>CADEPM010000005.1:0-5336982 GCA_902829315.1 Caenorhabditis bovis
ACTCACGTTGAATTGAGACCATTTCCAAGACGTCTCCATACTGATATGTTTCCTTTCCGTTCCATTCATTTCCACGAGCGATGCCGAGGAGTGCTCCATTTCTTGCGTAGAAGACTCCACCTAAAATGTGATAAATACAGGGTGCGGGAAAAATACGATAAAAATATCTTTATTTGTGTTTTTTTTTTAATTTTTTATGATCTTTTAATCATCTTCTGAAAGTTTTATGGAGATTGGATTCGTATGACAGGAATGACAGCTAATTCAATCAATTAATTGTACCCACGTGCATTAATTGTACCCACGTGCATTTTGTAAACCTACTGTTACTTGCATTTTCGCTTCAAAAACTTTAAGGATAATATTTCAAAACATAGTTCAATTACTCTATCTCTCTTTCAACAATATTCTCGAAATATTGGCCCCGAAAATTAATCTCGAAAAAAATCGCTATTTTTTATTCCGGAGATCCTCAATTGTTCCTCGATTCTCACTTAATTATTCAACAATTATCAATTGTTTCGCCTGTTGTTCATCTATTAAATATCTCTGCACGCATGGTCACCTCGGTCGTCGTCGTCAACGTCACCGTCTCCGCCATGTCAACCAGCGGATGAGGAGTACATTTATCTTGAAACGCGCATGCTACATAAAAACGGGCACGGCCGTCCCGACCGGCCAGGCACACGAATACGCTCTCCAGCAATGTGTGTGTGTGTGTGCGTCTTTCTTTTTCTCTAATCCTCTTATTCAATGTGTGCCTATGAGTGAGCGTGAGTGAGCGCGCTCTAATCGATTTCTGAATGCTGGTTTGCTGCGACACACGGCCACCACGTCCTCGTCAGCTGATGCCGCTCTCGTGCCCTCCCATAAAACCATACTGTTTTCCTTCTTTGCCGTCTGCGTCTCACCACAATTCCACACTGTCTCGTGTCATCGCTTTTCGCCTTTCGTTACACAGAGGTTCTTGTCTGTGTGTGGTGGTGGTGTTGGTGGTGTGCCGGCGGTTGATTTAGGATTTTTTTCGCGAATATGTTTTTTTTCGTTCCAGTTTTCCCCTCATCGAGTTTCGCACGCCTATTATAATAGGATTGAATGCCAAACGCTTTTTTTATTTTCGAATTAACGCTCATAATAAATTCTGTCATTGAATGTTCCAATAAAGCTCTGGAAATTTTTCCACATTTTTGCATTTTAGAATAATTGTCGTGTTCGAAGCTCAAAGTAATTTAATAATAAAAAAATATTCTAAAGTTTATTGAGACAAATCTAAAACATATTGATAAACTTTAAAGTTTATTGTGACAAATCTAAAACTTATTGATAAACTTTAAAGTTTATTGAGACAAATCTAAAACTTATTGATAAACTTTAAAGTCTCACAATATTCATTGAAACTTATTGATAAATTCTAAAATCTTATGAGATTTCCTAAAGTTTATTGAGACAAATCTAAAATATTATAGAGACACGTTAGCCTCTCAACGAACCTCATAAGATTTTAGAATTGTCTCAAAATATTTTTTTTCATTTGCCTGAGGATGCTTCGTAACTGAGCCATTATGGAATACGTTATAATGATTGTTGCTTCTGTAGCATTTCCTTTTACGCATGCTTCCCTTTAAAGTTCACAATATTAATTAAATAAAAAATAAGCTAACCCGTTTGATCCACAATCGCTGTTAGTGCAGAAATGCAAAGTTTCGTCGATACTTGATAGGCATTCCGAGCAAAATATAGATTTCATCGGCGAAAAGCAATTCCTATATAGGTCGTTCGTAAAAACTTCAACATCTCTAGCCTACAAATGTTGAAACCATCGACAGCGTGTAGCTCAAAATGGGTTCTTACCTTCACGTTGTTCTTTATAATCATCTCGGCTGCTTGAAAAACTTTCGGAAGATTTGGTGCCGACAACATCATTGGATACAGCAAACGCGATATTTCCAACAAATACTGGCTCTCTATATTTCTCAATTAATAATGGATTTAAAAATCTACCTTTACTATTAATATCTTATTTGCTTAACATTAATGAAGAAAATTCTAGTTTCTCAATTAAAATTTATGAGATAACGATATAACAACGAAAAAAACTATTAGAAACACAACATTTAAAAACAATCAAATCAATAAGATAGGTGGTGAATAGGGTACAATTCTGTCTCAATCAAAAACAAAACCGGCATAGCGAGGGACTTGCATTTCATTAACACATTAACTAATAACAAACTTGATGATACTAAATATGGTGGATGGTGGGCTTGGGGAAACAACTTAATAAACTGAAATAATACGACTAAAAGCATAAATAATTGACTAAACCGGTGTTTACGAATGGGGACTTGCATTTAAATAAAGGTGAACTTCGGCCGCGGCCCTCTTTTTGCTGGACATTGCCCGATGGCATGATGGCGTGCGTCTCTTCATTTCGCACTCTCTCTCGCCCACCGTCTCATCGTCTCGCCCACTCTCCCATTTCCACATTATCTCTACATTACAAAACAACGAATATAAATATGGAGCGGAACAGTTAGAACGCATAACGGTGAATCGACAGCAGCGAACTTAGACACATCGATCTTAGGAAAGGAAGTCTCGAGCCGTGCTATGGTCACCGCATCGGTATCGGGCAACCTGCAACAAGAAAATTTAATTATCAGCCATCGGTCGCCACAGCTTCCAGTGAAGCCGTTATATTAAATATTAATTAACTTTTGTGTCGTAACGTTTCAGCCAGGAAGTGTCGATCAGTAAATAGTCCTTTGTTTGTCGGTGACATTTTCACTCGAAAAAAATTGTCACGTAATTGGTCCGTTTTTTGTCTGTGATGCCTTTCAAAGAAATATTTCGTCCGTACTTAATCCGTTTTTTAGCCGTGGCGTTTCATACTGAAAATCAAGATCCGTAATTAACACGTTTTAAAAACGTGGCCAATAAATCTCCGGACTTTGTCCGTATTTTGTCCGTGATGCCTTTCAAAGAAATATTTCGTCCGTACTTGGCCCGTTTTTTAGCCGTGGCGTTTTATCCTGAAAATCAAGATCCGTAATTAACACGTTTTAAAAACGTGGCCTATAAATCTCCGGACTTTGTCCGTTTTTTTACCGCGGCGTTTTTCAAAGAAAATTTTGGTCCGTACTTGGCCCGTTTTTTAGCCGTGACGTTCAAATATCCGGACTTCGCCCGGACTTCATCCGTCGCGTTTTGCCTGTGAAGCAGTTGTGGTTCAGTGGTGTGTAGGTTATGTTGTCATGAATGGAGTTGCGGATTCGGTCCCGCTATCTGCAAACTTTTTGCGTATTTTTTTAATTGGTGATAAAGTAATTATGACAGTGCAATTTTGCGTTTTTCTATTCAAATTTGCCATTTTCATCATATTGAAAGGCCATGTATAAAAAAAAATAGTTTCAAAAAAATTTTTAAAAATTGAAAAATTTTTTATAAGTTATGTGGTTGTTGATCATGAATTGCTTGGAGCAGTGGTTGTCACAATAGAAGACTGCATTTCCTACTCGCAAAAACTTCGACGTCCAAAGTTGTACGAAACCGGTGCAACCGGCAGAATTGTTTCGGTCTTCAACATGTTGTTTCGAGAACTCTGGAACACAACTTCTTGGGGAAACCTTCTCATCAAATCCTTTGTCATGACATAATACGGTCAAATATGTCACCTAGAAAAAAAGATTCAAAAATTGCTCCAGTACAGTTAGACAGCTAGTGAAAATCTTTTATTGAAGCCTGTATTGTGACAACCACTGCTCCAAGCAATTCATGATCAACAACCACATAACTTATAAAAAATTTTTCAATTTTTAAAAATTTTTTTGAAACTATTTTTTTTTATACATGGCCTTTCAATATGATGAAAATGGCAAATTTGAATAGAAAAACGCAAAATTGCACTGTCATAATTACTGTATCACCAATTAAAAAAATTCGCAAAAAGTTTGCAGATAGCGGGACCGAATCCGCAACTCCATTCATGACAACATAACCTACACACCACTGAACCACAACTGCTTGCCGAATCAGGATATAAGCACGAGATAAGACATCACGTTATTTCATTTCGAGTTTCCGCACATTTGTGTGCAAAATTCACGTGGGGAGGGGCTAAAACTTTGAAGGTCCATATCTCGATAACTAGAAGTTTGCGCAGGTAGCGACCTAGTTCATTCGATTGGAAATTTTCTAAAGAATCTGTATGCAAAAAATAAAAAAATTTTAAGACGGACAGCAAAATGACCTCCCTTGTAAGAGAACCATTCGTAGACGTTTGCAAGAGATGGGGCTCCATGGGCGAAGGCCAGTGAAGAAACCATTCATTAGTCTTAAAAATCGAAAACATCGAGTTAAGTGGTGTAAGGTTCATCTTCACTGGGGACCACAAGAATGGGCAAAGCACATTTGGAGCGACGGATCTAAATTTAATTTGTTTTGGAGAGATGGTCTTACATGGATTCGCCGCCCTATTGGCACCAGGTATCAGCCGAAGTACCAACTTGCAACGGTCAAACATGGGGGTGGTTCAGTAATGGTATGGGGATGTTTCTCCGCGAGTGGTATGGGGCCATTGAGACGAATCAATATATTTCCAATATGAGGACGTGCTGGAAAATACAATGCGACCATGGGCGCTTCGGTTCGTGGGTCGTGCATATGTTTTCCAGCAGGATAACGATCCAAAACATACTTCACTTCATGTGCGCAATTGGTTTCAACGGCGCCGTGTGGATGATCTTGAGTGGCCAAGCCAATCCCCGGACCTAAATCCGATTGAGCACATGTGGGAGGAGCCCCAGAGACGTCTTAATGGGGTCAGAGCCCACAATGCGGATCAAAAATTCGCTCAACTCGAAGCTGCGTGGAAAGCCATCCCACAGTCCGTCATTACCACACTTCTGGAGTCAATGCCGAGAAGATGTCAGGCTGTCATCGATGCTAAAGGCTTTGCCACGAAGTATTAAGCCTGCGTACATCATTTCATTACCTGCTTGCAACTTTAAGACCACTTTAGATCTTGTTTAAAACGGGTCACTATTTACCGGTTTCTGTTGATTTTTAATAAATTGATCTTTTCTTTTTAATTTTTCGAAAAAATTAACAACTTATGTGTAGAATTTATCACTTTTATTGTTTTATTTGTTGTCTAAAAATTTCAGAGTGATTGGACTACTTTCAGAAAAGTTATGCTCAAAAAACCATTTTTTGATTTCTTTATGGCCAGCACTGTATTAAAAATATTAAAAATAAGCACTTTTTGTGGTTTAAAAATTGACTAATTTCACACTTTTTTTGAAAAAAGTGTTGTAAATGAGGTGATTCTCTGACTTCAGCGAATGAAAATGTTTTGACTGAAATGTCGAAAATGGTAATCAAATCCCTCATTCCTATACTACTACAGCGGCATAAAAACAAAATAAAAAATTTCTGCGTGTTTTGCCAAAAACCTAGGAAAAACACTGATTCGTCCGATGAGTCTGCCGATGTGTTCCTTATTTATGCTCCTTTTTGTTTCTACAGTGCTCCACATAATTATATACCCACCCCAATTTTGTCGAATAACTCGAAAACGCGAATAGCTCCAGAAATGATTTCAATTAGAAAAATATGCGCATTTATTATTAGTTTCATGTTACATTCACAAAATTTAACAAAAAATAACAATTTAAAAAATTTCGTCATTTTCACGAAAAAGTGGAAAAAATTTTTCCACAAAATGATATACCCACTCCATTTTTGTGGCGTTTTTTTCGATTTTTTTTTCGTATATTTTCGTATTTTCGAATTTTTTTTTGCAATTTTACTGTTTTTTAAGACATGTCTCGTAGAATGCCGCTCACCGACTTTGAAAAATGTGAAATTGAAGCAAAACTGGCTCAAGGTCTTTCTTATCGCAAATTGGGAATGATCTCGGACGCACACAAAATGTTATTTGCCGATATGCTAAGAATCCAGCCGCATATGGTCAAAAAAAAAGTTGACAGGTCGTCCTTCACTGCTTTCGGATCGTGATAAGCGCAAAATTTTGCGAAGAGCGTCAAATTCGGCCGTGTCGTGCTCAACGATTCGAAGGGAATTCAATCTCATGCTGACAAATCAAACCGTCCGGCGTGTTTTATCGAAGACCAACTTCATCAAACACAGGAAAATGAGGAAGGCACCAATGTTGACTCGAATACATCGTGAAAAACGACTGGAGTTTGCAAAAAAGAATCAACGAACTAACTGGAGACAAGTAAGAATAACGTCAACGTTCATTGAACTCTTTTTCATCCTTCAGGTAGTCTTTTCTGATGAAAAAAAGTTCAATTGTGATGGGCCAGATGGTTATCGTGATTATTGGCACGATTTGAGAAAAGAGAAGCTACGGTTTTCGCGTAGAAATTTCAAAGGTGGAGGCGTCATGGTGTGGGCGGCAATCAGCTCGCATGGAAGAGTCAAGTTGTGCTTCGTTTCGCCGAAGATAAGTGGTTCTGACTACCGATACGTCATAAGACGTGGTCTGTTGCCATTTTGGCGTCGAAATGGGCACAAAAATTACTCTTTCATGATAGATGGAGCCCCTTGTCATCGCGCTCGCCGCACCATCCAGTGGATACGCAGCCATGGAATCCCAGTTCTCGACTGGCCAGCCTGTTCTCCAGACATAAACCCCATCGAAAACGTCTGGGGATTTATGGTGAAGAAGATTTACGATGGCAGCAAGTCTTTTCATTTAATTACAAATCTCAAAAAGGCAATCGTGGAAGCCTGGAAGCTTGTCGATCAACAGCTTCTTGACAACCTTTATTTATCAATGGACAGTCGAATTTTTGATGTAACACGACTCAATGGAGGTCCAGTTAATTACTAAATGTTCATTCTCTTTCAAATTCTAACTCTTGATGCCTTTTTCTGGGTTTTTTATCAAGTGGGTATATCATTTTGTGGAAAAATTTTTTCCACTTTTTCGTGAAAATGACGAAATTTTTTAAATTGTTATTTTTTGTTAAATTTTGTGAATATAACATGAAACTAATAATAAATGCGCATACTTTTCTAATTGAAACCATTTCTGGAGGTATTCGCGTTTTCGAGTTATTCGACAAAATTAGGGTGGGTATATAATTATGTGGAGCACTGTATTTAGTACTCACACTTCTAAAACGATCAAAACTTGCATATCGTGATTTCTACATAGTGATATTTTCATCTTCATGACGTATACCTGTTTCATAATTGTGCATAAAACGCCGATGCTGAATTGTAATCGTAATTTCTCTGAATTGTTTTAATTCGAAAACATAAATTTTAATGAAAATGTTTGTTATATGATATAACCTCCAATTTCTTCCCCCCCCCCTCAATTTTCGCTGTTATCATTGATTGTTAATTTTGTAGGACAATCAACCAGTTGTCTCAAGGCTATTCCACTTCAGTTATAAGTGAAATATTGCGTTGAGCGGATGATAAGAAATCGTCGTTGCTTCGTTTGGCCTTTCGTATTTATTTGTTGTTGATGATTATAAATATTTAAAGACTGGTCACGACAAAAAAATAATTGGCGATTTCAAATATCCAAGTTTATTTTGAAGGCATTGTCGATAAATATTTATGATTTTTTCATTTTCTAAAAAGTGTGACACATTTTCTGAGTCATTAGAACATAAAAATAGAAAATTAAAAATGAAATCGACAACAGAAAATTGATTGAAAATGTATTAAAAATATTAAAAATAAGCACTTTTTAGTGCTTCAAAAATTGACTAATTTCACACTTTTTTTGAAAAAAGTGTTGTAAATGAGGTGATTCTCTGACTTCAGCGAATGAAAATGTTTTGACTGAAATGTTGAAAATGGTAATCAAATCCCTCATTTCTACTACTCACTGTTTTATCAAAATCGAAAAACCCACAATTTGATGAGTTTGCCGAGTCAACAGAAATCGATATCCTTCAATTTGATCTTTTCGAATTTCAAATCTGAACCAAATTGAAGACAATATTCCATATCCGGCGTTTTTTTTGCAGTTTATCTGTTTATTTTAAATGTTTGATGAGCTCTTTATTTTTTACTGATAATAAGACACAAACTTGCACAAACATCAAGAGCAACATTTGGAAAATAGGAAAGAGATGTCAGAAAAATTGATGAAATGGATTAGTCATTAAAACAACTCTCAATCAACTTTTTCATTCTTTTCAAAAAAAATGATATCATTTTCTCAACAAGATTATTAATTAAATGAAGCCGAACTTCGCTAAATTCGTGCCCTCCAAATACGCATTGAAGAGGAGAGATCGCGAGAGAGAAAAGGAGGCGTGTCAGCAATATACACGATACAGATCAAGACCAATTTTGAGATAGTGTAGAGTTTCTATATAAGGAAGTTGATTTGAAATCGCCAAATCAACACAGATATGAAAACCGTTCTAGCAGCTATTCTTCTGTGCGCAGTCGCCATCCAAGCGAAGCCACACGGAAGACGACCATGGGTAAGTTTTAAAAAATACTTATTTTTGACCAAAATTAGAAATTTCGCATTCAATTAAATATAAACAATGCTTACAGTTCTATTGGCAATTTGATTAATTATAATGTTTTAGGGACCACCACCATGTGGACTTCCGCCATTCCTCGAGGACCTTCCAGAAGACGCCCAGACGAAGATCAACGAGATCTGGAAGGACTGGAAGGAGGGAGACAAGTGCTATGAGGAGCAAGGCCTTACTCGCGAGGTCATTGACGAACTTCCAAAGGATGTCCGCAAGAACCTTCACAAACGTCCACCACTTCCGTTCCTCAAGGGACAACCAAAAGAGATCACCAGTCAGTTCGAAGCCATTTTCAAGGACAAGTCGATCAAATGGTCCGACAAGCACGCCAAGATCGATGAACTTGCCCAAAAAGTTCTTAAAGGAGACGCTCTTAATAAGTTCAACGAGTTCAAGAAGAAACGCGAGGAGGCCGAAAAGGAATACAAGGCTAAGGAGGAGAAACTTTCCAAGGAAGCCAAAGAAGCTCACGAGAAGATCGAGGCTCTTCAGAAACAGAAGTTTGAGATTCTCTCCGGACTCACCGATAAAGCCAAGGAAGAGCTCTTCGATTTGTGGAAAAGCCGACCACATCACCACGGACCCCCAAGACATTAAATTAATATTATTATTGAATTTGAATAAGCGGGATAAATATTTCTGAAATTTTAAAATCGTCAAAAGAAAAACAAAACAAATAAATTATTTAGTGATAAAAAAGAATCCAAAATACACGGTATTTAGGGGTCATAGAAGGGAAGAAAGAATTAGGGGGAAACCAGTAAAAAAAAATTAACTAAAAATCTACATTCCATGTTGTTTCAAAAGCTCCTCAATAGCTTGGCGATTCTTTTCGACAAGATTGGCGTTTAATCGAATTGATTCCACCGTCTTAAATTAGAAAAATTTACTTGTTTCTATTATAATAAACAATTACCTGTCCAATTGGTCGGTTCAAAGTCTGACGATCGACATCATTAAGTTCCTTGCAGTTGCAGAAGAAGTCTTGAAACTCTTGCGCACGCTCGTTTGAGTAGAAGCTTTCTCCAGAGAACTTGAGACATCTTTGGAAGAGACTTGCGTTTGATCCACCATATTTGTCCATGAAAGCCTTGATATTCTGTTTGAAATATTCCCAAGCGTATTCTCTGCCCATCCTGCTGCTGCCAGTTCCAAGGAACAAATACAATTGGTCCTGAGGACGGACCTTGTTTTGGCCGAATCCGTACTCAAAAAGGTTGACAAGAAGTTCTTTCTCTTGAGTCTGAGACATTGCAACGACGCATTGACGGTCAATCTCGCCGAATGAAGTTGATTCGCGAAGTTTGAGCAATTTATCAAACACATCCTTTCCGCCATTTCGAGCAGCAGCGCCAAACACCTTAAAAATATATGTATGATACATTATACATAGTGACAATTTACAAACCGCCAAACGAATATCCGGATGTATCGGAGTCGAAATCACAATGTAATCATTAAACATTTGCATAAACTTGTCGATGGTTGGCTGATGTCCAGCGCGTGCCAATCGCGACTGAACCATGGCACGAAGCATCATTTTCTGAGAATCATCTCCTGGCTTCTCGTCGAATCCGAGTTCCAAGCCAGTCTTCTCGAAAATCTTGACAATCAACTTTTTAACTCTAAAATTCTCGATTTATACGATATTCAGATTTTTGTTGTGAAGACGAACCTTGCATTGACATCTGGCGAAATTTCCATAGAACACGCCGACAATTTTCCAAGACCCTCGTCGATAGCAGCCCACACAACGTACTCGTCTTCGTGAACGAACGCAGCGACAACATTCACAAATTGGGCAAGAGTAACTTTTCCAGCTTTAACAAGAGCACCAAGATCGTTAATAAGTCCAAATCGATCAAGAACTGGCATTTTGCGATTAGCGATATCAGGAAGCATAGCATTGAGCATTTCGTCCGAATATTCAACGCGATAGAATCCAGTAGTTCCAGAGTTGAGTTTAACCCATTCTTCCGCTCCAATATTTTCTAATGTGTACTCCTGTTTTCTCTCCTTCAATACAAATCGCGATTTGACTTCAGATGGATTGCTTCCAGTGGAAATAGTAATGGGTACCTATAAAATCTTGATACAATACGAACAATCGCAATATCTAACCTGCCAAAGGCTTTGGAGGTTGTCTTCACCGCCATCGCTAATAAATCTCTTCTGTTCGAGAGTGAGAACTCGGTTGTTTCCCTCTTGGCGCTGCGATACTTTAACAACAGGGAATCCCATTTGTTTCGTCCATCCAGACATCAGCTCATTGACATTCTTAAATTCAAATTTAAGCACAGATTTAACAATTATGTGACTACCTGTCCCGACGCTTCGCTCAAAGCAGTCCAAAGATCTTGTGTGACGGCATTAGAGTATTGGAATTTTTTGAGATAAAGACGCAATCCCTTCTGAAACACCGGCTCGGAGAGATAATAGCAGAGCATTCGATTGACCGAGTTTGATTTGGCGTACGTAATTGAGTCATAGATCTCGTCCAACTCATTTGGATTATCAATTTCAACCTCAATTGGATGAGAGTTACGAAGCGAATCAAGTTCCATTCCAGAAGCAAGCTCGTCATGAACGAAATGGAGCCAGATTTTGAATTCTGGGCAATTCTCTCCGACAAACATGTATTCCATGAACGAGGCGAAACCTTCCTTGAGCCACAAATCTGTCCACCATTTCTAAATAGGATGCGTATCAATTTGAGTCAATATTTCTAGAGTTATTTACCATTGTGACCAAGTTTCCAAACCACAAGTGAGCCAATTCGTGAGCAACAACGAGTGCAACTCGCGACTTTTGGCGAGTTGATGTTACTTTTGGATCAACGAGAAGGGCAACCTCCCGATAAGTAACGAGTCCCCAGTTCTCCATAGCGCCTTAATATTAAAACTCAATTTACGTTATATGTTGGATTTATACCCATGCTAAAATCGGGAATGGCTATAAGGTCGCACTTCGGCAAAGGATACGGAATATCGAACCACTCGTTGTACCAATCGATTGCTTTCACCGAGAGATCCAAACTGAATTTTCCCTGCTCTTTTTTTCCAGGTACAGTGTAGACGCGCATTTCAACACCGCTTTTCGTTTTCGCCTTCAATTTTAAATTTTATTAATATTCGTTTGCAATATTTGAAATTTACACTGATATATTCAAGCTCTCCAACGGCAAAAGCCACTAAATATGAAGACATCTTAGGGGATGTGGCAAATTTGACGATTTGCGATTTTCCATTGGCACTTGGAGTAGTTGAAACAGAATTCTAAAACACATTAATTATAAATAAATTGAATAATGAATTACCATGTTCGACAATGCGGTATGTCCATTAGCAACTTCAAGAGTCACATCAAAAGTGGACTTGTAGATTGGCTCATCCCAGCAAGGGAATGCGAAACGAGCATAAGTAGATTCGAACTGGGTCGAAGCAAGGAACTTCTCGTCTCCAGAAGCATCCTTGTAACTACTGCGGTAGAAACCTCTCATCTTATCATTAAGCTCTCCAACATATTTGAAGTTCAACTGAACTTTCTGTGGTTTGAATGTTCCGGGAAGCTTAACACTCAAAATATTAAGCTTATCGTCATAATCTGTTGACAAATGATCGGACACTAAATAGATTCGACTTCAAAGTTACAATTAAAAAAAAACAAACAAACATTTTCCAGCCTCATTCTTCACGGAAACATTCTGAATGTTCAACGATTGAGCGTGAACTTTCAAAACGTCAGTCTCCTCTTTGATATTGACATCAATCGAAACAAGTCCATCGAATGTAAACCTGAAGATGAAAATAATTTAGCCATTTTATTTAGGTGAACTACGATTCGAAATTGGGAACCAAATGAATATTGTAATGAGTTGGTTCGGCAAACGTTGGAAGGCGTTCGAACTTCGCCGCAGGCTTGTTGGATCCGCAAGTCGCCATTGTTGAAGGTCTAAAATGCTTTATTTAATAAAAAGTATACTAGTCTACAAAACGAGGTAAAGAAAAGAAATGACGGAATGAAACTGAGGAAGAATGAAAGAGGTAGGCGGCGGATGCCTTTAAATAGGAAATGACTAGTTAACAACGTTGCTGCTATCAGTTATTTGTTTGGAATTCTCCATTTCAAAAGTGTCTAGCGATGTTGGAGTGAATGCATTCGGAAGCAACTCCATTGTTGTTGTTACGAGCAGCTTTGTGTTCGAAGCGGTTCCAATGATCACCTCAAAATTGATAAGATACTATTGTTAGTTGGTTAAAGATCACTAGGGAACCTTGAAATCACCAAACTCGACCAAAACTTGTCGGCAAAGGCCGCATGGAGAAGCTGGGTCGTTCATATCGGTTGCAATTGCAATGGCTCGAAAGTTTTTGAAGCCTTGTGAAATCGCTGAAACGATTGCACTGCGCTCCGCACAAATTGTGCCACCATAAGATGCATTTTCCACATTACAACCTGCGGAAATAAAATGAAATGATATCAGTGTCAGCGAAAACCTAAAACAACGTCTCCACTTTCAGTCAAAAGTGCTGCGCCAACAGGAAAATTGCTGTAGCGACAATACGCACGCTTCATTGCAGTTCTAGCAAGATACACTAGTTCCAAGTCCGAAAAGTCTTGCGGGGCCTTTTCCATACTTCTAATAAATGACAGTTGAAAATAAAGAAAAGAAAATATAAAATTATAATTTCCAACGATCGAAACGAGAAATAAAACAAAAAATTCCGCCAAAATTTGTTAAAATTTTGATCACCAAAATTGTGTGGAATTTGTAGGACAGTGTTTGCAGATGTACATTTTATTTTACGCAAAAGACTCCATTAATGCCCTAAAATCATTTATTCTTTATATGAGAGTTTTCCATTAGATTTCACAGATTACCCCCCCCCCTTGTTCAGCATATTTATTTTATTACTATTTATACTAAATAATTCAAACTTTATGCAATAAGCGCAAAAATTAGGCTTCTGAAGGATGGCGCAAATCCAACATTCGTAAACTCCCCAAAGGCATGATCAACTATGATTGGTCCGTTGAGGCCCCGCCCACAGGATATGAAAACAAGTGACAGTCATTACGAAAATATACGTTGCGCGGTGCAGTTGCTCAAATGTTCTCGATTTTGCATAATTGATTTTTTTTTCTTAAATTTTTAGTAAAATTTTGATTTATTATTCAGATAAAATGGATGTAAAAAAACACATCGTTATCAAACTCTATAACAATCCGCACCGAAATCAAACACTTATAAAATACTTGGTAAATGTTTCTTATTCAAAATACATTAAACTCTAATTTAATTTTTAGAATAAAAACTGTTTTGCGTTCTTTCAAGCGGATACCTATGAAGACCTGCTGGGTTACTCTCTAAATACGATCTTCAGCCAACAAAAGTTTGAATCGGAGCCGAATACTGATGAACCTGATGCTCATAATGTCAGCAATCAAGATATTTTAGAAACATGGGCGGTACATAAAATCTAACTGAGTATTTCCATAATAAAATTTTAGAACTGCGAAAATTCTCAATTATTGGTATCGGAAAATCTTAATGACGAAGGGATTCTTATTCTTGACGATCCAATAGAAACGACTGCGAAACAAGAATCTGATATAACTGTTGATGAAGAGCCCGTTTTCAAGAAGCTCAAACCATCCGAGTATTCGACAACTGAGGCGTGCTATTCGTCAAGTGACGAAGGTGTTTCGATGAAAAAGAAAATTGATACTGGAATGCAGGACTGTGGAGTTAATTTTTAAGGATATATGTTTTAATTAATTATTTAATATTTAAGGTTTGCAAAAAAAGTGTATGCGTTGGAAAAACGAGAAAAACTCGCATCCGTCGACAAATTGGACACATTTTATTGGAACATCGCAATACTTTGGATATGCCGGATCTTGAAAGGTAACAAATCGTCGAAGACTAATATTGATAACGAGTAAAACTGCAACTTTGAAATTATTTTGCCGGAACTATATTACATTGAAACTATACGATTTTGATATCTAGACTATTGTTTGATAACAAGTGATAGTTTAAGAAATATTCACATTAACATTCGATATTAAATTTTTGTATAGTTAACACCTCCCACAAAAATGTCAAAAGGAAACTAATACAACGTTTGTAATTAAACTGAAAAGACACGTAACTGTACTATTTGTGCTTTATATGGCATATACACTCATTATCAGCAATCTGATAAAAAAAACAAATTCTTATTCAGATACCACTGCCAGAACTGCAACCGCATATTGCCGATTCAGACCTCGCCATGCGAGCACATTAAAGAGCATCATAACATTAACAAAGATGTAATTACATTCAAGGACTTGTGGTAGAGTTGTTAACTATTAAAAGGAATTAAATTTGTGCGTTTAGGACAACTGAACAGTTTCGATTGGTCAATGATCTACTTATTCTCTGTTTTGATCGAGCTGTTCCAGTGCCCCGTGGAAGACGTTTTAACGGCACTGATGAAGCTGACAACACTCCATATGTTATCGACAGTGAGGATGGGAAGCTCACCATTGAGCCAATATTTGAGAAAAGAACAAATCCTGAGTAACAGGTACTAGCTTTTGAGAAAAAAATGGTCGATAGCAGTACGTTGTATACAAAAAATTTGGTTAGAGAACAAGTGAAGATGACACGTCACTATGTATAAAAATATCGATTTTTACGACAAAATGATTTCAATAAAAAGATGAAAATAGCGATGAAAAAACAAATTTACAAGACTAAGACCTGTAGTGTTCTAAGAATTCTTAAAAAATTAATTGAAAAGGGAATCATCGCGATACACTCAAAACGACGAATAATTTTAATTATCACATTTTAAGTAAGAAATTGACAGTCACAAAATTTCGTGGAAATTTTCATAATCGCGAAATGATGACAACAAGAATGACGTTGAAAGGGCATTCAAGGAAACAATTTGCAGCACAAGAAAACCTGATTTATTTTGTGGTGATAAGAACGCCGGCGAACTTTGCGTTTTTTCCATTCGCCGTTGTTCAAAATGTGAATGGGTGGAATAGAATGATACTAACTGACCCGTGTCCGTCGGCCCCAGTTGCCGTGCGATGGAGCATGTTTGTGGTGGAATGAAGATTTCGGAAATTCGAAACTACAATCGGTCGAACAAATCGGCGGATGTTATGCGATATAAAAGCTGTAAAAAATGAAATTTAAAATGGTGAGAACGATTGATTACCGCGACGAGAGCAAACTCGGAGAGTGGTGGTGCAAAGCTTCGAAATCATTTTCCAGCGAGACTGAAATTTGAAAATTTTCTCAAATAAGATAGAAACTATAAATGGAATTATTTTGGATAAATTAAAAGCCTTCTTATAGCATAATAGTCCAATTGTTTAATTTACCCAACACCTTAAAAAATCATCAAGACACACCGATTTATATCAGGGCTGTGCGGCAATCGGAAATTTCGGCAATTCGGCAATTCGGCAAATTGCCGAAAATCAAAATTTCGGCAATCCGGCAATTCGGCAAATTGCCGAAAATCAAAATTTCGGCAATTCGGCAATTCGGCAATTTGCCGAAAATAAAAATTTCGGCTATTAAATGTTTTCAACGATAATTCGAAATATAAATACCGAATTTTCACGGTATCCCAAGTTATTCAATGGACATTGATTTTGGTTTCGCCGATTTTTTTTTGATATCAAATTGCCGAAAATCAAAATTTCGGCAAATCGGCAATTCGGCAAATTGCCGAAAATCAAAATTTCGGCAATCCGGCAATTCGGCATTTTGCCGATCGAACGTTCTCTTCGGCAATTCGGCAATTCGGCAATTTGAAAAATCGGCAATTTCGGCAATTTCGGCAATCGGCAATTCCATTGCCGCACAGCCCTGATTTATATTATGTATTATTAAATCATTTAAATGCTTTTTAGGACACTTCGAAACGAGAAAAAATTGGTCATACTACAGCAACACAATAGGTTATCCTTTATTATTTGTTTTTTTACCGTGCTCAATTTTTCTCAAGTTTTCTTTTTGTGTCTGTTGTTATTTTGTCAATCCCTGTTCAATTTAAAATGGTTTTTGGTGTATAAATAGACAACGGTTATGCGGAATTATTTTTCCGGTTCTCTAAACTCCAAAAGACTTGAATGTTTAGTAGTAGTATTTATTTTTTTATTCAAAATATACACAACTTGTAATAAATATACGTTAGATTATTCACAAAGAAACTCGTAGACTAGGAAGGGCAGGCATTCATTCGTCGTGTGGAAGTGGAATGACTTCAGTCGATGGGGTCGGATGACCGCCGATTCCGAAGAAACGGAATGCAGCAAGAGTGAGCTCCAGACCGAAGAAGCAGGCAGCATTTGCCGGGAAAGCACGGAGCATTACAGGCCAGAATCCCTGTAAATAATAAATATAGTGTTCACAATTTTGTGTTTACCTTGAAAAGAGCTTTTGGCCCTTCCTCACGGAGCACTTCCCGCAGAACACCACGAATACCGTCTGGGTATTTGCCTTCTGGAGCAGTTTGAAGGCGAGATTTGAGAACATCCGCTGGTATACACACTCCCCTAGAAAAAGCGTGATTAATTTAGTAGTAAAATCGGTTCAACTCACCAATTGGCGATTCCAGCCAAACCTCCAGCTAGAAGGGTAGCACCTGGCGACAATGTACGTTGCGCTCCTTCGCCTGAGAATTTTTTCTTGAGATACTCATACACGGACAAGTAAGCAGCGGAAGCGGGAATATCTAAATTTGTTTTTTTTTTCATGTTTACTTCATTTTAACAAGCAGTAACCTCGAAGCAATGTTGCTCCAGTTCCTCTGTAGATTGAGGCAATTCCTCCAGATTTGTACAGTTTTTTAACTACATCAACCGGGCCATTGTAATGAACTCCGGATGGAGCGTTTCCAGCTTGTTGAACCTTTAAAATGAAAAACGAGATTTATATATCGTATTATGAAAAATTACTTGAAGAAGGCATTTGATGCGTTCTCCTGGCACCATAACAATGGTTGTGAAAACTCCAGCCAAAGCACCACTGTTTGCGTTTTGAATAAATGTCATTTCCTGGTCTGCAAATTCAATCAATAATTGATATTTCCGTATTGAATTCGTACTAGGATCGGTTTGTTGAAGCCATTTTCCTACGGCACAACCACCAAAGAATACAGCAAATAGTGGCGAGACTCCAATTAAAGGAGCGGCCATGCCCTGTAATTTAAATTTCACGAAATTTGAAAATTAATTAATTTCAACCTTGTACAATGCGAAGAATCCTTCCTTTGCAATAGTTTGTTTGGCACAGTCAAGAGCACCGGTGAACATTGGTTTTTCCCCAGGTTTCGGCAAAGGCATTGTTTGGATTCGAACTTTGACCGTGTCGAATGGATGTCCGACGATAACGGTACATGATCCGCCAACTCCTCCGGCAATGAAATTCAATACGACGTCGGACATTACTGGAATTCATTCATTAGGTTTTTTCGAGTTTAAAAAGAATTGTAATGCACTTATAGTACAGGAAAACTGGTCACGCAAGCCGAAAGATAAGAATACGGCGGAACCTAAGACTGAATAGAGAGAGAAATTGATTATTACGATACAATGTGCAACAAACAACATAAAGGATTCCAAATTTGAATAACTTTGTTAACTGACACCAATCGGATTCAAAATGAACAAATTTTATAAACTGACAAGAAACAACAATAGTATGCGAGAAATTCCGAATAGGTTTCGACAAATTACCAATCGGGTCGTAAAGTTTTGCAATCTTATTTTCAGAATTACCAGTCAGATCAGTTGATTCCGCGACAAAATTTTTTCGGAATAAACTATTGTCGTCATATGAAATGTATCACCCGCAATCACTGATTATGCATTAAACTTTACGAACATTCACAGTTTCATGATTGGTCGTCTGTTTGCGAGGAACCACTGGCTAGCAAAATCAGTCGAAGCGAAACCCAGCTTCAACCATTTATTTCGTGCCTCTTTATTTACAGTATCTCCCATTAATTCCGAAATTTAAAACACTTGTGGAACATCTTACAATACAGCAAGAAAAGGGCAAAAATTGGTTATATATAAACTGGATGAGAAATAGAAATTTTCGTAACTTGAAACATTTTTCATCCACTTTTAAACCATTTTTTATTCTTTTCACGATTGCAGCGTATGATTTTGCAAAAAAACTCAAAAAGCTGAATTAAAACGGTTAAGAAATTCTAAGTACCCCAAAGTTGGTGCAGATATTTGGAAAATTCTAAACAAGCTAAACAATTATAAAAAGTTTGTTGTTCAAACAATCAACTACGGAAAATGAAATGGGCCTCGACTGATTTTGATAGCCATTTTTATTCAGTCGACTATATTTCACTTTTTGTCAACATCCTCTTTCATTCTTGCCGCGAAATGACGATTTCTTCTACTTTTACAACAGGTATTTTTATTTGGAATTTATCTACAATTATAATGTTTTAACAAATATTCACTATGGACTTATTCATGAAATGTATATTTTTTCACAAGTACAGGATAATTACGTTCAATGCAGTTTGTCATTTTTTACATACCGACATTGTATAAATGTGTATTTTTTTGAAAGCTTTTTTCAATGCGTGAATACTCAGGCAAATCAAATAAAATATTTTGAGAATCAAATATTCAGTGATAAACTCTAAAATATTTTGAGAAATTCTAAAGTCTATTGATACTTTCTAAAACTTATTGAGAATCAATAAATTTTAAAAATTTGGAATTTGTAAATTAAATCTTTTGAGAAAGTTAAATCTTTTGAGAAAGTGTAAAGTATCTCAATATATTGTGAGACTTTAAAATTTGAATAGGGCCCTTATGACTTCCACTGACGCAATTTGCGGCGTCTCTTTTTAAGATCTTCTAAATTCCAATCAATAATTTATGTTTTTGATGTTTCTTCCGTTTTTTTTTAGCTTTTTGTAATAGTTTCTTCACTTCAGTGATGGACGTATTCATGAAATGCAAGTTTTTATAATAAATGTTTAACACTACCTTAAATCTGCATTGTTTTACATGCTGAATTTGAAACAGTTGTGTCTAAACATGTCATTGCATGAACAGGTTCATGAATTTTAAAAATACGCACAATTATTACAATTAATTACAATTATACTTCAGTTTCTAATGATTTCGATATTTTAGAAGATCGGGAAAAGTGTGGAACAAACATTCCAGAAACATTGGCCGATAGATTTAAGGAACGAGGTAAATACAGCAAATTCAATGAGCAGGTGCCCATGTGGATCACGGCCATGGATATTTTCCACCTTTTTCACGAGGGAACACGTATAATAAAAGGTACTTCAATTATGTCTCTCCTTTTTCAGCATTTAAAAATTGAAGATTGTCTTTTAGAAGTCTTCGTTAAAAACGAAATAAATATTTTTCGATGCGAAGCTATTGATGTGAAAGCGAGACTGCCATCTTCGGTAAAGTCGCTATCAGGAAAATTCAATGACATTAATAGGTCCGAAAAAGCTAGCGTAAGTTAATTTACCACTTGCAATTATCATCCTTTGAAGATTTTTGAAGTGAAAATTGTTTCTAACGCCATGATCGGAACCATCCCTCCGTTAGGTTCAGCTGTTGTTTTGCTTATACATGCCTGCTACCGATGGATGGTGTCACCGACTCGCTAGTAATATAACAAAGTAATATGGGATCGTTAGCTATGTACATAATAGAAAATTTTTATTTCAGATCGCAGGTATTTGCAAATTATTAGAAATTCTAATTTGAGATGGGGCGCCTCAATTGTTTTCTGGTTCAAAAGTGCACGTAAGTCGTTTTTTTGCAATTTTAAGAGTTATTGAACGTTGTAGCATCATGCTATTGTCGTTGATATAAGAAATAATACTAATGATTACTGTATTTATTGTTTCAGCAACTTATATACCATTTGTACAGTAATGTCATGGTCAGCTGTCGGCAATAAGCACGCAAGCGCATGAGCACATTTATCACGTTATCAAGAGAAACATGTGCTCGGAACAGACAAACGGGATTGGATATAGTATTTTGAGAAAGTTAGACTCATTCAGTTATTTTTTAAAACTGGCAATTTTCAGCTATAAACTATATCACGAGATTGTGACTTCATTGAAAATTCGTTTCAACGCGAATCCGGATTTAATTAAGAAGTCATTTTATCGCAAAGAACTCATGAAATTAATCGAAAAACGACAAATTCAATCATCAAAATTTGTAAGTTCAACATTTTCTTTCAGTATATGCAACGAATTCCTTATAGCAACGTTGTGCGTCATTCGCAGAAAAAGGAGAAAATGCGAAAAGAATAAATTGATTCATTTATTTTTTTTCTGATTTTTATTATTAATATATTCATTTCGCATTAATATTGTAATAAATGAAATGTTCATACATATTCAATTATTATGGCTGTTATTACATTCTATTTGTGTGAAAATTGCTCGATAACGTATGATATTACATAATATTGGACAGAGTTTATTGAATTTATTGATATATTCTAAAGTTTATTGAGACAAATCTAAAACTTATTGATAAACTTTAAAGTTTATTGTGACAAATCTAAAACTTATTGATAAACTTTAAAGTTTATTGAGACAAATCTAAAACTTATTGATAAACTTTAAAGTCTCACAATATTCATTGAAACTTATTGATAAATTCTAAAATCTTATGAGATTTCCTAAAGTTTATTGAGACAAATCTAAAATATTATAGAGACACGTTAGCCTCTCAACGAACCTCATAAGATTTTAGAATTGTCTCAAAATATTTTTTTTTCATTTGCCTGAGTAAGTCCATTAGGAAATTATAAGAATTCCGGACATTAAAATCTAAAAAAAGTAAAACATTCATTTACAACGGGAAAGTTTTTATGCGAAGTTAGTTAATGTGAGTTAAGTATCTAAATTAATTATAAAGTCATACATTAAACGGTTTCAATAGGGATCAGTTTCTTTTATAAATAAATACAAATATCAATCACCAATAAGAGACTACAACAATTATATGTAGTGCAGACAATCAACAAAACCGCGCCTGTCCCGCTGGTGTTCTTTGCAAGATAAGCGATTCAGACGGAGAGTGGTAAGAGAGGCATACGTTTTCTGCCGTACTTTGCCCCTCGCGATACATTGTAGTCGACACGGTTAAACGTGGTTTATAGTTTCTTCTTTGACTCCTCATTAAATAATTCACTGTAGCTGGGAGGAGGATTCAAAAGTGGTGGCGCTGCTGGTTGGGAAGTAGAAGCGACTGGAGCATTAGGATAATATACAGACTGCGGCGGTGATTGTGGAACAACTTGCTGAACAGTCTAAACCGAATTTTCGATAGAATGTGCGAATTAATTTACTTGGCATACAAAATATGCTCCAGGTGCTGGAGGAATGCTCGGATCATAAACTCTATTCGAGAAATCCGGACCGTCTAGTACATTGTCTATGAACCCCTCGATGCCTGATTGATATAGATGAGTGTTATTACTCTGGTAATTCATTTCGAATCGAATACGAATTGAACGCGTATTACAAACGTATACGGAAAATTTCGAATCGTATACGATTGACAGTAAAACCGAACCGAATACGATAGAATTACAATCGTATACGTTCGAAAAAACACTGGTAACTCGATTCGAATCGAATACGAATTGAACGCGTATTACAAACGTATACGCAAAATTTCGAATCGAATACGAATTGGCAGTAAAACCGAAACGAATACGAATTACAATCGAACGCAAATTAATTAACCGGATTCGGCGACATATTTATCCTAAATTTTCTATTTAAAAAATATTTTGTCGGTTTCGAAAAGTTAACGATATCGTATGATATCCGAGCTGACGAGCTGAGTATATTTAATACTAATGAATGCCCAGTAGTGTTGCTTACTCCTTGTTGCCGCGAGACACCGAAATGCAGCTATTTACAAGATTATTTCGCGTTCGGGCGCGTGCGGTTCGCGTGCGCGCACGTTTATATTTATCAATTTTCCACAGTATGATTCAATGTAAATATATTTTTAATAGTTTCAACAAATTCGATGATATCAATTGCAACAGAAGTTGGCACCTGTTTCTCTATCATATATTTAGCAACATCATTTTCAGAAATCATTGTCATCGGTTGGAAAATAACCCAAAAAGAATTTCGAAAAACAATAAACGAGATCGCACGCGAACCGCCATATGGCGACATAAAATAATTACCTGAGCCGCTTTTTTTTTCGGGAACATCCGATAGCCGATAATTTTTCTTTAAATTTTATTTAATCGTTTAAAATCGTATTCGCATCGTATTTCTTAATATTGTGCGCAATTTTAGATGAAGCGGATCAACACGAGAGACGTATTGAGCGATTTGCGGAAATCTTCGAAAAAATTCAAGGATGATGTTGAGCATGGTAATTATCGATTTTGTCAAAATGATATTTTACTGTTAAAGAAATGGAAGTGGACATGACAAGTGTTCAAGATCAAGAATATGAAAGTGATAATGATGAAGATGAAGATGATGAGAACCAGCGAATAGGACGTCGTATAGCGGGAATTTGGTGATTTAATTGCATCAAACAGATAAATTGCCTACTATTTTTAGGACAAGGTATTTGCAATGTTCGACCCGCTGAAGCTTGCTTCTTATGACGACACCCTTGTGCCGGCCATTGAAGGAAATGGTAAAAAGAAATTCGTTACAGTAAATAACTTTTTTTTAAAGATTTGGTTAACTTCTCACTTATCATTCAGTCGATGCGTCCCTGTAAGCGTCATCTGCGAACAATAGTGCACGAGGCAGTTATGATTTGGATGAACGAGGTAAAAAATAATTTTCGATGTTTTTACTATTTTCATAGTTACAGGTGATTCCTCAAAACATTCGATGCAAGTATACGCCACGCCGAAATCCTCAAAAAGGTAATATTGCAATTGAAGCGCACATAATCAATACGTTTATTGGTCAGTTTTCTATAATTCTATAATATCTCAATAATTTAATTTTTACAGAATTACTTTTACATTGTATATCAATCCCGGACACCGAAGAGAAGATGATGCGAATTGCCGTTACAGTAATCACGGAAAATTATATCGAATACTTATGGTTAGTCAATATTTCATTTTTATAGTTTTTTTACCGGAAAATTTTTAGTAATCGCGCAAGGAGGCTGCGAATTGAGGAGGAGCTCTCGAACTCGCGCCATAGTTAATTTTCTGTATATCAGTTTATCAGGTTTGCGTTGGCTTGGAATTTCCGTAGTTAAATGAAAATCAAAAAAACAAAATATAAATTAATCTGATTCGATAGAAAAAGAAATGAAATTCGATTGAGAAATTGTTTAGATTCGCTTTGAAAACTTGTTTCGATTCAAAAATCTTCGAAATCGATTGGTTCATTCTTCATTCTCAATTTTGAAATCGTATTCGATTTAATTTTGAAATAATTCGAAACAGATTAATGTATTATCGATTTCGATTGAAAAGAAAATTATTTTCGAACTCGATCGATTTTCATTTACCAGAAAAGGAAATGTCGAAATTGAAGCAAGTTATAAATTTTTCGTCAAAAAATGGCGAAAACAAATAATCGAAATAGTATTTCCGAAGAAATAAATTGAAAAAATCGCACATCCTGCTATACATATTTTTTGTTTCATTCCTGCTGTTGGTTGTTATTGTGTTTATTGCAATAAATAATTTTGTTTGTCTAATCGATTTTCTTTTTCTTCCATAATTGATTCAAATCGAATTCAATTCAAAACCGAATACGATTACATTTGAAAAATATACGACTACATTCAAAACGAATACCGCTGCATTCAAAACGAATTCGGCTGCATTCAAAACGAATACGGCTGCATTCGAAACGTATTCCAAAGATAATCGAATACGATAATTTCACAACCTAATACGAGAAATTTCGAACCTAATTAGGTCACGTTCGGAGCCGAAATTTGTCGTATTCGGTTTCAAATGTGTCGTATTCGATTCGAAATGAATTACCAGAGTAGTTATGTGCACAACAGTAGTTGTCGCCCCATAAGTCTGCAATTTATCACGTATTTTTTTTCTATATCGAGTTTTTGATTTTTACCATTCTTGGAGGAATATTGGTTGGTTGTTGAACTGGAACCTGCGAACAGGATTGTAAATATTCGAAAAGAAAAAAAAACAAACCTGCTGCACAGGATACCCAGGGCCATCAGTTTTCTTTCCGTTCTTTTTCGAACCGAACAGCGGCATTTCTCGCAATCGATATGACAAAATATTCGGCCGACAAGCGTATGGGTTGCTTAGCAACAGATATCAGCTGATATTTCAAAAAGAGCAATTATTTTATTTCGGCAAAATAGGAATGTTGATGGAAAAAGAGAGCGCAGAGATAGAAACAGAAGACATTCAAGGAAACAATGAGAGAAAAAAACGGGCAATTTTGCGAATAATTTGCATTTCCGGCAGAGATACGTATTATTAAAGTATTTGATTTGAATAATTAGTCGTCGTAGGAAGCGTGCACCATATCCAATGCCAGGACAAGTTCGAAATGGATCACATGTGGACCATTGTAAGATACGGTCCATTTTCGAATTATTGTGCTCGGAATGGCGCGAACATTCGTGTAGCGATCCTCTAGATACGGCGACGAGTATTCATTAAAGAAATTTTTGGCCGCCTCGTTGTCAAATTCAATTTGATGACTGCTGTACCGCGGAACAGATTGCTTCTAGAAATTGAGATTTAGAACTACTAGTTAATAATTATTTCTAAAACATACCACATGACGATTTGATGGAATCGTAATAAGTTCAATATTTCGACAGAAAAACATTTTTACGAATATTGGTCGGTTGTTGATCACTTCCGATGCTCGTGATATCGATTCCATGCAGCCGTCAATTTCATTTTGAAAAGCTTCAACCTAACAACAATAAAATTTCTAGTTGTGTGTAGTTTTAAGAAAACCTACCAATCCTGTGCTTTCCGGTATATAAATTGCTCTTCCAATTAGAACTTTCTTCATTGGGAATAAACTGAGAAGATCGCGAAAAACGAAATTGAATCCTAAGTTTCAAAATGGTCCCAATTAATCGAAGACAAAGACATTACCGCTCTCATTTGTTGTAGTATTCCAGCTATGCGTTCCTGTTGTATCAACGATGAGAACAATGTCCTCTACACCCCTATAATAGGAGATATAGAATATAATTTAAAACATTTTTCAATAGTTTTACTTCATGCTTGGATTGACTGGAATGGAGAAATCTTCCGAATTATAAAGAATAAAGGTTCTGAAAAAGTTCTGATCGTCCCAATCCATTCGAATTCCTTCGTCTAATGAGCTTGCAAACTCAGTGCGAAGCTTGACATTCAACACTTTTGGCCTTAAATTTCATCACTATTATAGATAATATGTATAATTTTTACTTACTTAAGCTCTTGAAGAACCACTTCGAAAATTTCCAACGGTTGCATATTTGGAACAATAATGTCATGCGAAAGAAGATCCATGTCTCTGATGAGAACACAATCAGTGAGAATTGCATTTACCACTTTTGGTTTAATTGGTTTCAAAAGCTTCTGAAATAAAAATGTTTTAAAAGTGCAAACGCATATTAGATACCTTAACCCGGTTCATGTATTCCGGGTCGACATAAGTCCAGTTATTTGCAGTCTCTTCCAAAAACCTTTAAATATTTATTTATTTTAAATATTCATATCGGTATACCAAGAACTTATTGTGACTTCTTCTTCATTTAAATCGTACAATAAATCCTGAACTCTATTTTTTGGATTGCACAAAATTTTTGCACCGTTGTACGTTGGGCGTTCTATGCAAAATTGGTGGAAGTTGAACACTGTAAGGTTTACGAGGATTTTTTCACTATTTGTCAGAAAATGAGCAAGACCAACTGATTCTGGTCGTCGCTTTTTGTTCAGAAACAGTATATGAAATAGTCGTTCTCTCTTTTTCTATTTTTCTGTTTTCTACAGTTTCTATGACATTTTCGTGCTTTGTCAGGTTGTCCTCCCCCTTCAAATTTGTCAAAATCCGTCATGAAATTTGAAACTTACAAGTTCTCGGTGGCGATGCGAAAGTGTCGCGATTAATTGGAAAAAACTTGATCGTTTGAATTTCAACGCCGAAAGCGGTGTTCAGAAATTTCAGAAATTTTTCCAATTGGTCCCAATCCATTCTACATGAGTTGATGACAACATCGGGTTTATGCGACCTTCTGTGGAAAAATGCCGGATGCTGCCTAAAATAAAAGTCGAAGTGAAAGAAGTTTCAATATTAAAAAAATAATTTACCACTTCCGTTCATCCAGCGGTGTATAACGACTTATTACGACATTCTTGAATCTTTTTGCGAGAACTCGCCTTAGACTTTGTGCAAATTCTTTGGAAATTCGACGAATATCGATAAAATGCCGTACTACATCTGTTCCTCTCATTTCGCTACATTCCACCAAATCCTTCATAATCAAATCCATAATGAGATCATTGCGAACAACTAGTTTCGACGGTTCCATCTCCATCGCTAAAATAATTGGTTTAAACATTAAAGTGAATTTCTAGACATTGTAGAATTAGTTTGATGAAGCGTCAAATTAGGAAGCAATGCGACGATGCGCCGCTTAACCGTGCCCTTGTTTTAGCGTAAATGATTTTGCATTAGTGTGTCCACTTTCTTGTTATTGCACCCTCGCTGCCTTTTTCGCCGGCCGACATCCCGTCAATCTCTCCTCTCTTTGCTCCGTCGTCTGCCTTCCATGCCTCATTCACCCTTCTTCTCTATTTCTCTGACAGTTTGCAGCTGTTTTCGACGTGAATACGAACACTAATGTGTTTTTTTGCTTGTTCCCTCAATTGTGTTTTAAAGTAGCGTTTTATATAACCTTTTCCAGATGGACATCAGCGAATGCGAAGATCAGATTGACAGCGATGTCGATACTGAGTGCAAGGTATTTAATGGATCAGTTGCAAGTATCTTAATATGCATGTAGAAAGTCTCGAAGCGTATCGAAAATGTGACTCTTGAATCGGATTCATTGCCGGAATCTCCTAACAATGCGCTTGAGGAGCGCCTTGCGAGCCGCCGTAAGAAAAGAACGATGAAAAGGCCAATTAAGGGACATAATATGGATGTGGATCCATCTCCAAAATCCCGTCTTGATAGTATATCTGGTATCATTATTTCGAAGAGTAATATGACTTATTTAGATAAGCGAATGGATTGTGATGACGAAGAATCGCATATTTCATCGAGTGATGAGTCACTATCCGGGGATAATCAAGGTGGTGAAGCGGACGACGAGCAGAGCGACTGGGTTGGCGACACAACTCCAACTGGGGATAAGAACGCTGATGGAGTAAATTTCGATTTTAATTTATTTATAAAAAAACGTTTTAGGTTCCATTTGATCGCAAAATGTATCTTCGGAAGTCGGCCTCATCTCATCAGGTTTCAAACCTCCAGAAGAAAATCGACAGGTTCTGCCGGGATGGTTGTCGCGGAGAGCTTACAATAGACATTTGCCCAAGAAATAAGGCTAATAACATATTGGTTAGTTGCTTTTTATTATTAGGAGAAATAATTGTTCCAAGTTTGCAGCTTCATCGTTATCTGTTCAAATACCAATTGGAAATCACACATCGTCATCGCAGTCATGTTATCATCCGCAAACGCTCCGAGTCCACATCGGCACGCTGATTATTCTTTTTTTTTTAAATTAACAACGAAGCTTTATCTAAACGCCAATTCTCTGGCTTACATGTGCATCTAATGTACCAAAAGCATTCCGTGTGCGACACCATTTTTATATATACAACTAACAATAATCTGTAAAATATCAATAAAAACTTCAAAATAATTTGTTTTCATTCAATGACGATTTCAGTGTATTTATTGCCTCAATTAGTATCTGTTGTGTTGTGAAAATAAGAAAGAATTTTGAAAAAAAAATTATAGTTTGAAAGTGAATGGGATCGAACCAAATCGAAGCAGATTACACTCGGCTTGGTGTCAAGATGTAAGAATTTATATATTTTACCATATTTACATCGATCGATGGATGTTTCACATTATTTTGATGCCAAGTTTCGAATTTGGTTGAAGAATTAGACGTTTCGTCATTTTGTTTGCATAACTCGCAACACACGTTACACTCAAACATCGATTGTTTTGTAGCGAGCTACCCGATAAGCGCTCTTTCACAATCAATCAATTCGAACAGTTTGTCAACGAAGCGGTTCGCGAAGTTTTTGGTACTTGTGGTCCCATTGTCAAGGTTTCAATATTTACCTATTAGATTGTTAAACATGAGTTATATTTTTTTAGGTATCCGAATATATTGAAAGCCAAAACAGAGGAAGTGTTATTGCTACGGGTTCGGAAATTCAACAAGTTTGGGCTGCTTTATCGTCGAAAGGATTATTTCGAGGATATCGAATTGCTGCTCATTTCCATAGTGTACGATGATTGATAATCGGTGGTATTAATCAAGCAAACGCAATAATTTCAGTTAACCGAAACCGACGTGTCGAATTTTCTTTGAACAAAATGGGTTTAGTTTTTCTTGTTTTTATTCCGGTGAGTATTTAAAACCACTTTTTTTCTTCGAATTCCTTTAAATGGTTTTTTTTAGAATTGATGTCCAATTTTACAACTTTGAAATTCTACGAATTTGCAGATAATCGGCTTTGTTATTTTTCTCGTTGGAGGTCTCGTTCTTTATTTTTCACTTCCATCTAGACGAGATTTCTTCTTTTACAAAAAACACGCAGTTGTTACTGGTAATAAATTAAATGCTGCAAATAAAGCGAAAATACTTATATTGTAGGTGGCTCAAAAGGAATTGGGTTCCAATTAGCTGCTGGTTTGATTGAAAGAGGTTGTAATGTGACGATTATTGCGAGAAATGTCAACGATTTAAAGGTTCAAAAAGAATATTACGAACTCTTAATTATTCCTTTTTTAAGAAAGCGTGCGAATCTTTGGAAGAGTTAGCAATTCAAAGAGGCCAAAATCAAAAAGTTCAATGGAAATCTCTTGATTTGACATCAAATTATGAACAAATTAAGAAAACCTTTGATGAAAGCGCAGCAGAATTAGGTCCTATCGAGATTTTGATAAATAATGCCGGACATAGTGTTCAGGTATTCACTAATTAATGTATACTACTGACATTTATGGGATATATTGATTTCAGGCGCCATTTTCTGAACTTCCTGTCGACGATTTTGAAAAACAAATGAAAATTAATTATTTGAGCGCTGTATTATTTTATTTTCATTGTTTTCGAGTGAATACGTTATTTAGGTTTACGCGAGTCGTGCTGTAGTCGAAGACATGAAATCGCGAAAATCCGGTCATATTTCTTTTGTTTCTTCAGCCGCTGGACAATTTGCCATTTTTGGATACACGGCATATTCTCCAACGAAATTCGCACTGAGGTTCTTTTTTTTTGAAATGTGACAATTGTGACATTTATTTGCAGAGGATTTGCTGATGCTCTTCACATGGAATTACTACCTTATCGTGTGAATGTTGGTGTTCTCTATCCTCCAAATACAGACACGGAGGGATTTAAAGTTAGTTTATTTTTTGTAAGACTTACTGCGAAGTACAGGCCGAAAAATATTCACAAATTTTCATTTTAGATGACTTCAACCTTTAACAGTATAATATATTATTTCGATTTGGTGTTTAATTTTTTCAGGTTGAAATTGAGACAATGCCCGAAGAGACGAAGCTCATATCTGATTCTGCTGGTCTTTTCACTCCAAAGTTCGTTGCTGAAGCTCATTTGAATGATATCGCCGATGGTAATTATGCAACTACAATTGGATTGGATGGATGGATGCTTGGTGAGAAAATTGAAAATGTATCTTAGTTATCTTAAATATTTTTCCAGGCAATTTAACCGCTGGGGCGAGTCCCGAGAAATCCCTTCCACGAGCTATTGTTCAAGCGATGTTGGCTGGAATTTTCCGAGCTATCACACTTGTCTATTTGGGATATTTCAACGGAATTGTTAAAAGATGCCATCGTAGGAAATTGACCGAAGAAGAGGAGAAAAGAAAAGCCAGAAAAAGAAATTGAATATCTCGATAGGCCATGAAAATATTGTTTTGAAATATTACAGTTGTTTACATTTTTATGGACCTCTTCCTGCAATGAAAATTTTTGTTTGTTTCGTAATTTTTTTTTCATTTTCCGTAGTACTAACGGAAAAGATGCTGATGTAAACAATCAAACCCCTTTCAATGGGGAGTTAAGGATATTGAACGATAATTAGCTGGGTCACAAGCTTTATCTTTTTTATATATTGGGTACATATGAGGTTCTTCAGATAGAAGGAATAAAAGCTGATAAAACAAATCTTGAAAAAGGTAAAGGAATAGAAAGTACATAGAAGGGTACATTTTTTTTAGTACAAAGTATAATACATAGTTCATACAATCAAGAGAAAAACTGATTTTGTGACTTATTTATAGTCGGCGCGCGTAAATCTACCCACATAAGGCAGTCGCCGGACGCCGGCTATAGATTGAGCAACAAAAGTGGGTGCAAAAAATCAGGGGGGGGAGCAAGAAAAGGGAAGCAAAAAATTATTGACCAAAAGAAACATCGGTCAAGATGATTTCTAAAAACTTTGGAGATCACCGCAACACCGAAGAAAACGATAACACCGGAGCGAGTCAATGTCATCAGATAACGAGTTCGTCGAAATCCAGATCGTAGCATCAGAAAGATTGTGTCAGAAGTCCATGTGAGTGCGAGAACAGTTGGAAGAATTGTCAAAGATGAGCTTGATTTTTTGAAAAGTTATTTGTTTTTTTTTTGTGCACGCAAGTATGTGAGCGCGCGCGAGCAACGTTATAAGCGCTGAAGGCGCAGTTGCTGGATCATGGATTAAAAAGTGGCGGAAATTTAAGAATATTAGTTGCCGAGGGCGCACGAAATTTTTGAAATTTAAATGTAAACGCCGAGTGCGAAGAAATTTTTTAATATTGTCGCCGAGGGCGCGGATAATATTTCTATGCGAATAAAGATAAACGCCGAGGGCGCAGCTAATGGCTATATTGCCGAGGGCAGGTCCATTAAAAAAAACAGAACAGCGAATCTAAAACGGTGATTTATCAATTAAATATAATAAAACTTAAGCGGAAAGATACTTGGTGTGGTGAACGAGTTGAACAGTAGTAGAGGAGTGCTTTTCTTTAATTTTCCTTCTGTTTCTTTCCATTTTTTCACGATCTCAATTTAGACGCTGGCGGAGCTAATAATAAATATTTGAAAATGTAACCAACTATAAAATTGCGATGCTTGAACTATTGAGAGGGTTGCAGGTTCGGTGTCACTATTTCGGCAAATCCCAAAACAGTGACGGCCATCCAACGAGAAGCTCCCCGCATTCGTCAAAATGGATCAAAGCTTGTTCGCGGAGCATCTTGTTCCACTATAGTTGTGTCTCATGATAATAAAAAAAAAGCGTTGCCAAGTGAGTGAAGTTCACAAGAATATTCTTCCCATTTGTTGTGAGCACACTCACGTAAACTATTGTAATCTCGTAGGTTATGGAATATTCTAGAACCCAGTTCCTCACGTAAACATCCCCACACGCGCATTGTAGAACATTCTAGAAGCACATCCCCACTAGTATAAATACCCGGCCATCATACATTGTAGTGTTCCATCTAAGGATATAATAAAGCTATCCAACTCTACATCACTGTTCACTTCGATCCCCATGCTTCGGCACCATACACGCGGAACTCAAGGACACAACACCATTATATCATTTTTTAGCAACTGCCTGAAATTGTTCAGCGATGGCTGCAAACTGTCGGGCATTTCCGTTGGCAAATGGATCATCGAGGATATAAGTGCTTACAAGTTGGGCGTCGATTACTTCGAGACCCTGAAGCGCGTATGTTGTTCTACTGCGATTTCTATTCTTTCGACCAGACATTTCAGCTGTTCACCAAGTTCAGCAACAAAGATAAAACAGACCTGATCATATTGATCGATGATTTGGCTAATAATTCGCACGGTATGCTCAAAAATACGACGTTTAGTGGTGATTGTAGGAAGTCTGAAACTCGAATGAATGTGTGATGGTCCCCAGCGTCATAGGAGTCTGTGGTGTTTTTTTTGTAATCGAGATTTGTCGCACTTCATTTTTTACTTCTCATTTAATGGAGCTTCTCATAAAGAAGCTTTCGTTGGGGATTTTCACTATCAGTATCCGAAGAAGGAGCAAGTCGAATCGGATATTCTCAAGAGAAGAATGAAGTGGATGATCGAGCAGTTTGTGGCCTACCGTATAAAATATCCTCTAACGATTTTGATAATCCGCGACGGTGTGTCCGAAGGACAATATCAAATGGTCCGTTCGCTAGGCTCGTTTCAATCCAATCTTTGTCGTGTTCAGATATTGAATGAAGAACTCAACGCGATGAGAACCGCCTGTCAAGAGGTGGCCAACCAGCAGAATCTCAAGAACTGGCCGCCAAAGTTCGCAGTCGTGATTGCCACAAAAAGAAATTCTGCAAGATTCTTCAATCGGCTCGATAGCAGTTAGACGCTCCATCTATTGTGTTGTCTATAGTTTGACTTCAGACATCTCAAATGTCAAGCCGCTGACTGTAATTGATCGGGATATTACGAGAGTCAATATCAACGAAGCGTACATCGTGTCGGCCAATGCGTTTCAAGGAACTGCACAAGCTGTCTGCTATCAGTTGCTTCGGAATGAGATCGGCTTTAAGGACATGGACGAGGTGGAGGCACTTCTATTGGCGTTGAGTTCCCATCATCAAATTTGCAAAATTCCCATTTCATTGCCCGAGCCGGTTTATCAAGCTGACAAGTGGTCGAAAAGAGGAAACGAAATGTGGAAAGAATATGGGTAAGAAAATCGAAATGGTCCATCCAAGGCATTCAAGCTTTCAGTCGAATTCGGGACATCCCGAAGACCAAAAATCAAACATGTGCGGACTTTGAATTGATGACAGAAAATCTCGCATATTGGCATTCTCCAACCGGACCATCGCGAATATAATGCTTAATCCTTTTTGTCATTTCATTCATTGTGTTGTGAATCAGCAAATTGTGATCTATTGATAATAACGAATTTATTAATATTATTCTTTAGCAACAGAATATTAAATGGTTTGTAAATTCTGAAAGAAATTTATGGAGATCACTCTCCTTGGAAAAAATAATTTGACAAAATTAATAATTAAAGCGCTGCAGAGCCGTCCGGTGATTTCTGTGCGCTAGTAATTTTACGAGGTGCGCCTTTCGAAATGGTCTCGCCACTTGTATTATTTCGATGTTTTCACACTGTGCGCGCACGGAAATATCATGTAGATACGACGCAATTTTCAATTTAAATCCGCATAATTTCGGGTCGAATTTCCCTATGTCGAAACGTGTCGTTTTCTTGCTTTCAACAACACACTTTTTTAAATGACGATAAACATCTCACAAATTTTTAATGGCTCGTAAATGTGCAAAATCAATCGGTTTTTTTAATTCAAAGATCGAAATTCGTAAAAAAAATTTTGAACGACTTACCAATTTCGCATATTTCACAGGTTAATAAAAATAGACTTACCTGACCTTTTTTTTGATATTAAAAAAATTGGAAACAAAAATGGAAACAAAAAATTTAAAAATAATCGTCCATATCGAGAAGTTGGTGGGAATCCAAAGAGCAGCAAAAGCAAAACGGAAATTCGACCTGGAAAATATTCAAGATTAACCAATATTTTTCATTTTTTAGCGGGCAAAACTGATTTAATTAAAAAAATGTGAATTTTTACAATCATCGGATGAATGAAGAAATAAAAGCTATTCGAAGAATTCTTCCAACAAACGTATATTGGGCACCGCTCGAACACAGGTCCGAAACTCATTCGCGTCCATTCAGTTATCGAACAGTGCTGAGCCAAATATTTGACGTGTATGTGTGTGTTAAAATGCTTTTCACTTTCGGTTTTATTCGGCGTCAGTGGCCTAGACGAAATGTACTCAAAAATTAGGTTCGGCCGCGGCCACACTTAATGGATTAGCTAAAATTAAAAAGAGGTCTAGTGTGCGGTGTGTGCCTTTAACCGATATTTATGCATAGGCTCATAAATCTACAATTTTACTTTTGTGCCAAGACCACTGTCATCGGTTTTTTTTCATTTAGCCAATTTTACGCAGTCGCATGACGTCGACAATAGAACTAAATGAATACGTATAAGTATATCGGGTGTTTTAAAGATTCCAAAAACCTAATATCAAAATGAAAGTCACAACTTCGTGGAAATGAAGTAAAATCGTGATTAAGCATTACATTCGCAAAAAAACGAACACATGCGCGTTATAAAATCACTTTCAATCATGAGTGCTTTACTGGAATTGCATAATTACCCATTTCTGATCCATTTCGTAATAAAAATTGCAATTAAATCATTAAAAAATTCAATTTCTAACCAGCGAAACAACCGATATGTTATTATCATTATTATCGCAAAAAAAGATTACGCATAATTGGGGACCATCCCACTTTCTTCGAGACGACAAATTGAATATAAACAGTGAACATTCGGATGCCGCGGCACGTACTCTGGATAACCTGCGAAACTACGTAATCGCAAGTTGTTCGTTTTTTTTCGAATATGATATTTCAATTTTTACGCAAGTTTATTTAAAACCGTCACCGGCAGCGACGCTGATTCTCAGAAACCTAAGCGCGCGAATTGGAATACTCGGCTTCGGAACGACAAGCCTATTTTTATTTTTTATTTTTTTCGTGTGCCGCATTTTTTTCTTTTTGACAGTGTCGATCAATATCGCGCCTCATAAACCGAAAATCGAAAACCAAACAGGAAAAAATAAAAATAAATTCAATGCGGGCACATCAATCGTCGAGCCAAATCTTCATATGACATTTTTTTTCTTATCTTACTATAAAACATAAGTTACATCAAAAATACAAACCTCAAGCCCTTCAATTGAGCGATTTTCCTGTAAGATTGGGAATCCCGCTTTTACGGGGATTTCCGCAATCAATAATAAATATTCATTGGTATTCTGAACAGCGTCGGCTATATGTCGCACAATTTCTTCTGAAAATTAAAAATAAAGACAAAGGTACAAAAAACTATAACAATAAAAAATTTGCGAAGTATTTTTTACTCTCGTCTCAATAAATTATGAAAAATAAATAGGAAACCCACTGAAATTTAAAAATTCCATATCGAATGTCAAAGCGAATCGACAGTCGTTTCTCATGAAATTGCCAGGATGAGCTTCCCTTCGAATAAAACAATCATCGTTGTGCGTAGTGATCTGAAAGTTAATACTTATAGAAGAATTCAATACTTCTTGTCAACTTCTCATCGAGCAGAATACGACAACATTGATTTGTCAATGGTTTCGCGAAAGGTTCAGGTAAATTATTCCTGAAAATTTAGTTATTCATATAGGCTTCAGAAGAAAATCAAACGGTAAGAGGGCATCAATAGCAAACAGGAGTGTGAAACGGGGGCGGAAGAAAAAAAATTTCTAAAAAAAAATTTTTGATAAAAAAAACACAAGACAATTCAACACACGAATCAAAAAATTTCCGCTCACATAATCCACTTACTTAGTCACTTAGTCACATAGTCGGTTCGTCCTTCGCCTGTTGAGGCGCGAACCACAGCTTTCCAAGCTTTTCGGTCCTTGGCTTGGGTGGACCAGGGGGTGATAACGGCTCCTTCAGCTGTTCTTGTAGTGATCTCCTTCCGATACACATTAATTTCCGATCTGAAATAAACTATTGAAATAAAAGTGAAAAAAATGTGACCGTTTTAAATGTGTTGCTCTCCATCTCCATCTCCATCTCCATAGTTCTCCGGCTTTCGGCATGCTTTCCAATATATGAAAAAAAAAAAACAATTATTAAAATGATCATTATAAAACTGATTGTTCTTCGATGTTCCCCCAAAATGTATGTTGATGTTAAAATTTTTCGCTGTGATTTCCAAAGAAATCATGAAAGTTTCCAAAAGTTTCCAAAAATTTTTAAATTGCCAATTCGGCAGTCTCCGCAACGAAGTGCCTCGACGCCACTCCACCGTGTGCGCCTAGACTCCCCAGGCATTCCCTCCTGGGTCGGACCCTAAGGGTCACCGATGCGGGGTGTTGGTCCGCGTCTCGTGGCACGAGATCGCGGCACCCGTGCGGGCTCTCTCAAATCCGACTCAACGAATGTTCTCGAGACACGCTCACAGCGGTCCGAGACACATTCATCGCAGAGATACAGAAAGCGCATTGTGTACAAAAATTTCAAGAATTAATAACATTGAAAATTTTTAATTCAAAACTGGTTAAAATCAATTTCAGAAAAGAATAAAAACTTACGTTTTCGCGAAGCAGCACCTGTCGCCCAGAAAAATGATACCATCTTCGATTTTCGCCTGCAAAACATAAACTTTTATGTTTTTAAGACAATGTGAAATAATAAAAAAACGAACGATAAAAAAATGGCTTGGCTAAATGCAAAAAAAAAAACCAATTACAGCGTTCTTGAAAAAAAAACATGTGGAGATTAGTTGAAAGCGCACACCACTCGCCGAAACCTTTGGATTTTCTTTGTATTTGGCCAATGTTCGACAATCCCTTCTCATGTAAATAAATATCAATCGGATTCGCAGGAAAATTAAATGTAAATTAACATGATTCGATTGAGAAAATGTTTAAATTCGTTTCAAAAATTGTCGAAATCGATTTATTTCTCATTTTCGAATTTGAAATCGTATTCGATTGAAATATTAGAACAATTCAAAACAGATTAATTTATATTCGATTCGATTAAAATGAAGTTATTTTCGAATCCGATTGAATTTTTTATTTACTAGAGTTTTTCAAACATTAATAAAACGTGGGAAACAAGTTTGAAACAGAATGTACAAAACCACCAACCTTATACAGAAGATAATCTTTCCGATTCGCCTCATAGGTAGATTGGCAATCCCGCTTCTTACGGGGATATCCACAATCATTGAGCCACTTGAGGCCAATTGCAACTCATTTCTATTATCTGAAATTGAAGTCGCTATTTTAAAAATAATACCGGAAATGGGAAACGAAAGTAAACAATTGATTAAGTTGCAAAACTAATTAAAGTGCTAATTAGCCCGGTCTTTAATGACAAACGGGATGTAGGAGATAACGCACTGTATCAGAAGTTGGGTCGAATTGTTTTCAAATCCTTTTGCTGGTCGCCCAACACTTTTCACCTAGAAAGCGGCTATAAATGACTGGTTTCAACAAGTGTATTTCGTGTTGAAACCGATTGAGCAATTTGGATAAATTACAGTAATTAGCTGAAATTAAAACGATTAATTAAATTCAAAAATGAAAAGCAAATTACATCATGACTCATGAGCGATTCGAGTTTCGTTTGACTTTTAACACGACAGAATCTCTTCTCATTCAATCAGGCGCTTTGAATGTTTCCGAGCTTTCTGAAATATTCAATTAAAAAACACCAAAAAAGTTTCATCAAACTGATTTCCGAGAGTAGCAATATCCGGATCCATAAGCGTCGAAGGGCAATCAGAAAATTACGCGCCAAAGCGCCCCAGCTCCAATGAGCTGTTGTGAGACAACAACCGGCAGACTACCCCTAACTAAATTAAGCAATTTGCTGGCGGGTTAGAGCTTTCGAGCCCCTGGACGTTGGCTCCCCCGCCTGGATAGTTGTCAGCCTCCAATCACGCAGCAGCCTTTTTGCGAAATTTCTTCGCCCTTTGAACACTTGAAATCCAAAATGCCGAGTGCCGCCGACGGATGCATATTCATATATTGTCTGCAATACAGCTAATTTAATACGTTTTCAATACAAATAATATAAATAATTCGCGATTAAGTGAAATTAGTCAAAAATTTACAGCAAAATTGAAGAAAAACTGAAAATGAATGAAAGGAACGTGGCAATTGAAAACGTGGAAAAATTGTGATTACTGTATGACAAATTCTGCATATGACAAAATTGACGAAAAAAGGAACAATTTTCAATTTTGTTTAAAATTATCGATTCTAACTAATGTTCTCGATTTTTCGGCATATTAATTTTCAACAATTGTTTCAATTACTCACAATTTTATGTCTCATTCATCTTCATTCCATTGCATTGGTTTTTTCTTTCAGATTTGCTTGGCGATACGGCGAACACGGACAATAAAATCGTCGACGTCCAGACTTTCAAAAATGGAAAATGAAGGAAAATTGGTGAATATGGATCACGTGATTAGATTGTTTTTATTGAAAAAAAAAACAATTATTTTTTTAAAATAATTTTAAATTTGAATGCCCGAAATGTATATTGAAAGCGCGCAATATCAGGTCTAACAGCGACCGGAAGGAGATTCATATATATTTAATCAACCCTCCGACAGGAAGAAATAATCTAAGACCCTTATCACTGCCACCAGCTCACCCCGTATTTAAGCGATGCTCGGGAAACGAACGGGGTGGTAGGAAGCTGGGAGACACGCTTTAAGTCCACACTATTTCGTTACTCACTCCATCGTTCATAAATAAACTCTTACAAGGTTGCTTATTGTTTGTTTCCAACACGAAGCCATGAACATGGAAAGAGCCGGGGATATGGCCCACAAGGCCGGGATTTATGGGAAGGTTTAAAATGTAAAAATTAATTAAAATGTGAATTCAAATAATTTCGTTATATAACATTTCGTCTCATTTATCTGCAATCCGCACTTTGTCCATTCAAGTTTCCGGAACATCATTTTCAGAACCTTGACCAAGCATTTACCTAAGTCCCAAAATGTTCCGCGGCTTATCCAAAACCAAAATGGGTCCGTTGTTTGCCCCGATCGAATCGCTAAGTAATGCATAAAAAACAAATGAAATTTTGAGATTGAAATTGATTTTGGTTTAATCTCTTCAAACTATCATAGATGTAACTTTTCTCGTAAAACGATGTATCCCATATTGAATAATGTCGATTAGGGATTCCCCGCGGGCGAAAATTGTGACTTTCCGCTGCAATACGCGTACAGTCCTCATGCACCTATCATTAAATGCTAGAAATTTAACAAACTTATATTTGATTGGCATATTTTACATTCCTTCTTTGAAAAATGTCAATTTTTTGGATGAATAAGTCCTATATACGGTGGGCGATCGGCCCCATATGCACCGGCCCACGCAGAATCTCTAGGGTCCCTAAAAATGACAACAAACTAGTAGTTTTCGTCAATTTCCCCGCCCTCCGATCCACTTGTGTTGCAACAAATAGTTCATCACTGGGCGCAAAAATCGTAATTGTTAAAAGTGTCAGCCAATGCTTCTCCTTCCTCGAATTTAAATTGGATACGACATTATGGTGTCCCTGCCCTCCGTTCCGATATTACTTTTAAAGGAACATCATCGGGCGAAAAAAACGAACCTAGTTGGCAATCCTTTGGGTAAAACGTTTTTGGGCAGCGCGCATCTTCGACTGAAAAACCCAAAGAAGGCTTCTGAAATGATGAATTATGTAATGGAATGTGGTTTTTACATGTGCTTACCTTTTTGATGAAGCTCTATCAAATCAGCATTGTAAAGCAAAAAGCAAAAACAGCAAAAATATGAGTTTAAAAGAGAAAATACAACAAATGGAGATTTTTTTTTTCATTTTTTACGACAATGGATCTTTTATTTACATTAAAAATGGTTGTCCGTCGTTAACTATTCTATTTAATTTTTTAATATTTTTTGTTTGAAATTTTTCCTTTCATTTTCGCATTTCTTTTAACTAGAGATTCAAGTGTCTTTTTTCTCATCAAACGAATTTAATTAACATTTGCGACCAAATGTTGACGATCATAGCTAATTTGCTACTGTATTCCGTCTTCTTTCGCATCAGGAGCCATTCCATTCAAAGATCAGCAAATTGCAGCCGTTTTCTTTTTTCTTCTCTTTTTTCGAGCTCGGCTTCGTCCAAAATGTTTGTAGAAATAAAAAAAGATTTGCACGTGGTTTTTGGGCAAATTTCATTTCTAAAAAATGAAAATCAATGAAATTTAAGTTGGAATATATAATCATACGATTCGATCGGCTCTTTTATTTTTGTTTTTCTGCTGATTCCAGCTTCTTCAATCAATTTCAAATTTGTATATCGACTTCATATTTAATCGATCTGAAAAATTATTGTTGTATTCAGGCCATAAATTTCGAATTAATTACATTTTGGATGCGACCATTATCGCATCAAATCGTTTTCAATTATCAAACGATCATAGGAAGTAGAAACAAAAATAATACAATCAAAGTCAACCAATCAAACGACACTGGATCTTTTCTTTTTTTTTTTAACAATAGAAGTTGTCCGTCGTTTAAAATATTTCAAATACGGGAAAAAGGGCAACACTGTAGCGAGAAATGAATGCTAATAAATGAGCCTGGATAACAGGGAATCGATAAAAAAAAGAGAAACTAATGGGTAAAATAAAAAGGGTTGAAAGAAACGGAGTTCCTATCAACTATATAAAAATTACAATACATATTATGGATTCGACAATAAAATGAGAGTTCTGAACGATAATGGATCTTTTTCCACTTTTTCTACAATTCATTTTGTCCATCGTTTTTAATTTGACAATTATTGTTAAACAAATAATTTGAATTCAATCAATAATTTGAGGTTTACTAAATAAGAATATCGGTTTGAAATTTGAAATAAGCTTACTTACCATCGAAAGAGCACCTTGATTGCGCGCTCGAAACAACTGTCTTCTCGATTTGGTTTGTTCCGCATAAACGTTGTTCCTTGTCATTATTTATCGAAATATCATTGATTCATTAATTTCTTGATTATATTTCATTGTTTTTCTAAAATCCAAAAATTAAATTCAGCAACCTAAAAGTCTTCTTTTTTACCTCGTAATATGCACCATTATTATATGCTGCTTCAATATATCAACATAATTTGAGAAAACGTCAAATCAACGTTACATATCTTGGTCCATTATTTCAGTAGTCTTCGTTATGAAAATATAAAATATTGATGGACTTTAGTTGGAAGAAGTGGGCAAGTGTCCAAAAATGGAAGAATCGCGTGTGGAATCGAAGAAGTTCCAGAAGCACCTTGATCGTGTGCTGAACTCATCGGACAAATTGAGTAGAGATCATCTGCGGCAATCAAAATTGTTTGTCTCATTGATCATAACATCGATTTGAGCATACTTTCAGCTGTTATTTTCTAAAACTATTTTATATAAAGAAGCCCAGAAAAGATTTGATTTGATTACCACAATATTTGCACCTTTCCCTTGTGCTTCTCGATTTCAGACTGATCAGACCAAAGCAATAGATCGATAGAATAAAAATTCTGTCTTTGTTCACTAGAAACCAATATCCGAAGGAATGTCCTTCACTGGGAATCTATCAAGCATCACCAGCATCACAATAGATTGATAGATATCAGTTCTCTGCATTCCACGTCCGAGCTTCTTCATTCTATAAGCTTGTTTAGAATTTGATTCGAATATTCCATAAAACTGAAAAGAACAACTATTTTTGGTCAACATAAGAAACCCTTCTTACTTCAAAGAGATCAAGATGATTCCAGGAATTTGGCAAAGCTTCTGCCGAAAACTCGACTTGTTTTATGAAGAGTATCACATTCGATTTGAGCATAATAATCCAATCACAATCAAATGACTGCCGTGAGCCGAAAACTTCAAGGTCGGCTTCATCTCATTTCATTATTCGTAAAAACGCGTGATTGGAAGAATGTGATGAAATTAATGGTTTCCTAATATAGGAATCCATCAAACAATGATTTTTCTTCGTTTTTTTTATATTTTTTTTTTTTTCCTTTTTTTTGTTTTTTTTTTTTCTTTTTTTCTTTTTTTTTTTTTTTTTATTTTTTTTTTTTTTATTGTTTTTTTTTTTATTTTTTTTTCTATTTTTTTCTTTCTTTCCTTTAAATTATTTTATTCTTTTAATTGTGCCTCGTCGTCACGCCAATCGCTCGCAGAACAGTCGTGTGATCTTGGTTGTCGCGCGAATCGCCGAGGTTCTCTTAGATCTTATTGGAACACTCGGTTCATTTTCGGGAAGTGGCGGATTCGCAGATGCCTCGTTCGCAATTGTTTGAAGTTGCGAACTCAGCCCTTTCACGACAGCTCGCAAAAGGTTGAGCTCCCTCGCCAAATCCATACGCTCAGCCGCTGCCAGGTTGCTAGATGGTGAGCAGAGAAATCTCCTGGCATTGGCGATCACGAACAGGCCGCAACTAAACCCGTCCGTCTGGGCCTCTTGATGTTTCTGAGGTGCCCATCTGACACTCGAGAGTGTCGACGGATAGAGCGCGGCGAGAGCTCGTTTCAGCCCATTCGAGATGGTGGCCTTGGTTTTGCGCGAGTGGCTCGCGACAAGCGAATCGTAAATGACGCACTTGCCGGTCGCCACTGTATAGGCTGCGAGCAGCCAGTGCTGATGGTGATGCACTGGCATGAGGAGCACCTCGCTCCGGCGGCACCATCTAGCAACCTGGCAGCGGCTGAGCGTATGGATTTGGCGAGGGAGCTCAACCTTTTGCGAGCTGTCGTGAAAGGGCTGAGTTCGCAACTTCAAACAATTGCGAACGAGGCATCTGCGAATCCGCCACTTCCCGAAAATGAACCGAGTGTTCCAATAAGATCTAAGAGAACCTCGGCGATTCGCGCGACAACCAAGATCACACGACTGTTCTGCGAGCGATTGGCGTGACGACGAGGCACAATTAAAAGAATAAAATAATTTAAAGGAAAGAAAGAAAAAAAAAAAAGAAAAAAAAAAAAAAAAAAAAAGAAATAAATATTAAAAAAAAAACAATAAAATAAAAAAAATTTAAAAAAGAAAAAAAAAGAAAAAAAGGAAAAAAAAAAGAAAAAAAAGGAAAAAAAAAAAATAGAAAAAAAACTAAGAAAAATCATTGTTTGATGGATTCCTATATTAGGAAACCATTAATTTCATCACATTCTTCCAATCACGCGTTTTTACGAATAATGAAATGAGATGAAGCCGACCTTGAAGTTTTCGGCTCACGGCAGTCATTTGATTGTGATTGGATTATTATGCTCAAATCGAATGTGATACTCTTCATAAAACAAGTCGAGTTTTCGGCAGAAGCTTTGCCAAATTCCTGGAATCATCTTGATCTCTTTGAAGTAAGAAGGGTTTCTTATGTTGACCAAAAATAGTTGTTCTTTTCAGTTTTATGGAATATTCGAATCAAATTCTAAACAAGCTTATAGAATGAAGAAGCTCGGACGTGGAATGCAGAGAACTGATATCTATCAATCTATTGTGATGCTGGTGATGCTTGATAGATTCCCAGTGAAGGACATTCCTTCGGATATTGGTTTCTAGTGAACAAAGACAGAATTTTTATTCTATCGATCTATTGCTTTGGTCTGATCAGTCTGAAATCGAGAAGCACAAGGGAAAGGTGCAAATATTGTGGTAATCAAATCAAATCTTTTCTGGGCTTCTTTATATAAAATAGTTTTAGAAAATAACAGCTGAAAGTATGCTCAAATCGATGTTATGATCAATGAGACAAACAATTTTGATTGCCGCAGATGATCTCTACTCAATTTGTCCGATGAGTTCAGCACACGATCAAGGTGCTTCTGGAACTTCTTCGATTCCACACGCGATTCTTCCATTTTTGGACACTTGCCCACTTCTTCCAACTAAAGTCCATCAATATTTTATATTTTCATAACGAAGACTACTGAAATAATGGACCAAGATATGTAACGTTGATTTGACGTTTTCTCAAATTATGTTGATATATTGAAGCAGCATATAATAATGGTGCATATTACGAGGTAAAAAAGAAGACTTTTAGGTTGCTGAATTTAATTTTTGGATTTTAGAAAAACAATGAAATATAATCAAGAAATTAATGAATCAATGATATTTCGATAAATAATGACAAGGAACAACGTTTATGCGGAACAAACCAAATCGAGAAGACAGTTGTTTCGAGCGCGCAATCAAGGTGCTCTTTCGATGGTAAGTAAGCTTATTTCAAATTTCAAACCGATATTCTTATTTAGTAAACCTCAAATTATTGATTGAATTCAAATTATTTGTTTAACAATAATTGTCAAATTAAAAACGATGGACAAAATGAATTGTAGAAAAAGTGGAAAAAGATCCATTATCGTTCAGAACTCTCATTTTATTGTCGAATCCATAATATGTATTGTAATTTTTATATAGTTGATAGGAACTCCGTTTCTTTCAACCCTTTTTATTTTACCCATTAGTTTCTCTTTTTTTTATCGATTCCCTGTTATCCAGGCTCATTTATTAGCATTCATTTCTCGCTACAGTGTTGCCCTTTTTCCCGTATTTGAAATATTTTAAACGACGGACAACTTCTATTGTTAAAAAAAAAAAAGAAAAGATCCAGTGTCGTTTGATTGGTTGACTTTGATTGTATTATTTTTGTTTCTACTTCCTATGATCGTTTGATAATTGAAAACGATTTGATGCGATAATGGTCGCATCCAAAATGTAATTAATTCGAAATTTATGGCCTGAATACAACAATAATTTTTCAGATCGATTAAATATGAAGTCGATATACAAATTTGAAATTGATTGAAGAAGCTGGAATCAGCAGAAAAACAAAAATAAAAGAGCCGATCGAATCGTATGATTATATATTCCAACTTAAATTTCATTGATTTTCATTTTTTAGAAATGAAATTTGCCCAAAAACCACGTGCAAATCTTTTTTTATTTCTACAAACATTTTGGACGAAGCCGAGCTCGAAAAAAGAGAAGAAAAAAGAAAACGGCTGCAATTTGCTGATCTTTGAATGGAATGGCTCCTGATGCGAAAGAAGACGGAATACAGTAGCAAATTAGCTATGATCGTCAACATTTGGTCGCAAATGTTAATTAAATTCGTTTGATGAGAAAAAAGACACTTGAATCTCTAGTTAAAAGAAATGCGAAAATGAAAGGAAAAATTTCAAACAAAAAATATTAAAAAATTAAATAGAATAGTTAACGACGGACAACCATTTTTAATGTAAATAAAAGATCCATTGTCGTAAAAAATGAAAAAAAAAATCTCCATTTGTTGTATTTTCTCTTTTAAACTCATATTTTTGCTGTTTTTGCTTTTTGCTTTACAATGCTGATTTGATAGAGCTTCATCAAAAAGGTAAGCACATGTAAAAACCACATTCCATTACATAATTCATCATTTCAGAAGCCTTCTTTGGGTTTTTCAGTCGAAGATGCGCGCTGCCCAAAAACGTTTTACCCAAAGGATTGCCAACTAGGTTCGTTTTTTTCGCCCGATGATGTTCCTTTAAAAGTAATATCGGAACGGAGGGCAGGGACACCATAATGTCGTATCCAATTTAAATTCGAGGAAGGAGAAGCATTGGCTGACACTTTTAACAATTACGATTTTTGCGCCCAGTGATGAACTATTTGTTGCAACACAAGTGGATCGGAGGGCGGGGAAATTGACGAAAACTACTAGTTTGTTGTCATTTTTAGGGACCCTAGAGATTCTGCGTGGGCCGGTGCATATGGGGCCGATCGCCCACCGTATATAGGACTTATTCATCCAAAAAATTGACATTTTTCAAAGAAGGAATGTAAAATATGCCAATCAAATATAAGTTTGTTAAATTTCTAGCATTTAATGATAGGTGCATGAGGACTGTACGCGTATTGCAGCGGAAAGTCACAATTTTCGCCCGCGGGGAATCCCTAATCGACATTATTCAATATGGGATACATCGTTTTACGAGAAAAGTTACATCTATGATAGTTTGAAGAGATTAAACCAAAATCAATTTCAATCTCAAAATTTCATTTGTTTTTTATGCATTACTTAGCGATTCGATCGGGGCAAACAACGGACCCATTTTGGTTTTGGATAAGCCGCGGAACATTTTGGGACTTAGGTAAATGCTTGGTCAAGGTTCTGAAAATGATGTTCCGGAAACTTGAATGGACAAAGTGCGGATTGCAGATAAATGAGACGAAATGTTATATAACGAAATTATTTGAATTCACATTTTAATTAATTTTTACATTTTAAACCTTCCCATAAATCCCGGCCTTGTGGGCCATATCCCCGGCTCTTTCCATGTTCATGGCTTCGTGTTGGAAACAAACAATAAGCAACCTTGTAAGAGTTTATTTATGAACGATGGAGTGAGTAACGAAATAGTGTGGACTTAAAGCGTGTCTCCCAGCTTCCTACCACCCCGTTCGTTTCCCGAGCATCGCTTAAATACGGGGTGAGCTGGTGGCAGTGATAAGGGTCTTAGATTATTTCTTCCTGTCGGAGGGTTGATTAAATATATATGAATCTCCTTCCGGTCGCTGTTAGACCTGATATTGCGCGCTTTCAATATACATTTCGGGCATTCAAATTTAAAATTATTTTAAAAAAATAATTGTTTTTTTTTTCAATAAAAACAATCTAATCACGTGATCCATATTCACCAATTTTCCTTCATTTTCCATTTTTGAAAGTCTGGACGTCGACGATTTTATTGTCCGTGTTCGCCGTATCGCCAAGCAAATCTGAAAGAAAAAACCAATGCAATGGAATGAAGATGAATGAGACATAAAATTGTGAGTAATTGAAACAATTGTTGAAAATTAATATGCCGAAAAATCGAGAACATTAGTTAGAATCGATAATTTTAAACAAAATTGAAAATTGTTCCTTTTTTCGTCAATTTTGTCATATGCAGAATTTGTCATACAGTAATCACAATTTTTCCACGTTTTCAATTGCCACGTTCCTTTCATTCATTTTCAGTTTTTCTTCAATTTTGCTGTAAATTTTTGACTAATTTCACTTAATCGCGAATTATTTATATTATTTGTATTGAAAACGTATTAAATTAGCTGTATTGCAGACAATATATGAATATGCATCCGTCGGCGGCACTCGGCATTTTGGATTTCAAGTGTTCAAAGGGCGAAGAAATTTCGCAAAAAGGCTGCTGCGTGATTGGAGGCTGACAACTATCCAGGCGGGGGAGCCAACGTCCAGGGGCTCGAAAGCTCTAACCCGCCAGCAAATTGCTTAATTTAGTTAGGGGTAGTCTGCCGGTTGTTGTCTCACAACAGCTCATTGGAGCTGGGGCGCTTTGGCGCGTAATTTTCTGATTGCCCTTCGACGCTTATGGATCCGGATATTGCTACTCTCGGAAATCAGTTTGATGAAACTTTTTTGGTGTTTTTTAATTGAATATTTCAGAAAGCTCGGAAACATTCAAAGCGCCTGATTGAATGAGAAGAGATTCTGTCGTGTTAAAAGTCAAACGAAACTCGAATCGCTCATGAGTCATGATGTAATTTGCTTTTCATTTTTGAATTTAATTAATCGTTTTAATTTCAGCTAATTACTGTAATTTATCCAAATTGCTCAATCGGTTTCAACACGAAATACACTTGTTGAAACCAGTCATTTATAGCCGCTTTCTAGGTGAAAAGTGTTGGGCGACCAGCAAAAGGATTTGAAAACAATTCGACCCAACTTCTGATACAGTGCGTTATCTCCTACATCCCGTTTGTCATTAAAGACCGGGCTAATTAGCACTTTAATTAGTTTTGCAACTTAATCAATTGTTTACTTTCGTTTCCCATTTCCGGTATTATTTTTAAAATAGCGACTTCAATTTCAGATAATAGAAATGAGTTGCAATTGGCCTCAAGTGGCTCAATGATTGTGGATATCCCCGTAAGAAGCGGGATTGCCAATCTACCTATGAGGCGAATCGGAAAGATTATCTTCTGTATAAGGTTGGTGGTTTTGTACATTCTGTTTCAAACTTGTTTCCCACGTTTTATTAATGTTTGAAAAACTCTAGTAAATAAAAAATTCAATCGGATTCGAAAATAACTTCATTTTAATCGAATCGAATATAAATTAATCTGTTTTGAATTGTTCTAATATTTCAATCGAATACGATTTCAAATTCGAAAATGAGAAATAAATCGATTTCGACAATTTTTGAAACGAATTTAAACATTTTCTCAATCGAATCATGTTAATTTACATTTAATTTTCCTGCGAATCCGATTGATATTTATTTACATGAGAAGGGATTGTCGAACATTGGCCAAATACAAAGAAAATCCAAAGGTTTCGGCGAGTGGTGTGCGCTTTCAACTAATCTCCACATGTTTTTTTTTCAAGAACGCTGTAATTGGTTTTTTTTTTTGCATTTAGCCAAGCCATTTTTTTATCGTTCGTTTTTTTATTATTTCACATTGTCTTAAAAACATAAAAGTTTATGTTTTGCAGGCGAAAATCGAAGATGGTATCATTTTTCTGGGCGACAGGTGCTGCTTCGCGAAAACGTAAGTTTTTATTCTTTTCTGAAATTGATTTTAACCAGTTTTGAATTAAAAATTTTCAATGTTATTAATTCTTGAAATTTTTGTACACAATGCGCTTTCTGTATCTCTGCGATGAATGTGTCTCGGACCGCTGTGAGCGTGTCTCGAGAACATTCGTTGAGTCGGATTTGAGAGAGCCCGCACGGGTGCCGCGATCTCGTGCCACGAGACGCGGACCAACACCCCGCATCGGTGACCCTTAGGGTCCGACCCAGGAGGGAATGCCTGGGGAGTCTAGGCGCACACGGTGGAGTGGCGTCGAGGCACTTCGTTGCGGAGACTGCCGAATTGGCAATTTAAAAATTTTTGGAAACTTTTGGAAACTTTCATGATTTCTTTGGAAATCACAGCGAAAAATTTTAACATCAACATACATTTTGGGGGAACATCGAAGAACAATCAGTTTTATAATGATCATTTTAATAATTGTTTTTTTTTTTCATATATTGGAAAGCATGCCGAAAGCCGGAGAACTATGGAGATGGAGATGGAGATGGAGAGCAACACATTTAAAACGGTCACATTTTTTTCACTTTTATTTCAATAGTTTATTTCAGATCGGAAATTAATGTGTATCGGAAGGAGATCACTACAAGAACAGCTGAAGGAGCCGTTATCACCCCCTGGTCCACCCAAGCCAAGGACCGAAAAGCTTGGAAAGCTGTGGTTCGCGCCTCAACAGGCGAAGGACGAACCGACTATGTGACTAAGTGACTAAGTAAGTGGATTATGTGAGCGGAAATTTTTTGATTCGTGTGTTGAATTGTCTTGTGTTTTTTTTTATCAAAAATTTTTTTTTAGAAATTTTTTTTCTTCCGCCCCCGTTTCACACTCCTGTTTGCTATTGATGCCCTCTTACCGTTTGATTTTCTTCTGAAGCCTATATGAATAACTAAATTTTCAGGAATAATTTACCTGAACCTTTCGCGAAACCATTGACAAATCAATGTTGTCGTATTCTGCTCGATGAGAAGTTGACAAGAAGTATTGAATTCTTCTATAAGTATTAACTTTCAGATCACTACGCACAACGATGATTGTTTTATTCGAAGGGAAGCTCATCCTGGCAATTTCATGAGAAACGACTGTCGATTCGCTTTGACATTCGATATGGAATTTTTAAATTTCAGTGGGTTTCCTATTTATTTTTCATAATTTATTGAGACGAGAGTAAAAAATACTTCGCAAATTTTTTATTGTTATAGTTTTTTGTACCTTTGTCTTTATTTTTAATTTTCAGAAGAAATTGTGCGACATATAGCCGACGCTGTTCAGAATACCAATGAATATTTATTATTGATTGCGGAAATCCCCGTAAAAGCGGGATTCCCAATCTTACAGGAAAATCGCTCAATTGAAGGGCTTGAGGTTTGTATTTTTGATGTAACTTATGTTTTATAGTAAGATAAGAAAAAAAATGTCATATGAAGATTTGGCTCGACGATTGATGTGCCCGCATTGAATTTATTTTTATTTTTTCCTGTTTGGTTTTCGATTTTCGGTTTATGAGGCGCGATATTGATCGACACTGTCAAAAAGAAAAAAATGCGGCACACGAAAAAAAATAAAAATAAAAATAGGCTTGTCGTTCCGAAGCCGAGTATTCCAATTCGCGCGCTTAGGTTTCTGAGAATCAGCGTCGCTGCCGGTGACGGTTTTAAATAAACTTGCGTAAAAATTGAAATATCATATTCGAAAAAAAACGAACAACTTGCGATTACGTAGTTTCGCAGGTTATCCAGAGTACGTGCCGCGGCATCCGAATGTTCACTGTTTATATTCAATTTGTCGTCTCGAAGAAAGTGGGATGGTCCCCAATTATGCGTAATCTTTTTTTGCGATAATAATGATAATAACATATCGGTTGTTTCGCTGGTTAGAAATTGAATTTTTTAATGATTTAATTGCAATTTTTATTACGAAATGGATCAGAAATGGGTAATTATGCAATTCCAGTAAAGCACTCATGATTGAAAGTGATTTTATAACGCGCATGTGTTCGTTTTTTTGCGAATGTAATGCTTAATCACGATTTTACTTCATTTCCACGAAGTTGTGACTTTCATTTTGATATTAGGTTTTTGGAATCTTTAAAACACCCGATATACTTATACGTATTCATTTAGTTCTATTGTCGACGTCATGCGACTGCGTAAAATTGGCTAAATGAAAAAAAAACCGATGACAGTGGTCTTGGCACAAAAGTAAAATTGTAGATTTATGAGCCTATGCATAAATATCGGTTAAAGGCACACACCGCACACTAGACCTCTTTTTAATTTTAGCTAATCCATTAAGTGTGGCCGCGGCCGAACCTAATTTTTGAGTACATTTCGTCTAGGCCACTGACGCCGAATAAAACCGAAAGTGAAAAGCATTTTAACACACACATACACGTCAAATATTTGGCTCACTGTTCGATAACTGAATGGACGCGAATGAGTTTCGGACCTGTGTTCGAGCGGTGCCCAATATACGTTTGTTGGAAGAATTCTTCGAATTCTTCACATTTTTTTTAATTAAATCAGTTTTTCCCGCTAAAAAATGAAAAATATTGGTTAATCTTGAATATTTTCCAGGTCGAATTTCCGTTTTGCTTTTGCTGCTCTTTGGATTCCCACCAACTTCTCGATATGGACGATTATTTTTAAATTTTTTGTTTCCATTTTTGTTTCCAATTTTTTAAATATCAAAAAAAGGTCAGGTAAGTCTATTTTTTTTAACCTTTGAAATATGCGAAATTGGTAAGTCGTTCAAAATTTTTTTTACGAATTTCGATCTTTGAATTAAAAAAACCGATTGATTTTGCACATTTACGAGCCATTAAAAATTTGTGAGATGTTTATCGTCATTTAAAAAAGTGTGTTGTTGAAAGCAAGAAAACGACACGTTTCGACATAGGGAAATTCGACCCGAAATTATGCGGATTTAAATTGAAAATTGCGTCGTATCTACATGATATTTCCGTGCGCGCACAGTGTGAAAACATCGAAATAATACAAGTGGCGAGACCATTTCGAAAGGCGCACCTCGTAAAATTACTAGCGCACAGAAATCACCGGACGGCTCTGCAGCGCTTTAATTATTAATTTTGTCAAATTATTTTTTCCAAGGAGAGTGATCTCCATAAATTTCTTTCAGAATTTACAAACCATTTAATATTCTGTTGCTAAAGAATAATATTAATAAATTCGTTATTATCAATAGATCACAATTTGCTGATTCACAACACAATGAATGAAATGACAAAAAGGATTAAGCATTATATTCGCGATGGTCCGGTTGGAGAATGCCAATATGCGAGATTTTCTGTCATCAATTCAAAGTCCGCACATGTTTGATTTTTGGTCTTCGGGATGTCCCGAATTCGACTGAAAGCTTGAATGCCTTGGATGGACCATTTCGATTTTCTTACCCATATTCTTTCCACATTTCGTTTCCTCTTTTCGACCACTTGTCAGCTTGATAAACCGGCTCGGGCAATGAAATGGGAATTTTGCAAATTTGATGATGGGAACTCAACGCCAATAGAAGTGCCTCCACCTCGTCCATGTCCTTAAAGCCGATCTCATTCCGAAGCAACTGATAGCAGACAGCTTGTGCAGTTCCTTGAAACGCATTGGCCGACACGATGTACGCTTCGTTGATATTGACTCTCGTAATATCCCGATCAATTACAGTCAGCGGCTTGACATTTGAGATGTCTGAAGTCAAACTATAGACAACACAATAGATGGAGCGTCTAACTGCTATCGAGCCGATTGAAGAATCTTGCAGAATTTCTTTTTGTGGCAATCACGACTGCGAACTTTGGCGGCCAGTTCTTGAGATTCTGCTGGTTGGCCACCTCTTGACAGGCGGTTCTCATCGCGTTGAGTTCTTCATTCAATATCTGAACACGACAAAGATTGGATTGAAACGAGCCTAGCGAACGGACCATTTGATATTGTCCTTCGGACACACCGTCGCGGATTATCAAAATCGTTAGAGGATATTTTATACGGTAGGCCACAAACTGCTCGATCATCCACTTCATTCTTCTCTTGAGAATATCCGATTCGACTTGCTCCTTTTTCGGATACTGATAGTGAAAATCCCCAACGAAAGCTTCTTTATGAGAAGCTCCATTAAATGAGAAGTAAAAAATGAAGTGCGACAAATCTCGATTACAAAAAAAACACCACAGACTCCTATGACGCTGGGGACCATCACACATTCATTCGAGTTTCAGACTTCCTACAATCACCACTAAACGTCGTATTTTTGAGCATACCGTGCGAATTATTAGCCAAATCATCGATCAATATGATCAGGTCTGTTTTATCTTTGTTGCTGAACTTGGTGAACAGCTGAAATGTCTGGTCGAAAGAATAGAAATCGCAGTAGAACAACATACGCGCTTCAGGGTCTCGAAGTAATCGACGCCCAACTTGTAAGCACTTATATCCTCGATGATCCATTTGCCAACGGAAATGCCCGACAGTTTGCAGCCATCGCTGAACAATTTCAGGCAGTTGCTAAAAAATGATATAATGGTGTTGTGTCCTTGAGTTCCGCGTGTATGGTGCCGAAGCATGGGGATCGAAGTGAACAGTGATGTAGAGTTGGATAGCTTTATTATATCCTTAGATGGAACACTACAATGTATGATGGCCGGGTATTTATACTAGTGGGGATGTGCTTCTAGAATGTTCTACAATGCGCGTGTGGGGATGTTTACGTGAGGAACTGGGTTCTAGAATATTCCATAACCTACGAGATTACAATAGTTTACGTGAGTGGGCTCACAACAAATGGGAAGAATATTCTTGTGAACTTCACTCACTTGGCAACGCTTTTTTTTTATTATCATGAGACACAACTATAGTGGAACAAGATGCTCCGCGAACAAGCTTTGATCCATTTTGACGAATGCGGGGAGCTTCTCGTTGGATGGCCGTCACTGTTTTGGGATTTGCCGAAATAGTGACACCGAACCTGCAACCCTCTCAATAGTTCAAGCATCGCAATTTTATAGTTGGTTACATTTTCAAATATTTATTATTAGCTCCGCCAGCGTCTAAATTGAGATCGTGCAGCAATTTTTGAATTTCGCTGTAGCGAGTTCTGACGGGAATCAGGCTTGGCTGAAAACTGAAAAGGAGAATTTCGGCAGAGTTGTAACGACCGCAGTTATTTGTTTCGCTTATATACAATCTGACATCTCTAAGATGAGCAATGCGCTACGTCTCTAACATGAACAATGAGGTATAACGACCAGATGGAGATCAGATACTTGCGAAATACAACCATCGCCCATTTACAGGGTGTCATTTAAGTTCCCGCACAACTTTGAAGACGTATATTTCTGAGACTAAAAGTTCAAATCAAACGAGACTTGAAATATTTTTTATCTATAGTATAACAAATAATTTTATATTAACTCTTTTCGATTCGGCCTTCTTTCGGAGCTATGACTTCACAGAGACGCTTCGGGTAGGATGCGACTGTGGTACGCAGGTATTCGATGGAAAGATTGTGCCATGCCGCCAGTAATGTCTTCTTCAGAGCCTCTACACTTTAGTGGGGTTTTGCGTTGACCTTCTCCTGCAAGACCCCATCACGGAAAAGTCAAGCTGATTCAGGTCTGGGGAGCAATCAGTCCATTCGGATGACTTGATAAAGTCGGGAAAATGGGTCTGGCACCACTCCTGAGTAGTTTTGGCATTGTGGGCGGGTGCTCTGTCCTGTTGAATGACCCATTTCTGCCCACCAAAATGCGTTTGAGTCCAGGGCATCACATGCTTCTTTAAAATGTCCCAAACGTAGACTTCTTTGTTCATTTTCACCCCCTGATCCACGAAATCCAGGGGGCACCTCCCGGTTGAGCAGATGGCACCGAAAACCATCACACTGGCAGGATGTGAGGCTCGATTAATTGTTCTTCCTTTCTCAGAAGCTTGCTGGGATGTCTGGGCAAGTACTCAATGGTTTTGTGAGTAGAATGCCGTCTCCATAGTGAATAGCTTCTCGTCGGAGAAGACAGTGACGAGGTGTTCTCCAGACCGCGTGCGCGCAAGAAGTCGTTTTGCTTTTTCGAAGCGTCTCTGCTTGCTGACGGCCGATAGAATTGCCGCTTTTTGGACACGATATGGGGTCAGTACAAGCTTCGTTTTGACGATTTGTTCCAAAGCGAAGATGCTCATTCCCACGTCTGACGCCATCTTTCTCATGCTCCTGTAGGGGTTTCGCCTGATCCTCGATTTGACGGCGTTGATCTTCTGAGGAGTGGTTACCGAGACGGGTCTTCCTTGTCTGAGACGGTCACTGGTCGTATTTAGCTCCTTGAAACGTTTGAAGGTGTCGTAAAGCGTTCTACGAGGCAAACCGAGGCGTTGAATGATGGCTCTCGGGCTCACATTTTGCTTATGAAGTTCGATAATGGAAGCGCGATGGATGTTAGCCTTCGCCATTTCTCGGAAACACATCCGAATGAAGTGAAACTTGGAAAATAAGTAAAATATACCTTATTTAACAAAAATAAATTGTATTGTTTCACGAAAAGTGCGACAGCCAAGCTCTTCATGACGTCAAACTTTTGTGCGGGAACTTAAATGACACCCTGTATATTCAATTTTATGGGATGATTCAATTAAATGAGTGTTTTCGCAATTTTATGAAATAAAATTCAATAATTCAAATACGAAAAAATCATCGCCGTTACCATAATGCCAATTTGAGCTTTCTCCTGTGAGCTAATGTGAGAGATTTTCCGCGGCCGATGGTTATGAGAAGAATAAGTGAAAAATTATCGGTCAGGCTGTCCGCACACAGAATGCAAGCAGTAGCTTGCCAACCTTTTATGAGCTGAAGGCCGCAAGTAGACGGGAATGGAACAGTCGGTCTGCTGCATACCTCAAGAAACTCACCGACAGAATAAAAACCGAATATGTGAAGTGATCCAAAACTATGGAGGGACTACTAATCATTGAATTTGTCGTGTTCTTGCATTCAAACTTGCTTTACTTTGGATATTTAGACTTTTTTCTTGCGTTTTAGTCCTTAAATTAAAAAAATCGTTCAAAGGACCGAATTCGGCCCGATTTCAAGCCAAAACTAAAACGGACGATCGCTCGATGGATATAAAGACAATAATGTTGAAAAATTGTACAAAATACAGAAAAGTAAGCAAGAAACATGCAAAAATGCCGAAAGAAAAGACAAAAAATAGGGGGTGGCGTATCATTATGACGCGCTTGAAAATCCAACTTTTTCGGGCTGTGCGGATATGGACCAACGGACCCTCATGAAAATACGCACATATAGGTTTTCAATGGCCCTGAATTCGAAAATGAAATTGTCTTGTCACCAATTTATATGGTTTTCTCAAAACTGCAAAATTTGGGGAGGTGGCCTATCATTATGACGCGCACTGTATTTGTAAACTAGTGATTATTAAGGACTGAAATTAATAAATGCCTATCCCAATTTTTATAAATGCCTTTTCCCAATTTTTAGGATTATTTTATTTTTCGTATATTCAACATTACTCCATGATTTATGTGTCTTTGAGGCTTCGTCTGACGCTAATCCCGCGCCATCGATATCCGTTCTTCGATTCGCTGGTTTTTTTTTGTAATGTTTGCTAAATTTTTCCCATTTTTTTGTTCCCTTTCCATTCTAATTTAATTGTGTTTTCCTAAAATAAATTTATAAAAATGTGTTAAGATGTACAAAAAATTTAAGCCTATTTGGCTGCCACTATTGTTTTTTTAGGTATTTGATTTGCGCAAGGCTTGCAAAGAAGCTTGATACAGAATTGCACAATTGGATACTTGAAATATTGGAAATTGTGGGAATAGATTCACGCTTACGAAGTCTATCTGAACCCCGAATCTGAACATGAAGTCTATCTGAACCTGCTCTTCCGTGAATAGTTAATTACTTGTAAAAATTTTCTTTCATAAGGATAGTCTACATAGTTTCAAAAAAATCAAAGTTAGCCAATTACTGTTAGAAACTGTAAATTTTGACCTTCGAGCAGAAAATTTGATGAAAAAGATTTACGTTTTAGCATCATTTTCTGAAACAATGGGCACTTAGGATCATTTTCTGGAATTTTAAAAACTTTCGAATTCGGACCCCTTAAGATCCCCTCCCCCATATAACACTGACAATTTCTAGGAAAATTTACGGTATTGGCCAAAAGAACATAATTAAGTACTCAAGTCAAAAATTTGAGTCAATTAACATTGACCGGTAATAAAAAAATAAAAATGGGGGCTAAAATCTGGTGGTGGAAATTAGGGGGTGGTTGAAAAATAAAAATGGGGGTTAAATTTTGGGGGTGGAAAATCAGGGGTAGGGGTTGAAATTTGGGGGTTGATGGCAATGTGCCAAAAAAAGTTCCAAATGGCGAGGTAGGAGAGCATTGATTAGACTTTAAAAAGCTACATTTAAAATCCCCAAATTCGGCCGCCTCTAACAATATTCTTGGAGGTCTCAGTGCTCAAATGAAAACCTTCGCATCATTATCAGGAGAAAGAGATTGTAAAGAATGTGTCACTTTGAGAAATCTACACCTCTTAGATTTTGGATTTTTGGATTTGGATTTGGATTTAGGACCTCTTAGATTTTGGATTTAGAACACATTTAGAACACAAGATCGAGGATTTGATTGATTCGAGTGAAGTTGGTATTTTGAAAATTTCGTCGGGACATAGGATGGATTTCAAGGACGTATTTGCTGTATTCAGGGGTAGTTAGCTGGCATAGAAAAGCGAGATGATCGAAGTTGAGAATTGGTAATGATGAGTTGATTTGAATAGAAGATTTACAATCACAAAATACTAAACCATAGGATGAGAATTCGTCGGAAAATCAACAACTTCAAATTTGAATTGGGTTTTAAAATCATAAATCGGGTCTGAAAAATGTTGGGTTATCGGATGGCCGGACCAAATTTCGAAAATCGAAATCCTCGGTTATAAAGTTGGGCCGTTTATAAGACAAGTGGATAATTAACAGTAAAGTTACGGAGAACTACGATTCGTGTCAATTTCGTTTTTGGTAATTTTCGACGTGCGTGTATAGGGAATTCAATTTTTTAATTTTAATTTTTATTATTTTTTCCATTAATATGTCCATTAACACGTTTTGTTACTGTTGAAATCAATTTGAAAAATAAACATTTATACCAGTAATTTGAAATTTGAATACAAATATGTACACATTATCATTGCAAAAAACGAGCACCTTGAATAATTGTGGACCCTCCCACCTTTTTCGAAGAGGTAATTCAATTTCGAATTTAAACTTTTGGAATTTGGGTACCGTGCTACGGATAAACTGCGAAGCTAACCACACCGTAAATCGGCACAGGGCGCTCGTTTTTTTGTGTGAATATAATACTGTTTTTAAACCCTTTAAAGAATAATCAAACAATCGCGATGGCCGAGTGCCATTTCATATAAGCTTTTGCCATAAATGCTGCTCTTTCGTCGTCTGACGGATTCGGATTGTTGGCCGACACCCACATAAGAGTCATCCATGGATTGTCGAGTTTTTCTTGGGTTGCGCGACGCTCGAGATGTTTCACTTCCTGAGAAAACGACATCGAAATCGGCTAATCAACGAAATACAAAATGATACCTTTTTATCTTCCTCTCCGCATAACATTATTCGAAATTGAGTACGAATTTCCGAATTTGAAAACATATGAGCAGGACATCGGATTGCGTTTCCAACGACAGTTAGAAGAGCGGCTGAATCAGTTGCCAATCTATTGAAGTCAGGATGATGAATTTGCAAAAAATCTAGATTTACATTATGAATATAAACATTTTGTAGATGATTTTCTCACCTGGATCGACATATTCCGTAATTATAAGAACGAGATTTAATAAATTCGATATCAAATATGCAGAAATTATAACAATAAGCGTTCGTGTTGCACATCGCAAATTCTTCCTTCGAATTTTCGACAAATCGTGCCCTAATGTTAGCTCAGCAATTAAACTTCGTAATTGCTGAAAATTAATTTTTTAGCATCTAGCATATCGACGAGTTTCAACATTTGAATTGCTGCCTTGTATGATAAATATTTAAGGCGATTTCGAAATGACAATATCGTAATTTTCATAATTAATTTGATACAACCTTATTGGTTTTACGAGTCTTTTTAAAAGACGATTCAAAAATTTAAAATTCATCGGTCCGTACAATATTCATATATACCTGCACATTTCGTTTCCATAGCATTATTACGATTCCACCGTTTAAGAATATTAATGTGAAAAATGGAAGAAAAATGGCAAGACAGTGCAGTAGCCCCATGTGGCCGAGCTCGCCGCGTTGAATTCGGATTGCATGTCGCATGTGTCCGAAACAATCTTCGCGAAGTATCACCATGGCTTCCTGAAGTCAAGTTTTCGTCGGGTAACCACTTAATACTGCTTACTTCGGACATGGATTTGATGAAAACTGAGAAACAAATCAAGCAAAGAAGCACAAACCAGCGAGTTCTCGTCTCAAATCCAACAAATGTCCAGTGTTTTGTCATGAAATATCTGCAATTTTCAACATTTCACACTGTATATTTGTTATTTTTTTTTCTAAACGAGAATATTATGACGAAGTCATTTATAAACGTATTTCATTTTCGTTCCAATTATCGTTTTCCCCTACGGCCCAATTTGTGACCCATAGTCTATAGTTTTGGGCATTTTTTTTCGGAATAAAAGTGCAAACGGAAACCTTTCGATACTGGCCATTATTAGCGAAAACACGGAAGCGATTTTGACAATTTGAGCGAACAGATAGACATGTCGAAAAAACGACAACCAAATCTCATAAACGACACCTTCGTTGTAATAGACTGAGCTCACTTCCATCGGCTGAAAATCGACTAGTTTTCATGTTTATTTTATGCATTTCGTTGCAAATCGAGAACCCACTGCATTAGTATTAATACCACCCTCAACAATTGGTTGAAGAAATAAAAAAAAATGTGGGAAAAGAGTTTCAATTGTTTCCGATATCCGGAATTCCAATCTTACCGCGAGAACAAGAAATGTTGCGTCTACGAGAGTGTCGAAGAAGGCGACGAATCCAAGGAAGAAGAATGGCGAATTTCTGAAAGAAGACAATATCAGCTTGCTTTGCAGGTTCAGTTTTATTTCACCGGTTTCTCAGTTTCAAATGATAAAACAAAAAAACGCCGAGGTTCAAATTCGGTTCAAAATTGAGATAATTTAAACTTATTTACTATTGTGGTTTTTATGATCAAAATTCTTTGAACTTTTTGAGAATTTCAGATTAAAAAATGTTATTCAGATCTTTTTTTATGTGATGGCGATTAAGATCTTCTTGTTTGCTCAATTGTTGCCCATTAAATGAAGCAATTCAAACAAATCTGGCATAAAAAGAAAAATAGCGTCCAAAGGAATGAAGCGATTGGCAGAATAAAACTAAAATGTGCTCATATATGGAAATAATAATAATAATAATAACACGACTATTAACTACGCGTGAAAACAATTTCCAAAAAAGGCATTTCAAGAAAAAAAAACCCTCGAATTCCATCGACAAGTTTCATAAGAAATGTTCGAGTTGTGCTCTCGTGTGCGTGCGCAAAAAAAATCGGGAACTTGTTTTGACAAACGAAAGAAAATTGGAATTCACAAGAGGGTCCGAACTCGCGTTTTCAATATGAAGGTCCATACAGTTAAGCGTTTTCCACAAAAACGACAAACAAACAAATATATTCGATCAAAAATACATATTGGATTATTTGATAGGTTATTTGATACCAAATAATCATTTAGCTTTTTCTTTAGAAATTCTTTTATCGTGATTTTGAACTTATTAAATAAAGTTCCACCCAACTTTAATATCTAAAGAGATAACCATAATTGAAATGATAGCTGTGAAAATTGCAATCTATCAAAAAGCAGCACGATTCGCCTTAAAACCACTATGAAAAGTGTATAGCTGTAATAAATCAAGGAGAATTGTTGTGGATTCAAAAGAACTTTTCTTGCCGTTCATTCATAATGTTTACCTGAATATTTTTCTTGTTAAGAACAATGCAGCGAGAAATCCGTTAGCAATAACTCCAAAAATGGCGATAATTGTTCCAATGACTCCAAGAAGGAAAAACCTGTAATTTTAAGGTAGATTCGAAGAGAAATGCTTCGAGATACCTTTCTTCGATCAGCCGCTGTTCAGGTGTTGCGAGACATTTAACAGGCTCGTCCATTTCACCTAAAAATGAACTCAATTTGTCGAAGAATCGAATCTCACGAGCGTATTCGATAGAATAATTGGATTGAAAACACCTGGCAAAATTCAATTTTTGACAAAACCAAAATTAGAATCTGGATAAATCCAGCTGGAATTGAATGTGGAAATGATAGATGGTTGAATCATTAGAAAAGAAAACCAAAACAAAAAAAAGCAAAACAACAATTGGAACAAAAAGAAAAGCGAAGAAAAAAAAGCGGAGCAAAGGCAATAATCCTTGAAAAGCAAAGAAATGGCAAAATGGGCGGAGCCTATTTCGGGTGAGGGAGGCGCCCTACTTGAGAGTCGAGATAAAAGCCGCACTGTCTTCTTTTTTTTGGTTTAAACATTCAATGATGACGGACACTCATTTTTTCGTATAATCAAAAAAATAAGAAATAAAATGAATGTTGGATGACGACTCGGACAAGCAGATAAAGGCCGGCCGAGTTGTTTGAGTGTCGTTTTCGGGCCGACTCGCTGGTTTCTGATTTTCCGGCGCCCGACACGAAACACATTCTCGTGGCGCGCATGAAAAATTGAGGGGAGGATTAGTTCACTTCTATGACATTCTCTTAATATTTAACTCGTCGTGTTTTAGGTTTTCTGGTTTGTTAGAGCACTGCGTGTTGGTGTTTTTTTTTCCGCCAATTTTTCATTCGCAGCATTTATAAATGGAAGGTACCGAGTTTTTCGTCAACAATTTGAAATATTTTTTTGTGGAAAAGCATAAAGTTGCTCTGAAATTTCAATGAATGTCTCAACAACAGCGGACATTCAATGAGTAATTGCATTCAGGACTGTGGCATTCCTTCATCCGATGGATACTGTAGCAGTCCATCACATATTGAATCATTTTTTAAACAGTGTGCAAGACAATTCAAAGGGTCCTATAAGGAAGATCTCTTCTACTTAACAGCATTGAATCTTTGTTAGACAAATTATGTAGTGTTCCGAATTATACGCCAGACACTTTTAGAGAAAAAAAAACACAAAAGAATAATCTGATATATACAAATCAGCTTGGAAAGGCAAAATCGAACAATGTTGCAAATCTGGGCAACTGTTGCTTTTACGAAAAAAAAATAATGCACCTGCAAAAATAAAGTGTATCAATCTAGACCAAAATTAATAGTATCTGTGTGGCTCATCTGCAGAGTGTAAAGAACACTTGCTCACTTTGTTTGGTTTTTTTGTTCAATGTCTTTATGAGCACTACTAGTCCCTCGATGAATTGGAAGGCGGAAAAACTCAAAGCATTCGTTTAAAATATCATCTTTTTTTTCTTTACGTTTCGTAAAATTAATGAGTAACAATTAAGATTTGCATTGATTGGAAGATACGCATCTTTAATAGAGTGCATTTCAAAAATGTGCATGCTTTTTTGTAAGGACGAATGCAAAAATAGGAAAAAAAAACGTATTTTAAAAGTTTTTTTTTTTCATTTTATCGTATAAAGTACATGACTTGTATTCAAATAATGTTTGAATTTTATTTTGTGACCCAAATTAATAATAGTTTTTAAACTGGTCATTTCATAAAATCATCATCAGAGAATGGAAAATAGCTCACACTTGGATAAACCTTTCGCAAAATATGTAATGATGGCAACTGATTTGCACCAGGGCAATCGGAAATTTCGGCAATTCGGCAAGCTGCCGAAAATAAAAATTTGGGTTATTAAATTTTTTCAACGATAATTCGAAATATAAATACCGAATTTTCATGGTATCCCAAATTATTCAATGGACATTGATTTTTGTTTGAAATTAAAAATTTCGGCAATTCGGCAATCGGTAATTCTATTGCTGCACAGCAGTGATTTGCACCCTTGGGTGTTCGGAATATGAACAAATAAAAAATTGACCACCAATTTTTTTACAGCTTATTTAGTTTTTTTTGCTCGAAGAAAAAATAATAAAGTGAGCAAGAAGTGGAACGAAGATTTACGCTTTCAAGAAGCACAAAGTGTATGTGTGGCTTGAAAAAAAATAATGGAGTGTCACATTCGGCTCGTCGATTTTTATTTATTGATGGGTCGCAAATGGACGGCGACGAAGAGCTCGCGGAATGAGCATAAAAAGGAGCGAAAATGATTAACGGTCGAATGATAAATAGATGGATGACTACATTCGTATTCTGACTACGATATTTGATTAGTCGCTTCTCACAGAATGTTGCTTCAAATTCTTGGAATTTTCCGTACACTGGATTTTGATGAAACAATTCGAAAATATCACGATTCGTCCGATTTTAGTTCGAAATAGATGATGTTTGATTTACAGCTGAAAATGGAACTTCAATCAAAAAACGAAGAATGAGAAATACATAGTTGTGCGCACAAAAATAATCGGTTGAGAATTTTTTGTTTTAAATGTCTTAATTAGGTCTTGCTGCTATTTTAATGTCTTTTTGATTAAGTAATAAAAAATATAGTTCTTACTCATAATTTTCTGGTTACATGAGGTATTTGTGCATCAATTTTGAGAAAAAAAATAGCTATCTGATTATAAAATTTGCGAAATTCTGTCAAAACACTTTTCAAAAATTCATATTCTGACCTCTTTCGATTGCTTTCCGGTTCATATATATGAGCTTCGCAAAAAAAAAAGAAATATGGGATATTTTGGGAACAGAGAAATTTTATTAGTTTTATTGGGAAAAACAGTGTTTTCTGCCGCATAGCGAAGAAAATAAGTGAGGTAATGTTTCGAATCAATTTGAATCGGGTGACGTTGAAAATAATTTGATCTTTAATATTTTGCTTGTTAAAATAAGTCGAACTCGTTTCTCACACCTGATTAAGCTTGCATGAAGGAAAACGTTTGAACTCGTGCCACAGTCTGTGCTAATAGGAATTATAATTTATTTAGTGTGAAGACAGAAGAAAAAACGGAAGAAAATCGGAAGAGGAAGAATCAGGGCAAAATTTGATTAGTTGGCCATCCGAATCGCGAAAAACGAGAATTCTTTTCAGCCTTCGAAAATTCGAATTGATTGGTGTTGCAAAAAAGAATCTTGGATTTATACCTGCTCACACTATATGTAGATATTTATATGGTTAGACAAATTAGCTAGAGTGCGTCGAAATATATTTTATGAGTCGGCGAAATTGCTCGACGCGAAAGGAACAAAAATTGTGGGTGGAAAAGGGTTTCTGGAAGATTGGACGAAATGCGAGATTGTGGCACCAAAGAATTTTCAGAAAAAACAAAGACGAAGAGATGTCCTTTTGGATTGTCAGAGTCCACAATTAAAAATTTTTTTGAGAGTTTCTGTTTCTCTCAAATCCCCCCAGATTAGCATTTTCATCATTTTGAAATTTAAAAAAAATTAAAATTTATTGAAATTAATTTCGGCATTTTCGATTTTCGAATGCCAATTAAGAAATGAATACTCAAGGGAATATATGTATAAACGTTTTCCAGCATCTTCCTGGGCTATAATTTTTTTGCCTCCGAACAGATTAATGCCAAAAACATCTAGAACAACTTGATGGCGATTCTTCTGAAAAAAAAATAACATTTTAACGGCTTCTTTGAGAATTTATGAAGTTTTTATTATATGTATTCTAATTATTTCTCATTCAAAGAAAACAACATCAATTTCAATTTAAATGTTTGATGGTTTCGTTTGACTCCACATTTTATACCATTCCAAAATATTTAAAGAAAAAGCGAAGAACAAAAATAAGGCAATTTGAAATTCGAAATATTTTAACAACAACGCGGAAATCCGTTCGTGAGAAACGGTGGAGTTCTTTTTTTTGCTGTTTTGTGTTTGTTGAAACGAACACTCGCGGAATTGAAGTCGATTTTGAATTCAGACTTTTCGTTTTTGGGGATAATGAAATCATCGTTCAATTGATTAGACTCTTATCACCACGTTTGTATAAAAATGGATGATAAGGGAATTAATGAGTTGAGACCGAATTATGATATTCATCAAACCCGTTTCTATTCTTACTTTTGCTATAATTACAGCAAAAGCCCAACAGCCGAAAACATTGGCACGTGTAAGTGTATTCGTTGGTTTTTTGTTTGAATTATTATTATGTTAGAATTTGCGGAACGTTTTTTTTAATTGTCAAGCAAGCATTTTAGCAAAATGAAAAAACGAAAATAATAATCAATAAGGATGATTATATCGGATGTCCCGAAAATAACGATTTCTATTATTCGGGCCAAATCAATTCGCCGTTTTATCCGAAAAACTATCCGCCCAATGATAAATGCTTCTATTTTGTGCACGCCGAACCTGGAAAAGTTCTAGAGTAAGAAAAAACAGATCAATTAATAATAGGAGCCGATAAATGTTGAGATTCAAATTCAATCATTGGGACCTTGAATCATGTTGTGATTACGTCACTATTTACGATGGACCAACCACTTCAAGTCCAGTTTTGGTTCAGTATGATTTTTTGGTTTTTCATCACCAAAGACTCCCTTTTCAGAATCGGAGGTCCTGGAGCAAATGTGACAACACCTGCTAGCGTATATCATTCTTCCACACGATTTGCCGTCATCACTTTCATTTCGAATCCGACAATCCAAAAATCGGGATTCTCGTTGCAATATTCGTCTGTGAATAGTGAGTTCAAATTCGTCGAAACCTATTTGAGGTGATTTCAGCTGCAACTCCCTGCAATCGCGACATTTTCCTTTTGATCAACAGCCTCGCAAACGTCGGAAGTGAAGCCAATTTCAATAAAGTGTTTTGTGATTCGATTTATTCAAATGTTCTCTCGGCATATTGCAGGAGCTGCGTTTTTTCGCGAATTCGCTAACACCTACTTGGAATGTTGCTATGGACAAGGTTCGAGTTATGATGAATCTTCAGGTGAATCGATCGGCTGAAAATCATGCAAACCACACATTCAGACTGACATTGACTACGCGATTGTCTGGTCAGCCGATATGGTCCCGACAAATGCGAAGGTGACCTCGGAGATCTTGGGAATGTCCAAATATGTGCCAAATGTGAATGACGATTCTCATCAGGATCTCGAATGGTCTCTTACATAATTTGTGTGAATATTCGAGATTATTGTATTCAGTTTGATGCGCTACACGTACGATGGAATGGGTACCTTTGGTGAGAAGGAGCTCGATGAAAGATACGGAATTGAGCAAGTTGCTATCGTATTCGTTGCCGGAGATGCCAAGTAAGAATGACTTGCCAATGAGAATTGATCAATCGCTTCAGCAACCAACAAGATTATAACGAGGCGTTCGAGTTTGCCCACAAAACAAGAACCGAAATGGATACGAAAGTACATCAAACTGTCATTCATATTTCAAGACATTCCAATGCATTTCAGATAATCATAATTGGTGTTGGAAATGTGAATCAAACTGCCTTGTCGAAACTGGCATATGCCCAAGGATTCGCATTTTTCGCCAACGACTATAACAGTCTTCCTTCGCTGGTCCCACAAATCAATAAAGCCATTTGTGCTGGACTCAATTCTCAGTGTGGTCCATAAAATAAAAATGAATTCTTTACTATATCACATTTCATGAAAACCTCTGATAGTTCTTTTTTTGCTCGTTTTTGTTTGCTAGATTTTCAGACTATTTGTCCAACGATTGTTTTTAATCATGAGACACAAATGATCTGAAAATAGCGAAAATATTATTGTTTGGCAATTGTCGGGGATTTCAACACAGCTCCGCCCAATTTTTGTTGGCTAATTATCACATAAATGATTGATGAGCACGAAGCGAATAGTGTGTTTCGGAATGAGAATTGAAAACATCGAAACAAACGCTGGGGGAGAAGGAAGGGACCATTCCGATTTCGCCTCTCCCTCCCGGTTCAATTGCCTTCCCGTTGTCGCCCTACCCTCGCCAACCATCTGTTTTTCTCTCAATTTCTTCTCGGGTTTTTTTCACTCATAGAAATATTTTGCTATGTGTAATTTGACGAGAGGATCGGATAGAAAAAGAGTGCATTTTTCATTAGTAATCCGTGTCCGCAACGCCCCTGATTTTTTGCAGCTTCTAAACTCGACGCCAACGGCGACCCCCTATCCGATTTATCACAGAAATGGATAATCTTGATCCAAATGTTGCCAGGTTAGTTCGTCTTAATCTCAAAAAAATCTCATTTCCCATTTCCAACCTTCCGGTATACTGTATTGTCTGAAGAGCTGGATTGAAAGAGTCTATTCTCAAATCCTGCTGTTTAAAAAAAACCAGTAGAATGCCGTTTTATTTTTTCCTAAAATATTCCTTGAGATATGCAGAGCTTTTGAGAAAAAAATTTAAAAATTTTTTAATTTTTGAGAACTTCATTTTTATTCACGTGGGCTATCAATATTTGGACCACTTCAACTCATTCAGTACTCACTGTTTCTTCATTTATTTAATTTCTCAAAAAAACACACAGACACACTTTTTTTGAGGGATTTATTATGCATTTGATCGGCAATAAAATGCTCGTTGGAAACGTTTCGTTCATTAGATGTTTGCAGACATTTGACATTGAAAAAGTGCGAGGAACGCATCGATGATATCAATAATCAAATATGGATTCCTGATGAGATGCTCGGTTATCGACTGGTCACCGTCATCGATGAGGGCCTCTCAGACGTTCTCGTCGGGTTTCGCGATGACCAAGGGTTTTTCGAAAAGGTGAGCTCAAATTTCGTAATGTTCGCGTTCGATGTTGTCGTGATGGACGAGAAGCTGAGAGCCGCTCGTCTCGATTGTCGCATTTTTTTTCGTGGCATTATTCGTTGGAGAGGTCAACAATGAGGAATTGGCTTGATGCCAAACAGCTGACTGACGAAACATCTCCATTCATTCCAACTTGCTCCCACGCTCGTTTGATGCATGAAACATGACAGACGATTGCAGAAACGAATCGATAAAAAGGATTGCCAAGTGCCGAGTCTCAACAATTACTCGGATGACTTATGCACGTTGACTCAGCCGAATGCAGCTACAGTACTCCACGCCCTCAATCTACGGTATACGAACAATGTCATACATGTATACTGAAGAATCAAATAAAAGTCAATTCTCGATTATTTAGACCTATTGCGGCTTGTTTTGTGTCGTTATCAATCCTTGGAAGAATATTCCGATTTATAGCGACGAAATCAAAAGTCTCTATCAAAATTGCTGCGAAATGCCGCCGCACGTGTATACGGTAGCACAGAATACATTGCATGGAATACTGAAAGGAGGAAGGAATCAATCGATTCTGATAACGTCTCTGATCCACAATCGAACAATTTCGTTCAATCGATTATTTGCAGAGGAGAATCCGGTGCAGGAAAAACCGAAAACACGAAGAAAATCATCGATTTCATATTAAAATCAAGTGGATCGAATAATACTATTGGTAGTTGAAAAGATGAATTTTTAGAGATTTGAAAATTATACGAGTTTCAGGTGAACATGTAGTGACGAGTGGCGTGATTTTAGAAGCTCTAGGAAATGCGAAAACTGTGCACAATAATAACAGCTCCAGATTTGTTTGATGCACTTTTGTTTGGAATTTTTTTTGAGTTTTGTGTTCAGGGAAAGTTTATTCGCATCGAATTCGATGAAGACTCGAAGCTAATCGGCGGCAAAATTGAATGCTGTACCTAGTTTTCGTCAATTTTGAAACGATTCGAAACACTTTCAGACCTTCTTGAGAAATCTCGAGTCGTCAGCCATTCAGAAGGAGATCGCAACTTTCATATTTTCTATCAAATGCTATCCGATTATTTCGATGCTCCTCACAAACAATTCTTGAAACTCACAAAGCCTGCCGATCAATTCAAGTACCTCAAACCAACTGATTCCTCAATCGATGATGTTGAAGCTGCTCGACAAACCCTCGTAATTTTTTCCCAAATTTTGATTGCCGATTTTTTCGATTTTTGTTTTCAGGACGCTTTTAATAAAATTGGGTTCAGCGAGGAGGAGAAAATCTGGATGTTCCAGGTGTTGTCTGCAATTATCTGGATCGGTGATATAAAATTTGGTGAACGAAGTGGAATGGATTTGTCTTTTGTCGAGAGCATGCAAGGTATTTGATTTGTCCAAATTCGGCCCCTCATAGCTCATTTCACCTCAATATTGCTACATGTTCCCGTAGGAGCAAAAAAAAAAGAAAAGAAAGTATTCGCGGCGACGTCCGTCATGTGTCAAGCTCATCACGAATTTTTCGTGTTTCGTTTGCCCTACGCTTGAGTTTAATTGATGACCGAACGTCGTATTACACCCTGCGATGCGGTTGCTCGTGATTTTTTTTCCCGTCGAACACATTCACAAGATAAAAGATAAAGCTTGAGGGGTGGATCTTGCAGAAGTTAACAATATCGCCGAATTGTTGGAATTGAAAAGCTCGAAATTGGTGGATGCATTGACACAGCCGACAATTCGAGTTCACGACAAGTTGATTCGAAAGAATCAGAATTTGGCAAAGGTTCTTAAATTTGCTTTTTTTTGTTGATTCGAAAATGTGCGCAATATTTTCCAAATTTGGCCAGTTTAAATTGAATACTCTCAATATTTTATAGAAAAAAATAATTTGGATGGTTTTGCAGACCACACTTCTTTGGAGAAAAGTTTCCAAAAAAAAAGATTGAGAAAATTTTTATGCAGAATTTTAAATTCTTTTCAATTTTTTTGTCCATAAACAAACAAATTTAAACAATTAAAAAAAAATTCGCTGCTAGACTATTTATTGTAACACAATGAAATATTCAGACACTCAACTCAGCTTCTGCAATGGCAAAAGTTCTATATGAGCGCTTATTTTCGTGGGTCGTCCAGAAATGCAACGACGCGTTTTCGGTGGAAGACACCGGAAAAAGTTTTTTTTTTGAGTGACCAATTCGAATTTTTGTATCTTTTTTCAGACTATTTGACAACTCGATTTATTGCTGTTTTGGATATCGCCGGATTTGAGATTGTCGACAAAAATTCATTCGAACAGTTTTGTATTAATTATACAAATGAGAAGCTTCAGCAATTTTTCAATCACTTCATGTTTGTTAAGGCATTTGAGAGTTGCATTTTGGGATTGGTGAATAATTAATCGGAATTTCAGGAGCAAAGTGATTATCTTGATGAAGGGATCAAATGGAATCAAGTGAATTTCGCGAATCATCTTCAACCAACAATCGATCTTATTGAAAAACCAATGGGAATTCTGTCACTATTGGAAGAGGAATGTGTGGTCCCGAATGGATCGGAGAAATCTCTTTTGGATAAATTATGCCAAAATTTAGAGAAAAACGACTCATTCAAAAAAGCGAAACAAACTCAACGGTTTTGTTTTTTTTTGTTTTTTTTTTAATAATTTTAAATAATTTGAGATGTTCGACAATTCGCCATTTTTCAATTCGTCATTATGCTGGAGAAGTTGATTATAATATCGATGGATGGCTTGACAAAAATCGAGACAACGTTGAGAATTCGGTGCTTGAGATTCTCTCGCAGTCCACTCAGCCACTCCTGAAAATTCTTTTCCCATCTGGATCGGCAACTGCGAATGTTCGCAATCGACGGGGCACAATTACGAATTCGACAGTGTCATTTTTGTACAAAAATCAACTTCAAAATCTACTCGAAACTCTCAACAATTCGTGTGCTCATTTCATTCGATGTGTGGTTCCAAACTACGAGAAAATGCCGGCAAAAATCGATGCTCGTCTGGTTTTGTCGCAACTCAAATGCAACGGTGTTCTAGAAGGAATCCGCATTTGTCGAGAAGGATATCCATCGAGAATGCCGCATTCCGAGTTCGTCGAACGATACAAATTGTTGCTGAAAGACAAGGAAGGTGTCAAATCATTTTCGGAAAAGGAATTGTGCTCAAAGATTTGCGCCGATGTTGGAATGAAGCGAGAAAGATTCGCGATTGGAAAATCGAAATTTTTCGCCAAAGTCGGAGTTATTTCAGAAGTAAATTCGGTGTTTAGCTGAATTTTGAAATATCTCTCATTTTTTTTCAGCTCGAAAAACAAAGAAACAATTATATATCTGGATTTGTCATCCAAATTCAAGCAATTGTTCGATATAATAATGCTCAAAAAGATTGCATTGAAAGAAGAATGAAAATGTGAGAGAATTGAATTGATTGATTCAAATATCGAGAAGATTTTAGGAATGCGATTTCGACAATTCAGCAGAATGTGAGACAATTCGCCGAATTATCACAATGGCCATGGTATCGCATCTACACACTATCAAGAGGATTAATTCCAAGGGTTCGAAACCTTTATCGATTTGAATACTGAAAAAAATAATAATTTCAGAATAGAGAAAAGAAAAGAATCGAAGAACTTGAAGGAGAGAAAAAGAAATTGTTAAGCGAGATTGAAGTGCTCAATGAGCAATATGAACAACGGGTGAAAGAGAACTCGAAATTGTTCGCGGTTGGCGCTTTTTTTAAAATCCTTATGCAAGAAAATATCAAAACGATTTTAAGCAACTTGATGCTGAAAAGAAAGAGAAAGATCGAATTAGTGCGAAAGTTCAAGAAATTGAAATAGAAAGTCGAAAGGTTCATTTATTTTTGTTTTTTTTTTCGAAAAAAATCAAATGGTCCATTTAGAAAATTGCCGAAAAAGAACGCGAATTCCGAAAAACACTGGAAGACATGGAACAGAATGAAGAGATTTTTAATGTTTTGGAAAAGAAATATGACGAGCAACGAAAGAAAGTGATGGTAAAAATTTATTATTTTTATTACATAATTATAGCAGAAACTCATTTAAGAAAATGAACGATGTGTTGCGTGATTATGAGCGGAAAATTGAGCAATTAACTATGACTAATAATGATATTGAAGCGGAAAATATCAAGGCGAGTTTGAAATTGAAAACAAATATTATAATGTTTGTAATTTTAGCTGAAAGAATTGGCGAATCGCAATTCGAGTATGCACGATGAATTGCATAAGGAATTAGCTGAGAAGACGTCAAACGTCGACAGTCTTCAGGCTCAAGTTCAGCGACTTTTGCAAGAAAACAATGAGCAAAAATTGACAATTGCCAAGTAAGTAAAAAATTTCTTTTTTTTAATCCTCTTTTCACTGTCAAGAATTGTTTCTCACTCATTTTTCATACAATTTCAATTCTTCAGACTTGAAAATTCACTTGAAGATGAGAAAGCTCGAATGGTGCGTCTGAATGGAAACATCGGTGATCTCCAGAAGCTGGTCACAGAACTCAATGTACATATTCATCATACTGTGCTCAGCCATTTTTGGATTTTAGGATAAAATCGCTCGTCTCGACGGTGTCGCGCTGGGTGAGAAGAATGCGACGAGAAAAATCGAACGCGAAAAAGAGAGACTGAACGATGAACTGAACGCTGCGAAAGACGTCATTCAGAAGCAGGCGAAAAAGATTGACGATCTTGTAATATTGTGTTGATTGATGGTGGTTCCGACGTAATTCTTACAAAATTCTAGAAAGACGAGTGCCGAAACCGCGCGAATATCATATCGAAACTGGAAAAAAAGTTGGAAGATAAGGAGGCGATGATGGCTGATTGTGTGAAGGAATTGAAGACAACACACAAAGAACGTGTCAAAGAACTCGAACAGAAAGTCGAAGAGGTCAAGAGGAAGAATTCGAAGCTGGAAAATGAGAACACGAGCCAAAAGAGCCAAATTGAGCAGTTCCAAAGAGAATCATCAGTTGATTCCGATTATGGAAGGTCAAGTTCAGGAAGACTCAGCAATATTGGAAGACAATATTCATTAACATCGATTGGCTCATTTTCATCAATTCGGACTATTGGATTACGAAGGAAAGATTCCGAATCTGATATGTCGGCGTCGATGTATTCTTTGAGAAGAAGGGATTCGTTATACGACAGTATGTCGCAGAGTGTCACATCTCCACCGAGTCTTCAACGATCACCTTCGACATCACAAGTCATGGAAAAGGAGCGAAGGATAATGGAACTTGAAAGGTTCCATTTATTGTTATTTGAATATTTGTTTATAAATGTTTTTTTTTTTTCAGAGAAAAGGCTGCAATTAACACGGATCTACAATTAGTTAAGCGAGAGCTCGATGTGTACAAATCGCAGTTATCAGCTGTTGAATCTGAAAAAGAATCATTACAACAAACAGTTCGAAAGCAGGCGACACAGATTCAAGAAGTCACGAGGCAGTTCAATTCAGCAGAGGTTTTCAAACAGTTTAAAGTGTAGTGATATGTTGGAAAAAAGTTTAGAAGAACGCAGATAGTTTGGCTCTTCGCTTAAAGAAAGCAATAGCAGATTGCGACGAATGGAAAAGGAAACATGAGAATAGTATTCGAGAAAGCAAGGATGAAATATTAGCAGAACGGTTTGATCGACTCGAAAAACGCAAAAATTTGAAATTGACATCAGGAGGAGAGCGTTGGAAAGAGCCGAAGCTTCGGAGAAAGAGACGGAGCTCAAATTCAGTAGAATTGCCACAATCGAGAATGCGAAAACCGAATTGAGCGCCGAATTGGCGAGAACGCAATCAGAGTTGGACAGATGTCGAGCAATTATCAGTCAATTAGAAGAGAACATCAAAAGCCAGGTGAGATTTGAATCGAATTGGCAATAATTATATTGGTGCAGGAAACATTGGGCGACAGTTTCGAGAGTCAGCAGAGGAATATGAACTTTGAAATTGAAAGCCTTCGCGATGAGAACTGTGCGTTGAAAGCGAAGATTCGTCGACAATACAAGCAAATCGAACTGCTAACGCGTAAGTCGTTCAATATTTCAGACAAACACACACCTTTCAGAACAAGACGAAACGAACGACGAGTTGAACCACTTTGAAAATAAAATTGACAAGTTTCTCTCGTAGACTTTCACTTTGTTTCAGCGATATTTCATCCAGTCGCCTCCTTAATTTTCTCCAGTTTTATTATTTATTGTACTCGTTAATTATATGTATTATGCGATTAGTTTGATTGAACGATTGCTCGGCAATCGGCGAAGAAGATTTTTACAATAAAATCAAATGTCATCAATTAAGCGGACGGTGTAACTATTTCCTTATCATTTGCGTTTTTTGTCAGGATGCAAAATGTCGTTGCCAGTGGGCTTCTTATAAAAGTCGAGGATTGCCGATTATTGCCAAAGTGTTTGCGATGATCAAGCGTTGTGAGGAGGACCAACTTCGCCGGGTGGCTTTTGTCGCGATCGTCGTCAGGTATTTCCAGTCTCATTTCGTGAATCTCACTTCAATTCGTTCAGTGCTATGGCTGGTGCAATGTGTGTGATTCTCATTCCCGGTCTTTACACATACCTTCAATATATCCAAAGTTCGGTTCAAAGTGACGTAATTCATTTTGTTTCTCGTTCTACTTGAAAAATTCGATAATTTTGAAGGTTGATTTCTGTATGGACGGAGCCAAAAATCTTGAGAAACTCTACGAAAAATCCTCTGAGCGACGACTCGAGAAGAGAAGCGGCGGATACGGTGGTAAAATGAAATGAGTCTTTGAATGATTAATGCCTCTGTTTCAGCATACCGAGATCGCTCTATTGGAAGCCCGGCAAGCGTTCCGAATACCTATGATCTTGATCCTGAGCCGACATCATCTGAGTGCTGCAGCTGCGGTGTTGGACTTACTGGTCCTCCAGGACCTCCAGGACTTCCAGGAAGAGACGGAAGAGACGGAAATCCAGGAAGACCAGGGGCGAGCGGAAGCGACTCATCCTCTTCGGGATACGATAATTTGGAAGATGAATTTGTATTCAACTGCCCACCTGGACCACCAGGGCCATCTGGTAATCCCGGAATTCCTGGAGTTCCAGGACGTCCAGGACTCGACGGAACGCCGGGAAGAAATGGACGCTGCGGACCACCCGGACGTCAAGGTCCCCGCGGAAGCGACGGAGAAGACGGACAACCCGGACAGCCAGGAAACGACGGTGCGCCGGGACAAATTCACGAGATCCCCGGACCAGCTGGACCTCCAGGGCCACCTGGACCACAAGGACCCCCAGGAAACCCGGGAGCTCCAGGACGTGACGGTCTTCCTGGAAGAAAAGGATCGCCTGGAGCACCAGGAGATTGTGGAGAGAGCGGACTCCCTGGATCACCGGGAGCCGATGGAGAGGTCGGCAGACCAGGTGATGTTGGAAGATCAGGTGGATGCTCGCACTGTCCAACGCCGCGCACTGCGCCAGGCTATTAATCCAAATCAGCCACTATTTATTATTCCCAATGAAACAATTATGATCTTTGATGTTTTCTTCGACTTCTCATATATTGTTCATCGAATGAGCTTCGTGGGGACATCTCATCAAAGTAATGATTGTCGAGATCCAAAGGCGGGATTCCCGCGGCGCCGCGATTGCCGATCACCAAAGCTGTCAACGTGTCGATGGTCCGAGAAGTCTCTTGAACGGTTGTCAGATCTGTGATTTGATTGTTCGATCTCTTCACTTAACCGTCCAAATTCTCACCGGTGATTTTACTAACACGACTATCATCAACATATTGCAATTCGCTGGATTTCCGAAGATTACTGTAACTGAATGCGCGATCTCGGAATACAACTGGAGTCGGCGGCTTCTGAAAAAAAAAACAACGGTTTTCTTTAATATAAATATCTAAATTGATTAAATGTGTATTGTGAATCGCTAAGGATTCAAACATCGCTGCCATGAATAGATAGCCAGTACGCCAGCCAATATCAAGTCAAAGACGGGTTTTAGCAGTTAAAAAAAAGTTGTTTTTACCCGCAATGTTGCGATTTCTCCTTTTTCCACTTTCATTGCATTATCGACGAATTGAGTAACATCGAAATTGGCGAGTTCTTCTTTCGGTATATTAAATTGATCGCCCAAATATTGCACCAAATTTTTCATTTTCATCCTTAAATAAATTCCATAAATTATTTTTTTTTACATATGATTCTTACTTTTTGCCGCCAAACCACACCACTGCATTCGCAGCATCTTCCATTTTTCTTCCGGCATAATGGATTTGTTTGAGCAAATCAGCGGCAATCTCAATTGCCATCGTTGTCAATGCAAGTCCGATTCCGATGTAGACGAGAGTCACGAAGAGGTAGTCGAAGCTTTTTGGAACGAAATCACCAAGGCCGATGGTTGTCAATGTGACAAAATTGAAATAAAGTGCTTTGAAGAAATCCATTTCGGGTTCGTACACGGAAAGAATCTTGGCACCGGCCAGAAGATAACAGGCAAATGTTATTCCGAGAATCACAGATTCCTCAGTTTTCCTGAAAATCGAGGCACGTTTAATTGAACATTTTCAAATAATTTCGAAATCGATAACCTTGGTTCTTCTTTTTCCTTTTCTTCCTCCTCCTCTTCCTCCTCTTCCTCTCCTTGCTTTTCCTCGACGACTTCATCTTCGCCAGGTTCACGAGCTGTTTCCATATTTTCTCCTTTTCCAGTTACCCAAACATCTGGTTTCCTTGAGCTCTGAATAATCTGAAATTTGAACATTTTTCGATTCGTCCAAATTTTAATTACTCACCTTTTTTTCCCTTTTTGCCAAACATTTTCGAATTTTATAAATTCCATTTCGAACGAACTTCAATACTGCTCTTAACGCGTGCGTAAAGAACATTCCAAGATCGGCAATTGTAAGAAGGGTGAACGGAACACCAATTACACCATACAGTATGCAAAATAAGCGGCCTTCGAACGTTTCCGGAGCAATGTGCCCATAGCCGATTGTTGTGATTACGGTAAATGCGAAGATCACCGAATTTCCCATTGACCACTTTTCTGCGGGCAAAATTTCAGTTTCGTTATTCAATTTTTCCTCGATTTTTTTAGTTTGCTTTTTGGTAGCAACTGAAATCAGAAATGAATTGCTCGAATGCAATATAATCATGCATCACTTTGTCGAAAACCTGCCAGGTTGACTTCCATGTAACAACGATCAATTATGTCGATGTTGAGATGCTCGAGCTCATAAGAATCACAATTGGTGCGTCCGAAGAGTGCGAGAATCGTCGATTCGACACATTTATGAATTTCGGGATCGATTTGTGAAAGTTCCTCGCCGAGAAATACTTGAGATGATCGCTCAGATAGTTTCGTTATCGACTCATCATTTGATATCGAGCGTTTGATTTGAGATCGTCTGAAATCGTTCGTTCAAATGATTCGAATTGGTAAATTGAAATCGAACACTCGATCCGGCGATTCAAGGAATTGCATCGACAGTGCTCCAAACACCGTATAAGCTGCAACTCCGACAATTAGCGAAAAGTGCACAAATAATGTGGAAACCTTAAAGAAAATGTTAGGACATCTGTTAATGCGTTGATTTGATTGAAACCTTTTCCCCTGCTAGGGATACTTTGAGACAATCGACGAGAAACATTTACACGTATAATATCGAGATCAGAAAAGCAGCGAAAATTCGTTAAATATGAATGACTAGCAGGTGAGTGCGAATGAAAATTCGCAGTTTTTTTCACTAGTTGGATACTTCTTTTGATGTATTCTGCAGGCTTTTATGCCTTCAACTTCCGCTGTTTTATTCTTTTCGTTGTTTGACAGCTAATAGCAGTCAACATTCCAAAAATCTCTCCGTGAATACTAGTATTTAGAATAAGACTAATAGTTTTTTTTTAGTTTTAAGTATCTCGTTAGCAAAAAAACAGATTGTCAATTAATTATCGAAACACAGTTTTCTTCTCTACCGTAAGCTGATTACAGTAAGAGTGTGAACACATTTTTGAATGTTTTCGAAAATCTTTTGAATTTTTGGAAACTATGAGACCAAGTTCTGCAAGATCCTTTCCGTGTTTATTTTTGTGCGTATTGTCAATAAGTCAGAAGTGTCAAAAAATCTGAAATTCACTGAAAAAAATACATTTCTGGTAGCTGAGTCAGTAAACGAAAGAAAATGACTCTAAGAATACCTTTGCGCTCTTGCAGAAGCTGGAAAATAATTTTTTCTACTTGGAACAAGAGAATCCGAGGTAGCAGAGGATCAAAATTCGATCATCTCATTGCGAATTTTTAATGATGTTCTTCCACATTCTAAGGAAAGTCGTGTTCAGTTTGCGAGAATTTCAGCAGCCTAGAAAGTAAAGAAGCTAACTAGAAGTAAGAAACTGCACAAACTCCGCTGAAGGTCTCGCAGAGAACCTCAAATTCGACACAAAATCTGCACGACTTCTCTGGTAATTCATTTCGAATCGAATTTGAAGCTGAATACGACAAATTTCGGCTTCGAAAGTGACCTAATTAGTTTCAAATTTTTTTCTTTGTCGTATTGGGTTGTGAAATTATCGTATTCGATTTGTCTTTGGAATACGTTTCGAATGTAGTCGTATTCGTTTTGAATGGAAATTTACCGAGTTGATGAAAACATTATTACGGTTTTATATAGAAAAATGCATGTTTCGATAATTTATTGTCATTTTGCATTCATTTTGAACATCCCTGATTAAACTTTATACTATATGTATTTCACACATCTTTTTCTAAATTTACAAAAATTCAAGAAAAATTTGAAAAAAAAATTGAAAACAAACCCATTTGAATCGCTCTGGAATATTCATTGAAATGCGAAATAGCAACCTGAATTTTGCCGGATGAATGCGTTGAAATAATAATGAATTTTATTGACGAATGAAACAAAAAAAACAGAAAAAAATCTGTCTGTGATGCTCTTTCCTAATAATAATAATAATAAACAATTGAATTGTTTATTCGAAACGAACAAGTGTTGAGAATGAATCGAGAACTCAAAAAAACTGAATGGGTGTATATACTTATTACGGATTCACCAATAGAAACGACGACGAAGATTTATGAGCTCCGCGAAATTCGAGAAAATTTAATGGACAGCGCATCCGTTCGATTTTCGTCAATATTATGAAACGGAGATTCTCTCAAACAATCATTTCTCAAAATGAATGCTTTTAACAAGAGTGGCAATATATGAAGGCTGACACTGGCTTCTCAAAATTCATTTCGCTCACCTGAATTTCATCGAAATTTTCTGAAAATGGAGAAACGAGGTTGCGAATACGTACAACTTTCTTTAATATCTGAAATGAATTTTTTGGAAAGAACAAATTATTGTCTAGAATATCAACAATTTTTAGTTGAGTTTTAAAGTTAAAATCAAAAAAAGCGTTTTTTTCTATATTTTCGTGAAATTATTAATTAATCCCAAAATTTCATAATAAATGTTTATATTTTTTTTCTAGATTTTAACCAGATTTTACCAAATAAGTAAATAAAAAGTAAAGGTGACAATTGGAGCCTAGGTAATTTTTTATTTTAAAAAAATGTGAATTTTATGGAGATACTAAAGTTTACTACATATGATTATTGCAGTGATTTTCTTGTATGAACAAATATTTGGGAAAATGAAAAAAAGAAAATGAATTCGAATTGAATAGATTTGTAAGCGTTGCATTTACGTTTGTCTTTCAAGATATTGGATACCATCAAACATCTTAATTAAATTGCTTCAATTGGAAACACGCAGTTTTTAGGAAAAAAGCTCAAAAAAATCAACAAACTAGTTTTTCGCGTAATCAGCATAGGGTTTCTTGAGATTTTGACAAAGTTTGCTTTATCAGAAAGATTTAGGGAGAAGGGGACCTTTTTGGTTTTTTTTTCAATTTTAACGAGAAAAAAATTCATTTTAAATATCTTCGGATTTTTTCCGGAATATGCCATAAGTTTTTTTCGTGAAATTACCGGGTATGATTGTTTTTTTTGTCGGTGAATGTGTCTTTAGTAAAATTGCGCAAGTATAGGTTATAAATAATATGAATATTAATTTAAACATTTATCGGTCCTTTCATGAAATAAAAATCTTCTCTGGTAACTCAAAACCAATCGGATCCGACAAAATTCGGCCCCGGAATCAACCTTATCCGATTGGAAATTCTACGGATAAGATTGTAAAATTGTCGTATCCGATTGGTTTTTTGGGTTTTTTCGGATCCGATTGGTAATTTGTCAGATCCGATTGGTAATTCTACGGATAAGGTTGGATATTTGTCGAATCCGATTCGAATTGAAATATTAAAACAAAACGGATTCAAATAATTACCAATCGGATTCGAAGAAAATCTAATCGGATACGAAAAATTACCAATCGGATCCGAAAAAACCCAAAAAACCAATCGGATACGACAATTTTCCAATTTTATTCGTAGAATTACCAATCGGATAAGGTTGATTCCGGAGTCGAATTTTGTCGGATCCGATTGGTTTTGAGTTACCAGAGTTTTAAAAATTCAAATTTACTATAACTTTTTAATTTTTGTAAAAAAAAAAAATACATTTCATGAATATATTCATTACTAATCTTTGCCATATTCATAGTTTTATGAGTTTGCTGAAATTAGAAAGAATTAGAATTATCTGATGATATTCGAAAAATGAAAACAATTACATTTTAGTTATTTTCGTCATATTAACTTATTGATGATAATTGAATTAATTCGACAAATTAAATTTCTTAATTATTCGTGACTAATTCATTTTATTATTATTATTATTATTAAACTACTCTTCTTTATTTTTGATTTTTCAAAATAAAACTCTTGTATGCTTAAATACGGCACGTCTCTATATTAATTGTTAAAAATTAATTCCTTCAGTTCTCGAAATTTCAAACTCTCCACACTCAAATGTGCTCCAACGAAATCTTTTTCGTATAACCGTCTCAACCGGTTGCACAGTGCCTCAATCAACCGACTGGCTGTCGAGTGTGTTCGCTTTTCTTTCAGCTCAATATGTGATCAAACTGCAGGTTTATTTTTTGGCACGTTTCTCAAAGCATATGTTGAAATACGCCGCACAGTTCTCGAATATTCGCTCTCTCACTTATCTCATTTTTCTTGTTCAATCTCGATTACAGGTCAAAAAGGGTTTCAAACATGTCAGGTGCCGACGATTCAAAGTCGGCAACACAATCACCTGAACCCGATGAAACGCTGCTTAATGTTCGAATTCCGACCAACCTACAAAAATCGCAAAAAAGAAAACAGATTAGGTTATTTGAAAATTAAAAAAAAATAAATCAAATGTCAATTTTAGAATTGAATTCGACGATAATGGGCTAGACGAATCGATTTTACATGCTCAACGACTTGAAAAAGAACGTTTGGAACGCTTGGAAAAAATTCGAAGCACTGTTAGTTTATATTTGATTTGATTGTTATATAATTTGTATCCCAAAGCTTTTAGCAACGCGAAAATGATCACATCACAGAGATGGAACGACTATTAACAGTTCCGCAATCAATTCCTGGACCATCACATATGCACAATTATGGAAATGTTAACGAGATTTCTAGAGTGATTCCAGTGGAACAAGAGAAGAACGATATGTTCGATATGTACGTCAAATCAGCATCGAGTTCAAATGAGCCTCCCCATGAGGTGATTACGCTGTCATCTGATGATGAAGAAGAGCCTGTTGCAATTCCCGTAAATAATAATATACGAGGATACGGAATAAGTTAGATTTCTTTGTGTCTAGAATAATTTTTGGTTTATTTAGCTCGAAGACGATATGCAATTCCAACCGAGAGGGATAGAGACGACGAAGCTCAAATGAAGGTACAATTGGATTTCGAGAAATCGCGAAGACTGAAAGTTAGAAATGAAAAAGACCTCGAAAGCACAGAAAAACTTGGTGGAAGACTTCTCGTAAATGCTGGCAAGATTTTCATTTAAAGTTGACTATTTTAAAATATTGATTACAGGTCATCCCCCAGAAGATGCAGATGTCTTCGTGGCAACCCATCTGACACATGTATTACAGCCTCATCAATTAGGCGGAATTCGCTTTATGTGAGTTATAAAAATTTGTTTTTTTTTTCTTAATTCTTGTAAAAACTCATTTATTCATAATTTGTTCAGGTATGATAATGTTGTTGAGTCTTTGTCTACATTCAATCAAAGTCCAGGATTTGGTTGTATATTGGCGCATTCCATGGGTCTTGGAAAGACAATTCAAGTTATCACATTAACTGAAATTTTTCTTCGAACCACGAGCTCGCGAAAAGTTCTCATTCTGATGCCAATCAATGTCATTCAAAATTGGTTTGCTGAGTTTGAAAGATGGCTTCCAAAGTGAGATATTTTGTCGAAGTTTTTAAAATTAAATATTTCTTTTTAGATTTTCCGATAATGGGGATATTCTAAGAACGTTTGATATATTTCTTCTTGGTGATGCTGTCAAAACCTTCGATCAAAGGGTTAATATGATAGGTAGAATTTTTTTAAAAATATATTCAACATATGTACATAGCATGTCGAATATGTATACAGTGCGTTTCACATTTATAAAGCCACCCCTGTTTTTGGGAGTAACTTTGTCAATTGTGAAAATTTTTAAATTCTGTTTTCAAAATTGAATTCAGGGCTAAAAAATACATATGTTCACCAATTTTCATAATGATATCTGAAAAATTGACCGAGTGGCATTGAAAACACTGAAAATTGGTCACTTGCAACCGTTTCACATTTATAAAGCCACACTAGTGAACACAGTAAAAACTCTATTATAAAACCAGATAAATATTTAGTTGCGGTGTCTTTTAAAGAAATAAGGTCGTAAATACGATTTGGCATCGATTGGACCAGGTTTTCCATATTTTGGGTGGTCTTGGTGTTGAGTTTCTGGTCCAATAGATCCCACTCGTCGGTAATCGCCGTTTTCAATTCATCAATGGGTCGATATTGCTTGCCATGACGATAAAAGCAGCGAACCAGCTTTCCTAAACCATTCTCCATCGAATTTAAGTCTGGTGAGGACGCTGGCCACCTCAAAACGTCGATATTTTCTTTGATGAGCCAATCCAAAATGGATCGACTCGCATGAATTGAGGCATTGCCTGTTGAAATACGAACTTTCTTTGCCGAAATCGTCATCGAAATGGTAATAGATGGTCCTCTAACCCTCGCTGATAGTCCAGCGAGTTTATCCAACAGTTGACAAACGCCAGCTTGAGAAATCCCGCCAAAGAGAATGCTCTTCATACCATGAGATTCTTGCCACCAAAGTTCTGCTTTGAAAAAATTAGGTTGTCCTTCCGTAAATCGTGCCAATAACACTAATTTCCATCGGGACCATCTAGGTTGAACTTTTTCTCTTCCGAGAAAATGATCTAATGATAATCTTATTGTTTTTTAAGAAAAATTTGGTTAAAAAGTTACCTTTGTCCAATCAATGGCCATGTTGTCTCGAGCAATTCGAGACGACGCAACTTGTGATGGTCCTGGAAGCTCGGAGCTGGACGCGTAACTGCCCGGATGATGTTGGGATCATCATTAAGTGTCCTCCAAGTCGTCGTTTTACTAACATCAAGATTCCGCTCGTTTTTGATGTCGTTGCATGACTTCATCGTGTTGGATGCTACTCGGATGATCGATCTTCGGTCTCGGGAATTCAGTTTCGCCTTCGATCCGGGATTTTTTGGGTGCTGGTTTTTGTCGATCTTGTTGCCAAAATTAATAATGCAAGTTTTCGACCGCTTCAAGTGCGAAGAAATCCTTCGGTTCGACCATCCAGCGAATTTTAAGGAATCTATGGTAACCTTTTCGGCATCGGTGAGCAAAAATCCCCGGGACATGTCCAAATGTTGGTTAAAATACGCGGAAAAAAAAGAAAAATATCTGACAGTACTCTATTTATAACTACACTGCTCATTCTTCTTCAGGTCTCCACATTTTCAGACCTTTCACTAGGGTGGCTTTATAAATGTGAAACGGTTGCATGTGACCAATTTTCAGTGTTTTCAATGCCACTCGGCCAATTTTTCAGATATCATTATGAAAATTGGTGAACATATGTATTTTTTAACCCTGAATTCAATTTTGGAAACAGAATTAAAAAATTTTCACAATTGACAAAGTTACGCTCAAAATCAGGGGTGGCTTTATAAATGTGAAACGCACTGTATATTTCATATATTGGGTACAAATTAAATTTCGAAACATAATTTTGACTCGTTGAAGTATATTTTCTTATTGAATAAATTCGAGTATTTGATAATAGATTTGTCTCGTTTTCAGAGGAATGGCATTCCAAAGGAGGCGTTCTTCTTATGGGTTACGATTTGTTTCGCCTTCTACTCAAGTCAACCATGCCACCTAAAGAACGAAAGAAGCGACCGAAACTTAATTTGAACGGTGTTTCTGCAATCAATTCAGCAATCCGCGAGGAATCAAGAGAAGATGAAATGGACTTCGATGCCGGATTCACAAATAACGGGCGAGCTGTTGTTGAGGCACATTCAAGTATTTTTTTTATTATCTGGTATATGGTTTGTGGTTTTATACGAAAATTAAAATTGTATTCGTAACTGCAAATCGTAAAATAATTGAATACGACGATGCTTTTAAACTTTTTTTTTCAAACTTTTAACATTCGTAATCACGTTTGAAAACGTATTTTTTCGTATTCAATTACAAATTATTCACCAGAAAATATTCTTAACATAAATGAGTTATTATTTTTTAGTAATCAAAGAAGCACTTCTCGATCCTGGACCAGAATTGGTTGTATGTGATGAAGGACACAAAATCAAGAATTTGACTTCGGAGATTTCAATGGCTTTAAACAACATTCGCACTAGGTTTCTATTTTAGCATTCGCTTTTCGATAAAATAATGTTTCAGGCGCCGTATCGTTCTGACAGGTTATCCTCTACAGAACAATCTTATGGAATATTTTTGTATGATCGATTTTGTTAGACCAAAAATTCTTGGAAACAAAAAAGTATTTTCCGAGCGATTCGAAAAACCCATTAAAAATGGGCAATGCACCGACTCGACGTTAAGTAAGTAGAAGATTTCTTCAAAAATATCGTTATTTGAAGAGTGTTTGAGCTGATTATTTTTTAGGCGATATAAAATTTGCACAGCAACGAACTCATGTATTGATTGAACTTGTTAAGGGATTTGTACAAAGGTGAATCGAATTAGATGCTGTATAAACGAACTAATCAATTTTAGACGCACTCATCATTTACTTAAATCGATTCTGCCTGAGAACCGTGAATTTGTTATAATGATTCATAAAAGTAATATTCAAAGACTGTTGTACAAGTAAGAACAGATTTCTATTGGATTCTTTATAATTAAGCCATTTATTTTCAGAAATTTTGTGTTATTTGTCACAATGGAAATGCGTAAGACGAAAAGCGGATTCTTTAATCCGTTGAAAGCATTTGCCGCGTGTTCGAAAATTTGGAATCATCCAGATGTTTTGTGGAAATTTATGCAGCGTGAAAAGACAGAAGAAGTATTTTCAATTTAAAAATAAATCTATAAATTTTCTAATTTAGAATGGAGCTGTAATGCAGTTAAATCCTTTTCTATATCCAACCAATTACAACGACCCATTCAACGTAATATTTAAATTCAATTTCAAATTTAGTTCATTTTTATAGACGCCATCGTCTTTGAATGGATACTGCACCCCAGGACCTTCAAACACCAATGGGTAATTTTGCTTGTGATATTCGTTTACCGCAAATAGTTTGTTGAAGAAAATCTCCGACGAAGAAGAGGAAACGTCCAAGAGCAAATACGAAATCAGCTGCAAGTGGTGACGATATTTTCGATGAGCTCGAGAAAGCCGAAAAAAATATTTCGTATGAATGGGCGAAAGACGTGATGGAACATTATAATTCGGGAGTTCTCGAGAACGGTCTTAAAATGGTCATTGCAATGGCGATTTTGGACGAATGCACGCGTCTTGGCGAGAAAATATTGATTTTTAGGTAATTGTATTAAATCTTTTTTGATCCATTTCTAATTTTTACTTTTTTTTAGCCAAAACTTAACAGCACTTGATGTATTCGAAGATTTTCTTTCTAAACGGCGAATTGTGACGAAAGAAGGACTATCGGATGAGTGGATGCGAAACAAAAATTACTATCGTATGAAAATTATCATTTTTTAATTTTTGAAAACCTGTTTTGGTTTTAAGGGTTTGATGGAAGTACATCTGGATCAGATCGCGAAAAATTGATCAAAAGATTCAATTCCGATCCTAATCTGAGGTTATTTTTGATTTCCACTCGTGCCGGATCTCTCGGAATCAATCTGGTTTCCGCGAGTCGCTGCATCATCCTCGACGCCTGCTGGAATCCATGTCATGATGCTCAAGCTGTTTGTCGTATTTACCGGTATATTATTAAACTTGAACGAATTTGATTGAATTCATTCTAATTCGTTTAGTTACGGGCAAACAAGAAGAACGTTTATCTATCGACTCATTATGGATAATTCAATGGAGAAGGCAATCTTCAACCGTCAGATTTCTAAACATGGACTACAGCGTATGATTTTGCTTCGAGTCGTTTTTTTTAGTCTAACGACCTTCAAGTTAGAAATGCAATTCAAAATTCCAAAAATTCCAGAACGCGTTGTTGACGAAGCTCAAGTTGACGCGAACATAACTCAGAAAGAACTTGAGAATCTTCTTGTTTATAATGTAACTCTGAAGATTCTACGGTTTTATTGAACAGATTATAATTCAGGAATCATTTGATGTGTCTCCACCCAAACTCGATCCAGAATCATGGGAATTCGATGATGAAGTATTGAAAACAATATCAAGATCATACGGTGGAATGTTCTCTGAAAAGCCGTTCCTCCATGAATCGCTAATAATGGAAAGCGAACGAGTGTTGAGCGAAGAAGAGAAGCGTGAAGCAGAACTTCTTTACGAGATGGAAAATCGCGGTGTTTCGACATCTTACGGAATGATGGGTCAATATGAGCCTGTCATAGAAACTCCTAGATATGATCCTCCTGCTTTTCAAATGCCTCCTCGTACGATGGCCATGTATCCTCATCACTTGAACCGCCAGCTCATTTTTGCCGACAATCAAATGATGTCATTGTTAACGCGAATTGAAATGGCTCAAAGAAATCCTCCGGATGATTTGGTCGTTTGTCGTGTTGTTCCAACGATACCACCTGATCATCCGATGTATGCGAAAATGCTCTCTCAAGTCAATCGTAAGGATCACGTTGTGTTTGGCACTTCGGTTGGTGGTTTCCCTGGTGCAATGAATCACGGACTTCTGCACTGGAATAAATCTGGATTTTTCCAAGATATCATTACTGATCGAGGTATTCGATTGTTGTACCTTCGGAATAGTTTCAAATTATTTTTTTTCAGACTTTATTCTACCTGTGATTGGAGATGGTAGATATCTTTACCCGTTGCCAATGGGAACACCTGTTGTTCTCGTCAAACCTCAGGAAGGACTCTTTTTAAGAGTGTCTGATTTCATTTTGAATGCTTCAAACACCGTGTATGAATATTGTAAGTTTATTTTTTGTGTTATAATTTGTTTTCAAAAATCTCTAAATAATTTACGCAGTTTGTGCAAAAATGTAGTTTTTTTTAGTTTTCTTCCCAAAATCTGCCTAACATCATTAAAATGAAATTTCAAATTTTTTTCTACGCTACATTTCTGTTATATTATCTCTTTATTTTATTATCACTGGAAATATACTGTTAATATTTCTGGAAATATACCTTTAGAAATTCCGTTTTTTTTCAGATAGTGAGGATGTAACCAAGGCGCGAGCGAATATCGTTCCGGAGTGTGTCACAATTGATGATTAACGTGTTGCCTTTATTTGGTTTTGTTTTTTTTTTCTGTTTTCTGTTCGATTCTGAAGCTTTACCCGTTATTTTTAGCACTATACGGGCTCTCATGTGGCTATTTTTCATAATATACGATCTTGTATTATTCCGTTCTTGGTAGTTTGATCTCATTTAGCTTCCTTATATTCCTACAACCACTTTAAGTCATTTTCCCTCATGTTTTAGTCGAGTTTTGCTTGTATTTTTCTGAAAAAAAAACATTAAATAATTTTTTATTAGTCTTAAACTATCCCGCACAAAATCAAATAAACACGAAAAGCTTCTAAGGAATGGCATGAATTGATTAAGCATATGATACATTTTTAACGCGATTAGAGCGGCTCATTCGGATGCTCGTTATTGTAGTTTGCTTTGCATTGTGAAGAGCACAACAGCTTATTCGACTTGAGCATAAATTTTTTACCAATTAGATTGGCATTGCATTGAACGCATCTAAAATTGTAGTAGATTAGAGAAACATGTTGGTATTGATGATAATTACTGAAAGCATTTCTCTTCGGCGTGCCAGTAATTTTCGTTGTAGTTCAAACGCTTCTCGTCGGGACCAATTTTGCATTGGCATGTTCCGCATGTCTGAAAATAAAACCGCATATTGAATTGAAAATCGAGCTGAAGTTGTAAGACCTTGGCGAAATGTTTCAAGTAGCAGTCGAGACAATATGGATTATCATCTCTCGTCATATATCGAGATCCTCCTAGTTTGAAATCACACTGAAACATTCGATTTATTCTGATTGAAGTGGTCTTTCGAAAGATACCTTGTAACATGCGAAGTGATCGAAATGCCACGACTTCTCCTCTGCAAACGTGTATTCGTTGGCGAATATCAACTCATCGCAGCCGGCACACCTCGGATACAACTGATCGGCATAATGTCGTCCACAATAATACCTGATCGAGTTAGTCTAGTTGCGCAATTGGTTTCAAGTGTTACTTGTTTTTATAGAAGAAATATATATTATCGACGAGCAGTTGTCGGCAGGTTTCACAGCGGAAACAGTTTGGATGATAGGTGTCCAAACGGGACTGATGGCAACATTCCACTCCGATGTCGCCTGATTTCAATGTTTTCGCACAATCTTTGCATTCCTTAATTCATTGATTTTGCACACAATTCGACTCAATCGCCTACGGTTTCATCGATATTGAGCCCCTTCAAAGCTCTCGTCATCGTTGTTTCGAAGTCCTCGGCTTCTTCATTCACATTTGAGCCGATTTCGACGACTCTTCCGACGCCAATTACATTGTTGCGAACGTTTTCAACAAAGTTTTGAAGAGTTTTCACATCTTTTTCTTCCACAAATCGTGCATCTTCCACATTGCAATCGTACAGCGGAAGCTGCAACATTTTAGATATTTCAGAGCATATTGCTGAGGACGGGACGATTTTTGTTGGGGGAGATCACAATGGGGTCGACCATGACGATGACTAAATATGGACAGGAAACAACACAATAAATACAACCAGGTTATACACATTTTTTCGACTAACCTGAAACTGCAGCCTTGATTTTCTAACTTGCTCGCCTTTTGATCCAACGATGGGCCGCTCGTCTTCCGGAAGACTTTGCATGTAGCGACTGACTAGATTCTTATCAGGACACGGCGCCCATGAGTACTGAATATTCTCCTGAAATAGCGAAATTCACATTCGCCTTGCTCATGCTGATCATTACTTTGTTATCTTGCTTGTCGTCTTTTCCTCCCATTTTGAAATTGTAGACAGCTGTTGGCTGATTTGACCTCGAAGTGCTATTATTTTCCGAATTGTCATTTCCAGGCGGTCGAATCATTCCGGGTCGCGGTAAGACCTTCTCAAAGTGCTCGCGTGCTCCGAACAGCCTCCCGATGACAATTTGTGCGTGGTCGTACTCATTGGGTAGCACGACGTCGTGCTCATCCATCCGGCATCCGCAATTTTTGCACATCTTCCGCCAAAAATGGAGGTCGAGGCCCTCGCAACGACATGTTGCCGAATTTCGACATTGCGAACCCTGACCGATGTCATGAGCGAGAATGTGCTAAAGAAAAACAATTGGAAACAAATAAAAAAGGATTAGAGAATTTTTAGATTATAGGAACAGAATTTAAGTATCTTTTTGAAACAAAATTCCCTCAAGAGATTAAGTGCTTCGAAAAGGTTGCGTATTGTTTTGTTGAAAATTTTGAGAGCGCCTTCTCGTTGGATTCAATTTTGCATTCCTCCTTTTCTGAACACACTAAATGTCTCGCCAAATGACAGCAAACCTGTTTTCCGAGTCCCAATTTGAAAATTTGGGGGTTGGCGCCGAAGCAGGGCTTCTCGTCAATGACCGGCGAAGCGACATCCGCCATCAGGGGTCTAAATAAAACGAATGAACGAATTGGCATAACTTTCCAAAATATTATTATTATTTTTATTATTGAATATTCTAAAAATGGGTGAAGCGATTGTGAATACACATATGTTGAATGTGCAAATACGCCAATATTTACGTCGATGTGTTTCATATGAAAATATTCATTGAGAGGCACACGCAATATGCGTAAATAAAATTGTAAAACAAAGAAATGGGCGTATTTTATTCAAAAAAAAAAGAAGAAACAAATTGAAATGTGGCAAAAATGGGATGGAAAAGACGCAGAGAAGCGAGGCGTCAACAGCTGCTAATACGGGGGATTTTTCCAACCGGCCCGGCCCTGTCCGACCGCCAAAAAAACGTGTGAGAAATTTCGCTTTTTATGGGTTTCCATTGGTAGAAATCGGGTGATGGGAAATGCCTACGCACATATGTATCATGTGTCGAGTTAGACCCTCAATCAATACATTTTGTGAATCTTATTTGCTACTCTACCTAAATAATGCAAATTAAGTAATTTTTTCTGGGCATCATTTTCGCATCACATCGAACTAGAAAAATTTCGCCGAATAATACCAATTTGGTTTTAGTTCTTCTGGAAAATTGAGCGCAATAAAACAAAATGAATATAATTTCAAATTTCCGGACCAATCATAGCCAAGCTCAAAAAATCAGCTGGTAGTCATTTTTGGCAAATACTTTTGAATTGGGATAATGAAATCAATGAAAACGCGAAAACTCGGGTGGATTTTTTATTGATTTTAAAACATTCCGCAAAAATCTAATTTTTCTTCAATGAAACAATGCAGCCGAATTCAGATTCCGAAATTAGCTCAAATTGAAGCTACTTGACTCAATTTAGTCTAGAATGTTGGTGTTCTTAACTGTTCCAAAACCCCATTGAATTGTTTAGACTTGGACAAACAGAAATGTTCAGAAACAGACGAGGATATAAAAAGAGACGACAACGAATGCGAATAAAATGGTTACAATTATTCTATCGAGGCCAAGGTGCGCCCAAATAATATCACATTACCTAATTTGGAGAATAGCGATATGTGTGCTCCATTAGGGGGTTAGAAGGCAAAAGAAAAGAATGCATTAGGGTGAAATGAAATTAAAATGGCGCAGAAAGGGTGCTAAATTGAAAAACTCGTTCGTTATTCAAGAAATGGGGTTTCAAGTGCTCGCAGGAAAGCTCTCTCTCTCTCTCCCCCCTAATAAACCACACTTGATTTTATATACTTGCATTAAAATGGTTGAATGATGAAGTTGAAGAATAAAAAGCGAATCGAAATAAAAAAAAATCGCGGCGAGACATTGATAGGCTTAAAGACAAACAAAAATGGGGCATTAATAGTGTTTGACAATTGTGTTTACTTGCCCAATTCCCTATAGGGCGTTACATACTCTGGCCCAGTTCGTTGTCCATTAGGAAAATGCAAAAGAAAGAGGAGAAAAAAAAAACGGGTTCGCTAACAAATTGGGTGGAAACCAGTGGAAATCGCCTGGAAACATATCGGTGACACGCGCGCGCTCCAGAATCGACACTCTCGCCCCTCGGCCGATGGTGAGACCGCCGGAAGTTGTGCGATCACCGGCGAGTGCGGCCGTCCTCTTGCAAAAAAATCGAAGATGCTCACTCCCAGCGGAGCCGACATGTGTGTGCTCCGCGTGCAACACACTATTTCGCGATAACGACTAAAAAGGAGAAATTGTTTAGCAGGACATGAATACGACCACTCTTCTTCTCCTCGCCGCCGCCGCCGCCGCCGTCGAACGACGACTACAATTGTTGCGCGAGCGCTCGCCTGTTTGATGACTTGTCGCGATAAGGTGTACAAACGTTTATCCGGTAAACAACAAACACTTTCATGGAAGAATGCGAGAACGTAATTTCCGTTAGTAGCGGAATTCGGCGTTGTCTTGCGCGGCCGCGTACATTTTGAACTGCGTTTGCCGCTTATTCTTCATTAGCGCCTGGCCTGAAAACGAACATCGTGGTTTGAATTCGACGATTGAAATCGTGTTCAATATCTTACCAACAACTCCATAACCAATGCTAAACACAAAAAGAACGATGATCAGCGATGCTGAGCCGATTATAATCGAGAGGAAGACGGTGCGTTCGTATGGAGAAAAGCATTCGCCGTCAGGATTTCCTGTATAATTGATATCCATTTGTCGGCATATATCTTTTTCGCGGCTGAAAATCGAGTTTCAGTGAAGTTGAATCAACTTTAATCTACTTGACACTTTTGACATTGCTGAATGAAATCGCACTGAACACGATGGCAGTTATACTTATCATTATCGTGGTGATATTTGCGAAATGGTAGAAATTCGAAAGCAGCTTCGCAGTTTTGTACGAGTTGTGATGCGATGCCGACAGCAAGACTTGACACGAGAGCACAAATACACTTGTCGTAAATGCTAGAATATGAGCTATCTGAAATCAATGATTTTGGCATTCATTTCGCAATTGCAATTGTGCATACATGCTCATTTTTGTTAACAGAATTCAATTCGAGACCTCTGCCCCACATCATCCACATCGAAACCAGACACAGTGCGACAGCGGGATATCGAGAAATTAAAAAACAAATTCGCTGATATGACAACGACGAATTGTTGAATAATGCTAGTCTGTCGACATCGTGATTACTGGAAAAAAGAGAGAAGTATATAATATTTGAATTTCATAATAATTGTCACCTTTTTGGCGAATCGTCAGATTCACTATTTGTGGTTAATTCTTCTTGAATTTCAGCTGGATCTGCAATTCTTGGAGGTGTCAAACCGCAGATTTGTGCAGTCACTGGGTAATTCGAAGCAAAATCGCGCCCGCTTTTGGTTGGGGAGAATGCGGTTCGAATTCGAAGTGGCACCGAATTGTAAGTGACATGAGATGGCATCGCAGAATAATCAAGTCGTGGACTTCTTAACGAAAGGTATGGATCGATTTCCGTGAGTCGTCTTGTGTTCAAATGATCCACAATATAGCTGGGACTGGTTTGATCAGTGAATGCTGCAATAGAAATAAATACGACACGATTTTAAGGAATGGCAGTGAGCAATGCCATATTGGGATTGACTCTCTTTCTGTCGAAACTCACGAGATTCATATCTCCAAGCTGACAGAGGACTGGAGGCTTTTGATATTGAGACCCTCGGAATTCGAAGGGGAATTGAACGATCAGTCATCCTGAAATCAAAAGCGAATGCAACAATTGCACACACATAAATGTATTTGCACGCTAATGTTGATAAGCAAAAGAATTTCACCATGAAATGGTGACGATATGAAATAGTGAGACGATCGAAGGTTATACACATAAAACCCTTGATTGTTGTGATTTTAATATTTAAGATAAAAGCGAATATTTAATGAGTTTTTAGACATTTCTAATGTAAATATTGAAAATTTGAAACTGAAGTTTTGAAATTCCGACATAGTTATGAAATGAAATTTTAAAAAATAGATTTGTGAAACTAAAAAAAGATAATAAAAAAATAAAATTTTTCATATAGTCGTCGTCCTGCGACTGCTGTACGAGGGATAGATTTACGCGCATGCGCCTTTCACTATGGTCTCGTCACGTGGGATCGCTTATTTTGCTATTTTCATGTGAACGGTTCATTTTTGTTGAAGAGTTTGATTTCCTTGAATTTCCAACTTCATTCAATTTAAAAATTATCAAATTGACCCGTTAAATGCAGAATAACTAGTTAGTCCGCGCGAGACCAAAAGAAAGGCGCATCCTCGTAATTCTACCCGTATAAAGTAGTTGCCGGACGCCGACAATAATTCAAAAAAATATCTCAAAATAACAGGGTTGTTAAATTTTGGGCCCGGCCGGCCGAAAGCCGGCTTTATTCGCTGTCAAATTTTCGGCCCGCGATTCGGCCCCCGACTCCGTTGTTTACGGCCGCACGGCCGAAGCGGGAATTCAAAAAAAAACCGAAAGCCGGGCCGGCCGGCCGGCTTTCGGCCCCGGCTTCAATTTACCAACCCTGCCAAATAAGATTTCGTTCAGCTTAAAATAAATCAATCGTTTTTATTTGCATTCACCTTATTGATTCAAATATTATGTGATATGAGGCGTAATCTTATCATTTTTATATTTCCCGTGTTGAGCATAAACCGTACATTTCGACATTATCGATTCTAATTTAATATTTTCGGCGCCGCGCGACTGCGAAAAATTGTATAAACGCCAAAATGATTCAGGGAAAATTCTTGGTGTACGGTATGCGCCTTTAACCCATGCGTTGGCCAGTAAATTGACACATTTAACTTGGCGCCAAGACCGCAGCCAATGTCTTTTTTTCGTCTATTTCCAGCTGTCACGCGACGCCTCAAATTGTTTTCAATTAATTGGTTTCGCGGTTATTGTAATACATATAACATTTGTGATAAATACGTATATTTAAATGTATATTAGAGTTTCAGTGAAACTTTTAAATGAGTTCTAACGCTTTTTCATAAAAGCCCGAAAGAGACCATGAACCCCGAGAGCTTAGTTAGACCTCTTGGGCTGAATTTTAGGCGAATGCTCACCACGGTAGTGGCGTTGTTCTGGTCTATCTGAAAATTGTTACTCACAGCTCGCTTCCCCCCCCCTTAAACCCGTTCATCGGTCCTGGCCAACTCACAAAAATATGAGACGAAATCAGAAATTCAGGGGGCAATTAAAAACATGAACACATCAGCATATATTGTTTATTCGGCATTAATTGTGGCAATTAGCTGTCAATCAAATAATTATGATATTCGGGATACCTACAAAATAATCAAGGATATTGTGAAGATTGATGCGATTATGATGGTCAATCAACACGAAGGAAATGAGTTCACAGAAGCCTTGCTCCCTAACAGAATTGTTCAGGTGTGTTTCATCGGATTTCGATGGCCACAAATCGCAAAATCCGCAATTAAATGCAATTTTTTGAATATTCAGCTGAACAATTTCAAATATTTTCTCAATTCGGATGATTTTCCCGAAAACCAGACGTATTCATTCGACGTTTTTCAATTTTTCAACTTTCCTGTATATGTCGCTTCAAAAAATAACTCAAATTCTTATGGTATTGGAAGAGATAAATCGTGTCGATTAATTGAGTATTTCAGATATCGAATCAAGCGCCGAATTGCTAACATCAATATCGGTATCTTGTCCGAAAAACGACCAAGTTCTTTGCGGTTTGCAATGTTGCCCTGGTTTGATGAAAAAACTGCAAAATGTAATCATTTGAACTCAATTATCGAAACAAAGAAGAATTTGTTCTCTTTAGGAACTTTTGCTCTCGGAAATTTCTACAATTACAATAGAAAATCGCGTTTTCGCAACCGACGAGAAACAAATCGAAGCGGAGAATGTGTGCAAATTCGACATTTTGTATGATTTCGCTAAAAATCAATACAATAAGGTTTTGTTTGATAAATCAATGATTTGTTAGGCAATTTTGAGAAATTGTTAAAGAATATTCACGTCTTCTTTGGCTGTTCTGAAAACGAAGAATGCTTCGAGCTCAAATGTATTTCTCGTCCGATTGCTCAACCGATTCTAAGCCAAAGTTGATTTCAAAAAAGAATATTTCATTCAACTATTTCAATTTCAGAAAAAAACACAAATATGCCGTCGCTTAGGGTATTATTAATATATGCCGTATACATTTACGCCGTTTTTCTCACTGGCTATGTCATTTATCTGAGAAGGAAATATTTGTTGCGACCCAAGATTGAAGTGAAGTCATATCGACAGAGTTCGAAATTCTATCAAAGATTTTCATTACTGAGAAAACGACTGTTTGCTACGATTGACAAAAGCAACGAGAGTCTTGTGATAGAGGTTTGAAATTCGACAGCGGCCACATCTCCTAATTTTTCTCATTTGTTTGTCTCATACAGTATGCGCCACATACGCCATCCCTCAAATTTAGCGGTTTTGAGAAACCCATATCAATTGATTGCAGAACAATTGCATTTTCGAATTCAGGACCATTCAGACCATATATGTGCATATTTTCACGAGGGTCCGTTGATTCCTATCCGCTTAGCCCAAAAAAGTCGGATTTTCAATAGTTGGATAGCGCATGGCTCCATTATTACCGATTTCGATGAATTTTGCATAATTGTTCATCAATCTACGATTGTAGGCTTTATTTTTTTCATTCTATGTGTGGACCATTTGGCCAATCGTTTTTCATTTATTCTTCTTATAATCATCGGCCGCGGAAAATCTCTTAGCTCACACGAGACAGCTTATTTTAATATTATGGTGAGACTTACAGTACCGCTCAAAAGTCTATCAACCTTTGGTTTTTTCTTTATTTCTCAAAGAGTACTGCACCGATCAACATGAATCTTTCAGAGATAATGTGAAATGGGGTTTAAAACATAATTCATGTCATTCGGTACACAAACACATATCCGCAAAGTCCATGACGCGATTTTACACACTTTCAGGTTTTTTGCGTTTTTCAACTTTTTTTTTAATTTTAATTTTTTTAATTTTTCTAGAGTTATCCGTTCATATGTTCTTATTCATGTTTTCAGAAATGCCTAGAGCTTTTGGGAACAAAGACTTGACGGATAACGAGAAAAAAGCCATCGTGGCTGGTCGTCAAAGTGGACTTACTTTGAAAACGCTTGCCGGAATGTTCAATCGAACGAAAGGATGTATCTCCAAACCTGGGTTGTCAAAACGGGCCCCCGGCCCGGCCCTGGGCCCTATAGGGCCGGGCCTAGGGCCGGGCCGGGGGCCCTGTTGTTTTAAACCTTTACAAGATAATTTTCATTTTAAACTTCTGCGGACATTTTTCAGTTTGTTATTATTGAATTATTTTTCGAATACAAAACAGATAGATCTATTGTTTGAAATTTACATGTTTTATATCTAAAAAATTTATTGTAATAGAAAACAAATTAAATATTCAAGTTGGTTTTCGCCTGGATTTCACTGAATACAATGAGCTTTTCAGCGTATGCAAACGACATTCGTCTACGATTATTAGAAAAAATGAACTTAACGTGACTTAATTGTCTCTCAACCGCAGCTTCAGAGGTTGCACATGAAAAGATTTTCCGGGCAACGCGGTACAAATTGGGTAAAATAGATCTATTCATAGGCCAATAGATTTCGGGGAATTCCTATTCTGGTCGATTTTATAACGATTAATCTCGTCATTTATGGTGCAACTCGTTGGTGCAATAGCGGGGATGATTTTTTGTAATATGGATGGAAGCGGAATTATTGGTTTGTTCTCATCTTGTTGCCGCATCTCTTTGATGTTGAAGCAGTCGTTATGAACATTGGTGATATATTCCGCTGCATCTTCATAAAGATCAAATGGCAGCTGAATAATTCAATTATTAAAATTATCAATAAGTTATCTACCGAATGCTTGTCGCGAGGTCTTGTAAAACCGTCAAATCCTTCGTAACTGGATTTAAAAACGTAGCCGCTGCGTGGTTTTGCCATACGCTGTTACATTTTCTTTTAATGCTAAATACGCAGACTTGTTAATGTCCGCAATGCCTTAAATGAAAGTTCATTTTAAAATTATTTTTGTATTATACTTCATAAGTCTCGATACTGTTCATCAATTCTTCATAGTGCACGAGTAGACCAATATAATATGGAGCGCGAAGTGCATTTGAACGCTTTCGTTCTAAGATTTTAATTATAAATTGAATGAAATTAAGTTCTCTAAATTTATTTCATTAAAAGTTTATTCTAGTATTAATAATTTTACCAAAACGACGTTAGATTCCATTATTCGTTTCTTCACTTCTTCTTTATTAAATGTCCTATGGTTTGTAGAAGTTCTTGATTTCGGCGTCAACGGAGTATCCATATGAAAATTATTTTATTTAATTGACATTTAATCGCTAATTAAATGAGAAAAGTTGCAAAGAATCAATAGAATGAGAGAAAAAAACTACTAGAAACGACGCTCCGCGTTTACGCTGCCTATTGTTTAGTGTAATTAGCGTCGGCGGCAATTCAAACTGGGCCTGTAGGGCCCCCCGGCCCGGCCTCGGCCCTATAGGGCCCAGGGCCGGGCCGGGGGGCCCTGTTTTTTTGACAACCCTGCTCCAAACTCTGTAAACGCTGGGAAGTTCAAAAAAATTTTTCTGTGCCTCATCGCTCCGGGAGACCACGAATTACTGATCGTAGTGAAGATAGAAATATTTTGCGGACGTCCAGAAACAATCCTAGACTCCCTGCCCCTGCAATCAGACGGGAAGTTTTCGTGAATTCTCCATCTCCACCATCCGTTTCGACTGTGAAACGTCGTCTCTGTGCTGCTGGGATTATGGGAAACGTCCAGTGAAAAAACCCTTAATTTCTGAGAAGAATAGAATGGCCAGAGTGAAGTGGGCAAAGGAACACGTCGACTGGACAAGACAAGACAGGGATAAGATTTTGTGGTCCGACGAAAGCAAGTTTCTGCTTTTCGGAAGTGATGGAATTTAGTGGATTCGTAGACCAATTGGGTCCAGGTATGATCCTAAGTATCAATTACCCACTGTGAAGCATGGCGGTGGTTCGTGTATGGTATGGGGTGCGTTCTCTTGAAATGGTATTGGACCGCTTCATCGCGTGAATGGGATCATGGACAAGAATGTCTACAAAGACATTCTCCAGAATCAGATGCTTCCGCACTTGAAGAGAATGGGTCGTGGAAGTGTTTTCCAACAAGACAATGACCCAAAACACACTTCTTTGTTCGTTAAGGTGAGAAAATTGATAAGTAAACAGCATCACAATGAATTTCGGGATTGGTTCGCAAGCCGTCGGGTCAACGTCATCGAGTGGCCGAGTCAGTCTCCTGGCTTAAACCCAATTGAACATCTATGGGAAGAGTTGGAAAGACGTTGTGCCAACAAAAGAGCCAAAAATTGCAATGAGAAGTTTGCTCAACTGCAGTCTGAATGGAATAAGATCCCCATGTCGACCATCGACACTTTGATCGACTCCATGTCGAGAAGATGTCAAGCAGTCATTGAAGCTAAGGGCTTTGCAACTCGATATTGAGCTTTAAATTATGTTTGTTACTGTTTTTTGTTAATAAACTTTGTTTTTTGTTAAACCAAAACTGTTTATTGAAAACCCCAAAAAATCGGTATTTTTCGAAAATTCTATTTTTTTTCAAAAAATTTTTTTTTAATTAAGCAGGTGTCAAATCAGCTGGCCAAAACACGTTAAACCACTCCAAAAAATAATGGGAAAAATTTTGGATCGATACCGCATCTTTAAAAAAAGTTATCCTCAAAAAACCAAAGGTTGATAGACTTTTGAGCGGTACTGTAAGTAGATTGTCAAGACGACTGCGAATCGTATTGGACGATCTCGAGATTGCATTCGTCGTTATCCGCAAAACCCAACTGTATACGAAACTCTAAAATCGTCTGACCAAATATCCCAACAGGAATATCGAAGCAACAGCATCATCGATTGATTTTCATTTAAGTAGATCAAGCTTTCGGATTGATCATCCAGCTCCCCAGACTTCAATCTCATCGAAAATGCCTGAAGACTTCTTGCACATTCCGTTTACGCACAAGGCAAGTTTTACATTCAAACATCTTGTTTTAAAGTAATTTAGACATTTTTCTTGCATTCTAAAATAAAAGTATATCGTTGAAAAGCCCAAATTCGACCTGATTTCAGTCCAAATCTAAAGCGGACGATCGCTCAATAGATATAAAGACAAGATTGGTGAAAAATGACAAAATTAAAAAAAAATCTGCAATAAAGGCGTGCAAAAAAAGAAATCATTAGGGTGGCGTATCATTATGACGCGCTTGAAAATCCAACGGACTGTGCGGACACAAATCAACGGACCCATCGTGAAAGTATGCACATATAGGTTTTCAATGGTCCCGAATTCGAAAATGCAATTGGTTTGCCATCAATTGATCTGGGTTTCTCAAATCCGCAAAATTTGAAGGGTGGTGTATCATTGTGATGCGTACCGTATTATTTTATTGTAAATAATGTCTTGAAGAAAATAAAACATTTCGAAATTAATTAAAACGATAATGAGATAATTTCAATAAACGGGGGGTTCGAGAATCATTTTTATCAGAAAAACACCGAGGAAATGAAATATTTGAAAGGCTATTGTCTTGAGATCCAAATCAATTTCTGTAAAGAGTTAAAAATTGTCTTCTTATGACATTTATCGTGTTTCCAATTAAAATAATAGCAAATTAAAAATTTCTCTTGGACTTTTTATTTTTCCATTCAATACTTGGGGAAATTCAAATAAGAAATATGAATTAAACTGAAGAGAGACCATCTGTTGTGTGTTTAAATCGAGTTCATTGGACCCATGGGAACTCAATTGCAAACACAAATACGCGTCGATACGTGATCTTGTTTTGGTTTTGTATTGGTATTGCGGCTCGATCTCTCTTCTCAGATTACCAATAAGCACAGCAGGACACCGATGTTGCTGGCATCGTGTCAAATAATCATGCGGTCTTTTTGAAGTTCCACCGCCGACATGGCGATCATCGCCCCTTGAGAATAATCGGTTTTCGGAGGGCAATTATGAATTATAAATTGTTAATATTGGAGATGTAATCGCTATGAAGCTGCTCAAATTTCATCTGTCAAAAAAGGTTTTCTATTGAAATAAATTTCTCATTCCGAAAAATCTATATTTTTTATTATTCAAAATTTATATTATTATTTATTTTAATTTTTAAAATTCTAGAAATAATCGTTTTATCAGTATCTCAACGGGTTCGGAAAAAAACGTAGTAAACTCATATTGCTGATTTGAATTTCTAGTAAATTCCAATATTTGACTGCTAGTGAATACATTTGCAGTTGTAATGGATTGTTGCGCATCTCACCGAATATGCCGAGGCTCATCGTCCCCGGAGAATGTCGCGCGTATCTGAGGCCACGCCCACTTCTTGCCTTCTCAATCCGACCCAATTTCCGTCCGCTTTTCGACAACTGACACTTGACGCCTTGTTTTTTTTTCTTTTCGGCTAACACAATCAAATTTGTTTTGTCTTCACACAAACCATTCACCATGTTTATCGTTTATTGGTTTTCGCGCAAATTGAATTTCGGTTACGGTAGCTAATACATGAATAGAGGCGGCGCTTATTAATAGAAAAAGTTTTGCGACAATGTCGTCGGAATGTATGCTTATTTGCAGTTTAGTCAAACGCAATTGACGATTGTTCCTTTTTCCCTGTATTTTTGGCAGTTCAAATATGCCACCCCTCTTATTTTTTATAAGCGAGGGTTTTTTCGAGTTTTCAGCAAAAAGTAATCAAATGAAACTCAAAATACACAATTCGAAATTTGTTCGAAAATGATGTGACCTGTATGGTTTGAAAACAGAGAAAGTTGTGACATCTGCAGAATTGTCGAAATGTTCAGCCCAATAAAAATTAGCATTTTGGCGCTCCCACGAAACGGTCACTTCTCAATACTTTTCTCTTCTTCACACCTCGTTCCCCGTCTCACATCTACCGTATCCCATACGGCAAAGAATAACAAATTCTGTGATGAATATTCATCCACAAGGTGTTTACGCATTCATTGAGCATCTTGATTTATGCTAATTAATATGCGCTATGAATTGCAATATACCTACATAGACGTGCCTTCTCAGATTCTTCTAACATAACAATTATCGGATTTGGTTTGCATTTCATATTAGCTAGCTCGAGATATTAAAAATGATTGTACGCGTCTAGTGGAACAATTATTATATTGTCTATTTCTAAAAGAAAAAGATTTTAGTATTTTTCCAAAAAAATATTTTGCTTTTATTCGAACATCAGTTTCGCTGACCTTACAAATAATGCTGACCTTCAGATGTTCACAATAGGTTTACAATTGGTCCATATAGTTAATACTATGTTTCGCATAGTCAAGATGTGTATTAGGTAATTAGGCAGCTGGCTCTCGACAAGTAGTATGGCTCGTAATCTTGAGAATACGGTGGTTGACTTGCTTGCGTAATTCGCACCATGTACTATTGTAATTATTGGTTTATTTTTCTCTTTCTCATTCTATCACAGCTCGTATTCAGTTGGATTTTTCGTTTCGTAGCCGTCTAATATTGTTAAAATCTGTTTTGGTTTAGTGTTGCGATGACGGAGGAGCCAATGTCAAAAAAGATCCGTATTTGGAATCCGGCAGTTACTGCAAACGACAACCAGAACGATTCTGACAATTCGTCAAATGCCGAAAATTCAGAGGACGCGCCATTAGATTGCTCGAAATCGATTCCGAATTCCGGTTTTCCAAATATTTTTCAGGTTCCGAAATTTAAAAAAAAATAGTCATAAAACGGCATTATTCAGAATTATCTCCAACTGGCTGCTCCATTGATGTTGCGACTTCAACAACAACGACAATTCGAAGAATTCGCCCGACGCCAAATGATGAGCGGCTTAATCCAAATGCCACGTGCTCCTGCTCCACCTGCTCCTTCAGTTCATTCAACTCCTCCACAAGAGCCGATTACCCTTCAGAATCCGATTGTAGCTAGTGTTCTCGGCTCTCAATTAGTTAATGAGAACTGCTGTGCCGTCTGCGGAGTATCGTTCAGGTGTACTTAAGTATTTTATTACTTTCAACATTTAATGCTTCCAGACTCACAGGAGATCTGGTTCAACATATGAGAAACAACCATCGAAAGAGCAAATTTAAGAGAAAGGCCGATTTGAAAGTGCAGCAACAGGAATAATAAAATAAATGTTAAACGTTTTTCGTCTTATTTCACCAGTGATTTTCTTTTTGATTCATTTTTTAAGAATAATATTGTATGCATTTGGTATTTGTACACTTTTCTTAAGATATATCCTTTATTCTTTATTAATTAAGCATATATATAACTGATGTGAGCAGACATGATTATTAGTAAAGAAAAATGAAGATAGCCACACACATTTCTAAGGTAATATTTATAAGCAAAACTACACTGATAGAAGAGAAATGTTGTAAAACATCTTTTGAAATATGTATTCCTTTTATATTTTAGAAAAAAGAAATTTAAGAAAATATATCGAGATAAACGAGACATGCTTAAATTCCTGAAATACATGTCTTTTTTGAGAGCATCTGCGCTCTGTTGATAATTTATATTTTCATTCATTGCCAACTTTGAAACGGAAGACTATCTGGATTTAACTATAGATCAGCTAAACGAAGAAAAATAATTATACCTTAAGGTGAGTAGACAGTTGTTATTGTTATGCAAATTTTTAAAAATAGTTTTTTTTAAATAAAATCGCGATACAAAATACAGATATTTTGCGCATGCGATGTCATAGTTTGATGTTGTCCAGTTTACTGAAATTTTACTGTCATTATTTTCAGTTAAGGAAGTGAAAATGAGAAGATTTCGGTCGGCCCGCGCAAATCAGACTAATTTTGTTTTATTGGTAAGATTTTGACCTACAAGCTATTTTGGCGCTTACTTTGGGTGGAACAATTCGCACAATAAGCAATATCCAACATGTTTTGCACATTCCATCATTTTATATTTTACACATCTTATCGCTGCAATCATTAATCGTGATGGTAAATATTTTGCATTCATTTTTATTTTTCAGAAATGTCTTTTGAAATTCCATCTCAATACACTCGAAACGTGAATACTTCTGCTAGCGGCGATTCAGTCTCAATTGAAGACTCTGAAAAGTTTTCATATGGAACAGCAGGATTTCGCAATAAGGCCGAGAAGCTATCGTTCATCGTGTTCCGTTGTGCTTATCTTGCTGGACTGCGCGCTAAGTAAGATACTTACAAGTTTATAATTTCAAATAGCAAATTTAATTAGGAAAACTGATAAAACGACGGGATTAATGATCACCGCATCGCACAACCCCGCATGTGACAATGGTGTGAAAATAGTGGATCCAATGGGCGATATGCTTTCGCCAGAATGGGAAAATTTTGCTACACAGCTTGTCAATTCCACAGATGATGATCTGCCATCGACAATCTGTGCTCTTGAACTCGAAGTGAACGCAATGTGTGCTATGAAAGCAAAGGTTGTGTGCGCCATGGACACGAGAGAAAGTGGACCTCATCTGATGCTTGCCGCTAAAGCTGGAACAGCAATGGCAAATGTCGAGTTTGAGGATCTGGGAGTTCTTACCACTCCACAGCTGCATTACATTGTTCGAGCCAATAACGACTCAGAATTCGGAAAACCGTCAGAGTCAGGATATTATGAAGCTTTTTCAACAGTTTTCAAAGAGCTTTACGAAGTAAAATAGAGAACACCAGAAAAACAAAAAGAAATTCAAATAATTATTGCAGATTACTGATGAACCAAAAGATTCTAAATATTCAAAAAATCTTGTGTTGGATTGCGCTAATGGAGTTGGAGCACCTCGTTTTATGGACCTTCTGAAACTGATTGATAATAAATATCTTAATGTCAATTTTAGAAATATCAAAGGCGACCTTAATCACAAGGTTTGAGTTGTTTTTTTTTTTTAAATTTTAATCATTCTTTTCTTTTAGTGTGGTGCAGATTTTGTTAAAATTTCGCAAAGTTTACCACTACATTTTACTGCAGCTGATGAAAAATGCGCTTCTTTTGACGGTGACGCTGATCGATTGATTTACTTCAGACCACTATGCTCGAAAAATATTCAAATTCTTGACGGCGACAAAATTGCTGTTCTTCTTGCTACCTATATTCAAGAACAACTCAATGAGCTACGCAAATCTTCTGATGTGAAACTCACATTAGGAATTGTGCAGACAGCTTATGCGAACGGCAGTTCGACGAAATATATTAAGGAGAAGCTTGGAGTTACTCCAGAAATTGTGCCAACCGGTGTCAAAAATCTTCATCATGCAGCTGTTAAGTACGATATTGGCGTGTACTTCGAAGCAAACGGTCATGGAACTGTGGTTTTCAGTGAAAAATTTGACAAGGAGATACGAAAGCACGTGAATTCTTCAATATAATGTGATAATTTTCTTCTAATTTAGAAGCGAGTCTGACAACGCTGCACTTCGTCGTTTGAAACTGTTTTCTCGTCTGATAAACGAAGTGGTTGGAGATGCGTTTGCCGATCTTTTGGCGGTGGAAATTGTTCTTCGCCATTTCGGATGGTCTATTGAGGACTGGGCTACTAAGCTTTACCAAGATGTGCCGAATATCCAAATAAAAGTGCCTGTATCTGATCGTTCCATCTACAAGACTACCTGGGAAGAAACCACTCTCCTTGAACCAGAAGGTCTTCAAGAGAAAATCAACCATCACGTTTCCGAATTTGAAAATGCCAGAGCTTTTATTCGTCCATCGGGAACCGAGAACATTGTTCGAGTTTATGCAGAAGCTGATTCTTTGGAGAATACCCAAAAACTTGGCGCTGCTCTTGAACAGCTAATCTGTAATTAATTTCTCTATTGTGATTTTAATATTTACTTTATTGCTTTCCAATAAATTGAAGTTGTTGAAAAAAATGGTTAATGAACATAATAATGGTTGTTTACCTGTCGGTATTTGGTAAAGTAACGGGCTCAATATAAGCGAAGTGCGCAGATGTCGTCTGATGAGGAAGAAAATCCAATATTAGCAAGGCATCGGAAGGAAAAAAAGGAACTAAGAGGTGTGCGGATATGTATTCGGTTTTTTTGAGTGTTATGGACCGATTTGATGAAATTCTTGAAAAAAATGTTGGAATACATATTGTCGGAGTCGAATGATTGTGGAAATTGGATAAATGTCAAAAAAACTGGGGGAGGAATCGACTTGGACTAGGTGCGCACCTTTATCCTAACAATTTTCCTACACATTTAGATTTTGTCAAGACCTCTCTCATGTTTTTTGGCATTTATAGTTGTATTCAGAATTCGTTAAAAAAACAGTGTTAGGCTTAAATTCTTTGATTTTTTTGGGGGATTGGACGTAATGCTGTAAAAAGCGTTTAATTAAAAAATCCGTTATTTCTTTATGAAAGCTACTATATGTAGTTTGATTTTTGAAAAATTCTGAATTCAAATATAATTCAGTTTTATACTAGTTTCCAGAATTAAAAATTACAATAATTTTTTAGGATAACTTATTTGATCTACTGATAACGATTTTTATTTATCGATGTCGACCTTTATTTCACTCTCGATGTTCAACTGCATTTCAGAAAAAGCAAATTCTCTTAAAAAAACCGCAAAATGCGGAAACAAGCAGAAACAAAAGGAAACGAATGCTGAGGTTGAACTTTAATTTTATATTGAACCAAAATAAGTTTTTTTTAGATTGCAAAAATGGAAAAAGAAATGGAAGAGCGGCATAAGAAAGAGCTTGAAGAGCAGGTTGTGACGGTAATTAATCGAAATTGTCCAATTATGCGGATTCCGATTTTCAGGTGCAGCCGCAACCTGAAGCAAATGCTTTGAAACCAGAGGATATTCTTCCAGAAGAAGGAGAGTTTTATAGGGAAGTCAAAATTACTGGAAAGGCAGCCAAACGACAAGCTAAATTAAAAGCAAAAGAAGAAAAATGGAAAGAAGCAATGAAAGCCGATAAAGCAGCTGAGAAGACATCGGAACGACATTTGGAAAAAGAATGTATTTCCGAGGTAATCTTGATATATTTTTTAAACTAGAAGATATAATTTTTATTCGAAGCCGTAACCAATTGAGGGGCCACCAAATTTAATTTGACGCCGTTACTGGTTTAAAATTTTGTTTTTTTTTTATTATTGTAGATTCTCAAAGAACATAAGTTGGTTATGGTCGATATTTCTGCCGACGGTGACTGTATGTACAATGCTCTTTCTCATCAACTTGCCAAAAATAGTATTGATGTATGTTATTTTTCCAAATATGTCTAAATTCGATTCAAATTATTCTTTAGATAAAACCTGATAAACTCCGAGAAATGTGTGCAACTTATATGAAGAACAACGAAGAGGAGTTTATGCCTTTTATTGAAGCGGTACATTTTTATATGCCAAAAAAAACTATGACGGAATTCTTTACGCAAAAATTAAATATGTAGATTCGTGGTCTAAACAAAATAATTGAATAAAGGGTCGCATTATTAAAAAAAAAGCTAAAGTCGTGTCAAGTCATCCCTTAATTTATTGTTCCAATGTCAATCGGCACCCGCCAACAGTGGGCCAAATGCTTGATCGGGATGACTGCTTAACAAAATATGGCTCCCATTGTTAATCAATTTAGTCACAATGTCTCTGGTAACTCAAAACCAATCGGATCCGACACAATTAAGTTCCGGAATCAACCTTATACGATTGGAAATTCTACAGATAAGATTTTAAAATTGTCGAATCTGTTTTTGTTTTTATTTTTTGAATAGATGTTCGCAAAAATCCTTTGTTCAATTAAAATTTGTTTCGGCTCTTTTTATTTAAAAAATTTTCTTAAACTCTCTTATATATAATTTTGTTTTATTGCATCCGAATTTTGCTCTTTCGATTGTGAAGATTTTTGATCGGTGCTGGTTTCATTATGACGACCTATCGGTTTGATTAAAAATTGTGGTCTTATCAGTTTAAAAACAATAATTTTTAAGTGTGAAATTGCACACATTTGGAAAATTTTAATATGTGAATAATTGATGCAGGAAATTTTATCATCAACTAGGAAATATTTTCAATTTTATTTGAATGAAATATTACAATAAAAAGTGCTTAAATTAATCAAAGGATTTAGGATGAGCATGGAAATGTGAACTGGGAAAAATATCTGAACGGCGTCCGATGCTTAGCATGTGTTGGAGGAGTGTGGGGAGGAGAACTCGAACTTAATGCCCTTTCGAGATGCCTGAAGAGGGCGATTGAGGTAAGACCAGTTTCTTTTTGTTTTAAAAAATTGGTTCAGGTATTCAAAGTCGACGGTAACCGCATATACGGTGAAGAATTTATGAACGAAGAGTTGAAACCGTTGCGAATCGTTTATTTACGTCGCGCTTACGCACTCGGTGAACATTATAATTCGACGAAGGTTGACAAAACTGCCGTTTAATTTTTCGTTCAAAGTTATTTGCTTTATATCTCGATTTATGTTTGTTGTTATTTATTTACCCATTATGTTGTCGATCTATATTTATATTTGTCTTGAGGCTATTTTTTAATGTATGCGATATTGATAATAAATTTGAAGACTTGCTGAATTGTGTACTTCCTTATTTGCACGTAAATGTGCTTAAATCGCGATATGCACATTGATAAAAGCGCCTTAAGGCGTCAAATATGGCACTTTTGTGCGGGAGTTTCGTTTTTTGTGTGATTTGATAACGCAGTTCAAATTTGTAGCTCTCACTAAGATTGTTTCAATGAGTTTCTTTCAGATGTTCAGGTTCAGTTTGTATCTATTATTAGTATTCGCGGTCGAAAATATTCATACGTACAAAAAATATGCAAAGCCTATAACGATTATGGAGCCCGATAAGGTATAAGTCCGAACCAATATTCTTTTCATGGATTTAATTAAAATCTAAACCAATTATTTTTTCAGAACGGAGTATATGCTTATGATATGAATATTTACAAGAAGCTCACAATGAGTTATAACAATGACAATGTAGCAAAGCATGCAACTCCAGTTGACTATGATTATAAAACGGTTTATTTTAGTGATCAACTAATACATATACAGATAGATTTTCAGCAAACATGGTCAAAACGAGAACCAGACCAGCTGAAGCCATGCTTTGCAAACTACTCATTAAATATTAACTCGCAGCCTGATGATCAAAATAGACTTGAAGATGTTCTTGTAGCTGATGGACTTCATAAAAGAGTTATCACTATTAATGGGGACATGTAATACACGAATGACGCTTTCAAATATATCCTAACATTTAAGGCCTGGAGAACCAATTGTAGTTCCTTACATGTCAGAAGTCTGGATTCGAGTACGGAATTCCGTGCTTCTTGATTCTACGACAATCCATGTTCATGGAATTGATAAGCACGGAATGTGGTTTATGGATGGTGTTGCGTTTGTTCAGCAATGTCCGATTCAAAGCACAAATGGGTTTGAATATCGATTTATTGCGGATAACAAGGGAACTCATTGGTATCACGGACATCTACAAGTTGATAGAGGAGACGGAATCGCCGGAGGATTCGTCGTCATCGATCCAAAAGATCGCAGTGTTCCAACTCTTGCAGGAAATCGAATAACTCCTGACGTCGAATATTTCATTCTTCTTCAAGTAACCACAAAAATTCGATTAAAGTGGCCAATTTTATTCAGGACTGGGCCATAAAATCAGGAGAAGAGTCCTGGATGCAACTCGAAGATAAGACGATGAAATGGTTCTACGGCTATGACAACTTTGATAAATGTTGGGAACCTACTCGAACAACTGATGGTGGAAACGTTGGTGGAGCTATTCCGCTTTCATCTATCCTTATCAATAATAAGGGATGGTATGATCAGGAAATTGTTAAGAGTCAACCATTCAATTTGCCACTTGAGAGGTTCCTTGTGAAGCCTAGTAATATCATTGCGTTGTTTTTGTAATTATAATTGTAATTTAAGATCAAAATGTTCTCTTCCGAATCGTTAATGGCGGTGTCGCTCAAGAACTAATGTTCTACTTCGAAGATCACGAGATGGTCGTTGTTGCTGCTGATGGAGACGAAGTAGTACCGATGAAAGTTGATAAACTCATAGTGTTCCCTGGAGAACGTTACGATGTTCTCATCAGGACACTCGACAAGCCGACAAAGAAAAGCTATAAAATGCAAGTAGAAACTGTGCAGAAGTATTTCTTCGATTGGAATATCATTCCGATTGATTATGGATTTGGATTCCTCGAGTACGAAGGAGAAAATCTGCCGGAAGATGTTTCAACACGTACGTTCTTATTATACATCACATTGGAGAAGATATATAAACTATTCAGCAAATCTAATGCATCCTGATTGTACCGCCAACAAAAAATGTTTGGTTTTGAACTGCCCGTTTGAGGAATGGAAAGCCCAACCAAATTTCACTTGCGTCGCTTATGATAAATTACAAAATCCGAAAGTTGATGAAATTGACAAGGAAATTCTTCAAGATACCCCATTTACTGAAAATTACGAAGTTTAAAAAACACACTTTTTTAATGAGAAAAAAATTTAGGAATATTTCATCAATATGCATCATGACTCTCAGATGGATCAATTCATGTTCCAATTTCCTTGGGGAATTCCTTACTACCATGAAAACGATATGGATAGTATTTCAACGGTTTCCATGTTTTTAAATACAAATGTATCCATTTGATTTTAGGATTGTTCTAATACGCTTTGTGCAAATGACACTTCATCGGACAATGATAATCGGTGTCGATGTTTCTACCATTTGAAGCACAAACTGAATAATACAGTACAGATAACCATCTACAATATGGGACTTGGTGGTTTCTTGGGATCAGGATATGCTCATCCATTCCATATGCATGGTCACCATTTCTATGTCATGAAAGTTGGTTGGCCCAAGTATAATTCGACTGGGTTTATCAATGAATTGAACTCGGACATTAACTGCGATGGTCCTTACAAGAGTTGTAATGGTAGAAAATGGAAGAACACGAATTGGCTGAATGGTGCAGTAGAAGGAATGAATACCAAAAACCCAACTAAGCGAGACACGGTTACGATTCCGGTCGGTGGTTATATCACCATTCGATTCAAGGCAACAAATCCAGGATGGTGGTTCGCACATTGTCATCTAGAGCTTCATTTAATGGGTGGAACGGGATACGCATATTCAGTTGGTGATCACAACCAAATATACATGCCTCCTGACAACTTCCCCAAAGACTGCGGAATCTACAAAGTTGATAAGGTACTGAGTTATAAAAAATTCGAAGACGAAAGTTCTTTTATCAATATTTCAGCTCCCTGAATTGCGACTTCCAACAGAGGGCAGCAGCTCCTTGACATCAATTCTCATGGCAATTACATCGGTGTTCATTATGTTAATGATTCACTAATTATGTGTATTTTGTTTGATACTAACTATATTCACATTCACATAAATTATTCGATGAGATACATTGAAAACAGCTCCTTATTCTCTTTGCTATCAAACTTCGGCTTGAAGTTAACAAGGACAATTTCTTTGAAACCCTCAGCAAGATCTGGTTCCTTTAAAAAACTATAATTAAAAAAATAAAAACCACCTCGTACTTGGAATTTAGAGTTGTGCATTCTTAAAACCATTATTCCGATTTTGGGAGCATCTTCATTTATTAGACTACGATACCGCACATTGTGTTCAGCCTGGACGAGATCGCAGTTCATTTTGAAGCACCGACATTCTACACCGAGTTCTTTCGCCACGTCGATATAACGTTTTCTAAATGAGAACTTTCAACGCAATTTAAATAAGAAAAAAATGAAACCGAGACTCCTTGTCTGGATTGGTATTATCGACAATTACTCGTTTTCCTTCATTCAAAGCATATTTCGTCTGTGCAACACATTTTTGCCAAGTGCCGAGTGTATCCCGGTTTACTACCTTTAAAAATTTATAAAATTTATTTGCGGAAATATGACAACAATGGCAAAATACTTACGACGTAACCATGGGCTTCAGCAAGTGATCGCGAAAACGATGACTTTCCCGATCCCGGAAATCCAACCAATACTATTATTTCAAGATTATCTGATGGAATCTTGGTATCTAAATCAATCAATAAATATTATGTGTGCTAATGTTTGCCAACCATTTGGCACATATTCATTTAAAGATTCATCGAAAAGATTTTTGGGTTCAAATGCCGGTGGACCCCATGGTTCCTGCTGTTGATTTTTCTCAAAAAATTCTTCTGGGGTGTAAAATTTGAGCCCGACATTCAAGGCAAAAAATCGATCCGCACATGAATGGTCCTTTTTTGGTCTAATCTATAATTATAAATTAACCCATGACTAGAAAACATAGAAATACGCTTGTTTTGTGTCTTCCCGCTGCATCGCCAACATATAAGCTGGCTGATTTTTCAATGGAGATTCCTTCATTTAGCTCTTCCAATTCTTTCCACATTCCGATGCATGGCTTACGGTAGATTCCATCGGAAATAGCGACGAATGCTTGGACAGGTACTCCTAGTTTCGCAATTATTGCCTCTATTTTCTTTTTAAACAAGTTCTTATCGACTTTTCCCACTTTGATTCCTTTTTGGTTTGTAAAAATGACAATTTTGAATCCGTCGTTATGAAGTTCTCTGAGAGTTTTCGGTATATGTGCATGAAGAAGCTTCCAGTCATTTGTATCAACAGCAAACACTTTTCCTGATTTTGTAGTTATTAGAGTTCCGTCTACAATCTTAATACGTGTTAAGTGATCAGATTTTCTTAAATACCCATGTCAAAACAAGCAACTTTCTGTTTCGGTTTGCATTCATCGTGGGTAAAAATCAGAAGATCGTCACCTCCCTAGAAATTATAATCATAAACGGTTATCTTAAGAATAGATTGAATGATTGATATACGGGTAAAGTACACAAACTGATAATTTGTTAGATAATACTGTCGGCATCAAATGACTAAACGATGGCGGGAAATTCGATTTCGCAAAATCGGTTTCGATCTTCTCGACGATATTGCAAATCTATGAAATATTAAATGCGTGGACGCTAAAATGCATAGTGCGCAATCACGCGTAAATCTCTCTCGCTCGAGACACTTAATAAATTTTTTTTTCTATCAATGGTTTCACGCGATCAATGTGTAATTCCCTATTAATATATTAACATTTCAGCATTTAAATTTTTTTAAAGAAATCAATTTTTACGAAAAAAAAATAAAAGAATCTTACTTTAGAACTCCAACTCCCATCGCTTTTAATCGGCCTTCCAAATAAATCTTTAAGTGCTAAAAAAATTTTTCGAAATTAGAAGAAATAACATTTCTTACGTTTCTCATTCGAAGACTTCTTCGAACCATCCGAACTTCGTTTCATTTCTCAGTAAAATTGTCGAAATTTCCCAAAATTATTCAAGATAAGGCAAAAACGCATCGAAATCAGCAATTGATAAGAAAAGAAACGCGTGTTTAGATGTACATTTATTAAAAATTCAACAATGAAAACGATGAATCTAATCTGAAAATACTATGGAAATGCTACAATTATTTTTTGCCACGAAGTTGTGCACGTTTGCCTTGTCCAATAGGTGGTCGAACGACTTTTCCGCGGATAATTTTTAAATTATCTTGAACCTAAATTTCGAAATTAAAGGTTTGACTTAAGAATATATCCGAAACCTCTCTGAAAATAACATGATCATCGAAGAACAATCCATGGAATCTAAGCATTTTCGTCAAATAATGGAACATCGGAAGATTTGGGTAATATTCTGGAGAGAGTTGCTCTTTGGTTTCATACGGCTCAGCAGACATCACTCGGACCACTTTCAAACTTTTGGTATCTGTTGGCATCACTACTTCGCCCCAAACACGATTCGAAAGCCTTTCCATCCTTTTTCCGAACGCGGTTGGTTGACCAATTCCTCGACCGGCATGTATTATACGAGAAGCTGCGATTCTCGATGCCATACTGTTTAAAACGAAATTTCATTTCAAATATAAATATATATGTGATACATAAACGATATCGTAGGGTTTTGACCCATAAGGCTAAAAAATTTTACAAAAATTGTTCAACGTTTATTCAAAATAAAGTGAGATTCCCAGGTGATCAGTTTAAAACTCGTTATAGAAAAAATCATGGTACAAAAAATGGTACAATACATGTAATACAACATCATTTTTTACCGAAGAAACTCGCTATGGATTTTGTTCCTTTACTGGCTGCCTGTAGCTTTTTCGCAACTAAAGATTCGCGAGGTCTCTGCAAAATAATTTCTAGGATTCGTGGTTCAGCGATATTAAAGAGGTTGCGCCAGGTGACCGTAGGATATTTGGAAATTTACAAAATTCACTTTCTTTTTACCTTGGCAACTGTTTTCGGAATCTCGTCGTCCTCGTCCATCAACTTTCGTTTCATACTCATATCAATATTTTCAGAAACTGGAGCTTCTTTGATATTTAAACTATTTCTCGCCATCACGCAAATCTAAATTGATTCTCCTTCTTCAATTCTCTTTAAAAATGTTTACTTCAGGACACAAATAATCTGATAAGAAAGAAAACACGTATCGTTCAAAAGCTTCATCTAAAATACTAATATTTAAAATATCATTTGAATAAATGAACTACCGTTTTCCAAAAGAGACTTGTGAACATCATCGGACAGTTGATTTTTGAGAATTTCAAATTTTCCACGAATCCATTTTAATAATTTCTCCTCATTTATTCGAACAACTTTGGAATCGCATACATCTAAAATTTCGTTCAGATGCAATTAGACGTTCATACTTAGTAAAAGGTGCAATAGACATGCCGTTTTATTTTTTGAAGCCTCTCTGAATGGGCGTTCTCTCAAAAGTACTTTTCTATTACAAGATTTACGTTATTTCTTTCTTGCCTTTGACGTCAGCAACATTTTTCAAAGCGTCAAGAAGTTTCTTGTGATTCCACAATTCCTTGATTGCTTCGACTTGATCGTCGCACAAAACATCTTCTATTTCCATAAATCTTTCCTGATAAAGTAATTGTAAAACAAAAACGCGTCTAATTCGATAAATTAACCTTATTTTTAATCAAATATGGTAAAACGACAAAAATTGGATTGAACGGCGCGAAAAGTTGAACCGACCCATCTCCAATCACACTGTTTCCATAAAACCATGACCGATTCCCATCGTCCACGGCAAGAACCTCGTCGAAAATATCTTCACCAATTCGAAACAATGCAAATCCTTCTTTTGGATGCCGCAGCTTTATTATCTGGGAGTTAGCGATACAATTTTCTTAAAATTCGGGAATCGCAAAAAATAATAAAAATTCAATACAGACCTTTGCCAATTACAATTTTTCGCTTGTAACTATCGTCAGAAGTTGGAAGAGGTTCCGGTTTCAAATCAGGAATGTCGTGCGAATTCTATATAATAAAATCAATGTTTCCTCAATACACTTTAATATATTTCGTCTGTTTTAATTTTTTTTTTCGAATACCAAGAAATTTCGAAAATTGTGAGTAAACATAATTTAATTGCGAAATTGAAAATAAAGTTTATAATGCGAAATATGAGATGGTTTTTGAGGTGAATAATTTTTGTAGAACGTTTTTTTTTTCGGAAATAGACTTCCTGAAAATTTCTGCAAATTTTGCATAAGTCAGTCATTCTTATCTTCGAGTTAATTCGTGTGATTCAAATTCCAGGCTTTATGCTTGAAATTTTTGCAATCAATATGAGAAATTGATTGTTTTTAATATTTATTGTTCAACTCATCAGACAATTATTGTCGAGGTCGTGCGACTGCGAAAAATTAGGTTAAATGCCAAAAAATATATGGGAAAGGTTTTTGGTGCGCGGTGTGCACCCTTAACCTACCCCTATACTTGTTAGGCCCGAAACTTTTCGTTTTGCGACAAGACCACTGCCATTGCTTTTGACGTTTAGCTTGAGCAGTCGCGCGACTTCGATATTACCTCACTATCCTCAGAATTTTCAATCTTTGTTTTTCGCGTTTTCGGTGGCATCTAAAATATAAAATCTTGATCAGTCCAAAAAATTCGAAATAAAATATACTAGTTGAAGACAACACAGAATAACACAAATATCGCAACTTCTTTAACGAATAAAATTTTATCGAAATCAAATTGGGATTATAAATATTAATATCAGTAGAAATCGAGAACAAATTCAGTATATTTACACAAACAATGAATAAGAATAATATTTTGATCTCAACGAAAACAATCGGTAATACATTTTCTACCAAAATAAATATTTTAGATGGAAATGAGTTTCTCCAAAATCACAGTAGCTCTAATACGTAATCTTATGCTTTTTTTTTCAATAAATCACATTTTTCCAGAACGTGACATTTGCTGCATCATATTCTGAAGACCGCTCATTCCTCCCATTTGTTGCAAAACTCTTGGATCCATCATTTTTGCCATCTGAACATAATATTTTTTAATAATTACCAAATTTGAGCTATAAACAAAAATACCTGCTGATTCAATTTCATCATCTGTTGTGGATTGACATTCTTCGGGTTGATATCGCCGTTTTTGCCCTTAAATCGAGGCAATTAAAGAAAACAACCATAATTTCAACAACTTACGTTGAACAATCCTTTGATAGATTTCATGTTCTTCACAACATCCGAGAACTTTTTGTATTGGCCGAGAAGCTCCTTCACTTCCAATTGCGATGTTCCTGATCCACGAGCAACTCGTATCACCCGTTTCGACTCTTTTGTGAACAAATCCGAAGCTTTAGGATGATCCAATTCTGCAGAAGATAATAAAAGCGTATCAAGATCGATTAATAATACCTTGATCACTCATGGAATCCATTATTGTCATCATTTTCTTCAATCTATTTACTGATTCTTGCTCATTTCCTTTCGTCATGAATTCTGGTCCAAAACCAGGAATCATGCTCTGCAATTAAATTTTTTTTAATGGAAACTCTGAAAATTTAAACCATAATTTGACTGAAAGGTCCCATTTTCATAATATTCTGGAACTGTTCATACATGTCACGAAGAGTGAATTGCCCTAGAAAAATTTATAAAATAGGTTCGAAATAAATTCGGCTGAACTTATTACCTTGTTTGAGTCGCCCAACGAGTTCTTTGTTGTCTTGCATTCCAATGTCGTTGACCATATCAACAAGTCCAGCAATGTCACCCATTCCGAGCAGTTTTTGAACGAAAGATTTTGGTTTGAAGATTTCGAAATCATCGATATGTTCGCCAGTACCGATGAATATTACTGGGGATTTTGTGACGGCAACACTGCAATTCGTTTTATGGGCTTATTCATGAAATATTTTTTTCAAAAAAAAAATGAGCTGGTTTCATAGGAAAAATGCGCAATTTCTCACATGATTTATTGCATGAATAAATCCATCAGTGACAAGAAATGTTGAGACCATGAAAGAAAGATTTGGTTGTGATTTAATAAAAAAAAGTCTTTCTAAAAAACTTACGCCGAGAGTGCTCCTCCTCCTTTTGCATGAGAATCCAATTTGGTAATTATAACACTGGCAACGTCAACGGTTTGCGAGAAAGCACGAGCCTGAGCCTCACAAGCCTGACCGATAGAGGCATCCATAACGAAAACCACATTATCTGGATTCACAGCATTTGAAACTTGAAGCATTTCTTCGAAAAGTGATGCTTCTTGCTTGTGACGACCAGATGTATCAACAATTATGATTTCAAAGCCTTCTTGCTGAAAAACAAATTGGAAATTCAAAATCCTTTTTTGGATAGTTACTGTGAATTTTTCAACTCCTTCCGCAGCAATTTTGACGGGATCAATTTCCGAGTACGAGCCGTAGAATGGAATTCGAGCTTTTGTTGCGTTTTGTTTCAATTGATCGAAAGCTCCAGCACGGAATGTATCCGCACAGATTAAACATGTCTTCCAACCTTTTCTTTGATAATAGTACGCCATTTTGGTACACGTTGTGGTTTTTCCAGAACCTTGAAGACCGACGAACATAAAGACGTTACGCTTTCCTTTGGTTGGAGTGAACGGAGTGACTCCAGGGTCGACAAGTTTCAAAAGCTCATTGAACACTGTTTTCTGAATGTAACGGCGTTTGTTGGCACCTCCGAGCATTTCGTCAAAATTCATCGCGTTTTTGACATTATCCTTGAGTTGCTTGACTAATCGAATATGAACATCTGATTCGATAAGAGCAGTGCAGACCTTCAAATTTGTGATTTTATTTCGTATTTCCAATTCTCGACAGTCCGTGGGGTGACATCAGAGTTTCATCTCACGGATTGCAGAGTTTCTTAAAAAAAACCTCTTTGAGCATAAGGTCGAGCTCCTCTTCATTGATTACAGTGGATTGTCCAAGCTTGCCAATGGCATTTCGAATTTTTCTGCCCAAATCAGCTAACACCATTTTTCCTTTAAAGTTAAATTAAATCAATAATTCATTTCTATAAAAACTGCGAATAAGCAAAAAAAAAACATCAAATAATTTTTCAACCGTTATTTATTAAAATTAGTTAAGAAAAAAGACAACTCGGTACAATAAGTTGCTCCATGAAATTTTTAGGTGACAATGAAAAAGAAAAAAAAACGTTAAAAGCACGAGAAATGTAAATTTGGCAGAAGACAAAAGCGCCAAACTGAGCAGCACTGACACCGATTTCGTGCACGAGTTGTTGATTTTTCTATTGGCGGCAATTCAATTTAATAGCACTACGCAGATTTCGCAAGAAAAGTGAAAAAATGCACATTTTTCCAATGGAGGCTTGTTAAAATTAATGTAATTCTTTACATTTTTTGCAAAAAAAAATACATTTCATCAATATGTCCATTCTTGATTTCGAAATTTCTGTCAGTGGCGTAATAACTCGGTGATCGTCGTAAAATTTCGGTCTTAAAGCAAAGAATTGACATTTCACCATCGAATAGCCAGAGTTTAACGAGGAAACTTTAATAGGAAATCCTAACTCAACTTTCCTACCTCGCCTTTTTTTCATATTTTACAATACGACTTTCCCTACTTATTTTTTTTTGTTTTTTTTTTGTGTTCTTTCTTTAAAAAATTTGGGCTTAAAGTATCATTTTAAAAATTTTCAGCATGCCAGCGTGTATCGATATCGATGATGAATTGAGCGGGAACAAAAGAAAGTCTGAAGAACAATTGCACGTGAGCCATAACTTATTTATTTCTTATTGTATAGTACGGCTACTATAGTATTTAATTTTTAGTGCGCTGAAATCGAAAATTACGTCGGTGGGTTAGGACCAGTTCATAATCCACCGCCTAAAAAGAAATCCGATTTTGAAATAATGGAAGAGGGAAACGATGCTACCGATGATCAACAGAAGATAAAAACTCTGGATAATCCGGATCTCGGAAGTACCGATATTTTCGTTGGCCAATGTCAAGATTCGTCGGAAGACCACTACGAAACAGCACCAGAGGAAGTCGAAGATTCTCAGAAAAAGTATATTTAGTTTAATATTTAATAGCAAATATTTTTGTTCAGTTCTGATGTTTTCGAAAGAAAATGTGATAATGACGGAAATGAATTGAAGAAAGTCGAACAAATCGACAATGGATCAATAAAAACCTTAGGAAAAATTCTTAATCATGAAAAATCCGGACCATTGGAAGCGGATGCAAACGTGGAAGAGGAATCTGGAAGCGTAATCATGAAAAACTTGAGCCTACGTATCTTTTGCAATTTTTAAATTTTCAGGTTATGGAAGTGGAAGAAGAATTAGAATGGAATAACTATAACGAATCACTGAACAAGCTTTTGAAAAATGCAATTTCCAATCGGCCAAGTACGGCAAAACTACGTGATTTTCATGAGGGTTATTTGAAAGATTAGGTCTCGTAGAGCCCATATTTTGAATTTCCGTCACCGCTAACTTCACAAAACGACAAAATACTCGCAGAGTTTTATAAGGAAATTTATCTTGTTTAGCTAAAAAATCAGGGCGTCGTCCTGGCCTATATTCTTGCTCTGTTAAACTGATCGGTAACCGCGCGCGCGACGATTCCAAATATTGCCTCCGTGAGGTGACCGCCAACTTTTTCTGTATAAACACCGTCTTCTCTGTGACCAATCAATTCTACCAAGTTGACAATCCCGGTTTTCTTCAATATATCTCATTCAGCTTTTCCACCAACTTCTGCCCAATGTGGAGAAAATGAAGATATTGTCTACGTACAAATCCCTGGATTCGATGATAAGAAAAATGATCAAGGTTTCGAAGAATAATATAAGAGTTGTTTCACATTTTCTCAATTTAGCTAATGAGGAGAGTGAGCAGTATTTAACACACAACAAAGAATTATTGTTTCAACCATGGTTCCCATACAATGATAATGTATTTTATAGGGTTATTCGGCAGTTTTATTATCTGTGATTGCAGAAAGAAACATTGGCGAAAAAGGAAATATTTGACAAATTTAGTAAAATTTATCTGTCCGTTGCCGACGATGGTTATTCTGCGTTTGAAGTGAATTTTTAGTTTTGAAATATTGAAAATCCGTATTTGCAGACGTTTCTATGGGACATGCGACAAATCCCATCAATTTCCAGAAGATCGTTATTCGCGTTGAAGCGATATTTCCAAAAAAGGGAGATGTCCGGTCACGGTTTGGAAACAATCGAACTTTTCAAGTTCATTGTGAAATTAGCAATACGAGCTCAAGCAATACTTCCAAAGGTTAACTTTTCAGAAACAAATAAGTTTTTTCTCTTAAATTTCAGAAAATTAAACGATTAGTAAAATGCAAAAATCGTTCGGTTACATTAAGTCAGGAGCAGTGCGCGGCGATTGTCGCAAATATGTTTATTGGCAATCATTATCGCAGTTACTCCTTCGAAACGTAATTTTTCAAAAATTAAAAACAAATCGTTTTTTTTTCAGAATTCTTGCAAAAAAATCTTATTTTATGTTGGAGAAAGTAGAGTTTATAATGAACTACTTTGATACGATTCGAAAAAATATGCCTAACGGGAATGTATCATTTCGACGAGCAATTCGCCATGAAATGACTGATAAAACATTTATGGACTGCGAAATGAAGGTAAATTGTATTTTTTTCATTATTTTCAAATTATTCTGTTGCTTTCAATGAGATAAGAAAGACTTGTTCAGATCAAAGACTTGCAATTCTTTGTTTCATGCGATTTGCGAATCGAACAAGCGCCTGCTTGTAGTCAAATGGATTTTGCAAACAAGTGTATAGGAGGCGGTGTACTAACATTTGGAGGAGTTCAAGAAGAAATTCGGTTTCTAATGTGTCCAGAAATGCTTGTTTCATTAGTTCTTTGCGAAGAAATGAATCCCAACGAAGCGATTTTTATAGTTGGAGCTCAGACTTACAGTTCTTATGAGGGATATGGTATGAAGTTCAGATTTTTACAATATTTTTCGTTTTAATCATAGGAGAATCTCTAAAATGGAAACCACTTCAGCCACATGATGCGGAAGCAAACTCTATAAAAGACAGATTCGTGTAAATTTAATACATTCCTTTGTTATTTAATTAATCGAACTTTAGACGAATTTGTGTGGAACTTGTTGCCGTTGATGCAATAAACTTTTCCAAAATGAGAGGACAACAATTCAGCTCAAATTATATTTGCAGAGAATTAAACAAGGTATTTTTTAAATTTAAATATAGTCGACGTCCGGCGACTGCTGTACGCGGGTAGATTTACAGGAATGCGTCTTTGAAATAGTCTCGCAAGGACTAACAGGTTATTTCAAATTTTTTGGACCGGTTCGATAATTTTTTAATCGAATGACGTTGGAAATTCAAGGAAATGCGAAACTCATCAAGAAAAATGAAGCAGTTCGCGTGAAAACAGCAAAATAAGAATTCACGCGTGGCTAGACCTTTTCAAGGCGCATGTGCGTAAATCTACCCTCGTACAGCAGTCGCCGGACGCCGACTATAATTCATTTTTCACATAAAAATTTAAAACAATATATTTTAAATCAATAATCAATTTTGTCTGGTTTTTCAAATGGAGCAGGCGCATTTTTCACTAATATTGCCGGCGTCAAACGAACTAAATTTGAAATATTACCATGGCAAAAAAACGAGCGTCTTGTATAATTGTGTTCCATCGCAATTTTTCGAGGTAGTAATTCAAATTCGAATTTAAACAGTGGGAATTCGGACACCGTACTCTGGATAATCTGCAAACGTCACCGTAAATCAGCGCAAGGTGCTCGTTTCTTTGCGAATGTAATATTATTGACTGTAAGTTCCAAGTGTCTCTTGCGAGAAAGATGTAAGCGTGATTGCCTTATCTGTATTTTAGCGTCCGCGCATTCAATAATTCGTAAATATGTCGTGCGACGCCGACAATGTCACTAAAAATCGTGGCGCCCTATTTATACATATTGATTTTCGTGAGTTATTGTTTAGCTTCTTGTGGGATTTTCGACGAGTGTTCATCCGAAGCCTCCCCTCATCACGGGATGGTGGGGATGCGGCGTATTTGGAGGAGAGAAACAGCTTAAATGTAAGTAGATTATCTCATCGTCTCGCAGTTTCATTTTCCAGCTTTGTTGCAAGTGATTGCAGCGGCAATTACACGGCGTCCTTTAGTTTTTTGTACATTCTACGACTCTAAATCGGCGAATCAATTGCGCAGAATGGTTGAAAACCTTCAGAATCACGATCTTACTTTAGGTAGCAATTTCGTTTTTGTGGTTAATACTTGATTATCAATAATTAAAGGGACCATTTTCAAGGAAATTGTCTCATTTTCGGATTATAAACAACAGAATGAGAAAAGCAGTTTGTTCGACTATCTCTACACTAAATTCCCGTTAAGAAATTCGTAAAAACTTGCATTAAATATAATTTGAATTTTGTAAATAATTTTCTACTCATTTGATTGCTATAAAGCCTATTGTCAGTTTCGATTTGTTTTGTCTTCTGTGACCGTGACCGAGTTTTCCATACTTGATACATTCTAGTCCGTTTCTGCTTATTTGACGCGTCTTTACAAATTTTCTATTAATCGTGTTGCTGTCAGGTTACGATGGCTCCAAAACAAAGAATAGCCCATGCGAATAATCAATTCAGCAAGAACATCACTCAACGAGGAAATGTTCCGAAAGGATCGGTGAGTTTTAAAGTTTTGAAACGGTTACATGCTCAAAAAACAAGAACCCTGCTAAGATTTACAATGAGTTAGCTTCGCATTTTATTCAGAATGTGGTATTTCCCGCTGTTTAAATTCGAGTTTTCATCGAAAAAGTGCGATGGTCCACAATTACGCAATGCGCTCGGTTTTTGCGCTGAGAATATTTTTGGCGTCGCGCGACGACTGGAAAATTGGCGAAATGTCAAAGATTTAGTGGAGTGGTGTCAGTGTGCTTTATGTGCCCTTAACCTATCCTAGTTTTGGTCTGTAAATCTACACTTGTTAAAATTGTATATGGAATATTGAGTATAATTAAATCAATCTTTTCATATTGTTATTTCATGCGACATTCAAAAAAAAAAAGACTGAGTATATTGAGACAAAGCAAGTAAATTTTCAAATTCGTAAATCTACAGTGGTTTTGCGAGATTGAACGTTCCGCAACCGATCAGTCATTTGGAACCGAAAAATATTTAAAACTAGTTTTTGTCAAATACGGACCAAATTTGACATGCGCCTACTGCCAATTAATTGGTATCGTAAAAGAGGTGCTTTTACTCCGTCATTTGACACTTTAAAAATAACCAAAATTATTAAAGCTCATAAAATAATGTGTCTTTCACATTATTTTGATTAGATTCAACAATACTCGCTCCTAACAATTGTTTCTATACGAGACCCAAGGCGGCAGCCGAAATAGTACAGTAATCGCATCCTAAATTCGTCCGTCTGTGACTATAATTTATAGTTAAAAAAAAGAGATTAGAAAATTATGATTTGTGATCTGCTGTTGACTTGTTTTATACGAAAATTCCTAATTGACCTCTTAGATATATTTTTATTTGTCTTTTTTTCAGAAATCGAACGATGGAAAATATCCGACATCTTATTGGCTAATTGCTTTGTTCGTCTTTGTCGTCTGCGGTTCTGGTAAACTTAAAAATTTACATTTTTTTTTTCAAAAAATAATTTTAATTTCAGCCGTCTTTGAAGTTATTCGTTACATTCAACATTGATCTCTTTTCAAACCATTTAATTTATATATTTATATTTATGAAGAAATATTTATAATAAAAGCATATCTAAAACGAATAATTGCAACCTTCAAACCCATAATAGTTTACATCCAAATAAAAGATTTGAAGAGATCGTTTCGAGTGCGTTGGGAGGAAAATTTCAAAAAATACTGTAAAACGTAAATAAAAAATTATACATATATGTATTAGGTTAGATTATAACAAATAATGCTATAGGAAGATCACGGTTAGGACGAGGGTCTTTGAATTATTGAATGAATTATTGAAGAGATTGAAAAGACTTATTGAGACACAAAGGAAGAAAGATGAGAACAATTCGAATATTTTCATTAGCTAAATTGAAAACTTCTAGCCGACTAGAAAAAAAAACAGGGGTTATGAGCCATTTAATTCACCAGAGGTCGCGACTATTTCAACCGTAGCTGTAGGTGCCTGAAAATTAAACAATTAAAAAAAAAAAGAAAATTCGCAACTTACGTATTCGGGAGGAAATGTGGACGTCGGAATGGAATTATTCGAAATTTGGATGGATGCTGAAATATCGATGGTAATTTTTTAAATAAAACTAAGACATATTTTTTTTAAATAAAAAAAGAAGATTGGAAAAAAAGTGAAACTGATTATTGAAACATTAATATATTCGAAAGATAAAGATCGATTTAAACTATCGAATTGTCCAAAATTTTAATTACCTCGAACGCATTTCGGTCTTAATAGAAAACAAAACCGATAATTTGCGACACAATCTCATAATTACAAATTCCGTTCTTGCGGCCGCCTCTAATTACACATTTGCGCGAAATATGGTACTAGTTTGGAGTTATGGGTAATTATGAGAAGAATCTCAAATGCGCATTTCTCTTCTTGAAAAACCATTTTTAAAAATCTACCTTCGCCAACGGAAACTCCACTTGTCGATGTTGTCATGGCATTACCGTTCATCTGCGCTGCCATACACATTTCCGTAAAAAAGTCATTCGTCGGTCTTTCCGATTCCATCATTTGATTAAAGCATGGATCAGATGGGATCAGATCGAATATCCGTAATAATTGCATATTCTCCGAAGTTTTGATTGCGTGAACTTTGATTGCCGACAATATCATGAATAAATCGGCTATTCGAATTTCGGGTTCGTTGCGATTCTCCTCGTCTTCATAATAAATAAATACGTCTTGTATTAGTTGATCACGGATTCCGCTGAGTATTTGCCGAGTATTTTCTTGAATTCCTCCAATTGAAGGATCAAACAGCACAAGACCGAGAAGAATGACAAATTCCGTTTCACTAATCTCGATGTTTTTCATTAAATTTCCCACAGAATCCATTGCTTTCAAAAAAGATGGTACAAAAAGACTGAAATTGAAATATTAAAAAATTACATTTTTTCAATGCTTACTTTTTAGCAGTTTCCAAATCCAAATTCAACCCCTCCAATGCACCATTTGTTAAATATTTTTGTGCATTGTTAAAATCGATATATGTCATATTTGGCATCACAAACCAATTTTTATCAAGTCCCCCGTGTATCCAAGTAATATACGGCTCTTCAACAGCTTGTCGAATAACCACAAAGTTTCGGAATATTTTAACCTGAAAAAGAAATGAAAGAAGATAATTGTGTAAATTACTAACTTTATCTTCTTCTACTATAGCATCCATATATCGATTACGATTGATAAAATCGGCCGCTAGTCGTGGTTCAACTTTCCATAAATGGTACATACAGTTGGAGAAGTTGGTGAGCTCATGAATAGGTTGCTGAAAAACATCAAATTCGAAATTTGATCGTATTTCAGAGAAAAAAAAATGGAAAAAATTGTGACTTCGAAGCATACAATTATGACTCAATTGCAAATCCCACCTGTAATCTATGGTGTCGAAAATTAATATTAATTGAAGTCTGATTTCAGCCGAATATTAATATTATCGAACGACTTGACGGAATTAAAAAATTATTGGCTATGTGCCAATGCGTCAAAAAAAGTTTAAATATACACTTATTTCGAGAATTTGAAGTCCACGCCTCCCTTTAGTCGTTTTATGCTGATAATACACGGTTTGAAATTCAAGAAAATTACAAACTTATCAAGAAAAAAAAAACAGATCAAAGTGAAAATTTAAAAGTCGGTACTCATAAACGCCATGAGATGAATACCCGCGTATAACAGTCGCCGGACATCGGCTATGTTTAGTTTCGAGTGAAAAGCTACAATATACGACTGTAAAACACACTAACCTTGGACAATGGTAGCGGTTTCCGAAACCAATCAAAGAGATTTCGATCTGCATAAAAAATTTGGCGTTGTTCCAGCACAAAATTTTGTCGGATTATCAATTCGTGCAAAATAGATTTGGGTTGCTGAGGCGAGAAACATTGCCGCGATGTGGACGCATGACATTGATGAATAACTTGCGGCCGAATCGGATATTCAGGTGATTTCACTGCATATCCATTCGATGATGTGCTGGGAATGTTGTTGTATTTCGGTGCGTCGAATTCGATATCAGGACTATGTTCGCGTTTGACACCGGCTGAATATTTGCCAATTGCGTCTCGCCTGTGCTGCACAGCTGAAATTAAAAACATTACAATAGATTTTCAGCAGTTACGAACATCCTCGATCCATTCCAGCGTTTAGACATTTCTTGAAGCGACATGCCCTGCATTTTTGACCACTTGAGCTATCTTAAAAACGAAATTAATTAAATTTTTAGAAAATTTTTTAGAGTAAATAAAAACCTTTTAGAATTACACAATTTCCGCCTTTATTGCAAACATAACGTTTATCTAGAACGACAGTTCGCCGAAAAAATGCCGAACAAGCAGCGCAGGCATCAACTCCGAAATGGATTCCCGTTGAATCGGTTCCACAAATGGCACAAGCCGGAACCTAAAAAGCATTGACAGCATACTTCAAAATTCCAAAAAATGATACTCACAGCTCTTCGATCCATTTGAACTGGTGTTCCTGGTTGCGAGTTCGATGAACTACTTGGCTCATTTTTAGCTGAAATAAATGTGGGATTATCTTTTGATCTATACATTCTAAACCGATTTTAAACAGATCCAAAGGTGATCCAACTTGCTTCGGCAGCATATCAATGTTGAATATAGACTCGGTATGCACAAAATCTAGAAAATACACGAATTGAACACGAAACATGTCAATTGATACTCACGGCTCGTCGAGAAAGCATTCAGCTGTTGCTGGCTCGGTACCATTGGCATCAGTTTGTTCGAGGCGTCATGACTTATAGAAGCCGGAGATGTGTGGTTAACAATTGGTGTCGTTTGCGAGGGACAAGTTGACATCGACTGTCCGACTCCGCTGTCCACAATTATTGAGGGCGGCGCCGTTGTTGACACCTTCAGTATACCGAGTTGTGATTGACCGATGGCCCTGGAAAAGATACTTCTGAAATTTTTGAACCATAGAAAATTAGAGGTTAAATTACATTTTTTTAACATATAAAGGGAAAAATAGATATCCAAACTACATACATATGAATATTTCCAAAAATTAGAGGACGAATTTGGCAAACTCAAATGGTCATACGGCCGTTTTCAGTGTTTTCCACGCAATATTAAAACGAAAATCGTCAGAAATCATGGCTCCAACATTTTAAAAGGACTTATATGGATGTACTAAATATAACCTAACTAGTTCTTATAATTTTCTTATTGAATTGCGGTTGAACGCGTGTAGACTTACGAGCGTGCGGTCGGACTAACTGGCCTAAATAATTTTGCATTTTCGGGCTCGTTTCGATAATCCCCGCGGCTGCGAAATGATCGCCCACGGCACATTTCACGTCCGGAGTTATTTCTATTATTTTCGATTCAAAAACGCATTAAGTGTACGAAAAAATAATAAACAAATTTTTTGACGGTCAGAAAATTGCGAAGAATATTGTTACGGACAGATGAATTTGATTATTTTGTATGTAGGAACAGCAAAAAATGTAATATTGAACTCCATAGATCTGACGTCAAAGTTCATTTAAAACACGACGATAGTTCTCATACAAATTCGCATGAAAGGTCTTAGACGGAAAGGGCGAATTTTCTGATAATAAGTTCCGAGAAAATTTTATATTACTTATTCTACTTATCCTGATCACTTAATGCTCTAAAAATAAAATTCTCACAGAAATAGAATAGAAAGTTTTGCAAAGAATTATTCAAAACTCTACAATTAAATCATTAATTTTCAAAAAGTGAAACAATTGTATAAATTGTGTATGGAAAAAATTGATAAATTGACTTTTTTGGAATTTATTATAAAAGGCGATTAAAAACGAATATGTGAACAGTCTTCTGGTTTTTTAAGCATTCGATATGCTCCTCTCTATTTTGGTTTGAAATTCACATTAAACATTATTCATCTTTGTTCGATTTTAAAACAAAATGGCATGGAAAGCAAACATATAATTCTGGCGATATTTCGCGCCAAACAACATTTGATTGTTTCAATTTGGCAAGCCAAAAATGTTAAAATGATAGCCGAAGCAGAGGTTTTGCGATGTTTGAATCAAATACGTGATATCTGTGAAATAATAATCAGCGAGAAAACGAATTGGCTCGAATATAACAAGAACAGATTATTTATAAGGAAACAAAATGATTTGAAGGGTAATTCAAGTATTGAATTAAACATTTTCGCATATATGTATATGCAATGTGTGAAAGAATACGCGAGCGTACGAAAAAAAAGAAACTACGAAAAAACAAATCGAAGAATTGCAAGATAGTGCAAAATAAAGCGTTTTTCGAAACTTGCAAAGATCTATGTTTAAGGAAGCCCAGAGTGAAGGAGTGAAAGAGAGAAAAGACATCGAGGAAGCATTCCCAAAATTATATGTGTCAGAAAGAGGCAAAAGTGATATTTTCTAGCATTTTTATGTTTAACTGTTGACTTTGAGAATACGAATAATTGTTGGTGTTGTTTTCATGCACGTTTGCAGTGATTTTTCTGAGAAATTTTGGAATTACTAAATTTAGTTTACCATGGTCCTGCAGGAAGCATGTATTTATTTATATTCTGAAAGTGTTTCAACTTTTATTGCATTAAAAACAAAAAAAGATTAATGCACACGTGGCCGACTGTTGTGTTAAACTCGGCTGTCTATCAAGTGTCACACCAGCGTCGAGATTTTTAAATGTCTGGCAATTGTGAAGAATGCACTCAATGAAATTACATAAAATACAGGTATCATGGCCAAAAAATATTAAAATATATAATATGAAATATGACCTGGCAGTGCACATACACAGAGTGCATCGAGCCATATAATAGGCTATGTAAAAAGAACAACTTTTAAATACGTATTACGACACTAAAACGTCTTCTTTTTTTCATTTAAATAATTGAATTTTCAAACATGACAATATGATCTGAATTCAAATATTTTCAACTGAATTTTTTATGAAAAAAAGTTTCTTACCAAAATTTATTAAAGAAGAAAAGTGACTCAACGAAGCAAGCGCAAATATCTAATTATTTAATTGAAACGTATCATTTTGTGAATATTTATTTTGACATCAAGTTGCTTTAAATATGGCTAGTCGTGGATTAGCAGAATGATTAAAAGAAAATCTAGTTTTTCTTCTATTAATCAAGTTAAGCTGTCTACATGATCAGACATAGTTTATACGAATAAAAAAGGAGCAAAATGTAATGAAAAAATAAAGAAGAAAAAAGAAATAGGTAAATAAAGTAAATGAAAGGAGCGAATTCGAAGTTGCTGTTAGAAACCTATTCCATACAGCACATATGCGACCTCTCCTCTTGAGTAGTCTGTCTCTTTTCCTCTGCGTACACTCTAGCATGAGTCTCTGTTTTCTCTTTCGCGCATATTTTACCGTGGGGCTAAAACGTTTGAATGAGCGAAATGCGAATCTTTCACTCTCTTAATCCTGATAATAACCCGCCTGAATTTAATGAGAATTCGAGTTTCGAAGGCCCCCCACAACTACCAATAAACAATTAAGTCAAGTAGTGTTCAAATTCAGAGAGGCAAAATAACATAAGTTTCTCATAGAGCTCATTGTCCTACCAATCTCATCATATAGTTTCATTCATTTTTAGACAAATACTAGTATATATGGAAATATTTCATTTTGATTCAAATTATTCCGATGATGACACATGAGTTTTCTTCGAGTTTTTTGCGCGGATCGCCTATAGCTGAATAGACAAAAAATTTGGGGGTTAAGAAAAATTTACGGTAAACATTTAATTTGAAGATAGAAACTCCTCAAACTAAGAGTGATAAACCAAAGGAACAAATCCCCAAGAAACGTTTAAAAAGATTTGAAATATAAATAATGAAATATCAACGTTAAAAAAAGAGATTATTTGAAGTTTAATGGCTTCGAAAAAATAAAAAAAAAGAGAATACCAGAAATGGCCGATAAGAAAACATTAATTTACGCGACACGATATCAATCGATAATCAGCAGTTAACTAAGATACACATATGACTGCATTTTTTCCGTTCAGTGTTTGTTCGATCATGACATTTATGTCGATTTGCTAATGGCTACACACTACGACAAGCAAAGTTCGCAGACAAACGCCGCAAATATACGCGAAAGTGATCTTTGAGCCTGACGATAGTGAAACATACTGACCGGTGTTTGGAGTGTTGAAATGACGTGACTCGACCTTGTCGAACGTTTGATTTCGCATTTATGCGAAAAATACGGAGGGGAAGGCAATTTATATCGAAAGTACACATTCGTTCGAAAATCTTGATAAGAGTACAGTTTTTTTGTTACATGTTCCGAATGAAGTCATGCAAATCATCATCGCTACAAAATGCAATTTGAGAATAATTACGCACGAGTGAATGGAGCATTGCAGGTTATCCAGTGTGTGGTTTCCGAATTCTCACGGATTAATACAAATTTGATTTAACACCTCGAAAAAGAGCGATGGTCTTCAATTATAATAGGCGCTCGTTTTTTGCGATATATCAATTTGTCGACGCCGCGTGACTGCGGAAAATAGGCTAAATGCCAAAAAATAATGGCAGCGGTCTTGGCGCAAAACTAAGTGTATATTTACGGAGGGGTATAAGGATTGGTTAAAGGCACACACCGCGCATCGATCTATGTTTTAATTTTTTGTCATTTAGCCAATTTTCCGCAGTCGCTCGACGTCGACTATATGATAAAATTATTAAATTTTCAAATGGAATCAGAAAATTGCGAAACATTTTAAGACGGACTGATGCTATTGAATATTGTAAATTTTCGGGCTATATAAATAAATTACATAAAATTAAATTTTATTAAATAGGTGATTCTATCGTAAAAACAAGAAAAAATGAAAAAAAAAATCGACTGCTGATTGGGATGATTGATATGGTCCGCGATGAGACCCGACGCACAAATACAGAATATGTGTCATCAACATTCGATTTTTTTTCCGATAGGCCACGAACAATCTTAGCAATTCGAAGTTCCCTCTCGGGAATGTCGTGTAGAATCAAACTCTGAGGTTTTTAATATTTTTCTGAGGTTTGCATAAACTCTGCACGACTTTCCCGAGCGGGTCTGGGCCCGACTCCACAGAGCGGTTTGGCCGCCATTTTGAACTCTGCCAAAACTGTTAAGCACTACCAGTACGTACGAATACATAGCTCATAGCTTTTCTATGAATAGCTTTCAATTTAGCGTTTCGGACTAACCCGTGGGTTTATTTCAAACTTTTCCCGTAAAATCTGAAAATCAGAATTTTTTTTTGAAATCGCTTTTTAATCTTTGATTCCTTGTTTTTCTTCATTTTCATTTATATTCCCCATAAGAATAGTTAATAAAGAAATTTTTCATGGCATGTCAAAATTTGGTCCTAGAGATTCCAAGGGCCAAAAAGAAAATTGCGGTTGACTGCTAAAAAAATTCCGGCGTTTTGTATTAATGCTATTTCAACCGTCTGCTTTGCTCGTCATATTAACAATTTATTAGAATTTATCCAGCATTGAAATTTTTGGCAAATTAATTGAATTAAAAATCGAAACAAACCGTCATTCTGAACAAAATAGTCCCGTCTTCGTCTGAAGACTTACATTTCCAAATTTAATCGGAAACTCCTCCCCGTATTAGTTGAAAAAATATTTATGCGGATTAATACACCAGAAAGATCGGAAAAATCAAAAGCTTATGATATTGCGCTTTGCTCAAATTATTTGATTTAGGGAAAAGAATGACCACGAAAGAAATATTGTATATAATTCTTGATCATTAATGCTATTGAGTAATTTTCGACGAATTAAATCTACATGTCTATACCAATTCAATTTATAATCAAATTGAGAAGCGAAAATTGAAAACGGATATGGTTTTTTATGAAAAAAAAACGGAGAGCTGATGGAAAAAATATGATATGTTACGACATAAGCGATATATGCATAATTCGCAATGATTTCAATTTCGCTTATTTTCGATATTCCTGGAACGCGATATGTTTATTAATGGAAGTTCCTGTTTCAATTTTAGATTTGTTCTCTCAAAAACATGTTCAGAGCTGTTAGGCAACGAATACCCTACAAGTAAGACGTTAAATATCGAAATAAAGCCGAAAATGTCATTGCGGACTTGTGCATTTTACTTGCCGAAAATACATATGTTGATAACTTCGCGATCGATTTTCTCTGCGATGAATTAACGAAGAATTTTTTGTCGATTTCTTATCGAGTTTCAATGATATTTTTATGGTTTTTGAGGTTGCTCTTCCTTCCCCTTAAAAAATTAAAAATAAATAACACTTACTGTAATAATTGTAACATTTCCAAGTTGTATGGCTGCAACGACGACAATATCTGGACTGAACATGGTTGCCAAATTTGTCGGAAAATTTGAACTATCTTTATCTGCAGGTGTTAAATCTACATCAAGCATACCTAAAACAATAAATTAAAGAAATATATTATAATAGAAAAAATGTTTTCGTGAAAATGTACAAATCTATATAACAATAAACAATAGGCGAAAATAATAATAGGCAGACAAAGAAAATGTGCTCAAATCGACAAGAAAGCTCGAAATTGTGGTGCAGGTGAACAAAATTGCACAATAAGTTTGTTTGTGCAAAAAGAGTTATCGAGAAAAAAGAAATATTAAACGCTTATCTAATGAGGAAATGAACCATCTTGGCGCGCTATAAACCGTCGTGGGTCGATATGAAAATCCAAAATAAAACTGATAAAATGTTGCGGAAAAAACGAATTCGGAAGGATTTATTTCACATATCTTTGCAAATCTACAGATGACTAAACTAGATATATGCGTGCCCATTCTAAACTGAAAACATTATGTAATTCTTAATTAATCTATTAGAAACAATTTCCTAATTTTTTTTTGAGAAAAGAACATAATTGATTTATTAAAATTTTCTGCTGAATGATATTTAAAAAAAATGAGAGACTTGGAAAGAAATGGTCTTTTTGGTCTCTGATCGACGATTTAAAATTACCGGGTTTGCTAGACTATCATATATTTGGATAATAGAAATTCAAGGAAGTCACGCCTACACTTTAATACCATCTTAACCACGAAAGCTAATATTTAAATATCAGAGAGATTGGTTATTTGCTAGTTGTGGTGACTTAATTTAGGGCGTGAAAATGTTGGTCAATTCCAAGTAGGACCTGGACATAAAATTAAAAAAAAAGTAATGAAGAAGTCAAAAGAATTATTAGCCTGAGCAAAGCGAAATATCTAAAAATATCAATTTAAAATCACGTTTAAACCAAAAACCCGTTTTTTTAAATTGAAAATTACCTATTCTTTCAAAATGCAATAAAAATACTGGCAAAATCTTAAATAAAATAAAAATGTCGAATAATGTAATATCCACAAGGACATTTAACATTTGAGTAATAAAATTATCTTGAAGTTATCTTGAAGAAAGCCCCATTTGTCAGGTTCTCATTTCATTGCCTATCTGACAAAATGGGTCAAAATCTTTTTATTGCGCGAAAAGAAGAGAATTTCAAGTTTCTTTCTCAAAATCTGCATATTATCTTTAGAAATTGGTAGATCTTATTTGGGATTAGCCGAAATTCCATCTCAAACTTTGTCTAAACTTTGGTTGTCTTCGAAAAAATAATCTCATAACTGCTTAAATTGTTTTTCGCAATCTTAAATAATTCACTTTGCGACAGAAATTTTGTAAAACAAAATGATGTAACAACTGAAGATTCATCAAAACGGTAATCTTCCAAAAAAATTATTTGCCGCTCCAATTACCGTATTCGGAAAGTTGAAATTGATAAACGGGTAAAAAAGACAATGAGGAAGTAAAAAGTGTTGAATCGAGTGTGATTGACGCCTGCTGATAACGAGTCACACTTTTTTAATTCGCGGCAAGATCATCCTACAGTAATCCTTCCAGACAATTCGCAAAATCGACAAAGAATTCATCATTGAACGTTTTTCGAAAAAATTCAATGCAAATGATTTGTTTGAAAAAATGAAAATCGGAGACAACGTAAAAAATTGCTCGAACACGAATGAGTGCTGACAAATACTTCTGAGCCGAATAGGACTAATGAAATCGGTGTCTTACAAATCCCATTTCGAAAGATGAAGCATTAGACGAAGTGCTCACTGATAATATGAATATATTCTTGAGATTACGATCGACGATTAAAACACATTACTGCTAATGAAGCTTCAAAATGATCATCAGTAAGATTGACATAAAACATTGACATAAAAATATTAATGTATTTAAAAAAAATGATTGAATAAGTTTGAGGCAAAAACAGACATTGTAGATATTTGCAGGCGACAATATTTTTGCAAATAGACATCATCAACATTTTTCGATGATTTTTTTCTGCTGTTGACTGTTTGTCAAATTTCGACGGAAATACAGTATGGTATTAAAAATATATATATTCGATTGACTTCTTATTCGGATGACCGTAGATTTTGGTGCTTCGGATCAGTTTTTATTGGTGATATTAAGGATAAGAAATTTTGAAAATCATTCGCACCAAATACTGACAACTTTTTTTTTAAATGAAAATTGAAGCCGCTGAAATATTCTATTCTGATATGCCTCAAATCGGAATTGCGACTTCAATCCAAATCGAATGTTAACCTGCAATTATGTGAGATCACGATGAGACGGATTCGAAAGTCAACATCGTGTCCGGATCAAAGTTCCGCACCGCCCGAATTTTGGAGGGTGAAAACGCGGGACGAGAAAGACACAAATTAAAACGCAACAATGAAACAGAATCGATTGTGCAAACACTTGGCAACAGATTCGAAATCGATGGTTTTCATTTAGTTTGATATTGATGAGGTGTTCATTCATCGTCGGAAGTGAATCTCAAGGGCACGACTAGACAGCACAAAAATAAGGTTCGTCAGCACTCGAGCGTCTGTTTGCTGTCGCCACACAAGAGCCGGTGTCTGCCGTCGACATCCAGACAGACATTCGCCCTCGCACATGTTTTATAACAGGTTGGTCGCGTTCGAATCATTACAACAGAAGAACAAACTACAAAGAGAATGGTGGCAATTATCACAATGCACATCGACTTTCTAGAATTTTGTTTTGATTATTGTTGATAAAATTACTGTGTATGTAGACCAATAAATAAAGGCATAAATGTGTATGTGAAATAATGATAACGATTGGTATGAATGAGAATTGCGATGAAGGCAGAAATTAAATTCCCCGAAAACGTATTGACCGTGAGAACAAATAGATAATAAAAAAAACTCGTCATTTTTTTGAATAAATATTATATACATCCGATAGAAGCGTGGAAAAATGTTTTTTTTTTCAATTTTCGTGTTTGACTGTTTTCGAAAATCTTTTAAAATATGCAAAACTGTGAGACGATGTAAATGCGGCTCATTCTTCCGTTACTTTTTTGTTGCAGAGTTGAAATTTAAATCTATTTTTACACTAATATTGAACCCATAATTAATGTCGTATATATCAAGTTTGAGGGGTTATTTAAACAGAAAAAAAAAATGAATTGTGGAGCGAGTTGTTGATAAACGTGCGAAATTGTACCAAATGTTGATGCTCTCGTAATCTTTTCGTAAAATTCCGATCTCTTTAAGCAGTTTTACAATAAACTTCACTAATTTTCTTGATAAGAAAAAACACTTCATTCAATTTTTATGCGAATTCAAATATTTTTTTCAAAAATAATTAATTGGCAGTTTGGTCAATTGCAAATCCGCGAATTGACGAAAACAATTTTCATTTTTGATTGTTCAATCTGTTCTCATTAAAAGTGAAACGATACGGCGACCGGTGGGCCATAGGAATGTGCTTTTCGCCATGATTTCACCAATTCTTATTTTTATATTTTCATGGATTTTTTTTACATTTTTAAAGGTTTTTGTAAATTGCAATTTTTGAAATAAAACCTAAAAATAAAAATTAAAAAATTAATCCGCGCGAGGCGATAGGAAAAGGCGAATGGCCCTATCGCCAATGCCGGACGATATTCATATGGATATTATTTTGTTTTATAATTTAAAAATATTGACTGGCAATTGAACACCAAGATATGCACATTGAACTCGGATTAGTCATGTCCGAAGATGTATATATATATTCGAATAAATGCGAAGAGTCTGCAAAAATAAAACAAAGCCCAATTTGAAAATCTGGTTTAATCTTCACATTTTGTATAATAACTATGAAATAATCAAGAATATTTCTTGAGAAATTCTTGAGGAAAAATTTTGAAAAACCCCATCAAAAAAGACTAAAAATCAAATTCTCGCGTAGTACTACTACATATAAATGAGTTGATGATTTCTACAACATCAAAACATTCTCTGGTCCGGATTATTCATTTCTGTGAATCCGACTTGATGCACCAAAAAGATTCATTAAGATTCGTAGCTCGCCTAATCTTGACTCTTTCTTTCTATTTCTAGTGGTGTACTCAGTTCCTAGAAAAGCCAACTTTTGCATTAAATAATGTATGTATGTATATACACATATAATATCACTTTTGCTAATTATAAGGATTTTATGCTAATCTTTCGACTTGGGAGACCATTCGTGGAATAAACATGATTATTAGAAGATTTATTACTCATTTTTCAATCTGTTTGTAGAGAGAAAGAAAGAGAGAGAGAGAGAGGGAGAGAGATATTTGCAAGCAATTTGCTCGAGGCGCAGGTGAAACGCAATGTGTTCATAAAAACGTTTCTATTTATTAGACAATATCATTAATGGAACCTTCTATAATATAAAAATGATATGCTACCACATTGCGTAAATCTACAAAAATTATTCTACCGACAGAACACCCGAGCGACCACAACCATATGTATTCACTTGTGAGAAGATATTCCTAATGTACCTCAATGGAAGCATTTTGTTGGGCGTATTGTACCCGTGGGATGAGTACATAAGCAATTACAAATAACGTTCGATTTGTCATCTTCTTGTAGTCTCAGATGTTTACATATAAACAATTAATTAATTTTAATCTCCAATTCTCATTTTTTTGTGTGAAATTGATGAAAAAAGCACATTTTCAAAAATGAATAGTTTTATATGGATTAAAAACACTAAAAAATTTGTTATTCTACTTTATTTTTGTTGGGAAAATAGGAAAAATGAACAAAATCATCATCGCGGGGCGGACAATGGCTTAATAAGTCATCTCGCACTTCTCATCGACGACAATACGAAGATTGCGGAGGGTCTTTCTCGGCTGCTCCTCGAGCTCGGCGAGACGTTCCTCGCTAAGCTGGCGCATTGGGTTGCGGCGAAGGTCGCGGACAAGACGACGAGCCCAGATGTTCGATGATGGGAAGCAGTTGAATTCAACCTGAAATGTTCGCTGGTTGTTTCTCATAATAAATGTCGAATAACCTCTTCCTTGTGGCTCTTGATGATCATTTGAGATTCGGTTGGGCAACGGGCGATTGGTTGAGTCGAGATACAGACCTCGTGCTGTCTCTCGGTAACAAGAATTTGCTCCTCTGGTTGAGCATTTTCCTTCTCCTCACGATCATACTCTTCATCGCTCTCCTCCTCGTATTCTGGCTCACGTCTAAAGTTCACCTTCTTCTCGAATATTTCTTCCTCGTAATCACATTCGTCGTCTTGGTACAAGAAGCTCTTAGCAAACTCTCCAATGTTGTGTTTCTCCATGTTGTCAGCGGCGAAGAATTCGGAATCCTTCTCGTTGTCATAGTGTCCGCAGAGTCCGCATTGTTGGTTACGGTAGGTGGCGGCAAGGTGGATGCGAGCGGTGCGGCCGTTGAAGTGAACCGAGATCTCGTCAGAATCGAATTTGATGGAATCCTTGTTGATCCAGAAGAGAGTGAATCCAGTCTTCTCAACAGTCATGTCTTCGTTATCGTACTCGAGTTTGTCTCCGTTCAGACGAACAGTCATCTTCTCCTTGTTGAAGTCCATCTCAATTTCATTGTCTTTGTACAAAACCTTGAGGTTCTTCCACTCCTCGTTCTTCTTGATTTCCTTCATGAGGACGACAAAGCGTGGTTTCTCAGATCCACAATCCTTGGCCAAAACCGAGTAGCACGGGGTGAACTTGTTTCTATAGACGACGTTGTCGAAAGTCTCGATCTTGCTCGACTTCACCATGCAGTCAGCGCTCTTTGGGGATTCAAGCAGGTGCTTTTTGTAGGATGGGGTCTCCATGATTTGGACGGTTGGGAGGGTGACTGGAGTGTCAATTTGGTTGAAGTTGGTTCTCGTGAATGGAGTCTCAACAGTCAAATCCATGGTTTGACGGAAACGTGGTTCAATAACGAGTTTGGCACGGATTCTTTGATTGTCTCTAACATCATCGAAGATTTCAACAAAACGAGCCCATGGCTTTTGCATTTGGAGTTTGAAGTCCATCATAGTCCAGAGCTTCTCGATCATCTTCTCCATTGGCTTCTCAAGCTTGTAGTTGGCGATCATTTGGTATTGATTGAGTTGAGCGTATTGGGCGAGTCTATCAGAGATTGTGTTGGTCTCCTTGAGTTGCTCGAGCCATTGCTTTTGCTCTTCGCTCTGTTGTCCTTCAATCTTCCAGTCGACCATGTTCTTCTTCCACAACCACTTTCCAACAATAACCAAGTTCTTGTGCTTTTGGTCCTTAAGCTCTTCGAGGCTTCTTGGAACATCTGGGAAGTACCAGTCAAGATGAACATTCATTGGCTGGGTATTCTGAACATCGACGAGTTCGAAGCGCGACTTGCACGCACGCCATTTTCCAGAGCAAATGTTGGTGAGGTGAGCGGAGACGTAGTCCTTGATGTCGAAGCTGATGCGGTGCTTGTAGGTTGTTTCGCGTTTCCACGATTCCATGATTCTTTCGATTTCAGTCATTTTCTCGGTCTCATCCTCGTCTTCGTAGTTCATGAAACGGTTCGACTTTCTATAGTAGGTCTCGATTTCTGGCTTTTCCATTTGAACTGGCTTGAAGAGATCAACATTGAAGGTCGACTCAATGACTTCTGGTGTGTTCTTGGTTGGGGCCACGAACACGTCAATTGTGTTTTCAACGATCCATTGTGGAATGCGTGGATTGACTGGCTGAACGAACATTCCTTGGACATTGACTTTGACGAGCGAGTTTTGGAAGTATTTGCGGTCAATTGGATGGTTTCTCGCCTGGTGAGCTGGAAGCATCCACGTCATCTCGACTGGCTCTGGGTATTGGCGGTCATCAGTCATCATGGTTCTGACGAACGTGACTGGACGAGAATGGAACATGAAGACACGACGCTCGTCAGTTGGAGTATTGATGAATGTCTTCCAGTTGAATGTCTTGGTGCGCCAGTCCATCTCAACCTTGAGGTCGATTGGAGTGTCAAGGGTGATTTGGTGAAGGAATTTGGTTCCAGTCTGGACGAATGGAGTCATGACAGCGAGAGAGAGAACATGGGTCGAGGCGACCTTCGGATGAGCAACGAATGTCATGCGGAGTCCGTCAAACGATTTTCCGTTCTTTGGCTCAATTTCGAATTTGAAGTGTCCATTGATGGTGGAAACGGTTGGCATCTTTGAGTTGAGCATGACTGGAAGGCCGAGAGCAGTTGGAACACGGCGGACGCTTTCGTAGAAGAAGGCTGCAGAAGAAGTGGAGAAGCGAATGCCTTGGGCGAGGAGTCTCTCGAGGTCTCCGATTTCGATTCTTCCGTTTTGGATCATCGATCTGAGAGTTTCTGGGATCGATTCAGCATCAATCGGAAGGAAGGCATAGTCCATATCGCGGAAGCGGAAGTAAACAAGAGCATGTGGCTCGTCATAGGATGGGCTTCTTCTGGTGATTTGAAGTTTCTGGAGAAGCGAGTTGAGGAGATCGGTTGGGCGGAAAGATCCGGAGGCGCGTTTGCCGCGAACAACAACCTTCTCCCATCCATTCTCTTGGACCTTGTTGAGAACTTGACGAATGAGCTTCTCGAGATTCTGTTGGCTGGCTCCGATTTGAGCGAAGTATTGTTCCCATTCTCCGGCGTAGACTCCTTCCAAAGAGGCCATCAATTCAGTTGGGAGCACGGATTCATTGGTGAAGATGTTTCCGAAGGTCATGTCGAGGGCAGATTGATGACGCTCCCAGTTCGCAGACCATTTTCCGTAGCGGCTTTCGAATGACTCGATTTGTTTGCTGCTGAATGGCACAGTCTGAAGGATGGTGTTGACACGCTTGGCGATGCTACGTTCACATGGTGATTCGCTGTTGGCGTAGCTACGGAGAAGCGAAAGAGTGAAGGCACGGACTTGTTGGCTGCGTTCTTGACGGAGTTGTTGGCCGATTTGGGAGAGAACTGGCCATTCTGGTTGAGTGTTCATGATCTGGTGGAGAGCAGCCATACGGAGATAGTGTGGCTGTTGACGGCTGCGGTAGACTGGCATAAGAACCTGTTGAACCTTCTTTGGCATCACGACTTTGAGGCGTCTGAGGGCTTCGACAGCTTGAATGCGGATAGTTTTCTCGTTGTCCATGTTAAGAATGATCTTCTCAAGATCGAAGATCATCGTATCCAATCCGGTGTTGGCCATAGTCTTGAGGGCGAGAACTTTTTGACTGCGGTCAGTGGCGTACTCGAATTTCTCGACGAGCTTGCGGACGATGGCGAGCTTGGTTTCACGTGGGCATTGGGTGTTCAGGTCGCGTCCGGCGTAGATGCGGGATGTTGGCATGCAAGCTCCGTTGACGACAGCTCCGTAGGTGAGCCAGCAGGCTTGGGAAAGGTATGGGTGGGCGACGGCGATGTCAGACTCGCAGAAGCGAAGAACATCCTCGGCAATCTTGACGGATGGGAATCTCATGTCAACAAGAGATTTCAAACTCATCGAGGCTCTGAGTGGAGTGATGTACTTGCGCTCCTCAACTTTCTCGAAGAATTGGCGGATGGTGACGCGAGTGGCGGCAATAGTAAGGAAGTTGAAGTACAATGAGCGGATGTGTTCTCCAACCACCTCGTTCTTCTCGGAGAGATTGATGACGCTTCTGAAGATCTTGTTGAGTTCCTCCTCATTGCACATGCGGAGCATGTCAACGACTCTAGCGGTGAAGTGCGAGATCTCTGGATCGACCTCCTTTTCGATCTTCTTGGCAATGAGAGCCATCATCTTCTCGATGATCTCGACCTTGTTGTTCCACATAGCTGGCATCTGTCTCAAATATTTCTCCTCTCCAGTCTGAGCCCATTGCTCCTCAGCGAGTTCGTGCTCGTTGTTGTAGATCAAAGTAACTGGCTTGTCTCCATGGACCTTCTTGATTTGCGATTTCATTTCACCAGCGAAGACGAGCTCCATTGTGTTGATGGTGAAGGCGGAAAGGAGTTGCTCCTTCTCGTTGATTGGGGCAAACAAGTGTTGCGAGCGCAATTCGACCGAGTTGATAAGGAACTGGGATGGGGTTCCAGTGATGTTGAACATCATCACCGTCTGGCTCATCTTTTCTTGGTCCAACGTTGTCTTGCAGTCTTCGCAAACTGGAACACGAACGTTTCGCATGATTGGTCTGCGCACGCATTTCTCGAAGTTGATCGATTTCTCCCAACGTTGTTCTTGCGACTCGCTGTCATCTTCCATCGTGTAAAGGATCTCGCATTCTCCTTCGATGGTGCGCTTCAAGCAATATTAATATAAGGCTTAGAAATTATTGAATTAATACCTCAGTTGTGGAGAAAGTGTTGACTCCCTTCTCTTCGTCGTCGAACTTCTCGGAGTGGCCCTTCTTGAGGATGTTGACCTGGAGCATGTTCATGACAGCTCTCTTGATGTTCTCGGACCATGGTTTGTCGTTATCAGAGAATTTAATGTCAGATATCATTCCGTGCTCGTAGTAGAACTCGACTGGCATTGAAAGCAGTTCCTCATTCTCCTTCTCCAAATCGACCTGGAAAAATGAGTCGATTATTAAGTAAATATTCGACGTCGATTACCTTCTTGAAGACCGACATTGGCTGCATGGAGCGAGAAAATCTCTCTTCTGGCGAGGTGGCGAATTCGAATTCGTCGAGTCTCATACGCATGGTGTCCTCCTTGATCATTTGAAAAGTGGCGAGGGTTTGGAAGCGAGTGATGCCTTGCTGCGAGCCAGGCACTGGAAGACCAGCGGAAAGTTGTCCGTTGAAACGGTAGCGGTATTCGCGGCCATTGCGGAACGAGCTCTCCTCGATGTTGCGGTTTTCAAATCTTGGCGATCTGAGGGCGAGTGCAGCGCCCAGAAGGGCCAGCACGATGGCAAACTTCATTCTTCAGTTGACTTCGGAACGAAGATCGGCAAAGAGAAGTGAAGTGTCCAACCGAGGGTTTCAGCTTTTATACGAGCCAATAATGATTGCCCGATGACGAGCCGTCAATCTCGCGATGCAGAAGTTAAAGACGCACGAAATAGTAGGCGATAAGGGAGTGACGCAGACATAGTTATCAGACGGTGCGGGAGCCGTCATTCACGGTTTCTGGTTGAATTCTACTTGACATTTGATCGAATCGCGCCACACAAAATGTTCAGAGTAGAGAAGTATCAAAATTCACTTTTTTGCAACTTGATTTATTCAAAAAACAACTTGCAAAAATGAAAGTAAAATTTAAATTTTCGATTCAATCAATAAACAACGCACTAGATTGCGAAAATGGTGAGGAAATATTTTTATATGGACATGAATCCGCTAGAATGTTAGGGCGACGTTACATTCAAATCAAAATCACAAATCTATTTTGTAATTTCTAGTGAGCACAATTTTAAAATGCAAAACAAAAAATTTGCACTAAAATTCGAAAATGTATATTTCATCGTTTTCTATCAGTTTTCACATAAAATTCTCACATAATTGTAAGTATTTTATAATAATGTATGTTTCGTAAAATGCAAAAAAAACCATTCTCTTTTGATATGACCAATTTGTGGTTGTATAGTTATTCAAACTTTGAGGATTTGCGAATATGAGGAAATTTTTAATTAGAATATTGAAATCGTATAAAAGCTTTATAATCGTTTTTATTATTAAACCTTCTTGATTGTAAGTAGGTTTACGAATTAGTATTGAATTTGGTTTTTACAAATTCCAAAATTTCAAAGTTAGGGTAATTTTGAGCAACCGCCAAATGGGTCCTACAAAGATGGTGAAATATTGGCTAATTTGGAATTATGTTGTAGCAGGTGGAAATTCAAAGAATTTAGGCAAAATATAATTCTGTTTCTTGGCGCGAAATTACCAAATTTTTGGATGCACTTTTGGTGAATACTGTTGTTTTACGTATGTTTTCTACACAGGCATTCATGAGCCGAAAATATATGAATTTCAGATTGATACAACTGTTTTATGAAGAGAATAAATTTGTAGTACATACATACATACATATTACCCGTAAAATGTTTTAAATCTTTTCTTTTTGAAATACCTAATGAATCACCATGGAATTTCATACCCTAGCTCAACGAAATCATAATAATACATTCGAATTAATGCCAATCGAATACTTGGGTCAGACCATACTAGATTCTCGACTTCGGCATGGAAGGATGTCCCAACTGTGGCGTGACTTGTTTTGTCTGAAATTTTTCGAATATTTTTCAAATTATTGTTATTATAATTGCAAAAAACGAGCACTAATTGCCGATATACAGGGATTTAATCGCAAGTTATCCGATAAAAAACCCGTTAAGATATTCAAAAAAAACTTGAATCAGCATTTAATTTTTTGAGCTTTCTGTTCTGAAAATCTTTAATTAATTACCTTGCAATTGTTTAGAAATCTCATCAATACGTTTGCTGTCAACATTATTTTTGCGAAAAAAATCGATTATTTGCATTGTCATTCTACTCGGATCTTCCCATATCCTCGGATATTGGATAACTGTCGAATTATGCAGACGGTTCTTCATATCGCAAAACCATGTCTGCGGGGCAAAATGAGTATCTTCCATAGTGTAGACTGGAAGAAACATCGAGATTCGCATAAGTCGTCGGTACTCTTTTCTGATGAAGCACCGAACATCACGTTTGCATCCGTGACACACTTCCGAACTTGAGCTAAAAAATGAGGATTTGCATTTGAAGTTTGAGATTTTCGAAAATTCCGGTTTTTCGCCGATGATTTTTAAAGATTTGTGTGTTGTTGATCTGAATTGCGATTTGGCTTTTCTCATGTCTCGAAATATAATCTTAAAGATTTGTCGCAACCTTCTTACGAGTTTGGTTGGTATTGCAAACGCGGAATTTTACGAGTCAAGCGGATGAATAAAAAACCTTCGACATTTGTCTGCAAATCCAGAAATGAATCGTTCGATTGGATGACGTGTGACAATCAAATTATTTCGATTCCCAATGAGTGCCGAATATTTCACTTCGTTACTCTTGCAAGACCTCAAAATGTGTTGATATTAAACTATTCTTCGATTTTGTTTTCGGATTTTTAGTACCTCTTTTCATATTTTTCTTTAGAAAGCGTTCGATTCGATCGTATGAACTTCTCCGGATTTTCGAGATAGCAGAACATTGCCGTTCCAATGGTTGACATTACCTTCGTAACAAGGCAAAACGATATGTTTTTCTTTTTTGAGACCTTCAACGAATTTAACAATTGATGGTTAATCCCCAAAAACTTTTGGAGTTCAATAATGAATGCATGAACAAAACCTCGTGGGTTTGGAAAACCAGTGGAGCTCGAATTTCCATTGACGGAACTCATTTGTATTCTTACGTCAATGAAAAAAAAAAACAATAAAAAAATACAAAAAACTTACAAAAAAATCTTGAAGATAATTATAATATGGAGGTATTAAGGTCTTATTGAAATCGACATCTGATAATAGAAATATTGAAGGAAGGTTCTGTTTGAAAACGACACCTGCGCAAATTTCCAAAGGATCATCGCATACTTTGATATTCGCCATTGAATTCTTCAACCATTTGTTGAACAACAGTGCGAGACAAAAAAGAAGAGTTATAGGAATTAAAGTACGTCTCACAAAGTTTAGCGGAGTTTCGAGAATTTTACCAAATGAACTTTTTGCTTCGATCTTCTCGTCCGACGGCAACAGTTGGTATTTAGTTTGCATTGTCCCTATTGCGTCACCCAGTGCTATTACTCGTTTATCTATTTAGGAATCAAGCGATCATTAGATTTATTGCGTAATGTTGGCGCATCAGATACAATTTACAACAGTCGGCAAAAAATAATAAGAAAGATTTCTAAACATAATTTGCTGATTGAATTGGAAATGATGTTTGCTTCGACGCGATTCTCATCTGTACTACTCGCAAACCATTCGAATCATTAAGTCCCGCCCCGAAAGCTTGACGACGAAACGAATATTGTAAAATTCATGAGAATCATCTCGCCAACGAACACTCTCACTCTTGAACAGTGGAACTCGTTATAAATATTTTTGAGATGGTACCGAGAAATATGTATTTTTTTAATATCTCAAAATCAGAATCGACATGTTTTGAAACTGAGTTTGAGCGAAATCTCGAGCAACCAGAACTTTGGTTGCAATTTGCCAAGATATTTTTTTGTTATTTTTTCCAATAAAAAAAATTTCACATTTATAAAGATACATATGTTCACCAATTTTCATAATGTTATCTGAAAATTTGGCCGACTGGCATTGAAAACACTGAAAATTGGTCACATGCAACCGTTTCACATTTATAAAGCCACCCTAGTGAAAGGTCTGAAAATGTGGAGACCTGAAGAAGAATGAGCAGTGTAGTTATAAATAGTGTACTGTCAGATATTTTTCTTTTTTTTCCGCGTATTTTAACCAACATTTGGACATGTCCCGGGGATTTTTGCTCACCGATGCCGAAAAGGTTACCATAGATTCCTTAAAATTCGCTGGATGGTCGAACCGAAGGATTTCTTCGCACTTGAAGCGGTCGAAAACTTGCATTATTAATTTTGGCAACAAGATTGACAAAAACCAGCACCCAAAAAATCCCGGATCGAAGGCGAAACTGAATTCCCGAGACCGAAGATCGATCATCCGAGTAGCATCCAACACGATGAAGTCATGCAACGACATCAAAAACGAGCGGAATCTTGATGTTAGTAAAACGACGACTTGGAGGACACTTAATGATGATCCCAACATCATCCGGGCAGTTACGCGTCCAGCTCCGAGCTTCCAGGACCATCACAAGTTGCGTCGTCTCGAATTGCTCGAGACAACATGGCCATTGATTGGACAAAGGTAACTTTTTAACCAAATTTTTCTTAAAAAACAATAAGATTATCATTAGATCATTTTCTCGGAAGAGAAAAAGTTCAACCTAGATGGTCCCGATGGAAATTAGTGTTATTGGCACGATTTACGGAAGGACAACCTAATTTTTTCAAAGCAGAACTTTGGTGGCAAGAATCTCATGGTATGAAGAGCATTCTCTTTGGCGGGATTTCTCAAGCTGGCGTTTGTCAACTGTTGGATAAACTCGCTGGACTATCAGCGAGGGTTAGAGGACCATCTATTACCATTTCGATGACGATTTCGGCAAAGAAAGTTCGTATTTCAACAGGCAATGCCTCAATTCATGCGAGTCGATCCATTTTGGATTGGCTCATCAAAGAAAATATCGACGTTTTGAGGTGGCCAGCGTCCTCACCAGACTTAAATTCGATGGAGAATGGTTTAGGAGAGCTGGTTCGCTGCTTTTATCGTCATGGCAAGCAATATCGACCCATTGATGAATTGAAAACGGCGATTACCGACGAGTGGGATCTATTGGACCAGAAACTCAACACCAAGACCACCCAAAATATGGAAAACCTGGTCCAATCGATGCCAAATCGTATTTACGACCTTATTTCTTTAAAAGACACCGCAACTAAATATTTATCTGGTTTTATAATAGAGTTTTTACTGTGTTCACTAGTGTGGCTTTATACAGGGTGTCATTTAAGTTCCCGCACAAAAGTTTGACGCCATGAAGAGCTTGGCTGGCGCACTTTTCGTGCACCAATACAATTTATTTTTGTTAAATAAGGTATATTTTACTTACTTTCCAAGTTTCACCTCTTTCGGATGTGTTTCCGAGAAATGGCGAAGGCTAACATCCATCGCGCTTCCATTATCGAAGTTCATAAGCAAAATGTGAGCCCGAGAGACATCATTGAACGCCTCGCTGTGCCTCGTAGAACGGTTTGCGACACCATCAAACGTTTCAAGGAGCTAAATACGACCAGTGACCGTCCCAGACAAGGAAGACTCGTCTCAGTAACCACTCCGAATTAAAGTACGTCTCACAAAGTTTAGCGGAGTTTCGAGAATTTTACCAAATGAACTTTTTGCTTCGATCTTCTCGTCCGACGGCAACAGTTGGTATTTAGTTTGCATTGTCCCTATTGCGTCACCCAGTGCTATTACTCGTTTATCTATTTAGGAATCAAGCGATCATTAGATTTATTGCGTAATGTTGGCGCATCAGATACAATTTACAACAGTCGGCAAAAAATAATAAGAAAGATTTCTAAACATAATTTGCTGATTGAATTGGAAATGATGTTTGCTTCGACGCGATTCTCATCTGTACTACTCGCAAACCATTCGAATCATTAAGTCCCGCCCCGAAAGCTTGACGACGAAACGAATATTGTAAAATTCATGAGAATCATCTCGCCAACGAACACTCTCACTCTTGAACAGTGGAACTCGTTATAAATATTTTTGAGATGGTACCGAGAAATATGTATTTTTTTAATATCTCAAAATCAGAATCGACATGTTTTGAAACTGAGTTTGAGCGAAATCTCGAGCAACCAGAACTTTGGTTGCAATTTGCCAAGATATTTTTTTGTTATTTTTTCCAATAAAAAAAAATTTCACATTTATAAAGATACATATGTTCACCAATTTTCATAATGATATCTGAAAAATTGGCCGAGTGGCATTGAAAACACTGAAAATTGGTCACTTGCAACCGTTTCACATTTATAAAGCCACCCTCTTGTAAGGTCTAAAAATGTGGAGACCTGAACGAGAATTAGCAATGTAGTTATGAATAGAGTACTGTAAGATATTTTTCTTTATTTTCCATGTGTTTTAACCAACATTTGAACATGTCATAGGGATTTTTTCTCATCGATGCCGAAAAGGCTTCCATCGATTTCTGAAAATCGCTGGATGGTCTAACCGAAGAATTTCTTCGCACCAGAAGCGATCGAAAACTTGCATTATTAATTTTGTCAACAAGATCGACAGAAATCAGCTACCAAAAAACCTCGGATCGAAAGCGAAACTGAACTCCCGCGACCAAAGATCGATTCTCAACACGATGATGTCATAAAACGACATCAAAAATGAGCTGAATCTTGATGTTAGTAAGACGACGACTTGTAAGACACTTAAAGATGATCCCAACAGGATCCGGGTAGTTTTACGTTCATATCCGAGCCGCGACTGCCGCCGCCTGAACACTGAGCCGCCGAGAAGCGGCGATTACCGACGAGTGGGATTTATTGGAGCAGAAATTCAACACCAAGACCACCCAAAATGTGGAAAACCTGGTCCAACCGATGTCAAATCGTATTTACTACCTTATTTCTTTAAAAGACACCGCAACTAAATATTTATCTTGTTTTATAATATAGTTTTTACTGCGTTCACGGCGGTGGCTTTATAAATGTGAAACGGTTACAAGTGACCAATTTTCAGTGTTTTCAACGTCACTCGTCCAATTTTTCAGATATCATCATGAGAATTGGTCCACATATGTATTTTTAAGATCCGAATTCAATTTTGAAAACAGAATTTAAAATTTTTCACAATTGACAAAGTTAAACCCCAAAACAGGGGTGGCTATATAAATGTGAAACGCACTGTAGTAAAAAACGACATGGGCAACCGCGTTTATTCACTAACAGAATTAAAGAATTCTGGCTTTCGAAGCGGTTTGTGTGGGCGGTGATGCGTGTTCTTCAAAAAATTCCACGCAAACTCGAACATTTCCAACACTGCAACTGCGCTAACAGACGAAAAATAGTTAAAAAATAGTTGAAAAATAGTGCAGACTTTGGATGAAAGAGGGATCTGTAACAGATCTATTTTCAAGTCTATTTTTCATCAGCGCTTCATCTATTTCTCAGCCATTCTCTATCTATTTAGCATCTTGGATTCATCTATTTTTCATCCATTTTATGTCTTGTCTCTGTCCCTCGTTCTTGCATTTTTCATCAGTTTTCTATCTATTTCTCATCCATGATTCATCCTTTTTTTAACCCATTTTTGTCTACTTCTTGTCTCTTATTCATCTATTTTGCGTCTATTTTTCTTCTGGATGGTTTTTATGAAAAAACAACAGTAAACGGAAAACAACAAAATAAAAAAAAAGAAAAATACAATAAATTGTTTAACATTAGAAATATCAAATTTCAATTAAATAGAAAAATGCTGATTGAAATATTCAGCGGCATCGGGCTTCAGTTTTTTGAGTTGGTGCTCTTTTCCAATTTTGATAGCCAAACTATGCGCCATAACTTTGTTAGCGTGGTGAGATCCTTTCTGATCGTTATAATTTGAACGAAGGCGATCGCTAAAAGTACATGGTGTTATTTAGTGAAACATTCGCATAACTACATGAAAGTAATCGCAGACTCTTTGATTTGCACAGCAACTGAAGTAGCTTGATCCGTCGTTGGAGCAATATCTAATCCAATGAACAATGCTTCTTAATTTTTTTTTAACATTGTTCACATATGTATGTATTATCAGAATTACCAGATATCATTTGATTAACAGCAGAATCCATGTGGAGATATTCCAGACGAGCACCAGGCGTTCCTAACAAGGTATAAGCTATCAGGTAGTTATCCTTATCGTAAATCTGCAAAATATATATGAGCTCTATCTAAGACAACTTTAAACCTCGGCAAATACATGACGCACCAGTTTCGATGCCGATGTCAGAAGGTTTTGACCAATACTTCCGACAAATTTTGAGCAGATTTCTGCGATATCGACAACTACACCCGACGGCAGTGTGTATTTACAGTGTTGGTGATTCAATAAGCAGCCTTGGAATAGGTAGATGGTCTCATCGATATCAACTTTATTCTGAAAAAGTTCACTGCACATATCATTATGCATTCAATACCTTTTTCCAGATGCGCGTTCGATATTCGTCTAGTCTATTAAACTGAAAAAAAAAACTGTATAGTCCATTGTCCGAGCAGATTAAAATTTTCATACCATAATGGCCATCCCGCACATACTCATCCACATTTCTTTCACGCCCTCATCTTTCTCTGCTTCGGCTTTTCTTGCAAAAACGTCCACGTCAATTCCATTTGTTGCGTTTTTTACAAAGTTATTTACTGAACTCTGGAATGAATTTATCTTTAACAGCAAATCTATGTTCATTAATTGTTACCTTGACTTCATCGTAAGATTTCGCTATGTCGCCACCAGAGAAAATTACACGGCGTGCAAGCTGTGATGCGTTGAGGTATCCATCTTTAACCAGCGGCTCATTCGACTTCTAAATTGAATGAAACATTAAAGATATTGGTTGTATGGCAAGGTGTTCCGAGTGCGACGAAATAGTAGACGCAGACACCTATACACTCTCACTAATGCATAGGCGAGTTTTCCTTTGCATCTCTGCGCCTCCATCTCACTATGAGAGGGAGGCCCAGCCCCTTTTTTTGGGAGTTGGTACGCTTGCCGCTTTACAGGGATATGCGTGAAAACACCGGGACGCAAAAGAACAGAAAAAACCAAAAGAAAAAAAAACACCCATCTCATTTAAATTCACTTCCGTTGGTTTTTTCGCAGCAAATACCAATCATCGTTTATCTATTCGCAAAAAAAACGAACGCTTTTTTTGAGTTTCTTTAAATCAACTTTTATATTTTTAACAGATTTTAAAAGTCACAAAATAAAAAAAAACAGGCTAAAAAATTGATCTTCCGCGAGATAAAAAGAAGAAAAAATGAGGGGGGTGGGGTCCTATGCTGAGTTTCGCATCGACCTGTTCTGGTAGCCACTTCTTTTTTTTTCAGGATCAAACTATTAATTGTGTGCGGAACAAAAGTCGTGTAAAGCAGGGCCGGATTGCCGAAAAAATTGTCGACAAATCTTCGTTTAAGTCTCTCCACAAAAAATTGGCTATTTGATGTTGCCTTCTTCATATTTTTATAGTGACTTTGGCATTTTCTTGAATTTCTAAAGCCAATTATTTTTCAGAAACCCGTTTTCTCGAGAATGTTGCATCGGACAAACGAGTTGGTGCTCTGAGCAAAAAGCGAGCTGCTCGAAAGAAGTATCACAGAAAAAAAAATAAATAATGAAAATAATAGAAAATTTCAATACAAAAAAATAAACATTTCAAAATTTGTGTATTGAAATTTTCTCCTATTTTCTCCATTATTCGAAATTTTTGTTTTTTTTTCAGAGCAACAACCAACATGTTTGTCTGATAAGTGGTCTATTCTCAAACAGGCGCATGAAAAGATGGGTGCAAAAATTATTGGCAAAATTAAGAAACAAACAAGGAATATTCGATGCTATTTAATCACAGAATTTAGTGAACAAAAAAACTATCGAAATGACATCATACGAATCAATACTTTTTTCGAGGCTTTCATCGTCGTCGTCAAAAGAAAAAAGATCGAATGTGATTTCTGCCATCCTCATTAATTTATTCGAGAATCAGTAATATAAAAAAATTTAAACCCGTTAATGCACTTCACAATTCGTATGTTTGTCGAAAATTCTGAATATCGTGGATCTCCTTATTTGACAATGAAGCTCGTGCCATTATTAATGAAGGGATTCCATAATTTCGCACCTGAAATTCATTTTTCTAAAATTATTTTTTTTAAATTCAATTTGTGAAATCGAATCTAAGCATTGTGGGTGCATGTGAAACTAATAGTCACACTCTCAATTCAAATCACACAATTCTTACGTTGGCATTAAATTCGGGATACTGGTGTCGACTAAAATTCGAGCATCTCTTGTTGAATTTTTTCAATTGATTTCAATCAATGTCCTCATAAAAATGCTCGTTTTTTCCACTTACTTCGAGTTTTGGCGGATTCGTTGATTTTGGCCAAAGCCTTTCGTTCTCGAGTTGCGAATCGTACAGCTTCTTCTTTTGATGAATATCGCACCAAATGCACGGGCAACATGCACAGAATCGAGTGAGAAGATCGACGAACTTTCGTCTGACCTTGAGAAAAAAAAACAAATATTGAACGGAGGAGGTTGGAATTTGAAACCTCAATACGAATCTGAGAATCATTCACAATGTAAATTGGAAGACGAAGAGCACACGCCAAAATTGGAAGAAATGACGAAATATCAGAAAGAACCGTATAAAGCTCCTGCATCGACATCAAACTAGCCATGTTCACCGTCTAAAATATCGAATTTGCAAAGCGATTCGGGGTTTGCACGGAAGGAACGATCGCCTCCGAGATTTGATATTCTAAATTAATTCGAAGCAATTTTTTTACCTCCCAGAATGCGATGATGATGTCGAGAATGTTAGCAAGAAGGTATCCAGTCACAACCATCACAAGCATTCTGGTCACAACTCGCAATCTCGACCGAAGTCTCGTCACCTCGCCTCTGCAAACGCCGATATGTTGAAATCTCGATTAATTAATTCCCAAAACTGAATGTGGTGTGAAAAAAGAAACAATTCTGTGATACAAAAAAAGAGTATAAAAATCGAGAAAATAACTTGTGTGAGTTTTTTTTTTTCGTCGAACAAGTGCTTCTAAACGAAACGGTCGAATGCGCAGCTCACTGCAACCAAGTGTGAAATCAAAAAAATTGTTCGGAAAACGAAAACAATCGAATGTGTGTTTTTGGGGTGGAAATCACTCGATTTGTGAGATTACTTGAATATTTTTTGGAAGCATTCTTTTGTCTCCATCCTGTGAAAATTATCGATAGCAATAAAAAAATGTAATAAGAACATGAAAAAGGATATAATCATGCGAAAAATTTACGAAAATCATTTTTTTTCTTCGAATTCACCTTTCGCACGTTCCAAGAGGGCTGAAATCCCATAATTTCTTTTAAAATGTTTTTTTTTTTCACGGCTCGGAATTGCTAGTTTCCACCAAAATTCATACTTACCTGGTTCCCACGGTGATGAAAAGCACCAGGGCTTTCACCGTTTGGTCTCGGTCCGTTTTCCTTACATTCATCACAATACAGGCATTGAAGTACGCAAGAACTGAAAACGATTGATCCGATCGATTGAGATTCAGTTGGTTACCCAAAAATGGCAAAAAGACAGTGACAATTTTTCGAACAAAAAATCTCCAAATCACATCCATTGGATCACCGAAAATAGGGACCACAATGAGTCCCAACGATGAGAATGCATGACATTCAGGACGGTGGACAACCTGACAGCAAACAATATTTAGAATATATAGAATATATTAAATTAATTCAAAATCCAAGGTTACCTCAATTTCGAAGAACACCGATCCTCGGAAAATAATGCTAGCTAGAAAACAGAAAAGGACCACATAATTTCGATGAGTTGCAAGAAGTTGGAACAGTTTCAAAGTGCTATAATTTAGAAGAAGCTATTAAAAAACGATTGTCGCTTTACCGATTATCTGCAGTACTTTGTAGATATCTCTCAATAGTGACTGCCATGAGAAGAAATGAGGCAGCAGAAAGTGTTATGTGAGATACAGTAAACGCTACTCTGAGGTAGTCGTGCCAGACGACCAGAAGTTGAAACGATTCGAAGTAGTCCGTGTAGACTTGCACACACATTATAGCGATGTAGCACAATGAAATGAAGACGTCGCAACCGGATATCCACATAAGATACGTCAAATTCCGTTTGCGAAGAACTTTGCTTGTGCTGAACGTGTAGAAAAGAAGCGAGTTGTGAATTATACTAATAAGCGCGACAATGAGGCCAGTTACACCGACAAATATCATTTTGAATGCCTGAAAAATTGAAATTAATACTTGGATAGTTTCAGAGTGTTCCTACTAAATAGATTTGCGGTGTATACCAGCAGTCGTCATCGGCGATGTCGGTGATATTCGACTCCATTCTAGGCACTGAAAGACATTGCAAAAGCTTGAACGAACAAAGGTTATTTGGCGGAAGTAGGCAATTAGGTTCCATTCTGTTCAGGTCATAGCAGAAAGAAAGGATGATATCATTATTACTAGCAAAAAATAACTATGAAAAGCCAACAATCGATTCGCAGACAAGAATTGAAGGATGAAAAATGGGAAACGCGAAGAGAGAGTTGAATAAGTTAATATTTATAATGCATTCTCATTAGTTCATTGAGGTTACTTGATGCGATTTTCAAGAACAAGACAAGAAGAGATGTCAAAATGAAACAACTATTCATTTTTTGTTATTTTGAACAGATTTTGATTCAATTGAGAATTGAAAATCTTCTTTAAAAAAAGGTTTTTTTCGAAAAATTCAGAAGTTATAGAAATTTTTTAAACAAAAATTCGAGCCTAAAAAGCATATGAATGTGCAAAGTTCAATTAAAAATTAATTTCATGTGAATATAAAAACGAAAAAAAAAAAACATCTGCTTTAAGGACGCACCATCTTTGGTGTGTAGACATTGGAAATATTGTTGAATATGTAATCAAACGACTCAAACTAACATTTTAATTTTCTGAAACTTAATTGCTCAGTTAACTTCAATTTTGGGTATAATTCATTTTGCACATTTTCTCTGATTATCTGCAGATTTTTTGATTCGCATATTTGCACCGAGCAAATGTGCGTTTAGACGTAAATTTGAAGAATTTCTTGAAATTCAAATCTGAGCAATGAGAAAATCTATTCTAACAAAAAAACACTGTTGAAAATAATAAAAAATAATGACGGCTGTTTGAAATTTCTGAAGACCACCAGATCGACGTGATCAACGTGGCAGAAATCAAATCAGGGAAGCGCACCAATTTGATTTGAGTCAATGTGCTTAGAAGGCGGTCCAAAAATAGAGGGCGGCGCCTAGTGTGCGAGCATCTATTTGTGCTCCTCAATTCGTCAGTTATCCACATCTTTGTGCTTGATCATTCCAAATAAATGCAACGACGAGAGCTACGAAAAGAAGAAGAAGAAAAAAGGGTAGCATTTACACTCGCCGCGTTTAACTAGTCTAATTATTCGCGAGGCATTAGTGCCCATTTTTGGAGGTACACTGTCACTTTGTTATATATGATTCGGGGGAAACTGAAATAATTTTAACGAAAAAAAAACGTCTTCGAAAAAAGGGCGCAAAACAAAATAAATAGAAATCTCAATATAATAGAACACTAGGGGAAAACGGAAACGAGGGAGTCTGGAACTAAACAATCCGACACAATTGAACCGGAAAATTGAAATTGACTTTTAAATTGAGGGCAACGTGCAGTTTTTGTAATTAAACTCTTAGATTCTTCGCGTTGCTCGTGATTTTCTCTCGTTTTCTCAGATGACACCAATCGGATATTTGCTCTTAATCACTAAACAAACCCCCCGAGGCACCATTTTCAGATTTCTATTTTCGATAGTGAATTTATAAATATTTTATTGAAATTGTATACGTTCGATTCAATTCGATCGGGAAACAACTTCAAAAAAATGACAACGCAAACAAAAATGTATTGAAAACTCTCTGATTTTTATAGTATTCTAAAATTGATCGACGGGTCAAAAGTGAGTGTTTAAAAGCTGATTTCTAACACTACAATATCGGAAACTATAGTCTTTTTGAATTTGATTATCGGTTCAATTTGAAAGGCCAAATTCGGACAAGACGTTAAATCCGTCGTCATTTTTTGTCGATCTAAATTCAATTTTAACTTTCTCTTATAGCATCATAGTGATGTTTCAATGTCTTTGTCCATTTTCCAAACAAAGACACCACAAAACGCGGATTTTTTTTTAAATAAAATACTCTTCCAAATATTTGCAAGATGCTTGAATATGTCTAGGACCCACAAGTGTTTTTTTTTTTGCTGGAATTTGTGTTTTTCAGAACATGAGTTTCTGAACCGAAAGGAGTGAGCTCAAAAATAACAAATTAAAACGCTTTTAGCACGACAAAAAGAGTGAGTTAACACACGGCTGCAAGGAAAAACAATTTGTGGTCCCGGTAGGCGACCGAAATGCGAAAACTCGAAACATTTTAAATATGTGTGAGCTGGGCGTATTTTCTCTAATTACACTTATGAACTTGCGCCAATTTAAGAAATTCAATTTACTGGGTTGCAAACTGTGGGCGGTAGGCGCTTGTAAGCGTGAAAATTTTCTTATTGAAAAGATTTTTTTGAATTATTGGCTCAAAAAATTCGAAAAATGTCAACCTTTCTACGAAAAAACCAATTCAAATGAGATATATGTTTTTTTCTGTTCATTTGTTTTCAAGCATTTCTAACATTTATTTCAAGTTTTATGATTCTTTTAACCTCGACTGTTAATAAATCACAATCGAAAACCAAAAATGAAAGATATTTGCGAGAAAATCCAAAAAATAGCTCTAGTCCACTAATAGTTCTGTTTTGGCGGCAATTCAAACTAATTTCTTAGAAACTTTCGAGTTTGCGTGGAAGCTTTTAATGTAGATACACTTATTCCACATAAGAAAAGTTTAATTTTTAAAAATTTGTTTAATCTTAGGCTTCGAACATTCACTTACACAAATGAGCGCACAAACGCCCTAGACTGGTGTCTGTGTGTGTGAGCATTCAATTCAATTCAATTCAATTCAGTTTTCGTTTTTGTCTTTGGTATCGAAATTCGGAATAAATTTAAATACATTTTCACAAATGGATTTGAATTGTCTAATTAGAATTCGGTAGCGGCGAAGCAAAAAAAAAATATGTAGTAATCATTCGCAGGAAAACAAAATAATTTTCCAATGGAAAACGTGATCATTTTGTACGGTTTTTAGAATAACACGAAGAAAAAATGAAAGTGAGCGGTTGATAGCCACAAATGGACAAACTCGAAGACGAATCTATTGTTGAAATTCATGTCGCAGTCGGGTTACGTATTTTCTAGCAGATGATTATACGTACATTTGCAATGTTTCCACCCAACTTGGCCTATTAATATTTTATCTCGAAACACCTTCTGGCAAAACAATTTCAAGTTTTTGTTTCTCACGAAATCGGTGGTATTTTCTAATATTATATACGACGTATACGTAAAAAAAAAAACATAAAAGTTTTTTTTTCAAAACTAAAAATATTTTCATGATGTTGTCGAAATAACTATCATTCTGATGGTTGTCTTCTCAAAGCATGTCGTTTTCGGACCACCCGCAGCAAGAAACATTGCAAAGAACCCGACTGACAAAAAGATAATCTATTTAATTGGGTTACACTTCTTTTTATAGTTTTAATAATCGTGAAAATGATCTTATTTATTATTTGTGTAATAATCAAAGGATTTGGGTCATCGAGGTCTAATGCCGAATGGTTTTCGTTTAGTTAAGCAAAAAAAAGCACCAGCATCGGAAATTGTTTTGTAAAAAATCGATGTTTTTGAATTAATTATATAATACGTTTATATAATTTTTTCCGATAACAAATTGCAATTAACGGAATCAAAAGCGTATAACTCTCTATTCAATTCTCTATTTAGATTATACGAAATTCGTACATTAGAACATTTTTGGATGGTTTAGCCCATGTCAAATTTAGAGTTCAGTTTGCACTGAAAAGAAGCTAAGACGAATTGTAAAATTGCGGTGAATTTCTAAAAAAAAACCATAAAACATTGCTCAAATATAAGAAGTTGGGTATGCAGAACACATAAATTATAGTTTTCCTGTTTGAATGTCTGCATGTAGCAACAATTTTTGATGTCTTTCACTGGACTTTCGGCTTCGAACTTTTCAGATAGAAATGCCAGCAAGATTGAAGCATATTTCGTCATTACAATATTATAAATTGCATTTTATATATAATTTAATGACCAATGATGAGCGAAGACGCTCAAATATGGGCAATGCTCAAACGAAGAGAATATTTGAGGAGAAACGCCAAAAATTTTTGGTTTTCTTTTAGCAAATTTGAGACTTTCAGACAATTTGTGTGTCATCTGAATTATTCAACGATTGATCGTTGACTTCTATATAATTGCAAAATGAAAAGTTGGCCTTGATCAAGCAGGTGGACCTAAAGTTCATTGGTCGTGTGAATTCCTCTCAAATCAATCTGCTGGTATTTAAAAAATGAGTTGATATCAATTTGCTAATCACCACGGGTCCGGGTTAAACCAAAATTTGGTGTTTCGAAAAATACCCAATTCACTAAGAATAAAAATAAACTCGAAATATGAAATAAATTGAAATCTCGAATAGTTTAACATTTCTGGCTAAAAGAGCCATAATTTTTCAGAATTAGGCTTCATTAGGCATTTTGGTCCCTTCTTGGCTTTATTTGGCTGGTCCCATTTGGTGAAAGCATTATATAGTGCATACACAATAGAAGCAGTGCTCCGTTGCTTTTGAGCCAGAAGCCGTCATAAGACGGACATGTCTTGTGGATATCTCGAGAATCTCACTGACAACATGCAATACCGAATATGGAAAGTGGACCAAAAATTGTGCTTTGCGGAATTAACGGACGTTTGAAAATACGAACGCATATCTTGTCATTAACTCTAACAGTTTTCTCGAAAATGTGTATAGTTGGCGTCTGGGGCGACTGCTGTACGCGGGTAGATTTACGCGCATGCGGTTTGAAAAGGTCTCGTCACGTGTGAACTCTTGAGCTTCGCATTTCTTGGAATTTCTTTCTTGGAAAAAAAATTTTCTAACCGACCCATAAAATGCAAAATAACCAGTTAGCCCACGCGAGACCCTAGAGAAAGACGTATGCCCGTAAATCTAACCACGTACAGCAGTCGCCGGACGCACTCTAGGCCAAAATACAGGGTGCGCCATAAATACGGAGCCGCAACATTGCGTCAACTCTGGCGTCTACAGTACCCATTTAATTGGGCACAATTATTTTTTTTTTTGAAGTTTATTTTATGTTTTACTAGTTTGTTAAGTTCCAGCTCGATATAATTCGTTTTAAGGTTATGACAGCAGCTTCCCCATTCAGGGCTACCATCGTTGAGTTATCGAAGTTTGGAATGCATTCGGCAGAGATCGTTCAGAAGCTCGATGTGGCTAAATCGGTGGTAAACAAAACTCTCAATCGGTTCAAAGAGTTGGTACTTTGAAAGACAAGCAGAGATCTGGACGCTCAGTGACTGTGACGACTCCGAAGGTGGTGAAAGTTATCAGGGAGCGCATTCGGAGGAATCCGGAAAGAAGCATGAGAAAGATGGCACTGGAGCTTGGAATGAGACAAGCTCCGTATGATTTCTTATCGTTCGTGGCGTCAAGGCACGCACTTGAAAACTTTGTTCACTGACGAGAAGATATTCGTTGTGGAAGCCAATCAGAGCGGCCAAAACCACAGAATCATTGCTAAGGACTTCGAGACTGTTGTCAAGAAAGGAAAATTTTTGAATAAAACTTCCCACCCGGCTTCAGTGATGGTTTTTGGAGGTACCTGCTCTGATCGGAAGACCACTGGTTTTCGTGGATCTGGGCGCCAAAATCAATCAAAATTACTACATGGAAAAGATTGTCGAATCGGCAGTACTTCCATGGGCCCAATCTCACTTTGGGAATCGAGATTGGACGTTCAGCAAGACGGGGCACCTGCCCACTGTGCCAAAGCGACTCAACAGTGGTGCGCGACTCATTTCCCCCATTTCATCACAGCCGCGGAATGGCCAGCAAGCAGCCCGGACTTGAACCCTATGGACTTCTCGGTGTGGGGATATTTGACCCAGAAGGTTCCCACAAAAAAACTATCCTAATTTGGGAGCATTGAAGATCGCACTCGAGAATTGAAGATCGCACTTGCATGGGACGATTTTGACGACAATTACCTGCGTGCCGTCATTTACAACTACACGAAGAGACTCCGAGCTGTGATCAAGGCGAAAGGGGGAAGATTCGAAAACTGTTAATGCTACTTTTTTTCTTATAATTTAATAAACAATTTGGGACGATCACGTCTGATGGGAAGATTTCGCTTGTTCTTGTGGATCCCCGAGTCAAAATCAACTGGGAATACTACTTAATATAAATTTTAAGAAACACATGCTTCCACGGACCCAAACATACTTTCGAAACCAGGTTTGGACGTACCAACAGGGCTCTGCACCGACTCACAAAACAAAAATCGTCCAATCCCAGTGCGCCGCCAATTTTGCCGGGTTATTTCTTGTTCAGAATGACTAGCGTCGACGCTGGATTTGAGCCCACTCGACTACTATGTTTAAGGTGTACTTTAATCGAAGGTCCAGTCACATCCCTATACCAATTTGGAAGAAATGTTTGCTTGAGGAATGGGCCAAACTTTCTTCAGAATACCTCCGTTCCACAGTCGAGGCATTCCCGAAGAGACTCAAGGAAGAAATGAAGAACAAAGAAAATCGAATCGAGTAATGTTGATGTGTTTTTGTTTATAATTAATTCAATAAACTATTTGTGAATTTTCAAGTTGATTCGATCATTTTTTTAATAGTTACATCACTTTGAATGTGTTTCCATAATTATGGGCCACCCTGTATATAATTTCGGTTATGTTTTGAAAATAACTTTGCAAAATGTGATCCGCTTGCTGTAAAGCTTTTAAGTGAAAGTGAATACTACGCGGGTAAATTTGCGCTGATGCGTCTTTCTCTTGGTCTCGAACGGGCTAACAGGTTATTTCAAATTTTATGGTCCGGCTCGATAATTTTTTAATCAACTCATCAAGAAAAAATAATCGTTCCCTCGAAAACAGCAAAATAAGCGTTCGTTCACACGTGGCGAGACCTTTTCAAGGCGCATGCGTAAATCTACCCGCGTATAGCAGTTGCCGGACTCCTAAACTAGGAGCATCAATCAAATCCCCTCTCATTGCAATTGCATCATAATCCTCAGACGATTTAAGGGGTGGTGAAACGTTAAGCAGATATAAACAATTTGTAATGCTTACAATGTTAGAAAGTTAGAAAGAATTGTTTCACTTGAAATAAATCGTCTGGTGGTAGACCACTAAAGACAATTTATGTCATGGATCGAAACACAGCAGTAAGGGAAGATCGCACTTCCAGTGACATCCAAATGAGGCATTCAGGTGAATCGTTAGAAGACGTTTGCGGCAAAATGGATTTTATGGACGTCGCCCAGCCAAGAAACCATTGATTAGTGAAAAGAATAGGAAGACGATATAGTGGCATTGTGCAAAGCTCATTGCAAAGGAGGGGGGGGGTTACTAAAGCTTTGATCTGTTCCGATACAGTTCTGATGATCTGGTTCGATATCGATCGATTTAATATAAGATGTAAAGTTTGAATAAATTAATAATGTCACAACTATCTAAACACTCAAAAATTATTAAAATGGCGAGCAATTTTGTTGTCAAAGAATATGACAATGCACTAGTTATTTGGGGGGAATTTATTTGAGAATTGAACACGATTCTTAACGGACACAATTCCGTTTTGACTCATATTTTTGACAGACAAGTTGCAAATGTTCACGCTTTCGTCTGGTGAACACGAATTGTTCTTGTGAACATTTAATAAGTCTATTCGAGTGAAAGAAATATAAAAATAGAAAATAAGTATAGATTATGAAGCCGTTGAAAATGATGATGATTATGGTGATATCATGAAAAGAAGAAACCTAACAGGCTCAAAACCAATATTCGCAATGTTTGTAACAAAAGAAGCAGAAGTTTTTGTTGAAGAATAAAAATGAATTAATTGACACTCTCGGGTTACCTACCGATGAAGGCTTTCATTGAGATATATTCGATATCACGTAGACCAACCAGCTTGGCGTTTGAATATTTATGAGAAACGAGAAAATGCATACTGCACGTCACTTGTGCAATCCTTATTTCGTTTACAAATTAGGCATTTTCGATCTAGATTTCAGTTTCACCAATTTTTCTTGAGATATTCGGCAATGTTTTTTTTGTCAAATGGCTGCTCCTCTTTAAATTATGCATGAAAATACGATTTTCTTTCGATTTCAAAAATAACCTTCTGAGTCAAATTATAACTGTTCTTGCGAGTGTCGCTCTAAACCCCGATTGTACCGTTTTGTATGAAGACAGGAACTTTTTATGAAAATAATGGGAGTTTGGCTCTCTGGTAACTCAAAACTAATCGGATCCGACAAATTTCGGCTCCGGAATCAACCTTATCCGATAGGTAGTTCTACGAATAAGACCAGAGCGAATATATCGAATCAGACTAACGAGTTGACGTTCTGAACGAAACGGGTAATTTAAAAAATATCAATGCAAACCCCCGTTTAAACTAAAGACTGATGTTTTTGGAATTACCGTACCTGCTGAATTGCGGGTCGACCCGCTTTCGACTCGCCCCGCCCCGTTGCTAGTATGGATAATATCCAATTCAATCAGAATGCGGAGAAGTTCGAAAGTCGAACGGTTCTTTAAAACAATAAGTGAATGAAAATTGGCACCTGCCAAGTGGGGCCCACTTAAAAAAAAGTTACGGTCCCATTTTGACACATAGTGACACCGGATCGAGTCAAGGCCATCATGGAACGAATTCGCCGATATCCATATTGGAGGATGAGAAAGAAGGCGTCGGAGATTCATTTGAGTGCAAGAAGTGTGAAATAAGGGCCTAATCGTGTCAGAAAAGCCGCCATTCTAGCTGAAAAAAAGAATGAAGCTCGACTGAGAATGACCAAAAATCGACGAGGAAAAATCGAAAAATTTTGATTATTTTTTTTTATTTGCTCAATAAATAATGCTGTCAATTTGAACGAGTTTTGTTTTTTTGGAAAAATTGTTTTATTATTTCGTGTAAACGCTTTGAGCAGATCAAATGCCTGAAAACAATTCCAAAACTACAGGCAAAAACATTGGTTTGGAAAAAAAAACAACCGAAGTGGGCTGGCATTGGAATTATTTTTCAAACTATGAAATTCTGCTCTAAGTTATACCGGAAATCCTATTTGATTAAGCTCACATTATTAAATGACTAATATGTTTTTTTTTTTTCAAAATGCTTTGAAATGTTGTTAGTAGAAACAAATAAAAGAAGGGGGACCTCGAATTATTGAAGCTCCAAATAATTCCGTTTCCATGATGTAATTGAATGTTTGAATTCTGATCAAGTACAATTTTCAGCAAGATGCACATTCGTTGGATAAAAACGTGGAAACCAAAAACTACGAATTAAATTTACGTGTTCAGAGTAATGTAAGAAGTCGGAAAACAAAGTGATGAGGAAAAAATAAAACGAAAACTAATCCAGATTTGGACATATCTCGACGCTGTTGAAAATAAAGTTTTCCGACGAATTTCTAAATAACAAACGCAGAATCGAATTTAAGTGCATCATAGATTTGAATAGTCAGCAACAAACATTTAGGTCAGTGTACTTGAATGAAGTTTCGAAAAAAAGAAGCAAAACGGAGAAGACGCATTTTAGTTATAGGAAGATTTATTGAAAGCTGCAACCCTGATTGCCTTCAAAAATTTGCTCACCAATTTCTGGAATTCATTCATTTTTCGAAGAAACAAAAATACACACACATTCAATCGTATAATAAGGAGCGGAAACGGAAGCAAGAGTTGATTAGAAATGGAAATTTCCGTTTTCATTAACGTCGATTAATTTGGAAAGAAAACGGGATTCAGACGGCAACAGCGAATATAAATTCTTTGCATTCTCAAGTTAAAGCAAAGGAAAAACATAAACGCTGAAAACAATGCATTCTTGATTCATTGAAAATCTATATAAATCTCTAATCACCACCCCAAAACTATTCTGTGCGATGAGAAGAAGATCGATAGCCCGACTTTTTCATCTAGTTCAAGTCGAACATCCTACCATGAATGAGTTTTTGGTGCAGTATTGCGCCAAGCATGCATGAATCATAATGACAGAAAGTCGGACAAAAGTTATTCCGTTTTCCGCCAAAAATTATTAAAATCAGCAAAATATCACATTTTTTTGTTTTCAATTTTAAATTGATTAGATATTTATATTTTAAAAAGCAATGTTTTAAAACTAAACTCTTCAGAATTGCATTTCAGCGGGGGAAACTCGATTTGAAAAGGTTTTCTCAAAAAAATTTTCCACTTTTCGTATTTATAAATTCAACTAACTAAAACAAATGTTTTTAAAGAACTTTGTAACAAAATTGGTAATAAAAAATATTTGACATTTTCTTTTGCGGGACCTATGAAATGCAGTCCTAGCAAACCATGTCTTACAGATTTGCCATCGACGACTTTAACGATTCCCTGTCAACCCCATTTTGCTTGTGTGTCGGTCATTCTACTGAATGGCCTACAAATTTGACGTTTGAGAGAAAAAAACATCATCCGAATTATGCCACAATTAATTTATTACAGATCCTGCACGTATCCAAATAATATAAAACAGAAAAATAAGATAAAATTGGTGCATCTGAATAGTCGAAGAATGTTAATATAAATAACATACGTAACTGCTTAGTCGTCTTTTTTGTTTGGTCCATCACCTTCCTGAAAAATGAGAATCAATCATCATAAGTTTTACTATTTTAAAGATTTTCTCAAATTGAAATCTAGATCATTAAATCAGACCAAAAAGTTCAAAATGAAAGTTGAACCATATGGCTAAATATATTATAGTAGGAAGTAGCTTATAACACAAACTACAAATTCTGCACGAATTTTTGCAAACTTATGTTCTTTTGATCAATTACAAGAAAAAAACATTCATTTAATTAATGGCACGTAATAAAAAAAAACCGAAAATATCAATATTTTTGTCTCAAAAAATACAGGGATCATACGAAATGATTCGCACTAAATTTAATTACATTTTGCCAAAAGTAGTCTCTTTCTACGCTTGAATTTCCTTGAAGTATTTACCTTTTACAAAAACTACATATTTTATTTAAAATTTCATGTATTTATAAATTATTAATTCAGTCCGTTGCATTTTTACCTTAAAACGAATATTAATTTCCAAGTAAAGGGCGATGTAATAAAAAAAAATGGAAAAATAATTATTTTCCTTTTTCATCGCCCTTTAACAACAATAAAAAGGATACCAGGAAGTACAATTTGGTAATTAGATCATTTAAGGAAGGTCAGCGATTCGTTTTTATATAACAAATTGTGAAACTAAGGGACTCTACTAAAGCTTCTAAAAATGGAACTGCACACATACCGCCTTGGCAAGAAGATCCGAGACACGATTAAACTCATTTTGCAAACCCTCAGCCTGCTTCTTGATGGTATCGCGGTCAATCTGAGCCGATTTAAGCTCTTCTCCCAATTCTTTCACTTGTCTCTTGAGTTCGGCAACCTCCTCTCCGTCTTGCTGCAAATTGAATGTCCTTGTCATAAAAACATAAATATAGTCAGACATACCGCGTTCATCAAAGTTCTAGCAGTCTTTGAAGCATTTTCAGCTTGCCGCATAGCAGCCTCTCCAGCAGCTTCGAGCTGAGCTCCGCGAGTCAACAATGAAATGATTCTTCTGATGATTCTACAAAAACACAGTGAAATATTAGCCGAACAAAAGTTAGTACAGAAAAAGAAGAAGCGAAAATCCAGAGATGTACAAGTTGCGTTGAGCCCGGAAGAGTCTCATGTGGTGTGTGGCATCGGACTCGGCAGTAACGCGAATCGCCTTTTCTTCGAGGTTGTTATATTTCATCGTCTCACGTACTCCATCTAAAAGTTTTAGTTATTTATATTTTTTATTGCTTTAAAAATACCAGCGAAAAGGATGAAAAGAACGAGCCCAAAAGCGGTCCCGTAGATTTGTCCATGTCTCGTTATTGCGTTATACAACCGACTGTGAAAGATTTTGCTCCAGCTGTAAAGTAAATTATTGAAATGACATTTTTTTCTAGAACACATGTGTTTGCGGCAAACCATGTGTTGTTATATTGTGGACGCCCTGTGCTGAATTACTGTGAGTTTGATTCGCGGGTTATCCGCAGTACGCTTGAATTCCCATTATTTTAGTTTCAATTTGAATTATCGGCTAGAAAAAGTGCTATGGTCCACAATTATTCAAGACGCTCGTTTATAAAAAAAAAATCGGCGCAGGGGCTCGTTTTTTTTTTCACGAATTTAACAATTCAACTTTGAAGGAAAAAATGTCTCACTCACAATGACGGACGAATCCATGGCAGAAGCAAAATGAAACAAATTCCAATTTCGACATACAAAACGAATGCAACGATAGTCCATTGAAGTGTCATTTTGTTGTCAGGGTTTCGCTGCAAATAACGCTGATAATAACAAAATGAAAAGTAACAATCGATTGGTAGAACGAAGAAAGACGCACACGCATGATGCACTGCGGAGGCGAACGAGAAAAAAGTGAAAAAAAAATAATACAGCCCGTGTTGTTGTCGCCAACAACTGTCTAAAGTTCGAACATCGAAGAAACGTGAGGCAACGTGGGATGAATAAATATAAATGAAAACCATTGCAAATGAAGAAATTGTAAACTTATTTTATACAGGGTGTCATTTAAGTTCCCGCACAAAAGTTAGACGGCATGAAAAGCTTGGCTGTCGCACTTTTCGTGCACCAATACAATTTATTTTTGTTAAATAAGGTGTATTTTACTTACTTTTCAAGTTTCACTTCATTCGGATGTGTTTCCGAGAAATGGCGAAGGCTAACATCCATTGCGCTTCCATTATCGAACTTCATAAGCGAAATGAGCGCCCGACAGAGATCATTCAACGCCTCGGTGTGCCTCGTAGAACGGTTTAAGACACCAACAAACGTTTCAAGGAGCTAAATACGACCAGTGACCTTCCCAGACAAGGAAGACTCGTCTCAGTAACCACTCCTCAGAAGATCAACGCCGTCAAAACGAGGATCAGGCGAAAACCGCACAGGAGCATAAGAAAGATGGCGTCAGACATGGGAATGAGCATCTTCGCTATGGAACAAATGGTCAAAACGAAGCTTGGACTGACCCCATATCGCGTCCAAAAAGCGGCAATTCTATCGGCCGTCAACTAGCAGAGACGCTTCGAAAAAGCAAAACGACTTTTTGCTCGCACGCGGTCTGGAGAACACCTCGCCACTGTCTTCTCCGACGAGAAGCTGTTCACTGTGGAGGCGGCATTCAACTCACAAAACCATTGAGTACTTGCCCAGACATCCCAGCAAGCTTCAGAGAAAGGAATAACAATTTATCCAGCCTCACATCCTGCCAGTGTGATTGTTTTCGGTGCCATCTGCTCAACCGGGAAGTGCCCCTGGTTTTCGTGGATCAGGTGGTGAAAGTGAACAAAGAAGTCTACGTTCGGGACATTTTGGGGAAGCATATGATGCCCTGGGCCCAAACGCATTTCGGTGGGAAGATATGGGTCTTTCAACAGGACGGAGCACCCGCCCCTACTGCCAAAACTACTCAGGAGTGGTGCCAGACCCATTTTCCCGACTTCATCAAGTCATCCGAATAGCCTGCTTGCTCCCCAGACCTGAACCCGCTTGACTTCTCCGTGATGGGGTCTTGCAGGAGAAGGTCAACGCAAAACCCCACTCAAGTGTAGAGGCTCTGAAGAAGACATTACTGGCGGAATGGGACAATCTTTCCATCGAATACCTGCGTACCACAGTCACATCCTACCCGAAGCGTCTCCGCGAAGTCATAGCTGCGAAAAGAGGCCGAATCGAAAAGAGTTAATAGATAATTATTTGTTGTACTATAGATAAAAAATATTTCGAGTCTCGTTTGATTTGGACTTTTAGTTTCAGAAATATACGTCTTCAAAGTTGTGCGGGAACTTAAATGACACCCTGTACACCTCACAATCGTCAACGTGTTCTATTGCGAAATTCGCGCTGACTAACAAACAAACCAGCTGCAGGCGATTTCTATCAACTATAAGGAAAAAATATTGCTAAAATACGACGTAAAGAATGATAGTGGTTTCGCAAATTTCGCACAACTAATACAAGGTAGAAATATATGCGGGAGAAACACCACCGTTCCCTCTGCACGGATTGCCAAATTCGTATTCGATTGTGATTTCGATTCGGCGAAAATAGTCAACATAGATCGAAACGTTTCCAAACTTCTGTTTTTAACAGAACGGAGAAAATTTTAGAAAAGTATATCGGATGATTCTACCGATAACGAATTAAAAGGAAATCATAAATATTTTTTATCAATTGAACACACAACGACCGTACAATATGGTAGTAAAAGGCTCAAGTTTTTAATGAATTTAAGTCGAAAAAACGAAAGAGCAAACTTTCAAACATAATTTCGTATTGGAAAAGAATGAAAAGAACAGGAACAACCGAGACTTTGGACAAAAATCGTAGACATTGGAAAAATAAATAAATGATAAGTACTTTAAGCAGGTAATAAGATACCGAAACAATCGTTGAAAAAAAATATAAACCAGCATTAAGAAACTTTCTGTATTTTGGAGAATTGGTTCGAAAAATGAATACATAAAAAGTAAAAATGAAAGAAATCAAGCAAATAATTGATATTTAAACCGCAGCACAACTCGGCGAATACGTTGACCAATATATTTGAAATTATGATTATAGAAAAATAAAACAAAAAATAAGTTCGTCGCATTCCGTGGATTTCCAGCTTTCAACTACTCTTCTAAAATGTTATATTAGATTTTTAACAAATTAAAATAGAAAAATATCTCTTACTAGCATAAGATAGCGTCCATTGTTTCGCTGTCTTTATGGCCTCGGCTTCATTTGTTTTCCATTGTTCAGCAACATCAGTGGCCAGCGGATCCTCTGGATTTGGTGCAGAAAGGAGAGCTTGAATAGACAGCAAAACAGTGCGAATTTGAAGAGCTGGGGACCATTTGTCTAAATCAATTATAGAATGCATCCGACTACTGATATACGGGATCATGAGTACATTTACGGGCATGCGCCTTTTTCTACAATTCTGAGCTGTATCGGATGACAAATTGCTCAAACTTTTAAAATTTGTTAAAGATTTATCCTTAAAAAAATTCAGAAGATTTGCTCAGAAATTTCTACATAAAGTTTCTAATGAACCTATTCATTATTTTTTTTAATCCAAGAAATTGCCAGCTTTTTCTAAGAATTTTCCGCCATTTACTGAGTAGTTATTTAATAGGTGGTGAAATTATACCAATACGAGTATGGTCATTAGTTTAAGCGGGCAGTATAGCATTTCCGGACTCCTAGTAGAATTAATTATATTCAAACCTTTTAAAATATCCAAACAAATTCGTCCGAGCTTGTCAATGTTCGGATGATAGATTTTAGTCATAAATCTAACTTTTGGTGCAGCCATAGGATATTCTTCAGGCAAAAACAGTTCTAAATTGAAAATGCCGCCGGCAAACGGCGAATCTTCTGGACCTGTTATTTTTACTTTGAAATATCTGGAAAAAAAATTATGAGGCTATAAATTAAAAAAATAAACTAATATCCTTTTCAACCCACTGTAAAAAACATTACCGAGCGTTTGACTCATCTGGTGTCGCGGAAATTCCTGGCACAGGATCGGCCAGCAGGCGCTGAGTCTCCTTAATAATTCGGCGCGGAAGAGCATTTGCCATGTCGCTAATTTCAGTACTTTAAGAAAACGTGAAATGCAAATGTAATAAAAATACAATAGGCGAAACAACCGAATATAAAATTTAAAAAATGAAAAAATTATCTATTAATATTTATCACAAAAACGCGTAACTTTTTAATTCTCGGACAGACGAAATTGACAGATTTAAATTATCAAAAACTTCCATAATTTTTGAGTTTGAATTTTTCAAAAGAATTTCTTATTAGATTAAAACGAAAATGATTAGAAACTCATTCCTCTAAAATTTAAATATTAAGAAACGCTGTTTTACATTCGTCTGTCCTCGATAATACATAATTAAATGATGAACAGAAGTAATTTCTGACCAGCTACAATAAATTTTAACAAATCCATTGATCATCGAACTATAACTTATTTATAATTCTTCCTTAACAAATTTCGGCTTGAGTTCCTCTATCCTCTTGATAAATTCTGACTTCTCAGTGCACCCTTCCAATCATTGAGAATATTCTTCAACTCTTTTACGCTTATTTTCTTCAAATCTATAGTTTTCCAGTCCAAATTTCTCTCTAAACAATAAAAATATAATATAAAAAAATATAAATTATAAAAATACCGTATTTATGCACAGAGAACATATTTTACTTTAAGCTTCTCAGAAATCTTATCTGCGGGCATAGACCAGCTCAATGGCTTTTGTACCTCATGAATAATCGAAGTTGCTGATTTCGGTAACGCTTCAATGTAGAAACACTGAAATTTTGATATATTCAACTGAAAAAAAGAAAAAATACAAATTTATGGACCCACTTAACTTCATTCAAGATTTTGACACACTGAAAATCGCATAGGCCAAGAAATGCGACAGAGGCATGCTTAGAGAGGAAGGGGGTAATCTCAAAGAAAATTTCAACAATAAACCACCGGAAAATATTTCCAATAAAAATTTTCGGCTGCCGCGCGGAAGAATATTTAGAAAACACGTAGCTACCAATCGGTTAACACTTTTCCACACTTACAACATTCTGGGTTAAACTATTTTTATTGCACGTGGTTCAATTTTTACATTACATTATTTTACGGACGAATTTTGAAAAAAAAAAACAATTTAAAGAATTACGTCGACCTTCCCAGACAAGTGAGTTGAAATTGTAAAAAAAATTACTGTTGAGCAGTTCAAAATGTCTCGAGCAGACTTTTTTAATTTTTCATTATTTCCGACCAGCCCGGTTCAAATGTTTTTTTTTTATGTATTCACCAATGCATGGGTGAGAAACGGTGGACTTTCAAATTCTACATATAATTTTTATGGATTTTGGAATTACCCCAACTTTTAAAGAATTATTGTCGGAATCAAACGACTTGACAAAATTTAAAAAATTATTAGTTATGTCAATGCGGCGAGATTGCGTACATTGCATTATAGCGTTCGCGCATTAAATATTCAGTCAACGATTAATTTAAATCTACACTGATTTCGCGAATTTGAAGCTCCGCCTCCCTTCAGTCGTTTGACGCCGATAATATGTTTCCGAAAATTCAATTTACTATCTCATAGCTTACCTACGCATTGTTGATATCATGCGACTGACATAACTAGGAATAGGAAGAAAACAAATTTGCAGAGCATCTGAAAAATGTCATATTAAATATTCGGTACCCTCATATTTTTATGGCACTATGCGAATATTGAAAAAATGATTTAACCGATTTAAAAACCTAATGGAGCGAATCCGTTATCGGAAAAAAGAAAACAATTTTGTTTCCTTTTCTCTGGAGCAAGGCGATTTCCGCCGGAAACAGTATGTTTGAGAGTTTGAGATACCATTTCCCGCGGAAATCGCACAGCACCTGATCGCTTTTTTCCATTGTTTTGCTGGCATTGAATCGCCCATTCGGCAAATTACAAAAAAGAAAAAAACTCTTTTTTAACAATGTGTTCGAGTTTTTTTTTTCAAAAATCCGCATAGCCTTTAGAAAAAAACAATTGGAGAACTCAAGTTTTCTAGAAAGATATTTGAACCGCAAACGTCTTGGCACACACATAGTGTGCGCCTTCAAGCATTGATTGACGCTTTTCTCGTTGCCAATTTCACAACCGTGGATTTTAATATGGACTTCTTCAATAAAATTGTGAAAATTTACTTTTCTGCCAGCCATTGATAAGAGTTTCTTTTTTGAAATGTAACTTTACGTAAATTTGAAACCAAACCCACTTTGTAGAATTTATTTTTATTTGTTTTGAATAAATGAATTTATTTGAATATTTCAAGTATATCTTTAATTCAACTGTTCAAACAGTAAAATTTTAATTAAACATGGATATATCGAATTTCAATTAGAATGAAGGCACTCAAAAACTGCTTACAAGATCATTTCTTGTTCTTGCTTTCCAGAAAAAGGCAGTTCCCACGATTGTTCATGAACGATTGGTATCACCCCAAAAATCATAGAATGAATCACAAATGTGAACCGGTTTATGATTTTTATCGAAAAAATATCTTCCGATTTCTGCTCGAATTGGATTTCGAAAATCGCTATATATTTAATAAAAGATGACTCCATTCAACAAAATAGAAAATATTCATTATTTGACGTTTACATAGATACGAAGCACAACGTGGCATCGAGCACACTGCATTCATTCATGTTGTTTCGCGTTCTCGGTCTCGACTTTTTTGTTGTACGTCTGTCGTCCAACCGCACCGCCTCTCCTGCCCAAATATTGCCAAATACATGACCCGGAGGGCGTCTCACTTCGTAGCATCATTCCGTGTGCTGCTTATCGGCGAATTGTGATCTTTCCGACACGGCGGTTGAGAGTGTAGCGATTCATTTGAAGCAATGTTCGTTGGAGCGTTTTATGCGCTAGCCGCTGTCTGTGGAATTCTGTACTTCTATACGAAAAGTGCCGCAAATGAAGGAAACGAGGATTCTAACTTCAAGAGTTTCCAAAGAACCTATCTCGTTGTATATTTGATGGCAGTAGGTTCGTTGTTCATTCCTTTTCAGTGTTCGACTAATTTATCAACCGAATCGGGTGAAGATACTAACAAGAAAGATTGAATTGTTCAATTGAAAAGTTTCGCAATTTCATCATTTCTAATGACTGATTTTGATTTTAAAAAATTTGACGATATTCACTTCAATCAATATGGCATTCAATACACATAGAGAGACTACAAAACAATAGAAGATTCGACTATTTTCAGCCGGAGACTGGCTTCAGGGACCCCATGTTTATGCGCTTTATGAGTCCTACGGTATGACGAAACATCAAATCGAAATCTTATTCATCGCTGGATTCGGGTCAAGTCTTATTTTCGGAACATTCATAGGATCGATTGCGGATAAATTGTGAGTATGAAAAAACGGTGAATTGAGAAGGATCGAATGCAGAATTTTTTTAGTAGTCCAGAAGTTTGAACATATCTAAAAAAACAGAACGAAAGTTTATTCCTTTCAGTATATTTTGGAATGTTCTTTCTTAAATTCGAATAATTCAATTTTCCTTCGTTCATTTCGTGAAATTATCTACGATTGAGATCTTTCAGCGGACGACGTAACAATTGTCTTATGTATGCGATATTGTATGGCGGATCTTGCATCACAAAACATTTTGGGAATATCAATGTATTGATGATTGGTCGATTCCTTGGAGGAGTCGCCACCTCAATCCTCTATTCAGCCTTCGAATCGTGGCTCATCTACGAGCACAACACGGTAATCATTTTTCATCTGACGGTTGTTGCCCACTTAGATTCTAATCTCTGAGAAGTTCGACCAGCTTTAATCTGCGTACATTATCGTACTCATTTATATCGTGTTTCTAATCGTAGTCCACGATCAGTACTAAATTTAAATGCAACTTTATTGCTAATTAAGTAGCATTGTTTCAGAGAGGATTTTCTGAAAACCTGCTTGGAACAATTTTCTCAAATGCCGCTCTCGGAAATTCTCTTATCGCTATCGCTTCTGGTGTCGCTGCGCAATTCGTTGCTGACATTTTCGGTTTTGTGTATGAATTTTCTCTTTCTCTCTCTCTCTTCGACGGAACTCGTATTTTTAAGAGCTCCATTCGATCTCGCACTTTCCGTTCTTTTGATTATGGCGGTGATTATTATGAACACTTGGCCAGAAAACTATGGAAATGAAAAAGCTGAAGTTCAAGAGTCTTTCCAAAAAGCAGTCGCAATTATCCGGGAAGATCCAAATGTTTTCTGCTTGGGACTTGTTCAGTCACTGTTCGAAGGATCTATGTACACTTTCGTGCTCGAATGGACTCCTGCTCTTACACTGGCGGCTCATGGAGATCCAATTCAACATGGATATATCTTTGCGGCTTTTATGGTTGCAACAATGATTGGATCGTCAATTTTCAAATTACTTCAGAAACGCCAAAAACCAGAAGACTTCATGAGGTAATAGTTAAGAACTTTAAAAAAAAACTACGTTTACTTTCCCTTTTTAGATACGTTCTTATGCTGGCTGCGGTATGCTTGTCTATGCCAATTGTTGCTCCAGACAACTTGGGTCTTGTTTTTGCCGGATTTCTTCTTTTTGAGGTGATGCTTAATATTACATTCGCAAAAAAAGAAACGAGCACCGTAGTTACTGTAATTTAGTTTTTCTATGATGATATTGACGTGCAGGTTTCGAGTAGTAGGTACGCTATTTGTATAAATAAAACGAAATTTTGAATACCGCGCCGCAAACTATCAGCATCAGCAGCGCTCATTTTTGGCGTTGGTTATATATAAAGTTATTTGAAATATTAGGTCTGTGTTGGAATTTTCTGGCCTTCCATGGGATGCCTACGTGGTGCCTACGTATCTGAAGAGACTCGCTCGACTACATTGAATCTTTTCCGAATTCCACTCAATCTCATTGTTATCTTCATTTTGCTAAAGGTAAAGCCAAATGAAAACTTAAAAAACCAAAAATTGGCCTTTTTAGAACTTCACAATGATCTCAATTTTCAAAATTTGCGTGTTTTTCCTTTTCGCCGCTGCTCTTGCACAACATTATCTCTACATGTAAGTTTTCTTTTAAATATAGACAAGAATAAATATTTTTTTTTTAAATCTTAGACGATCCGAATCCATGCCGAGAAAGGAAAAACTTCCGATAATTATTGAAGACGAAGGATTATAATTCAATTTTAGGGTTTCTTTTTATGTTTAAGACAATGCATATCGACATAATCGTATTTCTGTTTTCAAGGGTATACACTAGGAATAAATTGTATAAACATAATAGTTCTAGATGTTAATATTTAAAAAATACTTCGAACAGGCACAAAAACTCGTTTTACGTAAAATATTATATCAAAATAAATACGATAAATTTCGGGTCTCTGTAAACGATGGAGCATCGTTGGCATCATTTAAATTTCCATTTTTCTGCAAAATTTTTCGAATTTCCGTCGGAACTGATTGCAATAATTGTCCGGATGTTTTACACAACGTTTGGCATTTCAGCTTTGCTTGAATAACTCTTCTGCTTGCCAGCATCGTTTAAAGGTAATCAAATTTTCCACTTAACGCACTATTTCAATTCACCCACACTTCCTCCTCTCGCACATAACTAAAAAGATTTTTGCTTTCATATACACCTAACTCGTCTCTTTCCCTATCAATACATTACTAATGCGATTATAGCAGTTCACAATGGTTATGACAACAGTGACACATTTCGCTTTTCGTGTTTTCGGTTAAATTTATTATTTTTCAATTTCATTCAAAAGAATAGTTTAATCTGTCAGTTGATAATGCAAGTTTCCTAGGTGTATTCTTCGAAGACCCTGAAAAATCAAAGAGCCTAATCGAAAAAAGCAATATCACGCAAATTCTATTAAAATTGGAAGCTCATTAATCTTGGAAATTATCTCTTGAAATCTTACCATTTAATTTTTCTTCAAGCTTTAGCCTTCTTAAGCGACTTGCTCGGTTTTCTAGTGGTGTTTCACCAGCCATTGGTGCTGGCATCATTCGAGGAGAAATGCGGTTAATCTAGTTAGTGAATTTTTTTAAATAATTGTGGGCGTGAAATGTTTTACCGGTGTCGATGCCGCATTCGGGGTTCCCGGCATAACGGTCGCCCATCGCGATTGGACTGATTTTGGAGTTGCTAGTCGTGTTGACGAAAACATTCTCTGATCAGATGACCTTCTCCTAGCCATCCGTTGATGTGTAGTAGTAAATGAAACTTCCGAAGCAATTGGAGACATTGGGATGATATTGCCAATAATAGACGATCGTCTGTTATGCGCTGGCGACTCGTGACGTTCTTTTAAATCTATTCCGTTATTCAGTAATTTCTGCAATAATTACATAAATTTGCTGTAATCGAACGATTTCTGGCTTACGTAAAACTCCTCTCGCGGCATTGGACTAATTGTCGACGATTGCTCTTCGTGCCGAATTTGCTCATTTACCTCTTCCTCCTCTTCTTCTTCTTTCTCCGTAAACGGTTTTCGCGTCTTGAGCTGATCTTTAAGTTCATCAACAGATTGAATGCCCATCTCAAATCACGATTAAATTTAATAATTTTAATTTCATAAACAATGTACTTTTAAAAGAAATTTAAACACGGCTTTCTTAATAACTTCTGCATAAATTTTGGCGACTTCAGGATTGTTTGGTATATTTGTCGATGATGACGAAGATGTCTAAAATAAAATATTTTTAGAAAATTTGAGATAATTGTACCATTTTTGTAGTAGGTTCATTGTGTGCCCATTCTTCAGCCTTAATTAGTACATGTTAAATTTTTTTTTAATTTTTAACATACCATTTGCACTAAATCGCTGAGGTCGCTATTGACATTAGTTGAAGATTCCATGTTTTCTAATCCACTAATTAATCATTCGATTCAATTTATAATGCGGTGAAATCAGCAGAAATGGAAAATTCGAGTTCACGCCATAATTCATCCGGTCCAAATCATTAGATTCATTGATTTTATAGTTTATTTGTTTGTTGGTGTTATATTTCAAATTTGAATACGTGTTGATTTTGATGAAGATAGTTGAAGCATGTCTGCTGCAGATATGGCTCTAACGAGAATGACGTGTACATGTAATAAATTGTTATATTGGAATGTTAGCAATATGCGTTCGAATTGCGTTCCGAGATTGTCTGCGCTCCCGCCAGACAATACGAGTTCGAGTGTAAAGTGTGCTTTCATCCCATCTCTCCTCTATTTCTTAATATATAAAAAATGTGAAAATTCGGTTCATAATATTTTTATTACATTTTATTTCTTGCTTCAGTCTTTTCGGCTTCGTTCAGTCAGCAATATTTTTAATTTTAATTTTGTTTAGAAATTCGTATGTGTTGTTCACATTTATTATCAAATCGTATTCAATAAGAGATGAAAACAACATTTTCAATGTGAATATTAACACTGTGTCGATATGGACACTGGGCGTGGCCTGGAAAACTTTCACTTCAGACTTATTTTTTGTTCCTAAGGCGATTTGATTTTTTTTTGAATTCCAAAAATCAATCTCAATAGAACGTTCCATGAGAATCTTTTCAAATTTGGTTGGTAGTTGTATCAAAAATAAAAATTATTTGTCAACATTTGAATTAATCGATTTTATTATCTAAAATTGGTAATGAAATCTACATAAATCGTTACACCATGCGCTTGGTTGAGCTTCCACAATTCCCACGTTTTTTTGCTGTGAAGCGATAGAGATTAGGTAATTAGTGGAATTGTAGTACAATAGGAATCAGAAACTTCCTTTTTTTAATTAAGTTTTGAATTTCGAGCATTTAATGGAGTTTTTCCTTGCGTAATCTCGATTAATCCTTTTCGTTGTCTTTCCTTTTGTTGTAAGTCGGAAAACTCGAATTACAATTTAAACTTTATCTAAAGTAAGCGTTAGACAACAATAACGAACGAAGCGCAATTTAATTAGTTAACGGATAATAATAACAATAATGGCTAGTCGGGGGAATGGATAGTATGTGAATACAAATAATAATGAAGCAGCACGGTAGGAAAACATAAACAACAGCGAAAACCAATCAAGTAACTCGGGTCCGGGCCTAAAACAATCCAACAACTCAACTTCGTGTATTTGCGCGCCAACTCTGGTGTGTGTGTAAACACCGTGATATTCACCGTAACCGCAGGATTTAAATTGCTAATATCTTTCTTCATATTTTCTTGCTCCTCGCAACATCTCCCCCGACAAAAGAAATTGGGGCATCCTTGCTTGGTGTTGGCGTTGATGACGTCGATGATATGACGATATATGCACAATGACCGTTGACTGGTTGCTGACTGATAACTATGGCTGCTGACTGATATAAGTTGGGTCTTCATTGTGGACTGGGATCAAATCGTACGATGGGTTTCCGAACTCTTGCACTGCGTCGTAACCTGACTTCTGGAGCGTCCTGGTTCCGCTTTAGAATGCTTGCGGGTACGTCCTTGGCACGATCCTCAGGGCCTGCCTGGGTGTTCGGTTCAATCTTGGGTTTAACACACACCGTACGCTGGCTACCTAGCGCGTCACATACATTTGACATAGATCTACTATCCTCAGGGGGACCTATACAAGGGGAAATATTTTGTCTCTGACCTTTTGTACGTGTTGATCCTGCTGACTCCTTTGCGATTGCTACTGGTATTTGACTGTGACGATGTTTTGAACTTGAGGGTTGACTTTGTCCATGGCAAGACTTCTGGTTGGGATGTTCGTTTGACTTTGGCTTGTCCGGTGGCGAATGGGTATTGTCGTTGTCACTGCTTGAACTCGACTGATTGGTGCACAGATCATTCACTGGATTTCCTGAAATTATTTCATGTGATACGGGTAACATGAAAATATCAGTCATTGTCTCAAACCACCTCTCTTCTGGACTCTTTACCAATCTATTTGGTCTCATTTGATTGGCGTGGAACTTTTTTATGTGTCCTTCATGATCCACCATGTAGATCACTGGTCCCACCACCTTCGTCACTATACCTTCTTCCCAAGTCCATCGATTTCGACGATAGATTTTTACGAAAACTCGATCATTTACCTGGAAGTGTTTCTCTTTAACCCCCCTCCCGTCAAAATGTTCCTTCATGATCCTTTGTTTGTCCGACAAGTTTTGTTGGGACTTTCCTTGATCATTCCCTCCAATTGAATCCATCGGTGTTGAGCGATAGTATAATAGAAATTTGTCCAGTGTTTCCTGTGATGTGATCCCTTCACCCTTCAACTTCCTGAGTCCGCGTTTGAGGGTATCCACAAATCTTTCTGCCAAGCCATTACTTTGTGGATGATACGTTGGTGTCTTGATATGTTCTATGCCATTCTCCAGGCACATTCGTGTAAATAATTCTGAAACAAACTGGGTTCCATTGTCTGATACTATTGTATCTGGCAATCCATTTCTAGCAAACATTTGTTTCAACAATGCGACTGTTGTGGAAGCTGCAATCGATTTTGTGATCGATACCTCAGGCCATTTAGACAATGCATCTACTGCTACGAGATACCAAACTCCATTTTCTGGTCCCGCAAAATCGATGTGGATGCGGCTCCACGCTCGATTCGGCTTTGGCCATGGTTCCAACGGAACTTTCACCGACGTCTTCTGGTTTTCTTGGCATTTCCGACATCTGTTTACCGTTTCGGTGCATGCTTCATCGATCTTTGGCCAATATACGCATGTTCGGGCTAATTGCTTCATCCTCTCGATACCTGGATGATTCTCATGAAGTTGCTTCAATACCTGGTTTCGCAATAATTCTGGGATGACAACTCTATGTTTCCATAACACACATCCTTCAGTGACTGCGATATCATCTTTCCTCGTGATAAACGGTCTTATCGTTTCATCGACTTGATTACTTCTTGGCCAATTATTCGATTTCCAGTATTTGATGACGGTTTTCAACACCTTATCCGTAGCTGTCGCTTCCTGAATATCGGACACTGTTAATGGTAATTTTCTTACCCCTTCAGCCAAATAATCCACATTTAACACCTTGACTTCGGCGATTACGATGTCTTCGTCCTGAATTTGTGCTTTCTGCATCATCCTGGATAGTCCATCCGCTTGACCGAACCTGTCGGTTTTTACATATTCAATAGAAAAATCATACCCCATCAACATCGTTGCCCATCGAACCAATCTGTTTTGTGAGTAAATCGGCAAATCCCGCTTTTCTCCAAATATGGCCAGCAACGGTTTGTGATCTGTCCTTAAAATGAATTTTCTACCAAAAATAAACCTGTGGAATCGTTTGATTGCAAAAACTAAGCCAAGTGCTTCCTTTTCGATTTGAGCGTAATTCTTTTCGGCTCCTGCTAGTGATCTGGCAGCATGCGCAATCGGTTTCTCCGATCCATCTGGCATCCTGTGTGAGATCACTCCACCAATTCCATATTCTGACGCATCGGCCGCCACAATGATTGGTAGTTGTGGATCGAAGTGGTTGAGATTTAAATCTGATCCTAAAATATCCTTTAGTTCATCAAACTTACTCTGTTCCACATCGGTCCATTTCCAAGGAGTGTCTTTCTGTAAAAGACGATCCAGTGGACCTCTCAATTCTTTCATCTTTGGGATGAAGGCACTATAGTATGTGATCATTCCCATGAATGATTGTAACTTCTTTTTGTTGTCGGGCGGTAGCATTTCTCGAATGACTTTTGTTTTTGCTGGGTTTGGCCGTCTGCCGTCGCTATCTAATAGAAATCCCAGGAATTCTATCTGTGGTTTTCCGAATGTGCACTTTTCCATTCTTACTCGAAATCCATACTCCTGGATTCGTTGGAACAATTCTGTTAGATTTTTACTGTGCTCTTCTTCGGTTTTTCCGACGATGATTACATCATCAAGATACGCCGCTACTCCATTTAGACCTGTGATCATTTTGTCGACCACTTGCTGAAAAATTGCTGGGGCCGTTTTCACTCCGAATGGCAGTCTGTTGTATTTGAAAAGACCTAGGTGTGTATTTATTACACACAATTTCTTCGACTCCTCATCCAATTCGATCTGTAAATACGCATCTGCCAGATCGATTTGGGAAAAGATCCTTCCACCATTCAGACGTGTGAAAATGTCTTGTGGAGTGGGTAGCGGGTGCTTATCTTCTTCAAGATTATTATTTAATCCTGTTTTGAAATCGGCGCACATTCGGGTTTTACCGTTGGCCTTTTTAATAATAACCGTCGGTGCGGCCCATTGACTGTGTGCGATTTTCTCAATGACTCCCAATCCGACGAGTCTTTCGATTTCTGTAGTAGCGGCTTCTAGCGAACCATAGGGGACCGGTCTGGCCTTCTTGAACACCGGGGTTACCCCTTCTTTCACTTCCAGGTGGGCCTTCTCCTTGACACAAGTTCCTAGCTCTTCCTGGAACACGGATGGGAATCTTGTTTGTAATTCTTTGGCCCTATCCTTTTTTACAGATTCGACCTGGCTTACCATTCGCTCCATATGGTACGCCATATGTTCGGATTGATTGATAAAATCTAATCCAAGCAGGTTTCCTTCTTTTCGAACATATATCCAACCTTGACCGGTGGATCCTTTTAGTTCAAAATCAGTATGGAATCGACCGTCTATTTCCATTGTGGATCCATTTGCACATATGACTTTGGCGTCAGCTGTTTCCAAAGTTGGTTTTCCCAACTTTTCCCACTCGACTCTACCGATCAAGGTAATGTCGGCTCCGGTATCCACTTGGAAATCGATCCACTGGCCCTTTACCCTTACCGGTAAGAACTTCCTAAAAGTGTTTATCGTGCAGCTCGATACGACGCTAAACGTCCTTTTGGGTTTTGCAGCGGATTTACGACATTCCTTCTTGAAATGCCCTGTTTCACCACAGTTCCAGCATTCCCTGGTCTTCGATACCTTTCTTTGTTGCCGACTCCTGCTCCGATTTGTCTGCTTTGTTCGCTGGTCTCCACCTTTCCACTCGGGCCTCGAGGTTCTTTTGTGAACTTGGCTTACCTCAGCCATAGACCTCCTTTCGATTTCTTCCGAGTCTTTTTTTAGGCTTAAGATCCTCATCCACTCAGCGAATAAGTCCTTTATTGTCCTTTGCTTCTGTTCCGTGGTCCTTCGTTCCATGAAATGCAGAAAATGAGTCCGCATTTTCTCATCGGCGGGGCGATCCAACCCTTTTATAAAGAAAAAGACCTTCCAGTCCTCAGCGCTTAACTCTTCCAGTCTCGCTTTTTCACACATTTCGTTCACTCTGTTAGCGTACTCCGTAGGCGTTTCTTCTGCTTTGGATATTTGCAAACATGCGAACCGATATGCAAAAAGAGACCGTTTAATGTCGAATATGTTCGACAAAGTTTCCGTTAGCTCCTCAAAACTTAGCTCAATGCAACTTTTCGGTCTTAGCGCAGCCACCAGTTGCTCATAGCAGGGTTCAGACAGCTTCTCCAATAGCAGTTGGCGCTTCCCGTCTTCCGATAATCCTTTTAACATTTCTGAATAACGATTGTACCATTTCGGAAACGTGCGATTATCCTCAAGATTGAAATCGAATGTTGGTATCCGCTCAGCTAATGATGCTATAATGGAAGCCTCGCTAACCTCTACCTTTTCCAACTTTGTTGACTGTTGCGCGTTTCCGGACAATCGCTCCACCAACTCCGCAAACTTTGCCGTTTGCTTCCTCCCTTCCTCCGCCTGAATCCTCGTTAACTCCATTTGCTCTTGCAGCAATTTCATCATTTGCAACATCGCCGTGTCTTTGTTATCTCCCATTTTACGATTATCCCTTTTTTGTTCTTGTTCCTGATCGCCACTGTTGTAAGTCGGAAAACTCGAATTACAATTTAAACTTTATCTAAAGTAAGCGTTAGACAACAATAACGAACGAAGCGCAATTTAATTAGTTAACGGATAATAATAACAATAATGGCTAGTCGGGGGAATGGATAGTATGTGAATACAAATAATAATGAAGCAGCACGGTAGGAAAATATAAACAACAGCGAAAACCAATCAAGTAACTCGGGTCCGGGCCTAAAACAATCCAACAACTCAACTTCGTGTATTTGCGCGCCAACTCTGGTGTGTGTGTAAACACCGTGATATTCACCGTAACCGCAGGATTTAAATTGCTAATATCTTTCTTCATATTTTCTTGCTCCTCGCAACACCTTTCTACGTTTTCTTCTTTTGTGTTCGGTTTCTATCCCCCAATTTCAGATATTCTTCCTCATTTTCCACAATTTGTAACATCTTGAAACTATCCTAGAACCAGAAATGGCGTTTATTCTACAGTCAGGTATGTTTTGAAGGCCGCATGCGTTTTGTTTACTATTTGATTGTTGTGTCGTCATGCTAAATATCAGTATCATTCCCATTTTTTATTAAATTTCAGGCTACAAATCTTATCAAAGAATTATTTGGTTATTTCAGAATCGATTGACGGCTCCCCGCCATCCAACGGATTACACATGAATGGACAAGATTCGCTGGTTCAGCCATTGCTGACCGATTTTTATCAAGTTCGTTTTCTACAAGAATGGAATGGTTTATTTCTCAGATAGTGAAAGTATCTTAATAGTTTTGTAAATTTGTTTCAAAATTTGTATGTGAGTTCAAATCCAATGTGAATTTTCGTGTAATTTTTCAAAATGAAACAACGTTTGCAGATTACCATGTGCTATGCTTATTGGAAAGCCGGAACCTACAACGAGAAAGCTGTGTTCGACGTATTTTTCCGCAAAAATCCATTTCATGTTAGATAATTTTTTGACGGAAAAATATTTTGTCTACTTTTAGGGTGAATATACAGTTTTTGCGGGTCTTGAAGATTGTTTGCGCTTCGTTGAGAACTTCAAATTTAGTCACAGCGGTATGGACATGAACGGTTGTGATATTTGAATAAAAATGCAATCGATTTTAGATATTGAATATATTCGTAAAATTCTTCCCGATACTGCTGAACCAGAATTCTTCGATTATCTGAGAGGGCTTGATGGAACGCAGTTGCGAATCGAAGCGATCCAAGAAGGTTGAAATCAAGTTTATGCCAATTACATTTGAATAATCTATAGGATCTGTTGTGTTCCCAAAGGTTCCTCTAATCACCATCGAGGGACCATTAGCGATATGCCAATTACTCGAGACTTCAATTTTGAATCTTGTCAATTTCTCAAGCTTAGTTGCAACTAATGCATCGCGATTTCGATTAGCGGCCGGAAAAAACCTTCAACTTTTGGAGTTTGGTCTGCGAAGAGCACAGGGTCCAAACGGAGGTCTTACGGCGAGCAAATATTGTTATATTGGAGGTAATGAAAGATATTCAAAATGAAATAATATTCGCAAGGTTCAAGGCTTCGACGGAACAAGCAATGTGCTTGCCGGAAAGTTATACGGAATTCCTGTGAAAGGAACTCAGGCGCATAGTTTCATTTGTTCGTTTTCGTCGCCTGATGACTTGAAACTTCGCAAAGTGAAGCGAAACAATTCCGATGAACTCGTCGATTTGTGGGAATTAAGTCGTACCAAGAGAGATTGGATTATGCACCAATTTTCGTGGGGAGTTGTGCAATCAGAAGTGTCTGAAGGAGAGCTAGCGGCTTTCGTCGCCTATGCGATTGCTTTCCCTGCTGCATTTTTGGCTCTTATTGATACTTATGATGTATTGAGGTTGTGTTGAAATGGAGCAAAACAAAAGAAATCGAATAAGCGTATTCAGAAGCGGAGTTGTCAATTTTGTCGCCGTTACACTTGCTCTGCATGAAATTGGCTACAAATCGCTCGGTTGCAGAATTGACAGCGGAGATTTGTCATATCTTTCTAAGGAACTCCGCGCAAGTTTTATCAAAGTCGCCGCTGTGTGAGTTACTTTTTGTCTGAAGATATAGAAAATGGGTTTACAGTCGGCCAGATTTGAGCTTTTTCGAAAAAATGCCTGTCGTAGCTTCGAATGACATTAATGAAGAGACAATTATGTCGCTTAATGAGCAAGAGGTGATATTGCGAATTGAGCATCTGTAGAAATTTTAATTTTAGCATGAAATCAACGCGTTTGGTGTTGGTACTCACCTGGTGACATGCCAGAAGCAGCCCGCACTCGGGTGTGTTTACAAAGTGAGTTTCAAGCTCGCCTCACATCTTCACTCCTTTGTTTCGCATTGTAGCTAGTTGCACAGTCCTCAGTGCCGAAAATCAAGTTGAGTCAAGAAGTGTCTAAGATTACGCTACCTGGCAAGAAGAAGTGCTTCCGAATCTACGGAAAAGCCGGCTATGCGATTCTCGATCTGCTTATGCTTGAAGATGAGCCGGACCCGAAAGCCAACGAGCAAATTTTGTGCAGACACCCGTTCCAGGTAAGATTATTGCATAAAAAATGGATGGGTACACAAAGTTGGTCACAAAGTTTATTGGAGACGTCAAAAAGCAAAAGCAGAAAAAGTGTCTCGGCGCGTGTTTTGTCGTTGATCCCGATTGTTACTTTGGCGCGAAGTAGGCCGAAACAGCGCCACCTCCACCGCCACCGCTTGGTCCGGAAAGGTAGACAGACTGTCCTGGAATTCCGCCGCCACCTCCTGAAATTTGCGACATTTTACTGTTATTTTCCATGGCTTTTGCTTACCGCCCATTGGCTTAGCCGCGCTGGCACCGCCACCGCCACCTCCAACTCCGAAGTAGGCAGATGTCGCTCCGCCACCTCCTCCCATGGCTCCTTGCGAGACACCGAAGTATCCAGAAACGGCGCCGCCGCCACCGCCGCCTCCAGCTGGTGGTGGTGGAGCAGCTCCTCCCATCACGGAAGCTAAAAACCCTCTTTCCTGCACACCGAGCTGCCATTTTACTAACCTCCTCTTGGGGCTCCAACAGCAGTCATGGTCGAGGCTCCTCCGGGGGCTCCTCCAACGGCAGTCATGGTCGAAGCACCACCTCCCATTGGGGCTCCTCCAACGGCAGTCATGGTCGAGGCTCCTTTTGGTGCTCCTCCAACAGCTGTCATAGTCGAGGCTCCTCCGGGAGCTCCTCCAACAGCCGTCATGGTCGAGGCTCCTCCTGGGGCTCCTCCAACAGCAGTCATTGTCGAGGCTCCTCCGGGGGCTCCTCCGACAGCCGTCATTGTCGACGCTCCTCCTCCCATCGGGGCTCCTCCGACAGCGGTCATGGTCGATGCACCGCCTCCCATTGGGGCTCCTCCGACAGCGGTCACGGTCGAAGCACCGCCTCCCATTGGGGCTCCTCCAACAGCGGTCATGGTCGAAGCACCGCCTCCCATTGGGGCTCCTCCGACAGCGGTCATGGTCGAAGCACCGCCTCCCATTGGGGCTCCTCCGACAGCGGTCATAGTTGATGCTCCTTTTGGTGCTCCTCCAACAGCGGTCATGGTTGAGGCTCCTCCTGGGGCTCCTCCAACAGCAGTCATGGTCGATGCTCCTCCTGGGGCTCCTCCAACAGCAGTCATGGTCGATGCTCCTCCTGGGGCTCCTCCAACAGCAGTCATGGTCGAGGCTCCACCTCCCATCGGAGCTCCTCCGACGGCTGTCATTGTCGATGCTCCTTTAGGTGCTCCTCCAACAGCAGTCATAGTCGAAGCTCCTCCACCCATTGGCGGTGGTGGGGCAGCTGCAATTCAGGAAGTTCGGTATTACATGTGTACTAACTTACAAGCAGACATTCCTCCTCCACCACCAGCTGGTGCTCCTCCAACTGCGAAGTAAGCAGAGGTAGCTCCACCGCCGCCACCTCCGCTTGGTCCCGCCAAATAGACCGATGTTCCGGGTGGTGCGGATCCACCGCCACCACCTCCCATAGATTTCGGCGCACCTCCGGCCGGCCCGCCGCCAACTCCAAAGTAAGCCGATTGTGCTCCAGCGTTACTACCACCAGCGACTCCAAAATAAGCAGAAGTCATATTCGAAAAACTTCTCGAATGATGATGAAAGAGAGCTGACGGTGGAGATTTATAGTCGCTCAAAGAGATTGTATCTCATGGATTATCTGATTACGTGATTAACATTATTACACGTTTATAGAAATTTTTAGTCACATTTTCACGAAATGGGTATTTGTATATTAGAAATTTTCTATTTATTCGAACTTTTATTTTTTTAACGTGTCTTTCTTATATATTAAATTTAGTTAATGATCATATAAGAAGACAAGATTACAATTCAAAAATCAACGTTCTCTAGAACATTAATCAATTGTTAACAAAAAATATGTTGTATACCAAAATAAGAATATAACTAATTAAAAACAAATTATGACCACTGAAATTACAGGAATCCAAGAGAGCTTTGGTGGTCCCTAGTCGTCTTGAACGTCTTCATGAAGTTTATTGGGATAAAGGAGAATTGAAAAAAGATCTTCCGACCCTCAAACAAATCAAGGTTTCATTCGAATGTTCACAGTTTTTTAAGAAAGGAGTTTTGTAGGAGCATGTCAATTACTCTATTAAGCATTTGCGTCAGGACCACAAGAGATATTTGAATCCAACTCCTTACAAAGTTTACATTTTCACGTTTATTGAGCGTTTCTCAATCACAAATTTTGTAGGTATCTGTATCAGAACGCCTATACACATTCCTGCACAACCTTTGGCTTCAAAATGCACCAATCGGCCAACTCGAGTAGTTTTCACGATTGTTTAGGAGTCAAAAGTTAAATGTACTATTATATACTAATTTAAGTATGTGATCTTGCCATATAATAAAAATTCTCTTAAAAGTGACAAGTTGCGCATACTTGTTTCATCTCATATTATTTGGCCGTTAATAATGAATGCTGTAGGGTTTCCATGCGGACGGATGCCAATGCAGATGGCTGCCGTCTCGCGGCCGACGTATTGTTAGTATTCTTCCTCGTATCATGCTTTGTTTAACTGAAGAAAAAAAAAGAATAATAAGAGTAGGATTCAGCTCAGTAAAAAAGCCTCTTGTCGAAGTTGCACCCGAAGTCGCCCCAATCCAATTCAAAATTATTTCGATGGCTTGACAATATTCATCATTGACGGGACTTAAAAAAAGACTACTGGACAAAGTAAATTACGGTAACAAGCAAAATAAACGAAATTTCCGAAAAGTCGAAAAATTCGTGAGTATTATTTTATTTCATATTTTGAGATCATTTTTATCGTATTCGGAATTAATTGGCAATTTTTAAAAATAATCAGGCGTAATGAGATAATTAAATCATTTTTTAGCAATCCGCTTTCTCAGAGCAAAAACTCTTTAGTTTCAATCTACATTCGAAATAATCTCTATTTACTGAAAAGCTATTATGCCCTCCTTTGACTATCCATGCTCAGGTCCCATTTGGAATTGACCACCAAATTTTCTTCAGCGGCAATGTCTAGATTTAATGAAGGATCTTTTCATCGCGTCACTCATAAACCAGGGTAAATAAAATGCATTTGAAACATTATCCAATGATTCAACGGAATCTCACATTTTTATTGAAATTCTTCATGTTTCAATGAATTTTTCGAAATAAAACATTTTTTTTTGTTATTCCGCGTAGTTGACGAATATTGAGAAATGCGATCGAAACAAATTGACTATTCATTTCGACCGTTTTCAACATTTATTATTCATTTCTCTTATTGTTCATTTTTTGCTTCTTAAACATTGTCATTATGTTGTTTTATGTTTTCTGCAGTTGAGTTGTATTGTGACTTCAATTATAGGACTATTCTTTTTTTGGAACAGTCCGGTGTTCCTCCGCAACCCGCGGTCTCATGTTTGCTCTTCTTCGCCCCTAGGTTGTCTCAAGGCCGCCAGACTGGCAAATTTTGATTATCAAAAATTATTTTTAAAAATTGTCGTCTACATTTACTGTAGAAGTTTACTGTTAAATTTATTTTGCAAAATTATACAATGTTATAATGTATTTAACACTTCATAATTGAAAATGAAGACAAATAAAAGTTAAACAAAGAAACATTATTTTGTTGACAAAAAAGAACGCTCGAGATAACTCGATTTCTTCAAGAATTTGTACTTCTGTTTATACAAAAAATATATTTGTTTCTGTTCGGTTGATTTCGCACATTCTGGAAAAAAAACTATACTTTTGTTTGAATGCTCGCAATTTCTCAAAAAGAAACTGCCTCTCTTGGAAATTCGATTTTTCTTGAAAATTTATTATTAATTTTTGAATAATGTGTTTATACAATTCTTTTTTCTCGATTTGTGATTTTTTTTTCAAACATTTTCCTCGTGCAATTTTGCCGACGTCAAAAGATTTTAAAAGCTCAAAGTCTAAACCCACAATCGGCGTTGCAATATTGTTTTTTTCTTCTCGTCAAACATCCTAAAATGTCATTAAAATCACAATGTTGTTATGGTTTCGTAAAAAATAAGAAATCGCTAAAACTACTTTTATTTTTTGTTTCACCCAGAGTGGAACATTTTGCGAGACAAATTCGAAATTGCGACAAATCGAATTTCATGCTTCAAGTTGAAATTTGTTCGATTTCTTTCTATTTTTATTACATAAATAATGCATTTTAAACCATTTTAATTATATATTATACTTTAAAATAATGCATTTTTATTTGTTGTGCCTAACTCTTTGTTTGCGCACTTTCGAAAGCCAAAGGTCTCAAAATGATTTGGCCAATTATGCGAATGTTTTCCATTTTGAGCATTTTATTTAGCTTTTCAAAAGAAAATATGCATTTTTTAATCAAAAAGTTTCGTTTAGGCAATATGGAGGTGATCTACAGTCTACCGAGAAAAACAAAATCATCATGTGGAGCGAAGTTTCAAATTCCAACAATTAAAGTTAGTAAGGTTAGTGCTATATTAACGCCAATAAAAAATATGTGTATAACGAAAAATGAGAAAGTTATTCTGCCAAGTTTTGTCATAGTAAAATGTGGCTGAATGTTACATGGTGAAAAAAAACGACAAAAAGGCCGATTTCTAGTAACTATGGACTTATTTTTCCAAATGGGACCTGTGCTGGAGATATTTCAAAAAAACCTGACAGATTATTTTGTAGATAACGCTCGGAATAGCATTTTTTGATGTTCTTCAGGTTCAGGTAAATTCGAACCATTATTATTATTGTTGAACTTGAGTACATTTTTATCGTATTCTAAATCTTTTTATGCTTCTAAATTGATATCTTTTGAGTAGTTCACTTTGCGATTTCCGCTGGAAATGGTTTCTTTTAAACAAACGGCCAATTAGTAGTGGCTCGTGAAAAGTGGCTTGGCTCGTGATTTTTGGCTCGCAAAAAGTGGCGAGCCACTACTAATTGGCCTAAACAAACGGTTTCTCGCAGAAATCGCGTTGTGCATAGCGGCAAAAACTCGTTGATCTAATTGATTTTTCGCAAAATTCTTATGTTTAAATGAAAAACTACTTCAACTCATTTTGTCAATTTTGGCCCCATCTGATCTCATTCGCGAGGTGCTGTTTGGAATTTGTCGAAATTTTGACCACAGTTCGCGAATTAAAAAAAAAACGTCTTACATCAGCTCTTTATAATTTCGTTTTACTGAATGTTCAAAGAGAATTAAAAAATACTAATGGACCCAGGCAGAAGAAAAAAAAGAACCCTTTTTAGTGTTTTTGTTTTTTTTTCTTCATCTTCATTGACGCTTATAGGATTTGATAAATAGACGACTTTTCCAGTTCGACCTGTAAATGTATCATAAAATGAAAATTTTGCACAGCATTTCAAAAATATGTAGTTAAAAAAAGAAAAAAGAATAATCTGAATGTTTTTTTTTTATTTCAGGTTAGCCCAAATGGAATTGAATGTATTTTGGAATAGATTCTCGAGTATTTCGAGTTTGTTTTCAACATTTCGCTTAAAATTGCAAACTCATCTTCTTGCTTCCAAACAATTTTGATTTTCTTCAGCACATATTTTTAAACTCGCTTAGGTCGGAATTTTTGATAAATCTCAATGATCATTCTGTTTATTCCAGAATCGTCTTTCAATATGTGTAGTTTGTTAATTAGGGAATCGATGTTTGATGCTTTGGCAATATTTTGAAAACGAAAAACTGTTTTTTTTCCATTGACACGAGAAGTAAAGACCTTCGTTTAGCGAAAATATTTGTCGTTGGATTTTCACCGAAATCTGATATTTTCTCACACGAGTTCAATTCCATAACAACTCGTGCCTAATTAAGATTTAGTTATTTAATAGAATTCGTTTTTTTAGCAAAGCATGTGAATGGAGTGCTCTGAGATCCACTTAATTAGATTATTCGGATCTCATCTCTCTTTACGCTCTATGACCACCATAATTATCTCAGTTGTTTCTTAGCGATCCTCTTAACCGATTTTCATTTCTAATGACCCTTGTCCATTAACCAAATTTTTCTTTTTTATTTTCGTGTGACAAAACGAGCATTCAAAAAATTAAGTGTTTTTGCTCTAACTCAAGTTCAAAAGTACAAGCTTGAATAAATTGAATATTAATCACCACGAAAACCAACTTTCAAGTATTTACGTTTTTAAATTCCCACGTGTCTGGTTCTGGGTTGAGTAAATCTCATTTATTCTTTGAGTGTCATTTCGAAGCTCTTAATTATGGGTTTCGCAAAAACAACAGTAAAAACCGGACTACACGATGTGAAAACTTGATTTTTTTTGAGCAAAAATTGTGATTCATACAAATCCAATCATTTAATTTTCGAACAACGATATTTGTATTGTTATCTGTTCTCCTTCCGTCGTGTCTTTTTTGTATTCTCGTGACAATTCGGCTCGAGCTGCAATTCAATGTGCAGTTATGTTTTTTTTTATTTCTGCTGGGGGACCATTGTCTTTCTTTCATGGCTTTTAATCGCTCATTGTTGAGGTTCGACGTTCTTCATCACTGCACAACGTCGGCGGAGAAGCAACGCTACAAATTGACGAGACGAAACTTTCGGAAGTTTCCGCATTGACTCCATCGAGCAGCTATTTTTCGGTGAAATCCCCGAGTCCATCGAGTTACGTCTACACAGCGAATATGGCCAGGTTCGATTGGCCCTGGATGAAATTCAATTTTTTTTTAAGATATCGGTGCTGCTTTGGAGCTTGTCGTCTGAGAGTGGGAGCTTGTGTCATTGCTGTCTCATGTATCATAATTTCAATCTTATGTAAGCCACACAATTTGAATAGGCAATTAATCTCCAAGCGTTTTCAGCGTTGTGTTCATTACTATCGATTTCGGGGCAAATGGAATCTGAAGATCAGACCATTCTTACTCCACCAATTGTGTTGTCTCTAATTCAATTTGCTGCATCCATGATATTGATTGTGGCAGTTCTAACGAGCTGTCACATTCTCATTTTGCCATTCGTGGCTTCATGTGTAACATCGATCCGTAATAACGATAGCACACAAATTGAAGTTTAGATACTCAACCTTCTCGGCCTAATTGTGCTATGCGCTTGGGCAGTTGTTCGTCGTTCAAGCTTAAATCCCACAATCGTTCCATTGGTGCTCATTTTCTCAACTGGAGCCAGTCTAATTTACATGTGGTTCCTCACAATCGTCTCAATGGCGTTTGTTCTAATACGGGACCGCAAGATAATGGGGTTTATAATTATAAAACGGCCTTGGACGCGAATTAACGAATTTTTTTTGAAGGTACGACGATGATTTTGACGTTGAGAATCGCACATTTGAGAGGGTGAGCAGCTCGATTGTTTGAAATCGACTACATACAATATTATAAATGTTCACGGGTTTTAGTGTTATTTTTCAAGAAGCATCTCGTAAATAAATGTGGTTCCAATTTACCGCCTAGAAGACACACACACACACAACACCCGTTCTCATTTCGCGTTGCAATATATTCGCTCATCTCGGACCCCGCTGACCCCTCTTCGTCCATTTATCATTGAATCGTCGTCGTCGTCCGCTGTTGAGCAGTCATCGTCTTCCACACTATTTCAACGGACATTGTGTTGTTGTGAAGTGCAAAGAAAACGCCGATAGGCGCTGTCCACAACAATAAGAGAGAGCATTCAACTGGTCCTTTCTCGTTTTGTTCTTTTAATTATATATAATTATTCGAAATTATCGCCAGATTTTGGAATATCTGAAATACTAAAAGTCGATTGGTGGAAGATGAAGTAAATATCAAAGTTTTGTTTTTCTTCGTTAAAACAGATGTGAAATCAAACAAACGAAATATTCATAAAATTGGAGCTTTTTTTCATAACGAAAGATTGTACATTTCATTTTTGATTATTTTCTGAAAAAAAATTCGTTTATTGTTAGAAAACTTTGTTTTTTTGCACTTCTTCCCATCGTAAATTGACACTTTTCATCGGTCGGTCAACTTTCTTCGCAAAGGTGGAGCAAATGTTGATATCTCATTTACTTGACAGCATCTCGGGTTGAAGTTCTCAAATGACAGATGTAAGCTATTCAGTGTCGCCGCGTTTTTTGTTATCTCTTCATATCGCCGTTTTCACTTTGTTCCTTCAACACGATGAACGCCTCTACGTACACGCATTCACATAAACACTCGCCGAAACATTTCAATTCTTTCTTTTTCACTAATTGCTTTTGGAACGCCCGTTCTTTTCATAGTTCTGCCTACACTTTTCGATTTTTTTGTTTTTATTTCATGATTAATGATCGAAATGCCATAGATTTATTACAGAAATAACTAACAGCTGCGTAAATACACATGAAAATTTTAATTTCACCTATAAAGGGAAACATTTCCTTATCTCTCAGTTATTTGTTATATATGTTCACTCTAATCATTTTTCTGAAGTAAACGGGTTGCTCAATACCCCAAATCATTTTTGTTTTTTTTTTTTCACATTACCTAGAAGAGCCCGAGAAAACCTTCTGAGCAGACTTTGATACATTTAAATTTCGAGCCCGAATCCGAAAATAAAAATAAGCAATGCATCAGTGAGCCTATGTTGTATATTGTTTTTATGTATTTATCAATACTTGATCGCGACCTAATTTTTGATTTTTTTTTGAATAGATTAAATACTAACTGAGTCAAATTTCGGGCTTCTCTCTACGATTTTTATATTGTATGCATAACTATTCATGCTTTTAGAGATTTTGAAAAAAAAATGTGACAATAAAACAGACAACACGTTTATGCGTCATTTTTCTATTTGATGTTTATGAATAAGTAAATATTTAAACGCTCTCATATTTTGTCAATTGAAAAAAAAAAGGAACGAAAGCGAAAAATGTCAAATTTGTTTTCATCTCTGCGTTCCGCAATTTCCACATACTACTGATGCGAGCACGTTTGTTATGTGAAAGATTGCAACTTGTTGCGAATTGATATACAAGCAAACATGTCATCGAATTAGATGAGCATAAATAATGAGGTGCAGACGCAAAAACGGACAACATGCACAAAAACCATGCTGATGCGAAGGCCACCCTTTCAATTTTTCTTTTTCGTGTGCACCCTCTCATCGGCTCCATTGTTCTCTCAAAAATCGCTGATTTTGAATATTGGTTCATCTTTTTCCGAGTATCTACTTATTTTTAAAATTCAAAAATTCGTAGCCTTGAGAGGCGATAAGTGAAGAGGAAAAAAGTACTTGTCTGGCTCCTCTCATCTCATTTGGTCAACGGCCAGCCTTGACACCCGGCATGCCTCTTCCGCTATCGGAAAACTGCATCAATCCGCCGCAACATTTTGCCTTTTCTGTGGCTCTCCATCGTTGTTCTGTCAACGCATTTTTTGCTTTGCTACTTGCAATATTGTTCGTTTCACAAGAACGCTCACATTTTTATGATCGTCATCATTGTTATCAAAAAACGCCGTAAAACGTTTGATAGCAGTATACAATATACGTTTCTGCCTCTGGTTTTCTTTAAGTTTTTGTATTAAAGTTTATTATAGATACAAACAAAAGTTTTGTCCAAATGATGAAACATGAACGTTTCTAATGTTATTTTTGTCGAAATAGCGAAACTTTTAGCAATATCTGTTGTCTCCTAAATTAATTTTACTAAAATGTTGGAAAATCAATAACACTACGAAACAAGGTATCATAAAAGATAATTAATACTTTAATTGTGGTAATTTTTTTAAATGTAACTAATTTTTGAAATTTTCAAGAATAGGTAAATTAAAGAAAAAGGAATGATCGTTGCAAAACCAATTCGTTTAAAAACTGTCGTATAATTACGTGTTTACGGTGTTACAGTCGGTTTGTTTACCGTAGTAAAATACATTTTTATTATTCCACGTTCCATTATTTAATTTTGTCCGTAAATTCTTTATTTGTTTGTGATTATTTCAATAATAATTTTTAAAGATTTTCATTCGTTGACTGCGGTAAAACAAGTGAAATTCCAAAAACTATTTTCTTTCAACTGAAACCAGCTTGCCAGGAAAGGATGCGATTAACCATCGCTTGCTATCGATAGTAATTATTCTAATGTATTTGTGATAAGAAGCTCTCGCATAATTAAATGGTTTCACCTTCCACCCCTTGATAGAGGACGACCCTCCCTTCCGTGTATTGTTTGATTTAGCGAACGCTAAACTGTCAACTATTCTATGTTTGTGCATGCGTCTGCGCCTGATTTCCGAATCATTTGTTTTATGCTGCAAGAGATGTTGGACGCTAACTGGTCGAATTTCGAGTCTCATAACGGCAATCCTTTCGACAAATACTGTAAACTTTGCACCTTTCCGTCAATTTTATTATTTTCCTAGCATCATCATCGTATGCATTCACGATAATATTTTCAGGTATTTTCACCTTCAGAATCAAAAATGGCAAAAGTCTCTGGAGCTGAGGAGGCGCTTGCTACAATCGAAACAAAACCGCGGGTAATTTGGAATTGTTTTCTTATAGTTGAATGATTTTCTTTGTATTTCAGTCTACCAAAAAATCAGAAGCATTTTTGATGTCAGGCGATGTTTTAATATCATTAAACCGAAACGTTTCAAGCACATATGCGAAACTATTAGGAGATCAGCTCCCGCCTAATACACTTATAGCAACTCCGCCAACCGTATTATCACGAACGTCGGCATCGGCCGGCGTTTCTTTTCCTTCAATGAATCGTGGAAGCAAAAAAGCATCTCGATTGCCAGTCTCAACAAGCCAATTGGAAACGAAGAAACCGGTTAGTTGTCGAGTATAAACCGAAAACATAACGCAATTTTCCTGATTTTTTCTATCATCTCTTCTATACAATTTTTGAAGATGCCGAACTGACATTTTTATAATCTTTGATTTTCCTTTAACCCATTCTAAAAAAGCAGTGAGCCGAGCTTTAAATTTTTGTCGCTTTGTTTGAGACGCACAAAAGACCGTTACATTGCTAATAATTTTTTTTTTCAATAACAAATTCTAATTTCTGTCAATACATAGTCATTGTAGCACCATCAAAGATCAACTGAGTCGCCGACGACAATTCGAATGCATCGACGCTCCGATGATCATAATGAAAGCGATTGTGAACTTATGTTCTCTGAAAATCAAGATCATGTTGACGAAAATGCCGTAGGCGATGATTCTGGTGCACACATTGATGTGGAAAAGGAGAACGATGAAGAAACGAATGAGAAATTGATGAATGGAGGTTGGATTTTGTTGCTATCCCTACACATCTTCCATGATTTCACTTTTCCCATTATTATTATATCTATTTCGCATCAGCTATTGATTGTTTTTCTTTAAGAAACATTCAAGAAAAATCATTGAAATCGAAAAAAGAGACTAGTTTGATTTATTTGAGTCCGTGAATAACATGTGTTTTTGATCAAGTTGCACCCTTTGTCAGAGCCTCAAAAATTGCGATACTCTTGAGCAAATATATATATATATATGTCTCGCAAATACAAAGTTTTTGATTTGTTGTTCACACCTTGGCCGCCCGCCGCGCTGTCAAATTTCCTCGACAAAAATTACATATCTCTGATCTAATTAAATATCGCCACACCCAAATTAATTGTCATTATTGATTTTGCCAGGCAACAACGAAGAAGCAATGAATTCTCCGAATGACGAATTGTTGAATAAGAGCTTGAGGAGTTCCACGTTCGGTGCTCCACAAGGAAATAACTCATATTCGTCGTCTCCACATATTTTGCATAACGAATCAAAAATTTATGAAGAAGATTCGTCAAAGAAGAATGAATCATTTGGTTCGAATGCGGAAAACAATAATGTAAGTTGAATGTAACTTATATTCGTTCAATTTTTTAAGCTCTTAAAACGACTTTTGTTAAACTATCAGTTAATGATACGTAATTCAAAATTTCCTCATTTGATCAAAAATGAAAATATTTTGACAATTATGTTCAGGCTAAAGACACACCATCGAAAAGATCTGTTGTTACAATCGATGCTGCTCCATCGTTCAGTGAAGAAGGCAGCGCATATTACACGATTAACGAGAGCCCCATTCGTTTCAATTCTTCAGGATCGCCTGCGAAAAAGCCTTTGTTCCAAGATCAAGTTCCGAGCAGTTCAGCGAGTGCAAGTCCATCATTGCATGCACCTTCTGATAGTTAGTTTACATCAAAATATATTATGAAATAATCGAATTTGAAGATCGAAATGGATATACGAGATCAGACAGCGATGATGAAATTGTTCATGCGAGAAACGCGTCGATTAACATGATGAGCCCATCCGGTTCCAGTGTAGAAAGCGAAGCTGCACAATTGGCTCGAAAACTTTTTGAATTGCGCTCTTGTACTGCTACGGATGTTGCTGATAAACTAAACGAACAGTAAGCTAAAACATCGGTCGATTCATTCTATCAAATATTCAGAAACGATTTCGCTGTCATGGTTCTGGTAAAATATCTTGAACTCTTCCAATTTTCGACGATGAGAATTGACGCCGCCCTTCGTGAATTTTTAAGCAGGTAAGCAGGATCAAAATTGAATTATTTTTCCTGAAAATAATAAAATAATCTTTGAATTTCATTTCCTCTTTTTTAGAGTTGAACTACGCGGTGAATCGTCTCAGAGGGAACGACTTTTGCGCTTTTTCTCGGAGAGATACCTGGAATGTAATCCATCAATTTTCGGAAGCATAGGTTTCTTTGAATTTAATATATTGAGAAAAAATACAATTGTGTGTTTCAGACGAAGTTCACACTTTAACGTGTGCCTTGTTATTGCTTAATTCCGATTTGCATGGTCCAAATATGGGTCGAAAAATGACGGCAAGGGATTTTATTACCAATATTGGACATACAGGTTGCACTTATAAGCGTGATTTGCTCAAAACATTGTATACGAGTATTAAAGATAACGCGATAGTTTTAGAACAGTCAGTTTCATAGAATTTTTCTACTAAAACTTGAATTATCCGTTTGCAGAGGTCCTTCGACCAAAAATTCATCACGAAACGGGTCAGTTTCTTCTAGTCAAAAACGGCGAATATTCGAAGTTGACCCGAATTCTGTTGTTGAATATCACAGTGGATATCTCATGAGAAAATACGTGAGAGAAAGCGATGGAGCAAAAAGTGAGTTATTTTGATCAAATGAATGTTAATCCAAATTTAGCACCATTTGGCCGAAGAAGTTGGAAAATGGTTTATGCAAGACTTCGAGGTCTTGTGTTATATTTTGATTCGGATGAGACTCCAAAAGCGACGAGTCGATATGCATCTCTGGATAATGCTCTTTCGTTACATCATGCATTCGCTGAATCTGCCACTGATTACAACAAAAAAGCTCATGTGTTTAGGGTTAGAATAGCTCATGGAGGAGAAGTATTATTCCAAACAGGGTAAATTGACTTGTAAACGAAATGATGCTCATTTCACTTTTTAGTAATGACTCGGAAGTGTCCAAGTGGTGCGATGAAATAAACTTCGTTGCTGCCGCTTTTTCTTCGCCGACATTGCCTCTTCCAGTGACGGCACGACCGGAATCTGCACCGATGCCTAGATTACCGCGAATGCCTTGCATTGCTCCAATCTCCAGGCAAATTCTAACACACGAGTCACGCGTTGCCGAACTCAGCGAAATGATAGAAACAGTAGCAGCTTCGGTTTATCCGGAACGAGCACAACATTTGATTGTTGACCGACTAGTTTTTCTACACTTCGAGGTAATTTCCTTGTAGACATATCATATATAATATATAATTATTTGATTTAGAAACGGCGATATTCGAAGTATGTATCAATTCTCCGAAAACATCTGAAGGAGAAGCAAATGGCAAGTAGAAATTCGTTTAAAAAATCATCGATTCCAATATGTGAAGATCGGTTGAGTTATACAGACGCGGTTAACAGCGCCAATTAGAAAAACAATCCTGTGAATACATAGATTGCACTAAAATGCACCCAAGGTGCTATCTTTTCTTGTTCTACAATACTGGTGCCATTGAATATTTATATCATAAAATTGAATAAAGGTTTTTGATATTAGATAAAAAATATAATGGTTTATTATTTAGAAAGTACGTAAACAAATGTTTGATTCAAACTTGTTCCTAGTGTGATATATGTGAATACTCGATACTCGTATTTTGAAAGAAGACAAGAAAAACGTGTAAATCATTATTTAAATATGCACAATTTGAAAAACAATCCTATAATAATTATTTCTTGTTACTCATCTGTTTTTGCGTAAGCTTGTAGTATGTTCCTTTCTGAGACATCAGTTCTTGATGGTTACCTGATAAATAATTTTTAGCGCTGTTCATTATTTGACTCGTTCTACCTTGCTCGATTATGGTTCCATTGCTTACAACAGCAATCGAATCGGCGCTCATAACAGTGTTGAGACGATGGGCAATCACGATGCAAGTTCTTCCTTCTCTTGCACGATCAAGAGCTTCTTGCACGATCTTCTCAGATTCGGTATCCAAAGCACTAGTAGCTTCATCGAGAAGCAAGATCTTCGGGTTTCGAACCAATGCACGGGCAATGGCAATGCGCTGCTTCTGACCTCCGGACAATTGGGTTCCGCGATCTCCTACTCTTGTTTCGTATCCTTGTGGCAAAGATACTATAAAATTGTGGATGTTCGCGAGTTTCGCTGCTTCTTCAACATCTTTGAGGTTCACTTGGCCAGCTGAAAACTTCTATTCGATTATGGCTATTGCAACTTAAGTTTACATTCCAATCCATATGCAATATTTTCGGCAATCGAACAATCGAAAAGTGTCGGCTCTTGAGAAACAATCGCGATTTGTGAGCGAGTAAATTCCGGATTCAATGTTCTAATCTCAGATCCATCCAAATACTAAAATGTGTAAACGAAATTAAGACAAACACGCGAAATTGAATTACAATTTCTCCAGATAGGGGGTCGTAGAATCGTTCAAGAAGAGCCACAACTGTACTCTTTCCGCATCCCGATGGTCCGACGAGTGCCAGTGTTTGTCCGGGTTTCACGGAAAACGAAAGACCTTTGAGGATTTCAACTTCTTTCCTTTCAGGATACGCAAAACGCACATTTTTGAATATGACGTTGCCAGTAATTTTCTGCAATAAAGCAATGCGTCTGATTAGTGGTCGTTGTAAATTCTAATACCTTCTTTTCTCCACTAGTTGACAAATTATCAATTTCAGATTTTTCACCGAGCATTGAAAAAATGATTCCTCCGGCCATTGTTGCTTTCGCGTATTCCGGGAAATAAGCAGAAGCAAATCCAAGAGTTGATGTTGAAATTGTGATTGCGTACATGACTCGAAGGACTCGCATCGGGAGCATTGTAGGCGGAGATGTGAGAACAAGCGCCATACCCATTCGGTAGGAGCATGTATTCAATAAGTACAGCACACAGCAAGCGGCGCCATACGAAAGCCCTTGAATCAGTGCTTCTTTGATTGCTTCTTTATGGGGATTGTCAAGCTTTTGACAGAACTTCTCGTGGAATCGGTCTTCTTTGGCCAACGCTTGAACAGTTCGCACGTTTTCGATAGCCTCGATGGCGATTTTTCCAGAATCTGCGAATTCGGCGGCAGATTTCACATTTTTACCGGCGAAACGACGACCACGCAAATATTGTCCAAATCCAACAATAGGCAGAAGGCCGACAATTAGTAAAGCCATCTGCCATCCGTAGTAGAATGCCAGGGAAATTCCAGCAACCAGTGAGATAATGGTGGTGATAACAGTTGAAAATCGGAAATCGATACTCTGAAGTACATATTTCAAAAAAAAAATATATGGAAAATTGATATACAGCTCTCAAATTCGACACATCTGTTGCCAATCGAGTGCAAATTTTTCCAGCGGCATGATTCGGTGAATCGAAATAACCCATATGTTGAGAGACAACATTTCGGAAGAGCTTATTTCTCAAATCCATTGTCAAATTTTCCGAAGCAATACCCATAAAGAATGTCTGAAAAAAGACACCATTTTGGTAGTCAATATTCTCCTTTTACCATGCAGAATGCAACAGTTCCCTGAATGCCTGCGAGCACGAGAAACATGAGAGCCCAAAAGTGACCTTGCGGGAGCAAATCGTCTGGACTTTTTGAAAATACCTAAAATATGAATCGGTTGATATTTTCTGTTCTATTTTTACATTAATAAATGATGTGAAGAATATGGAATAGGTTGGGTAGATCAAGCCGCCAATACAAGCAGCACTGAGGCCAAGAACAATATAAACGATGTGCTGTCGGGCAACCATTATAATTTCAAACAGATTCGTCTTTCGGCCACCAGTTTCTTCCAATTCTGCAAAAAGTGGAATCATCTAGCGAACATGGGCAGCACAGCTTGCCTTCTTTCAAACGGTTGACATCATTCTTTCCGATTCTCTTTTCTTCTACAGGCTCCGAAATTATATTAGTAACTGAGACCATTGTTGACGATCGTAAACGAGCAGCCGCATCGGTCATATCAGAGAGCTGTCTGGATAAAGCTTCGTGATCGGATGGCATTTGAACACTGTTTTCCCTTGAAACTTTCGCGTGAGCACCTATATCAACTGCATCTGTGAATGTTTGAGCCGTCACGAGGTCATAGTACAATCCCTGTTGAGCCATGAGTGTACGATGGTCTCCAACCTCGACGACTTTTCCATCTTTGCACGAAACAATTAGATCAGCGTTGCGAATCGTTGAAAGACGATGTGCAATGATGATAGTGGTTCTTCCTTTTGCAGCCTTGTCCAGTGCTTCTTGTACAATTCCTTCAGATTCTGCATCCAAAGCACTAGTAGCTTCATCGAGAAGCAAGATCTTCGGGTTTCGAACCAATGCCCGCGCAATGGCAATGCGCTGCTTCTGACCTCCGGACAATTGGGTTCCGCGATCTCCGACAAGCGTTGCATAGCCATTCGGTAATGTCCTGATAAACTTTTCGGCATTAGCCATCCTACATGCTTGTACCATTTCCTCGCGAGTTATGTTTTCACGGCCAAGCTGAAAAGCACGTTTAGTTAACAACCGATTTAAAAAATTTCTTTAATTAGTTATATTCAATTATGTATGATTGATATTTAATGGAATAAACTCACTCTGATATTTTCTTCAATTGAGCAATTGAACAAAACCGGCTCTTGCGACACAACAGCAACATTGGTTCTCAAGAATTCAATGTTAATGTCTTCAATATTAACTCCATCAATCGAAATCTTTAAAAAACAGGGTTTGTTATATGTATGTTCATGAAAAGAGAGTACCTTTCCTTTCAAGACATTGTAATATCTGAGGAGTAAACTGATAATGGTCGATTTTCCGCATCCGGATGAACCAACAAGAGCAACAGTTTGACCAGCATTCACACGAATATTCATTCCGCGAAGAATCTGAATTGAAAATTGAAAAATATAATGAAACGAAAATCGTTTTTACAGGAACATCCGGTCGTGAGGGATACGAGAAATGAACATCTTCTACCGTAATATCTCCCTTGATCTTCATATCTTTCTTTCCTTCTTTACTAGCAGAATTGATCACAGGTTTCTAAATTCGTGAAAAAGAAATGAAGTGAGATTTTAAATCTGAATTACCCTATCAAGAACTTCAAAAATTGACGATGCAGCTCCTTGAGCTGTTCCTAAAACGGCAAGCTGCGGTCCAGCAAGTCCGAGTGCCATAGAACCCATCATAACAGAAGAGAAAGTCTAAATATTGTTTTATGAATGACTGTGTGTATTCGAAATTGAATTACCGTAAGCATGTCTCCCGGAGTAAGTGAGCCATCATGAACCCAACCAACTCCAATGTAAAATGCCAACGCAAATGAAGCAAAGTTGGCTGCTTGCATGCAACCGAACGAGATTCCAAGAAAAAATCCTTTTAGGATTCCCGACTTTCGAGCTTCCTTCACAGCTGCAGCATATCGTGCCAATTCGTGTCTTAATCCGTTTAACGACACTACAGTCCGAATATTTGATATGGTTTCTTCGACCACTTTTCCCGCTTTAGCGTATTTAATTGTTTCTGAGATTGCGAATGTCGACATTGACTAAAACATCCGATTAAATTCGCATTTCGGTTATCATCATTAAGAAACCTTTGCAATTGCGAAGCCACAGATGACTTGAATCGGAGTCATTGCAAGCATCACAAGTGTTAGCTTCCAACTATGCGTGAATGCAACAATAAATCCAGTGAGAAATTGACTGAAATATTGAAATCCCATTCCAATTTTATCCCCAGTTCCTTCTTTCACTCTTTCCAAATTGCTGAAACCAAAACGATTCATTTGAATTCAGAGAAGCTGTGAATACTCAAAAAGTTTGGTAGCCAATGTTCCGGAATTGTTGGTATCGAACCAAGAAATGTCTTGTCGAAGAATTGCTTTGACGAATTCTCTTCGCATGCGATTGTTCATTTTCTCGCAAACGTACAAAAAGCACGTCACCTATATTTAGACATGATTGTCGTCAAGCATTGAAACGATTTTCTACCGTAGACTGTCCAGCTATCCACATTCCGATTGTCATACCAGCGTAACCCCATACAACTTTCATTACGTCATTGGAAAAATCCTGATTTGTATATGTTTGATTTGTTCCGGGAACTAAAAATGATTTGTTTATCACATGTTTGCGCAATGTGTAACCACATTTAAATATGCAAATAATTTAATAAAAATATTTTCATCATTTAATAAAATATTGCCAATTTTTATTTATTTTTTTTTGAAAAACTTACGAATTGTAGTGTTGTGCATTAAAATGTACTGTTCATTGATAAATGCTTGAGTGACACTACCCTAAAGCATACATAGCTTTTATTATGTAGTGGTTAACAATCGAACCTGAAGAATCGACATCAACGGAAGACCTGCTCCGGTGCACATGGCAACGAATGCTCCGATCACCAATAAAACTCGTTCAAACACTGTGGTGTAGCGATACTGAACAATAAAAAATCGAAACACTCATTCAAATATGCATACCAGAGTGAAAATCGACACTTTCTTTGCTGTTTCTTCTTTAGAATCGCGCGTTTTCACAATTTCATCGGATCTGAAATAATTCATATCTTGACAATTTTGTTCGATTCATTTTCCATACTCATCAGGAGGAGTTTCATAATCTTGAACTGTCTTTAGCGCTGTCTTGAGTGTATCTTCTGGTGCTAAACTGAATGAATCTAACGTCCGAAGACTCTGTCGAGTTGCTCCGTTTCGAAACATTCTTCAATTATAACAATCATTAACTCGATGATATGATGTTAAGTAATGAGATAAATGTTGGTCTAAAAATTTAAAGACGAAAACGAATAAGTAAGCTGCAAAAATTTTTAAGAATTCGAAAGACCTATGATAATAAGCGAGCAAAAAATCAAAATTGTGACTTCATCGTTTTTGTGTCGGTTTGAAAGAACTGCTGATAAACGACATTTTTTGGTGTCTCCGATAGAAGATTATCGCCAGTTTTCCGGCGACTTAATTTATGACGAGACAAAATTTGAAATATCAATAGGGGCAATCTTACGGACCTATTCATACAATGCAAAAGATGTAAAAAAAAAGAATTACACAAATATTCAAAAAAAAAGAGTACAATTATATACATTTTTTGTAAAAAAAAATACATTTCATGAATCATTAAAGGGGCGAGTTAAAATTGTTTCAGAATTCTGGCAAACCTAAGTAAACGCTTGATCTTGAATTTTACGTTGAAGCTTGAATTTTCAGATCATAAACTCGTTGTAATTCGCCAGAACCTTGACAGTGCAGACGAAATTTTATGGCAGAACACCTTCTGTGTGGAGTTACCCCACGTCAAAAAAAAAAGAAAATATTTATAGTTGTAATAAGGAAAATTGAAATATTATTAATATTTTTCAGCATTGTTTTAACGAGAAGTCACAATTGCTGGAAAAATTCAGCGAAACACACATTTCTTTTCAAAAATCAATTGTTCGAAAATGCATGGAAGGTTCCGATACGCATTCCAGAAATAAAATCGAATGAATTGTTAAATTGAGGTTTTCTCTTATGATTTTATATATATTTTGAAACCCTGGACTCAACGAAAGAAAAAAGGGTAAAATGCATTTGGAAAACGCTATCAATCAAATGTTAAAACTCATGAACCCGGTATCGCATATTATTATCTTATCAATTTAAAGCTTATATTTATAGATATTTGACCAAGAAATCCTGAAAATCAGAGTTAGTGCTGTAACAAAAAAGAGCACAATTCAAGGAAGTAATGATAATCAACGAAACGATCAGTTTCTTCAAAACGATCAGTTGCTTTTATAAACCGCCATGAACCCTTATCAGGAAAAGGTTGGCTTGTGACTTGTGAATGAATTTGTGTCACGGAGATCATAGTATGACTTGTTACTTCTGATTTTTTTGATGTATTTCACAATTTGTTGTCATTTTAGAAACTAAGTTTATTTTTTAAAATCAATTCAGTACATGTAAGATCAATTTATTAACAAATTCCGAGTGAGTTTGACCGCAATTTTACCGAGTCTGAAAATTAGTAATTATATGCATATTTTCTCAAGCAATACACCTGATTGAAACGTTCTCTCGTTTTCTCCAATATCGATTCTTTGTAACTCTTTGGCTTCTTTTCTGTCGGCGCTCCAAGCCCTTGCCGATTATTTTTGATTGCCGTTGCGACCGGTTCGACTTTTCCCAGTTCATCCTTACCAAGTCCTTTACCTTCGGACCACCCCATCGATTTGAGCAATTTGAATCCAATGTTTCCCCGATCCAATGGTTTTTCAATATTAGCTGCTTCAGAAGACTTCGCACTGCTGGACGGAATGTCAAATTTCCGCTGAGATTCGGGAACAGGCTTCGCCGCACACGATCCATAAGGATCATTGCTTCTTTCAATATTTATATACGACAGACCACTTATTGGTTTTTTATCAGCTTTCCGAATTGGTCCATTCAATTTTTCCTGAAATAAAGTCTAATTTTCAAATTGCAATTTTCGAAAGAACGTACATCCGGTGTAATTCCATAGGATCTCATCATTTTCTTTAAGTTTTTCCTTCGAGCCAACTCTCCGGAAATATATTTCGCCTGTCCTGTGATTTCTTCATCGGTTTCTTTTGACATTATCAAACCAGGTTCGCATCCAGGACAGGTGTTTGATCCAAAGTGCACATGAAAATCAAGTCGCTCTCCGCTAATGATAACAACATCTCCATGACATATGTCAACAGGAGAGTCGGTCTGAAAATTATTAAATCAATTTTCGGTAGCTGCGCGATATCGAAAATATGCGCTTTTCGTTTTTGCAACAATCGATTACCTTCACCACAATTGAATTGCATTGAATAACACAGCCATCATCGATTTTTGCAAGATTAAAACATCGAATCTCCGAATTATATGAAATTTCGGCACATCTCTGAAATTGTTATCTAAGCTTTAAAAAAATGTAAAAAAAATCATTAGCAATTTCGCCATTTTTTAAAAGAAGCTGTGCAATTGGATTGAAATTAACTTGAACACATTTTTGCATGTCTCATGCAGATTTTTTAAAACTATGAATTTGCTTTACCATTTGTTCCATAAATTCCAACAAGACAATGCAGTCATTCACAAGAGCCCCATCAATTGGTTTTAATCTAAAAAAATTAAGCTTTTGGATTGATCATCCAGCTCCCCAGACTTCAATACCATCAAAAACGTCTAAAGTCTTCTTGTACATTCCGCATTTTATGAGCTGAAGGCCGCAATTCGATAAAAATGAAATAGTTTATTGTTTGTGTTTTACTCGCAAATATGTTATCTTATGATTATTCTGACTTTCCTAACGCGTTTTAGTCCTTAAATAAAACTATATTATCGAAAAGCCCAAATTCGTCCTGATTTCAAGCCAAAACTAAAGCGGACGATCAGTCAATAGATACAAAGACAAGATTGGTGAAAAATTACACAAAATGCAGAACAATCAGCAAGACACATGCAAAAATGACACGGAACCTCGTGTAAATATGTACATATATGTTTTGAATGGTCCTGAGGGGGGAGTGGCGAATAACTATGACGCGCACTGGATATACATATATATGTATATATATTTTTTAAATAATTTCAAACGTTTTTCGTTAAAATTTGATGTAGAAGTGAATTTTTAGTAAGTCGAAAAATGATTTGCTTTTTTTTCATAATGGGATGACATGTTGCATAGTATTCTTACTACCTCTGGTAGTAGACGATTGTACAAGAGAACTTCGCAATCAGGATCTGATCCGATATATCCACCGGATAGTGTCACAATCGAAAGTTTATGCTGGTGATCAATAATGCGAATAAGAGGAGCTTCACTAAACCTTTCTTCTGTAATAAGACGACAATCATAAATTCCAATTTAGAAAATGGGCTACCTTTCATAAAAATAGCGCGTTCATCTCCATGGAGGACTTCTTTGTCGTCATCCGACTCTTCATCAGCATCGTGTTTCTGATGCTCATCTGAATTTTCTTCTGCATCTTCCGATGTCTCCAGTTCAACAAAGCATCCACTGGCTTCATCGAAAACGGTTTTAACGTGTCGTTTCCTTTTTCGCAACTTTTTTCGAATATCGTCTGCTGTTATTTCTTTCACCGGCTTACTGATATTTCTTTGGCTTTCTGGATTTTCCATATGCTCTTGTTTTAAAATTTTGCCAATAAGTTTGAAAACAATTTCGCAAATATCGACAGAATCCTGATTAAATTTTTTGAACTCATCTTCTCCGACAGCTTCGATGGCTCGTTTTCGATAATTATTACTTGACCATTTGGCTTAAGTTAAAAATTAAAATTGATTAAGAAAATTTAAGTTACTCGGCTGAACACATTCAACGATTTCGTATTCATAAATTTGCTCATTTAGTTTGTAATATGTCATATTTTCAGGATGGTAATAAAGAAACGTGTTCTGAAAAACAATAAAATTTTAAGTTTATTTTCAGGCATACCGGGTCGTAATATAATCCGCTTTCATGCGAATAATACTGTCCGTATTCGTCAATATACACGAAACCAGGGGGTATGTTGGCATGAAGAACTTCATTAGCGGCGTCACGGAGAATATCCGCTATCGATGTCTAAATTATCCTGGCAATTCTTTATTTAAATGCAATACTACGTACCCCTCCATCAAACAAATCCATATTCAAGAGCAAAAATAAATATCAATGGCGAGTTATATAGAAATTTTCAGTGAATTTTTTTAATATTTAAAAATCGCGGAGATGGCCGGTGAAATTCGCACAAAAACTAGTCCACGTTAACACGGCCATTTCAGTAATGGGTTTTTTTTTAGATTCGATGATTTATTTTTGTTTAGATTCTTAGAGACAAAATCAAAATAAATCAGTTCCACAGGTTATTCGAATTGGGATGCAAACCGAATTGTATCCGCTGTTTGTTCCGAGCGAATCGCTGAGATACTAATAAATAATTAGTTCTGCAATTACCTAATCCCAATTGTGGACTGGAAATGAGACAAAAATGACAAATCGAGACTACTTCCAAACAATTATGGCTTTGGCCGAATAGATTTAAAACAAATAGCTTCGTAATTAAAAAAAAATATTGTCTCGTTGACACGAATAATTGCATAAATGTAACACGAGTCAATGCCATTTCTAAATAAGTTGTTGACAAAAAATCGTTACATGTGTATAAAAATTTCGAAAAGCATTTCTTTGCCAATGCAGGTTAGTAATTATAAATGATGTAATTGGAAAAACGTTCCGATCTCAAATTTTTAGCAGAAATTATGTGCAAAAGATGGCAGCGCATGTTGTTATATCAAAATGCGCACGGGATTGACATCATGGAAGAAGCGGTTGCTGGTGTTTGATGAGGATGACCTCGGTCAACCAAGGCTCATCATCTATAAGTACTTTCTTCATGATGTCTCAGTAGGGTTTAGTGCCGGATGATTTGTGGGCGTATGCACGATGGCAAAAGTTCATTCAAGCATCCTGCATAAGCCCATATATTCTTCTTAAACTCATTGAAATCGTTTAGAGATCCCCAAATTGGCTATATATGCTACATAAAAGATCTAACGCGTTTCAAAGTGACTAAAAATGATGGAGAATATCGAGTGAGACTTGTCACCGCCAAACAGACTCTTGATTTGAAATTCTTCGGGCATGATGCGGAAGCATGGACGGAAATTATAGAATATCGATTCAACAATATAAAACCCAGATTTCAGTTGGCTCATTCGACTCATGGAAATACTAACAATGTGAAAAAAACCATAAAAACCATTTGTACAAAAAGAATTTCTATTTAGATAAATAAAGGGAAATCATCTAGTCTTCGCCTTCTCGAGGACAAGCCTGATCATAATGTGTATACGGGAGTTGGAAAGGGCTATACACCTCCTATTCGAGATGCATCGTCGACGCCAAAAAAGATTGGAAAAATTAAAAAAGAGGGACAGGCCAGATCAAAATCAACAGAGTTTGTTACTAATTATGTGCTTGCATATTCAAATCTCAAGAATCTAGAAAAAATGCAAAAACCGATTCATTTTTATTGAAAAAGACTCAATCCAGAGATTCTCGAAAGCTGAACGACGTGAATTTTGTTGATCCAACGGTGTTCATTTATATACGACAAATTGAAAAGATTTAATTTTTAGTTTGCCGACGGTGAGAGTTTTTCGCGATCGTTTGGAAGCGAAACAATTAGCACAGCAAAACTTTTGAAAACGTTTGGTCGTGGATCTGAAGAACGCTATAAGTCAGATGACGAAAAATCAGCGGAAAACAAATATCGGCGTGTCTCTAATTAATCAATTTCAATAAATCATCAATTCATTTCATTTCTTTTGGTGGCATAAATTGGAGTGTCTTTAGAAAATGCTTCCATTGATTATCGTTTACCACATTTTCTGGTTGTAAGTTCAGTAGAATGGACACGCTGAAACAAGCAAATAGATAAATGTTTTATATATATTCACCGTTATAGAATAGTCTGCTCTGTTTCTGTTATTAACTGTGCGGGATCGAAAAAAGCAAGTTCGCCGCCAAAACAATCACCGAAAGGAACCACACCGCCAACACCAGCTCCTGATCCAAACAGATCAAAAGAGGGGGAAGCTGCACAGAAAAAAGAAGAGAAACCTTCGAAGAAGGTGGATGTTGCACCATCGCCATCGGGTGAAGCAAAAGCGGTATGTGATTTAAAAAAAAGTGGGATTGCTTAGAACGATCGCATTGTTTAGAATGAAAAAGAAGAGAAAAAAGAATCACGCGCAGATGAGGACAAAGGAGCGAAACATGAGGATTCATTCGATAAAATGCAACCGAAGCAGATTGAGACAAAACGGAAGGAAGAGGTTCGATCGAATATTCAATTTTTATAAATTGATGCGGTTTTTTAGATTGGTGGTAAGAAGGTTGAGAACAAAGGAGATTACAAAACATGGAACAAAGTTATCGAAAATAGCGAATTTAATAAAACCCTTAGTGAAAAAGACGATAAAAAGAAAAAGAAAGATAAGGATTCGAAAGATACGAAGGAATCAAAAGATACGAAAGATTCAAAGGAAAATGACAAGGAATAATTATCTTTTCCTTTGAATAATTAGGAGAATAAAATATTGGTAAAATATTTGAATTAATGTGAATGTAAATGTGGTTTATAATAAAAATAGGACCCATTGCCATCAACCCCCAATTTTCAACCCCTACCCCTGATTTTCCACCCCCAAAATTTAACCTCTATTTTTATTTTTTCACCATCCCCTAGTTTCCACCCCCAGATTTTAGCCTCCATTTTTATTTTTTTATTACCGGCCAATGTTAATTGACTCAAATTTTTGACTTGAGTACTTAATTATGTTCTTTTGGCCAATACCGTAAATTTTCCTAGAAATTGTCAGTGTCATAGGGGGGAGGGGTCTTAAGGGGTCCGAATTCAAAAGTTTTAAAATTTCAGAAAATGATGCTAGAACGTAAACCTATCTTTTCAACAAATTTTCTTTTCTGCTCGAATGTCAAAATTTACAGTTTCTAACAGTAATTTTTACCTTAAATTTTTGTATAATTGCAATAATTCAAGTTATCAAGAGGAGATTCGTAGAATTGTTGTCTAGCTTTGACTTTTCAGAAACTATGTAGACTATCCTAATGAAAGAAATTTTTAGCAAGTAATAAACTATTCACGGAAGAGCAGGTTCAGATAGACTTCAGGTTCGGATTTGGGGTTCAGATAGACTTCGTAAGCGTGAATCGATTCCCACAATTTCCAATATTTCAAGTATCCAATTGTGCAATTCTGTATCAAGCTTCTTTGCAAGCCTTGCGCAAATCAAATACCTAAAAACAATAGTGGCAGCCAAATATGCTTAAATTTTTAGTACAATTTAACACGTTTGAAAAATATAAATTTATTTAAAAAAAACAATATTAAATTAGTATTGAAAGGGAACAAAAACATGGGAAAAATTTATCAAGCATTACAAAAAAAACCAGCAAATCAAAGAACGGATATCGATGGCGCGGGATTAGCGTCAGACGAAGCCTGAAAGACACATAATGTACAGAAAATAAATATTAGTCATTTATTTTTTCAGTCCTAAATAGCCACTAATTTTTACAAACATACACTTAAAATACAATTATAATTAATTTAAATCCAATTTTAAAAGAATATATCGCAAAAAATCGTTAAAAACTTTAAAGAAAAGAAAAAAAATAATACGGCCGACAGCTTAAAGGTGTGTTACTGAAACATTCGCTTAACTGTGGCATTTTTAATAATTCGATTTTTGAAACATTAACTCATTTTTTTCCATTTTCTTTTCCTTGATGGAATATCGAAAATGATGCCGTTTTAAAACAGGCCTGACGGTATAAACTAAAAAAAAATTGCAAAATAAATTAATAACAAATCACTTATCGCGGTCCATTTTTCTCCGAATAAAGGAGACGATCTCTGTGGCTGTTTGCTTTTTATGATTTGTTCTCTCTTCCTGCAAATAATCTCAGTTTAATATAATCTTTAAATTTTAAAAGAAAAATTGCGGACCGAAAATTATTTTAAGAAAGAGTATACTCACAGATTATAATTAAATTTACCTCAGGATACGTAGAATATTGTAAAACAATCCATAAACTTGTCCAGTAAAGCCTTCAAAATCGCTCAATCTGTAAATTTTAATTTAAATAACTCGAATATTTCACACGAATAATTAAACGTTAAAAACGACGAAGAATGTTGGCCAACAGTGAGATGTGTATATAAAAATTATTACTTTTTAAATTTACTAATGCTTGTTAAATTTGAGGAATTTTGACTACTTTTCAAATTGCTAATCGTTCACGTGATATTCGTATTGATGTAGTTTGCTCATAGCTGACCTCTGCGGCAATTCTTTTGTGAATAATTGCATAACAACCAGCGAGATAGAATTGAGAGGGTCGACTTAGAAGATATTCAAAATATCGTGTGCAAAACACCCGAGAACAATGACAGATTTGCGACCCGAAACGCCCACCGAATGGGCGGTCGATGCTCTTGACTCCGCCCACATCGACTATAAAAGCAGGGGATGCTGCTCAGATGGCGGACAACGGCGAGTTGTCTATCATCGAAACCTTTGGATCATGATTTGCTGATCTCGTTAGGGATTCTCGCCTCCGACTCGGTCAGACGGATCCAGCCCTTAAGTGGGTGGTTTGCAGTGTTGGGTTCAGGTGAAGCTAAACCTCTCGTTTGAAGCATATCATGTGAAGAGGGCTAGATTATAGATGGCGGACCGTTGTCCCCGTCCCCAGTGGTACCACTATCCCCTCCCCATCCCACACCCCCCCCCCCAGATCGTTCGCGATCGGGCAATGACCCACTCAGGATTTCCCCACCTGCAGCTGGTGAGCCTCCTCTTCACGTGCCGAGCCTCTCCGTGGCGAAGAGGATCAACTGACGATGCCCTCACTTCTGGGGGCCTCGTCAGGCTAATCGGTACATCGTTTCACGCAAGTCGAGGAGGATTCCTCCTCCTCAACTAGGCGGCTTCTCTACGACCCAGCAAGTCGTGAGAAGTATTCCGAGACACCAATGCTTTCAAATGCTTTCGAAACCCAACGGCCCTCTTAAGGGCTTTTAATTGTTTTATCTATTTTTCTCAAATAAATTTTTATCAACTTGTGTAAAATTTATTGAAATATTTCAAATTGTATGAGCCTAAAAATGTTTTTTTAATCCAAAAAAGGACATGACATGGAAATTTGCAAAAATGCTTCTTTGGCCTCACGTTATCACAACAACGTGAACAAGATCTTCATCGAGAGGACATCCGCATCATGTCTAAAGTTCGGGACCCCCTACACCACATCACGAAGAGGAAGATGACCTGGGCTGGACACGTTGCTAGAAGAACAGATGGAAGATGGACTACTCTTCTAACGGAGCGGCGGTCGTGGAATTGGACCCGGCCAAGAGGAAGGCCTCCCATGAGATGGTCGGACTCGCTTCGGAAGGAGATCACTACAAGAACAGCTAAAGGAGCCGTTGTCACCCCGCGGTCCACCCAAGCCAAGGACCGAAAAGCTTGGAAAGCTGTGGTTCGCGCCTCAACAGGTGAAGGACGAACCGACTAAGGGAAGTCATTCTACCTCCCGTCTTAGGATTTTTTGTAATTTTGCACACGTAAACTAGAAGGTCTTTTGAGTGTGTTCACAAAATTCCAGCCTGCACTGGGGGGTTACAGGCGAGTTATGACCGTCTGAAAATTCAAGGTGTTTTGGCAGTGACTTCATGATGAAGGTTCGCACCCGGCTCACGCACTTTTGCATTTTTTCTTTTTGCCACAGAAAATTCCGTTGCAAATTGGTTTCAAACGCTTTTCATGTAATTTCATGTAAAAATGTCGTTTCAACATTATTTATTATTTTTTTTACATTTTACAGTTTTTCGTTTTTTTCAAAAATTTCCTGAACTCTATTGTTTTCCACTCTATTGTTTGGTTCTTGGAGTGGATGGAAAGGAATGGATGGACTGCAAGGACACAAATACAACTCCAACATTTCGAAGGTTCTATTCCAACTGGATATACGGGATTCGCGAAATAACATGTTGGAGTGTTCGGAGGATCCAAAAAGTTATCAAATCCATCGGAGAATACGACCACTTGTGGCAACCTTCATTCAAGGTCCACAAGCGAAAGTTGACTCGTTTGGTAAAAACCAGTAATGAAAATGTTATAACATTATTTTCTCTCAAAAACTCAAAAAACCTTCTAGTTTACGTGTGCAAAATTACAAAAAATCCTAAGACGGGAGGTAGAATGACTTCCCTTCTAAGTAAGTAAGTAATTTAGGACTGAAAATTAATAAATGATTAATATTTTCCCAATTTTTAGGATTGTTTTATTTTTCGTATATTTTCTGAAATTTTAAAAACTTTGGAATTCGGACCCCTTAAGACCCCTCCTCCCTATGACACTGAATTTTGCTGAATTGCTGGAAGGAATTTGCGAGCACAAATTCTTCTCAAACTCTAGCAATTATTTCTCACGGATAAAATGATTTATTAAATGTAAAATGTAAATGACAATTTTTCAAATTCACAAGATTTCGAAACAAAAGTTTTGTTTCAGCAACCTTCAATGTTATTGATATAATTTTGTGTACTTAAATCGCCTTCGCGATCCTCGAGCCAAAATGTGAGGCATTTGCCCTTACCCTGAAATTATCAACAATCATCCGCGTTATCAAGTTGTTCTGAAAATACCTTGACTTCAATTTCGCCTCTCTCAACGGTGACAAAGTGTGGGTGATGATTCTTGAGGTGGCTGTGCGCTTCGTAACTCATTTGAATCATTCCCGGCGATCCACTTGATTCCATTCTTGAAGAAACATTCACGGTATCACCGAAAAGACAGTATCTGGGTGCGGTGAGACCAACAACTCCAGCAGCAACAGGACCCATATGGAATCCCCAACGACATCGGATTCGGTGCGTCGTTCTGTGCGGAATTGAGTAGCCTGTCAAATATTGTCGCATGTCCAAAGCGACGTTGGCAATGTTCATCGAATGGTCGTGTCCATTCTCTTCCGGAACTCCCGACACTACCATATACGCGTCTCCAATCGTCTCCACTTTGTAACTTTTGTTTTTAGTGATACATTCGTCGAATCCAGTATAAAGACCGTTGAGCATGTTGACGACTTCGAGGGGAGTCGAATTCGAGCAAATTGTTGTGAAGCCAACGATGTCTGAGAAGAGAATTGTCGCCGAAGCATAAAGTTTAGGTGGAACAGATCGACCCATTTTGAGTTCGTTTGCGACATATCTTCAAAATATAATATGGTTTCCAAAATATAAAAAATGTGTGAATTGATACGCTGGAAGGAGTTGCGAAAGAAGGTTGTCAGCTCGCACATTCGCTTCCTCCAGCATGCCCGTTCGTTCGGCTACAAGTTTCTCGAGATTGTTTGCATATTGTTCCATCATTCGCATCATCTGATCAACGAGAGAACCTTTCCTGAAAGAAATAAAAACATTTCGAATATTTCCGATATGTTTTCTCACGTTTTAAGAACCATTTCCGTATTTAGACGAACTCGACGAACTGAAGGCCGAATCTCCGGATTTTCACTCCAGCAATCTCTGAAACATCATATTTTTGCTTTTACCACGCAAATTGTGTCCATCGCCTTGCTTCACCTTAAAAGCGCATTTAGATCTGGATGAAGACCGAGTTGATTCTGAATCTCCGGCATTACCTGCTTCGTGCCATTGTTCACCATCTCACAGAGTTCTGAAAATTATAGATTGTTTTGATTCTCTTTAATCATGGCACCAGTTATGTTTGTATTTTCTCGGAAAGGAAGACTTCTGAACAATATTTCGTACATAATCTGTAAAAAATAAAAAATAGGAGATTCCACGAATTGAAGTTTGAAAACCATTCCGAATGAATAGATATCTCCAGCTTGTCTTCTCGACATGGACTGCTTTATCCACGCTTGATCTGCTCCCCTCCTCTTGTTTTGCTCTCGATTTTTTAGAAGTTCTGGTGCTTGATAGAGGACGGCTAAATGAGATATATTTAGTGGATGATGTGTTCATCGTGTCCTACAAGTTGTTTGTGCTGCTTGGCTTTTATCTTCTTCGTCTTTCACAGCAGTGATAGTTATCGATCCTTGCTTTTCCCATCGCTCAAGAGGATTTGCGATTCCGAAATCGGAGAGTTTCACCATCCAGTTTCGATCTATGAGACATGCCCATGGTGTCAAAGAACCATGGTATCCGATTGGTGAAGCATGCAGGTATTCAAGTCCCTAATACAATTATCTCGATGCGAATCAAATAATTTGTTCCCACCAATGTGATGTCTCGCACAAATGCAGCGTGAAACTTCTCGTCAAGTACTACATTCATATTATAAATGATGTCTTGAACAGTTCCGCGACTGCAAAACTTCCATAGCACTAGCATTTCCTCTTTTTCATTGAATGCAACTCCGAGAAATGGATTCAAATTGTCATGAACTGCTTGTTTCATCTGAAACTGTCATTGCACGCAATTCTATCAGAGGGATTTCAACCTGTGTTAGAAGCTGCATGTCTTCCCTTGAGAATCGAATTGGTCGTCTTTGTGGGTACTTGTGATAAGTTGCGTGTGTGTTCACACCAATAATTGCGTGCTGCTTTTGTCCCGTCTTCATGTTACTCAATTTGGTACTCGTCGATCCAACAGACATCTGGATAAAATAATCTTGATGTGAGCAACACGATTATTAAAAAAACCATTGATTTGACCTGTTCCTCATCGATAAATTGCAAATCATCATGGAATATTCTCCACGGCATTTTCTCCAATTGCTTATTTTCGCTGAAATTGATATCACTAGTGGTTAGAGTTGAAACAATTAATACCAATATCGGAAGAGGCATAGGAAAATAATTGAGAGTAAGGCAAGTAGAATGACAAGGGATCCAACACTAATTTCTAGCAGATAGCTGCATTTTTGTCCTCGATATCCGCACGCGGGCTCATCTAGTGGCATCGATCCATCTTCACTTGGCCAGAAGCCAATCATCGCATCGGTCAACTTCAATTGGAAGCATCCACTCTTGTTTTTGATTCCGTCGCAATTCGCAAGCAATTCGCTCTCCATATTCACCATTCTCATAACACGATCTCTATTTGGAGATATGAAGAACGCGGCAAATATTGGGGCTCGATCAGCGACATCGTCCATAAGGACAGTACCCACAGAACCAGCATCTTTTGTTTCTTCGTTTGCTGCCCTGCTAACGACACCTTCGAAGCTCATTCGTCTCATCTGATTCCAAACGTATTGTCCGTTTGTAATATATGCTTCATTTGCCGTCTGGTTTAACACTTTTCTGATGGCCAGAGCATAGAGTTTAAGAGCGTCAAACAGATGAATATAGCCGTAAACGTCGCTCTGTAAAAAACGCACAAATTGTTCAACGGATTACTCCGACGGGTTACAACAGAAATGTCATCTTTTGTCAATCCGTGCTTCTCCACTTTTTCCACGAATGAACTCACGACTGTGTCATCGAATCCGTTAACGTCATCAACCTTAAAATTGGAACCAATAATAACAGCAAAGTTTCGAACATATTACAATAATCGCATTGGCATAGTGATCCTTCACACGTTGCATCATTTCGCCGTCTGATCCAATCCAAGGTGTCGAATCGCCTGTGCTTGTTTGCATCCAAGGAATAATATATGCATATTCAGCGTTGTTCATTCCAACAGTGAACGTGGCTTGCATGAATTCTTTCGAAAGCTCTCGCGATGATGAGAACAACAGTATGACAACTGAACAGTTTCGATTTGTTAAAGAATCAAAATGCTCAAATATACTTCTTGCGTTGCTAGCCAAATCGTTAAGTTGTCCGGAATTTACCATATCCTTTGCGTCCGAATTTTCATCAAAAGTAATCTAGAAAAACTATCTACTTAGAATAATCACAACTAACTATTTGAATACCTTTTTGACTAATTGAATACCAACACGGTGAATGATTTCCTCAAAAACTTGAACTTTTTCATAAGCAGTGCTTCCAGTATTCGTGACAATCGCAACCTATCCATCGTTGTGAAATATTTGTTTAAAAAATAAATTACGCATACCCGATACCATTTATAATGCAACAATAAAGCAGCTGTAGCTTCTGCCAGTGAATTAGTGTTTTTAGACGAAATTCTCGAAAGTGTTTTATATACACTTCTATCAGACACCGCATTCGGTACATTTGAGTATGAAATTATGGGTATATTCCAAAATGTGGCCATTTTAGTTACAGCTTCCAGTTCTACATATAGACACTTATATGTACATATATCCGAGTTAGCAAATAAAATCCTACCCGATGAACAATAAGGTCCGATGAATGCCCTAACTTGGTGAACGTGATATAATTCTGCCGCGACGGCGACGCCTTCGAATGACTCGGTGCAAGTTTTTTTCGAGATAATTCTTAAATTCATGATGGCACAATGCTATAGACAATTGCGGATCTCACTCAATTTCAATGTCATCGCCGATAATTCCATTTTCGATGAGCGACTCTTTGCTGATGTTCAAGATTTTTTCATCGTTTGGCATTATACCTATAATCGGGTCGTGTCTGGCGATTCGAGACAATTTCGAAAAGCCCATATTTGGTGGATTTTAAAATTGTGTCATAGCTCGTGTGTCAAAATGACGCGTATCTACTATATTTTTTGACTCATGATATTGGCATCTCATTTCTGATTCGGAATTACTACTGTTGAAGACAAACGAATGAACAAAATTGAATTAAATATCACTTTTATCGCTGATTGATTGTTTTAATCGAATACCGACAAAGGGAGTTTTCGAAGGAGAAGAAGGTTTATCAATATTTTAATAAGTCTACGCGTAGACTGTATACAGAAATATTTCACGAATGCCAAACGGGGCAAATTTTTAATCAATGAAGATCTCATTTTGCGTCCAGTAGTTCAAAATTTCCATAAGAAAAACAAGGCAAAATTAATTTTATATTAATAAATTAGAAACTTGCAAATCAGATTAACTGTAGGAAAATATCATTATAAAATCTAATATTGTGATGGACTTATTGAAAAATTGATAAACTCGATTTTTCAAAAACAATCTCCAAAATGATGATTTTTTTCAAATTTAAAGAGAATGGACGAATATAAATAATTGCTTACCGACAGCTCCAATGTGCCCGATTCTTATGACTTTTTTCTGTTGTGAATTCAATTCCAATTTAGCTGTATTATCGAATTTCGCATATGATGAACTATTGCTTTCGTCACGCTTTTTAACCACGGAAGCGGCGGAATGAATTGCCGAAATCAGCAAAATAAGGAATTGAGCGAAGCGCATCTTGAATCTCATGTGCGCAAAAATGAGAAATCAAGAATGAAGTCGACCCAATATGAGCCGACTACGTCGAATCTCCGCCTCTTATCATATCCTACTTTACCGTAAGACGCAAATCGGATTTCGCGTATTTATTACGTAAACAAAACAACACATTTGGGATGAATTGAAATAATAAAAGTAAGAATGAATAAAACGCTAAATCACAGTTATTATGAATGACAAGACAGATTTGACGTGTAAAATCAATCGATTAGAAATCAAACTCGTAAAATACATCATATAATACTGAAAGCGAGAGAAATGTGAGATAAAACAAAATAATCTTAAAAACTAATTATCAAATTATTATTTTTTGTCAGTTTCTGAAATGGCGACCATTTCTGTTTCGGGTTTTGGCGCTTCTGTTGGAAGTGCTTGATGAGAAGCCCTAAAAAGTAAAGTTAACAAAAAGAAATACTTGCATTATTACTTGTATGGATAAATAGAATAGGCGAACACCGCTGCAATGACACCAGCAGCTCCAAAAACAAACAGCATGGTTGGCCGAAAATCGAACAAAAAATAGGATGCTATACAGTTCAAAACGATGGCAACAGATGTTGCGAAAGCCTAAAATCGACATTTTCACATTTTTAGTTTAACTGAAATCTACCTTGAGAATATTATCGGCGTACTTTATAACTACAGCGACCACCAGTCCACCGAAAGCATTGATACCCACAGTAACCCAGACAGCCCAATCGAATCCTTGAATCATATTCTTAAAGAGCTGGGGCAAATCGAGGCCGTTTGCAAAGATTTCCGCGTTATTTACAAACTATACATTTTCGAGTTTCAATATGAAAAATAGCGATCAAATACCAATGCAAAGATGAATGAAAGAAAAATCGAAGGACCGGCGAGTTGAATGTTCCGAATCCAGATGGAGACATTTGAACCTGGATAAATCGATTTCTATATGAGAAAATAAATTTCTACAAAAATAAAAGCCGCGGATATGGTTCTTGCATTCTATTCTCTTCTACCATATATCTACCGTATTAAAATCATGTCGTGCGTAACTCTGATTGATAATCACCTTTGAGAATTTTCTCGAAATAGATGCCAGCAAATCCGGATAAAACACACGCGACGAGAACAGCGATAAACCCTGAAAATCCGACTAGCGCATTTGATACGTAAACTGCTGCGGCAAACCTAAAATTGAATTTTCTTGTCGTACAACTTGAGGGGAGGTCGTTGAATTAAGAGAAATCGTCGAATTAGCAGTTTCAGCGAGTTTTGCTATTTTAGCTAATTCCTTTTGTCGTTCATTCGACATTTTCTGATCCTAGAATAACTTATATGTTAATCAATATAATTTAGCAAAATTTTGTTACATATTGCACTATAACAACTCCTGCAAACGAAATGAATAGAGCAATCCACTGTTGAAGTGAAAGCTTTCGCTTCAAAACTGCTACGGTGAACACAGCGGTCGTCAGAATTTTGAGTTGATATGTCACCTGAAAATTTCACCAGTTGAAAACATAAAACACAATGATTACCATATAAGTGGCCGCTGGCAAATTGTCCACAGCAACATAGAGCAAGTAATTTTGAACAGTGTAAACAGCAGCTGGTACCAACACTTTGAGAGCATCTCTCCAATTATGACGAAACTCGTTGCAGATTTTCTTGAGTCCTCTTTAAAATTTTTGTTAGTTTTATTTTAATTTACTTTTGAAAAATGATTTCTTTATATGCCGAAAACAGTTTTTGAGCTAAAATTACTAGCAGTGTGTGCTTTCGAGAAGAAACTTCCGTTCTCGTTTTTATTTTTTTTTCAAGTTTTTTGTTGGTGATTTACCAGTACTGAAATTTAATATCTTAAAGAATATGTTGAATAAAAGATTATAGGATTATTACTACCGTAGTATGGATTTATGTGTTTTAATTAAACAAATTTGACGCGTAGGAATCTTAAAACCAAAAAATCCTTACTTAATCACACTCTTTTCCTCGATGCAGGACAAAATCAAGCTAGCAGTGAATTTGAAAATCTCTCCGAAGAATACGGTAATCGACTGAATCCGGATTAGAAATTAATTAAATTGAAAAAAAAATGCCTTCAGGAATTTCGGTCGATTTCCTCCCATTGCAAATCTCATGAATAACACTAGGGAGCAGTTCTGTACGACGAGAACAACTAATGAAGAATACTTTATGCATTCGCCTGAAATCGTATAAAATAAATATAAATTAATAATATATGTATAAGGACTTTTGAATTTATTTGATATCAAATTTTGAATAGAAGAACTAACCTTTTGCCGGCGCCATTTTGGCATACGAATGTTCGCCGAACCTGCAAAAATGAATCTTCCAAAAAACTACATAGAAAACAAAAAAGCAAATAGAACGATACAAAAACGGTTACTATGAAGAGCGGAGGCCTGATGTGTAAATAATACGTAATTTGCATTTTGTGTGCTGTCGACACTGTGCAAATGATATAAAACGTGGGAATTGAGAGAAAAATAGACGCAACTAGAAAGCTATATTTTCCACAAATGTTTGCTTTATAACACATTCTTTTAACCGAAACTCGTATGAACTTCGGGAGGTTCATACAAAAAATATTCCTTTTCTCGCGAGAAATCGAATAAATGTGAGCGACATGGGCAGATGTCGCTTCATATTTGTGGAAACTGTGAACAAATAAACATTCATTGAATTGTGACGCGTGGAAGAAAACAATAATGGTAAATTTATGTTTTTTTTTAATTTGGGAAAAAATATCAGTGTATTCACAGTAAACAACTATCCCACTTTTTTATATTTCCAATTAATTGAACGAAAGATAACACGTATTTTGATACGCAACACGTAAAAACACGCAACACGTAAAAACGAATGAACGTGGTGTTTCGACATTGAGCCTTCGGCTACTACGATTGTTCGTGGAGAGAGTGCAGTCTGGAGGAGAGGAAGCGTTAGCTGTCGCCACAAAGAGCATCTGCTGTGTGCGGAGGATTCAATTTTTATTAAATTGGTTGTTATTTCGATCGAATGCAATTTGTCGATATGATCAATGCTCCCAATCTTCAAAAAAAAATCCAATAAAAGTTGCTAATATATTTGTTGATCTTTGCAAAATTTTATGTGTAAATATTGTCGATTTCAGAAATCTAATCGAAATAAAAAAAATTAACTATGTGCCATAGTGTCTCGAGGCAAAAATACGAATATCTGCGTACTCTCTTGGTGTATGCGCATTTAATATTTAGCCGCGAATAAATTTACAATTTCGCACAAATCTGCACCGATTTTGCGAAATTCAAATTCTTGCCATCGATTAGTCATATGAGACCGACAAAATAAGCCTAAAAATTAAAATATAAAATTCGCAAAAGAGACTTAATAAAAAAAAATGAAATCTATTAATAGATTAAGATTGGGTGACCCATTTTAAAAATACCTATCTTGCTCAATTGCGTCATTTAAATCGTAATTTGGAAAAGTATATTAAAATATTTAAAAAAAATACGACATTCGAACGTATCAATTGGGAATAAATAGGCGTTCAAATATCAATGTGTTATATTTGAGATATGACGATAAAAAGTTAAATTCTTTATCAAAACAGAAAAAAATCGGAACCGATTTTGGAAAAATGCTATCGGTAGATATGATAAAACAATGCACCAAACAATGACAATTAATGGAATATAATTGCCACCGGGACACCAGTTTTAGTAGTTACGGATAAAACCCACAAAATGCAATAAATAATGTTAGCGTTGTTCAAACATTTGAGAGCAATATTTCGTTCTATAGACAAAATGCTTCTTTGGCCGGTAGGTCACCTTTTAAACGACCGAGAGCCTTCACCATCGAGGCATGCGAAGAGTACAAGAATATGCTGAATATGACAAGAGAGGCACCGAACAAAAACGTGAGGCTTGGCACGAATTCGAACAAGAACATTGAACCGACTGTCGACAACACGATTGCCACGGATGTTGCAAAGTTTTTTGCAATGTTGTCCGCGTATTTGATACAAACCGCGACGGATAGACCTACAAATCCATTTATGAATTATTACACCTTTTATTTTGGATGATCGTATGTTTTAACACTCAATATTATTGAAGATTGACGAATTTCTATATAATTTGGAAGGGACGGTTTGGTCTCACACGTTGATCTAGTATCAAAAATATGCAAAACTACAAAATACGTTAAAGGCATACACAAACTTTCGCACCTAATAATAAAACCGAATTTAAATTAAATTATTCAAACTCAAAACATTTGTCCGTCTCCCACAATACATACATATATGTATATATATACGGAATAATGTTAAAATTCCAAGAAGAAGATTACGAAATATCAATATTGAGTTTAATTTCCAGTAGAATTTATAATTTACCTCCAATTCCGTACCACAGAACCGTCAACCAAACAATTGAATCGAAACCATAAAGAAGACCGTGTTCATTAACAACTTTTGAATCCTGAATATTTACAAATAGGACTGAACATCGTTTTTAGTTTGCTTCACACCTGCATATAAATCGCCAAAAACGAAGAAGGAATTGAGAAAACTGACATTTGTACATTACGCATCCACAAGGATACCGGAGCAGAGCCCTTGAGAATTTTCTCGAAATAAATACCGGCAAACCCAGAAAGACAGCATGCTACAACAACAGCAATAAGTCCTAAAAGAAAAAAAAATATATATCAATGAGTTATTCATCGCTATACCAATAATTGGACTCTCGCCAGACGCTTTCGATGAGCTGGTGCTCTGGAGCTGAACTAGTGAAACTCCAATAAACAAAACACCAAGGGCCACCCTGAAATTCAATTCCGGTTAGAAAATATCCAAAGGTTTTCTTTCTTTCTTCATACCATTGTGTTTTGTTCAAAGATCTCCGCAGAATGATAACAGTAAAGATGGCGGCAGTGAAGATTTTCAATTGTGATGTGATCTTCATGTTTAGAAATTTGGTGTTTTCGTTGTTGAAAAATATTTACCATAAATGTGGCCGCATCAAGATGAGAAGCTGCCACATAGAACAAATTGTTTTGGATGATGTAGATCATAGCAGGTATGCATACTTTTAGGGTATCATATGGTTGTTCGATGATTTGTGTTCGAAGAGAATACAAAAACCTCAAAAAATATAACTTTCAAAATATTTTAATAAATGTAGAAGCACACCTTCTAGGAGTTTCCTCTTGTGCTACAAGGAAAAGACAAATAACACATTTAATGACTTCTGTAAGCCATACAGCTACCGTACTCACAAACATAGCCTCCACTTCACGGGCACGAGAATATCTTTAAAGAAAACATTATAAATAAACGTGAAGAAAAAAAAAATAAACCGAATAAGAAGGGTATGTATACTGTTTTGTAATGTGAGCCATATTAAAATCGCCGTTTTCATTCCGCTATTCCCCGTTGGTGCAGTCTTCTGCCTGGCCACCAATATTTTAGGTACCTGTAAACAGAAAAAAATTATAAAATCAACGAGAAGTTCACAAAATTTAAAACATCGCCTTCGAACAGCGTCTTAGATCTTTCCACGTATCGCTATGAGATATTCATCTCACCCGAAATCCTGATTTTGATGCTTTGCCGGTTTAATCGGATCGAAGGAAGCTTTTTATAAAGAAGAAAAAAAAATGAGAGAAATTTTCAAAATGCAAATTTCAAAATGAACAACAGACCGGTAACTTTTCTCCATTTTCGAGCATTGAGTGCAGCAGTGGCTGATTATCACCATGTTTGCTCATTAAGCAAAATGTCCTTAAAAATATTAATTTATAGTTAATAGTGATTATAACAGTGTTACGTAAACAAAGAGACCAATTAGACAATTAATTGAATCGTGCCAATTTTGAAACATTTAAATTATACTCAACGTGGGAATTTATCCCGCATGTATGAAACGAGACTTAGACACGGTTGCGTCGACACGAGTAACGGACTTGTGGAGAGCATCAAGAAACAGAGACGCCACGACAAAATGCAAACAATAAAAACGCGATTGAAGCAGTGGCTTTAAAATGAACCAACATCAGAAGGTGGATGATCTTTCGAAACAATGAACACATCTCGAACTATTCATCTCCGCTGCGATGCCCGACTTCACTAATTACATGCCCCTTAAATTACCGTATTCACAAATATGTTAATGAAATGCCATTTTTGCAATAATGAAATGAACAAAAATTAAATTAATTTGCATTTTTTGGGTCCATTAATGTTCTTAAGCCATTTTTATCGAGATCGGAAGCGCTTTTTCATGATAGAATTTATGACATTTAATTTTTAGGTCCATTAAAAATTTTTAGTTTATGGACCTATTCAAGCAATGAAAAAAGTGCACGCAAGTCGAAAATTACAAAGAATTGACGCGATATATCGTAATTCTCCGATATTTATTTTCAAAGGCGCAAGCGAACAGTTTATTTTTTATTTTCCATTTTGTGTGTTATTTTTTCGTATTTTTCAAAAACTTTGAAGAGGAAATGAGTAAGGGATTGAAGAACGTGGAAAAAAACAATTATTGGTATAAGTACCCCTAATTCGACAATATATGTCTATTTTTCGTCATTTAGATACCAATCATCATAGGAAATTGTGATATTTGTGTCGATTTGATGCAGACTTCGCTCGATGACGCTTCTTATAAACATTTTGCGTCGATTAAACAAAATACTTTTACAGATTTCCAAAAAAAAAAGTTGTAAACACTCAAAAATAAGAAAATTCGAAAACTATTAAAAAAATACAGTACCGACTTCGCGACGTGACCCGCGCAACTTTTCGCGTGCGTCTTTGAAAATAAATTGCGGAGAATACGATATATCGCGTCAATTTTTTTGTAATTTTCGACGTGCGTGCATAGGGAATTCAAATTTTAAAAAATTGATTTTTTTTCATTGCATGAAGGTCCGTTACCCACACGATTCGTTAAGTAGTAAAATTAAATGATCGGTCACTATTTGTTCCAATTCATAACTATCCACCCATATTGAGCAATACCAATGCATTTTTCGAAATACGACAAAGAACTTTAAATGGGAATCTGGCAAATAGCTCCATTTCACAGATATCTTTAGAATCAAATTTTTATTTTCTCTGTCGAATCACGTTTCGATATTCGCAAATTTCTCATTTTTATTTAAAAATTACTTCAGTCCTAGTTGTTAGATTCATCTCTGCTCGAAATTATAATGAACCAAAAATTAGAACCATCTATGGACTATTCAAATTTATGGGTAGAAATAGAAAATTGGGGGTGGTAGAAAAAAGATGGGGATTTAATGGCGATTTGTCAAATATTCGAACATTGTCGAATTACTCGAATACTTTTGAACCGTTCTGCTCAGGTTTTGTAACATTCGGTGACTATTCAAAAAAAAAACAAAAAGACAACAGATCAAGGAATTCGACAAGAATGCATATATTTGGCGAAGATTCGGTAAGTGAAAAATATAAAAATGAACAGTAACAATAATCAAAGGAAATAAACTAACCAGTAAAGGAAATTCAAAAAAATGATATCGAGTTATTCATCATCTTCATCGGCTCTTTGCAATTGCAGTTTGTACTTTTCTTGATTTGAACGACGTTCGCACAAATACCAGCAAGTGCAAATATGGATTATCTGAAATTTTGTACTGATTAATTGAACACGGAAAAATGCACACCTGAAGAACCAAAAATCCGAGCAAACAGAATATTAGAATGCTCTCTGATCTCCGGAATGTCTCTACTGGTGTGCAGGTTTCTCCCTCCAAACAAGTCGGTTTACCCCGCCAACTTTCTTCTAATTTATAATGAAGCTTAAAAAGCAATCCTTAATTATTTTCATACAGAGATATTTATGACTAACTCGTTTTCGAACTGTCAACGTAAATGCGATTGATATCAGAAGAGCTCCAATCATTGCGGCTTGTCCAAGTATATACTTAATATTTTTGAATTGAGTTCATCATTTTCAAAATAGAAATAATTACCAAGAAAAGCAAAAATGAGTTGAGGAAGCATAGAGAAACGAGGCCGAGCAGAGATAAAATTGATAGAGCTGCTGCATAACATCCGACGAGTAGAAGAGTTATTATGTACTGAAATTTATTAATTTAATGGTTTTTTTAATAATCTCAAAATAAAAAAAATCAGACCGTTTTTTTACACCAAAAATAAATAAACGAGGGCCAAGACTGATGTTTGCTGATTGAAGCTTATTACTTTTACAAAAAAAACTGTTTATTTTTTCCTGGAAAAATGGTCCAAAAAGATAGTTCGCAGCAGTCGTTGAATGCCTACAGTAATATTGGAGAATTCTCTAGTTAAGATTTTATGTATGAAAATGAAAATGTTATGTGTCTTGTTGTCTTATTCTCAAATTTTCCTGTACTATTCTCTCATTTTGTTAAAATATAAAACATAAAAAGTGAAACAAATAGGCAAATACAAAAAAATATGCTAATTTCGAAAAGATGAACGAGAATTTGAACCAATTTTCGACAATCATGTGACGGCAAAAAAAACGCGGAAGTTGAGCGAGTTCAGAAGGTCGAAATACGGTAGATTTTATAATTATGAAATAAACAAAAATACATAGAGAAATGTAATAGGGGGATGAAACATGCAATGCCAAAAAAAACGAACCTGAGGATAGACACTGACTCGTTCTGGCGATACAACAGGCTTCGGTGCATTAAACGCCGCAAAAAGGGTGGTTGCTAGGAGGGCTAGAGCACATGCCTAAAATGGGAGAAGAACAGGCTACAAAGAACCGGCTTATAGAGAAAAAACTCACGAGAAATATTAGATTGGTGAGAGTTGCCGCGCATCTTGCAATCGTCGATTTCGGCATCGGCTGCCGGAAGAATGTTAATTAGTAGGCTTATCGGCTATTTCGTTTTGGGACCCGACTCCGCTTTTTTTCGGTTGTCTAATATATGCGTGTTTTGTTGTTTTTTTTTTTTCGTCAGCCCGCGCTTCTCTTTCTTTTCTTACACACTTTCTCTTCGTTCGCAATGGATTTCGTCTTGGTACGAGACGACGACGACTCTTCGAATTCGAGAGAGCGATGGGTCGGCGGAGGCAATCGGCAAACGGGCAAAGACTAGCAGACTTTTTGATGGCCGAATCCGAATTCTTTTCGAAACTGAGACATTTCAAGTTCAATATTTTGACAATTTTCATCGAAGCGGAACAGAAAAAGAATGAGAGCAAAAAGAGTCGAAAACGCAAAATGTTGATCCACTTGTAAGCAAACAATTCGAAAAAGATGTCAAGTTTTTTTTTGCAATTTTTGTTTGGGTTTCGAATTCCGAAACAACTAGTAGAGAATATTTAATTGAGTTGTGAGAAAACCAATCGATATCATCATTTTTTTCAATAGCAATTTTCTCTTTTTTTCTATTCATTCTATATTTCGAGAAAACTTGAATAAAATTAAAATTGGTTGAGTTCTCGCAACACACAGACGAATATCATGAATTTTTCACTAAAAAACGAAAGGCGTAAACAAAAAAAAAAACACGAAAAGAAATGGGATTCTGCGAAATTATGTATATATCCAAATGTATTCAACAAGAATTATATTCAACATTTTAAGGGTTTGTTATTGAATGCAAAATAAATTGTTCGCCTCATTTGTTAAAATTTTAAAATTTGAGATAACCAGAAAAAAACGCGCGTAATAATAATAATAATAGTAAACCGTGATATTTTAAACAACAGAAATTACAAAAAACGTTAGAAAACTCATTGTAAATAATAATCAATTCGCAAGAATGAAATGTTTTCAAAATGATTCCTCTATTTTTGAAAACGAATGCTTATTCCAATTCTCATGGGTTCTTTTTTAATGAGAACCCAATTAGAATCAATATCAGGTGAATAGAATTTCGGTTAAAAATAGAGCAATTTTGGTCGAAAAAAAAACGAATTTTTTAGCGAGAAAAACTGGTATCGTCGGTCGCATCTCATGTTTGTTGTGTCGAGTCAACGAGTAAACACTGAATGATTCGATGAGACGTGCCCAGCATCGTAGCGAGAAACTGTAGACGGCGCAGAGGGACTCGAATACCTTCAAGGGTAAAGTTGCGATAAGCGCGAGTGGTTGATAAAAAAAGAATCGGAAGTGGTTTATTCAGCCTATATAAATACATTAAGCGATCGATTGCGGCTGACTTCGAAGACCGCCGTGTTTGTCTTTGGTTTCCGGTAGGATTGTCACCAGAATTGTGCAAATGAATGAGCACAATGCATAGAATAAGTAATGGAGACCCGGGAAAAATGCGTCCTGCAATAATTGAATTTACACTCGATTCCGGAGAAACAGCGCAAAATCAAATTTGATCATAATAAAATATGTTTTTTTTTCAAAATTCGAAAAAATCACGTAACGGGGAGGAATTCAAAAGTAAATAATTAGAATTTGGATGTTTAAAAAATATTCCATGAGATCACCCTACAATATACCGGATAAAAGAGAACTTGGAATTTTTGAAACTTAAAAAAGCACAAATCAGAAATATAATGTATTCATTCTTTTTTTCTCGGAAAATAAATTATTGGTTTGATCGATTTCAGTTCGCATAGAGACTATCGACTTTGAATTTGTGTATTATTTGGACCTCCACTCGAAAACTCTCATTTAATCGCTTACCATAATTGGAACATGTGGGGCCACAATTGCTCCGATATTCGAAAATGTCGAACATGCTCCAAGACAAATTGTGCGGCAGTTCGTTGGAAACAATTCGGCACCATAAACGAAGCAAAGCAAAAACGAGCATGTCATGGAGAACTTGGCGGTCAGCCAAATGATCAGAAATATTTGTGGATCTTCGTTGCTGTCGAACAGATACATCGATAATAGAGCAAATGCACATACCAAATGACTCATCATTACCGACGGTTTTCTTCCCAACCTTGAAATCTATTCATTTCAACAATTTCGCACCATTTTTTACCAGTCAATTGCCGCTGGTATCAGAAAATACGAAGGAACCTCAACGATTCCGGATAACAGATATGATAAATGGTGATTGTTTGATCCGAGTCCCGTTGAAGACAATGATAAAGTGCAGTATATCATAAGATCAATTACCCTGAAGATTAAATGAAAATTCAATTTGATATTCCTCGATTCCCACCAGAGGATACTTTCCACAACAGTGTATGCAACCAATGTTTGCGAATTCCAAATTGCTTTCAAAGTATCACAAAGAGTTCTCTCGTCCTCTCCTTTGTAGGAATCGATTATCTGTTGAGCATCATAGTCAACGTCGCTTCCATATCGATTCGCTGTTCTAATCCATTGCTGAACTTCCTTTCTTTTTCTTTTCGCCACCAAGAATGAAAAGCTTTCTGGTAGCAAACTTCAAGAACAAATTTAGAATCGTAATATGAAATTCATACGCACAATATCATCAAAATTGCGAATGCTATACAAGGAATCGACGTTGCGAATTGCAAGTGGCGCCACGATGACGAATACATCGAAATCGGAGTTATGATACAATATCCTATCACCTGGAAATGTCGCCATTCGAAATTTGATATTTATTATTGATACCCAGTTGAGTCCAAACAGTACTGCTGCATATCCGTGCCCAGCAAATGAAATGCATTCGGAACACATGACCCAATTGACTATCGAAAGCGCCTGTGAGATTTCGCGTTTAAAATCAACTCTTCTAATGATTACCGTGTAACAGGAGCCTTGAAAGAATCGGGCGATCAGCATACATTCAAACGATGGAGCAAAAGCAGCCATTGATCCAGAAACTCCCGATAGGAGCAATCCGCCGATTAGAATCGGTTTTCGTCCAATTCGATCAGCTAATACCGCAAATACTTGTCCGAATATCATATTTCCAAGAAAGAATGAAGAAGCTGCCATTTCGCCAGTATCAATGAATGATTTTTTGATGTTGAATTCGTTCTGAACAGTGATGAACGAGCAGTTTTCGAAACATGGATTTGAAGGGGCCGTATAAGAAGGCGACATGGCTCCCATCACGACAAGAAGCCACAGTGATGCCATCGAGAATGTTATAAAAAGTGGATAAGGATGCCATCTGAAATGAGACGAAATTTTGAAATCAATCAGAATCGATTACATTCCGATCTGCTCAAGAAAGTCATCAGCGGTTTGAGTGATTTTGACGGTCGACGCTGTCAAATTTTGACAGTCGACGTTGTGCTGTTTGAGCAGATTCTCGTTCTCATTGGGAGAAGATGCTGAACACGAATATCTCAATTTCATGTGGATTAAATCTTTATATTATATTAATATTTATATATGTATACGATTTTGAACAAAAAAAAACATTTACCTCTTTCTTTGGGTCCATCTTTATCCATTTTTGAAAAACAAATTCACTAAATACACCACACCGAACAAGGCGAAATGTTGGAAATCGGAAAACAGAAACCACAAATAGTTGATATTATGCGAAAGCGAAAAATTGCGAACAAAACGCGAAAAATATGTAGGAATATGATCGCAACCAATTATGCTCGACCGCAACTTTTCGGCGACCCCGTTTTTCAGCGAAAAAAAAACTGCCAAAATGATAGCGTCGATTTGCCACAAATTCAATAGAAAAGCTACTGAAATAGTCCTTCGATGATGCTGTTTTTTTATAAAAAGAAAAATCGATTGATTGAAAATTTTGTATTTTTTTTTATGAAATCTGCACACTAACATCATAGAAAAACAATTCTTCTTAAGAAGACGCGGAAAATTCACGGGAAAGTTTTTGGAAAAGGAAACGGACAGTAATAATTTCAAACATCGTTATGATTCATTTGGTGATCGTTCAGTTTACAGTTGAAAAAAATAAATAGGAAACAATTAAAAAGCGTATTTTGATACAGTGACCTCGATGATTGCCTCGTTGAATGCAAGTATGACGCCAGTCCTTGATTTTGTGTGGATATTCACTCGAATTGTTTCGATTGTTGGCCCCCGAATTGGCCGAATCAGTTGAACAACTCCTGAAGTCTCTTTTGTTATACATTCAAAAATTTTCTAATCGTGATATGAAGATTTTGCAAAGCTTTAAAATAAATCATTAAACCCCCTCAAAAAAAAACTCGAAAAAAAACCCTATATGGATTGCAAAACCGGTTTTTAAACCGTTTTCATGAAGGGTTTGACCATTCCTTAATTTTCTAGCTTTCTTGGCGAAACACACAATTAGGCAATTTTCTTCTAAAAAATTGTCATTGTCTCACCGCAAACGAAAAATTACCCTGCTTTGCGAAATGAATTTGCCGAGGTAATTGAAATTAAAATTGAATTCGGAATCACCAGTTGGAGATCATTGCGAACGAACTTTTCTTGTAAATCTACCCACTTAAAACACTATTCGTGAAAATACAAAGATTTTTGGAATTATTTTTTTGAGATTTTTACTGATCCAAGAATTTAAATTATCAATGCGACCACATGTGAATAACAATTGACACACCAATATTTCTATCCTGCTGAATAGTGAAATGTCTTCGACTCCTTGCATCCAGATTATAGTCGACTGAAAATGGCACATGCATATGTGTAACTATCCGCGAGATCTGTTCGAATATCGTCGATTCCAATGATTTTATTTTAAAAATTACCTCAACAGGGTGTAAGATTGATTTAAGTGATGGGACTGCTCTGAATTGATATAATATTTCCTTCGTGTGATTTCCAATGCATTCACCATCTTCTTTTCCACATACTTTTATGCATGAATAACCATCTTCGATTTGACTAAATATTTCATTTCAAATCATTTATTTTTTTTATTCTGATTAATAAATTAAATAACGAAAACTAGAGAAAAATGAGATCATGCTGTTAAATGTATCACAGAAAACGTGCTCCGTTGAAATGTATAATAAAATAAAAAAAAATTAAAGTTTCATGACCGGTGGATGCACAGTATTGTGTCGTTTGTGAGCCGAAACGTCCACTATCAAGTTTGCCGCATAGCTGTTGACGCTTTTCCCTTTTTTGATGAGTCTCAGAATTAGTTGAAGTTTGACTGTTTGGGGACCATCGAGACTGTCGCGAAGTGTCACCACCGCACTATTTCGTTTGTTTCCTTTTTGGAGCAGGAAATTCGCCCGAACTGCTGGCAGTACTCCATGCCGTTCTAAGATCCATGCATGATAGATCAAAAATAAAATTGGACAAATTGTTACCAACTGTAGCCGATTTCATATGAAGTTCAAACTGTACATCCGTGTCTGGCTGATTCGGCGCAGAAACTTTGAATAGTGTGATCGATGGCCGATGCGAAGATATCGGAACCGCTCTGGCGAGTGAGATAAACTGCCAAGTAATAAAAAGCGGTACTTTGGAGCATTCTTCAGGCAATCCGCATGCGGACGGCAAACGGTTACAACGACTGCAATCGGTTAGAAACATGCGGCCCCACACCAAACATACTTTTTGTTCGCAGAATCATGGACGTAGTTGGTGGGGCATTCGATCGAATGACATTTGAAAGATCCCAGTGTGTTCACGCACACTTTATCAGATCCGCCACATTCTCCAAGTGAGCATTCGTCAACATCTACACATTTTTTGATGACTTTTCGAATCAATTATGCCGTTATATACCTAGACACGTCCTTCCATCTGATTGAATTTTGTATCCCGGAGGACATTGACACAGATAAGATCCTTTGGTATTGATGCATCCTCCCATACAAAGATCGCTGCCGGAGCCTGCCCATACCGAACATTCGTCGATATCTTCGCATTTGATTCCGTCTGGCCCAAGGGCGAATCCACTAATATATATATTTGAAGGCTTATACTTTAACTTCTTTGCAACTCACCGATCGCAAATGCATTGATAACTTCCTGGAATATTGACGCACTTCTGCTCGCATTTGGCAATTCCTGTCGTGCATTCGTTCACATCTTCGCATCTTCTTCCGTCTGAAGCCAATTGGAATCCTTCTTTACATTTGCATTCGAATGATCCGATCTGAAAACTGACTGAATTGATTCCTCTCCTCCATATATACCGTGTTGATGCATTCTGCTGACAAATCGCAAACGTGGCCAGCAAATTTGGAGCACTCATCGATGTCTTCGCAAGTTTTCTTCTTAAAAGTTGTTTTTTTTCTCACATTCACAAAAACTTTTCAATATTTACATGATCATTGAAGTCGTATCCTGGTCCACATTTGCATTTGTATGTCCCTGGCAAATTGATGCATTCTTTTCCATGGCACACATCTGTGAGACATTCGTCGACATCTTCACAGAATCCCGTTGCCTCGTTCACTTCATATCCGTGAGTGCAAAGATTGCCTTTCTGTTGGCATCTGAAGCTTCCCGGAGTGTTGACACACTCTTCTCCAGCTCCACACCGGTCACCTGATTCGCATTCATCGATATCTTTAATGAAAACAAATTAAATATGGTATTAGGCACCATCTCGAACCGAGACACATTCCATGCTTTGGGTAATATCCATTCGGACAGTTAATTGACGTGCATTCTCCAGTTTGTGGATTCTGAAGTTCGCCATCTCCGCACTTTTTCGGAACACATCTGTTGAAATCAGCAGTATACGACGACGTATTTCACAAGAATAGAATCCAACCTATAGCTTCCTTGCGTGTTTTTGCACTGATACAAAGCTCCGCAATCATGGGAACCGAGATTACACTCATCCACATCTGACAGAAAAATTAATTATTCGCATTTTTTTTCTAATAGTGGTTTCAGATTTTCGATATATACAAACGTATAAATAGTTATGTTTAGAAATATTTTTTTAGTATTGTTAGTAATCAAACCAATGCATTGTTCGGTATCAGAGTCCATAGCATATCCGGTTCCACATGAAAGCGTTCGGATGCACTTGAAACTTCCAGGTGTATTGAGACATCGCTGACTTTCGAGGCAGTCATCCATCAACATCGCACACTCGTCAATATCTATGTTAATCGAATATTAGTAATTTGAGTGTTTTCGTTAATTGAACACCTTGACATTGTTTAGAAGATTCACTCCAAAAATAGCCAAGATTACACACACATGTGCCATCGCCATAATTATTGACAGGAAGACAATGCTGGTTAGGAAGACTGCACGAGTGTTTTGGGTCGAGGATTGAACATTCTGATTAAGCGGATTGGGAAAATTACACGGGAACAAGTCTTACCGACACATTGTCCGTGCTGATATAACCAGCCATATGGGCATCCGATGCCGGTGGCGCCTTGCGCTTCGCGATACGTATCTTCAAATTGATTCTTTGAATATGGATCGTCGCGCATTCTTCTGGTCGAATTCCCAACACGGTTGTTCCTGTGACGATGAGAAGTTGGAAGGCCTGACGGAATGAGACGCGTGATGCGTCGTTGACACAAATATCCTCCAATGGTATTGACACATTCCTCGAAGGAAGCACAAGGGGAGATTGGGGAAAGACATTCATTTCGATCTGGAGGGAAATTGACACTGGTTTTAGTTGATAAACGTACCATTGCACGATGATCCATCGGGAGCCAAATCGTATCCGGCTCTACAACTGCATTCGACCTTATCACCTCCTCTATCATGACAAAGATGTTCGCAACTTGAGGCAGTGCATCGATCTCCTAGGTGCATAACGGCAGGGTCCATCAAAGGACGTCCTAGATTCTCTTGATCATCCCGGACCAATGAAGCAACGAACCAGTTATAACATCAGCGCCTTGAGTTATTTCAATATCCCCATTGCAGCATTTGTTGAAAGATCGGAGACATCCAGCCGAGAAGCCAGACGGAGCTATACATGGCTCGTTTCGGCTGACAATGTCCTTGGCAAGAAGGCAGCAATCGCAGCATTCTTTTTTGAGACCTCCACCCAATAGATTAATGTTCGAAGGACAACTTTCTTCAGATTTCGCCACTGTTGTACCCTCATCACAAGCGGCATCAAGTAAGGAGCGTAGACAACATATTGAAGCAGTTCTGCAGCAAAATCAAAGAATTTTGAATCAAGCCGTTTCAAAAATTTCAAATTCTCAAATTACTTTGTTTTAAGCATTCTTTCCATGGTTATCAAGAATTAAAAACGATTTTTAAACCACCTAAATATTTTTTTTTATAATTCAGGAAGATTTTTTTTAATCTGAATATTCGATCTGTTGATTCAAAAGTTCAAAAACCTTGTTACCTTTGGCACGTCATGCTGCTTCCGACGCTCTTGATGCTCGAACAAGTGTTGCTGTTCTTGAAGTGTCGAGTTCCACCTGCGCAACATCTGGTTAGCTCGTTTCCCAAGGCTCCAGATGACAGTGAAGTCAAGAAGAGGACAACCAGAAGTTTCAAGCGCATATCAGATGAGAGTTGGAAAATGTCTGAAAAAACACACATTTTTTAATTCAGCCGAAAAAAAACAGAATGAAATTCGGGAGAGAAATTCACAGAATGTGTCGTGGGTGTGGAGAACGATGTGACGTCTCGAATTTCGAAAACTATGCCCCACTACATGAAACACTCTCACAACATGTGCCCGATTTTTATAGCCCGTCGAAAGGGGAGGGTGGGAGGGCTTCTCGAACAATATATGTATACATAAAATCCATGGGATCCCATCGACATCATCAGTCGATGACGGGTCGCAGCATTCTCCCATCAGCATGATCTCGATTTTTTTTTGTCGTCCGTGAGAACTACAACAACAAAAAGCACAAATATTGCGTAATGGATGATAGCGCGCATCGCGCCCGAAGAAAACCGAACCACACTGATAATTATCGCGTTTTTATTGAAAATTTTGACATGTTTTATTTAAAGACGGCACCGATAAAAATTGAACGAATCCGATAAATTTCTATATATGTAACACGGTGTATTTGTTTTCAAGTGTATTGTGATAAAAATAGAAACAGCTCATTACGATTTTGCACCAGATGTTGCCGCGAAAGGCGGAGTGCTTGATTGTTTTCGAAGCACATACATACATGCATACATCTTTATATTAATTACTGAGACAATGGACACGGCGGTGGAAGGAGAATTGAGAGAATGCAATATGTCAAATGGGGGTGTTTATTATAAACGAGCTTTACTGAGTTCAGCTGACTGAAGAAAAGGTAGTTTGAAATTTGAGATGGAAAACAAAAGGCTGAATGTAACGGAAACATCACGAACATACATATCTACAGGCTATTTTGGTATCAATTCCGTGTCTCTTCTGCTCAGTTGAATGAATTAAAATAAAAGAGGTTACTAGTATCATTTGAAGATCTTTTGGTCTGACGAATTGAAAGAATTTTTGCAGAAATTCAGCCAAATCTCTGAGTCCCCATTGCTAATTAAACAGTCTTTGAATACTCCCCTACAATTGAATTGTCCACGGACATTAGGACGTCGCAATTTGATAATTGGGGTTCGAATCCGAAAATGAGCATTCAGAGACAAATTGGCAGACTAACATGTCAGAATGCGAAGCAAAACCGAATGATAGTGCGAATTTGAAATTTTCAAAAACTTCATGCATCAATATTTTGTGCTTTGTTTTAGTGTTCTCTTTATAATCAAACCTTTAAAAAAATCAGAGATTCATATTTTTCTCATAAAACTTGATGGTTTTCTTGTGTTTTTCAGTGTAACTTTACACGAAATTCAAAGATATTTTAAAAATTTCAGAACACAAGCCTAAAATTTTAATTATACATTGACATATTTTATATTAAATAAAAGACATGACAGGTATAGTTGTCTCCTTCCTCGTAATCTAAGAACCGATTAGACGAAAATTGGCAGACAACCTGTAACCAATGGCGAAACGCCAAATGATGAAGATGTGTCATGTTTTGCTTGATCAATCGCCGATTGTTATTCGATGCCATCGCCAGTTGTTGTGACAAGATGATGGACAACAAATCGGAGTTTTTTTTTTTCGATTGCTCGGATATAAACGCGATAAAATGTTAAAGATGGGTTCAAAAATTCAATACCAACCTGCCAATCACAAATACGTATGTCTGAAAGTAAAAAAAAATGTTCGCTGATAATGAAAATGAGGACTTATCGACTTATGAAAACGAACAATGAGCATTGATAATTTGATAGGAAAATGGAGAGAAGGAGACACATATAAAAACATAAAGAATTGGTTTGAAGATTCTTAAACATCGATTTAATTCTGAAAGAATGGGAGATTAGAGAAGCAATTCAATCAACTTCAATCCTACAAACGATGTTTATATTCTGAAAAAAAAACTTATTGCTTAAAGGAACCTAATGCAATTTAATAAATAATTTCTTTTTTAACACAGAACTTTCCTAGACTCCTCCAAATATTTCTCAAAACCTTATAAGAAAATTCGACAAATCTGAGAAATTTTGCTTGGTTTTTTATTACAGTGCGTTGCAGAATTATAAGGCCACCCCCAAATTTAAGCGCCGCGCAATGATTTCGATATTTTGAGACCAACCAGTGTGAAAATCGTGTTCAGCATGAAAAATAACCTATATGTACCTATTTTTATGTTAGTATCTTCAAAAGTAACCGCGCAGTGGTCCAAAACCATTTTTTCGAGCGGTGCAGAATTATAAAGCCACCCCCATAAAACAAGTTATAAACTCAAAAATAACGACAGTTTAATGTTTAGTGGCACCTTCATTCGAGGTAATTATGTCAGAAACACGGTCTGGCATAGATTTGAAAAGGTTTTAAACAGATTGGGTCGATTTAGATTTGAATTTCTGCTCTAACATCTTCCACTCGACTACGATTTCGGTTTTGAGCTTTCCAACTCCCCAAATTTTCTTCCTTGGCCATATGAAACGCCGTACTAACTCTCCACAGACGTTCTACATGGGACTCCAAAAAGGAGAACATGCTGGCCAGTCGAGAACGTCCACACTGTGAGACTGAAGCCAGTTCAAAGTAGACCGACTCACATGAATGACAGTATTGTCCTGTTGAAAAAGGACAATAATGACGTCGGAATGGAAGAAGATGGCTCTCAAGAACATTCTGATAATCCGAAGAGTCAACCCTACTCGTCAGAAAAGCCAATTCCAGAAATCCGGCCTCCGAAAACGCATCCCCCATAATATCACGCTTCCTTCTCTAAAATTGAGTTTTGAAAGCAGGAGGCGATTCTTTCATTACTCGGGCCATAAACTGTTATAGCCGTCTGGGCCATCCAAATTAAATTGTTTTTCATCGGAAAAAATAACCTGTTGAAGTTTGAATGGTTCACAACATTCTCGAATGTGAACACCTTGTTCCAATCCGTATTCATGTTTTTGAATGCGAACTCAAGGCGTCGAATTTTATGGTCCTCTGTTGGTCGCGGGGCCGGCTTCATTTTTTCTCTAGCGATGTTGGGGTTATTCTTGATGGTTCTCCAAACTGTCCACTTGCTTTTGTCGAAGTTTAGCTTCTTCTTGATGTCATTTGTAGACTTCATACTGCTCGAAGCTGCTCGAATCAATGCTCGTTTAGCGCGATAGTCCAGTTTTCCTCTGCCGCCTGACTTTTGCGACATGTTGACACGAGTTGGATCCTTCACAAAGATGTCTACGAATGTTTTCGGATCATTTAAATTTTTCGCAACCTTACGGTTCGACCATCCTGCCGTTTTGAATGCGATATATCTGAGATTGCTCAGAAGCACTAAGACAGCGACCACGTGGCATTTCAAAATGATTCAAAAAGTGAAAAATAAGGACCACTGTAGGTTCTCAAAGCCACACAACAATTTTTATGCACACTGGTCCCGCCAAAGTTTCAAAAAAAAAAAAAAAAAAGCGAAAAAGTCCGTTGTTGGGGGGTGGCTTTATAATTCTGCACCGCTCGAAAAAACGGTTTTGGACCACTACGCGGTTACTTTTGAAAATACTAACATAAAAATAGGTACATATAGGTTATTTTTCAGGCTGAACACGATTTTCACACTGGTTGGTCTCTAAATATCGAAATCATTGCGCGGCGCTTAAATTTGGGGGTGGCCTTATAATTCTGCAACGCACTGTATTAATGAAATGGTCAATCAAATAAGACATTTTTAAAATGAATACTCTGAAGTCCGTTACATCAAGCTTCGGACAAAAATAATCCATGCATAGTTCGGCATTCCCGAACCATTATAGGTCAGGTTTTCCCGGTGAGGGGATCTCTTCGTCTTCTTCTTCCAGTCCCTTGTGATGTTGACCGCGGAACCTTTTAGGGATTCATTGATGATCCATATTTTCTTCGGTTTTTTAGCCAGCCCGGACTTATATTTGCAATATTTAATATGTAGCGAACACTTCTTTGCAATCTTGACAGACAGTTCATGACTACAGAATTTTCAGATTTTTTAAAAAATCATTGCTGACAGGATTTTTTGCTTGAAGAGCAACACTCGTTCCTTTCGCTTAGTAAGCTATGCCAGAATAAAAATGCAAAAAATATTCCTAGATCTTGATTAATTACTGAACAAATTTATCAAATTATCCATTTTTATTGTTTTTTTTTTTTGTTATTCAATAACTTCAGAATTTATAAATACTGCACATCTGGTAATTTTCTCTATTCAGTTAATAGTAATTGAAATACACCTGCTCAATATATTCTTACTACCCGATTAAGCTAATTATTAAGGCCGATTCGAAAAGGAGCAATTTTCTCGTGCTGTCGAGCAAATTCTAATTGCACCGATTAATCATTGGGCATCTGTACTCAAAACTGGAGAAGGTTATTAAAATACTAATTAGTTACTCTCAAAATTAAGAACACAAATACTTAATGCAAAATGTTGTATACATTTCTCGTTTGAAATATTCAATTCTTCACGAGATGATTTCGAAACGCTCGAATTGAAAATATTTGGCATTCAATCCTTTGAAGCGAACAATTAGATAGCCAATTAAATTGATACGAACAACAGTATCACATGCATTAAACGTCAAATCGTGTTAGCTTCGATAGTCAAGTTCATTCTCCTTGCGAAGTTCGCCCAGTTTCATTATCGTTATATCATTTTCATCAATTCACCGAAATTATTCATTCAATTTCGCCCTTCTAAGATACACTATTAATCGATTTTCCTACGTTCTTAGATGTTCCAAAAACGAGTAAAGTTTGAAATTGAATTGTTTTGATGATATTCAGTCAACGTCTTACTCGTGCTTATTTCGTATAACAAATGAGATTGTTTAATCTATATTAGCGACTACATATGGCTTAAATCCTTCAGATCAGATTTGCTCTTCTGCCTTAACTTTTTATCCGGCTTCTGGCGTATTACAGATGTTTAGATTTCTTTTGATAAGATCTTTAAAACAGGGCCACATTTCGTCGAAGCGGTATATCAAATTTGAAATTAATCAGTGGGAATTCGGCTTTGCACTACGGATAACCAAACTCACCGTAGATCTGTAACAGGACGCTATTTTTTTATGGCGATTTTAATACAAAGTCAAAAATCGTATGATATACACCTGTATTTTTCTATAGAAAAAAGTGGCTATCAAAATCAGTCGATAGAACGATAATTTTTCGAGTTAGGAACCTATAATCAATTATTTTCTTTAATTTAATTTTGCGATTGAATTACGTTTATTTACAATTTCTTTGAGATTTGAATATCAAAAAGTTAAAATTATTTGAAATTGGGCACCGCCCGAAAACAATCGGCTTTAGATTATCATGAGGAGTTTTGAAATTTCGACATAACTGAAAATTGAAGTACAATTGGATTTCTTTTAGTTATCAATTCCTTTTTTGACTCATTTTTGTTTTAAAATCAGTTTTCGTTTCCAGAATATTCCATCAGAAATTCTGCGTAAAACTACTGATAATAAACCACCGATTTATTCGGAATTTGCATAATTCTGTCCCCCCCCCCTCTCTGATTGTTTTTAAAATATAAAAACCAATAGAGTCAATTGAGATGTTCCGGTTTTTTTTTCAAATTCAACACTCTTTTTCAACGTTCGTTCTTCTCATTTCCTATCACTTTTTTTCTCGCATTTCTCAACATTTTCTCATTGCATTTCAATTTTAAAAAAACGTCTCGAACTACACTCACTTTTCAACTCATTCTTGACAATTTTTGTTGAACAATTATCTTTTGAATCATCATTACACTTTCACACCTTTTTGGCTATTGTCCAATTATGGCCTTGTCGATCGGACTCTATCAAATTGCATGTCATATGCCTTCAGGTCACGAATTCCACCAAAACGCATATTTATAAATGCCGTTTAAAATTACCATGCAGGTTTTTGAAAATCCTTCTTTAAGGAATTCTTGATTTTTTAAAATCTTTTCTACATTACAATAATAACACTCAATTTTTATAAATTAACTTAAAAATTGCATGTGTACAAGATTTCCAATAGATGGGCTAAAAATAAAAACTGATGGATTGATGATTCGTATCTTTGAGCTATTTCTGTAGGAAGCATTTAATCATGATGAGTCATCTGCGGTCGCCTGCAAAACGATATAAAACGGTTGTTTCGTGTTCTGCGATGCAAAGTAGCTCAGCAGATTCCAAACGCTCAAACAGTTTATAGAGTCTTATAGTTCATTTTAGATAAACGTTTGATGCTAATTGCAGACGCTTTCGTTTCGAATCTCATGAATACGTCAAGTTTATCTATTCCTTATGCACACTATTGTGAACTTTTCCAAAATCGGGATTTGATTGGATTTTTGATCTATCGAATCGCAATAACCCATTTGATCTTCTTTCTTGTTTTTACATTTCCGGAAATTATTGCAATCGTTTGTGTTGACCATTACGTTCTTGGCAGAACAATCACGTGCATTACTTTCTACTCTACAACCAACCAGTAGAGATTCACGAACAAAAAACGCACTAAACCTCTGTATCTCTCCAACACGCTGCGCTATTTTCTTGTCGATGTCGACGTCGGAAATTTTTCGACAGTCAATGTCACGCACGCAAAAAAATTTCTGCCAATTTCAGAGAGGATTTTCCTTACATGGATGGTCGTGACGCAAAATTTCAATTTTTTCTTTCGAGAAAATGAAACACGCAGTTCCAAAAAGTACCCATTATATTCACACATTTGTCTTCTAAAGAGGAACCATTGGTATACTCCTAGGTATACCGATTCTGACAACAAATCGTTTTTCAAGGAATCATGAATTTCTACGCGATAAATGTATTTTTACAAAATTATTTTTATAAAAAAGGTATTCAAAAACCACAAAAATCTGAAAAAAAAACTAACCAAAGACTACGAAGGCGTGCTTGATTTCAAATAACTTTATATGCATTTTTACATTTTAAACAAAAATAAATAAGAAAAACACAAACTTTGACGAATATGTGATTTCTTGAATATTTGTTTTTGGTTCACCAATCATTTTTTGTTTTTCTTTGTTCCTCGTTCCAACTCCTTCGGGGCGAAACTATGACAAATGTTTTTTTTCTGAAAAAAAAAACTTTATCATATTTTGTACATTCTGCACGTATTAATCATCGCCGAACAGTTCGTTTTGTTCATTTCGCGTCAGAAAACGCAGTAGTATCCATTGAAAATCCAATTTCGCTGGGCTGCCATTCAATGGGTTCAATAAATTTGTCGTCGTTATTTCGACTTTGCACCGTTTTTTTTATTTGTTTTCATTTCTCTTCGTTTTCCTTTCTAAATACGCACAAGCAGCCCCTAAATTGATATTGAGTGTTGATACGCATTTATGCATAAACGGTTTTTACCGCCGGATTGCTTGACCTGATTTGATCATTTTGCGATTAATTGAATGATGACCTTGAGTCTATTGCAGCGTCGCCATTTTGGTGACCATTTTTTTCTTCAAATTTCAATTATTTTCAGTTCCGCTATGCCGAGCCCAAGACGACACAACGTTCCGTTTTATATATTCCAGCAACGGTCAGTTTAATGAATTTGTATTAGGATTGCTGATATCGGTATTGTCGGCAATTCGACAATTGTTCGGATAAAAATATTCAGTTTATAAGCAGAAATGTAATGATTTTGGGAAGAAAATTCGAAAAACTAAAAAAGAAACTAGGTAGAATGAGCCACAGTCTGCATAATCCCATAATTATTAATGCTGAAAATGGTCCCAGTGTCTTGAAGAAGCTTTAAATTCATAATAATAAGAGGAAAGCTTTTTGTCTTATGTTTTTTTACCGAACATAAGAAATAACACCAATGCGGCAATTGGGTAAATTTGAAAATTCGTTCGGCACTCGGAAACCCCTGATTTGTGGTTGATAAGTGAAGTGATTTTACAGAATAAATGTTCAATTTTCATTAATGTTTTAAAGCATTTTCAATTAGAATTAACCACACAAAAAATGAATAGCCGAGTGTTTTGAATAACTTCCTTATTTGAATAGCTTGACTTCCTTATTTGAATAGTTTAGAGATCGCGACATGACTCCCGAAGCGGCCAGAGAGCACGACCGTGACTGTCGCGAGATGCAAACCCTTCTTGTTATGGGCGGTGTGACCTTCTTCATCACAATCGTCATAGTTCTCTCCAAATTCGATGTAATCTTCTCTGCATTTCTTCATTACATTAACCAGATGTGCCGTTTGCAGATGTCATCCGAAAGTGTTATGAATTATGCTCCAATCATCTGGCTTATTGGAGTTGTCGCGCTCGGAGCAATCATCAACACTGTCGATTACTACAAAACGAAAAGACGAGAGAAAAGACTTCTAAATATGGTAATTCATTTGAATACAGAAGCTTGTGAACAATATTATTTGAGTTGCAGCAAAGCCTTCTTGCCGAGATGGCGCTGCCTCAGTCATTTCCATGCTTATTGCCAGGCCCTCATGACGAATGTTGCGGAGGACGCGGAATTCCCATTCGACCGCTTCCGACTTACGACGAAGTGTGTCAGGTCGATGAGACGAAATCAACACTTCCAGACTATTCAACCGCATTGTCTATGCTCCAACGCGAATCAAATTGATTGAACATAACTAGTTATTGTCACGAATATATACTTACGGATTGTTCAAACGGGTCCGCAACGCGCACCTCCTCGCCGAGCAACTTTTTTTAAATCATTATATCATTTAAATAATGTACTTATCACCTAATAAACTATCATCTCGAGATGAATTTCTTCGACTTCTTACTTCCTAGATTGCGAGTTTTTTGTTGATTTCGACTTTCTTAAACAGCTGAATTGAATTACTGATAAAACGTTTTTATAATCTAAACGGAATCAAATAGTAACGATATCTACTAAACGAAGGCAGGGTCGACACGAGTGATGAAAAAGGCGGAAAATAGGCAAAACCCGAATATTACAGCGGAAATTGTTCGGACACATTTTAATTGGTCTTGACTTTCTTGTACTTGTCCTTGCCACCACGGAACACATACGATTGCAAGAAGAAGTTGATGAAGAGGATAAGATAAGTGGTATCCATGAACACAGCAAGTTTGAACACAGATGGGTCAAAATCACATTTAGCCTAAAAATATAGAGGTATGTATGTTTCAAAAAAGAAGAGCACATACTCCTTGGAAGTTGATCATGTAACCAAGATGAGCAAGGACGGAGCATGAGATGATGAATTGGAGAATCTGAAGGGATGTGATCGCTTGAGCAATGAATCCTGGGACACGTATCTTCATCGAGCGGAGGAAGTAGTATCTGAAACATTATTTTTACAACATTAAACACAATATCGTTGACTTACGAATACATGAAGGCGTGAACAACAAAGTTGAGGTAAATTCCGTATCTGTTGAATCCGGGAGTCAACGGATGAGAGTACCAGGCGTAGATCATTGTAAGGATGTGATGGTACCTAAATGAATGGAGTATATTTTTCACAGAGTTATTTCCAGTACCAGTGAAGGAACATGAGTGGTCGTTTGCGCAAGACAAGAAATACGGTGTCAACGAGCTCGAAAAGTTTAGAAGCCATAAACAGCCACACCCAATATCCATTTTCTCCTTTCGTGAAATCGTAAACGTAGCAGTACGAATCTGTAATCGTTTAAAATACCGAATTCTTTTTCATGTCGCATCGCGCCATACAGGGTGTCATTTAAGTTCCCGCACAACTTTGAAGACGTATATTTCTGAAACTAAAAGTCCAAATCAAACGAGACTCAAAATATTATTTATCTATAGTACAACAAATAATTATCTATTAACTCTTTTCGATTCGGCCTCCTTTCGCAGCTATGACTTCACGGAGACGCTTCGGGTAGGATGTGACTGTGGTACGCAGGTATTCGATGGAAAGATTGTCCCACTCCGCCAGTAATGTCTTCTTCAGAGTCTCTACACTTGAGTGGGGTTTTGCGTTGACCTTCTCCTGCAAGACCCTATCACGGAAAAGTCAAGCGGTTTCAGATCTGTGGAGCAATCAGGCCATTCGGATGACTTGATGAAGTCGGGAAAATGGGTCTGGCACCACTCCTGAGTAGTTTTGGCAGTGTGGGCGGGTGCTCCGTCCCGCTGAAAGACCCATATCTGCCCACCGAAATGCGTTTGGGTCCAGGGCATCACATGCTTCTCCAAAATGTCCCGAACGTAGACTTCTTTGTTCATTTTCACTCCCTGATCCACGAAATCCTGGGGGCACATCCCGGTTGAGCAGATGGCACCGAAAACCATCACACTGGCAGGATGTGAGGCTCGATTAATTGTTTTTCCTTTCTCAGAAGCTTGCTGGGATGTCTGGGCAAGTACTCAATGGTTTTGTGAGTAGAATGCCGTCTCCACAGTGAATAGCTTCTCGTCGGAGAAGACAGTGACGAGATCTTGTCCAGACCGCGTGCGAGCAAGAAGTCGTTTTGCTTTTTCGAAGCGTCTCTGCTTGTTGACGGCCGATAGAATTGCCGCTTTTTGGACACGATATGGGGTCAGTACAAGCTTCGTTTTGACGATTTGTTCCAAAGCGAAGATGCTCATTCCCATGTCTGACGCTATCTTTCTCATGCTCCTGTGGGGGTTTCGGCTGATCCTCGATTTGACGGCGTTGATCTTCTGAGGAGTGGTTACTGAGACGAGTCTTCCTTGTCTGGGACGGTCACTGGTCGTATTTAGCTCCTTGAATCGTTTGATGGTGTCATAAACCGTTCTACAAGGCACACCGACCCGTTGAATGATGTCTCTCGGGCTCACATTTTGCTTATGAAGTTCGATAATGGAAGCGCGATGGATGTTAGCCTTCGCCGTTTCTCGGAAGCACATCCGAATGAGGTGAAACTTGGAAAGTAAGTAAAATATACCTTGTTCAATAAAAATAAATTGTATTGGTGTACGAAAAGTGCGTTAGCGAAGCTCTACATGGCGTCAAACTTTTGTGCGGGAACTTAAATGACACCCTGTATTATCTTATCGGTCAATGATACTTTGATCAGATAACGAGTTCAGCTACAATTTGAAAATATTCCTCTTTCAAACAGGAAAGTCCACGTCGTTTCTGATTGTGGCTGAGTATAATCATAATGATCGCGAGAAAGTATCATAGTACATATAATTATTTTTTCAAAGACGAGTGCGTGGCTTAATAAAACTGCATCTGTTATCGCTCTAGCGATGTTAAACAAATAAATACTTTGTGGAGAGTTAATTTTAGAAATAAAATAGAAACAAGTTTACGGCTTTTTGCCACTTCACAAAATTAAGATTAACTTATGATATTTTTTTAATTTAACATAGTAGGCGTCCCGCGACTGCTGTACGCGGGTAGATTTACGTACATGCGGCTTGGAAAGGTCTCGCAACGGTTGAACTTATTTAACATTTCATTTTTTTAACGCGAACGGTTATTTTTTTTTCTTGATGAGATTGACATTTTTTGAATTTCCAACGTCATTCGATTTAAAAATTATCAAATTGACCCATAAAATTCAAAATAACCAGTTAGTCCGCGCGAGACCAAGCGAAAGACTCATCGCCGTAAATATACGCGCGTGTCAAAAATTTTTTTAGAGTACACTTTTTCACTTGGCAACATTTCCGCAACATCTGCGAGTATTTTATGAGAAACACATGTAGTCTTCGAATGTTTTCTTGACGACTCACTCGAGACTCCTTTGTTCAAAAGGACTGAGAAGAACTCTGGTGTCATTTTAATGGCTCCAACGATTGAGAAAACGGCGAGGATGAAATTCCAGATGTTGAGAGGGACAGTGAGCTTGAATGGCTCGCGATTGCGCATGATGAACTTGGTTCCAAAAACAACAACGACGTACAAAACGGCAGCCTCAAATCCAATTCATTTTTCAGATCAAAGATTGTAATCCGTACCTGAATGGTCACATAAAAGTGATCACTGAAAAACTTGCGACCTTCAGCATCCGGGAAATTCTTACCGCCATGTGTCGCGAGCTTGATGAATCGTTGAGTGTCAAATTTAACATCAAGCAGCCGCTGAACAATTGGGTGTTGGCTCATGTTGTATTTATGTTACCTGTAACATAAAATAAAATGAGAAATTAAGAACAGACCAATATCGCAGAAAAAAACGAGCCAACCGCACAACGTACTCTAAACCCATGAAAGTGTAGTCGAAAGACAGATAGAGTGCATGAACAACAGCAAAAAACGAAAAACGGCGAAAGAAAAAACGAAGGCGAATCGGCAAACGCCCGCCCAATCACCCCATATCGTTTGGCAACAAAGAGAACTCCACAGCCGCTTATCACAGACAAGAAATAACGTTTTCTGAACATTGCAGAATGAAGGTTGTTGATTGAATGAATGACCTCATTGACGTGGAAAATATCTATGGCATAAACCCCGTATTACGATTTTAGGAGCTTCGCGAAGGAGAAAAACCAAACCTAAACAGCGCAGTGCGGTATCGCCCTTAAATAAATGACAATTTCCCGATCAAATAGCTTATTTGGTAAAATGTTTCGCTTTTTAAGACACTTTATAACAACAAAAAATAATGACAAAATTGCAAAAAAATAAAGAAAATTATTATGGCATATTAATATCAATAAGAAGACAAAAATAAGCGGCTCGAGCGTCTTACGGTGAGTTTATTAGCAGGTTATCCGAAGTACGGTATACGAATTCCCACTGTTTAAATTTAAATATGAATTAAAAGCGCGGTGGTTCACAATTAGTCAAGGCGCTCGTTTTTTTTCCAATGGTAAAAATGTTGTAATTATAGGATTACGTTATTTATGCGCAATCTTCTAAGGAAAAATTCAATAAACTTGGACGCAACATTTTAAATGTGCTTTTTTACAATGAAATTAACGATCACGTCATTTTTTAAACTTCAAATGCACCAATAATAAAAAATTTTGACCGAGATAATTGAAACCGTGTCAAAAATCGTGGATCCAACAAGCAAATGTTGCCACGGGTCCAAAAAATTGGGTCAACTTATTATTTTTCACGTTTTCACTATAATGATTATTCATTAATGAATTTATCAAATGATATGAAGTAGAAATAAAAATTGAAAAAATGCAACAACACTCTTTTCGTTTTTTCTTTATTTTAAAAACTATTTATCTTGTGTGGCTTTAAGGTTCAATGCAAAGAAAATAGAATAATTAAAAAATACTCTGGAAATTCAAAACTAATCGGATCCTACAAAATTCAGCTCTGGAATCGACCTTATCCGATTGGAAGTTCTACCTATATGATTATGCCAGATCCGATTGGTTATTATTCGAAGCCGTTTTGTTCTAATTTTTTCAATTTGAATCGGATCCGACAATTTTACAATCTAATCCGTAGAATTACCAATAGGATCGGTTGATTCCGGAGCCTAATTTTGTCGGATCCAACTGGTTTTGATCTACCAGAGCAGACTAATTTTCAACTCAGAAAAAAAAGAAAAGCTACTCAGGGGGTCTATCGGGACGAGCAGGGGACACTTTTTGATTTGGGATAACCGAAGAGATATAAACATTCAATTAGTGAAAAAAAAAGTCGCCCCCACTATTTAGAACGACACGCTAAATTGAGCACAATGTGTAATTGGAGTGTCGTACTCGTAGGGTAAAAGTTATTTGACAAACCGCAAGTTTTTTGGGAACTCCGTGTAACCCCAATGTTTAAACCAAAACTAACCACGGTTCTTTCCGAATAGCTGAGGGAATTTCAATTCGAATCGGATTTTTCTGCATTGATATTTTGTCTATTTCTCAGGTAAATGAAAATCAATCTAATTCGAAAAAAATGAAATATAAATTAACCTGATTCTATTAAAAAATAATTAAAATTCGAAAAATTCGATTTGAAAATTTGGTTTCGGTTTAAAAAATCTTCGAAATCGATTGATTTAGTTCTCAATTTCAATTTTGAAATCGAATTCGATTGAAATTTTGGAATAATTCGAAACAGATTAATTTATATTCGATTTCGATTGAAAACAAAATTATTTTCGAATCCGATTTTCATTTACCTGAGTTTTTCTTAGTTCTTTTCTCTGCAGAAAAAACTGTGATTAAAAACTTCCGTCATGCTAATTTAAGGGTTATCAGAAGCGTTTTTCTCAAAAAAAAGATTATTTTTGATTAGGATAGGGTGACTTTCCTTTATCAATGAAAACTGTTTTTGACAGCAGATAAAAGATGTTTTATGATGACTGCTTGATAATTATTAGAACTTCACAAAATACTCCATTCTTAAATTCAACCATAAAAGAAATATTTGCAGATTGTGGGAAAAATTACTTTTCACTTAATTTTTTGCAATATCAGCATAGTCCATGATTTTTTTTAAATGTTTATAAGATGTATTCATAGACATTCAACATACATATATGTAAATGTTTCGTTGGAGTCAGATTAATATGACCACTAATGGATCTATTAAGCGTTAAAATTGCCGAATTCGTGATCTCTGGTAACTCAAAACCAATCGGATTCGACAAAATTCGGCTCCGAAATTAACCTTATCCGATTGGTATTTCTACGAATAAAATTGGAATATTGTCGAATCCGATTAGTTTTTTGATTATTTTCGAATACGATTGGTAATTTGTCCGATCCGATAAGATTTTCTTCGAATCCGTTTTGTTTCAATATTTCAATTCGAATCAGATTCGACAAATAACCAATCTTATCCGTAGAATTACCAATCGAATCCGGCAAATTACCAATCGTATTCGAAAATACCCAAAAAACGAATCGGATTCGACAATTTTCCAATCTTATTCGTAGAAATACCAATCGGATAAGGTTAATTTCGGAGCCGAATTTTGTCGAATCCGATTGGTTTTGAGTTACCAGAGATTTTTACAAAACCAATCACAAAAAATCCAATAATTAAATTAAATGTGATTTTTTGTATATCTGTATTGAAAAAAAAAGAATAATTTTTACATATTTTATTGCATGAATATGTCAATTAGTAAAAAATTTAAATGCATATTTAATAAGAGTTAAAATTTAATCGCTAAAATATTGAGAGAAATTTAAGAAATTTTAAAAGTTTGAAAAAGCGCCAGTCATCGCAGTTCACGTCAATCTTCATCCGCCTTGCGCAAAATTTGACGTCCGATTTCTTTCGTCTTCAGAGCTGTGAATATTTAAAAGTTTTCAACTAATCTTTCCAATTGACCCATGAACATTTTTTCTGGAAATGGGCCACTATCGGTATTTAATCCGTTCTCTGAAGAAGAGCCACGTCAGAATCGCTCACAAATCATTCATCGAGGTAACGCATTTTTAAATGCTAGAATATTTAATGCATTTGGTTTTTTTCAGACAATGAACGAGCTAATTTGGAAACGATTACGCGTCTTGTTATTAGAGCTCTTCTAGAAGATGCAATGAAAAGTTCTAATCGGTTAATCGAAGGAGATTCCCAAATGTTAAGCGATTTATTGATGATGCTTGAAAAAATCCTTTTTCACGGATTTAAATCATCGAGTAATTTATTTTTACTATATAATTCACTTCCAGCGACTGCTTTATGCTAGTTGTTTTATGGACATGTATGCCTTTCGGTATGGTATCGTCCAGACGAACCTGTTATTTCACATTGTAGGACCCATATCGATAATTTTTATTTTCAATGATATTTGAAATGACGTTCTTACCAAGTAATTAAAATGTTCATGTGAAAGTAACAAACCGAGCGATTACATGTGGCAAGACCATAGAAAAAAAGTGCAATTCAATCTCCATACAGCAGTCGTCGGATATCCATTTAAAATATATATGATAACTACAATGAAAAATATATCTACTTTTAGTGAAAAACTCAATTATTGCTCTTCGAACTCCGGATGCTGAGTTATGGTCTATGATAGTTCGATTAGGAAAGGCTCAAGATACATTGAAGGAATCCGTCGTTTGTATTGATCGATTAGACACATTGATCACGCCAATATCCAAAATTCGAGGTCTTTTAAGATTGACTATGATGCAGAAGAAGCTAAACGAACTCTTTGAAAGGATTGTGAATAGCTCATTTTTAAAGTAAATAACGAATTAAAGAAAATGTTCGAGATAATTAATTTTAGGGATTATTACGAGTCGTGGAGTTTTCTAAGACAAGAAAGAGCAATAATATTATGCGGAGCACTTGTTGGAATTCGAGTTATTGAATGCAATCTCGTATTGGACTATGGAAATCTTCAAGTAATTTCCATACAAAGAAATTTCTATTGATTCAACAGGAACAACCTCTTAGTGTGGACCTCTCGCTCTATGTCAAACTTCCAACCGTATCGGCTGAAGAGGAGATTGAAAACCCGAATGAAAATGACGAAAAGAAAAAATTTGATAAGGTTCAATAATAAAATTAGTTTATATATGACCATCAATGATTTAGGAGCGAAAATCTTTGTTGGACCAAAATAATTATTTGGAAGAACGAATTCGACAACTTGAGTAATTAAAATTTTATATTTTTCTTCGAAAATATAAATTTCAGAACGAATCTGGAGGATGAGCGGAGAAAACTGGAAAAAATGGTGGAATCGAAAAGCGAAATTTCTTTTGACATGAATAACGTATCTAAATTCTCCCTTTAATTTAGTCGAACTGTGATTTTTTTTAGATTGTAAGCTACAGACCATCAGATGAGCGAGAAGATCACGACGATGTAATGAAGGAGATGGAGGAGCTCAAGAAAGATAACGAAAATCTGTCGACAAGGGTTGTCGAGCTCGTTGATAGTTTGAAAATAGCTGAGGAACAAGTATCGGATAAGGCCAAAGTTTGTACTGATTTATATGAAAAATTGCGTCTTTCTGAAGAATGTATACGTAAATTAGAAGATGATTTCTTGAGACTGAAAAAACACTACGATGAGGTTTGAATATTCTTTATTCTCTTTTTAAATTTTTTAAATTCAGGACAAACAATTTTTTTGTGATAAAATTTCTAAACTGGAAACTCAGTTAAGCGAAGCCACAAAGAAATTAACGGAGAAACGTGAAGATGACGGTAAATAATGAATAGTAGTTTTCGAAATGATGTATTCTTTTTCAGATGTTCTTAGAAGTGAATTTCAAAAGAAATGCGATTTACACAACGACGCTATATCTATTCTTGAAACGAAGCAAAGATCATTGTCTGAAACTGAAGAACGTTTAAGAATTGTAGAACGTGAATTGAATGAGGCGAGAAGAGGTTTGCAGGAGATGCCGTTTTTAAAAGACGTGAGATTTATTACGATTTAGCAAATAGACTATTTTCTTCTAGGAAAATTTGGAGCTGAAACAGAATCTGGAAGCTGAAAAGCAACGAGCCGATGAATATGAAAAAGTTCTGAAAGAGTTAGGAGGAAGTTTAAGCGAGTAAGAATCTTTATGAACTATTTGGAAGTTCAATTTCCTTGTTTTAAGATCTAAATTGCGGATGGTTGAGCTGACTGAGGAATTACTTCCACTATCTGATGCTCAGTGGGCGAAAGATTCTGACGTGACGAATTGTACAAGCTGTTCGGAAGTTTTCACGATTACCAAAAGAAAACATCACTGCAGGTGAGTTTATCTCAAATCGTTGCATTATCCGGGAAAAAAGTCCACGCTGATTTGTACTATTTGTTTAGAAATTGCGGTTTGATATTCTGTGCATCATGCAGTGAAGCTCGTGTTAAACTTCCGTCCACTCCTAAACCTGCTCGAGTTTGCGACAATTGCTTCTCTGTTCTTCAAACAAGGCATTCTTCAAGAACTAATTGATATTTAAATTTCAACTGTTATATTATTATTATTATTATTTGTAAATATTGAAATTATAGATAACTTACCTGTGATTGCCGACGGTTTTTCGTTTAACCTACTGGTGGTGATTGTGATATTAAGCGAACAAGTCGTACTATTAATTCTTTCAATTTTTCTACTTTACAGTGTTTTCTACACTTTAAATATCTTATTTTTATTATTGTAAAATTAGTGTCAGATATTGTTACAGAATGTCATCGAGATTCTTGCGATCCGCGGTTTCCCGAGCCACCCAGCAACGTGGGATGTACGAAAATCCGTACATTAATCGATTCAAAGCAAGAAGTCAAGTTTCAGATGGATTCCATAAAAAGGTAGTACAATATTTCCTATAAATTAAAATATGTTTGCTCAGAGCACCGGATTGACTGGATTGTTCGTCAATGAGCACCCACATCGTGCTCTGACTGTTGTATACGGAAGAATCTTGCGTGCATTGGAGCAAATGCCTGCTGACGCTGCTTATAGAAAGTATACTGAGCAGGTAAGCATATAATCATTAATGTGTTTATTTTTCTGAAATAATTGATTAAAGTGTTTATGCAAAAAAAAAGGGATCGAAAGTTAGCGTGCTTGCATCGAGACCCGATTTTTTTCTCGAAGGAAAATTAAGCATAAATTAACTTGATTCGATTGAGAAAGTGTTGAAATTCGATTTGAAAACTTGGTTTCGATTCAAAAATCTTCGAAATCGATGGATTCATTTTCCATTTTCTATTACACTGTAAATTGGAAAAAAATGATCTGCCACAGATCCCCTTTTTATCCATTTTCCATCGTGCCAGTGTTTAAAATTGTATTAGATATAAATTCTCGAATTCTTCGAAATCGATTGATTTTCATTTACCAATGTCTCAAAACAAAAAATTTATTCTTAAAACTACTTTCGTAAAAACAAATATGAAATTGTTTTAATTGGGAAATTCGGCATCAGTTTCTTAAAATGTAGTTGGTAAAGTTCATTGAATCCTTTTTTCTTTTATATTTTCTTCCTTTTTTACTGAATGAATTTTTTGTGAATGCGCCCGAGGCCTGAGGAAAGTTCCGGTCGGACACGCGAAGAAAACATTCTCTGAGTATGAGATTATAAAAAAATCCAAACAAATTCTTGAAATAAAGATTCGTCTATTCAGATTGTGAAACAACGCCTTGCCTTGGTTCAGGCTGAGAATGACATTCAAGCTCTTGAGAAGAAAATTGGAATGGGACAAATTGAAGAAGTCATTGAGCAAGCGGAGCTCGAGCTCGAGACAACTCGCGCAATTCTCGAGTCGAAGGCTTGGGAGCCGCTTGTCGAAGGTGCACCAAAAAACCAATGGACGTGGCCCGTTTAAATTAGAAAAGGAAATTATAATCACATCTTTGTTTTTATTTTTCGATTAATAGACAGTGAAGGAATTTTCTTTCTTTTTATGTGTGGAAAATTTTCTATTCCGTTAGACAATAAACATCCATGCGATTCTTCACTATGCAAAGCTACAAAACCGGTTTCATGTTTAGGTATCTTATCAAAAAATGTTTGTCACGTGGAATGTTCCTAAAGTGTCGAAAATGATGAATTGGGTGAAGAATTTGCGAAACGAATGTTTGATTTTACAATTTATCACTTAATTACGATTTTCGTAACTTCATATATTTATTTAGTTTATTGGAATAGTTTCAGTTTGTTTTCCTCTATAGATTGCTACTTCTTATACAGTTTTTTATTGCGTGAATAGGTCTGAAATAGCCACAAATGTTTTGAAAATATTATCCGCAAAACTTCGCGCCGGATCGGGTTGATTCCAAATTTTTCAAATCCGATTAGTTTTTCCGATCCGATTGGTTCAATGCAAGTTGGAAAATGGATTAAACGTGCATGAAAAGGGATCTGTGGCAGATCAGTTTTTATCCACTTTTGATCCATGATTTTCAATTATTTTTATCTGTGTATCGTCCAATTTTTGTAAGTGAGTCATAGGGGCAAAACCAGGTCGATCAGCGACCGGAAGGAGGCCAATATATATTTAATCAACCCTCCGACCGGAAGCAATAATCCAAGGCCTTTATCAATGCCACCAGCTCACCCCCTATATAAGCGATGCTCGAACGAGGAGGTAGGAAGCCGGGAGACACCCTACGATATCCACTATGTTATTTTGCCCATTCTTGCTCATAAATAAACTCTTAGTTGTTTATTGTTTGCTTCTAATACAAGCCATGAACAAGGAATGGAGCCGGGAACCCTGACCACTCGGCCGAGGTCACGCAATTCCCGCACTGGTAGCAGCGAGTGGTTTGTCTCCCTAGTTTCCTTCCCTCCACCGGTACCATAGTTTAGTTTTATTTTTTTCGTTTTGTTTTGTTGTCGTCTGCGGATATTATGGGATAAAGTTGTTCTCCTGCGCAGGAACCGCGTCGATTTTGGGAAGTCGCGCTCGCAGAAATTTTGCTTTGTTCGCCGTTTTTGGAGTACATTTTTGAGTTGACTGGGCCCAGTCTGGTTGGGCGAGCGCGCACTGATGGAATGCCGTCAGTTTTCAAAGAGTCTATTTTTGGCATCATTTTGGAAAAGACTCTACTTGAAGACGTTGTCTTCACCTCATTTCACCACATCCTACGATCTAATATCGAAAAAAACCATTTCTCTTTAATCAATTCACGCCTCTTCTTTTTTTTAAAAACGCAAGCGCTGGCTATTTTTTTAATTAAAACCCAACCATTGATTAAAAATTTTTAATATATAGCCTCGTTCCCGCATCTACCGCTATCAGTGCCTCTTTCATTTTACAGATGGCTCTAGCAAAGAGTCTCTCTCTCAGCGATCTTTCCGAGATTCGCATTTCTTGTGCCAAACCATTTTCGCGTATGCAAGATTCCGACACCGTCAAGGGATCCCAATTGAAGACTCTTCAATCCGCGTGCGTGGCTGACTTCGAAGTCACACACGGAGTTATGAGATCTCTTGCCGAAAGAGCTGAAAACCGCATCAAAGGCTTTGCCGAGATTCCGAGAATCAATACGGTAACAGCCTCGATGCGGCCAAGCTCGCAAGTCCCAATTTTTGGTGGTTCACCAAACGATACCTTCTCCGCATTTTTGCGATCCTTCAATGATCATGCTAATACAGCAAAACCTCCTTTGGGAGACCTCGAAAAGAGGAATATTTTCTTGACTTATTTGACAGACGCAGCCAGAGACCGCGCAGAGGATTTCCTGGAGCAAGAGAGCGAAGCCTCGTTCGCAACCTTGGTTAACCATCTAAAGGTAAAATACGAAGATCCGGTAAGAGCAGAACTTTCGCGCCAGCAACTCCGAACAACGAACCAGCTTCCGGGCGAGTCTGTAGATGAGTTTGCAGCTAAGGTCAGAAAACTCGCAAATTCGTCGTACCTCGGATACTCGCGTGAATATATCAGGGCCAAAACCTTAGAAGCGTTTTTGGACGGGCTCAAATACGACATAAAATTCCACGTTAAGGCCAGTAACCCAAGAACCTTCGAGGACGCCCTCAATTCCGCAGTGAGGTACGAGATTTTGCTTCAAGAAGCAGCAAGGGCTAACACCATCCACCCACAAACCCTCCCCGTAGCACTCCTACAAGGGGTAGACAACCAAAACCGCGAACGAACGGCCCGAACCCTTCCCCCTCAACACCGTTTCAGAAACACCCCACGGCAAGTGAAATGCTATTTCTGCGGACGTCTCGGACATATGATGGCCAATTGCTTCAAGAAAAACCGTCAATTTGGCCGCATCGACCCAATTGATAATCACCAGATCAGAAACCGGAATCAGCCGATCTTTGGGAACCCAGGAAGACGGACAAACAACTATGAAGGTAACTCATCAGACGTACGTAATTTCCAGCCTGACACGACCGCTGACGATACAGTAAGAGAATTACGCGCTCAAGTCGAAGCGTTGACCATGCGCAACAACCAACTAACAAACAGCATGACGCCCAGAGTTAACACGGTAAGAGTCTCGAAATTACCTTTGTTCATTGCTCTCCTCGCCTGTCTGGCAAGTCCCACCACCGCGTTTAATGCTCTTTTATGTCTACCGAACTCTCCCGAATCGCTGATCAACTTTCCATCATCGTTCGATTGCAACTCAGTCAAACCCTCCCCATTCACCCAGACAAAGAAAGTTTCTCTCAGCGTTTACCGACCAAATTCCATTGCGTATGACTCTACCGCCACCCTCTGCAAAATCATTCAAACCACGTCCACTTTCTCCGTTAACCTTTTTGGATCCCGCTACATCGAAACAAATTCCAAGCAGGCAACCGTTTCGGCAGAAGAATGCAAACTAATGATGAATCATCAACGTTGCTCATTCGGTGACCTTCAGCCAAGAGACGGAATTTTTAAAACCAATAACGCCCACAGAATCGAATGGCCAAACTTTCTAATCGGCGCGCTATCCCCAGCAAAAACTGTTGTAACAAATAATTGCCTCATGCTCACAACCAGAATTGTAATGCGTTTTAATCAAAAATTTCCCGAGTCTCCCGCGGGATCCATGAGGGGTTGCGACTACACAACGGGCTTCTGCAACCAACGCCAGGGAGCGGCATTCATGTGGAAACCAAATCCAGAACAGAGTTGCCGTTTCATCAAACTGCGGACCATGTCCGGTCACCAATCAGATAACATTTGGTTGTCTGAAAACAAAGAATTCGCACTATCTTTTAACTCTTCAAATCCAATAATCGAAGACTGTGGCAAATCTCTCGTAGTCACAGATCAAGGCTTCGCTGTCCCAACCAGACGAATTGCCAAACGGGAAATAGTCCCACCCTCTATCACCAACCTAACAAACTTTGTCTCGTCAAACCAACTTTCGGCCCAGCTCTTGGCGGCAGAGAAGGATATTTTAGAATCCTCCTCTCTTTGGTTTGCTCACTATTTCTTATCATGGTGCGCGTCCTTCAACGCACTCGCAGCGTCTGCCGTTGCAGCAGCAGCAAGCCACCCCTCACTGTTCGCGCGCCAAATACTCAACCAATCTAACATTCAAGCAACCTTCCTCGGCAAAAACACATTAGCCATTAAAACTTGCTCAGTAATTCCACAATCATCCTTCTCCATCGTCCCTTTCACTAATATTTGTTACTCTCGACCATCAATCAAGATCAACTTGCCCAATAACTCCACGCTCAACACTTTCATAGACCCCATTACCCAAATCATCACCAATGAAGCCAACCAAGTGCCGTGCGCACTGATTTCCAACTTTGAATACATGTTCGAAAACCATCTAGTACGCATCAATCCCTTTTCAGGAACTATAGAAAATACACCAAGACACTTGCTTAAATCGATTTCCCCATTTAGCATTTCAACCTCCGACATCGTGCCATCTCAACCCACAATTTTCCACAACCTAGTCATCGGGTCTATAACGGAAACAATCTCCCCAGCCCACTATAACGAAATCTGGGACGCATTAGAGGGTTCAGCCGACAAATTAACAAAAATCGTAAGCCGCAACGCTTTCTCAACCAGCGGCAGCACAAAAGCCAGCGAGATTAGCGAAGTCATCAGCGCCTACGAGCAATGGCTTGACCTCGGTCACCGATTGTTCCAGGCCTGGACCGCTATAGTTTGCACATTTGTCACCCTTTACGCAATCTTCCTCGTCGTAGCCATATTCATCAAGCAACAGGCCGAAGCGCTGCCATTCAGCGTTTCCCACCGTTTTGGCAAAAAGACGGCTAATCCACCCTCCGAAGTCATCTTCGACTATTCGGACCTACTGCCGGCAACAACTACAATAGCTACCTTCCACTCTCCGCAAGCGTTTTTCACCGCGCAAATTCCCATTAAAGCGAACAACATTAATCTCCTAGCCCTGGTGGACACCGGCGCCAGTTTTACCATAGCAGGCTCCGAGATATGCGCACTCATCGGCATCCACACGCTCAACAAACCGCTGACTAACAACGCTATAGGCTTGGGAGGCAACGAAGTGAAAATTGCGGGAACCGCGCCAATCAGGTACAAAATCGGATCATTCGAAATTCAACACATCACACACTTCACGATCAATAAATGCACTCCACCGGGTCCGTTCTCCTACGACATTATATTAGGTAACGACTTACTAGCTAAACTCCCAATGTTCCAACTGGACTATAACAAAAACACTTTCGAGATGGGAAAAGACCAACTTCCACTAGGGAAATCTTACCAAGTGAACCCGGTCTTACCAACTTCAGAATTCCCAATACGAGTAGCAAAACACACACAAATCCCACCCCTTTCCGAGGCTTTTGTAACTTGTGTTTCCCCGCAAAATAAAAACGTCTTCGACGCCACTCTCATTTCTCAAGCCAAAAAGATCACAGAACTTGGGCTTCTCATCGCACCATCAGTCATATCAACTAACCACATTGCTCTCCTCGTTACTAACCCATCGAATCAAATGGTCACTCTGTACCCAGAGATGACCATCGCCACCGCGGCGATGGTATTCTCCGAAGGCACACCTGGAAAAGTGCTGACCTGCCACTACTCTTCAGGGGGTTCCCCTGACGTTTTGTCAATAGATAACGAAAATTTCAGAGATCCACAGTTTAGGATTGACCTGATCAGGGCGGAACTCTCAGATGTCGAGAGGGAAAAACTCCAGGAGCTATTAGACACCTACGACGACGTGTTTTCAAAAAACGCTTACGATCTGGGAAGCTCGAAAACGGAGCCGGTCCATGTATTCACGAATACGGAAATGCCAATCAAAAGCAGACCTTACCGAGTGCCGGTAAAATACCAAGCCGAGCTGGAAAAGCATATCAACGCCCTATTGGAATCCGGGCGCATCACAGAAAGCAACACGCCTTGGACCTCACCTTTAGTTCTCGTCAAGAAGAAAAACGGAAGCCTCCGAGTCTGTTTAGACTTCAGAAAATTGAACGAAGTAACGATCCCTGATAATTTCCCTTTACCGAGGATCGACGCAATCCTGGAAAAAGTAGGAGGGGCGGCTCTTTTCTCCTCCTTGGATATGGCAAACGGAAATTTGCAATTGCGTTTAGACCCGGTAAGCTCCTATAAATGCGGATTCATTACAGAAAACAAGGTTTACGCATACACACATCTTCCATTCGGCCTCAGATCAGCAGCTTCATACTTCCAAAGAGCCCTACGCACGGTACTGGGAGGACTTGAGTCCGAGGTACTGGTTTACATTGATGATATCCTAATCTTCAGCAAAAACTTCGAAGATCACACTCACTCTCTGAGAAAAGTCCTCGACAGATTTAGATCCTTTAATCTTAAGGTCTCTCCGCAGAAATGCGAATTTGCCAAAACATCCATAACCTTCTTAGGACATGAGATTTCAGCGAATAACTACTCCCCAAATAAAGCAAACGTGAAAGCAATAGAAAATTTCCCAATCCCAACGGACGCAAACTCAGTGAGGAGATTCGTTGGTATGTGCGGGTTTTTCAGAAAGTTCATACCTAATTTCGCAAACATTGCTGAACCCCTTACCAAGATGACCCGTAAGGACATTAAGTTCGCATGGGGCGAAGCGGAACAAGACGCTTTCGAAACACTACGATCTTGCCTAATGAACCGCCCCATCTTAGCATACCCCAACTACGACCTCGATTTCCACATCTTCACAGACGCCAGCGCGGTCGCACAAGGCGCCGCTCTCATGCAGATACAAGACGTCGACAGTAAGTCTTATTCAGCGATAGCTTACGCCAGCCGAACCCTTTCGGTGCCGGAAACAAGATGGGCGGCAGTGCAAGTAGAGATGGGGGCGGTAATTTTCGCGCTGCGACAATTCAGACCATACATATGTATGTCGAGAGTTATCCTACATTGCGATCACAAGCCACTAACCTTCTTACTACAAAAAAGCAAGACACATGACAATTTAGCACGATGGCTCATTGAACTACAAAGCTACAATGTAAAAATACAACATATCGAAGGTAAGAAAAATAAGGTCGCAGACTGTCTCTCACGAGCTCTCGATGACAATCGACCGGAAAACACAGAGGAGCTCAGGGACATCATCGATTTTCCAGTATGCATGAACATCGAAGCAGAAGACGGTAAGCACGAAATTCCAAGAAACCCGTGTATTTTCAGCCTATTGGCACAAGTCAAAACAAAAGAAAAGATACCCCTCGATCTCGCCGACGAGCAGGACAAGGACGACGACTTACGTTTAGCCAAAAAGTTTCTGAAAACCGGCAAACTAGAGCAAGCAACGACCGCCGAAAAGGAAGAAGAAATAATCTGGTTATGCACTAACCTATCACTTTCACCTACTAGCATACTCTATGCAAATCCCAGCGGAAATTTACCAAAACGGGCAGTCATCCCGAAACACTTAGTAGAGCTAATATTCGAAGCTTTTCACACTAGCAAGCTCTCAGGCGGACATTTCAATTGGCGCAAGACATTGAACAAAATAAAAAGAAAGTATTTTTGGGACGGAATGACAGCCGATGTGCAACGCAGAACCAAAACATGCAGCAGGTGTCAGGCAAGGAATAATCCCAACCCACCATTCAAGGAGAAGCTAGTCCCCTTCCGGAACACGCAGGTATTCGAGAGAGTAGGATTGGACCTTACGGGCCCCCTACGCACTACACCACGCGGAAACAAATACATCTTTAACATAATCTGCTGGTTCAGTAAGTACGTAATCTCCGTGCCATTACCGGACTCGAGATCGGACACAGTAGCACAGGCATTACTCACAGAATGTATCCTAAAGCACGGCGCGATGAGCGAAATCGTGACCGATAACGCCACAACTTTTACGTCGCAAGCTTTCCGAACCTTTTGTGAACTAATAGCAATTAAACACCACAGAGCGATCCCGTACCACTCAAAGGGCAACGGGGCTACGGAAAGAACCTTCCGAACCTTCCACAACATCATTTCAAAATACGTCAACACACAACACACAGATTGGGACCTACTGGTAGCAACGGCATGTTTTTGCTATAACACTACTACGCATGATACTACCAACGAAACCCCTTTCTTCCTAATGCACGGGCGTGATCCCATCTTCAGTATCGACCGCATACTTGATCCAGCTCTTCCGACCACGAATGAAACATCGACGGAATCATTCGCCAATTCTCTGGCGACGATCATACGGGAAGCCTGGACAAACGCGGCAGATCACGCTCTAAAAGCTCAAGAAAAGTTCCAGTCGTCCTATGACGCGTCAGCAAGGCCAAACCCGATCCAAATCGGCGACCGGGTAACAATGAAAGATTTTTCAGCCAAAGCAAACTTGTCAAGGAAACTAGTACTCCCGTGGAAAGGACAGTTCCGAGTGGTCGAAATCAACCACCCCAAGGCCGTAGTTTGCGACATATCAAGACCGGACAAACCGAACCGCACCGTTCATTTGAACCAGATAAAGAAGGTATACACCATTACAGGACCGGCGGCGACAACCTCATTGGAAGAAAACCCCGAAGCACCAGACATAAGCGATTCCACCGATCAAGCTGACAACGTCGACACCGACGAAAATTTAGCTAGGACGGAGTCCCCAAAACTAATTGATAACTCCGAAACACACGTTCCGGAGAACTCGGCGAACGCTGAATCCCTAAACCGGAGATACAACCTAAGGAAATCATTAAAACCACCATCAAGACTCTCTTTCTAACCTTCCATCCCACGCCCTTCCTTCCTGTCTTGTTTTCTTTTCACCACCGGTCTTCACGAACATCCCTATTTATCACCCACCATACACAAAAAAAAACCCATACACTTCAGATTCTCTTTCCTATCTTTCCTCAGTCTTTCCTTTTCTTTGGCTTCTTTTCTCGCCGACCTTTCGTAGTCTTTGTCTTTGCACCCTCACTCCAACCCAAAAGCTCATTGTCTTGGTTTCAGAATGGACGATCCCGACTCGGGAACAGAACCCATACTCGACGAACCAATGGAAACGTCTTGGCCAACAACCCCTTCCTCAGGCATACTACACTCCGACGACAACCCTCCGTTGGAAGCGGGTGTGGTAACCGATGAACCAGAGAACGAAACTTCAGCGTTCGAGGTTAGTTTCACCTTCCAACCGGAATCGTTGCCGTGCCCAACGAGCCCCGCCTTCTGCGGTGTCTCGGAAGGCAACGCGGTAACCCGGCCAGAACATGTGGAGGCTCTCCACACCGAATCATACTCAACGGCATCGAGCCAAACCATTAACAATGCACAAACTAACAATGAAAACCAACGAGGGGGTTCCCCTCAATTCAATTCGTTAAACCAAAGCGTCGACGCAGAATCACCAGAAGCAGAAAGCCGCAGCCATCCACGCAGTACCAAAACTGCCATAATCAAAGGCACAACAAAAATAATCCATCCGTGGGACGACGGGGCAACCCGTTCAAACGGTAAGTCTCCCAGCATTCAGGCGTACCACGTGGGCAACGCCGTCGACTTCCGAAACGAAACCCTGAAATGGAAGAGTGCGATCAACAACAGGATTCTTCCAAAACTCGTTGACGCCTCCCCAGCGGACGCGATCGCTGACCGAAACAAAATTGCAGCAATCACCCAACCCTTCGCCTTCTACAGAATTCTGGACAACCCAGGAGGGTACCTGCGAGCCACACCAGTCCATCACGAAACATGAGCACCTGACCGCCTCGACCTAGCGCTGGTAAAAATTGACCATTTCAGTGTAAACATGGCTCAACCCGGCATCACTCCGAGAAGCACGCTTCTCATGGGCGACGTCATAATTGCCCTAAGACTCAGCCGGACAGAAGCATACGACGGAATTGCAATTCCGGCGGTTACGCTGGACGAGGTAAGCGGAGAAAACTTCCAGATGATATGGAACGTGGAAGAATTCCTCCTAGTCCCCAGGAAAATAAAAGAAAACGTCCTGGCGACACCAATTCGGATTCCAGCATCCAAAGGTAAAGCAATTCTAGCGTGCACAGGATTGTCAACCCCGGTACGTGCCCAACCAAAACTACTTCCGCCAAGAACGAGAATAGACCACCTCCTTCTAACGACAATTTTCATCCCACTCGAGCCGAGCGGAATCTTCACCAACCCGACAGGTAAAATAAGAGGAGCCGTCTATGCAGCTAAAACACTCACAACATTCCCATCGTCGGAACCACAGTTGGTAAAATCCCAACCCCCTCCTAAACATACCTTAGATGAATTCAACCGCGCAATGACGACATTCCGAAACTCCACCTGCCGCAACTTCAGAGACTGCCAAGCAGCTCTACAACGCATCATGGCGTGGGCTGCGTCAGCAGCCACTTCGGTGCAAAACAGCGACATTGACAAGGTGAGCTACTCTACTAAAATCGACTCCGTTTCCAGAGCAATGGGAAAAGAACTCCTCGTGACATTCCTCATCAAGAAAGCAAACGGACCACCACCTTCAGACGGTTGGAGCTCGGGAACGAAGTTTCGACTACTCACCGAAGATCAAGCATGGACAGGCGAAGTACTCGGATCGGAATTACAGGGAGCGGCACTCAGCATAACCGCGCGTCTAAACGAATCATCCGCAAACATCGACAATATGCGTTCTCAGCTCGAGAACCGCGAAATTATGGTAACCACAGTAAATCCCCCTTCAGATATGGTACAAACAGTACTCTGCTCGGATACCATAATGAAGCTCGACTCCAACTCGAATGCGGCAAGATTGCTGAAGGCTCTATTCGGCGGAGAAAGAATCACCACAATCATTCCACCATCTTCGATTGGATTCACTACCAAGATCGGAGGCAAAGAAACAAAGTTGATGGACGACCAAAACCAATTCATCAGTGCCATATCCGAGGGAAATCCAGTGATGGCGGTCAGCAGCCCTTTTGGTTGCGGCAAAACACTGACTATGGCAGTGGCAGCGGCAGAATGCGCGAAAAAGGATGACAAATTGCACCTGTCCGTCGGAATCACGAACGCATCTGTTGTCAACCTGGTAAAAGCAGCTAGAACCGTGGAATCGGACGCGCCAATCCTGAGGTTAGTGTCCAGGGAAAACTATACCACCATGCGGGCTGAACACAAAACAGCGTTCGACGCTCCTCGGCTGGTGGACAAACTATTTCTAGAAAGAGCTCGAGAACATGACGCCGAATTGGCTTTGTCAGACGTCGAAATCGCCAACAATAACGAACTGGCCATTGTGATTTACCATTGTCGCCGTCACCAATTGCTGTCGAGCGAAGAGATCAAATCCGCCCCCGGAAAAGCGGCGTGGAAACAATCGGTAAGAAATCTGGCAAGGGAGTCCGTTCAGATCTTCATAAACCTTTACAAGCCAAGAAGGCTGATCGCCACCGCAACTTCCGCGCTATCCTTGTTAACCACTACATGGAAAAGCTTAGGTGAGATCGCCACTCTACAGATCGACGAAGCAAGTCAGTTACCACTGACAACCTTAGTAGCTCTCTCAGCCAGTTTCCCAAACGCAAGGATGGCACTGGTAGGTGATTTTCGCCAATTACCACCTTTCAGTCATTCTCGAAGCACACCAATGATCCGATCCACCGCGGTTTCCGAACCGCTACGAGCTCTGGTCGAGAAACGATTGGTACCGACCGTCGAACTCCGCCACGTATGGAGAACTCACCCGACCATCACAACCGCGTTGAGTGATCTATTCTACGGCAATTCCCTCATTACCAAGGTAGAGGCTAGGGAGCGGTCAAACTTTATGACACGTACCCCGTGGTGGCCGAACAAAGAGCATCCAATCCTGTTCGTGCACCACACACACAGCCACACCTTGGCTGGTAAGTCACTCACCAACACCGGCGAATTAAAAATAGTAAAAAGGTTAACTAAACTAATCGGCGAGAATATTCCAGAAAGAGATGTCGGAGTCGTGGCATTCTACCGAGCTCAAGCAGACCGAATTGCCAACGCGCTGAACGAAGTTTCCGTCACAACCGGCACAGTTGACGCTTTCCAAGGCCAAGAACGAGAAGTCATGATCGTATGCCTGACCAGGACCCACGGAGACCCCACCGACTTCTTGCTCGACGAACGAAGAATAAATGTGGCGATGTCCCGGGCGAAACAGTGCGTCATTCTAGTCGGCAACGCAAACATCATTGGAGAAGCCGGATACTGGAGCGAAATATTCCGTACATGCCGATACGCACAAACGATTCTCACCGAGTCTCAACTTCCAGAAACGCAATAATCACGTTGGTTCCCCTTTACTTATGTATATTAAATTCACATCGCACACATTAAACCATTTTCTCTACATTCACCGCCACATTTACCCTATCACAATTTTGATTACTTTTTAAACCACCCGGCGTTTTAAACAATACCTCGTTTTTAATATTGGTTTTAATCCCCTCAATCAACCTTTCCCCAAAACAAAATTTTTTTTCCATCATCATATCTTCATATTATCTGCTCTCTCCATATCATTCACGTTATTTAATTGCATTTTGTTACACTTTGCCTTTATATTTCATATCATATCTTTCATTTCACATCATATTAATTTTGTTTAATTTACTTGTAAACGTTTCCCTTCCCCTTCCTCCGTTCTCTAAAAGCAAAAATCGCTGCCCTCTTCAACGATCAGAGACGATCTTGAAGAAAAGGGGATAGGTGTAAGTGAGTCATAGGGGCAAAACCAGGTCGATCAGCGACCGGAAGGAGGCCAATATATATTTAATCAACCCTCCGACCGGAAGCAATAATCCAAGGCCTTTATCAATGCCACCAGCTCACCCCTTATATAAGCGATGCTCGAACGAGGAGGTAGGAAGCCGGGAGACACCCTACGATATCCACTATGTTATTTTGCCCATTCTTGCTCATAAATAAACTCTTAGTTGTTTATTGTTTGCTTCTAATACAAGCCATGAACAAGGAATGGAGCCGGGAACCCTGACCACTCGGCCGAGGTCACGCGATTCCCGCACTTTTTGAAACATTTCATCAACTTTTAAGATTTGGACCAAAAAAGAAAATTGAAGAAAAAATGTATCAAAAGTGGATTTAAAAACTTATCTGTAGTAGATTTCCCGTTCATCCATTTTCCAACGGGCCTTGAAAACTATTAAAAATACCTAAAAAAAAACGCGGGACGTTTGCAGATTGCGCAAAGAACTACGTTTGTAATTTTTTTCTTCCAAAATCTGCATAGTACTGTAAATATATTTTTTGATACATAACTTTAATTAATTTCGTTTTTTGTTGGTTTTATTGCATACAAGCCAGGGCCGTGCGGCAATCGGCAAAATATCCGAAAATGGTTGTTTTTGAAGATACGGTATGTAGAGTACGCAAATAGTGTTGCACACAAAATTCGAATTTTGCTTTCTTGATTTTTGGTCGATGTTTGAGATGATGACTTTTTATTAAATGCTTTTTTATTTTGTTTTTCATTTTAATTACGGTTTATTATCCCCCTTTCGATCTTGCAATTTATTTAAATTGTTACAAAAAAATTGTTCTATTTTTTGCTACCGTTTCTCCGAAAGCGAAAAACACTATTTCTGATTTTGCCAAGTTACACTCATTAGGGGACCATTGTGTTTTTTTTGCAAAAAACATTTTTTTGGATCTTATATGAGAAAACTTATTGAAGGCTGGGTTTTGTCTCTATAGAAACTCGGAATTGTTCATTCATTCTCTTTTTTCTCTTTAAACTCAAAACGGCAAAGATTTATGAAAAGTGTCCTTCAGTGTGTGAAAAACATATTTATTTTTTCAAATTAGCGAAAATAATTTTTTTGGACATTTATAAGAATATTGGTTTTCTGAGCTAATTGCGGACTTGTAAAAAGAAAGATTAAAAGTATATAAAGGAAACGCAAATCTCTTGAGGACGGACAAATTTAAATGGCATAGGCATATGATTGAAGTTCTCGCAAAACGGTCTTATAATCATTTTCGTTTTGATCTAATATGAATTGCCTATTTCAAAGGCTCATGGAAAATGTATTCGATTCGGGCTATGACAAAAACTTCACGCGTTCGATCATTACAATTTCTCAAATTTCTCAAATATTCTGCCATTCCAAAAACGAAATTCGAATGCTTCACAATTTGGTCGATAAAATCATAAAAAGATGGTAAACGATTTTCTAGTGCTCTTTGTGGCTGTAAAAATGTCTACTTTGCCTTTTCCAATTCTGCCATCTCTACACTCTCTCACGCATATCAAGACTCGTCATCTGTGTCTCTTCGTCTCTAGTGCATCTTTTTTCACAGCATTGCGAGTCCGGTCTATTCCCGATCATCGGCGTGTTTCGTCGACCCCCAGCCCAGGTTCACTGCGAAATTGAAACATTTTGCTTCGAGTCTCTGTTGTAACAACATAGCTACAAAAAATCTTACGTCTAGTCTCGCTTTTTTTCTCATACCGCCTCTCGTACCGTTTTTCTTTTCGTTTGCACTTCCTACATTTTAGCAAATACTCGACCTTTTTCTCTTTTATTTAGTGTTCTGAATAGATTTATTGTCAATATTTTACAGTTGTTACATATAGTAAATGTCACGTGGGACATTTTTCCATTTTTGAGTCATATTTCCAATATCGAAAATATTTTATTAGATTAACATAAAGTTCAATTTAACATCAAATTGTGATATGATGATTTTATCAATTCGATGAATGCAGTTCTTACGTGCATATAAGTTTCTGATATATTGACATTTCCCTCGAAAATGGCATAACAATTTTTTTCTTTATTCTCTTTTTTTTCACTTTGCTTAAGTCTTTATTCCCTAATTTTTTATTACTTTTCTATCAGATCTGCTTATATTTTGAACCAATCTCGAGTTCATTTAGATCAATATTTGCTGTAAGAGAATCCACAATGTGACGTGAGAAATGACTGTTTAATTGTAAAATTTCTCACGATTTATGACTATTCTTATTTTGTTTTTCCCCATCTCCAAAACCCTAAAAAGTATCTCAGCACATATATTTTGGCTTCCGATAAATTCGTATTAATCGCATATGTGTTCTTTTTCTTGTGCGATCGACCCATATCGGTCACGCTCCAATACGATGAGGTTTTACTCATCTCGTTTGATTGTTTTGTTTAGACAGTTGTTCTTATTTTGCGATATACTTCAAAATCATATTTTTATTTTACCCAACTCAGGGTACTCGTTTTTCAATGTAATTATAATTAAAAAAAATAAAACATAAGTCTATTGATTAACGAAGCATAGTGACCAGCCCATTTATCTTTTGTCTTGTTTACCGCTTTTTTGTGAAAAATGTGACCGACCTAAAATAGTCACGTCCAATGTTGTTTCCAGTTTTTCGACCCGATAACATAAGGTCACTGTTGGACGGGTTCTTTGAAAATCGGTAATTATTGAAAATCGATGTGTCTCGAGGCATCAGAAATCGACTATCCGACATTTTACGTACGTTTTGATCTAAAAGAAAGCTAATACAATCACATGGGTCTAGAATTGTACAGTCGTTTCTCGAATTAAAAATGAAGTTTTTCTCGTCAATTATAATCCTAATTAAACAATCAATCGATTAGGTTGACGAACACACTTATACAGCCGCAAGTTAATAATATTGCCACCAGATTGTTGATGTCCTTGTGAAAATTGTAGAAAATAGAGCATCATTGTTTGAAGAGACGACCTCTATTTCCTGATAACAGCAACAATTTGCACGTGATGATTTCTAATTGCATTATTCGAATTGTTGTGTTGCGAGAGAAGATGCGCGCAATTCTCTGCAAGAAGTGTCAACTTTTGACCGACGATTACCGAATCGCCATCATCTTCCTTCTATTCCTTCTATTTTCACGCGTTTTTGTTGCATCACACCTATCACTGATGACTTTCGTTATTCATGTTTGATTTCAACAAAGTCTGACCGACGGTTGTCCTCTGAACCCACTACCGTATCGATGTACTTTGTGATTCCCGAATTTAGTTTGCAATTGAACACATTTCTGAGTGTCAACTAAATGCAAAAAAGCGAAGAAAAAAAAAGGTATATCTTTTCAATCACATGAAATTCCATATCAATATTGGCCATAATATACTGTAGTTTGAACATATTCTTATACGTTCTCCGAATTTACCCGAAGGTCTTATTTCGAAAGTAGATCAAATGGATTAAAGTTTGACTGGTTTTTAAAATTTTTAATTTTCAAAAAAAAAATCGTAAATAAAATACACATTTTGGTCAAAAGACCAAATTTATTTCATTTACTTGTTCCGATGACAACACTCCCAACCCAATTAAACTTTTGAATTTGCAGCTACTCAGATTTGTCGCCCATTTTACATGATCAAACGAAATGGATGTTTATTTATAACATTAGCGAGAGCATCCTTTTTGCTCATAGTTTCGAGATATCATGATGCATGATTCTAATTTTGATTTTCTAATTATTCCCAATTAAATTTCGTGGCATCATTGGTGCTAAAATGTTCGTCTTTCTTGTTGAAGAACGAAAAATCCGAAGTAAATAAAAATAAAGCGCCCCTTGAAAGATAACTTTTGAAAAGTTTTTTTTCAATGTGCTTTTTGATATCGCGATCTTCTGATTCCAATATTTCCGTTTTGATTGAAGGGTCTTTGGCGATTTTTACACTTTAAACCATTGACGGAATCCCTTTTTTAATTCAACATTTTTAATTAAAAATTGTGGTTCCCGACGTCTGCGAGAGACTTTCAAAAATTCGCACCAACATCATTCGTGTTTCTGTATCCCCATTCTGTCTTGTGATCAACGACGATGGTCGAAGTCTATTTCTCGTTTTGTTTTTAATCCTATTCTGCGTCGACTGTGATGACCGAAAAGGTATACTGTAGTTATCGATTATAATAGTATTATTGCCCTTTAGTTTAGTAAACAGAAATGTGAAAACAGGAATACAGTAATTAAAAGGACATTCGATTAAAAAATAAATTAAGTTAAGATTCAAAAAACAATCCGAATTAACCTCATTTTCAAGTGGGCTTTAGCCAACACACGCATCAAAAAATTTTTTTCGAATGCATTTTCTAAAATTGGCCATTACGTTTCAAATTTTCTGTGATTTCAAATATCATTTTTTGAATTGTTAAATATTTGAAACGAGGAAGTATCTCATATTCGGATCATATAAAAATTGAAAAGAATTTTTAAAAGTATTTGTTTTATGTTAATTGGACTTTGCCATTTCTCTAAAAGAAATAAGCAGGCTCTATAATGGCGGGATGACGTTTTGTTTAATATTCATAAATTTCGTTCAAATGTACTATTTTCCATTTCTCGAGATGCTCATTATAGTCCCTACGTGAATTCGAATTCAATAAAATATCAATCACTAAATAAGAAAATTTTTGTTAATCTTTAGATATTATATATATTTATATTGAATTCAATCAAAATAATCATAATGTTTTGGATATGCGTCACAATATATGTCTAATATATAAAAAGTTGGGGTTCTAATAGTATGCACCTGCACAATATCTTGAATATGTTGGATTAGTGCTGCTTTTGCCACCCAATATCTCTCCTGTCGCATTTTTTCACATGCTTGCCTACGAAAAAATATATTAAAATCATATTTGGACGGCTTTCAGACATTGATTGATTCTCAAGTGGTGTCGCAACTCAATTCAATTCAATTTTGTGTGCAAATGACTGAGCCAACGGCGTTTTACGAGTGAGTTTTTTTTTCAACATTTTATTTTGTTTCAATACAGTTTGACGGGTTGATCTATGTTCTAGTAGGTTCGAGACAATTTTTAGAGACGAAATGTTGATCATTTGATACAATATTTCTTGTGTTTGCAGCACTGTGTACAGGGTGTCATTTAAGTTCCCGCACAACTTTGTAGACGTACATTTCTGAAACTAAAAGTCCAAATCAAACGAGACTCGAAATATTTTTTATCTATAGTATAACAAATATTTATCTATTAACTCTTTTTGATTCGGCCTCTTTTCGCAGCTATGACTTCACGGAGACGCTTCGGGTAGAATTCGACTGTGGTACGCAGGTATTCGATGGAAAGATTGTCCCATTCCGCCAGTAATGTCTTCTTCAGAGCCTCTACACTTGAGTTGGGTTTTGCGTTGACCTTCTCCTGCAAGACCCCATCACGGAAAAGTCAAGCGGGTTCAGGTCTGGGGAGCAATCAGGCCATTCGGATGACTTGATAAAGTCGGGAAAATGGGTCTGGCACCACTCCTGAGTAGTTTTGGCAGTGTATGCGGGTGCTCCGTCCTGTTGAAAGACCCATTTCTGCCCACCGAAATGCGTTTGGGTCCAGGGCATCACATGCTTCTCCAAAATGTCCCGAACGTAGACTTCTTTGTTCATTTTCACCATCTGATCCACGAAAACCAGGTAGCACTTCCCGGTTGAGCAGATGGCACCAAAAGCCATCACACTGGCAGGATGTGAGGCTGGATGATATGTTCTTCCTTTCTCAGAAGCTTGCTGGGATGTTTGGCCAAGTACTCAATGGTTTTGTGAGTTGAATGCCGCCTCCACACTGAACAGCTTCTCGTCGGAGAAGACAGTGACGAGGTGTTCTCCGTTCTACGAAGCACACCGACCCGTTGAATGATGTCTCTCGGGCTCACATTTTGCTTATGAAGTTCGATAATGGAAGCGCGATGGATGTTAGCCTTCGCCATTTCTCGGAAACACATCCGAATGAGGTGAAACTTGGGAAATAAGTAAAATACACCTTATTTAACAAAAATAAATTGTATTGGTGCACAAAAAGTGCGACAGTCAATCTCTTCATGGCGTCAAACTTTTGTGCGGGAACTTAAATGACACCCTGTAAATAGAAACTTTTCAATTGAAAAACGAACTAAAAAGATTGTTGTTCAATACACATAGAAACACTTCTTTGAAACCGGAAATTGCTAAGCGTCAGTGTAAGAGATTAGGTCAAGCTTTCAAAGCAGATATTAAGTGAATGATAATGCTCTTCCATGAATTTAATTGAGAAGAAAAAAAATCGCTTGAACATGCCTATTACTGTTCGTAAATAGCTGTGGGTATTCGTAGAATTACCAGAACTCGTGTTTATAATTTTTTTCTTTGTGAAGTCGATTTCAAACGAATGATGGAAATTTTTATAATTTAAATTGTCTATATTCTTTTTCCGAAACAGCAGCTACCAGAGTCGGTCCCTGTGATACTCAGTGCTTTTTCGATATTCGAATTTCACGAAATCTCCAGGAAAATTTGGAGTAAACTCAATTCAATCGCAAAATTAAAATAAATAAAACAATCGATTAAATGTTCGTAATGCGGAAATTAATTGGGTCTGGTGGCGATTGATTCTGGTAAACGCTTTTTCCCGGAAACAGTTTATACTTTATTTTTTTAAAAGTCTAATTACTCAGCAGGTGTAAGCTCAAAGCTCTGCAATTGAAACTTGTAATGGTTTTCACTTAAATGGGTAGATGTAACCGATAAAATCATTAAACTAAACTATTTAAGAAATCGAAACAACTAAAAAAAGAAACAGAAATTCTCAGATTTTTACGGAAAAATCGCATTGTAAACAACATGTGTATTTTCTACAGTCCGCAATGACATTTTCAGCTTCATTTCAATATTTAACCTATTCTTTTTGTGTCATTCATTGGTTAACAGACCTGAGTATGTATTTGAGGCTTCAAAAATCTGAAATTGAAGCAGGAATTTCCATGAATGAGATCATGTTTACACCTAATGTACTTTATTCGACGACGTGAAATTTTCACGTCTTCGAACATTTTGGATGAAAATATGTTTCAATGATATCTTGATGATTTTTTAGATACCCCTCCTTTAAAACCCATTTTTGAAAACACGCAAACCATTTTCTGTGGTCTTTCTTTTTCCAATTAAAGAACGAAATGTACTAATCATTTTAAGCTAGAACCTCTATCAGCCCATAGTTAATATTCGAAGAAGATTAGATCATCACCGTCGTAAGCTTTTAGCAAAAAAGGTTCATCTGATTGGCTTGTAAATTCGCAAAGTGTTCATTTTTTGTACCATAGTTTTGTTCAAATCGAGTTTCTCCAAATTTTCAACAGTTCAAATATTGGCCGCCCAGTGTCACGTGTGCGCAATAATCTTCAATTTTGGCCACTGTCGTCGATTGTAGCGATGTCCGACGAATCGATAGAATTGAGAGTTTGATCTTTTGGCGACAGTGCCGAGGCGAGAACTGCCTGGTTTTGGATCGGGTTGTGTCTCTCGTCAGTCGACTTTCTCAATATTGCCGCGCTCTTTTCGATCGTCCATCTCTCTCAACCTCTCAATTGTTATTTTTTGCTGTTGCTGCTGAGGGTGATTATCATCATCCGACATGTCGGTCGTTTTGTTTCTATTTTCACTTTTTCATGCCTTTCATCGTTTAATTGAAAGAAACTTGGCGATTTTGTCCCCATATTTTCTGGATTCTTTATCAATTTAAAATTTTAAAAAGAAAAAACACACACACAAACATAATAATAATAATGGGTATAAATTTTTCTAAAGTTAAAAGAATTTTGTTGAGATCGTTGCGTGGTTTGATCTTACCGTCCTAGTAAAGTAGCCATTTGATCACGAGGTGTTGCAGAAGTTCATCATTTCTTCGCAAAATTTATCTATTTCTATCAGGAGACGGGAGATGGGGGATGCAACCAAAATGTTTAGTTTAATTTAGTTCAATTTTTACGGACTTGATTTGTGATGATTTCTGTTTGTTTTATGATAAATAATTCATTCTTTGACTTATGTTTCCGTTTTGAATTAGAAAAATAGATATAGACGATGCAGTTGAGCTCAAAAGATGGTGTTGAGAAACTGGAGGAATGAATTTTTCTTTGAAAATATTGCTTTGGTATAGCGGACCAATAATTCGATTTTAGTTTTGGCAGTGTACTCTAGGATGTCTTATTTATGTCTAGCCAGTGCAAGAATTGCTTTTAAACGGAGATGGGTTAGGTTGTGTTTGACATTTTTGAACGTTTGCTGCGAACGATTACAAGTGGAACACATGCGTACCTGTTGAGAGACAACAGTATCATGAAATGTTTCTATGATCTTTTGATTCCAGCTAAAGACGTGAAGAACGCGATAATCTTGTGCGTTGGCAGATTTCCGGATTATTACGATGATCGATGTTTTCCGCGTCCTTTTTTTTCATTTTGTTCAAATTTCACGACCTTAAAAAATTTTCCGATTTATTGACTGTTGACACATAGTAGATCACAGAACACGTTTTCTTTGATTCCCACGCTCTTTTAAAATGTTTGAAATGTCACATTTTGTGGTAAGTCGGCAATGTTAAATAGAGTAACAATAAGTAGCATTTATTAAAGTCGCGTGATATTGTTTGATTTTAAGAAAACCTATACTGATATTGTCGTCGACGACCGAATGTGAAAAGCTTGAATTACGCGGGCTGCCAGTTATTTGGTTCCGTCAAATACCCTGTCATTTGACACTTCTGAAAGTAACCAAAGTACTTAAAACGCTTAAAAATTGGGTTCTTTCTCATTATGATGGTTAAGTTATTCAAAACTCGCTGCTAAGAGTTGTTCCTTACGAGACCAAAAAATATGCATTCTAGGAATCCATATTAACAGACGCGTCTTAATCTCATGGATAATTTGATTATTATTTTATGTTCGAGCTCCAAACTGCATGGGGCTTTGATTAATGGAAATGACTCAAACATTCCGAGTACTTGGAATAGAACAACTCATTTTGCAGCGATACGTCGCCGGTCAAAAAACGACCTCGCCTCTCACCAACATTCCCGAACATGCCACACGAGCGTAATAAGCACCGAATCAACGAGCTTTTCACAGGAGTGATGCATTTTGCAGATCGCCGATCGATGTGTGAACACGATGCGACCACGACCGCGTGCACTTCGACGCTGAAAGGAGTCGTATCGGCAGCGGGTGCCGCGCAAATGTCAAGCAGTGACGTTGGAAGCGCAACAACAGTGGGTGGAACAACTGCGGCTGGGCGAGTCATCGTACCGCCGGTGACGGCCCCATCGCAGCATCATGTCATCACACCGCAATCCATAGAATTTATTCATCCAAAGTCGGAGGAGTGTATGATCGAAATCTCAAATTCGAACTCTGGGCTACAAGCAGGTGAGTAGGTGCTCGAAAGTGTCTAATTGGGATGGATAATGGACGTCTTAGTTTGTAGTCTACGGTTTTATTGCAATCACATTAACGATGTCATCATGTGATAAACGAAGTTATGAGTTGTCTTGATGATAAACTTTGGTACGTGGATTGAGTAGGCTCGCTCACATGTTGTCAGATTCTGCGAACAATTTAGCTGAATGTATATAGATTTAGAATAATACAAATTGCGTTGTCTTCATCAACTGATATATCATTTGAACTTTTCTCATGAGTTGTCGGGTTTCATTTACAACGAGAGACGAATGAGAAACTGCTTATTTTTGCACTTTAAAATTTTGGGATTAATTTGGGTGAGTTTTTGAAACGATTTAGAAATAAATAATGCAATTTCTTCTATAAAATATTTGTCAATTGAAGTCTTTTTTATCCAAAGAATCGCAATTTTCATTCGTGTGAGAAAAAAGACAATATAAAACGTGCTCTATTTTAAAAACCAACTTTTTGCGATGTTATCGGTGATTTTTTTATTTTTCACAAAAAAACGAATTAAAACATCTAACGCATCATTTTGTGATCTTTGATATCCCATCCAATAGTCTTTTTCTCGAGAACAATATGTATTTTTCTCAGTGTGTGTCTTTTCGGAGACCTGTGTGCGGATTGCTGCTTGTTTCCGAATATTATCGGGTCGATCTTTGTCCCTAACATCAGCATAGAGTTGGCAGCAGAATCAAAAGACCAACGTAACAATACAGACTGTTGGAATTTCCCGTCGCAACATTATTTCTTACACCACGCAACGAGAGAGTATTCCCCGGAGAGCGTGATGAGGGTGTAAACAGTTGGTGAAATACTGGGCGATTTGGCGGAGACGTTGACAAAAACCGGGCGGAATTATTCTCATTGATACTGTAGGTTAGCGGGACAGACAGAAAAGGTGCGCAAAAGTCACTAGGATAATTTTTATTGGTCGTCGCCCATCTATTTTTGGTGTTAGACATACTAGATACAATATGTTCACTCCCACCCATCCATATCATCGTCATTTCGTCGATCAGAAGGCGAGTCCCAGTAAAGTTAGTAATCATGATCAAGGTCCCGATGAATCTTCTGTGTAGCTAGTTTTATCAATCTACATATTTTCAGGAATGAAATGTCGAGTTTGTGGTGATGCACGCGCTGGGCGACACTACGGCACAATTGCCTGTAATGGATGTAAAGGATTCTTCAGAAGAAGGTACGTTTCCTCTTTTCTTCGAATCTCAAAACACGAAATTTGATGATGGCTCAATATTTTTTTTGGTTTGTAGGTGAAAACAACTGCAACAAAAAATGTATTTACCTATGTAAAAAAAATTATATTCGAGCTTTTTATGCAATAAAAATATAAAATTACACATATTTACAATGCGGACTTTAAAAAATGGATGTTCCTTTTTTAGAACAACTAATTTTACAGTTGCTCTAAAAAAAACACATTTCATGAATAAGTCCACGTGTGTGATGTGAATAGAGATGTTAAACACAAACTTGAAAAAAACCTGTAAAACACTCAAAACACTGAAGATTATAAAAAAATTAATTTAGACCGTTTCGCAAAATTTTAATAATAAACAATGCCCACCCCCTCATAAATTTGTCCATTCTGATTTTGAAAGAAATATGAACATAAAGTGAAGAAATTAGTAGGGTTTGTGGTAAGAATAATTGTTCTACCCATTTTATGCCAGTTTTTCTAATTTTTTAGGAGTTTTCTGCCCTACCATGATATCTAAACGTGATGATATTAAATGCATATATCCTGGAGAAACCCCCCCCACTTATGAACCCACTTATGCTGTGATACAGCTCCCTAAATTCTTAAATTCGTTTATGCGTAGCATAATCATGTGAACGACCGTGAACCACAACGCGTCTGATGACGCACGAAGTGGCATTTTTCATCAACAGACAATACTTTTCGAATTTGCACATTGTTAGCACTCTCAAATATTTTTTCGGCAGAATTTATTTGAAGACATATACTGTAGTGTAAACGGCGACCGGTTTTTGCTGGTGACCTACCTCTTCTGTTGCAAAGATCTATATTTCGTTGAGCACCCATCTACAGTAATCTACATATTATGCGGCACTTGACAAAGTGCTAAAGTTCATGGCGACGTTCGAAAATCTCCAAATTTGAATACATTATTTTAAATTTAATTTTAAAACTGGGAAATGGAGAACCTAAAATCTCGTTTTGTTTTTATCCTTCAAATCATTACACACTACATGCATGAAAATTAGTTGTGTTTTTAAAAAATGCCTACCTGCGATAATTATTAAAACAAAAAAAACGAGCGCCCTGCGCCGATGTATGGTGAGTTAGCTTTGCTGGTTATCCAGATTACGGTACCCAAATTCCAATTGTTTAAATTGAAAGTTGAATTATCGTCAAGAAAAATTTGGTCACGGTTATTTAAGGCCCTCATTTTTTGCGATGGTAATACCAAACGTTATTTCGTTTTTACAGTATCTGGGAGCAGCGCGACTATGTGTGCCGATTTGGCGGTAAATGTCTCATAGTTCAAGAATACCGTAATCGTTGCCGAGCATGTCGCCTTAAGAAGTGTTTTGCCGTTGGAATGGACGCGAGAGCAGTGCAGTCGGAGCGGGACAAACATAAAAAGTTACCCAAAGACGGTTCTCCTAACGACGATTCGCTCTCGCCAGCGTCTACACTCTGTTCAACGGTACGTTTCAACCATTCGTGCCGTAAACCTGAGGTGGATTCATTCCGAAGATACGCATACTTAAGCAAATAAGTCATCTACATGTTAATAATATTGTCGAGGTCGCACGCGAACGAGTTGTCTTGGCTCAACAACGAAAGTGGATTTTCGTCGAAAATATATAGATGAGTAGTTAAGACCAAAGTATTGAAGAAAGTATAGGGGTTTAGAAATAAGAGGAATGAACAAAAATAAAACATTTATCAATTAGAATATACATATTATTCTTCCCCCTCCCCTCCCGATATTTCTCGGGGGCGGTAATTCAAAATTCGATTTAAACAATGGGAATTCGGGTACCGTAATATGAGTAATCCACGAATCAAACAAATCTGCTATCATTTTTTTGCGATTGCAATTCACCACGAAAATGCTTGCCGAAGGAAACTTTCTAATGTCGAATTATAGTTTCAGCCTGCACTTGCCGCAATTCCCAGCACATCTGCTCCATCAACGAGCACCAGTTTCAACTTCGTTCATGTTCCTGGTGCTGTGAATCGCTCGTTTTCGGAAAATCTTGCTCTAAAGGATGAACCCGCCGCTTCGTTTACACCACCACCTGTGGCTCGACCAGTCATGGTGTCACTTATTCGTTACCTTCTTGATTTGGAGAGTGCCACAGACAACATGATCGATGAGGATTGCGATTATATGAGCATGGAATTCGACAAATTGTGTAGAGTAGATGTTTCTATTGAAGCCGCATTTCGACAACCAGGAATTGTTGCAAAACGAACGCCACCGCGCTGGACGGCCCTTGAACGCCTGACGACACTTGAAGATGTACACATCGCCTGGTGTCGTTCATTTGTATTGTGCCTTGATTGGGCAAAGATTTTAAAAGATTACCAAGAGCTATCACCATCGGACCAGTACACATTGCTGAGAAATCGAGTCGTATCTGTGAACTGGTTATGTCACACTTACAAAACCTATCAATCAGGATGTGATGGAGTCGCACTTGTAAATGGAAGTTGGTACCCGAGAGATAAGGAGCTGCAGAAGACACTGGATCCCGGCTGCAATCATTACTTTTCAATTCTCAGTGAACATTTAATGGAGGACCTTGTGATTCCAATGCGAGAAATGGCTATGGATGACGGAGAATTCGTAATCCTAAAAGCGTTAATATTGTTTAGAGCACGTGAGTTGTAATTTCTTATAGAGGTTCAATATAAAATTTGGTTGCATTTTAGATCGACGATTATCCGAAGAAGGAAAAGTGCATGTGAATCGGGTCCGTGATAAATATATTGAAGCACTCTATCAGCATGTACAACTCCAGCACCGTAACCTTTCCTCAGTGCAAATTGCAATGAGAATAAGCAAAATTATGCTCCTCCTTCCGAGCATCGAGCACCTGTCACAGCAAGAAGATGATAATGTGCAATTCCTCGCACTATTTAATCTTGCCAATCTTAACGGTTTGCCATATGAATTGCACTCGTCGATTAAGCAGCACATCAGACATGATGATGACACTCAGGTGAGGTCATCGCTACCGAACTTCTGTAGATTCAGTGTTCAGGTGAACGAAGTGACCTCGAACAACGACGCGACTACCTCACAGCAAGATTCGTTGATGAGACCACCCGTCACATCAGCAGCATCTTATTCCATGCCTTGATTTGCCTGCATATTTATTTCATATTTATCCATTATCCATTCATTCTGGTTTTTTGTCAGGGAACCTCTGTACTTAAGCAAATCGTGATACGTTTTATTATTATCATAATACATATTCAATGTATTCAATAAGAGAAGAAAACAAAGTTATGCTTTATTGATTGAGTGTTGTTTGTTTTGTTGTGTTAGCTGACGTGCGGAGATCAAACTGAAATAAGTCGCTTGAAATCTCGCCCCTATCTGAATGGGTTAGTCTACCGGGTTCTTCATGGTCTTAGTTTCCGTCGGCGTTGAACTCGAATGTACGGCAAATGGAAGCGAGCCGAGGTCCGGATTAAACGGCGTCTGCCAGATCGACATGACAATTGCGCTATCGTCTTCAAGCCTTCCGAGATTTTCCGCTGCTGGCAGGAATTGCAGCAAACTTGAGAGGCGCGAGCTCGCCTTCATGAAATTTGTTGTTTTCATTCTGCAGTAATCTGAGAGTGTTCTCAGATATTTTCGACGTCCAGCGGTGATCGTTTTGTTTCCGTGCTCGCTGAGTCGATGATCTACAATACCATTTTCCACACGTTTATTTAGTTTATAGTGCTACCAGGTTTCATAAGACATATCGCTTTCAACAGAACCATTTCGGTCTCATCCATTGTCACTTTTTTCATTCCGTTGACCATTTCACTCATAAACAAATCAGTTATTCGTGAATAATAAAAATTGCATCTCAAAATCAATTGTCATGTATGTAACATTATTATTTGAAATTCTTACGTCGAATCTATTTCATTCTTCTGAATTTCCTTATCATGCGGATACCAGCTGCCATCCACAAATAAAATTCCATCGCAATTGTATTCAAATGCTCGATAAGCATACCAAAGCCAACCGATCGGCATCATACTCTGTTTTGCCACAACAAATCGATCGTCCTCGTTTAGATCCTGAATTGAAACCAAAAACGTTAGTCGCAATATTTGATAAATCCTTACTAAATATTCTTGTACCGTGGTATACCAATCAATTGTTAATGTAAATGTCCTACACCAATTATATCTTAAAGTTTCGGCGGTTATTCGAGGTAGATAGCTGGCAGTATGCCACTGAAGTTTTGTGCGTTGGCACACTGTCGTCGGATCGTTTATCGCTTTATTCAAATCCACATCCATCGTGTAAATTCGTGAGCCATTTATAGGCTCATGATATTCAACGAGTCGTCGGTCCTATAAGGAAATAACATTATAATTACATATTATGGAGAGTATTAATAGTGGAACTAACGTCATTCAACAGTTTGGCAATAATCGAAGCCGACGTGTTCGGAATTCCGAGATCAGGTTTTATGTCAGATTCGCTCGACTCCAACTCGTCATCGCATTCCGATTCGACTTCTTCTTTCGGTGTGATTAAAGAAGCCAGCGACTTCTTGTTCCTCTCACTCCGAACAGCTGCCACATTCATTCCTACAGCAAGGCATGTACGAAGACGACATGCGCGACATCGATTCCGGTATTTGAACTCGATGGTGCATTTGTTGTCGAAACTGCACGTGTACTTCCTTTTCTCCCAAATGCTGTGAATCAAGAATTTTAAAAATTAAAAAAATAAAAAATATTTGGCAAACCTTCTCCTAAAGAAACCTTTACATCCATTGCATGACACAACTCCGTAATGTCGTTTTCCTTTCGGATCACCACAAACCAAACATTCGGTCTCACTTGATGTTGACGGCTTTTGATCACTCCAATACATCTAAAATTATCATCAAAAAGTTTAAGAATTCTAGAAAGAGAAGAAAAAAAAATGAAAATAATGCGATATAAGACGGCTATAACCGAAATAAAGAACAAAAACGAAAAATAAATAAAAAATTTTTATTCGCTTTTTTGTACCAATTTGTGTACCCGTCTTTTTTCATGGAATATAAATTACATAAATTACAATTCAAGAATAATTATTCGCATCATGCTTTAAGGGAAGAATGAATTTCCAATGGTAGACCATGCAAGCCAGAACTTTGAAGGATGCCCAGAACTTGTACATTGGCATCTTCTTCCCGAGTGAGTCTCTGAAAATCAACGTAAGTTCGAAGAATCAATCAATTTGAAACCATACTTCAACCGACGTCAGCAGTAGCATGAGAAGTCCAATTCTCTCCATTGCCTCCATCTGAGATTCAGTTTTTGATGTCGCATATTCGCAGAGAATCTGATTGTAATGTGCCCGAACGCCAGAAATGTGCTGATTCGCTTCGTCGGACAATCGATAGTCGGGTTTGAACGCGGCCAACAGAAGCATCAAACAATATTCTTCGGCATCAATCGATAAGATTTTCATAATACTAATCACTTCGTGATGCATTATATCACACAACGAAGCATAGTATTGATTGCATTCGGATGGAACAAGCTCGCGGAGCTTCGGATCCTTTGGATACCAGGCGTCGTTGGTGAAGGCGACACCATCGATTTGATAGATGTATGCGTTGTAGGCATACGTGAGCCATGACACAGGTGCGAATCGGTTCTTGCAAATGGAAAGTTGATCGTTGTGTGGTAGACTGTTGAATTCATCGTGGGATCGAAGGAAGTCGACGTACCAGACGAATGTTCGACACCAAGTCACTTGCAAATCCTTCACGTTCGAGAGGCGGTCGCAACACTCCCATTGAAGCTTCAAAATATTCAGATAAGACCTTTGCATTGATTTATATCGAACGTATATTCCAGACTATTGACCGATTCGATCTATTCGATTCGGTATCTCAGATTCGTCTTGTTTTGCGATCATCAAATTACAACTAGATGTGTTCTCCCAAAACTTTGCGGAACATATCAATATATTAATAGATGAATCTAATCTAAAAAGTGGATCTCGAAAACAATTTGATCTTTTCCGAACATAGAAACGTTGAATCTTTCATCAGATAACATAAAAATTAGCCAACATAGAGTATTTTTAGAGCATAGAGAGAGAGAGAGAGAGCTCTCGCAAAATTCTGAGAATCCTTGAATTCACTGAGGATGTTCAAATGTTTATAAAATTAAATAGCTATTACCACGAGAAATAACTACTCAAATGCTAAATGCTAAAAGTGTACTTATTTCCTCGTCGCGCGTTTACAGAAAATGGTTAAAATTGTTTTAAACAATGCGAGAGAGAGAGAGAGAGAGAGAGAGAGAGAGAGAAACGTCTTGACTCGATGCTCTAATATAGCCGGCGTCCGGCGACAGCTGTACTCGGGTAGATTTACGAATGCGGTTTTTGAAATGGTCTCGCCACGAGTGATCGCTTATTTCATTACTTTCACGTGAACTGTTTAGTTTTTCTTGGTATCATTCTTTGAATACTTAATATCACTGAAATTAAGAATTAACGGAATGCCCTCTAACGGGAAAAATAACCAAATACTCCGCGGGAGACCATGACGGAGACGCATGCGTGTAAATGTATTGGTGTACTTTTAATTTTTATGTCGAAACCTCTTTAATATGTATCTCCCAAACGCGAGGTAGCATTGAAACTGCTCGTGACATTAATTATGTGTCCAAATTATAGTATGCGATTAGAGAAAAATGGTTTTAAAGTATAAAGTTTGATATGAAAGAGAACCCGAAAAAAAATCCAACAAGATGGATGGTTTTTTTTGAGGGTTTTTGTGATACTAGCGCGCTACCATTTCAACTTTTCTATTTAAAAACTTTAAATTCTATTGAACGAATGTGATCGAATACCAAAAAGATGAAACGCGCTTGCGAGAAAATGCAAAAATAGCCCAACTTCACAAGCGCCGCTATTTTGGCGGCAATTCAAACGTCTTTCTCATTTCTCGGAAACTTTCGATTTTGGGTATGGTTTCTTCAAAATTTGTTAATCACAAGTGCTAGCTTCGTCGATTTTCAATGACTAATACACAATTGGTGTGTTTTGAACGATGCCGCTTTTCCACGAACCGATCCCTTCACTATCAGGAACTGGATTTGATTCACAAAATGGTCTTCGGTTCAATAAATACCTTTGTTCGTGACGCGACCCGATTGGGATTTGCGAAAGCTTCCGCAAGAGAGAGATTCACATTGCATTGGCAGCTAAACATTGCCGCCAGATCTGTCTGATCATCTTGTTTCTCCATGACGGCGCGCTCCTAATTTATAAAAGTTGATTAGATTCTTTGTCTGTTCCATCCACTCACAATCATAATGAGGCGTTTGAGGACCGTTGGCTTCTCGAATTCGGGCGTCGATCTTGAACTACACCTCGGCACATAGCCTTGACTACGCAAGCGGCTCTTTTGAGCCCTTATGCGATTATCGGTTGGCTTGTTTTCACGCTCCGATTGCACAGCTAAAAATGAATGTAATTTAAAGGATTGAGATGCGACTGAGTTATGTACCGCGAGCATCCATTCCGACGCGAAAGCATTTCAGAAGGCGGCATGCGCGACACCGATTCCGAAATTGTTGAGCAACCTCGCATTTATCATGATTGGCACAAGTGTATGCTCGTTGCTCCCAAATGCTGAAAAAAATTTTTTTAAGTATGGGAAGCAAAAATTCGCAACATCATTTTCAGCTTCATTTCATTATTTATATGTTATATGTTATTCATTACCTAACAGACCTGAACATGTATTTGAGTTCAATATTTAATTCGACAATCTTTTTAAAACGTACAATTTTTGAGCATTTTGAATGCCCGATTTTTGGTGTTTCAAGATCGTAGAAAAACAAACGAATATTGTGTATCAAATAAATTTCAGAAATATTGAAAATAAGCGAAATTGACGCCATTGAAATCTTTCGCATTTTGTTTTGGAATTTTCTCTATTTTTCATCCAATTTCAGTATTATTTGAGGTTTCCAAAATTTATGTCAGATGCAATCATATTTCGGTTATTGTTATCACAGATCAAATTTTTGCATTTTATAACGAAGTCAAATTTTGTACGGATCAACATCACGTCATCGTAACGGAAGTCTCTCGAAATTTTTGATGAAAATCTCGGCGAAATACTTGACGGAATACGTCATTGACCGAATAAAAGAAACACGAAGCATTGAAATCTTTGAAAATCTGCGCAAATCTCAAAAGACAAGCGAATGAGTGAGTGCGGGCAACGTCGATGAACTTCGAGAAGAATGAATCAACGGAATGCTACCTTCTTCGGAAAAATCCTTTGCAGCCGTTGCATGCGATCGTTCCGTAATGTTTGCTGGCTTTTTCATCGCCGCAAACGAGACAAATTTTGGCTGAAAAATTAATCAAATATATTTGAAATAAATATGTCTTGTTAATTATCGAATTGCAATGCGGAAGATTTTGGGGAAAAAATGCACTCCTTTTTCTGAGATTTTCTGCATTATCAGCATAGACAGAATGAAAAGAGAATTTCGAATGACATTCTGAAAACGAATATCTGTCTAGAAGCAAAATGATTCCGCTAGAATTGTGATATGAATCATGCTAATTTCTCATCAATATTTATGCGCTCATGCGAATATTTTGACTGCTAACCTGTTGAATTTCCTGGAGATGATACAGCAGGCATTCCAACAAATTCGAAACGAACTTCGTGGGTCCTGCAACGAAAACATACATTGAAATTCCTGTGGCAATCGTGGGGGAGACTCGAACAATGTTTGTGGAAGTCGATACGAGCAGAAAAAAAATGGTTTTGTTGAGCTGAAGAGACGCAGCGATTGTAACAGGATTAAACAAGCGGTTGGCAATCGATTCGTTTTTGGTATTATTGAACTCTCGGGTCGTACGATCAATCAGTTTCAATTCATATGTATTCATTTGCAAATGCGAAAAATAGAGAGAGAGAGCGACGATGTGAATCCGAAATTGAAATGGGCGGTATGAGGTTCCTGACGATTGTATGTAATCCGAAGTGGAATTAGGCGCTTGTTTTTCTTCTTCGAAAACTGTCCCACGCAGGAATTTAACACCAATTGCATCAAAATACAACGCGTAGTCTGACACAGATAGAAGTGTACAGAAGAAGCCGAAAGCCTCTGTCACAATCAATTATTTGATAATTCCCCTACAGTACATCTCCTACATTTATCGAATATTTTTTTGACAAACGCTTAAATGTCCTATTGAAATATTTTTCCCTTGTTAATCTTGTTAAGAAATAAAGTTTGAAGATGAAAATATTTTATCGTTAGGTTACGGAAGGATGTAAACCGAGTTAATGACATATTCTTTTTATTGATGTCAGAGTTCTAATAGAAAATCGAAGAATGTTATTAATAAGCTCGTACGAGCAGTAGTATATTGAAAATGGCGAGTAAGACAAATAGATATCAACAATAAACATTGTAACAGAAATGTGTCTGGCTATTTCGAGTGCTCTTAAATGTTCAGAAACGTTTCCTAGGAGAGATCCGTGGATTCCGCCTATTTATAGTGTTCCACATATCATTTTCAAGATAAGAGTGTGATTTAGGCCTCGTTTGTTTCGCCATCCTTTTAGATGTTTCGGTGTGTAGTTCTCAAACATCGAAATCTTCAGATTTCCTCAACGTACGGTAACGATATGCATCTACAGTATTCTCGGAACATTTTTGAAGGACGTAAAAAGAGTTTTGAATGAAATTTTCGGTAAAATAATAGTCTTGAAGGAGTTTTACTGAAATTCTACAAATATGATTACTTGAGAAAATGTTTTGATCAGAAATTATTTTTAAAAAATGCAATTTGTGATTAGAATAGGAGAGGATAATTGCAAAACGATATATTTCAAAAAAAAAACCTTTTATTATTTGTACAAATTGAAAATCCTAAGACAATCACTAGGATGATGTTAAAACTGACAAATGATGATCTAAAATGAATAACATGAGTTGTGAACTCTTAATGAAGAAAAGAAATAAATTACTGAAACATTATTTTATTTGCGAAATATATATTGAAAATTAAAATAACTAACATCATATCTATTTTGTCGAAGAAGATACTTTTTCAAAAAGTTCAACGTTGAAATATTTACAAAAATATGGAATATTCTAGATAAAGGCTAAAGTTACAATCTCTTAAATTTCCCAATTTATTCTTCGAATTAATTTTGTTTTAGATACGAACTTGTTAATACAGTTTGAGTTTGGCCCAGTCGAAAGCAAGCCACGGCCCAATCAGAGAGCGCGATTAATCGACGGTTGAATACCGTAATCGGAATGGGAGGGGCACATTGAAAGTAGTTTCGCTAACACACCCAAGAATATTCAGACGGGCCTTGTTTGTCGAATCAAAAACGCCGAATCTGACCCAAGGTAGGTGCATTTCTTAGACATTTTCTATTCGTATATTTCCGACTTACAACATTTTGATAATAGTGGCGATATGCTTATAAATATCCGCGCGCGAAAACCTTCTGCAGAGCACATTATTAATCGTTTCGAGTTTTTATGTCTGCATTCCACACGACATTCTCAAAATAGTGATGGGAAAATTTTTGAACAAATTGCCGAATTATTTTTTTTTTTGAAAGATATCCAAATATATTAGATTCGAGAAACCAATTTTCGCATTTGACATTCATAGCATTCAATTGAAATTAAAATTGAAAATAAGCGTCGAGTCAAGAACATTTGATAGAATATCTCCTACCAAACAATAATTCGAGCAGCAATCAATTCGGATTAACTAGCTTTCGCTTCTTTTTTCTTCATTATCCTTTTTATAAATCAAAAATTCTTTTCTATACATTCATATGAGTTGTTCAAGAAACCCCAAAAAAATCACTTTTCATATTTTCGAAAAATCAAAAAAAAAACCGGTAAAATTTCTCAACCCGGAAAAAAACATAAATATTAACCAACGAAATACATATTTCAAGTTACCGTATCTTTATAAGGATTCCTATAACACGTGATATCTTCAGTTTTTTTTTCGCTAATCTGCGTGCTAAGTCTCTTTCAAGTTTTTTTCTGCACTTTTCAAATGCAAACGGATAATCGGCAGACAAGATTTGGCGAAGGAACGAGGGATTTTTGAATTATATTCTAGCAAAGCGAATTTTTTTTGTTGCATCTTAGTCGGAAGCTACAGAAAGTTTTTTTGTCAAAATTGTGCATTCATTTCGTTTTTATGGATTTAATAACCACATTACGAATAGGAATATTTCGAAGAAAATACATACCGATAAATGACATTTTTATAAATGATTGTGAAATTTTTGGTAATTCGAATTTCATACTTTTACTGTAATCAACTTATTCATGCAATAAACAGTGCAAAGACCCACAAATTTTAAGTTCTAACACCGTGAGAAACTCAAAGAAATAGTCGTTTAGCTGCGCGTGTTTTGCAGTGTTTTTTTTTAATTTAAAACTGTTTATTTTTGCAACAAGAGCTCATTGAACTCTTTGTTCTATCGAATAATTTGGATATAGTGAACTATCTTGAAATAGTCTGTGTAGATAAAAACTAGCACGGCTTCTTCATTATCAAAGTATATTCGGATCCCCCCCCCCAATATTTCGTATTGGATTGACTTTGGTGATATTCGAGGTCAAACATAAATGAAAAGCATGTTTTTTGAGCATATAATTTACAATGACTTTACTTTTTTTTTTAATAGGATTCAATACACTAATAATAGTTTGTTTGGGGAAAATGGTAGAATCGGTTGCCGCGAGACCCATCTCATTTTCAGCATTATGAGCCTTTAATCATATATTTTAATTTTGCAAATGAATTGAGTTTACCCATAAATCTCCTACAAATTTCATCAAATTTCTTAATATTCGATTGTAAAAAAATGAAACGAAAATATTTTTACTAAAAGATGCACGCGGGTTTCGAGTCTTGCGCGAACTATTCTGATTGATTTTTTCTCAAATTTTTTTTTCTCAGAATGCTGTTTCAAAAATGCATTTATTCAGAAAAAAATTCACGAAACCATTGAATTACTCGGCAAATTCATTGGGTAATAACGCTTTCTGCGAAACGATGCCGAATTTTGGGAGAAAATGTGAACTGCAAAGGTTATTTGAATTTACGTATTCAATTCAACGTGATTTCAGAAATTAATTATAATTTTCTTGATCAGTTCATCGGATCTCGAAAAGCATAGATATATGATGTTGCTTCGAATGACGTATTCGCACTTCCACTGACGTCAGATTCAATTCGGAAAAGATAAAATCGATGGTTCAATTCTTATTTGATATTTCTTTTAGAATATCTAGGCAATCTAGCAACGTTTCATTTTTAATTGCATTCAATTGTTGATCTAAAAAGGTTTTGAATGGGGGGGGGTTATTCCAACATTTTGTCAGGCTTATAAAAAAATTGCGACCGGTTTTTTCGAACGAGCGTCTAACCGTGATTATTTGGAGAAAACATGAAGAACTCAATACAGTAAATTAGTGAGAGTATAAAATTCAGTAAAATAATTAGTTTCAAGCAAATTTGGAGAAGAAGATACATAGAACATCATTGAATGTCGATATGCAAAAATGCCAAATTTTCTTTAGTACGAATTCGAGTATTGAAAAGAAACGCATAAGGATTAAAAAATGTTGATACCGTCAGTGAGGTTTCAAATGTAATATTTTCAAGCCAAACTCATGAATAAAACATTAATAACGAAGCAGTGCGAAAGAAATCAGATTCATGCTCGCATGAGCCCGCAATGCTTAAAATAGTCATATTTTCAATCTAGCACAAAACTGTTCATGTGTCAAACACGAATTCGATTTCTTGAAATTACTCACTAACAGGGACTCTTTTTTGTTTCCTTTGAGAGTTGACGGATTTCGAATAAAACAGTGGGTAAACCTTTTTTTATAGCTGATCTGTTCATGAAGGATTATGAAGAAATGGTCAATTTGTTGGAGAGCAAGGAAGGAAGAAGAAAAACGATGAAATTGGTGCTTAATCCCGGCCGTTTCGTGCCCTAATCACATCAAACGACACTGGAAAACCCACGCAAAACGAAATATTATTATATGTATACATATTGCGAATAATCAAGTATACATATTATCGAAGACAGACAAATTCCGGGAGACGCTGCCAAAAAATTTGGACGAGGGATTTGGTCTCGCATTGATTTTCTTATTGACTGAGTATCGAGCATATGAAAAACTATAGTATACACAAAAAGCAAAACATGTGCAAATATATTTCATTTGGTCTAAATTGTTTAAATTTTCTTCGAGAATAAGCAGCGAAGGCTCTTTTTCTGAAAAAAGCGGCTCTCGATGTCGTCACACGCGGTTCTCATAAGATTTTTTAATTTCTCAAAAATAACATGGTTAAAGTTTTTTTTTTGAGAAATTAAAATTTTTTTTGAATTTTTTTTTTTCAAAAAAGGTTTGTAATTGAGAACACGAAAATAACGCTCGATATGAGACTATCGGAGGGTGAAAATCAATCGCTGTACAGTTTGGGAAAAAATAGATAAAGATGATTGTTTTTTGTTGAGAAAAGAAACACGAATCATAACCAAAGACCACCGACGGCGGGGCTGCGGCGGCAATAATTGAATAATAGGGCTAATTAACAGCACAGGTGTTTGAATAGTGCACCTTGTGAATTCCAGCCCGCAATTCCAAGGGCAGAGACGCAGAGATTAACAAAATTGCGACAACGACGACGAAAACGAAAACGGAAAGGGTCGGGAGGAGCGTTGGCGCAACAAAATTGGCAACATAATTTTTTTGGTTGAAAAATAAAACGAGGCGTAGAAGCGAAAAGGTGGTTGTGTGTTTCGGGGTGTGTATATTGATAAGGAAAACAGAAACAAAAAATGAAGGTTTCGAATCTATCGAGGTTTTCTTATACGGTGTTTCAGGGCGACGATTGAATAAATTCTTATCGCTTTACACATGCGCTTGTTTGATAACGTGACTTTCCGCAACTTTTTGGTGCCTGCTTTTGTTTGATTTTTGAGACATTTCAAGACCTGCGAGGTTCCAAGAAACATGAAAAGAATAAAATATGACGACGCGCAGCTTACGAGCAGCTCGCTTATTTCTCGAGCACACTACACCGCACATAATTTGTATTGGATGCTCACAAAATGGGATAAATGAAACAAATTGGGAGCGTCGAGCTTTTTCGCAACATTAAACTACACTATTTGATCGAATCTACAGAAATTGACACTGTTTTGTTGCTACGCCCGTCCAATTTGATTAATCTTCGGGAATCCTCTAATCTTGTTGAGATTGATGGAATTGAAGATAAAAGCGCAAACTATATTTACTAACGCTTGTTACGTTGATCTATAGTTTTCATATTGCACTAATGTTTTGCAAATTATGCATTTATGTTGAAAATTTGTTGATGAAGATGACTCAAGAAATGATATGAAAATTTAAAAAAAAAATGAAAAGAGAATTTTAAATTGAAATGCATGAAAATTGATGGTGGTAAAATAAAGCCAATTAATAACTCAGGAGAATGTTTAAAAAGTGTTATATTATTTTGGGGAATATTTTTAAAAATATAAAAAAGGTTCTTACTTATTAGAGAATTGAAAAAAAAGCTTAAAAATGAACATGTTTGTTATTGGGTGGTCGGGCGCGGTTTAAAATCGCAAAAATGAATCGAGAGCGATGGCCAAACCGTAGCAACGATGTTCAATTTTGCACTAACCGCCTACTTTTTCAAAACAATTTTTTTCTTTTTAATCAACTATGCTAAACTATGTTCGCCTAAACTATTCTCAATTTTGTACGAAACAAATATAAAAAAGAAGCGAGTCTATCGTTGTTGACTCAGATGAACACTTATATAAATCGGTGTCTTCTAAATCGGAAAAAATATTGTTATCAAATTTTTATTGGCAACATTTTGACTGGAAAAATCTTGCCTTTCAATTTTATCGATTTCGGTGCGGTTTATGGCGAATCGAATGTAAATGCTGACAATTTTTAACTTCTTCTTCTTCTCCGTTTTATCTTCATTTTTGTAGGACGCCAATTTCTTATTGGAAGCGTTTATGCAGCGAAAAAAAAAACAGTTTTCAATGCATTCTTGATGGCAGAAGAGAAGTTTTGCATAAGTGCTGTTCTTTTTTTTTTTTTTCAAAAATCCGAATGAGCACACACCAAATAAGGCATCATGTGGTCAAAGAGACAAACCGAAAAATGTGAGGGGATTTCCTGTTTAGTATGGTCGTAATACGGCAACAACACAAAATGCACACACAGGCACGAACATGTGCCCGTCCATTGCAAACTTTGCTCGAACTTTGAACCCTTGAATACGAAGAGTTCGGGCGATCCGATTGAAAAAATAAACGTTTTTTTACCTCAAAAATCGGTGTATGTAATACAATCTGATCATCACGGTTTTTTCGCAGCAAATAAACGTAAGATCAAAGGATGGCTACAATTCGGTTAGATTGAACTTTGAATTGGTTTGTTTCAATGTTTATATAACAGGCCTAGTCGGGGCGTTTTTTTTTTCAAAGAGTTTAACCTAAATGTGAACGAACAATTAGTTTCGCATTGGGTATTTGCCATAGATACGCATATGAATGTATGTAAATGTACATTCAATTTAAACAACTACACCGAGGTGTGTCGTTTTGGTCAGTTTTGTGGTATTGTTTGAAGAGGAGTAGTTGACCTTCTTCGATCTCAACATTCGAGATTTTCTTTTAAACATAATTTTTCAATCATCGCGGCGGCAAAGTGCATAAGTTCATATTAGCATTTTGGATTTGATGCTTGTGTTGTTTCGTGTGAAGAATGATTTCGAAGACAAACACGTTGTGACGAAGACTCGCTCATGCGAAATTAATAACTAATTATTTAGAGAAGATTAAGGAGAAAGAAATAAATGAACTGTTGGTAAGTATAAATGCAATCAAAATTATTAGAAAATATCAAAACAATTCAAAAAACGGCAACAGTTTTTAATATAACTGGAATTTCCAAATATGTTCAACAATTGCGTCATCACTCTCAATAAGATCAAACAGAGTGTTACGTAGAATGCCCTTGGTAAAGTGAAAATTGGTACTTGAATGATTTGTCCTAATATGTAGACATATTGTCACGTTTCATTCGTTCATATTAACAAAATAATCAAAAAAAAAAAAAACAAATTAAATAAACATTTGATGAGATATTCGGATATATTCTGTCAATCAATTGAATGATTTAAATGAATGCCACAAATCGTTTTGCTCTCATTATTTCCTTAAAGTTTCCAAAGATGGCGATTTAGGGGATTCGATTCATCGAGGGACCAATTCGACCCGGCCCTTCGCGATTTCACGTTTCATTCGCCAATAATTCACCGCCTTTTTTTAAATCACGGGGGTTCCACAGGCGAATTCGCCATCTTTCGCTAATAATAGCGCTTATCGAAAACGTTAATTATTTAGAAACGCGACATTAAAAAAACTCCCGAAGATTTATTTCGATATATCGCACAATTTCGTTGTTTGATCGCGAATTTGTCATTCCTTTTAAAAATCATTTTCCATTTTAATGTGCCAAATGAAAAAAAAAAGCGATAAAACTAAAAGGGATCAGAGTTCAGTGCAAAACTATTTCTAGGACCCCACCTGCCGTTTGCGCATTGAACATCAGATAAATGAATCCGAACATCTTGATAAAGCATTGCAACTACGCGGACGATATGATCATGATCATTATGTGAATGAAACAATATAACAACTATAATCAACAGAAATGTATAAAAATATTTATTATTCACAAGCAAATCTAAACAATGCAAAACAAAGGCAGAAGAGAAAATAAGAAGAAAAAGCTGGAATGTAATTTCCTATACTCTAATATTCCATCACAAATGCTTCAACTCAAGGCATTTTTGGTACCGGAAATATTGTAAAGAGGTTTTATATAATATTATTTGAAATTAAAAATTGGGAAATTCATGATAATTTTCAAATTAGGAACAATTGTTTTGGACTATTTAATCCATTCATAAAGGAATGTTGAACTAACAAAAACGAATCGTTGATGGTTTGGCAAACTATTTAAAATCGAAAGCCCATTCCTTAATCGTCTTTGTTTTGATCCATAAACTCTTGAAGCATCTTCTTTTGGTGATAGTAAAGTGCCAATCGATCTCTTGCATATCCGCGGTAATCGAATGCGATCGTCGATTCCTCGGCATTGATGAGCGACCAACAAACCCAGAAGATATTCGAAACCGGCATGAACAATTTCGATTCGAGCTTGATCTTCGCCAGGTCTTTTTCGCGATCTCCACTCACCAAATCAGACGGGAAATGCGGATTTTGGCCAGACGAACGCATCTAAACTCACACTCGGCATTGAATTATTCAAAAGTGAATCGCGGATTTCATACTTTGTAGACTTCATTGAGATACGCCTCGCAGAACACGTCTCGCTCTTCTTCGACGTCGAAAAAGTGTTGGTGAATCTAAACAAGCGGAGAAATTGACTTCGAATTTGGCAAAATGAAATACAAAGTAATACGGCGGCTGCTCGTTGCTGTAATCGAATCCATACTCGCAAAAATGATTGCCGAGATCGAATCCTCTGCAATATCAACGAATACAACCGTTTCATATTATAATTATTATTTCACCTATAGTTATAACTGCAGTACTCAAAGTCGATTAATGTTAACGGCTCAGCCTCAGTCACTTTTCCGTTTTGATCAGTCACAACTCCATTCTCGTCAATTTGGTATCCATCAATCAGCAGAATATTTCCTTCCTTCAAACTTTATGCAGTTAATTGAAAATTGAATTGAATTCAACCTGCAAATCATTGTGAGAAAACACAACCGGACTATTGCATTGAAGAAGGAAATCATCGACGAAGTCCAACTCATTTTCCAATTCATCTACAGTAATCGAGGCAGGATACTGTATCAAATCAATGTTGTTTTTTTTTTCAAATCTTTTTGCCTATCTCAATACTCACATCGCTCTTCGGAACATTCGCCTTTGTCAAGTAAATCTCAATCGGTTTTTTCGATTCTTCGGTGGTCCTGAAGCGATCCAGCCAAGCTCTTGCGGTGTCCAATAAATGCGCATCTTTCGTGATCGGAACATCAAGAGTGTGCACTCGAGCGAGCATCGGCGCGATTTTGCGAGACATTCTGAATTTCGAAATCAATTGTCGATGATAACGATGGTTCTCCTACCTTTTCTTACTAATTTCTAAGCAATGAAGTGGCCGACTCGGAATGAATTGCTCAAATCGACCACCTGGAAACACTCCGAGAAGTTTTGGACCAAGGTTTCTTTCAGACAGAAGAGTGAAAACGACAGATTCCGAAAGAAGTTGGTCGATGTCGGATTGGCAGTGGACACGGAGCAACGCCTTCTCAGGCTCCACTCCAATTGGATCGAGTCCTTCAGGAAGTTCGACAAGGAAAAGCAGGTTCGACATTCCACCTCTAAATTCGAAAAAATACAAAATCAAATAAAATTCTCTCACGTGATGGCTCGAATTTTGAATTGCTCAAGTTTGACTTTTTGCCATGCACCGGCCAAATATTTGGCACACAGGAATCGAGCGCGATGAAGGATTTCGCCACAAATCGGAGAAGAAGCATCGAATTTCGAGAACACTTCTTTCAGATCGTTGCAATTCGATGTACGATCGTTCCAAGTGAGACTCGGATTGATTTGCGAGAAAGTGATCTCGAGATCGCTAATGCTCTTCGAGCTCTCCGCCTCTTCATTTGGCACCTGAAGACGCACGCACGTGTCTTCGATGGAGCACATCTGCAAAAATAGTTCATCGCTGATATACACGTGTGAGAAAAACTATTTTGAATTGGATTTGTATTGAGAATCATTTTTTGAGATATTTCGAAAAAATTTTACACACGTTGATTTCTGACATAATAAGTCACGTTTGATTATAATCATATACATAATTTTAAAAAAAAAGTGATTTGTTTTCTTTTTTCAAAAAATTATTGATAAAACCCGTATATTTGAATATTTCCATATTTGAAAGCTTCATTCGTTTTTTTTAATCATCAACTTCGCCGAAACAAAACGAGGAAGTGTGTGGTGTGCAAAAGAAAACTCTCAAATAAAAAATTCTCGAGAAGACTGAATTTTCCAAAAAAAAAAAAGAGTGGTTCACAACAAATATTGACATCCTTTTGGCATACTGTAATGGAGAATTATTATGATTTGAATCGAAATGTTTACCGCTCAATTCATGCGTGTCCAAATTTGAATCGCCCCAAAAAACCGGAATAATGAAATGGAATCAGACATATAAAATGCATAGATAATGAGCTTATGAACGCATGGCAACAGAAAAAAATGCAAAATGTATATCTATGTAAATGTGAAAAAGAACGTGTTGAGTGATGAGGAGCAAATGGCGAATAAGCGAGAGCTCGAAAAAGAGCACACGTGAAGCTACCTGAGCATTAATATTTCTGCTGTTTTTCGGCGAGTTTCTTTTTTTTTGTGAAAAAATAGGTTAAACTATTATGCTTATTTATGAATGTACTTGGTAGGAACTTGTTTTATTTAAAAACCAAAATAAGTGACGTCAAATTGAGCACTCCGAATGAGCACTTCGAAAGTTAATGGACTTATCTATGAAATGGACTTTTTATTTTACAAAATTGTAAAAATTGCAATAAATACGCATTTTTTCATTTCAGCATTGGAAAAATGTGTAATTTTTACAATTTTTATTGCACAAATAGGTTCAAATGAGATGGAATTTTCAAATTAAAAAAAAATGGAATATCAGAATTTTTCGAATTGTTCAGGAAAATCAGTTTAAGAAAATATTTTTTGAAAAGAATTAGATTGAATATTCAACGAAATGAGCACTTCGAAAATTACTGATAAAGCGTGTGGCTTTCCTTTCATAATTGCTATTTCTGTTTGGTCACAAAAATTCATTTGGATATTTTTTTTTTGGCTTCGAGTATTCATGTGATTCATTTTGTTGTTTCAATTCAGTTTATGTTGATATGTATTGTTTCAAATTATGTTGATTAATTCTACAAAAATAAACTAATTCAAATCTCAGTACACAGTAAAGGGCTATCTATGAATGTAAAGCTTTTATTGAAAAATTTGGAGAAATCGCATAAGATGATAATTTTGATTAATAAAAAAAAGCCGAAAACTCAGAATTCTTAATTCATCAAACATGCTCGATAAAAAAAATTTCATGAAAAAAAAGACAACATTGTATGCATTTTTCATACTAAAATGTTCGTCGGTTTTTCTAATCTCAAGAACAATAAACCTTTAATAAACACAAAGGGATAAATATAAAAATTGAGTAGTAGCAATGTCTACGAGGCGAAACTCTTGAGTGATATTCAAATAAAAGCACCTCAACTACGAGAAGAAGCTTGTAACAACATTGGAAAAATGACGGGAGGAAAGGGGGGGGGGCTGGGTGGTGGCAAGACAAGATGAAGGCAAAAAAGCAAAACGGGAACAAATGGATTTTTGAAGTGAGAAATGAGCGGACGATTTTCGGAACGAAATTAATCGCGCTGTTTGGAAGCACACATCATCACAACAAATAATGACCACTTTCGTATGTCTTCCATTAAAAAAAGACTTTTAACCAGAAAATAAAGATTTACATGAATTGTATAGATCGAATCGAGAATGTTCAAACCATAATGCTATTGAGATTGATTTGACGGCATTTTTGAATGTGACAACAAATGTGTTTTATTGAGCAATCATTCATGGGACTTTGGAATATTTTTTCAAAAAAATATCTACAAACATTTTTTTTAATAGGGCAAACCAATTAATGTTGAGTGTTCCATTTTGTGGGTATAATGAGAATTTGTGGAAAAAAAAATGAAAATTCCAAGGACTCAATCGATAAATTGATAGGTGATGAAGCACTCGATAGCAAGAACGACAACTGATATCCAATTCGTCGTTTTCGTTTGATGTATGTTTTTTATTATCTCTGGTGATTTTATCGCAATTTGAGCCGCTTCTTGACATCGAAACGAGCGAAACACAAATAGTACATCAATGAGATTTTGCAGGTGAAAAATTGTGGTTATTATGATTAATGTTTTTGGCGGTCGGGCATCGAGAAGAGACACGCAGACGGGGGAAAATGTGTGGGAACGAAAGAGATCCAAAGAGTCATACAAACTGTGATTGATTAAATTGCGTGTACAATGGCGATGAATGTTTTTGGTCTCGATTGGATATTAAATTCTCAATTCGCTTCTCACTATTTTATTGGTTCGACGAGAGCTCATAAACACTCAGAAACGCGTGCAACAAACTGCTATGAGAAATCAAGTTTTTTGTGTCAATCTGGCCAGAAGCTGAGCATTTTTCATATCCGATTCGACAAACATTCGCTCGGATGCAGAAAATCAGTTTTTTTGTTACAACCCTATGTCAGGTATTATCCACCAAATCAAGTTTTTATCACAGAATATTTGTGGAAATTTCAATTCTGTCCTGTATGAGAATTAAAATTAAAAAAAAAAGATCGATATAAAAAAATCTCTCTAAAATTTTGAAAAATAAACAACTTTGCATTTTCGTGACAACAGAAACTAATCAATTTCGAACAACCGTAGTGATATCGTACTTAAAATCTAGTGCACATCTGAAAATGTGGTGCACTTCTAGAAAATAAAAAAATCATGAAGTATGAATTTTTGATTTTACATATTTTTTTGAAAAAGAAATGCATGCACAGCTCACCTGTGTTCTCCTAATTCGTCTAAATTGACTCGAGTATGCGCGCCGTAAATCGACACCAATGATCCGAACCACGGCACGCATCATTGTTTTTGACGAATATCGATCCGGCTATCGAATCGAAGACATCTGATTGATAACAACATCACAATTTGAACTACTCAAATGCATAGGTCAAAATAATTTATGATCAAACATCACATAATGACAAATTAATTTGCGAGCCGCCCATCTGGGTTTTTCTCTTGATTCCCAAACCGAATGGCGAGCTGTTCGGCGATGTTCTCAAGATAAACCGATATAGTATCACCAGGTCGAACTCGATAACTGGCAAGAGTTCGATCAGGGATCCAGAGCTCTTGTCCCTCGAAGTATAATCGGAGAATATGGCCGGAAGTGTCGATTTCTTTGACCAGCATCGACTTGAGTTCCCCTACAGTGTACTTCCAACCTTCATCGAGCGTTGTCGACCGTTTGTTCTTGACATCGAACAAACGAATGTGAATCGTGACCGGACGAATAGCTGAACATTCATTGTTTAACAATTATTTTTCATTTATGGCATTGACGGTTAGAAACTTCCAAAAAACTTATTGTTAATGAAATAGCTGCCAAATAATTCGTATTTATAATTTTATTATATTATAATTTGTGTAATAAATCTGTAGATTGTCGGATTTTTTTTTGATAATTCTTTTAGAAAATGTATTGCCAATGTGTCTCGAGGCAAAAAACACATGCGAGACTGTCTATTTTTCATTAAACACACTCAATATTCATTCAACTCGAAAATTACGGATGTACTCGGAAAAGGGTAATTAATAACATGCTAAACAATAAAAATAATAAAACTGGTCCACGAAAAATGAGCCAGCATCTGCCAGAAGGCCTCAAACTTGTGTTTCCATAACTATGGACCACCCTGTAGGTCTCGACGAATTTCGCGAAATTGATGATCCCACTACGATTCAGTCGGATGGCATTATTCTGCGAATAAACAACAAACACTAATTTCAATTTGGATTTCTTTTTTTTATTCAGATAGCCTAGCATTATGAGCAAAAATATGTTTTGAATTTGATTTTATAAGAAATTTTGTTGAATTTTTAAGGTTTACAATTTAGCTCATATGGCGTACCTTGTAAGCTCAAATGAATAGCGACTATTGCAAAAAGAATAAGAAACTTGGAATTGTTGGGCATTATGCAATCAACACACAACAACAGCTAATAGCATAAACCATCAATGTGTTCGATTCATCATGCAACTGGTTTTATTCCAGATCCAATTCGATAAGATTTACATATATTCTAAAAACACCCGTAATCGAAAAAGAAAAGAGTTAGGAAGAATTGTGAGGTTCGTGTTTCAATGGTTGCAGATGCTCTCGTGAGGCCTTTTTTCTTTTGAATAATTCTTTGTCGGGATGAAGAAATCTGAAAACGTTCGAGATTTTGAGATAAACGAGAGTTTCCATATTATTGCTACTTGTAATATATAGTAACTCCGATTGAAATGATAAGAATTAGGACGCAAATGAAAAGAATGAAGATGAGAGCATTGACAAACTGAAATCGATCAAAATATGATGCAAATCAAACATTTTCAACCTTGTGCGGCTCCTCATTCTCCACATCGTGGAATTTCTTTCGCAATTTGACTGTTTCAGTTGGTTCTGCCATTTTGAGACTTGTTGTCGTTCCTCGAGAAATTGAGGAGCTACAATATGTCGTTTCAATTTCTATATTTTATATCTCAATTCCTTGAATGTGAAAGTAATTATGTAGTCTGGAATCTTTCAAAATTCATGCAAAATTCAACAATTCTTGCTAATGAACCTTTTTGCTGCTCTGCTATTTCCCTGGTAACTCAAAACCAATCGGATTCGACAAAATTTGGCTCCGCAATCGACCTTATCCGATTATGAATTGTACGGATAAGATTGTAAAATTCTCGGATCAAATTGGTTTTTGGTTACTTGTCGCATCCGATTCGAATTGAAAGATTAAAACAAAACACATTCGATTAATAACCAATTGAATCCGATAATTTTACAATTTTATCTGTGGAATTCAGTTAAGCGACCCGTTATATCTCAATAGTGAACAATCAAATATTTTGAGTACCTTGATGTTTTCAGTCTTGTTGTTGTAGTTTTGCTAGTCGTTTCCGATTCAATCGTATACTCTGGTCCAACCGAGGTGCTCTGTGTTGTAGCAATCGTCTCGTTCTGCATTTCCTTTTTCGCATTATCCACGAATATCATCCATTGCTTTGTTTCCTCCGTCGGTTCGACACACACGCTCTCGTTGGTGCCCGGCAACGCTTCGATGATTGGCACAACGCCAATCTTGTTAAGATCGCAGTAAACATCGTCGATGTCTTCGACTCGCACGCGATTCTTCGCGTCGAGTAGCCATCGTTGGAGATCAGTTGGTGAATCGCAGTCGCACGCGAATCGCGTCGAATTGCCTCCGATTCGCACCTAAATTCTCTCGCGATGATAATAAAAACCGGTTAATCAATTACTTTTTTAAGTGATTCCAGAATTGATAACGAGGAGTGATCGAGTTGTTGTAATCGGTTTGATTGTATCGACAAATGAGTAAGAGTGCCAATTTGCCGAATTTCTGTCGGAATTGTTGTTAATGAGCCAGAACTGATTTCCAAGTGAGTCAAGTTTTTTAGTCCTCCGACAAGAGCCTAAAGCGGAAATATTGAAGAGTACTGGACTATAACATCGAACCAGTTCTTTCGAAGTCATTTTCGAATTTTTAATTGAGAGCACACGAAGATGATGAAGCTCCAACAAAGGGCTTATATTGAACTCTTTCCAGTCGGTTCCATTCAAATGCAATTCCGTGAGAGGCGATGGAAGTCGATCGATTTTGTCCCATCGAAGATTCACACATTCGATGATATTTTGCGAGGTCTGTAATCAATCGAACATTCGGCGTCGCGCGATCTTTTTTTTTATGTTATTTTTGAAATCAAAGAAACACGAAGGAAGGCGGTAAACGGCCATGTCGTCGAGTATAAAATGCTGGAACATTTGATTCGAATCAGGAACAGCAATGGAGGACAACAAAATCAAGGTAAGTTAGATTTCAGTCTTACACGATTCAACATTCAATGGTTTCAGGCGTATCGCCTCATCGGCTATGCCGCAGTTTCGCTCAGTGCTGTCGGAATCCTTTCGGTGTGCATCACCCTTCCTTTGGTGTATTCCTATGTGAACAACCTCAAGGCTCAGATGCACGCTGATTTGAGACAGTGCCGTGAGACGGTCAACTCGGTCTACGCCTCAGCGGTTGCCATGCCAGCACTTCCAGCTAGCCGAAATCGTACTGCGCGCCAAGCTGGATATTCATTTGACGCAGAAGTCGCATCATACGATTCGACGTGCAATGGATGCTGTCAAGGACCAAATGGACCAAACGGTCATCCAGGAAACTCTGGACCACCAGGACCACCAGGAGGACCAGGACGTTCGGACAATCCAAAGCCAGGAAAGCCAGGAACTCCAGGACGTCCAGGACCAAAGGGACCACGTGGACCAGCTGGACTACCAGGAACCGATGGAGGACGTGGACAACCTGGAAGTCGTGGACCAGCTGGTCGGCCAGGAAAGCCAGGACTCGACGGAGTTCCAGGTCAGCCGGGACTGCCAGGAAACGACGGAACCCCAGGAGAACAAGGAATCTGCCCCAAGTACTGCTCCATCGATGGTGGAATATTCTTCGAAGACGGCACTCGTCGTTAAATATGATTTCTACGGTATTTATAAAAATTTCTTTTACAATGAATTTTCAAAAATTGGATAAAAAAATAAATAGATTGTTATTGTCGACGAGTAAACGAAATTTTAAAAAATATGTATATGGGCTGTGTGCCATGATGTCTCGAAGTAAAGAGAACTGTGCTAGGTTTCGTGCATTCAATTTCGCGCGCTTTAATATTCAGCACAAAGTGAATCTAAGCTCATTCCGTGAATATGAAGACCCCGAAACCTATCAGTCGTTTGACGCCCACGATAGAATAGCAAAGTAAAAATCAAAATCGTCAGTTCATTAGTGCATAATTCAATCGTCAGATAATTAAAATCAAACTTATTGTTTCGGTCAGCCGAGAGTTGGCTCGGCCCGAGCTGGTTGATGCCAAACTGCCATCGACTCGGTTGGTTCAAAGCCGATGTATGCGGATATTGCGGTCGATTCGCGGCAGACTAAGCGCACGAAATTAAACGTTCGACAAGGGCCCTGCTCGGCTGTGAATCAATAAGTCTGATTTTAAAAATCACTACAAAACTAAATACGTAAAGTGAAAATTTGGAGCGTATGTTTGAAGTGAAAATAAGTTAACTGAATGACTATGAGGAATGGTTTCAATAAACTGGAAAACTGAAACTGGTTTAGGAAATTTGGAAACATTATCAGGAAGTATTCATGGAAACGTCTTAACGTCTACTCGTATCAGTTCTACTCATTCAAAATTACTCGCTATCTTCTACCATAAAAAAATGTTTGCTGGAACCGAAATGGCGAGAGAATGATTATATGTGTTGAAGAGAAAAACCGAAACGGGAAGTTGTCGACTATAAAAGGACGACACTTGACATTTGAAAGCACACCATCCAGCAATGGAGGACAACAAAATCAAGGTAAGCTCGACAACATTCACGAACATATCTTAAAGAGAATGTATTCAGGCTTATCGCCTCATCGGCTATGCCGCAGTTTCGCTCAGTGCTGTCGGAATCCTTTCGGTGTGCATCACCCTTCCTTTGGTGTATTCCTATGTGAACAACCTCAAGGCTCAGATGCACGCTGATTTGAGACAGTGCCGTGAGACGGTCAACTCGGTCTATGCCTCAGCGGTTGCAATGCCAGCACTTCCAGCTAGCCGAAATCGTACTGCTCGTGACGCCGGTTACGAGACCGAGGATGCCGCTGTTGTCGGCTACAGCAGAGGCGGAACCTGCGATGGGTGCTGTCTCCCAGGTGCACCAGGACCTGTCGGTCCAGCTGGTCGTCCTGGAAGACCGGGACGTCCAGGAGCCCCAGGAGTTCCAGGAAATCCAGGCAAAGCTCCCGTGGGACCATGTGAGCCACTACCTCCTCCACCACGATGGACCAAATGGAGGACCTGGGCCTTCGGGACCACAAGGACCAAATGGACCAAATGGACATCCAGGAAACTCTGGCCCACCAGGACCACCAGGAGGACCTGGACGTTCGGACAATCCAAAACCAGGAAAGCCAGGAACTCCAGGACGTCCAGGACCAAAGGGACCACGTGGACCAGCTGGACTACCAGGAACCGATGGAGGACGTGGACAACCTGGAAGTCGTGGACCAGCTGGTCGGCCAGGAAAGCCAGGACTCGACAAAGTTCCAGGTCAGCCGGGACTGCCAGGAAACGACGGAACCCCAGGAGAACAAGGAATCTGCCCCAAGTACTGCGCCATCGATGGCGGAGTCTTCTTCGAGGACGGCACTCGTCGTTAATTCTACAATTTGTCTACGTATTAGAAATAAATCATCTAATATTCACGTCGTCTTTGAGTTGACCGTCTCAAGACACTGTCTCAATATTTCAATATTCTATGTAGATACATTTAAACAGTGTGCAAGACAATTAAAAGGGTCCACCTATCAAGAAGATCTCTTCTATTTAACAATATTCTACGTACATTCAACAAAAAATTATGAATAGCAACGAAAAACATTTTCGGAAAGAAACTCGCACAAATTGAATATAACCTTATTAAAATAACATTTAAAAAATGGTTGTTTATTTTTTGTTCTCAAAAATTGTGTTATCCCGGCGAATTTGAAAATTTGGAAATTTTCCAGCTATATGTATTTTATTTTATTTTTTTTATTGAGAAAAAATAATCGGCTACTAATCTATTAAATGGGCACTTTTCCAAAGAGTAAAACTATCCAAAACATATACAGAATTATGCTCTTTAACATTGTGATAGGCAGAAAACATAAACTTGTTGTTTAGCATTTTTGAACACGAAACCCAAAGATGCAATTACAACGTTAAATAAATGACCTCCCAATTCAGCTTTTCATGACAGTATTGTCGGAGTCAAACGACTGAAGGGATGCGGGACCTTAAAATTCGCGAAATTAGTGTAAATTTAAATTTATCGTTGACTGAATGTTAAATGCGCGTACACTATAATGCCAATGTACGCAGTCTCGCGTACTTTTCGCTGCCTCGAGACGCATTGGCACACAGCCAATCATTATTTTAAATTTTGTCAAGTCGTTTGACTTCGACAGTATGTGTTATTATCGACGAGAAGCAACTATCGGAAATCCAAAATATTTGATATGTGGTGTAATTTTGAATGCATTTCAGATCAAATTGAAAATTATTCCAAAGCCAAGGGGCTAATATTTGAATGAACAATACCGTGCAGTAAGATATATACAATTTCTTTTTTTTGGTTATCGCTTTCCGAAAATTTGGTGAATGGAACTTTGATTTTTTTTACAAAACGGATAGTGCTTTCTCAAACATAAATATTGTCTATTGGGATATTGTAGACTTTTTTTCGGTGACTCTTTTCATGTATTTTCAAAAAATTGATTGTATCATTTAAAGGTTTTTTTGTATTTTTTCAGATTTTAAATGTTAACATCATTTTTTTTTCAAATTTTTAGCGTGGTGCGACCAAAAGGCTCAAAAATAATTTCAACCGACGTTTTGAAAGCAATCAAACGTGACCGAGCACAATGTCTTTCAATCCCGTGTCTATCAAACCATTTCAATTGATCGACTTGGACCATTCGTGGATGTTTGAAACCTCAATATGGTTCAAAACCACTTGGAAATGTTTCCAAATCATTCCTGGCTACCGACCGCACAATTGTTATAATCAGCAAGAGCAACCCGCGACTATTCATTTTCGATATTTAACGAGAACTGAGACAGTTCAATTATGTCAACTTAGCTTTTCCGAAAAAAAAACATGATATTTTTTCACCAAAAGTTACATAAAGATCAGTGTTGATATTGTCAAGTCTCTTCTAGATGGTTCTGGACTACTTGGACTCTGGCATGTCAAAAAACCATTAATTTAGGGAAGAAATCGCCGTGTCCGGAGGAAGTGGCTAAAAATGCATTAGGATTGGATTTGAATTGGCGTTTTCAACAATGACCAAAAGCCATCTGTAGTGACAAAACAAGGTATGTGTTGATTGAAACCAATGGTATTACCTTTGTGAGGCGTTCGGACAGCAAAAGATTCGATCCAAAGCATCAATTACCAACAATGAAACATGGAAGAGGAAGCGTGATGGTTTGGGGATGTTTTACTGCTGCTCGAGCTGGCCAACTTTACCGAATGGAAGGAAATATGAATCGTTCAAAGTAAAAAGACAATCTCGAGAACAATGTGCTTCGATTTTCAAAGCCTATCTCTCGCCGTGGATTCTTATTTCAACCTGATAATAATCCGAAACGTAGTTCTCACTTTATCAAGGCTGATTCCAGATGCATCGGATGGTTGTTATGGACTGGCGAAGATCTTTCATGACAATCACCTGACGACATGACTTGAATTCGATTGAAAATTTATGAGAAGATGATAATAGACATTTCCGAGATAAAACAGCAAAAAGTGGTGCCGAAAAGTTTGACCAGTTAAGAAGAGCCTAGATCGATTTTCCAGTTGCACTGCTCGCGAAATTGTACGAGTCTAGGGTCGCCGATGATCGATTTAAATGGAATGAAAACAAAATATTGAGTTGTTTAAAGTTTCCCAACAGATAATTTTTGTTTTTTTTTTTTCATTTCAAGTCGAACCGGTATCAATATTATCCATGTTAATTTTTGGGTATAAGTGAAGTTTCTGATTTTGTCTATAAATTTTTTCCTAATGTATTTCACCCCTAATATCGTAATAGAATCACTCTGTTCGTACATAAGATTGTCCAAAAATTTTTAACCGATTGGATTAAGTTTCAGAAAGTTATGACCAAAAAGAAAATGTATATCTTACTGTACGGTATTGTAAAAAAAATAACTCTCTTAAAAATACAATCTTCTTATGTCGAATGAGAGGCACATATTTTTGCGATTACATTTTTAGCAGCTTGAATAATTGTGGACCATCGCAGATTTTCGAGGCGGCAATTCAAACTTGAATTTAAACAATGAGAATTTCGATACCGTACTACGGATAACCTATTAATCAAACTGATCGTAATTTATGAATGAGTGCTTGGGTTTTTTTGCGATTGTGATACATACATATATTTCAATGACATTTAGAAATATTCATAATTTTTCTTAAATTTCAGATGAAAATAATTGTTGAATAATGTTTTGTCGTGAACTTTGACCACTCATAACATCTAGGCGAATAGCATTACTGTTAATTTTTTAGTAGTTGTTTAACAACCTGAAGTCACAAAAATAAAAATGGTGAACAAACTTTTTTTTTTCAGCTTTTCGAATATAACAAAAAATCAATAATCAATATCACTGACTCATTGAAGAAATGTGTTCGACTTTTTCTGAAAAATTGAAACCCATTTGAAAACATTTGAAAAAACGAGGAATTTGTACTGAAACCGAAACAGGTTTCCTCAATTCAACACAAATTACATGGAAAAGTGGAATGTTCAAGGAAGGGTTGCAGCGTTCTCTCATATCACGTCTACTCCCGATAAAATTCGTCCCAAGATTCTTTTTTCTAAATAGAACAACAAGTTTACTGGAACCGAATTTGATAGAGGAAGTGACAACTTTTTCCGTACGGTAAAAGACGGAAGTTATCCACTATAAAAGGACGACACTTGACATTTGAAAGCACACCATCCAGCAATGGAGGACAACAAAATCAAGGTGAGCTCGGCAACATTCACGAACATATCTTAAAGAGAATGTATTCAGGCGTATCGCCTCATCGGCTATGCCGCAGTTTCGCTCAGTGCTGTCGGAATCGTTTCGGTGTGCATCACCCTTCCTTTGGTGTATTCCTATGTGAACAACCTCAAGGCTCAGATGCACGCCGATTTGAGACAGTGCCGTGAGACGGTCAACTCGGTCTATGCCTCAGCGGTTGCAATGCCAGCACTTCCAGCTAGCCGAAATCGTACTGCTCGTGACGCCGGTTACGAGACCGAGGATGCCGCTGTTGTCGGTTACAGCAGGGACGGAACCTGCGATGGATGCTGTCTCCCAGGTGCACCAGGACCTGTCGGACCAGCTGGTCGCCCTGGAAGACCGGGACGTCCAGGAGCACCAGGAGTTCCAGGAAATCCAGGCAAAGCTCCTGTGGGACCATGTGAGCCACTACCTCCTCCACCATGCCCAGCATGCCCGGCTGGACCGGCTGGACCACCAGGAGCCCCAGGACAGCCAGGACGCGAAGGACCACCAGGAGCTCCAGGACACGATGGACCAAATGGCGGACCTGGACCTTCAGGACCACAAGGACCAAATGGACCAAATGGACATCCAGGAAACTCTGGACCATCAGGACCACCAGGAGGACCAGGACGTTCGGACAATCCAAAGCCAGGAAAGCCAGGAACTCCAGGACGTCCAGGACCAAAGGGACCACGTGGACCAGCTGGACTACCAGGAACCGATGGAGGACGTGGACAACCTGGAAGTCGTGGACCAGCTGGTCGGCCAGGAAAGCCAGGACTCGACGGAGTTCCAGGTCAGCCGGGACTGCCAGGAAACGACGGAACCCCAGGAGAACAAGGAATCTGCCCCAAGTACTGCGCCATCGATGGCGGAGTCTTCTTCGAGGACGGCACTCGTCGTTAATTCCAATACTATTCGTTTTAGTAATAAATTTTGGCCACTGCAATCTTTTGAAGTTTCTATGAATAGAATAATCTAATACGAATAGAACATAAAGGTATTCTTGTCAACCCCAAAGTTCATGCACCCTCTTCGAATGATTACCTAACCAACGAATTGTCGTTTTATCATATTAGTTGTTGCGAACTTTCTAAGAAAAGAAAAAATGCTTCGACGTCTGCGTATCGTTAGATGCAGTTGATTATCAGTGGTTGTTGCTATCAATGGTTTTGCTTTTTGTGGATTCACAAAAAACTTGATAAAGTGTAAAATGAATCCAGGAACCGAAAGAGAAAGAAGTGAACTGTTTAATAAAGAAGACTGCGGTATAAAAGGAAATCGTTTAGTTGAGAATGGTACGTTCAGCAATGGAAGACAACAAAATCAAGGTAGGTTAGATTTCAGTCTTACACGATTAAGCATTCAAAGTGGTTTCAGGCGTATCGCCTCATCGGCTATGCCGCAGTTTCGCTCAGTGCTGTCGGAATCGTTTCGGTGTGCATCACCCTTCCTTTGGTGTATTCCTATGTGAACAACCTCAAGGCTCAGATGCACGCTGATTTGAGACAATGCCGTGAGACGGTCAACTCCGTTTATGCGACCGCCATCGCGATGCCAGCGCTGCCCGGGAGTAACCGCACCGCCCGTCAGGCGGGTTACGACGTCGGAGTCATCGGTGGAGAACCAAGTGAAAAAGGAGTGTGCGATGGGTGCTGCTTGCCAGGCGCCCCAGGACCTGTTGGTTCTGCTGGGCGCCCAGGACGTCCAGGACGTCCGGGAGCACCAGGTGCCCCAGGTCATCCAGGAGAAGGACCAATCTCGCCATGTGAACCATTAACTCCGCCACCATGTCCAGCCTGCCCAGCCGGACCACCAGGACCACCAGGAGCTCCAGGAGAGCCAGGAAAGGAAGGACCAGCAGGACCAGCCGGAAAAGATGCTTCTGAAGGAGAACCAGGAGAGGCTGGACCACCAGGGCAACAGGGACCAAATGGACCACCAGGAAAGGCTGGTGCTGCCGGCCCACCAGGACCACCGGGACACTCTGACGAAGTGAAGCCAGGAAAGCCAGGAACTCCAGGACGTCCAGGACCAAAGGGACCACGGGGACCAGCTGGACTACCAGGAAAAGACGGCGCTCCAGGACACCCAGGAGAAAAGGGACCAGCTGGAGAGCCAGGAAAATCAGGAGTCGACGGAATTCCTGGAGAACCTGGACAGCCAGGAAACGACGGAATTCCAGGAGAACCTGGAATCTGCCCCAAGTATTGCGCTGTCGATGGCGGAGTCTTCTTCGAGGACGGATCTCGCCGCTAAGTACACACTTGCAAACAAAAATAAATCTACTTTCGAATTTTCTATTTTTTTTTTCTTTGAAACTGATAACAAACCCTTGGACTCGATGTGTCGGCTGATCGCAAACAACGACAAGACGGTGGGCATTGAAATCGGCAAGAACACATCGAACGTTCGCAGCACTCGCAATTCGCTTCACACATCTGGAAAATAAAAATCTATATGAGTGATTAATCAATTGGATGCGATACATTTGAATATTTGCACAGCAAATCATTTCGCTCAACTGCCAATTTGAGAAGCATCATTTTGTGCGGATGCATCAAAGAAACACATTGAACTGCTTCAAGATCCGCAATTGTGATATTTTTGAGTTTGGAATGCATAAGCCATTTATGCATACAATGACATGATAATGGATTGTTCGCCAAAAATAGTTTGAATTCTCCTTTCGGACCTTTGAAACTGGAATGTTTCGCTTCTTTAATTGAATTGTTTCTGAAAAAGTATTACATAACGAAAATAGCCGAGAAAAATATACTTGAAGTCAATTAATACGAGATGCTCTAAATGGCCTAATGCGTTTTCCTGAAGGAATTTGATCCGGTTTTCAGACAGATCGACATGTTTCAGCTCGGACGGAAGCACATTGATGCTTCCTGAAGCTAATCCGGCAATGAATTCAAGACGGTTCGCAGCCAAATCGAGTCGTTTCAAATGTCTCGCGGTTGCTCGCAGATAATGCATTGTGGAAATTTGATTATGTCGAAGAGAAAGATCGGTCAGATGCTCCGGAAATCGGCGAAAATCGATATTTGTCAATCGATTGTTGTTCATTGTGATCACTTTGAGTTTTGTCAATGAAACCATTGTATTGGTGAGAAATCCAATATTATTATCACTAAGATCAAGATGAAGCAGATTTCTTAAATTTTCTCAATTAAATAACTTTTTTTAATGAACACTTACTGCAAAGATTTAAGAGAATATGGTTCGATTCTTAATTGGTTTCCTGATAAATCGAGCATCATCAAATTAGGCACATGGGCGAATATTTCCCTGGGTAAATCGGAAATTTTCCCATTTTTCATTATAAGCGAATAGAGTTGATGTAAACCCTGAAAGAAAGAACAAAATGAAATGTTTTTGGAATCATTCGGTTTTACAGCGAAAAGTGTTTCCGGCACATTCTCCATCAAACAGCGGTCAATCTCCAAACGATCCAAATTTCGAAGCCTTTGGAACATGGCCGGAATTGGTGTTGAGACTTTTGGTGAATGATACGGACATCGGATTGTTAAAGTTCGAATTAATTCGGGTCGAGACAAATTGGAAAGACTTGTGCTGTTGATCTACAACTGACGACAATGAAAATCCATCAAAGATTCGAAGAAAAATTAAATATAAATGAACCTGTTTCGATTGAAAAATAATTCAAATTCAATTAAGAAAACGCTTAAATTCGATTTGAAATCTTTGTTTCGATTCAAAAATCTTCGAAATCGATTAATTTATTTCTCATTCTCAATTTTAAAAATTTTCGTATTCGATTGTAATTTTGGAATAATTTGAAACTGATTAATTTTTATTCGATTTCGATTGAAAAACAAATTATTTTCGAATCCGATTAATTTTCATTTACTTGAGCATTTGATTGATTTTTTTTAATCGCTAAAATGTTATCTTTGAAGATTTTTTTATCAGTTTTTGAATGGATGAGAACATCGATTTTTCCGACCATTTTTTCGTTTTTGCAATTTTTCATTTTAAACCCGCCATCAACTTATTTGATCGCGAAATAATTTATTTCCGGAAATGGTAGACATCAAAAAAATGAATGAATGAATGAATGGCGAAAAATTGGCGAATCTTTCATGCGCGATAATTTATTTCGCGCGCCGTCGCACACCAACCTGCTCCCATTTACAAATGAGATGAACCTGCGTCGACTGCTCGTTATCCTCGTAACATTGGCATCGATGTGGACAGTCGAAATAGGCAAAAATTGCCGAAAATCGCCAAATGAGGAGGTTGAGGACAAGTTGGAGTAGGCAACGCATGTGCCATCAACCGCAATCTTTTCTCCTTTCTAATCGTCTGAAATACGAATTTGAAGGCTGCTTATGAGTTTCCGCTCATATCAAAGTTGATGCTATTAAGGAAGTTTGCGGTCCCAACGGGCTACCCAATTCTCGGAAATGTCATAGCAAAAAGATCAAATCCCTCTGCTGTTTTGTGTTTTTTTTTGTAAAGCAGCTCTAAATTATTGTTTGCAAACATCGTTTGGTCACTATTTTTTTGGTCAAGAAGCTCTAGTTTTCAGCAAAAATTTGTGTGGTGAAGCTCAATCGAATTGTAGGGAAATAAAGAAAAATACATTGCATTTTATGAATAACAAACAAAAAAGAGACGCTAAAAAGCAGAAAAGAAACGCTAAAACTCATTTAAAATAAACTCTGAAAACCGTATGGAGTTTGCGATTAAAAAAACCAGTCTTAACTAGTGCTTTTTTTTAGCTTTTTTTTTTCAAATTCTGCACCAAAATAAATTGTTGAGAAGTCGAAATTTGGAAGCAATTAAAACAAAATTGTTTCCGCAACAAAAACGACGAACAAAAAAAGAGATTTCCGTAGAAAATTTCTGGACTTTGTTCCAATTTGACACAGAAAGCTCAAATTTACCGGAAATCCTACCGCACTGGTGATGTATAATGATTTCGGTTTATGAATTTCAAAATCGAAGAATGAAATGTGAAATAACTTTTAAAAAATGCATCGTTTGAAATTTAACAGTTTTGAAAACGGACAAAATTTTCAAATTATTTGAAAGCGTTAACCATTTTTGATTTTATTGAAAATTTGTATGTGCCTTTAATGAACACTGTAGTTTTCGATGTGTTTCATACTAGATCAAATCGAAAATGATAGCAAAATGCTGAATTTTAAATGGAATGAATGCACCTCTCGACAGTATTCGGAAAGAAATGGAACAGTGGTGAGAAGAAGCAAATAAAATTGCAAAGCGTTTTTGTCACACAAATCGTCGTCCAAAATGCATATTCATTCATCTTGTGTGTCCGATTCCACGAATCCCACGAAATTCCCATCGGAATCAACGACAAAAAGGGAGGAAGACACACAAACGCACAGGAGAAAAATGGGCGGACCGAAATGGAGATTTATGCGATACAACAGCACCACCGCGGGAGAAAAAAAAACAAACAAAAAACAAACAAACAAAATGGTTTTCTGGATGATTCGCGGTTGAAATAAATTATCGAGTTGGTCATAAATGATACATAATTATACGTGAAATGCATATTAATAGTAGTAATAATAATAATAATAATTCACACGGCCCGCGATAATAAAGACCCGTTAACATAATTAGGCGTTGTAGTCTATAAGTAGGATGTTTCAGTGTTGAGAGTCGTCGGAATCTGGAAACCAGTTATGTCGTGAAGCACCGCCGGACAATTGCTACCTTTATGAAGGCCGTCTGCCGGAGAGTTTCGGTTTTCGGTGCAGGGTCCTTTTTGGTTCCTCTTAAGGTTTTTATAAGCATTTCCTTAAACATTGGATTCAGCCAGGCATACAAAATCGGATTTGTCACATTCGTCAGCATGGATATTCTAAAAACAATGCGAGTTCGAGGTTTTCTCGAATAGATTCTTGATACAGATGAGCTGTTGTTGATACTATATAAGTATGATCTACCGAATTGACTCCATGGAATATCAGCTCATCATATTCGATCATCAGCGTGACAACATTGTGCGGCAACCACGTGATAGCGAACAACAGAACCTGTAATATGAGCAATGCTATCTCAATGGTACATCGCCGCGTCGGGACCCAAGAGAATTGATGATGATGATGTTGGGTGTCATGAAAAATATTGACATGGCACAATTTATGGCGATGAGGAAGACTTGATTAGACTCGCGCAGTGGCGAAATAACATTTTCGCAATAAAAAAAGCATTTTTGGTGTTTGGCGCTTTTTTGCAAATCATGTCTGAGACTGGGGCAACTTTGGAAGACTCGAATTTTTTTTTAATATTTTCAAAAAAATATTGTATTGAATTTTTGAATTGTTCGTTTGTCGATTTCAATCGAATCCCCAGAATCTTTCGACTTCTTCTATTTGATTTCGAAGGTCCCCCCGTTTTTTTTTCTATTTTCTATCGCGTGCATTTTCTCAGATTTTGCTCTGCGATAAAAAATAAAACAAATCTCGAATTTTGTGCCAATTTGCACGTCTTCAATCTAATTCATATATGAATATAAATACAATGAAGCACAATCATGTTTCGCGTCTAATTGTGATGATTGCGAATGATCAAAGCTCACCATGCTCAGCAGGATTGTGGTGGTCCGTCGCTGCTGCGCCAGAACAACCAGACGTTGTTTGCTCTCGACCGATGGGCTCTCCTGAACAAAAAAAATTGCCAATTATGGGTTTCCGGTGTATAATTGGGGTGCAACCCAGCGAACCATCGAGTTGATCGCATTGATGACGTTATTCGACACCGCGCAAGATGTGCTGTTCTCAAGAAGTTGGCTCCTTTCTGACAATTTTTGCAGCTTCTTCTCAACTCTGAAAACGAAATGAAATAATTCTCACGTGCGAGTCGAAGAAACCTTTGTCGCAATCTGGCAAATATATTATAATAGCAGAAAGCCATGGTAGCAAAAGGGAACAAGAACTGAGTAATTAGAACTAGAAAAGCGTATCCCTTTCGAACCTCGGCTAAAGGCCAATGTTCTGTGCAGTACTGTAAGCAAAATTTGAGAAAAATAACAAATTATAAACTGTACCTCTCCACAAAGGTCTGGAATTTTATCGACATCCATGTACCATCCATATGGCATGCAGACAACAACTGAGATCACCCAAATCAGCAATGCCACCATCATTGCATTCCGAGAGCTTAAGGTGTGCTTGTGCGGTCGCACAACCAAATTGTATCTCAAATCAAAATTATTTTTCTCCCTTTTTGTTGTACATATAGTCGGCGTACGCGGATAGATTTACAAGGATGCTTCTTTCTCATGGTCTCGCGCGAACTAACTGATTATTTCGCATTTTATGAGTCGTTTTGATAATTTTTAAATCGAATGACGTTGGAAATGCCAACCAATCTCATCTACAAAAAATTAACCGTTCACGTGAAAACAGCAAAATAAGCGATCACATGTGGCGAGACCATAGTAAAAGGCGCATGCGCGTAAATCTACCCGAGTAAAATTATTTGAAGTTTAAAAGAACAATTTCAATGAAACCCTTGAATGTTCTTTCTCACGGAACGATCCATTTTTGTCAATTAAAGATCTTTACCCCCCCCACACCTTCTTCATCGGTGTTTTAAACGTTCAACAATTGATGTTTGTGATCATAAATTTTTAATGAATCACCTATCCAAAGCGATTGCAGACAATGAAAACGTCGAGACGAATATGGAAGCACCCTGAACACTTTTCGAATATTTAAATAGGACGGCAACAAACGCACCTGAACTAATGGGATCAGTTTACAAATCGGAGATGAGAAGTACCATTGCTTGTAGACATTCGTGATAAAAGTGATTGGAAGAGAAGTCAGACACATAAGAACATTTGAAGCTGCCAGGTTCAGAATAAATATATTCTGGACGGTTTGAAGTTGTCGATGCTTCATTGTCAAATATCTGAATTTTAAAAAATGTTGTGAGAATGAATATAAAATGTGATTATATCCATACAAAATGGCTGAGTTTCCTAGAATGCCTAATATGAAAATATGTAAGTAAAGAATTGAATAAGTCACAAGAATCACAGAGTTATTTGTGAGATCCGGATGTTCGTCGATATAGCGAGCACACGATTCGGTTTCATTCGGCATCTGCAACAATTTTTATTGGAAGATTTTCTTGAATCGAAATACTGAAATTATGGGCATTTATTGCAATTTTCAATAATTGAGAGATCGTGAGAATTCTTTATAGACTTCACACGCCAATATCGAACAGAATATTTCGACAACAAACATCTATGTATTGTTTAACTCGATTAGAAATCAAGTCAGTCACGAACCAAATAAAATAGAGTGATTCTGAATATAATAATAATAATAATAATAATATGCATTTTTGGCAATAAAACGGCATGCGGTGCTTTGTTTTTTCTTCGTTTAATTTCATATTCGTTTTATAGAGGTGGTTTTCGAAAACGAAAGAAAAAGTAATGGAATTTTGGATTGAAGAACTCATATATATTTATGCGGATTTTTGACCTCTCGAATGAAAAGAATGCGAAAAAAAGAGTACACACACAGGCATATGAAAGCCGGCTTTAAAATAGATGGAATTAATTAAGAAGAACTCTCTTTCGACGAAACCGTATTATTTTGGAGTGGTTGATTTCGAATGGATTGGGAGGGCGGAAATAAATAAAAAAAACATGGGAACGACGAGAACAAAAAGTGCCGAAAAACATTTTCACATTTAGGTTTTTGAATAAATAAATAAATAAATAAAGAATAGCCACCACAAACAAAGACAACTTTTTCTACTCGAGCAGAACGCCGAAGAAAAAAAAACTATATGCTGTTTGAGTGGAAAACACTGCTACTATTCTCATATGTACGTACTACTATTAATTTGTTATCTTGGGTTTTCAAAGATTTTCATTTGCTATCGTCATTTGAATATGCGCGTATTTTTTCTATGCTTCGTCACACGAGAAGAAGCCTCATTTTAAAACGATATCCACTCAACTTCAAACAATTAGACATTATTAATACCAACGACAAAAAATGCAGGATTCATATGCAAAACTAGCAAAATTAACAAAATGGATTTTCAAGGGAAAAACGGTGGCATTGTTTGGTTTTGAAATGTCTGAGAAATCAAAAATCTGGAAAAGACGAAAAAAAATATTTCACACTCGTCTATAACTCTGTGAAGGCTTACGTGGATTTGGTTTTCTAATGGCTTCATAAACATGGGCATCGATTCCCTACAATTACTGAATATGAACGAATGAGTTCACAGGAATGTGCTCTTACCACCTCAAAAAAATAAAAATAAAATCAAGTCGGCCAACAACACCGACTTGATATATTCGAAATTTGCTCTTATAAATTTATTGTGCAAATTGGTAGCTTTAGCCCTCTCGTTTCGCCCACATTAATGGTTTCCTTCTGAAAAAAAAAACGAAACTCCCATTAAGCTATTTTTACTAACAAACTGAGTATCGTTCTATTCTTTTAAATTCACAATATATTTTTGAAGGCACGTCATATTCGAAATTAATTCAATTTGAAAAAAAGGAAACCAAACTCGCTTATCGGAAATATCGAGAACCTGAATCAAAGTGCAAAAAAGGAATTTGCGAGAAGAGAAAAATAAAAAAAAGTCGATGAGAATGATATTTTGTGATATCACTGCAAAAAAAATACTCATGAATAATCATGAATACTCATGAATACTCATGAATACTCATGAATACTCATGAATACTCATGAATAGTCGAGTTTTTCGCTTTTTAGTCACATTCCTTCTCACCATATTTTAGCTCTATTTTGTCTTTTTTGAAAATTCGACAAAATTGTGGAAACGTTTTTTTTTGAGGATGAGAAAAATGGTGGATAGTTGATTAAAAAAAAGAGAAAATGTCAGAGGTGTCAATTAAGGCGAGAAAAAAGAGGTGGAGCCGGAAGCGAGTAATTATGAATAGAGTCCACCAAACAAGGCGAGTTTTATTCAATATTGAAAAAAAAACGAGGAGGAGGAGGAGAATAAGAAGAAGACGAAGTTGGTGATGTTGAAAAGAAAGTTTCGAAAATGCGTGTTTCAACGTTTTTCGCAAAAATACACATACGCGCATGGTGTGTGGGGTGGGGCCAATAGTTCTTCGCTACCAATTTTTCGCTCCGCTACCGGTTTTTCACTACCACATTTTCGCTACCGAAAAAATAGTTTTTTCACTACCGTTTTTCACTACCGTTTTTCACTACCGATTTTTCACTACCGATTTTTCACTGCCGATTTTTCACTACCGATTTTTAACCACTGTTTTTTCACTGCCGATTTTTAAATTTCTCAATTTCAAAAAAAGAACAATTTACACAAATAAAAGGGTATTCATCGAAAAAAGGGGTGGAGAGGAAATATAATATAGAACAAAAAAGGGCTAAAAATCATTCAATTTTTAAATTAACCTGATGGCTTCTGTCTTCAAAAGATCTTTAAAAATTCTTAAGAAACTATATTATGTTTTCTTTATATATACACCTCGATTAGCTGGTATTATTTAAAATTTGTGATGAAATCCTATGAAGTAGATAATTTATCCAAGTTCGTGCGCGGTTTGTCGTATTATCTCTGCGACTCATTCATAGTTATTATCGGGAACTTTCAAAAATTGTAGAAGCTGCAAAGCTTTCAAACTATTAATCTACTTGTCACGAACCCACTTCTAACGTTATTAAAAAATTATTTCTTTTCAGTTTTATCTAATTGCTAAGAGTTGATAGAAAATGATTGCGAGACCATTTCGAAAGACGCATTCCCGTAAATCTACCAGCCGCCGGACGTCGACTATATCTGAAAAATTATTTTTGAATAAATAACACAAGTACGAAATAATAGAAACACAAATCAAAAGTGAAACAGCGATAAAAAATTCAGTAACAGCAAATATATATTTTTTAATTTCGATTCCTGATTTTTGCCCAAATTCTCGATAAAAAACACTTTCATATTAGTTTTTGCTTAATATATAATTTTAAAAAATAACTTTAATCAAAAAATAATATAGAAAAGAAGAAAAGTAAGCAAAACATCAAAAACAATGGTTGTAGGATAAAAATAGAATACGAAAATAAAAAAAATCGCTGCGCGGAGTACGGTAACCGGTGCAATTATTATTGCGAATACATTCGTCGTGCAGTGTTTGCGGATTGCTTATTTTTTGACATTTCGAAAATATTTTTTGGCCTAAATTTATTTTTTATGGATTTAGTTTCAGATTTTACCTGCATTAAACATTATACTTAATTTAAAAAAAAAAGTACATTTTTCAGAATGGCGTTTATTTCAAGCGATATATCTTCGAAGTCAACCAAAAGAGACTTAATTTCCATTTGGAACGGAATAGAGAAGCTTGAATCCTCTGAGAGGTATTTCGTCAGAGTTTTTTTCTCACTATTTGGACTTTTAGAACACTATTAACGATTGACGACGTTGCTAAGGAAATCAGAGGGGATTGGAAAGGCAGAAAATGCTTTGTTGTAGATAAAAGTAGCTATAATGGAAAACCGTTAACATACGACGGCTTAAAATGGTTTAGACAAGTTCAAGGTTGAAATTTGTTTCATTCGTCATAATCGCTTGCCGTTTAGGAGAAAAAAAATCGCTCCGAAGTATCGGCAATGGAATGAAAATGGACGTGTTTATGGAACAATCCAGTGCAGATCGCCGTCCACTGCGAGTTTCAGAAAAACTGTATGCAAATTTCTCTCGCTTTAGTTATCAATATAAAAATAAAATATTTGCAGGTAGTTTATATGGACGATTCGACTTTTGTTATCGTCGACTATCACCGCGATGAAGAACGAATTAGCTTGGATTTTGATATTCATAGGATGACAGGTTATTATTTTTTTCTTTTTGTTAGATATATTATATTTTTTTTGCCTCAGAAGTTGATATCGTTCGAAGCGAACTGATTGGGAGGTCTGTAAAGAGTGCATATGAAATTCTACATAAAAAAGGCTTCAAGTTCTCGCTTGAGCAGGTATAAACACATTTTAAATCTTAAATAAGTTGAAACCTGCATGTTTAAGGTGAGGAACCAAAGGAAACACGTACCTGAATCGATTGGCTGCAATCGAGGCGTCAAAGCTATTGCCACCACATCCGAATTAGGAAAAATAGCGAGAAACGTTCCGAATGCAAAGTACAGCGTATTTGAGTGTAAGATTTTCGTTTCGTAATGACAAAAAGAAAATACTTTTGCAGGTAACGGTGGAATGGTAGATTGTTTGTCGGTTATTCTTGATGAACCCTTTCGGATTGTCTTAAACTGTTTACCGACTACTAACGAGTACGAATCTCACCTGAGATTGTTCGAAGACATAAACGAAAATAATAAAAAGGAACATATCCAATCACTATTAGGTATTCGATTAGTTGAAATATTTAAAATATAAATTTGTCCTTTCAGAACAATGGAAAGTTTCAAACGATGATGGATTTTTGTTCAGTGGTGTCACTCAGCTGGATACAACATTCGGATTGAGCGAGTTGTATGTCACTTTAATGTGCACCACAGTAAAGATATTCAAGTGAGTTTCATTGAAGATTATTGTTCTATTACAATTTTAAACTATTACAGGTCGAAAAAATCAAAAAAACCGAGAACTATTGTCATTAGCTATTTGTTGCACTCGAAAAAGACTATGGAATGCCACAAGTTTCACGCAAACCATGTGAACGAATACCTGCAGAAGCAAGGTTTCAAAAATGACCGCGTTGTGCCTGGATTCATCACGGACGGTGAAAAATCCTTTGAGGAATATTACAAGGTTTGAATGAAACCTTTCATTAATTTGAATGATCAAACGCGTTTACCATTTTTATCTTAGAGCGAAATTTTTAAAAATAAGCAAACAATTAACTCGCACCCACAAAAAACTAAAAACTTTTTGTTTTTGATTGTTTAACTTCGTTTTTATAGACAATCCCACTTTTTCGTAATTCACAACGTCTGCGTTGTGATTTGCATCGCATGGCTAATTTTGAAAATTCGATGTCCACAACGGATAAAACAACTCGCGCTCGACTGACCAGAATGGTTTTTGGTGAGGTACGTGGTTTTAATAATCAAATTTATGTTACCTCGGATAAAATAATTGGTAGCAATTTTTTTTTAGATCTTATCTACAGTAACCTCAACTAAAAATGATTTAATTAATTATTGATAGTTTATTTTTATTTAAAACAATTAACTTTGAATAATATACAAAAATGATTACTATTACATTTTTTCAACACAATAATATACATAAAACCATAAACTCGCCAAGAAAACAGCGAAAGAAATTTAAAAAAATATATAATAATTGATTAAATAATTTTCATTTGAGATTATTGTAACTAAGATTCTAAAATTACTGTAGCGACTCGGTGTACGCACGAAATGCTTAGGATATCGCTGAAGTTTTTCACATTCGTCATTTTTCCACAATACCTGGCAAATCAATCAACATTATATTTCAGACATCACCTTCGAGGATTAAATGTGGATTGCTAGGCGCAGTAACCGAAATTGAATTCAATTCCAAACTCGCAAAACTCACGTCAATGATAAGCGATTCCGGTGCTCTTAAATGGTAAAGAAGCAAAAATATTCTATTTTTAATTATGTTACATAAAAAATTATGATATTTACAACAAAACATAATTTGATATATTTAGTCTTTTTTCCGAAAAATAACGCGGCTTCTAGAATTACTCAAATATACTACTACATATAAAAAGAATATCTACTACATATAGATGTCATACTTGACGCCCCTTGACTGGAAAGTACATTTTTTGTTCATTCACATCGGCTTTAGCCCCACTTGGCCAGTGCCCAGTTTTTTCATGGTAATAAAAGCTGCTTAAATAACTGCAATTTTGCGTCAAGTTTACACCATCGCGTAAATTTTGAACTGGTTTAGGCTATCAACTGAAGGTCAGAGCCTTTTTCGTGAAAACGGGCTGTTAACGCGCTTGAAATCTGGATGGTGGCAGCCGTTCGTATCCACAAATCTAATCGAAAATTTAAACAGCCGATTACGCCATGAAATCCCTAATTCGATGAGGGCTGACCAACTTGCATTAAAGCTTATTAAAGTTTTTGGAGGTTTCTAACATGCAATTTTAGCAAAACCTCAAAAAAAGTAATTCAGATGATGTAGATCATCTATACCAAGCTGTTTTGGCCGAAGATCAATTGATTGTGTATTCTCGAAAAGACGAATTCAATTTTCTTTCGGAAAGTGAAAAACGGACCAGGCTTAAGGAATTGGGGTTCCAAGAACGGTCAACTGTTGCCATACCTCCCTATTTTCAGCAATGTAAGAAAAATAATTTTTCTATGAATTTTATTTACGTTTGATTACAGCAAATCCACCGAAACATCTTTACGAATTAGAGCTAGCTGCTAGAAAACTCGAATTGTATTCTATAGAATGTGGTTATTTTATAAAAAGTGAAACGTGGGTTTTACGTTTCTTTTAGTTATTCAATTATATTCAAACTCTTTTTAGTGAAATATCTGAAGTTAAATGTTCTGATTCTTTTTTCGAATGTTGCAAAAAGAATTGCCAAGCGAAACTTCCTAAGATTTGTGAGCATATGTATGTTGTTTTCAGTAATCTTCTAAAGTAAATCCTTATAATTTCAGTTTTTTTGTTTTAATATCAATGGAAAAGGAAGAAAGAGCCCTTAAGTTCGATTTACTGCAGTCGAAATGCCTCGAATTATCTGAAAGAAGAATGATTAAGGCATCACGCACTGCAAAAACTGGAAAAAATCTTGTCCTAGAAAGAGGAGTGCGCTGAGCAAAATGAATGGAGTAAGACAACTTCAGTCGATTTCTAAGTATGTTTTTACTTCATATAATTGTATTTATTGATATTTTTAGTATTACGATCTTTGACGATTCGTCAATAAGTAATGATTTCGAACCAATTTTAACAAGTACGAGAAATGAAGAGAGCGTGGAGTCTTTGGAAAGTACATCATACGAAGAATATGGGTAATAATAAACCGACGTAAATATAACAAATGTCAATATGTCTTCAGAGAAGTTGAATCGACACAGAGTAGTCTTTTTAGACGTCCACAACGAAATAAACGAAGGCGCCGATCGTTCTCCCCGTTTTAATATTTTTTTTAGTTATGCTGTTTGGCCCCTTTTTTGTTCTATATTATATTTCCTCTCCACCCCTTTTTTCGATGAATACCCTTTTATTTGTGTAAATTGTTCTTTTTTTTGAAATTGAGAAATTTAAAAATCGGCAGTGAAAAAACAGTGGTTAAAAATCGGTAGTGAAAAATCGGCAGTGAAAAATCGGTAGTGAAAAACGGTAGTGAAAAATCGGTAGTGAAAAACGGTAGTGAAAAACGGTAGTGAAAAAACTATTTTTTCGGTAGCGAAAATGTGGTAGTGAAAAACCGGTAGCGGAGCGAAAAATTGGTAGCGAAGAACTATTGGCCGTGGGGTGGGGGAGAAGAACCTTGTGCATCGAGTACTTGTGAAACTCTTGAAACACAAATAAATTGGCTAATGAGGGATATTATCCGTTACGGTTCGAAAATACCCTCGATAGCTGAAAGCAAAGCAAACACAACAAAATGGGCGGAGCCTAGCCAACTTCTTGGTTTCTTTTGTCCCTCCTAGCGGATCTAATTTTTGTGCTGTCCGAATATTACCAGCAAATGTCCGAATATTTTCTGATTTCCAGCAAATGTATGCTTAAAAAATCAATTATTCGCAATTAATCATTTCTTAAACATCATTTGTTTTTCGATGGTTCTTTTATTTAAACATTGGAAATTTTATCTGATTTTGCAACGCATATGCCTATTTGCAAACATTTATCCGAGGTAGATCTCGCAACGAAATTGCACTTTTTTTTTCAATTCACACTCCTAATTAATCAAATGCGAAGGAAACCGAAAATGAGTCAATTTAAGATTGGAACGATACCGGGAAGACACAAAATTCAACCATTTTATTGCATTTCTTGGAAATTATCATTGAAAACTTTTTTAAAACTTCCTCATGATGTATTTCTCAAAAAAAATGAAAAAGAAGAACGATTGGATTTTGCGATGTATTTTATAAGCAAGAATCTTGATAGTTTATGCTCAATTTAGGGACTCTTTGTATCAACTGACGAGTGAAGTGAATTCGAAAAGATAAAAACCAACTGAATACAATTATTTAATTGATACCAACAATTCAAAATTTTTCAAGTTTTTTTCAACCAAAAATGGTTCAAAGTTAATTATGTGACTATCTAGTTTACGAACAATTAAAAGGATTGTCTGAATTTTGACAAAAATCAATATAAATATTTTGAGAGATGTTTGCAAGGGAGGTCTTTTTGCTGTCCGTCTTAAAATTAGAAGACTAGAAGTTTGCGCAGGTAGAGACCAAGTTAATTCGATTGGAAATTTTCTATAGAATCTGTATGCAAAAAAATTTAAAAAACGTTGAGATGGACAGCAAAAAGACCTTCCTTTTTAGAATACCTTCTTTAAAAAAACTTGATAGAGAGATACAAAAAAGGTTTATTTAAGAGAAGAGAAAGTAATAATAAGGAATGGAATGAAGTACGTGAAGGAAAAAAGTCAAAATTCGGAAAATAGAAGCAACCTCATCGAATTTTCAAAAAAAAATTGTTGTTGTTTTTGAGCCAATTGTGAAGGGTCTTACTAGTTGAATTGAATACGTAGGATAACTATCCGAAACTGGCGCGAAATGCCTCGAAATTGTTTACAAAAACCGGCAATTTTTTATTGTTTTTCATAAAATATTAAAGCGTGTAAGAAGAAAATTTTAGATGGCCGATATTTCGAGAAATTTTTGAATGAGTCGAAAAAAAAGAGACAAAAAAGAAAAAATTAAATTAATTTATTTTTTCGAGGTTACAAAATAAATTAAATTTCCATTCGGTGTGGGTATTATTCAAACAAAAAAACATATCGATTCTTTATTTATTATTTTTGCCTCCGAGAATTGCACAAAACATTCCCAATTGATATTTGAAACTCTCTATTTTCATTAAAATTTCATATATTGAACATCTCGATGATTGCGGAAATTATTGAAGCTCCGCCCACCTAGAGTAATGTGAGAATAAAAATAAAAGAATGCCTTAATTGTTTTAATTCCCTTAATTTGCTGTTTCGAATATATGTTGATCCGAAACCCGCATTTTTATGTAGTGGGACAGAAAAAATTGACAAAATTTCAATGTAGAATAAAAAATAAAAATAATCATTTGTTCTTTTTTTCCTATTGACTTTAAAAATCTTTTATGAGGATAATAATAAGCTTTTCCCAGATATGATGGTCCCAATTGGAATATTTCGCGTTGATTACTAACCCTTGCTGATTGCATTTCCATTAGTTTTCTGCGTAATTCTTGGAGCATTTTGGGTGCATCCGATTGGCGCAACATTGTTTTGATGGCCTGCAACGTGAATTTTTGGATTAAACTCAATCGAGCTTATTCATTTTGTAAAACCCGATGAGCGACTTTGATTTTTCGACTGAAATTCAGCGGAAGCCGATTTTGACAAGAATAATGCCAAGACAAAATAGACCAAAATGCAAACGCAGATAAATTCGAGATTGACTTATTGAAGGGGGCTTGAAACCCATAAGAAATTGATCGTTTAGAAACCGACAATTTTGTTCTTTTTTTTAAAGATTTTGTCACTTACCGCCATATTTTGACTCTCGACACGCGTTTGAAGGTACGACATTTTCGATCGATGGTCCTAACCTAAAAATGGTCATGTTTTCACTTGTTTTTCGCCAAACATTGAATTTTTCAAGAGAACGGATGAATGAGCACAAAGTAAAAATACCGGATGTTGTGTGTGTGTGACATTATTTTGTTAATTATTCTCGCTTTTTGATTACTATAATTGAAATCTATTAGGGTAATTATCTACCGTATAACGATGATTAAGCAGGACATTTTATGATGTAATTTTGTGGTCGCACTTCGTAAATTGAATTTCATTTCGCTTTAGTATGATAGAATTCACGCATTATTTTTTGTGAATGGTAGCTTAATTTGAAGGTGTGGGTGTGAGCAGACACAATTCCATTTAAGGAAAAGACTCTTGAACTTCAAACTGAGCCGGAGTGAGTCTTCTAAGTCCAATGACTGGCCTACATACGTGAATTATTATAGGCGATTTTCTGAATAATTATACCTTTAGACTGAAATGTGAATATCTTGAACAACATGCAATTTTAAAGTACTCGAATAATTTCACACCAATCAGTTTAGGATTGGCTGAAAACAAAAATACTTCCTGAAATGGAACAATTTGAAATAATTTATTGAGAACAATATGGATTTTCAGATTTCAAAATTGGCCAGAAATGTTGAAACGCACATAAGCTCTTCAATATATGCAGCCCAACGAGAAAATTTATTTTCAGGTTCCCACAAAATTCAAAATAAGGTCCCACATAAAAACGCGAGTCGTTATTAATGATATTGTGACGTGATGCTATGCAAGTTTACATAGATGAAGTCATTTAAACGATCAATCGTGTTGGCATAATTAACATTGGACGTGAAAGGCATTCATTTTATGTTAACTGGCAGGAGAAGAAGTAGGCAAGTATGATAGTGAGTTGTGCAGATTCGATCAGAGTTCAGATCACCTCGAAATTTAGATTAGGACACGAAATGTGCTGTTGAGGTCAATTGTGTGGGAACCTGAAGCGATGTTTTCTCTTGGCAATCTATGATGTAAGTGCTGGGGACCAGCGTTTTTTGCAGTCGCAGGCAGATAAGGTCCCACATGCATGTATTCCCAAAGCCCTCCTCACAAACACACCCAAAAAATACTTTTCGGTTTGAGATAATTGACAAACGGGCGGCGGAAACATTCAATTAGTCGACCAAAAAGTTGATTAGTCCGACACGCTAAATTGAGGGCAATGTATAATTGGAGTGTCGTACCTGGTAGCAAGTTTTAAGAGAAACAACGGCAGCTTTTGGGAACTTCCGTAGAGCCATCGTGTTTATGCCAAAACGAACCGGCGATTCGTCGTTTCCGAATGGCTGAGTGTTCATAATCAATAATTTTGGCGCGAAATTCAAAAATTCATTATTAAATTCCACATAGCTGTTTATACACAAACTTCCGTGATTTTTTAAGATTGATTGATCTCTCAAACGAACACCTCCCCTCCCCTCCCCCCTTTTCCTTGAGCACGTTTCTCACTTCCATTAAGAATGTTTTTTTTTACTTTTTCCCAGTAAAAAAAACATGTGAAAATTTAAAATAGAAAATATAATACCAATTAATTATTTTTTTTGAATTCAGAAAATCTAAAACATCGGTTTAGCTGTGTTCTTAGGCTTCGTCGTTCGGTTCGAACGTGAAAAAACCAAAAAGCAGTGGAATGCGGCAAAGAAATGCATTTAGTCGAAGAAAGGTTTTAAAGGGCAATTGATTAAAAAAACACACACACACACTAGTAATTGCTAATCCAAAAAAGTAAATCCGATTAAATTCTTAATTCTATTGGTTGCAAATTTAAGACAAAATTATTCTGATATTTTTGGGCTTTAGAAATATTTACAGTTGGTTTTGGAAAAAAGAAAAACGAAAGCGATCGCAACGCGCATAATCTTTTCCAGATATTATCGCAGTCTGCTCGAAGATGAAAAGAGAAAATACACAAAATAATAATTTTGAAAAACACGTGGCGACAGGCGAACCGCAACGCACCTGACGACATAGTAGGTCTTTCTTTGAGTAGTCGCTTCTTCTCAGAAACGAATTAAACACCTACTCAGAGTCATTTTTGCGACGAATTTTTGCTGAAAATACGATGAAGCTTATTTTCATTATGATCTATTATCTATTATCAATGAAACAATTAAGAAAAAAATAGAAGGAAATTAAATTTTACGAGGCGCACTTCATATTAATAATTGACTTTTTTTTGTGTAGCTCTTGAAAAAATGTCAGCAAAATGAAAAGAAGGAACGTCGAAAAGCAGTTGACATTTAGTTTTCAAGCAGCGACATTATTCGGAATTCGACAAATTCTCGACATAATGAGAATTCGGCGTATTTTTGCTGAAAATCACTGCGCGAGAAATGCTAATTGCTGCTGAAAACCTGAGCTAGAAAACGAAAATGAATGCAGCGAGACGGAGATCGTGGCGATCGAAAAATAGAAAAAAACCAACTGAGGAGAGTAACCCCCCGAACAGCTATAAAAAATTACTCGAATTTGTAACGGTGTGGAAGATTGATGAGCAGAGAGAGAGAAGAAAAAAAAAGAACTGGGGAAGAGAAGGAAAAACACCGAAAATTGGGTGATTCAGAATCAATTAAAACATGCTTCTCATCATTTTTTTTCGCCGCCGACGCTTAGCTTCCTTCGCTTGGCAGCTCATTAACTATGCTCTCTGTGCGGTTTATGTATATGCCGCAACTTATAATTGATGACAGCTGATTTTTCTTCTTTTTTTTTTGGTATTTCGTCGCAAATTAATCATTCAAAGGATCAAATATTCGGTCGAATTCATGCGTTTAGTATATTAATCACTGATAATGAATTTAATACTTCCTAAACTTCAATCAAACCGTTATACTAATTAAAAAGAATGAAAATTTAAAAAAAAAAGAGAAAAATTGAACCAGTGATTCCTTTAACATTGCTATTCATTTATTTGATTTGATATATCGTATTTTGAGCTTTTTCAACTAAACATAGGTGGTTCTTCAGGAAAAAGTTCAAATGAGATGGGTATACATATTTTAAGGTATTCTTGTTTCTGAGATCTTTCGTGATGCTAAATGGTTCGTAATATACGATCACTTTGTCGCGTATTTCGTTTCGAATCGAATACGCCAAATTTTGGCTCCGTGGCCGAATACGATTGCAATTTCATCGTATATACGATTAGAATTAAAAAAAAATCATTTTGCAATCGTTTTTGGCCGCGTTTGAAAAACGATCTGGTCGTATACGATTACCAATCATTTTTCAGAGAGCTTTCACATTTTTTGATGTTGAGTTTGGGTGATAATGGATCTATTCAATGTAATTTTAAAATACCCATTTTAGAGTTAAAATTTTGACAAACTTTATTGTCGTGATGTGCGTCTTTAACTTTTCTTATGCCCGTAAATCTACACTTTAAATTTTGTGCCAAGACCATTGTCTTTGTTTTTTTTTGGCATTTAGCCAATTTTCTGCAGCCGCGAGAACATCGACAATACAGTGTTCACATTTTGAAACGATGACAAGATTTTCGAGCACCCCAGAGGAAAAGGAAAAATGATTTTTAAAAATTCACATTTATCATGTTGTTAGCGCATCGTCTCAAGACATCTCTCATAGTATATTCGGCATATAGACGATTTTCTGCAAACGTGCGAAGCCGAAAATAATATATTTAGTCGAATGATGTAGGTGAAAATTAATGTATATTTATTCATGAACGGCGATGCAAATTTGGAAAAAAAAAATAATGAAAAATCTTATCGATGGCAGTTGTAAACGAGAAAAAATCAAAAACACATTATTCACGGCGAACAAAATGAAATTGTCCTCCAGAAAATAAAAAAAATTGGTGGGTTTTCGATGAACATGAAGATTTTCTCGGGGTTTTTTTTCTTCTGATGCAGAATTTTATATTATTGGCCTAATCAATGAAATTTGGACGGTGATTTTTTTTGAAACACCAGAATCGAATGAAACGAGAAAACGAAACATGTCGAACAACGAAAAAAATAGAAAGGATTGAATGGACCATGATAAGTGCGACGAGTAACACTTCATCCAGTTTTTTTTCCTTTCGTCCCCCTCGATAAAATATTCAAAACTGCCGCGCATGTTGGAAAATTTGATCTACCAGAAAGCGAGTCATTTCATATTTGGACACTTCGAAACTCGCGGAACAATTCGAAATGAAACTAATTATTTTTTTTTTCGTCTGCGTCGGCCTCTCAGCATTTTTTGGAAGATTTGAATTTTGTGATTTTTTCGCGGGTTTAAAAATAAATTTCAGAGTTATTTTTTGAAGCACCTTGTTGCAACTCGGTGAAAATTGGCGGGCCCCGCGCGGGTGAAAACAACGGTTTGCGGGTCCCGCGCGGGCGAAAATTGAGGGGCAAACACTTTCGTCGAGCGGGGCCCTCATATCACCGTCGCGGGGCCCTCATATCACCGTCGCGGGGCCCTCATATCACCGTCGCGGGGCCCTCATATCACCGTCGCGGGGCCCTCATATCACCGTCGCGGGGCCCTCATATCACCGTCGCGGGGCCCTCATATCACTGTCGTGGGGCCCTCATATCACCGTCGCGGAGACCTCATATTACCGTCGCGGGGCCCTCGTGTTTCACCCGCGCGAGGCCCTTATATCACCTTTGCGTGGCCAAAAATTCTAGATACGATTCATATTACAATTAATTAACAATTATATACTTAATGAAACATTTATTAAACGAAAAAACAAATTACACTTAAACATTCCTATGCATCCACATGACTTGAATTTCAGCTCTTGAATTTTGGAGAATAATGTTCCTGAAAAACCATAAATAGAGTATTGAAATATAGGAATTATAATATGATATAGTCGGCGTCCGTCGACTGCTGTACACGGGTAGATTCATGAAGATGCTCGTTTATCTTGGGGCAAGAAAATGCGAAACTCATCAAGAAAAAATAAACCGTTCATGCGAAAAAAGCGAAATAAGCGTTCACACGTGGCGAGACTTTTTCAAGGCGCATGCGCGTAAATCTACCCGCGTGCAGCAGTCGACGGACGCCGACTATATAGACTTATAATACGATAAGTCTATAGTGAACCGTTTGTACATTCATTGCCAAAGTTATGAGCAATGAAAAGGAACTTACTCAATAGTACTTCTGAAGGTCCATGGTGAGGCTCCATTTCCTTGCCAACTATAAACATAAATTATGTTACATAATATTATATATTATATATACAGTGCGTTGCAGAATTACAAAGCCACCCCCGAATTAGAGTGCCGCGCAGGTTTCGATATTTTGAGACTAAGCAGTGTTAAAATCGTGTTCAGCATGAAAAATTACCTATATGTACCAATTTTTATGTTAGTATCTTCAAAAGTAACCGTGTAGTGGTCATAATTCTGCAACGCACGGTATTTAATTTTTTTGCATTTCCTTACTATATGTAAATCTTCTTCTTCTTTGGTTCGACATTGCGCTTGGAGCATATTACCATATATATGACTGAAATAATTAAATTTAGAAGTAAGAAAAAACTAATGAAAAAAATTAGACACTTGCTAATTAATTGGACGAGTTAAATGTGATTGGAACGAACAATTTGAAACGATTGAAACAAAATACGATAAACAACGGGCACGTGTTAACGGCGGAGTGTCGTACACTGTGTTTCCACTAAAAAAAATTTCTGTGAACGAGATTAGTCTAGAAATTCTCAATAAGAAAAATTGGTCTATTATTCGAAAAAAAAAACAATAATAAATATATTGATAAAAAAAAACTAAAATAAATAAAATATTCCAAACGCAAAATGTCTTGTTTCCCAATCGAATTCGACCACATCCGAAAGGAATACGGTCGTGATGATTCAAACACTTTGAACAATGTTTTAATTGATACACAACATGTTTAATTATTTTGCAAAATCTTTTTTGGAAAACTGTAATACGCTGATATATTGCGGTTGCCGCAAATGGCCCGCGCGGGCCCCTCGCATTTGATGGCCTCGCGAGAGTCCTTAGAGAGTCCCGCTTACGGCCCGCAGTTGCCCCTCAGAACCCCGCATTATTTTCACCCGCGCGGGCCCCTCCATTCCCATTGAACGCAAATCACCCGCGCGAGCCCTTCTGAGATATTCACCGGCGCGGGGCCCGCAAATATGACCCGCGCGGGACCAAATAGCCGTTTGGGCCCGCGCGGGGCATAATTTGGAGTCGCGCTGGCACCGCGCGGGTCCAACCACCCATTTCCACCCGCGCGGCGCCCGCCAATTTTCACCGAGTAAACAAACGATTCCAGGTGGAACGTTGTATAAAAATTTGATCGAAGTGATTTGGTCCCATGAATTTTGGACCTAACTGACTATCAAAAACATGCATTAAAAAATGGTTATTTTCAATAAATAAAACTAAAATTCATCTAAATTTTTTGAATTTCCAACTTGTCTTCGACAATACAAATTGTTGTTTCCTTAAAAATAAAAATGAAAGGTGTGATCAAACATTGTAATGTTCAAATATGGCGTACTACAATCGGAATCCACTAGCGCAATTTACGGTGGTTTTCGATTCGCAAGTACTCGTATGTATTCGCGCTGCTTAAATTCAAATTTGGAATGCCGCCTCAAAAAATACAATGAATTATGGAAATTTTTGAAACAGATGCCAGTTATATTTATATTCATACGATTGATTTAAATTTTTAAAAATTCTGACTTTGTGTCTCAAAGGCAAGTATGTGTGTGTGTGTTTCTTTTTGGTTTTTTTAAGGCTTTTAGTCTTTCAGTTCTTGAACAGATCCTCAAGGGTAAGAAGGGTCTCGAGTGGATTGTGGGCGGCTAAGAATGATTATGAGTAACGGCAGCTATTATGTATGTATATACGGTAGCGCATATTGGTTAAATCACAAAATATTCAAATGCACCAAAAATGACTACGGTAGTCTACAGCGTCAGTCAAAATTTTTTTTTGAATTTCATGAGAATTCTTATGAATTTATACGCGCACCATCGGAAACTAAATATGTAAATAGTTTAAAGACCACATACATACATACATATATAAAAATCGTTTCAAAATAATATTATCGGAGCATTCACCCATTGTATTATATATTTATAATTGTATTTTATGACTAATAAATTATTGGAATCGCAAAAAGCGAAAGCTTATATCCGAATTCTCACTGTTCAAATCAAAATTTAAATTACCGCCTTGAAGATATGTGATGGTCCACAATTATTCAAGTTTTTTTTTATGGTAATGGTCCTAAATTTATGTGAGAAACTTTTTATTATTCAAATATCATCAGTAATCGATGATCTCATAAATATTTTATACGTTCCTTAGCAATTACGCAACTTTTTAAAAGAAGAGAATCGGAATTGAGATATTGATCCCATTCAATACAAAAATGAATCGAATCAACGAGAAAATCATTTCTTTTGTCAATACGTATTCGAAAAATAAAAAATATTTTAGGAATACTCGGCAGCGTGTTATAATAAATGAAAATATTTTCCCATATAGTGCAGTTTTTCGTCGAATATCGACACACTATAGATTCTTAATCAGATTTTGGTGGCTATGGTAGAGAGAGAGAGAGAGAGAGAAAACGGATCTGAAAAAGAGCGGATAATTGGATTGCGGGCATTTGAGTAAATTCGGCTGCTATTGCTACTGCTCAGCAAATGAGTGAATTGGGTGTGACAAACAATGCTTATTGACCGAAAAATCCGTTGGTAAACAAATCGAGAATTCATTCAAATATGTATATTTTCACAGAGTTTCAAATGAGTCGACTCATTCTGTATTCGAAGTGCAATACGGAGTGGGCGTGGCGTCGTCTGCTGCTCGATTACTGTATGTCGACACACCGATATCAAATTTGTTTGTGATGTTCTAGACACCTCAAATTATATGCTGCGTTTATTATCCAACTTCTAATTAAGAATAATTTCGTTCCGGAAATTTTGCCGGATAAGAATTGAAATGAACCGGATAAGAATTGAAATGATGTATACATATGCAGAAAACCCGGGCTAATAATTATATACACGATTGTATTATTCAATTGTGAGCTGACGACGAAGCATCGTCCGCCGAAGACGCTCTCCAGAATCGGTCTTGTTTCGATCTAATATCCGATCGACATATTCCCTGTAATCAATGCTCAAATGGAGATTATCAAATGCGATGAAACAATGCGAAAATGATTGCATGACGTTATAAACTGTGTTTTAGTGTGTACAATGCGACAATTGTCAACAAATTGATAGTTGTCAGTTCAAAAATTGATTGTTCCAACACTTGAGAAAATACTCGAAAAGCAGTTTTCTTTGTCTGCCCAAAGCACCATCATATTTACCTTGCTTTTGGAACATCATTCGGATCCATATAGAATACCAACATATTAAATATCTCATCCAAATTGTAGCGAAATGCGTCACAAATCAATCTGCAATAATATGTATATCGAATTGTTTCGAAATCGGATAGAATTCACCGGTAGTTTTCCTTCTTCAAAAGTCTGCTTCGTAATATCGGACAACTATTTTTAAGCAAGAATTCGAATTTTCTGCGGAACTGATCCTCAACAACCACATCACTTTTTTCATCCTGAACGCACTTGAAATATAGGTGATTAAATTTAAAATAAATACATGAATCATTCGATAGAATGCATCGAAGAAGGCTGACCATGCGATGCGACAAGTTCCAATCGGATTCATTCTGTTCTTTTCAAATTATTATCACTCAATTTTTAATTCAACTCATACTTGCATAAATTTTCGCACAAAAATCGCATAGTTGTGGCATCTCGAGCTCTCAAACACATAGTTCGCCATTCGAGAAGGCCTTTCAAAAAGAAAATGGATATCTATTTTCAATATCTCGATATTACCAATAGCTTCACGAGTTCGGTTTGAAACTCGAGACCAAATAAATTCGACAAGTTGTCGATAGCCATTTCGAATAGCAAAAATGAAGCACTGCATCAATTTTTGATTCGGAAGACGTCGTTCTGTATTGAATAATAGGGTGATTTGTTAAAAGTTAACGATGGAACCTGTCTCGAAAAACAAATCTTGCTTCGAATCGATTAAAGTCAACCAGAAATCGTATACTGGATGATCGGATAACTGTTTTCTGAAATTAATGAAAAACCTTAAATTTTTCCGATATTTTCATCTCAAAGTTAATCGCGATAAAGTCGGACAGAGTTTGCGCAATTTCCTATAAGAATCTGCGCAAAATCACCAAAAAAACTAAAAAGCAAAACGAATTTCTTATATAGAATTCAGCCAATTATTATGAAACTTTGCTGGTCAAAAAAATATCATCCAAATCGATCATATTCGAAACGGATTTTTTTTTGAATTAGGTGTTCTAAACAAAACGCTCGAGTCCCTTACTTGAACGTCGCTCTTCGATATTTGTCGAATTTCCAGTCATCATAGATCACATCGGTGATCGCATAAAGACAAGCAAATTGAAATTGCATGAGTGGCCAATCTCGAAGTTGGGATTCGATGAGATGCGAACATGTCGCGACATCATCAATCTCACAAGTGTACCGCTTCCACACAAGATGGGCATAAAATGTCCGCAGATGAGCGGACTTGGGCATCGCCCGTTTCTGGCAACTCTCGACGAACATTTCCGAATGTTTCGCATCTGAAATATCTCAAAAGGTGTTCAATCTGGAATTGGTCGCTGATATACCCCATCTTCGAACTTCTCCAAGAACGTCCGTTAACGATTCTCGAATTATTTTTCGAATCAAATTTGATGTTCGAAGGGTTTCTAGAACATCGCGCAATTGAAATGCAACATCTGTGATTTTTCTCCAACGAATATTATTCTGTATCGACATTTTAGGCCAATTCCAAACGCATTTCATTTACCGCAAAAAGTCGTGTGGCTATTGCACAACGGCACATTTCCGAAAGCGGTGCAACTTCGGACATTTTGAGAAAAAAAAACAAGTCAGATGTGTATAATATAAAATATTGAATGGATAGACGAATGAGTACTGCGGATGCGGATGCACGATTGTTTGCCGAGATATTCCCGGCTTCTCTAATTCTCTTTATCCTGTTGCATGCCTGCTATCATGTGATTGAGATGCTCCAGAACGTAGTTTATTGCAAAAAATGAGAACATACGTACGTATAACGCTGAAACCTGTCCTTGTGAAGAATGAGTGACGAACTTTCTTCGAGAAGCCTCAGTCAATCAAATCATCCTATTTTATGTTTTTTTACGACATATGTGAATAAAAATCGATGTTAAATTTTCAATCAGGACACAATTTAATTTGAGAAAATTGTTTTGTTTTGAAAGTTTCTTGAAATCGCGGCTAAGACCTTTTTTTTTATGAAGGAACCGGATCCAATTTAAGGCAGAATGGAGATAGAGATCACCAAAAATTGGTCAGTCGATTTAAAAAAAAAATAATAATCCGGCCGTACGCGAATTTCAGTTTTTTTTTCAATGCGAAACTGGAATTTGGTCAGGGTTTTCTTTATACTATGTTTTTAAAAAAACTGGCATGTTTTATTTAACCTGCATATCAAGATGTAGCCCGTAAATAAAACAAAACATAATCCACAACCGACGAGAATCTCATAGAACATCTAGAAACATTCAAATTCATCAAAAAAGTTAATTAATAGAAACAATGGGAAAGTGAAACCCGTAAAATTTGGCAAATTTTTTTTAAACTTTAGTACTCGACAAGATACCCAAATGTTGGCAACTGTTGCTTTGTTTTCCCATCGTTTTTCTTTTTTGATTTATCTTTCGCAATTATAGGCTGTGCTGTTTTAGTATGCCACACGTAAATCTCACGAGGCTCCTTAATTTACATACAGAGATTATACAGAAAAAAAATGTATGATAGTATAATACCTTTCCCTCGTATCCAAACGGTTCAATGTCATCTCTCGTTAGCCCCATGTCCTGTAAAAGACATGTCTCGGGAGCTCCTGCTCCTCGCTTACACGAGGTTCCAAACACGGCTTCCGATCTGAATGCAAATAACAAAAGGTTTCATCGAATCGCAACTAACCCTAAAACAATCCTCAGATTGATTGCGAACCCGGCCATGTCGATGGCAAACATTCGCTTCGCATTCCATCGAACATCAAACGAAGTCACTTTTCCGTGATCGACATGCGGTGCTTCTACAAGAGTTCCTCCAACAAGACCTGAAAGTTGGCGAATAATTTGAAAATGAGAAAAAAAAAACGCAAAAATCAACTAACCAACAGCCCACATTCCAAGAACTCTCACATTTCTGACATATTCGTCGAATAATCTTATATCGTATGAGTTATCATCATCGGCAAAATATACAACGCCTTCATCATGTTCGCCGAGAATTTCAGAAGTGTTATTCCTCAAGTATTTCAACGCCATCGATCGTTGATACCAACCCCGTTCTGAATGATTCATCATTTTAATCATGAAAGAAAATAAATGTTTTGGAAGTTGTTTAGAATAACAAAAATGCTTTTTGAAAGTGTGATTCTGTTGGTTTTCTATTTTAAAATGTTAGAAAATAAGAAACTTTGGAAATGCAAGGAAATAACTAACAAAACAAAGCAAAAATGAATAATTTAAGTCAAATTTCACATATGTGAAGAAAAAGTTCAACGCGCATTTTTTTCGAAAATCTAACGAATCTGTTCAATTAATAGTTTTTGTTACTTGGATATCCGGGAGCCGTTCGATGGGCCAGATAGGTGTGCGGAATCTGAGTGCGATTCAACATTGATTCAATGACTGGCTTCGTTGTATTCGAGTCTTCTATCACAATCCAATGAATGTGTTTCACGTGCATCAGCGTATTTGACATCCTTAATTCAAATTACTTTCTTTTCGTAAATTTTTCGGAATATAGTAATCGACGTTCGGCGTTCGGTGGCATAAACTTTTCTCTAGAGTAAAATTTCATTCCTTTTTTGTCCAATTTGTAAATTGGACACATTTTTGAGGTTTTAGTAATCAAAAATTATCGAAATCATCCATTCAATGCGAAATAAACAATGAGTCCACGCGAGACCACATCTCCCGTAAATCTACAACAGTCGCCGTAGGCCGACGATTATCAAAACCGACAAAATACCTCAGCATATCCGCTATTCTTGTTAACCGTTTATATGTCGGAGTGATTAAAATAATCAACGGAGGAATTGTTCGATTGCTCATTTTGAATACCGGTGGTTCGTGTCTGAAAAAATCAATGCAAATACAAGCTGCAACAATAAAATGTGCTAAAAAAAAACTGGGATTTTTAGATGAAAAGTATCACAGAAATTCAATTTGCAATTACATTTTTATAGAACTTTTCAAATGATTCATATGCTCAATATATTCATCAGTGAATTCATAATAATCGGGATCGTTATCATCGGCTTGTTTTGTTCTGCAACGAATTTAATCAATCTGAGTGTTAGCACCCAACAATTGGTTAGAAAAAGCCGTTCCCAATGAAAAAAGAATGGTCACCAAATAATCGATCAACTCACACATCGGACGACATTTGCAGAATCATTGCGAAAATGAATAAGCTGAATATGATTGGAAACAAGATTTTTCGGAATTTTGGAAGTCTACGCATATCACCTGCAATTATACAACGGAATTCTTGAATTCTTGAAAAATCAATTACCTAGGTAAATGAGACAACGTTTCTGAACACTCTCCTCGCACAATTTTTGATGTTCTTCCGATTCGAGATGATTGTACACTATAAATATGATACAAGCTCTAATGCAAATAGGATGTTTCCGAAAAAAAATTCAAAATTATTGATTGCGATTTAAAAAAAATTTTTTTTCGAGGAAAGTTATGTGCAAAAACGAAAGTTCGTATATTTCTAAACACATAAAAGTAATTTTTAAGATGAAGTAAACTTGTCTCGTTGGAATACAAAAAATTTATTCGAAATTGAATAATGTCAATATTGAATTTAAAAAAAGGTAACTCTAATGAGAAAACGAATATCTGCAGATGAATGTAAGAATTTGTCTAGAATTTCGAATTTCAGGTTTTTTTGATCACAACTGTTTAAAAAAATGTGTCGCTCGAAAACTAACAAAAAAATGAAGTAGAAGCTGGAAGAAATAAATCGTCAAGTTTAGAAGTTCAACGTTTGATGAATAGATAGTCGATTCGAAATAAAAACTGAAAACCTCGGAAACCTCTGAATATATTTCATTTTTCACATTAAAAATTCGAAACAACGAGAATGTTGGCGAGGGAAAATCGACAACTGGTTTAAAACCGACAATTTATACTATACGACATAAATGAATTCAAAATATAATCGCCATGGTGATCCAAACCAATCAAAACTTGTTGACGGTTCATGATTTTCGAGAGGTGTGAAAATTCCGGAAAAAAAAACACTCACTTTGTGCCGTTTCTAGGCAATGGATTTGAGGAGAACAGGTCGATTCCTGAAAAGAAAAAATTGACATGGAATATTTGGAGAAATATGTTAATTTGATTGAATTGGGGAGAAATAAAAGGGATTTCGCAAATTCACAGGAAAATATTTTTTTTAATTTCAGAATTTCTTGAAATCAACACACTGCAATAATTTTATATCATTTACACTTACTTCTCAGATTTTCAAAAATTAATTAAAGACATACCGAATCATTAGACATTTCTATAATTGGAGTTGTTTAGCAGCTGCGCAAAATAACAAAAAATGTTGAGAAATATGAAAAGCGGATGGAATATTTTTTGAAAACTTTGTTGAAAGCAAAAATCTTGATAAAATCCACTGAATTCGATTATAATCCAAAAACGGATTAAATATTCTCAGGAAATGCGTTGATTTGAATTATGCCGACATTCGCAAACACCGCGATTTTGGAAATATGCAAAAATCAAGTTCCTCACCATATCTCTCAAGTGTATCTGAATAAGACGGAGAAGAGAAAAATGATAAAAATGAATATGTAGAATGGAATTGAATGAATAACCCCAATTGCGCGAACAAAAAAAACTAGTTCCAGCTTACTATACTAGATATATTATACCCTTAGAAATTTTTTGGAGATTATATCTAATTGTCTGATTAAAAAACTGCTATCATCCAGTTGGTCTCATTTATCTTTTGAATAGAGAAATCGAATGTTTCGATATGGGAAATAAGTTTGGCATCGAAATACGAGTAAAGTATTTTGAGACAATAAATACATAGTCATTGTCGGTGTCGCGGAACTTTTGGCAAAATGCCAAAAAAAGCAATGACAGTTTTCTTGAAAAAAAAGCTAAGAGTATAGATTTACAGGTCTACGTCTAAGGATATGTTAAAGGCGAACACTAACAAGACCATTTCCTAATGTTTTTTGGCATTTAGATAATTTTGGCGTAGTCGGCAATATCTTATATTTCAAATTCTTCTGAGCCGTAGAATACGAATAAAATAAATTAACTAGACGCAGTAATAAGTACGAACAGATTTCTGAGTTTTTTTTTTCAAACAATTTGGTGGTCAAAATTTGACAAACTTAATCCATTTGTGAATGATCCGGATTAGCACGCTCAAAGTAGGAACAACAAAGTGAACCACATACAAACAATTCAAAAACGAAACTATAAAAAAAGAATTTCAAAGACGCTTTTGTGGAATTTTTGATGGAAGAAGCTTTGTGCGTTCAACGTCAGATCTTATCGCTTTTCCAATTAGGATTAGGCAAAAAATTTCTAGCTAATGAGATAATTAATTCATATGTACGTTAATTCCTTTATGGAAAAAGCAAAAAACTGTATTTCATCAATTCCTGATGTATACACATTTTGAACAATTTGTTTTCTATGTATTATATAATACATATAATATACAGAGATATTGTACAGCAGAATTATAAGGTCATCACCGAATTTGAATAATTTCGATATTTTGACACCAACTAGTGTTAAAATCGTGTTCAGCATGAAAAATTACCTATATGTACCAATTTTTATGTTAGCACCCAAAAAAGTAACCGCGTAGTCGTCAAAAACCGTTTTTCGAACGGTGCAGAAATACGTATAAAGCCACCCCCATGAAACGAACTTTTTCGCTTTTTTTTTTTGAAACTTTGGCGGGACCAGTGTGCATAAAAATTGTTGTGTGGCTTTGAGAACCTACAGTGGTCCTTATTTTTCACTTTTTGAATCATTTTGAAATGCCACGTGGTCGCTGTCTTAGTGCTTCTGAGCAATCTCAGATTCTCGCATTCAAATCGGACGGTCGAACCGTCGGGTTGCGAAGAATTTAAATGGTCCGAAAACATTCGTAGACATCTTTGTGAAGGATCCAACAAGCCACAAAATCAGAAGCCAAAGAACTGCTCTGGTAAATGATTCCGAGTCGTATACGAAGAAAGCTCAATCGTATACGCTGATATCGCTCTTCAAACGCGGCCAAATACGATTGGGATTTCTTAATATACGATTGGCATTTCTTCGTATACGATTATAATTCTTCGTATATGATTGTGATTTCTTCGTATACGACTATAATTCTTCATATACGGTAACGATTTCTTCGTATTCGATTGGGATTTTTTCGTATTCGACTGGGATTTTTTCGTATTCGATTGAGATTTTTTCGTATTCGATTGAGATTTTTTTCGTATACCATTTCACTTTACACTACTCGTTTGGCATTTTAACGTTTTTATATGATGTAAAGATTTCTATACCTGTTTATTAAAAAAAAATATGAAAGACAAAAAAATGAAAAAGAAAAAAGAATAAATAAATTAATTTTGGTTGGCGCATCAACCATTTTTTTCCACTGCTCGCGCTTTCGATCGTGAATTGTTTCTGAATTAAGTTCATTTGAATGATTAATCATGAGGCAGTCTTCAGCATGTGCAGATTTTGGAGAAAAACGCAAAAAATCTGATTAAGACTAGTTTAGCCGAATCTTTATAATGTTGTCGAGTTTCTTTAAAAGGTTTTTACTGCGTTTCTTTTCAAAATCTGCATAGGCCCACTAAAAAAGTGAAAACTCACAGGAGATAGGTCATATGACCGTGTACCAAATAGGAGATTGTAGAATTCGCCGTTTCGTCAGCCATTCCAGCGATGGTAACCGTCTTTTGTAAAACAGCTGAAATTAATTTAAACATATTTTAAACATTTTTCGCGCTATTTGAGCATACCAATCGCTGTGTTGACAAACCGAACTGGAAGCGTTGCGTGCGGCGGCGTTGGCTTAAACGATGTTGAATAATTCACACGATCGTTATTCGGAATTGTCTGAAGGTATTTTTTTGCAACTTTAAATAATTGTAAGATACCTTATCGACAAATCTGTTGACAGTAGTATTTATCACATGCTTCAGAGCTGCCTTCATGAACGGAATTTCCAAAAATATTTGGGCCACGTTGATGTCTCCTGTTAAAAGATTTAATACAAATTCAAAGCTTTCGAAACACAAAAAACCCACCATTTCCATCCAGTGATCGAATAATTATTTCTGCGTCTTTAAGAGCTTCAGGGTTGTATACGGCGATCACGTCGATCTAAATTTAGAGAATAGCAAAATTTAAAAAAATACTCACATTGTTTTTGTTTGGCTTTGCCGCGAATTTTTGGGATAAAGTTTCTATCTGGAAGAATAGGGTTTCTATAGTTTCTATTGTGGTACTATGCAGATTTCGAAAAAAACTCAAACAGCGGTAACCATAATTATAATGGTTTTTGCCGGTTTTGACGAGTTCTGATATTTTTTTACGGCTTTTGATGATTTTACTGCTTTTTTTTGCGAAATCTGGTACCATTACATTTGGAATGATTGAACAATAAATAAAACATACCGTGAACATGATTCCTTTCATGGCAAAGGCAATTGTCCTCAAATGATCATCGGACGAAGAACATAATTGATCCACGTTCGTATGATCGAACTGAAACGTTCCAGAGAGATTGGTATGTACAGTCTTCTGTAAATTTGCGTTAAAGTGGAATGTTAAAATTTGAATTACTTTCAAGTCGATCAATTCCTCCGGAGTCGAATGATACAGATCCTCGCCAAGTTCTAATGGGCATAAACCATTCTTTAAAAATAATGAAGATTCGAAAACAGGAAAAAGATGTAAAATCCCACCACAATTTTACGCTTCCTTGCTGGTTGGTCGTTTGGCATATCGTCAACCTGAATGCCTTCGATGCTTCCAAAATCCAGCTCGTTTTGACGATAGTCTTCGAAGTACAGCTCATTTTCATCGACTTCTTCCTCGATGAGCTCTCCGTCAACGACAGCCTTAATATGAACACTATTTTTTTTTAACCATTCAAGCATTTTTACCGTTTGCAATCCAGTTTGTCGTAAAACCAAATTGCGTTTGGTATTGGTATGCGATGTTGCTTTGGATTTTGGACGAGTTTCTTTAATTTCTCTTCTTGAGGCGTTCGCTTCAATTATTTGCTTTACAAATGACTGCGTGCGCTTTGACATCCTTAACAAAATTATAATCGGAAAAAAGTGTGTATTAACTGAAATTAGATAAGTTAACCGTGACTAACGGATAAACTCTAATATATCACTGAATGATCAATAAATACTTTATTCAAGATAGCATAGGTCTGAATGAAAATGGTAAAACAGTCGTGATTCCATTGTCAGGAACTGTGATGGCGTAGCCAATAAGGTTAGAAATTGGCAAGCAAAATAGAGAACCTTTATTTCTCACCACAGCACCATATCTGCATGAACCGATTGTCGAAATGCATTGCTTAATTTCTTCTTTTTGAAAATTTTGATGGAGTGAGTTTGCTAATTGCAATAGGTTGTCTGTATTTAGAATGTATGGTTGTAGAATAACCCGGTCACCGAACTTCTCATTGAGGAGAAATCCCAATACATCGCCATATTGCAGTGAATTTCGCCAACGAAACATCACGACGCTATTATCCGAAGCAATATTTCTTTGTATTGAGTAGTGTGAGCCTTGATAGCTGTATTTCTCAGTAAACAAATCGCCTTTTTGAGCCAGCATTGAGTACTTCAGTGGTACATCTGTCGTTTTTTCGATATCATCATTCTCCGAATATCGAAATAGCAGTTTTCTCAGTTTCACGATAGACACATCATGTTGTTTTCTCGTTGGGTCCGAATCAAGTCTTGCACGAACTTCGGTCGTCAAATCTTGCAAAATTGCAGCACTAAAATTTTTCTACGGTGTACAATTTTATAATAAAGCATACTTCCGCAACATTCTTTGCCCAATTCCCTTTGTGATTTCTGACGATAATAGTCGTTTCAAACTGTGATATACGTGCTCGGAGGATTGGGTACTGAACGGATACGGGCTCCCATACATTCGAACGTTTTCGGATAAGTGGAATACAATCTGCTGAAAAAAAAAACACTTAGAATGCTTTCAATTTTAAACTGATTTACATGTACTTTCGCGCCGCGATAAAATTCGGGACATACTCGGTTTAGCGTTATTTTTATACATTTGCAAATATTGGATACCTAAATATAAAGCCGACTGTAATGAAACTAACTCCTCACTCACCGTATCGTATAAGTTCTTGTCACCGATTGACATCGGAGATACTATTGTTCGATATAAACAATGGAATAGGAGGATTATCAGTGAAGCATCAGCAGGTAGCCTTCCAATTAATGCAGCGGATACCAGCGATGATTCGAAGATCTAAACTTATTATTTTTGCGAAATGATATAGCTTTTGTTACCACAGTCCTTTCGCAACCTGTAATTTCATGAATCCGTCCAGAAATTGAACGAAAGTTTGAGGGTGTTCGAATGCTCGTGTTTAACATCAAGCGACAACCTTCGAATACTTTATAACGGCGTTCATTTCCGAATACTTCTGAAAAGAACATATAAAAACAGAAAGTTAACTATAAATACCTTCAATTATTTTTTTGAATATACCTTCTTCAAAACAGTGAAATGAATCAATTGGCGACTCCCACATTGGAATAATCGAATTAAAAAAAAGTGTGTTTTCCTTTTTGCATTAATCCGTCTTCCAAATTAAGAGGTACTCGGACCCCATACTCGTGACGGTCTACATTTAGTTGTTTTAGAATCATAAAAGTAACAGACCTTTGACGCTCTCATCATTGATTTTCACAAAAGTTGATTGGTTTAAACAGAATACACAGGCCCCCTTTGACGAATGACCCTTTAAGCCATATACCTTTCTTCTAGCCTACATATGGGAATTTTGAAAGTAAAAAAAATCAACTCACGGGATCGTCATGCGAGCCAGCAACAAGAGCTCCTTGATACCAAATCCCATTATGATGGTACGGCGTCGAAAAGCTGTTGATCACCCACTTTACGATTCGATCGTGAATGTATGAAGACGGGTCCACCTTACTTAGATAAATAGACGATACTATAATCGAGCTAGTTCGGGCACGATCGTTATCTTCGAAATCCAAACATTGAATAGAAAAAGGCCAGCACTTTCGACTAAAACTACATTCTTTTAAAATAAATTTATCGAAATGGTTTGCCTTTCATTTCTCCTCAGCTTTACGCCATCAAATGTACACATGAAATGTACAATGACTCTTTGGTTATCGTTTTCGATTTCTTTTAGAAGTCGTTTCTTTAGAATCCCTTCAGCCATTGGAGACGAGCATGGCTCATCTTGAAAAATTTTATTTCGAGTTTGCAATATTTTCTTAGAATTCAATTGTATAAATGATTGAAATCTTTCCGTTAAATCGGAAAAACATAATTCAGCATTTACATAACCAATCGCGCAAGTACATCTGAATATCATGTTATTTGCTATTGAATTTCTCCAAAAACAATTTAAAAAAATATCAACACACGTAAATTACTTTTCATTGTCATTTCCACAGTATCCACACACATTGATAATTGTCTGCTTGGCATTTTCCAGCAAAATTTTCTTTATTTCAACTTCATTTCGATTTTCTCCCATTTCAAAATAACGAATGATCGCTGAAAATTATGATAATGGTTAAAAACTCTTCAACCAACCTGTTTTTGAGCTAGTATAAGTCAAAAAAAAAGTGAATCAACAGTAAATCTCGCGAAGATAATGCTTCCCATTGGCCTAAAGCGAAATAATTTCAAAAATATGCAAAAACGGTAACAACCTCTCGACGTAATGACTGTCTGCAAGTTGTCACAGCTCGACATTGACACAAAATCTTCTTCCGCGCAAGTGAGTTCATCTTCAGACGATTCTACAGAATCTATAGAAATTAAATCTTGCTCTGTTTTTACTTTTAGTTATACCTGATGTTATGGTTGAAGTATCTCTATTTTCTGAAAATAGTTATTTTCTTCATTTTTTCTGTTGTTATCACCTGTTTCCGTCTCGTTCCGATATTCCCTATATATGTTTTCCATGATTTCTCGTGTGGTGTAACGATATCGCTTTCGATATGCAAATAATTTTGAATTTTGCGACATATCTACAAAGGAAATAAGGATTTCTTAGAGCGGGGGCAGTAAAATGCACGATTTTTTTGGAAAGTATATATATTAAAACGCAATATACGCATAAAAATCGAATATGAAAAAATTCGAAAATTTTCGAAAATTGTTTTTCGAATTTAGACGTCAATTTTAATGCATGTCCGCAGTGTATCATTGTGGTGGTTACACTACTGTGATAAAATCCAAATCGTATACGATCCTTGCAATAACGTATACGACGAGGAAATGCGGATGTTTCGTATACGATTACAAACCATTCATCAGAATCGTATACGATCCTATACGATTCACATTAACTTATACGATTACCATTAACGTATACGATTTTAATTTTATCTTATACGATGAAGAAATTCGCTTTTTTCGTATACGACTAGGAATCATTTACCAGAGTGGACTTTCGTGCTAAACGAGCAATGATTCGAGCAGCTTCGAGTAGTATCAAGTCTATAAATAACATAAATAAAGAGATGAACCTCGACAAAAGCAAGTAGACAGTTTTTTTTGAGTTCGCAATAATAACCGGAATAATAACCATTCAAACTTCAACATGTTATTTTTTCCGATGAAAAAATTCAATTTGGATGGCCCAGCTACAGTACTGGCCATAAAGAATGTCCCAAATGGTTTTCCGAGCATAAGTTTTCTAAAAGTGAACTGATCATTCTAAAAAATTAGCACAGTCTTTCTGACACTAAAATATAATATTTAAACACTTCGTAACCATTCGTTTCGACAAATTTGACCAAAAAACAGAAATTTATGAAAAACGTCAAAAACCGGTAAAAATGAAAATCAACTTTGGAAGAGCAGAAAACATTTTAAAGCTATGGTTCAGGGTCGAAACAAAAAAATAATGTATTAATACTTTGTTGCCTGTCCTTTAGCATCAATAACGTCTAGACATCGGGGCGGCGTCGAGTCCAGAAGCTTGTGAATGACAGACATCGGAATGGCTTTCCATGCAGCCTCGAGAAGTTCAAACTTCTGATTGAGATTCGATACACTGGCACCTTGAACACGATGTTCCAGCTCCTCCCAGAGATGCTCGATAGGATTCAAGTCAGGAGATTGATTTGGCCAGTCCAGAAGATTCACACGACGACGTTGAAACCATTTCTTGACCTGCTCAGAAGTGTGTTTCGGGTCGTTGTCCTGCTGGAAGACGAATGCCCGACCGAGTTTCGCACGTGCCCATGGTCTCATTGTGTTCTCCAAGATGTCTTCGTACACGAACCGATCCATGACCCCAACAACAAGATAAAGCGGACCCATTGAGGTGTCTGAGAAGCAGCACCAGAACATGTACGATCCGCCTTAATGTTTCGCAGTTGGTCACTGGTACTTGGGGTCGAAGCGGGATCCAACAGGACGTCTCACCCACTTAATTCCGTCAGTTCCAAACAAATTGAACTTAGATTCGTCACTCCAGACATGGTTTGACCACTCACGACGCCCCCAAGTCAAATGTTCTTTTGCCCATGCAACTCTCGCTTCACGGTTGTTGTGTCCTTGAGTTCCGCGTGTATGGTGCCGAAGCGTGGGGATCGAAGTGAACAGTGATGTAGAGTTGGATAGCTTCATTATATCCTTAGATTGAACACTACAATGTATGATGGCCGGGTATTTATACTAGTGGGGATGTGCTTATAGAATGTTCTACAATGTGCGTGTGGGGATGTTTACGTGAGGGACTGGGTTCTAGAATATTCCATAACCTACGAGATTACAATAGTTTACGTGAGTGGGCTCACAACAACGGTTTTTCTCGCTGATGAGCGGCTTCTTCACTGGACGTCGTCCGAGCATTCCATTCTCCACCAGACGTCTTCGGATAGTTCTCCTGGATGGTGTTGTTTCATTTGGAGACTTCACGATGATTTGGATGTCCGTAGAAGTACGTCTAGGGTCCTCTCAAGATGATCTAACAATGTTCCGATCAACGTTCCTGGTGGTTTTACGGGGTATACCGGTTGACTGGAGCACATCACAGTTATGCTAAACGTCGAAAATAGTTTTCGAAAGATTAAAAAACAATACCGAGTTTGGAAATTGCTTCAAGATTCTGTTAATTGTTCTCATTGAGCAAAAAAACTGACTCGCAAGGATTTCGCTTGAAGCACCTTGTTTCCGTCCGGTCACGATCGCTTTGCGGATGTCTGATGACATGGTTTTTTTTCTTTGAGGTCTATTCATCTTTAAAAAAGTCTATGAAAAACGAGATTTCAAAAGAAACTCCAGAAAAACATTTTTAAAATTAAAAACGAAAAAATCGAAAAATCGAAAAAATAATTATAAAAAATAATTTTCCGCACATTTCTGCAAACAGAAGAGCTGTGTGTACAATACCCTGTAAAAAAAAATAGGAACTAATGGTCAACTCCAAAAAAAGTTATGCTCGGAAAACCATTTGGGACATTCTTTATGGCCAGTACTGTATAACAGTTGCTGGCACAATTTTCGGAAGAATCGCCTCCTACTTTCAAAACTCAATTTTGAAGAATGATGGTATGGGGAGCGGCTTTTTTCTGGAATCGGCTTTTCTGACGTGTTGGGTAGATTCTTCGGACTATCAGAATGTTCTTGAGAGCCATCTTCTTCCATTCCGACGTCGTATTGTATTTTTTGTGCGGTCATTCATGTGAGTCGGTTTTCTTTGTACTGCCTTCAGTCTCACAGTGTGGAAGTTCTCGACTGGCCAGCATGTTCTCCTTTTTGGAGTCCCATGTAGAACGTCTGGGGAGAGTTAGTACGGCGTCTCTATGGCCAAGGAAGGAAATTGGGGGAGTTGGTGAACTAAAAACCGTAGTCGAGTGGAAGACGTTAGAACAGAAATTCAAATCTAGATCGACACAATATGTTTCAAACCTTCTCAAATCTATGCCAGACTGTGTTTTTTGATGTTATTACCTCAAATTAAGGTGCCACTAAACATTAAACTATTGTTATCTTTGAGTTTGTAACATGTTTCATGAGGGTGGCTTTTTTTTAATAATTCTCGAAAAAACGGATTTGACCACTATGCGGTTACTTTTTAAGATACTAACATAAAAATTGAATTGTTTTTCAAAAACTTTCAGTTGGCGTCCGGCGACTGCTGTTCGCGGGTAAAATTACGGGAATACGTCATTCTCATGGTCGGTGTAAATTTTGGCACTTCTCCACCCTTCAGTACTTCTAAAAGGCACCGAAAGATAGTCCCTCATGCCAAAACCCCGTCCCTCTCGGGACCTTCTTTGGTGGGCAGAAAGAGGTTTCAGATCCCTGGGCCTTCATCGCCGTAGCTAGGCTCTGGGCATCATCATTAACCCACCCGAGCATCTCGCACGGGTATTTTCCTTCTCTAAGGCAACCCTAGAGTACCAAGTCGACCTCTCGGGAGGCTAAGGCTTCGTTTAAGCAGTCCAAGACTGCTCAATCCGCAAATTCTAGGCTTGAACAGTCCCAGACTGCTCAAGCCTTCAAGATTCATCTTGACGCGGCCCTCGGCCGATCAAGATTCATCTGCCTCCTTCGGTACAGGCCCCTCGGGCCACCGACATGCTCCCCGAGCATGGTGAGAGGCATCAACAAAACATACAGAAGAGAACAGCCAAAAAAACCGACCGCTCGCGGTCAAAACAGAGCGAAAACTGACTAATTTAGGCCAAATCAAATTCATTTGTTTACTCCCAAAATCCTACTTCCTGGCGTCGCGGCGGGAACCCGTGGGAAAATCACCCATCACGCCCTATAGCCTCTCACCGTCTGCGTCTATTCATTAGGGTTGCAACCGCGCCCCATCGCACAGTGTAGATTTACGGCCACATTTTCGAAATTATTTCTCCTCTCTTTTTCCCATTTTTACCTCTATATTTTCCATTTATTTCCCCTTTTTCAGGTCAAATCGTCCCGGATTTGACAGTCGGACTAACTGATTATTTCGCATTTGATGGGTCGGATGGATAATTTTTATATCGAATGACGTTAGAAATGCCAAACTCATCAAGAAAAAATAAATCGTTCACGCGAAAACAGCAAAATAAGCGATCACATGTGGCGAGAACTTTTCAAGGCGCATGCGCGTAAATCTACCCGCGTATAGCAGTCGCCGGACGCAGATTATATGCTTCTGTATGAATGCGCTCGAATAAAAAATGTTTCCTCGGTGTCCGGTGTGACATATATGTACATACAGTGCGCGTCATAATGATACACCACCCCCCCCCCCAAATTTCGGACCATTGAAAACCTATACACGCGTATTTTCATGATGGTCCGTTGGTCCGTATCCGCACAGCCCGAAAAAGTTGGATTTTCAAGCGCATCAAAATGATACGCCACCCCTTTTTTTGTCTTTTCTTTCGGTATTTTTGCATGTTTCTTCTGTATTTTTCTATATTTTGTACAGTTTTTCACCAATCTTATTATTTTATCCATAGAGCGATCGTCCGTTTTAGTTTTGACTTAAAATCGGGCCGAATTCGGGCCTTCGAACAACTTCGTTTCCTTTAAGAACTAAAACGCAAGAAAAAGCTCTAAATAACCATAAGACAACAAGTTTGAATGCGAGAACACAACAAATTCAATAATTAGTAGTCTCTCCATAGTTTTGGATCATTTCACATGTTCGGTTTCGCATTCTGTCGGCGAGTTCCTTGAGGTATGCAAGTGACCCACTGTTCCATTCCAGTCAAATTGCGGCCTTCAGCTCATAAAAGGTTCCCATTCTGCTTGTATTCTGTGTGCGGACAGCCTGACCGATAATTTTTCACTTATAAACTATTTTCACTTATCCTTCTCATAATCATCGGCCGCGGAAAATCTCTTACATTAGCTCACACGAGAAAGCTCATATTGGCATTATGGTATAACTCAATCAGAGTGTCAAGCTGATTAAGGATGGTATCGGACGTTCTCGAAAATCTAACTGAAATTTGTTTCACTAATTCCATTAAGACAATCCAGTCATTCACAAGAGCGACCGCATCTTCAATTGGGTTTCAAAGAAAGAAAATCAAACGTTTGGATGGATCAGCCAGCTCCCCTACTCTGGTAAATGATTCCTAGTCGTATACGAAAAAAGCGAATTTCTTCATCGTATAAGATAAAATTAAAATCGTATACGTTAATGGTAATCGTATAAGTTAATGTGAATCGTATAGGATCGTATACGATTCTGATGAATGGTTTGTAATCGTATACGAAACATCCGCATTTCCTCGTCGTATACGTTATTGCAAGGATCGTATACGATTTGGATTTTATCACAGTAGTGTAACCACCACAATGATACACTGCGGACATGCATTAAAATTGACGTCTAAATTCGAAAAACAATTTTCGAAAATTTTCGAATTTTTTCATATTCGATTTTTATGCGTATATTGCGTTTTAATATATATACTTTCCAAAAAAATCGTGCATTTTACTGCCCCCGCTCTAAGAAATCCTTATTTCCTTTGTAGATATGTCGCAAAATTCAAAATTATTTGCATATCGAAAGCGATATCGTTACACCACACGAGAAATCATGGAAAACATATATAGGGAATATCGGAACGAGACGGAAACAGGTGATAACAACAGAAAAAATGAAGAAAATAACTATTTTCAGAAAATAGAGATACTTCAACCATAACATCAGGTATAACTAAAAGTAAAAACAGAGCAAGATTTAATTTCTATAGATTCTGTAGAATCGTCTGAAGATGAACTCACTTGCGCGGAAGAAGATTTTGTGTCAATGTCGAGCTGTGACAACTTGCAGACAGTCATTACGTCGAGAGGTTGTTACCGTTTTTGCATATTTTTGAAATTATTTCGCTTTAGGCCAATGGGAAGCATTATCTTCGCGAGATTTACTGTTGATTCACTTTTTTTTTGACTTATACTAGCTCAAAAACAGGTTGGTTGAAGAGTTTTTAACCATTATCATAATTTTCAGCGATCATTCGTTATTTTGAAATGGGAGAAAATCGAAATGAAGTTGAAATAAAGAAAATTTTGCTGGAAAATGCCAAGCAGACAATTATCAATGTGTGTGGATACTGTGGAAATGACAATGAAAAGTAATTTACGTGTGTTGATATTTTTTAAATTGTTTTTGGAGAAATTCAATAGCAAATAACATGATATTCAGATGTACTTGCGCGATTGGTTATGTAAATGCTGAATTATGTTTTTCCGATTTAACGGAAAGATTTCAATCATTTATACAATTGAATTCTAAGAAAATATTGCAAACTCGAAATAAAATTTTTCAAGATGAGCCATGCTCGTCTCCAATGGCTGAAGGGATTCTAAAGAAACGACTTCTAAAAGAAATCGAAAACGATAACCAAAGAGTCATTGTACATTTCATGTGTACATTTGATGGCGTAAAGCTGAGGAGAAATGAAAGGCAAACCATTTCGATAAATTTATTTTAAAAGAATGTAGTTTTAGTCGAAAGTGCTGGCCTTTTTCTATTCAATGTTTGGATTTCGAAGATAACGATCGTGCCCGAACTAGCTCGATTATAGTATCGTCTATTTATCTAAGTAAGGTGGACCCGTCTTCATACATTCACGATCGAATCGTAAAGTGGGTGATCAACAGCTTTTCGACGCCGTACCATCATAATGGGATTTGGTATCAAGGAGCTCTTGTTGCTGGCTCGCATGACGATCCCGTGAGTTGATTTTTTTTCCTTTAAAAATTCCCATTTGTAGGCTAGAAGAAAGGTATATGGCTTAAAGGGTCATTCGTCAAAGGGGGCCTGTGTATTCTGTTTAAACCAATCAACTTTTGTGAAAATCAATGATGAGAGCGTCAAAGGTCTGTTACTTTTATGATTCTAAAACAACTAAATGTAGACCGTCACGAGTATGGGGTCCGAGTACCTCTTAATTTGGAAGACGGATTAATGCAAAAAGGAAAACACACTTTTTTTAATTCGATTATTCCAATGTGGGAGTCGCCAATTGATTCATTTCACTGTTTTGAAGAAGGTATATTCAAAAAAATAATTGAAGGTATTTATAGTTAACTTTCTGTTTTTATATGTTCTTTTCAGAAGTATTCGGAAATGAACGCCGTTATAAAGTATTCGAAGGTTGTCGCTTGATGTTAAACACGAGCATTCGAACACCCTCAAACTTTCGTTCAATTTCTGGACGGATTCATGAAATTACAGGTTGCGAAAGGACTGTGGTAACAAAAGCTATATCATTTCGCAAAAATAATAAGTTTAGATCTTCGAATCATCGCTGGTATCCGCTGCATTAATTGGAAGGCTACCTGCTGATGCTTCACTGATAATCCTCCTATTCCATTGTTTATATCGAACAATAGTATCTCCGATGTCAATCGGTGACAAGAACTTATACGATACGGTGAGTGAGGAGTTAGTTTCATTACAGTCGGCTTTATATTTAGGTATCCAATATTTGCAAATGTATAAAAATAACGCTAAACCGAGTATGTCCCGAATTTTATCGCGGCGCGAAAGTACATGTAAATCAGTTTAAAATTGAAAGCATTCTAAGTGTTTTTTTTTTTCAGCAGATTGTATTCCACTTATCCGAAAACGTTCGAATGTATGGGAGCCCGTATCCGTTCAGTACCCAATCCTCCGAGCACGTATATCACAGTTTGAAACGACTATTATCGTCAGAAATCACAAAGGGAATTGGGCAAAGAATGTTGCGGAAGTATGCTTTATTATAAAATTGTACACCGTAGAAAAATTTTAGTGCTGCAATTTTGCAAGATTTGACGACCGAAGTTCGTGCAAGACTTGATTCGGACCCAACGAGAAAACAACATGATGTGTCTATCGTGAAACTGAGAAAACTGCTATTTCGATATTCGGAGAATGATGATATCGAAAAAACGACAGATGTACCACTGAAGTACTCAATGCTGGCTCAAAAAGGCGATTTGTTTACTGAGAAATACAGCTATCAAGGCTCACACTACTCAATACAAAGAAATATTGCTTCGGATAATAGCGTCGTGATGTTTCGTTGGCGAAATTCACTGCAATATGGCGATGTATTGGGATTTCTCCTCAATGAGAAGTTCGGTGACCGGGTTATTCTACAACCATACATTCTAAATGAAAGGAATCATGTTCACGGTATGTTTTATTTATTGTTCAATCATTCCAAATGTAATGGTACCAGATTCCGCGAAAAAAAGCATTAAAATCATCAAAAGCCGTAAAAAAATATCAGAACTCGTCAAAACCGGCAAAAACCATTATAATTATGGTTACCGCTGTTTGAGTTTTTGGCGAAATCTGCATAGTACCACAATAGAAACTATAGAAACCCTATACTTCCAGATAGAAACTTTATCCCAAAAATTCGCGGCAAAGCCAAACAAAAACAATGTGAGTATTTTTTTAAATTTTGCTATTCTCTAAATTTAGATCGACGTGATCGCCGTATACAACCCTGAAGCTCTTAAAGACGCAGAAATAATTATTCCATCACTGGATGGAAATAGTGGGTTTTTTGTGTTTCGAAAGCATTGAATTTGTATTAAATCTTTTAACAGGAGACATCAACGTCGCCCAAATATTTTTGGAAATTCCGTTCATGAAGGCAGCTCTGAAGCATGTGATAAATACTACAGTCAACAGATTTGTCGATAAGGTATCTTACAATTATTTAAAGTTGCAAAAAATATCTTCAGACAATTCCCAATAACGATCGTGTGAATTATTCAACATCGTTTAAGCCAACTCCGCCGCACGCAACGCTTCCAGTTCGGTTTGTCAACACAGCGATTGGTATGCTCAAATAGCGCGAAAAATGTTTAAAATATGTTTAAATTAATTTCAGCTGTTTTACAAAAGACGGTTACCATCGCTGGAATGGCTGACGAAACGGCGAATTCTACAATCTCCTATTTGGTACACGGTCATATGACCTATCTCCTGTGAGTTTTCACTTTTTTAGTGGGCCTATGCAGATTTTGAAAAGAAACGCAGTAAAAACCTTTTAAAGAAACTCGACAACATTATAAAGATTCGGCTAAACTAGTCTTAATCAGATTTTTCGCGTTTTTCTCCAAAATCTGCACATGCCGAAGACTGCCTCATGATTAATCATTCAAATGAACTTAATTCAGAAACAATTCACGATCGAAAGCGCGAGCAGTGGAAAAAAATGGTTGATGCGCCAACCAAAATTAATTAATTTATTCCTTTTTCTTTTTCATTTTTTTGTCTTTCATATTTTTTTTTAAATAAACAGGTATAGAAATCTTTACATCATATATTTAAAAGCGTTAAAATGCCAAACGAGTAGTGTAAAGTGAAATGGTATACGAAAAAAATCTCAATCGAATACGAAAAAATCCCAATCGAATACGAAAAAATCCTAATCGAATACGAAGAAATCGTTACCGTATATGAAGAATTGTAGTCGTATACGAAGAAATCACAATCATATACGAAGAATTATAATCGTATACGAAGAAATGCCAATCGTATATTAAGAAATCCCAATCGTATTTGGCCGCGTTTGAAGAGCGATATCAGCGTATACGATTGAGCTTTCTTCGTATACGACTCGGAATCATTTACCAGAGTACTTCAATCCCGTCGAAAACGTCTGAAGGCTTCTTGAACGTTGCGTTCGCTCACAAACCAAGCAGAATGGGAACCTTTTATGAGCTGAAGGCCGCAATTTGACTGGAATGGAACAGTGGGTCACTTGCATACCTCAAGGAACTCGCCGACAGAATGCGAAACCGAACATGTGAAATGATCCAAAACTATGGAGAGACTACTAATTATTGAATTTGTTGTGTTCTCGCGTTCAAACTTGTTTTACTTTGGATATTTAGAGCTTTTTCTTGCGTTTTAGTCCTTAAACGAAACGAAGTTGTTCGAAGGCCCGAATTCGGCCCGATTTCAAGTCAAAACTAAAACGGACGATCGCTCTATGGATAAAATAATAAGATTGGTGAAAAACTGTACAAAATATAGAAAAATACAGAAGAAACATGCAAAAATACCGAAAGAAAAGACAAAAAATAGGGGGTGGTGTATCATTTTGATGCGCTTGAAAATCCAACTTTTTCGGGCAGTGCCGATACGGACCAACGGACCATCATGAAAATACGCGTGTGTAGGTTTTCAATGGTCCTGAATTCGAAAATGAAATTTTCTTGTCACCAATATATATGGTTTTCTCAAAACTGCGAAATTTGGGGGGGGGGGTGGCGTATTATTATGCCGCGCACTGTATATCATAATATTTAATATTCGATAAATTGATTTGACTCATTCCAAACATTCTTATCAATCATTATCATTGAAAATTCCGAAAGAGAGCAATGATTTTATCAGTTTTTCAACTCGAAGCCAACACCCTAAACCAATATGCATAATTATAGTTTTGTCTTGTGAATTTATGCAATATTTCAGAATGCGAATTCTTTACATTGGCGTTTTGTTCCTGCATTTTGCATTGGCCGGTAATTTTTTTCTTTTGAAATATGTATCTTTGAAATTCTTATTGTGATTTCAGAAAGCATACAATGCGAAAATGGGGGATTTCCCAATTCTGATGGGATTTGTGATTGTCCGTCGTATTTCAAGGGTATTCACACATCTCATAAATAACAAATATGATTGTTGCAATTTATAGGAGATAATTGTTCTTCAATTGAATGTTTGAACGGAGGATATGTTGATGAAAATGGAGGAAAATTTTGCATATGTCCACCAGGATACCTCGGAATTCATTGTGAAGCCGGTAACATTTTATTTAAACATTAGCCATTGTACATTCTTTGATTTTAATTGAGAGCAAAAATATTTTATCTAAACATATTTCTTCTATTTTCGTATATTGAGCGATTCAACATTTTCAGTGAAACCGTCACCAGCAGCTCACGCGCAGTTCAGAACAATGGATTTCTCGTTGAACATTATGAACTTCAATTTGTACACTCCGTACTGGGGTTTTTTGACATATAACAATATTAAACGAGTGAGATCACACAGCGATTCGCATATTTTGCATTGTTTATAGGCTATTGATGTTGAATTTGTTTCATCTGAATACAAGAAAAAATGGTTATTCGAAACAAAAGGTCGGCCAAGCTTGAACCCAGTATTGAAGGAACCCGATTTTTCTTCTCGTTGAGCTTATTTATGCACTACATAAGCTAATTTTATTTTGATTTCAGTGATTTATATCGATGCAGAAGAAAACAAAAATATTAGTGCTCCTGAATATGCAGGCCTCTACTGGTGCTATCCTGTCAAAATTTACAAAAACATTGTAAAATTCATAAAAAGTTGTCCTTATTGTTTACTTAAAAATATAAATTTATTTACAGAAGCGTCATTGCAGAATAGTGCGATAACAATTATTACGCAGCATCCTCCTAACGACGATAATTTTGAGGAAGCTCGTTCAATGGTTCTCGCTTTTGGAATTAAGGTTAAAATTGCGATTTTTTTTGAGAAATCATTGTTCGGTTTATTCTCAAAAGAAAAACAAATTAATTCTAGTTTTGACTCAAAAGTTTAATGCATAATTTTGGGAGAGAACGTCGTTCTTACTTGTTAACTGTCCTGACATGAATTCAATTAATTTTGTTTTAAAAATTTAGATAAATGTTCTTTGGATTCCTGATGACACCTTCAACCCATGTACTTCCCCAGAGGTATTCCGAGGATCTCAATAGAACTTCATTAAAGCCCTACAAACTTTCAGGTGGACCATTTTAGGAATTTCGCCGAAAATAGCGGTGGAATATTTGCCAAATTACAAACGTCGGATAAAGAGGATTCAAACACAGAAACGGTGGGAAATAACTTAAAATAATTGAAATTGAAATCGAATGTTTAGATTGTCCGACAAATTTTAATGACACATCGAAATCCGCAATATTTTGCATTGAAACGTTTCAATAAATGCAGTGAAGGAGCTGTTGATTTCCAGCCGGATCCAAATATCGCCGGACCATATTACTTGACATTATTTGGAGGTGAGAATATCCATGAAATGGATATCAAGACTATTGGCATTTGTAACAGATTACATTCAGAAAATAATATCGTTTCCTAAAAAAAGAAAAATTTCAAATGTGGTACAAAAATGGACTAAGGCCAAATTTGAGATGCCAAATTGAGCTAAAATGACAAATCGAGCCGGCATCTTTTAAAAACAATACCCCATTTTGCCAAATTGGGCGTGGGAATGAAATTAAAAATGATTGATCCCACCACTTCCCAAATAATTTTCTCATCTTGTCAAAAATATTTTTAGGTCCGTTCACCAACATGCCATAAAATGCGAGATTTCAATTTATTTTATAATTTTAGGGTTTTTTCTTGTAGGAATTAGATACAGGGTGGCTGAAAATTACCCGGACTAAAATTTCGAGCCTTCGTGAGGCGCACTGGTGCTTTTTCAGCGCAATGTTTTTTTTTTAATTTTTTTAATTAGCAATGTTTTTTTACTATCTCTCAAATTTTCATGATAATTGATTCGGTTTTAGCAAAATGGCGAAGCAAAATGTAAACCGACCCGCAATTATCGCATTACACAAGTCCGGAATAGGCACGTATGCAATTTGGAAGCATCTGAGAATTCCGAAAAGCACCGTCTACGATGCGATTTCTCGTTTCAAGGATCTTGGCACAATCCAGGACCGTGCAGGCAGAGGAAGAAAAACTATGGTGACGACTTCTTCGAACTTTAAGATCGTCCGAGACAGAATCAGACGAAATGCTCATCAGGGCATCAAAAAGATGGCTTCCGCCCTGAATATGTCACGAGCTTCAATGACAACCATTGTCAAAAAGAAGCTTAAGTTGACTCCTTTTCGTGTCAGAAAAGCGGCCATCCTTTCTCAATCCAACAAGCTCAAACGGCACCAAAAGCGAAAACTCCTTTTGGCGGGCGCGCGATTCATCGTACGTCACACTCCGTGCCATCTGCTCCAATGGCAAATATCCTCTGATTTTCGTGGAAAATGGTGTCAAAATCGACAAGTACTACTATATCAATGAGATCCTGAAGAAGAACTTGCTTCGTTGGGCCCAAAAGCACTTTGGTGGACAACGATGGGTGTTCCAGCAGGACGGGGCGCCAGCTCATACTGCAAAGTTTACACAGGAGTGGTGCGCCAACAATTTCCCCTCCTTCATCAAGTCAAAAGAATGGCCCGCCTCGTCTCCTGAAATTAATCCGTTGGACTATTCCGAATGGGGCTCTTACAGAGTAAGGTCCTTGCTAGGCCCTACCCGAATTTGGACTATCTAAAGAAAGCGCTGGTCGAGGAATGGGACAAATTGTCGGTTGAATACCTGCGCGCCACGGTCTACGCATATCCAAAGCGTCTTCGCGCCGTCATCAGAAACCACGGAGATCGAATCGGACAACGATAATCTACTTATGTTTGTTATTGGAAAAATAAACTAAATATGAAATTTGAGTGTGTTTGAACAATTATTCAATGAAATACATTGGTTTTCATATAGTCCGGGTAATTTTCAGCCACCCTGTAATTCCAAAAATATACAAGAGTTGGTTTTTTTTAATTTAATATGATTCAAGCAGTTCGTTTTGCTCCAAGCTAACATTTTTTTGTAATATTAATTTGATATTCACATCATCTGTTTTCAAGCTCAGAAATCATTGGGCAAAACGAGGCGTTGTTGGTGCAAACATGCCGCCCATTTGCAATTTCAGCCAATTTCGTTAATTGGCATTCCCGTGGCCTTCTTTCGCAGGTCCCATTCGGCAGGTCCCATCCGTTCCAAATGAAACTTTTTGAATGCGAACCGAAACATCTTGCAATGCGCTATGTTTTTAGAAAGTGTCACAATCACACCCGACACATTCTCTGGATGCCAATTATCGAATCCAGCGATTTCTTATGACAGAACTATGAGAACTTTTCAAACGACGGGAGTTGCTTGCTCAGTTAAAACGAAATCTTCGTCTTCCTGTTCATTAATGGTAAATTTCCAAATACATTTGAACATCGTTTAATGAATCCCTGCAGATTTTCGCTTCTTCTAAGGATTCTGGTGTTAACATTTATTCTACATATCTCGAAAATAAACAATTAGATTCGTCAAGATATGCAATGATTGAAGGTATAAAATTATAATGATGCTATGTAAAATTCGCAAAAAATTAAAAAAAAACGCTAACAATAGTTTTGAAAATCTGTAAAAACCATAGTTAAATCCAGTTTTTCGTGTTTTTCTCTAAAAATGGCACGCCCATAATCCGTGGCTCGTGAAAGTGGCTCATAATTTTTGACTTGTGCTTTCCCGCCCATTTTCAGGAATACACAATTTCAGAGAATGTTCCTTGCGATATATTAGATCGCTAGTATCATTTTTGCAATTTTTAAAAATGTTGGGCTCGGACTCTTTTGGACCTTTCTATAACACTTTTGACAGCTTATATGAACACTGTTCCTCAAATGTTTAACCGATATTTTCTTCAAAAAATGACGTTTTCAAAAATTTTCAAAAAAAAAATGCTTTTATTGTTAAAATATGGCCTAAATGGGTTCTTTTTAATTTTTTATTTTATATTCCGAAAATTGTGTTTTGGCAATCCTCTTTTAATTGGGAAAAAGTCGACCAACAACTGATTGACAATCCCAATTTATCGATCGACACTCGACTCTTCCAAGTGGCACGCAATCAGGAAATGCCATCCGAATGTTAAACCAATTTTCTGTTATGATATTGTTGTTATTTTCTGTTTTTTTTTTTGTTGAGCAGTGTAGTAACATTTTCCTGTATGCTCGGTTCATTTTACCAAATTTTGAAAAATCAAAATGAGCTAGAAGCCAAAAATTATAAGCCACAAAAAATATAGTAAGTACGAGCCATTTTCACAAGAGAAAAATCGCGAGTCTTTCATCTGCATAGTATATTATTGTATGCAATAAAATGCAGACGTTTGTATTCATATCTAAAATATTTAGGAGTTGATATGTACCAAGGATTTCATTTCGAATCAATCAACAAATCGGAAACAGTAAGTTCTGAACTATTCGCAAATATTGGGGGGCCTGTTATGAAGAATTGAAGGCATTGGTCTCGTTTTCGACTTTGTATATATGTAGATAATTTCTTGTTTAAAAAATTAGTAGAATTGAAATGATATTGAGACAATAATTGTCTAAAACAGAACAAGTCATTCGAACAAGTCACTATCCTCGTAATTTAATTAATTCAATTGTTTTTAATTGTTTAGGTAACTTTGAAAAATGTTAGGGCAATTACACAAGAACCAAATATAAAACACCGCGATCTCGCTGCATTTGAATGGTTAACAACGGTAAGCATTTTAAGAACTGAAGGATTTTAAAAGAATCAACAATAACTGAATAGGAAAAATCGACTTGTACCGTTGGAGATCCGTTATATTTTGAATTTGATATTCAAATTGGCGACAGATCATCAACTCGAGCAATTCGCGCTCCTTGCATTCCAGGTTTTCTTTTCTTCCTTTTTATTTCACAATTTGTTCTTTTTATATGTAGTGCCGATTCCGACATCAACTACACTAACGGGTGAATCGTTGTGTATTGAAAATCAATTTTAAAAAAAGTATTGCAGAAAATTCAAGCTCCTCCATCGCTTTAAGCTCTTCAACGGAAGCAATTGTCTCGACTTCCACGGCTTCTGCCGCTTCCTCTACTTCATCTGTTGTACCAACAACACGTAGGATTTCGTATTTCATTACTATTCATAGCTATTCTACATACATTTAATATATTAATAATTACAAATATCGACATTCAGCCAACTGTCAAGGAAGCTTGGAAACAAAATCACAATTCTATTTCGGTTATGCGACCGATTCAGACAAAATTACATATAATAACATAAAGAACAATTTGCTGCAAATTTTGGAAAACATGAGTGGAATAGCAGAATTTACAACGTTTTATGATCAACGATTGGATGCAAAAGAAGAACAAAATAAACTGAACAGTACGAGCACATTGACGTGAGTCTCATTACTAGTTTGGTTTTTAATATATGTATTTGTTTCAGAGGATACGATATTCAATTGACAACATTTAACGTAGTCAATGAAAATTTTGCTATACCATCAAGTACTCCATCCGATGTTATAAGTCAACTTGAGGTGTTTTGCTTTTGATTTCTTTTAACATTTTAATTTTAAATTATTTAGAATTTCATCAATTTCGTGAATATATCAGAACACTCCTATATATTATTGCTACTCAATCGACTGCCTTCCTCGAATTCCTTGCTGAAACCAGACACGTATCAGAAATTAACCGCAAAAAATATTCGGGTAATAATGAAAAAAAAAACAAATCATTTTTCATTAAAAAACGAGAATTTCTAATATGATACGAGATTTTAATTGAGTGCGATTTTTTTTGAGTTTGAGTTTGAATTTTACAATTAAAACGAATTTTGGAACAGTTTGTCCGGAGGAGCTGCGAGCAGTCGATCGTCCTCAACATCTGGGCGAACGTTACCTTGTGTTTGCCCCTTTTCGCTTCTAGATTGCTTAATTGGTCCCTTACCAGCGAATGAACTGTCTCAAAATTTGTTCTTAATTTGAAAATAATCGTTTTATGCAAAAAATTCTCAATTGCACCAACTTTAATATTTTTTAAGGTTATCAGCGTGCTTAGTATTGGAAGTCTTATTGCTCAAAAGGATTATCTGATTAATCGCGGATCTAGCGAACTCAACAAAATTGCCGCAATGACACACGGGCATTATATTTTAGCGAATGAATCAATTCGATCAACCAACTATGGTGTTACATCAGAATTAATTGAGGTAATTCTATAGAATTTGTAGTATTAATAGTTAGAGTTGGTAATACTAGATTGTTAGCCGAATTGCCGATTCGTCGATTGGACAAGAGCTCATTCTTGCTGGCAATGTACTCTCTACATCGATTCATTCAACCCTCGGATCAATGATTTCTCCACATTCCAACATTACTGTGTCGCTTTCCTTATCAGCCGGAGACAGTAAAAATGTGTTTTGAAGCAAAAAATCGTAGATATAAATTCAGCAAGCGTCCCTTCGATGCCGAGCGTACTTCGAATCGCATTTGCGCCTGAAAATGGTACTTCAGTAACTCACGATTTTCTGGCAAATGCACAATACGTAAGTAAAATCATTGACTGGAAACCATCAAAAATCATTTAAAAACTTTAATATTTCTCAAATAGAATTGAATTTTGTGTTTTTCAGAAATCCTCGAATTACTATAGCGCAGACTTGACACTGGTCCCTGGCACAAAATATATTGTTAGATTGATTTACGCTGCGAGTGGAGACAATGATCTTCTTCTGAGGGTTTGGGGTCCCAAGTAAAGGATTTCTATTATCAGAGTTAATCTGTTAACCACCTCGTATCATTTTTAATTTAGATTGACTTCACAATCGGCGGGATTTGTTCACGTGGATGGAAAAGAAGAGAATCCTGATACAATAAATGGAGCTGGTCTGAAATTTAAAATAAAAGATGAATGTGTTTCAGAGGTAAAATCCAATAAATTGTTTTAAAATCTCGTTACCTCAGGCATCCATTCGTATTACTGACTGCAGCGGGAATGTTGGCACAAAATATGATGCGGAGCAATATGCGAAACGAAATGATACAGAAAACTGGCAATATTGGTTCGTTCCCTATTTCTGTGACAACATTCCTCAAAACGATTGCGTTAAAGGAACAGAAGGAAAATATGATATTCAAGTAAGCTCAGAAAAATGATAATTGTCGCAACATCTGCTCCCGTCCAGACGCCAGCACCCGAACTGCATTTACCATTTCGGGTTGCTCATCTGCTCGGGAGAGTCGTGCAGAATTTGCGAAGACGTTCAGCAGACTATTATTATGTAGAAACTGCGTTGAATCTGCTGAAGTTCTGCCCAAAGTCTGCACGATTTTCGCATATGCGTGTTGTAAATTTAGGAAAATCAAATACATGCATCAAAATGAGTCAATTTTAGAAAATGAAATAAAAATTATCAATGATAGCCTACAATAAAGGGTTTTGACAGTGAGCTATCGCGATAGAGCAAGAAATTTATTTTTTCAATTAGCTACAATTTGTTTAGCTGACTTTTTCAAGATCTGACTTCAAGTCATGCGCATCGCGATAAGGCTAAAAAGGGATGAAAATTGCAAAATCAAAAAACGTTGAAAGTGAAAAAAAATTCTTATCAACGTCTTAATTGTTATTTTCGAAGAAATCAAGAATATATTTTTTAAATGTAATGTCGGCTTGGGGGGGGCTGATGTAGATTTACTGGTGCACCTTTCGAAATGGTCTCGCCACACATGAAGCGAAGACGTATGTGTGTACTGTGGTCGCCGGACGCACATTATATAATTCTTTATAATATAATGTTTACAGATTTCTGTTGGAAATAAATATCAATTCACTAGATCTTTTGTTTGTGCCGAATCTAAAAGCAGTCCCGAATATAATTGCCGAAACAAAGATGCATTAGGAAACTATCAATGCGCCCAAAATGTTGCTCCGTTCAAACGTGGCCCAACTGGAAAACTTACCGATTGCTCTGGGCATGGCCGTCTCGTATTCAACAATATTTACGAATTTAAATGTGAATGTGATGATAGTTTCAGTGGAGATTCATGTGAAATCGGTACCCCTTTTTGATTAATTTTATCAAATCCAATGAATTAAGGAAGTTGCTCCTCTACTCAAACCGATTTTCTCTCGATCGACACTAAATACAGAACATATACTGTTATCGTTGGAGTTGCAAACAATTATATAGAGATATCTCTAGAAGATGCTAAAAACGTATTTCAAATTTCTAACGATAATAATAATAATATATGGAAATACCAACTGATTGTCTACTGTAACCTCGATCAAGGTTTGTTGTGAAAATTCTCCCTAGATCTGTTTTCACTATATCATTGTTTTTTAAATCAAATAATCATCTTTAATATTTATGAATCACTTTAATCAAACGATTACGTTTAATTTGACTTTTCAGTCGAGGTTTTATATTCCGGCGGGGATATCGCCAAATTTAACAAAGCATTTGAAACGAGACAAGCCGATATGTTTATCCAATGCAAAGAAAATGATAATACATTCGACTTAACACGTATTTACAACATTGGAATTCAAGGTTTTTTTGGTAGAAATCTGCGAAATTTGAATAAAATGAACGATTTAGGTGTCGGAAATAATGTCAATGGACTTCTCGCATTTTTCACGGAAGAGCCGAAATATGTGAATGTTAGCCTCAATGAGTTCATCCAAGTATCACAGACATATAAACAACAGGTATTCATTTTGCATTTTGTATATGGATGTATTATAAACTATTTGAGCTCTTTGTGTTTACCGCTCCAGAATGCGATACTCCTTCACTTTTACCATATTCTGTCGTTCAAGCGACCATGTCAACAGGAGGTTTTGTGATTCAATCGAAAATTGATGAAAATTCGACGAAAATCGAATACATTAATAAGGTGAAACGGATAAATTATTGATTGTTTCCAACGTGTTACTTACCGTTACAGACATTTGAAACGATTTTGAAAGGTGATCGTGCGATCGCTTTTGCCGCTTCTGGTTACAGTGAATCTCAAATCAGTGTCACTCTAGAAGAAGACTCAATTGCATATTTGATGACGTGGAATATGGGAGGCCTAATTTATTTTAGTAAGTTCGTTATACAGTAATATACATTTTCCGTCATAACAAGGAGTGGTCCAATTGAGGTGAAATTTTTACTGGATGTGAAAATGTCTCAAAAAGAAAATTAATAAAACCTCTTACTGTAGATTACAATGTGACGTGAAAATAGACTAGACTTTAAAACTCTCGAAAATTGAAAAAAAGAACCTTTTTTTAATGTACTTTTTAAAATCTAAATTTATTCAGTTTTCTTCCATGTTTGATTGTTCGGAAAGTAACAGAGTACTTTGCGTAAATCGATAATTGTTCCCCATGTATTTCTGTTAGGTTCGATATTTGTCATGCATAGTCGAGAATGTTCTCGAAAGTTTTCAGTGACCCCCCACCCGTAGTTATAAGCCCCCGTAGTTCAACGTGAAGCTCCTATAATGAGTCATCTTTCACATCTGTAACTGAGATCTGAGCTTTGAAGATAAGTCGCGTACGGGTCGCCCACCCACCCTCGACAATGACGCACTGTGTGCTGCCATTAAAGTCAATGCCGAGGCTAGTACGAGGGATCTGAAGAATTCACTTGAGTGCGTAATGTTCACCATCTCGACCCAGCTGCACGTTCTCGGATACCGCAAAGTTCGCTCAATGTGGGTACCGCACGAGCTGACGAACGGCAATCGGCAGGCACGAGTAAACATCTCCCTTTCTCTTCTTCTCCAAGTGTTCCACAAGAGGTTTCGGGAAGATCTGACTACTGGAGATGAAAGCTGGGTCTACTACGACAACACCTCACCTCACTATGTCTACGGAGAAAAGATGAGCCACCGCCGCAGTAAAAACGCAACATAAAAAGAAGTTCCACCTATACATTTTTTGGGTTTCTCAGGGTGTGCTCTTCACGAGGTTCTCAAGTAGGCGCAGACAATCAATGCTTCCACTTACTGTCGCCAACTCGAGAAGCTCGCGCAAGAACAGCAGAAGACTAGGCCAAGAAGGTCGACGGTTTACTACCTCCATGACGAGGCCCGAACACATGTAGCGAAGGAGGATCGCCTCAAGCTGCAGACGCCCGGCTGGCAAGTCGTACCTCATCCCCCCTTACAGCTCGGAGCTTGCCAACTCTGACTACCATCTTTTCCGCCCGTTTAAGCATTTCCTGAAAGCTAGAAAATACCAGAAATCCGATGACCTCATTTCCGCAATTGCATTGTTCATCGAGTCCCAGTTTCACGAGTTTTGGCAGAAGGACGTTCAAACTTTGCTCATCCGTTGGGTTACCGATAACAATAGTGATTATATGGTTGACTTAAAAACTGCTTCTACAATAGCTGAAACTTTCGCAGATTATGAAGTCTGGAAATGAACTAGTATGGTAATGTTTTTCTTCTAACGGTGTCGGCCCTTTCCATAGAATTAAAGGCATAATGAACTAGAATACGTACAAAAACATCTCTTCCGGTTAGGTCAAGAAATTGTTCGGGTAGCGTTGAGTGAACTTTATGAAGTGGCCAAGCCAATCTCCCGACCTGAATCAATATGACGAATCGGGGTGACGAAATTGAAAAACAATAAATTGAGCTGAAAATTTTTCTCAATTAGAGCAATCTTCCGATAGCGACTCTAAACAACTTATGTTAGTGTCTTCCAAAGATGTGCGGCAGTTATTCAAGCAAATGCTATGGTTACTAAACATTAGGTGTATGTATATGTATAAGAACGATATTTGTTGATCTCGATATTTTTCTGTATTGTGCATTTTATGGGTCGATTCAACAGTTGTGGTTCGTTTTTTTTTTCACAATTTTTAATTGGCGCTACATTAATTTAGAAGTGACATATAATGTTTTTCTTTGCAAATTTGTCTCTTTTTATGTTAAATGTTCGTTTAAACGGAAAATTGGCGACTTTGAAAAATGAAATTTGGTTGCAAGTGGCTGCAATATTCCGAGATTCTCGATTTTCTTAATTTTACTAGTAATTGTTTGCGAAAAATGTAGCCAAGACCTACACCAATCGATTTTTTACAGATTTTAAAGAATCTGTAAAAAAAAGTCGCAAAAATGCCTGAAGACATCGCGATAGCACAAAAACCCAAAAATCAAAAAATCACGGGCTCGTCGATCAAAATAGGATATTTTTTTAATGACAAAAGTTCTTTAAGACTTATAATTTTCAGACAGTGCACCACAAGAAAACGCTAATTGTGTGAAAAACGGCAATATAATGGCCTTATGTAAAATAACGGATAAAACTAATTTAGTGGTATCCGAACTGTAATATTCCTCAATAAATAAACTATACAGATAACCAGTTCTCAACCAAGTTCCAATTATTCCGCTGTTGTCTACGTTACTAATGGAGTTGCACCAGTTGCTGAAATAATAAGTGATACAAACGTCGACGCATCAGATGCTGTTTCAACGAGCACTTCGAGTATCTAATTTTTCCGTGATTCTAGTTTTATTAAATTTTAGATACTCGTACGAAATTGGCAGTTTTTATCCCAGATGGTTGGAAAATTGAATCAGGAGACGACGATAGCAGGTACTCAGCGATAAACCGCGAGTTCGCGGCTCCGCCTCTCGCGAATTCGCGCTTTAATATATCCCCCAAAAAAAAACAATAGCAGTAGTCTTGACAAAAAATAAGTGCAGATTGACAGACGTGACTATAAGAATAGGTTAAAGACGCACCGCGCAAACCTCTCCTTAAATTTTTTTGAATTTAGAAAATGTTCGGCGGTAGCGTGATGCCTTCAATAAATTCCCATCAGTCTGCTAAACTTTTAAACATCGAACTTTATTTAACAATGTCTGTTCACGTTTCTTTTTACAGAATCGCAAATCGTTCACAATGCATATTTGATACTACACTTTACAGTGTACTAGCAACGGATAAATACGAAGTTGGGGCTAATCTTGCCAAGGTTTACAATTTTCTAATGAACCTATTCATGCAATTAAAAAATGTTTCAAAATAACACAATTCTCCAATGCAGGATGAAAAATTCAATGGGTACTGTAATTAAATTATCAATAAAAGCCACAATTTCAATGAGAAAATCTGTTGCCGTGCGTCTTTTTTTTGCAATTACGGTATTATTTTTTAGACAAGCATTTTTTAATGATACCTGTAAAAAAAACTTAAGAAAAATAAGAAATATTACAGGAATGTTTATAGATTGAACGAAAAAAAAAAGAAAATTTGAATCAATCAAATAAAAAAATAATACCGTAACTTGGAAAAAAAGACGCACGGCAACAATATGTATATTCTCATATAGGTTTCGCAGATTTTTTCATAATTTAATAACAGAAACCATTTCATTTTTTTCTATCGGTGCATTGTAAAAATGTGTTATTTTTTACAACGCCCTTGTAAGAGCTCTTCATCATTTTTGTTCCACATTATTAATAGACAAATTTGGGTTGTCATTGTTTTAATTCAACTAGTGGATTCCCTCGGGTCTCGTATAGAAAAATCGTAAGAGAAAATTTCGCTTTCCCTAATAGTCTTAAAATGAATGAGTTTTTTTTAGGTCAATACTGAATGGGGGGAAGCTGAATGGGAGGAATGGGAGGAAAACCCTGAATGGGGGAACGTCTATTTTTGTCTCTAACGAGTTTTGCCTAAATCTTACGCGAACTGTTTAAGAAACGGGACCAATTAAAAATTTCACGGTTTCACCTAACATAAGCCTTTTTATTTGAAGAACACATCAAGAAAATAATTACAATTGTTTCTGCTTCATCTTGGAAGGTCTTACGCCTAAAATTCTGAATTTATAAGAGCACTCGAAGTATGTTTTTGTAGTTCAATTCTCGCGACGATTAAGTTTTTTGGCATTTTTCAAATATTCACCTTTTTTCCTCCATTCAGAAATATAATTTTTCAACTTTACCCCCCATTAAGACAAAAATTAGACGTTCCTCCATTCAGCGTTTCCCCCCCCCCCTACCACCCATTCAGTATCTACCCTATTTTATGAGGTTTAAAATATTTTGATGCAACACAATTATAAGAAATGAATGAGCTCATTTTGTTTCATTGAAAACGCAGAAAATGTTTCAAAATCGTTCATCTTACGTTATTCTATTTCAGATCGGATTGAAAAAGGACGGTGTATCTGTCATTAGATATTTCCCAATTGCCACATCTCAAGATGTGAATTGTCAAAATGGAGGAACTCCGCATCACGACACAGGAAGCTGTCATTGTTCAGAAAATTTCACCGGTTCCGACTGCTCGCAAGTAATTTGCGACAAATCAATTAGCGACTGGCATTCAAACGCGTGGAATAATGTGTGTGTATGTCAGAGGGCAGACGACAAACAATGTCACGATACAGTTGGCAGCATGATCAGTCAAGCAAGCTAAGAATCAGTTCATATGCGATAAGCGATAAAAATTTGAAAAAAAAAACGAAATTCGGCTAATGAATTATTAATTATTATGCAATATACTGTCATTCCAGTCAGTCAAATCGAGAAATTAGTTGCGCGACAAAGATTGCGATAATTCTGCACACATTTTCGTCTTCTCGTTTTCGATTTGCTCGATCAAATCTCGTTCAAACTGATTTTTGTGATACCTCCTCAGCATATTATAAGTCATGTCCAAATCTAAAGACGGGTCGTTTTCAAACGCTCGAATTCGATTTTCAAGTCTATCCAAAGCCTCATGAATAGTTAATCGAATACATTTCAGCTCACATAGCAATCTGAAACGTTAAAATTCTTAAATTAGTCGTTGGAGCTCTTACCGTCGTGCCATGGCTAGCCGCACCATTTCATTACGAATAATTTTATAGAAAATGTTTCTAGTTTCGGAGAGAGTTACCACATGTTCAACGGCTCCAACAAACTTCATTCGGTGCCAGGTATCGTGCATATCAGCGAACTTGAGGGCACCTTTTTTGAACATTTGTTTGATTGAATCATTTGTTTGATCCTCCTGAATAGTAGAAGATCTTTTGTTAGTATTAAAATCTTTTGCGAATTTTTCAATAATTTATTTCTGAAAATGGCGGCAAAAAAGAGAATATATCGTTCGCGTCTGCTGTTTTTTTTTTTTTTCAAGTTTCGTAATTTTACGATTTTTTGTAACGGACTGCAATTTTGCTGGACCAGTTGCGGCCGGATAGATACAAATGCAAGATATTCCACAACGACGCATACGCAACGCGGCTAATATAAATGTTATTTATTGCTAGCTTCGAAAGAACAAGCCTGGACAACTTGAAATGCGCGAATCGTATTTCAAACACTGCAAGCATGCCTGTAAATCTATCCAAGCACTGTATTTTCAAAGGGAGTTAATGACGTGCATTTTAAAACAATAAAAAATTGGTACCTTGGAAACTCCACTATTTTCCATTATCGCTTCCAAAACTGGTGAACGAATTTTGAGACTAACAATTGCACTTGGTTCAAGAACGCCGCCACGCGACTCGCGATCGGCGACCAAGTGAACGAATCCGGGATTTATTTGAGAATCTAAAACAGCCCAAGCTCCTCCACGAAGTTCACCGCCCGACGGAATATACACAATTACGGGCTGCGAATATTGCGAAAGCTCATCGATTATATTTGCTCCAAAGTTCAATACGTTCATAGACATGTCTGAAAAAAAAATAATTTAGACTGGCTCTATTTGAAATGATTGTCAAACCTTTCCTTCCTCCGGAGAATCCTCGCAAATTTGCAATTATCACTAATGGTAACCCTTCTTTATTAAAGTCACTGATTGCTTGTGACGTCTTATACGCAGAATCCGGATACCAAACCTGCGCAGATCGTTCAATTTTGGTTGCTTTGCTTGTTTCCAAAGCCTCATCAGCCAACTCTTCAAAAGTAATTGATTTCCACTGAGAAGCAATCACGCCGCACGGCATAGAATGAATTCTCGCCCTTCCGACCACGATCGATTTAGCCCAATTCGGACAAATCTCATCAAAAGAGCCACAATCGAAAATTCCTTCTAAAATTAATTTTCATACGTTTCCACAAATATCACACGACAACGTTTTTCATCAATTCCGTCGATTACTGATCTCACATCGTTTTTCATTTCATCTGGAGAAACTTGTACGGTAGAGTTGGTCTCAGCATTTAGCAGTTCCTCGAAAAAAGGAAACGATGATATCTTAAATTTGTTTTTTTTTAATAGAAACAAACAACAAATAATTTCCCGACTTTTTTTGGTATATACAAGAGCCACTCGACAATTTTTCGGAATCCTTCGAAATCTGAAGAAACAACAGCGTGGGCAATTCCATTGTTTTTCATTACTTCAACACCGCCGATACGATTGTTGGATGCGTAAATCTGGATATAATATCTTATATACATAAATATGAGAAAAATAATTATATTTTGTGACTGAAAAGTGATTACCGGATATTGCCGTTGAGAGACTCAACGCAAAAATTGCGTCCGTTTTTATTACCGTACTCAAAACATTTTTCGAAATTCGAAAACGCCTCAAACACATATATTTAAAAAACCAGGCTCATTGTTCTGAAGTCAGGAATTGTTTAACATTTGAGTAACCTTGACAATTTCGCCTTACGCGACCGAATAGAAAAAAATGTCTAATGTATAGTCGGCGTCAAACGACTGAAGGGAGACGGGGCCTTCAAATTCGCGAAATTAGTGTAGATTTAAATTTTTCGTTGATTGAATATTCAATGAGCGTATACTATGCGATAAACGTAATCTCGCTGCCTCGAAACGCATTGGCAAACAGCCAACAATTTTTTAAACTTCTTCAAGTCGTTTGACTTCGACAATATACAGTACTGGCCATAATGATGTTCGCCTAGTGTTTTTTGAGCATAACTTGGCTCAAACGCGGCCGATCGGGCTGAAATTTTTAGCATATCTTTAAAACGCGTTGAAAATGCGTTTGAATGATATCGCATACTGCAGGAAAGTTTTTTTTTTTCGAAAAATCACAAATTTCATAAAAATGCAGAAAATGGAAAAAATGACACAATGTGATTTGAAAGTCTCAGAAACCCGAAAACGTTACAAATGTGTAGAAAACCGGTTTTTAATTCTTCAATACTTTGTTGCGTATCTCTTGGCATCCATAACCGCGTGGCATCTGCGAGGAATCGAGTCCAAGAGGGAGCGGATCACTGCATCGGAATGGCACCCCATGCGGCTTTGAGTTGAGCGAACTTCTCGTCGGCGTTTGATGCACGGAGCCCTCTAACCATGCGTACCAGTTCTTCCCAGAGATGTTCGATCGGATTATGGTCCGGAATCTGCGATGGCCATGCAACAATATCAAGTCGGCGTCGTTGGAACCAATTCTTTGCATGTCCAAATGTGCTTAGAGTCGTTGTCTTGCTGGAAAACGAATGCACGTCCGACGTTTGCCAATGCCCAAGGTCTCATTGTGGTTTCCAGGATATCCTTGTACTGGTACCGATCCATGATTCCATTTACACGTCGAAGCGGTAACATGGCGGTGTCGGAGAAGCAGTCCCATCCTCTGCAAGATGCTTCACCGTTCGAAGGTGGTACTTTGGCATGAATCTGGCTCCAATAGGTCGACGAATCCACTTGATTTCATCACTTCCGAACAAGTTGAACATCGATTCATCGCTATAAATGTGTTTGGCCCATTCACGTCGTCCCCAGTTCAGATGATCCTTGCACCATGCCACCCTTGTCTTTCGGTTCTTCTCACTGATCAATGGTTTCTTCACCGGGCGTCTTCCATGAAGTCCATTCTCCCCCAAACGACGTCTAATTGTTCTTCTGGATGGCATTGAAGCATTTGGTGTTGCCACAAGAATCTGGATATCTGCTGAAGTCCGTCTAGGATCTTCTCTTGAAGCCCGACAGATGTTCCGATCTTGGAGCCTAGTAGTTTTGCAAAGTCTACTATGTGATTTCTTAACAAAAATGCAGCCCAATAGATTAGAAATAGTCCAGAAAGAATAAAAAAGCGTAAATTTTGTCTTAATCATTGCAAAACTTTTTGGATTCCTCTTCGGGAGCACAGGAACTGCTGAGCCAGAAGGCTTCTGGACGACCCAGTCTTATGACCGTTGTCGATCGCTTTTTGAACTTCCGCCGTGAAATTTTTCTTTCCAGAAGGTTGAAAAATTACTAAAAACATGTTTCATGTTCAAATTTCAAATAAAAACATTTTTATGGACAAAGTTTGAAAAAAATGAAAAATTGGTAAAATCGAAAAAAACAAAAAAAATTTTAAAAAAAAATTAATTTTTCAACATGAGGCAATTTTGTTGTTTCCAAGTTTGCGCAACTGTGATTAGCGTTTACAGTAAAAATTTCAGCCCAATCGGCAGCGTTTGTGCCAAGTTATGCTCAAAAAACACTAGGCGAACATCATTATGGCCAGTACTTTACATATAATACAGAATACTGACAAAAAGAATGTGAATAAAATCATTGAGGAGAACGCAAAACCATAATGTTCTTTCTTTATTTCTCAGGAAAGTAGCGCAGAGTTTCAACAGACTCTTATAACAAACTACGCAAAGTCTGCTGATTTAAATTTTTTAAATTTATGATTGATGATTAATTTTTGCGCAGAACTTATTAATTAATTTATTTATAGACATTCAACAGAGTTTGCAAATATCTTCGGCATACTCGGCGGAGTGTCTTATAAGTTTTTCTCTAGTTACTTCGAACCTTTTTTCCAAGCAAAGTATTCAATGCGTCGGCTCCCGTTAATATGATCTGCGATTTTTCGTGTTGCACAATCCTTCGCGCTAGTCTCGCTGTATACGCACCGATACCCACCGATCGACCGGTCACATAACAATATGTAGGAATTTCGCTGTACGCACGGGATGTTTCAGTAGCAATTCGCGCAGATCCCATCAAGTTTTCAACTCCAATTGGTTCATCCTGAACAAAAACAATTTCAATAAAAAATTGTTCGATGCAAACGAATCAATTAAAAAATAAAAATATTCACATGAGTTCCTTTGATGCTAATTAATCTCCAATGATCTTCAACACGTTCGCAATCAATTCGATTTTCCAAAAATACTTTTTCTTCGTCTTCCAAATAATTATATTCGAAATCGTTGTTTCTTGTTGTCTTGACCTTCATCTTTTTCAGAACTTGAGAATCAATTCCAATTCGAGCTCCAGAATTGCTCGAAATATTAACGCGCGGAATCTCAAACGTTTAATAAATACATAATGTTTTTTTTTAAAATAAGATATGTAATTCACCTTGTGCTTCCTTGCGTATTGACTGGCTGCTTCAAATATTGCATGCTCGGATACCGAAAATGATCCAGCACAGTATGAGATATCGTTAGCAATTAAGATAAACTCTAAAGGATCTATTCTTCCGGGAATGAGAAGCCGAACAATCCACACGAAAACTGAGCTCCTCGAAAAATATTGCGGCACCTTCATCGCAACTTTTTTGAATTCTAATTGTCCATTCTGAATACACCTTTTTATTACAGGGTGTCATTTAAGTTCCCGCACAACTTTGTAGACGTACATTTCTGAAACTAAAAGTCCAAATCAAACGAGACTCGAAATATTTTTTATCTATAGTATAACAAATATTTATCTATTAACTCTTTTTGATTCGGCCTCTTTTCGCAGCTATGACTTCACGGAGACGCTTCGGGTAGAATTCGACTGTGGTACGCAGGTATTCGATGGAAAGATTGTCCCATTCCGCCAGTAATGTCTTCTTCAGAGCCTCTACACTTGAGTTGGGTTTTGCGTTGACCTTCTCCTGCAAGACCCCATCACGGAAAAGTCAAGCGGGTTCAGGTCTGGGGAGCAATCAGGCCATTCGGATGACTTGATAAAGTCGGGAAAATGGGTCTGGCACCACTCCTGAGTAGTTTTGGCAGTGTATGCGGGTGCTCCGTCCTGTTGAAAGACCCATTTCTGCCCACCGAAATGCGTTTGGGTCCAGGGCATCACATGCTTCTCCAAAATGTCCCGAACGTAGACTTCTTTGTTCATTTTCACCATCTGATCCACGAAAACCAGGTAGCACTTCCCGGTTGAGCAGATGGCACCAAAAGCCATCACACTGGCAGGATGTGAGGCTGGATGATATGTTCTTCCTTTCTCAGAAGCTTGCTGGGATGTTTGGCCAAGTACTCAATGGTTTTGTGAGTTGAATGCCGCCTCCACACTGAACAGCTTCTCGTCGGAGAAGACAGTGACGAGGTGTTCTCCAGACCGCGTGCGAGCAAGAAGTCGTTTTGCTTTTTCGAAGCGTCTCTGCTTGTTGACGGCCGATAGAATTGCCGCTTTTTGGACACGATATGGGGTCAGTACAAGCTTTGTTTTGACGATTTGTTCCATAGCAAAGATGCTCATTCCCATGTCTGACGCCATCTTTCTCATGCTCCTGTGTGGGTTTCGCCTGATCCTCGATTTAACGGCGTTGATCTTCTGAGGAGTGGTTACTGAGACGAGTCTTCCTTGTCTGGGACGGACACTGGTCGTATTTAGCTACTTGAATCGTTTGATGGTGTCGCAAACCGTTCTACGAAGCACACCGACCCGTTGAATGATGTCTCTCGGGCTCACATTTTGCTTATGAAGTTCGATAATGGAAGCGCGATGGATGTTAGCCTTCGCCATTTCTCGGAAACACATCCGAATGAGGTGAAACTTGGGAAATAAGTAAAATACACCTTATTTAACAAAAATAAATTGTATTGGTGCACAAAAAGTGCGACAGTCAATCTCTTCATGGCGTCAAACTTTTGTGCGGGAACTTAAATGACACCCTGTAGTTGTCAATTGTAAATCCATTGTCATTGACGGACGAGTTAATGGTTATGTTTATATCATTTGAATTGCCACCTGACTCTAGCATGGAAAAAACTCAACAAAACATGGTAACTTTAAAACATGGTAACTTTTACTTTTTCACCGAAAAAACGCTGGTCCACAATTATTCAAAGTGCTAGTTTTTTGCTAATTAACAAAATTTTCAAATGTTGCTAATTAATCAAATACGTTTGGCCAGGGCAATATGTAAGTTAGCTTTGATTAAATTTTATCAGAAATCCAATTTTAGAAGTTCATTGGTCAAAATTACCTGATTAAGATTCATTTCAGTTGCATCAATCAAATCCCAAAATTCTTGAACATCATAACCTTTCTCGTTATGCATTTTATGAGAAACGCCAGCAAACAAGATGAGAATATCAAAAACCGAGACTGTTCGGTTTTTCCTGAACATTTGATCAAATAACCTTATCATTATTGCTTACTGTGCAATATATCTTGTTTTCAACGACAAATTATGGGAATAAATCTTCAAAGCTTCATCGGAATATCGCTGACTAAGATATGCACCATAATCACAATACAAGGGCTCTTTCAAATGAATTGCATTATTTGAGCAGCAATAGATTTGAATCTGGAATGAATTTATTTCGTCACATTGTAGATGTTGCGCGGTTCACGAAAATTGGCTAAATGTCAATTTTCTTTGAACCAGGCAAATGTACTTTTAACTTATTCTTATTCGTTGCCTTTTTGGATTTAACTAATTTTCCGCAAAAGCGCGAAATTAATAATAATTTGTTTTAAAATAAAACTCTAACCAAATGCATTTTGTATCTGCGCAGTCGATTTTCATTTTCTCGAATGTACTTCTCAACATTTGTCGGGTGACCATTTTCAGATGGTAGAAACGACAATCTGACATAATTCACAGCAAGTTTGAACCTGGTGTATTTCAAAGTTTAGTATCATTATAACTATTATAGTCGGTGTCCTGTGACTGCTGTACGAGGGTAGATATACGCGCATGCGCCTGGAAAAGGTCTTACAGCGTGTGTACGCTTATTTTGCTGTTTTCACGTGAAAGATTAATTTTTTGTTGATGACTTTGGCATTTCCTTGAATTTTAACGTCATTCGATTGAAAAATTATTATACTGGCCCATAAGATGCAAAATAACTAGTTAGTCCGCGCGAGACCAAGAGAAAGATGCATCCTCGTAAATTTATCCACGTACAGCAGTCGCCGGACGCCGACTATATGTAGAACAAAATCAAAATACTTACTTTAAATACAACAAATCATTTACTACTTTGAACTACTTACTTCGGATATTTATATTGCAAAAATCGAATCACGACTGCCGCCATTTCAATTAATCTATCATATGGATTTATCCCCAATGATCGACAATTTCTCAGAGATTCCTCATCCAGTATAATTTCTATTTTTAACACAAACTCTTGTTCATTGTCGTGATTATCAAAAGAATGAGTTTGAATAGAAAAATTGCCGGATTTATACATAACGGCCGCTAAAACTTGAGATTTCTGGAAAAAATAGTTATAATTCATTATAAATGATTTTGTACCTTTTTCCAAAATCGAGATGACATATTTGGAAGCCATATCGACATAAGCTTCATAGCAGCAAGGTTTGAAATATTCTCAATCCATGTTAACGTTGCAACTTTCAATAATGCTTGCTCAATTGAAGCATTAATTGGAAGTTTTGATATTAATTCAATAATTTGCGAAACAATCATATGACGAAGACTTGAATTTAAATGCAAATCAATCATATCGACAATGAATGGGAAACCAAATTCCTGAAAATTTTTTATTTAAAAAAATTATTTTAGTTTTATGAAAATGTACCATTTCGATCATTTTTTGTACACATTCATCGAATGTGAATTGATCTGTCTCGAAATAACTCTCTTGCACGTAGAACTTATTTAAAATTGATTCAAAAAACTAAAAAAAATCCACCAAACATACCGGAATGATGATTATTCACCAATAATTCTTCCCTACCGTCTTTGGGTATTCAGCCTAATAGCATAAATTAGCATAAATATTTGTTTGTTTTTTTTTTAACACAAGAATGTCCTAGATCTTTGTAGCGAAAAATCGATAAGGGGGAAGTGGTAGTGAAAACTACGGTAGCAAAAAATCGGTAGCGAAGAATCATTGGCCCGGAATTGTTGAGAAAAAAAAATTACTGATTGCAGATTCGACTCTTTCATGTTATCCGTGTTAACAACAAATGAATCAAATAAACCCCTTCCATTCATTGCCATATCAATTTCCTTAAATTATTCGATCGAATAAAACATATATATTTCCTTAAACTTGAAATGTTACTTCAATCATGCCAAGTTTGAGGGGCTTCCAATTTTGAAAATTTCCTGAAAATTCCTCAATGTTGGCTTGCTTATCGGTATCGATGTCAAGCAATGCAACGACAGCTCCGGGATGAATTATGTCACCTTCTCTTGCAACATATTGAATCCTGATATTAAAAACTCGAGATTCGAAAAAATTCATTACAGACCTTCCAGGTGCCATTTCCACAAGTAAATCGAATACCATCTTCATGGATTCGACACGAGCATAGGCATCTCCAACATTCAGCAAGTCTCCTTCATTTACCTACAACAATTATACATACTTGTTAGACATATTATATTTTCATGTTTTATTTCCTACTATATATTCTAGAAATTTTCCAGTGTACGGCGATTCGAGAACACGAGCATCACTGTTATAATCTTTACGGAACTTCAAAGTGTTGTTTCCAATTTTAACCTTTAAAAATTGTTAGGCTTCAAAAACAATTGGAAAAAAATTACAAACCAAATAAAAAGAATCGACGGTCTCGAAGTGAAATTCGAACGATGATCCGTTATGAACAGCGATATTCGTAGCTTCCGATCCCAAAATTTCGATAAACGTTTCCTGCCCATTTAGTCGAATTCCATACTTTCCAGAAACAAGCTCAAAGACTTTAGCGGAGTATTTAACATGATCCAATTGTAATTCGACATCAACAGATCGCTTCAAGTCGTTTGGTAATACAATTCGTCCGTCGCGAAGACTCTGCTCATAGCGTTCAAAAATTTCGTTTATTTTATTGCGTCCAATTGCAGCTGCCGAAATGGCAATTAAGTCGCTTAGGTTAAGACCGTTATTCTGAAAAATTTATGTATTTATTAATTAGATGCTTATATGCAACACACAAATTTTGTTTTTTGCGCACCGTTCGCAATTCTTTCATCGAGCCATTGAACATCGTGATGATTTTCGAAAAACTTTTTATCTGACAGAAGATCAACAAGACACGATGTTTGTGTAGGAAAACTCGCTTCAATTCTAATAGATTTTAGAGCAGTTTTCAAATTCAAAATTGCTTCGTGACGTGTGGCACCTTTCGCGAATACATGACCGATTTGTGAATCTGCATGATCATGAACAGCGGATCCTGCAGACACTGAGAAATAACCCCATGAGTGTCTTGAAAAGCCATGATTCAATGAAAATACGCGGCCAACACACGGTAAAAATCTGCTGTTTGAAACCATTCATTTCACTATATTGATTAAATTTACCTGTCGTCGGGATCTTCGCAAGTGATTCGAGCTGAAATCGCATGACCATTTGGAGCATCTATCTTAGAAAGACCATCAATATCTTTTAAACGAATTCCCATTGCAATCTGTAGTTGGATGGCAGGAATATTCAGGTTTGAAATCATTTCGGTACAGGGATGTTCAACCTGAAGAGACGCGAAAAAAATTAATAGTTAATTTCGTCAAAAAAATAATACCTGCAATCTTGGGTTAAATTCCATAAAGTAGTACTTCTTTGTTTCGTGGACATACAGAAATTCAACTGTTCCAGCTGAATGGTACTTTACAAATTTTGCAAATTTGATAGAATCCTAAAAAGAAATTGACTAATTAACACGACGGCAGTAAGCGTAACCTGTTCCATTTTCTTTAAAATTTCCGGAGAAACTAAAGAAGCGGGAGCTTCTTCAATAACTTTCTGACATCGTCGTTGAGTGGTGCAATCTCGAGAAAAAAGCGAAATTATGTCTCCATATTTATCGCCTATTATTTGAACTTCGATATGTCGAGCATTTTGTACACAATTCATCAGAAAAATAGGAGAGTGCGGAACCTGTGTTGTAATAAAACACATGGCCAAAAAAAAACAATGTTTTACCTCGAGTTTAACCTCGTTGAAACATTTTGAAAAATCGGTTTCATGTGTGCATTTCCGAATGCCTTTTCCACCGCCACCTTCGGATGCTTTGATCTAAAATATTTCGGTTGGAATGTTATTTACAAAATAAACAATACTGATACCATGATTGGAAATTGTATGGAATTTTTTTTAATGCATTCCAGACCCTCTTCTTCTGTTTCTATCATAGATTGACGCATCATAGAATAAAAATTATATTCTTCAAGATGTCGGTTCTCTTTAATATGGCTACCGGACCATCGTACAACAGGAATATTTAGATTCTGAAAAACAAGTTTTAAACAATTATAATAATAATACCTGTGCAATAATAGTGCTATTTATCTTTTCACCGGATGCTATCATTGCTTTCGAGGAAGGACCAATAAATACGATATTATTTTCGCTCAATAACTTCGATAACTCCGGATTTTCAGAGGCATGCCCCCATCCTACAAATACGGCGTCTGCTTCTTTCTCAATCGCGAGAGATAAAATTAGATCAAGATTGGCAAAATTATGTATATTGCTACCCGATGGTGTGATAGCGACCTCGTCGGCAAGTTTCAGGTACTCTGAAATATTAAAAAAGATACTCATTCGAAAATTAGCCGAACTACCAGATCCCGCATCAAGTTCGTCATCATTAACCATACATATAAATTTAATTATTCCGTCATTATCAAATTGATTTTGAAGCCATTCTCGAATAGAAATAATGCATTTCATCGCAGCGAGTCCATTATTTGCAACGAGAATCTAAAATACACTCTTTACTTCTCAGTTATTCTTTTTCGACCTTACCCGTCTAATAGTCCTTTTCGCTTTTTTTACAGCTGCAAATTCTTCAAGGCTCTGCCACATACTCTTGTTTAATACTGTAATAACGATATTTGGCCGGTTTTAGCGTCATAGAGCCAAAATTGTCAGTTTTATCATCTAATTTGACAAATTTGACACGATTGCAAAGGCAAAATTAACAAATTCAACAATGTTGTATGCACTGAAAATCCCTCTGCAAATCCTGCTGTAGAAACGGGCGCGCGGGTGATCGAAGGGATGGAAAAATTAAGACCAGTGGCCTGGAGTAAAATAATTGCCACATCAAACGGCCCAAATTCACTAGAGTATTCAGAGACGGTTGAACTCAATAAGAGTTTTAAAATTAGGAAATTAAGAGAATCAGCATTAAATTTATATTTAATTATTGAAAAAACCGAGAACTCGAGAAAACCGAGAACTTTTCTTAAAATGGTGAAACAGTGTAACTGCGTGTTTCGCCAAAACTGATGAAAACCCCCGATTCCCCCGATGAGTTTTGCAAGAACTCGGCAATCCGAGCGAGAGGTCTGTTTTGGAAAAGCTGCGAAAAAAATACACATGCCTTTACTGTTTCATTTATCTTCATCTCGCGATTTAATTGTATTTATTTACTATTTTTTAAATTTATTTATTAACGTTCAAATCTGGAAAATATAAGAAAAATTGAACTAAAATAGAACATTTCGAGGAAATTCCTAAATTCGAATTTTAATTTTTGGATACGGTAGTTAAAGGTACGTGTAATTTTTGGAGCTGAGTCTTGCGGCAACCAATTATGATAGCCGTTTTTTAGAAACGGTCTACTGTTTTTGACGTTTTGTTATTATTTCTCATATAATTCTTCTTAAAAACACCCTTTAACTGTTTTGATGCCACACTATCGTCATTTTACCTCCGATATTGAAGAATATACATTTCTCTGCTTATCACCAAAGATTCACATTCTAATTCTCATTTTAGCGGATTAAATTTGCACAATTCTTATCAGCAATCTGCCTGTTTCTATTCAAGCTTATGGGAATTATTTGAGATCACTACGAGCGGTCGATGGTAAGTCATAGGAGCTTCATAAATGCTTCTCAAGTTACTCTGCTTCTCTCCCTCCTCGTTTTTCCATTCACATTTCGCAGCTGTCAATATATTTTGCCTTTTCGTGTGTACGCAAAAAAAATGATTAAATCAAAATCAAGCATCATTGTCTACACATATGTGGATTTATTTTAATGGTTTTGGTGACGTTATAACTATTAGAATTAATATTATCTGGAAATAGGCATTTTATGTGATAAAAGTAGAAATGTTTCCTACTATTAATTTTTCATTGATTCCTAAAGGAGCAATGCAGAAAATTTTTATTAGAAAATTTCAAGAAGAAAGAAAAATAATATTTCTCTTCCTTTTTTATTCTTTTAATTTCTTTCTGCTTAGATTTTGTCTACTTTTTTTCTCTGCATTGCCCCTTAACATAAGTTAGCTTGTCACCTTTTTCGTCGTTTTGTATGCAAACTAAGAAAAATTCTCAACTGATGAAGAAAACCACTTCTCTTCTGAGATTATATTATTAAATCGATTTTTAGTAGACTCTTCACGGAAGTTTATGCAATCTAAACGGCCGACCTCAAACGAGATTAGGCTTATGACGAAGAAATGACGAAATCTGCAGAAAATAAAGTGAAAAAATTTCGTAAGTCAATCTTTAAAAAAATAAACGAAAGTTGTTTTCAGCACTGTTCCATCCATTTTCACGGCGGCTGCACATATGCATTCTTTGTATGGTAGGATTTTCCATTGTCGTATATTATGTATAAAATCTCAAAAAAAAAAATAAAACAATTTACAATTAAAAGATGACGTTTATTTAATAAAGAGACTAATTGTGTCCTTTTACGAAAGACTTATTTTATTTTCTGCATTTACAGTTTGGGTTCTTCTGCACGACATTTATGCGTATGCATCTGGCAATAACAATGACGTGCATGGTTAATTCAACCGCCCTGATACTTGAATCAACATTAGAATCGGATCTAATGAATGGGACATTAATTGAAGAAGTGTTCCGAAAAATTCATAATTTTGACTATTTTTCCATTTTCAGGTCAAGGCTGTTTCAGATGGAGTTTGTGATGTACAAGATGGAAATAATTTAAAAAAAGTGATTGTTGATTACGGTGGAGAACTTGTTTGGACCAATCAGGAACAGAATTTGATCTTCTCCGGAACATTTTGGGGCTCCATTATTACTGTTCTTCCATCAATGTTTTTCATTAATCGTCATTCACCGAGATTAGTTCTTCAAGCAGCGATCGCTGTTTATATCGGGATGACTATACTGACACCTTATCTAGCCTTAAACTACGGGCCGTATCCAGTGTTTGCTTCGAGATTTATTATGGGACTTGGTGAAGTATTGAAAAAAAAAGAAAATCATCAGAAAATGAAACAATTACAGGGATTTATTTTGCCAACAAACAATGCTCTTTTAGCGAATTGGTTTCCAAGCGCCGAAAGAAGTACTGCAATTTCTCTTTTCACTACAGGAAATCAATTAGCAGGTATTTTGAATTGTATCTTTCTAGTTTTCTAAACTTGTAAATTTCAAGGAGCTGGAGGTAATCCAATTGCCGCATCACTATGTGCTTCCTCTTATGGATGGGAATCGGTTTTCTATTTTATCGGTATAACTTTTTATTGACAATGAAGTAACATAAACTTATTAGGAGGAATCTCAATTATTTGGTCAGTGATTTGGACAGCAACATCGTCAAATCAGCCGTCGAAATGTAAAACTATGAACAAAATCGAACGTCAATACTTAGAAGCAAATGTGATTCGAAGAAGCAATAAAACACAGGTAAATGCATTATTTATGATCGGGATTTTTGTTAAAAGTCATCTTCTTCAATATCGTCTACTAAAAACTTTGATTCTTCTCTGACATTCTGTTTTTTTCTAGTTTCCTCGTCTTGAAACAGAATATTTATAAGAAAATTGTTGACATCTTGTTTGACACTAGCTCCTTCCGTTGCAAAGTGGCATGCAATATGATGGACATTGCGTAATTGTGGAAGAATTCTTTAAAAAAAACTAATAATTGGAAGTCCGAACAAAATAATGATTACTTAAACGCAGACACAAGCTCATGATTTGTTTTCTTGGGACCTTGCTCGTTTAGTAGAACTAGCACTGATCTTGCTTCAAGACCTTCCTTCTCAACAAATTCGCTGTACCATTCTAACAAGTCGGTTCCAGTATGTTCTTCAGGATTTGCAATCAAAATCACTCCATTAGCATCTCTCTTGATTGCTGGCCAACATTCTGCGTACTTTCGATCTCCGCTGACATCCCAAAGCTGAATTTCAACATTTATGCTTCTCATATTTTTCTCTTCATTTCCTGGCGATTTTCCGTCTTTAGTTAGAAATTCGTGACTTTCAAATTCAACAATTCGTACACCTAAACCCAGTTTTTAAAATGCGGACAAACATAATGAAGGGCAAACCTTTGGTTGGTCTATAGGTGTCAGTAAACTCGAATTCGAATTTTTTATCTCGCCGCACATCGTCATCATCACCAGCTCGTAATTCATCGCCCATAAATTCACCGAGAAATGTAGCCAATGTTGTTTTTCCAGCACGCGGTGGTCCAAGAATAAGTATTTTTTTCAAAATTCGTTTTTTACTGCTGTCAAAATTCGTCATTGCGTTCTATTAACGAGGAATATGTCAGATGGCGGGCAGTTATATTGATGCCAGTTACCATGGTAATGCCAGTTGCCATGGTTCATGCTGAGACGCAGCGCATTAAACGAAAGTGTTTATATTCCAATGGAAAGCAAATTTCCTTTGTCATTATAAATGAATCAAGAATCATCATTTTCAGAAGGATCAAAATGTTCCCTATGGAAAAATTCTGCGATCTCCAGCTTTCTGGGCTCAACTTCAATGCCAGTTCGTGATTAATTCTGTTGTAACTTTGTTCCAAATATACCTTCCATCATATTTCAAGGATGTTCTGCATCTCGGAGTAATTGCAGTATGGTTTTGAAATATGCGATAAAATTGTCGATGCTGAAATTACAGAATGGAACATATACGTCTGTACCAAACATCGTCAATTTCGCAATAAAAATTGTATGGAGTATTCTCATTGATAGAGCAAAAGAGAAAAAGAAAATTAATCCAACAGTAGCTGTGAAATTGTCGCAAAGTGTTGGTGAGGAACATTTTTTTCTATTTTAAAATATGACTCTAATTGACAGCAAACTTCGGTGCTGCAACGGCCCTAATATGCATTGCATTCTTCGTGGATTGTACAAATCCCACGCTCGCATTCATCATTTTCTGTTTCATGTACAATTAATAATTATTTCAGTAATATATTGTTCAATTAAAGGTATGGATGTATGGGAACGTTCGTAAGCGGTTTCTACACTTCATTGCTCTCATTAGCACCAAGATATACCGCTACTATGTCTTCGATATCAGTGTTTTGCGCGATGATGGGTAGATTATTAACTCCGGCAATTGTGGGATTAATTAAAAAAGAGGTAAATCCAACCAGCCATTTTCTCTACAACAATTTCCTTTCAGGGAAATCTGGCGGAGTGGCAAATGCTCTTTTTATTGTCAGCTTTTGCGAATGTAATGTGTGGTGTCATATTTCTGATTTTCGGATCAGGTTTGGAACTTTTCTGTTAAAAAAAATTGTCGAAGACATGCAACTTTCAAAAAAAACGGTGTCTAAAGGGCCAATACCGATTTTTTTTTTAATTTTAAGGTGACGTCTTGGTGTGCGATGGGAAAATTTTAGAAGAAAACTAAAAAACGGGATTAAACAAGTTTTTTGCGCAGCTTCATAGGGATTTTCAGAATTTTTTGCAATGAACCAATTCATACAATTGTAAAAATAACAATTTTTTCTAATGCAGGGTGCAAAAAATTTTAATATTTAGGCAATCCGTTCTTAATTAGCGGGAAACCAGCAATAACAACTTTTCATTTTAGGAGAATTACAAGATTGGGGTAAAGAAGATGAGGAAAAAGAAATGCAGAAAATCGAAGAAAAACAGAATCTCAAAGACGAAAATGTTGTTGAAAATGAGACTTTCGAAACGCCAGAAATCGTTATAAACGAAATAACGTTAACCACCGAAGAAAGAGAAGAGTTCAAACGGCGAATTCGTGAAGATTCGATGTGCCTTTAACCATAATAGGGCGAATATTTCCATTGATCTCGGAATTAATCAACTTGAATTTAGTTTGTCAATACTTGTAATACTTTTCTGTGATTTATTGCTTTTATATCACACTGAAACTGGAAAAAGGACAAGAAATAAATAAAAGTGGATGAAAAATGGTTCAGACCATAGAAGTATCTTTTTTCATCCACGTTTAAACAATTTTCTCTATGTTTCCCAGTTAATTTTAATAAATATTTTCAACAACTCAGTTACTGTTTTTTTATACAACTCAACACAGTGACATCAATTGTCTGGTTCGGACCCCGTTTGACAGGTTTCATTAGCTAGTTTTTTGCGACTGAAATTCACTACATATAGAAAGAAACGAGCACTCAGATTATCCTTTTTATGTACAAAAACTTGGAAGACTATGGCACGGTGTGCGCCTATAATCTTTATGCCCGTATATTTACACTTGCGGAAATTTTTACCATTTTTACATGATAAAAATGAGAAAATTGAATTAAGCCAAAAATTAATATAACCCTCGCTCCAAAAAAAAGACGCAAGGCAATACATTGACTTATGGGTCTCGCGGTTTTTTTCAGTAATTTAAATAATTACTGTGTCCATTGCATTTTTACGTTCTCGCATTGGAAACGTTTGTAAATCATTTAATTAATTTTTTTAAATACATATTTTCAAGTATATGAATAGATTTATAAGTTGAACATGCTTTTACGATTTGCATTTTCACTATGCTTACGTGTAGTAAGAGAATATTGAAGTGCGCAAACAGACAGCTGTGTTTGTGTTTAGTTGTTTTTGTTCTTTCAGAATGCGAACCATATTTCAAATATTTTTTGTATTTCTCTGCTTTACTTACGTGTATGCGCACGATGAAGAAGATCATCATAAACATTCACATGAAAACCCATATACAGGTTTTTGTGAATTGTTCAAATATATCTAAATAACCTTGTTTAGGTGTTCATAGTCACGGACACTCTCATCACCATCCTCATCATAAGTCAACAGAGGAACATATCAGCTCGTAAACGAATGCATATATTTTGATATCTTCAATATTGTCTATTTTAGTTATGAGCATTGGTTTTATTCTTTAACAGCGGTTTTATGCATTTCCGCGGCGCCCTGTGTTTTACTTTTCTTTATTCCCGCTCAAGTTTGAAAAGCGTGTGAAAAATATAAAATTTTTATTTTAGCATGCAAACGGAGCACTTTTAAACATTCTATTGGCGTTTGGAGCTGGAGGTCTCCTTGGAGATGCAATTCTTCACATTATTCCGCACGCTCTTCACGGTCATGGTTAGTTGGAAATTAATTTTAAAAAACGCTGATTTTTTAAGAACATCAACACAACGAAATCGACGAACACAATCATACAAGCGAGTTGAAAGTAGGAGTTTTTGTTATTCTGGGATTGCTCGTATTTATGATGATTGAATTAATCGTCCGAATAATTAAAAATGATGATCATCATAATCACGCGCACGAAATGGTGCATCTTAATCAAACAAAAGACAATACCGATGAAAAAGAACAGAAGCCAGAGAATATAAAAGTAATATTTACAAAAATATTAAAATGTAAATAATATTGTTTAGGTAACAGCTTATTTGAATCTCGCCGCAGATTTTATTCATAACTTGACAGATGGTTTGGCAATCGGAGCTTCGTTTTCAATCGGAACAACAACTGGGTTGCGTGAGTTGAAAGAGTGCAGATTAAATTATTCTATCTATTTCATCGCAAAAAACGAGCTGATTCACGAGTTTTATTAGCAGGTTATCCGAACTTATAATATTTAAATTCAATTTTAAATTACCGCCTCGAAAAAAGGCGATGGTCCACAATTATGCAAGGCGCTCGTTTTTTTTTGCGATGGTAACATGTATGTAACAATTGCTAAATAATTCTCACACCACTCACATGTTACTTCATGATTTTTAGTAACAACTTCGACAGTATTCCTTCACGAACTACCACACGAAGTCGGGGATTTTGCGATACTAGTACAAGCTGGATTTTCGAAATGGGAGGTGAATTATGGGCAACGATTCGTTTAATGTTTTTTATTAGGCTATTCGACTGCAATTGGTCACTGCTCTTGGTGCTGTTACTGGATGTCTAATAGCTCTTCTTGTTTCTGATCCCGGACAAATTGCTAGTGGCACACATACAAGCTGGATAATGCCATTTACAGGTATTATCGAAGTCGAGTGATTACGCAAAAGTGTCTTTATGCCAAAATCCATGGCAATGGCCTTGGCGCAAAATTAAGAGTATGTAAATGGTTCATAATCGGAAACAGTTGCAAAAAAAACGAGTACCCTCACAGATTTATGGTGAGTTTTATAAGTTAGCTGTAGTATGGTATCCGGTTGTTTAAATTCAAATTTTAATTATCGCCTCAAACAACTGCGATGTTCTACAATTAGTCTGGGTGCTCGTTTTTTTGCGATAGATGCACTTTTAGCTGTTGATATTGTCAAAGTCAAACGACTTGACGAAGTTTAAAAAATTGTTGGCTATTTGCCAATGTGACTCGAGGCAGCGAGATTGCGTACATTACATTATTGTGTACGCGCATTTAATATTCAGTCAGCGAAACATTTAAATCTACACTGATTTCGCGAATTTGAAGGCCCCGCCTCACTTCAGTCGTTTGAGCACGACAATATAAACTGTGTATAATTTTTGATAGATAACTTTAAATTTAATCGTTCCAAAACATGAGAAAGGGCAATAAATAACAATTATTTATTTTACAGCTGGAGGGTTCATCTATATCGCAACGGTGTCCGTCATTCCTGAGCTTCTTGAAATAAAGTCTTCAAATAGCTGTCGATATATGTTGTTCATCCAATCGCTGGCGAATATCTTTTTTATATGCCTTGGAGTTGCAATGATGTATTGTATTGCGATTTTCGAATGAGTTCGATCCATGTTCGTTTTGTTGGTTTTTTTTCTGCACTCGTGTTGTTTTCTACTGCCGAAATTTCCGTCGGGAATCCGCCCTCTCGATTTTTGATTCTCTCATCGTCTGATATGTTCTGGTATTAATTCACTCCTTTAATATATTTCTCTTCGCGCAATTTTAAAATATAAACATATAAAAGAAAATCTATTTTTCTGCACCCTTTTTATCCACAATTATATCTAGTGTCCCATAAGTTTATTTGTATGCATTTCTATAAACATGGTTGAATTTCTTCTAGTTTCATTCTTTGAACGTGGTAAAATGTAATCCTATATTTCTTTTATTATTTTTAATAATTGGAATTATTTCGTTTTCCCACGAAGGGTCATCGAAATTTGTATTTTTATGCAGTATTCCACATAATTATATTACACATAACCAAAAATCCTTTTAAAAAAATGGAAACGCAACGTCTTTTTTACGTGGAAACGGAATTTTGTGAAACCCTGCTCTGATTCGATGCTTTCCATACCTAATGAAATCGTTCAAAATGTTTGAGGGACAAAAAACGTTTGTAATTGGTGAAATGGATATCGTAATTATTGACACGAGAGAGGAGGGAAAATCAGTGGTTTCACGTAAAATCTTCAGAGGGTCATAATGGTGCTGGCGTCGATCAGCTCACTTGGACGAGTCAAACAATGGATGTTTTCGATAAAGATAAATGGTTATAATATTGAGACGTCATAAGACATGCTATCACTTGGCATCAAAATCGGCGCAAAGATTTCTCGTTCATGTTAGATTGAACTCTTTGACAAAGTCTTTCAGCGGCTTTACACGAAGATTTTCATAAGAAACTCAAATAGCAAGTTGAAAATACGAAATATATCCCTCGAAAAAATTGACGAAAAACCCTTTTAAAAAAAGTAGGATGGTGTTGTAATTATGTGGATTTTTTTTCACTTTTTCATGCAAACTGAAATTTTTTAAATTATCCCTTTTATAGAATTAAAATAAAACGCGTCAAGACTAGTCACTACACCAGCAATAAAGATTCCATTCTGAACCTACAATGATCAGGGCGCATCATCTTCCGGAATCTCGTCCATGTACTACTGTTAGGTTGTTTATTAAAGCGCGGTAAGATTGTGTTCAAGAATTTTCTTAATTGTGTGTATGTGTTTTTAGGAAAATTGCGGATCGCGATGTACTCTCGAAAAGCGATCCGATATGTATTGTCTACGAGAAAACATCGGGAAAACGGGAAAGTTGTTACGCTCCCGTGGTAAAAAACACATTCCAGGGTAGTTTTAAAAATTTTCAAATTATCTTATTATTTTTTTAGACCCAGAATGGATTGAAAGGGGTCGCACGGAGATGATAAAAAATAATTTGAATCCCGAATTTACAAGAAATGTAACATTGTCGTATTATTTTGAGGAAACACAATTATTACGATTCGAACTGTAAGCGTACCGCTCATTTTTTGGATAATTTGATAATTTCAATTGTAGCTAGAGATCGCTTGGAATTTCCCGATTCTGGGATATTTCCTGTTTTTTTTTTGTGCGGGTTGAGCCTAAATTTCACCGGAGGGGGGGGGGGAATATTTACCTAAAAAATGACCGCGAGGTCGGAAAATTTTTCAAGCAAAGATAACTGTAAAGGAGCGATGTAGAGAAAAGAAAAAATACAAAAATACGCAAAATTTCCATGCAAAAAAACAACTATTTCCTTTTTTTCATTTAAATTTTTTTCAATTTATTTTTTTAGTGTTATACATCTCATAAATTGTTTAATGAACATGTCGGAAGCCCTAACTAAAAATTTAAATAAAAGAAAATTTTTCAGTGTAGAATAATAGTTTTTAAAATTTAGGATCCAATTAGTTTCCAGTACTAGAGTGTTAATTTTTTTCAATATATTGATTAAAACAAAACAAAACAAAACCTTCTAAATATCGAACAATGAAAAATTTTCCGGATATTTCCCGACTTGTTTTCCAGTACATCCATTGTATCTAGGTATGATGTGGACTCACACAATGTCGCCGATTTGACTAAACATGATTTTCTTGGACGTTACGAATGCCCGCTTGCAAGAATTGTTAGTTTCACAAAGATAAGAGGTCACTTGGAAATTGGTCCGGACAGAGGAAAATTGTGGAAAGATGGGTAAGAAATTTTTTTTAATCTTAATATTATAGATACAGGGACGACTTCCTAGAGTATGGATCTATTACCATAAGAGGAGAGGAAGATAACAACTTGGACGAAGTTTCTTTTGATGTGGAAGGAGAAAATTTAGACAAGAAAATGCTGATGAATCCAGATCCATATTTAGTCTTCATACGACATTATGATGATGGAAAGTATGTACCGAAAATTATTTATACATATATGTTTGTATATAATTTTTGTCGGCTTCCCGCTACTGTTTTCAAAAAAGCTGGGAAGTTTTTGTTTTGCGCCATATATAAGTGTGTTGCAGAATTATAAGGGCTTCATTTTTTTCTCTAGCGATGTTGGGGTCATTCTAGATCATTCTCCAAACTGTCCACTTGCTTACAAAGAGGGGTTTGTTGACACGAGTTGGATCCTTTAAGATGTCTACGCATGTTTTCGAACCATTTAAATTCTTCGCGTGTAACTTCCTGTAACTAAAATCGGTATGTGCGACTCGATGTACGCACAAAATGCATAGGATATCACTGCAGTTTTTCACATTCGTCATTTTTCCTCAATAGGATGAGCTGAGTTAGCTTCGCAGATTATCCTGAGTAGGTTACCAGAATTCCCAGTGTTTTAATTCAAGTTTGAATTACCGCCTTGAAAAAAGTGCGATGGTCCACAATTATGCAAGACGCTCATTTTTTCCGATGGTAATAATTATTGCCGAAGTCGTGCGACTGCTGAAATTTGGTTTAGTGTCAAAAGACAATGACATTAGTCTTACCGAAAACCAAAAATTTATATTTACGGGCCTAAGTATAAGAATAGGTTAAATAGGTTATGCAGATCAGATATTAAACACGACAATACCTCTTTCGTAAATTTTCGGCATTTCGCCGCGCCCGTAAATCTACCCCTTTACATTAGTCACACAACAACTACATATTTTATTTATTTATTTATTAAGCCAATTTTTTTACAGTTCACATCCTGTGTATACATCCGAATTGAAAAGATCAACGCGAAATCCATTCTGGAAAAGAATCAGCATCGCTGTACAGGCACTTTGCGGAAAAGATCATAACGCACCGATCACAATTGAGTGCTATGATAAGGGCCAAATAAGAAAGTTTTGCGTAGCTTTTCTTGAGATATTAAGTAATGACCAAACACGTTGAAGAGATCATTACATTGGCAGCTGTCAAACCAGTTTGGAAGACATTTTGACTGCGACATATACGGAAAAGATTCAACTTCACGTATTCTGAAAGCGTTCAGATAAAAAAAGAAGATAAATTTCAGATTAAAAACGAAAAAAAAACAAGCCAGGAAAGGGCGCAGTTATCAAAATTCTGGGATATTGATATTATCGGCTGCCAAAATAGTTAAGCAGCACTCTTTTCTCGATTACATAGCTGGAGGGTATTTATTTTGATATTTTTTTTATCCAACCGACTTTTAGAACTCAACTGGAATTTTCAATAGCCATCGATTTCACTGCTTCTAATGGGCCAATTAGAGACCCTAGGTCACTTCACTATTTGTTCAAGGACCGACCAAATCAATACGAAATTGCTATTAAGTCTTAATATATGAGATATCAGTATATTGTGAAAAGTTAATTGCAGAGCTTGTTTAGCAATTTGTCAGTATTATAACTACTCAAAAACTTTTGACGTTTATGGATTTGGAGCGAGATTGCCTCATGAGAGAACAGTATCTTCATTGTTTAATTTGGTGGGATTTGACACAAATAATGTTTGGTAATTATATACAGTACCGCACAAAATTCTATGAACTTTTGGTTTTTCGTACATTACTTTCTTCATAATGGTTGAATCATCATAAAATTTTAATACTAAAAAAAGAAAATATAATTGGTTTAAAAACTTTAAATCGATTCTGAATGTATGTAGATTTTTTCAGAGTTACTGTTTTCGAAATTTTCGGTTTTTTTTTTCACTTTTTCGCGAAATCTTTAATTGTTGATATTTAGACGTATATTGCATATTGTGCAGTTTGCTGAGGTTCTCAATTCATTTAGGACATTAGTTGAAACCTTTAAAGTCTTTAGCCGCCGGAGATTGTACACTTTTCAACGATACTGTAAATATATCCTTGCTTCTTGTGATTCTAGGTAGACTTACGGTCATGTCTTTCAACTACCAACCAATGTTCATTTTGAAGTGTTCCACGTACAGCAGTCGCCGGACGCTGACTTTAGTGTATTCAAATACCCCCTTGATATATATTTTCAGAATTATCTTGAAAAATCGCCAAGTGTTACTGGAATTCGTGGTGTTGCGAGAGCCTATCGCAATGCTCTATCAAATGTCGAACTTTTTGGTCCATCAAATTTTACACCTGTTATAAAATGTGTAGCTGACAAAGCTTCTGATATGATGGCGGATTCATCAAGATATCAGGTTTCTACATTTCATTATAAAAATTATATCTATAGTCGACTTCGGCGTCTAAAACCGGAGTTGATTTATGAGAATGCGCTATTGCTATAGTCCCGAGCACCCGAGCAAACTAACTGGTTATTTTGTATTCTAAGGCATAATCTCATCAAGAAAATTAAAGAACATGTTTTTTTTAATGAGCACCAACTGTAGATTTACCGTTATTTTGATATATATGATTTATGCTATCGGTACCTGAATTCCCACTGTTGGTTAACAAATGCTCGTCCATATACGTTGCTCGTTTATTTTTGTAATAAAAGCCACAAAATAAGCGTTGATATGCCACAAGATTATTGCGAAAGGCGCACCCGTAAATCTGCAGTTGCCGAATGTCAACTACACCAATATAGATTTAAAAAATCAAAATCCCATTTACTTTGCGGATTATTGATGTTTTTTTGGAAAATGATATCATAAAATGTATTTGTTTCAGATTCTTCTGATAATAACTGACGGTGAAATTACGGATATGAATAATACGATCGATACAATTATTAACGTTTAATATTAAAAAAAAATATTTCATTTCACAACAGTGTGTTTAGGCGTCAAGTCTTCCACTTTCTATTATCATTATCGGGGTTGGAAACGATGAATTCAATTTAATGGAAATGCTTGATAGTGACGATCACCTTCTAAGAAATGGAGCAACAGTTGCCCAACGCGATATTGTGCAATTTGTGAGAATGCGCAGTTTTCTTAATGAAGGCGGAACGTATCTTGACCCCGATATTGTGATGCAGAATTTGGCACGAGAAGTATTGTATGAAGTTCCGGCACAACTCACCAGTTACATGAAGAGCCGTGGTTTCACTCCAAAACCAGCGAATTCACCGTGGCCTCGTCCGCAACCACCACCTGGTATGTTGCTCACATTTCTTAAAAATAAACTGTTCTCATATTGAAACATTGTGAACCTTTGTTTCGTGCGTGACACTGAAATTTCGGTCTTTTTTTACGGCAAAATACTTTGAAAAAGTCTTACCTGAGTTCCTAAAAGAAATGAAAGAACGGAACATTTATCGTTTTTAATTTTAGAATATGACGAGGCAATGGATAACCTTGCTTTATACGAAAGTGTATCGCCACCACCACCGCCAATCGGTTTCAATGTCGAAAGATCGCCACAAACCAATAATTAATAACCTTATTATAAAAATGGTTTTCGAAAACTAACCTTCAAGTATTTATTTTTGCAAATAATTTGATGTATCAAATTGACAGTTATGTGTTAAACGCTCGATACTCATACATATTACAATAAAAATTTTAGTTATTTTAGTAATATTTGAATTGCCGCGCTGGACAGATTTCGAAAGCCAGCCGCGACGCGTCTCGCACGCTGCGCGTCCGACGATTTTCGACTTGCTAGGCGCGATTGATTTTTTTGCTTATCGAGTAGTTTTCACTCAAATTCCAATTATTTATTTAACCTATTCTCTAGAAGATTTTCTTATCTGTAAATTTCTTTTGCGAGAAGTATTGTTTAAAATGTTTTCCTTTCACTTGGCACCTTATAGCTGTTTTAGGATTTCGAAATTCTTCAATTTTTTCCCATGCAAATTGTCTTGCTTTGGACTTGCTTGTTTGAACGTTGATTCTGAAAATTATTCTATTTCTTTTATTTATAAGAAAATTTATTTAAATCTATTTTCTCAGCAATATTCCTTAGGATTGGCCCTACACATTGGTTCTAATAATTTGTTTTTCATCATATTTCATTAGGATACATTATAATTTATTCTCTTCAGAGCAATGAGTTCCAACAGACAAGCATATTATAAAAACAACGCCAAGGAGCAGTTGGGAAAAGAAAAGCGAAATGAGGAAGTCGTCAGTATTCGGAAGGATAAACGCGAGGAAGCTATCTCGAAGAGAAGAAATATCAATGCGGCTATTGAGTGAGTATTAATCATAAAATACGATATAAAAATATATTATAGGGATGATACGGAGACTGTCACCCTTCCATCTGGTCCATTCGATAGTAACCTACTTCGTATCACAGTTGAAGCTGCAAAGTCGACAAATCCCGCTGAACAACTCTCTGCGGTGCAACAAGCAAGAAAAATGCTTTCAACTGATCGAAATCCTCCAATTGATGACTTAATTTCCAGTGGAATTTTGCCGGTTCTCGTGGATTGTTTATCGAGTACTGAGTAAGTTTACATTGATAGATTGCATGCTAAATATGTTTTTGCAGTCCTAATTTGCAATTCGAAGCAGCATGGGCACTTACCAATATTGCTTCCGGAACATCAGAACAAACTCAAGCTGTGGTACAAATTCAAACTAGAAAAATCGAAAACAATTTATAATTTAGGTGAACGCCGGAGCTGTTCCACTATTCCTTCAACTTCTTTCTTGTGGGAATTTGAACGTTTGCGAGCAATCGGTTTGGGCTCTCGGAAACATTATTGGAGATGGTCCACACTACCGCGATTACTGTCTTCAACTCGGAATTCTTCAACCACTCTTGGCTTTCATTTCTCCAGATATTCCTATTGGATTCTTGAGAAATGTGACATGGGTTATTGTCAATTTGTGTCGTTGCAAGGATCCAGCCCCGTCTGCCGAAGTAGTTCGCACGATTCTTCCTGCATTGGCACTTCTTATTCATCATCAAGATACCAACATTCTCATTGATACTGTTTGGGCTCTCTCGTATTTGACTGACGGAGGAAATGAACATATTCAGATGGTTATTGATAGTGGAGTAAGTTTTATATATTATCGTAAACAGACAACTGTCCTAAATTATTGCGAGACCAAAATGTTTGCAATGGAGGTGTTTAGTCGCCGTTCTAGAATTTTTTATTGTCTCAGTTATAGATAGTATTCGAAATTCTGAATGGTATGAGCTATGTCCACACGGACAACGCCTCATTTAACATCACGGCCTAGATATCCGCGCACGTAGATCGAAAATCACGTTTCGAGAGGCACTTCTACAGTAGACCGCGCCGTATATAAACATCTCCCTTGTTAGTTTAAATTTTTACGCGCCCCCTGCGATAATATGAATATATTCACGCCGGTTTTACTTGGAGTCATTTAGGTTGTTGAACATCTTGTTCCAATTCTTGGTCATTCTGATGTCAAAGTTCAAACTGCTGCTCTTCGCGCTGTTGGAAACATAGTAACCGGAACGGATGAACAGACTCAACTCGTTCTTGATTCTGGAGTTTTGAAATATATGCCGGGACTTCTCGCACATTACAAGGAAAAAATCAACAAGGAAGCTGTTTGGTTTATTTCAAACATAACTGCTGGAAACCAACAACAAGTGCAAGATGTGTTTGATGCTGGTATAATCCCAATGATCATCCATCTTCTTGATCGCGGAGATTTCCCAACACAAAAGGAAGCAGCTTGGGCTATTTCCAACGTTACCATATCCGGACGACCGTCCCAAGTCGAGCAAATGGTTAAACTTAATGTGTTGAGACCGTTTTGCGCTATGCTTGACTGTAAGGACCCGCAAATAATCCAGGTAACTTTCATTATTTTATTATTCAAGCTTCTATTATTTCAGGTTGTTCTTGATGGAATCAATAATATTTTAAAAATGGCTGGAGACGGCGTTGAACATGTTACGGCCGAGATTGAAGAGTGCGGAGGACTTGACAAGATTGAAAATCTTCAGAACCATGAAAACGAAGAAATCTACAAACTTGCTTTCGAAATTATTGACACTTATTTCAGGTAATGCGTTTTTTATTAGGCTATTGCGATTTTTCTACAATCGTGAATATTTTGTATTAAGCAAAGCTACCCTAATAATCGTTTTCGCGATTAGATTTAAAAATTTTTCGAAGAAATACACGTCCTCATAGTTTTCGTTTTTTTTTTCTTAAAAGAAAACAATTTTTATCCATTTATAACCCATTCATGCCATAGCAAAAAAAATAGTAGTACAACAGAATATTCGTGAAAAAGTGCCACATTTTGCAACTATCCGTTAAAATTGAAAAAATTTAATGACTAGATTCATTGACATCGAATTTATAGCTCTGACGAAGAAGGAAACGAGAACAGCGGAATTCCAACTTCAAACGAATTTAACTTCAATGGCCCGTCTGGATCCGATGCCCCACCAGCTCCGGATGCTCCAAATGGCGGCTGGAATTTCGGAAAAAACTAAACTTCACATGTTATTTTTCCAAACAGAACTTTAATCAACTGTTCAACTATTTAGCCGAATATAGTCTTTTCTTTTGATTCTTAATCATTTTACTTGCACCATCAATGAGGTTTCGAACTCGAAAACTCTACGCCAGTCCCGTTTTTAATTGTCGATTCTCTCCTTTCTTTGTAATATTGTTGGCCGTATTGGCGTTCATCATAATTATTGTTTTTGTTCTTTTCTCCCTTCATTGACTCATTCTCGATTCGGTTCCCTTTTATTTTCATCTCTTGCTCATTGGCCGTAACTGGTCTGCGAGCTCTTCATCACCATTCTTATCCTCATTCTTTTCCCACCCCCCATTTTTTGTGCGAGTGTGCGTGAAAGTGTGTAATTGTTTTGTTGAGTTTGATTCTTTCATTTGAGAATTTTTCGCCACAGATTATTATTTCCCGTGTTCATCCCCACCCATCCAGCGACGGTCCCTGTAAATGCGAGTAAAATGTACAGTTTTTCGTTTCTTTAAATTTGTGTGACGAGTGTGCTCCTGTTCCCCCCACCCTAGTCGATTTAGCCCAGTTTAGGAGAATGTTGCTTTTCATAATTTCGCGATCTATTGCATCTTTTTCAATTTTCCTTAACTCACCAATCCTGTTCTTCTCAACCTTATGGGTTTCATTTTTTCATCTCCTATTTATATTCTTAATTGTATTTCATAATAATCTCCCGAAAATACATTGTCTGCCTGCTGCCCGGCCCAAAGTCTTGTGAGAGTTTGTGAGTTGTTCCTCCCGCTCCTCTTTATAATTCATTTTCCTCTTCTTTCATCATCCTTTCTTATTCCTCCACTTCATCCTCCTCTCTGATTCCCGTTTTGTTCGTCCTTCTCATTTTCTCCCTTCTTGACTGGCCTATTGATTTGCCCATGGTGTGTGCTCATAATGAATTTTCGATGTTATTCTTTTTTCGACACCCCTGTTTATGGATAAATTTTTTTAGATTCGAAAAAATAACTGTTGGCAAAATTGCGAGATGTGATTGAAATTTCCCGGGTCGGTCCCAAATTTTTTTGATTTTTTTAAAGGTAAGGTAAGCGTAACCTCATCCGGTATTGTTTATTATTAAGTTATTATAATTTATGGCCAACGCTGCAAGCGCAGCGTGACTAATTCGGACTCTTTCGGCAAGAGCTTTGGTGAAGGTCCACGTCTCTGATCCGTAAGTCAGCGCAGGGAGAACGATAGAATCGAAGAGCTGTGCGCGGGTTTTGTTACAGCAAATCAAATCGGTGGTGTTCTTGATTCCATTAAACGCTGCCCAAGCTGTTTTTTTATTCCGATTTCTAATGTTTGCTTGAATTTAATTCGGATTGTTTATACGTATGTGGATAAAAAATTAGATATGTCCATCTACAGTCTGAACCATTTTTCGTCCACTTTCAAACCATTTTTTTCCTTTTCGCACTTGCAATGTACTAAAAATCTAACAAAAATACGTTTTTTTGGACAGCGAAAAAGTTTTTCTTCCAATAAATAGTTGCAAGACAATTTTTTATCAAAATCAATCAGTGCCATTTTTTGATTGTTTTGTGAATCGGAATGACGTGAAGCAATCTAAAAAAATATTATAAAAAGGAAACTGGCCGGTGTGCCGGATTGATCGACTAGATATCGATTCACTGGTTCCGCTGTTCCGCTCGTTCTATCTCGACCTCGAATCAAATCGCCCAAGCCTTCATTTCGCCTGTTTCTTCTTATTCATTTCATTTGACTACTTACTTACTAGTAGTGGTTTCAATGTTTGGATACGATAGAAGATCTCGAAGAAATGTTCAGATAATTGCTCTTTGCTCATTCGTCCTTGCCGGATTTGGAATTTATTCTTTTCTCTTGCAGTATGTTTTTTTCTTGAAATTTTCGGTTTCTAGAAGTTTCGAAATTAATAGAATTCTGTCAACAATTTTCAGACGAAATCATAACCCATAACCAGTCCAGCAACTTCCCACGAATTTCGATATATCAAAATACTTTCTGTAATACATCGTAGAGTTTATAATCAAACCCCATGATACATACATGGCAGAAAATTTTTGTCGGGGTCGCGCGAATGCGAAAAATGCACGAAATGCGAGAAAAGTTTATAAATAACTTTTTGTGCGCGGTGTACAACTTTAAACTCCTTTTATTGTTAGGCCCGTAAATTTACACTTCTGGTTTTGCGCCAAGACTTTTTCGCAAACGCTCACCGCAAAAAACAAGCATTTTGTTAGGGTTTTGTGGAACATAACAATTTTTCCACGAGGTAATTTAAATTTCGATTCAAAGTGTTGGGATTAATGCAATATGCACAATGAAAAACCTGTTCATCAAACTACGTGTAAATTTAAAAATAAAGAAATAAAAGAAATGAGAGTGCTCGTTTTTTCGCATTTTAAATCGATTCATATTTTTAATATTTTATATATGAATTCAGGTATGCGAATGAAAGTGATGTTGTGAATAAATTTGATGAAAAGCAAATAATCGAAGTGGCTCAATTAGTCGAAGACGGTAATCCGAAAACTCAAGGTTTGCATACTTCGTCTGCGATGTGAGTTACAACCATTTTTGTAGAGATGCGTTTGAATCGATTGAAAGATCCGAGAATGCGTAATTTGAAGCATATCGGTATGATAAATTTACGATTATATCTATGTAGTTAAATAACTCTTTGATTTGAGATGAACAGCCACAACATACTGCTGAAACATTTTACGACGAAAAATTGAACGAAGCGAGGAAAAATATGAAATTCACAAAAAGCCCACCTAAATGTATGTTTCTCAACGTGGGTAAATATAATCGTAAATTATGTATATTTTTTTCTTTCGACATTTTTGCATGTTTTCATTGCAGTTTTTTTGTATTTTGTATAATTTTTCAACACTCTTGTCTTTATATCCATTGACTGATCGTCCGCTTTAGTTGTGGCTTGAAATCATGCCGAATTCAGGCTTTTCGACGATATAGTTTTATTTAAAGACGTTAGAAAAGTCTGAATAATCATAAGAGAACATATTTGAGAGAGAGAAAAACTCAAACAATTCAATAATTAGTAGTCCTTCCATACTTCCTTCGAATCACTTCACATATTCGATTTTGCATTCTGTCGGTGAGTTTCACAAGATGGCCAGGTGAAAGACTGTTTCATTCCCTTTTAATTGCGGCTTTCAGCTCATAAAAGGTTGACATACTGCTTGTCTTCAGTGCGCGTACAGTCTGTCGTTTTCAACTTATCCAAATCTCTTTGCTCAAAGGAGAAAGCTCAAATTGACAACTCAAAATTCCAACAAGACAATGAAACCATTCAAAATGAGCAATATCACATTAATTCGTTTTCATCTAAGAAAGTTAAGCTTCTGAATTGATTAACCAGCTCCCCAGACTTCAATCCTATCGAAAACGTCTAAAGACTTCTTGCACATTCCGTATGTCAGAATTTTATGAGCTGAAGGTCGCAATTCGACGGTAATGAAACAGTCTTTCAACTGGCTACCTGGAGATATTCACCGACGGAATGCGAGACCAAATTCGTGTAGTGATCCAAAATATGGAGGGACTGCTAATTATTGAATTGCTTGTGTTTTACTTTCAAATATGTTGTTCTGTGATTAGTCAGACTTTTCTGACGCGTTTTAGTCTTTAAACAAACTGTAAAATTTGTGAAAAATTATTCAAAATACAAAAGAATAACAGCAAGAGATATGCAAAAATACTGAAAGAAAAGACACAAAATAGAGGTAGTGTATCCTAATGACGCGCTTGCAAATCCAACTTTTTCAAATCCAACTTTTTTGCTAATTCTCCTTCAGGTCTCCACAATTTAAGACCTTTCACGGGGCGGCTTTATAAACGTGAAACGGTTGCAAGTAACCAATTTTCAGCGTTTTCACTTGGCCAATTTTTTTTTGATATCATTATGAAAGTTGGTACAGATATGTATTTTTTAGCCTTGAATTCAATTTTAAAACAGAATTTAAACATTTTCACAATTGACCAAGTTACACCCAAAAACAGGGGTGGCTCTATAAATGTGAAACGAACTGTATACAGTGCTGGCCATAAAGAAATCAAAACGTGGTTTTTTGAACATAACTTTTCTAAAAGTAGTCCAATCACTCTGAAATTTTTGGAGTGTGTACGCAGCATCATTACGCACAAATGAAGACAACAAATTGCATCAAGCTTGAAAAAAAAATTTTTTTTGGGATTTTTTTTAATTTTTTGATTTTTTGATTTTTTCACACTTTTCAAATTACCAGCCATAGTTTTTTATTGTGCTGTATATTCAATATTTCAAGTTGTGAATATGTTTGCAGATATGGGTAGACGTCAAGGAGCAAAAACAACTTCTGTAGAGATTCAGAAAGCCATCGTCAACGGCTTCAAACAAGGGACATCCGCGAAAATGCTTGCTCAGCAATTCGCCCTATCCATTTCAACTATTTCGCGAATTCTAAAACGATTTGATGAACAGGTAACATTTTTAAAACATATTTGAACAATTGTAAATGTCTAGAACAAATGCATTGTTCGAAAGTCTCCTGGAAGACCGCGTGAAACAACTCGAACTATGGATCGCAACATTGGTCGGACCGCTGTAGAAGACCCTAAGAGAAACGCAACGGTGATCCAGATGATTGTGAACTCTCCAAACGATCCATCACCATCTAGAGAACCATTCGTAGACGTTTGCAAGAGATGGGGCTCCATGGGCGAAGGCCAGTGAAGAAACCATTCATAAGCCTTAAAAATCGAAAACATCGAGTTGAGTGGTGTAAGGCTCATCTTCACTGGGGACCACAAGAATGGGCAAAGCACATTTGGAGAGATGAATCTAAATTTAATTTGTTTGGGAGTGATGGTCTTACATGGATTCGCCGCCCAATTGGCACCAGGTATCAGCCGAAGTACCAACTTCCAACGGTCAAACATGGGGGTGGTTCAGTAATGGTATGGGGATGGTTCTCCGCGAGTGGTATGGGGCCATTGAGACGAATCAATGGAACGATGGATCGTTTCCAATATGAGGACGTGCTGGAAAATACAATGCGACCATGGGCGCTTCGGTTCGTGGGTCGTGCATATGTTTTCCAGCAGGATAACGATCCAAAACATACTTCACTTCATGTGCGCAATTGGTTTCAACGGCGCCGTGTGGATGTTCTTGAGTGGCCAAGCCAATCCCCGGACCTAAATCCGATTGAGCACATGTGGGAGGAGCTCCAGAGACGTCTTAATGGGGTCAGACCTCACAATGCGGATCAAAAATTCGCTCAACTCGAAGCTGCCTGGAAAGCCATCCCACAGTCCGTCATTACCACACTTCTGGAGTCAATGCCGAGAAGATGTCAGGCTGTCATCGATGCTAAAGGCTTTGCCACGAAGTATTAAGTCTGCGTACATTATTTCATTACCTGCTTGCAACTTTAAGACCACTTTAGATCTTATTTAAAACGGGTCACTATTTACCGGTTTCTGTTGATTTTTAATAAATTGATCTTTTCGTTTTAATTTTTCGAAAAAATTAATAACTTATGTGTTGAATTTATCACTTTTATTGTTTTATTTGTTGTCTAAAAATTTCAGAGTGATTGGACTACTTTCAGAAAAGTTATGCTCAAAAAACCATTTTTTGATTTCTTCATGCCCAGCACGTGCCATATTACAGTGATCATTAAAATTCTTTTTTTTTTCCAGATCATACCTCGTCACCAATTTCAACTGGTGAGTGTTAAATAAATAGAAAAGTATAAGAGTGTGGTAAAAACTGTCTGTGACGTTAATTCCATATGTATAAAAATTGTTTAATTTCATACCCTAATAGTCTACGCAAGCCTTCAGCAAAGTCTAGGCAAACTCTCCACGATTTTCTCCTTCGACGAACGAATTTGGGATACGCATGATTGGTCTTTTGAATTAATGAAAGAACTCCTAACATCAAGTGTTTCATTCTCTAACTTTAACAATATGAAATAGCAGAATCATTTTGAAAATTTAAATATTCTGTCATTTTCAAAATATGAAAATACAAAAGTACAGATATTGTCTTCACTATGTGTAGTATACGTGTATGTAGGTCCCCAGGGGAAAATTTTAGGTCCCACCTGATTTTTTTATTGCTACATATGTCAATTGGCACAGATGAGGTTATTTACATGCACAATCATATCGGTATAATTATATAGTTATCATTGGACATTCACAAGAACTGGGCGAATATTAAGTTCACAACTATTCTAGTTGATCATAGATTAGTTGAGGTCCCTGCAATGCGCAGATGAGGTCCTTTATTCCAAACTTTGTATTATCTTATTTTGAATTTTGTGGGGAAATGGAATTTTCCCCTTTGGACCTATATTGCAGAAGTTGGGGACCACATCTACGTTTTCGCCATACTTTACGGGACCAATTAAATATCAGGCTGCACAGTTCAGAATTTTCAATTTCGTCCGTCTACCACAATGCACAATACCTATGAATTTTTGAATGTTTAATATTAAACGAAATCGAATTAACCAGCTTTTAAGACAAATATCATACATAAAAAAATAGCACATTTTTCAGAGAAGGCCAAGAGAAGACAGTTAATTTCCTATCTACCATACTTCAAAATTTAAATTGCGTTTGATTTTTATGCACACATTTTCATTCATTGTTTATTATTGTTTAAAATAATTTATCGTAGAATAAAATTGACTGTAAAAATGTGAAACATTACATTAATTGTGCATTTTTTTTACAATCCCCGCATTAGAAAATGGCTAATTTTTTTCATTTTTCTATTGCATGAATAAGTCCATAAAAAGCTAAAACTTTAAGGGAGCAAGTTGGTGTATCGACAGAAGCGGTAATATGTTTAGGAAAAAAAAAGAACTGAGGCGAAGTAAAGCGACGTCGGGAAATCGAATTCAAAACGATCGAAATTGGAATTGCCGCTTTGAAAGAAATCGATAATCCACAATTACTCACTAGATCCTATTCTTTTTTATCACTCATGTTCATCATTTTTCATTGGAGCCGGTTTACAATTTTGATGGATCAATCGAGGCCAGTATTCTCTGGTAAATGATTCCGAGTCGTATACGAAGAAAGCTCAATCGTATACGCTGATATCGCTCTTCAAACGCGGCCAAATACGATTGGGATTTCTTAATATACGATTGGCATTTCTTCGTATACGATTATAATTCTTCGTATATGATTGTGATTTCTTCGTATACGACTACAATTCTTCATATACGGTAACGATTTCTTCGTATTCGATTGGGATTTTTTCGTATTCGATTGGGATTTTTTCGTATTCGATTGAGATTTTTTCGTATTCGATTGAGATTTTTTTCGTATACCATTTCACTTTACACTACTCGTTTGGCATTTTAACGCTTTTAAATATATGATGTAAAGATTTCTATACCTGTTTATTTAAAAAAAAAATATGAAAGACAAAAAAATGAAAAAGAAAAAGGAATAAATTAATTAATTTTGGTTGGCGCATCAACCATTTTTTTCCACTGCTCGCGCTTTCGATCGTGAATTGTTTCTGAATTAAGTTCATTTGAATGATTAATCATGAGGCAGTCTTCGGCATGTGCAGATTTTGGAGAAAAACGCGAAAAATCTGATTAAGACTAGTTTAGCCGAATCTTTATAATGTTGTCGAGTTTCTTTAAAAGGTTTTTACTGCGTTTCTTTTCAAAATCTGCATAGGCCCACTAAAAAAGTGAAAACTCACAGGAGATAGGTCATATGACCGTGTACCAAATAGGAGATTGTAGAATTCGCCGTTTCGTCAGCCATTCCAGCGATGGTAACCGTCTTTTGTAAAACAGCTGAAATTAATTAAAACATATTTTAAACATTTTTCGCGCTATTTGAGCATACCAATCGCTGTGTTGACAAACCGAACTGGAAGCGTTGCGTGCGGCGGCGTTGGCTTAAACGATGTTGAATAATTCACACGATCGTTATTCGGAATTGTCTGAAGATATTTTTTGCAACTTTAAATAATTGTAAGATACCTTATCGACAAATCTGTTGACTGTAGTATTTATCACATGCTTCAGAGCTGCCTTCATGAACGGAATTTCCAAAAATATTTGGGCGACGTTGATGTCTCCTGTTAAAAGATTTAATACAAATTCAAAGCTTTCGAAACACAAAAAACCCACTATTTCCATCCAGTGATGGAATAATTATTTCTGCGTCTTTAAGAGCTTCAGGGTTGTATACGGCGATCACGTCGATCTAAATTTAGAGAATAGCAAAATTTAAAAAAATACTCACATTGTTTTTGTTTGGCTTTGCCGCGAATTTTTGGGATAAAGTTTCTATCTGGAAGTATAGGGTTTCTATAGTTTCTATTGTGGTACTATGCAGATTTCGCCAAAAACTCAAACAGCGGTAACCATAATTATAATGGTTTTTGCCGGTTTTGACGAGTTCTGATATTTTTTTACGGCTTTTGATGATTTTAATGCTTTTTTCGCGGAATCTGGTACCATTACATTTGGAATGATTGAACAATAAATAAAACATACCGTGAACATGATTCCTTTCATTTAGAATGTATGGTTGTAGAATAACCCGGTCACCGAACTTCTCATTGAGGAGAAATCCCAATACATCGCCATATTGCAGTGAATTTCGCCAACGAAACATCACGACGCTATTATCCGAAGCAATATTTCTTTGTATTGAGTAGTGTGAGCCTTGATAGCTGTATTTCTCAGTAAACAAATCGCCTTTTTGAGCCAGCATTGAGTACTTCAGTGGTACATCTGTCGTTTTTTCGATATCATCATTCTCCGAATATCGAAATAGCAGTTTTCTCAGTTTCACGATAGACACATCATGTTGTTTTCTCGTTGGGTCCGAATCAAGTCTTGCACGAACTTCGGTCGTCAAATCTTGCAAAATTGCAGCACTAAAATTTTTCTACGGTGTACAATTTTATAATAAAGCATACTTCCGCAACATTCTTTGCCCAATTCCCTTTGTGATTTCTGACGATAATAGTCGTTTCAAACTGTGAAAATAAAATCTCGCGAAGATAATGCTTCCCATTGGCCTAAAGCGAAATAATTTCAAAAATATGCAAAAACGGTAACAACCTCTCGACGTAATGACTCTTTGCAAGTTGTCACAGCTCGACATTGACACAAAATCTTCTTCCGCGCAAGTGAGCTCATCTTCAGACGATTCTATAGAATCTATAGAAATTAAATCTTGCTCTGTTTTTACTTTTAGTTATACCTGATGTTATGTTTCTCTATTTTCTGAAAATAGTTATTTTCTTCATTTTTTCTGTTGTTATCACCTGTTTCTGTCTCGTTCCGATATTCCCTATATATTTTTTTCCATGATTTCTCGTGTGGTGTAACGATATCGCTTTCGATATGCAAATAGTTTTGAATTTTGCGACATATCTGCAAAGAAAATATAGATTTCTTAGAGCGGAGCCAGTAAAATGCACGATTTTTTTGGAAAGTATATATATTAAAACACAATATACGCATAAAAATCGAATATGAAAAAATTCGAAAATTTTCGAAAATTGTTTTTCGAATTTAGACGTCAATTTTAATGCATGTCCGCAGTGTATAATTGTGGTGGTTACACTACTGTGATAAAATCCAAATCGTATACGATCCTTGCAATAACGTATACGACGAGGAAATGCGGATGTTTCGTATACGATTACAAACCATTCATCAGAATCGTATACGATCCTATACGATTCACATTAACTAATACGATTACCATTAACGTATACGATTTTAATTTTATCTTATACGATGAAGAAATTCGCTTTTTTCGTATACGACTAGGAATCATTTACCAGAGTTAGAGGAGGAGGAAGACAGTAAACGAGTTGCTATAAATAATTTTGTTGACGGAAGCTACGAATAACGGAATGAGAAAATTTTATATTTTTCTAGTTCAAGAAAAAAAGACAAGTTTACTGACCCGGAGAAGGACGGAAAACTCGGGTGAGTTCGTAGAACTCTTCTGTTGTCACCTGCTCCACAAAGATGATGCGTGCGACTTTTTCATTCGTAGCTTCGATCCCATTGATCTTCCATCTTCTCGGAAAAATCCAAAAAAGGAATTCTAGGTTAGTTCGTGACGGTGTCAAAAACGTGTGTATTTTCGGAAAATAAAATGCATCGTCAGCAATGATTCCAATTTTGCTTTCTTCGATATTCTTGGGCAGGATAAAATCCGTAATCTCTGAGAACCCCAAAAATTGAGAATTGCTCAATCACGTGAAACGCGCGACGAGCTCATTTATGGAATTTCGAATTTCAATTACGGATTTTTCGATTAAAGGTAATCAATGAAACAAAAAAAATGAAACTAGCGGGTTTATAAAATGTCGAGCAAGTGCAGAAAATGTTCGAATAAGGCAAGATTTCTCTGAAAAATTTTTGAATTGATTTAAAAATTGATTTTTTGAAAAATCTTAACTGATAGAAAAATTGCAAAAACTGCAATAATGCCAAAAATCAAATAGAATGCGCATCGATCCTAAAATTTGAAATTTTCACTTCAACACATTTTATCAATTTCTGGGGAAATTTTCAAGAATTGCCGTAGAAACACCCGCAACTTCTCGCCTGTTAATTGAGCAAATTCTTGCAGTTTGTGCTCTCACGAAGGAGTTTCGCGAATTTCAAAAATTTCAGATAATGTTCTGGTATGTAATAAATTGATACTTTAATTATAGATAAGCAATATTAAAAAAAAACCTTTGAAAAAATTTGAAGCTTTAGTTTTAAAATGGTTTTTAATGAATTTTTCAGAAAACTAAAATTGAAAATTCATGATTTGCTAGAAATTTCAAATCTATTTTGATTAGGAGGTCACAATTCTGAATTTGATCAGAAAGTCACAGTTCAAAAATTTAGACAATTCAGAAAATGATCTAAACAACCTAGCATTACACCGATACATAGATTTACATCCTCCTTTAATCCTTCGATTTCAAATTCATTCAAAAAACTTCATCGCAATCCGGCTTCAATGATCACGATCATTTTTTGTTCATTTCAATCGCAAGAAGGACAACCCACCAAGCGGCAACCAATTGTTGGTCGATGCTTGTATTCGACACAGCCGCCAGATTAGAATCCATTCTGCCCAGCTTTTTCATAATGCAGCCCTCATACTTCGCCAGATGCATCTCTTATTCGGTTTCAATTATTTTAATTATTCTCATTTTGAGAATTTTTATTCAAAGAAAATTTAATGGTACGGTAATCAGCTGCGCGAAACAGCGGACACTTTCGGCTTGGGATAACCTGCGGAACACTTTGGAAATACGCTAAATTGAGGCCGATGTGTAATTGGGGAGTGTCGTACTAAAAAGTTTGTTGAGAGAAACATGGGGAACTCCCGTTTGGCGGCCGTGTTTATACCAAAACGTTCCGCGGATTGTCCTTTTCGAATTTCTGAGAAGACAATGCATTCTTAAAATTCAAACTAATACATATCCCGCAATTTATTTCAATAGGTTTTTCAAATATTCGTTTTAATTTATTTATTATTGTCTGTTTCTGAAATTATCGGCAACCAAAATCTAAACTCAATACAATCGCGAAATTAAAATAAATAAAATAATGGATAAAAGGCTCGAGTTGGGTTTTGTGGGGACCGATTCTGGTCGTCCCTTTTTGTTCGAAAATTTTCTGCCTAAATATAAAAATTTTTTTAAGCGAATGATATCAAAAATAATTGATTTAGAAATGCTTGCAAAATCAAATTTTCGTCAATACAAGTTTATTTCAGACAATCACGATTACGACGTAGCTCATGTATCTGTGGTCCACAGGCGGAATCACACATTAATGACACAAGAAGTCATGAAGAACAGCCACATAGTTCGGGTAATTTCGTTCGATTCGTTTAACTTCTGGCGTGTCGCGCAGTTTCGTTTGCGCGAGTCACAAGATGCCATCGCCATGAGGGGAGATCTCCAGATAAAATCTTTTTTGTTGTCTGAAGGTAGTTTTCATGGACACCTCAATTCTTTTATATTTGATTCTTATCGCATGGCTACACTGGTGAAATGTGGGGCATTAGGCATATTGCCGCGTATGGGTCCCTATATGTCCTCTCACCTTCGACGTTTACATGATATGTGATTGTGGTCCCACAGTCGATATTCAGCATTTTTTGTATATGGACTCTATGTGGTTTCAAGTGAATATTATATGCTAGAAAATTATATTAATTATGTTGTCTCCTACATTGTGATGGAAACATATTCAATTCATGTGGACACATTTTGCGTCCGCCGTATTTTACTTGTGTACAATGACAATCTAACCATTTCAAGAGATTTTTTGCACAAGCGAGAAAAAATAATTTATTTATGAGAGACCCTTTTTATAGATGGTAACTCAAATTTGAATTTAAATGGGGGATGGGTAACCTTTAAAAATATTTTTCAAAATCGAAAAAAAAATTAAAAAAAAAGAAGCAAACAATCAAAGTTAATTCGTTGCGGAGAAAAACAATCTCGATGATGCGATGCATGTGAATTGTCGGCAAATAAAATGCATACTCCGCATTGATTTCGATTTCGCTTATTTTCACATCTTGTTTAATTGACAATTGTTTTTCTCCGTAATGAATTAACACAGAATTTTCGCTTTTCTATTTTCTATTTATTATCTTCTTCCAATTATTTTTCTATACTTTTAAAGATTAGTAATAATGTAATAGTAAATACGTAGAAAAGCAATCGATCTGCGTATACTTGCGGCGAGATTTGAGGCACGGATAGCACAGAAAACACAGTACCGTAGCGTTTTCAAATATTATTATCGGCGTCAAACGACTGAAGGAAGGTGGGACCTTCAAATTCGCGAAATTAGTGTAGATTTAAATTTTTCGTTGACTGAATATTAAATGCGCGTACATTATAATGCAATGTACGCAGTCTCGTGTACTTCTCGCTGTCTCGAGACGCATTGGCACATTGCCAATAATTTTTTAAATTTCGGTCACTCGTTGCTCGGACAGTACATTCGCAAAAACGTTCGATCTGTGCAGAGTTTGCCTCGCAGGTTATTCAGAGTACGGTACTCAAATTCCCACTGTTTTAATTCAATTTCGATTTATCTCTCGAAAAAGTGCGACTTCTTCGATTGCGACATGATTCAAGCCAGGCGCACAAAATCGCGCAGCGCGGAGATTTTTTGACTCGATTATTCGGAATTTCAAAGTCATCTAAAAAAAATTACCCCTGAATATTTTTCACTAAAATTTATATAGCAATAAGCCTTATATAATGTTGTTTGCAGAAGGTGCATTTGAAAAATCTAACGGACTTATTAATGAAATTAAATTTTTAAGAAAAAAAAAGTTTAAAAAAAATTAATTAAATGTGTATTTTTTATAAAATGTAATTTTCACATGTCTTCGTAATATTAGAGTTTAAAATATTATTGAAATACAAAATTATAGAAATAATGGGCCAATGTGACTCATCCTTTTTGAATTGACTCATGATTTTTGACTAATTCTTTTTGACTAACAATTTTTGACTAAGGATTTTCTGAATTTTTTTTACTTGAGTTTCCTGTAGTTTTCTTTTTGTGCTCATTTCTGCTTTTTTTGGCCAATACTGATGGGTAAGAAGCTGAATGGGGGAGGGGGATCGGGGAAATGTTTGATGTTGTTAGTAGTCTCCAAAAACAACTAAACATAGTTTATATACGATATCATATTTATTAAAAACACTTAAAAATTAATCAATTATTGTTTTTATTAAACTAACGGAGACTACTAACACCATCAAACTACTATTACTACAGGAATCTCAAATAAAAAAAAACTTCAGAAAATCAGTAGTCAAAAATTTTTAGTCAAAAATCACTAGTCAAAATTCATGAGTCAAAGAATAAAAAATCATGATACAATTTTTATGAGTCAAAAATAATGAGTCAAGTCAAAAAGTATGAGTCAGTGAACATTGGCCGAAATAATGCATGTAATAAGAAATAACCGGTTAGTTTGTCGGGACCATTGCAAAAGGCGCATCTCAATTCTTTCGGTGGTTTTTTCTCTATCATTTCATTTCATTTCAGGGATATCTAGCAAATAAGAATTTTGCGAAAGAGCTTGAAGACGTCGAATCTCGAGTAAAAGACAATGTTCTCCATGAATCGAGTAGAATACGAACTCAAAAACAAATGGCAAAAAATACATTGAAGAAGCCCGAAATTGACGAAGTTTTAAATTAGTTTTATAATTAAGTACGATTTTTTAGTATAATTGATTACGATATTTTTAGTATAATTAAATACAATTTTTTCAATAACATTTTTATTGAATTCGCTTTATATTTATTATTTATTGATTAGATGTAGGTTGTTTGAATTGTTTGTTATTTACAATGATTAAAATGTGGACTTGAATTTCACCGGAGATAACCGTATGTTAAACAAAACTAACTCGGCATGATGGATATATATATATACAAAAAGGAATCAATCGATTAATATAATAAGAACTTAAAGAAACCCCCAAACTCGATGTGCCAATAAGACTATATCTATATCATTAATTAGAAGTAGTAGTATATAGATAAAAAGCAACAAATTTCAACTTTGATGCTAAAAACTTTGGATTTTTTCGGTTTTGTTTGCTTTATAAAGGTCTTGTTAGTGTACAGTGTTAATAACTTTAATCGATCCTTAGATTTAGGCCCGAAAATCTACAATCAATGCTGTTTTGCTGGCAAATCCAACGACTTTCTTATATTTTTTCGAGTTTGGGTGGTATCTTTAAATGTATATATTATGCTCCAAATATCAGTATTATTCTTATTCTTATTATTATTATTTGCTGTGAAATCTTGAAATTCTTTCAAATGTTTCATTTCTCCATTTCTTCATGATGTGATATCGACATCCTCATCGATGAATGGCCAAGATATTGCCTCAGTGAAAGAAACACTACGAGACGAATCCGGTGTACTGAAATCAAATGATCGTTACAGACCCTTTCCGTCTGTTTGAATAAATAAAATTGTTGAAAAAAAGAACATTTTAATTAACCGAAAAATGACGGTGATTCTGTACGAAACCATAGAGCCTTCGCACAGTTTCTAATAAGAGCCTGCCGAATGTGGGCATGATTTTCCCGAGGATCGTTTCAAATATGTGTAGTATATATCATCGATTGAGATCTCAGATATTTTCGCTAAATTTTGTGAAATCGTTACCAACGCCAAACAAATGAATAGAACATTCTTTGTCCTCGAAAATCACAATAATTCGCGATTGATCTTGATCTTTTTGAAGCTATTATAAAGAGAAAAACGAACTTCAATTCGATATTTCCATTATTGGAATTATTGTTAAGAACCAATTTTGTTGAACTTCTTGGCGATTTGAGTAGTTTGCGAACGGAAACAGCAATGTGATGTCCGATACTTCTACAAAAAAAATCCATTAAAAATTCTAATTTTTGACCTTTTTTGGTGTTGGCCCTTCTCTCGTGACTTAATGATTCAATGCCGATTGTTTGTTGCACTCAGAAACACATTTCGGGTTGACTGACTTGACATTAAATTCTCTTGGGCGCAATTTTCTGACATGCCATTTATTGCAGTTTAGAAGGCACAAAAATGAACAAAAAACGTCACAAAAAAATTAAAAAATCTAGTGAATTCTGGCATCTCAAGTTGAGCTATTCAACGTTCAAATAGTTCACATTCGGATTCCCGCCACGAATGAAATTCTTCACGACTATTTACATAAATATTCGCATTTCTTTTTAATGGTGTGCTTGAGGCATTTTAGAGGAGAAGAAGAAGACAAACAAGCACATGAAAAATAATAATCACGCTACTTATTTTATGGTGTATTACAAACTCGTCGAATCCCCCTCCATCGACTTGTTTCTTTTCTCATCAGAAAAATAAATTAATTGAAAAAAATCGTTGAATATTCAACTAAAACTACTTCGAAAGAATATGAAACTATTTTGGGTCTTTCAATTTCATTCAATTTATTTTTGATGGAAAATTCTATAACAAGCCTTTTATTTATTTGCAGTAATGATGGCCAAATATTCGAGGCATCGTTGAAGTCTCATCACAGTAAACGTTTTAAACATTAAATCAATGCTAGAATTGCTAGAATTCTGCTTAAAACCTTAATGCGTATTTTTTTCAAAGTTTCTCATCATTTCGTTTAGTTTTAAATTCACATTTCGGACCTTTTTTGTTCGGGCAGAGTTCCACAATTGCATTGTAATAATTGTGCACTTCAAACTCTTTCAAATCTCAAATTGAATTATACTTTTGACGTTTGCACGTGGTCCAAACGGCACATTTGGTCCCAATTCACAATGCACAATTACTGCGGCGAATTTATTTCCGCGGGTTTCTCGACGACGACGGCAAAGAAAAAAACGCAGGTGGATGACGGATAATAATTGAAGAACATTCGAATAGAAAACGACAAGAAAATGTTTGGAAAATTGCTGGTTTCCTGAGAAACGAAAGGTAATTGACGCATCGACGAAATAATGATCAAATTTGCTCTTTTCTTTTGCAATCGACTATTTATGTCGTTTTCAGCAAAAAAAAAGAATTGGAATTTTTCAAATTCGAAAATATTTTATCGTCATCGAGCCGAATTGGACGACATATTAATATTTTAGAGAACTGATACGCAACAACGGTTTTTATGAGCATATTCGACTCAATTCTTGCAGAGCATTTCCAAAAGGGTTTTTATGTATTTTGAACTAAACATAGTCAGGTGAGATAATTGCTCGTTCGTTTAACCCACACAATGTTTCTTGAACTCTTCTTGACACAACTACAATTTGGCAAAAAAAGAGTTTCGATCCAAAAAGGGAAAATGTGATTGAGAGAGTAGGCGAGATCGAGAGACGCAGAATTGTCGAAATGCAATAAGTGAGGCGCTTTTTACGCGAGTACTCTCGATGGCGGAAACGGCAAATTAGAGGCGTTTTCCAGTTGATATCAAATGCAAAAAAAATACGAAAAAAATGTTAAATGCATCAGAGACTCATTGTAATATTTGCAGAGAGAGAGCAGAAATCGCTGAAAAAAAAATCGGCAATACCAACCGTTTTTGGAAACCCAATAAGAGAAATTATTATGTTGATATACTTCTCGATGTCCAACAATTGTACGCCCACTATAATTAAATGAAAATTGAGATCTTAAAAAGCAAAATTATGATCAAATGATGTCATTCGAAATTAAGCGGAAGCTGAAATGAAATTTAAGTATTCCATTCATAAATCATTTATTGTTTTGTTTCTAAAAAAATTTTTTTCAAATAACGAATTGCTTCTTAACAGGCGAAGGATGAACCGATTAAAAACGTGAGTTGCAATATTTATTTGAATGACGATTCTTTCGCCAACTTCCAATCGCCTTCGTCTTTGCCTCCCATCCGAATGCGAATTCGATAAATTACGCGAGTTTTTAAAATTTTTTTTAGAATTTTGACGAATGAATGTCAAGAACACACATTTTCCTTCAATTTCACCGTCCAACAAAAAGGAATCGAATATTGTTGAAATTTGAGATTCTCGTCGACATGGCGAGACGTGAAATCAAGAATATTCACACACACAAAAGTTTTTTAGACTCAAAAATCGGATTATCAGCTTCATTTTCCCAAATGAAATCTTAAAGTTAAATAATGACATTGAGAAGGACGCAAAAATTTCTGTTGTTTTTTTAAACAATAGAACTCGATGCTTGGCAACCAAGTCGTTTTCGTTTTTTTTTCGCGGCTAAAAATATTATTTTTTCTCAATACATATTTTTTTCTCGTTCACATGAAAATGCAAAAGTGCAGCAAGAAAATTATACAAAAAAAACGGTCTGCCATATATCGTTCAGTGCACTTTTTGAATATCTCAAAAAAATTCCGGGCGTACAAAAAAATAATGCTTTGAAAACGAGAAATTCGCCTTATTGGCTATGCGCATAATCCCAATGGCCAACCAAAAATAGACGAAAAGAAAGAGAAAAGAATCCTTCCGCTTTTTCGAAGCCCCCCTAATTATTTTCTCTTTTTTTTCTATTCACAAAGTGCCATCGTAGGTGGTGGCTGCCCTAGTAGCTGCCCATTCGCTAATAATTGAGCATTTCTCACACTTCTCTTTCTCACGTGGTTTTCAGTAATCAATACTAGGAATTGAGAAATAGAAACTACCTGAGTGTTCCCATATTGTGCTCTTGGAGTTCTCTTCGGAGTCGGAGTCGGTCCGAGAAAACGCAAAGAAAATATGAATCGACGGGCGAATGTGGCTAGGCGGGCTCACAGCTGAGAGCGCCAAAAAAGGAGGCGCGCTTTGTTGGCCACGCCCACTCCATTGGGCCATTCGAACGAAACCCGCCCACTATTTTGTGATGTTCATACATAATTAAAACAGCATCAGGCAAATGAACCGTATGACGAATTCCATGCCATGTTTCAGAGAAGTGAAACAATTTTTTACACGCACATAATTGTTTTCAATTTTCAACCAAAAAATAGCAAGAAATTATTTTTATAATGCATGTAAGCAATTAAACAACAAGAATGCGTGTTTTGGGCAAAAAATAATTAGACAATGATAGACTCTTGGCACGAATTTATCACAGAAAATTTTTAAAATTTCATAAATCTACTATAGTAGTCTCAAATGACGTGAAAGCGTAAAAAATTATAGAGAAAAAAGCACACATTGAAGAAATTTCGTTATCTTCGGAGGGCATTAAATTTTTAAATTTTTTTTTGTTTTTTTTTTGGACCAAGCATAGAAAAGTCCATACAGACTTATCTTCTTCCGATTCGAATAATGTCACATTGTCATTGAATATTCGTCTGTAATTCAAAAATTCTCAAAAAAAATGAGACAAAGAAGGAATAGCACGAGAATGAATTGTCTTGAGGATTTGATTGATTCAAATTTTTCATGTTTTCTGAAATTATGATTTTAATTAAAATTATAAAGAAATATTGTCGTCGTCAAATGACTTAACGATTGCGGGAAATTTAATTTCGCAAAATCTATGTAAATCTATTTACGAAATTATAAATTTACGTGCCGGCTATAAAAAAATATTAGTTGCGCGTAGGCTAAAATGCAGAGTACGCAGACACACACACGTGTCGTTGCCTCGAGATACCTGGCATATTGTCAAATCGTGACAAGTGTTCGATCATTTTTAAAAATTGGCGAAAAAACATGAATTTCGCCCAAAATTGTGTGCCGTAGCTTCAATTAAAGGCGCACACCGCGAAGTAACAATACTGTAACGTACATTGATTTGGCATTTAGCTAATTTTTTTCCACTTACTTTCTTACTTTTCCAGTAACCCTATAATAAATATCACATTCGCAAAAAACGAGCATCTTTCGCCGATTTACGGTGAATTTGTTCAGAGTACGTTTTTCGAACTCCCAATGTTTAATTTCGAATTTGAATTGCCGCCTCGAAAAATCGGCGGTAATTCAAATTTCGAATTAAAATGTGTGAATTCGTGAAATGTGATAGCCTACGAGAATCAAACTCACCTTTATATGCACAAGGTGGCGATTGCAATACTATCTCAGATTTTTGGTGTTCATTGAAATTCCTTAAAAGAAGACTCTTTCTCCATTTTCATCTACCGAGCACATTCCAAATTTATTGTCAACCGGCTCATTCGCAGACTTGCGGAAAAAAGTGAAAATTGAAAAATGTTTTCATGGAAGTTTTTTTTTAATTCTATTCGAAAACACAATCTGGAATAAAGGCAATGTCCTATTATTTCTTTTGTATACAATTGTTTGTACATTTTTGTTTGAGCACCTGTACTTTTTTTTTGAAATAGCTCTCCGTATCATATCCTAAATGCATAATTCATTTTTTTTTTTCAAATAAATAAATGCCGATTGGTTCGAATAAACAATTCGTCGATTATTGTGTATGTGGAAAAACGTTCTTACGCTACATTTCCCATTTGGAAAAAACGCGATTGTTTATGAAAAATGTGTTTCCAACTTTTTTCGGCGTCAATTCGAGGGTTTGTTTCCATATTCGGTGGGCGGGGGCCGAAATGAGAATTTTTCAAATCACTGAAATCGAATAAGGAAGGAAGTGCAATTCGGTCATGTGAATGAGAATTTGACTGGCTCAAACTTAAATCAACCAACTAAATTATTCTCAATTTCGTGTTTCAAACATTTAGAAGTAAAAATAAAGATTTTTTCATATTACATTTTATGACAGGCCACACCAATAATCAGTATTCTTTTAAGTAAAAACTCAAAGAAACTAATGAAATTCAAATTTTGAACTTAGAAATATTAGGTTATTTTGGTTCTTTTCATCAAACCAATTTTCACTCGGATCGCATCTTCTGCTTATTCATCAGTATCTAAAAATGTTCCACTTATTCAAAAAAACGTTTCTAGGTAGCTTAACATTTTCTGATGACGATCTAGGTATATCGTTTTTTAATAGGTGTATTGTTTTTTAAACCTTGTGCAGAAAATGAAATTTGATCAAATCAAGAAGGGATTTTCACACTAAAAAATCGTGACAATCCCGCACAAAACGTCATCATAATCAAAAATATAAAATTATTTTGGCTCATCATATGACATTTGAAAAATTCCCGTTCGAACGGTTTTTTTTTGCACAATTTTCAAGTATCGACCAAAAACCATTGGGTCCTTCCATCTACACAAGTACATGAAAGGGAGCACTTCATTTGAGAAATGAACATAAATTGAATAACTTCAAACACACAGCCATCCGTTGTCTTCCGTATAAGGACACTCGCGATCTAATGCGTTTATTTCATTCATTTCATGCAATGACAGCTTCGAAATCTGAACTTTTGGATATTAAATAATGGAGAATTTTTAATGAAGACAACGAACCTTGAAGTTCTCTTCAATTCGTTTTTCTGTCACAGATTTTGGGACTATATAAGCACCACTTTGAAGAGCCCAACTCAAAATGACTTGCTAAAACATTTAGATTCTTACAAATATAGTTCTCGTTGAAAAAAAGTTTACCGCATTAGTTATATTATGGTTTCTAGCGATTTTTGCAATATTTTCATCTTCGAGCAGTTGTTTACTCTGTCTTCCGAGTGGTGAAAATGCCTGAAATTTTTTATTTTGTTCGTTGTTAACGAGAAAGGAATGACAAAAACAATGCAAAAACAACACCCACAGAACTCCGGGGGAGGCTAACTAAATTAATTGTACGTGCGAATGATCAAATTTTGCTATTTGTGGAGCTTCAAGGTTCTTGCAATCCAAAATTTAATATTATTTCGTAAAGTAATTACTTAAAAGCTCTGCGCTTTACGATTTGGTGAGAAGCTATTAAATTTTTTCTGAGCGTTCAGTGTTTGTAGAGAAATATATTATAATCTAGAAGTAGCACGAACCTGAAAAATGATTCCATTCTTATCGCAATGATTTTTCAGATTCTTGCGCTGGAAATGAGGATGATATTCGATCTGATTGACTGCTGGTTTTTCATCCGAGTACTTCGACATTTCTTCAATATGTCGAATCTCATAATTTGATACACCAATCGAAGAAATCAATCCGACTTCTGAATAGCATAAAGCTTTGTATTTAATTATAATATATTACGTTTTAGCGTCTCCAATTCATTCCACAATTCACGACGACTTGCAATATTTTTTAAATCGCTGTTATCGTTATCAAACGGCCTTGGATAGTGAATCAATACCAAATCTAGATATCTAAAAGCTTTTGTGTGCACATATGACAACAAATCGAGACCTTCTGTTGAGAAATTGCATTGATTTTTCAATATCCGCGATAAGACACTTTTGCGTATTTTTTGAATACGGAAAAATTTTTGTCGTAAGAAAAATATCTTCAGATTTCAAACCGAAGCGAGGAAGATGCTTCTGTAAACAGGTTTATATACATAATTTGGAGGGGGAATCATTTTTAATGCTAAAACAAGTGTGGGATATCGATCTCATAATCGTCAAAATATCGATCGATTTCGGAGTTGATCGAAAACTCGACCCAACGGGATCGACCTTGCAAGCTTAAAAAAACGAAAAGTATCAAGTGTTCAAAATTTTTGAAAATTATAGAACGTGATACTAGCGGTGGGGAATTTCAGAGAATTATACTTAAACGTGTCAGAAGTGTCACAGGTGGTCATAGGGTTTACGAAATCAAAATTTTCGAATTTAACACGTTTAAAATCTCGGATCGAAGCGAAGATGGAACAAAGGCACACACTGGAGAAAAAAAACATTTTAAAATGTAAAACAAGAAACCTTTAACGCCATTCCCAAATCTCTCTCATTTTCGTAAAATTTGGCCGTGTCAAAACCACGATATCCACACTTCAAAGCGTATTCGACTGCCTTTTCAAGCTTAAAAAATGTGTTGATTTAAATTTCGCAGCGACAGCGGAAAGTTAGTTAAATGCTAGAAAAAAATGGTAGTCTACCACTGATAGAGGCCGATTTTCCATAGAATTATTAAAAGCCCGCCCGCGCACTTCAAATTTAAGAAATTCATCGGTGCCTGACAATATTTAAATATAATACCTGTTGTCCATGTGCGAGATAAGTTCCCAAACTGATCTTCGGCATAATCGTCATTTTAATCAATGATTTTCGCCGACTTGTGGTCGAATGCTGGGTAGCTATAGAAACTAGGCCACATACGCGCTTAAAAATATTGCACAATTCATTGATAGGAAAAGGTGACGAGTGACATAGGAAGGAAGGAAAGAAGGAGCGAGTATCGCATTTAAACCATTAGCCAGTAAATATAAAATCATAATTACGAAAAAAAAACCCGATAAAAATAAATAAATAATCGGTACAAAACGAGTGTAATTTTTTCCCATTGCGATTAATCTGGTTAGTTACTGAATTGGCAAGATCTATTATTTACAGGTATGCACGAAGCATTGTCACAACATATTAGTTCGATGGTCCCGACTGATCCATTGGCTCTCCATTATCTGTTGAATTTCCAATAATTTCGGCGAGAAACGCTTCGATTTCGTTCGATTGAAGGAATGGAGTCGACGTTCCATTTGGGAACTCGAGGCTAAACATTTCACTTTCAATAATGAACACATCATCGATTGAATTAGAATACATTAAAACTATATTTTTAAGGATCTATTTAATGTTTGAAAAAAATAGAATATGTTAGATCAATCAGCCTTATTACAGTGTCATTTTCTAAACTTTTGATTTAATTAAAAAAACACTATTTTCAGAAGATTTAATGAAAAAACTTACCAATTCTTTGCTAAATTTATACAACAATTATGTTTGCGAAGCACATCCAATCCAATTAAAAGGTCCATTTTTGGATCTTTTCCAACCGTGAACGGGCATGAAAAATGAGCATTCTCGATTTTTACGTCACCTTAAAAATTAAAATAACTAATTTTAAATAAAATAAACTTTATTACATAGATGAATCTTTCCGTATGCGCGATTTACACCTCCAATACCATGGCAAAGGGTCTGGAATCGCCGGTCAATCACATCAGTCAAATTGCACCGTTGGGCACATGCCAACGACATAATCGAAACTTGGGCACCAGAATCAATAAAAGCCTTTACAGGATGGCCATTTATGGTAGCATTCACATAAAGCATTGTGACTGGAATCATAGTTTCTGGATGATGTTCAATGGCCTACAAACGAAATATCATAGGTATAAGAATTTATTAAGCCTCACATCATCATACTGTCTAGCAATTCGATTTCTATTGATCAACTGTTGAATGAGCCGTTGTCCCTCTTCAGAATTTGGATCATTCATTAATTGCTGTTTTCGCCCTAATTCATCAAAATATTCTTTGAAAATGGCATAATATTCTTCTTAAAGCAATTAATAAAATTATCAGTTCGTTTTAGTGTAAACAAACCAAAGCTCATGTTGGGATTCTTCTCGAACTTCTCGGTTATTTGTGGAGCGTCTAGAGCTAAGTAGGCTCCGTTGCTTGCTTTCATCTGAAATATCGTCATATTCTATTCATTTGTTGAAACGTACTCTTTCGTAAGAAATTCTCGCTTTTTCTTTCCAAGAATCGTCTGCTTTAACGTTCGGTAGAGCCTAAAATGTGAAATTAATTTTTTATTATCAATAAAATTCTACCGCCTGACTGAGAAGCTGAAGAAGTCGCTCGGCTGCGCTTCTATTTATTCTTGGATTAGATCCAGACGGCTGATTTCGGGTCAATCTGTTTTGCCTCTTGCTTAATTCAAATCGACGCGAAGCAGCAATAGCAAATCGTTGAGCTGTTAACATTGCTTTTGGAACGAGTGCGACAGTTGAATTCGGCTGAAACTATATGATTATTTCTTCCGTTATATATTTTTTATAACAATAAAATACCGCAGGATTTGGAAAATTTTGAGTGAAAGCATGAAGAAATGAGCTTTGAACCACACCGAGATCCTAATCATAAAAATAATTTGTTTGCTAGAATAACCAACAACAACACTCACAACAAGTCTAGTAGACGGGTTAAGAGCAAGATTTGGAACAGAATAATCGTAAATTTTAACGCAATTGCACCAGATCACGAGAGCTCCAGGACAAACTTCCGAGATCTGCAAGAAATAAATGTATTTTTGATATAAATTTCTTCTAAAGTTACTGTCGATTCCTCATTAAACGTTTGAGCTCGGTATTCTCTTTCATCAATGCATATTTTGACAGTAAATGACATTCTGCAAAAAAATGTGTTTTAAACAAGAATAAGCGGAAAACGGAAAATAATATCATCCATTAGAGTCACAGATTTCACCGACGAAGGTCACACTATTTTACAAAAACTTCGGCCATTGAGTTCGGCCACTCAAAAATCATCAAAATTTTCATTCAAAATTTATTAAAAATTCATGAATTCTTTGAAATAATATGTTTTCTAATGGCGCTACAAGTGAAAAATTAGAGAAGGGTCCGAATGATTCGGCTTCGCGCAGAAAATACGACCATCCTTCCGTGTATCGATAGTGTCTGCAAATATTGTTTTTGCATAATTCAATTTTTTGTAAATAACCTAACAACAGCGATTTTTGGGTCAATCAGTTGAACATGGTAACTTTTAGAAAACTTTTGAACGCCATGAACTCCCATTGAATCAACCTAAAATAAAATATATCGGACATATTAGGAAACACATGCTACATTTTCAGGCCGAATAATGCTCTTTGTTGTATGATTCTGTGGTGCGATATGGCTCGTATTATGCCATTTAAGCATCGGCAGGAAATTTTTGAAATTATTTTGCGTAATTTCTGAATCTTTCGAAAGTTCAGAGTACCGAAGTGTCCACTGACATCGAAAGCGAAGTTCAGCAATGTAATCGTTATTTTGAGATCTGATAAATTTGCGGATTTTATTTGAATCAAATCTTTTTATTTTTTCTTATACCGTAACAATTGCGAAATCGGTTTTGATTGCTCTACATTCATAAGTCGTTCATCCAAATCCACAGTCGCAACCCATTTTGACAACCGCCGGGATCGATAAACACAATCCTGAATTACGCGTGCATTTGAGCCCTTTCACAAAATATCTGCTCGAATTTCGAAATCGTAAAAAGTTAGTTGTGGACAGTTCGCTTTACTTCATATCAAGCCAACCTCAAGGGACCGGCTTAGGTCGTCGCAAATCGACAATTTTCCACTTACTACCAGCCCTTACTGTCCAAATATTCGCTGAGTTGTAGAATAATTAAATGTTAAGTTTACTCGCAGAAATTCGCATATTTTCAAAATTTGGTTTTTGTATTTCGGTAATTTAAAAAGTGAACCTTTAGAGTAATAGGAAATAACCCTTCCATGTTGCTGTCTGTCTCATGTTTTCTGTATTAAACCAAACTTCTTCTACATTCCGGTTGAACTACACCCATCAAACTACAATTTTGTATTAACAAAATGTTTGCAAAACTAATGTGATGCGATGTGATAACAGAATAAAATTGAAAATTCCACGTACTAAATTTATAAAAGATAACGGAAACTATTTGATTCTAAGGTATCACAGTCGATCAAATGGACTAACTGTGAAATATCACATTTTTTTCGAGGCTGTAATTCAAATTTATATTAAGGCGCCAATTTTGCTCGGAGTAGAGGCGAATTTTATCGCCCACGCTCTTTTTCCTCCAGTCGAATTCAGGAAGCTCTTTCGCAATAGTTTTGGTTACGCGTTTATTGATTATTTCAGATATGTAAAATTACAGTAACATATCAAAAGCGCGGAAAATTTTTGTTAGTTTTGCGTCAAGTATGTAAATGAATTGTTACCGTTGGGAAAAAAACGAGCATCTTGAGCAAGTGTGAACCATAAATGTGAATTCGGGGTTCCGTACTACGGATCATCGAAATATCAAACAACCTGCCGAAGATGATCGCTTTTGTGATTCTAATTCATTTTCGACCGCCGTCTTCAAAAATACCTGCAATTGCATTTCGTGTCGACATCGGTGCCTTTTCAAACATTTTGTTTCATTTCCTATTCGAATAATGTCAATCAATCTCATTTGTTCATAAATTTTCAGCGCCTTTTCCATATATTCGTTTGATTCGTATACATAAACGAGAAAATGAGAAGCACCCTTAAATAAAATTTAAGCTCTCCAAAAAATTATATTAATGATTTTACTTGAATTCTGTAGTATTCCACAAATTCGATGAACAATAATAATTTTGGAGAATTTCCAAATATGGGAGCCAAACAAACAGAAAATTCATGGCTGTCTGACATATCTGAAATAGGCGAAATAAAAAAGAAACGTTTCATGCCTGACGTTTTCTAATTTCCAGCTTTGTGAGATTTTCAATCTTGTCTTTCTTGTTGACACTAATCGCCACAAATTTTGCAGAATTGTTTGCGGCACATTTTACAGTAAATTCCGGAAAAACAACAGTGGATTGTTGAGAAATTTCCGAATGATTTCCATCGAAAAATCGACAATAAATACGACGGCTGAAAATCTAATGAGTGATATTTTTGATTGAAAAATGGTTGAAACTTCAAATATCCGTATGAGGATAATATTAGAACGGCAGTGTTATCAAAAATAAACGCCGAGAATATGGTCGAACGATCAGCATTTGAATAGCCAATCAACACTGATTTCGATATAATTCCATCGTCGCTTCTTGTTGCAACCACTTCTGAATGGTTTAGCCGTTTTATTAAAACCAAAGGAATTTCTTACGCGGAACATCAATCTGTTTTGGGTAGATCAAAATGAAGAAGAAAACAAAACTAATAAACGTGAATAAAACAAAAATGGATATCGATTTTAGGCGAATGCGCATATCTTTGCGTTTTCGGCCGAGATTTGACCAAGTTTGACCCAGATTATGTGATTTCTTCCGATTAATTAGTTAATTATGTGGTTTGATGTAATTGATTAATAATTTATTTAGAGCCACTTAAATACCCTGGAAATTAAGTAATTTATCACATAATTAGGAATTAATTGACGAGCTTCCGCTTCCTTGCTTGTGCCTTCTCTCGAAATGAGAGAGGAGGTAATCTTTTGAGACGAACACTTTTCCGCAATCGTCGCACTGAAACAAATATGATATTCGGATTAAAATTCAATAATTATTTCAATTAATTATTCACCCCTTTCTATAATTAACATGTATTGTGGAAATATAACGAATGTGCAGCGATATCCTATGCATTGTGTGCGTACACCGAGTCGCACATCTCGATTTTTGCTACAGTAATCTCAACTGAAAATTATTTAACCAATTAATTTTTTAAATTTTCTTTCTGTGTTTTCTTGGCCACTTTATGGTTTTATGTATACTGTTGTGTTGAAAAAGTGTAATAGTAAATATTTTTGTATAATATTCATATAATATTCAAAGTTAATTCTTTTATATAAAAAAGGAACGATCCATAGTTAATTAAATAATTTTCAGTTGAGATCACTGTAGTTAAGATCGAGTTGTGCGACTCGGTGTACGCACACAATGCATAATGTATAATTCGAAATTTTCGATTCAATCGTGCTTTCAAAAAATTGAGAGCATATAAATCTTGAGTCTGATTTAAATACAGGCTTTGAAGAAACAATTGCGTGAAAGCTTCAAGCAATAATTAAAACCAAAACCTTATATTTGACTCCATCGTCTTGTGTGTGCTGACATTTTCTTGTCTGATGCTTCATCAACTCCAGCCGGTGCATCAATTCCTTCTGCGATCGCTGCAATTGCATTATGTTGAAATCCAGCATGAGTTTGTGCATTTCTCACCAGTAAATGCTGAATTTGCAACTGACAAATACGAATGATTTTCGGATATCTTTGGGTGACTTTCTCGTCGTTTGCATTGATTGTGAGCATCGTCGGAAGAGCAGCCTGCAGAATTGGCAACGTGGCAATTCCGGTCTCCAGAAGAGGCACCGAAATTTGATCTGAAAATGAGCAAAACGAATGGATATGTGCAAAAAAGAGATTAAAAAAAGAAGTTGAGGGCAATTCGAATAGAGCATACCGATTAATTCCCAATTCGGGCAGTTATCGAGTCCCGCTATTGGGGAAGACATCTGAAAAATATTGCATCTGCATCATAGTTTAACAATAATAAGTATTATATATTCAAAAGCAGTAAATCGGGAAATAAAGAAAATGTGATCGATGGAGGCAGCTGATACGTTTCACTCCAATATATGGATTTGGCGACGGGTTGCCATAGCAACACGGGCGGCGCAATTAGTCACAATGCACTTATTAGTGCGTTAATCAGCGTTTGCATTTTTGATATCAAAAATTATATACGTATAATTTGCAAAATATCAGGTTAGACATTATTTAAAACACCACAAACCTTTGGAATATATCAAATAACAAATATTTAATTGTTCTTTTGGGATTCAGAAAATTATGTATGCAATTTTAGAATTTCCGAAAACAAACGCGAAACGGTGAAATTTTCAATTTCCAAAATAGCAGTAGAAAAAGTCATTGTGAAGAGTTTGAAATGTGTTTGGATGTCGATTGTGAAGACAATTTTCGAAAAGGAAAATTAAAATTGAGCGACTCAAAAACAAATTTGGCACAATTCATGTGCCCTCAATCAGAATTTTTTATCGGCAAATAAAATAACACTTGACTCATCATTTTTCATCATTTTTCTGATTTTTTAGGGAACACTTGCATATTTGAAAAAAAAAAACGTCCTGAATTACATATATTCTAACTTTTAATGAAGCAATCTCAAAAAATTCCAACTTTGCAGTTTTTCTCACTAAATTATCCATAATTGATTGGTTTTATTTAAAATATGTGATATTTTTTTGGGATATCCTCTAATATTTTTTCGTTTAGAATATTTCAATGTCGATTTCTACATAAACATTGGAATGTTCATATTTCATCGATTTGAAAAATAATCATAAACTTTCTAAATATATTTCGAAATGAGCAATCCGAACCACTTATCCTCAAATTGTTTTATGTTGCTCGTTCGTGGCGAGCTCGACCTCATTTTCAAGCAAGTTTTGAAATCAATGCACATTGAGCATGAGTCGGCCGACAGCAGAGTCTCCAAGAGAGACGAGTGAAAGCACGAACGAGATCTGAGGAGTGCCTTCACGCCAAAAATATCTGCCGCCACTGCTCATACAAACTACAACGCATTACCCCCTCGTTTCGCCTTCTTTCTCCCGCTTCTTTCTCATTTTTTTCTTCTTTTTTTCATACTCCATTTTGTTCGGCTTTCGGGACCCTCTGCAATCAATATGCAACATTCTAGTAGCGCTAGTCATAAAAAACACGAAGCCGTTAAAATACCATTAATTACTGAGCCGAAAAAGAAAGATGAGAAGCCGCAAGAAGTGCCCGAGAAAAAATATCCTTTTCGAGGATTCGGAGGATTCGGACCACAAAGTGCCAGCACTGTGAGTTTCTTTTTCGAATATCTACTAACAAACCCTATTAAACTGTCTAAATTTTCAAAATTATTTTTTTTTTTGAATAGAATGTTGAAGCAACTATTTCTCGAGTGTGGTCCGAAATAATCAGGGTGTTATTTCATCGATTTCAAAAAATGAAAAGTTTAAAACTATTTCGAAACTCAAACTTGAATAGAAAAATCAATGATGATTTGAAATTCGCATCAAATGAGATTCATAAAAGCAATAATTTATAATTATGAATTCGATTTTCACAAGAAACTCAATTATCACAGAGTACAAAAATTGAACGACATATCGAACACATATTTTTTTCGTCTCGAAACACAAGTCGAATGAATGTGTTTTATTTTTATAGGAGACCACACAAGGAGAGCAGGATTTTGCGAAACTAATACATTCTCGTTATATTGATAAAGAAGCGATTCTACTTTCGGCGCTTGAAGAATATAAAAAAGTTGGATACAAAAGAAGTGAATCGTTTGAAATCGAAAAGAAAATAAATCGAATCGAATTTCAGCTCTATGCAAGATTACGTTGATGATATTTCTTTGCATTGGATTGATTGCATTTACTGTGGTTTCTATCGGATGTTGGTCGGAGCATTTAGAACTCACCGAACATTTGAATGTTTACGACGGAAGATATCAAAAACTCAGAATGGTTCGATTGAGTTCATTTTTATTCGCAATGCGGGTTTGGTTTTATTGAGAAATATGTGCGAAATTCAAATTCTTACAAAGAAAATTGTTAGGAAAAATTTTTAAGCCGAATAACACAATCTTCGAGATGGATTGTCCAATGGTTGGATTGATCGGCAAATATTGGAGTCCTTCAAGTGCTCATTTGGACCTTTTCGGCAAAATTATTTCGATTGTTGCCATTCGGAAATTAATGCAGGTTAGTATCAATCAATATTTTCAACAGTTACCACTCTGAAATTTCAGCTCATTGTTAGACTATATAGATGTATTCGTTTAAAGACAACGACAGTCGAAGAAGCGAAGAAAAATGTGGACGAAACACAAAAAGATTTGAACGGCTTGGCCGAATCAATTATTGAAACACTTTGCGAAGTTTAGTTCGAATTTCAATCGGAAGCCTTTTTTGTGAATTTAGAAATGTTTGTGTCACAATGCTTTTGGGATCTCATTTTACCCTTTCATGCTGGTTTCATGCTCATTTTTTATAGTTTTTTTTTTTGCCTCCCGGTTGACTTTTTTTTGTTGAAAATACGTGTTGAAAATAAAATAAAACTACTTGTAACCATTTTTTTGAGTTTATTAAAAATCTTTGAAAAATAAATATATTTTATTAAAAAAATATTGATTTCCAACTCTGTATATTCCTTTTTTGTCGTCTTACAACATTTAAGACCGCCTCGTTTCTTTTATTAGTTTTCTGCTCTTAATCCGCATCATTTGTCACATCTTCGTTTTGGTTTTAAAACAGGATTAAAATATTTCATGCATTTTTGCTCAACATATTGCTTTTTAGTTTATCATATTTTGAGCATTTTTATGAATAAAAAGAAATGAATTTTATGAAAAAGGTAAATATTTTTATGATTTCCAATTAATACCATTTCTAAAGTTGTTGTAATTTTTGAAATTGTTTTAGTCAAAAGAAACATAATCAATTCGATGTAGATTCGAGTTTCGCGAGCTCACGCGATTATCACTTGAGTTGAATTCCTTAAGGATATTTATGAAAATGTCTACTAAATAGATCCACACATACAAACAATTGAATAAATTTATCACCAACCTAAATCAACCGAGCTGATCATTTTTGATCTTAACGCGAGTTGAACATAATTTTGCTTTGAGATCTACTGTGTTCAGATCAAATCGGTATAATTCAAACTATGGATTACGCGAGAAATGAGTTTTAAATGTCACGAGACATATAATTTGTTTCTCCTCGTTTAAAAAATAGTAGACATTTTTTTTTTCTTTTTTTTTAGATCGCATTTTTCCAAACAACTGTTTTGATTATATTTTTCAATATACTAAAATAGGCTAAATGCGAACAAATTTGAGGAAAGGTCTCGTTGCGTCGTATGCGCTTTTCACATATTCCGATGCCCGTAAATCTATCCTATTATTTTGCGTCAAGACCATTGCCATTGATTTTTGCAAATTAGCCAATTTTCCGCAGTCGGCAATTCTAACATTCAAATTCTTCCGTTCTTTTCACAATTTTAAGACGTTCTTCTGTAGAAAAAAGAAAATAAATGGGGCAGATCGAGGCTTCATTTTTCAGCAATTTCCAACCTATTTGGTTCTTCTTTTTTCTTGACAACCCATTTGTTTTGCGTTTCCCTAATTTGGTGCGAAACTGACGGCGCGATGGTACGAGGCGTTTTGCAAAGGCCCCCCCCCCCGGAGCATGAGCCAGTGTGAATGTGCATGTATGCGCTCTCGTCGTCTTTCGCTCTCCAACGCGTCGCGTTTGACTCCCGGCTCCGCCTCCCAATTTGGGTGGACGTACATGCGCGGTCTCGCTTCAGGCACATCATTGCTCTCCAACGTCTCCTTCTTCCTCTCCATCGCCTCTTCTTCTTGTGTGCCGCACCACACCGGCTGCCACTGCGCCACCCACAACAATTTCTAGCTGGATACGTGAGCATTTGCGCGCATGTGAGGCCTCTTCTTCACCACACATTGTATTCTTGTTTTTTTTTTCACTACAATTTTTTCATTATAAAAAAGATTTCGAATGTTCTAGTCATTCTCTGAATTTTCACATTGCTTCTGCTAGCCAACTTTTCCCGTCTGATTCTTGATAATTGCTGCCGGTCTCGCATTCATTCATCCCCAATTTTCAGCATAAATGGAGACGCTTGACACGGGTGGCTTGTCGTCGGACCCGCTTCTTTCGGCTGCATTGTCATCGCCGCCAATTGTGCGTTCTGGGCATTCGAATCGTCGTGGAGCCACACAGTCGCCGAGCGGCGACAGCTTCATCGACTTTGCAGATGACGGACATCGTACAGCGTCAAATACACCACCGCCGATGAGCACCAGACAACGTCATCATCGAACCATATATGGGTTAGTTAGCTGACATAACAAGCAAGGATAAGACATTTGAAGAATAGGGGAGATATTTTCAAAAATAAAAAAAGAAAATTTAGAATTCATATAATCCGATTAAAAAAACTAAATTTAAATAAATGTATCTTTCATACCGATTGTTTTCAAAATTTGAAAGATAGAAATGTGTAATTATTTCAAAGCCGCTAGAAAAACTCACGACTCGCTATGCTTTGTGCTCACTTTTTCAGTATTTTTCTCTCGATTCTCGCAATTTTTTAATTCCAATAATTTTCGAGAATTTTTACAACATTCTGCTGAACCATTTTTTTTGGAAAATTTAACCAATTAGGGCTCTACAGACATCGCGTGTGCCCCTGCGTTTTCATTTTGTTTCTTTTGTAAGAGCCAAACGATAACATAGTCTGATTTCGTGACAAATTTCATAAAACCGATTACGGATTAGCTGAAAACGTTTGTGCGACTCACATAAACCATCTGCGGAGAATTCGTTTCGAGACTCCGTTGGCAGATGGTTTTTCAAAAAATGTTAGTGCGCTTTTTACAACCATAATTTGCTAGGATTGGAGTGCGATTATCGAAATGGAATATCTAATCATAATTGAAGGGAAACCGTTTTAATATTCAAACGGCAATGTCAAAAAATCGAACAAAATTGGTGTTCGCATGGAAGTAATGAATTGGGTTTACATTTGTCGGCCATCTGTCTGCCACTTACTTTTCACGGCGCTCGATGATTGAACGAAGGAGGCACCCGCGCGCAAATTAATGCCATAGATATGCATGTCTGCTAGTGAATGGGATTAGAGCAAATTCACTTTTACGCTTCTGCTTTGTTTGCCATTGAAAAAATGAGCATTTCAATTCGACGTGAAGGCAAAAATCACCGAACGAAATTAACATTGATGATAATACATAGAATTGAATTTATTCTCAACAAAAACCGCAAATTAAAATTTTAGTGAAGAAGAAATCTGCTTGAAAAAAAACTGAAACTGATTTGTGGTTAACATGCTTATTATAATTTGTACACCAATATATTTGAATCTGATCAAATAAAAATGTAGCGATGGGAATATGAATATGCACATTCACATGAATGGAATGGTATTTTTCGCGGCAATTTCTTTCCGTCTCCCGATAGTTTCTTTTTGCATTCGTCGTCGGCGTCTCCATATATTTCCCGAATTCGGCATTCACATAATTTTTTGTCTTTCTTTTTTTGGAATATTTAATTGATTTCTCGGGCTTCGACCCGTTCGCCATATTTTTTTATGCGTTTCACCGATCGCATTACGGAGTATTTCGAAAATCATGATCAGATGAATCGATTCTTTTGTGATGATTATGAACCGTAAGAATTATTTATTCATATTCAATCAGAACATTCCTTCCTACCTACATAATTCTCTTGAAATTGCTTGGTTTTCAGGAATTACGCCACTCTCACCACCCTTCAACCATTGCCACCAATTTCTACAGTAACCTCAAAAGAGCAACGGTATTCTCGAGAATCGACGTCTCCGCAAACAAAGACGATCAAGTAACCAAACGATTTATTAGTTGGCAATGATCTATATTGTGGATTTTAGATATTTTTTCCCAACGAATGGCGCTGGAAATTACAACTATGAAATTAAATATGAATATGAAGCGAAGAGTTCAGATGATGGAATTGAAGAAGAGAATGGAGGTTCGGTCGATGATTACATAATTATTTCATTTATCTCACATTTTTAATTCAGAAACGCATACATCGACACCATCGGATTACGGTAGCTCTGGACAGGATATTAGTTTCGCATCGCCCACATTCGAAGCATATGATCGGTGAATATTCGACTATGCGACAAATAGATAACTCATTTTTAAGATCGCCGAAAAATGATAAAGATACTACATTCAATTTCACGTCGTTTCCAGCCGATTGCGATGATTTGGTATTATTTCAACTGACAATTTCGATTAAAATTAATTCCATTTTAGGGATTGTCTTCTCATAAATCATCGCCTTCTTTACCGACAAGCTACGACGAGGATGACGGAGAAGAATTGAACACCAAAGTTTGAATTTGGTTTCTCAATTACATATTTCTGATTATTCTTCAGGAACTTGCCACTCGCATTTCGGCAGAGCTCAAACGATACTCCATTCCACAGGCAGTTTTTGCTGCCCGAATTTTGTGCAGGTTCGTTTTCCAAAATGATAATCAAATCATCGATGATTCGATTAGTTTTTGTCGAAAATTTATTCGTAATGAAATATGAAAAATTGAAACCGTTTTCACATAACAAAAAAATATTTTGGAGCAACTCAAATCCGATGAATAATTGGGATATATTTGTGTGTGTTTTTTTTTGTTCAAAATGTTCAAAACCAAATACACATTTGTATTAAGATCGCAAGGCACATTGTCGGATCTTTTACGAAATCCGAAACCATGGTCAAAACTGAAAAGCGGTCGCGAGACTTTCCGGCGAATGGACCAGTGGTTGAAAGAGCCGGAATTCGAGAGGATGTCGGCTCTGCGACTCGCAGGTGTGTCATTTTTATTCGCTTAAACGGTGCCCGAATGAAGGTAAAAGTGTGCTGTCGCCCAATTGTTGAATAATAATGGAAGTCCTAATAATAATAATAATAATAATAATAATAACAGTGGTGGTGACCGAGAAAGAGCACCACGTCGACCGCGACCACAGATGGATGGGCACACGGCCACCAATTTCAGTGTGTATTTGAATTGAAATAGTACGTCCGAGAGAGAGAGACGCATACATCTGAGCACACCGAAATTGAAGCCGTCGGGACAGATGGCTTGTGGAAACTGAAGCGAAGCGCAAGAGAGAGAGAGAGAGGGGGAGAAAATGGAAAATAGGGACATGTCAAACCGAATTTACAATTAAAAAAAATAACATCGACCGACTAGGCAGAAAGTCCTTTTTTATTATTGGTTTGAGATATTCTCAAAAAAAAAATCAAATTGTGGAAATGTTTTCTGTTTATGATTTATCATAGAAATATCTAAAAACAAATAAATAATGAAATAATTTTGAAAATTTGATTTAGCATTCATATAATGCTCAATTTACTTTTGATATTTTGCTTCAGATTCTTGATAGTTCATATGCCAAAATTTATTTCAATGGGCTTTCATATTTGCAGCCGAAACGATATTGATTTGATATTAAAATTATCAATTTTTCACACAAAAATATATGTCTTATATTCATTCAAAACCGAAAAGCGGCCTATTCTCTTAAAAAAAAACTGGCGCGCAGCTGTTTCGGCATAATATGAGCAATGCCCAATAAGCTCCAGCGGTCTCGACGCGCCGTAATCAATAGGCAAAAGCGATAAGACGAGAATAGACTGAAAAAGCTTGTGGAAATAGTGAGCGAATTGACGACAATTCGTATCAATCTTCTGCCAAAACGTTGAGAAATTCTACCGATTGCGTTGATCTAAAAAAATGGCTCGAATTCGATGTTTTTCGATCGCAGAGTTTGTTCGCTTCTTTATATGTATATATGCGCATGTCGGTGTGTGAGTGTTGGCTGCTCGAAAATGGCCAAAATCGATAAACAAGAAGAAAAACGCGAAATAGTGGATGGAGTTTGGAAACGACAGAGAAGACCGAGCATTGAAAGAAGAAGAAGAAGGAGAAGAAGCTTCGGAGCAGCGCACGCACGCATTCATCTCGCCGCAAAAACACAAACACTAGGGACTTCTGGCGCAAAACATCATAAAACACTGAATTCGAATATACTGAATGAAATTTTCAAAAATATGCTTAAATAGGTGAACAGTTTTTATTCAAGAATGAAAACTTCACAAGATTCGGTTTGATATGTATTTTTTAATCTATAAATTAGACAAATTTAATTTTAATTGAGGGGCAATGCAGAGAAAATAAAATGGTTAAAAATGATTTTTTTCTTTTTTTCTTCACTGTTTTTTTTTTCTCTGCATTCGCCTTTTAGTTGTGAAAATCGAAATCTTGTACAAACAGACGATCATGCTTCTGTTTCGTTTTCCATATAAAAATGCGCATATATGTAATGCTCAAAATCAATCGTTCGAAATCTCCATTTGCAATAAATTCGACACGTTTCCTCTCGGGAATTCTCTCAGCAATATTTGACGAATGCTAGCCTATCTCATTTCTCATCACAACTCTTTAGAGGCCCTCTTGATACCTGTCATAGTAAAAATTTGCAGCCTGTAAACGGAAAGAGGAGCCGAGTTCAACGTCGCCAAGTGCTCCGAAGAAACCGAGACTCGTGTTCACCGATATTCAAAGAAGAACCCTTCAGGTTCTCACATCCCATTTGGAATCGATTAGTTTAATTAATATTATAGGCAATTTTCAAAGAGACAAAACGACCATCGCGAGAAATGCAACTCACTATTAGCCAACAATTGAATCTCGATCCAACCACGGTAATTGGCTGAAATAGCATCTGATGAATATTGAATATTGATGAAAATGTGCAGGTGGCCAACTTCTTCATGAATGCTCGTCGTCGCGGTCATGAGATGAAAATGGATGATATGCAAATAAAGACGGAGACAAGCTCGGTGTCAAACGACGATGATGACTTGAGCTTGATTAATTTCCTGGAAGAAGATACGTCGGTTGTACCCAAAGTCGAAGTCGAGGAGGAGGTAATCTAATAACTTTTGGAACGGCAATTCATCAAGACGTAATCAATAAAAAATGATATCGATTGATAGTATCTTTTACTCATTTTTAGTTGTAAATTCAATTAAAAAAAAAAACTTTTAATACAAAAAATAATATAAATTTAGTGTTGATTATCAAGATCATCTCATAATAATTTTATGGCACCAGTCATTGAAAAGTTGATGGTTTTATTTCGAATATTTCTTCAAAATTCCAATAAAGAATTTTCTACTCTGAAATTAATTTTGTGATTTTTTTCAGCCAAACACAGGTGTTGATAACGAGCTGCCTTCGACATTCGTTGACACTTTATGATCTGCACATGTGATCTCTCATTTCTAGAACTTTTCTTTTGCAATTCGCTCCGTGAATTCCGATATAATAAGCAGTGCCATTTGTTCTAAACAAATATTAACTTTTTTTTTTCGAATTTTTTTGCTTTTTTAAGCTCAATTTGTAAAAATATTATGCCTTGAGAGTCACTTAATGTGCAACACAAAACGAATCGAGTACACACATTTTCGAAGAGATCCTCCATGACACGTATTTCGTATTTTGAAACATTTTCTATTCTCTCCTTGCTGAAAGTGATTCTAGTCCGTTCGTCACTATTAATTTATTTTTTTCCTTTTAAAGTTAAAAAAAAAAATTAGATGATTTTTGTATGTTTAATTTTTAGTTTGAGGTGGTCTATTGATTTCTTTCTTTTCTTCAAATATATTTAATTTTGTTGCCTGATTTTTGAATAAATTATCCTCTAAATTGTGTTTGCTTAATGTGGGTTGAGACGATAACGCTGAATGATAAGAGGGGAAGATGAAAGGAGTAAAAAAATGTATAAAACCCGCAAGCAGTGCTACGCATGAATATTTTGTAGTTCACAATGAATCATTGGCATTTGTTAGGATTTCTAGTCTTTCACCTAATAGGAAATGTTTACTCAAAAGGTTTGGCAGTAGGTAAGTTGATAATCTTGAAACAAGACATTTTTATAAGATATTTCAATTTCTCATTCAACTCTAAAAGAATCAAAAATCTTTGTTTATGAAAAAAAATTAAATTCAGTCTGCGAGAAGCTCAATATCATAAGTCAAAAGGATGGGAGCGTTTATTATCTTCCGTTCAATTCTACAGAACCTGTCATATACCCATCAAATTTCAATTGTAGTTATCCGGTAAATAAATGTTCGCCAAATTTCACAATAATTTTTAATTCAGCTGACCATTTCGAATGGAGTTTATGTGCGTATTGTAATCATTCAAGAATTGAGCGATTTATCGGATAAAATAATTTTAAATGATGGATTAAGACATATCCGAATAGTAAACAGGTTAGTTTGCACATATTCGAGATTTTCAACAACTGATTAATATGCAGAGATTCGCCGCGAACTTCTGAATATTTTATCGTTTCAAGTTGTAAAGGGTCCTTACGAATCGAAACGTCACCGACATCCGTTTCTTCAAAACTTTTTATCACCTTTCAATTTTATGAGTGTTTGTCTTTCATGATTCATTATTAACCACATCATATCATACTATTTTTTTAGTTGCCAAACCAAGAGAAGTTGGTCTTAGAATCGACGGAGGAGCGAATTTTTTTGAATTGAATTCAATCAAACAAAAGCCGCTCACAATTAAATTCACGGATAAGGTAAAAGCTAAGCAAATGGCTGAGAGAGACCTGACTTTATTAAAGATTGTGACGACTGTTGGTAGGAGTGGATACGTCTCAGATCATTTCGATGACTTCTATATATTCGATGGAACAATTCAGCAAAATAAAGGAATTCACATGTATTCGTTGTGTAAATATCGCGTCAATTTTTCGAATTTCAGTATGCGAGATTTTCTCGCGCAAAGTTTCGTGTCAGCCACGGGATTTGTGACAGTCGTTGGATTGTCTTCGGATATTTCTCGATCGACTGTTCTATTTCAGTCATACAAAGGTTTCGAATGAATTGATGTCGATTCAATGAGCAAAATATGATTCAGATGTTTCGAGCTACGACAAAATCGCTGGAGTTTCCGTGGTCACATTGACCGGAAATATTAAAATTACGTCAGCCAAATTAAGCACTGTTGTCACATTTATGACTTCGAAATCTCAAATGATGGTTAAAGACTTAAAATTTACCGACCTTGTAAATTAGACCAATTATTTATTTATTTATAATTCTCGAAATTAAGGATGCAACAAAAGATTGCGAAGCTCGTGCTATTTCCTCAACTCCTGGAAGCCATTCTCAGTTGCTGATCGATTTCTCGTCAGTTTCTTTTTTTACGCGATATTCATGTACAATTTTAAACGTTTTAAAGACCTCAAAATCCGATGAGAATTCCTCAACTATTCCCTGCGAAATTTTTCTCAATCTCTACGAAAAACTGCAATTTGCAGATGACATTAACAACAAATATTCCTGGTAAAAAAATGTTCGTTATTTTTTAATTTCCCAAAATTTCAGAAAATTATTATAATATAGCAGATGGTCAAACTGGCTACATATTCTCTCCGAGTTATCTTGATCCAGATGCTTCTCCGGAGTTCAACGTCACATACGGTAATAGTGTTGAATCCCCATATTCTCGATTTATTTCTTTAGGATCGAGCTCGGGTGATCTTTTCGAATATTCGGTTGATGTTCAAGATGTTCAAATAAGTGGAAATTCGGAAGTGGACATTATTATTCTGAAAAATAATCAAAAAGAATTGAGCGCGGTGTAAATGAATAGCGAATTTCATTTTTCTTCATAACGTTATTTTTAGGATTACGGGAACCCATAATGGAAGTCGGCCAAAAGCTGTCGGCCAGTATTTAAATATAATGATGAAGGGATCATCGGGAAAGGCGAAACTTCGATATGAGGCCAAATCGGGAGCTTCATCCATTTTTGGTACGTAAGATCATTGAATTCTGACATGTTTTTGTGATTTCAGGCATGTTAATAATAGCATTAATGTTGTCGATATATAATTTATTTTAATAAATATTATTAATTATCAATCGTTCTCTTTGGAAACAGAGAATTTTCGATGTTAATTCGTGAGCATTTAAGCTGACTACAATTCCATGCATTGCACTGATATGACAAGACTGAAATTCATTTCTCATTTTGGCGTTTTTGGTAACTCCTTACAGTGTTCCTTGGTCGGATTTGTGAACAAAGTCGCCATTCTCGCAAGTCAGTTCGACCGACGTCGTCTGTTGTGCTCCTCCCATCATGTCTTGGAACTTTAATTTTCAGCATTTTCAGGCGCTATGAATTCGAGAACAATACCTCCATGATTACAGTAGTTCCAGTCGTTGGCTCACAAGTGATTTTATAGGCAGTTGGGCAACCCTTATCATCAACAGTTCTGCAAAAAAAAATATATTACTGAGTTGACTGCGGCATGTATCACGGTGTTCCTATTGGATTAATTGATTTTGTGCCGGATCCTGGAAAGGTACCGACTTCATTTAATAGAGCCACACTGTCGATACTGCACGGGCAAGGACGAGGGCCCTTAAATAATATGGTAACAAATTATTCGACCGACGTGATTTCTCACATTTCCTCCGTCACTTGGAAAGCATGATTCAGCTACTTGAACGAGAACGAGAACGACAGTGACGAGCTGGGGGAACATTGTTTGGAAATTGAACTGACTTGGTTGCAATCCGAACACATGGATTCCATTTTATAGTAAGGATTCTTGGAGGCGGGTATCAATCAAGAAGGATGCGATGTTTCGATAAATATCGCTGAAGAATAGTAATGAAATATGGCGGATTACAAAAAAAAACTACACTCTGCGCGGCGAAACCAATTCGAACTTGAACCTATACAAGAAACACATCAATTTGTTTTCGTTTTTTTACGGCTTAAGTTTTTCTTCATCAAATTTTGAATAAGGTCAAGACAATGGAAATTTTACAGACACATGAGCAAAAATTGCTGCAATAAAATACATTAAGCGTCAATTTTCCTTAAAGTATTATGTAGAGGGCCAATGTTCATTGACTCATACTTTTTGACTTGACTCATGATTTTTGACTCATAAAAATTGTATCATGATTTTTTATTCTTTGACTCATGATTTTTGACTAGTGATTTTTGACTAATTTTTTTTTGACTAACAATTTTTGACTAATGATTTTCTGAATTTTTTTAGTTGAGATTCCTGCAGTTTTTTCAGTATTCGATTCTGTTTTTTTGGCCAATATTGATGGGTAAGAAGCTAAAGGGTGGGAGGAATTGGAAGAAATGTTATTACTGAATGGGGGAAAGATTATTACTGAAAGGAAAAAAGTTCTTCTAACTTCTGTAAGCTTAAAAAATTGTTTTTTTTGGCATTTCATCGCTTATCGATTTCAATGAGAAGCGTAATCCCAGCTAAGCGGATCCACCGAAGGAATCGACTGTAACATTAAACGAATATCCGTAGTAGGCCAAATGATATGTATGATTTGATATTTTTTAGTAGTCTCCGTTATTTTAATGAAAACAACTAAACACAGTTTTTATTCGATATCATTCATTATTGAGCGTGAATAAAAGAGGGAAATGGATGGAATAACGCGATAAGTGATTTTTTATTAATTTATTTTGCAAATTATTTTAGCTTATACGGTCAGGCCTGTTTTAAAACGACATAATTTTCGATTTCTCATCAAAATTCAGGAAAAACGGTATATTCAAAAAATAAGACATTGTTATACTTTGAGAAGTTTTTTGAAGGCTGTTTTGTTAGAAGTACCATTTTGATAAAGTTTTAACGGTATAATGATCTATCGAAAATTTCAATGATTGATTAATTTTAAAAGTTTTTAATAAATATGTTATCGAATAAAAACTGTGTTAACATTTCTCCCAATTCCTCCCACCCTTCAGCTTCTTACCCATCAATATTGGCCAAAAAAACAGAATTGAATACTGAAAAAACTGCAGGAATCTCAACTAAAAAAATTCAGAAAATCATTAGTCAAAAATTGTTAGTCAAAAAAAAATTAGTCAAAAATCACTAGTCAAAAATCATGAGTCAAAGAATAAAAAATCATGATACAATTTTTATGAGTCAAAAATCATGAGTCAAGTCAAAAAGTATGAGTCAATGAACATTGGCCTATGTAGAGTGAACTTGAGGAGAATTTATAAGTTTGTAGTAAATTTCTAAATTTTTTCTATTTTTATAATGTGCTTTCATGACTTTTCAAGACGTAGGTGACGAGAGGACATAAATTCCGGCAAAGAATATTTTTTTAATTTTGAGTCACCACTATAGACTTAATAGAGTACCCAGTTCTCGATATTAACGGCAAATAAATCAAGATTTACAAATTTCACGGACTATATCACAATTCTAAGCTGTTTATGTATTGTACCGTTTGATAACATTCATCAAGCTTCGAGAAAAAAGTAATCGTCAAACTTTCTTTTTTTTCTATCGTTATCATTGGCTACACTTTCCGTTTCGCCCTCCCCCCACAATTCATCAATATTAATGGGTAATTTGCAAGTGTTTTAACACTACTAAATCGTCAGGTAATAATATATCAATCACAATCGAGGTGAAACCGCCGAGAAAAAGATTAGTTTAATAAGAAAAGTCTCAACTTTTTTTCCATGAAACCTGACATTATCAGTAAAGGACGTCAAATCTGTCGAATCATGTTTTTTACTGCTCCAGGTTTATTGATGATAACGCCAGTTTTTTTCACATATGGTCCAATCGTTTTTGCATCGAATTGACGTTTCTGCTAGTTGATGTTGTCAGAAAATGAATGGTAAGTAGCCAAATTAGGGAATGCGCTTTGATTTTTCAAATTTCAGCAACGACATCAGCGAAGTATGCTAGTCGAGAAAAGAAAGAAAACAAAAAGGTGATTTAATAATATTCAAATTTTCGATTTTAATAGTTCCTTGCCTATTATGGACCTATTCATGCAATGAAAAAAATATTTTTAAAAAATCAATTTTTTTTTCATTTAAATTACCTATGCACCAGGGCTGTGCGGCAATCGGAAATTTCGGCAATTCGGCAATTCGGCAAATTGCCGAAAATCAAAATTTCGGCAATTTCGGCAATCGGCAATTCCATTGCCGCACAGCCCTGCTATGCACGCACGTCGAAAAGTACAAAAAAAATTGACGCGATATATCGTAATTCTCCGCTATTTATTTTCAAAGGCGCACGAGAAAAGTTGCGCAGGTCACGTTGCGAAGTCAGTACTGTATTTTTTAATGACTTTTTTCGCATTTTTTATTTTTTGAGCGTTTAAAACGTTTTTTTTGGAAATCTGTAAAATTTTTTGTTTAATCAATATTAAAAAAGCGTCATTGAGCGAAGTCTGCATCAAATCAACACAAATATCACAATTTTTCACATTAATTGGTATCTAAATGACGGAAAATAGACTTAGATTGTCGAATTAGGAGTACTTATACCAATAATTGTTTTTTTTTCTCTCGTTCGTCAATCCGTTACTCATTTCCTCTTCAACGTTTTCGAAAAATACGAAAAAATAGCACACAGAATGAATAATAAATAATTACAGTACCGACTTCGCGACGTGACCTGCGCAACTTTTCTCGTGCGCCTTTGAAAATAAATAGCGGAGAATTACGATATATCGCGTCAATTTCTTGTAATTTTCGTGCATAGGGAATTCAAATGAAAAAAATTGATTATTTTTTTTCTTTGCATGAATAGGTCCATTAATATTTGTTTGACGTACAATGTTGAAAATTGTAGCCTCAAGTCGCTCAACCATTGACTCCCCTCCAAGCTCAAATTGAGCGCAACAAAGAATGGATCGATAAAATGTCGCCCGTTATCAAATACAAAGTTGGAGTTTCAAAAAACTCTGTTTGAATCATGCCGCAAATTCCAGATTCAGGAGTACATCAAAAAGCAGAAAAGCAAAAAACTGCAGCGCCGCAAATTCTCAATCGCATGTGGCCTTCCAACTCGATCAACACCACGAAGTCGCTCGAAACGAGCTCAATCAACGAATGGAAAACCACAAAAACAACTAGTCGATCGTGCAATTCGACCACATCCAGTTCCCCAACCAACACCAGTAGAAAATCGTAGAAAATCGGCACCAGCCGGTAGTGTCGATTTTGACGGTCTTCTCAATGATTTGGAGTAAAACGATAAACAATATATTTTCAACAACAAAATCAACAAAAATAGATCGAAATACGAAATGAATGCTATAACGGGCACCTAATATTATACAAATATATGTAGATGGAATGATGACGCAAACATTTCCAAAATATCATTAATTTATGCATTGCTATTGTTACGACGACGAAGATGGGGGTTTAAAGCGGTAGTGCTTTGACTGTTATACTGGTCAGCATCCGGCCTGAATATATTAGATTTACCAACAACTACGAAAAAAAACATACTCATAACTGCTGTCGGCTTCATCGTCGTCGTCATTATTAGCAGCGATCCATTCTGAAAATTATTTTATCTCGAAGTCACGAACTGTTTCAAATTATAATTCAAACATTGATAATCAAATTTTTATTGTTTTATCGGCTGATTGAAATCAAACACCTACCCTCTTCACTAGCTGTTTCCCAACTACTACTGCTGCTACCGTCATCACTCTCGCTATCGCTAGTTGATTCCGATGTTGACGAATCAGAATAACGCATATCGATAATGCTGTTGTCAAGAGATGCATCCGATTCCATATCATTTAACTGAAAAATAATGATTTCCACGAATCTGAGAAATGCTGATTTCCTACTCTTCCAATGGCTGCAAACACGCCAGCTTCATCTTCACTTTCATTGTCATATCCAATCGTATCTTCGGAATCAGTTGTGCTTCCGTCATCAGAATGATTATTTTCTTCATCCTCTTCGACTTCATCAGCGTCATCTTCACTATCCTTCTGAATTCCAACCTCCGTGATTCGAATTTGGGAAGCAGATTGGTAAGAAAATTCGTTCTGTGTTGGCCGAAGCTTCTCAATAACAGCCATCATAGAATCACCATGAGATGCACAAAGACCAAGCAAAGGTTTCTTTATATCTAATGTAGTGATGACCTGAAAAATTGTTAATAACTCGGAATTCATAAAAAAGAATCTAACCGAATAGTCCTTCGTATCTAAAGTTCTGAATGACGTCGATTCGTCATCTGAATACCTTTGCTCTGCTTCCGTCCATATTGATGAATACATCATATTCTAAATAGATTTTGAATGGGTTACTTATATGTTGACTTACTCCCGTTGAATTAAAAATCAAGCGGGATTGATCAATTGCCGGAACATGCTTCAAAACTCGATAATTCCTCACATCAAACTGAAAAATGTTTTAATGTTTGATGGAATATCAACGCTCTACTAAAGTTCTTACCACTTCCGTATTAATAATTATTTCATTTCCATGCGGATGGAAGACACCATTAATCGTCGACGAATTCAACTTGTCGAAGACATGAATGCTGTCTTGCGAGGCTCGCACGTCCCACAGAACTCCATCGCTGAACACCAACTGATCACATGGCGATAACGAGGCGATGTTTTTCACATATCGTTGTTCGGAAAATTGCTCTGGTTTGAAATGCATCAAGGGGTGGTTGGTCTCCGTGTCATAAAGCTATAAAAGCAATTGATTAATTGCTTTTCTTTATTGATTGTTTCTTGATTACTGTTGCTTGATTCCCACTAGTTCCAATAATACGATCAAGATTTAAATTAGAAAATTTGACCCAATTGTCATCTTTGAAAACTTGCAACATTTCTTGGGTTTGACCTAATTTCCATAACGCAGACAAAGGTCGTACAAATGCCGACGATGTTAGAAGCATTGTTCCATCCTAAAAACAAATTGAAAATTGAAAATATTCAAAAATGCTAAAACCGATGATGGTTCAATGTTGGTAATCGCACTGTTATGGCAGTTTGTCGATGATTCTGAATTCCTTGTTTCAATGTTCATCCAGAGCAATTCGCCAGAGAATAAACCAACAATAAGATGTTCATCATCAATCTAAATTTGAATTGATTTATATCTGGATGATGTTTCATAACAAAACTAACAGAAAATGACGCGGCCGTGTATGTTTCCTCGTGTTCCAAGAGCAATTTCGAGGGTCTGAATCGACTAAAGATAAACCTCTCATCTCTCCAATTCGCCACAATCCTCTGGGATCTCGTCATCACATCATAATTGAGTCGTCTCCATGCAAAATTGTTAAGCATACTTGCCGAAGCTCTCGGTTCAGGGCATCGATGCGGATAGTACAAAGAAAACGGCGGACAAGTGGTGACGGGATTGGTGCAATGAGCGTGTTGTTGCCGCAAATACTCGGTGAGAATATCATCGAGTGCGCGATACGGTTTTGGCGGAGCCGACTCAACATCGTTCAGAATTGATTGCTTCGGTTTCATTGGACTAATCAAGAACTTCTTTGGACCATTCGCTGGAGAAGATGCCGGAAGTTGAGCTGATCCAGCACATTTTATTTTGACTCTCGAAATCGACGGCGTCACAAACCCATCATCATTTGATGTGGATTGGATTGATGTTGGTGTCGTTTTTCGCACTGGAGTTGTATCCAATGATTCTAAACCAGCCTCAATCGGTTTCGAAGACTTCGTTGATCCCAAATCTTTCAAGTCGGCTTCATTACGCAATACAGCAGCTGTAGACGTGAGTCCCTTCCGTTGAAGATGGTCATAAATAAGCTGAAGAAGCTCCTTGCCGTTGTAATTGATTTTTGTATTTTCAACAATCCACTGTTTGTGCATTTTTTCCTGAATTATTGCTATTATCTGTTTTTCCCTGTGTTCGTTATGCCTGCGTAAGGTCTGTTGTACTTTGTTCGGTGACTTTCTTTCCAGTTACAATTTCCAGCAAAGCCTTCGCTTCTCGACAAAAGTGATTGTGTTCAGCCCGTTTATCAAGAGCTACAGGTTCTCGCATCAATGATTGCAGTCCATTATTCGCAATGAGCGGCATTTCGGAAAGCAATTGACGGACCTGTTCGCAACGAGCAAGACCAGTAAGAGCTCTGCACGCATTCATTCGAAGATTATCCGCATCAACTAGCGGCACTTTCGAATTAATTATTTCAAGAAGAATCTAAATTGAGAACATCTAAAACTTCTAACCGCAATTTTCTCACCATAATCCCATCACAATGGCGAACCGCAGTCCACATTCTTTCCAAATGTGCTTTCGGTGGAGAAAATAACACGGATTTGCTCACCGATTTTCTGCCGTCTTTTTTGTCATTTGATTTTAGAACAGGATGGTCTAATCTCTAAAAAACGGGAGAATATCACAAATATTCGTTTGAAATCTACCTTATAAATCTCAGGACAAACGTACATGCAAATAATGAGTACATGAAGTGAAGCGATTCGGACCTCGCCTTCTTCGCCATCATCACCCAATGCAGTACGAAGAAGAGTTCTGAAAAATATCAAATAGTGATCAGTTTGAGTTATCAATGAAAAACTCACGAGACTCCATCGACGTCTGTGTGAATATAATTATTAACTGAGAGAATTTCGAGTTGAACTTTCGGCAGACACGCGCAAATTGAAATCACTTCCAATGCATGGATTGACATTTCAGCGCGACTGTTGTTCGGCGGATTCCAGTCTCTCGAAAGAATATGAACAGCAAACATGGTTTTGATTAATCCAAGTTTTCGGAGTTCCTCAATAGGACGCCAACCAGAATTCGAAAGACGAAATATGTTGGAGAGAACAATTTGCGCATCCCAGCAATGCTCTTCGTGAATTTTCATTGACTAAAATTCTTTTTTATTCTCTATTAAAAAACCCTTTTCAACTCACTTTATACTCGGGAATGTCGGTGAGCAAAGTACTGGGAAATGGTAATCCTGCAAAATTCTTCACTCCGATCGATCTCCGTATTGCTTCTAATTTGACAAAGAGATGAGCGGCGACATAGCTTCGGAACGAGGAAACAGCGTTTCTGATGCTTTGGGTGCTTGTATGAACCTGTTCTTCGGTCAATTCAAAATCATCTTTTGCAGCAACTTCTTGAATAATATTGAGGGTTGCAATCTGTAAAATATTGCAAAATTCTTATTGTGTATTGTATGAAATACATACGTAATTATAAAGTTTCCTTGGACCATCTTTTTGATCAAATCGATCCAGAATTGTTTTGTAATAAACAGCATGTGCCAAGAACATTGCGGCGCTTGACATTCCACTTTCATGACTGTGCTCCAAACACCACAAAACGTAGCTGAAATTGAAGAGAATTGATATTTTCTTTAAAAAATGCAAAAAAAAAACACACTCGACAACTTCTGTAACAATGCTCTCGCTTAATTGGCATAAAGTTTCCATTACATCAGAGTTGTACGAAATATAATACAAAGAGGTTACAACGCCGACCGAGGCAAGAGATGATCGTGGGATTTTCAGAAGCGCTTCGACGCCTCCACGGCCCACAAATTCTAGTGCGAATTTTCTGTGAACGAGAAGAGAAGTGAGATATTTGAGGGCATCAAAAGTGAGTCGAACATCTTGCGATTTCTCCAAATCAATATAATCCATTATCAAATCCATCGCATTTCCTTCGTAAGCCAGGCTCAGAAGCTAAAAACAATTGATTTGGGTGAGCAGGTGAAAATAATGTTACATCTTGATATTCGCCCGTCGGCGCCAAATATTGCAAAATGAGTCTTTGGTACATTTGCAAAGACATCGGAAATATTTTGTGAGTTCCAATAAGAAATGGTTGCAGAATGTCCCACTTCGAATTGCTGTTGTCCAAGTTTTGAAGAGAGCTAAACGACGGAATTCTCGATTGTGATTGTATGTTTACACCATTTTCTTTATTTTGGTGATGCTAAAAATAATTAATTTTCGTGTTTAAAAATGCATTTTTCCAATTTCACCTTGGATTTTCTTCGTTTTTTTGGTGGTTGAGACGAATTCGAATCTTCATCATCGCGATGTTTAACTTTTCTATCTGAGCTTTTAAATTTTAAATTTAATTTCTTGACAAATATTTAATTACTTTTGTCTGTAGTAGAGGACTGTTCTGCATTACTCGGTGGTTCTTCGGCAGTTGTCTTCTGCGTAGTAATTGGCTGTTTTTCACTTGGGCCTGTCTCCTCTTCTCCTTCTTTCGATTTCGTTGATTCTGCTTCATTACTGTTGCTACTTTCGTCAATGAGATGCGCAAAGCTAAATTTACTTTTTCTAGATGCAATAAATAAATTGTACCAACTTGGTAAACGGATAATGTTGATTAGTGCTGTTTTGCGCGCGCTCTTCTTCCATTTTCAACTGAAATATTTTATTAAAACTTTAAAATTTTAAAACTTCGGCCCACAGACCTTTAATAGCTTGAGCTTTGCTAGTGCAACTGGAACAAGAGCAGCATTTTCTAAGCGATATTTCGAAGCATTTTCATTTATTTCGAGAGCAGCAGCTAGTAAACCCATTGAATATGCTTGCAGCATTTCGTTCTCTTCACTTTTTGCCCATGCATATAAACGAGGAACAAAATCATCGGGTTCTGAGAATACAACGTTGGAATCTAGTCCGGGAACACAATCAAGAAGTAGGCGACATGATTGAATAGAAAGTTCAACGTTGTCGCGACCCAAAATATAAGATATTACTAACTGAAATTGCTATTTGATTTTGAAAACTGTCTTAATTCCTACCTTATTCATGAAATCGTCATTTCGGAATAAAATCTTAAGAAGATTGCCAAATGCTGATTGAGGATGCGTCCTATGAGGGTGCCGATCATCAAGTGGATCAGGATCTCTTTTTAAAAACTCATCCATACTTTCTTCTATTATTTCAGCTATTCTAAATACGAATATATAAATTTCTCAACAATATTCGAGCTTAAGAAATAAATTTAAAAAGAAATAAATTTGAAAAAAAGAAGAGATCTTACTTTTTAACGGTTGTTATCGGCTCGTAATCTGGATTTTCGCAACGTTCTTCCCAATCATCTAATGCTGCCTGAAGTTCACCAATAAGCTTCTTCTTTTGCTTTAGTTCTGCTTCAGTTGGTGGAGTGAACGTTGAAGTACTTCTAATTTGGCAAGGATAATCTTCAGGATCAAAACTCAAATCTTCACTTGCGAAAGTGACCGACATCTGAAAAGAAATTAATTAATTATATAATTAATTAATATATTTAGATTAAGTTAATAGGACAAATAGTGATAACTGAAATCATTTTTTTTTAATTTAAAAAACGCAAATCATCTCCGACCTAACTACGGTATTCAATAAATGTCCGCAAACACGTAAATCAAACTACACGCAATATTGCACCAGAGAAAGTTTTTCGGTAGATTTTCGTTACGAAATTTCATTTTAATCGTTTATTGGTGACGTAAATAAAATTATTTTGTTAAATAAAACTGAGAAAAGACGTAAAATTACTTATGTGCATTTTAAAATACATTTTTTTAGTTAAAATGTAGTAACTGCATAACTGCAGAATTAGAAATTTCCAGAAAAATATTTTTTTGTTTTTCGTATTTAATTATTATATTATACTCTTCCGAAATGATGCAGATATACTATTTTGGCGTTCTTATTCATTATTCGAAAATTTTTTAGGTAATTCGAAATGTCAGTATTTCACGACGAAGTCGAAATCGAAGATTTTGAATATGATGAGGAGAAAGATGTATACCATTACCCATGTCCATGTGGAGATCGATTTGAAATCGCTAGGTAAAATTATTATTGTTATTATTATTTTAAAATGACAAGTGTATAACATATTACCTGAGAATAAACGAATAACTGTAACTTGCAGTAAAAAGAAATACTAATGGATTCTATTCTGCGTAATGTGCAATAGTCGAAATAGCCAATTTTAACGTCACATTTATGATGATGAATTTTACGTGTTTGCATTGCAAGCACTGAATAGATCTATAAACAACACGTAATAATGGGTATAATACTTTCGTGGAAGCACATTGTGTAACACATGCCGGTCGTAAAAATAAAGTCGAAAAAATCTTTAAAAATATATGTATGGCTAGTATTCGTTATGGTACTATGAGATTTGGGAAAATATTCGTTTTTTTGTCATCCCTAGGGGTTTTTTTTTAAATAATTTTAAACGGTTTCTTGCCAGGCATGTGCGGTGAGGGCCGGAAAAATTTCTTGGTCCGAAAATCCGAAAAATTTGGAATACTTTGTTTTTGTTTGATTTTTAGCAGTTTCAGTTAGAACAGAATTCCTAAAAAATGAATAAAGCCAGAACCGAAATTTTGAAAATTATTTTTAGCTGAAATTTTAATTTGTTAAGTGTTTCTTCTTGTACCTTCAAAAATTCTTGTCGATTATTTTCTAAAGTCTACATAGTAACATTATGCAATTTTTTTTTAATTCCTTACATTTTATATAACATTAAACGGATGAGACCACGTGATTTGTAGCGGAGATAAGTTGTCAACAAATAAAAATTTTAATAACAGCTGATCTCAAGTTTTTTTTCGACTTTTTGTGTTAACCCCAAAAAATACCCGAAATGGCCCTATTCATGAAATGTTTTTTTTTTACAAAAATTGAATAAAAATTACATTTTTTACTCAGAGCGATGAGGTTTTCGGAGTTTTTTTTTCAATCTGTATAGTTTAATTTACGCGTTTACGGAGTATTAAACATATTTCTAAAAATAATATAAATCAAATGCGCATACTAAATTATATTAATCGCGTGCCAAACATTAAAATCAATTTATTACCATCGCAAAAAAAAACGAGCGCCTTTTTGGACCATCGCACTTTTTTTTCGCGTTTCAAATTTCAACAGTGAGAATTCAGGTACCGTACTACTAATAACCTACAAATCAAAAATCGGCGTGCTCGTTTTTTGCGAATGGAATAGAATCAAATGAAATAATAAAAAGAAAGATTTTTTGAATCAAAAGCTGTAAAATCTAAAACTGTTGCATTGGGTTTTTTCAGAGAAATGCTCGAAATGGGCGAAGACGTCGCAACCTGTCCAAGCTGTTCACTTATTGTCCGCGTTATTTACGACCCCGAAGATTTTGTGAAACTTGAAACATTGTCGATATCCGGAACGACGCCAATTGCAGAATCTGCTTAAATCACGATTTGATGATTTGAAATACTGATAAGAACCAGGGTATCTGTTCGAGAACTGTCCTTTCGAAATCTTCCTAATTATTTATGTGTTCGCTAGTTGATATTTTGTGCTATTCAATTTCAAAAAATTGTCTCATCCTGGTTGATAGGCAGCTTCTACGGGTTGCCGGTGTCCAATAAATCGTATTCAATGTTTTCTATCTTATATTTTTGTTTTTTCAAACTCCCTGGTGAAGGTTTCGTTCACAAATTCGTGGCCAAAGGAGGAGGAGTCGCCTTCAATTGCACATCTATATGACTGAAAAGATAATTTGATTTTCTTCTCTCCTCGTCTTTCAATCCGAGTGTTGAGTAGTTTCCGTTTTCGTCCCGAAATTATTATTACTATATTTTGTATAGTTTTCGAACTGCGATAACAAAACAAATCATTCCGGCTATGGTCGAAATTGAAAAATAATTTATTTTTAGAAAATTGATTTCTATAAAAAATAATACTATTTTTCTTTAAAGACGAAAAAATTCGACGACTATTCGGCAGACATCCTGAGGAAAACAATTTCTTATCGATTTCTGCTAAAAACGGGCAAAAACATGGCTACCGCTTGTCTACGTACTATGCATTTTAGCCTACGCGCATTTTATATTTTGCCGCGGTAAATATATAAATTCGTCGATCTACACCGATATTGCAAAATTGCATAACAGATCAGTCATCTGAAACCGACAATATATAAACGTGAGACGAAATCGTCAGAACTACAAGGCCTTGCAGCGGAAAATTTTAGTAGCTGCTTTTTTTGGGAAACGTACTATAATAAATTGCCTCGATTTTCTGAGTAGTCATCGAAAGCACGCACCTGCTCGAAAATTTAAAAATCTCAAAATGCAAAAAAGAAATTAAGGAGAGGTCTTGGCAGGCGGTGTGCGTTACTTAGTCTTCCTACTTAGGCCGGAAGTCTAAACTTTTAGTTTTACGCCAAGACTGTCATTATTTTTTTGCCATTTTTTTATATTTTTTTCCAAATCATTCGCGCGAGGCCGACAGTAAATAATTAATTAATTTTTGTCGCGAAAATTTTTGAATGCGCTTTTGATATACTGTGGTTTTGTATATGTTTTATACACAGTGAAATTGTAAATTGACTCGTTCAAGCTTTTAAGCGTAAAATAAAACTTCAAATCTAATAAATGCAAATCTGGGTTTTTATAAATCGAAAATGTCAAAATTGGATTGAAATGTGTTTTTTGTTTTTAAAAGTGTTTAGTAATTAAAATACTCAATTGTAGGGAATGCTTTGTGTTGTTTCGATTGCGGCATTCTTTCTTTCGTAATTCATTAACCCCCATTTCATTCCAACTCATTCTTGCAGTCAAACCTCTAATACGATTCTTGTTTTTCGTGGAAAAAAATCAGGCGTAAATTTCAATTCCATTTCTACGATTTATTTCTTTTTTTTGGCATGTGCATTTTCCTTCCTTTTTGCCGTGATAAGATGTCGCAGCATCGAGTCGACCGAACACGTTGTCCTCCCGCCGTCCGCCTTCTTTGTTCCAGTCGCCTGAATTTTTGTCCCCGGGGACATTTGACAACGACAAAACGACGTAGAAAAAACTGGCGACGAGATGTTGAGACGACGTAGTTCACTATTTGAATCTAATTCCGATTCACAACTCGTCGTTTTTTTTTTCTTGCCAGCTCGTTGCACTTGAGAGTCTAATCTTGTTTCCACAGTTTTTTGCTGACAAATTGACAAGCGAGAAGGATACGAGAAAATTCAAGTTGCTCTTCGAGAGCCATGAGAATCGGTCACTCACTTTTAAAGGAGCAAGCAATTTCGGAGAATGTTTTAACAAAGTATTAATGGAAAAGATATTCGGATAATTTAAATAAAAATATTAAGTAGTATTTGAATAATAATGAAACACAAAAAAAACGTATTAATTTAAAATTGAATGCAAAACTGTATTATTGTAAGCTTCAATTTTTTAAGGATTTTGGGAGGGATTTCACCAATATACGTTTTCCAATATTTTTATTGAATTTTGTGCAAACTTGCGTTTCAATTTTCTTATATTTTCTTGTTAGTGAAGCTTGAAAAAAAAACCATTATTGTTGAACGACATACAATTATTTTGAGGTCGTTGTATAGTTGATAAGCGAGAAAAAAAAAACAAGAAAGAGTGATTGTCTCAGTTTTGTTGGTCACTTTTTTTTCGACCCCAGTGGAGGAGGTATTCGAAAATAGGCAATTTCCCGCTCAATGTCCGGCAAACTCAATCAAATTTTCTGCTTCTCCAACCCTGTTCCTCCTCGTGATTTGACCCACTACTTTGCTCGTATTTCCGCAGATGACCTATAATTGGATAACTTCATATTTAAGAGTTCATTAGAGCATCACAGGAATCAGATTTGTGCGGGTTTCCGTTAGTTATAAACTCATTTTGCTGAAGATTATATACGTTTTTAACGTATTCGTTTTTGAAAATAAATTCGAGAAAATGTCTTGATGATTAATAACCAAAAACATTGAAGAATGAACGAAATTCTGTTTATTTTTGGTATCCTTCATTTCCCATTTAAAATATTTATTTCTTCGAATTTACTTGTTTTCTCATTCATCATGTTTATTTTATTTAGATGTTCAATTCTCATTTTACAGACATTGTAGACCGGAAAAGGTATCAGAAATCGAGCAACGGAACAAACACGACAAACCGCGGTTAGTATTCGATTTCGTTCCCTTTTTTTTCACATACAAATTCTAATAAATGTTCCAAATAAAAATGCCCTAAGGGGAATAGAACTATACACCCATTTTATGGTGTAGTATTTGATTGATTTGAGTTGAGGCGACAAACTTTATCAAACTTCTCTATTTTTTGTCGCCAGTTGACATTTGTGTGAACGCCCAACTATTTTATATATGTATGTAGTGGTTGTAATGCTCAAACATCGCTCGCCAAAGGTTAAGACAATCCTCTGAAATGTTTTAGTCTTAAGCTTCGTTTCCTTCTCGATATTTTATCTATTTTGACATCACAATTCGATTTGTCCAAAATCTTTTGTGTGGATCCTTCAGAAACACGAAAATCGAATAATGCCATATACTCAAAAATCAAAGATTCGTTTCAACTTTTTTTTGAAACAAAATTGTTAATCTCGTATATTTCCGTGAATTATTAGTGTAATTTCACCAACGAAAATAGCTGTAAAAAATTTTTCGCAAATATAATTTTAAAATGTTGTGTTTCAATAATGAAAATAAATATTATTTTGTTATAGTACGACGCTTTCATATTTTTTTTAACGAATATCCGAAATAGAAAACCTGAAAATATTGGAATTAAGCAATTACAAAAACATTTTTGTTTCATTTATATTCATTTTTGCGCCCATTTTTGATATTTATCAAAGAATACTGACAAACTCTTTCTTCCTTATTCCTCATCCGCCCTCTACCACCGTTTTGCGAATGATTTTTCCGCGCACATGTGTTTGAATGAAGCGTTGAAAAATATTCTGGGCGAAACGAGTAATTCGATTTATTGACGGACGAGTCACGATTCTCGGCGACAAAGTCAGTCGTCGTGCTCAAAACTACTTGAGTTTCGAACGAGCACAACAATAAAATATATACATCTTAAAATATACAGAGCAACATCAAAAAATTCGAGCCATCGATTATAATGGGCATCTATTACTGTACATTCATCTGAAATTCTGTTCATCGGATATCATCATGAGATATTGGGTAGGTTATCCTCGCGTGGGTTTTGTCAGCAAACCAATTGTTCGATTAATGCTGAAATTTGTGTCATTTGATTGTATGAACAATTTCTATTATATATTTTTATTAGATGAAACTTTTTTTTTTCAGATGAGTCACCCTGGATGGGTAATGGTGTCATTTCTCACCGAACTTCTCTCGTCTTCCCAAAATGGAGTTGTTCAATCGCTTGAAAATTGTGCAAATGATACGACAATTATCGATGCATTATTGAAAAATAGTTACAATAAAGTGAGACGCAAAAGAAGTGAGAAACTTGGAAAAATGTCGGATTTCAGCATTACATTCCTTCACATCCAACACGAGTTCGAGTCGATATGTGGGTGCAAGAAGTAACGGCAGTGTCCGAATTAACACAAGATTTTGAAATTGGTCCGTCTTCTAAAAACGTATTTTTCTAATTTAATTATTGCCACATGTTCTATTTATTTTCAAGCACAAATGCATTAATTTTTGAGCATTTCTAACATGGTGTGGAAAAAAGAAACAAAACTGAATTGAAAATTAAGTGTTTTCAAAATTTTTTCTTCAAATGCATATTCATTTATTAGATTTAATGATATGCAAACTTTGTTAGTCATAACTCACTTTTTGAGGTTTGCGAATTCCAATTTTCAGATTTATACATTAATGAATTTTGGGAGGATCCTGCATTAGTTTTCGAAGATATGAACCCGTGCAAACGGAACATTTCTTTCGATGATAAGGTCCTACAGCGATTATGGATTCCAAATACTTGTTTCATCAATTCTAAAAACGCTGCAATTCACGAATCACCATTCAAGTAAATGATTTTTGCTAGTTTTGCTAACCATCACTTATTCTCTTATTAAGAAATGTATTTCTGATGGTCTTCTCTAATGGAACGTTATGGACAAATTATCGAATGAAACTAACCGGACCATGCGATATGAGATTGAAACGATTTCCGTTCGACAAACAAAAATGCTTTCTCACTTTTGAATCGTAGGATTACGAAAATAGCGAATGAAGACTGAAATTCTTGCAGATTTAATTATAACACTGGCGAAGTGAGAATGCAATGGAATCAGCCATATCCAGTGATTCTACTTAAACGAATTGAGCTGCCCGATTTCAAATTAGTGAATTTCAGTGTGATTGCAGTTGAACAGGTTCTTCAGGATTTTCATTTTTTCAGTAAGCTTAACTATTTCAGATGTACCCGGCTGGTTGGTGGGATGAGCTTACAGTTGCTTTTGTATTCCAGCGGCGTTATGGTTGGTATGTCCTGCAGGGCTACATCCCCACAATGGTCACCATTGTTATTTCCTGGATTTCATTCTATCTGGGTCCGAGAGCAATTCCTGCTCGAACGATGCTTGGCGTCAACTCTTTGTTGGCAATGACATTTCAATTCGGAAATATCATCCGAAATCTACCAAGAGTTTCATATGTCAAAGCCATCGATGTTTGGATGTTGAGTGGAATGCTTTTCATATTTTTATCGCTATTAGAGTTAGCCGTAGTAGGATTTATGTCAAGAAATGATGGATTACCCCCAAAGGTAAGAAAAAACACGATATTCAAAAGTTCAAATTGAGATATTTTTGAAGGAAAAGAAAAAGAAACGGCAAGATGATGAAGAAGTTTTTTCATGGAAAAGCGTACAAAACAGTCCTCATTTGGAATTGAGACAGGTCATTTCAAATTGTCGTTTTTCATTGTTTTTTTCATTGATTCAATTTTTAGTTTTGGGTCGACAAACGTGTGAATTCATTACGAAATAATAGCGAAATTCCGAATGCTGAAGAATATGTGAGATTTTGCAAATATTTCACAATCATAATCTCGCTCGTTTTCGATTTTAAGACTCCCGTCGAAGCACCGTATCCGCAAGTTCCGAAGCCAAGGGAAAATAAAAGAATGTTCGCCGGAATTCGACGAAAATTCCGGGCAATTCAGAAACTTCGACCGGAGATTGTCGATTTCTACAGTGCCATTTTCTTTCCAACAGCTTATATGATTTTCAACATTTCGTAATAGCTAACAAATTTGTTTCGCAATACATTTTTTTCCAATTTCAGATATTGGAGCTTCTATCTGACGAGTCTTTCCGAATATGTCGATGATGATTTAGCAATAACCGAACCCTGACCTCCTTTTTTCGACCGACTTGCAATTTTTGTATCATCTCATTGTTTTGCTCAATTTTGTCAACGATCAATAAAGTCATCTTTTCAATTTCTTTATACATTATTTAAGAAATACACGAAATAATGACATACCCATGAAAAAGAAAACAACAATATAGCAAAATTCGGCGCCTATGTTTGTATATAAATATGCAAATTGAATGACAATATCGGATCACATTCGTTCAATAATCACGTCTGGTTGTTCGGACTCCTGAGGAGAAAAGATTAGAAAGTTTGGAAATTTATAAGCGAGAAACCTAGGATGCGGAAAAAAAACGACACACAACAAGAATTGACAATAAAACATAGAAATATATAAACAGACAAATTGAAAGAAATAAAAAAAGGAAAAGCTTGTTGATTTCAAACCGGTATAAAACTGAAATGTCACAAACACACACACAACACAGCAAAGCGAAGCACTTTTAATTTATACCTTCGTTTCCCATCGGGGCTTCGTTTTTCGGATCACCTTTCCATCGCCGCCGATTACGGTACCTTGTAGAGGAGAGGGTTCCCTGGCGTACGAAGGCCGATTATCACTGTTTGACCTATTAGAAGTTAAACATCACAACCACTACGAAGAAGCGGAGAAGTTGGCGAATACTGCGCACTTTCAGCCTAACAAAACTAAAAAAAAACTTACCAGTCCTCTGTGTTCACACTTAATGTATGAGGTATTTCGTTGGTACGTTGTCGCACTGGAAGTGGCATGGTGGGAATATTCGACACGAAAGGCGGTGTCGACTGCGAATAGTCCTACAATGGAAGATTCAATTCTTTTCCATTCGAAAAAAAAATGAAAACCTCAGGAACTACTGTCAGTCTGCGTGGTGGATCATCGATTGGATGGATTTTGCTCGCTGAGCCACGTCCGCGAAGGTTTTCAACATTCTTGAAAAGTTTTCCTTTGAGAATGAGCTCTCCGAATCCTTGCGAGTGCGAGAACGCGTATCCACTTCTGAGTGATCCGCGGACACTGCGACGAGTAGCCGCCGTTCTCTTGAAACTTGGTTTCTTTTCCTCGCGAGCAGAATCCTTTTTGCCGAGCTTCTTGCGGGCTCGAAGGCGATCTGCGAATGACGGATGTGTATCAAGCCAGAAGAAGCGATTGAGCATTATTGGAAGAAGAAGGATCACGACAACCTGAACAGTTGCAAAAATGGCCAAAACTAAACCATATATATATATTTTACCATTAATATGGAAAACCAGAATTGCGGTGTTGTCATTGTCTTGAATGCAACGCCATAAGATATTGAGGAAGATGTTTTAACAATCCACGAAATTGGCAGCCATTCGTATAGTAGGAAGCAGACAAGGAAATAGAAGATCAGACTTCCCCAAATCACAAAATGACTGATTGCTGTCCAATAGTAGGTATCAAAAGCTATCTGACAAATCTCAAATTGAACCCCATCATTGAGAAAACATCGTTACCTGGCCTGTGACCACAACTATTAAGGCTGTGAATGTCGTAAAAGCCAGCGAAGCGTAATCATCGATATCCTTTCCCGAGGCAGAAGCTGCTTGGTAAAATGCACCATAGGGTACAAAAAAGATGACGAGCGAGCTGAACATTCCATGAAGCACCGAATAGATGAATATTCGCATGTTGAAGAAGAGATTGAATTGACCAGGTAAATAAAGTTTCGGGTAGCGCAATGAGTATGTGTCGTCGACGTCTTGATCGAGAGATCCCATCGCGAGAACAGGAAGAGCGGTGAAGAACAGATTGTAGCAGGCAATGAGGACGGCATCAAATACTGTCTGAGCCGAGTAGCCGCAAAAGAATGAGTACCAGAAATGAGTCAATGTGAATGCGAAATTCTTGTAGAAGAAGTATCGCAAGAATTTCGACATTCTTATATAGGACCATCTTCCATGAACAAGAAGAAGACGCTCGAGATATCGAAACTGGCCCAGTGAGTAATCCGACGCCAAGACTGCCTGCATTCCTTCTTGTCCCGATATTCCGACCCCAATGTGCGCGGTTTTGATCATGCTAACATCGTTGGCTCCATCTCCAATCGATAATGTGACTGCCTTTTTATTGCGCTTCACAAGATCCACAACTTGTGCTTTCTGCAGCGGAGTCACACGACAACAGATCACAGCTGCGCACATACAGGCAACTTCCAAAAATGTTCGTTCGAGTCGAGCACCGAGAGCAAAAGCTAAAGAATCGCCGTTGATAACAAGGGCGACTCCGCCGTTTCGATGTTGTGCACTCTCGTAGTTTTTGATGTCCGGTGTTTTGATATCTCCTAAATAAAAAACTGTACACCATATTTACAAATCCAATAATACTGTCAAAGCTTCTTGGGGAAGTGCTCGAATCATCGTGAATCGTCTCAATGTCGATCGTTGGTTTCATTCCAGGAGCTACCTGAAAAACGAGAAACCAATATTTGTTTTTGCGCATATTTTTGGTAGATTGCAGGTTAGCTACAGCCAAAACTAAAGAATGCATGCCAATGGCACCACCTTATCACAATTATCAAGAAGACTTATTATTTCATTAATATAAGCTTCAACTTGTGTACTTTTCCTTGGTCGCTGGAATCACTAGAGTACCCGAATGCGTGGTGAAATATTCAAATAACTCACTTCTCGCAAAATGTTTTCGAATGTATTTCGTGTGTCTTTGAGCTGAACCTCGACTTCGGGCTCAGTTTGTCCGTCGATTACCACGATCTCTTGTGTTTCATCAGTAAGCAATCGACATGAGTAGGCAATATTAATTGCAGTTTCTGTTTTGTCGCCAGTCAATACCCAAATTTTGATATTCGCTTCCGAAAGACGGGCAATTGCTTCTGGCACGCCTTCTTGCAGCTTGTCTTCGATAGCAGTTGCACCAATCAATGTCATATCTGAAAGTCAGATGCCAATATATAATATCGCTGTCAAAGAATTGAACACCTTTCTCAATTTCTTCATAAACGGCGTCGAGTTTTGCTTCACGATCTACAAGCGACGTCGACGCTTCCATTTGCCTTCTCTACATTTCAATAATGAATCGATCGAACATTTTAATATAAACGTACACTCCATGCTTCAAAAAATGCGGAATCTATGTCTTTGTAGGCGAGACAAAGCGTTCGGAGACCAATATTTGCAAAATCTGCCAAATGGGAAGTTGTTGAATCCCGCATAATAGGTGACGTCGTTGGCTGACAATTGTGATAAAAATTAGTAAGGAAAAAAAATCGAAACCGCTTACTTTTATCCTCTGCATTATCATCATATCGGCTCCTTTACAATACAATCGAATCTTTCCATGTGGATCCTTGACGACTACCGACATCCTCTTGCGTTCATTGTTGAAATCAAGAATGCAAAGTAGCTCATACACCTCCTCTTTTCCCATGACTTCGATAGTAATACTGTGCGGGGTCCTGGCACGAAATACATATCCAAAGTTTCTCGCCGCCGATGTTAAAGCAGCCTCGTCTGGTGATTGCGCCTGGTACACAAGTTGTCCTTTGTCCCTTTCCGGCATTACAGTATGACATAATGCCAACAGTCTCCAGAATTCGTCGACAAACGGAATTCGTTGTTTAGTCGCATCCAAAAGTCGTTTGTCGTAAAATTGAAAAGTTGGTTCAGATGACGGATTCCAGGCGAAACTCAACGGTGGTGTTTTCTAAAACAATGAAATCACAAAAAATGGATATAACTCAAATTGTACATCTGTAACTTCAATGGAATTCCCCCGGTTGTCGTATACGTCGCCGTATGAGATGCCGTCTATTGTGCATTTGTTGAATGTCATAATATTCCTAGTTAATGTTCCCGTCTTATCACTGAACACATATTGAACCTAAAATTGAAATAAAAAGAGTTGAGAAGCAGAAAAAAATGAGTTTCACTTGTCCCAACTCCTCATTCAAGGTTGTCGTATGCGCTTTTGCTGCCACGCTCTTTTCGCCATTCTCGTAGTACATTTGTTCGTCGTTATTTATCCACATTGAGTGAATGAATCGGATAATCTCAACGCTGACATACAAAGAAATTGGCACAACAGTGTTTAGCAGGATAATGTATGAGAAAAACATTAAGAAGGCGATGAGCGCGATTTGACGAGCTCCGCGTTCGTGAGGATCGGGAACGACATCATCCCAGGGAAGGTAGATGGTGAAATAACGGCCAGTCGTGTACTCCCAAACACCACAAAGTATGGTGCAAATCAAGCACATTGCCACCAGAAATAGAACAATCTACAATTTTTAACAATTCAAGTTTAAAACTGAATTTTACATTTTTTTTGTCAAGAATGTACAATTTGCAAACACTTACCCCGACAATTAAAATATTCAAAAATCGATCTAGAGAGGTTCTTTTGAATTTGGTTTTTCCGCTGTTCATCATCAATTTCGTATCTTTTCCGGCGAAAACTACGACTCCATAGCACCTAAAAACGGAAATATGAAAGATTAAAAAAACAGAAAGCATATATACCATCTTGTGTTTTTCAAAATGCATCCTCTCAATAGAATGTTGTCGTTGGTAATTGGCAATTCTCGATTATTCCAAATCAATTTTCCTTCGAATTTATTAAGTTTGTTGTTTGGCGGTTCGCATACAATTTCTCCTAAACTATTTCGAGTTACACAATACACAATTATACATATTTGGCAAAATATAAATCGGCAACCTTTAAATCTTGTGATTTCATCAAGATCATCGCCCATTTGTTCCGTTTCGCTCAGTGCAGCCCTCGTTTTCAAATTTGTTTCCCCATCAAGTTCCATAGTTTCGATATAACACATTCCGTGCGGTTCGGATGTTGAGAGAAGCAGCAAATCCGCCTAAGCGTACTGTAGCAGTTGTTTCAATAAAAAGCTCTTACCGCGACAAATTGATTGCTCATCATTCGAATGACGTCACCAACACGAACATTGCTCCATTCTTCCTCACAGAGACTTCCGTCTCGGACCACGTACGATATTCGACCGTTAACTCTTCGATCAGAAATATGCCTTTGCTGAAAAAAAAAGTTTATGTGTTTAACAAATGGTGTTTTTACCATATCATCATAACCATCCTTGATTGCCGAAAATGCTAACACAATCACAAGAGGAACTGCTGTTGAATACCATGAAATTGAAGATATTTGGGGTATGAACTGAAAAAAAAAAGTTTTTTAATCTATTATAAAATACATATGTGATTTTTTCTTTTACTTCTTTTACATTTTCCAATTGTTTTTTTTTTCATTTAAAAAAAGCGTCCTCAAAATTCGAGGTAAACTGCTTACTTGTTGGAGTCCGGTGCCTCCGGTGAATGTTAATCTAGGAGGATACGGGCGCGCGTAATCGGAAAAAAAATTAAAATGAGATATGTATTTTGTGAGTTTTTCTGTCGTATTTGAGTCACTGTTTTTTCACGAATTTTCGCGTGCTTCCATTTTTTTCAGATCTGACTTTTTAAACCACTTTTTTTCGAGTTTGACTGGAAACTTTAAATCCCATTATCCTTTTTAAAGTTTTTAAGCATTTTTTTTTAATTTAAAAAATCCAATTTTGCAGTAATTTTTAAGGGGTTCAATGATCTTAAAAAATTACGAAATCAACCAGTAAAATTCATTTTATTAATGCTCCATTGTTAATTTTTAATACATTTTCGATACTTACTTGTAATATCATAAGCACTAAAAAGTAGGCGTTGGCTATCCTTTGAAACTGCTCGAAAAGATTTTGCGGTATGAAGGTTATAACATTATATTTTGACGTTTTGATGTAATTTCCCTGAAATTTTAACAATTAAATAGATATTATATGAATAAATCCTCATACGGCGTATTTAAATTGTGAATTATATTCCCTATCATTTGCTCTTAATCGTCGCTCAGTTGGGGTCTGATCACCTACGGATGAAGATCCTGAACAGCATGGTAGCCAGCTAAACATTGGCTTCTTCTCTGAAATTCGATTTTCGTAACAACGCAAATAAATTCCGACACCTTCTGTAGATTTATGAGTGTCTTCGTGAAAGAACTCGTTGTTCGGATGTTTTATTGGCACGACAGCCGCTGAAACAAAAATAATATAGTGTACATGTGAGCAGAAAAAAAAACGGCGATGATTCAGAAATGATAATGACTCGTCGTAATCAGTTGCGTCTTCGTGTGGCATTGTCATGAAATGCAAAGATGAGAGTTTGTCGGCCAATGCGTTTTTGTAGAAACGCGGGCACTATTCGAAAATTTGCATAAGTTGGAACGGATTAGCGATTCGGACAAATAGAAGAGGAGCGCGAACACGCATGGGTCATGAACCCATTGAAGCTGGCCGGTCGTCACAGGAAACAAACAAAATGGCTATTGAGACTTGATGTTTCCATGTTGGGTGTGCACTTATTTGATAAATTCAGTATTCCGCTTACATGAATTATCCTGATTATTTATATTTCTCGCCCGTTTTATTTTGGGATGTGTGACGTAATGCTCCGCCTACTTGGGTGCACAATCAAGCGGAATATCCGAAATCAATTATAGTAGGCTTCACTTTTGAAATAACGGAAAACGAACAATTATTACGTATTTTTAAATATTAATATTATCGCTTTACAAAACAATTTCATAAAAATAATTCTAAATTTGAAAAAATCGAATTATTTTTGCTGATAAAAACGTAATTTCAATAATGAAAAATTAAAACTGAATATTGAAAATGAATAAATATGGTATCGAATTGCCGATTGAAATGAATACACAATAACTTATCAACCTAACATCCTTCAGCTCTTGCGAGTATGAATCACCATTAGAGATAAGCGTTTGAATTTTCAATGTTTGCGGTAAAAGACTCAACAGAAAAAAACGAAATCAAACTAAAGAATTTTACGATAAATTTATGGGTAAAATATATTTGTTTTGTAGTTCAGAAAAGACAGAATCTGAAAACAAAATGTCCAATTTTCAACATAGGCAATTAATGTTAAAATAAACCCACCGCGAGAAACTCGAGTTTTTCTTTTTTTGACAATTCGTTTTCTTTTTCCACTCCTTTCCACTCCTTTTCGCAGTTTGTTCGAGGTTTTCGAAATTCTTGAATTTGTCGATTTCTTCGATACTTTCGATTTTTTTGAAGTTTTCGAAGAGTTCGATTCGGCAGATTTTCCAGAAACTTTTGAAGATTTCGATGATTTCGAATTTGGCTTACGACGCTTTGGATTCATAGTGCGAGTGAATGGAAATGCAGCTGACATTTTTCGGGACGCGCAAAATTGCTAAGCGACAGTAAAAAGCAAGTAATTTATTTGGATTTTCCGTAGCAATTTGAAGACAAAAACAAATAATTTGTGATATATTTATGTCGAAGAATAAATCCGAAAAGAGCTCAACAAGACAAATACGGAATTTTTGGGGTTATTTTTTGAATATCGATGAATACAAGGTAGAAAAGGGAATCTCCTCGGATCGAAACGAATGGTCTGTGCCTTTAGTCGCAATGTTTGCCAAGAAGTTAAAATGTGTCTGCTTCTCTTAGGTTTTACTTACTATTTCGTTTACAATTGAGGATGCTTGGTAGTGACAGACACACACAAAAATAGTGGACAACGGCCAACGATTTTTAGTTTTGCACCTATTCTCTTTCACAGTTCAAAAGCGCGCATTTTCTTGCCGAAATTGCTCACAAATCCATTCACAAATTTCGTGTTCAACTTTCGATTACTACATGCGTTCATGAGCAAAAAAGAACTGTAAACATTGAAAAAATGTTTACTTATGCTCAATGCTGGTATGCGCAGAATTTGTGTGATGAAATAGGAATGAGTCAGAATCGAGCTCGAAAGTTTTCAATATGTAAACGCCAAGAATTTCATTCGAGGAAAAACCATCTTCAATTGAAAGTTCAGGGAACGAATCGAAAATATGTATTCTAATTCTCAAAATATTTGATCTCTAACTTATGGACATCGAATGACAATTAAAAAAGATAAAACAGAAGCTCTGATCAACTAACTCAAAAAGCGCATTACGAAAAAGAGAAAAGTAAAGTTTTTATTAAAAAAAAAACATATTGAAAAGCTCGCCAGGGATATTCTCACAGGATATACTTTTGTTTTTCGTGTGCAATTTCTATCACGACTTGTAATGAAAATGTATGTTTTTAGATGCAAGCTAGCATTAGAATTCAATAGAAACCAGTGAACGAATTGAATTGCTTTTACAAAAAGTGTTTCGAATCGGCAGAATTCATGAAAAAAAGACCAATATTTTTCTGCTTCTTCTTCTTCTTTTTTTCTATTTGGTGCCCGTCCAGCAAAATTGTATAATAATGACAATACAACACAAAAACGCCTCATTCCCGTCAGCACATAGTCACATATACACATAGGAGAAACGAAAAAAAACATACTCATATTGCAATATTCTGTGGCACAAAATTTCAATGTTTGTTCAGCGGTCCTCCCATTTTTTTTATCGAGGATTTCTCTCTCTTTTTGGCTCGTTTAATAGAGTTGGCACAGAAAAAGTTGATCAGTTCGTTCGATTCTGAAAACGAATTATTTAGTTGGTTATATCATTGAATGGAAACATTTTATTATAATAAAGGGAAATGTCATTGAATACAGGAAATTCATTCGAGGAAATCACGTACTAGCAAATTTTTTACCAGAAATGATCTAAAATTGAATAAAAAGTGATTTGAATTTCACAAAAAAAAAAAAACATTTTTATGAGGTATCACACAACTTTTTAAGATTTCTCGACGACAACCCACACAAAAAAAAACAACTTCAAATAGCACAAATGTTTCTTGTTAATAATTCATGATGAAATACGTACACATATAGCAGAAGATTAAAAAGCAAAGCGAAAAATCGTCCCCGAATAGGCATTCAAATGTCGAGATTATTGGTGAATTTATGTGAATATCCATAGGATATCATATGGGTATCGCCGATTCGATTTCAAGGGAGTTTATTCGAGAATATCGACTCTATGATTAAATAGTTTTGTGACAATAACGATATGGTTCTAAACAATCAGTAAAAAAAGGTCCTCATTATAACCGATCATCGCTTATTTACTAATATAAGTTTTTTTTAAAGAGCCGCCTTTTTTTTTGAAACACAAATTTATCTATCAGAATGGCGATAATTTGGTACTTTTATTAGTGAATATTGTGAGTTTTAGATGGACCCACGTGGTTCTGTACCCCTTGAGGTAATACGATATCACTATAATTATTCAGCAGAAAAAAAAACATCAAGAAAAGGTTGAAGCTTAAAATATTATTGTTTTTAGGGAATTTAGCGACCTAGGTAAATCATGCTCTTCACTAGACTAGTTTTTTTCTAACAATATTTTGTTTTTTTTTTTAATATTTCCGTAGAATATCCTTTAAAAAATGCAAAAATAGGAATAGTTTTTGATTGAAATCAAAAATCACATTGTGCAGAATCAAGTAATGTCGACGATTAACTTTACGTCTGCACAATTACGATTTATTGCGGTAGAATTTATGAGCGGCCTCGAAAAATGTGAGAAAATTGTGACGGCAACGAATAAACGAGAAAAAAAAAGAAAGGAAAATGATGAACTAGTTGTCATGGCTACATATATGCTACTTTTTGTTCCAAAAGCCCAATTATTCCCAATTTTTGTTTTCAATTCCGATACTCAGGCAATATGCAAACAATTGAAAAAAATTGATGTTGAAAAATATTAATTCAATCCTAAATTTGTTGCGAACAAGAAATATAAATTATCACAAAAGTAGACTTGTTGTATTTTCCAGATTAAATCAAACGATTTTGACCCTAATAAAGAATCATTGAAAAGAAATTTCGAAAAAAAATGGGCGTTTCGGAGCACTCTTTTCGTTTGAACCATTATTGGTTTTAAGAGAATTTCTGGGTGTCCGCCGTATTTATTTTTTGCTTTTTTCGATTTGTATTTTTCCTGAAAATATTTGCATTTTTTTGAACCCATTCGTGCAATATAGTGTAAAAAAAATTATACTTTTTTTTCAATGCAGGGATTAGAAAAACAGAATTAAAAAATTTTTTTTGATTGCATGAATAGCTTCATCCGCGTGTCATCCATCCTGAAATGAAACTCATCCTGAGTTTTCTGTCAATTATAAAATTCATGAAAAGTATATTTTAAAAATCAATGAATAATAATTTTCAGAACAATATTATATATTGCTAAAAAAAAAATAATAAATGGATTAAACAATTTTTGATCAGGAAATGCTTCAGTCAAGACAAGATTCAGTTTAACAACTCGTTCTAATTAGAACAATTAATTTCGTAGAAAAAAATTCCCAATAAAGGGACGTGTGGAATGGAGAACACAAAAATGCGAGAAAGAAAAAATTGGCGACTGATGTCTGACTGTCATGCATTTGAAAATCCACTTTTGGACGAAACAAATCTACGAAAACTCATGAAAATAAGCACACATAGATTTTAAGTGGTTCTTAATTCAACACTGCAATTGGCTGGCTATCAATAATTGAAGTTTTCCAAAAATGCCACGCCCTCTATGAACAATATAAATCATCATTTTGATATGCTTAAATTCAAAAACTAACTTTTTCAAAAACTAACAAAAGTATAAGCAAAAAATCATTTAGTATCAAAAGGTTGCTCATAAAAAACTTAAGAAAAAACGAACTTTTGACGAATTCTTACTTGAAAACTTCACGTTACATGGAATTCAAAGCTTCGTCGAAATAAAATAAGAAGTTGTATCTATTTTAAGTAAGTGACGAATATAGTTTACTTCAGACAAATATTGAGGAAATTGGTCTGTTACGTAATTGAGTTGTTCACAAGCAAATGCTGGGATCAAAAATTTCGAAATCGTCTGTTCTTACGCGACGGGGCGCAGAAAAATTTTAATATTATAATTTTGGCTGAAACGGAGCTCGGAACATGGTCTAATACACATCGGTCAAGTGAATATGACAAATTTGAAGGCTTCCAACTAGACTTTTCCGCAAAATAAAATGTTCATATAACCCGTCATTTGAAACTTCTAAAAACAAGTAAAATACTTCACATTTATGTTTAAAAATTATGCTCTTTCACATTATTACGGTTAAATAAAGCAAAAGTCGTTTCTAAGAGATTTTCCATACGAGACCAATGCAGCAATCCAGTGATCACATTCAGTTATCATACCCCCCCCCCCTGACTACACATATATGGCAATCACAAAAATTCGTAATTGTGGACCATCGATTTTTTTGGGCGGTATTTAAATTTCGATTTAGTAATAAACGCATTTTTAAATTGTTAGGCAGTTTTTTTTCAAAACTTGAAAGTGTTTTTTCATGTCAAAATTTCAAAAATGTAGTCATTCTAATTAGAACCGATATTTTGAATATCAATAGAAAATTGATCAATAGAAAAAAAAAATAGAAAATTGGGGTAAAGGCGAAAATAAATTATATTGGCTCCTGTTTTGTCTTTCTTCGCCGCGCATGTAGACGTCGACGGAATAAAAAACAAGGTCAATTCTCTCGCAGTTGCTATGGGGAAACGTGCACAAGAATGAGCTCAACAAACTACTAATATAAGGCTTCTGATGGAATGGAGCCTGATAAACGAATTCCGGTGGGAAATGAGCAATTCGTTTTTTGATTAATATTCAAACAATTGCTGAGTAATACAAGATAATTAATTTAGTAAGAGTTATCGTTGGGGAAAGAAATCATGAAAAATAGAGGAATAAATTATATGTATATATTGATAATACCAGAATGGCATAAAAATGAACAATTAATAGCATGCCCACTGTTTGCATCTGAAAATGCTATAAATGAATGCAAGTTTTTAATTTCAAATTTGAAAATAAAATTGACATCTACTCAAAGGGAGATGGGACGGGGTAGAATAACTGTTTCTAATACGGTAATACAAAATATATAACCAGAATACGTAATCTGAACATGGTAGCAACCCGTCATTAGAGGGTGCGATGTCGGCTGCGAACAAATAAAAACCGGGAGCCTTGATCAGCACGAAACACTAAATTTCGAAAATTTCATGAAAACGGAGAATGAGTGCAAACTATAGCAAATACCTGAGGCGAGCTGCTGGTGCTCACGCATGTGCTCTATTTGACAACTTGAAATACGAAATAGTGTGTGAACCGCACGAGGTTTCGATCATGTTTCACCGAAGGTTCTGTCGGCGGCGGTTCTGTCTGCATATCGCGTCAAACCAATTACACGAGAAAATCGCATAACCAAATTTGGTTCGATATATTTGTCCACCGGTATCTTCTTACATCTGAGCAAATATTCAGTTCACCCACTCAACAGTTATTTATTTTGTTTATCCATCAGAAATTTGATAACAAAACATTTCATAAATAGTTTAACAAAATTGTAATACGAAAAGCGAGATATCCAAGAATATCACCGTGCCAAGATGGGATACCAAAATACTTGAACCAATCGAAAATAATGCCGAAACCCTCCAAAATTAAGAAAAAGGGCATTATTTAAACCGCGAACAAGTTAATTAGAGAAAAGAGAAGAGACCTAACGCCGTTTTCCATATTTATCTTTTCCACCGCGATGACCACGAGTATCTTTGAATCCACGACCAGCAGCCAAGTCTTCTTCTCTAATGTTATCATCCGAATCAGAATCATCGTCATCGTCTTTATCATCATCATCGTCTTCGTCATCATCGTCATCGTCGTCGTCATCGTCTTCATCGCTGTCTTCTTTTTCACTTTCCGATTCCTTATCAGAATCTTCCTCAGCATCTTCTCCAACATGATCCACTAAAAATATAAGTGAATTCAATTTTCAGAAAAACTGACGACTTACAGAATTCAACCTCTCCTTCATCTTGCTCATCATTTTCATTGAGCTTCGCATTTTCTGGAATCATTCCTTCGTTCTTCAACCGCCGAGCCTCATCTGGGGTGTACTTTAGAATAACATCTCCCTAAAATAACGTTGAGAAATATTACAGATTATAAATCACACCTTGTCATCTTGGAATTCTCTAAGACCGATGAGAATGATGTCTCCAACATTGATCCAGACCTTCTTACGCAGTTTTCCACGAATGTGGCAGACTCGCTGCTTTCCGTCGAAACAAAAAACTTGCACACGCCCATTTCCAAGCATTTTTGAAACTTGACCGTATTCTAAAATTACAGCCAACTTGTAAATCTAATATGGCTTAAGTAACTACCTTGGCCATCTTCTTTCAGATCCAATTCTCTTTTCATGAAATCATTTTCATTCTTTCCCCTTCTGCGATTTTTTCCTCCCTTTCCCTTATTCTTCGGCATGTTGGCTGAAATAAAATCAATAAAAAATAACAACTGATTAGTAAATATATAATCTTTAAAGATAAATCTATTTGCATCTAAAATAAACAGACAACGGTTGTTGGCTTAAATACAACTCCCGGAACGATGACGCATGAGAAATTAGGGAAGAGAGAAATATCAATTTCGCAATTATTGATTTTTTTCCTGACGTATTTAGCCAACGATAAAATGTATAATAACAGAAATAAATGTCTATATTGAATTTTTTTATTACTACAGCGAAACAATATTTGTTGTGAAATATATTTTATTGCAAGTTTTCGAAATTCCTAAAAACTTCAAAAACTTATCCAAAAGATTGTAATTGAATATATGAACATGACAAGTATTTATCAAATATGATTCTACATCATTTTTTTTACAAGAACCCGAATATAATTTGGGAGAAGAAGCAAAACACGACGCCATCACTGAGAAATTGACAAAAAAATGCGGCGCCTTCAAGTGGGTGGAGTTTTGCGCAATAACCGCATAGTTTTTTAAATTGCGGACAATACATCACAATTTTCGCATTTTATAGAGGGTGATTTTAAAATTATTCGAGAAATTTGTTTCATATTTAATTTAATTGTTTATTTACTGTTGAGAGAGAATTTAGTTTATAATTTCTTATCGTTCAAATAATATTGTCATGAAGAGCATTGGAAATTAAATACAGTAGATATCAGAAGAATGTGTAAAAATTTGCTGTATTCTCGACGTCGCGCGACTACGGAAAATTGGCTAAATGCCAAAAAATTAAAAAGAGGTCTTGCGCGGTACTCTTTTAACCTATACTTATACATTGGCCCGCAAATCTACACTAAGTTTAGTGCAAAGACAACTGGTTAATTTTTTTTATAGTTTAGAATATCGGGCAAATTAAAAAATCTTGTTAATAATTGTTAAAACGTTTGTTTGCCAATTTTATAATATTGCGAAATATTTTGAAGTTTTACGGTTTTCAGTCGTTGTACTCTCGGTGTATGGCAGAAAGTATTAAGGTAAACTCGGAAGTCGCTGTTGAGAGAACGGAAGATCTTCCATTGCCGATTGTTCCAACAGAAGTTATTTCGAGTGAAAACTTAAAATATTATTTCTATTCGTCACATCCACTTGTTCAAGAAATCGAAAAGATCGTTTCTGATTTTAGCGACGCTTACTATTTGGACAAGCAACAGGTACTTAATATTTTTCTGACAGAATCTTATAAGCTTGTGTTAAGGTTCTTATTGCCATCATCTTTATTTTAATCCTTTTCGTGGCGTTGGTAATCACTTGTGTAGTTTGGAGGATTTATTCGCCAATCATCCAAGATTTCGTATATAAGGAGAGGGTAGAGAAACTTAAAGCAGAACAACAGAAGGAAAACAAGTCAAGAAAAGAAGAATGAATTCATTCAAGAAGTTTCTAAACAGAAAAAAAGTCCAGAATCATTTCAAAAAGAGTGGCGAAGGGACACGTCTTAACTCGGGAGAAAGCTCTTCCCAGCCTTCGATTGTTACCGGAACTTCTCAAGGAAGTCAAATCGATCGACAGGCTGCTGCCGATATTGCAGCGCAAGCTGCTTTAAAGCGGATGTACAAAAATGAAACAACACAACAAGATAAGAGCAAGAAACGTATTCAAATGATCGCAAAACGAGAGTTAGAAGAAGAACGAAAGAAAAGGGAAGAATTAGTTACTGCTGAAATCCAAAAGTTTATTTTTTTTCTTATGTCATCAATAACATTTGTAATATTAAGAGTAACAATTGACGAAAGGGAATTTGAACACTCATCAGCTATTGAACAAGTATTCTATACCTGCGAGCTTCTTGGAGACGATTTTGTGAAGCCCAAATCCGAGTTGATGAAGGATCTTCAGGCATTCCTCAGCGAACAAGTTGAAACGGCTGATGAAGACGAAGACAGAGTTATTGCTGCGATTCTCATGATTCATTCATTAAACAAGAAATCTGTGAAAGATGTAGGTGAAAGTTGTATGTTTTTTTTTTCAAAAATTCACCATTCAGATCGCGATTGAAACGATTAGTAAATATTTGCAAAATATTCTTGAGCATCCTGATGAAGAAAAATATAGATCGATTCGCGCCGGGAATAAAGCGTTCCAAGAAAGAGTTGCGAGTGCCGTCGGAGGCATTGAACTTCTTAAAAGCGTCGGATTTACCGAGAAAGAAAATAATGGAGAGACATTCTACGTCTTCACAAGAGGTTCAGATGCTCATTTGTGTGATGCTCTTGAATCATTACGAAATGGACAATCTGTTCCTATCAAAGTGTCAAGAAATCTTCAAATTTACTTAACTGATGGCAATAAAAAGATTAAAACACCTCAATTGTCAAACGATTTCTTCAACCTGACTGCTGAAGAATTGAAAAAAGAACAGGCGCTCAGGGAACAAGAAACGGAAAAGGTTTTGATAATTATATATTTATTTTTCTAATTAAATGATTTAACGAATTTCAGCTTTTCTCGTTGAGAACCAAAGAGATGCGAATGAGGGATGAACAATTGAGAAATTATAAATACAAGTATACCCTGATTCGCATTCGATGTCCCGGAAATCTACTCATACAGGTTAATCAATCTATTCATTAAAAAAAACCGATAAAACATTTTTTCAGGGAGTATTTAGTACATATGAGCCATTTTCCGCTGTACGAGAATTTGTGGCTTCAATTCTTTCTGATGCTGCTTCTGCTTGTGAATATTCAATTGCTGATGCTTCAAACCAGATTCTTGAAGATGAGACTCAAACTTTGGCTCAAATCGGTCTTGCTCCTGCTGCAGTGCTCCATCTTAAAATGTCGCAAGTTCCTGAAGATTCAATTATCGCTGAGCGTCATGCGCATCTCATTAAACCCTTGGAATGATGCATTCTAATTCCTATTTTATTTATTAAATATCCCGCTGGTGTTTTATTTTTCCTGTGTATAATGTGCGTAATGCTAACGGATAGCAAACAAATAAATGCTAACAAGACATATATACAGTACTTGTTTATTGCCATATTTCGTTTTCGTTCATTATCGATTGAAATATCTTCATTAGAAGAGAATAAAAAATTATTTTTTTAAATTCAGATGACAGACCCTCAGAAAAGTATTGATTTGCAGTTATCAGGTAAACCAAAGATTGAACCTGTTGAGCGGTCGAATTTAGTAACAAGGTATAAGCAATACGCGATCATTTTATGGAAAATCTTATTAATTTAAGACTGAAGACATTTTTTCCACAAATAGAAGAAGCTAACAAGAATTTATCGAAAGATGGCGAAGATGGGCACGACATAGAAATTGTCGAAGATTTAGAAGAATCCAGTGACTCGGATAGCTCCGATAGTTCTGATGATGATCAATGTGATACTTCAGAGGAAAGCGAGATAACAGATGAGGTTCGTCGCTTGTTCGATTTCTGATCTTATATGTATTTCCTACATACTACGTAGTTATGATCTCACTGTTTGCAGTTTACCTGCTAACCTTTTTTGGTATCAAAATATCTATTTGTAGGTTTCCAAGTCTCATGTGGAAATCGATTTGGACGTATTTGTTGAGGCAAACACTTTTGTTGATCAAAAAGATGTGAGTGTTCATGAAGTTGAAACTCTTCCGAAGGCGTTCCGAAGCCAACACGACGCAAAAACAGAAGAAAAGAAGAATCTCATTGAAGAATTGAAATAATTTATTGCCATAATCGTTGTTATTTTTATAATAGTTGTTATTGTTCGTTGCAGTATAAACGTTTTCAATTGCATCTTTAGTTTGATGAATTATGTGGTTTTAGCCATCATATAGTATTTTATGATTTGAAATCATTTCATTACGAATACGAAAATAGATGAACAGATGGATTCAAAGAGTTTCGAAGCGATATATTCATTACCACAAAATAATGGGAAAAGGTGTCTAAATTATGAAGCCCACAACTAACAACAATCATATTCATACATCTTATTTTTACTGAACACCACAGTTTGATTTTTTAGTGATGGCTTCTACAATCGAGCAATACGATGTGAAGGCATTGGAACAACTCAAAGACCTGTATGGAGATTTGGCCCAAATTCCATTGGCCAGTCATGGAAGAATATGTAAAAAATCGGATAATGATATCATTGAAGTTAGTGTTATTCTTTTTTCTCATTGACACATTTTCGGGGTTTTCAGATCCTCAGTATCTGGGACAATCGAGCTATTCAAATGAACAAAACAACTAGACACCAAAGATTCAGTGTGATTGGAAGCAAGGGGCCGGATGTTAAAGATCGTTACCTGATGACAACCATGTCATCGCCGCTGTGCAATTTTGAGTAAGATCATTTTGTTATGTTCTTATTAAATATATATTTTTTAAAATGTAATATTCTTCAAATTTTTTATTCGATATTTAAAAATTTGAAAAAAAAAATGAAAAATTATAATTTTAGAGCTCAAGCGATCGCTTATACGGCGGACAGTTCGAAAGTTGCTCAGCTGATCACAATTCCGAATGGTGAAGAAAAGAAGCAATATCTTAAGGTGTACGATTTAAGTGATCATATCGAACTTTTGTGTTCCGATTTGACCACTCAGAAAAAACATGGAGTTATTCACGGAGCTGGGTCTTCTCCATTTGGAACTCTTAAATTTTCTCACGGAGAAGGTCACGTGCTTTATGTTGCTGAGAGAAATGTGAAAGCTGCCCAATACTTTGACGCTGACATCGAATGGGATAACGAGACAAAGGTTTTCGAAAGCAAAGTGGTAAGAATTTTGAATCAAGCAATATACAAAAACAGACTATCATATAATTGAAGGGAAAGAAATTTGAACTTCGCGAATCATGGGGAGAACAAAATGATGCGGTTCGCCGTCCGGTTATTGGAATTGTGGATGTTTCGTCTGGAAATGTTTCGGTTCTCGATGAAATACCGTCTAACATTTCGCCAGCTTTTGTTACTTGGGCTCCTGGAGACACTGGGGTTGTCTTTTTCGGTCTTGAAGAAGGAGATTCTCCAAGACTTGGCCGCATTTACTGCAATAACCGAAAGTAATTGAATTATTAAAAACTAATTTAAGTGAACCTAACATTTTTTCCAGAGGATCCGTGTATTATTACGACTTGCCAAGTGCGAAATTGACGAGAATTGGAGAAGAGGGCATTTCTGCTGAAATGCTCAGCTTCTCGCCAGATGGAAAAAATTTGGTTTATTTCCAAAGAAAATCTGATGGGCCACACCAAGCTGTTTTAGAAATGGTCACGGTAAATTATTTAATTTTTTTGTTAAAAATTAAATTTATACTTAATTTAGGTTGATTGGGAAAATCGTGATTCACGTCCGAACGTTGCTGTAGAAATTGTGAAACAACAAAGCGATGGCGATTCTTTTCAAGGATTGTGCTTCTTGCAGGTAAAATAAATAAAATACGGATCTGTATCTTCACTATATTTACGTAAAATATGGACATATTCATTAATTGCATTTTTTTTACAAAAAATGTAAACTTTTACATTAAATGGCATTTTTACATGCCAGAATATCGGAAACATGTATTTTTTATTATTGAGTATTTTTTAAATTTTTAATCGCATGATGGCCCATACGATTTTAACGATATTATTTAGCTTGCTGCACGTACATGGTCATCAGACTCTGAAAGAATTATTGTAACAACAATGTGGAAGAGCAAATTGGTAAAATATTATCTTTAAAATACAAAAAAAGCTTCTTGAAGGAAATCGTTGCAATAAATATTAAAACTGGAAACGTTGAAAAATTGACGAATCATGGAAAATGTCACGGAACATGGCAACTTTTCGATGTTCATGATGATGAAATTCTGGCAGTTGTATCTGCTCCCAATCGTCCACCAAATGTTCTTTTAGGGCAATTGCCTCCAGAGGGACAAGCCGAAAGAGTAAGGCTAATTACATAATTTATTACAAATTTATTAAATTTTATTTGAGATTGTTTGGGTACGATTGGACGAAGCGAAGGCTATTGAGAAGCGTAGAAATCTCATAGATTATTCCTGGAAATTTGTGGAATTTGGTGACGAAAATACCGGAAAGTACGAAGGAATTTTCATGATTCCTAACGAGGGGCATAACCTTCCAATGGTTGTCAATCCCCACGGTGGACCCCACGGAGGATCTTTGGCGTGCTGGCCTCGTAGAGATATTACGACGCTGTTGAACTCAGGCTACGCCATTCTTCAAGTGAATTATCGAGGATCGGTTGGATTTGGAGATGATTTTATTCGAGCATTACCTGGAAACTGTGGGGATTTAGATGTGAACGACGTTCATGTAAGCCCAAAGCTGCATTTTTCGTTGAATTCGAATTTCAGAATGCTGTGATTGAAACACTTGAAAGAGAACCGCGCATTTCAAAAGACAAGGTGGTTCTTTTCGGCGGATCTCATGGCGGATTTCTCGTTTCTCATTTGATCGGACAATTTCCGGTAATGAATTATGAAAATGTTGTTATGGTAGTTAAATTTTAATTATTCTTTCAGGGATTCTACAAGTCGTGCGTTGCTCTCAATCCGGTTGTCAATATCGGATCTATGCTCGATATAACTGACATTCCAGAATGGTGTTTCTTTGAAGGAACCGGAGAATATCCAGATTGGAGCAAAACTGCAAATGCTGAGCAACGCGAGAAAATGTGGCAGTCATCGCCAATTGCCCACGTCGAAAATGCGGTGACCCCATATTTGCTTCTGATCGGAGAAAAGGATTTGAGAGTTGTACCGCATTACCGCGCTTTTGTTAGGAATTTAAAGGCTAGAGGAGTGCCTTGCAAGTAAGAGCAAATCTAAAAATGTGTTTCTCACACTAGTACCTTTTCAGAGTTCTATCATATCCTCCATCGAACCATCCCCTTGATGAAATCAATGTCGAAGCTGATTACACCATCAATATGGTCAGATGGTTCGAGAAGTCACTTGCTTAAATCCTTCGAGGTTAATATCAAATATTTAATATTCATGTAGAAAATAAACCGGTTATTATGTTGTCTTCCTCCCTTTTTGTTTCTTGTTGTTCGAAAAAAAAATTTATTAATTTTAGTGTATACTATACATATATATTAAATTGAAAGACAAAGGGTAGCATTTCTCAAAGAGTAAATCTCAAAAGCAATCAATAAAAACAAAGTAAAGAGGTAAAATTCTCTATTGATAAGGATTTATTGAGTTAATTTAAGTTTTTTCTTTGAGAAAAGTAGTAATAACTGAACAAATTCTATAGACATGTGCGTCGGTTAAATATTCGACTAGTGTTATTGCAATTGAAATGAATTGTGAACATTTTTGAGTTTGCTGCCACAGTGTTGATCATTGCTTCATAATCACTGCCTGGCTCCTGTCCTTCGTTGCTACAGAACAACTTCAAAAATTTGCTATAAATCGGATATCGAAAAACAAATGTTACCGTTGAGAAAGTGAGCATAAGTGAACTCACACTATCAAGATTATCAAAAGCAGGCAAAGATTTCTCCTGAAAATCATGATTTGCGTATGGTTGAAAAAATATTTCACCCTATGAATATCACGATCATTCTGCCATTTTGTATAAGAATAAATAGCGGTTTTGAAAGCATCGGACAACTCGATGGTTGAGAATAACTGATTCTTAAATTATCAATTTTAATTGGTTAGAAAGGAAATGTGCAACGTACATCTAAATTCGCGGCTCGTTGCCTGTTTCCGTTCAAAAATCCTCTGTAAACATTGTCAAGACATTGAAGTTGCGACGATTTGTCTAGTCCATCCCAAAACACCTAAAAAAGAGTCTTTTATTTACTCGCGTTTCTGTAGACATCTTCAACTTTTGAAATCATCTGAAGTATTGTGATTCCCAGACTCGAGTATACTGCGTACATGGGCACATCTCCATCTGGCTGGTGAATTGGCGGTTTCAAGAATGATAATGGAATAACAATGGCTCCGACATGAGAATTATAGAGCATCGTTGGATTGATTACTGGGAATTCTGTTGTATCATCGCTAAAATGAGCAAAAAGTAGAAAAATGGAAATATTAAAATGTTTAATACATATCCAAATAGGTGCCAATTTGCGATAGCGAATATTCTCTTTCGGCTCTTGACACACGGATAATCGAATCGAAATAATTTGACTGATTGGTTGATAATTGAGAAACGGGTCTCCACACGATGTCCTCGTTTTGCAGCCTTTTTGGGTAGCCAACATAAAATCCGAGACGATTTATTGTCGACAAGTACTGCAACGGCGTACTTCTATGTGTAGATATGAAATCGGTTTTGAGCGTTGTCAGAAATTCGAATATCTAAATATAATTTGATTATCGATTATCTGTCACGCTTCAACCTTCTCAATTTCGATAATGTTTGCATTTTTATCAATGAACAATTTCGAAGCAATGTCAAGTCGTGAAATTTGATCAACACATTCTCGCCATCCGAATTGCTCTCGAGGGGAATACGAATATTGCTCCATATTAAATGTTGTCGCAATTACTAGATAGTTGGCCACGGTTTTTCTATCAGTTCTGTCGATAATTATATATTATTTTAATATTATAACAAACGCTGGAGACATACGTTGCCATGATATCAACAAGTCGTGCGAAGTATTCATAGTCCTGAATCGAAATCAAATCCTCTTCGGTCCACTTGTAAATATTTGATAAATAGGCGTCGAGGAATTCGCGAAAGAACAACTGAAATATATTTTAGAAAAAAATAAAGAAAATTAACGTACTTGTGGAAGGGCTTGAGACAGTTCGTTAATTGTCATATAAGTTGCATTGGGTGTAATCGTCGCTGACTTTCTAGTCGCCGCATGTAGATCAACAATAAGTCGAGCAACATTGTCAAGATCCGACTGAACAGATCGCGGATCCTGCAAAAGCTGAAAGCGCACAAAATCATTCAGCAGATTTTGACGCAAAGAGAGCTGGAACAACGGCTCAAACTCAGTGCTTGAAGGTTTTGCGAGTTCAAGCAAATTTCGCAGAATTTGCCCAGTCATTTTCTCCAAATTCGGAGGTCTTATCTAGATTGAACAATTCATTTTCATTTAGACAATTATTTGAACCTGAAGAATGATTTTACTACGATCTTGTGGATGAACATCTCTTCCATAGACGATCAGATTATAATCTCCTGCATACCAGTCGAGCATTCCAGAATGTCGTTCCCAACTGAATCATATATTGCGCTTAATCATTTCAAAACGATTCCATAAAATATTAGATCGATTACTTCCCCGTAAACGGCGATTGATAATGGATACACCAATGTTTATACTATTCAACACTTTCGCTGTTTACTCAATAATTAGGAAAGACGGATTAGCGGGACGCTACTGCGCTGACACGTGTCTTTGTTTACCGAGCTTCACCCTACCGTAACCACCAACCTATAAGAGTCCGAGTTGAAATTATGGCACTGCGGTAGGATGGGACCGCATGGAAAATTTTGAATCAGGTTATGAAGGTCAGCAGGAGAGTTCGATGATCTGAAAATTTTTAGAACAAACTTATTAATTTTAAATTTTGAAAATTTGAAAATTACCTCTGAACAGCATTCATGCAAGACTCGTACAATGATTTCGCTAATTTCGTACTTTTAAGCATCTCCGCGGGATTTTCTTCGTTTGTCAACAATCCTAATTTTATGAATGTATTCCCTTCATGATTTTGCAATATTACCATGCATATTTGTCATTGAACTTTCCTTCAGCTGACTCAAAAAGTTGAGCTGATGATCTTCGGTTTGTGTGTTGAATTTATGACATGAATGCTGATAGAAGTTCTCACATGGCTCAATTTTTTCTTCAATATTCGACGACATCCGAAAGGCTTAAAAATCGACTTATTTTGGTAGTACGAAGCCAATTCACCCATATCAATGCATTCTCGTGAACTGCACACATTTTTGATTTTTGAGGAAATCGACCGGAAATCCGACGAGGAAACCAGCCAGAAAATAAGAAAAATAATTGATAAGATGAAGAATGTCGCGCAAAGACCTCCAATGCAGATTGAAAATTTCGGACATCCTCTGGAAAAAAAATGTGCTTAAATATGCACATTAGTATTGTTAATGAAAAGACAAACCCTTTTCTCCTATAAAAAGGAGTAATCGGGAAAACGATTGGTTGTGATGTTTCAGTGGGAACACACGGTGCTGGAGGAGGTGATGGAGCGTCTAATTCGTCAACATTCCGCTCTTGGACATTCTCTTCCTCTTCCTGATTGTCAAAGTCTAAAAAAAAGATTGAGTTGGAATTTCTAGGCGATTCATTTTAAAACTTGAAATATTCCAAAATTTTTTCTGTTTTAAACTCAAAGTAGTTCTAAGGTTTTTACTTACTAAAAAATTGAAAAAATAGATGACAAAATAGCTGAAATAGAGCGTTTGGCCATCGTTTCAGGCGTCGCATCACATTTTTGTGCAAAAATCGGACGAATGACACTTTTTGGATATGTATCTCGCAATGTTTGTCGAGAAACGGCTCACCCGAGGATTCATGTACCGGCTCGCTCGCCTCGTCCGAGCACGTCGTTTCGGCTTCGGCGAGCGGAGCAACCGCTGGAGCCGCTGGCGGAGATATCGGTGGTTGAGCCAATCCGCTGCGAGTCGTGGTATACTGTAGATTTGGATGTTTGAATAATTTTTATCTGGCTAGATCTTGCAAATTCGCTATAGATTAATTGTAATAGACACATGCCTTAAACGTTTTGGATTTTAATTTTTTTTTAACTAATTAGCTTTATATATTAATTGATAATCAATTTACCTCTCTAAGCTCTCTTATAATTGTTTCATGCACGCTTCTTCGTGGAGAATATAGTCTTTTCGGAGCATGAGCTGGAGGTGGAGGAGGTGAACGAGATGGTTCAACTGGATCAGGATCAGGATATGGTGAGAGAGGTGGAGATGTTGAAATTGCTATCTAAATTTCAAAAAAACTGCATTTGTATTCAATTCGCTCACAACAATTGACAGTTGCGATCTTCGGAGGTCAATGATGGGCGTGGCCTCTAACTATATGGTACACGAAAACCATACCTCGAATGAGTGCGTTCGATTGACAGGTGAAGCAATTCGGCGCGGCTCGTACGACATTTGTCCATTGGATTGATCAAAAGCTGAATAAAACCAAAACACGAAAATTTGAAAACAAAATTGATCAAACAAGGACGCGAATCTTGTTGGGTTGGTCACAACGGCCGGCCGCGAGTGGTCGGTGCACGATCAGAAGGGCGGCGCCGGGAGATGAGTGGCAATCGATTCAGTGAAGCACGGTACCTAGCGTTGAAGTTTAAAGAAATTCTTGTGATATTCGATTCGTTTAGTTTTATTTATATTTATGTTTGTTTTATCAAGAAAAACAATGCATTTTTAAAGCTTCCAAATATACATTATCCGATTTCTTGTATTCTTTTCTTGAGACACTTCATACAAATGTTTCTTTAGACTTCGCTCAATCAAACATTTTTATTTTTTGGGTACATGCTGAATAAAAGAAAAGATTTATAAACTACATTGTCAACTGCAGGCGGATGCTCCATTGTTAACATTCCAAAAGATTTTCGCACTTCTCTTCTCGAAATTCCGACTCGCCAACTTTTTTTTATAATGGGTTTGATGAAGAGAACAATTGAATCATTTATTGAGTTTTAAACAAACACGAAGAAATCACGAAAAATGAAATTAATTGCCGCCCATTTTATTGAAGGAAGATGTTGAGAATTGTAATGAAAAGTGCATTGAATTTATGCGAAGCTGCTGGCCCGAGCAAATCGCGCAAATTCTGAATACCCTAATTGAGCTTTTCATTATGATCATCAACGTACTGCTCTCAGTTGGTGTTCGTCTTTTCGCAAAAGCAAATCGCATTGAAGGATCATGTGCGTATGGTCCAGCGATACGAGCCTCAACAACTCCTTCGTCTCCAGAACTTCTCTTCGCGAAGGCAAATGCAAATTTCTTGCGGTATTCAAGATCTCTTGCGAATCTCTCATTATTAGTCATCAAGTCTGAAATGAATCAAGTCGTTGGACTCATGGACACAATTTATAGTAGTCAAATTTAAAAAAAAAACTAGCCAGCTTCATTGGCCGTATCATATGACGATGGACTGGCGAAGGCGAAGGAGCCGATAAGAAGAAGAAACGCGAAGATCGTAACCTGCATGACTTTTGTTACCTAAAAAAACGAATCGCGAATTTATATTTCAAAATTAGAACAAAGGCAACTACTGGCATTTTTCTTACTGATTGTTTCGTTTATATAGAAGAGAGAAGGACGGATGTGTGGCGTGCGTCATGAAATCGCCTAAGTTAAAACGATCGTCATTAGTTTCCATTAACTCTTCTTATGTCAGAATATCGAATTGATTCCATATTTAGAAATATTTGTGTAAACATCGTACTGTGGAGACTTGTCGAAAGGTGGAGGACATGGGAAAGTTTGGTGTGCATTTTAGAAACGAAAAATTTACGGTCATCTTTGGAGGAGGAGAAGAAGACTTTTATGACAAACTGATATTAGGTGATTTGAATGTGAAAGAACTCAAAGGATTATATGAATTGCCGAGAATTGAAAAAAAAAATTGCCGAGAATTGACAAATGAATTGAAAAAAACGCTAAAATGTGCAGCTTTGCGATTTATTCTTACCGGCGATTCTCAATCAAAAAGCAATTGAAAGTCAGCTTTATCGGGCCACCCGACTGGTAATTCGAAAACACAAAAAAAAGCACTAAAAAATTTCGCTTCCTAAAGTAATCGGTTCAGATTCGAAATTTGTCGAATTTGATTGTGAAATTAACAGGTACGCTCTTTGGAATTCAATGTACTCGTATTCCTTTTGAAAATATTCGATTCGGATGTGATCGATCTCTGATTGTATTCGACTGTGAAACAGCGATACGTTTAAATTCCTTCGAAGTTGTACACAATAGACTGGCGGATGCTAGCGTTTCTTTGGACAAAGGGGTCCAAAAAAAGACAAGAAAAAGCCAAAAGAACAAAAAAGTATACCAGCCAATTGAGAAATTGAAAGATTAAATTGCAATTAGTCGCACTTCACATTTGTCGGAATCTTTGGATAACTGACAGGCCGACCCCTTGTGGAAAAAAACTCATATGCGTGTAAGTTTTTATTCGTAAATAATTTGAAAACAAATCAATTACCAATACAAGTTAATGCAAAGGTATTTAGAAAATACAATGTGAGATATTTGACGAATATACCCGACAGAAATGTCAAAATCAGTTCTAGGTCGAGAAATTAAAAAAAGCTTCGTTATCTGACAGCTTGGAACATTAAAAAATAGAGCAACACTTTTTTACTTTGATGGTGACGCAGATTTATGCGCATTTTTACTTTTCCATTCGGTCAATTTCGCATGATATTCATTTTTCAACTTATCAGCTTCATCAGTGAACTTCTGAAAAGGAAGCATATTGTAAGGAATGTGTCTATGTGCGCGGGAAAATAATTTTATGCGTACCTTTTTCTGAGCATTAGTAAGAGATTTCCATTCCTGTGCCGCATCACGAACTACGATATTGACGTCGACGTTCTTATTAGCAGATTTCGCATTGATAACCTTCTCTTTAACAAAGAGTGCATACGAGTTTGGCGGGATCGACGGTCTTCCGGTTGACTCCCACTCTTCACGTCGAGCTTTTCGTTCACGCCTTTTCGCCCTTTCCGCCTTTTGCGCCACTGATTCCTCGATTAATTTCTTCTGCTCTTCCTCCGAAAGTTGTTTGAATTGTTGAAGCTTTTCCTCTCGATATGAGATTGATTTCTGTTTGTATTCCTGAAAGAAATCCCAAATGAACAATGTTTAAATAAAAGTCTTGCCTCCTTTTTAGAATCATCAAGCTTCTTCCATGCTTCTGCAACATTCGTCATAGCTTCAGCATTTTTCAGATTAGCAACAAGTTTCGTCTTGCCATCAAATTGCTCTTTGACAAAAAATGCATACGGATTTAGCGACATTCCCGAAACGGGAAATCGAACGGTCTTATTCTTCACAGCAGATGATCTGTAAAAAAACAAGTTTTATGGATTTATTCACAAAATACAAAATCGAAAAAATTAAATTATTGGGCAATTTTTGTATTTTTTTTTTGCAGTTAAATAACGGAAAACTTTACCTCTGTGAAACATTCGAGGAAGAGAATTGGCGAAAAACTTCCGGAAAACGAACGAAAACGTTTCTCAACATCCTAAATTCGCGATATTACGAAAAATAATTACAATATTTAAAATAATAATCAGTTCGTACAACTGAATTCAATAAACTATCCGAAACCAAACATTTAATAATTCTATTGAAAGGTATACAATTTTATGAATAGCCGAGATCAATCGCACATTATAAAATCACTGTTAACGTATTAAAACCATTGCCGTTCATTCATTTGATTATGTTTTCGTGATAGAATACTTTTAAATAGAGAATTTTTCTTTGGCTGATCTTCTTCAATGTCGATTTGATTTTCTTTCGCAATAATACGTGCTTCCTCAAGTGCTTTTTCCCAATTAACAAGCGGATTTTTGAAGCAAATCTTTCGCTGAAATCGATTCTTCAATATTTATAAGTTTTTAAAAAAATATATTTTACCGTTTGAAATTTGGTTAGGATATAGTTTGAAACTTCATCTTCATCACCTTGATCTAAGTTCATTCTAACTTCATTTTTCCATTCAATCTAAAAATATTTAGATAACAAACACCGAAACTTAAATATTAACCTTTTCTACTGGTGATAAAGTGATAATCATTAGAAACTTGGCAAGTCGTTTATGAGGAGAAGTATTGAATGTGTGGTGTTGAATCAGCTTTGCGCATCTTATCAAATCTCTTTCGATCATGTAACTATTTGTCTGTAAATAAATTAATATTTGGGTAAAAATTTGAAAATTTTACATTATTCATGTTATCTCGATAGATACGCATAAATTTCTCAACCATTTCCATATTATTTGTGCTCAATGCACTCGACACCGGAAGTGGAGCATCATCGCTAATTTTACCTGTAAAATTTATTCATTTTGTTTACAAAGCTAATATTAAACATTTACATTTTTTTGATCCAGATTTTTCCTCGAATATTCTTGAGCTTAGTAATACTTTTCGAACTTGTTCGTACGCCAAGTCTCTGCAAAATTTGTTTTAGCATTACAAAACCAAAAATTAAAAGATGGATTTTTGGTTTACCGTTTCATTGTAATCAGTTCGTGAAGGACTACGAACATTTCTTCTTTATCAACTACTTGCTCCATTTCAAACATCATGGATCGTAAATCTTTCTTTAAAAAAAATTATATTTCAGATTGTCGAAGTCGCGCGATTGTGGAAAATTGGCTAAATGCCAAAAAAGAAACAATGGCAGTTTTCTTGGCGTAAAACTAAAAGTGTAGATTTACGATCTTTAGTACTAAGAGAATTTTTCGCGAGTTCGAGGCAAGTCGCGTTGAGCGCGCCTCGCATCCCGGGCGCGTTCGCCCGCGCACCAATTTTTAGCGGTCGTACGACGTAGACAATATTAGTTATTTATAATAATACAAATATTTCCTAAAATTCTAAAACGGCCTACATCATTAAATGACAGCGAATACGATAGAATTGATTGTCCATACAAATCCCTAACGTCTCTTCTGTTGTTAAATTCTTTCAGCTGAATATTTTTCATAAAAATTCAAATTAATGAAAATGCGAGCATACCAGATCCATGTTATGTGTCAAACACGCATAGTGTACTGCGGTTGGAGTGCTCACATGAGCAATTGAAGTAGAAAAATCGAGCCCAAATCTTTTCTTGTCGTGATGGACATATCCATATTTCGTTTCCACTCTGTATTCTGAACCACTTTAAGAAATATTCTAGAAATTAAAAAAAATCAAACGTTTTTGAATATTTTCTTCCTTCAAAATTCCGATTATTTCACGCGCTCCACTTGTATTCCCTAAACATTCTTCTCATAAATAATGAGAATTATAAGAAAATCACCTCCTGCAATGGCATCGGCAAGAACAAATTGCAATTCTTCTAGAGAAAATAAGTTCAGCAACCAATTGAGAGTCTTTCGGTCAAACACATTCAAACATTTATTATATGCTAGTCGACAAAATAAGAAATCCTGAAAAGATTTTTGATGTTCAATCTGCATGATTATCATTCGATATACCAAAACATAGCAATATGGGAAGTTCGTGCATCGACCAGAAACATTTCCTCTTGTCAATAGTTTACGAATCTCTTCATCAAATCCCCCTCCCTTCGAAGTGAAAAATTTGTTAATCTTCGGCACCAACAACACTAAATTAACAGTTTCCGCATGGCCTGGAAACATTCAATTGAAGAAAAATGACTAAAAAACATGACAAGCCATATTCAGCAGCATTTTCGAGCACATTGAAATTTTCTTTTCCTTCAGGATGTTTTATCCAGTAATTAAAAATAAACTGTAAATTGTTGAACAATTTAATTTGCTATATTAGAATGGTTCACTTGGTAATGAATTAAATTTTTGTCAGTGAAGGGAATGTTAAGTTTTTCAAACCATCTTTTATAGTCTAATACTGCTGCTTTGAACAACTGAAATCTGTCGAGTAATCTCTTAGAATTAATTTTTTAATACCTTATGAAAATTATTGCTAGCCATCAAATGCAAGAAATTGTAACAAAAAGAATATGATCTTGCTTTGATTCCGCGAAAACGACAAATGCAATCAGAAAATGAACAACATTTGTCAACGTCCTGAAAATTAACACTTTTCAGAAACTTTTATCGGTTAGTTTTAAATCAAATTTGTAGAAAACCTACATTTTCCCCTAAATGTGCCGATAGCCATTTGAAATATTCTGGAATATCTTGCTTCATAATAATTCTAACAATATCGTATTGCAGGCATTCGGTTGGCAATAAATGTTGTCCACAATAAATATTTGTCAGTACATTCCTTCTTGCTTTTTCCTCTTCAAATTCAATAAACATTTGTCCATCTTCGTCAATTTTCTGAAAACAAAATTTTGAATAGTTTTTGTTTTTTTTTACCTGACTGAAAACATGTTCAATTATTCGGCAAATATCACTTCGCAGATGTTGTATATTAACATTGCTCGCACAGTTTTTGCGTTTAGTGACGATCTTTCTCTGTTTTGACGGATGAGCATAATGAAAGTCAAGTCCTTCTGACGCGACTTAATTGGATTGAAAAGAAAATTTGAATCTTCAAAAAGGATTAGTAGCAATATAAGGGAAGATTATGTTATAATTAACTCTCAAAGATATGTTAGTTTTTCAGTTGATATGCTTAAAACTACTTATTGTACTAACATTTGTAATCCAATAATTCCTCGACAGACATCGAAAGCAATTTTTCTGCGACTAATTCCTAAAATAGTGAAGTATCGCAAGCGATTATTCATAATACATACAATTTCATCCTCCAGCATACATTCATCATTTTCTCGAAGATAGTCACTAGCAACTACGTGAGCGCTTTCCGGAACTGGGGGCTTTAAGCCAGCTCCGGGAACTGGGCTTAGTTTCGATTTTGTCTGTTTTTTACGAGGCTTCGACGACACTGTTGGCTCTACGCCCGCAAGACTAATAGAATATTTATTTTTGTTGATTCAATTGGGGATTACCTTCTCCCATTTGAATTCAAAAGAAACCTTCTAAATTCTCCTGTATAGGTTGGTGTTCGCCCGGACATCACTGCTAAAAATTATGCGATGAGAACAAGATTCTCAATACTAATTATTGTCGTTTTCTGGCAAATGCGAAAATAAAATGAAAAAAACAATGTTTTGAGAATCAAATATTCCGTAATAAATTCGAAAATATAATGAGGAATTGTAGTTATCTGATACACAGTAATTGTTATTGAGACTCAAACTCAAACCTTTAAAACATTTTTTTTAAGTTTTACAAGATTTCCAAAAACTTATAGAAAAAATTCTAAATTATCTTATTATATTCTAACATCATAGAATACTTTCAAAAGTTCGCTGTGAAAAATCTAAAATATTATAGACACGTTAGCCTCTCAAGGATCCTAAAAATATTTTATTTGATTTGCTAGAGATTGCATTATCGTTTGATAAATTCTTCAGACCAAACACGGACATTTATCAGTTTTCAACAAAAAAAATCAGGTTACGCATATTTCGTGCTTCTGGGAAACGACAAAATTTCATTAATTAGTTCCTTTTTAAGTGAAAAAAAAAACATTAAAAATTTTAAAAATTTGTTGTTTACTGTTGCGCGGTAGAGCGCACTTGACGCTCTTACATGAGACATCGCTCACAATTGTCAGAAATAGGGACCGCAATAAGCTTATTTTTTCAATCAAATTTTCAGTGATTTTTTCTTTTCATACGATTAACGTATGGATGGTATGACTTGTAGATAGTATATAAGAATTATTGCAAAATTTGGGCGAACAGTATTCCTGGGTTTGCAATTGACAGGACTTCGAATTTCCGAATTTTTAAGTCAAAAAATCTCTGTGTGGCGCGAATAATGTCGCAGTCGAAAAAAAAAATAAGAAATTGGCATTGTTTCAATAACTTTAATATTTGGTCAAAATAAAGAAATTATCGAAAACTCTGGTAAATGATTCCTAGTCGTATACGAAAAAAGCGAATTTCTTCATCGTATAAGATAAAATTAAAATCGTATACGTTAATGGTAATCGTATAAGTTAATGTGAATCGTATAGGATCGTATACGATTCTGATGAATGGTTTGTAATCGTATACGAAACATCCGCATTTCCTCGTCGTATACGTTATTGCAAGGATCGTATACGATTTGGATTTTATCACAGTAGTGTAACCACCACAATTATACACTGCGGACATGCATTAAAATTGACGTCTAAATTCGAAAAACAATTTTCGAAAATTTTCGAATTTTTTCATATTCGATTTTTATGCGTATATTGCGTTTTAATATATATACTTTCCAAAAAAATCGTGCATTTTACTGGCTCCGCTCTAAGAAATCTATATTTTCTTTGCAGATATGTCGCAAAATTCAAAACTATTTGCATATCGAAAGCGATATCGTTACACCACACGAGAAATCATGGAAAAAAAATATATAGGGAATATCGGAACGAGACAGAAACAGGTGATAACAACAGAAAAAATGAAGAAAATAACTATTTTCAGAAAATAGAGAAACTTAACATCAGGTATAACTAAAAGTAAAAACAGAGCAAGATTTAATTTCTATAGATTCTATAGAATCGTCTGAAGATGAGCTCACTTGCGCGGAAGAAGATTTTGTGTCAATGTCGAGCTGTGACAACTTGCAAAGAGTCATTACGTCGAGAGGTTGTTACCGTTTTTGCATATTTTTGAAATTATTTCGCTTTAGGCCAATGGGAAGCATTATCTTCGCGAGATTTTATTTTCACAGTTTGAAACGACTATTATCGTCAGAAATCACAAAGGGAATTGGGCAAAGAATGTTGCGGAAGTATGCTTTATTATAAAATTGTACACCGTAGAAAAATTTTAGTGCTGCAATTTTGCAAGATTTGACGACCGAAGTTCGTGCAAGACTTGATTCGGACCCAACGAGAAAACAACATGATGTGTCTATCGTGAAACTGAGAAAACTGCTATTTCGATATTCGGAGAATGATGATATCGAAAAAACGACAGATGTACCACTGAAGTACTCAATGCTGGCTCAAAAAGGCGATTTGTTTACTGAGAAATACAGCTATCAAGGCTCACACTACTCAATACAAAGAAATATTGCTTCGGATAATAGCGTCGTGATGTTTCGTTGGCGAAATTCACTGCAATATGGCGATGTATTGGGATTTCTCCTCAATGAGAAGTTCGGTGACCGGGTTATTCTACAACCATACATTCTAAATGAAAGGAATCATGTTCACGGTATGTTTTATTTATTGTTCAATCATTCCAAATGTAATGGTACCAGATTCCGCGAAAAAAAGCATTAAAATCATCAAAAGCCGTAAAAAAATATCAGAACTCGTCAAAACCGGCAAAAACCATTATAATTATGGTTACCGCTGTTTGAGTTTTTGGCGAAATCTGCATAGTACCACAATAGAAACTATAGAAACCCTATACTTCCAGATAGAAACTTTATCCCAAAAATTCGCGGCAAAGCCAAACAAAAACAATGTGAGTATTTTTTTAAATTTTGCTATTCTCTAAATTTAGATCGACGTGATCGCCGTATACAACCCTGAAGCTCTTAAAGACGCAGAAATAATTATTCCATCACTGGATGGAAATAGTGGGTTTTTTGTGTTTCGAAAGCTTTGAATTTGTATTAAATCTTTTAACAGGAGACATCAACGTCGCCCAAATATTTTTGGAAATTCCGTTCATGAAGGCAGCTCTGAAGCAGGTGATAAATACTACAGTCAACAAATTTGTCGATAAGGTATCTTACAATTATTTAAAGTTGCAAAAAATATCTTCAGACAATTCCCAATAACGATCGTGTGAATTATTCAACATCGTTTAAGCCAACTCCGCCGCACGCAACGCTTCCAGTTCGGTTTGTCAACACAGCGATTGGTATGCTCAAATAGCGCGAAAAATGTTTAAAATATGTTTAAATTAATTTCAGCTGTTTTACAAAAGACGGTTACCATCGCTGGAATGGCTGACGAAACGGCGAATTCTACAATCTCCTATTTGGTACACGGTCATATGACCTATCTCCTGTGAGTTTTCACTTTTTTAGTGGGCCTATGCAGATTTTGAAAAGAAACGCAGTAAAAACCTTTTAAAGAAACTCGACAACATTATAAAGATTCGGCTAAACTAGTCTTAATCAGATTTTTCGCGTTTTTCTCCAAAATCTGCACATGCCGAAGACTGCCTCATGATTAATCATTCAAATGAACTTAATTCAGAAACAATTCACGATCGAAAGCGCGAGCAGTGGAAAAAAATGGTTGATGCGCCAACCAAAATTAATTAATTTATTCCTTTTTCTTTTTCATTTTTTTGTCTTTCATATTTTTTTTAAATAAACAGGTATAGAAATCTTTACATCATATATTTAAAAGCGTTAAAATGCCAAACGAGTAGTGTAAAGTGAAATGGTATACGAAAAAAATCTCAATCGAATACGAAAAAATCTCAATCGAATACGAAAAAATCTCAATCGAATACGAAAAAATCCCAATCGAATACGAAAAAATCCCAATCGAATACGAAGAAATCGTTACCGTATATGAAGAATTGTAGTCGTATACGAAGAAATCACAATCATATACGAAGAATTATAATCGTATACGAAGAAATGCCAATCGTATATTAAGAAATCCCAATCGTATTTGGCCGCGTTTGAAGAGCGATATCAGCGTATACGATTGAGCTTTCTTCGTATACGACTCGGAATCATTTACCAGAGAACACTACGGTACTGTGTTATCCTTCCTTACACGTCGACGCAAAATTGCACAGATCGCCTGGTTTTCGAAGAAATTGCTACCGTCATTTAAAAAAAGTATAGGATAGCTAAAAAATTGTTCAAAATGTCATACATGAAACGGGGCGGGTCAGGGTGAGAATTTTACCGACCCGAAAATTTGCATGTATGCAAAATATTACATTCGCAAAAAAAAAACGAGCACTCTGCGCCGATTTACGCTGAATTTGATTCGCAGGTTACCCAGAGTACAGTATCCAAATTCCCACTGTTAAAATTAGATTTATTCCTGTCTTTTGAGGTTCAGTGAAGTGTTTTTGTTCAAGGGGGTCCAACTACCTTATGAGGGGGGAGGTCATTACCTGAAAATAATTTATGCCTTATTCATGGTTTTTAGTTAAAAACAACAATAAACAACTAAAAGTTTATTAAGAATAAGAGAATGAGTACCATAAGAATATTGTGTGGTCATAGAGGGTCTCCCGGCTTCTTAACTTTTCCTTCACTTTATGATCATCGCTTAAATAGGAGGTGAGAGTGTATCAATGATAAAGCTAGTAAGAAGTATATATTTTTGGAGAATGAATTGCGTGACGTGATAATATTTAATACAAATTCATTTACTCTTTTTAATCATTCTGTATTCAGTGGATATTTGTTTCCGGCAGCATCGTCCGATATAGTGTATTTTTGTCAAGCATTATCAAGGCAAGAATTAAACGAGTAAATTTCAGAAATTTTCACCAAGAGTTTCACTAAAAAAATTTTTCACCAAAAAAATTTTCACCAATCGTTATAAATAAGCACAGCTCGCCACAACTCACGTGCGGCCTAGACCAATTGTCCCCAAAAATTAGGTTCGGCCACGGCCACATTTGATGTATTTAGTAGAACAAATGAGTACGCATATGTTTTGTGTGTTTACGATTTCAAAAACCAAATATCAAAATAAAAGTCACACCTTCGTAGAAATAAAAGAAAACCGCGCCTATGCATTACCCATAATTTCAAAAATTAGCCTGTGATAGTGTTCTGCACTTGCATTTTTGATTACTGAAAGTTTATACTAATTTTTCTAGGCCACACGTGAGTTGCAGCTATCCGTGTAAGCATGTTGAAAGAAATGGAAAATAAAATTAATGAAATATCGTCAAATAGTGCGTATGTCTGCAAACACCGTTACCTACATCTACACTGGGCTCATTGAAACGTTTGTCACGTTGACTCATTTTTTAAATGTTTTTTTTTTCGATTTTTTCGCAGTTTGTCGTGATTTATTTAAAATAAAAATAAATTTCAGATTTCACCTAGCAAATTATTGATTAATTGTGACAAGTAGACCAGCAACTTCGATTGAAACGGTAATACGGGCGGTGCGTTTTTAAACATTTGAAATAATTCACTAGTATTTAAATTAATTTTCCAACGCGAAGTTCGATAATTTGCAAAACACTCTGTTATTAGAAAATTAGATATGCGTAAGAGAGTTGAGGAGAAAACGAATTGAGCGAGGGAATTGCAAACTTCGCCAATGACGATAGTCGAGAGTATTGCTGCACCTTAGTTTAGCTCTCGGCAAAGTTTCAAGGAAACTTGAAGCTGTAGTGTTTGGCTGCGGTAGGTGATCGGAGCACATTCGTGCCGTTCTAAGGTGTGTATGAGAGATTTGCGCAAATTCACGCACAGTATGCGGTAATGAGCAATAAATACGGTCAGAGATCTTTTTGTGGAATCGGTGAAGGTCAAGAAAATCCTTATCAGCTCGAGGTAAATGGACAACTATTTGATTAGAAAAAAAAGAAAAATGGTGACAACAAGGCAACATTTCTTCCACAACGCATCAACGAGACAGGGACATCTCCAAGAAGCCAGAAACCTCAACCAGAGCGAGAAACAATTGCCACATTTCCATCTCAACTGCATGATCCGACGACATTCCCATCATCACTGTCAATATTTCAATATTCCTTCAAATGACAGGACGTTCTTCAAAGGACAATATCCAGAGGCAATACGAGACACGGCGAACGACTTCAATCGCGCTCAGCAATCAAGTCAACAACACTGGCCAAGCTCGATTCTATCAATCTCGACCACTTCAGATCATGCATAGCAGGTCTTCGAGATAAACGAGCACTCTAGAAGCTGCGTTGTCGCCAAAAAAAACAGAAAAAAAACAAGAATAAAACAAAAAAACGAAAAAAACAGGAATAAAACAAAAAAACGAAAAAAAAATAGGAATAAAACAAAAAAAAACGAAAAGATCCCACCTCGAGCTGTGTCTGGTTTTTCTTGATTCCAAACTGAACCTAGATTAGTTCGACGACTGTTTTTAAAGTTCTTAGCGTTTGCTGTCGTGTTCGAATTTTCGTCGACCTATCAACAGCCTTCGAATCTCGCGAATCTGTTCGGCTTGTCCACCGTAGTCTAACACTATCAGTCTGATAGTCAAATTGAAACGTTAATGTTTGCTAAACATAGGTGTTTCAAGGTTCTTAACTTGAAGCTGCGGCGCATGGAGTCTGAACCTTGCGAAAGGCGAAATCGATTCAATTTTCCCGCGCTAATCTGATTTTCTAATGGCATTGGGTTCCTTTTTGAAATTAATTTTTATTCTAATTTAAAAAAAATTCGGCAATTTGTTGGTTTCATTTATTTAATGCCAATCTTTTTGCATAATCAACGCCAAGATCCTGCAAACTAGCAACGAAAAGACTTCCAAGTGTTCAAAGGTTTGTGTAATTCTGTCGTTTGTTTTAATTTAAAATTTAGATCTGATTTGCCATTCATGTAGTTTTGTTGAAGGAATGACACGTGAACAAGTAATATTGGTTGGCTGGTTTGCAAATGTGCTTTTCGGCTGAATATATTGATTATTTGTACGCGGGTAGATTTACGGGGACGCTTCTTTCTATTGGTCTCGCGCGGATTATCTGGTCATTGCATTTTATTGGTCGGTTCGATAATTTTATAATCGAATCACCTTGGAAATTCAAAAAATGCCTCATCAAAAAAATTTAGCCATTCACGTGAAAACAACGAAATAAGAGTTCACACGTTGCGAGACCTGTTCAAGGCGCATGCCTTAAAATTTACCCGTACGGCAGTCGCCGGACGCCGACTATGTAGATTTTAGGCTTCGTATTGTCAACGTCGCGCCATCGCGCGATTGGCTAAATGCCAAAAAATAGGCGATGGTCTTAGTGCGCTGTTTGACCTTTAATCTATCCGACAATAACATTAGATCCAACATGAAAATTTACAGGAAATACTATTGATAGCAGTCTCACAGGTCCAACTGACAAAGCTTGTCAATTGTCGAAAATTTCTGAAATTATCAGAATGGTTGACAACATTTTCAGTGTTGCTTATTAGACAAACAAACGAAGTTTTTTAGTTTCTCTTCTTCTATTCACAATTTTCCAAACCGTCATCATTCAACTAGATACGAAAACGGCATTAACGGGTAATTTTTTTATCTTGAGGCGTTGGTATTCTTTGCGCTGGTATTCTTTTAATGTTCGTACAAATAAAAAATAACATAATAAAAGAGTTTAAATACGAAATTGAAAAGATAAAAAAATCGTTTTTCATTCATGCAATTTTTTAAAACAAAACTGTAAGTTCGTGTTTTTATACTAGCATGCATTATCGAGGGCGAATAAAAAAATTATGCATATTTTTCAATGCAGGATTGCAAATAATTTTTTTTAAAGTTCAAGATTTTCTGTTATCAGTATCCAGATTTTGAACCATAAACTATTTACGCTTGTTAGAAAACTGAGAAATTGTCAATCGAAATTTTCCGTTGTTGACGATAATACGAAAGCTAATTTTCGAGATGTTTCAATTCTGCCTATTTTGAAACATTGGATCGCAGTAACAAAGGTTATTTCAGAGACACAAAATTATCAACGTCTGTGATGAGGACTTCCTGTTGCTTTAGTCGTCAATTATCACTAATATTTTATTTGTGTGTATTTTTTATTTGCTCAGTATAATCGAGCTTTGTTATTCAATATTCTGCGATGGGTCGTATTTGTAAGCCCCGTTGCAGACCTGTTGGCTGCACAGGGCGTTAGTGCTGTAAGCCCCTGTGTAGGCATTTTGTGTTGTCTGTGATGAATCACGTTCTGCAAACACGTGTAGATATGATGAGCTGCCGCAGACTGATTTCGAAGTGGTCACTTACGGCTTTCTCCATTTTTCTTTTGAAGGATACTACGATTTTTGTGTAACTTGCTAGCAGATGTTTTTTTCCTACCAACGTGGGTGTGTTAGAAGTGATTTTTCTGCACGTGAGTAAAAAAATTGCGTCTATGTAGGTGCATAACGTAATGGGCCTTTTCATGCAATATGTATGGATGTATTTATTATGTGCATATTCCATTTTTTGCTTCCAAAAAGTGAAAACAATACGATTACCAATTAGTCCATTTTGGAGGTCGTCATATCTTTTGCTCATGCACACCAGGGCTGTGCGGCAAGGCGATTGCCGACATTGCCGATTTTTCAAATTGCCGAAGAGAACGTTCGACCGGCAAATTGCCGGATTGTCGAAATTTTGATTTTCGGCAATTTGATATAAAAAAAAATCGGCGAAACAAAAATTAATGTCCATTGAATGCCGCACAGCCCTGATGCATACATTTCATGTTGAATCTGTGAGACAGCTACTTACACCATTTCCATAATTTCACTGTGGTTATATGGAAATGTTAAATTAATTTATGACGATTATGAATTTCCTCAAATTGGCGCAGGAAAGAAATTCGGTATCTAGAAGGCCGCGTTTGGGGCGTGACGCCCTGGCGGTGGTGTTCACCCCTATACCCGGACGAACTCGCAAAGATTCTCTGATTTCATAAATAAATTGCGAATATTGTTTGACGTCATTCGCATTCGCAATAAATTGTTTCTAAACTAAAAACTGATCGAATTATCGAATTGAAGTAACCTCCTGAAACACAAGAACAACACTCGTGTTCATTTGCCATATTCCAGTAGTGTAACATCATTTGATACAGAAAAAAACTACGGAATCTCAAAGACGCGACGCACACTAGTTGAAACCGATCCAAAATAGAGAACGAAAACGAAACGAAGGAGAAATCGCATCGATGCGCGGACAGCAGCAGCAGGAGCGACCGCTGCAGTGATTAGACACTTCGACCATCTGACAAGATAACGATGGTTGGTTGATTTAATTGTGAAGTGTATATACGTGGGTGTGCGAAAAGACGCAGAGATCGAAATCGCTAGGTGCAGGCAGTAGAAACGGTGGCGCTGGTGGTGGATGTGAACAGTAACCCGACGGCAGTCGACGAAGATCATGACGAGTACTTGTTCGCCACCGCAAAAGAAACTCAGCCGAGCAACAAGCCTCGATTCACCTCCTGAAAAGACCATCTTCAGAATCGGTATGTTCTTCTTGTTCAAATATAAATACATCAAAAAAATACTTGCTAACAATTTTTGATTTATGCCTCGAGACTTTTATTGAAATTATTCAAAACTACTATAGTTTTTACATTTTTTTAAAATTTCGATTTAGAGCATTTTAGTTCATGCAAATTATAAATAATTGTTTTGTGAGATGAAATTCTCGATATGAATTAACATAGAATTCGATCTAATTATCGCATATTCGAGTTATTCGCAACGATTGTCATTCAACAAAAAGTCTGTATAATCAAGACGCGCTGTATATATGTTTCGAGAAAAAACTTTAGATTTTTTCTCGTAATTTAAAACAAGTGATACGAAAGCAAAGAAAGGAACCCATTGTGAATCCGTATCAAAAATTTGAAAGTTAAAACGAACTATTGAGTAAAAATATTCAAAATATTGAAAAAAAAAAGATTTTCAAATCTATTTTTTTAGAAATCATTTTGACGATTACATGATTTTCATGCGAAATACAAAATTTCATTTTTTTTCAAACGCCTCTACCATATTTAGTTTTTATGTCGACAACTTCTGAAAATCACATTGTTAAGTTTCATATTGAAGCATACGTTTCCATTAGAACGTCGTCTATAACCACCCTTTCCGTCATTGGTCATCTCTCCTTTATCATTTCTCTTTCCGTTCACTTCATCTTTGTTCCAAAAAACGGTAAACGAAAGACCTATTTGTATCTGATATAATGTTTTTATGATTAAACAAAATAAATGTGTTCTCATTTCATTTTGCGCCGTTGAACATAACTCAAATATCGGAAGTCATCATCATATCGTTATCGATCCGACATCGCGAATCGTCTTATCAACTACACACAATTAAGATTTTTTTCAGACACCGTCGATCTCGACATTCCTGCGTCGCCGATTGTTCCGGACACACAAAGTCAAGCGGAATCCGGTTTCTCATTCAACATTCGTGATAATGAAATTTTGGAACGTATTACAGAATATGTGGCTCCGTCGGTTCTGTTTCCTTCAATGCGACTTATGCTTGCGGCGATGCTCTGTTGTTGCTTCATTACTCTCTCAATTTCATCGTCCAATCTTGCCGTTGCCCTTATTTGTATGACATCATGCCCAGTTCACGGATACGGTGGAACACTTCAATGGGAATCACAACAGGCAACTTGATTTGTTTCGAAACATTATTAGTGTTATCGAATAGCATCTTATTTAATATACATGGAAAAAAGAAGTGATAAATGAAAAATGCGGAATCGATGAACAATTCAATAATTTTTATTGATTATTTATAGGAAGGATTGGTTCTGGCGGCCCAAAACGCTGGATCACTGTTGACTATTGTCACAGGAATGTGGGCAGATCGGCTGAACGGAAAATGGATGGTATCCGATATTCCGCTTAATATTTTTTGCATTTTGTTTCTTCCAGGTATTCATGGGACTATTTCTTTGTTGTATTGGTAATCTGATGCTTCCAATACTAGCGGCGGCTTCATTCTGGTGGGCAGTACTGGCTAGAATTGCCATCGGCGCTAGTGACGCATGTCTGATGCCGGCGGTGAATTCTCTCATCACTAGATGGTTTCCACAAGCAGAACGACCCGCCGCTATTGGAATCATCTCTGGCGGACGTCAAATCGGAACTCTTTTCATTCTGCCGACCGCTGGCTATTTATGCACTCGAAAAGATGTATTGGATGGATGGCCGGCGATCTTTTATCTCTCCGCTGTCATTTCAATAATGGTCACAATCTTCTGGATTCCATTTGGAGCGGATAAACCGGCAAAACAAATGTGTATTTCCGGAAGAGAAAAAGAATTCATCGAATCTCGAATTGCTTGTGAATCGATTGGAAAAAGAACCGATCGCACACGAAGAGTACCGTATGTTCGCTATCTATGCTTTGCTTAAAAATTCGGACCAAATTCAGATACGGCGCGATGGTTCGATCAAAACCGCTTTGGGCTTGTATTTTCGCTTTAATTTGTCACGAATATCCGCTGGTAATAATGCTTCAATTCCTACCAAATTATATGAGGGATGTTCTTGAATTCGCTCCAACCAAAAATGGAATCGTCGCAGCTCTGCCAATTCTTTGCCTATTCCTATCAAAAACCTTTTCTTCATCGCTTTCTTCATATCTTACCACAAAACTTCACTTCGACAAAACTTTCGTTTGCAAAGTAACTCAAATCAATTTATTTATTTTAAATTAAATATTTCTTGCAGATTTTCAACGGCGTTGCTTCAGCAGGATTAGCGCTTTGTATTTTTATGGTGCCTTTGTTCAACAAGGATAGCGCATTTTTGGCTGTTGTCTGCCTCTGTGGAGCAATGACATTTGCTGGTAGTTCGCAACAAAAATATATTCATCGTAAAATGAATTGAAGGGCTTCACACACCGGGTGTTATCACAGCAATGGTTCAATTGGCTCCAGCATTTTCTGGAATCATCACTGGATGGTCGTTTTTTGCAGTTGCTTGGTTCTCGATTGGAAATAAAATTCTCACAAAGCAGATTGTGCAATCCGGTTAGATATTCAATATGCAATTATAATCATCATATTCAAATAGGTTCTGTTGCCGAGTGGGGAATGGTTTTTCGCGTGTCGGCACTTGTTGCAGCTCTTCCCGTTATTGTGTTCACGATTTGGGGATCCGCTGATCGCGAATGGTGGGCAGCGCCTTCTTCAAAATGCTCCGTAGCTTCATTTCACAAAAGTAGCATTCGAGATAGGAGTCGCGAGGTAAAAATACAATTAGCTCGGAGAGGGGAAATCAAAGTTTGAAATTTGATCCATTTACACTTGAGATCTTCTCTGTCGTATATATGTTCTAGATTATATATCGTTCTCGAATTACAAAATAAATTAATTGTTCAAAATTTCAGATTTCTCGTGCTACTTCGTCAACATCGTTGGGAACCCAATCACAGAAATCGGAGAAATCAAACAATAAAATTGGAAAATGATTTTTTCGATTTTGAATAATCAACATTTAATATGATCTCTTCAATATGCGAATAATATTCACTATTATAGATTTTTGTAAATAAATACATATTATTAAATAAATCATTGTTTTTCGTAGGTAGCTAACAAGGGAAGTCATTTTACCTCCCGTCTTAGGATTTTTTGTAATTTTGCACACGTAAACTAGAAGGTATTTTGAGTGTGCTCACAAAATTCCAGCCTGCACTGGGGGGTTACAGGCGAGTTATGGCCGTCTGAAAATTCAAGGTGTTTTTCCATTGTCAGCAACCATTTGGGCAAGGGGTTACGCATACGCCTCTTGGGGCCCCACTTTGGCGTCCAGGTGAAGTGAAGTGGTATGTGTGCGGGGCAGTGACTTTATGATGAAGGTTCGCACCCGGCTCACAAATTTTTGCTTTTTTTCTTTTTGCCACAGAAAATTCCGCTGCAAATTGGTTTCAAACGCATAATTTCATGTAAAAGTGTCGTTTCAACATTATTTATTATTTTTTTTTTGCATTTTACAGTTTTTCGTTTTTTTCAAAAATTTCCTGAACTCTATTATTTTCCACTTTATTGTTTGGTTCTTGGAGTGGATGGAAAGGAATGGATGGACTGCAAGGACACAAATACAACTCCAACATTTCGAAGGTTCTATTCCAACTGGATATACGGGATTCGCGAAATCACTCGATGTTGGAGTGTTCGGAGGGTCCAAAAAAGTTATCAAATCCATCGGAGAATACGCCCACTTTTGGCAACATTCATTCAAGGTCCACAAGCGAAAGTCGATTCTTTTGGTAAAAACCAGTAATGAAAATGTTATAACATTATTTTCTTACACATTCTTTACGTCGTGTACAGAAAATTGTGTTCTCCGAAATTTCAAGATTGGATCAAGCATACATAGTTGGGCTGCGAGTTGATATAATGTTTCACGGCCTCCACCATTCCTCACTCCAGCGCAGAAACTCTTTTCGAGAGACGTTGCCAGAGAATGCCAAACGCCAGAATGTAGCAATATATTGATATAACTCATTCATTCGTTTTTTTGTATTTTGAGAAATTCTTATGTATCGAACTCATGATTATTAACAATCACATGAACTGTTGGTTGCCTGGCCCGCTACTGACCTGGTGTTGCAAAATAAACTCCGAAAAAGAGTAAATTGTTAAATATGTTAAAAAATGAAATTATGCGTTTGAACGATCAGAAGTGAGTTTTTCGACATCCAATTCGACATCCACTCCAAGAACCAAACAATAAAGTGGAAAATAATAGAGTTCAGGAAATTTTTGAAAAAAACGAAAAACTGTAAAATGCAAAAAAAAATAATAAATAATGTTGAAACGACACTTTTACATGAAATTATGCGTTTGAAACCAATTTGCAGCGGAATTTTCTGTGGCAAAAAGAAAAAAAGCAAAAATTTGTGAGCCGGGTGCGAACCTTCATCATAAAGTCACTGCCCCGCACACATACCACTTCACTTCACCTGGATGCCAAAGTGGGGCCCCAAGAGGCGTATGCGTAACCCCTTGCCCAAATGGTTGCTGACAATGGAAAAACACCTTGAATTTTCAGACGGCCATAACTCGCCTGTAACCCCCCAGTGCAGGCTGGAATTTTGTGAGCACACTCAAAATACCTTCTAGTTTACGTGTGCAAAATTACAAAAAATCCTAAGACGGGAGGTAAAATGACTTCCCTTGTAAGTCAACAAATTCTGTTAGCGGCAACTATATAACAAATGTAGTGGACCCACTTGGAGCCATATAAGGCTCTCAACGAATTGATATAGTGTTTGCTTAGAAACTAACTAAATTGGTTGCTGAAGCAATATACAAAAAAAAGAATAGAAAAATTTAACCCAGGCCACAATTCATTTATTTGCAAGGCAGGGGAAGAAGATTTGAAATTTAAATCTTCGATTCGAATTTCAAATTTTAACATAACAACATACTAGGAGTAGTAATTATATTCTGATGACAATTTGAATTCTGAAGCGTGATTTGCAGAAATCGTTGAAGAAAAAAAACAAAAACTCTTCGACTGTAAAGCCATAATTTCGACCCAACCCTCCCTTAATTTGGTTATGTGTGAATCTCAAACAATATCCGAAAAATGGGGCGGTGTTTTCGGTTGGTCGTCCGTCCTTCTCACAATCGGCCACTCCTCAACCAACAAAGTAACCTGTCGAGCGGACTGTGCGTGTGTGTGTTTGTACGCAATCGCGAACTGTCATCAACCTCATCCATCGTTGGGTTTGTGATTTTGGTTGCACTTCCGGCACATGTCCTGCTCACAATGTCCAGCTTCCTTATTTTTCTACTATTAATTTTTGGGAATACTGTAATTTCTGTCCAATTGTTGCCACCAAATTTGGCGAATGTGTGCGCCACAAGACCACCAAATTGTAATCTTCTTTGCCCATATGGATACATTCGAGATGTGCTCCAACAGTGTTTATGCACATGTGCAATTGATCCGTGTCAAACAACATTATGTGGACCATCAGAAAGTTGCATCGCAATTGGTATCAAACCTCGATGCATTCCTAAATTTGGTACGTTGATTTCGATTTCATTCTCAAATTCAAACCCTTATCCAATTTTGCACTCATTTTCTCAAGTGTCTTCCCCCCGATATGTTTTCTCACCTATAATCCACATTCTATCCAATTTTCACTAGTTACGCACTCGTCAAATTATAGGGCGATAATTATTAGCGTTGTGTGTACCTAGACTGGAAACGAACGTGGCTATTTTTCCGATTCATAATTGCACGAGTATCCTCACGCTTTTTGGATTCGGGTGTTACATAACATAAATCGAAAAACGAATATGACGAAATGGAAAAAAAGGATGAAAAATTTTTAGGATCAAATCGCGATGAATGCCCAAGACTTACCGGCGGAGTTTGCGCATTACGATGTGAAAAAGACGCGGATTGCAGTGGTAAAAAGAGCTGAATTCAAAATAGATATCACAAAAAGATGAATTAAAGGTCGTCTAATATGTTGCTCGAATGGATGTGGGCGGGAATGCGTCGATCCGATATCGCATACTTTTCCAATCAAATCTGAAACGGCAGTGACCGCTGTGAAATCGGTTTCTGCGCTTCCGAGTTCATTTCAAAGGCTTATCCACGCAGTGACAAATATTGCAAGCAACACACTCAGTACACCATTGCCGCCAACAATTCGAAATATTGCTTCAAATATTCTAAGTGAGCAAACAAGTTTTGGAAAATGTTGTAACATTTGATATTAGTGCCGTCACTCCCGATTCGTCCGGAAATCATTAATACCGCCAAAGTTGGACAATGTCCCCCACCAACTGGATCATTGACGTCGTGTGTTGACATGATAAAATGCACGAATGACATGGATTGTGGATCTGTGGAAAAGTGTTGTCCAAACGAATGTGGTACCACATGCATGGAGCCTCTGAAAGCCACCGGATGTATTCATATGGTGCTAGCGATTTCGAAGATTCCAGACAAACGACTACCAAACGAGTATGTGCCATACTGCGAGAAAAATGGACGGGTATTATTTTTATTGTCAGTCAATAAGATGAAGTTCATTTCATTCAGTTCTCTTCGATTCAATGCGACCTACAATATTGTTGGTGTGTCGATGTTCATTATGGATCAGAAATCATCGGAACACGCACCGAACGAGGACAGCGAACTTCAACGATGTGCCAAAATCCCCGACTTTGCGCTCAAAAATGCCATAATCATTGTCCGCATGGCTATTTGATGGACGTGTTCGGATGCCCACTGAGCTCTTGCAAATGTCTCAATATTTGTCAAAATGTTCGATGCGAACATTCGTGGGAATCGTGTCAATTGGTAGAGCCCGATTGCGCGAATCCGCCGTGTCTTCCCGTTCCCCGATGCTTATTGAATCCATGCCGTCAAGGTCTTCCCACAAAACTAAGCAACGGAATCACTGCACTGTGTTCGAGCGATAAAGATTGCATTGACAGTCGTTGCTTCAAAATTGGGTATAATGGCCTAGGATTCTGTTGTTCTGGAGAAGAACCATCGACAAGAGACGGACGTTGTCCAAGCCAATCAGCCGATAAATCAAAATGCATTATGGAGCCGTCGTCAACCTGCTTTGCTGATGCTGAATGTCCCGAAGACGAGAAGTGCTGCTTCAATGGTTGCACACTGTCTTGCACGCAACCCGAGGGATACACGATGCGAAAAATGTCGACAAATATGAAAACGACACATCATTATCAGCCTGGCGATGTCGAGAAATACAACAAGGGCCATTTGAGTTCGCTGGTAGCAGATTGTGCCGATCAGATTCCAACAAACGGAACATGCTCAACCGAATGTCATTCGGATTCGCAGTGTCCCGGGATTAAACGATGCTGCCGACAGGGATGCTCGACGACTTGTATGTATCCGGTTAGAAGTACCCGTAAGACATTCCACGAATATTATTATTCGGCTGCGACATTTTCTCTTTTAGCTTGTTTTCATCTTGCCCTAACTGCTGAATTGTACTCGTTACGAACTGCAATGAAATGTGACCGTGCTGGAAATTTCGAGCAATATCAATGCGATGACGAAGGATGCTTTTGTGTGGACATCGTCACCGGAGAACCGCTTCCCGGTTCGCGTGTTCTTGGAAGAAAACCGCATTGCGAAATTCGGAATCCATGCGAACCACTGGTATGCAAATCCGCATGCCCCTATGGATTCGAGAAAGCTGAAAACTTCTGTCCAACATGTAAATGTCGGAATCCTTGCGAAGATGTTAGTTGTGAACGTAGCAAAGCTTAAAATGAAATTATTGTTAAGATCAAATGCCCACAAGGAAGTGTTTGTGTGATGAGCTCTGTGCAATGTTATCAACAAGGAAACTGTCCTCCGCAGCCAAGATGTGAGTATCATTATCAGGTGGTCAACAGGAGTTGCCTTTTTATTCTCAGGTGTTCTCGATTTTTGTCCAACCGGTGGTCCTTACGTTTCCGCAGTGGGTAATATTGAGAGCTGCTCAAAAGACGAAGAATGCCCGTCAAGTACGCATTGGTGTCATTCAATCGGTTTATCGTCCGGCGGAATTTGTTGCCCATCTCCTGTCAGAGCACGGCACGTCGGCAGTTGTCCGGTTGTGCCGATAAGTCTTGACGCGAAAATGTGCCGAGTTTCATGCCGTGTGGACGATGATTGTCGCATGCATCAAAAATGCTGTTTTGATGGTTGTGGGTCGAGTTGTCGAGATATTACTACTTCATTGGTTGAGTTCTCGAAGGAGATTTTCGAAAAACCAGGCACATGCATCACCGAGCAGCGGATTTTGTGTAATCGACTTGAGTGAGTCTTTTTTTATTTCAACAAAAAAAAAAACAATGGCTGAAGGAAAAACACGTGTGAATACGATTCTGATTGTGCCGGAGTTGCGAAATGCTGCGATGACGGCTGCAACAAATCATGCGCCTATCCCCTTCAGACAAGCAAATGCCTTGTGAGGAAGACAAACCTACAGAAGATGGGACAAATGGACTTGATCAAATGCAGGCCGGATGGCTCGTTTGAGCAGATCCAGTGCGACACAGAGTATTGCTGGTGTGTGGATGAGGAAGGAACGTACATCGAAGGAACGAAAACCGGCGATGATCAAACTCCAAATTGTCCCCCGCCATGTCCGAAACACGATTGTCGACCGATCAAATGCGAATATGGATTCAAAAAGGATTCGAATGGATGTCCCACGTGCAACTGCGTTGATCCATGTGAAAATGTTTCGTGTCCATCAGATTCTATTTGTGTTCCGACCTCAGTTCCATGCGTTATTAAGCCTTGCCCTACTGTAAGTGGATCAGAAATAATATGTGAAATGAGCTCCTTTGGCAGATTCCACGATGCATTATCAATCCTTGTCCGGCGTCGGAGACAATTCGGAATCAGACGTCGTATCGTGTGCAAAAATGCCTCACAGATAAGGATTGCTTTTCGCCCGTCATGACGACGCATTGTTCGATGCTCACCCAAGATGATGGATTCTGTTGTACTGGAGAAAGTTGGTTTGAATTTTGAAAACCTACTTCGACATTGGATTTTAGAACAAGATGTTCACGATGGAAGTTGCCCGAAAATCACGGAAGTCACTGCGGCAACTGTGGAAAAATGTGTACAAGAATGCCGAAAGGACTCAGATTGCAGCGCGAAGTCGAAATGTTGCTGGAATGGCTGCGGACTGACGTGTGTGTCTGCGATAACCAACTTTGTAAGAAACGAGGGAGATTCAAGACATTTTGGAGAATGCCTGAAAGTTGCCCCGCTTGGAGCATTCTGTCTTCAGAGGTATGCAAATCGCGGTTGACAGTAGTATTGAAAAAAAAAACAATTAGACCAGCACTGGAAGATTGCAAGGATGATTCCGATTGTCCGTCATTGTTAAAGTGTTGTTCGGATGGATGTGTTCGACGATGCACCCATCCTCATATCGCCCCGCTTTGTGTTCATCAAAGGCTTTCTGCATTGAAGATAGCCGAAGACGACAAAAGGTATTATAATTAATATGCAATCCTAATGATTTCATTCAGTTCGGAATCACAAGAGCTCCCAGGACAAGCAGTGTTCGTTCCCGACTGCGACACTGATGGGGAATTCGATGAGATTCAATCTCACTTTGGTCTGATGTGGTGCGTAAACGAGGCAGGAATCGAAGTTCCTGGAACTAAATCAGTCCGTGTTCCAAATTGCGACAAACCCCGTCCATGTCTGACAATCAGCTGTCCGACTCATTGCGAGCATGGCTTCAAGACCGACAACAACGGCTGCCCGGTCTGCGATTGTATTTCACCTTGCGAATTCATATCCTGTCCTGCCGGAAATGTGTGCCGTCTGGTGCCAGTTCAATGCAGTTCCAAGTTCTGTCGACCGGTGGCGAAGTGCATCCCGAATATGTGCTCTCATGGAGAACCATTAGGATTGGAGCATTCTTTGCTGGCCACTTGCACACAGTCGATGATCTGTCCAACAGGATTTTATTGCCAGAACAGCGGATTCTCGGATATCTCGTTTTGTTGTCCTGCCCCAGGACCACCGCAGAAATCATTGAAATGCCCTCGAATTCCTCTAATGCTCTCCTCAGTAGATGGATCATCTTGTGTTGTTGGCTGTCGACAGCACTCAGATTGTCGGAACTCGTCATGCTGTTTTAATGGATGTGGAACGAGCTGCCAATTTGAAACAAGTATACAAATTTTAAATTCCAATTTTTTTCGAATTGAAACAAATCGTATTTTTAGAACAAATTCCTATTAAACCAGTGAAGAAACAATTGTTGAATAACATCAAAATTGAGAGAAAGGCATCGAAAATTGAGAACATTGTTGAGAGCCATGCGATTTCTCCGATCATCGTCAATTCGCCTACAATTCTTCTCACCACCACACTTCCCGCAACAACAGTCAAACCCAAAATAATCAAACTCGGAACCTGTCCGAAACTCCTTATCAACCATGGTTGTACAGAGCAATGCAAAGAAGACAATGATTGCCCAGGACTTTTGAAATGTTGCCAAGCTTCTTGTGGTACTCTTTGCACAAATCCAAGAGTATGAGCTCATTCATTAGCTGATCATTATTATTTTTGGCTCAGATATCAACTGCATGCATTCACCGTCTGCTTGCATTTGAATTGCGACCGGAAATCGATGGTGTTCTTCCATCTCCCACGCCAATCCGATGCAATCCGGATGGATCGTTCAGAAAATATCAATGTGACACAAGTTTAAAGTAAGGAAATTTGGTAATTTCAGTGTGATCATGCTCATATTCAGACAATGCTGGTGTGTGAATGTCGCCACTGGGAATGAAGTGCCTGGGACCAGAACAACTGCGCTAAGCGACGAGGTTCGCATCGATTGCTCTCGTGAGTTGTTATTTTTCATCTCAAAATGCGAATTCGATCATAATTCAGTAACTCGAATCTGCTCGATTAAATGCGAATCATCTCATTGTCCTTATGGTGTCCGGCTGGATTCAAACGGCTGTCCATCGAACGGCGTTTGCGAATGCGCAAATATTTGCGATGTAAACTTTTCAACAAAATCAGTAAATACGCAAGTGTCAAGTTTTCAGTCCTATCAATGCCCATCCCATATGGAATGCGCTCTTCGACGTGTCGAATGCACTTCGCATCCGTGTCCCGATGTTCCAGCGTGTGTCGACGTAATGTGTGCAATACCACAAAGAGACATTTATCGAAACATTTTGCTATGCGAAAATGATGGAAATTGTGCGAAAACGTCGAAATGTATATTCACGAAAGGAGCCGAATTCGGCGTGTGCTGCCATCAGAGGCCAGTTCAAAACTCCGTCGTCAACGTGATTGCAACGCCCATTATCACAACGACTTTGTCTAATTTTGTGGAAGTGGCTCCCATCGACACGCCGCTCGAAGACATTGCAACGAGTACCATTAATTGTATGAGAGTTGTCGAGTTTAGGATCTTCTTTGCAGATTGCACCACAATGCGAGGTGCCTTAGAATCGCTCATTCGTTTTGGAGCCACCATTCAAGGAGCGCTGCCGATTTGCGACGCTGACGGAAACTACTCGCGAACGCAATGCGATCCGACGAGCTGCTGGTGCGCTGATGCATTGAGCGGCGAAGAAATCCACGGCACCCGCAAAATGAAAATAACAAAGAATGCGTGCAAATGTATTTTATTCTTATTCTTGTGGCTACGGATTTAATCATTTTTCCATTTTTTTAGCCAGATCGATATGCCTTTCAAAGTGTGCAAGATCAATGTGTCCGTATGGTCTTCAGCTTGACATCACTGGATGCCCAAAGCCGGAATGCATTTGCAAATCGGCATGTGAGAACATCGAATGTCTGCCGGGACATGTGTGTATTCTCCGCAAAGCAGAATGCAATGGAAAGTGGTGTCTACCGGTGCCAACCTGCGAGAAATCACCATGCAACAGCGGATTGAAACCACTTATTGAATCTCGAACTCGACAACAGTACTCGTGTACACAGAACACTGTATGCCCGGTTGGGTATTACTGTACCGCATTTGACAATTATATGCATGGAGTGTGCTGTCCGGCGACAGGTAAACTCTAGCTAGTCTTGTTCGTTTTAAATCGATGTTCATTGTTTCAAGATTCCATAAAGAGTGTGGGAATTCAAAGCGGAAACTCTTGTCCTCATGGAGATCCTTTCTCTTCGCTTCCAGATGGAACCCCGCACTCATGCACTGTTCTGACGAATGGGTGCCCTCCAACTCATTACTGTTCGACAATTCCTGGAAAGACTACTGGCGTGTGTTGTGTTGCCAAACGGCATGCCTGCAATCTCAAACTCGACGTTGGACCGTGCACGTCGAAACTGCCTCGATTCTATTATAACTCGATCACTCATACGTGTGATCCGTTCACGTACGGAGGATGTGCGGGAAATCTGAACAATTTTGCAACAATTAATGACTGCGAGAATTATTGCGCCGGAATTGGACTCGATTTATCATCTCCATATGCGCATGCGACTGCTCAGATGCCAATCGAATCTTATCAGATCGCATTCACATTCACCGGACAAAGAATCGAGCCGAAATTACGACAAGATGCCGAAAGAAAATTGATAAATCTTCTTGTTGAACGATTCTCGATTCCACGTGGATCAATTGAAGATGTCGTCATTCGAGATGACAACAGCGTCAAATTCACAATTCGAGATGTCGAGTCAAGAGTTTTTGCAAGAGAAGTTTCCGAGGAGGTCTCGAATGGAAAATTGAGTATTGCACTTGCTGGTCATACGTTGAAAGCAGAACCACACACGTTGGTGGCACACCATATTGCCGAAGAAAGTTTCGCAAGAAATAACGCAAAAATGATATTCTACGGTAGAAAATCTTGACATTTTTGAATAATTCATTGAGTTTGTTTTTCCAGCGATTCTATTGGCTTCGGCGATTTTTGTGATGCTTGCAATCTGCGTTTTCTGTTTTTCATGCGTGAGTTTTCTTATTCCCGAAATTCATGTTATCATTGAAACTTGATAGAGTGAAAGCTTTCCCAATTCAATCGCATTTTTTTATAGTTCTGCTATTATCGCAATCAACCAAAGGATCGCGCAACGTCTTCTCCGAACACAACGATCAGAGAGCGCGCGAGAAATCCGCCGCATTTGCAAAGAGTGAGTCATAGAATGTTTCGGCGGAAAAACGGAAAAGACTGTTGTCAGGTATTCTCTCGCGATGACATCTCAATCTGCTCAGACTTCCACCGACCTGCAACCACTCTCGAAACATCTTCGAATATGGACAGAAACCGCCGACTTGGTCAAAGTTGGTTCTCCATTGGATAATTTCGCGTTCTAGTCTATTGCTTTGACTTTCAATTCTTGCCATTATCTCATTTCATTTCCAATACGGCTAGATTAATTTTTTTTAATGTAACATATTTATAAATATTTTTAAAATTTATTACATTCGCAAAAAAGTGCCCTGCCCCCCGATTTACGGTGAGTTAGCTTCGCAGGTACCCAATTTCCTATTGTTTGATTTGAATTACCGCCTCGAAAAGTGCGATGGTCCACAATTGTGCAAGGCGATCGTTTTTTTTACGAATTGAATGTTTACGTTTAATATTTTTGAAAATTAAAGTAATAATCTTTTTTATTAAAACATCAATTAACAAACTATGAACGAACCCGTATAAAATCAACAAGGCAGAAGTATGAGCAACTAACAGTGGAATGCCAAGTATGGCACCTTGTGCCTCCATTGAGTAGGATGACCCTTCATATTCCAGCCAAGGACAGAAAGCGCTGTCAGATCTGTAGTAAAGACATCTTCATCAGAAAGAGACGAATCAGAATGAAGATCGACATTTCCGTCGCATTCTCGCATCGATCCATCTTTCTGAAAACGAGTTGATTCTCAATGTTTTGTCTTCTGTTGCTTACCAAAGTGCATTTAATGGTACATGAAACCCTTTGATTATCCTCGAGAATTGAGACAAGAACTCGAACGCCTCCTCGATGAAGTTCTGGATTCGGCGCCTAACAAAAATCATAATTTTAATAGAAAAAATTATAATGAAAAAAAAAAGAAAATTTAAAGTTAAAAGAAAATTTAAAAGAAAATTTTGATTACCTGAACAAAAATAACATTGGGATCAAAAGCAGACGTTGCTTTTTCGACAGACGACGTCCATATTGGCCCATCGATGGCCTGTGGGACAACTTCTATCTAAAATGAACTTAACTATATTTCTTCGCAAACATAAAAAATAATACTTGATAATTTGAAAACGGCTGTCTAAACAACGTAATTCGGAAAAATACGAAGCTTTCTCTGGAAATTTGAGCTCGAACACTTTCTGCTAAATCAAATATCATTGCCGACGTGATAAGCTGAAAATTTTTAAAAATTATTAATGGTATAATATTGAGAACCTTTCGAGCACAGATGAACACCATATAAGGCATTTGAGGTTTCAAAAGTCTCGGATGAACCGAGAGATCCGTGTCAAGGAAACTGCAAAAAGAAATGGTTGTTTCATTGAACAAATCAAGGAACGAGACGTTCTTGACGACATCGAATGAGTAAACGAAATTGGGGATACGTGTTTATCGAATTTCATTGAAATGTTGAGCATCGGTTGACAAACCTAGAAATATAATTGGAAATTTAAACATCAGCTGGAAGAAAATACCTGAAAACGTTCACTTGTCGAGTTGTAGCACTGCGATTGACAATATCTTCCGTATTGATCAACGGCTTCAAGGGAAACTCTTTTCGTTTGAGATCCTCGCGGTTTCGGAAGATTCAAATAAACTGTGCCCTTGAAATATGTGAAAATGAATCATTTTTCTTCTAGCGATTTACCGAAATTTCCGGGAAAGTGTATTCGCCATAGTTGAACACCGTCACACTTTCATTCGTCTCCAGATCCCTTACAGTAATCCTTGCGAGATCGTCGATCACACCGCTGCCATTCTCATCGATCATCACCGTTTTCGCCCAAACACTCTCTTTCCATTCCTCGTTTTTATCTTCGATGTGAAGACGAGTTCCGGTGCGAATTCGTGGCGGGACCACGCAAGTTCCTTTACTGCATACCGAATTGTAACATATCTGGGTTCCTTCATATCCAGTGCAGTTTCCACCATAAACTATCTAGAAGATTCCGAATTTCAACCGATTTTCACAACTCAATTAATTATAAACCTTACTACGGCACCTCCAAAGATCTGAATCACACCAGAGGTACTGAGAATCGCACGTTGCTGAATCCGGAGTACAATGTCTTACAGGTTCATATTCATACCTAAACCGGGCGGATGTGAATAACTTGAATGTCAAATCATTTTCGTATACAAATCAATCAAACCAAAGATAACAATGGTAGAGATCATAAAAAATTGTTTATCTACATGTTTCTAGATTTCTAGATTTTATTGGGCGACGAACACTTGCCAAACTCCACAAAACTTCTGCTATTTGGAGAAAAAAAAGACTAACCATTCATCAGTGTATTGATTGCTTAATCCATCTCGATTTTGAATCGTAAAGGGTTTCATTTGAACATCATATCCATGATTTTTGTTGCAATTTTTCTAAAATTCAATCCTAATTATTGCCGGCGTCAAACGACTGAAGTGAGGTGAGACCTTCAAATTCGCGAAATCAGTGTAAATTTCAATTAATCGTTGACTGAAATTTTAAATGCGCGTACACTATAATGCAATGTACGCAGTCTCGCGTACTTCTCGCTGCCTCGAGACGCATTGGCACATAGCCAATCATTTTTTAAATTTCGTTGAATCGTTTAACTCCGACAATATTTTCATTAAAATTATTACCGTTGCCCATTGATTTTCTCTTTCTTCTCTTGTTTGACTATTCTGTCTAAATTGCTCCCACAGATTGTCAATAAACGCGTGATGCATATAGAATGCCGGATCATTCGGGCTCACTCTGAACACTATAAAATTTCCTCAAAAAATTATTGCTATTTGACCAACCGAATGACGTACATAAAACCGCCGACCCAGACATGACTCAGACCGTGCATTGTTTCGAATGTCTTATCATGGCAAAACGTAAGTTGGCTGAAATTCTTTCGCGTAATAATCCAATTAGCGTCGCGTGGTGTCATTAGACGATCTTGCGGTCGTCCTCCGGTGAATCTGAACCGTCAAATATCACTCAAACATCGTTCAAGTCCTCTCATTACCGGTACAATTTTTTAACAGGAACCTGACTCATTGGCATCAGCACATTTGTATCCCAGTTGGCAAATGGTCCCGTTTTCACATACCCATTGCCATTTCCCAGCAATTCAGCTGTCCAAAGCACACTGTCTGACTCTTCAGGAAGGCCTACAACGTGAAAGTTGATGGCAAAGAAATCGTTTTCAAGTTTTTCTTCGCTTATTTCGTCACTGTCGGGTTTTAACTATGTGGTGTATCAAGTTAGGCGTATTCATCACTTTCACTTTGAAGACAAAATGATCATACCCTGGTCAAGTGTTGAGTCCCAATATGGTAGTGTCACGGTGGGCACCTCGGTTTGAAGAGCGATTTCAAATTGGCGAAGGAATTCTCGATGCCACGGAAGAAACGCGGGACCCCAATGAGCTCCTAGATTGAATTATAGATTATAGAAATCTAGTAGAAATTTTAAGTACAGTACCTGGAGCACTGTCAGGATAATGAACGAGTGTGTGAAGGTCCCAGGCAGTGATGTTATCGATATTCCGATTCTTGAGGCCATTCATCGCAATTGCCAAATTTCGCAACTCCCTAGGAGTCAGCATGCGTATTTCTTTTCGAATTGATTTCGTTGGCGCTCTTTTCTATAACAATCTTCGTTCTTCTCCAATTTTAAGAATGTTTTAATTGTTTCAACTTCAAAATGACAATAGAAATTAATAACCTTTCGTCGGGCATCTCTCACGCAATTTTTTCGTGTGCAGTGTTCGACACTCCTCAAGTATTTCAACTGATTTTCTGGAATGCAAAAATGCACGTTTAGTCATTTTTTAAATGTCGATTTATGGCGGTACAAATATCGAAACTGGTTTCGCATTACCTGTCGTTGATTCGATGAATTTTCGCGAGGCCTCCGTATCTCGATCCTTGGTCCATTCTTTTTTATGCATACAAATTAGGCGAATCTGAGCTTCAGTGAAAAAGTCCAAATCGCCGATTTGTTGAATCCATTGATCGCAAGAATCAAATTTTGAAAACGACATTAATATGAGCCAAAGGAATATTAAAAGTTGGCGAAGCATCTAAAAATAGAAAAATCATCCAAAAAATGGGTGAAAGAGAAAATGATAAAATAAATTCAAGAAAGATATCATTTTAAGAAGAAGTGAAAATTTTGATGTCTTTGTCAAACTATGCTTTTCATATTATTATGCATATATAATTGAAGAAAAAAAAATTGTGAATCGCGATTTTAACAATTAATACACTTGAAAATCATAAAATAGCACATTAATTTGAAAAAAGAAACGGCGCAGAGTTTGAATATTCAGAAAAAATCAGAGATTATGATCAAGTAAGTATTTGTTGAACAAGGTGAAGAAATCTCAAACAATGCTACCATAATTGCTATTTTTTTGCATAAATTTCTTATAATAAATGAAAATAGTTGGCGGTGTTGTAAAAAATAACAACAAACAAACACTCTCGAAACATAGTTTTCGATAAATCAAAAATTGCAATCAACAATGGAACGAGTTGGAAAACCAAAATTTCCATAAAAGGCCAACATCTCACATGTTTCAAGAAACGCCCACCTCGTTCTAAACGACGTAATCGAAACAAGTTTGTGGTTGACCAAATGAACGGATATTTGCGATTGTCATCACACGTTTCCCGACACGAAATAATCACGTAATCATGTATGGTCAGATTGAAATTTTCCAACACATAAATAAATAGCCTTGATGGGCCGAAATCAACCTTCAAAATACACGATACAATGCTGCAGAAAAATGGTAAAGTCACACCCTTTTAAGTTGTTTGATGCTGCCGCGTGGGAGGTCAGCATCACGAACAATGACAAATTCTTTGAGGGTAGACATTCCGATTTTACTGTGAATCTCGATGCTTGAAAAAAATGAAGAATGATTCAATTGATTTCGCGACAGTCTTTGAACGTTTACTCATCTCAATACAACATAAATAACAATCAAGGTTGACCGAAATCAATTATCACTCAAAAAATGTCGTGCGGGAGAGTAAAGACACAATAATGGTCGATGAAAATGGTTGACGAAAAGTCGCTGGACACACAACCAACCATCCCACCGCCCTTTTCCTTTTCTCCTTTTTTGGGCGATGCGCGAATGCCAACGTCGTCATTATTCGTCGAAAAAAAAAACGATTGGATCGCGCCCGAACATTTACTGTAAAAACTGAAGGATTGACTCTTCTTCAAAGCGATTTTCATTCTCGAATTCTCATCAATCTCATCGGAGAACGATTCGTCGATTCGCTGAAACGAGAAACTAAATAACACGTTAAAAATTCCGCATTTCTACAATGAAGGAAGTTTCAAATTTTCGTCTTTACACTTGATATCAATTACATTCGAATTGAATCTTTCATTACTTTATTATATATACATAATTTCCATTAATTCTAAATTGTGAATGGAACCGATTCGTCTTTATCCGACTGCCTACGATCAAGCAAAAATTGCCAACGAAATCGCGCAAAGCTTTTTACGATCACAATTCTTTTATTTGCAATCTTTTTTTTGTTTTTCTCCCTTCTCCACACCCAGATTTGCGATGATGACTAATCGTTTTCATCACAATAATAGTCTCTAATTGTAGAATCCACAAAATGAATTTATTCATGAAATGAAATCGTGGGAATGTAATTGGGCGTTCGACTATTATCCGTCCAACTTGTATCCTGGACGAGCCTTGCGGCACAGCACGGTGATGTTCTTCGAGCAGTCCGGACCACGTCCATTGTGCTCCTTGCCTTGATAACCATATCCATATGATTCGTTACGAATGTCCACTTTGCACAGAATCTGCTTGCCGCCTGGCAAGTTGATCACTCCTACAGAGATGTCACCCTTGTGGTTGTTCACGTGCACCGGATGCCACTCCTTGTCACCGAATTTTGCAGCCTCCGCGTATGGGATCCAACCATATTCGTAGCCAACGACGTGCTCACCAAGACGAGCCAATAACTGGATAGATCCGACGTTTTTGCAATACTCGTTGTTAAACCAAGAGAAGCACGCGGCGACCTAGAATTTCAAACCATGCGCAGGTTTAAGTGACTGAGAAGCGTACCTTGCCGTTGTCGTTCCACACACGACCCATGACCGGCTCTCCTTGCATGTACCAGAGTCCGACGTATTGGTCTGGATTGACTCCTGGAAGGGTGTCGAGCGACTTGTCGAGAGCTTTGACAAGCTTGCGAGTCGGGAACGCATCTCCCTCGCGGATATCGATCCATTCGTCGTGCATGACACGTGGCGGTGGGGGACCCGGTGGTGGCACTGGTGGTGGTGGAGGTGGCTTTGGACAGTTTTCGCATTCGCAATGGGGTGGTCCTGAAATAAGTGATCAAATCAATTTCGATCGAGCACAACTACCTCCGATGCAATTTCGAATCACGATGTACATATCATTGAGTTCCCCTCCAGATCGTTGGAAAACCTTTCCGCCCATCGAGAAGAGAGCGATTTCGGTCTTGTTGTCGACGAATCCGAGAAGATTTCCTTCCGGACGCTTCCAGAAGATGGGGAACGAGTCTCCGCAACGCAAAAGCTGATGCTTGTCGTCGATCTTCTCCAAACGATCCTTGTATTTGATCCACTCATACCAGAATCCCTGAGTGTTGTGATCTCCCGTGTATTGCAACACCTGAATTTGTCCTTCGAGTTGCTGTTTCGTAGTCAGCTCGGCGTTCTTGTATGGGAACGAGCACTCGACAACTCCTCCGTTGTTCCATGCTCTTCCGTGAATCGGCTTTCCGTGCTTATACCACAGTGCAACGTACATATTGTTTTCACCCATACACTGAACATGACCAATTAATACGCAACACACAAATGAGAGACTTACTTTGACAGGGTTCGGCGGGAAGGGGGATCCAATGGGCTGAAAAGCCCATGTGTCCTCCTTGGGCGGAGGATTTGGTTTTGTGGCCATTGATCAAGACGACCACTGGCAGAAGTTCCAAATTGGCAGAATCGACTCTCGTGCCCATTTTATAGACACGAAGGTTATCATGCGTACAATCTAAACGATTAAGATTTCACGCAATTTTATTTATATTATCTTGATTGCCTAATTTTTTCGAAAAAAATTTTTATTCTACCAGCAACTATAAAATTTGAATATGAAAGGATTCTCGAAAAGAAATAAACAGTTATGAATGACTTCTCGATTTAATTATTAATATTATAACACATATAGTAATTTTGTCAATCCTGATCCTTACTATTTAAATTTAAGCTAGTTAGTGATTTATCAGAACAATCTGCAAATCATCTGTTTGTGTGTTCCCTCTGGATTGTTGTCTTTTTCAATCTTGTCGTTTCCCAAAAAAAACCAGCACTCTATGCAGATTTACGGTGAGTTTGATTCGTAGATTATCCGTAGTACGGTATACAAATTTCCACAGGAAAAAATCAAATTTTAATTGTTTCATCAAAATGTGCGATGGTACACAATTATTTAATGTGCTCGTTTTCTTTTTTCAATTCTAATTGTTGTGACCGGGTATGTAATAAACAAAATTTGGTCAATATGACTTTTTATTGAGTAAACCAAATAAAATATCAATAATGAGGGAAACGTGAGCTTCTAGAATTCCTATATACAGATCGTTCTTGAAGGCCCCTGCCTCCCTTCAGTCGTTTGACGCCGACAATAAATTTACATGAAAGAAAAATTCTTATTTATTGTTGAGAAATGACAAATGTATCCAGGTGTCGTGGGATCCTGCGTTTTGTACACAATGCTAAGAGACAGTTACCGTAATCCTCGCAGCGATTTACAGAGATTTTTTTAAAAAATTTTTTTGCTGAATTTTCTAATTTTCTTTAGAAATCTTATATTTAAAACCTGTAGAAACCGAGTTTAATTATTTATTTTTCAGAATATGCACTTTTCCATTTGTCTAGTTGAGTTGGGAATTAATGTGAAGATTTTGACGCTCTAAAAATTATTTTGAAAATGAAGAATACAAAAACAAGATAATAGAAACGCATACAAAGAGCAAAACACGATTAAATAATTTTATTAACGACAAAAATGATTTCTTTTTAATCTCTGCTGTTTTTACGAAAAAAATATCGTTTAAAAGTGCTTATTCTGCTAAATACATTATTAAACTCGGTTTCTGCAAAATTTAAAAATTTAAATTAAAAAATTTCGAAAGAAAATTAAAAAATTGAACGAAAAATAAAAAAAAATGACTAAGCGAAATTTAAAAAAAAAGTCCCCGTAAATCGCTACGAGGATTACGGTAACTGTCTCTTAGCATTGCGTAAAAAACGCAGGATCCTACGACTCCTGGATACATTTGTCATTTTTCAACAATATCTACTGTAACTAGGCTTTCCGTGAATGCGCAATCGGTGCACACACCGTCACGAAACAATGTACCACTCTAAAAACTGCGATGTGTATTTGATTGAATTGGCCCATTTTCGAGGGGGATGGTGATCGAAAATTTTGGGCACAAAATCAGGAAGGTCAGCATTCAAATGTGGTGGAAAAGTGGAGGTGGAGGTTCAAAATTGGGGGTGAGCTGAATCCTTGATTTCAATTACATGAGGCATAATTTCATAGGCATTGATATTACACGAACTACAAGCTCAGGAAAAACGATTTTGTCTCCCTGTCTTAAGTTTTGTCCCGTTTCCGCCTTGTTGTTCCTACATAATTACAGAAGTCATAATTATGACGAATTCGTGCGTTGAGGCGCATTTTGGGTACCCTATTTTTCAGAAAATTATTATCTACAATTTACGAATTGCACAAGTTCGGGATCACTAGCTCATCGATCTTCAAGCGTTTCGGATTTCTTTGATTTGAAAATAAATGCCAAAACTGACCAACTTCAAAAGAACGTTGCTTATGATTTAAATTTAAGCATCATGATCCCATTTTAATCATTTCCAATTCGATGTCTCACAAACGCATTTGATAAAATGTGTCAAATTCATTTGTTTCGGCAGTACAACAATACAATATTCCTCTTTCAGTCATTTATTTTGTCAAATCTCTTTTTGTTGTTTTGAAACGGGGGAAGGTGTACAATCTTCAAAAAGACAGCGGGTTGAAATGAAAGAAATAAACTATATAACGTCAGTTGCACCAATGGGCAGACCGACCAACAAAATATCATCTGGAATTTTTTTGCGATGTTTTTTGATGTACAATCTATATTAGAAAGTAAGTCTGTGTAAGTGTCCCTAAATGTGTACGCGTCGAAACGATACAAACAGAGAAGGGTCTGATAAAAACAAATTGACTGGCAGGAAAAAATGTAGGTAAATCAAATCGTAAGCTATGTATGGTTTAGAACAATGATAAATCTCTAGTGTTTGGATAAAAAGTAGGTCGTAGCAGACATCTGACTGATTAAAATGGTTTAGTAGTACTTTGATTATGGTAGTCGAAGAGCGAATGAGTTTGCTATGAATGTTGAATTGTTTCCTTATGTACAATCATATAGTACACGACGTAAAATTACGTGAAAACGTTGAAGCGCTCGATTATTAATAGCGTACAAGATTCTCCTCAGATGTCCATTTCGTCTTCAACTGCGACATCGACACCCGCCGTGGAAGTTTTGCCATCATTCCATTTGTTGAGCTAGAAGCGCGGCTGAAAACAGAATGCGTTAAATCTCGAAATTTAAAACAAAAAACTCCTACTTGGCTCTTAAATGTGGCGGCAAATTGCTGTCGTGGCTGTTATTTGGACGATTGAAATCACCACCAGCAGCAGTTGCTTCCCGTCCGGTTTGCGAAAGGCACATCATCGAACTGAAAATGATTTTTGGACGGTTGCAAACGACCTCGTATTTACCCAGCTACATTACGATGTTTGAGAAGAACCTTCGTTGGTTGGCTATTTCTTGCCGAACTGCGATGATGTTGCATCATTCGTTGATGCTTTGATGTAATGAAATCTTCGGTATCCGGCGTCATGTCAGGATCCGAACAATGTTCGTCAACTTGCAATCGTTGCTGAACAATGCATCTAATCATAATACAAATAATACAAACTAACATAATGGGGAATATTGGAGAATTCCTTGTCAGTTGGATGAACGAACTCGCATCTTAAACCGTATGGGCAGAAGCCGGAACCTCCACGGGCAAAATTCTTGCACAATTTGGTTTTGTATTTGTTATTCGTTGCACGGACGGGCATCTCCACTGTACGAAGTTCTTTCAGACCGTGCGCGAATTTGCACCGTGAGCCCATTTCACAGGGTTTCGTGCCGGACGCGTGCATCATGCACAACCGAGTTTTGTAGTTGATTGGAACTTGATTCTGCGCCATCGAGTGTTGGCTCAAGACATTTTGCGAGTTGAAACCGCCACCACGACGAGAGAGTTTCTCCGATTTCGGATGATGTTCCACATGATTTTCTTTTTCAGCGCTCATCGTTTCATCGTTGGCGTTGTCAATTGTGATTTTAGAGATTTCGTCAATCGGCAACATATGTTCATAATCATCTTCTGCCTCAATGGCTCTAAAACGAAAAGTTCCAGCTGAAACTAAAAAAAAACCAAAATTTGTACCTGTTATAACGAAAATGAATATTTTTGCTTCTGTTTTCACGTTGCATTTGCTCATACTCCATGCTAGTTGGAAGCGGAGTCGATGATGTAAGTGGACCTCGAGCAGAGCCTAAGAATTGCAAACATTCGAAAAGAAATGCTTATTGTTTCACCATATTTTCCCATTTCGCCAGGTAGGCGACCTTGCGGCATCGGTATCTGGGCAGGAATAACTGTCTGCATTGTTTGCGGCATTCCCATTTGCTCTGGCATCATTTGCGCGTTCGCTGGCACCGGTTGATAGTAAACAGGCGCCTGAGTTGGCATCGGACCCATTGGTTGCTGATAATAAATTATCTGAGGCTGGGGTGTTGGTGCCATCATCTGAGGAGCTCCGTTCGGTGGTATTCCTTGATTCGGCCCCTGTTGTCCCTGCATATACATGAACTGCTGGTTTGGGTACTCTTGCATGACGATTTGCCCATTTTGAGCCGGAAGCGCAACAAGTTGTCCATTCGCATCCTGATAATATTGTGGAGCCGCGTAGGTTTGTCCATTTGCTGCTGTCTGCATGTAAGGTTGAGTTCCTGTAGTCATCGGAGCTGCGTAGTAATACTAAAAGCGAGAATTTTTGAAACAAAATTATTGAGACTGCGATTATTACTTGTGGTTCATATGCCATTTGAGTTTGCGAAGACGGATTTGAGGTCTGGGCCGTCGATGTTGGCATATTGCTCGGCGTTGACTGCATCGTATCTGAAAACGAATAAATTCCAATAGAGATCTCAAATAAGCGAACAAATTAAACTGATAAGAGCTTTTCCGACAAATAAATGATAGCAACATAAACTTTCGCGCGTTAGATTCGTTTGGCGCCCTTAACAAATGTAGATCAAAATTGCGGTGTTTACCTTTTCGAATATATTTCGATGACTAATCGAACCAGAAAAAATGTTTCGAAGAGAAAAATTGTACAATAGATTTTACTGTTTCTGCATCATACATTTTTCTTCCCAATTAGGTGGCACATTGGCCTACTTTGCGTGGATTTGCGTGATCTATATATGGAAACGCTAAGTTATTACTTAATTCAAAAATCCGTTACATTTTGTAAAATCCCATTTCTAAAATGTAGAATAGATTTCGAATATACAGCAAATACAAAAACTTAAATGAAGTTTACGGAAAAATTTTAATGTCTCGTAAGCTTTAATGTATTTCCGCAAACACTCTGTAAGGATAGTGCACAACACTCGAAAATTTTGAGAAAAACAGTTGCGAAAAATTTTAATTTTTTTGTTTCTCTCTAAATAAATGACGAAACTGTGTAGCCTGTCTACGAAGGGATTTATTGAGAATTTATGATAGCCTTTCTTATTTACTACTAAAGAGAATATAAATATAATATTTATTAATAAATAATCGAATAGGTTAAAATTATTGAATTAATTCCGGAAAACGATATATCCTCCAGAGGTTTCTTCTTTTTCAATCGTTTCTCCTCTGGACGGCGTTCGTGGTGGACAAGGGCAATACTGTCCATCTTCTCCCGGTAATCCATCACTTCCGTTTGGTCCATTTCCTCCATCGATACCCCGAGAACCTGGATTACCAGGTGGACCCGTTGGACCCATAGCACCCGGAGAACCGTACGAACTTTTTCCATTTTCTCCTTTTCGCCCTGGTCTTCCGGGAGGTCCCGGAGGACCCGGTTCACCTGGGAGATTGATGAACTTTTGAAAGTTTTTACCAGGCGGTCCATCATCTCCCGAACATCCTGGTTTTCCGTCGTATCCCGGTCGTCCGGGAAGCCCTGGCGGTCCTGGTGCGCCTTCTGTCGGATCTTCACCGTCTTCTCCAGGTAATCCAGGAAGGCCGACTGTTCCCGGGGGACCAATAGCTCCAGGAGATCCAGGTGGTCCGGCTGGGCACTTGATGCATTCTCCGAACTTAAGCAGAAATCAGTTGATATTTTTTTGAAAATTTCTCACCGAAGCTTCCATTGCCATTTGTTTAAGGCCATCCAATCCTGGGGTTCCGTCGTCTCCATCTAATCCAGGAACTAAAAGATGGGCAAATCAACATTTGAAAACAAAAAAGAAATTCAAACCTCCAGGATCTCCGTCATCTCCGGCTGGTCCAGGTGGTCCTCTGGGACATACAGCAGATATCGGTCCACAATCTGAATATTCATGAGATATAGTTTTTAAATCGTCACGAATCGTACTGCAGTGTGAGATTTCTGGGTGATGGCCGCTTACAAATGCATATCCAGCTTGTTTCTTGCGTCGCAAGAAATTCAACAATGATGGTTCGGATGTCTGCATTGTGCTCCAGGCATCTTCATTAAAGTCCTAGACAAAATCGAAAAGTTTTAAAAAATTAGTATAAAAATAAACTCGAATATATCCGAGATCCTTTTGAATTTCTGATTGGAATTCGTTGATTTCAGCCAAAATAGCAATCGTAAAATACCAGGCAAAAACTAACGAAACAGCAGAAAATGTGGTCACAAGACCAACTAGTTTTTGATTCATCACGAACGAAATAAAATTATCATGAAAAGTTGTTTCTTTTTATACAAATAATGTAATGCGCGACATCCGAACAAATGAGTCAAAATGGTTTTTCTGCGTATCCTCGATAACACTGGCATTTCGCTAAACAGTAAAAGCAACGTCTGGTTATATGACCAAATATGGTGTTAATGCGGAGTGGACTCACAACAGGAACAAGTTTAGCCTCAAGAATTTTAAAATGATTTCGAGTGAGATGGAACAAATGTGATTGTTGCAGTGAGTTTCGGCTTAGAAAGGCGATTTTCAGAAGACGGTCAAAATAAATCATTTTATATAAATCGAACTTATCTAGGAAAAATGATGGACATAGCATATTTTCTTAATGACGATTTGAATCGTCCGAGCCGAACTATTCAATGTTTCACGGGGAATTTGTTCGCTGTGACTCCGCACTTGCTTCGTGCTTTCAACCAGAATAAAGGATATCGGCTGCTCGGAATCCGATAATTGTCGGTCATCAATATTTCAAACGTTTTATTTCGTCGAAAATTGTGCTTCGAAAAATGGCTTGATTGAATGAATGATGCTCGCCGCCGCCGCACCCATAATTTTCGTCTCGTCCAAATTTCATTTTTGTGCGATGAGCTCGTCGATTTTGAAAGTTCCTTTTCATTGGTCGTCTTCTTCTTTCTTCGTTCTCATTATTCAAAAGAATCGTTGACTTGCAAACACACGTGTTTATTTTTCGCTGTTTAACACTCAACGCATCAACGCATTTTTTGTATCGATTCAAGCGATTCGCATCGAGACCATAATATTTGAAATATTCACGATATCGAATATTAAAGTAGACGACAATTATTTTAACAGTTTTTAAAAAAAGAAAAGTGGAAATTCGTTATCAACATTAAGCAATTGAAACTCAAACTTTCGGTAATTTAAATCATTACCGTTCATTTTTGTACACTTTTCGACGAATTTGACCATTGTCTAATTTGAATAAATCCATATCAAACGTCATTTGTTTAAATGGCCTGAAAAATTTCGCATGATGGCTCGATATTAGGTCAGAAGCCGAATCACCTGCGAAATGTTGCCTGCTCGCCCACTCGCCACCCGAAAAATCTCTTTTCGTGCGAAATCCTATTTGTTTCGTCAATTATTCAGCAAGCAGGTGTCTCGGGGCAAATTTCAGACGCCGCCCTACCATTTTACTTATTCACACATTTCGCCACTCCCATGTGCTCATGCCTTTGGAAATACGACCGTCTCATTTATTAATCTACTTTGACATGCATCGAAACCAATTTCGCGTGTCTCTTTGTGTGTGTGCTTGTGTTTTTTGTTTTGTTTCGTTGATTGATATTTCTATTCGCAATATTCATGTTGCCTTGTTTGTCGAAATCATTTTGTCACTTCCGACTACCTATTACGCACATCAGACCTCTCGCCTGCTTTATTGGATTACTGCAAATTGAAACAAGAAATTGTCATCATTTAAAGCTATCGCAATTCATTTCAATGAAAACAAATATTATAATAAACACCTACGTTTTGATCAGCGAGATTATCCATTCTTTGTGGTTTCCGCTCCATAATAATATGTTTTTCTTTAACAACTTTTTAATTGCCTAAAAATAAGTCGATAGATTCTTTTTTTTCGAAATCAAACACATTCCCTTCATATTCGTGAATTTATGTTTTTCGTAAAGAATTTTCAAGTTTTGATTATCGAAAAAACTTGAATGTTCTTATAAATTTTCAATCATTTTAAACATAATTTTCGCAATCGAATAGCCATATAAAAATGATTAAATATGTAGAGTATTTTGCAAACATTCTTTGGTGTTTTTTTTTAAGTTAATTAAAAAAAAAGAAAAAGTTCATTCCGCTTAATACAATCCATAGGTACAAGTTGATATTGTAGCGAAAATTGTAAAAAGAGCCATTCGCAGAAATGATCTACCCTTTTCTGCACAAGTTTCCTTTTTCCCATTACACATGAGAATAAAATCGCTCTAAAAATGCGAATTTAAGATATTTTCAAGTGAAAACGTTTACCCTCTGGAAATAGTTTTAAATTAAACTTTTGTTTTCAATATTTTCAAAGTTAATTTTTTGTAACAGCAAGGTTATTTTTTTTAATCCATTCAAAATACTTTCATGAAAAATAATAAAAATGAAGGTTTAAAAAGATTTATCGGTAAATCATTAATATTCGACGAGGAAAATAAGAAATATGATTGAAATTCGCCGGAAAAACACACCAAACGATTCTTACATATATAATATCTAAAATATTCTTTTTTTTTTTTAATTTTAGGCGACAATTTTAATTTTATGAAACGAGTTTGAAATAAACCATTTAGTACAAGTGAATATTTCGAATTCCAATGAATAAATTGAGCATTGTCCCAAAAACTCAACACTTTCTTCATTATCACTCCAATTTCATTGGTATTTGCATGTTCAACACTAGACTATATTCATTTCGTTCTTGCTATTATTTATTTATTGCTTCTATAGAAACCTGGAACGCGATATTTCACTTTGCAGAATGCCGAAGCGAAAGGACCTTGAGCGTCAATCCCTGCAAGTCGATTACAATCATGGCAATGATGGTACGTGTGCCATCCGCAGCATCGACGTTTGATTAAGAATCGTTTGCAGCATTTCATCGGAAGTTCAGTGCAATGGCATGCATGCTCTGCACAGTTCCATTCGTCATCCTCATATTACTGTTCCTCTACTTTTTCATGTTTGGACGACGATAATTTCATTGGATTTCTTTTTATTCTATTACGGGGAATAAATAATTTATTTATTCCTGTTAGTGCAGACTATTTTATCAACTTCCAAAATACTATTATTAGTTTTTTGAGCTTTGAGAAGGTGAATTTAATGCGAGAAAATCTTTTCAAACGTTTTGAATAATATTGAAAAAAAAAACATTAAAATAGTGTGCAAGACTCACAAATTAAAAAAGGGTCCTATCAAGAAAATCTCTTCTACCTAATAATATTCCACACGATGCACTCAAAATAAGTCGCTCCACAACAAACAAAACTACTTTTGAATAATATTAATTACAATTTTTTTCAAATAGACTTCGAATAATTGATTATTTTTGTTTTTTATATACTATTTTGTCGAGCAACTGCTATCAAAACTTTTTTTTCGACGAAATATCGAAAAGTCAAAAAATGAGTGCTGAATGATCAAATGGAATCGATTTGTTATACAATAATTCATGTGGTCATCAAATTTCAAATTCCAAGAATCGACTTTTAATTCATTTTATCTTCAACCGCCTTGATCAAGCGCTTTTTTGTCGAAGACTGACAAATTCAACAAGTTTGAAATGAATGATCAAACGTTTTTTGAACATATTATTGATGCGCCTTTAATATATATGTATATCTTATTCTCTTCAGATCATACTAGAACAAATCAAAAATGTTTCAAGTTTCCCAAAAAAGCGTCTACCAGAATTGTTCGCTGCAAGACCTGAAGAGAATAAGATATACAGAATAAGATATATATCCTTGTCGTTCAGAAGAATAAAATCCTCGCTTTTCAATTTGTTTAAGCGTTCCATAGTCCATTCAACTCTATTATATTCACTTCAAAATACGTTTTATTAGATATTTCCATCAAAATAATATATAAGAGGATATTTACGAATAATAGGTGTACATATTTTCTTTTGCCAGAGAAGATTTGAGAAAAACAAAATAGATCGTCGTTGAGATCAATTATTAAACGGAATGCCAATAGTAAAGATGCTAACGTGTGGTCCAAACTCGAAGAGCAAATAGATTCGACTAAACAAATTCGAATGAGAGGTGGGTGGAATGAAGTGATTGATTATATTGTATTTATGTACATCTGTAGACGGTGCTCTCTATTTGGCCGTTGTCGACGTTGCCGGCTCAGCGAATGGATCAGTCTTATTTCCTTCTGAAACGATCGGAGCAACCATGTTGACGAACTCGTCGAGATCGATCTGGAAGAGAAACCAATTTCATTATTACAATGATGAGGACCACATGTCGAAAATGAAACGCGGACCGACCTGCTCATCTCCGTCCTTATCAACTTCTCTGATGATCTCATCGACCTCTTCCTCGCTGAATCTCTCGCCCATTGTCGTCATAAAATGTTTGAATTCCTGAGCTGTGATATAGCCATTGCCGTCCTTGTCGAACACTCTTAAAGTTTTAACATTCATCAATTTTAATGATCTCAGCATCTCAATGATCAAAAAACTCTTCTGGTGGCGGTTAACGACAAAGAAAAAAAAAGATTGGAAAATCGTATCATTTTTTTTTTTTTTGAATAATTCTAGGGTGACATTTCAAGTTGACGAAATAATCTAGTCGATTAGAAAAAATCAGTATTAAAAAATTAATTAATTTGTAGTAAAACTAACTTGAATGCGAGACGAATCAGCTCTTGATCGGTTTCTTTGTTCATTTCTTTCATCATCTTGCAGAATTCGCCAAAATCGATTTTTCCATTCCCGTCCACATCGTATTCATTGACCATATTGAGAAGTTCCTCCTCGGTCGGATTCAAGCCCAACGTGCGCATTGCAACTCCGAGTTCTTTGATATTCATGGTATTGTTGCCGTCTTTGTCGAAAAGCTGCAAATTAGAATTGAATTTTGGCGTTGGAAGCATCAAGGAAGACTTTGAATGCTTGAGCTAACTCCTGCAGCTCCTCCTGGGTGAACTCGTCGCTGTCGGAGCAAGCCGATTGGTTGGTGCCTTGACGGTGCATTTCGCGTTTTGCTCCTGAAAATGATTTCGGATTCATTGTCTTCGAATTAAAAAAAAAATGACGGCTGCCTTTTAATAAAAAAAAATAATTCAATGTGCAAAAAACAATTTCGGGTTGATCGCGTTTCGAGCGATGAAATGCTCCCCGTCACAAAACGCATTTCTCTTTGTTCTTATTCTCAGAAATTTGAATGGATTCTACAAAAATCGATGGAAAATAATATGAAAACGCCGAAATCTATTTCGGAATTACCTAGATTACGGAACAGAACATAATTCCGTGAGAATGCAGTTCGAAAAACACAAAATTGGATTTTCTGACCTCACGCTGATGTGAATTGACACGGAGCAAAATATAAGGAGCAAATATCAGTATTGAAATCGAATATTGTAAAAAATGAACAAAAATTGTTTTCGTCTCACTTTCACACTCGAGACATCACGTGAAAATGAGAGAGCAACCGCCGATGAATCGCTTTTTTAAAGCCGAACCCAAATTTTTCTTTTGTTTTTCAAAAAGCCAATTGAAACCTCTCATGACTTGAAAACTTCACCTCGAAAACATCACACATTTCTCTCATTATACTTTTATTTTCAACTTTCTTTATTATGAAGAACAAAAAAGAAAGAAGAAGGCGAAAAAAATGGGGAATTGTTGAATGGGAAAATGAACGAAAAAAGAAGACACGGGGCATAATTAAGGAAACATGAAAAATGATGATTGCCTCAAAAATGGGGGAGAAAGTCGAAAGCGAATGTTTCAAAGTGCCTCCGAACCACCTATATGACCAGAAATCAAGAGAAGAAGATGGAGGAGCATTTGGGAAAGACAGAAGTGAGGCACCGCGGGCAGAAAAAACACGATTGAAGCTGGGCGAAAAGTTTTATGGGCTCCGGAGTCAAACAGACGAACGCGAGACGAAACCTAGCGAAAAAAACGAGACTCCGCCCACGGACTTGTCAATGCGATTCATCGATGTTCGCACTGATTTCTAATCGGATTCAGAAGCCACAAAAATCACATCATCATGGGCTTCGGGGAATATGGGCTGGAATTCGATGGAACATGACATGATTCTTTTTTTTTTTTTTTGAAAACTTCGGGGAATTCTTTCACGTCTGAATATGAGCATGCATGAAAATGTGAAAGAACGGCTCTCAAAAAGTGGGCGGAGCTTCGGGAGACAAAGCAATTGAGGAGTGAATACATTAAATACACCATAAAGAGCATATATAAACATGAGGGTATGTCTTCCGGAAGAAATTGAGCTACAGTAATCTTAGGCTCGATAAAGGTTCAATTTTGAATAGAATATGAGAGTTTGTAAAAGAAGAAATCTTGAAGTTGAAGAAAATTTTTAATTGAAGAAATTGGTTTGAAAAAAAAATGGAAAATCAAAAATGCTAACGATAAAAAAAACCAACTTTAGTTCTTCAACACAATAAATTCGAGATTTCTAATATCGTAGTTGAAGATCGAAATGAATACCCTGTCATTTCGAGGTTTGTCATTTGATTGATCCGAAACGGAAGCTCGCGACATTTTATTGCCAATGAGGACTTTTAAGCTACCGTAATCCTTGAGAGCATCTCAAATGGAAACTTGCCTCGAATGGCAATAAAACAAAAATTAATTAAGCCTTTGAAATGCATAATTTATGGAAAATTCACATCAAACGCGCATAAAATGAAATACCCATGCGTGAAGTTTCGAGAAAACGAATGATGACAATTTGATATTTGATTGAAACGATAAAGTGGAAAAAAATATATTTAAATAATGTTTTTTCTTCTTCTATTTGTTGTGTTTGAGTGTTCTTTTTTCTTTTTTTTTTTCAAATCCATCAAGTTTGTTGGTTTAGATAAAGGAACGCAAAGAAAAACAAAAACAAAAGAAAATGAAGAAAGCGAAAATAAGAAAGAAGAGGCAAAGACGTGGGGCAGCTCACCTCTGGCATCAACGGAGTTGGCCGACTTGAACGGAAGAACCGAATGTACGCAAACACCACTCGCCATCACTGGTTCGATGATCTCTTTTGTCTGTGCGGCTCCGTTTTGTCTGAAAAAAAAACCCAAAATTTGCATTTTTATTCTCCTTATTTCTCTTTTTTGTTTTAGGTGCCCCCTTTTTTTATTATTTATAAAAATCGTTTTTTCTCGTTATTATAATAGGTTCAAGTTTTTTTCGGTTTAAAACGATGCTTTGAATTTTGTGAAATCTGTGTGAATTTTACCGCCAATAAATGGCGACTGCCTGCCGCCAAATACATATTAGTCGCAATTCACCGGAAACAAACCGACTAAATATCCATTTACAAGTTTGCAGACAATTTTAACCTATAATTTGAGTGTTCCAAATGCGATTCGAATGACAGGAAACTCGATGTATGATCTGAATCGCCCATTTTCCATATTGTGATCAAATTCAAACAAAAATGTCGGGATTTATCATCAATGTAATGATTCCCACGTAAAAAACCAAAAGCCAATTTCTCAAGTTTGATCTCCAAAAAAATTGGAGTTTCGCGTGACCGAATAACTTTGAATGAAATGGGGTCACGCTGACGAATCAAAATTCGAAGGAGGATGAATTTATTAGTGGACACACACACTCAAATAGGGGTCCCGAAATTCAAATAGATATCATGGGTTGGTCGTATTACGATCCACGTTCAGACGGAATCGAAAATAATTTGGGGCAATCAAAAAAGATCGACAAGTTGTCGGAAGATGTCTGCGGAATTTGGATGAATAGATATTATATGTGCACTTTCTCAAGAAAAAAAAAAGACAATTGCAAAGGAATTCGTTTTGTTTCGAGCTAGCAATACATTATTTTTTAGGCGAAAAACGGTACTCACTTTGCCCGGAATCCTTTACGTCGTGGCCCAATCCGGTTCATAATTCTTTCGAGTAATGTTGGTATGTTTGGTGCCGAAAGGCGTTGTGACCAAATCAAAAAATTTCGCGGAAATGTGCTCCACGAAATAAAAAAAATGGAGAATAATATGGTATAATTGAGGGAAATAGGCGCCGTTTTTTTGTGAATATTAGAGTAGTATTAGTTGATTCGAACAGCCGATGGGATGCCAAAAATGGGCAAAAATTTGGAATTGGTGACGACCGCGACGATAGCGGCAACGGCAGCGGCGGCGGCTTTGAGGAATCGGAAAAAATGAAAGTAATGAATAAATGAGGTGGCCTTCATCTCCGAAGAAGGCCCCACAAAAATACAATTGGCTTGCTTATTCCACATAAATCATTGCCGTCGGCACTTTTTCATCGCCAAAAATGAGACGAAATGCGAATTGAAGAGAAATGAGGAAAAAAGTTGACCGAGCCTCGTCGCAGAGCACAAAAATTTACGTGCGGGGGGGGGGCGATATGTACATATAAGGAATATATAGGGAGTGTAACGGATAAGGAGAGTGGCGAATAACGAAGAAAAGTGAGATGAAGCCGCAAAAGAACAACATTCTACGTTTATTTTCTCTTGTTTTTTCCCGACTTTCTTCCGTCATGAATATCTAATTCACCAAAAAGTTTGCACAAAAGGAACCAATTCTTCATTTTTCTTCCAAGTTTTTTTTTTCGAATGACCAAAGAATTAAACTTCAAATGTGGAAAAAACAAAAATTTTTACATATTTAAACATAATTTAGAATAAATAAATCAATTTCAAATAAGAATTTAATAATCATTTTTCCATTTTAGTTTCGAATCATTTGAAAATTGTTGCATTTTTTTCTGTCAATTTGTTGTTTTTTCATGAGTCCTACAAATATTTCCGGGCAATCTCACATTTATAAGCCTATTACGGAATTAAACATTTCTACAAAAAATTACTATTTTTTTTACAATAGAGGAATACTGAAAAGGTCTATTAGAAACCACCCCCACCCCTGCTATTCCATCCCGACTTTTTAACCCCGACTTTTATTTATGATACCACCCTCACTTTTTCACCCCAATTTTTAGATTTCACCTCTGCTTTTTCACTGCACTTCAAAATTTTCAGTTTCTAACAGTAATGTTTGGCAGTAAATTATTAAAAAAAAATTTTTTTTATTTGCAATAATTCAAGTTTTCAAGAGGAAATTGGCAAAATTGATGTCTAAATTAGATTTTTCAGAAACTATGTAGGCTTGCAAACAAGCTTGATATCAAAACGCACAATTGGACACTTGAAATATTGACAATTGTTAGAAAATACGAAAATCTTACGAAATACGAAATATTTCTGAACTGGGTTTTTAGAGAATAGTTCATTAATTGTTAAAATTTTCAGCCTTTCATAAGAACACTACATAGTTTCTGAAAAATCTAATTAAACATCAGCCCTGCGAATCTCGTCTTGATAACTTGAATTATTGCAAATATTAAAAAAATTTTAAAAATTTTACTGCTAAACATTATTGTTAGAAACTGCAAATTTTGAAGTGCAGTGAAAAAGTGGGGGTGGTATCATAAATAAAAGTCGGGGTGGAATAGCAGGGGTGGGGGTGGTTTCTAATAGACCTACTGAAATCGCAATGGAAACAGAAATTAAAAAAAAGAAAGCTAGGAGAGACCCGTCGGGGTCACTTTGAGTCGGTTTTCCAATCAGTTTTTCCCAATGCTTCAAACATGAAAATTAAATAGAGAATAAACGTAACAAATATGATTTCTCGAATATTCATCGAAAATGAATACCGTAACGTCGAAAAAAAGACACAAGACAACAAATTTTATCATGAGTCTCGCGGTTGTTTTCTTCCTAATTTAATTATTGTCCTCATTGCATTTTTATACATTCCTGCATTTGAAACATGTGTAATTTTTTGTTCATTTTTTTCAATTCGCAGAATCGGACCATCGGACCATTAAAAATTGACTAAAAAGTTGGGCATTTTCAAAAAAATATATTTTAAAAATTCAAGAGTGTTGAGATACGAACGAATTTTGACAAATTGTTTCCTTAATTTAATTTTGTCGAAAAATGGGGCCTAACAAGGATTTTTCGAAGCAAAATGCAAAGTATTTCATAAAAATTCAAATATATAGAAGAAATCGAAGAGGGTTAGATATAATTTAAAATTCTGCCCTTTTTAATAAATTCAGGCGAACTTTGTGATCAGGCGCAGCTATATCGACGCCCGAGGCAAAGAAAATGCATAGACTGCAGAAAAAAAAATTTGGGGTCGACAAAAAACTAAATATAGGGTTATTTGAATTCGGCGGCCAGTTGGACGAATTTAAAATTAATTGCGGGTTTTTGAAGGGCGGAAAAAGGCGGATCAAGGAGGAGCTTTATAAACAATTCGCACGAAAACATCTGGAAAATACAAAAAACGTTTGGATTGCACAAATCATCAACACAAAACGCATGTTTTACGTAAAAGAGCAAAGCAATTCAAAACTGAATTCCTTATTCTCAAAATGTTTTCCGTATTCGGAATTCAACCCTAAAGTAGATCATCGATCGCCCAATTTTGACGATAATTTATAATCGCAATCATTCCAAAAAGTTATTTCAGTATCAGTTAGTCCCTATTTTTCTAGAATTTAATTTTACTAAAAATCCAGCATCGACGAAAGAATTCTTTTCGAGTAAACACTTCAACTACGTAACGAGACATATGAAATATTGTTAAAGAAGATATTCCATAAAAGGAAAAGGATAGGAGACAAAGTTGCGTTTGAAATAGAATGCCGTCGACGCAAAAAAAAACGAAGTTTTCGCGTTGAGCAGTTTCGATTTCACCTGCCCTCCAAACTCATTGTTTCAAAGACTCAATTAGGAGCAAAAAAAAAACGAAAAGAAGGCACAAACTTTGGTCGCTTATTCAGGATATTATTGTGAACCACCGCAGATTATTGAGTTTTGTATATTTATGAATTCATGGCTTAGAATCGGATGAGCCGCACCTAATCATTTCGAGAAAGCAGAAATTCGCAGTAATTGCAGACCAACTTACGTGTTGAGATTGCGGCGCGCAAAAACATTGAAGCTCCCGTCGATTCGCTTCTGACGAGCCGCCTTTGAACGGCCACAACGAAGTTTCTGCAAAAAAATTCATATTTGAAAGTGGCCTCTACTCGGATATTTGTTAGACCTATAACAAATCAGATTCTAGACTGAAGATTCAGAATTTCATATTGTTTATTTCGATTTCGTGGATGTAATTTGAAAATTTTGAATTGTGCGAGCTGCCATTTGATTGGTCACGGATACATATCGGTCACATCTTGTCCAAATGACTGCTGACAATGGCAAATCACCTTGAATATTCAGATGACCATTACTCCTATGTAAACCCCCAAGGCAGGCTGGAAATTGGTGGACTGTTTCAGAAGGCCTTCGAGTTAACGGTTCAAAGTTGCGAAACATTTCAAGGAAAAGGTAAAATGACATCCCTTCTAACAGTTTTTTTTTTCCATGCAAACCGTAAGGCTGAAATTCAAATGATACAGTGTTCATACCAAAAAGTTTCTACTCGCAGTTGGTTTAATATGAAATCAAAAAATTCGAAATTGTTGCGTTATACGCCCATTTCGTCTGTCGCCTACGTCAATAATATCGGGGTTCCCCGGTTTCGTAAACGTTATATAGTCGGCGTCCGGCGACTCCGGGTAGATTTACGCGCATGCGTCTTTCTCATGGTCTCGCGCGGACTAACTGATTATTTCGCATTTGATGGGTCGGATCGATAATTGTTATATCGAATGACGTTAGAAATTCCAAGCCAATCAAGAAAAAATAAATCGTTCACTTGAAAACAGCAAAAAATAAGAGTTCGCACGTGGCGAGACCTTTTCAAGGCGCATGCGCGTAAATCTACCCGCGTACATCCGTCGTCGGACGCCAACTGAATGAAATTTCAAAAAAACCGAAACATTTGCACAAGTGGCATTTAGTCGTGGAATTTTTTGAATTGCGAACGCGAATTTTCAACATTTTCACAATATATCGAATTTTTATCGAAGCGACGCGCATATTTGAATGTTTTCATCATCATCTGCCATCTTTTTCGTGCAGAAACGAATTATTTCAAAGAAGTATAACAATCAAACACCTAGAGTTAGTAGAATGCACATATTGAACATTTTGAGTTGTCTATTTTTTTTAAATAACAATACCAACTGTCGTAATTCGCCTCCAAAATAGCTCTTTTTGGCATGCTTCTACTTTAGATTTTTTAACGATCGCTTCTATGAACTGCTGAATTTTCAATTTAATAGATTCCTTGTCTGAAAAAACCCGATTCAATCTCGAAACTGCAATCGCAAAAATTAACAAGAATCTATTATGTACTACGGTCAACCTGCGAATCAAACTCACTGGCTTTTTATAAATTGGACCCATTTGCTAATTTTTTTTGCAAAGAATAGGCTCATCAAAGGAAATTTCCTTACCCGAATAAAGTTCGAAATAAGACACATCACTAGAAAACTGGAAATGAATAAAAATTAGTGAATAGTTTTGCATATTCGACGAAGTGCATAAATTATAATACAAAGTTTGAATAATAATTAATTCTTATTAGGCGCCGAAAAAGATTACTATCATATGAATTGAGAGAGTTTATTTCGAATATTTGAAACGAACCTTGAAAAAGAAATCCAGCGTGTCTCTAGATCATTTCATCCAAAATGTTTCATTCGGCGTCGAATTTTCTGAAAAAAAAAAACAGAATATTGCGAAAAAAAAAACAGTGACAATAAGGAAATAAACAAAAATATAGAACTCGAATCGAATAAACAAATGAATAATTTAACATTTCCTTTTTCTCTTCTTTTCCAAATTCAAATTGCATATCTTATTTAAACGGAATAATTAAAATCAACCTTTTTTTAAAGCTAAAAATTTGTCATCAGAAAACCGAATAAAAATGAATTCGACGTCGTCTGTTAGATGTTGGGAAAAAACTGAAAATAGAAAAAAGAAGACGGAAACAAAACAAGAAAGGAAAAAGAAATCGAAGAAAAAATAAGTTTTTTTTGTGAAGGAAGAATTTGCGAAAAAAATGGGAAAAGCATGGTTTGTATAGTGAATAATTAGCCGTCAAAAGCCTTAAACTTTTTAAAAAGTAATTCGAAAAAAATTAGGAGTAAAAATGCATCGAGTGTTTTGGTGCCATATGTTCGTAGAAAAAAATCATAAAATTCGTGAAAACCAACTAGAAATTTGGTGTAGAATTGCCACGAAGAACAATGAAAAAGTTACTTGGGAATCGAATATCTGTTCGGTCTTCCGATGATTCGAATTACACCAAAAAAAAAGAGATTATATTTCTAATGATTTGTTTCGATGTTCTAAAATTAAAAAAAAAATTATCTGATTGGAGAAGAAAGTGAAGAAACGTCGAGGAATCGCCAATTGTTCGAGCAATGCCAAAACTATTTTAACAACGAAATAATGTTTTTTTTTTTCAAATAAGAGTTCATTGTGAGTTTCAGTTGATTTTTTCACCAAAATTTTTTTTGGCTGATGTCTTAAATGTCTCGAAAATGTTTTTTTAGATGTTCAAATGTTACATTTTTAGTATTTTTGAGAGTGAGATTAGAAGCGTTTTTATTGAGTAACCTACGAAGAAACTATGAAAATGACGAAAATGTTTATGTGGGAAAGAATAACTCAGGAAAGGCAAAATAAATGGAATTTACTGAAAACAAAAGAAACATAAAGACATTTTCGAGCTTCCTTTCTTCTCAAAAAAATGACTGATCATAAATTGAATTTGGTATCAAGTTTACTTAAAGAAAAGAGAAACGAAATCTTCGTTGTTTATTCAATTCCGATATTTTGACTATAAATATTATATGAAAATTGTGGTGCAAAAGTATTCGAAAACAAAAAATTAGTGAAAACGATAGCAATAAAAAATCTCAAAAAGAAACGGTTATTTATAGAATAAAAACGTTTGATGACGCATTTTGAGTACGATACGCCTCATTACGTTCGTATGAAGAAATGAATAATTCGAAACGTAAAATATCATCAAAAAATATATAAATATCAAGGAATTAATGAGGAAAATCGAAAATTTTTCAATTTCACTCAGTTCAATAGTTTGAACGTCTCAACATTTTCAGAAAGTAAGAAAAAATATTGGAAAATCTGAAAATGGAACACTATTTTGTTTTGAACTGATTGATTCAAACCATGTGGTCAGAACATCTCCCCAAATTGCATAATTCCCCTATAAGAAGCCATGAGAATACTTAAATTGGTATTTTCTTTTAACTTTTTTAATGAGGCTGTAAAAAAATAAGTATTGAGAATGCATTTATTTTTTTTTAATTTCAATTCCTCGTTTCCAATCGACAATCTAACTGAATCGACTTGAATTTCTAACAACCAACATTCTTGTTCGCCGTCAATCAATCAGATTTTTCAACTGTTCCTGAAATTCAATCCGGAGACGCTCGTTCAATAAACGGACTTGTTAGAAATGTATGTCTGTGTGCATACATGTGTCGAGGTTAATGGTGTGGCGGTGAAATGCAACACCATAGTAACTAGTGGATGTGAGAGGCAAAAAAACGTGTGAAAGCCCCCACCCCGATTAATACATATTCATCGTTGGTTTGGTATGTCGCCACAAGAGCTCCTCCTCCGCTTCCTCCGTTTGGAGCAGCATGACGCGGAAAAAATTGGCGGCGAGATCGCAAAATTCAGAGGGTGCAGGGTGGCTCGCGTGGTGGAATGAATGAATGAAAAAAAACGGAAATTTGGTGAAAGAAGCGACAAGATTCGAGTATTTTTGGAATTCAATTCCATCCGTTTTCGTTTTCATCAAAAATTCTCATTATGAAATCTCACAACATTTCCCATATTCAAAGTTTCCAAATGATGAAAACTCTTAAAACTCACATCAGGGAAATTTTTTTTTCCGCAAATAATATAAAAAATGAATTACTTAATAAAGTAAATCAAATCAATTCGAATAGAAGCATTGTCTATATACGAATTCTTTCAAGAATATGAACTTTTCAGGTTCAAAAATGTACAGATTGAAAATTCGAAGTTTTGTATGAAATAAGATTAGAAGAATTGAGGCTAATCCGCACGGATTTGAATAGGAAAAATAATAAGGACAACAATCAGTTTGAGAAAAAAAACACTTATTTAAAAATTGAGACTGAACGAGAAAAATTGGCGATCTAACAAAATTTGTTTGGCAATTTCTAATACACAAAATCGGCTAACTTCAATATCGAGTTAACACGGAAAAAAAGTCAAACAAAAAATGAATTAGATTTTCAATATATTGATGTTTCATGGAATGTCGACGATAAGAAACTCAATAAGAAAGAATTGAATTGACATAACTAACTAAAAAATATTCACATTGAAGGTGCATAAAACAAAAAGAGAAGAAAATGAGTAAAAAGAGTCGAATAGTAGCATGCGTTGAATCAGCATTTGCTTTTAAAAAATGGCATTTCTCGAACAGGAAATCACATTTTTTTATCGGCCTTCTCAGGTTTTCCAAGTTTGCCAAAAAGCACGATCAATGGGTATGATTCCCAAAGGAACGCACACTATATAGGCTATTTCGGCAAAAAAAAAAACAACAAGACACACACAAAATGTCAAATTTCAAAGGGAAATATAACATTTTTTGGAATATTCGTATTAATTGCCATATTTTTTTTAAACATAAAAAACTTAACATAATTTATTATTAAATTTCAACTAAGAGAAAATAATGTGCAATGATTTATTTATAACCTTTAGACATAATGTTTTATTCTCTGATTTCTTAGATGCGAAATTATTTTGAATGCAAATTATGTCAATCAATTCTTGACGTTTCGACGTAAATTGAATGCAAAAAAAACGTTGCGCTTTTTTTCCCCGTTTGGGTTTCGATTTTTGAATGAGATACGTGGGAATATGTATATACGTAAAAGATTTTGCATTTGACATGCGGCAACTCAATTCAAATGATGAAATAATGAGAAATCTCGAAAAGTGGATTAACTGAGAAAAATTGAGACTTTGAGATTAATAATAAATCTTTAGTTTTTGGCACTTTTTCGCCGCCACCAACATTTCCTATCGATTTTGTTAACAGAAAAAAATGGTTTGAAATAATAAGAGTCAAAAAAGGAAATTTTGATACCAAAAATGAAAGCAAACACCGTGCAAAAATAATTTTTGAATTCTGTTTTTTTTTTCATTTCTTCTGTGCAACTTGTTTTCCCTTTTAATTGCTTAAATATTCATATAAACATATTCACCGTTTAATTATTGTAAGACAGAATAATTAAATATTTTTATAGTAAATCATATTGAACAACAAATTTGTGGCGAAGCCATAAACTCTAGCAAATCTACCTACGAACAAAATGCATTGGAATATATGAAATTCTGTATTTTAGTGAAATGACGCTTGCAAAAAACAGTTTGTAGTTTTAGGAATAGTCGAAAGAAAAACGAACGATTATCGAAAAAAACTCGAAAAAACGAAAGCGAGCGTAGAAATCGATGTTTTTTTTTTTTTAAATTGTTTTGCAATTGAAATGACAGGTTTGTAGATCAGAAATCTTGAAAAAAAAGGCGCGACGAATATAAAACTGACTGACACAATTGAATGCAACAAAAGTAAAAATGGGGTCCGCTAGCCAGCCGTATATGATGTTGCTCTCCGTTTTTTTTTCGCCTCGTTTTTCCTTTTTTCCCTCTTTTTTCTTTTTGTTGTTGTTGTTGTGATGCGTGTTAGGCAACAAGTCGAAAATGTGGAAGAATCGAGACGTAATTGAAATGAAAAATACATACGATAAGGAAGAAGGGGCGAGCAAAACCGAAAATGAAATTGACGAAATATAACACTAATCCACAATGAAGTATAATTGCAGAAAAATGGGTGAAATTTGATATTTCGAGTTGAAAATGGAAGGAATTTTCGAGGACTTGCATGACTGGAAGCAATCTTCAATATTACTTACTTCGAATTCTTTGAATTCTAGCGGCTGCAGCTGCGGACAAAAACAATCCCTGTGGTACGGTCTCGAGCCATTGCGGACCAGGTCTTCTTGGCGAGGAGGACTCTTCGTCTTCCACTTTCAGCCACATTGTGATGCTTGTTTGATTGACAAACTTTCTTAGGGCTTCATTGATGTCGTCGAACCACCTCGCCGTGTTTTAGACTCTTAATAAAACTGTTCGGATCACAAAACCGAACATTTTCAGAAAAATCGCTGGCAGGTATGATATTCCAGTTTTGTGAGTCAACGATAAATTAAAATAATTTAAAATGGATTTGATTACCAGGCAGCACGCAAAGTCTGACCCCCCCCCTCGTTTTTCTTTCTAATGTTTCACGTTATCAGCCGAATTTGGTGAAATGCGGGCGAACGGTGGGCGGGTGGCGGTCAACCTCTTGGAGCGGTGAATCGATTATTCGAGACTATTCAAGAAACTTGAGGTCTCGAAAAAAAAAAGAAATAAAAAGAAACGCGAGAGCATGTGAAAAAAAAAATGGACGGAAAAGCAAAATACAATAATTTTTAGCCTCCTCTGCGATTTGAAAAAAATTATTCCATCTTTAACAAAATTGCGTACGGCTTATGTTGGTTTGTGTTGAATATCTGATCGTCATTGTACATAGTTGATAATCAATTGCTAATTACAAATGCCAGATTCGTTGAAAACAAGTTGATTAGCTTCTATTATCGGTGCGATCCAGAATTGTTTTTTCAATAATAATCCAGAATGTCCAAGTGTTCACGTATTCGGAACAGGTCTAATTTGCGAGTTTCTTCTATAAAATACATCAATTTCAACAAATAATTCATGTTTTTTTTTTCATTATCCGATCCACATTAATTGTGGTTTCATTGTCGATAGGAGCGTCCGGTTCAAATCATATCGGATTGAGAACACCAGCGAAATTTCTTCTCATTCCTCCAATTGAATCATCCCGATTAATGTTTCGTTCGATATTTCTTGTTATACTGTTTATTTTCATTTATTCTACCCATTCCCAAAATATTGATTTAATTATTCCACCACAAGAAAGGTAAAAAAATGATAAGCTGCTTAAAATTTGAATAACCCAATTAAGGTTTTTCTATGGTTTGGAAATGTTCATTCCGGTAGTGAAACAGGAATTAGAATTTGCGGTCCTTCCGAGACTCACCGATGAACAAGCTTATGAACAATGCAAAACATTTCTGCCGACTTTAAGACTCAAAATTCAAGATTTGAGAAATGTAGGTGATGATTATTAATCTATCAAGTGTGATTCATTTTAAGATGGGAGTTTTGGCGATTGAAAAACAAAAAGATGACAAGCAGGCAGAGAAAGTCGGCGTTTGTCGCAAATACAATCACTTCTACCACATGAAACTTCAGCACATTATTCAAAATACTATTAAGGATTTAAAGAACGACACGTTTACAGCTCAGGTTAGAATCGGAACGATTGCTTTAGACATTCTATGAGTTGCAGAGCAATAAGATATTCTTCACCAATGTTCATCAAGCTCTTTTGGATTGGAAGAAATACTCAAAATCGCCATGTACTAAACCAACAAAAAATTGAAAATTTATTTATTTTTACTAATAAAGCGTTGTGCAATATAAGAAATGATGGTAAACTACTTGAGGCAAATTGATGCATGAAGGGCAACTGGCTTATGAGGTCCGACATATTTGTTTTCGGCGACCAAGCCGTAATAAAGACCGGATGCACAGAACGAATCCTAAGACATCATTATGTATGTTTGTACACTATCAATTAGAAGACTTACATGTCTAAATAAATCATTCATTCTCTCATTATACAAAATACGATCGGACCATGCGGGACACAAAGTCCTTTGAAACTCCTCGACGCCTTCTGAGTTCAACTCATAATGACGTGATGGCTTAAAATTGATCGATTGATTTTGTGATATTTCATTATTTCAATATACCTGGAAAAATACGCTTTCCTCTAAAAGACGTCCTTTCATGGCAACAATTGCAAGTTCGCCATTGTAACTGAAATAAAGTGGCTTATTCTGATACTAAAGTCTAATATTCGATACCGTTTGACCATTTGACCTCTTCCAAGTCGGAAGAACCAATCATGAATCGAATGCAGATCAAAGCGAGTTCTTTCAACGGTCGTTGTGTGCTGAAATATTTCACATTTCGTTTTTTTTTTTTAATTTTTTCTATTCAACTCTTCCATGTCGATCAATATGCTCTATTGCAGCGATATTTCCATGGTCATCTTTTTTCGCGACGGTCTGAACTAATTGAGTTCGAGCCAAATAATTCAAAAGTTCGGTTTCATGTAGTTGCGAGTTGAACGAACCCGCGACAATAATCGCGTCATTTTTCAAGCCCTCAGCATCTAATCTGCAAATATAAAACAATTGAAGAAACAAACAAAATAAATATTACTCGTTGAGAAGCATACTAATCTGCTCTTCGCGTTTCTGCGCCGCCTTGGTGATCGAAGATTGAGTCGTTGCTATTTCATTCACATCCTAAAAAAAATTTTTTTTGAATTCATTTGATTTTAATTTATCAAATGATACCTCAAAAGGAACTGAATGAAGATTTAGATTGACGAACGTCAATTCTTCTCCGAATATTCGGAACCTACAAAAACCGGTTGTTATTTTTTCTGATAATTCGAAAATTTCCAAACCTGCACAGCAAAAATCCAGTTCGTTGGTTTGCCATGTCTCGAATACCATCGTCATTCTGAAAAAAGTATATATAAATGTTCTTAAACGCGTTTTTATGAAAATTCGATTAACATACATAAAAGTCCCTTCGGAATGTATAAGTTTGATTAAAAGTGTTCTGAATAAATCCATCACATTCATTGACACCTATAAAATTCGAATGAGATCGGCCACTTGATGATTTCATTAACCAATTACGTGCCGATGACCTTGCCTTATTTGGACATAGCCGGTGTTCGAAAATCGATCATAATATTGTACATATTCGTGATCCTTGAACATATACAAGTTTCCGAGTCCCTATTCAAAATGCGATGATTAACGAACGAATCTCAAAAAATTTTGTTACTGTCAGCTTTGTGTCGAAAAACGCATAGGAGCTGTCGAATGCTCGATAAATGTCCGGGTTGTCGGTGATACTAAAAAATTAAATTAAAAGTTGAATATTAAAATTTCAAAAATAAATGACTACCATCCGCAAATCACTCTCGCCACATAATCGGGATCTTCAGCCGAATGAAGGCCTTGCACATGGACAACGGCAAACGCACATTTTTGCTCAGCGATCTCTTTTGAAACTTCAGAGCACCACGCACGAATCAAATTGTCCTGTAATACTTATTGAGTAGCAATACGGGGCCGACGTTTTTCTAGTTACATCAGTGCCGATTCTTGAAATATCACCGGTCACAGTCACTTGTTTAATGTATTCTGGCATTTCTGAAAAATGAGAATCGCGAGTTTTTCACACTTTAAATGTTCCTATAAACGATATTTATGATCATTGAACATTGAAAAAAAATCGATTTCGTGTTGCGATTTTAAAAGAAAATTCAAAAAAAAAACAAATTGGGAATTTCAAAAAAAAAAACTGGGTTGTTATCTACAGATAGTTTTTAGTTCAAAATTCGGATTCGAAAAATAAATGTTCGAGATATTCGAGAAAAGTAGGTAAAAATGAGCAATTTCGAGACTGTCGGATTGAGCGGATCGGAAGAGTTTTGAAACAATGGCCGAGTAGGCGAGGGTTAGAGGTGTGCGCAGTCACACCCACCGAATTTTCCTGTTTGCAGAACGACTTCCCGTCCGTTTTTTGTACTTGGGTTTCTGGTGGGCGTCGCCCTCGCCCTCGTGTTTGCGCATCTTCTTCGTTTACGCTATTCTATGCGCTACGTTTTTTCATTTTTTTTCCTTCATCATTTCGGAACACATGAGTCATAAAGGAATGAATTGTAGAAAAATTTCGAGTTAATTATTCATTGGAAATGGCCCATTTTCTCGAATGGTCTCATTACAGTACTTAATTGTAATGTTCGGTTTTGGCAATGAAATTGGAAAACTGGAATATTGAAAAACCTTTTGAACACTGGGGGTGTTTACGAAATCCAGAATCAACTGATGATCTAAAAAAAAGTTTTTAATTTTTTCGAGTTTTCGCCAACAATTGTAGCATTTGCAACTATAATACGGAATAAATTGGATTCCAATTCCACTTTTTATAGAGCCATTTTGATGGAATTTCCAATTTCTCATTTTTTTTTCTCAAAATTTGATTGAATAGAAAAAATGAAAACCAGTTCCATTTACAAAACAAACAACACGAAAATCGTAAAAAAAGACAAATTTATGAGCCTTTGTAATCCAGGAAACAAAAAATGAGAACCCATTGATAACAACGCATAACAACAAAGTATGTCAATCAACAATGAAAACACGCCTAAACTAATTATGATAATAATCAAATGATTAATACTTGCGGATTCGATTAATCGCGCCGCAGACAAGACTGTAACTGGCAATGTCTTTTCTCACTTGATTCACTAATTTCGACGGCACCACTGGTTTCGTAGAAACGATCTTTTGACAAATGATGACCTGAACGAGAAGTGATTTTGAAGGATAATAAACGGATATCAAATTCATCTCCCTCCCTCATCGCTTACGATAACAGAAACAACATCATTTGATTAAAATGACCTTGAATAATCGAAAAACACGATTAATTGATCAATAAAAATTCTCGATTGTTCTAACCAAATATTCGTTGGATCATCTCAGAAAATCGTACAGTAGAAACGGAGATGAATAGATTTCGGTGAAACCTACGCAAAGAGACTGTGAGATTTGGAGAGACGGAGACATTTGTTTTCGCCTCCGTTTCACCAAATATCACGTTTGTGGGACACGATTTGCTAAGTTGACACGAACTTCATTTTAATTTTGAAACTTCAGTATGAAACTTGTAGAAAAATTGATTACCTCATTGACATCCTCACTGGAAAATATAGTGTAGATTGCTCCAAAATGCTTCGCAACTTTTTCTTTCGTCTCCTGAGCAACTCTATCATCTCTTGTCACAAGATTCATCAAAGCAATTCCATCTTCTTTCAGACTGTTGGTCAGGTTACACAGCGCTTCTTCGGTGAGGAAGGATGGAGGAGGACAAGACAATGCAGCATCTTGATTTCCGGAAACGTCGATGAAAATTGCGTCATATTTGTCCTTGCCATCAGCAATATTTTTGAGGAACACGAGGGCGTCTTCGCATTTGATGTCGACACGTGAATCCGAATGGGGGAACGAGAAATAATCATTGGCGATGCGAATAATGGTAGGATCAAGCTCTACACCCGTCACCATGCTTTTTTTAAATTGTCGAAGCAAGTATGCTGTCAAAAGACCTCCTCCAAGACCAAGAACCGCAATCTAAATTTTCAAGAATAAATATTGAACAAAGAACTCGAAACCTTCATGGGCACATCGTTTTTCATCAATGCTTGAGTAGGTGAAAGAGAGAGTCCAGCAATCATCATCGTATGGAATTCACATGCCAAATTGTCGAGATCCACAACTTTTTTTCCTTTCTTTCCACCTAAAAGACAATTTAGAAATATATTTTAAAGTTTAAATTTTACTTTTAATAATGGCTTCCGATTGAACCAAATTCATTGTGTTGATGAAAACTAAACGTCTCGTGATTTTACCATCAATTGGTACTTCTTCAACGGACCATTCTCCATTGATCTATAAAAACACGTTTGTTTCAAATCGTAGCAAATCTAATAGAACAAACCTCCGATCTTCCGTTAGCCACAGGTTTCTTCACATCAATTCCACCGACAGAGAGAATATCGAACTGGAGATAATACGCAATGAAAAATTAGATATAATTTACTAACCACCCCGGCGTCTTCTTCTGATCTTATATCGAGTAAGCTGACAAAATGTCCGATTTCTCCTTTTACGACTTCAATGTTTCCGTAGGAATGCTGACGACTGAGGAACACAGTAACAAGGCGATCATGACCGCATTGAGCTCGCAATGCTTGACGACCTTTGGGAGTGGCGAACATCCATTCAGCATCCCTTAACACTAACACATTGCAAATTTTACGAGATATCGAATAAGAACCTTCCGATTGGTACAATAAATGTTGCGAATTTCTTAAAAACGGTTACATCCGGGTTGTCAATGACACAGATTCGATAACGGGGTCCTGTGGTTGGGTCGTCACCCTGGAAGTCGATTGAAACCTCGCTTTTCAATTTCTTCGAGCACAAATGAATAAATTGAGCAATTTCTTGTTCAGCGAGAATTGTTGCTTTGAGATCAAACATGTTCGAGATACGTTCTGCTTTTTCAGAACTGGTTCTCCAAACTTCCAATGGCTGCAAAAAAATATTTTTTTATTATTAAGAGGATTTTAGCTAACCAAATTAGTAGGCATTGCACATCGCATTTTTGTGGCAATGAGCACAAAAACTGGCATTGGAAATCCACCTGCTTTGTTTTCGACTTTTTGCACACGAAGTATATATTGTTTTCTAAACATTTTTTTTTAATTCGTGTCAATTCAAAATAAATTCACGTTTCAACGAAGAATGCTAACCAGAAATCAATTAAATGCGGTTGTGCCAAAGTCACAATCAGATACCGTCCCCCGGATAGAAGAACGCGATGAACTTCGCTGAACATCTTTAACACAATCGCTTTTTGGTCATCATTTGGATTTGGTGGTAGTAAAGCATCCAGTGTTCCTTTATCAAGAACAACAGCATACGATTCATTAGCAAATTCTAACTAAAAAAATTATCTAATTCAAAGTATTTTCGAATATTCTTACATTCGTTGCATCACCTTCTGCAAATGATAAATCAGGTCGTTCCTTATTACGGCGTTTCTGATCGGCAATAACCGATGGTTCGACATCAATACTATGAATTGATCTGTACCCATTGTCATAAAGCTATAATGCGATATCTAATATGAGCTTTATTGAAACAATTTAATACTTGAGAGGCAAGTTCAGAGCTACCACAACCAATTTGTAGAACATTGTTTAGCGGTTTAATATATTTTTCGAGAACCGGGGATAGCGAATTATAATCACCGTACCTGAAAATGACAATAAAGGTTTCTTTTTAATGTCCTAATAAATTCAATAAACTCACCATTCGAACGGAGTCTTTCGTTGAGCAAAAAAATTTTTCCAGTATAATGGATCAGTAAACGCCGTCGCGGTTTTCGGCAAAACACTCGGACCCATTCTTAATTCGATATTTTAAAAAATCTACCATTTCTAAAATACTTTAGGAACTTCACACCAACAAAAGAAATAAACAAACATCTAAATTTAAAAAAAATCTGTTTTATTTTGTTTAATTATTATGAATTATCATGGGTATGTTATATCACATATCAATCATAAGTGACTGTTTAAAAGCTAATTTAACCGACTAGAAATACAAATTTGATATTGTTAACACCTGTATCACAACAAAATATAATTATATGTCGTCGTCTGACATTTCATCGAGTAATCCTGACATAGAAACTGTATTAGTCGGCACGGAAGCATTCCGTCTTTGTGGTAAACCGGATTCGACATCCTCATCATCTTCGTCTTCTAATCGGAAACCTCTGTTGATTTGATCGTCAAGAGGACGATAACCATGAGAATGTTCAGATCTTCCCCAATTCGGATCATTCTTCATCACAGTGTGTCGGCATCCATAGATCAAGAATAGTATCACAATGCACATTGAAGGAACGAGAATGAATAGAAAACTCATCGAGTCCTGTAACTCCCATTTATATTTAATTTAAAAACTATAACATTACCACGATCCCAATGAACATATAACCATGAATCGGTGATAGATAACGATTCTCACGAAGCGCACGTTTCACAATTCCCATACTTCCGTCGTTTTCAGAAGGAGTGATATTGAGCACATGACACATTAAACCATATAAGTCAATGTTTTCGGGAATATCAGCAATCTAAAATTAAAATAAATGTATATTGTGAGAACAATTCAATTACGGTGAAGTTTTCGGAAAACGCAGGGCCGTTCATTATCAAAAATGCGCGCATTTCTGGTCTATCCGGATCCATTCCATGGGTTGATGAATTGAATTTTGTTGTCCCATTTATTCCGTAATCTCTGAACATTTTTCTTCCGATTCTGTCAAATAATGATACTCACGCTTCTAATTGTTCTTTTCGACAGCTAAATGAGATGGCAGATCCAATTCTCGGCTCAAATACAATTTCGCCAATTCTTGTGCTATTCTGGTAATGAAATCGCGTTGGAACATCTTTCTTCCAATGTACATCCACTTCAAATTGGTTCTTTTTAACAGCTTCCGTCAAATTGTGGAAAATTGCTTCAGCGATTTCTTTCGAATGAGGATAAATCATATGATCACCCATTTCAAAACCATTCGCACTGACGTAATCATGAATACACATAACGTGTTTCTCATCTTTGATTTCCGCATGTCCATGATCAGCAGTTAAGATTATGTTAATTTGTGAGCTCAGATTATTCGCCTCGATCCTAAAATTTTGGATATTGTCGAAGACGGATTGGACAAATTTGAATGGATCAAACGCGTTAGCGTTATCTTAGCGAAGAAATCAAAAAAATTTCGCACGCGCCTTTAATATCTACCGTAATTTTCAATGTATTTCATAATAGATCAAATCGAAAATAATTATTAGGCCATGGCGCCAAAATTTGAATAATAAACAACACATTTTTTAACATTAAACAAAAACAAGTATGTATTACCTCTCAATGAAATATCGAAAAAGCTTGTCGAGCTCTGTTAATTTCTTCTTCAGTTCGCCATTGTGAAATCCGTTAGTGTGAAGGACATGGTCAGGTTCGGCGATATACCTGAAACCAACTTACATCAAACCGAAGTCAACATTTTTCTACAAACCAAGCAACAAAATTCATAGGATCTTTTTCTCTCATGAATAATTCAATAACTTCATCAGCATCTTTCATCCAAGTATTTAAATTTCCGTAGGTCTTCCACGACTTGGAATACTTTGGTTTATGAGGAATGTAAGGAAACGGAGAGTCTCCGTTCGGCCAATATAAGGCTGCAGATCTTCGCGTTGTTTCCCATCTGAAGATTAAAAGTAATCGGGAAACAAGCTCAAGACCGTACCGTTCATTTGTTAACCAAATAGGATCTCCTTGATACCAGAATTCCTCTTGAGATGCATTAACGACACCAGGTCTTCCAGTCATGTTGAAATAATCAAATCTAAACAATACATCGAAACAAGGTTACACTATTGTGAACAAACGATTTTTTCGTGTATTCATCGAAGAAATAATTGGCAACAATTCCATGGTTTTCCTCATACAATCCAGTACTGATACTCATATGATTTGGGGCAGTGTATGTTAAATATTGCGATTTTACCCCTGATGTAAACCATGTACTTTTTGTTGCAAATTTGTATATATTAGGAACCTGAATTTGAAAATCTAAAACCTCAAAATCTTTTTTTTTTAATTCTTACCAACTCTTCATTAAGTAAATCATTGCGAAATCCGTCAAACGATATCAGCAATAATTTAGGATGATTGGACAAGCCAGCTGTTATTGTTATCCATGTTAGTATCAAGGCAATTTGCATACTTCCATAAGCTTTAAGATTACAGAAAGTATAGCAGCTGCCTAAAAATGAAAATCTTGAGAAACATCTTGGATAAAAAAACATAATTATTGCTGTCTCACAATGGAAATTTGATTAAATGCGCACTATGGAAAAATGAAAAAGCAATGCTCGAATGAACTATGTTTAAGAAAAAATCGAAATTAATTTTTAAAAAATGGAAAAAATAAACGGTTCGTTCTTATCTTATACGAACAACAATTAAATAATTAAAAAATATTTTATATAAAATAATTAAAAACAACTTGGAAGAAAACGGGGAATAATTTTAAAAAAATCTAATACTATGAACATCGTGTAACCAAAAACAAATACAGTAATGGCCGTGAAAATTTTTGTCCACGGCCGCCATTTTTAAAACATTCGAATAAGAAAAATTAGTCCATGGACCAAGGTGCTAATAAGACATACCTTTTTAGATAATGAGACGAAAAGGGTGAATTGAGAAATTAAGTAACTTTCACAACAAACAAGATACATTAACATAGTCAAATGAAAGGCTAAAGGGGAACGAAATAACAATGTGGCCAAAATGACAAATCGGTCCAACTACAGATTTAAATTACCATCATAATATGAAAGAAAAAGTAATCTAAATTTAATTTCGAAAGATATCGTTTAAATAATTCTTTTGTGAGATCCCATTGGGTATTACCCTAATTATCTTTACAAGAAATGGAAATCGAACTGAAAAATTTAAGGAAAAAGTAAAAGAGAATATAAAATGATAACAGATCCACTAAATTCAATTTTCCACGCCGTAATTATTTTTTTAAACTGGAACCATTTCAGGACTGGTTTCTGCCTAATTGTATGGTTTGACTAAATATACCACCTTCAGGTTAAATTTTCGTTCAGTTTCAATCATAGAAATTAATATTTAGCATTTCAAATCCAGGTTGATCTTTTGTTTTTTTTTTTTGCAATATTTAATTCACATAAATACTTATGTACTTCCATTTTTTGTTCCAAAACAAATCATAACAATGGACTTTTTTCTGCATTATTGTTGTTTGTTGTTGTTGTTGTTGCTACTGCCAGTATGCGCCATTTTCACCCTTTTTTCCAGTTGACTCACGTCACATCCGGTGCTAAAAGAAGGTGGAGTCGATGAAGAAGCACACGAAAATAATGCGCAAAAGGAAAATCCAGCAAAAACTTTGATGCCGTTTTATTCTTTTCGCACTACTTTCTTTTCTTCTTTCCGTTTCGTTTTTTGGCTATTTAAAATTCGCACTATACGTCGTTATTTTATTTATGCTAGGAATGGGTTGCGGCTCATCTTCACCAGAAGTTGCTCCGGAACCCGTTGAAGAAACATCTCCATCATCGGAAGTTCCATCTGATCCAAAAGTCTCTCACAGCTATCGCCCTTCCATTATTAGTTTGCAAATACCGAATGATTTTGGCGACGATGTCAGTTCGGATGCGCTAAGGTATGAAGTACCAATTTATTGTGCTGATCTGGTCGTACTCGAACTGCACTTTTTCATAATTTCTGAAGACTAATGAAAAAAAAAACCAATGATTTTGATCTGATAGTGCGTTTAATGGTTTTTTTTAAATTTTAAGTGACCGGTCTGAAGGTCATGAAGAAAATAAAGACTACCTCTTCTCAACCGACGTCACACTTCAATGGCTTTTGCAACGAATCTCCGACAAACTCAAAAAGGAAATCCCCGAAGAGCCCCAATGGATCGTTGAGCGTTTGAATAGGCCAAGTTGGGATGTCGACTATGCCACTTCGTCGGTGGTCCGTGTCACATTTGGTTGGGACGATGACGATTTGCCAAAAAGTGTTGTGCTCAAAACACCGGTTGCAAAAGACCAAAGAGAAGACGAAGAGGGAAAATACCATTACATTATGTTCAAAAGGTTGGAGAAATGGCCAATCTAAACATACATATATTCAAAGCTTTTTCATTAGAGAATGCAATGTCTACGAATGGACGCAAAAGTTTCCTAAGCTTATTGCGCCGAATATAATTCACATCAAGAAACATTCAAAAGAAGGCAGCGGAGTCGTAGTAATGGAAGATGTCAGTGAGAAAGGGGTGGAGCAAGATCCCGTGAAAGGGCTCTCGCTGGAAGTTGTTAGAGACCTACTCAAACAAATTGCATACCTTCATGCCACCTCTCTTAAGCACACTTCTTGGAGCACCTTGGTTAGAAATAAAAAAATCGACTCTTCGAAATTTTCAAATCTAGGTTGCTGATCTTCCTCCTTCGTACTATGCGCACATCATTGGAAATTTCGACGATACCATGACATTCTTTGAACGTCAAGATGTTGATCATTCACGATTTGTGGTAAAAATGTTCAGTACAAATTTTATAAACGTTTTTATTCAAATAAGCACCTTGCCAAATTTTTCTCTGCCGAATATCTTCATACAACTGCAACAGAAAGTACAGATGAGCTTGGAATGCCTAAAGTTTTGGTTCACGGTGAGCCATACGCAAGCAATGTTTTTACGAAAATGGAAGGAAAAGAAGAAAGAGTGATGGCTTTGATTGATTTTACAGGTGAGCTATTCCAAAAAAATACTATTTTTGGTAGAAAAAGGGAAAAATGATTTTAAGAAAGTCATTCCGGCTGCTTTGCTGAAGATGTTGCCAAAATAATCTCCTGGAATTTGAATGCAAAAGAGAGAACAAACAACACTGGAAGTCTTCTAGAAGGATATCATTTCCATCTAGCCCGATATTACGACGGTGATTGTCCGTTCACTGTGGACCTCATTCAGAAGGCATATGAGATGTTTGTCCCTTTCGCAATGGTGTCTTTATGTGGAAAGGTGAATCATTAAAGTTGTTCCGACCTCTTAAATACAAATATTTGCTTGAAATATAATATTTTGAATGGTTTCAGGTGATGAGTATAAAGAATAAAGGCGATAAGGAACCTCTGATTGAGCGAGCTAAAAGCCTGATACAGCAATGCTACACAATGGAACGGCTGAACGAATGATCCAATTCAAAATTAACCCGTTTGTTATTATTTTATTTACATTTACTGTCTTTCAGTTATTAATATTAGTTGAATGCATGATTTAATAATAAATACACATAATGTGCTGATAAATTTACGTGAACACTACTTTCCATAAACGTTTTATTCTCGAAGGAGATCGATTAATATTCGGTAACTTCTTGCCTTATCTTCATTTCTTTTTTTGATTCGGCTGCGTTTTGCAGAAGCCACTGAAAAAGTCGAAAAATGACCCATTTGAATTATGAGACGAAAATGCCGCTTGGCACGGCGGTCATTGATCAGTTTTTGGGTCTCAAACCACACCCAACCAAAATCCAGGCGACGTATGTTTGGATTGACGGAACAGGAGAGAATCTGCGATCAAAGACGAGAACATTTGACAAGTTGCCGAAGAGAATCGAAGAATACCCGATCTGGAATTACGATGGATCTTCAACGGGACAAGCCAAAGGAAGGGATTCAGATCGTTATTTGAGACCAGTGGCATCATATCTTGACCCATTTCTCGGCGGGAACAATCGACTGATTCTATGCGACACTTTGGACCATGAAATGCGTCCTACAGGTATGCCTAAATGACAAAACCATGCAACTTACGGCTCGATTCAGCAACAAATCATCGCCAAATGTGTGCCGAAATCATGCACGAGATTCGCGATGCAAAACCATGGTTTGGAATGGAACAGGAGTATTTGATCATTGATCGCGACGAGCATCCACTCGGATGGCCAAAACATGGATTCCCAGCACCACAGGGAAAGTATTACTGTAGTGTTGGAGCGGATCGTGCATTCGGTCGCGAAGTCGTCGAAACTCATTATCGCGCTTGCCTTCACGCGGGTCTTAATATCTTTGGAACAAATGCTGAAGTTACTCCAGGACAGTGGGAGTTTCAGATTGGAACATGCGAAGGAATCGAGATGGGTGATCAACTATGGATGGCCAGATACATCCTTCACAGGTAATTCATCAAGTCGTTGAGGTTACATACACAAATCAGAGTTGCGGAACAATTTGGAGTATGTGTAACTCTTGATCCAAAACCAAAGATTACTATGGGTGATTGGAACGGTGCCGGATGCCATACAAATTTCTCAACGGCGGAGATGAGAGCCCCTGGAGGAATTTCTGCAATAGAGGCAGCAATGGAAGGCCTCCGTAAGACCCATCATGAGGCAATGAAGGTCTATGACCCAAATGGAGGTCGTGACAACCTTCGTCGTCTTACTGGTCGCCATGAGACCAGTTCGGCCGATGAGTTCTCGTGGGGAATCGCCAATCGTGGCTGCTCTATTCGAATTCCTCGACAAGTGGCTGCCGAAAAGAGGGTTCGAGTTTCCTTCGTTACTTTTCATTTGATGCAATATTTAGGGATACTTGGAAGATCGTCGCCCATCATCTAACTGCGATCCGTATCTTGTGACTGCAATGGTCGCTCAGAGCATTCTTCTTCAAAATGAATAAACGGATGAATTATTAAAAAACTTCACAGGGAATTAATATAAAAATAGCAGACAATATAGAAATTTGCATTATTAGTTTTAGAGTTTGAAGAGTATAGCCTGCTTTGGTGGAACAATAAGTTTGTTGCTGGTTAGATCGACCTTCTGTCGAGAGGAATAGCGTGTGACATTCATGGTAGTGACAGAAATCTGAAAAAGAAACGTTTCGAGAATTTAAAAATTTAATTAAAAAAATACCTCGGCGTTATTGACTTGCTTATTTGGCGGAATTAAACGATTCGATGGAGCATTGGCGAAATCAATCCCTTGTTCAATGTCTCCGAAGTTCAAAGCCACCACATAGACGGCTCCAGCGGCGGTTTTATTTTTTCCTTCCACAAATCGTGAAAAGAGAATAACCTCGTTGAGCATCTCATCTCGTACAGTTTCACCGACAATCAAAGCTTCATCTCGCTGACGAAGCTTAGCCAATTTGCGGTATGTTTTCAATGGAGAAGTCTCAAGTCCAAATTGTGTCTGAATCGTTTCAATTTTCGTTTTAATATTATGAAAATCTTTACCTCGAAATTGTCTTGTCCTGACAATTCGTTGGTTTCAGCAAAAAACAAATCCCCGCCACTGAAACTACTGAATCCATGATGATCTTCAGTTGTTGGAGTCCATTGCATTATTCCGCGCTGTCCGTCAGTTCCTAATTTATTTACTCCATCCTTTAACCCAAGTTCTTGTCCATAGTAAATTGAAAGAGCTCCAGGGAGAGTCAATTGCAAGAAATTGAGGAGCTGACTCGTTTGCGAATCAAATCGACTGGCAAGTCGAGAAGAGTCGGAATTCGAGAATTGCCAATGCGGTACATATTGCTTATTCTGAAAATATTTTTCTAAAATAATTTTCCTAGAATTAATTTGGAAACGAGAAAATAATAGGTTGTCGACCAGGCATATCCATTCTAGTGGAATCTAATAAACAACACGAAAACATAAATGCAAAGAGAATAAAAAACTACATTGATCTACATTTATAAACTTACATGTTTTTGGATTATGTACTTTTCCACCTAAACCCCAATTATTACAAACTATATATTTACTGTCGTTTTTCCCACAAATAAAAAAGCTGGGATGAATAATTTTGAATACGCAGATTATTTCTTGACGCAATTAACAAACCACTTAATTTTCTTCAATAAAGCGTTAAAAAATTACACGCAATTTAAATTTTTCTCATTTGTGAGAAACGACAATACATATATGATTCCTATATATGTATATGTATATATATATATATTTCAAAATTTAACCTCATGACGTTGGTAAGCAGTATCGAGTGCATTATGGACACATTTGGCAATTGATGGTTCACATTTGGCTTGTGTAAGAGTTGTAAATGAATTATCAATAACATATTGCAAATCTCCAGTTTGGCGAGCAACGGTATGAAGGGATTCGATATCTCGAAGCGAAGAGAACAATACACTAAAATTAAATAATGTTTTTTTTACAATTTAGTGTCAGTATACATATTCTTCTCTCTTAAATCAGCATGTCCTTTAATGAAATCCCGAATAGATGTAGTAATCTCTTTGAGATTTTCAATAGCTTGATTGTGCTGAAATGATAATATTTCCACAATTTTCAAAATTTAGAAGGAAGCTAAATTGCGGATGTATTCATGCAATATAAATTTATTTTTTCTTAAGTACCTCGAAAATGTTGGCAGGATATCGTAATTTTCCAAAATTGTGGCTGAATTTTTTCGAAACGTTTATTTAAAATAAAATAGATTGTTTTTTAAATGTTTTTATTGCACCAAGAGGTCCCAACTTACATCGGGTTTTCCGTTGCTATCAAATGCCAGCTGGCTAACATGGTCAATGTGAAATCCGTCAACACCAAGGAGAAGGAATTTCTTTATAGCCTCACTAATTGTTTCTTTAACTTTTATGTTGTTCCAATTGAGAACAGGATTCTCGCTGGTTGGATATCCCAGGTATCTGAAACAATAATTAGATATTCTCATTTTTCGCATTATTACTTCAGCGTATTTGATCCATGGAACGGATAATAGTTAGACAAATTGAATGCTGGTGTCCCAGGTTTAGCAGTCACGAAATGGTCTTGAAGACGGTCGACAAACCAAGGATGCTCTACAGAGACGGAACTAACCGGAAGATCCATAACAATGTACATATCTGAAAATACAAAATAAATAGATATGCAGAATTTGTTTACAAACCTCTGTTATGAACTGTCTCAATAAGCTCTTTGAAATGTTCTTCTTTTCCGAAACGAGGATCAACTTGCATATGATCGATGACATCATAAGGATTGAAGTAATTATCCTAATTTTATGATTATTGATTGTATTCAAGAATACATTTTTATACCTTTTGAACCTGGATTACAGGTGTCGGGTAGATAGTTGTCACCCCAATTTTACGCAAAAAGTCGATCTTCTCGGTTATACCGGCAAAATCTCCAACACCATCTTCGTCCGAATCGCGGAATGTTGCAGTGAGCATCTAAAATGTTAAAAATTGGAAAAACATATATATATATATATATATATGTACAGTACTGGCCATAATGATGTTCGCCTAGTGTTTTTTGAGCATAACTTGGCTCAAACGCAGCCGATCGGGCTGAAATTTTTACTGTAAACGCTAAACACAGTTTCGCAACCTTGGAAACGACAAAATTGCATCATCTTGAAAAATTAATTTTTTTTTCAATTTTTTTGTTTTTTTTCGATTTTACCAATTTTTCATTTTTTTCAAACTTTGTCCATAAAAATTTTTTTATTTGAAATTTGAATTTGAAACATGTTTTTTGTAATTTTTCAACCTTCTGGAAAGAAAAATTTCACGGCGGACGTCCAAAAAGCGATCGTCAACGGTCATAAGACTGGGTCGTCCAGAAGCTCTCTGGCTCAGCAATTCCTGTGCTTCGGAAGAGGAATCCAAAAAGTTTTGCAACGATTAAGACAAAATGTACAATTTTTTAATCATTCTGGACTGTTTCTAATCTCTTGGGCTGCATTTTTGTTAAGAAATCACATGGTAGACATTGCAAAACTACTAGGCTCCAAGATCGGAACATCTGTCGGGCTTCAAGAGAAGATCCTAGACGGACTTCAGCAGATATCCAGATGCTTATGGCAACGCCAAATGCTTCAACACCATCCAGAAGAACAATTAGACGTCGTTTGAGGGATAATGGACTTCATGGAAGACGCCTGGTGAAGAAACCATTGATCAGTGAGAAGAATCAAAAGACGAGGGTGGCATGGTGCAAGGATCATCTGAACTGGGACGATGTGAATGGGCCAAACACATCTAGAGCGATGAATCGAAGTTCAACTTGTTCGGAACTGATGAAATCAAGAGGATTCGTCGACCTATCGGAGCCAGATTCATGCCAAAGTACCACCTCCGAACGGTGAAGCATCTTGCAGGGTCTGGAGCTGCTTCTCCGACACCGCCATGGGACCGCTCCGACGTGTAAATGGAATTATGAATCGGTACCAGTACAAGGATGTCCTGGAAACCACAATGAGGCCTTGGGCATTGGCAAACGTCGGACGTGCATTCGTTCTCCAGCAAGACAACGAGTATGAGCACACGTCTGTACATGTAAAGAATTGGTTCCAACGTCACCGAGTTGATGTTCTTGCATGGCCATCGCAAATTCCGGACCATAATCCGATCGAACACCTCTGGGAAGAACTGGTACACATGGTTAGAGGGCTCCGAGCATCAGTCACCGACGAGAAGTTCGCTCAACTCGAAGCCGCATGGAGTGCCATTCCGATGCAGTGATCCGCACCCTCTTGGACTCGATTCCTCGCAAATGCCAAGCGGTTATTAATGCCAAGGGATACGCAACAAAGTATTGATGATTTAAAAACCGGTTTTCTACACATTTGTAACGTTTTCGGGTTTCTGAGACTTTCAAATCACATTGTGTCATTTTTTCCATTTTCTGCATTTTTATGAAATTTGTGATTTTTCGAAAAAAAAACTTTCCTGCGGTATGCGATATCATTCAAACGCATTTTCAACGCGTTTTAAAGATATGGTAAAAATTTCAGCTCGATCGGCCGCGTTTGAGCCAAGTTATGCTCTGCTCAACTCAAAAAACACTAGGCGAACATCATTATGACCAGTACTGTGTATATATATATATATATATATATATATATATATATATATATATATATATATATATATATATGGACATAATGTCCAAACATTTCATTATTTAATCATATTTTCAATGTTTTCGAGATCCTAAAATTAACTATGCGCAATTGTCCGAGTGCGTAGAAGTACTACATCAATTAGACATTCATTGTTACCCGTGCCGCTTTAAACATTATCTGCGCGCATCACTCAACTATCCACGACACCCATTTTGCATAATTGTTACACTCGTCTATATTATGCATCAATCCCGATGGGAGCGCGAACCGATTAATCAATCAGATAATAATAATGCGCGACGGGAATACAAATTCCTGATGAAAATCGAAAATCGCCATCGTACCTGATACGAAACTTTCGTTTGCCACCAATGTGGTTTTTGCTTTTCAGCACATTTCGGTGAGAGCACAACAATTGCGATAGCTCCTCCAAACATTGCGATCCATGCGAGCCAGAACAAGGCGAAGAGGATGTTTCTGAAAAATAAAACCTTACTCTCCAGATGGGACAATTAATTAGCACAAACCTAACTGGCTTCCAGAAAGGATCATTGCGGTATTTTTCAAGTTGCTCTTTTGTCAATCCGACAGCCTTCGGCTCAAGCTCGAAATTGACACGTTCGGTAGTCTGAAAACGACAAATTGTAAAAACAAAATTGTCTCTAAAATTCATTTCGTTCAGTGCGGAAAGGTTTTTTTCAATGGGAAGTATTGAAGTTATGTGAAACTCGAGAGGTTTTTGTTAATACCTTTTCAAACGTCGCAACATCTCCTGTGTTGTTTCCTTCCTCCGCAATGAGGGCATCGTTTGTCGACATCCTGAAAAGAAGGTGGAAGATTTTTGAATGAAGTTGAATATATGTCTATTTGACGGTTTGCTTTGCAAACAAAACTATTTAATTAATATTGGTACGAAAGATTAGAAAAAGAATAGAGGCAATTTTTGAATGGTGCATCGAAAGGAGAAGGAGGAGGAGATTGAGGAAGACGAATCGGAAAAAGGCGGGCACGAATGTGCGTAAAGGAAAGAATGAGAGAAATGAGGCGGCGAGGGTTCACACTCTGCATCGCCACATTTTATTGCGCTGGCGATAGAGGCGAAATGAAAACGAAAATCGTACAATACCCGGACATCCCACTAACGGTTTTGAAAAAAAAAAACATAATCAATAAAAATATTTTAAAATAGAGAAAATCTAAAATACGTTAACGAATGAAATAAATGGTTTTTGAACCCTTTTGAGACAGCATACAAATGTGGACTGACATTTAGTGTAGAATAACTTGAAATTAAAGACAAAAATTACCTTGAGCATACAATCAAAGTTTAAAATTACAAAATATTTAACTATTAATTATTAACTACTTCAAAATTGGGAGAAATTAGAAAATTTCGCTTAAGTAATCACTTTTCAATACTTATGGAAGCAACTTGTACCCTATATAATTAAATTTTCCAATTGAAATGAGCTGCAACATTAAATTGAATCCGAATCCACTTGAAATGAAGCGAATAATTGCAACAGCAAAACGAAATGAGCTCGGCTTTGGTGTGGCTTCGAAGGGTATTTTTTCAACCTGCGTCTCGGGGTTTAAAACGTTTCGTAGCTTGAGGGGTTTAAAGTACAAAGTAAAAAAAACGAAATGATTCTACTGTGAATGTTGAGTTATTAACAGTCATGATGCAAATAAAATGTTTTATAATATGCATTCTTATATTATTATAATTGATTTGAAACATTTTTGACAGAAAACTAGAATTTCCGGTGATTTGGAAATGCAATAAAAAATCGGCAAATCGAATAAAATTTGAGATACACATTCTGGATACACAATATTTATTATGTATTCAACTATGCAACTCTGGTATTTCCTTTCAAATCGAATACGACAAGTTTCGGCTCCGAAAGTTGCCGGTTTCAGATCAAAATACGTCGAATTCGATTGCGAAATTATCGTTTTCTTTGAAATTCGATTCGAATGCACTCGTATTAGTTTCGAACATTTTTCTATTTGATTCGGATGAAATCGTGGGGGAGGGGGCTAATTATTCGCCTGAGTGATAGCTGACGGAAGTACGGACCACCAATTACCACTTGGCTAAACCCTTTACGCAGATTACTACAAATAATCCACGCTTGGGAAATGAGCAACAATTATTTATACAAATGTAAATACATATAACCGAATGCACTGCGCGAAAAGGTGAGCTAATCTGGGAATCAGGCCAGCGCACCCGTCGGGCTGCACACGAACACATATATACGAATTGGGCTCTGTGCAGCCATATGAGTTTAATGTGCTAACATTGAAAACAAATATTGGTTTCGAGTCAAGATGGTTTCGGTTGACGGTCAAGTATTGTGCGCGCAGCTCTTTGAGGAACGCGCACTCGAATTACCAGTTAGTTGAGGACTTAATCGTTGCCATATTTGAGTAATCGAACACCCTTTGCCTTGGTTTTTGATTGCAGTAAGATTGGAAGTGAAATTGAAAAATCAACAACATATTTGCAGTTCAGCACTTTTTGACAAACAATACACGTCATTTGCACTGCTCAAATTAAAACAGACCATACATAAAAATTGTAAAATGAAGAATTCCACAATATAACGAAATAGGAAACTAGGAAATTTCCAATTTCGAGAAAAATTTCATATGAAACGCGCATGTTATCATGCAATTGGTGCAAACACGCTACACATACCTCACACTACCGTAACAGTAACTTAAAATGTTATGCACATTTTTAATCCAATGAATCCAAAATAAATTATGATACCAATAACGAGAATCATTATGAATGAAGTTCTAAAAAAGTATCTGATAAACGTTTCGTCATTTTCTGCAAGAGCAAACATTCAGCCGTTCATTGTAAGATTCACAAAAAAAATTAATTAGAATTGATAAACGCTCAATCTTGTCTAATATTTCATAATTTCCAAAATTAGGATATTTAATTGGCACTTATTTTCATTTCCCCTTTTCTTTTGAATCTGTAATATAAGTTGACTTAATTACTGTCAATTCTAACAGTTTTACTCTCTTGTTAGAAATTATATCAAGTACAAACAAAGCTTTTAATGACCACAAATCGTCGCCCAAAATTGGGTTGATAACCCTTGGAATGGCTCGCGATTAGCGTGTCACTACGTACCAGCTGCTACCAATTTTCACGTTCTTCATTGATAGACATTATTAGAAAGCTTTATTTTATAAACCGTTTGGTAATTTTTATTTTTCGGCGGCGACAGGCAACCTCTAATATATAAAAACTAGAATCGTCTACTTATTTATCAGTAATAAATATATGGTCTTTATTATTTTTAGATATATGAACGTGAAAATTTGAATATTTAAGAAAAATTTAGTGCTTTTCAAATTAAAAAAGCAAAACAATGAGGTTTTGCCAATATTTATTTGTATTAACCAGGTTTGTTGTATTGGAGTCTATCCATGCCGGATCGAAACCGAATTAACCCAATTGTTGATAAAAAATTTTCTTGAAACGAGTGTAATTGAATAGTTTGTATATGGAAAGTGTTTATATTTGATCAAACTTGATAATTTCGGTTTCCTCGGCTAATTATGAGAAAAATCCATAGGCCCAACATTCCGGTTGAAATGAGAAGCTGGTATTAATTAGGAAATTTCGCACTTATAGTACAAGGAACAGATAAAGAAAAATTTTTTTGTTTTGACCGAAAAATGTTGTTCAGACGATACTAATTTCAAATGTGTGCTAGATAGTGCACGATTCGAGAGATGACCTCTTTGCCCTTTATCACTACTACATATATATATAAGGTTAGTAAGTTGATTATTGATAAAGGAGCTGGCTATCTCAAAGGGGTCGTGGTCATTTTATTATCACAGTGTATACCTACTACCAATCGCTATTATTTCCTAGTTGCTTACAATTTATTGCTCTTCTATTATAGTTGCTCGTTGATAAATATTAAGGTAAGCTGAAAATAACAATAACAAAATTTTGTGTGAGATACGAAAAGAAACAAGTGTGTCATTTTTCTATTATAAATATTAAATGTTTTTTCTAAATATTAAACTTTTAAAAAATTGTAATAGAAAAGATTTTGAAAATAAAAATCAGATTTTTCGTACATTGGTATGTATACGTGCTAGAATTGAGAACAGTGTTTTTTTTTTTTCAAATGTATTCCTGCTCTCAAATTTGAATCAAAAAATCGTAAAATATCTTAAGTTGGATAGACTTTTATTAAGAAAATTTTTCTACTGTCGTTTTAAGTCATTTCATTTTTATCAATACAGTAGTCTGTTATTGCAAGCTGTTTACTCATTTTTTCAGTTTTCAATCAGTTTTTGGTCGAGTCCCAACTCTAATAAAAACGACGATAAACAAGTGAAATTCTATTTTTGCTGACTTTGTTAATTGTTATCAACACACTATTCATACCGGTAGCTCCTCTTTCGCCTTGTTTTTTTTAATATAGCAAAGACGGAAATTAATGAAGGATTTTAGTTTTTTTTTTTTAATTTTTCAGAAGCAATCCAAATGGCTCACGAACCAGCACACCCGCACGTCTTCGAGGCTTCCGACTTGGCAACTAAATCCGTTATCGTGTACTGTGACCGCGCTGAAGTCAAGCGGCTCGTGCAGGTCGAGCTCACCAAGGGCAATCACGAAATTGTCGTGCAGGTGAGCTAATTTTGCGTGGGTTCTAATCAATGCACTTTCCTTTGCATAATACGCATCAACGAAATTTCGATAACGTTGCAGAAAACTTGAGATTTTTCGTGTAAACATCAACCAGCGTCGTATGATGTTTGACATTTCGCCGAAAGGGTGGAAATTGCAACAAAACTGTAAACACATATCCGGAAAATGATATAATTTTTCTTATATTGTTTCACGCAAACTGTTGCCATATATAGATTAATCTTGTATCAACATATTTTTTCGATGGCGCTAATCAAAATTTCGATTTAAACTGTGGGAATTCCTATACCGTACCACCGATAGCCTGCGAATCAAATTCACCATAAATTTACACACGGTGTTCGTTTTTTTTGCGATTGGAATAGATAAAGAAGCTCTGATACAAAATTACTGGAAGATCAAACGATTCTTTGTAATTGGATGCTGCTTATGAATCATTATGAATCATTTTAACACTCAATTCGAATTTTTAAGCGAATTAAAATATATCTCGTCGTGAAGTGTTCAAATTTTCCACCCATCCAATCTTTCAATGTTGAAAAAAAAATTGTCAAAGTCCACACAATGTTCCTTGTATCGCCGAAAATTTCTTCATGATAACGCCTTTTTTGGGAGTGAGATAACGCGTTTTGCAAACTCAGGAATATTTTACAGAATGTCTCCGCCGTGATTGAGCGAGAGTCGGTGCGTGTCGACGGATTGGGTGTGCTCATTCAGGAAGTGCAATATCAAGAAATGCCTCATGATTTGAGTACTGAAACGGATAAGGTTGGAAATTGAAAGAATGACAGCGCAATGAAAAATGTTTGAAGATAATCGAGTTGGAGAAGACGAAAGCAGATTTGGAGTGTGAAAAATGTACAATCGAGGATGAATGTTGTTCGATTCGAAAGCGAATTGAGGTCTTGGATGGAATTGCATCTCAAGTCTCTTCGAGTTCTCCAGGAGTCTCATTCGCCGCTCAAAAGCCATTGTTGACTCAAAATTCGAGCCAACCGAATTTGGCTAGACGTCATACTGTAACGGGACAAGAACCAAACATTTTGGGTTTAGGAAACCCGGGCGGACCCCCGTCGTTCTTGTTAAACGAAGAATCTCTGGAGAACCTGGCCAAGTTTCTTCAATATTACGGTATGTCGAACACTTGTGCGCCTCATCTTTGTCTTTTAAGGAAATGCGGTTAGCGAGATGAAGCGCGAATTGCGCAAGCGTCAAAGAAACACCGAACAATTGACTGAACGAATCGATCTTCTTGATCGCCAATTGGATCAACTTCGTTGCGGTGCGGAATATGACTCCGTCAAAAGGTCAGATAAAACCCATTTATACAAATATAGTACCCGGATTTTCCCGGTGGGAATGACACAAATAACTTAGATTCATTTTTAAAATTAGTACCCTGGAGCAGTACGTGGTGGTGGGCAGTGATCACAGGATCCTGTAAAATTACCAATTCGAATTATGCTCGAAATATCACAAAATCCTTACCCTTTGCTCCTGGCTCTCCTGGTTTTCCTGGCTCTCCATCGACTCCGTCCTTTCCATTTTCTCCATCTTTTCCAGCTGGACCAGGCTCTCCTTGAAGTCCCGGTCTTCCTTGTTGTCCTGGTCTTCCATCTTGTCCTGGTTCTCCTTTCTCTCCTGGCTCTCCTGGCTCTCCTGGTTCTCCTGGTGGAGAGGAAACAGTGCGCTGAACTCCTGGCGCTCCGTTTGCTCCTTTGTCTCCTGGCTCACCATCGGCACCTGGTGGTCCAACTGGTCCTGGGGCTCCTTTGGTTCCAGGGCGTCCAACTGGTCCTGGTTCTCCAGGGTTTCCTGGCTCGCCATCAGTTCCCTTTGGTCCTGGCGGTCCTGGCGGTCCAGCCGGACTTGGTTCGCATTCGAAGCAGAAGTCTTCGGCGGTTGGCACATCTGATGGATCTGCATCCTTTCCTGGGCTTCCTGGAGTTCCTGGCTTTCCATCTGGTCCTGGCTCTCCATCATCTCCTGGCGCTCCCACTGGTCCTGCAGCTCCAGAACCGCACGAACAGCATTTGTCATGGCTTTGACGCTTTTGGCGGGTTGAAGCGACTGCCGAATCGCGATAAGCAGCCAATCGGTTGTATTCATTGCGAAGGGAGTCAGTTCGAGACTTGCAAAAAGTCAAATCGTCTTGAAGACCTGATTGGATGTTCTGCATGTAAAGGCATAGCATCGGAACGGCCATAATCACGGTAAGCGTGGCGACTGTCGAGGCGGCAATTCCTAAATAGGCGACTAATCAAACAATCACAAAAAATGCATACCAAAGAAGGCAAACTTCTTAACGGACTGGCGATCATCTTGCAGGTTAACCATCCTAAAGAATTCAACATAATTTGATATATTAATATGCATAATATAATTAAACACATAAATAAAAACTAATGTAAATGTCTTAATGAGATGGTGTTCCATTCGCAATGAATACGCATTGCGCACCACGCTTTTATATATCTGATAAGCCGAAAACGGACTTGCTAAGAAGGCGGCCGGCGGCGCATAAAAAAGTGAGCCAGATATGTATACCTTCTCTTCTCATCGTTCCGCCATCACTGTTCTGCGAGGCGATTTTTTGTAGATTTCTGATCGTACGAGTTTTGTTGACTGACGACGTGAAGAATGGCATGCATTGGGCGTCGACGGATTTATGGATCAAGCATTTCATAATAAGGGTGATCAATGCTGTCTTGTGACGATAAGAACATGTCTAACATAATATTACAATATTAGAGTTGTTTGAGACCTAGAAATTTAGATGAAAACAACAATAACGATGCGTTGATGTTTGCTATCAATTAAAATGTAATTAACGTTCGGCAATTACAATTATAACAATGTATTACTACATAGAAATCGTTTAATCAAACAATGTCATAAACACCTCTCGTGTTGACAAGTGAATCTCAAATAGTATTTTTCAGAAACATCAGTATTGTGGTCGAAATGGAAGAACCCCGAAAAGTCGAGTTGTTTATCACGTACCAGGTTTATTGCGCAAATTGGAAGCCGTGTTACGATATACGCGCAAGTACTGCCGAGGATGAGGATCAACACACCTCTGTCCAGCTCTGCTATTATGGAATGGTCGAACAGAACACTGGCGATGATTGGAGAGACTGCGACATTGTGTTGTCGACATGTGCCGCATCTCTCGGCGGATCTCCGCCGCATCTGGCTACTCTTTCGGCGACTCTCAACAATTCAAAGAATTCGAGGCGTCATGGTTCATCAGCGGCGAATCGCCGAAAACCAATGGGACTCTCGGCGGCTTCTGAGGAGGACATGGGTTTCGGCTCATTCGACTACAATGAGATTGTCGACGCGGCCGCTCTTCATCGCTTCAATAATGGAATTCATAGTCGCAGTAGCGAGGAAAATAGCGTTTCAACACAAGGAATCGAGACCATGGTATCCACGTGTTTCTCGATTCCAAGAACCGTCACGATTCTCAGCAATGGTGCTGAGCATAAGCTTCTCATTTCGAAGGTTCGCTTTAGAATATTATTTAGTTTTAATGTGCTGTTTAGATGGACCTTTCTTGTGCGTTTTCGCACGAATCTGTCCCTTCTCGATCCACCAACGCTTTTCTTTCGGCTCGTATCACTAACAGCACCCAATTACCTCTGTTGCCAGGCCCAGCTGCCGTCTATGTGAACAACTGTTTTGTAACCAAGACTCATTTGCGTCTTGTTTCACCCGGAGACGAGTTTCGATGCAATATGGGTATTGATCCATCGGTGAAAGTTGAATACAAATCCCCAACCGTCACTCAGGAGCAAGTCGGCTTCATGTCGAAGAGTATCCTAATGACTCACGAACAATTGATCAGTGTTCGTAACGCAAAAGTTAGACATAGTGTAATCATCACCGTTAAAGAACAGATTCCGAAAAGTCATGATGATAAAATAAAGGTAGACACTAGGCTTAAACATTGAACTAATACACACACATTTATTTTGAAGGTTTCCGTAGTTTCTCCGGAGATTAAAACATCTTCTTCAGCTGCTACTCGCCAGGAAGCACGTTTGAACAAGGATCATAATCTTGAATGGAGTGTTGTTCTCGCTCCGGGACAACATCGATTGCTGCCTGTTAAGTACACCATTGAGCATCCGGCGTCGGAATCTCTGTCATACAAAATGCTCTAGAATCGCTCAATTTATTTGTATACATCGTTTTATTTTTAAAAATTATAAATGTTTTCATAATAGCTTGCGAGTTTTAGGTTTCTGCCAATTTGCTGTATGAATAGAACGAGGAGGCAAATCCAACAAAATGTACTGCCCAGTAGTTGTATCATCAAGTCGAGCTCTAATTGGGCTGCTGCTTTTGTTGAGTACGACAATCGAACGTCTTCCTCCTGTAACTGATACTGCAGCTGCAGATACAGCAAGATTGCCGTCGACCTGATAGGAGTGTATACTTTACAATAGAAAATCACATTTTCCAAACAATACCTTCACACCAATTCTGCGAGAACCTTTCGGGAAAAACTTGCTGAAATGTCCAAGCGCGTAAAACATTGGCTGTTTGTAAAACTCTTGAGACGTTTTGTTGACGATGATTGGCGCGTCAACGACATTGTACGCCCAATTCGGACCACCAATTTCATCAAGACACAAATTCCAGTCGGTCCAACCAGTCACGTGATGATTTAAATCCGTTATGATATCGTCAGCGTATGATTCCGCACGAAACCAGTCACCCATGATTGGACCATGATGACCGAAATAGCCAGCACAAGCCTAAAAATTAATTTATTAATGAAAATAGATCAGAATTTACTTCAGTAGCGAGAATAAATTTATCCGGATGTCGTTCATTGGTCCAATCCAAAGTTGTGGCGGGAGAATATAAATTTCCATACCAATGAACAGCAACCCCATCGGCATATTGATTGGCAATGGGATCATTAAAAATCTGACAAGATAATCGATAATAAAAACAAAAATTAAACATTTACGGTGTCAGCCCATCCCGGAAGAAGAATTCTTCCGTCATCAAGGATCATAACCTTTAAATCTTTCGTTATCTTGTTACTTTTTAATGTAGGGCCTAGATAAAACATGAGAAAATCCCTGAAAATGAATAATAATCGTCTTATGCGATTAATGATAGACCTCATCGTCTCATCAGTAAAGTTGAGAGTTTGCCAACGGTATGTTATATCAGCTCCACTTGAAGGCTCGTTTTGAACCGTGACACCCCAAAATGGTATTCCATTCTTCAAATATTCTTCGAAAAATCTTAATATAATAAATATTTGTTTAATTATCGATTATTCAAATCGCTTACTTAACAAAATAATTTGCATAAGCTTGATAAATTTTTGGATCTTTCTTCATTTCTCCCCCGCCTCTCATTCTTCCATTTACTTTCATCCAACCGGGACAACTCCACGGCGATGCAAACATTCGAATATTCCCAGACGTCATTTTTTGAGCTTTTTGAATGTACGGAATCTGATAGTTTTTGATAATTTTCCGGCGAATTTACATTTTAAAACCTTGTATTTATAATCTTCATCAGCTAGTGCGAAGTGTTGTAGATCAAAATCATTTGGAACATCTGCATAGCTGTATTCTCGAGTAGAAAAGTCAGTACTCGCAATTGGAACTCGACCAATATTATATTCAAGACCTAAATTCGATTGATTGACTTCAAAACAATTCCGAATAACCTTCTTGTGTAAAATAGGCTTCTAAAATTTTATCAGCAATATTTCTATCCAAACTTGCGAGATTGATTCCGGTCGCATCTGTAAACGCACCACCAAATCCATAAATTTCTTGATATTTCTCTCCGGAATTCACCGAGATGGTAACATTCTCTAAATAGCAAATATTTAATATATCAAAAATTTTAATTCATGAAAACCATCTGATTTTGATCCGGACAATACTTTCACAGTAAACCGACGAAGTCTGTCTCCGTCCAAATCTGATCGATATATGACTGCTTTCCCATCTTTCAGATAGCCGAGAGGCTAAATTTTTTCGTATCAATTTTCTGATCAGAATGACATTGTTTTGTTGAGAACGTAGTTTTATCGTAGTTAGTATGTTTGTAGTAGCCGTACTCCCTCGACAAATTCCAAAATTAGGTGTGGAGGTCAATTCGAAAACAATTTTTCTTGTCGATTTTCGCTCATCGACCAAGACAATTCAATTCAGTTTTACACATTATATCGGCCGTCCGTAATTGTACGTTCAGAACACACTTATATTTTCGTTGAGTGGTGGAATTTTTGCGAAAAAACTATTTGGCGAACTTTGATGCGCAACTCACAGCTACCAAAAAATGGAAGAAGAAGAAGAAGAGAAGAAGGACGATTGAACGAACCTCGATTTGGTCACAATATGTCGCATTGCAAACACACACTTGATTCCTAAAGGCACCTTTGTAGATCTTTGGAGAACATTTCGAAGATTCTGAACAACAAATACTAGCCATTAAAAAAACCAAAATAACTACCAGAAAATCGATAAAATACCGAAGATAAAATAAGAAGTAGTGCTCTCATGTATCCCCACAACTGACCTTGGTGCTCTTGTCGAACACGTGTTGCAATAGCTATAGCAGATCAATAAAACGTCATACACAAAAACAAGAGTGAACAAAGCCCTTTCAAGTACGTCCACTTTGCTTGTTGCAAAATAAAATAATTAGTATTATGTATTACAAAACAAGTAACCATGGGTATATAAGCTATTGCTGAATTAGAGGCAACTACGCATTGTTATGTATTCATTAGTATTTCTTCTGTTTTTGATTTCCACTGTAATCGGACAGGAAAACTTGATAGATGGGTAGCGTTCATCGGAAACATTTTATTATTTTTCAATTACTATTTTTAAGCGAACAATGCAACAATTATTTTATTTACAACATCATTCATCAGGTAAAACTAGTCACTTTTCTCTTTAATTTCTTGCATTTTAAAAATATATCTATTTAGCCCATGATTGTAATTTTCAAGCGACTAGCATCAAATTTTAAAAATCGTAACGACTAATAGAGCTATCTATCAACAACGGTTTGTATCGTTAGGGAAACAGATCATGAGATACCGATATCATTGATACGGAATGATGTAAATCTAGATCAGCACTTTTTCAAGGAAACAATACCAATGATCTACATGTATCTCAGAAATATAGCAAATCGCATTAAACAAGGTTAGGTGTTGGCCAAAAACTGTCTTTCATTGCGAGTCATATAGATATGTTTTGTATTTAAGAAATAAAAGCAATACGAAAATAATGAAATATGAATTATTGGTAAAAATTGTATTTCAAAATGTGGGACTCGACGGGGAATTCAGAAATTTAAAGTAAAAAAAAATGAGAGTCTCAATTCAATACTTTAGATTTCTTAATTAGTCACTATTTTGAGTAAATTTACTATAACATTTTCAGCTCACAACCGACGAGCTATTATTAGAAAAAACACCCATAATTTCAAATGTTTTATAAATACTGATCATAAATTTCAGGCTGCTGCCACATCTCAAAACATGTGGGAAATGCGACAAAAGACGATGATGTTATTGAAGCAAACCTATCCTTTCGCCCGAAGTATGGGCTCAATCTGCACAGACCGCAATTTTCATTTCCCAGCAAACGTCAATCATCGTTATTGCACAGTTCGATTCCACTCATTCAAATGCCATGCGATCGTTTTTTGATCCCCCCGAAATAAATTGAATACACCTCATATCGACCTAAATAGATTAGGTTGCGTTGGTAGATCGATATCAATTACTCGCAGATTTCATGAATTTTCTCATCGTCGTTCTTGGTATTTTGGTGTTATTTATTCACCGCTTCTATTGCTGTAACTTCAAGGTTAATGTGCGGTCAGAAACGGAACACGACGTATGGGCGCAGTTCACATTTCACAACAAGACGCAGAGCGAAGTGTATGTTAGGATCTTCTCTTTTTCGAGACTTATTGATAACAGCTATCAATTTCAGTTCGAGTTCTTTAGAACAAAAAAGTTCGACGTTTAAAACTAAAGAAATTGAAAACTAACTGGAAACCATTATAATTCTTTGACCGATGAAAACATTCAGTTAAATTTAATTGCTGAGAAACTAGAAACAAATTATAAAATTTGGAAAATGAGTGTTCACACAATAGGTATTTTTATTTTAAATGTCTCCGAGCTTCAGTCGCGCAGTATTTTATTTTTCGAAATAAAACTTCCGCTACAGCTTGCAAGAAGCGTTTTATGGTTCTAAACTTCATAGTTATTGATAAGATTGCGTAAATTTTGAAAACAAGGAAGCGCTATCGACTTTGTCACCTTGAGCGGAAGCGAAAAACAATGGTTTTGGACAAACACTGATATTGAAGAGTCTAGACTTTCAGCAGACTTTTCTAATAATTGTTTGCTGGCAGTGCGCAAGCTCTGCACGACCTTTCCAAGGCACCTAATGAGTAGAATACTATACTGTTCAACGATGAAATATCGTATTGCCAAAATATATGCTAAAGTTTTCGAAGGAAAACAAAATATTGTGGAATAATGACGAATGTGAAAAACTGCAGCGATATCCTATGCATTGTGTGCGTACACCGAGTCGCACAACTCGATCTTAACTACAGTGATGTCAACTGAAAATTATTTAATTAACTATGGATCGTTCCTTTTTTATATAAAACAATTAACTTTGAATATTATATGAATATTATACAAAAATAATTACTATTACACTTTTTCAACACAACTATACATAAAACCATAAATTCGCCAAGAAAATACAGAAAGAAAATTTAAAAATTAATTGATTAAATAATTTTCAGTTGAGATTACTGTAGTTAAGATCGAGTTGTGCGACTCGGTGTACGCACATAATGCATAAGATATCGCTGCAGTTTTTCACATTCGTCGTTTTTTTCCATATATATATATGATTAAATAGTCTACTTAAGATCTATTAAAATCTTCGTACAATTTGACTTGCAGATTGAATTTCACGAGATATGGCGAGGAAAGAGAATTACGTGTAACTGGTGTCATTTGTAATATAGGACCAACCATATTGAAGGTTCGAACAGTTCACTTAAATGTAAATGGTTTGCATTTCCTTTCAGAGCTATAAGGAATTTCCAAAGAAGGGTGTCAAACCAATTGGAGAGACTTCGGCGTTTTTAGACGGGAATGGCGAAATGTTCTATAAAATTTTCCCGAAACAAGGTCCGATGGCAGTTCGTTCATTTGCTATGATCTGCGGATTCGGCCAATGCCGCGTCGGATGAAAATGAGCATCAATTTAATCATTGATTTGTTGTTGACATGAACGAATTTCCTTTAGCTTTCAATTTCCATCAAATTTGCTAAATCATTTCAAGGTCGGACGGTGTTGTGTCGAAAACCCCGAGAAAATTGTTACAGTCGAAAAATCTTTGAGCAGCGCTTGCCGGCTTTATATGGTCTTTCGGAAAGGACGAAGTGCCAAGGTTACATTTTGTGTGTGAGAATACACCGAGATGCGAACAAAGAGTTTAATGAGACGGAACGTTCTCGGCTACTGGTCATGCTGAAATTTTACTTTCTTTAGTGCCATTTCGCCTTGAACAGAAGCGAACCATGCAAAATTAAAAAGTTCGTCTCTTTCTCTGACACGCTCTCGATGGAAGCATATGATGAGTTCAAGAACTATTAAAAAAAACACGAGTGATCATGTCTGTTGGAATCGATTTAAGAAATTTCCGAAAATCAGAAACGTTCATCATAAACTAATTAGCCTTATCGCAATTGACACATTCCTCAGTAGAACCCATCAAAGCGGTTCGATTCTCTTAGAACAACAATTTCAAGATGTGACCACTACCTTTGATCGATGTGTTTCTTTTTCTTTTCAGCTGACCTCATCACCACAGTTTCTCGGGTAATCTCGTCAACTAAGAAGTCCGCTGCCAAGGCCTTCGGTAAACCGGTTCCGGTTTCTCAGAAAACATGCTGAGACGAAATAGAAAAAAAAAACCATTTTTGGGGGCGGACTGCAATTCAAAAACTACACCCCACCTCTCGGGACGATTTGTTTATAAGGCATTAGCACCCAGCGGTTCAATCATATTTTGCTTCCTTCAGTTCAAAGTAGTACTTCCTTGTAACTTGTAACCTTGGGGGGAATTCTCGTAACAGCACTGCTTAATGTGATCCATTTAGATTTTAATTATTGTTTGCAGGTAAAATGAGAATCGCGTTCTTCGCTTTTGCTCTTTTCGTAGTTGCCATCAACGCGAGATCCAGTGAGTTTCTTTTATAAATAGCCTATTTTCATATATCTGATCTTTTAGTCTCTCGTCGTCAAGCCCAGAACTCGTATGGAGATGAGCAAGCGCCAGCTGCCCCAGAAGCCGCTGCTCCAGCTCCAGAAGCTGCACCAGTAGAGACCGCCCCAGAGCCAGTTGCTCAAGAAGCCGCCCCAGAAGCTGCTGCTCCATCTGCTGATTCTGGATACAGAGCCAAGAGACAAGCCCAGAACTCGTACGGAGATGAGCAAGCCCCAGCTGCCCAAGAAGCTGCTGCTCCAGCTCCAGAAGCTGCTCCAGCCGAGACCGCCCCAGAGCCAGTTGCTCAAGAAGCCGCCCCGGAAGCTGCTGCTCCATCTGCTGATTCTGGATACAGAGCCAAGAGACAAGCCCAGAACTCGTATGGAGATGAGCAAGCCCCAGCTGCCCAAGAAGCTGCTGCTCCAGCTCCAGAAGCTGCTCCAGCCGAGACCGCCCCAGAGCCAGTTGCTCAAGAAGCCGCCCCGGAAGCTGCTGCTCCATCTGCTGATTCTGGATACAGAGCCAAGAGACAAGCCCAGAACTCGTACGGAGATGAGCAAGCCCCAGCTGCCCAAGAAGCTGCTGCTCCAGCTCCAGAAGCTGCTCCAGCCGAGACCGCCCCAGAGCCAGTTGCTCAAGAAGCCGCGCCAGAAGCCGCTGCTCCATCTGCTGATTCTGGATACAGAGCCAAGAGACAAGCCCAGAACTCGTACGGAGATGAGCAAGCCCCAGCTGCCCAAGAAGCTGCTGCTCCAGCTCCAGAAGCTGCTCCAGCCGAGACCGCCCCAGAGCCAGTTGCTCAAGAAGCCGCGCCAGAAGCCGCTGCTCCATCTGCTGATTCTGGATACAGAGCCAAGAGACAAGCTCAGAACTCGTACGGAGATGAGCAAGCCCCAGCTGCCCAAGAAGCTGCTGCTCCAGCTCCAGAAGCTGCTCCAGCCGAGACCGCCCCAGAGCCAGTTGCTCAAGAAGCCGCCCCAGAAGCTGCTGCTCCATCTGCTGATTCTGGATACAGAGCCAAGAGACAAGCCCAGAACTCGTACGGAGATGAGCAAGCCCCAGCTGCCCAAGAAGCTGCTGCTCCAGCTCCAGAAGCTGCTCCAGCCGAGACCGCCCCAGAGCCAGTTGCTCAAGAAGCCGCGCCAGAAGCCGCTGCTCCATCTGCTGATTCTGGATACAGAGCCAAGAGACAAGCTCAGAACTCGTACGGAGATGAGCAAGCCCCAGCTGCCCAAGAAGCTGCTGCTCCAGCTCCAGAAGCTGCTCCAGCCGAGACCGCCCCAGAGCCAGTTGCTCAAGAAGCCGCCCCAGAAGCTGCTGCTCCATCTGCTGATTCTGGATACAGAGCCAAGAGACAAGCCCAGAACTCGTACGGAGATGAGCAAGCCCCAGCTGCCCAAGAAGCTGCTGCTCCAGCTCCAGAAGCTGCTCCAGCCGAGACCGCCCCAGAGCCAGTTGCTCAAGAAGCCGCCCCGGAAGCTGCTGCTCCATCTGCTGATTCTGGATACAGAGCCAAGAGACAAGCCCAGAACTCGTATGGAGATGAGCAAGCCCCAGCTGCCCAAGAAGCTGCTGCTCCAGCTCCAGAAGCTGCTCCAGCCGAGACCGCCCCAGAGCCAGTTGCTCAAGAAGCCGCGCCAGAAGCCGCTGCTCCATCTGCTGATTCTGGATACAGAGCCAAGAGACAAGCACAGAACTCGTACGGAGATGAGCAAGCCCCAGCTGCCCAAGAAGCTGCTGCTCCAGCTCCAGAAGCTGCTCCAGCCGAGACCGCCCCAGAGCCAGTTGCTCAAGAAGCCGCGCCAGAAGCCGCTGCTCCATCTGCTGATTCTGGATACAGAGCCAAGAGACAAGCCCAGAACTCGTACGGAGATGAGCAAGCCCCAGCTGCCCAAGAAGCTGCTGCTCCAGCTCCAGAAGCTGCTCCAGCCGAGACCGCCCCAGAGCCAGTTGCTCAAGAAGCCGCCCCGGAAGCTGCTGCTCCATCTGCTGATTCTGGATACAGAGCCAAGAGACAAGCCCAGAACTCGTACGGAGATGAGCAAGCCCCAGCTGCCCAAGAAGCTGCTGCTCCAGCTCCAGAAGCTGCTCCAGCCGAGACCGCCCCAGAGCCAGTTGCTCAAGAAGCCGCGCCAGAAGCCGCTGCTCCATCTGCTGATTCTGGATACAGAGCCAAGAGACAAGCCCAGAACTCGTACGGAGATGAGCAAGCCCCATCTGCCCAAGAAGCTGCTGCTCCAGCTCCAGAAGCTGCCCCAGCCGAGACCGCCCCAGAGCCAGTTGCTCAAGAAGCCGCCCCAGAAGCTGCTGCTCCATCTGCTGATTCTGGATACAGAGCCAAGAGACAAGCCCAGAACTCGTACGGAGATGAGCAAGCCCCAGCTGCCCAAGAAGCTGCTGCTCCAGCTCCAGAAGCTGCTCCAGCCGAGACCGCCCCAGAGCCAGTTGCTCAAGAAGCCGCCCCGGAAGCTGCTGCTCCATCTGCTGATTCTGGATACAGAGCCAAGAGACAAGCCCAGAACTCGTACGGAGATGAGCAAGCCCCAGCTGCCCAAGAAGCTGCTGCTCCAGCTCCAGAAGCTGCTCCAGCCGAGACCGCCCCAGAGCCAGTTGCTCAAGAAGCCGCCCCAGAAGCTGCTGCTCCATCTGCCGATTCTGGATACCGATCATAAAACCACAAACGAACGGGTTAAACGTACTTAATAATTTTCTCAAAAATCTACAATTATGTACTATTTTCATTATTTCTTGTTCGCACTACAGTGCAGGATTTTCAATAAACAATTGATGATCGCTGTTGATATCACTAAGAATTGAATAATTCCGATAAATGAGAAACTTTCGTCGCGCAGTGACCGATCAATTTCTGCCCTATATAATGGAATCAAACAATGTGAATGTCGAGACATTCGAACATGCGCATTACCGTTCTTCTGCTTCTAGCTCCACTTTCTTTCGTTTCTGCTTGTGATATTAAAGCTACTCTTGAGTCAGAAACGTATCATGACGTCTGGGTCAAAGCAACGTTTTTCAACGATACAGTTCAAACGTGAGTAGCAAATATAAAAAAAAAACACAATTCTTAGTTAAATCTATATATGCAGTGAGTTTCTACTGTAAATAATTATTTTATATCAAATAAACGAATAAAAGTTAATTAAAAATTGATTAGATGCAAAGAAAATCGCTAAAATGATTATCGTCCATTTAAAAACAAATTCTCCGTGTGGAGTACAAAAGTTCAGGCAATTAGGCCACGTCCACTCTTCCATGCTACATGAAGAAAAAATTTTAGTAATTGAAGTGGTCCATTTATTTATAGGTATAAATTGACTGAAGAGCAACCGAAAAAGCAACTTCATATAAAAGGATTATTTTGCAACCTGAAACCAACAATCTTCGAAGTTTTTCCTGACAAACCACCGAAACCAGGTCAGAAATCAGAGAAAAGCACTCAGGCATTCATTGAAGGTGCTGGATTTATCAACTACGTCGTATGTTTTGGGATATTAAACATTCTTATTCATTGAATATTAGGTTCTTAACGATGGTATTTTCATGGGAATGAGAACTGGAGTCGCATGTGCTGCCGGAGATTGCGGAGCTTCCAGAGGATAAATTTTTAATAATACATATTCTCAAAAAAATTATGCTTATGAATGAAATTATGTCTATAAAAATTTAATAAAGAAAATGAATTTTAATGGTTTTATGTTATAAATTATGTTTTCTATGCGGACAAGTAGGACTCCGGATTAACGCTGGAAAGACCAAAGTCCTACGTAACCCCTTCGCAGACTCCCCCAAGGTTACCCTAACGCACCAGTATTCGTCCAGCATCATTGACGATGTTGACGAATACGTGTACCTCGGAAGACTACTCACTCCCAAAAACGAGCTAGTCAAGGAGATCTTTCGAAGGAGAAGAGCAGCTTGGGCAGCGTTTAATGGAATCAAGAACACCACCGATGTTATCAGAACAACGTGAACAAGATCTTCGTCGAGAGGATATCGGCATCATGTCTAAAGTTCGGGACCCCCTACATCACACCACGAAGAGGAAGATGTCCTGGGCTGGACACGTTGCTAGAAGAACAGATGGAAGATGGACTACTCTTCTAGCGGAGTGGCGGCCGTGGAATTGGACAGGGCCAAGAGGAAGGTCTACCATGAGATGGTCGGACTCGCTTCGGAAGGAGATCACCACAAGAACAGCTTAAGGAGCCGTGATCACCCCGTGGCCAACACAAGCCAAGGACCGAAAAGCTTGGAAAGCTGTGGTTCGCGCCTCAACAGGCGAAGGACGAACCGAATAAATGACTAACAATGACTTGTAAGTAAGTTTTAAATCGTTTTATTTTTCAAAATTCCGATTGATAGACATTGTATTCATTACTGTGATTTCAATTTGATTACGATAGCGGCACATAGTTGACAGTTTTCAATAAAACAACCGAAACACATCTGGCCACATGGAATCATTATGATTGCCGTTTTTTTTTGGAAAACAGACTATATTAGACTTTTTGGGTAATTTAAATAACAATTTAAACAGTGGGCATTTGGGTTCCGCACTCTGGATAACCAGCGAAGCTAACACATCGTAAATCGACTCAGGGCACTCGTTTATTTTTGCGAATGTAATTTTATCTGCGGGAAATTGACTAAATGAAAAAAAAAAAAAACAGTTATAGTGAACTTGGCGCCAAACTAAAGTGTCGTTCGCATACATACGGATAATTAAAGGCACAACCCACAACAAGACCTCTCCTATAATTTTTTGGCATATAGCCAATTTTCGGAAGTAGCGCGATTTTCACAATATCAATTTGACTGCGAGGCAAACTCACCGTAAATCAGCGTAGGGCTCTCGTTTGTTGCGAATGAAAAAATACGTAAATGGATTTACAAAATGATACTCAAAAATAGACACGAATTTGCCTTCGCATTCTTTAATATCTCGCCTCTATCAAAAGTTTTTTTTTTCATTTTTTTTACTCCGCAAAATAAAATTTACACCATCTACAAATCAAAAGTGCAAATCGCTGCGTCGCTATTCAACAATGTTAAATTATGCAAACATATTTGTACAACACTCATAGTTCTTTGTGCAAATCGACCTTTCGCCTTGCAAATATTCAATTGCCCAAATTAGGGGAGAGAGGGGCAAAGGTCTCTTCGCTTGAAACCACGCCATTTATTGCTGGTTGTCTTTTTCTCTCTTGTCGTCTCATCGAACTAAAGGGGTTTCGAAATTATCAGGCGACAAAAATCGTACGATTTTCGACTTGGGCTGGTGTGTTTCGTGGCAAAAATGAAGAGCACACGAATCGACGAGACGAAACACGTTGAAACAGAGCTAAGAGGAACCTTGTGTGTGTGTGTGTGTGTATCGACGACGGCATGAATTGCGCGCGGCTATCGAGGGGAGAGCAGCAGGAGGTCAATCGAATCAGTACTGCGCACTATAATCTCCACTTTTGTCGACCATTCACTTTCTGTTGTTGTTTTCTTTTATTTTCGCAAATTGTTCTAAGAAAACACGAATGTGTGTCTTCTAGCATTTTTTAGAAACGGAAGTTAAATGCTATCTTGAAAATTGCAAATTTCATCTTAATTATTTTTCGTATGTTTCGATATGTTATCAGTTTGCCAAAAATGCCATTGAGAAAATTCGTGTCACTTAATGAGAAAACATTCAAATGTCCAATCAGATAATTCATTGTAATCCATATATTGAGTAATCCTTTCTCTCCTTGTATGTGTGTTTATCATTCTCAGTTTTCGATAACCTCTTAACTAGTAGAAAACCTTTTTGGTGGGTTTTAGAAAAAAGAAAACCTATTGAAGGATTTCTTTAGACATTCCAATTTAAGATTACGGATTATCTTAAAGCATCATTTCTGAATCACTCCACCTTTGATATGAATCGAACGATATCTCAAATAAGGGCACACGTTATTATCACGTGATTTCTCAGTTTTTTATCAAAATTTGTACGAAACTGGAAAATGCGTCTCTTTTCGTCTCCATTGCCCAATTTCCGCTAGGTGCTCTTTGAACTGGACTTTCGGCCCAAACCGTTATCATCGAATATGGCGTGATTATCAAAAGCGGTTGAATTGATATTAATTCCCGCCCATCTGTTTTAAGAAAGTGTCCTTAGAATCAACCGATTGATTTTGCAGTGCAAATCATGTCGTCGTCGACTCCGGCAACTTTCAGCGATGTCATGCTCAAGCCATGGAATCTCCAACAAACCGACTCGTTCATGTCCACATTTATCCCACTTTCATACAAGGTATCCCAAAAGAAATGAAGATTCGCGTTGATCGCCCAATTCGTTTCAGATCGCTGTCGCATATCTTGTCGTGATTTTTGTCGGGCAAAAAATCATGAAAAACCATAAGCCATTTGAGCTTCAAGGACTTTTGGCCGCCTGGAACTTCATGTTCTCCATTTTCTCAGGAATCGCCGCTTACAAACTTATCCCGGAGCTTGTTGGAGTGTTCGCCAAGGATGGATTTGTAGCTTCGTATTGCCAAAACGAGTCGTACTACACTGACCCATCGACTGGATTCTGGGGATGGGCCTTCGTTATGTCAAAAGCTCCGGAACTCGGAGATACCATGTTCTTGGTGCTTCGCAAGAAACCCGTCATTTTTATGCATTGGTACCATCATGCTCTCACCTTCGTCTACGCCATCATCACCTATTCTGAGCATCAAGCTTGGGCTCGTTGGTCTCTTGCTTTGAACTTGACTGTCCACACCGTCATGTATTTGTAAGTTTCATCTTCTTTAAATATCTGAATATTTTACTCTATTAATATATTTTTTTAAGCTACTTCGGAGTCCGTGCTCTCAACATCCAGACCCCAAGACCAGTGGCTAAATTCATTACCACCATCCAAATCATTCAATTCATCATTTCTTGCTACATCTTCGGACATCTCGTCTTTATCAAATCTTACGATCTCGTTCCAGGATGTGCAGTCAGGTATCGAAATATCCACTAGCATCGATAGGCAAGAATTTCTATTATTTCAGTTGGAATGTTCTCAGCATTGGAGGAATCATGTACCTCTCATACATGTACCTGTTCGCCGAGTTCTTCTACAACGCCTACATCAAGAAACGCAATCCGAAGAGCAAGACCAATTAAATTTGAAAACCATTCAAACGAAGTGTTGTACTTAATTATTTTACGGGCATTGATGCATGTTTTGTTGATATTATATAGTTCGATTATGAACACCTGAAAATAAATGACTAAAGAATTTTTCGAGTAATAGTTTGTTTCTGAAAAAAAAAGAGCCAGCTGAGTTTTGGTGAGCTCATGTGAATTAGGGAAATTCAACCAAACAAGTTTTTTTGTTGCTACATAAACGAAAAAATAAATCAAACTGTAAGTCGGCAGATGGTTATTTGTTAATTCAGTGGTACACTGGGAGGTTCTCAAACATTTGTTTGGGAGTTTCTAAAATGTCAACAAAAAATGAGTCGTGAAATGAATTCGATTCATAAATCAGCTGTTTTCTAGAGAAACTGCCTAAAAATGCAAGCTTAATTATATACACTCAACATTACAAACTGTTATCATCTAAAGATTTCATCTTGAGGTAGTCATGTTGTCTATGATCTCCAGTGATTTCTTTGTCTCTCATTTGACACATTGATTCGCTAGACTCTAGCCTCGATTCTTTCTTAAATGCGCTATTTTCAATTACCATTTTTATTGTATTGATTGATGAACTCTATAACAATAAATTGCGAGAAATATCAAACATCAGATGAGATGATTATTTCCAGGAAAAAAACGATGCGAATGAAATGCGCTATTTGCGAATCGGCGGCGACTTCGCTGCATTTCGGCACCCCCAGTTGCAAGGTTTGCTTTTGATACACTATTGTTTGATTTTGAAATTTCTTTTTTGAAATAAGAAATACGTGTGTTAAACATTGGAATAATTAAGGCATGCGCTGCGTTTTTTCGAAGGACCGTCGCATTGGATATCACATACAATTGCATCACCGGTAAAAATAAATGCGATGTCAATTTTGGTAATCAATCAATCAAAATTGAACAGACCGATGAGAGAGATTTTCAACATTTTAGAACGACGAATGGCTTGCAAAAAATGCCGATACGACAAGTGTATTCGGAATAACATGCAGAGAGATAGTGGGTTCCGTTTTTTGACGAGATTTCACCTTGATGCACTCATTGAACATCCAAAACACTTCATATGATCTTTGATATTTCGTTTAAATTGTTTTTTTTTTAAGATGACAAAATACATTTAGTATCAAATTGTTATATGAGAATGATGAAATTAATACAAGAGATGAGAAATTTCGAGAATACATACATGTGTAAAATTTTTGATTATTTATTTTTGTAATTTCAAAATTGGAAAGAAGGTCTCCGAAATCCAGCAATCATCATCTTAATTAGTGGGCAACAATTCGTCGTTAAAATTATTCAATGGTTCAGAGATACTTGATATCCCTCTAGTTTCTTTTTAAGGTTGTTCTTCCAAGCTTAGCTTCCGAGGAACTCTTTTATACTACCCAGAATTGTCAAAATTGGGACATTTGAACACTAGAGTTTGCAAGTATAATTTGGTTTCAGCATTTTCCGATATTTATTTTGTTGGACATTGGTGGATTCTTGGCATTTTTTCGTTGTCATTCTCAAACTTTTCTGTCTCGAAAAATAATTGTTAATTATTAAATATAAATGTATTCATATTTTTTGCAGTGGTCCAATCGAAACAAGGTCGACTAGAAGATGCGGTAAACATTCGAATTTCTTTCAGTTTATCAAATACTCTTCCAGACTCTTTTGGCTTCTCCGGAATCGCCGAGCACAAGTTCGCCTATCGATGATTCGAAATATTTCAATATGCTCAATCATTTCATTCAAATGGAATCTAATTTGAATAAGTCGCGAAGAATGGCGTTCACAGATTCGAAGCTTATCGACATTTTCTCTGGCATTTGTGAAATGGTTCGTCTGAATTATGCTAGCTTTAAGAACTCTCATGTTTCAGCCGTACGAATTCAATCAACTCCGGCCATTTGATTTTCAAGTTTACACCGGATATGGCAAACACGAATATGTGATGATGTTCAACTACACAAGCCTGTTTCCCGATTTCAACAAACTCGACAATTCCGAACAAAATTTTATGTTCCGAATATGCTGTGGGGTTGATTATATTTTGAGTAGTGTTTATTATACTCATCGAATTGGTTTCAAAAAATTCCAAAAATTGTAAAAAAAAAAAAACAATTTTTAGGTAGGGAAAAGAATATGGCTGTTTATCAAGATGGGACATATTTGAAAATGGATAAGCCTTTATTAAAAAACGGAATGCCTGGCGATCCAACGCTGTCGCTAAGCAAAGAAGAGCTGGAAAAATACAAGTAACCAAATGTTAGTATATTCTTATCACAATCCGTTTTCAAAGGAATCTAATGAGACCAAAAATGGAATTGTGGTCCGAATTTCTACCAAAGTATGAATTTCTCAAATGTGGATTCGAAGAGAACATACTCCTTAAAGCGTTGTGTTGTTGGCAATTCTGTAAGTTTCTTTTTCTTGTTTTAAGCGAATTATTTACATATTTCAATTTGTTTTAGCAAAAATGAAGTTCGGAGAAAACGGAAAATTGCTATGTAGTATTCAAAGTTCAAAAATTACGAATGTACTTTTAAGGTAGCCACCCTTTTATTTAATTTTCTGAACTTGACATTTATAGGTTTTGCCAAGATAAATACGGAAAAGATGAAGGCCTTATAAGGGCATCGAATATTGTTTTATTTGTATCTACGGTTCACGTAAGTTTCGTATTTCGACTGAATCGGATCTTGATTGTTTTTTTTTTCAAGGAAGAAATCATGGAATTGATTCGAACACTTATTGTTGTGACAGTGTTCGAAATAGTCAATGGCGATACATTAATCGACGAGATTCTCAATTCAAATACGATATTTGCGTGAAATAAAACTAGAGATTTTCTCATAAAAATTGATGAGAAACAGAACAGTAAAAAGGGGCTCGGAATGTCATAAAAAGGCCCCGAGATCGGGGGACATGTGTGTGTGTCTGTCAGAGGATGCTCACAAAAAATTAAAGTCGGTTTTGATGCATCAAAAATTCAAAAACGACTCTCATGGGTATTTTTTTGGGAAGAGTTTTTGTTTAAATTCCATTCTTATTTTTTTCTATTTCATATCTAAATTCTCTTTACATTTTGTATTACATTTTAAAGTGTATTTAAGACAGACAACTAGTAGAAGATTCTTGAAGAAATGCTCGAATCACCCGATTCGCCCGTTGTTGTCTGGTCGAGACCACCGTCTTTGAGATCGTTGCGATCCGGAAAGAAAGTCGTACCTGGACAAGTTTGTGTTTATTTTATTAAAACATAAATAAGTCGAGACAAAAATAAAATGTGAAAAATTCAGAATAAAATTAATAAAAGCATGTTATACATGAATTTCAGAAGTTTTCTGAAATTGAGTCAACAGAAAAGAGTTGGAGAGATAAAATTGTACCAACTGATAGACTGATATAAATTATTTTTGTTGTGTCCTTGTGAACGAGCCAACGTAGAGAATATATTTATTAGACACAAATATGAATAACTGATTATTGAGCGTAAAAAGGGGTTTTTATATCGCTCCTATGAAACGTGTGCCACGTGGTGTGTCACGTGACGTGTCGAGGTCACGGCTCCAACATCTCCCTCGCTAGTTCGAAACATAGGTGTTTCGGGATGGATTGATCTGTAGTCGTCTGACCGGCTTCGGGATCCTTGTTGAACGACGTAGAACAGGAGATGGGGTCCTTTGAATGGCGGTTGTGATATCCGAGTCCGAATCCATGTCGATTGGCATTGGGATTTCATATAGGTCCAGTAGCGTCTCAGTTGCGTTCCAGTCGTTCCTAGGTCGGAGTTGGTTAGCATGGCGGGTCCATAGTTGTCCTTGACACTTGACGCGGTATGTAACTTTTCCTGTACGTTCGACGATGGTGCCAGCGGTCCATGTTGGCTTGGAGAATCGTAAATCCTTCGCGAAGATAGCGGTTCCCTCTTCGTAGGCAATGTTCCTTGCTCCATGATGACGGTTGAATTGCGATTCCATTTTCTCGTTGCGCGGTCCAGGTGTAGTGGTTGTCGGCAACAGCAAGGCCAGGGGCGTCCGCATTGGTCTTCCCAGAAAGTTCTCAGCTGGGGATTTGGCATCCGGTCCAGCTGGGCATGGTGTTGATCGATAAGCTTGGAGAAACGTTTGAAGGGCTTCTCGCGATGGTTCTTCTCCTTGAAGCTTCCTGATACCTCTCTTGAATGTGTCGACAAATCGCTCCGCTTGCCCATTTGATTGCGGGTGGTAGGGCGGTGTCCGAATGTGATTGATTCCACGTTCTGCACAAAATTGTCGGAATGAGCTTGCCGTGAACTGTGTTCCATTGTCCGTTACGAGGGTTTCCGGATTTCCGAATTGTGCGAAAACCTTCTTCAGGATTGTCATCGTTGCTGTCGTCGAGATGGTTGACGTCTCGTGAATTTCCGGCCATTTCGAGTAGGCATCCACTACAATCAGGTAGTACGATCCATCTACGGGTCCAGCGAAGTCGGCGTGAACGCGTGTCCACGGTCCAGAGGCGGCAGGCCATGATTGAAGTTCCGCTTTGATGGGGTTCTTGGCGGCAGCTTGACAGTTTCCACAACTCTTGACAAGATCCTCGATATCCTGGTCCAGCGATGGCCAGTAGACGTAACTTCTAGCGAGCATTTTCATCTTGGTTCCTCCAGGGTGAGCCTTGTGCAGTGCGGTGAGAGTTCTTCTTCGGAGTGTAGCAGGTACGACGATCCGGTGGTTGAACATGAGGCATCCATTGACTATACTGAGGTCTTCTCGTCGGTTGAAGTAGTTCCATTCTGGTTGCTTCCTTGTGAGCTTTGGCCATTTTCCGGTGGTGACGTAATCAATGATCCGGCGAAGAAGCGGTTCCATGCGGGTGTGATGACGAACTTGGTCGGCGGTGATGGGCAGATTCGAGCAGCGTTCGGTCTGATCGGCGATGACTTCAGCTTCGACGGCGGCAATGACTCGATCTTCGTTTTCCATAGTGCGGGCATGTTCCGATATGAGACGAGAGAGTGCGTCGGCTTGTCCAAAATCCGTTGTCCTGACGTATTCGATGGTGAAGTCGTAGTTGAGCAGCATTGTGGCCCAGCGTTGGAGACGGTTTGCGGCGAATACCGGTACTCCCTTCTTCGATCCGAAAATGGCAAGGAGAGGTTTGTGATCCGTGCGCAGGGTGAATGACCGTCCGTGTATGAATCGGTGGAATTTTTGGATTGCGAAAATGAGCCCAAGTGCTTCTTTCTCGATTTGGCTGTAGTTCCGTTGAGCGGCTGTCAGTGTCCGGCTAACATGATATACAGCTTTTTCCGTTCCATCCGGCATTCGATGTGTGAGGACGGCTCCAATTCCATTGGTTGATGCGTCAGCGGCGACTATGAGCGGCAATCTCGGGTCATAGTGCGTGAGCAGGAGGTCCGATGAGATGACTTCCTTAATCCGATCGAAGGCAGCTTGACATTGTGATGTCCATGTGAAACGCACGTCCTTCTTTGTGAGCGCATCCAGTGGTTGTCGAAGGGTGAATAGGTCCTTGACGAATGCTCCATAGAATTGAACCATTCCAAGAAAAGATCGGAGTTGTTTGATATCCTTTGGCGGCGGCATTTCGGAGATGGCTTCTACCTTCAGCGGGTCCGGCCGGCGTCCGTGAGCGTTGACGATGAAACCAAGAAATCGGATTTCGTCCATTACGAAGCGGCATTTCTCCAGTCTGATTCGCAGTCCGTATTCTTGTAGGCGCTGGAATACGGTGTCCACTCGTCGATTGTGCTCTTCGAGGGTTGATCCAGTGATGATGATGTCGTCCAGATAGGCGGCGACTCCTGGGATTCCTGCGATCAGCGAGTCCATGAGTTGTTGGAAGATGGCAGGTGCTGTCTTGACTCCGAAAGGTAGGCGGTTGTAGGTGTACAATCCAAGGTGTGTGTTGATGGAGAGCAGCATACGGGACGGGTCTTGACTTCCGGAAAATTGGCGTGGCATCCGGCTTCAACTTCAGGCTGGCAGTCGTTTTGGTGCATCTTCCTAATCCTGGGATGCATACGTCCGCGTATTTCTTCATTATCTCCTCACAAAGCTTTCGTCGGCCATCCTTGAGGTCGTGCGAAGTGATCTCGATCCGCTTGGTGTACGCGTCAGCGGCGGCATCGTCCGTGAGCAAGAGAGAGCGGGGAATGTGCTGGATCCAATCCAGTCCGAGGAGTGTGGCGGTATCGGCTACATGACAATATCCGGATCCGTGTTGTCCATTGATGATGAACTTGCAGTTGAACCGTCCTTTGAGGCGAATCCTGTTGTTGTTAGCGGCTTTTAGATTGACGTTGGCGGGCTCGAGCGATGGTTTCCCAAGTTGAATCCAATCCTTTGTTGAGACTAGCGAGATATCGGCGCCAGTGTCCAATTGCATCTTGACGTCGGTTCCATTGATGTTCACGTTCTTGAAGATCCGGTTGCTCTTGTTGATCCATGCGTGGTTGACTGAGATGAGTCCCAGATGTCCTCCTTGACGTCCTCTGCGGGATCCTTGGCGTTCCCGGCGGGATTCTGGGTTTCGTCTGCTGTCCGTTCGGTTGCGGTTGCAGTCAGCATTCCAGTGAGGTCCTCCACAATGTCTGCATGGTGATGGTGGCTTCTGCTGCGTTGTTGGCTGTTCTGGTTGTGGTTCGGGTGTCCTCGCCTTCGGGGTCGAGGTTCTTCGTGACGTCGTTGATCGTTGTTGGTGGTGGTCCTCTCTCGACATAGCAAAGATGTGCTGGTGGTCGTGGTGAGGTCCTTTGATTGTTGGCGAATTGAGGAGTTTCGCGTCGTCCTTGATTCCAAGAATGCGCAGTACGTCCGCTTGCAATTCGTCCAAAGTGATGCTCGGCCTTGACTCCAGTTGCTGCAGAGCCCGGGTGCGTACGTCCATGAATTCCGGTCCGTTGAGACCCATGATCCAGACGAGAATCTGGGTTTGCTCCGGCGTCGTCGTTGCCCATTCTGCTTGCGCGAACTTTCTCTTGATTTGGCCAGTGTATTGAACAAGATCCGAACCAGTGAATTGCGATTGCAGAAATTCGAATCGGCGTCGGAATACAGACTTCGAGTGTCCAAAGAGAGTCTTGAGCCGGGTGATGGTCTCTTCGAGCGTTAGATCCGATGGTTTCCTTGGCAGGATGTTGTCGGCGTACTTGGCGAAAGCGGGGGCATCGAGCTTTGATAGGATGATCCTGGTTTGGGTGCCGTCGTCCAATGTTGATCCATCCAGTCGCAGAATGTCCTCGTACCGTGAATACCAGATTTCGAATGTGGTTCCTTCATCCGGGTCGAAGGAGAATGTCGGTAGTCGAGTCGTCAGCGAGTCGATAAGCCCTGTTTGGGTGTTTGGTTGTGCGGGAGCGGTTGGTGAAGTGCCTGGTCGTCCCTCCATCAGCAGTTTGGTGATTTCTCGAACGAAGTCTTGGTGCTGCTTCGCTTGCTCTGCCAAGAGCAGTTTGACTGTGTTGACGTCCATGGTGCGTAGATCCTGATCGCCAGTTGATCTCATCCTGATCGCCAGTTGTTGTGTCCTTGTGAACGAGCCAACGTAGAGAATATATTTATTAGACACAAATATGAATAACTGATTATTGAGCGTAAAAAGGGGTTTTTATATCGCTCCTATGAAACGTGTGCCACGTGGTGTGTCACGTGACGTGTCGAGGTCACGGCTCCAACAATTTAAAAAAAAAAAACAATTTTTGTTTTTTTTTTTAGTTTTGAGACATCCGATCTGAAATTGCTGGGCTCAATCAGTTATTTTGCAATCAATGAATATTCCAGTATGTTCTGGACGAGCCGGACACTTTATGCGTGCTTCCGTCGTCGATGCGAATCGTGTGTTCATTGCTCACTATCCTCCTCATCCTTTCGCTTCTTGCCGCGATTCTGAACAGCCTTCAGAGCAGTTCAAACTCATCGGCCAGCTATTGCAAACGTCCGGAACAAGCTTTCAGCCCATCAATTCTGTAAGTCACAAGCAAAATATTCCCCGCTACATATTCGATAAATGATTTCAGATGTCCTCGAGAATCGATGTTCTTTTTTTATCAATGTTGCTCCGATGATTCAGACGGCAAAAAATGTTGCTCAAAAGTGCGAATTTGGTTACTGTAAGTGTCCGAATGTCTCCCTCTTTCTCTCTTATTCATTCGAAATAATTTCATTCAGTTTGGCAATCACTTGCGTTATCGCTTCGTGTCTTCTTGGAATATTCTACTCGATTTCCAGATACTTTTGCCGCAATTGTCATCTTTCGACAACTTTTGCAAGACCGATTCGATTATAATAAACTCTTTGATTTCTGAGTGGCTTCTAAATATGAATCAAATGAATCAAAAAAGTAAAGAAAGAAGAGAGGAGGCTTCGAATGAATCATAGTTATATATTTGTGCGGATTCATTATCGCGTTTATTCAAAAACTGTCTTCTTTGAAAACCAACACCCAAATCCTCTTTAATACAATATACGGTTACTATAAAGTCAATTACTTCACATTTAATTTTCATTGGTTTGACACGCTTGTTGACTTATTTCGATTCCAAATTCAAAATTAAATTTGTGTTTTGTTTTCAGTATTCGTTTGTTCATCTAGTGCCCAACTTGAAACATCGACTCGACTCATTATTTTACCATCATGCTCGGCTCATTATACGTCATTCAGCAAAAAAGCGGTTGGTTTCAAAAATGGGCGTCCTGCCGGAAATCAATGGCCTACAACATTTCATTAAACGTGAATTTTATGCTAAACATTTTTGTGCAAAAATCAATCAGAAATTATCGATTATTGCAGAAGTTCTGAAAAAAAAATCACTAAAAATCTAATGTTTTCTGATATTGTACTATTATGGGTTTTTTTTAAAGTTTTTCTCGGAAATCTAGATAGATCGATTTTGTTTAGTGGATAAATGATCGAAGCAGAAAAAAGGGATGAGTTTTCTTTATCTACAAAATCAAGAATAAATTTCAGAATTTGAAATGTCGAAAATAACAAGAAATTCTGAATAATACTTCGATAAGTTCATTCATTTGAATTTTTTCTCAATTTTATCATATTGTTTTTTGTTTCTCTGTTTCGCCCGTTTCGATTTGTGTGAGTCCTACAAATCTTGTATTTTCGACTCTTTTTCGTTGTCTCATTTCGAATCACTCGTTCTTCCCCCACATATCCCATTCTCATGAGCAATTATCTCAATCATTAAGCGGGTGGAAGCAATTAAATAAGTCTCGTCATTTATTATTAAAAAATAAATAATAGCAACAATTATTTCGCGTTGAAAGGCTGAAAAAAGAGTTCACATTTTTGTTTGTTGTTTCGTCGGATAACCATTCATTCTTTCCATTTACCTCTCATTATATCATTCGATCGATTTCAGAGGTCTCCCAAATACGATGAATCGCCTTTTGCTTCTCTTCGTCGTGTTCTCCATGGTATGTGCCAATTCGCAATTCCATCCAAGGCATCTGAGGTCCGAGAAGTATTACTACAAGATTCTCGCGTATGTTTTTTTTTTCTTTAAATTTGATGGATCCAACGATAAAAATTACAAATGCTTTATATATCTACTAAAAAGTATTGATGTCCTAATATGTATCTATAAATAATTATTGAAACTGCATTAACTGTTCATCATGCAAAGGGTTTTTTATGTTTTTTTTTGCCAACTGCAAGGATTTAAAAAATTTCGCGGAATATCGTAAATCGAATTTCATGTCAGTTCCACTTTTTATTTAAGCTTCTACTTTTATCGCTGAGATAAAAAATAATCGGGTTTAGTCTCCGAATATATCATGTGCATATTAATGAAGAACCCGGTTAAAAATTGTTTATTCTTGCTTGGTAATAATTTTGAAATGATGTACACAAAACGAGATCGAATACTGTAAGATGAAAACAATAGAATGGAGTTTTACAGTCAAATGGAGAACGGCGGAAAAGACGGAATCGTTGCTTCTCGAGATCCAACAATCGAGCGCAACTGTTTCTTCACACCGGTTCAGTGCATGTTTCCAGCAAAACTACATTCGAAATTCGATTCATTTCGTCGCAAATAATGCTCGAAATCGGAGAAATAAACACTCGAATACTCATTTGTTCAATTTTTCACTCAATTCGAAAACAACCAAGCCGCGATTTTCGACTCAGATACCATCGAATTGGTTAACGAAACCCCCTCAAATTTGCGTTCTCCCACAGACTTTATTAATTTGTAATTATGAATTAATTAAGATATCAATAATAAATGAATGTTAATTAATTATTCCAAAGAAACAACACAGCATGCAATAAATATTGTTACTCACCGGTAATTTTATGTCAACATTAATTACATCTCAATTAAAATAGTTTATAGGACTACACACAGTTCAAAAATACATAGTTTTCAATAATAAAATGAAATCAAGAACTCGATAATATATTCATTTCTAATTTTTTTGAATAAATGAATTGCTAGCTATGAATGTTGTCGTGTTTATTCTTTTGTTAACCGCACAATCTCGAATTGTCCAAACGGTAGTTGTGATATTCGAAACAATCATATACAGTGATTTAAGAAAAATGAAGAGCTCGCTGAGGAGTTTATGGCGTATTCGGATTGTCTGAAACGAGCTGAACTCGATGTTGGAAATGAGGCGAAAATAAAAGTGATTTATGCAACTCGAGGACAAGATGTTATTCTTCCTTGTTTCACATGGTTTGCAGTTTTCAAAAAAAAAATAGCAATGTTGGGGTGTTTGAAGTGTTTCCCCTGAAGATGGCCTCGAGATTGATTCGACGTACAAACCATCGGCCGGTCTGGTTGGAAGAATGCTCAAGAATGTTGAGGATTTCTTCAAAGAGGCATCTCAATTTCTAATCGTCACTTTCATTTCCGACATTTTAGAAGTTTTTACGATCTTCGTATTCAATGCCGGACAAAAATCGATGGAAATTCGACTGGGAATTCGCGATGCTCGGAAGAGGATTTGTGCCGCTATCCAATATGCATTTCTCCGCTTCGGATTCGATCACTGACCGAATTTTAAGGTCGAATCAGAACCACAATTTTAGTATTCTCCTATTTCAGATTTGTGCGTCAAGATGATGCCGATTTCAAATTAGGAGATCGATATGAATTGGTTTTGAAAAATGTCGATGCCAATAATACGGGCTTCTTTCGATGTATTAATCGACATGGAAGAAATATCATTTCAAATATGTATTTCGTTGAAGTGGTCAATCATGTCGATATTGTTTCGGTAGCCCATTTCCACATTTTCAATTTCAAAAAATTTGGCTTTTTAAGATAAGTGGAGAACTTAATAATAATGAAATACCGGAAGAAGTGCAATTAACATCACAAAAATTCGAAGAGGAAAAGTTGAATGCAGAGCCGAAAGCGAGCCAATGGTCCGAATGCAGTTATTGTGGATCGGATCGGGGAGAGCAGATGCGATCAATCCGATGCTATATTGAGCCGATGTTGGATCACGAGCATCTTCCAAACAATTCCAAATTTGTGACATTGTTCGACAAAATTCCGTGCACGTCTAGTCTCGTTCCGCTCGAAATTCGAAACAAAATCAAAGCGGCTGAAAACCATGTGGTATATGTCCAAATTAAACCATGTTTTGTGAGGCGAAATGTTGTTTCTTTCTTTTAAATTTTTTTTCGTTTCTTTTTAGGTGCCATGTACAAAAAAAGAGCAAATCGAGAGAGAAATTAATTCGTCGGAAGACCTTGGCGAATTGCGAACTCTCGATTATTTGCCTGCCGGAGAATTCATTTTTGGTAATTTATTGCCGCGATTGTTGCCGCCAGTTATGAGAAGAGTACAGGTGAAATTTGGAATTTCGATTTTCAGAAATCGAACTTAAACTATTCTAGTTGGTAACTGAAGGTGATCCTTTAATATTGACTTGTCAAAAGTTGATAGATAAAGACAGCGGTGTTCATTGGTATTCGTTGAATCGCGGACCACTGCAATTTGAAAATATCACTGAAACTTTTTCAGTTCGTTTCTCTCTTGTACATTCAAAAAATGATTGAGTGCTTCTATTTTAAGGGCCGCGCATATTTCGATGCCGAGGCAAATCTGGTGTTCGATCGATTTGCAGCCGAAGACGATGATGAATACTTGTAGCACTATTGTGTTCTATTTATTTCTGTCCAAAATTGATTTAGCTGCTATTCATCCAACAACATTCTCCTTGGAACATTTCACATTCGCGTTGTCGATAATGACAAAAGCCAAGAAGTCGTTGAAGTGGTCCGAATAATTGTCAAATTTCTCGTCTTTATTCTCATTTTTTCCCTTATTGCCAAACAATTATTTCAATAGATTTAATTGCTTTTGTTTAAAATTAAAAAAAAAATAAAAGGGTAGGTCAAGTAGAAAAAGGGAGGAAAAAACTGTTCCTTGCCATCAAAAAATTGTTGTCAGAGTAAACACCAAATAAATACCTCGAACTGTTTATAGTTAATGGAAGAAGATCTCGTTAATTTTTCATTATTGGATATCAGCCTAGAATTTAAAAACAATTGTGTGTGATTTCTCGCACTCCATTAGTTGATTCAAATCAGCGATCATCGAGTTCAACACATTGTTGAGCGTCACTCTGAATAAAACGACAAGGTCGAGTCTACCAACAAATCAAACATGTACCCTTTCCTTTATTCTTTTTCGTTGGTGTGTGAAATTGATGTAGTGGCATGTATTTCTCTACAAACTGTATATACCCACAGCAAGTGATTCTTTTTTTGTTTCAGGTTGAACCATGCACATCATTATATGTGTATTATTAAGCGTTTTACATCTAGCACATCCATTCAAGATTCTAATGACAATTCCCAAATTTGGGTACAGTCATATGAATTTCTTGGGAAAAGTTGCTGATGTTTTAGTTGAAGAAGGACATGATGTGGTGTGTTTTTGTTTCTCTTTTTTTTTCTTTCAAATTCGACTTGAAATATTGCACTTCTAGACATTTTTATTGCCTAATGTTATTCCACAACTTCCAAGTAATGCATCCAAATTGGCTAAAGTTGTCTTGGTCCCAAGTGGTGAAGTTTTTCAGAATCGAAAATGAAATGAATTTGACAATTTTCAGATAAAAAAGTACATGAAATAGTTGAAGAATCGGCAAAAAGTGGAGCCGTCGCCAACTTGTGGACACATTCGGCCAATTCTTATCTCGGGATTATGTGGGTTAGTATTATTCATCTGAAAATTGACAGATTCATATTTTTTAAAGTGAGAAAATAGGTAAATGTTTTAATCAATCTACATACATAAATTTTTTGAAGAAAAAGTTTGCTTCAAACATAAATTCATTTCAGAGCGTAGATTTACTTGGAAAAGTGTCATATTACAATACAAAATGTAAGATTTTTCATGTTTTTTTTTCTGAAAAAATTTGAAAAATTTAGCATGGTTTGATAATAAAGAGTTGATTGAACAATTTAAAAACGAACAATTTGATATTGGAATAACAGAATTGTTTGATTTCAGTGGAATGGGTAAGCATTTTGGAAAACTCCAAAAAATGCAATAATCTCTTCTTTTTTAGCGATATTTCATTCGATTGGGTTGAAGAATGTGATAGCTGCGTCCTCAATGACAATCGCTGAAATAAGCAGTCTGGCTACCGGTGCTCCGATACTGCCATCGTTCGTTCCTGGATCGCAGGCATTCACAGATGACAGTGGAAATTTAATTTCCCGTCTTCAAAATCTTTATATGACATATTATTCGTACAAGTTCCAAGAGAAGATTATGGATTATACTCAAAAGGCAATGAATGAACATTACGGAGAAAATTCGCCACAGATATTTGTAAGATATTTTATGTTTTAAAATCCAAATAATTTTCTTCCTGATTTTAGGATCTGATAAAAGATATCACTTGGTTCATCACCAACAGTGATCCATTGTTTGATTTTCCGAAACCTCTTCCGCATAATATCGTTGAAGTGGCTGGAATCGGAGTGGCAAAAGTGAATGCTCTGCCGAAAAATTGGGACGAATTATTGAATAGGCGCTCGAAAAATGTTTTAGTTTCTTTTGGATCAATTGCTTCAGCAAATACGATGCCAAAAAATGTCAAACAATCATTAGTTGAAACATTCGAAGCATTCCCAGATGTCACATTTATTTGGAAATTCGACGATTCGGAAGAGAAGCTGACTGCCCGTCTCGAAAATGTCGAAGTGGTCAGCTGGATGCCACAAAATGATCTACTAGGTAGGCATGCAAATTATACTGTAAAAAAAATACTAATAATAATAGTTTTATCAATATGTAAATATATAATATACATAGCATTTCAGCTGACAATCGGATAACTTTGTTTTGGACTCATGGTGGTCTTGGAAGTCTAATGGAGAGTGCTCATAAAGGAGTCCCACTTCTTGTAGTTCCCATATTTGGAGATCAAATGAGAAATGCACAAATCTCAAAAAGACATGGCGCTGGAGTGATTTTCGACAAAATGGAACTCGGCAATTCTCAAAAACTTATTAAAACGCTCAAGGAAATGCTCGAGAATCCAAGGTGAATCGCTTATTAAAATACACATATATAAACTAGAATTATTTGAAAATTGAAGCTATAAAGAAAATGCGTTGCTACTGGCGAAAATTCTGGCGACAAACCGTATTTCGCCTCGTCAAAAACTGCTGGAAGTGATCGAATTTGCTGGAAGTTTCGGACCAATGCCGCGTTTCACGTCCAATTCCAAACATTTCTCACTGATTAAATACTACAATGCCGACCTTTTATTATATTTCATTGTGCTCGTTTTGTTCACAATTTGGATTTTTTCGAGAATCGTCACATCTTTATTATTGTCTCAAAATGCAGAGAAACGCAAATTTGAATAAATAGGTGCCCGTATAAAAATGAATATCACTTTTGAATTGCTGCTAGCCGAGCCGGTCGGCGTTCCGAACTCGCGCGGTTGTAAATGTCGTCCGTGTAAACTACACCGTTCAAAAGGCCGTCGAACGTCGACGACTTCTGTGGGAAGTAGGATTTGACTGCTAAAATGTTTTGAAAATCGAAAAAAAATTGTCAAAAGAAAATGCTTACTCAATTTATTTTGCTCTCCTTTATATTTGTTGAGAACATTGAATTGTTTGACTGGTTTGAAATAATTATTAGCCACCATTTCGGTATCGCTTTTAGCTAATCTCTCCCTCAATTTATCATCGTATGATGTTCGGACCATCATCGATTCTTCTTTGGGATAACTCAAATTGCTCATCATGTTTGTGGCGCTCGGTAGAATTGTGCGGCTATTCGTCACTTCTGGCAATACCCAGCGACTCTCGTCTTCATTCCAGACCGCGTCCTTCTTGATTTTTTCAACATTCGCATAATTCGTATCTTTTTTGACAAGCGGTTGAATTTTCTCCATCAATTGAATATAAAGTTTCAATTGTTGATCTTGCTTTCTGAAAATTGACAAAAATTTCAAAATCGCACAAAATATAAATGCATTTGAATGTTGAAAAAATGGTAGGTGTTGGCTAAATGTTAGAAGAATATCTTTGAACGTAAATATGTACATGTATTAGGTCTGGAATTAACATAAATATATGGGAGTTTGGATTTTTGATGTGAATTAAATATCGAATAATGGATTCGTTTGTGTATTGATGTTCGATAACTCATTAAATTCGTAAACCCATTATTTTGAATGATTTAAACACTCACTGGAAGGAATTGACTCAAATTCAAGAGTCTTGATTTAACCCAAAATGAACAATTTACGCTAAAATAGCAAAAAAAACATCCCACATGGTGAGACCATTTAGGAAAACATATTGTCGACCTCACGCGACTGCGGAAAATTGGCTAAATGCCAAAAAATAATGAAAGTGGTCTTGACGCAAAACTAAAAGTGTAGATTTACGGACCTATGTATATCGAGAGGGACCTCATTTTAAATTTTTTAGAATTTAGCCAATTTTCCACAGTCGCGCTACGTCGATAATCAATTTGATGTACGCAATAGAGAAACTAAAAAAAAAAACAAAAAGTTTGCACTTGCTTCTAGAAAAATATGCGAAAAAAAGTCAAACCCGCTGTTAAGAAGTATTTTTTTCACTTCAAATCATATGAATTTGGTTACCTTATTGTGTCGAGGTAATCAAGCCGATCCAACTCGAACTCGCCGTTCAAATCTTCGATTTCTCTCTCCAATGCTTTCGACTACAAAGTGAATAATTGAATAATTGATTGCATAATTAATTTGGCAACTCTTTTCTGCTCTTTCTCCAATTGTTTGGTGACAGCATCCAGCTTTTCTTGAGTTGTACTGTACACTTGCAATAATGGATCGTCCTTGTGCACATTCAGAGCTGCAGCAAGTTTTTGAGTTTTCGTTTCGGCTTCCATCAACTGCTTCATTCGTTTCTGCTTCAAAACCGTGTTTCCAGCTTCTTCTCCTCCAATGAATTGATCTTCGAGTTGTTGTAGCTTCTTAGCGGCTTCTTCAGGCGTCAGATTATCCAGACTCGCACTCGCTTTTTCGTACTCCATTTTCAGTTTTTCGAGATCTTTTTGGAGTTCCGCCTTGCTCGTCTGTTCTCGTTCATACTCATTCCGTAGTTCGTTCATAGCTTCTTCGAATTCTTCTCGTAGTTTCCTTCGTTCTTCTTCGATGTTGAATGCGTCCATATTGGCAGCTTTTCCACTTGCACCAGGTGCCACAAGAGCCTTGAGCCTCTCGATCTCCTCCTGGTATTCACGTAGTAACGCATCTTTTGGATCTTCGTTGATCTTCGGCTTGTTCTTGATGTTTTTAGCACGATTCGCGTACCTAAACGTTTATTTGCTTACATGTAAGTTGTGTGAATTGTTTTTTCATGGGAAAATCATAAAAGTTGAGTGTAAAACGGAACCTTAATGTTGATAATGTTTCATCAAAATTATCGCTCGACGGTGAAATGCAGGCAATCATGATAGTTTTTGTGTTTCCACCAAGCGAATCCTACGAATAAATTGTTCAAATTCTCATTATAATATCATCTATTTGAAACCTGCAAAAGCCTTGTCAGTTTGCTGTCCCTATAAGGGATATGCTTAGATTTTCCATCAACCAGTGCTGATATCACATTTCCCAGTGCGGAAAGTGACAAATTGATTTTGGTTGCTTCCTTGAGCCGATCTCCAGTCGCACCTGTTTTGCTCTGTCGCTCGCTACCCGCCAAGTCGACCAGATTTAGTTTCCCCATTCGAATCGATCCCGTTTCTGACATCGCTTCGACGTATACAGTGAAAATTGAATGACTTCTCGAAGAATCCTAGAAATGCGCAACAAAATCGAAACATTCAATTCTGTGGGGGTACCTTGTTCATCAATGTGGCCCCGGCATGCCGATTATTGAATCCTTTCGTCATCAATTCTTTACAAGATGGTACGTCGTAGCAGACATGCATCGACAATCCCGCCACATATACTCCGCGATCAGGATGCTCCTGTTAAAATGAGTTCATTTTCATTGAGTATTCTCTAAAAACTAATATCACCTTGATTTCCAACTTTTGTGTATGATCCGTCCCTAACAAGTCGCGGACTTCTTCATTATAAATCTAAACATAGATTGTCGTAATCCGCTCTTAATCTCATTTGTTTAAATACCTCCAAATAACTACAATGGACTAAAAACTTCATATTTTCGGTAGTAGATGTCGCAGTAAAAATATGCTCGAATGCTCGAGGGATAACGCCTCTTTGTGCCGGGATCGACTCTGAAAATCCCAATAGTTTACCGTGTTAATTTCAAAGCTGCTCGAACCAACTCCCTGCATGGAAAATGTCTTTCCAGCTCCAGTTTGTCCATACGCAAAAACAGTTCCATTGTAACCAGCAATAACATTCTAGATAGCGAGTATACATCAATGGTGAAAGCCAAACAACGAATACCTCAACTAAAGGGAATACAATATCATTATAAATTTGTTCTCCGGTCGAATCCATAAAATAAGCTCCGTCGAATGTGAAATCCTTGTTGATCCCATCTGGAGCAAGAAGGGTTACCTGACCCAAGTTTGGGGTCATTTGAACACATTGCTGAAAAAACATTACTAGTGAAGTTCATTTCTACGAATTGGGACTCTACTCAGTTGAAATAAAGTTTGAGAACCGCTTTTTCATAAGTGATTTTGTTAAAAATTAAAATAAATGAATAGCAATGGGGGCAAAAGATTGTCGAATCTTTGAATATCTCAAAAATGCGATTTTCGAAAATGTTATGTTTTTAAAAATTCTAAAAATGAAACAAAAATAAATTGTTCATACATATATTCTTTGGCTACAATTATTTTCTCTATTCATCAGATTTAAAAGAGCGCCAACAATACAAACCTTCGATTCGGCTAAATTCTTTTCGCGTTCGTTAAAAGGTCGACATCGAACAATGACTCGAACGCTTTCGGCCATTCTGAAAAAAAAAATGGAGAATATCGAAAAGACGAAAAATGAGTCAACAACAAAACAAAGTATAATGAAAATGCAAAGGAATGATGAGGGAAAGAGAACGAAAGCAAAAGCCGACGGTGGTGCCTAGCAACCGGTGGGAAGCAACAAAACGCACACCAACGAAATTGCGCCGAAAAATTTAATTAAATACTGCAAGCAACACGTGCTCCGATTTTTATTGGTTTCTCAACACTTATTACTTCTTTTTTTTTTGTTATATATGTATGTTGTTTTATGCCGAAATATTATACATAAAAGGAAATTAGAAATGTATTCGATAGGATATCCGAAGTGGAAAATTCGTGAGTGCATGAAACGCATTTAACATTTTTTTTGATTCACTCGAAATGTTTCGAATTTTTCAAACGATTCATTTTATGTGAAAATAAACGTATTCGAGAAATTTTAGAATGTGAAGCCAAATTTTGAATATTTGATTACGATTTCGTATTTGATAGTTTACGCATCGCATTCAATTGAAGCCTTCTAGTAAATTATTTTTATCGAAGCCAAAAATAATTACAATTTTTCTCTTTCTCGTCAGATTATCTGAAAATTTGAAGATATTCTGAATCTTCACAAACCCCAACCAACCAACCAACTACCTAACAGTGTTAAACGGAATTAGAGAACTATTTTGGCGATTTCGCGCCTCATCCATCATTTTCGCAACTTTTTTCGAACTGTCCGGTTCACCTCAGTTGGTTTGTGTAATTCCTCTACACATGATACCGTCGAAATTGTTCTGCGCGAACATCATCAAACCTTATCAATTATGAAATGGTTTTCGGCACGCGAAAATCGCAAATTGTTGATTGGCCAAATGGAACATGCCAAAAAATCAATCGGGTGTAATATCATCAAATTGCGACATTTGAACATGTTTGGATTTTAAAAAAGCACTTTGGAGCATCGATTGGTTTTGGGAAGCTCGAAATGATTGTGAATGCCGGCGCACCTTTGAGTTGTTGGTGAAGTATATCTAGTTTGGATAGAAACCTTTTCGTATAAAAAAGAAAATTCGAATATGACACGCTACAAGTTCTACATTGTCACATCAATGGGAAAATGCTCGATTCCCATGTTTCTGAAAGCCAGGCTTATTTTGAAATTGCGAACATTATCAAATCGATGATTTTCAATTATTACATTTCTGATCAGAAGACGACGTGAAACTGATTACTTCTTTTTCGCAGTGCACTCTTCGAACGTGCCATTATAATAAATGAGGGTTGTTCCAATGTTCGTTTTGTCGGCGGGTGCGCTGATATTGTGTCAAAAAGACGGCGGAATGCTTTCAAATTGGCGACAAATCGCTTGTCGGGACCCCCGACACGCTGATTAATGAGCGACTCGAAGAGGCGCGACGAAATCAATTTGTCAGATAGTTTAACACTTGATTTGGGCGACCTTTTCGACCGATGAGAACAAAAATGAAACAAGAAGAGCTGATATGGAACCGATTCTCCGATATCATAGAAATTGCCCAAGAATAGTATTTGTATGGAAGGACCATTTGCACACGTCGACGAATATCAATAATTCAGATTCGAAAATTTTCAAATGACGTCCTTTTTTTTTGATTTCTTACACTGAAATCTTGATTGAACGAAAAAAGAATTTCGCGTCCACCTGCCAACTTCTCAAAAATGATATGACGTTTTACAGAATATAAAGTATTTTTAGTTAGCAGAAGGCGAATTACAACGATCTTAAAAATAATATAAACTCGAATTATTTTTCATTTTTTATCTGCAAAAAGATGTTTCCAAATAAAATTATGAATTGAATTGAATCGAACTTTGAAAAGAGCTGCTCGATTTTATGGCATGCGCCTTTGAAACGTAATTGCAAAAAAAATATGAAAACTAACGACGTCAGCTGGATTTCTTCCATCGTGGAAAAAAGAAAAAAAAAACACCGAAAAAGATTTTTTAATTTGCAAATATAGCTCGAATCTCTGATAAACTCTCAATATTGGCTCCCCGTAAATTCGAGATAAATACGTTTTCAGACGATTTGCTTTTCTGGATTTCAAATTAAAAAAAAAATAATTTTGAGTTCTTCGCTTGAGTAATTAGTTGGTTTTGAATAATACATTCGTGGAAAATTGGTATATTTCTTTCGAATTTAGAAAATCCTCGTGACAATTTTGAGAGAAGTAAACATCACATGAGAATGTCTGAAACATTGACAAGTTCCAGTTGCAACTATCGCCATTTGTACAAAAAATTGGGTTCGGTGTCAATACGTATCCATCGGAACATTTTGAAACGCTACCAAATTTGGGCGTCACTAAACGTGCGCATTTGGAATTTCTGGAAAATTGTCAATTTTTTCTAACAAGTGCGTCGGTTGGCAGTAGTCGTCAACTGATCGATCAATCATTCTGGCAACATTTCGAAGCCACGCCCACATGTGTTCGCGGATCACCAATGGCGCTGCTTTCGATCATCTGTTTGTCGGCACAATTCAAAAGGGCGCGACACGCTTACAAGCATTTCGACGAATCAAGTGAACCCGGCAAAAAAAAAACATATCTGATGATGGTGATGATGAACATGCCCACCTCCTCGTTTGCGTCGTTTCTGTTTCTGATTCGAAGGCGGCGATTGCGAGTAGTTGTCTCTCTCTCCTCCCGTCGGCTACCGTATTCCAATTTCGATGACTACTTCAATATTCCCTCCGCTGTTCCTGCCAATCATGTCCAAGGATTTGCAGATGTTCTATAATCGCAACATTTCCTCGGCAGGCAGGTATTCGGAAAAACGATCAGTTTCCCTAGACGGATGGCTTCAGATTCGTCGTTGATGGCTCTTGAGAAACTATCGAATGCATTCCGAAGACCCAGCTTACAAATTGAAAAATTCATGGCTGTAGCACAAGGCGAAACAAGCAAAGAAAATAGAGGTAATCAAATATTTGGAAATCAATGCGAAATATTTGCAAAACAATAAGCAATACTTCAAACACAAATGATTTCTTTTTGAGATAGCATTCACAAAAAACCCATGAAGTTACTAAATTGCAATTTCCGTTTTTTTGGGGTGTAAATTTGAAACTTTAGCCGTCTTTAGAAGAAACTCACTTTGTGTAATATCTCCATAGAATTCTTGAAATGTATTTATTTTAGACGATTTCTTGAGATTCTCCGTAGGTGTTTTTGTTTTGCTTCAAATAATCGAACAATTATTATTTTAGCCTGTTACCATACGTACTCGCTCGTACTGATCAAAATGTTATATTTCGGATTTTTTTAAATATTAAATATTCACAAATAATACAATCACAAAAAAACGAGCCCCTGCGCAGATTTCCGGTGAGTTTGATTCTCAAGTTATACGCACTATTTGTTGTACCCGAATTTCCATTGTTTAAATCGAAGTTTGAATTATCGTCCTGAAAAAATTCGATGGTCCCAAATTGCTTTATTTGATTTTGACCGTAAAGTAGGGTATTTCTAAAAAATCGGTTTTGTCGCTTTCTTTGCAAAAAATTTTATCAAAATTGAGCGATTTCCATCAGCAACATGCAAATGTACGTTGGCTCCAGAATGTACTCTAGTATAGTCATTTTCAGATGTCAACGTTTTATATAGAAGAACTTAATGAAAAAAAAAATAAATAATTAAACGCGAACAGCAACGCATCTCATTACATTGGTAGCAGATTTTATTGAGAAACATGATATTATATTATATTGTCGGCGTCGCGCGACTTCCAAAAATTGGCAAATCGCTACAAAAACTTGAGAGAAAAACTGGCAAAAATCAAATTGGCTAGATTTTCTGACTTAGAAAAATTACATAATAATAATGCTCTGTTTTAAGTTTTTAGATAATACCACGGCCAATAAAAATTTCGGGAATTGTAAAGGTACCGTACAGTGAATAACCTGCGAATCAAACTCACTGCTCAAATTTGCTCGTTCTATTCCAATTTTAATTATTTATTTCGCATTATTATTATTATGATTCTCTCTAAAATTTCTATAAAATATTCAATATTTCTATAATAATCAAAATTTTATCATCAAAAACTATTTTCCGTTGGACAAACATTTTCGAGAGTTTTTATTTTTAAATTAAAAAAAATTTTTGGGGAATAAACCCAACAAGTTGAATGTGTTACCGATAAAAGCGATGGCCGGCGACAGCGGTTGGCGGCTAGATTTACGATCATGAGCCTTTCGCCATTACTAACTTGTTATTTCGCATTCTAGAGCTCATGTAAATAATTTTTATTTCAAAACCTTAGAAATCCGAGGAATGGAAATTTTACGCGAAAATAACATAACAGCTCGCCACATGTGACGAGACCATAACGAAAGACGCACCCCGTAAATGTACCCTCATATAGCAGTGGGCGGACCACGGGCATACAAAAAAGTTCAACTACATTCCTAATAAATATATGAGTATTTATAGTCGGTAGTTAAACGAAAATATTATTAATTCAATGTCATAATTCATATAATCAAATGGGTAAGTTGTCAAGCGAAAAAAAGTTTGAGAATATTAAATTTAGCAACGCCAGTGGTCCCATCACGAAATCGTTACGGTCGTCCGTATATTTCGGGTCGTCCACTTCTCACATGTGATCGCCTCAAAATTGTGGAGTGCTATCAAAAAGGGATGAAGAAGATCCATATAGCGAAACAGCTTGGCATCACACACAGCTGCGTCAGCAAGGTGCTTCGAAGGTAACCGGAACTCGTATCTACCGTAATCGCGCCAACAAGACGCATCAAATTAACCTCGAAAAGGGGTTTTCGTGTTCATAAATGGGTTCTCATCGACAAAATTGACGGGATAATTTATGGAGACGCGTGTCGAATTATATCTCATAAAACTAATCTCCGCTCAAAACCGACAAAAAAATGAATACATTTTCAACGGAAGACAAGGCTGCCAATTGGTTCATCACCTGAACGTCGGCAGCGAAATAGGGATCATGCAAGTAATTTCGGTTTCGATTCCCAAAATCATTACAACATGGAAGTATCGTCACAGCTAAATCAATAACTGAAATATTTCGATTGTTTCAAAGAAAAAAACTTGGTTCGATATTTTCGCTTCAATTATGCCAAATAATATCCTTCTTGATTAAAGGTGCATTGAAATGTGATTTATTAGGTTCTCGAAGCGAAAATATTGCCGGCTGAGTTTTTATATCAAAAACATTCTTGTATTTTAAATCATTAAATAAAACTAATTTGCAGGTATTCCGAAACTGGTGAAATAGTTGCAAAAGCTTGTCGAACCGCCTCATGTTCGTGTCCAGGGTCTGCCGAACAGCACGATGTTCGATATTGTCGACATCTCCAAGATAAAACGAAACGGCTATTCTATTCCATTGAAAAGTTTTAACTTTTAATATTTTTCAAAAATAACCAACATTTTTTCAGCATTCTTCGCAACGAAAATGTACGAGTGATTTACTATTCAAAGTCAAATAATAATCTATAAACAATTGAATTCTCGGGATAAAAAACGAACAAAACGATCTGTGATGTGATGGGGGTTTCTATGTAATAAATGTGCGCCTTATTTTATGCTAATAATTCATAAACATAATAATAATTTTAATAAACAAATAATAAATGCAAAATACGGATAAGAAAATAAATATTTGGAAATCAATTAAATCCAGTGAAACCTGTTAAGAAAATTATGAGCGAAACAGAAAAAAAAATAGTTTAAGATTATGGTGGATTCGTTAAAATGCATTCTAACGTTTCTACTCGAAGGGCTGGATCTCCCATGTACCTTTAAATTCGATTTTTTTCGGAAACGGATTAATCGAACTCTTACCACGACATATCCTGAGCATTACAAACTCCATTGAATGACACAGATGTCGGACCATAATCCAAGTAATTGACTTGATTTGCAACGATAGCTGCATAAAGACCAAACGAGGGATCAGAGGAACTAAAAAAGATAAATCATTTGATGTAATGTTCTCGAAATATTGCCAACCTGCATGTTACAGTAACTGACATTCGACAAGAAGCATCATTGTTGTAACTGAATGTCATTGTTCCGTCAGGAAATTCGGAACTTGTTAGGGTTTGTGTAAGCTCCGGACAGCAACCTACAACGAGTTCCCTAATGCAAATTTCAGATTTTTTTCGGCATTAAGCGTCACAGCTGTATTCCTCGGCTAGCCAGCAAACTTCTTTTCAAAAATTTTGTAAAGTAAAATGCCAATCATTAAGAAATAAATATGTTTTTGCGATTTTTGATTTAAATGCGTTTGAAAGCAATAAAAGCAAAAAAAAAACATTCCTTTATCAATATACATACTGTCATTTATTAGTTTTTTTGTTGCAAGAATTCAATCAGTATTGATAAGCAATTAGAAAAAAGCTTAAACGTGCAATAATTTCTACCTGACTGCGGTTCTGAAGTGGTAGTAGTAGTCTGACCCCCTGAATGTGTGTGTTTGAACAATTACTCGTTCAACAACATTTTTATTTTAATACTGATTATGAGCTTTTCATATTTCGCACATCAAATTTATTTTGTGCACCAACCTGGTGAAATCGTCGTAGTGGTGATGACTGGATCCGTGATAGGAATTGTGCTGACACATCCTAACACATTGGGTAACAAATGCACTAATGGTAAGAGAATAAACATGTGAAACGGCTGCAATTACGAAAAGGTCGTAGATATGACTTGATGTTTGACGAATGTGGGTCTCGTACGGATTATCCAACTCATTATGAACCAAAAATGGTGAGGAAGGAGTCGCGCGGATTACGGTGGCAACTCATTAGAGGATCGCCGCGATCCGGCGGATTTGTTCGAAACTTCTTCACACGGCACGTCCACAGTTAGTATTCCTACAATTTCAAACACTATACTACATACATACATACAGTACCGCAGAAAAAGATAATTAATAATTAATTAATTTTCGAAATAATTAATTTTCTTCATAACTTTTAAACGAGTTATCCGATTGGGGTGAAATTTTTAGCACTTATTTTTCATAAATTTAAATGTTTAAAAGCAAGTTCATATTATGGAAATTAATATTTTTCAAGTATAAATCGCAAAAAATCGAAATTTCAAAAAATCATGAAAATCGGTGAATAATTTCAAATGGCTGTAGAAACAAAATTAGATTGTCAAACCCCAAATAACTTTTTTTCAAGGTTTAATAGACTTAATACTTAGTCATCATACCATTTGCTTCAATAGAAGCATAACATCTTTCAGGCATGGAAGGTACTAAGTGGTTTAGGGTCGCAGCCGGCAGGGCATGTCAAGCTTGCTTTAATTGTGAGAATTTTTCACTACAATTTTGAACAGTTTTTCCATTTAAACAACATTCGAACCCTTCTGTGTTCGATATGATTTGGGACGGGAGATTGGCTCGGCCAGGTCATAGCGTCCACCCGAAGCTGCGCGATCCAATTCCTGACCAAGTGTGATAAGCGTTTTGGATTTTTGAATAAATGTTTTGTTTAAGTTTGCCTGTTTTTATAGTTTAATATGCGAAAAAAAAACGCGGAAATTAATTTCTAGACCTAATAAATAAGAAGAAATATATATATTTTTATCTATTTTTTAAACTATATGTATTACCATCTCAAAAAAACGATCAATGCTAAAAAACACGAATTGTTTTGTTTTCGTAGACAAAGATACACAGATCAGAAAGTATTAATGAGATCATATACCGAATTATCAGCGAATTACATCCATGCCTGAATCCCACTTCAATGGAGGATATTAGTTTTTTTTTGCAAGAATGAGCGCCATTCAGCGAAAATCATATTGCACCTGTGCATTTGCAGCCATTATTTAAACGTAAAGGGCAATCCTGTGTTGTCGGTATTGGAGAAAAAGCTCGACAGAAGGCGTGCGAAGTCGGTAGATATTATTGAAATAAATTTGAGAAAAATTTAGCCGCTAATTTGGAGAAGAGGCTCTAAGAGCGTGCACATCCTATCGTGAATCTCAGTTCGACCATCTCTTCTGAAATTTTGATGATATACATATGTAGATGTTTCTGGTCTTTCATTAAAACATTTGTTGAAAAATATTAGGTTTTCATGATTTTACAGTGTGGCCCAAAATTATGGAAACACATTCAAAGGGATGTAACTTTTCAAAAAATGATCGAATCAACTTGAAAATTCACAAATAGTTTCTTGAATCAATTATAATCAAAAATACATCAACATTACTCGATTCGATTTCCTTTATTTTTCATTACTTCCTTGAGTCTCTTCGGGAATGCCTCGACTGTGGCACGGAGGTATTCTGGAGGTAGTTTGGCCCATTCCTCAACCAAACATTTCTTCAATGACTCCAAATTGGTATAGGGATGTGCCCGGACCTTTGACTGACGTACTTCCCAAACATAATAGTCGGGTGGGCTCAAATCCGGCGACGACGCTGGTCATTCTGAACAAGAAATAAACCGGCAAAATTTGGGGCACACTGGGATTTTACGACTTTTGCTTTGTGAGTCGGTGCAGAGTCCTGTCGGAATGTCCAAATCTGGTTTCCAAAGTGTGTTTGAGTCCGTGGAAGCACGTGTTTCTTAGAATTTCTTCTTAGTAGAGTTCCCGGTTGATTTTGACTCCGGGATCGACAAAAACAAGCGAAATCTTCTCATAAGACGTGATCGCCCCAAAAATCAGGACTTGTTGAGGATGAGACGTTCTGTTGATCGTTCTTCCGTGCTTATTGGCTTCGTCTGTGTCCCCTGTAAGCACCCGATGATTTTGCGAGTTGATGACAGTCTCCACGGTGAAGAGCTTCTCGTCCGTAAACAGCGTCTTCGAATGTGCATTTTGGCGCGTGCCAGCAAGACGAGATTCGCACTTTTGCATTCGGCCCAGCTTGTTCTTTTCAGATAAAACGGCCGCTATTCGAACACGATACGGGGTCAGTCCAAGCTTCTTTTTCACCATGCGCTCCATCGAAGATTTGCTCATACTGAGGTCCCAGCTCGTCTTTCTCATGCTCCGTCGCCATCCGATAATGGTACCTCGGTGTTTTGAATTGGCTACCATTCCAGTAAAAATGACGCTAAGAACTAGAAAATTTGGGAAAAGAGTAATTAAAACATGCTGAAAAATAAAATAATAAAATTGGTGCGCGAAAAATGCGCCAGCATCTGCCAGAAGGCTTCAAACTTGTGTTTCCATAATTTTGGGCCACCCTGTATATAAAAAATATATTTTTACATAATTAATTGTCATTTAATTGTCGAAGTCAAACGACTTGACGAAATTTTAAAAAAAAATTATCTGAAATTTGTGGGGGGGGGGTGGTCAATGGATTCTTCATGTTCAACCACCGGATTGTCGAACCTGCTACACTCCGAAGAAGAACTCTCACCGCACTGCACAAGGCTTACCCTGGAGGAACCTGGAATTTTGACATACATATTCGCTCACTCCAGAATGTATTCAGCATCATCAACAGTTGAAGAAACCTCGAAAAGTTACGAAAAAATAAAACATCCACGCGTACTGCAACTACAGCTGCCGATTCTGGTAGTAGCTTTTTTGAAGAAGCCGTCATACAAGTTGTGAAAAATTAAGTCAAAACTGTGTCGGACAAAGGATGTTGTTGATCAATAGCGGCCATCAAAAGAAACCAATGAGATTGTCGTCGTTTCCATCGAATAATTTCGTTGCTTGCCGTCCAAACCAATCGGCCAAACCCATTACATATCAAAATTGCAAATAGCAATATTTGTTGGTGACAACGCCATAAACGTGCAAGTGTTGTCCGTCGCCTGTTTTCTTTTCCTTCGCCTTTTTTCGGTTCCGTCCGTCTCATTCGGCAAATCGTCGTCGATTTCTGGTTATGCAAATGAAACAAATGAACCGAGTCTTTGAAAACAATCACAACGCGGTGATCGATATGTGTTTGTGTGGGTGTATCGTTGGCGGAATTGAATTAAGCACCTTATATGATGCAACATTTTCCAGTGTTTTCTCAATCCATTTCATTTACAACGCTGTTGATGAGTGTGTGAAGTCGGAATCTCATTTCTAAGCAATTTCCTGCAAAGTATGAATGGATAACGAAATGAGAAACTGAATAGTGTGATGATCGGATTTCGAATGAATCGGGTGACTTTTCGAGTATATACCGACAAATCATACGATTCCAAATTTGGATATGTCCACATATCGAAACATGATATTGTAGAAGATTGTATGAACTTAATCAGATTTATAAGAAAACATGAAAACCATAAAGACGAAAAGAACATATATTCGGATATTTGACATTGTCAAATATGGAAATGATCTAAAGAAAATACTTATGAAAACTTTATAGATAAATCGTCGGTTCGAAACGACTGATTGAAGTATAAAAAATAATTGATTATGCGCCAAGATCTCTGGAGACAATGAGAGTTATACGGTGCACTTAATATTATAATAATAATAGTTATAATAATAATTATTATGCAGACCGCGGTTTGCCTTATCGCTGATACGCATTTCCTATTTGACTTCAGCGCTGAGAAAAATAAAAAATATTCTAACGATACATTCGAAATCACAAATTCGTAAACCGACACTGATTTCGCAAAATTGCAATTCCAGCCACCGATCCGTCATTCATTTGAATCCGACAATAGTATTAGAAATAAATATAAAAATCGCAGCTCCTTATCGTGTTTTCTTTTACAGTTTTGCAACTTAAAAACTTAAAAACGAATATTTCAAATGAGTCTGAAGTATTTCAAGGATTCTATTCTGTTTTTTTTATACGAATTATTTTGAATATTCGGTTTGATTTTAACTGAGAGCAGTTCAATCAAGCGCTTCTTTACAAAAGAATTCGAAAAACCATATTGTCATTGTTGATGTTCCGCCTTTTTTTATGAGAATAAAATTTCGAATGCCGCATGGTTTTCATTCAATTTGATTTTCAAGGTTGACTTAAAGGTTACTGTAGCGAACAACTTGTTACAATTCGATTGGCAAACATCATTTGGCAGCATCGAACCAAATCTCATTTCAATGCCCAATCCGCGCGGGCATCGCGCTTTTTTCGGTCTTCGTCCTTTTCAATTCCCAACTGGTTCCCCTCTTTTCTCTCTCTCTCTTTTTCTTATTCTCCGCCCATTTTCCTTATATAAAATCAGCTGCAAATTGAGCAAAGCATCAGACGCAAAACGATGAAGCCGTTCCATTTGGTGGTCTCGTCATGCGCCGCGATGTCGGCATGTGCTCTCGTCATGCTGACGGTGTTCCTCCCAAGAATGTACTGGGAGATGAGCGAGTTGCAGGATGAGGTCGTCGGCGTGGTTCAAAGCTTCAAGGTCTGGTATTTTCTGTTTTTTTCTTTTGAATGAGCTAAACGGATTCAGGTGGAAACCGATTCAATCTGGATCGATCTCATGAACGTGCAAATCCTTCATTCTGAGCCATCCAAGCCAAGAGAGAATCCTCTTCTTCGCAGAGACAAGAGATTCACTAAATTACCTGACTGGTGTCAATGTGATTCAGCTCCACAATGTCCTCCGGGACCACCTGGTCCACCGGGAGCGCCTGGAACACCTGGAAGTTAGCCAACGCTCACAATAAATTAAAAATTAAATTTGAATTCAGCGCCTGGAGAGAATGGACCACGTGGAATGGACAACCCGCATCAGATAGGAGTGACTGCTTGTGAGCCACAAACATTCGGATGTATTAAATGCCCACGTGGTGAGCCAGGACCACCAGGTCCAGTTGGCCCAGTTGGTCCACAGGGCCCACCAGGAGCTGCAGGAGCTCCAGGAATGCCTTCTATTGTACATGGACGACCGGGACCACCAGGACCACCTGGAGACGACGGTGCTCCGGGACTTCCAGGAGAAGATGGAGCTCCAGGCCAACCAGGAGCTGACGGAATCCGCCAGAAGAGCGTTCGCGGACCACCAGGACCACCTGGAAATTCGGGTCAGCCTGGTATCCCTGGTCTACCAGGAAGAAAGGGCGAGGACGGAAAACCGGGAAGCGAAGGAATACCAGGTGTACCAGGTCCGCGAGGAGCTCCTGGCGAGCCTGGAATAAGTGGACAACCAGGTGGACCTGGGCTGCCAGGAAGAGACGGACAATACTGCCCATGCCCACCGCGATCGTTCGTAATGATGGCAAGGAAGAGAGTGAATTAAACATTTTCTTGTCTAATAAACACATTTTCTGCAAGTGCTGATTACCCATTTACAAGAAATTAGAGTGTTTATTGGATTTTTCAATTCGTCGGTTTCAATTCAACATTTTCATCTTGATATACTGAAATATGCTTTTTTTTTTAATTTCACTTGGATATTCAATAAATTGTGTGATGTGTATATTTCTTCGATTGATAATTATTTATATTATACAAAAGTAACGCAGCATACGAAGAAAAGGTAAAAGCATAACAAAGGCAGTTAAAAAATGAGACGGAGCTTTTTTGAAAAGCAACTATTAATTTTTTGAGGCTGAAATTTGTTCACCGAAAAATAATGTCAGCAAATTAAATTCAGAAGCCTACGAAGGTAGGAAATATTTGTTTCGAATTGTGCAGTCGGCAGCTTGATAAAGAACCTTTGTGATTGAACGAAAAAATGTTTAGGAAGATTGAAATAAAGAGTTATAAACCAGAGAAGGAATCTTTTGGTTTTCATTTGGAACTCTCTTTATTACACTGCGCCAGTAGAAACTTTGGTTTTAGTGAAAAGAAAAGAAAGATCGTGTGAAAATGAGAGACACAGACAATATTTTATAGCTCTGTTTCTACCGTAATCCGAATCAATCGATAATTATGGCTCAGCTATGTTATAGTACTCTTAGTATTTTTCCAATTAACTACTCCGTATCAGGCATGTGTGGCAATCGGAAATTTCGGCAATTCGGTAAGTTGCCGTACATAAAAATTTCGGCTATTAAATGTTTTCAACGATAATTCGAAATATTTAAATACCGAATTTTCACGGAATCCCAAATTACTCTATGGACATTAATTTTTGTTTCGCCGATATTTTTTGACATCAAATTGCCGAAAATCAAAATTTCGGCAATCCGGCAAATTGCCGATCGAACGTTCTCTTCGGCAATTCGGCAATTTGAAAATTCGGCAATTTCGGCAATGGGCAATTCCATTGCCGCACAGCCCTGCTCCGTATGATCCTCTCTAACTCTGTAACGGAACACTCCAAAAAATAGCAAATTTCCAAAATAGCAAAAGTTTGGAATACTGTAATTACCGTAATCCTACTACAATCGCTAGGATATTTCTATAGTAACACTCTTTTTTATCCAAGATATTGTACCCATCAAGTTTGAACCTGATCGGCTCATTCCGAAAAACATTTTTTGTTGTTCTCTGAGTACCGTATTCCTACAGTATATCCGGAACTATTGCAAATAAAAATGTTATTTTAGTAAATGTGTAGAAAAAAGACCCAAATAGTTTAAGGAAGATTTGAAATTATTCAAATAACTATCATAAAAAGCTAAATGAAAATTTTTCCGCTAATCGAATACAGTGCGTTTCACATTTATAAAGTCACTCCTGTTTTTGAGCTTAGCTTTGTCAATTGTAAAAATTTTCAAATTCTGTTTTCGAAATGAAATTCAGAGTATGTGCACCAATTTTCATAATAAATGATATCATAAAACACGATTTCATTGTTCTACGCATTACGAATTGTTTCGTTTATCAAAAATAATGTGTCAGATCATGGCATCTCTTCGCTTATAATTCACAATCAATTATTGGTTTATTTATTATAGGAATTGGGCGCAAAAAATATTTACAAGGTGCGATAAAAGTATGATCAATTTCCTAGTAAACTCACATTCAAACACTTGCCTTTAGAAACTTTCTCGGAGGATGTTGATGCTTCTGCGCAGTTGCAAATGTCACCACCATATCAATCTATGGTGGATGTTGTCGCACCTTCAAATAAATCACCGCCAAATGTGGCAAGTGTTGATATGAGAACAACTGCCGCGCGGATGTTTCGCACCTCATAACTGTTCTCGACACCCAACACGCGTTTTGTGTCAAATCTTTGCACATCCGTGAGAGGTCATACGGGGCGTGGCCATGTGGTCCGTATAAATAGAGGGCTCCGATGGGGTATGCATCAGTTCGTTTTGCCTCTCAATCACTCGCTGCTTCCGTTCTTGATTGACCGTTCGTTTGTTTCAGATATGAGCACCAACAAGCAAGTTCAGTCCAACAATCCATCGCCACAAGCTTTTCCATCTCCACCGCCATCTTGGGCCGACATTCCAATTGAGAAACCAGCTTGTTTTGAGAACACCAAGTTCAGCCACAAGAATAAGGAGAAGAAGCGCACATATAAGGTAAAAATCAATATCATTTTCCATTTCTAACTTCTGTATTATTATTACAGAATAAAAGAAGAACTAACAATGGCTCGGACATCTTCACAAATATGGGAACATTCGGACAACCTGAGGCAGTCAACAACAACTTTAATTTCGACTTCAACAATGAGTTTCAGAATTATGAGGTAACGAATAATTCAGCTGGTTCAAAATTCCAATTCTCAATCATTTCAGGATCAAGTGCAAGACGTGTTCACCAACATGGGCACATGGCATAACGGAATGGTTTATTATCCGCCGCCGCCACCGCCATCCATTCCATCTCCACCGGCGTCGGTCGTCATCTTCGGTACTCCACACTACTATCCAGAAGAGCACATCAATCAAGGGTGCGAGTACTATCCGGACGGAAGCTACGGACCATCACCAAGCGGAACGGGATCGCCATTCCAGAACATCGAGCTTCATCCAGATTATGTTGACGGGTATTTCGACTCGAACTTTGTTTATCGTCCATATCCAAAGCAGCCTTCTGCGAATTAGTTTTATATCGTAATTTTTAAATCGGTGATCTCAATATTTTGGTTTCTCAGTCATCAATTTACTGGTGCTTCTCTCATTGCTTTTACTGATTTGCTCACTGTGACTTATTGTGTTTTTCTTCCTGTGATCGATACTTCGCTATTCATAATAATTGCAACATTAATATTTCGTAATAAATAAATTATTGTACAGAAATCAGTTTCGATCACGTCATCATAACTTGGCAGTTAATTTTTAAAACCAGTTCAAATCTGTGTATGTAGAAGAAAAATCGATATTGCATAATTTGAATCGTCGTTGGTGCGGACAATGAATGAGATGTACATAAATATGTATGTGCGCATTTTAACTATTCGTGATAAAAATGTGTTTTGTTTGCGCAAGCTCTCTAGATTTCGCTGCTGTGCACTCGAAAATGTTCCCGTTTGTCGGCCATCGGCTATTTTCGCCCATTAAATTGTTTCCTTTAGTTTTTTTTTTTCACATTATTATTCTACCTTAATATATAGCTAAAAATGAGATTGTTTGAAACTATGCAAATTGAATGAAAAAATATTCAAATTTACTTTAAAAAACTATTAAAAATCTGTTTTGATCGGAATTTTTACATGGTTTTTAATGAGATCGACTTTTGAAATTCTTTTTTTCTTTCGCGTAGTTTTAATAGTAGGCGGGTGTCAAAAATCACTCAATATGAAATTTGATACATGTGGAAGTGAGAAAAAAAAATCTCCGTATCATTTGTCATTCGCATTTAAAGTTGAAATTTTTGAAAACAAAAAAATTTGATTGATGGTTTTTCGTACAAAATTCAGGTATTCAATAGTCAATTTCTGTTTTTTTTTGGTGATGCGCTGACTCAACAATTATGAGATTCGGTTAACAGTACAAACTTGTTCTGTGAATTATCATTTTTTTTTTTAATTATTTCGGTTGCCTAAAAATCATTTGCAGAATTTTTTGCCTATGAACTGTTCACGCAATTAAGCAAAAAAAATACAAGTACTGTGCAAATATTTGTGTATTATTATTTGGTTTCTTTTGAGAAGAACCCCAATTCTCAAAATCCACCGTCTTTGATTTTCAAAAAAAAAAGAGGCTCTGATATTTATCACATAAAGTGTTCCAAATTTCTAGAAAACTGATCAGTGGGAGTGAGTATACGAATACAAAGTTACACTTTTGCCGCAATTGATCAAAAACGCTCAGTGAGTGGTTGGTTGAGTGAGTGTGTGTGTGTTTTTTTTGCTCGTGTGTTTCAGTTACACCACTGATAATAATAAACATTGTGCTGGCTGCCGTAGGGCACCGGATGATCCGCTCTCGGGTTCGGTGCACAACCGACGCTTTACTACAAACACGGCGTCTCGCCAACCGTAGCGCTCTTGTGTCGATTCATGCCGAGAGTGAGTGAGCGATGGGAAGAGGTAGAGAAAGAGAATCCCCCGTCGGACGGGCTCCCGAAATCGTCATGCACAAAGGTAAAGAGTGGATGAGAACGTGTTCTCGGATTGAGAGCCTTCCACTTTTTTCTTCGCCCATCATTTTTTTTCTCGGCATGCCAATTTTGTTGTGTTTCCGAATTCGCCTACACAATTTCCGCGATCTGGCCGCGATTCGCACCGGTCGCAAATCCGATCCGTTCTGCGCTATAAACACATCGTATACTATAATGATTTGGCAGAAGGCCATTTGAAAATTTACGCGTTTCAAACGACGGCAAAAACATCTGGAGACGAGCCCATCAATTTTGAGGTTTACACGTTTCGAGATGAGTTGAACAACCGATTGGAATGATCTCGCGTTTACCTAAGAGATCTTCAGAATATCCGAGTTTAAACTAATTCGAATTCGTTATTTTCAAATTGAGCTCTGTTTGATAAAAACTATTTTCAATTGATTTTCTTAAAATCTATTTGGAATTGTTTGCTGTTGGATACGATTTCTAAGCAGTAAAACTCGAATTTCAAACAATTTTCATATTTTTTATTTCATTTTATTCGATTCAATTTAAATTTTTTATTTTACTTTCTGCTATCTTTGTTTAAAAATTACCTTATTCTGTAAATTGTATATTTTCAGGTGTTCGAAAATGGAGCGTGTGACGGTGCGCATGGCTCGTTCGGATCGCCGAACACCTTGGGGATTCGGCGTGACCGAAGCACCGGATGGTTCGGTTGTCATCGTCAACGTGAGTAACTCCTACTTGCTCTCGTTTCCACTCAAACCCAACCACGCTAAATCATTTTTATCCCACTCAAAAATAGTGTAATACGATTTAGCGATGTTCGAGCAACCCACAACGACGAGTTCGTGATTTTCGAGAAAGATGAAAAAAAAACTGCTGGCTTTGTGAAATTGACAAATGCAAATCTATAAATTATAAAGAAATCATCAAACAATCAAAATCAAATCCAAAAAAAAACGGAAAAATAGTAATTCAATATCGAATATACAATGAATTAAAATTTACACAATATTCTCGATTTTTCGATTGTTGTTTGTATTCAAAAATGAAAAAAAAACGTCAAAATAGAATATCAGAAAAAAATCCGAAGCAAATTGAATATTGGCAAACAAGTTTCGATTTCAATTTGAAACTGATCTCCATCGTTCAAATAAGCGGAAATTACACAACTCCACGGGTCGTTGCGCATCGGAAATCATTATGATTGAAAAAAAAAACCCGAAAATCTCATTAATCCCATCGATCAAATCAATCTAAACTTATTAAATGAGACTATAAAACATTTTAAGCTCAAAAGTTCAGGTCGTCGGAGGTAGTCTTGCGGATCGTGCTGGACTTCGCAATGGCGATGTTGTGGACCGTCTTGAAGGTTGCAAACAATTCGATGGTGCCTTTCAAAAATCCCCACAACGTTTTACAGACCTCGACAATTTGGATATCAATGCGGTTGATCGCCTATTAGTGACCGCGCACGAGAAAATCGAACTGGTTGTTACTAGGTAATCCGTTTTCGAATTCCGAATTGATTGTTGGTTTGTTAGTGAAAAGGGTGTCAAGGTGATAGATAGATAGATAGATATGTATGATAATGATAAACCGGCCGATTTAATTATGCGAAATTTATGTGTCATATGATAGGTTGTCACTTTTCCCGAAAATTCCTCAATTAGTGAATTACCAAGTTTAGAATAAAGTATTTGAATTTCGATGAAATCCGACTAATAGAATGTCTGCTTGAATTCCATTAATTGCATAAAAGTGCGATAATAATCTGGGCATGTTTCGTTGGGATTCGGCTAAAATCTTCTCGCAAATGTTTCGATTCTGGGGTGTTCTCTCAATTCATTTTCCTTTCGATTCGCTCGCCCCCGTCGCGAGTGTGTTCCTGCGGCTTGTTCCGAATTTGAATATCATTCTCTATATTTATTTATTTGCCCTCGCATTTCACACAAACAGTTACAGCGTTTTTTGAATGGTTCGTATCACGACGACACCTAGACCTTGGTAAGATAAGAAAACATCTATTGATCGATTGGAAAAACAAATAAAATAGGAAAGATTTCAATATAGTTTCATTTCAGGAACCAAACGGGACCAACTCGAATTTGGAGACCGGAGATTACTGAAAATCACGGAAGTTCCGAGGTTCCATATAGTGTCAACCTTCAACATAATAGCGATGTAAGTAATAAAATATATATTATACTGGAATGCGAGAGTCACGCGAAACACGGATAGAACATTATTGCGAACATGATTGCCAAATTGAATACTCATTTTTGCAGTCGCGACCACCGCAAGGTTTCAATTCGACGGCTCTTCCGTTCGAGACCGACGCTCGTGTCAAACATATGCAATACAATTCTCCACTTGGACTTTATTCGGAAAAGACCGCTGCCGAGCAATATGTCCAGCAAACCGCCGGCTACGTTGACAACACTTCGTAAGTCAAATTGTTTACTAAATTGTTGATTTCTCATGAACATTAACACACACACATATATATTATTGCGTTCTCAATTTTGCCTCTCGTCTGATTCGACGAAGTTCGCCGGCGGACGCAGCCAACTGCTCAATGAATGCGACCTCGCGCTTGTGCGGCGGCGCATAATTCGGCTGAAACTATTTACTTGACCAAAAAATCAAACAATTCCATTTTTATCTAAACGTTATCGAATCCGTTGGCGGCGCTAGCAGCGGCAACTGCTTCGTCGGCTCCCGGTGCTGTTGCTCGACAATTTTCTGGGAGTGCTGGCTTCACAAGATCCTTGAGTTTCAATCCGTATTTCTTGGCGAGCTTCTTAATCGCTTCACGATCTGCCGGTTCGAGAGCCTCGAATTCAGCGTGGATCTAAAACATCGAATACTCAATCAATTGTTGATTATGTTGATCTGTCTGCGCTCAAACCTTCTTCTTAGCCTCAGCGTGTGGAATTAGCAAGTCGCCGTTCTCAATTTCACCAAGCGTTTTGGCAGCGGCAGCCTTGGCAGATTCGCTCGGCAGATTCTCAGCAGCATCTGCTTTCGCTTCCTCGATGATGCTCCAGAACTGGTCCTTGACTCCAATCTTGGTCAAAAAGTCGTTGAAAGCTTGCAATTTGGTTGCAGAATCGCCTCCGCCTTCAATTTGTTCTTGCAACTAAAATATGAAATAATTAAATAATTAAAAACAAAACATAACAATTTGAAATAAAGAAAACCTTTTGGCAATCTCCACCAAGCGTCAAATGGAAATCCTCGTGTGGTCTTGCTTGGCACGGGCAGCATCCCAGAATGAATATAGCTGCTAGTATTCTCATTTTTTGAATTGTTTGACACACCGTGAAAAAAATTAACCGATTGATGGCTTATATACTAGAGTTGGCGTAATCCTGCGGTAATTCGGTTCAATTCGTTTTAATCTCAATCACAAAAATTTCAACGCAATTATTGAAATATTTCAGGTCTGCTCGCGCGACGGCCGAACGAAACGATGAGCCCGCTTATCTACGAAGCGAAACTCTACGATTGCTCAAAGAGCAGGAGCGCGCTCCTACGACGCTTTCAAATCATCCGAATCCAAGCGGTCTTCCGGTTTGCTTCATCTGCACGAGACCAATTTTGTAAGCAGAATTGAATTTCATCCGAAATAGCAAACTTTACAGAGGAGTTATGGCTCGTGCTGCCGGAAAAGATCTGCACGAGGATTGTCTTTCGTGCGCCACTTGCGGAAACTCTCTTCGCAATGTCGGACATCACTTCATCGACGATAAGTTCTATTGTGACATTCATGGATCGCAAAAGAAGGCCGGCGGAGCTCGGCCGGGAATGGATCCCAACATTTTTGTGAAGTCATCTCCGACGGCCACTCAACCAGTCTACCGACAGGAGAGTCCGCGAGCTGCCTATCAGCCTCAAGTGAACAGCCCACGACCAGTCTCTGTTTCGCCAGCTCCGCCAGGTGGAAGACATTCCGTCACTACTCACTATCATACACCAAAAACTCAGGGAATTTTGAGGTTATTCAAAAATGGTTCGATTAATATTAGAATCGAATGTTGTAGTCCTTCGCAACGTGGAATCCCAACTGCTGTATTTGGTGCTGATCATTCGAAGACGGTTTCATATGGTGGTGGCACCCAATACGACACTAATCGTCTTTCGCCAGCACCATCGCAATTCTCAAATGTTTCGCAGAAGACTCAACAGCAAACTGCGCCGCCAATGCCATCCAATCCACCGCCATCGAACCAAAATCAACACCAAAATCACAATCATAGTGGTAAGAGATCTGGGCAATTATGTCAATTATTTTGTGTTGCATGCTTTTGTCTTTGTTGATGTCCACGTCAGAACGATTCCAGAGTCTCGTGTCCCAGAGTCTGTCCGCAGTGCTGTTTCACCACGTCGCGCCACGAAAGCACCTCGACAGTGGCCTCCGCCAGAAAATAACAACAATTCTCAGAGATATTGGAAGATTAATGCAGCTGAGACTCTCAAGAAGGAGAAGCCGGCGACATATGGCTCCGATTTGGTAGCACTAATAAAGGAATGCGAAGCGGACAAGGAACCACCGAAAACCGTGCGCAAAAAGAGATTGTCAAACATCAGTAAGGATCAGGTTCAGAAGGCGTTTGAAGAGCATCGAAAGAGACGACAAGAAGAACCAAAATCAATAACATCGACGCAGCCTTCTGAAGTTCACAAGCCCATTGCAATTGTCGGAAGACCGTATTTCGAAGAAGACGAACCTCTCCAGAGCTATATTGTGAAAAATCCCGCTATCAGTTTCTCATCATCGTCACAAGAATGCACTAGTATACAAACGAGAGTAACACGACATGAAGTGGTTAATCAGGAAGAGCGGCCGAATACTCTCCAGCTTCCATCGGGGCCGTCTGTTACAGATTCAAGTACTTCACCGATTCCTTCGATCCGATTACACAGGAAGCCAATTCCTTCTGTTTCGATTACAAACGCATCGGGTCCGCCGTTAATTGTTGAAACAGAAAAGAAAGAAGAGGCCGAATTGCCGAAGAAAGCAATGAAACGAGTTGATTTCTCAAAGGCATCCCCAGTTGCGATTGAGACGGAATGGAAGCAACATTCAGATATTGTCGACGAATCCGATATTCTAACAGAAGCATCGAGAGATGAGGACAGTGTTTCGCTAGCCAATATGCAATTGAAAACCTACGATGGCGATGAATCTGAAATGATTGATGATGTTACCAGCACATTTGAGCTTGATGAGGAGCCGAAGCAAGAAGATAAGCATGAGCAATGGAGACAAAGAGCAATGCAGTTACTCGATGATGATTCGCAAACAGAACGAGATCTTATGATTGTCGCCGCGTTGAACGAAAGACTTCAAGGCCTTCGAGACATGGAAGAGGACGATCGGATTCGAGCGATTGAATGCATCGCCAGACACCAAAACGATCTCGAACAAACACAAACGCAATTGAGCAATTTGCTCGAAAGCGCCATTCAATATCTTCGCAACTTACAAACCGATGAGTCCGAAGAACAAGAAATGAAACCTCCGATTCCGCCGGAACGACATGTGTTTCCATTTTTCTCAAAACCAGCGCCTTCGATAACTCAAAGGTAGGTTGCTAGAGGTTTCTGTTGCTCATTCTGTGGCTTGTCTTTTGTCGTTCTCTGTGTTTTAGTTTGCATGATGTGCTTGATGAACATCGTAGTATTCAACAAGCTCCTCCAGCTCCACCAACTCGTACGGTCAGCTCGTCAGATGCTGTCGAAGATTCGAGAAACTTTTTGGCGTCACGTCTCGGCCAATGCTTGAATCTCGAAGGTGATTTTTGTTATTTGTGTTTTATGTTTATGTGTTGCTCTTCTAATATTTCAATTGGTATAATGATGCTCTAGGATCTTACACCAAGTCGTCTTTCGAGCGAACAACCACCGAAACAAGACCATATGACGCTGGAAACGGAAACGGACAAAATGCTGGAGAATTCCGCGGCACCGGATCGTTGAACCAGCAATCGGTTGGCGGAAGAATCCCATTCTGCGAGGCGTGCAAACAACAGATCAGGTAGAGTTTCAATTCGTTCTGAATTCATCCCCCCACGCGTTGAAGAGGCGCCTTCGTTTTGGCCACTGGCAAGTCGTGGTGCCCAGAGCACTTCGTTTGTGCCAATTCGTCATGTCGTCGTCGCCTTCTCGAGTGCGGATTCGTCGAAGAAGACGGCCAAAAGTTCTGCGAGACTTGCTTCGAGCAACACATTGCTCCAAGATGTGCCAAGTGCTCAAAGCCAATCGTTTCGGTACGTACCCAATAATTCAAATCATTTGATTATCTATTATTTTCTCAAAGGACTGTTTGAATGCTCTTCAAAAGAAATGGCATCCAACGTGTTTCACGTGCGCTCATTGCCAGAAGCCGTTCGGCAACAGCGCATTCTATCTCGAACAAGGATTGCCCTATTGTGAACAAGGTATGCTCAGGTGATTCGATTTGCTCAAAACTATTCGCTTTCAGATTGGAATGCTTTGTTCACTACGAAATGCGTTAGTTGCCGCTACCCGATTGAAGCCGGAGATCGTTGGGTTGAAGCTCTCGGAAGCGCATTCCATTCCAACTGTTTCACTTGCGCAGTATCATTTCGCACTGTTTTCTGTCAAAACAGTCTCAATTTTCAGCGCTGCAACCACAATCTAGAAGGCGAAAGCTTCTTCGCCAAAAATGGGCAACCATTCTGCAAACTTCACGCCTAAATTTCGAGATTTCTAATCACTTAGAAACCCTACTAAACTCGTAGTTATACGCAACTACTTTTAAAAGTCATCATTTTCAAAATTTTCAGTTTTTATCTCTTTCACATTGTTAATTCATATATGCCTTTGATAAACACTAACTTTCATAATAACAGCATAATAAAACAAAATTAACTATAATAATAAAATAATGATTTTTTTGTAAACAAAAGAGGATTTTGTTACACAAATTAAAAGCAATTCATTGCCCGCTGAACGAAAATTAAAAGTAGAAAATGAGCTTCTATGAGACCAATGTTGAGAATTACAATTCAATTGACGATTTAGATCCGGCCGTTTCCTCGCTCTTGTCCTGGCGTAGTTGGCTCAATACTGAAATTTTGGACACTAGCAGCGAATAGAGTTAAAAGCATATATAAAGCAGAATGTGTAAGTACCCGAATTTCAAAAAAAAAAACAAGAAAAATCGTCCTCTCCTTAATTCTTTAGAAGTTGGGAAAACTTACCACCAGAAAATTAGGAAGTTTGAAGACCTATCTTTACTGATAGTTAAATGATTTTCGTTTCAAATAACTCTTTATGAACTTCTATATGCAATTCAAATTTGAAGTGCTTACATTATTCTGCAAGCAATTGTGTTTCCCAAGGTTTATTTCCAAATTTTTTCAATTCAATTAAAGAAAAACCAGTTAAGAGAAGAATATTTATTCCTTTCTACAATATAAATAACACACTTCTACCAGTTTCTTACGGATACCGTATAATCTATGCGAAACACAACAACACAGGACAAACTATCACCAGCCCAACACTTTTAGGTATTAAGGGATTTTTCAACGGTCCCTTTCAACAGAAGACAAGAAAATAAGAGAACACACAACACACGAGCACGATGCATCAGCAGAAAACAACTTTCTATCCGTAGAAGATGAATCGCAGCGTATCAATCAAGGGCATCGATTCGGTGATGAAGCATGTGAATGCGATGGGCACCATCACAAGGTGAGCATGCCATTGAGCCATATCAATTACTCGATCCAACTCATCCTTCTCGTGGCGAACAACTCGCTTTGGTTTTTTGTAGTGAGACTCGACAAGCCTCGATGGGGGCGGTGTGTAAACCGCAGAAACATCCTTAAGCGAAGGTTCCGGGGTCACAAAACAAGTTGGAGTGGTTGGTTTGAACGAGATTTGAGTGTTTGATGTTCTTCTACTGTTCAGTGGTTTTTCGGCATTGTTTTGAACTGCTCTTCTCAAAATGTCAGCTTTCGCCGGTCGCGTCTGATTGAGATTGTTAAGAGCAAACGAGTGCAAGTATCGGAAATTTGGTTTAGTTGACTTCATATTCACATCGTCTGTGGTGCAACTCATCAAGTCGCCTTCTGTCGTCGACGCATTCGTAACTGACGGCGTCATTAGAACATTTCGATCATCGATGGGCGAATCTCTCGCAATTTCTTCGGTATAAGATATCGATGCATCTGGGAGCACTGAAGCGGCTCGAGACACTACAGAACGGCTACCACGACGGGCACGGCATTTGACAGAAGATGGGCTAGAATACGCCGATTAGCATATTTGAGAAGAATATGAGAAGATAGTATAAATAATGAAAGTTGAAGTTGAAGAAGTATAGAATATCACAAGAAACGTTCTAGGCGCTTAATAAAACCTAACAAAAGTCTAAAGTAACATAATTCATGCATATTTAAAATAAAATCAAAATAGGTGTTTTCTTTAAAAATATTTCTCTTAAAATAAACATTGTTTTGTAATTTCCCTCATTTCAAATTTTCGAATAGCGTTGAAATCGTTTCAGAGTTAAAAAACCGATCTTAAATCGTTGTCTCATCTTCATATACACAAATGAAAAACTCCTAAGAAAACTATCACAATTGCACAATGACTACATGCATAAACCAAATATCAGAGGGTTCGAAAACGTCACTCAAATCTATTGTTCAATTTACCCTTGGTTTTATGCAATAAAATCGTTTACCTGGCAACGCTTCCGGCCGTTTTAGTTGGTTTCGTGTCAAGAACGCCAAGATACTTATAGGCTCTGGTAAGCAAGTAAACGCTTAATGAAGTTGCCGCAATTGTTTTAACCCAAGTTCGAGATCTGTACAGAATTCGTCAATCGTTTTAATTTTCATGTCAGACTCACTTGGCTGGGAAAAGGGCTTTGATAAGAACAGCAGCCAACAAAGTGCCGAAATTAAAAATAGTCGAAGTCAGTACACTAAACTCTGGTTCGTAACTTTTAAAAGCCTTCAAATCGATACCTGAACTCGACACGCTCCCATGGGTGGAGATGTTGAAGATGTCTTCTGAAATACACGTAGAATCCGAGGCCTACGTTCGCATTGAACAGAATGGTGTTGCTCACAGCGAGATCGCCGGTTGGGAAAAGACTAAAAATGAAATTGGGGAGCGTATTTTAGGCGGATACTCACTTGGAAATGATTTTGGGGCTGAAGAGATGAACTGTGTACAACGTGTGGGAAATGGCACCAGAAGCTGGTAGATAATGCGATAGAAGAGTTTTCGAAGTCAATCGCGGAAATAGTCGGTTCCAGTCGATTCGCATCGATCCGCGTGGGATATCTGAATATTTTTTTTTTGGAATATTTAAATCGTAGCCCAAATTTAAATGTTTTTGTCGAAAACATTTTTTTCCGTGACAATTTAGCGATATATATATGAAAAATTCCTCAAAATAGCATAAAAATCAAAAGATTCTCGTCTGCGATGCGAACACAAAGCGGATTTTTTGTCGACGATCTAGCCAATTAACAACTGATTTATTACCGAACGAGACTAATCAATCAAATGCGGCGATTCATTAAACGCCCATCTATCGTTCGCCGAGGAAGTGTTTCTCGTTGCTGTTAAAAGAAACTTTCTCACCTGAACTTGATGAAGTGTCGTAGATGGGCATTGTGTCGCGCAACTATTCGCAGAACAACAAGACGAAAATCAATCGATTCCTTAATGAGGTTGATGTTGTTTTTGGTTGCACAGACCTGAACAGAAATGAACAAATTACATTCTTTTTAAACAAAGTTAATCAAATTGGTGCAATAAAACGAGAAAGTCGAATCCCCCAAATGTATATTATCAACATTTACAAATGTATATTATTAACATTCACAGAATTATTTTTTTCTAATTTTTGAGAATATTATACAACTATTTCAAGAAACAACTAAAACGAAGTAAAAAGTGCCGTTACACCGTTTGGGTAAATAATCAGAAGTGTCGGCGATACGAAAACATTGCGAAAAATGATAACATCTCTCAAAACAGTTTATGTTGGTTGCAAGGAACTTGGTCTCGAACTGATCCCACCCATTTTTCGCTAGTTACGTCGACTTTTTTTTAAACTTTCGTATAAGGAGCAAACTCGTTCGAAAACCAACACCATACAGTTTTTGAATCAAGTTTCTCGAAAATTATTCAAAACACAACATTATTTTTGGTTTTCAATACATGGGTTTCTTCGATGAAATAACATTCGCTCACTTATTGTTTGATTTCTTCGAATGATAGCGTTTATTGATATTTCACAAGGTGAAATTATCATCATTTAAAAATACTTTCGTCATTTTTTGTTTAAAATATTGATATTTCGTGCAATATTGGAATTTTTGAATGTTGAAAGAGAAGTGAAATTTAATACTTATGTTTTTGTCTGAAAATTACACTGTGAAAATGTTCGACTCAGGCATTTTATTGCAACATTACAGCATAGACACTGAGCAAATCACCAACCTAATTCCAGCGGATTCCAAAAGTTTTATTGATTAAATATGATCGTTTTGTGCAGCGAAACTTGTTGATAATGCTGCACACGGGGTCGCTGTAACAGAAAAGAAAAATGAACAAAAAATATGGAATGACGAAGGAAACAGAAAAAAAGCGAATGGAAGAACAAGCAAACAACCCCAAGTACACAAGATGAAACCGATAATTGTTGCGAGAATGCAGAGAATGAACACCACACGCCACATCGACGTCAACGCGGCAAATTTCTAATCAATCGTACCGGGTGTGTGCAATCGAAGGGAATTTCAAGTTTCCGGTAGTCGAATTGTGCAGGTGTTTTCTCAAAAATTCAACCACTTAAATTTATGTTCCAATAAAATATTTTCAGGATTAGTTAATCTAGCAAACTGAGTTTTCAGATTTTTATGAAACTCTAATGGACCTATTCAGTTATTACAAAATCGTCGAATTTGTCATTTTTACTCAATGCAACCACGTACAATTTGTGGCAATTGGATCGAAAAATGATTCATTGCATTCCGCTGAATAATTCCATAAGATGCTTCATAATATTGAAATTGGAGAGAAATCACTATAATTTCCAAAAAAAAAGAAAAGTAGAAAAACGTTTCCATCGAAAAATGAATCTGCTCCAACAGAAGAAAGATATTTGTAGAGTTCCCAGTTTTGTTAACAATACCTCGAGTGTTCTGCAAATAATTGTTTTAAAAAATTTCGAAAATGATCTAATCGCATTATTGAGCAATTTTAAACACACTCATAGATAACAACGGTGATGATTGGTTTGAGTTTTAAGCACAAATGATGAATGAACAGACGTTTGAGCAGGTATCAAGAAGAAAACAGCAATAAAAAGCGAAATGAAAAGGTCGAAAGGCAGCAAAAAAAAGAGGAAATTGACACGAGAGATATGTTTTCTTCAATTTTGTGCTGCTAGAAATTCGTTATGCCAATTTTTATGAAATCCAATGAAAGATTCCAATGAAAAAACTCAGTTGCCCTAAAAATGTTAAATGCGATGGAGCGCACTTTGACCAATTCAATTTAAGGTTTTTTCGCTTTCTGTCAAACATTTGCAAATTTTCGGAGGTCGAGTAACGAGAATTCTGGAAATCTCATTTTCTGCTTATGCTCGCAATTTCCTGAATAATCTTTGCACGAGGTTCACTTGTAAAATATTTTTCGAAACAGTTTTTTATAGAAACCAAATCGTTGCCACAAATTTAGAAATAGTCCTTTGTTTCAATAATAATCGAAGAATAGTCACATATATCCAAACGAAACTATTGAAAAATAAATCGAATTCTAATTTCTATATTTTTCCTATTTGGTTATTTGAAACTGAAGTAGATTGAGCGTGAAAAATATTAAATATACCTGAAAGTTGCAATGCTTTAATTTTTAGTAAATTTCGCTATTGTTTACCTAGAACAGCATTTCGATAAGGAGTTATAATGAAAACAGTAGGAAATGGATCTATTAATGGATATATTCCAATACTAAGTGTGGTCATGTATATTGCGAAACCAGGGTCAACTTTAAGTGCCGGTAGCAGTATGGAAATTGCTGCAGGAACTTGCATCAATATAAATGGTATTAAAGTCTGAAACACAAATTATTATCTAATCCAATTCATGTGAAATTGGATTTTTTATCATCAATATATTCAATGGCATTTTCTCAATAATGATTTTTAGCCAAATCGAAGTTTCAGTCAATTTACCTCTAATACTAAGGCTTTAAATAATTGTTGTTTTAGAGATCTCGAAGAATTTGAAATAGACAAATTCGCGGATAATCTTTTCATAGTCATGTAATAACACCGTATGCCAAAGTATAGAATAGTTGAGAAAGAACAAATCTGAAAATTGTATTAGTTGCTTTTTTTGGTGAACAATTCTCACAATCATTAAAACAAATGAAAGCGATCCCAAAAATTGATTCCAATCTTCGGTTATTCCACGTTTGTTATAAACATTTAAAGCAATATAAACGACTTGTTCCATTCTTAAATTGAATTGTTCAAGAAAATATTCCCTTAAATTATTATCGCATATTAGTAATTGCCGGCCGATAATTGAACCTACCTGCACATTTCAGTTGTTTCTTCATTCGGACGTGCGAAATAAAGAACCAAACAAGACCATATAAGACTATACGCAATGGGTAAGAATAAAAACTTAACATAGCGTTTTCCAATTATGTATTTCTCGTTAAATTCTCTAGAATCAGTTAACCACATTATCAAAAATCGCAAAAACATTTTTTTCTAACAAAAATTTGAGCAAAACATACAGATTGACAGCTCCATATCTATAGGCAAAAGGCGCGATGAACATTGCCTGAGAAAACCCATAAAAGGCCTCGTATATAACTAAAATTTCGGTTTTTTTTTAAATTCAACTCGAAAATTCATACTCAATAATATAAAATTCCATAAATAGCTGATTTCAGTTTCTTGAATTTGAACAAATAAAATTGCAGAAAATTTGTAAGCTAGACTTATCTGAAAATGTGTGCGTTAAATTCCAATGAATATAATTATATGCATTGTCGGTTTCAAACAACTGAAATTGGGCGGGATCTCTCTCTCTCTCTCTCTTTCTCTCTCTCTCTCTCTCTCTCTCTCTATTATCTAATTTTTTTCCTCTCTCGCGAAATCAGTGTCGATTTACGAGTTGAGAGAGTGCACACAAATCACTGTGTGTATGCCATTCGCTTCAGATGGCCAACAATTATTTGAGTTTAAATCAGTCATTTGACGCCAACAATATCTGATTTCAAATTTACAGGATGGGTGAGGATACCAACAATCGAGTATAAGGCTTCAGCCACGGCAATGTAGATCAAAACATATTTATAAGATCCCATAATTTTTGGAGATCGATTCAATAGCAAAATAATAAGGAAAATATTAATAACAACAGCAATAAATCCAGAAATTATTTGAAAGTTTGAAGCAAAATGAAGCCACATATTTAAAGTTCATTAAAAATAAATATATTGAAATATGGAATATAAGACAGTGAATTCTCTTGAGAATTCATTGGGTATTCATTATTGGCTGTGAAGATAACACCAAGCTTTACTGAATTTTCTCCTCTCAAATTGACGGTGTTTGATGTCTGAATTCATGACTCGACATTTCCCTCTTTTTATTTTAAACGATATTTTTGAGCAGGTGTAAATAGATATGTTAGAGTTCGCGAAATGAGCTGCAGGAATCGGAAAAAATCGAAAAAGTCAACGCGACCAGCAGAATAACATTTCGATGAGAATTTCATTCAATTGATTCATTTTGATGTGGTTTTTTAAAGGCGCAACGTATTTCTCGACTAATTTCTGCAATTCGGATTTAATTAATTAATGTTAGAAATAATTCTTACGAAATATTGCCTTTCGATATGGTTTTATAATAAAAATAGTCGGCAATGGATCAAGCAGTGGATATAAAGCAATTGTTGCAGCAATAATACACGCAGAATTGTTGTCTTTCACTTTTGATATCGGAAATGTTAAGAAAAGAACACCTGGAAGGTGCATTAGAATCATGGGAATTGTCGCCTGAAAAAAATTTGAATATTCCGCAGAATTCATCAAACAAAATGTATGTACTTGAACCACTAAAGCTTGGAATAATTGCTGTTTCAAGGATCTTGCCATTCGTGACATCATTTGACTTCTTTCCATACTTCTCATTGTTAAAAAATAGCAGCGAATACCCAAATATGAAATACAAGAAAATGAGAATATCTTGAATTCAGATCAGTTTTAAGAAAATGTTTCAAAAGACATACGATAGTCGCGATGAGTATAATCGCACAATACAATTGACTGTAATCAACATACTCATTTCCATGTTCATCGATCGGGAATATATTTATCGAGAAATAAATAGTATTTTCGATGTTAACGTCTAAATTATACAAAAAGAAATTTCTAAATAACATATTAGTTTGCTTTTCTTTGTGAAAATTCCTTCTTTCTACCGGCCAATTCTTTCGGTTTCAACCGTCGGAGATATGCCATATAAAACAACGAAAATCCAGAAAATACAACCCATTACTGGTAAAATCAGCCAAGCAATATAACGATTTCCTCGAATATATTTTCGATGAAATTCTCTTAATTTGGATGAATTATTATGCGAACATTTTCTTATTGTTCCATGCAGGTTTTTGATGAAAACTCAAGAACCACAAAAAACCTATCTAATGTCTTGAGCTTTTCTTCTAAACCTTGCATCTCGAAATTACAAATTAACGGCTCCATATCTACAAGCGAATGGCGCAACAAACATTCCTTGTGAAAAGCCGTAGAACGTCTCATAAGCCACTAAAAATTTGAAACTTGTTTTTTTTTAAATTAAAATTCAGTGTTCCACTTAATTCCCACCTCAATTTTATCGAATAATTCGCGAATACATTGCTCCAGAAATTATCTGAATCAGAAAAAAATACGCATATACAAAAAAAAGCGCATATATGTACTATTAGATTTATATTATGAACCTATTTATGCAATGAAAAAAATTTAAAAAATCAATTTTTATCATTTGAATTCCCTATGCACGCACGTCGAAAATTTCAAAAAAAAAATTGACGCGATATATCGTAATTCTCCGCTATTTATTTTTAAAGGCGCACGCGAAAAGTTGCGCAGGTCACGTCACGAAGTCGGTACTGTAAATTTTTAATAGCTGTTTTTTTTTCGAATTTTCTTATCCTTTGAGCGTTTAAAACGTCTTTTTTTTATAATCTATGAAAGTATTTTGCTTAATCAACGTTAAAAATTCATCAGAAGCGTCATCGAGCGAAGTCTGCATCAAATCAACGCAAATATCACAATTTTTCATATTAATTGCTATCTAAATGACGAAAAATAGATTTATATTGTCGAATTCGGAGTATTTATACCAAATTGTTTCTTTTTCTCTCGTTCGTCAATCCATTACTCATTTCCTCTTCCAAGTTTTCGAAAAATACGGAAAAATAGCACACAGAATTAAAAATAAAAAATACAGTACCGACTTCGCGACGTGACCTGCGCAACTTTTCGCGTGCGCTTTTGAAAATAAATTGCGGAGAATTACGATATATCGCGTTAATTTTTTGTAATTTTCGACGTGCGTGCATAGGAAATTCAAATAAAAAAATTGATTTTTTTTTCATTGCATGAATAGATCCATTACATTCACAAAATTCCGCAAGAATATGTCAATTAAAACATTTTCATGAAAAAATTCCACTTAAATATTGGTCCACCCACAATTTTGGTGTTTTCGTCATCTTTTTAACCTATTCTTATATTTGCTATTTTTCCACTTTCGAGCTAATTACTGAATTCCTCGTGGGAAACCACTCACCAACATTAATTAAGACAAATTTGTGGAAAAATTGGCTCGAGAATATTCTCGCCGACAAATTCGGCGAGACGTCTGATATTGTCGTGATGCAAATATTTCATTCGCAAAAAAAACGAGCACCCTGAGTCGATTTACGATGAGTTAACTTCGCAGGTTATCCAGAGTACGGTATCAGAATTCTAACTACTTAAATTCGAATTTAAATTACCGTCCCAAAAATCTGCGATGGTCCATAATTATGCAAGGCGCTCGTTTTTTTTTTGCGATGATAACAGTATTTTGCTACGAATCCGTTGTTTTTCAGATCAGCGCCGCTGTTTTCGTATTTTCTTAGCTTTAATGATACAGCCGAAAGCGGATCTCTGCGTCAAAATTAGGCATCTCACAGTTCGATTTCATAATGATGCTGAGTCAGCATCATTGCTGACCCGTTGATATTTTCAATAAATCATGAAGAGTTGAATTTTGATGTTGAATGCTTATGGAACTGATAGTAAATTTGCATTTTTTCTTCCTAATTGAAATCATTTTTCGTGTTCTTGAGTTACTCGACAAAATTGGGGTGGGTATTTATTTATGTGTAGTACTGAATGGAGTACTGAATATTACTAACACATGGTGGCAAAATGAAATTGATAGCTCATTGATGAATTTTTGATAATTTTTAGAATAAAATAGGCGTTATTGTTCGAAACTGAAATCTGCAAATCTCGGATTTCTCATTTTGTGATTCTGGATTTCGTTACAGGATGCGCGAGAATATCAACAACCGAATATAATCCTTCAGCAACGGCAACGTAGATCAAAACGTATTTATAAGTGCCCAATGATTTGGGAGATTTGGTGAATAGTATAACAATTAGGAGCAAATTAATGAAAATGGCAACAATTCCTGTGGAAAATTGAAGAGTTTCTAGAATTTTCAGCCACATTGAAAACTAAAATGATGCTTTTATTTGGTCTTGAGTCTCAGGAGAATGAGTACAACACGGGCGTCTTATTAGGTCAGCTACAGTATCTACTTGAAATAATATTTTGACAAAAATAAAACATTTATCAATGAAAAAATTGGATTTCAAATTTCTTGATTTATTTTCTCAATAAATGTTTGATTTCGCGTAGCATTGATCGTCTGAAATTCACCGATTCATTCTTCAATCGCGACTCCTCAATCTTCGTCGGACATTTTTGAATAAGTCTCTTGATTTTGTATTGCAGGGTATTCTCATTCTAAATTCCCAGATTTTCAGTGTCATTTTAATTTTTTTTTCAAACCAAAATCAGATCCATTATTCCGTCAGCAATATGAATCGTCGCGTAGTCATTCAAAAGATACGCTTCAGTATAGCCGAATCGAATTGTGTTGTTCGGAAGGTTGTTCGTCTTATTAACACGGGTTTTGATGTGAAGTGGTGCCTTAAAGTGTGCGTTGATGAATTTCTTGAATTCATCTGAAATTGAATTTTCATTTAATTGCAGGCATTCTAGTAATACCAATTTGTCCTTTATTATGACACCAAGAGAAAGTGAAATTGGGATGAAACATGTTAAAATATTGCGTGAATTTTCCATTCATCAGATTTTTGCTCATTGTTTTTAAGACTATTCGACTCACATTATAAACCAATGGATCGTGACATGAGCAAGTCTGAAAATATGATATAAAAATTTCAGAAAAAAGGCAATAATAACCTCGATGAGAAGAGCGACAAAGAAAAACACGTACAGTTTCATCATTTTCGACAGAAATTTTATGTTTCTTTCATATTTTATATAAAATTTTTGATTCGATTAGCAAAATTGATAATTCAATTATCAAAAGTTAAAAATAAAGCAAAAGAAACGAATCAAAAATACGAAAACCGTATCAATTTTTAAATATGTAGAGAATATATCGGTTGAATGATAGAATATATCGGTTGAATGATTTTTAAATCGATTTCGCTCTTGGAGCCGACATTATTTGAACTTTTGAGATCTTTTTTCAATTCGAAAGAAACGACGATGTTGATCATCGGAATAAATTCATTTGTTCGATTCATCACAATTGCTTCTTCTTTTTTTTTTCAAAATTCTCAATTTTTTCGTTGTAGAAATACACAATACGTCACAATTTTCGAGCAAAAAAAGCTATTTGCCAACCTGTGAAAATATGGATTTTTTTCGCTAATTCGATTAGAGAAAAATAAAAAAAACGGGACGGTATAAAACGCGCCGGCGAAATCGAGAAGGCACACTTTGCAAAATGTTCAAAGCCTGTCTTCTTCTCTCGATCTTCGCGATGGTATGTCCTCGATTCTCTTGCTCACTCTTCGATTCTTGCATTTCAGGCACTCGCCAAGGATAGCCTTCACATGAGCATTGCAAAGCAGGCTCTTAGAAGTATTAACCGAAATGTAATGACGCAGGACTACAACCAGTTGAAGTCGCTTTTCTATAAGAAGAGCACCTATTCTGTGTGCAAGCAATCCGGAAACTTCTGTAAGCTTTTAATCATTTCTTCTTCGTTTTTCGTTCTTCTGCAAATAATATCCACGTGTCAGTCAGATGATGTCATCCACGTGGATGGTCTCGCACCGCTTTCAATATCGTTTTTAACAGAATATTTTTCTCGAAATTTTCCCGTTGAGACCCAAAGGCCACATGAATTTTCTCTCTTTTTTTCTTCAGACACCCTTGCCGCCTATTTGAAGAAGCATGCTGTGAAGCCTCTCAACATTGAATTCCGCGTCGACTACGTCCAGCCGCTGGATAATGGAGGACTTCGCTTCCGATTCTCCGAAGTGTACCTCCTTGACGATTACGCGACTCTTATTGTTGCTCAAGGAACAATCGACATGATTTTGGTTAGATTTATCACGTTCAATTAATCGATATTAATCTATTCAATTGAAGGACATCGAGAATCTGCAATACAAGATTGAAAAAATTCTACAAGACTGCCCAAAGAAAATTGAGGAATCGCCATTCAAGCACCAGTCGATCGAATTCAGAAGAAAAATGCTCCGAACCATCAAGGACAAATTGAGAAAATAATCACTTGATTATAATAAATCATTTCATCGCATTGTGTTCTGCGAAAGGAAATATCTAACAAAAAATCAAATCAAATCGAATTTTGAACTTGTCGGGCACGTGAAAAACAATTAGAAGACCATTCAAACTCCCTCGTCTCAAAATCGATGTTCGTCAAAAACCAGATAAATACAAAATCAAAAAAGGACGCCTGAGCCCAACCATTTTGTTCTCTGAGAAAAAGTATGGAGGAATTGAAGTTTGGAAAATGCGGTACGCGGAAAAAAACGGGAACGAAATTTAAAAAAAAAAACGGAAATGGAAAAGAAATAAAAAAATTAATGGAATTCAAGACGAAACATTGCAAAAAATTAATGGAATTCAAAGACGAAACATTGCAAAAATCAGAACAAGATTTCCGCTGTTTTTGCGGATTTTTGGCGGGAATCGGAATTCCGCCCAACTCGAATTTTTGAAGCGAAAAAAATGACGAATCAATTCCTTCAAAGTGCAAAAGAAATACGTATCACTGCTATATATTTTTTTACTGTCATTTTAATTTCTGCTTACATATATTAATGTCAATCAGTTTTTCTGCATTAATATTCAATAGATTATTTTTGAAAAGTTGAATGCCAATATTTATTAGACAATAAAATTCTAATGTTTTTTTTTTTCAAAGAAATCTTTTTGATAAATTAATTAATATTTGTTTTCTGGAGCCAAAGTTTTTTAGTTTAATTTCTGAAAAAAATCTTCAAGTAATTTTCGAAAATATGTTCGATTTACAGGTTAATTTGCACAAAAAACAATCACAACATTTATTATTTTCAATCAATGTTTGTTATAGTTTTTGAAGGTCACATATCAGTGATGTTGATAACATGGACACTACATTTTGGTTCAGCTTCTCCGAGTTGTTGACCACGCCATTTTCACATGCAAAATCGAACCGACAATCAGGCCATTTTGAGTGGTATGAGGGAGGAGGCGGGGCCGGACACGATGAACAACACACCAAACGTTTTCCTCATATAAAACCCTGCTGAATGGTGTATTGAGTATTTGCTCAACCTTCGTCCTTGTTTTGTAGCCTACGACAAATAATTTTCTATTTTTCTTGTAGAGCCATGGCACGACCTTTGGGTTTCTTCGAGACGCTCACTGAAGTTCCGTTTAAGCATGAGCTCTCCAAAGCGCACATTGCTCAGAATCAGGTGACAGCCTTCTGGATTTCGATTGCTTATGTGGTTGTCATCTTTTCAATCAAAGCAGTAATGGCAAATCGGAAACCATTTGACGTAAGTATTTCGATGCACATCCATATAATACTAACAAGAGACCGCAATTTACAGCTGACCGGACCATTGAACCTGTGGAATGCGGCGCTCGCGATTTTCTCAACTCTTGGATCCCTTGCCACCTCGTATGGGCTTCTTTATGAGATTTACACCCGCGGATTCTTCGAGAGTTATATTCACATTGGAAGCTTCTACGAAGGCTTGTCCGGATTGTTCACATGGCTTTTCGTTCTGAGCAAAGTTGCTGAGTTCGGAGACACGTTGTTCATTGTCCTCCGCAAAAAGCCTTTGATGTTCCTTCATTGGTATCATCACGTCCTCACAATGAACTACGCCTTCATGTCATTCGAAGCCAACTTGGGATTCAACACCTGGATTACTTGGATGAACTTCTCCGTTCATTCAATTATGTACGGGTAAGTCTCATTTGAATATCCATATATATTGAATTTACTTATTTTTTAATTTTCAGATACTACATGCTTCGCTCAATGGGTATCAAGGTGCCTGCTTGGATCGCAAAGAACATCACAACAATGCAAATCTTGCAATTCGTCATCACCCACTTCATTCTGTTCCATGTCGGCTATTTGGCTTCGATTGGAGCTTCCGTCGATTCAGATCCATTCTACTTCTGGTTCTGTTTGTTGATGGAGATCTCCTATGTGGTGCTCTTCGGAAACTTCTACTATCACTCGTACATCAAGGGAGGAGGCAAGAAATTTGTCGCCGAGAAGAAGAAGGAGTAAATCGAATAATTTAGCGAGTGCAATTAGTGTTTTATTCGGGTTATTTCACAAATAAATGTAAATTATTCAAAAATCCAAGATCAAATGACATCTCAAGGTTGAAATTATGTGGCTGATCAAAATCTCTGCAAAAAAAGATCAATATCATTAGTTGAACAGATTTCGAAAAGGTTGAAAACAAATTTTTTTAATAAAGACAATTATAATTGACATGTAACGCTGGTACATTGCGTTCTGCACTTTGCTGTTCTTCGTATGGCATTGACAGGTCAACAAAATGTTGTTTCTTTTATGTATTGTCCTTTTATGTATTGTCAAACGACTGAAAGAAATTTTTAAAAAATGTATTGACTGATTGCCAGGTGTCTGGAAGCAGAAAGACGTGCGCGTGTCTGCGTACATTGCATTTAAGCCGACGCGCAGATATTTTGGCGAGCGTAATTTTCTAATTTCGTAAACCTACACCAATTTTACCAATTTTTCTCTGCAAAAGAACCTGTTAGTCCGTGCGAGACCACAGCCAAGGCGAACATAAAAATATCCGCGTAGAGCAGTCGTCGGACTCCGGCTATGCTTTTACTATAATATCAAAAATAGCATTTTTTTTAGAAATGTAAATACGATTATAGTTTTTAATAATATCTACATATATCCAAACAGTTTGCTAGGTTTTCGACACCGAAATACAAGCTGTGTTTTTGTTTAAAAAAATAGAACAACTCAGGAATTCGATCGGAACAAATAGCGGATAATTTTTGGTTTGGGAAAACTAGCAAAACATTTTGGTATAAACAGAGGAAAAATGCAATTAGTCGATACAAAAGTCGCCCACGAGTTTGTCCGACACGCTAATTTAGGGTCGTGAGAAGTTCGTTTTCCACAAAGATTATTCCAAGGATGAATTGCAATTGACGATATTCGACGTCTGTCTGTTAGGGTTTCCGTACAAGCGAATGGCAATGTGGGTGCCCACCATTTGTACACCATTCGCCCGCCATTCGCCTGTGCACCACAAGTATTGTCGGCTTCAAACGACGGAACGAAATTTTAAAAAAGTGATATTGTGTCAGGTATCTCGAGACAAAGAGACGTGCGCGTGTCTGCGTACTCTGCATTTTAGCCGACGCGCAACTAATATTTAGCCTTCGACAAAAATGATTATATTTTATTTTTTGTTATAAACCAGGATGCAATTAAAATATTTTCAACATTTTTATATGACACAAACTTTCTTTGTACCTAAAAATTTTATAGCTCATAATTTTCGCGAACTTTATTCCCAAACGGTGATAATTCCGAATTATTGGTACAAAATACATTTCCTGATTCGATAAAAATTCACTTAATCCTTATCGAATGCGGAAAACGATAAGGAAGAAGGAAAAAACTGAAGATTCTGGAGTGATAGAGCAAAATTTGCTTGCAAGTGTCAATTATTCAGACACATAAAATTGAATTCAATTTTGACAAAAATGGTCGAAATGAGAAAATAACTAATTGCAGCAAAATAGTTTTTGAAAAAACTGAATAGATAAAAACTTGAATTTAAAAAAACTTTCAAACAATTTTTATATATTCAATCTATGGCAACACGTTTGATGTTTTCGATCATTCCTCATAACTTGATTTACTAGAAACATGTCGAATCATGTGTATTCTCGAGAAAAAGTCAGTTCCAACCCGATTTGAAGACATTCGGTTTACAGATGCTCGAGTACTACGAGTCGCCATTGGCCTTGCTACGACCAGCGTGTTTCAGAAGCCTTATAAAGGATATTCCGGAGATTATGCGAACTGCTCCTGTACCATTGCTCACTGCTGCGGACGCTGTCGCCAGATTGGAATCCTACAGTAGGAACAGGTATTATTCAGCCGCATTAAACAAACGTTTTGATTTCAGAATATAAAACCAGTTAGTCCTCATTTTGCAACTCCAAGTTTAGTACACTTTCACCATCTTAATTACGATGAATAAAAATAAATCCAAATTCGATTATTTTCCTTCAAATTTTCTTTTTTTTTTATCTAATGCGGAAACTGACGAGTCGGCATTATCAGCAACTATGATGTTTGTGCACAGTTCTTAACGTTCTTTGGTTTCCAGTTCCAGCAACTTTCAGATATTGTTTTTTATAATAAAAACAGTATAAAATGATTAACAAGAAGAATTTGGCATTCAAGTCAGAGCTGGTTGTTTTTTGTTTAAATAAATCTCATTCCTGATTAATTATACCATTAAGCTGCCAATTCTTTGTTGTTTCCCATCATTGAATTCGAGCTCAGTCATTTCGATTTTAACTGACAAACGTTTAGATGTTATGTGATAGGTTCTAGCAGTAAAAACAAGTAATCATGAGCTTAAAGACCAATTATCTTCGACCTACTAATTGTGCCAAAAAGATGGTTTTTAGGAAGTGCTCAAAATCAATGAATTGTCGATCATCCGATTCACTTCATTTCACCAAAGTTCTCTCGTGTTTGATTTTCCAAAAACTGATAATATTTTGAGGTGCTGCACATGAATGGCGTGATGCTTCGAGTGGAGCGATGTGGGCGTGTCGTGTGAGTTGCAAAACAGCCCATATATGATGATATAAATTGGACTGCTCTCTTCGCGATCGCACCGCAACCAGCATGGACCAAATTCTTGGATACAACTTCGATTATGAGAAGGCCAAAGTATTCGCCCGCAGCATTGAAGGTTTCTCGGCTAAGGTTCATTTCAAAATACTCTATTTTATCATATTCAAACATTTTTTCAGCTTTCTGGCGCTTACATTGTCACCATATTTTCATTGAAATATTTCATGAAAGATCGAAAACCGTTTGATCTTCACACTCCATTGAATATCTGGAACGGAATTCTCTCAATTTTCTCACTTCTTGGATTTCATTTCACATTTCCAACCCTGGTTTCGGTAATCTACAATAATGGATTGACCCGTAAGAAATCGAAAGTGAATAAATGATTAGATGGTTTACGCGTTTCAGATACGTACACTCACGTTTCCGAACTTTATACCGATTCGAAGTCTGGATATTGGGTATTCCTTTGGGTTCTTTCCAAAATTCCGGAGCTCATGGACACCGTGTTTATCGTCCTCCGCAAACGGCCACTCATTCTCATGCACTGGTATCATCATGCCCTCACTGGATTCTATGCCATCGTCTGCTATCACGAAGACAATGCTCATATGGTCTGGGTGGTTTGGATGAATTACATTATTCATGCATTCATGTATGGATACTATCTTTTGAAATCGCTCAAGGTTCCAGTTCCGCCGTATGTTGCTCAAGCAATCACCACATCGCAAATGATCCAGGTACACGAGATATTTTTCAAAATCTCCGAATCATCCACCTATCCTTTTCAGTTTCTTATCGCCATTGCTGCTCAAGTGCACGTTGGCTATCTTCACTATGTCGTTGGGGTTGAGAATCTCGCCGTCTCTTTCCGCGGTCTTGTTATTGGATTCATTATGCTCACAACTTACTTCTACCTCTGGGTTCAATTCTACAAAGAGCACTATCTTGACAATGGAGGAAAGAAATACTGGCTGGCTAAAGAGGCAGAGCAGAAGCAAAAGAAATCAAACTAAACTAGAAACGTGTCATTATAATTTATTTTTACAATTCGATTTAATAAAAAATTGGCAAAAAATCTTGAAATGATCCCCTTAAAATTATATGATTTTGAGATCTCGTTCTCAACAAAAAACCTGATTTATATAAAATATAACAATAATGACAAAGGTTTTATTTTGTCCAATTTGGATACCTTGTAGACAATGGAATATTTTAAATTCAAATGGATTCGATCATATACATATACAGAGCTGTCAAGAAAGAAATCAAAGTGTTTTTAGCACAAATTTCCTCACAGCGTTCGAATCTTCATGAAATTTTGAGACAACCTAAAAAATTGATATAGAATTAGTTTAAAACAATTAAATGGCCACTTTTCACCGTATTTTGGGATTTTAGACTGGTTACTTCTATTTTCGATTTTTCACTTTTTGCTTCCACTAATTCAGAATTACCGACCTTGGTTCGAAAAAGATATTTTTACCGACTTTATATTCTAATAAATTTCACAACTCATAAGTTACATATTTTATGACGTTTGTTGAAACCAAGAAAACAGAGAAACGAAGATGACTCCGGTAACTCAAAACCAATCGGATCCGACAAAATTCGGCTCCGGAATCGACCTTATCCGATTGGGAATTCTACGGATAAGATTGTAAAATTGTCGATTCCGATTGGTTTTTGGATATTTGCCTCCACAAAACTTTTTTACTTGCATTGATGGTTATCATTTGAAGAATGACGAAGAAAACCGGATACTCGGCGAGTTTCACTGAAGAAAAAGTTCGGGAATCGACCCGAATATTCCATTTTGCTTGTCAATTTTTTGAATAAAGAAATGAATAAATAAATATGTATTCGAAAATTTCAAAACTATTATTTACGATGTGCAACATTTCTAACAATCTGGTGAATTTGCGCAAAATCCACGGTCAACTGATTAGGAACCCCGAGAATAGCGAGCGAGGCCTTCTCGCTGCATTGAAATATAAAAATTCCTTGTTTGTGCCAATTTATCACAATCAAAACTAGTTGGAGCATTTCAGAGCAAACCTTGGCCCAGGATCGGAAAATTGGGTTGTTGTTTTTTTTAATAATTATAATTGTCAGTTTTACGAATTGAAACACAACATTTTTAGAGTTCCATTTTATTTATTCTGTTCGGATTCGTTCGAAGTTGTTTAAATACGAAACATTCTAATTTTTTAATCATTGCAGGATGTACGGGAAAAAAATAGTTTTCGTAATGGCTCGACCTGATTTTCGAGGAAACATCTAGACTCAATCAAGGAATTTGATATTAATTTGTAACTAGATAAGAAATGTCTTTTTTCTTTCTCTTGATTTGTAATTACTCTTTCTTTTCGAAATATTCTTCGCTTATTGTCGGCGTCAAACGACTTGACGAAATTTTAAAAAATATTGGCTAATTGCCAGATTTCTCGAGGCGAAGAGAAGTGTATGTGGCATACACTTTGCAGCGTGTTTTGCGCAGCGTGTTTTTGGGCGCGTTATTTTTTGAGAATTTTTCTGTGTCTTTTTTTTATTAGTCAGTTTCTTTTATTTTTGCTGTTTATCTTACATTTTTATAATCGCTGATTGATAGTTTAAAATTTTCATATATTTTATGGCATTTTTTAATTAATTTGGCATCGTTAAAACTTATTCTTCATCATTTTTCGTTTTCTAATTTTTAGTACATTTTAGGAAACACAATCATATTGAACAGGAGCCGAAGGACTTTGACAACTACTAATGTTAACAAGACGGGTATTGATATTATTTTTATTTAAAATGCTCATTGTTTCATCATAGTTGCAGCGACTTCAATGGCGTCAAATATTGAACCCTTCGCGCAACCTCGAAGACAACCTCCAACGGACACAAAATTCTGAATTATATGCTCGCCTCGGTACTTCACAGCTTCATCAATACTAGGGAAAGGGAAAAAAATATACTCAATGACTTCAAGCTTCTTCCAAAAAGTACGTTATCATTTTTATTCAATGTGAAGTTATTACTAGTTTTAGGCGATTGGAATCAACGCTCGTTTGGCTTTCGGTTATAAATTTCAATTGTGCAGCGTCTTGGTGCATTTCCAGAATTCTCAATTAATCGGATGACTTTCCCCATTGAACAATAATTTTCATACTATTTTTACGGTAAATAAAACATTGTTGTGGTGGTCTTAAGATATTCGATAAATGTACGATTCTTTCGCTTGTTTAAGTAAATGCCGTTAGTTCCGTGAACTTTTACGTATATATGGAGGCCGACATTATAAGAATGCAAATGACAATGGGTATCAGGATTAAAACACTCATAACATTTTTTTAATTAAAAAATCGAGAAAAAAACATTTAATATTTGGTCAGCGCGTAAATCTACACGCTCGTAATTCTACACTGGTTACGATATACTGAAGGCCACGCCCCCATCAAGTCGTTTGACGCCGACAATACTAATAAAATTTTTGAAAAATGATTCTTGGAGATAAAACTTCCAATTCGCGGAATTTCTTCCGTACCGAGCCTCTTCGTGGCGAAGAAGATAAACTGCTCATGCTCCTCTACATAACTGGGGATTTCGTCACCCCAGCGGAACATGCTCAGGCTAATCAGTAAACTGCCCCACGCAGGCCGAGGGTAGAGTCGAATACTCCTCATCCGGACGGCTTCGATTCGGCCTAGTAAGCCGGAAGAAGTAAACAGCTACCCATTATGCTAAAAACAGAATAAATCGTAGAATTGTCCCGGACCCGAGCTCTGCCCCTGGATTGACAGCGATTTTCCTAGGCAAACGCCATGACACTTCTGTTGTTGGAGGGGTCGGCTTCGTAGTTCATAGCACGTAGGAGCGACTACAAGCTAGTCATCGGTGACTTCAACGCACGCGTAGGGGCCAGAAGTAATGAGAATGAGCGGTTCATCGGAGTAAACTCGATGGAACCGCGCAATGACGCTGGTGAACTCCTCGCGACCTTCTGTGAAACAAACCGCTTATGGCACACAAACTCGCTTTTCCAAAAGCCAGCCCATAAGCGTTGGACTTTCATAAGTCCAGATGGCCTCTTCAAGCACGAAATCGATCACATCCTCGCCAACGGGAGGTTTGTAACAGATACTTCCGTGCTGCCATCATTCACAGTAGGAAGCGACCACCGCCTTCTCCGTGCGAACATCCACTTCAACATAAATTGGCTGAAGTACGATAAAAGCAGAAAGAGAAAGGCGCCGAAGAAAGTATTGGACCCGGAGATGGCTAAAACAATAAGCTCGATTGTTAGTCTTCCAGTAGCCAACAGCGTTGACGAAGATTACTCTAATCTAACAACGCTACTCAGGAAACTACAAGACCAAGCCATTGTTAAACCATCAAACCACCGGACCAATAGGATCTCTGTCGAAACACAACAATTGCTCTCGCGCAGACGAAACATGAGCAGGTCCGATCCCAATTTCAAGAACCTCTCAAAACAGTGCCGAGAAGCAATCGAAAGAGATCACAAGGAGTTCACCAATTCCCGGTTACTAGGAGCAGCCGATCAACGCAAAAGCTTGAAGAGAGTAGCGCGAGACATGAACGAATACAAGTCACTGATTCCATGCCTCAAATAATTTACTACAGGTAGAACTCTCACCTCTAGAACAGAAATGGAGAAGGTCGTGGAATCGTTCTACACGATGCTGCGAGTAGAGCCCCACAAGCGCCTACGCCTACGACAATGCAAGTCAAGGAAAGGCCCCTTCAATTTTTACGAGAGGGAATCGTTTCGGCACTTCGGTCCTTCCCAAACGGGAAATCAGCAGGCAGTGATAAAATGGATCAATACCGAGACAGTGGACCAAGTCAGAGACAACTGTCATCTTCAAGAAAGGTGATAGATACTCTCCGGAGAACTACAGGCCAATCACTATACTCCCTGTCCTTTACAAGACTTTCACAAAATGCATCTTGAATAGAATCAGGAGTAAACTAGAAGCCAATCAACCTGTAGAACAAGCTGGGTTCCGCAAGGGCTTCTCAACAGTGGATCACATCCACTCTGTCCAAAGACTGCTAGAAGTGGAACGAGAATAAAAATTTAACTCACACTGTTCTTCGTTGATTTTAAGGCGTTCGACAATGTTGAGCATTCAGCGGTGTGGCAGAGCCTAAGAGACCAAGGCGTTGAAGAAGCGTATATCCAGCTACTCCAAAGTTGCTACTCTGGCTGTTCCACAAGCATCACGCCATTCTATCGACAGGTAGAGATACCTGTTCGAAGAGGAGTAAGGCAAGGTGACCCAGGATTACGAGAGAATGGCCGCAACCTCATACACCTGCGGTTTGCAGACGACGTCGTGCTCATAGCGCACAGTCCGCAAGCGGCATCCGAGATGCTAAGTGAGATGGTTGCGAGATGTGAACAAGTAGGGCTCCAGATTAACGCTGGAAAGACCAAAGTCCTACGTAACCCCTTCGCAGACTCCGCCAAGGTTACCCTAACGCACCAGAATTCGGTCAGTATCATTGACGATGTTGACGAATACGTGTACCTTGGAAGACTACTCACCCCCAAAAACGAGCTAGTCAAGGAGATCTTCCGAAGGAGAAGAGCAGCTTGGGCAGCGTTTAATGGAATCAAGAACACCACCGATTTGATTTCCTGTAACAAAACCCGCGCACAGCTCTTCGATTCCATCGTTCTCCCAGCGCTGACTTACGGAACAGACTTGACCTTCACCAAAGCTCTTGATGAAAGAGTCCGAATTAGTCACGCTGCGCTTGGGCGAAGATTGGTTGGCCTCACGTTATCACAACAACGTGAACAAGATCTTCATCGAGAGGACATCCGCATCATGTCTAAAGTTCGGGACCCCCTACATGACATCACGAAGAGGAAGATGACCTGGGCTGGACATGTTGCGAGAAGAACAGATGTAAGATGGACTTCTCTTCTAACGGAGTGGCGGCCGTGGAATTGGACCCGGACAAGAGGAGGGCCTCCCATGAGATGGTCGGACTCGCTTCGGAATGAGATCATCACAAGAACAGCTGAAGCACCCCGTGGTCCACCCAAGCCAAGGACCGAAAAGCTTGGAAAGCTGTGGTTCGCGTCTCAACAGGCGAAAGACGAACCGACTAATTGACTAACAAGTACGTGAAACATTTTAAAGAAAAAAATTCCCTCCCCCCCCCCCTTTTCATGAGGGGGGGGGGAAGGGGTACGCTCCACCCGCTTTCAACTTTTCAAAAGAATTTGTTTACAACTTGGGCAAGGTTATTGTAAAGCCTCAATGATGAGCGGGGCGGGTCGATTTAGGAAGTATACGATGAAAATTAAACTTAATTTAATGCAATAAAATAACTAAAAACGTGTTTTGCAACAAATCGCATGCACGAAAACTAAATTTGTTTTATACAAAATATTGTCGAAGACGGACGAATTTGACAAATTTCAAACACACGATCCAACACATTTTCGATCTTTCATTGTTAGCGCAATCAGAAAATTTTCTCATATTGTTGAAAAATGACAAATGTATCCAGGTGTCGTAGGATCCTGCGTTCTATACGCAATGCTAAGAGACAATTACCGTAATCCTCGCAGCGATTTACGGGGACTTTTTTTAAAAATTCGCATATTCATTTTTTTATTTTTCGCTCAATTTTCGTATTTCCTTTCGAAATTTTGTTATTTAAATTTTGCAGAAACCGAGTTTAATAATTTATTTAACGGAATAAGCACTTTTAAACGATATTTTTTTTGGTAAAAATAGCAGATTTAAAAGGAAACATTTTTACCGTTAATAAAATTATTTATTCGTGTTTTGCTTTTTGTACGCGTTTCTATTATCTTGTTTTTGTATTCTTCATTTTTTAAATAATTTTTAGAGCGACAAAATCTTCACAATAATTCCCAACTCAACTGGACAAATGGAAGAGCATATTATGAAAAATAAATAATTAAACTCGGTTTCTACAGGAATAAAAAAATTTCTAAAGAAAATAAGAAAATACAGCAAAAATGTTGAAAGAAAATTAAAAAAATAAAACTCCGTAAATCGCTGCGAGGATTACGGTAATTGGCTCATCGCATTGCGTACAATACGCAGGATCCCACGACACCCGGACACATTTGCCATTCCTCAACAATACGCCTTTGATATCTACTGCAATTTTTAATGCATTTCATACAAAATCAAATTGAAAAATTCGCTTCTATTATTTTTTTTATTTAAAAAGACTGGGAACCAAAAACCAACTTACCTTGGGCCCATTCGTGTGAAAACCGTTTCAAAATACGCGGAATTTCGAAATACCATAAATGGAAACTAATTATACTCGCAATTTTGGAGGTTTGAATACTTTTGAAATGGTTTAACACGATTTTCACATTTTCAAAAAAAGCCTTCCCTGATGGTAAAGGTAAACCAATAGAAACATTAAAAACAATAGGCAAAAACAAGGATGAAAACAAAAGAAAACAAAATTATCATCCAAATCGATTCAAATGTAGCGACAATGCAGATTATCGAAAGAAGAGACGTTTAATCCTGCAAATTTTTGATAGTTTTTTTTTACTACGGAAGCACGGCTAAAACTGATTCTCGTCAGATTTATCAAATTTTGATTTGCCGTAAAAATATGATTTCGATTCTATCGTCTGTTTCAGAAGAAAAAGGTTAAACAAGAATCAATCCTCGCAAGATACAACTCAATCATTAAAATCGGGGTTTTCAAAATCGGCCGGGAGACCTGTTTTTTGAACAAAAAAAACCAAGTAAAAAGTCATTTAACCCTATGACGGAGAAATCGGAAAATTCAGCCGGACTGACTCGTCGCTGTTAAGTCACAACAGTAGCTTAACCATATAAAGAATGAAAATGGTACATTCGCAAAAAAACGAGCTCCCTGTGCCAATTTACGGTGAGTTAGCTTCGCAGGTTATCCGTTATCCAGAGTATCCGAAATTAAATTGGTATTCCCGCTGTTTAAATTCTAATTAGAATTACCGGCTCGAAAAAGTGTTATGGTCCACTATTATACAAGGCGCTCGTTTTTTTTGCGAAGGTAATATTTTTGCTCCATCGTTCATTAAAAATCTGGTTAAACAGATGCCATGCGCGAACTCGCCAATTTTCGTCAGTCGTAGAAAAACAATAATTCAAATTTTTGAAACTTACTGTCAAGAATATTTACTTGATTCTCTATTTTCCTCTTTCTTTCTCTATTTCTAGAAGTATAAGAACTGTTAGTAGTTAGTTAAATAGCGATCGAATGAGTATCATCTGTTTCCGCACTCTACCAATCGATAATGGCTAGTGTGTGATGATCTCGTTTATTTTCTGATCTAAAATTAAACATTCAATTAGAATTCACGAGAAAATAAAGTCACTGCTTGTGTAATTGCACTTCGATCCACTCACATGTTCCATTCGGTTTCGAAATTTTTCGATCTGAAAAAATCGGTTTCTAAGAAAAATTAAAAATAAATTAACCTCCCATTTTCAATTTCAATCGCATTCGATTGTAATCTTGGAATAATTCGAAGCAGATTAATTTATATTCGATTTCGATTGAAAACGAAATCACTTTCGATTCTGATTAGTTTTCATTTACCAGAGATATTGAAAAAAAAAAACTAAAAGAAAATGTCACATACCACTGCTTAAATGCCTACCATTCATGTTCGCCATCCTCCTTGTCTAGCTCCAGTCCATCCATCGCATTGCCCAGTGCCCATGAAAAAAAAAGTTAAGCATGGAGTTAGAATTAAAAATAATTTTATTTTGATTTCTACTAACACTTTCAGCGTACTATGGTTTAATTTATTATGTTGCGATTTCAAGAAAAATGTTGAGACCTTCAAAAATGGGTAGCCAATTTGCCGGTCCCTTCATCGAATATTCCCGACGCCACTCCACCGTGTGCGCCTAGACTTCCCCAGGCATTTCCCTCCTGAGTCGGACCCTATGGGTCACCGAAGCGGGGCGTTGGTCCGCGTCTCGTGGCACGAGAACGCGGCGTCCGTGCGGGCTCTCTCAAATCCGACTTAACGAATGTTCTCGAGACACGCTCACAGCGGTTCGGAACCTTCGATGTCGGGACAAATGGAAATCGCAACATCCAAAAAATATGTTTTCTTTAATTTTAATAAAATTCGTTTTAAAAACTTATTAAAAAAACAGGAAAGCACTTACACGATGGTCAATTAGCCAAGTATCGGCGAATAAGGAGCACAACTGAAACTGTAAATCATTTGCTAATTTCTATAAAATAGTGAGGAAACCTTAATCAAAAAAGAAATTTGTTAAAATTTCCCAACGGTCACCGTGAAAAAGAAAATGAAATCTGAAAAACATGACGACAATAAAAAACGTGGCGTGCGTGTTTTGGTTACTATAGAATGTTTTACGTAAATACATTGACGACAAATTGCGGAATTGCCTCAATTTTTCAAAATAAACTTGTTCCAACTAATTTCTTCCTTTTTAAATTTGGCCCTCTTTTTGATTAATTAGCTTAAACCTCATATTTACCTTCTTAATAGTGTTGTTTTCAGACCATCGAAATAACGAACTACACAACTCACTGGCGAAATTGGGAAACTTAAAAATGAATAAAACTGAAGACGTGCCGGTTTTTTTTATATTCACGTGATCAATAGTTTTCGGAGAATAACCTGCTTAAAGGTGGAAACAATTTCAGATTGAAACGAACATTTTCTAAATTTCCAGACGGCAAGGATCATTTTCAGAAATGTTAATAACTTTCAAATTCGGACCTCCTATTATCCCACTTGAACACCTAGTAAGTTCGAGCCAAAAATCACGAACTAAACCACTTTTCCCGAGCCATTTATTATGGGCCGCCGCATGGGCTTACCAATTTCCACAGAGAAATAAACTTTGAAAAGTCCCGCCATTTTCTCATCCGTGATTTCAACTGATTCATTTTGGTGCTGTACTATAACTCAGAAAATCGTTTTAATTATAAATTTTTGATATTGGATATTTTTGGTATTGATGAAACCTCTGTCGGTTCAAAAAATTCTAATTGTGTCTGACTTGACAATTGTTTATACGTACCGATGATGTTTAAACGCTGTGTGGGTTGTTTTGTTCAATATGACGTCGAACTAACTGTAGCCTCAATATTTATTCGAAGACCCAATTTCTAACCGATCCATCATTTCTATTTACCCAAACTTTCATTAATTATTTGTTGTACCTACATACAAAATGCCAATATTGACTTATGAACTTCTATATTTAAAAGAGAATGATGTTCACTATATCGAATGGCAGCAATGAGAAATTTTCTCGGATTCATTGCATTTTGTGCATTCTGCTCGGCTCAAAATTGCGATTATTCATCAAATGATCAACAAGTAACATGGAGAATACAAAATGGATCCATGCTTATTACTTATCAAAAATTGAATGCCAGGAATAATGAATGGAGTGCTATTGCTTGGGGAGAAAGAATGGTAAGTCAATTTAGAGTTATATACAACTAAATTTTCTTTCTTTGCTTTCAATTAAAATTATTCGTCCCACTTTGATTACTCAACGTAGTAAATGAATTCTATTACATATTCTAATTCTAGCCAAAATGTTTACTTACAGCAAAATCTCAAAGTGCTTGTGTTCGAAGTGAACAACAATCGAGTATCAGTCAAAACCGGGAGCACTTCTGGTTACGGACCACCACAGTTGGATAATCAACTTCGCGGAACTGTTCAAAATGTTCAATACACAGGAAATACCTTGAAAGCTGTTGTGAATGTGCCTTTAAATATCAACGATATCAATCTTCAAGCCTGTCAGACCTGGAACGTAAGATTTTATCCATTTAAATTGATTTAAATACAAATTGGTTTTGAGTTCATATCAAGCGGGCCATTGAATAATGGACAGATTGGATACCACACATCACCTCCAGTTCAAATTCAAGTAAAATCGGCCAAAGCATCCTCTATTTCATTTTTTTAAATTTTCAGAATGTATGTCCGGAACATTGCCTATAAACTCAAAGGATTCATTAAAAATCAACAAAACAGATAATTCAACAATAAAGATTCTAAATAAAGCATATTTACAACTAGCTTCTAATCTAAATTAAATTATGATTCCATCGCCATTTTCCGGTCACACATTGCGGTGCACGCAAAAGTCCTGTACAAGGATGTTGGCCTTGGACTTCACAAATGCACTGAAGCAATATGATTTCTTTAGGAACTAAATATAATTGCTCACCTGTCTCTCGTTTTTACTTCCAAAATCGGCAGGATTCAATTTGGCGATACTTTCAAGTCGTTCTCTTCTCTCGACAAGCTCAGTTTTTCCAAGAGTCTTCGCAAGAGTTTCTTCAATTTCTTCTCTTTTCATATTTTCCAAATCAAAAAATACTTCTCGTCCATCATCTGAAAAAAATTGAATTTAATTTAAAATATCTTGGTAGTTTCAAGATAGAAGAGAAAGCAATTTTTTGCCTGTACATTTTTCGGCGGAAAAAAATATTACGAGTTAATAAAATTTTATAGAGAAAAAACTTGGTTTTTTTTTCAAAAATCTTCGAAATCGATCATGTATTTCTTGTTTTCATTTCAAAATCGTATTCGATTGGAATTCTCGTGTGCTTCGAAACTAATAAGTAACATGTTATTGTCGACGTCTCGCAACTACAGAAAATTGTCCAACAATTGCTCAAAAAGGACCGTCACAAAAAAAGTGAAGATTTACGGGCCGCGCGACGTCGACAATATAAATTCATATTCGACGATTTATTTTCATTTACCAGACTTATCAGATATGTTTTTTAATGTGTAAAAGATCAAAATTTTTATTGAAATCTTTGGAAATGCTGATCAACACATTAAAGTTGTGGGTGTCTTCTTCCAACGGTATTAAATCAAAAAGAATATTTAATCAATAATTTTTTAAAAGAATAGCTCACCTAAATAAGCAGTAGCAAATGGTGTAATTACTTTGTCGACATGTTTGACCAATTGAACTTTTGGATTGTGAAACTGTAGTTGTGCCCAATGCCAGTAAGCAAAATCTCGAGCTCCGGCTTGTTCTGGAGTCGGTCGACGGTTGAACCCCATTGCGAAAACATGAACGCTGTCACGGAATTTGATTTTACCCTGTTGCAGGTAGAAAAACGTCCGCCTAAGCGGCATCGATCCATGCATGAACGGCATATTTCCTGAAAAATAAAATATGTATTATATTTTTCTCTGAAATTCTTTGCGTCAGGCTTGCAAAAACTCGGGCTTCGGAAATTGTTTAAAATTTACGCCTCTGATGATGAAATTTATGTTTTAAAATTTTATATTCCAATTGATAATTCTGGTAATCGTTACGAATTTATTTCGGAAAATTTTGACTCAGAAGTGACCAGTTAAGGTCTGATGTTTGTTGTATTATATTGGCCCTTGGAGTTCGAATGACTGTATTCGAGAGAAATTAGTTTTTGATTCAAAAATAATTACTAGAGAGGAATAAAATGCTAACGGTGTTTAGAAGCTGAGGAGCAACGGATTAAACATTCGAAGTTCTAATTTGACAAATCAGTTTTGCGTGATACGTATCACCCCCCCCTCAATGTCTGCTTAAAATTTTAACATGCAGCAAGCTACAAGAATAAAAATTTTATATTCCCAAATTTAGCAGTTAAAGTCGATTTGGTCAATTTTAAAACACCTATGTAATTTACCTTTGTTGTTTTTACGATATTCTTTCCAATTAAGATAATTATGTTTTAAATTTGAAAGTATCACAGCGAACGAATAGGAAAAAAATGGAGTAAAAACCAGTTCAACATTCTAATACAACAATATATCATGATTGGACCAAATATTTATTTGAGTACAAATATACAATCGTTTTTCTTCGAATTAATAAACAGAGCCAACTGTCTGATCAATTGATGTTTAATACTTGTACTTTGTCGAATAGTCTTTTGGAGAAATTACCAAACCTCGACCTTTCCTTGCTCCTCTGAAACAAAATTTTACTTTCACAAACAATTTCCAATTTTCTTTACCTGTAAACAGTCTCAATGATATCAATCAATTCTTGCCCATCGTTGATTGCCCAATTGATTTTGTTGTTGTTACCAGTTCCCAAATCCACCATGATGTGTTTGTTGCGGAAGAAGAACATTACGGTACACGGATCATACAATTCGTACATTTTGTTGAAATCCGGAACTTTGGTAATATCCACTAAGTACACAACAGCAAAGTTTTTGACTTTTGGCGCAATTTTGAAAAGCGTCTGAAATGAAATTGGTTTACAATACAAAAAATAATAGCATGATCAGGACCTAAGAAAAATGAACAGGAAGTTCGAGTCCGTGTTGAACGGGCGCTTTAATTCAAAAAATTTAAATCACATAGAAATAGGGATAATCTAAAAATTACCTCGTCCATTTGCATACAAGTTGGATCCCAATCGTGCCCGAAACGGATAACCACAACGCGATCCTCTTCGGCTAAAATGGCCTGGTCTACTTGCCATCCATTCTCCAAATGCGGAAGCATATACGACATGGTTGCGTTGAGTAGAAAATTGAGTCGTAGCAAAAAAAAGCTGGAAAATCGTAATTAGAAAATTTGCGATTACGGCTTTCTTGAAACAAAAACAGATTAAATTTGCTAAACGTAAACACTTAACAACAATAATATTAAATTCTGATTTTACAAAAATTTTAACGAAAATGTTAAAATTTTTGTAATGTTTTTAATTTGAGAAAATACGGAGACATGCGAAAATTGTGAGCAAATGAAATATCGATTCTCGAATTTTCATAGCAACGACGCTCCACATTTACATATGTAACGCCAAAACGCCCTCATTTTAACGTAAATCAAAGTGCGTTTAACGCAAATTCGCGTTATTCGATTAAATATTCATCCATTTCAAAACGTGTGAGTTTTAATGATATATTATTTTGATAATTATGATATTTAACCTTTTAATACACGTTTTTTTCTAATATTTAATTTTAGCCAAACTCAATAACCACGAACAGCATTTAATTTACAATAATAATAAATAGTTATTTTTGGTTCAAAAGTATTGCATTATTTTTCAAAGAATGTATATAATTAATCGAATAGTTCAGTTTTACAAAAATTAGTGATACGATATCATGTTTTAGTGAAATTAAAGCGTTACCGCAGCGAAATGTTATATGTAAAATTCAATTGAGAAAACAATATTATCTGTTAATCCCTCGATTTAATCTAATTAAATGAGTAAAATAACATAAATGTTTTAATTCTATAGTGTATTTGTGAGTAAAATTGAGAAAATTGAAATAATTTAGAGTGAAGAAAAACTGTTTTGTATGCAATATAACAACTATTTATATGAGCAACAGCGTCGTTTTTCTTGCTGAAGGCGTTTCGACCTAGCACATTTTGAATTTGGGATGACAATATTAAGTGCGTCGTTCTTTATTGTGTCAAGTCAACGAGATCTTCGCACATTTGCACCCAGCAAGGACACTCCGCCCCGACCCACGCCGTTTATTATTATTATTAATATGTTTTCGCGTATCGACTTACGATCTTCAATTATGCGTTTTTCTTGTTTGTCGCTAATGTTTTCTCTATTGGTTCTTTAAGTTACGTTTTTATAGATAATGTCGGACGCTAAAAAGAAAGCAGTCGCCGCTGAATTGGCAGCGAAAAATCTCGCACAAATACAGAAAATTGACCCATGTGCATCGAAAATCCTCGATAAAGTTGCACACACAGCACTCTACAAATTTAATAAAGAGAAGAATCAGTGGGAAAAAACGGATATTGATGGAACCATGTTTATCTATTCAAGAGTTGACCGACCACTATACAGGTAAGATTTTTTCTGGTTAATTCTAATCAAATATCTTCTAGTTATTATGCTTTAAATTTCAGTATAATGATCGCCAACCGACAATCTCCAGATGATTACATAGAGCCGATTACAGCCTCTCTTCAAATCAATGTTGATAACAATTACCTGTTTTTCTGCAAAACTGACGGTAGTCACAATATTGGTCATTCATTTTCTTATATTCCCTTTCTTTAGGTACTATTAACGGACTTTGGTTTTATGATCAAAAAGACACTAAACGAATTGCGGGTCTTGTACAGAAACTAATCGAGAAAGTTGAAAAATCGCAAGAATCGGGTTCGCCGAAATCGTCAGCCGCTACTGCTCAAGCAGCACAATCTATCGATGATCGAAGCGCACAGCTGATGAATCTCATACGCGGTGGAAAACATAACGCCATCAAACAACCAACAACGCCTAAAAAAGATCCTCCAAGCGAATTCTCGACACCAAAAACTCTGATGGAAACGCCAACATCATCAATATCTCGTACTTCGTTAAAACCAGATCCTACCCCAGTGCTTCCAGTTCTTCTACAGAAGCTTATGGTTCAGGAGCAACCAAGGAATTTACTCAAAGAGCCGGGAGCAGTAGTTAGTGCTGACGAATTAGAGAAAGATTTGCTGAAAACCGCACGACCGAAACAAACACAATTTGCCGACTTTATCAATTCTCCATCGGCAGTTTCATTGAACGCATTTTCAACAAAATCGGTACACGGAAGCGAGGGCGGAGATTCGTATGATGTATGTTCCGTGAAAGTTTCGAAATTTTTACACATACTAGCTTTACAGAAAGAAACAAATGAAAATGTTGAAGCCTCATTTGTAGTTGGATCCGGCTCAAATACGCCGCCTTTAAATAAAGAACAGGTAATTTCACTAGGCTGTGCTAATTGTTTTCTCTGCGTTTCCCAACATATATGAAAACTTGAAAAATCAATCTTTTTTCTTTAAGTATTTTTCAAATTTTCGTTCACGCCTTTTATAGCTGCTAAACTTTTTTTTATATTCGGCATTTAAAAGAATTAAATATTTTATTTACATTGTGTGCATTTTGCAGTTTGCTTCGGCTCTTATATACATGTTTCAAAACGATGATCAATTTGTTTCGCAACTTCATCAAGCTTACGTGGATTCTCTCAACCGACGATTTCGACTCTAATCAAATCAATTTTCTACTCGGTGTTATTACTTTCATTGTTTCCCGCTCTCTATTACCATCAATGTCTTTTTGATACTTGTATTATTTACTTATCATCACAAAATTGTACGTAAAAAGTAATTCCTGTAAGTATTTCCGTATATATCCAAATAAGTCTTGTCTTTTTGAACTTTGTTGTCCATTCTTGCTCCTGTCCCAGTTTTTCTGCCGTGTTCTTTATTAATTGAAAAATTGTAGATTCTTTGAAGTTTCCGCAATTTTCTCTTTTTATTGTTGAACATATCCCAGAGAGTGTTTGTGAATGTTGACCAAATGTTTATTTATTATTAAGAATGTTAATAGATAAAAAGAGCCAGGGATATATGTTTTTCTTTGATTTTGTCACGAGTTGAATAGGTTAAAATTAAGAACAGCAAAGTTTCTTAAAAACCTTTAATAAAAAGGATCGGCTTTATTTTGGAATCCACATTCATTTGTTAGAAATGTTAGCATTAAATGACCATCAATTTTTAATTAAATTCGCTGCTCCCAGACTAATTCTGCCAAATTGTGGTCTTCTTTTAAGATATAGGCAAAAATTTTAGCAATTTTTTAAATTGTCTGCGAAGTTTTTCAATGGTTATTGAACAATTGATTCATAAGAACTTAAAATCATTGCCGAAAATTGTTCTCATAAAATAATAGCAAATGCGCAAAGGAAGTTGTCATTCACTTTTTGAACATACCTTTCTTTTTTGCTGGGCTTTGTGTAGAAATTACGTTTATTTTCGTTGAAATTCAATAGATTTGCACTCTACAATATAAACATAACAAATAAAATAGAGATTTGTTAGCGAATAAAAATTTCCATTATTTTTCCGTTTAATAAAATCCATTTGAATGTTGGATCTTGGGCCATTTTTAACAATATAAAATTCTCATTTTTTATTTTCAAACTTTTTATTTTCGTAAGTAATATAATTAATTAGACATGTTTAGAGTTCCATAGCAACCAAAAACCCGAATATCTAATAAAATTGAGTTTCTAAGATTTTCAAACTGTGTTTTGCTTTTTCCTGCCCGACAAAGTTAAACAAAATGTCTCAAATTACTTGTCTTTTATCATCAGTCCATCTCTTCATATTATTGGGCGAAGGCAGTAAAAATAAATATTTTCTTCCCAGACGAATAGTCCCAATAAAAATCTATAGACTTGCAAAATTTTGAAATAATGGCTTCCATTAATGAATAAAGCTTTTTGAGAAGGAAATATGCATACATTGGCATGCAACTAATATTAGAAGAATAGCAGGAAACCTTGTTTTTTTTTTTTTTTTGAAAACATTCTGAGCAAACCTATAAAAGTTTTTCAAAATATTTTTAAGGAAATTTAAATTATAAAAACGTACTGTTGACTCACTTAATTGCGTTTTATCTTAAAATCGTTATTCGTCGAATTCTTAAAGGATGCGTTGCGTGCCATTTTCATATCCGTTGTTTTCGTCTAATGCAACTTTTCATGCATTCAGACGTGTTGTTTATACTCGTTTTGTGATTTTTAATACAAGCTTAATTTGATTCTCTTTATGGTAATATGAAGATTGTCTAAAAAAAAACAATTTAAAAACTTGAATAAACCTTGTATTTTGCAAAACAAACTAGTTTGAGTCGGTATTTTTTACTCGTTTTATTTTTCAAAATCTGCATAGTGTTTAAAAAAAAGCTACAGCAATTAGCTCGAAACAAATTATTAAAAAGAACAATCATTTCAGAAAAATACACGCGACTAAATAAATAAATATTTGAATATTTTTTCTAAATTAATATTCGTCGAATTGTTGATCCCATCTTCCAACTGATCACATATGTGATAGCAGCTTTTAGCATCTTTTGATGTTATCACAACCTCTACGTATGTGTTTGAAGAATCTAGGTTTACAGCTCTGGGCTCTGTGATTTTGCAAATGAGCAGAAACCTCTCATTTCGACGATCTTTCTCGTGTTCGAGCTTCTTATCGATAAGTGATGCGACGAACACAAGTAAAATATATATATTTTCTCGTTGCTTTTTTTCTTCTTTTCCAGTGCTTTGCCGCAGATTCAAACAATTGATTAGAGTCCGTCGGGATTTGTGTGTGTGGGGGTTGTTCCTTTTGATTAATGAACTCTCTTGCTGAACATCTTAACACTATACACCTATTGAAGGTTCGTTTTTCGAAAATAGGTGCTTCAAACATTTTTTTTGAAATTCCTTTTGATTTTCGTATTCATCGAATAACGATGGATGATGGATGATGAACAAAATCAAAATAACAATTCTCGAATTTGATTCTCATTTTTGCATTGGCATGTCAATTTTCAGCATCTTTCCTATGCAATTTTCTCATACTTCTCTCATAATTTTCGTATTTTTCTAAAACTGGAATACATTGAAGATTCGATATGATGGTTTCCTAATCATTAATATAATTTTTTTAAATTAAATTTTAGGTAAGAAAACTTAAAATTTGATGTTCATTTCTTGAAAATCAAATAAAAATTTTACCATTGCCCGTATTTCAAAGTGTACATACTTTTCAATAGTCTTTGTATACATATATTTCAATAGAAGCTCTCCATCACGAAAAAATAGGCCTAATCGAATTTGTCGAATATCTTTGCATCCGTTATTTTCTGGTCGGCCTCCAGGCGAAAAATGAATTGAAACCATATGCATTTTTTCGCCTTTTCCTTCCTATGCTTTTCGGAATGCCCTTTTCATGAATTACACATGTATTTTTTAGTCCGATGAGCGTCTATTTGGTGTTGGTTGTTTGGCTGACACAATGAATGAACGGTGTCGTATGTGTGTGTGTGTGTGTGTATTCACACATTTCATGCCATTTTTTTTCTCTTCTAATATTTTCGAGCTATTTTTTTTATAAGTATTTTTTTGAGATGAAAGTGACACATTTTTTGTAATTAAAAAAATTTGCTTGTTTTCGTAAATACCCGAAATTCGATATTCTTTTTCAGATCTTCATGATTGTCTCGGGCAGTGCCGAAGAACGAGAAACCCAAATCTGTCGATTAGGATGGACTCTTTTAGCATTGTGGCTGGTTACTGTCATCTACATGACTAAGGTAATCAGCTTGAATTCAAAAAAACTAAAAACTCTTACGGTTATTCAAAAAGAGCGAAAATTTCATGCATGCTTATTCATATTTAATAAAATTTGATGCAACTGTTTTTAAAAAAAATTATTTGAAATGAGAAAAGTGTTTGAATTAACAGCGGTGCTTGTAGATTTGCGATTTTATTTTTATTTTCTTGCAAATATCATTTATTTTTTGGTCTTCAAGTTGGTTTATAAAAATATCAGAAAAACTGAAATAAATAAATGGAAGTGCGCGAAAATGCATGAAAACACCGTGAAGAAAATGTGGAAAACTAAAACTAAAAGAAAAACAAAAAAACACATCTCATTTGAATTTTTTCGATGGGATTTTTTGTAGCGAAGTTGAAATTTCTAAAAACATCTAAATCTATTTTCACACTGCTATTGGGCATATGATTAATGCCATATAAGTGGTTTCAACAGTACATCGATTTTGGGGGATTTGTTTAATCAAAACAATTAAACTACTTCTAAAATAGGTTGATTACGTGCCAAATAAGAGCTCGAACATTTTCCGATTTTAATTTTTCACACTCGTCTTCATTCGCTTCCTCTGCGTTTTTTCTTTTGTGGAGAAAACCAACTGAAAATCGTTAATGAATGTTTTAGATCTAATCAATATTTAATGATTAAGGTATACTCAAATAAATTTAAATGAGCGAAGCTATCGATAGAAATTAGTCTGAAAAAAATCGCTTACGCTGACTTTGTTTGAAAAAAATTAGAGATTCTGGTCTCAAACGGAATGGATTTTTAAAATTTGAGAACAAAATTTTGAAGAAAAAATTTTTATTTCACTGAAAACTAAAGCTCTTGTTGATTTCTTTGAGAATGAAGAGTTTTTTTGCAGGAGATTTGGTTCGGCCAAACATCGATCGGCGAAGAAGAAGCTCGCCAACAGAAGTCGCGTCGGAAATCAGCGTCGTTCGTCGCCGAATCTGTCATCTGAAACGAGTTCGGCGATCGGAATCCGCGAAGGCGAAAATCTGCGCTGAGAATTGCCAGCCACACATACGCATCGAACGAACAAAGACGATGCCGTTTTTGTTCGTTTTTTCTCGGCATCGACGACGACGACGAAAATGGGAAAATAATGGCCGAAACGGAGCGACGACCTCGCCGTCGTCCGCCCTAAACGGAAAAATTGGAAGAAAGACAACAAAAACTGAATGGAGCCGACCACGTCAAAACAAAACAAAAATTTTTTGTGGAGCTGACGAGGGGCACGAGACGAGAAGAGAATCCAAAAGTCGTTTTGGTTGTGTGTGTGTGTGCTTGTGTATATTATTCATCTACCAGTATATCTATCCAGTATATATTACATACATTTATTTCTTGAAGGAGCACTTTTCTTGAAAATCGTCATAGAATATTCAAGGTGCCTCAACGGCACGCGATGCGCCATTACGCCTGCTCCAGCTCCACGACGACCACAACAACGACGAGGTGGAGCGAAAGGTCTTCTTGAATTTCGAGCTCTATTCAGATGAGCGACAATTTTTGCGATCGACTTTACGTCGGCGGCTTCGCACCGACACTAAACAGTCAAATGGTCAAGGTATGTGTTCTTCTCAAAATGATCGCAAGACGATAACTATAGGTTCGATTTTAAAATAAGTAAATTTTGAAATAATGGGTGAAAAAATGGAATTCGGAATTTTCTAAAAAAAATCATTTTTCCCCATTTAAGCTTTTTTAACGGGCATAATCTGAATAAGAGGCATAACATTAATGGATTTTGAAAATTTCTCTCAAATTCGTATTTCCAAATATGCTCAATAAACTCTGAATACAGTCGATCTAAATGCTGCAACACTTAGCTAAAGCTTGATCAAATCCTCAAGATAATCTATAAATTTTGACTATCCCGAATATACTTTTTTTAGTTGAGCATCATCGAGAGTAAAATATTATCTCGTGACAACGGTCTCATGATTTTCTAAACATTGATGTTCATCATCCAAATTCATTTATTTTTCATGAATGAATCTTTCTCGTGAACCTTATAAACTTGATGAAATATTCATTTCTTCTATTTCATTTAATAATACAAATAAATATTTTTGCACAGGTTTCAATGTGTGTGTGTGTTTTTTTTTTTGGTCAATCTTTATAATAATTATTATAATAAGAGTGTTGGGTTTATAAGAAACTGCTCGTTTATTTATTGTGCATGCGCTTTCCATTCGCGTATCTATAGAAATACTAACCTCTAATTACTATTCTAAAACATATTACAAGCCCGGATGACATGAATGAATAATGACTGCCCTGCTCTAAATCACCCCCTTTCTCTTCTCCGTCTTTTTTTTTTCTTCGAAATTTCCAATAATAAATCTAGTGTGGATATTTATGAATCGATTTTCCACTTCTTAATTATGTTTTTGTTCGAGAGCTACTCTAATCTTCTCATTCGGTTATAAACAAAATGATGATGATGAAGATGAAGATGTTGATTGAGGATTTTGATGTTGACGGGGGACCTGAAAAATATACGGAATTAGATATTTGTTGGCAAATAATGGACCAATTAGACTTCAAAATCGAAATTGCCTGAATTGCATTTTGAAAAAGATATATCGGATCCACAAATATTTGATTTTTTATTCATTTCTAACTTGACTCGCCGATTTTTTTAAAATTTAGTCGTACTGCCGCAATAATGGTAAAAATCGGCCGATTGATCAGTTTTTTTTTAATTTTGGGAAAAGCCCGGGCAAGGATTTTACAAGCCTCGCCACTACAGCTAATAAATACCACGGGGAACCATCGGGGCCTCAGTCGTTGTTTCCACTTTCAAATAAGAAATTCTCGAAAATTCTGTGGATTCTTATTTCTGTTGACGAGCTTACAAGAAATGCCAAGTGTTTACTAATAATCCCATTCTTCTGATGAATAATTAAAAGGTTTTCGAGACTCTTTGATTTTTAGGCTCTCATAAGCGAGGCAAGTATTCCATTCGAAGTCACCATCGATGTTGTCGAAAACGGATCAAAGAAGCATCGCGGATTTGCGTTTGTGCAATGTCGAAATTCGCAAGAAGCTGCATTGCTGTTAGCCAAATACTCGAAAGTTTGAAATTTGTTTATTTAATTCGAAAAACAACGAGCACTTTGTATAAATGTGGACTATCGCAAATTTTCGCGGCGGCAATTCAAATTTAAATAGTGGGAATTCGAGTACCGTGCTATCGATATCCTGTGAATATAACTCACCGTAAATCTACACAAGGTGCTCGTTTTTTTTTCGGTTGGAATGTTTGAATCGAAATTTATAAAACGAGCGATTTCACAGACATTTTCAAAAGTGAATTTTGCGAAACGTGAGCCGAAGCCACCAGATACTATAATGCGAAATGTAAACGTTCTCTTTTGAAATTCACGCAATGCTTGTTTGAAGATATCGAATGTATTCGTGCGAGGAATCACACGGGAAATGACTGATACCGAACTATACGATGCATTCGGAGGTTCTCAGAATGTAATGCGCAATCGAATTTCTAGAACCAAACCGCAACATTTTTAGGGAGTCGTACAGTGCCACGTGGCAGACGGATACGGATTCGTATTATTCGATACTCGGACAAATGCCGAAAAGAAAATTACAGAAATGAATGGGAAAATATTGGTGAGAATTTCTGTCAAAATTTCCTTTTTTTTTTAGAATAACAAACGATTTCAGAAGGGCAGTCGAATATCGGTCACTTGGGCCCGTCCAGATACATTGGGCCGAAAAAGGAAACGACCTGACGAAACACTCAAAATGTATGTTGAATTGAAGTATTGAAGAATATTCTTAAACGTTTTGTCTTCTGTTTTAGTTCGCCTGATATGACAGTCTTGCCATTCAAACGACCGACACCTCAAATCCCTTTGATAAATCCCAGTGTTTACAGTAACCTTCCGCTTTTTCCGAATTACGTTTTGATGAACCAACCGCCCATTCAAACATATCCAACAATTTTGGGCACAACACCGAACGATTTCGATCTTCTACGATTGATGTTTTAGAAATTTAATCGATCGGAATTCGTAATTCCTGGAGCTAATAAATCATTGAAATAATTGAAATCACTTCCTCACTTGTCCGTTCTTTTTCAACTATCAATATGTACATATAAAGAAAATGTAAATCGTGAATACTAAACGCGATTTAATTATAAGGCATAATGTTCGCCGATGCCGTTATCAATGTCACTTTCGCTTCCGCGCAGGCCACGACGACCTCCTCCCGCCGAAAAAAACTTGAACACTCACCATGAATCAATGAAGCCTTTTTCTCACCGGTAATTGCCCATTCCGTTTTTATTTCGCGCCGCTACCGGAGCGTGAACAATTCAAAATGTTTATGTGTTTTTTCTCTTCTTATTCCTCAACTTTTTGTATTTGTGCTGTTGGGTCTTGCAACGAAATGAATACCGTATTTGTTTATCTATGTATTCGCAATTGCTTTTCGTCTTCTTCTTTTTTTATTGTAAGCGTCATAAATTTTTGGCTAATACACGCATCGACACCTTTCAATATTTCATTCGACTATTAAACACCCAATTAGACGCAGCCAGCCAGCCAGCCATCGAAGCCAAACGTCTCACTCATTCTACAGTAAGCCAGCCTAATTGCGCGCTCGAAAAATGGTGTGGAGTTGAGACGACGGAGGCGGTGGGCGAAAACGAAATTGAAAAACGACAATCATAAATTACGGTGCCCGGTTCCTAGCGAGATGAGGGAAAAACGGCCAAAAAAGGTAAGCGAAAATGAATTGCGCGGATCGCCATAAATTATGTCCCAGTTTATATTGGGCCACCACCTTTGCGCCATTTTTTCGCCTAAACTCTGCTCAACCCGGCGAGAAAAAAATAGAACAGAAAGTGCGGTGCATATTGGATTGCATTCAAGGTTTTTCGGCGATTCATTCGTTTTCAAAAGTTTCTTCACGTTTCTGAGGAATGATAGTCTCAACCAAATTCATCTCGATTCCCCGCCGATTTCGTCTCGTTTCGATTTTTCCATTCTCATCCATTTCTACTCGATTCATCCGATTACACCAGCTTTAATAAATCTTTTTTCATAAACACATAATTTCAAATGCCAAAATATTTGTAGTGCTTTCAAAATTATGGGCTCCGATGCATCTGGTTTTTATGTAATTATCTTCGGACACCTGCAGTTCTGCTCCCCCGTCGAGATCTTCGAGACAAATAACAATATACTGTACTAGTCAGACCATTCCAAGCGTTATCAAAAATTGTATTTTCTGAATTTGGATAGTAATTGATATTCTCTTTTTCGTTGTTCAGATATCGGGCCACACATATTCCCATTATTATTTTTGTTTTCATTCGACCACTTCGCTCCCGATACATATACATTTTTTGTCGAAAAAAAACACACAACCACAAACATTGGAACCTAGACAAGTTGGTCAGCAGCATTTGTGTGATGTAAACAAACGAGTGCCCTCACTTGGCTCAATTTTTGTCGTGGTCCCTACTACTATAAATTGTTTGTATTGGCTCATTAGGCACACTCCGAAATCCGATACGTTCGAGTGATTTGTTGCGCGTGCGCGAGAATACAGTAGTAATCCGCAAGAGTTATTTTTGAGGCGAACAACAAGAAACATGAAACTTGGCGAAACGATATTTGACACCAAATTCTTTTGAGATGCCTAATTATTTTGACGCCATCCAATTTTGGATACAGAAAATGGATTGCGTAATGAATGACTCCGAAAATCGTTCACAACTTTTGTATAATAGAATGTCGAATAGAAAATCGCTTTAGATGTTGATAATAATTATCAAGAATGCCATTAAAAGCTTAGATTGATTCTGAGCAAATTCAGATTTTGCGTTGCCCCCGAGGAATTGATTCATTTTTCAAGCCGATCTATACACATTTTCAATTGCGTCGATCCTTGTTTCGGCAACCCAAAAAAACTTTGAAATCTCGCCTTTCAATTTTTTTCTTCTTCTTCTTCTTCCAACTCCATAAGTGCTTCAATTGAGCATTTGAAAGCTCAATTATTTGCCCCGAGGAAATTCGATATTCTTCAAAAAAAACACACACACACACTGCATGTTTTTTGTGGAAATGCCGCCGTCGCTGACGCCGCAAGTGTTGATTGTTGCCTTCGGAATTTCCGAGCGAATGCCGACGAACAATGAAAATCGTTTGCTCACGCACTCGGAAGTGCGAATCAAATTAAAGAAACGATTCCGCTTTTTCGTGTCCATCTTTATTCCACAAAAATAACAAGTTTCTGCACTTTTCAAGCAATAAAATTCGTTTTTTTTTTTTTCTAATTGTAAAGTTGAAGAAATTTTTGAAATTCGAAGTTGTGCTTTTCAAAAAATACAAAAAATAAACCTTAAAATATCAAATTTTTGATTAAAATATTTCTCTTGTCAATATTGTATAATACAAATGTATTTCGTGCGATGCCCAGAGTTTGTTTGATCACATTAATTTTACGACCGCGAAACTTTCCAAGAAAATTTCACACATTTCGAGTGATGATTTATCATCCTTCATCACCCGTTTTTTTTTCTCGCGTTTTGCTTTGATAAATGCAATTGGATGGCCTTCATTCGAACTACTGTAATTCTCAAAAATTGTATAAGAATGATTGATGAATTGGTGGAAATGATGAAAGACGACGACGACGACGAACGAATGTCGTCGTGTTTGAAGCAGGCCACCCACCTAATTCGGCGGCCATCCTCCTTCGTCACGGTCCACGTATGCTGCAACGCGTATTGTTCGCCGTCGCCGGACCCATGATGATTCAGTGCAGCCGAAGGAACGCATTGTCCGCAATGGGTTTACTTACGTCCATTTTTCGAATTGTTTCAGTTTTGCGCATGTTGCGTCATTCAATGTGGGAATGAAACCCTACTTGGGGGTTTTGTTTCGATTTGAAACACCTGCACAACTATCAAAGGCTTCATTCTCATCTATTGTTCTTTCTGTTTTCGAATCGACTCTCTTACGATATGTGGACGAGAAATTTTGTAGATGAATTGTTTGCTACATTTTTTGATTAAAAATAGGCATTCAACACCGATACCATTTTTACTTTTGCATAATACAAAAGATCTTTGCCTAATAAGAAAATGTTTCAATCAAAAATTGTCTTTCATTTAAATCAGGCATGTCTGTTTTGACTCTGCAGCTGGCGAAACCGGCTCATCGGATGGTTTCCGGAAATTGTCGTGTTTAATTTTTTTTGTCTCTTGAATTAATGGATAATTTTATGATCTTAAAAAGGGGCTTTAATTGGTCCCAAATATTTCATCCTTTTAGGCTCAATATTGTTTGCCTTTTATCTACGAAATTCTCAAATGCATTTCCATTATTTTTTTCCACTTTTCAATTTTTTCATTAAAAAATGCTGCTCTTCACACTCCTGTGTAATTGCCATAAATGGTGTCAATTAAATACGCGAAATGTTGGATGAATTTCCCTTCATCAAACGAAGAGCGACAACAAGTTGGTGCAGCTTCTGCTCGCCCTCCTCCATTCCCATGGTAACACGGCTCACAGCTAATCCGTTCAACCTATTTATTATCAGCTTAAATCTCTCGCGCACTCCATAAAAGTAGTATTCATTAATGATGAAATAAATGGGACCAATCCAAGTTTGGAAGAGGGGGGGGGGTTGGGTACCCGGCAATCCATCATAATTGAGATATCAGTCTTTTTGATATCCTCCGACTGCGATTTACTTATTTATTACCTATCCATATTTGATCGACAGATGTTCTTCGATTCGATTCCATGTTTTGAGAAAATATATATTGATTATCATATTATTTTGTTTGCATTGACACATTTTATGAGGCAAAATGATGACAGTTTGTAAGGTGCGAAGATTGGATGCATTCTCAAATGCAAATATAATGATTTAACAGTGTCAATTTAGAGTTTCCTTTACTTAATGTAACAAATCCTTTTGGCTATTCTAATGTCAGTCCAATTCGCTTTTTTTCCACGCCATTTTCGTATGTCTCATTTACTTTTAGAGCGCTTCCTGCGAGATCTCGTCCATTGTTGTCTATCCATTCGAAATGTGTTATTCATATCTCCGCACCCTTCGCGAGATACATAATAATCATATAATTTCCGGCTCCTTTCCTATTTTTATCACCATCCTTCGTGTGTCTCGTGCGAGTTTGTCGGTATATTCCTTATACACAAAAAAAAAACGCGCGGTCCAATTTAGGGGGCAATAAATATGCGCAATATTGTCGTCGAAACATGCCCATATTATGAATCGTAAAACCGAAACATTGTAAACCATTCGAGGCCGCGTGTACGTTTTGACAACTTAATTGTCGAGTTCTTCACTTCATTTTTTCATTTGATGATAAATTGGACGCATTTGTGCGCCGCGTTGTGGCAAAAAATGCGAATGATTAATAGAATTATATGGGCCGACATAATTGGCGATGAACTTGCAACGACTCAAGCACCTGCTCCTCGTCACTGTATCCGGTAATCGGACCCGGCCAGGTGTCTTGGAAACAAATTTTGCAAACATTTGTGGCACGTGTTGATCGAGTTTGCGGCCGGCGCCTTGGTGACGGTCTGGGAAATGTCATCACCATATTTGGCACATGCCGCAGTTTAACAAAGCGTGCCAAATATGTATGTATATGGTATGCATGTCATCAATTCGAGGCAATTCTCACTTTTCGAAAGACAAAGAAAATCATAGATAAATCTGTTCTTCGGCTAGTGTCGGCAGATGAAAAAAGGTTGTTGTGCTCCGTGAAGCGGCTCATTCAAATGCATTTTCATCGAAAGTACAATCGTGCGACGCTTTTGAATTTAATTTTGCGTTTTCCATGTCTAATAGATTAGTTAAATATTTTCCATTTGTCACCTAAGTGTCTTCATTTCTTCTGCTAGCCTTATGTTAATTTTATGCACTCTGCTGGAAATAGAAAATCATGTATCGAGCAGAATCAGAATTTTCGATAATCTGAAAAATCCATTCCTGCGATTTATAAACTGATATCTCTTTATTTCCGAATTCATTACAATGAAATACAGTAGGCCAAACGAATTCGATTACGAATCCCAATTTTGTTCGTACCAAATGGTACTCTGACAATGCGGTAGATTATCGATAAAACTGTGTATGTGTTCAGTCATCGGCGTTGTTCACAAAATGATAAAAAGTTAATCTTTTTCCCAAATAATCAAGCGCCCAGTCGAACGAGGCGGCACAGTTTTTCGCATTGCACATCATGAATTATTTATGATCCTGAAGGCCGGTTTTTTTTTTATTTGGATGTTGCCGTCATTTATCAATGATTCCGTTCGGCTTCACTATTCCAGATGGATCAGATTCCAATCAATATGATAAATAGAGCTGAGCAACACCAAAGAATTTGGGACGAGTGTAAACCTCGTCGCTCTTCGTTTTCTCTAATTAGGATGAGTGTAAGCTTCTTTAATATGCAAGCTGCCCTTCATCGCATTTTTTCTATTCAATATGTATATATATAATTATATACGAAAAATATGGGTTCGTATCTTTTACGATTTCTGCTCTCTCTTTTTTCTTTTTTATTACAATCCAATTTCTTTGAAAAAAAATGGAGTGATTTAAAAGCAACGGCCTCTACCATTTTTTTTAAGTTTCGCCGATCTTGATGACATTATCGAAAATAATTTTTATATAAAATTTAAAAATATTTTACCAGTTGAATACTATATCTACGTGGATAATTTTGCATTGATTAACCTAGTTTTTTAATTGCGTGAAGTGGTGTTTTCATTTCATATTATACTTGTTAAACGATACAAACTCTTTTTTCCACTGCCACTTCGTTTTTTTAGTTTACCGATGCCAGTAAAACCCCATTTTTAATGACCATCTTAATTCACAAAAATCTCTTTTTATGGCTAGATTTGTACTGCCAAGTTACAATTAAGGGAAATTGTAGGAACTACTTTTTTTCTCGGTCAGAAAATTTTGTTCTAAAATGTTCAATCGGCATTTCATTCAATTACCCACTCGACCTCATCAAACATTTAAAAAAAATCAATAATCCCCTGTAATTAACAAACTCATATTGATTATTCATAGGCCAAGTGGTCTCATCCTAATCCGTCATCCCTAATCAAAGCACGAGGGCGGGATCAAGTGGGCGGGGCCTCGGCAAGAGGGCCTCCTCTCCTCTCCACCGGTCTGCCGCTCGTTCGGAGGTTCGACAGCAGCTCGCTCGAGTCCACTTATTTTCTCATATTGTTTTTGTTTTTTTCATTGCTCCTTTTTATTATCATTTATTTCTTTTTTTTTCACTTATTATTACAAAAGTTGCTTCCTGATATTGATGTTCTTCCGGTTTCAATATCAACATTATCTATAGTTTGATTGATTTCGTTTTCATTATTAGATCTTTTTGGTCTCATATATAAATCGATCAACTTCGTTGTGAAATTGTGGTTGATTTCAGCTATGATTCAACAATTGCTCGTTTTTTTCTTGGTGCATTTATGCGCCGCCAAACGATTGCCGCAGATTTACTGGAACTCGACGAATCCACTGTAAGTTGCTCAAATATTTGTTGTGTGTAGACGGCGCTTTTTGGCGGGATCGCGCGCTCCCTTGTAAGCCGAAACCAAAACGATGTATCCAATTAAGGGGGACATGCCGGGGACATACTGAGCAAATATTAGGCAGATTATCTACTAGTCCAGATGCTTAGGCTCATTTTTTTTTCGGTGGGGTTGGCTCTCGTTGGAAGAGAATCAGGTGGTTTTTTGTCGGCATCCGGATTAAGTGGAAACATCTGGAGATTTCGAACAATAATGGCGATGCTTCGATTTTTCATGAATTCGAACGTTTCGATTCGTGCAAAAGCTGTAAAAAAATTAATGACTTTAGCGATTTCGATCCTCTAGATTTATTTTTGCCAATTTTTTATACATGTATTTGTAAAAATTTGAATAATATGACAATTTTGAAAAATTATTGACTTTGTTTCGGAAATCAGAATTTTCGATGATTTTTTTTAGCAGATGACAGCCACTCATTGATATGTTAAAGCAAACGTCTTATTTTTCTTTTACCAAAGTCAAATTCTGAATATTCTGAATTTAATCAAAACAACATTTTAAATAATGACTCATTTCTTTTAATTTGAGCCTTTTCATGAAAGATCAATGAAAATATTTAATAAAAATACATTTAATGTGCATTTTTTTTAAACTTTAAAATATTTGTAATTTAATTGTTTTGAATTTATTCGAAATTAAAAATTGTTGCGAGAATATGATGTTCATTCCTAATTAATATACAGTTCGTATTCATTTTTTGACTGTTTCAAATGCTCTGCTCTTGATGGACCACCTGCATTCGAAAATGCTAATTTAGCCAAATTAGAGTGGAACTAATCTGATACCCGTCGCCCCAGCTCCCTCCTTCTCCTCCTTCTACCCCATCCCCTTCATTGTTTATCCCCTTTTAATATATTCCACAGCTGTTCTTATGCTGGACCGCGTCGGGTGCGCATATTGGCCTGTCAGAATCATCATCAGGCGATGTTTAGGGGCACAACAGAATCAGATGGATATCACGATGATGATGATCCTTGGGGGGCATGAATCATAAGATTCCGCAAACATATGGCGGCTCAAAAAGACCTAATAAATCTGATGATTTACGATGTGATGTGATGGTGGGGGAGCTGCAAAACTTTTTGCTCGGCGCTTCAAGGTGCGATGATATATTGAAAACCGCCAACGATTGCCCTAATTACTTGGACGGTGTTTGCCAAGTTCGCTCGTGTCCGGTAATCACAACAAACAAACACTCGAGTGTATAAGGAGTTCAACAAGGTGAGCTCGCCACCAAAAAATTAGAAGGGGGCGATGAGGTTGTCCACTTGAGTTTGATTGTATATCAAATGTCGTGCTGCTGCTGCTCGCTACCAATTTCGGCGATTCATAGGAAGATTAGGCAGAGAGCGTTTTGGGGTGCGGGATTTGCGGCGGCGGCGGTGTTCATCAAAGACACCTGTCCGCAACGCATGTTCGTAAATGAGAGCCGTTTTTCGCTATTAATTATGCACGATGGAGAGGGGGACAAACGTTTAAAAATATGGAGTGACAGTCTATTATTAGGTGCGAAAATGCGCGATGCACAGCTTCAATCAATATAGGTGAAAACCGTTGAAAACGAAAAATGAAACAATGGGGGCTCTCTGCAGATTTTGTAAATATCTATACTTAATCATCAAAATGAAATTGATTTTTTTAATCGAAACATCATCAGAGTGTTCTTGTATCCTTTTCCTCCAGCCCTCGTTTCGCTGTGCAATTTGTTTCGCATCAAAACGTATCCATTCACCACATCATCAGCATCATATTCATATTCATATTCATCGTTTTAATGGAAAATGAAGTTTCAAACTCTAAAACAAACACGCCGAATATGAACGTATTCAATTTCGAAAGTAATTCGATCTGTGTCCCGAAATATTGGCAAATTGCCCACACCAACAACCTGTTCAAGGGGGTCATCAGTCGTTGAAACGAGGCGACATCGTCATAAATCAGGTGTGTAGTGTAGTTGGTTCACGAAAATCTCGGACAAGGAGGAGATTGGTCCGCCCAAACATTTCATTACAACATTTTTGACACGTCGCGATGCCTCTCGATTTCACGTGCTCTTTTTTGCGCGCTCCATCGTTGTAACACGTTTTTGCACTGAAAACCGATGTTCGCGTTGAGGGGTCTCGCAACGAATTTCGCTGTAGGGGTATCATGTTGCACATCATGCAATCACATTATTTATCACTCGACAAATTTATTGCGATTTCACCGCGGGGAAACAGGTGTCGAAGGAAATCTTGAAATCATTGGCTCGCTTCAGATTAAGCTACTAATAAGTGACGTAAGATCTTCAATTTTATCTGGAATCAGATAGCTCGTTTGATTCAAACTATGGCGTGAATGAGAATTGAAAGAAACGGATAAATTCTCAACGATATTTATCATAAAACTTTGAATTGTTTTGGCGCCACCCGGCCGCTCAAGGTCCTTTCGACCGGAAGTTTTGGTGTTGGTGAAGAGTGTTGGTGGTGGTAAAACTTTCCGCCACATATAATACACTTTGTCGCACCCCTCTCGACCTATCTACCTACCTGTACAACGATTGTGTCGAATTTCAAAAGGCTGTTTTAGAGGGATTGGTTGCCAGCTGCTGGCCGATCCTTATGTAACAACGCATTCCATTGCGCAGCAGGAGCCGACCGCGACCGCAAAATTGTTCACCAATTTGATGTTGTCCTGCTTGCCATGCTTCTTAAGTGGATTTGATTATGTGCAGGGGGAAATTAGTGCGCTTAATGAGACAATTGAAGTGTCTCTGCCAAAATGGTTTTCCACCTTAATTTATGTGAAAAAAATTATGCGAATGATGGGGAGAATCAACATATGCAATTGTGAATTCTTAACGCTCATGTTGATTGTGAACAAACTAAATTTTGAAATCAAATTTATTCAGAAAATTGCCGAATAATGTTCGAAATTTTAATTTCGAATTATTATTTGTTGCTTTTGGTAGACAATTGTGGGTTTTCTCGCATCTAATAATTATATAAAATGCTGCGAATCGCCGTATAATCTTTTCTGATTGCGTAACGATCAGCTGGCACGCATCCACCCATATTTGTAACAGTTCATCCATTAATAATTGGAATCGATGATGGATTGGTAACGACTATAGTATTACTTATTCGAAACAAAGGGCCGATATTGGGTTGAATTGAATGAAATTCATTCGAATTTCGAATGGTGTCGGTGAAATTTCAAAGGAACGAACCACCCAATATTCATATAAATGTGTTTCAGCGTGGAGCGATATGCGGCAATTGGCGACACTCTTGACATTTTGTGCCCTTATTCGGAAGAGGGACTTGACGCCGAGCAGTCGATCATTTACCGTGTTTCCGAAGAAGAGTATGAACGATGCGAGGTGCGCAGCGACGCCGTCGAGCTCGGCAGGTGTACAGCTCCTGAGCGACGCGAGAAGCTTAAGGTCGCCTTCCGATTGATCAGCCCTAATCCGTCGGCGCTTGTCTACCGACCAGGAATAACCTATTTCTTTATTTGTAAGTTGCTATTGTCCAATTTCAATTTCTATGCAGCAACCTTATTTCAGCAACATCTACTGGATCCAAAAATGGTCTCAATAATCAAATGGGAGGTCTCTGTGCAAGTCACAACCTCAAAATGGTGATTCACATCACCGACAAAAATGGCGACATTTCGGGTCATCATCATCGTCATCATCACAGAAAAGTTAGCACTACAACTACTACTGAGAGCCCTGCTCCCACTACCGAACAAAGAAGAGGGGATGAGTATGAGGCAGAAAAACTGTGGGAGCAGTTTTATGAAAAGGTTTTGAAAATATTTTCGATTTTTGAGGTGTAATCGCTTATTTTCAGGTGATGCCAGCCCGAAATATGTGGCCAGAGGCTTCTCGTGCCGAACGAGTGACATTGTACGCTGGCGATAAGAAGGATGAATACGAGCAGGCTCCTGCCGATGTCATGGACTTTGAGATTCATGAAATTGGAGATGGTGAGCTTTCGTTCTCTCTTGACTTCTTTCAATCAATTCTGTTTTCAGTGGAGTCGTTGTACAGCTCATCAGCGACGCTTCAGAATTTGTCGATCTTGACTTCTCTCATCTTATTGCTGTTATAATAGCCCGGAATATGCCAATCAGACCCCATCAATTACAAGTCACAAATTCCGGGTTATTCGTTTTTTTACGGGTTCATTCTTTTTTCTTTCACCAGTTTTGCTCTAGATTTTTTTTTTCGTATTTCATTCCCAATTGCTTTCCAGCCGGTTGTATCTTCTCCCATTCCCCCAAAATTGAATCTAAATTCCCCATTATTCTATATTGAACATATACATAATTATGCATCCAGGAGAGCGCCACACTCTGTGATAATATTGGTCATGTTTTTGTTGTAATAAATCAGTTGACGACTTCGCGATTGGGTAAACATCTCGCAGAGCGACGACAGTAAATCATGTATATTACGGTATAAGTGCGCGAATATCGCGCCGGATACTGTAAAAATGGAAACGCGCGAATATCTCTCTTCCGTTTATGCAATACGGGGGACTTGCATGTTATTTCGTGGTTTATGGAGAATTAGCAGGAAACCATACATTTATAATTGTTACTCAAACACTGAGAGCGCATAATCCGCATAGAAAGAAAACATTTTTTAAACATCTGGTCTGACATTTTACTAAAATTTCTAGAATTTTCGTTCGAATGCCCTTGCCAAAAATTGTTGACTTGGGTCTTAATTTCGAAATCGACTATCGAAAATTCGGAATGTCGGTTGCAAAAGGCGCGATGACACGCCGATTGAGATCGAACTGACATACATATGCATAATTCAAAATTGACATCGAAATTGCACAATGTCAATCATTATTGGAGGTCAGAAAAATGTTGGAAAAATGCGTAATTTAATACCGAGGTCCGAATAAAAGAGATACGATCGTTCGCACACGCGCGCATAATCACAATCGTGAACCGCTCGACAGTCTCTCCTTTATTATTGCGTAATTATGCGACATGTTAATTACCGGCTGAGTTTGTTAAAAGTGCAAGAGAAGTGCGCAAGATCTCGATGGCGGCAGCGTCGGGCTGGCGGTTTTGAAGTGAACATGTTGCGCGCTTGCCATCAATCACACGATGATTCGGACACCCGGCCAGTGTTGAGCAGTTCGGAACACACAAAGAGTCATCTTTATTACATTGATTGATTATCGACAACGCGGACACATATTCGAATAAATTATTATATTATATTATATTAGACTTTCGAAATCACATTCGACGGACTTGTGTCCTGAAAACATGATGTTTAAATTGAGTATTTTAAAATCTGGGGATTCGTTTTTTTTCACAAATTGTTTTAAAATCAAATTTAAATGATTTTGATTTTTTTTTGAAAGTTTTCTACCTCTTGAGGTTTGTCTTGATATTCTTCATGCTCATCAACTTTCGAAAGCGTTTTATGGAATTGTGAAGGTCGCACTGGAGATTCAGATTTCTCGTCAATCTCGATCTCATACGCTTTATTATTTTCGCCTTCAACCGAAGTTTGTCGACTTCTGAATTGTTTCTATTATAGATGATATATTCACGATCAAAAAAATACAATGATTTTGCCTGAGCGACTCGAATACTACTCGGTCTGCTAGAATTGAATCGTCGTCGAACTGACGATAGTCGCGATCCCATTCCATCGTGTAAATCACCGATTGACATACGCGGAGCCACTGGGACCATCGGAATGTCCTCGTCGGTTTTTGCCAATCTGCAACAGCCACAATGTCAGTTTTCCAGTCGGAATGTTCCTCAAGATTTCGTGACACCTAATTAATCAATTTCAAGAATTGTCGGCACATCTTCTATAAAAGGTGCTAATCCTCCCGCAAAGAATTTTTTTCCATTCCTTACTCGGCTTTTCTCACCCATTTATTTCTGGTCTCACTAATCCTTTAAAAACCTACGTAACATTCGACACGGAGCCGACGAGTTCGCCAAGATTCTGATGTTTCTGGCAATCAACCGAGTATATCGGAACAGCATCCGGATCCGAGAAGCTGTCGTATATTGTTGGCGGCGAGACATTGAACTCGTCGACTATTTTCATGCCAGTCTATAAAATCACTAATTCCAATAATAAACGTTAGTTTACAACAAACGAATATATTCTTGTCAATCAGATAATTGCATTCGAAATCGTCGTCGTCTTCTCCAAGTGGATTCAGAAGAGCTTCGGCGACTTTCATCCATCCAACCAGACAAATAAATTCGATGATTGTGATTATTGGCCGAACTAAAAGGTTCACATAATCCATTTCAGCTTTCTGAATTTTTTTGACTGTTTAAAGCAAAGGAAAGCATCGAGCAACCTTTTCATCTCGAATAAATTGCCTTGTAAAAAGGCATAGGCAGAAATAGACACGAACTGCGAAGAAAACGACTTGCGGATAGGCGATCGGCACAGGAACCCAGTCGAAATTGCAAATTGTTGCCAAATTTGTGCGGAATGTTTTGATTTCCTTAATTTCTGCACATATCAATGAATTCGACGACGAACATTCGAATTATTACGTTAACAATTGCCACGTGTCCTGGAAAACTGACGACGAGGCCATCTTTATTCGCTTTATTGCACAGCGAAATTGCCCAATTAATTGGCACCCAATATTTGTTGTAAGACAAATTGATTTCATCGATTTGTTCGGCTTCTTCGATTGTTAAAAATCCTAATCAAGAAATTCACCGAAATATTCGAATATAATGCACCTGCTTTTGCAATCGAATCCATATTTGGAAATCTACGTCGAACTCTCATTGAAATATCCCGAAATGTGAGAATCTGAAAATGGAAAAACCTATAACGAACGCGATTTTTTGAAACGACCTGCGATAAAACTAAATATCGAACAATATTCCTTCGAATCAACGTCGCTTCTTCAGTTTCTCCGCTTATCATCGCATTTACAGTCAGCGCGCAACTGAAATTTTCAATATCGAATGCATCGATTACAGGGTGGCCCATAATTATGGAAACACATGTTTGATGCCTTCTGGCAGATTCTAGCGCATTTTTCGTGGAGCAGTTTTATTTTGTTTTATTTTTCAACTTGTTTTAATTACCCTATTCCCAAATTTTCTAGTTCTTAGCGTCATTTTTACTGGAATGGTAGCCAATTCAAAACCCCGAGGTACCATTATCGAATGGCGACATGAGAATAGAGCGACAGTTGCATCGCAAAAGCTCACAGAATCTCTCAATCAACAGTTTGTAAAACCGTAAAACGATACAAGGAGCTTAACACACTTGAAAACCGTCCGAGAAGCGGAAGACCTCACAGTTCTATCACTCCGGAGAGGATCAAGGTCGTCAGAGAACGAATTCGTCGAAATCCGCACCGAAGCATGAGAAAGATGAGCTTGGAGCTCAGTATGAGCAAATCTTCTATGAAGCGCACGGTGAATAAGAAGCTTGGACTGACCCCGTATCGTGTTCAGAAAACGGTCGTTTTAACTGAAAAGAACAAGCTGGGCCGAATGCAAAAGTGCGAATCTCGTCTTGCTGGCACGCGCCAAAATGAAAATTTGAAGACGTTGTTTACGGACGAGAAGCTCTTCACCGTGGAGGCTGTCATCAACTCGCAAAATCATCGGGTGCTTACAGGGGACACAGACGAAGCCAATAAGCACGGAAGAACGATCACATCCTCAATAAGTCATGGTTTTGGAACGATCACGTCTGATGGGAAGATTTCGCTTGTTCTTGTGGATCCTGGAGTCAAAATCAACCGGGAATACTACTTAGAAGAAATTCTAAGAAACACGTGCTTCCACGGACCCAAACACACTTTCGAAACCAGGTTTGGACATTCCAACAGGACTCTGCTCCGGCTCACAAAGCAAAAGTCGTCCAATCCTGGTGTGCTGCAAATTTTGCTGGTTAATTTCTTGGTCAGAATGACCAGCGTCATCGCCGGAATTGAGACCACTCGACTATTCTGTTTGGAACGTATTTTAATCGCATAGTCCAGGCACATCCCTATGCCAATTTGGAGTCATTGAAGAAATGTTTGGTTGAGGAATGGGCCAAATTACCTCCAGAATACCTCCGTGCCACAGTCGAGGCATTCCCGAAGAGACTCAAGGAAGTAATGAAGAACAAAGGAAATCGAATCGAGTAATGTTGATGTATTTTTGTTTATAATTGATTCAATAAACTATTTGTGAATTTTCAAGTTGATTCGATCATTTTTTAAAAGGTTACATCACTTTGAATGTGTTTCCATAATTTTGGGCCACACTGTATATTAGAATTTTACAATATGTCTCATCGATACAATTCCGTCAAAATTGTATCATCACTATATTATTTTTTTTTAATTTCAAATAAGAAGACCCACTTTTCAATCCATCCCATATTGCTGAATGTCGTTCGCCATCTTTCGACAACCATTGTGACGAAAAATCCGAGCATGAAAGTGACTGGAATATACTTTTGGATCGCTTCGTTGCAATAATATGCTATTTTGTTGAATGTGCTGAAATTTGATGGATTTGAGAAATGACAATCCACATGGATCCTACTGATAAGATCCATTTGGATACAAGATGAGGTGATAGACAAAAGCAGTGAAAACATAGAATGTTGTCCAAAGCATAAGCTCAGATGACACGCTTTTCCATATTGATCCTGAAATTGGTAAATTCCTTTCAAATTTAAATGTTATTTCGATATTTATAAGTATAAACCTTTAATCTGGAAAATAAATATATTTGAATATAAGATTTTCAGATTCTATTTTTTCTGACTGTGAAAAAATGGCAAAATTTCATTATCGATCAATAAAACTGAAAATTCACGAGCTAAAACACAAATAAGAGCTTCCCGTAATTTTTTATCATTTTCCGAAAGTCGACAATATCTATGTACTTCAAATTTTCAATAATTTCTACTCATCACTAAAATTTGGTTAGTTAGAGTTTATAAATATTAAAAACAAAATTTTGTCCTTATTAGAGAATCCAAAGACGAACCTTTCCATCGTATGAGCAATTTGAAAAATGTTGTTGAAGAAACTGACGAAACGTCGGAATTATAGCTGACTGTCATTCTGGAAAAAAAGTGAGATGATCCAAATAAAAAGAAAAATCGAGAAGCGATTTGGCACACAAAAAAGTGATAGCAAAAAAGCGGCGATTTCGATTATAAAACTTTGCGTCAAAATCAACAACAAACCGGCGACAATATTGGAAAAGAGGCAAAAAAGAAAAGAAATGTGATCGTGCATTGAACGAAATGATTTGGTGGCACCCAAAGAAAAAACTGTCATGAAATTGTAAAGAATTGTATGCAAATAACACACCTTGATTTTTTCGTCATTTTTTTTTGACAAAATTTGATTATAATGTTCAATTGATTCAAGTATTGTCTCGATTCGTCACTAATTTGCATATTTTTGTGGGAATTTTGACGCCGAGAACAAACACTGCATTAAATATCCAAGGCGAGAGAGATTCCCTTAATGGAGGCCACCCAAACGAATCTTTGATTGTCGCCGAGTTCAGAAATTCGGTTTTTGATTGGATTTCTTCATTATTTATACACTTTTATTTAAAAACAACAAGAAATGAACGTTTAAAGGTGGACACGAACAACGGTTTCGCAATTTTCAGGGTGTGATTCACTGATAGATATAAAAATCAAAGATCTGAACATCGTGATCAGACATTTTATTATGCGTTTATGTTCAAATTCAAATTTGGCGATCATATCGATTTGTTTGTTCGCCAGCTATCCTTGAGTTGGGAACGCCATTATGCATGTTGTTCTTTCAAGGTTGCCAATTTTCGAAGACGATCTCATAATTTCGTTTTTACTAATTCTAAACAATTTATTAATAAACACACACCTAGCAAGCATTATGTAACAGTAAACTACGTGTTCTCAGAAACGTTTTTATTCGAATTGAATACAGAACGTTTCAAAGATAAAATTTGAATTCTGGTCATACTGTTGCGTCGAAGAGGTCTCCAAGGTCAGATATTCAATTCAAAGACTATCAAATTAAAATTGTTGCAAATTTCATTGAAAAGTTCATTGAAATCTCTCCGATCTCGATATTATAAAGATCTCAAAAATTTACTTCCGCAATAATACAGATCGTATCAAAGATAATACAACGTTCTACTGCTACACATGTACCATGGGTGCAAATACCATGAGACTTGTAGATCTCTGTTCATATGTTGTATTGTCGGCATCGGATGACTTCGGAAAATTGGCTAAATGCCAAAAATTTAGTTAATGGTCTTAGTGCTCTTCAACCCATCCTCACGCATAATGTGTACTTTTAATTTTGCGTCGGGACCACTGGAATACTTTTTTTGGCATTTAACCATTTTTCGAAGACTTGGCGAATAAATACATTGGCTGACACACACACACACACACACTCCTTGATGAGAGAATTGAAGCGAATCCATTAAAACAACATCGCAACATCTTAGAACAGGAACATTTGTTCGATTAAACGGTCACACATATTTCCAGTATTTGATCTTAACATGAACAGACAAATGTCTTTTATGTCATATACATATCTATTGTATTCTCGTACGCAAAAGTGGAAAAAATGATGCGAAAATTTCAATAGCAAGTCGCTCAATTCGCCCGTTCATCAAAGTTTGTTGCTATATTCCCGTAGTATCTTTTTTGTTCAGTGTTAATTAAAAATCTTGATGCAATTATTGAGATGATTTATCAAAAATCAATCAAAACAATTATTCGTTCCATGATCTGTCATTCCAGTGACTGCTGCTCACTTGATACGTCGGCTCATAGTTTGCGAATCCTCCGCGTGGTGGCGGTGGTGGACGAGTGTATCCCCGAAAGTAGTTATTATTATGGTCCCGAATGGTGCTGTTCAGATTGTGTTCGAATGTCCGTGGCGGTTTCGGCGGCGGTTGCTCATACTTCCTCTCAAACTTTTTCGGATGGTACCTGCAAATACAGTGTTGATTTGGTTGGGGATAACGAATGATAAGAATGTGCATACGCATAAATGGCATCTTCGGAAACATCGAGGTTTCTACTTCTCGGTTCCAACAGACGAACGTGTTCCCACGAGAGAATCTGAAAATTTATCACTTTAGTTGTGAGGCAATCTATTAAAAAACGTACCGGCAAAATCAAACCGATGAGCAAAACGATATGAATCAATTTCATTTCGAATGACGACGCATCGAAATTTTCACCGCTTTATACCATTTTCTTTTTTTTTAAATTTAATAATTCGATTAAGCTTCGAAAACAGTTTTTTTTTTATTATGAAAAAAAAAAGAAAAAAAATCCAAAATGACGACATTTCTGTGAAAACAATTATTGAAAACGCTAAAGTGTAAATTAGAAGTTAACTTTTTCGCAATTTTCGAATTATGCGCGCCTAATTAAAGTTTTTTCAATTTTTTTTTTTCCAAAAATTGATAATTAATTGTATTTTTTCTTGGAAATATGTGAAAGTGAAACGATTTTCTCTCTTTTTCCTTTCATTTTATCAACAAAATTTTAATAAAAATCATTTGAACGGGAAATTATAGAAATAAAATTAATTTTGTGCAAAATTGCGTCAATGTGTAAACAGAAAAAAACGGGAATAAAAATGAAACCTTCCTGCTTCTTTATTCGATTACTTTCGTGTCGAAAAGTTAAAGAAATTAGTTAGCGAAAAAAAATCTATTTTGGACAAAACTTTAATTATATTTTATGATTTCGAGACTTGAAGAAAACAATTTGGATTCGGCGACTAATCTATTGAAACCGACAATCATTTTACTATCTTATTCGCCGATTTGCCAGTTGGATCGGATCGTTTACGGTATCGGATTTTGTCGGAACCGATTGGTTTCGAGTTACCATGGAAACATCATCATAATAGCTGACAAATTGTCGAAAAATAAAATTTTATTTTGAAAAATTACTTTAATCTAATTACATTTTCTAACAGATTCAGAAGTTGACCAATGCTGCCTGTTGATCGATGGAAACCGTTTCTCGCGAAAGAAAATCATCCGTCGACCACCGATTCAATTAATTCCGAAGAATCGAGATTAATGTGTTGCTTCATCATGAGTTTCACCATCATCTGGCAAACTCAATTTATCAAAAAACAAGACGACGACGACAAAACCAGTAGAAGAAGATGAAGAAGCCTGAAAAGCATCGATTTTCGGCTATCGGTGTTCTCTGCGCCTCACGTGCTCTTTTCGTGCCCCCCTTCATCTATGTGGCTCACGATAGAACGCGCGCAGACCGCGCCTCTCGATAGCCACTTACGTGTGACTCGACGACGCCTTCTTCTTCTTCTTCTTCTTCTTCTCATATGCATCTCTCTCCTCTCTCTTGCTCATGCACAAAAGATAAAGTCGTTTTCAAGAAAAAAAAATATTTAAAAAATTGAGTTCGCTTGATGTTGCTTCAATTATTTCGAAAATCGTTGACTTCAATTCCATTCTAATTGCAAATATTTTCGTTTTTCAGTTCCATCATCGAAAGTTATCTAAAAACGACAACTCGATTAATTTTCAGCTTTTGGCATTATCAATGAACGCTTGATACTCGATATTAGATCGCAATGGATGTCGAACGAGTCGCTCTCGATACGGCAAGCTTTGCTTTGCACTTAATGCACATGATCGTTTGCATCCTCGCATTTCTAATCAATCTGCTTCTCTTTTATTTGCTCACAAAATACACTGGTCAGTTATCGTACCTTCGAAGAATATCAAACAAATTCTTGTTGCAGTATTTCATCATCATATGAAGATGATCATGATCAATTTGACGCTAGCAGTCCTTGCTTCAGTTTTTTATTTGCTTATCAGATCGTCGTTGGGAGTTTATCAGATTTATCACAAGAATCCGATGGTAAGTTTATTTTTCAAAAATATCCTTATTAATGTTTAATGTGAATGGAATTTTTTCTCAAATTCTTCATTTTTATCCTTTACGAATTAAAACGTAAATAAAAAAACATTGGCGTTGTTCGATTTCAGGCGCCGACGAATGAACCTCGCGAAGACGTCGATTGTGCGTTTTCTGAAACAGTGCCTCGATCGATTTGCCTTCTTTTCTTCGCATTTCCGATGTGTCTCGTGATCGAGAGATCAATTGCATCTCGTCGATTCTGGGATTATGAAAATGAAAATCTTTCCGGTGGCGTCGGTGCCGTTTGTTTTGTCTTGGTAGATCAACTCTCACGCATTTCAACTTTTGTTCGAATCAAATTTTTAGTGGATCCCAACCTCTATCGACATTCTGGGTTTTTTGATGCAATTCTCCCTTCCGGATTCCCTCGAAACTTGTCAATATTCAATGCTCAAAAAAACGTTCCTTCAAAGGAATATAATGTTCATAATTGTCGCATTTTTCTGCCTCATTTTCACCATCATGTTCAGACTTCTTGAAAAGGTACCCCATCAAAAATTGTGTGATATAGTAATTCGTAAATGTTGAAGGAAAATCGAAACAGCGAAGCAGATTATGTTGCCAATCACTACACAACGCTATCAGTCCGATTCCAAATAAGGGAAAACGTGAAGACGTGTCGATTCGCAGTGTCTCTCAACTTGCTACTCTTCGTTGCATTCCTTGTCTTCTTCTTGTTCGACCAAAACCTCAGCGACAGTGATTTGAATGAGCATTCGGCAGCGAAACGGGTAACTCATTTCTCGTTAATTAATTTCTCATCGAAAGCCCAAGATTAAGCGATTCGCTGGGTTTTTCTCAATAACAAAACTGTTTTCACCTGTTCACAAATTACTTTGAAATTTGCTGGGAAATCCAATTCAACTCATGAGAAAATTCACTTAACTCGATCATATGTTTTCAATTACGAGAGCGACGCCGAAAAACATATTGAATTGTTTCGAGTGGAAATGTTTAAAATGGATGAGCAAAAAATTCATTTTGAAACCCGAAGACTTGTCAATATTTCATTGGAATTTCTCAAAAAAATTTTTGATTCAAATTCAATTTATTCGAAATTTTTGGACGAAATTGAAATATTAATGATTTTCGAATTTTCAAGAACAGAAATGAGATATTAATAGTTTTAACAAATTATAGAAAATTTTCAAAAAAAAAAAGCAAAAACGCAAAATAAGGAGAAAATATCACACCAATTCAAAACTTCTCGATTCGTTTTGAAAATGATTTTCAAAAAAATTTCAGGAATACTTATTCTTCGTTTTTCCGGTGTTCGCAACAATCTATGCAATTCTTTTCATTGCATCCCATCCTCAACTCATCAATAAAACCAAACGAACGTTCCAAAATCTGACCTCCTCGTTCACTCAATACCATGAACAGGGTATGTGCAAAACAAAGCTCCGAATAGAATACCGAATGGTCTTTCAGAGAAAATGTTATCGTAAGACGGGCGTCTAAACCTGTGCTACAACATATCAGCAGATCTCATCAACCATTTCTAATTTGTATTTATATCAGGGTTGTCATCAATTCATTGGCAGCGGATTCTTTGTGTATAATATTCTGAACGCATTTCAAATGAATTTTATTTGAAACAATCATTACACGTCTTTAATAATCACAATAGAGTTTCATATGGGGAATTCAGCGATTTTTTCTCGTTCTCTGCTTCAGATATTGTTGCAATCGGAGCACACTTCGATTCTCCTCGACTCTGAAAAAACCTTTGTGTGCGATTGATGGCAGCATTTTGAGAATTAACCAATATGCTTTGTGTTGTTTCCACCGATTTTGATCGCTCGTCTGGCATATTCAGCGGAGAAAATTTCTGAAAATTTTGATATTGGCTGAAACTCTGCATCGCAATGCACATACAAATGGATGGCACAGATTTTTGAAAAACATGAAAATTTCTTGGCGCAGGTCTGGTTGACAGTAGAGATAAATTGGAAGACGAGCAGCGCATGCCATGGTTGTCAACAGGGATACCAAATCGATGGCGACGATGTAGAGACTAGGATATACTTATTATGAAATTGAAACTCGAAGAATGTATTTTTCAGTACTCAAAAGAAAACACAAACTTAGAGAAAATTGGTTGATTCAATCGGTTTTTTAGTCATCATTTCTTTCTATTTCGATTAAACGGATTACAGAACCCTTGGAAGTATTGCGTATTAAAATGTTGGTCAGGTATGCCTAATCCGATAACAACTCACTCTGGATAATCCTGTGCAATATGATTGTTGGCTTGTTCGAGTGAGGTCAGAATCACGTTTATAATATTGCTGATGATATAGCAACATCCAACCATGACGAGGGTTCGAGTCGCAGCTCGTGCATTCGCTTTCCTTTTTTGGAGATCCACTGTGCTTCCAGTTGTTATCAGACATATTGTGGCGGTCGTATAGGATGAAAGTTCTTTCACAATGCGAACGTTCAGATACAAGAGAATAAAGAATGGAGCGAACACGGTAACGAAATTTCGATACCTGAAAAAAACTCGATGAGATTCCAAAAACGAAGTTCACCAAATTGATACCAAAAACGGAATAGGTAGTGATATTGGGTTTCGAAGACAAACGGACGAAATTTCATGGTAGTCGCTGTCATTTGTCCGGCACAATCTTCATGGCTGACGAGTTCAAACTCAATACAGATTGTTCCTTTGCTGATGATACCAAGGAAAACCGCTGACAGTGCGATTAGTTTTCGATTTCTGAACATTTTTTATTGCAGCCGATTCTGGCTTGATTATATTGAAATTTTCTTACCTTTGTGCAAATCTCAAACTCGAAGTGTTCAACGTGGCACAATATCGTTCAAACGAAGCAGTAACAATCAGAAAAGACGATGAAGACATTGCGATATGTGAAATTGTTATAATTGGTATCACATATGCATACCTCGAAAATAGTGATTTAGAAAAAAAACACTGAAAAAAATGAACATACCATATATTAACGAGAAGTGGAGACATCAGGACATCAGAGAGGACATTAACTGACATTAACATGATATAAGCTAAGGATACAAAAATGTCAAAAAATGCTAACAACATCATATAGAGATTCTCTCGACGATGACGACGGCTAAAAGGGTGTTCTTGCAGAAATTAGAGACTTTTCGAAGTACCTCGTAACAAATAAGAAGAAAAGAAATATATTCTCGATCATCGAAATGAATGAGATTGTGGATCCGAACACGGAAACCATCCAAAATCGCATGACAAGCATGTGCTGTTGCAGAACCTGATACTGGCATGGATCGTAATCATCAGTGGTGTCGTTCGACTCGCCGATCAGGGTCGAGTTTGCCATGCGAGATTCAATTCAATCCTGCAATTAATTTCAGTGTACCAGATGGAATTCGTTCAATTCACCGATCAATTAACAAGTCAATTTGGGAAAATGAGATTTTATCATGCAATTGAATTTCAAACATCGAGTTTTTATGGAAATTGGTTTGCTTGAGCGCATAGTTAAATAAAACACGCAAATTTCGAAAATTTTGAAACGCGAAGTGATAGCTTTGGTTGTCGAATTACAAGGCAAAACAAGCTGAAAAAGAAAACAAAAAGAAATTGTCCTTGTTTGATGACGATGGAAGGATGAGTAAAGTGAATCAATCAAATCATGGTCGAAAGCAACAAAAATAAGAGGAGTAGAAGCAATGAAAGGAAGTCAAGAATCGGGCTCATTCGTCTTCTTTTGTTTTTTTATTTTATTTCTGCAATCGTGATTTTCAGACGAATTGCCACAAAATTGGTCGATAGTTTTAATGAAAACACAAGAGACATTAAAATTTCGTTTTTCTCGATTCAAAGTCGGAAGAAAACCTTTTGAAGCTTTTGAAAATGAGCCGTTTTTCGTATATATATAATAATACAATTTTCAATCATCTGGTTGGAAGAATCCTTCATTTTTTGGCCGTTTGTGCAAAACCCATCGGGGCGTTTTTTTACCCAACAAAGAACACGCATTATTATACGAAATAACCTTAAATAGATTTCGTTTAGAACATAACCTTTGACACGTTTTGCGATGTGCATATTATTTCTCGGAAAAAAAAATCTATGAGAACGCAGACGAGTTTGAATAGAATAGAGGAAGACGGGGCGAGAAAGGTAACGAATAAACAGACGGACCAATTTTGAGATACAAGCTCAATTTAATCGCTCCCATGATACCATCATTGCGAGTTATTCCAATTAGTCACAATTTTAAAGCTCTTTGACTTCCGTCTTTACTTTTTTCTTTATTAGAACATTTTATGTTTATTAAGAGAAGACTGTGAAGTATCGTGAAAATTTGAATCTAAAAGAATTTGTTTGAATGAGCAAAATCGATGGCAAAATATACCTAAATAACTACATATAATGCGAAAACCTCATCAAAACATATTTCGAATTTCAAAACTTATACAAATTTTGTAAATTCGAAGGGTCTCATATCTTCCTTGTGAGTACATAATTATTGCATAAAAAACAGAATGAGAAAATATCGAGTATCTCATTTGAAAAAAAAGGAACCCTATGATTTAAGTGGTCCCACATAAAATGTCAACGTCATATTCATATGTGTGAAAAAAGACGAGAATTTGACAAAAAAAAATGGGTCGAAGTTCATTTCGGTGGGTTGCATTCTCCGCCCGTCAAAAATTCGCGCGCGGCAACACAAAAAATGCTCATTCATAATTCACTTGTGTTTTCGGCGATATTTGCATTTTTTGGCATCTTATTTGAAATCAAATCAACAAATTCAATTGAATGAAACAAAACAAAACAAATAGATAAGAAATTTTTAGAAGCGCGCTTACCTACCGTAATCCTCAAGGGAAATTTGCGGGCATTTAATTAAATTCGCGCATTTGTTTGCTTGATGAAACAAGAACCCGGAAAAAAGGGAGCGGATTTCAAGTCGAGATGAATGGGCGGAGCTTGACCTTCGACACAATATTGGCCATCGTTTATCGCAAACCTAATACGGCACAAATTGAAACGTTGCTCAGGCTCACAAACAATGTGGGCGTGGTCGACGAAAACCGAAAATTGCAAATTGGATAAAGGTAAAAGCCCGTTGCGCGATTTTATGGCATTCGCCTATTGGCGTTTTTATGATTGGCAAATGATGGCACGTCATATAAAGCAAAATTGAACGGGGCGAACACATTTTGAGAAGAATTCGAACAAAAATTAGCGAATTGTTTCAGATATGTCGATTAATTCAATTTTTTACTAAGAGTAATAAGGAGTATTCGGATGAAGAAAATCGACAAATTCAACTAAAATCGAATTTATATTTATTCGAAATTTAGTGACGAATCTAACGTTTTAATTTGAACAAGACAAAAATAATATATTAAAGCAAGCCCTTTTTTATTGAAACACATCAAACTCACTTCGAGCCTCTCAACACACTTTTAGTGTAGTTAAAACGCTTTAAACCGGAATTGCTGCAATTCGAACGAAAAAAAAGTTGCGCGAGGAAAAAGCAAAATTCGGCAAAAATTACATTTCGGAATCGTCAAAATTCTATTTCCTGATCGCCTATTGAAGCAGGTCACATTCAAGCTGATATTCTGCTCCACAGGACAGGTTCATCGAATTTGGAAAAAAGAAGAAGATGAAGAAAAACATAATGAAACAAGAATACGAGAAACTATTGTTAGACTCTTACGAGACACTTGAAAATCGAAATATGAAGTTGTTGCTAGTTAATATATACATATGTTTAAGTTTTCTCATTTTTATAAATTTTATTTAATTCTAGTAAAATTTAAAAATATTTAATTAATTCATATATTTAAAAAAAGATTGCTTCGGAAGAATGATTGATTCTGGAAGGAATTTCTTCAATATTTGAAATTAGACAATAAAGGAGAAAACGTGACAACGAAGGAAGGCCTTATACATATCGGAATATGAACACCGTGGTCAATAAAATTGTCAGTGTGTGTTTGTGTAGTTCTTAGTTTCTTCACACAGGAATACCCATGAGGATTTGAATGTTCGATGATTTGGACTCATCCGTCTTCAAAAACTACTTGAGAACATTTCTTGATCTTTCTGCGACAATTTGTGTAGTATAATTGAACAATTTATGCATGAAATAGGTATATTTCGAATTTGATTAGCCGTGATCAAATCAGTAAAATAAACGCCCACAAGAACTCAAAAAACCGAAAAGTAGTATAAGAAAGATTACCGCAGACTACTAAATAATAAAATTAAATGAAAACCACCCTATTTTGGGTCTATTTCCGAGTCATCCTTTTGCGCGAAAAATCACCTTTTCGCAAAATTGACTGAAGATGACTGAATATTGGATGAAATCGAAGAAAATGACATCAAAAAATGGTCGAAAAGTGTGATTTTTGGGCAAATGGGTGAAAGGGTTCGTCTGCGGTAACCCCTTTCTTATACTACTTCGAGAGAACAAACTTTTTATGAGGAATCCTTCTTGGGAATGAGTTTCACATCAAAGTTTATAAAAACTTGAAACCGAAAGAGAGATTATTTTTATTATTTTCGAAAGCGTAGAATTCTATATTTTCAACCAATGAAACATGCATGGTGAATCCACTCAATCATACTTTAATCCTTGTGAGGAAGTTCTTAAGCTCAGCCAGACATCTTCGGCTCAACTTGAAAAAAAGTGAATGGCATCTACAAAGCTTCAAAAATAACAATTTGTATAGAAAAAATAATTTCCGTTTTTCCTTTTCAATTATAAATCAAAAACATTAATTTAGTTAATTACCATATAAGAAATAATGAGCAATGTAAAAATTGAAGTTTTTTAGAGGGGATTCGAAACAACAAATGTTGACTGCAAAAAAGTAATAAATTAAAAATTTGAAATCGTTTTTCCGGCCGAATCATTCCTTTGCTTCCTTCTTTCCTTTTTTCAAACTTGATAGTTCAACATTGATTTGTGGATTCGGGAAAGCTGAAAACGAAGAGCAACTGAAATAAGGCGGACAACCGAAACAAACCCATTTCGACATTTCAAACAGCCATTTTGCGTTTTTTTTTGGCCATCGTGGTGTTTTATTCTTAAATTGACAATTGAAAAATTACAAAGTTTTTACATTTTTTTGGAAGTAAAATAATTCATATGAAATGTTTAAAATGATTGAAATTCGTGTTTTCAGCTGCCGAGAATATTGAGATGGGAATATTTTTGTTTTATTTGAAACAACAACAAAGAATGAAAACGCAATGAATGTTAGAATACTACCCTTCCAATTCGATTCCGACATTATCTCATTTCGTAATCTAACCGATTAAAAATTTACGGAATTTCTTAATGATTTGATCGTTGTGATCAAAAGAAAATACTCGATGTAATTGGGAATGAGTCGAATGAAGCAATATGTGTTGCTCATGATCAGAATTTCGATGGCATCTTCACTTGGTAGCCGACTAAAATAAGTGAAGTTCAAATTGATTTACGGCTGCTATTGAATGTACGCATTATTACGATTTTCAAATATTGTCGAAGACCGATGAATTCCGGGGGATGGGGGGGGGGTTAAAAATAGGATTAAAGAAAATTTGCCTCACAATAATTTGTTGGAGCCTTTTGTCATGGTCTCGAAAAGAAAATATCTGTAATACCTTTTTTTACATTAAAACTTTTTGGTGATAAAAATAGCCTTATTGATCTTAACAAATGTGATATTCAATAAAATTATATAAAACCAGCTTCCAAAAAGTGATATATAATCTTAGTTGAACCCACACAGGAACATTTGATTCCCCCCTCCCCACAGAAACATGGCCGAACTGTCATGGCCGAGCTTGTATGGGCGAAGACGACATTTTGTTTTTATTCCACGCGGAGTATTTCAAATTTGCGCGATATGCGTGTATTTTTTTAAAGTCACATTAACCAAAGAATCTAACACTTTTATCGGCCTAACATAAGATTAAAGGCACACTCCATATGTATTAGCAAATGTTTCCGAACGATAATATTATTACTACTATTATTATTATTACGGTAAATTTTAAGACAATGCGGATGTTCTCGGTTTAAACCCAATTTTGTTCCATTACATTCGCAAGAAAAAACGAGCACCCAGCGCCGATTTAAGGTGAGTTAGCTTCGCAGGTTATCCAGAGTACGGTATCCCCAACTGTTTGAATTCGAATTTGAATTTTCGCATCGAAAAAGTCCGTTGGTCCACAAATATGCAAGGTGCTCGTTTTTTTTTGCGATAGGATTGTCGGCGTCAAACGACGGAGCCGAAGGGAGGCGGAACCTTCAATTTTGCGAAATCAGTGTAGATTTAAATTTTTCGTTGACTGAATATTAAATGCGCGTACGCTATAACGCTATAATGCAATGTACGCAATCACGCTGCCTCGAGACGCATTGGCACGTAGCCAATAATTTTTAAAATTTCATCAAGTCGTTTGACTTCGACAATAATAATTTTATTATTTTTTTTTCCAAAACTCGTCTTAGTTTCACTGAAACTCCGGCAAATGAAAATCCATCAGATTCGAAGAAAAATTCAAAAATTTTCGAAATCATTTATTTCTAATTTTGAAATCGTATTCAATTGAAATTTAGGAATACTTGAAAACAGATTAATTTATATTCAATTTCGATTAAAATCAATTTTTTTCGAAACCCATTGATTTTCATTTACCACATAAAATATTAATGGTTCCAAACGTCCGATCCAAATTTTCAAAAAGAAGTATGTGCTGAGTTTTTGTCTCGAGACAAAAAGAGCTTTGCGTGTCTGCGTAATTTGCATCTTAACATACTCGCAGTTTAGTCAGCAGGTAAATTTGCAATTTCGTGTGTCTACATTTATTTTGCGAAATTTGGAATCCCACCAACATATCAGTCATTTGACGCCGGCAGTATTAAAAAACTGAGCCATGTGACTATTTGTGGGCCATCGTGATAATTTCGGAACGATAATTGCACTGTATTTAAAACTGAGTTTTATTGCGGAGAGTTCTATTCCGGGAAACCATTTCGAAATCGATAATTTTGATTGTTCTTATTTTCAATTTTTAAATCGTATTTGATTGCAATTTTCGAGATATTTGAAACACATTGATTTATATTCGATTGCGATTGAAAATTATTCTATTTTCGTTTGATTTTTTAAATTTTACTTTCGGAACAAATTTCCATTTCTAATGTCAAAAATGACCACTTAACTCTTGATTTATTCTTCCAATTTTTGTATTCCTGTTAGATTTCTCGTTGCATTTCGGTTTTTTCTCATGGTTAAAAAGTTTTACGTAACGCATTAAATTAGTTTCTTAAGTTGAAGTTCAGATTAATGGATAAAGGCAAGTATAGACATTCGATTGGAGGGCGTATACTACCGTATGATCCCGGTCAAGAGAAATATGACAATGATCCGTATCGAGGACAGCGTCGACGTCCGTGGCTTACATTTCGTGTCGGACAACACACTGTTGAGTGTCAAAACAAAATCCTCGTGTATCCATTTAAAAATTTTTAGAAATCAGCGAAATGATCGTTTTTCAGAAATTACATCAAACGAGTTAGACATTGCTTCTTCGAACGCGGTTTTCTTATGGACGAGCCGGAAAATTATTTGATGTATCGAATTGATCTGAATGATGACATAGACGATCTGGAAGAAGTATGTGGTTTATTGCAAGTTTAAGTAAATTTTTGTTCGCAGCTCGAAAGAGAGTTGCACGACGCTTTGGAAATTGCAAATACCCAATACGAACCAGGTTTATTATCCGTTCCAATTGGAATTTGGTTTTCAGATATTAGCAGTGGTAATTTACCGTTTATTTTTCTAAGCATTTCTCTTTTTTTCAGACCGCGATTACAACTCTATTTCATTTTTAGATGGAATTTTCCTTAAATATTCCAATCGAATTAATTTTATGAAGGTATTTTCTGTCATAAATTGGTATTAATTCATGATTTTAGATTGAAATCAAAGAAGTTTTAGCGCAGATCTACAGCAACAGATACGACGTTTTGAAGTATAAATATCTTCAATAGTAAATTAATTTCCTTTTTTGCAGTAAATGGTGTCAGCAAATGATTCGAATGATTTCTGAGCAAGAGAATATTCCGCAGAGCATTGCTATCAAGACACCAATCGAAAAACGAGCACTCTGCGCCGATTTGCGGTGAGTTAGCTTTGCAGGTTATCCATAGAAATTATCCATAGTACGATATCCGAATTTCCATGAATTAAATATTGGCACAAAACTAAAAGTGTAGATTTGCGAGCCAAGTATGTTAAAGACCCCTACACTAATATTGTCGGCGTCCAACGACTGAAGAGAGGCGGGCATTCAAATTCGATAAATCTGCGTACACTTAAATTTGTCTTTGACTGAATATTAAATTCTCGTACGCTATAATGAAATGTACGCAGTCGCGCGGACCAACTAATTATTTTTTTTTATGAGTTGGTCCGATAATTTTTAAAAGAATCACGTTGGAAATTCAAGTAAATGCCAAACTCATCCAAAAAAATAGTAGTTGTGAAAACAGCTAAATAAGCTTTCACACGTGGCGCGACCTTTTCAAAGTAGTCGCTGGACGCCGTCTATATTTCTTTGGGAAAATCGCGTAATATAATTTTGTTTAATTCAGTGAAATGAATCTATATAGTGCAGATAGATATATGCAAAAATCAAGTAAGTAGTAATAATAAAGTTGTTTCTATTTGTATTAAAAGATTGGAATGAGCGACGAAACGATAAATTCGAAACTTCACATCATAGACACCAACCATCACCATCACCGCGACGAAGTTGTAAGTTGTTTATACTCAATTAAGTGAGATAGACTCGGTTAAGCGGCGTTGAAATAAATGCTGTTGTGTTCCCGGAAATTAAGAGTTTTTTACCCTTAAAAACTATGTATTATACTATGGTTTATTGATAAAGTATAAGTTTTGTAATATTTAATCGAAATAATTTTACTTTCTATTTGTTTTTCTATTAGTTCACTCTTATCGGCTTTTTACCAAACCCTTTTATTTAAGAAATGAACAATAGGAAAGTGAACACTTCTTTCTATTAACTATTGATATAGTCGGCGTCCGGCGACTGCTGTACGCTGGTAGATTTATGGGTATGCTTCTTTCTCTTGGTCTCGCACAGACTAACAGATTATTTCAAATTTTATGGCCAGGTTTGATAATTTTTAATCGAATGACATTGGAAATTCAACGAAATGCCAAGCTCATCAAGAAGAAATAAATTGTTCACGTGAAAGCAGCAAAATAAGAGTTCACACGGTGAGACCTTTTCAAGGCGCATACGCGTAAATCTACCCGCGTACAGCAGTCGCCGGATGCCGACTATACGTTATTTTGAAGATAGCGCTCGATAGCGCCGTAAGGCAAAAAATAATTATTTGTTGAAATTTTTGGCAAAAAAGAAACTTGATAAAATAAGAAAAAAATGTAGTATTGTCGACGTCGCTCGACTGCCGACAATGGTCTCATTGTTTTTTTCTAGCATTTAACCAATTTTCCGCAGTCGCGCGACGCCGACAGTATAACTAAAAGACTTGATTGCAGACTATGAACTCTCACCTAGTGTTGAGAGGCGGCCGTCTGTCGATGAATATCTCGAAGTTTCGCCTCCTGGATTGCGGGCTTCTTCTCCTCCGGGATTATCTAAAAACAATGAATCAATCCCCTTTCGGCAATTACAAGAATACTCGCGGTAACTTTATTATTAATTTGAAATAGAGGACGATCCTGTGATCCAGAAGTCAGCAGTCATATTCAAAACAAAACGCACTCCGAAATGAGAAAAAAGTAAAACCTGGAAAACAGAGACCGCCTGATCATAAAATTAGTCCACAAGATGTCGAAGATGCTCTCAAAACTGCAAATATCACCATGAAGAGTTTAACATTTGGTAAATTAATGAAAAATGACAACGACTTGGTAGGTATACTCCTATTTCTTTAAAGCTTATTTATTCTTGTAGGTTAAATCTATCGCTGGTCAATTTATGTTCAATCGACTTGCATCTCCCTTTGAAAATATTTATCACAACATTAAATTGTTGGTTCTAATAAACAATTCCCTCGCGACAACACTTGATCAATATCAAGATAAGTGCAAATTGATTCTAACGGAGGTTTTTGAGAAACGGTGAGTAAGATCACATATATGAGAGTTCGAGTTATTCTAAATAATTTTTTTGCTTTTAACTGTGTTATAACAAAACTGAAAAAATCAGTTGAATCGTCTTTAAAAAAAGGCTCAAAAAATCTTACTCAGATAGATATAAAAAAGTAGCTTTAATTGGTATATTTAATGAAAAATAATTTGTTAATGAAAATTAAAAATAATATTGGGAGTATTTTAGGTACACAAATTGGCTTGTAACACAATATGTGGACCGTTATCGAGACTTTGAAACAATGAAATGCGTCATTGATTTGGTCTTCCAAATATTACATTTTTTCGGATATTTTTGTCGACGAAAACCTGTCATTAACGATTTTACGGTTACTTTTTTTCTGTTTTGAAAATTCATGCGATATACTTCGTTTAGAATAATGCGTGGAATCTGTTTTTGATGAATCAACGAAAAATACTTGAAGAAGATTACGAAAGATGCGGCGTGTTACAGAAGGATTACGATACTTTTGTTATGCAGCGTCATTCAGTCAAAAAATATTTCGTCGATTCTTATGCTTACTATAATCACCAAAATTTCGAAATATCTGAAGACGATTCTGAAAATGAGAACGTAACAAGCAATCGGTATTTTGAAGGAGACTATCATTCATATACAGTAAGTCTGAAACCGTATTCCATGTACTATTGAATAATTTAGGAGCCACACGTAGACAGCCAGATTGATGACGATGAATTCCATTACGAATCGGATCGACATCATGAGGGATTTTCGAACAGTAGCAGTTACTGTTATCGTGCCGAAAAACAACGCGATGCGGTACGCAAGAAAATGGGATAATAAAAACGTGTTACGTTTAAAAATTGTTAAAAAAAATAAATAGTTGTTATTTCTGACATATTTATAAACACATAAATAACTCATGAAAAAAACAACATAATACGGTATAGTTAATAATGTTTTTAATCGAATTTATTCTTGACTTCGAGTTATGCATACTTTTATGAAAAACCATTTACTAATTGCAGGAATACGATAGGCGTCGTCGGGAGATATCACCTGATGAGCCTTCTCATTGTGAATCGAACTATGACGAAACTCGCAATTATAGAAGAAATGAAGGTTCAGAATCGGGTTTGAATCGCTAATTTGTATCAATTTATAAGATATCTGCAGATGGAATAATACAAGAAGATTTTTTCGGAACTGACGAATTTCTTCCCAATAAAATTACTGCAAGTTTTATATCGACATTCTAATGAAAGTTTACTTTTCAACAGTACTTGGCCGCTTATGATGAACGACAACGCGGTGGTGAGATATGGGAGCGTTGTGAGCTCGTTGATCCGAAAGAAAGTTTTCGAAAAATGTCGACAATTCCCACTCTCAAGGACTTTGTAAATCCCGGTCATTTTTAATTGGGAGATTCAGAATGTGATGCATTCTTATTACAGAAGAACCATATTTGAGACGAATTCGAGAAGATGGGTTATATCATTCAAGCGAGCATTACTTGGATGTCCAATTTCGATTACTTCGTGAGGATCTTGTTAGCCCTATGCGCGATGGTATTGATTTATATAAGAGAACAGGTGCGAAATCGCTTCAAAAGCAATGAATGATTTGATCGATTTTAGGAACTCACCAGAATAATCGAATTCCGAATACGCTCAACTCCGATATTAAATTGTACAACATTTTAAGTATTGAGAAAAAACAGGTGTCTGAAAAATGCGGATTATGGAAACGAAATGCATTTTTAACGGTTGAATAATTTCAAATTGACCTGTAATTATTCTTATTTCAGCCTAGTGAGTTTCAAATTTTTATCGAATCGAATGTTAAAATGGGAGGATTGGTGTTGATCTCATCTGATCGTTTCGTGAACGATGTACATCTTGTAGAAATTGAAGATGTTAATGAGGTGAAGTTAATTGCACTTTTGAAGTATTTGAGTCTTGAATAACCTCACTACTTATAGGCGAAATTAATGATCTCAATGTTAATGCGAGAAGAGAATCCTAAAAGTCCAATCGAGCAGAACAAAGGTTATGTGATGGCTGAAGCAGTTAGCTACTTTCCTTCGTATCGGTTTGTACTTGATACTATGCAGGTTCGCATTTAAAATTTTAACGACAACCGATTAGAATATTATTTAGAAAATTAACCCATTTGTGCCGTTACCATTTGAGCGATATATTGTACATGGAAAACGTAATATCTATCGGCCATTTTACCAGAAACAAGAGAAATCTGAAGAACAAATCAAAGAGGAAGAAATGATTTCGGTAAGTTTTTGTAAGCTAATTATTCGCTCGCATATTCCAAAAAATGATTGTGGAAATATATGGGAAATAATGTTTATACTTTGATGAAATGTAGAATTGCAGGCAGTTTACGAAGTGTTGAGAGCTGATGCGGTTGAACGACGCAAATCGGAAGGAAAGACTGCGGGAAACATTGATGAAAAGGAACAAAAAGAGAAGCCAGAAAAAGCTGGTGTCTTTTCTTGTAATAAAAACAAGTATGATAATAATTGATGCTGCATTTCGCACAAATTTTCTATCAGAAAAACGATTAAAAAATCTAAAGAGAATGAGTTGTTAGCCGATGACGATATTGAAGGACATCAACTTCTAGTTCCAATTCACAAAGTTTCTTTTGGAGCAACAAATGCCGAAAGTTTGTAGACTTTTTACTTCGAATGTAGGAAGAATGGTTTTAGAAGGAAACAAGATCTTCATTGATGGTCAGTTGTTCGAAGTATCAAAACTTCTCGATACATTCAAACCTGATTATCTTGATGAAAGCCAACGAGTTGCATTCTGTAATACGTTCAATCGCGAACTTTCGTTGATTCAGGGACCTCCTGGAACAGGTAAAATACAAATAATATAAAACATAATTTATGAGAATAATCGATTTTTAAAGGAAAGACACATATTGCTGTTCAAATCGTTAAAACTATTCTTCTGAATCGCAACAATTGGCAAATTACTACACCAATCGTCGTTTGTTCCTACACAAACGATGCTCTTGACCAATTTTTGCAGAAAATTTATGAAATGGTTTGAGCTCTGTTTTGAATCATGTGGCCATAAAAAAGTTTTCAGATGGGTGATCTTCCGTCTGATATATGCAATGATGAGAAACCAAAAATGATTCGATTCGGCAGTAAATCACGATCGATGTTTCTAGAAAAGTAATGCATATAAGAATGAAATATAGTTCTCGACGGATGAATGTGTAAAAAAGTGAATTAGGCGGGATGTCAATTAATTGGTCCCGCAAAATAAGCTGTGCGCTTATACTCTGTCATTTAATTTTTTGGCGCTCAGATGATAAATAAGTGTCACCTCAAATTCGTCCGTCAATGACTGTATTTGTAGGAATATAATCTTATTATTGTTTTTTAGAAATCGTATTTTACGCTCTGATGTTGTCAAGGACTATAAACATCTGCTTTCGCGGGACGTTGAATTAAATTTTGAACAGGCAATGAAAAAATATAGGGAAGTGGCTTTAGAAATTTCCATCAATTGTTATGGGCTCTATTCGTGTCGAAAGTAATAATTTGCATATTTTTAGAAAGTCGAACTAATTAATATTTTAAGCGAAATTCTTTCCTACGATTACATTGCTCAAATGATGGACCCGATATTAGCAGCGCAATTAATCAAATTTCAAAGTACTCATTGTGACTCGAGAAATATCGTATTATCTGTAAGCATATATGCTAAAATTCAAGAAAAGCGAATAAATAAATAAACATATGCAGCCAGATGAAGCTCTTGCTTGTTGGCTTCTCGACGAAACGTATATGGAGATTGGAGCGAAAAAGTCGAAATATGATACTGTCCCATCTGTATTGGTGGAGGAAGAAAACCGGAAAGAGATGAATGATGAGTACGAGGATTTGAAAGCTTCTGAACTTGATGATGAACTACTCGACAAAATCTTAGAACGTTTAAACGTATTCGCGTTTTGTTAATTTCCGTTTCTGATTTTAATATTTGCAGTTAAATTCGTCTACCAAAAATATTCTGGATGAAGTCGATAAAATCTACCGCGAAACTGAATATCACACAAATTCTCCTTGGGATATTGTGACGTCACCCAAAATGAGCCGCCCAAAGACAGTAATTATGTTTGGAGACAACAGGAAAAATCGCAAATCGGTTTCAGTAAGATATCCACTATTAACCGAAATATAAAAAATAAATTCTAGTTTGGATCGGTGGATCCCGAAATCGTGTCGAAAATTGAAAGAATTAAGATAATGATTCTGGAAACTCCGCCGTTGACGAATGAAGAATTCTCCGACATCAAAGACATATTCAGTTTGGAAAGACCAAAACGATGGGCTCTTTTTATGAATTGGCAGTGTCGAGCGGTAATTACTGTTTCATTGATTGCGAATTTGTAACATTTTGTTCGGCAGGCAACCGCATTTGCTGACAATCTACCGTCTTCTGTTGAAAAGTTTCGTATGGCGTGTGAAGAAAAAAGGAAAGCATTCGATGAGCACGACGCATTCTTTGCTTCGAGAAGTTTAGTTATTGGCGCGACCACAACTGCGTGTTCAAGACTTCGCAACATGTTGGAGATTGTGGAGCCGAATGTGCTTGTTGTCGAAGAAGCGGCAAAAATTTTCGAAGGTCATGTGTTTTCGGCTCTTGTACCTTCGCTTGATCATTTGATCATGATTGGAGATCACGAGCAGCTCAGGCCCATTCCAGGTACTTTATTATTTTTACTACCTATTATAGTCGTTGTAAGCGGGTAGATTTATGGGTATGCTTCTTTCTCTTGGTCTCGCACGGACTAACAGATTATTTCAAATTTTATGGCCCGGTTTGCAAAAAACAAGCGTCTTGAATAATTTGTGAATAATTGTGTGTTGAATTTAAACAGTGGAAATTCAGATAACGTACTATAGAAAAGTTGCGAAGCTAACTATAATATTTTTACATTGACACATTATCAGGCGACTTTGTAAAATTACTAAATGCCAAAAAATGTAAGGAATAGTGCACGGTGTGCGTGCGCTCTTACTATCTTTATGCTTAAGCCCGTAAATCTACGCTTTTAGTTTTGCGCCAAGACCACTGTCTTTCACAGCATTTGTTAGACAATAGGTTTTAAAAAATTAATTTTCAGCTGTCTATGAATTGGGAACTAGTTACGGATTAGACATTTCTCTCTTTGAAAGACTCGTAGAAAGAGGATTCCCATATTCACAGCTTCAACATCAGCATCGAATGAATGTGGATATTATGAATGTAATTGTTCGTCCTTCATTCTATCCAAAGTTTGTTTGAATTTTCAATTCATCCTCTCAAATATTCTCTTTCAGTGTTTCGGACGCATCAAACGTGTATGAATATCCGGCAGTCAGAGGCATGGCAGATAATTTATATTTCTGGTCTCACCAATGTCAAGAATCCACAAATGACAAGTCATCGTTTATCAATTATGGAGAAGTTTGAACAAAATTTGGAGGTTAAATAAAGTTTTATTGCAGGTTGAAATGATTACTGAACTTGTTAAACATCTTCTGAAGCAAGCTTATGAGCCATCTGAGGTAATTTGACGGAAATTATTTTTCCATTTAAATTTATATACTTGAATTTAAAACGCTCGATTCAACACTGTAATTTTTTTTAGATCACCGTACTCGCAACCTATTCTGCTCAAAAAGATGTTATGTCACAAATGTTTTTGTCAATATTCGGAGGAACAGTAGAGGAACCTAATATCAATGTCGCGACTGTAGATAGTTTTCAAGGATGGGTAAAATTTTCGCTTTCATTAATAAACTATTTATTTTAATACTTGTAGGAAAACAGAATTGTGATTTTGAGTTTGGTTCGATCATTCGATGCAAACAAAATTCCCGGAATTGGGTTCCTCTCTGTAACATGCAATTATCATTGAATAATTCAACTTTTTTTTCGATTACAGTTCCAGAAACGCATCTGCGTGGCATTGACGAGAGCTCAACATGGAATGTACATTGTTGGCAACGGACATTATTTGATGGATAATTCGCGTCTTTGGAAAGAAATTTGCAATAATTTATCAGCGAACAATCTAATTAATACTTTCATTCGCTTAAAATGTCCAACACATAATCGCGTTATGGTAAGATATTGTCGAAAAACAAATTTTTAAAGATCGCGCGACTTCGACAATAGTTTATAATTTTTGAACATCGATAAATTGGTTTTGATTTGCAGATAATCAGAGAACCGAACGATTTTCAAAAATATTCTCCTGATGGCGGTTGTTCAGAAAAATGTGATGTGGTCAAACCATGCGGGCATGTTTGCGAAAAAATGTAAGCACGAATTTCAAATGTACTGAAAATCCTTTGAACCCTAATAACCGTTTAAAATCATTATCAATATGACGAAATAAAATATAATTTAGGTGTCATCCACAAAGCGAAGCTGAGCATGCAAACCCTTGCTATTTGAAATGCTTGAAAACGTGTTCGAATGCGGAATATAAGCATCCCTGCCAGAAAAAATGCTACGAGGTATTAAAAATAAACATTTGATAAAAATATTTCTACCTGTTTTTGAGAAATGTGGCTCATGTTCGGAAAACGTCGAATTGAGACTCGACTGTGGGCATCGTATCACGACGATTTGCTCGAAAGTAAACGGCACAGAATGTGATCAGCAGTGCGAGAAAGTGCTGAAATGCGGTCATCGGTGTACAAATACGTGTGGAATGGATTGCACTATTCCAGAAGAATGCAAAGTTGTAAGTCAGGTTTTTAGTGGATTTTTTTTTTGAAATCGAAATTTATAGGTTGTCGACTTTCGTTTAGAATGTGGACATGTTCGTAAGATAAAATGCAGCGATGCAACGAGTCGAAACAAAATCAATTGTGTTGAACCATGCCAAGTACTGTTGCCTTGCTTTCATAAATGCTCAGGATTTTGCGACACTCCTTGTATTGTTGAATGTTCCGAGGTAAAAAAAAACGATTTCAAGGTTAACTAAAAATTTTAACTAACAATGGATTGTTTCGAAGTATTTGAGATAATTAAAACATTTGTAGCTTGTTCATGTAACCCTGCCGTGTAAACACAAGATCTCTGTAGAATGTTTCAAATACGACTTGGATCTTGGAGATGAGCAGTTTAGAAATGCCATATGCACGGTTTGTTTTGTTTCAAAAAATTATTAGAGTCATTAAACCAATTCTTAGACTTTATTGGACAAAACATTTGCACCGTGTGGTCATCATGGAAAAATTCGTTGCGGTGAAATGGCAACTTCGGAAAAATGTATCGAGGAATGTGAATCAATTCTGGAAAAATGTGGACATCAATGTCGAAATGAGTGTGGAAAATGCTATTCTGGTTACATTTCAAATGTTTTTTCCTATCTATTTCACTTTTATAGAAGAAAAACATACCTGTCATGCGAAGTGTGAGAAGAAGCTTCCTTGCGGTCATAATTGCACTGAAATGTGTGTATTTAAGAGATAGTCAAGAATTCAATTGAATTTTCAGTTGTGGTGTCGAGTGCGCTAAATGTTCCGCCTACTGTATGACTGGATGTGCTCATGTAAAGTGTGGTCTTGGAAATAATGTAAATTACTGATCCATTCACATCAGTTGTCTTAAAATTTCAGGGCCTCGGACGAAAATGTTCCGAGTTGTGTATTTTGTGTACAAAACCATGTGGAAATGTGTGTCCGCATCGCAATTGCTCGAAATTGTTGGTGGTTTGAAGCTTTCAAGATAAAAATTCTAAATTTCCTAGATGCTTCGAGCTGTGTGATGTTCCAATTTGCAACGAACCATGCTCGAAAATACTCAAAAATTGCTCGCACGTTTGCTTAGGAATGTGTGGAGAAGTTTGTCCAAGTAAGTGCAAAAAAAAAGTTGTCTTTGGGGGATTCGCAATAAAAATTGTATCTGTATTAAATGAAAAATAATCCTGTACATACCTATTTAATGAAATGGCAAAAGAGAAAATTGAGAAATAATCGATTTTTTTAACGGAATTTTTTTTACCTTAGTTTTTTCTTCTGTATTATTGAAACTCTGAAAAAATAATAAAAATTTCGTTTTTTTAGAAATTTGCGGATCGTGCAATCGAAAAGCTTACGACGAATGTATTTCGATGCGAAAATCAGGAAAGTTCTCTAGACTTATCATGCTTCCCAATTGCGAACATGTCTTCCCGTTAGCGGTAAGAAGTTGAAGGCGATTTATAAACTAGAATAACATTAGTTTAGTTCCTTGACGAGTACGTAGAAGAACACATCAACAAAAAGTGCTATCCAGTATGCCCGAAGCCGAATTGCTCGAAGCCAATTAATAATGTGAATCGATACATGAGAATTATTAATAAGATCGTGTTTACTAAAAATTTGGTAATGGTTTTATCCAATTTTGTTTTATGTTTTTTATTCATCAACAGGATCTATCCCCAACATCAAATGAGCCTCAAGTTTATCAAGATTCGTTGAGAGAGGTTCAAAAAGCGTGTAACATCTTGCCGAATGTAAACAAGATGGTTAGAATGTTATTCTAGGTTTTTGGAAAGTATTCGTTTGATTATAGATTCAACGACCACCTAAGGATGTGTGCATCTTTTTGGATTCATTGCGACAATTATTGAAAGATCTAGATAAACGTGTCCATCAACAACTGGCAATTGCGACCAGTAAATCTGTTGCCAATTTCTACTTTGATTTCGCCAGGTGAATTCATCTTTGCATTTTTTTAAAATTTCGATTTGCAGAGTTCTATTTACTTTCGCGAAACTTGCATCGTTCAATATTTTGCTTCATGGAAAAATATGCTTGACAAATTTACCGCCACAGTTGGATATGTTACTGAAAAATGTGTTTGGGAATGTTAATATCTACAAGCAACAGGCAAGTGGAATATCTTCTTAATACTTATTTCAATGTTTGTTGTTGTTTCAAGAATTTCGCGAATCTCACTATGAAAATATTTAAATAACCGCGAATTTATAAATCTAATCGATTTCAGATTGCCAATCTTCCCAAGCTATTTGAAACGATAAAATTCCTTTCAAGATATGAAATGAGCGGAGCTTTGCTACCAACCGTCCGTTTTGAAATCTGCAAAATTGTCGCCCGTTATCAGGTATTCGATATTATTATGAGCCGTCGAATCATTGCGACATTTCTAGCTCCTCCAAATGATTTCTTATTTGATCGAAACAAAAAATGATATCTCTACCTCATTTGATCGTGCTTTGTCTTCTAGTCTTAATGCGTTCCTCAAAGAATCGATCAGTAATGATTTCGTATCCAAATTAGGTTAGTGCTGACTGAATTTTTAACAAACTAATAAATTATTTAGAAAACATTGAACAATTGGTTTTACGCGAATATCCGAAAATTTCGTTGTTGAAATGGAAGGACCTCAAAATGCCAGATTTTTAAATTTCGTATTTACTTTAAAACATTACTTAGTTTATTTTTCGCTGTACCTTCACAGTTTAACTGTAATTCATATATTTGGATGTCTTTTGTTTAACGTTTATCCTAATAATTAAATAATTAATTAAATGTTTTATTTGACTGCGACAGGCCTTGACGGTTTCTCCATCATTGCTTTGGCGAGCAATTTGGCTCCTGGTGTTTGCTGCTGCAATCGGAGCAATTCCTGTTTGCCGACGACTGTCAACTGTTTCTTGTTAGTCTTTTTCGGTTTTGCTGCCTTCTTGATCTTCTCGCCTTCCTTCCAAGACTTGGCCGATACTTCCTCATCGGCGATGAATTCTTCCGAAACGAAGACGAGCTCTTTTTTTGCAAGCGGATCCTTGACATCGGCTGGGCAGATGTATTTGTTCTGATTCAATGCTATTCTGGGTCGTGCTAATCGGAAAGATGCCGCCTGTTGCGATTTTTTAACTCGATAATAAGCCATCACGAAAATTACGCACCATATCATCGCGGTGCTGCCTGTCACAGGTGAATATTCCAATGTATGAATAATAGAACACATACTTGCAAGATATAACAGAACGAAGTCCAAGCGATTCATTGCACATACAAATTTAGAAAATGGCGAGTTCACATCACAGGTCATCAATAAATATATTATATTATTAGATTTGATTATTAGCATTCTTATTATTGTCATTTATAATACAAGGGTTGAGTTATCGACTAGCTGCTTGTGTCTGGCGCGACATTCTGAAGGATTTCTACGGTGAAAAAATCAGAGCCATGTTCCCGGTAACGGCGTAAAATTAGATTCTCGCCGCTATCGAGATCATGTAATGAAAGATCTTCAATGCTCACTACGTCATAAAAAATTTCGTCGACGTCGGGATTCGAGACAACAGGAAGAGTATAGTTTCTAACGGCGACAATTCCTCGAAAGATGAACGGCTCATCAGTATGAAGGACAGCGATGACGTCGTCGGTTTCATGTTCGTCGATTTCTTCAATCTCTTGAACCACATCGTCGTAGTCGTCATTGTCATTTTCCAGATCTACACATTGAATTTCTAACGATGCCCAACCATTCCTGAAAACGCAATTTGTTAAGGCATAGTTAGTATTAGATTAATAAACTAAGTAGATTCAACACAGTTGAAAAATTATTGTTGTGGACGGACGAATTTTTTAAGATACACTGTTTATAGTTTAAATTTTCGCGCGTTTTGACAAAACCATATTTTTACGTGTTAATACTTATTTTTACAAAAAAAATGAAAGAAAAATACATTCGATTTGCAAATTTTTTACAACCGTTATATGGGAAAAAATGGGTAATTTTTACGTTTTTTGTTACATGAATAGGTTGATTACTACGTATTTGTCAATCAAATTTCTATGTATATAAATATTTCTCTGAGTTGCTCTGAGTTTCTCACGGATAAAAAAAGTTAAAACTCGTGGGAAAATAATAAAATAAAAAACAATTTTATTTTTTTTTTTTTTTTTGAAATTTTACGAGAAAGAATCAGCTTTTTTGTCAAAATAGATTTATCTCAGTTTTCATCACATTTAATTTATCTCATAATAAATGATTCCCTTTTAGATATTATTAAGAAACAATAGATAGTATTAATCAAATTACAAAAATTACTTTGGTTTCGGTGTTGTGCCTCGTGATCTAAAATGATATGGCGATTCCCCAGAAGGTCCCGGCTTGAATTTTTCCAATTCCTCAGGAGTTATACTGTTTTCAATATCAAAGCTGGGTTGCCCATAATTTCTCATCTCATTGTCTAACGCATTAATCTAAAAAAAAATTGATATGAGACGATGTTTATTTTTGTGTTAAAACCTGAGTAGAATCAATTTGAGCTCCAAGAGTTAAGGCTCGGGTCATATGGTTATAAGCATGCACAGGCCGGTGAGTTTTTGCTTCGAACACTGCGAATAAGTTGTGGTATTGAGCGATCTTATTGTGTGTAACAAAATGTCGATTCTAAAATAAAATAATAATAATAATTATTATTTTATAAACGCGAAAATCACCAAACCTGTTTCACTTTTTCCATGATCCTTTCGCATTTCGAAGGATCATTAGATATAAAATACTCTTGAAGCAGATTTATAATAGACTCGACAAAACATGGATGCGCAGTTAGAACATCGTCCATCATCTTGACAACATCCTGCAAATAATATTAGCAACCACGGTACTTTAAGTCGTTTACCACTGAAGAAACAACATCTTTGTTTCGATTTATCACATTGATATATACATGAATTTTTAGAAGTTTTGCATTTACATCGGTCGGGTGAATATGACAAAAGTTGTTAACCACAGTTTTCGCTTCGCGGAATCTAAATATCAAAAAAATAATATCATATTGTCCAAAATATTTCAAATTACTCGTCATTACTGAGAAGTAAATCAGCAAGCATTGCATGAAAATCAGGATTTCTTGAGTCTGCTTTGATAGCTTCACGCAGATAATCAACAGATTCCACATATCTTCCTAAATAGTATTTTTATTTTCCCGTATTTTAAAGAATTCTTAGTTTTAATTGATAATACCTTGTTTTCTAAGGCATTTCACACGGAAAATAATGGCCTGTCCGTATTGATCTGAACCAGGCTCAGCTATCGATAATGCGCGTGAAGCTAACTGAAGAGTTGAATGCGTATCCAAATCTTGAATATCTACAAGAATTAAAATATTTAATTATTTTCCTCACAAGAATAATAGTCTACGTTAATTCAAAAATCACAAATTTAATAATACTATAAAAATCACTTACATTTTGACATATATCCCATTGCAATTATTGTTTCAGGGCGATCTGGATAAAATTTCAAAAGTCTGTCGCTGAGTCGTTGCAATTCCGACACATATTTGCGATCGTCCAACAAAGATGCCAACAAATCCATTCGATCAATCCAACGATCATTGGCATTGAATGCAGCTAGTAAGTTCTCTCTAGCCAAATCACGCCTCCCAAGATCGTAATTAAATTTTCCCAATTCGGAAAGAATTCGACAATTCGTGTGAGATATCTTTTTCAGGAAATGAATCGCATTCGCTAGTTTATTAAGGCCATAATATTTGTGCGCCAAAAGCCAATAACGTACATCATGTCGTTCATTTCCTGAATAATAATAAAACGTAAAAAATTCGAAGCATATATTACATACCTGTGATTTGGTAAAGAAGCGAATCTGGCAAACCATTTACGCTTACTGAACATTTCATGTTATCTTTGAACATTTGGGTAGCACAACCGAGAGCCGTAGAGTTTTCTTTAAATGATCCTCTAAAATAGTCAGCTAACATATTTAAAATCGGTAAAAATTAATTTAGTAAATGCATTTTAATTATTTTTAAACTTACACATCGTATCTAGCAATCTTCCAAACTTTTCTCTTCGGTGGCTCTCTGGTCCCTTCGGATTTTTTGGGCAATTCGCGCAATGATTTGTTTATCTGTTCGGGTAAATGATTTGCTTTGACTTTAGTCAGGGTTGCATAGCAATCATAGTATTTCCCCATCATTTCCAAAGAATAACTATGTTCAATAGCAACCTTTTCTGCCAAATAGTCCTGAACATTGGTAACTTCGTTTTCTCCGACTATTTCTCCGCAAACTGAATTTTTCATGCTGGATTGATCGGGAATTGACTTTTCGAAAGGGAGCAAACTAACGAGAAATGAAAAAATCTGAAATTTAACCAGTAAAATTAAGCTCAGAACTTGAAACTTTCTTTTTCAGCTTGTGGGTATACGCAAATGGAATAGTACGATCGTGCTACATCCAATAACGCCATTAGTTCACAGTAATTGTTAGGAATTATAAATGATGAATCTCTGAAGAAATCGGAGCTATGATCCTCAAATGATGACTCTTAAACTTACGCTTGCAAAAAGTTCGTCACCTCGTAATACATTATGGCATCGTGATAACATTTTTTCATAAATAACCGTCTAATATGTCGCGCAACACACATGCCGTATACGATTCTTTTCGTAGACGGGTCGGTTGATGCCTTTGGTCTTCCCATTGCTCTAGTGTGTTATATACATATGCAGAGAATCTAATCTTACATCGTTTTTGTTGAAAATTAAGATTTTCATGAAGTATGTTGTGTTACAGATTAGACTTGTTCATCATGCGAATCTACTTGACGTTTTGAAACAGATTTATTTAAAGACAACAACAAACATTTAGATTTCCGGTTTAGCGGAGTCTTCTGGCTTCTCTCTCACACTCGAGAAGAGTGAGAATATCTCCCTCGCGAACTGGGCCCTGAAAATTACATTTATTTTTTAAGGCTGCCATAAATTGAAAAAAATTTTGAAATATTGATTAATGTGTCGTTAGCACTAAAAAAAGACACGCAGTACATTTGAGATAGAAAACACGCTATACGTCTGCGTCTCTATTCATCATTGATCACAAAATGTATTACGGAGGATTTAGTGTAGGTCTCCACAAAACGAAAATTGTGTAAAATTTTTTAATTGTCCAATTACTTTCTGCGGTTAAATTAGATGGTCTTTTGATTAAAACTATTTTCCAATATTTTTGGCGTCGTGAATGCTTACATTTAGCTAAATGCTTTAAAAAATTTCTATTTTTTTGCGATGGCATTAATAATAATAATAATAAATTATCAGCCAAAAAATAATTTATGCAAAAACAGTATATAATAATTATGAACTAATTCGTGAAAACCAGTTTATAAAAGTGTGAAAAAACATTAAATGTGGACTTTTTACAACCATGCATTGGAAAAATTGATTCTTAAATTTTTTTATAGAATGATTAAGTCCATTTATTCTTCCCCTATATTTCATAAATTTGAAGTTAAATTAATGATATACCTTAACGTTTCTGATGATAGAGCGATTGTTCTGATCGTTCATGAACTCGACACGAACTTGAGTACACTGACCCTGGGATCCGGTACGTCCGATGACTTTGGTAACCTACACGCAACTTAATGAATATTTTGTTTAAAAATATATCACTTACACGAGCAAGAGTAAGCTTGTCCATGGCCAACTGAATTACCTTAAGAATCGAAAATTAAATACTTTAAATAATAAACGAGATTAACAAAACAAATTGTCCAAGAGAAAATTAAGTTATTTATTTTTTTTATTATAAAATTTAAACTTGGCGAGAAACAAACCAAATTTTGATTGTGCTGTTTATGCATATTGTGATTTAAAATACGCTCGATACAAAAGCAACGGAAAATGATTGCAGTTATTTTCAAATTTTATGTGTCACCCATCTTAATTTTTGGTTGTATTCAACAACAATAACAGAAAAATTAGGAAACATGGCATACTTTAGCAAAAATTGTATTTATCATGATTTTAAGAGTTCTGCACATTCAAAATAATAATGAAAAAAACTAATATACATATAACATTATTAGATTTAAAAACGCATAAAAACATGAGAAAATTCGATTAAAAAAAGCGGATGTTAATTTTAGGCCAGCTAAAATTGAAATAGCAAGCAAGACACAAAAAAGTGGGTGGAGCTAAAATTGCAAGAGGCGCATACATCTTTGTGTTTTTGGCGGAGTGTCGTTGGAAAATTGAAATATACTCTGCGTTTCTCTTTTATTAAACTATCTATAGTTGAACGCAGTTCGCACTTTTATTCAATTTTTGTTCTAATTCACTGCAAGCAGCGATAAACAACAATAGGAGAGCAATTTGAAGCCCCAGCTAAGTCAAATGGATGAATGAAATTTGGAGTTGGTGAAAGCAATTTTTCTAATAAAAAAATCATTAAGATGAAAACCAAATTAATTGGACTTAGCATTTCACACGCTTTCCTTTTGCACTTAACCTCTAAAAAGCCTTTGACTATAGTGGTCGTACGATTTGTTTGCTCATAGTTTATAAAGGGCGTCCATATCTTTTGGCAAGCCTCCAACTGCCCTCGCTAGATGAAACTATAGACACTTGACCAGTTCACAGCATACGGGCATGATCTATAAGATGGCGTAGTATTTGCGGCAAAAAAATCGTCTAGCGGAAACATCGCGACCGCCCATAATGCCGAACCTTCTCATAAAGTTGTCTGCTTGTTTCAATATATCAGTTGCAGGACCCTTAGTGTAATTTTTGGTGTTTTACTTTTTCGTACAAATCGATTAACGGCGATTTTCACCGAGAACGCCATTCACTTTTTTTTCCGTCGTATCACATGCTGACTAAACCGTTCCTTTATTTTTTCTCTCGAATGCTGAGAGAGTGTGAAACATTTCGATCAATTCTCAAGGGTTGATCTTTCTCTCTCAATTTGATCTCATGTGTTTTTATTGAAACACCTTCGTCGTTCATTGAACGTGCATTTATTATATCGTTTTTAATTTATAGATATAACATTTATATTCATATGTATACAAATACCGTTTACTTATAAGGGCATAATACGTACAAACACATAATTTACTCACTCTTTAGTACTAGTTTTTCGTTGTTTTAGCAATATACTAACGTCTCTCGATTTATGGACCACAACTATTTAAACGTTTTAAAAAAGTTCCAACAAAAATACTAGATTTTAATAACTTTTTATTTGCTAAGAATAGAAATTCGAAGCAAATTCAAAGTACATCTATTAGAATGTTTGGACATATTTTGGACAGATCGTGTTCTTTGAAATGAAAATAATATATAGCCTAGAATCGGCAAAATTGATAGTTGCCAATAATCGCTTGCTTTCTTCTTTTCTTGCTTTGGTTGTTTCGTTGATGCCTCTCTAAAGATCATTTTTTCCATCGATCAAAATATCGTTTGTTTCAATTTTTCAGGTTCACTTCGTCAAGGCTGGCGCGAAAATGCCAAGAATGGCTCGGATGATGTCAATGCCCGGGCCATCCGAGCCGACAACCTCATCGGGCCAACCATCCTCGTCTGCAGCAGCATTGATGTACAAGGAAGGATGTGCTGTGTGTGGTGACAAAATTAACGGATGTCGCTATGGGGCACCCGCATGTCTTGGCTGCATCGTGTTCTTCCGACGAGCTGTCACCAACGCCACCGTATACAAGTGCCTCAAAGGAGGGCAATGCTTGATAACGAATGGTTCGTTCAGTTTGTTTATATGCATACGAATGGGCAAGCGTTATCAATTTTTCGTAGTTCTAAACGTGAAACAGCTTTTTCTCAATAGCCGAACGATGAGATACGCATGACAGAAAAGTACACAAAAAACGCCAAATGTACGTATGTAGGTAAATAAATATATTACGTAGAATGTCTGTTTTTGATTTAAAGAAAAGATACTGCCGATTTTCCTTGTCAATTTTTATAAAGAATAAATTCTAAAAAATCCTTCAATTTTTTCGAATAAAAACACAACACATTTAAGAAATATCTCGGAATGAAATATCATATATAATTTTTTTGATAGTGTAGTAATTAATATTTTGAAAAATAGAGCTAATGTACTTTTTTTAAACAAAAAAGTTCCGATGAATAATTGAATACTTCATTATGCTCACTAAGAAGACTTCTATTGTAAAACGCTAATTTAGGGGACAATACAGAAATTTTTAATTAAAAAAATATACAAAATTACAATGCAGAAAAAAGGCAAAAAAAAAAATATATATATATAAATATTTGTTATCTTTTTTTCTACATTTTAATTTTTTCTCTTAATTTTTCCTTATTTTTTCTCCAATAACCCAGATTAGCCCCCCCCACGATTTGTTTATATTCCATAGTGGAATATGGGGCGAATATGAGAGCATCGGGCATTTCTTAGATGTGCCCCACAACTACTTTATTCTAAGCACCACATTTCGCATTTAGTTGAGCTTCCCGCCATCTCATTTGAGAACCCCGACAACTTAATTGAGCCTTCCGTTTGCTTTTCTTTGAGCATTACCTACGCCTATAAAATAGGAACTGTTTTTTTTTAACTGTCAACTAAATTTGTACCTTAATTTCTTCTCGGTGTTGCCCTTTAAAAACCGAAAAAAAAAACACGAGCATTCGAAAGATAATAATGTGTCAACCTACCAACAAAATAAGCATCACGTTTTTGTAACATCACATAGTGTTTCAGCGAATTTTGGAATTTCAGAATCTCGATGTATTTGCCGCTATTGTCGACTCCGAAAATGTTACGATGTTGGAATGAAGGCTTCTGGTACGGATATCATTTTCAAAAAATACGGATTTTCGGTTTTGTTTAGCAATTCAACGTCGCGATGTAATGGGACCTAGAAAACCGAAGCCGGACACGAAGGTGAAGCAAGAAGTTATCGACGACACTCCGAATCTCAAATGTCAGTCTGTCGGATCGGGCAAATCGAGCGGACCAAGTATTGTTGGAGGTTTCATTGTCGATATTTTCAGCACATAAAAACCCGGCGTTCTCAGATTCGCCAAAACCATCGATTAATTTCATTGGTTCTTTGCATCGATTACAAAAATGGCAAACGGCTGGACATCGCTCATTCTTTGCTGCTCGCGAACCAATGTCTTTGGACTCTGACACTTTTTTTGAAGTTTTTGATAGAAAGGTACGTATTTTGTTATAGAAACAGCAAAATATACAAAAATTATAGATACTGAAAAAAAATAAACAAATCATAATCTTCAGATGAACGGCGACAACTTTCGGCGAGCTCGAGCGTATGATGTCAATTCGATGATTCGGCTTGCAATCGTCGATTCAGCTCAATGGGCAAACCAGTTTGAACCGTTTCGACGTCTTCCACTGCAGGATAAAAAGAATATATTGACTGAGTACAGTTTCACATTTATGCTTGTCGACCAAGGGTTTCGAACTGCGCAAAGAAAAGATGATGTAAGTGATGATGATTTCTATGTCATTTGATAAAATCGAAATATTTTCGTCTTTTTCCTTTTATCAAATTTAATTTGAGACATTTATTAAAGCTCAGAAATTCCTTCGGTTCCTTATATTAATCTTCAAGGCAATTATCTAGAAATCCCTTCCATCTAAATTCGCTTTATTAAATTTATAAATGATTAATTTATGAGAAAAACGCTTGATTCGTCGAAAAACATGCTATCTCGCTTTGTTTGCTTAGCATTATTGTGGAAAAAAGGCAATTGTAAAAATTCAAACTTTTTTTGTAGTTTTGCATATGCTTGATACACGGCTAGAGAGTGTTTATTGCGAGATCAAAGGGGGTCGTCTGTCTTCAACAATAATTAATTACCACAATTTTCGGCTCTTTTTTTCATTTCAGTTCTTAGTTGATTTCTTGCAGAACTTTTGGGTTCTCCAAAATGGCACATTTATGCATGAAGACTACTTTTATGGATTGCCTGAAGAGGACGCGAAACTTGACCAAGCTCAGACGAAAGCCAAGTGTGTTCCAAATTCATTGTTTTTTTTTAATCACTGTATTACAGATTACATCCGTTATTTATTAGAGAATCCTTATATTCAGTGGGACTTCCCATGAGACAATACAAAATTGACGAAGTCGAATGCGCTGTTCTCAAAACCATTCTTTTACTAGGACGTAAGAATATCATTTTTGGATAAAAATTATAAATTAAGCTTGAATTATAGATAAGCAACATTTTACACAATCGATGCCATCGGTGAGCAATTTGATGAATCGATGCCTAACAGAGCTCATGGAGTACTGTAAATCGAAGGACCCGTTGAATGCACCCGAACGCGCCGGTGCTGTGATTCTCATCACTTCTTCAATCCGATGCACAATCAAGGCTGTTTATAATCAGACTCGCGTCTCCGACGTGTTCAGCCTCATGAAATTTGACCCATTAGTCCGTGACGTGCTTTTGTCATAATTTCTAGGACCCAAATATTTTATAGGCGCCAATTTATATTCTTTTTTATCGGGTACCGTATTACCTTCAATTTGATCTCGGTGCTTGTTTTGTTTAGAAACAAATTGCTTTTATATATATAATTTTTAACAATAAATGAAAAAATAACAACAAACTCAACAAACAATTATTAAACATTTAAGATATTCAATTTTTCTTTTTCATTTTTCTATATGCTTCAATGACTCTTTGACGTTCTTCGTGAATTGTTGAAGTCGAATTGTCAAGATATTTCGTTTTCTCGTCACCCTTTTTCAGCAACGAATGCAAAAGGAGCGTCTTCTGTCCAGCTTTCGCCATTAATGGCTCAAATTTTTTTTTCAAATCTCCGCCAAAAACCGGGGGAGCATCGTAACGTTCGCCGAATGCAACAATTTCTGAAAAAAAATAAAAGAAAATTAGAGTATGAAATTTTTGAAAAAAAATTAAATCATAAAAATAAGTAATACAGTATACCTTTTGCATTCAAAATCGCATCATCAGCTTTTCTTATTTTCTCGTCCACTTTACGATTTTTCAAAAATTCTTTTCTCCGATTTTTTTTACTCAATTTCTCAGTTTTTTCTTTGTCGTTCTTAGATTTTTTGGGAACTGGAGCATCGTCATCTTCGTGCTCCTCCTCATCGTCGATGTCCGATTTTTCTTCCTCTTCTTCCTGATGTTCTCCAATTTGCCTTTTCGCCAATTTTCGTTGTTCTTTCGATTTCAACATTTCCTAAAATAGGGCATTAATGTGGACGGGCACTTGAGTGGATGGATGTCATCCGGCCACCCCAATCCATGCATTTGTTTAATTTTTTAAAGCTTGGGTCGAAGTGCGAGAGGATGATGTCCGAGAGAAGAGCAAGTAATTTAAAAAAAGCAATGAAAACCATTACAAATGAGATATCTGTTCATGTGGAAAGTGCGAATAATTAGCAAATTTCAGATAACCGAGCTAATTCAAAAGAGATAAGTTTGTCTTGTGTTCGATTTTGTAACTAGAAGCTAATATTTGTAGAATCGAAATCTTTTAAATAAACTTTTAACATGATTTGTTATTAAAATTTGTAGTTCAAATTCTCACGAACAATTATATATTTTTTTATAGCTGAAAACGTAAGATAATGAATTGTCCGGAAGGCGGACGGACGGATGGCTTAATTGTCAGACCACATGTAAGCTTTAGTATAAAAATATTCGTTTTTTTTCGAAAATCTTCATTATTTCCAAACCTCTTTCTTCTCAGCTTCCTGTTCTCTTCGTTTTTTCGCTTCTTTGATTTTATTTTGAATTTCTCTTTTTTCCTGTTCTTTCTTTCGTTTTTCTTTTTCATCAATTTTTGCATAATCCGCATCAATTTCTTCTTGTTTTCTTCCAGCCAAACCTTGTTTGGCCTTCAAAAAAGTAAATTTAAACTTGAAATGTATCAGAAGTAATGCTTACGATCGCAATATTTTCGTGGATCCTGTTGTACATTATTCCTTCGACTCTTCTAACAAACCGCTCAACAGTTTCAAATCGTCCTTTTTTCAAACCGAGCTTCTCAGCCTCTCCTAAATAATTTTCATTAATTGTTTTTTTGCAGCAAAAATTTTTACTCAATACAGAATTCTTCTCTTTCTTTTTCTTTTTAGCCTCTTTTTTGTCAACTATCAGACCTGGAGCCTGAAAATTGTGTTTCATTAATAAATGTGTTATTAAGACCGCAATACCATCAATTTCTTTTGTGCTTTTGTCAATGGCTGTTCGTCCAAGCTCTTTGTTGGCGCATCGTTTTTGGCCCTGAGAAGAAAAACTAATTTCTGCTGTAGAAAATGTACGAGTTCGTTACGTTTTTTCGACAGCTTTCAGGGCTGCTGCTTTCGTATTGAATGGATCTACCGATTTTAGCTTCTTCCGGTTCTTTTTTGGAATTCTTCGATATTTCATTGCTTCTAAGGACTTGCTGATTATTTTTTACTGAATACGATGTTGAGATAATACGCAGTGAACAATATAACACAAGAATAAGAAAACAAATAAGGGTCAGAAATTGAAAAAAATATTTACTATTCGTGAAATAATCAAAAAAATCTTGCAATCCCGCCACTGACATTGAATTATTTGGGAAAAGCAAATACAAACACAACATTTATAGAAGTTGCCGATATATTATCAAATGATCATTCGATAGGTGTGGCTGACATCGGCAGAAAACCTCGGCAGTTTTCCGATCGACAATGACATCTAAAAATAATTTATTAATAGAGATTTTTCATAACCATTGTCCTTTTTACTTACATTTTTCTATATTTTTCATCATCAAGAGTGGATGAGCCGTAATCATAAGTAAGTTCTTCTCCAACTTCGATTTTTCTAAAACAGTCATAAATTAAAATTGAACGAATTGTCTTCAAAATTTTCAATTGGGAAAGATATTGTTTTCAAGGTTTAAAATACTAAACTGCGAACCTATTAGCGAATAATCCAACAGTCGGTATAATCCTTCCAATTCTCACAATAACAATATCACAGTTCGGTGAGCAGCTATGATTCAGAAATCTTCCAATATTTCCGCGATTTCTTGGATCTATGAATGTTTTTCGAATGTTGTCTGAACATAATTTCATTTTTACAAATAATTAAAAATATATAAATGAATAAACACCTTGGCAGTGCTCCTTAATTGTTAGAGTATAATTATCTTCATATTCATTTTCTTGATACCTTCGTTGAACTTCATTTTCGCTAATTATCTCACCGGCATATTCACATACGAATTCCATCGGTTCAATTGATTCGAGTGTTTTAACTCCGAATCCTTTTTGGGAAGTTCTAAATACCTGTTTGAAGTGAATTTGAATAAAATGAAACACGACTTACTTCGAGATTTTTAGTAATTCCATTTTGGACTAATCGATTTCGACAAGACGGAAGAAGACTGCAGGCACATTGCGAATGGCATTCTAACAATGGTCGATTAACTGACGACGGCAAAAGTTTTCCATCGCGGGAATAATTATCCTGAAATGATCAATTATTTGAATTTATTGTGAAAGACACGTGACTATGGAAAAGTGGCGAAATGCAAAAAATCTATGGCAGCGGTGTCAGATCGAAACTATTATTTGCTTTGATGTCATTTATTCCGACGTTTAAGAGAGACTCTCAATTTTTACCTCATCTCCCATCAGACAAGAACATCGACTCTCCGTAGAACATCCTTCTTCACATTCGCATCCTTCTAATTCATCTTCCCAATCTTCCAATCGAATCCCTTCGCCTCTCACAGACGTCGAAATCGAATCGTATTCCATCTAATGTTAGGATTTAAGCAAACGTTTAAAATCGCTGGATTTAAATATATGAATCGATAAACTTTAACGAGAAAATTAAATACACAAGAAAAGTAAAGTAAACAGTTTATTTACAAGTTTTGATTCTCGAAGTGAAAGTTTGACAAAATGCATAGACATCGTTGATTCAGGAATTATCACACTAATAGGTAAAGCTATAAAATGCTCCTCAAATATATACAAATCGGCAAAATTACTCTCTTATAAATTTGATATAAGTGAAAGGAACGATTCCTGATATTCCCTCAAGCTCAGCTCGATACATTCCATTTGATAGTTTTTCAGTTACTTTGAGAGTTTGGCCCTTCTAAAAAATTAAAGTTTCATTAGAAATTGATAATGTATTGTACCTTGAGCCTAAGTTGAGTTGGATCATAAGCATTTGGAGTCCGATCGTATACAACTTTTGCAATTGCCGGAAGTCGTGGCTTAAAACTCACAATTGAATAAATACATATAAGTGAAAACAACATCTCTGGTAACTCAAAACCAATCGTATACGACAAAATTCGGCTCTAGAATTAACCTTATCCGATTGGAAATTCTACGGATAAGATTGTAAAATTGTCGTATCCGATTGGTTTTTTGGGTATTTTCGTATCCGATTGGTAATTCTACGGATAAGATTGGTTTTTTGTCGAATCCGATTCGAATTGAAATATTAAAACAAAACGGATTCGAAGAAAATCTAATCGGATACGAAAAATTACCAATCGGATACGAAAATACCCAAAAAACCAATCGGATACGACAATTTTACAATCTTAACCGTAGAATTTCCAATCGGATAAGGTTAATTCTAGAGCCGAATTTTGTCGAATCCGATTGGTTTTGAGTTACCAGAGATCTTGTCGTTGTTTTTTGAAAAAAAAAACCAGTTATGAGGTTCTCTTGGAAAAAGTTAATTCACAACTTATTCAAAGCGCGTGGTGCTTAGACCGAGTCAAAGTCTTAAATCGATTGTTTTATTTATAAAAAAAAAACCCCGAAGGCAACCATTGTTTTTTTTAGAAACAAATTATACCTGATAATGATGATCAGCTGTATCACTGCTTGTCGAAGTGCTTGAAAATCGTTCAACTCCCCCTCTTCCATCACTTGATATAGAAGATTGACTAGCCCCCTTCGAAACCCGTTCATTGTTGAATTCGGTCACTGGTTCGACATAATTGGCAGGCACTAAACCAGTAGTTCCTAGTGCATTTCGAGCTTCCCACCAATCATTGTTGGTTTTTGCTGAAACTTATTTCGATAGGAAGTTTAAAATAATTAATTTCAATAAGTCTTCGAATGATCAATTGAACGAATAAAACTTACTAATAATCTCCAATCTTTCACCAACTTCAAATGGTAGATCAGTATCACGTTCTCCGCTAAATTTGAACGTCCCAACCACCTAAAGTTAGTAATGCACGCATTAAAGCAGAATATACAAATACCGTCTCGATAATGGGTTTTTTATATGCATATAATAGAGAAGCATTGTCTAATACTCGCATTTTAAAATGGTTTAAAAGCGAAGGAATATCTGGAAATGATTGTTTCGCAATCTGAAAAATAAATGTATCGTCTGAATAAATATTGAAATCACCTTAACACTTGCGCTTCCATCTTCATGTTGCTCATTTTCGATCAAATAATGCCGCACAATATTTCCATCGTTCGATTCGCGAACAGTCAGTGAATATTCTCCAGGCCGTGAACTTTCACGTAGAAGAAATGTACCGATGGCGACATTTGGCTCACTGAGCAATCTACTAGCTTCATCTCGGCTGATGTTAGGAAAAAAGAATGAGCGCCATTCGAACGGATCAAAACCGTTCGTATTCATTTGACTACTGAAAGTCGTAAATGAATTGTGGTTTGCGATGTGGGGTCGACAAATTTTCGGCGAATGAGTCATAGCGCAGACTGTTGACATAGCTCAGAGACACTATTTGGAAGATTATGTGTGCGAAGAGCCGGTCAATTATTCAAATTCAATGCCCTTCAAATTGAATGGTAGAAAAATAATGATTAAATGAAAACACGGATTTTTCGAAGAAACATGAAAATTGAAGTGCTTATAACAGTGCCGTATGTGTATGTTATGATCTACAAATAATAATAATATTTAAAAATTTATATGAGTAACATAGATTTGGTAACCTCCAACTATAGACTAATGTACAATAGACAAAAAATACACAGATATCTTCACAGAAACAAGCAAAAATTAAATGAAAAAATCTGCGCGATGATGTTGCATCAAGCAGGTCACGCCCCCAAAAGCGCGCGATTGAATTTTTGAATTTGAAAATGTTCATTTTTTTTTTAATTTTTTAATTTTTTTTAAAGAAATTTTATACTTTGAGTTTGGGCTAAAAAATTGGGCTAAAAATTAGCTATAGTCGGCGTCCGGCGACTGCTGTACGCGGGTAGATTTACATGATTACCCCTTCGCTATGATCTCGCACGGACTAACTGGATATTTTGACTTTTTGAGATTATTTTGTTAATTTTAATTTCAGTAATATTAAGTACTTAAGGAAATTATATACTCAACAAGAAAAATAAAAAAGTTCACGCCAAACTTTCAAAATAAGCATTCGCACGTTGTGAGATCATTTCGATAGGCGCATGCACGTAAATCTAGCCCTCACTCCCACTAGCCACCGATTGTAAAAAATTTATAATAAAATCGGGAAATTAATATGAGAGAGTTCGATTTTTCAGCGTTTCGAACATGAGTTCGTCATTCCTAGAATTGGGATCGGCTGATTCATCGGAAGCGGCGGCTCAGAAAGTAGCCCAGCATATCGAATATGCCGCGGATACCGCTGACATCTTCGATAAGCTCACCCAAAATGGTACAACACCCGTGTCTGGATTAGGCGAGAAATTCTATGTCAAAGGGGATCCCGAGTTTTTGTGCACGCGGAAAATCCCGATTCCCGGTGAATTACAAATGCAAATGAATAGTCAGTGAACGCAAATAATTTTTAAACTATTTTTTTTCATTTTTAGACGTTCATTCGCAGTTCAGCATGGGATTTTTCACGGAAATTAGTCGTGTATGGGTTGTAATCGACAATAATTTATATATGTGGAATTATGATACGAAGTATGCGGTTTTATTCAATAATTGTCCATAATTCTTACTTTTGAGTGACGATTTGGCGTTTTTTGATAATTCCGACACAACTATAATGAAGGTTGCTCTCACAAAAATGAAGGCAGGCGTGTTTGAAGCAGGCGTGCAATACGGACTTGTTGTCGGAACTATCAGCGAAATTCTTTTATATCCCGTATTCGAAGTTGAAGAAGGTGGACGTTCCAGCATTATCGTAGATAGCAATAGAAGATTCCGGGTAATCATTTTTAAATATCTCTTTCAAAATATATTGAATTGTATGCTATTTTTAGGTTTCACTTGACGGTGCTGTCATTAATGACATTGTACACACCGCTAATGGGCGAATTTTCTATAGTGCAAATGATCGGCTTTTTGAGTTTTATTATGAGGTTGCACTTTTTCGGAATATAATAATTGAGTTGATGAGATTCATATAGAAACAAGACGGATGGTTTGGAACCAGCCACAAATGCAAGGCGATAAATCAAACTGCCACAATTTTAGGAACATTAATCCCTGCACTGTTTTTCGGTAATACCAAAGGTTTGAAAAAAATCCTCCATTTGAATTAGAAGCTGTATTGCAGAAGGTCTTGATCAAATTACTGTAGATCGTTCAAGGAATATACTGTACTGTCTTGGAAAAATGGGAACAATTATTGTAAAAATATATATATGTTGTCGAAGTCTCGCCACTGTAGAAAATTGGCGAAATGGCAACCAAAAAACTTACGAAAATTGTCTTGGCGCGCGATGAATCTATTTTTATGTATAGGCATGTAAATCTAAACTTTAATTTTGCACCAAGGCACTCTTTTATGGCATGTTAGGATATTTTCCATAGTCACGCGACTTCGACAATTCGAGAATTCAAGGAAACATTTTTTTTTAGGTTTTCGATTTGGGTGCTGATGGAGAAGGATGCACCAAAGTGTGCAGTGTGCCATCGTCGAAAATTGCGGTAGATACTGAAAAAAGAATCACTTTTAATTATTTGAATTTTAGCATGAAGCTAACCTTCTTACTCAATACGGCCACGATGAGTCGACGTTTAAAAATATTGTGTCAATTCGCGCTATTGAATCCAATCAGTCATCACAAATTAACTTGGTATTCAGAATTTTCTCACAAATTAGATTTAAATGTTTCCTTAATTCATTCAATTCAGGTTGCCACCACCGTTAAAGGAGTTCGAATGTACTTATCGGTACTTACACGAAATGTGAATTCGAATGTCAACATTATTGGTGGATCCAAGGTATTTCTTCTATTAAAAAAATTTTTTCTTGTCAAAAACGTTCTTGGCCCCTTATAGTTGTCATTTAAATAAATCATATATTTTTCTTTATTAGAAAAATGCAGCAGGTTTCAATTACAGAACGTGATCCAATCCGAAGTCCGTCCGCAATGTTTGCGTGTTGCCCATGTTCGATTTGCTCCCGGTGTAACACCAACGAGTATTTACGGAGATGGTCCGAACGGAGTCTCATTTGCCTATGTCAATGAAACATTCTGCGCTATGGCAACCGCCAACAGTCACAGTATTTATGTGTTCTCCAACTTTTTCTATCCTACAGCGCGAACTTTTATTGAGTCTGCGGTAAATTTTATTTTTTGTGCGACAAATTTTAAATTTTCAATTTTGAAGACGGACTGTGAAGTATCGGGGCACGTTTGGGAGATTGAAACGGTTACACATCAGCGGATTCAGAAGCGACCTCCTTTGCCAGGAGTTGTTGAGAATGTGAGACCTCATTCTTTTTATAGATCCCAGCTTGAGGATAACGCCAAACTGCTTGTTTGCTCGAATGAAGTAAGCTAAAAATTTTAGTTTTAATATATTTCAATATATTTAGGGAGTTTTTGAATATACTCATTTGAACGCTGTTGATGCTCTTCGAGATGCTCTTTTTGATGGAGGTGTCGAAGGAAAAGCGACTCTTAAGTTGTGGCAAAAGCTTGGCTCCACCGAAATGCTAGTTTTGGCGTTACGAATTTTGGCTAGCAACGTTCCACTAGATGAGAGAATAAAAAACAAGGTGCTTATGCGTTGTTTTTATTGAAAATGTTTTTTTTTGTAATTTTCAGGCTGAACAAATTTTGTATAGTCTCAAAGAAGCTCCAGAAATTGTTGAAAACGATCAGATGGAATCGGAATCTGTTTGGTCACCAAATGAAAGTAGTATTGCTGATTGGAAGAATAAAATGAAATGTGTGAAACAATTTATGCAAATTCATTTCATATTAATTTTCAGCTCCCCTTCTTTCATCAACTCCTAGAACTACAGATTTTGGACATAAAACTGCATACAACTCGCCGTTTTCGCCTATGTGTAAGCTATTTTTTACTCATTTTGTCGACGTCAAACGATTTTTTTAAATAAAAATTATTGGCTATGCACCATGGTGTCTCGACGCAAGAAAAAGATAGCAAATAAACGTACTAGCATTTAATATTTCAGTGAACGTTTAATTATTTCCGGTCGTATATCTGCAATGGTTATGTGATAGAGAAAATTCTGCTTTCCTTCAGTCGTTTGATGTCGATAGTATAAAAATGTATTCAAAAGAAAAATTAGCTCAAACATTTCTTAAAGATTGTCTATTTGTAAGTCAATTTACTTTTATCGGCACATTTTGGGCGATATATTGCGTTTTTTTTTTAAATTTGAAAGCGCTCTCATAACAATAATTTTATTAACAAATTATTGTCGGAGTCGGCTGCGGAACATTATCTAAATTCCAGAAAATTTCAGTGGTCTTTGATTAAAAGTGTAGATTTACGTGCCGATAATGATAGGTTAAAGGCGCGCACCGCACAGTAAGACATTTTCTGCAGTCCCATATCTCTGAAAATAGCTTTTCAATAAAAGGTTTGGTCTAAATTTTGATCTGCGACAGCGCTTGAAATAGTTAAAGTTTTTTAAAATTTGGTTTTTAGTGAGTACGTCTATGACGAGTGGAGCAAAAAACATGCGAATGTCACCGTCGAGAAGACATGACGCACTTTTCTATTATTTCTCTCGCTTGGTTGCTCCAATGTGGAATGATACGATTTGCGAAGTTTTCAATGGAAAGGTTTTGTCGGTTTTATCCATATTGCATTTTTATGTTAATCATTGCAGCATCTCCGTATTACTTTCAACCCAACTCACTTGATCTTGATGAAAGATGAAGTATCAACATTGGGGAAACTCATGGATGACTATCGATTGGTTCCTTCTGTTGACTTCCAAAGTCATGTTACAAATCCAACCGATATTCTGAACGGTAATTGTCTCGTCTGTGTACAGTAAAATCAATTAAACTCTTCAGCTGAAGCATATTCGTTGGAACGACAATCGCTTATGGGTTTACGCAAGCTGGTTGAGGCCACCGTGGTATGTCACTTTCTCACGTTTTCCCTATTAAAACATCTAGGCAACTAAAAATATTAATTTCCTTATAATTAACTACTTTCAGGAGACATTATCGCTCTGGATTCTCGCTTTTGAATACAATTTGGAAGCTATTTCGTTTGGTATGAATCCTGCAATTCTTCCCAATTTTGCCGGTCGAAAGTACATTATATTTTTTTAATTTCAAATTTTCCGCTTCATTTTAGATTATGCCAATTAGTCGCCGATGGAAGTAATCTAAATGCTGAATTGATTCGCGCTATGATAAAGTTTGTGTTTGAAATTTCTTAATAATTTTTCAACCGAATTTTTCAAAGGTATTTCCTTGGAGATGAAGCAGGAACGAAACAACTCTCTGAAAATTTGAGATCTATGTGTCCTAACCTATATTCTGAGGTAATTCAAAAACGTAATCTCTCAATTTATTTTGAATTTCATAGGATGATGCTTGTGTAACTCATGGAATGGAACAGCTCGAAGCTGCGAAAAAACTTGGAGCAGGAGCATCTCGGCGTCGCCTCGTAACTGCGGCCGTCGACATGTTCAAACAATCAATTGGCAAGGTGGTGCTCTCCTCGACATGCCAACAGCTCGCAGAAACTGTCGGGGCGTACGAAGAAGTCGTTGAATTGTGTCTTATGCGTGCTAACAAAGATGATCCGAAGCAATTGGCGTTATTGGCTTATAAACATGGAAGAAACGGAGCCGATACGGAAATGAGAGTCGCTGAAAAGAGAAGAGCTGACTGCTACAAGTAATTTATAATATTTTTTAAGGGAAAATAATTTCTCATTATAGAGTGATCACTGATGAGCTCGATCGCCTGGAAGAAGAAGCTTCGACTCTTCACGGCGCTCACAGCGACGCTGCTCTCAATCGTGATTTGATGATCACTGCGGTAATGAATTCGGAGGATCAACTTGCACATGCTGCGATATTCCGTTGGCTGCTTAGCAAAAACAAGACAAACGTCATTCTTCAGGTTTTTCCAAACCATTATTTTTATTCAATCTCACCCGATATAATTTTTTAGAGCAAATCGCCATACATTGAGTTCTTCCTTATACAGGAAATCAATACTGGTCGCGGTCAAAAATATTTCGATTTGTTGTGGAGATTCTACGAAAAGAGCGGAAGCTATGAGAAGGCGGCGAAATTGTTGAGCAAATTAGCCGAGAATGAGAAGTTAGTTGATACTATAAGTGATAAATATGACTTGGAATGTTTGCAGCTACGAAATCTCGTTATCGCAGCGTTGTGCTTATCTTTCGCATGCGATTATGTGCGCACAATCATGCAAAGATACTGCTGTTACGGAAAACATTGAAGAATTGAGGGATCGTTTGGAAGTTGCCAACATTCAACTAAGCATTAAGTGAGTTTATATTTTGCATTGATAATTAAAAATTTCGAAAATCGGCACATTGAAAATTAAAGGGAAGCGTTGGATTGTCCTTCAACACGAAACAAGGAGATTGTCAAACTACTCGATGGTCCGATAATGTCGCTCCAAGACCTGCTTGTTCGCTATGTGGTAATTGTAAAACCATTATTTGTACCAAATTACCTATATTATTTTGAGCTTCCTTTCAAACTTCACAAAATTCAACTGTCAATCTACTATTGCGCCAACATGTACGTAGAAGAACGGATTTTCGAAACATGGGAGAATATAATTCAAGAAGAGTTTGCGACGTCGCAGAATGAATCGTCATTGTGTGAAAATTTGATGCGCACAATTGGTGATTTAAATGCGATATACAGAGAAACCAACTACTTCCCAAAAGGTTATTAATTTCTAATATTTGCTTATGAAATATCAAGATAATTTTTCAGATTTCATTATTCGGCGAGTCTTGGAAATCGGTTCCGGTGGAATAACAGCTTCTCAGCGCATAGTTCTCCCCACATCTTTCTATCCACCTTTTTGTAAACATATCGAAATAACTCATTTGGAATTCCTTAAAATTGCCTCTGATGAATTCAGGTTGGCTAAATATTAAATTAAAAAAAAAAAACACATGATTGTTTAGAAGTGGTGGTGATGCTTGGTGGACACAAAACGAAAGAGGACAAGAATATATCACGCAAGTTGTGAAACGCATGGCAAAAGCTGTCATCCAGGATCTCGAGTCAAATCCATTGACGAAGAACAAGTAAGATTTTGATGTTAATTTTTCAATTGATGATCGGTGAAACAATTCATGCTTGCATCAATCAATTAATTTCCAGAAAATCTGTTGCCAATGAGTGTATCACCCATATTCTTCCGTTCATTCGCCGTGCTTGCGACGTTTCTTCTTCCCAGCAAATCCAGACAATAGGGGCTGAGCTCACCGCCATTCAGCACCGTCTGACCGCTTTTTCTTCGTAATAATATTATTTATTTTTATTTTCACCCGCTATTCTTATTATTTTTATTTTTTATCAAAATTAACCACTTTGAACCAAAAAAGAAAATTGTTTGATTGTTTCCATTCATTTTGTAATTGACTCTGCATAGTTTTGTTATCTGTTATCATGCGTTAATCTTGCACATCGATTCTATTCGTTTTTTGTTTCTCGTTCATCAAAATTTCTCAAATTTTCATTCTTTCTCTTTCCTCGCCTTTTTCTCTTCCGTATTTCAGCAAAAGACAAATCGAATATGCGTGCGTACCTTCTATCATTTTTTTTTATAATTTTGAATTTCTTTTATTCATATTTATCTTAACTCTATTGTTGTATAAATTTAAAATGATGTGATCTTCAACTCAACTTAATGGAATTTATCAATTTTAATATGAATCGTTGAATCGTATTTCTCATTTTCTCGTATTTCGTCCGAATTCTCATACATTTTATTGGGTTTTATTGCACCTTTATTAGGGCAATTTCGAAACGAAAAACGAGAATTGATGACAAGAGAGAGACTATTTTGGTGCATAATTGCGTCAAATCACGCGCATTGCGCCAGTCTCGTGCACTCTTCAATATTTTGCCGATAGCCGGTTTCTCACTCTCTTTATTTTTTCGAATATTTTTTTATGGAAATTTGTTTTGATTCCAGTTTTATGCTCTAGTCGCACTGTCGGCGATTTTTTGTCACTTCTTCGAAAAAATGGGACTAGCGGGAAGCAAGAGGAAGGAGACGACGTCTCCGAAGAATGAGTCCGAATCAAATAAAGTAATTTGGTTTTTTTTTCTTTTTTTTATTACAGCTCTCTCTTGTCTTTTTTATTTTGAAAAATCAATATAATTTGTTATACATTATTATATGTATAGATGGAAAAATAAATTTTCACGAAGTAAAAGCAGCTAAAAGCAATTTTCGCGATCGTGTAAAGCGGCTACCAGAATTTTTCACAGCAAGGCCTTGAAGTTCAGACACATTACGGTTCAAATTTATACAAAAAATAAACGCTAACGCAAGCGAACCGCAACTCTTCTGGTGAATGATTACGGTGGCCGCTTTTTTTTAAGAGAACCTACTATAGTAACGCATATGTCTTTAACAAATAAAAATAACGACTTTTGTTAGGTTGCTTCAGTAAAAAGAAAACCTCGTCCAGATGAGATGATGCACAAATATGCCGAGGTGCTGAAAGCACAAGGAGTCTTGCCCGAATTCTTTCTGGTCCATGAAACGAAAAGGTATAATTAAATGCATATAATTAAATAATTGAAATTTTCGATTTGCAGTTCACAATATGTCGATGAAGATGGAGACGTAGCAAATGAGTTTTATGAAGAAATGAATGAAGGAGATAAGCGACGTCTGTGCCGATTATTAAAGAATTTGAAGCCTCGAGTAAGAATTCTGATTCAATTTTTGTATTCATTAATATATTTAGGGAAAAGAACGGTATGCAATTCCTCGGCTCAAACCTGATATTCCAGTAGTCATCTGGGAAGTTGGAAATGAAAAAACGTGAATCTTGAACTAATCTCAAAAACTGCTCATATCGAATGATCTGATCTCGTACACCTCGCCGCTAGATTCGATTCTTGTATTTTCTCACTGTCCGACTCTGCTTATTCGGTTTTCATTGAAGTATCTAGTCTGCGACGACCCACTTTTGTCACCATATATACCCACTGTGATTCAATTAGCCGAATAGGAAATCAACAAATAATGAATATTTCATTTTTTCTCTCCAAAATATACCATATAAACGCGCGTAATCAGAAACCCGTTTCGAAATACGAACTGGAAAATTATGGCAAGAGATTGAACGAAAAATTATGGCCGAAAGATTTTGGGGAATTCAATGTGTGGAATGACGAGGATAACAGAAAATTAAAAAAAAAAACCGAAAAATTGTACAGACAAAATTACAAGTCTAAACAGACAAAATCTTAAAACAAAAAAAGGAAGTGTGATGCGAGCCTAGAGATAATCGCGTTTCGCCGCAACGATTTCGATGTCGCTTTTGGGTAGCGGTTTTGGCATTGTGTCAAGAATCAAACTGCCGCGCATCAGTTGCTCAAACGCAAGTGCTTTCCCGATTTCCGGATCGATTCTGAAATTATTTAATTCTAAATTATGAAAGTTCGAATGAAAATTTCATTGTATAAATAGGGAGTGTGATTTCAAAGAATGTTGGCCACAGTTCATACTTTCTCAATGTCAAATCTGCTCGCGGTGAATGTTGAAGTGCGCTCATTCGTGCTCTTTGTCTTTCTTCGATTTTTCTTTAAAAAAAACATTCCAATAATAATTGAAAAAGAAAACAAATCAAAAACCTAGCACTTGTCTCATCGATCGATTCAAATGCATCATTATGGCACATCGAATCCGGTGCAGTGCTTTCAGGAAGTATTGGTGGCGCGGAAGATCTGAATTCAAAAATGAGCATACAATCTTATTTTAAAAAAATGAAACATACGTTTTTCTTGATTTAATAACATATATCATACATATCACAATAATGAGAATGGTTGCGACGACGAGCAGCAAAACGGCAACGAGCTCAGTGGCAAACTCGTCGATATTGCTCATTCTCAAAACATTATCGCCAATATTGTTGGACGCCTTTAAAACATTTCAGAAATTAGTCATCGTCATACACGTGCAGGTGATAAGCAATCAAGTAGTTCGGCAAATAAACGGTAAGACTTGAACGCAATTGGAGGAATTTGAGACAAATTTGTCGAACAAAAAACAGAAGATGTTTCTATGGCAACAAGAATGTTTGGACGAGAGCCACAGAAAAGTCGCGAGCAAAATAATGCAGTCTCAAAGATGGGGAAAGCATTCGTGCAAAAAAAAAACTTGTGATGGAAAACATGCGAAAGAAAGACGTATTTAGAAGAAGGGTAAATCCATAAAAACGAAAATAAAATTAGAAAAGAGGCAACTTCGATTAAATGGATTAAACAAAAAGTTGAATATTTTAATATGATAATTCACCAATTATTTATGATTTTTATATATGGAAATTTTGGATTATATTTTTAAATCAGGTTTTCCAAAAAGAATAAATAAACGTTAGAAAGGTGAAAACTTTTTGAACAGAATACCCCGAACACCTTAAAATGAAATTTATGTCAATCAAAAAAAAAATGAGAAAATACAATTGTTTTCTAAGAATCAGAATGCAGGTATGTTATTTACACGCGAATCCGCGTCCAATTACTCTACGGCGATATTCTTCTTCTCTTCTTTCTCTTTTTGATAGGAACGACGGAGCTCTTCGAGCTTGCGCGTTTGTTCCGAATTTCCCATCATGCTCAATTTACGACCTTCCACAGATAAAGTTCTACAAAAACGACCAAATTGAATAGTATGGGGTTTCGCAAAACTCTCACCTCAGACTGCGTCTTTCTTCCGATGGTGGGATACTGTAATGAGCAGCGAGACGAATAAGAGCCAACTCATCGACAAGGCTCCGATCGGATACCTGCAACTATTAACGAAATACAATGATGACGTGACAGATGATGAAGAAGATGATGACAACCAACATTACACACTTCCTTCGAACCAGTTTTCTCGCAATTCGCACTCTTCAATTTCAATTTCTACCAGCAAATTTTGTGATTGGCATGGAAAGAAAATAATAAACTGAATTAAGAAACTTGTTTGAAACATTAGACCCTAAAATTGAAAGAATTTGAAAAAAACGAGACTTCGGATTATCCAACAGGGATATAGATTTTCTTAGTAATATAATAAATCAACACCGTATCAAATAATCGCTAATAATGAATGTTTGCTAGGGCTTGCAATCAAAATCAATAAAAAAAACAAACGGTGGCGAATAAAGAGGAAGACGCACGCGGGGGCGAGAATAAGCAGAAATCTCGCCGTATCAGCGATTTGCAATCTACGCGTCCCTCCGAACACGATTATCTGTTCGTGTTCGTCGCAGTCTTCACTTCATGTTATTATAAACTCACTTTTTCAAGCATCCGGTAGAACGAAGCCGTGTTTCCAACTCGTCCCAAGTCACCGGATCTGCAATATAATAACGAATGATATTTTGCGGATTAGACTTCGCAAAATCGCTTTTGAGACCAAAAACGCGTTTAATACCAAAGATTAGCGACGAAAACAAACATGAATAGGATGGTTTCTTTTGTTAGTTAAAATCGAAAAAAAATCTAGAATATTGCGATTTATTTCGAGATTATACAAAATCGGGTTAAAGGTTTTCGTTTGAGATACAGAAAACTGGTTTTGATTAGAAGTTTTTACCTCAACTGCCGCAAAGCTTCGAGAAGGTCTTCAACGAAGGAATCAATAACTCCATCTTCACACATTGAAAGGGTAATTGGAACTCTTGCGGCTTCTGGAGATCTGAGCGGATCAACATGCCACCCCTTCAAAAGTCAAATTTTAGGAATCATTTTGAAAAATCATTTCGTTAAACGTCCTTTTAACTACATTTTTTTTCGAATAACATCAAATCGAACTATTAAAACTTCTAATATAATCAAAAAATTAAAAAAAAAGTATTTTCAATAATAAAAAACCGACCTTTTGCACCATTTTGTCAACCAAATTATAAATATTGACATCCTTTGCAGCGAATGCAACAACACACAAATCAGCTGAACCGCGGAGCCCAATTCCTAAAGTAAAATATAGGCGTTGTTGTTTGAAGAATCTTCTCGAACCGTCTAGTCTACTCAATTTATCGGCTAATAGACGAGTTCCCTCAACGATACGCTGACAGGCATTGACATAACCGTCGCGACCCTGAAACTCATATAAAATTGATGAAATAGGATATAAAAAACGAGACAAAATTGAAAACTAATTTAATGAAGCACGAAACTTTCGATGATATTTAACTGAAAAATTTTAAGTTTCTTTGTTTATAAAAATTTGCAGCACACGAAAAATGACATTGAAAAAAGAATATATTCTTTCTGGTTTCACAGTTACCTTTCTAAGCATGGTCGCCCACGAAGTTGCAACAGCTCCTCCATCTCGTCCTCCGTTCATTGTTGGGGTCGCATAGCTTCCGCCGGTCCAGCTCGAGTTCACAAAAAATTGGTATCGAAGGAACACCGGCTCTCGATACATCAACACCGACAAACGACCCGGTGATTGTCCATACTGCAAGTTATTCGATTATAAATTATTTCGATTAAACAAACCCTGTGAAGGTCAGCTGAAATAGACGTGACACCAGGAAGGCGGAAGTCAAATGCAGGTACAGAATAGTCAGCGAACTCCATAAATGGAAGTACAAAACCACCAAGAGTGCAGTCGACGTGAAGGGGAATGTGGTATCGCTGAGCAAGCTAGAAGCAAAAAACAGTCATTAAATATTCTCGAATTTCTCAAAACCTTGGCGAGTTTTTCAATCGGATCCACTGTTCCAGTAATGTGATTCGGAGCACTTGCAATAATCTTTAAAAGTTTAAATATCACAATTACATATTATGATCATCTTTTACCATGCACGTTTTGGGCCCAATTGCTCGTTTCATTGCCCCAACATTCGCACGATCATCTTCCGTACAAACTGGGATTCTAAACAATTTTATTATAAAATTGATCAAAACGTAGTAATTTTTTGGATCAATATCGATTCGTTGCAAATTTAAAAAAACCTTTTGATAGTCATATCAAAGAATTCCGCCGCTTTATCTAGGGCCGGATGAGCAGTGGAAGGTGCAATAATTTCTGCCCGGTATTCTCCGCGAGCACGACTTCGATTTCGATATGCTAGAGTGATAAAATTTAACGGACAAATAAAATGATGGATTATACCAAGACAGGCAAGCAATAGAGCCTCAGTTCCTCCTCCAGCTACAACTCCGCATGATTCTTTTCCGCCATGGAACATTGCACAACACATTTTCAGAATCTGAATAACTCATATTTTCACCGTAAAATTGGTTTTTTAAAACATACTTCTGCTTCCATTTTTCTAACCCCTGGAAATGCATCAGATCGATGAGGATCGCTGTGGGAAAATAAATCAAATAACTAAAACAAAAATTCGTTGAAATTATGAGAATAAATTTAAAAAAAAACCTTAGCGGATAATGCCAAATCTTCTTTTTTCGTCTGAGGATCGTAATGTTGCATATATCGACGCTCTCCCATCATTGCATATCTTCTTGCATCCGCAAGAATGTCTTCAATATCCATGCACCTCTCCGGAAGAAATTTATAAAACTCCCTTAGCTGAATAAATCGACGATATTTCGATTATATGAAAGTAGAAAAAACCTGATCAAATTGATGAACTTCCTCTTCAATTTCGGCCCGCGCGCGAGCTAAATCATCTTCGATGCGTTTTCGAACCCATGGAAGCGAACGTACGGCAGCATAAAACGATTTTCTAAAATCAAAGAGAAATCGAATAATCGTAGGAAACAATTCAACAATTAGTAGTACTTAATCAATTCCAAAGGTGGATCATTTGAGCGGAACATTCGACGGATCCACGAAACAAAGAATGCCAAAGAAATTGCATAGGAGATAACCTTAATTAACGAAATTTATGGACTGCATTCTTGGTTTAACGGCGACTTTGATTAAAAAAAACAAATAACATTTTATTCTTAGAAAAATAGTCATATTGTCCTAAAAAATAATTTTTCTTTTTCATAGCAATTCTAAAACAGATTTCCATTAGTTATTCAAAAATTGTTTTTCTTTTTTCCCCACAATCCAAAAAATAAATAAAATGAAATATTGATTTACCTGCCATGGTTCTAATCCGGAACATTTCGAATTAACAAAAACTCGAAATTCATCGAGATAATCAAGAAATATTCGTAAGGTCAGCTCTCGGTCCTGATGTTCCGAGAAGCTCATCTAAAAGTCAAAAGTTTAAAGTGACAGAATTAAAAAGAAGGTAATCGAAAATCGACGTTTGAAACGACAAAAAAATTTGGCAAAAACACGAAGATCAGTTGTAAAGTTTCAGCGAATATTCACATTGAAAACAAATGAAACGAATTTAAACCGAAATGAAACAAAACTAATTGAAATGATTAATACGATGCACAACGTGCAAGAAGATCAACGAGAAAAAGAGAACGAGAGAAAGAGAGCAGACAATTGGAAGAAAGCTTCAAAATTTAAAAAAAAAGAAGATATTTTTCAATAAAATGAAGAGGGTGCAAATAAGGAAATACACGTAACAAGAACTCAATTTGGCAAATTTCAAAGAAGATCCAAAATTCACAGTAAAATTAAAAAGAAATTTAGTAAAAATTGGCTTAATGTAACATTTACTTCTTCTAAATTATGTCTTTTTACGTAGTGTTCGGAATATTGTCAAATATTGCCACATTGTATCGATTGGAGAATAATTCTCGGGATTTCCTTGTTCGATGGCATCCGGTCGTTGCTCAGAGCTGCTCATAAACAACGTCCGCATGAATTCCACGAGCAATTCACGACATTGCGAAACAACTGAGCTTGCTCGGTACTCCACCTAAAAAGCAGTAGAATATTTGGCCGCGAAGTTTGAAATAAAATTACTTCAACTATCACCCCTTTGAATGCCGATACTTGTGTTGCATTACCAACTCGTATCGTGAAATCATTCAAAGTGTATTCACTTCCTTTGACCTCAAATAAAAAAATGGATTATATCGAGTAAAACGGACAATTTTCACCTCAAACTTTCCCAATTGATCAGGCGAGCAACCATTCCTCATTTTTCCTAAAATTAAATCGAATCCTCGATCGCAAATTGCTCGAGGACTTCTTTTGTAGGTATCAGCGGCAGCTGAAAGTTTAAATTTCAATTTAATAGAATTATACTTGATGCAAAATAGTATTTTGCCTCAACATTCTTATCAATTTCGATATGATAACATTTTTCGATCCAAAAAGAACAAAAAATAACGATTTCGAACATCATAAAATAGGAAATTCTTATCAATAATTATTTAGAAGAAAAATCGTTTTTCTTTTCTTCTTTTGAATACTCAAAAACTTTTACCAATGGAAAATGTAGTCTGTGGGAAATTCGAGTGATGCAATATGTAATTACAAGCAATTTCCAATTGATGCTGCAATTTTTCAATAAAATCGTAAAAAGAAACTTTGCCGCAAAAACCTTCTCTGTTGGTACATAAGGAATCGAATCGACCGAAAATGTCCCAGCATAATCAGCGCCATTCGATTCAAGAATCCTTTCGACGGCGGTTTTGTTGAGCTCCGTTTCAAACACCCAAGCAACACCCATTTGTCAATCTAATCATCGCCAATGTTGCTCTACTCGTCAATTTCAACATAAATAAAATAAATTGCGGGGAAAACCATTTCGGTCGAATAATTCCAAACAATGAACAAAGATCATGAATCATTATGAAGATGTATTGATTAACAACATTTTACACATAACAAGACAAGTAATCAATCAATCAGTCAACAATCATGTTTGATTAGAAATTTGTCGAAACCCGAAACACGTTCACTTCATTGATTTGTTGCGCGACGATCGGTAATCACTTAAAATTTTCTGGTACACTGAATAGAGAACCCGCGGAATGGGAGTCATTCGACAACAACGGTATTGTCCTGCAAAAAAATAATGGGATGATTATGATACCATGCGGTTGAAAGTTTTGCCCAACCCAAAAAAAGGGGGGGACACATTTTAAGGGGTTTAAGACATATTTGAAAGAAATAAAACAAAAACTCTTATCAAATTGCGATGATGAAATGACGAAACACTTTGAATGGATTCTTTTTACTTCGTAAAGAAATTAGTGATAACCTTTTGACTATCAATTAAAAGATTTCAATAAAACATGGGACAAACCTAATTCGGAATTGAATTGAAATAAAAACAAATACAAGTCGCCAATTTCGATTGGAGTATCTGTTGGAAGCGGGCATTTCAACGCAAAAGTCCCTGAAAAAAAATGAATCGAAAAACAAAAAATGGTGAAATGTACCAGTATGATCATTGATAACAGGAGGATCGAATGAACTTAAAAATGCGCAAACGACAGTTTCTCCACAACTTCGCATTGAAATTGTAGAGCAATCATCGCGTTCACACATCTGAATTGGTGGTAAGTGCGACAAACCACATTAAAACGGAATAATTCAACGGATTCCAACCAAAATCTGCTTGACATAAATACAAATTTATTTACAACATTGTTCATTTGTCATCTTTTATAGAAAATGCTTTGCGAAGACGTTCCTCATTCTCGTCAATTGTTTCAAAAAATGCCCAATACTTTTCAATTATTTCAGGATGTGATTTTTTCAGCGAAGATATAATAAGTGACTGAAAATGCGGTTTTTAAATAAAAGAACCTATTTTTGAAGTGTTACTTCAGCTGTTGGAATAGTTTGTGTTGCTGATACTGCGTAAAATTTGTCAAACTTCTTAGGATCCTCAAATTTCGCTTCAACCCCCCAAGCTTTCATCCATTTTGTGGCGCGAATCTCACTAGATCGGAATGTCGCAGCAAAAACGACAAAATCACCTCAAATTGAAAATAATTAGATTATTCGGTAGTTAGTTTGAGCAAATAAATTTTGAAGAATGTCATTTTGAGGACCTTTAAAAAATAATTCCTTATTTTTGCATCTTTGGGAGAATCTTAATTATAAGTGAAAACATTGATTGGATCACCTGGTTTAAAAATGTCTAAAAGACTTGTCGCATCAGCTAAATCTCCTGATGGTGTGAATGTTAGCATATGGCAGCTAAAAGTCATTCTTCAATTAATGAACATTCATAAAATACATACTGAACATGCATGTTTATTAACCTGCTATCCACTACACATTCGTTTGCAGATATATCTTCAATTCTACCTATTCCTAAAACTTGTTATTATAACATATGGCCTAAAATCGAAACTGTTCACCGGTAAAATCAGCTTCAACATCGTTACAGTCAAATAGTTTTTGAGCGCGATAGGCTATATATTTACACGTATTTATTTCTTCCTGCCTACGAATATACATAAGAATTTCGTCATCTGAAATAAATAAAAAACGAAAATTCATTGATGATCTGTTTTTTCGCTTTCCTGGTGCTATATATTCGGTAAGATTTGTGACTTCAGTAGAATCAAACGCTGATCCGGGAAGAAAAACATTTCCATGAACCGATTTAGCATACCCATAATTTTCTAATGCCAAAACTACTTTTCCTACCTAAAAATTTTTTTCGAACACTTCGGGTTATATGGTTATATACCACAGGGGTTTCTTCTGACACATCATCATTAAGATCAGTACTTGTCGAAATTATTGTCAACTGAAAATATTTTCATATTTACTCATAAATTTCCTATAAAATACAACTGTTTGATTTAAATTTTTAAGTCGTAAACTACTTTTAGGACAAGATTCAAATATTTTCCAATTAATTATTTAAATGCATTTGGGTAAATTTTCTTGCACATTCAAAATTTGCAGATTTGATTTTTAAAAAACGACAATTATAAAAATCGTGTAAAGATACTTTGGAACAGAGATATGTGCATCCATTTTGCAAATTCTGTCTGATTGCAGAAAATTGTACTACATAGTCTGCACTGCAAAAAATTAGTATTTGTCAATAAAGATTGAAAACATACCGCAAACTTTCTGTCAAATTGTCTGGAATTGTTCCATTTACTTTAACGTTTGCAGGAACAAAAACGTTTCCATATTCACTAATTATATAGGCATATTTAACTGCAACTTTACTTACTACACCTGTTGCATCTAATTTTTCCGACATATCTCTGAAAAATAATTTTTACTGCTTAATTAACATAAATTTTAAAAAATTCAATTCAAGATTATAAAAAAAATTCAAAATTCAAAATTTGAATGCAAATAAGTCTACTCAAATGCATTAGGTGTTTGCGGACTAAATCTTGCGTACCGTACTCTTTTTCACTTTCAAGTTCGCTACATTTTTTGCAAAACATAAAGCTGTGCAGGTAATGTCGTCCGGTTAGATTACCGTTTGGATTAGCGCCAGTTCATCCGACTTGTTTCATACAAAAAAGGCGGGCCATGGTTTTATATCGCAAAAAAATGAGTCACTTTTACTTCATCATCAAGCATGCTTTCGATTTTTCTGGGTAAATATTATTCTCGAAATTTATAAATTATAATGCATTTTAGTGATTTTTCTTCAATTTGCAACAATATATGGTCAGTATGGAATGTTCGGTGGATATGGTATTCTTAAAATCTAAATGTTATTTTGTAGTTTTAAAATGTAGGAATGAACTATGGAATAAACCCGTATATGGGAGGTATTTATGGGTAAGTTTTGAATTTTTAATTGATATTTATAAAGTATTAATTGAAAATCATTAAATTATCAACGAAAACTGTGGAGTGGCGCATTCTAGAACCACAAATCTCGTTGCCGACGACGAACCTCCAAAAAACAAGCGTGATTGTCGCGGTCTTCCATCCATGAGAGCTCGAAGTATTTGCAGATACGGTAATCCGATGGGCGGCACATTCGGATGCACTGATATGAGTCCACAGTGCGCTTTGTGGGCGAGTACTGGTGAGTGAATGACACAACTGGTAGCCAGCGCTTTCTTAAAATTCAACTGTAAGATACTTTGACAGGTCAATGCGCAACGAATCCACTAACAATGAGATCAATGTGCGCCATGTCGTGCGGATTGTGTCTTGGTACAGGATTAGGCGCGATCGGCACTGGCTTGGGAGCTGCTTATCCATTTGTGGGACGCTCGATTTATGAAACTGGAATTTTCCGATCACCTGATGCTGATTTAAAGCCGATTGTGGCAAGATTTCTCTAGTTGGAAATAATCAACTAATTTTTAATTTTTGTAAATTCGAAATAAATTATTTATGATTAAAAAGTATGTTTTTTTTTACATAAAAACGTTTGTTTATTGGCAAATGACAAACGTAATCAAAAATTTTTAGGCGAATGTGCAAAAAAGCGAAAGATTATTTTAATCGAATAGTTCATTTTTTTCATTTTGACGCATGACCAATAAGTTTTTTGAAACTGGCCATGGAATTATGGCTCCGATCATAAGAGCCCGCACAGGTAAAATGCGGCAGACACATCACTACATGCTTCCATATATCAAACGTCTCGCATTGGCGTCCGATACAACTCAGACGGGACCAATTCCCGTGAATTCCTTAGGAAACCTTTATTACACACCTTCAGAACTGACTAAATCACCATCATTGTGTATGACCGCCCTAGTCGCATACTATCATCCTCAGTGTGTAACAAAGTGACGTGCCTCCTGCACCCTCTCTCTTATTCGCTTATGTGTACCGACATCTTGCGGGTTTCGCCTCATTGCATTTTTTGTGTGTGAAGGGGAGGAGCGACGAAAATTGCAACGAAAATAATTTGAAATTTTCGAATAATTTTACATGTTCTTAACAGGAACATGTAAAATGAAAAAATTTTAATCTTTTATTTCCTTTAAAACAGTAAAACGCAGACGAAAATTGTCACACATTTCATTTCGTGGAAAACGACAAAAACAGCTTTGAATTGAAAAAAAAATGTATACTTCTATTGTCCCTTAAAAGGGGACTACTTACTTTTAAGCCAATTTTTCTCTGTTTTATCCTTTTATAAGTAATAAAATAATGTTACAATTTTTCAATTAATTTAGTGCCCTGGTTGAAAAAGTGGACGACGTGAAATGTGCCATGGCTGAATAATTCGCGGCCGCATTCGAAAGGCGAGTCCCGCCTTTAATGGACTAGTTTTTTTGCACGGCCAATCACAAGAATAATTTCGAAAGAAGTTGAACGAAAGTGTTTATTCAGATTTTTCAGAGAATATTTTCCCCAAATCATAAGATCGACAAAAATTGCTGGCATAAATTTCAGAGGAAACAATATTTTGAAGAATTAAAAAAATGCAATATCATACTGCGGAATTAAGTTGGCCATCAGTAGAGTTTACTGGAAATGTAAAACGATATTAAATTAATGTTTTTATGTTTATTCAGCTTCTAGTCGAACTTTTTACTGCGGATAGTTGGGTGTTGACGATGACAACCGAACCCGGATAGTTTTTGATTCCAACTGAATTAAACACCAAATGTCGAATCCTTCTGCAATTATTTCTGTATTTTTCTAATACCAATTTGTATATTACGGATTGATTAGAATGTAGAGTGCCGGATTGACCGAATTCCAGACCATCCAAATGAAATGCCCGAGGAATAATCCAATACTCAGATCCCAAGGAATCGGAATATATTCCCATGTAATATATCCAAGAACGTGAAAAATCGAAGTGCAAAGAACTTGAAGCGATAAAAAGAATTCTCGTTTTGAAAGAATCGAGGCTTTCTGAATTTGCCTGTTTATTTAATTTAAACTTGAATAATTCTTACGAAATAAATGAAAGTAAATATAAATGCATGTGAAAGCATTGAAACAATGACATCAATTAAGGATATGTCGGCGCTAATTGCTCGAATAACATGAGAATATTCATAATCAGCCTGTTTACTTTTGCTTTTCTCGATTTAATCTTGTTAACAAACTAACCACGTAATGATAAGTATATGTAGGCAAAAGATAGACGAAATGGCTTAAACTCGTGGAATTTATTACGGCAATACTGAACCAAATAAGAACAAATATCGATAAATAGACCTATTTGAGCCGCGTATAATATATTAATAAATTGTATAAAATGTCTCAAACCTTCATAAGATTTTTCGAGAAAAATCGGTTGGTTGAAAAGTGAAAAACGATTGAAAGAAATCGGTTGATGTTGAGGAAGATACTCAATAGGAGCATCGTGACCCAAGAAGCATTCATAATTGCTCCGACAAGCTGCAATTGTTGTTTTCGTTTTGTTTATTCGAATTTCAGTAAAATAATTTGAACAAAATAAAAATAAAATTGAATTATGCTGGAGATGAATTATTTGAATTCGGCACGTTTCGGCTTGTAAGAAAAATCGAATACAAGAGGAAGGCATGTTCAGTGAAAATTCTCGAATTCCATAGATTTAAAATACATTCAATAATATAATAATAATAATAATGGGAATTAGACTAATTTTAGAATTGATTATAAATCACACCTTTTATACTAATAATTGTTTTCGATAATTGAATTTAATATATTTCTATAACATTTTTTGGTTTCGTAACACCTGAATAACGTGAGTAATGTTCGTCATTCCATGTTCTCGCCATATTTTTTGCAAAAATATCGATAAGAAACTGATTATTTAAAAATAAAACACTTTATATGCGTTTTAATATAATTTTTAGCTTATATTCTGAAAAGTACTTACAAAATCGATAACTCCGAAATGCGGCTTCGAATCAAGGATATAATAAACCGGTATTATATGAGCGATAAGTTGAAGGAAATCAAAAACTGATATCCATATCATTATCTTGAAATAGTGCATTCCATTTGTGGTAGACAAAAAACATAGTAAGGAGAATGGAATAGAGATCAATCTGAACCTGATACGCTGGCAATCTTCGCATTTCCTTATCCATCAAAATTGCTCTCGTCACCATGATTTGAAGGATCATGAAGAAAGTGCAGTAGATTGCAATGAATATTGCGTATGGAACTTCTTGACACCAATAGATATCGTCGGAATAAACGGGAAATAAAATTTCGTCTGTAAAATCTCAATGAGGGTTTTGAAAAGTTAAAGACATGCCGAGAATTCGTAAACTAACAACTTAGAGTGCACAAAAATCGAAACAACCGAATCAAAGGAACACTTTGGTAATTATCGTTGGAAAAAAAAGACGTACCAAATCCAACAAATGAATATTGGATAGTGAAGAATCCAACCATTGAATTGTTGTCCATTTAGCTGAAAATCGAAGAGAACAAGATAAATAAAACAAGTTGAAGGATTATTGCGGGGGAATTTATTGTGGCGCACTTGTTCGCGCTCCATTTATGCGCCGCCAATTTCGTTAGTTTTTTTGCGCCCCGATATGATGTGATTAGATTTTCGGTAACAACCGAGCTTCGGAGACCGATTTCTCGAACTAATACACTTTTCAACGCGGATCTTGATGCTCTGAATAATGGAAAGAAAATCGTGAATTAAAAACAAATACGTTTATTAAAATTTTGTGTCGGTGAATGTTGTACGTTGGCAGATTTAGGGGTACGCAATGGGCTTCCGAAGAATCATTTCTTGTTTTTTTTTCTTCTGATATCGATCGAAAATTATCAAATTTTATTAATAACTCAACAATTTTTGAAAAATCAATGATATAATGCAAAAACGAGCGCGTTAATTTCTTTCTAACCGATTTCGCGCGCAATTTTTTTTTGCAAGTTTCCGAAAATTCCTGGAAAATCATTTACGTAATGGCGTGTTAATATCGTTATTTATTGTTATGTCTACAATAATATATGTTGTTGATTTTTCGCCGAGTAAATTGAACAGATTGAAAAATGAGAGTGCAAGTTGCTCATCGTTGAACTGATTTTCAAAGTATCAAACGAATATCTGTTCAATAGCCCTAATTTTGTTATGTTGTTCAGAGACTTCCACAGATTATTATTCCATGGGTGGACCAAAAATCAATTCAGAGGCGAGGATTGCGGTGATGAGATTTTAGAACTGAATGATTTGCAAATATATTCGAGTGATTTTGCGGCTCCCGTTGTACGAATAGGTTTGAAAAAGGAAGTAAATTCAGGCGTATTCGAAATATTAAATAATCAGATTACTTGCCAAACAAACAAGAGTCAAAGAATATTTCAATAGCGAGTATAATAATTGAAACTGAAAAAATGAATCAGTAAACTGGGGACGATCAGGTGTTTTCAGCAGACTCTAATAAGAATCAACAAAGTGCCTGTACAGAATCTACCGAAGCTGTACGCAAACTCTTCTGGGACCATCAAAATCTGTACAGACCTTCAGTAGATTCAAATAAGAGTTTTCGACTTTCTCGACTATCTGTTTCGAGCACAATTTTCTAAATTTTTATCTTTTTTTTTTGCAAAAAATTGATTTTAAAAATGGATGAAAAATAGATACTTCTATAGTTTGAACCATTTTTCATAAACTTTTAATCCATTTTTTGTCCTTTTCCCAGTTGCTTTGAGCTAATGCTTTGAGCTTTTAACGGAGGACCCAAATATCCCCTAATAAATGTGATTGATAATTTTCTGAAGCCTGGCGACCTGAAATTTCGGACTTGTTGTGATTGTAAAACAAAACAGTTCATTGATTTTTCATTTCGTCAATATCCATATCCATAACATAACAATTTAAAGTGTTTTATTTGAACGTTTTTGGGGAGAGAGATGAGAGAGAGAGAGAGAGAAAAATTGGAAACAAAATGACAAACAAAATAAAGTAATGCGAGTAGTTCACTAAATTTCAGAGTTCTCGAGATCAAATTTTATTAATCGAAATGAAAGGGAAAAGAAAGATGGGATGGAAATGGATGGGGACTAGGAGCACGACACTCGAGTTGACGAATGAACCAGACATTAGAGCAAAAGCTGGTCGAGGTAAAGAAGCTCGGCGTTCGGATCGACGCGTCTCTTGCCGAAACGAATGTAGCCGGAACGCGCTTTCGGTTGACGCTTCTCCGAGATGCTCACGTCACGACGAGCACGAGATGTTGCAGATTTTGCTCCTACTGATGCTGATGCTGCTGAAATAACACGTTTTCAGATGATTATTTCTTCAAGTATGTCAATCTTTGATTCGAAACTAACTTTCGAAGGAAAATGTTTTGGATAACCGAATAAGCAAAAATTGAATTACAAACTTTCGTACATTCTTAGTTTCTCTCGAGTTACTCTGTAAATCTTCAAGAGATTCAAATCACAATATTAAGGACTTCGAAACATGTGGACACTTAAGAGTTCTTTCGATTTTTTCCTACAAAAAAAAAACAGCAATTTGTTATCTTATTGAGTAGCAGATGTTCGGATTGACTAAACGAAACCTTAAAGCGTCTGTTTCGAGCGAAAATACTAATGAATACGGTTATTCGCATAGGCAATTTAATAGAAATCTTCTCATCTGGAAGAAAAAAAATGACATCAAATTGAAGGGTCCCTCGGAATGAAAAAATGAAGGTTTCATTCAAATTGTTTCAAGTTTTCGAAATATTCAACTCACGTTTTTCGAGCGGCACCGCGAAAGCAGCAATGAGACAGACGAATAGGATCGCAAGGAAAGCCGAGAGTTGCATGATGATTACCTGAAACGAGATATTCGAATTGGCGGTGTCGGTCAGAACATGATCGAATAAGAAGAAGAAGAAGGCGAAGAGCGAACGAGGTCGTGTGAAATGAAACGGCCATCACCTTATATGGTTATAATGTTTTAATGCCTTCCGGAGGCCCCGCCCACTTTTGGCAGCCAAATTGTAGGAGACGAGATGACGTGCGAAGTTTCCGGCAAAGGATTATTTATTTTATTGTTTCTCTTTCTTTTTTCGGCTTGAAGTTGGATGCGAATTGAAACAATTTTCGAATGGATAATTATCCAATTTGGTAAATTAGAAGCAGAAAGAGCCAAAGAATAGATTCGAGAGCACTTAATTAAACGGCTGGCGAATGCAGACCGGTGATGATCATTGAGACTTGTGCAATAATAACGTCAAATTTTCGCTGCGGCAAAATTAGGGATCCGAGTGGATCATGAGTTCTAAAACACACTCGACTAGATTTACCAGGTTTCCAAAAAAAAAACTCGTGCTCACACACACACGCTACCAAGAAGAGAAGAGTTTGTTGCAAAACTCGAGTTTAGACGTGGGAAAAGTCGAATGAAAGCCGGCGTCATGTTTGACAAGGTCGACATCTCGCCTCGTCTCGATAATAGAATGGTTATGACCGAAATTGGTGTGAAATTGGACATTCGAATGGGTTGTGCAATGGCCGGGCCAATCGAAGACACAAAACGACAGCGACAATGAGATGGCGCCTAATTTCGGTCGACCTTTTTGTTTTGTATATTCGACAACACCGTTTTGTTAAGATGGTCGCCAAAAAACGGCCATGGCGCCACAAAACATGCACAATTTGAGCCATTTAGTTGAACATTTCACAGCTTGAAATTTTTTGTATTTGTAGTCGAATTCGATCCAATTTTCTTGGATGCAACATTTTCTATAAAATAGATTTGAAGAGGAGAAATCTCACAAAAAAAGAACGAAATGCAAAGAATTGTGTGATTTAGCTTGATTCGAAAAAATATGGACTGTATGTGTAATCAAACCAAGGTTTGAGGTCAACTAAATCCCGTACACTTTACACTTATCCAGCCATAGGAAGTTACACCCAAACGGTTTTTCAACGAATCAACACACATTCCAACATTCCAATTGCCATCTACATATATGAAGTTCGAAATTCCACTTCAGTAAAGAGTTTCACAATGAAATTTTGATATTATCATTTTATGATTCTATCCTAGGAAAACAATAGTTTTTTTTTCTTTTTTCGAGGCAAATTCTGAGTTTGCAAAATTGCTTTAAATTATTTTGATTTTTAAATTACTTTTTTTAAAGAAGAAACGTTTTCTTTTAAACACTCTAACTTTAATAAGCCGTTGGATTGATTGAGAACCTCTCATCACAAATATATTTTACAAAACTAATCGGACCAAGAAAAAAAAAGCGCTGGCAATAGGAATGATCTTTTGAAAGGTTCCGAGACAATATGACGCAATGAGTTTCTAGTTATTCGGAATAACTCAAATTTCAAACATTCACACGGGCAACTGAGATTAACAAGAGTCACGATAGGATTCTCGGTGCGAGCAAATATCGAGAATGAGAATATTGCAACATTGATGAATTATAGATACACAAAACAAATGAAATATATTATTTTCAGTGATTCTTTTTTTTTTGATAATACAATAAATGCCAACACGATATGGCGTGGCCTAGTTTTGTTGGAAATTTCCAATAATTTTCCTTAATTATTTTGTTTGACTTATTTTTATTCTCGAAATTGTTTAAACTGAAGCTGAAGTTTTAGGGAATTTAATAGAAAGTGACTGTTGACCAACGAAAAAAAAAAACTATCATTTCGGACAAACCAATTATGGGATCCGATTTCACACAAAATCTCTTCTTTTGGAATGCGTGTCTAAAACTCAAAATGAACACTGATATTGAACTTCTTTCTGTTGACCAGAAGTTAATTATCTACTCCATAAAAAGTGATAATTAGTCTCGTCGACTGGTTCATCTGATGCGGTCTTAAAAGGATATAATAGGCGAATTCTGTTATGACGATTTTTGATCTATTTGCGAATATAATATTTTGGCAAAAATCAGTTGAGATTACCACTATACTTATGTCGCTATTTCGATTATTTTGATGATTGCGATCAACTTTTTCAAATGGGGTTCGGATAAGGGAAAGCGCGATGTCGAGAAGCTAGAAAGTAAAATTCGGTGTAACAATAGCGAAATTGGTTTGGTGTCCTCCGAGTAAAAGAGGTGTTTTTCTCGGAATGTGCCTTGAAATGGATCTACTAGTACAAACAAAAAGGCATGCGAGGTCATTTTCTCATTCCACATTCATTGATGGATTTTGTGACTAGAATAGCGACTATTTCTGCAAGCAATCATCATTTTCAAATTCAAATATTCTGTTGCAAAAGAGAACTAACAATCAGAGCTGTGGAATCTCAAAGTTGGAAAGTAAAAGCTTGAAAACGCATAGGAAAGGACGGTGATGTGATAGCGAACATTCCAAGTTTGTGGTTCGAGTTTATGAACACGACCCGTCGAAGGTTGTTGTTGTTCGAATCAAATGAGCTGTGTCTAACTGGCTGGTGTCGTCGATGATCGAGACATCTAGCGAACATCTGTGTTCAGCAAAAACCCAAGGAGGTGAAAAAAAAACTGAAGCGGCCCAACGACCCGACGACACAGTTGCATAATTCAGATGATGTCAAGGACGGGTCGGCTCTTCGCAACATTTTCCAATTAAAATCCATAATCAAACAAGTGAAAACGACGAACACCACCCATCCTCGTTCATACACCTCGATTTCGTTGGTCATCTATAGAGACCATCAATCAGATTAGATCTGTCAGAAAAAAAATGAAATGAGAAAAAATATAGAAATCATACGATAGGTCATGTGAAGAAAAAAATATGATTACACAAAACCGTGGTGGTCGCGTGTTCAACAAACAACAAAATTGAAACAAAAGATGGGAAGTTTCGATAAGTTTCACACCGATTTCAGGACGCTCAAAACATTCATGTCAGCCGAAAATTTTCAGCGTTTAACACTTGGATATTGTTGTTTTTTCGGGAATCTCTTATTCAAAAAGCATCCTTCTTAAAAAGACTGACGTCGGATTCGAATTGGCATTATTCTCATCTTTGTGTATCGGCTCGTATACTTCACTCAAAAGCGCTCTGACCCCCCTAAAAATGATCATCAATTGTGAGAGTCTGGCGGCCATATTACGTTGGGTCATTTTGAATAAATACGCAGAACGACTACGGTATTCAAACATATTAGCAAAGGCCTCTTCAATATATGAATTCTTTGAACATTGAAATTTGAGATCAGTTTTCCTGTTTCGGATCTCATATTTGGCGGATCGAATTTTGTTCCTGGAATGCGATGATCTCCGCAAATCGAATGCAACAAGAATCGAAAAGTTTACAAATTGCGCAGCAAGAATGAAACAAAAGCGAACCTATTGGGCGCATGAAAAAAAATCGAAAGTACGATATTGCCGACTGACAACGTTCGGTTTTGTTCCGCACGTTAAAATAAAAACCATGACCACCACTGGCAGCAAGAAGGAAGCAAAAACATTGAGATAGGAGCGGGGGGGGGGTTGGCGGAGGCGGGGTTGAAATTGAGAATAAGAAGGAGAAGGAGAAAATGAAAATGTTGACGAAGAATGAAGAATGAAGGGCCGACATATAGGAGATTCCAAAATTGATGAAAATTGGCTACAGGCCAACGGACAAGAAGTTGAGCACGACGGGCGAAACGAGATGCAGACATGGCACGACCGTGTCCAGATGTGTGCCATAAACTGGTGTACAACGAGGGCAACCAAACCGAATGACGGCGAGAAAAAATGGAGACAACATTCCTCTTCTTATTAGCACTTTATGACAATTCGGAATGCATCATCTGGAAGTGAATGATGTCACTGGTATCGGTGGTGCTTTTTTAGACGAGTTACCACAACGCGCGTCTTATTATTCGAAGCTGCCGCCAATGAATGTGCAAAGAAGCTATGAGTCAGAAAGACGGCAAATTGAAGGGAAATGAGTCATTGATTTGGATTTTTTGCAACATTTGTCACTTTGATACTTGATGGAAAAAACCCGAAAATTTTAAAAAATGCGGTTTTGATTGGGGAATAATTTCTTTTTCCTTCTAAAAATACTATAATAAATGCAATAAATTTGGTGCCCATTTCTCAATGCAAAGCTGATCAGCTGATCAGTGCTATGAAAAGAATTGACCGATTTCAATTTTTTTTGAAAAACGTACTACTCACGTTAAATTTATTGGATAGCTGAATTTCCAGATGACATTGTCCGCAGATTAAACAAAAATTGAAAATTCTATTTTCGGATTTTGTTCCGTTTTCGAAGAAAAATCTCAACAACAACGAAAAATATATACAAATTTCACGAATGGGAAAACACGTGGCATTGCTTTGCTACAAACCCAAAAAAATTAAATTAAGTACCCGGAAATAGAGGGTGTTTCAAAATTCTCGGAAACTTCCAGCGGCCGCCGTCTCGGATGGAATTATAAACTATGAGCCGCCCACTATTGCAAGTGCGAGCAATTCTTCGAAAATGGTCCAAACGAATCAAACATGACGACGAATAGCGCGGCCCATTTCGCACACAAAGATGAACCATAAACCAAAACGAACGCGATGGCGGCGACGACGAGCATCGAGCCCCGCCCATCGACCGATGAAACACATCGGAATACACTGCGTACACACACACACACACACACACACACACACACACACACACCAGACATGTGCACGCAACCGTCAGTGGTCGAATCAATCGGCGAGAATTCAATCGAAAGCGGAGGTGGGGTGTGGGTGGATGGTTCACAGCATAAACTATATTTTGCACCAGCGACAAGCAGCCAGCGCGGCACAATGACAACGACTGCAGCAGCAGAAGCAGCAGAAAAAGCAGAAGCAGCAACAAAACAATTTTTGTTTAGATTTGCCCTTGGTACGCACTTTCGATAAACATATTCGAAAGCATCGTCCACCTTGATGCCGAGATTTTGTAATCATCGAATTTCATTGAAAACATGCCGCGCCGGCGTCTGCATACGTAACGCGGTGCGCTTAAATCGAATCAGCGGATTATTCGATGGAAGCTGATGAGGATGATGATGACGATAAGGAGGAGGAGAAGGCGGACGATGAGATACGATGAGGATGAGTAGGAGGGGTGCATTTTTGACACGAACTGAAGTTTCTCAGCTCTGGAAATTTCAACTTGTAAAAGCATCTGAAAGAAGGATCATTGGACGAGGTCGCTATTTGATATGAACTGCATCATCAATATTTTGGTCGTCTTAAATCCGTCTCAACTACAATTTTTGCTAACACTTGGAATTGTTGAAAGAAACACCTTCATCTCGAATTACCACTTTCCAGACGTTTCATATGAATCATGGTGTGCCGACAAATTTCTCGATTGCATTTATTTACGAGTCATTCAAAATTATACTATTTTAAGACAATATTATAAAAATATAATCGCATCCAAACATTAAGCGCATCTTAGATGAAGATTATCCCCCGGAAATTAAGGATCTGTGGGTCAGAATATGCACGAAGCAAAATTGTTTTTATCACGAATTTTGATCAAAAGTTCATAATTGAATATCCGGAAAAATCTAGAAAACCCAGTATAATATTAGAAAAATTACTATTGTTTTCGAGAAACATGGACGAGTTTAAAGAGCTTATGATTCGAATTTTATATGTTTTTTTTTCCATTTTATTTGTTCGTAATACATTTAAAGTTACAGTAGGCATTAAAGGCGCATGCAAAAATATGCTCAGTTCGAGCGAGGATCAAAAATGGTAAACGTGATTGATCGAAATTAGTCAAATTGGTCCGTCTTGCACAGTTTTATTGTGGGATAATTATTACGCGGTTCGGTTACCAAAAATACAATAGTTTATGACAAACAATGGTTGTTATTCATATTTTCCTAAGTTTTACGATCCACTTTTTTAAAATAAATAATTTATATTAGCTCTATCGAATTTCGAAAGCGAAATTTGAGACGGTTGTTATGTTTCATCCGTTGAGTTTTTGTATATTTTATCAATTCGAAAAAAAAAACGATTGAAAATTGAAACTGTGATTATTCGAATAAACATTTGGAAATGAAACGAAATGAACGTTGAAACGGAGAATTTCAAGGAAAGAAGAACACGTTCCTTGCTGAAATCCAATGATAATCAATGTTATTATCAAACATCGTACTCATTGAAATGCTAATATATGCGCAGCATACTTATGCCAATACATTTATGTATGTATGCAATTTACGATGGGTTCAACAAGCACTAGCAAATCAGACAACCCAATAAACGTCTTGTATCGAACGTTGTTCAATTTAATAATGAAACCTTCGAGAACAATACTAAATTTGGAAAACTCGTTGGAACTTGTCGCATCAGTTTTGTATTTCATCAAAGCGATTCTCGTTCAATTACAGATTGACATTTAAGATCAATCTTTCGAAATTTTGCAAAAAATCTACTCAAAATTTGTGTATTGGAATTTATTTTAGAAGTCATCACAATTTGCCAAACGATATTTTTTAAATGCCGAATCACACCACCCCCCACAACTATCAACATTTTCGATGTTTTTCAAATTCCATTTTGAAACTAACGTACCAATAGTACATTAAATCATTCAGCAATTTTAGAGATTCAGCGCCATTATTATCTCAATTTGATGCAATTAGATTGCTGAGAAAATTTTATTTAAAAAATCATTTTAATTGTTCCGTCGAACATATTTGAAATCACAAATTGGATTTACCCCTCCCACGCAATAATTCTCTGAATCAATCTGTTGGACAAATTGGTCCAGAAGGATTCAATCAAATATCAAAAATGAGATATTGCTACAATTTCCGGCTTACGGAATCAAAGATAATTGAATGATGGGTTCAAAAAATCATGATCTACCAATGAGTAGATACACACACACATATATATATTATTATATATATAGATAAATATGGAATATATGATGGAATGCAGAAATGATGTTTGCCTATTTATCGCTGGAAGGCAGCATCAACCGAAATGAATTGGAGGGCGCTAATAAAATGCGCGGTATGCGGTCAGTTTAACAGCACCGCTTTCAACATATATAAACTATGTACGGAAAGAATTCGAAGTGGTGAGACTAACACAGTGACGAGACTATCGCCGACAATAATAATAATAAGAATAAGAATACCAAGCCGTTTCCAATTCCGAGTTTGTTTGTTAGTCATCGAAATATTTTTTATGGCCCTGCGCGCTAAACAAATTAAAGTTGTTTTTTGCCACGCTTAGATCAATTGAGTTTATTCAATTGAATCGTTTGTAGTCGCCGTTGGAGCCATCAGGAGCATTTCAATTTCCATCAGGAGCATTTCAATTTTGAACTCACGAGTTCGCAAAGAATAAACAATTATATTGCTTGTAGCTCGAGATCTCAAAATTTCAGCAATTCACGTGGTCTTCTGGTCTTCTTTTCTTTTATGTCTCAATTTCACTTCGGAATTCTGCATTCCCTAATAGGGGTCCAAAAAATCATTTCTCTTTAAGAAGTTTTTTGAGTGAAACGTGAACCGTCATTTTATAAATGATCCTTCGAAATAAAATGAGCTCATAGTGCGTCATTGACAAATTTGCCAACAAACCAATTTTTAAAAAATTATAAAATTTCTAAAAATTCTAATAATTTTATAATCTCGTTTTAATCTGACATTCTCATCAGGAATACGATAGAAAAATAGTTAGCCAAAAATCGGCTGTCAGAAATTTTCGCTAGACTTTGTTCAGCCGCATTGCAGTTTTTATATATGTAAAGAACTTCGAAACGTAAACGTACGCAATGCGTCTGGAGACATAAAAATTATCGTAGCATCATTTTTGCGAAACAGAGTAATCCCTAATAGTGTGGTATTTGAGAAAATTGAACGTTTGACAGCGGTTTTTTACACAAGAAAGATAATCTACAAATTTGGCAATTTCTCAATTTAAATTTGGAAAACAGGGTCTTGTTTTTTTTTAAGAAGTTTGAACCAATTAGGCACTTGGTCCCATCTAGACAGGTTCCAGGTTGGTATATGGTCACATACTATTTAATTCAAATAACAATAATTTTTTATATTATTAATAATCATCGCAAAAAGACATCCAGAATGTTTTAGGACGACCTTCGTACTTTTTTGTGTTTCCATTCAAATTCCAATTTAATCTGTATAATAGGGATGATCAAGTTAAGGGATTTTTACAAATTACAGTATCTAAAATACCTAGATGCCACAAATCGAATGCACGTGGATGTGATCTGATTGTCGGATGATCAGAACGGAATTCCATAACGATTTCTTAACAAATGATTATGAATATATTGTTGAATCGAGTGTTGTAACTTACTATTCTAATTATAGAAAAATAATCATACCTCATCGGCCAGAGAAATTCGGATATTTGGATAGTCCACGAAGAATAGTATGCTGCCCTTGTTGTTAAAAAATGTGAAATATGCCACTTTTGTTAACAACCACTTGAAATTCACTAAAAATTATTATCTTTTATATTACGGCCATAAGAAACAACAAAACCTGTTTTAAAGTTTTTTTCCCATGTGATAATACAAAGATTCGAAAAAATATTGCCTCGAATTTGTCCGTCTAAAATACTATTTTAAATGTTAATCATGCGAGAGAAAACCAGCGGGCGCTTTTCTCTGTTAACTCAAAACCAATCGGGTCCGACAAAATTCGGCTCCGGAATCAACCTTTTCCGATTGGAAATTCTACGGATATGATTGTAAAATTGTTGAATCCGATTTGTTTTCGGATTTGTATGTAAAGAGGCTTCATTCCAAGAGAAGGTTGGAATGAATTTTGGTCCCATCTCCGGCCAGGTGCGTCGTCAGTGAGCGCAGCCTATCGGTCCGCATGTAAAAACCCGCACAGATGCCTTAGAGCGGCAAAATATGCATATATTATTAATAGAACTATGTCAGAACAAGCTGAATTTCTTTGAACAACCAAATATGACGAAATCAATCTGAAAATAGCTTTACCCACGGCTTATTAAAAGTAAATAAAATTTAAAAAACATTTATGGAAAAGACGAGAAAAAAAACAATTACGATAAAACAAACAGAAATAAACAATGGTAACATACACGTAAAACCTGAGAGAAAACAGTATTTCGTCAGTGGTTAAATTTCATACATAAATATTTAAATCAGGTGGAAGAGGTGGTATTGAGGGATGAGGCAGCCAGAGATTGAAATTGGTACTTTATGACAGTCTCCTGAAGATCCTTCAAAAAGTGGCATGCAAGTATTGGATCATGCTGTTCGATTTCGCGAGCTGTTGCTGTCACGAATTTTCCTGAAATATTTGGAATTTTAGAACCAAAGACCGAAATGTGTTAATGGTGTGTTTTCTTATCTAAAAATTGTCGTAAAAATCGGTTTTACAACCCGAAAATTTTTTAGACTACGAAAACCGATAAAAACGTTTTTTTGGCAAATTCTAATCAGTGTAACAATCTTACTGAAAATATCAGTTGTGAAATTCGTTGACTATAATACAGGGACTTTAATGAATCCCTAAAATGTATTTCTTGTGAAAAAACGGGTTTTGAAAGAGCCAAGATCTTACCAAGATATCCCCATTTATCATTTTCATTATCTTTCGTCATCAACATGTGGTCTCCATTCATTCCAATATGATTTGTCGATTGTGACGACGGCGGCGGAGATTTATTCTTGAAAAGAGCCTGCGATATAGCCGGATTCTGACGCGCCACCGAGTTGAGGATTGTACTCCGTCCATTATTTAAGCCAGCAGCAAGAGTTTGCTGCAGTTGCAAGTTGTTCTAAACATTTACAATTCAGATTTGAACTACTATAATAACGATCAACCTTTCTCAGCTGTTTGTCAACAGAAGCATTCGTGCGTATCACAGCAGTTGCACCGGGAATAACTCCGGATTGCGAGCGTTTGGGTGTCGGCTCATCCTTTGACTTCGACACTGTGTTGTTTGCCATCGTGGTGACGGAATCCTCCTTTGGCGGAACCCATGTTGATATCGTCTGAAACTCGTTTCGTGATTCTCAGGTTTCTCAAAAAAGAGCATACAGCTGGCGTGTTTTTGCGTGCGTCATTCACCACAACCATTGTCGCTGTTCCATTCGATAGCGGGCTTTCCGTTCGTGATTTTTTCGCAGGTGGCCCAACATTTCCATTCACTCTGAAAACACGAATTAGAAACAAAAGTCGTTGAATTATTTGCATCGCTTACAGCTGCGTCGCATTCGCCGTGAGAATTTTTTGCAATTCGGTTAGCGTCGCCTGTGACATTTGAACGCCTTCAACTGCTGTGTTATCATCACGAGAAGTAGAAGGCTGTGACGTCGCCATCATTTGCTTGTTCTGTGCAGCCACAAGATGATCGAGCACCGATTGTATCGTCTTCGAATTTGCTGTTGTGAACATTGCCGGCGATGAGGAGGCGATTCGTGTAGATGCCGCGCTGTCGCTGTTCACAGATCCAGACGGCGATGGCGATGAGTTATGCGCTGATTGTTCTGAAGAAATATCTTCAATTCTCGGCACCTGCCCAATTCTCTCTTTTTTGGTTGAAACACAAAACAATAGAGCGAGAATGCGCAAGAGAACAAAGGGGGCAAAGAAAGATTTGGGATGTGACTCAGAAATCATCATTGTTTCAAAACTTGAACACAAAGTTATTAATGAGAAGTAGCCTTTTTTGGAAAGAAGACGTACGATAAATAATTAGCTATAGAAACATGTTCTCGGCTGAACGCTGAACCGATATTTGGCGGCGAAACGTAATATTTTTCGATTTCCGATGGATAAACGAAAGATTGACAATTCCTAGGCGTTTTTCATCTCAAACATTGCAAAAAACGTACGACGAAGAAGAAAAAAATAGTTTCCGCTATGATAAAAAGATAATCATCTAACAACGAAAACAATACTAACATAAAATAAGATTTAATTCAAAAGATTTAAATGAATTTGATTTGCCTATTCATCACCGTAAATTCTCACACCGCCTGTTGCACACACACACACACGCTTGACACATGGTTACCACAGACAATGGAAAACCCGACGAGTGGAGCCTGGAATGTCGTCTTTTTTCACTTTTTTCCTTCGTCTTCGCGCCCCATACTCACCAATATTGTGGGAATTCGCCGGAAATACCGCATCTGAAGCACGAGACGCAGCGACAATGTTGTGGGAAAAATTTCGAATCGAAAAGACGAGGCACACAAAAAACTAGGCAGAAATTCCACGGTAACTACTCAGGATACAAATTTTATTATTTTCTCGTCATGTCGCTTTCTTTTATTTAGTCGAGTTTCCCAAGCAGCTAATCTCGCGATGAGAACATTCCAAAAAATAGTTTTCGAGCCAAAGAATCAAGCAAAAACCAAACGACGGGGTGTGAATAAGGAAGGAAAATTTGCGAACCGGTGGGTATTACGTGGAAAACAAAACAAATACATGCATGAATGTATTCAACCAAATATCAACGAGGCGACGGACGCTCCTCGATATTTTATGTTCGTGTGAGTTTTCGAGGGGGACAAATGATGAGTTTAGAGCACTTTTATAACCCTGAAATGCCATAAACCTCATCAAGTTATGCATATATAGCTGATGTGATGAAACTGTAAGAGACTGTAGAACGAAGAGACATCTTAATTAGAAGACCGCGAGCGCAAAAGTGTACTGTATGTATTAATTGATAATAAAAACTGAGAACCAACATTCCTGCGCAGAGCCAATCGCCTAATTTCTACAGAATTCTTTGACAACGAAAAATATTGGATATTTCAATCGAAAAAAATATCATTTTTGTATGATAAAAAAGAAACTATCGATTTCGCCAAGAATACACGGAAATTTTATGACGAGAAAATAAATAAAAATTTGAATGCGGTTTTGTTGTGAATTCGAGAAAAAAACTGTTATTTGACTACTCGCACATAAAACAGCCTACGCCTACTTAATTAATTGAAAAACAAAAAACCCATCTCAATTTTTATCAATTAGTTAGTAATCATTATTCAGTTTCATTAGAAGATTCTAAAAAATTTATTATAATTACGGAATTCGAAGTAGATTTCAAAAAATTGCTTTGCTATTTTTTTACTAAACAATGATCAGTAGAGAAGGACGCTGAAATAATTTATAGCTGAACAGAAATGTGCAAACATATAAATTTTGAATTCTGAAATTATAGGTACGAAATGAAAATGATCACCGTCCAAAAAGCTCAAGCCAAAAATGAGAACGAGCAACGCACAATTTGGAGCGAGTGGTGGGAAGGCGAAGGCGAGTGGGGATGATGTTTAAAGTGTGCGACCGGCTCGCTGCCAAGCCGCGCCACGTTTTGTTCCCACGCACATTCCCACGCTTAAATTGATGGAAAGCAGAAGGGGGGGGGGGCGACACTGCGCGGTCGATGGAAGAAACCATCGCAAAAAAGAATGAAGATAATGATAATGATGATGATAATAGCGATGACGGCAAAACGAGCTCTTCATAAACATACACGCATCACTTCGTTCGTACGCCTATATTTGTGTTCGAATTTCAAGTAAAAATAATAACAATAAATAAGTAATAATGAAAATAATAATAATAATGAAAAAAATATTTCAGGTTAGTGAAGAGAGGCTATGCAAGAAGTTAATGAAGAAAATAAATTTCTGAATTTATCGAAAACAAAAATATTGACTTACTGTCTTTGAGAAAGACTTGATCGAAAAGCAATGCTGGCATTACTCGCATAGACAAGAATTGTAGATTCTGAAATCAGTAAGGAATTAAAGATAACGATAACTCCAATTTTTATTCGTTTATACATATTTTAACATTTTCTATGTTATTCTATAAGTTATTATTTATAAATTAAAGTGTGTTATGAAAGCGACCAAATCGAATGCGACACATCTCGTCAGAATGAAACAAAATTCATAATCGCTAGTGATTTGAGGTCGTACATACTATATATTGAATGAATTGGGTCGGGTCGACGAATGACCCGGTTGCTCTGAATTCGGAACGCAGGGTCGCGCAATCGGAGAATGCAGACGCGCATACACTCTATATTTGGCCTATTTCACGTAATAACGTTCTCATTCAAATCCGGCAGATGTAGTTTCCGAATGTTGCAAATTTTGAAGCTTCATCACAACATTAAACTCACATCGGGTAAACTTATAGGACAAAAAAGCGAACACGTGGTAAATTTGTCGGAAACGTCTTCTACCATGAACACACTGATATAATGTGCGCACTAACATAATGTGTCAATGCGCAAAAAGTTGAAGAAGGCAATAAAAGGTTTGAATGAGTTCTTGACCTCTTATGGAAAAAAGCCGAAGTTTGCAGAAACACAAACAGAACTTAGAAAATATGTATATAAACTATAAGTTTATAGTAGCCGCAATTATTCATTTATGCGCTTATGTAGGGACACTTTTTTTAAAGTAAATTATTAGCAAAACTTCAATCTCGTCGTTATTTCTGCACAGTACATCTATGTTGAAAAATTGTTTCATTGATCTTATAAGTGTAGTAGACGGCGACTAATGTATGGAAGTAGATTTACGGTCATGCGACTTTCGCTATAGTCTTGTGCGGATTAAATGTTTATTTCTATTGCTTTTCAAAAATTTCATTATTTAGAAACTTCAGAAATTCAGGAAATTGCAAACTCAACATCAAATAATGTAAAAAAAATTCTTTTTTGCAATTTCTTATAGACTCCTGTTAAAAAATTGCCCAAGGTTTACTAAGAAGTTGACAAAGATTGGCAAAGAAAATGCAACCATATGCCGGGTCCCTCCCTCACCTCCCGTTTTTTGTTTCCGATTGACTGTTAAAGTCTTACCGTTACAAATTTCCACGACGAATTCGGTTTACCTTCTTCCGAATGAAATCGATCTTTCAACGCAGCCCAAGCCAGTTTTACAGTTTTTCCTAAAATAATGCGTTTCGAAAACCAAAAAAAACAATACAATCAAAGTAGTACCATCGATTGCACAAAGATTCGAATTTTTCATATTTTCACTAAATTTCTGCTGAATTTCAGAAGCGATATTATCGAAAATCTGATCGTGTAATTCGGTGTTATTTCGCTGCGGATGTCGATAATGCCAAAGTTCGCATTTCTCTCGAACCGAATCGATAAGGAATGTGTACATTGCATTGTTGAAGCTGAACGAACAAAACATTAAGCAAATAGAGAACATCTCTAAAGCAAACCCAAATTTGTCAAATGCGTTATCGTCCAAATCTTTATCCTCATGTGATTCGTATGTTACGTCATGGTGCTGAAAAAGAGAACCAATAATATTGTTTAGATAATAAATGAAATCAATAAATGTCATTCTTTAAGTATTCTAGAAACTATTTTAAAGATCAGATCGAAGGAACATCGTCGACAAGTGACATCTGATATATCAAGAGACGTTTTGAAGGGATCAAATGTTCCAGTCATTCCAACAAATCAACTCGTTCTCATTCAAAATGCATGTTTCTTGCAATTTATATGTTACACTTTCTCATTACCATTTCATTACAAAATAAGTGTTTGTATTTTTTTGGTAAGAAATATGACTGAAATTGTTTCTACAATGTTGGTGCCTTTAGCGATGGCATTAAAAAACCATACCTTTTCATCATCTGCCTTATCTCCTGACATTTTCTTTACATTGCGAGCTTTTTGAACATTACGACGACATGCAAGTCTCCTTTTCGCCACAAACCCCATTTGTCATCGATTTTTATTTTATTCAACACAAGATTTCACGCAAATAAACTAAACGATAAAACGTGCGAAAATTTGTGGCGACAGTCCCGAGAAATTCGTCAAAAAACAATAAAGTTTCGAGAGAACAAAAAATTACAAAATAATAAACGCGAAAAGAAGCAAAAAGAAAAACTCTAATACGAAAAGGAAGTTATACGAACAACCATTTTTGTCTGGTTCTCACGTTCGAATGTTCTCACCACAATTTTATCAATTCTTTTTTTCTATTCAAAACGAAACAAAAAAATATATTTTTTAGTAATTTGCTGGGTATGAGAAAGTTCACATAGCCTTGGGAAACTTTTCCGAATATTAACAAATATTTCCACAGATGGGTGGCCAAATTCAAATTTTGGTCGTTGTGTTATAATGATATTTCGTAATCAGTAACATCTTCCCGAAAAAATGCAATCGATGCCACCTTTTTTGGTAATTCTAGAAGTTATACATTTTTGCAGAAATATATGGAAAAACTAAGGAAGCGATTTTAGTTTTGTTTGTCATATTTTGAATTGATTGGAAAAAATCGCTCTGTTCACGAATTTTCGCATATAAACAACCTCGAAACGATCATTTTTCATAAACATACAAATTTTGGATTTTTATTCAAACGTCTGGGTTCAATAATTTAAACAAACGTTTTTTCCTTCGTTTTCTCAATAAACATCCCCAATAATTAATTTTTGAAACACTGAGTCATAGGTTTTTTTTATTAATCTATTCTCAGAATATCTAAATTGTTTGAAATACTCGAAATCTTGTTTTGAATTTTGCACATTGGAAGCATTTTATGCAGAAACGCATATCTTAATGGAAGAAGCTCATCGGTCGGCCCATTTCTTTTATGGATAAATATGAATATTTATCCCCCCATCTCAGCTGCAATACTTATATGAAAAGCGTGTTGGCAAAACAAGGATTTTCGGAGAATATATTTGAAAATTTACTACTAAATTTATTCTAATTATACGGATATTCTAATTTTTTTCATCGTTTAGTCGTAAAAAAACTTACATTTTGATTTTCTTCCAAATACTTTGGTGGTCTTCCGCGTCTTCTGTGTCCATTTTCTCTGGCTTTACTAATTACATCAGGAATTGCGAGCGTATCAGTTTCGCTAGCGAAAAATGCCATTTCAGCACGGAACAATCCCACATCCGACTGTTTTCCTTCCTTCTTGGCAGCGATTTTCAACTAAAAACTCACTAGTTGATATAAATCGAGCAAAAAATGAACATGCCTTGCAAATCTCCAAACAATTCCCCGCGGATTCGTAACGTGTCGAGAGCTCGATAAGCCGATTCTCCGAAATACTTCTGCAGAAAATTGAAATTTTCGCTTAAAATAAATATAGCAAACCCCAGGTACGGGTAAGATGGTGTGACGAATTCACTCAAAAAATGCAAACTGTTGCGATATCTCCATTCGATGTCGAATGTTGTCGAACGCGTATACAACTCGACCATCCAGCACCATTTTTCAATTAGCGCCCAGACTAAAACGAACAAAAAATGTGATTAATTCGAAAAAATCACCTATAATTCCATCGGCTGACCTTCAGAATATGAATTTTAAAAACGGCAAGTTATTGAAAATTAAAGTAAAAACAATTTGCATTGCTGTCTTTTAGATTTATTATAAATTTTTTTTGTATATAATTGCTGGCATTTAAAAGAAAGTTCACAAAATCAGATTTTAAGACACAAAAGTTATCGAAATTGATTGATTTTATCGATAATAAAATATTACACATTTAATCATTTTCAAAACCATTTTTTCGTAGCCATATCCATTACGATGATTAAATGCTATTTTTTCAGCGCTTTCTTTTAATTCAAAAACTTACCATTGAATCGGTTATCCTTGTTCGATAGAATATTGGAAATTTGCTGAAAGCTCGAGAGAACGTCATCCTGGAAAACAGAAAAAGATGAGATACACTAAGAGCCACTAATTCGATTATTTTGTGTTTTCGCCGAAGAAAAGCGCGCTTCTCAGAGAAAAAAAAAGTTCAACTAAAAATAAAAAAGTTAATAAAATTTAAAACTACAAAGGATTACTGAAATTTCTTATGACAACGGTATTTATCACGAATGTGACCCAATTTTGTTTTCAAATTTGTATTCAACGCAACACGTTTTTTTCCTGACTCGCCTGCTAAATGGCGGGCAGAACGACACGACGCTGCACGGGACCAACGCGCGTCTGTTTTTGGTTTCGTTTTTATATGACGCGAAATCTCAATTCAACCACAATTTGGCATAATTAGTAGCTTCTCATTTTTCACGAAGACTAATAAATATTCATTGGAATTGAACGGAAACTCGCACTTCTTCATCTTCATCAATTTGTTTCGTTTGAAAAAAAATGAAGATATTTTTGTTGTTCGTCCGTCGGTGGGGACGACAGGCATCAGTCGGTCGAGGTTGGTTTGATAAAGGACATACTACTAACAAAACGGCAAAATCACCTTTAGTAGTTTTGCTCGATCATTCCAAATTGTCGGTCGCTCTTCGATTAAAGCCACAAGAATTCCACGAGTGCAGTCGTCCCATTCCGGAGCCTCCTGAATCAGAATGCATTTCCGGATCCCATTTCTACAGTTCACTTACACATCCGCGTACTGTGCGTAAATTGTGCAAAAAATTTTCCATGACAATAGCACTCATCCATGACATCGAATCGAAATTAACGTTGAGTAGGGAACGATTCAAAAAAGGGACGAAATTTCTGGAAAATAAAGACGACCAAAATGGGCGGTGCCTTGAGAGCAGGGGCCAATTGTGTGTGTATGTGTGTGTGTTGTTCCCAGTCACACCCTCCCCCGTCCTCGATCAATTCTCTCGCTTTGAAACCGAAAGTGGGCGTGGTTTTGCTGCAGACTCCGCCCATTCGAATGCGGCGTCTCTCAGCGCGTCCCCGATTTTCGCGTTCTTTGCTTCGAAATCAGCCGGCAGTCTCCACGTACCGCCCACTATTTCGGCGTCCATTCGAGTGTCGCACCGGCCCGTCGACCGACCGCCCGCCCGCTTGCCTGCACTCGACAGCGACGGACCGAAAAAACGAAAGGGAATGAGAGCAAAAAATGCACAAATTGTTGGCGGGAAGGGACCCGTCGCGTTGCGAGACGTCCAACGGTATATAAATCACCCAAAATATTGATCGGTTGCTGAGAAAAACGCGCGCGCGCTGACAATCGCGTCAAACGTTTTAAATTTTGGTGTGAAAATTCGAATGTCTTTTGAAAATAAATTATTTTCATATCGATTTCATTCATTTACATTAAAAAAAAACATTCATTCATTCATTCGCTCGCTCATTCTTTTTCCCCTAGAATTTTTTTTGCGAATTCAAACAAACGCGATGGATGGCAAAAAAAAAACCAAGAGAGGAGAAAACGGATTGCTGCAAGACGCCTGACTTTTCTACGGCGTTCTGCTCTCGATTATCCCATCGAGCCAACTTGCGAACGAATATTCTATTGGGTGAAAGTGTGATGAATTATTGAGATTGTCGAAAAAAATCTCGTTCAATATGGATGGCCAATACAATTTTAATATCATCTATGATTTTTGGTGTAAATACTATCAATTTTCATCATTGCGGAGATATTGGGCACATTCGATCTAATAAATTTTTATGGGCGCCCTTTAAACCGTTTAATATTTATGCGAGCGTAGTGAAATAATAAAAAAATGGTTTCATGGAGCCATTTTTGTCTTATTCGATTATTTTTTCTATAAAAGTTTCGGTAATATATTATTCTGATTTATTTTCTTTGATTGTAGTCCTATCATTGTCCTTTATATTTAAGTGATAACGACAGGTGATTGAAAATATAGAGGCGGAGCTAGCATACTGAAAAATATTTGTCATCAATAAAAGCAAGCTATGCATTTTTTCTAGAACCGAATATCCGGTATTCATTTTGAAAACCCTTGAGATTTACAAGTAAATAAATAAAAAAATATCTTACGTGATATTAATTAACAGCGACAAAAATAGAAGAATTCGATACGCATCAAAAAAACCAGATAATGTCAGATGTTTCATAAAATTGGAAATATTTTTTCGTAAAAAACGCGCATCTCCAGTGAAGTCCGTAAGCACAAAAGAAAATAGTGCACAAGTCTCTGAATGCTACAGTACATTAATAAATAAATGCTGCCAGCGCGCATTTTTTTGTTTGTTTTAAAACAATATTGTTTGAAAACAGATGCGATTTTGTTGCTAAAACCAACGTATTGCAATGTTTTGAATGCGAATTCTGAAATCATCAGTTTTGATTTATTGTACAATTGTTAATGACTCATAATAAAATGAATCACATGCGATCAATGTTTACACTCGACGTAAGATGCTTTCTTCTGGTTTTCAAAATTTTTGGAATTCTATTATAATCCACTGTTTAATGAATTATTGAGTTTCAGCGAAAAGAAAAATGCCAACCATTATGCAAAATTGGCGGGTTTCCTAAAAAAAAAACTGACGTTTCGCATTTTCCGTTTCAATTCTCTCCAGGGTCGCCCACTTTTTTTTTCAATAAATGGTTTTTTATTTATCGCCTATTTCACTCAAAACGAAATTCTAATTTCTTCCCAAAATTACTTTGAAAATACAACCAATGTTTTATTCATAATAATTATAATTATTTCAACGTTACTTTACTTTCTGAAATTACTAGGAATCTGAACATTTATAATTATTTTCCCGCGTATTGTATAAATATTTAAAAAAAATATGTCGTGTTGCTTTTTTTTTTGCTGAACATCTGATTTGTAGTGTTTTTTTCCTTTTCCCGAACAAATTTTCCCATAAAAATTAAATGCCATGAGAAAGACAATAATTTGGAATGGGAAAGTTTAAGTATCAACCAAATATGTTTCGATGAGAAAATGTCGAATTCATAATACAAGTAGAGTAAGTTAAAGAATATAAGTGTGCTTTCTTTTTATCCAACGTTATTCGCAATGGTCTCACCGCATTTGAACGTTTTTTTAAAATTAATTTTCACGTTAAATTTTTAATTTTTCTTGTTGAATTTGATTTTTTTTAATTTTAAAGGTGATTGAATCATAATTTGTAAAAAAATGACCCATAGAAAGCAAAATATCCAGTTAGTCGGTGCGAGACCAAAGCAAAAGGCGCATGACCGTAAATCTACCCCTATCAATTAGTCGCCAGACTGAATAAATATAGTAATTTATCGAATTTCTCAAATTTTGAAACGTATATTGAAAACTTAAGAAAATTCAACGCATTTCGTCGTTTGCAGCTGCAAATGCTCTTTTTTCATGTGAGCTTTTCGAAATTATTATCACTGATCAACCATTTCCTATCAATTTAAATATATAAACGACCTCAAATCATGATTTGCATGTTAAAAAATAGTGATTGGAAAATGATATTTCTGAATATAATTTTCAACCAAAATTCACCGCTAATTCAACAATAATCCTGTCAATAAATTCGTCGTTGCGAAAAATATTCTATATTTATAAAAATGTACTTTAAGTGACCCAAAAACGCGAAAATCCAACACAATACGAAAAATGTGTCGTCATTTTTTTTCTCATTTATTTCATTTTAATTTTATTCGAGTTATATGTATTTGCATTCCTTAATTACTACTGATGCTTCATCTCAGGCTGAGTTCATTCCGTGAGCTAATCGTTCAAAACTAATTGACTGCTTCCCGTAAACATTTCTAATTTTGTAATCTTATAGTGGCGATGCGTTTATGATAACAGCCTACACCCATGCCTGCATACAGCTGTAATAAATTTAAGAAACCATTACTGAAAATATGAATTATCATTGCACAAAAACTGGTGGCTTTCTGAAGTGAAATTTGCCGAAAATAAATAAACTCTGCCGTGATTTTCGTGGTTTCAATCACAAAAAAGTAAACACTCTCATTACTCCAATTAATATAAATCTTTGTGAGTTGGTCAGTAATACTTTATGCGATTACGATCGCAAAAACGAGGAGCGCCTTGAATAATTTTGGACCATTCCACTTTTTCGAGGCGTTAATCAAAATTTTAATTTAAACAGTGGGAATTCGGATACCGTACTACCCATAACCTGCGAAGCTAATTCACCGTCGGCGCAGAATTCTCATATTTTTTGCAAAGGTTTAGTGCGGGAATTGCGTGACCTCGGCCGAGTGGTCAGGGTTCCCGGCTCCATTCCTTGTTCATGGCTTGTGTTAGAAGCAAACAATAAACAACTAGGAGTTTATTTATGAACAAGAATGAGCAAAATAACATAGTGGATATCGTAGAGTGTCTCCCGGCTTCCACCCTCCTCGTCTGCCTCCCGAGCATCGCTTAAATAGGGGGTGAGCTGGTGACATTGATAAAAGCCTTGGATTATTGCTTCCGGTCGGAGGGTTGATTAAATATATATATGAACCTCCTTCCGGTCTCTGGTCGACCTGATTTTGCCCCTATGACTCACTTACAGTATTGTCGAAGTCGCCCGACTACGGATGGCGCGGTTTACTGTAGAATTTGGCCTCGTGCCAATTTACGTTTTTATTTTTGAGTTCCGATTTACGCGCTCAGAGAATTACGCCACGTTGTCAAGTGATGTTCGTGTGGAATACACAAGGCACTCTGATCGTCTCGAGACCATTTCCGGTATTTAACCAATTTGTCGCATTTCGACAATAATAATCCGCAGTGTTCTGTAGATGTAAACTTGAATTCAGAAACATTCGATGGTCCGTAAACACCCAGGAGTTTGTTTTTCGCGATGGTATTTAATAAATTATTTGAAGAAATGGGTAAGTTTGTGGTAGTGTGTTTTTTTTGTCCTACTTCAAGAAAAAATCGCTCAATGTCCATGATTACTAGATTAATTGTTTCCTTCGTGAAACATTCAAAGAATTGAGTATGTCGATAAATGAAAATTTTCCGAAAATAATCAAATATGTGCACTTTTGCGTGTGCGTCGATATGCGTTGTGTTCATAGTTGCAAACTCGGCACAGAGTTTTAAAATTTTTCTTCATTAATCTTCAGCTATTTGTTTTTGAAGCAAACCTTATTTTACTAAAACTATGTGATGCATTTTTCTCCGCAAGAAATTCGCTTCGTCAGATTTTTAATTAAAAAAAGCCAAAGCTTTTTAAATTTCAGTTTTATGAATATTTTCTTTTGTACAGTGTTCCGAAATGTTCGCAATTTGTTGCGTGTATGTTTGAAAACAAATCGCTGCCTAACAAGCCGGTCAAGAAGCGACAAAACGGACCTCCGAAATGCTTTTTTTTATGGTATTATTTCGTATCGTTTTGCAGACTGTTTCATTTGTTAAAAATTCAAAAATTGCACAAATCAAAACCTTTTCAAAATTCAATACGGAAATTTCTCAAAAATCGAAATATTGCAGATTTTTCGTTTTTTTAACACACTCAAGAAATTGCGGTTTTATTTACTTTTTGTTCCATTACTTCCTTATTTTTTTCGAAATAATTCTGAACTCTTGGTCTTCTCTACTTAAATTGCAGCTTTTATCACGCGCATCACAGCTCATTTAAGCTTGTTCAAACTCATATTTGAGATTGATTTTTCGAAGGTTTGAGCCCGGTTCGCGTAATATGAAACAAACCTTTGAAAACGCGCAAACTTCGAAAATTCTGAATTTATATGGTGCTAGACAAATCTTGGATTCTCGTCAAGTACGCATATAAATTCAGGGCTTCCAAGAGTTCGCTGATCGACTTTCGTTCGACGAAATATTCCATTTCTCGAATACAGCGAGAAGCTTCATAAAAAATGAAAAGAGGACGGAATATGAATACGAATAATAATAGGGGAAGGCGACGGAGGAAGAGGAAGAGGAATAGGGTGGGGGTTGAAGGAACAACGTCGGCGATGGTCGCATCGGCGCAATTTTATTGTTGTGCTTTATTATAATATCATTGCGTTGACGTGTCGTCTTTTCAATTTTTGGTATGCTGGTGGGAACGTCGTGCACATTTACTGCTCACTTTGCAAAATCATTGTCGCTGCTGCATCCGTCGTCGTCGTTTTACGATTCGGTTGCGAAAATGGGCGAGCGCCTCGGCGGCGAGTCGAACGTTGCCGTGGTGATTGTGAGAGGTGGGGCACTCAAATAGGCGGAGTCTGAGCCTTGGTGCGTGACGGCGCTAATTATGGCGTCGGAGTTCGACTTCACACCTGTCCCGCGCATTAGAGAATCCGACGAAATAGGTGGCGCAACGAGTTCATTCGGAAGTAAACAGAGAGATATAAAAAGTCGATGAATATATACTTAGAGATTACGGTGAAGCAGGTGCAAATCTTCCTTGAATAATTCAAACTTTTACTTCAAATGAATTAGCACAATGGGAATATCAAATGAGAATTATATTTCATTTATTAAAGAAGAAATGAGTCGTGGGGGGAGGGGGGAAATATGCCGTTTTCAGTTTGATATCAATTCTCTGTGTTCTCAAACTTTACGATGTTTCATGTCAACAAAATGTTTAAATAAAAGAATAAAACCCACCAGCAATTCGATGACGTTGATTTTTGGCATATTTGATAACGAGTACATATTTGAACAAATAAAGGGTTGCATTGATATGAGTGAACCAATTTCCAATTCCGAAAAAAATATATATTTCAATGCCCGGCTCATTAATAAACATTGAGGCAGGCACAATTCGTGCGCAATTCGCATTTTGTCGAGAAACCCGACAAGATTGTGCCTGCAGCGTTGCCAATGACAACCTTCGCTCATAATCGGCTCAGTCTTGTATTGATCGCGGCGAATACGGGCGGAATGAAAAAAATGAAAATTAAAAAAATGAATCGATTGGAACCAATTAATTCAATATTTAAACAGACCAATTAAACAAGTTTCTGAAAACAAATATTCGTATTCTGAGAATTAGAGTGATTCTCTCTTTCTCTGTTTTTCTCTGGAATTTCTAAAAATAACTTTATTTTCAAGATCTCAAATTTAGGATTATTCAAATGATTTAAAAAAAAAGAAATTATGCCAAAAACGAGAGCGAGACTGTCATGTTTGAAATAGGAGCCAATTTGGATATCACTCTATAATAAGACGACAATTGGAAAGGGTAATATGAGCCTCTCTTTCAACAGGTTGGAATTGAAAATTTAGTACACCTGCTGCGGCGGGCAGCAATTTAGAGATTAGTTGACACGGGGCGCAACAACGAAAATAGAGGAGGCCGCCAAAAACGGCTACTAACGAGATGCATCATAATAATTTGAGAAGGTTGGTTGTCCAGGTGTCGGCCGACAGATAAGCTGACACCTGCTTCATCGTTGAACGGACCAGCTCACTCGATGAATAGTGTGCATTGCAAATTTCGTGTGTAGGTGTCTCCGTATGAGTGCGTGTGTTGTGTGCGCACGCCTCGCTAATCATTGCGATATAGCCGGAAAATCGCGCGAAAATCGCCTCGCAAAAACCATATAAACTGTATTTTTCGACCGTCTCGCTGCGTTTCGCACATTTGCGCTCCAGCTCGCCTCAATCGTCTCACTGTCAAAACCATGGCGCCAGCGCCACATTCAAACAAATATTTGCGCAACGCCTTTTTGGCCGCCGGACCGACGATCGTTTTGCCGGCTAATGATGAACCTATTTGCAACGTAATCATGTGAATCCTACTCCTATAAAAGGATTAGCCGCAAAATCAATTTATAATGATACGAATGTAGTAAAATATATTTATATGCCGAAATGGGACCAGACACTCATAACTCGATGATTTCGTATAATTCCTTTATAGGATTTCGAGATGTTGTTGAGAAAGAATTGAGCGAAACGGATTGCAAATCAAGTAAATCTTCAAAGAAATGTTTTTGGATACCACGACTGAACCTTTTTGGCATCTCTGAAATTGATTTTTTGAAACTGAAACATTTGAACGTTCATTTATTTCGTGTTCGCCTTCTAATTTGCATCACAAAAAGAAAAGAAAAGCAAATGAGCTCCGATATTCCTAATCTGCATTGTAATTTGATGTTTATCGAGAGTTTCCACAAAAATGACTTTAATCGTTTAACCGAACAATTGGAAATGTTTTTTCGAAATTCGAATTGGAAATTCGTAAATTTCGAATCACTCATGAAGATCAAAACCTTGATAGTTGAATTTCCTATTGATACTTTATGAGTAATTTGTGCTTAAACGCTAATAAACGCTAATAGATAGCCATTTATTTTATAATTATAAACTAATTGCGATCTAATTGAACTTTTAGCAAGCCATGTCTCGATAAACACGAGGCATTTTTTATTGCTTTTCGGATATAATCGGATATATAATAATTAGAATTTGAAATTAAAGAATTCAGAAGAATTGAAACTCTGCTTTCTGAACATTTGATTAAAGAAAATAATATGTTGACATGTAATTTGAGATGACATAAATTCGACATGTCTATATTCGGTTTATTGGTTCAGCCCAAAAAAGTTTTAAAAAAATTTCCGTGTCTCGTTGGAAAAGGTTCAGACACACGCACGCAAAGTTGCACTCATTTAAAAATTTATTTGCTTCTTTTAATACACCTTTTCAAATTTTAATGTTAATAATCTGCACTTTACACACGTAAACTGGAAGGTCTTCTGAGTGCGTCCACAAATTTCACGAATTCTGGAACGGAAGGTAAAATGACATCCGTTATAAAATTCTAGCTGAAATTCGATGAATTTCAAAATCCAGTTAATATATTCAAATTATATTCCAGTTATGTTTAGACTTTCTGAATTGTGTCTGAAAGCAAATATGGTTTGTCAATGTTTATTTTTTTTGCGAAGTGACTTTTCAAAATTTAAATCAACCAATTCATGAGAACTTTTTTTCCTGAATTTTTCATTGTTCTCTTTTCTTTTCTCGTTATATTTTAATACTGTAATCAATAAGTATGGACACATCATCAGTGTCCACTATCCGCACTTAATCTCGATCATCAGCAGTACTTTAGTAGTCGGATCAATATGGCGAAATAGTGGGTCGAGCGAGGATTGTAGAGACACGAATACGGTCAGTTCGGCGACGATTTGTGTCGCGCACGAGCGCGCACTGACATGTCTTCGCATTGCAAAGTTTTCAAGATTTTACCACGTTGGCCGGATTTGTAGTCCTCTGTTTCCAGTTATTGATTGTTGTAATTGGTGATTTGAAATCGAACTGTCGTAGAGCTCTTACCGATTTTGGAAAATTGAACAGCATTTATAGTCTCGTAGTCTCGTCTAGTCAGTTCCTCGCAGATCATCAAATCCGGGTTCAGAAATAAAAAAAAATCAATATTTCCAAAATTACAACTTCAATGCTTATGCACAAGCGACATTTTATATTTGTCGCCGTTTGTTGTACATTCTATTATGGAATTTTCATGCGGAAAAGAAACGACGTTTCTTCCATTGATTTAATCGATTTTTGACTGCCCGCCGAACATTTTATATTCGATACAACCTTGTTTCAAAGAATATCTAAAACGAATATTGCATATACATACGGTTGGTATTTTTTATTTAAGTTGGCAAAACAAATATTTAAGTATTTTAAATGTCTCGTTTGTTTTTACATTTCTTGATTAATTTTCGGTCAAATCTGAAAACATCAACTCTTTCGGTGACGGCGAATGATTATTTGGAAAACTGCGATCAATATTGCTACATTCATCTGTAAAATATCAGTCTTGTGGTTTAATAAAAATTTTCTCAATGTTTAGTCAAAATAATCAATAAATCAGTAGCCACAGAAAATCATGATCTCTGGATTTTCAATATATACTATAAACTAAACTCTTAAAATGTATGAAGATATCTATTTTTTTTTTCAATAAAAATTTGTCCAAATTGAGTGCAAAAGCTTTCGTTTATTTCCAGTTCAAATTTGGATTATATTCCCATCAAGAAATAATGTTTGTGATTTTTCCAACTTTTCCTTTCGCCTTCTCTTTTTTTCCTATCAAACTGTGTCACCGCGTTCGCTTTTTATCTGCTTCCAAATTGGGTCAAATGATTTGACGGCGAATGTTTGGGGAATATACAATTATAGACATAAATTAGCCCACAATCGTCATTCATAAGTTTCTTTTTTCCGTACCTCGAATCGATTGCTTCTAGAATTCTCCTTGGAAAGTCGACCGGTTTGCCAATCGTTCTTTTTCCCGTGATTCGGTCGCCTCAAAATTCGATTACTGTGAAAATTTCCTTCTACGTCGTTTTTTAAACGATATATGTAGTTCTGCAAACTGTTGTTCACACGACCGGTTGGGCGTGCCGTACTTTGTCTATAAAAATGATTCCGCGTACTTTTAAATGTAAACAATAAATATAAAAAAGTTCCCAATTTTATAATGAATATTTTGGCATAAGTTGTTTTAACTTAGTAGAAATGTTCGATGGATTTTCGAAATAAAATAATTTGTGTTAAAATCCTACTGTTATAATTTTGATTAAATCTCAGCCTTCATTCAGGCAATCAATCCCAGTATGGAATTACATCCTTTCGATGCATTTCAATAGAATTTGTTTCGTTCAAACTTTGCGTTTTTCAGATAATGAACCTACACGACGCCATTCATCTGCTTTTCGTACCATTCTTAATTGCCACCATCTCAACGGCGACTGGCCAACAATACAAAGAGGCCATCGAATTGTCAATGGCCAACCACGACCAGGTGCTGGCGAGTGCCCAAGTAGTGTTTGTTGCGTTCTGCGCCGACTGGTGTCCATTTTCTCGACGCCTTAAGCCAATTTTCGAGGAATCGGCGCGAGTGTTCCATAAAGAGAATCCGAATGCGCCCGTCATCTGGGCCATTGTTGACAGTCAGAGACAGGTGAATTCTACTCGCATTGAATAAAAAAGAGACACAGAAACAAAATTTCAGGCGGATGTTGGTGACAAATACTTTGTTAACAAATACCCAACGATGAAAGTTTTTGTGAATGGAGAACTTATTCAAAAGGAGTACAGGTAGGCATTGACACATGAAATTATCTGAATTTTTATTAAATCAGTACTTTTTTTCATGAATCCCCAGAAATGTCGAATTGCCCATCAGAAAATTCATGTTTTCTTCCAGATCCTCCCGCTCCGTCGAAGCCCTCACTAACTTCGTCAAATATCAGCTTTCAACCGCCATTAATGAATTTGCTTCTCAAGATCAACTCGATGCAACTCTTGATACTTCAAAGAGGAACATTATTGCATGGTTGAGAAAAGATGGTCCAGAATATGCGAACCTCAAAGTAAATCTTACTTGAACCAAAAAAAGAACAAATGCAACTGCAAAATTTTTATAGAAAATCGCTTCCCTGTTGCGTGAAGACTGCACATTCTGGGTGCCAACAGATGAACTCGCGGGTAAAAACACGGAAAATAAACTGTCTTTCAAGGACCCTGACAATGAAGGCGAAGTAAAGTTCACAGGAAATTTCCATGATTACGAGTATTTGAAACAATGGGTGACCGACAAGTGTATCCCATTAGTCAAGTGGGATTCACAACCGATAACATTCAAAAAAGCATTTTAGGGAAGTCACATTCGAGAATGTCGAAGAACTCACCGAAGAAGGGATGCCATTCCTCATATTTTTCCGCGATCCCGCTAATCGCGAAGGTGACAAGGTGTTCGCAGAAGCAGTCGCTCGCGAACTGCACGATCAGCGATCGGCTGTGAATCCTCTTCTCGCCGATGGTCACAAATTCGCCCATCCTCTCAAACATCTCGGAAAAACCAAAGAGGACTTGCCAGTGCTGGCTATCGATTCTTTCCAACACATGTACCTTTTCCCGGATATGTCGCAGCTCAATGTGCCTGGCAAATTGAGACAAGTAGGCCGAAGAAATGAGCGATGAATTAGGTTGAATTTCAGTTCATCATGGATTTGCATTCTGGAAAATTGCACAAAGAATTCCATGAGAACCTCGACCAACGAATGATCGAGTTGGCCAAAGCTAAAGCTGAGCGCGGAATCACCGATGAACATGAGAACGAGCCGCCAGCGGCTCGTCCAGTTGACACAACTCCACCCCCATCAGTTTTCAAAGAGCTTAAACCATCTGATAAGCGCTACTCTATTCTTCAGAAGACTGAACTTTAGTCATCTTCAAAATGCCTACTAATATTAATAATAATAATAATAATAATACGGTCCGCATAATTTTAATGTTATTATTTTTGTCTTCAATTTTCGGGTGTTTTACATACAATTGTGATTATTTCATTGTTTACTTTGTGATAAAATATTTACAAAATTCATGAAAGCAGTGACCTTTTTGGGCAATGTTTGAATCAAAAATTATGAAAGAATCGCGCGCTCTGTGGCGAAATTATAATCGAATTCGTCAGAAGTAATACGCGAAATGTCGACGTAGTTTGAAAGATCAGGAAGCTCGTTGGACTGAAAAAATATTTAAAAAAAAAATAATTATGCCCGATTTTGGGATTTTCTAAAATTTACCTTCGTCTCAGAATTTACAAATCGAGGATTGACTTTGAATTCAATGCCATCTATAGCCTTTATCCTCGGCATACCCGAATTCTGAAAAACTAATATAAACGTTGAAAATACTAACAAACAATACCCTCATTGTAAAAGCATTATTAGAAGTGTTTCCAGTTCCATCAAGATTTGGAGTAGACTGTGGTTGAGGCGAAAGACCAGGATAAAGACCAGTTTTCGGGGTTTCCAAATTACTCGAACTATTTGATCTTGGAATTCCATACGTCTGCGGAATGGTAATTACTCGAAAGCATATTAAAAGTTGATCAACTTCTCTGGAAATTTAAATATAAGAAAACCCTGAAACAAATCGTAATAATACCCAGCAGAAGTGTAATTTCTCGGCACTTTTTTGTTTTTAGCAAAAATCACAATTTCACCAATAGCGTCAACTACACGGTCTCTTGGTTCAGTTCGAATGCAAATATATTTTTTACGAAGAGATTTTTCGCCTGAAATAATATTTATATTTCATCATTTAAAAAATCATTACGGCTATCCGCGGTGTAATCAATTGCAACATATCCATGAGGAATAGGATCATTTTCTCGAACAATAATCATGTTGGTAACAACATGAATTGGAGCCTAAACTGGACGCGTTAATTGCGAAATGATATGAAAAATCCCAACCTTAATTGTGGATTCTGGTATTTCTGTACTGACGCAAATATATCTCACTTGACGGCTCATGGTGAAAAAGCTGTCCCTCCATAAATCAGCTTCCGATTGATCGTCTCTACATTTTACAATCTGAAAATAATTAAAGTAGATAAACGCTGATTGGAAATATATACCGGCACAAATCCTTTGGGAGCCTTATTTTTATCCGCAACAATGCATACACTCGTGATAGGAAGTGCGGGCGTTGATGCGTTATCATCTATGAATTCGAAATCTGCCATTTCTGAAATTAATAGCTAAAATAAGAATTTAACAGAAAAAGTAACTTGAAAACGATCAATTTAACTAATAAAAACCTTGCACGGAGTTTGGGTCAAAGTGAACAACATTGACGCAAACATAGACTCTGACGCTTTTGCGGAATGTTTAATTTTGAGGTCATTACATAATGCTTACATTTGAAACATTGATGGTTGATTTATAAAAAAAAAGAAATGCGCACGAAGCTAAAAGAAAAATATTTTTAAAAAAGGAAAACATTGATAATCGCAGGTTAATTAACTTTTCAATTAATTTTAATGCTATGGACTAGGTTTTTGAATATAATGATTAGGCCATGGATATTTAAATGCAATGTTTTGCTTAAAAAAATCTTCTCAAAAGTTCCAAATATTCATATTGGAATTCTAGTTTCCATATATTTATAGCGCAAATTTATTCATATACAATCTAAAATGCATCGATCGGAAAATTACTTGATCTCTTTCTAAAAATGTGCATCGAGGATAGCAAAAAATAAAGAAAATTTTCAAAAATTTCAATTGAATTTGCGTGGCCGATTTCCACGTAAAAAAATAAATATGATTTTTATTTTATTTTCTTGGCTTAAACTATTCAGTTTACATTATGCAAATCAGGTAGTAGTACGTTAATATTTTATTTTTTTTTTCAAAAATTTCAGGCTATCGATAATAGTTTTTGCGTTATACATTGTCTCCGTTAATTCAGAATTCAAATCGATAACATTCTCTAATTATGATGAAGTGTTAAAATTTAGTAAAGTATAAAAATTAAAATAATATAGTCGCCGAATTACTAATTAAGCTGGAATTTGTGTCGTTCACGGCTGATTGGTGTCCATTTTCGCGAGAACTTCTGAAATCTTTCCGAAAAGCAGCAGCAGAATATCCAAACCAATATCCATGCAGCAGTGTTATGTGGGCAAACATTGACTGTGTTCGGCAGGTTTCGAGTATTTTCAGTAACATCGAAATTTTTTTTTAATTTAGGATGATATTTGTGAGAAACATAATATTAGAAAATTTCCCACAATGAAAGTATTATTTTATGGTTATACAATTGCGGAATACAGGTATATTTTTCTGAAATTATGAAGAAAACATCTGAAAATTGGTGTTATTAACATCTCAGAATAGCTTAAATCTTTTAGAGGAAGTCGTTTTTTTGATGATCTGATGAGATACATTCATAAATTTGACGATTTGCAAACCCTTCTTGATATGGTATTCAGAAAATGTTTCAACATATTTTATAAATAATCGTTGTTTCCACAGCAAGAGATCGAATCTATTACTTTATGGCAAGATTATGCTAAACCCATGAAAGGAAATGTAATAGTCTGGTTCCCTCAAAATTCTGCACCTTTCGAGTTAATCTTGGTAATTTAATAATTTAAATTTTTACTATTTTTCCGATTTTCAGCGAGCTGCTGCACTTGAACATGATAAAGTGGTTGTAATAGGACCAAAAAAGACATTGGATTTGCAGTCCGAAGAGCACATGCTCTTATTTTCGAGCGATGGATCTCATTTTAAACGAGTTCGTCGGTACAAGATTTCAAACAGACTTCCGCGTTTTTTTTTCAGTACAATGGTTCGATTTCGAGTTTTGATGATATTTCGAAATGGTTGACTCAAAATTCTCATGGAATTGTTCGCGAATTGACATTCGACAATTCGGAAGCTCTCGTCGACGAAGGGAAACCATTTTTGGTTTTATTCCGAGATAACTCGACAGACTTGGACCAGAAATTTCGAGAAGCTGTATTATTTAATTTCCGAAAGAAATTAGATGAATCGAATGTTCAGATTAGTCGCGAATTAAACTCCGAGATGTTTCAAACATTAAATCCACTAATTATCAACGGAATAGTTATCAGTTACCCACTCTACGCTTTGGGTGTCAAACTGCCACAACTTCCCGTTTTAGTAATCGATGAATTTGTTCATATGTACAATTCAGGATTGAGTAAGGATGAGATCTTTGCTGAAGGGAATATTAGAAAGGTATGTTTTTCAAAAAATTAATGCTCCCTTATTTTTTTTTAGTTTGTCGAAGATTTCTTGAGCGGAACATTGCACCGTCGATTTCATGCTTGGGAGATCGAGGAAGTTGATAAACCATTAAAATCTAAAACACCTGCACAAAATAAAACAATAAATCTTCAACAACCCGTAATATCTAAAAAAAAAACAATTAACAGCTTTCAAATTTATTTTTTCCAGAAAAACACCGAAGATCTTGAAAAAATTGTTCGAGTTGAAAGCGCTTTTAAGAAAATGGAACCAAGCAAAAAGCGATATTCATTCAAGCAAGAATTGTGATGTGTTAAAAAGAAGAATTTTATCACCAATAATTTAATTAATAAAATAAAAGTGCAATAAATTATACATTTCACAAGAAAATTCACTATTAAAGGAACAAAAACATTTTTTAAATTATTCACGAAATGCCGTAAATGAAGAAGTTTTCTTTTATAATCCAAACACTTCAAACCTTGAATTATGAAAGAAATATTTAACGCTTCTTCATGTTTACAAACATAATGCGAATAAGGTTATGAAAAACCACCATTAGTCCAACGAAAATAGAATAAAAACCTAACGTCTTGGCTTTGGAAAAATTTATATACCGGCAATTAGAACAAGAAGAAGAAACAGGCTCCCAGTTGTACGCATTTACTTAATTTCCAGTTGGTGGTGGCGGCGGTGGTGGATAAGCGGAGTACTGTTGCTGCGGTGGTTGCTGATATTGCGATTGTTGAGGGTTCGATGATGGTGGTGGGCTTTGATAGTTGGCGATAGTCGACGGCGGTGGAGCAGCGAGCTGCGAGATTCCGAGTGAGCTCAACGAAGGCATTGGGAAATTGATCGGTGCCGGTGGTGGAACTGAAATATTAAAAAAATCCAAGACATCACAATCAAATATGAAAGTATGAAGTTACCATATGATGTTGGTGGAGATGGAATAGACGTATTTGAAAACATTGGAGGAACAGCTGATGGAATGTCCGGCTTGTAAGCTGGAAATGAGTTTATTGGATTAGAAATCAAAACGAATTTCTTACGGGCAAAAGACGGTGGTGGCGCATATTGTTGTTGTTGTTGTTGTTGGGGCACAGATTGTTGATTGTAATATTGATTAGTGTAATTATTTTGTGGCGCTGGTGGTTGATAATATTGGTTCGGAGAACTGATTGGTGGAGTTTGATATGTCGTTGGCGTCGAATATGAAGCTGATGGATAACTTATTGGAGGAGCCGAAGATTTTGAATAGTAATTGACTGGATTATCCGTGTATGTTTGTTGGAGCTGTTGAGGTGGTTGAGTGGTGACTGGGTCAATTGGTTGCTGCTGCACAATTGGCGTAGGAGTAGATTCGTACGACTGACCGTGGCTTCCATTTTCATGCGAATGATCATGATCTCCACCTTCATGAGAATGTCCATGTCCACTTTCTATTTAAAAAAATATTTCCTCAACGTTTAATATATATGAGCATTACCGTGAGAATGGCCGTGACCATTCTGTTCGTGTGAATGACCATGCCCACCATTCTGTTCAGAGAGCGGTGGAGGTTGCGCAAGAACCGTGGGCTGGGGCGGCGGAGGTGGAGTATACCCAGTTTGCGCGAATTGCTGGATTGGAGCAGGAGGAAGCGGCATTTGGGACGTAAACTGTGACGGGTCTGGGAAATTTGAAGCCGCTGGAGGCTTCGCAGTATTGACTTTGTCAATCAAGACGTTATTGACTGGTGGCGGCACAGAAGCAACAGTTGGTTTGGATCTATCAACAGAAACCGGGATTCTGTGAAGATATCCATATCCAATGTCACAGCCAAGACATCCCTCGCCTCCCCAAGCAGAATTCGGTGTAAGAGACACCTCGCGAACAACATCACTGTCAACGTTATAAACATATAATTTCAAAGGCTTTCCTTCATTTGCTTGAACCAAAGCAATCAAATCATCGGCTTGATGAAGTACGCTTTCAGCGCCGAGTATGTAGTCCGTTTGCGCAATAAGGCCAGCAAGACTAGCAGGCGAATTTGGCTTAAATAATTATTATTTAAAAAATCTCCAATTATCTTAATTACCTGAACAGAAATAACATGCCAAACATGCTGACTAGCGCCATCAAACGAACAAAAACGAATTGATACTCCCAAAAGCCCTTGTCCTCCCCAGTTTTGGGATGGAACAATAGTAGTCTGGCGAACAGATTGAGTTTTGCTAAAATGAAAAATAATAATTCATATTTTTCTTTTGAGAAATACCTGTTGTACACTGTAATTTCTAACGGCTTGTCTATATGCTGCTTGAGGATATCTTTCATGGTTTCATTGTCCGTGTCCTTTAGAAGAAATAAACTAATTTAAATATAGAACTATTATCTTACCAATCTGGTATTTCCGATGCAAACGATAAAATCAAAAAACGGTTCAAGTCCAGCTTGTGCTCCTGGCGAGTTTTCTTGAACCTAAATTTTTGGTCTCAATTTTCTATGATTTCAAATATTATTAATCTTACCCGTAGAACATGATAGCCTTCGGTGCCTCCACCAGGAATTGGTACACTTTCGCTGCTTCCCATTTTGAGAAAACTGGAATCAAATATTCGTATAACACTGTGTAACAAGATTGGACGTGTGCGAGAATCAACGGAGAATCTCTTTCGCCACGCGTACTCGGTGTATTGGCCGCAAACACCGAGGAATATAAATACACAAAAAATACTGCCCAAATTATTTGTTTTTATTTTTCAAATTAATGGAAAAAAATGTTAGGGAAGACTGCGAGAGCTGCAGCGGTGAATGTTTATTTAAAAATTAACAATTTTTAACTGACTATTTTTTTGCTTAAAATTTAAAAATTTTATTTATGACTAATTTTTGAAAGCGAGATGAAGCCACTAATAATTTGTTGTTTACAAAGAAAACTTCAATACTATTTTAACCTAAAATAGACTTGTAATTTCTTTAAACGTTTTAAACGTGTAACGCGAATCAAATTGCAAGATCATGGCAGAAATTTTGCTCTGCCGAATTCGACCTATTTTTATTAACTTTATCGTACATTTATGGTTACATTTTTTATTTCACGGTTTTTCAAAATGTTCTGCTTCTTTATCATCAAATTTAATCAAATTTAGTCTTGAAATTACCACAGTTTGATCGAATATTCAAAAACATTCCTCATTTTACAATATCATTCGCATCTCTTTTACTACCGTAATCCGAACTCTTCACTCCCGAAATCTTTTTTCTAATAACGGCTAAAAGTAGCTAATTAGCTAAAAAAGCATAACTATCTTTACAATGTGCACCATGCACCCTTAATCCACCCAAATCGATCAATACAACAGGCAGCTGGGAGGCCACAGCAGCGGCAGCAGCATGGCCGTCCTCGTATCGGCGCAGAGAGAGACTGCCTCACATACGCACGCTCACTCGTACACTCAGACACACAAAACAGCACGCCGAGGCCCCGACCAACACCAATACATTCGCTTCGCCTCGTTCGATATATATATTTTTCCCGTCCTCGATTCGATTCGTCTTTGCCCACAAAACGATTGATTATTCAGCAGAATTCGGTTCATTCTATCCATAAAAACACTCCATGCTCTAGCATAGTTGTCGAGAAAATTTAAATTCTGGCATCTGCGTTCGCTGGAGCACATTTGTGACACCAAATGACGCGTCGAATTAGTAGTAGCAGTAGGTGTTGTCGGAACGATGATATGATGGAAACGGTTTCAGAAATGATTAAACGACGGCACTCACGTCGTTGCTCGCCGTCGCCGAAACGGAAGCGAATTGGTAAGTATTTTGATTTAAAATTCATTAAAATATTGCGTCCAAATATAATAATTCTCAACGAAATTTCTAATATCGAAATCAATATAATCTCTTGTGAACGAAAATATGTTCCAGCCATCAGATATTGTAAATATATTTTGCTAATAAATGATAGTAAATCTGTTTTAACTGCGATACGCATTAAAAAATTACAGAATACTGTTTAATAGTGAAAATTACGTTTAATTGTGAATGAAGTGTTCAGAATCGTCTCCGAACCGCAGAAAATCATCATCGGATGTTGTTCGACCTCCACCTGAGTTTCCTACATTTGATTATGAGGCACGTTGTCCCACATTCACAAAATTTGTCGAGCTTGATCCCGAAGATGTCACCTTCAGTAACAGTACTTTGGTAAAAATCTAATTAATCATTATTTATTTATTTACTCTCGCCTTTGATTAGATAACTCTGCAACACGAGCTTGAAGATATGTTGGCTCAATGTGCAATGAACATGCGGCGTACAAAAGGCGAATTGCAGTTTCTCAACCATGGAGATTATCCCAAAGAAGATTTGAAAAAGAGGCAATTTTTGTATATTATTTTAATAATTGAACAACAGATTTAGAATTATGCCAAAATTTGACCTGAGAGTGTTAGCAGAAGCGACGTCTCCAACTGCCATTCTCGAAAAAGAAGGGTGTGTTATTTTTATTAAGCGATGAGTCATATTGAAAAATCTCTTTTTGTTATTCGTCCTATATTATTAATCAAGTTATATTGAACTTCACACTTTAAATTTTCTTTTCAAAATTTATCAACTCGTTTACTATGATTTTTTTCGTAGCGATAGGTAACTGTTTTTCACAGAAATGAATGTCAAATTTGAAGTTTTTGTATTAAAACAGTATTAATTTATTAAATGTTCTTGTGTTAAAATTATATTAATTCAATATTTTTATTATTATCAACTAATGGGCTTTTTCAGAATTTGCGGGTTACCTGAAGAAGACGAAGAAGATGACTTCAATCAGTTTCCTCCTTATCATATTCCCACGAGATTTTGGACTTGGTGCAAGGTTTTTTTTTAAATTATTATTCATGAGTAATTTAATGAATATTGTTTAGAAGGACTTTTTAAAAAATGTCGATGGAGAATATCTACGAAGTTTCAAAGAAATGATTGTCGATAAGTATACTTCCAAAGGAATTGAGCAATATTTGGTGAATGGTTTGAAACTTATTTTGTTTCGTGTTCAATAATAATTTATCTAGAGCCTTGGAAATATCGAAAAAGGGCTGCCTCAAAGGGGAGTCGTAGCGCCAATAAAACGCCAAAACGTGTGTCTATTTCAAATGAGGTTTCATGCAGTAATGGAACAACACCGAAATCAAACGGCCGGAGAATGTAAGAATCAATTTAATGAAACTCTAAAGAAACGGGTCGTTTATTTTCAGTTCGATTACACGCTCGCAGAGCTCAAAAGATTCCGTAAATAATAATAAAATTACTCCTGTTATTGATTCGATGGTGATGTCGGCATGTAAAGAATACAAGGATACACCGTGTCGACGAGGTTCTCGTATTCGTAAACCGAGCCGTGATGAGTCAAGGGAAAGACGATGTGAGTTCTACATTTTTTCTAATGTTTAAAATTTATTATACAAATAACTCAATCTATATATATATATATATATATATATATATATATATATATATATATATATATATATATATATATATATATATATATATATATATATATATATATATATATATATATATATATATATATATATCGTAATTCACGTTTGCGTGGTAACATTGATTTTTTATTATTTCAATTTCAGCTTCAACCAAAGCCGAAATTGAAGTGAAAATTGAAAATGAGGAAGAAGATGACGAGCCCGAAATCAGTTTCAATCAGAAATTGAGTCCAAATGGTGAGATTGTTACAATTTTTCCTTTAAAAACATATTTTTGACATAGGAATCTCGCCGAAATCAATAAAAAAAGAACGGGATGGTGAGATAATTCTAAATGGGAATTCGAACGGATTTCATTCGCCTGGAAGCGATTCTCGAGAGAATGGGTTTATTCCAAATGGTGTCACACCATTTAGAAATTGTTTGACCAATGGGAAATTAAACGGCGAAAAAACAGGACCGAAACGGAAAAATGGAGAAAAATCGCCGGATTTGTCGATGAATGATTGCGAGGATATGCCGCCACCATTGGCGCTCGAAGATTTCGACGCAAAGGCGATTGGATCGAAAATAGTCGCAAAATTAATCGAAGGTGGTATTCTGCCGGAATCTAGTGCTCTGGTTTTTGAACAAATGTCAACGGTATTTTTTAATAAATAAATAATTTTAAAACCAGAATTGATCGATTATTTAAGAGTGCCAACGAGCGAAATTGTTTCGAGCTTTCGAAATTAAGTCTAAACGAAGATGGGCGAGAAGAAGCTGATGATCCATCCGTCGATGAGCTGTCGGCTGAATTGAAACGGTGCCAATTAGAACTGCTCGAACTTCAACCACAACTCAATGCTGCCGTTAGCATGGCTTGGCGTAGAGCCAAATCTCAATACGCATTCTGGCACACGTATGAGCAGTACAAGGCGGCTGACTATGATGTATGTGAGGGGTGCCGATGAAACCTAATTGATGAGTTTTCAGTTATTCCGTCTTGGTGTCAACATGTATCGGGAGCTGCCCCGCAAATTGCCAGCATTGCTCGAACAACCGATACTGAAGGTGAGAAGGAGTTGATACAAAGAAAAACATTAAATTCAAACCGACTTAATCAATTATTTTAAATTTTATTTAGGAAGCGATGAAACGTCGAAACCGTGAAGCGCGCTTCCACTACGGTTGTACTTATCGTCGTCATCCGAAATATCGTTGGAAATCTCGATTTTTGCCATCTACAAGCCGAAAACGAGCATCGAATTCGCCATAAAATTTGTTTTGATGCTTAAAATACCGGTTCATTCCAGTCACAATATGTACACATTTACTTAATTTATTTATTTGTTCAAAGCCGAAAATTGTTGCTCAAGAATTTTCAAAACCATCTCTTTATACCGATTTTAATTGAAAACGTGTCGTCATTATGATCGTTCAAAAATGGTTTGTTTGTCTTTGATCTCGATAGCACGAAGAAATCTATTATTGTCGGGTTCCACCACGATAATCTGTTTCTTTTTTATTTGTATTCTAAATTTTTTTCCAAACGTATGTATTTCGTTTTCCATCATTTTATAGAGCTTTTCCTAAAATTTATGTATTATGACATATCTCATGTAATATAAATTATTTCTATGTTTCTTTTTATTGTTTTGGCTAAAAAGTACATTTGTGAAGATCAATTTGAATTGTGCTCGAAATTCTGAACTGAAGAATCGTTCAACCATTGCAAAATTTTAGATTTTAAGCGGAACATGGATTAGGCCGAACAAAATGGAAAACACGGTTCAACAGGTGAAAATTTGAAACTCATCAAGAAAATAAAAATTTCACAATGGAAAATTTATTTGCTTCTCTTTTCGGAGAAATTCAATTACTGAAGGGGTTAGACGAAAATCCTAGGAACGAGGGGATAAAAACGCAAATTCGCGCTTTTTACAACAATCGACCGATGCGAAGTCACGGGAGAGGAATCAAGAAGCGAGAACCGGGATGATTTTTAATGTGCAGTGCCCTTGAGTTTTAGCCAAAAGCTTGCTATCGATAAATCAGACATATCCCTTTGAGTGACTTAAAAATTCATTAGTTGAGAAAAAATAGTTGAAAATTTTAAGTTTCGGACCCACAATAATAGGAATATTTAAAATTTTTGCTGAAAACGACATAGTATACTCGCGAGTATATCGCGATAGAGAAATTCGTGAACTATATATATGTATAATAATCGCAAAAAACGAGCGCCTCGCATAATTATGGACCATCGCACATTTTCGAGGTAGCAATTCAAATTCGAATTTAAACAATGGAAAATTGGACACCATGTTACGGATAACCTAAAAAAACCCCACGGGCAGAAGTACCTCCCTTTTTTTCCTCGAAACTGCGACGTGAATAAAGGCGCACGATCGTGACTCAAAACCAATCTGATCCGACAAAATTCGGCCCCGGAATCAACCTTATCCGATTGGTAATTCTACGAATAAGATTGGAAAATTGTCGTATCCGATTGGTTTTTTGGGAACTTTGGGATCCGATTGGTAATTTGTCGTATCCGATTAGATTTTCTTCGAATCCGATTGGTAATCATTTGAATCCGTTTTGTTTTAATATTTCAATTCGAATCGGATTCGACAAATATCCAATCTTATCCGTAGAATTATCAATTGGATCTGACAAATTACCAATCGGATCCGAAAAAACCCAAAAAACCAATCGGATACGACAATTTTCCAATCTTATTCGTAGAATTACCAATCGGATAAGGTTGATTCCGGGGCCGAATTTTGTTGGATCAGATTGGTTTTGAGTTACCAGAGGAGATTGCGTCTATCATGACGCGAAGAGGCATTTTACGTATACACTCTGTATTTTTGTTGTGTCTTGCTAGTATATCAACCCTGGAAATTTTCTTAATATAAGGGGGGGGGGCTACGTCTCTCGCCATGGGAAATTCACATTGTGAATGTTTATTTTGTTATTTTGAAATTTTTATTTTCTTGATGAAATTTTTATTTTTTTATGATTTTCACATTTCCATGAGTTTCTAACGTCTTTAAAGTGAAACGTATTTAAAATTGTCTCTAGAATAAAAAATAACCGGTTAGCCTTTGCGTTGCCATCATAGTGAATGACGCATCCCCGTAAATCTATCCACGTACTATTTTAGGGATTCATTTGTCCATTTTGTCTATTGGACTGCGGAAACGTCACAAGTTTGATTCAACATGTTGACGAGGACCATCAGGAAGAAGAGGATAGCCGAGATTTCACCGATAGCGTTCGCCAGAATTTTAAAGGTTGGAATTTCAATTTATATCATTTAATGGTAAGTATTATTTAGGGCTTGTTGACAAAGCAAAACGTGGAATAAAAAAATTGGATGCGAAAATGAGCCTGACCGACATTGCTAGTGTTAGTTAACTAATACAAATATCACGTTCAAAAAATTCTATTTCAGCTAAATTTGTCATCGAGTGTTTCTTCAGATCTCGTTAATTTAAAATTTGTGGCTAGTGAGAAAATAGCTGAACATGCACCGAAAATAATCCCAAAACAGCCGATACCACTTCCGCCAGATGTTATTCCATTAGGTATGAAATAGATACTCTTTGCAAAATCTTTCTGAAAGCATTGTTCTCGGTAGAAAAATTCGGGAAACTTGGGGAAGTTTGTATTCATTTGGTTTTGGAATTATTAAACTGAACCATATTCTTACGTCTTCCTTTAAACATAAAGTAATCTATGCTTGAAAAACTTGTAGGGCGATTTTCGAGAAATGTGACATATAAAGATCACTTGTATTGTCGAAGTCAAACGACTTGAGGAAATTTAAAAATATGATTGGCTATGTGCCAATGCGTGTAGCGAGAAGTACGCGAGACTGCGTACATTGCATTATAGTGCACGCGCATAAAATATTCAGTCAGCGAAAAATTTAAATCTACACTTATTTCGCGAATTTGGAGGCTCCGCCTTCCTTCAATCATTTGACGCTGACATTATGACATTCATTTTTGTCTGATTTTAGTTTTATCTCGTAACTGTTTATATTTTGTTTTGGTGGAATGTAGACAAAATATTATTTATTTATATATCAAAATTAATATTATCATTGACAGGAATCCGGAGATCATATACCGATGAATTCCGAAAGTATCGTGAAGAATCTATTAACGAAATTGCGAATCGAACTAATATGCTGATTATACGATTGGATCGTTTAATACATCACTCTCCGAAAGACCCCAATAAACGGCGGGGTTTCTAATTTTTTAAATATTTTATTCAATTGCAATATAGCGTTTTAGAATTTGAGCGTGAAATTGTTCCATGGTTAGACGACTACGATGTTGTATGTTGTCCATTATGTGCGACGAAATTCGGACTCACTCGGAGGCGTCATCACTGTCGATTATGTGGACGGGTACTTTGCCATAATTGTAGTCAATTTTTATCGTTTCTCTCTGCTAGTTTGTTATCTTCAGTTATAAAATACATAATTTCAAATTTAAGGAAAACTAACTAATCCGGCTCTCGCACATGAAATGCTTGAAGCTGCTGCTGCAACAGCAAATTCGCTTAGCAGTTTTAGCGAGAACGAGCCAATTTCAACAAGTGGAAAACGAAAGCTATTCGCTTTGACCCAGAATTCGATGGATCGAATGAAAAGTTTGATTGGTGGCGCTGTGAGCAAAGTGCAAACAGTTGCTGTTAATGCAGCTGGCGACGAAGGAAGTGTCAGCTCGTTGCTTCTTCAGGTAATCATTAGAATTGTTTTATAATAATTTGAAATATTTCTTTTTTTTTCTAGGAAATTTAAATCTTTAAACTAAGAAATAAGTGCATCGGTTGAGATATAATCGAATTGTTTAGGTGCCCAAATTTCAGGATGAAAAGGAGTGTTTGCGCGTCTGCGGTTCTTGTCTCAATGATCTCAAACGTCGAGAATCGATGATGGAACAAGGAAAAGCGCCGGCTATTGTCGAGCAATACAAGCGACTCCGTGCCCTCATGGAAGAAATCCAGAATCTTGTACCTACATATGTCAGAATTGCCAATAGTGTATAGTGAGGGCGTGAATTGTATCAAAAATATCAAAAATGCTGCATTCAGTAATGGCGAAACGATGTATTCGCTGAAATCGGCAGAAGACATGCGGCAAAAATGTCTGGAAAAGCAAAGAGATGTCGATTTACTGAGGTTCGATTCCTTTTTGCTATCCTTGATTTTATATTTTTTGCAGCAAGAAAATAGCAGAAGAATATGATGAGGAAAGAATTGGTCTCAGAGAGCAGCAAATGAGAAAAAACATTCGATCGACAACACTGCACGTTTTACAGGTTTCTTTGTTTCGTTTTACTAAACTATCACACACTATGTAGCGTAATCTGTGTAAAATCATATAATGCTTTTTATGAGATACTATTTTCTAGAATTATATTATCAAATGTTGGATTTTAATGACAAAAATAAAGCAGCAAATTCTTTAAATTTGCAATGTTCCACCAAATTCAATATGGTAAAGTAGATCAAAACATTATAAAATCCTCTGGCATAGTGTTTAGTTTTATTACGAGTATTGTCGAGGACGGCCGAATTTAGGAGGGGCTTTGCTTATTATTCAAATTTTGGCTGATTTTGCGCTAATATAAAAAATGTCGTTTGATCATTCAAATTTTTCAAATTCGTCCGTCTTCGACAAAATTACAATCCAATTGTCTAAATATAAATTAAAACGCTCTCTCCTGTTAATACGTTGTGCAACCAGAAAAAATATTATCTTGAAATTCTCTGCGTATGTTGAATTCATACGCAGATTAAATTTTTTCTGACGCAAGAAAAATATTTTTGTTCATTTCTAGCATACATTTACATTAAATGCATAAATATATAAATATTTTCAGATCATTTCTTTTTTTACATTACATAAGTTCGCTACTGTAATTTTTTAAATTTATATTTTAGTGCAAATCTTTCTCCCATTACATGAATAAATTTGGATGCCTCAAGTTGTCAGCTCGTTTTCTTCTACTCTCACTATGATAACTTTCCTCATCTAACTTGTGTAATAGTATTAATAGCTCTAATTTTACATTTCTCATTTGCATTATTTTCCATGTCGTTTTAGAATCTTGTCGGACAAACTACATCCCTTCCCAGTGCAGAGGAATACAATGTTCTCGTAGAACATCATAAGAAAGATGTTGCTCGACAAGTTGCTCGTGAGCGTGAACGAGCTCTTCTTACTGATCGATCATTAAAGGTACAAGACGAAACTATGACGGCATAGTTTACAGTAATCTGAAATTATTAAAGGTGTCGACCTCAATGCCACAAATGACAACGAATAACGACGAACAAAGAGCAGATGATGGATGGGTGCCAAAACAGATCTCGTAAGAACAACACGGAAAGATAGTAAAAAAAAAGTATAATATTTTAAGAGGAATTAATCCATTTTTGGATGAGGATGATCCTCATCCATTGTATGTTCAAAGAGACGCCGTCAAAGGGTATTTATTCGAATGATTTTAAATTTTAGGATAAAAGATTCAGATATTTGTTTGAAGCTGCAAATGCTGGAAAACTTGATGAAGTTGAAATGTTGGAAAGAAGTTTGCGCGAAATTGAGGATGAATTGGTGGCTTTGGGCCTCGAAACACCACGCTAATTGAAAATTCCCAAATTTAACAGTTATATGTATTTTTTTAAATTTTAGTAACACATATCCCCTCTCGTTTATGTTCTGTGATTTCGTATCCACCCGAATGAAATATTAGTTTTATAAATACCAGTTATTAAATATTGAGATCATGAAGAATGAAAGACATTGGGATAATTGAAGATGATTAGTTTCCGAATCGGCGGTTTAATATGCTGCTGAGAGATGGTCTTGCGCGGACTGGAATCGCAACTCCGTCCTCGTCTACGCTGATCGCGTCGATCTTTTCGCCATATGTCCAACGACGTGGAATTATCTAGAACGTTCTTTATAAATCGATGTTTGATTTGTGTTCCCCTACTTGTCTTCCTGCTACTGTTCCAACTGATCTAACATATGTTTTATCTACCATTAATGGAGTATCGGAGGCGATGTTACGCTCAAGTGCTTTTTCAATAATCGCGTCTTGCTCTCTTTGGCGGTCTTTGAGTCTTCCAAAGAGGTCGCTCACCGTTAGAGTGTTGCATTCTACAAAAATAACCGGTTGGTTTACCGTAAGAATTCAGTGTGACTGTTGATAATAAACAGATTTGATCGTTGAAAGTTTAAAATGAAATGTTGACCCGTGACCATGATCGTTGGTTTGGTTGCGTTGCGTTTCGAAAACGGATATCAAAAAATCGCCCATCATCATTTTTTCTTTTCAAAACAGTATATCGAGAGTTATTGTCTGTATAATTCCAGTGGGACCGGCTCTTCAATTTATTGCCTGAAACAATTAAACCAACCTTGCACAATAAGAACGAATGCAACGAATGTGACAACGTGTTTGAACTGCATTATTCCAACCAAATTGATGATGTTGACACCACGTTTTTTACGCCTTATAAGCAATTATCAAAAGACGATGTAGGCGGAGTCGGGAAACACTAGGAGAATGAAGTACAGCGCAGGGATGATGACGTCTGACACACGCGTTCTATATGATGTGTCGCAGCTACCGGCGTGCAGCAATGAAGTTGAAAGATCGAAAGACGGAACGTCATCGAGTCCGAGTTCTTTAAAATTTCAAAAAAAAAAAGATTTTCAGTTAGAAAAGGAAAAAGAGAATTAAGTGAGAAATTGAATGAGAGCTGAGGATTTTTTAAATAAAGAAAAAGTTTGTTGTCTGTAAATTTGTCTTCTTGTTTGCCTCTGAAAAACATTTTCTTTTTCTTGTACTTATGCTTTCTTGCCGTTCGAAAATTTCAAATTAAACCTATTTTTCTTTTCATGTACATTTAGCTCGAGATGTGCGGAATTATTCTTTGATCTATTATATGTTTTGATGTACTTATTAATAGTTTTACCTATTTTAGTACTTCGTTTAAAAAACACGATGATGATGATATTAGTAATGACAAAATTTAAAAGTACAATTGAAACTTTGATATTAAAACAAAGAACATCATTTGAAGTCTTAAATATTTGCAAGTTAAATTTCAAAAATCGACCTTGATTCCATCTATTTGAATTAAGTACTCTGGTAAATGATTCCGAGTCGTATACGAAGAAAGCTCAATCGTATACGCTGATATCGCTCTTCAAACGCGGCCAAATACGATTGGGATTTCTTAATATACGATTGGCATTTCTTCGTATACGATTATAATTCTTCGTATATGATTGTGATTTCTTCGTATACGACTACAATTCTTCATATACGGTAACGATTTCTTCGTATTCGATTGGGATTTTTTCGTATTCGATTGGGATTTTTTCGTATTCGATTGAGATTTTTTCGTATTCGATTGAGATTTTTTTCGTATACCATTTCACTTTACACTACTCGTTTGGCATTTTAACGCTTTTAAATATATGATGTAAAGATTTCTATACCTGTTTATTTAAAAAAAAATATGAAAGACAAAAAAATGAAAAAGAAAAAGGAATAAATTAATTAATTTTGGTTGGCGCATCAACCATTTTTTTCCACTGCTCGCGCTTTCGATCGTGAATTGTTTCTGAATTAAGTTCATTTGAATGATTAATCATGAGGCAGTCTTCGGCATGTGCAGATTTTGGAGAAAAACGCGAAAAATCTGATTAAGACTAGTTTAGCCGAATCTTTATAATGTTGTCGAGTTTCTTTAAAAGGTTTTTACTGCGTTTCTTTTCAAAATCTGCATAGGCCCACTAAAAAAGTGAAAACTCACAGGAGATAGGTCATATGACCGTGTACCAAATAGGAGATTGTAGAATTCGCCGTTTCGTCAGCCATTCCAGCGATGGTAACCGTCTTTTGTAAAATAGCTGAAATTAATTTAAACATATTTTAAACATTTTTCGCGCTATTTGAGCATACCAATCGCTGTGTTGACAAACCGAACTGGAAGCGTTGCGTGCGGCGGAGTTGGCATAAACGATGTTGAATAATTCACACGATCGTTATTGGGAATTGTCTGAAGATATTTTTTGCAACTTTAAATAATTGTAAGATACCTTATCGACAAATCTGTTGACTGTAGTATTTATCACATGCTTCAGAGCTGCCTTCATGAACGGAATTTCCAAAAATATTTGGGCGACGTTGATGTCTCCTGTTAAAAGATTTAATACAAATTCAAAGCTTTCGAAACACAAAAAACCCACTATTTCCATCCAGTGATGGAATAATTATTTCTGCGTCTTTAAGAGCTTCAGGGTTGTATACGGCGATCACGTCGATCTAAATTTAGAGAATAGCAAAATTTAAAAAAATACTCACATTGTTTTTGTTTGGCTTTGCCGCGAATTTTTGGGATAAAGTTTCTATCTGGAAGTATAGGGTTTCTATAGTTTCTATTGTGGTACTATGCAGATTTCGCCAAAAACTCAAACAGCGGTAACCATAATTATAATGGTTTTTGCCGGTTTTGACGAGTTCTGATATTTTTTTACGGCTTTTGATGATTTTAATGCTTTTTTTCGCGGAATCTGGTACCATTACATTTGGAATGATTGAACAATAAATAAAACATACCGTGAACATGATTCCTTTCATTTAGAATGTATGGTTGTAGAATAACCCGGTCACCGAACTTCTCATTGAGGAGAAATCCCAATACATCGCCATATTGCAGTGAATTTCGCCAACGAAACATCACGACGCTATTATCCGAAGCAATATTTCTTTGTATTGAGTAGTGTGAGCCTTGATAGCTGTATTTCTCAGTAAACAAATCGCCTTTTTGAGCCAGCATTGAGTACTTCAGTGGTACATCTGTCGTTTTTTCGATATCATCATTCTCCGAATATCGAAATAGCAGTTTTCTCAGTTTCACGATAGACACATCATGTTGTTTTCTCGTTGGGTCCGAATCAAGTCTTGCACGAACTTCGGTCGTCAAATCTTGCAAAATTGCAGCACTAAAATTTTTCTACGGTGTACAATTTTATAATAAAGCATACTTCCGCAACATTCTTTGCCCAATTCCTTTGTGATTTCTGACGATAATAGTCGTTTCAAACTGTGAAAATAAAATCTCGCGAAGATAATGCTTCCCATTGGCCTAAAGCGAAATAATTTCAAAAATATGCAAAAACGGTAACAACCTCTCGACGTAATGACTCTTTGCAAGTTGTCACAGCTCGACATTGACACAAAATCTTCTTCCGCGCAAGTGAGCTCATCTTCAGACGATTCTATAGAATCTATAGAAATTAAATCTTTCTCTGTTTTTACTTTTAGTTATACCTGATGTTAAGTTTCTCTATTTTCTGAAAATAGTTATTTTCTTCATTTTTTCTGTTGTTATCACCTGTTTCTGTCTCGTTCCGATATTCCCTATATATTTTTTTCCATGATTTCTCGTGTGGTGTAACGATATCGCTTTCGATATGCAAATAGTTTTGAATTTTGCGACATATCTGCAAAGAAAATATAGATTTCTTAGAGCGGAGCCAGTAAAATGCACGATTTTTTTGGAAAGTATATATATTAAAACGCAATATACGCATAATAATCGAATATGAAAAAATTCGAAAATTTTCGAAAATTGTTTTTCGAATTTAGACGTCAATTTTAATGCATGTCCGCAGTGTATAATTGTGGTGGTTACACTACTGTGATAAAATCCAAATCGTATACGATCCTTGCAATAACGTATACGACGAGGAAATGCGGATGTTTCGTATACGATTACAAACCATTCATCAGAATCGTATACGATCCTATACGATTCACATTAACTAATACGATTACCATTAACGTATACGATTTTAATTTTATCTTATACGATGAAGAAATTCGCTTTTTTCGTATACGACTAGGAATCATTTACCAGAGTTTACTTGGAAAATTGCCTCCAATTCAATCAAATTCATTGACGGAAGAGATGATTTAAATGGGCGTTTATTTCTTATCTAGTTTCCTTGATATCATGGTAATTTTAAAGAATAATGATTATTTCCCTTTAATGATTAAAAAAATATTTTTAGAAAAGATATATTACATTCGTAAAAAAAACGAGCGCCCTGCCCCGATTTAGCTTCGCAGGTTATCCATAGTACGGTATCCCCCATTGTTTAATTTCGAATTTGAATTTCCGCCTCGAAAAAGTGCGATTCGTTGTTTTTTTTTATGCGATGGTAATGTATATATTCTAACAAGGGAGGTGTTTTTACTTAGTGGTTTGGAATTTTTTCTAATTTTGCACACAAACAGATCAAGAAATTCCCTATCGAGTGTGCTATGTCGTTTTCTGCAAAAGTTCCAAAAAGTCCCAAAACTTTGGGTCCGAAGTTTCAAATTTTGATTCATTGTTTTTATACACTGTTTCATAATTTTTGCCATACTTCCTCACCACGCACAAATACCACATTTCGATGGATATGCGGCAAGCAGCGATGGTTCGAACCAACAGTGTATAAAAACAATGGATCAAAAATTGAAACTTCGGACCCAAAGTTTTGGGACTTTTTGGAACTTTTGCAGAAAACGACATAGCACACTCGATAGGGAATTTCTTGATCTGTTTGTGTGCAAAATTAGAAAAAATTCCAAACCACTAAGTAAAAACACCTCCCTTGTAAGAAAACATGCTCAATAAATTCAACCAAATCAATGTTTTCGCGTGTTTTTTAACCGTCGGCGACTTATTTCAAATTAAGAGAAATGCATTTCATAAAATGCTCAATAACTCTTTTGGTAATCTCAATGGTACAATAACTACTTTATTGTTTGGTGTCTGACATTCACTGATTGAAGATTGCTGCGAATCCTGTAACTAACAAATATGGAATAAACACGCCTTATAAGGTGATCCATTTTCTTGACGAATCATTGGTTGATTTTGATCATGTCGCAAAATTGTACGTTTTAATCAATCAAACTATTCTTTTTAACTTTTATTTTCTTTATTTTTCAGCCAATTGAGTGAGTTTTATCGAAATATTTATGAATTTCCTAAAATTACAGCCGTTTATTTTTTTTCTGAAAAAATCAGCCAGAGTCGTCCGCTGAAGTCATTCAGTACCACAGAAAAAGATACGAAATTATTAATTTTCTCGAGGTGGTCCGATCGAGGTGAAATTTTTAGCATTTTTTTTAAATAGATTTAAGTGTTTAAATGCAAGTACATATAATGGAAATTAATTTTTTTTAAAAGTATATAGCGTTTTTTTTAAGTATATAGCGAAAAAAAAAAAACAAAAAAACGAAATTTCAAGAAATCATAAAAATCGGCTTACAAATTCAAATGGCTGTAAAAAATTAGATCGTCAAACACCAATCAACTTTGTTCTCGGCAGTGAGTACCAAGCTTGCGTTAATGCGAGAAATTTTCAGTGCCATTTCAAGCAGTTTTTCCATTTAAACAACTTTCGAACCCTTCTCAACGGTGTTCGACAGTATTTGTGTCGGGAGATTGGCTCGGCAAGGTTATAGAGTTCACCCGAAGCTGCGCGATCCAATCTCTGACCAAGTGTGATATACGGCTTGGATCGTTGTCCTGTGGAAAAATCCAACTTGGCTTTACAGTTGGAACTTGGTACTTTCGATGAAATCGCTTTCCTATTCGATGTTGTACATGGGTTTTACCACCATTTCCAACCATCATATACTTCGATTCGTCACTTCATAGGATGTTGGACCACTGTTACATTGTCCAGCTGATATGATCCTTTACCCATCGCAATCGTGCCTTCTTATTTTTGCCGAGATCATAGGTTTTTTCACCGGACGACGACCAAACAATCCAGCATGGCGGATACGACTTTTAAGAGTCTCATCGCAAACCTATATCCATTAAATCATTAGAATTACCAAAAAAAGTGGCCTCAACTCCATAATGCTGTATAAGTCATCTGGTGATGTCGGTACTTGCCAGCCTCGGATTTTTTCTGCTCATCCTAATAATGACACAACCAATTGCTGGAGATGTTTTGGTGGTCTTCCTTTTGGTTTTGATTGGTTTTGAGTTATTTGAAGCCAAGATAGTCGAAATACTCGTGGGGAACTGTTTGGCCAGACCGAAAATCGACATCCCACATTCTCGGCCTCTATTAATCTCAATGCGACCAGCTTTAGATAATGTCTTAGACCCTTTTGGTAGACTCATCGTTAAAATAATGAATGTGATCACAAAGTATCGAAAAATACTGAACATATTGAAAAGAAATATTGTCAGCGTCCAACGACTGAAGAGAGGCGGGGCCTTGTCAAAGCGAAATCATTGTAGATTCAAACTTATCGTTGACTGAATATTAAATGCGCGTGCACTATAATGCAATGTACGCAGTATCGCGTACTTCTCGCTACACGCATTGGCACATAGCCAACAATCGTTTTTTTAATTTCGTCAAGTCGTTTTTTAAAAATTTCATCATTTCGCAATACTAGAATAACTAAAATTTATCGATTTTCCATTTTTACAGATTTCAAAAAATTCCCCGCTAGCACGTATTTCTGCGAACTAGTGTAATTCAATTCAAACATTGTTTATAAATTGTCTTTTTTACTTTCGTTAAAAATTTCACTTCGATTGGACCACAAGTCCAAGTTATGACAAAAAATAATTATTTTATATCTTTATCTGCGATGCTGTATGTCGTCTTTTGAAAACTTTGGAAATTCAGAACTAATGTTTCCTATTTTGATGTAGACGTGTCTCACGATGATAATGGGACAACAAGCTATCGGATGATAATGGACTCTTGATTTCAATGAAAATGCTTTTTTTTCGAATAAAAATGTGTTTGATATTTTCGATTTTAATTGTAACAAATTATTTCAGGTTAAATTTTTTTTTAAGATAATAACAGCAAGTTATTGTTTTTCTGCGATTGTGTGTAATGTTTGTCGAATACAGTATTTTGTAACTCGATTGTTGGCCAACCCATTCGCAATCGTCACAAATCGAATAAATCACAAAAAGCTGGCTGATCAAATAATGGAGTCATACACACGACCGCAATTTCCCTGGAAAAAAAACGAACATTATAATGGGAAACGCATACATCTCGTCTGATCTGCCAATTATTCGTCATCATACCCATATTTAGTTATGCGCAAACTCGTATCCTTTGCTATTATTTCTGTCCTTCTCGTCTTTGGTCTTGAGACAAACTACAGTAATACGCTGATCACACGAGGGAAGCGACAACTTTACCTTTGTGGAGTTTCTCCGTTTCAATTCTATTCACCGCAACGTAAGACTTCTCGAGAATCCATCTGAATGTGTTATCCATAAGTATTTGAAATCCCGTCTTATAAATTTAGGATGGAAAAATTGTTCGGAGTTTGTTTTTTTATACCATCACGACAATACAATACATTCGATTTGTTCGTCTAATTTTCTGTGGCTTCGTGCCAGAAAAAGCAAATAAGAAACTCAACAAGTTTTTAAAATATCAGTTCATGAGATAATTATGTAATACATTTATTTAAATTAGAATGTATAAATATGCTTGGGATCCTAATTTTTGCACGGCCCATCGCAAATTTTTTTCGTCAGTTCAATATCATGAATTTCCATCAAACAAAACGATACTATTATGAAAAGTTCATATTCGCTTTATTAAAAAAATCTACGTTTTTTTATTATTTTTTAATTTTTGTCATTGTGATGTGTGTGTAATTTAGTCATTGCAACACTATTCTTGTACATATAAGTAAATTGGATCAACAATATTTCTTTTCAACAGTTTTGTCGTTTTCTTGGCCGCGCTATGGTCGACAACGATTCGGCTCGGCGTCAATACAACATTCCTGTTTGCTAAATTCAAATTAAGGAATGTTCGATCGATAAAAATTTCACTTCTTAACTGATCAATAATCCTGATATGCTTAATACTTAAAAGTGTGTGGGCTTGCGTGTCTATTTCTAAAATTATCTGGCGAATGTTAAGAATATAATCAATTGTAAGGAAAAAATGCTGCCACGGAATTAAAATGAGCGATTTGAGCTTTTTTTTATTAATAGAAATAATTCAGCCTGTCCGTCAGCTCAAACATGTCCAAATGGTGGGATTTTGATGAACGTTGCATGCCAGGCTGCTTATCAATGTACTCCTTATTACAGGTATCGTTGGACAATAATTTTTTTTAATTAAATTTTAAACGACAAACGAAAACTAGGATATATTTTATATCCACTTATCGTTGATTTCATCTAAAATATTCAGTGGCACATCGACATGTTTAAACGGAAATTGCTGTACAGTACCCTCTTCCGGACAACCAATTCCAGTGCCAGTTCCGAATAATGACAACATAAATAATAATAATGCCAACTTTGGAACTTGTCCATCTGGCCAATTGTCCGAAGTGAGATGCAGTGGGCGGAGCCAATGTGCATCCGGACAGACTTGCATCGGCGGATTATGCTGCACGATAACAGGAAACGAATGGAACGGTGATCGAAGTGCACAACGAGTAGACGAGTGATCAATTGATTTCAGTGGCTTGTGGGGGTGCGACGGCACTAGCTGCGTGCGGTACTGGAGGATTCTGCGCTGTCGGAAGCGTGTGCACGTCGAGCAATTATTGTTGCGAATGTCCTGTTGGACAGTCTTACGGAACATGTGCCAATGTAAATATTCATATCTTCAAAATTATCATAGAAAATTGAAATGAAATATACAGGGTGTGTGCCCTACCGGCTACACTTGTTCAGCGAATCGCCAGTGTTGCCCGTCATGCCCGAATAATGTGATGCCGTTCGGATTCTGCTCGAACGGCCGATGTGGTGGAGGTAAACAGTGCTACCCTGGCAATATCTGCTGTTAACAAATTCTGTATAAAAATAAAACTGCTATTTGTGCAAACCTTCTAAAATAATTAATAAATATAAATTTTTTATATATTTGTAAATTTTAAAAAATTTCAAACTTCTACATTTAATCGGTGTTCAGAGGCTGCTCTTCGTTGGTATGTTCAGGGGAAAAGAAAATAGTAATAATTTTTTTTACATTTTTTTTTTTGTGAAAATTACATTCCATGAATAATTTTCATGAATCAATATGAATCAATTCGTGCGATGAAAAATTAGTAAAAGATTACAGATTTTTTCACTGGCGCAAAAAAAGCGTGCAAAGGGAATTCAAATGAAAAAAAAAAAGTTTTTTAAAATTTTTTCATTGCACGAATAGGTCCATTACAAAAAAAAGACGCACGGCAGCAAATTGCTTCATGGGTCCCGCAGGTTTCTTCATTATCTAATTACAGTACCCATTGCATTTTTTCGCATCGCTTTATTGGAAAAATGTGTAATTTTTAAACAATTTTTTTGTATGAATGGTCTAATGAAAATTGTGAGAAAATGCAAAAAATGCCCTTCATCCGCAAGCATAGCTGTTTTGGTGGCAATTCAGAAATCTAAATTCAAAAAAACCAAGATTTTCGAGTTTAGGTGATATTCTTTAGATTCGATTTCGACAATCATATAAATGTACGAAGCCAGTGTAATTCAGTTGTGTTTGAATACTTTTGATTTTTGAGTATATCATCATATATATTGTCAAAGTCAAACGACTTGACGATAATTAAAAAAAATGATTGGCAATGTGCCAATGCGTCTCAAGGCAGCGAGAAGTACGCGAGACTACGTACCAGGGCTGTGCGGCAATGGAATTGCCGATTTTTCAAATTGCCTAATTGCCGAAGAGAACGTTCGATCGGCAAATTGCCGATGTCAAAAAATATCGGCGAAACAAAAAACAATGTCCATAGAGTAATTTGGGATACCGTGAAAATTCGGTATTTAAATATTTCGAATTATCGTTGAACAAATTTAATAGCCGAAATTTTTATTTTCGGCAACTTGCCGAATTGCCGAAATTTCCGATTGCCACACAGCCCTGCTGCGTAAATTGCATTATAGTAGTGTACGCGCATTTAATATTCAGTCAAAAAAAGTTAGGGTTCAAAAATTCTTTCTTCTTGATTATCAAGAAATGTCATCGTCCCCTCTTTTCCGTCGTGTCATTCTTGCCATTCTTTTCAAATTCTATACCACCCAGACAAACCGTTTTTATCTTCAGTACAAGGCGTCTACGTCGATTGAGAGAAAAACGACCTTGATGTGTAGTAATGTGATAGAATCAAAGGCCTTCAGAATACGGTGACGACGGACTTGTTAACATCAAGCTTGGATTATTTCGCGCTTATTTTGTGAAAGATTTTATCGGTTGCAAAGAGAAAATGTTGAAAAAATAAACGAAAACACATTAAGATTGCAAAATTCAATGGAACCACTTTCTATAAACATATTCAACATAAGGAAAACAAATTTTTTATTATGAAAAAAACAAAAAATACATAGTCTGTTTCTGTAGGAAAACTAAAACCAGAAGCGGATGAGGCGATATGACAGCGAGTGAATATTAAATGCGCGTACGCTAAATTGTCGAGTACGCAAACACGCAACATTTTTTTTTGCCTCGAGACATCATGGCCCACAATGCGGGGAATATGGCGTTTTGGAGAAACTACGGTGATTTGTGAGGCAATGTGTAATATTAGGAGTGTCTAGAATTAAAATTTAAAAAACGGTATTCTAAACTACCCTCCTAATTGGTGTAAATTTCACAATATTTTGAACACGTTTGATGACCACTATGCTCATAAACGTACACAGAAACAATTTGAAAATCGTAAAATTCCTAGGTGATTGTGAATTATTATGATTCCACAGTGGGACAATCTAAGTCCCATATAAGCGCTATATAATTCCTCAGCGTCGTGGTTTCGCATTCATAAATGTTTGTGGTCCCACGATGGGATATTTCGTCTGTACGATATTATATCGAAACTATGATGATATTTTCTGATTTATTGTTTAATGATATTAACTCCTCTATTGCCTCCTAAATTGAAGCATATATTGTCTGCGTCCGTCGACTGCTGTTCAGGGGTAGATTTATTTGCTTGCGCCATCACTATGGTCTTGCAAAAAAAATCAAAATCATCAAGACAAAAAACAATTCAAAAAATAGTGAAATAATGATTCAGACGTGGCGAGACCATTTCGAAAAACGGCCGCGTAAATCTACCCGCGTATAGCAGCCGTCGGACGCCGACTATACGATTCCTGTGGAAACCATGTGCGTCCGGCGTCAGTGTACGTGTTAGTTATGCAATATTCCCACATTTTCGGCTAAAAATAAGTATTTATATTACCATCACAAAATAAGCGAAACCCGCTCAATTTCAGTGAGATTGATTCGATAGTTATCTGTAGTATTAATTAAAAGTGTCCCAATCGAAATTCGAAGTACTGCTTCAAAAGCCTTTCAAGCAACGTCGAATTCATGAATTTTCGGATGCCAATAATTTAAACGGCTTGAAAATAGTACAAAAATCAAAGTTTATATCTTACAATATTTCATATCCCTCTTTATAACTTAATAATTATTTGAATATGTTCACAATTTCATGTTTTATTCGTTTTCTTCTCTATCGTACACACACACAAACGTATCCGTTGCCCTTCTCTTTTACAAATTTCAATTCGCGACGTCCTTGAGCTCGAATAGTAAACAGGTAGATACGATAAAATCACAAAACAATGCATCTAACAGCTAATGAGTGAAAAACGGAGAGGGAAGTCGATTTTTGAAGGCCGAACAGATATGACCTTGCAAAGCCAGGCGGCTGTTTAAGCGACGAGGAGGTTGGACTTGCTAGCGGCGTATAAAAGCGCGGCAGGTGGCGCAATTCGACAGTTCCCATCTCGCCATGGATCTCGAACACCGCATCAAAGCCTATCGCTTCGTCGCTTATTCGGCCGTCACCTTCTCGGTTGTCGCCGTCCTCTCGGTTTGCGTCACCTTGCCAATGGTGTACAACTACGTGCACCATGTCAAGCGCACCATGCACTCCGAGATCAACTTCTGCAAGGGATCCGCCAAGGATATCTGGAGCGAGGTCAACCACTTGAAGAACCTTCCATCTGGAAACCGTACCGCCCGTCAAGCTGGATATGGAGGAGACGCCGGAGTTAACGGTGGATCGGCCAGCGCCGGAGGATGTGACGCTTGCTGCTTGCCAGGAGCCGCTGGACCAGCCGGAACCCCAGGAAAGCCAGGACGCCCAGGAAAGCCAGGAGCTCCAGGACTCCCAGGAAACCCAGGACGCCCACCACAGCAGCCATGCGAGCCAATCACCCCACCACCATGCAAGCCATGCCCGGCTGGACCACCAGGACCACCAGGACCACCAGGACCAGCCGGAGACGCCGGAGCCAACGGAAACCCAGGAGCCCCAGGACAAGACGGAGCCCCAGGACAGCCAGGAAACAAGGGACCATCTGGACCAAACGGAAACCCAGGAGCCCCAGGAGCCCCAGGACAGCCAGGACAAGATGCTCCATCTGAGCCAATCGTTCCAGGACCACCAGGACCACAGGGACCAGCTGGACCACAAGGACCACCAGGACAGCCAGGAGCCCCAGGACAGGACGGACAGCCAGGAGCCCCAGGACCAAAGGGACCAAACGGAAACCCAGGACAGCCAGGAGCCGACGGAAACCCAGGAGCCCCAGGACAGGCCGGACAGCCAGGAAGCGCCGGAGAGAAGGGAATCTGCCCCAAGTATGTTTCGAATTCAAGTTTCAATGAAATAATTTGCCATCTTCAGGTACTGCGCCATCGACGGAGGAGTCTTCTTCGAGGACGGAACCCGCCGTTAAATTTCATTTCTTCATTATCTGCAATGAAGCATTTAAGCATTCAAATCCTGTTTTATTCAATTTTTACACATAAGTAGACGCACAAAAACTGCTTGCGCAACATTGAGAAGAAAAAACTTGCGAAAACGGGTTGCTACATTTTTAGCGTCTGCCATATCGGATTCGAATTAATCAAGAAACGGCGTTGCCAATCATGCACTTCCAAAAAAGATATCTACAATACATTCTTTCATCAAATTACAATACATTAAAAATATCAACTGTAAAATGTGAACTGAATACGTCGGAATTGGATTTTTCAAATTATCATATATCAATAATGATAGTGTTATCTATTACCATCGTTAAAAAAAAGAAAATTCGCTATGGAAAACGTTATTGTCGACGTCGCGCAACTGCGGAAATCTGGATAAATACCAAACAAATTTAAAGAGAGGTCTCGATACGCGGTCTGCTCCTTTAATCTATTCTATACTTGGGTCCGTAAATCTACACTTAGTTTTGCGCCCCGCAGCGAGACGCCGACAATATACAATTTCATGCGGGTTCTTGAGAAGAAATATTATTTCAAAGAGTCCATCGTTGGCTTTATTTTGATTAAAACTCGAAGTTTTACTTAAGACGAATCGGAACAAATCTGTGGGATTAAAACTTGCATATCTTGCAATTCAAAAATACATATTAAACACTCATTTAGAAATTAGATATTTACGCAAATCAAATTGAAATTTTTGTAGAATTGGGTTTCAACGAAACAACTTTTCGATGTTTTTTTTCTTACAATCATGCAACTTCAATCAAATATTGATTTATTTTGATTCAATAAAATAAAACATAAAAAATATATCGACTTTCGACATTTATTGATTTACATCTGATAATGCACAAAACATTGGGGCGAATGTTTTTTTTAGATGGGTACAAAACGTCTCGAATAGCTCCACTCAATTCCAAAAACTACAGAAAAAAGAACAACCGATTATAGTTTACATCGAAACGAATATATACACAGCTAGAAATTTTGGGGAGAAAGAGAGGGTCTATTCGTACCTATACAATCAAAAGTTGGGCGGCTTTCTATGAGAAATATTGCGAGACCATTATTTTGCTTATTTTCAACGCAACCGTCAAAAACAATCAAAAGAAAAATTGAAGAAATGAATGAACGCCGAACAAAATGCGCACCGGAATTAAATAAAACGGCAATTTGTTCTTGATGTACAAAGTTATTGTACCGATCATTTTACCAGGGAAACAAGAAAGGAGTGGTTTTGTTCAATAGAATATCGGAAAATTAAAGGAAAGAAGCATTAACACGCTTATTATGCAGTCGATCCGCTAGCCGATGGAGCTTCTTCCGTTGGCTCGGTGATCACTGCCGGCATATCAGCGGCCGCTTCGTCCTTTAACTCGCAGTCTCCTTCGTTCTCGCCAAAGTTTAGCCACGACTGAAAATCGAGATCAGTGAAATAAGAGTAGATTTACGAAACATTGACTGAATATTAAATTCACGTTAATAATTGTCGAAATCGCAAGACTGCGGAAACAACGGAAGTGCTCTTCGCGCAAAACCAAAAATGTATTTTTACGGGCCTGTGTATAAAGATAGATTAAATGCGCACGATCGCACGACCCATCCTTTAATTTTTTGGCATTTAGCCAATTTTCCGCAGTCGCGCGACATAGACAATATGTTGTTATGGCAAACATTTATAGCTAAGATGTCATCCAAATAATACGAAAACATTTCAAGCTTTGATCAGTGAGAAAATTCGAAATTGATCTACTGAACACATCGTCGAGAACCGGTAAAAGTTCAAAAGCAATTTGGGAACAAACACTAATTGTTGTTTGCGGATTATCCGGTCTATGACATAAAGCTATCGAAAATGTTTGCCGAAAATAGGAAATGCGGGGGATTTCCAGGAATAGCGATTTTTCTCCTAATACCATAAATTCGTGGATATTGGATTGAGTACATTTTGAATGACTAACCTGTTCAACAATCTGTTGAACTCTTTTTTCATATTCTCGACGGTTCTCCTGATAGAGCTGAGCTGCGAGTGAATTGGCTGGCGAATTTGGATTCGGCTCGTCAAGCAATGATTGAATTGACGTCAAAATTGCGGCTACATCGTAGGTCGGGGACCAACGATTCTAAATGAATGAGATTTTTTATGCTACAAATGATTCAAACCTGCAAAATATCAAGGCAAATTGACCCGTCGGCATAGACGTTTGGGTGGAACATTTTCGATATAAATTTGACTGTTGGTGGCTTATTTGGATATTCTTCTGTGAACTCCAAAGAGAGCTGAAAGTTATTCATTCTTAATCAGAAAATATCGATATATGTAAATTAATATATAAAAAAAATAATTAAAAAAAAAACCTTAAAGGTACCATCCTCAAATGGTGTTTCTTGGGGTCCGAAAATAATAGCCTCCCAGGCTAAAATGTTGTCTTCCGTCGGAGCACCGGAAACTCCAGCTGGTGGATCCTCCTAAAAATTCAATGTGCCATTCAATCGGAAATAATGGACAAACTTGGAGTTTCTTAAAATCTCTCATCAATCGACGACGGCTTGGAGTTGTCATGATTAAAGCAAAAGTACTAAAATGGCTGAATAAACGAATGGATATAATTGAAAAATAAACAATTATAATAAATACTAATATATGTATAATCAACGATACAAACGTTGTAAAAAACAAGGAAAAAAGTTTTAAAAAATATTTTATGAGTACATATTGAAGGCATCATTAAGTATGGCTGAGAGCCGAGTAAGTTCCTTCATTTCTTCTCCATACTGAATTTTTTTCTCCTTATTAAGAGATCGGTTCATGTGATGAACCCGCATTTGAAGCATTCTTAATCGTTCCGCATTTTCCTTTTTAAGGCTATCTGTTTTTTGAATAATTTCTCGCATTTCGTCAGTTAATTCCTCATTTCTTTCGGAAATCCTAAAAAATGTTTTAAATTGGTTGCAATAGGATATTCTCATTCATTACATCAAAGTATTCTTATCATTCGGAATTGCTTCTTCGCCAACTTCAATTTCACCAGAATTCGACGTCGACGGATCCATCTGAAATTCAAAATTCGTCATTTCATTCCGCTCGGCCAATCTTAATCAATTTTGGGAAGAAACATAAAATTCTCGTCGCGTGACACTCGGCACAAAAAACCGCCGCATAATAAATTAGAAGAAAAAAGAGGAAGAAGCTCGAAATTCAAACAAAAAATTATTGGAAATGTCACGAATTTCAAAAATAATGCGAATTTTTTGTGAACAAAAAAGTTCTAAAATGTCTCTGTGTTCTTGATTGCCACTTTTGATTTCGAGTCTCCATGAAATCTTATGAATTAAACAACAAAGTTCATATTAACCAGATTGTTGGTCTTTAGAAAAATTCGACTTACATAAAATGGGACCGGCGGCATTTGACGCCACGAATATGAAACGATAGCGATGTTGACGTTGACGAGAGAATCGACAACATGTTGCGGACAAGACGGCTGAATGCGCAACACGAAAATCTTGCGCAAAAGCCCGAAGGACTCGTCGCGACCAGCGTATACTCGACAAATCACCTAAAAACCTCATGACCATCAGCTGCTCCTTGGCGCTTTTCTAGCACCGAGACCCACAACAGTTGTTGGCATCGGGCAACGAATCGGACAACACAAAACCAAATGAAAAATACCTGCACATCGAAATCAGCGGTTTGTGTTCGTTCGAATCGCCACGAATCCTCATCACCATTGACATCGTAGATCACGCGATATTGACGACTTTTACCCGATGGTTTTGACCATTTATTTCCGTCTGCATGAATCGCCGTTTCACCGCCACATTGCGTTACGTCAAGAGCAAATGTGACGCATTCATGCACTTCCATCGGTACCGATTTGCCATAACTGCAATTAAAGAGAACATTTATGAATATATTTGATGCGAAAAATGAAACGCAAAAAAGCGAAGTGAGATAATCGGATTGGCCTAGTTGAATATGTAGCAAGTTAGTCAAATAAAAAATAACAACAAGACAATTTCATAAATTTCCATTTCTATTCACTCATTTTTCCATGTTTACGAATATTTCTCACTGGAAATGAAATGTATATGAAAATTTCGAAAGGGACAGTGTGCAAAACAAGATTGATGCGAAATTGTGAAGAAAAAATCCCGGAAAATGAATTTATAAAGCAAATTCGAAAGCCTTTTAAATATAAATAAATAGGTCTGTCTAGACGAATAGAAGCAGTCCCGAGTTTCGCAATTTCATCGAAAATTGGAATTTCGATTAAAGTGAAGCATATAAAGACAGTAATTCTGAATAGAAGAGTCAAATAGTCTCTTTAAAAATACGAAATATAAATACTATGTATAATTCTACGGAATCATTCGGTCGAAAAAAAACGCCTTTTCTTAATGATTTAATATGAAAGAACATACTTATTAAATAAATTTTAATTTCATTGGTAGAAAAAAAACAGTGTCAAATGACGAAGTATGAGGTAATTTATAAGAAGACAATTAAATTTCCGCCAAAACATTTTAAATTTTCAAATTCATCCGCCCATTATAGAAATCTTCGCACTTTTTTCGATTTCATCTAAAAACGTAGTTTTTCTCATACATTCAATGTTTTTAAAAGAAATCGGCGAAATATCTCTTAAAAAATCAAAAAAAATTTCGATAATAAATTTTAAAAAAGTTCTAATAGGCGGACGTGAAATGTGCCATGGCCGAATAATTCGCGGCCGTCCGAATGGAAGACTAAATAACTGAATCGATTTAAAATACCAAAAAATGTCTAAAAAAATAATTTTAGTTATTAAAAAAAAGTAAATGAACTACGTTGGTTTAGTTTTGCCAAAATACGGAATCTCCGAAAATTCGCTTTTGAGAAGTATGAACGAAAACTTTTCAATTTGTGCAAACAACCAATGGTTTGACAAAGCTTATTAGATGCCCAGCTATTGCGCGCCGAATTAGTTAAATTTCCCAAGATGATGTAGGACGAAAAACCGAGAAGCGCGAATTTGTTGATAGTCTTCGACAACAACAAACAACAACGACTAATCGTATAATATATGTAATCTATGACGGCTCGCGATTAGTGTTTTTCACAATTGTTGCTCAGAAGCGACATGAGAAAACGAGACCTTGAAAACAGGAACTTCTTATCAAAAATCGCGCCCAAGTTTGTTTTGTGCTCGTTTCGTAGCTAAAAAGCACAAAAACAATTGAATTGACTCGACGGCGAAATCATGAAAAACTCCTATGTATTTTTATATTTATCACTAAAAAATAATGAAATTCGGGTGAAACCAACGTGTAGAAAATAAAAGAAATTGTATTATAACATCCGCAAAAAAAAACGAGGCTCCCTACGCCGATTTACTATGAGATATCTTCGCAGGTTATCCAGCTGTTTAAAATCCAATTTGAATTATTGCCTCGAAAAAGTACGATGGTCTACAATGTGTCAAGGCGTCCTTCTTTTTATGGTAGTAATAATCCAATTCCGAAAAATTAAAATTATATAAACCAAAGGAAACGGTTAAGCAGGAAATCAATTTTGACTACTATCGGTGAAAAAAAACAGAGAAGAAGAAGAAAGGCGGCGAAAATGAACGGCGAATTTTTTGAGGTCGCAATGTGAAGAGATTGTTTGCCAACAAGAAGAATCATAAATAAAAAAAATAGACGGCTGACTCAACAATTCAAAGGTGTACTCAAAAACGTGAAAATTATCTAAAAAATTGTGTAGTATTTCGAAATTTCGAGCGAAAAAAAACGTCAGAAAATTGTTTCAAAACTGACTGACTGACAGCACAATCAGTGTAAAAACAAAAAACCATCTAAATAGTTACAATTTATCTCATATAGTAAATAAACTGTCTGGAATATTGGCAAAAAAACCGAATATTGCGAATCTAGTAAATAGAAATTCGCATTCTAATACTCTTTCGTGATCTTCAGCACACTTTTTGTTATTTTACTCGCGTTCGAACACATCAAACCTGATCTCTTGGTGTTGAAAGTGCTAGTGAACCCACTTTTCTCAACAAAAACTTGTATGGCTTTAGATTATCAAAGATATTAAAATGTATAAGCATTAAAATATTCAAATTTAATCTTTTCATACTTGAAATCGATTTCGAACATAATGGAAAATTGAATTAATTTGAAGACGACATCACAAGAAAAGAGGCATGATAATTGACGTCATAAGGGCTCACAAGGAAAAAAAAACAAGTCGCAAATGCATGTGCGGACACATAGACACACATACACACATGAAAACAGCATATCGTCACGGCGCCACGTCCTCACATCCAGAGCTACTGCTCCTCCTCTCCTGTTCCTCCAGCTTCTGCTTCTGTTGCTGCTCAAGCTCGTTCGCTCTCGACACCAACTTTTTCATTTTTTATTCGTCATGTGAAACGCATGCCTAACCAGAAGCAAAGTCCACATACACCTAGTTTGAATTCGATAAAAAAACGAAAGAGAAAGAAGAAAAACAAACGAGTGTGTTCGTGATATCTGCCAACAATAAAATGAATGAAGTTTAGACCAAAAAATGAATAATCGAATATAAATGTATATAGGTGTGTATGTGATTCACACGTGGTCAGAAGAACACAACCGAATCGTAATAGAGGGTTTTCTACGAAATTTCTCGCTATCATAATGTGATAAGAAGCTGCTTTACTATTATCGTCGCATAAACGCTTTTCGATCAAAATCTGAGATGAACATCAAGCTTCAATAATTGATCATTGCGAAATTCCTACTTTGCATAATTAACTGAAATGGAAAAGAGAGCAATTTTCTCATAAAGACCTCAATTGTCCATATTGCTGACATTTGATGAATTTCATCGCCGACCGAGTTTAAAAATTCGCATGGAAACTGTTGCTGTGCAGTCCAAAAATGCACGAATTTCGGCATTTTGAAGACATTTCTACCAAAGTTGAAACATATAATATTATCTATCTTGTGGAACGATAAAAATCAAAAATCTCGCCTTTGGATGGCCTCGAAACGCATAAAAGTGCGATAGAAAGTAGACAATCGACTAATCCATTTTGAAACGCCTAACGTTTCTCTCCAGAATTTTTTCTCATTTTTTCTACAAATATGAAAAATTGAAAATTTGAAAACGAATTTAGAATTTAATGAGGAAGCGACGATTTTTCAGAAAATGTTTGGTTTCCGCCTGAAATAATGCATTTGTTATTAGAAAATTGAATTATTTCGTAACAATGATGAAATATGGAATTTTCTTTACTACTATTCAACAATTCATTTCTCAGCGCACTTTTCAACAACGAATGAGCTTTTTCACTAATGGGATCGAGACATAAAAAAACGAAATGAAAAAACCAAGCCATCACAAAAATATATAGACCCGCCGACGAGTAATGGGCGACACGGTGGAGTGCGCCGACATGCAGAACACAGCGAGAAGCATCGAAATAAGAGAACGACGCAGGCGGAAAATCGCCACGAAATGCCGTTGGGCTGCCGGCGGATCGATGAGGGGACACTGGAAACGGGCTAAAGACGCAGACGCAGGTAAATATAAGAGGGAGACCCGAGTGCGCGCTCAAAATCGAAACCATCGAATATCATATGATTCAAACACGTTGAGAGAACGCGCGCGTACAAAAATACACGATGAAGAGGCACTTGTCTACATCGTGTTTTTCAAATGTGATGTCACCAAACACCAAAAATAGTAAACTCTAATTTTTAAACTTTGGAGTGTTTTCTGAACATTCTAGAATGTGATAAATGAAATCAATAAGAATTTCGAAACAAAATCACACATATTAGTCATTTATGGCCGGCGTCCGGCCCTTGTTCTTCGATGGCAAATTTTCGGGAGCTCAAAATGGTCTTGTTACACGTGAATGCAAATTTTGTTATTTACTTGTGAGTTATTAATTTTTTATAGGCATTATAATTTCTTTGAACTTTTAACGTTCCTTAAATTATTATATATATTCATTATAAATAAGCCTAAAAATTCGGAAAAAAATAAACAGTTAGTTTGACCATAGCGAAAGACGCGTACCCGTAAATCTACCAACGAAAAATGATCAGTTATAACACATTATAGCTTGAGCAAAATAAATCTAGAATGTAATGCCTTATCCGTTTATACGTAAAATATGAATACTAACAATATTGTCAAAGCCGCGTGACTGCGGAAAATAGGCTAATAGGGGGCCCAAAAAACTAAAGGAGAGATCGTGCGGTCATCGAATTTAACCTATCTTACAATGATCTTGGCGCAAAACTAAAAGTATTCATTTACGAACCTAAGCATAAGAGTAGATCAAAGGAACACACATCGCGCCTAGACATTGACCTCTTTTTTTTTTATTTTGCTAATTTTCCGAAGTCACTCGACGAGTAAAAGTAAAATAGGCTGAAAAGTCTTAGCGCGATGTGTGGGGCCTTAAACAAATCCTGGCCGTAAAATAAAACAAAACAAAAATTAAACGTTATTTGGTTGCGGAGAAAAACACCCCCCCCTTAAAAGAACCCCCAAATTTTAGCACATCTTAATCATTGAAATTTCCGACGTCGGACAGTTTTCAACAATAATGGACCTATTCATGCAATGAAAAAAAAATTTAAAAAAATCAATTTTTTTCATTTGAATTCCCTATGCACGCACGTCGAAAATTACAAACAATTGACGCGATATATCGTAATTCTCCGCTATTTATTTTCAAAAGCGCACGTGAAAAGTTGCGCAGGTCACGACGCGAAGTCGGTACTGTAATTTTTTTTAATGGCTGTTTTTTCGAATTTTTTATTTTGTGAGCGTTTAAAACTTTTTTTTAATCTGTAGAAGTATTTTGTTTAATGAACGCTGAAAGTTCATCAGAAGCGTCATCGAGCGAAGTCTGCATCAAATTAACACAAATATCACAATTTTTTTTATAATAATTGGCATCTAAATGACGAAAAATAGACTTATATTGTCGAATTAGGAGTAATTACACCAACAATAATTGTTTCTACTCGTTCTTAAATCCGTTAGTCATTTTCTATTCGAAGTTTTTGAAAAATACGAAAAATTAGCACAAAGAATGAAAAATAAAAAAATACAGTACCGACTTCGTGACGTAACCCGCGCAACTTTTCGCATGCGCCTTTAAAAATAAATAGCGGAGAATTACGATATATCGCGTCAATTTTTTGTAATTTTCGACGTGCGTGCATAGGGAATTCAAATGAAAAAAATTGATTTTTTTTTTAATTTTTTTCATTATATGAATAGGTCCATAACCAACTAAAAGCTAGAGACATTTTTAAAAAATTAAGCTTCGAATTTCTCAAATTTACTATATAGAACAGAACAGTGAAGATACACACACTGATTCATACTGATTCATATCGAATAACAAAAAAAAAACACTATGGAAAAAATATGACGAATTTCGGAACAATTTCATCAATTTTCCGGAAATTGAATAATGAAAAACCCACTTTTCGAATTTGTCACAAGAGAGAAGAATTGATATTGCTGTGTTATAGTTACATGCAGTTTTTAGAAGAATCGGAACATGAATTTCTTCATTTGCACATTTCTGCAAAAAAAATATTTTATTCAGAAGCTCTGTTTTGTATACCTTCCACGTTGCTGGCTCGCTCTTTTCAGTTTCTTCCTCGTTACAGCATACTGTGAGAGGATGAGGTTCTCCCATCCATTGGTAGCTGATTATCACATAAGGAATCATGTGCTCATCTTTGTCGAATCCCGTGTAAATTCGACGAAAAAAGTCACCACGAGAATCCGTTCCTGGATGAACGAATTGCTCGCAAACAATCTGAAGTCATAACATTATCGACGTCGCGCGACTGCGGAAAATTGAATGAATGCAAAAAAAAGCAATTTCAGCGGTCTTGACACAAAACTAAAAGAGTAGATTTATGAGCCTAACAAGTATAAGAATAGGTTGAAGGCGCACACCGCATACCAAGTCCTCTCCTTTCTTTGGCATTTAGCCAATTTTCCACGACTTTGACAATCTTTTATTTCCTTTGCGACTTCAAACAATTGGCAAAATGTCAAAAAAATAATTTAGCGATCTATGCGCGTCTTTATCTTAACCATATCTTTAACCCGTAAATCAACTGTTTTATTTTTGTGTTTCCATAATTTGCTTTACATGTTGGTCGACAATATGAATATATTGTCGTTTAAAAGCGACAAAAAAACTAAAAATTGTCTAAAGTCAAAACTAGATTTTCGAAAAAGAAATAATATCCATTGAATTTCGATCTTCAAAAATGTTTTTCTTTGTGAATTATGCCTTACCTTCAAATTGTGATCATTTCTCTCTGTTACCAAAGGTCTTCTTGAGCTCTTTTGCACCACATATTTTCTGACGAACATCGATGCGGGTTGCCAAACTCCCAGACCATCATTGCACAGCTAAAACACAATCTAATAATAAAAAAAAAATGAATGGCCTCTCCTAACCTCCTCTTTACTCAAAAATTCTTCCAAATGTACAACGAACGTTCCAGTATTCGTATATTCTTGTGGGATAGTTGTACAAATTTGATCCTCTGGTACTACTGAAGCGTTCGATGAGATAATCGTTACAACGTTTGTTATTGTCACGACCGATTCAGAATATATTGGCCAGTCAAAATGCATTCCTGAGCCGTCAGTTCGCACAAATAATCGCCACGTCTTATTATTATAAAATTCTTCTTCTTCGTCGCCCTCGTCAACTTCGATTTCAATTCCCATTTCTTCGTCTCCGTCAAAGTTTGCAAATTCCTGATACGATTTTATACGACATTCTCGTGGAGGCTGCTTTCTTGGAACTTTGATTATTCTGAAATACATTTTTGTATGAATATATTATAACAAGTATGAACTTTTAGCAATTTATAACGAAACTTACGTTCCCTGTAACTTTCTTCCCGGGCGTTTCCCTTTTCGTTGCTTTTTCGGATTCGCTTTTTCGTCGCTTTCTGGCCAAATTCCTATTTCACTTTCGGCAACCTCCTCAGGATCTGAACATCCGGCATCGCCAATTTCAAAATGATCCAATTCCTCTAAAAGTGTTTTAAAATAAAAATAAAATTATTACCTTCTTACCAATATTTTCTATATCATAAACTGTTTCTCTATTTTCAAAAAAGTCTCGGCTCGCATCATTTTGCATCGCAAACCGTGGAATTTGTATTCGCGAACACGGCGAAAACTCACGGACTAAAGTCACCAACCATTCGACGGCCCTCAAATTTCTACGGCCACGGCCATGTTTTAAATATTTCATTTTTCCTTTCATTGCATTTCACGAGAAACTCAATTTTTGCTTCACTTATTGCTTTATCTGATAGGCAAAACGCGTTTTGGGGTTAGCTAACGATAAAATGAATAATTTCCAACAAATAATCGTTTTGAAAATTTAGTAGCGCGACCGATTCCGGTGTTTGTAGATAATCGAGAAAGGCGCCGGATTTCCATCTGCCGATCGCTTTCAATTCCAATTCCGATTGCCCTTCCTTCATCAACGTCGTCGCTCCGCCCGCCCTGAAACTGTGTGAAGTGATTCCGATCGTCTCCTTTCCCGCTTTTGCCAGATGTTTCCTTAAGCCTGTCCGATACGTCGACAACGTGATTGGTTTCCTTGTTGACCTGCTCTCGAACAGCCATGACTGCCCTTTCCTTGTGATACTCTGCCAAAATCCTTGAAATATTCCAGTTTCCAAAGCTTGTGGCTGCAACGCCACCCGGAGTTCCGCTCCCTTTCCCAGCTGGTCTGTCTTCGAGCGCCTTATTCGAAGTGTTGCCGCTTCATCCTTCCATTCCAGATCTCCCGTTTTCAAGCCCAGCACCTCCGAGGCTCTCAGCAACGCTCCGAACGAGTGGATTGTCGCGACCTCCTCCACTGAGCTCACTGCCTCCGCCAGCTCCCTGATCAGCTTCGGGCGCCATGCTGTCCTTTCCCACTTTTTCCGCCATAAAGGCCAATCTCTTGAAATCTGCCTGTTCTTCCTGCGCCCATTCGTTCTCATCGAGCCATTTCCAAAATCGTTTGATGACGCCATCGTACGATCTCCTCGTCCCTGCGGCTCTGTCGTTCATTATCGCCGTCCGCACGCGTCCCGCCATATCCGGTCTGATCTTCCTCAAGACCTCTTCCATCTGTTGGGCCCTTTCCAATCTCTTATCTGAAATACCTTCTGTACTCGCTTTTCCCGGGTGGGTGAGTGGGGCTAGCTAAAACTGCACGTGTAATGACGATTTTCCCTATTTATCTCGCCCGCCTGTGCACTGTACTTTCTCGCGTTGTGGAGACACCCCGCTTATGACACTGCGCCTTTAGACCGCGGTACTGTAATTAATTGTTTTTTGCAATCCGTTCCGCTAAAATTTTCTATTTAATTAAATTATTTCCTCGATTATTTCCTCGATTTCTGTTTTCGAAATGCTGAACGATCTTGTTCAGTTTTTAATTAAATAATTCGCGTTTCTTATAATTTAATGACATCATTTTTTCATAAAACGTTCACCGCTTCAATTGTCATGGTTTTCTTATCAGTTCAATTTAAAAGTCAAGCAAAAAGTGCCCATTCGTTGTCAATGTCGGCAATTTGCACTTTTTATTTCAAATCGTATCTATTCTTATCATATATGCTCACTTATTTGGTCAGCACATAAAGGAGTGACTTAGCAAATTTCGTCAACACAAAATATTAGGGCACGAGCCGAAAGGAATCGTTCGTTCAAGTGAAAAACATATTTTTTGTACTCGATTGAGCTTTTTAGAATTTTAAATATAGTTTGCCGATATAAGAATTCTGCAAAACATTAAACGTGATAATAATCACTCCTGTGTTGTTTATTGGGCATGGGGTCGCTTTCAACTGACCCGAAACCGGTCCGCAAACATTCACCACCATTTTCTATTTTCATTCTCCGCATTCTTTTTATTTTCGCTCTACCTTTCCATTCTTCTATGTTTCTTTCATTCTTTAAAAATCCGGCGGAATGGTCTCAGATGATGCAATTTTTGTCATTGTTTATGTATTGGTTGATATGTTTAAATCATCCAACCTATCTGATTTCACTTTTCACTCAGAAATGAGTGTTTTCTATTTAATTTTGTTCATTGAACACGCTCGATATAAATACATTTCTTCTTGAAAAAAAAAACATTTAGTCACAATTTGATTTCACATTCCTAATAATAATTTTTTACATTCTGGTAATTTAAATTAGAGTCCATTCCAAATGCTATAACTGCAAAACAGATTTTGTTTACAGTGCACCCAGTGTTCCCTTCAAAAATATATCTGTCACTATTATATGGAATATGTAATAGAATTATTAAATATGATACTTTTACATTCTAAGTAAATGTTGAGGTAGTTCGCCCGTGGGTTATGGGCGAGCTGCAGGCGGTCTCCGATACACCCCGAATTGCCCAAAATTCGTTGAGTATTAAATATCGCAATTTTTATCTACTCGCGAAATATTTTGTAGGAAATCATGGCTCAGCTTTTCGCAGGAACGACATTGATTCGCCAGAATGGAGATAAAGTTGATGGAGGCGAGGCTTTGAAGGGAAAGGTTTGTAAATTGGGCGTTGTAGAAATAATTGTTTCGGGGTTTTAGAAGGTTGTCGCTCTTTACTTCTCCGCTATGTGGTGTGGATCCTGCCGTCAATTTGCCCCAAAACTGAAGGTTAGTTGTTAACATTTTTTTAATATTAAAAAAATTGCAGAGATTCTACGAGGCTATGAAGTCTTCTGGTAAGGATTTCGAAATTGTTTGGGTTTCACGTGATCGCGCTGAAGAAGATCTTATGGAATATTTTGAGCAAGCCGGTGACTGGTTGGCAATTCCATTTGGAGATGAGAGAATCCAGTAAGAATTAGTTATTTTAAAAAATTTAATCGAAAATTTCAATTTTCAGGGAGTATTTGAAAAAGTACGAAGTTCCAACTATCCCAGCACTGAAAATTATTGGCCCAGATGGCGAACTTGTGGATGCTGATGCACGCAATCAAGTTCAAGAAAAAGGAAAGGAGGAGCCAGAAGCTCTATATAATGAATGGGTGGCTAAGATCGACGCATTGTAATTTAAAAAATATATACATTTATTTTGGCATGCTTTTGATTATGATTATTGCATCAATGAACCAACGAGCTCACATTTCTCTCTCGGTCTCAATTTCTCGTGCTTAGCAACGAACAGGGCAGGGGCTTCGAGTAATCGCCGCAACTTATCTTCATTATTTGATTATTGCTTTATTCAAAAACTATGTATAGACAATATAATCTTGACATTGATGATGTTGCACCAAAAGAGGAGAAAAGGTTCGTCTGGATTTTATTTGAAAAAAATATCCTTTAAAAGAAGCCCGAAACTTATTGATACTTTTTGACACATTGACGAAAGAAGATTAGAAATTTTGTTAGACAAAAGTATTCTATATTTTTTTAGTAATGACGACTATTGAATGGATCTTCACATTTTTTGTTTTCAAAATAGTTCCAATCTCTAAAATGAGAATTTTTGGTTTTTTTCAACCAGCTTTTTTCTGCAACTTCAGGATCTTCATATTTTTTTTTTAAAATTTAGATGAAACTATAATTTTTCTCCACTTTCAAATTTAAAACAGTTTGACAATTAATATATATATATATTTTTTTTACTTTTCTCGTGTTCATAGTTCTAAACATCCGGCGTTAAAAATATTTTGAGAATGTTCATATGCGCAATTAGGCAAAAAATATTCTGTGAGAAAATTTATTGACGTAAATAATTGTTTGTTATATTCAAAGCCATTGCAGAGAAGAAAATGATGAATAACAGCATTATTCTATGTAATTACAATGATTTTTTCATTTTCAAAACGCTTATTGGAAAACGGAAAGTTGTTTGCTGAGACCCGAAAACTAAGAAAACAATCAGGCAATTGCCAATTAGAAGTTTTTAAATGAGATTGTTGTTGTTCAGAATTAATGGTAAATTTGAACACTCAGAAAAACAGACCTTGGATGTGCAATTTTCAAGTTTTAAATAGTCATAACTCACTTAATTCATTCGTCACAAATCTATATTATCCGTCCTAAATTGACTACGTTCAAAGCAAAAAATTTGTTTTCCAAATTCCGATGTGCGTCAGCAATCTCCGGTCTTACGATTAGTCTAAATCCTACTGAACTATATATAATGCGATTTCAAACGTTTTCAGCATTATTTTCATATTCGCCTGAATCGTTTTAAAGGCTGCTTTCCATTTATTTTCCATATTTTCTTGAAAATTACAGAAAAATGCTCTCAACTGTTTCTAATGGTTTGCTTGGAAGCGATTTTACATGGGAAGACGTCAACAAAATAATCGAACAAAAATTTGGGGGCGCCAAATTGGGCGATGATACAACGATCGAACCGCTCGCAGTTGGAGTGGTATAATTCGCAAATAATCGAATCGCTAAAATATTTATCTAGGGTCTTCAATCTTTGATCGGAGTCGTTTCGACAACTTGGACTGACGAAAATTGTCCACTTCCTAACAAATTTGTCCTCAAAATTGGATCACCACTGGCATTGATAAGTATGTTTTCAGTAACCTGGATGGAGAAATCTATTTGCTTTCAGAAGCACTTAAAGCGCAATCTGGGAAAATCAATATGGAGAGGTCGGAAGAATTGGTCCGCGGTTTTCTCATTTTCCTGCCTCTTTGTCATAATTCTGAAATTTTTTTCTACGAGAACTATGAAACTCTTAAGAAAAGCGGAATTACTGAGATACCCGAGTTTTATTTTGGATCGAAGATTGAGAAAATCGCTGGAGGTGTATCGAAAGGATGTATTGGAATGGAATTCATTGAGGATGTGCAAAGTCTTTCACCCGCCCAAGACTTTAGCGAAGAACAGCTCAAACAGGTCCTCCGTGTAATTGCCAGACTTGAAGCAGCTTTTCTTCCCCTTTCAACCAAAATTGACGCAAAAACTCCTCATCATGGTCTCGCTGGCCTCTATCAGACATTTCCAGATTGGGTAAGTAAATAAATAAATAAATAATATATACAGTGCTGGCCATAAAGAAATCAAAAAGTGGTTTTTTGAGCATAACTTTTCTAAAAGTAGTCCAATCACTCTGAAATTTTTGGAGTGTGTACGCAGCATCATTACGCACAAATCCAGACAACAAATTGCATCATGCTTGAAAAAAAAAATTTTTTTTGGGTATTTTTTTTAATTTTTTGATTTTTTGATTTTTTCACACTTTTCAAATCACCAGCCATAGTTTTTTTATTGTGCTGTATATTTAATAAATCAAGTTGGGAATATGTTTCCAGATATGGGTAGACGTCAAGGAGCAAAAACAACATCTGTAGAGATTCAGAAAGCCATCGTCAACGGCTTCAAACAAGGGACATCCGCGAAAATGCTTGCTCAGCAATTCGCCCTATCCATTTCAACTATTTCGCGAATACTAAAACGATTTGATGAACAGGAAGCATTTTTAAAACATATTTGAACAATTTTAAATGTCTAGAACAAATGTATTGTTCGAAAGTCTCCTGGAAGACCGCGTGAAACAACTCGAACCATGGATCGCAACATTGGTCGGGCCGCTGTAGAAGATCCTAAGAGGAACGCAACGATGATCCAGATGATTGTGAACTCTCCAAACGATCCAGCGCCATCTAGAGAACCATTCGTAGACGTTTGCAAGAGATGAGGCTTCATGGGCGAAGGCCAGTGAAAAAACCATTCATTAATCTTAAAAATCGAAAACATCGAGTTGAGTGGTGTAAGGCTCATCTTCACTGGGGACCACAAGAATGGGCAAAGCACATTTGAAGCGACGAATCTAAACTTAATTTGTTTGGGAGTGATGGTCTTACATGGATTCGCAGCCCTATTGGCACCAGGTATCAGCCGAAGTACCAACTTCCAACGGTCAAACATAGGGGTGGTTCAGTAATGGTATGGGGATGTTTCTCCGCGAGTGGTATGGGGCCATTGAGACGAATCAATGGAACGATGGATCGTTTCAAATATGAGGACGTGCTGGAAAATACAATGCGACCATGGGCGCTTCGGTTCGTGGGTCGTGCATATGTTTTCCAGCAGATAACGATCCAAAACATACTTCACTTCATGTGCGCAATTGGTTTCAACGGCGCCGTGTGGATGTTCTTGAGTGGCCAAGCCAATCCCCGGACCTAAATCCGATTGAGCACATGTGGGTGGAGCTCCAGAGACGTCTTAATTGGGTCAGAGCCCACAATGCGGATCAAAAATTCGCTCAACTCGAAGCTGCGTGGAAAGCCATCCCACAGTCCGTCATTACCACACTTCTGGAGTCAATGCCGAGAAGATGTCAGGCTGTCATCGATGCTAAAGGCGTTGCCACGAAGTATTAAGCCTGCGTACATCATTTCATTACCTGCTTGCAACTTTAAGATCACTTTAGATCTTGTTTAAAACGGGTCACTATTTACCGGTTTCTGTTGATTTTTAATAAATTGATCTTTTCGTTTTAATTTTTCGAAAAAATTAATAATTTATGTGTAGAATTTATCGCTTTTATTGTTTTATTTGTTGTCTAAAAATTTCAGAGTGATTGGACTACTTTCAGAAAAGTTATGCTCAAAAAACCATTTTTTGATTTCTTTATGGCCAGCACTGTATATTTCAATTTGTCACATAAGCAAATATATTAGCTTTCAAATATTTTTGCTCATGATTCAAGATTTCAGTTTGTTCTGCTCAACAACAAATTAATGGAGCAAATACCACATCCGAAGATGAAACATCTTACTGCTGAATTTGCGACGACGCTTCCTGAGATTATCAAGATGCAGGAAATTGATCGACTTGAAGGGAAATTGGGAATGCAGAAGGTTCTGGTACATGGCGACCTTTGGAGCCCGAATATTCTGTGGAAAGGAGAACATTTGGAGAAGATTGTGGATTTCCAGGTAGATATCGGATAATAGTTGATGAACTATTACATAATTTTTTTTCTCAAAGATGATCCACTTTGGAATGGCGGTGACAGATCTGTCAAGAATTTTCAACACCGCTTTAAGCCCGAGACAAAGAAGAACAAAATGGAGAGAATATCTGAAGGTATTTCCGAATTCGAATATTTTTCAAGCCCATCCTTTTAGTACTTTCATGATGTTTTGACCGACGAAGTTGGAGGTGAACGCAATCTTCCATATTCCTACAAACAACTCGAGCTTACCTACTTGCTCGTCTACCCAAGATCTTCTGCTATGCTTCTACCAACGCTTACAACTGTATTAGATGTAGGATTGTATTGAATAACTACGATTAAAAATTGAAAAATCACAGAAAGTTAACACGATGCCAGACAATCAAGAAAAACATGATCTTTCGATGAACTTGATTTCGAAGATAATCGCAATCTACGAGGACGTTATCGATTTTCATAGAAATCGTCCAAATTACTCATAATTTGATATGATTGGAATCTTTCAATAAAATTATCCAATTGTGAATGTTATTGAATAAAAATATTGCCCAAGCGCGCAGGTTTTTTTTTGAATAAATAATCTCGGCAAATTAATCGACCAAAACGGGGATTTCTCGGTTTTGACAAAATACGCAGGAAGTTTTGAAACTTATCTGATGTGAGCAAAAAATTTTTAAAGAAAACATTACATTAAATTTGCATTTTTACAACAGTGCATTGAAAAAAGTGTAATTTTTAACTTTTGTAATGCATGAAGAGCTCTATTTGCTGATCTATAACTTTATCAACCGGATTCGATTTTTCTGCAGCACGACGGCAGCGGTGTTTGCAGACACACACCGCACTTGCCGTCACAACTACACGTGTTTAAATCGAGCTGCATTTCTCCATCCTTTCTCGGTGTTGAATTCTCTATTTCATAAAAGATGATTGAGCTTTTCTCGATTTTCAGTAAAGGAGGAATTGTTTTATGGAGCTATCAGGTAAGTTTTTGCAATAATTCTTGACTATACTATTTTTAAGGCTGGAGACCATAACTTTACGGAAACAATTAATAATTTCATCCGTGAAGTACTAATGCAGGTATTTTTTTATAATATTCAAAAATTTTAAATGATTTTTTATTTAGGAGCGTGGAAATACCTTACAATTCAAAGATAATAACTACACAATGAAATTTCACTTAGATAATGAACTGGATATTATTTATTTGGTTTGAAACAAAAAAAAATTCAATAAAATTACTTTTTTTTTAGGTTGTCTATCAAACTATTGTACAGCTCTCATACACCGATAAATTGCTAACTCTTGTCACAGAATCATTCCGCAGTGATTTTTACAAGGAATTGCAGGACAAATCAGTAATTTTATCTCAAAAATATTCAAAAGAAGACAATAAGATATTTAGGCTTTGTATACAAACACCGATGAACTTTTTAGTTCATATGACAAAACATTCCAAAAGTTAGTAAAACTTGAAATTAAAAAAAAATATCTTAACCAAAATTATAGTGTGCTTGCGGACTCTGCGAAGCTTGCAAGAGCTCATGAAAATGTCGCGAAAAAGCCAAAAACGTTCCAGGTAGGATCAAACTAACTATATCTTTGCATTTATTTCTTTAAGGAAAGTGCGAAATCTCAAAAAACCATTGATTCATTGATTATTAGCAAACCCGGACAAAAGAAAAACGATGAGAAATTAAAATCAACAAAGGAAAAGTAAATAAAACGAATATCATAGGTCCCTTGCAACAGTTGATTTTTAGAAAAGAGGAAACGCCGGGATCCCCGGGCGGAGCATCCAGCGATGGTTATTGCTCTTCATCCCCACCTGGCTCTCCAGACGATGAAGTAAAACGAAGGAGAGAAGCATTATTTGCTAAAAAGGCCGGTAAAGGTCAGGTGCCGAGGTAGATTTTAGGCGCCAGATGTTTTATACAGGGTGTCATTTAAGTTCCCGCACAACTTTGTAGACGTACATTTCTGAAACTAAAAGTCCAAATCAAACGAGACTCGAAATATTTTTTATCTATAGTATAACAAATATTTATCTATTAACTCTTTTTGATTCGGCCTCTTTTCGCAGCTATGACTTCACGGAGACGCTTCGGGTAGAATTCGACTGTGGTACGCAGGTATTCGATGGAAAGATTGTCCCATTCCGCCAGTAATGTCTTCTTCAGAGCCTCTACACTTGAGTTGGGTTTTGCGTTGACCTTCTCCTGCAAGACCCCATCACGGAAAAGTCAAGCGGGTTCAGGTCTGGGGAGCAATCAGGCCATTCGGATGACTTGATAAAGTCGGGAAAATGGGTCTGGCACCACTCCTGAGTAGTTTTGGCAGTGTATGCGGGTGCTCCGTCCTGTTGAAAGACCCATTTCTGCCCACCGAAATGCGTTTGGGTCCAGGGCATCACATGCTTCTCCAAAATGTCCCGAACGTAGACTTCTTTGTTCATTTTCACCATCTGATCCACGAAAACCAGGTAGCACTTCCCGGTTGAGCAGATGGCACCAAAAGCCATCACACTGGCAGGATGTGAGGCTGGATGATATGTTCTTCCTTTCTCAGAAGCTTGCTGGGATGTTTGGCCAAGTACTCAATGGTTTTGTGAGTTGAATGCCGCCTCCACACTGAACAGCTTCTCGTCGGAGAAGACAGTGACGAGGTGTTCTCCAGACCGCGTGCGAGCAAGAAGTCGTTTTGCTTTTTCGAAGCGTCTCTGCTTGTTGACGGCCGATAGAATTGCCGCTTTTTGGACACGATATGGGGTCAGTACAAGCTTTGTTTTGACGATTTGTTCCATAGCAAAGATGCTCATTCCCATGTCTGACGCCATCTTTCTCAGCTCCTGTGTGGGTTTCGCCTGATCCTCGATTTAACGGCGTTGATCTTCTGAGGAGTGGTTACTGAGACGAGTCTTCCTTGTCTGGGACGGACACTGGTCGTATTTAGCTACTTGAATCGTTTGATGGTGTCGCAAACCGTTCTACGAAGCACACCGACCCGTTGAATGATGTCTCTCGGGCTCACATTTTGCTTATGAAGTTCGATAATGGAAGCGCGATGGATGTTAGCCTTCGCCATTTCTCGGAAACACATCCGAATGAGGTGAAACTTGGGAAATAAGTAAAATACACCTTATTTAACAAAAATAAATTGTATTGGTGCACAAAAAGTGCGACAGTCAATCTCTTCATGGCGTCAAACTTTTGTGCGGGAACTTAAATGACACCCTGTATATGCTAAAATAATTAGCAGATCTCCACCGGAAGAAGCCCCAAAGAAAAAAGGAAAACAGGCTAGAGTATGGGCATTAAGCGGAAAAGCCAGTGATGCTGCTGTCCTTGATAGATCAAATCCGGCCGAAGTATCAATTCAAAATAAATATTTGTTAAAATCGATATTGTTCTAGTCAAGCGAAAATGCAGGAAACGAAGAAGACAACAGATTCGTTGAAAGCATGCGCGACCAGATTGGTACTCTTCGTGGAGATTTGAAATCGCTTCAAGAATCCGATGACGAAGATGACGATGAGCTTGAGGATCAAAAGTAAGTTAAAACATTTTTTCAAATTCTCATGAAATATTCAGGGTTGTTAAATCGTCCGGTGGGTGGTTCGGAATGATCAAGGGTCTTGTTGGAGATAGAAAACTAACTCTTGAAGATTTGACACCACTAGTGGAAAAAATGAGGGACAACCTCATCAGTACGCCAGACATTTCGTTTATTTCTTTTTAAATGATGTAATTTAAGTGAAAAATGTTGCTGCTGAACCGGCGGAAAAGATTTGTCAATCTGTTATCAGCAAACTCGAAGGAAAGGTCGTCAATAACTTCTCCCGGGTTGCTCAAGAAGTCAAAACCGCTGTTAGAGAAGCCCTTGTGCAGGTTATTCATTTAATTTGATTATTTTTTAGACATGCGTTTTTTCATTTCAGCTTCTAACTCCGAAACATCGCGTCGACATTCTTCGTGACGTTCTTGAAGCGAAAAGAGAAGGTCGTCCTTACGTAATTGTATTTTGCGGTGTCAACGGCGTTGGCAAAAGTACGAACCTTGCGAAGATTACTTTTTGGCTCACCGAAAACAAGCATCGCGTGCTCATCGCTGCCGGAGACACATTCCGTGCTGGTGCCGTCGAACAACTTAGAACCCACACCCGCCATTTGAATGCCCTTCACCCAAATTCAGTGCAGCTTTATGAGCAAGGATACGGAAAAGATTCGGCTGGACTGGCGGCTGCGGCAATCAAAATTGCATCCGAGCGTGGAATCGATGTTGTTCTCATTGACACCGCCGGACGTATGCAAGATAACGAGCCGCTAATGAGAGAATTGGCGAAAGTGAGAAAGAATGAATTCAACCGCAACAATAGGAGTAATTTAATTTTCAGCTTATTCGCATCAACGAACCCGATCTTGTATTATTCGTAGGAGAAGCCTTAGTCGGAAATGAAGCAGTTGACCAGCTTGTCAAATTCAATGAAGCTTTGGCAAATCACGCAGCTCCCGGCCAGAAACCCCGATTGATTGATGGAATTGTATTAACAAAGTTTGACACAATCGACGATAAAGTTGGAGCCGCGGTTTCCATGACATACATCACCGGTCAACCAATCGTTTTTGTCGGATGCGGTCAAACATATTCTGATCTTCGTAATCTAAATGTTGGCGCTGTGGTACATTCCCTTCTAAACTAGTCGTTCCTTTTTAGGTATAGCTATCTATTGCATAACATATCTTCAGTTGTTTTCATTTTCTGTAAATAAAGATGATTAAGTTTAAACTATTATCATCATAACATAAATTAAAACACCAGGATCAAATAAAGGATCGGGTCATGTCTAGAAGTGAGCTTCAATTCAGGACAAGAGGAATGAGATGGCTTTTTGAATAATAAGTGAGAAATATGAAAGGTTGAGGATATGAAAAGTGAAAGAATTTAATAGTTACGCCCAAATTCCGTCATTATCATCGTTATCAACTTGTTGTGGTGGTGGTTGCGGCGGTGGGATTCCAATGGTCCCCGGAATGACAGGAGCTGGCAGTGGAGCGCCGGGAATTACACTGGCAGCGTTGATTGGTGGTCCTGCGTCAGTATGGACAACCATAGCTCGTCTTAATTTAATAATATTAAAATCCGTACAAAAAAAAGAAGAATATTGATATATACCTTTCATTTTCCTGCTTTAATTTCCTAATAAGCGCATCTTTATGTCTTCTTATTGTTTCAATTTCATCACGTGGTCCCCTTGATTTCTCCAATAAGGCTAAATGCGTGTCTTTTTCCGAAATAGCCGCCAGGAGGGCTTCCTGCTTCAACTGGAATAATTGCTCAAGATGCTGTCGTCGTTCGAGTTCAATGGCTCGAATGATTTGATCGCGATCAGTTCCTTCACCGGTCATCGCCTTCTGCTTTCGCAATTCTTCCATCTCTTTTCTAGCTTCTGCTAACTGCGACGTGACCTGTTGTAGGTGATGTTTCTGCTGTGATAGATGCACTTCTCTCTCTGCAGTTATTGAAACAGATTCTCTTAGTGCCTCCTCGAGCTCTTCAATTCTTTTGTGCAAATTTGATTGTGAGTTTTTCGATATCGACGAAACACTATGACTGTTTGGCATACGATCATTTTTGCCCGATTCGCTGTCTCTTCTATCGGCCGTCAGCTGTTTCACTTGAGCAGTAAGGGTTAGATTCTCCTTTTCAAGTTGATGAACCATTTTGAGAAGTTTATCAATTTCATTTCTAGCAGATTCAACCTAAAATGTAGAATATTGTAAAAGAAATCATGGAAAATCCTTACATCTTTTCGTAATTCATCAGTTCCTTTATCAACCATTGCATTATCTAATCGCTTTTTTGCATTGGCAAGCTCTCGATTCATGTCTCCAATTTTTTCATTCTGTGATTCCAGCAAAATATCACGATCTGACAATTCCTTTTGAAGGTTCTCAATGTTTGATTTCAAGCTCTCCACCTAAAAATGCATATCATAAATGGTTATCAAATGATTGACTTTTACCTCATTCTGGTATGTCTTTTTTTGCTCTAACTGCTCCTTTTCCGCATTTCGCCGAAGTTGATCGATGTGCTCCTGAAGACGTAATCGCTCTCGTTCACCTTGCTCGATCTTTTCAGTCATTTCTTTCTCTTTTACAACATCTGGATGGCTAAGCAAGCGAATTTTAGCGCGATCCAGTTCCTGTTCCTTTTCTCGAACGGTCGTTTCAAGCGCATCAACTCGTCCAACCAATTGAGTACATTTTATCTCAGTTTGTCGGATCAATTCTGTTTTGTCCGCAACATCAGCTTTCATCGATGATAAATCGCGTTCCAAACTGGCAATTCGTTCGTCTTTCTGCTCAAGTTGCTTGTTTTTACTATCAAGCTTTTGGCGAAGAGCATCAACCTAATTAATACATATATAAAAATATCGCATTCAGGATAACTCACATCTCCCTGTAACAATGTGTTGTGCTGCTCTCGATTTGTTAATTGATCTTTGAGCAACTGTAAATGAGATCGCATCTCGTTCGCGGTTTCTTCAGCAGTTTGCATCCGCGTTTGGCAGTTCATAAGCTCAGCTTTTCTCTCAGCGAGTTCAACTTCACTTCGCTCCATTTTCATTCGTAATGTTGCCTAAAACCAAAACAGTGAAAAATTTCTTTTCTTTTCCCAAAAATCGAACCATTTCATGGCCAGAAAGATTCTTATCTGTGAAGTCTCTCGGTTGATTCGATCTCATCATTCTTTGCCGCATAAGTTCTTCTTCGAGCTCCACAATTCTTGCTTGTTTCTCATCAATTCTTCGAAGAGCATTTTCCAATGCATATCGGCCACTTGGATCCTGAAATATCAAGAAATAAACAAAGAAAACATGAAAATTAAATACAGATGATGCCATCATCGATTGGGATTCTTTCGTAGCTAATAGATCTTGAAGTCTCATAATAGTCTCTTCAAGCTCTCGAACTCTCGAATCTACTCCTCCAGAGGATTCCAGAGCAGCGGAGAGTTGCCTTATTCTTTCATCGCGTTCTTTCAATTCCATTCGAAGTTGCATAGCTGAACAGAATAAATTATTTTGATTTCACACGAATATGAGTGAAAATCATTGAAAACATTTATTGAAAAATTCAAGGTGTTAAAGCTATTTTATATGTTGAGTATAAATTTGGTGGAACTGGAGGACCTCCTGAGTGGTGAGTCTATGGGTGAAACCTCCAACGCTGGAGTCTGATTAGTCAGTCAGTGCACTCTGGTAACACAAAAATTCTCGAATCCGACCAAATTCTGAAATCGCCCCGATCCGACGAGATATTCTGCGGATAACATAGTAAAACTCTCGTATTCAATTGGGTTTTTTATCCCCAGATCGGGTCGCACACTCGCAAAAAATGGGATTTTCAAACAATTGGATTTAAGTTACCAGTTGATGGTTAAGGTTTTGAAAAAAATTTCTTTCAAATATTGACGAATTTTGAATAACCAAAATTACCTTCGTTTGACGCACTCAAGTCACCTCCATTTGATTGGATCATTCGTTCAAGATGCATGATCCGATTAGCTTCTTCTCGTCGCATTTGGCGTTCTCTCTGAAGCAGTAATGAATGCAACTAGATATTCGATTTTGAATAATTAATACTTTGAGTTCGGGACTCCAGAATGTCTTGATGCTATTCATTGTTTGATTGAGTTTTTCAATAGCAGCCGCATAATCAACCTGCAAATGGCTTATTTTCAAATGATAAAGAATACTATGCACATATATCGTTAATAAATTCACAATTCGTCGAAATATATTATAGATTTTCATGAATTCTATAAAATATTGCTTACTTTTAATTGCTCATATTCATTCGAGATCGACATTCCAGCAGGGAGTCTGGCCATTCCAGCTGACTGTTGATGTTGTTGCGGCATCATACCATATGGATTCTCTTCGCCGCTACAAAATCCCATTTTAGGAAACGTTTATCAAATGCCAAAGTGCGGCGGGCAGTAGGAAAAAAGGAAAAGAAACGAAAAACAAACAAAACGCCGTCGTGCGCCTTCCGAGTCCAAACGCAAAATTAAATTAGTGCCGAGGTTTGTTGTCTCATAGAGGTTTTTGGCAGAAAAATTGAATTACCTGTTATGGTACCAGAACGCATTCTGACTTGGTATCGGATTCGACAATGTCAACGGATTCCGATAATTCGACGGCATTTGATGATGATTAGTACTGATTTCCAATGGCATAAATGTTGGTTTTTGCTCACTGCTGTAATCCAACGAATCCTTATAATTATCCAAGACACCAAGACCATCCATTGAGCGATGTTGTCTGAAAAAAACACAATATTTGCAGAAAAAAAAACTTTACTCCAATTTTATTTCAAGTGTTGTATTTGTTCCATGTATACATACATAAATATTCTGCATCTAATATTTAAAAAAAAACACTACATAATATTTTTCGTGATAATTGTTGGTTGTAGTGTGCTCTCGTAAAAAATGCCACTTTTATAACATGAACGCACCATTTTTCAAAATTCTCTTAATTTATTATATATATATATATACTTGACGACTACCGAACCGTTACAAAAACTAACGAATATATTTTGCTTTTTGCTTGATAAAACTGTTACCTTTGAAGAGGTCTCCGAGATGCTGCCGATATCGATGTATTCATTGGTACTGACACATAACCCATTGGATTTCTAGCAGTGCTCGAATTCATGCCTGTACTTCGATTACTATATGGCGCAGGCGCAGGAGCCGAATGATCTGGATAATTTGATGGTCCGGGAACTTGTGCCGAATCGTCGTAGACGTCGTAAGCAAAGCGCGCAGCGCCGCCGTTAGCGCGTTCACCGCCGCCCGACGAATACCACCCGTTGCGGTCCAGTTTGAATTCGACTAAATTGGTTATTATCGCATATTTCATAAATCACCAAATGCCCACAGAAAAAAAATTAAAGGCAAAACGATTATGTGGTCAATGTTAGGATGAACTGAGGATGAGATCAATTCCTCGTATTTCTTACTTTATCTATAAAGTAATTTTCAAAATGTTAAATAAAGCTTTTTGCCATAGACCTACGAATAATAACAAATTTATTTAATAAAATGGCAAGAATAAATGTGGCGCGAGACAAACAACGAAAGCAAGAATTTGGGGTCCATTACAAAATAAGAATGGCCATACATCTCTTATTTTAGCCAAAAACAACAATCTTGCCCAGAGCTGCGAGAGAAATCGAGATGGAGAAAAAGAAAAAGGAATCCTCGTCGCTTTTCTTTTTCTTCTGTTGAATGAATAAATCACATTTTCGATTCCGGTTTGAATCATTTATTGCAAGACAACGACCCGAAATAAAAAATGAAGATGTCCGTACCGAAACAATTGCCAAGTGCCACACCCTGCCCAAATATGTAGAGGAGTGTGACCGGTTTCATGATACCAAAAACCACGATCGTCGGCAAATTCAGAACACAAAATTGAGAAATCGACAAATTTTTCCGTAAAAATGTGTTGTTTTGATAGGCATTTTAGTTTTCGCAAATAAAAAATTAACAATATTACGCTTCGAAAAAATACACGACCAAATAAATAAAGAAATGCGAAAATTTGTATGCCTAGTAATAACATGAGCTTCGAATAGCGAAATGGCATTGCTAAAATAAAATTGCTCTGTTAATCTCGCACAATTGTGGCCACTTGTGTGCTTTTCCGTATTATAAGACTTTTTATTGGCAATTTTCTGAAAAATTCAAAAAATGTTTGCCATACGTAATATGCAAAACGCAAGTTGCAAAATATGTCAATTTTTCCTAAGAATGCAAAATTTTGAAACATTCGTTTTTTTTATTCCCAGAGCAGAAGAATCGAATTCGGCAGAAAAAAGAAGGGTGTGGTCGAACATCAGGGTCCTTCGAGGTCAATTTTTATGTTGATTCTTATGATTCATAAAACTAGAATATAATGAAGATGTCGTTCTCATGTATTTGAAACATACTTCATTACAAAGTCGGTAAAAGAAAATTAAAAAAAACTTGGGCTTCGATTACGAATGAACTAGCATAGAAGAACAAAATTGAATAATTAATTGAAGACACGAGACGAGACTAATTTATTTGAGCAAAACACATGACAAAAGCTTATTTAAAGAAAGAAAATTTCAAAACATAACAATTTAAAAACCTGTTCGACAACAACTGTAATGCAGATTTACGGAGGAAATTCAAACTTCGAGAAATATGTAAATTTGCTTTTTTCCAGGATTGACAAATCATGACATTGGTATTTTCAAAATACTTGGAAACAAAATAATATAGAAGCTGTTTGCTTTTCTCATCTTTCTCAAAAATTTATTGCCGACCACCCTCAATTTTCCCATTGAAATTTCGTAGAAGCTACGAATTTGTGATTCTTTATTCATTTCATAAAGACAACATTATTCAAACGAATTTTAAATCGAATCGAATATAATTCGATAAATAAAATTTACAAGCGCAACATTCAAAATTTTGAGAAAAAATTATATGAATCCTAGAGTATCGAAAGTGTTTGTTGAAACAAAAGGAAAACAAAAACTGAAAAAAAATAGTACAATTCGCGCACAAACACATAATGAGTGTGTGTCCGGCGACTGAGGAGAATGAGGAAGACGAGGAGAGGGGTGAGGAGGTCGACTTTTTTTCCACGCTCACCACTCTTCAACGGTTTGCTCAGGCAACCGCGCGCGCACTCCTCTTACGTGTAGTATATATACATATACACATATATCTACTACCCATCGAGACTCAGACTAGGCAACGCTTGAGAGCACCATAGTCGCCGCCGCCGCCGCACCATGCCGCCAACCACCAACTACGCCAGCCGAGGCGACGAATATGGCGGACGGCGGTGTAGACTTGACACAAGAAAAGCGCAAAAAAAAGAATGCAGAAAAGGAAAACCGCAGCGCAACGCTTCTTAACCGCGCACTCGGCCTTATTGATCTTTTGGCTGCGTGCCAGCGAACATTTTCTGCTCTGGTCATTCTCTGCAAATTTTTTTTATTGTTTGCTCTAGAGTTTGACGACAATTTTAAAAACAAAATCTCGAATAGGTTTTTTTTTAGAAAATGGAACATATTAAACATCATTTTATTGGATGATTTGAAATGAAAAGTTTTATATAACAATTTCCGTTAATTATATACTATTTATAATCATCATTGCAAATTGTTGGTTATCTTCGATTCTTATAATTTTATTTTAAAAAACCAATGATTTTGGTAAAATTAGAGATACTACATGTTACAAGAGATATTTAAATTGATTGAACACCACAATTTTCAATAATTGCGGGCATGTCTGAAAATAAATAAAATTATTATGGCAGGTGAACTTCGATAATTTTCAATCAGAAGATCAGAAGACAGGAGAACGAGTTTTTTGACGATAAATTCTGACAACTGCACACCCAAATTATAATTTATGATTATAGAAATTAATTTCGTTATGAAAAACACTTAAATGTTTTTTTATTATTTGAGGAACTTCTCATTAACATTCAAAGAAAAGTTAAAACCGGTTAAAAATGTTGGTAATTGGAATGATAGGTTAAAAAAAAAGCTCGACAACAAAAATAGTGCCATTAAATTTCCGTATTAAAAAAAAAAAAAACAACACGTATAATTTAAAGTCCCGTGTTAAACTCATTATTTCCCCGACAAAAATTGATATTCATATAACTTTACCTTTTTTAGATTTGGTTTAAAGACGTAAATTTAGGAATTGATATATCAAAATATCCCCTCAACGTTTTCCAAAATGCTTCTAAATAATACCGTTATTGAATAAGGTAAATTAGCACAATGATCGATGAAATTTTGAAAATACATGCGGAAAGCAAATTTGTTTTGAGCTAAAATGATTTTACGATTTTCAGAGTTTTCCAGTATTTTCTTTAAAAATGTGCATTTTGTGTCGTTTTCATACGACAAACATAAACATTTCTCGCTTCACATATTTTGGCACTCATTTTGACGTAAACATTGCGCTACGAAGGCAATAATGACTCCCGTTTTCTCATTTTCTTGGAAAAAACAACAAGGACAATTCAAATAAAAATTGGAAAATGGGCGAGGCAAGATATTGACTTGTGACGAGACCAACTCCAATTTCGGTTTTACGACTACGGGCACTCATTCAATCGTCCGATTAAACATAAATAGACACAAAAAATGAACGGATAACTTTAACGGTTGACTTTCCAGTAACCGTCGGAACAACATTGCGGCTAACATTTAGGCCACTAATCCAATTCGACCCCGCTCGTTCTTAATTGCCCGAATACTCTTGTGTACACAATTAAGCTGTGTTTTGATTGATTATAATCCGATTCCGGCGATATTTGTACACATTGTTGTTCGCAATCGTAAATCAACATAATGTGAACGCTAAATTAGATATCCCTGCATATGCTTTATTGCGAGTTTCCACATAAGGATGAAACTTTTAGCTTTTTGATTGAAGTTTAACTTTGGGGCGAATGGATAACTTTGATAATGCACCTACCAGTAATTTATGTTTGAAAAGTATTGAAAATTGTCGTGAAAATAACCGTATTGTTTTATTCGAATCAAGTTTTTATTACCATTCCAAAACACTGAAAACCTAGTGGAATGGAGGACCTTTTCGGGGAACTAAATCAATTCGGGTACTGTATAGTCTGATTCCCAAAAAAGCAGCTCCCGTAATTTTTCAGGCGCATTGCGGTTCGTGTGCGGTTCATGCGAGATTGAAATTTTAGAGCCATCGCCTTGTAATTAGTTTTCAATTTGATCGATTATGAAACGTATTAAAAACTTTCCAAAACAAAATATCCTCATTTCAGTTTTTGAGTAAAAATTTTTGATTTTGTAAATATTTAGATATGGATTTCTTTCTCAATTAATTTTTAATTGTAAAATAAATGGTTTCATTATTATTTTTCACCACTCTTTGTTATGGAGGAGGGGGGCGTTGTATTACAGTTGAAATCACAGGTTTTACAGGTTTTACGGTGCTACATATTTTGAGGGTTGTTTCCAGAGAAAATATTCCCGAAAATCTCAATCTGGATACCAAAAAAAAACGAAAAAGATCATTTTGAAAAGCCAGTTTAAAAAGGTAACGAGATCAAATTACAAAAACAATCTCCTAAAAAAGTTAGAAGGCAACTTCTGGGAAAATTTGAATTTGGGGTCAGGCACGAAGGCCTTGTTGAGCTTCCGACTAAAATGCATATAAAAACGTTGTTGATCTTCGAAAAACATTTCAAATTGCTCACTATTCACATCTCATATTAGGTAAAAATGTACAGAAAGTATTTCCGAAAAGAATGGTCGAATATCGGCAATTAAACGAAAGCCAATAAATTAATAGTAAAGCCAAAACAGCCTCGGTTAAATTTTATCAAACAATTTCTGAAATTTTCATTTTTTTTTAGTCCTCTTACAAGAAGATATTTCACACCTCCCCCCCCCATCTCGTCTGAAGCATTCCAGTATTATAGAAAAATCGAAAATTTGAAATCTCAATAAGGGTATTTTTTTTAATTAATGTAATATAAACGTTATTCCACATCCGATTAGCGATATATATGTAGTTGTTTTGTTTGTTTTTCCTTATTACCGTATCCGATATATTAATTGAATTCCATATGCCATTGAATATGGACTTTTGTTTGTTTAAACTGTCAAAAAGGTGTAAGTTATCTAATTGTGTGGTGCCAAAATCCCTGACTTCCCCAAATGACTACACTCTTCGAACATACGCACACGACACTCAAAAATTTCAAACAATCGGCGGGTTTATAAATAATCGAGGCAAATTGTGTTGAAGGTTCGATAAGAATCTCGAACGGTAATTTAATAGCGAAATAGTGTGGAATTGTAGCAAGAACGCAGGGGAATGAAATGGGAATGTTCACAACTCTGACATGTGAGCTATCGCGATCTTATCGCATGATTCGAGGCAAATGAGGTTAAAGGTGTTTTTTCGAGCGAAAGATGTTGCCGATTCAAATTTTCCGGAAATTGAAACGAGTGTTTCTAAAATATTAGATTTGTCGGCAGCTGAAAGAAATCACTAAAACGTTGAAACTGGGAAAAAGAATTTTAAATTCAATTAAGGCGAAAAAAAAAAAAACGTTTATATGATTAATTCAAGGATTTGTAATAAATTCAATCAATTTTTTTTTGCAAAAACGCACGATTTATTCTTTATTTCTTAAATGGATTTGTAGCGAAATTTCTCCAATTCGAGTTGAGCAGCGAAATATTTTTTCGGTCCTCGGTATTTTGGGGCAAACTAGAAATTTTAATATTCAAATAAATCGACATAAAATCTTACTGTAGCGTTTAAAGTTATTAAAATAGAAATAAAGAGAATAATCAGCTTCATGAATGGTGAATTGCTTGAAAACATAGGTTGATTTATATAACGTCGTTTTGAAATTCTCACAATTGGCTGTTTGACATTGTATTTGCTTTCCCATTCTCTATTTGCACTGCCTTGAATTTCCCCTTAAAAGGACAAACTCTGAAATTTTGGTACTGATTGCAATCTTTTCGCACATCTATTGTGAACAAGGGAACTTCACGGATTTCCTCTCGACATTATGTAATGAGGGAAGTCATCGAAATGTGCGAAAAAAAAAACCTACTATATGACAGATATCAATCAGAACATTGAAGAATACAAATGAATAGGTATTTTCAAAAAAATGGCAGATTAAATGCTGTCACAAATGTATCCAGAAAGTCCGAAAACGTGCGTATTCGGTTACTGGACAAATAAAGAATAATGATGAAGAAAAACGAAAGTTCCGAATGAATGTTCACTTACATTAGCGAAAAAAAACTTAATTCATAAATTTCTATAATTTTCAATTATAGTTGGCGTCCGGCGACTGCTGTACGCGGGTAGATTTACGGGAATGCGTCTTTCGAAATGGTCCCGCAATGACTAACTGGTTATTTTAAATTTTATGGGTCGATTCGATAATTTTTTAATCGAACGACATTAGAAATTCCAAGAAATGCCAAACTCATCAAGAAAAATAAAGCAGTTCACGTGAAAACAGCAAAATAAGCTTTCACGCGTGGCGAGACCTTCAAGGCGCGTGCGCGTAAATCTACCCGCGTATAGCAGTCGCCGGACGCCGACTATATACTTTTTTTTTTAAAATATATTCTAATTGTATTTATATATTCTAAATTAATTTTTTTGAATACATTTTCAACGTCATGGTTTTCACTAAGGAGAATCAAAGTATAAAATTGAAATTGTTTAAAAATAGGTTGATACGGAAATGTGACTAATATTTAATTTCCCGTTATTCAATCTCCTCGTTAACTTGAGATTTTATCTATTTTCCCGAGCATCCTAAACCCAGCAATCCTCTGCAAATCCTGGCAATCAATTTCCCCATCTCATTTTTCGCCATGTTCGCACTTGGCGAATGTGCGAACAAGGGAATATAGCCGGACATCCTGTGTCAACATGGCTGTCAGGCACTTCGATTAGCACCTCCAAGAATGTGCTAATTTCCTAATTCCGATTAACAATGGATGGCCAACATCATCCCTCACTACTCATATCAGATATAGAGTCTCTAAAAATTTGAATATTTGTTGATACGGTGGCAATGTGTGAAATGTGGGAACTCCTTTATGAGGCATCGTTTCCGTTACGCGTCTGTGCTCCGATAATGGCACACTGAATATGAATCATTGCGTACTTAAGAGGAATGTGATGAGACTTTGGTTTTTATATCGGTCGAATGAGGTCAAGTTTGAATTTTTATCATCGTATGTATGAACATTATAATACTTCTAGAATTGGACACCAAGCGCAATATATTCGAGTATGTGTGTAACACATAAAAGAACAATATATAATCTACATACCGACTTTTCCAACGCCATCGTGAAATGCTGAAGAGACGGCTCTGAAAAATAACGATAGAAAAAACAATATTAGATTTAAAAAATATCAAATTATTTTAATCTGATAGATTTGATTTTTTTAAACCAGAACACGCGCATTTAAAAAAAAAGTGAAAATGCTTTTTCAATTCACTTATAAACCAGTTTCCCAATCTGAAAGTGCATTTTCCTTTCAAACGTGCAATGTTTCATTGCTCAAGGTAATGATTTACTTGAAACACACACGAAGGTTTCTAGGTCGAAACTTGTCAAACATCTGCTGAACCATGCGAGATTAAAACGTGACAAATAGTCGGCAAGCCGTTTGTTTCGAATTTAAACCAAATTCGGGTCCCCAACCTTTTCTAAGCGTGTTGGTATTGTTAAATTAAAACCGTTTCGCGTTGTTTAAACGGAAATTTAAATCAATGCATCGCGGGCAGAACATTCCGCCCGTCTGCGTTTTTGTTGCTTAAGTGCATTCCATTGCTCATTATTCTTGACAATCAGTTCGAGTATCTGGTACGCACTTGACCCTAATTTTGCATTATGTTCATAATCATATGCAATTATGATTGGTTTGATTGAAATCAAAAAAAGGTTTTTTTGTATGTCACTTCAACCAATCAAACATGCAATTTCCTTAAGCGAAAAAAAATAGTCTGAGAACATGAGCGGCGTTAATGGGGTCCAAATTTATTACATTCAATGGTAATGGCTACCCCTAAGTATTTTCCTAAAACTCATTTTTACTCATTGGTGTGCCGAGGCAGTGTGATACTTCATTGCGACAAAACCACGATTGAATTTTTCTTTGAAAACGTAATTTTTGCTGCGAGCCACCTGCCTATGTAATGTGCTAACAATTTCCTTGTATATCTAATGATTATAGAAACAATTGCGTTGATTGACAAATATTGACACAATCCACTTGATCGCATTCTCATTAAGTTGCCGCTTTTGGGCCCCTACACCATATAAAAAACTCGAAGAGCGGTCAATCAAATTCGCTACAAACTTGTTCCTTCATCCCATGAGTATCGGAAGTTGTAGTTGGACGCGGCGCCATTTTTTCCGCTACTTGCACGCCATTTCGAACTGCAATACATCAATTTGGCACTGCGATGCAAATTGAGGGAGGCCTTCGTCCGTTTTCTCGACGACTTTTTTTGGTCGAAACGAGATGTGTTCGATATTGTCCCTTATTTTGATTGATGAGGTGTGGAAATTGTAGACTTTGAATTTTCGTTCTTTTTTACACTTATATACTCGCTACACAGACAAATGCCAAAAAGACAATGTCAATGGTCTTGGCACAAAACTAAGTGCGTATTTACGGGCTTAGTTATAAGGAAAGGTTAGAGGCGCATACCGCGCACCGAGACCTCTCCTTAAATTTTTAGCATTTAGCCTATTTTTCGCAGTTGCGCGACGTCGATAATGCCTTCCATTAATAAAATTTAAAAATATTATCAAATCGTTTTCGTGTGTGATATTTGTTTAGATTTTTCTAGGTGAGGAAAATATAACGTATAATAGATCTACGATAGACTGTCAAATAGATTTGATTTGCCTGAGCCGCCTTTACTAACGACAGATGGTAATATGAAAAACGCCGGGAAAACTTCCCAGTGCGCAAACACCTAATCTAGAGACCGTTTACCGGTGGTGCCCGCGATTCTAGTTTGAGTGCTTAATTGGTGTGTCTCATTTGAAGATACCGCTGCGGATTTTGTCGATGAGTTAATTGCTGCCTATGCGGCGTGCGCTCTCTCCGCAAAAAACCGAATAAAGTTGCGTATTTCACGCCTTTGAACGTTTTGAATGCGCAGATCTAATCAGGTGTGCAATCAGAATTGCGGCATGAATTGATGGATTTGAACCGGAATGAGTCTCTATATAACGAAGTTTTCCATTAAAATTACCTGAATCAAATTTCCTTACGCATTTTTCGCAACATTCCCGCCTTCTGAAATTTTTTCTATTGAATTAATATTAATTATTGTTACAATAAATAAGTGGCATTGCAATAGAGAATAATAGAAGAAATAAATATCGCGTGTTAGAACATGAGTTTATGAAAATGCATATAATATCTCGGAAATTCATGTGGTAGAAACGGCGGATTTTTTTCTGCGGTAGTAGTGGAAAACCCTCGCTGTTTCTTCCAAAACGAAAAACTTCGTTGTTTCTTTGGCACATATTACCGAGATATTATTACATTCGCAAAAAAACGAGCACTCTGGGCCGATTTACGCTTCGCAGGTTATCCAGAGTACGGTATCCGAATTCCTACAGTTTAAATTAGAATTAGAATTACCGCCTCGAAAAAGTGCGAACAATTATGTAAGAGGCTCATTTTTTGCGATGGTAATATTTTTGGATTACGGTACTTTAAATTGTATTGCAGACAAAACATTAAACTTTACGAGCAATTCCAAAGTTCAGAATTTTAATCGCTCGGCTAACTCGTCGGGCGAAACATGTCGTGTTTTCTTTTTTGCTTTCTGTGAAACATTCGATCATAAAAATGAAACAAATTGGTTCGTTTCGTTAACATGTTAGAAAATTATGCCGTAGAAACGGTGAAAATACGATGAAAGGTAAAATGTCGGTGAAAAATGTGTTGTCTCACAATAAAATCACTCGCGATCTCAAGCATTCTTTTCAACAGCGTTTCACCGAAACACTATTCACCGTCATTTGTACAATTCAGTTTCTTCAACATTATAAAATTTGTATGTTAAAGTTTGGTAATTTTTTAGTCGAAAAAAGGTAAAATTTTTGTTATTGATTTTAACTTTTCTTAAAAGTTTATGCGATTCGTCCAACTCGTTTTTTAAATGCCACTGGTGTCAGATATACAAAAGAACAATAAAAAGTTCAACGAGTATCAAATTTCGGATTGACACTTTTATTGTATCGTATCCGACTCCATCGGTTCGATTTATCGGTATCGATGAGTTCCCTCGATTGTCAGTAATCCGCCGCCCATGTCTCTTGTCTTCGCGCGGTGTTTCGACCTTGTTTCAAACTTTTTGACAGTATCCATCACTATTAATCCGCCGCGCGAACTTCTTTCATCTCTAATTGCGGGACCATATATTGATTTCGACAAATTTGGCTCGTTACAGTATATAACCTTTCGAAATAGTACATTCGTATTGCAAAAAGGCTCCGCAATATTGCGCCACACGTGCGGAACACTCGCATTTGGGTCCAAATTAAAGGGATGGGCTCACATAAGATGATATGCTCTCAATTTACGCCAATCAGCCGCATCGAGTTGCGTCAGTAATACAAACATTACAGTATGTTGCTGGAATAAGTTGCGCGATTATTTCTTACGAGCCGCACATCCGCCAAATCGCAGGTGGTGCAAATAATAACAGATTTCGATTCGTCTTATAGCGCCAATACTATATTTGAAATGCACTGTGAGTTTGAGAAAAATCTTAGCAACAACAATAGAAATAGTATAACTTTATATAAAGACAAATTAACCCTATTTCTTTATTTTAATTCCAAATATTTTTCCATGTATGGCATTCGATCCGTCAAGGTTACGTTTCCGATATTTCGGAAGAATTTCTAAAACTGTCTCAAATAATTCAAATCGGCGTTCGACACATTGCATATTATTTCGAAACGGCCGCCAGTTGGCCACCTATATTACTAAAGAGTGCAGCAGCTCATTTTTCATAACAAGACGTCGGGCGGCGATGACTCCAAAACGCGGCGGCCGTTTCACCGCCATCTTGTCATCTTCTGTTTTATTTAATTTCGTTCGACGTTTCAATGAAAATATTGTCTTTTGCGATTACGGTCCGTTCGGTAGGTCTTCGCCACCGTTTCGAAATTGAGGTGAAATTTATGAGATCGACAAGTTCGAGATTTTATCTCCTTCTCGTACGGGGTAGAGACCGCTTCTCGGAAATGCCGTCAAGGTCTTTTCGACACATTTTGGTGGCCTTTTGTCTGTTTAGTCCCTTTTTGCTCTAAATTCATTTTTGCTCGTCCGCAATTTTTTGATTTTGATTTTTAATTCATCTTTACTTTTGCCTTCAACGTCAAAACACAAGAAACAGGAATATAAAAAATGCATGATCACAGATGATGATGATGTTTTATTGCAAAAAGTGCAACAACACGACGAAAATATCATAAAGAAACACAAAAAAAACATAGAATTTTTTGTTTTTTTTTTTTCAATTTAGAATAACTAGCGATTTCAATTATTTCGAAGAAAAATATTAATATTCATTGACTTGTTTTAATTCAAAAATTATTTTTGGCATTAACTTTCTAACAATCTTATTCTCTGTTCGTTTATTCTGACATTTTGTATCAGATTACTGTAATGATACTAGTACTTCTTGAAACATTCCCTATTGGTACTTCATATCTTTCTATGTTAGTATCATAGTGTATGTCATGGTACTGTAACCTCTGAGTAACCAATGCCATCATTGTTGAGTGGTTTCCAATTATCCCATTGAAAATTGTTTATAAACAAATCGCGTGCCATATGCCACAAGTTGTCATCTGATATTGCTTGATTCGATGCAAATCCGGGACGCATGGTACCTTACTTGATTTTTGACAAACATTCCATGGCTTATTATCGGCCAATTGTCGATAAACTCGTATAAACGCACATTGTCTCTTCGAAACACCTGGCACTGGAGCAGGTGCTCACAGGTTTCAAACTTTTCTGGTTGTCGGTCTTTGTGTACCGTAATTGCCGCGCAATTGATAAGTCGTGCACACAGATTGTTGGACGTGATTGTGGTTTCCGGTGGGGCTGTAAATCTACTTTTAGATTATTGGGTACTGTCTATTCTGTTCGTTTTCTTTCTAATCAAGTATTTTAAGATTTATTTTTATTTTAATCTTCTAGCGAATGTGCGCCATTTTGTTATAAAAAATCCGATTCTTAAAAATTGTTTTTCTTCAAAACGGAAAAGGTTTCAAACATGTTCTTAGCGCTCAATTATATTTGAATAGTAAAGTATTGCTTGTACGTTTTTTGACATTTAGCTGCTGCTTAAATAGTATGCTACGACATTAAAATGCCTCAAACTAGTGCTTGCTCATTCTTCTCTGTCTTCTTCATTCAACCATCCTTAAATGACTCTTTTAACAGTTTCGAAGGCATTCTTTTAGTTCAAAGACACCGCTGCCACCCGAGTTAACGATTTTTCTTTTATTTGTCGCCTCCGCCAATTTTCTTCGTCATACCTTCATAGGGGCACCTCGACTAACAAAGAACGGACTGGTGACAAAGTTCAGGTTGAAGACGCAACAGCTAAGTGCGAACAATCCATATGAAGAGTTCAATGGCACTGACATTGTTCGCACATTTCAGTCAATTGTCAATCATTTGTATTTTTTCGATGAATTTTCAATTCCGAAAGATCAAATGACTGTAATGTGAGAAATTCAATTCTAATTGCTCAACATGACAATTCAAGTAATTATTATTTCCCAAACTCTTTTTTCCGATAATAATAAAAAACAGTGAGTAATCCCATTTGATTTTCAAACCTAACAAAAAAAAAATCTATTCGATTCGAAATTTTGGTTGGGTGGTGCTTCTTTTTATTTGTTCTCATTTTCTTGCATTGTTGGTTTCAAATGATTTATCGCTGGCGAGAAATTCAATTTCACAAAATTAGTCTATCTACGAATTTGTAGATTTACGAGATTGTGAAATGTTAAATTAGCAATCGATAAAATGCAGGGCACGCAGACATTTTGATCAGTTGTTTGAAGCAGACAGTAATATTTCAATGAATTTTGGCATTTGCACCTAAAATTTCCTTCAAATGCAAATTTTGCCAATAAGCAACATTTTATTGCTCAATGATTTTTTATTGGTCTTATTCAACTCCATTTTCCGTTAATCTTCATTTTTTTTCCAGAATCGTTCATTTCTTGTACTCTTGGGGTTCTCCGTCTCGCGCACCCCGCCACCACCACCACCTTGCACCCTCCCCGTTCGCCCCGCCCACCAATTCTCTCCGCCCTCCGTGTTCGCCACCCTCGCCAGACGCAGACACATAACTCATCATCAAGTCGTTGACTACTCGAGCTAGTAGTAGTCATCCAGATTACCGTCTTCGGTCTTCGTAATTTCACTGCATCGAATACACATTACTTTGGATGAAAATGTCTTGTCTTGCCGTTGTTCTCGACGGTCCCAAGGCAAAAAACGGGCGACGCGTATTTGAAAGTTTCGTCGAAGAAAACAAAATGAGCTTCTGGAACAGGTAAATTTTTCGTTTTCTTATTTTCATTTCACTATTCAAATGTTTTAGAGATCTTGTTGCTGCCTCTGCTTCACTCATATATATGGGGTTCATGAGGCCAGGAACGCTGTTCATTTCTGGAGAAACGAAACATCTCACCGTACTCAAGGATGCTTGGGCTCGACGCTTACTGAAGCCAGCCGCTGGATACAAAATTGCTTCGTTAGGTAAGTGCCATTTGTTTCATCGTTGTTAACACATTACCGTGATCTGGCGCATCTTTGTCCGCCAGACACTTCACACCCTTTAAACAACATCGTAAAAGGTTTTGCCAAAGGCCACCAGGTGTATTGCTAATCTCTACCGCCCTTTTATACGTCTCTTGTACGTTTCTTTTGTGATTCATTATTCGAGAAACCACGTCTTTTGTTATGTTTTGAGTGTTGTTGTTGGTAGCAGTAACGAAAGAATGAGTAAGCGAAGCTTGTTGCGGGTTAACTATTCATATAGCAAGCGCGGCGTCATGCATTGCAAACAGGCTGCAGCGATATCTTTGCGCACATCTGAATAGAGCAGAAGGTGTGTGTGTATGTTCTCGCGCACTCTAATTAGCGACACCTGTCGGATCTTAAATTTGTCGGAATTGCAGGCGATCTCGGAGCGATTCAACAAGTTGAACAAATGCATTTTGTACCCCTTGGGGATGTGATTTGTGACGCTATTGCACAGTTAAATCGGGCAGGACAACCGGCGACAGAGACTTCGATCCGCCAACACGTTGCTAGACACTGTGCCCATGTGGCCCCGCCAGGAGTCGAAATGGTGTGCTTGATTATAATAACCACTAGTTTTATTATGTTAATTACTTTTTAGGTGCGCCAGACGCTCTCTTCCCTTCTCGCCACTGGATTCATATATAAAATGGGAGAACACTATTTTGTCGCTGTCCCAACCAACTCGCCACCTAAACAGAAGGTTGTTTCGTATTCGCGCATCCTTATATGACCAAGTGCACTTTTTAGAACACAGTGGAATGCCAGACGGGCACCTCAATCATAACTCAACCAAAAGACAAAGAATCGAAGTCGCAGAAGAAGGGGATCTTTGCTAGACTGTTCAGCCGCGGAATGCGCCCAACAACGATGATGCCACCAGTCAACCCGCAGCCAGTTGCTTTCAATCCAGCACAGTGCTTAGCTACTCTTGCTGCCCATCCCGTCCCATTGCCACCGAAAAATAAGTAAGTGAAATGAGGGAAAGTCATCCATCAATCAGAGTGAGATGTCAAAGCGAGCCAAAAAATTTCCGAAAGGCGCGACAGAGATGATTTTGTCTCTCCAACATATTGTCGAACGGATTCGCATTTCAATTGCGCAATTCCAAATTACACGTAGGCGAATCTGATGCCCGCGAAAAGTTGCGCCACTCAACGGTAGAGCGCGCGCGCGGTTTCTCCACTCTATAATTAGAGGCAATATGGTAAATAGCAATTATTGCAGATTCCCGACATATCATGAGGATCTCAAGAACGAATGCCGCGATGTGAAAGGACAGAAGCGCGCTCAGCGTCGGCGACGCCGTGAAGCGAGACTCCTGAGCTCCTCGTCCGAATGTCTCAATTACGGGCCAATCGACCCACCAGAGCTTCTCCCAGGATGTGTCGAAGTTGTTGATGATTTGACCGTTAAAAGACAACAGAAGAGGCGGCCAGTTCCGAAGACTCCAATGGCATATCCACCACGTAGAGAAGCCCCCACTGTTAGAACATCGACTCCAATTGAATCCGACTCGGCATATTCACCATCACCAGTCACCGACTCAAATGACGACGACGTTGGAAGTCATAGCGATCCAGAGGTAAATATTCAAATCAAATCTCCACATTCTCATTCAATTGTTTTACAGGTCAACCACACTTATATCAATCTCTGCAAACTTCAAAACAACGATTCGACTCAGTTCGAAGACCTCACCTGCACCACCGACGATCAACCTCAGATTTTGGCGTCTCAAATGCGCGGAGTTCTAATTTCCAATTTATAAGCTCAACCCCGTTATGTAAATTTTAAATCCGAGTCGTTCTTCCCATTGAGTCCAAAGTCGTGATATTGTCTTGTCTTTAGTTTTTTGTTCTTGTTTCTTGTTGTTTCGTTTCTGTTGTCATTATTTCTTTCTGCAATGCAGAAACACGCGAAGTTGCACACCCGTCTGCGCTTCTGCGTCTCTTGTTTTCTAAATCAACTGGTCGCTCTTTTCAGTTCAATACACTTTTTTTTTTCATTTCCATCTATAATCTGATTTTGGTCAATGGCGAACAACCGTCACAATTAGAAAGGTAGAATAAAATTTAAACGTTGCGACCTCGCCCAACGCGCCCATTCGAGCCTATATTGCGGATGCTGAATTTCCGGAGCAGGTGTCTCCATTCTATTCATTTTCGATTTCTTTTGTATTCCTCCCAGATTACATAACGATTTGATTTTAGTAGCATTGAAGGACCTATAGCTCATCGGCCTTGCGTAATTTTAATTGGCTTTATTGTCCTTGGGTTAATCAGGGTCGAGTTTAATCCGGCCCCTAATAAACCATTGATGATGTTGTGAGACGCTGAATTATTTATTAGGGTTCTGCGCCCATTTTTTGCAATCCCTAATTATGGGTGTTCGAAATTGATTAGATTTTTGAATTTCCTTGTAAATAATGACGAACAAAGCAAATACAGCAAAAATGTGAGAATGCAAAAATCACATGAGTACGTTATTACGAAATTTGAAACGTAGAACCGAAATGTATAAGTCTCGCTTCAAACAATTTCCGAATTTTGTCGTCAAATATGAGTTTTTAGTACGCTCCCAAAAAATTACCAATTCACGTCTAACATTTCAAAATTTATTGAAGCTTTTTTTTTTCAGAATTCCATCATTCATAAATTCCCACGAAATTCGGTAGTGTTGAATTTGTTATTTTATGCGTTATCTACATTTGTTTTTTCTCATCTTATCTACTTCTATTTTTTACATCTTTCCCAAGATATAATAGCGATTGGGACGAGTCACACCTCTGTGTAAAATTAGAGTATCATAGTTGGCGAATTCAAGGCTCACTCCATCTGCGCAATAATTAGGCCCTAATTATAGAGGTCCGCAATAGGAGCATGTGTGTATCTAAGCAAAAAATCGCACCCGAGTTTCGCCTTTTCACACGTGCTCATGTCATGCCTGCCAAATATGTATATACATGAGCTAGCTTCGATTTTGATGTATTATGTGGTACGCATTGTGTTTGGATCGATGACAACATGACAAATGACGAATCAGCGCAAACAATTGTGGCAGGAATGCTTCTGAAAAAGAAGACGAATTGATAAAACAATAATATGTTGATGTGCCAATGATTTTGTGGGGGAAATAAATGTAACGCTATTATCATCATTTATATTAATATATGTCAATATATATATTTCTATCGAAAGATTCATGACTCATATTAGTTTTTTTTTTTTTTTTCGAAAAACCATCCTCATTCGATGAATAATCGAATTGTATACCTATTGTCGAATAGAATTTCCTCTACAACAATTACTTTTCATTTTCAGAAATGCATGTTTCAAACGACGGGTTGCCAGCCAACTACCAATGGTTTTCGGATCAAATTGCGGGTCATCATCCTTCTGTGATCAAAAACGGAAAACGCGAAATCGGTTCGTTTTGTTTTCATGACAACCACCTGCTTCTTGAGCATGTATTTACTCGTCCGTGTTTTGTTTTATGCGTTAATTGTGGACCCACTGTGCAAATACATGTTCAGAAGAGCGTTATCCGGATTAAGCGAGCCCAATAGCTCGTATGAGCAGCTGCAATGATTTTGACTTTGAATACCTAGTTAATGAGCGATTTAGCCATTTCCTATTTAAATCACTCAATTTCAAAATGCTTTCTGAATTTGATGAAAGTCACATTCTTCTCTACATTATTTGCAATCCGTAGGCAAAAATTATCATAAATTCAAATCAGTTTGCAGATTAAAAATTCATTTTTTTTTTTCAAAAATACCACGTGATTTTTAATCAGATCAGACAATTCTTTGCAGTTAAAATTTGAATTGAAGGGAAACTTTTTAAAAAGTTGGGAGATGCGGTTCAGATTAGAACAAATGCCAATTTCAAGATATCACTTATTATTTTTCTTAAATCTATTTGCTTAGAATGGCTTAGTGTTGACGACGCTCTGAGGTGTAAGAGTCATTCAATTTGCATAATATAGGGACCTGTTGCTCGGCATTGTGTTCTCAGGCTTATTGATCAGCTCAATATTTGCTCAGCTGTGCCGTAAACGAGCGCGATTTGAAAAAAAAATCCGAAGAAGAAAATCCAATTTGAATATTCTTCAGGACTCCTAAAGTCGCCCGGATCGAAAGAGATCTTGAAGCCAAAACAGGACGCAGCACGAGGACTCAGAGAGGTACAGTAATAGGTTGAATGGAAAATGACGCAACGTCAGATGGCTGACAGAATTGCGACAAGTTATGCTCCCACCTGCGATAATTAATATCATATTGTAATCCGACGTCGAGAAACAACCGAAAAATCTAATTTGGTAATGCGAACTCTTCTTATTTCAAATTTCCCAACAATTTTCGAGGTGATGCAATACGGTTCACATCCTAATTAGGCTACATTAAATAATTAGTAAAGACATTTGAGACAACCTTTTGAGATTCCTTATTTCCATGTATATGAATTTTTGCTGTCATGGAAATACAAAAAATTGGTACCAAATTCACGTGAATCTAAAAATGACATAATCATTTTCCGGTAACAGGTTATTTGAGCGTCTACAGTATCCATATTCAAGATCTAAGATATCGCAATTTCACTGTTGAGTGCACACAAACACTTGTTGCGCAAACTGAGCGCCCTCGTCAATCTTATCAAAAGTTTACGATCTTCGCGCGAATTGGCAATAAGTAGCTCGACGCTCGTAAAATGCCTCACGAAACCACGTCGTGAATTATTGACGATTCTCGGCTCACGGGTGCGCTCGTAAAAAATACGTAATTTGTGAGAATAACACTTAAATGTCGTGTAGGTAGCCGCTGCAATAAACAAATGTTTCGTTGGTTAGACAAGACCTAAAAGAAAATTAGAACAAATTGAATTCATTTTCAAAAGTTCGAATTTAATCGAAAAGAAATGAGGGATCTGAATAGAATAAAGTTGTCTCAACTTGGCTTTTTTAAAGATTTAATTTGTTATGGTAAATCACCGTATATGTTTTTCAATTATTATGATCATCTTTAATTTATCGAAACTTGAGCCTCAATGAGCCTGACAAGTTCAAGGTTTTGGTTGTCGTTACGCAACTTGTATACATGTCTGAATTACAGGTAGCCATTTACCGTACGTTGTCGTCGGAAGTGACAACCACTCTTCCGGAGTTACGCAACGAGTATGTGCTCGTCCTTGAGATATCTCCAAATTTGGAAGTTGCAGGTTTTCCGGTGCTCGGAAGGAAGATGTCACATGGATGCGACGACTGACTCCAAAATACTTCGGTCTTACACAACTCCATGTTGACGACGAAGGTTTGAATTTGCATGGGTCCTTTTTGGTGTTGAATTGAGCGCGTCTCTAGCGACCACACGACTGACACCATAAATGGGCAGCCAGATGTTTTTTTTTCATCATAGAAGATGATTTCGATTTCAAAATTCTTGACGCGATCGGTCGTTTGCATGATGCGCTAGTCGTTAAAATGCAGATGAGGCGAATGCATGACTATTTTTCGACTTGTGAAATTACGGGGAAAAATGAAGTGCATTTCAAATTGAGAAGACGACTAATTATTGTTGAACGCAGCATAGTCGATGACGGACAAATTTAAGGTTAGAGGGGACGCCGCATATAAGCACATTTTTTTGCCATGGTCTTGTAATATCAATTTGATCAGTTATGTATTTGAAAACTACAGTAGGGATTAAAGGCGCATGCAAAAATGTGTTCAATTCGCGCTAAGATCAAAAATGAATAACGGATTTGACCATTTGAATTTCAAATTCGTCCGACTTTAACTATATTTGCGGGTTAAAAAAAAACTCCGAAAGACACCCGACATATTTTAAAAAGATATCTTCTTTGCAGATCATGAATTCTTGATTCTTGAAGACGTCACCGCTGAATATAAATTACCAGCAATACTTGATCTGAAAATGGGCCAGGTTACTTATGATCCATTGGCATCACCGGAAAAAATCGAAAAAGAATCTCGAAAATATCCTCCACAAGCCAATGTCGGATGCCGGATTCTTGGCTACCGCGTGAGTGCCTTTTCTTATTCATTTTCAAATCACGACGGCGCACCTTAATCGTCGACGAGAATCGATCACATTTGGCAACAGAGACCTTTTGAAGTGGTATCGTTTCCGATACGGCTGGTGTGTAATGTGTTGCAATTTGCGCGACGAATGCTCACAGATGGACGCGGGTCTTGAGACGGCCAATTAGGACGGTTTGAATATCTGACGACCTTTGTGATTGACAAGTTTATTACGGAAAAGGGACTATCGGACTATCGGACTAATTGAGAAAACAACAAATCGCCTACAAGTATGAATAGAAAAATTCAACCAAGATGGAATACAGAACACATTGAATACAGTGCGCGTCATAATGATACGCCACCCCCAAATTTCGCAGTTTTGAGAAAACCATATAAATTGGTGACAAGAAAATTTCATTTTCGAATTCAGGACCATTGAAAACCTATACACGCGTATTTTCATCAGGGTCCGTTGATCCGTATCCGCACAGCCCGAAAAAGTTGGATTTTCAAGCGCGTCATAATGATACGCCACCCCCTATTTTTTGTCTTTTCTTTCGGCATTTTTGCATGTTTCTCGCTGATTTTTCTGTATTTTGTATAATTTTTCAACATTATTGTCTTTATATCCATCGAGCGATCGTCCACTTTAGTTTTGGCTTGAAATCGGGCCGAATTCGGGCCTTTGAACGACTTCGTTTTGTTTAAGGATTAAAACGCAAGAAAAAGGTCTAAATAACCATACGACAACAAGTTTGAATGCGAGAACACAACAAATTCAATAATTAGTAGTCTCTCCATAATTTTTGATCACTTCACATGTTCGGTTTCGCATTCTGTCGGCGAGTTCCTTGAGGTATGCAAGTGATCGACTGTTCCATTCCAGTCAAATTGCGGCCTTCAGCTCATAAAAGGTTGGCATTCTGCTTGGTTTGTGAGCGTACGGAACGTTCAAGAAGCCTTCAGACGTTTTCGACGGGATTGAAGTTGGGGAGCTGGCTGATCCATCCAAACGTTTGATTTTCTTTCTTTGAAACCCAATTGAAGATGCGGTCGCTCTTGTGAAGGACTGGATTGTCTTAATGGAATTAGTGAAACAAATTTTAAAGAAATTTCGTAGTTACGTATACAGTTAGATTTTCGAAAACGTCCGATACCATCCTTAATCAGCTTGACTCTCTGATTGAGTTATACCATAATGTCAATTTGAGCTTTCTCCTGTGAGCTAATATAAGAGATTTTCCGCGGCCGATGATTATGAGAAGGATAAGTGAAAATAGTTTATAAGTGAAAAATTATCGGTCAGGCTGTCTGCACACAGAATGCCAACCTTTTATGAGCTGAAGGCCGCAATTTGAGTGGAATGGAACAGTCGATCACTTGCATACCTCAAGGAACTCGCCGGCAGAATGCGAAACCGAACATGTGAAGTGATCAAAAACTATGGAGAGACTACTCATTATTAAATTTGTTGTGTTCTCGCGTTCAAACTTGTTGTCGTATGGTTATTTAGACTTTTTTCTTGCGTTTTAGTCCTTAAACAAAACGAAGTCGTTCAAAGGACCGAATTCGGCCCGATTTCAAGCCAAAACTAAAGTGGACGATCGCTCTATGGATAAAATAATAAGATTGTTGAAAAACTGTACAAAATGCAGAAAAATCAGCCAGAAATATGCAAAAATGCCGAAAGAAAAGACAAAAAATAGGGGGTGGCGTATCATTATGACGCGCTTGAAAATCCAACTTTTTCGGGCTGTGCGGATATGGATCAACGGACCCTGATGAAAATACGCGTGTATAGGTTTTCAATGGCCCTGAATTCGAAAATGAAATTGCCTCGTCACCAATTTATATGGTTTTCTCAAAACTGCGAAATTTGGGGGGTGGCGTATCATTATGACGCGCACTGTATGAATTTTATTAAGAGATGGTTAAAACTATTGAAGACACGATTGTAGGAAATTGGCTTAAAAAAAAACTAGCCTTTACATTATTCCTAGCCCGAGAATCTATATTTTTACTTTTGTACCAAAACAATTGTTTTTTTTCTATCATTTAGCCAATGTTCCGCAGTCGCGCGACTTTGATTTTGGTCGGCCAAGCATTTTTTTCTTTTATTCGGCTAAGTCGACTTTCGTCAGTCTTCGAACAATATTTAGAAATAATTTAGAAAAATTGTATGAATTGTTTAGATCCTGTTTATTCTACATATACACTATGTATTAATTAACCGTTAATTAAATTTTTCAAAAAAAAAACTGGCAAAATGCGAGTTTAGTATATTAAAATTCTGGTTTTTTTTTTCAAAATTAGTAGAACAGTTTTCCCACGCAATTCGAAATGTTTACACTTATGGAGCGATTGTGTGGTGAAAAAAAATTGAAAAATCTTAAAGTAAAACTGAAAAAAGAAGCGAGTTAAAAATTAAAAAAGAAAAATCGCCTTCTGAATGTGGTAGCACCCAGGATTGTACGGAATTTCGTTGTTCTGCAGAAAATTAATATTATTTCCGTGCAATCCTGGTTGCACCCTTGAGTTGAACTCACCGGAAATTCCGGTCCGGAATAGAGCTTCTTCGTTATTGAACTCTCAATAAAGCGCGCTTGCATCGTTTTCGTGGTTTTTTTTAACGAAACACATGTGATATTCGACTTCTAAGATTTTCTGTCGGTCCGCGAAGCATATTTATCCAATATAACGCTAAAATAGACCTTACAGTTAATTGTTTCATCGAAAGAATAGGAATACTCAAACAGACTCTCTAAGAATTGAATAAAATAAAATGATGCAAATGCGCTCTATTGAGTGTTTTTTTTTATTTCCGCGAGTTCTGTTGCAGGCGAGTTCTATTCTGGATTCGATTCTATGTTCGTATTGTCAAAATCGCGCAATTGCGACAAATTGGCTAAATTTCAGAAATAATCTTGAGAAGACAAGATTGCGCGTTGTGTTTTCCACACGGACAATGCACAACTCAACTTATCAACGTGGTGTAAATATCCACCTGTAAATTGTGTAATTGTGTTGCAAGACCCAAATCTACAGTAGGCCACACTAATATAATGATAATATTGTCGGTGTCCAGCATCTGATGCATTTTGTAGATTTACGGGCACTTTCAATCGTGGCGAGACCATGACTAAAAGCGCACCCGTAAATCTACCCCCATACGTCAAACGTCAAAAGTCGCCAAACGTCTAGTATAGATATGTATTTATTATCATAGAAAAAGAAAAACTTTAATTACTGTGAACCGTTTTTTCGAGGCGGCAATTCAAATTTGAACTTAAAATGGTGAGAATTTGGGTATAGTACTACGGATAACTTATGAATCAAACTCACCGTAAATCAGCGAAATTGTTTTATTTTTGCTATATTATAACTTGTCTAAATTTTGTTTATTGCCATATGTTAGTATAATATCCAGAAAGGTCAACTGTCGAGGCCGGAAGATAGTTTATATTCGCGTAGTTTCGAGAAGTGGTCGACATTATATTATCGTTAGCTGTTCCGATCGGTGTCCTCGTTCGAATCGCGATCACCAGCGCGCTGTTGGTGCCGGTGGTTTACAAGCCGGCTTAACAGGCTTGCCGTCTCAGGTTACTCAATCAGCGGCCATGTGCGAAAAGGAGTATACGACCAGCACCTCGACGCGGTATCAAATGTCGTCGTCCTTCTAATATCGTTTTGTGGTTGCGAACACACCGCGGTTGTAATCCGCCATTAATGAGACATCGATTTGAATTTTGTTATTCTTTATGTAGACGAAAGGCGGGCACGGTGGATTAATGGGTAGCCATTAAATGTAATGAAGTCACAACGCATGCAGGTGACAAATGCCCCATAAAACGATGCGATTGTTACAGATCCATAATGAGGATGGCGATGTCGAAGTTCGCGACAAAGATTGGGGCAAATCCTTCAATGAGGATACTATCAAAGATGGTACGCGAGACCAGAAATTATTAAATTAATAGAAAAAAACTAGACTCTCATTATTCCAATGAATACAAAACTTATCGAGTAAACGATCAATCTATGCATTTAATTACTGATTTGAGATCTCATCAAAACATTTACCAATTTCAGGGCTAAAAGAATTCTTTAACGCTCGCCCGGAATGTGTTTCAAAAGTCGTTGAAGAAGCAAAACATGCCTTGAAAGATATCGAAGCGTTTTTCGAGTCTCAGAGGTCATTCATGGTTCGTACATAATCGAAACACGCTTTTAGATTTTATTTTTCAGTTCTTCGCTTCTTCTCTTTTGTTTGTCTACGAGACATCTCCAGATCTTCCAATAAATCTTCGAATTGTGATGATAGGTGAATTTTATCTACAAAAAAGAAAGAAATCGAATCCAAAATATTTAGATTTTTCGCATGCGTTTGCTTCAAATGGTAGTCGTGACGAAGGCTACTTGTTCGGAATCAAGAACCTATTCAGATTTCTCAATGAAATCCAAAAAAGCCCATAGGAGTCAAAGCTTTAATTTTATATAAATTAATATCATTGAATGTTTTAAGATGTGTACATTCCTATATCTGACCGGAACTCAAAATTTACCGAAAGTATTAATGGTACCCGGGTCTAGTATGTACCATAGAATGCGCAAATAAAGGATTGAATAAGGCTCGTCGCTTTTTTGTATGAGGTGACAACTTATTACACAACATGATAGTAGATGAATAGGGAGATCATCTGCCTATACGAAACAGGAAGCAAATAAACCTGGAAAAATATAATGTGGAGAAAGCGTAAAAATGCACTGATTTGCGTAATAATACGTAACCCTCTAATATTTCGGAAATTTCAAATATCTTCAATGCAATTTTTGTTTAAATTGGTCATTTTTCCAATTGGGTCTTCAAGATCGATGAAATAACGTAAATTCTGGAATCAATGAAAAAGGATCGCAAGTCAAGGTGGTTATGTTTAAAGAAAACTGAAAATGATATTGCAGACTGATGCATTTTATTTGACGTCTAATATTGTTTACCCCTATTTTGTTTTTCTTCAGAAATAACAACGAACTTTTTCGTAATTTCGTTTCGAGAATTTTCCTTGTTCTTGGTGGTTTCAATGTTTTTAAAGATTGCCCCACCACAACTGATCTTGGAGTAATACAAAAGCGGTAAGCCGGATCAATCAACACAAGGATCAATGAGTTTACTCTAATTTAGTCTAGTTATGTAACTTCAGTTCTTTTTTCACTTTTTTATGTTCATGATCCTCTTTGGGTACAAGATTTTCTATCTATATTTGCAGTTTCGATCATTGTCATCATTTGATTCTCATGATTATTTAGACTTTTATGTTAGTGTTCACACCATTTGTATAAACATTCAAAAAAGAACAGAATGTAACATTCGAAACCTTTCTCGGTAGTTGATAATTTTTGACGTTTACATTTTTGAACGGACCTAGATGTTTGCGTTTAGATATTGTATTCGCGAAGCAACATTAATTATTAATAATCTAAATACAAAATGACGACGATCCAGTTTACGAATATACTTAAAAAAAACTGAAACAATTTATAAATCAATGTTTAACCAGGCTCGCATTTATCAAACAACATTCTATTTTTTTGGTTTTAACTGCGAGACCGTAGCGATCATTTGTGTGGAGAACGTATAAATGATGTTCAAAGAATTAATAAATGTGATTCTCAAAAATATATAGTCGACGTCCGGCTACTACTGTAGCCCCCGGGTAGATTTGTGGATGCGTGAAAAGGGTTCACCACACGATAAATGCTTATTTTGTTTATGTCACGTTTTATTTTTTTGACATTTTTGTTGAATTTATAACGTCGTTGAAATTTAAATTATGAAATGAGCCATAAAGTGCAAATGTATCAGTTAGTCCGTTCGAGACCATAGCAGAAAGCTTTCAAGGATCGAAATTTTAAAAAATCTCCGTTATTGTCGTTTATCAGCTATTGCCGTTATTGTTGACACATTTGCTGAGATCTGCGTCTTATCTTTATATTTAGCCAGTAAATCTACACATTTATGGAACTGTTCAATAAAAATTAAAAAAAAAAACGGCTTGGCCTTGAGCCCTACAAAGGCGGGACCCGTTATCACGTGAGGTGCATTCTGAAAATGTCTGCAGAAGTTTCAAATAAATTTATCATGCTAAAATTGAAAAAGTAGTCCTCGGCTCATTCCTGAAGTGAGCCCAGCAATATACGGCTCATGGACGTGCCGGTCCTTTAGTTTGAAAGCTTTGCATACCATGTTTGAAAAAATAATTTAATTTTTCATTTGTTTTATTGTATGATATCGTTATTTCAGGTCCAATCAATTTTTGGCATTTGGCCAATTTTTCGAAGTTCCGACAATACATTATATTATCATACTTTATTGTATTTTTTTAAGCATAAGACATTTCTAAATTTGTTGCCATTCTGTTAGTTTTCCGCAGTTGCGCGACAATAGTCCGGCGTCAGTTCCATAGAACACTTTAAACAAGCAAAAAACATATTTTGATTGATTAGAAAAGTTTGCGACATTCCAGCGAAATCTTATTCATTATTTGAATCACTAAACGCTTTACTTATCGATTTTTGCTAAAGCTTAAACTCATATATTTAAAATGAATGTGACAAAATTTATTCGGAAGTGAATTCGTAATTCAAAAATCACTAGGATTTGTGGAGAAGTCATCGTTCAGGAACAAAGCTGATTCATTATCGTTGTTCAGCGAATTTCAAGTATATCTGAACGATTTAATTAAGCGTTGCTTGCAAAACTTAGGAAAACACTCTAGTTCTGTAAACATCGTTTCTTTCCTACCCTATTATTATTTGTATTATTATTTATACATGATTTCTTTTTGAGAGTTTCCCTTCCTGGTCAAGAATAGTTTTGACATTCATAAGGAACTAGATATGGTAGTTTCATCGTCACACACACACACACATAAACACCCTCTCTCTCTCCACCAATTGAACCAAATAAACCCCCGTTCGCTTGATCGGATCGTTTTTTTTTGTGCTTGGTCTACAGTTTATTTAAAGTTATCAAACGATTCGAACAAGATATGCTATCAAAGTGTTCTACGGTAATATATGGTAGACGCGTCCGCAGATTCTCAAACAATCATTTGGTCAAAAAGTGGTTTGGTCGTCTTGGTCGTCGGCGCCATCGTTCAATGATATCACTCCATTTTTTCTGTTCAATGTGTCCCGATTTTTACTCTCATTTCGTCAGGATTTCACACCAACATCTTCGAAATACGAACTAATCTGCCACCCACATCGTTAAGGGAAAAGTAGCATTGATTCACAATTTCGAGTGTAATCAATCATAAACTGTCGATCAATACAAATGAATGCTTCTATTACTGCCGTCAAAGTCTTTTTTTCTATTGAGCATCTCATAGCTTTCAGGTACAAAAATGATTGCAGTTAATCGGTACCCAGATTCAAAATTTGAGAAAAGTGGAATTGAGGTATGCTTGTCTTCTTTTTTTTTAAATATTGGTGAAGACGAGCAAAAGAGAAATTTACGTATTACAATCACAAAAAAAATCGCCAATTTACGGTGAGTTTGATTCGCAGATCACTTGTAGTACGGTACCTAAATTCCCACTGTTTCGAATGAAATTTTTGCATTCGCCTTTGATGTGTACTGCAATTTGAAAGCGTTAATACTGAGACATTCAAATTTGGCAGCGAGATTAAATTGCATAGTTGTTTAAATTTACGCGGAAGATTTACGGTCATGCACCTGTCGAAATGGCATTACGAGATATATCACTAGTTATTTCGCGTTCGACGTTTCATTTTATTGGTAGGTTGGGTACGGTAGCCACAAATTACGCAAACACAGATGATTTTTACACACAGTTATAATTTCCTTGGAAAACTCATCGAGCGTTATGGCGGTCTTTTGTGCTCGGTAAAAATGGCAACATATTGGTTGTTTTCTTCAAAGTTTTGACATTTGGTCCCTGTTTCGCCCGATGCGTTTTCCGAGTTATCTTCTATAGAAGATGAATTTTGAGAATTTTACTGATTTCTTTGCAATTTAAGAATTTTTAATAGTTTAATCCTGGCACAATTCATGAAGCATAATATTGTTAGCATAAAATAAATGATTTGAAGTTTTTGTGTTCGACTTTTAACCGGCTTTAACGTAGAGGAAGTTTCTGAACTTTTGAACATGTTATTTTTCAAAACCAGTTGTGTGATAATGATAAAGATTAAAAAGAACGAAAACCGTCGACGAACAAGAATGTGAGAAAATGAAATTGCTGGTGGATTTTATCTGAAACACGTGAATTACAGGATTCTGAGCCTGCTAATCATTCCTCGCACTTCAATGAACAGATCACGTCGCCCCGTTCGCCGACGCAACCTCTCAAGTCAACTTCTAATGCCTTTTCAAAACAAATGAGACTACTCAGACAGAAAGCCACGTTTGCAGGTTTCTAATGATATCATTTTTGCACCCAATCAGATACTAAAAATACATTTTGGACCCAGCAGTAAGATTGATTATATTCAGAGATAAACGAAGAAAATGAAGATAATTTGTCGTCGTCTTCGGCGTCGTCATCAGCGCCTTCCTTTCGATTAGGTGATACTACACAAGAAACGACCAAACACGGAAATCTCATTGAAAAGAAAGTAAAAGAGGAATCGAAAGTAATTCAGGTACTGCAATATGTCTACAAATTTTCATTAAAAATGAAGTCTAGACACCAGTAAAATCAAAAGAAGCTGAAGATATTTCGTCGAACGAGGAACCCACAATCACAAGGCAACTTTTTTTTAAATCGTAAATGATCACCTAAATTTTTTAAGAAGAAATCGATCAAATAGTATTGGTAACGGCGAAAAGAAAAGACGATTAAAAAGTATTCTTCGTCCTTCGCCATACATTTCGCGGGAAAATTTACAATCGTCGAAGGAGGTTAGATTTGTTCTCGTATTAGAAACGACTGTTTTGAAAATAAAAAAATACAACATAAATTTAATTAATACATATTGTTCAGAATATTTATGAGAACAAATCAAGAATCGGCTCAAAAAAGGTGAAAACGTTTCTCCAATCACGAGAGCACAACGTAAGAGCGTGTATGATGGCCGGACCTGATCCATAAATTGTTGGTTTTAGGACCATCGAGATCGAACTGAGCCCGGGAATCCGGATGTCATTGATCAGTATTACGCTAACAATCATTACACGGTAACCGGTAACTATTAATTTGTTTTCCGTAGAAACGACAAATAATATTTAAGGTGTATACGCGAAAAATCATCACTTAAATCGTTTAAAACCGTATGGAAATAATGACGACGAAGATGAAGAAGATGATGCGAAAAATAATGTTCAAAATCCGCGCAGATCTCTTTCAATGGTACAAAGCACACGGAGTATGCCAATTATTCCAATCAACAATCGTGAGAAATTTTCACACTTTTTGAGATTTGCATTATAAAAAATTTAAGGATTTCATCAATCGTTTTATTGGTTCGCTCATAATCACAAAAAAATGGGATTTCGCCATTTTTGTATGCTATTCCTTTTGCTTTGCTATACTCTTATGGGAGCTGCGTTGTTCTACAGTATTGAGTCTCGACACGAGATAAAAGTAAAACGCAAAAATAACTTCGAAATATTTGTTTTATTAGGTTATGGGATTTCATAAAGAAAACTTGGAAAAAGTGATTTTCGAAATTGCACAGCGCCTGGAGCTTGAAATTTTGGATCCGGAGAAGTTGACGACAATCGCACAAATGGAAAACTTTCTGAGAGTATATTTCAAAAATAATTTTAACTAAAAAAAATGATTTCCTTCAGAAAGCATACGTTAAATTGTTGAAAACCGAGGATTTATACAGTGGAAGTACATATTTCAAGCACGAAGATCCAGAAAATAATCTCAAATGGACATATGGAAGTGCATTTTTCTTCTCAATGAATGTATATACGACAACTGGTTACGGTAATTGTGAAATGTTTAGAATAAAAACGAACAAACCTTGTTCTCAGGATCGATTGCACCATCATCAACCTTAGGAAAAGCACTAGTGATAATTTATGGTCTTATTTTTGTACCATTAACTGCAGTGGTTATTCGTGATCTTGGTCAATGGGCTCTTTTATATTTAACAAAAATGTACACAATCATTAGTGACAGTTTCAGGTAGACATTTCATTTGTTTTTTTAAGCACGGTTCTAAATCTGTTAAATTTTTAGACGAGTGAGAGGATTCGTCGATATGTTCGATGAAGATGAGATAATCAGTCTTCCTATAAAATTTAGTGTATCAATAATGGCCTGTAAGTGATTTTATTTAATAAACATTAATTTATTAATTCAGCGTATCTATCGTTGGCAACAATTTTTATATATGAATATGATGCTCTTTCGGGACCTCCTGACTCTGGAATTAGCCTATTTCATTCGTTTTATTTTTCGTTTGTCTCAATGTCCACTATCGGTCTTGGAGATATAATGCCGAATAATGTTACCGTAAGTTTGCTGTAGTTATATGTATTTAAGAGACACGGAAGTTGATTGATTTTTCAGTTCTCGCCGCTTATCACAATCGTGTTCTTTTTCGGAATGCCCATTCTAAAGGTTGTCAATAGAGTCACCTACATTTGCTTAGAAAATGGGGTGTTCGGTACACAGAAGTTGCGATCTCATTTAATTTTTGAATGTTTTGAAGGTACCATGACAGTTCTCGAAAATCGGCTTGATCAAGCATGGAAAACTGCGACCGTGTTACCGACTGGAGAGCCGATTGATACAGAAGTACCTCAGAAGAAATCGATTGCTAGCGAAGGATTGCTACCTGATGAGGTTGGATTTGAAGAATTTTTGCTGAGAATTTATTAATGCTTTCAGAACGAGGGAACTGTTCCAAATGAATATTTGAACAACTTCACAATTCGTTCAATCGCTACTTTCATGCGAGCGAACGGCGACGTCTACGGAGGAGGATTCGGACGGGTCAATATGCGTCGTGGAGATCTTCGTCATCTGACAAGTGCTGATAATCAAGGAACAATTCAATCAAGAAATTTAAGCAACAATCCGCCGGCTTAATTAATTTTTAATTATGTTTAAAGATTGTAATATTGTCATAATTATTGACCCGATGCCCCATTCTATTTTCCCAACGGGTGATTGATATTATAATGCATTCAACTTTTAAATTATACATCCTTGTTCTTTTCCGTGATAACAACATCATTATTTATTGTAGAAGTTAGGGAGATGACTAATATGCTACGAAGTTGGCGCGCTTTCCCTTTCGCGTCACGACAATTGGCATCCGATCGTCATTGTAGGCGAGCATGCATTGCACCGGAGAAAAAAAACAGTTTCGATCGTAGCGTATGGCTTCTTTGAGTCTAGGCGATTCTTCGTAGTCTCTGAAAGTTGGAATATGTTTCAAACAGGTGACAAAGTTATCTCAAAATGCTTCTGACTTTGGCACCTTTTTCTAACAAAACTACCAAGGTAAATTGTTCAGAAATGATGCAACGTTTAAGAAATAGACGATTAAATTGAAAATCGATCGTTCGAAAAATCATACTAATTCATAAGATTAATTAAAGACACTGACCCGACGAGTCCGTATCGACTTGACCTTGGCATCGCAATGAGAGAAGAGACGATGACTGGAAAGAGCGCAACAAGAAGCATCCACATGTTCATATTTTACCTGAAAGCAGCATTTTCGTGGCCAATAATAGGATAAATGGGGCGATATTGAAAAGAAAACGAAACGAATATGCGTGTTATAACCATTCTGATTCGATTACTGAGCCCCCAAATCTGGTAATATGCGTATTCGACGAAATTGGAATTGGTCACGAAATATAAACGAGCCTATTTTACTCGAAAATTTCGACTATGGGCAATTACACTGATTAAGCGCGACGCAAGCATAATGGAAGCATTGTGGGAAATCTGTGGAACGGAAGCATAATGCTTCCATATAGGAAGCATAATGTAATTCTTAGTGGCTGTGGAAGAATTATGGGACGAATATGGATGGAATGAAAACGGGATGAATATGCTTCCGGTGTTTGCGAGCCGTGGAACAAATATGGATGGAATATGGATAAAATAATCATATGTCAATAAACATTATACAATTGGCGTCTGGACGGCAGACCAAGACAATTTCTAGAAAAATCAATACAAAAAACTTATGCTATCATATAAACAATGAAAATTTGAAAATTACATGATACACAACGGACGAAATTTAGCTTCTACCATTTAATGACTTATGTTACTCAGATTTATGTTAATTCAGTCAACTGTTCCTCACTTTGTTTAAAGATTGCCAACTACAATTTAGTCGTATTAATATATTTTTGCCGGTTTTTCCGAAATTGGCATCGCAAACTACTCACAATTTGCTCCAAACTGGTAGCAGACGCGCGTAGAAGAGGCGTGCCGCAGCATTGCAAAACCGTGCGCCGCATTGCACAATGCGGCCACGCCTCACATTTTCGAAATTCGTTTTCAAAATTTTTGTCCTTTTGCTTTTTCTCAATGAATTTTCAAGATTTTTTGTGTTTTTTTTTTGTCAAAAATTAAAAATTTTTTTTCAAAATTAAAGGAAAAATGTTTTTAAAAAATAAAGGAAAAATTTTCATATTTATCATCAAAATCGAAACCAAAAATAAATTGATAGCTTTCGAATATTTTAAAATCGATACGATGTTTTCAAATCGTTTCCGACACTTTTAAAATCGAATTTAAATATTTTCTCAATCGAATTGTGTTTAATTTCTCATCGAATCCGTTTTATTTTTATTTACTTTAACATATTTTTTATTATCGCTCGCTTTTTTCTTTTAATAAAACATAATGTTTTGAAATTTTTTACAGATGAAGACAAGATCGAGAGTGTTGTCAGATATAACTGAAACTGCTCTAGAAGTCAATAACAAAGAACCAGAAGTCCCTAACATGGAACCAAATTCGCTCGACACTTCAGATCCAGATAGTCCAATTTACTCGCCAACTCAGCAAAAAAAATTTTTCTCCACAGTCCTCACAAACAACAAAATCAACGCCAATTCCTAAACCTTCGTACGCCCAATTTGTAAGTTGTTATCATCAAAAATTGGCCTGTTCGACTCCAGAAATGGTTTCAATTAGAAAAATATGCGCAATGAAGTCTTTATAAAGTACTTCCTAAGTTTAAAGCTTGTTGATTATTTGGTTCCAATCAGGGCTGTGCGGCAATGGAATTGCCGATTGCCGAAATTGCCGGTTTTTCAAATTGCCGAAGAAAATTTCGATCGGTAATTTGCCATTAGCCGAATCGCCGAAATTTCCGATTGCCGTACAGCCTTCGTACCAATATCATTCAGTGGCATTTATCTTTTTAAGTGGGGCTCTAGTACAGAAGTCGCCAGACGCCGACTATATAAAGATCCTATACTTTATTGCAAATATCTATATTACAGATGTTCTTATCCATGGCTTTGGGCAACAACCGACAAATGACTTCAAAGCGAAAGCATTACGTATGGTTCGAGAAGTCATGGATAATCTTCTGTAAGATTTTGAACTATGACTATTAATTTATTTATTTGATTAAGCGATAGAATGCGCCAACGACTTCAAAGGAAATTTGGTGTAGCGCCGGAAGCGCTCGCGGCGCAATTAAGGAAGCTGCTTGATTCTACCAGCAACCCTCAGATGTGAGTATTCATATGTCTTTGAAATTTTAACCAAAATGCCTTTTTGCTTCAAATTTTGGAGTTGTTCTTTCTTCCGCCAATTCACTTTTTATTTTGTGCACTAAAGGGTTTCCAAAAATGCAATAAAAATAAATTATTTTTATTTTTAAGAAAATTATTGATGTAAAAAAACTGATTGTATTTTCTCGAAAAATTTAGTTTACGTAACAATGGTTTACAAGTTTTTCAAATTAATAGGCCCATTATAATCTACTTATTACAGCGTCCCGCTCGATGTCAGTACTGACAATGATTCGAATAGTTCGGCAGTTGCCAGTAACTAATGGTTTGATTATATCTTAATTGAAATTCATTTCATTGTTGTTTTTTTTTATTTTAAATTAAATAAATGTGTTAATATGAAATAAATTTTGAATACAGCAATCAAATTGTTTTCTTATTTGCCCATATGGAAGGCATACGGCTCATTCCATATACGAAACACGCGGTTCCGCAAAAAAATGCTTCCATTATGCTTCCATATAACTTGCATATAAGATTCCTATGATATCCACAGCCGTTCCACTATGCTTCCATTGTGCCTATGCCGCCGTTTATCTGTGTATAATAAGAGTCGCACACGCACTAATATGGCTCGATTATGAATAATTACAATTTTTGCTCTTTCCAATACGAAACACGAACATCAATTGTTCAATCTGAATTTCAGAATGATGGTGGTGGTGGTAAATAATATACAGATTAGTTGAAATTATATATATATATATATATATATATATATGTATATATATATATATACATATATACATATATAATGTAAAATATTATTTTTAAAAAGACACAAAATTTTATATATGTATATATAATTAGGCAGATATTATTTTGTCCGCAGTCCATCCTCACTCGATGGACCGCTTCTTCGCCACAAGTCCTCATAAAAGGGGGGAAGTTTGGGGAAACACACTAAAATCGGCAATTTGTCTTCGATCCCAAGGCTACCCCTTCTCAGAAAATCGGCGATTAGTATATTATGAAAATTGAAATTGTATTGCGACGAAAATCAATGACAAGAATCCATTTATTTTGCATTCTAGGGCTCATTAATAAGCATTTATATGTGGCCAGGCCTAATCTGTAGATCTACTTGAGTACTGCTACCACCGGACACATAATAATTGAATTGAAGGTTCAAAATTCGGCAAAGTAAAAAAAACGTCATCGGAAGTACTTCCGAGATTTTCTACGCAATATGAGCATAATTTAATTCATCTTTGACACAATTTTCGTAGAAAAAAACAAGATACCTGATATTAAAAATACTTGTTATGAATCAAGGAAAAATAAAAACACAAAAATAAAGTTAAATGCTCGTGTTTTCACAAAAATGTATCCACGGATGGATGGGCTTTTGTGAATTCTTAATAACATTATATTCCCACAACTTCATCAGAATAATCATAATATTTCAAAAATCGTAAGAATATTGCTCAACACACTACAATTATTAGAGGATTGAATTTAACTCAAACGCATCCCGTTGAAAAAATTAAAATTATTTTCATAATTAGACAATACCAAATACATACAGGGTGTCATTTAAGTTCCCGCACGGCAAACGATTCCTCACTACCAGTGTGCGCACTCGATCTCAAAATCGTTAAAAGATCGATCTTGCTCGAAAATTTAAAGATCGATCGAACCCGAGATCGATCGAGCATTTCGAGCGCTCGAGATCGATCGAGCGCTCGATCGAGATCGAGCGCGATCGATCGAGCGCTCGATCGAGATCGAACGCGCTCGATCTCGATCGATCCCGGGATCGATCGAGCACAGGTAAGTTCGATCTCGGGATCGATCGATCTCGAGCGCTCGATCGATTTTTAGAAAGATCGATCGATCCCGATCGATTTTCGCTACCAAGATCGATCATACTCGATCGAGCGCTCACACTGCTCACTACCGATTTCTCACTCCACTACCGATTTTTCACTGCCAAATTTTCACTACCCAAATTATAGTTTTTTCACTACCGATTTTGCACTACCGTTTTTTCACTTTCGATTTTTCGCTACCGTTTTTTCACTACGAAATTTTCTTATAGTCATTCTTCTTGACTTTATCAATAATCCACTTCATTTCGAAAAAAACGAGTTTAAAGAAAATCTTTTTTTTTTATTAAATATTAAGAAAATAGCTAATAATGTGAACAATATCTATAAAATATTGTTACAGAAGATAACCTTGTTAATCACACGAATAGAAAAAAATTAAAAACAATGCAGTTAGGTTGATATTCATGGCTGCGGACGAACGAAAATTTTGAAATATTTTTTGTACTTTGTAAAGTGTTTTTTTAAATTAATTTTCACTCGTTTAAAGATAAAATTTAGCTATTTTCTTAATATTTAATTAAAAAAGATTTTCTTTAAACTCGTTATTTCTGAAATGAAGTGGATTATTGATGAAATCAAGAAGAATGAGTATAAGAATATTGGCAATGAAAAAACAGTAGCGAAAAATCGAATGTGAAAAAACGGTAGTGCAAAATCGGTAGTGAAAAAACTATAATTTCGGTAGTGAAAATTTGGCAGTGAAAAATCGGTAGTGGAGTGAGAAATCGGTAGTGAGGAATCATTGGCCTTCCCGCACAAATGTTTGACGCCATGAAGAGCTTGGCTGTTGCACTTTTCGTGCACCAATACAATTTATTTTTGTTAAATAAGGTGTATTTTACATACTTTCCAAGTTTCACCTCATTCGGATGTGTTTCCGAGAAATGGCGAAGGCTAACATCCATTGCGCTTCCATTATCGAACTTCATAAGCAAAATGTGAGCCCGAGATACATCATTCAACGCCTCGGTGTGCCTCGTAGAACGGTTTGCGACACCATCAAACGATTCAAGTAGCTAAATACGACCAGTGTCCGTCCCAGACAAGGAAGACTCGTCTCAGTAACCACTCCTCAGAAGATCAACGCCGTCAAATCGAGGATCAGCCGAAACCCCCACAGGAGCATGAGAAAGATAGCGTCAGACATGGGAATGAGCATCTTCGCTTTGGAACAAATCGTCAAAACGAAGCTTGTACTGACCCCATATCGTGTCCAAAAAGCGGCAATTCTATCGGCCGTCAACAAGCAGAGACGCTTCGAAAAAGCAAAACGACTTCTTGCTCGCACGCGGTCTGGACAAGATCTCGTCACTGTCTTCTCCGACGAGAAGCTATTCACTGTGGAGACGGCATTCTACTCACAAAACCATTGAGTACTTGCCCAGACATCCCAGCAAGCTTCTGAGAAAGGAAGAACATATCATCCAGCCTCACATCCTGCCAGTGTGATGGCTTTTGGTGCCATCTGCTCAACCGGGAAGTGCTACCTGGTTTTCGTGGATCAGATGGTGAAAATGAACAAAGAAGTCTACGTTCGGGACATTTTGGAGAAGCATGTGATGCCCTGGACCCAAACGCATTTCGGTGGGCAGAAATGGGTCTTTCAACAGGACGGAGCAGCCGCCCACACTGCCAAAACTACTCAGGAGTGGTGCCAGACCCATTTTTCCGACTTCATCAAGTCATCCGAATGGCCTGCTTGCTCCTCAGACCTGAACCCGCTTGACTTTTCCGTGATAGGGTCTTGCAGGGGAAGGTCAACGCAAAACCCCACTAAAGTGTAGAGGCTCTGAAGAAGACATTACTGGCGGAATGGGACAATCTTTCCATCGAATACCTGCGTACCACAGTCGAATTCTACCCGAAGCGTCTCCGTGAAGTCATAGCTGCGAAAGGAGGCCGAATCAAAAAGAGTTTATAGATAAATATTTGTTATACTATAGATAAAAAATACTTCGAGTCTCGTTTGATTTGGACTTTTTGTTTCAGAAATATACGTCTTCAAAGTTGTGCGGGAACTTAAATGACACCCTGTAGATAATACGAGTTAACTGTTCGAGAGCAGAAATTTCGGGCAATTTTTAAAAGTTGAATCTTATTACGAAAAGAAACCATATTTCGATATTTTGTTTTTCGATTTTCTTTAAATTTTTAGTATGATTTATTGCAACTAACTAATCGCTAAAACCCGTAAGCAAAAAAAAACAAAAACAAAAAACAAGCTATTCGATTTCACAATAAAAATGATTCTTTAAACTTGGCAATGTTCCTTGATCGGATCCATTTTTACAATTCTTCGCATATCGAATTTTCTCAGATTTACGTTGATATAAGCTCCGTCAAAAATTCGCTCAGCATACGCTCGACCGGCAGCAAGAGAATGCATTACACCTCTGCAATTATACTTTGAAAATGTTGACACGTTTAGAAGATAAAATCGATTTTTTATTTTTTTTTTTACAAAAGCATGATGATGATGATGCATTTTTATATGGAAAACATATTTTCGAAAGTCACAAACCTTCCTCCAAATCCACACATCATATGCAAATTTGAATATAAAGGATGTTCACCAATAACAGGTGCATCATCGAACGTATTCACATCTTGATATCCACTCCAAGCTGATTTTACCTGGAGAAACTCTATATATAGCAGAATCAAAAATTTATTAAAAATACTTTTGCTGTTTCAAATCCTGGCACTCGATCCACTAGAACTGGCCAAATCTTTTTATAAAAATCATCATAATCTACTTCTAATTTACTGTGGTCAATTTTTTCATCTTCTTCCTAGAATTCAGACAATAAGTATATTAGGGGGAAGCATTCACAACCTTTGTAGGATTTCGGCCAACCAAAAATGTATGACCACAATCCGACTGCCTACAGTACACTCCACTTGGATCCACTAAAAATGGTAGATCCGCGGGAACATCAGGAGCGAAAACGACGAAAACATCGCGTTTTCTCGGTTTTACTGGAACAGGAACGGCGAGAATTCCTGTTCCTTTTCCGATTCCCGCCATTCGTGCAATTTCTCCTGCCCAAGGGCCTGCTGCATTCACTATCAAGTGTGCTAAGATTGGACGCGCCGATGCATCATTCATTTGTGGTCTCACAATTACACCCGATATTCTTTGATTTCGCAGTTTGTTCTCATCGGCAGTCTCGTCATCTCCCATTGCATGTACCTTTAAATGAACGTTTCGGATACGTTATACAATTTTCCAAACAAAAACCTCCGGAGTTCCGCGATTTCTTTCAAATTTGAAACCTTCTACCTCTCCTTTAACGTACTGAACACCTAATGTAATGTTCTTTTCACGAATAGCTGACAATAATTGCCACGTATCAATGGTTCCTTCATTTTCGATTCCTAAAAATTTCAAATTATCTAAATACAATTTCACATTATTCAAATACCTAAACTAGCCAATTTTACATCTTCAACGTGCATGTAAGGAAACCTCTGTTGAAGCTCTTCTTTAGATAGAAGTTCGACTTTTGCTCCATGCTCACTGAAAAATCAATTTCTTTCAATTTTTGCTCTAATTTCAAGAGCGTACATTTGAATTTTCCAAGCATCTCGCATCTGCGTTACTTCTTCGTCAGTTGTTGCAAATCTTAGGAATCCGGTAGGGAAGAAATTAATATCGGGTTGCTCACTGTCTGAATAAAAATATATAAGATTTATATAGAATAATAATAAAAACAGAAACCAAGAATTCTTAAATGTTCGCCAGCATGTCTTAAAAATTCTGTTGTGAACAAGCTCATATCGACAAACTCTGGAATTGAAAACTGTTGAGTTATTCCGCCTGTGGAGAGCATTGTGCTGCTTTTTGTGAAGACATCATTGTTTTCAACAACTACAACTTTGAAATCTTCATCGCGAAAACGTTCTTTTAACCAGTAGGCTGTCGACGATCCAGTCAATCCACCTCCAATAACGACAATTTCAGCACGAAACGGAAACACTTCGTTATCCAATACAGAATGTTTCATGTGAGCAATTGGATGTCTTCGTTGAAACGCATCTCTTCTTGCCTAATGAATCGAATTTTAAGGTTTTCTTTTAATTAATATATTTACTTCTTGATATCTTCTTTTCCATCTTCGAAAATCGTAAGTCAGCCCGTGCCAAACGCGTTTCATTACGTCTTCTCCTGGCTCGTAATGTCTTTCGTTTTCAAAATTTTGCCAACAATCAACTCTTGTTGTTTGAAGACATCTTGAATTAATCAACCAAGGCCTGATAATTTTTATGGGTAGCATTATCCTTCGCATTCTGAAATTAGCTGATTCTATAATTGAGTAAAAATATTTATTTCACGAATAAAGAAAATATATATATATATATACTAATTGGCCTATTTCATATGAAATGTTTAATTTTTTATAATACGAGAATTCGAATAATCTGCGGTTTAGCGTAAACCTACACCTTTTTGTCTGCAGCAAATGCGACGGTGTTTGCACAGCCCCGCTATTTTGAATTTTCTTTTTCTGCGTTTTTTTATTTTCGGAAAAAGTCCATTTTGGAATGATTTTTAACAAATTGTTATGTATTTTAAAAAAAGTAGAAAATTTTGTAATTTATTTCTTGTTTTTTTTTTCAGAATGGCTGAGATTGTTGAGCGTATGAAAAAGAAAACCGTGGTGAAACCAATTGTTTATGGAAATACTGCTTCTCCTTTTGGCTATAAAAGAGAATCTGATAACCACACGCATCAGTGGACTGTATTTTTAAGGTAAAATATTTTTGTCAAATTTAAAGTGCTAAAATGTTTAATTTAGGCCTTATTTAGCGGAAGATCCCACAAAATGGATCCGAAAAGTGCAGTTTAAACTTCATGAAAGTTATGCAAATCCATATCGAAGTAAATTTTTGTTTTTGAATGATTTGACAAATATCTATCTTCAGTTATTGAAAAGCCGCCTTACGAAGTTACAGAAACCGGATGGGGAGAATTCGAAGTTCAAATTCGGATATATTTCATTGATCCTAATGAAAAGCCGGTAAAGAATGTGTTCGCAGTAGTTGTTTACAAATTTTCTTACAGATCACAGCATTTCATTATCTCCGACTGTTTCAGCCATTGATTAAACTTCCTTCTGGAAATGAAATCGTAAGCCTCGAATTTTACGACGAAATTGTTAGTAATTCTCGGCAATGTTTAAATATCAACTTGTAAAATTTCAGATCTTCCAAGAGCCTACAGTCCAAATTTATAAAGGATTGCAGTGTGGCGAAGGGAAACGACCAGACAAGCAAAATTTTCTCACAGACAGTTATTTGAGTTTATCTATTAATCGGTTATTAACGATTTTCAGTAGAGCAAATTAAAAAGCGAACAATTGATTTGGGAATGGTTGCTAAGAATGAAATCACTGCGGAAATTGAAGATCTTCGTGAAGCTTTAAAATCTGCGCATAAACTTATTGTAAAATATTCAACGGAATTGAATGAGGTAAATGAAATTAAGAACAGCATTTATAAAAAATTGTTTATGGTACTAATAAGGTTTTCAATGAAAACTACTCAAAATTGGTTAAATCACGTTTTTTTTTGCGCAACCCGCAAAAGGGTTTTTGGAGATTTCTGAAAATGCTTTATTTTGAGTTTCTCCAAAATCTGCATAGTACCATTATGGTTACTCAGGCAAATCAAATAAAATATTTTGAGAATCAAATATTCAATGATAAACTCTAAAATATTTTGAGAAAATCTAAAGTCTATTGATACTTTCTAAAACTTATTGAGAATCGATAAATTTAAAAATAGTTTTTAAAATCTTATATAGTCGGCGTCCGGCGACTGCTATACGCCGGTAGATTTACGCGCATGCGCCTTGAAAAGGTCTCGCCACGCATGAATGCTTATTTTGCTGTTTTTACGTGAACTGCTTAATTTTTCTTGATTAGTTTCGCATTTTCTTGAATTTCCAACGTCATTCGATTAAAAAATTATCGAATCGGTCCATAAAATTTGAAATAACCTGTTAGTCCGTGTAAGACCATTTGCAAAGACGCATTCCCGTAAATCTACCCGCGTACAGCAGTCGGCGTCCAGATTTTCTAAAATTTATTGAGCAAATTCTAAATTATCCGAATAAATTCTAAAATCTTATAATAAGTTCGAAAGTTGATTGAGAAAAATCTAAAATATTATAGAGACACGTTAGTTTCTCAATGAATCTCAAAATATTTTATTCGATTTACCTGAGTAATACAAAATAATATTTTTTTTTTGAAGATGGAACAAAACGAGCAACAAGAATCTGGTCAGCAGACGCCATGTTGATTTTCGACTTGTTTGTTGTATAATGTTTTTAATTAACAATAATAAAATTATTAATTTTTTTCGTATGAATTTAATAATCTGATATTCTGAAAAAACGGCTATGGAAGTAAAGTTTCTTTCGTGATAAAATTTTGTTTTCTTCATAATTTTTGAATTAACAAAAAAAATATTATCAAAAAAAAAAACGAACACCTTAATTGACCATTGCATTTTTTTTGAGGTAATTCAAATTTGAATTCAAGCAGTAGAAATTCGAATACTACGGAAAACCTGCGAATCAAACTCGTAAATCGGCGCTTGATTTATTCGTGAATGTAATAAAATAGGTGAACTTCCCAAAACAGAATCGGTCGTTTTTGTTTATCTTTTATTCGAAAATATTCCAAGATACGGTAATTGAAGGCGCACACAATTGGTGGGTTTGCGTCTCGCAGCGACTGTCGACTGTTCTCTCGGTAGTCACTTACAAAAACAGACTGTAGTAATACTTTTTTCTTTTTGTTTTTTTTTCATATTTTTTTATTCCGATTTTACTATTAAAAATTTATAAAAAACCATTTTTGGTAATTTTGAAATGTCAAATAACATGTTTTCAGTGCTTTAGGAATTATAGCACTTGCAATGAATAAAAACCGGTAGAATTATTTCGAAAATAATTTTTATAAGATTTCTAGAAACCCTAGTACGGTATTCGATGGATATTTCAAAATACTATGTTCAGCTGTTTTTTCTATTTTTTTAACGCATTCCACCAACTTATTCGATTATTTTCAACATTGTCGGAAAAACATCTACAGTTTATCCACAGTGACAAAGCACACCTCACTATCGCGAAACTGAGGACGCAAAAAATTGGGGCTGTTTCACCCAGCCAAGCACCGCCTCCTGTTGGTTCTCGTTTCTCTCGACCCTCGTCATTATCGATTGATATTCTTGGGGTGGCGGTTTTTATTTAGGATAGATAAATATATGTATGTATTTTTCTTTTTTCCTCTGCGTCACTTATTTCTGAAACCGGCGGTCGCTTGAATCGGGTGTTGGTCAGAGAATGAACGCTAGATAGTGTACGGAGCGGAGAGGGCGACGCGACGACAGACAGTCGAGGTTTTCATTGGGCAGATTAGACGTGTGGCGAAACGTGGAGCGCGCGGGACAGTGAAATAAACGCGAGTTTTTCGCGCGTTTTCGAATGTTTTTTCTTGCGACGCGAATTCATGTCGCGAAAGTCGCCGATGATGATTTCCCAGGTTCATCATCGAAACTGCTCCGTAACGGGTGTAACTCGTTACGGTTTAACAAGACTATCAACATGTCCTACTCCTGGACTAGAGGGTTTTTATCAATTTTCAATTTGAACGTTTTCGAAGAGGTAATATTTTTTGGGATTGTCTACGTGTTACTCAATTTATTGATGTCATTTTTTCTTTAATTATTTTGAGACCCTGCTCTGCAAATTTTTCTAAACCTACAGTAAGATTCACAAACACTTCAAGCGCAAGCAGAGAACGTTTTATAATAGCGTTTATAAATTAAATAATGAGTTTGGTAAAGGTATTCGGATGGGTTTGCACACATATGCCTTTCGCTTAAAACAAATCGAAATGGACTTAAAATGCAATAGAAACAGTTAGTCTGTGCAAGACCATAGCGAAATTTGTATACTCGTAAATCTACCCGCCTGTAGAAGTCACCTACTGCCGCCTATAAAAAGGAAAAACATACTTTCTAATTGGTATGTACAAGTTTTCGGCTTAAATTACAGTATTACAAATATTTCCTCTGTTATGACACAAATCGAAAACTCGTCAGCGCAGTGTGAAGTTAAAATAGAGTGTCCTTTAAATAATTTTTTCTGTTTATGCGTGGCCTCAACACATTTCAGAGAGTTATTTAGTTTATTCCTCGTTTCGATTTGGTTACCAGCTCAAAATAGAAATTGTTTTAAATTTCATCGCGATTAGCTTAAAAAAATGAAATCTTTAAGGTCTTGGTTTTTAAACTTATATGATATTTATTTTAACGTTATCAATCGATGATCCTCTTTAAAATGAGTCTGTGGCTTTCGCCTGGAAATTCAGCTTAGCAATTGTCGTATTTTATTTGCACGCTGAAAACAAAACATTTATTTATAATTATTAAAAAACATTTTAAAAATAATATTGTCGAAGTCGTGTGACCGCGGAAAATTGGCTAAATGCCAAAAAAAAAACAAGTGCAATGGTCTTGGCGCAAAACAAAAAATGTAGATTTACAGGCATGACGATAGGTTAAAGGCGCACTTCGCGCACTAAGACCTCTCCTAATATTTTTTTGCCAATTTTCCTCAATTGAGCGAATTTGACAATCTGAAATCTCTTATTTTTCGGTCCCTCTAATAAACGTTTTTGCGGGCATAAAAATCTTGGACATCACCGTTACATGTTCTTTCATAATTTTCAGGTTTTTTCCAACAAGGTAAAAATCATGGACGATTCAATCTCAAAACGTTTTATAAAGTTATTATATGCCAACGATTTAGGTAACCCGGAATTTCAGACTTTAAATCTTTCCATATTAGGTCTTGAGTTTGAGTATCTGGTTTATCGACACGGTGGTTTACGATAATTGGGCAATTTAAATTTGTGCGTTCGGCGAGTAAAGACGCGAGTTTCGCGAATCACCGGCAAGTCGTCGCGGTGTCGCCGCGACACCGCGACGACTCGCAACGCGACGCTTCAACTGAGTAGCATATGCTGTGCGGCGTCTGTTTATGCGTGCGCGCGTGTAGGCAGGATTGTGTGCGTATGCGCGGAAATGGTCCTTCACCATTTTGACTGCGTACCATCAATGCGACGCTTTCGATCATATTTTGCACATTTATTGATTGATGTCGTTTTTCGTTTATTCTCGCTATATCCACCTCTCAGTCATCTTCCATCGCAGCATTTCAAAATCAAGCCAAATGTTTTGCAGATATTAAAATCTCGAACTGAATGATGGTCTCGTCAGGAGATTCAGTAGAAATTGAGCAAATTCGGGCCGATGTGCCTGATCATGAGAACACCTCCGACTCTGAGGATATTCAAAAAATCGAGGTATGTACGAAGGTTTCTGACTTCTCGAAAATTGCATTTTTATCACTTGCTATCAGTTTATCAAATAATCTGTTGATAAGCATTTTTTAAGTGCCAATTTGAATTTCGTGCCATTAGCTTTCGTTTTCGATATTTTGAAAACATAATTTCAGAAGCTTAAAGCTGAAAATAGATTAATGAACGATGAGAATGTCGAAATCAAAGAAGATTCGAATGAATCGAACGGCGGGATGCAAGAAGAAAGTCCAAAATCGGAAGGCCCTGAAAAGAATGGTGTGACGAATGGTTGCACCAATGGTGCATCACACATTAATAATAACGAACAAACCAATGATGGAGTATGTGATGAAAAACCTAAAAATGGAAGTACGAATTCTAATGATGTTGACAACGATATAGAAGAGATTGTTATCGATGAGGATGTGAAAAAACCTGAGGAAAATGTTGTGAATAAACCATCGACATCTAAAGAAAATGGTGAGTTCTTTGTTTTTTTAACTAGAAATTCGGATATTGAGCATAATTGGTAAAATAGTTTAATATTAACTAATACTTTTATGGCTCATCTAAAATATCTCCTTAAGAATTGCATATTTTATCCGAAACGACAATCGTTGACCTTTTTTACAAATACTTGCCAATTAACTTTAATAGTACACTATGTTTTTTTTTCAGAACTAAATAATAGTGAAAATAAAAGAAAAGCTGTTGAAGTTGAATGTATAGAACTCGATGATGACGACGATGATGTTTCTGCAAAGTCTTCAGCACCTCCTCCATTCAAAAAGTGAGTTTATTAGATTAAAACTTAAAAAATTGTTTTGTGCAGAATAAAGCCTAGTGAGAGTACAGACGACGATGAAGATATCAAAGTAATTCCAAAGCATACTGAGGAAAAGAAGAAAGAACCGGAATTGACCTCCCCAGAGGCACTTTTAAATAAATTAGAGGAATATGTAACGAAGGTGGGATTACTCCATTAATAATTTCAAAAATGTAACATTTGTTCTATATTAGGCTATCGATGGAAATGTTCAAACTGGTCGAAAGCTTCTAGATGCTCTACTCAATGCTATTAATGTCCAAGTTCAGCGCGAACCATTCAGTGTTCGAAAATTGATTCTTGAAAAGAAGCTCGTGCTACCAAACACAATATCTTTCCCACCGAGTCAAGTTGTCGACTTGCTCATTGAGCATGATCCAGACAATCCCCTCAATAAGGTGATTAACAAAATGTTTGGCGAAGAGCGTCCGAAATTGAGCGAAGCCGAACGAAAAGAGAGACAAGCGATCAAGGTACGTATTGTCAATTGAAGTACTCAAACTGAGTAAGCAGTTCAGGCGAATAATCCGGTTCCGGGATTCACCAAGCTTCTTATGGATATCGGACAGGATTTAGTGCAAGAGTCGACCTATTGCGATATTGTGCACGCTAAAAACTTGCCAGAGACTCCAAAGAATGTCGAGACTTATAAGCAAGTGGCACAACAGTTGAAGCCAGTCTGGGAGACACTCAAACGAAAAAATGAACCCTACAAATTGAAAACAGCAAGATGCCATGTAAGTTTTTTCATTATTTTTATTGGAATAACTCCAAATTAATCAAGCGACTTAAAATTTGAGTATCACAGACTGATTATTTTTGCAAATAACTTTTATTGTCTGTGCCAAATGACTCAAGTGTGGCAATGTCTTCTAGTTCGCAAAATAAGTGTAGAATTATCGTTTGATTTCAAATTTATCCGTAGTAAGCTAATTCACAATGTTAAAAAATTAGGAATTTGAATTACCGGGTCGAAATAATAGGTTGGTCCGAAAACACCCAGAGTGCTCGTTTTTTGTAGTGATATTACGTTCGATCAATTTTCTTCTAAAAATATTGAAACCTAGCATTAGCGTGCCAATCTCTGTACTATAGTCATGCGCACACAATAAAATTGTTTCATTCGTGAAAACAAAACTGTTCTCATTTATTTTCATAAAATTTCAGCTATGCGGATTCCAATCAGAATCAAGGCTTGTTATGTCGCGACATAAATCAACATTGCATCATATTGGTTCGAAGTTCCAATGCACATTCTGCAAAGAGATTGACACGAATGAGCAAAGAATGCTCGATCATTACCTCGATGCTCATCTCATTGTGGCCATCAAAGAAGAAAAGGAGGCGAAGTTTCCATGCCCGATATGTGAGGAAGATTTCAACTTCAAGGGTGTTCGCGAGCAGCATTACAAGCAATGCAAAAAAGATTACATTCGTGTGCGAAATATCATGGCACCTAAAGCGGATGACATATTACATATTAATCGATGGCTTTGGGAGAAACCACCCGTTGATCCAACAATTCTGCAGCAGCAACAAGCACAACAGGCAAAGAAGCACTCGCAAGCTGCTCAACAAATGCAGGCGATTCGAGCAAAACAGTTGCAAGCACAACAGATGTTGCAGCAGAAACAATTGGCATTATTGAAGCAGCAGCAGCAGCAACAACAACAGCGACAGGTATTTTGAAAAAAAAAATCTTTTCTATTTCTTATTTAATTTTTTTAGTTCCAACAATTGCTCCAGCGGGGACTAAATTTGAGCAATTTGAGCAACAAGAGCTTTTTATCTGTTATTCAAAAATTAAGTTCATCTGGAAATGTGGCGCAACAAGCACATATGGCTGCTCTCATTCAAAAACAAATTGCCGAAGTTGCGAAACAAACTCCAAACTTGCAAGCATCGTTGGCTGCAGCTGCTGCTGCCCAGCAAAGGGCTCCTAAAACACCAGTTGCACCAACGAAGAAACCAACTCCAATAACTCCAGCAAATTCGGTTGCTTGTGAGATTTGCGACCAATCAATAATTGACAAAGACCGCTATTTGGCACATTTGCAGGTTAGGTTGAGCATTTGAATTTTGTTTATTATATTTAAATATTACAGTGCATGCACAAACAAATGATTGGAAAGAATGTGTCAGACATGTCGCAAGGAGCCCCACTTGCATGCAGTCGGTGTCGGTTTAGATTCTGGACATATGAGGGACTCGAAAGACATTTGGTTATGTCACATGGCTTAGTTACTGCTGATTTGTTGCAGAAAGCCCAGAAGAAAGAAGATGGAGGAAGATGCAAACTGTGCGGGAAGGTAATTACGCGAATGTTGCTGAATGTGACGTAAAACTGTATTTGTAGCAATACGCTTTCAACATGTTGCAACATTTGGTTGCTGATCATCAGGTCAAATTGTGTTCTGCCGAAATCATGTAATTCTCACATAATTTCTTTTTTAATTTTGTAATTTTATTCCTTGTGTTTTAGGTACTCATGCGATGTTTGTTCATTCAAGTGTACAAGTTATCAGACGCTTGAAGCGCATTTGACATCAAATCACCCAAAGGGCGCCGCAACGGATAAGGTAGTTTCGGGATATGAAAATAGTTAGAATTGAAATTGTTAATGAGTGCTGCTAATAACACGTTTCATATGTTTAACTAAAAATTTGTAAATTTTCTTCCAACTAAGCCATGGGATTTCAGAGTTCCAATTCGAAAAAAGACGACTGCATTGTATTGGACGAGTAAGCAGAATGCGTTCTGCCATCATATTTAATCATATCAAAAATCTCTGCAAGACCCAAACACACAATCAACCGGCTCTTTTCGAATTGTGTGTCCGATCTCGAAAGCCTCGGTCATTCTTGTATTTTTTTCTCGTTTTTACGGTCGCCTTTATAATTTTCCCTTTGCCCTTTTTTTGCATTAGAAACATTTTTGGTTGCTGTAAATTCAAAAGCGAAGTACCGGTTTTTAAAAACTGATTTGGTTTGAGTGCGCGAGTTCGCCCAAAAATTTCCAATATTCCTTAGTCTATATTTTTAAAACATATGTATTGCTTTTTGGCTTTTTTTAAATCGATTTTTTAATTTAATTAATATATTTCATTTCCGCCTCCAATTTTTCTTTCTATTTATTCATATTTATATATTTATGATTAAGTATACATATTTTATTACGATATAAATAAGAGTATTTGATGGATGTGTTTATCATAAATTTTACAAATAACTGACTTATTTTGATTGTCAGAAAGGAAAAATACTAATTGGTTTAAAGCCGTTTCACATTCCGCTAAATTTAAGCATGATTTAAGAAAAAGGGTATTTAGAATTCGGAATGACAGACATTGAAGTTTATTCCACAATTGTGACTGGATTTGAAGGAATCGGAGCTTCTGAGGTTTTGAATATAATATTTTTTTTTGAACACACGCTTGTCCAATTTTGGTTGTCAGGTTTCTCGAAAAATTCCGAATGCTAAAAATGTTGCTGCTGGACGAGGATTCGTTCGGTTCGCGGTAGAGCCGGAAAATCTGTCAAAAATTGAAGATTTACGATCGGTTGATAACTTGTTCGTTGTTATCTACGAAAATACGATTATCGGACTTCGCGAAATGCAAAAAGAAGTACTTAGAATTATTCTACTATTTTCGAACTATATAAGAATTTAAGGAAGCTATTGCTACTATAAAAGATCAAATTTCGTTTATGAACTGGAAAAACGCAATTGAGGCGTGGCAAATTGCTCATAAACGACCAATTTACGGTGGTAGTCAGAAGATTGTTGTAAGGAATTAAGAGCGGTCTGTGTTCTTTGACTTCTACTTTTTGCCTAACCAGATTTTGACTATCGATTTTTGAATGAACCAATAGTAAGCGTCCTGCCACTGATGTATGCGGGTAGATTTACGGATTCTGTGGTCTCGCGCGGACTAACTGGTTATTTCGTACCTCTTCGATAATTTTTAACCTTTTATAATCTTAAAATAGAAAAGAATTTAAAAATTGAACAAGAAATATTAAGAGATCATGTAGAAATCATGAAATAAGCATTCAAACGTGGCCAGAATATGTTTAGTCGCCGGATTCCGATTATTTTCATGCATTCATAGAAAGGCATTATTTTGACACTGAAGACATTCGGAATCAACTTATTGTTGAAGTCGCGCGACAGCCAAACTTTGCTAAATGCCAAAAATTAGAAAAGAGGTCTCAGTGCGTGGTGTCTCAAGACCACTGAATTTTTTTTGGCGTTTTGTCAGTTTTGCGCAGTCGACTTCGATAATACCAACAATAACATTTTGTTCAAAATTGCAAAAAAAATTTCCAAGGAAGAGTTGTAAATAATTAACATTTAATGACAATTCTTACATTTTTTTGCAGATAGCCTCCTTAGTCAAATTTTAGATATCCTTACGACTTCAACAATTCCAAACTGTTAGAAATTACTATTTATTTCATATTTTGAAAGGGAGGGGGGGGGGGGTATTTATCGTATTCCAATTTAATTACCAGTTTGTAAAAAAATCAGGCTTAGGCTAAAATCAAGATTGATGGAAAAAATTTCGCATTAAAATAAAAATGTGGGGTAAATTTCTAGAAGCGAAATCAAAAATAGGAGCCAAATAACATGGACGAACAAAGATATTTTTATTATAAATTACAATCAATTAGGAGCAAATGCGCAAGTTCATGAAAGATGGAACGCCATCTGAAGTTTCGGAGACATCTCCTTCATTCCGGTAATAATGTTAACCTATTGATTTTTCTGATATCAATAAGTGATTAAGAGTAACATGTAAACGAGCTGGAGATAAAAGTGTTCATCAATTCAGTTCAATGGATGCTGCGTGGCATTTTGGTACTTTTCAATTACACTTTTATATTATATTACCAATGATTACTGTTTGAATACCTAAGGTGCGCACATCAATAATGTTTTCGGATGGAAAGTTGATATGAAAAAGTTTGATATTGAAGTTTATTTGAGGATTGAAAAGGATTCGGTAGGACTTTTCGATTGATCAATCGTAATAGCAATTCAGGTTTCTGTGATGATGGCTCTAAATGGAGAATCAATGTTTAAGCGCAATATTGTTGCGTATGGTCCTACAACGATGAGATCAACTGTGTGTTACTGTATGACAGCATTAGCAGATCCGAAGCCCGGTGAAATCGTGGTTGACACAATGTGCGGCGGTGGATCGATTCCGATCGAAGGAGCCCATGCGTTTAGAGGAGTCGCATTTTTTGGTGGGGATAATCATCCATTAGCGTTACAGAGATGCCATTCAAATTGGGTTAGCTCATTCGTGATTTCTTAATTACACTAGAAATGATTACAGAAAGAAAATGAATTGAATGGAGCATTTTGTGATTTTTTCCTATGGTCCGCAGTGTGTCTTCCATTAAAATCAAATAGTATTGATGCAATAATCACGGATATGCCTTTTGGAAAAAAATTAGGATCAGTGATGGACAATCGAATATTATATCCGAAATTATTAGAGGAATGGAAAAGAGTTCTCAGGATTGGAGGACGTTTGGTACTTCTTACGCATGATCGAAGAAGTATTGGTATGTTATCACAAAGAAAACTTGAGCTGGTGAATTTGGAAATCGTTTAGCCCCTAAAATTTGAAGCATTTCCATGTTGAGGGCAGGAAAATTTGAAAATTTGGGGGAACTTAGGAGACGCATCTTTCAGATAACCCTCATAATCAAATTTTAGACGTTTTTGTAGATAATTCTTGATAATTATTTAATATCATATTCGAAAGTATTATCATATTCTGAATAATTTGTGCATTTCAAAAATCGGGATTCTGTTATAAACGTGTTTTAAAATTGATAGTATTTGGTAGTTTTTCCTCGGCGCAACAACTCGTTTGTTCTATTCGAAACTCACAAATTTCCCATCCTTTAACATTATATTATTTCGGCAAAAATGCCTTATTTTACTCCAAGAATGAAACTGCGATTTGACTGAAATTTGTGTGTCCCCGACCATAAGCCAGGTCGATTGCTTCTTTTATTCTGACAGTTCACATGTAATTCTTATCCAAGAACAGTTTGTTCAAGCAAAACCTTAAACGATAAAACAGTAATCCATGTACACTCTTTCTAATTCGTTGTATATTGTTTAATTTTTAATTTCAAGATTCTCTGTATTTTAGATGCAGCGATCCTCAAAGACCGAGAAAATTGGCGGACCGACTCGACACACATGGTTAATATGGGTGGTCTTACATGCTTATGCATTCGTCTCACAAACATAAAATGTGAATAAATTTATGATGAAAATAAGCTAATTTATAAAAGGCACAACTGGGATATGAAAACCGCAGATAGTTTAGACCCGATGTATTAGTGAATTCTTTTTTCTTGGCTTTTCATTTTCAGGTAATTGTGAAAAATGAAATATCACCTAAAATTGACAAATATATTGGAATCGCCGAGATATTTTTCGCTTACGTCATTTGCGTTGAGCGCTTTGAGCACATTTGAGCATGGCTTTGTTGGTTTGCATTTGGGAGGGACGGGTTGAAAAAATAAAGAATTTGTAGTAGGCACACAAACTGCTCGGGAGACGCGATCACAGTCATGGGTCTGAAAGTTGTTCAATATTGTGCCAGACTCTAAATATTAAGAAGTAACCTCAGCATGCTTTAAATGTTGAATCAAGAAGGATTTGTTCGAGATGCATGGTGAAGACTCGACTATTTCGTAGAATGCACTAAGCTCGGCGAGCTGAAACCTTTGCGATTTATACGAAGAATAAATTTGGAAATTTTCTTGAACTGATGTTATAAGGGTAATGCTGATTTTTCTCAAATTTCTCAGTTTGTCTTTTTCCTTAAAGACAACGAAATTAATTCTAATAGCCCGGTGGATAAAAAATTTAAAAAAAAGTAAAAGCCTAATTTACCTGTTTCCGGTTGCTCTTCCACCTACGAAATCGATAAACACAAAAGATGCCGACGATTAGTATTGCGACAAGAATGACAGGAAGTAAAGCGATTAATGAATAGTCTGCAAAATCGTCACTATTCAATTTCAGGCTCGCATATTTCGTAGTAAGACATCTTGGGAGTTTGCTTTTTTTTTAAATGATTTTAGGTAAACCTGAAACGGCGTGTAATCGGCCGTCAGCAAAGACGAAATCCCGATGGGACTGGAATTTGCGCACGTCGAAAATGTCCATTAGTGTGATTTTGCGGAGCGACTTTGCCGTTGAACTCGTGCCGGTTCGATTCGACGCATTCTCGTCGGACCTTGCGACTTTCTACAGAAAATTTTCCATTTTTTTGGGTGTTGAATTGATGAAATTTTAAGAAAAATATGCATTTATTAGATACCAATGGTGGACGCTTTAAATCCTGTCGGAAAAGTTCTAAAGGATATAAATTTGGGTCTAATAGATCAAAAAAAAAAGACGCGGATAAGAATAGGTTGATGGCCAAGAATTATACGCAATTCCCAAAAGACGAGAAATCAATTCGAATTTGGATTTTTTTTTGGCGAGATTCGTCTTGCCAAATTTTCGAAATTCCGACAATTTATAGAAATAAAAGAACGCCTAGAACTTGTCAAAAAACTAAAAGCTTCATATATTATTTGATTTTTACACTTTGCTCAACCTACAATTTCAATAACTTACTTCGAAGTCATCGGCTGGAAACGATAGAATAATGTTCATTTTCGTTTGTCTTGGAAATAATAATGAGCACCAAAATTGGCTTATTTGGTGGGGCTTATGGTAATGAGTGCATAGGCGTGCGAACGAAATGGAATTAAATGCAAAAAAGGAACTGATGTTTGGAGCCAAGAAGAGCGAGAAAAAAGTAGAAGCAAAAACGAACAACACAAGAAGAATGGAACGCGTAATTTGGAGAAAAGCTATTGTGATGAAAACAATGTTACTTGCCGACGCAGCCAATATTTTCTAGTTTTTCTGAATATACCTCACTCACATTTCTAAATATGAAATATATTTTTTATTTCTAGCTGAATGATTTGAATTTATAGTTTGAAATGTTCGACAGAAAACACACAAAAAATGCCGCAGATGATTAATCTGACGAGTCTGGTTCGACTCCAGCCCGGAGAAATACGAATTTCGCGATTCTTCTACTTTTCGTACCATAAATACTTCACATTGTCACACTACTAATTCACTTTATTCTTCCTTTTCCCCCTTTGTTCTTGGAATCTGAGTGGTGATGCGCAAGTGTTTCAGACACCCGATGATTTCGATGATTTCGGAATTTTGAAGCATTGGTTGGGAATAAATTAAAACGAAAGGCACTGAAAAAAGGTCGATTTCAAAAAAAAAGATATCTGATATTACATCATCAGCACACAATAATGAAATTTCGGAAATTTCTTCAAAAAATACTTCGATCTCTTATGTCTTTCTGGAGGTTTCTTGAATGGAATACTACATCTAGTAATTCTTGTTTAAAACCTTAATTTAAGAAATTTTGTTTGGTTTCAAGAAATTGTAATTGAGCATAATACTGGAAAGAAAAGATTTTCGAATGGCCGAACGAATAAGAATAATGTCGATTAATCCTCAGAAGGGCATTCATCTGACAAGGAACAACAGAATCAATAGCAATTTCCGGTGCATCCGCTCAAAATAGTCAAAAAAAATATGTATATGGGGGGTTTCGGATATCAAATGAAACAAGCGAACAATTATAGAAATTCTGCGCAATTTTATTTGGCGGAGTGTGGGAAACTTAATTGGAAGGTGTGTGAAAAAAAGGAGAAATGGAAAAAAAACTTACGATAACTTTGTGGATAACCATTTGTTAAGAATATTTAGCAGCGAATATATAGATATCTATACATATATAGGGCGTTTGTCAGTGTGAATTGCTTTTCCGAGTTTTCGTGCTCGCTTCATTAAGCGCGTATAAAGTTGGGGCTGGTCGTTTGAATGACAGGTTCAATGATGTCAAAGTGTTCCGCACTTCATAATGCGGCGCGAATTTTTTTGGCGCCGCAATATTATTGCGAAAAAGGCGAGTTACAGACGACAAGAATGCAGTCAAAAGAAAAGAAGAAAATAAAAAAAATTGAAGAAATTTAATTATAAAAATAACTCTTTGTACGGGGAAAATAGAACACTTCGAAGGATAAACGAAGTTAACCATTTTTCTCGTTGATTTTGCGCCAAATAATTGAGAAATTCAAAGAAAAATAATTTGAATTATTCTATTGGATAAATGGAACTGAAATTTGACTGAATACATAGAGTTTTGACCAAATTTACAGAAAGTTGGTTTCAAATTTCGGAAACTATCGCACATTTTGCGGAATGCAAGATCGCGTGTTTAAATTACCTTGGTAACGAATTTTCACCTGGTTCGTCAATTTTTGAAAACATAAAAGTTTTACAGAAACATGAGGATTTGTTTAGAAATACTTCGAAAAAAGAAAGAAAAATTTGTCATAATAATTGATTTCGATTCGTCAATTTCCCGTTTTCGGCATTAATCTTGACGACTTTATCAATGAGTTTAAAAAATCAAAATTTTATTTTTAAAATTCTAGAAAACACCGAGTTATTTAATGTGTAATATGGATGGATTTGTACAATGAGATTTTTGATAAACCGCCCATCATTAAAAAAATGAATAACGTCTATCAGCCAAGATTTCCGTTTTCAAATATACTTCAAATGAGGATATCCGGAAAAGTTTGTTTTCTGATAGAAAACTGAGTAAGTGGCGAACAATTCCTATTTGATCTCAGAGCATTCTTACACAAATATTTTATTAAAAGTATTTCACGATCCAATGGGCCGAGTATTAAACATCTTTTGTGAACAAAATGTTAATTATAGCTAAATAAATGTTCAAAATTTCACCTGTGACCGAAAATCGACGCAAATAAGCGGAGGAAATGTGTGATTTATTCATCGCAGTTCGTGATATTCAGGATATTTTTTTTCGAGTTTTTACATCTCGATATATTTAATTGAAATTCCCTGGAGTTTATTTAAACGAAAATAAAATATAATCTTTTAAGATTCTAATGAGCCGCATTGGGATGTTTTTGCTGATCCGTAGTTCTCCAAAAACAGATAAACTTACGGAAGCGAGTTGAAGTGCTAATTGATTTCATCTGCTGACATTTCGCAGGTGAAATATTGCTTGAAAATTATTGAGAAAATGTTTCATTTATTGTCTGGTTTTCGAGAAATTTTTTGGCCTTTTTATTTATTTTTCATACTGTTTTTTTTTCGAAATTTTGAAGAATGTAATCCTTTTTGCATGCATTATTTAAAATTTTGTGACAAAATGAGGAAATTTGCATGTGATTTTAAAAATTAAAATAGTCGCTGATAGAAGGAGTTGATTGAAAAACGTAAAGCAACGATTTTAGGTCACTTCGAATTTACATCAAAATTCTGAGGCACCGTATTTGGGGAAACAAAACAATTTTAAAGCTTTTGTTGAAGAATGAATGGCCAACTAAAAAGTGTCATTCATCAATGGTTTAAATGGTTTTCGTCTTGACGAGCTTCTTTTTCTTCTTCTGCTTCTTCTCTTCCATCGGCTTCTTCGTTTTCGATTTCGACAAAACATTTCGGAATGTAAGAAAAATATTTTATACACATATGCAGAATGAAATAAGAGTGGGAGAAGAGAGGACAACGATGATGAATAATAAAGTCAGAACGTTCGGAGGAGCACAAAAAACGTGCGGCTCAAGATGAGAAAATCGTCATAACCAAGACCAATTTTCGGGCGACTCCGCACGAAAATGGCATTGTTTTGACACTGAAAACGTTTCGAATCACAACTCAGAAACTTTAACATTATTTTCAAACGAAAATTTTTGTTAAAATTTATTTTTTTTCGCGTTTTTCTAATTGAACTTGTTCTTGCAATAAAAAAATGTAAAAAAATACTAATTTTCCAATACAGATATATAAAAAATTCAGGTTAATTGTAAAATCTTTACATTTTTTTATTGAAAAAAAGATATGAGTTGGGAAATATTATTTTTGATGAGAACATTCTACTTACATTTTCGATAACAGGTAACCTTTAAATTTTGGTTGAATAGAAATAAATAATGTGCGCAGAAATATTTGTAGAGAAAGTCGCATTCGAATATTAAACTTATTATGGAATTGAGTATTGAAACTTCTACTTGAATTGGCTACATAAGTTTTTGCACACGCTTAATTGTTTGCTCGCCTCATATATGTCAAACTCTTCGAAGTCGAAGAATTGGTATATATGAAAACCAAAAGCTTGTATATGGAATTGAAATCTCAATTCTTTTCGATAGTTCCGCGAACGATAATAAATTGAACGCACGTGAATTTCCCTGATTGGATCTTTTTAAAAAGTGAGAGAATTTCTCTATTTTTTTGTGAATAGCGACTAAATGTGGAATGAAGAAAACAAACCGGATTTTCGAAAAATGTGGGATCGACAAATCATTGGATATTCATCTTTCGATTCTAAAAAGTTCAATTATTGGTAACGAGCAATTAAAAAATTGTTTTGAGCATTTTCTATATGAATTTTGGAATAATAATAATTTCTGACTTGAGAAATAAATATGCCAAACGGCTGGGCTTAAGCTGACGATGATGGCTCGACTCCAGCCCAGAGAAATCCGACTCTCGTCATACTCATATCTTTCAAAGTATAAATACAAATTACTGTGCTAGAAAGAGAAAATTTCGAATTCACAAATTATACATATTTAAAATTGAAATACTGAAGAAGCCGAATTTGTGAAAAAAAAAGCAACAATCTTGAATGATTGAATAAAAAAGAAAACGGTTTAACGATAATTGGAAAGTATCGAGAATTCTTAAAACAAAGAACACTTTTTGAAATCGACTTTTTGAAAAATGCACTTATGAATAACAATTTACTTGGTAGCCTTTTTCGATTACTTTTTCCGCTTTGGAGAGTCTAATTAAGAGTTATTCGAACTTGTTGTTTTTAAATTTTAAAATGCATCAAATAAAAAAAGAGCAAACTCCCATAGAAGATTTTTATTAAAAAAAAAAGAAACTAACCATAAATGGGTATCGGATGAGTGTGGGTGACCTCACGAAATGTTGTCGATGCCTGTCGAATCGGAAGCTGTGATATGAGCGAATTCTGGTAAGTGAACGCCATCCATATCTAAAATTTATAGGTTTTTCTTGCCATTTATGAAACATGAACCGCTGCTCCAGAAATCTGATACCACCACATCAAAAACACGTACACCAATTCTATTACACACCAAGACTCAATATTGAGGCTTGAGAAAAATAGCAAGAATAACGAGAAACTCGTTTAACTTGGTTGAGTGAACTCCATTCGATTATGCAAAGTTCCTTTTTTTCGTGTTTTTTTCTCCATTTAATACAATGACCGATTTCGGGAAGAAAAGTGCTTAAAAATAGGGTTTTATAGTAGTTTGCATTTTTTTCTTTGAGATTTATAACTTTTGAGTTTTTTCTTTTTCAATATCAAAGTAAATTTTAAAAAACGAGAACAAAAAAACTTTCAAGTTGGCCGAAGGAAATTGGGCGAAGAAAGGCGCTCATCGAAAATGGAATGCAACATGAGTCGGTATACTCAATTAAGTAAAGCTATCGGTCAACACGAATGGTTTTATGGCTGAGAAAAAAAAAGAAAAACCAATTTTAAAAGAAGTCAGTGTTTTTCGTGGGAAGACTCCAGAAATTATTAAGTGTATGACCAGAAAGCCGTCAAAAAAATATGGTCGCTTAATTGAATAATTGAATTTCTATAGAGAAGTGTAGAAGAAACAGAAATTGGAGAAAGGTTTTTTTGAGTTGGAATTCAATTAGTAGAACAAAATACATAATAAGAGAAAAGAAAAGACATTTCATTAAAAAACAAGAACTCTTGGTTTTTTTAAGCTTTATGAATAATTAAACAAGTGGCTTCCAATCCTTTTTGAATTTTAAAACATTTTGCAATATGGAAATGCGAATATATGTATATTAAATTTGAGTAATATCAACCCACGCATAATTAGTTTCGAGTCACACCTAATATAAAAAAAGAAGTTTGTTTTTTGAATGACCAAAGTCGAAAAATTATCAGAAATCACACTGTGATTAAGAAATTCGCGAATTGCTCACATATTCAAATATGGAATTGCAAGTCGCCTACGTTTTTCGTAGTTATTCATATAAGTATTTTGACGGACACTAAATCAGCTTCATTATTTAAAAAGAAAAACACGAGTTTGTGAGTGAACTTTTCGATATAAAAGACGCTCGGACGTACTTCATCAGAAAGAATTTTGAATTCGCGCCATTTTCCTTTCATATAAATTTTATGAAAGATTTTGTTTTTTTTTCAGGAAACGGTTACGTCTGTATAATTACGACAAAAATCGAATCAATTGAAGAATCACATTTGGTTTTCGTGAATAGAAAAAAATCTAGAAACGATGCTAATCGAATTCTACCAGTCATGTCCAAACACGCATTATTATTTGTTGTTGGAGCTAGATAGAACTATGTTGCTGATTATTAACCAGGCCAGAATAGGAATAACAATAAGAAGGAAAGGAAGACGAATGAAAACAGAGGAGGGATGGCAAAAAAAAGGGAAGGGAAAGTGCAACAAAAATTGGGAAAACGGGCGGAAATAGACAGCAATTATGCATCATTTTTGAGTTGTTTTGCGTTTTGTCGAGCATTTGGTGGACGTCGTTGAAAGGGCGTCTCGCACTTCCTGCCATTCTGTTGTTTCTCATTGAAAGTTTACACGATGAACAGGTGAAAACGAATACACAAAACTTCCATATTTAAACCACAACCATGGCTTGATAATACGTATCTTATATCATATCGAGAATAAATATGAAGGAAGCACGCCGAGTGAAAAGCTTTCACACAATTGAATTGTGGGTTCATCTCTTAAGCAGTTTCTAAACCAAAAAACTTTTGATTATTTTTCTGTTGATGATTGGCCACTTACCAAAACAAACATTCGAAAAAAAAACGGAAAGAGGAACATGTTTCCAGCTATCCCAGTAAAATGAAAATATTATAGCATCTCGCCAAGTGACGTATCTCTACAAAATATTGTCGACGTCGTGTGTCTAAATGCCAAAAATTAGAAGAGAGGTATCGGGCCGCTGAATGCGTCTTTAACCTACATATCCTAACAAATATCAGAATACGGTCAAATATGTCACCCAGAAAATAAGATTCAAGTATGATTCATTCGATTGGAAATTTTCTAAAGAATTTTCTGTAAGCAAAAAAATAAAAAATTTTAAGACGGACAGCAAAAAGACCTCTTGTAAGGATCGTAAATCTTTTAGTTATGCGCCAAAATCACTGTAATTGTTGTTTTTTTTGGTTCTTTTTCATAGTCGCGCGACGCCGAAAATACAATTGCATTGCTGCAGTCGAAACAAGTAACTTCTCGACACGAAAAAGATTAAGATAACATGACGGAATTTCAAATCGAGAGCTGAAATTGTGCGTTGTGTAACTATTGATTATGGATGCGTCTTCACTCGATAATTTATTTAGTTATTTAGTCGAGGTATAACTTTCATCCTAAATTTTACTGGAGCAAAAAGGCGGTCTGGACTTCTTAGAGGTAAAGAAGCATCACAAAGGTGATCAGCAAGTGACAAGGATCTTCATACCGCGGCCGGACTCGAACTCGCGACCAATACACAACAAATCAAAGCGCAACGGGCCGCGCCATGCGCGTCCTCCCATTTTATCGCTTGCGATTGCATATACGTGCGACATCTGCGGTAGAGAATGGGAAGGAGGTGCTACACAAAAAACCAAAGAAAAATGAGGTCATGCTATCTCCGAAAGGGAAATTTAGAGAATTGGGGCACATTGTTTTCAACAGTTCTCACTCATTCTTCTCGTTTTTCATTTAAATGTGACCCACAATTATTTGTTTTATCACTTTTTTCTTATGCAAAAAGTTTACGCTGTGGCGAAGAAGAAATTTCAAATCATTCGGTGTTTTCAGCAATGTGGCTTCGTGTTGCAGCCTTGGCAACAGGCATTATTTCGTGTTCCGTTCTTCTCGGACAACTCATCTACCTTCCTTACATCATTTCACAAACCGAAACTGCTCATGTTCTCGTCATGCAAAGAGTTGAAAGTTTCAAGTTGTTGGAAAAAGAACTCGCCGAGAGCATGTCCGACCTTTCATTTATGACAATCTCTAAACGTTCCATTGTTCACTGCGAACCCGGTTATCCAGGACCTCCAGGCCGCGACGGAAATGACGGAGCACCGGGTAAAGATGGGCCGAAAGGAATCCGAGGATTAGATGCCAGGGACATTATGGAGGAGCTGCAGAACAAGCAAGAGTGCATTGTCTGTCCGCAAGGCGAAGTCGGACCCACCGGGGCTCCTGGAGATCGAGGAGAACCAGGAGACAAAGGGGAGAAAGGAACCCCAGGAATACCCGGAGAAGATGGAATCGATGGTGATCAAGGAGAGGAAGGACCGGTTGGACCCCCAGGACCGCCCGGAAATCGCGGAAGGAAGGGACCAGACGGCAAATCGGCAATGGGTGGAGTCGGAGAACCAGGACCGAAAGGAGTCAAAGGGGCACCTGGAGGTCCGGGATTGCAGGGCCCGCGAGGAAAACGCAATTATATTTATGGACCTCCTGGTCCCATGGGCCAGCCCGGACCATCAGGATTAGATGGAATACCAGGAAATCAAGGAGAACGTGGTCCGAAAGGTCCGCCTGGAGAACGAGGAGCCGATATCAAGTTCTGTGCATGCCCGTTGGAGTTGGAACTATTGAAGCATCCGAAAAAGAAATACATGGGAGACGCAAAACCGCCTGGAGCAAAGACAACGACTACAGAGTCAACAGTAGAAGCTGAAACAGCCGCTGCAATGGATACGACGACTACAACCACGACGACACAACCGCCAGAATCTACAACAACGCGGGCAACTACGACGTCTACATCATATCAATTGAGCCCTGAGTCATCGGAACAATTTATGTCTGCAGTTCAGCAAACCGTGAGCAGTGAGTCAGAGGCTGAACAGCAACCAGAGAACACCGACGCTGGAAATGAGCAGCATGGAGAAACTTCGCACGAATCACTATCACCGGGCTTGTTTGGAAATGCTCCTGGAACGAACTCCGGCCCAAATCCTCTTCAAAATCATCAACAACCATTACAAGTTGGAGATGAATCTGAGCAACTCGTAATTAAATAATTAGCAATAATTGTGTAGCTAAAATTGTTCAGATCGATGTCCCAACCGAATTTGGTGCCGAAGCACCGTCCAGTCAATTACCGCTAGAAGTTCTGAATCAAGAAGATGAATACGAGGATCTTTATACAACAACAACGTTTGTGTTTTCCTAAATTTGATTTTTATTTGTGGTTTTAATTTCAGGCGGCGATTCCGATATGTCACAAAGAAGCCACTTCGTTATGATTAATTATATCGTAAAATTTCTGTTTTTTTTCAATAAACATTCTTTTGTTTATATGTACATTTCGCATGATGATTCCTTTCATTTAAAGACAAACGTTGCTAGAGCCAGGTTGTCTAAATATTTATACGTTTCGCGCAATCTAATCCGAATACAAAAAACAATTATGAGAAGACACTAATCCATCCATCACGAGTTGCGTGTTGCTGCAGCTCCAAAAATGAGCACACTCGTGTGTTGTCAAGGCAACCCACTTGTGCCGAACTTTCATCGCTTTCTCATTCTCGTCGTCCTCTCGAAATTCACCCCCCCCCCCGCCCAAACATAGCCACCTGAACACCTCAATTAGAATATTACGCCGCTATTCAATGCTTTTGGCAGCCGATCGTCATGCTTCAATAGATATTGATAAATTAGTGGGTTTAACCATATAATACACATGATTATACATCCGTATTTCTAAAGGTTGGATGGCTTTTGGCTCAAACAGAACAAATTGGAAATTCCCCTGAAAGTTTCTTTATCATTGATGTAAATGATCATGACGAATATCAACGATCGCATATTACCAATGGTGCGTTTTTTTTCTACTTTTCTTCATTTAACAAACATTCAAATATAATCTCTTATAATACTACTTTCGAAGTACTTTAGATCATTTCACAATTCTATAATTTTCGCATTTTTCATAGTATTTAGATGCATCAAAGATTTCTTGACCTCTCATTCACTCTGTTAGAATCTCGCATAGACAGAGACTATAGATGAAGCTATTAAGAATTTTCGAGAAAACTAAGAGAGGCTTATTAGCGGATCGTTTCAAAGTTTAGATTTTTGACATTTTTAGCATACCACTATGATCGAATAATGTTGGCTCGTTTAATCTACGAAACTCCTGTGTTAGCAGAAGCTCGAAGCGAAGGCCATCTATTGGTTATATATGGTCGAGAGAGTGAACGCGTCGCCAATGTTCTTTTTCAGCGAGGATTCAAAACCGTTCATCTTCGTGGATGTAAGTTAAATTAAAAAAAAAAAAACTGATAATAGTGAACACATTGCAGCCAATGCTTCTTTCAAAGAGCAATATCCATGTCTTTTTGAGCCTACTATCGACATTGTAAAGTTAAAGGAAATCTACGAAGCAAAAAAGTAAAAATAATCATAATTATAACCTCTCTACGTTGGCATTTTTCAGAAATCGAGTTTATGGAGGTCGTCTTTGGCGAAGCACTTCGGCGAGCCGCCTGAAATCAGTTGGGCATTCCGAACGAGCCGAAAAATCCAAACGATTATCAAATTCTAACGTTCAATCACAACGAAAACCGTGGCATTAATTACATATCTTTTTTCTAAATTAGGAAATCAGGTTTTCAGTATTCGGTGGCCAATCTCGTTTCACTATCTTTCATACAACTCTCACATAAAGAAATTCCGATAATTAAAGAAACATCAAACAAAAAAACGGAAACGGTGACGACTATTCTACTACAAATTACACATAAGTTTGATGGAGCAGACTGTTTAGATAAGAATGTCAAAGTCACGAAGCTCTTCGTCTGCGGGAAGGACGGCGAGAACACGGTCTCTGAAACAAAAAGTTTAATAAATTATTTAAAAACTAAAAAAAACATATTTAAAAATATTGTAATCGTTTTCTAAAATTGTGAAAATTTTCAGTTTAAAAAATACAAATGGGATCTATTTTGTCAAGATAGTTTGAATTTCTTTTATAGATATTTCAACTTCGCGTTATTCAATGCTTAGACCATTTTTTGCCGCAAAATTTCAATGAATTTATAATGCTCACCTGGCGATCAAATCAGGACTGATCAATGGAAGTCCGGCTTTTTCCCTTCTCGCAATTTCCAGATGGGCTTCACGAAGAGCCCATTCGCGACCCATTGGCCTGAATAATCGGTTTTCAAAAATGATACATAGAAATCGAATTACCAGTCTGGTTTCGCAAACATAATCCAGCATGTAAACCAGGTAGTGAGAACTGTAAAAAGGACAAATGCAACCTGGTGGAATCGCACCCAATCCTTGTGTTCATCATGAGCTACTTGAGAAAACCAAATCCATTCTCTCCTCTAAATTATTTGAAAATTTAAAACATTGTTTCGATTCAATATTTACCATTTTGGCTCCTTGTTCCTTAGCCAACGGCCGTCTCCATCCATCTCCAAACAACCAATCCAAGCGTCCACCATTCAATTTTGGCCAAGGATTTTCATAAGCATATGAGTCTGATCCAGGCCTAAATTATTATTTGCTTATTGCTTTAAAATTACAAATTTTTACCTGTAGTTATCTGGTTTTCTTTCAACATTGGCGTCTGAACCATGATGAGATGAGGCTAAACGTCGGAAACCGAGCGAGCGGTAGGTGACCGATGTTTGGAGACGGCTCAATTGAAGCATCATCTGTAATAATGTCAATTAAAAAAACAATAGAAAACTATTTCTCAGAATAGTATTTAAAAATATCAACTTTTAAGGGAAATCAATATGGAGGACATTCAAAAAATTCAAGTATATATAATACTATAAAACAAATTTTTTCGTCTTTTTTAAAATTAAATTAAGATAAAATAACATAACACAACTCCATTTTATACTCGAATTAATGAAAATATTAAATTCGGGAATAGTTATAAAATGAAACGACATTAATTTGAAGAACACACAATTATTAGAAAACATCATTGACTTGTTCTGAATTTCATAATTTTGATATTATATTTAAGACTTTATAAGTTTATTAAAAGAAAAGAGAGAAATACTCTGAAAAAAAAACGCGAAAATTAAGGGAAAATTGGAAAAATAAAAGAAATATCGGACAGGCGAGATTATGTTCCGTGGAGCGCAGTTGCTCACTATGTATGATAAGTTTATTTACGAAATTAAAAAAAAAAACTCTCTCGTTAAAATTTTGCACTGCAAAATTTGCAGGATGAATGATAACGACTGGGAAGCTGGATTAACAAAGGCGGAAGCTGGAAGGTACAGTCGCCAAATTTTGGTTAATGATTTCGGTGTTTCCGGTTAGTTCCTTTTGTAAAGTATGATTTTCTCATAAAAAATGATATATTATGTTAGGTCAAAAAAAAGTATTGGGTGGTAAAGTGTTAATCGTCGGCGCTGGTGGATTAGGATGTCCCGTGGGAATATATCTTGCCGGTGCTGGAATTGGAACTATTGGTATTGTGGACTACGATACCGTATCCTTGGACAACTTACACCGACAAATTGCTCACGGGGAAAATCGAGTAGGAGAACTAAAAGTTGAATCGTTGAAAACAACTATTCTAAAGTAAGAATTTCAATTTCTTTTACTCATTGCTTTTGGTTTAGCCTCAATAGCTCTATAAACGTCAACGCCCACAATACTACTCTAGATAGTAAAACAGCAATGGATATTATTCGAGAATACGATGTAATTTGTGATTGTTCAGATAATGCAGCAACAAGGTTAGAAAAAGTTGACTTGACGTAATATATTCCTTATTTAGGTACCTCGTAAACGATGTGTGTGTAATTTTAAACAAACCGCTTGTAAGCGGAAGTGCTCTTCGCTGGGACGGCCAGCTGTCTGTCTATCATTATGGAGAAGACTGCCCATGTTACCGTTGTCTATATCCTTCACCTCCCGATCCAAAAATGGTCACAAACTGCAACGAAGGAGGAGTTCTTGGGCCTATCGTCGGAGTTATTGGAAGCATGCAAGCTCTGGAAGTTCTTAAAATTCTTTCAAATTCGTCAAGTTCGTTTGTTCGCTTTTATCAAGTGTTACATTCCTTGCTTAGGCTCATTCTCTGGTAAACTGCTTCTTTTTAATGGACGAACTGGTCAATCAAGGATAATTGCGCTTAGAAAACGAGACAGGAACTGCGCAGTTTGTGGAGATTCTCCTACTATTTCCAATCCCATTGATTATGTCCTGTTTTGTGGAGCTGGAGCACATGATAAAACGGAAAGCATAAGGCTACTCGATGATTCCGAACGAGTTTCAGTAGAAGACTACAAAATTCAAAGACGAAAAGAGAAGCCGTATCTTTTAGACACGAGACCTCCTGTAGAATTTGAAATTGCTCATTTACCAGAAGCTAAAAGTAATCTTTTTCAAAGAAAAAACAGTATTCTATAAATTTATGTTTTTTTAGATATTACTCTCAACGATGTGAAGAAACTCAATCCAGAAGAAATTGTGAAAAAATTGAATTTGCCAGATTCGCAAGATTTATTTGTGATTTGTCACCGCGGAAACGATTCTCAAAGGGCCGTTGAGATTTTGCGCGACAAACTTAAAACACATAAGGTGCGAGATATAATCGGCGGATATGAAGAATGGGCCCAAAAAGTGAATCCCGACTTTCCAGTTTATTAAGGATTGGTATTTAATTCAATTGTTATTTTTGATTTGTTGGTTTATATAAACAGAAAAAAATGGCACAGCCTCGTCTCTAATCAACAAATATTTAGACATGTTCAAAAATGGCTATGCGATATCGGTAGGATGAGATGAGTCTCTTGGAACGACTTCTTTCCAGATGATCCAGCAATTGAAAGCAAAACAGAAAACACACACCCAATCAGCTAGCTGAAATTTAAACAGATTTTAGATTATTAATTGAAATGATACCACAGAAATTGCAAGTTTTCCATTATTCACATCACGATTCGAATATGTTGCATTTTGATTAGCCCATTCGTTTTGGGAAAATAACTGTTTAAGGTGGTCATCTCTGAAATTTATCTTTTTAGGGAAATATGTTTCACCACAAAACAGATGAAGCCAATTTAGTTTACTTACATGTATTGTTGATGGGGTGTCTTTTAAAAAATAACCTTAACTATAAAATAACAAATCACGCAAGAGGATAAGATTCGCATGTTAATTCTTCAGAAAACTTACGAGGTTGCATTTCCAATGGTATTAGCTCCTGCCCACCAAATTGAAGAACAGAAAATGAAAAGAACGAAGAACAATGCGGTTAATCCGAGATCCTGAATATTTTCTATTTATATTATATTACCATCTCAAGAATATGCGGCTTACAGCAAGTGGAAGTCGTTTATCAGATTGATACAAATTCCATAAAATAACATATCCAAATGTGATAATGAGAACATAAATGAGAGCCGAAACATTTACGAAATAGAAAAATCCGGCGCTTCTGTAATAATATTGAATAATTATTCTGTAATTAACATGATTCGATTACAAAATTGTTTTAATTAAATTTGAAATCATCAGCTCGATTCGAAAATCATTGAAACCGATTGATTTTTTCGGTTTCTCTTTGAAGAGGAAATTGAACTCACCCGGATGCCGAATCATCATTTTCCCAAATTGGCCGAGTTCCGTTCTGACAATCGTGAATTTTGAGACCAGTTAGTCTTAAAAAGAACAAATAAAAACCCAAAACCCTATTTTTAAATACATACGAAAATGTGCTGACTTTTTGTGACAAATAGTTCGTCAAATTACCGACTTTGCACGAATAATGCATCTCAATACCCCAACTGTTGACGGCTGCTATAGCGATCACAATAAAAACCTGAAAATCGATAATTCAACTTCAATTTTAAGTAATTTCAGACTATAAATTCCTGCTTTTAGATTGTCTTTCAACAAAGAAATCAATTTTTTAAACATTATGTTTCTAAATATTACATCTTCTTATTTCTAAATTAGTCAAATGTTCAATAATTCAAAGAAAAACAAAATAAGCAACTGTTGAAAGAGAAACCTACAAATTGTACAATTCTGATGAATCCGATGGGATATTTGAAGATCGAAATTCGTAAATCTCCGGGTATCGGCATCGTTCTAAATGTTCAACGAATCAATAAATAAAAACGGCACCGATAACGACAAAAAGGGCAATTGAAAATCGAAAACAGAATTAGTCATTCGGTTGACAGCAAACAGATCAATTAAATATATAGGCACGTTCTGCACACGGAGCCGTTTTGAATAAATGCCCAATTCGAAAAGTAATAATCAAGCAGCGTTTGATCAATAGATAAAAATGGCAAGGTGACTGATGTTCGGCTGTTGTCGTGCGTGCGGAGAGACGTGCACCTCGTTGAGAGTGCCAGGCAGACAAATACAAAAGTTTGGTTGGTTGGTGACTTGTTTCGCTCGTCAATCCTCGAACATTTTTCATGCACCATCAACATTTAGTAAATAAAATGTGAGAGCAGCGTCGTGGTTTGTGCTCCGTTTGAATAGATTTGTTAAAAACTGCTGCTGGATCAATAAACGCCGCATACAATTTCATTAAATAAATAGGTCAAAAATTCTAATAAAAACTTGATTGATATTTTATATCCGCTTAATGGTTTATCATAGTACCGTCCTGTGGTGAGCCAATTTTTTTTAACCATTGTGAAATCGCATTCCCTGATCACGTAAAAGACAAATCCAAAACTAAATTTCCCATTTATTTCCAATGTTGCAATGTCTATTTTGACCATGAAGCCTCTTCTAAAAATGATAATCAACAATCGGGAGACATCTATAAATTTATCTGCATAAAATACGATGTTAAAAAACGGGGAAACGCCTACGTAGACGGAAAAATGTGAAAACGAGCATTTCGAAATTTAAGAGAGAAAGTCGACCGATTTAATTTAACTTATCATTTAGCTTGAACCAATGACGATAGTTGAATCCTTGAACGAATAAGCTGGAACGTGCATGTTAAGAGGAGCTGGGCCCTTTCTGATGCGACCAGAAGCGTCATAATGGGAACCGTGGCATGGGCAATAATATCCTCCGAAATCTCCAGCGTTAGCTGAAATCGTCAAATTTAGTTACAAATCTTAGTTTTGATCTATGTACCAATTGGCACGCATCCAAGATGAGTGCAGACGCCAATAACTACGGACCACTCGTCCTTTTGGACACGTTCATCATCGTGTTGTGGATGACGCAGGTCAGCGACTGGAACAGCCTTTTCTCTAGCAATTTCAGCCTTGGTACGATGCTTAACGAAGACCGGCTTTCCACGCCATTCGAAAGTCTTGGTTTGTCCTTCTGGAATGTCCTTCATGTTGATTTCAATAGAAGCCAGCGCACGTTGATCAGCGGCCATAGCCTAAAAAATGGTATAGTTTAAGTTTATTTTATTTAATTATTACCTTGTAAGCAACAAGAGTTTGAACAACTTCTTTTCCAGCCCAGAGAGACAGAACTCCTCCAGCTCCATAGTAGAGAGCTGTTGGAAGAGCACGCCTCTGATCTTCGGTGTCACGAGCTGGGACTTGTGGGTTTTTAGCAGAATCACGGCGATAGGACTCAAAGTTTGGGAAAGTCACATCAGTGTGAGCAAAACGACGAGATGTAACTGAAAAAATTGTTTGTTAGGAAAAATAAATTAGTTTTACCGTTAATTCCTTTAACAGCAAGTCCGCTGGAGAAGACGCCCGAAGTGCTCTTGCTCACGACAGCTTGGCGAGCATCGGCAGTGGCAAACTCAGCTGGAACTTCTCGAAAGGCTGACACCTGAAATTCTGATGTTTAAAAAGAAACGTTCGATTTTTAAGCTGTTATTTACATTCTCCCGAAGATATTGATATTGTCAAAGTCGCGCGAATACGGATAGTGCATTCTTCTTTAAAAAATTATTGAGTCACGCACCGTTAGTGCCGATTTATGGACAACGTGATCATTCCTGGAGCTTCGTGTACAACGCAAACGCATAGGGCGTAACATAAGTTTTCTTCGGCTTTGGAGAAACACACAGGTTACATTTTTTTGCGGCTTTGAGGAGGGGGAAAAACAAATTGTTCTATTTTTTAACACAGTTTCTCCCAAAATTTGTCACTGTTTCGCCCGATAAATTGACCAAGTATCCCTGGCTTTCTCCCAATGTTTTGTAGTCGTTTGGCTTCGACAATATCACAGTTCAAAAACTCATGCCAAAATTTTCATTTTTAATTTTGTTCCTTTATAAACGTATAATATTTATGGTAAATGTATTAAGAGCTTACATTTCCGGCAGCCGGAGAAACCGCAACAAAGTTCGAGTGCGGCTGAGCCCCACTAATCTGAAAACGAATATTTAGGATGCATTCGGGAAAAATAAGAATTAAACTCTGCTTTTAAATAGCTATCTATAACTAAATAGGCACATTACATTTCTTTAAGAAATTGTCGTGCAACTGCGGAAAATAGTTTTAATAAATCTAGGTTTTTAGCGCAAAATTAAAAGCCTGGATTTACGGACAAATATAGCGATTGTTAAAAAAAACCAAGACCTCTCCCTAAATTTTTAACATCCATCAAATTTTCGCTATCAAATCGCGCTAAGCCGAAAATATTTTTGTAATGCTTCAAAATATAATTTTCTAAAACATTTTAGGAAAATAATTTGGCATTTCAAAAAGAAAAACTTACCACTTTAACCGCAAGTCCTCCTGATCTCGCAAGAGTAGCCATGACCCTGGAATTAATTTTTAAAATATAAATTCAAATAATTCAGCAAGCCAAAATAATAGCCAAAATTTTGTTGATATTATATTTAATAACATTCAAATTTACGCGTTTTTATTTAAAAAAAGGAATAAAAATGAGCCAAAATTAGGAGATTTTGGTAAAAAATGGGTAAAATTGGTGAACAAAATTCGACGGGCGGAATCTCTCGCTAAAGAGAGTTTTGAAGAACAGAGAAGATACGCGACGCAGAATTCATCACAATAGAGCGCACATGCTTCACTCGTCTATCCGTTTTTATGACTCATTTTTTGTGTTGATCGGCCTCCGAAAAATCACTATCAAGACAATGTTTCGACGTCTTACACGTTTTGTGCTCTCGATGTCGCGTTCAGCACAGCGTCGTGTGCTCTCTCGGTTGTGTCCGCCAGCTGTGAAACGGGTACAACGAGAAACACTCAAAATCCACCGTCGGCTCGAATATCTGCTGCTGCTCATTGCTATTGTTGTTCAAAGCGTTGGAGCAGCTTCTTGATTGATCGCTTCAACGTTTTTACGGCCTCAAAATGGTGAGTATTTTCATTTTGTCAACAAAGCAAGTGTTTCTTTTATTTTCGCGAAGAAACGCATGCTGTCACCTTACAATTAATTGGTTTGAGTGACTTGACGGCAAACAAACGAGTCATCGAGTTTGACTAGTTGATCTTGATTGGTTTCAGATGGGCAGCAAGCGAGGCCGCGGAGCTTCGTCGTCGAATCAAGAGCGAACCCGTACGCATTTATTCTTTGCTTCACAGCCAGAACGACACCAGCAAAAGCGGAAGAGACGAGCTCAAAGTCAGTGTTGCAATTCCTCCTCCTCACATTAGTACTCAATATTTTAGACAAGCTCCATTCAACTGTGAAAGACAAAAAAGACGAGATGGTTCAAGCTGGTGCGAGTGAAATTGATCCATTACAATGGACTGGTATATTTTTCGAGCCGTACTTATGTACATATAATACAAATAAGAATTTATAGGCAACCAACGTGTTTTACATTTTGGACCGATGGCTCAACGTGATCCCTACTTTTATTATTACCCAAAAGGATGGGACATCCTTTATCCTGCTCAATTTGGGTTTTTTCCTTACAGGACCACGTTTGTTTTTTTTCAGAAACTCCGAAATTTATGAACAGATTTGTAGAAAATTTCGTGGTTCGTCTTCACTAGTCTGCTGTTGCGCATTTGGTTTCTTTTTGTTAATTGGTGGTATTTTAATGACGATACTTGGATATAAAATGCTTTATGATTCCCCATTTTGGACATGGCCATATGAGCAGAAAATTCGTCCTCCTCCTATTCAGGTTGTTAAATATCTGGAACATACTTAAACGCTGTTTTTTTTTAGATCGCTGGCCCAATTTTATGCGTTCTTGGAGTCATTTTTCTCCTAATTTCTCTAGTTTATTTCCTTTTCACAACAAAATTATGCGATATTTCTTTGCATCATACAAAAAAGCATGAAGAACCATCTCGAGTAACGACAATTACAACTCACTACATGGTAAGTTTCTGTTATAACATTTCTTTTCAGCTAAATATTTCAGCCATTGCCCCCAATTTTTGAGAAAGACCCTTATCAGCCACTTCCACCACCGGCATATCCCGTCCTTGAAAATCGACACGCGTCTACAAATATTGTGAAGCCACACGATGAGAAAAAATTATATCCACCAGTGTAAGTTTACAATTGTCTAATTAAATAATAGGTAAATTACTAGACGTTTCGCTTGAATAATTAAACGGTGCTGTGAAAATCACCATTTTAAAACTAGTATTTTAAAACTAGTATTAAAAAATTAGTATTTTTCTCTTTATAAGAGATAATTTCTTGGAATGTCACATAATAATTAATTATATGTATTGTCGACGTCGTGCGACTAAATATCGAAAAATACCCAACAATTGGGTATAGTCTGTATTTTCTTAAATTTCCAAGGTCAAAAAAGTTAAAATTATTGAACCCGTCCATAAAATGCGAAATAACTTGTTATTTCGTGTGAGATCAAGAGAAAGACGCATCCCCGTAAATCTACCCGCGTACAGCAGTCTCTGAACGCGGACTGTAAATGTCTTTTTAACCTCTTTATGCTTTCGTCGACTATATAGTGTATAATGTTTTCAAAAACACATTTTTGAATAAAATCATATGTCTCTCGTTATACGAATTGGTTCAGAATACCCGGATGCTCGACACTTTCGCTGCATCGACGATCACCGAATAATATATTTGTGGCGAGCCCGTACAACACATTGCGAGCTACTAGTGTCGCCAGGTGAATTTTTCGATTTTTTTTATAATTTTTATTCGCTAACAATGTTTTCAACTCACTAGGTTTACAGATACCAACACGCTTTCTCCGATTCGAATTCGATTCTCGAAAATAAATACGGATCACGAACGGCTTCAGTTGCTAGTAGACGACAGTCTTCAGAAGCTTCAAGCCAAAAAAGGTCGAAAAGTATGGGGCCACTTCATCGAACGGGTTCAAATCGTAGCCGGAACTCAAAACGAAGGGAGAATAGTCAATTATAATACAAGTTTTGATGTAGTTTTAAAATAAATATTCAAAGTTAAAAATTGTTAATACTAACTCAGTATTATGCGTTGTAGTTCGCAACAAATTATTTTTGACGACCAGTATTTCATAAGGTTTTCCATTTTTGTGTGATTATTGCGAAATTTTAAAAACAAAATTTGGGTTCTATGTTATTTGCTATTATTTATCGAATTAAACTCTTATTTTCTTACCTATAAAATGAATAAATATAATAATAAAGTATAAACCAACGATGCAAGTGGGTTGCCACACTAATTTCTAATGCTTGGATTCCTTTTAACATTCAATACAATTTAATTTGTCAAACAAAAGTTGAATATAGGATAGAAAACATTCAAAAGTGCTTGTGCCGCTATCCCGTGTTAGTCCGTCTACACTCTAACGCCATTTTACACATTTCATCTCACCGATTATATGATCTCTTTTAAGTATGATTTCAAAAAACACATGGAGCTGTTTTAGAATGAAATGCAATTAAATGGAGATTTTATACAATCCGAGACACTGAAAGAATAGTAAAATTTGTAAAAATCAGTTTTTTTAAAAATAATAAAAAATATACTGGAAATAGAATTCAAGAATTTCTAAACATAAATTTCACATTTGTCGATTTTACTATTTTGTTTTTAATGCGTGTGTATACTTTGATTTATGAGATCTGAATGCCAGATGTTATCTGGCGTACTTTTTATTCTTTCCGTTAATTTTTATTTGTGTGTGTAAATTCATTTTAACACGCGAAACACCTCTTTTTTTTCTAAATTATTTGAGATTAGTGAAATGAATAGAAATATGATTTTGATGTTTGTTTTTTGAAGATGAGCTCGCACCTGCGTCGGCATAGCAACGATGCCGGCGAAGTTCAATCACCGACCTCGGCTCCGCCGCCGACAAAAAGGTGTCATACTAACGAAGAGGAGAAACAGACAGCGGAGGTGAGCAGCCGGAAACCGGTTTTTCTCCTTTCGATTAAATTTCGCAACCAGCGGGCGGAAATAAATGCTGAAGTGTTATCAGTAGATTGTTGTAGGCTCATCCGATGACCGACGGCCGACAATACAAATTTGTGGCGGTACACGGCATCCAATACGCAATTCCGGAAGCGTATGATGTTGACGAGACGATGGTTTCAGATCTTGGAGGTGGAACGTACGGAAATGTCATGTAAGCGTTTTTCCATGTTTTATTTAGAAAACGTCTTCACATTAACTAGTTTCCTTATTTTTTCACAAATCTCAATAATTATCGTGTAACTGAATATTTTCTTTTGCTTCCTATTTCAATTAATCTTAGTGACTCATATTTCTCATTTTGTATCCAAAACATGAGCAGTATAATTTTTCTTCATTTTCGTCTCCCTTTTCAATCTAGTAGTAAACAAGCTCATTTTTCAGTTAATTCCATTTTTCCATCTTAGAAAAAGATTGAAAATCTATTAGAAAACACATATTTTTCGATTGAAGAATCTTATTATTCCTATTATTTGCAGAAAAGTGCACGCAATGTGCCAAGATGGAAAGCGCCGTTACATGGCTATTAAAAAACTGCGCGACCCTTTTTATGCTCCTTCGCAAGCTCGTCGATATTTTCGAGAAATTCGACTCCTACAGCTCATTCAGCACGACAGTATTATTCGGGCTGTCGATTTATACACACCAGATGATGAACATGATTTCAAGGATATGTAAGAAGCCAGAAACCACAAAAATTCGAATTTGGCTGTAATTTCAGATATGTTGTCACCGAATATGCTGGAAACAGCCTTTATCGACTATTGCAACAACAAAGAGAACATAATAAAACGGTTTGATTCGCTCAATTTTAAAGATCGTGTTAAAAATCAATGAAAAATTCAGATTTTAACGCCTGCTCATGTCAAATTTATTATTTATCAGTTGTTAAGAGCTTTGAAGTATATTCATTCCGCAAATGTGGGTAATTTTTTTTAATTGAAACATTTTTTTCAATTTACAGGTGATTCATAGAGACTTAAAACCGGGAAATCTTGCACTCACGGTAGACTGTGATCTCACAGTGTTAGATTTCGGACTGGCGAGATCCTTGGAGAAAAAGGATGCGACATTAACGCAGTATGTACAGACTAGATGGTATAGAAGTCCAGAAGTGATTTATTGGAATATTGACAGCTACACCACATTAGGTATGCAAATCGAATAGCATTGATATCATATGAAACGAAAGAACAATTTATAGCGGATATGTGGTCAGTTGGATGCATTGCTGCCGAATTACTCACCGGAATACCACTTTTTCCAGGAGAAGATGGTAGGATTTCTGCGATTTCTCCACCCTTAGTAATAATCTTTCATTTGTTTAGTAAACATGCAATATGAAATGATCACACAGTTATGTGGAAGTCCTGATGCTGAACTTCTTGATAAGGTAGTATTATTTTTTTTTAATTGTCCAGTTTTAAATTTTCTATTGACAGATTGAAAGAGGAAACTCGATTAATATGCGAATGGTTGTCGAATCATATCCACATTTTACACGAAAGAATTTTGCTCGTCATTTTCAATACGCTGATCCACCACCAGAGTTTATCGATTTTCTGGAGAAAATTTTGGTTTTGGATCCGGAGAAAAGGTGAGAAAATAATTAAAATCGTAAATGAACGAGAACACCGATTTGCGGCGAGTTTTATTCGCTGGATATCTGTAACAAGGTACCCGAAATTCCAAATAGTAATTTGAATGCCCCCAAAATTATGATGGTTCTTAAATTATGATGATTCGTTCAAAGAGCTCGTTTTTTGGTTATAAAAAGGCACATTTAATGTAATTTATTTTACATTTTTTGTAAAAAAAAAATTAATTTCATGAATTGGTCCGTAATATAGTCGAAGACAGGCAACTGTCGAAAATTCAAATATCGACCTATTCATAAAAAATTGTAAGAAAAACTACTCATTTTTCCTATGACTGTCGCAAAAAATGCTATGGCAACTGTAATTAAATGACGAAGTAATCTACGAGACCCACGAGCCACTTTGTTGCCGCAATCTTGAAGAATACGATGCCCTGCAAAAATTAAAATAAGATTAAAAAAATAATACTGTAAAAAAGTAAGACGCACGGCATCAAATTATCTCTTTGTTCTCGTAGATTTCTTCATTATTCAATCGACACTCATATTCCCAGACTCAACTTTGCAATACAGAGTGGCTGAAAAATATCCGGACTATATAAAATTCAAAGTAATTTCATAGATGTTGGTCTTTGTGTAACCGCACTTCTGTCTTAGGTTTCCTATCCCAATAGGAATTCATGGTGCATTTACTGATTTCCTTATTTGTTTTCATTTTTGGTAGTCTACGAACATTCCGCTTGTTATTTCGCTAAAACCAAACCGATTTACGTGAAACTTTAAACGTTGGTTATAAATATGTCAATAATGATAGTTTAAAACGGAATTGTTTCAATACGGTTTTAATTCCAAACAAGTTGAAATTTTGGTCCGGGTAATTTTCGGACACCTTGCGCCAACGCACTCGCGCGACAGGAGGATGATAGTTGGAAATTACTAATTTTACAATAATTGCCTACAGAATTATGATGTTTTTTAAATTCAGAATGACTGTTGAGGAAGCCATTAAACATCCTTATATGAAAGAATATTATGAGCCAGATGATGAGCCACGTGCGCCGTATATTTTTCATCTTGATGATGGCGTTGAAAAGACCAGCGATGAATGGAGAAGTGAGAACATTCGTTCGTTTTACTAATTTGTTTATTTTTGAGTTTTCAGAGGCGATTTGGAACGAAATTACAAATTTCAAACGTTCAAAGATCTCACCACGATTCAACTAAAAATCTCAACTCAGTTGGTTTTGAGTAATAATTATTTATATCTGTATTTGCTCCTTTGCCAGTTTGCATTTTTTACTCTTGTAAATATAATAACAATGCAAAAAATGTATTTAGCCGTTTTTGTTGTGATGTGCAATGAATTTTTTTTTGTAAATTTGACTTAATGTGCGTGATCGATTGGTCATTCAAGGCCATTCATTTACAAGTACTTGATGATTTCGCGTTTTGGTTTTTATTGATAATCATTGGTTGCAGTGATCTCAACAAGACATAATGCTGTTAGGAATCTGCTATTCGCGCGAGGTAATGTTTCTAAAATTTTAATTTTAATTTTGACTACATATTCAAGAAATATGATTTTTAAAAGAACTTGTGAATCCATAGAGTAAATCTCAATTCTCTAATGGAACCACTCATGCAATAAAAAGTAAATGCAATAAAAATGTATATTTTGTATTTCAGAATAGATCCATAATATTTCTATTTTTCTCGATGAAATAACTTACTTCTTTCAGCTAAACATTTTTGTGTGCAATTGTTGTTTCCTCATTAGGATGGAAACACTTTTTATGAAATGCTTAATTAAAGTTCCCAAGAGAGTTTACTCATCATTTAATTAGAAATCAATGTTTGTTATTTTAGAATTTTTGCACTAACACATCCATGTTTTCTACTTTATATTATACATGTTATGGTTTCCTTACCAGCTAATGAATCCATATAAAAAAGGCAAAGTAGATTAGATTATGAATCTCGTTAAATAATTAAATACATGCATGATAGTGGGTATTCCTTCTCTCAGCACTATTTTTTCTTTTTTGGTTTCCGTTTTTTGTAATTTAAAATTTCGAAAGTGCGTCTATAGTTTTCCAGCACTGCATTGAAAGATGGATGAAAAAAAGATCTGTGACAGATCAGTTTTTATCCACTTTCGATCCATGTCTCATCAATTTTTCATCTGTTTTTTTTCTCAACAGTGGACGAAATTGTTCAAATTTGGACGAAAAAACAGATGCAAAATTGATGAAACATGGATCAAGTGTGGATAAAAACGGATCTGCCACAGATCCCTTTTCATTCATTTTCCAACGTGCAGTGAGATTTCGTTGGCAAACTTAACAATATTTCTACAATTTCTGCAACATTAAGCTGCGGTAAAAATGTTGAATTGTTCAGAAATGACTCCGACAACGACGACAGCGAAGCGTCAACCGGATTCCGACTCGAATTCTGGAGTTTTTTTTGCCGATTTTGGACCACCACCGCCTGAGCCAACTCCAGCTGGATTTCACGAGAAGGAACTCAATAAAACGAAATGGGTTATCCCAAAATGGTATAATAAACTGCGCCCACTTGGTGAAGGTGCATATGGTGTAGTATGGTTGGTAAACAGTGTGAATCGGATCATATAATGACTAATCTTTAGTACTGCGGAATATGAACCGACTGGAGATAGAGTCGCTATTAAAAAATTCTTTCGGCCATTTCAAAGCACAATTCATGCTAAGAGGACCTACAGGCTTCGTTTTTAATTTTTGGCACGTGAAAATGATATTTTTTCAGAGAATTAAAGTTACTACGAACTCTTCAACATGAAAATGTTCTTGAAATGATCGATGTTTTCACCCCAGATACGGAAGTAGGAAAACTGAATAATGTGTATGTTTAAAGAAAAAAATAAATAAATACATTCACTTTATAAATACTTATTTTAATTTATTCGCAAGTATTTTTTTTAACTGAAATGATATATTTCAGATATTTTGTATCTGTCCTTATGGGATCGGACCTTCAGAATATTCTCAAAATTCAAAGACTCACTGATGAGCAAATCCAGTTGCTCATTTACCAAGTATTGCGTGGTTTGAAGGTAAACGACGTTTCTTTTTCTTCATATCTCGTCCCCGTTTTTTATTCATCGTTTCTCCATTTTGGGTCCACTCTCGTATTTCAATGCCTCTGCATGCGTCTTTTTCTTCTTCGAGAATTGAGAGACGTGTTGCGTGCCTTCTTTTTGAATGCTATTGAGTATGTGTGTGTATGTGTGTGTATGTGTGTGTTGTTTCTAATTCATTTTCATTTTCTCTTCTTTTTTCACTGTCGTTCGAAAGGTTCTTCGATACTCTATGACATCACTTCGTTCGATATCGTGGTTTCTGATTAAAGTCGATTTCGGCAATAGCGTTCTTCAAATTACTGGATTAGCCCTCGTTTTCTAAAGAAGTTGTGGTATGGCTATAGCAATAAACTTTTCTCAACATTTTCATATTTCAATTCATATTCTTGGTGAAAAAATGAAACATTTAGAATGTGACACTTTTTTGTTTTCCATACATAGCGTTGAAAGAAAGACCATCGATTCATTTTATATTGATAATTTCCACTTGATAAGGCGTTGACTGTCAGTTTGTGACAAATATTAATTCAATATAAAAATTGCAGTATATTCATTCGGCGGGGATTATCCATCGTGATCTCAAACCGTCGAACATTGCGGTCAACGAAAGATGTGAAGTTAAAGTAAGAATTTTTCGATGAAACCAGATTTTCGCTTTGCAATAAAATATTTTTTTCAGATCCTCGACTTTGGATTGGCACGAGCTGCAGATGCCGAAATGACGGGATATGTAGCGACTCGATGGTACAGAGCTCCTGAGATTATGCTCAATTGGATGCATTACACACAAACTGGTAATTTATATAATATAGTAAAAAATAATAATATAATAATTAAATCATTAGTTGATGTTTGGTCGGTCGGTTGCATTTTGGCAGAATTAGTCTCGGGACGACCGCTATTTCCTGGAGATGATCGTGAGTTTCACTTTTTTTCATTAAAATATCTATGTATGAAAATGCGGGGGCTAAATTCCACCTGCTATTTATGTAATACATTATGCGACGCATAATAAGAAATCAGCTGAATATTATCCAATGTAGTCAAATTTAAGGCTGCTTCTTTTTTGTCCGTTTAGAAACGCTGTTGTCTCCATGAAAAATCTATTTTCCAATTTTCTGTTTCCTGCGCTTCAATGAGTTTGTTTGTGCAGCGCGTTTTGTTCGTGTCTATTTTCGGCAAACAATTTAAACAATTCCCAAGATAAAGCATTTAAAATTTTGTTCTCTCAAAAATGAATGCACAAAAATTTGAAAATATTAGTCATTTTTTTATGGATTAGTGTTTTTTAAACTTGCGGTACCAGATATCGAATTTCAAGCTTAGTTGAGCTCGTTCTTTTTTCTTTTATTTTTTGTTAGAATTTTTCTCGCCAAAATGCGGAAATTGCAGACATCGACCAACTGACACGCATTATGAACCTTGTCGGCACACCTAGCGAAGATTTCTGGTCAAAAATTCAATCGGAAGAGGCGCGGAATTACATCAAGTTGGTTTTTCGATCGCCGATTTCGATAATTAATGCTCGTCCTTATTTTCCTACAGAAACCGTCCACCGCTACCGCGACAAGATTTGTCGATAATCTTTCCGTTTTCATCTCCTGACGCCATTGATCTACTCGAGCGAATGTTGGTGTTGGATCCAGATAAAAGGTTTTCGCGTTTTCGAACTCAACTTCTGAAACTATTCGATTTTCTCAGAATTTCTGTCGATGATGCATTGAGACATGATTATCTTTTGGAGTATTATGCACCACATGATGAACCTGTGGCCGAACAACAAGTAAATTACTATGAAACATTTTCCTATTCTATGAATAATTATAATTTGAGGTGACCATAGATCCTGAGGAGGAGGCGGCAACTACGTTGAATGATTGGAGAGGTAATTTAATAGATTTATTTTGATCTAATTTTGCCGCATTATATGTATTAAAATATCAAATACGTATGACTCAATTTCTGTTAGTTTGTACACATATATTTAAAATAGATTTATTTGTGCTCAAAACGTATTAAATATCGATGCGAATTGACAAATAAATCGCGTATGAACTCGTTTCAAACAATAACATTTTTCAGAACTTATTTGGAAGGAAATTCAATTGTTTCAAAATTCGTCTCGTCGCTTAAGTTTCGCGACTGGTGCGGATGCTGAAGAGCATCGAAATTGAATTAAAATATTGAAATTGTCGCATTGTAAATTATAATTCCTAATGATTCTCGTTTTCTACGTGATAGCTTTCCGAAACTTTTCTTGTCGTCAAAATGATCTCTCGATTATTGAATTAGATTCCCAAAATAAATACATTTTCATGCTTTTCTATTATTCTTCGTACTTTTTTTTTTTCAATATATTGCCGTATCATACGGATTTTATTATCTCAAATTAACGATTAGTTCGTTTCAATTCGAATCGTATTTAGGATGGAGAATCCATTGCACTCCACTCCGCGTCCCGGATATTATGTAGTAGAACTGAATCGAAGTGTTTGGATGGTTCCGGAATATTATCAGAATTTAACACCTATCGGAACTGGTGCTTATGGAACAGTTTGGTAGGAACTGTGATTTTGTATTATTTTATAATATATTACTTATTATATTTTTTAGCGCTGCCGAATGTACAAGAACCGGAACTCGAGTGGCCATCAAGAAATTCAACAGGCCATTTCAATCAGTTATTCACGCTCGAAGAACATTCAGGTTTTTAAAATTAACCGACCTTACTATGAGCCCCTTACATAATTGTGGACCATCGCACTTTTTCGAGGCGGTATTTCAAATTCCGATTTAAACTGTGGGAATTTCGGGTACCGTACTCTGGATAACCTGCTTTTTCTGGGTGGGGGAGAGCTCCGAATGTAATATTTCAAAATATCTATGAATTATTATTATAGGGAACTCCGTCTATTGAGATGTATGCAACATGAAAATATAATAGGACTTCTCGATGTATTTACCCCAAACGCCTCTGTTGAAGAGATTGACGATGTGTGAGTGTTCGGTTTGAAATTTTTTCCTATTTCACTAATTTAGATATTTTGTTTCGATGTTAATGGGCGCCGATCTCTCAAACATTCTTAAAATTCAACGCCTTAATGATGATCACATTCAGTTTCTGGTTTATCAAATTCTTCGCGGCCTCAAATATATTCATTCCGCGGATATTATTCATAGGGATCTCAAACCATCTAATATTGCAGTTAACGAAGATTGTGAGCTTAAGGCATTTGGAATATCTTAACTAACCACAGTTAATTGCGATATATTTAGATTCTTGATTTTGGTTTGGCTCGACAGACAGATGCGGAAATGACGGGATATGTAGCGACTCGATGGTACAGAGCTCCTGAGATTATGCTCAATTGGATGCATTACACACAAACTGGTAATTAGGGATTCATTTTCAGTCGAAAACATGATTTTAGTGGATATCTGGTCGGTCGGTTGTATTCTCGCTGAGCTTATCACCGGAAAAACGCTATTCCCTGGATCAGATCGTAAGTTGTTTGATGACATGGATAAACTTATTCGCAAATATCCCAGATATTGATCAATTAACCCGAATAATGTCAGTTGTTGGTACACCCGATGAGGAGTTCTTGAGCAAAATATCTTCGGAGGAAGCAAGGAATTACATAAGAAATCTTCCGAAGATGCCAAGACGCGATTTCAAGAAATTATTCGCACAAGCATCACCAGCGGCAATTGACCTATTGGAGAAAATGTTGAATTTGGATCCTGATAAGAGGTGAAAATTTGCTTGGTTTTGTATAAATATTTAGGTTTGTTTCCTTTCAGACCCTCTGCTCAAGAAGCAATGGAACATGAATATTTAGCCACTTATCACGATGAAACCGACGAGCCGATTGCTGGAGAAATGCAGTTGAATGATGATGTTCAGGCGAATACGATAGAGGAATGGAAGAAAATTATTTGGGATGAAATTGTTGATTTCGAGGTATTTATATGCAGTGTGATCATCCGCAAAATGCCCATTTATTCAGAAAAATGTTTCATTCCTTCCTGTTGAAGAAGATGACGACGATGAAATGGAATCGTAGATGCTATTTATTTTAATTATTTCGCAATATTTTGAATTACTTTTTCATGTTTTTTCGCCAATCTTGTATTCTACTTCAGTTTCTCTGGAAGAAACAATTGCTGACCTTAGGTGCTTTTTAATCCAATTCAAACTCGTGTATATTCTCAAATGCTGCTAACAAAAAGAAATAAATGAATTCGAGTAGAAATAGTAATATCAACATTAAATTTTTTTTGCAAATAGAATAAGTGGTTTTCATTCACAAAAAATAAAGGTCATCTGCTTAGAAGGGTAAATTTCTCTTTGGGTTCACCGCAGGTACATATGTCTCAAAGGGGGCACTCTAATTTATTTTTAGTAATTTCGTGCTATGATCACAAATGGAAGAGTAACATTAACTCCGCAAAATGACAGGTCAAAAAGAATACAATAAGTAGAAGCCACTTTTCACGAATCTTCCAGTCGAACCAACAATTCATCTAAAGCATTTCTGTTGGAACCCATGAGAATAAATATGTTGATCCCTGAGCTACTTTGTCGAATGCCCCTTTTGAAACATATTTCGGTTGACCCCGAAGAGACATTGACCTCAATGAGCACATGACTCCCAAGACTCCCACGTTTCCCGCTACTTCGTTGACCCCCGGCAGTAATAAATTTAAAAAAACATTATTGAAATAATTTAATTAAATTAAGGAATGCTTCAATTTTCTTAAAAATTAGGCTTGGGTAGAAGTGGTCTAAAATTTTGTCAAATTTTAAAATTGTCATTTTGCTCTTTAAAACTTGTCATTACAATTCGTTTCATAAACTTACTCTCTGTTAGAACGATCTAATTTGATTCTTCTAATCATTAATCTTGGAAAATTAAACAAATGAAATTAGCATATTACCGTACATTTTTATTCGACTTTATCCTAAGCCTAGTTTTATTTGAAAACAGGAATGGAAATTAGAACCTCTCAATTAAAAAAAAATATTGTTCGAAAAATTCATTAAACGAATCTACTAAACGAAGAATCACAAAACGATTCTACTGTATGGCGTTAGACCTATCAATCATGTGGCATTTTCTGGCGCTTTGAAATTTTATTTCTTTGAAGTTTTCCTTTTTTTTCATTTGTCTACATTGCACTTTTCAAAAGGAAACTCTGGATCTCCGCATGAAATACTGTATTTCTTTCCAAATATTCGTTCAACATTCCATATAAAAGGGCAACAAATGTTCTTTATCGGAACAACACAATATTTAGTTTTCTTTTTTTAACCAATTTTCTTCTTTTTCGAAAAATTTCGGAGCGAACACGCCCAGGGTGTGGGGCGCATTCGATGCGGGCTTGCACCCAACGGGGCGACACAGTGGGCGTATTTGGTGCCAGGGCGAGTTATGACAAAATAAAACTCTCTGAGTTTTTTCTTTTATTTTTTTTTCATTGCCCCTTAAAATGAACAGATTATAACAGTAATGTGACGAAAGTTGGATTTTCATGCAGTGTGAAGTGATTTTGTTAGCACTATCGGCGTGATATGCTTTGAAAGAAAATTGCTGGTCCCAAAATCCAATAATATTTTTATTTTATGAGGTTTCGCATTCAATCATAGAAAAAAGCCCCACATTTTCAGCAACAGACATTCGATTTTCTCATTCCGGAATTCGGTTTTGCCTCGTCTAATTCGGATAATTAAATCAGTATTAGAATCTTATTTTCATTACGTGACTTTTATTTCCAAATTTTTTCAAACTTGTATTTTGCCCATTTTGGTTGCATTTTTCCCTTTTGTAAGTTTTTTCAACCTCTTAAATTGCTAGATCCTTAAACCACAAAGTCTCTGTTGAGACACGACAAAGTCCTCACAAATCTTCAGCGGACTGTGCAGTTTCTTTAAAGAGTCTGCTGAAACTCTGCGCGACTTCCCAGATAAATTTTTGAGACAAAGCAAAATGTGAGTTTCGGCAAAATTTGTATTCAAGAATCCTTAGTCGATATGCATACTTATGCAGAATTTTCATAAATTCTACACTAATTTTGTAAAAAGAAGGTCCCTTCTGCTGTATGTGGGTAGATTTACGCGTGCGTCTTTCGAAATGGTCTCGTCACGTATGAACCCTTATTTTGCTGTTTTCACGTGAACTGCTTCATTTTTCTTGACGAGTTTGGAATTTTCTTGAATTTCCAACGTGATCCGATTTAGAAAATGTCGAACCAACCCATAAAATTCAAAATGGCAAGTTTGGCCGCGCGAGATGAAGATAAAGACGTATCCCCGTTAATATACCCACGTACTACTGTCAAGGCGCATGCAAAAATGAGTTATATTCGCTCCAAAACATTCAAACCGAATTCGCTACCTATGAGTGTAGATTCATGACAAACGGAATCTGCGAATGAAACGCGATTCAGATCGATAGAATCAATCTGCAGATAAACTTGTGAACCAATACTTTTGAATTTCAAGCCCTTGAAAAACTACAAATTGGCCACAAGTTGTCTGTTTCACACTTCATTCTCAGGTCTCACTTACCAAATCGGGGGTCACATGTGTTTCAGAAGTTAACCCTATTTAACATTTTGGACCGTATTGTCATTTGATCCCCTCTTCGCTTCATTCGGTTGGTTCCGACTGCAGTAAAGTTGAAATGATTAAGACCAAATTTCTTAATTCAAAATTTTCCGTTTTCCTTGTTTCCTCCTCGCGATTGTGTTCCCAAATTCTTACTTTAGTCCATGTTAATCGCGCTTCTTCTACTTGTTGCACTCTATTATTCTTCACGATTGTTTATTTGGTATCAGAATTGGAAACAGGTAATGCAACAATTTTAATTTAGAAGATTCCATTAAAATTTAGAGACAAATTCAATTAAAAGAAATTATCAGAAAAAAGAGAGAAGCTCGAAAGGAAAGTATTGAATTTGCACGAAAATCCGCAGCAAAAATTGATGAACAAAAACGGGAATTTATTGGCGGACTTGATTTTATACAGCTCAGGGGTTTGATAGTCATCAAGACCATTTTTTGATCAGCTTATCTTCCAGCTGGACTTCAAAACGGATCGATTTCTTGTATCGAAGCTCTCCGAACCTATTATTATAAGGCAATAAAGGCACATGAGAAAACGAATGCATTATGCATGTTCGTCACGGTTCGAAATTCTATTGGGTGTCCACAAAAAATCGGATTCAGGATGCTGAAAAATGGGCGATCGAATGGGATGAGAAAGCAAAAAATCCGGCTTTTGTAAAACCGCCATTTTTTGGAATTCCGTTCTCATTAAAAGAGAATTGCCCGGTTTTTGATAGTATCATTAATTCCTGTAAACGTTTTGAATTAAGCTGAAAGGATACGACCAAACTCGGGGATTTGTTCAAGATTGTTTTCATCCAACGAAAAAAGACGGCGTTATGGTGAACATTATCAAAATGAATGGCGGCGTACCATTTTGTCAGACCAATATTCCACAATCACTGCTTTCTTTCAATTGTTGTAATCCGGTGTATGGAACAACCAATTTCGTGATGGACAAAGAACGGACTTGTGGAGGATCATCGGGAGGAGAAGCCGCGTTGATTAGTGCTGATGGATCACTCATCGGAATTGGCGGAGACGTCGGAGGCTCGATTCGAATTCCGTGCGCGTTTTGTGGAATCGTAGGATTCAAACCATCGCACTTGCGATATTCTCACAGAGGAGTTTGTGGATCAGTTCCAGGGAGACCTTTGATCAATTCAAATGAGGGTCCGATGTGTAAAGACGTAACAACTGTCGTCGAATATCATAAAACTGTAATCGATAGGAATGTTTTTATTGAGTTGGATTCATTTTTTCAGATTTGGGGAACCACTACAATATCAAAAATTGATCCGTATGTGCCGCCCGTTTTATGGAATGAGCAAGAGTTCACAAGCACAAGACCGCTCAGAATCGGCTATTATATTGACGATGGCTGGTTTACGCCGACTCCGGCCTGTCAGAGAGCGGTTCTCGAAGCGAAACAAATTCTCGAAAGGAATGGGCATAAGTTGGTCCCATTCACACCGCCTGATGTGGCCAATGTGATTTGTCACCTTCTACGAGCAATCTGTGTGGATTCGGGACGATATTTGCGTAACAAACTTTTGAATGTTCGGATCAATTCAAATTGCGTTTTTCATCAACAATTTTCTAGGATGTTGCGGATCCTCACTGTTATTTCTCAATGGCTTTGTGGTTTATTCCGGTTTGGGTTCAGCGAAGTGTCGCATTCGTCATTCAATGGTTTTATCCAAGAATTTCCCAAGTTCTCACATCAATGACTTTGAGCACACCAGGTTGAATAATTTTAGAAAAAAAAAAGAATGAAGCAATTTAGTTTTTAGAGCTCCGAGAATCGTATGCTTTCATTGAGCAGTACAGAGAGGATTTCACAGAAACATTTGTCGAGCAAAATCTAGATGTAATTTTGTGTCCAGCTACGGTAACTCCCGCAATGACACACAATGCTCCTGGAAAACTGGCAGTCGCTGCTCTTTATACAGCGATTTTTAATCTTCTCGATTACGGGGCAGGAGTTGTTCCAGTGACAAAAGTAACAGAGGAAGATGACAAGAATCTGGATAACTATCCAGCCACTGATCCATGGTATCGAGAGGCTAAACGGGATTCGAAGGTTTCTTTTTTTAGTGCATTATCACGGGGAAAATATGCATTTGTTCAGGGATTAATTGGCTACCCAATTGCTGTTCAAGTCGCTGCACCACCCTATAGCGAAGAGGCATGCTTCCGTGTTCTCAGCGAAATCGAGATCGGAGTCAAATCCAATCAATAATCATCATCGTATCTACAATTATTTGATGGTTTCAATCATATACAACGCACAATTTTACGCGTTTTTTTTTATTGAGAATATAAAATTTCGCAATTCTGAATGAATCACCAACAATGAAACACACAAACGCAATTTGAACCCCAAACTGAAAGATTATTGATTTGTCATATTTTTTAATTGAATTTAGCGCGGCCACATTTAAGAAATGAAAGTGTAGACTCCACACAAACCCCCAAATAACTTGCCAATTTATGATTTTTGCGATAAAAACTATTCCTCGTTGATTTCTGCATTATTTCGATATTTTCTCACAAATTACGTCGGTAGATCAAAAAAATAAATCAAAAGTTCGCGGCGCGTATTGCACAAAAATCGTATAAAATGGTTTGATAAAGTGCAACAAACCAGTTGAATGCCCATTAGTATAGTTTTATTTTTTGTTTTAATCCGTCGAAAGTTGTCCATCTCTTATCATATGTTACTTTTTTCCTATATAAAATGGGCTGATTTGATAAGAATTCATTGACATGATGAATTTAGAAATGATTATTTCGATATTGGTGATTTCTGTCTCGTTATTAGGAGTTTACTGGTACAGTTTGTGGACGAAACGACAAAAGGTTAGCAGTTTGAGCATCTCCCTTATATTAATGTATATTCGATATGATTTTCAGAGACAAGCTGAACTGCTCAAAATCGTTGACAAAAAACGGGCAGAACGAGAGGAAAGTATCAAATTTGCCAAGAAATCTTCCTCCGCACTTGATATCGATCGAAGGAATTATATTGCGAAATTGAGCTATCATGAGTTGAAAGGTATTATTAACAAGTAATTGCTGCGATCGACGCGAATATTTCAGCCGAACTACAAATCGGAACTGTGACTTGTGTGGAAGCTGTCCGAACCTATTATCATAAGGCACTCATTGCAACTGAGAAGACGAATGCTGTTTGCATGTTCATTGAAGAAGCTGAACACTGGGCGAAGAATCTTGACGAGAAGGCTAAAGATCCCAACTACAAGAAGCCTGCGCTGTTTGGAATTCCGATATCGTTGAAAGAATGTGTCCCGATCAAAGACTATGATCAGACGCGCGGATTTGTGCAGGACACGTTCCGTCCGACACTTGAGGATTCGGTGATGGTTGCTCAGATCAAATCACTTGGTGCCATTCCATTCTGCCAGACAAATGTCCCGCAATCGTTGCTCTCCTATAATTGCTCGAATCCTGTGTATGGAACGACGAATCATCCAATGGACAAGAATCGCACAAGTGGAGGATCGTCAGGCGGAGAATCCGCATTGATCAGCGCCGATGGATCGCTTATCGGAATTGGCGGAGATGTCGGAGGGTCGATTCGAATTCCGTGCGCCTTCACTGGAACAGCTGGAATCAAACCTTCCCATTTGCGATTCTCACACAGAGGAGTTTGTGGATCAGTTCCAGGAAGACCTTTGATCAATTCAAATGATGGGCCAATGGGAAAAGATATTGCGACTAGCGTAGATTTTTTGAGAAGTGTAAGTCGCATTAGCCAAACAAACCACATGCTTATCTATTCAACAGGTCTGGTCTGACAACTACATTTCTGAACAGGATCCGTATGTGCCGCCCGTTTTATGGAATGAGCAAGAGTTCACAAGCACAAGACCGCTCAGAATCGGCTATTATATTGACGACGGCTGGTTTACGCCGACTCCGGCCTGTCAGAGAGCGGTTCTCGAAGCGAAAGCTCTTCTCGAGGAAAAAGGACACACTCTTGTACCATTCAGACCACCAAGAGTCCCAGAAGTCATGATTATGTTCATTCGTGCAGTTTGTGTGGATGCTGGAAAGTTTTTGTCGAGAAAACTGATGAATGTATGAGATTGATGTGACAATAATCATTGAATATTCATCGAATTTCAGGATGTGATCGATCCTCTTCTCTACACCCAAGTCATTCTTTGGATGATTCCAGTGTCAGTTCAGCGAATTCTCAGCTACGCCGGCAAAGTGTTGTTCCCTCGCCTCGGCCAAATGATGAACGCTCTTACACTGAGCACTGTGGAGCTCAGAGAGACTTACGCCGATATCGAATCCTACCGAAATGAATTCGCAAAACTTATGATGGAAAAGAAGCTTGATGCTCTTCTTTGCCCAACTACCGTAACCCCGGCTCCACCTCATGTGGTACCTTCAAAGTTGTTCGCTGCGACGAGTTACACTGGAATCTTCAATCTTTTGGATTATGCTGCAGGCTCGGTTCCAGTCACGAGAGTAACAAAGGAAGACGACACGAAGCTTGAAGAAGAATATGAAGCTTCTGACCCATGGTACAAGATTGCAAAGAACGCATCGAAGGGGACTGTCGGATTCCCGATCGGAGTGCAAGTGGCGACTCCGCCGTATAAAGAAGAAATGTGCCTGAGAATTTTGTACGAAATTGAGCAGAAGGTCGTTGAGCTGTCAAAATAATCTAAAAATTGTTGAATAATGCACGGGTTCTATACATTTTTTTAATTATTTCCATATTTAAGAAAGATGTTTTCTGACAATAAAATCCATTTTGCTTCCTTTATGTGAATTTAAATTTTCATTGCGCTTTTTTGCTTTTAATGGCATTATTTCGAAATTTTATGCTAATTTTTATGCTACCATAAGCGAATCGAACTGATTGTTTTAAGAATCGTCGAAGACATTGCCTGATTTTCAGCAGCTCCTACATTCATTTTGTTAGACTCAATTCCTATCATTAATTTACAACTTACTTATTTAGTCAATTAGTCGCTTCGTCCTTCGCTTGTTTCCAAGCTTTTCGGTCCTTGGCTTGGGTGGACTACAAGGTGATAACGGCTCGTTCAGTGGTGATCTCCTTCCGAAGCGAGTCCGACCATCTCATGGGAGGCTTCCTCATTAATTTCTCAGAAATTCCCCTTCCTCAGAGTATAATTAATTTACAAAGCATTCATTATTAGGTTCCGTCTGTGTTAATTTTAGAAAAAATTCAAACTTCCTCCGAAATCGATATGAGAAAAAACTCGATCAATTCTAACTACTGCGCCAGTCTGCTATTTCAACTACGCTTTCAAGAGAAATGCTTAAAAAGCATTACATATATGAATTTGGAAGCAGTGGATTTACGGGCATTTTTAAATCGGGTCGGTATTACAGCGATCGGCCGATCGTACATAAAATAAACAAATTGTAGAAATTGAGATGATATTTGATGTGATCATGGGTTTGCCTATATGCGTTGCAATAATTATTTAAGATAATCCAATTCGATCCGAAATATTCCAAGTCTATTACATATATCCTATGATCGAACACGACTCTAAAAACCTTCCATTAAATTTTTTTTTTAATTTCGACGATTTTTTCAATATTTCAACGGAAAACTGGTTTTTCTCTCTCTTTTCAACAAATCGCCCTTGAAAATCAACGACTGTATTCGCTCTGTTTTGCGGTCATTTTTTCTCTGTATATGCAATGCAACTTTGAGATTTTTTTCAACAACTCAGGAAATTCATGCTTCAACCATTGGTCTGCAATTTTGCGTAAGAAATGTTGCGGATATATGATTTTCCTAGTAGTTGGAGATTTGGATTAAAATGCATTTAGGAAATTCCGAGAATCAGAAATCATCAAAATATGTGGAAACGCAAATATTCATTTTTTTAAATCGAAATTTAAAATTCCCCCATGATACATTTTTTTCATACCAATTCAACAAAACATCTCATTTGAGCCCTTATTTATAATTTCATATCACATTGTTGAAAAGATCAAATTCATTATTTATTTGTTTGTTTTTGAATAAAGAATTTACGCACGTGGAGATAACAGCTAAAAATATTTGGATTTTTTGTTTCGTTTTTTATTAATTAATTTATTTGTTTTTTTTTTATTATGGGGTCTGTTTTCTTTGAACATTTGCTCGATGTTCTAAAAGTACAAATTGGCTATTCAAAAATGATAAAACCTACTTATTTTTTGTTTTTTTTTTTTGAGGAAAACTATTCTGATTGAAAATTATTTCTTGTTTTTTACATTCTCTTTTCATTTAAAAATTACATCTATACTGATTTTCAATAATCACGGGGCCGATTTTCCCGAATTCAAACACTTCCATTGGATTGTGTTGGTCTGCTAGACGATTTTCGAATTCACACGTTTAATCTTTTTCTCAAGTCTTTGTTAAATATTTGAAATCCAATTGTCAATATTGTCATCCAAGTCAATCTCTTTAAAACATTCGAGAATCGTATTTGCCATAAATTTCTCTCAACCAAATTTCGATTGATATTTATTCAAGACTTTCAAAGTTTGAAAATCGAATCGAAAGAAAGAATGCGTTGAAAAAAAAATAAGTTTGATCCTCACATAAACGAGTGTCTCACCACTATTAAGTCGGTGTGCACACACTCTTCGCTAAATACACACCAATATTTTTTTATTTACTTCGAAGTTATGATAGTCAGTCGCTCATTCGTCATTTCAATTTCATCGTTTTTCTCGTTCGTTGCCATGGTGGCCAATATTCGACCGCCATATTTGTGGTCGAGCTCAAAAATTCGACAGGCGGCGAGATCAAAATTCGCCGCCTATCTAAATGTGTCAATGTTTGTTTGAGATAGAGCCGAAATGCGCTATTACTTGGTCGTAAAATGGTTTTTCTATTTTAAATAATCACAAAATTATCATCAAGTGTCAAAAGGTTGCCACAATTTTCAGAAAAAATGATGATATTGTTACTTCTGGTTTTGGCGATTTCTGGAATTGTCGCCTATTATATCTATTTCGAATCGCAAAGAAAACAGGTTCAAATGTTTTTTTTTCAGAATCTTTGTTCAAATTGTTTTCTTCATTTTCAGATCCGTGAAAAACTAAACGTTGTTGTCGAAAAACGGCGAGCGGAGGTTCGCGAAAGCATCGAATATGCGACGAAAGCTGCTGCTCGCCTGAATCCCGAAATTCGCGATAAAATCGCTAAATTGGATTTTCAAGAATTGCAGAGTTGACAGATTTGAGAGAGAGAAAAAAAAAGATAGTTTGAAATTACAGAAGCAATGCAAAATGGCGAATTCAGTTGTCATCAGGTCATTTTGACATACTACCACAAAGCGGTCATTGCGAATGAAAAAACAAACGCTATCACTCTGTTTATAAGGGTACATAGTTGTAATAAAACATGCATTCGATCAACGTTTTAGGAAGCCGAAGAATGGGCCAAAGAATGGGATGAAAAAGCGAAAGAGCCCGATTTTAAGAAGCCGCCTTTGTTCGGAATCCCGCTATCTCTCAAAGAATGTGTTATGATCAAAGGGTATGATCAGACACGTGGATTTGTTCAAGACGTTTTCCATCCAGCGACAAAGGATTCCATTCAAGTGGAGCATTTCAAAAAACTTGGTAGGCATTTTTCACTCATTGATTTTGTTTTCATTTATTTTCAAATTTCATAATAGGCTTGATTCCTTTCTGCCAAACGAATGTTCCACAATCTCTGCTTTCCTACAATTGCTGTAATCCGATCTATGGAACAACAAATCATCCAATGGATAGGAATCGCACAAGTGGTGGATCGTCGGGCGGAGAGGCCGCACTTCTGGCAGCCGATGGATCACTCATCGGAATGGGAGGAGATGTTGGCGGATCAGTGAGAATCCCATGCCATTTCACTGGAACAGCTGGAATCAAACCTTCAAAAATGAGGTTTGCACATCGCGGATCGGGATCGAGTGTTCCTGGAAAACCGATGATCGATGCAAATGACGGGCCGATGGCGAAGGATGTCAAAACGAATGTCGAATTCTTGAAACATGTTTTGAAAATAATTTCTGATAGTATCACTGACTGAATTATTTCAAGGTGTGGGGAGACAGCTTCCAATCAAATGCCGATCCATATTGTCCACCGGTCAAATGGGATCAAGAGCAGTATTCGAAGAAGAACCTCCGCATCGGGTATTATGTCGACGATGGTTGGTTCACACCGACACCTGCTCTTCAACGCGCAGTTCTCGAAGCCAAAGAGCATTTGGAGAAGGCTGGCCACACATTGATCCCATTCCATCCACCGAGAGTTCCCGAAGTCATGCACATGTATTATCGCGCAGTTTGTCTCGACGGAGGGCAATATATTTTGAGAAAACTTCTTAAAGTACTGTTAGAAGCTACTAAAACACTATTCTTTTAATATTTGAGGATCTGATTGAGCCAACAATCTACATGCAAGTGACGATTTGGATGGTACCATTGTGGGTTCAACGGGTTCTCAGTCTTCCCTTTTCGTTCTTTTTCCCTCGAATGGCTTTGCTGATGCGAGCACTCACAAGAGACACATTCAGTATGTTTCATGATGCATTATTGAAATTGTGAATTTCTATCCAAAATGTTTTAAGAGCTTCGCGAAGCATACGCCGATATTGAGGAGTATCGCGGCCAATTTGTAGAACTCATGATGAAAGATAATATCGACGCGATTCTCTGTCCGCCGCAGGTATTTTTTAAAACAATTATTATTAATTGTTGCATTTAATAGAATTGCTTTGATATTCTAGATTATGCCAGCTCCTGCCCATGATATTCCATCAAAATTGGTTTCTGGAATCAGTTACACTTGCATTTTCAATCTTCTCGATTTTGGAGCTGGCGTGGTTCCAGTGACTCATGTGACAAAACTTGATGAAGAAAAACTGAAAGATTATCCAGAAACTGATAAGTGGTACAGTTTAGCGAAAGAAGCCACCAAAGTAGGAATTCAAATTCGAACAGTTGAAATCCGAAATATTGTAGGGATCCGTTGGTCTTCCTGTTGGCGTACAAGTTGCTGCTCCACCATATAGAGAAGAGACAGTACTGCGAGTGATGAGAGATATCGAAATCGCAGTCACTGGCAAATAGACATACTTTTGCTTCATTTTTGCTATCAATTTTTTATTTCGAATAAATAAATGTCTAATGAAGTGGACGGATCTTGCATAAAAACGCTCGCTCGTCAATTTGGGCAATATTGTTCCAACGAGAATATTCCGAATTCTTCGACTCGTGTGGATCAGAGACAAGCTTAATTATACTAATTAAGTTGATCAAAACATTTTCTAATTTTACCACAGTCCACCATTCCTTATCCATATTGTTTGGCTCACCATCTCCCCAATTTACATAATTGACGGCGGTTCCATCAGTCCAAATCCATTTCTGATCTTGATAAATCAACCCAATCCAAACTTGATCATTCCATCGTTTATCTTTGTTTGTAATTCCAGCCTTACTAAACTCTATAATTTTTTTTCTCAAATAACCAATTTCAAATGGTCTATGTACCGACGAGCAAATCGTTTTCTGCTTGCGAATGAATTGACGCCAATTCGCCACCGTCAGCTTGGCAAGCGCTTCGAGCATCGTTGAAATTTGTGAATTTGACAGTATTCTGCAATGTCCAAATAAAATTCGAAAAATCCGCGACAAGAATGACACCTTGTAGCAGAAATCGGTTTCTCTAAACCAAGTGTATCCGTTCGGGCAGTGACTCGGAACTGAATTCAATAAATTTAAGTGCAATTATTGTCAGCGTCTAACGACTGAAGGGAAGGGGATCCTTCAAATTCACGAAATCAGTGTAATTTAAACTTATCGTTGACTGAATATTAAATGCGCGTACGCTATAATGCAATGTACGCAGTCTCGCGTACTTCTCGCTGCCTCGATACGCATTGGCACATAGCCAATTATCTTTTTTAAAATTTCTTCAAGTCGTTTGACTCCGACAATAATTAATACTCATTTTGATAATTGACTTACTAACTGGCGTCGGACAAGTTGGTGGCACGATTTGTGGATAAGCGCAAATGAACGGAAGCGTATGATTGCAAGCATTTGTTGACCACGAGGATGTTCCGATTTCAAGTTGAAGACACGAGGTTCTGCCTTGTGATTTTGGTTCTCCTTCAATTTTTCTGCTCACTTTCTTCTTTTATCTTTGATTTTTATCATACCGACTTTATAGTGAGTGTAGTCATATTTCGAGCCGTCAGTCCAATACCAATTCAACGGATTCGTGACGTCAGCGGCATTGGCTTTGGCACCCAGCCAAGCTTTGTTCGAGAAGAATCGGTTGGCATTGCTTGCAATGAAACTGTTGTCAATTGCATTATGAACCGACACCAAATGGCCGGATTGAGATGCACAGATTGTTTCGGCAGTATCGAAATTAACAGGAGAACGATAGAACTGAAGGCATCTGGAAAATGAATTATGAATGAATCAAACTTATTTTATGTTTCGACAATTATTTGGAATCAATATTCTAGTTACTCACGAGCTTGAAGTTGTGTCAAGAACAGCATTTGGTGGGCATTGCCCGACAATTGCAAGAGGTAGCAAAACGCAGACTACGAGTTTCAGCATTATCTCTCAAGTACACAGAACATTGGCCCAACCGATCAACTTTAAATATTCCAGGTTCTTATCGGAATATTATCAGTTCCGCGATTGATTCAATTTCGTTTCAATTTAATATTCGTCGCCATACTACACAACATTTTATGGCTACACTACTCTCAATAATTACTGTACGCATAAGCGACTGGTCGCTGACTAGCAAAAGTCGTAGCCCGTTTCACTTAATGCATCGGACAAAACGGTGCAAAGTAGCGAGTGTCTGGATATGACCGAATTGGGGATTTAATTGAAGAGGCGTTGGTGGGGCGGCGGCGGCGGTGGCGGCGGTGTTCACCGGCGCCGAATAACATCCTAATGAACACACGAGTAAATTGCGAGTCAATGGAATGTGAATTGAAGGTATTTTTCGTTTCTGTTTTCAAATTTTCGAGCATTTTTGTTAAGGTCAAAGCCTACCGATTCATTGCTTACTCTGCAATTTCTTTTAGCTTTGTTGCTATTTGCTCAGTATGTCTTTCATTACCGATAGTCTACTTTTATATTAATAATGTCAAAACAAGTATGCAAGAAGATATCGATTTCTGCCGAGTAAGTTTAATTTTTTACTTTCTTCAACGATAACCATATACACGTCAGCCAAAGACATTTGGACAGAAGTACAGCACGTTAAACAGCTTCCTCGAAACAGGACATCTCGTCAAGCCGGCTATACGAATTCCGGAAGCTCACAAGACGATGAATATGTCGGAGATGACGATCCGAACGGATTCGATGAATGTGAAGGGTGCTGTTTGCCAGGTCCGCCGGGCAGTCCTGGTGAACCTGGCAGGTCCGGTCGACCTGGAAAACCTGGAATTCCCGGGCTTCCCGGCAGTCCGGGAAAGCCACCACAGCAGCCTTGTCAGCCGATCACTCCTCCACCGTGTGCCCCGTGCCCAGCTGGACCTCCGGGAAAACCAGGACCTCAAGGCCCACCTGGTGATCCAGGTATTCCCGGTCCGCCGGGAGCTCGTGGAGAAGATGGAGAACCTGGAGAACCAGGACCGCCGGGACCACCTGGCGAGCCTGGATTCCCAGGGCCACAAGGACCCCCAGGACAGCCCGGCATTCCAGCGGAACCGGTCCCATTCAGAGCCGGTGTTCCTGGACCACCAGGAGATCCGGGACCGCCGGGACTTCCTGGCGAGATCGGAGAAGTAGGCGATGATGGTCCGCCAGGACCTCCTGGACCGAAAGGACCACCGGGAGCCTCCGGTATACCAGGAAACGATGGTCCGCCGGGAGCAAAAGGACCTCCGGGACCACCAGGAAATCCAGGAGAGCGTGGAATTTGTCCCAAATATTGTGCAATCGATGGTGGCGTTTTCTTCGAAGATGGAACACGACGATAACAAATAAAAATAATACAAGCGTTATTATATAGTTTATGTATATATCTAAAATATGTGTTTGCCTTTATTTTCCGAATAAATTAATAATAAAATATATACTTGTTGAACGTCCCTTTGTTAAAACGAATTCAACCGTTTTCATAATTATCATGTGTCCGATTCGCAGAAGAAAAAAAAAACAAAGATATGGGAATGCAGGGTGGAAAACGGTTACACGGGTGGAACGAGCGATGCGCAACAAGAAGTCGACGAGGCGACAAGATAACACCGCGTTTTTCGTTTCTCTTAAACTTGCCGAAAAGCCACAAAAAATTGCATTTCTCATAATTAATACACATTTTTGAATGAGTTGAAAAATGAGAATCAAACAAATAAGGAAGTAGAATATAAGAATAGGTTTTCTTCTCTCATATTTTTCACTTTTCTCATAAATCAAATTTCAAAAAGGGGGAAGAATAAATGAAACATTTCAGATATCCAACTATTTTTTTAATAGCTCACTATTTCACGTTTACAAGCCAACGAATTATTTTTTTCAATTTTTTTTTCAAATTCAAATAATTAGGGAAGAAGTCGAAAATTCATAGTTTATCAAAATCACGTTGTTTTCCGATTGAATATGGTGAAAGTATATTTAAATATCTGCAATAAAATACGGGTTTTTGGGGAATATCTTAAAAGCCGATAATTAGTTGCACGTTTTCAAGATAAACCAAAAAATTTTATTTTAATTTTACTATCGACTATACATAATTAAAATGTCCGTTCGTTGTTAATTAGTTTGCTAATATTCTCACAAATTCATCATCAGATCGAAAGCGAAAGTGTTAATCAACCAACAAGAGACGAATCCAAAAAATATTGTAATATTTTCGTCTGCTATCGCTTACATCCCACCCTTTCGAACATGCCTTCGATTGTGGGCGGAGCGATCTCTATAAAAGGCGATTGAAACGCGTATCTGTCTAATTGCGCATCGCAGCGTCGGTTTCTTGTCGATTTTTTGTATTGCAAGTTGAAATGATTCTTGTTTTTACAATGTTTGCATTTTCAGAATGTCAGCTCGTGTGGCTGGCTATGCGGCCATCGCGTTTTCGATCTCCTCGTTGATTCTTGTCGCCTTGTTTGTACCAACGCTTTATGATAAAGTCAACAACATTACCGGAGAGCTTTATGATGATATGAGCGAATTCCGGGATCTTCACAACGAGGTGTGGTCGAATATGCGGGGAGAGTCGTTTGGAGGCTCGATTGTTCCATTCGCCCGCAAGAAGAGACAGACAAGCAGACCTGGCGAATGCTGTAATACACCGGATTAACTTGAACTCATCATTGATTTGATTTGTTTCAGTGTGCAATTCAAATAACGAGTGCCCAGCTGGACCGGCTGGACCTCCAGGAACCCCAGGACAGGATGGAACTCCTGGACATCCAGGAGAGCCTGGCGCTCCTGGACTCCCAGGACATTATCCAGCTATCAATATGGACGCCCACCAACAATGCCGCATGTGCCCACCAGGTCCACCAGGATATCCGGGACCAGCTGGACCACCAGGAGCTCCAGGAGATAAGGGCAACGATGGTGTTCCAGGACTCAAGGGACCAGACGGTCATCCAGGTCATCCAGGAAATCCAGGATACGGTGGAGAACCGGGAGCACCAGGAAAGAACGGAGAACCAGGAGAGAAGGGACGCGACGGGCAGAAAGGATCGAAAGGTGCACCGGGACCTGCTGGACCACCTGGACCATCCGGACAGCCAGGATTCCCGGGACAAGCTGGAAACGACGGTAATCAAGGTGTTCCGGGAATCCAAGGACCACCAGGATCGCCAGGAGAAGACGGAGCTCCGGGAGCCCCTGGATTCGATGGCCAACAAGGACCAACTGGATCCCCAGGAGAGGATGCAAACTACTGCAAATGCCCACCAAGATCAAAACTTTCTCGTTAGATTTGAAATAAATCACATTCATATAAAAATGGCTTTATTAGAAGACTGCGATATCTTTTCTTTCAACAATGTACAAATTGTCATCGATTTTGCTAACAAAAATAAGCGTCCAGAAAGTTGCGATCGCGCTAAAGATATGCCAAAGATCATGAGATGCGAAGAAGTTTAATAGAATGCATGGTTTGTTGAGAGATCGGCTTTGAGCACTAGTTTTCTACAATCACAACATTAAATGACATTCATGAAAAATAACAATTCAAAGTCATACAGTCCAATCAGTTCCATCGTCGAGATAAAAGTAAAGTGCGACAAACCAGGAAATGATTGAGAATAATCCGTATAACGAGACAGATTTCGAAATTTTTTCTTTGTGAACAACTTTCATTATTGTATAAAACAATATATAGAAGAAACAATTAATAGCTAGAGTATACGGCAAAATCTGAAAAGAGAAATGAATCACTTAAAAAAAACGGAATCATACCTGTTGCAAATGAACAACGTTAGCCAAAAAAGTGTAAACTACGATGAGAACAAAATTCAGACCGAACAAATTTAAACACCACGCTTTCGAATATGATGAGTTCACTTTAAATATGAATATTCATTATATTAGAAAATTTCTACTTACGTTTTCTGATTTCTCTACAAAATCCTAGAGTGGCTAGTAAATGAATTCCCGCTATGATACCGCGAATATGCTGCTGTTTCGAAAACATTGTAATGAGCATGTTAGCGCCGAAGATGGCAACAAGAAGGGAGTTGGTGTATTGCGGTGATGGTGGTTCGCGGCGAACAAGATTTTGTCGTACGATTAAAAGTCCGCAAATCACTTGAATACATGGAGTATCTAGATACAAATGAGAAATTTAAGAAAAAAGTTAAACGTAATTGAGCAAACCAAATTGGAATGCAATATCGCTGGGACATATATGGTATGTTGAACTCGCAATTGCTTCAGTTATAAGGAAAGCAGCAATCATCATATCGATTAATGCGCACTCATAAACTCCATTTTGAGGATTCGTCTAAAAAAAGGACATTCAACTAATTTTAATAAATGAATATTACCGAGTGTCTCGATCTTCTTTTCAGCGTATAAAAGAAGAAAAAAGATCCGAACATCAGATATCCAGCATTACTAATGATGTTGTTGAATGCCCGAAAATCACCGAGAGGTTTTGCGCAAGCATGATTGAAGAAGCAAGTTTGATCAATATTGGAATATGAAGAATTTGTCCACTGAAAGAATTTACTTAAAATAGAACATCGAATACAAACATTACGTCGAGAAGGCCAAACGCGACTTGCATGAAAATTGGCAGAAATACGGCCAAGGGATACTTGAAAGCATCAAAGTGAGTTGAGAGGGAATCTTGAATAATTTCAGAAGATGTTATTTGTTCGCCAATTGGAACCACTAGGTGTTCCGAGGGTTCCGGGACCACAGAATCTTTAACAATTGGAATCGTCGGCTGCTCATGACTCAAATCAATTAAATTTGATTCATTTGTAGATACATGTAACGGATTTGAAACCACACCAATAGATTGTATTTTTCTCAGAATAAATAGTTGGCCATTGAGTCTAAAAGTTATTATTAAAATGCAATTAAAATTCTTGAATCTTACAACTTCGGTGACATCCCTAAAAACACTATGATAGTCAACGCAAAGACGATAAACATGGCGCTAATCGGAACTTTATAGCTATCTGTTTCCAACTTCTCAAACTTGAAAGTGACCTGCTTATTCTGCAGAACATGCTTTCCTGATTTAATACTTTAGATGATTTTAAGATATCATTTCATACTTGGTGGTGCATCCGGATTGCAAACAGAATCATTGGCGTTGACAAAAACATAAATTCGGAAACTTTTGTACATTTCGATCTAAAAATTTGATACAAAAAAAAAATGAAAAATTGACCACCTCAGAATGAGAAAAGTACAAATCTCCTCGTCTATCGAATGTGAACTTTCTGCTATTTTGGATTTCTGAATGTAAATTTGCATCGTAAATATTTTCCTGAAAAAATCAAATCATATTTAAAAAAAATGAAATAATCATACGGATTCAGGAGATGATACAAGCGTGGCACAAAAGCTATCCTTGCTTTCTACAGTAACTCGAAGCGATGTAATACCTCAAATTATTAAAAAAATTAGTTTTAGTCATAGTTCAAACCTTGGCTTTTGGCATCAATGAAATATCCCAATGGTTTAACAATTGTCAGGCGTTGATCTTTTAAAACAACAGTTTTGGAGTTTTGAGGAAACCTGAAGAACAAATTTTAAAAACTCAAAGAGTTGCAAAAAAACTTGATCGCATATTGTGATTGATCATAAACATTCCAATTAATGTTGTAATTTACGTCTACTGCAATTCGAGATTGAACCGTTATTGTAAACACTTGATTTTTAGAGTTTTTTCCATTTTTCTTAAATTCAAAATCTTTTTTCGATAACGGTTTAAGCATTTTCCCGTCAGAATATAATAGTTGATCACTTCTAAATCAGAATTTAAAAAACGAATGATTCCAGATAGTTTTCTACCCATAGTTAACAGGAAGTTTGATAGAAACTGCATCACGTCCATTTGAGCACACTATAATAAGGATTGGATCAGATCCAAAAATTGCATATTGTTCTGGATCTTCAATTGCAGCACTGATTCGAATCAAATCCAACTAAATTGAATTTTTACTGCATTACCCCTTATTATTTTAATCGATCAATAATCTTACAGCGAACGAGACATTGAGCGTTTTATAATAAACATTGATTTTTCCATGGCTGACAACTCCACTTATTTTCTTCGCGTTTATCGGATTTACATTGAGAGGCGATGAATTGTTTAGAAAAACTGCTGTGTAACTGAAAATTCGTACTTTCCCGATAAGAAAATCGTTTTGAATAACCATTTCAGCAAAAGGATAATTAAAAGTGAAACATTTCTCATAGCTCCAAGACAATCTGCAAAAAAATTGATTTATGAATATCGGCGTCATGCGAATTTTTATATGTATATTACTATCGCAAAAAAATAGCACTTTGATAAATTGTGGACCATCGCACTATTTCGAGACGGTAATTTAAATTCGAATTTAAACTGTGGGAATTTCGGGTACCGTACTCTGGATAACCTGCGAAGCTAACTCGCCGTAAATCGACGCATGATTCTCAGTGCTTGGTTATCTCGCAGTTTCGCGAGTGGTGCATTTTGCGGAAGGTGTATGCACAGTTTACTGCATATATCTATGCGTAGAGTACATAACGCGTAAGAGCGAAATAGTGAACTTTTTTGGAGAAATAATACACATTATCGTTCTTTCATACTTCGCATATGCATGTTCCTTGAATTTGTCAATTTTCAAAATAATAATAAGGATATATATACCATTAGCAGAGGAGAGCAGTTTATAAAAAAATAAAATCAGACTTTATAACCTTCTAAAATGTTAGAGGAATAAGCTAATTGGTTCTATTTTACCACTTTTTTTCTCCTAAAATTTGTCATTGTTTCGATTCCATTGTATGTCACTGAATCTCGGGTTTGTCCGCCGTTTCTACGACACAATTTGCTATGTAATGTGTGACGCATTCTCTCTCTAGGCAAAAATGTATATTGTCGAAGGCTAACGACCGAAAGAAGGTGGGGCCTTTAAATTCACGAAATCAGTGTAATTTAAATTTATCCTTGACTGAATATTAAATGCGCGTACGCTATAATGCAATGTACGCAGTCTCGCGAACTTCTGGCTTTCTCTAGACGCACATAGCCAATCAATTTAATAAATTTCGTCAAGTCGTTTGACTCTGACAATACATACAGCTCACCGCAACTCACGTGCGGTCTCGAAAAATTGGTCGACACTTTCACAAAACACAAATGCAAGTGCGGCACACTATCACAGGCTGAATTTTAAAATTATATTATTATGGGTAATGCATAGTCACGATTTTCTTTTATTTCCACGAAGATGTTGACTTTTTTGATATTTGGTTATTGAAGTCGTAAACACACTCAATATATTCATTTAGTTCTACGTATATATATAGTCGACTTCCGGCGACTGCTGTACGCGGGTAGATTTACGCGCATGCGCCTTGAAAAGGTCTCGCCACGCGTGAATGCATATTTTGCTGTTTTCACGTGAACTGCTTCGTTTTAATTGATGAGTTTGGCATTTCTTGGAATTTCCAACGTCATTCGATTAAAAAATTATCGAACCGACACATAAAATTTGAAATAACCTGTTAGTCCTTGCGAGACCATTGCGAAAGACGCATTCCCGTAAATCTACCCGCGTACAGCAGTCGCCGGACGCCGACTATACGCAATTATATTAATCAATCAAGATTTGGCCGTGGCCGAAACTATTTTTGCGGCCAATTTTTCTAGGCCGCACGTCAGTTGCGACGAGCCGTGACGCACGGCGTTCACACTAGTGGGATTTAGCTGGAAAAAAAGAAATGAAATTAACAAAAGAAAGACTGAAAATAATATGTAGAATGGAAATTTGAATATTTCTGCAGTTCAATAAAAAAAAATTACGGACCTCTGAATTCTCATCCGATTGAACTATTGTTAAGCTTTTTCAATAGAAAATGTCTTGCGAAAAACGTTGTCGCTGCACTTTTTTGTTAAATTTTGAGAAAAACTCAAAATACTTGAAAAAAGAGTCAAAATCAGGCGATTTAAAAAAAAGTCGCCTGCGCGACAAAAACGCCAACAACCGACAACAGACACAGAGTTTGCATTCCTGGTAAATATAACTAGTGTGAACGCCGTGTGACATTGCATTCCGTAATACATATTTAGCCGCGTATAAGTTTACAAATGAGTAACACTGATTTCACTGCACGTTGGAAAATAGATGAAACATGGATGAAAAGGGAATCTGTGGCAGATAATTTTTTTGATCCACTTTAGATACTTGTTTTTTTTTAATTGGACGAAAAAAAAACAAATGAAAAATAGATTTAAAAAAATGGATCAAAAGTTGATAAAAACTGATCTACCACAGATCCCCTTTTCATCTATTTTGTAACGAGTAGTGAAATTGATTTTCCCGCTACTGATCAGTCATTTGACACCGACAGTTGTTAATATCAAAATGTTTATAACTGATAAGAAAATGTTTAAGTACCTGCGTTTTCCTCCGGAAGTACGACAAAGTTTCAGAAAGTGCGATGCGAAAAAGTGTCAAAGTTTTAGCGGTGATTCAGAGCGCGGTGTGCGTACCAGGGCTGCGCATTTTTCGTTTCTCGATCGTTTCGAAATTTTCGAACCAAAAAAATTCCGGAAGAAAATTCGAAACACACTTAGAATGGCGGTTGGGGTCAGAGAAAAAACCCCCATAATCTGAGGATGTATGCACAAAGCAATTTCCGCGGAAAATCTTATCTCCGAGACCATAATTTCTTTGTTTGAGCATTTCCAATTTCAAATAATTTCACAGCAATCGCGCTCTAACGAACCCGCGTATCTTTACGTTTGAATTTAATTTTCCTTATTTTTGAAATTTAACCGTTTTTTTATAATTATAAGTTTTCTAGGAGTAAATGTCGAAGAAAACACAAAATGAACTTGCTCCTTGGGTGGAAAAATACAGGCCACAGACTCTTGCCGATATAGTTGGAAATGAAGCTATTGTCGATCGTCTTCGAGCTATTGCTAAAGATGGCAATGTACCAAATATTATTCTTTCGGTGAAATAAAAAATTTAATACAACATTTAAACAAAATTTTCGATTTAGGGGCCTCCTGGTTGCGGAAAAACTACTTCTGTGTGGGCTTTGGCACGAGAATTGCTCGGAGACAAAATTGACGTTGGAGTTCTTGAATTGAATGCTTCTGACGAAAGGTATTTTTAACAAATCAAATGCGGAGATATTTTTTATTTTCAGAGGAATAGATGTTGTAAGAAATCGAATAAAAACGTTTGCTCAAACTAAGGTTTCTCTTCCACCTGGACGACATAAAATCATCATTCTTGACGAAGCTGATTCGATGACTGAAGGAGCTCAACAAGCCCTTCGCAGAACTATGGAGATTTACAGCAAAACTACAAGATTTGCCCTCGCGTGTAATTTGTCCGAAAAAATAATTGGTAATAATTTACATGAAAATATTACATTCGTAAGAGAGCGCCCAACGCTTATTCACGGGGAGTTTGATTCGAGGGTTGTCTGTAGAAAGGTACCAATTCTTACTGTTCAAATTAAATTTTGAACAACCATCTCGAAAATTGCGATCCACAATTTTTAAAGGCGCTGGTTTTTATTTTATGCGATGATAATAACAAATAATAATAAATTTCAGAACCAATACAATCTCGTTGTGCGATTTTGCGATATTCTAAGCTGTCTGATGCAGAATTGTTGTGTCGAATTAAAGAAGTTTGCGAATTCGAAAATGTTAACACGGATGATCAAGGTCTTCAAATGATCATGTTTACAGCTCAAGGAGATATGCGACAGGTATATATTTTTGTAAAAGTAGTTATTTTTGGCGTAGACGAGCTATTTTGACAAATATAAATTATGAAGAGCGGTTAAAAGTTTTGATTTTGTGCACAAGTAGGCTATAAAAAAATACAAATAGAAGAAGCAATGACTCACCGCAGTGAGCCACAATATTAATAATGATTGATCACAGTTTTATCAATCGCAAATATTACATCTGTGAACGTGTTTGAACAGTGCTAGCAAGCAAAAACTGTTGTGAATGTGAATGAAAATAGATGTTTCAATGTACGGTCTTAACCATTATTTCATCAACGTTTAATCTATAATTTTTTTCCATTTTCCCAGTTGTAGTGTTAGCATAAGCGTCGCCAATATAAATACAACATTTTAGGAAATACATTTTATTTTCAGGCGCTAAATAATTTGCAAGCCACCGTAAATGCATATAACAGAGTAAACATGGAAAATGTTCTGAAAGTTTGCGACGAGCCGCATCCTGAGCTCATGGTCAAAATGATATCGTTGTGCACGGAAAACAAATTCTTTGAAGCGTCGAAGATCATTCACGAATTCTACAGACTTGGATATTCGCCAGAAGACATTGTTTCGACTTTGTTCCGTGTTGTGAAAACAGTTGAACTGCCTAAGGAAATTGGTGAACAAATGCGAATGGAGTACATAAAGGTTAAAGAAATGAAAACCCCTAGCAAGCACATTTTTTAAGGTCATTGCATTATGTCATATTCGAATCATTCAAGGTCTCGCCACGAAGTTGCAATTGTCGCGAATGATTGCTGATCTGTGTCGGGTTAAAATCTAATACCGGTTTGAATTGTAAAATATTTTCATAAAAGCTACTAATTTGTATGTATAATCAATCAAATCTCGTTGAGGAATGTCGAGTTGATTGAGCTTCTCCATATATGGTGACCACTGATTTTTTCAACATTGGCATCACTTGGTAATGACAAAACGTTTTTCGGAAAGCAGTGTTATAGGGTTTAATATAGATGATTGATATCATAGGAGATGTAATAGGCAGAAAGCTAGAGATAAGCTATAAAATAGGAAATTTGTTTTTTAACGATTTTTACCTGAAAATTGTGTAAACTAAATACTCGGATGCTTGAAAATTGACAATTTCCAAATGATATAAACCATAAAGCGTAATTGGCGGAAATATGAAAAGAAGAGGAAGAGATGCTTGAATGCTGAGCACTTCAATCAACTTCTTATGCCCTCTTAGTGTTTCTTCGCTTAATTGCTATAAAAATATCAACATTCGAGTTCGAAGGCTTATTTAAATCTTACCGCGATGTTAGACATAAGATAGAAATTCACTTTTTTGTAGAAATATATAATCAGCACATATATTGGAAACATTGGAAGAACTATTGTTGCTAGCACAATGCATGTCATAGGAGAATTGATCATAAAATTTCCAGAAACAAAAAATTGATCTAAGTCGTATTGGGGTTGGTTTGCCTTCAGATACTTTCGAATTTCAACGGAATCTGCTCTGGATAATGTGAACAGTACCTGAAAATTAACAGAAATGCTTGTGTTGAATTTAAATCAACGCTGACATGTTGGGTTAGAGCTAGTAACCATAGACTGAAGCAGAATAGAATGCACGAGGACTTGTTCGGCATCTGACGAACGAGAATCCAGTAGCGGAATCCGAACGAGATTGGAAAGCAGAGGAACATGTAGAATAATGAGTGAAGCATAAGACAGTAGAAGAAATAACCACCCTGAAAGGGTTTATTTTTCAATAATCACATTTTTATCGTTTGAATATTTTTTTAACATTTCGTTTTCTATTGAGAAGTTAAAAGGTTCGCTTTTAGAGTCTCGTCGAAATGACAGAAAATTTTGAAGTGCGATTATTTTTTATTTGAATTGCCGCATTTTGTCTCATATGGAAAGTCTATTGGAAGATTTTTGTTCAGTTCAACTAAGGTGGTCTCGACGGCGACCCGGGACATCTGGCCAACGTCTCAGGCTGACAGACCGTACCTAAGAATTATTTTCAAATGAATTTTGAGCATCTTGATTGTTGTGGGCTCCCTAGCGGAAATTTCCCTTTCCCGAAAAGAAGAGTTTGAAAATATTCATCTCAACAAAATTCGCAAAATTTTTCCGCTAAAAACCTGCTCGGAAAATCACGCGTATAATAAAATCTTGCGTTCTTCGCAGAATTGTCAAACCCAAAAATTTGTTGAGATTAAATATTTCGACTACTTTGCATGAAGTTGAATAAGTTTATAAGAGAAGTGCCAAATTACAGGATGTCAGTCATTTTTTTTAGGGCGGGACCAATTTTATGGCAGCCCGCGCAATTCAAAATTATCTCATTCGTCCGTCCGCGACGGTATTTATTGAAACCTCAGAACCAGCAATCCATCCGCCGGGTCCTAACGATACGTAGGCAAACGCCCATTTGTTGGGAATAATTCTGAAAAAAAAACAGTTTTGCAAACGATTATTTTCGATTTTCGTGCATATAGTATGTGATGAATTACGATGTTTGAGATTTGCGAATCAATGCATCCGCTTGAACAGACATTGTGATTTGCCGATTCAATTCACCTAATTTGTGCCATTGCCGTCGAAAAAGCGAACACAAGGTCACCCAATGTCGAATTAATAAGGAAAATGCTATAAATGCGTAAAGTTTGTGGAGATTTAAAAATGATGAGCATCAAGAGTAGAAGACTCATAAATATTCCACAAGTGCCTGTGACCCAGTACACGCCGGTGGCCGCATAATCATAAACGGAAAATGTTTGATTCTGCAAAATTGATGCGTTTGATTGAATAAAAATGCGAATTTGGAACCTTGTAAATGCTCCAATATGACATAATAATCAGGTTATCCTGCAAATATTAAAATAAAATTTGCGAAATATTACATCATCGGTAGATTAGTTATTATTAGTATTGTGAGAACATAGAAATATTTTCAAAGGAGTTCCTCGCGACCAAATAAAAAATAAAAATATTAGGCTTGTAAAGAACTGTTTAGAGTAAATAATATTTATAATAATAGAGACTAATTAAACGGGAAAACCCTGATACAATATGAATAATATTATTGATGATGAGTCGAGAAATTCTGCTGATCATTTAAAAAGAATTGAGTATATTCGCCAATTTCTATGTTTTGCAAAATAATTCGAAAGGAGGTATCCTTGCGCCTTCAAGCCCTCCTCAACCGTAAAACTACACCTTTGGTTTTGCGACAAGACCACGCGCATTTTAAAATATTAGGTTACTCTATGTAGTAACGTCTAGGTTTGAAAGATCTTGTTATTGTCTGAGTTTTCTAAATTCTCTTTTTTAGTATCTCAAACACTACTCAGCAATTCGATCGGAATGAACAGCGAACACTTATTGGTTTGGGATGCCCCGTAAATGATTTTGGGACATACTGAGCAGGATTCAATTAGCCGAAACAAAAGTTAGTCAGACACTCAAAATTGAGAGCAGTGTCGAGCTTGCAACGAAAGTTTTGGTGGGGAACTTGGGGGCCAGTTCGCCTTTGACCCGTGCCGTTGATTCGTCATTTTCAAGCGCGTTATAATGATACGCCACCCCCCCCCCCTATTTTCTCTTTTTTTTTCAGGTCGTATTCCTCATGATTAATAGGAGTGATTGAATTTTTCAAGGAAGTCACAGCTACGTTAGAAAAAATTCAAAATTTGTTTAATTTTCTTCAAATTACTTGAAATTGCTTGATTTCTGGGAATATCTTCGGTCTTTGTAATATCACGCCGATTTGTTATAATTCAATTCTGTTGTGAATGCGATATCGGCGAAATATGGCAGATAGCAGATTAATCAGACGTAATTCTATTGAATGAAACATGATCGATGGCTTGTTTCAATACGCCTGCACACGCAAGAAATTCGTATGATTTATTGGCGGCGTCCGGCGGCTGCTGTATGCGGGTAGATTTACGCGCATGCTCGTTTATCTTGGTCTCGCGCGGACTTACTGGTTATTTCGCATTTTATGGGTCGGTTCGATAATTTTAAAATTGAACGACGTTAGAAATTCAAAGAAATGCCAAACTCATCCAGAAAAAATTAAAAACAGCAAAATAAGCTTTTACACGTGGCGAGACCTGGGAAATCATTTTATTAATTTTGAAACTTATATTTATGTATAATCGATACATAAGAACTGAATGCTTGAAACAATTGTTAAGATCAAATACCAAGACTACGGCTTTTGGTCTATTATTATACAATCACAAAAAAAAAAACGAGCAACCTGTGTAGCTTTACGTGAATTTAATTCGCAAAATTTCTATAGAATACGGGATTTGAATTTTACTGTTTAAATCGAAATTTGAACGTAAAACAACCCCAAAATTTTAATACATTTAGGATTCTCTTGGCTGCAAGAATTGGCTGCCACGAGACCTGCACAAGGAATTATTTTAATGATTTTTTTCTGATGTTTGTTGAATACTATAATAAAAAGGATCTCGACATTTCCGCACTGAATCTGATTCTTGCATATCTGATCGCCGGTTTTTTTTGAAACAGGAAAATGTCGATAACGAAAAAAAAGAAATAATCGAAAAAATTTGAACAGGTCTTAGAGTTTACTGAAAAATTGCCATCATTTGCCGAGTGGTGCCAATAATCGAATAAAAAAAAAGCGAAAGAGGCAGTTTAGACAGCTTTATTCAATATTTTGGAGCTCAACGATCACTAAATAAAACATAATGGACTAATCTATTAGGTTCACGGCGAAACGTTTTGAAGTGAGACCTTTAAAAAGCATTATAATGCTTCAAATAGATTCTGGTGCATGAATGAATGAGCAAGCATTTTCCAAATATTCGAAAATCTTCAATTTGTTGCTCTAGACAAATGAGAAAAAAATCAAGAAACGAGTTTTTTTATCAAATGATTTTCGGTTTCTTTTTTTTTAAATGAAACTGTTGGTTGTGGCAAAAATAAAATCGAATGTGTCCACAAATAGGCTGTTTTTGCCCAGAGCGTTTTCCTAGAACCAAAAACCAAAAATGTACATTGCAACGAAAAAATAAATTTTGCTGACGAAAGATTAGTCGAAAATCCTAGCGGAATGTGAAGAAGAAGAAGAATGTCAGAATCATAGATTTTTCTTTTAGCCGGAAAAAAAAACATTCAAAGAAATAAATTCACAAAATAATTCTTTATTTTGCCAATAATAAGGTTTCTGATTGAGTGGTGAGGTAATTCAATGAATTTTCTTTCAAGCTGTCGACTTCTCGTATGGTTTGATGAAGTCCTTGTCGGCTTTCGCAGTTTCTTTATTCGGATCGCACGCAATCGCAGGAGCGGCTTTTGCGTTGGTGATGTTTGGTGGCAATGGTGGCGGCAGCATTTGTTGGAACGAAATCTCGAGATTCCCGTTGAGACACACAACAGCGGCAGCATTCGTGAATTGGTTGCAGTAGTTCGGAACCGAGAAGACCGTGATCAAACGTCTTCCGGTCATCATTTCATATCCATCCTGAACGACTTGATGCGCTCGAATAATTAGATCGATGCCCAAGTTCTTGCAAGCCTGCTCGACAACGGCTTTGCCGAACATATAACTGATACCTGAGAACTTGTAATTCACAAAAATCGCATTCCAAATAAAAGGTGTTACCGCGAATCGAATGGAACCATCCGTCTCCTTTGTTTGTCGGGTCCGACCAGAGAAGATCAATCAAGAGACCGCGATCGAGTGGCTCACAAGGACGAGGAATTCCTCGAATCACATCGAGAGATGTTAGTTCTGGCGAGAGCCCTCCGTGCATGCAGAGCACCTTTTTCGAAATGAGACCCGCCATTGGCATTCGATTGAAAACCGTCTGGAAATCCCACCACAATCCAACACCATATTTGTATTGACATTCCAGATAGAAGCCGTAAATCTGAAAATATCGTCGATGCCACATTTCATAAATTTTCAGGTGTAGCCAGTATTCCCAAACTAACTCAATTTTTAAATTGTGCTCAAAAAACGGTTGGCCGACACACAACAACCGGGTGTCTTCAATTATTCTTCGAAGCTTCGAGAAATTTAAAATGAGCTCGTAAACAAAACAACGCAAAAAAGGTTGAAGCGCGGTGAAGATTGAATTTCGAAAACCACCAACTATTCTTTAAACTTTTTTAAATCTAAAAATAATTTTTCGGGAAGTAGAAAAACTTTGGAGAGTTCAAATTGGTTGATTAGCTCAATTTTTTTGCAATCTAACATTTTAAAATGTTATGTGTACAACTTGTTGTTTTCGGCATTTTCGAGAGCGCATTTCGTTTTCGAGATTTTCGCGCTGATTGAATTTCAATTATATTCACCTTGTTAACCGACGGTGTTTCATGGTTTCCGCGCAACAAAAATATGCGATCACGATAGCGAATCTTGAGACAATACAATAGCATGAGCACTTCAATTCCTTGTGGTCCGCGATCGACATAATCTCCGAGGAACATCATTCGTTCTTCTGGAATGCGTCCAATCAAATCAAAAAGTCGATTGAGATCCTGAAAATCGCATATTCGTCGTCAACTCGGCGGATAAGCCGGCTTAGGGCTACTTGAAACTGCGCATGAATATCTCCGACGACTTTGATCGGCGCCTCGGCCTCGCACAAATTGCTCTCTTCCATAAAAATCGCTTCGCACTAAATATCAACCCTCATTATTATGATTCTTCAAAATTAAACGAAAAACCATTCTGATGATTGCTATTATTTCCTGGCCAGTCATTATATTGCAAATATTTCGATTCAAGTCATTATACAAAGCTGAAAATAATTATTTTATAGTTTGATCAATGCCGACGAGAATTCATGTTTTGACCAGATGTTGACATTAATTCATTTCTTCAAAAAAAAACACTATGGTGTCTTGAGAGATTCGAAGCAGTCGCGAAATTCACACGCATAGAGGAATCTCACATTTCTCAACTTTTATATTTAATACCGATTTTGGAAAAACGCTTTTTACGTTTATTTTCAAAAATATTCATAGTGCTATATAGTCGGCGTCCGACAATTGATGTACGCGGGTAGATTTACGCGCATGCGCCTTGAAAAGGTCTCGTCACATGTGAACTCTTATTTTACTGTTTTCACGTGAACGATTCATTTTTTTTAATGAGTTTTGCATTTCCTCGAACTTCCAAGGACATTCGATTAGAAAATTATGCGAAATAACCTGTTATTCCATGCGAGACCAAGAAAAAGACGCATCCGCGTAAATCTACCCGCGTACAGCAGTCGCCGGACGCCGACTATACTTCATTTTATTCATGTGCGATGTACTATTTCGAAACATCCGAAATTGTTCGTAGTACAGCTTTATTGTCAGAGTCAAACGACTTGTCGAAATTTTAAAAAAAGGTCCTTGGCTATGTGCCAATGCGTCTCGAGGCAGCGAGAAGTACGCAAAACTGCGTACATTGCATTATAGCGTACGCGCATTTAATATTCAGACAACGATAAGTTTAAATCTAAGCTGATTTCCTGAATTTGAAGGCCCCACTTCACTTCTATATTATTCACTTCATAAAACAACTTCTCTTATGTTAGGGTGAGTTTGATTCGCAGGTTATCCCTAGTACGGTACAAAAATTCAAACTTGAATTCCCGCCTCGAAACAATTTTTTCAAATTACCGCCTGCGATGGTCCACAATTACGCAAGGCGCTCGGTTTTTTCTTGTGATGGCATTATTAATGTTATTTTGTTCAAGAAATATAGCATTACACGCGCGACGAATTCATAGACACAAAACTAGAAAACACCATTTTAAAATGTAAAACGACTACATTATTTTTGTAGCCGCTAAAATTTCTACCCATTTTTCCTACTTGTTGGCACTATTAAATTGAAGATCGTCAAAATGATAACGCACAATTGAGTCTTTTGATACAATCGTCCATCCATTCAGCAATTTTCGGGTCGAGAGCTGGTGGTCCGTGCTTATCGGTCGATATCTGCGCAGACTTTTCGGCAGACTTCTTCTCAGCGTTTTTCGACTCATCCGAGACTGGCTTGTCATCTGAAATCACGTACTAGTTGTTGTGATGTCCAGAGTGCAGCGGGTCAAAGACGAGACTTGTCCCAACTTCTTATCTTTCCTCATCAATGTTGTTCATTGCCAGCCTCCCATGAATACCAGGAGGTCTCAATCATTCTATTTTCCACCATCTTACCACTTTTCTGATTGTTGTTGGCATCAGACATATTCAAAAGTAGCTTCCTGCACCACTAAGGAAGATTTAAGACAAAATGGCGGAAATCGCTCGGCGTGAGCTCTTTTCTTTTTTATTCCATTGATAATCATCTGTTCAATTATTTTTCAGAGATTTCAAATAAAAACATGAAATGAAAACTGAAAGGAAGTTTTTTCCTATTATGGTTTTATTTTAATAATGATCTACCGAAATCGGCCGCTGCAAGACTAACGCACGACGTAGGTCTTGCAACGACCGTTTTCGTTTTTGGTATTTTATTTTCGCATTTGAAATACTACACTAATTCCGTGAAAGAGAACGCTACGCCTTCTGAAGTTGTTTGACACCTCACTAGGTTGAAAGAAAAGATAATGGAATCTGTTAATATGATTCGAATCTTATATTCTAGCATTTCAATGTGCTTCTCACAGCGATCAACTCTTCAATTTCAAAACACCTTATTCTCATATTTATTACATTTAAATTTCTTTCATAACACAAAGTGCATTTCGCACATTTTTAAAAAGAAAATTTTTTGTTCGCATCATCAATGCCGTACATAGTGCATCTAGAAATGGATTCAATGATTTTGTGCAGTGCAAAAGTTAGCCGAATAATGCAAAATATATCATTTTTGATGACCATTTCAACTAATATATTGCATTTTCTCATACTTTGGAGAAAATTTACTTGAACGCTTAAATTCAATTTTGAAAACAGAATTTAAAAATGTTTACAATTGACAATGTTACACCCAAATATAAATGATAAATGTGAAACGCACAATGATAAATGTGAAATCTCATACTTTGGAGAAAATTTACTTGAACGCTTAAAAAAATAAATTGATAGCTGAAAGAATTTTCTTTGAAATTTCGAACCCCTTTTGAGCAATATTAGTATTCAGCTTCGTTTGAATTCGTTTTCCAATAAAATTACTACCAAAATTTAAGCAGAAATTTGAAATTCTCATAGAAAACTCTTATTGTTCGAGTTTATTTTGAAATTCGATATGAATAATGGCTAATTTCAAGTAGTATTATTTCGAAACAAATTTTGTTTTTCTTTTGTTTTAATGAAGCCAACGAAATTGAGGATAATTACTCTGTTTGAAATTTGATTTCTCGATTATCTCAATACTTAGGAAAGATGAATGATGTCAACATTAAGCCTTGTATTATCTAGGAAATTCATATTTCCCTACCCGAATTTCAAATTTATATTTAGCTGATCGCAGTATTCCTTTTTTCGAATCTAATTTCACGCGATTCGCTTCTCCAAAACGAAATCAGTTTTCTTTTGAATTGAAATGTTCGATTCATTGTACTCTGATCTGATCTTCTCGCTTCTCGAATGTTTTTCCTTGTTTACACACACACACACACACCCCGAAAATGGCGAAAAAGAGGAGGAGAAAGGGGTTCTCACAATCATCAAAAAACCACAACAAAAAATTTTGAATGTGAATGTAGCCAATCTTTTTCTCATGATTTTTGATGTTGACGTTTATTTTACAATTTTTTTGTAGTCCATGAAAAATAATAATTCAATTTTTGATATTGAAAATCTTAAATCATAATCCGTCATAACAAAATTCTAAATATGGATGAAGACATCATCTAATTTTTCAGTCGTGTTTTCATTTAAAAAAACTCACTTTATTTTCTAACACTATACTATTTTTCTTCTTCATGTTTAATGATCCTTGACCGTTTTTATGATCTAGTTTTTCTTTATGATATCTGATATTTGCAGATGCCATTTGATTCCGAATATTATCTACCAGTGCCCAAACTGAGTATCTCGCAGCGAAGGTTGAAAATTTTAGAATTCGTGTTGAATGACGTTCAATAATTTCAGAAGCAGCGATGGCTATTTGAACACCAAGGACTTTCTTTCGAATAATGAGGATGTCAAAACAGCCGAATACGAAATGACAAGAAGAAGAGGTACGAACCAATAATGAGTTGATCAAATTTATTTGTAACAACCGTTAATTGAAAGTGTCAAATGGTGGTTTCACTGACATCAAATAGGGATTCCGATTTTACAATACAACATATAAAACTTCGTAAAGAACATGTTCGCTTCTACTCATTGTTCCACTATTTTTCTATTCGAATATTCTTTTTTATGAATCTGACTTTTTATTTTGAAAGTGTGTGCATGCATGATGATAATCTGAAAACAACACAAAATTATTTCCTGTTTCGAGCTCAACTAGGCAATTCCTGCGAAACCCCTTAATGCCATTCGGATTTCCGCCGCGGCCGAACAATTTGACTCGCTCTTCGCTCCGCCCGACGTCGGACACTGTCGTCGACTTCTGTAGTGAAAAAAATGTTCACTGACATGTATTTTTTTGTATTTTTTTACGTTGCCCGACGTGTCACAAATGGGCGAAATGACAAATGAAGCCAAATTCCCAAAAAATAATGACCACAAAAATAATGGTAAATATGGATGAAAGAAAGATATTTGATATAGATTTGAATTAAATTAAAAAAAAAACAATATTCACCTAATCATTCATAATTCACTCATACGATTCCTTCGACTTTCGCTTGCTTGCGCATAGCTAATCACGACTAAGCGGTCGGCAAGTTTCTACATAATTCGATTGCAAGTGTCACCCGCCGTCGGTTTTTTTTCTCAAGTGCTCTTTGAAAGTATTTACGTGTGTCCATCGATTCAAAATAACCACACATCTTAAATTATTGATTCGACAGTCAGCGTTTGTTCTGGCCATTCTCAAATGCATTTCGAACATTCTTGCCCCCACCCTTTTCAGTTTTTGATTCACACTATATGAAATATAATTCCTGAATAATTCATCTACAAATTATATTTTTTTTCTAAAAAGTTTTGCATTCTTGAGTTTCGATTTTACCTCATAGCGTTATAATTATACGCCACCCCCCCCCCCCAAATTTCGCAGTTTCAAGAAAACCATACAAATTGGTAACAAGGCAATTGCATTTTCGAATTCAGGACCATTGAAAACATAAATGTGCGCATTTTTATTAGGGTATATATGGCAAAAAGAATCTAAATGTTCGAGCTTCATTTTCCATTTTTTTTGTAGTATGAATATTTCCATTATCTCTTCATATTCTTGAGTTTTTGCATTATCCGAAACCTTATTCTTCGAATTTTCTTGAATTCAGTGCGATATTCTTAATTTCATCCGACTACAATCTAGTCAGTTCAGTTTCAAATCTAACATTTGAAAACTGACCACCAACCCCGATGACCTTTCAATTTTTGTTTTCGTCGTGTGAAACCTTGAAACGGTTATTTGTCAACAAGACAAAAAGAAAACACTCATTTTTTTTTGCTGCCTCCGTCCTCATATCAAATATCTTTGCTATCATTCCCTGGCTTTTTCCTTTTTTCTCTTATTGCATAACAGCCGGTTTTCGCAATCAAATCCATTTTCGCTTTTCATCATTCTTTCATTAATTGTTTTGTGTCGCTGCTCCGTCAGCTTCCGAGTTTCCGGCGTGTCGCCATTTTGTAGCCAAACACACTGATGACGGGCGTGTTCTGTCTGCGGGTCAAACCGACGCAGATCTTATCGAAGACTGACGAAAATCGTCTGTACAAAAAAGAGTGTTTCTCATTTCTCGAATACTATTATTATTTAGTTGCTCAATTCCATCAATTCGCATTTTTTTCTCTTTTCTATTTATTCATCAATCTCACAATTTTTATATACATTTATTTTGTTAATATTTTTGGCCTTGTTTTGAATTTCCCGCAATAGTTCTTAACAGCCTTCTATTAGAAACCACCACCGACTATTTCACCTCCAAATATTTACAATTTTAATTTGTTTCAAGTGTTGAATGGGTTCCAAATTTGAAATTTTTGATTCCTAGTGGTTTGGTATGATATTTAAATAATACTTAAACATGTTTGCTCTGATTTCTGTGAAAAATGTGTCTGAATTTAATTTCTGCAAATAACTTAAAAATAAATTTTCTTCTTAAATCCATATTCTGAAAATATACAAGTTTCCAAATATTTATACCATCGAGTTTGCGCATTTCTAAAATCTTAAGCTCATTTCTTTTACCTGTTACACGCTGCAAATTTCATTGGAAAATCTATCTAGTTTCCATACACCAAATATGAAAAGAAAAAATCGAATTCGCTGGGGACCATCTTCCTCATAAATCTGGACAAGCCCATCAGTCGATTGGCTGAAATCGAATCAATCATCTCGATATTATCATTCCATCGATTACGCAATGATTCCAGTCCAACCAGTTACCCGAAGCTTCTTATCATTCATGAAAAATAACATCGAATTGACGGGCAGCTCCTCCTTCTCCTCATTTCGCTCTTCCTCGCTTTTCGCCATTGCAGACATGCTGATATTTTTGACTTTGAAAAGCAAAAGTTCACGAGATCAAAAATAAAAATTAGGAAGATGATTTTTATTGTTGCAGTGTCCGTTCTTGCCGATATCGAAATCGAAGATCATTATCATCACCAACAGCAGCAGCAGCAGCAGCAGCAGCAGCAACGGAATCCCGAACGACGCAGAAGCCGATCGTGAGTAGTATCGAACCGAAAATAACAAATTAGCCTGTAGTCATGGCGATGAATCTTTCTCGAAAACAAGAAAACACATTTTCAGATACAATTATCCGACATTCCCCTATTTTTCTATTTCAAACAACAACAAAAAAAACCACAGAATTCGAAATATTTTAGTGATTATAAATATTTTCGATGACAACATTTTTGAAAAATAAATTTGAAAGGTCGTTAAAATTTTTAAAAAAAGTGAACACTTTTACGAGCAAATATGCGAATGAATATATATTGTCGGCGTCAAACGACTGAAGGAAGGTGGGACCTTCAAATTCGCGAAATCAGTTTAGATTTAAATTTATCTTTGACTGAATATTAAATGCGCGTACGTTATAATGCAATGTACGCAGTTTCGCGTACTTCTCGCTGCCTCAAGACGCATTGGCACATAGCCAATCATTTTTTCAATTTTCGTCAAGTCGTTTGACTCCGATAATAGAACGATATATAGAAAAAACACGAATGGCCGTGTCTTAAAGTTTGAATATTTTCCGAGCTCAAAAAAAAAACTGTTGGAAAAGTCTTGTCGCAAAGCGAATTGTTTACGGTAAAAAAAATAAGGATAGGTTAAAGACGCATCGCGAAAAGACCTCTCGTTCAATGTTTTTTTCTTTGAAGATGGAATACTATTTCGAATTGAATTGAATTTTCCCACAGTTACCACCAAAAATCATAAAAAAAGACCCGCGTGGAACTAATCAACAGTTTTGATCTGAACACGTGCGAGAGAAAACCTGATCATAAGTTCGTAGATCAAAAACAGATTCTTCTCTGGGTCATTGTGACCTTCAATTGTGAGAAAAACCCCTATAGAGAAGATGAGTCAGAAGTTTGAAACGACGAAAAAAGCGGCGTCGTCGTTTAGGGGGTCTTCTAAATACATTAAAATTTGAAAAAAAAAATGAGGAGTAACATCTGACGAGACCAAATCGAACGAGACATGCTCGTAAATCTACACATAAAAACGAACAGATTACTGTAACATAAATAATTTAAAGCACGTCTAAAAAGGAAAAATATTTCCAGTTGAGGGGATTTTTCTGAAATTACCTATCTGCTCACGCGTGATATAAAAAACAATACGCTTGAACTGCTTAGTAGCTGAAATTGAAAGCAAAATTCATTTCTTCAAATAGCATAATCACCTCAGAACACTCAGTATATTCTCTTTCAAATATCGAAACTATATGAAATTGAAAAATCCAAACAAAACCTGTAAAGTAATTGAAAAGTTGATCAAAATCGTTTTTTTTCTTTCAATTCTAAACATTTATTTTTTCTAATTTTTAGAAATTGTCGTAATTAAGATCTAATTAACTTCTCGAACTCATAATTAAATGAATACATAAATTGTGATTATTTCCTTACTCTTCAATTTATTTTCTTAATTTTACAAATATGCATTTGGTTTTGTTCAAACACACACACACACATGCAAACCATATAAGTAAGTTAGTTGCAATCGCAAATTTTAATCTTTCTATTGTTCTGCACCAAATGTTCACCATTGTGTTCATTCGACAACACACCCGAATGCCCTTGTTTGCAAATATTCTCATCACGAGCCACTTGATTATTTTCATGACCTTTTTATCACCATGTTTTTCATTTGAATGCCAAAAATGTGTTTAAATAAGAACAGTTTGGCTCATTTTGAAGAATTTGAACGGAAAAACAACTGGTTGTTTGATCTTCAATTTTTTGAAATTATATTTCTTATTTACAATTAGACGCTTCTAATATTTTGTTAAAAACTCGAAAGAAACCAATTCCATTGCTTTTGCTCGAATTGATGTCGTCGTAAAATGGATAATTGGTATCGCTTGCACAATTCAACATATCTCACGAATTCCAATTTTTCATTCTCGCATGTTTAGGATGGTCCGCGGCGGAAAACCGCTGAAACGTGCTTCCAGTCCACGACCGATCGTCTTTCAGCATCATCCGCTATCGAAATGGCGAAATGACGAAAGCACTTCGATATCTTCTGCGGAATCCGCTTTAGGTTCAGCCAAATTATCAGCATTATTCAAAATGCTAAAAAAAATTTTAGAAGAAATTCACGAACCGAAAAAGAAAGGAGCAAAGTTCGAATGGCTTCGAAGAGAGCTCAAGCATTTTATTGATGACGTCATCGATGCCTTCGAATCAGGAGCTCCGTCGATTCAGGAGTGCGAGCAAGACAACGACAAATTGTCGGCGATGCAGCTTCGAAAGGACATCAAGAGATTCTGTAAGATCTGTGTCGATTTTCGAGAATCTCCTCCTCAACTTTGAATTATTTCCAGTTTCCGCTGTCACACCTTATTTGGAAGTTTTCGCGGCGCTTTATGATTTGATCATGTGGAAGAATCCGTTGTCGACGTTGCTCTTTGTTCTCGTCTTCGTGTATTCGTTGTTCCGCGGATGGACTGCAAGCTTGTTCTTCCTTCTACTCCTGTGCCAACTCTCCATCAACTATCTCTCATATGTCAAGTAAGTTTCAAACGAATATCACTTTTTGGGTTTCTCCAGAATATCCATACCTACACGGAAATTCGGATAATCAAAATGGTGTGCTTCCCTATTTTTTCTTTTTTTCAGAAATATCGATATTGGATTGATGTTCCTGCCTCGCAAGCAGGTCGTTCTCCCAAAATTCGACATAAGCGGAGCCCAACTCATTTTTGACATCGCGAAACTCGCGCAGAAGCTTCTCCGATTTGCGACAAATATTCTCGAAAAGCTTGAAAGTCTGCTCACCTGGAAAAGCATTCGCGTCTCTCGCGTATTCTATTGTCTCGTCGTCTACTGGCTCGCCTGGACTGTTTTGTTCACATTTGGCACCTGTGCCGGATATACCGTACTCGCTCTGGGGGTCCGCATTTTCATCACCACATATCTGTTCGATCGATTCCCGAGACTACGAAAACGATTCGACACATATGGCTATTTCTATCGTAATCTTCCATTACGCTCGCCAAATCTTCGAGTTGCATCTCATTCAAACAGCTCGCGATCCGAGCCGCGAGATGCCGACAATGGAGATCGTTGTGTGAGTTATAATTCGAGTTCACCCAAATGGTCTCAACGTTCAGTCTTCTCCGCCAAGCAATAGCCGACGTTCAACATTCCATGGCGAGAAATTCTCGTCGCGTCTCGGAAGCAATTTCAATTTGGATCAAAGTGCAGCTGTTAGTCTTCTTCTCGGAAACCAACACAAGGTTTCATTTTTTTTCTGTTGAAATTTTTTATATATTTTTCATGAATGGTTTAGGCGATCCATTCGCCTTCGAATTCTATTGCTATCGACGCTTCAAAAAATATTGAAGAGCAACTGAATTCGTCGGAAATCACCGAACCATCGAGCACCGATCGGTCTTCTCAACATACGGCGACTTCATTGAACGGAGACGTGATCACGATACATTCGGAGCCGAGCAGCTCACGATACCGATCACACAGCTCCTCAATAAGCGATGATGAAGATGATGATGAGCAGAGTTTCTCGAGCCATGCGGACCCTATAATTGACAATGTTATCGCATGTATGATTGAGCAGATCATTTGAAAATAGCCAATTTCTTTTACAGTTAGAAGTTGTGTGATGAACGAGAGGGAGAAGATGTTCCCAATGGGAATTACGTCTGGAATCCTCTACCTCACTGATGCGTAAGTTCATTTAACATTATATCTCCTAGAATTCGTACATTTTTAGGGCTCTCGTGTTTCGTTCTCGACACACCGCCGACAATAAGGACCAGATAATGATGCTATTTCATGACATCAAGTATATCAAAAAAGCGCAATCGCTTCGCTCGATGTCACTGATCACCGGAACGCGGAAAAGCCTCGAAATCGGCATTGAAGGACGAAGAAAGCCTCTCTCATTTATCGGTCTTGCGAAGCGCGACGACTTCGTCACCAGGATTCAGCTGATGTGTCGAAACGCTGGAGCAACCGTCGAATTCACCGAGTGATCTTTGCAATCTTACACAAACAATTGTGTAAATAATCAAATCGTGTAGTAGCAAACGCCATTCTACGCCAATCTTCGCTATTTTCCTATTTATATATATTTTTTTTTCTTGTTGATTCCACTTCTAATCATGTTTTCCTTGATTTTTGTACATTTGCCATGTTTTGTCTAGCGGGTCATCCCCTTTTCGTTGTTGTCTTCAATCAATCAAAATTAATTTTTCGGAAATAAACTATTCACCAATAAAAAAAATCACTGAATTCAACAGGAAAAGCTCTGCGAAATACGACAATCAATTTCAGAAAAATCTTCTATTCGTATTGTCTGAAATTATCACAACATTAATGAATAAAAACTTCTAATTAAAAGCTAACCTCAAATTATTTTGTGCAGTTATATCCAATTTTTTTTCTTTCTCTTCAAATATATCTTTTAGAGCGACGAGATCTCCTGAAAAAAAATTGATTATAAATGAATTTGAATTCTGAACAATATTTACTATTTTGTTGTTGAAACACTAAGCCGAAAATTTTTCCAGTATATCCGAAAATGGTGACGGTTTTTGTTTCGTTTTCTTCAATTGGATCTGATAGTCTAAAACAAAGCCATTCTCTTGTTCCCATTTTTTCTATAAAATTTCTATTTTTTTTTATTTCAACTACATATTAATAAAAAAACTCACCAAATTCTTTAATTTGTTGCTTTATTTTGAGTAAATGCTCATATTCAACATCAAACAATGCAACCACTGGGAAGTTTGACAGATTTCTCACAATCACTTGGCGGGGTTCGTCGGTTCCGTAGACGATCCCACTCACATCCTCCCAAACCTTACCCTGTGGGGTGTACTTTATCTGTAGAATATTTCATTAGAATCCAATGCGAACTCCCTAATTAATATCAATTACATTCAAGTATTTGTCAATAATTATATTATTTTTTTCAGCAGCAGCAAACGGATTCATTATTTTCACCAAACCTCCTGCAAAACGAAATGGTTGCTTTAAAACCATCAAATCTTTGAAAGCTTACCAAATTTTCTTTTCTCATAGTATAGCGCTAATTGATATGGCTCATTAAAGCAATTAGCAGTGAAATCGAGGAATTCGTTGATGCCGATTCTGACGAATCCGCAATCTCGGACTGTGAATGTAACAATTTGTATTAATTTCGAAACAACTAATATGAGCAACCTGTATCAATGCTTAAGTTTTGACATTTCTCCAACAAACGATTCTTATCAGACTCGACTTGTGCCCATACTGGGAATCCCGATGCATTCGCAATATGAATTGGTGACGCTGCAATTATTCGACGGTTTCGAAAATTTCAATTTGCGTCGTTTTAAATTATAAAATAAAAATTTGATATTTTCAGATGATTCCGAATGACCTGCTCCATTTCATAGGGGGAGCAGTTTATTAGATTGAGGCTAGCTTCGAATACAACGGATCGATATGCGCGAGCTTCTATCGAATTCGTCGTTTCAAATACATCTCGAGTATTCAACACTATTCTGATGCGTACTGTGAAAGCACACAAAAAATTACAACATTTCTTAAAACGCGTAAGAATTATAGAAACTGAAGAGAAAAAATTTCCTGATTGGGCCAATAGTTCTTCGCTACCAATTTTTCGCTCCGCTACCGGTTTTTCACTACCACATTTTCGCTACCGAAAACATAGTTTTTTCACTACCGATTTTTAAATTTCTCAATTTCAAAAAAAAAGAGCAATTTACACAAATAAAAGGGTAGTCACTGAAAAGAGAGGTGGAGAGGAAATATAATATATGTGACGCATCCTCTCCCGCTATCAAGCGGAAGGGGACCGTCACCCTGTCGATGCTCGATTGGCCAGCCAAGTACTCACAACGTTCATCGTATTATCGGGAACTTTAAAAAATTGTAGAGGCTGCAAGGCTTTCAAACTATTAATCTACTTGTCACGAACCCACTTCTAACGTTATTAAAGAAATTATTTCTTTTCAGTTTTATCTAATTGCTAAGAGCTGATAGAAAATGATAAAGTTTTTCAGGCAACTAAGGATTTATTAACATAAAGTTTATCAATTTATTCTTTTTGCGATGACTACCTTTTTATTTGTGTAAATTGTTCTTCTTTCTTTGAAATTGAGAAATTTAAAAATCGGTAGTGAAAAAACTATGTTTTCGGTAGCGAAAATGTGGTAGTGAAAAACCGGTAGCGGAGCGAAAAATTGGTAGCGAAGAATTGGCCTCTGATGGTACTATTCACAGGAAAACGATGAAAACATACGCTGATAAGCATAATAGCCATGATCGACGAAAATTTTTTGATTTTGGTTTAATTCAATACGAATCTGCAAATAATTTTATTAATCAATCATTTCGTTATCGTTTTTACCTTATTCCATCTGGTGATTTCCACTTTGTGGGCATTTATCTCGAAAGCGGCAGCCAACAAATTTAGTTCACCTTTAAAAAACATGTCTTATTATGAATAAAGATAAGAAAATACCGTTTCTTTCTTGAAAAACTGATCCATAACATGGACCATTAAACCCATACGAACGAAGATTTCTTCGATCTCCTGGCACTATTTTAGTATATCCATATATTTTTACAAAATCCATTTGATTTGGATATTCTTCAATTCATTTTCAATTGTTTCGCAATAAAAATATTAGGTCTAGAAATTAATTTCCGCGATTTTTTTTGTTGTTGTTGATAGTTTGTCAAAATACAATTATTTTTTTATAACAATATGCGTTATGCGTTAAAAAAAAACGGGGAAATTAATTTCTAAGCCTAATATTAAATGAGAATATACCGATCAGAAGGCTTTCTTCGGCCAATTTTGCCAAAAATTGTTGATTAACATCGGTTAGAGCCCAAATTGGGTAATTGCTAATATTTCTGAACAAGGTTCTGCGATAATTATAGTTTCGGTGGCATCTATTATCTTCATCGTGAAGTAATTGATTACTATTTCCATTTTTTCCCCATAATATCTGAAATGCAACCAACTAAAAAGCGAAGCGATGTTATAAATCACCTGTTTATGAGCCGAAATAATAATATTTTGTTTTATTGGGCAAGGATAAGCAGAAGAAATAGGCAAAAATGGGCCTCAAATTAAATAATTGAAAAACGAAAAAATATGGAGGAACAATTGCATTCTGAAAAGAAGCCTTCAAAACAAACCGTTTGTTCGTTCTTGATAGAATAGAGAAATGTAAACGACACCATCGGAAGAATGGATTTTCGATTCAAATGACTCGTTCAAACCGATTCCTTGAAATCCGTGTTCCAATATAATTTGAATAGTTTCATATTTATCTGATTCTTCAAAATATATTCTAGCGTAGAAATCACATACATTTCAAGCCGAATTCGATACTGGTTTTCATATCGTGATGCATTTTTTCTCTCGTCGTTGACTGCCGTGACATAAATTCTTCGTCCATATATCGAACGCAATTCAATGGAATCGTCGCTTCCTGATTATTCATGTCTCTGTTCCTCTCGCTGCACATTTTCATCGACAATGCCACCGATTTCGTTTTTTCGATCAAATCTTTTTTATTCGTATCGACTTTTACAAACACGAAATAACCACTACCATTTGATATCGTTGGAGACATTCTGAAACGATTTCAGCTTTCATACATACATACATGCACCATTGTTATAGAATTAAAGTATAAAATAAGTACAAAATACTTTTTGAGAAACTTTCAAATGAATTGCTCTAAATAGATGTAAAATGTTTTATTGTAACTGTTTGAATCCAAATTAATTATTCTGCAAATCGTTTCTGTCTTTGTGATGATTTAGAAATCTGAAAATATGAATTGGTTGTAGTTTTAATAAAGAAGACAAGGAAGAGGGTTAGTGTTGTCAAAAAATAGGACCTCCGGCCTGGGCCTATCCGGCCGTGTTTGAATTGCCGCCACCGTTAATAACCAACATGTGCCCCCATTTTGACAACCCTAAAGAAGGTACTGTGGGGAAAAAGCCCCCTTAATGATATTTCATGGCATAGAAATGTGAAGGAAGCAAATTTTTAACCAATGCTTGTTAAAATAATTACGAACACAACTGCATTTTTAAAATTTGCAAACGCTTCTTAAAGAATCTTCCGCCCCGGAAAACGGATCGAAATGTTCGGGAGTGATCAGTCAAAAAGAATTTATTCCATGTCGTCAGGAGCTGACTTGCGTTAAAATTCTCAAATTCATCATTGAGATAGATTTCGGATCTTTAATTGAAATGGAAAGACAGTGATGTCATTACCATAAAGAGCAATCACTTCGAATTTTTACGAAGTGTATCCAGACCTACATGACATACACAGATAAAAGCAAAAATCACGCAAAAAGAAACAGTGAAAAAGTTGATATTCTGCCAAACTTATCCACGCAAATTTTTGCCGGTTACATGCGGAATAATGCTAAAGTAACATGCGAAAAACTTACTCGATTTTTTCATTTTCAATTCTGACATTATCTTCTTTTGCCACGAGCCATTCTACTTCCATACGGTCTTTGCCTAAATGTGCAACTTCATTTTAATCGGATTTTTTTTTCAATACCAGTTAGATCTCGAATTATTGTGTAAAAAACTAATCCGCCATGTCCCCAAATTTGTCGTTTATCATTCGAATTCCTTTCAATTCTGATAAATCCGTATTCATTGATGGTCTTGATTTGTTGCTCGCGAGTTAAATCTACAACACTTTTTATCTGTTTCAGAGTCTTTTTAATGTTTCGTTTTCTATGATTTTTTTTTTGATAACGCATTTCGACACATTTTCTTTTTTCTTCTTGAATCAGGACATACCTTGCTCTATTAGTTTCTTAGTCACATTTTTCGAATATTCACAATCGCGCTCATAGAGCAAAAATATAACATGACGTGATTGATTATTGAAATAAAGTGTTCGAATCGACTCATTTTCATGATTGATTCCTTTCAAATCTTCCCAAATCTTGTCTTTTTTGGTTAATTTGATCTGTAAATCATTATTGTTTTGTCAAATATTTCGTCATAATAACTACATCAAAGTGTTTGTCGATAATAATTGATTGTTCTTCCGTTCCCACATACGGCGATGCAATTGAATACCAATTTCCTATAAAATCACATGTGATCATCAAGACTTTGAACACGCGTTTACCACGCTCCGTTTTTTGATATTTGAATGTGAACTTAATTGGTTTGTTCACGAAGTTTGGCGTAAATTTGTGAAAGCAATTTACTCCGATTTTTATGAAATCTCCTGCAATTCTTTTCCTAACCGTCTTATGATTCATATCGAACACACCGTCTTCAGTTTCCGGTAAATCGTCAATGTTTCTTTCATCGTCAATGTTTCGCATATATATCGGAAATCCAGTACCGTTTGCAATATGAATTGGTTTTGCTTTAAAAAAACTATATGCATATATTTATAATCATTTGAGTCCTATAAGAAATACGTTGAAACGTCGAATAATCGGCTTCGATATATTCATCGATGTCATTCGGCAGGTTCATTCGAATCTAAATAATTTAACTTGAAATGCATTTTTTTTTCATTATGTTTTTAAAGATACCACCCAAACTCGAAAATGTCTAAGAAATACGTTTGAATAGCCGCCAAACCAAATGCCACAGAAATCCAAAAGTCGCCAATCTCATTTCAATTTATTTTTCAATCGGCTTTTTCGCGAAAAATTAAAAATTTTTGACTTCATTTCTAGCCTCATTATTGGATTCTTGATTAATTCGGCATAAGCTGTTTCAACGGCAAATCGAGTTTGGGTGAGAGGGGGGGGGACTTCTTAAAACTTTTGACTCGGCAGTAATAAAGAGCCTCAATGATTTGAGTTGAAATGGAGAGAACATTGCGAATAATTTCCCTGAAATTGATTGAAATGGGAATTGATTGCCAAAGAATTTAAAAAACCTTTTCTTTCTTGCAAAATTAACATATACAATGGATCATTACGTCCGGGCGAGCCAATTGTCTTATTAAGAGACTGCTTGAGTCTTATGAAATTCGATTTTTCAGCAAAAAGAATCTGTTCGAGACCCGCTAAACACATCAATTTTTAGATATCTGAATGCAATCAACAACTTACTTTTCTTATTTAAAACTTCAATTGCAAGTGCTGACAAATACTCAAAATTGACATCAAGGAGAATCCAAACAGGAAATTTGCTATCATTTTGGACAAACATTCGTTTTTCTAGTATTTCTCTTTTATAGTTGTGCTTGTTTGAGTATTTCGATACAACAACTGCAACCTAAATTCCGATAGATTAGAAGCATGCAAAACTCCCAAATATCCCACTACCTGTTTGCTTTCGGTTATCACTACGATATCATTTTCGTTGCATTTGAAGCACGGTGAAAGAACAGTAAGAGGTGCTTCAATGTATTTAAAAATCATAATAATAATAATCAAACATTCAAAACAGTCAAACCATTTTTTCTCTCCTGATAGCACACACGAATTTCAGCTTTTCCATCGGAACGGTCATTGAAGAATTTAAGATTGCTGTTCACCGCGATTCTTGTATATCCATCGCTTGCATCAATAAACACACCACTATATTTATCTAAATTTTTAAGTTTTCCGGATTGTTTCTCTTGAAAAAAGCAGACTTAATCTGGAAAATGCATCATCTCCTTCGTTTTCTTTTTGTATGACCGACGCATCTAATTTTTTTTATCGTAATTATTTCGCCACAATAACCGTTTACTTTCATTATTTTGTTCATTTACTTCAGGGGAGCTTTTTAATCCTTCACTACTGAATGAGGAATCTTCAGATGAGAAATTGAGTTTTACAAAGATAACATAGCCGCATTGATTGACAACATTGATTGGCATTTTGCTGAAAAATTGATAATGATTAACAAAATAGAAATATGATATAAAAAGAAGTGATTGGTCAGGTTGGATAAAATTTTCGAATTTGTCACATTGAAAACGAAAAATCGGAAAACCAACGTTTTCTTCACAACAACAAAGTGATTACAAAGAAAGATGTTTGAATTTGCTCAGTTCGAAATTGTTGACTTCTTATTGCGACTAACGATTAAAACTATCGATATTTATCATATAAACTGAACTGACTTAAAGTGTAAAATGTTTTGAGAAAGCAATTTTTTTCGATGATATTTTAATCGTTAAGCATTAGCAATGATATCGGAAACTCGTTTAAAAGATAAACAATCATTTTCAATACGTTTTATCATTTTTATTGATTGTTCAGAGTAATTCATTCCGATTTTTCAGTGTTCTTTGATACATTTGAAATGTTTTTGTAATTCTCTGACCCAGCCTAAGCCTTCCAACAGATAAGCTTACATCCTCAAAAAGCACTCGCTGGAAGAAAATCAACTGACCCACCCAGAACATCAGAATAACCAGACAAAACCACTCGAAGTGGCTCTCACAAGGCCGTATTTTGAAGTTTTTCTCGAAATTCCTTTCGCTGAAATTTCTAGACGTCCGACAATTAGAAGTTTCGACGATCGAAAATGTTTTTATTCACATGAAGCAACATTTGTTAAACAACGATTTTCTATATTATCTTTTTTATACGCTCCAGGCAACACGAATTAAAAAAAAAAGAAAATATCGAATAAAACTCTCAGATAACAGAAATTTGTAAGGCTCGAATTAAAAACAAAAATAAAACGGAAGTTTAATTTCTGTAATCATAATATAGTTAGGATAATAAATAAACAGTATGATTCCGGAATACATTAAGACATGCTGCCAAACAAAAAAACAAACGAGATAGAGAGAAAAGCTCAGAAAAAAAAATAATAGAAATATTGTCTTGGCACACCTCCAAGTACGCGTAAATTAAGGGTTACATACTGTAACCCACAGAACATGCGAATTGCACGAAAAAAGAAAGGAAAAGGAATTGAATGAAGCGCGCCAAAACCGAAAAACATAAAAAAAATTAAAGAGAAATTTGATAATGCAATGGGAAGAGCACTTTGAAGCAGTAGCAACTGGGTTTGGGTGTAGGGCCGATTATACATTAAAATCCCGAATAACTTGATTAAAGTGATCAAATAAATGTGCTTATATCAACAGAATTACCTATAAACGAGTTGGATGAGAAAGAAAAGAAAAACAATAAAATGTGATAAATAATTTAGTTATATTTTTCTGCCTCCTCGTTTGATTCCTTCATGTCCGAAAGCACTCTAAATTTTCAAAATTAACATGTTTAGCAGTATACTAGTGTTTTCGACAATTATTTACCTAGCAAATCGATTCCATTCTTCGCTCTTGAGAACATACATGCTTTCCCTTACATCATACATCAAAACGCGACCATCGTCGTCTCCAACACACACTCTCTTGCCTGAAAGAAAGTATATAAGGTCGAATATTAGGAAAAAACCTAACCATCTGGCGACCAAACAAGTTTATTCATATACGCAGATTCCCCTTCTCCAGGCCGAAGTCTCGCAACCGGGCCTTCGACGTCTTCGTTCAAATTCCAAACGAACAACTACAAAGTTTTCAACTTATTGCATCAAAAATACGAAAAGTCGACTCACGTTTCCATCAGCATCAATTGATGCGAAGACCGCAGGATGGACTGGGGACCAGGCGACATCAAGGACAAGGTCGGGATGCGATTCAAATGAGAACTTCAATGACGGATCCTTGGTGCTCCAGAGTTTAATAGTCCAATCATTCGAAGAGGAAATGAAAAGATGCGAAAAATCGACAACACCAGACGCACGATGAAATTCGATTCCAGTTAATGGAGCACTGTGTCCTGAATTCGAAATTTTGCATACAAAATATTTCTAATTTGGGACGTGGTTATTTCTTAGCCAAAAACTTCAGATTCTGTATTATCACGAATTCTCATTAATGAAACTATGGTAGATTTCACAATAAAATCATCAAACCCATTAAAAAAAAAACTTTAAAAACCGCAAATGCGGAATATTCAAAAATTTTCCAAGAAATCACCTTTATACGCATCATCAGCTTTAATGACATTCGGATCGGCGCCATTTCTCGAGGCCAGCAAGATTTCTCCGCTATCCGTTCCAACAACAAAAGTTTGCATTTCATTAACCGGAAATGACATTTTCGTGGCGAAAGCCTACAAATAGATAGTTTTTTTTTTAATTTCGCAATCCAAAAAAAGATCAGCGTACCACTTTTCCCTCTTTTGTAAGCAATTCTTTTCCGTCGACAGGCTGTGTTAGATTATCAACATTCCAGCTGCAGATCTTTCCGTCGCGACTAATCGACACAAAGTTATGGGCGTTTCTCGTTCCAACGACGGCGAGACACGACACCGGTTGTGTGTGCGCTTGTGTCGATAATGGACTCTATAAAAAATGCGGAACAGAAAATGAAAAAATAAATTCATGCAAAGTACCCGATTAATTGGAAGCTTTCGGCTAGTTAATCTATTGTCCCAAACACAAATTTGTCCTGATTCACATCCAGCGAGCAATAAGTGAGCATGGAATCTGGCGAAGGCAACTGAGCGAATCTCGGACTGGCAGTAGACGATGAATCTAAAACCAGTAATTGAAATGTAAAAAGAAAAATCACATAACTAATAAGAACAATGTAAAGAATTATTTCGAACAAAATTTGTGAACAATTTTTCTAAACAAAATAATTATGCTTATTTTTGGATTTTGATTGTCGATGTCAAACGACCGAAAGGAGGCGAAGCCTTCAATTTTGAATAAATATCAGTGTAAATTTAAATTTAATTTTGACTGAATATTAAATGCACGTACACTATAATGCAATGTACGCAGTTTAGAGAAAAAAAGATGATGATTCTGGATGATTTAACATTATGCGAGAAAAAACGCTTACGTCAAGGCCAATTTCGGAAATCGAAAAAAAGTGCTCATCAAGAACTTACTCAGCGGTAACCCGTTTCGATTTAGTATTCCAGACAACGACAACACCTGGTGGTTTGTTGGGAGTATCGCACTCCTAAATCATATCTATTTTATAAAAATTCAAATTTAATTATATTTACCCCGTAAGAAACGGCCATAAGATCGGGATAATTCTCGGAGAATGTCATGTCAGTGACCAAACGTTTGGCAGTCCAGGTCTCGTCGTAGTAGACTTTTGCCAAATGAAGGAGATCATCCGAAGCGACATCCTTCATATAAGGATCTTTTGTATAATTTATTGTCACATCAATTTCCTCATTCAGAGCGCGCTCAATTACTTTGGCGGATCGTTGGAAACTATCCTGAAATGCAATTATTATTTTCATCACACCTTTTTTCAGACAAACCAAAAAATCAGGATCAAGTGTAAGTCGAACTCTTTCTTCTTCGCTCAAAATAGTGACTTGAGGAGGTTTCTCTTCAGTCACACTTTGCTGTTTCTCACTAAGCTTTGGAGCCTGATATCCAGGAAGAAGTTTAGCGATTTCCTCACTGATAGGTAGAGGAGATTCTTGATCATGAGAATGCGTTCGACCTAAAAATTCATTTTAAAGTTAAACATTATGAATTGCTGAAGATTTCAAAAATGTCTTTTTAAACTTCTTATCAATAATAAATACTGAAAACTGTTTAATTATTGCAATTGTCGAGAAATACGTTAAATGAGCCAGATTGACTTTACATCTTTCTAAAGATATTACGGCAATGCTTACCTCTGAACTGATGATCCATTGGCATAATCATATCATCATCATAATCGAATTCTTGGCTTCCCAAGCTGAATTCACCAACGGAAATCCGCTCATCATCCGTCTGAGTTCCCTTTGAGTAAATTGTCTTAAAAATAAGAATTTTAAAAGAATTTGTTGTTATTTATTAAAACCTGTTCTTTGTTGTCGGTGGTGAAGGTCTGAACAGGCGAGAACTCCAGATCAACCATCAATGAAGAAATTCGAGGATGATGTGCTGCGGGGGCTTGTGGCTGCGCAAAATTATCCTGATGATTTTCTTTTGCTTCTTCTTGTTTTAAATTCGGTTCTGATTGGATTCCGACTTCTCGTAACAGTTCTTCCACCTAATTCACATGGTTCATCATTGAATCATTAAAATAACAAACTTGATCCGATGATAAAGTTTGCCGTTGTGCAGCATTTCCGTTTTCCAGTGGTGCTTTTAGAAGCTCTTGAGTGCGATGCTCATGCGCCTTCTGACGCTGTGAACGCATCTCAGCCAGCTTCTGCTTTTTACGCTCAAGTTCGAAGCGTCTTTGTTCGGCCGACATCCTAAAAACTTCACTTTTTGAATTTTACAAAGTGAATGGTAAATAAATATACGAGTTGAAATTTCGCAACAAGAAAACTTAAAAAAAAAGAGTAATTTAAATACATCGGGAAGTGTGTCGTAGCCAGTTGTACTAAAACGTTTTTATCATTGGCTCAGAGGAAAACGTTGTATTTACAATATGAGAACAGAGGACTCGCGGTACGGATCAGTAGGCGCAGGCACACAGAGTTGCGATGACTAGCCTCTCGGGTCGGTCATCGAGCCACCGGCGAGGCGACCACGGCAGAGCGCAATTGCCTCTCGTCGCATTTATTTCATCTTTATTGAAATCCGCGCCAAATGTATTACTATTATTATAAAAACGATTCGTGCAATAAACAACGTAAAATTTAACATATTGCAATGCAGGGTTGTAAAAAATCCCATTGCATAATTTTTTTTAAACATTAAAAAAAAAGTCTCATTAATAGGTTATAGGAATGAAAATTTTATTTACTAGAGAAATCGGTTTTTATTGAAACTGAAACAATGTTGATATGAATAATAATCGATAATACAGTTTAAATTCAAATAATTTGAGCGAAATTCTTTGCCAGTGTGTTTACGTACGATAGATGCACCGTACTTTTTCAATGCAGTTATTCACATTATGAACTCTGTATCATGTGTTTTTTCCGACTAATTTTGAATTTCTATATTAATATTTATTTAAAATTCGCCTCGCTAAAGTATATTTGGAAAAAAAACATGTTTCGACAGAAGAACTTGAATCTTTCCCTAAACATTTAAATAATAATTGTGAATTAAAATTCTGCAAATTTAAGTTGGTGTGCTCACAGACAAAATTAGCTACATTTGGTAATGAAAAAATTGTTTTAATCTTAAATGTTCTTTCTTTCTGTGTTTTTTCAATTTAAAAATATTGATTAGTTCTATAAACATAAAACATCTATTTGGAAAATAATATGAACTCAAAAAAAAAGATAAACAGATTTTCGTTACCCATTGTTCGTTACTTATTTTGAAAGATTCTTTTGAAAGTTAATTAAATACAGTGAATATATTTTTTTATTCACAATTACTTCCCCCAAAGCATAACCGTATACAATTATTTAATAAGTTATATATATGGACACAAAAAGCAAAAGGCTACAATTAAAACTCAGTATGGTAGGGTCATACACGTATAAATTATACCGCAAAACGAACATTAAATATGTACATTATAAATCAAAGAGGGTACTGTTAGAACGCCGAAAAATTATTAAACAATAATTTGAATTACTGATTCAAAATCAATGTTGCCGCCAATAGCTATAACGATTTCTTAAATATGGATTGTAGGGTGTCATGTCGCCTTTACGCCATTCACTCCAAAATATTTTTGCCAAAAAAAGATGAAAAGCGATAAGAATTATCACCAAGAAAACCCAGAAAGACGTTGGCATTCCACTTGAAGCGCCACCAGAGCGATGAAGCTCAATGACGTCATCCTCGTGCGCTGGGGCTGATCCAACCTCAGAAACATGAATGGCGGATCTAGAATAAAACGTATTATATTACCAATTCAAAACGTGGAGTACTTGAGGATTTCCAAATGTTTTCGGTTTGTCGCAATATACAACAAGCTTGTCACTGGCTTTGTCACCTTGACCGGAATTTTTGTTGGTATCTTTCCAAGGCTAACTGGACTATCTAAGCAACCGCCATCACAAGCGTAAAGCTGGTTGGTTGAAGTAACCTGTAATTAGCGAACACCATAAGTTATAACGTATAAAATTACAAGATTATATCGAATAGGTCTATAAATAATATTAATTAGATAGAACATTCCAAACTCATGCATGGAAGATAAACATTTTCAACATTGAACCGAAAAACTCACAATAAAATATGGCCTATTTTCATCATCGATTTTTATATCAACGTTGATTGCACCAACTGTTCCAATTGCACTGTGCACCGGAATCCCACCGAATGAAATTTCCCTGTGAAGATCGTGTGCATCTAACGCAACTTCAAGATGGGAATCATGATAGGATGAAGCTGATAGCGATTGAACAAATGCCTAAATCAGGACACCGATGATTCGTTTCAAACGATTCTCACCTGGGTTACACCAACGGCTCCAGTTTTGATAAGATTGTGACATCCGCGCTTTTCGAACGTTAACATCCATGATTTAGCAAGCATGGAGATATTATTTGGAGTGTCCCATTCTTGCCAAAGTCTTGAAGGATAAAAAAGATTTGAATGCCCAGTATAGCATAGTTCACTTTTTCGAGCTAGAACTTCCAAATTCTAAAATAAATTCGAAATTATTTGGCGATGTTTAACAAATTGCCTTCATTATCTCCGGATTACTTCCTTTTTCAATTGTGAGAGCACGAATATTACTTTGTAAAATGTAACGAGTCGCATTAATACGATCTCCATTCAAAGTATTCGGCGCTTTTGAAGTTGCTACCCTGAAGAATGCCCTGTTGAGATGTTCCCATCCATTCATATGCTCCAGATCCAAATCTTTTATTGTGCGAGCAGTAGAGAATATTTTCAAGGTTTCAGTCTTCAACTCTCCAATATTTCGACTATCTTGTGAATTTACTGCGCATACAAACCGCAACGTCTCTTCCCTTCAACAAGGTTAAAAAGTTGTACATATCGCTGAACTAGTAAATACCGTTTTTGTGGGACTGAAATTTTTCCAGGAACGTCGGAGCATACCACAATGTGTGAATCGTTTCCAATTTTCCTTTCAAACGTGCTCACTTCACCACTATAAAATGGCACTTTTAATTTTAAAAATGACAAAATTATTTACATTTTTGACGAAATCCAGTTCGGAGAATTAGATCGTTCCAATGTAATTCGAACAGTTGATCTCTGCAAACAACATTCATATTAAGAAAATAAAAGATTTACTAGATTTTTTTAAAGGTTTCTTTTTAACTATATTAAATTATATCAATTATTCATGCGAAAATGTGGGCGATCGAAAACTCATTGAAAATAAAATAGGAAAACTAAGACCATCTTTTTTGAAGGGAACTGACCGTTGGGTTTGATACTTCAATCGTTTGTACGAACAGGTTTGGTCGTGTTCGATGAGTATAAATTGTTGAAATTGTGCAGGCACATTCACCATCAATTGTGAAGCATTTTATCGTTTTTAGAGAACCGCTTTTGAAGTCGGTTAACACGGTAGTATCAATCAATGGAGTCGATTCGACTCCAATCATTATTGTTGGATAAAATCCGGTTTCGAAGTCCAAAAGAGTTGTATTTGGATCTTTCATTCTGAAAATAAGATTATATAATTATTTATAGCAGTAATATTATTTTACTTAAGTTGTCCATTTGCGTCTACTCCAATGAAACCATTTCCGACAAATTTAACAGCATTTGATCCAGACCCAGCATCAAATTCCTTCAATACCAAATACAATTTGTTTTCAATTTTTTTTAAGATACCGTCAATGCTTGGCTCCAATACTTCAATCGCTCGATGCTACACTTTCTTTCAAGTGTATCGGAGCTTGAAGGTTGCGAAGACCTCGTTATAACATACACGAAAAAGAATACCAATGTGACTATGGCGAGAAGTTTTCTTCTGGGATATCTGCGTATCATTCGAATTTTGCTATCTATGTCAATGTTTTCCAATCGACGAACTATTGTTCGCCATTGAAAATTTGTGTCCATCTGCAATCGGAAATAGATGATGAAATCATAAATATATTTAAACAAAACATAGAAGCATATAAACAAATGCATACAAATGCAAGTGATATTTCGCAAAAGGAAACGAGAAATCTGACTTTTTGTTTTATGGCTTTGTTTGCATCGGAATTACATTTTGATTTCTTTCGTAGAATTAAATATTTTTCTTGTTGGATAACAATTTCAAGTTTGAAAAAATATTCGAACTGAAAATACCAATGAAATGCTGAATTTTTTGTTCTGCTTTCAATATTTTTTCTAAAATCATGTTTCAAATATTTCTTAAGCAAGTTTCAGACTATATAAAGTGGAAAACATTCTGCCTTAAACAATTTCATTAAAAACGAAACTTAAACGGCAATGAAACTAAAAAAAATTGAATTAACTGAGAATATGTTTTACTCTGAAATTTCCACGTTTCACGTCCAAATGCTTCTTCGTGCATTTTTCAATTATTTTTTAATGGAATTTAGGTTTCCGTTACTATTAAAACATCGCGAACATCGACGCGCAATATATTTTAACGATTTTCGCCGATTGCAATGTTAATTAACAAACAAACAATTCCTTTTACCCGACTTTCCACGCTTAATGGCGTTGTCGTCGATGTCGATGGCATTGCAATTGCGCTCTATCGCCAATGTGGTCTCGATGCGTCGACGACTGGCCTCCATTGAAGGAGGCCGAGCCGTGATTATTGGCCTCTGCCGCGTAAACCCTGTCGACATAAAACTCCGACGTATATGACGATTTATTGTATTCAAACTTGTCAAAACGCGCTCAATTCCATTGTTTTGTCCATCCGAAATGCACCAACTATTATTTTCATTTATTTTTCCGGAGTATGCAAAATTGTAAAATTGGAGTTTTTTTTTATTACAAGTTTGATTCGAACAACGTTTTACACCTTACATGCTGTCTTGCATCCTTGATAAACCTCATCGAATGGTAGGGATTGCCGGAACAAAAATCCAATAATTGATCTTTGGTTTTTAGTCGTTTGAAATATTATAACGCTTCGATATTTTTTCTATTTCGCCCTGGTTTTTTGCGGATTTATTGAAAAGGATTGCAGGGAAAACCGTCAATCGTTCAACCATGGGAATCAGCGACAACGACGTTCAAAAGCAGCTCCGCCACATGATGGCATTCATCGAGCAGGAAGCTAACGAGAAGGCTGAAGAGATCGATGCCAAAGCAGAGGAAGAATTCAATATTGAGAAGGGACGTCTCGTTCAGCAACAACGCCAAAAGATCATGGAGTTTTACGAGAAGAAGGAGAAGCAAGTCGAATTGCAACGCAAAATTCAGGCGTCGAACTCGCTTAACGCGGGACGTCTTCGTTGCTTGAAGGCTCGCGAGGATCATATCCGCACGGTTCTCGATGAGGCTCGAGGAAATCTTTCGAGAATCTCTGGCGACACCGCCAGATACCCAGCTATCCTTAAAGGACTCATTATGCAGGTTCGATTATTCGGTTTTTTCTATGTCAACGATGTGATATTCAGGGACTTCTCCAATTGCTTGAGAAGGAAATTTCCCTTCGTTGTCGTGAGAAGGACGTTCGCCTCGTCGAGCAACTTCTTCCTGAGTGCCTTGACGCGCTCACTAAGGAGTGGGGAGAGAAATCGAAGGTTGTCATCGACAAACACAACTATCTTCCATCGGAATCTGCTGGTGGAGTTGAAATGATCGCTAAGGGTGGAAAGATCAAAGTTTCGTCGACTCTTGAGAGTCGTCTCGATCTTATTGCGAGCCAGGTAATCCAGAAATTTTGAATTTCTTCAGTTATATTTGAAATTTAAGATTATTCCACAAATCAGAACAGCATTGTTCGGACCAAACCCTAACCGCGCTTTCTTCGACTAAAGAAAATAAATATACAAATTAACCACAACACCGGCCGTTCACCCCCATTTTTCAGCTCTAGAACCCTATCTAGACGACTAGCAAATGTTTCTACTCAATAAATTGTAGCTGTGATTTTATATGTATGATTTGTATTTTTTTTTTTCAAACTAAAATTCTAAACGTCTCGCTTTTTATCTTTTTCAATGTTTTTTCGCCCTCGTTCCTTGTTCAGTATCTTTATCCTATATATATATCTCTCTCTTTCTCTCTCTCTCTCTAATTTTTCCGCCAACAACATTCCATGATTTATTCAAGAACATTGTGATAGATCAAATAGACAATATATGAAATGTATAAGTCCTGCTTCCCGAGTTTAGTTATACACACAAATAGAATTGTAGATAATTCTCCACCGAAATTCACTTTACCCTTACGAGAGATGCAAAAATTTTTCAATGTTAATTTTTCATAAACGAATATTGGAGAAAACTGTGTGCTATTAATACGGTGTGTTTGCACGCCATGCGTAGAAATTGACGACAGAATTTTATTTTAATTTTTTTAAATTAATCGTTAACGACAAATTTTTCTTTTAAATAGAAATCTCAGCCTATACGTTTTAGAAAATGTTTCAATATTCTCGATATATGAGTCAATCTCACCATGACATCGATGAAGACAAAGAAGAGAAAGAAAATTCACAGAACACTGAATACGTTGGGGAATCGTATTGTGAAGAACTTGCTGATAGAGTTACTGGCAAAGTAGACAAAGATCAAGATATTATTCGGATTCTCGTTGCTACGGATATTCACTGTGGATATGGAGAAAACAAGCCAGTTATGTAAGATTCGCATTTTTATTCAACAAGAGTAAAACATTTAGCAACGCTGATTCAACAAATACGTTTGAAGAAATCCTTCAAATCGCAAAAAGAGAGCATGCAGATATGGTTCTTTTGGGTTTATTTTATAATTGAAATTCACGAAGCATTCGTATGAACGTAATTGATTTAGGTGGTGATCTATTTCATGAAAATCATCCATCACGCGAAGTTCTTCATAGAGTTACCCAATTGCTTCGAGAATATTGCTTAAATTCCGCGCCCGTAACGACTTGATCATGACCATTTTTGAAATATTCTTTACTTTTAGGTTCAATTGGAATTTCTGTCTGATCCAACTGTCAATTTCTCACAAAGTGTTTTCGATCGTGTTAATTATTACGTAATCAACATTAGTTTTATATTAATTATTCAATAATTTAAGGATGAAAATTTGAACGTTGGCCTTCCGGTTTTTACAATTCACGGAAATCACGATGATCTCTCTGGAAAAGGTCTCACTGCTCTTGATTTGCTTCATGAAGCTGGTCTTATTAATTTATTTGGAAAACATGAAGATATTAGTAAATTTGACGTTGCCCCATTATTGCTCAAAAAAGGAGAAACTCGACTTGCTCTATATGGAATAGGAAGTCAACGGGACGATCGATTAGTACGTGCATTCAAAGATGATTCGATTCGATTCCTGAGACCACAAACTGGCGCCGAAGATTGGTTCAATCTTCTGACACTTCATCAAAATCGCCCAAGACGGTTTGATATTTCATTGTATCGTTGTAGAATAAGCATATAATTAAGATCGGTACACCGTACTACAGGTTCATACATGCCTGAAAGCCTAATTCCGACATTCTTCGATCTTGTCGTATGGGGACATGAACATGAATGCAAACCACGTAACTATTATATTTGTTAAATTATTTGTATTATCGCTAATGTGAAAATTAAAGTTACGAATAGAAATTCTTCTTAATAACTGAAGGAGGGTTTCGACTTCAGAGTTCAAACGACCATGTTCTTAATATTTTTAGAAACAATGTCTTATTACACGTTGTTGTAAATTTAGCATATTCGAATTTCAGAACCGCAATACGTTGCTTCGTCTGAAGCAGTTGGAGACGGATTTTTCATTCTGCAGCCTGGATCCAGTGTTGCCACATCACTAACAGAAGACGAAGCAGTTCAGAAGCAAGTTTTCCTTATAAAAGTATTATTGTTTTACGTTTTGATTACCAACAGATGCACCTTTTCAGATTAAAGGCCGAAAATTCATTTCGACACCTATTCCTTTGGAAACAACTCGACAGATAGTCGTCGACGAGTTGGAGCTCGGAACTCTGCCACCTGGTACAAAAGTATCAGATAAAAACAAACGTCCAATCACGAAAGAAGGAGAATATATTGTGAGTTCTTAAAATAAAAACATAAACCTGTAAATTAATGTGACGACGAATATCTGAATTGAATGAATCCCATTTGTCAACCTTCATCAATCGACTGGAAATTTTTCAGGACGAGCTTGCAATCGAAAGCAAAGTGAATGAAATGCTCGCAAAAGCGAAAATGAGCCGTCGACCTCGTCAACCATTGCCACCGCTGCTCCGGCTTAAAGTGGTTTATGTCGACGATTGGGTAAATGTTCCAATGGCGAATGGAAAACGCATCGGAGTTCGATATGAAGGAGTTGTGGCCAACTGTACTGATATGATTATTGTTAAAAAGGTTGCCGTAATAAAATTATATTTTAATTAAATGAAAACAAGAATTTAGAAAATCGAGCGCGAACGCAAGAAGAAGAGCACCGAATTCAAAAGAGTTCAAGACGAAAAACTTGGAAATGTTAGCGCGTCAAATTTGCAATATATCGTAATTATAGTATATTATGTATAATACATAATATGTATATTTCAGATTAACGATTATTTTGCAAAACAACCAATGAGTGAGAAGTTGACAGTTTTGAAGCCGAGCGATATTGGAAACGCGATTGAGGCGTTTGCTGGAAGTGAAGAAGGAGCGCCAAAGGCTAAATTGGTTAATGACTTTGAAAAGTCATTGCAGCGATCTGTTGACTTGGTGAAGACGAAACTTCAGCTCATGGCGATTCCCGAAATCAGTTTTAACGTAAGATATTTTATCCTGATTTTTTATTGATTTTTTTTTCAGAAGAAAGGCGAAATCGATTTTGAGAGCTTTGAAAATACGATTGCAAGTGATATAAAAACGCTCAAAGAGGAATATTATAAAAAATTGTGCGAGGGAATAATTGAAGAAGAGGAAGAAATGATTCCGACGAGATCGAATTACGAAGAATCAATGACACTAGGTGATTAAATTTGTTTGAATGATCAATTAAAAATAGAATTTGTAGGAAGTGACGATGATGATGATGATGATATCGAAGAAATTCCACCTCCACCATCAGCCCGCGGAAGGGGGCGAGGTCGTGGAAGAGCTGCCACAAGATCAGCGAGAGGAACTCGTAGTAAGCAAACTACGCTCTTTTAAGGATTGATAAGTTTTCAAATTTTCATTTTATCGCATTGAACTCGCTTTTTTATCCCAAACTCGACATTCGTTGCTTTTCTGATTATTGTGTTGTTCAAATATGTTCATTTTTTTTGTCGAATAGCGTAAAATATCATATCTGTTTTATTCTCCATTTTTGGCGGAGAGTTAACTGATAGGGTTTTAGTATTAGCAATTTTTATATACAAACTGTCTTCAGTCATCCAAAGGGAAACCTTTGGGACTGCCAACAACATTTTTGCAATTAATATCAATATTTTTTCATTTTCATCGTAATTCCTATTTTATTACTTCTGGCTTATGTTTAAAAATATTCAATTTGCCCTTTTTTGTTTATAAAGTGTTAGAATGTTATTTCTTCCACCAATTTTTATCAATATGTTGTGAAGATTGTGGAAAGAATTCGCAAAAGAATTTGTTGTCATTAAAATAAATAATTTTACTAAAAAAAAGTATAACTTTTGGATGAAAAACTTTTCTACTAAACGGAAAATTTTATAGGAATTAAACGAAATTCTTCCGGAAATTGCGCATTGTTAGCGATGAGTCATCGAAATTTCTGACCGAAAACGCCTCTATCTTCTCAACGTCTTTTCACTTTTTTTCGTGTTTTCCAATTGATTCGAATCGCTCTCGATTCACTAGTTTCCCACGAGTTACATGAAATTTTTACGATGATTTCCATCTTGAATTCTTAATTTTTTTTTCTCGTCGATATGCGTAGACTGCTGCTTCAACATTTTCAGATGATCGTTAGACTATTCACAATTCTTCTTCTTCTGATAGTTCCATTTAATTTAACGCTTGAAATGCGTTGTTATTCGGGCCTTAAATACGTTGTCGGACAAGATGTTTATCAAGATGCAGGTTTAAAAATACCCGATTGATCCAGAACGATTCGACATTTTTATTTAGAAAATTGTGACAATATTCTTGGGTTTGGTGAAGCCTACTGTTATAAATTTATGGAAGAATCTTCTCTGAATGAAGTCGTCAAGATGGGTTGCTCCAGTTTTTGGTGCAACGTAAGTGTTATGAAAATGACATTCCTGGAATTTGCTTTTGAAGTTAGTAAACTCTGTAAATTTTCCGCAATTTTTGCCTATTTAAAATCGCCAAAATCTCACAAGAAACAGACTTTGCACCACTTGAAATCCAATTTGTTCAAAAATTACTCAATATCTGGGCAAAAGTTGCGAGGTTTTGCCGAGATCAAACAACAACAACAAAAAGGCCTCATTACAACATTATCTTTGAGAACATCAAAGGTCATTTGAAATGAAATATTACACCGCTAGTCATTTTTTTATAAATAAATATATCGAAGAACTGGTTCTGCGATAATTTCACAAGATAATTATTTTTTATTTCACAAAATTCTGTTGAGAAAAGAATAAACGATTTCCCCATTTTGTCAGCATACATGTGTGATAATCTACGTATTGTTTCCTGAAGCGATGTTTGCCATAATGATTATGCCAAAGTGTGCCATATATGGCAAATAGATCATTTACGATATATTGTATTTGGGATTATTCATCTATCGATGAGTTCCTCCAAAAATAACTCGGCGGTTTTCAGGGAATTCGCAATCGTTGTATGGAAACTGAATTGATCGGAATGAAGGGCGTATTGTGCTGCTGTAACGACAGACACTACTGCAATTCAGCACCTGTCTTCAGTACTGTCTTAACAATAGTCACTTCCGCTCTAATATTGTTGTTTTACTCAAATTAATTCCAATTTATTATTGAACTTAATATTATTATTGTTATTAATTGATACGGGTACAATTGAGCATAAATTAGAGAGAATTATTAGAGGAAAGAGAGGTCATGACAGTGGCACTGTGGTGATCAGAAAACATAAAATCCGTTCGTTGAACGGCTCTCATATGCTATTTAAGGAATAAGATAAACGAAAGTCATAAAACCGGAAGACAACCAATGGGAATTTGTACATTTATATGAATTTATATATCTAGACGACCTCGCTGCGGCTCGGTCGAACTGGAACGTCGCTGGTAAAGCTTGAGTCGTCACCACCAACAGGTGAATAGTTTGGTTTGCGCATCGCTGATTCTGAAATGGTTGAATATTCACAATGCGCGAATTGATTCTGTCGTTTATCATGCAACCCAGGACATCACAACCAAAGAAAAATAAAGACGAAAACACACACTTGCTGGGTCCTTACCGTGATAAACGACAGATCAGACAGAGGTGAAGAAGGATTCATCTAAACTAGGTAGAAGCTAATCGACGGGACCTTCTCAACTTACTCTTTGGTTGTTGGTCCATTGGAGGTGGAAGCATCGCCGTACGCGGAGGAGTTTGCGGTGGCTCTTGTCGATATGAGGCCTGATGAAGCGGTTGGCGATCTTCGGATTTTCGGAATGTCGACATTTCTCGATCGACTTGTTGCTTCCGGCTTCTGAAAATGGCGTGATTATGATTTCGACTTTTCCATCAACGTCATCTCCTATTTCTATTCAATCAATTCTTTTGTAACATGGAAATTCTGTTGAAAGTATTGTCAAATTTTTTGCATATTGTCAAAATATTCTACTGTTGTTCACTATTTTTGTACAGGATGACACACTAGACAAACATTTCTTTGGTCACTTTACAATTTTTTGTGACAATGCATCAACGGAAATGAGTGTTTTAAAATAAACTGAAGAATACCAGTAATATGTTCCTTTTTGTGAGAAAAAAACACTGACTTGAAACAAACGAAGATAATAACCGCACAGAGCCAAAGAAGGAGCAGGATTGCAATAACGGCGAGAATAATAGTGGCCGTTTGCCAGCCTGAGCCCACAAGGCCCGCTTCTTTCGGATCAAGAACATCTCCATGCTCGTCTTGGCAATAAGTTCCTTCTCGAATTCCCCACGGACAATTCTTGCAGTGATCTACTTGGCCACCGGAAATGTAACTGCAAATTGAGTAGAAGCCGGTCGTATTCGATTTGCATGCAGCCGTGTTCGTGTTGATTTTTGAAGGTTCGCATGTCAAATCGCAAGCTGGTCCGATCAGTTTTCCTGAGCACGAAATCGAGAATGACAACGACAGAGAGCTGCCGAGAAGTTTTCCTTGATAGGTTCTCTGCTGATTCATATTCTGAACACCATCAACAGCGGGAATCGTGTCTTAAAATTTTGTTTAGATTCAATCGTTTAGTGGAATGCTCCTTACCAAGAAGTGGGACTACAAAAGTGTCAACATGTGTCAAAGTATCATCCTGCACTAATTGGCCAGATTGTGTGATAACTGCACCCAAATGGTGGGCGAAAACATCGATGGCGGCTGGTTTCGAAGCAAGCTGCATCACATAGCTCTGACCCCACGAATTTTGCGAACTTTGCGGAAGAATTCCATTTTGATCTAGATAGTAGAAGTCCGTCATATGATAGCGCACCGATTCGCTGAATATTAAATTTCAAGTCTTGTCAATTCATTTGTTAATGGGAAATATTAATAAGAGTTTTCAAATAGTTGCAGATTCTCGAACGTACTCTGGAGATGAGATGATGAATGTGAAACTGAAGTAGCATCTTGGACTCGTTTTGAGAAAAGAGCATGTTTGTCCAGGTGGACATGTGCATGTGTTGCCACTGGGAAGCGACGAAGACGGATTCGAGAATCCGCGAAGTTGAAATTGAATTGTCACTCCTTTATTACTATCGGTTTGCTGAAATGAAATTGTTTTAGAATTCGCACCAAAAATGGAATTTTTGATGGAAACATTTTTCATTCAATTTTGGCAATCAATGACACATTATGCACACAAACATCTTTTGAGCAAACTTTCAATGTATACGATGAATTTTTGAAATAGTAAATTGAAAAATTTTGAACAAATTTGGATGACTCATTTTTTTTTTGAAAAAGTTTAAAAATTGTATTTTTGAAAATCAAACATTGAAAAGATTACCGTTGTTGTAGTAGTATTGTATGGAGTGAGAGCTTGATTATTGAATAATCCCCTATTCTGATTTTGAGTCTGTCCGGACCCAGCTGCTGAGTTTTGAAACGAATTTTGCGAGCCCCAGGAATTCGAACTTCCATAATTATTGCGGTTATTATTGCTATTGCTGTTCAAACCCTGAAAATATTTATAAATTTTTTTTGATAAATTCGACTGACCCCATATGAATTTTGTCCGCTGGATCCATATTGATTGTATTGTTGATTATTGTATTGACATTTCGCGAATCCGACAATAAACGCTAATAATAAAAGAAACCGGGGAATCATCTGCAAAATGACCTTAAATGGCAATCTTTATGCAAATCTTGACAAATTTCGACATGAGGCCGCCAAAAGGAAAGCAAATAAAAAATGGGACGCTGCGATATTATTGGAATTGATGGTTTCTTGACAAAAAATCGGCCAATAATATAGGGCACATGGATATCTTTTTTGAATAATGAAAATGATAGGAATTTGTATGTAAATGTCGGCGAAACACTCAAGCCACTCGAGTTTTCATTGTGTGACATGTGTGAGATGCGAATAATCGGCCGGCCAGAGGCACGATTTTCTTTTGGCTAATTGGCTTCATGTCTGTGCGTCGGCAACCGACCATTTCATGGATTTCTCTACACCATTTTGGTGTGAGTACACCAAACGAAAACGAAATTTAATTTCGGAACAATGCAAAGAAATCGAATGTTGTCCACGTTTGTAGTGCTTCACAAATATACAATAGAAAATCTCGATGAAATTTAGTAATGTGGGTTGAAATATATGGGTAGTCAACTAATCATATTGACAGATTTACACAACTGATGTGATGTGAATCCGGATTGAATCAAGAGTGAGCACGAAGGGTTTTCAAACGAGAAGTTATTAGTCTAAAAATAATTCGGGAAAATAAGAGAAAAATCGAAAAAAAATAAAACTTAAAATTTAAATAGACGTGAAATGTTTCTATTCTTCGTCGGCTCAAATTAGAAGTGTGTTGTTGGCCGTCGAAGTTAGAATGATGATGAGAAAAAGAGCAAATACAAGGTAGTCGCGAAAATTGAGTCGCTTTCTATCAACGAAAAAAAAATCAACAGTTTTTGTTTGGTTAAAAGAAAATAAGTACACAGTGACAAGAAAAAATGGCGCTGAAGAAAAATGGTCGGAGCAAGATCAAGCGAACAAAAAAAACGACGGATTATTGAAAATATTTATGGATGATAGCGGTGAATTTGAAAAGCTGATAACTTAATCACCCTTTTAGGGAGCGTTAGAAATACTTTATTTATAAAAAAAGTGTTAAATGTCGAAAAAAAAAAACGCCATAAAACGATAATACGATAAAAAATTTATGGGAAAAATGGAAAAATGAGGAAAAAATTGAAGAATAATGATTTTTCATATTCAATATTCATCGATTTACCGCACTGAAGTTGAATGTCTCGAATTTCAACACGCGCTCAATTTTTAGGTAAATATTGCAAAACGATACGTCTATGTATGCATGAATGAGTCATGCGGAGGACGATATGTTGCTTTCTTATTATAGTCATGTTTTTTTTCCTGGGAAGACCACAGGAAATCGATTGCTGATAATCAAAAGCGTACACACACACACACACACACACACACATACATATTGGGGAAGAGGGCGGCCCGTCCGGCCACAAACGGCCGTAAAACTGTACAAGAGCAAACAAACAAAACTGAAGAAAAAGAAGGCACCGGAATTGATGCGAAACAACACACCCATACATGGATATCGTCCGCAATAAATCTCCTCTTAATTAGGATTCGGAGGGAAGTATTTACAAGTAGGCAAACTCATTATTATCGCATTTCCTACAAGGTCGAGGAGACCGAAACCGCGAACGAGGAAACGGTCCGAAGATGATTCGCGAGCAATCATAACATCAAATATTTGGTGAGAAATCGATGGCCGTTGTAGTACATAGCATATTGATGTATGCTAAACGAAAAGATTTGCTTGGCTACGCCCAACTCGCTCGGTTTCGCGGATTTTGGGTGCGGTCTGCGAAAGCAGATCGCTCTTTTGCTTCTTTTTTTTTAATTTGACCGTTTTCACTTTTTTGAAGACAAATAACCTATATTAAAACAAAATGATTAACCGGAATAGTATTTTATGCTGTAAAATTTTTTTTCTGAAAAAAAAATGTCACTTAAAATAGTAAAATATTCAAAATATCTTGAATACGTTTTCTGGCCGTCATGTAATTTTAAAATTACACTTTTGGGAACAAAAAAATGAAAAGTTCAATTGACAAAACCCTTAATATTCATTTTTCTCTTGAAAACCTATCCCACCTATCGGTGTGTGTCTGTTGCTTTCATTAATCAAATATTAAAACGATCAACAAAAATTTAACCATTCAAATATTGGACACAAATGGAAATTTCTTATCGTCGAAAACTATCTTTTTTTCAAAAATGCATAAATACACGCATTTTTTCGTCGTCTCAAACTATACAATATTTCTTGTGTGCGGTAAAAGACGAGAAAAAAATGGTATTAAAATTGACATGAACGACCAAAAAAGACACGATGAGGAGGCGAAAATCGTATTGATGAAGTGTGGAGCGATGATGATTCAGCAAAAAACCAAGGCAAAAGCAAATAAAGCGATGCGAAATATTATTGAACAAAACTGCCTTGTTGCCAACCAACCAATATGATGAGCTTCTTTCTCATGATGAGATGCTCAAGGTCGAAAACTCTTCTTGAGTGTCTCTTTGCTCAGAATAACCAAATATTCTTTGACGAATACTGTGGTTTTGCATATATCTAATTGGCAGGCAAATTGAAAATCATTGCTAGACCAAGTTGTGCAGTTCACATTTCTACTCTCCTCGGAAAGCATGTGTCTTCGACAATACTGTTGCTTAAAATCATGCTCCTAATAGAATCTGAATGGATTCCGAAAAAACTGTGAATCTGAAAAGATCGACCATCTTGCTAGCATCGAATCAGACATTCTTTCCCATTTTAACAAAATTCCTTGTTTTTGTATACATTTGGAGCCATGCTTCATCTATGAGATAAAAAAATGCACCAAATTATATGTAATATCCACAAATATTCTTTGACGAATACTGTGGTTTTGCATATACATAAATACTATTTAATACGCAGCCAAAGTGAAAATTTGCATTTTTTTTTCGATATTCACAAGATAGACTATTATTCTTTGTGTGCATTTTTGTATTAAATGAAAATTATTTATTTACTAGGTATTGAATTAAATTTGTGGTGGAACACATTGATTCAATGTTTTGGCGATTGAGGAAAATGCGCCCTTCAATCCTTCCCATTGGTCTTTTCCGCAAATGTCGGTGATTTCATTCTTCAAACAGTTATCCTTTCCATAGAAATCTTGGCAAACTGGCAACGGCTTCTTTGGGTCCACATTCTTTTCATCATTATTGTCATCATCATCCTGAAATGTTCTAATTGATTTAGGAACCAATGGTCGATTCTTACAAAATTTGGGAATGGATTCCAATCGTCGAAGCATTTTGATTCTTTTTGTTCCACCTTAAATCATCAATCACGCTACTAAAATTATGCGAATTCGATAAAACCTTGTCAGCACATTGCTTGAACTCAGCTCCGCCAATGAAACGAACAGCGTCGCAGTATCCTTTGATCATGTCTGAGGATACCGAAAATTTCGGATCGCACTTCAACGCTTCGACACATTTCTGAATATGTTGCTCATTATTAAGAGCATGAGCACATTTGGCATACTTGAAGAGAATCGCATGACTTCTGGAATTCGTTGAGATCCTTTTTATCCTCGAAATCGAGCTTATCGACTTTGTTGGAGAAGTCTTCGAATTTCTGAATCAAAATTAGATGTGTAGGGCAAAAAATTCGAAATTTCATACGAAGACACATGACATGGCAATTAATGCATCGGCAATCGTACAGTTATTTTCCGATTTGCTCGGCACACTGGCTGCCTGACAAACTGCGACCGCGACGAGGAGAAATGCGATGTTCCGCAACATGACTGAAGCAAATTCGCATTTCTTCATTTATTTATGTGCATTTTTCTCGATCGCACGCCTGTTCAAAATTTTTTTTGGCAACAGTTGGCCTCGAAAAAAAAAACGCGGAAGTTGAAATGGACTTCACCGCGATTATAGGAACAAATTAAAAAGTTTTACTATTGATAGTAATTATCGGAGGATCCAAACAATCCAACTACTTTCTACTGAATTTCTGTCATCATCTATTGATTCCATAGACTATCCATTGATCCAGGGTTTTTTTCGGAGCATGATGAGGGAATGTTTGTTAGGAAACAGTTGGTGTTAACCGGGAAGTTCATCTCATCTCTTCCAACAATTTTTTCGGCAAGCGAAACATTGGTGTAAAGGTGAATATCACGTATCAGAAGCTGCGATTGTTCGAAACATCGCAGACGAGACAAATTCCACAGGATTTTGGTTAATTAAAAATTGAAAATTTTGAAAAGCGTCGCGCTATTGTCGAAATCTGAAAAACAAACCAGCAATATGAAGAAAATAACTATTCAAAAACAATTCGCGTATTTTTTATGGTTCGAAAAAATTGGAATATGCTTTTCAGGAGTCTATTTTTTTCAAAATCAATTATTTAATTTAAATTCGGTTTTTGATTTGTTATCCATAAGATCGGAAAATTGTCGAAATGTCGACGAAACATTATTTATATATCATAAACCGCGAGAGAATTGGATGAATATTCAAATTATGAGAATTAAATGTTAGAATATAAAAGCAGCGATATCGACAAATCCTCACTATTCTTTACAAAATGTTGAGCTATTTGTACTGTATTCTCTCGCTTGTTATCCTTACTGGATCTTGTCCATGCCATAGGCGAGCAACGACCACAGAGCAGCCCTGCATTGAAGGACCCCAATGTCCAGAAGGATACGTTCAGTACAATAGTACGAATAACGAAACTCTTCCAATTTGTTTCAAGGTACCCAAATTGATACTATTTTTTCTAGTTAGGGAATAATTCAGATAATATGGGAAAATTTGGCAAGGTGGGATGATGGTCGAAGCCTTTGTCAGAATAGCACTCCAGGAGCCGATATCGGATTTGTGAATACACAAGACCAACGTGACCAACTCTATAGTTTGAAATTAAAAAGAAACGACACTAGACGTTTTGCAAGAATTTTTCAGATGCCGTTGTCGAAAAATTGGGCGATAAGGATGGTGTTCTCCCAATTTGGATTGGTGCCAAAAAAACTGAAAATTGCACGGCTGTGATTATGAAAAAGGCGAAATCGGATGATCCATGTTTTATGTCAAAGGTTGACCATTTTGCGATAGTTTTTCGAAAGAATGGCTCGTTTAGGCTCTTGAATGGGTTGGCGATTTGGCGCCTTCAAACGCCACCGAATTTTTCGACACCTATGAGTAGGTCACTCTATCAATCGAATGTCCTATCAATTTGACATTCAGAGTCCATTTAGGACCACTTAATAAACGTGGAGATGGATGTGGTCGATTCTTGACAAACACCGCTGAGCTTACTGATTTGGACGAAGATACGGTCATCGATATCGTTCCATGCAACAATCCGAAAATCAATGAGAACAACGAATTCGATGGACAAGCGGGAGTATTGTGTACCGTCGAGGCAAAGTAGATTGATTTCTGCAAAATAAACATTACTAGCTTTTTTTGCTGATTTAAGTTATGAATTCATTAATTGGCGTGAAAATATACATATAGTTCTAGGTGACGGATTAATGTGTTTATTCATTTTGAGTTTATTCAAAATCAGAAAAAAATTGCAATTCGACGAAAAATTTGCGTTTTTGAAATAAAACGGGCTATTCAAATGATAAGTAGAAGGTTCAATTAAGAAAAATTAAAATATTTTTCTCTTTGATAGCCGGTTTCGAAAAAAAGGAAAAGTAGGCCGAGAATTTAATGAATCTATTCATGCAATGAAGAAATATAAAAAAAATCAATGTTTATATTATGTATAGTCGGGGGGAGGGGGGGGGGGTAGATTTACGGGAATGCGTCTTTCGAAACTGTCTCAAGAAAAATGAAGTAGTTCACGTGAAAACAGCAAAATAAGCATTCACGCGTGGCGAGACCTTTTCAAGGCACATGCGCGTAAATCTACCCGCGTACAGCAGTCGCCGGACGCCGACTATACAAAAATTGGCGCGATATATCGTAATTCTCCGTTATTTATTTTTAAAGGCACATGCGAAAAGTTGCGCGGGTCACGCCACGAAATCGGTACTGTAATTTTTTATTTTTCTTTCTGTGGGTTATTTTTCCGTATTTTTCGAAAACTGTGAAGAGGAAATCAGTAACGGATTGAAGAACGTGGAAAATAAACAATTATTGGGATAAGTACTCTTAATTCAACAATATATGTCGATTTTTCGTCATTTAGATACCAAATATGATGAGAAATTGTGATATTTGTGTTGATTTGATGCAGACTTCGCTCGATGCCGCTTTTGATAAACCTTTAGCGTTGATTAAACAAAATACTTTTTTTTCATAAAAAAAAACGTTTTAAACTATCAATAAATACAAAATTCAAAAAAAAAACAGCCATAAAAAAATACAGTACCGCCTTCGCGACGTGACCCGCGCAACTTTTCGCGTGCGCCTTTGAAAATAAATAGCGGAGAATTACGATATATCGCGTCAATTTTTTGTAGATTTCGACGTGCGTGCATAGGAAAAGAATTCAGTCGTCGATGGCAGATATTTTTGTATTCAGATCTCTTTCACTTGAAATATTGTCGCTGGCCGACCGCGGGCGGCGCGTAAAAAATACCCTAACAAGCAGGTCTCGCACGCAATATCGTTTTTTCTGCGAAGAAAATTACATAATTATGCATATTGTAAAAAAAAAATAAAGAGTTCCAACTGGATTTTGCCTATATTATTAATAAATTTATAAAATTCCCACAATTGTCTGTATTATTTAAACTTGCCACAATGCTCCTCGGTTGGAAGTAGCAGATGAACAAATTCAAAAATTGCTGAACCCATGCACATTTGCTAATTAAAGTGTGCAGATATACGAAATAAAGTTGCGATTCGAATTATCTAGATGATGTCATTCGAATTTTCTCATGAATCACGTGAAGAGTGTTTGCATTCCTTAGCGGTATCCTTCATTTTTCGATTGCAGGACCACACGTTATCAGTGCGATCGAAATGCGATTAACCGGGCGAACTACCGCTACAGGAGCCGCCTTAATTGATAACGAATGAGCACAAGAGAGCGTTATCGACAGCTTCCGAAAATTTATGGGCTCTTTATTTGATTTATTGCCCTGCACTATTTCGATCAGTAACATTTTTTCGCAATTTTCAGAATTATGCGCCTGTGGATAAACTTGGCGATTCTATTCAGCTTATCTGTTGTGATTGCGACTGATGTTGGTTCTACTGGTATGTTATTGTGTTTGTTAAGTACGAAATGTTAAATAGAATGAAGATACCAGTATAGTCATGAAAAAAAAAACGGCTAAAAAACAGTCGCTGGGATATTTAGCGCAAAAACATTGTGCGCCTTTAATTACTGTATCCAAAAAATTATTTTGAAGTTAAAAGACATCTCATGCGCTTTTTTAAAAACCGACGAGTTTGGCTTTTGTGTCCAAAGTTTGAATTATTTCGATTTTTAAGTATTGCAAACTTCAAAATTTATGAAAAAAAAAATAGAAATTTTAAGACTTGTGATGAGTGAATTTGTTAGCCGCTTTTTTTTCAGAAAACCAAAAATCTCCGATAAATTTTTCGTTTTTTGAAAGCCAATAAAAACTAAATGTTGAATCACTGTCCAATTGACTCAAAAACAAACAGTTTTGTCGCAACATTCGAAAATTCGAAAATTTGTTTTTCGAATGTATCTATTAGAATGGACCCCTTCGATTCGGGTCCCATGCCTATTTTTGAAGATGAGCAGTTCACGCCAACGTCCCAGACAGTATGAATTTATAGTCGGCGTCCGGCGACTGCTGTACGCGGGTAGATTTACAGGAATGCGTCATTCTCTTGGTCTCGCACGGACTAACAGGTTATTTCAAATTTTATGGACCAGTTCACGTGAAAACAGCAAAATAAGCGTTCACGCGTGGCGAGACCTTTTCAAGGCGCATGCGCGTAAATCTACCCGCGTACAGAAGTCGCCGGATGCTGACTATATATATATATATATATATATATATATATATATATATATATATATATATATATATATATATATATATATCAGAATTTAGTATTTTTTTCCATTTGTTGGAAGTTTCAAATTAATATATGTATTTCTTTATAATCAAAAAAAGATTTTTTTTGAAATTGAATTTGAATAAATCCTTTTATAATTAAATTCCGAAATTGGAAGTCAATTTTTAATGATCAATCATTTTATTCAAATTGTTTGTGTTTCTAAAAGAAAACCGATTCTTACCTTCCAATTTACGTCATTTTTCTACAGTATCCACGTTCGCGTATCAAGCATTTATCACTGTCATCATTTTATCACTGAATAGCGCAGTATTGGAATTTTTGGGTGGGGTACTACCATGAATTCAACATTATATTTTTATAATCGTCAACTATCTTTCAATGATTCGCTTCTAGTACTCCAAAACACCAGGTATGACAATTGAAGTGTTCGGAGAAATATGATAGGAGAAACATTCGAGCGGCCATAGTTTTCAATTTTATTGACAGCATATTTCATATAAGTAAAAAATCGAATAATTGTTTAAGAGGCTCCAAATGGAAGCAATACTACAATTGCCCCTCCTGAACAGTCTACTACAAGTGAATCTGTGATCTCGGCCAACACCACATTGAGCACGGGAAGCACCGCAGGTGACACGACGACCCCGGCTACCACCGAGGAGCCTACAACAACTACTGAAGCGCCGATTGATTACACAACAATGATAATCAGTAACTCATTTGAACCGATGAATGCGAAATTGATTCTACAACATGCGGTAGTGCTCAATCAACAAATTGTCGAGTACGTGTTGCTCTTTTTATTTCCTTGCACAATTCGATTACTCTATGATTGTCGAAGACAGACAGATAGACAATTGTACGAAATTCAAGTAAATGCAGTCACAATTTTTTGCAGAGCAGACTGTGTATCTCAAATTTGTTTCGCGTGTTCCTCAAAACTTTTCGGAATGATATAATTTTGCAGTCTGACAAATGAAATCAATAATGCAAAAAACGGGGTCAATCCTGACAATTCGCCTCTTTTTGCTCAACTCAATGATATTCTCGCCAACTTAACCATTCAGCAGACTACTCTCAATAATTATCGAACTCAATTAACCGTAATTGAACAATTTTATATCGGCACGTAGAATTATTCAATTACTTTGAAGGAACTCAGCGATACTCAAAATAGCATTGACAACGATGTTGACTATTATAATTCGGTTTACACATGCTTCGCCCAATCTTCTTGTGTTACGGTAACTGAAATATACTCGAATTAAAAATATATCGAATTAAAGGACACAACAACCAGTGCGGAGCCGACTTCGCCGCTGCCTACTAATCGTACGTTTCCAAAATAATCGAAATAAATCATTATTCTTTTTTGCAGCAACTGGCACATGTGATGCAAAGAACCTTACAGCAACCAGCGACAAAAATTCGTATTCCTCTGAAAACGTTACTGTAAGTATTTTACAGAGCACATGCAGTGTTTTTCAAAATTGTTTTTTGGTGTTGAACATTGAACACTTTATTCTTCTATCGATATCGTATTGATCATTTTAATTCGGATATTCATCGATTCATTTAAAAACCAATTTGCAATCAATATTGATCGGTTTCAGCATGTTGATGGATGTGATGTCACCATTATTGGCGACCAACAAAACACTATTTTTGCAAATATCAATGTGAGTATTTCGGGTGCGAATGCCTTTGTTGAGTTTGTTGAAACGCGAACTGGAAGATCAGAAAGGTTTCGTAGACATCGATTAAGTTGTGATATTCGCATATCGCAGATTCAACTCGACTACCACTTCAACGAATCTTACTGCTATAACAGAAGCTAAAATTATCTCGTTTGCTGATTCGAGATCATATGTTCAATTCAATATTGATTTCTATCAAGGTATAGTCGGCGTCCGGCGACAGCTGTACGCGGGTAGATTTACGGGGGTGCGTCTTTCTCTTGGTCTCACACGGACTAACAGGTTATTTCAAATTTAATGGACCGATTCGATAAATTTTTAATCAAATGACATTGGAAATTCGAGGAAATGCGAAACTCATCAAGAAAAAATAAGTGAAAACAACAAATAAAGCGTTAAAACGTGGCGAGACCTTTTCAAGGCGCATGCGCGTAAATCTACCCGCGTACAGCAGTCGCCGGACGCCCGACTATATGAAAATTTAAAAGAAATAAAAAGTGAAAAATGATGATTTTCAGAATTAATTTGTAACCTTAATTGCAAACACAATCAGACATGCAAAATTTCGCCATCTGGAGTTCAGTACTGCGATTGCGAGAAATGCATGTATTCTGGAGACTATTGTGAAGGTATCAAATGCAAAATTTCAGTTTTTTTTTTTTGGAATTTTTAATCCTGAAAATGTATGCGGATGATCCGTACGATTTTCGCATTTTCAACGAAACAAGCATTTGACATCAAATTTCCAAAATACAGTATTTTTCTTTCAGTAGAGCTGGATTCTCCGTGCAAAGCTAGACAACAAAAATTATGCGGCGAGAAAGACAAAAAACCATACGGAAAATGCTTCCCGTTCGTTTTTTTCTCGAATCCCTCTGAAATTTCGCAATTTTAAGAAGCTCGTGCACAGACACTTGCTATCAGTGCGATTGCGTGCAACCAGATACCGAAAATCCTCTACGCTGCATTAAGCCCGATGGGGTTTATGATAGTAACAATCAACATTCTTAATTTTACTGATTGGACTGTTTTAGCTTACACTGCTACAACGCAGCCATCAACGACATGTGCTCCAATGACAACAACCGCCTTACTTAGTACTTCAACGATTGCGGCGTCAACTGACTCGACTATTTCAACCATTACTACTAATGAATCCACTTCAACCAGCGTTGCGACTTCGACGAATACTTCGCCAGCAAAATTGGATACTTCAACATCAGGTGATTTCAGGAATCATTCAAATTTTCTACTAACTACGATAATACTAGAACAAAAACTCGGATATTCCGCATAACTTCTTACGTTTGTGAATTTTTAGTTTAAAGGACAAAGTTTCGACAAGTGGCAATTATTCGTGAAATTTCGAAAAAGAATTGAGCCTTGCTGAGTTTGTTCTTCATCGAATTTTTTTTCAACCTTTTTGTGCCCAGCAAAATTTTTCTAAAACGTGTTGATTTGATCCATAGATAACCATGTCGTTGTCATCCATTTCTTACGCTACTATTTTTTCCATTTCTTTAATATTAGAAATTCAAGTAAATATTAACATTTTCAGAGCCACCTGCACCTGCACCAAGTGCCGCTTTATCGTGAAAATGTGTTGTGATAAACCATTATTGATTAGAAATTGAATTTTCGGTATACATTTTGTGGGCGTCCGCCCACGGCTGATTTCGCTAACTTTTTTCCTTTTTATAATCTTAGAAATCCAAAGTATTTAAAAATTGACCAAGAAAAAATGTACAGTTATGTGAAAATGACAAAATTCACACGTTGCGAGACCATGACGAAAGGCAATTACCCCCATACATTAGTCGCTCGACTATTTACATATATATATGTATATCATAATATATTGTGTGTATTCGAAGTCCGTGTAAATTGACAACAAAAAACTGCGAAGACGAGCAAATTGACTTTTCAATGCTATTCGATGTCTAGTATAAGTTTTGTCTGACGCAGATTTCTGCGCTGAAAACATTCGAGACAACAATAATTGTAAAAAAACGGCAAATACTTATTGCAAAATTAATTAAAATTCTGTTGGGAGCTTTTTGAAATCAACCGTTTTCTTTAAAATTATTTGACGTCATTTTTAACAATTCAAATATCTCAAAATTTTTCCCAAATTAGATTTTTTTTTAAAGTTAAAATCCGATATTCGATTGACGATGTATTGAAAGCTTTTTTGAACTCTCGTTTCTTCTCATAACACATCGTCATCTGACAAATGAGTCTACGTGAACTATTCGAGATGCGATTCGAACCCGATACTACAACAGTGACCTGCTCCAACCACCTGGTCCATCAAAAAATCGGGTGACCTATTGTCTCTTTATTTGCGGACCCAGTTTGTGTGTGTCTGCGCCGTATTTTCTTTATACGTGTTTGGGAGGTTGTGTGTGTGTGTTTTGAGGAATCGATGGAGACCCGTGCTGGATCACATGGCTTGCGAAGAGACATTTCGCACTACTCATCCACAATGGAGACAGACAGACGATCAGCCGGTGTTCGTATAATAATACGCAAACACACTCACGCACATACAAAGCAGCACCAGAGACAGCGGCAGCGGCATCGAGCGTATAACAGCTGGCTGGTTTCAAGAGGCAACGCACGCCCCAACGACCACGCCCATTATCGGTTGGCAACGCGCCAACCAAGAAAAAACAACATAAAATGGGCGGGGCGTGGCCGTGACGGCCGTGTTGCAGGCCGGCCGACCAGTTTAAGCGTATTCAAGTCTTCCGAAATGGCCGCCGCTTCAGCTGCCAAGAAAACTGCGTCGAAGAAAAGTAAGATCGCCACCAAGCCCAAAGCTCCGAAGGTCAAGAAGGCCTCGATGGTGAGATTCAAATTTGAAGCTCGAGTTTATACAATGCCAATTCAGCCAGTTGCCAAGAAGGCTTCTCCAAAGAAGACCGCAAAACCTGTAGCCAAAAAAGCAGCGAAACCAGCCGCGAAAAAAGCAACACCGAAAAAGAAAAGTGCTGCCAAAAAGGCGTCCACAAAGAAGGTAATTATTTTAAACCAAAATGCTGTCTGCGAACATCCCGGAGTATATTGCAGAAGTAGGCCGATTCGTCAAAATCTGCATACTTTATACAAAATGCCTTGATCTTCGCGACCTCATTGCCACTTCTCTCAGCGACACATTTTTGATTGGTTTTATTAAAATTAAACCTAACCAATTAATCAAACCATTTTTGTAATTAAGCTTTATCTTGTACATAGTTTCATTTGGCAATAAATATTGAAAAACAAATCAAATTTCGAAAAATAAACAAAAGTTTCAACGAATGGGAAATGAAATGAAAAACATTTCTGAAATATTTATGCTAGATCTGATGATTTAAAATATTGAATCAAGAAGTTGTCGAATTCACGTAAACTTGGATTTTTATCGAAAAAAAAAAACAAAAACAATCGACTTTTCTAATTTTTATGCCATGTATTGTTATTGTTGTTGGTGTTCTATTTTTCTTCTTCTTCTTCTTCTTCTTGTTTGCTTCTCAAAATATGTCCCAACTCAACGTCTCTAACTCGTTCTCCATGGACCCATTTAAAAAGCCGAAAGAGGGAGAGAGAGAGAGCTTTTAACAATCGAAATGTTATTTTCTCTCAACTAGTTGCGAGTCGAACAATGATCCGACCTGTACATGCATCAGCGACCTGCATAATTGCCTTAATTGTCTTTCTTTTGCCGTAAAAACGGCCGAGTGTTTTTCACGTCGCTGCGCTCGCACACACTCAGGCAAATGAAAAAAAATATTTTGAGACAATTCTAAAATCTTATGAGGTTCGTTGAGAGGCTAACGTGTCTCTATAATATTTTAGATTTGTCTCAATAAACTTTAGGAAATCTCATAAGATTTTAGAATTTATCAATAAGTTTCAATGAATATTGTGAGACTTTAAAGTTTATCAATAAGTTTTAGATTTGTCTCAATAAACTTTAAAGTTTATCAATAAGTTTTAGATTTGTCTCAATAAACTTTAAAGTTTATCAATAAGTTTTAGATTTGTCACAATAAACTTTAAAGTTTATCAATATGTTTTAGATTTGTCTCAATAAACTTTAGAATATATCAATAAATTCAATAAACTCTGTCCAATATTATGTAATATCATACGTTATCGAGCAATTTTCACACAAATAGAATGTAATAACAGCCATAATAATTGAATATGTATGAACATTTCATTTATTACAATATTAATGCGAAATGAATATATTAATAATAAAAATCAGAAAAAAAAAATAAATGAATCAATTTATTCTTTTCGCATTTTCTCCTTTTTCTGCGAATGACGCACAACGTTGCTATAAGGAATTCGTTGCATATACTGAAAGAAAATGTTGAACTTACAAATTTTGATGATTGAATTTGTCGTTTTTCGATTAATTTCATGAGTTCTTTGCGATAAAATGACTTCTTAATTAAATCCGGATTCGCGTTGAAACGAATTTTCAATGAAGTCACAATCTCGTGATATAGTTTATAGCTGAAAATTGCCAGTTTTAAAAAATAACTGAATGAGTCTAACTTTCTCAAAATACTATATCCAATCCCGTTTGTCTGTTCCGAGCACATGTTTCTCTTGATAACGTGATAAATGTGCTCATGCGCTTGCGTGCTTATTGCCGACAGCTGACCATGACATTACTGTACAAATGGTATATAAGTTGCTGAAACAATAAATACAGTAATCATTAGTATTATTTCTTATATCAACGACAATAGCATGATGCTACAACGTTCAATAACTCTTAAAATTGCAAAAAAACGACTTACCTGCACTTTTGAACCAGAAAACAATTGAGGCGCCCCATCTCAAATTAGAATTTCTAATAATTTGCAAATACCTGCGATCTGAAATAAAAATTTTCTATTATGTACATAGCTAACGATCCCATATTACTTTGTTATATTACTAGCGAGTCGGTGACACCATCCATCGGTAGCAGGCATGTATAAGCAACACAACAGCTGAACCTAACGGAGGGATGGTTCCGATCATGGCGTTAGAAACAATTTTCACTTCAAAAATCTTCAAAGGATGATAATTGCAAGTGGTAAATTAACTTACGCTAGCTTTTTCGGACCTATTAATGTCATTGAATTTTCCTGATAGCGACTTTACCGAAGATGGCAGTCTCGCTTTCACATCAATAGCTTCGCATCGAAAAATATTTATTTCGTTTTTAACGAAGACTTCTAAAAGACAATCTTCAATTTTTAAATGCTGAAAAAGGAGAGACATAATTGAAGTACCTTTTATTATACGTGTTCCCTCGTGAAAAAGGTGGAAAATATCCATGGCCGTGATCCACATGGGCACCTGCTCATTGAATTTGCTGTATTTATCTCGTTCCTTAAATCTATCGGCCAATGTTTCTGGAATGTTTGTTCCACACTTTTCCCGATCTTCTAAAATATCGAAATCATTAGAAACTGAAGTATAATTGTAATTAATTGTAATAATTGTGCGTATTTTTAAAATTCATGAACCTGTTCATGCAATGACATGTTTAGACACAACTGTTTCAAATTCAGCATGTAAAACAATGCAGATTTAAGGTAGTGTTAAACATTTATTATAAAAATTTGCATTTCATGAATACGTCCATCACTGAAGTGAAGAAACTATTACAAAAAGCTAAAAAAAAAACGGAAGAAACATCAAAAACATAAATTATTGATTGGAATTTAGAAGATCTTAAAAAGAGACGCCGCAAATTGCGTCAGTGGAAGTCATAAGGGCCCTATTCAAATTTTAAAGTCTCACAATATATTGAGATACTTTACACTTTCTCAAAAGATTTAACTTTCTCAAAAGATTTAATTTACAAATTCCAAATTTTTAAAATTTATTGATTCTCAATAAGTTTTAGAAAGTATCAATAGACTTTAGAATTTCTCAAAATATTTTAGAGTTTATCACTGAATATTTGATTCTCAAAATATTTTATTTGATTTGCCTGAGCAGTCCCGGAGAGGCGTGACCGCGTGACTTTGCTGCCGTCGTCGCCGCCGCCGCCACCGCAGTCGCCGGCGTGCATATTCAATGTCGCAAATGTATACAATGGAGCAGCGCGTTGCGCGTTGCCGTTTTCGCTTCGAGACCCTCAGCGATTTGCGCGCTCTCTCTCTCAGCGCACCGCCATCAACGACGAAAAGCCCGCGGATTTGCAAATTGTGCACACTGCGCAAAATAGTGTGATGGTTGGGGAAAACAGATCGGCCCCACCGGGGGTCACACTAGAGAGCATTCACAAATTGATGGGATGATGATGATGATGATGCTCAAATTCTGGCAACTAAGATAACGAATATGTCAATCGATTGTATTTTAAAAGAACAACCAACTAATAACCGATACAGAATTTTTTTTTTTTTTTTGATGTTTGGCATAAATAGAAAAAAATTTTCCATTCTCTTAAAATGTTTTTCTCTAAATATTTCACTTTTTACACTAAAAAACGGTTAACTCAAAAATCAATTGGAATTAAAAATTTGTGTTTGTTTCGTATGACCTGACGGCTGAAGATTGCAATTTTAATTCGATGAACTGAATTATCAATTCTCTGCGCTCTCGTTAAACATTGAAAGTTGTAGGATAATTTAGTCATCATAAAAATCGGAAAATGAAGAAAAATTACCTGGGACTGGAATGTGAAGTTGACAAAAGAGGCGAAACTAATTTTTTATAACAATTTAATGCTCTGAGAGTGAACCCTTCAAATGGCATCATCTTAAAACCCCCTTTTAAGATGATGCCATTTGAAGGGTTCACTCTCAGAGCATTAAATTGTTATAAAAAATTAGTTTCGCCTCTTTTGTCAACTTCACATTCCAGTCCCAGGTAATTTTTCTTCATTTTCCGATTTTTATGATGACTAAATTATCCTACAACTTTCAATGTTTAACGAGAGCGCAGAGAATTGATAATTCAGTTCATCGAATTAAAATTGCAATCTTCAGCCGTCAGGTCATACGAAACAAACACAAATTTTTAATTCCAATTGATTTTTGAGTTAACCGTTTTTTAGTGTAAAAAGTGAAATATTTAGAGAAAAACATTTTAAGAGAATGGAAAATTTTTTTCTATTTATGCCAAACATCAAAAAAAAAAAAAAATTCTGTATCGGTTATTAGTTGGTTGTTCTTTTAAAATACAATCGATTGACATATTCGTTATCTTAGTTGCCAGAATTTGAGCATCATCATCATCATCATCCCATCAATTTGCGAATGCTCTCTAGTGTGACCCCCCGGTGGGGCCGATCTGTTTTCCCCAACCATCACACTATTTTGCGCAGTGTGCACAATTTGCAAATCCGCGGGCTTTTCGTCGTTGATGGCGGTGCGCTGAGAGAGAGAGCGCGCAAATCGCTGAGGGTCTCGAAGCGAAAACGGCAACGCGCAACGCGCTGCTCCATTGTATACATTTGCGACATTGAATATGCACGCCGGCGACTGCGGTGGCGGCGGCGGCGACGACGGCAGCAAAGTCACGCGGTCACGCCTCTCCGGGACTGCTCAGGCAAATCAAATAAAATATTTTGAGAATCAAATATTCAGTGATAAACTCTAAAATATTTTGAGAAATTCTAAAGTCTATTGATACTTTCTAAAACTTATTGAGAATCAATAAATTTTAAAAATTTGGAATTTGTAAATTAAATCTTTTGAGAAAGTTAAATCTTTTGAGAAAGTGTAAAGTATCTCAATATATTGTGAGACTTTAAAATTTGAATAGGGCCCTTATGACTTCCACTGACGCAATTTGCGGCGTCTCTTTTTAAGATCTTCTAAATTCCAATCAATAATTTATGTTTTTGATGTTTCTTCCGTTTTTTTTTAGCTTTTTGTAATAGTTTCTTCACTTCAGTGATGGACGTATTCATGAAATGCAAATTTTTATAATAAATGTTTAACACTACCTTAAATCTGCATTGTTTTACATGCTGAATTTGAAACAGTTGTGTCTAAACATGTCATTGCATGAACAGGTTCATGAATTTTAAAAATACGCACAATTATTACAATTAATTACAATTATACTTCAGTTTCTAATGATTTCGATATTTTAGAAGATCGGGAAAAGTGTGGAACAAACATTCCAGAAACATTGGCCGATAGATTTAAGGAACGAGATAAATACAGCAAATTCAATGAGCAGGTGCCCATGTGGATCACGGCCATGGATATTTTCCACCTTTTTCACGAGGGAACACGTATAATAAAAGGTACTTCAATTATGTCTCTCCTTTTTCAGCATTTAAAAATTGAAGATTGTCTTTTAGAAGTCTTCGTTAAAAACGAAATAAATATTTTTCGATGCGAAGCTATTGATGTGAAAGCGAGACTGCCATCTTCGGTAAAGTCGCTATCAGGAAAATTCAATGACATTAATAGGTCCGAAAAAGCTAGCGTAAGTTAATTTACCACTTGCAATTATCATCCTTTGAAGATTTTTGAAGTGAAAATTGTTTCTAACGCCATGATCGGAACCATCCCTCCGTTAGGTTCAGCTGTTGTGTTGCTTCATTCAGACTTCTCCATGTGGCGAGCAAGCCGTTGCCGAAACATCCAATTGGAACTCTTTGAACTCAAACAAGAAAAATGTTCTTAGTTAGTTGACATTTGCTAATAGTAGATAATCTGCTAGTCAAATTTTAGGTGTTCTTAATGGTCCGGAAAAGTCGAACAGGTGTTTTTATCGAAATGAATTGTGGCGCGTATGGCGGATGCTGGTGTCATATTATTGGGATTGGGTAGTAGCTGATCATTTCCGAAAATTGTTACATATATTACATTCGCAAAAAAACGAGCGACCTGTTTAGCTTAGCGGTGAGAAGAAAATAAAATACTAACATGTATCATACTGCAAGCGTAAAAAAATGATTTTCAATTCGAAAAGATTATTTGCAAAAAAAGAATATCAAATTAAGACTATATATCTTGTGAACGAAAATCACTCTCATTTGCTTAAACCAACAAGCTGGAAGACATTCATTTTATGACTCATAACACTAAGCAATTTGTTGCACAAAAATTATGGTAGAACCAATGTATTTTAAACTGAATGTTTTTTCTTCGAAAAATTTTACAGCGTCATAAATGGGAAATCCTTTAATGATATTGTTTGATTCCTTAAACTGCCGTATTTTTTTTCCCGGCTAACCCTTCGCTCTGTGTCGACGGATAACTATACATTCGGATTAGGCCCCTCATTTTCCTTGACCTTGATTTATTGCGTATTGAAACTCGGTCTTCCTCAGAAAATTGTCGAAATGCAATGGATTCGAAGAAAAAAACCATGCGCAATTTTCTGGTTCATAAATTAAAGGCGCACCGAGAGTTGATGACCTATATCGACGTCGTTGGTCATTATTAGTTGCATTATAATGATCCGTCATGCGTTTCATTTCAATTCTCCCACGTTTTTTGTTTGTTCTTTGTTGATTTATTCCATATTTTTGAGATATTTCCTTTATGAGATTTCGCAAAAATCTCTAAAATTATTTCATGAAAACTACTATTTACTCTGTATTTTTCTTCTCTCAAAATATCGGAAATTACACAAATTCATCCTGTAGATGATTTTTTTAATTATTAAAAAAAAAATAAAATGAAATATTTTATAATTAAATTGTATAATTTATTTTTTTTAAATATTATTCTTTATAAATCTGCCTCCTCCCCCGCCCCATCTGAAAACATTTCAGTTCTCGTTTGTTGAATTGAATTTAATAACAAATTGCACAACCCCTGCCGACTTTCGCCCAATTCGTTTTTCAATTCTTCTCATTCATTTCTATCAAATTGCGGTATTTTCTGCCGTCTCTCGACGCATTACTCTATTTCGTCGTTTAGTACACTTTAAGGTATTGTCGAATGCCAAATTGTTGATGATCATGTTTTGTGTCGGCGGGACAAACCGTAACCGGTTTTCAAGTTTGCAAAATTAATCATCTCAGGCTCCACTCTCTATACGTTTAATATATGTGTTAAGTGGTAGATGGACTTTTACAATGGGATTGACCTCGACCTCCCACCGGTAACGAGACGTAGTCTATTCCACACAAAGCCAATGTTCCAAAACCCCACAATTATCGCGCATCCACGTACGAGTACGTCTTATATTCACATAATTAGGCAATAATAAATGAATGAAACTTTGGACACGAGTCGGCCGGCTGTCCGGCGTGTGACGCGTCCCGAGACGACCTTGCAATCCGTTTTTATTATCAATTTCGCGCGGATTTCGTCGAACATGAATGATAGACGAAAATGAGTTTTGGCGCGCCTGGGTTCATCAGTCAATCATTAGAGATTTGCACTTTGTTTCTATCCAAACTCAACATCCGTCGTCACAAAAAAGTGTCGCCGCATGACGGGAAGAAGCGGCTGTTTTTTAGCGGAAGTTGATCTTCGAAACTTCTGACGCAGAAGCCCAAAACATCGCAAATTGATTGAAGAGGTTTTGTTTATCAGAACGTTGCAGTCAGACATAATGCTCAAACTGATCAGATTGCTAGATTCTTTCAATAATCAAATACACCGAGGATGTCTGGAAAAGCTAACAGATTTGAAGAGAGGAATCAAAAAGTGCTAGACGAGAAAAAGTGTATGTCAGCACTTGAAATGTTCCGTTTGTGTGTCATTTTTTATAGTCAAATTAAATTGATTTCGTCACAGTCACTAATTGAAATTAATTCGAAATTCTGGGAAACGAGGTGATGATCGGGTCATCAGTCTGTCACTCAATATATGCAACGATGACCTCAATTGGGGCGAGGTGAATGAAGGAGGAGGCGTCTTCCGCACAAATGTACTATAAACCCCAATTCGAGGCGTCCGAATTCGAGATCCGGCTTTCGGATGAGATGCCAAGGCGGCAAAACCGCGAAACTGGTTCGCGGTGCGCAGAACCGCAATGAACAACACTCGTGACTATACTTGCATACAGCTGATTCGCCCCTCTCTGGGTGTCCCTCGTTCCTCGACGTTCTGGCGAATTTCACACCTCTAGGTTTTTTTCTTTGGTAGTTGATCATCTTTAAACACCATATTTCGAATTGAATGAAACGAGAATCGAACGACGTTAAGATATATTTCGAAATGTTTTCGAATGTTCTCAATTATTGTCGAAATACCTGGAATACGTTGAAACTTTTCGGTTTCACAAAAATCACTTTAAAAAATCCCGAAATCGAAAAACTTTAAATAATTTGAGTATTTAAATTTTCGCAGTTTCGAACTTATGTTCAAAAACTTTTTGTATATCAGCTACAGTAAATTCTTAAAACTTCTTTATTCGTCGACTTCCGCAAATAAATTTTACTTAAATTCTAACGATTTAGCTAAAGAACATTTTTCGTTATTCAATGATATTAAGAATTTATTAGCAACAATTGATAAATTGGTTTTAAATAAATTATCCAAATTTGCCATTTATTTTGAAAAAAAAAATGTTCTAGAGGGCAGTTTTGACTAAAATTTTTGAGTGCATGACGTATCTTAAAATAAATACAATTTTGAATATTCGCATTCTCGTTTGGTTCATGTTTTTTTTTCAAACCAGCACCATTTTTTGCAATTTCTCTTCTCCCTCAATCAATATTGCGGTTTTAACAATGTTCGACAATTCTTTGTCGCTGCCGTTCTGCTTATTCTTTCTATTTCAGCTTCTTCTCTCGTTTTTACAACTTTCATTTTTCTTTGTTCCATTCCAAATATGATAGCATTCGAATTGGATTGCAACTAGTTCTGACCAGTCAGTGCAAATAAATGTATATGTATAATAATAAAGCAGCAGAATAGAATGAGAATCAACCTACATTTTACTTTGAAGTTGAATTCGATTCATTGCATAAGTTGAAAGCGGATTGACCTTCGACGGGATTCGCCGATTCTGGGCATTTTTATCATTAAAGGCAGTCAAGTAGCGGGGAGGAGATCAGGGATACGTCATCTTGTACTCGCCTAGGTTCGCCAAATTCATCGCTTTTTCGATTCATCTCTCCCACCCAATTTTACAAAAAAAAATTTAACAAGTTTTTCTTTCGTACATGACATTATCACAGGTTTACTTTGTAATGTTGAACACGGGTGTAACGAAGGCTTTGCTTGTATCTCATTCAGTTACATTCGTCTAAATTCTTCCTAAACAATCATAGTTTGAGCTAAGTAATTTAAAAAATATGTTTTTTTTTTCAAAAATGTTTCAATAAAACAGAAATAAGTTTAGCTACCGTATAGAGCATCCAAAATAAATCTAAATAAATCCAGTAGAGTAGATTAAACATAAATTTAAGAAATTTTCAATTTTCAATTTTAATCTAAAGTTAAAGCAATGGAATTTCAAAAAAATATTTATCTTATATATTTTTTGTTTAGAATAATCGGGCGTTATTTTGGGTTCAAATTTACGTTTCGTGGTCTTTTAATCATTTTTGATCTCTATTATGAGATGCAATGACAACATCAGTATTCATTCAAAATCATATGCTCTGTAATTGCGGAAAAAAATTTTCGTTTGAGGTGTGTCAACCATTTGGAGAAAATATTTTTTTTTTGGTTGGAAGATAGCAATGCTCGAAATGCACAATGGCTGATTAACACGGAATTGCTTATTTCAGTCATTATGAGCATATCACTTATCAGAATGCTCTTTTCTTTTTGGATCTAATGGTCTCAATGTAGATAGAACAAAAAGATCAAATAGTGACTTTGGTTGCGTGAGGGGAAGGATCCAAGATTGATAACAAACGTCTCCTGGATTATCTTCATCATTCATCACTCAAATCACAGATTCCCTTCTTTCGAGGTCTAGTTTTCAAATTTAAATGAAATAGTAAGTAATCAGCATTTTCAAATTGAATCAACATTGCCCATTTTGAACAGCTGAAATCATATTCCGAATTTAATTAGTTTCGATTCTCTCCCGTAAAACTCCGCCCACTTTTCACTTTCGCATATCACATCTCAATCATTTCATTGATTTCGTGTGTCTTCAAATCTCGTTTTCAATTTTGACTATTGTTATTATAATCCGCAATAATTAATCGTTGAATGAAACTAATTTCGGTGCGGTTGCCTCTCCAATTCGTATGTCTCCGGGTTGACGGCCGACCCTCGTCTCCGCCTACAAATGTAGTTGTGTGCGTGTGTGATGGTCGTTTCACTTTTTATCACATTTTCGATTCCGTCCGCCCCGATCGTCAACCCTGTCGCAAGTTTCGACAAGTCTATTCACCCGGTGGCATTACATAAATCTATCAAAACTATTTCATTTTAATTCGTGCAGTTCAATCAAATTCAATTATGAATCAATAAAAAGTTCGCCAAAATTGGCTTGATTTTCACTAACATTTTGAAGAAAAAAATTCAAAAAATGAGAAAAGAATGTGAATTAAAAGATAAAATTCCCACTACATATGCTATAAATATTATTCTCAAATAATTGCTTTAAAATGTCACTTTTGTGAAACTTGATTCCATTCATATGTGAAATAATCGTTTTTCTTTCTACTTCTGCTAATTTCTTAACATTCATTTTTTTTGAAATTCGAATTACTTTTCAGATAATGACACCGCTTTTGGAGATTAGCAAACTTGCACTTCCGGTCGAAAAACTTCCAGAATCAAGCGTTGCAGTGCTCAACGATGATTCCGGTACATTTTATTCGTTTTCTCATCGTTTTATACAAAATTTTGTAGGTCGTGTGTTGGCTCGTGAGACAATTGTCAAATTTGGAAATTCCCAAGCCTATCTTGTTCTTCAGGTAATTTCGGGTTATAACTAGATTAATGTGATCGGATCGGGTCGGGTTTTATAAACCATTTCTACAGTAACCCAATCGAATTAATTACTTGATTTGTACTTGTTGGATTGAAGATCACACAGTGTTGTGAGAACCACTTACGATCTGGATAATGATGATTGGAAAATAATAAGTAGCACCAATTTATTTGACCAAAAGAATCAGAAACTTGATTGAATTTCCATAGAACGCATTTTGGCAGGGAAATGTTCATATTTAATACTGATTCAGATCTAACTTTTGACTCTTTTTGCAGGATCTGCACAGCTCAATCGCTAACAAGGATCTTCTCGTCAAAAATGAAGATCTGCTTCATTTGAAATTGGTTAAAATCGAGGTATTTTCCGAACTCTTTCCGATTTCATTGTCGGTTGCAGACGCAAAAAGAAAACCGTCGACTTTTACCACTTGCTCAGCAATTCCATTCGTTGCCCGATGCTCGTCCAGCTCATTGCCATCTTTCTGATTTGCTTGCCGAGCATTCCCTCGGAAGATTCAATTTAGAACTTAAGAAGAACGTCACCATTGATTCCTTCTTGGTATGATCTTGATTTTAATTTTTTCCAAAATTGTTGTTTAAGCTTGACGATTCCTGGAGAGATGATGCAGGATTCATCGTTACCGATCGTAACGTCTTCTATCACTACACATTTAACACAGCTTCTCTTTTAAAGTCGCTTATTCCGTCGTCAGGTTTGTAGATGTTTCTATTCTTCGCTGATAAGAACGTATTTTTCTCAGAAAAAATTGTCGCCTACACAAAAGCCGACTTTGAAGCTGTTGCCGATTTCGACAATTCCGTTTGTGGATTTTCGCGCGATGCTTTTCTCGAGGTTTTGCTCGCTAATAAGAACGTACTGATCGCTAAAAGCACCGATTCGGTTAACGGAATGATTGCCGGAAGTGGAGAACAAGTTCGAACCGAACATCAATACAACAATAATTATGATTATCTTACAGGTCAATCTTATTTACGCGGAAACCATCGAAATTGCTCACGCTCTTCTTAAAGCGTACATTCAGAAAAACAACCTTAAGAATGTGAAGCTATTTGCTCCAACAGGAGTTTGGGAAGCAAAACCATTAGAGGCTCGTCAAGTGTATCGTAGACACACTCGCGCGGTTCCTTCTTCACTGAAATGGCCAAAGGTGAATAAAATAGGAATATTGCAATTTCTTTAACTTTTATTTCAGATCTACGCGTTGAATATGGGTTCCCACATAGTCTAACACCAATCTCGCCAATTGAAATCACCTCGTCTTTTCAACATATCTGAATATAGATTTTCATGTTTTCAATCCTTCTAAATTGTTTTATTCAATAGTATTCTGTTGAACACATCTTGCTGCCAGCGTCTGTAAGAATGTGTCATCTCCAGATGCCGTATGAATGCCGATATTCTCTTCAGCTTCTTTTCTCCAATCATATGTCTCATTTGGCTCTTCGACACCTTGCCCAATGCCTTGATAATCCTTAATTTTTACATGTTATATTCGAAATTTAAAGGATATAGTTTACTATTTCTTGTGTCTCTTTCTCTTCTAATTCGTCGACCTTGATTCCATAGAACTTTGCCAGCGCCGCCTTTTCCCGTTGTTCGAAATCGCTCCTTCTCGGTTGTAGAACCTGTTGGAGCTCTCCCATCAGACTAGCTTCGTGTTTTCTGTTTTCGATTCCATCTAGCAGAACATCGCGACATATCTACTATTTTGATTATGTTTAAAAAATAAAATGTTTCAATTGCCCACCGCTGATCGATTTTTGTTCTTCTCATCTTCTGTTAGAGTGAACCCTTCAAATACCATGTCTTCATCGGTGTCATCACGTTTCTCAAATGGAATTGCATCCGAATGTTCTTCCAATGAAAGCAGAACTTTTTCAGATTTATCGGAAATCTGTGGACACGTGACTAATTGCTCGCTGATCATTACAAGAATACGTCGAAGTGACAACTCCAATTGATCGCTTCGCATTTCGTTTTTTCTGATTCTGTAAGATTCCAAATAAACGAAACATAATTCGAGGTATCTAACTGCTCAAGCAAACTCTCCAACGCCACTGCAACTTTGTCCATATTCCCAATATTCACATCATTTTCTTTTCGTTTAATCGAACATCCCTGCTTTTCTTTTTTCCAGCACGCAACTTCAATTTCTAAAAAAAAATAAAACAATATTTCTCTAATTGAAATAAATTGCAAGACCTTGTATTTTTCTAATTTCGTGCCGCAATTTTCTCATCATCTTTCTAAATATTTCAAGTATGGACAATATGTGAAAAAATGATTTGGCGTGGATTATTTCAAGCAATATCACTCGCGCTATTTCGCTGCAATGCAGTCGAAATAATCCAATAAGAGTCTGAAATTGAAATTTTCGTTAAAATGGTTAAATCGATTATTAAAACCTCAAAAATGACGTCGAAATCTTCATTATCACGTTGCTCGACAAACAATTTTGAGGGATTCTCGGGATCTCGTTGCAGTAGTTCTTGAATCTCTGAGCTATAATTATTCGTCCATAGGTCTTTTGCAGAATCACACAAAATCAACGACGTATTTGCGAGAATATCGATACATTCAGCAGCAATTCGGCAACTCTTCGAATTTAAAACATTTTTCGGGGGAACTTGAATTGCAAGGCTGAAAAATGTATAAATGAATGCTAAACTCGACGCTTGTATAGTTTTACCCGAAACAAATCTGTTTTCTTCGCCGCAAAGCTTTTCGTGTTTTTTCGAACGCCTGAATCGTTTTTCCTGGCGTCCTCGCGCTTTCCGTTAAGAACAAATAATTCAGCACGGAAACAGCTTAGATATTTTGTTGAAAATGCAAAAAAAAAACAATTTCTTCGCACCTGATACCGACGCTCCAATACAACTCAAAATTATTGTTGTTCGTAACCCATCGGGACATTTCCAAATGAAATAAAACCCAGCTCCAACGCCAATAATTGCAAATGGAAATGAAATATTGGGGATTGAATACGAAGGATTCACCAATTCTTCAAACGATTCGAGATTTTGTAAATCCAGCTATAATAGTAGTACTTTTATTCAGTCTACTGTTGGTTCAAAAATTCCAGAAGTAATAAATCTCACCTCTTCGATGATTTGGTCATCTTCAAATATATCAAACAATTTCTGCACCAACCAATTCTTGAGCATTTTCTGAATATTCATCATAATCGTTATTAATTTCTTGAAAAACGGATAATGGAATCCAAATAAGACCTTTGAAGAATTTTCCACGTGCGCGAAGTATACACTCTCATTCATTGAAACACCAAATTTAACGAAAAATAACATGAACATTAAAAAATTGGGGGCGATGAATGAAGTAATTCCTCAGAGAACAAATAGAAAAAATATACTAAAAGAAGAAAGAGAACACATTTTCCGCTATTATAAATAATAAGAAGTGGGAGAAACCGTATCGGAAAACACCAAAAATGGTAAATCAGTATTTAAAAAATAGAAAACAAATGTTTACTGGGATCTCAAAGAAAAACCAAGCAATAGTAGAGCAGTGAGCGGAAAATTGCGCAATGCGATAAATATTCTATTTCTGACCGGATTGAAACAATCAAGAAATAAGGTAGAGAACAACTTTCTTGTTTGAGGGCAACCAGTTGTACTTGATAACTCAAGAAGTACACGAGTTATCGTAAATCTTTTGAAAAACGTGGATAGAAATGACAAAGTCTCCATTGAAGACAAAATTGCGATAAAAATGATAAATACTAAAGTAAAATTAGAAAAAAAAAGAACAATGAGCATCACAGGCAAAACATCGTTGTAGAAGAAACATTAAAAAGGGACGATAAAGAGTCTTGAGAAACAAAAAGTAAATGAAAATCCCAGAAACACCTGGAATACACGGAAATGACGATTTGAGGATAGCTTTTTTTGAAAGAAAGACTAAAACAGAACAAAAACTCGGATAAACTCATTATCAAAAATTGAAAATAATTACACGGAATAAGAAGAATAAAAAGGGAAAATTTTAAATTAAAAAAAAACATAGAATAATGAATGATGATATTGGGTGGCGGCGATGGCGATGAATTCAAGAGATACCCCGTCGAATTCATCGCGAACCAACTTTTTGAACGAGGAATTGCCGCCGAACAGTTCCTACCCGACAAAGACCACATGGCTGCCCTTCGCGTGCTCACGGTCTCGATTCGCGTGAAAGAAGCGGTGGAATGCCTACAACAACAATCCCCCCTCTATCCCATCAATTTTTGTTTCTCGTTACGATGTTAACTAACAAAAAAGCACCTAAACGAAACGAGAGCTATTAGCGCGACAATGCTAAGTCAGCCTTGGGATCTTCGCCGGAGGACACCTTCAATCCTCGTCCATTTCCATCTCCAAATTCTCGTCACTAGCATGAGGTACACGTTGATTGACATTCAAGGTACGGTACTCGGTCACTGGATATCCTGGGAAAAATCTTTTAAATTATGTCATTTCGATTTCCCCCATATTTAACGTAACTTCATATCCTAATGAATTCAAAAGTGACAACATGTCTAATTATTTGCCCTCAACAAATAATTACAACGGTTGAACACTCCATTAAAATAAATAATTTAACTAACTTAACTTACCATGTTCGGCTGGATCCAAAGGCTCGCCATTTTTATCAAGTGGCCTTCGCCGGTAAACCAGCATGTAGGGATCCGAAGCTTCATATGGATCGGTCGGACCGTCAGTCGGAGATGCTCTGTCATCATTGAAATCAATCCTAAACGAGTTCGCATTTGCCAAAGGCATCAATTTAACGCGTCGAACCATCTATTGATATGATCATTGAGCGCTGTTGCAGTGTAGTGTCCTCCACTCAACGATCCATAGTGCTTGCTGATTCCAATCAAATCGTACACTGCCTTCTGGTGTTTTTCATTGGCGATTTTTGGTGTCAGATCGAGACCTCTGAAGAATACACTGTTCGGGAAACATAACTGCGAATAATATTACCTGACTGGAATAACGACCTCCCATGTAAGTTTATCCCTGGCATAACGATTGTACTGGAACCGTTTGAGATGCAACACGAGAATCTCAGGAAGCTTCCACAAATCCAATTGTTTGGTAGCGCGCTCATGCTTTTTACATTCTGGACAATACCACAAGTCTTGCTCGCCGAGTTGTTCTTTCTTGGTAAACCAATTGAGTGTTTCCATTAAATGCACCTTTTCGCGTGTCGGTACTGTGCTTTCACGTTCAACAAGATCCTGAAAATCAGACAATTACATCTGAGACCATTATAATAAATCATACTCCTCCTTTGTACTGATTGAACAATTTAGAATCCTTCCATTGGAATACAACTTGCTTGTATGAGGTGTAAGGATCTTTTCCCTCGATCCAGCCGATTGGATCATTTCCAATTGATGTGATTGGCGTTTGTGACGATTCCGGACCTTGCAGGAAAATCTTATAAGCGGCTGAAATAAAATAAATATTTTAATTCCGAAAACGAATGGTCCGACTGTTCTCATCGATGCCATTGACTGTCTCATCTCCTGATTCAGAATCAACGTTCCTTTTCACAAAGAAGAATTGCTTAGTCAGGTCAAGTACTTTTCCGGTCAAGAACGATTTTGTGAATACCGATTCGTCCTTCAAAGTGAAAACCATCGGAAGTGAGCAGGCCCGTGATATTTTGACCCGGTTGCTGAAATATATTCAAGTTTGCCTTAACCAAATTCTAATGATACATACTAGACGACAAGGATTTTCGTCGAAGGCAGCATTGGATCATGTTCAACTTCAGCAGCATAAATTTCTCTCATCGTTTTCAAAGCGGAATCAGTTGGAAGCAAAAGCACGATATCGTCATTGGATTGAACAGAGCTAGGTTGATAGAAGAAAACAAGCTAAAAATATTTTTTGAAATGAAAATAATTGGTGATAACTAGCCGGTGTTCGTTGAGATGGTTTCAACTTCTCCCACATCATTTCCTCGACTTCCGCAATAGTTGTCTTTTGAGTGATTCGGAACGCAAACTTAACAGAAATAACTGAAGATATGCGTTTACAAAATTCTTTTTATACCTTGGACCATTTCTTCTCGGTGTGCATCAAGAGGATCGTCTGTCTTTGAATTGAATCTTTTTCAGGAAGTGGCAATGACAAATATCCAAACGGATCAAATTTGATTGAAATCTTGGCGCACACAGGGCACACTAACGTAGATTTCAGCTGACCGTGAAGCGTATCAACAATTATGCTATCATTTCGCATTTTGTAAACTTCCCAAGACTTTTCCGCGTACTGCAACCAGAAATGCAACGAAAAGCACTAATTCAATCGATACCTCATGAATCGGGAGCTTCGCATGCTCATCATTGTCTTCGATATAAGGTTTCTTTTTAATTCGGTTCAAATCCTCATGTAGACCATCAAGAACATATGCCATCAATTCATGTGCATCCTGTTGAGAATATCCGTTGAATCGAGGGGCAAATTCTCCAATGATTGATTTAAATTTGCGCGGAAGATAACTCGAATATTGACCACTCCACATGTTCTTGAACATCTCTCCAACGGCCTACAGCAATTACATTTTCTATATTCTCAACATGGTGTTCAAACCTGTGCCAAATGTCCGTGTGTTCCAAGCGGATTTGTTTCATTCAAATCGTCAATGTAGGCATCAGACAGGAAATAATCGCGAAGTGGTGGCATGTTCGAAAGGCATTGAAGTGCCGATGCCATGAAACACGTGTTTCCGAGATTATGAAGACCGCATTGACCAGGAGTGACTTTGGCAACATGTCCGGACGATATGCTGGTGGAGTAATTCAATCCATACGTGCCATTGCCAATTCTGAAATAGTTAAAAAAAATTTAAGTGGCTTTTTAAGTTTCCAGAGAGAGTTAAGGTAGATTTATAGCGAAACCCTATAAACATTACGCGGTGCGTCATGTTTGATATTTGAACATTTTTATTACTATACAATTTTACTTTTCAAAAAAAACTTAATTTAAAATTAATCGAGCGGAAAAATAAAAACGTCAATTGATGATGGATTATTGATGCTATGATGGAAGTTTTAAACATTCTTGGAAGTCAATTAAATTTTTAGCTGTAGTTTTGTAATCAGTTTCGATTTTATCTAATGTGAAATTAGACAATATTTTCAAATTTCGGAGATGGAGCAAAACGTAATAATGGACTTTCTAATTGTATCACTGAATTTATAAAGCACCTTAAAAACGTTTCAAAGCGCAACTTCGAAACGTTCTGAAAGTTTTTACAACATTTCAAACGCAAAGTCTGTAGTCAAATTTTCACGACAATGGAGGAGAAGCGGTCAAGGCGATATTCGGTAGTGTGGAATTATTGACTAGAAATCATTAGTGAGAAAGTTAGATGAAGGTCTAATTAATCGAAATGAATGTTTAGTTTAGTAATGAACGAAAAACAAATATTGATTCATACTCTTTAATTTGGTACCACGTGAATATAATTTTCAATTTGAGCCTACTCCAATTCCGACGAAACCACCAGGCGATTCGCTTCCGCGTTAAGCCCATCCAATCGTCGTTTAAATGACATTTGATCATAATTTGGTGCTACGTGGTCTTATTACGTGGTAAAATGTGTTGCCATATGAACTTATTAAGATCAATATTTCATATAGTTTTAATCTAATTTTATAAAAATTAGATTAAAAAATTAACGGATTCAATCCCTAATGTAGCTTGAAGGTGAAAATCGCCATTAATAAATGACCCGTTCTCTTTTGTCGTAGGTTGAAATGTTTTGTTCTAGTGGTGGTGCGACATTCGGAGTTTGGTGAGAAACTCTCATATTGCTATCCAACAAAACAACTCATTATTGCCGATTCGATTCCAGATGGTAGATCCTCTTCACCCTCCTTACACCCAACAATGTTCAAATTCATTACTACCGAATATCGAACATCCGCCGCCTCCTCCAGCTGTGCGCAAACGCGCGCGTATGTGTCTTTGTGTCGTTTTCTCCTTCTCAACGTCTCTTTGTCATTACACCTACTAACATCGAAAATGGAGAACACATATCACGCAGCCATTCAATCGACCACTCATACATCGAATTTAAACAAAAACTGAACAAAGCGGACCTCGACGGTGGGCGGAGGATCCACCATCCGAAAAAGAATGCGAATAAATAGCGAACGCTGTCGGGCCACAACAGACTGAACCGCCACCAGTACTCGCGAACGCTCCACCAGACCACTAGAAACGGCCACACTAGTTTGGCACCGAGATTTCGGCACGTCGAAGACGACGATGGCGCCCATCGTCGATTTTGATTGTACGGATAGAGATAGACGATGTACGCCTCCTCGTCGACCGCATCAGTTTCAGACTCGGTGTCGGTAGTTTTTTGAGTTAATCTGAATTAGCATTCTACAATGAGTTAATAATATGAACATCATCGTCAACTGATGGAAGCTAACATTTCAGTAGCATATTATAATAATTTTTCGCCGACCTAAAACGTGGACTGATTAATTAGCAAGAAAACATACGACGATGATGACGTCGAATTGGTGCCGAAAAGACTTTTCGTTTGATTTGCAGGTTTCGTTTGATAAAAAAATTGTCCATCCTCTTCGGTGTCAATAAGAACCTATAGCGAAATTCTACAATCTTTAAAGCGAAATTCTACAATCTCAATTACATTTTGGACAGTGTCAAAATAGCTGTCAATTGATTGCGAAGTGTCAACTAACTCAGGCTCCGCGTTTTTGCCATTCATTACATAGAACCTGAGTTTTTCATCAGATTTCAAGTTTAGTTCGTTGATGGCTCGATCACGAAGACTTTCTGAAATATAATCGATATACCTCTTTGCTTCTTTGGAGACTTACGCATTGTGTCATCAGCTTTTAATATCAAATCTGACTTGATATTCTTGTTGCGGAACAAAGCGATCTAAAATCGAGAGATTCGCAATTGTGGTAATTATATATTAGTTACATGAACAATCCTGGGATAAACTTCAACACACAAGCTGCCATTCTTTCGCACAACCGTTCGAGGAATGTAATCGCGAGCATCGTTGTCCAGACCGAAAATGTTACGAAGACGCTTGAAAGCAAACTCGGGAATCGTTTGGTAATCAACTCCTTCGGCAAGCAAGCTTTTCAAAAAATACTCATTTTTCTGATCTAAATTGAAATGAATCATTGTTTTACCTTTACACGAACAAATATTATTACTTTTGTTAGATATTAAAGTGTTGTTTATCTCGGGAATATCTTCGATAAATCCATTATCAACCGCTTGAATGAATTTGTCCCACCAGTCTTGGCTAATGACAAACCTAATGTTAATAATATTTTAAAATGCGTAACCGAATCATATTCAATTACCAGGTGTCATTTTCTTCTAATGGAGCATTTTCCACCGCCTTGATCAATTTTTTAAGATCTTCCTTTGTTGGAGGAACCTTAAACTTTAACAAACTTTCAAAAAAGTTATGAAAAAATCGAACTTTTTCATCGATCACGCCGTCAATTTCCCCATCCTCCATTCGGGATTCTTCTGGAGTTGGCATAATGTAGACTGAATCGAGTCAACACCCAAACTGAAAAAAAACTATGTAGTTGCCACAATTCGTTTTATAAAAAATAGGTAATGAAGTGGGAAAATGATGAATTCTTTTGCGCACAATGATATTCCAGGTTAGATAGAAATGAGAAAAATGTATCCGATTCACTAGGAAAGTCAATTCAATTATTTTTTTTGAAAACTAAAGGAATTTTAAAAGTTATTTATTTTATTAAAAGAGTATATAGTCGACGTCCGGCGACTGCTGTACGCGGGTAGATTTACGCGCATGCGCCTTGAAAAGGTCTCGCCACGCGTGAATGCTTGTTTTGCTGTTTTGAACTGCTTCATTTTTCTTGATGAGTTTCGCATTTCCTTGAATTTCTAACGTCATTCGATAAAAAATTATCGAAACGGTCCATTAAAATTGAAATAACCTGTTAGTCTTTGCGAGACCATTTCGAAAGACGCATTCCCGTAAATCTACCCGCGTACAGCAGTCGCCGGACGCCGGCTATAATTGATTTTCGCACTTGCAACATGGAGTACGGTAGAATTATCGATCACCTGTCACATAAAAAAAACACGAAGTATTTCATAGATGACGTGTCATTAAAAAAAAACAGGTGAACAGAATTGGCATTTAACAAAACGAAAATGAAACACCATCTGCTTTAAAAAAATGGCGAATTGTATATTTGATATGCTGTCATATAAAATCGAGAAATCGAAGATATTCGAAACATAGCATGCGCTTCTCCATGGTACTGATTATGTAAAACGTTGAATTTCCTATTCAATTGGCACTATCGTTCGATCCTTGCAGACGACAAAGAGCAATGTCAGAGACGTAGAGGAAAAATCTTCGAAACTGTGAAATTAACTGCGAAAAATAATGCCAAATGACAGGAAATCTAAACTTGGAAATTAACGCTAAGTATGAAAAAAATGGCTCAAAAAATAGATTGTGACGGTTTAAGTATTACGAAATAATAATGAACTTGAGAATATGAAGTGAAATAGGAATATTTAGTGAATGCGAAAAAATGAAAAATATTACGAAAATTATAGTTCTATTTTGATAATGAGAATTTAAAAAAATTATATGCTAAGGTACTTTGGGCCAATTTTTTCAGATTCGCATTCCATGCTAACGTCTCATTTCGCAAAACGGAACCATAATTTAAAAAAAAATAGCCATTCAACACCATTTTGGTCCCATTTCCCTTTTGGTATTGGGCAAATATTTATAATACGGACACCCTTTGTTTTTATTGTTTTTATTTTTCCCATTAAAAACATATCAAATATTGAAAAATTAAAACAATTTTAATCCAAAAGATTATTGTGAATATTTTAAAAAGTAAATTTTCGGCGTCGTGCGACTTCGGAAATCGGCATAATGACTAAAAAACGGAGGAGTTCTTAGTGCGTGTTGTGCGCCTTTTTCTATCCTTATGCTTAGGCCGTAAATCTACACTATTAGTTTTCTGTCAAGCCGCCATTGTTTTTTTTTTTAATTCTCCGAAGTCGCTTGACGGCGACAATATATTATTTTTGACAATATATAATTGTCATCATTTTTTTCCGAAATTTAAACATCTGTAAATCTTGTTTACTAATTCAGCCAAAAATTGGTTTGGGATGAAAACATAGTTTTAATAGAAGGCTGCCAAAATCTCGATCGAAGCAATCTTAATTAGCCGAGTAAAATTGCAATTTTAGGAATACTCACAATTTAATCGCGAAACTTGCAATATTTCGGAGTATGGTGATGACCGAAAGCGAGATCTGGTTCAAATGGATTTTCTCGAAATGACGCTAAAGAAAATTCCCGAAAAAATGAAACGCCCGTGCAGAAAATTGATAAAATTCAAAAACATGAAATGGGCGTGGCAGAAATTTCACTGAATGCGCAATGTGCGGCGCATAGTTTTGCCGCCACACCGCACATCGCCAAGGAAACATGGGTTTTTTCACTCTACGCGCGGCGCCCAGCTATTTCACCGGCGGCCTGTTTCTTTTTTCTTCTCTCTTTTTCAATGTGTGTGTGCGTATGAATGAATGTGAGAGTGTGCGAGTGGGTCGCGATAGTTGTCGAAGTCACCTCGCAGAGATACAGTGCCAATTCATAGAGGAATCGACAAAAAGAGGGCGCACCGGCGTTGCAAGGGAAAATGTTCGTTGGGGGTTCGTGTGCGATATCGCTCAATATTCTTCATTCTCTTTTGCAAACCGTCTAGCTTCTCTATGTTCTCGATGATTTCAGGCATGTGTCACTGGGTGCCGTCGTTGACTGAGTCTCTGCGCCGGTTCGGCTGGTCCTAATCGTCTCGCCGCGCACCCAGAAGCTGGAAAAAAGAGACACCGTTATTTTTCGGCCTTGTTGTGGAAGTAGGAGAAGCCTTCTGAAGGCTATATTAAGGCTCTCTGCCTTCTCAAGCTCTTCATTATTGGCTGAGCGTTGCATTTGTCGATATTCTCTTCCTTTTTCGCGGTTTTTCTGTTTCTTCTGCTCGTTCCCCGAAAATTGTGCAAAATCTTGCTCGGTTCGTGTTTCACCTTTATCGCAGCCTATTTGATGACCTTTTTTTCTAATCGCCCGTGCAGAAATTGCCCATATTAGACCATTAATTCAATTTAATTAATTCTCCTCATTTATTCATGCATGTATGCTTCTGGGAATTTCGCAGAAAGTTTTTGAATGCAAAAAATGTCGCATAAATTAATGAAATGTATATTTCCCAAGTGTCAGTTCTAATCATTAAATGACAATTTCCCATTTTAAAGTATTAATTTTTAGTTATTTAAGTTTCTGTAGTTTACAGTTTACAAAAAAGTAAATGCAAAAAAAAAATGAATAAATATTGAAAATGTATGAAAGTTGGAGGAATATAAGATTACGAAGTTCAAAAATTTTCGGAATTTATTTTTTGTTTTTTCTTTGCTTTTTTTGCAAGAAATTTTACAGTATTACGAAATTTTACGTGAAACCTATTGGTTGTCACGTGATTTCATATTTCAAAGATTGAAAAGAGAGAAGATTTCATAATTTTTTGAATGAAATGACCTCGATAAAGAATACAAGTTTTAGACCTTCGATCCTTTTTCCATTGTATGATTTATCGCGATATTATGTCATATTTTTATCTGAATAAACAAATATTTAATTTTTGTAAAATAAGACATTGAAATAAAAAAAAAAACAAAAAAAATTGCAATCATTTTATCATTCATTTTAAAATCCACTTTTCGCTACTGATGTTTGAGAAAAAAGCTATTCTTACGTTCGAATCATGATGTATCATCAAATGTGGCGCAGTTCGCTACCGACCACTAAAATTAGACCCGTTTTTTGTAACGAGCTTCGATCAGCATGCTTGTTTAATGAAAACTCCTTCACATTTTTTTTGCGTAAAAAATGCATTTACAGGCATTTTCGCTTTTGGAGAGCTGAAACCCTGCAATTACAGTCAACTTGCGTGAGAAACAGGCGGCAAATTCGTGCCGGACTGAAGACTAACTTTCGAAAAATTAATAATTTATGATCTCAAAACGCAGGCGCTATACAGTGACGTGACTCAACACCTTCGTCACAAAATTACTCAAAATTTTCTCCATTCAAATCGTTCAAATATTGCATTTTTAAGATTCTCGGCTCTAAAAATTTCTAGCTGCGTGAACTCTCAGCTGAAATCGTGATATTCAGTTGTTCCTAAATCTCGTAAGTCAACACCTATTCCGGAAGTTAATCAAACCATTAGTGTGCTCAATTTTTCGGAAATGAAAGTCATATGTATATATATTTATATATTCATAACATTTTCATATGACTACTTAATTTTCTACATTTTTTACAATCATTCAAAGTCTGATGGGCAAAAAATTCTTGTTCGTACAAAAAAAATCTGTCAAACCCCCTTCCTTGACTTATTTTCAGTTGATTGCCTGACAGTGCTGAGAAATGCTTCTCGAATCACTCACATTGTCTGAAATTTTTTTCAGCTGTTTCAGCTGTGACATTTCGATGACGACAAAACTTGTCAACAAATTTAGCCTTATAAAATCAACGTTTTTAGTATCAAAAAAATTCCGGGAGTTTGTTAAAAATTGTCAAGACGAAATATTTCGGCCACCTCAATTTCTTTTTCGAATATTGCGTGATCGAACCTTCGAAGTTGCCTCTTTCAAACCCAAAATTGTGTTGTTTTTAAAAATTCAGCATTTCCAGCAGACACAGTGTTTCCGTGTTGTCATCAGCGTCATACATGACAAGAGCTGTATGACCGATCCACTCTTATTCAGATCCATCATTTTTATATTGAAATATTTATTAATGAGTGCAATGTAGTCTTTGGAATTTTTATAAATTTTCTTTCATTTCTTCTGAATGCATTATTATTTTGTGTTTTGGTGTTCCGAACATGAATGAACTCTCTTCCAACGCAATCATTGGGTTCTTTTCGGTGACGCCGAAATTGAGAAAATCCTAAAAATAGATGAGAGTGGAGCCAGAAATAACAACATTTTTCCCACCGAATCTTTTTGTGATACATTCTCTCAAGGCCGGCGCGCGCGGGGTCCGCAACACATCATTTGAAAGGAATAGGAGCCCATAAATAATTCTCAAGACTAAAAATATGTGCAATTAATCTCGCTTTAGCCACTTTTTTTTGTTATTTTTTGTTGCCTTCATCTTTATTTTTTCTTCATATCTTTCCTCACATCTTGTTGATAAATTTATATGCGTTATTTCGGAAACGGATTTGGAACGGATAAACGATGTTGTTAGAATTCGCTTCTTTTTTCGTTTCTTCGTTTATTTCTTTCAAGTTTCTTTTTTTTTCTTATTTTATTTGGTCCGTTATCTCATTTTCTCGTTCTTTTTGCCGGGTTCTTTAATTTTTTCTATTTATTTGCTTCTTACAGATTCTGCCGTCCCATCAAGAATTCGCAGGATTTCCCGTCACTCAAGGTTTTTTTTTGTTCATTCATTCATTCATTCATTTATTCCATTCGTTTTGCAACGCGTCCTCTCATGAGAGATCCTAATTATAATTGTGTATAGTACAAATACATATACGGCACGAGATATTTCATTTGTATAAACAAGTTGGGCGCCAGCCGCTTACGTAGGCAATTCGAGCTTTGAAGTTGTTTTCTTTTGTTTTACTAACATCGAAATATATTTTTTTTATTCGTTCAAAATGGTTTGTTTTTCTAATTCCTCTGGTCTTTTACATCAAATTGAAGAACCCTCTCAATACCAAATCAAATCGTCATTCGAATTTTTAATAGAAGATATCAATTCCGGGGTGTGTAGCTTTAAAGCTTGAACTGCGCAACTTGGTCTCGCAATAATTTTCAAATTGGCTGAGTATCAAACATATGCAAAACTACAGTATACATCGAAGGAACAAATTTGTTAATTTCGCGCCAATAAACAAACATGGCTAATAAATTCTTTGTATTTCCAACATTTGCCTGTTTTCGACTATTGTTTTCCTCGCGCAACTTTGCTAAAATTCCATAAATGCACGAAATATTTAGGGAGAGCTCTTGATGCGCTGTGTGTTCCTTTTACCCATCCTTATACTTAACCTCGTAAATCTACGCTATTTTTTGCGTTAAGACCATTGCTATTGTTCTTTTGGAATTTAAGCAATTTTCCACAGCCGCACCACTTTGATAATGTATTTGTTTCAACAATTTGTGGTGTGTAAATCAATCCTGAGAAAATAATAATTCAAAGGCTTCCTAAATGATATACATCGAAGTTCAAATTAATATTCATTTTTTTCAATTTGAATTTATGATAATTTGAATGCTAATTAATTCTTTTCCAATGCATTAAGTAAAAAAATGAAACTTATAAACTTCTTATTCGGAATTTCTGGATATCCAATTGTCCCATTTTATGATTCCGAATGGATAACAATAAAATTTTATTGTATGCAATTTATTAGATATTGAAATTAAACTTGCTAAGAACAAACATGAGATGTTCAATGTTTGATGGATTCAATAAAATACAATAATTCGACATGGGATGTATATTTACTAAATATTCAAATCAGGTGAGCTTCAGTATTAATCGGTAGTATATTTATATTGTTGCCTTTGGAAAACGCAATAAGAAACGTCCCAATTATTTATTTCTGACAGATTTCGCACGGCATTCATACATAATCTTTTGTCTATTGTTTTAAAGTAATAAATCATATTTGCGGAGAATTGGCCGCAAGAATTGATAAACGATTGGACCCCATCAATCTTGAATGCTCTCATAAATTTTAATCATTTTCAATCTTTTGCCTCGCAAAAATATGCCAACTTTTTTAGTCGAGTGTGACGATGAGTTTCTTCGTCTCATTTTCTTCTTATTTTTGCTCGTTTTTTTAAAATTATTTCCGTCCTTCAGTTCGCGTTTATAATAAATAATTTCACCAAGCTGCCACTTGATTAATCCAAAAAATGTTTTCTCGGCGCTCTGATTTCTTCTTCTGCGTGTGTTTGTTCCGTTTCTTTCGAACCCATTTTACACAAACAAAACTCGTGTGATCCATTGATTTGGATTGAGCTGAAGCGCACGCATTTGCGGTGACACGTGTTTTTTGAAAAAGAAAAGAATCAACAGAAACACCAAATGTTTGTTTCAAATTGTAAATAATTTGACCGTTTGAAGATATCGAAATAAAATCATACGAAATTTATTTGGAAATATTTCAATCGAAAAAAAAACCTTACCACGGTTACCCTGCTCACCAAACTCACCGTAAGTTTACCGTTAGTTATGTCTTCTGATTGTCATATTTTAATTCAAACTCAGATTCAAATAGCGGTTGAGTTTCGATATTAATAAATGTGCAATTTATAGAATATAAACCGCCTATGGCGATTTTTATATTAAAGTCTTATTGAAAATTGTTTAAAATAGCAAAACCCAAAATGGCGTAATTGTGCTCTCGGATTTTCATTTTCTTCAGTTCAATCTTTTCAGAATCAAATTTAAATTATTTTCTTCTTTTCTGTTATAACATTTTCTGTGTCACAATAAAATCATTGCTCAGTTCATATTCAAGTGTCCATTTTACTCTACTCGTTGATTCCTTTTTTTCAAAGTCTTACAAGTTTATCTGTGTATTCAATTTGCATACTTTTCGTTGGTAATGTGTTCTAATCGAATTACTAAATCATGCGACTTGTTTATGCTGAAAAAAAAACTTATTCTGCGGATTTCCTGCCTATCCATTTTTATGTTTAATGTTTCAGTTTGCATTTTGCGATTTTATATATCGCCCTGTAATATGCAAAACGCACTTCCCGCGAATTATCGTGAGTGTCAAATTGCGATTCCTTAAAGTTCTAGTTTTGATATTAATCGTCCAAGCTTGTTGAATCTCCTCCCATTGATCACTGACTTCTTGTGTTGATTGAGCTACAGCTCACACCAGTTGTTCTGGCAAGAGCAATGAAAAAAAATCAACGAGGAAAAGGGCGGCGAAAAAGAAAAGAAGAAAGGTTGAGGATTATTATGTCAGTTATGACTTTGCTGTATTCGCTATTTCATTTCTCACCTCTTCAAAGTTCAAAAAGAAGGAGATCTGTAAGTTTGACGCATTTGTGAACTACAAATTGAAATCAATCTAAACAGTCCGTGATAAATTTATAATTTATTTCAAAATTTCAAAGTCTAAAAAAATAGATTTTTTTATTTTTAGACTTGTTTAGCAGAAGAAATAACAAACATTTAAATTTCAGTTGCGTTCGCTTTTGAATATAATTCGCGATTTGAAATTAAAGAATACAAGGATTACTTCTTTTTTGAGAATAACTAAAATACTAATAGCCCATGTTTCCCCCAGAAGCGAAAAATCAAACGTTTTGAACTTTTTGAACTTTTTAATTATTATTCGAATCATTCACACACATTGCACGCCGGCTTTCTACGAAATTGTTAAGATCCGCGTGATTGGTGTGGAGAATAGTTTTCAATATTTCAAAATGTGTTGGCGCGCAACATGAAACTAAAAAATTATATTTTCCAAAGATTTTAGCAAATGATTGTTACTTCGCCGACATTTTTTTCAGCTAGTTATTTTTTTCCAGCAAAATAAGATGCATTGTGTAAAATTTGACACTTAATTGAGTTTCGCAATTTTACACAAAGGAAGTGTTCTTTGAAGAAACACCGAAGCCATGTGTTTTTTTTCTTCATTGCGGTCATTTGCTATTGCATCTGGTTATTTAGGTGGGGAAATCTAATTCTCTTCCAACATTTGTGTCACACAAACTGCCCTTTGATCATCTGTTGTGATCGATTTCGCGAGATATTCGTGAGCTACTAAATATATAAAAGTTCACTAGGTTCGTTTTAAAAGTAATGGAAAAAGCGAATGCCCATGAACCATATCTCTTCATACCTAGGTGATCAAAAATCACTTGTGATCCTTGTTCGTGAATATGAACAGCCTAACTGGATTCTATCTCTTATCACTGCGTTTTGAAAGTATCTAATAAAGATCAATTCAATAGATGATTCTGTATTCTTCTATTATTACACACCTATTTTATAACGAAACAAAGGTCATCAAAAGTACAAGACAAATGTAACAAAATTCTATTAGTTTGGTCTCGAGGCCACTGAAACAAATGAAGTTTTCACCAAAAAAAAACAGAAAACAACTTTTTGAAAAACATATTTTCAGTACTGAAATATAAATAATAGGCTCAATTTATTTATTTTTTCCGTAGAAAAAAAAAAGTGTGAAAACTTATTATATAAATAAATAAATATGTATATTTAAGTTTTTTGTGCTAATACCTATAATGCGATTTTTGTCTAGTTGCGATCATTCTCAAATTATTCATTATATTCTTGTACGTTTTTTTAATGTCTTAACAAATTGTCCGTGTGCCCTCGGGAACGAGCCTAATCATTTGTAGAGGTGATATGAACCGTGCGATGAAAAAACAGTCGTCATCGTCGTCGTCGCCGTTGCACACGGCAATGCAACTCTCGTCGCAGCCGGCATCGCCTCACACGTGCACCGCGCCACGTCTCATCGGATTGCCAAGATGCGGCTCATCGATGGATCGAAAGGTGATGTGAATTGGTTTTGTCTTGTCATCCGTTGTACTGTGTATGTGCTTGTCTGTGTGTGTGTTTCGCCATTTTCCAATAAATCACAAACTTGGATTTTTTCCGTTCTTCCTTGCCTCTCTACTGCCCTCTCTCGTGGGCCGGTCTTTCGGTCGGGGCGGACGATGAAATTGAAAAATGAGTCATTTCCTTTTGGTTGCGGTTGCCATCAGCACCGTTCATCCGTTCAACGTTTCAACTTGGTTCCTTTTCGCCAGCGGTCGCCACCGTTGCGAATTTTTCACATCTGATTGGCAGTGAAAGTGACACACCACCAAATTTTTAGCAGAAGCGGCGGCGACGCCACTGCCGTCAATGATGATGTCATTTTTCCGTCTTCTTTCAGGACCAATCGCCGATGCTAAGCCCATCGACGCCACTATATCCGAAGCACAGCGATAGTCTTCATTCGTTATCGGGTCGATCGGATTGTGACTCAAAGCGAAACAAAATGATAATGGTCCATTTACCGTTTGACCAGCACTCGAAAGTCGAGGTGAGTGTTTTCGCACAAAACGAGAACTCGTACCAAATCTGATTGCATTTGTCGTGGAACCCCGACCAATAGCTGCTATGTTTATAGGTGCGGCCCGGAGAGACAGTTCGAGATGCATTGTCGAAAGTGCTCAAAAAGCGTAATATTACACCACAACTTTGTCATGTAAATGTTGCGCAAGATCCAAAAAGCGAAAGTATAGACCTATCGGTGAGAAATTTTTGGCCAGAAAACTCTAATTTCGAATCTGTTATTTTTTAGGAAACTATGGAATCGATAGCCGCAAGATTACCCTTGAATGAGCTTTGGGTGCATAGCGAGTACTTGAACACTGTTTCATCCATAAAGGTTTTGGTTTTGTTTCTGAAGATCTTCAACAATTTCGTTATTCAGCATGCAATTGTGCGAAGGACATTCATTCCGCCAAAATCCTGCGATGTTTGCAATAATCCCATATGGATGATGGGCTTTCGGTGTGAATTCTGTCAATTCAAATTTCACCAACGATGCTCATCATTTGCTCCATTATATTGCGACTTGCTTCAATCAGTGCCTAAGAATGAAGACGTATGGGTTTTTAACATATTAGTCAATTATTTTCCATTTTTTTACAGTTGGCACAAAGGCTGTTATCAATTGCATCACAAGTCAATGGTCCTGAAAAGACGGTAGCTGAAGTGGTGCTGGCAGGTCTTGCACCAACAAGTGGTCAAAGTCCAGCTGCAACACCTGATAGTAGTCATCCAGATTTAACGAGTATTAAAAGGTTTGAATACGTTCCGTAATAAGTTTTGTACGGTTATCTCGGTGGAGCGAGAACGCTTAAAATTCTTTCTTGATGATATAGAGTTGCGAGAAAATTTATTACCCACATTACTTTTATTGTTCTTCTTTTTTTCCAGAGCGGGTTGTGTTAAACGTCATCCAATCCAAATTCCACAGACGGATTCCACTCAATTGGCGCCAAGTGGACCTTATCCGAGGGATCGATCATCATCAGCTCCAAATATTAATGCTATTAATGATGAGACAATGGTTCAACATAATGTAACATTAGAAATGTGGTATATAAAAACCATCGATTTTTAGCAACACATTCTGGATACTCTGGAAGCTCAACGATTAGAAGAAGAATCGAGGGATAAGACGGGGTCTCTTTTGTCGACGCAAGCCCGACAACGACCTCATTTCCAGTCGGGACACATCCTATCAGGTTCGACACGAATGAATCGTTTGTTACCTCTTGTCGACTGCACACCACTTGGCTCAAATTCACCGTCATCGACGTGTTCATCACCGCCCGGCGGTCTCACCACTTCATCAGTAACTACTTCAGCTTCGACAACGAGCCAATTGGTTGCCGCTCATCTTCATGCTCTACCGCTGACACCGCCGCAAAGTGCGCCACCTCAGAAAATCTCGCCGTGCTTCTTTAGGAATCGAAGTCGGTCTCCCGGGGAGCGATTAGATCCCCAGAGGAATCGAGCACTTCAGCAGAAAGCTCATCATGAGGATTGGGAGATACAACCAAATGAGTATGCGGTAAGACAACCATGTCTTCTAGTTTTATTCATTAATGATCATTTTCCTAGATTCACAATAAAGTTGGATCGGGTTCGTTTGGAACCGTCTACCGAGGAGAGTTTTTCGGAAATGTCGCCATCAAGAAGCTTAACGTCGGTCAACCAACACCTTCTCAAATGGCAGCATTTAAAAACGAAGTGGCCGTTTTGAAGAAAACACGTCATTTGAATGTGCTTTTGTTCATGGGTTGGGTCCGAGAACCGGAATTGGCGATTATTACCCAATGGTGCGAGGGTAGCAGTCTTTATAGGCACATTCATGTAGCTGAGCCCAAAGTGGAATTCGAGATGAGCTCAATCATTGACATTTTGAAACAAGTCTCGCTTGGAATGAATTATCTGCATTCGAAAAATATTATTCATCGAGATTTGAAGACTAACAACATTTTCTTAATGGATGACATGACGACCGTGAAAATCGGTGATTTCGGTTTGGCGACGGTTAAAACAAAATGGACATCAAGCGGAAAGCAGCAGCAACAACCAACCGGAAGTATTCTGTGGATGGTGAGCGTGCCTTACGTTACCTGTGTGACCAAAAATGTTGTTAGGCGCCGGAGGTTATTCGAATGCAAGATGAGAATCCGTACACTACCAAATCGGACGTCTATTCATTCGGAATATGTATATACGAGCTACTTTCCGGACAGCTTCCATATTCGAATATCAATAATCGTGATCAAATTTTGTTCATGGTCGGTCGGGGGTATTTGCGGCCGGACATTAGCAAGTTGCGAACAGATACACCGAGGGCTTTGCTCCGACTCTATGAGTCGTGTATCACGTTCAAACGAGAAACAAGACCGGAGTTCGGAGATGTAAGCACATTATTAGGTTAGTGGATGAGTTGGAAGCGTTTAAAAAGTGAAATGAAAATTATCAATTATCAACGTTTACTATATCGGTCCAACCATTAACCGTTGACCGGAATTTTTTCAATCGAAACGAGGTTTCGATTAATTTGGCGAAACTGCCAATTTTGAGGTCACCTTCGTCCTAGGAAAAATCGTCATTTCATGGAACAGGTGATTCTTACTTGACATTAAGTTAGAAGAGTATGTCTGTTTTGATTTGCTTCTCTGTTTATTTTTCCGATCCTTTTTGCATCCGATTTCAAAATTTGTCCAATTCGGATCTGAGTGGTTTTGATTGATCAGACACTAACTTTCCTTCATTGCATGATGCTTGCTCACCCTCACTTGTGCTAATTTTCGGAGATGATCTCGTTTCGATAGTATCTTCAATAAATGAAATTTTTTTAGTTACGTGACCGTCAGTTTTTTGCTTTTTTCCTATCGTAATTACATTGCATGTTTGAAGATTGCACTAGGAATGAATCCAAGAGTGTGTGTAGTAATGTACGAGCACATCGAATTATTTGTCAATTTGATGTGAATTTATGAAAAAAGTCACTTTTAGAAAACGCTTCAACTTATCCGCTAACTTAATAAAATCCCGTTCAATCAAATAAAGTTCAGGTCCTCGAGAGTCTTCGGTGTATTGTATTACCAAAACTCACGCGGTCCCAATCTTGTCCTAATGTGCTTCATATTGATGGGCATTATAACATGGAAGATGTTCTTCGAAAGCAGATGGCTACTTCTGTGCATCATCCTTCTTCACCATCGGCAAATGTTGTTGCTCAGAACAGACAAGCTTACTATAATGTGTATGGATTGATTTGAAAATCATCTAGTCTGATCAATTTTGATTTGAAACACTTCATTGAGCTTCCAAATGTTCTTTTGATCTCTCGCTCTTTCAAACACACATTTCTGTAACTGTTTTCTTTTTTTCATTCATAAATTTCTTCTTGTTTGTTAGATTGTACTAAATTTTATTTTTTTTCAACGAGCTGCTGTTGGTAGAAATTTTCTTATATTGTGATTATATTCGCTTCAAGACCGGTAGACATGTCATTTTTGTTCGTTCGTTTGCCCACACTAATCATGAGATTGAATAACTCTAGTTGTTATGTTTTTTTTCATTTCTTTTTCTTTATCAGCACAATTTTGTGTAAATGTATCATTCCTTTAGCCGGGTAAATGATCTTTATATTACTAACCACTAAATCTATCCTGTTTACATTTAAACTTTTTGTCTTATTTCCCAGTTGATGTTTTTTTTTTGTTGTTTCTTACATTTATTCATACGATAATTTTTGTTAATATGATTAACAAAAATGAATGGTTTTGTATTTATAATTATTATTGCAACATAAAAAAACGGATGCCAGAAAAACCTAGAAATTTCTGTAAAACAATAAAAAAATTGGAGAGAAATTTGCATTTCAGATGAAAGAGGAAAATAGTTCTAATGAGTGGGAAATTCTTTTCGAAGAATGCAACAAACTGCCGAAGGGTCCAGAAAATTCGCCGGAAAATTTAAAAGTTGGTAATTTATTTTATAATGGAATTTAAGCAATCTGTTGACTTATTACGTTTTGGAAATGAGATTTTGAACGTTTTTTTTAATCTTTTATTGATAATTTCATAATTTTATCGTAGATCTCTGAACACTTGTAAAAAAAAGTCAATTAATTATGATTATTAATTGGTATTAACTGTGTTTCCAATAGATTATAAGCTATAAATATTTATTAAGGAAGTGCTAATAATTATGCGAATAATAAGTGAATGATCTTGGATGTTTTCATCGAAACCATGAGTATTACACTTTTTCACGTATTTCGCATCAGGGAGAAAAGTGTGAATAGATATTTCAAAGGGGGGGGGACCAGCATTGCTTAAAGAAATTTGATAATTGAAAAAATTTGCGCCGAAATGGATAATCAAATCCCTAATTGGCGAATGCAATACATTTTTAATTAAATATTTATTTAGATTAAAAATTTGTAAATATTTCAGCATATTATGCGCCTTTTTGTTGCCGATTTCACACGCAGTATGGAAAGTCGTTTACATTCGAAATTCTGGCAAATCATGAAGAATATGATCGATTCGATGACGAATTCCTCGCCGGACAAAATTGTTCGCGATAATGTGCTGAATCTCTCGATCGGCTACCTCACCGATTTGTCGCTTCTCGTCCATTCGTTTTATAAGATGCCTAATCTCAATTTGCCACCATTCTTAACATTCAAAAGTCGCAATTCGAAAGAATTCAAATCGACGACGTTGTTTCGAGTTTTTGGTGCATTTATCGCTTTGCGAATGGGCGATCTTATGAGATACAAAGTGATTAATTGAATTATTACGTTTTTATTATTTTTTGCTAGGGGGAAAACGAGAGAGCAAGGGAATATTATGAGCTATCAGTGTGCATTAATCAGGCGGATGGAACAGCATGGAATCAGCTGGGAGTCATTAATTCGAAATGGTATTATTTGAATGATTTTGAAACGTAATTATTTGGGATAAAATTTCAGTGGCAAGTTATTAGAAAGCTTGTATTGCCATAGTCGTGCACTTTATGCGTATCAGCCTTTTCAAACAGCATCTGCAAATTTGAGTGCTATATTTCGAAAATTCGCAAACAAAGGTAAACAAGGATGTTTTCGTTGAAGCAGTTTCAAGTCTTCTTCAGATACGTCCAAAGAAATGCCACTTCGAGACTTATTCATTGCAATAATTTCCAAAATTCATTTCGTATGGAGTTGATGTCTTCTTTTTCCAAACATCGAGTATTTTCAGATGCTCAATATTGAAGGTGGTGATGAAGTATTTGAAAGACTTGGTCCAGCTATTGGAGAATCGAAAGAAATGATATGCTCACTTGTCGCAGCTTCTGACAATCTCGATGCTGAGCTTGACCGTGAATCGTCGATTTTCAAAAATATCGAAAAACTTTGGAAAATTTCACACAAAGAGTTATTGCAACATATGAATATTCAAAAGGTTCCGAACTATAAAAGTCAAACCATTCTCTTATTTTAATTTTTAGCCTTCTGACGAACAACTACATCTTTTGATGCTTCTCCTTCGAAGACCGGAATATTGCACAACGGCAAACTCTTCCGAACTCGTTAGCTATCTCAAATCTCGTGGGGATTCTGTAATTCCGGATCCCGAACGATTTCATATTTTTATGTAACATTAACAATTAGTTTAATTAATCCTAATTTAATCACAGTTGTCTTAAATCCAAAATTTTACCGCATCCTCTGACATATAATCAACTTGCTCAAATTATCGAAGACGGTGATGATGCAGAAATGATTGAAGGAAAATCTGAAAGCTCGTCCGATGAAGAAAACATTCAGCCAACACGACGACGACAGGCCGCTGGTATTACCTTTTTATTTAAATTGCTGACAAAAATTGGTAAATAACGGCACACTCAAATACTGTATTCATTTTTTCGGCAATTCATGTTTACTTTGGTTTGAAGTGCCAACGAAAATAGTTACCATTCGGCTATTTTTGTCAAATTCAATACTTTCGAATGTGTGCTGTTTTCATTTGAAAAAGAGCCGAAACTCGTGATGAAATTAGATATTTTCGGTTAAAAAAACATTCTACTTATACTCGGGCTAGGCTTATTGGCTTTCAGGAAATTTTTTCGCGATAATTCACATTTCGATTTTAAAAGTGATAATTCCTGAAAACCTGCGAACTTTCTATATCTCCGTAAATCTGCGCAAGGCACTCGTTTTCTTTGTGAATGTAAGAATTCACACAAAATTGAAACAGTCGAAATCGGAAACGTTCGATATCACTTGTTTTCCCCGCTAATTTCCAAAAATCATTTCTGACATGAGAAAACTTTTCTCATTTTCCAATATTCCATTTGTGTATAAAGATTGTATATTCGGCGTCTGGTGGAGGGTAGTTTTACTATGTGCGTCTTTGGAATGGTCTCGCCACGAATGAATGCTTATTGTGTCATTTTCACGTAAAAATTGTATTTATTATTTTTCCTGTACCCCAGAAGTTTATGCCGTACACAGCGCAAAAAACTACCAAAAACTCCAAAAATGTTTGTTCAAACACTAAATTCAATTTTGGTCAATGATTCATAGTCGTACCAAATCGCTCTTTAAACGCATAGTTGTCTTTAGGATTTCATCGTATACAATTTTTAGGAATTTAAAACTTCACTTTACAATCGTATGTTCAGCGTTAAAGAATTGAACGAAATTTTAAAACGAAATATCTGATACGTGCAAGTGTCTCATTAGATGAAAGGCGCATGTCCGTAAATCGACCCGAGTACAGCAGTCGCCAGGCGTCAAATATATCGCCCTTTAAGTTAGCAGAATGTCGAATTTCTCTCTGACTGTCCCAAGTGGTGCGCTTCATTTCGGGTTCGAGTAAACAGTTTTCTATACTTCATTCTTGAATTAACTAGAATTTATAGCAGAAGTTAAAAAAAAATTATACTAATATAGTTTTCAAGACAATTCAACAGTAATATATATTAAGAGAGAGAGAGAGCAATTCCGATAACCTTCTTACACAAATTGTATATGCTTTGGCGGGTCCCGTTGTGGTAAATCAATTTAGATTACTGTTTTATTTCATATTTTGAGAATATTTTGTTCATATTCGAATTTAATATCAAAAAATCAGATTTGGTAAACGCAGAGTGTTTAAATTGACATTATTTACTGGACAGCTCGCTTTGCTCGGAACAACAAATTGTTACTCTCATCGCAAATTTCTTTTTTTAAATGAGACGCTTCTTCTGTCCATTTTATTAGATTCACATTTTAAGTTCTTCCTCGCAAAATGAGGTCATAATTTTTTTCGGAATCTGCTCCATTAGTCATTTTGGTACCAGATTTTCATTGGCCATTTAATAGTGTTTTTTTTTTTCGAAGTATATGATGTCTATTCAAAGTTACTTTCAAATTATTGACGAAGAAGATATTTGAGAACATTGGCTTCGAGTTTATGAGAGCGGTTGGAAGAAAAAAAAGCACATCATATACCAAAACACACTCTTTCGGCAACTGATCCTCTGAAAAATGTTTTTTTTTTATTTCTCCCGGAGAACTTTTGCTGTTGTTTTGAGAATCCCACTAGGTTTGTTGGAAATGTAAATGATCTCGCCACACACTTTAACATTCTTCATTGCTCATTCATGCTCATAATGTAAAACATTTTACTCGTCTGGGATCTCTTTTAACGATGACGACATACGCATATAGATATTCGTACTCGTGCTTGCTCACTCACTCGTTCTGCACACACACACTAGCTCCCTAGCTCTCGCTCATGTGTGGTAGCCCTTCTGTTCTTGTCTCTCTTTCATATATTTTTTCTGCCTTCAAAATCGATGTGTTCAAGTAATACTCGAAAAAAAAAAACGAAAAAAATGATAGAATAAGAGACTGTGAGAGAGAAAAAGAAACTGAGAGGAACAACACCGCCCCACCAACAACGAAAAAAGGAATATACACGCAAAAACGACAAAAAAGGAAGAGAAGTGGTTGGACTACCAAAAAAAACGAAAAGAAACGAAGAGGATGGTGATGATGAAGACGAAAATTTCGACGTCCTCATCGTTGTCTCCTCTTTTCCATCATCGCAACCCGCATTCATTTCGTTTCGTTTAATTTTCAATCAACAAAAACATCCTAATCGTCGTTGGAGGCGCCACGGCAGCTTTCCACGACAATTCATCACTTTTTATATGTGCCTTTGTTGTTGCCTTATTAGGAATGTCTCGATTTGCCCCAACAAATTTAATTGTTGCTCAATTGTGCCTCGATTAATTTTAGGTGGTCGTCGTTTCTTTCCGTTGTTTGTTTTGTCTTACATATTTGGAATGCCCACTCGAATGTTGCACATGCTCGCGCATGCACTCAACTTGAGACCTTCTACCTTCTCTTTTCTCGATCATTACTGGCTTATTCGTTTCGAAATTTGGGGGATTTGGCTAATTTCCATTTTCGGCCTCGTTTCGTATCTTCCACTTCCACTGAAAGAAGTCTTCTCAAATCGTATCGGTCACAATTTTTGTATTTAATATTCATGATTTATATATATATATATATATATATATATATATATATATAATTTTTTTTATATAATTTCAGAATTTAGCAACATAATTTGAAAATTTGTGATGAAGCTCTTTACGGTCATCTCCGTTATTGTGTTTATTGTGTTTGGACGTCCTACTCAGTGAGGAATTTTTTGCGATTTCATTTTTGTGTCTGGTGGCGAATGAATTCCGAATGTGGAGCTCGCGACGAACTCGCGAAAAAATCGTCCAATTTTATATGAAAAATCTATCATATATTTATTTGACCTCCATGATATCTCGAGTGTGCGCGCTTATTTTTCCCGTATTATTCAATTCCTGCATTTATTCAATTCATGCGATATGTCGTTTTTGCATTGCGAGAATAATGCAAAACAAATCTCGAATAGCAATTCTCGTTGCCCTAATACCTAAAAAGTCAACCAATTCTGTGCATTCGCATTTACTTATTTAATTTTGGTTTTGATCAAATGCGTCAACTATTGCGATTCATTCGTTGCGGTTCTTCTCATGAAATTCAGTCGTTTCTTTTTTCGTGAGGCCCTTAATTTGAATTAATAATGCCATTCTGCGAAATTCACATAATAAGCTCAAATTCGGCTGATTTGATAAAAAGTTAGAAAAAGCCCATAATTATTTTTATATTCTAATTATTCTGTGAATTGAAAAAATGCGGACGTGTGTGTGTGTGTTTTCTACATTTTTACATTGCTAAATTACACACGTTTTTTCACTTCATAGAATAGTTTCATAACTAACAATATACTGGGAGTAGATCAAAATACGATTCTTTTTTGTTTTGATGATTTATATTGACAGTTTAGTCGGTGTCCGGCAAATGATGCATGAGGGTAGGCGAATTCGTCTCGCGCAGGCTAACTGGTTTCGCTGATTTCGATAATTTTTAATTTTTATAATCTTAAGGATGTAAATAATTCAAAAATTGAACAATAGAAATATTTCACGGAAAATAACAAGGGACCATGACGAAGAGGCTCATGTCCGTAAATCTATCCCAATTCATCAGTCGCCGCACACCGACTATATGTATAAAAATAATGAAATCTGATCTTCTATAATAATCACGCAATATGAATTATCTTGGGAATTACAAAAGTTAATTAGAACAAAAGCAAGACTTAATTAAGCATGATTCATGGTATGTTTCATTTCATAATTAAGCAGGTTTCGCTGAAATAATGAAATGAAATGATTCACTCTTACCCATGGGACAATATTTTTTCGATTTATCACATTTTTCATTTCATTTCTTTCCGATTTCAGAAATCTCGAGATATTTTATTATAATTTCTTCAATTCATAGTGCCACTTATTTTCTTGTGGGATACAACTGTCGAAATGTTATTTTATTAATTCGGTTGTTCGACTTTTGAGCAAATGCATATTACTCTTCCTGAATACATTCCATAAAACTCCGCCGGAAAATCCAACTATTTATTTTATTCCATTTTGCAGAATGCATTTTTACATAAGATTTTCTAAACAAATCCTTCCTCTTCCATAAAATCTGAATGAAAAAAGAATTAATTACTTTGCCGTTTCTCGAAATCTCTTCAAGACGCATTGTTATTGGTAACAAAATCTGCGTACGTATGAGGTAATCAAATGCGGATTCGTACTCGTACAATCTTCGATATTTCTTTAAAAATGCTTTTTGCTCACTCAACTTTTGATGACGTCGTAATTCTGACCAACAATCGCATAAATCAATTTGAGTTGTAAATTTTCGCATATACTAATGGACCTATTCATGCAATAAAAGTGTACAAAATTAAGATTTTCTTCAAGGCAGGATTAAACGATCGTGCAAAAATGTACATTAGAAATTAAAGCAATAAAATAATTTTTAAAAAACTAGAAAAATTTAAGCATATAAGTTGTTTTTGCCATGAATTTGGCACTTCAATATATGAAACAACTTCGAGAAATCTCGTTCGGCATGAAAATTTGAAGCTCGCTGAAGAAAAATCCAAACAAAGCTCTGTAAAAGATTTATACACACAGACGCGAAATTTGATTGTTTTTTTATGAACCATTCACAAAATGTAATTTTATACAAAAAAAGGTCCTAAATACGAGTTAATCGGCGCGAGACCAAAACGAAAGACGTGTGCTCGTATATCTACCCGTCTAGCCGACTATTGGAGTTTTGAAATTATTTTTTAGATCAAAATGCACCATCCTTGAACATGTATTAATTTATTATCCGTGTTCCAATTTTCAGAGTCACTTTTTTCTTTGATTATCAGCTGCCTATTTTTTTGTCTCGTGAGTATATTCACTTAGTTCCGCGGCATGTTTTTGTTTTATTTCTCTCTGAAAAATTTGTTACGTAATAATTCCGAAAATATAATGTTTTATTTCTTAACTACATACAATTATTGTATTTTCAGTTGTCGATGATTCTGACGAACAAAAGGAATCAGAAGATGAAGAAGAGGAGGAGGAGATTCTAATGAGGGCGGAGCGTCGTAAAGTATGTCGTACGGTTTTCAATGCTCCGCCTGAAGAATCTTCAAACTTTTTTGATTCCGACGATGACTTTGTCGATGATGATGAAGAAGAAGGAAGCGTCATCGAAGAAGATCTTTGATTTTTTTTTTGATTTTCCTGTGGTTTTTGAAACAGCGGAAAAATTTGGAAGTGGTTATTTTTATTAATTCAATCCCATTCTCATTCGCTATTGTTTTTGATTATTGAAAAGTAAAAAAAAACGATGAAAAAGGCGTGAAGCATCATTGTTTGTTTTGTTTCCAATTTTGTCCTATTTTTCTCTCGTCAAGTTTCCAACATTTTCCTGGTTATTCAACCATTATATATATATATATATATATATATATATATATATATATATATATATATATATATATATATATATATATATACATTCACATTATTAGTCTTTCGATATGAAAAGAGTCGCATTCAAAGGGCGCCACATCCGCATTTGCATTCTGCTTATTAATACCATTTCGATGATTAGTACGTGCCAATTGCAAAACACCACGCTTTTCGATTAGCAAAAAGCAATTTCATGAAAAGTCTGTCTTGCCCCCATCGGTATTTAGCATATTTATGAAAAAATTCTTAGTGCACAATTACTAATATCGATTTGCCTACATATAGTCTGTTTCTGAATAAAAACGGCTACCAGCATCGGGCGTTTCAACATTTGCTTGAAGCGTTGTACCGAAGTCAAAAGTCGGCGTTGGTCCCGAGACGAACGCTTATCAGCGGCGCGTAAATATCCCCAATCCTAAATTAATACGCACGTTGCGATCGTACTTTCCCCTCGTGCAACTTCAAAATTAAATTCGAATTTTAAACATTCATTATTTCTTTTTTTATACAATTTTCATTTTTACATAGACGAATTCGAATCCCGTTTGATTTCATTTTAAAGCACACACGTTCTTCGACCGGAAACTTTGTCGGAAATCGAACGAAGTTTCTTATCTCGAAATTAGTTTTAACCAATTTCCTCCTGACCTTTATGTTTGCAATCGAATAATGTACTGAGACAAATTTAATGATAGGATTCAACGAGATGTTGGCTCGTTCGATGTCCTAATCCCAGTGCACGTGAAAAATTGGATATTCGAAGCCTATAATTTAAAATTGAGGCTATTGGTTTTCAGTGCCTAGATTTCTGTATTTAGGTACAAAGATGCTTCTAAGAATTATTTATTATCTGTTTCCGAAAAAAGCGCCTGACAGAATCAGTCGCGACGAGACCCAACTCTTTTTTCGCGTTATCGTACAAATTTGGTGAACAATAAAAAATTCAGGCGCAATTCAAACGTGGGAAAACATTTCAAGATTCAATTTTATTTGCATATGCCTTTTATCTTTTTTTTTCAAAACAAACAAGCACACTGTTGTAGCTTTACGAGAATTCATTCTCAGGATACCCATAGCATGCATTAATTCACTCAGTTTAAACCAGAATTTGAATTACCGCCATTAATAACATTATACACTTTTAGTTTTGCCCCAAGATCACTATAATTGTATTTGGCATTCAGCCAATTCTCCGCAAAATTGGCAAATATTTTCTCACGTTTTATACATTTCTATTCAGAGTTCAGGTTGATCAAAAAGTGAAAAACGAAAAATTTCTAGTCTTTTTTTCGAAAATATTTTTTTTTTGGACACGATAAGAAACAGGCAGATTTTAGGCCGATTTTGTCGAAAACCCGCGACTTCGACATAAGCTCCATTTAATAACTCGGTGTAAATATCTGCGTGCAAATTTAGTGAACAATAAAAAATCTAGGCGCAATTCAAACGTTGGAAAACATTTCAAGATTCAATTTTATTTGCATATGTGTGTATATGAGTGCCCGGCTATTGCTCTGCGCGGATAGATTTACGATTTACGAGTGCGCCATTCAAAAATGGTCTCGCCACGCATGAACGCTTACTTTCTATTTTTACGATAACAAAGTTTGCTATTTCATTAAGATTCTAACGTTTTTAGAGTTTTACAAATTTTTGAAATGTCCTCTATAAGGCAAATTAACCTGTTTATTCGCGCGATATCATAATGAAAGGCGAATACTCGAAAATCTACCCACAGCTTCAAATGACTGATCAGTGGGGTGAAATTAAATTTTAAAAAATCATAGTATTGTTGAGAAATGACAAATGTATCCAGGTGTCGTGGGATCCTGTGTTTTGTACGCAATGCTAAGAGACAGTTACCGTAATCCTCGCATCGATTTACGGAGTTTTTGTTTAAATTTTCTATAAATTTTTTTTTGCTGAATTTTCTTATTTTCTTTAGAAATCTTATATTTAGAACCTGTAGAAACCGAGTTTAATTATTTATTTTTCATAATATGCACGAAAAATGGAAGTCCAGTTGAGTTGGGAATTATGTTGAAGATTTTGACGCTCTAAAAATTATTTTGAAAATGAAGAATACAAAAACAAGATAATAGAAACGCATACAAAAAGCAAAACACGATTAAATAATTTTATTAACGACCAAAATGATTTATTTTTAATCTCGAAAAATAAAGAAAAATGAATATGCGAAATTAAAAAAAAAGCCCGTAAATCGCTGCGAGTATTACGGTAACTGGCTCATCGCATTGCGTACAAAACGCAGGATCCTACGACACCTGGATACATTTGTCATTTTTCAACAATACATTTACGAATTCGTAAATTTAAGGAACAAAGCAGAAACAAATAAAAAGAAGAAAATGCGATATTTATGCCTTTTTTTTCGTTTTTTTCCTGAATTGCGCCGATATACAATGAGTTAGCTTCGCAGGTTATCGGTAGTACGGTAACCGAAGTGTTCCCAGTGTTTAAATTGTAATTTAAATTATCGCCTCGAAAAAAGTGCAATGGTCCACAATTTGCCAAAGTGCTCATTTTTTTACGATGGTAATATGTATTAAATGCTCGTATGCTAAAATGTAGAGTACGTAAACACGCACAGTTCCTTTGGTCTCGAAGCAACATAGCATATAGCCAATATTCATTTTAAATTTCGAAAATACTATTTCTTTAAAGGCTTGACGCAGAAAAGAAGTTGGGTCATATCGCGATTGATAATAATTTTCTTCTCAGAAACATACTATAAAAAATTTAAACGATTTGCATTTTGTACTTTTTGGCATCAGCCCATCTTATCCCCTTCAAAACCAGTGACAAATAGAAATGTTTGATGCACTAGATAATTAGTTCATTACGTAATTCTCAAACGGCAAATTAACTGAGAAAATTATTTTGTTTTAATTATTACAGGTCTCGATGTTTGGGATTTTATCTCGCGGCGTTGCCGCATTCGTAGCGAGCGTTTCAGGCCAGAATAAGACGTCAGAAGATTCATCGCAGGAAACAACAGGTTCGTTGGTTAAGTGGATGTTCGCGATATTAGAGCCTTATTAATAGTGATAATCATTCTGAGAAAAAAAATTGGAAATTGAACAAATGTCTTATTTCGAAATGTGTGAATAATAAGATGAGTAAGAAGAAGAAAGAGAAGCTAAGCGCAGAAATCATTAAATTATCATATTGTTGAGGACGAACGAATTTAACAAATTTGAAACGCGTTAGTCATTTTTGGTCTTAGCGCGAAATCAAAAAATGTTTGGCTTTGATATCTACTGTTATTTCCAATGCATTACATACTATATCAAATCGATAGTGATTATGAGACCACCGTGCCAAAAATTTGAATAATAAACAACGCAACCCCCCTCTTCCCCCACTAAATTCGTCCGTCCTCGACGAGACTGAATAAAAGCCAAAAAAAAATCGAAAAAGGTTGTGAAAACGATTGCGAAGTAATTAACGTGTGGATTTTTAGCAAATAATAAGTACAAGTTCACAATTGGTACATTCAACTTCATTTCAAAATTTAATGCCTTCTTTGTTAGCCAAAAAATCAGTAATTGAGATACGATTTTCCATAAGTGGGCATGTCGCGTGTTTACACCTAATGCATTTTATTCGACGACTATTTAAACGTGTAATTTTTTCGTGAGTTAAAATGTCCACTTTTGGGTGTTTCGAGGTTGTTGAAGTTCCTACGGAAAGTTCTTTTGAAACACAGAAATTTAAAAAAAAATAAAAATCGACGTGATCAGAACAATTTTTGGCATATTGCTAAAAATATAAATTGGCGAGAATTACGATATATCGCTTGCGGATAGGAAATTTAAATGAAAACGTTATTTTTGAACAATTTCTCAACGCATGAATTGATGCAGACATTTACTGCAATTTTTTAAAAATTTAATACATTTGGTAATGTTCAAGTGTTCAAGTAATTAATACATTCGAACCAATTCGTTTCGATTCGTTCTTTATAACAGAACAAAAAACGGAAATGTCTATGTGTGCTTATGCAATTTCCTAAATAATAATCGGTTTATCAAAATATTTAAATATCGAGTGGTGTGTAGATAGGTTTACATGCGGTCGGTCATATAATATGAAAAATCAAAAACCTGACAGTTATTTATTTCGTTAATTTTTCTGAAACATTTATATTTCGTTGCTTTTTTTTAATCGAATTTTGCAATTTATGCTCGTTTTCATAAATTTTTGTTTGTTTCATTACCTGAAGACCGATAAATGAGCTTTGAATTTAATTTTAAATGCCAAAGTGATTCATTTTGACTTATTTATTATTTCAAAATGTTTAAAATCTAATGAACTTTATTGGTGTCAGGGGAATCGCACGAAAAGTTAATAAACACAACAAGAAAATATTTGGTCATAAGAGTGAGAGCGCATATTGATTGCAAATATCATCCAAATATTCTTCATTTGACGACCGACAATGTTCAAGGCATTTTTCAATAGTCAGAAAATAAACAAATGCATAATATAATAGTAATGAGATTAATTTATAGGAAGCTACAATGAAAACTCGAACAATCGCCGAATCGGCAGTATTAAAGGGTTTTTGCATTCTCATTTTTTTTTTGATAAAAGGGATTAATTCAACCATTTCGACTTTTTTTCGTTTCACACGTATCGATTTTCAAAATCATTCCTCGTGTTTACGAGGTTTAGCGCAGTTCGCCCGAAAGTTGAGGGTCCCTATCATTTTATAGTCTGTTTCCGAAAAAAAAAGTGGCTACGAGAATACACAAGAAGGTTTCATTCATTTTAATTTTTTTTTCAGAAACAGACTATATTTAAAATACACATTTTCTGAATGAGAAAAGCAATTGTAACCTTTTATTTCATTTTGTTTTGTTTCTGCCATAGTGATCATTGAATTCTAACAAAATTGCAAAATAAAATTTCACTTTAAAAAAACAAAAAATAAAGTTTTTTTTATTACTTTCAATTTATGTTTTAGTAAAATTCACTTACTTACTTAGTCACTTAGTCGGTTCGTCCTTCGCCTGTTGAGGCGCGAACCACAGCTTTCCAAGCTTTTCGGTCCTTGGCTTGGGTGGACCACGGGGTGATAACGGCTCCTTCAGCTGTTCTTGTAGTGATCTCCTTCCGAAGCGAGTCCGACCATCTCATGGGAGGCCTTCCTCTTGGCCGGGTCCAATTCCACGGCCGCCACTCCGTTAGAAGAGTAGTCCATCTTCCATCTGTTCTTCTAGCAACGTGTCCAGCCCAGGTCATCTTCCTCTTCGTGATAAAGAACGAACGAGGAACACATTCATTCGCGCACGTCCGTTTTTGTCTGTCTACACACTGACGCAATTTTGCACACATTTCATTTAACACGTCAATTACTATTTAAAATGCCTTTCTGCACTTTGCAGAAAAACTAAAAGATGATATAGGTCGAATGCATTCCGGAGCACTTTCATGGCATTTAAAATTAATTATCGTTTTTTTTTTCAAAATCAGTAGAAAATACGTTCACTGTGCCGATTTACAGCGATATCCTATGCATTGTGTGCGTACACCGAGTCGCATAACTCGATCTTACCTACAGTAATCTCAAATGAAAATTATTTAATTAATTATTTTAAAACAGTTTTCTGTGTTTTCTTGGCGAATTATGATTTTATACTTTTGTGGTGAAAAAGTAAAAGTATAGATTTTTGTATATTTTCAAAGTTAATTGTTTTATATAAAAAGAAACGATCAATAATTAATTAAATCATTTTCAGTTGAGATAACTGTAGCTAAGATCGAGATGGGCGACTCGGTGTACGCACACAATGCATAGGATATCGCTGCAGTCTTTCACATTCGTCATTTTTCCACAATATTTAGGGAACTGACGGAAAAATTTCAAAAAAAAAAAATCGCGGTCCACCTACCGTCGATAAAGATTCCTACACACGCACGCAAAATTGAACACACTTGATTATTTTATAAATTATTGTCGGTAATTCTCTTTTAAATATGCATTTGTAAAATATCACGACTAAATTCCACTGGCGCACACTTTTCTACTTCTTAAATTCCAGAACCTCTGAAGACATTTAGCATTTTTCAATGTTTGAATAGGATTTAAGAAAAATTCGACAGTTTGATGGAAATAATCTCAAAAAATAACACGTGACCAAACCGCTACGCGCTGGTCAACTTAGGTCTTGCAGCGGTCGATTCTCCTAGCCGCGATTTTCCCAAAATAATTCTTTGTGTACCGTACCACAGATAACATGCGTATCAAACTCAAGGAAAATTACAAGTTACTGTAACGATTGTTTTTGGATTATTTTTGCGAATTCAATAGTATAAATTTTGTAAAATGTTTAAATTTTTCGAAGAAAAATTTATGGTTGATAGTTCAACGAACAAACCAAAGAAATTCGCAATCATAAAATCGGTTTGCGTCACAACGAAAGACCATTCGCATTTTATTGTCGAAACTTGCAACCAATCCGTTTGCATGTTATTAGCCATTTCGAAGTGCGAAAGCTCTCTTCTAAAATGAATGTTTGGATGTGTGTGTGTCTCAGCCGCACAATGATCTCGGTATTTTTCAATTTACGCAACACGCTTTCTTTCACGATGGCCCATTAAGCCACGCCCACTGTAGACAATTTATTTGAGCCCAATGCCTTTGTTTATGATGATTTTGGGCTATGAAGTGTTTGTGAGCCGAATCGGTCAAATTGAATTCTCTTACGTCTCATCGATTTGTAGTTTTTAAATCTAAAAATTTTGGTGGTATACACAGAAAGTTGGAAATAACTTATAATGGGTAGTCCCTTTCCATTGTCGAAAAAGCTTCGACCCCAAGCAAATTATTTTTGGGACCGCTTTTCCTGGGTACACTTGACGAAGCTCGTCAAAAGTGCAATTAATCAAGTTTAAAAGCTGTGCTTTACTGAAACGTTTTTTTTTTCGAAGTTTCTTTAGAGTGTGCTTTCATGTTTTGCTGTTTTCATTCAAATAAAAAGCAAAAATAATATTATTGAAAAAAAAAGAGAAAAACAGATTCGCGCGATCTACCAATAAATATGAATATGACCAATAAAAAATTGGCAAGTGACTTTTGTTTCAATGATCATATAGCTTCTATCGAAACATCGAAATGCTTCATTTTTTTTACTGATTGTATACATTTTTCAAATGGCAAATTAGGCGCGTTCTTACCATTAATTTTTGAAGTCTTAAATATTTGAAACTTGCTAGAAATTGAAGTTTTCGCGAAAATTTGGGAAAACAAAACATCATCGCAGAATGTTTAAAAAAAAAGTTTGATTGGGAAAACATGCTTAAATAATTGTTTATACGATTGCAATGGCACATGATTTTCATTGCCGAAGGTATTTGCAAATTTTCTAGAAGAAATTCAGGCAACTTCAACAAATGTTTAAAGACGTTTGTAAATACGCTAAAATAAACACGTGCAGAAACATCATGCGACAAAAAGAATGCTACATGTGACCAAGATAAGTGGTCCGCAAGTTTCAAGGAACCGCCTGTACACGAATATTTCATAATATTGGGAAAAGTCACGCGAAAACAATCACCATAATTTAATTTTCCTTCTATTATCTTGATTTTAAAGAGATTAATCACAATTGGGGGTATCTTGTTTCACGTTAGCTCCTTTTTTGATTTGCAAGGCGATTTAGCAAATTGTCATAATATTGTGGTTAAGCTGTTCATTGCTAATTAGGAAATTGTTGTGACAAAATTTAGTACATACGTCTAGGTAATTATTTTTCAATTCTCATCGACTAATCCGTCCCATCTCATTCATTCATTCATTCATTTTTCTTGTGCTACTCACTCAATTCATTGTCGGTCTGTCTACCCATCGATCAGCCCGTCTTCCGTCAGCATTCCTTCGCCGTCGGTTTTAAATGAGTCCATCCGAATGTCGCGTTGATTTCTCTATTATTTAGTTAGTCGAGTTTTAGCTGTGTGACACGCAATTCCATTTGGACGCCGTCTCATCGGAAATGGTACGAATCACCAAACTCGTCTTGTCTCCATCTTTTCCGTTTTCTTCCCTTCTCCGTTTTCTTATTCTCGATGCTAGTCGTCGAGGTTAGGAAATTAAAAGTTTGAAACATCAAACGCGGTAGTGCTCCGAATGCTCCGAATCTCTCGTGCCCTCTTGCTTTCGTTGCAGATTTAATTAGTCAAAAGTGTCGGATTTCAATGCCACTTCTCACACTTGAGAACAACACAAATATGTACCAAGAACACTTTGCTTCGAGTTTTTTTTCTTGTCCGCCCGCTTCTCCTGTCTTCATTCTCCTTCTTATTGCTTCATTCGGCTGCACATAGTACTTTGGCTATCCGAATTTCATTAGAGCGCTTTCATGTTGGATTAAATGCTATTCGCCGGGATCAGCGGTATTCCTATGAATTGATACAAATATTGCAACATTTCAAATACAGTACCCTAAATTTAGTTTGTGTTAAAATAACCGAAACAATCCACATAATACGATCACTTCTTTTCTTTCATAAAAAATTATTTGTATGCATTCAATTCAATGATTAGTAGTCAATCCATAGTTTTGGATCACTTCACATATTCGGTTTTTATTCTGTCGGTGAATTTCTTGAGGTATGCAACTGATCGACTGTTCCATTCCAGTCAAATTGCGGCCTTCAGCTCATAAAAGGTTGGCATTCTGCTTGCCTTGTACGCGAACGAAATGGCCAAGAAGTCTTCAGACGTTTTCGACGGGATTGAAGTTGGGGAACTGGCTGATCCATCCAAGAGTTTGATACTAAAACCAATTGAAGATGCTGTAGCTCTTGTGAATGACTTGATTGTCTTGTTGAAATTCGTGAAACAAATTTTAAAGCAATTTCGTAGTTCCGTATACAGTTAGATTTTCGAAAACGTCCGATACCATCCTTAATCAGCTTGACACTCTGATTGAGTTATACCATAATGCCAATGTGAGCTTTCTCCTGTGAGCTAATGTGAGAGATTTTCCGCGGCCGATGATTATGAGAAGAATAAGTGAAAAATTATCGGTCAGGCTGTCCGCACACAGAATGCAAGCAGTAGCTTGCCAGCCTTTGATGAGCTGAAGGCCGCAATTTGACTGGAATGGAACAGTCGATCAGTTGCATACCTCAAGAAATTCACCGACAGAATAAAAACCGAATATGTGAAGTGATCCAAAACTATGGATTGACTACTAATCATTGAATTTGTCGTGTTCTTGCATTCAAATTTGTTTTACTTTGGATATTTAGACCTTTTTCTTGCGTTTTAGTCCTTAAATAAAAAAAAAGTCGTTCAAAGGACCGAATTCGGCCCGATTTCAAGCCAAAACTAAAACGGACGATTGCTTAATGGATATAAAGATAAGATTGTTGAAAAATTGTACAAAATACAGAAAAGTAAGCAAGAAACATGCAAAAATGCCGAAAGAAAAGATAAAAAATAGGGGGTGGCGTATCATTATGACGCGCTTGAAAATCCAACTTTTTCGGGCTGTGTGGATACGGACCAACGGACCCTCATGAAAATACGCACATATAGGTTTTCAATAACCCTGAATTCGAAAATGAAATTGTCTTGTCACCAATTTATATGGTTTTCTCAAAACTGCAAAATTTGGGGGGTGGCGTATCATTATGACGCGCACTGTATGTATGTAATTTTGCATTGCAAATTTGATATTTACTACAGTTTTACTCTTTTCCGAGATAAGTGCCGACGAAAAATGCTCGCCGTGTGCGAAATATGTCAAATAGACGCAATATTTTCCCAAAGATTGTCTCATTGAAAAATTTCAAGAGGCACGGCTTGTTTGCCAAATATTTATTTGAAATTCGTCCCAAATTTAAATGGAATTAATATAAAATAATCATAAATTCCTCCATATCTTCCCTCGTTCCGATAATTACAATTTTTTCACATTTGTAGAGAAAAAAAAAACTGAAAATTTCCAATGCTCGATTTCATTTCGTTCTCGTTTTTTTTTTTTGATTTTCACGAGAGGTCTTTTTTAAAAACAATTTTTGAGGGTGACAATGGAGATTCCACCAGAATTGTGTGATGTTTTCTGATATCTTCTACGGTTTAAATTTTAACACCTTTTTCAATCTGTCATTGGTCCAATTGCCGATTGATGAGTATTGTTTGTGGCTTACAATGTGTTTAATCATATGAGCACTATATTTCCTGGGCGCTATATTTCCTCAGCTGCCTGGATTTCGCGTGAATAAGTCGACTGGTCGAAACTTAAAATAAATTGGCCATGAGCCAAGGTGTCTGCTCGGCCACACAGCGAGATTCAGTCAGCGATAAATTTTAATTGGCGCTGATTTCGCGCGAATTTGAAGGCCCCGCCTACCAGCAGCCGATAATACACAATGAATAGTAACTGCCTGAAACAATTGCAATAATTTTCAAAATTGTAAAAACACAACAAAGTGACTTTGAAAGTGGTCCCTGATCCCTTCGCCATGGTTGTTAAAATGGGCGGGAACTTAAATTATAATAATTTTTTTCAACAAATATTCATTAGCATTCTTATTCATCGCGATAATTCCTAACTAGAAAGCATCAACAAAATAAATCGATTTTTCAGAGTAGATTTTTCCTTATGAGGATTGTCAGAAAACGTTGTCCGAACTTCATTGAAATTCCAAATGAGCCAGAGGTTTTTCTTCGCATAAACTTCTCATTATTCCAACTAAAATGGTTGAGAATTCTTGAAAGTTTTGGTAAACACATGACCATTTTTGTGAAATTTAATATCAAACAAAAATGAGAGCAAATAGAAGCATGCTTCGGCTTCTCTCATTTTGCCCATCTTTTTCTGCTCACCAACACAAATACGACGACTTCTTCATTGCGCCAGAAGAAGAAGAAGAAGAAGGAGCGCGAAAGCCGGTCTTCCATATTTCTTATATCATTTTTCATCTGAAACGAACGGCGCCGTCGAATTCCCCTGATACCCGTCGGTCCGTCGCCGCCGCTGTCGTGGTTCGACATTTTTTCAGGAATCGGTCGTTTTTATTTTCGGATTTCTTCATCGTTTCTTGGGCCCCTTTGGGCCTCAAGATGCACTTCCGTTTTTAACGCCTCGTTTTTCCTTCTTCATTAACATTTCATCGACAAATCTAAGCGGCTTTATTTTTCGCCTACTCCCAATTAGGCACATCGTGTGAATTTTGAATCGAGTTGTTGCTATTCCTGCAAAATGCGCATCCAAACTAGTTTTTGTCTTTCTCTCAAACCTCCCATTTTTAATTACAACTCGTAGTGAAATATATAAACACTTCTATTAGTATATTCAACATCATCAAGTCTGAAGTTCTTTATTTGCTTAAAAAACATGGTAAAAAGATTATTATTCTTTCATTTTTTATATCGCTCAAAATGATGATTATTAGAAGTGTTAACATATAACCCATCTCAAACAATTTTTTTGGTTGAAAAGAATTTCATTGTGATTCGAAATATTCGCAATAATAATTTCATGTTCAATTTTTTGTTTATAAAAAATTAATTAAACAATTGATGAATTCTGAAAATGATTGAAATATAATATTTTACAGGAATGAGTCGGAAGTATCAAATCGAGAGGCCACAATCGCATGATGTAGAGGAAATTGTCCAATTTCTCCTTGAGAATTTCGTCACTGCAGAGGTGATTTTGGCGAGTTTGGAGATGCAGAAACAGTTCGTTTTTCAATAAATGTTCGTTTTTCATTTGAATTGATTCGATTCCAGAGAAGAGATCACAATAATGCTGACCGATTTGGTGCGCGACTGCATACAATGCTCTTCTACTTCGGTTATCAGAAACCCGGCGAATCAGAAGATCGACGGAGTCTGTTTGGCCAGCAAAGCCTCTCTTTTCGATATGCAGGTAAGAAACGACGTTTTCTATTTTATTCTACGCGTAGAAGTGCATTATTTCCGCACATTTGCTTCTTTTCATTTCCTAACTAAAAATGCAATTTCCCTTTGATTGTAGATTGATCGCCTCTGTGAATATCAGTTCACTGAAGAACAAGTCGCAACTGCGGTCGAATTCCTCAAATACGTATTCAATCGTCTTGACATTACATATCACTTCGAAGAGCAAAAAGTCTTTAAGCCGGTATACTAAACCCAATTAACCTTCGATGAATGTGTTATTCAGGTGTTCGTGGCCGTCGTATCCGTCCGAAAAGAAAAATGGGGTCAAGGGATCGCTAGTGCAATGCTCGATGCATGGTGAGTATTGAATAATTTGTTGTGATTTCTGCTTGACTGTAGGAAAATACATTTGCTCACAAATCACATGCAAACAGTGCTAGAGTTCGACGAAAGACTAAAATGTGTTTAAAAAATCAATAAGACAATGTCTTTGTCTATTCGGCGTCCGGCGACTGTCGGTAGATTTGCGAGCATTCGTCTTTCGCTATGCTCTCGCGCGAACTAACTGGTTAATTTGCATTTTAGAGGACATTTTGAAATTAAAAATTATTCTTTTAACGTTAGAAACTCAATGAAATAACAAACTTATCAAGAAAAATGAAACAGTTCTCGTGAAAATAAAAAAAAGCAAGCGTTCATGAGTGACGGGACCATTTTTGAATGGCGCATCCGTTAATCGAGCAATAGCCGGACACCGATTAACTGTATGTGTAATTGTAGCATGGCTGCTGCTCGAGATGATCACTGCGATGGGGCCATTGCATTGGCAAGCAATCATCGGGCTTGTCAACTCATCCAGAAAAGATTCCCAATCACGGTAATATCGCAAAAAAACGAGAGTGAATGTTGAACGCGTTTTTGTTCAGATCCAATCAATAAGATATGACACATTCCGTGGCTCACATCGCTCTCCGCCAATTGTGATGCCGAAGGATGAACCCCAACGCGCACTCTATGTGATGCTCACACGATTTCAGTGAACTAACTTCAATCTTATCGCTCCCATAATTATATAATTATGAAATATTGATCAGCTTTGTTAGGAGTAAAGTCTGCTATTGTATTTTATCTATCTTTTGCTCTTCTTCCTTAACATTTCCACTTGTTTATCGGGCTATTTTCCCAAGCCATTTTTTATCAAAAACCGCACAAAATGAAACATCAAAAACCACATCCAAGGGTATTTTCACATTTTCGAATCAAGTATTGCTTCGGAATCGGTATTCAATTGTATTTTAATACGCCCCTCATTAAATTTTTTGTCTTGTAAAATATTTGATTGTATCGCTTCAATAAACCGTTTTCGTGGGAAAATGTACTGTATTCTGTATTATTGCGGCGTGTGTATACGGACAATCTCAAGATTAAACATTTCAACCGGTTTTAGCCATAAATCATTAATTTTTTGTATATTTTGAAAATAAAAAATTTAAGATTTCATGCATAGACATGTAAAAATGTCATGATTTTTCTTTTACATTATATTCTTTCAAATCTCGCCGCTCGAAAAATTTTGTTTTTAGCAAATTCATATTCTCCGACCAGACCACAGTTCATTCTCTCTTTTATTCAGAAGTTTCCATTTTGTTGTCCACGCAACGCAAATCCTTCCAACGCTTTCCTATTTTTGCGCATTATGTCACTTTTTGAACATTTGCTCTTCAATGTTGGTTTAATGCGACTACCACGCTGTGTGATTTATGGTTGGCTTTCATTTTCATTTAATAGTTTAACAATTGTTTATATTTCGTTAATTTTATCGAAAAAGATATTAAAAGCTTTTTTGACTTTTTACTCATACTTTTTTTGTGTCCTGAACGTTTAGGTGGAGTGACTTGATGATAAGATAACGAAACCTAATAGCGCTACGTTGAGTCATTATCATATATGGTTTATGTTCATATCTTTGCTAAAAATTTATACATGCCATTTATAATAAATCGAGTATTATGGTAAATAGCATTAGAGGAAAACTTATTTTTCTGTGTTTAATATATTGTCAGCTTCTCAGAAGCTTGTCAGCTTTTTTCCAGAAGCTGTTTCTGGAAAAATCCGTTACGGGAATCTGTAGTCACAAGACTCAACTAATGTTTTTTTTTTTGTTTTAAGCCGTTTCGTTTATTTTCATTTTACGATCGAAATTCGTTAGTTCAGAAATTTCTTTAAAATAAAAGAATTAATTGAATAAAAACCAGGAAAATCAGGAATAAATGGTTTTGAAAATAATTTGAGAATTTTTTAAAATGTTTTTTTTAGTTATACGGTTATTAAAGCATGCACTTTGCAATTCGTGCGGAAAAACGATGTTGCACGGATTTCCGTGCGATTTTTTTCACTGAGTCCCGCTTATTCTGGTTACAAGTTTTTTGCAGAAACAGACTATAAAATTCAACTTTTACAGTCATGTAGACTGGCTTGTTCATGTTTGCATTGGATTAATTTGAACAGAAACAACGAATGAGTGCTCTTTTCTTGTCTTTGATGTACTCTATTATTTGAAACTTCCAAAATCGGGTGTTGCATGACTGCTTTCAGTGTCGTAAATTCTCTTCAACAATTTTATCTGAAATTGATTTTCCAAACAGGGTTTTAAATAATAAAAATCGGTTCTATTCAGTATTTCCAGATAGTTTTCATTGGCCGTTGAGCATTCTTCTCAACATTTCCACAGTTCCTATTCGCGCTTCTTCCCTTTTCTGTGTGCGTTTTGAGCCAACTGTGTTATTTCATAGATTGACGGCTCAGCTGCCTATCTGTCGCCTTGGCGTCGTTAGCGTCTGCGGCGACGACTGCGGCGGTTTGCACTCGGTTTTATATACTCTCAAAGTGCGCGCACACACAGCAAAGAGAGAGAGAGGGAAATTCATACAAAGAGAAATAGAAAACTGGCTGAGACACACGGAGAGAACATATGCACACGAGACGTGCAGCACTCGCCATTTCGCTGTGCCGTCGCTGTATTACCACACGGTATTAATATATCAACATATAATTATTTATATTATACCAATTCGTAGAGAGGCATAAGGGCTTCGAAAATTCCATTTGCACGACATGAGCCTTCGGGAAACCTCATTTGATCGCATGCCATGTTTGGGCTAATTTTCCACAATTGTTTACACTCGTAGGAGATCATTCGTTCGTTCGTCTTCTTCCCAATAACTGACAGATATTTTGTGGCATTGAGTGAGTGTAATTACTCTTTTTCGTTTCACTCCCGAAACATTTTTTTGTTGAAACTGGTTTTGTTTTCTATTGCAGTTCGTCGCTTTCATCCCGCCTCCCTCATTATTATTCCAAATACTTGCGTTTCAGATGCCATTTTGGGACGAAACCTATTGGTTGCCGCGAAATGTCACCTGGCAGCAATTGCCACCCAAATTCAGCGATTTGCTCGTGCCCATTTATCTCGCTGTCCCACTTGTTTTATTCAGGTAGCGTGTTCTAATATCGAAAAGAAATGAAATACATAACACGGAATAGACGAGTTAGTTTCAAAAGTTTAAATTAAACCAATCATTTGTTTCAAAATTACAAAATTGTATATTTATTATTTTTAGTTGAAAAGAGTTTCAAAGCAGATTAGAAGTTCAACTACGATTTAATTAATTTTTAAACATTTGAGCTTATGATTGTAAAAAAAAAATATTCTGAAAATATCAATAAAATCTCTCAGAACTTCAAAACATTTTGTACTGTTTTGATATGTTCTGCTGTTCTCTGATGCTTTCGTCAGAGTGTCCATGTGAATTTGTTTCGATAACGCTATTGTTAGTCATATTGTCTGAAGTTACGAGTATAGTATAGTTTTGAAAGAGAATCTCGTTGAAACAATTTCTGTGGCGCCATTTCAAACAAATACAACTAACTCAAAATCAAAAATCAAATTTTCAAAAACTTCAAAATCACTAGTTTTGTTATAGAATTCGATGACAACTATAAAATATCTATAAAGAATAATTTCCTTTTTTTAAAAATCAAAACTATGCCTTCAGAATAATATGGGAATCGACAATAGGTGTTGCGTATTTATACTATCGAACAAATGCCTACGCACTGCGAAGAGAAGCAACATTATTTGAAAATGTACGTTTTTTAATTGAAATTTTTCTCCAATTATCAATGAATCATTCGACGAACAGAGCAAAAGCCACGCGTTGAGCGATTTCCTTATCAGTTTGAGTTTAACAGATGATAATTATTGGAAACTATGCGACTTTCTTATCTAGCCATTTGAAGCACTGATTGACGAAAAAGACACAGTAAAGAAAATTGAAAATGATAATTTTCAGATGTGGGATCATTTGTCGGGTGGATTCGCACGGGTGACGCGACCAAAAAAGATTCTCGAATGTTTTTGGAGATTCAGTTATTATACATTCGCATTTTTATACGGGATCTATGTGATGAAGGATCAATCATGGTTATATGATGTGAAACAATGCTGGATTGGTTATCCATTCCATCCTGTTCCTGACCTAATTTGGTAATAATTTCGGATATTTAAAATAGATTCCATAAATTATAAATAATCAAAGAAAAATCTAAAAATTTCGGAAAGTTTTTGAATGATAAAATAAAAGTAATTTTTGAAAAATGGTAATTGGTTCGAAAATTCAGGTGGTACTACATGATCGAGACAGGATTCTACTACTCACTTCTCATCGCGTCGGTGTTCGATGAGCGAAGATCCGACTTTTATCAACTTATGATACATCACATAATCACAGTCTTTTTGCTCTCATCGAGTTGGACCATCAATTTTGTTAGGTTTGGTTTTTTCCTTAACTTCTAGGCAAAATTCTGTTTTTATACGATTTTGCGTAAATTTTGCTGAATGTCTCCAGAATCTGCGACGGATTGAAAACATTTTTTGTTTGCTGTTGGCGAGATGACAATTAAAATCCCAAATTTCAGAGTTGGTACTCTTATTTTAATATCCCATGATGTTGCTGATGTCTTTTTGGAAGGAGGAAAGCTTGTTCGTTATGATGCCCATAATAAGAAATTAACGAATTTCATGTTTGTTTTGTTTTTCGGAAGGTAGATATTCTTTAAAACTTTTTTGAAAGTGAAAAAAAATCCATTTCAGTTGGATCCTCACCAGGTTGGGATATTATCCATTTGTTGTTATCAGATCGGCTATCACTGAAGCGGCAGACCTCATTCAGCCAGATTATTCTCTTTGGGATTTGAAAATGGTCAGTTCCATTTTAATTTTTCTTGTTACGTATTTTAATTCGAGTTCTGCAGGTACCGTATGCCCCACGACTCATTGTTTTCGCTCTTATTTGTCTTTTGTTTTTGCATATTTTCTGGACATTTATCATCTTGCGCATTTTGATTCGAACCACAAGCGGTGGACAAGCTAAAGATGTGCGTTCGGATTCTGATTCGGATTACGACGAAGAAGAAATTCGCAGAAGAGAAGAAAGAAGATTACTCACTAAAAGGAGTAGCAAGGTATGCTCCAATTTTCTCTTCGACAATCCACCCTACATTTTTTTCTTCTCAAATTCCTATGTATTATCAAACAAAATCATTTTTCCCCAACAAAACAAAAATTCGTATTTATTATTTATTGTTTTTTTTTTTAATATTTGGTGATAATTCGTTTAAAAACCAGGCATTGGATTTAGCCTGAAAACTAAACTGCAATTTTAATCTAATTGTAAGGTGAATGGAAATGATCGTTTGCAGGTGACGCCAGCTTCTGAATTACAGTCGGACGACGAAGAAGACAAGAAAGAAGACGGTAAGACGAGACATCGTCGCGCGCCGCGAAAAGAATAAATTAGGCCTAAATACTGGAAACGGTTTGATATTGTGCTTTTCTTCTTCCCTTTGGTACTCTTTTAATTGACGTTTTGTTGTTACCTATTTTGTCAAATTTCTTCATTTTTTTTCGTCGTTGTTGATCTCTCCTCACCTTACATTTTTCTATATTTATTGTATGAGTTTGCCGAGATTTTAGTAGAACGTCATGTTTGTTATGAATGAATTGTTTAATAATCAAAATACTGTTTTTTAAGATCCAATGTCTAAATTCACCTGTCTGAGAATGACAGTTGTTAGAAAATGTAATTAGAAGTGAATTATTTTATTGGAATATGTCAGCAGATGGAATTATTTGTGTCACTTAATGCCAGTCTTGGTATACGTTAAGCTAAAAAAAAAAACATTTTTTTTCTCAATTTAAGTGTATGCTACCGTCACAAAAAACGGACACCTTGACCGAGTATTTGTAGACTATTTAGTCGACTCGCCCCGTTTGACCCGCGTTGAATTTTTCAACAGTAATTTTTTTCAACGAATTTGTTTTTCCAATTCGGTAAGATCATCAAAAATAATAATATTAAATTTGATTTTAAAAATCAATTTGAGAAATTTAAGCAAAGAGTGGTATAGTTGGTAAATTTTTGAGTGTCGTTGCTCGACTCCTAATTTGGCAAGTATCGTAGCAGAGACAGCCTGTGAAGCAACCTCACCGTAAATCGGCTCTTTTTTTTTGCGAATGAAATATATTTCTCATTTTCCCGTTTTCAGACATTTCCATAACCGATAATTTTTGGTTTTCGGTTGTTTTTTCACCGTCGAATTCGGGAAGTGACATTGCCAATTTATTGTTGAGTTCCGTGCCCAGTGTATCAATTACTACTAATCAAGTGGTCAGTAGCAGCAGAAATTGGCGGCGATAATGAAAAATAAATCAAATTTGACGCTGGTCGGCCAGGAAATTAATAGTTTGGGCAATTTCTCTTCAAAATGTATCTAGTATAGTCTTCAATAGAAAAGAAATCGCATTTTATCGTAAATTTGTAACAAAATGATTTTTTGATCGCAATTTGCTCATAAATTAGATCAATTTTTCAAATAAAATGTCTGATTGAACTGGAATAATTTCATTGTTATTGCAAACAACTCCTGACAACGGCTAGTAATATTATTTTTAGAATAAATCATTTTATTTGTTCTACAATGCAATTTTTTCATTTTATTTTGGAAAAAATCTCGTCGAATTCTATATTAATATACCCATAACGTCATCTAAAATTTGATTCAGAAGATTTTTTTTCGGCAAAATAAATATATTTATTTATGTGCCGGAAATTGTAGATTTTTCCCCAGAAACATCAGTGCTGTGATGCGAAATGCGACTGCCAAATGGGACCAACTTTTAAAAATTGTCCATCCCATTTGGTAAAATGGTCCCTAGTACGACTTTCCTTCTGAAAAAAAATTCCTACCCTATTTACCATTTTTCCCCTTCGTTTTTCAGTACCGCGTTTCGTTTCAGATAGCCGTAGAAATCAAATTTTAGATGTTCATGCGTGTTCAGAAAAATCGAATAATTCGATTGTTCATTTCATATTTTGAGGGTATTTTCTGAATAAATTGCACTTCGAAAAATCAGCCTTAAATCAAAACGGGGTGTTAAGTTGATGTTATTTAAACAGTTCGCATTGCTGAGAAACAATTTTTTAGTACGGTTTTTTGGTTGCCGTACTAAAAAAGACAACCTGCGAATCAAACCTACCGCAAATCGGCGTAGGATTTTTTGCGAATAATATAAAGAAAACCACAACGCGTTTGACGATATAAAAATGATTACGATTGCCGCTTCTTTTTTTTTGGAATTAGACTATACAAAAGATGTTTTTCCAAACCCATGCAATTTTTGTCAAAATTGAAAATAACTGAGTAAAGCATCATTTATTCACCAATACGCATTCTCAAAATTATATGGTTCTCCAAATATTTTATTCTGTATATGTGCAATAGAATGTGACAATGTCTTCAGGTGTTAAGAAGCATTTTCCCACAGGTTCATGTCATATGATTTAGAATGCTTCTAACTTCAATATTTCTTATTTAGATATTAGATTTTCGATTTTTTAGACTCCCGTTTATTTGATTTACGTCAATGAATAAACGTTTCATGATTATTTCATTTGATTAATTTTAAAGAAAACCCCATGTATGCCCATGTTTCTCAATTGTTCTTATATTCTAAATTTTACATTTTTCCTTTAATAATAACACTATCAATGAATATCACTTTTTCAACAGTTCTAATCGTCTAGACAACAATTAATGTTTGAACAGCATTTCTCAGTTTTTCTATTTCTTTATTTGGTGATTTCAACCTTGAAATATAAAAATGAATACGCCAGGATTTTCAATTTTTTCAGATTTGAAATATTTAATGTTATAAAATTCAATAAATTTTACTTCTAGCAAAGCTTTCTTAAATTGTATTACATATATAGAAAGTAAAATCAAATGACAATAAAAATTTTATTTGAATACCATATTTGTTACCATTTTGTTCACAAATGCCGTTTGCCATTTTTATCAGAATTGAGAAGCACATGGAACAAGAGTTTTTCAAATATCTCCAAATTATTGGTCTTATATTACATCGCAAAATGATTCGACATTTATTTGAGCAATGAATTTCTTCCAGGTTTCTCAGTCAATGTCATTCGCGGCGAACATGTATTTGTACCTTGCTGAAGGTATGATTTCCACATTTTTTCGCATATATCTCACACAAAAGTCTGAGAATATTCGTTGAATTATGGCTTTTTAGTTATTCATTGGTTTTTAGAAGACAGATTTTGAATAGAAAAACGAAAGACTCTGTTCACAGAATTTCGAATTTTTCTAGGAATAATAATATGCACAACAAACAGTATGCTAATGTGGTGTATTGTTTCGGACCAACGGAATCGCCGCCGGCGTGAATTTATTCTGGTTGGTGCTCAAGGAATTGCCGATTTATTTTATGCAATTGCATTCATGATGATAGCAAATTTGCGACTAGGACTATTCTTTGAAAATAAATGTACGGCGGGCGGGTCTTGACATGATAAAATTATTTTTGGTCCGTTACAGTGACTAAAACTGTCCCTACTAATGAATGCGCTTTTATACCGGCTCTTTGGCTCCACAACATCGCCACTCCACTTCTCGGCCTTCTTCCGATGACTACCTCCTTCAATTTCCTATTGTGCTCAGTTGCTCCACTTTGGTATATGAGAGCAGGACATTTGTACACATTCATTTTATTACTGAGTATGTTTGATACATGTGTTTCGTCATGTTCCATCGTTAATTAAGTACCGTTCACCACTACTCTAATCTTGGTGGTCGTCAACGCGATTCTTCTAATTGATGTCAAAATACCAATATCGGCACTTTGCATTGCTGCGAACGGAGCAGCTCATCACGTTGCCTACAATGTGATGCTCTTCTTCAGAATTGTCGCCAATCTTGCTTCTGCACTTATTTATGCCTTCATTTTGATCTACCTCAAAAAAAATCACGGAGGATCGTTAAAAGAATTGTCACCTCAGCAATTGAAAATGCATAGAAATGCGAAAATTACTCTCGGTAACGTTTTTTTTTTCAAAATTAATGAGATTTTTATGGACATTTGTTAGTCAAAAATGTTTCCGAGCAGTTTTGGCAGTAAATAAGTCTAATCTACTCAACACTTGTATATATTTAATCATTGCCGAAATGATTAAATATATTATTTCTCAATTATAGGTGGGAATAACTAATATGAGATTTTTCAGGTCTTGTTACAACAAATTCAATGGTTCTTCTATTTGCGCCCGATGTTTTATTATTTCTAAATCCGTTCAATATCACCAAATTCTATTCGACTCCTTTGTATTCCATGACCTTGAGCAAGGTAAATTCAAAAATCATTTCGAACGTGTTCGATCTTCTTTCAGACAATGATAAATTTCGTAATCTACATGTGGCGATATCGCGAATTGCGAAACATTATCCTTTCCCGTTTATTCACTTGCCTTCCTTCGCACCTCAATGTTCACTTCCAAAAGTACCTAATGAGCACGCAAGAAGCGTCGATGGCTCCACGATCGGCTTTTCAAACGCGATCTTCAATACAACAAGAGAAAATTTCAATTGCAAATCGCCGAACGTCGATCGCTCCTGGATCAATAAACCCTCGTCTTCCTCGGCCAATGGATCCTATAGAAGAATTCGAACGACGCCCCGGAAGGCTGCCGCCAATCCGATTGCCGCGATAATTATGCACAAAATTACTTCATGAGGAAATAATAATGATAATGAGAAACTTGTGAATTTATTCGTCCTCTCCAGATTGCTTCTGATTCTTGTCAGATTTCTCCGAATCGGTCTAAAACGAAACAATTAAGATGCTTTGTAAATATTGAGAGCTCACATCAAACGCCTTCTTTTTGAGTTTTCCAATCCAATCAAGTTTCTTGTCAGGCTTTATTCCGTTATCCTTGGCGCACGTCTTCAAGAATGTCAGAATGTACTCATAGTCCGGTGTGCTTTCGTATTCAAGCCCATTTACATATTGCAATATATTACTCATTGATTTTGGAACTCTCTTAAATACTTCAGGAACTGAAAAAAAAAGTTTTTTTGTTGAATATTGTCCCATGAGAGAATTTTACATTCGCCAATAAAGAATTTCTCCTTCATTTTTAAAATGGCTTTTGGCTCCATTAGTCTTCTCCAAGGAATTCCAAAATGTTCATCCATGAGATCAAAAAACTTGAATTTAAAGTATATGGGGTAAGATTCATTTAATGATCGTCTTACCATGTAAATCCAACACTCAAGATCATCTTTTCTGCCCTGATCGATTTGACGCATACATGCTCGTGAAGCGAACCGCATTGTTCCCAAAAACTTGACCTTCTTTCTTGGAGCCTAAAACTGCAACTTTTGCTCATTTTTTAATTAACTTTTTTTTTGCCTTATGATTTCCATCAGCATCAAGAAATGATTTAGCTATACCAAAATCGAGCATATAAATAACGGATTCAAATTCATTGAGCCCGACCGCATAGTTTGCAGGCTTAATATCTCTGTGCAAATAACCAATACTGTGGAGATCAGCGACCGCTTGGACCGTTTGAATTGCAATATTGAAACATGTATTTTTGGAGAATGAAGAGAGCAGATATTTTTTGCGGATATCATCGATCGACGGTCCAACAAGACCCATCACAACAAATTTGCATTTGAGAGCCTCGCATTTTCCGCGGTCGACGAACTCGATGAAGTGTTCGAAACTTTTGATTTTTTCCGCCGTTTTCATCATAACGTTTACCTATTTTTTTTTAAATATTAATTGGAAGCAATTTCTCACTTATAGTTTTCCTACTTCAACTTTTAATCTCAACAATCTTCTATCGCCGTCTTCGCTTTCAGTTTTCAACGCATAGCACTTATCAGGAGAACCACCTTCTCGATAAACTTTGTATACATCTCCAAATCCGCCAGATCCTAGCAAGTTGATTACTTTCCATCTACAAAACGCCCATATTTTTAATAATTGGTGGTGTCAAACGAATTAACTAAATTAAAAAAAATAGTTGGCTACTTGCCAGGTCTCTCAAGGCAGAGACCTTCGCGTGTTTGCGTACGTTACATTTTAACGTACGCGCATTTAATATTTAGATCTCTTTTGCTAAATTGATTTTCCTGGCACCGAGCAGTCATTTGACGTTAACAGCGTATTTATAGATTTTAAAAAAAAACATGCCCAGGTTTTCCTTCGCTTCGGATAACATCGCCAGTAATCAACTTCTTTCTAGTTGGTTTCTTCTTTCTTTGAGATCTTTGAGCAGTTTCCGCTTTCCTATAAAACCAATTATTTTAAATTCTGAAAAAATTAAATCAATCTAACCCGGCATCAAAATCTCCGGAAAATTTAAGATCAGCTGAATAAGCCTGCAAGTCGAAATGGTTTTATTTTATTTATGAGCAACGATCCTGCCGTTCCAGATTCGAATTCCGCATCAATACCCGATTTTCCTTTCCAGTCTAAATTGGTGCCCAACTGCAATTTTTGCCGAATGTCCATTATGATGCCAACGAGTTTGGTATATTCGGGTTCTGTGTCATAGAGCAAATCATTCACGTAGCTCACAGCCTGCTTCATATCTTCCGGCATTTTCGCATATTGGGTGGGAATGCCTGAAATTAGTAGATTTCCCTTCGTTCTACTATTTTCTTCCCAACTGTTTCTCATAAAAACATCCTTATCGGCCGCATTTCTTTTCAAATCACTTTCTTTTTTCCACGTAATCGATTCGGAATCAAGAATTGCAAAAATCTAACGTATTTGATATCACCTTAAATGTTTCCTTTTTCCACAAACCATATAGATCCAGCTTTCCAGATCGTCTCTTCTTCCCTGATCTTTTTCATTCAGCGATGCTCTTGAGGCATATCTCTTTGTTCCGTGCCATTTCACCTTCGATCGAGCAGGCTAAAAATTGTCAAAGACACATTTAACAATAGAAATATGTAAAAGATAGATTTAGCAAGAAGTTTAGCAAGTTGAAAAAATACAGAAAAGGTATTTTTAAGCACATTTAAATGTAGCGATTCGTGGAGGGTTGCTTTAAGCTCAAAAGCTGGTTTGATTTGAGTACAATAAAAAAATGCAATGCAATTTAAAATTAATTAATGAAAAATAATACCAAATGTCTTCGCTCTTTGTCAAAAATCTTTCGCGCGGCTCGAAAATCTTGTATATAAATATTCGAATCGCGATCCTTCATTCCAACATAAAATGCGGCCGGGCGAATATTTCGATGGACATATCCAAGTTTATGAAGATCTTGAATACCCTAAGAAAAATAAAATCCTTTCATTATTGTTGTATTAATGTAAAATTTACTTTTAATGTCGAAATTGCGATATTCATTACACATTCCAACGAAAATAAGCCTTTTACGACTTTTCTCATAATTTCCTCAAGATTTGTTCCAAGTTGTGAAATGACCACAAATTCGAGTTTGTGTTTCGGAATTGTTCCATATTCGTACAGATCTGGAAAACATCTCTCGCCAGGGAATTTGAGCGAATGTTTCAGGATTGAAGCTTCGAGTTTCAGTTTTCCCAATTCCAGATTTCCAATTTTTAATCGGCACTCATCCTCCTGCTCGGGCTCTTTCACCGTGTAGACATCGACACGACCGTATTTGTTGCTTTTTCTCAAAACATGAAGAACTTTGTATGTGTTCACGCCTTCAACTTCTTCGCCAGGCTTATAACGATAGCGTACACCACTCAGCGAAGTTCCGGATTTTACACGTCCCAATTTTCCCTATCATTACAAAAGTATATATTTTGATACACCTAAACCCAAATTTACTGGGGTATTCGACTGAGCTGTCCGCATTTTTCCAGTTTCATTGTTACTCTAAATCATTAATTCCATTTGTCTGTGAATAAAATTAAAAAACCCTCGGCCCTCGTTCTTTCGGTGTAAAAAATGTCATTGTGATAACAAATAATAGAAATGAGTAAAATAATTCAGTAATATCGGAAGTATTCGAAATACTCAGTTTTTTCAAATTCACGTGGTTTTATATTTCTCGCTACATTTTAGCGTTAAATTTTGAATAATTTGACGTGGCCGAGGATGTTTTGATGACCGCGGACGAACTTTTATAGTGTAACGGCGCGAGGCAATTTGAAATCGTGGCGTCTTTTCGCTATCTGGGTCGCTGAATTGTTTCGTGATCTAATCTAAAGATCTGTACACATTCAAATTTTAATTTAGCTGTATAGGAGAGTCTTGTTTGAATAATTTATAGATAAATTATTATAAATTTATTAAATTGTTTAATTTTTAGATAATTTAGTCCATGATCGTTATTACTTGTTTTTTTGTGATACTTTTTATTTTTACAGATACTGTTCAATTCCACAAATGAAAATATGTCTCGAAGGTAATTAAATATTTGTTGTATTTATTTTAAAATATTCACTTTTAGGCATAGTGTTGTTGACGCATATGCTTGTGTCGAGGAAAAGATTCGCGATACAATGCACCAATTATCTTCCCTTTGGGATGAAGTTGATATGTCAGATTCGATGAGGTATTATTGTTATTAAACTTTTTTCAAAAGGAAGTTTATTATATTTAATTTTTTTAAGATTGAGAAGGGTTGACACTGCGTTCAAGCACATTACACATCTTTGCGATGAAATGGTAAGCGGGTCTTTAAAATTTATATTTCATCCATTAAATTATAAAATTTTCAGCTTGAGGGTGAAATGGAGATGGTGCGAAATTTACGAGCAAGCATTCGCGAAAATTCATTGAAAATTGCAAAAATGCGAACCGAACTAGAACTGGAAACATTTCAAAAACCTGAGGATATTAAGGATAACTCAATTGCATTGGTAGTGTATTTTTTAATTTTTCAATACTTCTAATCAAGGAATTCAGATGAGACATTTACAAAAAGAAGTCGAGAATTTGGAAATTGAGTTTAATCGAAGACATTCTGAGCAGAAAATGCTTGTCGAGAAAATTAATATGCTTAAAACCCGGCTGGATTCGAGCTTCGATTTTGATGATGATATACATATTGTAACTTACCATCGAATAATTCTTATGTGATTCTTTTGGATTCTAGCTTTTCCCAATTGAACGACTCAATTATTATGAGAGGGAATATAGTGATATGGAGGAAATGCTCCGCAGCAGATATCACAAAGTCGAGCAGTTGCAATCTGAAATGAAACAATGGATGTCTTGGACAAGTAATTGAAATACTCGGAATATTGAAGAAAAATATTTTTCAATTGCAGATGATATCAAGAAAATTGTTGAAAGTGATGACGATCTTCGATGCTTGCTCGAAAATAATATAGATGATGAGGATTTTGTATTTTCTGAAAAAATTGTCGAATTACTACAAACATACCATGCAGATGTATGATTTTTGGTTTGTATCCCAAGTTTCAGCAATTATTTTAAGCTTCTTCCCATTTACACGCATTGGTTAGAAGACATTGAATTCCGTTGGACAGAGAAAAGAGAAGAGTTATTAGATTTGTGGGAAAAGTGTATGATTCCCGAAGAACTGCGGTATTACGATGCCCAGTTCGAGCCAGGTACTGTCTTTTAGATACTGATAAAGTTTGATATGTTCTTATCAATCAAGTCTCGTTTGAATTTCAATTTAAACATGTTTTGAATAAAATTACAACAGACAAATGTTGTCAGGGTAAAGAAGACTATTAATATTATCAAAAGGATTGAGTTGAAAACACCAAATGTCATTACGAATTTAAATCTGAAGGAGATTAATTTATTAAAGAATGATTAATTTTGTAGGCCGACACACTGAAGAAACATTGCAAAAAATGGAAGCTGAATGTGATGTTCTCAAAAAGAAATATGAATCGTCAAAACGCATTTTTGAGTTGATTAATCGCTGGAAGACGGCTTGGAATGAGAAATTGAGCATCGATGAAAAAAGAAAAATGCCTGACTATTACAAAAAAGTCAATGTATTGCCTGATAATAAGAGAGAAAGGGAACTATTGGCCATAATGCCACAATTGGAGAAAGAAATTAAAGCTGCGAATAGGAAATACGAAAACGAGCATCCGGATGACAAGATTTTGTAAGAAATCATTACATCTCTCATTTGTATTAGAATATTTGTTTTAAGGATTCAAGGAAAAGATCCGAATGAATATATTAATTATATTAAAGAAGAACATAAAAGGGAGCAGATGTTCGAATTGAAATTGAAAAAAGAAGAGAAGGAGAAAACGCGAATGCAGTCCCCTCAGGCGACGCCGAGGTCTCAAAAGCGGACGAAACCTTATTTCCGAACTCCAGCGTCGACTGCAAAAATGGAGCCAGCTGCAAAGGTTGGAACACTGACAAAACAAGAGCAGTTGTTTCAAATGTTTTCTTCCAGAGATTGAATTTTGACAATCTTCCACAGTGTGTTTCGCCATACACATCAGAACCGCTCAGCTTCATCACCCCAACCAGACAAGGACCGGTATTCAACATTTTTCCATTTCTATCTTTTCATTGAACATTCAGGCTGGCCCAAAGACTTCGTCGCCGAAGGAAGTATCTTCCAGAACCCACACTCCAATGTCTCGGCGCGCAATTACTCCTTCTTCGACGTCTTCGTCGGCAAAATCTCGACCACTTTCTCGTCGAAATCTCTAATTTTTTTTTGTATTCGTTTATTATTTCGACTAACATTAACGTATTGATTGACATTACTGTGAATATTCCGTATTCTTATAATTATTCGTTTTGTAAACGAATTCGCTTATTTGACTGTGAATAAATCTAGATCAAATTTGGAATTGAAATGACGGAAGACTGAAAGAGAATTCTGTCTTTTGGCGAAATGTAATAATTTTGGGGAAACGGAGTGCAAGAAACAGAAGTCTGATAATTTTTATTTTTTTTTACATTTTAGTACTTTAACCTATAAAAATTATCTTCTTGGTAAACTCATCGGGCGAGTTAACGCTTTTTCGTTGCTTCGCCGCTTCTACGAGAACAACCAATTGTTCTATTTTATGCTGATATTTCACCCACAATTTGACATTGTTTCACCGAACAAAGAAAACCTATTTTGCACGATGAATTTATTGTGTGTTTCAACAAGTGGCTTGAAAAATAGAAAGAATTTATTGTTTTTGCCAGTGAGGAAAAACAATGTTCAATTCGCAATTGCCACCAAAACCGAGAAATATCCGTACTTCGCCCGATGAGCTCGCCGAGTCTGTTTTACAAGTGTACGGTAGCTTTTAAACCTGCAAACACGTGACGAAAAAAGTGCAGACATTTATTTTCTTGGAAATCCGTGAGGGGAAAACGGCTGTTTTTTTTCGGTGCATTATAGTGACGAATCAGTTTTAAAGTTTATCGTCTTCATCTTCCATCATTTTCTTGTTTAAAAATTTTATTTAGCATCCATTTTTTGAAAAAAATTAGTAAAACTTGAGTCGATTCTAGAAAATGGATGCGATAAAATCGGAATTGTATTTGGTTGCGTTTGAATAGGCGATATGGTCGTATACGATTACGATCCGTTTACTAGATTCGACTAATAAAAAATATTGCTTGATATCCATTTTTAAACAAATTTTGTTTGTCATTTCACTTATACGTCAATCATTTCATTTTTCTGCCTCGTCAATCCGACTTTGGCATAAGAGCCTGCATCGAGTAGGCGAAGTACGCTCCACCGAACCTGGTCTTGGGTCGATTGTCGATTTTTGGCCACTCTCCTCTCCGGCTGTTCCATTGCATTCTTTCGCCTCTCTCGGTTTTTTTTCAATTGATTTTAAGCGATTTATCGTGTGAAATCAACTTCTCATTGTTACAGAATGAGGGTACTTTTAGCCGCATTGTGCGCTATCGCTGCAGTTTCCGCATACGACGCCGTTTATTTTTCCAATAAACTTGATGTCTCGTAAGTTCTATTTATTTATTTTCGCTGTTTTGAGGGAATTAAATTCAGAAAGACGAAAATCGAAGATGTTTTGAAATCAGCGTCGAAAGAGGAACCAGTAGTCTTCATTGTCAATCCGGATTTCACGTTAGGTTTGTTCTTAAATTTGAATTTTACCAAAATTGCCCCACTTCAGTTGATTTGTTAATATATGAATATATGCTTCTTTCAGGACAGTTTTCGGTCAAGGCCAATGCTTACAGTACCGAGCCTTCAGACGATTTCCTCGTTAAAACCGTCAAGGGAAGTCGTTTCCACGGGGTCGAGTATTTTGCCAATCAGCTCTATGTAAGAAATATTAATCTGAAAATTTTGAAGCAGCTTATTTTAGACTGATTCGGCTAAAGTCATCACTTCCTCTGACCAGTTCACCGCTGGAGCTTCGGTTTACATAATCGCCGGAGAAGAATGGATTTCAATGGAGCAACTCGCCGAGGAACTTATCTCGAAGATTGACAACTCCGTTGCTGTCATTACTTCATCCGATGCTATTTCTCACGATAAGAATCGCGTGAAAAGAGTTGCCACGTCGGAAATGGTTGGTATTAAAAATTTAAATGGAGTACCTCTTTAGGTGCTCGAAAGGCTTTGATTTCCTCTTGGGAAAAACCAAATTTGATAAACTCTAATATCTTATTCATAATATTTGTTTCAGGAGGAAGGCGCTACCGGAAACACTGGATCAACTGGATCTCCAAACAAGCCGGACAAATATGTTGCTATGCCACTCATTCTCCCACCATACAATCAATCCGACTACCCAGACGTCAAGCCAAAAGCGTAAGTTTTTTATTGGAACGTTATCAAATGAAAATTATGATATTTAGCAATCTGACATGTTTGTTCTATCTCGAAGGACTTACTGTGGTTGTTGCGCAGAACAACGGAAAAACCGTCGATTATGTGCCTGCTACAATCCGCGAGGCCAACGTCACCTGGGGCTACGCTGATGGTGACGTTTCGTGCCCAACCGGAACCATCGGAGAATTCAAATTCCGTGTTCGTCTTAACACCGCTGGAGAAATTCCAGGAACCTTGAACAAAGACACCTACTACACTATTCCAGGAAACTCTCCAATTGAGTTCACGTATGTTTTATGGTAACTTCTACTTGTTTATTTTACGTGTTTCTTTAGTTTGACCATCACTGGAGATTTGTTCGGATACTGGAAGCTCACTGATGCCGTTCTTCACACCATCACAATCAGCGGATCTAAATTCAAGGTATTTTTGTATATTATTTGGAAATCTTCAGATTCAATGATGCCGTATAGATTCCTAATTTTTTATTTGAAAAAAAAACAATTAAAATCCTTTTTTTGTAAAAATATAGGCAATAGGGATTAATTTTAAAAGTCTATATTTTCTGATTTCATGAACTCTCTTGGATTCTAAGATAAGCCTATTACCAAATTTGATCATGTAGAACGGAAAGACGAAGAAAATTAATTAAAAAAAGAGTTCTATTAGTTCAAAATGTAATTTAAAAATTTCAGTCGGTCACTGTCGACGAAAAAACCATTGGAAAGGTTGAGACTCAGTTCTCTGGAATTGAATCAGTCGCCGGATGGTCTCTTGCCTGCGGACAATCGCAAGCGATTTTCTTCCCGACAAGCGATGAATCGGTTAAAGTTGGAATCTCTTTGTACAACACACAGATTCAAACATTCAACCTTCTTGACCATTGGACGGAACGCGCACGATTCACATTGCAAGTTGAAGACTGCACTGGAACGTTCTCTCCAGGATCCTGGATGGGTAATTTGCCAGAATTTAGTTTATATTCAAACGATTTATTGTTTAAAGGAATTGTTGCCTCTTTGACCCTCGTCGCTGGACTCTTGTTCGGTTATTTGATGCTACAGTCGGTACAGACAATGGATAGATTTGACGATCCGAAGCACAAGCAGATTGTGATCAATGTTCGCGAATAACACGCTTTTCTCTTTTTTTAGAAATTCTGTGATTGCTGAATTTTCTCGTCATTTTCTGAACATTCACTCAAATCTTCATTTGTCCTCCCGTTTCACTGTCTCCCCAGCTCTCGCTTATAATCAAGGGTACATACAATAATATGTATAGTTATCAAAGAAAAAATCCGTTTAGGATTTTAATGCGAATCAATTCTAATTATGAGAATTGTTTAGGCTTTTCGTGTACTCCATCTATCTAACAAAACTTGTGTATTTTCACATCATTCCATTCGTTTCTTTTTGTCAAAACTTATTTTCCTTCCCATTTTCATAGTTACCATACGACGGTGACGTGTTTCTCTTCTTTTTTTTCGCTTTTTACTTACGTAGTGAATTATTTGATTAGAGTTGTTATTTTTTGTAAATAATAATTAGAAGTTAAATAATTGCTCATTTTGAACAAAAATTATAAATGTAACTGAATAAGAGGAAAATTTGAGTGATTGAGAAGTCGTGATTGAAAACATAATGAAATAGTAGGATTTATAAATCAATTCCTATGAAATATTGAATTAAAACACGTATTTTTCACATCGCCGATTCTTCGATGTCGTACTTCTCACCGGGAATCTTCTCATCAATATCATAATCGTAAACGACCATATACAAAACGGCGGCAATACCCGAAATATAAACGAATAAAATGTAAGTGACAATCACTCTGTAATTCGTTTCTTCTTTGTTCGTATTTTTTCTGAATTTTCATACCCCGTCATGACATAGAACAATAGAGCATGATGTTGAGCATATATCAAATAGACGAATGAGTAAATTGCAAGGATTGTTGAGAATGCGAAAATCTGACGGGTGCTCAGAGGTACTGCTCGACTCGGACACACTGAAATTGGGATTTATTGAGTTATACGAATGTCTCAATTAAAAAAAAACCATTTCTCGATGCTAGAGTAATCTGCGATTCGTGCACTTTATGGGTCATATTCGTGTGATTTCTGTCAAACTTTGGTATCACATCAGCAAATTTGATCCATAACTCGTATATGGCCTGGAAATAAATAGCGATATTTGGAATGAAACACCCAAATGTGAAGGAAGAATGTCGAAAACGATCGGATGATGCTTGAAATCGAAATGGATAAGTTCACAATCATATATTCAGAAGAGCACTTGCCACTAGCACTTAAAATGAAAAAAAAAGAAGAGTCTGAAAATGAAAATTGAGAACAGACATTAAGCAAAATCTCATTTAGGCATGAGGAAATCTAACCATATTTTAAGTATTCAATAAAAAGAAAAAACTGTTGAAGGATTTTCGATATCTACCAAAAAAAGATGGGAACCAACATAGAATCGTGGGGTCGAATGAATGGCAAAAATCAAGAAGGGCATCCAATCGTTTATGAATTTCTCGTCACCGAAATAGCGTACGTGAGGCAAGAGGTGGCGGAAAGAAAACGGGTCAAAACCGGAATTCACATGGGCATACAAGCTGGAAAAATGCTGCAGAGAAATACGGCAGCCGATACGATGTGATTTGATGGGCGCTTGTTTGAATACACAATGGGTACAACAATAAATAAATACGTAATAAAGAAGACAGGCGTCTAATAAGAAATAGCAACAACTTTTTTGTATTCATAAATAAGCAAATAGGCATGGAAGTCAATCAACTTATTTCAAGAACTAGTAATACGAATTTGAATAAATACAATATTTTCAGAAAAAAAGTTGATAATTTGATACCCCAGTCTCGAAATACTGGATTTCTTCAAAAAATCGTCCAGCTACTCAAATAGATACGTTTAAGATTGATTAGAATATTCATCTTGTTAACATAAATATTGATTATTAATGAAAAATTACTTTTACTAAAAAAGAGAGCCTCTCTTAAAGCGATCTCGACTTTAATGGAATTTTCGAAGAATGGGAATAACGTTTTTTTCTTAACGGAAAATCTAGTTCTATTGAAGTAACGATACTCATGAGTTTAAAAATAATAACCGACAGGAAATTGTTTCATTTGCAGACTATGACTAATTCGATCGAAAAAACCTGCCTAGGCGGTCTACGCGAACAACAACATTTCTAATTGGATGAACTTCGTCACAGGTTCATTTGCTGGTCATTGCGGAGACAGAGAACATGTGTAATGTGATGAGAAGCTTCTAAACCATTTTTGGTCAAACTAGCATCTACACATCAGTGGAAAAACCCGTGCCCTTGAATATCAGCCTTGTTAAAGACTCCTAATGTACTGCGTGTTGGAAACGATGGTTGAATAAATACATATAATTAAAATAATGGGAAAATATTGAACAGGCTTGTGGCTTTTTGAACAAGTCCACTAAAACGAAGAAATTGTTATGCAAACAAGAGGAATCATCAAGAATTGGTTGAGGATTCCGATGTTTGTCATATTTGGATTACACTGGATTCGCGATATCGAATAGATGGCAATTGGAAGGCGAAAAAGGACAAAAACAAGTTTTGCATTTTTGTCGAGAATGAATCCGATCGCACACACACACACATACATACGTTTGACACCTGTGCGGTTTCCGATGTCATTCGGGAAATTGGCTTCTTCGCGAAATTAAGACAACGAGACTTGTAACCGTTCCACTCACTTATTCCAACAACATCCTCATTAATTGTATGTCTACTATTGCTACACGGAGAAAATCAGTGAGAAAATGAGAAATAGAAAAAAAAAACGCAATCGCGAGATTTCTAGACAATTACGCTAACGATTCTTGTTGGTATATGCAAATTAATTGTTTCGATAAAAACTGGAAAAGTGATGCCATTGATCAATTGATCTCCGAACTATGATTTTGCGTTGTTCGAACAGAATACTTCTGTATGGATAATTGCTTAACAAAGATTCTAGAATTTAGCGTGAGACCAACTTATGTCTAACAGAATTAAAATGCAATATTTATTTTGCGGGCGATCGGATGAAGGTAAGGAGAAATCGATATAGGATAATCTTAGATTTGTATGAATAATAGAACGGTGAGCGGGAGATGAAGCCGCTAGGATAGAGACATTAGAAATAAAAAAGGCGCAGTTGCTAGATGATAAAACGGGTTTTCCGCGCAGACCTCTATTTTTCATCTCCTTTCGTTTTTTTTTTCAGAAAACTGCATATTCTTTGTATTTTGTTTATTATCTAATTTTGATTTCAATTTTCAATATGTAAAAAAAAGTGCAGAAAACATACAAGCGGTGTTGAATGCGACCAATCATTCGTGACTGATTGGTGTAAAAGTGAAAAGCGGTCATGGTGAGGCGAAGTGGGCAGATGTGGACGGTAACGTTTTGTTCGAACCCCGATAATAGCCGATTTTGCGCAGATGCTGCAAACAGGAAGAGGAGATCAGGCATTCAGGACAACCGGCGGACGATTCACAGCAGTCGGCGGCGCACTCCAGCAGTGATTCGCGTTTTCTCGAAATTGTTGTTAAATAGTTGAATTCTAATACCCAAAAACGACTGTTTATTCTATTCAATAAAAATTAGCGAAAAATGCTGATGACGTCATAAATTATGACCAAATTAAAAAATTCAGAACAATGGAATAAGGATGATTCTGTTTTGAACAGTTGAGAATTCAAAATGGCAACTGATGCGAGACTGACTAAGCCGATTTATGTTTGCTGAAAATCTGGAGGTGAATTTCCGAGTAATAAAATATGGGAATTGCAATCTCCTGTTTCATAAAATGAAAGGCTAAAGATAATTTAAAGATTGTTTTATTTTTATAAAACAACATAATCGTGTAGATTAAACAAAAGAAGACCTGAAATCGTTTGCAAAACGAATTTTGCTGAGATTTTTCACTTTCAAAAATAATATGAATCCGCTGAGAATGAAAAGTGGACCAAAAACTGCAATCGTTCAAAATTGCACCATTCGAATTAGTTTCGAAAATGTTTCATTCGTCTCTAGCCATAGTTTGACGTGCCTGTCGAAACCATTTTTTTGTATCTTGGTAAACGTGAACGGACAATTGTGTGAGCGGCCGTGTTTGCTGTCCAAGTGGACGGAATACCTTGAGTCCTCCGACGTAGGCCGACTATTTCTTTTGACGTTTTATGATGTTTGTCCGACGCTTATTATAATAATTTCTAAATCCTTTTGTGTCTATGAGTCGTTTATGATAATCACTATCTAAGCCATTTTCAAACATAATTAAACGGACTTTTAGAAAATATAATGAGTTTGAACATAAATATAATCATGTGTTATGAGTTGAAACCAGTGTGCACCCTCAAGTGCGTATTCGAATAATTATTCGAAATATATTCGAATATTATTCAAATACATAGTTACTTCGAGAACATTATTCGAGTATCCTTAGTCTTATTCGAATAACTTTCGAGTATTATGCTAATAACTTTATATAGAATATTTAGTGCACTATATTGTTATTTAAAGCAGGATATTGCTGCGCCAATTTACGGTGAGCTATCTTCGCACGTTATCGGCTTTTTTGCAATGGTAATATATTCGAATAATATTCGTATAATTATTCGAATACATATTCGTGTGTAATATATCGAGACCATAATTATTTTATATTCCCTAATCAAATCTTAAAAGTAGATTATAATTATTTTATATTTCAGTTCAAAGGAACTTCTAAAATTGTACTAAATAATTGCTGTCACGATACAGAAATAAGAGAGAACGGTTTTTATTCCTGACATTTTGTGCACTGTCCAAATCCGGTTTTGGATATACAAAAAGGTGCGCGGAGCTACGTTGCAAGCCCGCCCCGCCGCACCACCGCTTAATTTGAATACTCGAGTGTCGTAAATATTTATCTCTTCCGATTCATCTGTCCGGTTTCGTGTTTCTGCCTCAACGATCCAGTCCTATCTAATCAATATCTTTTTTAGTCAAATGGAGGAGACCCCGCTAAAACGTCGCCGTGCAACAATATTGGTGACAGGACCTCATTCGAAAACCAAGATATTCAACGATGACGATATTAATTCAACCGCGCAACATGCAAATGTAAGCTTTCAAATAAATGTGCTTTAAATAATCATGTGGTGTTACAGACACAATTCATTCCTAGGAATGATTTGGTAGTTGCGAGTACTGCTAATAGTATCGAGGTTCTTTTGCAGATTTTGATGGACGAATTCGAATTAGTGGTATATTATAAAATCTGTGTAAAAATTTTCGTTTTTAATTTCAGAGGCATAATATTCGCGAAAAAGGTGAAAGAATGCGAAATTACGTTGGTCGCCATGTTGGATTTGAAAGATTTCGTCAGCTTTTGGCGCGAGTTTTTGCGAAATTCTCAGGCGCAAAAAAATGTTCAAGGAATATTCTTGAATTTGAAAACGATGCTGAGCTTATCCTGAACGAGGTTAGAAAAGAATGACTTCTCGTAATATATTGCTAGTTGCAGGTATCAAACGTCACCACATGGAAGCCTCCAAGATACACGTTAAATGATATTGAAGAAGTGTTAACGACAGATGATCTTGAAGACGGAATAATCCAGCGAAGATCCGAAAAATGGGAATGTCTACCAGTACGTGTGAAACCTGAGCCTGCAGAAGATAGTTTTTGCGAATTCCAACGGCTCAATGTGCCTATGGGTATGACGTATGCGGATGATGATGAGGATCGTTTGAGTATGCCGAGTACACGAACAATTATGACCACTGAGGATCAAATGGCGGCGATTCAAAACCAGCTCGCTATGCTTTCGAAGCAATTAATGAGTCTTCAGAAGACATCAACTGGAAAAGGTGGACGATCGTCACGAGCCAGTTCTCATAGAGGAGGAAGGAGAATGGAAAAGGTACACGTAAATGCACACTCAAGTTTCTGATTATCGTTTTTAAAAGCTTTAATGTGTACGATCTAATCTAAAGATGTTTTAAATTCAGATATAAATTTAATTAAAATTAAAAATATAATTTTAAAATTTATAAGGACCATTGCACTTTTTTGAGGCGGTAACTAAAAAATTAAAATTTGTATTAAAACAGTGGAAATTCCAGTACGGTACGAGGAATAAACTCACCAAAAGTCTTTGAGTGCTCGTTTTTGCGATTGTGATATTTTTTTTCAATGTAAGAATTTATTTTAGAAATCCTCTGTTGAAATTGTGTCCAGTTCGGATTCATCAGATGAATCCGAAGACGAAGGAAAAGGGCCATCATTGTGCAGCCCGTCTCACTCACTGCAGCGACGAAACTCTCCACCATCGCAAACAGTTTCAATTTCATCAAGTGGAGATCTTCCACCCGTCGCAGCGCCTACATCGATTCCACCACCACCTCCACCGCCACCAGTTCTTAAACAAATCACTATAAACAACAGCGAGAACCAAGCAAGCATTAAGGTATTTAAATTTTCCTATTCAAAAAGGAAATGCAATATTTAAGCCAAAACCACTATCAAAAGATCCACTTCCAAACATTGATACCGTTTCTTCGAATCGTCCATATCTTACGGATATCGCTAATGGAAGAAGCCTTCTCAAAAAAACAGCGAGGTACTGTCGACGTCGATATGCCAAAAACTTTGAGGAGAGGTTTTGGTGCGTGGTGTGCGCTTTTAACCATCTTAACGATTGTTAACTCGTAAATCTAGGCGAAATACAGTTGTAGTTTTGCTCCAAGACCTCTGTCATTGTTTTTGGCAATTAGCCAATTTTTCGCAGTCAGTCGCGCGACAACAGATTTTTTAAAATTAGTAAGATAAATTAATCTAGATCTCCTGGAGGATCTCCGATGAGTCATGTTCGATTGAAACGACCAGTCACTTCATTCGAAGCTGCTCTTCGTGACCGATTCCGTGGATTCCACGGTGATAATTCTTTTTCAGAGCAGGAGGAAACGGAGGAAGATGCTAGCGAAACTTGGGACTAAGCAATATGTATTTTTTCTCTTAGTCATCGTTTAGTTTTTCTTTCGTTGTTAATGCGTCCACAATCCATTGTTCATCATTCAACACACTGATCTTCTTCAGGAGTTATGTAAATTGTGCAAATACGCACAATTCCTGAAATGTATTTTACTAGCTTCTTTTTCAATCATTTGCCACCGTTTTCTATTTACTCCATTATTTATGGTTCATTCTTTTGGTGTACTCTATTTTACGTACCAAGTTCACTCTAATCACCGAAAATCTGAACGTTATTTTTAAAACTTATAATTTACGATGATCAAAACCCCTGTCGTACTGTTTTTGTTTTTGTATCGTATTTTGCAGAACGATAAATTGTTTACAATTTATTCCCGCTGGTTTAATGAGGCATCGGTTCGCCGAATTTGCTCTGATGGACCGAAGATTTGGCCGGAATCAAAACTGGATTGTGTACGTATGTGTTGCACGGATAACACCAGACACTGAGATCAGCCAACGAAAGAGCCATCGGGTGTGCTTCGGTGACACTGTGAATCAATGCATGCTCGTTTATAAATCGGCCACAATTCCCCTGAAGCATTCGAGAAAAAAATCATGAGACGTTCTCAGTTCGTGTACCTTGTAGCAATGAAGACATACCCAAACTTCAGCTTTAATTCCACATCCTTCGCATACCATTGAGGCATCAATTCCAGTACTTGGAAGTTCTCGAACCTATATGTTTTGGGGTGATGCATAGTTGTAAAAATACTTTATTACTTGATCCAAATGCGGACAATGCGATGCCGGAGTGACTGCATAGAGGCCATTGACCTCACCGACCGGTGTCATATCCTTACTACTCGATGGTCCACTCATCGATTCGTCACAATTCTCACGTGAAGGGTCAACCTAAAAGAACATAAACTTGATTGAATGAAACAAATGCGCAATTGTTCGAGATATATTATTCGGTCTATTCCGATTTGAATAAATTGACATTAATAGCAATAATGATCGAAACATGCTTTAATTATGGGCATTTAATATATATACATAAACATTAGTATGTTATCAAGAGTTAAGGTTTAATTCCTCTAGTCGACTCTCAAGTGTTTTCAAAGCATCATTCTTCTCGACAAGTCTTGGAGACCTTCGAGTTGGCGGCGCACTTGGTGTCAAACATTGTTTAGACATCGCTCTCGCCGCTGATGATCTTGCACTGCTCGAAGGCTTGCCAGACTTATTTATCAGTTTCGAGTTAGATACAGTACCAATGATTGTCTTGAATATCTGATTGTTAGAAAAACGCATCTAGTCACTTACGTTGAATCCACGAAGAATTTTCCAGTATTTCGCCTGTTCCCAACATACTTTTTGAAGGACTTTGATACATTCTGGTCTCAGTTTTATCCTATAAAAATTTGAATGAACAAGTTGTCTGGCTAAAAGAATATTTCTCATAACCAGATTTTCACATTTTTCGCGATAACACCATATTAATATGCAATTTTTTTTCCGTATTCAACATACTTTTGCTCCTCTGTTTCTGCTTTTAATCGGCGCACCATCGTTTGATACTTCAGTACTTCGCATACTGCGAGTGCACTTTTCGACAAAGCCGTCAAATTGTACCCTGAACACATTTTGGTTTTTTGAATATTCCAAATATTTTCAAATGACCTCCTTCCAAAATTGCAATTACTCTTCCGGAAGCCAGACTACACAGTTGATGGGTCATAGAAGCAAAAGCTTCTGGTGAAAGCTGAACATAGAAAAATATTACGTTTGTAAAAAAAAACGAGCGACTAGTGCCGATTTGCGGTGAGTTATCTTTAAGGTTATCCATAGTGTGGTGCCTGAATTCCCACCGTTTAAATACAATATTGAAAGACCGCTCGAAAAAGTGCGACGGTCCACGATTATGCAAGCGGCTCATTTTTTTGTGATGGTAATAATTGAAGTAATGAAGAATTATTAACCTGATATTGTCCAAGTGGATCATTTTCAGCAGCATCAAATCCTGCTGAAATGAATACAAGTTCCGGGTTGAATTCATAAGCAATTGGCATTATCGCTTTGAGAAAAACGGACAGATATTCAAAATCTCCCATTGCGTGGCCGCTGAATGGAACATTCACCGAAAATCCTTTTCCAATTTCCTAAAAATAAAAATAGAAAACTCATCTTTGTTTAAACATTTCATATTAACGGTTTTATTTTAGGAGAACACACTCATTGATACAATCGCGCAATCTGTATTCAATATTATTTCAATATATTAATATTATTTAAATAATATTTTTTAAATTTATTTTTTAGAAGAAAATTCGTCACAAGGAATTCATTTTTGTAAAACGACCTTGTCACTGAAAAATGCAGTTCTCAACAAAAAGATTATCAGTTTCAGACACGCGCTATGTCCATCGCATTGTTGTCCGAAAAAAATTCGGCTAGGATTATATTCGAATAAAAGTTGTCTATTATATATTTTGAATACCTCTCCCGTATCAAAATAGTCCTTGGGTTCTCCCATTGGATAAAATTCTCCGCGCTCATGCCTGTGAATCGACATATAAAGCACCGAATCGTCTTCATAGAATATTTCCTGGGTTCCATTCCCGTGATGTACATCCCAATCCAACACAAGTATCTTTTTCACATTATATTTCTGTTGAGCATATTTCGCACCAATCGCAACGTTGTTGAAAATGCAGAAACCGCTGCTTTTTGCGCTTGATGCATGATGCCCGGGTGGTCTCGTAGCGACGAATGCGTTCATTGATCCAGCAGGACTTGTTAGAACATCGTCAACACACTAAAATGATTTTTTTATGATCAACTTCTATTTGATTTCTTATGATTTTCCTTATGTCTCCATATATGTTTTTACAATCTCTTTAAATCCAGCCTCTTATTATCGTTTAAGAAAAAAAAAAAACAAATTTCCATTTTATACGAGAATAAATTAAACTAGCAAAATCCATGGTTACAAGAGGGTCCATGAAAAGCGCAATTTTTAAATTGTACGTTTTTCGCCACTCCTCGAGACCCAATTTGTTTTCGTGGTTTGATACGTAAACTTAATTACTCGCCCCAATTTTCTCATGATTGAGAAAATTGTAGTTCAGAGAATCAAACGATAAAGCTACGACGTGTTATATCTTCCAATTTATGGAATAAATGAGCGACAAAACAACGAGTCTGAATAAATAAATGATCGCTTGAAATTTGAAACCTTTAACCAACATTTTTTGGGGAAAAACATATAATAGCGTTGAAATGGCGTTGATTAAAAAAATAAGTTTTTTTCTGGTTTTGGGAATATTGTTCAAGCAGATAGTAAAAAAGAGTGTCGTATGAGTCAAAGTTATTCATACTATATACATTTAAAATTTTTGAATAGATTCGAACATTTGGGTAAGATAATTATTAAAATTTTGTTCCACTGGTCTTTTTTTGCAATTCAATTTCAATTTTGCTCAGCAATTCCCAGAATTAACTTGAAATATTAATAGAATTTTCTATTTTCGCCATCAATATTTGTCAGAAATAATGTAGTCTTGGTTTCGCTTATAGGTAAACTAACCATCAAAAGGACGAAAAATATTTAATTGTCTAGGAACCCATGTTTGCTAAACTCTCTAATATTTACATCACTGTAAACATACTAGCTCGCACACACACATCTACACACATCATATTTCTCAAATGGCTCTTTGTCACTTATGGTATAATTGCGCATAAGAACTCTCTCTCTCTCCCTCTCTCTCTCGAGCATTAATCAGTTTTTCGAATATCATCCAAAATCTTTATACAGTACCATTATAATCAATTCGCTTTTAAATTTTCGACGGTGAAATATCGTCAGATTGAAGAGAAAACCTAGTCCGCAAATCATGCGATTCTCAAAAAGTTCCGTTCATTTTGTAAATCACAAAACAATTAATTTTCCTTTCTAAATTTGGTAATAATGAAAAGACGAAGGCTCGCCTCAACACATCTCCGCCAATTATTTATCCTCCTACTTTTTCTTTTACTCCTTTTCATCGTTTTTTCCCAAAGGAAAAAAAACAATTTTTTAATTTCTGCGCGAACTAGGCACGTTTTAAAATCGAAAGATGGGAAAATGGATGTAATTGAGAAGCAAATATCAGACAGGAAAATAGGTCTATTAGAAACCACCCCCACTTTTTAACCCCCACCCTTGCTATTCCACCCCGACTTTTTAACCCCTCCTTTTATTTATGATACCACCCCCACTTTTTCACCCCCAATTTTTAGGTTTCACCCCCACTTCTTCGCCGCACTTCAAAATTTGCAGTTTCTAACAGTAATGTTTAGCAGTAAGTTAAAAAATTTTTTTAATTTGCAATAATTCAAGTTATCAAGAGGAAATTGGCAAAATTGATGTCTAAATTAGATTTTTCAGAAACTATGTAGGCTTGAAAAGCTTGATATCAAAATGTACAATTGGACACTTGAAATATTGACAATTGTTGGAAAATACGAAAAGCTTACGAAATACGAAATCTTTCTGAACCGGGTCTTTCGAGAATAGTTCATTTCTTGTTAAAATTTTCAGCCTTTCATAAGAACACTACATAGTTTCTGAAAAATCTAGACATCAGTCCTGCGAATCTCCTCTTGATAACTTGAATTATTGCAAATTTAAAAAAAATTTAAAAAATTTTACTGCTAAACATTATTGTTAGAAACTGCAAATTTTGAAGTGCGGCGAAGAAGTGGGGGTGAAACTTAAAAATAGGGGGTGAAAAAGTGGGGGTGGTATCATAAATAAAAGGAGGGGTTAAAAAGTCGGGGTGGAATAGCAGGGGTGGGGGTTAAAAAGTGGGGGTGGTTTCTAATAGACCAGGAAAATAGAGAACCAAAGCGGTTTCGAAATAAATCATTCACGTTTCGTTCTATTGTTTCTACTCAATTTTCTAAATTTTTGCTTGTTTCCTGCCATTGTTGCATTCCTTGTGCACCTTGTCCTTTTACGAATGCAACATTTCACCATTTCCGGCAAACATCAACACAACATTTTCAGCAAAAAAAAACAACTATCGCTCGATATTTGCTTAGGCGATCATGTTTATACAACAATTTTATGACTCGTAACAATTCAAACAAAACTTCTCAACTTTTTCATAATTTTTTTTACTCTCATAGTCAATATATTTCAATTTATACGAAGTTTCTAGATGACTCGTATGATATATGATTCTATTAAAAGCAATTCATTTCGAACGTTTCGTCACAATCGACGAATAGAAAATGAATTTGCCTCCTAAATCATTGAAATCGAATTATTTCCTTAGGATTAACAAGTTTATTAGTTTTTGATGACTAGTTTTAAGTGCTCGTTAGCAGTTAGTTTCATTATCATCAACGCAAATCGGTGCATTTCGAAAATTAGCTCAAAAACCCTTTATTTATTACCGGACCACTCTTTTTCTCTCGATTCAATCTAATCTGAGATCGGATGGCGATCCAGTAAACATATAATTAAGTCCAGATTTCTCAAAGCCGCGTCGGAAACAGCAATTAGCGAGTTTTCAACAGCGTCGAAACAACACATAATTCTAATGCAAGCTGTCAAAAAATTCTAGAAGCCAATTCAATTTATTTACTGATAACACGTTTCGCGTGATTACGTTTCTTCGCATTAACGCTCTATTTACTATTATTATTTAGCATGGAGGAAAGATCGGAAAAGTTGCCGCCGGAGCTCGTTGGTCCGAATTTCTCGAATGTTTTCCGGATACACGTAATAGTGCCGATACTCGTATACTTTGTTTTATTTCGCTTCGCGAGTCGCTATGTCAAAACACATTATTGGCAAAGTTTCAAAGGATTCAAGTGAGTGTTGAACATAAGGATTGATTTCTTTGAATTCTCTCACTGATTTATCTATTCAGTAGCAATAATATGAATTTAGGCGTTATCGACTTCACAATCTCTCAATATGCTTCCTGCATGCTTTAATTGTTGGAACTCTCAACTTATTAGTAATGCTCACACATCCATATGAAGCATATCACGAAATTATTGAATGGTGGAGTCCATTTGCATCTCAAATACCACTTATGTCAGTCGCCTACTTCATTCACGATGCAATTGATATGCTTTCGTATGAATGGTCGAAATGGACACTTGAGCTCCTTTTTCATCACTCGGCTACTTGTTTAGCACTTCTTTGCCCTTCAATATCCGACAGATTCTTATTTGCAACAAGTTGGGCACTTTTGATGGAAATTAATAGGTAACAATTTGAATAAAAAACATGAAAATGTTTAATTCCAGCATTTTCTTGCACGCACGCACAATTTTGCAAATATGCGGACTATCTACAAAATTCCCGAAAGTCTATGAGGCGATTGTTTACTTGAATATTACAACGTAAGGGAGTTTAAATCTATAGTGGGCATCCGACGACTGATCTGTGGCGGGAGATTCTTCTTTTCTCGCCACTGGAAAATCAGCTTACGCAAGACCATAATTAAAGACGTGTACACGTAAATCAGGGCTGTGCGGCAATCGGAAATTTCGGCAATTCGGCAATTCGGCAAATTGCCGAAAATCAAAATTTCGGCAATCCGGCAATTCGGCAATTTGCCGATCGAACGTTCTCTTCGGCAATTCGGCAATTCGGCAATTTGAAAAATCGGCAATTTCGGCAATTTCGGCAATCGGCAATTCCATTGCCGCACAGCCCTGACGTAAATCTCCCCAAGCACATCAATCGTCGAATATTGATTATCAATTCAATACAATTTTTAAACTGAAAATCTTTGAAACATCTAAAATTGTTTTCAGTTTCTTCCTTTTCCGTATAGTTTTCCAACTAATATTTGCTTACTGGGCATTCACAAATCGCCATCGTATGCATCTCTACTATCTTGCTAATGGTAATCGTTCCATTGTAACAGTGAACAATCGAATCCATTAAGGTCTACTGGGCGAGATTGTATTTGCTTTTATAAATGGGCTTTTGCTCATTCGACTCCTCGCCTCAGACGGATTAATGCCCAAAAATCTTCGTAACAAATTTGCAATGACGAGGTAAAAAGTTTGAGTTTTTCGAGGAATTATTTGCTTTTTTTCTAGGGATAAAAGTGAAGACGATGATGTAAAAAAACAAATCGGAAATGGCAAAAAACGAGATTAGATGCTCAAAATTTTTGTTAAATTTGTATGATTTCATGAGCAATTTAAAGTCATTAACAAATTTCAGTATCGAATTAATCGAATAGTCTCAATGAATTGTAATACGGAAACTTGGTCAACGGGTTCTGATTTGGTGTAATAGTTTTTGAATTGATAATAAACCTGCTATAATTTACCTGCAAAACGGTTCCAACGGTTTTTGTTGCCACGTCGAATGTCTCATTTGTGAAGAATATCGAATCATGATCGCGCATTTGCTCTCCGAGTTGCTCTTTGCTCATAAATTTAGTTCTCTTTAGATTTTCAAGCATTTCTTGCGTGTGCACGAGTAATATTTCATTGTCTGTTGCAACTCTGTCGCAGTTCACTTCGGTACAGCAATGAATTAGTTCGGATTTCTGCAGTTGACGTATAATCTGTAATTTGTTTAATTATAGGAACCATGTGTTTTTGTTATTTTTGACGCAAGCTTTTCCAGATGTCAAGAAACAGATGTGGTTGATACGAAAACAACAATTTTTGAGTTCAAAAAAAAAGCACGACGAGCTTGTTATAATTATTGAATATTCAACTTATTTGTAAAATTTTATGAGTTTTCATATTTATTTTAAGATTCCAAGAAAAACTGAAACATACGCGTGGAATTCGTTCAGGATTCTCAGGGTGATCATCATCATCATCATCAAAATGGTTTTCATGACCACCATTAATATAAATCCGGGTTTCTAAGTCGATGTTTTCTGAAAAATTTCTAGTTTTTTTTTTACGAAATATTGAAAACTTGCCTTTCTTCCAATCAACTTTAAATAATTTTCTTTGATCGATGTCTGAAGTGTCAGGTGTTCGATTTTTGGGATCATAATTGAAAATTACGGTAGAATTCGTTCTAAAAAGTTATTTCTTGGTATATTAAGATGTTGCAATGGAATTACGTTGGCCATTCCGAGAATCGCATCGAGGGACGAGTTGGATAGAAATTGAACAAATTCCAATAATTACGAAGAACTGAGATCGAAGAAAGACAAGAGTTAATGACCGATTTCTTTGGTGGATTGGAAACATCGATCGGATATGGTGATTTTCCAAGTAGGACCCGCAAACAACGATGAGCAGCAACTGCACTGACTTCGTGATTGTATCCTCCCTATGATTAAAAAGAATTTCTTTAAAGTTCTATTCTGCTTCACCTCAAGAACTAATAATAATCTTCCTTGTGCTAAAAGTTTTAGATGATGAATAAGATGTGAATAACCATCTGGAGTAAGGTTCATTTGTCCAATCGGATCTCCTTGAAGGGAATCGAATCCAGCAGACACAATGACAAAGTGTGGATTAAATTGAATTGCCATTGGGAGAAGAACATTGAAGAAAATAGCCAAATAATCAGAATCTCCACATCCAGTTTCATTCAACGGCACATTTGCATTGTAATAGAGACCTTCGTCCTTTCCAATATGATCGAAATCAGATTCCGGTAAATGGGGCCAATAAGTTCCATGTTGGTATCGATGGATTGAGAAGTAAAGCACACGCTTGTCTTCATAGAATATTCGTTGGGTTCCTTGTCCGTGGTGTACATCAAGATCGACAATTAAAACTCTAAAATTAGAAAACCCACATTAAAAATTTAAAGTAACTGATTTTCAAATATTTCTATTAAAAAAATAACATTTACCTTTTTGCTCCACATTCCAATGCGACTGATGCAGCTTGTGCAACATTGTTGAAAATGCAGAACCCACAAGCTTCTTTTTCGTCTGCATGATGTCCTGGTGGCCTAACAACGGCAAAGCCATTTGTTGCTTCACCTATTGCGATTTGATATGCTAATTCCCGTACGCAGGCAACTCCTTCTTTGGCAGCTTCGACTGTTTCCTGTGTCATAAACACTGAATCGAATTCAGAGCAAAAGGAATTTATTTCAGTTTGCTCAAGATGTTTTACAATCTGCAGTTTTTCGATATATTCTTTTGTATGAATTTCGTGCAATTTTCTTGTGTCCAATTCTGGAAAATCCTAAATCATAGACTTTTGAGTTTAATCAGTGTTCCATATTACCGTAAGAACTTTACATTTCTCCAATAAATTTGAATCTTCAAAAACTTTCTTTATGCATTTTATACGATCTGAAGATTCTGGATGATATTCGTTTATTGTGTTTCGATGTTTTTCCTGAGAGGTGTTAAATCCAACGATTGTATTATTCACTGCGTATCGTGGATTCTCCGCTCCTTTACGTAAATCCATTTTACAAAAGCCTGAAATTCAATTGCAATTTTTATCTTAAAAATTATTTATTGAACGACTTTTTTTTATTTTAAAATATTTCCAAAAACAGTTTCCGATGATGACAGCAAAATTTCAACCTATATCAAGCATCGCCCACGCCAAACAAATTTTTGATAAAAAATTTGAATTCAATGTCGTCAAATGCGGTGCGTATACGCACCGCATTTGACGACATTGACGATCATCTGCCATTGACGATCATCTGCCGTCTCTTCACCATGCGAACTCCCTCGTCGGTTACTTTGACGGGCGGCCAGCGGCAGTTCGATTTTCATTTTTCTCTTGCAGTTTCTATTGCAGTTTCTCAATTGTTCGATTCTGCAATGAATTTTTTTTTCAAATTTTAAATAAAATAAGAAGTTTTCAACTCATAAATACAAAATAATTTGGAAGTATCTGTAATTTACGCTATACATTAGTTTTTCTTTATTAAAATCGGTAGTTTTTTTTCAAATGAAAAAAATCGCGGCATTCCTATCACTTCTGCAAGAATAAGTGATTGGTGGTGACAACTCTATGATAAGGAATTGTCTTGGTTTCAAAGAGATATGATCTCTAATTTCTTCTTGACCCTTTGCCTTCGCTCAAAAAACAAACTTCAAATGATTTTACCTTTTATGACACACATTAGTGTGCCTTTGAAATTTTGGATTTTATTTTCTTTATTATCTACACTTTACTTTTTACTATCGTTTTTATCTTGATTTCTATGGTCAGCTGTCGTTTAAAGAATTTGATTGTGTGACAACCTCGTGATAGCTGAACATCTTTTGTTGACCTGATCCTTCATTGAACAAATATCATTTCAGCTATGTCGCCACCAACGTTCGCTGATCTTGGAAAATCCGCTAAGGATCTTTTCAATAAGGGATACAGTGAGTAATGCGAACAAGTCGATTTCACTATAATTTTTTTCAGACTTTGGATTCCTTAAGATCGACTCCACCACCAAAGCAGGAGATAATAAGGAAGTCGAATTCAAGTCGGCTGCTGCTCATAACATTGGATCCGGAAAGCTTGCTGGAAATCTCGATGTTAAGTACAAGATCCCACAATATGGTTTGTATTCAAATTGACATTCACGGTTACGTGTAAATATTTTCTAGGAATCACCTTGACTGAGAAATGGAACACCGAGAACCAACTCGGAACTGTTGTTGAAGTGAGCGAGCAGTTCGGTCGTGGACTTAAACTCACTTTCGACTCGCTCTACGCACCCCACGCCGGAAAGAGAAGCGGAAAGCTGAAGGCTGACTGGGCTCTCCCAACCGCTAGGGTGAGTGCGCTTGTACACGTGTTAGGCGAACAATTCGGAAACACGCGCATCAAGATTGATTGGAAGGAAGAGTATATGAGGGTTAATATAATTTTTGTAAATATCTTCCTAGACAAATAGTGTGCAACTAGAAGAAGGTATATTGATATTTTACTTTTCAATTTAGATCACCGCCGACGTTGCTCTCACCTCTACCCCAGTGATCAACGCCGCTGGAGTCTTCTCCCGCGAGGGATGGTTATTCGGAGCTGCTGCTTCTTTCGATACCTCAAGCAACAAGCTCTCATCGACTTCGTTGGCTTTCGGACATGCCACGAAGCAATATACTCTTCACTCTTTCGTTGTCAACTCGACTGATTTTGGAGCTTCGTTGTATCACAAGGTCGCTCCAAATGTTGAGCTTGGAACCCAATTGGGATGGAAGGTAAGCATATCTGGAATTAAATTTTGTTTTTAAATGCCAGTTATTGTAGGTGGGAGGCAATGGAGCCGACTATGCTCTTGCCACGAAGTACTCTCCAAACCGCGATCTTATCATTCGCGCCAAGGTTAACAACAGCTCCCAAGTTGCTGTCGCTGCTACACATGCATTGTCGCCAGCTCTCAAGCTCACTCTCTCCACTCAATTCAATCTCGTCTCTAATGATGCCCACAAGTTCGGACTTGGACTCGAGTTTGACCCATCCAACTGAACACATTTTTCGAATTGCTCTGTTAACCATTTTCAGCAGTTATAATAGTTTTCCAGTTTAAAATTATCGACTAGCCATTTCCAATGAAAATGTAATTTCGACAAACAATTTTCTTTTTGCTTCATTATTTTCAAATTTTATTCTATTATAAATTATTTTGTTTTCGATTCAATTTCTGGACTGGAAAATGTATGTACATTTTTGAAAAAGATTCTCATAATAACATTGAGAATAACCGGCAAGTTAGCCAATTGACAAGCTACAAATACCACATGCGAACGGAATGCGTTGAGCAAAAAAAAAAGAATAATAAAAATAATAGAATAAAACAAATACAGGGTGTCATTTAAGTTCCCGCACAACTTTGAAGACGTATATTTCTGAAACTAAAAGTCCAAATCAAACGAGACTCGAAATATTTTTTATCTATAGTACAACAAATAATTATCTATTAACTCTTTTCGATTCGGCCTCTTTTCGCAGCTATGACTTCGCGGAGACGCTTCGGGTAGGATGTGACTGTGGTACGCAGGTATTCGATGGAAAGATTGTCCCATTCCGCCAGTAATGTCTTCTTCAGAGTCTCTACACTTGAGTGGGGTTTTGCGTTGACCTTCTCCTGCAAGACCCCATCACGGAGAAGTCAAGCGGGTTCAGGTCTGGGGAGCAAGCAGGCTATTCGGATGACTTGATGAAGTCGGGAAAATGGGTCTGGCACCACTCCTGAGTAGTTTTGGCAGTAGGGGCGGGTGCTCCGTCCTGTTGAAAGACCCATATCTTCCCACCGAAATGCGTTTGGGCCCAGGGCATCATATGCTTCCCCAAAATGTCCCGAACGTAGACTTCTTTGTTCACTTTCACCACCTGATCCACGAATACCAGGGGCACTTCCCGGTTGAGCAGATGGCACCGAAAACAATCACACTGGCAGGATGTGAGGCTGGATAAATTGTTATTCCTTTCTCTGAAGCTTGCTGGGATGTCTGGGCAAGTACTCAATGGTTTTGTGAGTTGAATGCCGCCTCCACAGTGAACAGCTTCTCGTCGGAGAAGACAGTGGCGAGGTGTTCTCCAGACCGCGTGCGAGCAAAAAGTTGTTTTGCTTTTTCGAAGCGTCTCTGCTTGTTGACGGCCGATAGAATTGCCACTTTTTGGACACGATATGGGGTCAGTACAAGCTTTGTTTTGACGATTTGTTCCATAGCGAAGATGCTCATTCCCATGTCTGACGCCATCTTTCTTATGCTCCTGTGCGGTTTTCGCCTGATCCTCGTTTTGACGGCGTTGATCTTCTGAGGAGTGGTTACTGAGACGAGTCTTCCTTGTCTGGGAAGGTCACTGGTCGTATTTAGCTCCTTGAAACGTTTGTTGGTGTCTTAAACCGTTCTACGAGGCACACCGAGGCGTTGAATGATCTCTGTCGGGCGCTCATTTCGCTTATGAAGTTCGATAATGGAAGCGCAATGGATGTTAGCCTTCGCCATTTCTCGGAAACACATCCGAATGAGGTGAAACTTGGAAAGTAAGTAAAATATACCTTATTTAACAAAAATAAATTGTATTGGTGCACGAAAAGTGCGACAGCCAAGCTTTTCATGGCGTCTAACTTTTGTGCGGGAACTTAAATGACACCCTGTAATTTAAACGTTTTCAACATTTGGAAGAGGTGTGTACGGATGCTCTCTCCAAGTCAAATGGATGTTGGTCGACGACGGTCTTCTCGATCCTATCCTTGAACTGGCTGCTGTATGTTCATTGAGCAGCTGCTCATGCGAAGCTCCAGTCATCGTGAAAGATGGGCGTCGACTGGTCGCTGCTGACTTGAGCATTTCAATTTCCTCTTTGATTTCTGATTTGTAATCGTGTCTCGCGTCAGTTTTGTCGAGCTTTTCCTGCAGCACGTGCTGAACAGCAGCGGCCGCATAAGCATCGCCGAGAACGTTGACGGCGGTTCGAAGGCGATCCCTAATCAGAATATTCGAGTATTCAGATGGTCAACTTACAAGAACCAATCAACTGTGAAAAGCATAGACACATCGCGAATCGGAAGACCAACAGTGTTGAGAATGAGAAGGATCGAAACAAGACCGGCTGGTACGGATCCGAGTCCGATGGAGGCGACGGTCGCAGTAATACTGCAATCGTCATGAAAATTAAAGTCAGACGAATCCGTTTTTAGAAATGCCGAAAAATCAAACAAACCTGACAGTCAATATTTCCGCGAACGAGAGCTGCACGTTGTTTAGTTGAGCAATGAAAATCACGGCGACCGCTTCGTACAACGCGTTTCCATCCATGTTTATTGTACTTCCCAATGGAAGCACAAATCTTGAAATTCGACGATCAACGCCGCATTGCTCTTCGAGACATTGCATTGACATCGGAAGGGCCGCTCCGCTACATAACACACGTCGAAGTTCAAATTGAATAACTATTAAAGTACCTGGAGGCTGTTCCAAAAGCGGTCACAAACGCCTGGATTGTTCCTTTAAATATTGGAATCGGGTTCTTGCGAGTGATCAGAAAATACATAACGGGAACAGTGGTGATTGTGTGAATGATTAATCCCGCGGAAACTGTGAATGTATAAAGAGCTAAGACGGTCGCAATATCGGATAAATCGTCGAGTTCGAGAAGATTTCCGCAGATGAGACACGTGATTCCCAATGGTGCGAACCACATCAGTGTGACAACCCAACGCATAATGACAGCGTCGAGAATTACGAAGAAGTCGACGACGATTCGAGCACGTTCGCCAAGTTGTGACATCACGATTCCGAAACCGGTGCAGAACACGATTATTCCAAGAATGTTCATTCCTTGAACAAATAATTCGTAATAATTTGGGTGTTTTTTTAGAAAAACCTTTTGTCATTGCTATGTCTCGTTTTACAATAATATTCTCAATACTTCCATTTTTAGAAGCTATTTTAGGCCTAGTGGCCACATAAGTCGTCTGCATTCTTTCGAAGGTTGCTTGAACGATATTCTCAGGAAACATATTTCTAAAATTTTCAGATACCAATCATTCAGTCGTCTCCGATTTACCTGACTAAATCAAGAAACGTGTCAAGTGGAGAGACCTTTCCTCCAGTTGGCACATCACTCACATCTGTGCCTTTAATCGAAGGATCTCCTGGATGAATTACAGTAACTAGAATAATGCCGAGCTGAATTCGAAAACAATGTGAATCTGATAGCGATAATCCGAAATCCATACCACTGTAGCCATTGTTGCTGTTGTGAGGTAATAAGCTACTGTGCAAACACCCATTTGTCCGGATTCTTTGGCATCCATTTGAGCGAGAGCTGGAAAAAAAATAATCACGATACAAACAAATGAATGGGATAATTTACCAGAAATTAGCGATGAAAAAATTAGTGGCAAAATCATCATTTTGAGAACTTGCATGAAAATTTCACCGGGAAAATTGATGAGCTGCAGCGTTTCCGGTGAGAGATTAAATGGCCGAAGCGCGAATCCTGAACAAGTGTTTTTTTTTTCAATAATACTAAATTTGATTATGACGGTTCGATAATGAATATACCTAGAACTACCCCTAGAAATACACTGAACATCGTCATAACGAGAAGCTTGTTCTCGCCGCAAAATTTAAGAACCTCCTGCCACTTCGTCAACTTCATTCTTACTGGCGGGAGACGGTGCAATTAATCCAAATTCTGAAACCATATTCTATTAATTAATTGATGAACATTCCGTAGAGAGATTAAATAGCCGAAGAGCGAATCCTGAAGAAGATATGATATAAACATTGAGATAAGCCAAATTGAAAAAAAAAAAGATATTTTCAATGCTTGATTAGGATGGGAATACATATTCATTATGGTATTAATTAATAACATTCGCTTAATATAAATACAGGGTTGCCTAAATTTCGACCCAGTAATGTGGAGAAATTCGTTTGTTTTGGTTTCACTCGGTTTATCATATTAGGCTGAATGAGACAACAATCGAAACTATAATGTTTTGGATTATAAAACTGAAATCGATAGATGTGAAATAAAAGCACGCCGAAGTGATTGCGTCGAAACAAGGACGACACTTGTTCAATATGCAAAACGGCATCGACGTCAAAACGAGGAATGATGATGAGAACGTGTGGCGCATGTTTACACGGCTTACAATGCGGATTACGACGAGTTGCTCGCACGGCCACCGGTATCATTCCGAAGCTTCCGGTCGACGAGCGTCTGACCCGAGACAAGTTCATTCAAATCATTGCGCAGTTGATTGCTTTTTCAAATTAATGAGGAACTCGCGATTAAGTGTAAAAAATGGGTCTGAAAAATAACAATCGCCTAGTTTTATCGGAAATTGTCATCACATGTCTAAATAATTGAAAGAATTAAAAATTAAAAATAAAAGAGGTCGAAGATGATTTCATATTTATATCAATAATTTTTATGCAAATTATAAATTAATTTAGAGCCCTTCGTTTTCGATTGGGATTTATAAAATTCAATGAACAGCAGAACTTCAAAAAATTCAATATTTATTGTTTAAACTTTGCCGTCAAACAGCAATAACGATCAAAATAAAAAAAAGAGTCGCTGTTTCAGCGATATAATTATATTCGATATATGAGGTGAGTTTGAAAACGATGATAGACATTCGTTAATATGCGACTCTCGACCCGTTTCATTCAAATTTTTTTTGCGTCGACCCGAATCCATTATTTTCCTGCCAATTTTCGAGAGAACCGTTGCATTTTACTGTACATGATTTCCTGAAAACGATTCGTACAAAAAATCATAGACGATCGCGAATGAACACACCCGAAAATCTTGATGATTACCAATGAAGTAGGCGGTGTGAAAAATTGAGTGAACACAGACGAGCCAATTGGTGAGATCGGCAGCAAATATCGCCTTTTTCTGAATTTTTAATGCAAAAAAAAGAACGATTCTGAATAAATTCTTACCGGATTGTAGTATTTTAAGATGATACAAGCGAGTAATGGAATCTCCTCGAGAAATATTGTAGCAAGAAAATGGAGCTGAAAAAATGAATGAAAATCGATGATTAGGTTGATCTCTTTTGTAAATTTCCCGAAATTTTGATCTCGAAAATAATTTGTATTCTTTGATTCTCTCTATCTCTCTTTTTTGAGTGCCCTTCAAAATCATACGACCAAATTCGACAATTTTGGACTGTTTGATGAAAACGACCAGTTCTGCTGACGCACAAAAACATTACCATGACGGGTTTGAAATATGAGCTGTTGAGATTTTTATGCAACAATACTGAGAGAATAATCACACAGACTGTTGTTATCGCCAATGAGAAATCGTAGCATGTGATGACCGCTGAGGCTTCCGGCGAACGAGTGCACGAATGCATCGGAACAGTGGCATCTGAGAATTGGAGGAGATTTCGAGCATTTTTTTTTTTGAAATTCAACTTTGAAAATACCAATGACAACCAGGGCAGTTAGAATCACAAAATAGCAAACAGCGCCTGCGATGAATGGAAGAACCCGGGAAAATAGACTAGATTGATGGAAATAGACCGGCGAGAAGGCTGCTAACGACCAATCGATGACTTCACATAGCAAAAGAAGCACCTAGAATAGTATTTATTTAAGGGCTCGAAGAGCAATCAATTTATTTCAATTTTCCGGCCCAAATATGATTTTGAAAATATCTCGAATCACCTGTAGCAATGGTATAGAAGAGCTGAGAACAAGTGTTGCTCCGCATACTCTTTCGCTCGAATTGCGATCCAGACAAGCGAGAATAATCAAGAACAAACCGAGAATGACATCAACCAAAAATTTGACTGCAATTTGATTAGAATGAATTGTGTCGTTCGAAACGAATCAATATTGCCTGAGAATATCGAATATTTATCGCGTAGTCTCGAATTCACCAAAATCGTGATTAATAGGAAAAGGGACAATGTGAAGAGAAAAATGCCGAGGAACAGGTAGAAGAAGAATTCGAGCGGCATTCTGAAAACAGCGATGATTCATTGATCAAATATCGAATGTTTCGTTTTTCTCTTTTTCTTTGCTTATTGTAGTAGCACATACATAAATAATCGACCAACAAAAAAAATGAAGACTTGAAAAAAAAGCGAGCAAAAATGATTCGATTGATATCGGTCGAATTTGGAGGAGAGAATTGATAAGAGCACTTCCGAAAATTAAGAGCAAATTAATGAAGGAGTTGGTACGGATTAACGGTGGCCTCCCGGAACACTGATGACACCAAATACACACACAATTTTTGTGATTTTCACGTAATCCTATTACTGTAAACAGAACAAATTTTTGATGCTGCGATTACGAAAATTAATGAAAACGAATAGACATGAAAACGACTGTCTGAATTCGAAATTCGACATGAAATTTTAATTTTATTGTCGAAATATTTAATGCGCTTAATGGTGTTTTATAGCGATTCTTGTTTCAAGTGACACTGTTTTCGAAGTGGAAAAATTTAAATGGAAAAGAAAAAAAAACAATCTGATCGTGCCATTTTCATTTTCCGAATTTTTGAATTTATTTCCAACATCAGCATAGATTTAATGAGATTATCAAATGGTGGTCACCTGAATTTTGTGTTGACATTCTAAACAGACGATAATTCAAAATTGGAACCTTAGATACGAATTTGAATTAGGAGGTCCCAAAGTGATTTTCTTTTAATTTCCAGTACCGTCAACATTAATGTCGAATGAATTAGTTCTCTATGATAAGAATGAGTTAGAACGATGATGCACTTCTGTCTTCGGTTGACTTTTACGTGAAAATGCCTACCTGTTGGAAAAAAAGTCAATCTTTTGAAACCGTAGAACAAAATGCCCCATGAGTTAAACTCTGGATGAAAAATTTGGAGTCCATCAACCAGTGCGGCAGGCCAATCCCTGATTTATTCGCATTTATTTGAATCCGTTCTTAAACAATTTTGTTTTCTCAATGTATCCAAAGTGTTCAACATTCATTTCAATCTTATCCAAATATGGAAATATGATGCGCGATCTGGCAATCATTTGAATTAAACACAACTTTGATCAGCATTTTCGACCTCTTACTCCTTCAACAAATGCCCTCCCAACATTCTTCATTAATCCGCTCTAATTGCTTAGATTAGCAATTCAACCGCATTTTCTTGTTCTCGGTGCACAAGTAATCATCTACAATTAAATTGTTAGGCTTTTCTCCTTCACTCATTCAATCAAATGAGCTTACATCTCAACGTTTTTGCATTTGTTCACAAGTTGGTTCATTATTTGATAAAAAGTAAACTCTTAAAGAACAATAATCGAAATCCGTTCCGGATGCTCGTATGTCTGCAATTTTATATCCTACTTCTTTGCTATTCTTGCTCAATTGAGCGAAATAAAACGAGATCGAGAGAAATGCAACCAATTTTCTTCATGTTTCTTCAACCAATTCGAGTTGTTTTATTTATAATGGCCCTCAATTATGGAAATTTTGCCGCCGTTCCAGTTCCACCTTTTCGCCCACCATCAATTTTTGCAATTTTGAGTCATTTTAAGGCCTATTTTCTTTGATTTTCCTTCTTATCTCTCATAATGCTCAATTAATGAAATTTAAAGTTTTGAGGCCAACAACAATTTTTATAAACCAAACCAAAAAAACGTCCGAACTAGACAAATCATCGCAAAAATTGTTCTTATTTTTCAACAACAACAAAAATGAATTTCGTCTTGTCGGACTCGCGCTTGTGATGTTCAAGGAACGACGTAATCGATCTTCCAAATTGTTTCCTATCCGAAAAGTTTGATATAATTAGAGTGCCAAAAGTGGCAATAAAAATCAGCCAGTAAGTAGAAAGTAGTATAAATCAATGACTTACTGGATTTTCTTAGTCTTTCTCACTCCATAGTGAATAATTCGGACACTAGTTATTCACCTTCCGATAATGAACATGTCCAGAAGCTTAGAATATATATGGATAAGCCATCAGGAGAATAAAATACACGCACAGCATCAACCCAACAGGTTTGGAGTATCGTTGAAGAGTTTACCATTCGGTCAGTTCCAGGAGTTGGAGACTTGAAACTTGGTATTTCTACTTGTTCCACTTGCTACGTATTTTATTTATTTTGAAAATCTTTTTTTTTTCTGCTCGACACTACTCAGGTAAATCGAATAAAATATTTTGAGATTCAATGAGAAACTAACGTTTCTCTATAATATTTTAGATTTTTCTCAATCAACTTTAGAAATTATTATAAGATTTTAGAATTTATTGAAATAATTTAGAATTTGCTCAATAAATTTTAGAAAATCTTATAAAATTAAAAAAAAAATATTTTTACGTTTATCGAGTCTCAAGTTTTCGAAAATATCAATAAACTTTAGAATTTCTCAAAATATTTTAGAGTTTATTATTGAATATTTGATTCTCAAAATATTTTATTTGATTTGCCTGAGTAGTTTGGGATCCTCGCGCTTTGCAATTGCAAAAAAAAAGTTGTTAACATATTTTGAAGACAAGAAAAACAAATCAGGATAAGTCGTAACTTAGCATTGTTTCAAATGGTGAACGCAATATTTAGAGGGGGTCATGTCGAGCTTTCTTCACAAAGTCATTGGCGAGCTGCAAGGTGATTTTCGGTTGAATGAGTGAAAAGCCTAACAATTTAAGTGTAGATTGTTGGAATCGTGACACATCACGTGAGATAGGATCTTATCAAGATTAAATTCGATATATAATAAAAACCCCTTGTCACGCTCAGTTAGTATATTCCTAAGTTGGCTGTCAAACTTTGCTCTTGGCAGAGTAAGCGGGAACCAGGACTTCGTTCGAGAACTCACCAAACTGTTCATGGAAGGACGACCAGGCACTTCGCCTGGCGCTTCCGCGCCACCAACCCGGACTAATCAAATCGCTGAACACCATCGACATTCTCCTATGAAGGAACCACATTTGAAATCTGGTATTCACGGTACGAAGACATTCTCTGACTGGATTGATCGACTTTGGACGACGTCACTCAGACCAGGATCATCGTATCAATGCCGCTCAAGACTTTATCCAATCGAGTTCCGACGTCGAATCGAATTTCTGCAATCACAATTCACAGGTTCCTTATTCAATACACTGGCAAATCAAGAGGAAGTTCGCGCAATCAGAATGGACGACGACGACGGCTGGCGGAGAACATCCAGATTCTCGTTTGGTTCAATAGTTTCAACGGACCGGAATTCCTGCACGTCGGGCTTTGGCTAAAAACTGGAGTTGAAGTCGAGAATCACTTTGGGCAAGTTACAAGCAGATGTACTTATTGGAATCAATGACAAAGCGAGACTCCTCAATTCGCCAGCTGCCAAATGACTTCACCGCGGCCACCAGCACATTTCGTATCTCGCTAGTCTCAAAAAAGAATTCCGAAGGCGGTCAGACGCCAGAGAGCGATATAAAACCCTTGATATTCAACTCAGTTACTAGTGTGTGTCTAAACTCATACGTTGGCTCGTTCTAAAGGACTCAACAAAAAAGATTATTTCTACACCGAGAACAAGAACATGCGGTTGAATTGCTAATCTAAGCAATTAGAGCGGATTAATGCAGAATGGTGGGAGGGCATTTGTTGAAGGATAAAGAGGTCGATCAGTGTTCATATTTACATATATAGTTAAGATTGATTTTTTAAAATAATCGTCATACGAAACAAAAAAAACTTTTTTTGTGGATCATTAAGTTTGATCAATAAAATGTGAAAACACTATTTTTATTTTAATTACATTGAAACAGCCGCAATACACCGTTAAACTCGTTAATGATTTGTCATTCATACATTTTTGTTTAGAATTTCGCCAAACTTTTACATTCTTTTGTCTACAACTCACCTATTGTTCTTTTGCTCGTTTTTTCCTGTTGAAGTACACGCGAATTTTCAGTCATTTTGATTGATTACCATATTTGGCAGTCGAAATGAATTCCGATATTTTTTTTCCAAAGTGTTAATCCGGCTCTCGCAACTTGCTTTTTTTTCTCAGTTTTTTTCTTCATGTTTTTGTTGTTTCATCTGCTCGCAACTTTTCGCGCTGGTTTAGACTTTTGTGAATAATAACGAACAATTTCTTTTTTCTTCTCTTCGGCTCCAGCTCTTCGTCATTTTTTCATCTTAATCATTGTCGCCTTCTTGATGCGAATGTGAGAAGGATTAGCCGCAGATTTATTAGATTTATTTAGCGAGTCCGATATGTCTGTTTTTTTTGTTTCTTTTATTCATGTTCATTTGTGTTCATCGGCTTTAAAATTAATTATAAATAATTTTTACAAAGAATGTTCAAAAATTCATACAGAGAGAGAGAGAGAGAGAGAGAGAGAATTTTAGTAGAAATTCATTTGAAACCAATAACAATTGGCAATATTCATTCAATTTTGCTCCCGAAATGCATAGAAAAATGCAATTGTACACAAAAATAATTGTCGAATAACTCGATTGGCTTATTTATTCGAAGAAATTGTGGGTGGAATACAGCGGTAGACAAATGAATCTATTAGCTTTTATTTTCAAAATTGTTCATTCAGCTTAAGGAAATTAAGAACGCTAATAATTCAAAATTCAAATAAAGATACTTAATAAATTTTAAAATTGAGGTTTGCGACGAGATGAATAATTCCCAATTTGAGATGGTCTACATCCGACCCAAACTAACTCCTGGGCGAATGACGCCAAAAGTAGCTGACCCAACATTTCATTTTTTTTTTCTGGCTTATTTTTAAATACGGAATTAAATCAGTCTACTAATTTCTAATCCTCATTTTTCCCAGGATGTCTGCCTCAGCTCTATGTGATGTTTGAAACCTGCTGTGGCCGTCCTAATCCTTACCATTTTTCTTCTCATTTTTTGCCGGAAAACTCTTATTTTGTGTTTTCTGGTTCCCTGGGGATGATTGGTTTCAAATGTTCGCCCATTTCTCATCTCAATTGAATTCGCACTTCTCTTTTTTTGCTTTATGTTTTGAGTATATACAGCTGAAATTTTCCAACTATCGACTAGAATTTCATTCGAGAAATTTCTCGGTCGCAACACATCAAAAACGTCAATTTGGATAATATTTTCACCGTCTGAATAATGCTCATAAAATCGAAAAAATGTCGGCGTTTTTTATTTGAAAAAACCCAGATGTATTCAATTTTTGATTGCACGTGATTTATGGCAAAAAAAAACTATAAATTTGATTATAACATATTGGACAAAAATGTCTCAATTTAAGACGTTGTTTTGCCGATTTTGTTCTGATATTTTGGAGACGCCCGTCAAAAAATCAAGAGTGTTTTTTTAATTTCCTATTTCGTCGCGGCCGTAGTTCGCAAAGTTCAACTTGCTTCGATGACTTTCTTTTCATTTTATTTTTAACTATGCGTGCACTTTCCAAACTTTTTAGCAGTGTATTATGCAAATGCGATTAATGTCAGAATTCTTATTTGCAATTCGATCTATTTATGGAAAGTGTGGAAGTTTTCAAAGCGAAATTCATTAAATCAAATCGCTTGAGCGAATTTTTCCGAAAATCAAATGTGCGAACCCAATTGATTCGACCAGAGTTTGTTCCGACGAACTCGTTTTGTGTTTCCCCGCTGAATTGAAGTTCGCTTTGCTTCAAATTCATATGAATAAAACAAAAGAAGAGGTCAAAAATTGTTAATAAATATTCATGAATTATTCAACCTACACACTTGAATAATTTGCGTTTTCTTCGAACTCTCCTCGTCGTTTTCGCTTCTTATTTGCACTTGTCTATGATCGCAAATCGAACCAATTATTCATTTTCTCTCGATTCTCTTTCTTCTCTCTTTTTTTGTTTCTGATTATATTGAATATATTGTATCTATCACATTTACAATCACATAAATCTGAAATGGCGGGCAGAATTTGACTTTCAGCAGACTCTTGTTAGAAACTGCCGGCTGAAATTCTGCGCAAAAAAAATCATTTCCCGAATATTTTAGTTTTGAAATTTTAATAAGATTATCCGTCGTATCTGGTACACCAATTCCCAAGGTTTAAATCGAAATTTGACATTCATCCAGGAAGCTCGAAAGGTTCTCGATAATTACTTGTCATTATTCTAGTTTTTTTTTCTGAGTAAACAACATCAGCTCTAAATTGCTCTTATGAAAAAAATGAAAACTAGGAATTTTTGTTAAAAAAAAAACTTATCGAAAGACTTATAAAGAAATATAAAGCATAACTATAAAATTTGGAAGTTTTGAATGTAAGAAAACGCAGTTTGCAGAGCAATATCTAAGATAATTAACTATAATTATTCGATTCAACTTTTTGGTTTTTTTTGCCAAAAATCGTCTCAGACACGCATGGATATTTGCGATGTTTTCGATTCATTTGACTTTTCAAATTCAAATTGTTGTCAGATATGCGCGGCTCGTCTGGAAACGGATGAGATATTTTTGTTTTGCATTCATTTTTGAAATTGTCCAACCGATATTTGCCTATGCTATATGAAGTCATCGCTGTGAGCTCTTCAAAACCTCTCATATCCAATTTTTCATTAAATTTTCCTGCTTTTTTTTTTAATCTTGTATACACACACACATGCCCGAATCCGCAGTGTTCCTCTGATTTTGTCCATTCTTTTTGTCTATGTCGTCCGGAAATGGACATTGAAACATTTATGAGAAATCCGATTGGTTTTTGGTAAATGCCTGGTTTTTACGATTTTATGACATTTTTGGCTGTTCGTGCCAAGTTTTGAATCCTCCGCACATTTTGCTGTCAAAAAAAAAAACACGAGCGAACAATTCGAAATTTCAAAACTCGTGTTTATTTCACAAAAATATGAGCAATTTTCTTTTCAATTCATGTTTTTCCGTTATTTTGCACCTAATTAGTCCGTATTGATGATTTTTGTTCCCTCTTTTGGGTGAATTCCCCTTTTACTTGAAATGTTTCACACCAACAATCTAAGGTGATTTTCCCCGCCAAAAAACTCACCATCAAGAACTGTAAAACAAATTGATTTACGAACCCCACTGGATATTTTTGGAGGACTTCTTTACGATGTCAAATTTTTTATTGTCCAATATTCATGTTCGAATCGACACGCAATGCACTCGAAATGAAATCCTTGTTTGCCATCAAATTTTGCGTGATTCAAATTTGTAGCGATTTTTGATATTCAACGTTGTCTATCAATCATGGGTTATTCAATAATTGAGTTGACCTCATTCCCTTGAGCTTACCCTTTTATGGGATGACTAATTTCTAGAAACAAATCGAAAATGCGCAATTCATTTCTTCGTCCGGTCGCCGCATCTCATTCATTTCATTATTAATGTTTGCTAACAAATTGTTTTCCGTCCATTTTTCGCAAAAATGAAACTTCCTCGGAATTTCGCTTATTTTTTGCAATTCTAATTTCAATTTCTTGTCAAAAGTGTGTTCAATAACGTCATTCGACTTGTTTTTTTTTTCAATTACTATTTCGTTGGTGTTATATGAAAAAGAGACTTCGAAATGAATGTCTCTTCGAAAATCATCGTTTCGTTCGATTTCACATTGATTATTATAATTTTCCTTGAATAACTGTGGACCAGAGCTGCACGGAACTTAAATTTTCTAAAAGCGGAAGACGGAAGACGGAAAGCGGAAAAAATTTTAACGGAAAACGGAACACGGAACACAAAGTTAATCTAACTCGAATATTTTGAAATTAACAGTGCCGAATGTGAGATGTTCCAAGTGCTCATTCGACAGGGACCTTCTTTTTGTCGAACAAATTTCTTCGGCTGTGGTTTTTAACCTTATTAGATTCGCTAGACGTGCTAGGTATATCAAGCGGAACACGGAATACTGAAGTCGGAATACTATTTTTTTACGGAATTCAGAAAACGCAACACGGAACACATTTTTTTGGACGGAACACGGAAACGGAACGCGGAAGTCGGAAGAGATTACCGTACCACGGATAAACTGCGAGTCAAAGTATTTTGAGAATGTACGTCGAAATCACGCAAATGCGACAAATTGTTAAAACATCGGAATGGTCTTGAGACGACGAGACGCGCGCTGTGTACTCCACACGAACAATAGGTCGCTTGATAACGTGGCGTAAATCTCCCCGCACCTATATCGACACTAATGTTGCGAGACCCAATTCCACAGTTGACCGTCGCTCGACTTCGACAATAATGCAGGGTACGGCAAAGTTACGTGTGCACTAGTTTAACGCAAGCCTATACCCCACTTATTCATTTTTTTCTTTTTTTTATTTTTTAAATTTTATTTTTGACCTTTTAATCTTTTTTTGAAAGTTTCATGGAAATTCCGTTCGTATGACAGAATTGGCAGCTGATTCATCCATCGCACTGCAAAAATCGACGTGAAAAAAAAGACTCTCTAGTCGTCTCGGAAGAAAAAGAAAGCGATCTTCTGTGATACCGGATCGAGTCAATGTCATCAGTGAACGAAGACGTCAAAATTCAGATCGGAGCTTGAGAAAGATAGCGTCCAAGGTTCACGAGAGATCAAAAAGTGTGGGAAGAATGGTCAAAATGATTTTGTGTTTGACATCAGCTGAATAATCAGTTTAATGAGCAAAAGCATCGAAGTGTTGGTCTCAATTTGATATTCAGATAAATTTTTCGGTTCCTCCATTAATAAGCATTTCGTGACAAGACCATTAACTGAATTATTGATGCCTTTTTCATCAATAATTCTCCAACATCTCCTTATCACCAACACTGTAATTCTAGGCGTCTTCATCGAAAATGGAATTAATTTATTCAAGAATATTATTAGAATATGAGTTTATGCGGTTGTGTCATGAATATTCATTCCGACACCAATGCATATACGGTGGTGCAAATTTTTATTCGGTTTCCCAAATAATTTTGTTGCTTCTAAACATTTCGAAATAGACGCTCTGAAAGCCAAAACAGAAATGTTGAACATTGAAATCGGGGTGTTTTGGTGTTTCTCGAACTTGTGGACAATTTTGGACAAAATACTAGAATAGTATTTATTTAAGGGCTCGAAGAGCAATCAATTTATTTCAATTTTCCGGCCCAAATATGATTTTGAAAATATCTCGAATCACCTGTAGCAATGGTATAGAAGAGCTGAGAACAAGTGTTGCTCCGCATACTCTTTCGCTCGAATTGCGATCCAGACAAGCGAGAATAATCAAGAACAAACCGAGAATGACATCAACCAAAAATTTGACTGCAATTTGATTAGAATGAATTGTGTCGTTCGAAACGAATCAATATTGCCTGAGAATATCGAATATTTATCGCGTAGTCTCGAATTCACCAAAATCGTGATTAATAGGAAAAGGGACAATGTGAAGAGAAAAATGCCGAGGAACAGGTAGAAGAAGAATTCGAGCGGCATTCTGAAAACAGCGATGATTCATTGATCAAATATCGAATGTTTCGTTTTTCTCTTTTTCTTTGCTTATTGTAGTAGCACATACATAAATAATCGACCAACAAAAAAAATGAAGACTTGAAAAAAAAGCGAGCAAAAATGATTCGATTGATATCGGTCGAATTTGGAGGAGAGAATTGATAAGAGCACTTCCGAAAATTAAGAGCAAATTAATGAAGGAGTTGGTACGGATTAACGGTGGCCTCCCGGAACACTGATGACACCAAATACACACACAATTTTTGTGATTTTCACGTAATCCTATTACTGTAAACAGAACAAATTTTTGATGCTGCGATTACGAAAATTAATGAAAACGAATAGACATGAAAACGACTGTCTGAATTCGAAATTCGACATGAAATTTTAATTTTATTGTCGAAATATTTAATGCGCTTAATGGTGTTTTATAGCGATTCTTGTTTCAAGTGACACTGTTTTCGAAGTGGAAAAATTTAAATGGAAAAGAAAAAAAAACAATCTGATCGTGCCATTTTTCGAAAAATGAAGACTTATTTCGAAGAAACATTTTGCGATGGTCGTGATGACGAAATTGTTTCCGAAACATTCGCTTTCACCGCGATGGTAATTCCAATGTTGAACTGAAACTGCATTGAGAATATGTTTCATTTAAAAAAAACTACATATAATAAAATAATAATGGTACTATACAGATTCTCAAAAAAAAAACGCCTAAACTATTTTTTACCTACTCTGTAGAGGATTGAAATTTTTTTGAGAAATTAATTATTACCGAATTTTTGAATTTATTTCCAACATCAGCATAGATTTAATGAGATTATCAAATGGTGGTCACCTGAATTTTGTGTTGACATTCTAAACAGACGATAATTCAAAATTGGAACCTTAGATACGAATTTGAATTAGGAGGTCCCAAAGTGATTTTCTTTTAATTTCCAGTACCGTCAACATTAATGTCGAATGAATTAGTTCTCTATGATAAGAATGAGTTAGAACGATGATGCACTTCTGTCTTCGGTTGACTTTTACGTGAAAATGCCTACCTGTTGGAAAAAAAGTCAATCTTTTGAAACCGTAGAACAAAATGCCCCATGAGTTAAACTCTGGATGAAAAATTTGGAGTCCATCAACCAGTGCGGCAGGCCAATCCCTGATTTATTCGCATTTATTTGAATCCGTTCTTAAACAATTTTGTTTTCTCAATGTATCCAAAGTGTTCAACATTCATTTCAATCTTATCCAAATATGGAAATATGATGCGCGATCTGGCAATCATTTGAATTTAACACAACTTTGATCAGCATTTTCGACCTCTTACTCCTTCAACAAATGCCCTCCCAACATTCTTCATTAATCCGCTCTAATTGCTTAGATTAGCAATTCAACCGCATTTTCTTGTTCTCGGTGCACAAGTAATCATCTACAATTAAATTGTTAGGCTTTTCTCCTTCACTCATTCAATCAAATGAGCTTACATCTCAACGTTTTTGCATTTGTTCACAAGTTGGTTCATTATTTGATAAAAAAGTAAACTCTTAAAGAACAATAATCGAAATCCGTTCCGGATGCTCGTATGTCTGCAATTTTATATCCTACTTCTTTGCTATTCTTGCTCAATTGAGCGAAATAAAACGAGATCGAGAGAAATGCAACCAATTTTCTTCATGTTTCTTCAACCAATTCGAGTTGTTTTATTTATAATGGCCCTCAATTATGGAAATTTTGCCGCCGTTCCAGTTCCACCTTTTCGCCCACCATCAATTTTTGCAATTTTGAGTCATTTTAAGGCCTATTTTCTTTGATTTTCCTTCTTATCTCTCATAATGCTCAATTAATGAAATTTAAAGTTTTGAGGCCAACAACAATTTTTATAAACCAAACCAAAAAAACGTCCGAACTAGACAAATCATCGCAAAAATTGTTCTTATTTTTCAACAACAGCAAAAATGAATTTCGTCTTGTCGGACTCGCGCTTGTGATGTTCAAGGAACGACGTAATCGATCTTCCAAATTGTTTCCTATCCGAAAAGTTTGATATAATTAGAGTGCCAAAAGTGGCAATAAAAATCAGCCAGTAAGTAGAAAGTAGTATAAATCAATGACTTACTGGATTTTCTTAGTCTTTCTCACTCCATAGTGAATAATTCGGACACTAGTTATTCACCTTCCGATAATGAACATGTCCAGAAGCTTAGAATATATATGGATAAGCCATCAGGAGAATAAAATACACGCACAGCATCAACCCAACAGGTTTGGAGTATCGTTGAAGAGTTTACCATTCGGTCAGTTCCAGGAGTTGGAGACTTGAAACTTGGTATTTCTACTTGTTCCACTTGCTACGTATTTTATTTATTATGAAAATCTTTTTTTTCTGCTCGACACTACTCAGGTAAATCGAATAAAATATTTTGAGATTCAATGAGAAACTAACGTTTCTCTATAATATTTTAGATTTTTCTCAATCAACTTTAGAAATTATTATAAGATTTTAGAATTTATTGAAATAATTTAGAATTTGCTCAATAAATTTTAGAAAATCTTATAAAATTAAAAAAAAATATTTTTACGTTTATCGAGTCTCAAGTTTTCGAAAATATCAATAAACTTTAGAATTTCTCAAAATATTTTAGAGTTTATTATTGAATATTTGATTCTCAAAATATTTTATTTGATTTGCCTGAGTAGTTTGGGATCCTCGCGCTTTGCAATTGCAAAAAAAAGTTGTTAACATATTTTGAAGACAAGAAAAACAAATCAGGATAAGTCGTAACTTAGCATTGTTTCAAATGGTGAACGCAATATTTAGAGGGGGTCATGTCGAGCTTTCTTCACAAAGTCATTGGCGAGCTGCAAGGTGATTTTCGGTTGAATGAGTGAAAAGCCTAACAATTTAAGTGTAGATTGTTGGAATCGTGACACATCACGTGAGATAGGATCTTATCAAGATTAAATTCGATATATAATAAAAACCCCTTGTCACGCTCAGTTAGTATATTCCTAAGTTGGCTGTCAAACTTTGCTCTTGGCAGAGTAAGCGGGAACCAGGACTTCGTTCGAGAACTCACCAAACTGTTCATGGAAGGACGACCAGGCACTTCGCCTGGCGCTTCCGCGCCACCAACCCGGACTAATCAAATCGCTGAACACCATCGACATTCTCCTATGAAGGAACCACATTTGAAATCTGGTATTCACGGTACGAAGACATTCTCTGACTGGATTGATCGACTTTGGACGACGTCACTCAGACCAGGATCATCGTATCAATGCCGCTCAAGACTTTATCCAATCGAGTTCCGACGTCGAATCGAATTTCTGCAATCACAATTCACAGGTTCCTTATTCAATACACTGGCAAATCAAGAGGAAGTTCGCGCAATCAGAATGGACGACGACGACGGCTGGCGGAGAACATCCAGATTCTCGTTTGGTTCAATAGTTTCAACGGACCGGAATTCCTGCACGTCGGGCTTTGGCTAAAAACTGGAGTTGAAGTCGAGAATCACTTTGGGCAAGTTACAAGCAGATGTACTTATTGGAATCAATGACAAAGCGAGACTCCTCAATTCGCCAGCTGCCAAATGACTTCACCGCGGCCACCAGCACATTTCGTATCTCGCTAGTCTCAAAAAAGAATTCCGAAGGCGGTCAGACGCCAGAGAGCGATATAAAACCCTTGATATTCAACTCAGTTACTAGTGTGTGTCTAAACTCATACGTTGGCTCGTTCTAAAGGACTCAACAAAAAAGATTATTTCTACACCGAGAACAAGAACATGCGGTTGAATTGCTAATCTAAGCAATTAGAGCGGATTAATGCAGAATGGTGGGAGGGCATTTGTTGAAGGATAAAGAGGTCGATCAGTGTTCATATTTACATATATAGTTAAGATTGATTTTTTAAAATAATCGTCATACGAAACAAAAAAAACTTTTTTTTGTGGATCATTATGTTTGATCAATAAAATGTGAAAACACTATTTTTATTTTAATTACATTGAAACAGCCGCAATACACCGTTAAACTCGTTAATGATTTGTCATTCATACATTTTTGTTTAGAATTTCGCCAAACTTTTACATTCTTTTGTCTACAACTCACCTATTGTTCTTTTGCTCGTTTTTTCCTGTTGAAGTACACGCGAATTTTCAGTCATTTTGATTGATTACCATATTTGGCAGTCGAAATGAATTCCGATATTTTTTTTCCAAAGTGTTAATCCGGCTCTCGCAACTTGCTTTTTTTTCTCAGTTTTTTTCTTCATGTTTTTGTTGTTTCATCTGCTCGCAACTTTTCGCGCTGGTTTAGACTTTTGTGAATAATAACGAACAATTTCTTTTTTCTTCTCTTCGGCTCCAGCTCTTCGTCATTTTTTCATCTTAATCATTGTCGCCTTCTTGATGCGAATGTGAGAAGGATTAGCCGCAGATTTATTAGATTTATTTAGCGAGTCCGATATGTCTGTTTTTTTTGTTTCTTTTATTCATGTTCATTTGTGTTCATCGGCTTTAAAATTAATTATAAATAATTTTTACAAAGAATGTTCAAAAATTCATACAGAGAGAGAGAGAGAGAGAGAGAGAATTTTAGTAGAAATTCATTTGAAACCAATAACAATTGGCAATATTCATTCAATTTTGCTCCCGAAATGCATAGAAAAATGCAATTGTACACAAAAATAATTGTCGAATAACTCGATTGGCTTATTTATTCGAAGAAATTGTGGGTGGAATACAGCGGTAGACAAATGAATCTATTAGCTTTTATTTTCAAAATTGTTCATTCAGCTTAAGGAAATTAAGAACGCTAATAATTCAAAATTCAAATAAAGATACTTAATAAATTTTAAAATTGAGGTTTGCGACGAGATGAATAATTCCCAATTTGAGATGGTCTACATCCGACCCAAACTAACTCCTGGGCGAATGACGCCAAAAGTAGCTGACCCAACATTTTTTTTTTTTTTTCTGGCTTATTTTTAAATACGGAATTAAATCAGTCTACTAATTTCTAATCCTCATTTTTCCCAGGATGTCTGCCTCAGCTCTATGTGATGTTTGAAACCTGCTGTGGCCGTCCTAATCCTTACCATTTTTCTTCTCATTTTTTGCCGGAAAACTCTTATTTTGTGTTTTCTGGTTCCCTGGGGATGATTGGTTTCAAATGTTCGCCCATTTCTCATCTCAATTGAATTCGCACTTCTCTTTTTTTGCTTTATGTTTTGAGTATATACAGCTGAAATTTTCCAACTATCGACTAGAATTTCATTCGAGAAATTTCTCGGTCGCAACACATCAAAAACGTCAATTTGGATAATATTTTCACCGTCTGAATAATGCTCATAAAATCGAAAAAATGTCGGCGTTTTTTATTTGAAAAAACCCAGATGTATTCAATTTTTGATTGCACGTGATTTATGGCAAAAAAAAACTATAAATTTGATTATAACATATTGGACAAAAATGTCTCAATTTAAGACGTTGTTTTGCCGATTTTGTTCTGATATTTTGGAGACGCCCGTCAAAAAATCAAGAGTGTTTTTTTAATTTCCTATTTCGTCGCGGCCGTAGTTCGCAAAGTTCAACTTGCTTCGATGACTTTCTTTTCATTTTATTTTTAACTATGCGTGCACTTTCCAAACTTTTTAGCAGTGTATTATGCAAATGCGATTAATGTCAGAATTCTTATTTGCAATTCGATCTATTTATGGAAAGTGTGGAAGTTTTCAAAGCGAAATTCATTAAATCAAATCGCTTGAGCGAATTTTTCCGAAAATCAAATGTGCGAACCCAATTGATTCGACCAGAGTTTGTTCCGACGAACTCGTTTTGTGTTTCCCCGCTGAATTGAAGTTCGCTTTGCTTCAAATTCATATGAATAAAACAAAAGAAGAGGTCAAAAATTGTTAATAAATATTCATGAATTATTCAACCTACACACTTGAATAATTTGCGTTTTCTTCGAACTCTCCTCGTCGTTTTCGCTTCTTATTTGCACTTGTCTATGATCGCAAATCGAACCAATTATTCATTTTCTCTCGATTCTCTTTCTTTTCTTTTTTTTGTTTCTGATTATATTGAATATATTGTATCTATCACATTTACAATCACATAAATCTGAAATGGCGGGCAGAATTTGACTTTCAGCAGACTCTTGTTAGAAACTGCCGGCTGAAATTCTGCGCAAAAAAAATCATTTCCCGAATATTTTAGTTTTGAAATTTTAATAAGATTATCCGTCGTATCTGGTACACCAATTCCCAAGGTTTAAATCGAAATTTGACATTCATCCAGGAAGCTCGAAAGGTTCTCGATAATTACTTGTCATTATTCTAGTTTTTTTTTCTGAGTAAACAACATCAGCTCTAAATTGCTCTTATGAAAAAAATGAAAACTAGGAATTTTTGTTAAAAAAAAACTTATCGAAAGACTTATAAAGAAATATAAAGCATAACTATAAAATTTGGAAGTTTTGAATGTAAGAAAACGCAGTTTGCAGAGCAATATCTAAGATAATTAACTATAATTATTCGATTCAACTTTTTGGTTTTTTTTGCCAAAAATCGTCTCAGACACGCATGGATATTTGCGATGTTTTCGATTCATTTGACTTTTCAAATTCAAATTGTTGTCAGATATGCGCGGCTCGTCTGGAAACGGATGAGATATTTTTGTTTTGCATTCATTTTTGAAATTGTCCAACCGATATTTGCCTATGCTATATGAAGTCATCGCTGTGAGCTCTTCAAAACCTCTCATATCCAATTTTTCATTAAATTTTCCTGCTTTTTTTTTTTAATCTTGTATACACACACACATGCCCGAATCCGCAGTGTTCCTCTGATTTTGTCCATTCTTTTTGTCTATGTCGTCCGGAAATGGACATTGAAACATTTATGAGAAATCCGATTGGTTTTTGGTAAATGCCTGGTTTTTACGATTTTATGACATTTTTGGCTGTTCGTGCCAAGTTTTGAATCCTCCGCACATTTTGCTGTCAAAAAAAAAAACACGAGCGAACAATTCGAAATTTCAAAACTCGTGTTTATTTCACAAAAATATGAGCAATTTTCTTTTCAATTCATGTTTTTCCGTTATTTTGCACCTAATTAGTCCGTATTGATGATTTTTGTTCCCTCTTTTGGGTGAATTCCCCTTTTACTTGAAATGTTTCACACCAACAATCTAAGGTGTTTTTCCCCGCCAAAAAACTCACCATCAAGAACTGTAAAACAAATTGATTTACGAACCCCACTGGATATTTTTGGAGGACTTCTTTACGATGTCAAATTTTTTATTGTCCAATATTCATGTTCGAATCGACACGCAATGCACTCGAAATGAAATCCTTGTTTGCCATCAAATTTTGCGTGATTCAAATTTGTAGCGATTTTTGATATTCAACGTTGTCTATCAATCATGGGTTATTCAATAATTGAGTTGACCTCATTCCCTTGAGCTTACCCTTTTATGGGATGACTAATTTCTAGAAACAAATCGAAAATGCGCAATTCATTTCTTCGTCCGGTCGCCGCATCTCATTCATTTCATTATTAATGTTTGCTAACAAATTGTTTTCCGTCCATTTTTCGCAAAAATGAAACTTCCTCGGAATTTCGCTTATTTTTTGCAATTCTAATTTCAATTTCTTGTCAAAAGTGTGTTCAATAACGTCATTCGACTTGTTTTTTTTTTTCAATTACTATTTCGTTGGTGTTATATGAAAAAGAGACTTCGAAATGAATGTCTCTTCGAAAATCATCGTTTCGTTCGATTTCACATTGATTATTATAATTTTCCTTGAATAACTGTGGACCAGAGCTGCACGGAACTTAAATTTTCTAAAAGCGGAAGACGGAAGACGGAAAGCGGAAAAAATTTTAACGGAAAACGGAACACGGAACACAAAGTTAATCTAACTCGAATATTTTGAAATTAACAGTGCCGAATGTGAGATGTTCCAAGTGCTCATTCGACAGGGACCTTCTTTTTGTCGAACAAATTTCTTCGGCTGTGGTTTTTAACCTTATTAGATTCGCTAGACGTGCTAGGTATATCAAGCGGAACACGGAATACTGAAGTCGGAATACTATTTTTTTACGGAATTCAGAAAACGCAACACGGAACACATTTTTTTGGACGGAACACGGAAACGGAACGCGGAAGTCGGAAGAGATTACCGTACCACGGATAAACTGCGAGTCAAAGTATTTTGAGAATGTACGTCGAAATCACGCAAATGCGACAAATTGTTAAAACATCGGAATGGTCTTGAGACGACGAGACGCGCGCTGTGTACTCCACACGAACAATAGGTCGCTTGATAACGTGGCGTAAATCTCCCCGCACCTATATCGACACTAATGTTGCGAGACCCAATTCCACAGTTGACCGTCGCTCGACTTCGACAATAATGCAGGGTACGGCAAAGTTACGTGTGCACTAGTTTAACGCAAGCCTATACCCCACTTATTCATTTTTTTCTTTTTTTATTTTTTAAATTTTATTTTTGACCTTTTAATCTTTTTTTGAAAGTTTCATGGAAATTCCGTTCGTATGACAGAATTGGCAGCTGATTCATCCATCGCACTGCAAAAATCGACGTGAAAAAAAAGACTCTCTAGTCGTCTCGGAAGAAAAAGAAAGCGATCTTCTGTGATACCGGATCGAGTCAATGTCATCAGTGAACGAAGACGTCAAAATTCAGATCGGAGCTTGAGAAAGATAGCGTCCAAGGTTCACGAGAGATCAAAAAGTGTGGGAAGAATGGTCAAAATGATTTTGTGTTTGACATCAGCTGAATAATCAGTTTAATGAGCAAAAGCATCGAAGTGTTGGTCTCAATTTGATATTCAGATAAATTTTTCGGTTCCTCCATTAATAAGCATTTCGTGACAAGACCATTAACTGAATTATTGATGCCTTTTTCATCAATAATTCTCCAACATCTCCTTATCACCAACACTGTAATTCTAGGCGTCTTCATCGAAAATGGAATTAATTTATTCAAGAATATTATTAGAATATGAGTTTATGCGGTTGTGTCATGAATATTCATTCCGACACCAATGCATATACGGTGGTGCAAATTTTTATTCGGTTTCCCAAATAATTTTGTTGCTTCTAAACATTTCGAAATAGACGCTCTGAAAGCCAAAACAGAAATGTTGAACATTGAAATCGGGGTGTTTTGGTGTTTCTCGAACTTGTGGACAATTTTGGACAAAATATTGATATTGGTATGGACCGACGAATTTATTTTGGAGACATTGCTTAATTTCTTACAAACTTAATCAGCTACTTAGTCGATCAGATAGTCATTCGCCTGTTGAGACGAAAATCATAGCATTCCAAGATGTTCGGTTCTTAGCTTGTGGGGACCATTTTCGATCCTTAGCTTGTGGGGACCATTTTCGGTCTTTTGCTTGTGGGAACCATGTTCGATCCTTAGCTTGTGGGGAGCATGTAATTTGCTCTTGTAATTATTTTTAATTTGATGCAACCTTCAAAACTACGGTAGGTATTGAAGGCGAATTCATAAATATGTTGAGTTCGCGCTAAGATCAAAAAATGGTATCTCCAAATTAGGAAGCAAAAGGTGTTGAAATGTGTCCGAAAAAGGCATGCCACTATTCAAATATTCATGAGACACGGAATGTTTGGGCGGAGCAATGCGCAAAAATCATCTGCAATGGTGAATAGAAGACGAATGATTTCTTCGAACGATTCCAATCTTGTCGACAAATTCGATTTCGATGTAAATCCAAAACATAAATTATATTTATGAAAATGCCGTTTCAGCTAAACTCTAGTGTTATATTAGACACGCATACCACAAATTTGATTTTTTTTTGCTCTCGCGAAACTTGGCATTAAAATTACGCAATTTGGTGCGCAGAAAATAAAACAATTAGCTGAGAAGGAGACTCTTTTCGAGTTTCACTCACTAATTCGCCCGTCTTCTGACTCTATTGATGTTTTTAATTCAATTCAACCACTTTGAGGAAAAGAAATCAAAATTATTTCCATATGATTGTTGCCAAATTATAATTTACTCAAACAGTTGACCTGAATCTGGAATTGCATTCAACAATTTGCCCATAATTGGAAAAATAAAAAAACATTAAATTTACACAAGTTTGAAATTGTCAAAAAAATATAATTTAGGCAGAAGTTGATTATAAACTTGACTTTCTCTCCTCCCTCTCTCTCTCTCTCTCTCTCTCTTTTTCTCTCTTGAATCAACTCGTTTCCTTCTTCGATTCGATTCTTCCGAGTTTCTTTTTTTGAACCAAACACGACAGACAAACTTATTAAAATGAATGACGCATTCATCAAAACAAAAGGATATTAATTGGGATTTCTCAAAGATTTGCCGATCAAAAACCCCTCTCATTGGCCGAATTTCATATTTTTCTCACGCACCTCTGATTTTTCAAATTCCAATTGTTCTCATATATTCCCGAAATCAGCTTCAGCCATTTTGTAGGTTTTCATTATTTATTTTTTTCTCAATTTTTTATCTCTTCCTTGTGGGCGTTAATTAAAACAAACTTTTTCTTTGCACAATCCAATTCATCGACAATTCATTCGTCATTTAAACCATTCCTTCTTACATTCGTCTTAATTTCAAGCAATTCTTCTTCCTAATTAATTGAAAAGAAGCGTCTAAACAGAATCAGCACGTTTAGCTCTAGTAAATTGATGACATTTTCAAAAAAATACCAATAAAAAAGATTCTCCCTATTTTCAAACAAAATTACAAGAAATTTTCGGTTTTTTCCAATTATCTGAAAATTTTAAACTAATTTTGAGGATTCTATGCGAATATCTTCAATAAATCATATTTTCCGAGAACGCATTTCTTTTTTTTTTCTGTTTTCCCTCGCATTCGTACGCATTCTCTCACAGGAATCCTATTATTAATAAAAACTTATTTGTGGTTCTGAACGGGCTTCTCATTGGAAAACAAAATAACTGGAAATCATATGATTAGGCACTTTTAAGCCCCCTTTATCACTCGAAATTGTTTCCGATGTGTCATTTTTCAACGTGTTTAAAAACTCGATGAATGAGAGCATCGGATTTGCTTGAACTTCATTGACTAGCAAGGAGTCATTTTGAATAATTCACGTTCGAGCATTTCCTGAGTTGTTGTTGCCGTCCGTCTCGTCCTTTGACCGAACAAAAACGTTTATAAACGACAAAAATGTCATATTCATTCCACTTTTTGTTTGCCTATGTGTGACTTGAGCCCATAATGTTTTTATCCGTCCTTTTTTTTTCGAGCGCCAATTCAAAAACAACTCGATCTTCTCCAATTTTCTCTCGGCGACTTCGTGTTCTTTTTCGGTGCACTCCGCCTAACTCAACTCCTCATTTTTGCCGTCCTTTTATGGATGCCTTCAGGCTCCGCCCACTTACTGATTCACTTATTTTTGTTCTCTTTCAGATAATGCTATTGGGTAATATGAGCGAGAGTCCGAGCTCGTCGGAACTCGTCGACGACATCGGAAAACCGCCGGAACCAATCACTTCCGATTATGTCGAAATGCTCACACTCGTTTTCATGTTCATCATCGGAGCACCGCTCAATCTAGGAGCATTTACACAGGTTCGTTGTTTCCGAATTTTGAGATCCATTCAATTTAATCCTCCATTTTTTTTCTAATTTCGGATAAACCTTCATTATAATATTACGAGTTTCAATAGAAATTGTCGTCGTTGATCAGATGAGGAACACAAACGCTCAAAATTTGCCATCAAAAAAAGAAACCTGAAGGTTTCCCAATTGCCAAATGGCGGAGTTTGGCACCACACAAGCGAAATACAAAATGAGAACTCGCGTTTATCTTGTTTCCGAAACAACCACTAGCAGTTTGTTCATGCTCATGTCGTCGCCCAACATGTTTACTTGCCTGAAAATGCTCACGTCGTTTTTGCGGTTGAAAAACACTCGAATTCAGTGCAAAATCAGTGTAATTCATTAGACTCTGCGGACATTCTCGTCACTAAATTTGTCATGCATGTGATAGTGGCAAAACATTTTCGGGGGGAAATGTTTCATGAATTGCAAAACGGATATGAAATTGCAAGCTTATTTTTACAAACAAACAAACAATCAAATAATTATGTGCAAAAATAGAAATAGTTGGCAAAATGGCAACATTTCAAAGTCTTTAAAATTTCTGAGCAATTAAATTGGCAAGTTGACAATGTGCGATTCATCAGAAATAAAAGCGATTTTCAGCTTCATGAGCGTCCCATTTCGACACGATTAGATCTTCTGAAACGATCATTAAACTATTCGGACCTTCTCATTTTATTCATTTACGTACCATCAAGAGCATGTTGGCTATTGACGTATGATTGGCGAGGAGGAGATTTGTTGTGCAAAATTGTCAAAATGATGCACAATCTGGCATTTCAGGTAATATTGCCGAGTCATTCTCAGATTTTTGATTCGTGATTTCAGTCGTCATCCAATGTGATCGTTTGCATCGCAGTCGATAGGTTTTTATCAGTCGTCTCAACCTCACATCATCTTCCGAATCGAGCGGTCCGTCGAACGAAAATGATGTTGATTGCAGGTGATTTTTTGTGACTCCAATTCGAATATTATCGAAAACATTCAGCTTGGGTTATCGCTTTCATTATTAGTTGTCCACAACTTTTTATATGGCAAGATTATTTGGCAATTCCCGAATACAATTGGAGTCAGTGTTTGCAGGTGAATCATCGATTCCCATTCCTCATTTGAATAGTGCTTCCAGATTTGGGAAATTGCTCGTCATACGAATACGACGGCGAAAATCGATTTCGATGCTGAAACTTGGTACAGTGTGCTTCACATTTGCTTCGTCTTTTGGATTCCAGCCGTCGTTATTTTGGTTCGTCGACACCAATTATTTTCGCTCGCTTTTTTCCTCTCTCATTAGAGCGGAAAAGGGCACCGAATAATCATAACTCATTTTGGAATGGGAGAAAATGGAACAAGAAAAAAAAAACATTTTGTGGCAGACAACAAAATGGGAAAAAAACTGAAACATTTTTTGTGTAAATGCTTAAAATATCGAATCAATTCTCGCGTAACACTTCGAAATCGCTTCTTTCAGCTGAGTTACATCGTTGTTCTTTCGTGGGTTTGGATGAATTCGCGGCCGTCGATTCGTACGACGTGTTTGAGCGGCGCAAACACGATATCAGGATGCGACACGGTAGATACAGTGCTCTCGCGTGCTTCTGAATGGAATCCTTTGAAGAGTTTCTCGCGGCACGTCAGCGTCAAAGAGCCGCTTGAGAAGGCGATCGGTAAACGAATTCGATGGCTGCCCAGCAACGCTCGAAATGTTGTAGCCACTGCCAAAATCATTGTTTCCGACGAGACCGAAGTGCCGTTGAATCAGCGGCCATCATTGTCGCCTTCTGAAGCATCGGCAGTGATGCGAAATGGAGTACACACTAGCTCGTCATACACTGCAAATCTCAATAGGTTTGGAAGAAGACTCGATTCGTTTCAAAAAATCATTATTTAAAATAAGCCAATCTAAAAATAATGTTTTGAATAATAAGACTAAGATTATTTAAATTCAAGTGATTGAGAAAATACGAAAAGAAAACGATTTTAAAATGAATAATTCAGAAGTCGTGCCCTTCGTGTTTCCCTTCTAGTCGTCGCTTATATCGTCTGCTGGCTGCCATACAATTTGATTAGTTTAATCCATATAGTCGATTCAAAACTATTCGAGAATCATATTAATCAGGTAATTGTGCAATTTGATTTTCAGACAATTTATTTTTTTAAACATTTTAGTTCCATTTCGCACATCAATTCATAATTCTAAACTCGGTAGTCAATCCATATCTCTACGGTTTATTCGGCCCAAATCGTCCTGCTCGACCGAATTATTAAATGTTGTTTTGTTTCAATACGGGTGCCGCTTATTTGCATGTCTCTCATATCGCTGATCTCAATATTAATTTATTATCTAACATGTCTATAATTCAGGCATTAAAATAATAATTGATTGAAAGATAATTAGAATTCAGAAAGAATTGGATGATTGAGGAATTATTGTATCTACTGTATGCTGTTTTCAGACAAAAAAAAGAATCGGACATGAAAAAGAAAAAAAGAAAGTGAAACTGGGTCAAATCGTTTCATACATATATAACATACCGGTATAACGGAGAACAGATGAAGAAATTTGACAACGCAAAAAGATAATTTAAAAAAAATAGGAAAGTGAATTTCAAAGTACAGGAATCATAATCTAAACCCAACTATCATCAACGCCCTTTGGCGAATTTCCTTTTCTAACTGATGCGTACATGGGCTCTCTAGGTGGTTGGTCATATCGTCTCTGAATAGTTTGTGATGTTGCCGACGTCGGTCGCGCATTAGCTGTACGCCCATCTGGAACACTGCCATATCCTCCGCTGCTATAGGTGTCGTCGAGATTCGTAGCAGGGGCGATAGGTCGTTCTCGGCCTTGCGAAGATATTGGGCGAGCCAATGTGGAAGAGTCGCCTCTGGAATTCAATCAAATTTAGACTAATCAATTTCAAGTCAGGAAATACCTTTTGGCTGTTCCAGAATAAAAGTCGGATTCTTTCAATCCGCTCCGTCTGAAGCCGTCGTGTAATTCTTTGTGCTGCCACATCACGTATAACACTTGACTGGCATATTTGCAAACTCTATGCGAATAAGTCGGATATGCGCGAGACAGGGCTCGGAGTTTGTCAGTGCCTGAAGGAATGCATTCTTTGAAAAAAAAAATCTAAAATTTCATTATGTACCTTTATATTCATGAAGGTCCTTTGTATAATTTGCACTACTTCGAACAACTTCAAAAAGAATTCCAAGAACGGCTCCAATCGTCTGATCGGAAATCGGCGGCCGTCTTGCTCCAGGCTCCGGTAATTTGTCAAGGAGATCACGAAGAGCGTACTTCCCAATGAGTTCCCGGTTTCGTGGGTCAATCGACAAATTTCGCAACGCAGTTGCCACCGCGCACACTACGAAATCTTCAGGAAGACGTATGAGTTCGACAAGAACCGGCAATCCCTTCTCTACGCGGACCGCTGCTCGAACTTCTGCCGACGGTGGGAACTGGCAAGCGGCTAGATTTTGAATTGCTCCTGCTGATGCTTCAAGAGTATCTATATTAGAAGCATCTTGAAGGAGTTTCAAGTAGAGCTTGACGACGTGCGGTTGCCAAAGAATTGCAGCTCCAGACACTAAGTTCTTCGGATTCATTCCATCTTTCTTCTTATCCTTCTTTTTCGGTTTCGGGCTCGCCAATGAGTGTTTGCTTGATTTGTAATTCAAGTGAGCCGTCGAAGGATCATAATTCGGATCTACTACTTCTTGAATCCTATAGCTGAGATTCCTGAGCACACAAACAACATTTTCCACTGTCGGCGAATCAACTTGGTTTCTTTGAATGGCGTGTGTCAGGAAATGAACTAAAGCCTCGATAAGATTCGGAACATCTCGTAAGCGTCGTCGAGCTTGTTGCGTAGCAGCGGATATGTTTCTGAATAGGAAATCAATTGTGTAACATACATAATATGCACGAATTACCGTAATACTCCGGTGGAATTCTTGAACAGCGTCGTATTATAATGCTTCATTGGATCAATTCCATTCGTATGCCCGTTAGCATTTCCGTTTTGACTCGTCGGTTGCGGGATCGCCACCTGTTGACACAAAACATCTGTTGCTGATTCGAGAATAAATGGTTTCAGCATGTCAGAAGACGATAGATTCCACAAAGCGGCAGTTGCTTCTTCCTTCACAGATGCATCGTAAGTGGCGCGAAGAACTTCAGAAAGTCGTTTAACACCATCTGCATCAAGCACAGCCATTTTATTCGCGTCGTTCTCTTTTCCGAAACACAGATTTTTAAGACAAGCGCATGCGTTCTTCTGAATTCTCGTATCATCACTTTTCAGAAGAGCAACGAGTTTCGGAATTCCACCATATTCTCTATAATTTTGCAAATATTTAAAATTTTCAACTCTACTCACCGAGTCTCATCTTTGATCAAATTGTCACTAAAAGTCAAATGTTGCAAATATCCACTGGCATTCAATTGTTTATCCTTATCGGGAGAAGACAAGTACTCAATGACCTCTTTTAGAGAAGGATCGCGCCATTGCACTGAAATTGAGGCATTAAACTCGCAAAATGATTATTCATTTGTCAAAATCACTCAAACATTAAGCAAAAAATGCGCTGATGAAAATTAGAATAGAAGCAAATCAAAAGAAGCCAAACCACTCACAAGTACCGTTGTTGTTGGTTCGTCTAAGCGGTGGAGGCGAATCATCGCGTTCGGGAAGCGGTGGCGATTCGCGGACCATCTCCTCTTGAAGCAGCGGAACAGCACCGAATCGTTCTGCCTCGACGTATTTGATCGGCGCTTCCTGATGACTCATTCTCCCATTGCTCGGCTCAATGTGCACGAATGGCGACGGTGGTGATGGCTGAGAACATCCGGCCGCATTGTGCGCAAGAACTCGGAATTGGTAGTCGTGATCGTAGATCAAATCTCCGACGGTCATTTTGCACGCGAACACTGGTTGGTCATTCACTTTATACCATCGATTGTCTTGCTGAACATCGCGAAACTCAACATCATATCCCTGAAATCAGTAATATTGGCTTGCTTCCGTTTTCAGGAAATGTACCATGACAGGAAGACTGCTATGTGCTGGTAACCAACAAATCGTAATCTTGTCACCGTCAACTTCAAAGAACTCTGGCGCCTGAGTCATTTCCGGAGGTCCGCGTAGACTAGATGCGCGACCCATTGGTCGTAGATGAATTACATCTGACGTTTCCGAAGGCACTGACGACATTCCCTCAACGACGGCAATCACACAGAACTCGTATGTTGAATTACGACGTAGGCCTTCGACTAAGAAAAGAAAGGATTTGTTAAACAAACAATACAATTTGAGATGATTACCTTGAATGCCGTTCTGCGCAATCGGATCATAGTTGGCGGTATGCCAAATCGGATCTCCGACTTCTCGATATTCAACGACATAGCCGGCGGCCTCTGTTGACGGCGACCATTCGAGTTTTACCCAATCATCTCCTGCTTCTACCATTTGCGGTTGTCCTGGCGGTTGAATATTTGAAGACACCGGCCGCGCGGGGATCGATCTTTGTGGAGCGGCGGGTTTGATCGCCACTGCTCCAGAACTCATGCTTGGCTGTCCGAGGCCGTCAGCGTTTTTGCCGCGAACTCGAAATTCGTAGACGCCATTAGGTCGCAAGTTCTCGACAGTGAACATAGTGTCGGTGACAATGTTCTCATTCGCAACCATCCAATCTCTACTACCATAAACACGATATTCAATCTGGAACAACAAATAAATAACAATCAACAATTTTTTACGTTTGCCCTACTTGATATCCTTGTGGCGGTGACGAATTGACATCGGCAACCGGCGCGGACCATTCAATAAGGGCACCTTGTCCGTCGACTGCGATAACTGCTGGTTTACCAGGAGCCAGAGGCGCACCGGCAGCTAAAAAACTGGTTTTCCACAGAATTCTTACTTATTTTGGTGCGAGTTTTCAAAAGTATTGAATTTTGCAAAAAATTATATGTAGAGATGATATCCACTACTGTCGGCAATATGAATACGACTAACAATAAAAATGCGCAAAGCCATTAAATTTTAGTTTATTCAGCCTTGAAATAAAATTAATTACAGGGTTCGCTGATTGACACTTCATCAAAAGAAATTGAACTTACATGATGCGATTTCTTCTTCGCTAATCGGAATTTTGACGGGAAGGGATGCGTTCGATGCTGGCCCAAATCCACTTCGACCGTATGCCGAAACTCGGAATTGAACTTCTTGAGATGTCAAATTGGTAACTGAAAAATCGAGATAAACCAACATTTATAATGAGGGAATAAAAAAAAGATACACCTTCTTCTTCAGAATATTCAGAATTTCTTTCAAATATTCGTTTGATAATCATTTTGGGGTTAGTTTGGAATGAAGGCGTGGAATGAAAGAATCGGGATTCATACGAATGATGCAATAACGTGCGGCGATTTTTATCGGTCCGCTTCGAATTGCACGACGGTGCGCGGTGCAGCGGTGCGAGAAATTGTCATCAACGAAGAGGACGAGAAAATGGTGGAAGAGGTGGAAGATTCTAATCTTTTCATCTATTATTATTGTATTGGTGACGAGCTACAACCAAGTGAAAGCGGCGGGAAATGAAACTGCCCTTAATGGGATGCCCACAACAAAGCCGAACGCTGAATTAGTCGGAGTTGAGAGGGCAACAAAAACGGAAATTTGAGACTTTTGCTGCATTCATGCGGCAAAAGTGTTTCTCGAATTAACATAGCTCGAACATCAAATTGATTTATACGAAATTGTATTTTCGAAATATAGAATGCAGAAATTTTTTTAATCTGCTTCTGGTCAAAAAATGTTTAATGCAAAGAGTCCCTATTTGCAAAAATAAAATATTGGTCTCTCACAAATCTCGAAACTGCCCAATTTGGGTTTCGACAGTTTCCGGTAAGCCATCTGGTCAAAACGGAAGATGTCGAGGACGCCAAATATAATCCGAATAATCTGGTGAGAAAATCTAAATACCCATATAAATCATGTATGTGACGCTAAGGGAAAGAAAAACACTGACAACGCAGACATTCACAATCATGAGGCGACGAATAATAAAAATTGGCCATTAAATGACCCGTGTATCTACAATTTACGATTTTTGCGGCATCGCCAACATTAAACGTGCGATCCAATAAATATGAAATAACTTTTGAAAAAATCGAGGCGACAACCAAAAAAAATAGTTATCCAATGGCGGAAACGATCAAAATAAATGAGATTACAATCTTGTGTTCGTATTAGTATTCGAAGAGTATAGGATGGCGAACACCTTGATTTGCCTCCCGGCGGGGAGGCGCGACGACAAGGTCAAAGACGCGCAGAGGCGACACCACCGTCAGAATCGCGGATTGAGGAATTGATTAATGGCTTCTGGAGACATACTATTCACACTACTACCACTAATTTAGGCGCCGAAACTGTATATGTACAATGCGAACACGCGCCCACTCATACCTCGACATGACGTGTCTCTGATGAGTTGGTCGACTCCCATGTCTTCCCAATCGCCGTGTGGCAATTCTCTCATTTGAAGCTGAAAATGTGAAATCGTCAGTAATTTGTTAGACGCATTTTCGCAATTAAATTACCTGGTAGCCGAGGACATCGGCATCGCCCGGTTTATGAAGCGGTGGACTCCACACGACGGTGACTTCGCCGATTCCGGTTTCGACAATGTCTGGAACACCTGGAGCTGATGGAGTTCCACTCTCTGAAATTAATAGTTAAAAAATTTCTTGAACTATGCTTGAATATTATATACATTTTTAATAACACCATATATATCGAACCTAATACATATTTATTTTTTTTTTTGGAATTTTCAATCGATTTCAAATTTGAATTTATTTTTTATATCCTTTTTTTTATAAATAGTCGAATGCCTACAATATTTATCATATTTATTAATATACCTTCATGATTCGATTTGTATCGACTTCCTAGTGGTGGTGCTGGTGGCGGAGCTGCTCGATCTTCACTATCGACATCATGCAACCTACAACTTTCTATTCATTTTTAATGTTTTTGACAATTAAATTTGAATTCTCAAAATAGCAAATTTCGGAATATTTCTAATGAAACGAAAAACGCCCAACATTGAGACACACTAATATCCGGATTGCGGGATATGAAGGAAGTAAATTGATTGAACAAAATGTAATGATAACGCCAAAAAAAACTTTTTACTAAAACTGAACAAAGAAATTTCGAAATTGAAAAGTTCTAGTTTCTCTAATAATTTATATTTGAAACGCAATTTTGCAAATTTCCATTTATTTTCAAAATTGCACTAAACCTCATCCCCAAATAGTCCATGTTTCCGTCGCGATCAACCACCGGCGATGGCGTCGGAAGACCGCTCGAATCGAAATCGATGTTGGCGTACGGTGAAGTGACGGGTATCTGACGCACGGATCGTGTCGTCGTTACTTTCGTCACTCGAGTAACCTGAAATTTACGAACATGAAAAAATAAATAAATAAACGCCTACGACTGCGGAAACGACAACAACACAAAACAATGCCTAGAAATCGCAAAATATAAAGTTGTGTGTCGGGCGCGTTTGACGGCGGCAATATGTGATTGCGAGAAGAAAAAAAAAAGACAGTGACCGTACGGACGGACGACGAAATAAAATCAGCAAAAAAAAAAACGAAAGAAAACGGGCGCGCGAAACACATCATTTTTGTTGTTGTTAATCGGAGAAAACGACGACGACACAATTGATATGACGAGAAATTCATTCGGCACGAACCTTTTGCGTTTGCTGTACACCTTCCGAGTTCGTTATTTGCTCATATTCTTCTTCCGGAAGATTGTCGTAATGTGATTCGTATGAATATGAATAGGATGAGCCGCGAGCACTATTCGGACCCGCTAGTGATTCGGTCAAGTACGAAGTGGCCATTCTGAATTTATTCGATGCAATTCACGCAATATGATGTTCATCTTTTGAACTACACATTCTTTTGGTCTATATTTTCAGGCAACAAACATTTAAAACGCAGGAACCATATAAGAAATATCGGATTTAAGTAAAATAAATACATTATACGGTATTTATATTCAAGCGAAAAATTAAATTTGAACTTGAAAAATTCGATTGAAAAATTCATTGAAATAACCTCTCACGCGCCAAAATTCAGTTTTTTTTTCAATAGATCAAAATTAACTTATGAATAAAATGAATAAAAATTTTGCTTATTCGTTAAAATCTGTTTTTCGTTATTGAACTTTTTTAACGTGTGATAGGTAAGTCACCATTTGTTCTTGAATGCCGTGAAATTTAAATTATTTAGTTTTCGGTTAAATATTCAATCCTGCACACAATATGGGTACGAATGTATCCATATGGAAAACAAATTAGAAAAAAAAAACAAATTGTAATACCACCATTTTTTCATCATAGTAGGGTTTAATTTCAATTGAAGTTAATTTTTCTGCCTTAAGTGATTCAAAAAAGTAAGACTTACTCTGGATCCACAACTTGATTCTCAACAATCCACTCAACAGGAACAGCTTCTTTCGGAACAGTACTGCAAAAAACGAGATGAAATAGGTTATAAAAAAATATTGTGTGCGCAGCAGATGCTCAAAACACATGTTGATGACGAGGTCAAACACATGCTCAACACTGATAAGATAACCAACCGAAATATTCAAGTATATTGCAAAATATGCCGATAATATTTATAAAAAGCTACCTTATTCGCATAATTTGCCTGTTCTCAATAGTAAAACTGTAGACAAATGTCAATGAATCATATCATACTAAGGAAATTATTAAGTATTTTAGCATATTGCCTCGATTAGCAAAGCCGATATGAATAAAATTGTTCGAAATACGATATGAACCATTTCCGTTTTATTTCAATCACATATTAGGAATTAAATGAATCGATCTAATTGGATAATGAGCGATAATATCACGAACACATTCATTTTATAATTCTTAATTGCGTGTTATTCTAAATCCTTAGCATTTTGTTCTGTTCCGAAAGATGGTGGCTGATGACAAAAGGAAACCCGCTTCGAAATGCATGTGTCAACAGCAGCTAATTGATGAGAAATTCGTTCGAAATTCCTTTTCCGGAAATCGAACAGTGTGAGGAGCCGCGTGCGCGCGGCGACACAGCGTAAGCAAAAAAATGCGACGGCGCGAAATAAGGCGAAATCGGAATGACAGCGCAGAGACCAGAGACCAGATTACCGGACAGACAGGCGCACCATTATTTATTAGGGTGCAGCGGCAGTACGGAACAGAGAAAAGTGCGTTGGCGTATTGCCAACAGTCCGTTGTTTTTTCTTCTTGCTCGAATGACACTCGCTCGCGCACACGCATATTCCTTCATATTGTTTTATGCGTTATTATATTGTTTGTCAATGATTCACACAAGAGGTGCCATAACACTCCTCCACACGAGTTGTAAAATGGCGATAAGACTAACAAGGGTCAACGTTTTTTACGAGCTCAATACGAGGCAAACTATAACTTTCGCGTACAGCCGGTTTAAAGAATAAATAAATACGGGTAGATTTTGAAAAAATAAACGAAATTTTAAAGGATTCGCATTTAATCTCTGAGCTAAATAGATATTCGAAATATCTGTTCTAGAATAAATCGAAATGAATTACTCAGATTTTCACCAATAATAAGTGGCAAAAACATTGGAAGCCATGTACGGATAATTAATGAAATCCAAAACCGTGGACGTGTATTTGTGACCTGGTCACGGATGAATGGACGGTTTGGCTGCCGCGCATTTCCAAAGACCGTATACTAATAGTAACTACAAATAAAAAATTGACGCATACCTTACAAGTGTACTTATCTGCTCCGAAGTGTACACTTCCTTTTTTCTCAATGTCCGCCGTGCGGTGCCTCCTTCCGATGTGCCCCATTCAGATCCGTCGACATCTGTGCCTTCTTCGGGTATCGGCTCCATCGGCTCTTGAATTAGTCCAGACATCATCATTCTACTATTTACATTGAGTTATTCGGTTGTGGATGGACGGCGGCGATCGAGGAGGCTTCTTGGCTCGGCTCTACCCTGAAATCTCATCAAAAATTTTAAAACGAAACGAAATGGATCAAATAAGGAAAGTTGTTCGAAATGCTGGCACACGAACTCTTGATGAACAGACGCAAACAAAAAACACGAAAAAGAAGAAAAAACGAAGAAGAAGAAGAATGCGTTGAACACGAATTTGAGAGTAAGGCACTCACAAAGCGCAAATTGTGACGAAAAAGAGAAGAGCAAGCGTTTTTCTAGTATCCCCACAAGTATTTACGGGGTATGCTGGTGTTCACAAGAAATTCTAATCATGTGCTTCAAATATTGGAACATCGTTTTGAGTCCACAACATTTTTTTTTCTGAAAAGCAAGAAAAAAAGTTCACATATTCTCTTTTCAAAAATATTTCTCGAATGAAAAAGTCATAAAAATGAAAAAAAAGTGAATGCGTTTTTAAAAACTGATCGACAAACTTTTTGCCCACTGGAAGATTGATGAGTGCCCCCTTGGAGTCCACTGATCCCATAGGAAGCTGAACATCTTTTCAATAATATCACGATACTTCTAAGAGAACGAAAAATGAAGATATATGAGGGCTCGGCTAAAAAAACACACACACAAATCTGATTCGCGTTCGCCGCAAAATGTGTGTACGAAACGTGTGAGGAAAGTTTCAAAAAAAAAAAACGCCAATGATGAGGGTGGTGTTGAAACACGTGTATCGAGGGGCGCGATGTGCAATACGATGCATTCACACACTGATTTTTGCGATGAAAATAAGTTGTGACAGCTGTCATGACAGGTTCTACTCGGCGGTTGAATAAAATTTGAAACAAGTGCATCCGCTGGTGTTTATTTATTGCAATAATCAGTAGGAAGACCGAACCAGCGGCGGCTCAAAGATTGAATTTATGGCCAACCGGTGGACAACTGGCACCTTAACGCATAATTTTTATGTGTCGAGAGGTTTTTATGATGCCTGAGGCGCCTGCGCCAATAATTTATGAAGAAGTATCGATGACAAATTGAGATGGAAGTGAAAAATGAAATGGATTAGTGATGGCAGATGCAAGATATCGATTATATTTGAAAAAAAAAGTTCGAGCAGTTGCGAAAGTTCGAGCAGGTGCAATTCGAATTGTTCAATAGAACAATAAAACGAAGAACGCAAGGCTTTATTCTCATTGTCAATAGGCAGAACGCAACCAACCAGCGTGGGAATTTCATACGCGTTTCCCTTTTTGGCCTTAAATGCGAATAATGGAAAATTGAATTCAAATTTTAATTTCAAATTAAAAATGCGGCAAATGTCTGTAAAGTTAGGACAAGTTGTTTACGGATTTTTTTGCATTTGTAAATCCAGCCTAGAAAACTTATCTGATTTATGTTTTTTTCTAATAATATTTGAATTTCGTTTCAAATTTCGTTTCTTCCAATATATAAATTCGAAAAAATATATTTGCAGATATATAATTAAGTTGACTTGTAGATACCATTATTAAGTCATCTAGTTTGTGGATCTAGATTTTGTGGATGTTCCTTTTTCAACCAGACTGTATATATACTCAGAGATTCGAAAAACACGAACCGCGTTTGGTTTAAACATTGGGGTTTCACGGGAGTTCCCAAAAACCCGCGGATTGTCCCAAAACTTTTATCGTACCAGTACGACACTCCAATTACACATCGCCCTCAATTTAGCGTATTGGGCGACTTTTGTTTCGACTAATTAAATTTTTTCTCTATTTTGGCCAAAATATTTCGCCGGTTATCCTAAACCAATTCGCGGTTCGTTCTGACCGAATCACTCAATATTTTTTATTCGTAAATATTGTCTACGCCGCTCGAGTATGGAAAATTGACTACATAAATGCCAAAAACATTTCGGTGAATGCCTGGCTAGTGCGGTATGTGCCTTTAACTTATCCTTACTCTTAAGCCCGAAAATCTACATTCCAAGACAAATTTTTGTCGTTGTCGTGCGACTTGTAAAATACAGTAATCTGTTTCCAAAAAAAAACGGCTACCGTTTTTATTCTATGTACACACACACACACGTATGTCGCCAGAGGCCTTGCAGTTAGCGTGTGCTTTCGTTTATTTTTTTTCAAAATGCTATAAACCTAAACCATATGAGCTGCAAGGTCTTGATTTGTGGTGCCAAAATTGTAGTGCCAACATTTTTTGGAGGGAAACGTGCTACATTCTATCGTCAAATTCTGAATTAAAAATGAGATTTGATTTTTGAATATACACTTATTCCAAAATGTTACCCTCGAAATAAAAAAGAAGCAAAGTGTTGTGTGTCTGACAAGAGATGCCACTTGCACCAAGAATATTTGCAATGTTTCGGAAAAGAACACAATTGAGCCGAATCAAATGTTTCAATCAGGCACATTCCACGAAAATCAATTTAACAAAAGAAAAAACATTGTCGGCATGACATTCGTAGAAGAACAAATTCTCGTAGTTACATATTTGCGATTAATAAAAATTGGCGATAAACTATAAAATATGGGTAGTATGGAAATATGGTGGGAATGAACGAGATTCTTGAAAATTGGATGATTCGAAATGTAAATAGAAACCAGCGGAAATTGAGGCGGGACGAACACGAGGAGGAAGACGAGGATGGGAAAAAACGTGGACGAATGATTTTCGTCGTTGCGCGATGGTTTCCTATTTTGGAAATGAAAACAAAAAGCATGGGAATGTAAACAGCATTTATGTTTATGTGAGGCAAAAATGCGTGTTGTTATTTTTTTGCTCTGCCATATAAGTGCATGAGCATTGGAGCATTGACAACATCCACATAACACAATTCTCGCACGTTTCTCATTTCTGAGTGTTTTATGTAACACTGATATTTTAAATGAAATATGCTTTTTAAATATTTTTTGAGTAATTCTTAATTTTCCGAGGATCTGGGTGAAAGCATGTATTTTTTATATAAGCTGGATTTGTTTTTATTTCTCGAAATTCCACTTTTGTGGAAAATAGTTATTGATAGAGATGTTTATTAGTGATATAATAAATGAAAATACAACAGATCAACTTTAAAATGCGAAACGAACTATATTGGACACTTTGGAATAATCTTCTAGTTTCAAACAAATGTGACCGCCTGCACTTTTTTGTTTAAACTAAATAATCCCTACCATAAATTATGAAAAAGGAAATTTGAAACTCTTTTTTCGCAAACATACAAATAAGCCGCCCATTCAAAATGCTTAGCATATATATATATATATATATATATATATATATATATATATATATATATATATATATATATATATATATATATATATATATATATATATATATATATATATATATATATATTTGAATTTATATTTTCTTTATGAAAAATAATACATTCGATTAAAATGAGAATTTGCTTGAGGGGAATTTCATATTTCATTTTCATCGAAATTTTAATTCTTAACATGTTTGAAACAATAAAGAACATTCGAATACTAGTTTGAAGACATAGCAAACAAAACGATGAAGAACTGACAAAATGAAAAGAAAAGTTGTTGAGTCGAAGTGTTTCAAGAGGGCCGGAGGTGATTCGCCAAGTCGGCATGCCACCCCGTCCGCAAATTGTTTGTTTAATTAAAATTTTGCGAGTGTCTTGTGGTGTATGCATGTTGCAACATTAGCGAGCATCCGCGCCAAGACCTGACCGACTTTTGAAAACAGAAAACACAACGCATTCCGTTGGTAATAAATGCGCGAGCAGTGCGATCATAAGTGCTTAATGAATGCAACTCTTTGGATTTCGCGTCGAATGAAACGGCAAAAGCTCACAAAGAATTTGCACATAATTGCATGGTGAACACCATTATACATAATTAGTGGCACGACTCGAGACAGCAACCACATCAGTGTTAATTATTCAAGAAAGTAATAGACAACGACATATACGTTGTAATGAAATGAGGCGGGTTATGAAGGAGGATTATGGTTCATAAAAGGGCCACAAAATTAATATTCGCATCTAATGAGTTTTGCGTATGAGGTTATGATAATTAAATTTTTAAAATGTATTGCCAGGAAATTTTTTAATTTCGAGATTCAATTTCCCAAATTCAACGCCACTCAGATCGTTTCAGAATTCAGAAGAATATCGATTCACGAATAGGCGGAAATTACTCTCACAACCAAAAATCCAAACGAAATTTAATTAAATCGTCTGAAGAAAGATAACGAAAAGTTTATTGAGAATTGGAAAATGGAATTTCCATATATAATTAAGGGAAACATACTTTTAGATAATTGAAATAACATCATTAGGATTTATATAAATATGCATAGTATATAAATGATGCGCCTGATTATAATTGGACGAGCATTTGAGTTATGATACAATGAGAAATACAATTATGAATTACTCAAAAATAAGAAAAATAATTAAAAACTCAAAAATACACATTTTTGAGGATTATTCCCATTCTAGAACGCAGCAAAAAGAAAAGAAATTATCAACATACTTTTAATGAAAATAAAAAATTTAAAATCATTCAGAAAAAAAGATGTTGAAATATGCGCATATGATGAATACAAATTGGCAAGAATTCGCATTCGAAATGTCTCAAAAAATGTGTGAAAAACCATCAAACGAAAGGTTGAAAAACCTTTTGGAAGCGACAAAAATTGAAATTGTATATTCAAAAGTTAGACGAGAAAGGAATGCGCAGAGTGCGACAAAATAAGTGACGAGAAGCTGAGATGAACATATTCATATAAGCCGCTGGCAACTCGCCAAATGTCGCCGCCGTTCTCACCACCAATATGCAAATTACGCATGCGAATGCATGTGCGCGCGTGTGTGTGTGTGTGTATGCCTATGTGTGGTGTGCTTCATCATCATCATCATCATGATTTGCCATGATTCGAAATGTGTTCAAAACGAACAAGGCAAAGTCGGCCCTCTCGACGCCGTCAAAATCGATAAGTTGAACGCGCTCGAGTGAGTGCACCCATTTCAAATGTTGAATGATTGTTATAAAAGGTGTGCAACAAACTTGCCGAAGAAAAGTCAACATTTTGTTCCGTCTATTTTCGACGTTGAAAATGAGTTGTCTGATAATTAAAATTGAGTAATTAGCAAGACGGCCTCTCGCAACATATGAGGGGATATACGCTGCAAAATTGAAATCCTCCTCAAAGGAATTCGAAAATAAACGTTATAAATATATGTGAGATGAAATATTATATAAATTTGTATGAAAAAGCGTTCTTTCGTTTTCTTTGTCATAAAATTTTCGGACAAATCACAAGGCAAAAATGTGACTGCGAAAACCTTTCTTTAGCCTAAATGCTAAAAAAATTTCAGAAGTTTCAGCATTCAGTGTGTGCATTTCACCTAGGTGTATACTTCGTCAATAAAAAATTTCGAAAAATTTCAAATGGTAATATTGAAAAAAGAAGAATACAAGTTCTATTTTGTGTCAAAATGAAAAAAAAACTTTTCTTTTCATATAATCATGCATGACTGTAAGACTAAAATAAATAATTTCAAAAGAAAAAACCCAATGTAATTGACCTCCAGCGATTGCCGATTTTTTCACATTCGAAAGTATCTAAATTTACGAAAACTCAACGAGACAAATTTAAATTTTTGAAAATATTCTCTTGGGAACGAATCAAAACAAAAAAGGCAAAATGTACTTGAAATGGGCGAAAGTATCAAGTGGAATTTTCACTTGTCCAACGTTTAAAAAGTGTCACCAAGTGCCTATAAATCAACTAGTGTGCATGTGTATGGGTTGTTCTGCTTTGGCTCACTTCTCACTAAAAGTTCCCATGGGGACCATAAAAATATAGAAGATTCGCCTTCCATGAGCAGCGTATAGTTGCAATTTTGATTAAAAACAAACAACGCGCATCGCAACAAAGAAAAACGTGAAACTCGAAATGGATGGTGGCTGGAGACCGAAATGAAAAGAATTTCGAGAGCAAAAAGAGAGCAGCGACAACCGGGGAGGGTCCCGGAAATGGGTTGTGAATGAGCATATGGCCGGGATTTTGGCGCTTTTCGAAGACAGGAGTCTCTCGACTTGCGCGTCCACTCAAATTGTTGTTAATTATGCGGAAACAAGTGGATGAAGATGGTGCGCGATAAAACGAACAATTTATTGCTAATAAAACTCATTGATTTTTAAAATATTTTATTAAATATAATATATGAGGCAATGAAAATTAGTTTTAAAAAAGTTTTTAAAAAAGTATTACAACCGAATTATTATCGGTCTAGTAACGAGCTATGCCTAAAGCAATTCAATTAACAAAATTAAAATTGGTTGCAAATATACATGAATGATTCTTTTACGCAAGTACATAGGTGAAATATTTTATGGAAAGATTAAATTATTTCATGAACTCTTCGTGATGGCTAGAAAAGAATTTTACTTATTTCTCGGAACGCTTCATTGTCATATTCGGTCATTGATTTACACACGGCTGGACTAGTGAGCATATCCCGAAATAAAGCGATAATCTGAAGATATATTTATTAATCATTATAAAATGCAAGAAATAGTAAACAAGTAGAATAAACGTTGTTCGACATCAATTCCTTATATTTCTATGTTGCTTATTAGAAAAATGACGTCTATACCAAAATTGAACCTCGGTGAGAAAGAGCGATGCGTCGCGTCAAATCAAGAATTTTTGGGCAGTTCGCCTTTTTCCAGTCTTCCTCTTCGGTGGACGTCGGCACGATTGGCAACCTAGGGACGAAGCAGAACGAACTGCCCAAAAATTAATACAAAATTAACGAGGACAACCTCTTGAAATAACGACTTTTAATCACGACGCGGGCACTTTTAAAGACATCGTGTTTAATTTTCACGTAATTGAGAATTTTGTATGCCCAATATTTGGTGTTTCGAGGTCACAGAGATGAGTACCAATGAAAATTGTGCAGGAATATTGAAAATTAGTGAAATTGAAATCATTGCGGACTATGCATTTTATTTGACGACAATACACACGTTGTTTATTTCTCAAAGGATTTTTCCGATGTGAATTAACGTAGAATTTTAGATATTTTAATTTAATTTTTTCGATTTCTTATCTATTTTCGTTCATAATTTTATACTTTTAAAGACTGCCCCTAAAAATTCCAAGAGTAAATGCCATTATTTTATATTTCTTCAATTTAAAAACATCATAAACATTTGATGGTTTTTCTGCAGAATTTTTAAACAATCGAAAAATTACCCTTTTTTGATTCTTTATGTCTTCTTCAAGAGTTTGAATTCGCGCATTTTGTCGTTTTACGAGTAAACTCTTGTTCTGAAAATTTTCTGTTTTTATATATTAAGAGTTTAGAATGGTTTTTCAAAAACCTTTTCTATCTCATAAGATTTTTTGATTTTCTCTTTCATTGCTTTGGCCCATCGTTTTTTAAGTTCTTCGGGTACTGGTAAATTATATTTTACCAGAGTGTCGTACTCTATTTCAAGTTGTTTAATTTCTTCCTCGTTATCAACATCAAATCTGTTTTCCTCATTTTTCGTTACTAATGGCGAAGTTTTTTTCCTCATTTCTTTCATGTTTCTTTCGAAATTCATATCCAACTCCGCCTCGGAAGATTCATCATCGGAACTAAACTAATCAAATTTCAATTGGTTAAAGGTTTAATCAAATACCTAATTTTAGTACGATTGTTTCTCAATGAGCGCGAATCATCCTCAATGGAATATTCTTCAATAATTATTGACCTCAAACAAAAATATTGATTAAAGAAAAAAATACAAAACAAACTTTCTTCTAGTGTCGTTTATTGATCGCATAGATTCTTTCTCTTCGACTGTTGGTGGAATAGTGATATTCTCTTCAATCATAGATTGTTTTTCATGGAGATTCGATGAAACATTTTCAGTTTCTATAATATCGTTTTAAATGAAATGACAATGTTTTTTTTTTTTTTTAAATAATCCTCTTACGATTTAAATTCCAGTGATCTTGATAATTAGAAATCTTCCAGCGGAAATTTCTTTCTGAACTTATTAGACTATTTCTGATCCAAACAAGTCCTTCATAATCATCCGAGCTCAAATTGTAATTATCTTAATAGAAGAATTTAAAATAGTATATAAAAAGTAAAATTTAACATTTACCTAAAACATTATCAACATCAATGATGTCACCAAAAACTTCACTGTTCAGTTTGTACATATTATTCCAGCGCATCCTTTCAAAATTACACGGCACTTTGACCTGAACATTTTTCAATAATTCAATCAATAATTCAATTAAAATATTCCGAAACCTCCCACAGACCGTCGCAATATCTCGTATCCCAGACATCTCGAATTATTCGAACATCACTGAACGAGTCTAACACGCCTGTACGATTAAGATAGAAGCTGACCCATTTTCCTACGTACCACCTTCTATCTTTATCGGATCTACGAAAATGTTTCTGTTAAAAAATTTTCATTTTTTTATAAAACCTCAAATATGACGGAAATAATACGTCCGGAATGTCCTCGTAAGCGACAGAAATAAATAAATCGTCGCGTCCATTTCGCAAAACACCCGACGAACAGATAAATCCTTCGAATCGTTTTCTAGTTTCATCCTTATTGGATTCCGGCCGAATCATGGCAGGTTTCGATTCAGTATCCAACAAATCTCGATCTCCCTATAAGAATTCCATATTCAAGTCATATATATATATAGTCATATATATAAGTCATATATATAAGTCATATATATATATATAGTCATATATATATATTCAAGTCATATATATATATATATATATATATATATAATACGCCTATAGGCGTTCCCTCGACAAACGCGTGTCGAGGAAGCGAGAAGTACGCGAGACTGTGGTACATTGCATTATAGCGTACACGCATTTAATATTCAGTCAAAGATAAATTTACACGGATTTCGCGAATTTGAAGGCTGCGTCAAATGACTGATTGGTAGCGGGAAATTCAATTTCGCGAGTCTCTAATTGGACTCTTCAAGTAAAAATTCAAACGAATTTCCGAAAGATTCTTACATCGTGACAAGATGCAATGAAAAATAAGGATTTATCTGAATTTGTCCCGACAACAACGCCATTCTCAGTATTCATTAATCTAGAAGTAAATCCCATGAAAAATGCGTTAAATTCAAATATTACAGCAACGAAACATTCATCTTTAGAAGAAAAGACGAAAAAGACTGATAACGACGAATTCGTTAAACATCAATGTTTTCTGAGTCGCTATCTATCAATTATATCTGTGAGATGATCGTGGCCCATACATTTTTTAATTATTTTTTTTTCAAATATAGTCGGCGTCCGGCGACTGCTGTACGCGGGTAGATTTACACGCATGCACCTTGAAAAGGTCTCGCCAAGCGTGAATGCTTATTTTGCTGTTTTCACGTGAACTGCTTCATTTTTCTTGATGAGTTTGGCATTTCTTAGAATTTCTAATGTCGTTCGATTAAAAAATTATCGAACCGACCCAAAAAATTTGAAATAACCTGTTAGTCCGTGCGAGACCAAGAGAAAGACGCATTCCCGTAAATCTACCCGCGTACAGCAGTCGCCGGACGCCGACTATATCTCGATAATTATTACCTGCGCGTACACTAAAATGCAGAGTACGCAAACACGCGAACGCCTCTTTGCCTCGAAACCCCATGGCACGTGACCAATATTTTTTTTTGAATTTCTTTCAGTCGTTTGACTACGGTTTGCCGAACAACTTCATAGAAGAAAAAGAGGCATGCGGCTAAGCATAAATTTCTACATTTTAAAAATTAGCCTGTGATAGGGCGCCGCACTTGCATTGTTGTTTTTTTGTAAGTGTCAATCAATTTTTCTAGGCATTTGTGGGTTGCGGCGAGCCGTGTAACACTGACAATAAATATTGTGGACCTATTAATACAATAAAACAATGTGAAGAATTACACATATTTCTAACAAGGGATGTAAAAAAATGCAAATATAATATAATTTCTTTAAATTTTTGTAAAATAATATCCATTATGAAAATGAACTCTAGAATGCAAAGTAAGTGGTTAGTCTGGGCAGGACCACAAAAAAATAACTGAATAAAGTATAGGTCTTTACAATAAAAAACATTAAAAAATACTTAGCAGCAAAAAAGCCAAAGAAACAGCAATGAAATTAAATCATCATTGATATAACGATAAAAAGTATTGAGACTGATGGTGACGTAGAAACGACGGAGGAAAAGACCTTCGGGGAAACGTTGAGTGGAAAGAAATGCTCCGTCTCTCATAACCCCACACTTTCTCAAACACCATTCCGCCGAAACTAATGATTTTTGGCACCACTTTTTGCTTCCCAGCCGATTTTAGCACCCATTTTTAATGCTTCCTTTTAAATGATTTTTTGCTGTTAGTTTATTTTTGAAAGTTATTAAATTCGACTTCAAAAGTTTGTTTCGATTCAAAAATTAAAAAAAAAACAATCAGGAGAGGAGCATGAAGAGGCACGTTTTTTCTGAGATATGAAAACGTAAAAATTATTCAAAAATAATTTGAAAAAAATAATATCAAAATGTTGTCTCACCGACTCATTGTTGCCGTCCTGCTTCTTTTGTCGCATGTTGTACACATACCATTGATTTTCATTTGTCGCTGTAGAACAATAACGACGACACACAATTCTCATACCAATGAGGTCTGCTTCAGGTAAAAACGATGTGATGTTTAATGTATCCAGAACATCCTGAACTTTGTTAGAAATGGGTTGGATAGAGCGAAGCAGTGCAGCAAAACCTCGAGAAAATTAGTTGTAAAAACATTCATTTTTACGTTTTCGTGAATTTCTTTTCGAACATCAACAATCTCACAAATTATCTGTAACGAAATGAACTTTGTGAACGAGAAAAAAACACAATTTGTCAAACTTCGCAATTCCTAACTCCAGTTCGAGGAATCGTTTCGACAAATTGTGCACATTTTCGAATATTCTCTACAACTCTCTCTCGACAAAGTTCATCTGGTTTGCTGAAATTACGATGTGAAAAAATCCGAAGTCTAATATATATATCATGCTTTGCTTTAAATTCCAGACATCTACCCATTTCGAGTGTACAGATATCAAACATTCTTGAATGCAAAACAACGATCTGAAACAATTTATAAATTACAAAAAAAAAGGAAAACAATACGTCATGTGATGAAGAAATGAATAATGTTCGTTCATTCTTGGTGACGCCAACAATGACGCCTCTTTCCCAATTCATTCTGAAACAATAATCATTAACAACATTTGATGCTCATTTGAATATGTATATGTTTTGGGTGTACCTTTAAACGAATAAAAAACAAGTAAGCTGATTTTGATTTTTTTATTTGTATGAAAATAAACTTTTTATACAATACAAGAATGATTTATATCTAACATCTACTGTATTCGTACGAGTATCTTGAATTATTTTTATAAACGAAACATCAAATCGTTTATTTCATTGAAGAGCTCGGAATTGTAATTGCGCATCGAGTCGCACACTTTTCGATTTGAAAGCATTTCCCGAAACAGGTTGATAAGCTGCAACCAGCATAATTAGCTCATTCTCGTTTTTGAGCAAAACTTTTCTGTTTTCTTGAACTGATTTTTCCAGTGCTTCGATCACAGTAATTCCGTTCGAAGTTGAATAGCTTTTTGAAGATAATCCTTCATCATTAGATGAATGTCGTGAAGAAGGCTTGAAAATGGGAAAAAATAATATTTAATAATTCGCAACTACCTTTGGTTTCAATACTTTCTTTAACTTCCTTTGGATCTCTACTGAAATCCGATTGGTGAGTTCTTCGGGAACAGGTAGAGAGTTCTTTTTGAGAAAATCGTATGTCCTTCTTAATTCCTTGATTTCGACAGATTCGGGAGAAACTGAACGGCTACTGGTTATGGAATTGCTTTCTGATGAATATCGGCGTGAATCAGAAGACGCTCGGTGTTCCACTGATTTTGACCTTCTGAAAATAAAAATGTTAATGTGTAAAGATCAGAATGACAGCTGCAAGCGAGACACATTGTAGACACGCGAAAACTGACGACGCCATGATGAATTAAATTTTTAACGTTTCGTATCCATTTCTGCGAATATATACAGGTTTCTAAACGTACCTCTGGTGAGTTGCTTTTGCTTCATAATGCCCATCTCTTCTTGGATTTTCCAGATTTTCCATAAATTTTTCAGGTTTTAGATTATATGAAGTTACTTCAGGTAGTTCACGTAGGCTCCTTTAAAAATTTGTTTGGAGATTAAACAAATTTCAATATCTTTATGATTTCAAAAAAAAAAAAAATATACCGTGAAGAATCGGAATATCTGTTTGTATCCGTTTCATAATAATCACGCTCTTCACTTTTTGTTATTCTGTTTTTCACCGAATTCATCTTTTCACGTTCTGGAGAATACCCACGCGATCTTTAAAATTTTTGAAATAATTTTTGGTAATCTTCAAAATTTACCTCTCATAGTCGTTTCTCCGCGAGTTTTCCGGATAATTAAAATCTCGGGAACTCCTTATTTCTCGGTTTTCTTCCCATTGATCTTGATTATCAGCAACAGCCCAACGGAAATCTGCAGAGTAAAGTTTTGCAAAGACCCAAACATTGTCATTGAAAGGTCGAAGGCGATTGTAGAATTTGAGCTTATTATGTAAGTCGATGATATTTCCACAAGCAGAACTATAGAGTATTGGTAGATCATGGTTTAAAAATTTGCCGTTGAATTCGCAAGGAACTTGTACCTGAAATTTGCCAACTACTTCGTCCGGACAATTTGAAACAAAAATGAAGAAAAAAAAGTTCGCGAGGAGTCTATAACCGAAATTTGTGATGTATTCCTACCTGCCATCGATTAAACATAAACCGTGTAGGCAATAGATCATCAATCATTTCGATTTCACAGCTGTAATCCATAAAATTCGCATCATTGACTGTAAAAGAAAACCAATGTCCAATAAAATCTTTTCGCGGGCGATCTGATCTGCATAATTGGAAATTTTCTTTGTATTCATAATCAAAATACCTTAGAAAAGACGGAAACATAACATCTCGCATGTTTTTGAATGGCACCCAAATATAGAGTTCATCTTTTCTATTTGTGAATGCTCCGTCAGTACAAATTAATCCTTGCAGACGTCGTAAATTTTTATTGGGTTTGGTAATCTAACAAAAATGTCGTAAAATATTTTTAAAATATTTTAATATGTTTTAATGCATACTTTTACAGCATCAGATGATCGCTTGAGCTCAATATCGTATACGTGCCACATATCTCTACATCTTTGGCAATAAATTTTACTTCCGATGAGAGTTTCTTTTGCGAACGGTAGAGTCAATTTCCAATCGTCAATTACTCTCTAAAAACACTTCGAATATTAACGCATGAACAATAATTATACCTCCAAGAAATCAGTTTGCAACACCCTATAATAGCCGTCGTTCACGTATTCCTCCCTTGATCCAATTACACGACAAAAAATCTTAAAGAATGGTTAACTGGATGTTCTATTTTAAATAATTGAATAATACGATCTACAAAATAAATACTTTTGTTATATACAGTATTCGAGTTCAAATCTAATGTTCAATGTTTGCTTACTTACCGAACAACTTTGCAATCCAGGCATTATTTTGGTCGAGACGAAATTTTCGCATTTTCTAATCTTTATAGCTTTGCGTGAACAGAAATACTTTGAAGTTCTTGGAAGTTGTCTGTAATCTATAATATTTCAGCGATATAGTACATAGTAGACGTTCAGCGTCGGCTGTACACGGCTGCGCGTGTTGATAAACTAGTTAGTTATTTCGCATTTTAGGACTCATTTCGATAATTGTTCGATTCAGTGACGCTAGGAAATGCGAAATTTAACAGAAAAAAAAAACAATTCATGCGAAATTTTTAAAATAACAATTATGGCGAAACCATAAATACGCATGTTCGGGCAGTTGCCGGACGCCGATTATAATAGCTTTAAAAAACAATACACTGATTGGAATTTGACACAACTCCCAAGTGTGATTGGAATTCCATCTTCATCGCAATTGTTGTATGAAATTAAAGTCTGAAAACACAAGTAAAAATTCAAACGAATTTCCGAAAGATTCTTACATCGTGACAAGATGCAATGAAAAATAAGGATTTATCTGAATTTGTCCCGACAACAACGCCATTCTCAGTATTCATTAATCTAGAAGTAAATCCCATGAAAAATGCGTTAAATTCAAATATTACAGCAACGAAACATTCATCTTTAGAAGAAAAGACGAAAAAGACTGATAACGACGAATTCGTTAAACATCAATGTTTTCTGAGTCGCTATCTATCAATTATATCTGTGAGATGATCGTGGCCCATACATTTTTTAATTATTTTTTTTTCAAATATAGTCGGCGTCCAGCGACTGCTGTACGCGGGTAGATTTACGCGCATGCACCTTGAAAAGGTCTCGCCACGTGTGAGCGCTTATTTTGCTGTTTTCACGTGAACTGCTTCATTTTTCTTGATGAGTTTGGCATTTCTTAGAATTTCTAATGTCGTTCGATTAAAAAGTTATCGAACCGACCCAAAAAATTTGAAATAACCTGTTAGTCCGTGCGAGACCAAGAGAAAGACGCATTCCCGTAAATCTACCCGCGTACAGCAGTCGCCGGACGCCGACTATACATATATAACATTGTTGTGGATGGATAAATTTAAAATGGAATTGGTTGAAGATTTGAATTTCCGTTTTATGGAATATGTAGTGAAAAATTTTTATGAAAAAATGTTTAAATGCAGAAAAAAGTTTAAAAACATTATTTTTCTGTATTGAAATTTTTTCTATTTAATTATCTCTAATTGAAGCTTTATTGATATTATCAATCTGCGAAAACCAAATTTTCAATATCCACCAAGGGAATATTGCCCTCAAATCCACCAAGGGAATATTGCCCTCAAATCCACCAAGGGAATATTGCCCTCAAATCCACCAAGGGAATATTGCCCTCACTTGAATTCACATAACAAATAAAAATAAAAACAATGCAAAAAAACCGAGTGACTATTGTTTCAAATATACTTTTAAAAAACCTATTAATTGTTGTTATTAAAAATTGGACATTGCGTTCCGTTCATATATTTATTTATACGAACATAAATGATCATTATAATTTATCAAAAATGACAAAAGAAACAAATTTCAATAATTCGCGAAAATATATTCAATTTTTTAATGTTTAAAAGGTAAGAAAGAATAATACCAACTCGATTTCAGAGTTTATGAATTATTTCCGCGAATAAATATTTAATTGCAAATTATTTAAGAATGGATTCATGGGAAAACTTTTTTTTAGAACTGCTCGTTTATTTTGCATAGATTCTTAAAAACGTATAAACAAGTTAGAGAAAATAAACATTAAAAAATTAATAACGAAAAAAACATCTCAGCAAATCGGGATGTAGAAATTGCAGTGAATTGAGATTTCGGTGAAACGCGGGTGAATAGCCGATAAAACGGTATTTGAGAGAGTGTGTGTTTTTGAGAGGCGGAGACATTTATTTCCACTCGACGTTTCAACGAATCTCACGTTCGCCCGCCTTTTCCTACAGTAATTTGCTATTGTGCCACAGTAATTTGCAATTTTGCCGCACAGTTTTCCTTTATAGTTTTTCATTTTTTGAAAATTTTTAAAATCATATCTATTCAATTTTGCAAGATTAGCGAATTTGTCATGTTTACCCACGCAAAATTATTCAAGTTTGACTCTAAAAAAGGAATTTTTGCATTGCGCCGAATAGGTCGCTAGTTAAGTTCTTCCATGTTATTTTATACTATTTATTTATTTTTTTTGCTCGAAAAATCTTTCCGTAAATACCTCGAATTCGGGGAAACGGTGGTGAAAACAAATGTCTCCGCCCTCTCAAATAATTTGTAACCACTCCGTTTAAAATTTTTGGTGCGATATCTGAGAAGCCCATATGAATTGATGACAAGACAGTGACATTTTCGAATTCAGTTGCATTGAAAACCTATCTGTGCACATTTTCATGGCTGTTCGTTGATTCGCATCCGCACAACACAAAAAAATGGTCCTGAATTCGAAAATGAAACGTTTTTATAAAATGAGTAAGCTTTTTAATTTCCTTTTCATATAATATTTATAAATATATCAATTTTCATTGCGCCAACAAGACTCAAATGTTTATAAATAGTACATTTATTTTATATTAAAAGGATGATGAACAAATTTTTTCTCACTTTTACATAAATCTGTAAGATATTTTCTTAAAAAGAAATGAAATTGCTAAAAAAATTTGCAAGTTTAACGAAAAATTCGACACGGCCGAAAAATTTGGAACGAAATTCCTAGGCCAAATCAATTTAATGGATATTTTAGAGTTTTCTCGAAAAACATTCAGCTACATAAATATATTAAATTTTTTGCTTATTTTACTAACTTCGCTAATGGAACACGAAGGTTTGTCAGTGAAAATAGTAACAGCACGACCTAATAGTAGAAGAATTGCTATAAATTAATCTGTGTTGAAATAACTTCAACCTCTATGAAGCAATGTAATCATATATCGTTAAATTGAGACAAGTTTCAGTTCATTTTTGTAGGTAATGAATTATACACCGTCGTCATCTTCTCCTGATGTTCCCTCAACACCACAGTCCAGCGAAGGAATCACATCGCCAGAAACACAGAAATTCACCAAATCTCATCCTCCACGAAAACCGTATCAGCCACCAATTCCAAGATTAGCGAAAACTACAACCGTCACTTCATCAGTAGCATTGGTTTTATCAATTTCGGTGGACTGTGTTATATTATGGATTGTTCAAACATGCAAGGTAATACGAATCGCGTTGAGTCGCAACTGGCAGGTATATGCTTTTTCTTGAATTGCCGGAGAAAATAATGTTATCGTTTAGAACTTTCACATAGGTGATTGGTTAATTGTTGGATTATATCCTGGAGGAAACATTGCTTCGTTTAATAGCTCGCCGTTAGTGGTTTCAGCTCATCCGACGAAAATTGTAAATGGAAGGGTATTGGTGAGATAATTACAATTTTTTTTATTGTCGACGACACATGACTTTCGGAGAGGGAGGGGTTTCATAAAAATTTGAACGAAGCGATTTTGTCTCAGACTAATTTACTTTCTGACTTTGTTCTAAACTTAGTTAAAACTTTAAAATTATTTACAGGTGTATTCTACACTCTCAGATACAGCAAACATGCAATTTAATTCTTATGAATTCGGCAAAGTCGGAGTCCAAACATCTCTTTTTCATCTGATTTCGAAACGAGGAAGAGATATTGGGGTTTGGGTTCAATGGTGAGAATTTCGGAATGAAATATAAAAATCAAATCCCGAAATTGGTTATTCAGGCTAAACGAGCTAGAAGCTATTCAAACACCACACCGTTGTGAATGGGAAGTCGTCGAAGTGGACAATGGATGGTTAGAACGGAGAAATCGTTATTGTAATTTACTAATTGTAATCAAAAATTGAAGCCTCGACGTAAATGAGTGTATTGATGGTGATATACGAGAATTTATGGATTTTATTCGCAATAAAAACTCGCGAAAAGTACAAAGTTTTAAAATGGGTTATCATTTTACATCATGTCATTTTAGAAAGGAGATGATATTTCGGATATGTTCGAAAAGAACGACATAATACGGCATTATGGATTTCTCGTAGAAGTTCGTGATATAAAAATGCAGATTTGTGTTTGGTACGTTCGATTTATTTGCTAAGAGTGCAACGAACCAATGAATTTATTCATTAAAAAGGCAATGCAGAAAATATAAACAATTTTATCCATTATTTCTTTTCTTATTTTCTCTGCATTGCCTAAATAAATAGTTTTAATTTTTTTGCATTATATGTGCATTTCTTACATTCCCGCATTGGAAAAATGCGTAATTTAAAAAATGTTATTTTTGCATGAATAAGCCCATGAGTATAGGTCACCTGGTCTGACAGCGGATACTGATCACTTGGCGAAAATACCTGACGAATACATCGTGAATCAAGCAATAGGTTTAAAACAAATTTAAAAAAAAAAACAAAAATCAGGTTTTTAAAGGTTTGAAACCGTTTGTTGGACAATGGATAAACTTCGACACTTCGTAATTCTTATTTTCACAATTCAACAAATGATTTTTTTTGCAGAAGGGAACACTTGACGAAACTATCCAATCCAAAAGGTCTCAATCGCTTTTTCATCACAGAATATATGCCAATTTCGAGTCCAATTGGATTTTCGATTTGTCAAATTGGAAGAGCGCTGAGAGTATGCCAAATATTCTTAACGATGCCTTTTTCTATTTTAAGATAATATTAACAGCGACAATTGTGAAAGGAACCGACCACAAGTCAATTTACGAAATTCCAGACTTTGGATTCGTTCTGGATAAGAAATCCGTCCTACGGTCAGTGTTTTGAAAAAGAAAAAAACTTAGAATTATGCGTGCGACATGTGGTTTTTTGACATCCCTATAAAATGCTAATATAGATCTGGTGCAACTCAGCAAATTGTGATCGAACGGACAACGTATAATACACGAAAACTCTTTGGAATTAGCTGGAAAGTGATGGCTGCTACGATTCTCAGATCAACCGATGAAATGATTCCGGTAATAGTACTACTTTTTAGTTGAAAATGAACAACTTATTTATAGACGCAGCGAATTAGCATGAGAAAAGTTGCACCGTTTGGTAGTTACGAACTATGCAGCGTAATATCGGGTGAACGACAAAATGCTTCACATCGTCAGCCACTCGGCTCGAATACTAGCATGAACAGTGCGAATGGAAGGCGAGAAAACTACAATTCGTTCGAAATGAACAAGAAGCGACAGAGGCCAACTCAAGAAGGTCTAACGCTGGTTTGTTTATTAAATTTGCGTTAATAACTTTATTTCGAAATTAGGATCTCAATGCAATGATTGAGAAAATCGATTTCGGTAGAAAGTGTGGAATTCTTTGGGTGTTTGATACAAATTCGAATGGTAGTGTTTTTTTTCTCATTTTTTTTCTAATCTAGTAACTCTTCAGTTCATTTTGTTTTCCAAGATGATCCACCGTTTGAGTTGGGCTTGACAGTTGACGTTCATCTGATTTCGATTGCCGATGAAACTGCGAAAAATGGTTTTCGATGGAGTTTGAGTCGATACAAAAAATTACCGCCGAGATGTATGTGCATGGTTGAGAAGAATCGATTAATGGTAATGTTATATCTGATTCTTTGAACGAAAATTTGTTTTTTAGGTTTTGGAAGAAGCAATGTACACAGGAAACAATGACAAATTGGGACGATCAATTTTGAGAGGAAAACTGTTTTCAACGATTATTGATGAGCATAATGTATGTTGATTTTTTATTAGCATTATTTGAACAAAACCCGTTTCAGTTATTCAATCAAAATCGAATTCCGCCATTTGTTGATATTGTTATCATTATTACACGAGTCAAAGTAGCTAATGCTTTATATGATCCGACGAAAACGGTAAATGCGGGTCTCCCTGAGGTATATTCAATAGATGGCTAAATTAACATGTTGAGAATACTTTTAACAGACATCTATTGAGAATAGTCGTCATTCAGTGATTGGAATTCATTTTAAGCGATTGAAAACTGAAATATTCTCCTTAAACACCACACATCGCACTGAATGTCAGCTATGCACTATTAAAAATTCTTTTTTTTGTTCAGTTTGAAGATTGTCGTGGACCGAATATGTTTGAATGTTGAAAAAATTGATTTAAATTTACGCCTTGACTTTTCCGCCCACGACAATAAAGACGTGATTTTTTTTTCAAATTACTAGCTTCCTTCATATATGTAGATAGTAACTAATATGTGGTTTTTTATAGATGTTTTCGTGGGTCTTGGTACAGCTCAATAAATATATTCCACAACCACCGCCACAAGTCCTAGTTCCTTCAACAATTATTTCGCATTACATTCCGGGTCACTATATTCAAACTGCAGTTCAGAGTTCGGGTTAGTCTTTTGTTTGTAGTTTTACTTTCTGATTTCTAGGTTGTTTTGCAGAAAATTCAAAACCGATGGAAGAAGTCCCAACATCACCGAGCACCGCTGTGTCATCATTATCAACTGAATCCCAAGAATGATAGAATCTTATCAAAAAACGTTTTCTTTTTGATAAGAAATTTTAATTCTCTTCTGGTGTACATTTTTGATGAGGCGCAATTTTAAATCAATTTAACATGAAAGATATTTTTCCGCCTCCGCACAGAATCCAAATGTTCGGGTGTCTTTTTCGTTGTTCAGATAACCTTTGTAATTTTGAGCAAATTACGGTCGTTTCCCCTCTTTTTACGTGTGCCACATAAATCAGCAGATAAATTGAAAGATTCATTATTTTACTAGATATCTAGTCATTATTTATTGTTGCTACCGGTATTATATAAATATTGTTCTACTAACTGCGATAATCCCCTCATTGAAAAACAAAAATACCAGACCATGTTTATTGTGATTTTTCTACAAATATAAAAAATGTTTTAAGATGTCATAAAAAAGGCCTTGGTTTCTCACGCTTTTATTTTCTATTTCTGTAAAAATTATTTCAGATGCTGAGTCCTTTTGCACACACAAACCAAGAAGTGTTTGTTGTGGCCATGAAAGATGGTGAAAACATGATTGTTGTTAATTTAATTGGCGACAAAAAATTTACAATACCACATTCAATTTTGGCTTCAAACAATATTCACTTGGGACAATGTTGCTATATCGACTCATCTTTCGAAAATCAATATTCAAAAATAACTAAAACGACATTCGAACTTATTAAATTCACTATTAACAAAAATATAGCGATAGCTCAAAACATCGAAGGCAAATTGATTTTGAATGGCAAGAAATACGCGTTTGCAACACAACATTTCGGAATTGTCGTATGCCTTAACAATCAAATTCGGAACGAAATGCTTGATAAGAAATATAAAATAAATGTGAGACTGTAAGTTTTACGCAGTATTTTAAAAACCATTTTCTTCAATTTGAAGCATAAAAGAACCCGAGAGAGTAGGATTTTCTACGAAATGGGGAGGTACAATCAATGAATCGACAATTAACAACATTGTCTCGAAAAGAGGCAGTTTGTCGAACTCGACGACAACGACTGCGAAGAAATTAAATATGCTTACTGAAAATTCAAAGAACAACGAAGAAAAAAAAGATGAGAAAACGATACCAGTCATTGGAATTATTGTTTCTGAAATTAAGCCAACGAAGTATTATGTCTGGTGTAAAGAAACATCACCAGGACACGACGGCATTTTAATATCAAAATTGCCGCTTCAAATCGGAACATGGGTTACAATGAAATTCAGGTAAAAGTTTTCCTTAAACATTTCAAAAGCTTATTGTTTTTTTCAGTAATGAAGATTTCAACAAATACTTTGTTCATCCACCTTCGAATGTTCCATTATTTGAAGTGAGCAACTATTGTATTATGAAATCACTGTTTCCAACCACTTTATCAGCTCGGTCGATCACGGTTTGCTAATGAATATATATTGTCGGCGTCAAACGACTGAAGAGAGGCGGAGCCTTCAAATTCGTGAAACCAGTGCAGATTTAAATTTTTCGTTGACTGAATTTTAAATGCGCGTACACTATAATGCAATACACGTAGTCTTACGTACTTCTCGCTGGCTTGAGACGCATTGGCATATTGCCAATAATTTTTTAATTTCGTCAAGTCGTTTGATGCCAACAATAACATTTTAAAAGTGTATTTTTAAGATTTCAAATATTAATATAAAAATTGATAGCAACTTCGATGATTGCTACGAAGATAAACTGTTCGGAAATTTACGGTATATAGATTTCAATTTTCAAAAACTACCTTCATGCAAGTCTTTTAGCGATTCGAATGGTTTAATTAAAAACCCAGGAAACTATACCATCTCAATTATTCGCCATATTCCGAAAGTATGTAAAAATGGCAATTTTTCCGTCTGGTCTATTTCGACCGCAATCAAGGTAGTGTGATTTTGTTTAATTGCTTAAAAATTATAAATTTAAGAATATGGAAGAAAATTTTATAAAAAAGAAAACTAAAAATCGGACGACAGTTTCTCAGAGAATAATGAACCAACAAACGGAGGTTAATGTTTTTAAATTAAAAAATTTGTGTTCTACTAAAAGTTTTAAATACAAAATTGGTCTTGACTAATGTTTTGTCAGCAACCATTCCGAATTGGTCCACACAATGTACCGGATAAACCCCACCGATCGGGACGGACAGGGGACGCGATTTCGATTGAGATAACTAGCGGGCCATTTTGGTATAACCAGGGAAATAATTAGTTGAAACTAAAGCCGCCGAACCAACCGATATTCGTCCTTTTCGAAACATTAGAATTACAATAGTATTTGCACAGTTTTTTTTTTGGTTTCAGCTTAGTATTACTCCCGATCAAGGCAAAAACATTGGGTTTCCTGCTGCTCCTGCTCCTAAATTAGAAGTTTTTTTTTTCATGTATTCAAAATTCAAAATATTATTTTTAGGAAAAAAGAGCGCTGGTAACGCATGTAAAGAAGTCGCCCAATGATCCGAACGTGTATGTTTGTTATTTGTGGCTCATCGATGAACACAAGTAACCAATTTGAATTTATTTATTTAAATCGAAAATCTATATTTAGAGACTCTTTTTATTCCTGCAAAAACGATAAAATGGAGGCGGGACAATTTTTCATCGGCAAATTCAAATATTCGGTAAAACATATCCGGGTTTTATTCTTTATGTACATTTCCGGTTATTCTGTTTAGTTTTCTGTAAGCGAGTAGATTTGCGAGAATGTATCGACGTTAGAAAATTCAAGGAAATGTCAAACATAGCATATGTATATTGTAAGATTCAAATTTGCAGAATCGTTGGAGCTGCGTGGAGGTAAAAAGAACCATTTCGAAGCTTTTCGACGGAGTTGCGATCGATAATGGAGTCGAAGTGCATCTTACTGTGTTTCTACGAAATGCACCTTCCGCCGAAAATAAATATCCGACGACGTTTCATTCCTACATGGGCTTTATTGTAATTTTCTTGTAAATTTTTTTTTGCATTTAAAATTTTAGACGGACAACTTCGAAAAGTTACCATACGATTGCAGCAAAGGAGTAAATATTGCGGCTCGAAAACTGAAAGTTGACGATAAATACCAATGGTGTGTCTATAAAGTTATGGAAAAAATTAAAAATTAATTGAAATGCGCAACTTTCTTACTTATTCTCAACTGTTCGTATTGTTTCGTTATTTATTTGTCAGCTTAATAATTGAGTCAATCCATAAATGGTTTATGAAGATTCATAATAATAAACGTTCTGAACTGGATAATTTCAAAACATATACAATGCGTTGCAGAACTATAAGGCCACTCCCGAACTTCAGCGCCGCGCAATTGAAATCGTGTTCAACATGAAAATTACCTATACGTACCAATTTTTATGTTAGTATCTTTAAAAGTAACCGCGTAGTGGTAAAAAGGTAAAAAACCATTTTTTTAGCGGTGCAGAATTGTAAAGCCACACCCATAATTCGAACTACATATTTAGCATTTTTCGAAACTGTGATGGGACCAGCGTGCATGAAAATCGTTGTGTGGCTTTAAAAACTTGCAGTATTCCCTATTTTTCTATTTTGGAGCATTTTGAAATGTCGGGTGGCAGCAAAGAATTTAAATGGGACTGCATAATTCCAGTAGATGAAAAACGGTTGAATGATAGATGAAAAATAGATGGGCCAGAAAAATAGTTGAAAACGTGCTAAAAATAAAAGAAAAAAAGATAGCGGAAAAAACAGATGAAAACCTCTAATAAATAGACGAAAAATAGATTACGAATAACCGTTCAGGAAAATGGACAAAAAACGGATAAAAAAGAGACAAATAACGGATGGAATTAAATGCGCATGATACTGTATACAAATTGTGTAGATTTTCGTTTTGTGTACGCATACTTCTTATGAATTTCGAAAAAGAGATTTCTAAAAATTATTACTTTCGCTTTCCTTGGATTTATAAAAAAAATAGTTGCTGAAATATCTCAAAAAAATTAGAACCATTTAAAACATGCGTCGACAACTTTTCCCTCAATTTTCGAGGAGGTCTCACAGTGTGGAAATTCTTGAATGATCAGTATGTTCTCCTGATTTGAATCAAATGAAGAACATCTGAGGGGAGTCAGTACGGCGCTTCTATAGCAAAGGAAGAAAATTCGGGATCGTTTGTAAGCTCAAAACCGAAATCGAAGTCGAGTGGATGACGTTAGAGCAGAAATTCAAATCTAAATCGATCCAATATGTTTCAAACCTTCTCAAATCTATGCCGGACCGTGTTTTTTTTAAGTGTTATTACCTTAAAACGAAGTGCCACCAAATACTAAACTATTCTTGACTTTGAGTTTATAAGTTTTTTCTTAAGGTGGTTTCATAAAATGGTTTTATTCTGCACCGCTTGAAAAATGGGTTTCAACCATTACATATCTAGCCAGGAGTTACAATGTAAACAGCATCGTTGATCTGCATTGCATTATCATCAAAAATCACTCTTTCATTTAATCTTTTTATGTCTTCAGAGTACTTTATCGATTGTCCGAGAGTTTGAAATATTTTATCCTTTTCATCTATTATTTCTTTTGAATACTTTAATTCTGTGATCCTCTACATTCTTCAGATTGCTGCGCTCTTCTAAATCCCTGAATTTGTGTTCTTTTCTCAGACAAAACCGTGGTTTGTATTTAATTCATTCACAGATATATGGAGACGCAGAGATTTACAGACAGACGGAGAGCAGTTGCGCTCGCAAAGATACTCAGCCGGCCATGTGCAAATCGTTTAAACCAAAATATGGTTGTTGAAAAGGACACCGTAATGGATAAAAATGTAGTTTTTCCTACTAATTTTCTCCTGAATTTTCGTGTTTAGGCTTCAAATTCGATGATGTGGGAAGATGAAGAAGAACCATCAACATCAAAAAATTCAGAAGAAAGCCTTTTTCAAGGGTAACTTTTATTTATAAAATTCGCCAAAATACGAGTAGCATGTGTAGATATTATTTTTTATTATTTAATTAAACAAGTAGAATAATTTAAGGGAAAATCAATTATACCCGTCAAGAAAAAATGCAGCAAATATAAGTCATCACAAACAAAATGAACGTGAAGAGGATATGGCTGCCCAAGGACAATTGTATTCCGAAATGCCTCCGGCAAACATCAAAAAAGGAAATTCTGCTGAAGGTTTCAAATTAAATACAAATCACGTTTAGGGGCCAATGAAGAGTAAATTTAAAAAAAAAATGAAAAAATTAGAGAAAATGAAAAATTATATATTTTTTTCTGCATTGAAATATTCTTCTTTTGCATTTCTTTATTTTATGTAAAATACTCTTAAGAGCCGTCCAGTAGCTCGTCTCAACCATCGACAAGCCGACAAGCGGCATCCCCTACAGTCCCACTTGATTTGCCTTTTAGACGAAGAGAACCAACATTAGAAGAATGTTATGGTAATTAAATGGTGAAGAAATAAGAAAATAAAAAATTAATTCAGCTGCTTTACTTGTTCGTCCTTTTGAGGATAATGCCGAACCAGCTACAACGTCGAATTCAAAAATGTCCACTGACAAACTTGTAGCATTGTCACCATCGAAGGCCGTTAATATTTTGCCTGGTAAATATCTTTGTTCACTCGTAAACATTGTAGTGAAATATTATTTAGTTAATCGAAACTTGATTATCACTTCAACAAATAATTTGATTGCGATCGGAAGGAAGCCGCAAAACTACGCGGTCTCATCAACTCTGTCCAATAAAAAAAGTAAGATTTTAGTATTACTTGAAATAAATTTTGCAAATAGTTTAACTTTATAGATTTCGCAGAAAACTCAAAAACCCCGTTAAGAAAAACTAAAAACCATGTTCAAATTGGGCAAAAAACCAGTTTTTTTGAGTTTTTTTTAATTTGCATGTTATCATAATATTTAAATGTATCTTGAAATTCCGTAATTCTGTGAGTTTTATGCATATTAGTTGCTTTTCGAAATTATATGATATTTTATTTTGAAAAATCTTTAAAACATTTTTTCTTGAGAAATTTGTCAAAGTCAGTTTGATCCATCATCTCAATCGACACTCGGATGGCAAGCAGAAAAAAAGAATTTGCGCGAACGAATCGCTCATATGTACTGCAATGAGACTCTCGCCGATGTTTATTTTGTTGTTGGAAATGATCAGTGCAAGCAGGTATCAGAAACAAAAAACAAAATATTTTTTGTCAATTGATGTTTAGACTATTCCCGCCCATAAGTTTGTGCTTTCTATTGGTAGTGTGGTGTTCGACGCGATGTTCAATGGCGGACTGACACCGAGAAATACGGACACACCGTTGGAAATCGAGCTACCCGATGTAGAACCATCGGCATTCTTAACCTTACTCAAATTTTTGTATTCTGATGAGGTGTCTATTGGTCCAGAATCCGTAATGACGACGCTATACACGGCGAAAAAGTATGCGGTTCCTGCAATGGAGACAGCTTGCGTGGAATTCTTGAAACAGAGTCTTGAAGCTGACAATGCATTTATGCTTCTATCGCAGGTACTTCAAGCATCAAAATTAGAAAGTTATTACCTATTATTTATTCAGGCGAAACTTTTCGAAGAACCTCAACTGGAGCAGCTTTGTCTCGACCTCATTGACAAAAATACTCTTGAAGCAATCAACGCTGACGGGTTCACCGATATCGATTTGGCGACACTTTGCGACGTTCTGAATAGAAACTCTCTGCGAGTTCGAGAAATTCATTTATTCCAGGTAATGATTTTATTCTAAACGCAGTGTGCAACATTTCGCCGAACCGCCGGCTTTTATAAATTCCGACATGTCAATCGGATGAGGCTCAAAACCGTTCTTCTCCAACAGTTTCATTGTTGTTTCGGATCCTTGATGTAGAATCACGTGTTTCCCAACGACGACAGCGTTGCACGCAAATTTCTTTGCATCTTCTTCGGGAACCTGTAAATCACAAATTTTTTCATAACAACCAGCAAAAATATACTTGAACAATATCAGTATAATTTTGAATATTATTCTGCGAAACTGGATCAAATGCAGGCAAATACGATAAAGCTTGATTCTCATTCAAAGGACAAAAACATGTGTCGATGTGATAAAACCTATCAATTTTCTTTTTGAGATTTTCATTGTGAATATTACCTAGGATCTATAAGCCTCGCTGCTACTACTTGAAATTCGTCGTCTTTTGATATAAGCAAATTCTTAGAAATATCGGAACACGAGCGGTGATCTGAACGTGGCCCCACTCCGCTCACTAATGTGTTCATTCCTTTACTACACCAAAGAGCATCACCAGCGCCTGGAATTCGAAAGTGTCAAAATCGTCAATGGATTCGATTTGTACCTTCGTGCACAAGTTCTTTATTGTAAAATGTTTCGTAACCAATGGATTCGAAAAATCTTTGATAATAGACGAATTCACCGGCGCGTTCGGGATATGCAAAGTGGGAAAGATAGACTTTTCTGCCTCGGATAATTCCAGCGTTTGCGCAGAATACTATGTCTGGATAGTGCTTCGCATCCTATTAATCAACAATTTTCTTGAAAAAGAGGTCCTCGTTCAACCTCCGATTCCATCACTTCTACATTTGCTCCGCATTTTTCAATTGTAGACTTCAGCATCTCCCATTGTTTTGTCGCTTTTGAGCTATCCGCTTGATTGTGAACATCCATCCAAGCGTTTATGGAGTAATTGACCTGGAATTGATATTTAATCAATCTCCGATCGCATATTTGTTTCAATAGGATACACAGTCCTCACAGGTAAATAAAATACGGTCTGAGAGCCCTCGAAATTTGATAACAAAAGTGAAGCACTTTTTATAAATGAAAAATGTATTTCTGATCGACGACCTTTCTTCCATTGAATGTTTTATTTTTACCTTATAATGACTCGGTCGTGTCATCATTATTCGTTTCGCTGCCCCCATCATAGCTTTATTGACTATATTTCGGCTCATTATTTCGAGTTTTTGGGTTCCAGTTAATATCGAATCTAATTAATATCTAGAAATAATTAAATGGTTATTCAAATTTTCACGTTTTCAGGCGGTGGTTCGATGGGCGAAAGCAGAATGCGAACGTCGAAATGTTCCATGCACAGCGGAAAATAAACGAGTTGTTCTTGGAAATGCGCTACAACTTATCAGATTCCCTTTGATGAAAATTGACGAATTTGCGCTGCACGTTGGTAAGAAGCCAATGGAAGTGGAAATTATAACTAAAATTCTCATACAGAGCCGGAAAGTCTTCTATCCGATAGAGAAATGACGCAGATCTTTAAATATCTTGCCGTCAATCCTTCAGATCGCCCGGAATTAGTATACTCAGACACCCCAAGATGCTACATGTCATCAACTGAAAAAGTGGTATCGAGATTCCAAAGGCATGAGAATCGTTGGGGCTATTGTGGAACGCCGGATCGTATCAAGTACTATTATATAGCTTCTTTTGAAAATTTCGGAAGTCATTTTCAGATTTACTGTTGATCGCAGTATTTTTGTTATTGGATTGGGATTGTATGGATCCATTCATGGTCCACATCAGTACAAAGTCCAAATCAAGTTAATCCACTGTGGAACTGGAAAGACTTTAACTGAGCATGACACCAGTTTTGTTTGTGATGGTACACCGACCCCGTGTAGAGTGTTGTTCAAAGAGCCAGTGGAAATTCTTCCAGCAGTCACTTACATAGCATCAGCGTGTGTGATGGTATTTTTCATAATTTTATTCATCTTCCAAAATAACTGATTTTCAGGGTCCGGACACGTATTACGGAACCAAAGGTCTTCGTCGAATTGTTCATACGGAAGCTGACGTAACATTCCAATTCACGTACGCTGCTGTTAACAACAACGGAACAAGTGTCGAAGATGGACAAATCCCAGAAATTGTATTTTACACGGCACAGAAATAGAATTTATTTATACGAATGTATGAATGTTATTATATAAGTTTTTCTGAGAATTCATCGTCTGTTATTTGGCGATCTGCGTCTAAACTCACAGTAATTGGACTCCGTGGCGAATGAATCTGAATTGAATAGATTTTTGATTGTAATTTGAACAAACGATCGAACTTCAGCTCTTCCATCGCTTTTCACTGATATTCTTGTCACACGATTGTCATTTTCTTTTTCCATACTAGAACTACTTGTTGGGGAAGGTGCAGATGACAATGATTCCTCAGATACTTCGTCCTCTTCATAATTGTCTTGATCTCCTGTTGGAGAATTTGCAAAGTTGATTGGTTGCATTTTGATGAGCCCAATTGCGTTAACCGGCTGGGCTTCACCGCTTGCTTCATCGTCAGAATCCGATTCCGAATCAGCGTGTGCATACATGTTTGTCGACGACAATCTTGGCGGTGGATTAGCTGGAAGTGGCGGTGGTGGTTGCTGAACTTCTCCATCATCTTCAATCTCGGGAAGTTCATCTCCAGAGTTCAACTCTTTGAATTCGTCGAGTTGTTGATTCGAACGAGCTGTACTCACAGTGGAAATCATATCCAATCCAGGAGATTTTGATGGAATCTCAAGTTCTTCTGAATACAGAAAAAATAAAATTAGAGTGGATTTTCCTGATCAACCTTCGGAATCAGATATTTCAGACGCGGTTCCAGCAGGAATCGCAGGCTGTCGCGTCGTCGGTGATTCGACTAATTCTTCCACGACTTCCGGTGTTTTACTACGAGTTGCTTCACTTTTGATAAACTCGATAACTGACATTTTTGGATCAACGTCTTCTAAATAAACTTTCAAGATGTTGAATAATTCTTAAATTCTACCATCGTCTTCAGAATGGATTGAAATAGATTCGTAGACTCTGGTAATGGCAGGACGAGCCCGAAGAACTTTGGGACCTTCATTATTTTCATGTGTATTCTTGATTGCGTTGCTCAAATCATCTTCGTTGATTTCTTGAACAACATCGGTGGAAATTGAAACGACATCCTGTGCAATATTGAAAATGATAAGAATTTTCGAAAATTAAAAAAAATGGTGAAGCAACAGACATTTTCTCTTTTGTTTGAAACAATGAGTAATTTTCAACAATGAGTTGAAACTTGGTCTAAAAATAGAATGATGTGATAGAACAAACACATCAAGGTGTTGGTCATCATAAAGAAATTGCGTTTTATTAATCCTATTACGAGATTTGAAAGGCTGGCAGAATATGAGCAAAGAATTATTACCTCAACAACGACTTCCGTTCGATCATCTTCAGTATGATTAATAACTCTTTCCATCAAGATGTCATTCAGATTAATGCTGTCAGCATTTTCTTTCTTCGGGGCAGTTCGAAGTTCTATAATGAACCATCAAATCGTTTGGTTTTTTTTCGTTTTCCTTATAAATTAGAACCTAAATTTATGTCGTCGACATCATTTATTGACTCATTCGCTGCCGAGATCACTGCTTGTGTGGATGGTTGTGGCTGCGAATAGGTTAGTGACCCGCCTAGAAATCCGTTCTCATAAGTATATTCCATAAAAGAGATCATACTTCGAAGTAATTGCACCGGCGGCTCTTTATCTTTGAAAAGGACACCGTAATGGATAAAAATGTAGTTTTTCCTACTAATTTTCTCCTGAATTTTCGTGTTTAGGCTTCAAATTCGATGATGTGGGAAGATGAAGAAGAACCATCAACATCAAAAAATTCAGAAGAAAGCCTTTTTCAAGGGTAACTTTTATTTATAAAATTCGCCAAAATACGAGTAGCATGTGTAGATATTATTTTTTATTATTTAATTAAACAAGTAGAATAATTTAAGGGAAAATCAATTATACCCGTCAAGAAAAAATGCAGCAAATATAAGTCATCACAAACAAAATGAACGTGAAGAGGATATGGCTGCCCAAGGACAATTGTATTCCGAAATGCCTCCGGCAAACATCAAAAAAGGAAATTCTGCTGAAGGTTTCAAATTAAATACAAATCACGTTTAGGGGCCAATGAAGAGTAAATTAAAAAAAAAAATGAAAAAATTAGAGAAAATGAAAAATTATATATTTTTTTCTGCATTGAAATATTCTTCTTTTGCATTTCTTTATTTTATGTAAAATACTCTTAAGAGCCGTCCAGTAGCTCGTCTCAACCATCGACAAGCCGACAAGCGGCATCCCCTACAGTCCCACTTGATTTGCCTTTTAGACGAAGAGAACCAACATTAGAAGAATGTTATGGTAATTAAATGGTGAAGAAATAAGAAAATAAAAAATTAATTCAGCTGCTTTACTTGTTCGTCCTTTTGAGGATAATGCCGAACCAGCTACAACGTCGAATTCAAAAATGTCCACTGACAAACTTGTAGCATTGTCACCATCGAAGGCCGTTAATATTTTGCCTGGTAAATATCTTTGTTCACTCGTAAACATTGTAGTGAAATATTATTTAGTTAATCGAAACTTGATTATCACTTCAACAAATAATTTGATTGCGATCGGAAGGAAGCCGCAAAACTACGCGGTCTCATCAACTCTGTCCAATAAAAAAAGTAAGATTTTAGTATTACTTGAAATAAATTTTGCAAATAGTTTAACTTTATAGATTTCGCAGAAAACTCAAAAACCCCGTTAAGAAAAACTAAAAACCATGTTCAAATTGGGCAAAAAACCAGTTTTTTTGAGTTTTTTTTAATTTGCATGTTATCATAATATTTAAATGTATCTTGAAATTCCGTAATTCTGTGAGTTTTATGCATATTAGTTGCTTTTCGAAATTATATGATATTTTATTTTGAAAAATCTTTAAAACATTTTTTCTTGAGAAATTTGTCAAAGTCAGTTTGATCCATCATCTCAATCGACACTCGGATGGCAAGCAGAAAAAAAGAATTTGCGCGAACGAATCGCTCATATGTACTGCAATGAGACTCTCGCCGATGTTTATTTTGTTGTTGGAAATGATCAGTGCAAGCAGGTATCAGAAACAAAAAACAAAATATTTTTTGTCAATTGATGTTTAGACTATTCCCGCCCATAAGTTTGTGCTTTCTATTGGTAGTGTGGTGTTCGACGCGATGTTCAATGGCGGACTGACACCGAGAAATACGGACACACCGTTGGAAATCGAGCTACCCGATGTAGAACCATCGGCATTCTTAACCTTACTCAAATTTTTGTATTCTGATGAGGTGTCTATTGGTCCAGAATCCGTAATGACGACGCTATACACGGCGAAAAAGTATGCGGTTCCTGCAATGGAGACAGCTTGCGTGGAATTCTTGAAACAGAGTCTTGAAGCTGACAATGCATTTATGCTTCTATCGCAGGTACTTCAAGCATCAAAATTAGAAAGTTATTACCTATTATTTATTCAGGCGAAACTTTTCGAAGAACCTCAACTGGAGCAGCTTTGTCTCGACCTCATTGACAAAAATACTCTTGAAGCAATCAACGCTGACGGGTTCACCGATATCGATTTGGCGACACTTTGCGACGTTCTGAATAGAAACTCTCTGCGAGTTCGAGAAATTCATTTATTCCAGGTAATGATTTTATTCTAAACGCAGTGTGCAACATTTCGCCGAACCGCCGGCTTTTATAAATTCCGACATGTCAATCGGATGAGGCTCAAAACCGTTCTTCTCCAACAGTTTCATTGTTGTTTCGGATCCTTGATGTAGAATCACGTGTTTCCCAACGACGACAGCGTTGCACGCAAATTTCTTTGCATCTTCTTCGGGAACCTGTAAATCACAAATTTTTTCATAACAACCAGCAAAAATATACTTGAACAATATCAGTATAATTTTGAATATTATTCTGCGAAACTGGATCAAATGCAGGCAAATACGATAAAGCTTGATTCTCATTCAAAGGACAAAAACATGTGTCGATGTGATAAAACCTATCAATTTTCTTTTTGAGATTTTCATTGTGAATATTACCTAGGATCTATAAGCCTCGCTGCTACTACTTGAAATTCGTCGTCTTTTGATATAAGCAAATTCTTAGAAATATCGGAACACGAGCGGTGATCTGAACGTGGCCCCACTCCGCTCACTAATGTGTTCATTCCTTTACTACACCAAAGAGCATCACCAGCGCCTGGAATTCGAAAGTGTCAAAATCGTCAATGGATTCGATTTGTACCTTCGTGCACAAGTTCTTTATTGTAAAATGTTTCGTAACCAATGGATTCGAAAAATCTTTGATAATAGACGAATTCACCGGCGCGTTCGGGATATGCAAAGTGGGAAAGATAGACTTTTCTGCCTCGGATAATTCCAGCGTTTGCGCAGAATACTATGTCTGGATAGTGCTTCGCATCCTATTAATCAACAATTTTCTTGAAAAAGAGGTCCTCGTTCAACCTCCGATTCCATCACTTCTACATTTGCTCCGCATTTTTCAATTGTAGACTTCAGCATCTCCCATTGTTTTGTCGCTTTTGAGCTATCCGCTTGATTGTGAACATCCATCCAAGCGTTTATGGAGTAATTGACCTGGAATTGATATTTAATCAATCTCCGATCGCATATTTGTTTCAATAGGATACACAGTCCTCACAGGTAAATAAAATACGGTCTGAGAGCCCTCGAAATTTGATAACAAAAGTGAAGCACTTTTTATAAATGAAAAATGTATTTCTGATCGACGACCTTTCTTCCATTGAATGTTTTATTTTTACCTTATAATGACTCGGTCGTGTCATCATTATTCGTTTCGCTGCCCCCATCATAGCTTTATTGACTATATTTCGGCTCATTATTTCGAGTTTTTGGGTTCCAGTTAATATCGAATCTAATTAATATCTAGAAATAATTAAATGGTTATTCAAATTTTCACGTTTTCAGGCGGTGGTTCGATGGGCGAAAGCAGAATGCGAACGTCGAAATGTTCCATGCACAGCGGAAAATAAACGAGTTGTTCTTGGAAATGCGCTACAACTTATCAGATTCCCTTTGATGAAAATTGACGAATTTGCGCTGCACGTTGGTAAGAAGCCAATGGAAGTGGAAATTATAACTAAAATTCTCATACAGAGCCGGAAAGTCTTCTATCCGATAGAGAAATGACGCAGATCTTTAAATATCTTGCCGTCAATCCTTCAGATCGCCCGGAATTAGTATACTCAGACACCCCAAGATGCTACATGTCATCAACTGAAAAAGTGGTATCGAGATTCCAAAGGCATGAGAATCGTTGGGGCTATTGTGGAACGCCGGATCGTATCAAGTACTATTATATAGCTTCTTTTGAAAATTTCGGAAGTCATTTTCAGATTTACTGTTGATCGCAGTATTTTTGTTATTGGATTGGGATTGTATGGATCCATTCATGGTCCACATCAGTACAAAGTCCAAATCAAGTTAATCCACTGTGGAACTGGAAAGACTTTAACTGAGCATGACACCAGTTTTGTTTGTGATGGTACACCGACCCCGTGTAGAGTGTTGTTCAAAGAGCCAGTGGAAATTCTTCCAGCAGTCACTTACATAGCATCAGCGTGTGTGATGGTATTTTTCATAATTTTATTCATCTTCCAAAATAACTGATTTTCAGGGTCCGGACACGTATTACGGAACCAAAGGTCTTCGTCGAATTGTTCATACGGAAGCTGACGTAACATTCCAATTCACGTACGCTGCTGTTAACAACAACGGAACAAGTGTCGAAGATGGACAAATCCCAGAAATTGTATTTTACACGGCACAGAAATAGAATTTATTTATACGAATGTATGAATGTTATTATATAAGTTTTTCTGAGAATTCATCGTCTGTTATTTGGCGATCTGCGTCTAAACTCACAGTAATTGGACTCCGTGGCGAATGAATCTGAATTGAATAGATTTTTGATTGTAATTTGAACAAACGATCGAACTTCAGCTCTTCCATCGCTTTTCACTGATATTCTTGTCACACGATTGTCATTTTCTTTTTCCATACTAGAACTACTTGTTGGGGAAGGTGCAGATGACAATGATTCCTCAGATACTTCGTCCTCTTCATAATTGTCTTGATCTCCTGTTGGAGAATTTGCAAAGTTGATTGGTTGCATTTTGATGAGCCCAATTGCGTTAACCGGCTGGGCTTCACCGCTTGCTTCATCGTCAGAATCCGATTCCGAATCAGCGTGTGCATACATGTTTGTCGACGACAATCTTGGCGGTGGATTAGCTGGAAGTGGCGGTGGTGGTTGCTGAACTTCTCCATCATCTTCAATCTCGGGAAGTTCATCTCCAGAGTTCAACTCTTTGAATTCGTCGAGTTGTTGATTCGAACGAGCTGTACTCACAGTGGAAATCATATCCAATCCAGGAGATTTTGATGGAATCTCAAGTTCTTCTGAATACAGAAAAAATAAAATTAGAGTGGATTTTCCTGATCAACCTTCGGAATCAGATATTTCAGACGCGGTTCCAGCAGGAATCGCAGGCTGTCGCGTCGTCGGTGATTCGACTAATTCTTCCACGACTTCCGGTGTTTTACTACGAGTTGCTTCACTTTTGATAAACTCGATAACTGACATTTTTGGATCAACGTCTTCTAAATAAACTTTCAAGATGTTGAATAATTCTTAAATTCTACCATCGTCTTCAGAATGGATTGAAATAGATTCGTAGACTCTGGTAATGGCAGGACGAGCCCGAAGAACTTTGGGACCTTCATTATTTTCATGTGTATTCTTGATTGCGTTGCTCAAATCATCTTCGTTGATTTCTTGAACAACATCGGTGGAAATTGAAACGACATCCTGTGCAATATTGAAAATGATAAGAATTTTCGAAAATTAAAAAAAATGGTGAAGCAACAGACATTTTCTCTTTTGTTTGAAACAATGAGTAATTTTCAACAATGAGTTGAAACTTGGTCTAAAAATAGAATGATGTGATAGAACAAACACATCAAGGTGTTGGTCATCATAAAGAAATTGCGTTTTATTAATCCTATTACGAGATTTGAAAGGCTGGCAGAATATGAGCAAAGAATTATTACCTCAACAACGACTTCCGTTCGATCATCTTCAGTATGATTAATAACTCTTTCCATCAAGATGTCATTCAGATTAATGCTGTCAGCATTTTCTTTCTTCGGGGCAGTTCGAAGTTCTATAATGAACCATCAAATCGTTTGGTTTTTTTTCGTTTTCCTTATAAATTAAAACCTAAATTTATGTCGTCGACATCATTTATTGACTCATTCGCTGCCGAGATCACTGCTTGTGTGGATGGTTGTGGCTGCGAATAGGTTAGTGACCCGCCTAGAAATCCGTTCTCATAAGTATATTCCATAAAAGAGATCATACTTCGAAGTAATTGCACCGGCGGCTCTTTATCTTGTTTGAACGAGCAACAACAACAACAAATCCGTTGGAATAGGGTGGGTTGTTGCGGCTCGTTGGCAGGCTGGTCATGCTCTTGTCGCTTCGGTGGCTCCTGCGAAGACGATTCGTTTGCCACAACTGTCATGGGTGTCTGTAATAACCGAATGAATGAAAACACGCACATGGCGAATGTTTCGCGTTTTTTTTTTCATTATAAAACATGAGAACGGTCTTGTTCGAAAGAAGCAAACAAAACATGTGTGTTTATGAATGTAGTACGATTTGCTATTATTATGATATGTTGAAAAAAAATAGTGGAAAAGGTTTGAAGTTAAGATTTCGTAGAATATTCCGAGAAATGGACGACATTCCCAAAATGAAATTTTAATTATGAATGCATTTTTCGGAAATTCGTTGATTGGATTTGGTTTCTTTAAACATTAATTTCATTTAAAAGAATTGAAATTTGAAAACGCTGATTAATAACAGCAATCAGCGATAATTAAATTTCAACCAAAATCAAATGTTTAAATTCGATATACGGTATATACTAATTCCTAAAATGCAAACCATGATTTGAATGAGGTGTGTTCTGCGATAGGACGACAATTTGGCGATATCTCAAACATCGCACTTTTTTTGTTATTATGCTCATCAACAGGAAATAAGGTCCATAATTACGGTAATAAATGAACTATTCGGTCAAAGAAAAAAACAAGACAAAAGAATTTCCAGGAAATAAGTGTTGTATGAGGAAAACGCGAAGAAACGAAGGAACTATTTTTCAAGAGCAATTCGCATTTCTGTTTGCTCTCCATGCCAATATTGTTTTACGGGAGACGAGGCGGATGGCAAATTATGAATGTTCCGCAACATGGAGCCATGATACACAAGCATGAGCACACGGTCGAGACGTTTCGAAGAAAAAGCTTGACCAAAGATAAAAAGTCACGCAAACGTTGTGCGGTTTTCGACAGACAGATTCGAACACGGTCAAAATGAACAAATAGGCGAAGCATTAAGAAGTGTGTGGCAAATGATGAAGCGAACAAAACGAAGCAAACTAGTATTTTCATTGACATTTGTCATTATGGATCGATTGAATGAGCCCAACTCGAGTTTGCTGCTCATTTTCTCGGTTTGGTTCTCTGAGCTTTGATGTTGAAAAAATGAGCTCATCGAGCGAGTGTTTTGACACAATGGAAGTGATTAGAACAACCGAATTCGAAAGTGATATCACACTCGCCATTGTTCCCGATTTCGCCCTACATTTTTGACAAGGAAAACATTTTGAGAGTTTGATTTTTTAGGATTGATGATTTGTATATTTTCTTAGTTCTTTTTTTTTCGAAAAAATTATCTTATAGCAGTAGTTCGAAATGTTTAAAAATCAAATTTTTATCCAACTTGAGATGGGCGTCGTCGGCCAATTTTTAATTAAAATATATCAAAGATTTTTGCATAAAAAAGACCAATTAGTTGGAGATTTGTTCTAAAAATAAAATCTAATGTCGTCATAGCTCTCTGCCGAACAAAAATGAAATATTGCGGTCGGTAATTTGAGGAAAGTTTGTTGTGCCAATTATGAGAGAAGAAAACACTCTTGTTAAATACATATACATATGAGTTTGAATAAAATATAGACTGACGACTTTATAGGTTAGATCGACGATCGAAAAAAATTATCTTATTCAGTCTAAAACAATTTAAAGAAACTGAATTCAGCTGAAGGCATCAATGAAAAATATTGGAATGGAAAACTTTTGAATTTCATCGGTTAACAGGAATGTCTAATTTCAGCAAGCCTGATCTTCATTCTCTCCTTGTCGTTATTAAAAAAAAGTTGAAAATTTAATATTCGATAAAGAAATTTAATAAAAAACGGAAATTTGGTACAAATTGTGATTTTTAATTGATGTGTGTTGTATTAAAAGAAGACATGAGAAAAACAATAAACAGAGCTGAATCTGAAGACAAGCGTTCGATAATTGTTGGCACAAAAATTGATTGTTTTCAATTAAGTGACATCAAGAAAATGGAATTGAATAGAATTATAAATTGGAAACGAAGGAAACGCCTTATGAAAAAAAATTGTATTGAAGTGCACTCATGATGCTGATGTGAACGTTGAGAACATCGGCGCAAGCAAATATTCTCTAATGGGAAAGTTAATTCTATTTTTTATTTTTAATCATTAACACATTAATTATTTTAAATCCCGCGCATACTCACATATTCGTATGGTTTTGGATATTCAATTTATAAAATATACAAAAAATACATTGTGAAGTGATCTGGTTTCATTTATTTATTCATTTCGAATCAATTGCGAAAGTTTTTCAACAAAAAATGAAACAATTAAATATAGTTATGCGGCACTGTAGGAGAGAAGAAGCGGCTATAAATTACATGAGAATTGTTGATGGGTCATATGAATTATGTGTGTAGAAAATGCCCCACATATCATCTACAATTATCTATTCTGGCGGAAAAGAAATACAATTACTACGTTTTTTTATTTATAGTTTTCAATCGTTTTCTTTTTTTTTTTCACGACGAAATGTTTTAACGAAAAGAATGATTTAAATTTTCAGCATTTTCGTTTTTATTAAAATTTTTCCTATTTTCTCGAGTCATTAATATACGATTGTTAGCGATTATCATAATAATGAGAAAATTTTATTTTTCTAATGAAGCCACAATAATTATTCATAGAATTGATCCAATTAGGAATATGTTGAAAAAAAATTGGTAGGAATGAATTGGTGTAAACCTAGAGACCTCTTTATTTGTTTATTGCTGTTTTCATGTCAGGTTTCTCTAGTGTGTATATAAGAATGAGAGCCGTGTTCTACTATTTCATATTGACTGGTTTTTGCAACATTTTCATTATCTACTTTTTTAAAAATTAATTAAGTTCAACAAGATATCATTTCAAACCGAAATCCTGGGCAAAACTACAAAAATTTGCGAATCAGTTTCAAAAAACCTGTTCGAATGAAACGTTGATTTAAAAAATGAATGCAACATGAAAAGCAATGAGGTGTGAACTATGCGGTTGTCATAGAAATTTTCTATTGAATATTTCTCACGATTTTATTCCTTTTTTGGTTGTATCTGTGTATGTATGTATGTGCATTTCAACCGGCTTACTCTGCTTCTCTCTATTGTTTTTTCTTTCAAGTTTTATCAAAAGTATTGAAAGGAAGCTAATTAGTGTGAAAAAAAAAAACTATAGGAAAATTAAAAAGTTGAGAAATTATAAAGGCATGCTCGCGTAAAATGATATTCTTTGTACTGGAATAAATGCAATGAGCAACCCACATTTTCTAAACACTCAACGACTTGTTAATATCGATGGATCTTTTTCAATCAGTTCAATCCGAATCATGTTTCTCATTACTTCTCTTTCTGATGCTGACCTTAATCGCAACAGCTTATTGGCGACGTGAAAAATTGGCTGTATGTCAAAAAAACAACGACAATGGTCTTGGCACAAAACCAAAAGTGTAGATTTACGGACTTATGTATAAGGATAGGTTAAAGGCGCATATCGAGACCTCTTTTCCTATTTTACCAATGCAGGGTTGTGAAAAAATGCACATTTATTGATGATTTTACATTTTTTTGTGAAAAATTCCATTTAATGAATAAGTGAGATTCAAACGAGATTTGAAATTGTTAATTGTTTCAAACAGCTGGGTTTGCTCTGAGTCACAGGACATTCAAATAAAAAGGATGTTGAATTAATAATATTCATATTGAAGGTTGGAAATACACGAAAGGATTTCCGATGACTCCGCTGAGCAGATGACCCAGGATGTATTTATAATTTACAATGACAAAGAAAATTATTTCGAAATGATACCAAAGCAAAACACTCATATTTAGACAACAACTTTGCGTACAAAATTCTCGATTACCCTCGAACTGTGTTCATCGTGAGAAGTGCTTAATAAGTCGTCTTTCCAAAAGCTATCAATGTAATCGAACATGCAAGGTTCGAAATTTACAGCAAGAGAATTCTCATTGCGTTGACCCAAGTAATCGCATCAAGTTTTTTTAGCGAATCATCGGCAGTGTAGCACTGATAACCCCATTTGCACACGAGACGTGTTTTCGGCCAAAAAAAAAACCTTATCGCAATTAAAACCCCTCAAATCAAACGATTCTAGATTGCTTCGCTTATTGCAAGTCCCAAATTAATCAACCAATTCTGGTGAAATCTTTCAAGCTAACATTATTTTCGTCCCGTTAACGGTAATCCTACTATGTGTTTGTCGTTGTTGTTGTTGTTGTGTTGGGCATGCAATGCACATTTGATATTAGCCCCTTCGGATTGCCTTTTCGTCAACACTCTTCTTGTCCTCTTCGATTTCGGCAGCAGTCTTGCGCAGTCAACAAAATAATGTGTGTGGTGTGCGTGCTCGGGGCTTCTGGTCGAAAGGCCCTCTGACCGATCGCACATGTGCGTGCTCCGGAGAGCAAATGTGGTGTTTCTATGGATATTCGTTTAATTTTTATGAGCCGAAACGAGCACAATTGTGAGCGCGACGATGAGATGGAGAGGCCTATGAAGGTGTTCAAATTAACACGAGAGCCAACATCTACACTGTGCCATTTATAAACGAGAGAGGCGGTCGGTCCCCCCCCCTTCCCCATTTTCGTTGTCGACGTAACCAGAAATTCGGTTTGCAACCTCTCTCAACAATCATGCATGACACTGTCTGGTACAAGTTTTCGTGAGTTTAACATGTCGAAAAGACTCTCTTTATCAGTAAAAGGACACTAATGATGAAGCCAATGAAACACTGCCTTCTTAATGATATACAGGGTGTCATTTAAGTTCCCGCACAAAAGTTTGACGCCATGAAGAGCTTGGCTGTCGCACTTTTCGTGCACCAATACAATTTATTTTTATTGAACAAGGTACATTTTACTTACTTTCCATGTTTCGCCTCATTCGGATGTGTTTCCGAGAAATGGCGAAGGCTAATATCCATCGTGCTTCCATTATCGAATTTCATAAGCAAAATGTGAGCCCGAGAGACATCATTCAACGGGTCGGTGTGCCTCGTAGAACGGTTTATGACACTATCAAACGATTCAAGGAGCTAAATACGACCAGTGACCGTCCCAGACAAGGAAGACTCGTCTCAGTAATCACTCCTCAGAAGATCAACGACGTTAAATCGAGGATCAGGCGAAAACCCCACAGGAGCATGAGAACGATGGCGTCAGACATGGGAATGAGCATCTTCGCTATGGAAAAAATCGTCAAAACGAAGCTTCGACTGACCCCATATCGTGTCCAAAAGGCGGCAATTCTATCGGCCGTCAGAAAGCAGAGACGCTTCGAAAAAGCAAAACGACTTCTTGCTCGCACGCGGTCTGGAGAACACCTCGTCACTGTCTTCTCCGATGAGAAGCTGTTCACTGTGGAGGCGGCATTCAACTCACAAAACCATTGAGTATTTGCCCAGACATTCCAGCAAGCTTCTGAGAAAGGAAGAACAATTCATCCAGCCTCACATCCTGCCAGTGTGATGGTTTTCGGTGCCATCTGCTCAACCGGGAAGTGCCCCCTGGTTTTCGTGAATCAGGGGGTGAAAATGAACAGAGAAGTCTACGTTCGGGACATTTTGGAGAATCATGTGATGCCCTGTACCCAAACGCATTTCGGTGGGCAGAAATGGGTCTTTCAACAGGACGGAGCACCCGCCCACACTGCCAAAACTACTCAGGAGTGGTGCCAGACCCATTTTCCCGACTTCATCAAGTCATCCGAATGGCCTGATCGCTCCCCAGACCCGAAACCGCTTGACTTTTCCGTGATGGGGTCTTGCAGGAGAAGGTCAACGCAAAACCCCACTCAAGTATAGAGGCTCTGAAGAAGACATTACTGGCGGAATGGGACAATCTTTCCATCGAACACCTGCGTACCACAGTCACATCCTACCCGAAGCGTCTCCGTGAAGTCATAGCTGCGAAAGAAGACCGAATCGAAAAGAGTTAAAAGATAATTATTTGTTATACTATAGAAAAAAATATTTCGAGTCTCGTTTGATTTGGACTTTTAGTTTCAGAAATATACGTCTTCAAAGTTGTGCGGGAACTTAAATGACACCCTGTACACATTTTCGTATCATACGACATTGCAGTCAGTTTTCTTTATTTGCCTATAAGAAATAATACCCTTTTTACGCCAGCAAGGTCTAATTAATAGACATACCAATTATTGACATGAGATAAATCCAATTGAATTAATTAAATGAATGTTTCATAGGGTTCTCAGTTATTTCGCCATTTTTATGATTTGGTATAAATAAATTATGTAATGCATCCTTCGTATATTTCTGATAACTCAAAACTAATCGGACCCGACAAAATGTGGCTCCGGAATCAAATCGATCGGATTTGTAAAATTGTCGGATAAGATTGATTTTGAGATACCAGAGTACCATCGCAAAAGAAACGAGCGCCTTACATAACTGTGGACCATCGCACTTATATAAAGGCAACAATTCAAATTTGAATTTATGCATTGGTAATTCAGGAGCCGTACTATGGATAACCTACGATTAAACTCACCGTAATCTGCACAGGGTATTCGTTTTTTGCGATTGTAATATATTTGAAATAAAAAAATTAAAAAAGTGCGTAAAAATCGCAAAAGCGAAAATTTTCGACGACTGACGCATTTTATGAAAACATTTCTGACGTTGTTATGTGTTCACTTGAATTCCATACAAATGACTTATTTTTATTTATGATGTCTCAACGCATTTCCAAATTAATTGAAAATTTTCCATTTGAAAATTTGAATTGCCGCGTACGATGGATTAAAGGCGCATAGTAGACATGTGTCCGTGTGCGCCTGCAGCGAAGCGCAGCCCGCCAATTTTTTCATTTGAAAGTGTTTTCGATTTTGTGTTTTTCCGTTTGACTCATAGTTTTGCCGCCTATTTCCTCGTTTTCATTAGATTAGTTTGATGATTTTTTATTTTTCGAATTCATTTTGTTGCTAACTGCAGAATTTAATATAAGCCTAGCCTAAAATGCAGCGAACTTATTTAAAATTCGATTTAGGCCGCAATGAATTTGGTTTTATTTCCTTGCCATGACACTGCGCCTTTGTATCGATGATGCTATCAGGTGACATGGAATGCATTTCACAATTTTCTTTCAAAACAATAACAATGATTATCGTTGTTCACTCCACACCTATATTTGTCCTTCAATTCTTTTGCGACATTTGCATCAATCAAATTCTCTCATTCATTGTCACTTCTCGCCGTTCAACAGCGTTCGGCCGAATTTCATAATTGTTAAGCAAGGAGGTTGCTGATGCCCACATTTGTTCTTGTTGTTATTCGACGCACACAGCCAGACACGCAGACGCACAACGACCAGCACTCGCTCACTCTTCCCGCTCGCTTTGCTGGGCGAATCGATTTTCCTTCACTCATACTTTCGAAATGTTTTGGCGGTTTTCAAATTTGTGAGAGCAGTTTGTCTCCGCACGTTTCATTTATTGTCATATGACGTGACCGATAACTCTCTTGCCTCTTGTATCTGGTGCTCATTTCACCATAATAATCGTTCAGAAAACTTGCTCGCAAACGCCATGTCTGAGAGTATGGAAGAGTTGGTTCAACGCGCCAAACTTGCCGAGCAGGCCGAGCGTTATGATGACATGGCCGCTTCAATGAAGAAGGTTGTTTTTAATTTTCCAAAATAATCTATTATTATATTGTCAAGGTTACCGAACAAGGCTCGGAATTATCCAACGAAGAGCGCAATTTGCTCTCTGTTGCTTACAAAAACGTCGTTGGAGCTCGCCGTTCGTCGTGGAGAGTCATCTCTTCGATTGAACAAAAAACTGAGGGATCTGAGAAGAAACAACAACTTGCTAAGGAATACAGACTCAAGGTTGTCGCTATGAGATACTGAAATATATGCATTTCGGAAGTTTAGGTCGAGAAGGAGCTCAATGACATATGTCAAGATGTTCTCAAGCTTCTTGATGATTTCCTCATTCCAAAGGCTCAGGCTGCCGAATCCAAAGTTTTCTATCTCAAGATGAAGGGAGACTACTACCGCTATCTCGCCGAGGTCGCGTCTGAGGACAGACAGGCCGTCGTTGAGAAATCTCAGAAGGCTTATCAGGTTTTGTTAATTGGTAGAACAAATTAGTTATTGAAATGAATTTCTAGGAAGCCTTTGATATTGCCAAGGAAAAGATGCAACCAACTCATCCAATTCGTCTTGGTCTTGCTCTCAACTTCTCGGTATTCTACTACGAGATCTTGAATGCTCCAGACAAGGCTTGTCAGTTGGCTAAGCAGGTGAAAAATGCTCGTCGAAGCATGGGTGTAAATAATATGCTTCCAGGCCTTCGATGATGCCATTGCTGAGCTTGACACGTTGAACGAGGACTCATACAAGGACTCTACCTTGATTATGCAACTTCTCCGTGACAATCTTACTCTCTGGACTTCTGATGCTACAACTGACGACCAGGAACCAGCCGGAGAATTGGACAATTAAGTATGTCTGCTCTTCTGCTACTGTTAAATACAGTGATTTTATAGATAAAATCCTTGCCGTATCATTTCCTCAAGTTTTCTAATTTTTCGGTAATAATCCGGTTAGTTCTACGTGTATGAACTATGAATAAAGGTAAATTTACAGGCTCGCCACTATATTTGATTAACGATTTATTATTACAATGCGAATCAACATTTTGTGATGGAAACGGAATGTACTCAGAGATCACGGTAGAAATTTGATTTACCAACCGGCTAATTAAGATCTCTACATTTCTGTTATCATTGTAGTGTGTTGTTAATCGCACCCATTTTTGGTGTCCCGTATTCAATCCCCCTTTTCGTCTTTATCTTTTAATTCCTGTTTTATTCGGAACAGAACGATTTTTCCGCCCTCGAAATTATTCTATTGTTCTGAAATTTCAAAATAAATTTATTGTAGTCAAAACGAAAACACTGTTTTATCCAAAATAAATTCATCGAATATTTGTGAAATTGGTGAGTGAAACCTGTGTTTGCTAAAAGATGAAAACGGGTAGCTTTAATTGAACCAATTGTGTTTAAATTAAAATTTTGAGCTTTGGTTCCTACGTGCAGAAATTTTTGTCACCTTTTGAGATTAATCGATTTATTTATGTTGCACCTTTCAGACCGTTTTAAACTTAATAGAAATTAAAAGATTTAAGACGAAGTTCACTTGTTGTTTGAATATTGAAAACCCAAATATTGAAACCTAAGTGTACAGATTTAAAATTTTAAACAAAATAGAAGCAATAAGTGCTCCAATGCGAATCAGTATAAAAAACAACGGTTTTATTTAGCACGAAAATTATTAAACAACGGCATTGCAAACTGACAAAGCTTCATGAAATATTTATTTACCCGACAAAATTTTCGTAAGAGTTTACCAGCACGCAAAAGGGAAATCGTAGAAAAAGTTTTAATTTTCGACATTTTTGGAATTTGGTTTTCGAAAAAAAGGAAAAGTTGTCCAAGTAAATCATAACGCAAATTTCTAACTAGAAGCTATAATGATTCAGTTGGTTGAAGATTCGCATGGTTTTCGACGATCAAGATCAAGATCGGAAGACATGACGAATCGCGCGGGTTCCGATTGAACGAAAAACACGAAGAACAAATTGGCGAATGTTAAAATAACGGCATGCAACATGAAATAATTGGTCCAGGTGAATTCTTCTGAAATTTTTGAAATGTTGGTTTTCAATTCTTTTTTTTGACATTTACCATCTTCACTTGTCGCCAAAACCAGTAATGAAAACAATAAGGGTTCGATTAAAGTCGCCAATGACTTGAACAATTGAATATACCCGATGACAACATACGAGAATTGTCTGCAAATTGAGAATTCCAGTAAGGTGCAGCAAAGTTTTTGTCGACGTCGCGCGACTGCAGAAAACTGGCTAAATGTCAAACGATCTTAAAGGAGGTCGCGGTGTGCACCTTTAACCCATACATAATCTTATTAGACCCCTAAATCTAAAGTAAAGTATACACAATCGGATGTTTCTTAAGCATTTTTGTAAAATTTAATTTTTTCGAATGAAAAATTGAAACTAGAAGAAGAAGAAGACCTTCAAACGCGCTGGTTTCGTTCTTGTTTCTGTTTTGTCTGTTTACACACTAACGTAATTTTGCACACATTTGAAAGTGTCTCGGGAGTGCGTGTTTGCGTACTCTGCATTTTACCTACGCGCATTTAATATTCTTCGCCAGTGCGTAAATTTACAATATCGTCGATTTACACTGATTTCACGAAATTGAATTTCCCTTCAACGATGTGTCATTCGAAACCGACAGCTCTTCGTGCGAGAGAAACGACGGAGATTTTGATGGTGGGAAACAATCCGCCGTTTCTCCAGAATGGATTGTCGAGAAAAAAAAATGAAAAGTTCGACAAATGTAAGCGCAATTCAAAAATGTTAAACCCATTTTGATCTACTATCTTTTAAAACAATCTGGGTTCAATTTCCTACCTTGATATTAAGGCTGCTCCCTTGTAAAATCCTCCACAATTAAACCCGAATGAAGCCTGATACAATGTAATGAAGAAAATATGGAGATATGGTAGATCGCGCGGCAGAAATGTGACGACGATGAGGAATATCGCGGGGATTTGCAGCGAAATCGTGTTGAACAACCGCAATTTCGACTTTTCGCTAAGGAATCGAATCCGATCCGACGCGAGACCCGCGAATATTCGAACGCCAATGAACAGAAGGCCTTTGACTGAATTGAACCACGCATTCGCTTGAGCACTCAGACCCAGATATTTGTAGTATTGAGCACCATAAACGAGAAAAACGAACGAAGCGAAGATATCGGCGAATCCGGCCAACCACACCGCCCATACTGACGCCTCGGACACGATTTTCTGAAGAAATTTCAATTTGAAAATCAAATGCAACAAAGTCTGATAAGCCGAGAAAAAGGAAAGAAAAAAAAAACGATTACCTTATACGGAACACTGAGTTTATTCGCTTCTTTTTTGCGGCCATGCAAGATTTTTTGATGTTCGCTGCTTGAGATGATTGAGTGTTTTTGAGGATCATCTCTACAAAGAATTCAATTGCTTTGCGCTTTTCAGAATTAAAAAAAACCTGTAAAACAGAAACCAAAGGGTTGTTGTGAAGACGAGGATCAATGAAAGAATGTAGTAAATGCTTCGCCAGCCGAATGTGCTGACAGTCTGAAAAATTCGAGTCACGTGCATTTCTTGTGCGGTTCTATTTGACGGAAAATGGCAAATTGATGCAAATCCATGTCAAACGATCACATATATTTTTTTATTAATCCGGAATTCCGAAAATTCGAAGTTCGATTTTTGGAATAAACAATGACGTACCCATCCTGCAAGCGGCAACTGTACGACTGCACGACAGGCGGTGAATCCACTTAAAGTGGCCAGTGACAATCCGACCTGCAACCCGAAAAGTGTCCGCAGATCGAACATTTTTCGTTTTACCTCCGACAACGGCGACCATTTTGAACACACGTATCCGACGACTCCAAAATCTGCGCTATAGAGAATTCCCTGGAATTGAAACAGATCACATTTGGGGGGGGGGAGGGGATTTTTATTTGCTACTTGACATATCCTAAATACCAGCGCCACATAGAAATGCGTGTCGAGAGCCCAAGGAAGAAATACTGTGCAAATTGCGCATAGAATACTGGCCGTTGTGAGCACCGGACGAGCTCCGTAGCGTTGCATGAATAGATTCTGCGGATACATTCCGATTAATGAGCCGATTGCCATCGCCGAGATCAACGTCGATTTCTCTTCGTTCGTGTAAATGTATACCTGAAAATTGCGAACGTTTCTTCTTAGAATAAGCGATTTCGAATCTTGTTCATTTTAATGCATTCGTCTCCAAATCTCTTTTTTCGGTTTCTCATTCGATTTTCAAAAATGATTTGAGAATTAATCGAGAACCCCCCGAGTTTTGAAATTATGCGATTTTTTGGTGAGGTCAAAATCGAAACCGCGCGCGAAAAACCTCAAACACCATGTTTATTCAAGTAGATTTTGCAACAAATGACCGACCTCCTTATTGATAGTCGCATTCTTCTCCATATAAACCATTGAGAACGAGAACACATCGACGCAGTTCATCACGCTTCCCAACTGGAACGACAATAAATGAAAATGTTTATATTTGTGTTGTGTGTTGTGTGCTGTGTGTGTGCAATGCGTCAGTGTGAAGTGGTTCATTTTTTGAATCCTACCTGTAACCATGTCAAGCCGAAAATCACCCATCGGATACGGTTATTCATGGATTTTTTGAGTCGACGAAGCGCCATACTGAATTTCGGCGCGCCAATCGTGTGCTGAAAATTCGTGTGACGCGATGATATTGACAACTATGATAATTCATGGGGCGGACTATTTATTATGTATTTTGACGAACATTTTCGGCGAACTGATCGAAAATCATGTAAAATTATCTTTGAATTTATTCCGATCAGAGTCAACGACCTAACTAAAAATAACTCACTTTATTCAAAAAAATCATCTGGCATTTTTTTATCTGTGAAATAGTGCATCATTATTTTTTTTAATTCTCGATAAATTTGGACTGAATTCTTCATATACATTGGGATTTTTTACGTATACAAACCATTCATCAGAATCGTATACGATCTTATACAATTCGCATTAACGCTTTTAATTTTATTTTATACGATGAAGAAATTATGATTTTTCGAAATACGCCTAGGAATCATTTACCAGAGGTTTTCGACAATTGTCATGTCGTTATTTTGAATGATTTTCCGAAAATAGCGAGAATGGAATTTGATTTGAATTCTCAAACATTTCTTGAGAAATTGCGGATATTCGGTACAAAAAAAATGAAAAGATCGACGAAACATTTCCGTTGATCAAATTCCATCAAACATTTTTATAGCGGATTGGATTTTCGCCGAAATTCTTGAATACAGTCATCCCTTTTGATGTTAGCGCAATAAATAGAGGATCGCCGATTCGTGATATTGCTGATTATAACAAAAACGATATTAAAAGATCTTTGAACCGTTAGCAAAATTTTTGGTGAGAACGAAATGAGAAAAATTGACGAGCTCGCTACGAAAGCGCTGAGTAATTTATTGAGTCTAGGCAAAAAAAAAATGATAAATATGAAAATCAACTTGAGAATTTTCGTTTTTTAAATATAATTTCACATCAATTTTCATATAAATTTCAATTGTTAAATTAAAAAATAATTATTGTCGAATACAGGCAACTGTCGGAAATTCAAAGAATTTTGGCCAAAGAAAAACAGTTTTGTTTCTTGTCGCGAAATTAACAATTTGTTGCATGCTCCTTTGATGTATACTGTAGTTTTACATAGGCTTGACACGCAGTCAAATGGCGTAGATCAAATCTGTTTTTCCTGCAACCCGGAAGTCTTCTGCACTCGACAATAAATGTATGCAGGAAGGAGATTCCAAAATCAGTCTAAAAACACATATAGTCGGCGTCCGGCGACTGATGTACTCAACGAGATTTACGGGCGTTGTGGTCTCGCACCGACAAACTGGTATTTGACAAAGAAAAGATAAACGGTTCACGTGAAAATACCAATTTGAGCAGTCCTCGAAGGAAAAAATCTACCCCAATATACTCACCGGACGACTAAATGAAAATGTTTAAAAATTGGAGTTTGAAAAGTGTAAATGATTAATTTCATGTACAAATTTCATAACGATTCGAGCAATTACTCGGAATGTCGTTTCGAGGTGGCGCAGGTTCCACACAAGAATCCCTCTGCGCGACTTCTTCAAAAGAAACGAATTCAATTGATTCAATTCAAAAATTGGATCAAATATTTAAAAAATAATCGAATTCGTGTGGCTTTCTACCATATATATTTACTTTTTTTTTTGAAAATTCCAGCAATCCTGGAATTTTTGTGAAAAATTAAATTGGGATCTCTCTTCGTGTAAATTACAAGTTCGATCGACAGATTAACCGAAGTACGTAGTGCGCGGTACTCGAATTATTAAATTCAAAAATCTAAGTTACCAAAATTATTCAATGAGCGCGTTTTTTTAAATATATAAACATGAACCAAAACGCATTTGTATTGGTAATTTAAGGTCCGAAACAAAGCGGTTTAGGTTCAAAATGCATTGTTTTTTTTTTTCGAAAATCATCGTATGTGAAGCGAAGAATGGACAATATGTCGATAATACGACTACATTGAAATCAAATTGCAATGAGCGATCGAATACGATAAAATTCCGGTAGTCTCAAGAAAACATGATTTTCAAACAATTATCAAAAAAAATTTAATTTTATTTAATTAATGATTTTCTCAGAGCAAAAATTTTAATCTGTGTGTATTTTTAACTGCAGAGTTAAAATATGAACGGAAAACGAAGAATTTAAAAATTGGGATTTTGAATGGAATTTAGTAAATTTAATAATCGTACTGTAGCCTTTTTTTTACAGAATTTCGAGTTTCACTGGATTAAACGAGCTCACCTGATCGACATAGAGGGCATCGAACTCATCGGGATTGTCCTTGTCCTCGATTCCATTGATTGTCGAATGAGTGGCGGAACTCATTTTCCAATTTAATTTACGTATAGTTAACAACAAGAATATTAATAATAACTAAGAAAATGTGAAAAAAAGAATAATCGAGGTTGGGAATCGGGAAGAAACTATGGACCAGTCATTCCTTGTACCAAATTCACATGGCCGGTAGTCGGCTTCTGCAAGAAAAAAAAACGAGTATAAGAGAAGCGAAAGTGGCAGAGGGAGAGTCGCATAAGATGAAAAGCGAAATTGTGATAAATGTGAGGACATCAAATAGGTTATTTTGGAAATGGGAGCAAGGTGCGAGCGGAGAGCCGACACCCCGCAAGCTGCTCCAGCTCCCGGGCTCACTCAGACGAGTGTGTATGCGGGCAGTTTGACTCATTTCCTTCATCGCTATTTTCCGTCTTTCATCAAAAATTGCGCTCGGGGGTTGCAATCGAGAAGTCGAAAGACCGAAGAATAGGAGGAAGTCGCAAAAAAAAAACTAGAGGAGCAGCAATGAGGAATGCGGGGCACGAAGAACAACACATACACACACACAAAAAAAAAACACAAGAAAGAAAAGAAGAAGAAACAGAAGAAGATGGAAAAGATGGGGGGAAAACTGATGCAGAAGCAGGAACGAACGAGGCACAAGAAAAATGGATAGAATTGATGTGTCTTTTTATGGACTACATACATAAATACATCTTCATGATGAGCATTCGAAGAGCCGAAAGAAATAAGTGTGTCGTCGTCGTCGTCGTCGGACCCTCTCATCAAACAAAAAAAAACGAACAATGACGTGAAGAGGAAATGAATGAATACTGTAAATGGACACGCCCAATTTGTTGTCGAGAAATGGGCGGAGTTTAGAGTGCGCCGACAAATTTGAATGTTGTGAAGAAGCAAAAAATAGACACGCACGCAGACATGCTCGAGGATTTTCGGATTTTTGGGAAATTTGAACGAACGAGAGACATGGATTTCTAGCAGAAAACTCAATTTTTCAAATTTGCAGAGCAAATTTTTTTTTCAGATTGAAAGGGGAATCCTGAAAAAAATTTGATCCTCATCAATTTTGTTGATTTTGTATTTGTGTATGCAGATGGCAAAAAATCAAATTGTTTATTGGGAAGATTTAAGCGGTTAATATATTTCATCGATGAGTCAACGAAAACGTCGAGGGTCAAAATTTTCGAATCGTTTCGCGCCACGATTCTTTGCCGTGGGATATCCCAAAACCTGATGGGCTTTTAATCGCAATATCACCGTTTCGATGAATATAATTAATGCTAGTAGACTTTGCAAAACATTCTATCAATTCATTTTTTATTGCAAAATTTTTTTTTTAATTCAGCGACTTAATCTCGCACGCGATGTTTAAGAATTGAAAAAATCGGAATTTCACAAAATATGAATCTTGGAAAATTGATAAGTTAAAGGCGCACGCAAAGACTTCTACGTGAAAGAGCAATTAAAAAGAGACAAAATTTCAATTCAGAAAAATGTTTTGCATTTAAATTTTTCCATGTTTTTTCTCTATTTTTCAAAATTTTTCCTCAAAAATTTTTTTTGCAAAAATCGCAGTTTGATGTACAAATGTAACTTTAGCAAAAAAAAAACACTTTGAATCATACGAGGAATGAGTGAATATGAGGATAAAATCAGAAATGCATTCTATTGGAAAGAATTTGATGAGTCAATGGGTATGCATGGAAATCGGTACATACAGCAATCATTTTCAGGCGCCTTATGGTGAAGAAATAATCGAATTGAGCCACGTGGCTCGTATGAGAATAAATGACACCATTTCAATTTTTGGACCGGACCGATTACGCACGACGTCTTTAGAAAAGAAAGCTAATGAGATTTAATGTGGCCAAATATGGGCCCAAATGGATGAATTCACCGGTCACACAAATGGGATGTTGGACCCGATACAAATGAACATAGACATGACTTAATATTCAATTGACATTTTCTGTAATCAAATTTTGTCCTTTTATTTCAATTATACGGCTTGAATACATCAAGATAAATAATAAATAGATAATCCGTTGCACTTTTTTCCGCCAAAATCTTCGTCATCGACCTACCGTAGTTGTAGAATAATGAGAAGTAGTTGATTAAGGAATTCCTAATCGGATTCGATTTATTTGAAATGTTTGGTATGCAAATCCGCGAAAATGATGTTCAGATTAGTCATCGAAAGAACACCAACTAAATTCGATATAGCACAAGATATTCGAGTGCGAAGTTGGTTTGAAATTGCGGCGGAAATTGGACACAATGTTGAAACGCTTGCATTCCTGTCTGCTACAACTCGAAAACTTCCTTCAAGATGTCGCAAATGAAAGTTTGCAAGGGTTTTGCACTACGAGATATCGCTTTGGTGAATGCCAAAATTGCCAAATGGGGAACATTTTTTTTGGATATTTTTCAAACAGTCGGTCGATTTTTGCTAATTTCCTATTTTTAGATTCAACTTTAATTCTTCGCCTCATTTTCTGAAACTATTTGGACAAATGAGGAAATATTGTCGAAATCGCGCTTCCGTGAAAAATTGGCTAACTGTAATATAGTCGGCGTCGGATGACGGCTGTATGTGGGTAGACTTACGAGTTGCCTGGTCTGTCGCGGACTAGCTGATTATTTTGCATTATAATGGTCGGTTCGAAAATTATTCGAATGACAATAGAAATTCAAGGAAATACCAAACTCATAAAGAAAAATAAGCAGCTGAAAACACCGAAATAAGTGTTCACCCGTGGCGAGACCATTTCAAGGCGCATGTGCGTAAATCTACCCGCGTACAGCAGTCGCCGGATGCCGACTCTAAACGGTCTCGAGATGACGTGTACTTCACACGGACAATCTCAAACGTAACAATTTCCCCACGTGAAAATCAACACGTAAGTTACGTGACCTAATTTTCTAGTAGTCGGATGTCTTCAACTCATTTATTTTTTAAAACTCATTTAGCATTGGCGATAAATTCCTAAGCTTGCTCGAAGGAAAGCCTTCGTCAAGCGACATAGAAAGCTGGCCAAAAAACGGAAAATTCTGTTTTTTTTTTTAGATGATTTTTGAATTTCCATCAGTTTATTTTCAGATTTTAATTATTATATGGAATAACTTACTGAACAAATGTAAAGCTATTATATAAAAAAAAAAGTAATCTAAAAAATCCATGGTGCCTATAAAAATGCATTTTAAAGAATTTTTTTTTAGGAATTTTCTTAAAAAACGAGGAAATGTGGAAGATTCAGAAATGTTTTTAATGCTAAGTTTTTACTGATTTTTGCGATGTTATCGTGTTTGAGAAACCAACTTTTTCAACTATATTGAGACTAGAAGCCATTTACGCAAACTCGCAACAAAAAATGTGAAAAATTCAACGCAAAAATGCATGAAAATGTTTGCATGAAATAGAGCGGATAATTCGTTAAAATCAACAAACTTCCACTACTCGAAGTGTGGCTTTTTGTTGCTTGAGCCACAAAGAATTTCTGATTGCGAATTCATCTATCAATCTGATGGATGTTTTCAGTTTACACAGGAATCCCGCAAAAACTCTTGCAAGAAATGTTCGAAAAATAAAATGGCCGCGCCCAGCTTTGAACTGGCATTCATTGGCGGGGGTTAAAATCAACAAACAATCGGAGGAACGAGAGGAATCTCGAATGTACGCAACGTGACACAAGAAGCCTAGTATTAAGTGCGACCAGTTCACAAGATCGGCCATCTACATATCAAAAGGTCATCGTATGTGTGTGTGTGTGTTTGCTTCGAAACTATTTTTATCACTTGCTGTTACTCACTTTGTAGGCACTCATTCACTCGGAAAATCGCCATCATTCTAGGCGGCATTGGCAAACAAAAAATGAAAACAAAAAACAGAATCAAAAGAAACGTGTTGGTGAGTCTTGACGCGAAATTGTGTGTTTGTGCGCATTTCGTCTGTTGATCTACGCGATCAAGTGCACTTTCAGACTTTTTTTTCGATGAAATTAATTGATAAAGTGCAAAGAAACAAGGCGGCGCACTTTTTTTATTGAAACAGACGACGACGACGACGACGACCAAAACACACGAAAACGGGGCGACTACCGTAATCCAATTAGCCGTGGATGCACATTTGTTGAGCGAATTGTTGTTATTAATCATGAAGGATGCGCGATAAGATGCGCAAAATTGTCATAGGACACAATATGCAATTGGGGGGATTTGCTCGCGACGATGATTATCAGAAGCATCAACTTTTTGATCTAATAACGTGTGCATAAAGGGCACACAAGAAAAGAAGATTAGAAGTGTGTGTGTGTGTGTGTGTGTGTACTCGCTCAAATTATCAAAAATCTGATAAACGAATAAATGTTGGTTGATAATAACCCGAACGGACTTAATACACCATTATCGGACCACATTCGTATCATAAGAATAGCCATACATATTTGTTTAAATTTTCTAATTTAAAACTAACGATATCAAAAATTGAATGGGACAGATGTGCTCTGCATTTTTGTGGGAAGACAATAGCAGCAGAAAAAAACGGAAAAAAATGGTGTTGACATAAATTGAATTTTGAAATTCGAATTGTAAATCTTGTGCGTTCTTTTCTCTTTTCAAGGAAATTCGGTCGAATACAAACACATTTCGACCACAAATGGAATACGAAGGAAAAGTGAATCTTTGACTTCGGCATTAAACTCCAGACATACACACAATTTCGATTTGATTAATGTGAAAACTATAAAATTAATATTGGAAAAATAGACGAAAAATCAGAATTTTGGCCCTCTAGGCAGATTTTGAAAGAAAAACGCAAATATCCGGTTAAAAAAACCATCTAAAATAAAATGCAAATAAAAGAAAATTCTATGTGTTTAACCAGTCTTTAACTAGAACTAAATTGAGTTTTCCTTCAAAAAGCTGAATAACACAAATGGAAAAAAATGGCAGTAAAATAATCAATTTTAAAACTGAAAATAAGAAAATGGTTAGCTAGAAACCGCACATAGAGATGCTCTTCACTGTTTCACAAACAATTATTTTCGAGGTTTTTGCAGATAAAACATTCGACATCAAAAAACATCACAGGTATCGGCTAGACCTTCTTTGGAAATCACATTCGTCATATCGGGAAATTCTGTTGCGCGCGATAAAAACTCATTTGGCTAAATTGCGATTGGACGGCGATAGGCGAAAAAAAAAACGCAGACTGAACCGAACGAATATGGCGCAGACAATTTTGCACAACGCGCTCATAAACACCGAAAAAAAAACAATTTCCGCGAAATTAGTTGTGTGAAAGCCACCAGGAACAAAAAAAAACCGACGAAACTGAAATGGTCCACTCTACGTCTCTGACCGCCACCAGGGACCCTTCAGCGCATAAGATAAAAGATAAAACCGACAGCGAATGGCCGGCGCAGACCCCAAAATAAATACATATGATTTTTAGATGGACACGAAGAAGGAAATTGGAAGACATTGATAATGATGATCATTGCAATCTGGGTCAAGCCGAATTTGTTGCGAGGAACACAATGAAGAACGACTGATTGACGTTGGGCAGAGATCAGAAGGGATTTGCAAAAAAAGGAGATGAGAAAATAAATTAGGAGGATAAGTTTTGAAAAAAAAACTCGCCGGCGGTGTATGTGTTTTTTTTTCGACAAAGCTAGAGCAACCCAAAGGACCGAAGGCGACTCGGCTGCTGCCGCTGCTGCTGCTACGCAAACCCTCTGCAATTTTGTCGCTCCGTCGCGCACCCTCTTGTTTTGACGCGCTCTCTCGCCGACGACACCATCGTCTCGCCGACGAAGCGGCCCACGGCGACGACGAACATGCAAAATTGATGCGAGCCGCTTCAACTTGCTTCTTGTATGGGAATATATATGTGAGTGTGTGTGTGTTTTTTTCCTAGTTCTTCTTGTTCTTGTTCGTGTTCTTCTTCGATTCACGTCGCGCGTCCGTGAATTCGTCGGACAAAAAATACTGAAATTGCTGCCAAGTGCAAAAAATAGATGTGTTTAGTATAGAAGCGAGAATGGAATAGAATTGACGATCGCATGTTGGACGAGAGAAAATTTTGATTTTCGCATGCTTCCGAAGGCTTCGCCTCTTTTTTTTCTTTGTAATTTGGTCCCAATGTTGACGAATACAACATCGTTAAACGTCTAAAAACTGAAAATAAAATACCAACATCGGTAAGATGTTTAGAAATTCTGAGAACATGTGCCTTCAAGCCAACATCAAATATTCATGAAATTTTCATTTTCAGACATTTTGTGTACTATTCGAGTTCAATCGGCTCATTCCAAAAATCTCCACACGTTTTTGTGTGTTATCTACGATTGATACATCTCATTTCCAAAAACACAGACTTTCAAATTTTTAGTTTCACAAATATTAAAAAATGATACGATATCATCAATATAATTTCGATGTTTTGCTTAATTTCTTATGAAAACACCCATTTTAAAAATAATTTCTCAAAGTCGAAGAGAAATTATTCAAATGTTTTTTTTTTTCGAAAAACAAACAATATTGTTGTTGATTCTAATATTTACATCAATTTTTTAATTGAAGGAAAATTAAGAAAATATTGCTGATATGCAGAATGCGGATAGATTTAACAAGAATGAGCTTCGCAAAGTTTTGCAATTTTTCATTTTAACTCAATTTTAATTCGGGGGAAGTTTTCTTTAAACGTAGAGCGAAAATAACAAATAGAGTAACATTTAAAACGTTGCTGAAGATGGCGACTACCCAATTAAAGTGCAAAAGGCTATAAATGTCGGCCGAAATTAGTTAGTTTCAACCTTGAGAGGGTCCAAATACGCAAGATCGTAAATCTACCCAATCTAGTCAATCTCTGAGTGAATATGTTATCGATTTAGACGTAAAAAATGTTAATTTGTCTGGGTGGCTTTTATATCTTATATTCAAATGATATAATCGTTAGAAATTAGTGTCGCAACTATCTTTCTTTTTCCGATGTTCCAATATTTCTTTAACATTCTGTCGATTTCAAAATCCAAGTCTAAAAGCGATAATTGTGTTAATTTTTCTAGAAAAATCGTATTTTAATATACATAATTTTATGTCTAGCCAATTTGTTCGAAATGTCGAGCAATTTTGTATCGGATAATAAGAATTGTTCCATTTTGAAAGCGTTTTAATGGAATTACTCGCACGCATAATCGCATTCAATTCGACTACTGCAATTTTCAACAAAAATGAGCATTTTTTTTGCTCAAAAAATTGAATTATGTTGAAAAATTTGAAATGAGCTTGTTCGAATAGGAAACAATGTTGAGGGGGAGAATTACGAAAAATGTGTTTTGGATACACATTTTTGAAATGTGAGAATCGGGGGATGCCCCGATTCAAAAGAACCTAAACAAATAGATGGGCGGGGCGTCGAACCGGTTAAACATTTCTCCGTTTCCGTTTTTTTCCTACCTATTTTTAAATAAAAAAGGTACTACAAACAGTTTTCCTATGTTTCAAATTAAAATTGCAAAAAAAAAAGCGAGAATCCACGTTTCTATAATAAATGAATGTCCGTTAGTTTAATTCGTAGGTTATCCGTTGTGCGGTTAACTTATTCCTACATTCTAAATCCACAATTGAACCATCGCAAAAGACAATTAAGCGGAATTATTACGAACCATTAAATAATCCAAATTTCGATATGACCTGTGGTAATTTCTTGTCGGTTTGACGCGGTCGGAGTCATTTTTGTCACATTATCAATCTTAATCAAATATTGCACGATTTCTATATCGAAACAATTAGATTCCCAAAAAAACGGGACCATGTGCATTATAAATTAATTTCAAATAACGAATATATTTTAAAAACATTTTTATAATAAAAAAAACCCAGTTTCAATTTATAAACAGCGAAAAAACCGATTTGTTAGTATTTTTTTCAATTTCTACGCAATTTGATTTCAAACTGACGCCGACCGCGACGCATACGCAACGCGGCTGCCTAAGCGCGCGCAAATTTGAATACTCGGCTTTGGCCCGGCTAAAAACTTCGAAACGATAAGTAATTTGTGTATTGTACCATGGTACCTAAAACACACTGCATTTTTTGTATGCTCGTTTTTTTTTGTGGCAAATGGCTCTCTGAAAAAAATATGGTTTGAAATAAATTATAATTTACTTTTCATATATATATATATATATATATATATATATATATATATATATATATATATATATTATTTTTTCATTCAACAAACTATACAAGAAAAGCTGATTGTCATTGAATTGCATCACAAAATCATAAAAATACTCAAGCATGTAATGGAATCTGAAAAAACTTGCTTATTTTTATGGTCAAGGGCATCCGAAGGACAACAGAGAGACTGCTTACTTCAGCTTCTTCTTCTTCAAAATTCTTTCAGCCAAAACAACAATTTGCTGATTTCTGAGAAGGCACGAAGGAATGAATGGAATTCCACCGTAACCGCATTGTTTCACGAAATACAGAAAAAAAGAAGAAGAAGTGAACAAACAAGCGTAGGTGGAATGTATTGTCGAGAAAAAAGAACGAACCCAACACCACACACCTCAAAACACACCCAGAGATCAATTTGAAACAATGGGAAACCGTTATTTACGGGTGCACACAGAGTTTGCTCGAAACAATTCTGCACGTACATTTATAATAAATAAATAGGGTAAACAGAAAAAAAAAACAGTTATTTGGTTTATTGCGCGTTTTTAATCGCTTTAAATTTTATTTCTGTTTACAATTTTTCATTTTTGTATAATTTTTTTTTCAAATCGGATTAACCGTTTTTTTTTTCACAAAAATATGCAAGATTGATACTTCAAAAAGTACTTTTTATCATATAAAATCTCAATAGCATAAACTTTTCCAAGAAGACAAATAGAAACATTAAATTGCGCGTCTTTTTTTTTTGAAATTTCATAAATTATTGAAAAGAAAACAATTTTTTGACCTTGAAATGCCGCAGATTACTACATTTTTTGATGAGATGACTAAGTATATATAGCTAAGAGTGTCTTTTTTTCTGGCTGATCCGTAGTTTGTCGTAACTTGACACGTGTTATGTTTTTTGTTGGTCGAAAAAAACTAAACCAATCTCAAAAACTTAAAAATAATTACTGCACAACGAAAGAATCAACATAATCTGGAAAATGGGAATCCGATTCGAAATTCTTATCTGCCAGTTCCGGACGTCTAATAACAACCAGCACGGCGATTGGGGGGGTCTCGCACAGATATTTGCTGGAGGGGATGATGGGGGTTTTCGAAGGCCAAAATCTTGTGGGGTATCTCGCAAAGAAAACATGGTCCCATGACGGTAATATTTGGGCATCGCGACGGCTGATATGAGCGTTCCGCTCGAATGCAGTGTCTTTCCCACAAATGGTCGTTTCTACTCGAGCGGGTCCAGCTACCGAAACAGCTCAAAAGAAACTAGTGTTGAAAATTCAAGAAAAGGGTGGTGTCAAATTATGAACCAAAAATCTAATCGAAATGCCAAACGCGAAAAAATGATACCTGATTTAGATTTGCTGGAAAAAGTGATGAAAGAATTGCATGAAACCAAATGATTTCGTTTTATTATTCTAAAATCATAAAGCCAGAATTGGCTGAATTTACAAGAATTCGCCATCAATATTTTTTCAGCTGCTATTAGTTTTTCAACATTTTTCATTGTGATTTTCGAAATATTTGAGTTTCTGTGGATCTGCAATAATGATTCTGAAAAAATGAAAAAAATATTCTCGTCGTACCACCTTAGCAAAATGAGTCCAAATAAGCCGGATGTCGATGTCAAAAATAATTGATTTCTTTTATGCTCATTTCTCGAAAATATTTCATTCAAGCAGGTGAAATTTTCGAGCGAGTTTTCAATCGAACCCAGACGCTAATTATATTCATTTCTACACAACAACCACCTGTATTCCGTTGGGGTGGTACGTGCAAAATTTCACCCAAAACGAATCGAGGAAACGCACTCCAAATTGTACGTATTTCTCATGACTAATATATATCCACATAAGCTGGCTTCTGCCGATTTATGCACTTTTTTTTGACGGACAAAATCGGCGACGCGTGAAGAATTTGAAAAGAATCGAATGACAATGAGAGAAAATTTGAGAAAACACCGGCGTTGTTTGGTGCATTCACACCCTATTGCACCAAGACAATCGAAATTCTTTTTTGAAATAATTGGATTTTGATGAGAAAGCCTAATCAGATTTCAATTTACTTGATGTCAAACAATTTTTGAAAATAGATTTTTTTACAAAAAAAGCAAAATTCAACATTTTTTTAAGAAATACATTTTTTTAATCTTTCATCTCGAAAAACCTACGACATACATTCATCACACTACATTATAGCCTTCATTATTCCAAGTAAGATTACTGAAAGCGGTTACAGACAAAGTTTGGAATATTGTAGATCAAAATAAACCCTGCAAAATCCATTTGGACACATGGGCATAGTTATTCTTTTATGGAAGTCTGATCACTCTAAGATTTTGGACAAAATGCAATAAACTTTTTAACCAAAACAAAAAAATGATTGTCTTGTATAAAACTGTCGCACTTTTTTCGAGGGGGGGGGGTAATTGAAATTAGAATTTAAATAGTGGGAATTTGGGTACCGTATTACGAATAACTTGCAAAACATCCAACATGAATGTTCAGAAGAAGGCGACTTCAGACAAGGGACTCGAGCCGAATACTAGTATCGGCAAATAATTTTCTCAAACAAAAAAAATTGAAAAATAAAATAATTGAGAGAAATTACTAAATAAGAGGAACACGAAGCTGTCAAACACACTTTTCTCGGTCGGCCACGCACTCTCCACCGAAGAATGCAATCATTTTTTTCAATTCACCTCTTCAGCCTGTGCCTTGTGCTTATGACTTGTGTTCATTGGTGGGGGGGGGGGTTTGATATTGGATTTGAATCAATTAAATTAAAAAAAAAAACATTTTTCTTTAAAAAAATAGTAACTTCATACATAAAAAAAGCAATTCATTGAATATTGTCTACATATTTAATTCGAAATTAATTTTTTTCTCATTTTCAAATTTGCATTTTTTAATCGTTTTGCAATCCATTTCAAATGATATCGATATTTATTTTTCGGTCAGAAACCTTGAGTTTTTATGACCACAATCCCGTCCGTCTTTAAAATTTTATGGCAGATCTATCCTTGATAGTTTTCGCTGTCTCGATCACACGACCGGCCACTATAAAAATACAGTATGGGAAAATAATTACTCGAATTGGAACAAATCAACAGCGGATGTTCGAAATCAAAGGTGGAAGCATGATTGAGTGCATGTAAATATGAGCTATGTATTATTGAAAGTAGGAAAATTCTGATGGAAGGCGCGGGAAAATAATCCAAACGACGAAATTCTCGCAATAATCGACGCGATGGCTGATTATCAAAATTACAGCAGACATTAAAGGCGCATGGAATAATTTGTTTCTATTCCTCATCAATTTTGGGCTGATTTCGAGGTTCTCCAACATGTTTCGCATGTCTCTTTTTAAAAGAATTCCTTCTGTTTCGACTAATCCTTATGAATTTGTGAATTCTGCAATTCAGAGAAGTTTGATTTCGCGGTTGACTTTTTTGATAATTTCACTTGTGAACGGATAGGCATCTATCAATTTTTCTGAAAGAAGAGATATCAGGCTGAAATTTCAATTAGCTTTTGATTTCAAAAAAGATTTCAATTTTCATCTTTTTTAATGTGTAAAATTAGTTCCTACAAGTTCGCCTGATTTCTAAATACATATTGCACCATACATTCGTTGAGGTTTCTCCAGAATATTGTCCATCGTAAAAAAAATATAAAAAGAATTTCGAAAAATAAAATAAAAATAAACGGGAGCGCATATTGAATAATTACAGTAGCCACCTTGTTTGGGAAACAGACTACAGTACCGTCCATAAATATTTCAAGCATGCTGAACAATTCCGGAAAATTTATTACTGATTTTATAAGCCAAACTTAAGATATGGCCAAAATCGACTCGGTTCGTATATGGTACTGTCCGTATCTTCATTACAAGGTTACTATAGGAAACACAACAATTATTCGATTTCATCGGAACTCGAACGAACTGCGCCTTCAACATGCCTTATCATGGAATTCTGCAATCAAACGCCATTGTCTCTCTTTCTCATTTGATCTGACATCTCAGGTTTGCCGCATGGACACCACGTGTGGTTACGCCCCTTCTCTCGACTGTTTCCCATATTAGGCGATCAGATATACAGCTAGTCTACTGTGAGCGGCGATGTCGAAAATTGCTGATGTTTTTGAGGACAACATCTTCTTGCCGAATCTCATCGATTATCCGAATGCGTTTCTTTCGGAGAAGACTGGAGTTCCACGAGCTCCGAGACGCCCGTGTCCATTGAGCGATTCGGAGAAAAAAGTATTAATCATATACATATATATCATCGTTTTCAGGTTTTATGTCAAATTTTCAGATTGCTGTCAAAAATATTCTCCGGTATTGTCCAACTCGTTTTCACGACCGACTTGCCACCGAATTTCTCGAGGAACTCGACAAATATGGCCATATTTACGCATTCCGCTTTTGTCCTCCGTTCGACTTGAAGGCGCCGGCTATCACCGAAATTCCGGCCAAAACTCAACAAGGCGCTGCGATTATTTTGATGATTTTGAACAATTTGGATCCAAAAGTCGCGCAATTTCCCAGAGAATTGGTCACTTATGGTGGAAACGGACAAGTTTTCAGGTATCTCTAACCACGTTCTCGAGACGTTTCGATTATCAAAAAAAAAACTCGTTTTAACATGATAGCAAAAAAAAATCAATTTATCTTATCTCTAATTTTGGCGCGAAAATTCTCGAAACTGAGATCAATGAAACATTTCAAAAAATTTAAAAACAACCGTTGCCAAATGAGAGATTATTGGGATAGGTCTTGGCGCAAAACTCAAAGTGTAGATTTACGAGCCTATGTATAAGATTAGTTTAAAGTCCGCCCTAGCGTAGAATTATATGAAATATCGATTGCAGCAATTGGCTCCAATTCCGTCTCACCATCAAATATCTTCTTCAAATGGAAATGAACCAATCGCTGGTGTTGAACTCCGGACATCCTTTGGGATTATTCCCATCGTATGTTGAATCGCCGAGATTGACTATCACTAATGGAATGGTAATCGATTCATTCGATTCGTTATGCACATAGCAACGCAATATTTGTGCAGATGATTCCAAGATATTCCACAAAGGAATTGTACGACAAGTTCTTTGCAATGGGAGTCACTCAATACGGCCAAATGACTGCCGGTAGCTTCTGTTATATTGGACCACAAGGAATTGTGCACGGGACCACTGTATGTGGCCTAATCGCGAAACGAGTATTTTTTTTTGGATATTTAGATCACAGTTCTCAATGCCGGACGCCGTCAAGGTCACGCAAACCTCTCCGGAAAAGTATTTGTTACATCCGGATTGGGCGGAATGAGCGGTGCCCAATCGAAGGCGGCCAAGATTGCCGGATGTGTCGGAGTGATCGCCGAGGTCTGCGAGGCGGCCTTGATGAAGCGCCACAATCAGGGATGGCTCGATGTGTACTCAAAAGATCTCAATCAGATTATCGATTGGATCAAAGAGTATCGAAAGAAACGAACAGCGATCAGCATTGGCTACCTAGGCAATGTTGTGGATTTGTGGGAGAAGTTGGCCGATGAGCCCGAATTCCTTGTGGATCTTGGATCGGATCAAACCTCACTGCATAATCCATTCCTTGGTGGATACTATCCATCTGGTCTCACTTTTGATGAGTCGAATGAGATGATGACTGCGAAACCGGACGAATTCAAAAGATTGGTCCAAGATAGGTAATTTCCATTAATTCGTCTCAAATACGAAGAATATGTATATGTTTGAGCTTACGCCGTCAAATCGCGGCGATCGATAAACTCTCGACGAAAGGAATGTACTTCTGGGATTACGGAAACGCATTCCTTCTTGAATGTCAACGTGCTGGAGCTAACATGCTAAGACCGGATGCCGAAGATGACAAATCGTTCAGATATCCGAGCTACATGCAGGATATTATGGGAGACATATTCTCGATGGGATTCGGACCATTCCGTTGGGTTTGCACGAGCGGTTTCGAGGATGATCTCAAACAAACCGACATGGCTGCTGCAAATATTCTCACCCAACTACAAGAGACCAATGGTGAACATTCAAGAAATCAATGCTTGTCATTTTCTGAATTACAGTTCCAGAACGCGTAAAAGAACAATACGCGGATAACCTCAAGTGGATCATTGAGGCTGAACAAAATCAATTGGTTGTCGGATCGCAGGCGAGAATTTTGTATTCGGATCGAGGCGGAAGAGTGGCATTGGCGAAAAAATTCAATTCTCTTATCAAATCGGGAGTAGTCAAAGTGAGACATTTTTTTTTTGAAAAAATTTCAAGGGCCAACATATGGGAGAGGTGTCCCATTTATCATTTGAATTGTCGTCATCGGTTTCGTATAGAAAACTCTAACCAGCGAGATTATTTGAGATAATTATTGTGTGTGTGAAAGAGAATAATTATTTTAACATAAGAATTAAATAATAAGATGAATGTAATGACTGAGTACGAGCATATTTTCGTTTACAGCAATTCAAATGTGGGCCGTCCACGACTACATAAAATTATACATATTTTAAAATTGAAATTTCAAATTTTCCATTAATCACAAAATTCTGGAATTATTCGGACCGATTTGTAGGGTCCGATTGTAATCTCACGCGACCATCACGACGTTTCTGGAACCGATTCGCCGTTCCGCGAGACATCCAACATTTACGACGGAAGTGCGTTCACCGCAGACATGGCTGTGCAAAATTGCATCGGTGAGTCGTCGTAAATCACGTTGCGATTAATGTGAGCGAACTTGCTCGAATCGCAAAAAAGCCAGATGGATGAAAAAGAAAAAAAAATCAAGAAATGCGGTGGTTGGGTTGTCTTCTTTTGATGGAACCTTTGAGGATGACAGAAGATTGCGATCGGATTCCGAAATTCAATGATCCGATGTGAAATATGCATTTTAAGGCGATGCGATGCGCGGCGCTACTTGGGTATCCCTTCACAACGGCGGCGGGGTCGGATGGGGTGACGTCATCAACGGCGGATTCGGATTCGTTCTTGACGGAAGCGACAAATGCGCTGAAATGGCAGAGAAGATGCTCAATTGGGATGTTCCGAATGGCGTTGCTCGTCGCTCATGGGCTGGCAATCGAATAGCCGAAGAAACGATCGGACGCACCGAACTCGAAGTTCGTGGGCTTCATGTAACGAAACCATATCACGTTGAGGATGAGATCATCGAGAAAACATTCAAAAAGTAAAACTTCGATAATTATTCATTTCTCCTTACATAAGATGATAAAAAATAAAATACAATAAATTTGTTGTCATTTTTTTGTTTATTGTGTATGTGTGGTGTGTATTCGGAAGGATTCGCGAAATTAAAAGAAGAACGGAGAATGCGGAACGAAGAAGAAGAACGATTCGTAGAAGCACAAAAAGCAAGAAAATGGTTCGTGTAGAATTACCACAAATTATGAGAAGAGAGTACGGAGCGTCAACTTCTTCCACACACCTCCTCCAGCTCCTTTTCGAGCAAAAAGCTGCCGAAAACAGTGCACACATACACGGTGGAATTTAGGAAGAAGGAGATGATGATGAAGAAGAAACGAGCGATAGCAGCAGCGGCAATATCATAACACAGCTTCACACAACAAATATATCTTCTACGGGACCATAGGTAACAAAAAAAATGGGGGGAAAAGAAATATAAAAAAAGTCGTTTGCATTTTTTTGCATTCTACCATTGTTAACGTTGGGCAAAAGTCAGTAAAAGAAGAAAATTGTGTTGTCGTGAGCCTGACAGTAATAATAAGTTTAAACTAATCGAAAAACCAATTAAATAAAGTTGGAGGAAAAACAGGAAATGATACGCAAATGTTGAAAAAAATGGGAGAAGTTTGAAAAGAAAATATGAGAGAATGTGGAGTGGTTTTTGGATTGGATTGGATTGGATCGGATTGAGTTTATAGGGGAAATTTTAAGTTTTGAACGCACGAAAATGTACGAAAATTATAGTTGGAGAGATAGGGAGAAAGGAAAAATTTTAGAAGATAATCGAGAAGGAAAAACAATTTTTAAAAAGTGAGAGAGAAGACGGATTCGTCCGGCTGTAACAGCGAGTTTACAGAATCATGCACTTGCTCTTCTTCTTCTTCTTTTGTTGTAGAGCAGCTTGAGTGGCCTTCTCGAAAACCTGCAAGTATACATATAAAATATTTGCAAATGAGTGTAGTGTAGCGAAGTGATTAATTGCCCTATTCCTAATCAGACATAATTAAAAAGATTAATCACCTCTCTGATTCCGTCCTTTGTCTTCGCGGAGCACTCGAGATAGGCAAATGCGCCAATCTGTTCCGCAATTGCTCTTCCTTGTTCTGGCTTCACTGGCTCCTGCAAATGTACCCAATTTACTCTCATTTCATTAACTCTCAAATGCAGTTTCTGCGAAACTTGTGACGAAGTTGTACGACAAAAAAATACACAACGTTAATGAAAAACAACAGGAAAATACAAACCTGCTTCATTTTGGCCAATTCTCTGACCGTCTGTGGGTCGCTTCGCAAATCCTTCTTGTTTCCAACCAAAATGATTGGCACATTCGGACAGAAATGCCTGACCTCCGGTGTCCACTTCTCTGGAATGTTCTCGAGCGAATCTGGAGAATCGATCGAGAAGCACATCAATATAACATCAGTATCCGGATAAGAAAGTGGACGAAGACGATCGTAGTCTTCTTGTCCAGCAGTATCCCAAAGTGCAAGCTCGACCTGTAATAATAAACAATGAAAATGAAACACTCCAACGCGGAGTCATATTACCTGCTTGCCGTCAACCTCGATGTCAGCGACGTAGTTTTCGAAAACGGTTGGAACATACACGTCTGGGAACTGATCCTTGCTGAAGACGATCAGCAAGCACGTCTTACCGCAGGCACCATCACCAACGATAACCAACTGCAAATTTGAAGTTGCATCAGATGAATCAGTACACGCAAAAGAATTGGCGTGTTAAGCTGCATTCAAAACCAAAACATACCTTTTTTCTAATTGCAGCCATCTATCTAGAGAGAACAGGAGGGAACACCCGTAGAACCCTGAAAACTAACAATTTGTTATTTGAAATTAGCAAAAAAAAATAAACGCGAGGAGAATGCATATCAAAATGGTACTTGAAAGGATTTTCATAGCCATATTTGTCATCGAATACTACTAAATCGAAGCCTTTTGCAAAAATGGAGATGGGGTGCGCAAAATAAATGAAATAGAAATAGCGGAAGAAGGACGTTGAAGATAAATAAGAAAAAAAAACGCGACGAAATGAAAGAAGAAAAGAAAGAGGACGAAAAAAAAAAACAGAAAATACATTTGAAAAGGAAGACGAAGAAGGTGGCACGAAGCGTTTCGATACCAATAAAATTATTTCGAAACCAGTCCTCGTTCGCTACCATCAAAATAAACCATTATATTTGTATATATATATAGAAAATGTAAAAAGCTGATGCTGGGTGTCCAGTTAAACGGATGCTGCAGTTCTCACAAATTAGCACTTTTAACAATCTGCCACCGGCCCGTTAGCTACTCACTAGGAAAAAGCGCGTGTGTACTTTGCTCATCACAATAGCGATATTGACTTAATATATTGCGTCTAGTGTGAGCACACACATTAGTAAAACGCTGAAACTCTATGAGAAAAAATGATGACTGGCTTGATTAATTCAATAGAGCCCGAACGAGAAGAGCAACAACAGAAGAAGAAGAAGAAGAAGAAACGGCAGAAGCGGCTGTGACGACCGGATGCAAACACACAACAGGGATCCAAGTCATAGAAAGTAAACACTAGAAAACAGATGGATTACTTTTATGACATCTATAAAATGAAAACACTGAAATGAGCCCGTGAAATTGATGGCACGAAAAATTGCTCTGTGTTTCGAAACATTTTTCGTCTTCTCCCCATTTTTGACGAAATGTCCCCCAACGCCACTCATTTTTTTCCCGTTGCACTTTAACTTTATGGTCGTCTCAACGAACATAAAATCTCCGCATTATCTTCATCGGATCGAACGTTTATATCGCACAATATGTTGAAACGAATAAAAATTTCGTAAGAAATATTCATTACGAATATTTTTTATCTTTCGATTAAGTTATCATTCTGTTGAATAAAGAAATACAATCGTTAAAGTTGAAAATAGCTATAGAAAAATTAAACTCGTGTAAAAAAAATAAATCATTATTTCCATTTTTGCATAAAATGTTGACACTCAGAAAATTTGCAAAATTTGACACTCTGTATTAGGTCGCAGCGAAGGCAAAAGAGAATCATTGAACAATTGAAGCGGTTCCATTCGAGCAAACCGAAATATTCACCAATGACTCATTGCATATTAATCAACGTTTGAATACACCGAAACCGCATTTTTTCGAAATTTAAACAAAAAATACCAAGAAGCGTTCATGCGAGGCCGTTCGGTGACCGTGAAAATACACACATTTGAAATGACTGACTGGGCGGAGAGGGACGCGGACACCACAGATACAGCACGATACTGCTATGATAGACGCGAAAAACCGTTGGCGCGAACATAGCAGCAAGCGGCCACAGCAGCAACAAAAAGCGGCCAAACGACAACAAAAAATCGATATTGGCGCGCACGATGACGAAATACTTGTACATCGGTCGTGAGTCATGGACATACAGAACAGCCTCATCGGTCGCAAATCAAAAAGGGTCTTATCGAAAGCGATTGCACTTCAGGTGTCACCTCTTAATCGAAAGACGGAGACGAAAAACTAATTTGTTCCTTCGAACAGCCTTGACATTCAAAGTGGGAAAAGGCGAACCAATGAAAGAAAAAAGATTGTGATGCACCCTTTATGCAAAATTGTCGCAATCTTTAGTTAAACAATAACGCAATTGCTTCTATTTCTACAAACCGCAATTGTTTCTATCAAACTAAGTGAAAATTAATGAGCATGAGCCCAAGCGGCGCCACAATAAACTCAATTATACTTCTATTGAGCACCAATTTAGCCAGATGAATAGTACAAACGCGCATTGTGGAGAAATGTTTTGTTTTGCAACACAATTAAGCTCGAAAAACCTATATGGCTGAATTGCAAGATGACATCCCAAAGAACAGAAAATTGAACGGAGGGGAGGGGGGAGACGAGTTGCTAAAAGACTAAAGAAAACAATAATGGTTGCGTTAAGGGAGCCTGTGAGACAAGAAGGACCGTGGACCGAGGACGCCGCAGAAAAAACGAGAAAAAACTCAAGACGAATCGAAACAGGAGATGTTGAAAGAAACAAAGGCGCTAGCGAGAGAACGGCACGCTCGCTCGCTCGCACACACACACACACATATACACTCACACACACACGCTCACACTCACAACATGATGTGGTGACACGCTCGCACAGCACCACACAAAACGCAAAAACGCTCTCCTCCGACCGGCAGGCCATCCGGCGACGATGCACACGCAAAACAAGACGATCGATCGTTGGGCCGGCCAGCCGGTCGGATATATGACAAACCAGCATGCAAATGAAAAAAAGTTTCTCCCGCCCAACAAATCTTTCATCATCTTTGCATACGCAACTGGAAACAACTCGGCTGGTCGATCATTCGAGAAGACGAGGACGCCGAACCCCACTTTTCGCTGTCTTCTTCGTCTTTTTCTCTACTCATTAATGAACGAACAAGAACTCACAGAAGAAGAAAAAACATCGTGATGCCATGTGAAAAAATGTCGCTTAGAAGTATTCGGTAGTAATGCGTTTGACAGAACTGAGTTGGCATCTGTTTTCAAGGGATTAGTAAGGTAGTTTGACGTCTTTCCAAACACAACTAACCGCGACCTTCAAAATTTTGGCGTTACCTTTGACGTCTTCTGGGGACTACTATTTTTTTCAGAAGCAAGTCAAACTTTTTTCATTTTCGAATAACACGATTGTCATCATCGATCTATTGTCTAGTATCAAAAAAACAACAAAGAACAAAAAATTATATAGAATGGAGAGAATCGGGCGTTCTTTATGATGAAATAATACCGATTAGGCGAGGGGTGGCCCTTCTGTCGATATCAACGCCGAAAATCTCTTTGCAATAACCATGCGGGTTAATATAGATTGTCGATAAGTAAGAGATACGGACCTAATATCAATCGGTCTGGACGAATTTGAGTATGTGCCAAGACCGGTCTCGGGGATATTTGAGTCAATATCGAATATTATTTAATTAAGAAACGAAAATTGAGAAGCTGCTCTTCAAAGTATGCTGTTTCCCATCATTAAGGATTATTCTCGCTTTCCTCATTAGAGAAGCGAAAAATTGGTCTCAACACGAAAAATAAAACATTCAAAATGTGAAACGGCGAAGAATGAGGAGGTTCAAAATAAGGAACGACCACATCATCGTTTTGCCTACTAAAAACCTAATTTCCGCAAAAAAAAAAGCCACAGAAACGAAGACGACGACTGCCGCATTTTCCTCTTTCGCTTCTCATTTTTCTTTTATTTCAATGTAAACATCGACGCATGGATATGAAAGAATCGAGATAAGCCGAAGTTGGAAAAGGGTGGAAGAACTTGACAAAGTTAACGCACAGCCGAAAGAAACGGGTGAACGAGATAAAGAAGAAAAAAGAACACCACCACCAACAACAACTGAAGCACGAGCGACGACGAGCAGGATGCAAGTGCAAAGACTGTTTGAGCATCTTTCTTCCCATGCATTGTCAACTATACAATGATTGACAGGTGGAACTAGCGCCTCTAATGGGGGAAGAGAGACAAAGGTGCGAATTGTATCAAACAATAAAAAAAAACAAGAAAGATTGTTTTTACGTTCGCAATATACGCAATGCATCGCAATTTGAGGTCTTGAGTTTAACCCTAGCTTTTGTAAGAATTGAAGGACAAGAATACAGAATACAAAAAATGTGCTATACACATCTTTCCTCAGAGAAAAATGAATAAATAAGCTCGTTTTGAAATTGGAGCCCGAAAATGCGAATCATCTACAATATTGGTCTCGTTTCATAGAATAACCGCTATTTCGCGAGCACTGGCAATATGACTCTATTAACCAGAAATAACCAACGCCAGTCGTAAAATTCATGAGAACAGAAAATCGTGAATATTTCCCATCGAAAAAAAAGGATAAAAAACTGGCTAGGTCCAAAACGAATTGAATTGAAACGAAACGCACATGAGACACCAACGAGCAGCCAGTGAGCCCGTCCGCCAGCCAACAAAGCCGACATCATTAGCAGAATGCTTTTTGACAAGCGCTCGCTATATGTTCCCTATATGTTCTCCCTATATGTTGAATAGGACAGAATTAAGTGGATATTCAGAAATATTGGTAAAATGACGACGAGAGATAAATACGAATTCAAATTTCGCTGGCAAGCCGCTAGGGATCTCGGAGACAGCGGAAAGAAAGAGCCATCAAAACGTGTCGATGAAGGCACACTACTGTTATCATCTCGATCGCACTCTATCGGACAATCCGCTGCCTCTTTTCTACCACTATATCAATTCGTCTCTATCGTTTCCGCACTCCGCTATATCATCACACCTTCGCAAAAATTCGGACGAGTCCCGCGCGGGAATACGCTCCAACCAAGCGCAGGCCAGGCCGACCGGCGCGCGCCTCTTTCTTTCCGCCCCGCATGCAAACGGACATTACGCTTTATCTATTCGCATAATCAATTGTTTGTTGTCATATCTCGCAACTGTTTCGACATCACAAATAGATTACAAACCTACTATGCGTTCGTTTCGTCCGCAAAGATCGAGAGATGTCGGAAATTGAGGTGACGAATACGAAACAATTTACCAAATGATGCGAATATGTATATATGTCGAACATGCAGTGGCTTTTAAAGATCATAACATTATAAACTATTTTCGGAAGAAAAGTAGATTAATTGGAGGGATAAGATTACAAAAGCATCTGAAACTCATACAATACGATTAGATAATTGAATTAAATTCTGATAGATATATTTTTGTCGGATTCAAACAACTGAAGAGACCAGAGTCTTCTCTAACATAAAATCAGTGAAGATTTACGAGCGGAAAAATTCAGGCGTTGACTGCGTATTAAATGTGTGCGCCAAAATGTACGCAGACACGCACTTTGTCTTGAAACACTTGATACAAAGACAATTTTGTTTAACTTTAATCAGTAATTTGAAACCAATGAAACATTGCTCTCGAGTGAATCTCGGATTTTTAAATGATCACAAACGTTGTCAAATTTTCATGTTACGTAAAACTACCATTATCAGCGAAAATTGATAATTCATTATTTGCAAAAATTGTTAGCTTATCATGAAATTTCAAAAAAAAATTACAACTTTCTCTAAATTTCGAAATTTAAATTCTTTTTCGAAAGAAAAACTCAATAATCATTCACTATACAGTGCGTTGCAGAATTATAAGGCCACCCCCAAATTTGAACGCCGCGCAATGATTTCGATATTTTGAGACCAACCAGTGTGAAAATCGTGTTCAGCATGAAAAATAACCTACATGTACCTATTTTTATGTTAGTACCTTCAAAAGTAACCGCGTTGTGGTCCAAAACCGTTTTTTCGAGCGGTGCAGAATTATAAAGCCACCCCCATGAAATACGTTATAAACTCAAAGATAACGACAGTTTAATGTTTAGTGGCACCTCCATTCGAGGTAATTATGTCAGAAACACGGTCTGGCATAGATTTGAGAAGGTTTTAAACATATTGGGTCGATTTAGATTTGAATTTCTGCTCTAACGTCTTCCATTCGACTACGATTTCGGTTTTGAGCTCTCCAACTCCCCGAATTTCCTTCCTTGGCCATAAAGACGCCGTACTAACTCTCCCCAAATGTTCTCCATGTTACTCCAAAAAGGAGAACATGCTGGCCAGTCGAGAACGTCCACACTGTGAGACTGAAGCCAGTCCAAAGTAGACCGACTCACATGAATGACCGCATTGTCCTGTCGAAAAAGGACAATAATGACGTCGGAATGGAAGAAGATGGCTCTCAAGAACATTCTGATAATCCGAAGAGTCCACCCTACTCGTCAGAAAAGCCAATTCCAGAAATCCGGCCTCCGAAAACGCTTCCCCCATAATATCACACTTCCTTCTCTAAAATTGAGTTTTGAAAGCAGGAGGCGATTCTTTCATAACTCGGGCCAGAAACTGTTATAGCCGTCTGGGCCATCCAAATTATTTTTTTTTCATCGGAAAAAATAACCTGTTGAAGTTTGAATGGTTATTATTCACAATATTCTCGAAATATTCTCGAAGTACCTTGTTCCAATCCGTATTAATGTTTCTGCGTGCGAACTCAAGGCGTCGAATTTTATGATCCTCTGTGAGTCGCGGAGCCGGCTTCATTTTTTCTCTAGCGATGTTGGGATTATTCTTGATGGTTCCCCAAACTGTCCACTTGCTTTTGTCGAAGTTTAGCTTCTTCTTGATGTCATTTGTACACTTCATACTGCTCGAAGCTGTTCGAATGCTTGCTCGATTAGCGCGATAGTCCAGTTTTCCTCTGCCGCCTGACTTTTGCGACATGTTGACACGAGTTGGATCCTTCACAAAGATGTCTACGAATGTTTTCGGACCATTTAAATTCTTCGAAACCCGACGGTTCGACCATCCTGCCGTTTTGAATGCGATAATCTGAGATTGCTCAGAAGCACTAAGACAGCGACCACGTGGCATTTCAAAATCATTCAAAAAGTGAAAAATAAGGACTACTGTAGGTTCTCAAAGCTACAGGGTGTCATTTAAGTTCCCGCACAAAAGTTTGACGTCATGAAGAGCTTGGCTGTCGCACTTTTCGTGAAACAATACAATTTATTTTTGTTAAATAAGGTATATTTTACTTATTTTCCAAGTTTCACTTCATTCGGATGTGTTTCCGAGAAATGGCGAAGGCTAACATCCATCGCGCTTCCATTATCGAACTTCATAAGCAAAATGTGAGCCCGAGAGCCATCATTCAACGCCTCGGTGTGCCTCGTAGAACGCTTTACGACACCTTCAAACGTTTCAAGGAGCTAAATACGACCAGTGACCGTCTCAGACAAGGAAGACCCGTCTCGGTAACCACTCCTCAGAAGATCAACGCCGTCAAATCGAGGATCAGGCGAAACCCCTACAGGAGCATGAGAAAGATGGCGTCAGACGTGGGAATGAGCATCTTCGCTTTGGAACAAATCGTCAAAACGAAGCTTGTACTGACCCCATATCGTGTCCAAAAAGCGGCAATTCTATCGGCCGTCAACAAGCAGAGACGCTTCGAAAAAGCAAAACGACTTCTTGCGCGCACGCGGTCTGGAGAACACCTCGTCACTGTCTTCTCCGACGAGAAGCTATTCACTATGGAGACGGCATTCTACTCACAAAACCATTGAGTACTTGCCCAGACATCCCAGCAAGCTTCTGAGAAAGGAAGAACAATTAATCGAGCCTCACATCCTGCCAGTGTGATGGTTTTCGGTGCCATCTGCTCAACCGGGAGGTGCCCCCTGGATTTCGTGGATCAGGGGGTGAAAATGAACAAAGAAGTCTACGTTTGGGACATTTTAAAGAAGCATGTGATGCCCTGGACTCAAACGCATTTCGGTGGGCAGAAATGGGTCATTCAACAGGACAGAGCACCCGCCCACAATGCCAAAACTACTCAGGAGTGGTGCCAGACCCATTTTCCCGACTTTATCAAGTCATCCGAATGGACTGATTGCTCCCCAGACCTGAATCAGCTTGACTTTTCCGTGATGGGGTCTTGCAGGAGAAGGTCAACGCAAAACCCCATTCAAGTATAGAGGCTCTGAAGAAGACATTACTGGCGGAATGGGACAATCTTTCCATCGAATACCTGCGTACCACAGTCGCATCCTACCCGAAGCGTCTCTGTGAAGTCATAGCTCCGAAAGAAGGCCGAATCGAAAAGAGTTAATATAAAATTATTTGTTATACTATAGATAAAAAATATTTCAAGTCTCGTTTGATTTGGACTTTTAGTCTCAGAAATATACGTCTTCAAAGTTGTGCGGGAACTTAAATGACACCCTGTACACAACAATTTTTATGCACACTGGTCCCGCCAAAGTTTCAAAAAAATGCGAAAAAGTCCATTGTTGGGGGGTGGCTTTATAATTCTGCACCGCTCGAAAAAACGGTTTTGGACCACAACGCGGTTACTTTTGAAGGTACTAACATAAAAATAGGTACATATAAGTTATTTTTCATGCTGAACACGATTTTCACACTGGTTGGTCTCAAAGTATCGAAATCATTGCGCGGCGCTCAAATTCGGGGGTGGCCTTATAATTCTGCAACGCACTGTATAATTTTCACCTCATAAATAATTGAATAACCGCATGTCAAACAACAAATGAGAACAAGCGTCAATCAGATTCTTGACTGGAACGGAATGCTTCCTTGCAGAAGAATCAGTTTGTTGGCGAAACTAAAGAAAGGGATGCAATAAATAAAAATAGTTGTTATTCCGACGCTGAACATCTGAACATAACAGAAGTTTTGGGAGAATGGTTGTTAAAATGAATTACACCGAGCGACTAGCCGTTTTTCTCAATCTAAAACGGGGAGAAATGTACAATAAATTCTCCGAATAAAAATTTTATAACCGTTAAATGTTGAAAATGATGAATTCCATAGACATTAGAAATTCAAAACACGTTGAGAAATCATAACCAAAACATAGCAATGCATGTCTTGATTTATTCGCATCATATAAACATGTTTGATGTTTTTGTACATGACTCACTTTTAGATTGATCAGATGGCATGTTGCGAAATTTGATGCCGAAGATTATTTTACGAGATTTTTAGCGATAAAAGATATCACAAGATATTACACTGGAAACATATTTTTTCAAAGCGCTGAGATCGGCAATAAAAATAATTTTAACGGTCGAATGATGGAAACAATTTGAATTTGAATGAGATTACTCATCGCATATCAAATTGGAAAACGTCTGCTCGTTGGTCCAATTCTAAATTTAAATAGAATTGAAATTAAATTGAACCAGCCATGCATTACTATTTTGAGAATAAAAAAAATAATCATTTTTCGCGTTTCAAAAAATCAAATTGAATTATCGCATGATAGGCTGGGGAAAATGGAAAATCGTATTTAAAATCAAATTCTGGAACATTCCAAATTTCTATAGAAGCGATTCTCTAACCTCATTAGTTTGAAAAATTTCGAGTAAGAATAAACTTAGATTTAACTTTTGTTCTCGTAAAAGTCAGTTTTTGCGAGACGCCACCGAACGAATTTTAAGAATTTGAAAATTTTCCTTACAAATGCGTCGATACTCCAACGTTCGGTCGTTTCGCTTTGTTCCAAAATAATAATAATTGTAGAAAATCTGAAAATTAGACGAAAAAAGTGAAAAACGAGCGAAAGACAAAAAATCAGCGTTCGAAACCGTGTGAATACAAAAAACAAAGCTGACCGCGACGCGGTGCACCGTGCGTCGCGGTCGATGTGCTCCATCGCATCGCGTGTACGCGGCCTATAAATTTCTGCTGAGCTCCTACTCGATGGCGCGCTATCTCGTCGCTGGAACCCTCCGACACACACACATACACACACTCAGACTCACAATCTTTTCAATTTTTTTGCTCGGTTTTCGAAACTAGGACAGCCAGGCGCGTATGTGTCTGTGCGCTGTGAGAAAGTATCATCGACGAGAAGCAAAAAGAGAATTTTCAGTGTGTTGAAATCGCATCTCCAATTTTTCGGCTCATCCTTATTCGAAAATCACCAGCGAAATGTGATGTGAATAGAGGATGAAATGAAGCTATCGACTAGAAAAAACTTGGGTAATTATTTAGCTTTTAACGCTGTATAATTGAAATGTGAAAAGAAAATATTCGTTTGAAAGCGTCGATGATTCATAAATATAAATAGAATATTTCAACACATTTTTTTCATGGGAAAGTACTTTTTTCCGACGAATTTCGTATACAGATAAAAATAGAAATAATCTGATAAATTCTGAAGGAATTTCTAGTTACATTAAATGATACGAAGGATGACGTGCGAATAAAAAAAAGTTTTCTCCAGCATGGAATGACTTCGACTAAAAGTGCAAGCTATTAAGCTAAATTGTTTTACCGAAGGGTGTGTTGTTATTCAATTGTATAACAATAATTACAAAAATTGACATCACCTGCCGCCTGAAAAAAAAATCGTCGCTCGTCACAATTATTTATTGACAACATAATAATGTGACAAATAATTTCAAATCGTGAACTATTACTTTTTTGCGACTCTGGAGATTAGAAAGTAAAAGAAAGATGGCTCCATAGGGGAATTGAACGTCAAAAATGACACAACGAGATAATTTTTGGATGAAAAACGAACATTTCGAGCGCAAAATAAACGTTTTGAGGTTTGTGAAGCGAATATTAAATCCAGCCTACACTCATGCATCGTTTACTAATTCTTAAACACTTCGAAAAGTTTGTATAGAAGAGCAAAATGACAGAATTCGCTATCAACGCAGAATATAAAAATAATTGAATACTTATATACACATGGTGACGTTGCCAAAAAATCTACCATGAAAAACATTTCGCGTTTTTCGCGTTCGTTATTCAAAACAAAAACGAAGGAAAAACTTAAATGAGAAAACAGAAAATGTTTTTTTAGAAAAAAAATTTTGCACGTAATATTCAATTAATGATTAAATTAGCATTGTTATTTTTTTCGAATGAAAATTCAGTTTTTCTCCACAAAAAAAAAACACGAATGTCTGAACACATTTTCTTTTTTCTCAATTAGACTAGCAGTCTAAAGCAAAGAATGATATTGCTAATTAGTCCAGAAGGGAGACTAGACCGCTTAGAAAGCGTTCGATGGGAAATAAAAAAGCGTAAAAATCAAATACTTGTTGATTGGTTCGTTTGAGTTCGAAAAATAATCCAATGACTCGCGTAGAAAAAAATTTATCTTCAATGTGAACAATAAGAATTATAATAAATAAATTTAAAAAAAAAGAGCTTTGTCCATATAGGGTGATGGCAGTTGGGAGGATTTCGAAATTTTTGCAATTTCTCAATCTTTGTTTTTAGCTGAAATGCGAAAAGAAACGCGCAGAATGAGCGGCCTAATATAATCAAGGCCTCTTTAGTGACGTCAGTCAAAAGTTGAAATAAAACAGAATCATCAGGACATTTTGGGGGCCAATTTACATACGAATGTCAAGCAAAACAAAAGAAAGTCAGAAAGTGAGTAGATCGCCACAGGAAAATGGTCATAAATACATGTATTTGATGAAAGTACCTGTGGTTAAATGGCAATTCATGAGGGAGAATGTCGCATATTGAAAGTGGGGAGAGAATTCGCTTCAAACACGGGGAATAATGCAATGCAAACGACATTAATTTTGTGGGAAAAAAACGATGTTTCAATAGCTTGGAGGATTCGCCGCATTAGTTGCTCCCATATTGATTTGAGCGGTCGCACGAGCCAACGAGTATTGTAATGATTCAACTTCGATCTTCAAACGATGCAGTTCTTGGCGAAGGATGAAATTCTCCTGAAAATGGTGAATAATTGATATGTGAAATCGCTATTGAAAATTGAAAAAAAAAAACGAAAGAATTTCATGAGTGAGAAACCAGCCAATTCATAATAGATAGTGTGAATTTTAATTTAATAGGAGAATCAATTTTTGAGAATTGTTTTTCCTTTTCCTCTTCATATTTGGACTTCATTATCTATCCAATTTATTCAACCGACCTGTTGAGCAGCTTCTAATCGTCGACTCGTCAAATCCTCGTTCTTTTTTCTCGCCTCTCTCGACTTTCGTGCCGCCTCATTATTCCGACGCCGTCGCTCTCGATATGACTGAAACATGAATATTTGCGAAAACGGAAATTAAGAACGCCTAGTATGAGTGCTGCTTCATCTTGCAACCGAATACCTCATCCTTTTGATCGTCGGGGACCGGCTGCGGCTTCTTCTTCGTGGGACCCGGGGAATCGCGTGGTGGAACAGTGGCGAATTGTGTGAATTGGTGGGCAAATAATGGATGAAACATCATTTCTTGTTTGAACTGATCGAACTGAAATTTTAAGCATTTCAGTTCACATCTTCGTACAAATTTAATTGTACATTTAATTTTGTTTCGAAATTCAGTAAAAATAAATACATTGATATTTTTGCTAACATCACAGAAAAGTGAGAATCCTCGTTATTACTGCAACTCATAAATGTTAGAAAATTTTATGTGAAAGCTATCTGTAGAACGGTAATTCCTACAGTTTTTAAATATTGAAATTTGAATTACCGCTATGAAAATATAAGGCGAAGCGTTGACACCCAGGATTCTCTTTTTTTTGCTAATGCATATATTTAATTAATCGCACTTCTTAAGCAGCAAATTAATATTAATGGGATCTTTCATTCAAATCACTTGATCTTTGGAAAACATGATTTTATATGAAGTCAAAAATAGGAGAATTCAATATTTCGGATGCAACTAGAAGGAACAGACCTTCTCTTCTTTAGCGCATCCGGTTGGAGTGTAGGGCTGCTGCTGGTAATGATCGAAGTTCCACATTTGGCTCATTGCCCTAATATGCTGTTGAGTCGTATCATAAATCCCACTTGCGATTTGTTGTTGAATATCAGGAAGCATTAAGATTCCGCTGAAACTATAAATGTTGGCCAAATTTTTCAAAATGTTCTAATATTTGAATGGCGTGTGGTACAAAACGTTGAAATTTTTGAAGAACGTCGAAATCCTAGTAAATAAAAAAAATCGTGCCTAAAATCATTAAAAAAATTAAATAAAAAAACAAAATTTTTTGGACCTAAAAATGTTTTAGAAAAGCTTCTAGATTAGAAAACACTCTCTCATTAAAAAAATAGTTAGAAATGCTCAAGAGTGCAATAAGAAAATATAAATATGGTATTGAACTCAGCTGTCAGCAATAAATATGTGACAATTAAATATGAAACACATTTGGTGGCGACAAAAAATAAATGGGAAACGGAAGGAAATGGTGAAGATGTGTTCACTTCGATTACGGTAATATTTGATGATTGCCGCACTCGGACAACAAGCAACAAGTAGGCGGGCAGACGGACGGGCGAGCAGGGAACAGCATCGGCCACCGAGGCGGGCCGCCACAGATAGTGAAGGCGCAATCATGTCGGCATCCTTAGACCGTATTCAGTATGGGTGCTGGTGGCGCAATCGCTAGCGGGTTGCGTCAGTCACCGCGCTCCGTTTCTTATGTCATGAGCACAAAACAACTACATAACGAGCTGACAATGTCATAACAGATCATTATTCATTATCGCAATGGTCAAGAGGAAAATGAATACCAATGGTTCGAATTTTGAATAAGGAACCGAACAGGAAATAAAGAAAAGAAACAAATGAGATCTCATACTAGAAATCTCGATTAAGCTTATTCAATGCTTAATTAATATCAGGTGGCAGAAATTCGCTGTTCGAAAAAAAAAAAACAATGTAATAAACAATATATCTGAATAGTTTACTTCGCAGGAACGTTTACTTTTTAAAATGACTTTTTTTTTTGCAAAAGCTACGTTGGACTATAAACATTGCAATTATCAACCAAATCTTCTCATATTTCATTCCCTCGAAAACATTTGATATAAACGATTTTTCCCTTATTTCATCATAACAAATTGTCAAAAAATGTTTAATTATTATTTTCCGAAAATCTTGAAGAAAATGCAAAAAAAAATATTTATTGTTTAGGTAAAAATTATATTCCATATTATTTGCCACTGCTATTAACAACAATTGCGATATTTAACCAAAAAAACACCTTGGTTGTGGGTTCAAATTTTTACGATTTAGTGCATTCATTACGTCGCGATGAGTACACATTTCTAAGACTACCGTACTCATCTTGAATAATTTTTCATGGAGAATCAGAAATACGGTTTTATTTTTAAAATGATATTCCTGAAAACATTCAAATTTCGAATTAGTTAGGCTTGAATTTGTGAGATATTTAATGCTAAAATTAGGCATTCGATATCTAAAAATTGCTCGAAACATAAGTCAGATAATTGTCGTCGGACAGGTTGCCGAGCACCATCTGGTCGTTGAGATTCAAACTTGAACCGTTCGACTCGCTTGCGTGTACACAAATCGATCTTGCACCAAAAAATTCTCATTGAGGCCGTTTAGGGAGTTGCGCAACTCTTTTCAACGCGCCGCTCCATCTCGCGCACCAATGTGCACAAATACGTTCATTTTTTTTTTGAAAAATTTGCGAGTATTGATATCCAGATAGGAGGGGGCCAGAAATTTTCGATCGAAAAAATTCGGAATTCTCACTTCATTTTTTTATATCAAAAATGATTCATTCTTGTTGTATATCAGTAAGAACTTCTAGAAACCTTTATTATTAAACTGCATAAATACTGCGAGGATGGTTTGCTTATTTTCCGAATTTCCGGAAGAGCGTGAAATTTTTCAGAAATTTGCCAATTTTTTCTTTTCATTTTTGTAGCTCCAAAGCAGTTTCCGCACTTGTGGTGAAAAACACTTCATTCGGCTGAAATTGCTGTTTTTGTTCATCGATACAGTAATGAATGTCTTTAAAAATTTCCCGATTTCCCATGTGGACACACTATTCAAGCGCATATGTGCCATTATTGACTCAGATCGTTTCTTAAAACGAGTCTCTTGATTTATGTGGCTCTCAAAAATTTATGATTAGCGGCAGGTGCTAATTGGGGGAAGACACCGCGTGTCGATTGCATATTTACAAGATTCCGTGAGCTCATTTATTACAGACGAATGGTGCGCGAAAATCGTCGGCTCTTTTATTCTCAATTGTAAACTAATTACGATTATTGGCCGCAAGAACGGATGGCGTCGTTCCGCGAAAATAATCCACTCTTCACTCTTCATTTGTAGTTTCAAATTCAATTTTCGCTCTTTTCGACATTAGGCGAAACGCGTTGTGCAAATCACACTTCGAATTGGATTGTATGATAACCCCCCTCCATATGCTTTGTCGGTCGGACGTGAAAACAACAATAATCTGAGCCAAAACAAATCAAGTCGTTTAGAGCAGACGACGGGCCGGCTGTGTGTCCATATTTGGCCGGGTGTCACCCCATTCCTCTCCACCCGTTCTCCACCCCCTTCTTCGTGCTTCTATTGCGCGCAATGCTCACAAATGCGCGACTGGCCATCGGACGAGTCGCCTTGTCGAAAATGCATATCCCGCCTCATCAGAACGTGCGACTCCGATGTCTCGATGAAGCATGCACAAGTCTCATTCGACTTTTGATCATGATCGCATTTCTGTCGGTTTTCCTTTCAACACTCTTCTTCGTATTCTACATATACTATTGGAAAAATAGTGGACTTTTGAGAAGAAAGAATTTTTCGAAAAACGATCATGAGCAAAATACACAAGAAGACATTGAAGAAGATTTGAAGGAAACTGCGAAGGTGAGCCATTTCAATATTCAATTCGTTAAGAACTAAAATGAGTAAAATGTGAAAATTCTTTGAATCTACATACTGCTCCATTTGTTTTTATAATAATATCCTTTTTCGAGTCTGTATATTATTCTTCAACTTTTTCATTTATGTAAAATTGTATTGCAATTCTTCATTTGACCATTTTTTACACAAAAAAACTTATTCACAATTTACAATTTGGTTACACATGTCAAAAACGGGAAAATGGATTAACGAACTTGATAAGAACGACCACAACAGTTGATGTTCAACGTTCGACTTGAAATATTCGACAGCCAATCTTTTTTTATCACAAATTCTGTTCAAAATTCATATATTTTCAAAGCATATTCAACAAAATTCGAATGCTGCGAATTTTTCAAACTGAAACGACGTTTTTTAATTTCAGAAATACATCGGAAAATAATTTTATTTTAACGAATGCGCAATCAAAACGCTTAATTTTGATGTGGCCTAGTATTTCCCAAAGGAATTTGTTTTGTATATAAATGAGGCTAGCTTGGGAAACTCCTTTTTTGTTAAAAAAAAATAACCTCTTTTACAATATTTCTTCAAGAAAACGGAGCATTCAAAACAAATAAAATTGAATTTACGGTTTCAACAAAATGAGGGTTCTCTTTAAAAAAAAGAGAACATCAGAGGGTTATAGCAGAAAGTGATAATAATTAAAATTTTACGATTCGGAAGAAAAGAGCCGACCTTTTTTTTTGTTCGGAAGCTTGTAAAAAGCTGTTGATTGGCACCCGATGTCTTCCTAATCAGCCGCCAATTATAAAATTATTAATACGAATTTAAAATTTTCGATGAAGTATTACAAATTTAGTGATTGATTTAAATTAGAAAAAAAGAATTGTTTTGAATATAGCCTTCATGGGAGAATTTTTAGTTAATTTCGAATCAATTCCACTGAGGTTTCCCATTTTTGCACATTTGACTGATCAATTCAATTTTTCATTTTCTATTTGTCCAGCACAATACGACGAATTTTAATTTGTTTTCAGATGGAATCCATTCCGTCGATTGCGCTCCTCGCCGAGCCCGCTGTTTCATCGCCAATTACCAATTGTGAAGCTCTCGAGACATCGTCACTGTCGTCGTCATCAATCTGTCATCGTCCGCAGAATTTGGAAATTGCTGTTGTTGCGCTTCACGAGCAAACCGAGCCGACGTTTGTTCCGAGATTGCTGAGCGACGATTATGAATTGGCGAATAAAAGCATCGAGCAGCGCAAACTCGAAATTCAACGATTGATCAAGCGGATTGAACAAGCGCGATGCCAGCATGAGGTTGACATTCGTTTGCTAATCGCAACAAAATCCCAAAATGTTTAGAAATTCTCGAATCGGCTTAAAAGTGCTCAGAGGATAACCGATATGTCTCCGAATTCGTTCACACATCATTCCTGCCTCTTATAATCTCGTTGTACTTGAATGGGTATAAACATTTATATACATATAGTCGGCAAATGTGATCATCTGAAAAGAATGACGGAGATTTTCGAAATTGTGAAATGGACAAATTGCACCGGATCCAAATGACTTCCAAAATTTCTTCCGACAACGCACTGCCAATGGCCTCCTGAAAAACGAAACCGCTGGATTTATTAAGAGGAGACTCGAAAACTAACCATGCGTATTGTCAAAGTGTTTTTTCATGAATGAAGCAATCTCATTTTCGATTCCGCAAAGTTGTAGGGCATCGCCAAGTATCTTTTTCGCCTACAAATCCAAATTTCTATGCATTTTAAACACTCATTCACACATTTTCGATTTTTTATTGTGCCAATTTTAATTTGAGCACAAAATGTCAAAATCGGCTATTTTGATATTTTTTCTATTGTCATTCGATTTTGACATTTTTTGCCACCGCGTTTGATTTGCTTTGAAATGAGCCAAATAATTAAATTGTGCAATCTGGGGGGCATCTAGCAGTTTATTTATAAGTATGAAATATCTTTTTCCAATTCTAACCTCTTCGATCAGCTCATTTGAGAAATTGGTTGATCTCAAACGAATATCTTCGAATCTTAGTGATTTTTCAGGCGGTTCTCTCCATTTTCGCGATTCTCTTCTGTAATTCGGAATAATAAAAAAAAAAACACCAACAGCAATAGAATTAGGAGAAAAAGAGCTTACAAATCATAATAGGAATCGTCACATTCGGCTTGTCGTTCAAATTTTTTGCGCAATTGTTTCGCCGACAGTTTTTTGCTATTCATTTTTGCGCAATCGATAAAATAGAAGAAATGCGGGAGAAAAACGAGGAGAAATGCGAAGATTAACGATTTTTTTGAGGTCGACTCGTATCGCATTTCAGCTGGGAGCGGCGAGGAAAAAAAATACCCGGCGAAAATTGTTTAAATGATAAATGTGTGTGGCGGCTAATTAAGAAATAAATAAACCGCAATTAACTCACCGACGGACACTGAGTTTTCGACGGGCAAGGGCCAACATGGATCTGGAAAAAAAAACCGAGTCTGATTGATATTATTTATAGCTATTTTAGAGGGAATGCAAAAACCACCGAAAATAATAGTTAATGCTGATAACCATTGATCTAATAACAAACGAGATAATTGGAAGAAAGGCATTGTTGTGGCCCTGGACCTAAACTATCTTCTATTTGTTTTGTTTGCGTTGTTTTTGTTGATTTTATGTATAAATGGAATTATTGAATTGATTGTTGAAGTCACCATTTGGTGAGTTTTGTGGGTGGTGCAGATATGGACATGGAACATTCTTCATGTCCCACTGAGACGAATTATGGTTGTCATACAACTTATGGACGCCTATTATATAGTTGGCGTCCGATGACTGCTGTAAGTGGGTAGATTTACGAAGTGCGTAGTCTCACGTGGACTAACTGATTAATTTGCATTATAAGGGTCGGTTCGACAATTTTTTAATCGAATGACCCTGGAAATTCGAGAAAATTGCGAAACTCGTTAAGAAAAATAAACAGACACCGGAAAAAATACCGAAATAAGCGGTTCACACGTGGCGAGACCATTTCAAGGCGCATGCGCGTAAATCTACCCGCGTAAAGCCGTAGCCGGATTCCGATTGACATGGCCATCATATCTAGACCGTTTTACTTCTTAAAAGTTTTTATAGATATTAGTAAAATTTAATCTCATAAACGTAGCAAAATGATATGAAATAGTGATTTGAAAATAAGGACTCTCGTCAAAATTTCATGATGTAATATAATGAATTTTTAATCGAAAACTAAACTTTTGCTTCCCAATTAATAAGAATTATTTTAAAAAAATTGTTTATCGATATTTACAGAATGTTACATGACAAACAAATCGTTGGAAATTTGAGAAAATTGTGAGAAAAAATCCGGAAATTAGGCCAGAAATTGAAAGAGTCGAAGGCGTGTGTTTGACCTTGGATGAGATAGAATTGCGATTTGCAACAACAGCTGTCAATAAAAAACGCGATTGATCCCGAACAAACACAAAATGAGAAAGACAAAAGAGATGAAATGAAACGTGAGAGCGAATTAAAGATATCCTGGAGCAGTTCTTGGTGGCGGGCAGTGATCGCAAGCACCCTCATCACCATCTGATCCATCATCTCCCTGCTCTCCCGGCTGTCCAGGTTGACCTGGTGCTCCTGGTGCTCCGGCGTCTCCCTGTGGTCCTGGAAGTCCTGGCTGAGCGTTTCCTGGCTGTCCTGGTTGTCCTGGGGCTCCGGCTGGTCCTGGTGGTCCTGGTGGTCCTTATGGTCCTGGGGTTCCGGGAACATCAACAACCTGTCCGGGTTGTCCTGGAGCTCCATCATTTCCTGGTTGTCCTGGTTGCCCTGGTGGCCCTTGTGGTCCAGCTGGTCCTGGTGGTCCTGGAAGAGCAGCTCCTCCTGATTGTCCTGGGGCTCCTGGGTTTCCGCTTGGTCCCTTTGGTCCCGGTGCTCCTGGAGCTCCGGCTGGTCCGGCTGGGCAGTCAAAGCAGAAGTCAGTAGCGGAAACTGAGCTATCTTCGGAGGCATCTTGTCCTGGATTTCCTGGTGCTCCCGGCTGCCCGTCGTTTCCTGGGGCTCCATCTTGTCCAGGGGCTCCAGCAGGTCCAGCAGCTCCCACTCCACAAGAGCAGCAACTTCCGCCGCTAGCTGGAGAGACCTCAACCTGATCGTCGATAACCTCCTCGTCATCGTACGATTGTCTACGAGCCTTGTGGCTGCGGTAGACAGCGCCGACATGTTGACGATGGACATCTCGTTTAAGACGCGCCTCTGCTCCACGGAACTGAAAACAAAAAGATTCGAATTGGAGAAAGACAAAATAGAAACCTTCTCATAGGCATCCCAGAGTCCGTCGGATCTCTTCTGGCAGAACTCGACCTCCTCTTGCAACGAAGACTGCATGTGCTGAACGTAGCTGTACAGCATCGGCACTGCCAACACCACTGTAAGCGTGGCGATGGTGGAGACGGCGATGCCGAAAAAAGCGACGCGCCGAAGGGATTCGGTCTCACGGGCGATTTCTTTACTCATTTCTGTGATGAGAATGCTTCTTCACCGGATTACTGCTGGTTTTTATATGTTAGTTCGAATGCGGAAGGAAGTCTTTTTGCATCAGATCATTGTCGACTATGAATTTATCACCGAGAAACAGTTTAAAAAACTGCCTAACCTCATCACACAAAAGCTGGCGACCTATGCGTTGTAATATAATTACGAGTAGTAAACAAATGTTTCACGCTGGACGGTAATTTCATAGTTTTTTACACTTTCTGGCTATTTTAACGTGTATTTTCCTCAAAATGTGTCTATATTTTGTCACACTTCAATAATTCGTTGCGGATTTTCCCTTTCTTCAATTATGAAGTCGCTGCTTTTTACAGCATTTTCAATTTTTTTTACTAAAGAATTAAATTTTTAATAGCAAATTCATAAGAAAATGAGTCTTTCCACATAAACTCTTTCTAAAAATACATCCTCTTATTCTCTGGGGGAGAAAATCATTATTATTCCTTTGTGGGTAATATTTTTTGACACTCTAGTCACTGAAATCATTCATTGCGTAAACAAAAAAGCTTCCTCGAAACCCCCCTTATGCTTAAATTTATACCTACATAGGTATTAAAATGTTTGAAAAATAACAAGATGAAATAAATCTCTAATGTAAGTACGATTTGTGACAATTCAATCCTTTACTCTCTTCTTAAATTCAAACAATTATTCATCGATTCGCTATTTTTGTAATTATTCGTTTATTTCCTCTATTTCATTGTTTCTTTATTACTCTTATTTCTTTGAATTTTTTAAAATAAATTTATTTTGCTTCAACATGTGTGGTTTAATTGATTCTTGTTGTGTTGCGGGACAACTCGAGTGTAATGTCTTTATTAGCGAATAAATAACGGCAAAGAAGAGACCGAAAGTGCGTGAGGGCCTTATATAGCGCTCCTATATCTTGATAAGGCCGTCGGTCACGTTGCAATATCTTTGGTCGTGGCTCCAACAATTCTAAAAAATTAAGTCCATTTGGCGGTCGCCATTGTTTTGCAGACAAGCGATTTCACAATTCGGATTCGACAAATTACTAATCCAGAACCAAATGTTGTCGAATGCGAGTTGATGAAATGTCGGCTAGAAAGGAGATGTCCGTCTTCAATGATTATTCCAACATGACGCTATCAAAAGTGGCAATTTACCGGCCAGGTAGCGAAATAAACAGCTCCTATGTTATTCTGGGAATCGCTGGAATCGGCCGATTAGAGGGCAAGTGGATTCAGTTAGATAATTGCTTTAATCGTTATTTCAGCTGGAGACGACGGAGAAACTCTACAAATCCGATAAACAGTTTATATTTATATAAAATATATGTATAAGTTTTGTAAAAAATGTTAATAAAAGCGTTATTATGAACATGCCTTTTCTTAAAAGGTTAATATACTACAAATTTCATGAAAGGTGATTATAGGAGTTCAAATGGTGTCCGGCAGAAGCATCAAGCTTCAGTTTCTGCCCATAGCGCCAGCTTTTGTGTGATGAGGTTAGACAGTTTTTTATCGGTGATAAATTCAAAGTTGACAATGATATGCTGCAAAAAAATAATTGACAAGGACAGCAAATAAGTTATGGGACGAAGGAATTTCAATGATCATTTGAATAGAGTGACCTTTGGATGAAGACAGATGGAATAATGCTAATGTGAAGTTAAGAAAAATAATAAAATGTTAATTAAGAAAATTGAATTATTTTCAAATCAAGAAAGGTTTTTGGTTTTCTACCAACTTTCAATATCTCTTTTTTTGTGATTTCTTTGGATGATGCCAAATGTTGATTATAGTCAGTGTCACAGTGCAATATTTGATTCATTTAAATCGCAAATCATTTTTGTGTGGAATTGCAATGCGTTTTTGATAGGTGTTTGTGTTTTTTTTTTCAAGCAAAAAATCATCTGATGTAAAATTTGATGGAAACGATGATAAAATTCACCCACCGAACCAATATTACCGTTTGAAAAAATCGTTCAGAATTCTTGGGCAAATCAACCGCTATTCTAAATGAAGTGTATTGTTCAAACAAAGTTACTACCATTATTTTTCGCTGCAAGACCTTGTAGTTCTGACGCGTTGTGGTTTTCGATTATATACACGTTTATATTATATAAGTATAAGTAATAGAATATAATACGGTAGCCACATTTTTGGGAAACCGAATAAACTGTATACACATTTCGAATTAATCGTTTCGTATTGTAGAAAACCGAATAAATCAATCTCGATTTATCTCAAAAATTTTCCCAAATGTTGGAATATTGCACCAGTAAATTGGTTGGTTTTCGCCAGTATGCTCCTATTTTATAAATGTGAGAGAAAACCCGAAAATAAAGAGGAAAATCTCGACAATTTCGTATAATTTATTGCATTCTATTTTGGCGCTTCCTGAACTTAGGAATTTGTTTTTCTATTTCAGCGGAATCCAAAGAATTCACCCCCGTTTCACCTGTGCTCCTGTCCGTCGTCGTCGTTTCACGGAAATCATCGATTACCCCGGCATCTCGAAACATATTCATGATGTATGTATTTCAACGCGTCTCATAATGGTCCGTTTCATCGAACCATTAAAAATGAATGAATAGATCATATCCATTCGAAATGCACTTTTCGTTGTGACTCATTTCCTAATTTCTCTTCAAACTTCTTATTTATTTTTCTATTTCATACAAGACTTTCCTCAAACTCAAAAAAACCATGTTCTGGGTATTTCTATAATTCTTTTTTTTCAAAGACATCCATTTAATTCGATAATTTAAATGTGAGAATTTCGAAAAATACGTTGAAATTTGTTTGATATGTACGATTCGAATAATTCGAAATATTATAGACATCGAAATGGATTATATTTATGATTTTAATCGATGGTGCCATAGTGACCCGTATTTTGCGCCTAGAAACGATTTTCGCAATCGGAAACACGCATCGCCTTGTTTTTTAATGTTTCGAGCATTTATTTTTTCAATATCCGAAACAAATTTTCGACGATGACGTTATTCTAAAATCCTTTTTTATTTTCGCCAATTTCGGTGAGCAGAACAACAAATGAACATCCGTTTGGAGTTCTCACAAATTTAATACGGTTAAAACCGTTTGTTTTTTTTTCCGAAATAATCGCATTTTCAACGGTTATCTAAATATGCACTTTACAGCCCTCATTTCTTGTGGTACTATTCCGGATATTAAAAAAAAAACCTACTGGTGAAAATATGCATAGTTTCAATTTCATCTGTTTTTCCCAAAATTTAAGATGATCATGAAGAATTACGTATAATATCGTCAGTAGACACTAAAATATTGCTACCTGGAATATCCGCTAACGAGATATCCGCCGTAAGCTCTTGCCATTTTCTGATCACATATTTATGCCGGTGTCACTTCTCATTCTTACGATCATGATTATTTGTTCTAGAATACATAGTTCGATAGATAACCATAGATCAGATTACTTGTACATATGCAATTAAATCTTTCAAGTTTGTATTTTTTACGATATCATTTGAAATAATTTATCATCTCAAGAATTAATGTGAATGTTCGCGTTCTGCGAATATCTCAATGTTCTTCAAATTGTCTATTTCTCTTTTCTTATATGTACATATATGATAATACATTATCTTCTTGCTTTTTTTCAGTTTTCTTGTCAGTTGTCTTTCAATAATTGAGTTCAGAAAACCTGAAAACTCGCTGAAATGAATTATCGTTTCACCTTCATCGATGTTCCCCTTGATTGCAACGCGATGGATTGAATCAGTTGTCATTCCCTTCATACAAAGCCAATCTCTATAAAACTTTCAGGAAATGATTACAAGATCACAAAAAATCAAATAAACAAATAAAAATGTGCAAAAAATGGGTAAATGGCGTATGAGATTGCGTAATTGTGTAGCACTCTGTAATTATTAAATCCCCAAAAAAACAAGTGCTTAAATTTACGGCTGAAACGGTACAGTGAAAATGAAGATGTTTTGCAAGTTAAAATCTCTTTATGACACCTCAAACTTGGGTAATTAAAGCCGGAATACAAAAGGTTAAATCTCGAAACAGTAAAACAAATTAATACATCAACTCCCAATCAGTTAGCATACACTAAGAACAAATTATTAAAAGCCCCAAAAGATTCATTTGCTCTACGTATGAAATTTAAATGAATCTTTATCAATTAATTAAGAAATCGCGAGATAATTTGGGGTTCAATAAAAAACAACGAAGCGTAAAATATAAAATAATTCGCAATCCTTTTCGTTGGGAATACACAAAGCGCCGCTCCGTCCTCGGCCACGAAAACTCGGCCATCACAGTTCGGCCATTACATTTATTTCGACGGCGGAGCCTTTATGAAGGCTTTACGTTCTACAGTATCCAAATTTTAATTATTTTTAATTTATATTTAAATTACCACCTCAAAAAATGCGATAGTTCAAGGTGCTCGTTTTTTAGGATGCTTAGGATAATTTTTTTTATCTGAAACTCGAAATCATAAAATTGAAACTTTGATTTGCGTTTGCCAAAAAAAAGTTGAAAATAATAACGTATGCGATTACATCTACTGACGATTATATGAAGATACCTTCCCTAGATCGACCTTTATTCCGCACGCAGTTTTCGATAAATTTCATAAATCCCTTCCTCCGGAGTTCCTTTTATGGAATTCTTTCTTTTTTTTCAACAAAAAAAAAAAAAACGAGCTGTTACAACATCCTGCTTATATTGTGTGCAATTTTCCGCTTCATATTGCTCGACTATTCATATTTGGTTAGAGCTCGCGTCGGGACCATTTTATGCGAATTATACGATGTTATTAGACTGCCGGCGGTCGGTCAGAAATTCGATACGCACTTATTCGCATTATTTTTTTTCGCGCAGGTGAAATTGCAGCGCTCGAATTTTGGAAGCGGTCGGAGAAAAAAAAACGGCTTATGAATGCCAAATTTATTGAATATCAAATTTCGTTCCACTTGACAGCCGAATTTTCGGTTTGGTTTCGACACAAACGCACACGATCGTTTTACTTCGGCAAATTATCGCCGATTGGCCGACGAATTGTGAACGTTGTCGATGCGATGGGACCATATTCGAAGATGAATTGGCGGCAAGCATTTTTCTCGCGAAAATTCAATTTCTCTATGTGAGAATTGCGTATGTTACTGATTATTGTTTTGCGAAGAACACGCACCTCGAACATTTCAATTCATACAAATATGCATTTCCTTTTTTTTTATAACCCTTCGAACACGCTGCACATTTTTTTATTCATTTCTTATTCGAAATCAATGTCTAGACCATTCCAAAAAATATAAATCCTTTTTTTTTCGACACCAAGTCCAATTTGGTCCATTATGAATTCTTTTGTAATCCGAAATGCGTGTAATTGTTGAGTTTTCAAAATTGTTCAAAGAATTCAGCTGGGAAAAGAGTTCGTTTTCTTTTTTCTCGAATCGCGTTTCCTTATATGAATGTACGCATATTTTACAGTCTCATGAAATACGTTTTGCTCTTACAACTCACAACTCATAGTGCATTAATAATTCGATAAAGTCGAGATGTCCCTGAAGACGTCAATTTTTATTGTTTCGTCTCATCGAGAATTCGTCGCCGCTCTACGTCGTTTTATATTCGTTTGCTGAAATTAAAAATAGTTATTTTTTGACACAAATTGATTGTCATAAAACTATTTAAATAACGCCGATACATTAAAAAAAAAATTGTCGATAGTATTCTTTAAAAAAAAACTTCTCCAAAATGAGTTCAACTTCTAACCGTTGGTGGAATTTTTTTTTGTTTTAAATTCATTTATCATTCTCGGCGGATTTTGTGGAACTTCGATTAATCGAGACAACACAAATTGAGTTCACATAATTACCCGCAATAAAGTGGTCCGATTTCAAAATTTTGCACGAAGCCCAAACATTGGTTTTCGAATGATTTCATTCGTCCGTCGGATGTCTCGAATTTCATCCCATTTATCATAATTCAGCACCGATTATTCCGTTGTGCACTTCGGTTTTATTTGTTTGTTTCACGTGGCTTCCTCTATTCTAATGTTTCGAAAGTGCTCCAAAAACGATCGTTTGAAACACGAGAACCGAACGAGCATCGTCCGCAAAAAAAAATGTCGAAGTCAACTAATTTTCGTTTTGTCAGAAGGTGGTGAACCTTGATGGCTTTTTTCTTTTTTTTCCTCAACTCAACGTGCTGATGAGAACTTCGTTTTTTTTTCGGCGGCACCACTTGTTTAGCGAATCCCATTATTCTTATTTCAATGTTTTGTTGTTTTGAATAATTTGATGCTTTCCGCTGCTCGGTTTTGAATATTTTTCTCGTTGGCTCGTTCGCTCGTGTCGATCTCCCGCTTCAGATGACGTCGTCTTTCAAGTTGCTCGTGTCACAAGCCATTACCATCAAAAAGCTGGGCGGTTTATTGTTTGTCATCCGTCGTCGCATATTATGCATTTTATAAAAACGATTTCCTATCTCTCTCTCTCTCTATTTTTGGACGAACTCGATTAATGTGCGAGCACATTTCGAATACCGTATAAGGGCAATCGGACGATGAGAATCAAAGAAAATCATAAATTTGGCGGAATGAATGAATAATTCAATTGTTGCCGAGCCACACAAAAAATGCACAAATTTGTTGTTCCACTTTTCGCTAATTGTAAGTGGTTAGTTTTTAGTCTCCAACACCTTTTATTTCTAAAAAAAACTTTTCCACAAAAATTTTCTAAACGCCAATTTTTTTCCATCGGTAGAGAATTTGAAGTTGATGAGATTCTGATTTTCTGGGGTCAATACATTCCAGTTTCTTTGCGATGTTTCGTGTCGAATTTACATTCTGTGGTCAAAATTCAACTTTGGATATTTTTAGACTTTTGAATTTTAGAAATAAATCCTAGTTGAATTTTACGAAGACCTTACGATTATTTTTAGATTTATTGTTCAATTTGATATTATAAAAATAATAAATTCAAGTTTGGATTCTGAAAATTCAGAATATCGTACTTCATCCAAAGCAAATACCAATTTAACCCTTCACTGTCTAATTTGTTAGGACAAATAACGCATTTCATTATTTTCATTTTGAGCAAAAAAGCGCAAACCGTCATCATTCATTTTATTGATTTTTCTCAACAGAGTAGTCGTTTCTCGTTAATAAGAAGACGGTCTTAGGAGGCGCGCAATTTCCGGTGTTTCCTTGCAATCCGGAAATTCGGCAGCCGAAAATCAAGACATGCTTACGCACGTGGCACGCGGTGTTTTCGAACTCAACAAATTTGGCGCGACACTCGTTTTTCGACTTATTTATTCATTATTTACTATTGTTCATTGTCCGGACTCGGCTGACGATGGCGCCACCAAGTGCCTTTTCGAGGCTCGCCCTGACAACACCAAACACGGGTGTGGCCGCAATTTGAATAATTGGCGAGTTTCGCCAGTGCGCGGCGACGATTCCGTCGCAACGTGCGAAAATTCGCGAATCGTTGTCAAGAACGACAAAGTTCGACGAGAACAAGCCTATTGCGACGAGTCAAAATAATTGTTGTTTTTTTTTTTGTTCGAGCAATTTTGAGATGGTGCTCAGAAATGCATTCAACTCTTCTTTTCTACCCGTCAATGCCCTCCAATATTCATTCTTATACGGTACTTCTGCTTTTTTTTTTGTCAACCATCTTTTGCTGAGGAGCACTTTTACTGCATTTTCTGCATTTTTGAGGACTTCGTTTTTTTTTTAGATTTAAATAATTTCAACACAAAAAAAAATCTATTTCCCTTAGTGATCAAAAAAAAAGTTGGATTTCTATTTTTGACGTTTTCGATATGTCCATAAAACATAAAAATGCAGTAATTATTTCGTCATAAAACAAGAAGTCGTTTGCGAACGTAAAAGAAATTCCAAAAAAGGCCAAAAATCCAATTATTCGAATATCTGATAATGCACATGAGAGTCGCCATTAATTTTTTTTTACATTTTTTTGCGAAATTGGCGAATCGTGCCGGCAAAATCTGTTTTAGAGCATTTTTGAAATTTTTCTGAAATTTCGATTTGAGAGAGATTTTTCGTTTTCAGACAATTGTCCTATCACCATATTTAAAATATCGAAAGAAGTCGTTAAAAACGAATACATCGATTCGAAGCTTTTAAACATTAGAATTCTGTTCTCACTTTAGCGGGACCATTCCGATTTTATAGGAAGATACTATAGATAATGGTGTGCATTTTGTTTCGTGCCAGTTGCCAGCTTCATCATAATGTTCTCAATATTTTTTGCTCGTTTTTTTCGCCGATCTCATCAGAAAAAAAAGCATTCCTCTTTTTCCCCATAACGTATTCATTTTTTTTTCGTGGTCATTCGTATAACATTGCGTGTTCGCCAAGGATATCATTTATTTGCCGCCTTCCAGATTTTCTCGTCAACAAACAATCGAATAAGAAATCAAAATGAATATGGTCAGAATTCGTCATATAATGGAGATGAGACGTGCGTGTAAAATGCCGCCTCTTTTGCCGCCAAAATTGAGAAAGTTTGTGATTGGATTACGGTGGATTCCAATGCGATTCATGATTTCAGAGAAACTTGCGATTCCGACAAAAAAGGTGTCAAGGATGTTCTCGATATTAGTATGAGAATACAGTAGGTCGAAATGAGCAGAAAAAAAAGAACAAAAATGGAATTGCAAAAAGTTCCAATGAAATTTTGAATTAAAAAAATCAAAAGTATATAATAGAAACAATTATGAAATAATAGCTTCTCGTTTTATTTTTTATTCAAAAAACTCGATTCTTTTATGAAATTGAGCTCACTAACGAGCCAAAAACAAATTTCCAGAATCGTTGCACCGGAAAAATTGAGCTCGAAATTCTATTATTTGCAATTATTCGAAAGTCAAGACAATTCCGACGGACCATGGAATTTGGTAATTTCAGTTCGAAATGTTAATACACACAAACCCCATATGTGTTGATTCTAGATAACCGAATCCGAACAACTCGATTCGTATGAAACTTATGAATTAGAGGAGATATTTGCAATTGAATATTGCTTTGAGAGATTGCAATGGATTCGGATTGATGTGTCAGTTTTTTTTCGATGTCTGCAATGCTCAATTCAAATTAGTTTTTATAGATTGGAGAAGACTGATGTCGGAAATACAGTCAACTGTAGCGCAGTTTTCAATGTTGCTCATGCGGCAATCAACAACTACGATTTGACATTGAGGTGAATGACCCTTTAAATCAGATTTTAACATCAATTTCAGAGATCACATGGGTTCAAGTATTGCTGAAATTGAGATTTGGAGTCAAATTCGAGAACGGCCTCAGCCAATTCTGATTCAGGTTGAAGCAAAGAACATTTCGAGTAAGCTGATCTCATCGAATTCGAATGTAATTCAAAAAAAAAATAAGCAAACAAATAAAAATTATGTATTTGAGATTGCCATTGAAGTGTACAAATACGAAGAATTGTCGAGGAAAAAGCTTTTATATCGAAGCGAAGGATTGAGACAGCCGAAATTGACTTGGAGGTCGTTCAATATTCAATCCGACGATCTGTATGGAGACGAGAAATCAATCGAAATTGTGTGTATTAGCGACGACGAAAAAGAAGGCATTGTTGGACATGCTGTTATAACACAGGACAATGCAAAAGCCAACGAGCCTATTCCGGTAGGAATTTCCATTTACAAATATGTACATACTATACATCAGTGTAAGCAAACGATATTAAATATTTGGGGAGAGTTTACATCATGCCTTTATATGGCTTTTTTTTTAGAAAAACAAATTTGAGCTCAATAAAAGAAAAAAAAGTGCAATTTTTGAGGGGTCTGAAAAAACTGAAACAAATATACACAAAATTGATTGCCGAAATAAATGTGTTTGACATTTCAAAGCGAAACGTTTTCCCTAAAAACTATATAAATTTAGGAATTTTTTTTTCAATTTCTTAAAATATTAAAAATTTCAGATATACAGCGAGAATTTCAAACAAGGTCGCAAACCAATCGGAGAATTCCGAGTCGTCAAATTCTCGCAACTTCGGGCATTTTCATTTCTAGAATACATTCGAACAGGGTATTCGAATAATGATAATTTGATGTGTGTGAATTACGAGACATTTTCTAGAACCACTCTTCGTTTTGCATTCGCAATTGATTTCTCAGCTCGCGAGCATTTGATGACTCGCGATGATCATTTTCAATTCGCCAACGACGTCGAGTTTGTTGTCCGCTCAATCGGAGAGACTGTCGAACCATTCAATGCCTCGAACTCATTCCTTTCCTATGGGTTCGGTGCGAAGATTCCTCCGCAGTCCCGCGAGTCAAACAACTTTTGTCTTTCGCTGGACGTCGATCCAACGACTCAAGGCGTCAATGGGGTGCTTAATGCATTCATGAAGTGCTACCAAAGGGTTCTGCCGCTGAGCACTGCCAAATTCTCTCAGATTATCTATCATATGGCAAAGTTTTTCTAATCGCACGTGTTTGAAGTTAAAAACCAAATTTTCAGAACTGCTCAGACTAATTATAATAAGGATGCTAGCTGTAGCTATTTTGTTCTTTTTATTATAACTCGCGGAGCCGTCGATGATTTAAAAGAAACTGTCCAAGCGGCAATTTATTCATCAAAAGTCCCCATCTCCATTGTCTTTATTGGAGTCGGTGTTGATGGATTAGACGAGGTGGATCGGATCGGATCGGCCGGCAAACGATTGGAATATCAAGGGCGAAAAAGCGAACGTGATAATCTGCAGGTTTACAGACCGAAAACCATGAATCTTCTTATTTTTTTTTTGTTGCAGTATGTGAATGCGACGAAAACCCGTCTCGAATGCGATAATTACAGTGAAATGGTTTCAACTTTTCTGTACAAAACACTTCAAAATGTAGGCAATTCGGAAAGTTATTCAACAAAAAAATTGAGAGATTGAAGATCACATGGCAACTTCCCGCGTTTTTCATGCAAAATCATGTAACTCCGGGAAGGAGTGTCGAGGGAAGAAGACCGAGTGCTTCGTTGAGTCGAGATAGCTCGAACACAGATCCGCTCGATAGCCCGCCTTCAGAAGAGCACCTCGAAAGGCATCGAACAATCAGTGGAGACGTCAGCTCAAGATAGTGAGTTTAATATGAACTAAATCGTGATATTTTGTTGAATAACCCATTTTGTTTTTTTGGGTGACACGATTGAAAATGCGAAAAATTGCAGCCGCCATAATCGGCTCTCCGCTGAAATGCGTTCGATGACAATCGATGATTCGCATCGCGATTGATCGGCTGATTCGATATCAACCTCAAATTGAAAAAGATAACAATTTTTGTTTATTTTTTTTGCCTCAACGGAACTTGAATTTTTCCCATTTTTTTGTACATACAATCAAGTATTTTTCTCCCTCTCGGTTGCGTCTTTTTTTTTCGAAAATTGTTTGCGAGTGTGTGCCTTTTCTCCCATAATTTTTTTCATTAAAATTGATGTTTTAATGAATGATTTTTTTTAAGGAATTTCAAACATTTTGAGATTAAATTTTTGTAAACAAAATTCATTTTTGACAAGCTTCAAACTATTCACAAAAAAATGCACAGTTTCAATTCGATTGTCTTGTGTTTGATTCGTTTTTTTTTCGAATCAAGCATTGCTGGAATATGCGAAGTTTCGTGAAATCGAAAATTTTTGAATAATACTAAATGATTGGCATTTTTTCGTCGAATCGCGTTCATCGACCTAACAAGGAAAGTCGTTTTACCTCCCGTTTTAGAATTTTCGTAACCTTGCGCACATAAACTAGAACTCGTCTGTAACCTCCTAGTGCAGGCTGGAATTTTGTGAACACACATAGAAGACCTTCTAGTTCACGTTCGTGTGCAAAGTTTTTTAAAAATTTCAAAAAGAGAGGTGAAATGACTTCTCTTGTAAGAGACATATCGATTATCACACCGAGATATTTCTGTAACATAAAAAAGTATTTTCAAAAGAAAGTAAAACCATCACATTGTAGTTAATACATTTAAATCTGCGTATAAACTGCGTATGATTCGGATTTTAAAAAAATAGTATGGGCTAGTAAGGGATCCACAAAGATCAGAACCAAAATACTGTCCGACGGACTTTGAACCTAACCATCATAGCGGGAACACTTTGATCTTTTGTTAGTCGATCTTTCTGAATATTGCTTAATTATTCTAGTAGATGCTATCTTCAAATATCACAAATATTAACAATATTATTGCGGAAGATATTTGAACCTAGAAATTTATTGAAAAAAAAACACGGAATGTGTGATTCATGAATTTTCGAATTTTTAGTGTAAGAAGAATAATCAAAAAATCAATATAAATCGATGGAATTGAAAAGAAAATTGGAAAAACTTGAAAGATCGATCGATCTGAATGATCTTTCATGTTTCAAAGAACATTAGTATGATCGTTTGCATCTCTCTGTCTCTCTCTCTCTCTCTCGACAGCCTTCTCAATTCATTTTTGGTATGCAAATTATTTGAAACGCATAGTTAGAAAAACAACGAGAGATAAATATATCAGAGTGAACAATCAGTAATCGATAACAGCGGCCAGCCAGCCAGTCTGCCTCATTTCCTCTCCACCACTCATTCTATTCGCCCAGCGCGCACCCAAAAACGTTTTCCTATTTCCATTTTATCATTCCCATTTTACATATTCTGTTTGCTTTTACTAACGCGGGATAATCTCGCCGTTTTGGGTTTTTGGCTACAATTTTCGATTGTATTCGTGTACATTTTTTGTGCAAATTCTGCATTAAAATTTAGCGTTTAAATTGAGCTATAATTGCTCAATAATTAACACACTTCCATTATCAAAATACTAAATAGGTTTGAATTAAAATTCTAAGAATTTCATGGATTTTTGATGATGAAGAACAAGTCGAATTTCGATGCATAAAAGGACCACCTCAAAATTGTTTATCTATGTATATTAAACCCTTTACTTTTTGTTCGAATAGTCGCGAGAAAATTTGACGAAATCAACGATTATCGGAGACAAAAACGCATAAATTATGGTTAATTTGGTGTACCGAGGACACAAAATCATTCTGGTTTTTGACGGCATTAAACAACTGAAAACATCTTATGATGGCCTCACTTCTTTGAGAAAATCAATTCATTTATTTTTGGCCTTTTTTGATTTGATTTTCTTACACTTTTTCAATCGGATCGGCATGTTCTATAAAGACTTTTGCGATCCAGTGTTATCTATAATTGTTGTTTCTTACGAACATGCCAATTCATGCATTTTAGGTGTAATAATTTTTTGAAGGGATGAGGAATACAAAAGTACAAACAGGAAATATACCCGGGTATTGCTGTACGAGAGTAGAATTTCGGGTTGCATCTTTCGCTAGGGTCTCGTCACGAAGGATTCTTATTTTCTAATTTTTATTTTTAGTTGCCATTTTTTGCCAATTTGATTGATTTTATAACAACTTTGCAATTAAAAATTATCAAAAAGAATCTTCGAGGTGAAATTAAATAACGAATGGCAGTTGGTCCGCTCGAGACCATTGCGAAAGACGCACCCCGTAAATCTAATCCTCGTGAAAAGAAACTTTTTTTTTATCATAAAATTATTTGAAAAGGTGTGAATCGATTTCACTACCGTATCAAAAACTAGCGTATTGATTTGGAACAAAACGAATCAAATAATTTATTTGAACCCAAATTCGCACGTGCGATTCGTCAAAACTAGTTGGCGGCCGTTTTCGGAATGATATTCGTTTATTATCAACGATTTTTTGAAAATCGCGCGATGATAGCGAAAACAAGCAAAGAATGCATATAGGCGATCGAATGTGTTGATAACGATTCCAGTCTGTTGTAAGGACATGAAAAACATTCTCTATTTTTCTTTAAAAAACCTTACTATGATAGTGTATGACCAGTTTAATGCGAAAAATTAAAAAAAAATATTCTGGAAATTTCTAGAGAATCTCTAAAAATTCAATGTTTTTTATTTAATAATCGTCTTGTTTTTTACTCGTCTCTAAAAATTTAAATAAAAATAACTTATGTTTTTTCTTCTAAATTTTTTTATTGGAAAGCCTAAAAACTCAGGATGAAGCTCGAAATGAAAAAAACAAAGCTTTGACACTTCAACTCTCGAAACTCTAGAAGAAAGAATACAGTAATCAATTATTCTCACGTGAAAATCACTCAAAAAATGATGTGTGAGATTACTGTAGAATTTCAATTTTTTTAAAACAAGAAATCAATCATACATTTTCGAAAAACTTTTCGGCAACGAGTTTCGAAGAAGAGAAGACGTGCTAATTGAAATGTGTGATTGTGAATTGTTTGATGACAAATCTTTCTCAATCACACATCATTTTTGCATTTTCTCTTCTGCGAATATAAGTTGAATTCAATTCAACGGATCACTCTGTGTTTTTCAAATGTTTTTGTTTGTTGTTGAATTCATCGCAAAAATCGAATATTATCCTTGATCTCTGATTTTTTTCTTCAGTTTGTTGCAGTTCAACAGTAATCGTTTTCGCGTGATTTCTGTTCTCTGGTTTATTTCAAATTAAATTCCTCGTATATAAATTTCTGTTGGAATCTCGACGAAATTGGTTTTTTCTCGATGATTTTCTCGTTTTAATTTCCGTCGAATATTTATTCACCCAAAAGCAATATTAAGGTATAAATTTGAGATATTTACAGTCTTGAGCCTTTCAGATTTCTCTCGATTTTCTATTCTATTCTTTAATAATGAGAAACGCAAAAAATGGAGATTAATTAAAATATCGAGAATTCTTTTTTAGAATTTTTTTAAAATCGTGTAAAAATTGATTGTAAGAAGCTGCAATTTTTTTCCCCAAGTAGAGAATTACTGTAGGCTATAAGAATGATGATGCAAAACACAAAAAGAGAGAAAAATCGATTCAATCAATTTGGAATTGTAATGAAAAACTATCAAATTCGAAAACTAGGAGAAATTAACCAATTTTTGCCCGCGCTTTTGATGAATACTGTAGGTTTGTATCTGCCTTTACGTACACGAAAAAGTGATTAAAAAAAGTGAATACATATAAAAATATTGTAGAAGAAGAGAATCATATATATAATAATGAATATTCACAGAAACTGGATGTTGTTTTCGATGTTCACGTAAAATTATTCTTGAAGATTCGTTTTGTCGCCGAGAAAAAAACGAGTTGAGATGCGAGTGTGTGATATTTTGAAAACCACCTCGTGCAGTTGATCATACTGCCTTGTTTAGGAACTAGAAAGTTCAAAGTTGGAAAACGAAAACAGTGTTGAATGATGAGAGAGTTGATCTTGTATTTTCAACTGATGACGTAGTCAAACGCCGCTTTCGCGCCTTCAAAATCATATTCGATCAAGTGTTCTTTTCTCTATATAAACTTGCGAATTGTAGACCAGTTGGGTACATCGTCTTTCAACTCGAATGAATCACCGAACAACAGTGGTAATTGGTGAGCTCATTCATTCCGATTCCTGCTATTGATTCTACGTAGTTCGATTGCAGACTCTGAAAGTGACAATGAAGAGAGCAATGGAAATTCATCACAAAGTAGCAGCACCAGCAATAATATATGTAGAGTGAGTTTCACATCGAACTCTATTGTTTTTCGTTTCAGAATGATTTAGTTTGATTTCAGAAAAAAAAAGAACAATTTTGATAGAAATATCACCATTTATATTTTATAGCCATCTCTCTCTCCCTCTCTCTCTCTCCCTCTCTCTCTCTCTCTCCCTCTCTGTCTTTATAAATCCATGTTCGTAGGGTAGACTTTTGAAGTGGAGGTCATTTTCATTGTAAACGTTTCTGAAATTGAATCAGCAGATACAATTTGAAACTTTGGGGTCATAATATTTTCTGGTTTTGAAACGAAATGTTTTCTGACCTCGTTGAAAATGTCATATTCATTTGATCAACTTGTCAGTAGAAAAATCATTTTTCATTTGATCATTCATTCGACGAATTCGCTATAGATATGCGGCGCAGAGAATGCAGCAATACACTATGGAGCCGTGAGCTGCGTCGGATGCAAGGGATTCTTCCGAAGAGCGCTGCTCAAGGCTGATCAGTTGGAATGTGCTGCGGATGGCGATTGTCCGGTTAGCAGATCTCGTATGTTGTACTAAAACCGACCATTATTAATATTAGTCGTGCGGAATTCAGAAAAAATTCAATGCAGAAGTTGTCGATTCAATAAGTGCCTTCGCGAAGGAATGAAGCCAGCGTGTAGGCCGCGAAAGCGATCATTTGTCGTGTCTCAATTTGATAGTTTCAGTCGTTCGACCGAATCGCGATATTCCACCGAAGCCCCGAAAACCGCCGTCTACTATTCGATGCGAAATGGTGTAGATATACATATTCTCGAATGAATTGATTGAATCTTCGAATTTAGAAGGAGCATGGAAAAACATTGAAAACTCGCGATGAGTGGATCAAAAAAATAACCGTCGATATGCGAACAATTCTGATGACGTTATTGAATTTTGAGACAAAAATCATGAAGGCAAGAATTGCAAAAAAAAAGTTGGAAACAAAAAATTAATTAAGATCTAAATTCAGGGTGATACGAATCTTCATGCGTCGAAGATTTATCCGTTAAAAGGAATCGACAAACTGCGAGATATAATCGAGAATCCGGATTGTTTGAAAGGTCGTCGGACAGAGGTAAACTAGCAATCGATTTCGAGGTCTTCGAATTCGACTCGATTGATTTCAGATGCGATATGAGCCATATCGAATGGCTGATAATGACGAGTTGTGCGCAATTGCTTATCGAAGACTCATCGCTGCCGTTGATTGGGTCGAAAGCATTTGCACACTTCTCGGAAAAAATGTTGGCATCGATGATAAGGTAATTCTCCCCAAAATTGGACTAATCGAATAAAAATGATTGCCTCAGATTGCTCTTGTGAAGAATGCTTTCATTCCACTAACAATCTTCAATTTCTGTTCAAGAACTGCCGAAGTCACCAAAGATCCGGATGTCCTTTGTCTGTGTAATTTCGCATACGTTCCTCGCAATATTTCCAAACTTTATTCCGAGACCTAGTAAGTTAATTGCTATAATAATTAAATCCAAAAATTGGTGTTCAGCCACCTCGGAAATGGTCTCGTGACTCGGGCACTTGACGAACTCGTGGCAGTTTATCGAGATTACGGTATACAAGAGGAGGAAATCGTTTGTATCAATGCTTTACTTTGTCTAGATCCTTGTAATTAAGAACAAAAAATTGAAAAAAAAATCTGAAAAAAAACTGAATTTCAGTAGCCAAAGATATATCTGAAAGTTTATTCGAAAAAATCATGGCAGTGCGCGCAAAAATCACCGATTGTCTTTACTCGATTGTGAAGGAAGTCCGTCTGAGTCCGACGCCGAATGTCTGCTACGGACACCTTCTGCTATCACTAGCTACCGTTTCTGTATGTCGATCGAACACTTGAAAAGCCATTTTTGAATATTTTAAGGAGCTGGCCTCGGCGATGGGAGAAAACATTCAATTGGCTCAAACATTTTCGATTCAAGGCGAAATTCCGTTGCTAACGGATCTGTTCGGATGCTTCACAGTTGATCCAATATTCAAAGAACTCGACGATCCAAATCGAATCGCTGTTGAGAATCTGACGATTGGAATCATTCGAGAGACGGCGACTCAGACCAATCGGATTCCGCCGCCTCGCGCTCGATTAGTATTACTCATTTGTAATATTGTTCGTCTCAAAATCAGCAAGTTTCAGAAGCGACATGCGACCGTGGATGACGATGAAGGATCAACGAACAACTTCCGCCTCCTTCATCCGCCAAACAAATTTTGTCTCACTGAGATTTTCGATGATCTCCAGGTTAGTTTATTATCACCACAACATTTTTTTCTCGTCAATTTTTTGTTTTGATGAAACCGCCCAAAATCGAGTATGGAATAAATTATTTCCGCTCTGCGTTTTTTTTTATTTTCGATTCCGACCCTCGGTTTTGCATTCCTCCTGTTTGTAGCATGTTGCACCAACGAACACCCACTGTTCCAATAATGCGTTGATTTAGAACAATTCGGAAGAGCGAGCGATTGAGAGTTTAGCATATGATGCGTCGACAATCAGCGCTCGAGCACCGATAATTCCGTCGAATTCGGCACCATATTATCAAGGTAATTCTGTTGTTTTTATTGAAATCTTTTGAAAAAAATGTTCGACTTCATCTCGAAAATAGGTGGTTTCTAGCAGCCTCGGGAATGTCGTGCCGAGTTTGCTGCAACTCTTAATAGAAGCTGTGGAAAAATCCATTTAATTCTGTTCTTAAAAATCAAATTATAGGACCTGGTCCGAGCACTTCTACTCAACTTCCCGCGGGACCACTTCTCAACATCAATCCGCCACCGAACTACCCTCCACTCAATGCCGGTTACACTCCGAACATCAATTACACCGAACTTTATCATTCCAACTGCCAGCAGTATTTTCCAGTGCACAATCCTTATGCGAATTTAGGTTATCCACAAAAGAATCAGTCTTAAACGAAATGTTTTGTGATCGAATCCGGTGCAGAAAAAAAAATCAAAAACAAGAAACAAATCGAATTCGCCAGAATCTACGAGTATCTCTCCCAACTTTTCATTTTTTTTTGCATAATTATTTTATGAACCAAATAAATGTTTTTCTTTAAAACAACATCCAAATAAAATATGAACAAAATAATTATATGGATGGATATGTGAAGAGATCCTCAACCGATGGCGGTCTGATTTTGACTTTGAAGATACACAAATTGCTTCAGTGCTAATGGGGGGAATGTTCCTAATTTAGAGCTCAACGGGAATTGAAGGCACGAAAAATCATATCGAAATGCACAATATTGTGAAACTGGATTTGATGGAAACAAATGAACATGCTAAACGAATTGACTAAGCAAAATACATAGATATTATAGATATTGAGCGCAATATCACAGAGGGGAAACAATGGCGGGACCACAAAAAACAAATATGATTGTAGGTTTTTGTTTATACACAATTGATTGACTAGTTTCCGTCGGAATCGAACATCGACCTGAGCATTAGGAAAGTGTGGAGTTGATCTGGGGCGACGGAAGCGCAACTGGGATCGAACGATGTTTTTGGAGCCGTCGCTGGTGTGCTCAATGTACGACGAGCTAACGAAGCGAGCGATGGAAACTGCGTCTGACCGATGGTGCTCCAGAATGTGATGACATCTCTGAGAAACAATTTGGGAATTTGAATTGAGAAGAAAAAAGGACTCACTTGGTTTGTTGGGGTGGATATTGCGAGCGGAGGTAACACTCAAGCTCGTCGCCTACTGGATCGTCTTCTAATGATGAAAGAAACATTCGGCGTTTTCTGATGAATTGATTGATGATTAAAATATTGAGAACAGAAATTGGTTACCTATGAGGTTCTCCGTCGCACGAGCTGCCGCGACTGAGCGGCTCGCTGGGATTTCGGATTCCGCACATTGCCCGAATTTTTTCGCACGCGGTGTTTCTCTCGGATTCCGTCAGAATCATGTTCAGTTTACGACTCAGTCTTGGATTGAGAATGGCAGCGATTCGATGCTCATCGGTGATGATCTGCTCCATTTCGGATTTGAGCAACTCGGTTGCCTTCGTTTTCAGCTCGCGCAGGAGTGGTGATGGCTCGTCGTCGCTCACTTGACACTCGTGCATCAACGCGAACCATTCCGGCAGAACTTTTTGGAAGTTTGGCTGCTCTTGGATCAACGATTCGATGGTTTCGCGGAATGGCATTATGAATGCCTCGAGATCTCGCATATGCGATGGATTGATGATTTTAAAGCTTGTAAGAAGATGGGGGCATTTCGAGGAAATGATCTGCTCGATTTGAGACCATCGATCATTCCATTCGGCCAACAATCGATGAACATCGAACACGTCTTCCGTTTTTTCATAATCGAACGGAAGACGAACGTCGAGATCAACAAGCATCTGAAAATGTAAACGGAATTGAAGTGGCAAATAAATTCCAATGCTACTTTGGTTAGTTGGTCAATCGCCTGCAGCATTTGAGTGACCGGAAGACTCGAAGCACTCAATGCTGTCGCAAGTATCTCCATCAACTTTGACTTGATGTCGATGAATGTCTTGATCGGTGCGAGATCGTGATTCGCATTCGGAGTGGTGACTCGAAGCAAATTCTTGTCGAGCTCGTAGTTGTGCACAACAATATTGATCATGTCTTTGATCGATTCGTTGTCTTTGCACTTGAATACTCCCAAGATGTTGCTGCGCCATTTCCAGTCTGGACTGATGCGACTTCCATGAATCACGCGATACACTTTGTCGCAATATGTTAGAGTTTCAAGCGTGAGTCGAACACCTGAAATATTCGAGATCTGAAGCCTTATAACCAGCGAATCTTCGTACCTTGAGTTGTTCTCGACAGCTCATTCTTCAGATCGTCTGTACAGAATCGCAAATGCGTTTGCATTGCAGATTTCACCGTCGCAATATCCGGAAATGTGTCGATTGATGTTTGATTGTTGCCTCGTTTTGCGAGGGCCATGATTTTTGAGATGAGACCGCGAAATCCTTTGCCATTGAAGACGACTGGATCAATGAGATCCAGTGCGCAACACTTGACAAGTGCTTCGGTGAGTATCTCCTTATCAAATTCAGAATCTCTCGAATGATGCGGCTCATTGTCAACAGAAGTGAGCGAAATCTGCGGACGCGGTTCGGCTCTCGTCGTCGTCGTCGTCGTCGTCGCGGATGCCGTCGATTCAAATGATCCAGGACAGCCCGGATCAACAGTTTCCGTCGATGATCCATGGGTTCCCGAGCGATAACTAGCCCCAATCGGACATCGATGCCTTGTCATATTGCCAGTTCCGCCACCAGTGTCGGTGTACAGCACCTTACAGGCGTAGCAAGCAACGTATGGAAGACGAACTTGGGTCATGGTGTCCAGCACCTGCGAATGTCGTATATTAAAAAAATAGGATATCGAATGAATAGCTAACCTGTCCAAAGAGGTTCCATACTTCGGACCTTCCTCGTTTTCTCACCAACTGGAATCTTCCATTCGAATTTCGAATATCATCTTGAATAATAGATTTCGGTGGCATTTGAGCCATTATTTCTGGCGTTGCTTGCCCGTTATGATGTGTCTAAAAAAAAGAAATAATATACTAAAAAAGAAACAACTAATTATAGGATCTCAAGTATACCTTGAAGTTTGGATGTTTTCTTTTATGTTTTTGAAATGGAAAAATAGCATCGAATAATGCCTCGTTCGACATTTTCATGATGTTAATGTGGGAAATGATGAACAATGTTCAATTAATCAAAAGAAATATCAAAAAAAATCCATCAAATATGAAATAATTGAATTATTTTTTGTTTTGATTCCATTAATTAGGGTGTTTTTCGATTAACAATAACGACATACACCTACCTGATCGAATGAGGCGTTTGTGGGTAATTCGAAAGAGCCGGAGCCGACGGTTTCAAATGAGCCCGAACAATCCATTTGCTCCAATTTTGGCACCGCACTTTGGATTTTGAAATCGTCAAGCAATGGCGATGATAAACCAAGAGCTTGGTGTTGCATGGCGACTGAGAGTTGATTGAGCAGCGATGGTGGAATACTGCCCAGATTGCCAAGGGCGAACACGTCGGATGGTGTTGTTTGGTGCATTCCACCTTTTGGCGATTCGCCTAAAATTTTCTCATTCATTATTACGCATTTTCATTGGCATTCATAATTGTTTGAATGTTATAAAACAATATAATTAAATTAGTGTTTTTCGTTGACAAAAAAACTGAAATGAGAACCATTATTGTATTAAAGAGGAAAAAAGTAAATTGAATTGATACGGCGAAGAAAAAAAAACGTTTTGAACATACACGAATATGAGCGGTTATCGGAGGGACTTTTGCGGAAATCGGGCGACGGAACCGTCAACAGACGACTATCAGTTGGTGGCGGTCGTTCAAGCTGTATCAGTTAATTATCATTGGACATGCGTGGTTCGCGTCAAACCTGAAGCGGTGAGAGCGGTGATTGGACGAGGAGACGCGGAACTTCGACTGGCGAGAATGCCGATCGGCTTGCATCGAACGAGCCTGGACGGAACGACGCTGAAACAAGCATCGTAGAAGAGAGAAAAAGGGACCGATGATTAAGAAATGAGAAAGGAACGTGCTGAGGGGTTAGAATTGCGTGACACACACACACACACACACACACACACAGACTGATTCGGAAGGTCAAGGAGTCGTACCTGGCGGCACTTTTGGAGACGAGATTCCGGCGGCGACGTCGAAACTGGCTGCACGACGGGGTTCTTGTGGAATCAGATGATGATGCGATGGATCATCGTCCTGAAAATCCATATGTTGAAATAAAGTGAATACGTATTACATGGTCCCGCGCATAAACGAGTTCCGGATGAATTTTATGAAATTTCGCTTCAGGGCGCATCTTTTAATAGGCCGAAATGAAGGATTTTTATAAGTTTAGTGTCCGAAAAAAAAACGTCTGTTCAAGTCGTCTATGATCCGCCCCCACGAGAATAATCAAAAATCCAATCAACACCAAAATACTTCAATTTTATGTCATGCGAATTCCTGAGATGTGTGTGTGTGTGTGTTCAACACATCAAACTAATAAATATATGTACATAAATAAAAGCTCAGAGTCAGAAATATCATATCTCACATCATGCATATGTATATAGATAATTTGAAATTTAAATAGTTTGGTTGAAAATGTCGAGTTTGAAATCTCGATGAAAATCTCATTTTTAATGGCATAATTCCAATATCATGTGAATCAAAAATACTTCGAATCATTAAATATGGTCATCCTTAAATGCGAATAGAAAATTAGCAAAGATGCTCAATTTCCGGTATTGTGACGTCAAACATTTATCGAGAATTTTTGTGCGATTCCGGAAGTTATAATGCATATTCGCATCTCAAATCGCATCAAATATTATTCTAAGTTAAATAATTTAATCCTATGGGAAATTGAGCAGTATCGTAGTGGATTTCCTCGTCTAAAAAAAGCTGAAACTTTAATCCGCCTACATGCTTAAAAATGTGGGTTTTTAGACAAATCAGTTATCTAAATGTCTATTATCACATAAACATAATCCTAACAATCAAATTCGCATTAAAATCATGACTATACAAGTTATGGGAATTGTATGGAAGAAGCCGATGAGTAATATTCGACAAATGATTAATTACATTTATTGTTTTCGCCAAATCAAAAAAAAAACAATTAGGAATTGTTACTATTAGTTTTTTATTTGTTAAATCCAACAGATAGTGAATTTGGTGATTCAGCAAAAGAAAAAACAAAAATGAAGAATAGAAAACGTTTCGGTGATCAGTGGGTTGTAGAGCGATACAAGATTGGAACAACGGAGGATGGGTGTGATCCTTTAGATAGAAGATCAATTTTGATAAGGATGCCCAATGGATTTTTTGATTGCCAAATTAAACATTAGTCTAGATAGCAATGAACATTTTTGGGATTTTTGAGATTCGATTTTTCAGAGGTCCACAACTAGAAATTCTAAAATCGAATTATGTTTCCAATTTTTGGATTATCTAATCGAATAACGTCTCTTCTGCAAAATGAAATCTTTTTTTTTGTAATTATCGAAAATGGGTCCAACCAGTTGGAAACTAAGACGAAACCTTATTTGGAAGCATTAGTAGAATTGGATTTTCATTTTTTTTTCGAATCCAAAAGGATCAGTCAGGATCAGAATAACAATTTAACGAGCACCAATTTTCTTATTTGAGAAAAAATATTTTTAATTTTGAAAATGATTTTTGTGTGATACGGTAGGCGCCGAATCCGACGACAAATTGCGGAATTATTTGGGCAAAAATTATTTTCATAAATGTTTTGCAGAATAAATTGTTTTGCGAGGGACTGAACGAGTATGTCGGACACACCTCAGCAAATGTTCGGCTCATAACTTCATTCATTTTTTTTCCGACATTTTTTGGTGTTTCGGCTCATGGTGTCCCACTCGAAAACCCGATTTTGTGTCAAAAAAAAAAACTCATAAATTATGCGTCCAAGTGGTAGAAATCCGAGGCGAAACACAAGTGAACTATGATGTTTAAGGGCGACGAACGACAAGAAAAAAAAGACGGGTTGCGGGTCGAAATCACCCACCTGAACTGCCGGCGACTTTTTCAACGAGCGATTCCGCTGCCGATTGCTGGCGGTGCCGCTCGCGTTCGTTGCGGCCGCGCTCGAACTGCCGACGCGAGCCGCCTCCTCGAACGACGCGGGTTTGCTGCAACAACACAATTGATTGTTTCAGACCGATGGCTCGTGATCTGTTACCCCTTCCTCATTTGTGACTACTAAAACAAGGTGTGTACATTAAATGATGGGTTTGCGACTAGAAAACGCGAAACATGCACCGAGTTGGGGTCGCGTGTCATAAGTGCGAATGGCGAAAGAACCACCGAAAAAGTTGATTGGCTCTCGGATGGCTCTAGAAAATCATTCTTTTCATGTTTGTTTTGTTTGTCTACTGCCGAGACAGCAGAAGAAGCACGAAGGCTGATGGGGTGGGCGAGTGCGCGAATAAATGAATGTATGTATGTGATTCGAAATAGAAAAGCGACGACCAAAAAAAAACGAGTATCAGATGACACATATGAATGGAAAAAGTTTCGATGGTCCATCAAAAATTCCACGCGACTCGAGTCGTCGTCGTAGTGACGAGAGCGAAAAAACCAAAAAAAAGAAGAAGAAATGAACGAGAAAGATTCAGTGTTTTACTCACGTAAAACACTGAATCTTTCTCGTTCTAATGAATATTCTATCAACTTGTCAAGAAGACATTAGGATTATTGCGAGAGCACAACTTGTAATAAGTAATTCGCAGACATCATCGTTTTTTTTTTCCCTCAAATGACAATAAATATATCCCGAAATATTCTTTCAAATCAAGAAATCTGCTTAGTTGTATTACCGGATTAATCTAAAAAGTTTTTTTTAGCGAGTGAAGGTATTGGAAATTACGCAATTTTGTTTAGCGTTAAATTGTCCGTGTGGAGTACACAGACCGACACTTTTCGTTTCCTTGACTTTTTTCCCAATTTGACTCAATAGAGCGACTTTGACAATACGAAAGCCAATTTTAAATTGAAAAAAAATAATAATGAGTATTCCAATTTTTGCGTTTAAAAAGTTCAGTTACACATGACTTCCCCCTGAAATCGGCTTAATTATAAAACGGAATGGGCAATTAAAATGAGCAAACAAAACCATGAAAAGTTTAAAGAAGAATTGAGAAAAAAAAATTTTGGACGAAAAATTATGAAAAACGCGGAAGAAAATGAAGGATGTGATATGAGTTATAATCGGTGTTTGATATGCGAAATTGACTGGTTCGACCTGAACGACAACTGCTTTCGAAATTATTCTCCACTAACTCATTTCGCTGCTCATCGGCCAACTCTTCGACTCATCATTGTGATGCGAAACATATATAAATGTGCGAGCTACAGTATACCACACATTACTAATTATTAATTAATGCGCGCCGCTCGTGAATATTGTTCAATGAAAATATAAAACCGAGAATATCCAAAAAGCAGTGAACTTGTGGAAAACATGATGATGTTATATCGTTTATTTTAATGAAAAATTTATTCAAAAACAATGCACAAGGAGGAATATTTAATTAAAGTAATTGAGAGAAAATGAGTAGATAGGCATTTATTGGCAAGAGGTTTCGAATGGAAAATCACCAAACCTCAACGCAGATTAAATACTTCAAACAAATGAATGAAGCTTAAAATTAAGCTGTGACATGATCGCGTAATTTGCGGCCAAGTGTGAATAGACATTATTTGAATGTGAGGGGGGGGGGGCGATTTGTTTGAACCTTCTCAATCCGATCAACAGATCTTCTTCGAGCGAATTTTTACAAGAAACCATTTTTTTTTCAATTTTTGAATTATTTCCAAATCCCCCACGGCACCTCCAAACTACGATAGACCCACTCACGACCATCAAACAAATTTCGAAAACGAGAATGAAAAGATTGAGATAAGATTTGTGTATCGCTCGATTTTTGGTGGCGATTTCAAACCAAAACACAAATTCAATTGAGAATTGCTTGAATTTGATGGTAACAACGAGGAATCGCGAAAATCCCAACGGTTGGGGGATGTTGAAATCTTACGGTAGAAGAAGAATTCAATTTTGAGAGGAATAATGCTTGTGCTCTCTTGGTCACATGCAAACAATTATGATGGTCCTTCCTTTTACGAGCTCTTGCTTCCAATTTTCTTTTGATATTTTATTTGTTGAAATAAGTTGAAACTTCAACTGGAATGGCCAACTTCGAAAAATGGAGTTGTTTTTGTGTGTGTGTGTTGGAAACCCGATAATGAAATGCAACGATGATGAGCGAATGAGAAACGAATCGACTTGAATCGAGAGCACGCAAAAATGTTCATTAATTCTACACGCCAGCTCCGCCTCCATTAGCAATTCACACGATGAGCCATGTCGAGGGAAACGCAAAAAAAAAACGGTTTCACACATTTTATTTTCGTTTGTCTTCGCCTCATTCATCAGCTCATTCCTCCAGTGTTGTCATTTTGTTTTCTTGTTGTTGTTGTTGTTGTTGTTGTGATGAGCTATGAAACGAAGAAATGCTCGCACAATTAATTGGCGGTAATGGAAAATGGTGGGAGTTGAATAATCATCTATCAATCTAGATTAACGTTGTTTGATGCGACTGAAATTCGACGACAATTCAATAAAAAAAAATGTTGTGGGGGGATTAAAATTGAAATAAAAGAAAACTGGAGGGAAAAAACGGGGCGAAATGAGTATGTATTATCGAAACCCGATCAGAAGCTCAAATTTCGCTCTCACATGTGTTGTCCCTCAATTTCGACTCATGACTCGGACGACGAGACGAATGAAAAAAAAAACGCGACGAGGAGCTGATTTTTTGACATATCCGTCCCTCTCATATCCGCCCAACTTTTGAGGTCCGTTGACTCAAAAAATTGAAGCGAATTGAGGGACTCGAAAAGAAAAAGAACCGCCAACGACATGGATTCTTATCAATCGAAATCTGATCAAGTCGACAACGTTTTGCATCATATCGCGCCAACATAGACCCATCAATTCCCTCCAAAAAAAAATGAGTAAAACTCTACTTTTTCGGAATCAAATTTGCAACAAATTGTTGAATTCGAGAGTTTTTTTGGAAAGAATTTGCGTCCCTTTTTTTTTGGTGAAATTCGTTTCAATTCTGCAGCTGGAAAAATCAAAATGCCGCATTTCCGTCGAAAATTAAATGCATAATTTTGAATTTTCAAAAGTCTCTTACTCATTCGTTTTTCTTTCGAAAATCCCTAGTCGTCTTCTAGGATTTCGTAAAACAATCAATCGTTCACATTTAATCCCCTATAATTTATTTGGAAATGTCACCGGCTCAAATTAAAGGTTGTCAAAATCGTTGGAATGAATCAGATCCACATTTTCGGATTAGTCGGAATAAACTACACACACAGATTGACCGATACCGTCTAATTCGAAGATTCTTTGGAATATGATTAATATACATTTTCTCTAGCATTTCGTTTAAACATTCTTCCGATAAACCGGATATTTCGCATTTCCGTTGGATTTGATTCGCAAACTTTGAATTCTTGTTTCGTTTAGTACACTTTTTACATTTCATAGGATTCAATGATAATAGATTAGTCGTTTTGTGTCTGAAATGAAAATGCGAATATAAATATTAAAAAAAAAATGAATAATTGGAATAAGTCAAAGGAGCTTTTCCTACATTCATATATCAAATTTTTTCAATCGGAGTAATTCCATTTAAAAGGTTCAAGAATCGAACGTTCGCGAGCGTTTTTTTTTGTCGGAATTTGATTATTAGGACCAAAAAAAGCAATAATCGGATTATCATTAATAGACTGAAATTTTGAAACATTTTGGTGCGAGATTGAGCACAGGTCAAGTGAAATGAAGCTTAAAAGGAGTGGGGTGAAACCGCGAAAAAGAGGGTCGAGTGATCTGTTCACTCAAAAATGCACGGGAGCGTGACGCAGTTGGACAGCAGAAAATTGAACGGGACAGTGAATGAATGAGGTAAGGATTAAAGGTTTTCGCGAAATTCTTACCTTCGGATCGGCGGAATTGAGAGCAGAGATGTCGTGATGACTTTGGTTTTCGGAGGCGGCAAATCATCAGCCATTCTTCAATTCCTTCTTGATTTACTTGACTGCCGCTTCTGCTTCCAAGCCTCCAGCTTCCACAACTCGTCCAGCTCCCTTGTTTTTGTTTCCAGCTCAACTCGGGTTACGGCTCAAAACGCGTCGGCGATAGACGAATGCAACGACGAGGAATGCGAGCGAGACGAAATCGAGAAAGACATGCAGAGCAGGCACTATTCTTCTCCTTTTCTTCTACTGCTTCGTCGTTTTGTTGTTGTTGCTGTTGTTGCTTTTGCTGCTTCTGCTTCTGCTGCTGCTGCTGGTGGTGGTGGTGGTGTTCGGAGCCGGCCCACTCTCACTTCGAAATCACTTCTTCAATGCTGATGTGTTGATAGCGGTGAAATAAAACAAAAAAAAACGTTGAAAATGAATTGAATTGGTCGAAGACAAAATCGACAAAACGAGACGCAGACGCCAACAAATGACTGATTCACTGTCGAATTGATATGAACTTGCCCGAATTGTGTTGCCAAATTGAAATTCAACATCAGATCACTTCCAGATGATCTTCGCTTCCGATTATCCCATGGTCAACGATTGATTATTCGTGACACTTTTGAAAATCATGTGTCTCTCCGATTTAAGCTTCCGTTTCCCATAGGCGAATTTTCTCGAAAAGAAGCCAAAAAGGAAAAATGATATTGCGACAAAAACAACACAAGTGTTTTCGGATTCTTATCATGAAAAATATCGAAATGAAGGCGATTAGGATTACAAATCCAAATATCAAATTGCACTCCCGTTTTTGAAAAAAAAAGTGATTTTCTCCGAAGAATGTTACTGATCGATTCTTTTGAATAAAGAACATTTATACTTTGATTTTCTGTTTTATAAAAATAATAAACCAAATCTTCATTGGTTAAACTAAATAATTTGTTTCGGTGACTAGCGAATTCTATAATTGATTTCAAATTTAACTGATGAAACATATTGCTAAAAATAAGAGTGTTCCTATTGTCGAAGGCGTGCGATCGGATGTTCAATTGTAGAGTCGGGTTTCGCGCCATGCGTGCTGATTTATGAGTGACACGCTTGTAAGCCGGCTGGTCGGTCGACCGTGTTTTTGAAAATTAAAATTTTGTTTTTAAATATTCGCTTTTTTCTGGGCAACTGTTCGATTCGATTTTTTTTTCAAATATTAGATCGAAATTATCAGATTTCAAAAATTAAATTTCTCGTGTAATGCCGAATGAATAAACTAAATCAAAGCGGTTATTCAAATAACTTAACTGAATTCAAATTCTCGCGGCCGTAAAAAAAAACGGCCGCGGTTTCCACAAGCCTAGTGTATCTGTGAATAGTACACAGACGCAACTGTTCGTTTCAAGACCGCTATGGTATTTTGCCAATTTGTCGAAGTCGCGCCATATTTTGGTGTTAGTGATTATTGAACCCAAAATGGGCGTGTTGTTTTGATCTGAATTCGTTGGAAGAATTGATCAAATACAAACAGTGTCATCAATAATCAGACTATTGCGATACGGAATCACACAGAGGATTACGCGAACATCGAATACCACATTTCGATTGGACATACACATACGTTTTGCTTATCAAATGACTCATTTCTCAATTAAAATTTGCCGAATGATCACGTTGAAAATAATCAAATTCTTCTACACATTTTTTTTCATGAAATCGATTTAGGTCAAGACTTGATGAATATGAACTTAAGTTCAAACTAGATTCCATAATGAATTAATTGCTTGGCCTCTCAACTCACATACTCAATCTAGTTGTTCGTTTTTGATTTCTGTGGTTTATGACCGTTTCGGTGATGGGAAATGAAATCTCAGACAGACAGATCAAGTTGGGGTGATGAGGAGTGAAAACTGTGGGGAAGAACAACTATCTAGAATCACTTGTGTATGCAGTTGGGTTTCGCCGTCATTCAAGACGAGACATTTGATCCTAAAAATGCGCGTTTCAAAAAGAAACCCATTTTTTTGAGTTGACTTGAATAGAAACAAATTTTCAAAGAGAGTTGGTTGGAGAAAATGGCGCGACGAAACATTGGAACCCTTTCATTCCTTTAAATTCCTTTTCAAATCATTCTCACACCTCCAAAAAAAACGGAATATAATTGTAATACTACACCTTTTCTATACTCTTGCGTATTAGCCAATTTCATGGGAAGTGATTTATTGCTAAAAAATATTGCTTTAATCTTTCTATGCTGTATAATTATTTGTTATGTTTTTTTCGAAGTTTTATTTATTTAATTTCTCTCTTTTTGTTCCGTTATTATGCAGATTTTGTCTAAGCATCTATCGAATACGAAGGTCGAACAGATCTGACAAAAAATTGCTAGACATCGACCAATATTTCTTTGGTCTAATTGTTGTGTATTGGACTCTGAATGTAATCAGATGTTTGTTCGTAGCAGTCTGTAGAAGAATAAACGAGGGCAACGTGTTATCTGATTCAGAAAAAAAAACGAAACAAGTCGTCTACTGATTCTGGGATTTGATACGGTCTGCGCAAAATACAGACACACAAATCTAGAGGCTTGCGCTACAATATAGTCAGTTTCCAAAAATATCTCATTTATTTTCCGCGTTATGAGCCTTTAATTAATTAATTTTAATTTTGGTTTTAACGAATATTGAAGAAATTTTCGAATTTCGAAATTTTTTTGGATACGGTAATACATATTCCGCTGACTCTCTCAGCGGTCAATTCTGGTTTCAACTTTTTATCTTCGGGAACTTTCGGGGGATATTTGAATTTTAAATCAAATATCACAAATATCGCAATTTTTCTGCATTTGTGCGTGGGTCATTTCGCACGGTATCATCAAACCTTAAAATCTGCCGTCGATTTGTTTTTTCTTTTTCGAATTTTTAAATGATTTTTCTTGTGATCGAATCACCCCAGAATTCAAAAATAATAATACTATCGACATTTGTGTCAAAAAATGGTCGGAAAAGAAATAACAAACATTTGGTCGAACGAAATCGCTATAATTTAAAAATAGAAAACACTGTGAAGCCGATGGAGAGAAATTTAGATTTTAGAATACAAAATTGGAATACGAATATTGTATTGATGATGAACAGCCTATCAATGTGCATTTCGAATAAATTAAAAACAAAAATGATTCATAATAATGAAAATAATGAAGAGGAATCTCTCTATAAAGCCGTCATTCGAAGTTGGCGAGCAACGTCCGAATTGGCAGCACGTTGAAAATTAATTCAACTAGATTTTTTGTCGCCCAAATCACCTGCTGCTTAATGGGTTCTCGAGGCGAGTGGGCGACTCAGTGTGTCGATTTTTCAACATCGGAAAGCATTCTTTCAACGCCACGAAAATCGGATGATGATGCATGTGATAACAACAAAACGTTGATTATTGCATCTAATTTTGGTTTCGAATTGATAACATACTTTTGATCTGAATGACGCCAAAAAAATTGTGGAAATTATTCATCAATAAATTAATCAAAAATCGATATTGAATGCGAATAATTTTTCGGTTAAAATGCAATATCGAGCACTAATGATGAAGACGGAAAACGATCAGCGGCTCATCGCATTTTTTTGATTTGAAATACATGCTCCTTTAAATATTTGCACGATGCTCATTTCAAAATAATCTCCGTATTTTGAACTAGAAACAAACGTCAAAAACGAGAAAGAATTGAATTGTCGCTTCGAGACCAAATAAAAAAAAGCTATGCTCACAAATGCGTCAAGTCTCATGACGTACACGAAATTATTGAAATTGTTCGATTTTGAAAGACAAATGAGGAAAGACTAATTTCGAATTGAAATCAACTGATGACTGTTCATTTGCAGCCTGAGTCACACGATAAATGAAAAAAAAAAGAAGGTGAATCCTGAACACAAATATTCTTCAAATTTATTCGTTTTGCAGCGCGATTTTAAAAATATGTAATTCATTTTTGGACAATCTCTCGTAGAAACGTGATGAGATGAGGTCGATTTATAGGAATCATAGCACAAATTTTAAGGAAAAGAAACAGAAAAAAATGAGAGCAAAACTATGTTTAAGACACCGATAACATTTGAATCGTTATCGAATCCAAAAAAATGATCGAAAGTGACGATTTGAGCACAAAAATTATGAGAAAAATTATTGATTTTGAGTTGAAAATTATACATTCTTCAGAGATAAATGACCTTCTTTTGTTCATTGATTATTATTGAGGTCGACTAGGTTTCTTCAATGGTACAAGGTTGGCAAAATGAACGCCGTCTAGAGCACTCCCTGAATCGAAACCATAAAATTGCCAACGACGAACCTCGTTATTTCAATGCTGACGATGATCTGTGAGGCGACAATAGGCGATTGCATTTAACGACTCGCCGTTTTTCATATTGCGGTCTCGTCTGGAAGAGTCGTTCTGAAAAAATGAGTTGTTATTATTTGTAATTTCAAATTATAACATTTTTTTTTCGAATGGGCGATATAAAAACAATCGGTGTCTACTCAAAGAATAATTTTCATTTTCAAATAAAACGAGTTCAGCTTCGATCGAACATCGGCGGAATAATTATGTAAATGGAATAAACTCAACGGGTGAAATGATATTTTTATTTAATTTATCATAATCATCGAATAGTTGGCGTAAAAATATCGAATTGGCCGAGTCTCACGAAGGTCGCCCGAAAGGGGCCAGATGTGGATGGTCCCGTCATGATATTTGCATAGTACCCGCGGGCGTAGTGCCCCCAGAAAAAGTGTTGTTATTTCATTACTTTCACCTTCAATTTATATTCGTTTTTGTCGAATTTGCCATTTTCTCGCATTTGATACAATTTTTAATTCATTCGACCTATTCATGCAATAAGACATATTTTTTTTAATTACACTTTTTCAATGGAGGGTTGTAAAAATGCAAATTTAATGTCATTTTTTAAATTTTTCTTTAAAAAAATGATTTTTGATTTCTTAAATAGGTGCATATTCATTTTCAGTTTTTTTCAAAGTTAGAAACCATTTATATCAAATTCACTCAAAATTGGGTTATCAATTCTTCAAAAATTGCTCGTTTTGTTTATTATTGTTGTTGTTTTTTATTGTAGTGTTCGTATGAGAATACATATTCGAATGTATGCGTGATGTCCAAATTCTTCTGCCCACATCATTATGTGCGTCATCGAGGAACGCGAGGGGCCACAGCAGAAAGAAAGAACGGAAGTTCGGGTCAACCCGTATGAGAAGAAGCAGAGAAGAAAGGGATATATAGCGAAGAAGACGGATAGACATGTTATTGGCAGGCAATTGAATGCAATTTCTTATGAGTTCCTTGAGTACGGTAGGTCGAATTGCGTCAAATTGCAGCTGAAACGAATTACCTAAACGAATTTGATGCGAGATTTGCGCAAATCGTGTCTAATTCAGGAAAAACATCATTATAACCAATATTTGAATCAACATATGCAAGCATAAACAATAAATATTCTCGATTCCAGGGGATATAATTTGAGATCGCAAATTTCCATTAAAATTTTGCCGAATTTGTAAAATATAATGATGTCGAGCTGGTGTTGAACTTCATTGGAGTTGGCCATCCAATCGGTGACCACAAATCTTGCGAGAAGAAGCGAACCACTCAATTCGGAACAAATTCGATTACGCAAACATTAATGAGAGAACCCGAAATGCCAGTATTGTCTTTGTTCAATGGTCCTTTGTCGAACTGAATGCTCGTTGATCATCAGGCGGGGGTGGATGGCCGGCAATTCACCAAATTCTCCTATTTAGGGAATTTCAGAAGGAAGTCGCCAATTTGCTGAATATCATTCCGCAGGTTTCCTTATCTGTGAGAAATGATTTCATTGTTTAATTGAAATACAAATGAGGGGGTTTTGAGAGGAAAAACAACTTCAAATTTGATTTGCAATCGAGCATTTTTACAAAATAATATTAATTTCAAAACTGCCAGATTCTTCCAGTTAAAATTGAAATCCATGAATTCAACTTTTTCCAAATAAATTGAAGATATTGTGGTAATTAATTGAGAATAATATTTTATTTCAAATTTTGATTTATAATGTCTTGCGATGAAAACCAAACAAACTGAATGTCAGAAATAATGTTGATCTAAATCGAAAAAGAAAAATCGGGTAATTCATTGATTAGTCGGATTTTTGGGAATTTACCACGCTTCTGTCGGTACGGTTTTGCGAGAATTTAACAAGAAAATTGAAATGGTCCACTGAATTGCGAAACAATATTAAATATTGCGTGAGACTGAAGGAAAAGTAATCTGCTGAAGCTTTTAACTCAGAACTCATTCAAAATTTTTGAGTTCAATTTGAATTGAGCATATGATCGTTTCAACAAAGAAAAAGTCTAGAACAATAAAAACTTTGTAAAATCTTGAAAAATAGTGAGAAAAAGCGCTATCAATCGTAATTGCTTCAAAATTTCATTTTAAAATAGTTGCCAATTAGCGTTTAATTGAAAGTTGTTTTCGAAATAGACCAAAAGTAAATAATAAATTAAAGTTGCCAAAAACAATAATGAAAACCCGTTTTTCTTCGCCGGGTCGCTCATTCCGTCGCAGTTTTACTTTTCGAATTTCCGACGCTCAAATAATCGTTCCAATGCTACTTTATTCGCTTTTGTTGGCGTTTATTCCATTATCGCAAACGGCTAAATTTCTTGATCAGGTCTACACCGAATTTTTCTCATTTTTTTTTTCAAATTCAATAATGCAAAGTCTGTTGAAGGTTTCGAAACAAGCAATTCAAGTTCTCCACGGCTCACAACGAGACGGAATCGTGAGACAATGCACGTGCAATGAAATGAAGGACTGCTACGCTTCTTCGAAAGCGCAGGCGCTCGACTGCTTCGAGACCTGCTGGAAACAGGAAATCCAACATGTAGGTATTCAGCACATTCGATTCTTTTTCATTGTGTACGGCAATTTTTTCACTGGTGTAGATTTACGGGGCACGCGTCTCTCCGAATCATTCTTTATTTTTTGAATTTCTAACGACACTGTATTTTTCGAGCACCGAATTTGCGAGACGAAATCTCGCATGAATTGTCGATTCAGGCATGCCCGTGATGACCAGTAGATTGGAATTTTTGGATTTCCTTTTTGGGCCAGCGTATTTTTGGCATTTACAATTTTTTAATTATACTACTGATCTCAAATAAATCAGTACCACTGTTTTTAATTGACATGAACACTAGAGAACGACAGTTAGTCTGGTAGGGATCCTTAGAGAATGGCGAAGGTTCTAAATCTACTAGTTTTCAGCAGTCGCCAGACGCCAACACTATATGAAAAATTAAATTTGAAACATTTTTTCTTTGATTTAAATTTTTTTTGTGATCTGATCTAAAATTGATGTCGAATGAAAAAATGTGACCAATTTTTAATTTGGTTTGAAAGTGAAAAATAATTCTGAAAACTAATGATGAATTCAATGATATTCTATCCCTCTGTTTTCTTCCAAAATGCTCGACCATGAAACTCGAATGATATGCATGTATTAATGACCTTCTACGGTCAATAAAAATTGATTGAGGTTTCACGGTTTGGAGTCCGATTGGCGCCAGCTAATGTCCCATTCTTCTCGTATTATATTATAACTAATCGGCCGTCTAATATCAGTATCCGATAGCAAAAATCGCATCATACGGAGTGTACACAAAAGTGTAACCGAGTAAACATCGACTGATTGATTTACAGTACAAAATCACGGACAATCCGACCTCTCTGAAAGCCTGTTTTGATGCGAAGAAACCGTTCGTCGACAATGTGATCGATTGTTTTCAAAAGAAAGTTAAAGCGTAAATCGGATAAGAAGTTGGCAAAAGTCTAAGTATTCTGAATTCAGATGTGCTGAAGATGAATCCCAAATGAACAAGCAAGTCAGGGAATACGACTACAATGACATGATAAAACGAGTGGAAGATGCCGTCAATGCTCAAATCAATTCGTTCATGAAATCGATTGGAAATGAAAACGTTAAGGTTTTATAGTTGGCGTCCGACCGTTGATGTACGGGTGTAGATTTACGGGCGATGTGGTCTCGCGCCGACAAATTTGTTGCTTCGCATTAAATGGATGCTTTCAATTATTTTTAAATTTAAAACACCTTGAAGTTCCAAATTGAGCGAGAAAAAATGAACAGCTCAAATAACAAATTAAGCATTGAGGCGTGGCGAGACCACGACGTCCCCCGTAAATCTACCCCGCCATACATTAGTCGCCGGACGCCGACTATTATTGCCTTCCAAATATGTATTTCGATTCGCCTAGTTTTAGCAAGTTGTGAATGCCGGAAAAGCGATTGCGCTATGCGTCAAAAACTGTTTTATCGAGAAGAACAAGGATGGATTCTGCTTCAACCGAATTGGGTTAGTTTTCAATCAATGAAATCGGATAAGACCCCTCATCATTTTTGAGATGTGAACCGCAAATTGAGGACAAAAACGCGAAAGCGGCCATCCGACAGTGCTCGAGAGCTGTGCAATGGAAAAAAGAGATGGAGCAGTTTTGTAAATGCTCAAGTGCTGCGGGAATCACGTCAGTTCTTTATTTACAGCATTTATTTTCAAAATATAATATCGAAAGCGAAAAAAAGAGAAAGAGCAACTAATTTCAGTGGTCTGTCCAGCTATTGCGGAATGCTGAATATTATTGGAAAATGAATTCGGAGCAAACTATATCACAGCTTATCATAATTCTTTGAATTTTACACTAGAATTTGCAAAACGAAGCAAATGAAACGTTCGATTGAATTAAATACAAAATAGAAAACAATCAAAATAAAAAGATTGAATGAGTTGGAACTAAACCAGAACTATACAATTTATATCACAATTCAGGGCACCAATATTCCCAAATAGCAAAAAAATAAATAAATAAATAATTTAGAAAAAAATTGATTTCCCTTATAGAATTTACCAAAGAAATTAGAATGTGAGTTTGAAATTCGAAAAGGAAAAAAATTTCGGTTCACTGCATATTGTATACCAATTAAAATGGAAGACAAGAAAAGGCATACACTGATATTCGCGAAAAACACCCGCCAAAATAATTATATGAAACCAAAAAATGAAACGAAATCAGATGGGTTTTGCCCTCCTTTTTGCGGCCGCCGCCGGAACCTCGTGGAACATCGACGACTTCCTTTTTCTCGTTGCCACTCCGCCGTTTTCATCCTTTGGCGACGGACCAGCCGATTGCGTCGGCGACGCCTTCGAGCCCTTCTTCTTCTTTTTATTATTGTTGTTCTCCTGTTATCAACGAAATAAAATTGATTCAATCGTGAATTCTCACCGGCATTGCGTTCAGCTCGACCTCGTATCGTCGATAGAACACTCTCGCCTCCAACGGCGAGATGTTCAGATCCTCGCACACTTTGGAAATGTCGTTCGAGTTCTTGAAGAATGAGCGGACCAATTTCGCCGTCTCTTCTGGTGTGAATTCTTTTGTGTGAATTGCACGGTAGTCTTCTACTGGTTTTCGGGGGCATCTGAAATAAAAAATAACAATAGAGGCTATGCCATTTCAAAAAAAAAAAGAATCGATTACGTCTCCGATTGTTTCGGCTTGAACGGAGCCAACATGACAGCCACTGTCCTCCGATCTCTTTTCTTGCTCGTTCCCAACGAAGTGATCTCTTCTTGAGTCAGCGGTCGAGTTTCGAGCTCCGTAATTCGTTCGTCCTCCATTTTCTGTTCGACTTCGCCAATCGTCATCTCCTTTCCATTCTGCAGCTCCATCTCATTCCAGTACTTCAAGAATTCTTCCTCTTCATCAGTGAATCGTCCAGGAGATGTTCTTTGTTTGCCAGTTCTTCTAAAAAAAAAAAGATAATGCATTTTTTGAATTGACAATGGCGACTCACGTGAAGTACAAATCGCAAACCAGACACAATTTATCCGATTTCTCCGCGTTCGCTCGCATGTCTTTGGTGCAATTCGAGCACTCCAATCGGCTCACAAGATTCTCCGGCTTTTTTCGCATCAATTCGTGACAACTGCATCTTCCAATTATCTTGTCCGGACAATGATGGCGCTTTGTGAGGTAATAATAATTTATAATTTCGCCGAGATGGTACGATCGCAACTGAACCGAAATACTTTTGAGTTATAGCATCGCAGAAATGCAACTTACGAATCTGTCTTGCATGTATTTAAAAGATTTCGATTTGATTGGTCCCGATGTGCGACGAATGTGCTTCTCGAATTCGATTTGTTGGGCCACCGTAAATGGTTTGAACGGCTGCGGCAGATTATCGCGTTCGCTTTCGAGCGTCTCGAGCATTTTCTCAACGCTGTATCCACATTCCATGAATCTGTGCAAAAACTGAAAATCCAATCGAATTAATTTCAAGCAATCTCTCGGAATCTCCCATTACCGAGTCCAATGGAATCACAGAACCATATTGTGGCTGGACGAGCTCGTATGTTTCCCGAAATTCGTCCATTGCAATCTCGCTGCATTCCGGTATCCAAATCGGCTCATCGCGATCATCCTCATCGACGGCACTGGCTCGTGCTTCCATGAGCTCCGGAAGCGCTGCCTGATGATCGACGCCGATCGGAACATTGTTCGAATTTGTTGCCGATTCGTCGTTTTTCGCGTTCTTCCTCTTCTTTTTTGGGGGGCTCTCGATGACGTAGAGCTCGCGAGTCGTCGATCTAGTGCAGTTCATATCGATTCGGAGGCGTCCATTCTCCTTCAATGGTTTTTCCGGTGTCACGAATGGGATTCTTTTGAGCCCTTTTGGGAACTGCACATTTCGAGCTAAAAATAGGAAAACAAAATAATTGAATCGAACAAAAAAAAGACTCGAAATTACATCTTCGAATATCTTTGATTCCCGTATAATTGTTGATAATCTCAGCATCGGCGGCCGCATTCTTATTGATTCGGACACTTTTTCTCGAGCACTCCTCCGGCGCCAGTTTTCGCTTGTTGTATTTCCTCTTCTGCCGCGTCGCCGGCGCCGCCTTGTTTTCGTCGCCCGATGTCGACGGACTCGGCTGAGCTTGAGCTTCTCCGCACAACGATGGTGTTGCGCTACTAATAGGTTCCGTCTTCACTTCCACAATTAGCGGCTTCTGAACGCATTCAACGTCTGTTCAATGAAATAATGTTGGCATTAATACCGTCTCTGTCGTCTCCTCGGGCATTTTTTTGTCTTCTGTCGGCGAGTTTGAAGATACTGGAAGCAGAACACCGTTTTCAGTCGACATCGAATCACAAAAGTGTCGATTCTGGAAATTTCGAAGCAATTATCTTAATTAGTCGCTAATTGGTTTATTGTGCAAAAAATAAGGTGAAATGTAGAATAAAATTGTTTGAAAATATATCAGTAAGATATTGAAGGAAAATGAAATAATTTAGCAATTATTGCTATTATTTATGTATATTATATTTGAAAACGAAATTGTTCGATTTTAGTCTTTTTCGAAAAATTATAGATCCATCTTTAATTCTTAGAAGAACTCGAGTGGGATAAAAAATCCAAAAAATTCATAATTGCGTAAAAGCGTCAAAAATGTTCGCTAGTTCAGATGGCTGACAGTCATTAGAATGTCATTTTACACCAATTTCGGAGACAAGCGAACAGCAAGGAAGAATTTGGGGGAGAAGTGAAAATACGCAATAAATAAAAATATGAATGTATGTGAAGAAGAAAAAAAGGACCGGCGAGACGAAGAAAGCAACCGGCAGAGCGAGCGACAAATACATAAATGTCGAATGGAATATCGGTCGCAATACTGTGCGCGACACCAATGGGCGTGGCCTAACAGCATACCCACACTACGCGCACTATTTTGGCGGAATACGGTAGTGGTGCGGGTGGTGGTGGTGGTGTAGAGGGCGCATCACACGTGCTCGTCACCCATGCCTAATATGTACGAGGCACTCAAATTTCAATGGGCATTTGATGACAATGTGATGACACACAGACACTGAGAAATCTTTGCAATAACATTCACATTATCATCGCGATTATCTATTTTTGGTGGGAAATTTTCGATTTTCTGAAACCGTTATTTCAAACTAAAAATCAAACCATTCAATTCAAATCAAAATATGCGAATTTCAATTTGAAAAAAAAAATACTTCATGTGCTGACTAAAATACAGAATTTTTGTGATCAGTCAGAATTTTGATTTGCAATCAACATTATGCAGGTATTGTTGAAGACAGACGACTTCCGCTGGAGACTCGAAAAAATTTGATCGAAGCAATTTGGTCTCGCAATGAATTAGGTTTTGAGTATCATATAGCAAATTTCTAAAATTAAAGGCGCATGCAACATTTTTGCTATTTTCGCTCCAAAAAAAATTTTTATTGTTTTTGTCGGAGACAATCTTTTGTCGTGTCGTAAATTTTAACATTAATTTCGGTAAAATTGCGTTTCAATTCTTGGCGCAAAAAGAACAAATTTTTGATGCATACTGTAATTTTCTTTTTTTTATACTCAGCCAGCTCATAAAATAATAAGAATGACGGAGGGTTGTCAAAATGGATTTCTTTTTAACTCGGAGGAAGCGTTGTTCAATTTTTTTCTCGTCATTTCAAATACAGCGCGTTTCAGATATATATAAAGCCACACTCGTTTTTGGGTGTAACTTTTTCAATTATGACAATTTTTGAATTCTGATATCAAAATTGAATTCGTGGCTGAAAAATAAATATGTGTACCAATTTTCATAATGATATCTGAAAATTTGGGCAAATGATTTCGAAAATTGGTTACATCCCTGTGAAATGTTTGAAATTGTGAAGACCTGAAGGAGAATTAGCAGTGTACCTTTAAATAGAGTACTGTAAGATGTTTTCATTTATTTTACGCTAATTTCTAAATAAATTTGAATATGCCTCGAGGATCTTTACTCAACGATGTCGAAAAATCTACCATCTATTCCTTAAAAATCGCTGGATGGTCGAACCGAAGCCGAAGGATTTATTTATGAGAATTGCTATGCATATGTATTTTTTTGCCACGAATTCAATTTTGATATCAGAATTCAAACATTTTCACAATTGACAAAGTGCACCCAAAAACAGGGGGTTGCTTTATAAATGTGAAACGGTGTACTTTTAATTTTATCAAAATGTTCAAATTTTCAACGTAATGAAGTCTGTTTCATAAAAAATAAGTCAGAAAGTTATAATTTAGAAAAAAGTATTAAAATGCATGCGGAAATTGAGTTGCGACGATGAAACGGACATGCGCAACAGCTGCCGACCTCAAATATGAATGTGAGGAGACAGTGGACGCAGTGTGTTCGATTTACATTCGGACCACATCAAAGTGTGATCGACCCAACTGCCTTCAGGTTACAGTAGTCTCTTGCAAGAACACAATGGGACACACACCGTTTCAGCATAGACAGAGCATGACAAAAAGTGCGAAAGGACCCTTCTCAATGTCAAAATGTGCCAATATATTACCATCGCAAAAAAAAAACTCTGAGAATTTGTAAACAATCAAATTATTTCGGGCGGAAATTCCGCATTAAATTGTGGGAATTGAGGTACCGTACTACGGGTAACCTGCGAATCAAACTCATCGTAAAACTACACAGATTGCTCGTGTTTCTTGAGATTATAAAAGAGCCAACTATACGAAAAAAAACTAGGGGCGAGTTGCAAAAAAAGTAGTGAATTTCTTTGATAATATGAGCTATTCGTTGCTGTTATCAGATGCACCGAAAGCGATGGTGGCGAAGAAGAATAGTGAGCGAATGACGCAACTTGCAAAACGAGAAAAAACACAATTAAAACGAAATTATTGAATACAAATATTTTTATTGCCGACGACGGACAATCTTGGGGTGCAATTGCTTTATTGTTTGAATTGCCGCCCTGGGTCTCGTATGGAAAAAAAATTTAAAGAGCGATTTTTACGCTTTCTAACTATCATAATATGAAAGGCCTAATTGGTATAAATTTTAAATACTTTGGTTATTAGCACAAGTGTCGAATGGTGGAGTCGATTTTGTTTTTTGCGGGACCAATTAAGTAGAAGCCCGCGCAATTCAAATTTCTCAAATTTGTCCGTCCACGACAATACATTGTTCTTCTATTGGAATTCTACTACCAAATAAAACAAGCACCACTTCTACTTTCATTTCTATGGTCCGCAAATTTCCCGTTTTTTTTTTGCAACTGTAATAATTGGCAAACAATGTGTAATAAGCAAATCTCTCAAAATTGGTAAATATTGGATATGGTTTTAAAAAATTGCTGGAAATTAATTTTTGATTTATAAAGAGTCTTCAAAAACAGGAAAATCCTCAAAATACAATTTCTTTTAAAATTCGTGTTATTATGAAAGTTTGGAATTTTTTTAGCTCGAAGTCAGTAAATATTTCCATTTTTTTTCAAAACACTATTAACCCATATTAGATACCTAAAATAAATGTTAAAAATCAATTCGAAATACTCACGGGACCACGATTTAATTACATTTATTTGCTCGATTTGAAGATTCAATTAAATTTTTTGGAAAACTGATGTGAAAAAAAATGATTAATGCTCTCTTCTCTCATTAGAAAAAATGGTGCCGAAACAATAGGAAAACAAACAAAATAAAAATATTTGATTGGACTCGATAATTTCTTGAAAGTGTTTGCTGAAATCAAAAAAGTCTTCGGCAGAAGGAAATGAATCACTTGAATATATGTTGACAATCAGTTGATTGATGACAAAAGAAATATGAAATGCAGGTTACATCGAGCGAATGATGAAACAATTTCCCCAAATTGGACGGCTTTATCGATTTCACTTTGAAATTCTCAAACTATTTTCAGTAGGAAAAGAAGAACAACAATCGAGCTGAATGGTGACGTAATCTTTATTCGCTATCTGAATCATGTGAGACTACTCAACATTCATTATTATTATTGATATTTTTCAACTTTGCAAATTCATTTCATTGATTTCGAATTTGGCAAGCTTTGTCGTAATTTGGTTTTTAAATCACCAGGGATATAATCCTCAAAACGAAAAAAAAAAACAATATTGGAAAATTTCCGAAAATTAGTTTATAATTTTAAGCGTCTTCGATTTGATTTGAACTTTAAAATCTTAACATTTCCGTGTTACTAGAATTAGAATGTGAAATGATGCTCAAAAATAGCAAAATCTAGAAATGAGAAGCTTTGAGGAATCTTTACGAATATTATAATATTATGCTTGTACTTTGTTCCCTTTTCTTAATGACGCGAACATGTGTGCCTTCTGTATTAAAGGAACTTCTTCCTTTTTAATAAAATTGTAATACCATTCATCATTAGAATATTCCTTCTTTCGCCTTATATCGCTTATGTTGGATTTTTTTTTGAAAAAGAAAAGTATGCAATTGATCGTACCTGACAGATTTTTCTGCTAGAGATGTGTAGATAACGAACGTTGAAATTTATCTGTGGAGCACTAAAAGAAATTGAAATTTTGATATTCAAAAAGGACAAGACTGTAACCAAGGCAACATAGTTTATATGCGAAAAAATGTAACGCGGAATTGAATAATTGATGAAGCGAATTAATTCGAAAATGGTAGGTGATTAAAGAACTTTTTAACTGAAATAATTCTGCTCTCTTGCTCTCACTTTAAGTGAAGAAGTCGACTTTTGAAAAATAGATGAAATGAATGGATTCGCACATTTGAAAATCACGAAAAAACGAACCAACGTTTTATGAGATCAATTCAAATTCGGCCCACGCATTTCAACTTTGCGAGAAAAAAAACCGATGAAATATGTATTAAAAGTGCATTCTGATTGTAGGATTCTTACTAGGAAGAAACTTCTGTCTTTTATATAATAGAAGAACATTTTTGAAGGAAACGACATTTTTTGTTCGAGAAAAAAATGTGAGTTGATCTAAATTGAATAGTGAACAAATATTTAAAAGTGCGTGATTTTATCCTTATTTGGAAACGATCTAATGCGCTTCAATAAATTCGAGAGAAAATTGAAATTGCACTTTATAAAACGACAACTAGATGAATATTTGATATTAGATTGAAAAAAATGAACATTTTAATGATTCTTTTTAATTATTTTATTGGCCAATTAATTTATTTTATAATTGTATTTATCTAGTTGGCCTAATTTTGGGATAACGATTTTTTTCTCCAATTTCAGAATAAAAAGAATCATTGAAGCAAAATGAGCGAAACACGAAAGAAATAAAAAGAAAATTATAATTAGCTTGGAGATTCCAAGAAATGATCAAATAAAATAACGTATGATGATTTCTTATTTTAATCAAAAAAAAAAAATCAATGCAAACAAGCAATTTGCGATGGAAAAATGAATGGGATTAATGAAAGAATTAAAGAAAACATTCTTATGAGTTCGGCTTTACTTGATTTGTAAAAAAATGCATTTGGGAATGATTTTTAGATTTCTTTTTTTTTTTTTTAATAAATTGAAGCATAACGAAGAGAATAACCGCATATTTTCATTATAATTATTTGCCTACAAAATGTTGTTTTTGTTTTATTATGAGATTATTGAATATATTAGGCAAGTCATACATTAATGATACGACTAGAGAGCATGGAAACGATTCTCTTGAAACGACCAAATTACCTTAATGAACACACTGCGATTTTATTTTCTATTCGATAGATCAACAGAAGGTTAAATAAAAGATTTTTAAAAAGAATCAGTTAAATTGTGTTTAGAAATCACAAAAGTTGGGATAAAACAGAAAAAAAGTGCGGAATGAACGGACAATTGTTGGAAAAGGGTTATAACTACGGACTAAACATCATCTGATGGCGCTGGCCAAATTATCTTAACAATACAGGTTTTTCACTTCAAATGATAGTTTATTTAATTCTCTAAATATTAGCATCATTAATATACTTATAAATGAAGGAAATGATTTGAGAATATCGCGATTTCTTTGCTTCATTTTTATATGAGCCAGATGCAGAAGGAAACGGCCTCACAAATGTGCAAATATGGGAAACATTTGGTTTGAGAAAATACTGTTTCTAAACGGTTTCCTAATTCTTTGCGACAATTTCATTAATTGACCCAATCTCTTTAAAGGTTTAATCTGGAATCGAATCATGTCGAAATTCTCAATTCCCATCATGCAGTAATTTCACAACAATCCCATGACTTCTCCTCGTTATTTTTGATCAATTTCAAAATTTTACTGTTGAAAATTCGGTTGAGAAAAATAATTGAAGTTAAGGAAGAAGGTTACAGAAAGGGAATTCGACAGAGAACTGGGAAAATTTAAAAACGCAAAGAAAAATAATTTTTTTACAAAAGTTCGTCGAAAATCGCAAATTGAAGGAATGAACTGTACGTGTTGAAAAACGATGTTATCAATATTCATTATCTCGAAATTTGTTCTTTCACTCGATTCATCAGATTCTGATCAATCTCTCTGTTATTGTTGAAATTCTTTATAAGGAAACTAAACGAACTTCCGTTCAATTGCTAATTCGCCCATCAGACCCCACAACACGCAAATCGTCTTATCTCTATATATTTTTAGATGCCATACAAGGTAGGACGACGATGAAATACCATGTTTGCGGCTCGTTTCAAAGTATTTATCGGAGGCTATGCAGTATGGGTTCCGTTCAGTGTCACACGCTTAATTTCTGAAGACCTCCTAACATAGCCTCACCCCCACCCCCACATGTGACAAACAAAGGGTCATGTGGCCGTGATATATTTATGCAATTTTCTTCCCGAATAATGGGCAAGATTTTGAAGAATTCGGAATATCCAAATTATTCATTTAAAACTATTGATAATACCTATTCGAAGATTCGGAAGACAAGTCAGAATTCAAATCAAATCTCGTCAAGAAAATGTCGAGTACAAAATTTATTTGATTATTGATTGTCGGACTCGAATAATTTTGATGTATTATTCATTTTCTATTAGTACTTTTACAAGACTAGCGCTACTCGATAAAAAAAAGACGGAAAATGTTGAGCGGCGCCATCGATGCGATGACCTGGTCAATAAATCAATATTAGCAAATGGATGTTTACTAAAATTGTGCAATTTTTTCAGAATTATGTTCAAAACATGCTAAACTTTATTCTTTGGAACTTTCAAAAGTTCTTATGAAATATCCAGAAAGTTATAGCATATTTTGTGATGACCCATTTTCGCAACATAACAGGTGGTACTTTTGATAGTTGTAACTTTTTAAAATCTTAATAATTTCTTTTGAAACTTAAAGGAACACTTCTAAAGACCCAAATCAATTTTATTACAAAGTTTGATGACCATTGGGAGAGTTTTAGAAATGTTACAGCAATTTTCAGAAGACCATTTTTTTGACAAAAATCAAGTCATCTCAGAACTTGAATAACTTTTTAATGAGCGATTCAAAATTAACCAAAATTCACTCAGTTGTGAACATTGGTCTTCTACTGAAATTCTGAAAGTTTCGCAAGAATCTTCTGGGAAATTGAAAAGTTACAGTACTTGCAGTATAATGTTCCAGTAAAACTTGAAAATGGTGAAACATTGTGAATAGGAAACATTTTTTAATCAAAAATCATCGGCATATGTAGTTTTGAATTCTCTTCCAAATGACATCAAAAACGTGGAAAAATGTCGGACGATTCAAATGTTATGAGCATTTTTGATAATTTCGTAACTCTTCTCAAAAATCGTCGGGTTTTCGCGATTCAGGCTCGACAGAAAGGACGATAAACAATTGTGTGAATGGATCTCACGAAATATTCGAAATCGGCATAAAAATCGGCAAGAAAATGTTGGGATTGCTTCAAAAAAGAACAAAACCCGGTCTAGATGAGGCAAAACGCGGTGCCGTGTGCTGCAGACACGCCGGGGTGCGGCGAGAGAGGCCGCGAGAAGCGAGAGACGACAACCAAGGCCTGCCGGTGCTTGCAGCCACCGACAGTGAACACCCAGCCCCCTCCCACAATTCCATCCATCCTACTTCTCATCATCCTCACCGCCATAGTTCGACTCGGATATTGGGCGTGCCGACGGAATTCCAAATTACTCGCTTCAAATAAGAGCCTAGAATTTAAAAAGTCCTTAACATCGACGAGAGATCCGATTTAAGCATTATACAAGAAAGAGACTTAGAGATAGGTGGTCGGGGTAGCTGAGAGAACGTCTAAATGATGGAGGGTATTGTGCGAGTGTGTGTGTGTGTGTGTGTGTGTTGTGTGTGTCTCCGTATGTGTGTGTGTGTGTGTTAGTTGCGTTTTGGAGAGTTATTCAGCCACCCGCATATGGCGCATATCAAATCTACAGTAATAGATGAAGCGATAGTCGAAGGATTGGCAGAGGTTGTGCGGCATTTCGGATGTGAAACGAATACTGTGGTTCGCATCGAACCCACCATCTCAAGTGCTCTCGATTTTAGAGTTAAGGGTGTGTACGGGACAAACCGTAAATGCACTAAATAGGATTAGTATGGCACGATGTTCGACGGCTCAATTATTCTTAATGAATGATTATTGGGGGTGCCTACAGTAGGTTTTGTTCGATTGCAAAGGCGACAGTTGAAGCCTATTCGAATTTTATCCTCAAACAATAATCCCTGTGTCAATATACGGCTACTGCTATTGAATATACAGTCGAGACATTCAAAATAACACAAAAAGATTAGAATAATAGGAAGGAATGGGATACGGTAATTCGTACCACCGAAAAATTATGCCCTGGATCTATAATTATATTTAATGCAATTATTTTGAGATTCTCTCTCTCTCATTTTAGACAATACAATACTATAAAAGGAGAGAAGGTAAAGATGTTGAAAAGATTGAAAATGGTCATCGATTTTTTCATTACAGTTTTTTTTTCAGCTGCTATCCGAAACAAAAATCAATCAATAACCTCTAACATTTTTTGGCGTTTTTTTTGGAATGGGAAAATGTGAATTCGTGGTCTCGAAAATCGAAAAATAAAATATTCGCTGAATCGATCTATCAGAAGTTTTCCGAATTTTTTTCCGTTTCAAGCGAGAGCATAAATAAGGAGTTTTTGCGAGGCGTCATTAAAAAAACGCCAGCTGTCAACATTTATTGGCGAACTTTCAATTCATTCAATTGATAACATGTCATGGAAGAAAAGAAAAAAAAAACAAAAAAAAAGGAAACATTAAGTGTCAGTGTTGATGAAATGTGCAATTACAACACATCAAAGATATTGCTCCAAATTTATTTTTTTTTCTTCAAGTTTGAATCGTCTGTTTTAAATGATAGAATTTCAAAAGGATCGTGGAGCCAAAGAAATCACTTAAAGCGAATTAGTCATTTTCAATTTTGAAAAAAAAATATTTAATTTGCGAACACAATTTGAATAGAAATGATTTTTAAAAATAAATTTGTCTGAAGATGTTTGAAGAAATATTCCAAAAATGAAAAAAAAAATCGATAGGTTCGAATATTCTCCTAATGACTAACCATTTTTCCACACAAATTGCAAGATCACGCTGAATCTGCGAATTTGAGCGAATTCTTTTATTTTAAAAAATCATATATTTTTTGTCGAAGAACAACTAATAATTGATACATTGACGTCATTATTATTTCGCATTCAAATTTCCATCAAATGTCGTTCGTCTTCGTTCGTCCTCTTCCATCGGCACCGCTTTTTTATTAGTTTCGTCCAAAATCAAAACAGCGCCTAAAATTACAAAAAAAGAGTGATTTCTGTCAATTTAATTCAGAAGAATTCAGGGTTACTGTAGCGAAAATATCACTGTTTAATGACAATGCCAATCAACCCAAAAACGTTGAATCGATAATTGAAATCAATTAATCACACAATTAGTCAATTAGTCAATTAATATCAAAAAATTATTTGTGAGATGTTCTCAATAATTGTCTCCGTCTCTCACGATATTCCATTCGACGAGAGCAGATCGCATTGAACGAACTGAAAGGTCACGCGGCGAACAACTCGACTCGTTGCAGCGCTTTGATTACTGTAGCTTGTTAGCGATACTAATTGGCCAATTAAGGCGCATTCTCGCGAATTTAATTGTGAGAACATTCTCAAACATTCTTCACGTGATTCCAATATATCACCAAATGATAATTTAGATCGATTCAGATCTTTGCTACTATATCATTTTTTAACATTTTGCCTTGGAGTAGAAAACCTTCAGATACTCGTCACCAATTGATGATGTCACTAGATATTCGATGAACATCCTTTGATCATATCTGATCAGCCGAAATCCACCGATTCCAAAATATGTGACTGGAATGAAATATTAATGGAACGCGGTCGAGTTTTGGAAGATGTCCCGCAACAACGATTTACGACGAGATTTTCTACCGACAACACGGTTGTCAAATATTCGCTTTTTTTAGGAAAAAGCTCTTCGTTTCTTTTTTTTGAGTTTGAGCCTCCGACTTCGAAACGAAGAAGGAAAATACATGTGTAAACATTGAAGCACACATCAAAAAAAAATTGTGTCAAGTTGGATTTTTCTCACAACAAAAAAGGAAACAATTTGTGGTTTTCGGAAAATTTCGGAGCCTTTAGTTCCGAGTGTAGTCGTTTCCTAAAGAAATTCGAAAAAAAAACACGGTCTCGCTTACAACTGTGTGATAAAAAATTGAAGCACCGGATGTCAAACGAAGACTCTCAAATCAAGATTATGGAGGTTAGAAGTTTTTGCGATTATCTCGACAAATGGGTACTTTTTGAGAAGCTCGAATTCTGCAATTTCCTCAATATTCGAGTTTGTCGTCTATGAGAATTGAGATATTTGATTGGCGTGTCTGTAATTCACGGAATTCATCTTCTCTTTGTATCTTTTTTTTTGCTAATTCTTTCAATATTTTTTGCCAATATATAAACGCAGCTTTGGCAGTTTTGCGATTCGACGCGTCGACAGATTTTTGTGAGATAGACCGACCATACATGAATAGTTAATAAGTGGCGGCGCGGTCGTTCTGTCACAATGCATTATCGATTTACTGCTGCCACTCAAGCAGCTTCTCTCGGTCGACATATTAGAATGGCGAAACACGCATAAAAGGTGGCGACCGGAATGTAGAGAGATATAAATACAACGCGGAACTTGACATTCACTCTTTTTCGTCAATTTCCGAATTTTGAGAAATAATAATTACAATCGATAATTGTTAATTTTTCAATTCGAATTGGTCATCCATTGAATATAAAATAGTTTTGCTAATCGTAAAGTTATCGGCATGTTGTGCGAGGTCCTCAGAAGTAGTCTTCAAAAAAAAAGTGCCCTCATCTACCGTAACTCGTCGTTATCTACTGAATTTTCAACGATTTTCGCACGGCAATTTTGAAAAGAATTTCGCACTTTGAATCAGTGATAATGAAAATGAACTCCAATGAAATTAAATCGCGAGGAATTAATTTCATTCTCTTTCTCTTGTCAAATAAAAATAGGAGGATTAAGCAGTATGGGATGGGTGGATTTGTCGCAGAAACGGACGATCAATCGGACTCATTTTGTCTGAATCGCCGATTAATTGAACATAACGACATCTGCAATTATGGAATGAATGAACACTTTTTTTTTTTGATTCGGGATTGGATGAAACATCGTTTGGTATTCATTGAAATCTGCAATTCAAGGAATTTTGAGAAAATCACTTTTCGCTCGAGTAAAAGCCAAATCATCACTATTTCAGGAATTCGGTTATTCTGTAAAAAAAAATACAAATTATTTTATGGAAAACACTAATCTTATCGTTTTGCTGGAATCGTTTGATGACGTATTTTGCTGAAATTGTTAGCAGGAAATCAATTTGCAAAAAAAATTTCAGAGCCGCTCAAGCCATTTTTTTAAAATTCAGCTTCGATATCAAGATTATCAGTTTCAGAGTATCAATAATAGCCAGATGGATGTTGGATTTTTGAGGAATGTTGGTTTATTGGTTTTCTGCCGAAGGTCTCGTCTTTGTATGGTGACACAAATTGATTAGGTCGAACATTTAGAAAAACCAAATAAGGCATTTTGAAAAGTTTTGTAAGCCGGAAATTGGTTTTCCTGAGATATTCACGGATTTGATTGTATTTGCACATTCATTCGAGGAAATCCTTTTAGAATTATTTATTTGGCGGCCAATGATTGCAATTCAACTGAACATTGATATTCGATAGTTTCATAAAGAAATTTCCAGTTTTGATAGCATCATAAACACGCGAATCCAATTTCATCAGATAAGAGAAATTGTAAAATAAGAAAATGTAATATTTTTTTATTCTAGCAATTATTTTATTATTAAAGACAAACATTGGGAAACTGTGCGATGAACGGTTCAAGTTTTATAAATTTTATGACTTCATCGAATTCCTTTTATGGATTTTTTATTTCGCAAGTAATAATAATAATAAGCCGAAAACTGAAACTCTAAAGTGATTTTTGAAGCCACTTGTGATCTAATCATACAATATAGTAAAGAATCAATTTCTGTGCTCTAATGAAATCAATGAATTGAAGAGACAATTATTTCAGAATCGAATATTTCTTAAACTTCAATGTAATTGTCAATCGAAGCTGGAACAAATATAATCTGGAAAAAAAAACGTTTTCTTTGTGATTTTTCATTTCATTTTTCGTCGCCTCATAATCGACCTCCGACTAATGGGATTTGGTATACTCTTTTAACATGGTCTTCCCACATCATTTTCCATTTTAAATTGGAAAATAAACTCCAAAAAAATATGTTGTATTTTTATGAAAGAAACCGGGATAATGGAAAGCACAAAAACGACGTTTAACAATCAAAAATTTCCGCATTTTTTCGACTCAGTGAATGGCTTTAACTACTCTGCTTTTTTAATTCAAGATTCCCGCCGACTTCCGCTCATTTTTATTTATTTGTTCATTTTGATTTGCGATGGTCGCGTTCGTGAGTGCCTAATAGAAAAAAATTGTTCGCACGAACTATGCCATGATTTTGGAGTCGAGCCAAAACGCGGCGACGCCGATCGACGACCCCCCCCCCCCTCAATTACTTTCATCAGCTGGACGATGCAGGAACGTTGTTGACAAATTGGTGTCCCGACGAATCTTGTGACTCAAAAAAAAAAATAAAACAAATCGGGTGATTCTGAAAATCAATTAATTTCTGTAATAAGAAAAAGAACTTAATGTCGATGGTTAAAAGTGTCTCTTTTTATTGGTTGAGGGTAATTATTTTCTTAAGAATAAAGGCGTTGGAAGACCCTTTTTTGTATAAAAATAATTCGCTATAAAATATGGATTTCATCGAAATTATTTTTAAGTTTTTAACAATTTCGATCTGTCGTGAAAAAAATTAGAAGCTTAAATAGAATAATTTATTCCGTGGTCACATAAAATCGTTTCCTCAAAATAAAAGGGAACCTTAGTTTATTCACCAAAATAATTTTCAGCAAACATTCAAAATATTTTTAATTGGATTTCAATTCGAATTTTTCCATATTTGAATTACAATTGAATCAACGAAATTTTGAAGCTAATTAATGGAACAATTCAATAATTTTGCGAAAAAAAAATTATCAGACGGATTACGAGAATATTCTTTATTTTCAGCAACTTAAAATGTTTGGAATCGAGAAATGAAATATTCAAATTCTTTTTGATATACTCTAACAATAAAATTTCAAAACTTCTTCAGGTTAAACTAAGTAAAAAAAAAAACTCTTCAGGTTAACTAAGTAATAATTATTTTCTTAATTCTCAGATCATTTTCAAATTATTTCCAAAATCTTTAAACATTCTCCGTGTTCGCCGTTTCTTCAGAAAACCAACGCTAAAAAGCTGAAATCCAAAAAAAACACGCGCCAAAATCATATTAATTTTCAGTTTTTAGCGAAATTCTACAAACTTATATGGCGTTTTTTTTTTTCGTGATTCTTCTCAAATTCGATTGCTTCTTTTTTTTGACGTTTTTTCCACATGTTCGAAGTCCTTCAGTTTTGTCATAAAACAAACAAAACAACGCTCCGAAATGTTGATTAATTTGATAATCAGCTATATTAGGAAATTTTTACCAAAAATGGGAAGCGAGAACAACGATGCATGCATTCGTTCGAAATCTGTGTTTTTTCCAATTTTATCCGTTTTGTTTTGGCGCGACAACACGTATATTTGAATGACCGCCATTCCAGATGGACACCTACCGTAACCCTCGTTGATCCGTGTGTTGTGTGCCTATGTGTGTGTATGAGAGTGAGTGAGTGTGTGAGTGAGTGAGTGTGTGTTTGTGTGTATGCATGTGTGTGTGTGTGTGCGTTAGTGAGTGTGCGTATGCGTGAGTGAATGTCTTTGCTGTTTCGACGATGCGCGAAATAGCATGCGATGTGCGAGAGAAGCAGAGAAAATTGCGTGAAATGTGTCGGCGAGACAGTGTGCGACACGAAGAGACGGCGAGAGAAGGCGCAGATCGTTTTCGGAACCCTCGAGTACACAAATTCGTGACGAAAAGAAAGCGAGGGACTGACAAAAATGAATCAAAAATTTCAGATTGTCATCAATTGTTAATGAATTATCGAGAATGTCCGGCCTTTGAAGGCAAATGAGCCACAAAAATTCGAAATTTTTGGAAAGAATTGAAAAATGTGAATTCTGAGAAGTCTTACTGTAACATTTTGCGCTTCATACAGTTATTATTAATTTGTTGAGAATTTGATGAAGAAAATGTGAATAGATGAGAAATGTGCAAAACCGCGAATAAATTATGCGTCGAAGTGACGCTATATGCATTTTTAGGCGGGGATAAACAAGAATGTTTTGTTGTTAATTCGCACTACTTCAAATCTCAAATAATAGGTTTATGCTTTCATTTTCAAGCAATTCCGATTGAAAATTCGGAAAATTGCTATTTTGGAACACGAAAGTTCGAAAGTCTTAAGGAATGAAACGCGAAATTTGATAACTCAGTTTGTGATATTCTGAAATTTTCTAGAAAAAAAGAACGCTCTGAAACATTGATAGAATATGTTCAATATTTGAAAAAGAAAACTAAAAATGTTGTTTCATCTATACAGAAAACTAATGTGAAGAAAGTCTTCTATAAACATTTTACGGAAGACGCATTTTTTGGTTTATTCGATGTGAATTATTTATACGTTTCGCGATTGATTTTAGCAATTCAATTATTCATTATTGAATCTTTTTGGTGTATCGTCTATACATTGATAACATTCCTACATATATTTAGTTATTATATGCTATACGGAAAACAGACACATTTATGTAAATCGGGGAAACGGCAGATAATTTTTAAAATATCCAAAAATTTACTTCAGAAGTAACACATTTATTGAACACTTTAATCCACTCTCTCTCATGTGAAATTCTTAAATTTATTAAAATTCGATTTGTGTTGTGTTTGTGATTTTCCTGAATCCACGAAAGCAATTTAAGACTTAATATTTGTTCTTTTGTTTTGCTGGAATCTTAAGAATGTTTCATCTCGACAAAAAACCATTATCCAATACTCGACTCATACGACTTTTTTTTCGCAAATGACCTCCCCGTCAGAGATTTGGATCGAACGGTTTAAAGGACACAACCAAAATAGAATTTGATGGATCGCAAATTGTTCTCAATTATACGTCTATACAAATGATATCACGTTATGATAATGCTTCGTTTTTGTTTCATTCTGTCTGTTATCGAAACGACAATGAGGAAACGAAATGAAAATATTTGAAAGCAATTTGTAGCAAGGATAATTTGTAGACGGATCAAATTTGTAGACGGATCAAATTGACCAAATCGTTATTAACCTGATGGCTTATATTTTAGCGCAATTTGATATATATGATATAAGCTACATCTCCGAGAATATGCATTTTAGACAGCTGAAAACGAATGCGTTAAAAATCATTCAACATGGAAAAAATGGTGTTCGTAGTATTTCATAAAAGTTTCGAATCATAAAGAATTCATGTGACTTCCGTTTGCATTTTTTCCGAACGCAAGTGTGTTTGGATCATTTTTTTAAATGGACAAGTCTCTTGAGAATATTCAAATTCCGCAAAACCTCCTAATTGTCAATATCAAATTGTTTGACATAATTGCCTTTCTTTTGCGTAATCTTTAAATGGGAATTTCATCAAGTGAAGTGCCGCTAATAGCTACTCGCTATCATTTTTCGCATCAATCAGTCAAAGAGTTTATCACTTTTATTGCCTTCTACACATTTTTAAACGATAAATTATCCGCTTCGAAAAAAAAAACTATAGAGTTGAGGGGGTTTTGAGAATGGCATGGCATGAATTCCTTCATCTTTTTTTTGAGGGACCATTTCTTTCAAACTTTAAAATAAGTAATACTTGAAATATTACTAATTGTTTAGAATCATTATATACATTTATGCCTGATGTATGCAGAGAGATTGTGAATTATTAACTTCTTGGCTTCATTATCTTAAAGCTTATAGGCTCAAAATGGCGTATATTAATGCAAAATAGTGTTTAATGGAAATCATTTGATATTTTCTTTGATTTATTTTGCAAGAGCTTCTCATCAGATTCAGGTCATCCAACGTCGAGCTGACCGTTATATAATAAACGTAGCTCGTTGCACCATTTGTAATGCTCGTCTCATCATCGCCATTCGTAATGGTAGTCGGCGCCGGTGTCTTTTTTTTTATCGGTCGCTCGTTCGGCTGGTCACCAGTCCTCGGTTGTTTTTTTTTTGTTGTTTTTTTGCTGCGGCGCGGACGCAAGCGTGTCTTTCTGTTATATATGTGAATGTGTGTGTGTGCGAGTGTATGCCGCATTTTGTTGGCCGACGCTCTGTGTTCAGCCCACTGTTTCGCGCATTTCGACTTGCCAACGCCCCGCGTAATTGTTGAACTCTCTCCTCTCGTCGCCTGTTTCTTTTTAGGATCCGACGACGGTCGGTCAGTCGGTGGTGGGACGAACGGATGGAGGCGACGGACGAACCGACAAGCGCGCTAGAGAAGTGGGAGGGCGGAGGCGACGGCGGCGACTACAGTAGAATCTCGTCGCGCGATCGATTCGACACAACACCAACAATCTATTTTAGAGGGACTCACAATTCGGAACAATTCGCCGATCGAGCCGCAAAAAAATTGATAAGAAATTGGGCGGAGCAATTGAAATACCAAGCGTAGAATTAACTTTTTGAATAATTATTGCTGTTAGTTGATTAATATGCATTCCTCTACTCTCAAAGAACACGATTTTGTTAAAAAAAAAACTTTGAAAAAATGAAACTAATAGCCTTATTTATGTTAGTAACTTAAAATAACATTCAGAAAAAATGTTAATTAAAATGAAATCAATAACGTGTTGCTCATTTCTAATCCATTGTACCATAGACGATGGGACCCGCGATATGTCCGATATCCTTAAAATAATCAAACGTTGATTTTGTATTCGGCGAATAAAATTTCGAGATCTACGGTCAACTGTGTGCAACTCAAATCGAGTTTTCAAACCGTGTTCAACATTACATTACAAAACAAACGAATTTGAAAAATGAAAATTAAACGATTGGAAATAATAAAAGACACTCTGATGAGATCATAAAAAAAAAACTTAGGGGCATTAAATGAGGAATGAAGCGGAACGCAGGAAAATTGATGAGAATTATGTGGCACGATGGGCATACATACATTCAGACGCAATTACGAACATTATTCGAAATTTGAGTTGCGAAAAGCGAAAACACAAACATAGCATTATAAGCATTGATTGTAATAGGTGAGATGTGGTCGTGAAAATGTGAGAATGATGGAAAACGATAAAACAAAATCATTGTTTCTTTTTTTCAGATTTTTTTGTTTTAGTCGATTCCCATCAATATTCTATAATAACTAGGTTGGATATAATTAGAATCAGTGTTGGATTGAAGTTGGAAAACAGCGCCGAAACCCCCCGAGAGAAATCAAATTTGGGAATCAGGCGGCAGCGGCAAGCTCGTACGAAATATGCATGGCTTCTCCTACCAATATCATGATCGACGTGACGAGGAACACGACGATCGAGAACACAATGAGCAACACCCGATCGAGCACCGACGCCAGATATTCCCATTCGAGCGCGTACCTGAAGCTCAACTATTCGTCAATGAATTCCGTATTAGGCGAGAATGTGCAATGTTTGCATTTGCACCTATATGAGGGGTCTGACGATGAGTAACTCGGCACACACGACAATTGATACGCGACTAGGGACCAATAACAGCTAGTTCAATTCAAAAGGGATTAGATATCAGTTGGAATTGCATAGAATAAATACTCATTTTCAGATTTCGCTTATCTATGAAGATTTATAACAAATTTCATACATTGACGGCGTCAAACGATTGAAGTGAGGTGGGACCATCAAATTCGCGAAATCAAAAAAAAGTAGTAGAAAGTAGATTTAAATTTATTATTGACTGAATATTATATGCGCGTACACTATAATGCAATGTACGCAGTCTTGCGTACTTCTCGCTACACACATTGGCACATAGCCAATAATTTTTCAAATTTCGTCAAGTCGTTTGACGCCAACAAAATAACTTTATAAAATCGTATCTTAGAAATTCGAATTCTTATAAGAACCTAACTATTTTCGTTTTTTAAATTTAAATCTTCTATTCTTTTCGCCAATCTTCCTTATTATGAAACAGTCATTTAAGGATTCTCCGTTCCCCTCAACTCGTTTCATCTCTTTACTTCCTTCTACATATAAAATATATACTCACCTTCGCTTCAGTTTGCTCTCCAAAATGTTCGAGTCACCACTCATCGAAAACGCCGATATCGCTGAAGCACTCAACATCAACGGAGCGGGTTCTTCGCTCGGAATCGGAATTGATGGCGGTTTTCGACGAGCCGCGCGTAGTTGACCACGTTCACCGCTATCTGATCAATTGCGTTTTTTTTTGCGATATTTCATGCAATAACAAACTTTTTCCAACAGAATTCGCCACCGTATCGATTTGTCCTTTCTTGGCGATCACTTTTTTCATCGCTCGCTGCCAATTTTGTCGAACGCGTTCGCGGCGTTCTTCACCCAATGACCTAAATACGGTAATCATAGAGAAAATATATTCTGACCAAAATTCTGACATGATCGATCTGGCACTTATTGGCTGAGCCAACGGAGCTTGAGTATTAGTTGCTTTAAGTAAAGTGATCCCAGATGAGGCCGAGGGCACTTTTGACAGTTTTTTGAATTTCTGAAAATCGTCCATACAATTATTTTTTCAACTTCAAATTATACAGGTCCATCTCGTTTGTGTTTCTTTTCCCGTTTCCCAAACGTGACGCCCGTCTCAATCCACAACTCTAACAGCATTGTCGGTGGCCGCATTTTAAGCCATCTCGCCATCTGTAATCTCTCATGGAATTCGAATTAAGCTAATTGGCAACTTTTCCGAAGAATATGAATGCGATAAGTGGTGACACCGGCTTCGAGTACATTTTTTGCAAATGGACGTTGAGGATGACGGCAGTGAAAATTGTGCCGAGAAATATGATAAAAATGATCGAAAGGTAGAATATTCCTACATAAATGAAAGCGATTTTCTAAAATTGTACAAAAAAATTCGACGAACCAAATAAGGGAACGAAATCCGAAGAAGTGGGCATTTGCTCAGATACCATCATCATCAAAATCGACATTGCCAATAATGAATCAATTCCTAATGAAAGCTTTTCCCTTCTAAAATCCAAAATTGAATGCATTTGCAGAGGTTCACAATTTTAACCTTTCAGAACTTGTCGACGCCGCCGTAAAAAATCCAGTGACGGCAACCAATGTGATCACTGATGTCGGGATAACAAGATTCACAATATAATATAAAGGTTTGCGTCGAACGACCAGAATTGCTTCAAGAAGAACCCATGGTTCCGGACAGCAGACGAATTTCTCCTGTATTTTGAATTGTTTCGAAAAAGGCAATTTTGGAAAAACGAGAGAAAACCTCTATCCGTTTAATGTTGAAGCTTACAACGACCCACTCCTCATTTGGTATAAAATTTTCCATATTAACCGACTCATATTCGGCCACATAATTGATGTCGCTTTTCGAAGAAGTCCATGATGAAATTGTGAGTTTGCACGCCTGTTGGTCGTATGGGAAAAAGCTGGAAATTGAGACAATCAAACCCTATATTAAATCAATAGTTTTGAAATAAGAAGCCTATAATTATCCAAAAAATAATAAATTCATAACGAATGGAAATTGGGGGATTCTGAAATTAATTCAGTTTATTTTACGAGAACCCGCATATATAATTTTTTCAAATTTCGTTTAGTCGTTTGACGTCGAAAATATGTATTCATTTTGAAATATCCTATTATTAATGCTTCGTTGAAATTGATGGGCAATAAATCATTGAATACCGTATATCAAGAAGGCAGCTGGTGCGATACAACGCAGGGTACATGAATTTGACCTCGGCACCCTTTTCGCCTTTCCAATAATTGGTGGTGACGACGACGTTGATATATCGTTCGGTTTCTTCTCGATTCATCACAACACTTTATCAAAAAAAAATACATCGATTTTATTGGACTTTTCGTCAAACCTGTTGTAAAGATAAGTGTCAGGCAGCCAAATTGCGTCAAACGGTAGTATGGTTGTGTTGATCATCCCGTAAAGATACGGATTCCAACCAAGAAAGTCATCGGTCCATTTTTGAATTGCCCAAACATTCAAATCAACGTTTTGCTGTTTCTCGTTCTTAAAATGAATTTGTACAATCGTCCGAAATGAGCAATTTTCACTTACAATTGAAAGTATTTGATAAAGACTCATTGAAAAAGACACAGTTGTTGGTTTCGAGTGATTCATTACTGGACGTACTCGACTGTCATACCTTTAAAAATATTTTCAATTTTTGTAAAAATTGGTTTTTGCACTCGGCGTCTTTCAGTTGTAGGGTTTGAGATTATTATCATTAATATTTTTTTTGCTTTAAATGGTTTTTCTCAGGGTTGTTAAATTTTGAGCAAGGCCGGCTTTTTTCGGCCCGCGATTCGGCCCCCGACTCCGTTGTTTACGGCCGCACGGCTGAAGCGGGAATTCAAAAAAAAGCCGAAAGCCGGCCGAAAGCCGGGCCGGCCGGCCGGCTTTCGGCCCCGGCTTCAATTTACCAACCCTGGTTTTTCTCAATTTGATTTGAAAAGTGAGGACCCATTGTTATGAGAAAATCAAAAACTTCAAAGCTTAGTTCAAGATTTCCATCCAATTCGTTGACCATTTTTTTTAGCAACGCTTGAATCCAAAATGGTTTACCTTCTCGGATCGATGAGATCCTTTGCCAGTCTTATGTGTGGTAGAAATTCGCCAGTATCATCCATTAGAGCCTCCCCTGCAAAAACCATGCCAATAATTTTTTCGTTTTGAAAATCCAATGAATTTTCAATCAATCCGACCTTCTACACCCCCAACTCATTTATTATTCATTTTCGAATTTCGCACTGATTGATGGATCAACAACGAAACTCACTTGCTGATAGAGCACTCCGAATATTAATGAATATTGATATTGATAACAATACTAGGTGGGTCATTCTCTGCAACAAAACGATGTCCAATTAAAAAAACATAGTAATTAGGCAATTAAATAATTAGGGGATTGTAAAGCAACAAGCAAAAATATCATATACACATTTTCGTTAAATTTTTTTGCTTCACAGAAAACGAAAATTTTGGAAATGTGACAGTCAGAAGGGGGGTCAAAAAACGACCAGTTTAAAGCTAGAAAATCAAACAAAAAATAAGCAAAATGAAACGGAATGAACATTTAAAGGTGCAATGAACTCCGAAAACTTTTATAATACGTTGATTTCGCTTCAGTGCATGGAAGTAGAAAAAAGCCATTTATATGAACACTTGAGCAAACAGGCAGAAATTGCACTTTTTTATTTTAAAAGTGCTTAAAATTCAGGATGAACACAATCTATCATTCTATTGAAATGAGAAATTAAAAATTTCGGTTTAATATTTTTGAACTTTATTTCTTTTTTATGTGAATTTTAGTTTCTAGCATTCGATAGTTGAAATATTCACTCGTTCCACTGTTTCTTGACTCGTTCATGAGCATAAGTGAACAATGCGTAGCTCACAAAACCACTTAACCGAAAGTGGTCCATTTTTGGGCATTGTGTCTTCGTAGACACCTTCCTAACCTTGCGCACTATTTCGCTTCCAATTTTGGATGACACGGCATTTTTCGATTGGTATATTTCAGGAAATGAGACGCCGACAGTTTGAGAGGCCAAAACTTGCGACTTCAAGACGTTTCATCAAATTGTTATGTTGGCTCTCAACAAAATGAAACGAAATTGAACAGAGCGAAGAAAAACATTGAATGCGTTCCACAGAGAAAATGGATCTATAAAATTGCATTGCACTTAATGACGCTGTGTATAAACGCATCCTATACATATATGGGAAGTGGAAGAAAAAATAGCTGATATTTGCTAAATGGAAAACACAACAATAGTCTCTTTATGCATTTAATATCTTTTGCATTAATTGCTTAAAATAGTTCAGAAAAAAATTTGTATAGAAATTCCTAAAAATGGAATGACGATGATAAAAGTCTACATTTTTATTTAACTGTTAATTGAAAAAAATACCAGAGCTTTAAAAAAATTTTCGTCGGATGCCAATCTGCCAAAAGATGAGCCAAATTGTAAAAATTTAAGGCTCCAAGATGGTCTAAATATGCATTTGACAAATAAGGCCATTTTGTAAATTTTACTTGTTCTTGTGGGTATATTGTTTGAGATTATTTACTTTTGTTTTTACTTGTTTCGATTATTTTTTTTCGCATTCTGAATTAATTGTTCATTTTCAAAACTTCCCGAAATTCTCATTTTTTTTCATTTGAATCCCTGATTTCATTTGGTAAAATTGGACCTTATTTTTTTAGAAGTTGATCTGATTTGGTATTGCGGGGAATTTTTTTCGTAATAATAATTTTAAAAAAAAACAAATGTTACTTAAATGACGATTGCGTAAATCAAAAAAGGAGGTGTAAACAATAAGAAAGAGCAGAAATATTCGCCTTTAGAAGAAGCCATTTCCTGTTCTTTGTTTCGACCGATTCTTCATTTGTTGAGTGGGTGAGTGAGTTCTGCTATTGTAGTTCCATTTCAAAGACTCACACAATAATATTATATATTTATAAAATAAAAAATAAAAATCAAATAGAAAATGATCGAAATTGGTCAAAATGTAGCCAAACCGAGAGGTGAAGTGTCGCTTAATTTTTGATTGGTTTTGGGTTGAATGGGCGGAGCTGCGAAAAACAAAGAGCAAAAATGGGTGGATGTGGGTGGAGTGAGACAGAAAAGCAACAAAACGGAATTGAAAAAAAGGCGAGACGAGTAAATAACAGGATTATCGAACGAGTGTAAAATAAAAAAAAAAAACAAAAAAGATCTTCTCACAACATTAGAATTTTTTCTAATTTCAAAAAATCAAAAATCCCTAAAAAATTTTTCTTATTTATGTAACTTTTCATTGGCTTTCAAAATTTTGCATTCGATTGAAAATCAATTATTTATTATTGGAATAAATGCATTTGCGAAAAAGAAACATCGAAGAGTGGGTCCAAACTCGACACTTTTTCAAATCGATGAGAACAAAAACGGAAAATATGAAGCGCGCGAAGTTATTTACACGCATCATTGGCGACGATTAGCACGAAATGCGCTTCGAGCTCGAGTCATCAGTGAGCGAAAAAAAAACGTGAAAAATTCCCGTCTTCGGCATCTTACACATGCGGCGAAAATAATCACATATTAATAGATTCAGAATATTTCATGCTAAAAGAAAAAAGAAATGAATAACTGAACTCAAAACTCGTGCTAGTTTTGTTAGAAAAATCTCCCAAAACGGAAACAATAGCGCGGCAATAGTTTGAAGGGGCCAAACTCCAATGATTCTCAGCAAGAAATGCAGCACCGCTATTCAAGCGTGAACATTCGCAGCACTTTAAAGTAAAAAAAAACATTCATTGCAATATATATTCAAATTATTCGAGCATCACTTATCGCTGCCCCGTCGATTCGCCTTGTACCACTGTTTTACTTTCTCATGCCCACTTTCGGTCACAATCACCAGTTTCTGTTGAGTATCGGCCCATAAAAGAATTCCCTCGGCGGCAGCAAAATCTCGAACGCCTAAAAAAGTGAGAGTGACGGGTTGAATGAAATCAAGTGCATTTTCGATTCGAAAAAACCGACGAAGAATGACAGACCAAAAAATTCTTGCTCGCTCTCGAACGTTGAGTACATGTATGCATCGTTGAGTACCATTCGTTTTCGTTCATCTTCCCATAGCCTTATTTGATCAGCCACCTAAATATTATGAATCTCAATTCTGACTAATTGATTAAGTATACAGTAATCGGTAGGCAATTCAAAGGACCACCATTGGCAAGACATTGTGGATGAGCGTTGGTACGAAGAAAGGAAATAATTTGGGCTGCCGTAATTCCCACCTGAAACTCATAGAGGGTATATCATAATTTTCCGATAAAAGCGTGTCCTAAATTTCTCGAGTTCATTTGCTTAGACAATACATGATTAAACATATGAATACTCAAACGCAAAAATTTTGAACAAATGAGAAGAGCGTTTGAATTTCCGACTAAACAGTTGTGCTTTTAAGCTTGTGTGTGTATTTTTTCACAGATATAATTACATTTTTAGATTCGATTTATTAACATTTGAGGTTTAAAAAATCATAAAATTTTAAATCAGTGGTATAGCGCGAAAATGCGTGAAATTTCTAATTTATTTCTAATTTGAATGACGTTAGAAATCCAAGAATATACCAAACTCATCAAGAAAACAAAAACTGTTTAAGTGAAAACAACAAACCTGAAGAGCTCTTCGAACCGATTCTCTAGTCAACATTCCAACAGACATATCATTGAATCGATACGTCATTTCGGTAAATGTCGACAAAATAGCCAATTGAAGTGGAGACGATGTGTATGCGTATAATCGGAAATTCGTTTCTACAATGATACTTCCACTCGAAGATTTATCCGTTGGATTATTCATTGATGTTTCATTTGTGGCCAAATGCTGAATGAGTGGCGTCAAAAAGAATATTCTGTAATTTTTTTCCTCTGAATGTTGTGATTTAGTTTCGCTGCTTGAATTACCCATCCTTGCGTTTTCTGATGAAAATCACCCCAAGCTCTCTGAGATGATTAATTAGCTCACTTTGTCGTTCGCTCCAGTTGTTGTCGAGCACAAACGCCTCGTGGCCTGGTTCGAAGCCTGAAAATGTATAAAATCGAAAAATGCATTTTTGATCAGCAAACGTCACCTTTGTGTGCACATAGAATCACTTGAATGAGTAATTCAATGAGCTCGACGATGCTGTTGTAAGATTTCATTTCCAGTTTCAGGTATTCTTAAGTTCGAGATGATTAAAGAAGCTAAATTTTTAGAGTGTGATTTTTCACAGTCAATTCAGAATTTTGGTGAATCATACTTTGTAAGATGTCGTGAAGTACTGCCACATTTCAATTTTCAGCATAAATAGCGAAAAAAAATTCTGGACAAAAAGCTTTTTCTCTTATTTAAATTGACATTGTATAAAACAAAACGCATTTTTAATTTTATTTACACATGTCAATTTAAATAATAAGGCAAATTCCTACAGAATTATCAATTCAATTTAAAAGCGGTCACGTTTTTGCAATACCTATAACATATGTCCACATTTGCTGAACAGGACTTAGAAGAAGAAATTGGAAACCAGTTGTAGTAATCTCAATATCTCTTTGACCATCGCCTGACGTGAATCCAGCAGATTGGAACAATGCTCGAGTTGTTACCGATACCGAATTGATATTTTGTTCCGAAGGCAACGCCAAATACCTAGCATTTCGAAAATAAAAACACCTTATTTAAATAATTCACCTCAATATACAATCCCATCGTTCCAATGCTTTCTTGCTCACATCCTTCTGCTTCTTCTTCTCTTCGATCATCTGTGTCCTCAAGTTAGCGACGCGCGTCGAACCAGTCAACATAGAAAATACATAAGCGCGCCGGAATGATACCTGACGAATAATATTTTCGAAAACCAAAAGTGATGTGGAAAAATACATCAATTTCTCCATTCTCGTCGACAATATTGAGATCTTTTAAAAGTGATGTTGATGCGGACATGTCTATTTTTTCTATCATATCTTTACTGGCTCTGAAAATAAAATTTGGTTAGGGTTTAAAAGAGACAGATATAATTTTAAAAATTTTACGCGACATTCCCATTCCAAATTAATTGAACAATAACTTGTTGTGCGATTGGAGGAAGCATTCGAAACATAAAATAAGCTGAATAAAACCATTATTAATCAAAATAAAACAAAAACGTCCGCAAACCGCATGAAGGTTTCGCTATCAATTCGCTTCTATCTTCTGAACTTAAAGTTTTTATAAATTGGAGAAATAGACATTCCTGATTCGAACTCGATGCTTCTGAACTCATGTCGTTTAGATCCTGAACACTCCATTGAATCGAATAAACCAATGAAATAAACAAATAAATAAATAAAAACCTCTAGTTTTAAACTATAAATAATTTGAACATTATTTATCACAGGAACTATTTTATTGGCATAATAGAAATAACTTAAATACTTGTATAAGTGATATAGTAAACATGCAAGACTAACAAATGAATGAACCAAAATTTTCATTCATTCAGTGGCCTCGATTCGGTTTTGATCCGAGTTCACGGAGACCGAAGGATTGCTCTCATTCACGGATTTATTATTTTCCACCGTTTCTTGATAAGTCTCGGAAATATCCGTTTCTCCAGAAGGACCAGGCATATTTCCATCCTCATCATCGATGATTTGTTCATCCTCCTTTTCAGCGGCGGACGATCCTGTTCCAACATCTACAGTCGAACCTTCATCATCAACATCGGAGTCCTCAAACGGAATTCCCATTGTAATTTGGCACAATGTCTTGTAAAGTAGTGTTGCTTCGGGTTGATCCGAAAATTGCAACGTGAATGCCTTAACTTCGGTTGAAACTTCCTAAAAAAAATATATATATATAACTTGATATTAAAATACAACTATTATACCTCAGGAAGAAGAGTTTTGTCTCTAAGGAGTCGGTTAAGAAGCATTGTGACAAGACGAATATTGCGGCTCGTTGGAGATGCAGTGCACCTTTCTATGCAGAGTCGCGCGAACTTTCCGACATGCTCCCGCTCAAGAGGAGTCGCACCGCCACGAGCGCGCAAATCTTTCGAGATTCGCAACGTCAATTCCATAGATTGGAACATCACAGTTAATGATTCGAACGCTGTCATGCAACGCTCAACAACAGTGTCCATGTTAGACCGAAGAGCTCGAGAAGCCAATTCGCAAGCGAACTGAAAAAGATAAATAGCCGATAATTCAAATTGAAACGCGAAACCTTGTGATTATGAACTATGAAACTTTTCAAATGATTATCATTGTTGAAAGCAGCAATCATTCGAATAAAAAGTGGATTCGAATCTTCAGTTTCATCCAAAAATTTTTTCAACAAATTCACTTGATGAGGACTAAAAAGGATATTCTCGTGTTAGAAATTATTAGTAATCTCACCCAAGGTTTATTCCTCGCATAACATTGAAGAAAGCATCAGCAACGAGATGCTGCTCTCCTGGATCAAATTCATCGCTATCCAATCGTTTTTTCTTCCGAAATTCGTCAAATTCGTCATCTTTCAAATTGACTAAATCGAATACATAATTCACATCGGCAACTAAACGTAATTTTCATGTATTCTTAGTTTTACGATGTTTTTTTCGCATACGTTCATCGTCGCTCATTCCTTCGCAACGGTGTTCTTGGAAATCATGAAGTGGTTCTTTCATTCCTTCAAACGCTTTTTTGAGCTTTTTCTGAAGATCGGGCGTTTCGAGATAGTAAACGCCTTCGAGCAATTTGCATTGCTCTTCAGTTTGGAACATTCGATTTCTCGTTTTAGCGTCGCGGACCTGAATATTTCAATTATTTCAGAAGTTTTTAAAATCAAATCAAGAAAAATTTTAACCTCTTCGTTTTGTATGTCTAGTCGCATTGGTTGGCAAGTTGGAACAGGATGGTAGATGGGATAAAATGCTTCTTGCATTCCAGCTTCAAAATCCTTTCGTTGATGACCAAGATGTCGCATAAGTGCAGCAACAGGCACGTCATCATCGAGATCTAGACTCCAATGTCGTGTATTTTCATCCTCCCATCGGCACAGAATGTCACGGTCAAAGTCGACATTAGCCTGAATTTTATTTTTTTTAATAAATTTCCCTTTTTGTTTCTGCAATTTCTACCAGTGTGCTGGATTTTGTAATGAAATCAGCAGCAGTGAGTTTCTCAATGAGATTCGCATTGTTGCTTAAAATGATCCGTGCGAGGCACGCTTCTACCTCCAGTTCACTATTCTCCTTCAAACACTGTATGAAAATTTAACAAAACGAAAATGATGAAAAATACCACATAGCATAGAAACGATTGAAACATATGATTAAGAATGTCATTAATATTTTTTTGAGGCTTCACTCGTAATTCTTGTTCAACCTCGGGTAGCCTAAATATATAAACGATGCAATGTAAAATTATAAAAATCGTACCGATAAACAATATAAATAATATTCAGCCTTCGAATGACATCATCTTTAACCAAACATGTTTCATCATATAAAGAAAGAAGTGCATGACAAAGACCTAAAGCACATCGACCCAAGAATTGCTGAATTTTAAAGTTAAATCTGAAAACTGTATAAAATACACCTCCACAACTTGATTTCCGAGACTATTGAACGACTTATTCGTTGTGCGAATATGACTAAATATAGTTAATTTTTAAATTTTACTTTTGTTCTTACTTGGCAATTAAATTTGTATCGTTCTCCGAAATATACAAATCATCACCCTTGTCGAATTCTTCATCGTCAACTGGCGCTGGTTTCTTTTTCGATTCTGGTTGGGCATGATGAGTTTTTTGTCCCTTTTTCGTTTTCTTTTTTCCCATCTGAAAAGTATCAAGTATATTTTGAAAAACAGACTAAATATGTGAAAAGCACGAAATTTTCAAAGTCAGTTTTTTGTGGGCGGCCTAGAAATTGTTAGGCCATTATCAAAGTCCGCCCGGTTATCTATTGCAAGTCAATTTGTACTGTTTGACCACATATCATTCTATTTCCACAACTTTATATGCTTATTGATTGCCAAGACTCTTTCCTTATTTTATAGAATTTTTTTAAAGCAATTCAAATGTAAAATTATCGTGTTTTCGTTGAACAATCGGGCTAAATGCGCCGCATGATAGATGAAATTTAATTTTGACTTTAAAACACCGAAAATGAAGTAAAATCCAAGTTTTCCTTTTTCAACCAAAAAGTAATACAATTTTTCCGTAGAAATTGTGGGTAAACAAATATTTCGTCATTTCTGCACTAATCAGTAACCGTGTTCACACAAATTCAAGAAATTTTACATTTTATTTAAGACATTAATAAATTTCTTCTTTAAGACATTATTTTTTAAGCTTTAAGTGTGTCTTGACAAAAATAATTCCATTGATTTATAGTCAGAATGGCGTTTGTTGCTCGGCTACTCCCCGGGTTGCCTAAAATTACACGAGCATCAATTGATGCCGCAACGTTAAAAAATGTAATAAAGTGCCAAAATCGTCACGTCTCTCTGTCCACAATACAGCGGTTAGGAGAATACGAGTATGAGGTACAATTTTGAGGTTTGCTTATTAACTAAGAGTTTTATTTTAGGATCCGAAATCAGAATCTGAGGTTGTCAATATCACATATGTGCTTCGAGACGGTACAAAAAAGAAAATTCGCGGAAAAATTGGTGACAATGTTATGTTTCTTGCGCATAGGTCTTTGCAATAGGGAAAAACCATTAAAAATATCGATTTAATTTTTAGATATGACATTGAAATGGAAGGCGCGTGTGAAGCATCACTAGCTTGCTCGACGTGCCATGTTTATGTTGACCCCGCCTATTTCGACAAGCTTCCTGAACCATTAGAAGAAGAAGATGATATGCTAGATATGGTAATTCGTGTATCCGGCCAATCATTTATTATTTTGCTTTCAGGCTCCAGCGCTGAAGGACAATTCACGTCTTGGTTGTCAAATCGTTCTCACAAAGGAATTAGACGGAATTACCGTAACCCTGCCAACAATGACGCGAAATTTCTACGTTGATGGGCACGTGCCAAAACCTCATTAATTTTGTTTGTCAAACCTTTTCATATGCAGTAAAAAGTATAAAGCTAGTTGTCCTTACAATGTTTAAAAATTGTTCGTGTCTAATGCCTCCTCAATTTCTGCACTACTTTCTCAATGTTCATCGGCGGCTGGCAAACCAACAGATGCTCACATTGACCATTCGTCCACAATTTTCTCGAATGTTACCAATATTCATTCTATTAGCAACCGGGATTTTCAAATTATCTGCTTCTGAACCCGAAATTACTTTCGAGGAATACTTTCAGTTTGGCAAAAATGAGTATACCTCAAAGAATTGGCCAGATTGTACAGCATTCATGCGAAGAGCTGTTGATGACTTCAGGTAAAAAATGCAAAATACTAGAAAAACGGAATCTTTTCAAGATTATTCAATGATGAAATCATCAGTTGTCGTGAAAAATGTCAACGTGTCGTGAAATCGTCGAATTCTCATGTTGAAATCGCAAAATGGCACGAAACCAGTGAGAAAGCCTTATGCTTAATGAGATGCCGAAGAGATCGACTTGGAAGTATGAAGAAACTATTATGCTTAAAGCAAGTGCGATTATTTTTTAGCAACTAGGCCGGGAGTTAAGAAAATGAATACATATTACGATATGATGGAACGCAAACCATACCAATATATGCACATTTGCTATTGGAAGGTATCTTTCGTCATTCATAATTTTATATGTACGTAAATCTTCTATTTAAGCAAGGTGACCTCGAAATGGCCGTCAAAGCCGCCTACACTTTCCTTGTTGCGAATCCATCCGATAAGGATATAATGTTAAGCTTAAATTTTTACATGGAGCAGGACGGATTCAGAAGAGAAATGCTTGTGGATCTTGAGCGAATGGACTATGAGGTTTATCGCAATTTTGGAATTAAATTAAACTGAAGTATTTTCAGACAAAATTCATTTCTGGAATTGAAGCATATGATGATCATGACTGGTCGAAATGCGCTCATGATCTTGAAGTTTCATTGGAAAAGGCGATGAAACAAGATGAAAGGTTTGCGTATATTTCATTGAATCATTCCCACTCATAAATTAAGATGTCGACTTCTTTGTCACGATAAAATTGACTGGAGTGTGTTGGAAGCCAATCCGGATATTGAGGTTCTTATGACCAGCATGAGATCTTCGGTTTTGCGATGCGAACACAATTGTCTATACAAATTGGCTAGAATCAATGGGCATTATGTTGGGAATTTAGTGGCCGCACACTATGAATATCTTCATTTCTGCCAGTTCAAACGTATTCGTGCGATTGACACATTACTAATATTTTAATTCGTCATTTAGTGCTCAGAGGCACCGCCGCAGCTCAATCCGTCGCCAATTATCTTCTTTTTGATGATTCGCCATTAATGCGAAGAAACAAATATTTGTACATGAAAAAATACAATAAACCCGAAATTTTCGAGCCAGATGAGAAAATTTTGCAAATTTACAAGCATCGTGAGCTGGAAAAAAGATATTTGGATTTTGTTGAGAATCGATTTCGCATTGAACGAAATGAGGTTTGAAGTGCTAAATTTCTGAAGGAGAGACCATTGGAATTTTTTAGCTTCCTCCAGAGCAGTCTGATGATCATAATCCTCTGAACATGGATTTCCATCTTGAAGACAATTTTCCGTACGAACAAATATCTGTTTTGATCAAGGTTCTTATATTAATATTATCAAAATGAATTATAGTCGGCGTCCGGCGACTGCTGTACGCGGGTAGATTTACGGGGATGCGTCTTTCTCTTTGTCTCCAACGGACTAACAAGTTATTTCAAATTTTATGGGTCGATTCGATAATTTTTCAATCAAATGACGTTGGAAAATGAAGGAAATGCGAAACTCATTAAGAAAAATGAAGCAGTTCACGTAAGAACAGAACTTTTCAAGGCGCATGCGCGTAAATCTACCGGCGTACAGCAGTCGCCCGACGCCGACTATATATGTGATAAGAAAAGACCTGAAGATTTTGTTTTCAGGAGCCTGAGTGTAAGATTCTGAGAAGTCCGCTTCCAACACCTCACTTCGAGCCACTCATCGACGAGCTCGCAATTCGTGTTCGAAATATTTGGCCTGGCGCAAAATTTAAAACAGTGACATGCGGGAATGAAGCGCGTGAAGCGGAATGTGACCGGCCAATTGTGCTATCAGCTGAGCAAGCAGATTGCTCAGAATGGCTCGGCAAATGGTATACAGGATGTGCAATTGTGTTTTGCGATCGGCAACGATCATAATTTGAACATTTTTCCGTATTTCTTTTTCAAATCGGGTGGCTATTCGTCTTTTTATTATTAATAAATGTAATGAGACCTTGAGTTCAAGCTTATAATTGAATTTTGGAATAATTTGGGCGTGGCAATGATATCACCACTGAGCAAACATGCGAACCGAACAATAAGAATTCCCTCATCGTTAAACTTTCAGCCCTACAGTTTTCTGATTTTTCTTCGCAGTGTATAATCCTTCTTTTCATATGATAATGCATTATACATATTTTCTCTCGGAGAATGCACACATCGACAAAATTTTCTGTCATAATTTATGTATAATCGAAATATTTTTCATTTTCCGCCACCGATGTTTAATAAAACGGACCATATTTGTTTTCAATCATTAGTCAATATTTCCAATTCAGAACGTGATCCTCAAAATATGAATCGAACAAACTAAACATATTCATGAGAATGCTTTTGGGCGAAATTCTTCGACATTTAGTTAAAAGCTGAACATTTTACCTTAAACGGAAATTATTAAAAGAAATGCGGGGACATTAAACCGTTGTAAAAATATTTATATTCACCATCAAAAGCGAAGCGCCAAATGTCGGACAAACAATCAGTTTCGTTGTCATTCTATTCTAGCGATATTTGTGCAAATAATGTTGGATATTTGCTATATTTCATTCACACTTCTTTTTAGTTTATATTTCGATATTGAAAAATACATTATTTCAGAATGCCGAATCCGCTACTTTTAGGTATATTAGCCATTGTGATATTGTTTAATTTGGCGGTATGGCTGAACTCGAATGGAAGTTCGATTAGGGAAGGTTTGTAATGTTCTATTGAATAATCATCGAATCCGATTGAATTATTTTCAGTTGTCTCAATTACATCAACGAATGACGAAAAATTCGAAAAAATAGAGAAATTGTTGACAGAGATTAATGCAAATCTTCAGAATCTTGAACGGAAGCCTGAATCTCAATCAAGCGAGAAGTTTGAAGAAATGATCAATGTAATTTCTTTTAAAAGTTTTTAGGTTTGGTTTTTTGAAAAATAAATAAAACCATGAATTTAAGTGAAATCCGATAAGAGATCCAATAAGAACTATTCAGGATGTCATTGAACTTTCAAAAAAACAAGCACCGCTTCGAAAAGCAAAACTTAAAATGAATGTTCCAAAACGAAATGATTTTGCTGATTTGTATGGCACTTTGGGACCAGAGGTAAACAAAATTAATGAATATTGAAACTAAACTATCAATTTTTAAAAATTGATTTATAGGTGTTTTGTCCAAAAAAAGTTCGAATTGGTGCGATGGGAGACGGCGGAAAATGGATGTGCGATCCGTGGAGTATTCCTGACAATTGTGTGTAAGTTCTATTGAAAAAAAAAACCTATTTAAATATCACTTTTTGAAGATTTCAATTCAATTTTTTTTTGCGAATTTTTCATTTCATTCGGATAATTACAGAATTTTCTCATTGGGTCTCAATAATATAATAGATTTCGAGGAAAACATTCAATCGTTGCTGTCCAATCGGTGTTCAATTTATGGATTTGATGGGGTATTTCAATTAAAATTATGAAACCTGTGAACATAGTTTTCTCAGAAAGAACAAAATGTCCTGACAAAATCGAAATATTCTCAACTTCGTGGAATTCCAAAAAAGGCATTTATCAGTCTAAAAACCAATAGATCAGTGGATCACTACAGTATTAGTGAGTTGTTCCACTAATTCATTAGTAAATTAATTTTATAGATGATCTTGTGAAAGACGCAAACGTAAAAGATATAGAAATTCTGAAAATTGATATAGAGCAGTCGGAACATACTGTTCTCATTCCATTTTTGAAAGAATACACAGTTTGTCAAGTAAGAGTACCAATATAAGAATTGTACAAAACATCTAGATAATTTTCAGATTTTGATTGAGATCCATGGTCCAGTTGCAGATCATTCGACGCTGTTACAGGAAATCGGAGGGTAATTGATTTTTCTGCCATTTTTCGATATTAAAATCATGCCATTTTCAGATTAAAGTATCGTTTATTTTCATACGAAGTGAACGGCTATGAGCTAAAAGCTTGTGAATACAGCTTTATTCACGAAACGTGCATTGATAAATATCATGGGTATCGACTAGCCAACTATTTGGAATAATTGGGTCTTGACACGGGTGATACTACGATTTTTCTGTTGTTTTGATTAATAGAGGACAAATTTCTCGGACGATGTCTTTTTTTGGCCACATTTCAAGTGTTCATTCCTTTTTCGTGACATAAACACGCATTCGAAATATACAGGGTGTCATTTAAGTTCCCGCACAACTTTGTAGACGTACATTTCTGAAACTAAAAGTCCAAATCAAACGAGACTCGAAATATTTTTTATCTATAGTATAACAAATATTTATCTATTAACTCTTTTTGATTCGGCCTCTTTTCGCAGCTATGACTTCACGGAGACGCTTCGGGTAGGATGTGACTGTGGTACGCAGGTATTCGATGGAAAGATTGTCCCATTCCGCCAGTAATGTCTTCTTCAGAGCCTCTACACTTGAGTTGGGTTTTGCGGTGACCTTCTCCTGCAAGACCCCATCACGGAAAAGTCAAGCGGGTTCAGGTCTGGGGAGCAATCAGGCCATTAGGATGACTTGATAAAGTCGGGAAAATGGGTCTGGCACCACTCCTGAGTAGTTTTGGCAGTGTATGCGGGTGCTCCGTCCTGTTGAAAGACCCATTTCTGCCCACCGAAATGCGTTTGGGTCCAGGGCATCACATGCTTCTCCAAAATGTCCCGAACGTAGACTTCTTTGTTCATTTTCACCATCTGATCCACGAAAACCAGGTAGCACTTCCCGGTTGAGCAGATGGCACCGAAAGCCATCACACTGGCAGGATGTGAGGCTGGATGATATGTTCTTCTTTTCTCAGAAGCTTGCTGGGATGTTTGGCCAAGTACTCAATGGTTTTGTGAGTTGAATGCCGCCTCCACACTGAACAGCTTCTCGTCGGAGAAGACAGTGACGAGGTGTTCTCCAGACCGCGTGCGAGCAAGAAGTCGTTTTGCTTTTTCGAAGCGTCTCTGCTTGTTGACGGCCGATAGAATTGCCGCTTTTTGGACACGATATGGGGTCAGTACAAGCTTTGTTTTGACGATTTGTTCCATAGCAAAGATGCTCATTCCCATGTCTGACGCCATCTTTCTCATGCTCCTGTGTGGGTTTCGCCTGATCCTCGATTTAACGGCGTTGATCTTCTGAGGAGTGGTTACTGAGACGAGTCTTCCTTGTCTGGGACGGACACTGGTCGTATTTAGCTACTTGAATCGTTTGATGGTGTCGCAAACCGTTCTATGAAGCACACCGACCCGTTGAATGATGTCTCTCGGGCTCACATTTTGCTTATGAAGTTCGATAATGGAAGCGCGATGGATGTTAGCCTTCGCCATTTCTCGGAAACACATCCGAATGAGGTGAAACTTGGGAAATAAGTAAAATACACCTCATTTAACAAAAATAAATTGTATTGGTGCACAAAAAGTGCGACAGTCAATCTCTTCATGGCGTCAAACTTTTGTGCGGGAACTTAAATGACACCCTGTACGTGACCTAGCAACAAAATTATTCTTGGATTCAGTTCAGCCAAATATGCAATCATCTAGATTTCTCAGTCAGATGATTCATCCAATATTTACCGCTATTTTATTATTTGTAATATTGCTCAACATATCTATCTGGTTCAACACATCAGGATATTCAGCAGCCGATGGTATTTTTCGTGCTTGTCACCTTTTGGTCCGGATTATGAAACAAGTTTTATTTTCAAGATTTTGCGTCCTTTAATTTTTTTCGAGATTTGTAGGCTTACTGTCACAATTAAGAGCGTGAATTTAGACTGTTTGGGTTTAGACTCAAAAAATGAAAAGGGTTTTGCTGAATTTTAGATGCCTTTTCAAACAGTTCGGAGAAACAACTTAAAACTTGCAGTTTTTTAAAATGGTTTTTTTTCCCAATAACGTTATCAACTTGTAATTTTTTACGGATTTTCGTTCAATGTTACAATCAACTCCTAAGCATCGATATGCATCTTATGGAATCAGCTCATGTTTCATAGTTTTTCATTTCAGTAATAATCTTACCCCATTCAGAAATAACATTTTTTAATTCTTTTTAAATCCAGCTCTTCCCTCCATTAAGACAAAAAGTAGACGTTCCCCCATTCACCGATTTCCCCCATTCAGTATTGGCCCAGAAATACAGAGAGAGAGAGAGAGATTTGAGAATTGCAAATAAATAGTGCAATCACGCTGCATGAATTATGCGGATTTACGCACTAAACTCTACGCCTAAATATTATAAACAATACAGTACGCAGAAGCTGCGAGCTTTTCAAGAGTCAACACAAAGAAAGATTGAAAATACTTGAAAAATATTCACTACAAAAGGTTTTGTGTATATATATTATTAAATGCAAAATCTTAATTGGGATCGGTCCGGCCATTGATTATTGTGACATTTCTATTTCCCAGCTGACCTTATAAAAAAGAATCGCCACTAAAACTTTTCAGTTCTTTCACTTTCGCTTAAAAACCGTGAAGATGTTATTGATCTCGGGAAGATTTTGATTGAAACCAACAATCTGCTGAAATTTCGCCGCGAATCAACAAATTCGTCGTTTGAATTTATGTTAAAAGTAGCTAAACGGTACTATTTATTTGAACTATCATTTTTCGTATTTTAGGAAGTAATCGAATATTCAAAAACTCAAGTTGAGAAACGAAAAGAAGCGTTAGAAAAAAACAATTTCAACCGAATCGATTTTGCCGATCTTTATGGTGCTTTGGCTTCTGAAGTGTACTGTGCAAGAAAAGTGCGAGTCGGAACAATCGGTGACGGCGGAAAATGGATTTGCGACCCGTGGAGCATCCCGAAAAACTGCGTGTAACTCAAAACTCGATCAGTATATTGTGAATCAACGTTTTAGTATATTTTCGCTTGGACTAAACAACCAAGTTCAATTTGATGAAGATATTCAAGAAATTATCCAAAATCGTTGCAAGATATACGGCTTTGATAATGTGAGTGGTCTCGGTTAGAAAACATTAAGCCATTCATTCTTTCAGGAAGAACAAAATGATTTAACAAAACTGAAATTTTCGAAGATAAATGGTGCTACGAAAGTTGCATTGATCAGTGAAACGACAAACAGGGCACTTAATAAATTTACAATAAGTTAGTCCTTCTGATTTTTAATATGAATGCCAGACAATAATTTTAGGTGATCTTGCAAAAGATGCAAATGTTAAATCGATAGAAATTTTAAAAATTGATATCGAGTCAGCAGAACATTCAGTGTTAATACCATTCCTTGAGAAATATACCATTTGTCAGGTTTGTTGAAAGCATTTTCGATATGCAGACGTTGATTTTCAGATTCTAATAGAAATCCATGGGATGGCGCATAGACATAAAACGCTATTACTCAAAATTGGAAAGTATGATGAGTTTGGAGATTTTGTAATGTTCAAATTGCAGATTAAAATATCGCCTATTTTCCTACGAAGTCAACGGATTTGATATCAAAGCATGTGAGTACAGCTTCATCCATGAAAGTTGCATCGAAAAGTACAACGCAATCCGGATATCCTACTTTTTGGAATAACGTATTTTCTGTTTTTGTTGGGTCTTTAAAAATATTTTAGTATTAATAGTAATATTTCATCACATAAATAAATAATTAACAAACAAACAATCTATTTTCTAATCTAAAGCCTACGAATAATTAGATTTTTCGCATTTTGAACAAATCCCGAATCGGCGTTGATGAATCAGTTGGCAACTTTTTGATATTAAGCAGAGCTTTAACTTTTGGATGTCGAAGAAGCTGTGCTTGTGCCATTCCAGTTGTCGAGACAATGAGCCAATACAGAGGAATACACTGCACAAAAAATCAACTAATTAGATCCAATTTAACAAGTAGAAACAAGATCTACCGCTGGTAATTGAGACATTATTGTGACAGCGAACATCGTGAAAAATGCCAGAACTGCGTCATATGATTTTTGTTTCCAGGTAAGTTGGATGACGCCGGGATAAATTTTTCTTTGGGACTGAAAAATAAAATAACTATTCCACATTGAAAAAGTATAGTAAGCATGGTTTTGAAGAAAATATCAATTTCAACTTACGTAAAGATTCAAAAAACCGAAAACACCGACGGCTACTGGTAAGATAAAATAAGGATCTGGCGATAACATGTCTGGAATCCAAAGCGCGCCTGCTACTGATGGGTGAAAATCAGCTAAAAATGTAAATTAATTTTTCGTTAGAAATATCTCTTTTGAAGTCAAAAAGAGGTGGCATAAATGAATTTTTTTTTATTATTGTGACATTTTTCTATACTCTAATCGAATATTCCCAAAAGTTAAATTTTTAATTTATAGAAATATTTAAAAAGTTTAATAAAAAGACACTTACAGCTAATAATATTCCTAAGAGCAAATGAAGAAAAAATCCAAATAGGAACTGTGCAAACTTTGAGATTTTGAATGCGAGCTGCTTGGAGGCCGTGCTCCGCAAGCAATGATGGTATATTTTCCAGCTAAAAGAATCGCGAATAATATTTTATGAAATAAAATAAATTCTAACAGCTTCTTTAGTTTTTTGCGCGATTTTGGGGTCTCCAGATTTGATTTCAAGTTTCGAACCATCAGCACTTGGACCCACTTTTACTCGGTATCTCTCGGACACTTTCTAAATAATATTCATGTATTTCCTAAAATAAAAATCAAATGCACCTTCAAAATTTCGCTAGTCAAAAAATTTTGAGCGTGTAATCTATCAGCGAATAGCTTTTCAGCATAAATATGAATCGGTGCTGTAGCAAGGCGTAGAAATACTGCTGTCGAAATAAATACACCAGGCCAAGCCAAGCCGGTAGAATGAATTACTGAAAAAAAAGAGGAAATGTATAATTTCAAGCTATGAAAATAATTACCTTCCATCCCCCACTGAATTGATTGTGTAATATAACATTCAGTGGCATATTGGAACGCCGGAGCAATTCCAGGTGGTAATCCACTCAAACATCGACGAGATTTATTCTAGAATAATGATTTGTTTGAAATTCTTAATAGCGAAATTCACCCCTGCATTAGAAATACAACTTGAAGGTGTTAAAAATGATGTTGAAGCAGCTGAGCACGAATGTAGATGTCGAGTTATTGATATTCGGCTCAACATTTTCTAGAAAACGAATTAGCTATCGAAAACTATTGGAAGAAGGAAGGATTTATATGGTACCAACCAGTTCGGCAGTTTTACTCTTCACGTTCATAGTATTAATTTATTTACATTATCACATGTTATTGTAACATTGTACGAATTATTATTACAGGCTTAATTTCCTCCAAGTCTTCTTCCAGCTCCACCAAAAACTTTTAAAACTCGAGCTGGTTGCGTTGATGAATTCGACCGCACAGGCTCCTGGGCAAATGGATTCGGTCGTTGAGTTTGCTGTGATGTCCGAGGTGGACCACGAGTTAACGGTTGCGTTAAAAGGACGATAAATAATACAAAAAGAATCCCAACGAATCCAAAGAATATGGAGAGAACAACAAGAAGAACCATGTGGGCTGGTTGAATTATAATGCCCTTGATACCAATGTCATTCATTCCAAACGATTTCAATTTCTCATTGGATAAGTTCCAATAATGAGCTATAGTGCTTTCTAGAGACTGGAAATTTGTTCCGTCTGCCATGAGAGCTGAAAAACGTATATAAGTAATCGTTGATAAATATAAATATAGTTGGTAGATGGAACTAACAAATCAAACAACTGCGTACAATAAAAAAATTCAAAAAACTTTGCTTGTTTTCCAATAATATAAACATATTAAAATAAACGAGAAATGTGGAAAAAAAATAAAATTTCAATGCAGCGAAAAACGAAAAACAAGAAAAATAATCTTTTTTTTTTAAATTTTTTTCTGCATTGACATTTTTTCCATTTTTGTTTCTTTTCTAAATATTTTTTCTTCATTGCTCTTTAAAAAAAATTTGGATTGTTAGTCTGCGACATTATCCATGTTGCATTGCGGACATTTTAAACACACCGTATTCAAAATATCCAATGCAGCGCGTTCCACACGAGACACCATTCAAATTTTTCCTCGCGAATTTTCCGAATTTTCAATTTCTTCTTCGAGCTTCTTGAAATTTGTAGTAATTCCTTTCATTCATGTTTGTGTGTGCTGACAAATTAACAGAAAACGATATAGTATTCTTGAAAAACAAAAAAGTAAAAAAAAAAACAAGGATATTGGGAAATTCATTTTTTTTTACTAAAGAGCCGAGTTTTCTCAATTTTGATGAAAATGTTTGTTTCTTTTTAATTTAATGTTTTGATATATAATTTACGAGTATTTAGATAATCTTCGTTCATAATGTTGTATTTTATCTTTTATTTTGGCCTAATTATATTTTTTTAGGTAATAATGGCTATGAATATTCCAAAGTCCGGTTATAACCGGTTTATGAAAGAAGGAGCTCAAGTATGCTGATAAGTTATTTAAAATTGTATTAATTTTTTTTAGCATTTCAAAGGAACCGATGAGGCTGTCCAAAGAAATATTGACGCCGTTGTTGAGCTTGCTTCCCAAATTCGATCCGCTTACGGTCCAAATGGTATTCAATTTATAGTTTAGTTTTTACAATAGTTCATAATCTAAGGAATGAACAAAATGGTAATTAACCACATTGAAAAATTGTTCGTTACTAACGACGCCGCAACAATCCTGAAGGAGCTTGAGATTCAGCATCCAGCTGCCAGAATTGTCATCATGGCTACTGAAATGCAAGAAAAGCAAGTAGGAGACAACACAAACACTGTTGTTATTCTTGCTGCTGCTCTTCTTGAGCACGCAGCTCATCTCATCAATATGGTAAATGGGTTGGTAAAATTATATTATTATTATTATTAAAATTTCTAGGGAATGACACCGCAAGAAGTTGCGGCAGGCTATGAACTAGCTGCTGAGAAAGCTCTTGAAATTCTGCCGACTCTTGTTGTTAAGGAAGCTGCGGATTTGAAGGATATCAATGAGGTTCGCCAATATTTGAGATCGGCAATCACCTCCAAGCAATACGATAATGAAGACATCATTGCCGATCTTGTTGCAAAGGCTTGCGTCACCACTGTTCCATCAAACAGTTACAACTTCAACGTTGACAACATCAGAATCTGTAAAATCATTGGAACAGGAGTTAGCAACTCGAAGGTGATGAATGGTATGGTATTCAAGAGAGGCGCCGAAGGAGAAGTCAAATCGGTGACTGATGCCAGAATTGCCGTTTACACGTGTCCGTTTGATTTGACTCAAACTGAAACAAAAGGAACTGTCCTCATTGAGAACGCTGATGAATTGATGTCATTCTCAAAGGGAGAAGAGGGCGAGGTTGAAGCTCAAGTCAAAGCCATCGCCGACAACGGAGTGAATGTTTGTTCAATTTATCCTATTAAAATAATATAAACCATATTTTTTTCAGGTTGTTGTTGCTGCTGGAAAGTTTGGTGATCTGTATGTACATTTCTTGAACAAGTACAAGATCATGGCTGTTCGGCTTACCTCGAAGTTTGATCTTCGTCGTCTCTGCAGAACAGTTGGAGCTCAACCGCAAGCTCGAATTGTAAAATATTTTAGTTTTTAAATAAATTCCATCGTTTGTTTTTTAGTGCGCACCGGCAGTGAATCTTCTTGGAACCTGCGACAAGGTCGAGGTTACTGAAATCGGAGACGAAAACGTTGTTGTCTTTGATAAGAAGGTTTGAAATTTAAAAATTTATTGTTATTAGTTGGCGATTTAGAGCGAAAAAGGAAAAGTTGCGACAATTATCATTCGTGGATCTTCTCAATCAAGAATCGATGATGTTGAAAGAGCCGTTGATGACGCCGTCAATACTTACAAAGCAATCACCAAGGATCCTAAGGTGTTTCGGGAAATTTATACACATACAAATATATGCTTTAGCTTCTTGCTGGTGCTGGAGCTGTTGAAATTGAACTTTCAAAGCAAATTGAGTCTTATGGAGAAAAAACACCTGGACTTGAACAATATGCTATCAAGAAGTTCGCGCATGCCTTGGAGACTTTGCCAAAAGCAATAGCTGAAAACGCCGGAATGAATACAACTGAGACTTTGACGAACTTATATGCTGCCCATGTTAGTGGAAAGAAGAATCACGGAATTGATATCTGGAAGCAACGTATGTGTTTAAATTATTTTGTTTTTGGAATTCAGAGAAATTCATAAAACTAAGAAATCATATGGAAAACTAAGTACATATATTTATTAATACTTTAAAAAAAAACCAGAATCCTGCACGGATTTACGGAGAATTTAATTCCCATGCTGTCTGTTGTACAGAATTCCCACTTTTTATTTTTATGACTAAAAAATATGTATAGTCGGCGTCCGGCGACTGCTGTACGCGGGTAGATTTACGCACATGCGCCTTGAAAGCATCTAGTTAGCTAATTAGTTTATTTTTTTTACGAATCGGAAGGCATAGGTAAGAAAATAAAATAGCATATGTCACACAGATTTTCGAATTATTGATATGTGTCCGCCTACATATCTAAGAAAAACAGTTCATTACAACTCGGCGCTTAGAAAAAGCAAGAGTAAGACTAAATTACAGAGCTCATGGATGCTGTTGAAAACAATATTTTCGATTTGTACGCTGGAAAGCGATCCGCAATTAAGCTTGCGACTGATGCTGCTTGTACTATTCTCAAGGTTGACCAGGTATTTTCATTTCTCTTTCACAATCTATGCACAAAATACATATATACAGATTATCATGGCCAAGCAGGCGACTGGCGGTCCAAAACCAAGAGGACCAAAACCACAGGACGAGGATGATGATGGAATGGCATAAATTTCTTGTTCTTATTTCTTTTTTTTTTTTTGCTTTATCTTGATTTATCTTCGTGCTTCATGGTTCTCATCAATGTTTGATCTTACAAATCGCTGATAACAAGGCGTGCTTCTGACGTTTTTTTTTGCCTTAAAGCAAGACAATTTTTATTGCGCATGCTTCTTTTTTCTAAATTCCACGCTTTGTTATTCCCTGTTTGTTTTACGTTGTTTGCGAATGAAATTGTTTTTTTATACTTTGCATTTTATAGGTAATAATTGGTTGAGTTATTTATCTCATACGATATTAGTTTTTTTTTTTGAAGAAATTTAGTCATATTAATAGGAGAATGAGTTCAATTTCTCCGAAAACTGAGTTGACGGACGCGGTTGCCAACATTTTTGCATGTGATTCAGACCACAAAGCCCAATTTGAATCGTAAGTTATAAAATACCAATATATAGTTAAGAAATTTCATCGGTCTTTTATGGCCGCTGCTCTGCGCGCGCCTAGTATATATTTAAACAAATTGGTGTTCGTCGAAATTATAACCAATTTGATTCTTGTTCAGTTTGGTTCGTTTGTGCAGTGATTATCTTCCGATTGATCCATCAAATCGTGTGAATGTTAACGCAGTTTTGGAAGCGGTTCAAGCTGTTATCACCTTGGAAACCGGCAGCATGGTCGTTTCTCGACAATTTGTTTCCCTTGTAACTGATCGACTGGAGAATAATCACTACGGCCAAGAAGAAGTTAAAGCAATCGCCGAGGGAATCCTGGGAATTATTAAAACGCGCACAATTTCTTATGAAGATCAGGTTTGTTTATTTACTATAATTATGATTATTTCAATTAATTCTCAGGTGTGTATTCTTCGGCTTCTACTCGCTAGTATTTACGAAAAAGAAGGAAGGCTTAAGGATGCTGCGCGTACTTTGATTGCCATAAATTCTGATAGCAGTCCAAAATTCAATGGACCTAAGGCGAATATGGAAGGTGCAAAAGCACAACTCTGCATTCGAATCACAAGATTACTACTAGAATGTGAAGAGGTTAGCCTAAATTATTAAAAAATATTTTTATAAAGAGTTGTGGTCAGATTGATGAGGCTGAGCAATTTGTAAACCGCACTAGTTTGCTCATGGTTGATGTTGATTCGCCAGATCTCATAATTGAACATAAGGCGCTTCAAGCCAGAGTTGCTGACGCGAAGAGAAGGTTTTTGGAAGCAGCTGTGAAGTAATTATTTGAAACAATTCTTGAAAGTTATATTCCAAGCTTATAGATACTACGAAATGAGTCAAACTGACGCTCTTCCAAACAGTGACCGAAGAACCGCTCTAGAAAAGACGATTGTTTGCATTTTGCTCGCAAAACCCGGTGCACAACGGAACCGCCTTCTGGCGACGCTTTTCAAAGACGAACGAGCTCATGGATTGCCATCATTTGAACTCGTCGCTAAAATGTATTTGAATCGACTTGTTCATCGCGATGAACTTGCTGAATTCGAGAACCATCTCAAACCTCATCAAAGGGTTGACGAAAACGGAGAATCGATTCTCAAGTGAGTTTTGTTATTTGTTTTTCATATTATAGTATATTTTTGTTTTATAGAAATGTTATTCAAGAGCACAATATCACAGCTGTCAGTCAATTATATATAAACGTTTCATTCAAAACGCTGGGAGATATTCTGGGAGTTAGTCCAGAAGCGGTTAGTATCCATAAGATTCTTTCATGTCATATTATTTGTATCATTCAAGGCTGAATTAATGGCTGGCGAAATGATCGCGTCTGAACGTGTCAGCGGTTATATCGACCAAAGTGATGGGCTTCTCCACTTCGAAGATGTTCGGCCTATGCGTGTTTGGGATATGCAGATTCTAACAACATTGCAACAAGTGAACAAAGTCAGCGACTTGATCATCGAACGGCATCCGCACCTCGCCAACTTTGAATCATCGAAATAAGACGTCAAATCCCCGGGTTTTTGTAAATAATTGATAATTGGATCCTTGTTTCAAATATATTGTTTTTTCTCGATTCTTGTTTTTTTCGTTCGCCACTCTTCATCAAATCCAGTCGGCGTCGGATCGAAGTGAAAGTGTGTTCATACAGCTACTAATATAATGTTCGCTTCGTTACACAGTCGAAAAACACTCGAGAGGTAGGCTAATGCTAGCCGCCGGTCATCTATTATTGTCGGTGGGTTGAAAAACTGCAAATTTGCATAAACAAATTGTATTACTGGTTGCCTTCAACCGGTTCATCTCCGGTTCACACTATCTGGTAGTTTCGAAATTCGGGCAAATTGAATATAATAGAAGGAGCACCGCATAAATATTGGTATGTTATAGCTTTCTTTCCAGAATCTACTCAATGCGGAAAATGCTTTTAAAAAATAGTGAAACATTTCAACCAAGTTATGCTTACTGTACGAAGCAAAATATAAAGAAAAGAATATGAAGTGAAAATGAAATGTTCTCGAATGATTTATGGGCTTCCGTATAAACGCACCAAAAGCCATCTAGCAAGACCGATAATGCCAATTACCGATGAAATCTCGACTTGAGATCAAGTGAAAGGCTCGACAACACAAGGGAGGAGAGATCGTCCCAAGAACGAAAGCAACTTGTTGGAGGCCGTTTCGCTTTTTCGCTGACGCCTGTGTTCGTTCGTGGATTGTGTGCGCGCTTCGCGAAAAAAAAACAAATCGCAACGAAACGCCGCGATGGCACGCGGGATCCCGTTCCGATGCTACTCTCACTTCGCGGCCTCATAATCTCGACGATACCAGTCCTTACATAACTCATACGGCGCCCGTCGTCTCAGATAGCTGCTGAAGCCGACTGGAAAAACGAGAACAACCACCAAACAATAATAGAAACATGGCGGACAACAGGGGCGGGCGAGCTTACAGCCGATTGTGATGATGACGATGTTGAATACGAACGGGAAGGAGGAGAACGAGAAGGAGACTGACGACGATCATTGAGGATGATGATCTTGTGAATGAGGAGGAGAAACTCGGCGCCACTTTCGCTCCCCTTTTCACTCCCGCCGTTCGTTTATTGTGGAAAACAGTCATTTGCGCATTTTCTCTGAGTTAATTCGTTCTTCACTTTTTACTTTTTATGAGAATCCTTGAAGAAGCTACCTTATATGGTGACCTGTTTGACCACTGACACCAAAATCTGCGACCTATTCCTGAATTATCTTGAATTATTCGTAACTTTAGCTCATATTATTTATTATTTTGTAGTGCAACAAATCAGTCGTCTTTTTCTCGTAATTCTAGAATTTGTTGAAACTTGATTGGATTTAATGAAGGCGTTATCACTATCAGCATATTCCACTATGAAAATTTTCTCATAATTTGATTGTTTTTATTCAAACCAGCTAGATGCTTGTGTAAAATTGGACCAAATAATTAAAGACATCTTTTTACACTTTCCGATGAATTTTTTTGCGATAAAAAACATTATTTTTCTATTTTTGCTACTTGAGCTCAGTCGGATGAAATACTTCGAAATATACTGAGAATAGCTCAAGTTGTCAACTTCTTATACGATTATTTGACCCATAAACTGATCTTGCAAAACATCTTGTCATTTTTTTTGAAGAATTACTTTTGGTCAACTGATACGATCATCTGTCATAGATTTGACCTGCGGTTTTCCAGATATTCCCCCCTTCCCCCTCAGAAACCCCAAAGAACCGAGTCTCTTTTGATCGTACTCTTTTCTTAAATGACTTGTCGTTATTTTTAAATTTATATATTTTCATTGGCCATTGTTGATGGCTGTTGTGTTTTGCATAAGTGTGTTTCACTTTCCCAAATGTTTCAAGCGGCCATCTCGAGACAATGACTTGTTTTCTTCGTTGTTAATTCGTTCTAGTACGTGTGACTGAACCCAACCAATAAAATTGTTATACCGAAACGAACAAAAATGGTATTTGCACTGACTGAAAACTATACAAATCATTGAAAATTATTTTACATCATATTTATTTTTGATATTTTTTGAAACATTAGGAAGTGACCATTACTATTTGCGTATTATAAATTTTTCAGATATTGTAGCTTACAAATTCATTATTTTCTTTTCATAAAATTTTTGTAGTCGGCGTCCGACGACTGCTATAAGCGGGTAAATTTACGCGTGCGTCTTTCGAAATGGTCTCGCCACGTGTGGACGCTTATTTTGATGTTTTCACGCGACAGTTAAATTTTTTTTGATGAGTTTGGCATTTCTTGGAATTTTTAACATCGTTCGATTTAAAAATTATCCAATCAATCCATAGAATGCAAACTAACCTGTTAGTCTGGGCGAGACCAAGAGAAAGACGCATCCGCGTAAATCTACCCGCGACATGTTCAAATCAGCGCATACGTCATACAACGGAGGTGGTTTTACTGTCCCTCTCGGATTTTTTTCTTATTTTGCACACACGTCTTAGACTCTTATATGAAATGATTGGCCAAATCCCTAATTGCACAAATCGCCCCCAAATGAAAAAATAAAAACACCTACCCGGTTAATATTAGGTGAGAATCAACATGATACTCCGATAGCCTCCTATACTTTCTCACTGAAAGGGGAAGTACTGTATTCAAGCATAAAGCACGCTTTGCTCGTCAAAGAGAAATTTTCCCTCAGTGCAATGAACATTATCTCCCCATTTTCCTGATTAAACGAAATTGATAGGCGAGGACAGAAGCATAATCCGAAGTCCAAACTCATAGAATTACTGGAACCTTGCAAGAGTCTTCCTCATCTTGCCACACACCTTAACGACCTGCAATCGAATTATATGGCTTTTATCTTTATCCCCCAAAATATATGAACCGCTGGAAAGAGTTTCAAAGCGCCTCAACATCAGCTGAGACCACAAACAAACGAGCTGTGCCAGGCAGCACCATGCTCACATGCACCAAAAAACACAACATCAACACAACATCGAATGGAAGCAAGAAAAAAAGAGAATAAAAATAATGCAAAAAATTCGCACACAACACACACACATGAACGTCGCGCTTCTCGGCCGTCTCTTCGACGCCGTCGCTTGTCTCGTTCGTCGTCCGTTATGCGAATATATAAAGTTTGTGCTGGTCAGCGCGCCTAGGTGGCCGCGGCGGCCAGCTCCGCGTATCAGTCGGTACCATTTCAGCGGGCCTCGAGGGCGCGTCGAAGGCGGCGACCAAGCAACACAAAAAAAAGAACGACGAGGCAACACACACACACACACAAAGTGAGACCAAAAAAACGGAAAACAGATAGATAGATAGATAAATCGAGTCAACCCAGGGTTAGTCGACACGTTCGGCGAGCTCTTCTCGGATTTTTCTGCTCAATTAATAATCATGTTGTAATAGTGTGTTTCTTCTTCTTAAATCTCTTCGCCGTACTCGCACCCACAAATCCGTTTGTAAGCATTCGTTCTTTTTTTTTATCAGCCCGATATTCGAGTCTAATATTTTTTCGGCAAAACAGACTATTTTGAATACCACTCATAATTTAAAAATCATTATAATATTGTGGATAATCCTCCAAGAAATTCAAACTCTTGAGATATTTCTGAAGAGCGGTTTTCAACTTCTTCTTAGTATCCGATTCGTCTTCTTCAATCTCATTGCAACGTTATCAGACTGTCTATGCAATGTGAGTATATCAAGAAAATGACAAAACAATTAGGCGACGTTAAAAATCTGTAACGTGGCAATTAAATTCAATTCAATCCTCCATAATTTTGCCAAGACTCTATTCAGATTGTATTCGAAATCCCAAATCCCACGTCATGATTTGTTGACCAGACCACCCAAAAGCATTTTTGTTGATTTCGGTGTTATTTTTAGTTTGATGTCTCTATGTCTGATTTTGTGTGTGTGTGTGTGTGTGTGTGTGTGTGTGTGTGCCTTTGCCGCGACGATGGCGGCGGAGGGCCAGTGTGCCGGTTGGTACCGCGCGCGGACGCTGCGGAATTGCAGCAGCAAGCACGCTCTCATGTGTGTACACATTTATGTACACACATAGTTATTCTGGAACAACAACAAAGAATCAAGCACATTATAAGGAATACATAAGACAGCGAACGAGAACGAGGTTTTGAAATGCGTTTGACGATGAGTCAATGAGTTAATGGATGATGAATGTGTATCATCGGTTGCGAGAGAGCACCACAAAACAATCTTCACCAAGATCGCGTTCCGTAATTCAGTTCTTAACAAAGCTTCACCTTCCGTCGTCACCTTCTCCACAATCTCAGGTCTAGGATTAGTCGGTCATTTTCGTCGTATTTTTTGAATTTCGACTCCCGTCGAGCTGTCATTAAACCGGAATTCAAGCAGGGCAATTCCACATTTTTCTTTTGAATAGACACCCCTGAGGGTTCGTTGCTCCAGGTGTGTCCCAGCACCGCGTGACTCACGCGTACACCGGCACACGCGGCGGCGCCTCGACCCCCTCTCCTCCAGCCCATATTCAGGCGTTTTTCCGCTTCGTTTAACGCGTCTCACACGGGACCGATCGAGGCACGCATTATCGTCATTTTTTGTCCTCAAAAAATTTTTTTTCACGAAATTTCGAGTGTTGAGTCAAAGTGCAACACACAACTCTTGGAAATATTCAAAAATTTTTTTTGTTCATTACGTAAATTAAACTGATCTATTTTGAGAGGATTAAGGATTTCGGATAATTATCTCGTCTTTTTTTCCCCCTCAATGCTGATACCAGTTGGCACCGTGAAGGCGGAGCTAACATTTTCATGGCACGACATTTCTCAGCGTGGATGTCACATCCTCATCTTTTTTGAGTTTGAACTTTGACCTCATCTAACCCTAATCAACTTGTGGATTGTTTATAAATTATGAATTGCATATTTATTTTCGTGCGCCATTTAAGATTTGCCAACAACAAGGTGTGTTCGTAGGAGGGGAAGAGGTGTCTGCGCGTCTTCGTCTCACACACTCTCTGTGTTGGTTCACGTAGTGCTGGTCACTCGGAATGGATGGCAGGCGGCTCGCGCCGACCACCCGACTCTCACCCGCAGATTTTCTTCGCGTCCTCTCCGCGCCTCCTCCGAAGGCGCTGGTCATTCCATTCAATTCGCCTCTTCTACTTTTTCTTGTTGCTGCTGCTGCTACTGCAATGGCTACGTGCCAGCCGATACCAGCACCACCAGCGGCAGAAGCAGCGGCAAGCATCAGCACCTCGGGGCAAACAACACCCCCCCCCCCACGAGTTTTTGTTTCGCATTTTTCTTCGTTTCCTTTCTTCTTCCTCCGCCCCTTCTTGTTTTCGCATTTTACCTATTTATCTTGTCAAACAATGCCCTTGTTGGTCACTTTACTCGAAACTGGTTCAATGTGTCAAAATATGTCAAAACTCTATTGGTTTTGGCATTTTATTCGAATTCAATTTCCATTGTCCTGACCAGTTCATTTTATGTTCCAAGTTCTCTCACCCAATTCCAAATTTGAGCACTGACGAAAATGGGCGGTGAGTTCTTCGTTTAGAAGCTCGTGAAATTCTAGATTTTCCGTATGAATTTTTTTTATACTGTTGTTTCTCGAAAATCTCAATTTTGGCGAACATCCGCACGGAGAAGTTCAAAAATTTGCAAGCATGTGCTTGACCTTTTTATCATTTCCTATCAGCTTCTCCTTCGTCGCTTCGACGTTATCGCTGGTCACTCGATGGTCAATTCCGTCGACGAGTTCTCACGAGATTAGAAATGCGGAAACATGTGAAAAAAGGAGACAACTCGTCCAAATAACTTTGTGAGAATTTCGATTTTTCCCAAAAAAAAACTGGCCATTTCGATAAGCTTCGTGTGATGATTCGCAGATTCCGCTCGACCGCCGCATTCCGATATTTTCAGAAATAAATTTGTCGCAAAAATTGCGAAATTCGCTTTTCATTATAGTATATGTTTGTGGTCGAGTCGGCCACAATAACAATAACATCATCAACAGGCAGGAATAGGCAAAACGCAAAAAAAAAGAAAACGCAAAAACACTGAACGAAGCGCGGACGCAAAAATAGTGCCAGCCGGTGTTTGTTTGCGTCCGCGGTGGCGGTTTTTTCCGGGGTTGGCGCGGTTGGTCGCGTGCGCCAGACCGCCAGACATCGCACACTGACGGCGCCAGAGACGCAGAGCTGGTTGTCACCGTGGCTGGCACAAGCGCGGCACCACGAGCGCACTGCTGAGCTGCACACAGCGGCGGCGCCACCGCCGCCGATTTTCCGCGTTGGTCGCGTGAACACGAAATAGTGGCCGGAGGCATGGAGAGGTGGTGTCCAGCAATTTTTGTTGTTGTGACCAATGCGAAAAAATATGCGTGTGTGTGTGTGTGTGTGTGTGTGCAGTGACGATGACGATGATGTTGATGGTGATGATGACCAGCACGGACAGAAACAAACACAACAAAACTAGAGTTGTTTTTGACGGCCATTTTTCATTTTTCAGATCACACTTTATTAGTTTTCAGAGTAACTCACTGACAACTCTTGAGCATCCTTAAATGGGAGGTGTGAAGGAATAGGTTACGGTAGGGCCGAGAATTCTACCTATGGGGTTGCGATAAATAGTATTAATAAGATTAGTGTAAAACATTTTATTGTTCTGTAATTTAATTTCTTAATTAAACAATCTTAAACCTTTATTTGCTTTGATGCAAAACAATTATTTATTCAAATGTTCCTTTACCCTAATTAATTAAATTCTTGAGAATCATCATCTGGATAATAAACTCTTATTATATTATAATTCCGAGAATAAACTACAAAAATACTCATTTGCCATATTAATCATATTAGATGAACTTTTTTTTTGACATTTCCATTATTCAATCTTGTTCATTATTCGACATTCATTTTAATATTATTATTATAGGAACATATGATTACAAAAATGGAATATGGAACAATGGAATATGAAGAAGAGCATGAAGAGCAAGAAGATCTCATGATGGATGATGAGGATGAGGAAGACGATCATTTTGATGAGGAGATGATGCTTGAAGGCAGCGATAGCCCGTCGTCTGTGGTGGCTGTATCACCGCATGGCACGTCTTCCAATAGCAGCACGTCGCCTTCGCTTCAGGTCGAGAGTCCGTCAGCAAGGGTATTAACATCATTCATCAACTATTCCAATAAAATCGCATTGAATTTAGACGGAATCTTCAACGACAACGTCTTCAGGAGTCGTCGAAAAACGGCATATTTGTGACATTTGTGGAAAGGTTTGGGCGGACAAACAACATAATTGTTTGTTATCAATGTTTTGATTATAGGCCTTCTCATATTTCTCAATATTGGAATCACATAAGCGATCGCATACCGGAGAAAAACCATTCAAATGCCATTTTTGCGTTAAAACGTTTGCTCAGAAAGCGACACTTCAAGTGCATGAGAGAACACATACTGGAGAGAGACCGTAGGATTCAATGAATTAGATGATTAATCAGGATCAAATGTGCAGATATAAATGTCGATATTGCGACAAGACATTCGCCCAATATGGTACTAAAACTGTACACGAAAAGAGTGCACATTTGGGAATTCGCAATTACAAATGTCCGAAATGCGGAAAACTGCTGTCATCGCCATCAGCATTGTATACTCATAAGAAAACTCATGGAGATAAAACGTTTCGGGTTCGTTTGAGAATCATTCAACCAAAATCAATATTATCAATTTTCAGTGTGAATTTTGTCCAAAGACATTCGCTCTTAAGAATTATTTGAAGTTGCACGTCAAACAGGTGCACGAGCAAAATGAGAAGAAACACGTGTGCCGATATTGCAACAGAGGATTTGCCTATGCTGGAAGCTTGCAGGTATTCTGTCGAATTTTGTTTTGCGATAACACCGATTGAATTTTGAAGGTTCATGTGCGAACGCATACTGGAGAGAGGCCCTATGTTTGCAGATTCTGTCCGAAGGCGTTTGCAAGCCAGGGAAATTTGCAATCGCATGAAAGAACCCACACGGGTGAAAGACCCTACACTTGCCAGTACTGCCAGCGGACATTCATCCAGGTTTCTTGAAATATTTCGAATTCGATCTATAGGTCATTTATAGAAATCACAATTAACGGCACACGAGGCTACGCATCTTGGGCAGAAGAATTCAATAAATGCAGATCATGAAATGGCTGGTACCGCCTCAAATCGAGAGGAAACTGGAACCTATCGGTGCAGTTTCTGTCATGTTGTGTTCCCATTTGCGAGCAATCTCTTCATTCATCTGAGAAAGCACAAAGATAAACTCTACGGGTTGGTTTTAATTTCTAACTTGCTTTATTATGAATAACTGTTTTTTTTCAGCAATTACTGTAAAGCATGTGGAGAAACATATCCAGTGGCAGAAGCGCTCAACGGTCACATGGAGCATTGCGCCGCTTACCAGAGCCTTGTCAAAACTGGCATCATTCGGCCTCCACAGATGACAAATGAGGATTCGGAGTCGGATGGAGAAATTCGGAGAGAATTCTCATCACTAGGAGTTCGATCATTTCCGCCACCTGTTAATATTTATCAGCAACCGCCGCCACAACGTAACATCCAATTAATTCTGGATAGTTCTAATCAAGTCTTCTTGAAGATCAAATGCAATTCTCTCATCTGCGAGGTCTTCCGCAAATCTCTCTGGGTTCATCTCAACCAGTCCAACAGTCCGGGCAGCTCAACTTTGGGCTTCCGGTTTCGCAGCCACCACAGGTGTTCCCGCACGCAGCAGCGCCTGTTCAGCCGCTACACTACCCATCCTTGGAGGTTTGAATGTCCCGCCAAATAGCAAATAAATTGAATGTTCGTTCAGCTACCCCCAACTGACTTCGGGCCGCTCACTGGATCGAAGCCTCCCTCATTCCAGCCGGATCAATTGGGAAGCTCCGAAGCTTTATCTGCATTCCATCCTCCGGTTTCGAAGAGCCAACAACCGATGAACTCAACGGAGATTCTCAACTCTTTTCTTCCACAAATTCCTCCGACCAACTCGAATCCTCAATTGAGCTTGTCAACAAGCCTCCTTTCAACACAGCTTCTTCTGCAACAGCTCCAGAATCCCGATCAACTCAATTATCTTCTTCAGCAGAATTTGCTGTCGCTCGCAGCCAGTCTTCCACAACAGCCGCAATTCTACCAAGCCCCTTCAACAGCTCCACCAGTGCCCTCAGCGCCCGCTGCGCTTTCAGTTGTGTCAAATCCACCAATGGATCTTGCCTCTTCACCAATTGTTTGATACTCATTAGCATTTAGTCAACGGTTCCTCCCCCCCCCCTTTTAACCATCCATACGGTGCCCACCTTCAGAAACATCAAAATATTGTCTTTCATTTTCATTTAGCCGGTACATCTAATCAAGCAGCTTCCCTCCTTACATGAGTATTAACCATGATTATATTCTTCTTTAATGGGAAACCAAAACCCTCAAAAAACCAGCCCCAAATGATCTCTGATATTTATTATCTACTCAATTATATTTTTTTCGTATTTTTTTATGCGCTCTGAGACCCAGTATTCTTGCCCTTGGACTATATATCATATACACAGTTTGCACCCAATCACATTCATCTAATAATTCTATAATGATACTTGAAATCTGGTCACATTATTCAAAATATTGCCCCACAATTTTATGTATGTATATGCACCCCACACCAAACCTGTGAAAATTATCATGTTTGCGGTTAATTCTACAATTCACAGTTCAGAAGTTTATATATGTATGTATGAACACACATATAAATGCAAATGTACACTTGTAATCATTCATTTCTTACACAGATTGCTAAAAAAAAGAGATTTAGATGTCAACTGGCTTGCTGATATTTTAACCTAAAAATCACCTGAAATTATTCACAAAACTCACACTAGAATTCGACGTATTTAGCGTCATAGTCAAATTAGTCAAAATATTGTCATTTTTACATATGTATGTAGAATCAAACTTGTCAACTTTTACGTGATTGAATTGTTTAAATTCAAATTTGAATTACCGCCCCCGATGGTCCACAATTATTCAAGGTGATCATTTTTTGATGCAATTGTGACAGATAAGAATCAAAATAGTCACCTGGAACGAATGAATTTAATGAGCGCGAATAATCAGGAACAGACGACCACAAGAAAAAAATTGAACATGGCTCAATAATTGTCACATTCTATTAAAATAAACTATTGTCGGCGTCAAACGGCTGAAGTGATCACCTCGAGGTGGGACCTTCAAATTCGCGAAATCAGTGTAGATTTAAATTTATCGTTGACTGAATATTAAATGCGCGTACACTATAATGCAATGTACGTAGTCTCGCGAACTTCTCGCTACACTCATTGGCACATTGCCAATAATTTGTTTTTAAATTTCGTCAAGCCGTTTTATTCCGACAATACATGTTAGAAACACCAAAAAAATCAATCAAAAAACAAATTCAAAAAGAAAATGAAGCGTGAACTTCGTCAGATGCCAATAATGTCTATTTAAACGCATTTTTCACACATTCCGTTTAAAATTGGTTAACTATTCGGTGAAAGAGCACCAATTGCTAGTGTTTAACACAAATTGGACGAAAAATGGTGGGTGTGATTAATCGAGAAACCATCGAACAATCAAAGTTTCCTAGGTCACGTCCATGTCTTCACGAGTGTTGCTATCATTGCTCTCAACAATCACTTTATTATGGGCGAAAAACGCGTTTGAAAACGAAAAAGAAATGTACGAATATTTCTACAAAAAGCCGGCAAGTCATCAAAAAAGATTCGATCATGTTTCAAACAATTTTTAGCAAGTTCTTGCTAGCGCTGAACGCGATTTTCATGATGTTTGGATCGAGTATGACACCGTCGTCGCAAACAATAAACACGAGCCTCGTCATGCCTTAATTTTCGTCGCGTAAATTAACTTTTGAACCGATTTCAACTGTTTTCACTCCATTTTCAGCTTACTCAATGACCAATTCACCTTTGGTGGACTACCAGAAATGTTCTACAAGCGTACTTCATGTGCTGCATTCCACACAGATCTCAATATTGTCGAGCGGTGCCATGATGATTATTTCCTGCTGCGGGCTGATCTGATCAAGTAAATTTGATGTTCAAGACGAAATTCGAATTGATTTTCAGCTTGAAAAAAGTGATATTTGATAAGGATTCGAAATTCGATACGGTTTGCGTCGAAGCGGCGAAAAAAGCGAACGACAAGATTGAATCATTGTATAAAGACAAATACAATTATGTGATGCGCTACGAAAATCGCGTTCTGATGATGTATAAACCGTACGTTGATCATTTCGTTTTTACTTTTCGGTATTCATTCATTCAAATTCAGTTCTCGCGATCACGAGAAATGTATTGGAACGTACGACATGGATGAAGACGTATTCACTTGTGTTCGTCACAATGGAACCGACAACGTTCCAGTTCTCGAAGAGAGCTTCCTCTTCAACAAGTTCGACAAAAGCTTCAATCGAGTTGTGAACACGGTACATTGAGCAACAATTGATTCAGCGAGTGATGCTCTTTGTAGGTTGAAGTTTACTGTCGTGTGCCACATACATCCTACAATTAAATGAGGAATTTCCGATGAAATGGTGCTCAAATAAAGCGTTTTTGATGTGTTTTTGTTCGCATACGAAAATAATTGTGGCTGCATTTAAAAAAGATCCAATCCACTGGCGATCCTAGGCCCGACTTTGTCACAGCACACCTGAAAATGGACTCGCAATAAGTATCAAACGGTAAGTAGGCAGACCTTTAAGGAACTATGTTGCTTGGGGTCTAAAATAAATATTATTTTACATATGCTTATAATATATGTGATACTAATAATGTGCTAAAAATGCGAAATAGTGCCAAAATTTCAGACATAAGCAAATTCCAAAATTTGTCCATTTTGTGATAAAAGTTTTGTTTCCATTCTATTCCGACCGTTTTGTAGTTTTATGTCTGAACAGCTTATTGTCTGCAAAAAGTGCATGCTTTAAAAATATACTTTAATATATCTATATAGTGATATTTTTTTATCCGTATAGTGGTGTACGAGATGAATCTTCGCCGCTCAGTCCGGCCTAATGGAATTTACTATTCATGTTTCTGGAGATGACCTGGGCTGGACACGTTGCTAGAAGAACAGATGAAAGATGGACTACTCTTATAACGGAGTGACGGCCGTGGAATTGGACCCGGCCAAGAGGAAGGCCTCCCATGAGATGGTCGGACTCGCTTCGGAAGGAGATCACCACAAGAACAACTGACGGAGCCGTTATCACCCCGTGGTCCACCCAAGCCAAGGACCGAAAAGCTTGGAAAGCTGTGGTTCGCGCCTCAACAGGCGAAGGACGAACCGACTAAGTGACTAAGCGAAAGTTTCTACCGAAATACAAATCAATCGATTATTCTGGCTTCACTACGTTGTGGTACTATTGATATTCTTCGAGATGGATACACTCTAAAAATAGCTTAATTCCAAGTTTGGACTCGATCTGCCCATTTTGGAAAAGTACGAAAATTGCGATTGGAAGATGATTTTTCTATGCCAAGATACAACTCTGAACGATTGCTAATGAAAATGTTATTTTATTGAATGCGAGGAACAAACAGACACGGTAATACCGTGACGGTGACGGTATCCAAATAGTATATTTAGAAAAATTTTGCATGCGCTAAAATTTCAATTATTATAAAGTCAACCCAAAAATTGGTGGTCTATACAAAAATTGTATAGAAAAATAATTGTATTATTGGCAAACGTGACCTGTTGGTTTCCAATAAATACTAGAGAAAATGAAGAAAGTGCCTCTTTACATACAATTTTGTGAAAGTTGTTGGAAACTTTCATTCGAAGGTTCGCTTTTGTTTGGTTTTCAACGTTTCAATCCCAATTTCTGCAGGTACATTCAATTAGAATGTTTTTAAAAGCGGTTTTTTTCCTCGTGCTATATTTCATTATGATTTTTGGATTGCCAAACGTGAAATGGACAAAGTCGAAAATGAAGAACAAAAACCATTTGTATCGTCATTTTCTCTCGCAGCCGCTTGCGATTCCAACGGGAGAACGAAATTTTCATCACGTTTATGATCTATTGGATGGTAAAAAAACTGTATTCTTGGTGGGGTAGGTGTTTGTTGATAAAATGAAAGAAAATTAAATGCAAAAAAAAAATATATTTAATTTAAGCCTGGCCAATAACCACTTCTCATTCGGCTATTTGGATCGTGAACAGTATCTCGCTAATGAGTGCCCAGTATTTGCAGCTGGATTAACAATAAAAAAGCTGTGCAAGCGGAAATTTTTCCTATTAAGATTCGACACTCTTGGGTATGATTTCGGATGATCTTTTTTTGCAATAAATCGCAATTCAACAAATTTTGGCCCTGGGTTTGAAAAACGGTGAACACGATGCAACCGCGGGGCTTGCGAGCGGGTGTGACTGACACCACCACGCCCTAAAAACCCTTGGTGGAGGACCTTAAATTTTACAACAAAATAGACGGTATCTTTGGGTGGCTGGCTAGTGTAATTTTTCGGCGAGGATATTCGAAATTGCGAATTTGAAAATTGAGATATAAGGAACCGTCGGGAAAGTCGTGCCGAGTTTGCTCAGGCTCTTATAAGAAGCTGCACAATCTGCTGAGACACGACACGGCCAGACCTTCTTTGAACAGGCTTCTGCAGGCTCTTCATAAATTGATAATATAGCCGTCTTTTCTCACCAAGGCATTTTTCTAATATATTTCAATCATTAAATAATTTAGAAATCCAAAAAAAACAAAATTTCTTTTAAAATAAATGTATAAACTATTTGGTTTCAGAATTGATGAGATCCCATTGAACGTAACGAAGCGCTTCAATGACTGTCGGCGACATTTAAAAAAGAAATATGATCTAATTGCGACGAACCAAACACTTGTTCGCTATGGAAACCGAATAATGATGTCCTATAAGCCGTAAGGAATCAGCGGACCAATTGAATAGTTGAAAACATTTGAAACTTAGAAAGAATCACCCGGTATGTGTTGGAACCTATGAATTTTATGACGATTATTTCTCATGTATAATTCAATATAAAAACGGAACGAATATATTGTTCGTAATGGATGATCTACTCAAAGGAAAGTACCTCACCTATCTTTCTGAGAGAGAATTGAGGCATAGAGATGTGGGTTTTTTAATTGCCACCATTTTGATATTAAGAAATATTGAAACCAAACATGTACATCTCACCTGTCACATTTAAAGGCGCATGTTCTGACACCAGAACAATTAAAACTGTCCATGAAATCTCTAGAAAATGTTTTGTATACAGATACGCGTGTTTTGCCGTGTTCCTCGCCCGATCAAATATGACTATCATTTTTTCTCCACCAAGGAACATCGAATGCTTAATAAGGAATAGTTATTTGATTTTGTATTTCTATAAAACAGTTTATTGTGAAATAATATCAATAAAAATCATTCAATAAAAATTATTTCATGATATTTTTGATTCAATTAATTTCGCTTCTTCTTCGAGTCCTTTTTTGCGCGATGGTCGTGTTCGAAGAGTTTCCCAATGTAGAAAAGTGTCGGAATTTCCTGAAATTTGATTGTTCGCTCATTTGAGGTTTTAATTTGGAAATATCAACACATGAATCGATTTTTTAGAAACCTTTAGATACTCCTTTGTCAAGTCCTTGATAGCTTCTTGCTGTTGGATTCTGGTCTTTGACTTGTCGGCCATGATCGCATCGACTTTCTCTTTGGCTTCGGCGAGTTTCGAAATCACTTCGCTTATATTCTTGCTGATTTTCTGTTTTCTCTCGGCTTGCTCGGTTGAGAATTTTTCGAATTCTTCCTCAAAATATATAATTCAAATTAATAGAGGTTTTCAAACGATTCATCGATTACCTCGAGATCCTTTTCTTTCGCCCATTCCTTCAATTTGTCCTCTTTCTGTTGAATCGAGAGTCCTGGATTCTTAGTGATTTCGAAAAAGGACTTCTTTTGCGACGACGTCAAATTGCGCAGAAACTCCGGCTGCTCGCCTCTGTGCTTATTCTTATGATCATGGCGGGCCTCGATCGCAATCGAAAGAGCAATGGCGACGAGCAAAACAAAACGGAGCATTATTGGCTGCAAAAACGAAATAAATGAATTGGCTGAGTCGAGTCGACTCGAGTCGATTCACACGATTCTACGCGGCTATGTGAATGAGTGTGTGACACAAAAAATGGAATGGAAGTCATGGAAACCGATGAGATACTTGGAAACCTTATAACCGGAGCGGATATGAAGTTGAAAAGAAACACCACCATCAATGGATTACACAATGAGCAATCAAATGAAAAACATAATCTCAAGCGCATTCCATATTCGAAACAAGAAAATTTCTCATTTCGGCAAAAAATAATAATTCAAAATAAATTAATACTATAATTGCTTCTGAAAATTGTTTTTAAAATCACCAACTTAATGAATATTTCCATGAAGAATTAAAATAGGATGAATCATTGCTGAAATATGTTAAAGTTATTATGTATTGAAAAACTCCAAAAATATGTTTTTTTTGAAGTTTCTCAATTATTTTGATTCACATAGGCGGAAAAAAATTTATTCAAAAAAATGATTGATATTGAGTCGAAAAGCCATCGAAATTTCACAGTTTGTCTGCGTTGAAACATTCTCGAAATGGGAATGTGGGAAAGCATTTGAATCGATTGACAATATCAATGTTTTCAATTTTTGATTGCAGAATCTGATTCAACTTGTGACAACACGATTGTGGGAAAAAAAGCTGAGAATCGACGGAGTTGGGCGGTGTAAAGCACAGAAAAGGAATTACTCAGTGTCGAGAAGAAAAAGACAAAAAAAATGGAAGGAGAACGAACGAATGAACTCAAAGAAATGAAATGCAAGGGGAATTTGGTAGGCGAATGAATGGGGCAACGAGTGCGCGACCCTCCGAGTCCGCGGACGTCTGGTAAAACACGCTTCGTCTCTCGAATCGATACACTATTTCGACGGGCTTCGTTGACCGTAGCTCGCTCGTTTTGTGGCTCACATTTGATCAATTGATGACGGCTTTAAACCATCATAACGATGACAATTTACGGCAATGCGATGCATCGGCAGGTGTTTGATCGAAAATCCCAGTCGTAGCGTCGCAAAACAAGGTCAATTCGATTGAAATTGTCAGCCTCATCAAACTCGTTTATGAGTATTTTCGACGGAAATTAGAAAATGAGTCATTTTTGGACGAATCAGAGGATGCTATTAATAGAAAATCAAAATATTGGCCCGAATTTTATCGAATTTCATTCGCGAAAAAAACGAGTAGCTTTATTAGTGAAATTTAGAAATTACGGAGAGTTTGATTCGCAGGCTAACCATAGTACGGTAGACGAGTTCCCAGTATTTAAGTCGAAATTTGAATTTACCCGCTGAAAATTGAGATGGGCTGCAAAAAAAAAATGCAAATCTCTCGTTTTTTTTGTAATGACGATAAATTGATCGAATTCTACTAGGAGAAGCCTTTTTACTCTTAAGAAAATTGAAAAAAAAACACATGTGAATTAAGAATAATAATTAAGGAAGATGGTTTGATTATATTAAAACCAACGATTTTGACAAATTGAAATTTTCCAATCCCTTTTTAAAGCGTTGATGTTTAATGTTCAATAAATTTTTGCATGTGCCTTTAATAATTATTGTAGTTTTCGGTGCACTGTAGATAAAATGTTTACGAAAATAAAATGCAAAATTTCCATGGACTTCAAGATACAAAAAATCGTATGTTCCAAAACTATTTGAACGAAAATTGAAAACTCGAATTCAAATATTTTCAATTGAAAAGAAAATGAACAATTTTAGATTTATAAAAAGGAAAAGTTGAAGGAATTATTCGATATTTCAAATATAGTCGGCGTCCGGCGAATTCTGTAGATTTACGCGCATGCGTCTTGAAAAGGTCTCGCCACGAATGCTTATTTTGCTGTTTTCACGTGAACTGCTTCATTTTTCTTGATGAGTTTGGCATTTCTTGGAATTTCCAACGTCATTCGAATAAAAAATTACCGAACCGGTCCATAAAATTTAAAATAACCAGTTAGTCCTCGCGGGACCATTTCGAAAGACGCATTCCCGTAAATCTACCCGCGTACAGCAGTTGCCGGACGCCAACTATACTACCAGTTGATTTCCCTACTTTTCAACATTTTTTCGAATTTTCTTGTGTGGAGATGACAAAACATTCGAAATATACGACAAATTGTCGTCTATGAAATGTGAATGCACTTTTTGAAGTGAATCATTTTCATAAATCTTCAACAAACCCACTTCAAGCAAATTTTGTTGAAATTTTTGAATTTTTTTCGATTTTTGAGCACGTGAGAAATCTTAGTAAAAAAAACGGAAGCGAACCACAAAAATTGAATTTTTTTTTGAAATTTATCCACGAGCGAGCAGCATTTTCTGTGATTTTGTGCATTAAATGAGCTCAATTATGTAGAGAATCGACAGTTTATTTTTCTTGACGTATCAATAACCATTCGCTCTTAACATTTCTCTTCTGTTGACATTATTTGAAAACGCAATTCCTCAATTTTTGATTGTTTGCATAAAAATGCGCTTTTGTATATAAATATCATCTGTTTTTTTTTTCATTTTCCCAAGTTTGAGTTAATGAAAAAAAAAAGAGAAAATTAATAGCATTTCATGTGATCGAGCATCCATCGAGCAAATAAATTTTTGTGTTGTTTTTCACAAATTTTCTCTTATTCGAGCCCACTCCAATTAAAAATAATGAAAGTATATCAATTAATTCAATTATTCATTTTTAGCCAATAAATAATTTTCATGTTTCCGCCTCAAAATGATTAGCGAATTGAAAATTTGAAAAATTCGATTGGATACTCATTAAAAAATGTTCAATTGTCGTCGTAATAATTAATTCAGAAATTCTCGCCGTGTTGGCATTATTCGCCCGAAAATGCATCCGAGTGCGATGTTTCGAGCTTGAGGTGCGAGAGAGAGTGCGCGAGTCGACGAGGCTCCAGAGAAATAGTAAAAGCAGATGACGGAGAAGGCCCGACGGCGATGTGTTGTGCACTCGCTTTTGGCTCTCAGCTTCAAAATGAGCTGTTTTGAAAAATCCGCTAGTCTATTGTTTCAATTCTTATTGATTTCCTTATTTGTTGTTTCGACAAAAAAAGCAATGTTTCGAAGTGATTTGGTATTCATGAAGAGACTCATTCGACCAATTCAACATAATATCGCATAAATGAATAATTTACTCATTTCTACGCTGAGTACATTTTTCTTTTTCTTTTATTCTAGCCGACAACAATTTTGGAATAAAAAATAACCGCTTAAAATTTTTGGCAAAAAAAAAAGAAAATTGCGTTACAAAAAAAAATTAATGGGCTCTCTATTTTAAGCTAATTGTGTGTGTTTTTCTCGATTTCAAAATTATGCTGAAAATTTCTGGCGAAACCAATCCCAATTCTCTTTTTTTCCACAAAAAAAGGCAGTTACGATTGAGGGGAAAAAATGCTGAAATCACATTGCTCTTTAGGCAAGAAAATTGTCTATAATTGCTTTCTCACAAAAAAATTCCTCTGGAAAGTCAATTTGTTCATTTATGGCAATTATTTTTGTGCTTTAATAAAAATATTCGAAATAAATATAATTGGAGAGAAAATGTTGAGAATAAATATTGAAATCTAATACTATTTATGTTTAGAATTGACAATTATATCCATCCATTTTTTAGAAGAGAAAAAAAAACAGAATATTAATGTTCTGATATAATATTTTCATTTTTTCTTTTCATTCATTATTAAACCTTTTCGAAACTCCCGTTTTTCTCGGTTTGAGACCCCCTCATTTTAGAGGGTCCTTTTCCCTTCTCTTTTTTATTCAAAATGCATGAATGTGACGAACTGAATGGGTTCGTCGGTTTTAATGAAAAAACGAGCCGATAATGGAAGCGAAAAAAATAGAGAAATTAAAACCTTGCGAGATTTTCAAGTGGTGTACACAATATTAAATTTCTATTAAATATACACCAAAAGCAAATTGAGAAAATTCCAGTTTTAGCCGATAAAATATGAATATGAAGGAGGAGTTGATGTGCATTAGAGCGCATGTGAATACCCTCAAAATTATTGAATAATTTATGGAAGTGATTAAATGAATAAACGATGTGTATTCGAATGCATGCGAATTGCGAAAACTCGAGAACATTCAAGAGGGCCATACTTAAGATAATGCGAATTACGTAATATTTTGAACTTTCACGTGTTTACATTTTGCGAATAAAAAGGAAAACCAAAAATAGAAGACGTCGGAAATATTAATATTAATTTTTTTGGAGCTTCATTTGTTGGTTTCCTGATCATTTTTTTTACCTCAATGATTCTACAGTAACCCACACATTTCGTGGTCTTGAAAACAATTCATGTCAAATGCATTTAATACTCAGCCAATGAGACCAATTAATCCATGTTTTATCGGTTCTAATAAGAGATTTGCAAATCCTACAAATCGAAATGTGCTCGTTTTCAACAAAATACTACTTTGTTTGTATTAAATCGCTTATTTTCAATAACACCTTTTTTCTGCTTGAAAATATTTCTGAAAAAAATAAATAATAGTTATATTGGAGTTGGGGTGAGCAATTATACTTATTGACGTCATTTGCTCAAAAGGGACCCATAAAAAATGGGACGAGACTCGACTCGCAATGATTCCTCTCACAGGACCATTTTGATTGGTTGAATCCTTTTTCCTTTTGACGTCCAAAAATGCACAAAATGCCCTCAGGGTGGTCTTCCATCGATTTCGTTTCCTAGCTTTTATTCTTCTCCTCCTCCTTTTTCAATCTATTTTTGGTTTTTGGTTTCTAATGTTACTTACATTCTTTTTTTTTTTTGAGTGCGATTAAAAATTCATAGTAAATGATTAGTTAACGCTTCGTCGAGACTCGCTTTTTTTTTGAATTCAAACGAGTCGAAGTGCACACATCATTTGAATTATTAATAAAAAACCACAACCAATTGGTGTTGCTTTTTCTCGCCCGAATTGTCTTTTTTTTTTCAACGAGAGCTCAAATTTCGAGAGTAAACCCCGAATATTCACCGCGTCTCGTTTCTTTCTTTTTTTCGTTTCCTGCTCCGGATTTCGGTCATGTTCGTTTTATTAGCATCATTCATTGGCTGTGGTGGAATTTGGCGAAAATCGTGTGGCAGCTGAGAAAATTAAATCCCAGATGCTTCCATGCATTCAGACTCGTTCGCCGTTTTTTCTTTCTTTCGCTTTTTTGTGTGTCTGCTTCGCAAATTCGCGAGTGCCTTGTTTGGAATTAATTCAAAGTCAAAGAAATCATGTGAAAACTTAAATCGAATTTCAACGTCAGCGGGTGCTCCTTTAAAAATCGAAACAGAAGTCGGGTCTCACACCGTTTTCATATTTGTGAACATCAATTCGTAATATTTGCATTTTTAGATTAAATTTTCGCACAATTCAGCTAAAGCTTGGTAGCACAAAAATGAATAAAAGTCTGAGCAAAAAATCAGAAAAAGCTTTCGTTTTCTTTTGAATGAGATCAGTCAGTTTTATTTTGAAAATTAGGCCTCGCTATTCCAAAATTCGCGACACAATTAAATTAAAAAAAACACTCCCATTATTTTTACTACCTAATTTAGTAAAAATAATAATCAATCAATTTGTTTTGATAATATTCTCTCACTAGACAAAAACATCGAGATGAGTGTTTTTTTTTGTTTTCCAAACATAGATTAACCCTTTTTGTTTTTTTTTTTCGTCGAGATTCTTGAATCCCATTTACCAGCGAAAATAAATTTAATTTTTTGTAACATCCTTTTTGCGGTTGCTCAATGCGATTTCTGGTCCCTTCTCTCCGAATAGATTAGCTCCATCAACCAATTTTTTCTTTTTCCCTTTGCGACTATTTTTGTTTTGATATTGCCGATCAATCGCAGTAATTTTTAATTCCGAATTGGAAGGGACCAAAAATTAATCAATTCATAAAACTTGACATATTTGATAATTGAATTCATATTAGGATGATTTATGAATGTTTTGAGCTTCGCAATAAATTATTTGCCATTTTCCCTCACCAAAAGTCTCATAAATAACCTCAAAATCCTTCTTCTTTTTTTTCTACATTTTTCCCATCCTGATTTATTAGAGCTTAACATTATAAATGGTCTTCAAGCGAAACTACATTGGAAAAAAGTTTTGAAATGAATGGTTTTCAAACCATCTTAATCCAACCGTGTCTTTCGTTTTTCTCGTTGGACATTCTTTGACATACGACATTGTCTAAAAAAGAACCACCCATGATTTTTTTTCCTAAGCACTAATTTGAAATGCAATTGTTTCGAACAGGGTTGCCAAAGGGAGATGGTCCGTTCCGACCCCTTGAAAATCTTGACAGTAATTTCATATTAAACATCTGCGGACATTTTTCGGGATGCCCTGCAAATGTCTGTATTCTTATTAGCTATTTTGACAGTTTAAACAGAAGACCTACGGGGGCTCAGGCCCCGGTCCCGGACGAGGCCCTACAGACCTCAGAGCAGGACCGGGGTCCCAGTTTCTTTTTTTTTTTTGAAAACCCTTGTTTCGGACAATTGAATTTGAAACAAAATCAACATATCCGAAATAGTTTCTTTTCTCGTTTTGGGACCAATTCAATAGTTTTTTGCTTCCGAATTTGAGCCTTGAGAAGCTCAAAATGTTGCACGAAGTTTCAAATTGCAAATCTCTTCTTCCTCATTATCGGATTACTTTAGAGTTGGGCTCAATTAATCAGCACTTCTTATAATAGATTTTTTTCTAATCGATATCGTTAAATTTTATATTTTAACACGAATAATATTTGAAAAACGAAATTTTGAATTTCTGAAAATTTTTCCAAATTTTCAAAGCGTGAATACAACAGAGAATAGAAGAGTGTAGTGGAAATAAGTGGGGGTATTTTTTTTAAATTGCAATTACCAATTAAATATTTCTTCGTTTTAATTCCTTCAAAAATTTTCTCATACAATTTTCTCTAGAATATTGTTGTTTCAGAGATGTCTGACGTCTACAATACTCTTCTTCCTCCCGACGACGACTTCCAGAAGCATAAAAAGTTTTCATGTAAGTGATTTTTACAAGTGTTCTTTATTTTTCTCCTAAATACCTATAAAAGTGGCTGAAATCGACCAAAAAATAAAAGTGCGTGGTTTTCATCTCAAAACATTTTGAACGTTCAATTCCCAAGCGAAAATAAGAGCAAGCTCGAGATTCGTAAACGCGAGAGTTTTGAAAAACAAAAATGTAACATGACGAATGGAATGGAGAAGGAAAACGATTGTTCTCCATTCGAGTGCCACTCCGAATCGACTGATAGCAGCTGACTGACGCGAGCGACTCGGCTCCATTATGTTGGCCGTTTGATCGCATGTGACATGTTCAATTTGACCGGAATTGTTCAACAATATACTGCTAGTCAAGGTATTCGCTTTTCTCAAACATATCTACTATGAAATCTACGTGCTAAATTTTAATTTGATTTTTTGTTTCATTTTTTTAAGCATACGGTCTTTTAGGAATGTGTAATTGCGCGTCATGGTGAATTCACACAATTAATCGTTCATAAGATTTTCGGTCTTAAATAAAATCTATAATCCGCAATATCCATTTATGTTATAATTGACATTTTATCGTTTTCTTTTTACTTCGCCTGTTATATAGGGGGGGAGGGACGAATTAATAATTTTGAGCTGAAATTTAAACACGACCCTCCATTTTTTTACTGAATTTTATTCTACTTTTTTAAAGTTTCGAATTTTCGCGATATTAAACTTTATAAATTACCTATTTTCAATATTATTAAAACGTTAAAATGCAAAAGAAAAGTGCGATTTTAGAGAAAAAAAATGTGAAATTCAAATTATTGCGGGCTTTGTATTTTATTTGTTGACAATCACGTCCCCTAAGCTTTCTTTCTTCGCAAACAAATCATGCTTTTTGAGGCTACTTTTCCTCTTCATCGAGATGTCTAACAAGAAATAAAACTTTTTGGTATTATTATTATTATTAGTGTAATCTGTTTCAAAGAAATGGCAATCCAGGCGATCGGAGTATGTAGTTGCAGATTTGGTGAAAACTCATTCTTATTGTCGTTTTTTGATGATTGGCAATTTGCCAATTAAAACATACATATTGTTAGCCATTTAAAATATTTCAGCTGGCACATCCCTCAAACAATACTTTGATGACATCATTCCATTTGGAGAATATGAAGTCCGCGAGGCCCTCGAACGGGAAGTTAAACGGCATAGGTAGTAATAATATTTTTTTGAGAAGGTTTTTAAAAATTATTTCAAGGTACTGGAAAAATAAAACTGTGAAAAAGATGACATTTGATCAACTGGAAATGAATTCGTGTCTACAGTATATTCTTGAGTCTTATACAGAAGCTCGTTCAACATCTGAAGCTACTGAAGCAATGAATTTAGCCGGATTCTCCGAAGCAAGTTCTTCGGGATCAGCCTGTTTGAGTCCTTGGGATTTCGAAATTTCTCCGTCGACATTATTCGTCGATCAGGTCCGAGTGTTCGAAATGCCTGGATCGAGCTCGATCAATTCGTGTTCGGCGTGCAATTCCGAAGGAACAATTCATTGTTTTCACTGCCGAGGTTGTGGAACCGACAAATGCTCATTCTGCAGAGGAACGGGAATGAAGAGCGGAGTTGCTCATCCAGCAGTTTACACACATCCAATGATTGCAACATTCCCACATGTTTGTGCATTTTTATTATACATAAAATGATTAAATCATTTCAGGCAGACTTGTCTCGTGGTTACTCATCATCATCGACAGCAATGGTCCGGCATGGAAGTCAGTCGTATGGAGTCGGAACTCCGATGCACTTCATGTCGAAAACCGGCGTTCCGCCGCCAGGCATTGGAACTCATGATCTCTGCTACATGTGTCATGGTCGAGGAATCAAAGAGTGTCATCATTGCAAAGGAGGAGGAAAAAAGCCGTGCACATCTTGTGGTGGAACTGGATCAGTCAGGAGTTATACTAGGGTTAAAGTCTATTTGTAAGTTTTGCTTAATGATATTTAAAAGAAGCCCCCGAAAAAAAACTAGATAAAAGTTTTAAAACTATTCAATTTTACTGCAAAAACCCTGATAAAAAAAAATAAATTCCAATGAACTGGGTGTTTTTTTGGTGTTTTTCTGTGATATTTGCGCCCCACATTTTCGCGTCCTTCGCTTTTTCTGATGTTTAAAGCCTCGAGTGCTAATGAATCAAGATCAAAGAGCAACAAAAAAAAAAAATAGTTTGCCAGAAAATTCGAAAGAGTAGCGGAAAACTGCTATTCATTTTCATTTCTCGAAATTTTTGAGTTTCGATGGTATTTTAAATCATCCAATTTCCCCGTTTGTGACACTTTTTTCAAAGTTTTGAAGAGTATTACTCTTTTTGTCCGCCACATTGCCGGTTTGAGTAATTTATCTTTTTCTTCCGAGTTAGTCAGATTCCCTTGAGAATTGAGATCAACAATGCGTTTTCCATTTCAAATGCATAAACTTCAGCAAAACTGAAAAGTCGGAACACTTTACAAAATCCGAAGTACCCGAAAAGCTGCTGATGAATGCGGGCGGTAAACAAATATTCGAAGAGGAAGGCGAATATGTGCGTTTTTACATCGACGAGCAAAATAATGGAAACGAAGATTTCGAATTTAGATTCTGCCAATATCCAAATACCCACAAGAGGAAATTAATGAGGTGTCGAAGCAATTCTGCGCAGCGCATTTGCAAAAGTGTATGGGTGTTTGCCGAGTTATTCGAGTGAGTACAATGATTTGTAGTATTCATTTAACGTATTGATGGGTAATATGAGAAGTTAGTTGTGAAAATTCAAAACGCTCGTTTTTTGAAATTAAATTTCATTTTCAGCAACGTCATGTTCTGATCGCAATTCCCGTCTGTAAGGTTCATTATACTCTCGGAAGTGAAAAGGGATTTTTCTTTGTATACGGCTCGCAGAGAATGGTCTTCTTTCCCAATTTCCCATCAAAATGCTGCATATTGTGATAATTTTTCAACCAAATTCAAAAAAAAAGTCCCGGTGATTTCCACGGTATCTCATTTCACATAGACCAAAATTGCTATTTGAAAATGCTCGTTCATTTATCATTATTGCCTTCTTTTTTAATGCCAAAGCTATGAAAAGTTAGTTTAATTTTTGAAATATTAATAAATTATTTTCTACTTTCACCTTCAACATTGATTCCTCAAATTTATAAATATGTTTCAGCAGGACGTTTTCGAACAAGCTTTTTGGGATATCTTTTTATATAGAAGTTTAGGTGTAAAGGGTCCCCGGCGATCATGCAGATGAGGTCCGCACAGTGGATAAAGGTCCCACATGTGCAGCAAAGGTGCACTGAAAGTGGAGACCTCTTCTTCACTAGGGGCTTTATCATCACTGCGACGGCGTATTGGAGAACTTGTTCTGCACTATGGGAACTTTCTCTGCACCATTATTCAATGGAGTCTAGACCTGATCATCCACTCCAGGCAATCCTGCAGACAAGCATCTCACAAGATGTATTATGCCCCGGCCAGAAAATTGTATTTAAGATCCACAATAAAATTTGGGTGAAATTAGGCGCACTAATGAACACAGAAGCTGTCTGAAAATATCAATATTACAAACGTTAATAATTGAACTCATTTTCTATTCTGAAAAATAACCTAAATAACGTTAAAACCGCTAAACCCGACGAAAAAAACATGAAAGGAATGGAAATGAATAAGCGCCACTGGATGCCACTACGGTGAGCCGGGGTACTGAACTATGAAGATACCTAGAATAAATTTTCTTCGCAAGAACGTATAATGCACTCTGTGGCAGGGTCCCTTTCTCAATAGCATCTGGTTTATTCAAATGTGAGTCTTCATAATAAGCAAAATTATTTCTTGGTGAATCATCGTATCCTTATTTAGCATCCACCTCTGCCTCTCATAGAGATCGCATAAATATTCAAAAATATGCACGATGGAATCTCTTAATTAAGGATTCACACGAATTATTTCTAAGGAAAAATAAAAATTTATGGAAAATTTCAAAAAAAAAAATGAATGTGATCAATTTACTAAAAATTCGCGTCTTTTTATTGCCATTATTTTTTTTTGGTATTCATAAATTTTTGAAGAATCCAACGCAAAAAATTTATATTTTATTTCTATTCATAAAATATGCATTTGATTATGAATTAATTTTTTTCCCATTTTCCATAAATATTAGTGTTATCACTTAAAATCTATAATTTTGGAATAATGGTCGAATTTTGAAATCAAATTTAAACCATCGAAATATTGATTTAAAAATACGAATTTGTATATCAATCGAGAAAAAAATAAAAAAGAAACCAATAATTTTTCGTCTTTTTTCTGCATTGAAATTTTGTCAATTTTTTTCCACATTTTTTTATTTTCTCGGCATTGCCCCAAAAGAATTTTCGAGTATTCCTCGCGATTTTTTTTCAACTCGCATCTTTTTTTCAATATGCAAACTTTGTTTTGTTGCCCTTTTATGGAACATACAAGCTGCATTCGTCATCAAAGTTTGTCGGAGCGAACCCATCAATCGCTTCTTGTCAGCACCCGTCCGTTTTTTTTTGGGAAACACCCGTTGCCGTGTTCGAAATAAGGCGACGGCGGTCTCGGGAAGACAGAGAACAAAAGGCCGAGCTGAATCGTCGTCAGCAGCAGCTCTTTTTGCCTCTGCTTCTTTTCCTATTTTGGTCCGTCGTCTTCGTATGCGTATGCCGTCTGTGTGTGTGTGTGTGTGTGTCTTCATCGATCCTCGCCTTCTCCCGAAATAGTGTGAATTCCGATGAGAGGCGTCATGTATGTGGCCTACTCCTCCCATTCAGGCACATTTTAAGCATCCGCTGCCCGAAGACACAAACATTTTCAACGCATTCTGGCACATGGGACAGCAAAACTCGGGATTCGTTGTGGAAATCGCGAGCCCAAGGCTTGGCCGATTCCAGGTAATTCATTTGCATTTTCATCTCAAATTAGTTTATTATATTTGTTTTATTGTAATATGAGTAATGATGTACTAAATGCGAGTAAGCAATGCCGAAAAGACTAGACATATATGAAAATGATTTGAAAACCAAAAATGGAGTTTTCTATCGAATACCTTAACTTCTTAACATTTTAAGATCTCGGAAAAGCTCAAAAAATATTCAAAGCTCTACCAACGATTTTTAGTTTTTGAGACATTAATAGCATTAACGGATGAGTCTAATTTTCTCTAGGGGGTCCTTTATGAAGACCACATGGGCATTCGGATTTTTTTGTTTTTTTAAATCAATGTAAAGTCCAATTTTAGTGTCAATTGCACCGAATAAATAGGTCCTTGACAATTTAATTTTGGCCCATTTTTCTCATTGAAATAGAGTGCTCGTACATTCGTAATGAATCTCGAAATTGCTCGGGCAATCTTTTTCTTTTTTTTTTTTCGCCGTGCTCGAATCGACGGCAATTTCAAACATTTTTATTCAAGCAATCTAATCGAACTTGCCGGCTGCGTGTGCTGAGCCATTGAAAAAATAACGAGAAGAATTCGACGACGCAGCGACAATTTTCGCCCAATCTCTTTTTTTGTGCTTCAATTTTTCAACAAAAAAAAACACCCCGCGAATGTTCGAGAATAATTCAATTTGAAGGAAAAAGTTCTGGAAAATACTAGGAAATTTTTGCAGGCGGTTCCCCAAAAGGATCCGGATGAATCGACACCGGAATGGAGGATTACGGTGAATCCGGCAGCCGAACTCGTCGGATCACCTCGACTCAGATCGCTTATTGATCGATTATATCATCATCAAAAGCTTTTAACGGATTATGATGCGAAACAAGTAAACCAAGACAATAAAGACAGTTGAATGAATCAGGTTTATTCCAGATATTATCAGCGCTTCAATGCATGGATCCGACAGCGGAGCTGCTCCTTCCACTGCTCACTGTTCTATCAAATGCCACCGCGTTTCCATCGAATATTGTAAGGAAATTCTCGAAAAATCCATTTTGATTATAATTTGCGAGACGAAAACACATAAAACAAAATTGAAATGTTAATTGTCCTCTGTCATATGGTTGCGTCAAACATTCGAGAATCGCAGTGTCAGAGCTGATTTGACAGCGACTCGTTTACGCAAAAGGAAAGTGCAAAGCATCATTACTATCAGGCTATTGAAAATTGAATTTTTGAAAAATGAATAATCAAATTTAAATTCGAATACAGTATAAGTTTGAATTCAGCTTCTAATGCGAGAATTCCGTTTGACGAGTCGAATCTTGGACATGCTTCCCGAATCGAAACACTGGCCTCGTGCAACCCGTGTGATTCTCCTTCAATGCATCGCGAATATGGCTGTTTCCACAGACAATCATGTAAATACTTGTCAAAATGATTCAACGATTCCATTCGTTCAAATTGTTTAGGATATGATGAAGGATTCACTTCCGCAAATCGTCCAGCGACTCTCGTCTTCTGATGAAATGGAGGTCGTCGTCGCGATGCAGGCTCTCACGAATTTGTCGTTCGACATCAAGCCGGAGCAAGTTGCCAAGTTTGTTCCCGTCATTCCGCATTGCCTCAATAGGCTTTGGATTCGCGGTGAGGCCAACTTGAATGCCCTGAGGCTGCTCGTGAATTTGGCATGTTGTCCGGATATGGTGCCGTACATTCTGGGAAACAAGGTTCGACGGAAATGAAAGCAAAACAACCACACCAGTTTTCAGTCGGTCTCGGGACTTTTGCGCATATTAGACACCGATCGTGAAGAGGTTCTTCTAAGAGCGATCACATGGATATCGTGCATGACATGTGCCGTGGATGCTCTTCATTTAACCTACGATAGAATTGCTCAACACAATATGGTTGGAATTCACCATTATTTCCAATATTTGACGAGCCATTTTAGGATCCATTCCACAATCCATCTCATACGTTATACTTTTCTTTATATGGTCCAAAGGCTCGAGAAGAGCTTGAGGCTCAAGCTCGTCACTTAGCATCTCACACAAACAAGGATATCGCGAGTAAAGCGAATAGATTACTCGAGAATCTCAAAAATGTGAGTTGATTGGAAATGTGTCGTTCAAATGAATTTTTAAAAAAATATTTTAAGGTTCCACCATTTCTTGCCGCCGGAAGCCATTTAAATCGCCTCTAATTCTTCAAAAAATGTCAACTTCTATTCTACGCGTAATTATTTTCCTCGATCCTCCGCTATCTTTTTTTTTTTAATTATCCATCTACAAATTCACTTTTCACAGAAAAAATCGCCGCATTTTTTGATTTCGGTTTTCGTCGCAAAAATCATAAAATCGATGGGTATTAATTAAAACTTTTTATTAAATGAGATCCCCGTTGGATCGATTCGTCTAATAAATATGCTATAAATTGACTAGTGTCGCATTCGGATACAATATTCGATGGCAGCTGTCGGTGTAAAGTCGATATTCGGTTAGGAGCTCATTTCCCGATTTCTGCCAATAGATCATCGCTGCCAGAATGAATAGGTGCCACCATTGGTGCGAACAGCCGACAACGTCGAATTTGCCGGGCCAAATCCGTTCAGGCATCATGGAAACGTAGAAAATGAACGCAGTGGCAATCATTGTATACAACACAATTATGTTTGGGAACCATTTCTGAAAATGGGTTGGTTTGATTTAATTATAGCCAAAAAGAACGAGAGACACTGGGTAATTGCGAACCCGAGTAGCGCGGTTATTCAAATTCCGATTTGAACAGTGGGAATTAGTGTATCGCACTACGAAAAATTGGGGCCAATATATCAAACATTGATCCATATGAGTGTTTTTTCCCGCTTTAGGCTAACAAGTAATAGGCTTAGCTTTGAATCAGTGTTGGGTCTAGCCAGAACGAGTTGTTGCTCTAAGCCTTAAGCGAACTGTTTAAAAAACAAAGCCAATTAAATATTTCACGGTTTTAACTAAGCCTTTTATTTGAAGAGCACATCAAGAAAATAATTAAAATTGTTTCTGCTTCATCTTGGATGGGTACTACGCTTATAATTCTGAATTTATAAGCGCACTCGAAATATGTTTTTGTAGTTCAATTCTCGCGACGATTAATTTTTTTTTAACATTTTTCAAATATTCATCAAGACTTTTCCCCCATTTTAAGAAATATCATTTTTCAACTTTACCCCCCCCCCATTTAGCACTTCCCCCCATTAAGACAAAAAATAGACGTTCCCCCATTCAACGTTTTCCCCTCATTCAGTATCTACCAAAAATTGGCTGATTGAATAAAAGTGGATTCTTACTTTTTTTTTCAAGATGGTATTATTCAAAACGACAACTCACTGTTACATGATTGTTCTCAAATCCGCCATGCAGAATCACCCAATGAATTGTTGGACAAATACCGAATGTGATAATGATACAGTAGATAATGTGCAATAATCCAACACGTGATCCTTAATAGTATACAAATCTAATTTTTTTCAAACTTGAATTTCTTACCAACAATTTTCTTTTCGAAAAAATCTTGCCTTGTTGGCACATAAGCAGTTATCAGAAATATTCCGAATAAAACGTAGATGTACGAATTCAAACATTCCTAAATTCGTGTTCATAGAACTAATTGATTAATTAGGAGTACTTCGAAACAGAAGAATGCGGTGTAAATTCCGTTTAAATACATTCCGAGTAGGCCGGCGGATATCCCGAAAATGTCCATTTTTAGACACTTCTGTCTGGTTTCGATGCTCGTACATCCGAATGTGTGATATCCGGCAGAAAGCAGCATACACAACTGCATTCCAAATATCGATAATGTGAACACGATATGGTCCGACGGATTTGAGCCGATCGCCGGAATAACCACATAATTCGTATAATATTGTTGATAAGTGAAATAAATGAAACCGATAAAATGACTCCAAATGTTGATTGTCTCATTATTGATATGGAATGCGCTGAAAACGAATTGAAGAAAATCATAAAAATCATAATTCTTTTGGCAACATGGAGATTTCGCAAGAAAAAAAAAACTAGTTTTAGCAAGTTTTTTTGAGTTTTTCTTCTTTAGAATACTATTTGATAAGAAAATTTTGATCGATTTCCGATATAATAATAAAAATATCAAAATTTTCGTGGACAGACGAATATGAGAAATTTGAATTGCGCGGGCTTCTACTTAATTGGTCCCGCAAAGAACAAAATCGACTTCACCATTCGGCATTTATGCTAATAACCAAAGTATTTAAAATTAATAACAATTATGCTCTTTCATATTATGATAGTTAGAAAGCGTAAAAATAGCGGCTAAAAGTGTTTTGTTCCATACGAGACCCAAGGCGGCAATTCAAACAATAAAACAATCGCAGCTCAAATTCGTCCGTCGTCGACTATACTTGTTCATATTTTAGTAAAAAAAATCACCTTTTCGCGCACATTTTGTGAGTCATTGATGGAGGTCTGTAATGGTTGACAACATAGTCATTTAGCCATAATGTTTTGTGCAATTGATCCCTGAAATAATTTAGAGCCAAACGAATGAATTGCTATTGGATAGTCTTACTTTGAGACTAATTTATATTTTCCATGATTATGACAGACAGAATGATTATGGCATTTGATGCATTTTTTCATCTACAAGACAATGTGTCAAATGAAGAAAAAAAATATAAACGTGAGTATTTTTTATGATAATTTTGAAATTTTGGCAAAAATGAATGCAAATCGGACATTGATTGCCTCATAAATTAATAATATTATTTAAAAAATATAGATTCAATATAAAGTCAAAAGAGAGATTTTTCCGATGGAATAAATATTACAATATGAAGGGAAAAGTTATTAACCAAAAAAATAGCTTGATTACGGCGGAGAATATAATTAGGAAGTTGATGCAACGAAATGACGGCTTCGACGTGATAAAAAGCTGGAGAAGAAGCACGCAAAAACACGTTTTGAGATAAGCGATTGCGCGAACGAAAAATAATTGAAGGCGATTGGCGTTTTGCACCCGAAAAAACCCACATTTGGAAGTGGCGAAATACGATAATAAAAGATGAGAATGAAATGGGAAGGACGCATGCACGAACACGAGAAATACGAGCAATTGAATGAAATGGTTCGGTTATGATGATGATTTTGGTGGCAAGCCAAACTTTTGCGATGGATCGACCATTCTTCGATCGAATCTTTTTTGCGCTGGATTCGCTTGGCTTGTGAGACTGGTTTTTGAAAGCCGACGCATTCACGCACTTGTATGTTGAATAGTGCGCAATATTCAGAGGGTCTCGAAGCGATTAGGGTCAATGTACAAATAGGTGAATTTTTGCATCTGAAATCAATTTTTATTGGATTTCACACATTTGTCGATGTCTTTTTGATGTCGACCAAACCACCACCAATTTTTTTCTCACTTTGTCAGTATGATATAATTGAGAAAAAGTAGGAAGAAAATGCAGTGAAATCATACGATTATTAGAAATATTTTTGGAGTCAAAGTATATTTAAAAATTAAATTGAAAAAAATAAATTAAAGTTTGCGCTTATAAGGGATTATCTACATAATATTATAACCTTTTATTTGGACGTCACATGCACTTTTTGTTTTTAGCTGAAACCCAATAAATAATGATAATCTAATGCAAATAGTAATGAATTGAAGGAATTGATACTTTTTAAATGAACAAAAGAAATTCTAGAAGAGAGAATGACGCTACATTGTGTTTGTTGTACTGTACCCAAAGTGTCGTTCAAAATTTGTAGCCTACAGATATAAGCATTTGGAAAATTTCTGATCGAAATCGAGAAATCACTCAATTTGTGAAATATCTGGTTTAGTGATTTGGCCGAGAATAGAAAAAAAAGTTTCAGATGGATGTCTCGATTCGAAGAATTTTAAAAGGCGAGTGAAAAACGTTGATGTGAATTCGACAAAACAAGACTAGATCGCTTTCGATTTCCTTTTGCCGGATTTTACGGACCATCAACACACTTTTATTAGCCGTAATGTTTGCTTCATTTCTTGTCTTCGCTGGGAAAAACTCATTTCAAATTTGAAAATAATCTCGTAGAATGGACCAGCCATTGTGGACTTCCGGCGGTTGTCAAGGTGAATGCATTCGTCCGAATCCAATCCAGTATTAGCTCAACTTTCTTTCTAAAATTTTCTCTTTTTATTACTGTTGTTACTATTCCTAATTGAATTGAATTATTGATTTTTAAAGTATTTCTCTTGAATAATTTCTTTTTTTTCTGAAAAATCTTAATTTTCATGCAAAATTTTCGAAAAAATTGCGTCGTATTTTTGCAATTTTTCGAAAAATCGTGATTTTTTGCCAAAAAAAAGAAAAAATTCCGCAAACATATGATTTTATTTTTTGCTGAAAATTTCTGAAAAAAAGAACGATTTAACGAAAAATTCATTTTGCCGAATTTTTCGGTTTCAAGCGGCTGAACGAAAATTTGGAAAACAAATTGGCTTTGTGAAAATGTGTCAAGGGCAAATGAGAAGTTGACGAGATTGCTTAACCGTTAGCGCATTTGATATTCGCTAAATTTACGTGTGTCTAAATTCAGAAACATTTCACCAAATCGAATTTTTCGCCACCAATCAGTCGTTTGAAACCTACAAAAAAACAATAATGATGAAATACTAGAAAATACAGACATATTGGCGAACGAATTTTGAATGCAATCGACATACAGTCTTGGGTCTCGTCTGGAAATACTCTTCGGCACGAGTTTTGCATTTTCTTTTTTTTTATATGAATTTCACATACGTACTTAGGTTATTCGAAAGATTGTCAAATGACAAAGCAAATTTTAATTACAAATTTTAGCGTACGGCGAATGATTTTTCAATACCAATTTTTACAAAAAATTTTCTTACACTCATCTTTCTGGAAATTTTTCTCTAGGACCCTTTACCAAAAGAAATTATAGGGGTCCAGTGTTTCAAAGATTAATTTTCGCACCAGTGGACTTTCAAAAAATCAATAAAAATATCAAAAACATTTTTTTTTTCATTATTGATAAAATTAACTTGTTAAAAATGACTACATTTTTAAAATTAGGCTTCGGTAGAAACGATTTATAAACTTGTCGAATTTTAAAATTTCTCACATTGCTCAGATGCACCAATTCGTTTCATATACTTATTAAACTTTGTAAAATTTGGAACGATCGAATTTGATTCAACTCAATTTTGCTTTCAGCAAAAAACATCCTAATACAGGGTCGGGCATAATTACCGGTAGAAGTTCAAACGGATGTATTTCAAAAAGTAAAAGTCAGAACAAGTTGAGATTCAACTAAAAGTTTATCTGGGTAGTAACAAACATATAAATACTAAAGTTGTTCAACTCGGCCACCTTTCTGCTTGATGACGGCTCGAAGACGCTTTGGGAAGGCATCCACCACGGCACGCAAGTATTCCACTGACATCTTGTCCCATTCCTCGACCAACTTCTTTTTTAAATCCTCAACACTTGAATGGGGTGTGGCACAGACCTTCTTCTGCAAAATTCCCCTGACAGAGTAATTCAGCGGATTCAAATCCGGCGAAGAAGCTGGATATTCGTCTGAAGCGATGATACTCGAAAAAATCGCTTTTCACCACTCTTGAGTGAATTTAGCTTTGTGAGCAGGGGCACCATCTTGTTGGAACACCCACGGTTGGCCTTTGAAATTATCTCGGCTTCAATGCAATACTTGATCCTTCAAAATGTCAACGTAGACTTCCTCGTTGATTTTAACGCCTTTTTAACGAATACGAGCGGACACTTTCCCGCGGAGCATATAGCGCCAAATACCATCACTCTGGCGGGATGGGAAATGGTGTGAATGGTTCTGCCGTTGTCAAAAGCTTCTTGGGAGGTCTTAGCAAGAACCCTGTGATTTTGGGAGTTGAATTCTTGCTCGATTGTGAAAAGCTTCTCGTCGGAGAATACGGTAACCAAATGTTCGCCGACTCGCGTGCGCTCCACAAGAAGTTTTCCCTTTTGAAGTATTTTTTGCTTATTGGCGGCAGAGGAATAGCTGCTTTTCGCACTTTTCGCACACGGTATGGGGTAAGACCCAATTTATCTTTGACAATCCTTGTCATCGATCTTCGGGACATTCCCATCTCATGAGCCATCGTTGAGAGGCTCCGATGAGCGTTTCGTCTCACTCGTTCCTTCACGGCTTTCACCTTAGTTGGAGTTGTAACAAAAACTTTTTTTCCTCTCCCAAGTCTGTCATAAAGTCCTCCAGTCTCCTTATAGCGGCGAATCGTCGAATAAACGGTGTTCGGAGGGAGTTTGAGGCGCTTGATGATCATGGGAATTTTGACTCCCTGATCGAATAGCGAGCAAACAGTGACACGATGGATACTAGCCTTTACCATTTGGCAGAAAATTAGTATTTTTGTCCGAAACTTGGAAAAACAATAGAAAACACATTAAACAACTGGAAAAAAATTGTGAGCGCTCAAAAAAACGCGACATCATGAGTCACAATGGCGCAAAAAAAAAATTACCGGTAATTATGCCCGACCCTGTATGTATTGTCATACACAGTTTAATTCGATTTTAACCTAATGTAAGCCTAATATTTGCGACTGACCTCTCAATTAAAAAACTGTTTGCAAAAGTAAAAATCGAGATCGGAAAAACGGTAGCGAAAAATCATTGGTCCGACAATCCACGACAATAATTATGTTGGTGCATTCTGGCGACTAATTTATGAGTTCAGATTTACGAGCACACTCTTTTTGCTACGGTCCCTCCAATGGTATTATTGCATTAAATGGCAAATTTAAGGAAATTTCAATATATACAGATGAAAATAACGGTTGAATTAAAAGAAAAAAATCGCCACAAGTAAAAGTAGAAATTTCACGGGAGAAAAAAAAAAACAAAATAGAATTCTGACATGTTTCTCTGACCACAGCGAAAGACAAATTCCCCTAAATCATCCTTCACATAATAGTCGCCGGACACTGACTACGTATATATGTATGTATATGTATATAATTATTGCTAATTGTATTCATCAATCTATCACGCACTTTTATGGATCACATCAAATGATTCTTACGAATAATTGGTTATGCAATTCCGACTATTTGACATGATCCAAGATTTTCATAGAAAAAATCGAGAAGGATTGAGAACAGTTTAACCGTTTGAAGAATTTCCATTTGTAAAGCGGATTTGCGTTTTTGATCGAATTTCAATGAAAACAAGTCGCTGTTATTTAATAGTTCAAACAATTGTTCGAAATTCTGGCTGGCCGAATTCAATTCAATTATAATTTCGACGGAAACGCTCTTGATATCCCGCCGATTCGATAATGGCTTAATGCGGTGTGATAAGTACATCGTATCAAGGCAGTTCAGTTTAAAATCGCGCCGAGAATCGCTTGTCCTTGACGTGTGAAACGCACAAATGACCTTGTCGGCCAACTGGGAGCGGCGTCGATTGCTGGGGGGCAGCAGCAGCAGCCGAAGTGTTGTTTTGGTTTGCCAATTCGAATATCAGTCCCAAATCCATTAAATCGATCGCGCGAATGAATGACTCATTGCGACCGACCAACCAGCCAGCCGTTCGTTTTCACTTTCGCCTCGTTCGTTTTTTTCCCCGCCATTGTTATTGCAGCTTTTGCGCGATTTTGCCTCCGATTTTATATATTTAGTCAATTTCATTCATTTTTTTTTGCAAAAAGATGAACGATGACACCCGGGTGCCAAGTTACGCAATGTTGTAATACCCGTAAAAGGGCGTATATATGTTATTAGTGTGACGGATGACCTTTTCCTGAGGGGAGAAGGCGCACCGTCGATTCTCTTTTCATCTATTATGTAGACGTTCGTCGAATCGCTCAGTTGACCTGAAAATTCGGATAAGCGAAATATTTTGTTGAACAAAAAATTTTTTGATTTTGTACTCAAATGGTTTCGTTTTTTTTTTGTTGAAATTCCTCCCTTAAGTTTTTTCTTTCAATTAGCAAAAATCATAATTTGAGGATATTGAACAAATCATAATGATTGGGGTTTTTCTCGATTCTCTTCAATTGATCGAATACTTGAAATTTAATTTCTCGAGTTTTGCCACTCGAAAAGTGCCTCTCATCATTGTCGCAAAACTACATACATAAATGAACAAAGCAATTTAGTCACCGTTCGTTCGTCCGTTATGCAAATCGGACATCGGAGGGCGACTTTCACCCGGCCGACTGCCTCCTACCAACCTGGGTGTGATGGAAAGCAGCGTCGCGCGAATTTCGAATCGATTCAATTTTCGCATTGCGCACGACCTTCACCAATTCGCCACCCAAAACAGTCACACCCACACACACACCAAACCTACTTTTCGGCTATAACCTCATTTCTCTCATTTTATGCTCTTCGCTTCAATCCTTATATTTAGTTTCATTTTCAGCTTTTCTCTATCGGATTTCAGAAATTACTGAAACCACATGAGAAACACTTTTAAAATGTTTTATTTTATGAAATTTTTATTTCATTTGTGAACAATAATTGAAAATAGACATGTGTTTTCTTTTTCAAGCAAATCATATTTTCGATTTCAATTCGACTAGTGCCATTTTTAATCTTGACGGTTTCCAATTTGAGATTGTCGTTGTATTCATATGCGTGCTCTTCCAAAATATTATCCTTATAGTATTTTCTCATTTTCACGATTTTCAGGCCACATGTAATGATCGATGATGGCTCAAACAAATGTGGTCGAAAATCGGCATTGTCAATATTCTTCGCGTTCTCCCTTCTCGCTTTCCTATTCTGCCTTCTCTCGCTGATCTCACCATCATGGCAATACGCCAATTTGGAAAACGGTCGAACCGAACATCATCATGGATTATGGCTCGATTGTAAACGCGATTACTCGTTTGACTACGGTCGAACCCGCGAGTATTACGAGACGCTCTACCGGTAAGCAGATGACCATTTGCGGGGGGCAATTCAACGCGAAGCGTTTTGAAGGCGCGACATGCAAGGCTCTCCGTTCGACGTGTTCTATTTGCCGCAATTACAATGCGTCTACAAATTCGACTATTACATCGATCAAGAGGATTTGTATGACCATAATCATGACGAGAATCGAATTCAGAACGATGCATATCAACATTTGTTTTTAGGTGAGGATCATAGATAAAAAAAAACACGATGATCAAAATGTAGATTACTCGGCAAAACGTCAAACAACGTTTCGCACTGTGTGTGTGTTTTTTTTTTTTGAATTCCAGCATTCAGTGTGAGACGAAATAAATCACGAAAAATAATTCTATAAGAATTTTAGAAATCATTTCTTTTATTAGAAATTAAATACTACACTAAACTATTATGTGTATGGTCTGTTTACTTGGCTGTGAGTGGATGTATTGGATTCAAAATTAGAAATATAAATTTTGATACCAATGGGACAAATTTGAAGGCTCATTAGTTGTCATCATCTGAATAAATCGGATTCATTTTTTTTGAGATCAACAGTGTTATTTGAGATTCGCAAGTTCTCAGAAAAAAAATTAAAATTTGCGAATTGCAGGTTGGAAAATTGCGGCTCTTGTTGGAGTTGGGGTCGGCGTTTTGTTCTCGGCTTGCTCAATTCTTCTAGGCGTTTGCTCGTTTTGCCATCGAACTTTCATTTGTGCCTGTACAGTTCTTCTCACTATTGCAGGTATTTCGAACGTCTTTCCTCTTTTTTTTGAACAATCAACAAAAAAAAACTTTTCAGCCATACTTTCAAGTCTCGGGTCAGCGATTTTCTATATTTGGGCAAATTATCAAGATAACAAAGTAATCAAAGAAGAAGATGAGGGCGAAATCTACGAACAATCGTTGGGTTGGGCATTTTGGTGCCACGTGATTGGAACAATCCTTCTATGGATTTGCTCGGTTCTCGGATGTTGCGTTACTTCGATATCATTTAGTAAAAGTCGAGCGAAACTAGTGAAAATTGAAGTGAGATCGAGAAGCATTTATCAAAAAATTTGAGAGCAAATTTGAATATTTAGGTAATCGAAAACGACGATGGCTCGGAACTTCTTTCTTCGCAGAATTTCAAACGAAGTTTCTCAGCGGTCTATCGTGTTGATTCATCCGCTCTACGTCAATGGGAGAAGAGTTATTTGAAGAACGTCAGATCGCGGACTGATGTCGAAACGGTGAGGAGTTCGAAATGCGTCGACTCATGTTCGATTTCCATTCAGAATTTCAAACGAACGGCTTCTGTTCCCAACTTTTCGAAAAATCAAAAGAAGGCAAATCGAAGGTCTGTGAGGCAAAGTGGACAAGATTTTTTCTCATCCAATTCAAATATTACGGAATTTACAAATTTTGGTATTTTTTTCTCAAAATTTTTATTTTATTTTTGTTTAATTTGAATTTTCAGGATCCAATGCCACTATCAACACACAACAAACTCGAGAAACAGCTCAAACAGCTCCAGCGGCTCTTCCGATTCCTGTTGCAACTCCAGTCACTCCAAAATTGCCTCTAAAATCCGCTTTGAAAACGCCAACTCAGACTCGTAAAGAGCTTCCATTGATCCCAAATGAGCCACATTATGAGTATATGCCGTGCGATTCGACGATTGGAGTCTCGAGTTTCCTCGGATCAAGGTAGAATCAATTCGAATCAATTAGAAATGATTGATGGAACTTCCAGAACCCCAACGCGACCGAATCATGCTTACGACGAAGTGTATGAAACAATTGGAGGTGGCGATGCTTATCTCGAACCGAACAGTGTTCGCAACAATCGATTATCGAATTCGACGCTCAGTACAACTGACATGGAGCATTCAAAGTTGCTCAACAAAACACTTCCGCCAGTGCACGGCTCGTCTCAGTCAATTCCAGCGCCGAAACCCAAAACAACACTAATCGACGATAAACGGCCGATGTCATATAATGAAGAAGGCACGTCGAAAATTCGGTTCAGAGAAACAAAGACGGTTGAAGAGCGCGAAAAATTCGTGAAGACGTCATTATTGCCGCCACCACCAATTCTCCCACCAAAGCCGAAATCAATTAGGGATTTTGGAATTGATTTATCAAAAGAGAGTGTCGGATCATGTAAAGTGGAAAGTAATCAGGAGAATCGGCCAAAATTTGCCATTAATCACAGTTTCGAAGAGTATGTCTTGAAATGCATTCAAAATCACAAAAAAACGTCTGATGATGTTTCAGTTCGGACGAATTGCCACCACCGCCTCCAGATTTAGCACTAAACACATTTGCAGCAAGGCAAAAGTACGATATTTTCAGAATTTTATATAGAGGAATATGCATTTTTTTTCAGATCCATAACAAATTTATCATTTCGAGGGGTGACTCCTTCAAATAATACGGGTGTCCATCAAATATTCGATCGGCCAGATTCGATAGTTTCGAGTGTTTCGTCGGCTGAGCCCAAAAAAGTCCCAATGCTTCCAAATATGGCATTGCACAGACGACTGTTGAATTCGATGCCCGATGAGGTGAATATTTAAAAAAGCGTTGGGAATCGAAACCGGTAGAATGTTGTTTGATTTCAGGTGGATCGAAGCATTGGTTCCTCGACGATTCTCGAAAACGACACTAGAGATTCGACGACATCTTACGCGCGGGACGCCGAGATCCGTCTGAATCTGTTCATGAATGACCAATCTTCAAAAAATCAGGACGAGACGACCGTCTAATTACTATTATATTACGTGTATCTGATCTCGAAACGCATTTTGCCTCTTCTCCTCCCGCACTCCTCGACAAGTTCCTCTTTCAAATGTTCACGGCGAAATTTTTTGGAAATCTGTTAATACCACTGATGAATGAATATGAATAAAACGCCATACATACACACAGGCAGAGATAAAGAAAAGAAATAAAAGAGAGTTGGGAGATGATATGAGAATGTGGCGATGATCATCGGCGAATAGCCGTCCCCCGCGTGCTCAATTCTTATCAACAATTTTTTTTTCGCGAGCAGCCCTCATTCACTATTTTTTGGCGGGTACTGTCTGTCGCATTGATATTCAAATCTGTCACTAATCCATGCATGAGCGAACTTATTGCAACAAAATATGGACTAGTCCGATTTCTGCTTCAATTCGTTTCAGTTTTGATCGTGGCAAACACGTTTTGCGGGTTAAAATATTGATAAAACACCTTTTTTTTCGTCAGATTATTATCGTTTTCAACCACGTGTTTTATTAAGCATTTCGTTAAATCAATCAATCAAATTGGAAATTTCGAAGAAAAAATAACACTATTCAGTACTCATCTCTAGATATTTGTGGCCGTATTTGGTCGAATTTGACATTTTTTTTGTCAATTTCAATTCTCTCAAAAACGAAAACTGCTGAATTTCGATCAAAAAATTAACAAAAATAAAATGAATTAGAGAAAATTGAAATGATCCAAAATTTTCGATAATAGATTTTTTATTTTTGAGTATAATCACGTGGTTAAATGGTATACAATGAAACAGAATAAATTAAAATATTTCGTTTTTTTTGTGGACTTTGCTCATTTTCGCGTAATTCCTTTTTGATCACAGATATTAATATGGATTTATCAATTCTTATCATCATCATTTTTGTTCATTAAATCAACATTTTCTTATCACTCAAATGCACCTTTGATTTTTTTTTGTCATTTTGAGAATGCGCGACGTGTTGAATCCGTCATCCTATGATTGCCAATCGCTTATCTTCTATGTGAATGGCAATCGAATCGAGGAAACCGATGTCGATCCGAAAATGACTTTGGCTGCATATCTCAGGGACAAATGTACACTTAGCTACTCGTGAATGCTCATCTCATTTTTGAACAAAAATTTCAGTGAAATTGACAGGCACCAAAATCGGATGTAATGAGGGCGGGTGTGGCGCTTGTACGGTAATGATAAGTCATGTGGAGAACGGCGAGATCAAGCATTTCTCGGCAAACTCGTGTCTCATGCCGATTTGCGGGGTTTTCGGGAAAGCCGTGACAACGGTTGAAGGGATCGGAAGTGTCGCTCGCGGAAGATTGCATCCAGTCCAAGAGAGATTGGCAAAGTATTCGAAAAATTGACGACCAATTATCTAATCAACTCATTTTTAAGGGCCCATGGATCGCAATGCGGATTTTGTACGCCCGGATTTGTTATGGCGATGTACGCGTTGCTTCGGAACAATCCGAATCCATCAGTTGACGAAATCAACCTAGGACTTCAAGGTAAAACAGATTTGATTGATGCAATTGAATCATTTTTTGATTCCCTAATTTTAATTATAATTACTGTCTACTGTCATTGGTTCGTTCTAGGAAATCTATGCCGTTGCACAGGCTATCGACCAATTCTCGAAGCGTTTTACAGTTTCGCAGTGGATGAATCAGGAACATTGAAGGTACTTGGACAGTTTGGAACTATAATCAGTCCTTTTTAGGTGACAGCAGAATCGGAATGTGGAATGGGAGAAGAATGTTGTAAGAAGAAGAAGAAGAACGGAGGATGTAATGAAGAAACGGTTGGGTACACTGGAGGGGAAAGGAAACGAGTAAACCGAATCATCGCCCAAAATCATTACTAGCTGATACTCCGATATTCAGAAAGTACAATTATCCGATCTGTCGGATTGTGCGAAATACGATGCGACTCAGGAATTGCTGTTTCCTCCGGAATTGAAGCATCACGACTTCGAAAGCAAATCATTCGCGTTTGATCATCAAACTACAAAATGGTTCCAACCAACAAACTATGAGTGCGAACCGGCGAAATTTTTGTCGAAATTGGCAAAATTGTTGCAGAGATCTTCTCACTTTGAAGAGAGAACAACCATACGCACGATTCATTTCGGGAAACTCGGAATTGGCGATTGAGCTTAAATTTCGATTCATTGATCTACCAGTTATTATAAATCCTCGACAAGTTCGAGAATTATACGTGGAAAGAGTTGAAGATGAAGGGGTTTATCTTGGAACTGGGCTTTCGCTTACGAATATTGATGATTACATGAAGAGAATGATGAAGGAGATGCCAAAAGGTTTGAATATTCTAGACATTGGGTACACTTCGGGAATCATTTCAGAGAAGTGCGGAATCTTCGAATCGGTCCATGAAATGCTTCATTGGTTTGCCGGAATACATGTGAGAAATGTGGCGTCGATTGCTGGAAACATTGCGACGGCGTCTCCAATTTCGGATCTCAACCCGATTTGGATGGCTGCCAATGCGCAAGTGGTGCTAGAATCCGAGGAAAGAGGCGAGAAGCGTGTGCCGATCGACGAGAAATTCTTTTTGGGCTATCGCAAAACAGTTATCCAGCCGGATGAAGTCATTAAGGCGGTTGTGATTCCGTTCACAAACAAGGTTCGCCATCGGCGATGAAGTTTTGATCATTCGCAATTTCAGAATGAACATTTCGCCGCTTTCAAACAAGCGCAACGTCGCGAGGATGACATCGCAATTGTGACCGGCGCATTCCTTGCCGAAGTTGATCCATCCACTAAAATTCTCAAAAACATCAGGTATCAGAAATTCGTACTTGGAAGAGAAATATTCGAATTTGAGAATATCTTTTGGCGGCATGGCTCCAACCACAAAACTTGCCCTCGACACAATGGATGATTTGAAGGGACGTGTCTGGAACAGGGACCTTCTTGACCGGGCACTTGATGCTCTAAGCGTTGAAATGGCACTTCCGCCTGGTGTGCCGGGCGGAATGCCCCAATATAGGCTCTCTTTGGCGTTGTCATTCTTCTTCAAGTTTTTCTTGAAGGTTTCGCAAGAGATTCAAGTAATTTCTTTTTTTTGTTTTAACAAATATGCGACTACCTGAATTTATATAAGTTTTATTATAATGAAAAAAAAAGTTTTTGAAGAATTTTTTGGAAAAACTATTTAAACTAACTTGAAAAAAACTGAATATTTTCAATTATTCAAAGAGTCTTCAAAAAAATTAAAAAATTGTTATTTTTTCAGAATTCCGACACTTCTGATTTAATTGGCAAGACAACAATTGGCGAAAGTGTGCTGAAACAACTCAAAGCTACACAAGTGTATCAGGAAGTGAACGCCAATCAGCCAATTGAGGATCCTTTGGGACGACCGCTGAAGCACATGTCTGGTGATAAACATACGACCGGAGAAGCTGTGTACTGCGACGATATTAATATTGCGGGTGAGACAAAAAAATCGAAGTGGCAATTAACTGTTAGTGCTGAACTTAGATTGTCTCCATATGGCTTTTGTGCTTTCTCCAATCGCCCACGGAAACTTGACAAGCATTGATCCTAGCGAGGCACTCGCTCTTGATGGAGTTGTTGGTGTTCTTGACGCCAACGATGTCTATACGGGTGCTAAACTCGGACACCATAGCGATACTCCAGTGTTTGTCAAGGATAAAATCACGTTCCATGGTCAACCAATTGCTGCTGTCATTGCTAGGGACCATGAAACTGCGCGGCGCGGCGCAGCAAAAGTCAAAATCGAATACACTGTCGAGAAACCGATCGTGACAATCAAGGAAGCATTAGAGAATGAGTCATTTGTCTTCTCTCATTTCTACATTCACTCATCACTTAATGAAAACGACACTGTTGTGAAAAATGATTGGAGCAAATATGAGAATGTGATCGAAGGATCGATCGACATCGGCGGACAAGAGCACTTCTACCTGGAAACACAACAGTGCATTGTGATTCCACACGAGGACGATGAATTGGAAATAATCGCTTCGAATCAATGCGTCAATGATATCCAGGTTTGTTTCTATATGGAATTGCTGACTCAAAAAAGAAAGTACCCAATATTTAAGATCGAAGTGGCGAAAGTTCTTGGAATGCCGATGCACAAGATATTTGTGAAAGTGAAACGAATTGGAGGCGGATTTGGAGGAAAAGAGAGCACTGGAGCTATTCTGGCCGTGCCGGCATCGCTTGCCGCGAAGAAGTTTGTGACTTCGAGTCATTCCAATAGCAAACATTGAATTCAGATTCCAAAAACCGGTGAAAATCAAGTTTGAACGATTTGATGATATGGCGATTACTGGAACCAGACATCCATTCCGACTGCAATACAAAGTTATCCATATATATTTTTTAAGAAATAGACAAAGTTCAAACCCATTCTTCAGGTTGCTGTTGACAAAAACCAAAAGCTTATTGATCTCGATTATACGGCGTTGTCCAACTGCGGACACACCGTTGATCTTTCGATGGGAGTCATGCGTATGAATTGGCTTTAAAAAAATATAAATAACGAAATTCGTATTTTATAGAACGCGCAATGGTTCACGCGGATAATGTTTATCGCTTCCCAAATGCCGATATCACTGGAAAAATGTGCAAGACAAACTTGGCGTCGAACACGGCGTTCCGCGGATTTGGTGGACCACAAGGGATGTTCGGAACCGAAATTATGGTGAAACACATTTGTGAACAACTTGGATGGGATCATGATGAAGTAAAACGCCTAATTGTTTCATTGGATGACTCATCGAATCATTTCTAGTTCCGCGAGAAGAATTTCTACGAGGAAGGCGATTGTACGCCATTTGGAATGCATCTCCATCAATGCAATGTTCGCAGAACATGGCAAGAATGTCGCGAGAATAGCGACTACGATGCTCGATTGCAGCTGGTCAAAGAGTTCAACGCCAAAAACAAATACACGAAACGCGGGATTTATTTGACCCCAACACGGTTCGGAATCGGCTTCGGATTGAAGCAGCTCAATCAGGCCGGAGCTCTCGTTCTGATTTATACCGACGGCACTGTTCTGGTGTCGCATGGAGGAATGGAGATGGGACAGGGATTGCACACGAAAATTCAACAAATTGCAGCGAGATGCCTTCAAATTCCCATCTCAAAAGTTCATATCCATGACACATCGACGGATAAAGTGCCGAATGCATCGGCGACCGCCGCGTCCGTCGGATCCGACATGAATGGATTAGCCGTCCAAGATGCATGCAGGCAATTGATGGAACGACTTGCTCCATTCAAGAAAGCAAATCCCGAGGGAGTTTGGGAAGATTGGGTGAGAGCAGCGTACGTTGATCGAGTTTCTCTATCAGCTTCCGGATTTGGAATGTAAGTCCTTTTTTAATTTAATTTTGGTGGTCCGCTAACTACGGATTACACTTTTCATTGAATAATTGATAAAAACAAGAATTACTAATTTATTTAATTTTATATTCAATAGCCGAACCTAAAATCGATATTTTAAAAGTATATAATGTGAACAATTGGGTTTAAAAAGTGCTCGACGGGTATTCGAGACAATGTAAATATTCATCAACCAAAAAAAACGGCAATCGTTCGCTTTGATGGTTTGATCTTTATATTCCAGTATTCACCACGAACCAGTCGACTTTTTCAATGGCAAAGGCGCTGAGCTCTTCGGATACAGTGTGTATGGGACGGCATGCTGCGAGGTTGAAGTTGATTGTCTTACTGGAGATCACCATCTTCTGCGCACTGACATTGTGATGGATGTTGGAGAATCGCTGAATCCTGCCGTAGATATCGGCCAGATTGAAGGGGCATTCATTCAGGGCTATGGTCTGTTCACAATGGAAGAAGTGAAAATCAGGCCAGACGGAACTAGACTAACACGAGGACCGGGAACTTATAAGATCCCGTCGGCAGACGATGCTCCACGCGAGTTCAACGTTTCTTTGCTGGGCGGAAGCTCGAACAAAATGGGAATATTCTCATCGAAAGCCATCGGAGAACCTCCGTTATTCCTCGGCTCATGTGCATTTTTCGCGATACGAGAAGCCGTTAGAGCTTATCGACTGGATCATGGACTCATTGGATACTTCAAGTTCGACTCTCCAGCAACGCCCGAAAGAATTCGAATGGCATGCCCTGATTTCCTATCAAAACATGTGAGTTTTGGAGTCACGCTTAATTAGAAAAATTTTAATTGAATTTAGATACCAGAATTGCCGAAAGAAGGAACCTACACCCCGTGGACTTCATCGGTTTAAGATTTTTAGAACGTATTTATATTAAATGAGATGTATGCAAGAAATAATGAAACTGAAAGAATCGTATGCATGCACCCGTTGCACTCGAATTGAAATATTTAGTCTTACGGTCATGAGTCGTTCGTCGAATTGGTGTTTTCGAGGAATCTCTCTGCGCTCGTCATATTGTCGACATCCGACGGCGTCTCTGGCGTCGGTTTCAAATCATCTTGCAGATTGCACAAATCGGTGGTGCAGCAGCACACTGTCACATCAATGTCTGTTCGATTTTTACACATTCCGTCCATCTGAAAATAATCATATCGTTTTTATTTTTTAATACAAGGAAACAATTCGTTTTCAATCATCTTTTTGTTTGTTTAGATTTGGGAGAAGAATGGGTGCATGTAAATAAAAGGAAAAAAATTGCGAAACGTATTGAACGATTTAAACTTTTTTCTTTTTGAGAAATTGAAAAAAGTCATGAAAATAGAAGCGAACAGTTAGGAAATTCAAAAAAAAAAAGAATCAAGATTTTCAATTCAAAATTTTTATTTATGATGAAAACGCCCAATTTTGGCATATTTTATAATCTTGATCATGAAAATATTTTTTACAGAATTATTTTTGTTATCAGAAATATTACAATCACAAGGAAAACGAGCACCTTGAGCAATTGTGGACCATCGAATTTTTTTCCGAGCGGTAATTCAAATTTGAATTTTGGGAATCTGTGGTAGGGATATTCTGCGAAGCAAACTCGCTGTAAATCTGCACACGATGCTCGTTTTTTTTTTCTTTGTCGATTGCGCGATCGAATCGTTATCAAACCTTGCACACTTCCAATAGTTTTGGATCGGTGCCCATACTCTGACAGCTCGCCGTCACTTCCGTCAGATTCGTATTATACGATTCGAAGCAATATTGCATATTCTCATCGCAAAGATTTTCGACGAAATTCTTCGAATCTTCGCCATTTACGATTCCGCGGGATCCTATAATAATGATAGTAAACAAAAAAGAGACTGGGCAAATAAATGAGAACCTTCGTAACATTTGAGCGCAACGAAACCGTAAAATATGAATCCCGAAAGAATGAAGACCCGAAGAAACAAGAGCTGCATTTGACTGTAATCAATCAATAATGAGCCAAAAAAAATTGGAAGACAGACGCGCGCACACACACACAACAAAACGGACACGGGGCACAGAAACTAGAGAAGAGGTGCGAGAAACAATGAATCGGCCACACTTCATTATTTGTTTTCGATTATAAAAGAAGAAGCCGAATTGGTGTGAAAGTTTGCTCGATCGCCGATGCTGGTATGAGCACACAAGGCGCCGAAAATTGCGCGCAAACGAGATACTAAGCGGATATTTGAGAATTGTTGAAAATTCGTTCTTTTTTTCAGAATTCTTCAATTTCTGATTTTTTTTTGTTTCAAATAATCATCCATTTCTTTTTTGGAATATTTTCTTTAAAAAAACATTTGATTTTTACCAAACGGATTTTTTTTAGCGAAAATCTATTTTGAGCTTCATTTAAAGTTAACTCACTTCAAAAAAAACAATTGGTGTCAAATAAAAATGATGTCAAAATGCAAACAAGTGCCAATAAAAACGCTCGTTCCGGTTGTCGTTTATATAATTTAATTGCGATGAGGTCATCGTGGATTGATAACAACACAACTGTACGAATTGAAAAGAAGGCGTTTTGATAATCACAGTTTTTGCTCCATTTATGTACATTCATACACATATAATCATATGGTTTTTGTGGACAAAATAGTATATGATAACAATGCGAATAAGAGGTTTAAGTGCTCTTATCAAAAGAGTACAAAAACTAAAGAAGCTTAACTTCATATTACTATTTTATTATTTAATCTTGCTTGGAATTTTGCATTTGAAACTGTGCGATTCTAAGAGGATGGTTTTATCGAAAAAAAATGGTTCCGAAAATTTGGATTGTGAGAATTGTACAGAAATTGCCCAGACTATTTTGAGAGCATTTAACTCAAAAACGAAATGTCAGAATTGAATGAGACAATTTTTCATTAAATATCTAACAAATAATTATTTTCTATTTTTGCTTGACCATCCTTCAGATATGGCTCGATGGTTTCACTAATTACACATGTAAGCAGCAAAAAAAAAGTGGTCCGTAGATTATTAAAGCAAAGATTACTGTAGATGTTGTCACATGCGAGAAAACCTCAAAATACTGTAGGAAAAAAAGAAAGTTTCAAAATTTTAGAGTTTCGTTCAATTTTGTTGATTTTCGTTTCAAGATGTGTCGGCTAGCACGTATTTTCTAATGAAGGTGTATTTGTTGAAAAAACTATTAAAAACTGATTAAAATGTAACACATAGATATTTTTCAACGGGAAAATGAGTTTTCGACCTTTTTGTGATCTACCAGTAAAAAAATTTGTATTATCGGCCTCAAACGACTGAACAAAATAAAAAAATTATATATTTATGTATTAGATTCGCAATAAAACGACCACCATACACCGATTTTAGCATCGCAGGTTATCCAGAATACGCTATACGACTGTTTAAATTGCAATTTGAATTACCGCCTCGAAAAAGTTTGATGGTCCACAATTCCGCAAGGTGCACGTTTTTTTAGCGATTGAAATATATTGACAATTTTTCAGATGTCTCGAAGCAATGAGACGTGCGCGTGTTTACGTATTGTGCATTTTAATATACGCGCAATTAGTATTTAGAATTTCCAATTTCGTAGATTTACACTGATTTTTGAACTTCCGACCGATCAGTCAGTCATTTGACGCTTTTTTTGCTGTGGAAATTTTCCATAATCACATGCGAGTTCTCTCGATTTCCGGTGTCAGATTTTCACATGACTTTCATAATTTCAAAAAAAAAACACCAGGATAAATTTTCTTTCTCACGTTTTTCAAAAAAAAAAGTACGCTCACTTCTTTTGTGTTCATTAAAAAAACATTTTTTTAGAGATTATAAATAAACAGAAAGTGTCTAGAAAATATTATTTAAGTTTCATTTTCGTGATTGGTTTTTTTTTCTCAAAGCATTTCTGTCTGCCACAATAAAAGAAGTGGTAGCGTTCATGGGTTTCCATGGTTACAAAACAATAAGAGTGACTATTTCCGAATGAAGCCTTACTAGTTCTTTTTTTTTCGCACATAATTCGCCATTATTGGAAAACAAGTTTTCCGAATGGGTAGTGGCGTTTCGCATCAACCCGTTTATGTGTCTCGGTCCACGATGCTCATCAGTCGGACTCCGATTTCGGCGACGCATGTTCATCGAGAATCTTGCACCATAAGAAGGTAGGTTTCGACCTATTCATTCAGAGATTCATGAACAAATTTGACATTCTTTCTGGAATTCGTTTCTAATATCGGAAGACACATTGAGACTCTGAACAAATTCATTGATGAGATTCTCACAAAGCGATTTTCTGTGAGTATTTTCAGGCAATCTTCGGCAGGAACTCACAACCATATTGGAATATCTTCTCATATAGCACTTCCATTGCAATTCTATCCAAATAATGTATATGTGAGCGATGGAATTCTGGCGCGGGAATCGTCGCCCAATAGCACGTCTCATTCAGATTCTCGACGATTCTCACAACCAACTGTATGATTTTTTAAAGTTTTCTATTTAGATTAGCTGAAACTCGAATTTCATGCTTAATTGTTTTGACTCAAATAAGACTAGACCGTTTTTAGCAATATTTCAAGAAAAACTTGAAATTCAACGTGGTGCGCTTCTCCAAAAAATAATTATAAAAAATTGCTACAGGCTCCTGAACTTCTTCCTTCCTACGAAAGTGTGTATCCGCAACTTGGAAGATGACAAATTGCTGCAAAAGGAAATAATGTGTATTGATTTTTGTAAAAAAAAAATCATCCCATGCTTTTTAATTGCTCTTTATGTAATTGTATTTTTCCCCTTTATTTTCTATATTCCAAAATTTAATAATTTCTTTTTTTCCGATGAAATATAAAGCAAAGAAAAGAACAATTCCGAAACACTTTGCTCTTTTATTATTTATTATAAGAGAATATGGCAAAATTAATCCAAAATTTCCACATAGAGTTTTATGCAAAATAATGAATGACTTAACTTCCATTTTTATTTGGAGAGCAAAATTCAAAAGTTTTTTGATTTCTGTATTTATACTATGCTTTTTCTGGTTCATACCAGGGCTGTGTGGCAATTCGGCAAAATGCCGAAATTAAAAATTTCGACTATTAATTTTTTTCAACGATAATTCGAAATATAAATACCAAATTTTCACGGTATCCAAAATTATTCAATGGACATTGATTTTTGTTTTGTCGATTTTTTTCTGACATCAAATTGCCGAAAATTAAATTTGAAAAATCGGCAATTCCATTGCCGCACAGCCCTGGTTCAGACCATGCTTGTCGTTTTTTTTTTCCGCCCGGCCGAGGCCGCGATCAAGGCATCTCGAAAATCAATCTCATATTCGAGCGAGTAAGACAAAATTATCAAGTTCAATTTATTTGATAAAACTCGTTTCAAGAAGAATTCTAATATTCTGATTACGGCTTCTGCTTCGCTTCAACTCTTCTCTTCAAAACAAACAATATTCTGTTTGATATTTTATTTTAAATTTCCAATTTTATGCTTTATAATTTTGCGCCAAAAATACGGAAGCATCATGAATTGTCGCGAGAATTTTCATGACTTCCGCGTCGTTTTTTTTTGGTGATTGATCGTCTTTTATTCGTATAAATCAACGAAAATTTGAATGTTTCAATTGTTTTGAATATACAACGTGGAATCGTCTTGAAATGTTTTCGAATTCTTTTTTTTTATTGTTTATATTTTGTTTTTCGAATGATTCAATAATCAACCACATTGTTTGATTTGTCTTACGGTACGATTCGTCATTTTTTGTAAAATCTGTGTAAAAAGAAACCTGAGGGTGTCGAGATATGCACGGGATTAAATTTTAATTCCGATAGCGATTTCAGATTGATTCAGTCGATTGAGAATTTCAGCGACGACAAAATTTTTCGATTTTTGAAACAAAATACGTTTTCTCGCCCATTTTTTCATTACTTTTTAATATTTTTTTTCCCAATACTTTCCATCATTTTTTTTCTCGTTTATTTCAATTATTTCAATAATTCTTCCGAATTTCGCTGACTTTTCGCTTCGTCCAAGACTTCTGTCGACCACAATTCGAGATATCTCCTTCATGTCGCTAAGAATAATTTTTTTTTGAAGAAATTAAATATATTTTATTTTATTCATCCTCATTGGAATTGTATTTTGTATAATAATTCGTTTTTTTGGCTCGTCTTATCGGCATTTGTCAAAAAAAAAGTAGAAATGGACAATAGTGGTCATGGTTCAAAATAGGTAATTTTGAGATGAAAAAGTTTCAGTGGATTCTAACAAACGTTTTTACGTATATCTGTTTTTTTTTGGGATTTCACTTTACAAAAACATTTTTTTTCCTCCAGCGTAATAAAATTCGAATAAAGAACATTGAAGAGGGTATTAAAAAATGTTTGAGACTAGATAAGAAATCGGCAAAATAATTCGTTGAGGACAACGTGTATATTGTCGTCAAATAAAATGCATAGTCCGCAATGTCATTTTCAGGTTGGATTCGAAATTTAACGTATTCTTTGTGTGTCATTTATTATCTGACAGACTTGAATTTATAGTTGAGACAAACAAACAAAAAACAGTAATTGAAATACGAGTTAAAATACGTAAATGAGAATGTCATGTGTTTACACCTAATGCATTCTACTCGACGACAATATTTAAACGTAGAATTTATACGTGATTGGGCATTTTGAATTTCCAATTTTAAGAGGTCTCAGAAATGAAAATTGTTCAGGAATATCGAAAATTAGTGAAATTGAAATCATTGCGGACTATGCATTTTATTTGACGACAATACACGTGTTGTTTAATTCGCAAAGGATTTTCTCCGCGACAAATTAGAATTTTCGATCTTTTTTCGATTTCTTATCATCATGCTAAACTTGATTTCAACACCGAGTGGACCCAAATCGAAAAAACAATAAAATTCTGAAACACACTGTATTATTTTTCATCAAAGTTGAAATTACAAAAAAGGATATTTAAGATGTCAAAGTTGAAAATCTCTAATTTGTGGAGAAATTATAACTGGAAAAAAACAAGAAATGATCGATTTCACCACAAACATTTTGAATTAATAACGTGTTCTCGAATGCAAAAAAAATTCATTTTACAATTTTTCTAGTCATTTTCCGTATTTTTTTCAAAGATGTCAAGGAGGTAAAATTTTCTTTTTTTTTTGTTCATTTTCTGGAATTTGGACTATTCACAATCAAAATCAAATATTTGTGTTATCACTAATGGTGTCTGATTAGCACCAATCTTATTAGAGATAATGGCGGGGAGTTGTCTCTTATTAAACAAACTTTTGACTTGTCTATTATTGAAAATTCAGAATAATTGTCTTATATTGGGGGAGTTAAACGACTTGACGAAATTAAAAAAAAATATTGACCGAGGCAGCGAAAAGTACGCAAGACTCCGTACATTGCATTATAGTGTACGCGCATTTAATATTCAGTCAACGATTAATTTAAATCTACACTGATTTCGCGAATTTGAAGACCCCCGCATCTCTTCGGTCGTTTGACGCCGACAGTATATACCATTCGTATTATTCATTGGAATTCCTTCAAACAACAAATCCTACATTTTTTTTTTGCAAGAAAAAATAAAGAATACGCTTGCATGTTCACACCATAGCGACCAGAGGAGTGAGATTCGTCCAATTGTCTCGTATTCCCGTTTTCGGTGGTCCGCAAAATCCCCATGAAAACCACATAACAATGAGCTCTTAAAGAATTCATTTTGTTTTAAAATTTCCCTCCTACGTGTATTTTGATTTTGACTAGAATTAATTGATTGACTAGAATTATTGTGCTTCGCTGATTTAGTAAATAAGGACAATGCTTTTTTCCTACCCTACATTTTTTCCTCAATCGTAACATTTTTTTGAAAAATGTATTCACTTTTTATACACAAGTAAAAGGTTTATTAGAGGATTTTCAGTCTACTAGAAAAGAAATTGAAATTTAAGGAATTTATTATTTTTATGAGCATTTTGCCAAATGGGAATCTTGTTTTTTGAATGTACAATGACAAATGGGGGGTCGAAGGCAGTATATTCGTTTCTTCACTCAATTTTCTGAAGCGGCTGGGCCGAGAAGGTCCGAATCCCTACTCATATCTTTCATAAAATGTCTGAAAAAGTTGGCAACAGCCAAATGATCATATGTCTCGTACGAAAAATCACTCTGTTAAATATCGCCTTGTCTTTTTCATGGGGTAGTTCAATCAATTATGGGAATCTAGAAATTAGAATTCCGACTGAAAAATATTTCTGAAAACAATAATCCTGGCATTGGCCACGAATGATGTGGAAAGGTATGAGTAGCAATTCGGATCTCCTCGGACCACCCGCTTCATAAAATTGAGTGAGTAAAAAAACGGATATACTGCCTTCGACCCCCAATTTTCATTTTACATTAAAAAAACCAAGATCCCATTTGGCAAAATGGTCATTTAAAAAAAATATAAATTCCTTAAATTTCAATTTCTTTTGTAGTAGACTTGTGTTTTTTAAAAATGATTGAATTTGTATTGGACAGCAAAAAAAACACTCAAAACCAAAACTAAAAAAAACTATTTAAAAGCTCAAAAATCCTTATTGCTTATGCTTTTTAATGGTACTATGCATATTGCGTAAAAAATGTAGGTTTTTTGTTGAGTTTTTGGCGTTTGCTTCCCAAAATCTGCATCGTATCTCCTCAATTCCAAATCGATTTGATCCTTGTTTTTGTTAGTCGATTTCTGAATTGGATTCGTTCTCAATTTCCGACGAATTGAATGGTGTGTTTGCTCCCAAATACTATAAATCAGTTCGCTCGCGTTTCAGTTCTATCCAAACGTTTCTTTCGCTATCAACATTTGTCAGCAAACACCCGACTGTGTCTCATTCGAATGCCCCATTCGTTCATGCCTCAAACGAAGACTCTTCGAAATTTCAGGAACATGAATCGATCATTACTGATTGCAATTATATTCATGAGTATTACTTGCTTATTATATTATTCAATAATCACCAAAATTGGATCAATTACAATATATCAAAGAAGAAATTATGTTCGGTTGGTTCATTTTCGATTCAACATCAAGCAATTCAAACATTGATTTTGTTTGTTTTTAGAACATCATCTGCAGTCGAAAGATTCGACGAAAATGATGCTCTAGATGAATATCATATTCCGAATCAGCAGATTCATGATATGGCTATGAAACTTAATGTTAGTAGAGAGGTAATTATCATTTTTATATTCAAATGAAAGGAAACTCAACCGAATATTCTCGTTAGAATCGATATCACAAGAAGATTCGATTAATAGCTGCATTCATGCAAAAAGATTATATCGCAGTCACAATGACATCGGCGAATCTTTTCGCTGAAACCGTTTATTGTCATTATTATGATGATGATGGTATTGAATTCGGACAACGATTCGAAACGAAAGTGTTCCCCGAATCAACAATTTATTGTGCGCGGAAACGAAAGACGAAACGGATTGGAATCACTAAAAATGAGAACGATGTGCCGGAAATTAAGATTCCAGTGGTCGACAGAACCAGTGGTGGTGAGACATCCGACGGGCAGATTTCTCTGAGATCATCTTGAAATCTGTTTCAGTTTACACTCATTTCTTATCCGCGTGCATTGCGCCAATGTACGGCGATGAACCCAAATGGTTGCATATTGTTGAATTCATTGAACACTATAAAATCCATGGATTCACCTGGTTCTACGTATACGTCGTTGATATTGACGAGTACAGTCGAAAAATTCTCGAGGATTATGAGAGACGAAAGGAAATTGAGGTCATCAATCTGTATGATGGATTTAAAAGGAATAATCGATTTTGGCACATGCCGCAGATTCATGTAGATTTTTTCTTTCAATTCATTCAAGTTTATTTCTGTCTGTTTTTTTTTTTTGAAGGACTGCTTACAACGAAGTCGAACACACTCGAAATGGACGGCGTTTGTTGATTTGGACGAGAGATTGATGATGGAAAAGGAAACAATTCGAGCATATTTGAAGTACATCAATTTCGACAACTGAAATCATCAATTATTAGTTTAGTACTTTAAACAACGATAGCATTTCGGTAGTGGATTTCCGACAACGCTGGATTCTCAAGGACACATTTCTACCAGAGAAATACGAGGACGACGAACAGCTTGTCTCGTGGATGCCCACTCAGAAATACACGAATAGCTCCTCGTTTGGACCACCTGGACATACTATCAAATGTATAGTTAAATCAGAGACGGTATTATCTATATATATATATTCGAAATCGTAGCGGGGCTCCTAATAAAGAATTTTCAGGTAGTTTCGATGTTCGTCCACTATCCCTATCAAATGTATCCCGGATTCAAACGGATACATATTGATCCGAGAGTTGGCTATGTCAGGTAATGCTTCTTTTCGTATGCTTCTTTTCGTTTTATCATCCATTTATATTCGTTTACTTTACGGAATTCTTTTCCAATGTTGAGATTAATCATAATCACGAGTCTTGATTAATCTCATCAGCCCACTATATAGTGCAAATTTTTATGATCGAATTTTCCGCGTATCGAGAGAACATTATGAGAATTTTATGTTGATTAATGATATATAGATGATATGAGACATTTTTGATTGAAAATCTCGTTTTAGACGTGATTTTGAAAAGATTATTTGGAATTTATAATTTGATTATTTAAAAAAAATTCTATGCTTAAAAATTCAAAAATCGGTAAAAAAAAAACTCAAAAGACCCTATGGAGATTATGCAAAAAAAAATAATTTATTTTCAACCAATTTGTGAGTTCTCTTACAATATCTGCATAACAAAAAAATTATTGCGTTGAAAAATCACACCAATAAATATACATTGATGTTTTAATTACTAATCCGTTTTTAAAAGTATACGAGGTTAAAACACATTGAAAATATATTCGAAAACCCTAAAATGCCATGATAATTGCAAAAAAAAAGTGTTTTAACTATTTATTTTTCCCGAAATTTTCATACTAGCCTACTGTCGGTGTCCCGCGTTTATGGAAAATTGGCCAGGTGCCAAAAAAGATATGACAGCGGTCTTGGAGCGATTTGCCTTTTTGGCACTACGCGCGAAAGAAACGGACGAGTTTTTTCTGGCATTAAGTGGCAAAAAAACTTCACTTTTTGTCCCGCAGAGATTATTAAAAAGATTGACAAACCTTATTTTATTGGTGGACTAATTTTTTCGTAAAATATTAGGCCACATTGAGAGAAGTTTCGAGGCCAGCGTTGTCAAAAAACAGGTGGTACGTTTGAATTGCCGCCACCGCTAATAACAACGAGCAGGCGATTGTGGCGCATCCGCCGAAAATGTCCGCAGATGATTGCTATGAAATTTCTCTTATTAGCTGTTTTTTTCAATTCATCGTAGTTCCGCTATTTTATTGTCGGCGTCGTGCGAATCAGGGCTGTGCGGCAATCGGAAATTTCGGCAATTCGGCAAGTTGCCAAAAATAAAAATTTCGGCTATTAAATTTTTTCCACGATAATTCGAAATATAAATACCGAATTTTCACGGTATCCCAAATTATTCAATGGACATTCCTTTTTGTTTCGCCGATTTTTTTTTTGACACCAAATTACCGAAAATGAAAATTTCGGCAATCGGCAATTCCATTGAATTTCCAAATGTGGAAATTTGGCAAAATGCCTGAAAAACAAAAACTATGGTCTTGGCGCAAAAATAAAATTGGAGATTTACGGGCATACCTAAAGAAAGAAAGAAATTCTGGCGAGCGCGATATAGAAAAACATGGTTTTACTTCGAAAAATAAATGTGGTAGTTTACATAAATGTGACTTTTTAGGCATTATCGCGATGTGAATCTCGGCGATTGGGGCAAAAAATGGCTGGCTGGAATCACGAAATTTGGAAATTTCAGCACAACTTATTATCCAAAAAAGTACAAGAATCGACTCATTGAAAATGTCAAACAGCGGGTTCATTATGTGTACGGGAGAATTTCGGAGAATTGATTAGGGTTTTTTTTAAATTATTTCGATTGTTTAAGCGGGAGTTCAAATACGGTTTTTGTTGTTGTTGTTGTTTATTTTCCATTATGTGACCCACGCACGATATGATGTTTGATATTTGATTAATAAATTATAAATATATCGAAGCTTGTTCTTCTACGAATCATAAACACATCAATCTCGAGGTCCATTAGTCGCTACACATCACATCCGGAATATTAGTATTTTTATGCTAACAGATGCGCATATTTGAAGCCATAATCGAAAATGTCGTGCCGTAAGTTCTTTTTAATTTTTGTTCTTAGAAATAATGGAAATTCGATGTGAATTTCAGCATTTTCGTCGTCTTCTTCTAATGAACGTACTCAAACGCAAAAGCAGCAGAGTTTCGAGAGTGTTTTTAATGGTAATTTCATCGTGATGGACCTATTCATGCAACGAAAAAATTTTTTTAAAAATCAATTTTTTTCAATTGAATTCCCTATGCACGCACGTCGAAAATTACAAAAAATTGACGCGATAAATCGTAATTCTCAGCATATTTATTTTCAAAGGCGCACACGAAAAGTTGTGCGGGTCACGTCGCAAAGTCGGTACTGTATTTTTTTATGGCTGCTTTTTTTCGAATTTTTTATTTTTTGAGCGCTTAAAACGTTTTTTTTTTGGAAATCTGTAAAAGTATTTGGTTTAATCGACGCCAAAGGTTCATCAGAAGCATCATCAAGCGAAGTCTGCATCAAATCAACACAAATAATACTATCTAAATGACGAAAAATAGACATATAATGTCGAATTAAGAGTACTTATACCAATAATTATTTCTTTTTTTCACGTTCTTCAATCCGTTACTTATTTCCTCTTCGACGTTTTTAAAAAATACGGAAAAATAGCAGCTAAAATGAAAAATAACAAATACAGTACTGACTTCGCGACGTGACCCGCACAATTTTTTGCGTGCGCCTTTGAAAATAAATATGCTGAGAATTACGATATATCGCGTCAATTTTTTGTAATTTTCGATGTGCGTGCATAGGGAATTCAAATGAAAAAAAAATGATTTTTTTTTTAATTTTTTTCACTGTATGAATCCATGAGAGTTTAAATCTCGTTTTCAGCTTTGCTAGTTTTGTTTTTAAATGTTTAGAAATTCCCGAAGTCAAAGAGAGAATTCTTAACGAGCTTCGACGTTTGGCACCGAAACAAAGAGAATTGATTAAAGAAACGTTTCCGAAAATATTCGAGTCGTCTCGAAGAAACGGGCAAATTCTTTTCGCAAAGTGCGTTGCTTCAATCATTTCGTCACTCATTTGTACATATTTGTAGTTATTTCGCAGAGCATCCGCATTACAAAAACATTTTTCCGAATTTCCGCGGACTTCAGGACAGCGCGTTGTTGGCGTCGAATGAGCTCGCGAATCACGCATCGGTCTACATGTGTGGATTAAAGGTGAAAAAGGAACGAACGGCTTCGAGCAAAGAACACCCAAAAAAAGAATAAGCGATGAATCACATAATAATAATGATTAACCTCTCAGAAATCAGCGAAACTCAAAAGGAAAAATGCGATTTCGTCGAGGAATTTGAAAAAATCCCACAAACATTTGTCATTCGACATCTTGTTTATGCTAAATAATTAAATTTGATAAATTTATTCACATTAGAAAATCGAGAAAATGCCCAACAACTCGCTCCTAACATAAGGGATTTTCCACACGAGACCCACAAGGCGGAAATTCGAATGAGAAAATGAAGTCAATGAAAAAAAAAAGATTATTTTTTTAAAGAGAAACTGAAAATGTATTTTTTCATTTTGTTTTTTGCGGCTCGGTGTCTTCAATTTCAGAATCCTCCTGCTCATGTTGCTCAAAAGCAGCTCGGGCAAGGAATAGTTTTTGAATATTCAATCTATAATGAATGTCGCTTTAAAAAAACGGCTAGATTTTTGAAAATTACTCATTTTCTCGTTTTTTCCCAAATTTTTTAAGGGATTTTTCCGTTTTTCGCGTCTCACCATCAATTCTTCTACTTCAAATTTTAACATTATTGAATTTTTTTTGTATTATTTGGATTCTTCTACCAATCCAAATACAGGGTGTCATTTAAGTTCCCGCACAAAAGTTTGACGCCATGAAGAGATTGACTGTCGCACTTTTTGTGCACCAATACAATTTATTTTTGTTAAATAAGGTGTATTTTACTTATTTCCCAAGTTTCACCTCATTCGGATGTGTTTCCGAGAAATGGCGAAGGCTAACATCCATCGCGCTTCCATTATCGAACTTCATAAGCAAAATGTGAGCCCGAGAGACATCATTCAACGGGTCGGTGTGCTTCGTAGAACGGTTTGCGACACCATCAAACGATTCAAGTAGCTAAATACGACCAGTGTCCGTCCCAGACAAGGAAGACTCGTCTCAGTAACCACTCCTCAGAAGATCAACGCCGTTAAATCGAGGATCAGGCGAAACCCACACAGGAGCATGAGAAAGATGGCGTCAGACATGGGAATGAGCATCTTTGCTATGGAACAAATCGTCAAAACAAAGCTTGTACTGACCCCATATCGTGTCCAAAAAGCGGCAATTCTATCGGCCGTCAACAAGCAGAGACGCTTCGAAAAAGCAAAACGACTTCTTGCTCGCACGCGGTCTGGAGAACACCTCGTCACTGTCTTCTCCGACGAGAAGCTGTTCAGTGTGGAGGCGGCATTCAACTCACAAAACCATTGAGTACTTGGCCAAACATCCCAGCAAGCTTCTGAGAAAGGAAGAACATATCATCCAGCCTCACATCCTGCCAGTGTGATGGCTTTCGGTGCCATCTGCTCAACCGGGAAGTGCTACCTGGTTTTCGTGGATCAGATGGTGAAAATGAACAAAGAAGTCTACGTTCGGGACATTTTGGAGAAGCATGTGATGCCCTGGACCCAAACGCATTTCGGTGGGCAGAAATGGGTCTTTCAACAGGACGGAGCACCCGCATACACTGCCAAAACTACTCAGGAGTGGTGCCAGACCCATTTTCCCGACTTTATCAAGTCATCCTAATGGCCTGATTGCTCCCCAGACCTGAACCCGCTTGACTTTTCCGTGATGGGGACTTGCAGGAGAAGGTCAACGCAAAACCCAACTAAAGTGTAGAGGCTCTGAAGAAGACATTACTGGCGGAATGGGACAATCTTTCCATCGAATACCTGCGTACCACAGTCACATCCTACCCGAAGCGTCTCCGTGAAGTCATAGCTGCGAAAAGAGGCCGAATCAAAAAGAGTTAATAGATAAATATTTGTTATACTATAGATAAAAAATATTTCGAGTCTCGTTTGATTTGGACTTTTAGTTTCAGAAATGTACGTCTACAAAGTTGTGCGGGAACTTAAATGACACCCTGTAGTCTAATTTTTATTCAAATTTCTAATTTTACTTACCAAATAATTCGAATAAAACTGAAAAATAATAAGTGAACCAACACGGCGCAAAAAAGTGGAAAAACAGCTGATTTGAGATTCTGAATTTCTCGATTTCAACCAATAAATCGTATTTGATATTACTTCTCTATAATAGTCTAAATTGTCAGTCGTATCATTTAACGATTTCATCACAAAAAATGAGATTTTTGAACGAATTCACGTGAAAATTTTTTGAGCCGAATTTCGAGTAAAAACGAGATAATTTAAAATAATTTTTTCGCTTAACTCAACTTTATTATTTTGAATAAAAGAAATGATTCATGTCGTTTGCAGGAAATTGTCGAAGTGATGGATGATGAGGAGAAACTCACCTATTTCATCGCCAGAATTGCCAGAAGCCACTTGAAATGGAATATCACCAAAAGTCATATTACTGTGAGCGGATTGGTTATTGAATTCTCGTTCACAAATCGATTTCAGAACATGATTCCCGGTCTCGAGATCGTATTGAAGTCGTGCTTTGGTGAGGCCGCCAATGAGGAGCTCATCACTGCTTACACCGCGCTCTATGATGTCATCGGAAATCTTTTGGACATTCAGAAGAAGCTTCAGGCTCGCCGTCCAACCTGTTAATTACTCGACAATTAATTGGTATTTCGAATAAATCGAATTAGTCACAAAGCAAAAGTCAAACAAGAATCTTATGGCTTCTCTGCGTCTCTCTACTACTCACATACGTAGAGCTCAAAATTATGATTGCGAGAGTTTTTTAATGCATCAGTTTTTGTTCCCAAATCATTTATTTTTTCAGAATCTCTTATTTTTCTTTTTTTTTATAATTTTATAATGTATTTTCTTTTGTCAAAATGTTCGAGAAATGAGATCCAATTTTATACATCCGGGTATCAATATAAGAAGTAAGAATGGAATGCTCGGAGCTCGATCAGATGAAAGAGGGTATTTATGTAGACTGGTGTGACGCCTGTGCGACTCCAAGACTAATCATTTCCGACGATAAAACTCTCGTCGATCCTAACGTCAAAATCAATAAGGACTTGGTGGGCCGAGTTGTTGGGCCAACATAGCCGACCAAACACAATCGTCAGACAACTTTTTTCGTTTCTCTGACAGGTGAAAAAAGTTTAAACTCTCAAATGTCCAAAATCGAGACCTAAGATTGATGTGAATGGAAAAAAACCAACCGCATCGTGTAATCTTAGTTATTCGTTGGTAATTTCAATAAACTATGTGTGTTCAATTTTTTGTTGTTGGTGTCATGGCAGCGGACGGCCCGAGTCTTCAATAATATTTCATCCGCTGGGGTAACTGCCTAGGTGTTGAGTATTGCTTACTTGAGCCATTCATGCATTGCATGATATATTTCACATTCACACGATTTTCGCATATGAAAAGAATAGCATCAATTATTGCATTCATCTATCTGGTTCGTTGCAATTTATTATTAATGACTAAACGTCTTCTTGTATTTCGTTCATAGAATCCACACATCCAGACAAACCGTCTCTTTTATTTCCTGGTTGAAAAAAGCAGATGAAAAAAAAAGTAATTTAATAATGACTATAAATGTATTATTTCTCGCGACAGAAATTATATTTCGCGATATTTGAATGTAATATCACATTAACAAAAAAAACTGACGAGGTGGCTGGATGAAATAAATAAAAACATTTCCTGTTACAGCATAATTAGTCATAAAATCATGTTTAGTCTATGATTTTGCGAACTTTTTTTTTTACTAGATTTTTCTATAATTGTGGCTCAGATTTGTCTCGTCTATTTTTTTGGCAAAAATTGAAATTCATTACATGAGATGGAAAGCGATTATCGTGTGAGTATTATGATGAAATCAGGAACTTATGTATATTATTATTATTATTATGTGGACAGCATGAATACAATAAATCTTTTGATAACATTTTCAAAGATTTTTGGATTATACGTATTTCGTTCCTCAATTTTTTCATTCCTTTTGAATCGCCTTTTTTCAGCATTGCATGATTAATTAAATTCTTTGCTCCGTACAAATAGTGTGTCGAGTTCGTTTCGCGTTTCGAACTGAGAATAAACATAAAAGAAGTTGTTCAGGCGACTTGGTCATTTATTCAAAACGATTTATTAAACAAATTTCCAGTCCGAATGGAAGTCGAGAATTTGAACAGACTGACCAGTTTTGACGGTATGCCTTTCTTTTTCAAACGTTTATTCGAATATTTTTTTTCCCTAGAAAATGAAGCGAAGATTGATGAGAAAACGATGCGAATTATTTCCAGCCACAGTTTGAAGGTGTCTTCTGAAAACGGATACCGATTTGTGAGCGATTCTCTCGGTTTCTCCCTATTCGACGAATCCGATTTACAGCCAATCAAACAGTTTGGATACGTTTTTCACGGTTCGCTTAAACTCGAATCCCCCACGGAAATTCTTCGCAAATTGATTCCACTGGAGAAATATTGTTATGCTATTGATAGCAATATCTCGATCACCTGCAAAGAGAACGTTTATGACGTCGATCTGTTCGAAGCACTGTTCTTCCCGCTTAAATTATCTCCGAGAACTGCGGTCAGTTGTTCGATTCTTATCGAAATTCCATTGGCAAAGTGACAATTTTGAATTCGATAATCACAAATTAGATTTGCGCCAATGCCAATGCACTAAGAGATATTTGCTCATAATATTGCTGAAATTAGAAGTCGCAAGAGGACCCGTGAATGTCGGAAACAAAAAAATTCGAAATTTCAGATACACTTGAATAACATGTATCCGATGAGCCCAAAAACGATTAAATCAATGTGGTGCCGATTGGTGGCGTACTACTTCGAGCTGATTGCTGGCATTCCGGAGCTGCGTTTGCTCGGCGAAGCCGACAAACTCAAACTGATCGTCTCTCAACTTTGCAACGTCATCTGTTTTCATATTGTTTATATGAACAGCAAAGATTCAAAGGAATTCACTGAAAATGTTTGTCTCCAATTTGGCTTCGGATATTATTGGTCGCCGAATTGCACCGACGACACCTTGTAAGGCTTCACTATTGTGTATTCACATCAACATGAGAATATTTCAGAGTGAATTTCTATTGCGAGAATATCTGGATGGCGATAAATTCACATGTGATTCCAATTCTGAAGCACATCAAAATAACATTCGAAGAATATCTTCTCGCTAAAATGGTGGTCCTCTTCAAATGCTGTAAAATATCAAATTCGTCGTATTTGAATTTATTTCAGCACTCTTTTTTTTCAGCAGAAATCTCGAGAATTTCCCCTGAAGGATTGGAATATATTCGATCCGTTGAGAATAAATATCGAATAATGCTTGCAACTCATATCCAATCGAAATATTTCGAAGACGAAAGTTTGAGCGGTGAGGAGAAAACCGAGAAATCGACTGAACGACTTCAGGCAATTATGAGAATTATTACTGGAGTTGATGTAATCCGTATAATTTTAGAAAATTAATTATAATTGCCAATTATTTAGATAATTGGTGAGCTCGACGATAAGAGTCTGACGAGTATGGTGGAAATTAATCATGGTGCAATGCGAGGTACTCTGCAACGGCAAATTCATTCGAGCTTGAAAAAACGCAATCATAATTAGGTTAATCAATTTTAACGGATTAATAATTACAAATAAACATTCTATTTGGTGTTTTACATATCAAATTTAATAGTAGTTCAATAATAATTAAAAATAATAACTTATTATCAGTGTGTACTCCCGGGAGGAAATTTCCCGGGGAATACCCGGGAAGTATTCGTTTTAAGATTCCCGAAAATTTCGGGAATAATTTCATCTCCACAAAATTCGCGAAAACTCCCAACACTTCCGGAAAATTCGCAAAGACTTCCGTGAACTTCCCGGGGGAGGGGGGGATATTCCCCGAGACTTCCCCGGCTATTCGGCACAGATTCCCTAAAATTTCCCGGGAGCCTTCGGGAGGGATTTTCTACATTTAGGAAAATAAAACTGCTCGGGAAAATTGCGCACCTCATAATTCTCGGGAAAAAAAATTTTCCGGGAGTACACACTGCTTATTACTATTATTTTTATTATTGCCAAGGTAGTATAATGACATTTTGTTCAATTTCGCCTAGTCGCCAGAAGGTGTTGGTTGCGAGAAGCAGATTAATATATATTTTCGCATTCGTGTTTGCGTCTCTTCTCATATTTTCGAAATTCTAGTCAACAGCTACATATTTAGAGAAAATCACAATAACTAGACTAGTTTCACGTTATTTGAAAATCGAACTTTGAACATTTTTGATATGATTTGATTTAGTCCTGTGGCGATTAATTTGATATGTGGAAATTATCGTTTGAGAAACATTCGTTGATTATTTCATTAGTAAATAATCTTGAATATCAAACATTTTTAATATAATTCTTCAATAATTCGCATAAACAATGTCAGACTTGCTTCCTTCTTCCTCGATATCAATAAAACATTATTAACGTTTTTATTTGGAATCAAAGTGTGACGGCTAACGTAATTTGGTTTATGTCAAGTGTCTCGAGATGAAGAATGTGCTGCTCATTCAGCGTGTTTTCAGTCAACTCGTAATTAGCAAGTCGAGATTGTTAAAGCAAGACTAATGCAAGATGTCTGGACTTCGTAAATTGGGAATCGAGATGAGTTTGTCCGATTCGAAATGAACACAATTGAATAATGTAGTTTGCTCAGGTAATTTTCTAACCGAATCGGATTAATAAATCGAGGGAAGTAATCTCGATTTGTTTTCCCCGGCTTACAATCATTTCACTGAGTCGCATTTATCCTGCACGTCTTCAAACTAGATCGCAAGAGTTCCTTTAGGTCAAATATCAAATTGTTTGAAATATTGTCGAAAACAGTCGGAATTATACGCAAATTCACTCTCAATCCTTGAAATAACCAATTTGTTGCATGCGCCTTTGACGTACACTCTAGTTTCGCATATGATTGCAACGCAGAGAAAGCTTAATATTGACTATGTGCCAACTAGACTCGAGGCATCGAGAAATACACAAAACTGCGTACATTACTTTTTTTTAATATTCAGTAAGCGCTTAATTTTACACATGTATGTAGTCGGTTTTTTTTTAAAAAAAAACGTCTACCAGAATCGGTCGCTGTAAGACCTTTTAGATGCGCGAGGCGTGGTCATGTGCTACAACAGATTCCATGATTCCTGAAAGTGAAGATTTCGAGTACAAACTTGAGTGAGAACCAAATTGTCCTGCCTGCAATCGAGCTCACATAATTTGATAAAATGTATTTTTTTACGAAAAAAGCATCACGTGACCGCACGCGAGCCGCAACGCGTGAGATAACCGTTTTGTAACAGACAATACGTATTCATAAATTTACGCTGATTTCGTGAAGTTGAATATCTCATGAGTCATTTGACGCCCATAATTAATACGAAATCGTCTCAACATGTATTGGTTCTTTTAATAAAAAAACTAACCGACATTTATTATAAAATTGTTATTCTCTCGATTAGCTCCAACCAGAGTTATTCGATTAGTGTTTGTGATTTGTGTCCTCCGATTCGTTTATCTGGCAAAATACAAACAATTTTCAATTCAACACTCGAGTATGCCAAATTCGAAGATCACATTTACGTGATTTTGTGATAAATCGAATCAAATACATTCGCAGTTTCTTCGGCTTCATGAAACGTGATTTAAGAAATACCAACGGTAATCTTTTTAGCAAAAGCACGGAAAACAATTGGCGAAAAACACATGCATGACTGAAATCTTCAATATTCAATACTAGACTTTTCGTTTTTTTTTCTAAGAATTAGTTGTTAAATTCTATTCGATTAAAAAACGTTCAAATACACGTGGAAATGTTGAACGAATTGAACATATTTTTGTATGAACCTTTAATATATTTTGCAGTTTTCAATGCACTCGTAGATCAAATTGAACATAATTGCAATTACGCTAAAATTTTAAGCATAAACAACGCCCACTTAATATGTCCGTCCAATACTGAGATCAAAGACCTTCTTGTGTAAGTTTTTATATACATATTATATTAATTTAATGTTTTAATATACATAAGCCGAAAATGTTTTTCGTTTTTTTTTTTGCAATACTTCCGCTTCGAAGAAATGTTCAAGAACACTGTTTGTATAATGATAAGAGGTCCTGCAAAAAGGAAATTCAATTTCCGAAATTGAAATTCTGCCGATTAGAATTCTTTGCTTCTTAATCCAATTCAGTTTCATAACGAGTAAATAATCCTTTGAAATGTTAGTCTATCGCTTATTTCAAAGTTGTATAAACTTCAAAAACATTCAAATAATCCAATTCGTTTCCACTTCACAGTGTTTCGAGTTCATTTAGTGTTCCAAAAAATAAAAGTTCGAATTTGCAGCTGTAGAGAGAAAAAAGCATCGCCAAATCAATCACCAAATTCGAACAACATCGAATTTATAAATCCCCCTTTTTTTACTCGAAATGGATAACAATAATGGAGTAAAAAATATCAAAATTGAAGGTAATTGATAATGACCTCTTAATTATCCTTATAATTGTCAAATTGCAGAGCAAAATGAGCGAGCTATGATGATCATTTCACAGCACAATTTGCGTATTTCCACAGAAAATTCATATCGATTCGTAATTTGTTTCTTACAAAATTTTTTTGGGAATCAATTAGGAATTGTAGCCCAGCAAACAATTCGGATACATATTCCATAACTCGACGCCATTTGTCCTACAGAACCCCGACGAGATTTTGCGCAAATTGATTCCGCTCGAGAATTATTGCTATGCTGCGGACAGCGGTTCGGGTTTGTCGCTTCCGATGATGAACGACAACGTCGATCTGTTTCAAGCGTTGTTCTTTCCGAACACACTTGCTCCGAGAACTGCGGTGAGATTTATTATCATATTGAAATTATTGCAAAATGATTTCTCAAAATTCACATTTCTAATTTTGATGTCTGAAAATCAGAATTTCTATTGATTCAGAAAATCGCTTAAACAGCGATTCATTTATTTGTCGAATCAACGTTTTTTTTCATTAAATCCTCAGACGTCTAGCGGATTCAAAATCAGCAAAAATTCTCAATTGGTATGATGAATAAGTTCATTTGGTGTACTCGAGAGGGCAGATGATATCTGATGTTGGAATGGGTATTCATTAGGAAATTGCAGATTGCCGGCAACCGAACAGAAGCATTAGATGAGAACAATTTGCGATTTATGTGGCTTCGAATGGTCGCGTTCTATTTCGAATGGGTCACTGGTATCACCGAGATTCGCTACTTGAGCGATTCGGACAAACTCAAACTCGTTGTCCATCAATTATGCAAAGTGATTTGTTTCGCAATTGCATTCAATAATCACAAAACGAGAGATGAATTCGAACGGGAAAATGTGTTGAATTTCGGATCAGGATTCTTCTGGACGCCGAAAAGTTCTCAAGATCCATTGTAAAATTGAATGAATTTTTGCAGTTTTGAGCTAGATTTTCAGAATCAATGAGTATAGTAAACGAATATGGACGTCGATAAATGTCCACTTGATGCCATTATTCCAAAAAATTCAAATCACCACCGAAGAGTATTTGTTCTCAAAAATGCTTATTCTATTTGATTGTTGTAAGTTCATTCATGCTCTTTCACAAATCATTCTTCGATATTTAGCAACGTTTACGGGATTGTCCGCAGAAGGACTCGGATTTGTGCAATCAATGGAAAACAAATATCGAACAATTCTCGCGAATTATCTCCTTGTCAAGTACAGCGATCATGACGAGAAGCAGAAGCAGGCGTTAGTATTGGAGCGACTCGAAACCATTTCGAGACTCGTACAATCTGCAAATGTGAGTTTTGTGGTCTCAACCCGGAAATCAATTCCGGCGACCGGCCAAAATTCGCAACTTTTCCAAGAAAAAGTTGCAGATAATTGGCAAAATCGACGACACACTTTTGATAGATATCGTCGATATGAATTATGGAAAAATGCGCGGAACATTGCAACTTCAAATTCATTCGATTTCGAAAAACAAATATTGATTGATACATCCTGGTAACTCAAATCCGATCGGATCCGACAAAATTCGGCTCCGGAATCAATCCGATCCGATTGGCAATTCTACGGATTCGAGGAATTGAAAAATAAAAAAAAAAACTCGGATCTGACAATTTTACCATCTTATCCGTAGAATTTCCAATTGGATCGGGTTGATTCCGGAGTTGAATGTTGTCGGATCCGATTGGTTTTGAGCTACCAGAGACGATGATATTCGTCGAAATTTTTATGTGAATGTCTTCTTCTTCTTAAAAAAAAACGATGAGATTTGAATACTAATGAGTTTTTTTTTTGAGTATACTATAGTATAATTATTTTATTATTTGAATTTTTAATAGCAATGACATGCCAAGAATCGCTATCTGTGCATTTACCCATTTTAATGGATTACGTCACTTTTTTCCGACAGCCGAACCGCAACCAATTGGGAGCAGATTAATGCATTTCACACCCACCTCGAAATTTTCAATATCCGGAATATGGCATGTATTTTTGTCGGAAGCCTCCCTCGCAGTTTTCAACATCATTGTTTTCTTGATGTCATTCCTGGCCAAAATTGCCAAATATAGTATTCAACGCAAATAACTTCGTTACGGTGTTCATTGGGTCTTTACTATAAGAATACAGTAACGTAAACTATCAAATATTCCTTCTTATTTTCTTGTGATATTCTTGCCAAAAACCCCCTCTCAACTATTAAATTATTCATTAATTTTCGAAAAAAAAATGTGGAACAAATCTCGAATTTCGTTTATTTTCCTCCCGTTGCACCATTAGACTTTTTCTAGAAAAAAAAGATATTTTAAAATACAAAATTTGGCAAACATTTTTTCCCAGAAAAGTACTTTTTGTCACCTTTTCACTATTTTTGAAATTCTCAAATTTTATTTGTGTTTTGTGAAAATCGCGAATTGGTAATAGAAATTCATGCGTGCGTTGTGTCATAAACCGGAGTAAATGACGTATAAAGAAGAGAAGAAGGAGAAGGAACTTACATTTGAAACCCTCATGGTCCCCCGTAAATGGATGTCGGTTGCAGACTGACTTTATTCAGATATATCCAAAATGACGAATTGAAATGAATGCATAAATAGTTTGCAAACAATTTTTTGAGCAGCTTTCCAAACCGAATTTTCGTCATTATTTTCAGCGTTGAAATCGAACACTCAAACGTAAACAGTGTACCTTCTAAAAATGGACCATCCTACTCAATGGATCCCATTTCCAAAACAGATCGTGCTATTTCCAACGCATTTGCATTCTCGAAATCAATTATTTGAATTGGTTTTTTTTACTCGATACAATCGAATATCAGGTTTTTTTGGCGATAGATTTGTGCTGAACCGTTTCATTAAATGAATTTTCTTTTTCCAAAAAGTGTAAAATTAACTTTCCAATTTTTTACAATTTTTGTAAGAAAATTCATTTCATGAATAGTTCTATGCGGCTTGCGCTTTTGAATTAACGTTGGGTCAGAATTTTCTTCTTTGAAGGCGAAAATGAAACTCCTATCACCGATTTCAAGTGACCAAAGGTAGGCGGGACCTTTGCCCGGCGGAAGCAGGATACATTTATAAGAGAATATGCAAATTTTTGCGTCTATCCAATAAATGAGGAAGAAACCTCTTAAGTTTCACGTGGGCAAACTTCATTCAAAAACGGCATTCTTCTATTCTAAGATTAATCTTTTATTGAATTCTTTTACTTTGAAAGTATTCCTTCTACTCAATGTACATAATTTCAAAAAACTTTGATAGCTGCTTCAAAACTCCTTTTTTTATTATTTGAACCCACTCAAGACAATTCTGGAATGAAAGCCTCAATTATCACTCTCCGAAAACCCATTAAAATAAAAATGATTATCGTAATTGCCACGCTATGTATTATTATTAATGGTTATGCATCAATATGTACTAGAATAGGTAACCCGCCCACGTATAAATTGTTATGGGTATCGCGTTTCACTACAGAATCACGAACCCTTTTGGGCCCCCTCATTTTTTCCTATGAACATTTCTATTTTTCATCGAGAATTCCTCCACAAAAAAATTTGTGCAAAATTTGTAGTAGTTTAATGAATGGACGAGCATTTTTCAAATATGCAGCACTTGTCGACCTATTCGATCTCCGTTTTGACATACAAAGAGATGAGGGTGGTTATAAATCGAAAATTAATAAATTATCCGTTTCGGTGAATACCGAATGAGGAGTTCTTTCATTTCATAAATCGAAAAAAAAAAACAACTCGAAATTCTCCGCATAAATTGTTCATTCTTTGAGAGGGTTCTCCACAAATGTACCGCATCGAATCTCACAAAGCATTTCGTCCAATTTCCTATAAATGTCACGCAGGAAATCCGTTCTCCAACTTTTATACTTTTTCGCCGAGTCGGGGTTGTTTCTCATTGAGAGCCATCACATCTGGTACTCGGCCGAATTATCTCGAGCAAATAAAGAGAACCGCGCGCCAGTCGATTTCCCCCATTTTCGGATGTCAGATGAATGCGCATGTTATCGTGTCTGGCGGTGATCTCGAATGGCAGACCCCGGAATTACTATAAAATATCCGAATTTCATGATGTCTACCACCATTTGCTTCTTGTGCCTTTGTGTGTGGGTGTTTTTTTTTCTTGTTTGATCCCTTACCTATTTTGGACAGTGATTATCTCAATTCTCGATTCACACATTCTCAAATTCTTCTACTCACATGAAAAATCATTTCGTTTCGAAATGGATTCCGACTCGTTAAGGATTCTCACATTAAAAAGAGGAGTCTAAAACAATACCATTAAATATATTTTTGATGATTTCACATAGAAAATTTAATTTATAATCCTCAAAAAAAGGAGAATAAATAATTTTTCATTCGGACAACCGGTAATTTCAGCAGCAATTTTCAATTCGGTCCATGAATTATGAGATGCATATTGCATTTTGAAACCCGTTTGTTTGGTTATTTTCGACGAAGCATTTTAACGAATTTGATTTAAATATTCGAAAAAAGAAAGCAGTGATGATTAAAGAGGGGAAAAAGTGCTACTAGACGGAACATTCGTAATTAAAGTGTGACGTTTCTCGGATATTTTCCAATTTCAAATCTTTCCTTCTTTTGTTTATTCGATGCCCATTCGTTGTTGTCTTCTTTTGTCCATTATCTTCGGAATTTCGTTTGTACAACTCACATTACATTAATTTTGAGAGAGAGAAAAACGTTCGAAGCTCCGCCCATTCACATTTTTTTTGAAAATCATACACCAAATTAGAAGGTGTGAATGTGCTGCAATTGACACATAAAAAAGCTTTCAAATCCAGATTGAATCTCTAGACGATTGAATCGTATTACATTGATTAGTCGAAATAAAGGTATCATTCTAGCTCATCACTTTTTCTTCTTCTCTAATGCTCGATTTATTGGTCCAATCATATTTGTCTGAATTCCAGGTACCCCTGAAAATATGCTTAATTCGTACGTTACATATTTGCTCGTTCTGGTCGCTCTGCTTTGTGTTGTATCAGCAGAAAGTAAGTATTCATTCAAACTCGATCATGTATTTGTATGTCCATGTATTGATTGGTCTTCTAAAAGCTCTCATGTGCTCAATTGGTTCAGGCGAATGTTAATCCTCGTGTTCTTCACGTCCGCCGTCGAATCCGGTCCATGTCCGCTGTGTTTTCATGTCCAAAATCAAACATTCGTTTCGTTATTCTTCGGTTTTAGAATGCCCAGATTCATTGGTAGCACAATTCGTTGCTACCAATTCGGTAACACAGCGGACATCGAACTGGATCGCATTTCGCGGCGGCACGTGGAAAAAGAGCAATTCGGCGAAAGGTGTGCCCAAATCATTGCGAAATTCCAAATAATAATAAATTGAATATTGGTAAACCGGCGGTCAAGTTTTTACAGATCCGTACTTCCGTAGAAGTGCCAAATGGGTTCGCAATATGAACCCATCCGGTGGAACTCTCGTCACCGGCCGCGGCGGTTTCCGTCCAGGATTCCATTCCGACGATTGGCGGTCATCGATTTTAGCCGAGCCCAATTTCTCCAAGGTGCACATGCATATTCTTATCGTTGGCTTCATTCATTTCAATTCATTTTCAGAGGTCTCTTTTCTATTATTTCGAGAAGTGATCATCAACTACGGAATGGACTTCTCCGTTCGCGTTTTGACGACAATTAAGCCATATTCAATAATTCGCAAATTTGTGTGTTTCGAGTTGTCAGTGAAAACCGTTAAATATGTTCATACATATGTACACTGTTCGACAAGATTTCAAAGAAAAAAACGAATGAAAGAATAAATAGGAATACATTAGAGGGTTTCGATAACCCAGGCAGCAATGGGCGTACTCGCCACTCCGCACAGAATTCCTAGCATCAGAAAAATTGAGGCTAGCATTCCACTGAGCTTTTGGTATCGAGCTGGAACTCCACTGCAATAACAAAACAATCAGATAATGATCAATTTATAATTATTTTTAATATTACTTTGGAGTATAAATTAATGCTAAACTGCTCATGTATCCGCAACTAAATGCCATAATTGTACATCCAAATGTGAACCACCACTCACTTTTAAATACAACCTGAAAATCGTAATTTCCATATTCCAGGATTTCGCCCCCTCAATTTTTACCGGCCAACGTCTGGTGTCAGGTCGATAATTGCAAAACATGAAAAACGGGATGAAAAGGGTCCGAATTAACACAGCGATCCATAGATATTTGGCAGTCGGCTGAAATCATCGAAACCATTGGTTCCCTGTCGATATTCGAGTTTTTCTTGCATTTTGTAATTCTACTAGAAACATTCCCACAAATTCCGTCATTTATTGGTGTTTCGGCGCACAGAAATTGTCGCGATTTCTAATTTTCTCGAAAAAAAAATGCTTGTTTTAAGCATCACAAATTTTCAGACATTCAAATTTTTAGCGTATCAAAAGAAATTTTTAAAAATTGAGGTTAAAAAGTGGGAATAGTATGTAAATATATATAGGGGGGGGGAATTTGAAGTAGAAAAGCAGGGACGATTTTTTGAATCATTAAATCAGCTCCTACACCGTCACGAAGTTTAGGAGAAATTCGAAAAAACCGCCGGTATGAACTCAATAATTCCGTCGAAACGATTTGTAGATGAAATTTATGTATTTCAGAATTATTTTTGGAATAACTATAAAAAAAAACGTCAAACCGCAAATATAGAAACACTCACTTCCAATAATTTCGATTGATAAAATGCCGATAAGTAGGGGTTTAATTTTTGAATTTAATAAAACTACTCACCAACTGAACATAATTGGCTGCAATCGAGCCAATCCACGCAAACAAGTTGAAGTTTAAAAATGTATTGATCGCGTAATAGAGATTATCGCCAAATACGGATTCATCGTCGGGAGATTTTTTGAAAAACGGAGTGTCGGTCATCATCGCTGGAAAAATGAGCAACGAGACGAAGTAAACGTAGAAATTGTTGAAGAGTTGAACCCAACACTAAACCAAATGTATAAATCGATTATAAGGAACAAAAAATGAGTTTTCTACATATCGGAAACATTCCCAATATTGAAGAAGCGACGGATTATCCAAAGATTCTTCGCGTCGAGCTTCAACACCTTTTGCAATGTAATATTGATAGTATGGCTGAAATTAAGCCCGTTTCATTAGCCTCTTCTCCTTCATTTAAAACATACCGCCTTCAATAAAAAGTACAAACTTCCAAGACACATTATCATAAAAACTAAAGAAATCGCAAAATATAATAGAGCATTCAGTTTAATGTCATCAGGGGATACTGAAATTTATAATAGTATTTTTACTGTAATTATAGCTTATTGGATTTCAACTTACTAACTGTTGTGAGAATACTCATTACCGAAGTGAAAACTCCGCATAAATTATTTCCAATAATAATCGAATTGATATAATTGTCGGGAAAATCGGCAATAATTCCATAAATGGAATTCTAACAATGTGTCATTTTTCACTTCTTTTCAACTATATGTGTATATGAATTACTTGATAAATTCCGTTTGCCAAATTCATGAGCATTATGATGACCAATGTAACGATATAAAACCAAGTGACGTCATCAGGCGATGGCTGCACAAAAATAACCATAGCAACGATGATCGCGATGAGAATACAGTTAACGATTAGGGGAACGACAACTCGCAGCATCATGAATCCCCTAAATAATGGCATGAGACCTTCTTGCAAATTATTCTATTACATACACCATAACAACTATGGTGTTTAGAATCATAATTCCGACATTCGGGATTTGAGATGTTACACCGATGATTGACATAAAACTCTCTTGATAAGATGTCCCATTGAACCAATAATCGTGGTAATACTGCAATTAAAATTCTTTCCTTTCTTCGACATGTGTAGATTTAAATTTTTCGTTGGGCGAATATTAAATGCGCGTACAGTGTAATGCAATGTACGCAGTCTTGCGTACTTCTCGCTACACGCATTGGAACATAGCCAATCATTTTTTTTAATTTCGTCAAGTCATTTGACTCCAACAATAATTGCAGATAAATTTTGCCCATTTTGCCATTTTCCAGCAAATGGTCTAAAAGTTGAATTGTGCACGATAAGGAACAATTGGACATGCAATTGTCTTATGGTCTGTTTCAAAAAAATTGATCCGTCACAAATATTTTTTATAGTTTCCAATCTTAGACATCATCTTAAGGAATCATTGTAGTTCGTTGGAAAAATTGTCCCAAAACACTACTGATAGGTTCCACTAAAGCCAATGCGGTTCAAATCGCAACTACGCTATGGTCCCGCACAAACTAACCGATATTTAGGGCTCATTTCGAACATTCTTTAATTCCAATTATGACTTTGTTAGAAATTTAATGAAATGGGATCACGGAAAAATGAATGAGTCATACAATTAAAAAATTCAAAATTTACACATTTTTCCAATACGAGAATGTAAAAAAAATTCTTAACATAATTTTAAAATTTCAAAACGATGAGTTTGATTTATGTCAAGAGATCCGTAATAAGGAATGTGAATTCCCACGGATAAAATCGAAATAAAATAATCGGCCCGGAAAGTCAATTTTTCACTGGTAATAATAGTTTTTTTCAATTTCGAATATATTAATAGAGCAGTAAATTCAAAAAATTGGAATTTGCTGGAAAACGGCAATAAAAATTTCACGAAACCTGTGGAGCAATTGTGATGAACATATTCCAAGACATGAGCATTCCCATACCGTGCATTACAAATATGATGTAAACCTTAAGAAGATAGAGGTTGAAATATTACAATAGAAAACACAAACGTTACCAGAAAGTATTTATCCTTTGGAGCATAGAAACTATCTCGAGAAACGACGGGTTCATTGTAATTTGTCGACCAGTGATCGTCCATTGATCTGAGCAATGTCCATAGTTATTTTTAATTTATTTTTTTTATTATTTGCAAACAATGATGAAGGATTGGAAAAAGAACTGATAACATTTGAGAACCGCCATCTCGTCTATACTTATCGCCGAAATTTCGGTCTACGGCAACACCCTTTTTTGGTCAATTCTTTATTCAACTCAGTGTTTCTTTAACGCTATTCATGTTTAAAAATTGAATAAATTTTTGAGAAAAATTAAGCAAAAATGATTGTGACATTGAGAAAAAAAGTGAATCATCGGAATTGATAAGACACCCAAAAGAGAATGATTTTGGGTTGATCGAGATTTTCGATCGATGTGATTGGTTTTTGTTTTGAGAATGAGTTTTCAATAATTTGTTTTGCAGGTTTAAAGTTTATATTCTAGTTGTATTTTCAAGCCGAAGCTGCAAAAAAATAATTAAGTAATTTTGGGATTCATAATTAAAATATTTTCCTTCCCCCTCAAATTGGGTAAATTTACGAAATCAATCCGATAAAAACGCAAAAACAAACAAAAAGATATTCAATCAATATTTTCGATTGTTTCAGCTTTATCACTTTCGATGAAAAATTTTCGAATTTCATAATTATTGGAATAATGTGTTTATTTTTGATATTGTTTGCATTCCGACTAAAAATCTGAAATTCACGCCGAAAAATGAAACGAATGAATTTTGAGAGAAATGAATTTGCATAAACTGGCTGAGCCTTGAAACGTTCCCGCATGGGTGTGAATAATCGTCTTTTTTCTTATCAACGCGCACACATTTAATAGCAGATCAAACATAATTCTTTCGATAATAATCACCTCTTTTCTCCAAGAAGACGCATTTCGGAATTCTCCATTTCGATTTTCTGAATACAAAAATCATTTGAGGAATCGAACAAAACAGAAACGAAACAAAATTATTTGGAGGAATGGAGGAATGTTTTGAAGCCGACAAAACAAACATGACATTTTCAAAACGATTTCTTTTTTCTTATACCAAACTTTTCGTTTCGTTTCAATTCGAATCCAGTACGAATTTTCCACGCAACGGGGCGGAACAAAATTCTAAAAAAATGAAAACTCAAATGCTAAATTTGAAATGGAAAAATAAATATATCAAAAAATAAATAAATAAATAAAACTCGATAATTTCGTGAAATTCAAATGTTGATTTCGGATATTATTTAGTAAAATGTCGAAACAAATTGACGATGACAAGGTTTTTATTGGGAATTTCAATCGAAAAATGAATGGTTTTCAGAGTAAGCGAAAAGCGAAAAAAGCTGCTGGAGCTGTGCCGAATCAGATGCAAAACGAGAAAATGCTGTTGCCGGGACACGTTCTTCTCAACAGATTCGAAGTGCAGGAGATGATCGGCGGTGGCGGATTCGCGCAGATTTTTCTGTAATTCCGCTCATCGATATTATTCCCAACATTTCGCGAATTGTGTAGGGCAATCGATAAGCAGACGAAAGCTGAATGTGCCGTCAAAATCGAAGATGCCAAACAGGATATTCGGCGGATGAAGCTCGAGATTACTGTTCTTTTGGCATTACGTGGAAACGTATTCGTTTCATTCAGCAATAATTTAATCGAATTTCCCGCTCAGCTTGGTATTCCGGAAGTGATGGGAATGGGCAAAACGAAAACTCCGAATGCACATTTTTGTGTGATGCAGCTGGTTGGCAAAAACTTGTCCGATATTCGCAGAAAGCTTCCCGCTCGTTGCTTTTCTCACAAAACATTGTACAGAGCGATGATACAAGTGCGAGATCAAGGCTAACCCAAAAATCGAAAGCATCATTTCCAATCAGATAGCGAAAGCGTTGTCGATTGTGCACGGCGCCGGTTTTTTGCATCGCGATTTGAAGCCTTCGAACTGCTGCATCGGGCATGTCGACGTCACTCGAATATACCTTATTGATTATGGTAGCGATTGCTGTAAACGAGATCACGAATATTGGCAACTGTAGGATTGACTCGACAGTACCTTGACAAGGGGGGAATTGTGCGGAAGCCTCGGGTCGGTGTCGGATTGCGAGGCACAATCCGCTATATGAGTCTCGACGGACACGCGAGACGAGATTTGGGTCCCAACAATGATCTTGTCGCATTTTTGTATACCACTGTATATTTGTGGTGGGCTTACAGATTAATCGAGTTGAAATTTTCAGATTGAATTGGGCGATGGAACACTTCCTTGGACGTACGAAAGAGATGCCGACGAAATTGTCAAGGTCGAAAATTTGGCAATTCTATCTTATCATTATTATTATTTTTAGTTAAAACAAGCGTATATCGGTGAAAAATTGTGCGCGAAACAGCCGAAAATGACGAAAGTTGCCGAGGTTTTTAGTATTTTCGAAAAATTTCCTCGTGACGAATTGTTTGTTTCGATTTCAGTACATCGAATCCCTAAATTACCACAGTATACCGGACTATGAAAAATTGATCGGCATGCTTGAAGAGTGCAATCCATCGGATTTGAAGCCTGATGAGCCTTATGATTGGCAATTGTATTTGAAATATTCGACAATTTCAAACTATTTTGAATATTTCAGTGCGAAAAATGAATGCAGTGTCCAAAAAGATAATAATATTCTAAATAATGAGAGCGAAGAGGTATTCATTTTCAATTGTTTCGAATTTTTTGAATATTTTATTTTAGAAAGCCATACAGGCGACTCAAAATATTTGAATGAACTCAAATAACTCACAGAAAAATATAAAACAACCCCTGATTCAAAATTTTATGTATTTTATTATCGATTTTCGATAAATTTTGATAATTTCTATTCCATTCAAATTATCGTTTGCTCATGAAAAGTTGTTGTGGCATTTGTTGAATATTGCTCCAATTCATACGAATTATCCGACGGCTCGATGGAATGATGAAGAAATTTGGCAATTCGTTGTCGAACTTTTCTGATATTTGAAATTATATAAATTAATTGAATAAGAAACGGCATAATGAATATATCAATTATAGACATTTTTACGAAAGCCTACAACTAGCTGAAATTAGTTTAATAAATAAAAAATCATTTTTGACTTCTCCAAATTGGTTTCGATTATTGTAATTATCATAGTTTCTCAAAAACTCGATAGCTATTCGCAATGAAATCTGAAATTTTCATTATTTTCAAAATTAAAAAAAAAATGAAATTTTTGTCGACCGTTTTGCAAACGATAACACTTATAATTTGGTTAATTATCCATTGCTTCGGCTTTTTCGAAGTCGAATTGAAATTTCCAATTAAGTTTCGAATTAAATATATTAGTGGAAGAATGAATGGAATAAGAAGAAGACAGAAGAAATTGAAAATGAAAAAAGCGAAATAAAATAATTCAAAGTATTCAAATCTGAAGCTATCGCCGAATAAGGCACGTCCTGAAAAAAATTTTGTATTTTTTCATTTATAACATTTTTGTCAAATTTCTAATTTTTCCGAAAAACAAAAATTTTTTGAATAAATTTTCACTACGTAGAATTTGGGACATTTTAAATTACAACATTGAAAAAAAAATTAAAGTTTGTGTCTCATACTATCGGTTATTCTTCAAGACCTATCTATGTTGTCAGGCGTCAAAATGGGGCACTCGAGGTTTCTGAACCCAATAGAGTCGGTCGGGCCCCCTATTTTTTTTTAGTTAAAAAATCATACCGGACCACAGTACTCAAACAAAGGACTGCAAAGCTTTAAATGCAGTGGTTTGCGACTCAACGGGCAAAGGACGAAATGACTAGGTGACTAAGTAAGTGATTTTTCCGACGAACGAGTCTGCCAGTTCTATATTTTTTTTTTGAAAAATGGGATTCTTATACGCAGGAACATTTGTTGTGATTCATCACATAATCGTGAAATTCTAAGCGAAGTTTTTTTTTGCGGCAAATTTCCCAAAACGATCCGAGCTTGACCCTTTCGGCGAGCGTCGGTCGGATTTGTTGGCGAATTGTCCCAAGTTCCTCGAAAATGTACTCAGAAGAAGCGCGAAATTTGTAAAAATGTTAATGAGTGTAAAAAGTGAACTTCGTGTACGGACAAATTCAGCTGTTGGCCATTTCGATTTGCCTACGTTTGATGGAAATTTGCAAAAATTCACGCATACCGCGAACAATGATGTTCATGAAAAACGAAATTGCGTAGATTTGGCGAAAAAAGCATTTAATTGAACCACTGAAATGAGAAATATTTTATTATCATTTATGTTTCATATATCGCAAATTACTTACCCAGAAAAAATGAAAAACCGCCTTTTTTCCGAAAAATAACAAATAAAAATTTGTTGAAGAATCATTAGAAAAAGGCAAATATTGATTGAATATGTTGTAATAGAAAATATCGATATCATTACTTCGCCGTAAATCATCATTATAATAAACTTGTAAAATTTTTGTTTATAAAATGACCACGAAATTTTGAAGGCAGTTAATGTAGCCAAAAATATGATAATGAGAAATTGATGAGTAATTATGAGCAGAAAGCAATTATATATCAGCAAATGAGCACCATTCTAAACAGAAAAAAACTTTTTAAAAAAATCGAAAACACTTTTAGCGTGTTTCGGTGTATTTTAATGTATTTTTGAAAGAAAAATCTTTTCATTAATAGGTCAATATTCTAGAATACAGGGTGGCCCAAAATTATGGAAATACATTCAAAGTGATGTAATTTTTGTAAAAATGATCGAATTAACTTGAAAATTCACGAATAGTTTATTGAATCAATAATAAACAAAAATACGTCAACATTACTCGATACGATTTCCTTGGTACTTCATTACTTCCTTGAGTCTCTTCGGGAATGCCTCTCGACAGTGGCACGGAGGTATTCTGAAGAAAGTTTGGCCCATTCCTCAACCAAACTTTTCTTCAATGACTCCAAATTGGTATAGGGATGTGCCTTCATCATGCGCTCCATCGAAGATTTGCTCATACTGAGCTCCAAGCTCATCTTTCTCATGCTCCGGTGCGGATTTCGACGAGTTCGTTCTCTGGCAACCTTGATCCTCTCCGGAGTGATAGAACTGCGAGGTCTTCCACTTCTCGGAGGGTTTTCAAGTGTGTTAAGCTCCTTGTATCGTTTAATGGTTTTACAAACTGTTGATCGAGAAATTCTTTGAGCTTTTGCGATGCAACTGTCGCTCTATCCTCATGTCGCCATTCGATAATGGTACCTCGGTGCACTGAATTGGCTACCATTCCAGAAAAAATGAAGCTAGCAACTAGAAAATTTGGGAAAAGGGTAATTAAAACAAGTTGAAAAATAAAACAAAATAAAACTGCTCCACGAAAAATGCGCTAGAATCTGCCAGAAGGCCTCAAACTTGTGTTTCCATAATTATGGGCCACCCTGTATATTTTCTCGTTTTAATTATTTTTTTTACCCACGAATGAATTGAATTTATTGGTAATTCTGTTAACACAAAACCAATCGAACCTGACAAAATTCGGCTCCGGAACTCAAACCTATCCGATTGGATGTTATTTTTCGAATGCGGAGGCGAATTTTGTCGGATCCGATTGGTTTTGAGTTTCCAGAGAATTTGGAACGGAGCCTTGTCGCTTCCCGTCGCCGATAATCTTTTTCGGAAACAAACTATACTTTTCGTTGTGGGATTTTACTCCACATATTTATCCCGATATAAGATGAAAATGTTAAAAATACTAGAATAAAATATATAATTAGGCAAGTGATATAATAAATGAATGGAACTTCATATTCGTCAACAATTGATACAATTAAAGTTGCGAAAGTAATATAATCAGGACGTCTGCAAAGCGAATCCATGGAGGCATGAGCAAATAGAAAAATAAAACACAAGTATTTGCTGTAAACAGCTGAAAATGAGGAAACTGCGATTCATTACGCCATCAAATGGAATTAAAGAAAATCTTTTGATCTCATGAACTTTTTTACCGAACAAAAATTTTGCGGCTGAAATGCTGCGCAAATTATGCACGACTTTCAGATGTAGTTTTTCCTCGTCCAGCACAAACTTTTTTCTGCGTGAATTTGACTGATTCTTACATTCTTTGAAAAACGAGCACACTGCACCGATTTACGGTAAGTTAAATAGCTTCGCGAGTTATCCAGAGTACGATATCCGAATTTCGACTGTTTAAATTCGAATTTGAATTGCCGCTTCGAAAAGTCGAAGAGTCAGGTCCAAACACTCAAAAAAGTGAAAATTTCAAAAAAAAAGCGAGCAAGTATTATTGGTCTGATTTTATTCAATTTGTTTTTAAATTACGATTAGTAGCACGGAAATCCAACTTTCTAATGGCTCAATTATTTCCGGAAACATTCCGTCGAATGATGCAACAGCGCTCCATTGCACACATCGGCTCATATTTCTGCTGGCAGGACGGCGATATAAAATCCTGAATATTGGATTTTCGCTAAACCAAATTATCCTTTGGTATTTCTCAAGACGTCTTATTTTCTAATTTCTAATTTGCTGGTTTGCTATTCATGCATTCATTTTTCAATTCTCTAAAATTTTGCTGCCGACATGAAATTTTTGATGTAACTTATTGATGTCAAAAATTTCTACAAATATTCTTCACATTCCTCAGTGCTTCATGCCGTCTGTAATGTCACGAAACAAGTCTATTTTAGACAAGTCTATCCAGAACCATGTCAGAAGAGCGCGGCCGCAGCGCTTATAGACCCAACAGCAATGGGTTGTCGGCCTATTACAGGTGCTATTTTGTCGATGTTTCGTTTTCAATATATAATTCAAATTTAATTATAGAGAGCGATTCGGAAGTCATTCGCCAGAAGAATATTTAAATCTGCGTATCTCCGGATTTGATGATCGATTGGAGCGCGATGAAATCAAATCAAAATTAACTCACGAGTTTCGTAAATTCGCTCCGTTTGAGGTATATTTTTGTTCTAGCAGCTAATAAATTGATCATAAACGCTCTAGATAAAAGTCGTGCGAAATCCTGACGAAAATGAGCGTTTGGCTTATGTAAATTTTGAGCGAAATGAATGTGCTCGCAAAATTCGCTATAATAATATGGATCGTCTTCGCGAAGTGTTCGGTCGACACGTTCAATGCGATCCCGCAGGAATTTTACGCGATCAAGAGGGAAAATACATTCCGGACAGATTCAATCGAGCGCAACAAGTTGATTTGAAACTTGTATATGTCATGACTTTAATGTTTTCTAGAATGAAAGAGCTCGTCCTGACACATCGCGACGTCAACAAAAGGAACCATCGACGTGGCGATTGAAACAAGACGACAGCGATGCTACTCGAACACTTTTTGTTGGAAACCTTCCGTGTGAAGTGAAAGAGCGCGAACTTCGTCATGTGTTCGAGAATTATGGAAAAATTGAAGATATTGACATAAAAACTCCCCTGAGTGCCGACGCATCCTATGCATTTGTGATGTTCCAGGTAAACATTCAATGTGTCGAATTTGTATTTATCAATTTTAGACGGTAAATCAAGCAATAGAAGCAAAACACAATGAGCAAGACAGGACAATTCGAGCTGGGGGTCCCAGAATGAAAATTGGTTATGGAAAGAGTCAGGTAGGAAAATTTTCAAAAAACCTATTGAAACTAAACCGATTTGAAAAAACATTTTTTTTGCGTAAACTCCCTCGTACCGTCATGAAATGTAGATGACTTTGTTTAATTTTTATATTTATACGAGAAAAAAATCAAGTTACAATCGAAATTAAGATTCCACACTAATTAAATAAATAACACGCTTTATATTTTTATTTTACATAAATATTGTTCAGATATCGCGTCGTCTCTGGGTTGGAGGTTTGGGTTCATGGTGTGATCGAAGTCTTCTCAATAAGGAATTTGATCGTTACGGATTGATTGAAAGCATCGAATATACGCCAAATGATGAATTCGCCTACATCACATTTGAAGATACCCACGCAGCGCAGGATGCTTGCAGGGCAATGAAAGGCTTTGCATTAGGCGGCCGCGATAAGTGTATAATGGTCGATTTTGCAAAGGATCCATCTGCACCGACGGAAAAAGCTTCATTCCTAAGGAAAAGACGTGCTTCCAAATCGCCGGTTAATAGTGGCGGCCCAAGAACACCACCAGGTTCGCCGAAAGAAGTGGTACGAAATTTTGAAGAACTCGATGGAGTTTATGCATCGACGTGGAGTGGGAAGGTATGTATATTTATATACACTGAACATTTTTTAAATTAAAATCTACAGATGATCCTCAAGAAAACGGAATATGCTGTAAAATTTTATCGTGTTTATGGTACAGAGCGTCTGGTAGTTAAATTACTTCGTGATGAAAACGACGACCCATTGAAATTGGCCATTACTCAAAGGTAATTATTCTGAAAATGTGACTGTTAAATTTGTTTGTTGAACTTACAGGCTTGGTCTCGTTGCCCAACAAGCGTTGTTTGAAAAATTGTTAACTTGTAATTCAAAAGAATTGAGTCTTGGAATAATAACGGCAAAGAAAGATCTCGAAGAATTGATGCCACTGATTAATTACTTTATTAACAAAGATGCCGCCGGTAAGATCAAAACTGAAAATGAAAAAAGATTGTTTAAATATTTATTTTGGTTTTATAAAAATTCTTGAAATACTCAAATGAATGTATTATTTAGTGTCTTATATTTTGATTTTCAGGCGTTGTTACAGTTCCCGGCGGAGTTCTTTATTTATTTCCGTACTGTGATTTCAACTTGAAGCTAATCAATGAATTCGCACCGAATATACGCGTTTTCAATTCGGACACTTCGCCATTTTTGCTTGGAGCACTTGCTCTTCGTAGTACGTCGAATACAACACCCGATGGACGATAAAACATGAAATCCGTCCATTTTTGTGATATAACCATCTCATTTGTGGAAATGTATAATAGTACACCAAAAAGATTCCTTATTTCCCCCTTGAAACTGTGTATTAAATAATTATAATATTTTATAAAGAGATCATTCTATTTTTCTTTAAGATATATGTGTCTCAATCAAATTGTACTTATTTTCCTTTCTATTTCTGCTTAATTTATTTCTTTCGAATAAAAATCATTCGTCTTTATGCAGATAATTTAAGTATACGGTAACATATGTTAGTGTTTCTAATATCGTTTTTGTGAAGATTTTTTTCATTTAAAATGAAGCATTTTAGATGAGTGAAGGGATACGAAAGGTACCAACTTGTCAAGCTGTTGAAGGATGCTCGAATCCGGCAAAGGTTATTTTATTTACTAATCTGGAATGTTTTCTAATGGTATTGTGCAGATTGCGCAAAAAACTAATTTTTCGAGTTTTACTCCTAATATCTGTTTATCACCATATGTAGTTTGCTGAATATCATTCTTCCTCTCTCTATTAATGTTTAAAAACGAAACTGTTTTTCCAGGTCAAGAAAACGAAAGATGGAATGAAATTGTGCGGAGATTGCTTCACAAAAAGCTTCGAAGACGATGTTCATGAAACAATTATCAAGAATAATATTTTCAACGTATTTAGTCTTTTTTATTCGCTTTTGAAAACAACGCATTCAGAGAGGAGAACGAGTTGCGATTGGGGCATCGGGCGGTAAAGATTCGACTGTTCTAGCATATGTCATGAAGACTTTGAATGACCGTTACGATTATGGACTTGATCTACAGTTGTTGTCGATTGATGAAGGAATCAAAGGATACAGAGATGATTCATTACTGGTTAAATTCAAATTGTTCATTATTTTTAAATGATTATATTCAGGCGGTTCAAAAAAACAAAGTTGAGTATGGAATTCCGTTGACGATTTTGAGTTATGAAGATCTTTATGGTTGGACAATGGATAAAATTGTCTCAAAAATTGGAAAAAAGAACAATTGCACATTCTGTGGTGTATTCAGGAGGCAAGCACTTGACCGGTACGCACATTCAAATTATTCGCGATAAGATTTGAATACAGCGGTGCTTTCAAAATCGGAGCTACAAAACTTGTTACCGGACATAATGCGGACGACATGGCCGAAACTGTACTAATGAATGTACTACGAGGTGATATTGGAAGGCTTCAGAGGTGCACAAATATCATTACCGGAGAAGAAGGTGATTTGCCAAGAGCAAAACCATTAAAGGTTTGTGAACTTATCTTCGATTTTGTTCCACTGTAGATATTTTATCGTATAGTATTGCTTCGAGAGAGATATTGTTATGTATGCCCGAGTATTGAAACTCGAATATTTCTACACCGAATGCATTTATGCACCAAATGCCTATAGAGGATATTCAAGGTTAGTTGTATTTTGTTCTCCGGTGAATTTATGTACGATAAATTTTAAGAATATTCGTTCGAGAACTTGAGGAACTTCAACCTCGCGCAATTCTTGATCTCATTCGATCTGGAGAAAAATTGGCAGTGAGGAAGGAAGTTGAGATGACAAAACTGATGACTTGTGAAAGGTAATTACCGAATATGTACACTATGCAGTTAGTAAATCTAAAATAAATTGAATTCGTTTTTAAAGAATGGTATTCAGATGTGGATACATAACTAGTCAAAAGTTGTGCAAAGCATGTCTTCTGATTGAAGGTTTAAACACCGGAAATGTCGATTTAGGAGTTCGCAAGGTTTATTCTATTTCTGATTTTAAATAAAAGTCGGTGTTTTTTTTTTAGAAATCGAAGAAACCCGTCACTTCGGAAACGACTGGTTGCGGCTCGAGTAACGGTGGATGTGCTTGTGCCGATTCAACAGATCCCAACGCTTCAGAGGAAACTCTTGAAAAACTCAAAGCTCTTGATTTTTGATCAACTACCGTGTTATTGTTATCCTTGTTGTTTAGGTTGTTGCTATTTACGTATAAAAGACATTTATTTTGCTTGAAGGCTGTGCAAGAGTTGAGAAAACAGTAAAAAAAAAACTAGCGGGCTAGAACAAAGGAAGTGAAAACAACAATTTTCCATATACCTTGGGTATAAATGCAAAATTGAGCTGGGGAAGATACTAAAAAAATTGAAAGAGAACAAATAGAAAGATGTATCTGATATTTTTTTAATACGCTGCAGTTCTTTTGTCGCGCTGTTTGCCGCGAATTTGATTTCGAGCCTTTTGAGTAGCATCGTGATAAGCCATCTGAAAATGAACAGTATGATATTGTGCAAATAATCGTGTTTAATTACCCTAGAAATTTTGCTTATTGATGAATCACTTGTTAATTGGGGAGTTCCTAAACCGAAAACTTCCCGAAGAACCTCGTTCTTCTGCAATTGCTTCATCATTCCTCCATGAAGAACTTCACAAAGCAAATCATATATCAATTTTATAGTGCATGAGTTAAGAACGAGAGTCTCCTCTCCGAATTTTATATTCACTTCTGGAGTGTCTTCATCGTCGTTCAAATATGCATAAATTTCTCTGAAAATGATATCATCTTTCTGGTATTTTTCCATGTTAATTAATATACCTAAAAGAAAATCTTTGAATCCTTTTGTCTTTTTTCGTTTTTCTCTTTGTTGTATCTCCAATTAATCCCTCAAAAATCTAAAAGAACATTTTATGAAATTACCGTTTTTTAACAAAATTATTTAGTACCTCTAGAACAGTATCATGATTGGGGAATCGCGAATATCCAGGCTTTGCTTCTTGCATATATTCATGAAGGAATGCTAATGCTTCGCCAGCAGTTATCCTTATGTCAAGTTGGTCTGCATTCAAATAACCAACAATTTTTGGTTGGTCATCGGTTGCCGCTTTAATTGTCGAATAATCACCGTCCTGAATTAAATGTATTAGTAATAGAAATTATTTATAATTTAAATTAACTTTTAAAAGATGATGTCTTGTAAATAAAAATAATAATATCTTACCAGTAAAAGAAGACACCAAGATTGAAGACAAATCGAAAATAGTTTGCTATTCGGAGAATTATTTCTAATATTAGTCCAGGCAAATCGGCACGCCTGAAGGAAAATAAGAAATGATCGGAAAACCTAATCAAATTAAACAAGCCTTAATGTTTGCGGCGATTATTTCTTCGTTTTCACATGAGATTCGTGACGTCACAGCCATTGAGAGAGCGCATGTTCCTCGCAAAACGCTGCTCTTCGATAGGTCCATGAGAATAGTGCGCATTTGCGACAACGGATCCTATAAATAGAAATCTAAAATCGGAAACCAAAACGATACAATTTTATATATATATTGTTGATTACGTATTTACACTTTTAAACATAATTTTGAATATATCTAAATACCTCTATTAAATCACTGATTTCTTCTCCCGCCTGAATGGCAACAAGTGAGACGAGAACGGCCAAGCGTGTCGCCTCTTCCTCTGTTTTGTTGTCCAGTTTGTTGGCCAACGAAACTAGAGTCATCTGAAAAACAATGTACTGCAATACATAAAATGATACTCTATTTGAATACTTTGTTCCGCAGCACAAATTCTGGAACGTACTGAGACGTTAGGGCAAATATTAGTCCGTCAAGCGCAGATGTACGGATCGACACACTAAAAACATAATTTAAAAAAATAACACAAGATAATTTTACTTTTTGTGCGTAGCATTATCAAGATTCTCCGTCAATTTGTCGAAAACGTCGTCGAGGTTCTCGATGTCTCCTTGGACACTACTCAAGTCGTCGTCGAACGTCAGATGGGTAGAAACCGACTCATCGCTGTCGCTGTCTAAATGCGTAGTTTTTAAATATAAAATCTAAAAATATAATCTAAAATATTACCATGACGACCGAGTCTTGGCCGCTGCGGTCCGCTGTAGGCGTCTTTATCCTTGTTCTTATTTCGACCCTTTCCCATTATATACTGGAAAAAATGATAAATGAAACCGATATTGCGAGAAATAAATAGCGGAATAGAAACGGCTCGTATCTTTTATTGAAAAAAAAGTGGCCTAATGCGACAAATAACGGAGAACGCTGGTATTTGAGAGACGATGGACTGCCAGAAAACATTTCGCAACAACAATTGTTTTGTTGTTTCATAAGAGTACACGATTTTAGGAAAAATAAAAGTGAGGACCAAAGTACATAACGCGTAGGTCTTAGAGAGTGCAGATGGCGTCTCGACAGCAACATCACCTGTTAGAGATGCGCACTTCGGGCGGGAATTTCTTGCAAACAGTCGGTCCGTGACTTTACGTCGGCACATTGCACACATTTCAGTTTAACATCTTTTTGTTGAAGATTTTGTGGCCCATCGCCTAATTTTCGAGCTTCTGATAATGTTTTAAATTGTTCGTTATATTAAACGAAACAAAAATTTCCCTAAAGCTCGCTTTTTTAATTTTAATCATATGCTTGAGGCGTTTCTTTCAAATTTTCCTTATTTTAGGTATTTATTTATTTTAAAATCTCATTTCCAAATAATTTTCTATTCGTGAGATTTTAGAACAATGTTTAATTGTAATTATTTAATTTTTTTAGAAACAAGGGGTAACAATATGGGAGATATTAAAGCTAAATGGGAGAATAGCCCACTTGATATCGTGGAAAATCAAGATCCGAAAACGTAAGATGATGATTTTCGTATTTCCTATAAATAGTTGGTTATGATCATCAGAATACTACCACGAAATGATAAACGGAACATTCTCATCACATCTGCGCTGCCCTATGTGAATAACGTCCCACATTTGGGAAATATCATTGGATGCGTTCTTAGCGCCGATGTTTTCGCGAGATATTGCAAACTTCGTGGACATCAAACTTTCTACGTCGGTGGAACTGATGAATATGGTACCGCAACAGAAACGAAAGCTTTGCAAGAAGGTGTGACTCCAAGAGAGTTGTGCGACAAATATCACGCAATTCACAAAAACATTTATGAGTGGTTCAATATCGATTTCACTCATTTTGGAAGGACTACAACTGATGAACAAACCGAGTATATCGCTCTATATAATCGTCTTTGAAGACAATTCAGTTTCTTACAGAATTTGTCAAGATATGTTCTTGAAGCTTCATAACAATGGATATACCTCCACGCAATCTGTTGACCAGTTGTTTTGTAATAAATGCGAAAAGTAAGATTTTTCGAAAAAAAAAGTCAATTATACTTGTTTGTTGAAGGTTTCTGGCTGATCGCTTTGTGACTGGAACTTGTCCAATGTGTAATTATGACGATGCAAGGGGGGATCAGTGTGATGGTTGTGGAAAGCTAATCAACGCGGTTGAGTTGAAAGACGTATGAGTTTGTAAAATTTTGAAAGGAAAAAAACTTTTTTTTTTTTGAATTTTTTAGGCTAAATGTCATATGTGCCAAAGCACGCCAAACGTCAAACAATCAACACATATTTTTCTTGCTTTGGATAAACTTCAGAAAATGTCAACTGACCATTTGAACAAGGAACTAGCGAAACCTGATAACCGGTGGTCAGCAAATTCCGTTGGAATCGTGAAATCCTGGATGAAGCTGGGACTTGATCCGCGTTGTATCACCCGTGATCTCAAATGGGGAACTCCAGTACCTCTTGAAGGTTTCGAAAATAAGGTGTTCTATGTTTGGTTCGATGCGCCTATCGGATATTTGTCGATTACCAAATGTGTTCTTGGGAAAGATTGGGAGAAATGGTGGAAAAATCCAAAGAACGTCGAACTCTACAATTTTGTCGGAAAAGACAACGTCGCTTTCCATGGTGTTATGTTTCCATGCTCCCAACTAGGTGCCAATGATAATTATACTGTAGTTAATAATCTCTGTGCTACCGAATATTTAAATTACGAGGATACAAAGTTCAGGTATTCCAAATAATGGTTCTCCCAAGTAAAATTTATTTCGTAGTAAATCGAGAGGTACTGGAATTTTCGGCGACGCTGCAAAGGAAACTGGAATTCCTGCTGACATCTGGAGATTTTATTTGCTTTACATGAGACCGGAAACTCAAGACACTGCGTTTAGTTGGGATGACTTTGTTTTGAAGGTAATTTCTAGAAATCTTTCTCTCTTAAACAACAAAATTCAGGTGAATAGCGAACTTCTCAATAACCTAGGAAACTTTGTCAACCGCGCCTTATCTTTCCTCGCCAATAACTTTAATGGAATTGTTCCTGAAATGGAGTTAAACGGAGATGATATTGAAATGTTGAAAGAGATCGAAGAAGAATGCATTCAATGGGATACTCATTTCGATTGTGTTCATCTCAAAGATGCTGTTAAATCGATTCTGAATGTTTCTCGCCGGGGTAATCAGTACATCCAAGCACAAAAACCATGGGTTCTCATGAAAGGAAATGATCAAGAAAAGTAATAATTCCAAACGAAAGTCGACAATTGTTATTTGTAGGAAAAGAGCGGGAACAATTATTGGAGTAGCTGCAAACATTGCATATCACATAGCCATTTTATTGCACCCAGTCATGCCAATTGTGAGTTATTTCATTTAAATGGGTTGGGGAAGGATAGAAATATGACAAAAAAAGGAGAGTATGCAGGCTGTACACCACAAAAAATATTTAAGTGAAAAATTGCTTCAATTAAGGTGTTCTTTTTGCGATATTCATTACTTTAAACTTGAAAGTATGTGAAGAAAATCGAATAGAAACAGCAGTCTCGAATTGATTTTGTTTTAATTTTGTTAATTGATAGTGTAACCTTTTTCTGCTGATCCATAATTTATGATCGTTGCCTCATTTCGATAGTCGGCAGACTCAACCACCAGCAAAAATCAGAATCCGAACAGACATTCCTTGTTTTTTGGTTTCTTGCTTTTTCCATGATTATTCGTTTTTTTTTTCAACCTCAATTCGGTGCGATGTCGTGGTTGCTGTAGTCGAGGGTACCCGACATGGCCTTGGTGTTGCTTCCTCAGTTGCCGGCGATGTCCGTGTTGTCGGCAAATCCAGTTCGAAATCATCGAACGGGGATTGTTGGTCTCTTTTGTCAGGTGTGTGACATCTTTTGTGCGGTGTTGGTTCGCATGACGTCTCTATTGGTTTCCTTGGAATTCGACTAATGCTAGTCGAGGCTAGTCGGATAGTACCGAGGACCCAGGACAAAGTACAACAACCGAAGCTATAGCTACAATAAATCTACGATTATCTATGGACAGGGATACCCTGGCACAGCTCTTAGAGCAACATGCCGAAAAACAACAGCAAAAATTCAATTCTATCAGTGCTGCTTTCACCACGCAGAAGGCAGAAACAGCAGCCGGAAGTTATCAGCATCATCAACTCACTGTCGAATCGAATTTCGCCGTTCCACTACTGTCTGGAGGATGGTGAAACCTTCGATGTTTGGTTTTATCGATACCACGACATTGATAGCAATGATCTCGACGACGCTACCCGCACGCGCATAGTCGTTTCCAAGCTCGAGAACGAAGAAGCTAAACAGATCCGAAGCTTCCTCCTGCCACAGACACCTGCCGACGTCAACTTCACAGCGTTGAAGAAACTTCAGACGGAGTCGCTAGCGAGACTTCGTTATGAGCTTTTTCGATGGAGTAGGTCGCAAGGATTACACAGCCCTTATAAAACGCCGTTTTGCTGCCGCTCAATGGAATCAGCTTCCGCAACACCAAGCTGAATGTCTTCTATGGGTCGCAGGACTCCATGCCTCAGAACACCTGGATTTGCGAATTCCAGCTGAATTCTGAACTGAAACTTACGGAGCTTACGGACCGTTTGGATCAAGTTATATCACTTCGCGCCGACGCCGATTTCATCGGAGGTAGATCTTACGACATTCACGCCATTCCCCGACAAGCCAAATAACCGAAGCTAAAACTGAAAGAATGCGTGAAAGCGTTCCTTATATAGCGCTCCTATATCTTGATAAGGGCGTCGGTCACGCTATGCTGATTCTGATCGCCGCTCCAACAAACGTGTTTAAAAATTATTTTAATTTTCAACTTTAGGTGTCTGAAACAATCAGAAAACAATGCGGACTTGAAATTTTACCAATTTTCACACCATCTCCGAAAGCATATTTAAAGAAAGGACATACTATTGGAAAGGTATGTTAAATGCTGTTCGAAACATTCTAACTGTTCGATAATTTATTCTAATATTTTGTGTTCAGCCATCGCCCCTTTTTGAAAAGCTTGATCCGGTCAAGATCAATGAATTCAAAGTGAAATTCGGAGGAGCTCAATCAACACGAGTAGCTCCATCGGCCGATAAACCGAATGATGCTGCCGCCAAAAATTCGAAGAAACCCGTCGATAGCAAGAAGAAGAAGGAAAAATCGCCGAAAAATGGTGAATAATTTTTTGAATCGTTTTCAAGCGTCGAGTATTGTGTCCAAAATCGCTATTGTCTAGTGTCGTTTATGTTGTTCATTTTTGTAGGCGGCGGTGGAAAATGGTGGATGGCGAGACCAGCGATGTTGAACACATTACCGACGAATCGTTTTTTTTCTGTTCATTTCGCTTTATTTCATTTTTTGCATGCCCGTTCTCTTTTCTCCCTTTTTCTCGTAATAGCTGCTCTACAATCAATCAGTCGTTTCAGATTCAAAGAAGGTCGATATGGCATCTCTCGTCTTTCCGGCGCTTGCTAAAAATCAAAAAACTATCAAACAGTTGTTGGAAGGGAATTTGAAGAAGTTTGAGCAAGCTCGTATGATATCAAAATTTTCATCAAAGTTACGAATTTAATTTCTTTAGGATCCTTATTCCAGCGCGAGAAGCTCACTGCTCTAGAAGCTGAGAATAAAAAGCTTGAATCCGAAGTCAAAGAACTTGTCGAGCAATTAACTGATGCAGAAATCGCCGCCGGAAGTGAGAATCAAAAGAAAACGTATCATACGTTTTTGAATTTTCAGTCAAACAGGTTGCTAAACCAACAGTTGATTCAAAATCATCTCCATCTGGAAACGGAAAAACTGCTTCTGCTCCTGAACCTTCCGCTCCACCTCAAGAATCGAAACCAGCGAAAAATGAAAAATCGAAGAAGGCCGGTGGAAACAAGAAACCGGCTGCAGCTGCCACCGATGATACTATTGATATTGGCCGACTTGATTTGAGAGTTGGACGAATTATCAAGTGTGAGAAACATCCGGATGCTGATGCGCTCTACGTCGAACAAATCGATGTGGGAGAGACTGCGCCACGTACTGTTGTTTCTGGATTAGTGCGGCATGTGCCTTTGGATCAGGTATAATCACGAATCTGAACCATAATTCTATTTTTTGTTTAGATGCAAAATCGGCTTGTGGTTGTGTTGTGCAATTTGAAACCGGCCAAAATGCGCGGAGTCGAATCTCGCGCCATGGTTATGTGTGCCTCTTCTCCCGAAAAGGTCGAGATTATGGAAGTTGATCCGTCTGGTAAACCTGGAACTCCTGTGATCTGCCCACCGTATGTTCACAGACCAGATGAACAACTGAACCCAAAGAAAAAAGTAACTAAATATTAATATTATCCTCTAAAACGAATATCATTTAGATTTGGGAAACGATTGCAGAAGACTTGAAAGTTTCCGACGAAGGATTTGCGGCTTGGAAAGGACAACCATTGCTTGTCGGCGGAGAAACTAAAATGGTGGCTCCAACTCTTCGCGGTGTGTTTGTTAAGTAACCAATTCTATATCGCATCGAAGAATTAAATTATCATTTTTGTGGTTTTTTGAGTACCCAGCCGGTTTATTATAGAACTTTATTTGTTTCCGGATAATATTTATATTATGAAATATCATAAATGTTGTTATTGTTGAATATTGCACGTTGAAATTGTTCTGTAATGGTTTTGAGCCGATTGATACATATTTAGAAATTAAATTATTAAGTGAGACATTATGAATCAATTCAGATGGGTAAGAAGAAATCTGGATTAAATGATGAGCGATTTGCTCACATTAAATCTGATCCACTTTTTTCCGGGTTGAAAAATACTGATAAGAAAGTTGTAATCGATAAAAGATTTGCTGCCGCACTCACAGATGAACGATTCTCAAGTCGAACGAAAGTGGATATGCGCGGAAGAAAACAGAAGAATCGAATTGGTTAGTAAAATTTAATCCATAAGTTTTTAAAAAAAGACTTCATTATTTGAATATTATTAGTTTTAGTAATCAATTTTATAGGAAATGGTATGCTTGATCTGTACGAACTCGAAAACGCCGAAGAAGAAACAGTAAAGAAAGTGTCGAAAAAGAAGACGACGCCAAAACCGAAGGATGACGTATGTTTTCCAATAAATGCGTGAAAATGAATTCCATTTCTAGATTGAAGCGTTTTTTGATGAAAATGAAGACGATGACCAGAATGAGATTAAAGAAAAGGAAGAAGACATTGAAGATGAAGCTGATGACGAAGAAGATGAGGATGAGGAAGAGGAAGAAGAAACAAATAGGCATCGAAAGCTTGATCTGGCAAGAGGAGAAGGAAATTCTCACTTGTCCTCTTCGGATGATGATAGTAGCGAGGAGGACGATGAAGATGAAGAAGATGATGATGAGCAAATGGCAGAATCCATGAAAATTGAAATGGATTTAGCAAATTTGGACAGGTTTCAACGACTTATAAAATCAATTTTTCATTAAAGTTATTTAAAGAGATGCTGAACAAGTGGAATGGATCTCGAAGCGAATTGCTCTGTGCAATTTAGAATGGGACACTGTCAATTGCGAAGATATTCTGATGCTCGTTAAATCATTCATACCAGAAGGAGGATACGTCGAATCCGTTGGAATCTACATGTCGGACTTTGGCAAAGAACAACTCGAACTTGAGGAAAAAAATGGGCCACCCGTGAAATTATCAAAACCTCTCGAAGAATACACAGAAGATGAGATGAACGCGTTAGATTTTTTTGTTTTCCGCAATCTGATGAAATTAAAATTTCAGAGAAACTAAAACGATCGTTCGAAAATATCTGCTCGATCGTTTAAAATATTACTATGCTGTTATTACGTTTAGCGATGAGAAAAGTGCTCAAGCGGTTTATGAAGAATGTGATGGATTTCAATTCGAAGAAACTGGACTCAAAATGGATATGCGATTTGTGCCAGATGATATGGAGTTTGAGGTTTTTTTTTTTGCTTTTTTGGTTCTTTAAACAAATATTCAATATACAGGAGGAACGGTGTCGCGAGTTTTTGAAGGCTGGAGATGTGAATCTCGAAAAATATAAACCAAAAAAGAAGGTTATTAATATATATTTTTCATTTGTACATATGGATTCGTTTTAGCCGAAAAATTCGATTGCTTCGACTAGTACAAAGCTTTCTTGGGATGAAGATGATCCGAGCCGTAAGAAGAAATTCCTCGATGCATTTGCCGGTGATGAAAAAGCAGGAAAGGAGCTTATCGTGGACTCGGATGAATCAGACAACGAAGAAAATAGAAATGCACTTCTCTCTTTGCTTAATAATGACGAATCTCATAAGAAACTTGAGGTTGACTTTAGGTGAATTTACATTTTTAGGATCTTCGTTATAGGTTGAATGGTCCGGAGACGAAGAAGAAAAAGGAGATAATAAAAGAAAGGGAGATTCATCTGATTCTGATGGAGAATACGTCAAAGTTGACGATGACGATGATGAGATTGGAGTGAAAAATGGTGCAAAGAGGAAAGCAGAGGAAAAAGATGAAGATGAAAAGGTTTATTTGGTATTCTTACGGAAATTAAGAGTTTCTTTTTTAGCTTTCTGGATATAAAGCGTATATGAAGAAAAAGAAGGCGAAATTGGCAGAGAAGAAATTAGAATTGAGGAAGGGAGCAAGTGGACAGGTTGATTTAATTTTTAGAACAATTCTTGCAACACCAAAATTTCAGGGAACCACAATTAAGAATGCAGAAGTCATTGAATCGGTGGCTGGTGATGAACGCTTCAAGGCGCTTTTCACTGATAGTGCGTTCGCCATTGAACCGACTTCGAAGAAATTCAAGGGATCCATGTTGGCTGCACGACAGGTCAAAGAAAAGACTTCTGAGAAGCCAACTGCACCAATCATTAAAGAAGATCTTGTTAACAAATTGAAAAAGAAAAGCGAAAAATGGGAGAAGGCTAAAAATAAGTAGAAATTCTTAGCGAATTTTTGGGCAGTTCGGCCGAGCTGTCCCGTTCTAGCCATGCTTCGTTCCAAGGTCACTTCTCCGAATTTCGTTCTTTTCCATTTTGTTTGTTATATTGCTGGCGTCAATCGACTGAACTGAAAATTAAAATATTGCATACTAGCACTTATTATGTATGGGCCTGTTCAGTGCCAGAAAAATTGTCGAATTTGTCATTTTTGGCTAATGCAATCACATTTGTCATTTTTTACAAGAAAACTGACAGTTTCCACTATTTTGCACAGCGCTGAATGGCTCCGTCAGCCAACGCGTAGATTTACTCTGATTATGCGAAATTGATTTTCCCGCCACCGATCAGCCATTTTACGCCGCCATTTTTGTTGTTGTTGTTGTTGTTGTTTGCACGGATTCTCTTGTTCTTATCAAATTTTATTATTGTTTTGAATTCTGAACAAGTGGCCAACCATCAGATATACAAGTTATAGACATTTCTTTGATCGGCTTATCGTTCGTCCAGGTGTGATTGTTATCATGTTTAACCATGAAGTTTTGAAATCGTTGAAAAGTTGACAAGACAAAAAGAGAAGAGATCGATAAAACAGTAACATGCATTTAATTATTGAGGAGTTTCGTATATGCTGCATCTAATCCGTATATCCGGCGGGTATTCAGGAAAGCGGCGCGCATAACTTCATCGATGTGCAATTTTTTGATTTCAGCAATTTTGAAAGCAGTGGCGGAGGCTGAAAATTCAAATTTCTCACAAACATGTGTGTTATTAAAGATTAGTTTACGAAGAAGAAATCATTAAATCATTTTCGAAAAATCGAAACCCTACCCATGCCAGGCAGCGATATTTTTGGTGGCGCGCAATTCGCCAATTGTTTTGGCAGGAAGTATGGTGCATCTGTTTCAAGCACAATCCTATCAAGAGGAATTTGCCGCAAGGTTTCTAACTGTTTCGGTCCAAAACTGTATACCGCAGGAGTAAATCCTAAACTATTTTGTAAAGAAATTAATTAACATGTCCCAAGACAAACCAAAAACCAAATTTGGAAACTGCTCCATCCAAACTTTGGCATTTGACCAATCTTCAGTATAACAATGCCTGTGAATCCGCAAATATCTGTGGCCGTATTTTTGAATTGCCTATGAACATCATTATATTTCATTCGCAAAAAACGAGCACCCTGCGCCGATACGAGAGTTTGCTTCGCGGGTTATCCGGAGTACGGTATCCGAATTCCCACTGTTCAAATTCGAATTTGAATTACCGCCTCGAAATAGTGCGATGGTCCACAAATATTCAAGGAGCTCGTTTTTTGCAATGGTAATATATAGTCGGTTTTCGATGAATGCTGTGCTCTACGACTGCAGGGTAGATTTACGACTGCGCCTTTCGAAATGGTCCCACCACGTGTGAACGATTATTTCACTATTTTCACTTGAAATGTTCATTTTGCATTGATGATTTTGTGTTTCCTTGAAATTTTAACGTCATTCAAATTAACAATTGCCGAAACGACCCTTAAAATACAAAATAATCAGTTAGTCCACGCGAGACCATCGCCAAGGCGCATGCACGTAAATCTACCCGCGTACAAAAGTCACCGGAAGCCGACTATATCTATATATATATATATTGCTACAAATTTAGCACAAACCATACATTTTTGAGAATATCTATACATTCTTCTTCGGCATTTCCGTTTTTTCCACTTCGACAATGGATAACAAGAGCCAAATCATAACGAAAAGCTAATTCAATTTGGCGTTCAAACGCATATTTTTGAGCATCGAGCGACGATTCGCTTCTGAATATGAAAAATTTTAAGAGAATTGTTGGGTTTCAGGAAATTACTTGAAGAGATCTATACCGCATTCTCCAACAGCGACAACCAAAAATTTGTCTTTTTGGCGAAAAATGTCTTCGAGGCATTCCCAGAATCGATTATCACCCGCATATCTGGAAAAATGGAAATTTTGTCACGACAATTTTAAAGAATTACTTCTGTGAAAAATGTGGATGGCATCCCCAAGTCGATCCGATATAATAATGGAATTTGAGTTCATTACTGATCCAGTTGAGATCCGAATCTGTGTTTTCAGGCGATGAAGTAAACAATGATGGATCGATGAAGTTGGCAATGATTCCAGCAAACGCGCGGGGGAATGACCGAGGATATCGGTGCATCCATTGAGAAAGACCTTCTCCTGGCCGAGATTTCAATTTGTTAAAAATGAAATCCGTATGGCAATGGCTGTCGATATATGGAATTTCGAGAGCGTCGAACTGAAAATCAACCATTTTGATTTTATTTAACTATTACTGCATGGTATGTCTAGGCAAAGATAATTACATCAATTAACACTTCTGGTTTGTTTGCTTAGCATGCTATTATGGCAAAGCTTACATTAAATTCTGTCAAATCGATCGCGTTGCACTCGAGTTTTGAATAGTAGGTGTTCTGTTTCGAAGCTTCAAATTCCATCGATTGTTGTTTGACAGTTTCGCAGCTTTTTTTATCAGCTCTAGAAATGTTTGTTAATTCAATATTTTTGATATTAGGATACTGGCGTTATGAAAATAACCGAAATCAGAGGTGAAAAATGTTGATTTTTTTAAAGATAAGCAGATATTAGTTATTCTTTTTGTTATGATTGTGAAAACAATTTTTAAAAACTCACAAAACAGTGTTTTCAAAATGTTTAGAACTCTGTGACTCATTGGAATTGTTTGAAGAAGATTCAGGAGAATTCTGAAATAAAAGTTCAATTTGATATTTCTTGTCAAAATTTTACTTTGCTTTCTAGCGTAGATGCAATCTCTTTGCGAAACACTTTGTTCGCCGATTTTTTTCTCGGTTGATCTTCTTCATTTTCGCAACAATTTGGAATTTCACTTGCGTGGCGTTTCTGATTATTTTTACATTTACTAATTTCAGTTAATAATCGAATTTCTTTACCTCCGTCGCAAGCTCCATGGAATTCATTTTGTCTTCTATTCTATCGGTTTCTTTCAAATTTGGAATTCGTATTTTGCGCGGTTTATTTGAACTCTCGTTTTGTGCTTCAACATTTTTCTCGACTTTTAGGTCACGTAGATTTATTTTATATTCTTGGTCCTGCTGATTTTCTGCAGGTTTGATAGACCTTCTGCAGAAACGGTTGTTATCTTATATTTAATATCAAACAGACTAACGGTAAAAGAGCGCCTTCGTTATTTTTTCTCATTTTTGGAGCGACATAAGTAGCAGAAACCTTATGAACTCGACTACTCTCTTTTGCCACCATTCTGAAATCAAATTTTATTGTATCTTCACAAATAATTGTTTTCAAAATACACAATAGAGCTTGAAAAATGTACTTTTGTATACTTAATCAAGGGCGTCACAAAATTGTCCGCTGAGGAGTGATCGTGCGATGGCGTTGCCATTTGCAGTGCCGCACATTTTTTGGCTCCGCCTACTTTCATGTGCCACTGCAAAGAAGAAAACCGAATGAATCTGTGTTAAACGATATCAATTGTTGATTATTTTTTATCAAAAGAATTATCTTTTTATCAATAGGCCATCTTTTTCAAGTTATAGTTCAATTTTCATATTCATGAATAAGAAAATGATTTATTTATTCTTCTCTCGTTTTTTTTTATGGTATGTTTTTTTAGAATGTCGGATCATTCGGATGATGGAGAAGAAGAAGATTATCCATATGGAATTGACGAAAAAGATGAAGGATCTGAACCAAGACCAACTGTCATATTAATGGGAAAAAAGAGGTATTTAAAAACAATAGCCCCATATCGATTGACAAAATCTATTTCGAATTTATCTTCAATTAAAAATTTTTATCAAAGCATCATAAATTAAAATCACATCTCGTTTTAATTCTATATTTTTTCAGGAGTGGAAAAACATCGATCCGTAAGGTTGTGTTCCAAAAAATGTCACCAAATGAAACGATGTTCGTCGAAAGTACAGCAAGAGTTACAAAAGAAAGTAGGTTCAGTTTTCTACGAATTGTTTATAAGCTAAAAGCTTATTAGTGTAAATAACTTGGTAGTGTAAATAGTAGAATTAGAAAAGTAGAATAAATAAATATAATATTGAACAACTATAATCTAACATTTAGAAATCATTTTTTAGACATTTGCTCGTCGTTCATTAACTTCGAGACGATCGAGTTTCCCGGTCAAATGTGTCCATTCGAACAAAATCTTGACCCCGAAAACACATTTAAGAAATGCGGTAATTTACTGCTACTTTTCGTTTGAATGTGCTCCAAATTGGTTTTTAGGGGCTCTTTTGTACATCATTGATGCTCAACAGACCGATTTTGAACCTGCGTGTAAGACGTTGGTCGATTATTTCTCGGAAGCCTACAGAATCAATGACAAGATAAAATTCGATGTTTTTGTGCACAAAGCGGATGGGCTCACAGAGGAAACTCGCGTTGAAACGAAATTCGAAATATATCATTATGTTTGTTTTTTTTTCTAAATTATATTGTATCGTTAGTTTTTCAGGTTAAAGAAAACATTCGACTTAATATTGGACACGATATCAATATTACCTATCATCTCACTTCCATTTATGATCATTCCATTTTTGAAGCATTTTCCAAAGTTGTCCAAAATCTTGTGAAACAGCTTCCAACACTTGAAAGACTCTTAGATATTTTCAATCAGGTTTGTAGTTAGGCATTTGGGCAATTTCTCATCTTTTACATTTTAGGGTTCTAACGTTACTAAATCCTTTTTGTTCGATATTTTGTCGAAAATTTACATCGCCACTGACACTGAACCTGTAGAAATGAATATATACGAGTTGTGCTGCGACATGATCGATGTCACCTTAGATATATCTTCAATTTATGGGTGATATTATTCTATATTTTCGAAATCGATAATATTGCCTTTTTAGATCCAACGAAAGTGGAAATTCGTTCGACGAGTCATCTGCCGCTGTGATCAAGCTGAAATCGGAGCAAGTCCTGTTCCTCAGACAGGTCAACAAGCATTTGGCGTTAGTCTTCATCATGAGAGAGGAGAATTACGACAAGCAGGGATACATTGATTATAATTTCATGTGTTTCAAAGAAGGCCTCGAAAAAGTCTTCCTTTTGAAAAAATAATTCTTTAGCACTAAAATAAACATTTTCTCATAACATTTATTTTCAAAGCCAATCCAACAAAAACAGGTCAGCTTAGAAAAACAACAATATATACCATTAGAACTTGCTGAATCCCTTCTTAGAAGTGGCGGACTTGTTAACCTTCAAGACGTTGAATCGAACAGTCTTAGAGAGGGGTCTGCATTCTCCGATGGTCACGAGGTCTCCTGGACGGATATCTCTGCAAATATCAGAATAGAAAATATCAACGAAAACATTTTTTAGCTAGGTAGCCTTCAACGTATATTTTTTAAAGCGGACTATTTATTTTTCTTATGTTAGTTTACCCTATTATTAGAATCGCAAAATTGCCAAAAAAGGCTAAACGTAAAAAACGTGGCAGCGGTCTTGGCGCAAAAAAATAAACATAGATAATTTTTTTGGCACTTGACCAATTTTCTGGCAATCGTTTGATATTGACAATAATAAATGTCTGAAAATCGGCATATTTCTGCACATTTCGCGAGAGTAAAGATTTACATTAAAAGTACTGTTAGAAAATAATTTTTGAGGCCTACGAAATAAATTAAAGTTTATAAAAATTACCTGAAGGCTGGAGAGCAGTGAGCTGGCACGTTCTTATGTCTCTTTTCGTAACGACGGTACTTCTTGATGTAGTGAAGGTAGTCACGTCTGACGATGATGGTTCTGGTCATCTTGTTCTTGAGAACGACTCCAGTAATGATCAATCCTCTGATTGGGACATTTCCAGCCCATGGGCACTTCTTATCAATGTAGGTTCCCTCAACAGCCTGAAAAATAAATTTAAAAAATTTTTTATACATTTTTAAGCTTACTTCGCGTGGAGCCTTGAATCCAAGTCCGACATCACGAATATAGCGTGGAGTCTTCTTGCTTCCGGCAAGGATGCGAGCCTTGTTGTTAAGGTTGATGGTAGGCTGCTTCAAGAAAGCCCTTTCTGTCTGATCAGACATTTTCCCAGGTCCTGAAAATGAACCAATGATTTTCGTCGGAAATTAAAAAAAAATACACAAAATCAAACACAAATTAAACGAAGAAAATACAATATAACACTCTGAGCATAATAAATTAAATCTAATGTATAAAAATGTGCACAAATTCATCAAAAACACTTAGGAAAACATCAAAAAAGAGAAATTTTTGTTGTATTTCTCTCGGGTCTACGGTAGTAAATGAGGAACACGGCGTGGCAAGACCTCGCGCTACGTAAAATGCATGTCCCTAGATATTCTGTTTGTCTGAGTCTCTCGTTTCGCGTGATGTTTTGTGCAATTTTTTTAAATGTTATAAATGTCGAAATGTTAATGTTTGAAATGAAAAAATAATGAAATAATAAACAAATGAACAAATTGAATTTAATATACATAAAGTTTGCAATTTTCATATTTGACGAGTGAAAGCCACTAATTTAACAATTACACCAATTTTTCGCGAAAAAACGTGCAACTCATATTTCGGCGTTATTAATTGCGCAAGAAATTTTCTGATAAGACTCAAATGATGAATTACTCTTGAAATAAAATAGAATTTTGCAATTTGGCATAATATTTTATAATTTTTTATGAATCCGCTCAATAGTTGTGAAGACACTTTTTTCAATACACCGTTCGGCTTTTAACCAGGCAACCGAAATAAATTGCTCCAATACAGTCTGAAACTTTTGCAAGAAATATTTGAAGAGGGAGATAATAGAATTTATTTATTGCTAAGTTGTAAGTTATAAATTACATGATCACCAGTGAGTTGATTAAAAAGCAGTATTAATGCACTTATTCAGAGAAAACGTGGAAAAAATTTATGAGTCTTATTTAAAAATGGGAATAAAAAATCTGGTACCCGCGATTTGAACACAAATATGATTAATATTGAGAACATAGATGAGCGGGGGGAAAAATTCAAAATGAATAAAAATTTCGAATAGATTTCAGGATGACTTCTGGTTTATTAGATTTTGTAGATCTATGTTCTAAATTTTAACGGTCTACTTGATATACATTTACCAAAATTTGTAACGATAACAACAATCGAAAAGGCGCGAGATTCAAAATCTCGAAAATTGAGCACTAGTTGATGTAGAGAAAATTGGAAAAAAAAAACAACGTATTCAAATACCAAAAATTCCTATTTGTGGAAAAATAAGTGATTAGAAATCAGCAAGAAATCGGGATCTACCCAGCGAAATTGCAATATTCCAAAAAAGATAAAAAGAAAAAAAAACAAAAGGGAAGCACCAATGAAAGAAAGTAAATGTAAAAATTATTCTACTAGAGAAATCGGGATTTATCCAAGTGACATATGCCATCTAAATGCAGAATGTTTTGTATGATTTGCAAAAAAGTGTTAGTAATTAAGTAAGAAAAGGTAATTATTTTACAGGTGTCGTCGAGTCGAGTCGAAAGAAAAAAGCAATGAGATTGATGGGGGCGAGGATGACGCATATCATAGGCACCGACTTAAATAACAAAAACAAAAAAGGTATAAATTAATAGTGAAGGTTTTTGGAGTGGAGTTGGTTGATTGATTGATCACAGAACTTGGAGACAATAACTACAATTAAGTGGATGAAATTAGGTGGAAGGAATGGCACTATTTTAGGGAATTTTCATTGAGATATTAAAGAGAGATGAAAAAAAAGTGATGGGTATGGAGAACCAGTAATTTTCAAGAAGCTTCGTCCCACAACGACGATGTTGTTGGTTGTGACGTGGACATTGCAAGAAGACGACTCGTTGCCAGATCTAATTCAGCGTGTTGCATTTCACTGTCAGCCTCATCGTCTGTAAAATGTTTATTAAAAACTAATAATAAGTCCAGTTTAAAACAAGATAACAAATATTAGGTCTTACCAGAGAAATCAACAGCCGGCAACGGTTGCTCTGGTTGATTATTCGGCGAGAAAACACCGTTTACAACGGCACCATTCTCTCCGAAGAAAGAAGTGAAAGACATCGATGACGATGCCCTAGGTGAATCCTGAAAATTTGGCATAAATCAGCAAGCGTCTCTATCGGTTTACCAATTCTTCGACTTTTGGAACAAGCATCGGCTTCGTGACGACAGGAGGAGCCGGGAGAGGTGTTTCGACTTTCGGAGTCGCCGGCTTCGGCGTCACAACCTTCTTGTTCTTCTTTTCCGGAGAATCTTCAGTCATCCAGGGGAGCAATGCAGAGATCTTACGCTTTTGACCCGGCACTCGTGACACCGAGCTTGAAACGCTATTCACTGGGAATAACGACGGCTTCATCGTATCGTTCGATTTCACATCAGGCACTGTGGCTGACGATGAGGGTTTCGGCGTCGAGACAGGTGTTGTAAGCGATGTGGCAGAAGACGATTGATTGGTCGAATTGTGCGTGAATGGGTTGAAGCGATTCGTAAACGTCATCGATGTTTTCGAAGTATTGACTGCCTTTGGTGTGTTGCCAGAATTCGATTTCGGCGTTGTTCCAGATCTTGGCTCAGAGTTCATTTTAATCGAGTTTGACGAGTTGCTCTTCTTCTTTTCATTCTCAATGCTCTTCTTTTTCTTATCAGTCGACGCTGATTTGGATTTGTCGTTCCATTTTGTATACGTCTTCGTTGAGCCATTCTCTCGCTTCTTTTCACGTTCCTCTTCTTGTTTATTCGTCACTGATTTACCCGGATTGAATGATGTCGACGATCTTTCGCAATGAACTTTTCTCGCCTTTCGCGGTGTTGACATGGATGCTGTTTCTTTTCTCGACGAATCCTTCGTGATAATCTTCAACGAGCACCCACCATCCGCCGATCGATTGATTTTCAACAGAATCCGTGATTGGTTGGTTGGCGTGAGCAACGGATTCTAAATTAAAATTCAAAATAAAAAAAAAACTGGATTTTAAGTTTAAAATCAATCTCACAATTTTTGATTTTACCGGTGTCACCGACGAACGCATTTCATCGGTAAGCCGTCGGAACTTCAGAAGCAATTTCCCACTGTCTTCGGTATATACTTTGGCAAGCTACAAATATTCAACAATGCATTTCCGGAAATCTCGAAAATACCCGATGAGCGAATTCGCCATTTCTTCTGATGGGAGGTGTTTCGAACGAACTACGAGCAACAGCAGTGGATGAAGCAGTTTCAGCAAATTCTCTCTTCTCTTCATTCGACTTCTTTCCGCGCTTCTTCTTCAACATTGTCGAAATGTCCGGCACAGACGGCGATGAACCAAAATCGGCAACATTACCAGTTGTCTTCAACTTCATCTTGCGTGGAGACGGTTTGCCAGAATTCGTGCTATCGTCAGATAAAGGCGAAATGGGTGCAACGCGCCGAGTTTTTGCTGATGTTACGACAATCATTGGGTTTTGTCCATTCTTCATCGGCGCAGTTAAACCTCGAATCTAAGCAAATAATTTATAGCGTATACAAATAAAAAGAGCGAAACAAACCTTTTTCAACGCAGAAAAATTCGCGGCTCCAAACTCCTCTTCTTCGTCAGAAATTTCATTCTTCAGGTTCTTCAGCACTTCATCCATTTTATTATTGATCGGCTTTTTGGGCATCACTTCCCTATCGTCATCCACTCCAAGCTCCGGGGATGCTGATCCACTTGAAGAGCTACTTCTCTCGGAATCAGACGACGATAACGAGTCTGAATCTGAATCTGAAGACGAATCGGATGAAAAAGCATCGTCTTCAACGTCATCATCGTTGATTTCTCGTCGTTTTTCTTTGACATGTTCTTCTTTCTCTTCCACGATTCGGTTTCGTTCATGTTCCTCATCAACATCATCAAGATATTTTTCTTCGTCTTGCTCTTCTTCATCTTCATCCTCACCTTCATCATCTTCAACATCTCGTTTATCGTTTTCAATTCCTTGAAGAATCGGAAAACGGAACAAATATTCATCCTCAGGTGATTGACTTGATTCGCGACTAGGCGGTGAATCAGAATTTCTCCAAAAACCTCTATTCGGCGGTCGCTCGCTCGGTGTTTTCATAGCATAAATTGCAGCAATATCAGGCATCGGTGAGTTGTTCGAGGAAGGCCTAGTCAAGAATTCCTCAAACGTTTCTTCTTCTTCGTCTTGTTCAAATGCCGCGGCGACATCTTTCTCGTCGTCGTCAAGCTCATCATCATCATCATCGTCGTCGTCTGCGTATTGCCGCTCAAGTTGTGCACGAATATCTTCTTCATCCTCAACATAGTCACCACGTTTGAACATTTCATCTTCAGGATCAGGGATATCAGGAATATTCGGAACTTCGAATGTCGACACAGCCACCATTGGTTGAATATAGAATTCTTCGTGATCGTGTGTCGGCGACATGACCGGCGTGACATAAGGCGATGGTTTCGGCGCTTTCTCATCGAAATCTTTGTATTCGTATTCTTTGAGAAGGCCGCGACGCTCCTCTCCTTCAGTTTCAGCTTCCTCTTTCATATGTTCAGGTGTCTTCGGCGCATTTTCCTTCATCAATTCAACATCGACAAGACCAGACTGAATGGCCGGAAGAAGCTTGCTCGATCCGACAAATTCACCAACATTCTCTTCGGCAGCCTGTCGGTCAGCTTCCAAAGCGCGTCTCTCATATTCCGACTCGAGAAATAAAATGAGGTTCTTCTCCGAATCTTCCGAAGTACGCTGAAATTCGAATAATAGATTCGGGCGAAATTAAATCGTAAAACGAACAATAGTGTTTCGAAGACAAGTGGTTCGGATTTTGTTTTGCAATTCAGTGACCCGATCTCCAAGGTCCATTCCAAAACGCATCCAATTATTATCAACTAAAAATATGGAATTCAAATCGATTAATGAGAAATTGAATAAAACGAACATTCTTCGTAAACAGTATCAGTATAGTTCGGCGTCCAAAACTGATGAAACGGCAACATCCTTTCGACAACATCGCGCATTCCGCGAAAGGGAGTGCGCGTATCAATCTTCAACAATTTCCTACTTTGTGCATTCATGTAAGCGGCGACTCTGAAAGAACCAATTCAAAATAAAAACTAAACCACATTCAAATACCGTGTTTCTCTTTCTCGTCGCTTCTGTTCTGCAATCTCTTCCAGTTCCTCTTGCGTTTGTTGTCGGATTTCATGAACCTTAGAAAAAATCTTTTAGAAAAAAAAAATCAATACTCAAAGCATACCTTTATCGGTGATGGATTCCGAGATTGAGAATCGACGACAGGAGCTCCAGTATCATTATATACAATCGCATCAATGGGCACCATTTGAGGCGTGTTGTGCGATGCCGGTGAAGGATGAGCCGACATATCGAATTGATTCCGAAGAGGTGTCATCATCGACCGTTGCTGCTGCTGTGGTGTTGGCACCTGCGACAGCGATTGTTGAGGCTGCTGAATAAGTTGTGGCTGCTGTTGAGAAATGATATGTTGCTGTTGTTGCTGAATTTGCATTTGCGGTTCCTGTTGCATCTGATATTGTTGAAGTTTCTGCGGTTGTTGTTGCTGCTGCTGCTGTAGAGCGAGCTGGCTTATTCTCTCAGGATCGAGATCGTTTCCAGCGTTCACAATATGAATAACAGTTCCAATTGGCAACGGATACTTGTGCACATTTTCACTAGTTATTTTGATACTGTTAACCGGCGCATTTGTAAGGCTGGCCAAATCAGCAACAGTCATCTGATTCTGCACAGTAATTGTTTGTTGTTGAACCGGCTGCTGTTGTTGTTGTTGCTGTTGCTGAATACTATTCCTTCGTTGCGCATTCGTCTTCTTCCTTCCATTCGTCGTCAACGCATTCTGTGATGCCAAATGCTGCCGTATCGTTGGCGTCGCGTTGCCGAGCCTCAGCTGTTGATTTTGTTGCTTCAGCACTTCACCAAGCGTCTGATTCTGATTGATCTGACTTGTGTTGATGTGATTCAGCGCTTGCTGTTGCGATTGCGGCTGCTGAGTTATTGTAATTATCTGAGGCGAATTAACCTGTTGAAGCAATGTTGTCGATTGGTTCTGAAAAATAAATTGATGAGATTTGAAAAAAAATAGCATTTGCAGCAATACATCAGCTTAGTTATTTTTTTTTTCGAAATCTGCGTGGATGCATTCGCATTCGTCAAAAAAGAACAAACGGAAATATTCCGACAATTTGTAGATTTTCAAAAAATTTAATGCGGAATGCGGGCACCATAATTTTCTAAATTAAAAAATTAAAAACTTTGCTACCTGAATATACGTGGTTTGTGTTTGAAACTGCTGCTGATTTTGCGGCGAATTCTGCACCATCTGCGGAGTTTGTACCCTTTGTTGTTGTAACGGCGAACTACTGGCTTGTTGGTAAACGGCTTGCTGGAAAAAAAAAACAAAACAAAATATCGAAATTTGAAAATGAATATGTACCGATCGATAGACACTTGTCCTCGAATTCATACTCGGCACAATTTTCTGCTGTTGAGACTGTTGTTGATTCGTCGAAATTATTTGAACAATTTGAGTCTGTGGCTGCTGTTGTTGTTGATTCGTTTGGTAATCAATAAATCTACGAAATAAATTTAATGAGATATCGAATGCAAACCAATGAATATCTTACTGAGTTTGACTAGTAGATGGAATTGTTTGAATGGCGATTTGCTGCGTTTGCGTTTGTTGAGATGGAACAGCGTACACGACTTGATTGTATGAAGTCGACGGGGATTGTGATTCGGTTACGAATCGACTTCCCGGCGGGACCACTATCGATGTTTGTGGAGGATCCTGAGAAAATTAACTGATTGGCGCAAGAGAAACAAAACAAATGTTACCATTAACACCTTCTGTGGCATTTGTGGAGTCTGAAGAACAGTTGTCTGATTCGAATTGTTCTGATTCCGGTTCCTTTTAGCCGGCGGCCGTTTCGGTGCCGTCGTCGGTTGAGGTTGAGACTGTTGCTGATGTTGTTGCGGCTGCTGAACACTAACCGTTTGAGGTCGCGACGTCGATGCTGCCAAATTTTGAATTTGCGAGAGAATCGCGTCGTTTCCTGCTCTGAAATCAAAGAAAATCGCTGTTTACGCTGAATGACTCTTCAAATTGGAAGGTACAAATTGAATGAAAACGAAATTCGTTGTAATACATCTTTGACATCGAGAAACTATGGCATTTCATTAAAATTCGTCGTCGTTTCCATGGTTTTCACGAAAAGTGCTGAACTTTTCAAAAATTCTACTGTACTAAATTAAAGTTAGGTCAAGAGTAGTTCGAATTTCAATAATTATTTTTTTTGAAATTCCCCTATATGAAAATTTAATGATACTATTTAGACGAATGACCTATTCTAACACGATGATCAAAATTCTATATCGAATTGTTTTCAATTTCTTTGAATTTTTATATGATTTTCGAACGCAAAAATCCAAAAATAGGAATAAAAAACGTGTCGCGAAACAGCGCCGCAAAAAATGCCATAAATATGACCGACCGCGACAGTCTCTAGACGACGACAGTATCGGTTTTTGTGGAACGTTTCGCATGAAACATAAAATTGTTTATGATAAAAATTTGGATGTTATATGAGAATTATGAATGTTTTTTCAAAAAAAAAATGAAAACAAGAACTCACGATTGACTGAGATTTTTTGCGAAAATCGCCGAGAACTCGCTTTCGAGTTTCTCGAGACGTGCGGTGTTGTCGACGTTGGTTGAACTGCTTTCGGCACGCAACCTCGTCATTTCGCTCATGATCTGTGCTAGACGAATCGATTCCTCGGGCGGTATCCGTGTTTCAGCTATCGCTTGTGTCGGTTCCTGCTGAACCCGTTGCTGCTGCTGTTGTTGTTGCTGAGGTTGTTGCTGTGCAATTTTATTCATTTTCGGAACCACCACTCCAATACAATTTGATGCTAAAAAAATAAACAAATAAAAAAAATATATATATCTACTGAGAAATAATTCTCGATTAATAGAAAAAACCTTTTTTCCGATTCGCCGCCTTCGTCGCAGCTCCCTTTTTGGCCGGTGTCAGTTTTTCCTGGGGTTGTTCTTGCTGCAGAGGTTGCTGTTGCTGTTGCTGAGGTGTGTGCTGTTGCTGTATGACCATCCCATGCTGATCCGTAATTTGTTGTTGCATTTGATCAACTTGTGGCATATATGACGTTGACGGCTGCTGAAAATGAGCACAATCAAGCATATTCAAGAAAAACGGTCTATTCACACATTTTATTAAATTGAAAAACGCTTATTACAACTATTTTTAATGAAATACAAAAAAAAATGTTCAATATATCTAAACTCGTCAGAAAAAAATCCAAAATTGTTGGTTGAAATTCTTCGAAAATCCATAAATCCTAGCGGAATATATGATTTTCTTTTTTTTTAGGAATTTTTGTTTTTCTTCAGGTAACAACTTGCATTTCAATATTTGTTTTATTCTTTCGAATTTTCATCGGATTGCATTCAATTACTTTTTGGAAAAAAAATCAAAGTTCGAATAAAATACGGTTAAAATCGTATTCAGCTAAATATTTTGTATCGAAAAATGAAAATTTAAAAATCACTCTTCTCATTTTTTTCCACAATTTGAATCTCTCTTTGAGAGATAATTGAGAAAGAATAAAAAACGAACCATTTGCATAAGATGCTGCTGATCATGCGTCACATACTGCTGCCCATTGTCCATCATCTGCATTTGTTGCTGCTGATGATGATCGGCTTGGGCTGATGTTGATGGTTGAGTCTTTAAATTAACTTATTTTTTTTTACAAAAATTGAAAAATAAAGTTTTACCTGGTAGTAATTGGAATTATCCGTTTGATCTAGATTGCTCATTTCGGCAAACGGATCCACGTCCAGCGAGTTTCCGTTGACTTGAACAATCGTCGGTTGTTCAAACGCATTGTATTCCTTCAAAAATATTTTTCTTTTGAAAAAAACGAATAAAAATCTCACCACTGCCATACTCGTTGATGCCTGCATCTGATCATAATTGTTCGTATTCTGCATCATGTGCATATTTTGATAAGAGGAATTGCCACTTGGTGAGATTGCCAGATCATTAGGAAACTGAAATTACAAATAGTACTTGGGCATTTTAATCAAAAATATTAATAAATATACCTGGAAATCTTCGATCGGAACCGACAGATCATTGTTATAGTTAGGAGATCCACCAGGATCGTCATTCAGTGGGATATTCTTAAAAAAAGATATTTTAAAGAAACGTCAATTTTTTTCTTAAATTTTTTGTTTTCGAAGTAAAATTTGAATAATTTTCACAATATGAAAGAAAAATCCAAAAATGAATTGCAATTGTGGTACACCGGGGGTGTAAAAATAAAAAAAATCGGTTTCTCGCAGGAAAAACTGTTGCTCAACGACTTTTTACTTATTTTTCGGGCCCCAACAACGTTGATTAACTCCATAATTTTTGCAATAATTTATTTAAAAAATCAAACCTCTATCGACGGATCGTAAAATGAAGGGCTGTCAGACTTGAGTTCATTTAATGGGTAATTTAACCAGTCGTCATCGTTGCTGCAAATGGAATACGAAATGAGTGAAAATCGTCTCAAAACCACTTACTATGCCATTATTTTCCATCTAAGTCATCATTCGACCCACAGCTTTACACACATAAACTTGATGTGTAGCGAATGTTCGAGTGATTGCAAGAGCAATGCTCAAACTGCAAAAAAGAGTATAATATTAAATGACAAAAAGTGAGAAGAATGGTGGTGAGATCGACGACATCGCGCACGTCAAGTGCCTACAGGAAATACGCAACAAGTTTGAACGATCGAATAAGAGACGCAGAGTAGGAAATGAGTTTCGAATCGAGCGTTTTTGTTACATATGTGAAACAAAAAGTGCTAAAACAAATTAATACCGGAATTGAGAAACCTATAGGATGCATTGTTCTACAAACGAGTGACTAATATGGACAGAGAACAATTAAATTTCTCATTTGACGACATGAATTGCTTGAAAAAAATTGAAGAGAATATTCGAATAATTGATGGGACGATTATTTATTTCAAATGGTTGGCGAGTCGGAGTTTGAAAATAAACATATGTTGCATTAAAAAGAGCAAACCAACCGAAATAATTAGCTACAACTAAAAGAATGTTCGTGCAGACGCAAAAGAATCTGGCTTACAGGCTATTAAAATGTAGATCAAACTCGAAATTGTGCATTTTTTATTCATCGATCAGCTGTTCGAAAATGCGATTCTTTCAAAATGTGATCGTTTGGAGGTATTTTGATAGCTTGTAAATAAAAACCATTCTTTCAATGCGATACTTGAAAATTGGAAACACGTGTGGAACGAGTTTAGAAGCGCGGTGGTCGAACCAATCCCATTTTGAATTTTCCTAAATAAGGTAATGCACGAATGAAAAAGTGATGTTTGTTACAATTATAAATATTGTGAGAATTATTTAAAAAAACGGTTCAAAATGGTTATGGTCGCGTTCTTCCGAGGTTTACGCGAGCGATGAAGCAGAGATAAAAAGCAGCAGCAACAAGCAGCACGAGAATAATTGACGGCGCGCTTAAAAGTTGAAAACCCGCAATTATTGTACAATGGAAACATTAGAGAAAAATGCAATAAACACGCACCGAAATGGAATGGAATGTTGTAGGTTATTGATCGAGCGTGCTGCGTCAATGTGCGTGAGATCAAAAAGAATGGAGGGGAACGCGATGCGGAGGGTGAGTGGGGCGAGCGAGACAAGTGCTGTGTATGTGGTGAGCAGCGAATAACGATACACGAAAAAAGAAACGCTAATCCATCGTTTCTCGACAATTATTAATTTGTACACGTTTCGAAATTGTGGGGGTCGACGGCAAAAAGGCGCAGAAACAACATGCGACACCGTTTTGTATTGCAATATATGCGCAAAGCGACGCAAATTGATTTTAAAGCAAGTGTGTATACGCGGATACAGCGTGCCGTCGCGAGAGACACTGTCTGGGCGCTCTCGTCGATGACGCACTATCTCGACGACCTGTTTCGCGTCGTCGTCCCTCCGCGCGCGTCGACAGGCTCTCGTCGCAAGCCTTGGCTGCCTGTCTTCCTCGATGCAGCGGCCGCCGCCACCATCCGCTACCACCAACACCATCTTCTATTTCTCCGTCTTCATCACCTTCTTCTCATAGTTCTTGTTCCCGTCGACCACTTCTGTGGCGGTTCGCCCTCTACCGTCGTTTGCTTGTTTCTCATCCCGTCATCGACTGTCGTTAGCCTCATTTTTCCAATATTCTCCTGCTTATCGGTTTTCGCTATACATTAATATTATTGTTGTTATTTATTAATAGTGCATTCCATTCAAGTCCATTTCGTTCATTTTCTTTGCCATCCCTTATTATATGTGTTTTTCTACATATAATCCTATCCGAATTTTCGTGAACGTGTGTTCATCATATGTTCGTCGCGTTCCTATTCTTATCCCTCTTTTTATCGAACATTTCTTCAGTGGCGGTCACTCTTGTCAATCAGATAAATAACAACTGATCTAAGTTCTGTGATTTATTAAAGTTCTTTTCATATTTATGTTTTTATGTATGACTACCATTTATATAATTATTACATAATGTAAAAAAGATTGCATTATTTTTCCATATTTATATTATAAAAAATTCGAATAGCAATAATTGTCAGTTATCTACGATTTTATTTTTAATTAAATGATTTCAATAAACGAATAATGGATTAATTACATGTTTTTATCAATAATTTAATCGCACAATCTTATCAATTTATACCTCTTATCTATTGCTCTTTAGTTGAACTTTCTAAACTTACTAACCTATAAATCATTGTATTTGTGATCGGCTTAAAATTTTTCTAAAAGAAAAATTAAAATGAAGTCTTATATTTGAAAATAAAACGCTGCATATTCTAACGACAGTAATTAAAAGTACTATTACGTCACCAATTTCTCATTTATCTTATAAACATGCTAAATTTTAAAATTTTCTGAAAATGGTTCGTAATCTGTAATACGACCACAGTGCTCTTCAAACGCGATTGAACACGGATCATTTACCAGAGATCCTATAAGATCATATACCTCACAATTAATTGGCTGGATTTAAGAAAGAGTGAATGGTCGAAACCCCGCTGTCTCCGAATTAATGTGTAATAGGAAATTAATATTTGGAAAAAAATTGATTTAGGGGAAGAACTGTCTTTTAATTTCTGAATGTTTTTAGTAGTCTGTGATTAAAAAATATGTTTTCTCTTGTTAGACGTATATCAATTGAGAATATTAACTAAAACGAAATCACGAGGAATATTTACGAAATTAGGAAAATAATTAAATAGATAATTTTCATCTCAACAAATCGTGTCGTAGAAACGGGGTGAAAACGAATGTTTTCGTCTCTGAAAATCACACATTCTCTCAAATTTCGTTTGATCGGCTATTCTCCAGCATTTCATCGAAATATCTATTCACTACCGCTTTTACAGCCCGATTTGCTGTGAAAAATACTTTTTTTTTTTTAATATTGTTACAATTTGGACGAGATTTTCATTTCGTATTTTACGGCCACGGCCATGCTTTCCTGTACTCGAGTACGCGAACTTCATTTTTTTTAAATTTTCCCCTATTCACACACTGCTGCTTATTGTTATTAATAAAAAAATTATTCTAGACTGATGATCACCGGACCACTTCAAGTGAATGAAGAAGAAATTATCCGAAATGTCGAACAGATGATTAAAAAACAAGGTCTTTTTGATAATATCCGAAAACAAGCAGTGGAACGACTTCGAAGTTCAGAGTCCATAATAGAAATGGAGGTTAGTAAAACTTGGATCATTTTTGTAATTCTTCCACAATTTTTAGAAGGAAGCGTTAAAAAATATCGAAGAAGTGTTAAAATCAACGTCATCAGATAGACCAAAGGATCAAATCCAGAAACTAGTGAGAAGTACCATTGAAAACGATCAGAGGTTTGCATTAATATATTATACAAAATGTTATTTCCGGTTTCAAACGACTGAGCGAAATTAAAAAAAAAATTGACTATGTGCCAATGCGTCTTGAAGCAATGAGAAATATGCGAGACTTCGTGCCTTGCATATTATCGTATTCCCCATTTATATTTAGTCAACGTTAAACTCAAATTTATAAAGATTTTACGAAACTGAATTTCTCGCCAACGATCAGTCAATTGGAACCGGTAAAAATCGTTATTTAAAAAATTTAGGCTGCGATTCGAAATATTATCACAAACCCGAGTTGAACTCAGTAATCCGTGGGTTAACGAGGTTTTAAGCGAAGATATTAAAAGCAAGGTATATATAATTCTATTTTACTCGACATCTGACGACTGTCGTGCCCGGAGAAATTTACGGGTACATCTGTCATGGTCTATTGAACGCCGACATTTTTTTTATTTTTACGTTAAAATTTTATTTTTTTCTATAGCAATTGTCATTTCCTTAATGTTATCAAAATTAGTAACTATCAAAATGATCTCTCGATGCGAACTAATAAGTTAGTCTGAGCGTGACCACAGCGAAAGGCTCGTAAATCTACCCGCATAGAACACGGACCATATTTCAAAAAACGAAAATAAGATTAAACAATTTCAGGTCTCTCAGCAACTGAACGAGATTTTTGCTCCTTCTTCATAAACTCCTTTCGATTTTTAATAAGATTAATCAAGTCATACAAATTTACGTGTAACGTATTACGTGCTAACGATTTCACTCATTTTCGAACAAAATGTTTTTAATAAACACACTTATAAGTTCATTATTAATTGTTGCAATTGTATGCGAGGAAAAAGAAGATGACGAGGAAATTCTACTTAAAAATATTCTATCATTCAATGACGATTATCTGGCAGATATTCGAGAGTTTGTGCGAGTTGTTTTCATGCATATACACATGAATTAAGCGAATATTCTCGAATAGTGTTTGATGGTAAAGAAGATGATTTATCAATCAAAATTGGAATATTGGCTATGTATTTTCGAGTTTATAAAAAAGTTGTGCAATGGGGAACGGATGGAAAAGGGTTTTGGATTGGTCCTAAAGAAAAAAAACAAATAATCGAATTAATTAAGATTTGAGCACTTATATCCTGTCCCTTTATATGATTTTGATTTCGATGTTGCGGCGTTGTGTAAAATAGGATTAGTGAAGTGCATCGAATCGATTTTATATCAAATCAATTCAACCGCACCATGGATTCTTCAAAATTCAGTTTCTTTAGAGTAAGCCTTATTTTCGGGTTTAGTTTCTTATAAATTATTTTTCTGGTAATTTGTTTCAAATTGAATATGGCGACTTTCGAAATTTCGAGAAGCAATCAAATTCGATTTGAAACTGGTCTTATTCAGAATCGAAGTTTGTCGTCTTCGATTCAAAACTAATTACCACAGTAGCTACTATAGAAGCAGATTGTTGTGTGCCGACAGGCCATTTCGGGTCATGTTTTGGACTACCCTACTACTGTTTATGTTAACAAAAGAGTTTCTTTTGACAAGTATTGTCGAAGTCGTGCGGAAATTTGGATAATGCTTAAAAAAAATCTCTGGAATAGGTGTGGCACAAAACGAAATGTGTATATTTACGGGCTACACGTTTAAACGTGGGATAAAAGGGAAATTCGGTGAAACGCTGGTATTTAATTCAAATTTCGATTTTTTTCGAACTATTTTTATTTTCGGATTAAACTGAATTTGTGCTATATTGTTCAAATTTCCGAAGGTTGCCCGTCTTCGACAATATTTTTCTTTTTGAACATATCTAATAGATTCGACCGCTAAATCTTCTCGATCCGGGATTATTGTTCCAATCTGTTTCAAATATTAATTTGGAGAAACAAATTCCTCAAACTATATTTTAGAGAGCTAGCACTTGCCAAAATAATCGATAATCAAAGAATCGGATTAGAAATATCAGCATCTCAGGTGATTGGAACTATCAAAGATTTTAAAAATTCAATACATCAGGTTCTTTGTGCATTGACAAATTCACGAATTGCTTCTTTTGAATATATTCCGTACTGTAATTATCGAGTTGAACAAACAGAGTTCGGCCCAAAAGTTGAAAACATTTTTTTGTACTTCTGAAAGAAAATTTCAAGTTTTAGAAATGGCACGGGAAATCATTTTTTCGTGAAAAACTGATTGATGAATTCGTAGGAGGTCCTTTTCAATGCGCCACTGAAAGGTTTTTAAATTTCTTTTTTGGATTTTGTTTCTGACAAAAAAACGGCTATAGAAAAACGAAATCTCATGTCATCACAAAACTGCGTGCGCCTTTAATTACGGTATCCAAAATATTGTTCTGAAAAAGTGAAAACTCAACAATTTGTCTTTTTTAAAAATCACTTATTTCGGAGGTTTGCGTCAAAAACTCAAGCGCGAATTTAGAGAAAATAATTGATTAAAAACTCATAATACAGAAAAATGGTTGGGTCTTGTGACGATCATTTCGGTAAGCCGCTTTTTCTTTTCAAAAACTGATTATATTTAAAAAAAAAAGAGAACCTTTTAGTTTTTGCCCGGATCCATGCTGCTTAAAAGTTCCAGAAATTGTGCGGAAATCAACAACATACAAACCGTTATGCGCCCTTAATACATGTCGAGAACCAGGATCGTGTAAATTAAAGGTACATATTGTCGGCGTCGTCTGGCGACTGCTGTACGCGGGTAGATTTACGCGCATGCGCCTTGAAAAGGTCTCGCCACGTGTGAACGCTTATTTTGTTGTTTTCACGTAAACGATTTATTCTTTCTTACTGGGTTTGGCATTTCTTGGAATTTCCAACGTCATTCGATTAAAAAATTACCCGACCCATAATATTCGAAATAACCTGTTAGTCCTTGCGAGACCATTCCGAAAGACGCATCCCCGTAAATCTACCCAGCGATCGCCGATCGCCGAAAGTGTTAAATTTAAACATTAAAAAAAGACTAAAACTCATTCGGCCATGAAAGTCAGAATAAATCGGCGAAGTGACCCAAATTTTAAATATCAATTTTATGATATTATCACCATACAGAAATTGTTCCCTCGTGTTATTTCCAGCGGAAATCACATTGGGTTCCCAGTATCCCAACATCCACAGTTTAAATCGCATATTATGGTACTGCAGATATCGCCAGAAAAAAAATCAAAAACCAGTGAAACTCTAAAAATCGCTTTTTTCGACTTCGGAAAATTGGCTAAATGCCAAAAAGATTAGAGTCGAGGTCTTAGTGCGCGGTGTGAGCGTTTAACCTATCTTAAATCTCTCAAAAAATGTTGAAATTTTATCACTTGCGCCTTTAACGTAGCGATTTTATTTTTTCGATTTTCGATTACGGTTGCTATTTTTCGACTATCGTTCAAGGCGCATAGAATAAATTGTTATGATTAGGTTTTTTGAATTTTTGTTTTCCGAATCTGCATAGTATCATTAGAATTACTGCTTCGAAAAACGCTGTGGTCCACCGATATGCTTGTTTTTTGCAATGGTAATAACTTCGAAAAAATAAACGGTAGCGTACCAAACCGAAATGAGTCGAGAGACATGGTGTACTTACGGTATCGTTTTTTTTTTCAAACATAGCGGCAGTTTTACCGACCGTAAAATACAAATCAACAAAAAACCGGCACTGTGTATTATACGTATAATTAATTTTTTTTTAAATTTTTGATTACATATGCTCTGGTAACTCAAAACCAATCGGATCCGACAAAAATCGGAATATATTCTGGAAAAATGACGAATCAGAAAAACTTGCAGCGATATCCTATGCATTGTGTGTGTACGCCGAGCCGCACATATTGATCTTAGCTAGAGTAATCTCCACAGAATTTATTTGTTGATCGTTTCTTTTTATTGTCGAAGTAAAACGACTTGACGAAATTTAAAAAATTATTGACTATATGCGTCTCGAGGAAGCGAGATTGTGTGCATGGCATTATAGCTTACGCGCATTTAATACTCAGTCAACGATACATTTAAATCTACACTGATTTCGCGAATTTTAAGGCCCCGCCTCCCTTCAGTCGTTTGACGCCGACAATACAGGGTGTCATTTAAGTTCCCGCACAAAAGTTTGACGCCATGAAGAGCTTGACTGTCGCACTTTTCGTGCACCAATACAATTTATTTTTGTTAAATAAGGTATATTTTACTTACTTTCCAAGTTTCACCTCATTCGGATGTGTTTCCGAGAAATGGCGAAGGCTAACATCCATCGTGCTTCCATTATCGAATTTCATAAGCAAAATGTGAGCCCGAGAGACATCATTGAACGCCTCGCAGTGCCTCGTAGAACGGTTTGCGACACCATCAAACGTTTCAAGGAGCTAAATACGACCAGTGACCGTCCCAGACAAGGAAGACTCGTCTCAGTAACCACTCCTCAGAAGATCAACGCCGCTAAATCGAGGATCAGGCGAAACCCACACAGGAGCATGAGAAAGATGGCGTCAGACATGGGAATGAGCATCTTTGCTATGGAACAAATCGTCAAAACAAAGCTTGGACTGACCCCATATCGTGTCCAAAAAGCGGCAATTCTATCGGCCGTCAACAAGCAGAGACGCTTCGAAAAAGCAAAACGACTTCTTGCTCGCACGCGGTCTGGAGAACACCTCGCCACTGTCTTCTCCGACGAGAAGCTGTTCACTGTGGAGGCGGCATTCAACTCACAAAACCATTGAGTACTTGCCCAGACATCCCAGCAAGCTTCTGAGAAAGAAAGAACATATCATCCAGCCTCACATCCTGCCAGTTTGATGGTTTTCGGTGCCATCTGCTCAACCGGGATGTGCCCCCTGGATTTCGTGGATCAGGGGGTAAAAATGAACAGAGAAGTCTACGTTCGGGACATTTTGGAGAAGCATGTGATGCCCTGAACCCAAACGCATTTCGGTGGGCAGAAATGGGTCTTTCAACAGGACGGAGCACCCGCCCACACTGCCAAAACTACTCAGGAGTGGTGCCAGACCCATTTTCCCGACTTCATCAAGTCAACCGAATGGCCTGATTGCTCCCCAGACCTGAACCCGCTTGACTTTTCCGTGATGGGTCTTGCAGGAGAAGGTCAACGCAAAACTTCACTCAAGTGTAGAGGCTCTGAAGAAGACATTACTGGCGGAATGGGACAATCTTTCCATCGAATACCTGCGTACCACAGTCGAATCCTACCCAAAGCGTCTTCGTGAAGTCATAGCTGCGAAAGGAGGCCGAATCGAAAAGAGTTAATAGATAATTATTTGTTATACTATAGATAAAATTAAAAAAAAAAGATAAAAAATATTTAGAGTCTCGTTTGATTTGGACTTTTAGTTTCAGAAATATACGTCTTCAAAGTTGTGCGGGAACTTAAATGACACCCTGTATATGAAACAATTAACATTGAATAATTTTAAAAATGATTACTATTATACTTTTTCAACACAACAGTATACATAAAACCATAAATTCGCCAAGAAAACACAGAAAAAAAGTTTTTAAATAATTTGATTAAATAATTTTCAGTTGAGATTACTGTAGCTATGATCGAAATGTGCGACTCACTGTACGCACGCAATGCATAGGATATCGCTGCAGTTTTTCAGATTCATCATTTTTCCAAAATATAAATATACGATTACAAACCATTCATAAGATTGTATACGACTCAATACGATTTACATTTACGTATATACTGCTGTACGCAGGTAGATCTACGGGGATCCTCCTTTCTCTTGGTCTCGCACGGACTAACTGGTTATTTAGCATTTTATGGGTCGGTTCGATATATTTTTTTAATCGAACGACGTTGAAAATTAAAGGAAATGCGAAACTAATAAAAAAATAAATCGTTTACGTGTAAACAACAAAATAAGCGTTCACACGTGGCGAAACCTTTTCAAGGCGCATGCGCGTAAATCTACCCGCATATAGTGGTCGCCAGACGCCGACTATTTAATTTTATCTTATACGATGAAGGAATGCTGTTTATTCGTATACGATTAGGATTCATTTACGAGTAATTTTCAGAACTTCGAAAATGACTATTTGTTCAATCTCCGTCAAAATAAATTCAATATTTCCTGTGGATGTGAGGTAATTCAGTTGCATACTTTTTATCTGCAGGCCTATTCTAGTCTGTAAATCACAATATACTGAGCAAATATCTAATTATACGAAGTTTAATTAAATAACCATTTGTCGATTAAATTACTTTAAAATTTTGAAAAATTGTCGTGTAGATCGAAATTAGAGAAATAAGTGTCAAAAAGAAATGCAATTTTCTACTATTAATTTCAAATGAGTTAATTTTATCTGAAAGAGGAAGGATATTGCTTCTGTCGTTTTTATTATCCCAATTTGCACTCGCAAATTTCTACATTTGTTCCGTCACAAAGGAAATATAGAAATATTCATTTTTCAGGAAGAGAGTATGATTTATAGACCAGACATTGGAGAATGCGTTCATCACAATCCATGCAATAAAATATCTCTTTGTCGAGGTACAAAAACAGGTCATCTTAAATCTATTCCCTTTTTTTAAGAAAATTTTCAAGAATGTGTTAATATACATTCGGGAAAAGGATACAAATGCGTATGTCAACTTGGTTATAGAATGACTGTAGCTCATAATTTTCATTTCTTTTGTTTTATTTTCATTGGTTTCAGAAGAATAAAGAATGTGTTCCTCTGGAAATCTCAATTCCACAATATTTCGGACACGCCTACAGTCAAGAAATGGAGAAAGATACCGAATCGAGTTGGTTATTTCTATAATTTATTCATAAATTAGTTCAAATTGAAACACTTAATTGATCAAAATAATAGTCGCAAAATTAAAGAAAAATAATAGTCGCAAAATAAAAAAAAAGTGTATAAAGCGGCCAAAATGAGGTTGACGCTATGATGAAGATCATATAAATGTGAAAGCAAATTTCAAATTATTCTTATTTTCCGCCAGATTTGCGCGGTGGGACCGAAGGGGTTGTCATGTTGCGATTTATGGCCGCCGTCACATTCTTCCATTTTTGTTTGTGCTCCGGTTGGCTTTTCGAAGGGAATCGGAAATCAATAATTTCGCGTATCCACGCTCGTTTATCCACATCCTGATCCTAAACAATTATTATTTCAAACTTGTTCATTCCAAAAAAAGTAGCAACATACCTTAAAGTACAATTTAATTGTGTCCTTGAACAACAATTTTCCGAGTTCTCTCGCATACACTTGAGTGTTGCCGTTGCAGTTTTCAAAAATCTCAATCTCCTCTTCCTCACTGACATATGGATAGGCGGTGTACATTTCTTTTTCCTTCTTGATCTTGTTTCTCGCCGATTCGCGTTTTGCCGCCGGCGACGGCGATGTCGACATTGTCTCATCCGCCTTTCGCTTTAAACCACCATCAATAAGAGAACGTCTTTCGAACTTCGGGACAGTGGACTTCGGAGTGGCGTCAACCGAATCCGATCGCGTTGACACTGCAGGAGTATTCGAAACTGTCGTATGGGATGGTGTCGTGACAGTTGGAGTGATCGGAGTGACCGATCCATCAGAAAGCTTCTTGTTAATCGCATTGGTGCAAGCCTTCCACTTCGATATATGCTGAGCCTTGTCAGCTGTTGGGAATCTTCTGTCCAACACATTATGCAACCAATTGCGTTTTCCAATATCTTGATCCTAAAAAAGATAATAACCCTTTGGAATATTTATTAAAACAATATACCTTGAAAAACAAGTGTTGCGTATCCGGAAACAGATGAGCGTTCATCATTTCCGCGTAGGCCGCAAAGTTTCCGTTAGCTTTTCTGAAGCACTCCTCTTCGATCTCTTTTGGGAAATATGGATATTGTTCTTCTCTACCATCGGCCGCAAAAATTTTGGTTCTGAAAGAAATTTGCTTTAATCAAAATTATTTGCCAATTGTCTGAAATACCTATTCTTGTTGCACATTTGACCGCAAACTTTCCATCGTTGATCATTACGCTTCGGATCGGAAATCGGGAATCTCGATTCTACACATTGTCTAAGCCAATCTTTTTTAGCGGTATCCTAAAATGTTGAAATTGAATATAACGACAAGTCATAATTGATTATGCACCTGATCTTTGAAAAATGTTTGAATAGTAGAAGCAAATAGGCGCATTGCCATTAATTCGGCATATTTGTATTGATCGCCGCGACATTCTTCGAAGCATTCTTTTTCGTAGCTCATGGAAACAAATTTGAACAAGGCCGGCGGTTTCGAGCCACTTGGAATGCTGATCGACGACACCGACGACGATCTTGACTTCATCTGTTGTACTTCCTTAAGAACTGGCTTTGGTGTCTTCTCTTCTTTCGGTTCCGATTTTATAAATCCGTTCTTTTTTGGAGCCTCATTCTCTTCAGCTTTTTCCTCGGACTCCTTTTTTTCAACAGCACCACTTCGACGATCCGGATTTTTTGGTCCAATCGGTCCCCTCGGCCCACATGGCGCGGGACGCATTGGATTGCCACTAATCTGCACAGCTTCGCGCATGTTTTTGTTGATGAAGTACGAGCAGTTCTTCCATTTGCTCACTTGAAGAGATTTTTCTGGAGTCGGGAAACGATAATCAACAGCATCATGAAGCCAATTTCTCTTGTGTGGATCTTGTTCCTTTAACAACGATTATATTCATTTAAGAAATTGATACTGATTTACTCACCTTGAAATACAGTTCGATGGTGTCTTGGAACAGATGTTTCGCCAAAAGCTGAGCATATATCGGAGCCAATCCATTGGCTTGTGCGAAACATTCCTCTTCGATGTGTTTTGGAACGAATGGATACGTCAATTCTTTCACAGATGGCATCACAACTCCATTTACGATTCGCTTCGGCGGATTTCCGCTAGCGCCAAACGAATAATTCGTATCACCATTTTCCTTTGTCTGGAACGTCGGAACTTTCGCCGCTGGCTGAGTTTTGGCCGGTTTGCTCGGCGGCACATATCTCTTCAAGAACGTGTCGGCTTCAACGACACGTTTGCGAGCCATTTTGTCTATTTCATCGTAATGTGCCATAATAGCTTGATCAATTGTCGAGATGGGACCGTCCGAAAACAACTCGCAATTCAGCCCTTCGTCTTGAATTATACTGCCATCTTGATTTGTGCCGAAAGTCTTCTTGATGAAACGCTCGAGCATCTTCTGTCGATGGCAAATTCGATCGATGTCGCACTTCAAGTCTGTCATCAAAAATCCGAACACATCGCGAGTGCTTTTGCGGATACTATCAATCTGTTTTTCTGAAATTCCAAAAATGCCTATCACGCGTTAGACCGACGCTCTTACGCATATTCGCTAGAACTTCTATTTCAACCGATGTAATTCCGGCTGTCTCGTCCTCTTCCATCTCATTCTGCATCTCGGTCTCCATGTCATTCTCCATTTCCATTTCTTTTCCGTCTGTGTCTGACGACGACGACTGCGGTTCGTCATCATACGTGATCGACGCCAATCCCATTCCATTCAGCTGAAAGTATGAACCGAATTAGGATCAGAAAAATGCTGCGCGCGAATTACGTTGAGCATTTCATTAGCTTTCTCTTCGCACGCTGCACGCGCTTCGTCCACAGAGTCGCACATTTGCAAGACGGTGAGTGTTCGGCCGTCGACATCGATTGCCGAACCATCCTTAACCGAGTCGTCACCGAATTGCTCCTCGGGCACAACGACAAACTTTTGATCGGTCGCATCGAATCCGACCGCAGCCTTCGTTTCCATCTTAAGCAGAGTCTGACTGCAAGTTGAAAAAGAAACTACAAGACGGAGAGGGAGAGACGACACAAGAATGAATGCGATGAAGATGAAGAAGAACAAACGGATAAGTGCGAGCTTGCTTTCTGACTAGGAAGCGCTTGCGACTAAATATGGCGACGTCGGATAACACCAACTCAAAATTAACTGCCGAGTTTATCACCCAAGATTAGATCAACAAAAAGAAGCGGAAAAATATAAAATCCTTGTGAGGATTTCTTATCAGCACACTCACTCAACTCAAACACCATTGATAATGACTACCAACGTATAACAATAAATTACAAAAGTTGAACCGAGCTGGCCGAGTTCGCTAAAAAAGGGACGCTGGGAAAGGTACAAACGAGTCAGATTAGAGAGCAAGAGAGACGGATTGACGCGGCCGTCCTCCTCGTTCTTTTCTCCCTTCTTTTCGGGCGCCTACGACGCTCCGGAAGGTACACACCACAGAGCGGCGTCACCAGTCATGGAGAGAATTCTCGAAGCCCGCGTGTCCTCAGAGACTGGAATTAGGTGAATGAATGGATGTGCGAATGAATGATAAAACATTGTATGAAAAGCAAGGGCAAACACACTCTCGCACACACACAGCAAGCAGTAAATGTAAGTTGACGGCAGAAAGGAAGATGAGGAAGAACGAGTGAATGAAATCAATCGAAGAAGAAGATCATAAACAAGAACAATAGATACATTTTTCTTGAAATCGAACCGAACCGTACGCGAGAAATCGGTGGAAATGAGCCAACCGATCACGGCGAACCGACGCGGACAACAGCAGCAGCAGCAGATGTTGAGTGCTGCGTGGCTTCGGCTATCGTGTGCAGCATGTGAGGGGGGAGTGTGGCGAGGAATAGAGAAGACAGCGGTCGTCGGCGGCACAGAACAGCAGCAAGCGAGAACGAATGCATCGATCGGAGAGGCCTCTCTGCTGCCTTCCTTGCCATGTCGCAGTCGGTGGTCGTCGGTGGCGGCCATCATCATCTTCTTCTTCTCGGCCGCCTTCTCCATACTCCACCACCACGACGCCCGCTCTCCTTCCACTTCCACAACGAATGCTACCACCTGCCTAAATTCCGGACATCGTCGTCAATGACTATCACAGCTCCATTAAAGCCGACTTCGCGTGATTAAACAACTCGTGAACATTGTTTGCTTTCGCGTTCGCGTTTCAGACAGACGAGCACGTTAAAAAATATACAACGGAAAAATTTGAAATTGGAATCTGTAATGATTAAGAAGTCGAAAAGGGAAGAATGGAAAAAAATATGTGTTGTTTATTATTCACGCAGTCCCTGGTGAGAAACAATAAGAAAGTCGCGTGAGTAAGAACATTTTCAAATGCGATAAAATTGGGATTGCATTAACAAAATAAACCCTTATATATATATATATATTCGAATATTTGTTCAAGAAAAATCAAAACGAACGATATATCCTGTAACGGAATAATTACGGTAATGATCGAGGGAAAACGCAAGTAAATAAAAACATTTTTATTTTTGTTTTTATATACAGAAAGTTGAGAACAAGGGAAAATTAGCACCCGTATTAACATTAGCATCCGATGACGTAGCCTTCACACATTCGAAAAGTGGGCATCGATTCGTCTATGCACAATCTGTAATGCATTTCGAGAGGTGCGAACAGCCAAATGTGTTGACAAGCAGACCTTCAGCGCAGTTTCGCTGATCATCGACACCGAGCGCAAAAACGCGTCGTAGATCGCCGCTGCGTTCTCACGTAGCGCATCAACCCGTCGCCGACTCATCGACATCAGTTGTGCCGGTATCTGAACAACCAACAATAACGCACATGCCAAATATTATGTGTACATGCCATCAGCGCGTCCTTCTCCCTAACCGTTATCGCCGCTGTCGACCAATCGATTATTTCGGAATACGGCAACACCCAAGAGTCTGAAACAATAACTGGAATGCAGCCCGATCGTAGAGTTTCGAGAAATCTAAATGAGCCCAAACGGCGACCACGCGGAACGAGACAAAACGTTGAGTTGGACAAAAGTGCATCGTAGTCCCATCTAAAATATATCGGTGGTCTCGCAAACAATCTCTCTCTCTCCGTACTTTTCGTATTCCTGATTGTCGTGCGCACATCGATCGTCCTGATACACCTAAATCCTTCAATCTAGATTCTCATTTTTCCACACTGAGCCTCACCTGCCAGTCATTGTTATGTTTGCACGTCGTCACCATAACAATGTCGACGGCATTGTGCAAGTGATGCACCAAATTGCGGGTACTCGAGCCGATGCCTGCAAAAGGGGAGACGAGAGAATGAAGAGATAGATGCGAGCGTTATTGTCCAACATTCGCTGCTGCCGCCGCCGGCGACGAAGGCGGCGATGGCTTCTCTCATCGTGTTAGAGTCTTCGGAATTCATTTGGCGGCAACGCGGAAGCAACAAAACGAATATTATAGGTTAGTAGAGGGGCGCCGATTTCGATAATTGCTACTAACAAAGGCGTTATTTCTTTCATTTTAAACAGTTTTCTTCTATTTTTTTTAATAGTTACATTTTTTCTTGAGAGGATCACATTTCAATGTGCAATTTGGCGAGAATTGTATAGACTGCTGATTTAAAAATAATTTGTAGTTTTAATCGAATCTCTATTCGACGGCGATTGAAATAAATTATTTTCGACGATAATTAAAAATAAACAAAAATATTTACCGTACACGTATCTTTTGCCTTTGAACGATACCAAATACTGCGACTTTGTTTTGCTTGTTCGCTGCAACTGACGCAATTAGACGTTCGCGGTTGTGATTTTCTCACAAACTTTCTCTGGTTCACTTTCATACGGATGATTATCATGAAAAAGCGGCAATGAGATATCGAAGCCTTTGAAGAAATTCGCGTCATTTGCCGACGCTCTCGCAATCATTGCCAATCCAGTGTCAAAGTTCAAATTATGGTCGTCGTAGTCGGGAAATGTGCCGTGGTAAAAATTGAAAATCAAATGATTTCGGCCATCATTCCACACGCTTTGATCGAGTTGTGCAATGTATTCTGGCACATTTTTCACATAATTTTGACTAAAAATTCGACAAGAAAAAACAAGATCATTTCTATCGAAATAATTGATACCTTCTTATATCTCTGTCAGTCGTGTCGATTCCCAGTAAGAACAAGCACGCTTCATTCGGATCATCTGTGTAATATTCGCTGAATCCGATTAAGATTAGAATTTTGAAGAAAATCGCAATAAAAACCTGTTCTGAAAGTATTGAAGCATTCGCTGCCATACCTGCGATTTTGGCAGCTGCTCAAACTCATTAACAACCGGGTGAATGTAGAGTTTTCGCGAAAATTGGCACCGTTGGAAGTCGAAGCAATTCTGCATTGTACAGATTGTCCTTTAAAAATATATTTTCTTATTTCTCGATTATTTTCTAAATTTGGAATTCAAAATAAATAAAAAATCTTTATTTCCAGATGATTACCAACTTTCCTCATTCGAGATAAATTGGAAAGTGCAAATTTTTAAGAAGAAGTTAATACGACTTGTTCCGTATCACTGCATTTTTAATGAACATTTTCTTGCATAGTAAACAAGTTTTCGAATTTTTTTAAAAGAAAAACTGGTAAAGTTAGAAAAAAAAGGAGAAAATCTGTTTTTTGCTGCCTACTAAAATATTTTTGAATCGAGGAAAACGGTGATTACGGTACCATCTGTTCTATAGATTAAATCGATTTTAATCAGATTTTAGGCATTTACATTTTAATTATTTCGAATTTTTGCGGAAAACTTTTTTAATCTTTCAAATATTTTAGAGAAAAGTTATAAGATATTGGCTACGTGAGGACAGACGAGAATCCAGCCGATCATGCAACCAGAGGACTCACAAAGGAAGAAATGGATAATAAGCTGTGGTGGAATGGCCCAGAATTCATCACAAAACACGAAGAAACCTGGCCAGAAGATACCCAGCTGTTCCAGATCAGTGATCCAGATGGCGAAGAGGAAATCCACGTCAATGCAGTCAAACATTACTGCCCAGATCCGGATGAAGTCATTTACAATTGTAACCGAACAAACTCTTTCGAAAAGATGACACGGATCACCAATTACTCACTACGATTCATCAAAAAGTGCATATCGAAGATGAAGTCAAAGGAACGAATACAGGACACCATCCCGGAATTACATTCGATTCCCGAAAACTTCACAACCAACACAATGATGTCAGAAGAACTTGAAGCCGCTGAAAAATTACTCATTCGAGATCAACAAAAATTGATCACGAAGAAACAACTCGAAAATTTGAAGAACCTCGGATTGGTACAAGATAATGAAGGAATTATCAGATGCCACGGAAGGATGCAGAAGATGGACGGAAGTCGAGATGAAAAAAGACCAATTTTGCTTCCACCAGATTCAAATTTAACAAATATGGTCATTTGGAAATACCACAACCGACTCCATCGACCGACAGGAACCACAATATCGGAAATTCGACAAAAATTCTGGATTCCAAGAATCAGGTCGCGAGTTAGACAAATCATCAGGAGATGTATTCCCTGTGAACATTTCAACAATCTACCATTTTCTTATCCGGAAATGCAGGACCTCCCAGCGAGCAGAGTCAAACGGTCACGGCCATTTCAACACGTTGGAATCGACTACTTTGGACCATTCAATGTTCGTACTAAAGGAGATTTATGCAAAGCATACGGATGTATCATAACATGCCTGACTACTCGAATGACGTTCTTAGAATTAGTCAAGGACATGTCAACATCTTCCTTTCTGAACGCTATGAGAAGATTTATGACAATATACGGATGCCCTGAAACAATCACATCAGACAATGGACCACAATTCGTGCAAGGACACCAAATGATAGAACACGCAACCCGATCATTCTGGAGTGCGGTCAATGAAACCTGCACGCAAAATCGTATCAAATGGAAATTCAACACTCCTTTCGCACCATGGCAAGGAGGAATTTACGAAAGAATCATTCGCATCGTCAAAGAATCTTTATTCAAAACAATCGGGAAACAAATATTGACGGAAGATTCCCTACGTACAGTTCTTTACGAAATCGCAAATATGACCAACTGCCGACCCTTAACATACATCGAAAACGACATTGACGACGTCACAGCAATTCGTCCGATCGACTTCATTCAGCGACATTTCGAGATACCTCAATTCACGGATTATCTCGTCAATCCAATCAATCATGAAGACGACGAAGATTACATGTCGCCAGAAGACGAAATTCGACTGAAAACACGACTGGAAACGCAAAAAGCTCTTAAATCATCTATCGAAAACGTCGAGAAATTCTGGAAAATTTGGACTACAAAGTACATCCAAGAACTCCGAGAAGTGCAAAAAACAAGAATCGAAGACAAACGATACGCCTCAGCACAACCCCAAGAAGGAACCATAGTCCTAATCATCGACGAAAACCAACCACGTCATCAATGGAGAATGGGAAAAATCGAAGAAATCATCTTGAGCAAATCTGGAGCCACAAGAGAGATAAAAATCATTGTCCCAACAAATCCAAGATGTGGTGGATGGGGAAAAAGAACGATCCGAAGACCACCGAATCGAATCATCCCTCTTGAAATCGAAAACTCACCTCAAAATTTCCTCGAAAACGAAAATTCGAAGACTCAGCCAACGCCATCACATGATTTCGAAAAATCGATGACAAAGGAAACTGATACGAATCTAATCAGAGGAAAAACCCGATACTCACTCAGACAACAGAAAAAAGTGAACTACGACGAATCAAGACAGGAGAACGGAGACGATGAAGCAAGATCATCCAATCAAGAAGGATCAGAACGAAAATCATCCTTCAGAACGAACAAGATATCAACTTTATCTATGGCTATGATAATTTTGATGATCGCTACCCAAGGATCTACAGCAGCTGTTGTCACAACTCCAAGTCAAATATCACAAGAAGACATATGCACAGACGCCGGAATCAGAATTCGTATGGAAAAATTCAAGAAAGTTGAAGTCTGTGTAAACCATTATTGCACAACCAGGGACAGCCCAAGCGAGGAAAAATGGAAGGATATTTGGTTACCTCCATCTATCAAACGACAAGAGCAACTCATAAAAATGAAGAAACTGCAGAAAGAGGACATAAAAATCTCCCAAATGACATGCCCAGCCATTCCATTCTGCAAAACGATCGACTGCACTTGGTGTCTACCAAATCTAGCGAACCCAGAATGTCACCCAATTTTCGCCATCACGGGAGGAGTCATCACATTCTATCTGATCTTGACAATGCTCTACGTGATCAGCACAGTCCCGATTAGACTCGGAGGACCATGTCTCCTCGCTATCAAGCTCATCCGGATTTTAATAAAATTGGTCATCGTGATAGTTATATTCATGGGAAATCTCGCCAGCATTATGTGGAGAACTATCAAAAAGTGGAGACGAAGAGCAAGAGGCAATCGCCAAGAAATATACAGCCTAGTTCAACCAATCATCATGATCATATTAATTGTATCGACGACAAATGCTTGCCAAGAAATTGAAATGATGAACAATAGGATGCAAATCTGCACGAAATACGCAAATGGATCAACAAATTGCCATATAAGGACATCAGAAATAATCCAAATGAATCCACTCAAACGCGAAGCATGCATACGACTCAATCATAATGGACAAGCCATTCGTGAGATTCGAATCAACTGGAAATCAATCGAACTAAAATGCCTAAGAAACCCACGATACTTCTCACGTGAAGTAGAACAAAAGGTACTGAGCGCAAAGCGATGCCCACATATGGGATCGTGCACCGGAAAGAAGTGCATGGACATCAACAGAAACTCAATCCTTCCCGAACTAAGCGAAGCCAACACCTACCTCGGAACGACAGGATGTGTTGCAAGTTGCGGATCGTTAGGATGCGATTGTTTTTACCCCAGCAGCGCATGTCTCTTCTACAGGTTATATGCAGAACCTACAAGCGACGAAATCCTTGAAATCATGGATTGCCAATCATGGGATGAACGACTGAAATTAGAAGTGGCCATCGCCAATCTACACACATCTGAGAACAATTTCAAACAATACAAGATTCTCACAAAACTGAACGAACCATTTCAACTCGAAGGCTTCGAATTACGATTATCATCCATTCATATTCCACCTTCGCCAATTCTGAAAAGCTGGTTCATTCTATCAAGGAATCACACCATCATGGAAGAACAAGAACTGAATTTACCAGTCAAATGTTCATCGCGTCAAGAAGCAAAAAATCTAATGAAATGCACTTTCACCGAAAATTGCAAATGCGAAGCAGCTGAAGAAGAAATGAAGTGCAATTGCATCAACTACAACTTCAGTAATGAACTACAAACTCTAGAGAAAGTTCTACCAATCTCAACAAGTATCTGGAATTTACGACGAGTAGGAAACACAATCATCGGATCAACAGATGCGACAACATCAACAACAATCACGAGCGATATAAATCAAGATGTCATTCCAGTAATTCTACGATCACATGAAATCTGTAAAGTTCAAGTCGAAGCAACGATCGGATGTTACCAATGCGAGCAAGGAATAAAAACCGACATTATGCAAATCCGAAAAGGAAGACGTCATGGCAGATATCAACTGCAGCTCCGAAAAATTCGCGATTCCATGTTCACCGGCAGGACGAAAATCCACAATCCGATTCTCATCGGAAACTGCGCGGTTCAGAAGAAACTGCGAGACCACCTGTGGAGGAAACCAGACAACTCAATTTGAAGTGATTGCATTACTCAAATTTCACGGAAATTTGTGGGACGCATCATGGAAAATTATCGAAGGAAAATCGAAAACTTACGATGAAATCAAATTACCGGACTTCAATCATATCTGGACTACGTACCTCAACTACATGAAGACACTACTGATCCTGATCATCGTCATCGGAATAATCGCAGTCATCATCTATACCACCATAGCCCGTTATGGCAGCCAAATTGTCATCTCCACAATCATCATATGCATAAAGATTGCATTATTTATCATAATATTGCCATTCAAAATCGCACGAAATTGTTGGAGATCCATGCATGTTATCACCATCATGTATCTAACCATACGCATGACAACTGCATGTACAATCAGCTACACAATCTCAACGTCATTGATTTCAGCCCGGAAAACAATGAACTTCTCATACACTGAACCCGAAAGAACAGACTATTTGGCCAGAAGAAGATGCCATAGAATCAAAGAAATCTTCCATGAAATGTTCGCGGCAGGACATGTCTTCGAACAAAAAGCGGACACGGCAGACAAAACGCTTGAGGAAGTAGCAAAAATGCGAAGCAATGCAATCGGAAACAGATGGTCCGTGAACCGATTCAGAACCGAACAAGAAGCACGGGACAAGATTATGGACACAATCATCACAGTGCAAAGCTCCTTCAATCGATACGCTCAAGCCATGGACAAAATCACAGATTTGCTAATACTGGGAGACATAGACACCTTAGAAACGGCCATCCGCATAGAGAACGAAGGAATGGAGAAAAGCAGGATCAAAGCAAGATTCGAGGGAATCATGAACCGACTCAGCTCAGCCTACAAGACAGCAAAGTTGGAACACGACCGACACACACAGGAAAGATTGATTGCCCAGAACAAAGAAGTTAACGAATGGAGAACAACGGCCATGGAAGCTACGATTCAAATCAAGGAGATCAAAGAATACCTCCGAAGACATCAATCCGACAAGGAACAAATGACAGGATTACTAATGGATCATAACCAACAACTATTTGAGGCCATTCAAAAAACAATGCGAGAATGCGCCAAAAACATTGAAAACACTTGCCAGTCATTCGCGCCGGAGGCCCAAGGTCGAGCCAGAAGCACGACAAAATCTCCAAGGCCAAACGCAAAATCCCGAAATTCGTCATCCCGCTCGCCAAGATCAAGCAGCAGTGAAACACCCAAGTCATATGCGAGATCAAATACGAAATCGAGATCACGATCGAAATCAAGATCACAATCACGATCAAGAAAAACATATCGTCAACATCATCGACGAGAATCACAAGATCGCAACAATCAACGCCATCGAAGAGAATCAGAAGACAGCAACAATCAACGCCATCGAAGAGAATCAGAAGACCGCAACGATCAACGCCATCACGGGAAAACCGGACTCATCATACGACGGATAGCCACTGAAAACACCCGCGATGGAGACGACTTGAATTGTGCATTTTGCTACAGACCGCACTTTTCCGACAAATGCTTCGAAATCACAAACGCCAAGGACCGAGAGCGTCATCTGGAGAAAACGGATAGATGCAAGAGGTGCGTGAAGCGGAACCATCGAGGAATATGCCATTCGAAATGTTATTACTGCTCAACTCACGGAAGGATGGAAGCAGCAAAGACCCACCACACGGCCATTTGTCGACTCCCCAACGTCACCGTCCTTGAGGGGGAGTGTCATTAATGACTACCGGAAAGTAGTCTAAAGGCCATCACAAATCATTCCTCGCCATCACAATTCAATATCTGAAGCACATTATTGAAAGTTTAAAATTGATAAACTATTATTAAATTGTACCGCCAAAGCCACACGCCACCAAAGCCACCTACGCACACAGTGTAACCTTTATATTGCATTCGTGTGCCCCTATAAAAGGGAGCCTCAACGCCCATTTTTTCAATTTCTTTCCCTTCGTTGGTTGTTGTTCAACTTATATTCAATTTATGTCCAATTCATGTTTAACTTATTTTTAATTTATTTCTTTTACAATAAAGTTTAATTACCCAAGTTTGAGGTTGTCCATCTCCTACTGGTTAATAAATTTGGTGAGAGCATTATGCATATAATATTAGTATTAAAATATAATTAGTAGTCGATAAACAATTATTTTTTTGAACTCTATCATTACGTAATATCTCTTACCTTGCCGACTGAGTGCTTGATTCCATTTGTTCGCTTAGGCGAATAAGCATTATAATTAAAATAATTATATTTTTCATCAATCGCATTCCTATTTTTTCAACAATTATTTCTGTAAAATAAAAAAATGCATCAAATAAATTAGAGTATATAAAAACTCATAGCTTCACTTATAAATATGCATTTATTATCATTCTCATATTTTCATCCAAATATCATATATATGTATATGTTTTTTTTTTCATTTTCAACACGAGTAACAACAATTGTACAAGATTCGCCATATAAGTAATGTGAGGAAGCAACCGTATGGAATGGAGCAAATAGAAAGAAAAATAAACATATTTTCTCCAAATTAATATTATTATGCACAGTAGAAAGGTGTTAGAAAGAAAATGATGTTTTGAACCCGTTCGATATTATATATATATGGTATTGATTTTGTTCGGAAATGTTGTAAAGCTCGTCTTCGTCGAGGTAAACGTTAACTTCTTTTCTTGTTAGTTGTTTATTTTTGTTGCCACATTCAATGCCGCGACGATATCGTCGAGAGTTGGCGATACTGGTCGAGGACGCGAAGAATTGATAATATCAGGCTGGCATTTTTCGGCCCTAAAATCAAACGAATTGACTTAAAATTGAATTTAGAGCTCAATTAATACTCACGGAATACTTGTTCTCGCTTGGATTACAGTTTCATCATCAGATGTACGTCGAGAGGAGGATCCACTTAAATGATACGAGATTAACTAGTATGAAAGAATATGCAAACCTTTGAGAATTTGACCGAGCGTCTAAAATAGCTGATTCACTTCCACGTCTAAGAGTACTTGAGGCGCTCGATAAGATACTCCTGAAAAATAGCGATGAGAAGGTGAAAATCGAATTAGAAATGAATTATATATAATCATAGTTAGTAATATTACATATAATAATAGAAAATTTCTGCTTCAGAGAAACCAGAATTCAAAAAAACGCACGATGTAATCTTTGAGTCATTGTTGTTCGAATTATCACGCCTCATCAATTGCAGCTGATCCCTGAGCGAAGTTTTTCCGATCATCCGAACACCTGTCGATGCCGCTCCAGCCGAGACAACCGACATGTCAGACAGACTTCCGCCGTTACTCGATGCCGGCAATGTCGTCGCGCGCTGCTTGATCATCGGAGCGTAGAGTGCGTCACGGGCGTCGCGCGCGTCAACAACATCGTCGATTTCTTGATAATCGCGTTGTTTGCCGCTGCTGCCGCCACCAATGGGACTAATCGAACATGAAGCGGCGTATTGCGATGAGAGTAATGCCGGCGGCGAGACGTAATCGCGTTCTTCGTGTGTCTCAACGTGCGAGTGTCGAAGCATCGACGTCACGCCTGCACTATCCGAGTTTTTGAATATATTGTTGAGTTCATTCGCGATTCGATGAGGCATTTCCGTGCGCAGTAGTGGAGGAAGGGACTCATCTTTGGATTGTTCCGATCGATTCGATGATCTAATCATATTTTGGGATACAATATGAATGTAAAGGTTGTGAAATACCTGCTAGATGGCATTGGTGGAAAATCATTTTCATGTGGAGAAGCACCATTTGTGTTTGCTTGTGATGAGGTCGTATTGGTGTGACAAAGCATGGGGGATGGGATCATTCCTCGATCAGCCGATTCATACGTCGAGCCGTACATATTCCGCATGTTTGGAGTTTTATCAGTAACGTCGTCATCCTCAGAAACCAAATCGCTGCAAAAAAAAATGGATTAGCCGACAACTTTGCAAAACTCAATTACTTTTCCTCGGTGAAATGACCATCGTCTGGTCGCTGCATAGCGTATTTATCGTAGATTGGACCAGGAATGTCTCGTGGGAACACTTCATCAGCGTGAATTATGAGATTCCTCACAAGTTCGTTGACATAGTTATGATAGAACACTTGATCTTTGCCTTCAGGAATTGGAAGCAAGGTGGGACCGAAGCAGATCGCCAAATTATGCGGCTCCATCATGTTCTCATCAGCGAATTCGCATAGATGCGACAAGAAGGCGAACAGAAAACGTAAGAGAAGAATGTGCGAAAGCGGCAGTTTGACAATCAAATCACGAGTCTGAAAATGAAATAAATTAAATTCATTTCTTAAATTTCACAATTTCCAGATGTCATGCTTAGCCGAAAAAATGGAGCACGGCGTGACCTGACCTAATTTGCCAGCAATCACGACGTGGCTTCACAACAACCATCAAAATCTTTCATCAAAATTAACTTTCTTTTCGATTATTTGCTGTTCTCTTTTTTGTATTCATTTCCAGCTTAGTTGGATTGAGACCACTTAATGATGTCTTCGGTTGATAATCGCCAAAACAACAACTCGGTATTAAAACCAAGGTTTAATTGAATTCCAAATTTCAATGTTTTAAACAGATCGAAGACAACAAAGTTGACGAAGTTACAGCAGCTCTTCTAACTCCGCCAGCTACTGATTTTTCGAAAAAAGCGGCGAGTGGAGTCTCAACTGCATCTATCAGAACTGAAGTCTTTCCGACCGATCATAGTATTTCAGCAGAAGGCGACAATTGTTACGGGGTAAGAATAAATAAATGATTAATCAATTTGAAGCGGATCTTTTTAAAGGATACTCATTCAAAGGTTTCCGAAAGTGGTGCCGAAATGAAAACTCTCCTCAAACTGATAGACAAAGGTAAGAAGGGGCTCTCATTTCATAAGATATTATTCTATGAGAAATACGAATACATTCCAAGATACGCAGTTTCCGAAATTTAGAAATTGCCAAAGTTTCGACATCGGAAGAATTTGAAGAAGAACGCTCAACGACGCCTCCACGAACTCACGAGGCAGCTTCTTATAAAAGCAGCGCGCCTCAGTTTCAATCACAATATAAGGCAACAAATTAATGACCGAAAAATTGAAATCGAATATTTTAGAGGGACCATTTGTTCCAAAATCCTTCCGAATTTGAGCCACTTTATGAATCGGCGGAGTTTACCAAAAATTATCATTCTGGAGATTTTGCTCATCAGATCACCAAAGAAAACCGAATTACGATAACAGAAACTTTATACGTTCCTGTCAAGAAATATCCAAAAGTATGAAATTAATCAAATCTCTTCTAGAAATGTGTTGAATTCAGTACAATTTCGTTGGAAGGATTCTGGGACCTCGCGGAATGACCGTAAAGCAGCTCGAGAAAGAAACTGGATGCAAGATTTTTGTGCGTGGTCGGGCTTCGAACATGGCGGTAAGTAAAACACTCATTGCCAACTGTCATGAGAATTTCAGTTTAATCCTCATACAAAAATGATGCGTGGAGGAGTGATCTCGAACAAATCGTCTCTGTCGACCATATCCCAAGGTGCTTTGACAGATGATCCACTTCACGTCTATATCGAAGTGACTGATTATGAAACAAACGCAAAACGCAAAATGTCGTCGGCAGTTTCGATTATCAAAGATCTTCTTTCACCACCGGTAAATTTAAGCAAACCTACAATGTTTGATCTATTCGCGTCTAGGCAGATGGAAAGGATGAATTGAAAAGACAGCAATTAGTGGATATTTCGCTCATCAACGGAACATATCGTCCAACCCCTGCGACTGCTAATTCTGTTCACCGTCCTCGAAGAATCAACCATGCTGCACCAAACGTGACACTTGATCCAACATCGGCTCCGATTGAGGAACTTCAGCGAATGACATTGAATAGAAATGATAACGCCCAAAAGCTGGAAGCAAAAAATCATGCCTACAGGTTGGTGCCATGATGATGTCAAAAATCTAGTACTCAATCAGAATTCCACAACAGCGAAAATGGCATTCACCGCGAGGATTTGAACAAGATGCCGAAGAATACGCCAATTCGACGTCATCTCGCGAATATGTTACCGATATTGTGAACAAAACCAAACAGGTAAGCCAATGATATTTGGCTCTTAATTCGACTAACCCGTTCGTACATTAAGGCTGCGAGAGTAATTTTCAAAGACGATGGCACATGCGACGAAGAGTCAACGCGAATCGGCCGCCCGCTTTCACCGGCAACTGTCGCCGAATCATTGAAGTGCGTTTGGTCGGCGTTTGCCCCGTATTCGTTTTGAAAGGCAATTTATTCACAAATTTCGAAGAGCTCAATACGAAAAGAAGAAAAAATTATGCCATTTTCCAAAAAAAATTCCGAGTTCAGCATTCTCACACAATTACTTGAATAAAATCTTAATACTAAATATTTGTGTTCGTCCAGTCTGTGTTTGTCCTTGTGTGTGAAATTGAAAAAAAAAACCACTCTTACGCTAAACGTTTTTAGGCTGGTTCAGTCATTGATCGACTCTCACAAAAATATTCCAATCGGAAAGATCGGTGAGCCGCAATCAACTCATAGTATTGTTGATCATCCAGTGCTTGACCCAACTCCAGTCCTTCAGCCGCCAATTGGTAATTTCTAACCCACTAAAAAAAAGTAAAAAAAATTAACAGATTACTCCTACTATCCAGCGCATATGACATCGGTGTCTGATAGTCAAGCCTATATGTACCCGCCGCCGCAGCAAATGGTCGATTTCATTCCTTCGCCATACTATCCGTCCCGCCAATCCGATTCGATGCCTCTTCCACCACCACCGCCACCGATGCCTTTATATCCTCTCCCAGGCTTAGTTTATATGCTCCCCGGAAGTTATATCGAAAAATTTGTGCCCCAGGGATACTAGATTAATTATATGATCGTTTTATCAACTCGATTGTTTGACACCTACTCGTTTATAGCATCTAGCCTCGTTTTATATTTGAATTTTCAAACAAATTTTATATGATTTTTTAGTAGAAAGCAAGAAATAAGGAAAGTATGTTTTCGATTATCGGCACCGGATCGTATTCGCATTCTTTTTTCACATTTTTACCCTACCGTATTTGCATTATATTTAATATCACATTTTGGCGTAATTGTGAAAGTTCCTTATGATTCCGATGAAACATCACCTTTTTAATAAATTCGGCTGACGACTCCGCTTTTGCACAATCGCAAAACTGCTCGAACATGAATATCGGGAATATGGGCTCGCGCAACTCGCGGAAGTATAGCTTTAGTACACCAGCCGCCGAGTTTGACTCTGTTCCATCTTCAAGGTACGAGAAAAGATCTTCTCCTAAACATTAATCATTTTTTTTAACTCGAAAATCTACAGCATGCCTCGTTCGTAAGCTTCTTTGAATCGATTAATTTCTGATTGTGATCCAGAAACTCGAAACAATCCCTGATTTCGCAACGAGAATCGCGATAAGTAGCTGATTGCCGATTCAACGAGAAGCGGAATTGCTTCACCAGTGGCTTCAACGTATTCGTCGAGGCTTCCACCAAAAAGTTTCGGTCTTGGTCGAAGTTCCTGATCCTTGTCCACAATTCCACCAATTCTTTTTGGCTTCAATCGTCGGTCGTCTTTCTGTGGATGAGCATGACCATTTTCCGATGGCGGTCCATTTCTAGCGTCGGTCAGAAGCCCATTCGGTGAGGTTTGGAGAGAAACTCCTACTTTCGCCAGAGCTTCTCCAATTGCTGCGCTTCTTGCTTCAAGCCGTTCCATAAGATTACCGTTGAGAAGAAACAGCTCAAACTTCTATAAAGCGTTGCTTAGATTTCTAGAGAAAATACGAATCTACCTTCAAATAGTATTGATATGTTACATATAGATCATTTCTCCACTTTGTGGCATCTCCTTCAAACGCAGTATTGTAGAGCGTTAGAAGCTGTTTCTCAGAGGCTTCCAGCGACTTCCAGACCTCGTCAATTTCAAATTGAAGACCTTCAAGTCGCTTTTCAATTTGCATTTGCCGTTGGAGAAGATCAGCGGACAAGTTTTGTTCGGCAGAAACTTCGCAAATTGTATCGCCCAACTGTGGTCTACAAAATTTGTATTCAAATTGAAAATACTCAAATCCAATCAATTTCACCTGAATTCGAACATTTTGGGTAACATGAAAAGCTGATGATTTGCCTCGAAAAATCTCTGCTTGTCGGCTTTTGCGTCCACCGATGATCTTAATGTGCCCAACTCCGCCAAACAATCCATTTCGTGCTGTGTGATGCGTTTACGCTCATCAATCACTTTTTCTAAACACAATTCATCAAATTCATAGAACAAAGAAAATCGAATTTTCTCACCAAGAATAGCACGAAGCCAGAAATCCATACCCAAATCCATACAATCGATGAGATATGATAAGTCTTGTGCAAAGAAGCGATGAAGAGCAGCATTCGCCGCCTTTACACAAAGCAAATACTCGTTTCGCGCTTTTATACATTTAAGGCGAACTGCTTCAAATTTTTCCTCTCGCTTAATTTAAAATTTGTAAAATTTAAATGGCATTCGTATGGACTTACTCGTTTATAATATTTGACAAGTGAGCGATGCCTCCTCGAACTTTCGAATTTCTCAGCATTCGCTTCTTCATATTTTCTCACATCATCTTCCGCCGACTTCTTTTTTCGCTCGATTCCGCACATTTCAGCATAGCAAAGTTGATAAGTTTTCATGGCAGTCTGCAGCTCGTTTAGAACCCGATTGAGCTCAGTATGAGAAAATGAGCCGATTTCACGACACTGCAAAATGATGGCAGTGAAATTAGGTGGAAACAGAATGGGCTTACTCGTTTGGAGATTTTTGCCAAATCTTCACATCTTGTTTCGATACTCGATGTCATCTGTTTGCTATACAACTCGCTGAGACTCTGAAAAAACGAATTTTGAAAATGTGTGAAAATTGAAATTGTATTAATAGTTTCGAAAATGAATAACGCAATTAATCATCAATTATCTAGCAAACCAAATACTCTTACATGTCTCTTTTTCGATTCCTCTTTTGTCTGCTCAACTAAAGTGTGCCAAACTGTGCTGCAAGTGTGTTGTGGCCAAGCATCTCTTCTTAATAACGACATTTTTCAAAAATTAGCAATTTTTGTAAAAACATACCTGCTCCTTTCTGATTTGTGTTTTTGTGCTATGCTTTTAGACAATTTCTCCAGTTTTGCCGCATATTCGCTCTCAATTTCTCCTCTCTTTCGAAAATAATCCTGAAAAATTAGAATTATTATCAAATTTAATTTAATAAACGATTCTTACCTGTAACTCTGACAAACTACTTAGCTGCACATCAGTCCGATCACCCAAACATTTGAGTTGATCGCTCATTTTGACCCGAAACTCTGCAAAAAACACCATCTTCAGACGACTAGTAAAGCAAGAAATAAGGTTTTTTGCGAGCAAGATTGAAATGTCGGATGGCCAACATTCTTTATCGCCTGCCTTTTTCGGACACAGGATAAACAACACAAATAGCACATATATGAATGTTTGCGGAATGTTTAAAGGATTTGTGTAAGAATCTCATGTAGCGCAAAAGAAAAAAAAGAAACATTACGAAATTGACCATGGAAAGACATTATTTCATCTTGATTTACGACAAGCGTTCTTTTTTTTTTAAGTAAAAATGATGTTTTCACCAAACATTTTGGTAGAAATTGATTTTTTCAACAAACATTTCATCTTTTAGGAAGCTTATCGTAAGAAATTATAATGAAAAAACATTTAATAAAAAAACCATATCAATATTAAATACTTATGGCTATTTTTTAATATATAGAATTACTTATAAACTTCTACCCTGGTGCGCAACTCGTTGGAACAGGTGTGGTTCTTCGAGCGAACACATTGACGAAGTATCAAATTACCAGATTTCTCATTCAGAAACTGGACTCATCGTTTAGACGAAAAATTGGAATGGCAAAATAAAAAAACGCTCATCAAAAGAGCAAGTCGCGCACACTGGGCAGCCAGAAGAAAAAAAACACAGTGACCACATGAAAATACGAGGAAGATGATGCTTTTGCTAACCGGGAGTGAAAAGAAATGAAGACGAGATGAAGAGCACTTTTTCACGGGCGGCGCGCGCCCAACGGCGGCGGCGGCCTCGGCAGCCACATTGAAAGACGTGAACGACAAGCACAAAGATGAACGACATCCCTCCAAATGTGGCGGATCCGACGGGTCCCGCCAGTCCGTGCGCTAGCACACGCCTCCTCCTTTCATTGCATAATAGAATCGGTATTGTGCTGGCGCTTAAGGGGGGGGGGAGAAAAGACAGAGAACGAGCACAAACCACCCCATCCTTGTCTATTTCAATATATTATGGCTATTTAGATGCCAAAGCTGTCGCGCATGCGCACTTTCAATTGTATCATATTCCAAATGGGCACCACTAGAATTCGTGAAAACCGTGAGAAATAACGCTGTTGACATATATATATAACACGGTGGTAGTGGCGATGTCGGCGACACACCATGAACACAGGTATTTCGAATAGTGCAGGCAAGTGTAAAACGACGCAACAAAAAGAAGATGGATGAGATAAGCCGATGGCTACGAGTCAAGAATTAACTCACTCGAGCAATTAATTGCTCAGGTCACTTATCAGCTCCTAGGTTTAATGAGAGATATTCTGCTGGTTTGCGTTGAGAAAACAGAACAAATAGTTGATGAGAAGAATGAAGAGATTTCAATTAACGTTCATTAACATACATACATTCTTTGGACCTTCAAAATCAAGTGTAACTTTAGAATTCTCTATTAGTCAAGACTATACAATCTGCCAAGAATTGACTATACAAGTCCGAAAAAATAAAGTTCGAACAATGTTGTGTCGCAAACATGCATATATAAATATTTTTCGAAAACGGTCGTCTCTTCTAAACGTTTTTTGTCCATGTTGCCTTATATTATTTTTCTGTAACAATTTTTGCATAAAGCATTTGCAAATATAAATAAGAAGAACTGCTGCCTATGGAAATAACGAAAATAATACAAATCTCTGAGGATCTCCTCAAATACATAGAAATTGAAAATGAAAACCACATAACGTCCACTTGATGTTTTTCTCCTCTTTTTACAATACATATCGAACATTTTAATGTTCTAGTGCGCGATTGAACATCGACTAACAATTGACAGCCCACAACGAGAGGTGATCAGACCAAAAAATCATCAATTATTCGTATCAATCCGCAAATAACAGCAAAATTTTTATATTTATTTTCATGAGAAACGACTTCGTTATCTGATATCTAATAAAATGAATAATGGATATTCACGTAACGTACGAATACTCCGGAATTTCGATTATTATATCATTCCATAGAATTTCAATTTTTATGTGGCGATTTGAAGACAATTTTCAAGTTCGCTTTCTTGAAATTTTAATTAAATTTTTGATTTTTTTTTTAAATTTTGAATCACGAGATTTATAAGATCTATTATCTCTTTTAATAAGGATCGATTGATCTGTTTATTGAAAATCAAACCTCGGCCGATCATGCGATCCAAAATCAACAGTAAAACATGAAATAAATTTAGAAATGATTAGCTTTAATAAAAAATCACGCTCAATGTGGAAATTAGGAATTATTTCATATGAAAAAATTTTAACAAAGGAAATATAAGTTTTACACGAAGTAGACGTAGACAACAAATGTTACTCTAATAACATTCCAGAAAAGTGAAATGTGATTACTCAATTGATTTTCTAAGGTAATATGAATGTCGCAAAGAAAAATCGAGCGAAAAACAAAAAAAAAAGAGTTTGAAGCAACTTTTAACGAAGTCAGAACTGACAAATAACAATAATAACGGGAGAAACCGACGAAAATTAACGACCAACCTTGAAAATCGTAGGTGTCATCAACTCCGATCGAAGCGCAAAGAGGTAGTCGAATACTCATTTTGGGCGCATATCACACATTGATCACCCGCCGCGATTTAAGATATTGACGAAAAACGCCGAGACTAAAGAGTAGAAGGATGTGTGCGGATGGAAACAGGCCAAGCAGGCGGAGCGAGCGGGTCCCGTAACACACACACACCGAGCCACTCACACACACACACACATGAGATATATATATAATCATCATCATCATCGGATATCCAACGAAACGACTTTACATTCTTTGTGCTATTCGTTCGGGGTCTCCCGTTTCATTACCAACCTGGTCAATTCCGAGGTGAACACCGATTCTTTCGGCAGTCGATTCGTTTAATAAGCTCAATTACACGTCAAAATCCGGAAGCCTCGAAACCTCTTTGGCGTATACTCGTCGAATGTTGGCATTCACCAAAACAAGAACAATCGCAATAAATTCTGGCAGAAGAGGGTAGGGGGACAACTAGAATGCATCTTCTTTGTGCCTGATCGCCAACACCGTAATATAAATGATCCCAAATGGAAATGAGAAAATGAAAATGGAACAGAACAGAGATGATTCACAATTTGAGAAGAATATTTTGACAGAGAACCAATTCGAGAAAACCGAGTGGGATTTTTGAAATATTCCAACCATCAATTATCCTATAGAAAATTCTCACCAGCCGAACACATTTTATTGTTTGGCCCTAAAAAGCGCGTGTGTCAAATTACAATTAGCAATAAATCATAATTATGAGTCCCAACACACCAACCGTTCCAACAGAAAACCAAAAAAAGGGCACCCACCTTTAGATGTGCATTCCAAATCGTGCATCATCGCTTTCTCTTGCTTCTGATGTGCTTGCTTTTTCAAATCTTGCGAACATCGTCGATCGACACTTTCCTCGGTCGTTTCCGACGTCATCGAATGTCGATGATATTTGATGGGCTGCAAATCGAAAAATGATGATGAACGGAAATCAATCTCGCCGATTGGAAAAAAAGCGAATCACGAGAATCGAAAATAATTTATAACATAAACGAATGGAATGAAGAGATAAATAAATATGAACAAACTTCGAACGCCTTTTTTAGAAATTGAGTAATATTTGTACTCTTATTTTTATAATTGACTATGACAAATATGAAACGAATAAAAACTATGTATTTATAATAAAAATAACACATATTTTAATAAAAATACCAACTGTTTTTATTCGATCAACAGTTTTAAGTACCCAGTAATTATCAAAAATAATTCAACATGAAGCCAATCGGATTAAAATGGGATATAAAGCATTGAAACCGGTTCGTTTTTGTACGCTGGATAGTAGTTTTTTGACATAAATTAATAGCATTATAAAAAAAATATGAAAACAAGAATAAAATCTAGAGAATTTGGGTCTTGGTTAACTTTGTAATTTTCGGCGACTTATAAGTTCTGTTTGTCTAACTAAAGTTGTTCAATAGACTCGGAAATTTCCAACTTTCGAAACGATTAGTTATTAATTTGTACAAACGCCCTCTTACATTGTCGTTTCAATACTCGCAGATACGAGTTGATGTGACTCACACTTGATTTATGAGCACTAACGATTTGCGCCCGCTCATAAAACGATGGCAATTCTGACATAAGGGAGCGAATCGGCGAACAAAACGTTTAAAAGCAAACAAATGAGGTATAAAAATAAAATTAGATATTAAAAAAAAACAGCTTCTGGATTTTGCAAAACAGCGCAGAAGCAATTCACAACGAGCACAAGCAGCAACAACACAAGAAAACCAATGCCCCTACAAATGAGTCATATTTCATCGCGTCGCAAGGGTGCAGGATTATCCACAAATGGGACAAGATGTGCGCGCGAGAACGCACACGTACTAGAAGCGCGTCCAGAGAATCGGCAGAGGACAGGGTGCGGGAATGTTTATATTAGTACCAACAACTCGACAACATCAACTAAGTATTATAATAGCACGCAAACCCAGCCTCCAAATGGATATTGTTGGCCCGCGTGCGCGAATCATTCACTTATCTTTATTGTCCATCAAATGGTTGACGATTCGCCCTTTTCGCAACAAGTTGTAACACCTGGCAACCGTCCAAAACATTTTTTAATAAATACGGTAGGAAATTCTAGACAACTTTTCGAAATATTCAAACAATCAAATTCAATATTCTGTAAAAGAAAAGAGGTGTGTATAAAAGTTTCTGAGTATAAGTACTGGCCAGATGAGATTTAGAAAAAAAACACACATGAAACTATAATAAAAATTGCAATAGAAAAATGGCGGAGCCTAGAGCAAGCGTCACCTAAAAATTTTCTAATGCGCATTTATTTCCAACATAATGTACTATACTTCCTGAAAAGAATTAGCCTTTGAATTGCATTTGAGAAAGGTTTTTCTCATCTGAAAAAAATGCATTGATATCCAAAAAACTGAATCACGATTTAATAACAATGCCAAAAAAATGGTCAAAACGATTTGTCTTCATTCTAACTGACCCATAATATGAAGGTCGAATGCGCACGAGCCACTCAACACTACTGCAGAAAAAATTCAATCAATACGGAATTATAAATTGGGTTTGAGCAATTATCGTAATGGTGACCCTTTTCTGCAGACATGAAATTGAACTAGGCATTTTCGGCGAAATTCAAAATTGACGAAATTATGAACGAAATTGAAAAGGTTGAAGAATAAGACAAAACCGTGAGTCTATTTGAACAGTCGTCGAAACTCCCATTGGAGCAGCCGATGGAGGTGAGGGCGGCGAGTCTAATCGACACAGGAGAAAATACTTTAAACGTGTGAAACGCAAGAGTTTCGAATGAATGTTTGCCGTAATTAACAGGCTGGCCGGCGACCACGGACATATACAAACATCATGTACGGAGCAGCCGCGCGCCTCGCCCCGTCTGCTTTGCTAACAACAATTCGTTTGGCGATTGTCCAAGCAAACCAAAAACGCCTTCGAATGCAAATTCAACGCAGGTGGCTGGCTACGGCTACGGCTGCTGCTGTTGAGGGTGTCGCCGCGAACAACGTATTCATGCGTGACTGTATCACGGTCAGTCCGTACATCTCCCGAATCCGGTATGTGCAATTGTGATTGAAATCGACGAGAAACTGATCGCAGGCCGCCGACCGACCGCTTGTTCGACACATCGTTCTTTTTGTTCCATACGCGGCTGCACCCGCAATTAAAATCCATTCAGTTCGACATGTCAAGCGGCTATAATTAAAGGAAAGCTCGGTGAACAAGAAAAAAAAAACAAACAGAAGGTCGTGGTTGGTTTCTGCAGGCGATCAAAGGGTGGGATTTCGAATAAAAAAAAACGAGAAGTGTAAACACTGGTATAAAAAGTGAATTCAAACGCGACCAGATGTGTGTATGTGCTGAAGAGAAGAGTTATTTTCAGAATTGAATAACCACCTGCGATCATGAAAGACAAATATTATTTATGCTGATTTCTCTTCTGGCGAAAGCATTTTCTAAGGAAAATAAAATTGCAGAAACCGAAAACACTCAAAAAAATATGGAATAGTGAAAACCCAATTTATGACGTGGCTCAAAGAAGTAGCTTCAACGAAAATCGATTGCTATATTTTTGGGGAGCTGAGTTAAATGGAGGCAATAACTCTCGTTTTAGACAATACTGCCGTGTTGCCCGGGGATTCAGAAAATGTGAAAAAGTATTGTCGACGTCGCGCGAAAATTGGCTGAATGCAAAAAATGAAAATTTATGAAAGCTTTCTTGGCGTGCAGGGTGCGTCTTCATCCCATCCTTACGCTTAGCTCGTAAATCTAAACTTTTAGCATTTAGTCAATTTGGCACTCTCGCAAGCGAAAATATGAGAAAATTATTTTTGCGAAAATATAAATTTCACACACCTCGAAAATGTTTAGAGTCTCCGATCAACATTAAAATTTCTTCATACCAGGATATTTTAGCATTTTATAGAAGGGAAAGGCCTGCTTTAAACAAACGAAAATTACTCTGATTTGGAGGGTTCCACCGGCTAAACGATCATAAATTTTTAATAGCGTCTTTGACAATGTTATTTTGCGAGCTCGCCTGAAAATTGGAAGGTTAAAGAGCGTCGTGCGTAATACTCCGCCGTTCAGACATGTGATTTCAATCTCATTATTTTTAAAACAGAAAAGAGAACATTTAAGAGAAAGAGAGAATAGTTGTGCAAAAAATAATGCAAAAATGCTTTTTACGAACACCAAAGACAATAATGATTATTGTATTGGGTGTTCTGTGAGGGCACCGACACGTTCATACGAGTGTGCGAGCAATAATCCGTTCGACAAACTCGGATTAGGCGACAAAATTGTATATCCACACCACAAATAGAATAGGCGGCACCCTTTTTTGCAAATTTCGATTCATTCATTCTAAAAAGGAAGGATGCGATGCGGCAAATGACGGAAATTATCTTGATCGCACTGTTGATGTGCGGGAGAGTTTTGAAGTTCGCGCGACAGGCACATTTATCTCAATTTCTATTCGGCAACGTCGAAAAACAACTTATTTAGTTTTTTTTAATTCAAAAATGAAATATGAATGTGCAGTTTTTGAAAATTCTCTGACTGTGTTTATGTTGCTTTTTAAAAATATCTCTAGCCTGTTAAAAAACACAGCCAACTTTTAAAATAGTGAATCCTTATATGTTGTTTAATTTAAATGCAACATTTTCATCGAAATGTTTTGACAAGTATAACCTTGGAGGGCATAAAAGTTTTACGGAATCGACTAATTGCGAATCATCTATAGATTGCGCATGCGAGGGTCATTATTCGAGTTAAACTCAAATTGCCTTCCATTTAGAGTAGATAAAACTTGTAGAGAGGATTGAGAGAGATAACCAATCAAATGAGAATACAGAACTCGAATGGCGCATAATGAGGTCATCAAGGAGAACATGCTGGGAAAAATAATTGATTCTCATTGCCAAAAACGTTTGACTGCTAACGACGCAAGAACAATTTCGCTCCGGAAGGCCACAAAATGGTGTTCAAAATAAAAAATATCTGGTGCCAATTGGCAAACAAGTATTTAACCGGAAATGGTTCGGTCCTTTTTACGAAAAAATGTAAATAAATGGGAACAAATGGTACATACGAATAAATGAGGGATGTCCACACGAGTGCTCGAAACAATAGGAATTGTTATTCAAATGATTGCGGTATCCGCGCGGTCAAAGAAGACATGTTGGACCATTGTTTCAAATGAAACAGTGCATTTTATGGAATGAGAGGTGGGCGCGAATTGAAAGAAATCAACGATGACAAACAATCTAAGAGTTTAGTGGTATAAAAACTGTAGAACAAATAAATCATATACTTAAGTGTTTAATTTTGATATTAATACGGCCGGCTTTCGCGCGTCTTCGGAAAATTGACCAATTGTAAATGGCAAAAAATTAGGGAAATGTTTTTGCATGGGCTTTTAAACCTATTTTTAGCTTGTAAATCTGCGCTGTTAGTCAAGACATCTCATAAAATTTTTTGCAATTTAAAAATCGTAATTCGAGAATGTAAAATCAAAATCCATTCAATTTTTGTTAAAAATTAATTGTTTCTTTTGTTTCCAACTTCAGATAAGGTAGTTGAAATCTTTCATACTTTAATCTACATTGGAAATCATGTTATAATTGGTTATAATTGCAAATAAATCTAAATTGCGTATTTGTGGGATTTTTAAATTGTTAAAATGATAATGAAAACAAAGATGTCAATTTTTATCGTATTACAATACGTTTTCCAAAGAACATTGAGCTTGAATTTCAAAAACACGAAAAAAAAAAATAAAAAAATTCAAATTTCAAATGGTTCGAGAGCGTTGTTTTCGAGAGGGTAAAGAGAAGTTGGGTCTCGTCGCGACTGCGCTGCGTTAGTGCACTCGAGTACGGTAGCCGTCTCAATGACATGGAACTTGAACCGTTGCAAGGGAGATTCTTTACATTTTCGATGATATTTTTATTGTTTCAATTATTTGCATTTAATTAAAAACTAATTATTATAGGATGGCGTATCAACCGCCGCCCTTTGCTCAAAATCCAGGAAATTCGCAGCAGCAATTTTACGCTTATCAAAATGGTGGTGCTCCTGGTAACTTCCAAAATTCGCAGCAACCTCCAGGTAAAAACAATTTCAATTGAAAAAACTACCAGTTTTTGATATTTTAGGGCAGTATCCTCCCGGGCAACAACCACCAGTACATCAGCAAGCGCTCGGCCAACGTATTGTTTAAGTTTGCGAGAAGTTGCAAATTTATTTTTTTTAGAACAATATGGATATAATGCCACTGGGGGCCCACCTCAGCCATTTCCTCAAATGAAGCAACCCAGCCCTCCAGGAGCCCAGATTCCATCTCAAGCCACTCCGCAGCCGCCAATCCCAAGTTCGACTACGCAGCAACATGCTCCTGCTACTGCTGCTCCAGCGCTTCCCAATCAGTATGCAGCTTCTCAGGGTATAAAGCCTGCAGTACCAAGCCCGTTCCCACAAGGTGCTGGTGCAAACCAAGCCAATTTACCTCAACCGCCTGGAGCTATTCCACCTTTACAACAATATCAACAACAGCAGCCACATCATTCCCAAAATCTACAGCCGTCTCAGACACAGCAGCCGCAACAACCGCAGAAACTTGTTGCGAACGGAGTTCCAAGTTCCTTCCCTCCAGGCACCTCTGGAACATTTCCTCCAGCTCCTGTTGCTCCTATTCAACAGCAACCTGGACCTCAGCGCCTTGGTCCAGGAGCTCCTAGTGCATTTCCTCCTACATCAGGAAATCAACAACAACAAGGTCCCCCAGCACCAGGCGGTTTTGCTCCACTAGGTCCTGGAGCACCAGGAGGTTTTCCACCAGGTGGCCCTGGAGGTTTTCCTGCTGGTCCCGGTGGTCCAGGAGCTTTTCCACCAGGTGGTCCTGGAGGTTTTCCTGCTGTTCCTGGTGGTCCAGGAGCATTTCCACCAGGACCTGGAGGACCGAATTTGCCTTCAAATTTCCCACCAGGACCCGGAGCACCGAATGGTTCGTCGAATTTCCCACCTGGCCAAGGTGGTTCAGGTGGATATCCAGCTGGACCGGGAGCTTTTCCACCAGGACCTGGAGGATTCCCACCAGGTTCTAGGGCGCCTGGTGCTCCAGGGGGCTATCCCGGTCCACCACAGCAACAGCAACAACGATTGGATCCAAACATGATGCCAAGCGCTGTAAATATTGTCCCTTTTTTACAGTTGGTTATATATTTATTTAGGTTCAAGTTATGGATGATGATATTGCCAGAGCAGGACTTTTTCCTACAGGATACCCGCATGCTGAACTTCCTCCTCTAACTTCTACCAATATTTTTGCTCAAGATCAAGGTTTTCGTAATTTTAGAAATATTTATCTTCTAAAGAAATTTTACAGGAAATTGTAATCCAAAATTCATGAGATCAACCCTTTATATGGCACCACAATCCAATGATATGTTGAAGTCGTCACAAATTCCTTTCGCCTTGTCCATTTCACCTTTTGCTCCATTGAATGAACTTGAGGTAATAAAGAGTCATTTTTTTTAATATGGTCAACCGAAAATTAAATAAATATTTAAATTTTAGCGTGAACCGCCTGTTGTCGATTTAGGACCTCAAGGACCAGTTCGCTGTCAACGCTGCAAGGCTTATATTTGCGCATTCATGGAGTTTCAAGACGGCGGAAGACGATTCCGTTGTCCATTCTGCAACGCGAGCACTCCAGGTTTTTAATAGAGGGTTAAAAAATCAATTTTCAATTTCAGTGGAAGAGACATATTTCGCACATCTTGATCACACTGGAAGAAGAACTGACATCGAAATGAGACCAGAATTGTTTTTGGGTGCTTACGATTTGGTTGCGACAAAGCAATATTGCAAGGTTTATTGTTTTTTTCGATTATTCAAACTTCCATTATTTTAGAACGGAGTCCCTCCGAAAGAGCCTGCGTTTATATTCATGATCGATGTTTCTTACAATGCATTGTCAAATGGAATGGTTCCGCTCTTGTGCCAAAATCTCGAAAAAGTTTTGAGTAGTTTGCCTAGAGAGTCTGGTCAACTTGATTCATCCATTCGCGTCGGATTGGCTACATTTGATCAAGCCGTCCATTTCTTCGATTTGTCTTCAGCGACGCCAAAGATGCTCGTCATGAGTTCGTTTTTTTTTTTAAATTTTGGCCACACTGTTTTGTTTATTCATCTGTTTTCAAATACGTTTAGGCGACGTGCAAGAGCCGTTCGTTCCATTGGTTGATGGTCTTCTTCTCCCGTACAATGAAGCGCTCTCAGGCTTACGAGCTGCGCTTGCTGAAATTCCAAAGATTTTCTCAGCATCGAGAACAACCGAAACGATTCTTCACCCTGTCGTTCAAGCTGGACTTGACGCATTGAAAGTATCACACATTTCTATAGATTATTTATATTGGGCCTTGGTTTCTTCAGTGTGCGGATCGGGCCGGAAAAGTGATCCTGTTTACGACAGTTTTGCCAACTTTCGATGCTCCTGGAAAATTAAAAACTAAGAACGAACGAAACCAGCTAGGAACGGATAAAGAGAAAAGTGCGCTGGTGCCACAAGATGATTCGTACACAAAACTCGGTGAGCAATGTGTCAAGTCTGGTGTGACGGTAAGATTCAGTTTTTCAAATCTTTGTTTAACCTTGGAATATTCAGGTTGATTTATTTTTGTTCCCGAATGCTTTTATTGATGTTGCAACTATTGGGCAACTTTCTGCAGTCACTGGAGGAAGCATTTTTAAATTCCAATACTTTTCGGTATGAAAAATTGTTTCTTAATTTATTAAAAAGATACGAGTTTTAGGCCGACAAAGACGGTGTTAGATTGTTGAAAGATTTGGAGAGACATATTTCAAAGAAAATCGCATTTGATTGCATGATGCGTGTTCGAACGTCTGCTGGAATTCGTCCAGTCACCTTCATGGGATCATTCTATATGGAAAATGCGACAGATTTGGAAATTGCGACTATTGACGAGAGTAAGGCGTTCATTACGGAAATCAAACACGATGATAAACTGCCGGATCAATCTGCGTTTATCCAAGTAAAATTTGTTGCTTTTATTTCAATTGATTTATTTCCATGTTCAAGGCTGCCACATTATACACCTCAATGACAGGTCAACGAAGACTTCGTATTCTGAATATGTGTCTGCCAGTCTATAATGACTACAACCAATTGTTCCGACTAGCTGATCCGGAAACTTTGACATCTTACATGTTCAAACAAGGTTTTTACTTAAAAGTAAAAATCATTTTTTTGAATTTCACCTTTTAGCTGTTCAATTGAATCGCGAGAAAGGTAATAAAGAAACTAAAGATCAACTTTCTCAACGATGCGCCCAATTCTTAGCCACTTATAGGTAAAATTCACATTATAATTCTCAAAAATTATCTGTAAAACTTTTGACATTTTAGAGAAAAATGCAACGAGTCGGCTCCACTCGGTCAATTGATTTTACCAGAATCTCTCAAACTGATGCCGCTGTATGTCAATTCGATTTTGAAAAATGATGCGATTAGCGGTGGAAGTGAAATGACGGTCGACGACAAAGTGTGGCAGATGGAATTGATCCGCGGAATTCGTGTCGAAGATGCGATGCCGCTCATTTATCCGCGAATTCTTCCAGTTTCGGACGTCGAACTTCCAGAAAGCGGAGAATTAAAGGAACTTCCAAAACCAATTCGATCAAGTATTGAATATTTCGATAACACGAAGGTGACTGTTTGATTTAATTGAAATCAATGAGAAAACAATTTAGTCTCGAATGTCTCACAAGAATTTGTTTTTAGGCGTTTATAATTGACAATGGTGTTGTGCTTTTCTTGTGGATTGGACTTGGAGTTCCTCAGCAGTGGGTACAGGACGTATTCGGAGTAGGAGCCGTAACACTGATTGACCATGAAACGGTTCGTTGTTTTAATAATTTAGCTGTATTGCTAAAGTGAATAATTGTAGGGAGTTATTCCGGAGAAAGATAATGCAAAATCTAGAGCATTGCGACGCATTATTGACTTGCTACCGAAGGGAATTCGTCAAAGAAAAGTGTTTGTAATTGTCGAAAAGAGTGGGCTTGAACCGTGGATGAAGAAGTTCTTGATTGAGGTAAACACAATTGTTAGAAAATTTGAAATAAATTGGAGATTTCAGGACAAATCATCGCCCACGAGCATGTCATACGTCGATTTCCTCTGTCATATTCATCGAGAAATTCGCAATTTGATTTCGTAAATGTTTTGAGAAGAAATCAAAATGTTTAGAATGTTATTAGATTGTATTTATTTGTTGATAATGTTCCGGCATAGAATTTGAGGAGCAGGTTACCGGTTCTACGCCTTTTCTTTCCGTGCCCTATATATTTTATGCAGTGCGACATTATTCTTAATTTTTACGGCTTCGGAATGTGTGTATCAAGTGTTTTTTTTAAGCTTAGCATCTTTTTCGTGTTCCAGTCAAAATTGCGTTATAAAACTCCTGAGAATTGTGATTAATTTAATTTATAAGTTTATTCTTTATTAATTTTGCTGTGAGAAAGAGAAAAAGTATATTAATAGATTCTAATTTATTTATTGTGATCCCAATTGTATTAATTCAGCATTGTACGGTATCGTTTATTGGTGTTTTATCTGGATTTTTATGAATAAATAAAATTCATGGTGGAATTTCGACGAATTATTTGTTGAGGCAAGTGTGCTCTAGCGAACCGCGGAGATTTTGAAATTTTGAATTTCATGTTTCGAAAATTTTTGTTTCGATCGAATTTCATATTCACTAAGAACCTAGAATTATTCAGGAATGTCTATTTCTCAATGGATGAAAAAAAGCGAATATAAAAATTTGTCAGATCGGTTTTTAATAACTGAAAAGGACAGAAAAGGTAGTTTTTTGTTAAATTATTACGAAACCGCTAATACATTGTCGGAAACAACATCACCAATATATCCAATTATTCTAGATTATTTATATTATTAGTATTTCAGGAGCTTATACCAGACAATATTATGAGATTTACGAAACCCGTCTCAATGAACTTCGACCTCGTATTCTTGAGAATGCGGATATTATGATAGGTGTTTTGCCATTTAAAAACATACATTTGACTGATATGTTTTAAGGAAAAGGAAAATATGAATTATTATCGTTAAGTGATGTGAATAACGATCAGAAAGGTTTGATACTTGGAGTTATTGTAAAGCAAATTGCTCAAAGACCATCTATACTGAAGGTTTTTTTTTTGTTTTTTGTTTCATATTTTTATCATTTCCTCAAAATTTTAGTCCCTTCTTAACGAGGATAAGGTTGCTTATGAAACTTATGAAGAAAATGATGAAGATGATTCGGAAATTCCAAGATATGTCGCTAGTAGCGAGGATCATATTGAACTCGAGTCCGACAAGCAAATTGTTCGACTTGAAGGCAATATCTCAATGAATGATTGTGCGACTGGTTGCTGTGTTGGAGTATATGGAGTTCTTGTATGTTCTTGATCTTATGGAAAATATATTTTTAATGGATACAACTTTTTTCTTTCTGTTCCATTTTTTGAAATTGCTTGATTTTTCACAGTATAATCATTCGATTTCATTTTCACGAATGCGGTATTGATTATGATTTTTTCACAGAGTGCCCAAGGTGTTTTCAATGTTGAACAAGTTGTATGGCCAAGTGTTACACTTCCGCCACCTCTTAAAGAATCACGAAGAAGCGTAATTGCGATTATGGGAGGGCTCGAGCTCAATGAAAATATCAAAAACCATGTAAGAACATATTCTAGTTTTATCAGCAACGCGTTTTTTAAGATGGACTCTCTCTGTGGATTTCATTTATTCAGCGAATGGCTTCATGGTGACTTTACCCCAAACGAAGTGGAATCAAATGCAATGAATCGTCTCGATAGGATTGTCATACTCGGACCAACACTTGCTCCAAAAAGTGTATGTTTTATATGGTAGTATATATATATATTTACGTATAACCAGAAGTACAGTACCGCAGAAAAATTTACGAAATAATTAATTTTTGAGTGGTCCAATCGAAGTGAAATTTTTATTATTTTTTCCATAGATTAAAATGTTTCATTCATCAATGTTTCTGCAAGATCATGTTATGGAAGTTTACTTTTTTCAAGTAAAAAAATCGGTGTATAAATTCAAATGGCTATACATAGAAACAAAAATCCAACCAGGCCCAAGTTTTGAATGTCCAAATGGCATGTCCTCTCTGATGTATTCATACAAATTCTTGTCCATAATACTTTCGATTCAGTACAGTTCCACCGTCATGCTTTACAGTTGGAACTTGGTACTTGGGATAAAACCTCTTTCCTATTCGACTTTTTTTTCGATTATATCGTTCGAATTACCAAACAAGTGGCCTAAACTCCATAATGCTGCATAAGTCATCTTGTGATGTTAGTACTTGTAAGCCTCGGTTTTTTTTTGCTCGTCCTAATATTGAAAACATCAATTACTAGAGATGTTTTGGTAGTCTTCCTGTTGATTGTGGAAAAATGGGGAAATGTTTGGCCAGACCGCAAATCAACTTCTCCATTTGTCGACCGCTGTTAATGCGATCAACTTTAGATATACTTAAACCTTTTTGGTCGACCCATCCTAAAAAAATAATGAACATTACCACAATCTATCGAAAACTAAAACATATATTTGAAAAAAGAGAATAACTAAAATTTATCGATTTTTCCATTTTTGCAGATTTCAAAAAAGTCCGCTAGCACGTTTTTTTCGAACTAGTGTAATTCATTTTAGTCGGCGCCCGGCGACAGCTGTACGGGGGAAGATTTACGCGAATACGCCTTGAAAAGGTCTCGTAACGTGTGAACGCTTATTTTGCGGTTTTCACATAAACGGTTAATTTGCTCTTAATGAGTTTGTCATTTCTGTGAATTTCCAACGACACACGCAGTGTATCTACCCGGGACAGGATTTCCCGGGATCCCGGGAATATCGTTTCCCGGGTTTATCCGGGAAATCCCGGGTCTCGTCCCGGTTTCGTCCGGCAACTACCCGGGATGAGCGGATTCCGGGAAACCCGGGAAAAAGTCTGCAAACACCGCGCGCGCAAACGCACACTCTTCGAATATTGCGTATTCTCGTTTTTTTAATAATTTTCTTATTTTAAAAGATTCCAATGCTTAGAAAATGGCGTAGGAAGTCCCTATTTGGAATTTTTAAAATTTAGCAGAAAAATGAGCAGAATTGCAATGTGCAAATAACGATTTTTCCAAATTAGCAAGAATTTTATACGAAATAATGGTTTTAAACTTTCTTCAATAGACTATTTCAACGAAAAAATGTATTGGAGATCGATGAAGTAAACAATAAATTATATTAATATATAATATACAATGAATTATAATAATATATAATATCGCATCGCGTTCAATTTAAGCCAGACCTGTGAATCACAAGAAATTAATGAAGTGCATCGTTTTCGTGAATTTGTGCCGTTTTTCGCAGGGCTGATTTAAAAAGACCTTTCGTCTTTATCGATCACATTCACTGTCATCTCCTCTTGGTGCAGATTCAAAATTTTCCAAATAGGGACTTCCTACGCCATTTTCTAAGCATTGGAATCTTTTTAAAATAAGAAAATTTATTAAAAAACGAGAATACGCAATATTCGAAGAGTGTGCGTTTGCGCGCGCGGTGTTTGCAGACTTTTTCCCGGGAAATTAAGTTTCAATGAGTCCCGGGAATTTCCCGGGAACCCGGCCATTCCCGGGAAACTTCGTCCCGGGTAGACACACTGGACACACGATTTAAAAATTATGGAGCCGACCCATAAAGTGCCAAATAACCAGTTAGTCCGCGCGAGATCAGGAGAAAGACGCATCGCCGTAAATCTATCTGCGTATAGCAGTCGCCCAACGTCGAGTATATATTATATTAAAAATAAATGGAACTCTTTTCAGAATCTATGTGATGTGCAATCTGTTGTTCGGCAATTGACCCTTTCGCGTCAAGAGAAGGAAATTTCGACAGAAGCGATGTCTGCTTGCGATTTCATGCTGTCTTCTTGCACGGTAATTATATATATATATATATATATATATATATATATATATATATATATATATATATATATATATATATATATATATATATATATATATATATATATTATATATATATATATATACGAATCTTCAAAATTTGACTAATTTATGAAGGATGTGGCGCAAATTGACTTGGTACCAGGTATTGGAGATCCGTGCTCATCGTTATGGCCCCAACCCCCGATCCATCGGTTTGTTATTTTTATATATTCGGTGTCCGGCGTCGAAATGGTCTCACCACAAATGAATGCTTATTTTGAAAATGTTCATATTAACTTTTAATTTTTCTTGATGAGTATATCATTTCCTTAAAAAATTAATATCATTATAGTTAAAAATAACGGAATGGCCTCTAAAATGCAAAATAACCAGTTCGTCCGCGCGAGACATAGCAAAGACGCACCCTCGTAAATCTACCCATACACAACAGTCGCCGAACGCCGACTATATATTAAATAAATATTAGCATTGTTTCAGAGTATGTTTTCCACAGTCGGCTCCTTCCAAAAAGACTATCAATTTAGTCACGAACCCTTATGAATTTGAAGTGGACGGTCTTCATATATTGGCAACATCGGGTATCTGCAATAATTTTTTTTAAATTATTCATCCTACGTTTAGGTGAAAATGTAACAGATTTGGTGAGAAGCTCGCCTGATTGGACAGCTTGCGATGTTCTCAAAAATATTGTCGAATGGCAGCACATTGCACCAAACTGTCCGGACACACTCGATGGATTCCCATTTGCGGAGCGAGACCCGTTAATAATGCAAACCACGCCACACATCATAATCGCCGGTAATCAAGCAAAACAAGAAGTGAGTCGAGTGACAGTCACAGATGTTAGTGGAGAATCATCGGAATGTTTTTTAATTTGCCTTCCGAAATTTTCGAAGACCCAAGCAGTTTGCTTTATTGATCTTGCAGATATGTCTATTTCTTTGAGAATGTTTGAAATGGAACATTAACAATTTGTAACATAAATATGTGTTTCAATTAAATTTAACATTTGGGAATTGATGCAACAAAAGTGCTTTCAACGTTTCCACATCAAACTCGAAGGTTTTTTGTCCGGATTCATCTTTTTCAACCTCACTTTTCACCGCAGACTTAACATTTCCTCTATCCTTTTTCATTCGAATTGCCCTATCCATCTGAAATTTTAATAAATCGAATGGATGCTAATAAGTTCAAACCTCGATTCTCGGAATGTGCGATTCATGGGATTCGCAGCACTTCTGCAAACTCATCTTGCCCGTCTGTCGCAATATTTTGATTTTTCCGCGACAATTTCGTGTCATGCACCTTTGAAATTCAGAATTATTTTTTTGAAAAAAGTGAATGGATTTATTTTTTGAATAGACCAAAAGAAAAACGATGTTTTTGGAGTGTCCTCAAGAGAATATATAATTATGCGAAATGTACCTGGCAATGACGTCTTCGTTTTTCAATTCATATCTAGGAGTATAGCGCGTCTTCTCGAAAACTACATAATGGATTCCCCCTCGAGAAGGACTGAAATATTTTCAGATATAATATTTTTATGTGCATTCGAAATACTGAATACTTATTTGAGGACGATCGACTGCTGATAATGGGGATTAGAGAACGACTGCGATTGTGCTTGGAAACGAAATGTTTCAAAACTTCTTTGACTTCTTCAGGACTGAAAAATAATATTTGAACATTGTGCAGACAGTTGGAAATAAAAACACGCAAAGTATTTCTGAACTCTACATAATACCAAATGCAATTTTAATTATTGACGACGTCGTACGACTGCAGAAAATTGGATAAATGCCAAAAAAACAATCACAGTGGTTTTGACGCAAAAATAAAAGTGTAGATTTACGAGCCTAAGTGTAGGAATAAGTTAAAGGCGCATACCGCGCATCGAGACCTCATTTTTAAATTGTTTGGCATTTACCTTATTTTACGTAGTCGCACGACGCTGATAATAGTTTAGTCACAAAAATTATTATTGTCGAGAAATGACAAATATATCCAGGTGTCGTGGGATCCTGCGTTTTGTACGCAATGCTAAGAGACAGTTACCGTAATCCTCGCAGCGATTTACGGAGATTTTTTTAAATTTTCTTTCAATTGTTTTTGCTGAATTTTCTTATTTTCTTTAGAAATCTTATATTTAAAACCTTTAGAAACCGAATTTAATTATTTATTTTTCAGAATATGAACTTTTCCATTTGTCCAGTTGAGTTGGGAATTATTGTGAAGATTTTGACGCTCTAAAAATTATTTTGAAAATGAAGAATACAAAAACAAGATAATAGAAACGCATACAAAAAGCAAAGCACGGTTAAATAATTTTATTAACGACAAAAATGATTTCTTTTTAATCTTTGCTGTTTTTACCAAAAAATATCGTTTAATAGTGCTTATTCTGCTAAATACATTATTAAACTCGGTTTCTGCAAAATTTAAAAATTTAAATTAAAAAATTTTGAAAGAAAATTTAAAAAATTGAACGAAAAATAAAAAAAAATGAATATGCGAAATTAAAAAAAAAGTCCCCGTAAATCGCTGCGAGGATTACGGTAACTGTCTCTTAGCATTGCGTACAAAACGCAGGATCCTACGACACCTGGATACATTTGTCATTTTTCAACAATACCTGTATGCTTGCGGACCAATTTTTGTTTCAAATGTTTGAATTTCTGCATCGTACTAGGGATAACCTACTTATCAAATTAACTAGCTGTAATTTATAACAAAATGCTGGTTTTTTGCTATTGTAATATTTCGATTAATAATCAAATATATAAAAAAAAAACAAATTTCAAAAAGTGTTTCTTATCATACAAAAAGCAACAATTGATTTGAGAATATATGCCTATTTTAATGGAAAAAAAATGTTTTTTAATATAAAAGAGATATACTTTATTTTTTTCTAATCACACTTATTTCGCGTAAAAGTACCAGTTAGAAATGAAAAATCACACGGCGAGACCGGATTTAAAGGCGCATGCGCGTAGATATATATTCTTTGGTGGTAAATATTTATTTTTACGCAAATTACAAAATTTGTGTAAGAAGAAACTATCAACTAAAATTTGTTTCGAAATGTTCGAAATTTTTCTTACGAGGAGTTTTCGATGGTCTCTTGAGACGTCGAAGGCAGAATCGATGACGATGTTCCTGCAATTTCCATTTTGTCACCGATGTATAAATTGCCATATTCAATATATATATATATATATTTCCATATAAGAGCGTCGAATGATTCATTGTGTGATCAACACCGACAACAACCACCCAAAGAACGAGAAAAAATCTTTGAAAATGTTGTTCTTCTTTTAAGAGAAATCGAATCAGATGTCATTGATGGTTATCGACGCGAATCGAGTTTTTAAGTGAAATTACCAAAAAATTGAACCAAAAAACGCAGAAATTCGCAAATAAGCTTCAGACGAAAGAGTTTGGATTACGGTAGCTCAGCTTCGGAGTTTTGCTAAGTTGCTAGGAGACTCGATTTTTGACGATAAAAACGACAAAATAAACCAAACGACGAACCTTGTTCGAATATTCGAAAATAGCTGTCGACAAAGTCGAGGATCTTCTGGAACTCATCGGCCGAAATGCGCTCCATCGCGTTCTTGAGCATGCCGCCCAACTCGACGAGGTCGCGCGCCATCGAAACACCGGCCGGGCAAAACCGTCTCTCGCACCGAAACACGTGTATAATCGATATCAAAACGGGCGAAAAATTGTGTGTTCGTCGGGACGCTCAGAAGTTTCGGGACGACAAAAAACGAATAACACGACGGAAGAAAAAAAAGTTTGTATGATTAATACAGAATAGAGTGCAGACAAGCAGACAGGGCCCGTTTTTGCGACACCGCCGGCGTGCTCAGAAAATTTTTGGCAAAATGTTGTCGTCTTGCACTTGGGCCGTCCGTCGGACACGCCAATTTCGGTGCCGAATTCCTAGACGAAAAGTGTTTGATTAATCCGCTCCCGTCGTCGCTTTTTTTCTTTTCTCGCGCCGAAAAGAAATGTTCGCAGAGGAGCTCTTCGCTGAATTTTCAGTTAACACGAAATTATAGAATATATGTGTGAACCCTATAATTTGTCTGGCAACATTTCCCAAAAAAAGAAACAAATGGTTCGAAAGCGATAGTGTCTGAGTGTCGAAATAAATTTGCGCAAGAATGATACGGAACCTATTGAAAAGTTTTTGTTGCATTTTCACAATTGTTGCATTTTTCAAAATTGTACAATATGCTTTTTTGCGTCTCAGGAGACCAAATGTATACTACTAAAAAATACGATGTGTTTTGTGATGTTTTAGCACGTCCGAGAAATCAAATGGATGTAATATTGGAAGATTGTCGGCTGCTTTATTGTCCATAAATCGAAATGACGTCTTTTCGGTCGCGACCATACTCGATAACATTGTCATCCAACCAACCAGCCGTTTGCGCACAAACTATCTACGAAATTTAATTCAGAATTTTCAAACCAGCTTGATTGAATACGTCAAACCTTGAGTTTGGAAACAATTCAAAGCATATTACAAAAATATTAGAACATACGGAAGCCATAAAGATATTCGTCACAACGGAAACCGGTTCCTAATCGAATACTGTATTTTCTTTTCAAACTTTCTTTTCGACACATATACCGTATTCTGCGCATTTCCGGTGAAGTTTATCTACTAAATATTGCATGGATTTTTAAAACTTTGAAGTTTTGAAAGTTTAAAAAAAACATTATTATGACTTCAAAATTAAACAATTAAGTTTCTGCAAGTTGAGAAAATGTGAAGAATTTAAAATATATGATAATAAGTTATACAGTTTCTAAAACTCGAATACTCATGAAATTTCGATGAATAACAATGATAAAAAGTTGAGGTTGAAAGTTCAATTTCAAACCTATAAATAATATGAAAAAGTAAAAACTTAAATAAAAACAAATTATGTATATGTGTTGTGAAAAAACAAAGTTTTACTTTCAAGAGGCTGTAAGATGCCTGTTTGATTTAAACTTTCTTAAAAATTCCGTGAAATTACGAGAACAGTGGGTCATTCTTCGAAAGAAACAATAAAAAATTAATTTTTTTTGAAAAAACACGTATTTCGTATTTTTGAAACTCTCGAAAATAACGACTCAGCGATTCGGTCGTTACGAATAGGGACACTTTTTGGTTTGGGATAAGCGGCGGACAATTTTGGTCAAAACTGGGAAGCAATTGATTTATTCGAAATAAAAAAAGAACATGCTATATTGGAGGTGTTGTGTAATTGGAGTGTCGTACTGGTAGAGTAAAAACGTTTTGGGACAAACCGCGGAGGTTTTAGGAACCCCAAGGCTCAAACCAACAGCGGTTCGTCCTTTTCGAATCGCTGAGAACTCAACAATTCGTAAACCGCCGTTGTTTTGGGTATAAACAGCGTGACACCACGGGAGTTCACACAAGTTGCCGGTATGAGCGGAACGAATCTTCGATGGCGCGCCCACCGCTGGAAACATTTTTCAGTGACCACTCACCCTCGTGGAGTTATTTTTTGTTCGCTGTCTTGCCTTTTTTTACCGACTAAACACCGACAGTACGTTACTCCAATTACACATCGCCTTCAATTTAGCGTGGCGGACTTGAAGATACCGTGCGGGCGGGCGTCCGCGAATTTTTCGGTACCAGACGTCCTAGAAAGAGTTCACAACAGTATATTCATAATTTCTTATTCCTAATTCACAATGTATACACAATTTCATTCTGACAATATTTATTACAGAAACAAAAGCTTAGCATTTCGTAGGAAGCGTTTTTGTACAAGCATTTGGGTAATCTAGAATTATTCCCAATTAGAAAAAGATGACAAAAAACCTTACTATTTACAAATATCTTCAGACTAGATTATTTGGAGATATTCGGGGTGTATGAAAAGCTACATATTAGGGAAATACACAATTACTAGGATTCTTTTGAAGAATAGTGATAATAATAAAATTAGGTTAACAAACTTGAAACCCGTTAGAATGGATGGGAAGAAGTAAGGAAAACGAAAAAATGAGAAAGTAGAAAAAAAAGAACCAAAGGGACAAGAAATTAATTATAACTGAAATGAACTGAAATACAATAAAAATACGAAAAAAAAGAGGATGATTAGGTTACAAAAGAGAATATTAAAGATTAAAAAACGCACAGGATGAGAGTTGACATCGGTTGTGACTATCACAATCAATATAACAACAAGGATGTAGGGATTCGAGAAAAAAACAAACACATGAAGTTTATGCAAGAATAATGAGTACAAAATATACATGGTTTCTGGCTACCCGGCGGGTAATCGGAATGCTTATGAACATGAGATCCTTTAAAATTCAGAGTCCCATCCTGCTTCAACGACACCCGTAGCGAAGTTATCAAACGCTGGGAATGTGTCGAAGTTCGACGTATCAATGTCAGAAGCAACCGCCGGCGTGTACGGTGGTCTGATGCGTTGAGCACGGAAGTCGACAAATGGGAAATTGTCGAACCATGGATGGTTGCGGATTTCGGAAACATTTCCGAATCCAAGACGTTCCGTTGGCTCATATTTGCACAGTGACAGCATAAGGTCAATGGCCTCTTTAGTGACAAATCTATTTAAAAAGAAATTCAATTATTGCGGAGTTAATGAAATTGTATATCTTACCTTGGCCACGCCCACTTTTCAAGACCCTTCAGGATCGCATTGTAAGTGACCATCGGATCATTGCTCGAAAATGGTGGTCTGCAACATATTCAATTAATCGCAATTAAAGAAATTTTCAAAGCTTACGATCCGGTCAAAAGTTCGCACATGAAGATACCAAGAGCCCAAATGTCGACCGAAGTATCGTGTCCCTTATTGAGAACAATTTCTGGAGCCACATATTCAGCAGTTCCGCAGAAGGTCCAAGTTCTTCCGCCATTCTTCAATTTTTTGGCAAATCCAAAATCAACGAGCTTTGGCCATCCGTTGCGATCAAGAAGCATGTTCTCCGGCTTCAAATCGCGATAAACAATTGATTTTCGATGGAGGTACTCGAGGGCTTCGAGAGCTCCAGCGGCATAAAACCGGGTCATGTCATTGTCGAAACGACCCTTCTTGCGCAAAATGGTCCAGATTTCACCTCCGAGACACGGCTCCATGAGCATATAGATCTTTTCGCTGTCGCGATAGGTCTTATACAATCTGACTATAAAGTCGCAATCACATGATATCAATATCCGACGTTCCGAGACAACATGGTTCTCCTGTTTTGTTTCCACAACATGAGCCTTGTTCATCACCTACAATAGAATGTCAGTTTGAAACATTAAATTCTGATGGTTCAAAGACATACCTTAAGAGCATAAACTCGAGACGGAGAGCGAACCAACTCAACGCGCCCAAATCCACCCATTCCGAGTGTGGTGATTCGTTTGAGCTCTTCCAGCTCAACGTCAGGCTCATCCAACACGTTACTGTAATTATCAGACATTAGGATTTCGTGTATGCAAATTTGCTTGAAACGTGCAAAGCTGAATGAATAAATGGATGCGCGGAGAGCGAGCTTGCGAGAAGATGCGAGAAGAGAATATGTATGTATTATTATATTTTCGTGAGTGCGACAATGAGGAGAGCGAGGACGGAATACAACGGGCAACAGCTGATCGCGTCCTTCTCAAATTCAAACCACCAAAAAATTAGGCACAACACCACTGTTTATTATGCGAGCCACGTGTGCAAACTGGATATCCCAGCATAACGAGCAAAAACTGTTACGAACTCTCATTACAAAAAGTCCAAAAACTGTTCAGAGCCCTCATCACAAAGGTACACAATTTTAAGTCATAAGACTATTTGTTTGAGAAAAAATAAACAAAATCAAATGTTTTTGACTGTATTCACGTGAAGCTCCCATGTGTCACTAGTGTACTATGTGCTCATCAGCACACCCAGCTCGATTTTCACCAACTCGCTCCTCGATGTCTGCTCAGCCCCGTCCGCAAACATATACGAATGGTGTATAACAAAAAAGCTTCGTAATGAAAAAAAAAAAACGATATTTGAATTTAACAGATTCTCGTATTTTGAACTCCGCCCTACGCCCTCCCCAAAAATTTTTACCGCATGACCTTAGATGTCAACTTTATCAGCAAGACAATTTCATGAGATTTGATAACTGGAATTTGAATTGTACCTATCTCAAAATTTTGATGATAACTTATCTCTAAGACCTCTACCGTAACTCACAAAATCTGATAAAAAATTTGATTTAAAAAACGTCTGCTTACCTAGCTTTAGGCCTTATCTCGTCGTCCAAATCCATAGTGTCGAGCGCTTTACACAACTGTTCAACGTGCATTTTAAGTAGGTGTACGGGTCCTTCGAGGACGAAAAATCGTTCAAAACGGCCTCTGAAAGAAAAATGTTGAATAGTTCGAAATAAGCCCCCCGGAATTATTTGTTCATCGACCGGACAAGAGAGAATACGAAAAACGGTTCCGGCGCAGGCAAGCACACACAACACACGCACGTACGTGTTGCTTGCAACCGAAACCAGCATATATAGCCGAAACTAGCCAACAGTTTCAGACCTGGCCGCATTATATGTGCCCTCAATGCGAATGCGAAAATGGGCGGGATGGGAATCAGTGCCCCGATGGGCGGAGCCACAGTAGGTGTCACGGTGGCAGAGACGCAGGAGAAACATGATAGACACATAATAATGGCGGCCTAGGTGTGCAATGAGATGAGTGAGACACAGTGCGTTATCGATTGATCTATATATACATGCAGCTAAGAATGAATGCATGTTTGAACTATGAAAAAAAAAACAAGATGATGACAAGAGATCGAGACAATCAAACAATAACCGCGTGGATTACACCGTTTTTTGTTGTCGCAAATATACAGAATGCGCATAGATCAAACTTGTAGATCATATAATGCTTCACGTGGTGCTAGAAAGTGGGACGAGTACTACAAGGTCAGTTGCACCAAACAAAAACGAAACGAGAGGAAACGTCGAAAATGCAGTTGCCATGAATCATGATGATTTAGACATCAAACTCCAAATTTGGTGCAAATGTAGGTAGATCATAAATTCGAGAGATCACATAACTCATTAAAAATTATGAAATTTCAAGCCCTAAAATCTAACTTTTAATATTTTTCGGTGACGATGTAGTTTATTGTTCATCTGTCTCAAATACTCTTAAATTTATTCTAATTTCGTTGGATAATATTTGAAAATACATAACTAGGGCTCTAATTGGCACACATTTGTAGGCGTTCGACGCATTTTTTCTCGTGTCCAATGAACTTTTCTATACGTAAAAGAAATCAGCAAATTTATGCCAATTATTTATGAGGCACGCGAACATTATTTTGAAGGAGCATGACGTGACAAGGATGGTCCGTGACTATTCGGGACCATATGCGTGAAAGGTCAAATGCGTCATAGTTATTTGATCTTTGGTCATTCGAACACAAGTCCTTTGTGCACTACACAAGAAAATTTTCCCAGGAATATAGTTGTAATCAAAAAATTTACTGTCATATAAACAATTTTAATCCGTTGACCAGAATATTCTTATTTTATGCCTTCTTAGTCGAGTCATGGGGTTATTTAAGTACAAATTATTCGAAAAGTTAAAGCTATAAGCCTGTGCAAACAACGGCGAACAAATCTGTAGAACTGCTTGTCAGAAATTTTGAACAATTTCTTTCACCATATAAAATTGGGTACAGTTCATTTTGAAAATCGTTTCAAACTTTAAAACTCCATGTGTTTCCAGTAAAACTGCCAAACAATGGAAATCAAAGAGGCTGCGAATTTCAAGATCAAAAACTGTCACCTTCGAATTGTTACAACCACAAAAACCTTACCAATTTGGCGACCGTCATGATAAAATTCGATTTATTCGCAGAAATGGCTGAAAATGATGGCTAATCTTATTAAAATGTAAAATACAAAACGAAACATCTAGAGTAGAGAATTTGTTGTTTTTTTCCCTTGTTTTCTTGTTGCCAGCTGCCGACTGTTCACGTGATGATCACAGTCCGAGCAAAGAGATACATCGAGCAGAACGGATCAAACGATTCTACCAGCCTCTGCACGAGATATCCGGGTGTAATAATGAGAAGATGAATTCAGTGCGAAGGTCAAAAGAGTGAGATCAGAACATGTATTACATTTTGAATTTCTGGATAGAAAAAGAACACTGAAAGTCTGTTTGAACAGCTGATTAGTCAGACATGAGAGCACAAAAAATCGAATCAACAAAGCATTACAGAAAAATGAGAAAATTCAACTAAATTGTAGTCAACTGATTTGTTTTTTCAATAAAATTTTCTAGAAAATGAGCACTCGAGAATGAGTTCAAATATTTGATTCTGATTTAAATTTGACTAACGAATAATGGACCTAGCAACGAAAAATGAAATGGGTACTGTAAATATATGATGAAGAAATCTGCGAGACCCATGAGACAATTTAATACCGTGCGTCTTTTTTTTCGTTTAATATATTAAAAATTTATTTCTATGAAATATTGTGTCTTATTATAACTTATTTTCATAAGTGTCGCAGATTTTTTCATCATTTAATCACAAAACCCATAACATTTGTTTGCACCACTGCATTATAAAAATGTGTAATTTTTTATAATTTTTATTGTATGAATAGGTCTACATACAATTTTCAATTTTGATAAAAATCAACTCATTTCAAATCCAGATATCTAAATTATATATATATAATCAATAAGGTACATTTTCTTATGGACCTATCTGTGCAATAAAAAATGTAAAATATTACCGATTTTCCCAATGCGGGGAATAGGTTCAATAGTGTTCTTCTATCACGTTAAGCAAAATAATTCACAGATTTGAGCTCTCATTTAACATGAGAATCTCACCAATTTTTAATTTTTATCAATATCCTTATTTTCCTTCTTTCACTTTCGTTCGCTATTGTATTTTGCTTCCTCCAAAAATATTACAGAAATTTTGATAACGACAAGGCGCCTCTGCAGCTGTGAAAGTTCATATCGGAATATCAAAAATTCACTTTTTTCTTCATTCGACAACATTTCGATCGACAATTTCTCGCTACAAGAGACGCAGACGCGAAATACCGCAAGATCAAACAATGAATATTATGATTAGGTTTATTATATTATTGTATGCATACGGTGCGCGGCGTTATCTCACCGATCGTGCTTTGATCGGTTCGACGTTTGATTTTTAAAAATCTTCACTTTCGCGTTTTCGCCCCATTAAAATAATGCATTAAACCAATCGAAGGAATGAAAAAACAGGGATGAACCATGTTTAAATCAGAGAACAGTGATTTCGATTGTTTTAAGAAATAAAATTGATCGGTTTCAATCAAACCCAAGTTGCCATGAAATTGTAGGCTAAACAGAATTTTGTAAAAAAAAATCTGCAGTTAAGTGTATATGAAAGGCTGTCACTTAATGGATGATAACGTAATTTGTGGGGCCAAAAGAAATTCTCATGACTGCGTGGATTAACAAACAAAAATCTTTGTCTGTGATTGTTTCTCCACATGAATTTTAGAATTACAAATGTACAAAAAGACTGAAGTTTTCAGTCAAGACCATTCTCAAATCTTGCAAACCACTGCGCCTCTTGCAATTTTTAATTATGTCTCATCTGATAATTGGTTTGAATTACGATTGGATTCATATGTGATTCTCTGCTGAAATTACTCTGATATTCTATATTAAATCAAATTCCTGTTTTCCTTTTTCAATTCAAAATTTTCGTAATGGCACAAGATGCTCTCATGACAGACAACGTGTTCCTTCGCATCTGAGATGTAGGAGAATATAAAGAATCAAATTCGTATCAATCGAGTGCAACAGGAGAACAATGTCAAAGGTCGAAGCATTGAGTCTCACCGAGCATTGGCACACCTGTGCAGTTCACATGAACCTCAAAGCGCCGCATTTTTCTTTTGTCTACCGCTTTCAAATAAAAATTGTTCTTGACATGGCGATGATGTGTTATATTAGAAACAGGAACGCAAAGGAAACAAATCATCGCCGACTCACTTTCTTCCACATCGCATTTCGAAATCTTGACCGGCCGAGATTTTGCTCATTTCGCCTTGATCGTCGCAGACGACCTGAAAAAAAGACCAGTTTTTTTTTTAATCAAATGACGACGAATAATTGCGGATTTGGAGTAGAGTACAAAATGTTCATTTCTCATCAATCAAATCACAGCGAAGGACGTGCGAAAATTTAAAGAATCCAGTCATAATTGGCTGTTATTTTGCAATTCTCTGGGGTGTTTACCAAAGTCCAAAAGCTAGTAATTATACTCAGTTATTTTCCGTTTTCTCCTAATTGATGTGTTGTTGATTGTTGGCGATCAAAGTCCACTTAAGAAATATTCACATGCAAACACTTTAGAAAGACAACTTTTCTTATTTTCATACCGTTTTTTGATCACTCAAAATGTCTATTTTTAGTCAAGGATGATAGTTTGACTTTCTACAACTACTACTGCAGACGCCAGCTTCTGTCTCAAAACCAGTTCAACTATTTTTAGTGTGATTGCGGGAGTCCACATGGAATGGTAACCTTGATACCACAAAATTGAACTGACGTCACCACCAGGAAAAGGTGAAAGAACTATGAACACGGGAACACGTAATTCATGCCAGTTCGAACATTTTCATATACCGTAACATTTCCAATGACCAAACGCAATCATTTGCGAAAAATAAATAGTTTTCTTGTAGAAAATCACATGATTTCTATTATCGGTAGGGCGGTCAAACAGCCGCAAAATTGTGAATGATCTAGTTGGCGGACATTGAACGAGTCTATCATGGAAACAGCGTCGATTAAACCAAAGGGACTTAACTTTTGAAAAAAAATCACTAATATTTATAAATTAGTGTTACACGTGTTGTTTTATAATGAGTTTCAGTATTGATTATATCAAACAATTTATTGTGCGCAATTTTCTTTTGTGACGATTCGTATTCCAAAAAGTGATTTGTGAGCTTTTAGCCAAATGACATAATCAACCCGCAAAATCCCGAAAACAAACAAATTTTGCGAGAAAACTTGATTCTCAAATTCGTTTTTCTTGCTTCCTCTCAAAATTTCATTCGAAATCAATTAACCAGGGCGAGTGCACAGACTGTGTTTTGCTGCTCAACAAGACTACGATCTGCGGTTGAAATTGATTAGATAAACCATCGTCTGAAGTATGAGTCTTCTTCCCATTGAAGATGTTAAAAATATCATCATATCATATCAAAAGATTCGCATTCATACTTTTTTTCTGTCAATTTGATCACTTTCTAGTAGAAAAAGTGAATCCGTGTATGATTGGTGTATCACATGGTTACAGAATTTCATCTTATCTCTACGACCAATAATTGACGAAAAAAGTGGCCATTTGAATGGTCGTTAAAAAGGGAAAACTGATAAGAGACGTCAATAATAATAATAATAATAATTGTTATGGGAAAATTGAGCATTTATGCTCATATATAGCTCAAAGAGTAGGAAATCAAAAATGTGAAATTCAATCTAATAGAGAATACTAAAGATTGAAAATTCAAAACTTAAAAGTGAAGCGTTTTTGCCTACTTTAATGGAAAAAATTAAAAACGCTTCCATTGTTAGAACGACATATCATATATTCATCATTCCTAGAAAGTTTTTAATAATCTCAACAAATTTTCGTTTAAACATCTTTTTTTTCAAAACCAGGAATTGATTTTGATATTTCATAACTAAACAAACAATTGTGAATTCCCTTAAGAAAGTTTCTAAAAACATTTTTTTTTCAATAATATTTCTACATGAGTTTTTTTTCTGACACTATAATTTTCGAAAATTCAATACTACTACGATTTTAGGTCAATTATCTATAATTTATAATTTCTGGTGTCAATAAAAGTTTAAAATTCTTCACTCTACTGTTGTATAGAAATTAGACAATAACATAAATCGACTGGAAATCTCAATTACACTTAGAACAGCGTTAAGACCCGTTAAAATCTTTATTGTGTTACTTATGTGTTGCGTAATATTAGCAAGAGCATGTTTTATTGTTTGATTGACACTTTCCCATCACTGTGGGAAAATTAAACACTATTTTAATAGCCCCAAAGAACAAATTTTGTCCATCTTATACGTTCGGTTCCTACAGGGTGTCATTTAAGTTCCCGCACAACTTTGAAGACGTATATTTCTGAAACTAAAGGTCCAAATCAAACGAGACTCGAAATATTTTTTATCTATAGTATAACAAATATTTATCTATTAACTCTTTTCGATTCGGCCTCCTTTCGGAGCTATGACTTCACAGAGACGCTTCGGGTAGGATGCGACTGTGGTACGCAGGTATTCGATGGAAAGATTGTGCCATTCCGCCAGTAATGTCTTCTTCAGAGTCTCTACACTTGAGTGGGGTTTTGCGTTGACCTTCTCCTGCAAGACCCCACACGGAGAAGTCAAGCGGGTTCAGGTCTGGGGACCAATCAGGCCATTCGGATGACTTGATGAAGTCGGGAAAATGGGTCTGGCACCACTCCTGAGTAGTTTTGGCAGTGTGGGCGGGTGCTCCGTCCTGTTGAAAGACCCATTTCTGCCCAACGAAATGCGTTTGGGTCCAGGGCATCACATGCTCCTCTAAAAAGTCCCGAACGTAGACTTCTTTGTTCATTTTCATCCCCTGATCTGCAAAAACCAGGGGCGCTTCCCGGTTGAGCAGATGGCACCGAAAACCATCATACTGGCAGGATGTGAGGCTCGATGTATTGTTCTGCTTTTCTCAGAAGCTTGCTGGGATGTCTGGGCAAGTACTCGATGGTTTTGTGAGTTGAATGCCGCCTCCACAGTGAATAGCTTCTCGTCGGAGAAGACAGTGACGAGATGTTCTCCAGACTGCGTGCGAGCAAGAAGTTGTTTTGCTTTTTCGAAGCGTCTCTGCTTGTTGACGGCCGATAGAATTGCCGCTTTTTGGACACGATATGGGGTCAGTCCAAGCTTCGTTTTGACGATTTGTTCCATAGCGAAGATGCTCATTCCCACGTCTGACGCCATCTTTCTCATGCTCCTGTGGGGGTTTCGCCTGATCCTCGATTTGACGGCGTTTATCTTCTGAGGAGTGGTTACTGAGACGAGTCTTCCTTGTCTGGGACGGTCACTGGTCGTATTTAGCTCCTTGAAACGTTTGATGGTGTCGCAAACCGTTCTACGAGGCACAGCGAGGCGTTCAATGATGTCTCTCGGGCTCACATTTTGCTTATGAACTTCGATAATGGAAGCGCGATGGATGTTAGCCTTCGCCATTTCTCGGAAACACATCCGAAAGAGGTGAAACTTGGAAAGTAAGTAAAATATACCTTATTTAACAAAAATAAATTGTATTGGTGCACGAAAAGTGCGCCAGCCAAGCTCTTCATGGCGTCAAACTTTTGTGCGGGAACTTAAATGACACCCTGTACACCACATCGCAAGTTCGAGAATTGAACAAACAAGGTCCAAAACGAGATAGCAGCAGCAAAACGGGCGGTGTCACGTGAGAACTGATACAGAACGAGCGTGCAAAAATGGCTATGAAATGGTTCGAATCACTTGCGTATCTTTTATGATTGGGGGTCGAAAAGCAAAATAGTTCACATTTTATACATCCTGGGAATTTGATTACTTCCTAGTTAATAAAATCATTGTTTAGACGAATGATACGATTTTCGATTGTTTGCTTTCCAAAAAATCTGCACTTTTAATTTATCAGACTGCAAACTCATTAAAATCATGCAAGTATGACGAACTCTTTTCCAGACAAAATTTATAGGATATAATTCAACTAAAATTAAAGTGATTTTAAACCATTTGGTAAATATTTTGATCTATTTTTTTAATACATAGGAGATTTCTTTTACTATGAAATTATTCTGATTTTTTTTAAATAAAAAATAGTAATGATTAGATTCTGTTCGTTTAATCTTAAATACTTTTCTCTAAATTAATATTTCTTCATTTCAACGATCTCAGAATGCTTACGTATTTCGTTTCGTTTATCTGATTCTATATTACCATCTTCTACCACCATGGAAAACGGTCTTATTACAATAAAATGGTATTTCTTCAAAAAACAAAAATTTGATTAATTGGGTTCTTTTATAGTTCAACTTGTTTTTTTGTGGCATTTTCTGGCATGACTGTGTAAAAATACAGCGGAAAGTAATAACGTCATTTCGATATCAGTTGAGAAGAACACTGCGAACTCAGAGGATCTAATTCGTGCCCAGGTACCGTGCGAAAAGACGCCAAATGTCTTTTGTCACGAGTGTTTTCAGCCGGTTATCAACGCCGGTTCGCACGCCGACGAGCTACTGATAGCGTGTGAGGGCGGACAAGACAGTATGTGAGATTATGAGACGACGATGAGGCGATGTGTCAATTGGTACACAGGTTCGATGGCCTAAACGTGAATCTCGGCCGAACGTAGCCCGCCCATCCGCCTATCGTTTTTTTTTAGTTATTTCGCAAAACGATGAAACGTGAAATTTTGCAATTTTAAGATGATGGATCGTTGTGTAATGCAATAAAAAGATGCCAAAATAAAAACAATGCGAATTCTATCAATTTTTGAAAACAGGGACTACTAATTAAAATAAATCGTCATAAATGAAATTTAAACAAAATTAAAAGATGACGTTTCCAAACTATAAAATCCTTGAGCTTAACTAATTTCTAATAAAAGTGCCGGAGTGTCAATTCCAGACTAATGAGAATTTTTTTGCAAATTGAAAAATGCATTTATGTCAGATTTCTAATATGGAAGAATTTTGTAACTCCTAATCATTTTAGCTAATAATTTTTGTTTTTTGAAGATTTCTTGGATGATGCATATATTAAAAAAAAATGCGATCGTATGCCATACGTCAACGGCGCTTTCGACATATTCGTACGTACTCTAAAATACGTAATAATCTTCTGGATCAGTGATCACAAGTATGAAACAGCGTCCTTGAACCGGCATTTTCTTGCAAACCAAGAAATCGAATCGGCTTATCCGAATCATGTGTTCGATCTCAATGATCGCACGTTTCTCATTTATTTTGGACCCATTCGTTTCCTTCTTTTTTTCTGCTACAATAGACTACATTCGTGCTATTCACATGTGTCAAGCAGAAACCGAAACAGATAGAACAATCAGATGAGTGGGACGGAGTAAAAAAGAGCTTATTGGATACAGTAATTGCTGATAGTCTTATCATTGAGTGGACTTTGATACTGAACACGTGTCACTTAGATATTAAAAATTAAGAAAAGAGCCTTAGAAAAATTCGTATAGTCGAATGACTAACCAAAAGTTGGATGTTTTGCCAATAGAAAACCCATATAAATTGAGGACAGAAGCTAAATGCATGTGCTCTTCAACGTATGATTCAATTATAAAAATCGTAGACGTCGTGCCCTCGGGTTTACATAAATCCATTTGCAAATCTATCCAAACTTTCGACGAAAATTAAAACTTTGAAATTTTACCGCTTAATTCCATGTTTCTTATTAATTTTCTGAACCCGGTAATTTGATAAAAATTTCATTGATTGTGCTGTTTAATCGATAATTCCAACAAGTTTTTGCGAGTGCACATGCACTCAATTTTTGTTGATAAAACGAGAAATGACGCACATAATCTCAACAGACATTCGTTTGACAATAATTGACGGGGGAATGTCAAATTTGCTATAATTTCAGAATTTTTTGTTCATGATGAATTTTGCGTATAATTGGTTACAATTTAATATTATAACCAACATTACGTAATATTACATTCGCAAAAAAAACGAGAGCTCTGCGCCGATTTACGGTGAGTTTATTTCGCAGATTACTCAGAGTACGGGATCCAAATTCCCATTGTTTAAATTCAAACATGAATTTCAGCATCGGAAAAGTGCGATGGTCCACAATTATGCAAGACGCTCGTTTTTTTTTTGCGATTAACGCTAAATTTCTGTTTCCATTACATATTTAACAAAATTAAATTAAAATTGATGAGTGTAAATTGACGAGTGACGAGTGAACATATATTTAAAAATAAACGAACCGATCCACGACAGACTAAGTAGACATACTGCGGCTTCGCCTTAATTTCCTCTCTCGCTTCGTATCTCTGTTCCGTACAAAACTCGGCGATTCTCAACAGAAGCTCTTCCGGATATCCTCCAAATCTCGCAGACCTGTTCAAATTAATATTTTATTTTCCAAACAATGTTTCTTTTACCATTTTAGATGTCGCTTAAAGCTCATGGTCTGCTCGCGTGCCGATTCAACCATGATAGCATGGAATACATTTCTTTCGATAGCCCACAGCTTACAAGGTTCGATGGCTATAAAAACGATCAGAGACTAGGTAATGTTTCGGTCAAATTGTGTTGTTTTCCCACGAGATGCTGAGTGCATTTGATAGTAAAATTGTTTTTTGCACTATCGAAAACAGAATCTCATGATAGAATGAGAAAACACAAATAAGGAACGCGTAGAATAAAAAAAAAAAACGGAAAATCTTAAGGGATATTTTGAGATCAAATCGAAATAAACTATTTAATTTGAACGGAAATTTGTAAATGTAGAACATAGTTAATCTTATACCTCGAACAGTAGCTGTCCGTTCACAGTGGTGCAAAATCGCTAATTCGCCAAAGAGAGCACCTTCTTCCATTGTTCGAACAAATCGATTGTCTTTGACTACTTGAACCTTTCCTTCTATAATTATTTAAATTTTTATGTTTTTAGTGTTTGAACCAATTACCTTGTATGACATACATTATGCTTCCCAAGTCTCCTTGACGTATTATCACAGCACCTGGCGCGACCTGCACAGGATACATAGCAGACGCAATCTTCTCTATTTGTGCTGCATCCAGATTTCGAAGGAACGTGTTTAGACAAAGCGCATTTCCAATTGTCTCGAACGCTCTGAAATGTTATTTTGTACATATTTGCATTTGATCCTTTTATGATCATTGTTTATCAGCAAAACAAAGTCTTCAGGAATGACATAATGTGTAGAGGAGCACGCCATTTTCCTATTTACAACAGAAGCGCATGTTTTGCCAAAAATGCAACTAAATATTTATTTGAAATACAAAACCATTCATTTTTAGACAATTCATTGAATAATGAAGAAATTAATGGGAAGAACGCAAATGTTTGATAAAAAATTAACTCAAAACTTTGCAAGAGCACGTGGGAGCGTAGGCTAATAATTGAATACGAATATTTAAAGAAAAAAAATAATAACTTTAGGTGAAAAAATAAAAAAAAAATACCGTGCCTTTGTAGGCGCAGATAGTTTATGAATGAATATCTTACCACGATTGTTCTACAGTACCGCGATAATTGAATTAATATTTAGTTTTTATATCGCTACTTATATTTTTCCTTCCTAAGTGTTTATTATTTATCGATTTGGAAACAACCTCTTGGGCACATATCGAAGTGTACAATGCCTGAATAAGTCCCTTCGATTTCGCATGGCTTTCATGGGCTGGTGCAAGATTCGGCGAAGAATGTGCGAACTTTTATAAATGTCTCGAAGATGGGTTGCGCGCGACCTAATCCCCTTCGAAATGACCTCAACTCTATTGTTTGTTCTAAATGGGGCCAAAGCACACGGTGGAGCCAAAAAAAACGTTGCAAGAATGACGAATGATTCGGATTTTTGTTTAAATTTGATATTAGACAATTCGTGACTTTGATTAAGTTCCATGTATAAAATATTAAGTTAAGCATACTTGTCACTTTTTCCGATGATTGTGCGATGAACTTGAACATCAGGTTCCGATGAAATTGCAGTTTTCCTCGCCGAATTTGCCATGCGATATTGTTCAAGCTCCTAAAATTTTTGAAAATTAATTTGTCAATAGCGATTGTTTCAAATAACCTTGCGAAGTTGTTCAATTATCTCATCCTTCGCTTCTAATTCCGCTAGAAGAGCTTCACGGGTGAATTCCATGGTTGAAACTGAAATCAGCGTTTCGATTATTCAAACGAATACAAAATAGTTGTTCTAAAGAGAACGTTATTTATTTTAGGAAATTCACAAATACAACTGAAAACAAACAATGAAGATTTTCTGGACGGGAAACTAATAACAACAGCATATCAGGCCGTCGTCATTTTCTTTGGTGCACTTTTCGGGTTTCCCACGAAGTTTTGTGCGAATTTTCTTTCTTTTCTTTTCAACTCGAAAAATCGTGTGATTTGATTAATGTTTTACTTTCTCATTCACCATACTTCAGAAAATCAAAAGTGGAAACGAGAGATGTATGGATCGAAAATTGTCGAGTAAAATCAAGCTGATGAAATGAAGACGTTGGAAAATTAAAAAAGGGAGGAATTAGCAGAAAAATCATAAAAACACTTACACTTGTTACCAAAAAAATATAAGATTGAATTTTGGAAATTTGTTATAAATATTAATTATTAAAAAAAAAAGGGTCAAATGGATTGAGCCTTAAACGGATATGTGCGTATTGTCGTCGTCTCATGGAAGGAAAAACTTATTTGATGTTTTTATGCGATTTCTCAGCCGGATTTATCATCGTTTTCCTCTATTTATTTTTCAAACCATTTTAGAAGCAAAGAAAATTTTCAAAAAAATTAATCTCACTGTTGTAAATCGTGAAATTTTATTTTCGGGGCGGATTGACATTATTTTATTTTCTCGCTTATTTTTTCTTGAATGAAAAAAGACGAGACGAGAATATAATGGTTTCTTTTGACTTAAACAAAATATTTTTTGCGTTTCCGAACAGACACGCTTTTCAGCAGAAGGTTTTCCGATTTTGGAACGATTCTCACACTTCTTGAATTTCGCTGTTTCTGGTTGCTTTCTTCGTCGAGAAATTGCTTGTAATTTGCGAACGTCGAGATAACTTCCGACAAGTTTACCTTCTTTCTTGCTTCCTGTTTTTTTTTTTCATCACAAGCAAACCGAACAGTTTTTGAATTTTTTCGAACTTTTCGTGTTCGCAAACCGTCACTTATTTGTGTTTCTTCTTGAGTTTGCAGAATGGGAAGAATGAGTTGCAAACGGAATGGCGTGTGTTTACGCAATTGGTGGCGAATTGTTGCAATTCTCAAAATCTGAAGATCGCAGAGAATCTCAACATTTCACGGATCGAACAATGCTTTATTTATTTGTGATGTCATTCATATGAATTCTTTGGTTAAGATGGCACCTGTGCGCGTGGGAGTCATGGCACTTCACGCTGTCGACGGAAAAAATTTGGAGAGGAACTTTTGTTTATGATCTCATCAATATTCGAAAGGTTTCCAACCAAAATTAAACATTAATATGAAAATTTATTAAGTCTTCGAGTTTTTCTTCAATTCAATTAATTTTCGTCCAAATTATGAGAAATTGTTGATGAAAGTGATAAGTGAGAACATCGAAGAAGAGAGAAAGAAGAAGAAGAAGACGAAGTAAAAAAAAACGAGTTTGGTTATAATTTTTGCGCATGCACGATTTCTGAAGCGATCTCATGGGAATCCATAGACGATGATTCAGATGGCCGCGAGCAAGAAAAGAAACAGTGAGCCTATCGAAGAGTGCATTTCGAGAGATATTTCGGCCGCCGACTCGGCTTCTCCGAGATTCTATGACTTGACGTCACGTCGCTTCTTTTATTAATATTGTGCAACATTAATGCGAAATGATGAGAAGATTACGCGATGAATGACAACAGATTCTTAATTCTTTTCTTTCGTCGATTCTGATGAATCAACCATCAGGCGACCATTAAAAGTCAACAAGAACTGTTTGGAATTTAAAGAGTTTTGGATATTATCAGAATTGCATATTAAAAATTAACTATAGGCATTGAGAAAAATGAAAATGGCGAAAGCGTCCAAAATGAATTTTGAAGAATTCTTCAAGTCGTCGGTTTAAATTCAGACGAGAGAAGCATTTCATTTCTTTCTTTTTGGCGTTTTCGTCCGAATAAGGTCACGCCCCTTTTTAAAATGAACAGGACGAAAAAAAAACAAATTATCGTAGAGTGTTGGCCATTGAATTGAATTTATAAAATTGCTTGCACTATACGAGCACTTCTTTTCATTTCAAAACAAATTCGAAATGAATAAAACGTATTTTAAACCCGAAATTTGAAAATGGAGTTATCGATTAATCATGTTTTGCTTCGACCACAAAACAAAAAAAAATTATTAGAAATTAGAAATGCCAAATATGTAGTAATCAATTGTAACAAAGCATATTAAAAATGCAAATTAAAATAATTATTATTAGAACAATATATTAGAACTATTATTAGAACATTTAGAACATTAATCAATCAACAAATCTTTTCAAAGAATGAAATTGTTTTATTTTAGAGTTCAGATTTTGAAAGGAGTTTAACAAAAAACAAAGACAACAAAGGGAGCTAATGTTTTTTTAAAAATTAATAGAAATGTTTTTACTCAGCAATTAGAAAATATTGCACCTCAATCTCTACAAATTAATATGCTCGTTTAGTTTGAGAGCAAATTTAAAAAAGGGAGGTTGGAGACTTTCCCAAATATCCACTAAATGGGAAAGTACCGATATTCAGCAAAATGCTTTCGCAAGAAGTAAAAGATTACGGCTATTCATCCACATGTCTTAAAGAAATCTTGTCATCGAATAATTGAAGACGACGTCGTTGGCATCAAATGCAACGCGGAATCATATTATGTGAAAGCGTATACGATAGAAGTGACGAGAGATGGCGTGACAAACCGAAATTATCGAAAACCAGAAGCACATCAAATAATAAATTAATAGATATTGGGTTCTTGTTTTTGAGAAAATCATAATCGAAAAAGGAAGTAGAAGTGCTCTTTAGACTGAATCGAAAACGAAATGACTAAGTCGGCTCAGTCGCGAATTGACGAAACATCTGCCAATTTTTGGCGAAATTCACTCGATGACTCCCGAAATTCACAGAAAACGTCGAAATAACCGCTGAATTTTGTGAGCAATTCGACAGCGGCTGCTCGAACAGAAAAGTAAAATTTGAAATATTTTGAAAAAAAAAAATAAATCAAAATAAATCGTGAAACCTATTGAATGTCCAATTGCTGGCTTCTATATCAATGTTTGTTTTTTTTTTTAAATTAAATATAAAAGGGAAACAATCATTTTTGAAAATTTTTTCTATTTTCATTCAGCGAATCAAAAACGATAATGCTATTAAGAAGTCGATATCCAGCGAGTATCTCCCAAAACAGAGAAAATTTGGGTTTTCGTGATTCCCGGAAGTCTTTCTTTTGCTGCCGGTTTTTTGTTTACGGATACTGCTTTAAACAATTCTCAAACATAATCCATTTGAGCAACGTTATGAGCTATAGTTTTCTAAATTATTTTTTGCGATATTTGTCAAAATCGACAAATATTTATACAATGATATTATTTACAAAAGAAAAGTCAAAAGATGCATCATCTAATTAAAATATATACATGATTTCATTAAAAATTGAATATACTATTGCTATTGGTAAACAATCGTTTATAATTAAATGCCATAGAGAGAAGCTAAAAATGGGAAAAAATATGAATGGAACCTAAAATACATTGGACGGATGTGCCTCAGAAGTCATTCTAAAAGGAAGTCTAAATATACAATTATTTTTAATTTTCAAAGTATAAATAAAATATATGCAAAAAACCTTCGTCGAAACCAAACAATTTGAAAAACCCGCATTATTCACTATCATAATTACATAATAAGAATTGAAATTGGTGTCGGCTCGAAAATTTCGAAGCGGTCGTCTCATCTGCATATAAAACAGGTGGCATGATGAATGGAAAATAGGGAAAGAAAAAACAGCCAAATCAACATTTTTCTAAATACCCAAGAGATTTCAATCTCGATCAGCAATAAAACACGTAAATAACAATAATAATATTAATACAACAATAATCGAAGAAATGTCGCCATAATAAAATTTGTAGCCAAAATATCGTTCCGGGAGATCATTTTAAATAATGGGCGCCGTAAAAACAACGAGCGACAACGAGAAACACGCGATTGAGGCGTATCCCGGGAAATGTCCTCAGATGTTTAAAATAAACTTTTTCAAGTATGATCTTTTAAAAAATTGTGCAGAGCCTATTCATAATTGTATTTGTTGGTAAATCAACAAATTACTATTGCATAAAAACAACCCGTGTCTTGCATAATTGTGGACCATCGCACTTTTCCGATGCGGTAATTGAAATTTGAATTTAAACAATGGGAATTCGAGAAATGCGGTAATACGAATAATAAAGCTATTTCGCCGTAAATCGGCGCTCGTTTTTTTGCGGTTGAAATATAGCCGGCGTCCGGCAACTGCAGTACGCGGGTAGATTTACGGGGATTTCTCTTTGTCTCGAACGGACTAACACGTTATTTCACATTTTAGAGGACATTTTTTTTCAATGATATTATGTATTCAAAGATATGCCAAAATCATCAAGAAAAATTAAAGTTCACGTGAAAACACCAACTTAAGCATTCACTCGTGGCGAGACCATTTTGAAAGACGCAAATCTACTCGCGTAGAGCTGTCACCGAACGCCAATTATATATACAAAAAATTCGTTCGAAAACTTCGATGCATTTTTATCGTCTGCAGAGTTAATTCGAAATAATTACATAACGAGCCGTTTAATTATTTTTCGACTAGACATGCATTGTGAAAAAAAAACTCCAACAGTTTAATTTTTCAAATTGCACATATAAAATAAATGAAAATGTGTGGCTCACTCAAGTTTCGAGCATCAAAAGAGCAAGATTAGTTATCGCAATTACCAAACTCATTATTCGCATCGAATACGAATAATTAAACGTTTTTTCCGGCCTTCCGTATAGCCTAAAAACTGAAAACAAACATCGAAAAAGCACAAATTGACGAGATGGAGAAAATGACAGCAGCCCCGAGGCGAAAACGACACAAAAAGGACGACATGCGCACCGATGCGAGCACCAAAAACCCACACAAAAATGATAAATCGTTGGGGAAATGAATAATGAACGGATGAAGAAAATCGATTAAATAATGAGGAGTTTATTTTTACAAAAAGAAACAACTGCGACAAACAATTCGTTGTGAAACTACAATAGAATTCGGAATTTCAGCAAATTCAACTGTTGCTACCCGATGAGTGGAACAGCGAATGCTTTTTTCTTTTCAAAAAATAAAAACACATAAGACAACTTAATTACACATAATGAATGGGTTTACGAGTGAAATTCGAATTTCGGTTAAAGTTTTGATAATCGATAAGTTCGTTGAGGATAGTCGAGTGAGATCAGTATGGCGACACTTCCTCCAGGACATTAGCGCACGCCGACCTGCAAGTTGTGACAGGTGAAAAATGTCTGCGCACGATGACAACTTACGGCATTTCCCGATGAAGCGACAACGCCGTCAGTTTTCTTTTTTGGCAATGGACGACGGAATAAGAGGACGTGGCGCTCTGGACCATGAATCATGTAGTGAATCCATCCCGGCGACTAAAAATATTAATGTATCTTGGAATATCAATTCCCACAGTCTTTTTTATTACTTCGGCATTTTCAGATTATTTACCACAAAACACTGGATTCACTTTTTGGTCTCATTTATAATTTTAAACCAGAGTTGGGGTCGCCTGTTGTACGTCGGTAGATTTACTAGTGTGCATTTCGAAATGGTCTCGCAACATGTGAAGGTTTTTTTTTCGTTATTTTCACGTAATATTTTTCGTTTATATTTTCTTGATAAGTATTTCATTTACATGTATCACTGAAAATAAGAATTATCGAACCGACCCCTGAAATGCGAATTAATCCGAGAGTCCGTGCGAGACCATAGCGAAGGTGAATGCACGTAAATATACCCGCGTAAATGCCAAAAAATTCGGTAATGATCCTTACGGTTAGCTCGTAAATCTACACTTTTAATTGTGCGTCAAGACTAACCCTTTTTGGAATTTAGCCAATTTTCTGTAGTCGCGTGACAACGACAATATCTCATTTTAAAATAATTGAACTCGCATTAACAGCGAAGTCCTTACTCTGGTAACTCAAAACCAATCGGATCCGACAAAATTCGACTCCGGAATCAACCTTATCCGATTGGTAATTCTACGGATAAGATTGGAAAATTGTCGTATCCGATTGGTTTTTTGGGTTTTTTCGGATCCGATTGGTAATTTGTCAGATCCGATTGGTAATTCTACGGATAAGGTTGGATATTTGTCGAATCCGATTCGAATTGAAATATTAAAACAAAACGGATTCAAATAATTACCAATCGGATTCGAAGAAAATCTAATCGGATACGACAAATAACCAATCGGATCCGAAAAAACCCAAAAAACCAATCGGATACGACAATTTTCCAATCTTATTCGTAGAATTACCAATCGGATAAGGTTGATTCCGGGGCCGAATTTTGTCGGATCAGATTGGTTTTGAGTTACCAGAGTATTTTATTAAAATTGTGTTTGAATAAAAAGCAAACCTGCTGAATTCCCAAACTTCTCCATTCTGTTTCTGACATCAACCGATTTGTCGGAATTAATTTGGCGACTTCCTGAATGATCATTTTTAAAATTTACTTTTGAAAAAATATATTAAATTACCTTGGTAACGTGAACATGACGGTATTCATATTCATCGTCTTCGTATTTGCTAGAATAATAGAAGTCGTTAGCTCCGGTAGTCATTGCGAAAGAGTTCTGAACAAAAAATGAAAAATAGAAACAAAAATCGAAGAAAAAAAGGTACAAATAGGGACTTTAACCCATAAAAACAAGCATATGTGTATATTAAAAAAAATAATAGATTTTATACGCCACAATCAATTACGATGCTTATCGATTAAGATTCGCATCACTCGACTATTTGCAACATCCTTAAAAAGCAAAATAAAATTTTGAACAAATTAGAGGAATACTTGTCGGAAATCAAGAAACTCGTCTTTGTGCATAGGAATTTTTTGCTGAAACTTATTTGAACCAATCGAGTAAAATAAGTTCAGATATGTTTTTGAATCAGTTGGTTTCGTTTCATCGTCAGACGCAACTAAATACAGAACTTGATTTTAAACCATTGTAGTTCGACTCACGAATGAAACTGTAATTCAGAATCTTGATATCCGACATCTTAAAATGGAAGAAATACATTAAAATTGGGAGATCTTTGCAAATAACTAGCGGTAAAGGAACCAGTAGGAAACCATTTAGAGGGGAAAAACAAAATTTTGTTTTAATATATATTCAATAATTTGATGAGATCATTCAAGGAAAAACAATATACTATTTAGTTCGCACTGAAGAATGCAGAGTTGAAGGCACGAAGGAATATCATTCGGAGTCGGAATAATCCATAGACAAATCTAATCGATTTTTTATGAAATCCATCTCCTCGCTTGAGTCGTCAAAATGTAATGTATCATCACTTTCGCTGTCTTCTCTTTTTACACGTTTCTTAATTCCTGATGCGGCATTAATTATCCTAAAAATTTATTTAAAGATTTGAATTATTTCTTTTTAACTCACAATAAACCACTTGGTGGAGTCGCGCCTGCGGGTACTCGATCAAATCGATGAATGTTTCCATGATCAGAAACTGCTAAAACAACGCGTCCTTGCGAACAAAATACTACTTGTCTTATCGGATAACCCGCAATTTTTCTTTTTAGATCTCTTAAAATGAATGTAATTATTTTATTAGGTTTAAATTTTTCTTACGGTATTTCAGATTCAAAATTCCTTAATTTATAAAAACTAATACATCCAAGATTGCTGCCACATACGATCCACTGAAAATTTTTTGAAGGAATAAAAGTAGCGTATAGTTTTTTCAAACCTCATTTCGCGGATCAATGTCAAACTTTATGAACCATGTTTCCCCATCCGGGACACTTTTTGTCATTAGCCTCACTGAACTCGTTTCCGGTTTATATGAAGGAATTGAACTACGCAGCGTATCAACATTTTTGGGGGTGCCAAACCTCCACATCGCAATTGCAGCTTCTTTTCCACATCCCTGGAACACTAATCGATTAACCAAAACATTACTTGAAACGTACTTTTGAGAAAATGTAGTCTGATTTGCCAAAATAGCGAACACAGTCGACGTAATCAGCATGCATGTCACAATTTTTCGCTACTGGTGAATACACAGGTAAGTAAATATCGTCTTCACTGGAAACTCTCATAAATTTTACTTTAACCATGAAAATCTTACGTATGACGCGCCAATATCTCAATTGTCTCTTTAAGTGCCATGTTATCTTCATCATTTGCACCAAATACATTCTCCAAAATCGGTTTTCTCTTTTTTGGATCCGGGTGCCGAGTATCATCTATTGGAGCGGTATTTTGAAGTACAACAGCTTGATGTGGAACAGCCAAAATATTTCTTTTGCCACATGATAACATTTTTTCTGCCTAAAAATATTAGAAGTATAAAAAATTCGGGCAAACACATACGTTTCGAATAATTTTCATTTCGCGATTTTCTGCTAATTCCCATTTCAGAACAGTGTGATCCATCCCGCATGACAATATATTTTTCCCAGAACTATGCCAGTCCTTAAATTTTTTTATTTCAATTATATTAAATACGGTATTACCAGTGACAAAATCTGATCTAAATGCGATGCCGGTCCACCCATAACGATTAAGCATCCATCATTACGAATGTGCCAAATTCGAATCTTCAAAATTAGTAAAATCATTAAAAATCCGATTCTCCAACTAACCGATTTATCCTTTGAAGAAGATGCAATCAGATTCGAGTTGGTTGGACATGTGCGTATTTCGTTTACGGCCCCGCCGTGTCCTACTAGTCGCTAAAATATTTTATAAGCCAAAAACGGCAATTACACTTACATTAACAAGCTTTTGTCGCGCTGTATCGATAACAAAAATGAAACCGTTATCTCCTCCAACAACTAGCATGTAGGGACTTCTTCCCATTTTTGCCTCATATGTATCGTAGCACCAGGCACTAGAGTATATATTCTCCTCTGAGCTAAAGTTCAAGTACAAGTAAAAGAAAAATCGTCTTACTTCCAGCACTGAAAGTGTAAGTCGACAGAAGGTGCAATCCGTTGGTATCCAAAGGAACTTCATATACGCTTACCTAAAGTAAATGACAAAAATAATTCCTTCAAGACCTCAGGAAAATAAAAACCAATCGAGCTCGAAGAAAAACAAAATATTCTGATTCGACTCAAATATCTTCGAAATCGATTCATTCATTTCTTATTTTCAATTTACAAATCGTGTTCGATTGAAAGCCTCGCACTTTTCGAAACAGATTGGTTTTTATTCGATTTCGATTGAGAACGAGATTATTTTTGAATTCGATTGATTTTCATTTACCAGGGACTTACATATCCGTATCCGCCGGTCGCTACCACTGATAGGCAATCATCAGGCAAGTAGTTATTAACGGAGCATGTAAATAGAGTCTGTCTATGATATTCCTAAAAATAGACATTCTGGTGAATAAACGAAATAATGAAACAATACCTCGAACTTAAGAGTGTGTGACCATGCACATGTTGGATGATCCTCGCCTCGCAACGATTGCTCATTTTTGTGAAGGCTGATGGGATCAAACAATGACTTTAACGATCCCATTCTGAATCTAACAAATACAAAATAGCAAAAAAATACTGTATATATAGTGCAGTAACAAAAAATACAATTAAACTCTGTTTCGATATTTTCTGAATTTATTCCTTCTAAAAATTTAACTTCAAAATGCTAATAAAACACAATTTTTGAGTTATTGAAACATGATACGGCGTTATTGAGCTAGAAAAAGTTGAAAATCTTATTATAATCATCTAAATTTAAAAGATCAGATAAAAGTAGATAGACATTCCGTGTACAAAAAAGGAAAACAAACACAATAATGCCAAAATATATTCAAAAACCGTGTTGCCGCCAAACGTAAATGCGTTCGCTGTGAGAACCTGCAGAGTGCCGTTGTGCGTGCGCCTTTAATCGATTTCGACACATTGCTCATTTTCGACGTTTTGGAGGGTTTGGAAGCTAGAAATATGGACTAAGAGACAGAATTATACTATTTCTCATCAAATTAATTGTAAATCCCTTTAATTTCAACTGAAAATTTAAATATTAGTTTTATTTTTTCCTAATGTCACATAAAAACATTTATATAAAAAAGCTTCAATATTAATTTATAACGACATCATCATCTTCAGAAATTTCAATAGAACATGGCGAATCATTTTCAAGTTGAAGGGTGGATCCTTCATCGTCATCGGAATTTTCAATGAATTCCGGTGAATCTTCCGGAGACCACTCAAATGTGGCCGCTGCGGAGAATGTGTCATCCGCCTCCATGGTTTTGTTCATTGAGTCCAAATCCTCAATTCCAGTTTTTTTAAATTAAAATATTGTTTGAAATATACCTCATATTTGGTAAGGAATCGTTCATAAACTGGTCCGGTTGCTTTCACATGCCATTCATCAACCAAAATGCATCTCTCATTTCCGTTCCAAGTTTCTACCATTACCTTTAAATAATTTATATAATATTAATTTAATGGAAAAAAAACGCAAAAATCTCACTTGAAATACATCTTTCGGAGCAACAGACGAATTAATATACTTTTTGAGCCGACTATAATCAATTCCAAGTTCTTTATACAAGTTAATTCGCTCGTAAAATCTTTTAAAACTACAATAATTATTATGTGCTATTTAGTATTCCTACCATTTTCAGTTACCTTACACGATTCTGAATACGAGTTATCCAAATAGGGTCTTCATCGCGCATTTTCATAATTCTCCCCATTTTGATTTAAGTCGAATATCCATATAAATGAGACGTGCGTGAGAAAAATTTAAAAAAAAAAGTTTTTAATAATTCTATGAAACTAGCGCCAATTACTTTCGTTTTTTTGTTGTTTTGATCTCCATTCAATTTGATTTCAGGTGTGTCATTTTGAAAAATTTGAAAAATTTTGTGAAAACTTCGTATCCCTAATTCAAAAACTGGTTATTTTTCGGGAGAATGCTTTACTTAATTACCGAAAAATGGTTGAAAGCATTCGTTTCGACCATGATATTAATTCAATCGTTATCGATTTTTCCGTCATTTGAGGCAATTTATTGGATCACGATATTGAAAATGTTGGTGGCAAAACTTCGTGGATGTTTTGTTTGCGCTTCGCCATCTTTCCTGCTTGTTCTGTCTCGCATTTCGATGACTCATCGACCGTTGCAAATTGTTTTTCTACCCTGCGCCCTCGGCAAAACCCTTACTCTTTCGCATGTCGAAATCATTTTAATCAAAAACGATTTTTTTCTTTTCTCCATAATCATGATTAGGCAATGATTTCGAAATTCCAGAACGCTTCTATGAAATGTGATGATGATATGAGCCTTGATCCTGATGACGAAGCCCAACCGAGTGTCAAGCAGCTACTCGCTGGATTTCAGAAGAAAATTGGGAATGATTCGTTTCGAAAGCCGCCGCGTAAGTTGCTCTTAATATTAAAAATATTGATTTAAAACATGAAAAAAATCAATTTGTGAAGGTATTTTTCTTTTGCTAATTTTAAATGTAATCCTTATTTTTTATCTATTCTTTGCGTAATTGTGCAAAGTTCGAAAAATTTTCACTTCCACTGCCATTGTTTTTGGCCATCGGTCGTTTATTATATATTTTTTCAAAATATAATTAAATTCCAAGAAAAGATCATTATCTTGTTTGATCTATCGAAGAAATTATATGGTCGATTACCAATTTCACGAAATTTGTGTTTTTTCTCAAACTTTGTTTCCCAAATTCTACTATCCCATTTGCACATAATGAAACATTTTAATGGGCAAAAACGTCATCGTGCGGCAATTAATTGCCGAATAGGTGAATTCTGGCATGTAATTTATAATTGTAGATGGATTATGAAGCAGAATTGAATAAAAAAAGACTCATGAAATCAGACAATTCCATTGATGATTTTTTCTTAACGAAATATTAATTTTCAGTGCCGATTCGTCGCGCGCCTCCACCACCTCCCCACCGCGCAGAATCAAGACTTTCGAACACCGACGAATCAATTAAGTCTCGAAGAAGTCCCGGACCTAAGCCAAAAGTGGCGCCGAAACCTCTGCATTTGGTAAGTGGAAATGGAATCGAAAAAAAAAACAAGGCAACGGCACGCAGTTGCGCAAATAGTAGTCGAATTCTGTCATTGAATTCTGAATGATGAGTCGCAAACAACAGGCGCGTTGACCAAGTTCGTCAAAACTGCCACCGTCATCGATTGCAGCAGCAACCATAGTAGCGACTTTTCACTTTTTGGCGGCGAGCGAACGTAATCCGCAATAAGTGCTGCCTGACATACCATTTTTTTAATTTCTGTCTATTTCTGTTTCTCCGCGCTAGTCAGTTTTTGATTTTCTGCAACAATGAATCCAGAGGTTTAGGAAATTGATATCTGAACTCAAATTAAATTCATTTTTTTAGCTGAATTCGAACTCGTCACCTCAAATAATGTCACCGACGAGTTCTTGCCAAACTCCAGATATTCTCGTTTCTCCCGTTGGAGATGAGAATGACATCAATTTCGAATCATATGTCACGGATTCCACTATTGTAATTTATTTAGTTTCAAACAAAATTTTACATTTTTTATATTCAGAATTCTCAAAGATCTGATAATGATGTGAAATCTCGTGCAAAAGCCCTTGAAGATATCGGACTTGTGCTTCGACCGGATCGTTTTGAAAGGCGTGAAAGGTACTTTTTAAAATATAATTTTAAATTTTTCTATTACGATTATAAATTTGTACTCAAACGAAATATTGTGAAATCTTTACAATTTCTTTTGAAAACTGAATTCGATTGAAAAAATCTAGGGAAAAAAACGAGAAAATAAAATAGCTACACTGAAAAATTTCGAAAAATTGAGAACAAATAAATAGGTGTACATTTATATTTGCCCAATTTCGTTGATATTTCGTTTTGTCTAACATTGAGCATTTATTTTGGCGAGTTTTCTTTCAATGTTCAAAGATACAACATTTCAAGAAATGAATTTGCAGGCCGATTTCGGAAGTTTCAACAATTTCGCAGGCAAGTACGGAATACGATGATGGCGAAACGAGTGAAGACGATAGTGTAACCGATGGACACTCGTTGAACATTCATCAACTGAATAGAAAAAAACATGAAGATGATTTCGATGAGCTTCCACTTCCAAGACATGAAAGGTTTTATTTGCTCAATGTTCTTCATGTGTTTTATTTTTGAAGAAAAGCGACATATTGCGCTAATACGCACACCGAAATTATGCAAGAAATGGAGCAAATGGGTTTTGTTAGGTGAGATTTTGTGAAATTCTTCTTCTTAATTCAACAAATCGGTTTTTTTTATAGAAACAGAGATTCGAAATTGGTCAAAAAACAGACGAGGTTGACAACAAGACGAGGTTCGAATAATGACGCCGAAATTCCAGCAGATGTCGGCAAATTGCGTGATACGCGAAAAGTTTGAAGAATTCGGAAGAATTATAAATTATGGAACTATAAAATTTAGGGACGTCATAATTCACTCTTCGTTCCGTCAACATCTGGAATTTCGACGTCGGATAGCGAATTTTCGCGAAATTTGAGCGGAATCAGCGATCGAAGTAGTACGTTGACCACCGGAAGCAGCGATCAACCCGAAATTATCATTCCGGATTATAATACTGGAGACGAGGAAGAGGTATGTTTCAAAATAAACATTTTGGAAACAATATTTTTTTTTGTGTTTAGGACGCACGTCTCAAAAAACTTCACTACGCTGCCGTTGAATTCCAGAAAGTGCAAAGCAATTATGTGCAATACCTCACTGAAATGGCCGTGGTATTTCTTTCGAAAATTTATTCAAAAAAATTATTTTCTTAGCTCTATCCAACTTATATGGAAAGGTTTGGAAAGAATATTGGCAAGGATTTGTTGGCACCGAAGGAAGGAGTCGAAAATGTGGTGTTGCAGCTCAAAAAGATTCTTCTACAGATTCTCCCTTCTCATGAGATGCTTCTGAATGAGATTACTACTGTCATCAGTAATTGGTAAATTTTTGATTTGTCAAAAATTCTTTTGATTGCGAAATTCAGGGACTCGCGCCATCCAAATATGAGCAATGTTATTTACACCTATGCCGATTTCTTAAAATGCTGCCAACCATTTCTCAACAAAAAATCTGAGTTTTTGACTAATTTGCTTGCATTGAGGAATGAGAACAAAGAATTTGACGAGGCCACATATATGGTATAAAATTAAAAATAATCCTTCAATTGGTTCTTATTTATTTTTTTTTTAGTTTGAAACAGAAGTGTTTAATCGCGGAAAAAAAGGCGCTGTAATCCAACAACTCGATCAAGTGCACCAAAATTTCATGAGATACAAATTGCTCATGCTTCGATATTTGGAGTATTTGGAAGAAGGCACTGAGGAGCACAAAAAAGCTCAAGGTTGGTCTGGAAACATTGTATTAATTATAATTAGCGAATTTTGTAGAAACTGTCGAGAAACTTGAGCAAATCACTCAAGCGGTCAACGCGAAAATGGGTTTGCCAACGACCGAAGAATTGACGAAATTGTACTATCGGTTTCAGGTAATATTATATTTTCTTGGAATTGAAATGTCGAAATTTCCCGTTTTTTTAGTGTCAGTTTAATGTTCTTCAACCTGGTCGAACTCTAATTCGCCAAGGAGATGTGCTGAAGCAGACTAGGAAAGATCAACAACCACGATATCTTGTATTGGTGAGCCGACGCCCAATTTTCTAATTTCTCCCCGTGTTTTGTTTCCAGTTCACCGATTGTTTGTGGATATGCCGAGTAAATTCGCGAAGTCATTTCGATTTGCATCGTTCCTACCGGATACCGGTCGAAGGAATTCGAACGAATATTCTTGATCACGAGGACTATGCGCGTTGCCTTTTTATCCGAAGCAAAGTCAAGAGTGTCAATTTGATATTCGGAAATGAAAAGGAGCGAGATATGTGGGATCAAGACATTCAAAAAGCGATACTTGCCAGAAAAACCTATAAAAGAAGACAATCTGAGGCGATAATCAAACAGACAATGAACAAGAAACAACTAAATGTGAGAGTTTTCCAAAAAAATCGATTCAAATTTGTAATTTAGAAACATCTGGACGAAGCAAAAAATCAAGAAGTTGAAGACGGTTCTGAAGGCATTGAAGAAAGACCGCAGGCGATTGGACAATCAAGATCACATTCACTATCAGTTAGTGAATCAGATGGTTTCTCTTCTGTTCCTCAAACTCCAATTGGTTGGTTCAATTAATACTGACCGAATAATATTCGTATTTAGATGATACTGATGAACCCGATTTGAATGCGTTCTTGAACGGAAAAATGGCCGAAGCTGGAACTAGTCAAGGCTCAAGATCTCTTCCTAAATGTAAGTATGCAAATGATCGGATTTCTGAAAAAAATACCAATTTGAGTATACTTCCGATTTAATCATAACTGAAAATCTGAATTTTATTTTCAAAACTTTAAATTTTTTGAAGTGCCTGGAGGGGATGTAAAGCCGGTGTGGCTTCCGGATAAAATGTCAAACGCTTGTCTGATGCAAGGATGCAGCACCGAGTTCAATCTAATCAACCGGAGGCACCATTGTCGAGACTGTGGATGGGTTTGTTCTTTATATCAATACATAGATTTTTTTTCTTTAATGTCTCATCCTTCCAGTTAATATGTAGCGATTGCACAGGAAAAGCGCCATTGTCGAAATATGACTATCGAAAACAGAATGTTTGTCCCGAATGCTATGAGAGAATCCATGAGAAATGTGAGCATTGCAAATGTGCATTTTAACAAAAAAAAAATCGAAATAATTCAGATATCAGTGGCTATCTTTTTCCTCAAAATCGACTAAGCACGAATAGCGATGGAACATGTATGGTTCGAGTGGGGAAAAGACATGTAGGACGAGATCATATTCATTTTTAACATTTCGCGCATTTGTGGCTTTTAGGAATCGCAATCTATAGAAGCTCGAAAATTATTTAAACCTCCTTACAATTTTATGCTCAAGAAAGTGGATATTGATGAAAAACGAGCTGGCCTAGCCTTTGGAAAAGTTTACTTTAGGTAGACATATAATAAAAACATTTGAAATCTCAACGCTAGACGTTTTTTTTTCTTTCAGGATTCGAAAAGGATCTGAAGTTGTCCGATACGCTCTTCTAACTAATGACCTTCGACTGTTATTTTACAAAGCCGAATTAGTATAATTTTTTATTTGAGACCTTAAATTAGAAGTTTTTTTCAGGACTGTAAACCTGTTTTCGAAGTATTCGTTCATGGATATAAATATCGCGAAACAGATCTAGATGGAAAAGACGGGTGGCTATTTCAGCTAGTTCATCGAAACCAAATCAAAACTGATGATACCAAAGACAATGTAGTTGCCTTTCGTGTAGATAACAATGCGAGTGCCAAACGGTGAGTCCCCAACAAAGAAAAAAAATGGATGTGTGTCTCTCACGTCAGAAAAAATAACTAGAAACATTGAAATTAGTTAAATATTAATTGCTGAACGCCTGAATTTTGCAAACAATTACGTCACGCGGCTTTTAAAGAGTTCTGCAAAATACAGATCGTTTCGCATTTATCAGGCACATGATCATTTGCATAACAAATCTGAATGTTTGCAAAAGACCAAATCGCAGTTTTCCCTATATTTCTAAACCTAGTTTTTAGATCTCGGTTTTGTAGAAATTTTTCGACGTAGCGTGACTGCGGAAAATTGGGTAAATGCCAAAAAAACAATGACAGTGGTCTTGGCGCAAAACGAAAAGTGTAGATTTACAAGGATAGATTGAGACCTCTTTTTTTAACTTTTCGTCATTTAGCTAATTTTTTAAAAAATTATTTGTTTTTAATTAACTTTTCAAACATTCACAAAGATAATGGTAGCCCCGTATTCCCAATGCGAAAAATGAGCACCATGGATATTTGTGGATCATTGTATTTTTCGCCCGGAAATTCAAATTTGAATTGAAACTGTGTGTGGCAGGGGATCAAAAATCAAAAGGTGCTTTTTTGTTAACGTAATTGTTGTAGGTATGATGATTTCACTACTTTTTAAAACAAGAAAAAATAAATTCAAGTGGCAAAAGTTTCCATGAATATTTGACAATTTGCAGATGGTCCTCAGCTTTTGAGCGAGTTTTAACACTGGATGACGATGCCGAAACATCTAATCGGGCCTCCGTTTAAATTAAAACTAATCTTTATTCCAAATCATTCATTCTTTCGATATTTTCTTGTCCTTTTTTGTGATGTCTTTTACACCACTCCCTACGTCATCATAGAATAGAAAATCCGTAGGAGGTGAACTTTATATTATTAATAGTGCACTTCCTCTTTTCATCAGCCAAAATGCCTCTTTCTAATTGCCAATTGCATTTTTCTTTTTTTTTTCCGTACCGTTTCTCTTCCATTTTTTTCGTCATTTCTCTCGCTCATCACAAATTTGTAATTATGTATGTACTAACACTGTATATCTAGTCCGTATTTACTCTTTCTATTATCATCGCGAAAAACGAGCCCTCTTTCGTTACTGTAATTATCTATAGAAACCCGAATTCGCAACGTTCAAATTTAAAACATTCGATGGTCCGTAAATATTCACGGTGCTCGTTTTTTTTCGCAATGATAAATAGTAATTTTCTAATTTACACTTTTCACTTCTGCGATATTTCGGTGATTTCTGACTAACTGGTTCTTGAATTTTATCTCATTTTTAGTCGCTTGTATGTAAATTTTAAATAATGAATTGATTAGTTTATCAGACAGTTCTAATTTTGCCGAAATTAAATGGAATTTTATTAAAAGTGTCGATTTTGTTTTGACGAAAAAAGCTCTTTTTTAAAATATTGAATACATTGATAGATGAGTCTTCACACCCCCATAAAACTCGAAATATTTAGTGGGTGTCTGGACACCAATTTTTGAGAGGTGGTCCCTGAAAGACAAACGCAAAGAAACAATGGTCTGACGTCGTAGTACTTGAAACTCTTTAAGTGATTCCACCAACCATATATGTTTAGTACATTTTTTGTTTTTTTTCCTAACAGCAATCAGTCTAGGCTTTTAACATCCGATTTCAGAAAATTCAGTACTGTCACATGAGTGATTCTTTTGGAAGTCTCTTCAATCAAAACAATGAAAATAAAAATGTCGAAATTATAAAAAAAATATATCTCGCGTTTGAAATCATTCTTGTTTTTTATTGATTGAATAATAGGCTTAAATAGTTAGGTAATATTTAAAATTTTCATCCAATTGTTGAATCGAAACAACACAAAGATTCTCTCTATTGAGTTTTTGGCCAATATGTATTAATTTTTCATTTTTTCGAGAATCACGACAAATATTTGAATCGAATTGTATACTAATTGAAAACTTACTATGATCCTTGTGTGATTCAATCGACTTCGGACTATAAATTTCTGGAAATGCCGCCATCGATGACTCATAATTAACGAGAACTGGGAATACGCGTTCGCTTTTGTCTCGACGAACGGGCGGAAAGAAGTAATCAATCATCGATTTCCGGCCGTTCAATTACAAATACTGATTCGGTGAACTTCAATTCCCATTTTTCACATTTTTTTAACCAAATATTTGTGATTGACCCTTTAAGCTTGCGTTAGTTATTTCAAGAGCTTATTTATTAGGTCTATTAGAAACCACCCCCACTTTTTAACCCCCTTTTAAATTTTTTTTTTAAATTTGCAATAATTCAAGTTATCAAGAGGAGATTCGCAGAACTGATGTCTAAATTAGATTTTTCAGAAACTATTTAGTGTTCTTATGAAAAACTGAAAATTTTAACAATTAATAAACTATTCTCTAAAAACCCAGTTCAGAAAGATTTCGTATTTCGTAAGATTTTTGTATTTTCCAACAATTGTCAATATTTCAAGTGTCCAATTGTGCATTTTGATATCAAGCTTTGCAAGCCTACATAGTTTCTGAAAAATCTAATTTAAACATCAATTTTGCCAATTTCCTCTTGATAACTTGAATTATTGCAAATTAAAATATTTTTCTGTTAAAAATTACTGTTTGAAACTGCAAATTTTGAAATGCAGTGAAAAAGTAGAGGTGAAATCTAAAAATTGGGGGTGAAAAGTGGAGGTGGTATCTTAAATAAAAGGAGAGGTTAAAAAGTCGGGGTGGAATAGCAGGGGTGGGGGTTAAAAAGTAGGGGTGGTTTCTAATAGACCTATTGTTTTAAGTAAAGGCCATAACAACCAAATCTAAAAAAAAACATCTGCGGACATTTTCCGGAATACGCAATAATCGGCATTTTTTTTGTTTTCGCCCCGTCATTTCTTAAAATCAGCTATGGTAGGGTTCTTCAATCAAGAACTCTATCGTACCGTCGGCTTGGTCCAGTATTTGATTTTTCGCGTCTTTGATAATGAACATTATTTCAATACGTTCGATACCTTGCTTGATATCTCAATGTCGGAGTCAAACGACTTGGCGAAATTACAAAAATTATTGGCTATATGCCAATGCGTCTCGAGGCAGTGAGATTGCGTACATTGCATTATAGCGTACGCGCATATAATATTCAGTCAATGATAAATTTAAATCGACACTGATTTCGGCCCCGCCTCCCTTCAGTCGTTTGATGCCTACAATAGATCTGTGCTATTATATTTTCCCTTTACTCAATTCCCATTCAACACTCGAATTGAGAAGAAGATATTTGTTCGACTACTCCTCCACAATCCCTGCAAATCTGCAAAGAAAGTGCAAGCTTATACGATATATTTAAATCGACATTTGTTTTTGGAAGCATTTCTTGTTGGGACCTTTCTAAACCGGATGCTCTTGCTTGCCATTCGTGTCGTCATATGTCATTGGGCACCGTGAGAGCCGACACACTTCGTGTTTGTTTTTGACTTCGGTGATCAGGATCAAGTGTGTTGCTCAAACATCACCTACTCTTCTGTTTAAGTCAGCCGTCTGCGAGTTCGATTTCGAATAATGAGAAGTCAGAAGGCTGCAGGCGGTGTGCCTTTTAGTTTCAGCTGCGTTCTGGCTTTAGAAAAAATAATTATTTGCAATTAATTAATCAATTTTTAATCCACGTCAAGTTTTTCGAAATCCCTTCAAGCATTATTCAATGTGAATAATGATTTTTTTTTTCAAAAGAAACGATATTCTTGGTTATTTTTTCTGGTTTTGAAAACTCTCGAAAAAAATCAGCTGATTCCATTCCTGACATTTTCAAAAATTCTGATTTATTCTGATATCCGTCATGCTTTTTTGGTCAATCTGACCTGCTATTTTACTTAGAATCGTAAACCTGCAATGATTGCAAATCGTAGTAGTTGTTTAAAGCTAGCCTCGAACATACCACTTGGCCAATAATTCGCTGAGAAACCATATGGAAATTGCTGGAGATATGCTAATTTTTCAGTTGAAAATTTTTATTAATTTTGCATTTTTGGCCAACAACCGTAACATCTACGTAGACATTTCGCGATTTTGAAAACCTTTCGGTAAAAAGTAGGCTTGTCATTTCGGCTGGCCGCGCCCCAAACATGATTCGGCCCGGTCGAAGCCGACGGTAATATGTCTTGAGGAATTTTATATATTATGAAAAATTGAAAAAAAAAAGTTGACGCCAACCACGACGCATACGGCCGAATTACAGCCGACTGTTTGGAAAAATCTTACAAGGTTTGAAGTGATTTTTCATTAATGGAGACTTTTGGCATTTTTACGCAAATTGATTTCTATTTCATATGTTATTTTTTTTTTATAATGCTCATCTTAATTAAAATGCCTCAATTGGAAGAGGAAGTACATGAAAAACGCATTTTTTTTGCAATTCAAATCGATTTCCGCGGATAGTAACGAGAACGTCTTCGGAAAAGACCATAAAAACAATGAAATTTCTCCTCGAAATTTGTCCTCATAAAATTGACTGGTTTCCTAAAATTTTTGGCTGAAATTGTTTTTTTGTGTAAAATATCACATTGAAGTAGATTTGACTCTTCAATCTACTTAGTCTTGCCTAGATTTTACAGTTTTTTTTAATTGTTGAGTAGAAGAGATCTTCTTGATATGACTATTTATTTTAAATGTCTTGCACAATGTTTAAATGTTTATCCGACGTTTCGATCTTTAGATCATCATCAGGGAAGGTCAATTTACCTCAAACTTGGGTAATTAAACCTTTTTTTTTGAAAAGCTCAATAAGAAAAATAGGGGACCTAATTTAGTTGTGTGGAATTTTATGAGTAGGGTTTGGAAAATTGATGGGGGGGGGGGTTCAAAAGCGTGGAGTTACATTTTTCTTTTCAGAAATTACCTAGTTAGAAATCGTGAAAATATTTGAATTTTTAATCGGTCTCGTTTTATGTCCAAAGAACGCTTTTGATTAATCATCATAATCATACTTCAAATATAAATGTATAACACATATGAGTTTTATATGTATATGCATCATATGCATTGTATTTACAATTGTCGGCGTCCGATGACTACTATACGTGGGTAGATTTACGCGTGCGTCCTTCGAAATGGTCTCGCAACGTTTGAATCCTTATTTTGCTGAATTTCCAACGTCATTCGATTTGTAAACTAAATTATCGAACCGACCTATAAAGAGCAAAATAACCAGTTAGTCCGCGTGAGACCATGAGAAAGACGCATCGCCGTAAATCTACCCGCGTACAGCAGTCTCCGGACGCCGACTATTTATGAATATTTAATGTTAACCCCTGATTGTAAGAATTTTTTGAATATTTTTTTAAATCTGCATAGTATCATTTTATTTTAAAAAATTGTCTGAAATTAAGGAAAGGGTTCAACGATGTTACTCATTCGAAAAACAGGCAAGAGCAAGAATCATCGAATTTCGATTGGTATTCAATTTCCCACGGTCATCAAATGACCAAATAAATTATTTGAATTGGTCAATAAAACGTGCTAGTTGCAATTTTTCATTGTGTTATTTCGAAAATTTCCAGACCGACTAAAAATCTCTCATAGTTCAAAGCGACTCATTTGGCGAAGCACGATCTAATTCAATTAGCTCATCCATTTTTTTGTTCGCTGCGGGTCCATGGAAACATTTGCCCAAAATATCATTAGAATCTATGCCCACTATTCAACAAACCTCTCTTTTCATCATTTAAATATCAGATTTGGGGTTTTTTTGCGACGCAGATGTCGCCGACTTGAATCTCATTGAGCTTCATGTGTCCCAATCCTCCCGATTTAGCAGATGCCCTTATTAAGGTTTCACAAATCGCTTATATGTTTTTTGTTCATTATGGATCGATCATTCAGAGCAGTTCTGTGCAACATATTCTAGTGTGCTCTATGAATCTCATCATCCCCCCAAAAAATATTGCGAACATCTTAAATTGAAAATGGCAATTTCTTTAAAATCAATCATGCAAAACCTCTTTGAAAAAGAGTGAACATATTTTTTTTTGAAATTCCATTTCAATTTCTAAAAATATTCAAGTTTGGCTCTCGTTTCCGCTGCTTTCTTCCTTCATTTTCCGTAGGTTTTTTTTTTTTGATTTATGGCATTCATTCCGTACAGGTTCATTTGGCATGTTTTTGAAATTCGATTAATGTGTGACAAATATGGGGGAGTTCCAATGAAAATCGGAAGATTCGATGTCCAGACATAATTATAGCATGTCAATTTATATCTGCCAAATTCGAATTGACTTAAATCGTTTGCGGGATCTGATTTCTTTCAAACAAGAATAGATCGTTTAAGCAGGACAAGATGTTAAACGACGATAGCACATTTGAATATAGACAGACTTGTATTTCGGAGTCCATACGAAAACTGAAACGAATGAAAGTGGTCCGTTGACAATCAGTGTCCTGATTGCCATGTATGGGCTTGCTAGCAGTTGCTCCTCATTTATGTATGAGATGTGTTGGATGCTGGATTTTCGAAATCCTCTTAATTACGAAGGATGCGCATAGACGTGCCATTTCCGTTGTGAATTCTATTTCTAAACTGATTTGTGGCTCGAGTATCTCAACTTCCGTTTAAACTCCGCCAACAACATTTATTAATAGACCAACACATATTACGTCTTAACGTGCGTCAAATCCAGAAGAAGCAACTGGCCTAAATGAATTTCCTGAAAAAGACAACACACAGTCGACAGGATGTTTCATTTTGGTACTCAATATCCGTCTAGATTATTCAAATCGGTTTCGCATATTTTTGAATTGGTTGTGGATTAATATAATTGGGGGTTCAATAATCGCAATTTCATCAATAACATTCACCTCACAGATTGTTGAGCCTAACATTTCCAATCGTTTTTGAATTGATGCTGGAAAGGTTTGTTAGACTAGAAGCTTTAATAAAGTCAGAAGCTCTTATAATTCAACTATGCTTTTCGGTATTCACTAGACGAGAAGAAGCTCCTTCGTCGAAAATTAAAAAATAATCGCGTATTTTAAATTAGGAAATTTCTCAAAAACGAAAGGTGTTTAACAAGTCTATATATTCCAATGGATCCTTGAAATCGATGTTGATTCCGAATTCCAAACGCTAGGAAATGGCGTTTTGAATTCGAATCATTTTAAGCTTTTTGATCATCGAAATTTTGCATCTTGTGAGTCAGTTTGAAATTCTGAGAGATATCTATATCATCTTGTAATGACTAAATTTAGAAGATTCGTTTTATATCGTGTTTGTTGTTGTTGTCGTTTGTTCGCATTTCCGGAACTTTTGCCAGTTCTCAGGGATCGTCGTCGTCAAATCGTCGCCGCTTCCTGCCATTCATCACACATCCTTCGATTCTCGCCCACTTTTGTTCTCGCCCGCCCCCTCCAATTTCCTGTCAAGGAATCGCACCCCCCAGCAATTTCTATTTTCGCATATAGTTTTCCTTATGTGAGTATTTTTTTGCTTATTTTCTTTTCATCCTATGAACGTCATTATGACGCATTTTTTCTCGGTTTGGTCCGAGCTCAATGTTCCGAGAATTTACCATATGTTTTGTTTGTGTTTCCAGAAGGGTCCTCTAATTGCTGCTCATTAAGTAAGCAGCAAACATCGATCTGGTTGGTGCGCAGAACATACAATTCGAATCACAAGCACTTCGACGTGAGAGGAATTCAATTTCAGGTCGGTCAAAACCCCCCAAATCATCTTAAATTACAGCAGGGTCTTGATTAAGCAAAAAATCAAGAGTGTGACGTAATATTGAAAGAATTACGGAATAAAATGCCGCATTTTTTTAAAATTCAATCAAAATTCATCAATGACATCACGCAATATAACCCCTCAAAAAATTCAACCTCATGTCCGGTTGAGCTTAAATTCTGTACTACCAATGTGGTTTATTGCACTATGATGATGTGAGATTCGATAAATTCGAGTATTCTCCTATCATTCGAATTTGTGCGAAAAACGCTCCATCAGTGATTTTGCTCCAAATAACGATCCGGATATTTCTTCGCAAATCAGCTTATTAAAGACTATTCCGGTAATTTTTTTCAAATATGATATCAGCGAATCCTACACATAAAGAAATGATGACGGCTGGAAGACCAAGAGTTTCAGTAACCATTTCTGGAATTCTTCAACTGAAATACACAGTATTCGTTGGGCATATGATATGCGCTGAAGTGTGTCAAGATTTTCGCTTTTCCGAAATGTTGGATTAATCTGTCCATGTTGTATGGATTATCGATGTCGCCAAAAAATCCGCGCGAATCTGTGCACGTCTTTTAGAGCATCAAAGATTTCGTGTACAAGCACACATTTAATTTCAGAAAAAAAAGAATGTCCTATTAATGAAATAAATAAACAAAACGCATCGCGATTTGATTACCAATATTCTTTTTGTGTTGCAACGGATAGCCAATTAATCGCCGAAATAAGCGACCAGCGATCGACGTCATCATAAGAAGAAAAAAAAAACGTTTTCTCAAGATGCTCATTCATACCAAAATACACATATTTTCATTAGCTCATTCCTTATTTGGTCGTATTTTCGAATAAGTTGAAAAAACCACTTATTCCATCGCAAAGATCGTATACGGTAGTCCATAAATGAGGTACCTCATTGAGAAAAATAATGGGAATGGTTTCCCCGAGAGAATGACGAATTTTTATAAAATTGCAATATGATATTCATTTTTTTATTTCTGTTTTTTGAATTTTCCTTCAAACTCAATGGATTATGCTTTGAGTGTTTTGTTGATTCTTGGATTTATTTTAATAGTAAATTAATTAATCATAATCTCCGTCGTAAATCTCGCCAATTTTTTCCACCTTCGAACAGTTTTTAAGGCATTTCCCGCCAAATATATTTTTCTTTTAAACAATGTCAGTGACTGTATTTGATCTTTGTCTTCTGCTATCGCAACTGCCAGAACCAATTCACCAACAGGTGCTTCTCATTCATGATCAAGATGATCAGAATCCATGGACGCGTTCGACAAAGAATATTTTGATTCCCACCAAACGCTTGAGGTGTTTTGCATAATTTTTGATTAACTCCGCAAATTTGTTTTCGAATGGTTCCGATAACGCCGAAAAAATCGAATCAACGTTGATGTCAATTAGGGAAGAACCCTTTTTTTTTCGTTGGAGATATCCTCATTAGCAATTTAAGACATTAACTGAATTTGTTTATTCGAATCTACATGAGTGAACAACTCTGATTTTTTTTGCTTCGTTCATTGGGTTTTACTATTTTTATCATGTGTGTGCCGAAACGGCTCGATTACACTGTGCATTGGTCAAATTACAGTTCTTATCTACACAATCCCCCATTTTTTCTTTCTATCCGATAGTTTATTTGTAAATCATTGCACTTTTGAATCATTTCGCTAAAAGGACCCATATTTCGGAATTTTCGAAAAAAAAAGAGTGTGATATATCGAATTGCATTTGAATAAATATGAGAAGTTGTGACGAAAAAAAGTCGAAAATTAAAAATAGTTTCTAATTCGTCAGAAAAATTCGTTTTGAATTCGGCCATCATAATCGTTTGGCGATTTTCGAAGATTATAGTTTTTGCGTGCTCAGCAGCATTTTCTGAGGTTTTCGACGGATGATCATGTTTATTTTTTCGGTGACGTTTGTCAAAAACTCGAATTTTCGTTTTATTCAACATTTCTAAGTTGCCTTCAAAAACTTGCACATAGAAGATTAAAAATATTCGTAGTGCTTGATAATTTGCTTATATGAGGAAAAGAAGACCGTAGGCGTGAAGCGTTTTCGATCAAACTGGTCCGTACTCATTTCTCAGCCTCCAGTCTTCCCTATTTCCATCCATCCATCCAATCGGTTGCTCATTTTCTATCTAGTCGAATCATTTGAATCTATCATCTTTTATAGGTTTGCTTAAAATGAAATTCTAGAAGGACTGGATGCATTAGAAGATCAAACTTTAATTCTTCGGGGGATTACTTAACCGATCGCTCACTCGGGCGGTTGTTGTTTACTTTTTGGTGCATGGTGTTCTCGAAGAGGAAAACCTTTTCGAATATCTCGTTTTTTATATGTCGACCGACCCAAAAATATAACCTATAATCAATTGGGTGGGGGCAGTTGTTGTTCGCCAATTTCTGATGCATTAGATACCAGAAGAAGGAAATGATCCCCTCCCCCCCCGTCTATTGATTTGCCACCATCGCCAACGTCTTCAGCTCATTCCTATTCAATTGACGATCCCAGAATTGATTTCGATTCGAGTTTTTCTTTTAAACTATTGCAATTTGAAATATCAAACTTGAGGAATTCAAACAAAACAACCGGCATTCGTTGTGATTAGCGTAGTCGGTGGCCGCTTAAAGAGCAACCGTCTTGTTTTGTTTCCTCATTTCTGTACTTTGTTCTTATGTAGCTCTCATCCGCTTGCATATTTGATGTTTCAAGCCATCATAATCTCATTAGAATTATATCACATTTCGCCCATCGCCTCTCTCATTTTTCTGCGTTGATTCCGAATACGAGAGCAGCTCATAATTGAGCACCTTGTTTTTGAAGCAATTTTTCATTTAGTCGGGTTATTGCTCAAAAATCGACCATCCACCACCACCTACGCTTGCACTCGAAAGTACGTTCGACGTGTTGGTTGCAATTATTGCCCAAATGAGTTTAAAAAATCAAAATTTGCCAAATCCGAGGGATCAAGTGAAACAAATCGGCGCTTTTCGTATTTTCCTTGTTTTTCGAAGTGGAACATTTTGATTTTTAGAATCGTATTAACTAATTTGATTTCTATACGAGCAACACAAGAAAACCCAATTACCGGGCCAATTTTTTTTTAAATAATTTGATATTTGCGCGGATAGGCTTTCGGATTAGATCAAAAATCTCGAATCAAAAAGATATGGAAATACAAATCACATTTTGGTTTTCGATGGTTATTGGTGCAAAAACCTCTATTAAATAAATCATGTAGTGATGTCTCATCAGCTATTTTTAGACATTTTCAAGTGTTTCGTTGTTACGCCATGAATTTTAGAAAATCGGCGCACCAAAATAGAGATGCCGAATGGCTTCTCCTCCTTCATCTTCTAAGTCTTCATCTGCTTTCTTGTCGTCGTCGACGTCTTCTGTTGTTTTATCCTGTTTCGTATATAAAACATTAAGCTTCAATCATATGTCAGTCGGCATTTAGATCTGCTCACAGCGGAAAAAAATCTCGAGCCTGGGCTTCATTCATAATCCCCCGCGCTCGCCTACACTAATTATAGACTGTCGACGACTACACTTGCAATTTACTAACTTGTAAGCGATCAGCGTGATTTTTCCACTTAACTTTTTCGTGATTTTTGACGTCTTAACATCTTGTTATTATTTACGTTTTTTTGGGATCAAGCATTCACCGAATATTTTGTTGCTCACCTTCAACCTCGCCTTCCTTTTTGTTTCGTTTATAATCTGTTATACCCTAAATCTGAGTTAAATCCCTTCAAAATTTACTGGCCAGATTTGTTTAATTATACATTTCTGTCTCATTTTCACATCTTCTCGCCTAACCCGTTCCCCCCTCCTCTTTGCATTCTTTGATCATCAACACATTCTTCGCGTTTTTCAGAATTGATCCCATCGCGAGAAGGCGTTCGTCGATATATTCATTCCGCTTGATCGTGTTCTTCGATTCGAATTTTGAAAAGCGACGAGCCAGAGCAACCGATTTTCGCTGTAGGTATTCTGTGTGATGAGAACAGATGAAAATATTATTATGCCACTGGCACGGATAGCCCGCGCATTCCACTATTTCATCATCTCGGTAAGTCGAATCACGAATCTCGCTCGCATCTCATTTTTCGCTTCTTTTCAGACACGCTATTTGTTCAGTGATTCAAGACAGAGGATCGTTGCCTACGTGCTAATCTTTCTTTGTTTTCTCACACCCTCATCCTCTTCGTTTATTCTTTATCAAGGAAGTAAGTAGTCGTTTTTTGATCTATATTCTATTGTGCATATGTGCAACTCGAAATATTTGCAGCAACTCCAAAATTCGAATATTTGGGCGTCGAATCATTCCGGCAAATGTCGCAAGTCGATCGCCGAACCGTTTATAGCTTCTGTAAACTCGTCGTTTTGAATCCGGATAAGGTATTTCGACACGATTTTCGATTTACGTTGTTTACACCGTTCAAAAATTCAGATTAATTTGAATCCTCGTCATTTGTTGCAAGCCAAACCGATTTGTGAACAATTCATTTTGGGTCTCAAGAAGTTTAGAGAGCTGGAAAAGAGTCGGCACAATCTACAAGGCAGTGTTTTATAACATTGTTAGGTTCGTTGAATTCAAAAAGAAAGTGGTTTCAATTTATTTGAGAATTGTTTTCAGAAAATCGTTTTCGTACTGATGAGCTTTACTTCCATGTCACTATACCAACATTCCACAATTACTACAAAGAGGGTGCCGAAATCGTCGAATGTTCGTTTTGTCATTGTCAGCTAATTATTTAATGCTTATTTTGTGCTTTTTATTATTAATATTACGATTGCAATCTTGTCTTGTTCAACAGACCGCATTTTTGTAAATACTGTAACCGAACAGCTGGAGTTCATAAAACGTATAACATTCAAAAATGATCGATGTCTAAAAAAAATACATGTACATACAATAAGGACCAAGAAGAAACGGACCATCAGTTCATGAGAACATATTTTCAAATTATCGCAGTTTTGGGGATCTTCGACAAAATGTTTGATCTAGAATTATGCTGATATGGTTGAGATTTTTTATGGGTAATTGAGTGCGTTTCATCATATCTAAAACTCGATTTCCAATTCGATTTTGGAGAATTTTCAAAAATTTGCTCGATATTTCTATAAGAGCGAACAATTAAAATATAAGGAACGGAATGAAAAGCAAAAAGAAAATGTGAGTTCGAATCATGCTGTCTAGGAATCCAATCACACCAAATCGTTTTTTTCCAGGAGAAGAAGCTGTTGCTATTTTTTCAGTTTGACGACATGAGCTGTTGAAATACAAACAGACGGTATCACTAGAAAACTGCTTATCGGGCTAGAAAAATAATGGAAACTTGTTAAATATTGGTCGAGACATTATGAATTTATTTCTTGTGATAACCTTATCATTTATTTGTCACTTTTTGTACTCAGATTTTGAAATTTTTCCCAATCGCTGACACATTCGTTTTGTTTGATTTGATTTGATTTGTTGTAGATAAAATTTTGGTGTAAAATCTTGAAGCTAAGTGATGTCATTGATAATTTTCCGGAATAGCTGAATGTTTCTTTCGAGATGAAATAATCGGATTTGAAACCCACTCGGAGAAAATTTTCTGAGAAAAAATTAAAATATCTATTCAAATTATAGTGATTTACATTCGGGTTTATCACGAAAAAAAAAACACGAGATTTCAAATTTTTGTCAAAAAAAGATATAAGAATCGAAAAATTTGATAATATTGAAGCACAGAAAATTTGATGAACTTTTAATCACTGAAAATGATTCGAAGGAAGACATTTTATAGATTGATAAGTTGCCTAGTAAATGTGTCATTTTTAAAGATATCAAAAGCGCACAGCAAGTTTAATGACATTGATCTAAAATACCTTCGAATAGACTCTCTTTCATCTGTAATTTTATCGGCCAATTTTTCGAGCAAATTGATAAAACGTCACTTTGATTGTCTCAAATCGTATGCGTATATAAATGAGGGTTTATCAATAAATATGTTGCGTTTTAATGGCTAAAACCCACTTTCCAAATTTCAGGTATGATTCGACCATTATTATGCCTGATTCTAGCAACGACTGGAGTTTTGGCATTTCACAGACAGGCTCTTTTTAATCATATTAGGAAAACAGTGAGTGGTTTGGAAGAAAAGCAAAAAAGAATTACTGACGGGATTTCAGAATCCTCCATTCAAAGCAGATGCTTCGATTACAATAAAGACGGCATTCGTCAAACAGCCAATTAATCATTTTCTTGAATCAGACGGCTATTTTTCTCAGGTTTCGAAATTTTTAATTTAAAATAATTTTGGCATGTATTTCAGAGGTATATTTATTCAACCCAATTTACTGGAAATAAGAAAGCTGTATTCTTGTTTGTAACAAATAATGAAGCCTTAGAAGAGGATGTGGTAGGTGGAAATGGGAATTTTGAGAATAAACTGTAGATATCAGCTTGCCGACCATCGAAATCCGTTGGTTAAACTTGCGAAGCAGTTTGGAGCAACCATGTTTGGACTTGAACACCGTTACTATGGAATATCACGTCCTTACGAGTAGGCTTGAAAATATCTGAAACGATCGAATGCCATTTTCAGCACATTGAGTGTCGACAATCTGAGGCATTTAAGCAGCCTTCAAGCTCTTTTCGATATTGACACATTCATCAAATTTGCGAATAAAGAATTCAATTTTGATTCGGATGTTCGATGGATTGTTTGGGGCGTCGGATACGGAGGATTCTTGGCGGCACAATCACGAAACCTGTTCCCAGACATTGTCGCAGGAGCAATTGCGAGTTCCGCTCCAAGCAAGCACAAAATGGACTTTTGGGGTATTTCAAAACGAATTTTTTTGAAATTCAAAAGTTGAAATTAGAAAATTGTAGAGTATAACAATCAAGTTGAGGCGTCAATTAATGAAGCCGCTCATGCGGCCTGCACGGATCTCATCGCGCAAGCATTCAAAGATCTCTCACAGCAGATGCTGAGTCCCGAAGGAAGGAAGAATGTTTCCACAACATTCAGGTTTTTGAAATCAATGGGATTATTGGAATTGGAGATATTTCAGATTAACCACTCCATTGGACCAAACCAATCTCACTGATAACGATATTCAAGAATTCTATGCACAAATCATTGCTCCATTCCAAGCTTTTGTCGAATTTCATGGAAATGTAAGTGGATGTTTTTATTGGTGGGCTAACGGCCACCGAAATATACAAACTACATACATATTTACATACATATGTAGACAATAATAATAATAATAATAATAATAATAGAATTATGATCCATAATGTTTATCCAATAAACTCTAATTGGTCACTAAAGAATTTGGAAACCTTTCATTATGTGACGAAACGTATTATTCATACAGCGAAAAAAAAGCTGCTGATTTTTGAGGCATTAAAACAAAAAAATAATTTGGGTATATGAAACGATCGAAATGTCGACATTTAAGGATGGATTTTCGATCAATGATGTGTGTGCGACTATGGAGAACAATTCATTCACTGGAGTTGAGAATATCTTCAATGTCTATCTTCTTCTTTTGGACAAGGCAAATTCAACATTCGTACCATTGAACACGAATTACAATGATAATATCAAAGCGATGCGCAATGAGTCCGTCGATTCACCAATCGGTTTTTATTCATTCGAAAATAGTGAACTCTTCGTCACAACTTTTTTTTCAGCTCAAAATCGTATTTCCTGGTGGCAGGCTTGCTCCGAATTTGGCTATTTCGCGAATACTAATAACAAAGAGAATGCCGTTTTTGGAGCATCTCTTCCTTCGAAGTAAATATTTAAATGCTCGGCTCATATTAGAAATCATAATTTGCAATTTAAGCATTTTCATCAATCAGTGTATCGACGTTTTCCCCGAAGCTCATTTCACTGCTCAATTAATTGAAGATAACACTATTATTTTTAACAACTTCTACGGTCCATCAATGGCCGCTTTAATGTCTTCTGGTTTTAAGGTAAAATCTCGAAAGTTTTTACTAATTTTATAATTTTTTTTTGCCAATTACATAATTGTTTTTCCTCGAAACTGCATTGATTATTGCAGGGTACAAATGTTGTGTTCACCTGTGGACAACTGGATCCATGGAATCCAATTGCCGTCCAAACTAGCGATGATATTTCGGTTGTTACCTACGTGATTCCGGACGTTTCATTTGGTGCCGATTTATTCCCGGGAAAGAATGACAACGATGATATTTTGAAAGCCCACGCTTTATTTGAAACAAACATTTATAGATGGATCAATTTGCCAAAAAATCCAACAACTCATGGTAGAAAAAATCAATTGTTTAGCACTTATGCTATTTCGTCATTTCAGTGAATATCACCAAACCATGGACAAGACCTCAACCAGACTTCGCAACTCTTCCAGCAAGTTCCCGATTTGGCAAGTTGCCCGACGGCGTGCCATCAAAAAAAGTGAGTCTTATCAGTGATTGTAAGAAATTGTTCTTATCAAATAGAGCAAAGTTAGAAATGTGATTGTATTTTAATCTCCTTTTTTTTGAAGACATTCCCAAAGGGAAAATTGAACAAAAAATGGATAATGGGACGACCGCCACACGGAATGCGACCGCTTGCGCCAATCGAGAAGGAATTCAATTATCCGCCTGGATTCGAAGTTGGAACATTCCGCCAGAAAGTCGATCATTTCGACAACTCCAATCCGAATATGTTTAATCAAAAATATTACAAAAACGCGCAGTGGGCGAAACCAGGCGGCCCAAACTTTTTGATGATCGGAGGAGAAGGTCCCGAAAGTGAACGATGGGTTCTAAACGAAAACATCACTTATTTGACGTTCGCACAGAAATACGGAGCTACCGTATACCTTCTTGAGCATCGCTTCTATGGTGACAGTCTTGTTGGGTTAGTGCGATTGCAATTGATTCGCATTTCGACAACAATTTCAGAGACAACACTGAATTCGAAACTTTGAGTTCTCTTCAAATGCTGTATGATTTGGCCGAATTCATCAACGCTGTCAATCTTCAGACAGGCAATTCGTCGCCATGGATCACATTCGGCGGATCATACTCAGGCGCATTGTCAGCCTGGATGATCGAAGTGTTCCCAGAGCTTGTGACAGGAGCCGTCGCTTCTTCAGCTCCAGTTTACGCGAAAACCGATTTTCACGAGTATCTCACCGTCGTTGAGAATTCGATTCGCGATTATAATAATGAGTGTGCCGAGCGAATCAAAGATGGCTTCGCCACCATGCACCAATTGTTCTACAGCAACGAGGGACGCGCCAATCTCTCAACGATTTTTGCGCTCGATCCCAAATTTGGGGATGTTGTCACCGAAACAGACAAGCATTACTTCTTTTCGAACATTTTCGGAAATTATCAAGGAGCCGTGCAGTACAGCGGAGATAACACAGGGGTAAATCACTTGTTTTTTTTTGTCAGTTGTAATCATTTCCTAATGCAGGCGTATGCGACAGGACACGGAATTCCTGACATGTGCAGAATAATGCTCAACAAGAATAACACGCCCATCGAGAATGTTGCCGCTTTCAATAGATATATGACCGAATTTTATAACGGAAACAAATTTACGTCGACCGACAACAATTATCAGGATATGGTAGATGAATTGAAAAATGCGCAAAGATATGGACCAAACGAGGCAGCGAGTTTATTGTGGACCTATCAGACTTGCACCGAATTCGGATACTTCCAGACGTCCGATAATGGTAATGGAATATTCGGATCGCCGACTCCGGTCAAGTAAGCAAAACAATCAAAATTTGCATAACAACACTTTGGATTCCAGTATGTATATTCAACTGTGTCGGGATCTTTTCGAATACGAATATGACGTCGATGTTGACTCACGCGTTGCTTACACCAATTACCAATACGGATCTAGAATGTTCTACCGAGGAAATAATGTCGTCCTTCCGAATGGCGGTGTCGATCCGTGGCACGCACTCGGGTTATCATCAAGCTATAACAGCAATCCAACGGTTGTTCCATTTTTCATCAATGGAACTGCACATTGTGCTGATATGTATCCAGCTCGTGACCAAGATCTACCGGGATTGAAACAAGCCAGAGAAGTTATCGACCAGAATATTGCAAAATGGTTGAATCAATACAATTCCGGAACTACTGTAACATCGACAATATCTAGTAATATTACACAATCAACAACGCCAAAATCAATTGACATGACCACAAAATCGTCATCAGTTCCCTTCTACCTTTTCACAATTCTTTCACTTATTGTTTTATTCTAACCCACGCATAAATATTTACAATTTTAACGAACAAAGTTGGCGAATTGACCAAAATTGGGAACTGTGTCATTCCGTTCTTCATTCTCCTCATCGTCAAGAATGTAGTTGTCGCTTCTTTCTTGTGATGTTCTACAGAATGGGCAATGACCTTTCTGCAGAACTGCCATTTCGAAATCATCAAGATCGAATAGCTGCAATTCTCCAACGGAATTTTTTTGCGATCAACAAAAACTCACTTTGCAACATGATTTGCACTGCGAAATCGTTATTGTCGGCATTGTGTTGAATATATATTTAGGTGTCAGTGGTGGCGGATAATTGAGCACAATTACTTGTCCTTGTTCAAGGCGCGAAAGCTCATCTCGGTTCAGGACGATCGCTTTCGTCCCATTTTTCTTTTGTTGTTGAGCAATTCGAATCGGATTGTATTCCGATTCAGAAAGTGGAGGTTCCGCATTTATTAATTGCATCGCTTCGTCGTGACTAATATCCGACTCAATTTGAAATTCAACAAGCGGCAAAACATCTAGAAAAAAAAATGGATTTAAAACTTTCATCCCCGATTGAATTTTTTTAAACCAAATGTTGCAAACGAGATGATGAATGGGGTTTGGCAGTGAATGCAAACCATTCCACCAAGAAATGGATTGTTGAGCCCGCATCGGTAGCACATTGGCTGCATTAATTCATCATCCGAGAATGGCTTGGCTCTAATATTCAATGTCATAACATCAATCTGATAATCAAGATATCGCGGTATTCGAAGATGTGTGAGCTGCTCCAAAGCTTGTCTCGCGGATTTGTAAGCTCCACACTCCGCTCCAATTCGAGCAATTGTGTAGTAAATAAAACTAAACAAGTGCATTAAAATATTAAAAATCAAATATCTAAAAATTGCCACTTACACATGAGATATACATTCAGCTGATGGTTGGAAAGCCAAAAATCGAGCCATGTTCAAAATATTTTCCGGCCTTTCAAACGAAAATGGTTGGTTCTAAATTATTACAAATGGCTTGACACAAATTCTGGATAACGTACGCAATACAAAAAGACTTGATCATAAGCATAATAGATATCGGCGAATATTGCAGCCTGCGAATACTTTGCGATTAGCTCATGATTATCTCTGCTTCTTTCCAGGTATTGTTGGCTAAGAAGCCAATAATGATACCTAAACTTATACCAATATAATTACTGATCTCTGTGGTTTTTATTTATGTACCCGGCATCAGCAAACCGATTTTCATGAACAGCATTATTCGTGAGCTGCTCAAGGACATACAATGCTTCTTGCTCTTTGCCAGCCATATGAAATGCTTTTTGAGCTTCTTCGAATTGATCTCTTTCTGCTAAATGTCGTGCATATGGTAGATAGACATCCTCAACATATTTCGGATATCGATCAGCAATTGCAAATGCATCAGTCCAATGTCCCGCATTTACGTGCATCTCCACTATCGATTTCGTGTCGTTTACACTACTATAGATTTTCGATGCCAATCCATATTCGTGTTTCTGAAGGTGTAAGATAACACGCTTTTTATAATTTTAAAGAATAAACAATACTGCGCTTAAGGGATTAACAGTTTATCACAGATTTTTGATTATTTATCTTATCACGAAATTGAATAGTGTCAAAGATTTTTTTTAAAATCAAAAGATTGAAAACCAAATTCCATTCTTATGACTGCCACATATTAAGATAATAGTGGAACAGTTGGTATCGAATCAATAAGTTATTGAAAAATACATTTTCTAAATAAATGCTTAAAATTCTTACCCTAACAAAATATGTTGCTAACTTTCTAACAGTATCAATATCGGTTCGATCAAGTTTCCGTGAAATATCAATTGCCCTGAAAAAAATCGAAAATATGAAAAACTAATGAATATCATACAATTCTAGCCAATCATTGTCTATGATTAGTTGAGCAGCTTTGTCAAGATCACCGGACGAAATGAGCATTTCTGCAGCCACTTTTGGTTGATTCGAATCTTTTGCCCAAACCGCGCGCTTTCTCATTAACATCTTTTTCGTTTCTCCAGATGCGGTAACCATAACTTCCTAAAAACCAATACCATTGGGTATTGAATCAATTATCATACTTGAGCATCTTCAAACATTCTCAAATCAGTGAATAATTCCATTGCTTTATTTTCGAAGCCGTTTTCGCGCAACATTTGCGCAGCTTCGCGAAACTTTCCGTCGTATGCCATTATATGGCATTGAATAACGGTCTCCGGTTCGCCATTCTTCAACAATTCTTGAATTTCGCGTATCAGTTGTAGCATCCGATATTCTCGAGTTCGCGTAAACGCTTTCGCGGCTATTTCCAAATCGCCATTAATCAAAGCGCTTCGACCAAGAAAATTCCAGTCATCTTCGATGACGCCAAGACAAGCTAATCGAAAAGCATCTCTGTAGTAATATGTATGTTATAAAAAAAATTTAAAAAAAAACGATACTTAAATCTTTTGTTTTCCACATATTGGTAGACTTGAATCGAAAATGGTACTTCGAATGCGTTTAAATGATACATGTGAAGGCAAAAAACCTTATTTCCCGCGAAGCCAACAACGTAACCCTGCAATTTCAAGAGATTATTCAAACATTTTCGCAGCGATTTCACATACCATCATTTTTTGTGTGTGACCCGGATAATGAAGAGCACGAACGGTAAGTGTCGCATTAGTTGTGTAGCAGAAAACATTCTCATTGAGTGTATTGAATGCCACACTATTGCAATTTGGCTCTTGAAATTGGCACTCCTTCGTTTTAAGATCGTATACGGAACACACTTGATTATCGTCAACGCAAGCAGCCAATGTTCTAAATGGGTGAAACTGAGGATCAGAAAAAAACGACCAAATATTCGACAGACCTTGAACAATTCAAGTCAACACTTCGAATAGCGGATGAAAGTCTTAAAATCTCGATTGGAAATGGATTGTCTACAAAAATTTTGTATATTTGTCCATCTTTTAGTCCTGCAACCAGTGTTTCGCGGCCAGGAGGCCCGCCAACAACCTAGAAGAATATTTGAGTCGTGTTGAAATAATCAACATCCCACCTTGATGTACCTAATTTGCGAATCTAATACCCATTCTCTCTGCTTTAACCCTTTCTGATCGTAACATATCAAAGTTTCGTCTTGGCAAAGAATTATATGATTTGCAGAAACGACCAAAAGTTGGCATTCAAAGACTTTCATAATTTTATCGCAAATTTTGTATTCCAACGGCTCATTTTCTCCAGAAGTTTGACGATATATCACAAGTTTGTCGGATAATTGGACCTAATTCAATAAAAAAAGAGTTAAATATTAGAAATACGTTTTTTTTTTACCGCCAACTTCTGTCCGTATAACGATAATTTCTTAACATGATCATGACATCGAATACGAGTTGAAGTATGTTCGAGTAAATTTTGAATAACAATCTCCGTCATATTTTCTCTAAACGTTCATTTTGAAGTGCTTCAATTTTAATTAAATTTTACCGGAATGCATAACGCTCGTGATATAATCCATGTACAGTACTAAACATGAGATTATAGCATGCGATTGTTCCATCGACGCAACCAATCACAACAGAAGTCGAATTCGGCTTCGATCGAACTGACCAGATCCAAGTATCCATGATTGCCACGACACCCAAGGGAACTCCGAATCGTGTATACATCATTAATTGTTTATTGGATCCTCCGACTAAAAGAAACTGCCCATTGTTGAAATATTCCATGCAATGCGGTTCGAAATCCAAATTATATTCTTTTTCGACCTCAATAGTTTCCCATTTAAACATTCGTGTTCATATTTCGATTACCTTGGTGCCATCGAGAGTATAAAATGCAAGATTTTTGCTCCAATCAGCCACAGCTAATATCTCAGAAGCCGCGGTATCATCGGTATTTCTTATTACGGTCATGTCAGGATATGAGCTGAAGGCAACAGACCATACGGGCTCTCCAGTTCTGTCCATTTTTGTGAAGGAATCATCAGTCTACAAATTACCTACATCCGTCAGAAATAAATCGAGAAAGCCTACAATATTGGAGCATTTTCGAATAGTAACGGTACCATCAGCATGCCCAATGGCAAATAGTGTTCCATCATTGTTCCATGCACAACAACAACATCGCGATTCCACTCGTTGTTTCACAACATTTTTGTCGGTCGTCGACCATATTCCTTAAAAATTCATTTATATTTTGAATCGTTGAATATAATGTTTCAAATTACCAAAATCACTAATAGCACAACTTAGAAGAATAGGCGAAACTGGTGAAAAAGCGATTCTTTGAACAGCATCAGAATGTCTGAAAATAAAGTTGATTTGTGAATTTAGAAACACGAATACGTGAATTTTAAAGTCCCTTCATGTTGTTCGGTCCATAAAATTACTGATTTATCAGCACTCCCTGAGGCAAACGTTTCTCCGTCATGGGACCAATCGACAGTATACACGAGTTCCTTGTGACCTAACAAATCAATCAATTTCTCTTCACCGATGTGAATTAATTTGAATACCCTTCAACGTTTGAAGTAGAGTTCCATCAATTCCATCGTAAATGATAACCTTGTTATCTGCTGCTACTAATATTTCAGATCCGTCAGGTTTGAAAGCGAGATCGTATATGCAGCATCTGAAAAAATATTCAATTTCCAAGTCCCTTTGTTAAAATATATCCAACGCTTCTCATGTAACCCTCTTGTTGTATTTAGTTAATCAAATTAGTGCTATGAAAAAAGACGTCATTGCCATATTTGGCGAGCCACTATTGGATTTGTTGCAAACATCCGGGGACCCATGTGTCGCGATACAATGATAACTCGAAATCCGATTTGTTATTAATTATTAAACAACAGCGTCGCAATATGGGCGTGTCTACGCCTACGGCACAACCCGGCTGACGGATTCTTAAGAAGGCGATTCGGGCCGAATTCTTCACTTCATCATGACTCTGCTACATCAAGTGGGGTTAATACTCATCGCAGCGACAGCAGCATACCAGGTTTTTCTTTATTTTGTCGGATTTTAAATAAAAGTTTGTTTGAGGTTTCGGCAGAATGCTGTACATCAGAAACGAATTCAGAATTTTGCTTAGTATTCTCAATGTTGTCGACAATGGAGCAGTCAGAAGTCATGAATTACCTAGGTTTCGAGCACAACAAATTAATTAATAGGATTTTTCGTAAATTATCACATTTAAGGTGCAAACTGTGACGGCGACGCCGAACAGGCGCTTCAGAAATTGGAAAAGAGAAAGCCAAATTTTATGCGATATGGTCGATCAGCAGGTAAAACAAATATTTTTATTTTCGAACTTTTTTTTTGCCTAACATCATATTAGCACTCACGATGGGCAAGAAAGGTTCAGACCCGAACTTCCTCCGATTCGGACGCGCTCAACCAAACTTCTTGCGAATCGGAAAAGCGAGCGGAGACCCGAACTTCCTTCGTTTCGGTGAGTAAAGACAATTTAAAAATGAATGAATAACGATTCAAGAGATTTTAGGCCGCAGTGATCCAAACTTTTTGCGATTCGGCAAATCTGCCGCTGATCCAAATTTTTTGCGATTCGGAAAAAGATCAGCAGACCCAAACTTTTTGAGGTAACGATTTTTATTTAATAAATTTAAAAAAATTTATTTACAAACTAATAAATTTTCAGATTCGGTCGCTCAATAAACTTTGATCGGGAATCGCGAAAGCCCAACTTTTTGCGATTCGGAAAGTAAATTTCGACAACAGCAACTCGCGTTTGACGGCACCCTCATAATGCCAATTTTCACTTGAATCATTTGAATTTTTTGAACGAATTTGACATTTTCTCAAGGTTTTCCAATAAAACTGCTCGATTGGTTTTCAAATAATCGAAAAAAAAATTACTCACCCATTTTCTTCGTTTCCTTCTTCAGCAACTTTGTCGACCCAGAGAAGGTTTGGTCTCATTAAGCAACACAATAAACATGGAATAGGCGATATGCACCAAGCCACGAAAGCTTTGGTTCGCTGGTTGCTATGACAACAACATAACAATTTGTGGCAACGATCACCTCGTGTGAATTAGGTCATTTATTGAAAAATAAAACAGCGCAAAAATCAACAACATCATACAATTAGTTTGAAATAATTAATAATCAACGAGCGTCATAGACCATCACTGAAAATTAGTTTTATTAATAAACTGGAATCAAATTGTGATCTTACATTTGCGGCAGCGCTTCTTATACAGAATTCTATAACCACACTCGCGACAACGGATGGCATCTTTCGGCTTGATTTCACTTTCAGCATGACATTCTAAAAAACATTTTTTTCAATGATAATGATTAGAAAAAATATTAATTATCCTGTAAACACGACAGTTAATAGTTTTTAAAATGCATCCCTTCAAAACCTTATTACCTTATTACTCGTTCGTGAGACCTATGAAGACTTGCGTGAAAAAAACGGCAACTTTGACAAATTCAAAGTATGAATCGTTTTTGACACTTCCGATACTTGTGGAAATGAAATACTTGTGCCTTTGCTTTATATTGTAGATTTCAATGCATTTCAGTTTTAAATTGTTATCGTCGGCGTCGCGTGACTGCGGAAAATTGTCTAAATGTAAAAAAAAACAATGACAATTGTCTTGGCGGAGAACTATAAGTGTAGATTTATAAGGATAGGATAAAAGCGCACATCGTGCACCGAGACCTCTTCTTAAAGGTCATTTGCATTTAACCAATTTTCCAAAGTAGCGACTTCGAGAATTGATTATTACAAAACAAGGAGCTAAAATTTTAATAAGAAACCACGCTTTTTGTTCTCTCTTCGTCCATCACAATATTTTTAAAAAAGAATTTGTTTTTACCTGCACAGATGTAGATCATACTGTTTGATTTTCCGCCGGCCATAAGCCCCTGTGGTGCACCGCTATCCATTTTCTTTAAATTCACTGCAATAATAATAATTTGATTTTTTTTTAATATAATAAAAAGAAATTGTAAACAGAAAGAAAACATGTTTGAACAAATTTAAATAATCAATATAAACATCTCATTAGTATTTTTAATAAATATTTTCCGATATATTTGAAAACGAAAAGCAAAATTCGAAATAGAGAATAAGTTTGAACGCACGAAATTTCAAACCGTTGTCCGTGAGTACTACAGAGGACGTTTGTTAAACGCAGGGCATTTCGTTCACCGAAGTCTCGTACTGAAGTTGTTAAATTATTATCTCACATCAGGACCTGAGAGAATTAGGCAAGCTCATTATACGAAACATTTCTGGATTCAGTGCGGAAGGGAAACTTTATGATAGAGAAATTTTTCAAAAAAATGATTAGGAGTATATGGACCAGGGCTGTGCGGCAATCGGAAATTTCGGCAATTCGGCAATTCGGCAAATTGCCGAAAATCAAAATTTCGGCAATTCGGCAATTCGGCAATTTGCCGAAAATCAAAATTTCGGCAATTCGGCATTTCGGCAATTTGCCAAAAATCAAAATTTCGGCAATTCGGCAATTCGGAAATTTGCCGAAAATCAAAATTTCGGCTATTAAATGTTTTCAACGATAATTCGAAATATAAATACCGAATTTTCACGGTATCGCAAATTATTCAATGGACATTGATTTTTGTTTCGCCGATTTTTTTTTGATATCAAATTGCCGAAAATCAAAATTTCGGCAATCCGGCAATTCGGCAATTTGCCGATCGAACGTTCTCTTCGGCAATTCGGCAATTCGGCAATTTGAAAAATCGGCAATTTCGGCAATTTCGGCAATCGGCAATTCCATTGCCGCACAGCCCTGATATGGACCGACTGATACAGGCCAACCCATTCTAAAATAAAAACGCTTATACAGTTTATTCATGCTTATGTTTTCATATTTTCTATAATTAGGCACAGCAAATTAGTGAAAAATAAAAGAGCTCGTGGTAATATTTTAATGAAACTTTTAGGAAGTATTTGGTATCTGATATACATAGGTGTACATAAAGACTTTGGAAAAACCGTAAAATATTCATTAGCCAAAAATTTTTTTCAAAATTTACAGATGGGATTTCGCTCATCATTACATTTTTTTTGCAAAAAGCGATAACAACAATTTCATGGAGTTCACGTCTATGACAAAAATGTTCGATAATTGTATGTATTTATAAAAAAGATAAAAATCGAAAACCGATTTTTCGAATTTTCCCGATTTTGATGTTTACGAAAATTTTCCGGACCCTCTTTCTCGTACATCTATAGTACAACATCTGAGTTTGTGTATAAAATGGAAAAAGCCAATAGACTTTTATAAAATTTAATTAAAATTTATATTAATTTCAATAGTTCATACATATATTCTGTTTAAATACGTGAAAAGCTTAAAATCCGACGGCAAACACAGAATAAACAATTAATTTTAAGGTAGTAGCCAATTTCTCTGGAATTTTAACGTAGAAGCGTTAAAGTAAATCTAGATTTTTTAAAGACGCCTTCATTAATTTATTCAATTTTTTTCCAATTAGATTATTACAATCAAAAATAAGTAGATAGGAGAATTGGAAGAGATTTCTGCGAACTGTCTATCAATCATCTCATAATTATTTTGTTGCCGATTTCAATGATTGATTGTGACCAAAACAAATGTTGTAACACTTTTTCGATGTTTGCCGAACGTCGCTCGCGTATAATATCTTCAACCTAGCGTTAAACGTGCCAATTACAGGCCCTAAATACGCGACTATTTGCCAGGCATGTGTTGTCACTGAACCCAGTCAGCCAAGCCAGTCTGCAGACAGCCCGTCCGGCTGACCGTTCGCTTCGTTTATACTATTTGCGAATTGGTTTTGAAATCAATCATCGAGTGCTCTTCACTTCTCGCCTCGCCTCCACTTGACCTGATTTAACAATATCAATTCATTAACAATAACCATGCGAAAGCTTTTTCCAAAAAAATTGAATTGCATTACACGTAAATGCCACTGCATTTTTCAATAAATCTTCGCCTTTTTTTCGAATGCTGTTTGCTGCTTGATGATAAGAGAATCAAGCAGTTTCATGATAAGATTCATACCAACGAGTATCGCTTTCACTTCAGACTCGTACCAACATTTTGATAGTTTTTACTTTCTTTTTTGCTCGTTGCGTAAATAATCGACCAATTCTCAAATCAGTTTGATTTTGTGGAAAACTGAAGACGATCGCGTTCGAATCTTCCAGTTTCATTCTATAAACCCTAAACAATGGAATAAACAAACGTTTCGATTTGCAATAAATTCGACACAAATTCCATATCAAATTTCAATTCATTTTCGTTGTATATTTTACGCAACAATTGGCTTATCATGCCTGTCTCATTATAAATTCACGAGCCCGAATTTTGCGAGAATTTATGATTTCCAATTGTGTACAATTCATATGCATACATACATGTTTTGAGTTGGTTGTAGTGATTGTATCTAACATATTTATGCGAACAACAAGATGAATGAAGAAGCTTAGTTTTTACACATTGTATGTAGGAAGTACGTGGGGGAACAGGTTGCGCAATACACGTATCTGCCTACCATTATTATTAGAAGTTGATAAATCGTGTTGAGTGTGGCTTCTATCATCGCATCGCACTTTGATATTCTCCTTGTCTGAAAATTGTTGACCATCTAGTTAAAATCTTAGTATTCATCTCAAAAATCAACGCTAAAATTAACAACAAAAAAGTCTCCGGAGGATTTAATTTAAATTTTTATAAAGCATTCCAGTGCATCTAAAAATTCTCTGGTCTTGAAACGAATATTCTCTCTTTCTCTCTCTGGATATCATTCATATTTTCCTAGGTTATCAAACTATTCAAAAACTGGTTTTTCATTTTTATCAATCATTTCCAAGTATGTGTTGTTTTTGCGAATTCCGTTCAAAAAAAATAGTTGGTAGTCATCTCTCAGAAAAAAAAATCTGAAATAATTTTCGAGGGTCAATATGCTAGTTTCACCCGCATCATGTTTTTATTAAAGTTCCCAGCATCATCTGGTTTTTTTTTTGGCGACGAAAAACCGTTTTTTGGAATTCGTCCAACATTCAATTATCCGCTCGGTTCTCACTCGTTTCCGTCTCTTCCTTTTTCTGATTTATGATTCACCGAATTACCGAAAAGTCGCCGCCAGCACGAGAAACTCCTTGACGCCGCATCGCGCGCGCGCAAAAAAAAAAACCGAATGCCAAATAGAGAAAGATATTTGAAATTCTTCGAAACCGCCGCCAATTGATGTGCGTTTTAATGTTGACAATAAATCGCGAACAACTGGCCAGATTAGTATCCGAATTGATATATAATAATCACGCTAATGATGACGATACACAGTTTTTTTGGGAGGGCGATATCAGTTTTTCGTCGTCTCGTTCTATTCCATGGTTTATCGCGTTTTGCCATTCGCTGCTTGGCGGCTGCCCGCCCGCTCATTCGCTTCCTCGCATCGCACCTTATCGTGTGCCGCCTCTCCACCCCGCCCCCATTGTCGTTTCGTTTTGTTGTACCTGTCCGGCCCGAGTGTACACGATGCACACTGTCACCTACATATTATTTTATGCTAATTTTGTGTCGTCAACATTGCCTCTCGTCATCAGTTTTGCGTCCACTGAAATAGTCGATTTATCACTCTTTTCGATCTTCACACCCATTTGAGCATTTGCCAAAAAAGCGGGTTTCCGATTCGATTTTTTTTCCACTATTCGTTGACATATATATCTATATATATTTGTGAGATTCCCTTGCCCCCCGTAAACCATTTTTATTGCTCCGCAAATATGATACAAGCTGCGTATTCAGTTTTTGTCTATTTTTGGTTAACGAAGGCATCGTAAAGAAATTGCAATCAACAATTGACCCGGTCTTGTGATAAATTAAATTGGCTTAATTTATTGTAATTGCCTAGAAATATGTGAAAGAAGGTCAATAATTGAAAAAAAAAAACGAGGAAGAAGAAGGCGTAGTCCATTCGGATTGCACTTTTTCAATTGATTTCCATAACTTGTTCCTATGCATTCAAAAAATGAACAACAGAAAACAATCATCTCATTGGCATTTATTTATTTTTTATTTCATAATACTCTGAGTCATCATTGGTGAAAAAAGTTTCTTGGTGTTATTTTTTTTCAATTGAGTGTATCCAACGATTTAAAGAAATATTCTCGGAAGACTTTCTAGTAAAATTACCATAATGTTTCGAATTTAACAAGAATTTATAGCAGAAATATGCTGAAAACAACTAAAAACAAATTCGTCATTTGTTTTTGAAGCCCGAATTTGACGGCAAATATTTTCATAGTATTTTAAGATTATGGAAATGAGAATGATCAGTTTCGGTTCAATCAAATGCATTTCAATACACACTTGTTTTATTTTGATAGTATTTCTCGATTCATTCGCGTTTTCTCCTCTTTCAGTTCATCGTTCTTCATTTTTCCATTCATCAACATTTCATTCAACAATTGTTGTATCTTCATGTGTATTTGTGCGTTTTGTATGCATTTAAGACCACATATGCGTCAGTCAAAATATTACTCATAAAACCAATGATTATTATTGAACATGTTTGACAGTGTGTGTTCCTGATTAGGCGCTTATTTATTTTTGATCGAATCCCGCGTGCGACGCATTCCTTCATCATCTCCTCATTCTGTTTGCCACCCGATTTGCGCGTTCAACTGTGAAGGGCGAACACAATATTTCCGAGGTCCATTTATACGGGCGGATTGCATATCGAACAGTTCCGAAAAAACGTTCTGCTATTCCCGTTTAACGAAATCCACCTGCGGACATTTGCATTGCTGAAATATGCTTGCTTGAAAATGAAATGCTACCCAATTTGTCAAATTTTGTGTCCTTGAAAATTGTCGAAAAAAAACCGCGCATAATTGACCTAACTCGAAAAAATGGATTGTGGTCTGAGAAATGTTGGACTAGTCTCATTCACCTTTTGCGCTTCTGCCAAATTCTCTCTTCACTTTCATTTGACACACCATAAATATACATGCGTTGAATATTACAACCAATCATTCGTTTTTCTCCCTCGACAATTTTCAATATTGCTTCTTCTTCTTCTTGTGAGAAGCTCTTGATAATTTTCTAGTACATGGGTTTCTCGTCCACTTTAACACAAATGCGTGCGTCTCTCCGTCTCGCACACTATTTCGTCTCGTTTCACAAATTGTTTGCATCTTTCGCGCAACGCCTTGGAACAATCAAGCGAGAACACAAAAATCAAAGTTGATTGTGTGCCAATCGGCATTTTATCATTTGTTCGTCAACCTATTATTCACTTCAATTCCGGAAATTAATTTCTTCTTTTTCGTTTTCTGTTTTATCAATTCGCTGAATTCCTCAAAACTTTCTACAAAATTTCTTGTTCCTTTTGATCACAAATATTTTTTTTTGATTTTTCCAAAACGATCTTACCTCACACGATTGCAAATTTTCAGTTGATTCTATTTATTAAAGTTACCCTTTTGTAATTCCAGTTAGAATAAAAAAAATTGAAGAACAAATAATTTAAAATGAATATGCTAGTAGCAAAATTCTAATGGTACTTTGCAGATTTCGCAAAAAAAAACTCGTATTTTGAGATTTTCGAATTTTCTTCCCAAAAATCTGAAAACAAAAGACAACTAAAAATAACAGAAATTTTTTTGCTCGACATTTTTTTTTTCAATAATTTCACGCCATTTCTTCGGCATCTACAATCGTCGAAATGCCGCGCAAACTCGAGTCGTTCTGTTTCGTGTAAGCCGATTTTCGTTCGATTTTCGGGGTTCGGTTATCAGCCGCCGGAACATGAATATACTTGTTGAAATGCATGATTTGCAAGCAGTCGATTTTGTGACGAATATGTTTGCACAAAAACTGCGCGCGCCGTTCAACACCTGCTTCTTTTTGATAATGAATTGTTTCGAAAAAAAATTGCGCCAAAATTGAGCTTCAATTTTCGAATGGTTTTTGATTCGATTTCCATTTTTCCGCTCAAAAATTCCAACACAAACCGTTTTTGGCATTTCCATATTGAGTGACAACTGATAACCGACAACATTTTGAGCCATTGTAAGCTGATAATTCGGCCTGTCCGGTACAAATTATTATCAATTTTGAATATAGCAGAATAAAATGTCAGTGTGGAGTTTGAATCGTTTCAAATCAAATTTTATTTGAAAAATCAATATGTTTGGTTTTATTTGGTTGCATTTTTTTATTGGCATCCCTCTTTTGCCTCTCATCATTATTCCTTTTTCGTTCTATTTGCCCCACCCCCGCTTCCCATTAAAAAAAACGTTTCAATTCAATTTATATGTAAATATGTAATAATTGCAGCGAAATGCCACTGCCCGCTGATGCGCCGCCACCGCGACTTTGCATTATTGAGAAGCAAGATGGCAAGACGGTTAGTTCGTTCCAAAAAAGCGGATAATCATTAAACATTTTAATCGTGTTTTATGGGGTCATCCTGATTATATGATGCATAGTTTTCGAGAAAAATCGATTACTAATAATTCCATATTGGGTCTTGTTTTATTCATTGAAATATGTTTTGGTGATTTTTGAAATTTTCAGAAAAAATTAATTGAAGTGACTAAGCAATTTTAAAATAAGTTTTTAGGAGTACGGCTACAATTTGCACTCGGAGAAGAAGCGAGGCCAATTTGTTGGTATTGTTGATCCTGGGTCGGCAGCAGAAAGGTATTTCCTTCAAATTCAAATATTTTCGATTTTTTTTCTCACGCACTATACACTCCGAATTTTTTCAGAGGAGGCCTAGTCCAAGGCGATCGCATTTTCGCCGTCAACGGCCATTCGATTATTTCGGAAAACCATAAGAAGGTGAGAACTCCCGCAATCTCTATCGTGCCATTTTTATTTTGTGCAGGTCGTCGAACGCATCAAACAAAATCCGAATCGCTGCGAGATGTTGGTGATCTCGAACGAAGGCGCCCAATGGTACGCGGACCATGGAATTCCGATCACATTGGACCTGCCCAATATTATTCGATGTGGAGACAAGGTTGGATATTATTTTCCCATGGAAAAAAAAACATGCTTGCGGACCATCCGATAACTTGTATGGAAATTTCTAATATTTTTTCAAAGCAGTTCTAACAAAACGAATGCGAATTTTGGGAGGTCCTGACGATAGAATCGCTCTTGCCGCTAAATTTATTGCCCATAACATATTTAGTTCGATATTTTCGTGAAATGCTCATCGTTTCATCAAAAAGTTAAAAAATTTAAATCGTAAAATTAGTATGACACATTTGTAAAAAAAATTGGTTAGAGATGTGCGGGGATTTTCACGAAAAATGTCCGGAAAAATAATAAGTTTTACTATTGATTTTTATAGAGTCACCTTTAATTTTTTGTATCTTAAAAATTTCCGGAATTAACCGCAGAAAATTTGCCGACAATTCTCTCCCGCACATCTCGGATGAGAAGGTGCTCTCTCAATCTCTTCTGATCATGCGAATTCCCTCAATTTGGCCGGTGTCCCTCTGTTGCTTTCCTATTTTCCCTATATGTATGTGAATATGTATATGATTTCGTTCAGTCCTCAAGTCGTCCGCCAATCAACGGAAGTCCGCCACCCAACGGATCATGGTACGCTCCAACCTATCCTCAAGTACGTTCCAAATTCCCATATTTGTCATGTGTCACGCGTTCGTCTTCTTCAACGTCGTGAATTCACCAACGTAGCGTGGAAAACTATAAAAATGACAAGTCACATATAATGTCAACAATATTCGTATTAGAATATTATTTTTATTTATTTATTTATTTGTTTATAATATGGTTTCATCTTTGGGCCTATTTTTTTCACATCTTGATGGCTATTGGCCCATAAAAGGCACACGCCGTTACGCATCGAACAAGCACACGCGCTGCATTCCATGATGTCCTTTTTTGGTGTCGATATTTTTTAATCAATGCTCTCGTATGAGTCATTTTGGTAGCGAACGAACGCCTGCGCGTTGATGGTTCCCTTCTCATTATGTCGTTGCTTATTTTCGTTTCGTTTTGTCGATTCTAATGCGTCTTCGCAATAAATTTCTAATAAAATCACATTGAATATGATGATGTCGATTTTTTTTGAAACGACAAGTGTCAATGTGACTTTTTTTCAATTCCAATATTTCTTCGAAGATCTTCTGCTTTGAGAATTCGTCAAACTGAAAATTTTCCACATTTTTTTTCTTTGGTTCTTAATTTTCACTAACCCTCAGTTTTTTTTTTTGTTGAGATAATTGAATTAAGCATGCCCGTTGTTTTCTTTTTGAGTATTCACAGTAAAATTGAGTATATTATTTTTAAGGATATTTCGAATAATTTGAAGCGAAGGCGTATTACAGTAAGACAAACGTGTTTCATAAATTCTCTCTTCTTTTTTCGCCGTCTTTCACGTATTTCTCGTTTCAATTCATTCATTCTGATGACCGTTTATGTCGATTAAGAGCCATCAAGCATGGAACGCGAAAACGAGAAGGTTTTGGTGTTGCGCCTCTATTCGCTTCTCGTATTCCTGCTATCGCTAATCGGCATCGTGCGTCGGCGACGACAAAAAACCGTCGAAACATGTGGCGTCCGGCGAATCGAACACGAGATGCCGGCGAGCGTCGACGCCGTTGAAATGAATGAGGCGTCGGAGGACCGACCGCAGCCACCTCGGCCGCCGTCTCCGCTGCGTCCGTCGCCTCGGCCGCCGCCGCCACAACGATCGCCGTCTGACCGCCAATTGCCAGCAAATGAACATCGGCGCCACGGCGACGAGGACGATGAGGAGACCAGCGAGGCAACGGCAGAGGAAATAGACGAGGTGGCAGTAACAGCGGTAAAATCGAACCGGCCATTATCGATTCAGCCATCATTGGAAAAGAAGGAGGAGGAGGAGGAGGAGGAGGAGGAGCGGCAAGAGGAAGGGGAATCATCATCGCAGTTGATCATTGCGGTTATTGTTGGCGAAGAGGACGGGCTCACTGAAGTGTGGCGACGCGGAATTCCGAGACTCTCGAATAAATCCGATTCGGTTCGCATCAAACGGCGCATCATGGATCATCTTGACGCCGAACAGCAAACGGTGATGAAAGAATTTGATGAAGTTCTTGATGAACATGAGGTTTGCCATTTGTTGAGTTCATGTTTCTTTCCTTTTTGCTTAAACTAGCAATTTTGAATCGCAATTATCTTTATTGGTTCTTATTAATTAATTAAATTAAATAACTCAGTTGTTTTCAAGTATTTCTACTATATTGTTTTACTCATGAAATTCGATTAGTATTTTTTGAATTTCAGACTTTTTTTCATCGAGAAAAATTCTAGCTATTTTTGTCTTTATTTTTTTGTTTTTGCGTAAAGTGGTGTTCGTCTCAAACCTAGCGTTTTTACATTAAAATTTTCGCCAAAAGCGCATGGGAAAATCGACAGTTTTTTTTTTCATTTTTTTTTTTCGAAATCCCTTTCACAACTCGCTTGGAACGTCACTTTTTCGTAGAATTCCGCGAATAAAACAATTTTCGTTGAATATATCCAGGATTTTGGTGCAACGCGATGAAATCGTCATCAGATTAGGCGTGTTTTTGTTCTGATCTGACCCAAATATTAAGTTTTAAACGAATTAGATCGAAATTCTGGTTGGAAGCCAATGCGATTCTCGAGGTGTTCTTGTTTTTTTTTAGTTCCTCACAACAATGCCTATCTTTTTTTAGACTCGAAAATATGTAGAATGTCTCGATATTCTTAATTGAATTCTGTCGTCCTAATTTCGCACTAGCGAAGGTCAGTTTGCAGACGAATCTTCCTCCTCGCATGTGTTACTTTCTTGCGTTCCATATGGTTTTGTTGTCTTGTTTTATCCTCTACGTTTCCCATCAAATCAACACATAAAATCTGAACTAATCCGAGTTTATGACTCATATAATTGAAGTTGTTTCTTTTTTCAGTAAATTGGGTATGATTTAAACGGGTTCATTAAATAAAATTGGAATTTAAATGGTTAATTCCAAAATATAATACGTATATTCGAATATATTTTTTGCATTAGGCGGGTACGGAAAAATATTAAAAATCTGCCTATTTCCATTATATTTTTGATTTTCATAAATCGAATCAATGTTGAAATAATGTTTGAAATTGTGAACTCAAATTTTTATAAATTAAAAAATTAACGTAATTTTCTCTACTAGTAGGACGATTTGTCTCAAATTGTTCATGATTTTCAGGTTTTTTCGCAACAAAATTTAAAACAATTTTTATTTTTATGGGAATGTTTTTGACGAAAAATCTTGCCATTTAAAATCATTCTTTGCCTACTTTTCGGCCTTCTCTTAAATGCCAAATCAATTGTCTTCTCTTAAATGTCAATCCAATTGTCATAAAACGGTGCCTTCGTAAACATTTGCAGAAAAAAAACATGTTGTTTCGGTTTTTTTTTTCAAAAATAAAACGAAGAAGAAAAAGGTTTTGTTTGCAATTCGTAAACTCGTTCCGATTTCAATCCGATGTTTTATTGTCCGAAAAATTATTGGAAATAATAATAGTAATAATAAAATGTGGAATATTGCATTCAATTTGAGTATGATTATCGAATTTCACATGTGAAATTGAGGAAAAATAAAATAGGATATTGAATATCACGAGTGGCTTTTTTTAGCCGCATTCTAGCCGTTTGGTTCTTGTTTTGCCAACTATATTGATACTTTGATTCTCACAAAAACCCTCGAGAACTTGTAGTTATTTCGTCAACACTTGATGCGTTGCTCTTCGCCTGTTTGCCTTCGTTCGATGAGCTTCTATGCAAATGGGAGAAATTCTTCTTCTCAAAACACATGTTAGGTGTTGATTTACGCCAACCAACGGATGACGATTGATCAAACACTATATGATTGAACAAATATGGTTCTGGTGATGATTCTGCGCCTAGTCAACTGCATACTCGTTGCGGCTTGCGCAGCCCACAAACCTCTGACTCATCCCCTTCTTTGGTATTTATTTGATTTCAAAATGAGACATTTTTTTGTAGTTGACTGACAATTTTGTGAACATTACTTTTCATCTTTAATCGTCTCTTTTTTTTTCAAATTTTCTCAAATGAGTGAGTTGTTGATGATTCCCCAATTTTAAATGAATTCTGTGTTGACAAGGAAACTCTCATATATGCACTCTGAAAAACTCTTGAATTTTTCAATAATTTTTATATTCCTTTTTTGTAAAAAATTTTCAACATTCTGAAGAAATTTCTTGATTTCCAAATGTTTAGATCAACCCATTGATTTCTGCACTCCGCTTCCGGTCTGAATCACCTGGTTTTGTTGTTTTTTTGTGTTGCTCGCTTGTCAGCAACATCCTCAAAATGACAACTGGTCCATGCACATCTGACCTTTTTCCCCCGCGTTTCCTCTGTTCATTCTCATTCCTCAAGGTCTCTATTATTAATGTGTTGTTTCAATCGATTCGGACCCTTACAATTACCATAAATGGCGAGTAATCGTTGTGTTGGGGGGGGGGGCTTGGTTTGTGTATTCGTCTATCGGTCGGATTCTAACCATTGTTCACCGCTCTTTTGTAAACCTAGGTATTTGTTTGAACGAACGAACGCACGCATATCGGCATGCCCCACCTATTACTGTTGAAGAAGAAGAAGAAGAAAAAAACACGAATTCGAAATATTGGTTGCCGCTAGATTCGTCGGCCCATCCAGATGTTCTCAGTTTTTCTTTCGGTTTTTTTTCGGCTGCGAAGCGTGTAATTGCGCGTTTGCGCACATTTACACCGCTTAATTATTGCGGGTCGCACGTTGTGACAAGCGTGTTTCCTTCGATGTAATTCTGCCATTCGTTTCGATGCGAAAGATACAATCAAATCCGCCAACTCTCACCCCAACTATTGTACTTTTCGCGGCTTGTTTTCGTCGGCCGCAAATTCAAATTTGTCGCTAACTCACATTGTGTTTTTACACTTTCTCATCACCATAAATATGCCCTCGAATGGAAGTTCACCACCTTCGTTGCCCTTCCACCAATCATCAATGAATTTCTCCTATTCGAAACCCGCAAAAGGTTCTCTCAATTCTATGCCAATTCGATGAATTCTTAAACAATTTTTCCCGCGTTTCAAATTGATTTTTTTTTCCACAGAATATACAAACATATTTTTCTGATTGTGTTATCTCATCATGCATATTATTCAAAATGCGAATATGAAAAATTTAATAAGAAGAAGGGAATCGAAACTTATGAAAAATGAGCGAATAACAATAAAACAGGTCGAAACTCGAAACCAATGCCTATATTAATGTATATTCACACGCATTATGGGCAATTTGAATAGAATCGAATGTATTGATACAATGTTCTCGAAAAAGGCTTATCGACGGTGTTTTCAAATACCGCCTTCCGACACTTTTTGGAAATTCTCCAAAAAAAAAAAGAAAAAACAAGTTCATTTCTGATTGCATCAAATATCGTCTTTGGTTTTGCTCTTTCGCCTCGCGTCGCCTCATACTTGATTATCTATCGATCGGCGTCTGATTGTTGGCCGCAGCGGTTTTGATTTGTGTGCTGAGTTGCAAAAGCGCCGCGCCAAATTCGAACGATATGCTCGATTGTTACACATTTTGATTATTCAGACCACCTCAAAAGCTGCTGAAACGCCAGTTTTTGTGCCACCACCACCACCTGTCGATCATACAATGAAGCCGCTGCCGAGATTGTGCCATCTTGTAAGTTCAATCACAGAACACATAATTATGAAATATCGCATGTACATATCGCTTTTAGGAGAAGTCTTCGCCTCTTGATGAGTTCGGATTCAATTTGCACGCGGAGAAGAATCGCGGACATTTCATCGGAACCGTCGACGAAGGCGGCATCGGACAACGTGCCGGACTCGAGACAGGACAGCGAATTGTTGGTGTCAACGGACAGCTCGTCTATCCGAACACGCCTCACAAGGATGTTGTGGCGCTGATCAAGAAGTCGCCATTGTCGACGACGCTTCTCGTTGCGTCTGAAGATGTCGACAAATGGTACAAAGAGAATGGCGTTGAGTACTCTTTTGCTCATGCTGAGAAGCCTCACGAGCCGACGAATAACAATGTTAAGTCGAAAGACATTGAGGCTGTTCATGAGAAGCCATCGCTTAGTCCTCATGTAAGAAAATTGCATTTTGATATTCCGGAGGCTATGAGTTTCTTTTTTCATAGAGCATCCAGGTGAACGAGGAACGCGAAATTGTGACAACTCGAACCGAGGTCAAATCGACAACCAACTCGTACCAATATCAGGTAGATGATGATGACGTCGAAACGATTACGTTTTGCTCGTTTTTGAACGTGAGTGGTCCGAATCAATTGCGATTCTCCCTTTCTCCCCTCCTTGCTTGTTTTCTCTTGCTCCCATATTTCTTGCAAGTCGGGGCTTTTGGGAACTCATCGAGCGAATCGACTGATTCGATTCGGAATTCGGATCACTTGCGTTTAAAAATTCGGGCTGTTCATGCTTTGCCGGGGGAGGCGCCTATTTTTTGATTGATGTAGTTTACTACAAATCGGTTATAACAAATTGATTAATACGAACGTGTGTAGACGATTGGCTTTTTTCTTGGTTTTCATTATTTGCCATCCAGACTACTAACGATGTCTACAATCCGTACTCTGCCGCGGTTGCCGATGATGATCTCATCAATCAAGTGTTCGGAAAAGTCGTCCTTCCCGAGACTAACGTCAATATCACCAATGAGGTCGTCGTCACTTCTCATACCGAGGAGCTCGAGCATATCTCGAGCTCGGCTTCTACGGTGTCGTCACATCGTGAATCTGCTGTTGATGTGCCACTAAGTCATCAGGTTTTGTTGCAATTTGGGTTTTCATATTACACTTTGGGAAGCATATAAGTACACCTATGAGCACAATTATTTTCGATGGGTGATGATTGATGAGCAAAACTCATTTTGTTCATTCTAGCCTTGACAGATCCATTTCATCGATCAAACTCCAACGAGAATAATTCAGCTCAACAAGGGTCTGTGAAATTTGCTTGCATTTTATATTTGCTAGCAGCTTTCATAATTACATATTTTTTCGGTTTTTCTGCTGCAAAATTTATGACAGCTTCACCCCAAATTGGTGCTAGTGAGAATTGAAAAGAATTGTGAATTTGAATTGTGCTTTTCTAAATTAATTAACATCATTAACCCTCAATCGAATTAGTTTGACTATTCTTCCTCCAATATCAATTCCAATTCATCATGTCTTAATAATGAATCCGATATTTCAGTACGTTCCATCGTACGTGCCACAACAGCCAAAAACCCATATCAATCATCACTACCATGATGATCATCATGTTTCCACTCAACAGCCTTCGCCATTGAGCAATGGAAGCAGTCATGGATACGCGGGAAGTTCGGCAAGCGGTGGCTATGACGACGACGACATCTATCACTTGCCAGCGAAACAAGCTCGCGAGATCCTTCGCGCCAAACATCGAAAACACCATCTGTAAGCATTTTGTCTCTATTTTTTGAATCTAAATGCATCTTTTTTGTTTCAGGCACGACATGTCTCTCAACGAGAAATATCAGCTTGTTAGCAACATGTAGACGCGTTTTTTAAATTAATCATGACATGTATTTCCTGTGATATTCAATTATCGTCTCTTACTAACTTTTTTCTCTTTCTCTCTTATATACATTGTTCCTATAATGTTTCTCTTCCACCATTTTACCAGTGCTCAACGAAATCTCGAAGCGAATTTTTTCAAATATAGTTAATTACAATTGTGTGCCAACAAATTGCCTAGCCACGTCTGGATCAGTTTTGCTCCAAACTCATTCGAATCGCCTTAGTTCATACAATTGAACATGCCTAGTCGAGACCAACTCCACCTATTTTCCTTTTTATTCAACTTTCATTCAACTGTGCAATATTTTTGTGAATAAATAATTATTTAATTCTGCCGGATTTCACCCAAAGAGAGGGGAAAAATTATGTAGGAATGAGAATTGTTCTGGTGATAATTGCAGTGTGGCTCATTAATTGTGTTTCAGATGGTTTTTTATTCGGCTGAAGCAAAACCTACGAAACGACATGCCTGCAGCGATCGATGCCATTCTGAAGGGTATGATCAGCCATCAACCCCAAATTCTGAACCCCACCACTGATTTTCCACCATCCTCTCCCGATTTTCATTATCAACTCCGATTTTTATTTATTTAATTTTTTTTGCAGGGGGGGGGGTGTCATAGAGTTCATGGCAATGTGCCCACTACTGACGAAATTGATTCATTTTTAATTATTTATTCTGCCAAATAACACCTGCCAAATGGGATCGAAAGGAGCTCGAGTACCAAAAAGACTAAAAAGACAGATGGGGCTTATTTCTAAAGCTGGAAGAAAACGGAGTCAAAGCTGTTTTTCCAAAAAGAATTTTTCGAATATGGAATAAGACTAACGTTGCTCTGAGCAAAGCAAACTGCTAACAAGGAAAAATCAAAATGAAACGTAACAATTACTATTTGGCAAAGCGGATTTTTGGGTCTCATGGTGACAACAAAAAAATATAAAATTGAGTAGTGAATGAGCTAGTTTATATTTTGGAGAAATCAATCAAAACGAAGAATAATAATCTTGTATTGATGAAAACCGGCGGGTAATTGAACTAAAGTCGAAAAGGTGCTTCTGGAAATGGAGAATGTGTCAAATGAATGAGGTATTTCGATACCCGTTGGTAGATTCGCGTTTCATAGGAATCGTCATATTCCATCCGAAAAATGATCCAGTGAGAACAACCGATTCAACACTATCCACGAAATCATCCGTCCACCGGAAAAGAACCGTTGAATCGAATTCATCGAGTCGAATATTTCCCGAACATTCGTTGTCCATATCAGCAAAAAGCGAGCTTTCTAATGATTTTTTACATTTTTTTTTGAGAATTTCGAATTTGTGGAACCTTCAATGATGACATCTGCTTGATCATCAACTGTTTTTGTTGTCTCCAATTTTTCAACATATCCGTCCGTCCAATCGATGCAATCTTTTGAAGACTCCTTTAAACCTTGAATTGTCTTTAAATGGTTATGCAATTGTGCTACCGTAACCGCAGACATTTCAGACAAATTCTCGGAGCTGCAATCACTCAAAGAAATCGTGCCGTTTTGTATGTTCTTCATTAATTTTAATTTCGTGCTTTCCGAAAACTCTCCGTCTGATAAAATTGAACTAATTGTGGATTCGTCGACTAATTCGTCGGTATTCTAAAATTCCTAATTCTAAGTGTTATTTTAATGAAGTAATTACCAAATTGTTCAGCCATCCCATAATGTTTTGCAAGTTTATCCCGTAATTTTCCATAATTTCAACCTCTGCTCCAGCAGGATCCCGATCGCTTTCCATCACAGTCACATCATCCCTGCTCGGTCGGCTTTTCGTTTTTTGTGTATCTATCGGAGCGGCGGCTACCGGTGTCCTATTATATACCATCGATATTTTTTAAATTTTTTTCAATTTGATTTGATTTTTGACAACTTACGAATCGTCCTTCAAATTTTTGAGCAATGCTTTATGTTCTTTTTGTGCAGTCGAGATGGCCGATTGCTGCAATTTCTAAATGATTTTCTTTGTTGATTTATTTTTCATTATTTTCTTTTTAAATACTCTATGGTGATGATTCAAAATTTGATAAGTCCAGGGAAAAACGTCGCTTGAATACATTGTAATTGTGAAAAATGATAATAAAATAATTTGATACTCACGCGGAAATTATTAAAAATAAAATTCAACTACCGTAGATTCCGATTTTTGTCGATTTGGAGTTTGTGGACGAATAAACACACAATTTACTGGTTCGTTCATGCGAATTTTTTGACGAACTGTCTGCAATTTACATTTTCAAAGTTTTCCAGAGCTCCCCTTTTTTTACTGATGCCTCTTTTTGACTGTTCTTAGAAGAACTTGGAAGAATCATCTAAACATGATTGTTTCGGTGGTGCAAATATAAAGAGAGGTTCACCTCTTGGAACATCTGATCATGTGATTTAGTTGGTGAAAGGCATCTCGGTGTAGTCACAGTGCTCTAAATCACCGGTAAAATTTTGAATAATATAAATTTAAAACAACCTGCGGCTCTGAAAGAGCTCCTTTCACAAATTTGCGAATTTTTACAATAACTGTTTCAATGATATAATACATAATTGTTACACAAATCACAATTCCGAGGATTCTGTGAATATTTTTTGCTTTTTGTCTAGGCTTGTCGTTTCGAACGGCCGGCTAAAGCCAAGGCATTTTTTAGAATAATTTTCGGTCGGGTCCATGTTCTTTGACTCCAACTTTTTGAATACCGATGTTTATATTCTTTAGCTCCTATTTTTTTATGGAAATAGTCAAAATAAATTGTTAAGGAGTCAAAAACTAGGAGCGAAATTTAAAATTATGAGTCAAATAGCAATTTAAAATTATGAGTCAAATAGCATGGGCCATTCGGTCGATTGATTCGAAATTATCGAGTTTAATCAAATATTTAGTAATTTCCATATACAAGCTATTCAATAAAATGTGTTCAAATAAAGAAAAAAACATTTATCAACTTTTTTAATTCGCCCTCGGCCCGGCTTCAAAACAACAAGCCTCGTTTTTTTTTAGTTTCTAAATTCTTACGTTCCCAATTTTGAGTACCATGGCTCATTTTCGGTTAGTTCGGCTATTATAATATGAGGAGCATCAACGAAATGGAAAAGATGACGAATTCTAAATGGAAATAATCGACGACATAGCTTTTCGGAATGAAATTGTAAACTTTTCTCCCATCATATTCTTTTTAGCATAAGTACATCCGAGAATCCATTGAAAGAATCGCTTTAAACCATTCGCAATCATATGCAAAATTCCAGTTTCATTTCCAACTTTCGCTAAAAATTTCATTCCTAAATTATTATTTTTTATTTTTCGTACCGCACATTTCACTGATATTCGATATAGAGAAATGTCAAATTTGTGGCACGTTTAATATTTTCATTACCCGTATAAATTTAAAAAAAAAATCAGATAATTGTTAATAATATGCGCAGAAATAAAAATAAATGCGTAAGATTCTTGATGACAGACGTTAATAGATTTGAAAAAATGCTGTTAAATATGTACAAAGTGCAATTATGAGGCGAATTTTTGCTTCCATTGGATCATTTGTAATGGAATCATTGATAATACGTCGCTTTCCTCTAAGTCAGTAGCTTCAACAAATGTGTAATTCTGCAATTTTGGATAAAATCTTAGTTTTTTTTTCTTTTCAACCTGTCTAGCTAGAGGTCGGCCATCAGAATGTTTCATCGCCATATTTTCCAAATTTCTCATTGGAGTGAAATCGCGATCCTGAAATGATTCAAACTATTTTCGAACTTCGAATTGGGTTCTTCATACATTTCCCACGCCAATTGCAATAATGCTCATTGGATGAAACGAGGCATCTACAACGGCATCGATGGTCCGTCTCATTGCCAATTTCACTGCCGGACCACCATCAGAGAAAATGACAAGCACAAAATAAAGTCCCACTTTTCTAATAGTTTCGGCTTTTGCAAATCTAAAAATATACGAACTATAGCTGAATAATACATTTTACATTTACTTTGAAACGAAATAAATGACTTCTGAGAAATCAGTTGGAGCAAAAGGTTGCACAGACATACTCGAATTCCTGTATGCGTCAATCAATCCAACCAATCCAGAAACTCTGTGGTCAGTGTGTGATCCATTCTAAATGTCACTTTTTATATATTTTAACAAAAAATTTGATATCTAACCAGGAAAAAACAATGTGATAATTGTAGAGACGTTCCTGTGCTCACATTTGCTCCAAATCCAAGAGCACCTTCAAAGTCGACATGTTTAAAATTGCAAGGAAACTATTTAAATACCAATTTCTGGATTCGAAGGATTTGGCATATAAGCTAAAAGTGGGGGAGTTACTTGAAGTATTGCTTTGAGGTATGGAGATGGACGGTGCGGATGGATGTAGTGAAGTGAATTCTCTTGAACAGGATTGCCATTTGAAGCTGTCAAATCGATGGCTTCCGTAACGTGGAGATTAGTCCTAAAGAAAGTATATTACATAAAATGTAGTCATTTGGTTTGTTTTTATCGAAAATTTCAGTTGATATTTTTTCTTTAAGAAATTATTTATCATTCCTAAATTATTTATAGAGGTATTCATGAAATGTATTTTATTATTTTAAAATGTAAAAAATAAGACCATTAAGAATGCGGTCTTTGTTTATTTTTAAATTAAAGAACTTACTTATTTTTGAGCATTTCAAAAAATGACGGGCCTGGAACCAATTGAATTTCTTTCAATTCTACATATGTCTTCTCATGAACCCGTGCTCCAGAAGAATGTTTCAGCTGTAAATTTTCGGGAATTATGATTAGCCATTCAGAAATAAACTAACCATATAAGAGTTGAACGCTCCAACTCCCCGTTGTAATTGTGTTAGTGTAGTAGCGCAATGACCTTAAATATGAAATGTACTTTATATTAAAAAAATATATAGTCGGCGTCCGGCGAATGCTGTAGATTTACGCGCATGCGCCTTGAAAAGGTCTCGCCACGGTTGAACGCCTATTTTTCTGTTTTCACGTGAACGATTTATTTTTTCTTGATGAGTTTGGCATTTCTAGGAGTTTCTAACGATATTCGATTAAAAAATTATCGAACCGGTCCATAAAATTTGAAATAACCTGTTGATCCTTGCGAGACCATTACGAAACACGCATTCCCGTAAATCTACCCGCGTACATCTGTCGCCGGACGCCGACTATATATATGTATCATTTTTTACCAACAAGCTCGTCTGGATGATTGCCCACAATGTTATATACATGAATTTGAATAGGAGATTCATTGTAAAAGTTCAAAATAAATAGTGGAATTCGGAATGAACTCCAGATCGGATACTTTTCATCCTGAACATGAAATTCAATTTATTGCAAAATAGGAAATTTTACCTTAATTATTTCACTTTTGTGAAGCATAATATTGCGATTTCCTGCAGGAAGACTCAAAATATAATAAAAAGCCAACGGAAGATTGTTGGGAGAATGAAGATAAGATCCAGAAAACTTGAGTTCCAAATGTTGTGAATAATACTCAGAAACATTTGCAAAAATATCCAACATTGATCGAGTATTTGGAATTGGAAGAGCGATTGAACCTCCTGAAATATAAGAAATCTGAGACTTTTATTTGTTTTATTGACATATATTTACCGTTGCTCATTAGAATAGCCAAGTCGAACTGAACGTCGCCGTAAACTCCCATAGCAGAATTTGTTGATGAATTCATTGAATTTCTAAAGTATGGAAATAAATAATATCTTCAAATCATATTACTTTACATTGTTACTTTAAGTCGCTGAATTTTCTCGAATCGGAAATTAATTGAACATTTTTCGGAAAATTGAACATTTTGGTTATTATAGATAACTTCTGTCTGGCCAATCTAAAATTTCGAATCGTATTAGTTCCATATGTGTCATAATTATATATTATTTCTTTTAATTACCTGTTCAATAATATCCCCGTCATTTGCATCTAGACTGTGTATCCGAGCTCTAACACCGTCAAAGCCGTTGTAAAAGCGGACATTTCTGTAGAAAATTTTCTTTATTATATTGTTAAATTGTCTATTATAATCACCTAACTCCAAATGACAATTCTACACCAATCGCGGCCATGCTATTCGCAGAAACCAAAAGCATAACACCTTTAGCTTAGGCGTTCTCTACTTCTGATATATGATGTGAATTCTAAAATTGTTACATAAATATGATATATTATGAATAATGTTATTCAGTTGCTTACAACGGATCTAAGAAAGTAGAATGTGAATTAGAATAATCTTAAATTTAGAAATATTCGAAGAACTATAAAAAGATGTGTTTAATTGTGAAGAAAGCAGTTTTAAAAATTTCGATTAGTGACAGTATAAAACTTGCGAAGTCATTAATGATTGTGTTAAAAAAGAATGATTGTTCACATTTTTCTTATTTTAAACCGAGGTATTGTCGGCGTCGCGCAATTGCGGAAAATTGACTAAATTCCAGAAATGTGTAGATTTACGGGCCAATGTATAAGGAGGCGCACATCGCACACCGAGACCTCTTTTTAAATTTTGTGGCATTCAGCCTATTTTACGAAGTCGCGCGACATTTACAATACCTCGTGCCGCTTGAATCGCAAGAGACAGAGAGAAGTAGCGCGCGCGATGCGGTCGTGGCCGAAAATTTATGCCATGGCCTCGAATATTTCCCATAATTATTCTAGGCCATGCCTAAAAACGACTTTCGACATTTCGAAAATGAATTGTTTTCACGCATTATAACAATTTCTTATTACTTCTATAAGATTGAATCGTTTTTCTCATTTTCTATGAATTTTACACTTTCATTGTTGGTGTCAAAGTTTGATATAAAATTTTAATTTTTAGGACTTCAATTTCATTGTGAAGAAATGGCTCGCGGACATCAAAAGATTCAAGCTCAACAAAAAAATCAAAAGAAGGCCGAAGCAGCTAAGAAGGCAGGCGTTGATCAGAAGGCTGCTGCCCAAAAGGTAAATTATCTTAGCTTCAGCTTGTTAATCAATTTATTGGTTTGAGGCTCTTCTCCACAAATGCACGGTTTGCATGGCCCAAATGCCGGATCCAAAGACCTACAAACAACACTTCGAAAATAAACACCCAAAAAATGCACTTCCCGCCGATTTGGTCGATGTTCAAGCTTGAAGCTTTATAATAGTAAACCTTTCAAACTGCTCTGCTATTAAAATTGTTGACTCCCGCAATTCCTCAAAAGTCATTTCATCATCTCATTTTCCACAAATTTTCCGATGGTTCACTCTCGTAGAATTCAATTTAGTTAATAAATACTGGTTTACTGTTTTTCGCTTATTTTCGTTTATTGGTTATAATGTTCCCACAGATTTATTTTCCAAATGGCTACGAATCTTCGATTTATTGATTTTTTTCTCAGATGTCTCTTACTCTCAGCAATGTCACGGCACCTACTGAGCAAGTGAAGCTTGTCGTCAATTCTGTGCAATTATACTTCGAAACTCAATGTTTTGGTAACGGAGAATTGCACATTTCCGAAGCGTTAGTATTTGTTTGCTTTGAAAAAAATATAACACATAAAACGGTGATTCGAAAAAAAAAATAAAACCGAACAATTTTAGGAATATTGTATGGATTTCGAACTTGGATAAATCGAAAGGAATCTCGATCCCTTATCGTTCTGTGGTACTACACGCCGTCTCCACCGAGTGTACTGACTTCCCACAAGAGCACGTCTACGTCTTGGTCGACGGAAGAAAAACAGGTAATTTAATTGACAATAATTTTTGAAAATTAAGACATTTGAAATAATTGTAGATAGAAGGCGGAGGTGTGCACCTGTTTTTTTCACACAAGAAGAAGCTCAAACACAAGAAGGTGGGTGCGCACATCCTGTCTTCTTTCAAAATTTAAAAATTTGTCCATTCTGAAAGTTTTAAAAATTATACAAAATTTTCGAAACAAAACCAATTAAGTTCGTTTTACAGATCTTCATGTTGAACTTGCGGAGATCAACGATGAGTCTGATGATGAATCTGGGGATAGTCATGAATTGAGACTAGTTCCGGACGACAAAGAAAAAAGTATTTTTCAATCAGCAATTTATTTTATAAATAATTTTTGCAGTCTCGGAAATATATCATAATATTATGATTTGCCAGGAATTAAATCCAGAAGAAGACGAAAGCTTCTCAGGTTTATTTTATTTTTTATATGAAATCAATTGAAGCTTTGTTTTAGAGGATGATGATATGGAAGAAAACATGGATTACGATAATGCAGGTGACAACGCTGAAAATGGAAATGAATATGGTCGCTGGTACACTGCTGAAAATGTAAATTTTTGATTGCATTGTGATTTGTATTCAAAATTTAAGATGGAAGATGTTGAGTTGAGTGAGGAGGGACTTGCCAATCTTCAGCGCATCATGGGAAACAATCAAAACGGACACAATGATTCGGAAATGCAATAAAATGACAATCGAATCAATTTTCCGATGATCTTCTCTTCATACCCGGCTCCCAATATTTATTATTTATTCAATCAAATTTTTGCTATGGGGCAATGCAGTTATAGTAGTTGTCCTTTTAAGAGTTTGATATTTTGCTTGATAAAGATTCTTGTTAATTCTACGTTTTTATTACAAAATATTTGGTGTGAATCCCAGTAAATATACTATTATTTTTATTGTAAAAGTATATGATCATAAGAGTAAACAATATGCAGCTTATGGTGAGATGCTGAAATCATTTGTTAGCTTGAGCCGCAGTTTCTCTTCATCTAGCGGTAATCCAAGGTAATTAATATTAATTGCATGTTTTTGCAATAAAAGCTATTCTCTTAGAAAAATTGTTGTTTGTGCGAACGGATCCATCGCCGCGTGGCATCCACCACAAGATTTTCCTTACGAACATTCGAGACCAATTGAAACCGCGGAAATACAAAAGGTTGCAATTTCTGTCACTTTTCGATACACCGAAGGGCTATTTTAGAAACAATTGATAAAATTTCAATACAGAAAAAAGAAAATAATATTTGTTTGCATTGAAATTTACCTCATCCTTTATTCTCTCTCCATTGGCAATTAAAAAAAGTTTCATAATTCCATGAGAAAGAAGAAAATTTCCAGACATCTCGTTTGTCAGCCGCTGCTTTGGCAGCAGCAATTCCTCGTGAACCGGTAAACGCCGAGCTCAAAGACATTTTCTACACCACAAAACACGAGTGGTACACTAGGTATCATTTCGCAGAGTAATCGTATTCCTTATCTTATCTTTGTTGCAGATCCCGCGAAGAGCGCCTTCGAGAGGTTGCTGCTCCGATTCCACGCCGAAAATAATGCGGGTCTCGCCGCGAAATCTTCAAAATGTTGTACATTTGGTAAAATTGGGCAGAATATCATATTCCGACGGATTACGGCAACAACAGAAATTTATAGAATTGGTTAAAGCCAGTAAGGCTCATGATAAATCATTGTAAGTACTTTATTGTTAAAAACTGGGTTTTTATAATCGAATGTGTCAATTTCATCCCTTTCGGGGATGTCATTTTTAAACAACTATTTTCAAAAATTTCTATATTTGGAGTCAGTCAATTATGTGCAATTACCAATATGTTTCCAGAAATTTTTTATTGGCATTGGAACACGAACCGGTCTATACAGTCGGAATTCGTCATAAAGGGTACACTGAGGAAGAAGAGAATCGACTTAAAAGCCTGGGAGCCGATTTTTATAGGTTTTTTTTTTGAGATCCATTTAACTTCGAGATGTACAATATTATTTAGAACTTCCCGAGGAGGCTTGATAACTTTTCACGGGCCAGGGCAACTTGTCGTATATCCTATTTGTGATTTACGACGAGTTTCTAATAAAGTTCTTGGTGTTCGGAGCTATGTGGATCGACTTGAACAAACGATAATTGATTGTGTTACGAACGGTTTTTGCATTCCAAATGTTGGACGCACTGAGCACACTGGTTAATCGAATTCCTACTTCATTTTCATCACCACTTAATTCGTTTTTTTAGGCGTCTGGGTTGACGAGAATCGAAAATTGGCCGCAATTGGAATTGGTGTGACCAATGGAGTCTCATATCATGGAATTTCTATCAATTGCAATACTGACTTAAAGTGGTTTGATAATGTTCGTAAAAATTAAAATTCGATCCTCGATTATTATCGGGCATCTTCAATATGTAAATTACAACTTTTTTTGAAATGTATCACGTTCGCATAATTAGAAAAAATGCATTTCAACAATACAAAAATTGTCTTGCGCAAAAAACGTTATTTTTCATTTTCAGATTGTTGGCTGTGGAATAGAAGGCGTTTCTACTACTTCGCTTTCCAAGGAGACCAATCGAAACGTCACAGTAGATCAAACAATTTCACCATTTTTAAAATCGTTTTCAGACAATTTTTCCTGTTCCGTTATCGAGCATTCTGGTGACTATGCCATTGTAGAAAACCATTAGCGTTTGTTTAGGACTTTGTTTTTATTTGTTTTTTTTTTTCTAGGTTTTAATTATGTTGTTGCCGTTTCCGTGTTGAATATAATATTTTCGCCCACAAAAATTTACAAGCTAGCATTTTTATTTCAGTTTGGAAAAACCTGTGCGTATTTGGCGGAGAAAAAAAAGAATAAGTAGAAATAGAGAGCAAATTTAGAAAAGGAATGCGAATTTAGCGAACGAAGAGGGCGTAGAAGATTGGGGCGACAAGAGCGGCGCACGAAAATACCGGCGAGCCGCTATTGAGACGAAGCATTTTGACGACATCGTCGAGTCCTCCCTTCTCGAACATATCGTCGACCATCGATTGCCACTTGGATTTGTTCTCCTCGAATTTGGCGGCTCCCTCTTGTTTTACCTGCAACTCAATGCATTAATGTTGACGGCAAAATTGTCGTCTTATTTATTGGCTCCGTCTTTCTTTCTTTTTTTAAGGCGAAAACTGCCATTCAAAACCACCCTCCATTTAATAATGGGTTTTTTGGGAGAGGGTGGAACAACTTGAGTGATTTTTTGAAAAATGGAAAAAAGTTCGGAAAATGTTGTTCGAAAACGGAAGTTAAAAACCAGTTGCACATAACATTATTCGAAATGAGGACATTGAATGTCGTATTAAAATACATTAAAATCTCAGATGATTCCAAAATTCATTGAATCGACACAAGGTTTTTGACGTATAAAAATTTACTTAGAATTGCCACTTCATGAGCTGAGAACTCAATACACTGGCTCACGGTTTTTCATTTAAATTTGATTGATCCACCGTTTTGTTCATACAAGAACCCAAAGGGACCTGCCAAATGATGTCAACCTGATTTTTTAATATTGCAATTTATTCAAAATAGGTAAATTTATTTGCCTAGCCTGAGCATTTAATGTAAGGATCTTTTCAATTTTCTTAAAATTTCAAAACTCCAATTTGAAAACAATGTTCTTTAATACAAAAATGGTGAGCCAAAAAAGATTTACGAGAAAAACCGTGTGTTCAAGTCAATTTTTATAAGTCAAAAACACTGAGTTAAGATTTTTTTTTTTAACAAAAGACTTATTGGGCAGTTGCATTCAATTTTTTTTTAAATTTAACCTGTATTTTTTATCACAATGATCTTCATTGTTGTTTTTTTCTTCCAATTTTCCGGAACCAGTTTTTTTCCGCTCACAGTTCTGTTCCCCTATTTTCGTTTCAAAATTGTTCCATATTTCTCGTTGTGTAATACTACTAGACGCGAAAAACAAAAATACGGCAGCATGGGTGCCGTGACACAAGTAAACACACCCGATTTTTATTGATGCCGTAAAAACATATCAGCGTTTCTGTATGTTTGTTGGCTTTTTTTTTCGTGTTGGCCAAAATATTTCAATTGGGGACAACAATGAGAAAAATGGAGAACAACACGTTTTCTTTTTCTAGAGGAACACACTCAGAAAATAGCAATTTTTGATGTTTGAACTGACTATTTGACAATTGTACTCGTTCGATAATTGGACGCATGAAATGTGAATTGTTCTCGTTTTGAAATTTCGATTTTTTGTTCAGAATTACTATTTTTCTGTCTCCGAACAAATTAATTCATGTTTTTTACCTCCTTCTGGAAGCTGGTGACTTTGTTCAAGAACTCATCGACGGAATTAAGAGTCTTCTTCTGGGCATCATTGGCCAATGGAGTAAGTCCCTGGAAAAGTATTCAGTTGGCAACTCTTCTCATTTTTCTTTCATTCTCACCGAAATCTTGGACTTGATATTGGTGAGCAAGTCCATGACACGTTGAATGTTCTTGTCAAGCTCCTGAATTCAATTTTAATGATGTCTGGAATACGTTTCACCACGAACCGATTGATCATTGGCGAGTAAATCTTTGGCATTTTGGAATTGAGTCGAGAAGAAGTTGCCGACGTCGGAAGCGGTGCCTGCAATTCAGAGGCCATTCAAATTGATTCCCATATAAGAATAATTCATTTGGTTATCATTTGATCAATCTATTGTTCAAGTGTCCGGATGTCCTTCGCCATAAATAAAACATTTTCTGTGAAATGTATTTCCTCTTCATCAAATTGTCCGAATTGGATTTACCCGCGCATTTTTCGGTCGTTTTCGTTGCCGGCAATACATCAAAAATTGCGGCCATCTGGGTACATCAATCAACATTTCGTGCTCGTTTTCTCATTTGGTATTCTATTGAGCCAAAGCCTCGAATTTGTTAAAGATATACAACGCGGTCTCAAATGCAATTCTCAAAAATTAGTTGTCGCCTCGTCCCCAGAGAAGGTCGGCGTCCTCTCATTCCTTTTTCGTGTTGTAGAATGAGAAACGAACGAGAACGAAAAAAAATGGATTCGATTCAATTAAATATTTTCCATTAAAATTGGACGTTTCATTAAAAATGGGCAATTATGAAACATTATTATGTGTTGATGAAAAACAATTGAATATGTATTCGTTAAATTATTAATAATTTCTATTTTATATTAATAAAAAGGTTCAAAATTCTTCGTCAAGCAATTTGAAACAGTAAAAATTATTTCAATTTTTGAATTTTTTTGAAATGCTGAATGAATGAATTGACGTTTCAAAAAGTTGTTTTCCAACAAAAGATGTGCATAATTCATTTTGAATTATGGTTTTCCTTTCTGAAAATGACAACTTCACTTTGACTATTCTATTCAATTCGTTTGTGAAATTTCTCGAAGTTCTGCTTCGTTTATTCCCTGAATGTCATATTTTTCTTCAAAAATTATGCACGCTAAATTTTTATTTTTTTTACTACGCTGTCGACCTTGACAACTGTAAAACTTGTTTTGGTAACTTGGGATGTTTCGGCATAACCTTGAATTGTTTACGTATTCTGAATTCTAAATCTTCTATTTCGGCAGTGTTAATCTGTTTAATCGGATGGAAGAAAGAACATATCTGATAATACTAAATTCAACCATTCACTTATTGCATCAAATATGGCATTATGTAAATCAGTGAGGTACGGGAAATATCTCGGTTTTCCCGGAGAGTCAGACCACAATTTTCCAGAAATGATCAGGGAAGCTGGAAATTCTTAAGCGCGAATTACAGTAGATTTTTAAAATTGCATAAGGGAGTCCCATAAATAATTCAGAAGCAGAAATTATCATTTTTGGGTTTCATTCATTTTTGTAATGTTCAGTTCCAACAAAAACGATTTCCGTTGGCTAACGCTTCTGGAAGAGTGCCGTTCTCGCACATGCCATTTCAATATTTCATCGTTTTCCATTATACGATTCGGTATATAATAAACACTCACCGCTGATACTATCGAAGAATCCAGCTTGAGCTGTGACGCAAAGAATTTCGAGTACAGTAACCTTGGCAAACATGTCAGCTGTGTTATTCGGCAAGACTTGGAACTGCCCTCGACGCGATTTCATAACGTGCCAACGGGGCGTGGCCTTGTGTTGGCTGACTCCGCCCATTTGGCATCTCGCTTCTGGTTCTCAAACAAAAAAACAACAACAACAGACCCAGCGGCGGACAGCCTTGAGAGGTGCACATGTCCGAAATATCGTCGCGATTTGAGAGTTTCGCGACGCGATTCGTTGTTGATGTGTTTTCCATTTTTTTTTAGAAAGCGAGGGAGGTACGTGTACAACAGGAAACGACCCAAAGGACAACGGAAGGCTGAATTTTCTTTCGACGGATAACAACTCTTTGAGAGGTTCAATTAGGAGAAAATGTAATTGAATCGACTCATTATGGAGAGTACGATTTTATTAGACTAAGTTCGCTTTTTTTGGAGAGAGAGACTCAAACCAAGTGCTTTCTTCGCGATGAACTTTTTTTTTTGCTCTAATCTCATTTCAAAATTTCATTTTCCGAAAATCTTTGAGAAATTGTCGAATTTTTTGAAATAGCCAATTCACAATTTTGTTATGAACAGACGGTGAATTTCAGGTTTAGCCATCAGAATATGGATAAATTTAATGGGAATGAGCATTTTTTATTAGAAAATCGACAATGACTGTCGTCACGAATATGCGATTTTGTTTTTGATTGACAAGGGATTCTAGAACGAATGCTATTCGTGCATTATTTGTTTTCTTATATGATCTTTACCGAAGCAAACAGGAAAGAAAATGGCACTCCGGAAGCAATTAAGTTGTGTTGTAACTTTGTCCTATGGTCCGAAAAACAATTTTGTTGGAATTGTAGCTTTCCTTGGGTTGTCGAGATCTTAAAATACTGAATATCTGAAGAAATAATTGTTCCCGTTTAATGTTGGCGTTCGAGTTGTAGGTCGTAGAATATTCGAGCATCGATAACTGGTGTTATCTCTGAGGCGGTAGTCTCCCAAACAGAAGAATTCATTTAGAGAAATACAGAAAACAAACAAGCCAAGCTTCAACTAATAATTCAAATCGAGCGCAAAAAACACTCGTTCCTCAATTTACACAACCTTCAAAACAATCAAGTTTCTCATATTCTAAAAAATTAAAAATTTAAAAACATTCCGCGATTTTTAATACCTAAAATATGATTTGCAAATAAATGTTGCAAATCTGTTACGATTTGTGAGATGGCATACACCCTAAATAAAATCAAAAAATCATTCAAATAAAAATGAAAAAAATGCAAATAATTTGAAATTCAATTATAATTAATTATCTTATAATATTTCTTAAGAAAATGTTTGAAATGGTGGGCGTGGTCATTGACGCAATGACGGCATTCACATGAGCAACATTGCGGCAGTTGTTTGGAATGAAAAACCGAATACGACAGAATAACGGTCATTCTTTGAATTATTAAAGAGACTATTTTCAAATGGAAAACCGGCGAATGGATTTTTATGCCAAAATTAAATAGTACGTGTATTTTTAATAATTAAAAAAATTTGATTTGGATTTTTCAAAATTGATTTGTTTTGTGGATTGAGTTCCTTCTGTGTTTGTGAAATAAAATTTTTGATTTTACTCCTTCACGAAAATCACGTTTCATTTTTATAACCTTCTCGAATTTGATCAAGTTTTTAATGGAGAATATGAACAGGAAAGTTTGCAGTTTGAAATTATCAGAAGAGCGTAAATCGTTTCGGAATAAATATTAAATATTTCAGGAATTCTCGTTCGCCTTTGCATTATATTTATACTAAATTCCACAGCCAAAAAATACGATTTTGATGATTTGCTTTTTCACAAGTATTGCCGAAGAAGTGGAGGAAAGGGCACAAATCGAACTGATTTGGTTCGTGATTTGTTAGTTGAAATTCTGAAATCAATCACACCTGCGGATTGGACCATTCGAGGTTTGTTGACGACTTGTAACTTATACGGTGAGAGCTGGAAGAATAATTGACGAGTACATCATTTAATGTGATTTTGGTTTGAATTCGGTTTAATTACTCTGACTATGGCAATTAATTAGATAATCAATATCTGATTTTCGATGTTGTAACCATATTTGAAGCGATCTCAAGTGAAGAAAGAAAAATTAAATTTTTGAATTATGGTAATTGTCTATTTGGCATCGATAGTCTCGGTTGAATTTTCATTTCAAGTGATTATTTGATCTGTTTTCAAAACACAAATAAATAATTTTATAAGGACAAAAAAATGTTTTTTTTTATTCTGAAAAAAATTTTTATCTGTGCTTTTACCAAAACATCGATAAATATCGTTAAAAAAGCATATTATGTTGAATAAATAACTAAAATTGGTTTCTACAGATTTTAAATTAGAAATTTTGAAAGAAAATACGACAAATGAGACTTTAAAAAATTAAAATGTGAAATTTAAAAAAGTCCCCGTAAATCACTGCGAGGATTACGGTAACTCGCTCATCGCATTGCGTACAAAACGTTGCATCCCACGACACCTGGATATGTTTGTAATTTCTCAACAATAAGCTAAGAAAGTTGAGAGAGGAAAATCCTATAGGCCTTCAAAAATATTTGAAATATTTACCCAAGAAAACAGCGATTATTGAAATAAATACATAAAATTGAAGATAATGCAGCTATGTACAAAAATAATAATAAATTTGAGAAATTGCAAAAAAAATGCGAGAAAAAAAAATCAATTGGCGATAATTTAAAGGTGCATAGGCGGAAATAACCCGAAGTGTGCAGTGTGACGATGAGCATCGAATTCGCTCATTTTTTCGCTGTCGGCGCTCTTAAAAATCATTCGGATTTGTTTCGCGTCCGTCTTTCATCGGGTTTTTTGCTGAACGATGAGTACTTTCGCCTGAAAATGGCGACATGCACATAGGGGAAAAATTACAAAGGGAGAATAGTGAGATTTGCGTAAATTTGTGAGGAAGCGATCTTGCGGATTGGCGAAAAATCCAAATAGATCAAGGGAAAAAAACAACTCTTGGGACCACTCAAAAATGAAACTTGACACAATTGTACGCTCTCACTTCATCTTCGATTACACATTTCATGAGAAAAAACTACATGCAAAATTTTACACGAAACTCATTTATCTTTGATTTTGAAAGCGAAAAAATAGGAAATTGTGAATTTAAACCAAACCCTCTATTTTTCCAGCAATTCTATTTATTTATTTTTGAGTCAAGTCATCTCTATGGGTTTTTGAAATTTAACCAATATTGAGCACTCGCACGATGTCAACAATACGAATAAACAACAACAAAGTTATAAAAGCATTTTTGAAAATAAATGGGGATGGTGAGAATTATTGGGTTAATTGCATTTTGCAAATTTTGAAATGCGGATACTAGGCTGATCCTTCCTCACATAAGCAAGCACTCACTCTTCGGAATTGGGACTTGAAGGGGGATACTTTAAAGGAGCACAAACCAGACCAATCATTCCTCGATTACTTACTCGACTTTCCGAGTTCCCTTCGGCGAATCGAACATCGCTTTTAATTTTTTGACGGGAAGTTGTTTTTCAGCATGCATTCCATCTACCTGGAAAAAAACTATTCCTATGCTTCACATCAACTAATTAATTGTCGAGACTGGATCCCAGTGAAGAGATTCTACTGAACCGGCGTCTTCTTCGTCGTCTCCTCGTTCTTCTTCTTCGATCTCCGGATCCACTTCCTCGACATCCTGAAGCTCATTTACCTCGTTTTTGTTAAAACAAAAATCTTGTTACCTTCCATTCGCTCATTACTGGATTATCGAGACTGCTTCGCGTTGGTTTCGATTTGCTAGCAAATGCTCGACGAAGGCGTTTTTTCGCTGATGACATTTTTGAGGGAGATCTTCGATCATCCTACACAAAAAAAACAGAAGACTTGTAGAATTTCCCAGCGATTTTTTTCTTACCAAATCTTCGGTTTGTACCGATTTTTGTTCAATAACTGGCTGTGGAGTTTGAATTCGAATATTCTTAGTCTCAATTTCTGTGAATGTTTCTTCATCGGCAGTATCGATATAAGTTTGTAGATCTTGCTCTTTCGTTAAAACAACTTCAGTCTGACAATCCGTATTCTGAAACTGATTTGTCTGAAAACTGGGCGAATCTAAGGGAAAACTTTAATTGCGGCTGCAATTGTGTTCATTTCCAAATCGCAAACTTCGATGTGAGGCGTTTGAGTTTCGACGACACAATTATGAATAAGATCAGTTTGAGTTTCAATCTCCTGCTGAAATTCCATAAATTTCCATTTGAAAATAATAATTTCGGGATACGTTTTCAACATTTTTCGCATCAACATCGGTTTGAATTGCATGTTCTTCGTAAACTTTTTCATCAGTTTGATATCCTTTCTCTTCCCTTTAATTTTTTTCCAACAATCTTTTTTTTAAAATCAAATTGTTACACTTACGATGGAATAATATCAGTTTGAGTATTTGCATCATGATGAATGAGTAATGGCAAAATTTCTTCAGCGGCAGCCTCAATTTCAATCTGCAACAATTGAAATCGCTTGATGATTTTCTCGAAAAAAACTCACTTGTTTTTGGACCATTTCCTCAAGAACTTTTGGCATTTCTTCCTCATTCTTTGCGTCTTCAATATGAAACAATTTTGGCATTCCAGATTTTTCATCCAAATCCGTTAGAATTGCAGGCACTTCGAATCCGCTTTCTTTTGCCTTCACTTCAACTTTTTCCATTGCCATCTTTTTCTTTTCTTTGCTCAATAACGGCATCAGAAATTTCGCGGTTTTATTGTTTCCCCACATTCGCATCATTCCAACCGAAGCACCCATTTGATCTCCGCCGGCCGCCATTTTCTCTTGATATTCAATTATCAGCTTCATCATCAGATTCACATAAAAGTCTTCCAATGCCACCTCAAATATTTTTGTTTTTCTTTTCCTCGAAAATTTTCGAAATCAAACCTGAATTACATTGATTGTCATGCTGACAAGGGAGAGGCCGATGATCACAAACACAAAACAAAGGACCATCATGCTGAAAAATCGAGTTATTCTGTTTCAGCTCCACCCTCCTAATTCTTACTCTCTTCGTGCAACCGAAATGTCTCCAAGACCGATTGTTGATAGTGAAATGAACATGAAATAGCAGCTCTCCGCGTACGTCCATTCGTCTTCCCACAGTTTGAAAAGTGCCGAGCAGAAGAAAATCCATCCGACAGTGATTCCTAAGGCGACTTTCACACTCATTCGAGGCATCGCGCGCTCTTCTTTGTCTTCAATCGACTCGTAATCGCTCGCATTTCTTTCACTTCCGAGCTCGGAAGCCAACGAGCTCACTTCGTTCAAATGTGCTTCGCCAGTTTCTAACGCGACCAACTGTAAAATCCCTTATTTTTCCTCATTTTTTTGCGGGAAATTAAAAAAAAAACCTCATCCAATTTACTAGTTGTGTTTGAATTTCGGAATCTGCACAGCCTAAAAACCCCGAGACTTGCTCCGAAGTCTTCGAGCCCTTTCACACAACCGTTGATATTGTTATAGAGAAATTTTCCAAGGTCATTCAAAGTGATGAGCATAAACGGGATTCCAATACAAGAATAGATGACAGTGGCAATCCGACCGGCCGATGTGCTGCAGGCAATATCGCCGTAACCGATGGTTGTGAAAAGGGTTCCCGCAAAATACATGGCCGACATAAATGTCCATTGCGACTCGTTTTTCACCTAAAACCATAATCCAATTTGAATATTTTTGGTAAATTTACAGAAAAATCGAGTTTATTCTCATAGTTATCTATTGCCTCCTCGAGTGCCTTTTTTCGAAATGCTCGTCGTCTTGTTGCCGAATCTTGAACGAGTTCCTCCATTCGAAGTAACAACAATCGACGTTCTCTTCTGAAAATCAATTACATACATTCTAAACTCATGTTTAGAAGATTTCAAGAAACCTCTGAAATGTATTCGAAATCTTACTTATATTTATAGTCTTCGTCCATTGCGTTTTTTTCGGCACTTCCACTTTCCAAAAAATAGAATAAAATGGCTCCTAATAACATGTAGACCATTATAAACATCAAAGGAAACAAATACTGAATTATTTTCATATTTCGATGTTTTTTCTATCTCATCAAACCTTTATGTGATATTTTTTGTAGATTTGATGCAACTTTTGGCCAAATGTCACATTCTCTTCGGGTTCTTCTTCTTTCTCGTGTATTCGACTCTGAAATGCAAGCGTTTTGTTTTCATTTCACAATCTTCTTTTTTTGCAAAAAAAAATTCTTTCTAGAGGAGAAAATGTAAACTGGAAGTGGGTTAGGTGGATATTGTGAGCTACTTCTACATTTATGTACAAAAAAATTGCAGTTTCAACCTTTTTATATTCAATATACTGGGTGGCTCCGTACAAATCTGCCGACAATTTTTTCTAGAATCTTTTTAAGAAAATAGCAAGGAATTTCGAATACCTGAACCACTCGCTCCTTGGCGACTTCGAGTTGAGATTGACGAGTTGACTGGGATCCGGCCGACGCCGAAGCTTGCGAGATTCGACGAGATCCAGCATTCTAGACAATCCGAATTTGAGTTCATACGTACGAATGAATATCTACCTGAGCTGCTTGAGCCGCTCGAAGATTTCGATTGTTGTTGGATCGGCCGAAACCGACAGAGCGAAGAAGAACTGGCATACCACGAGAAGCAGGTCCTCGAGAAGGCTTGGATGGTTATTGGAACCCCTGAACATTGCAGATTAATGCTCTTTTCGATGGGCAATATATCTGCGGCGATTTGAGTTCGAATATGAAATTTTGCGAAGAGACCAATGCGAATTGCGGAGAAGATGCACGAAAAAACGAACTCGGTGGATCGAATTGAGAGATATATGATGATGAGGTGAACGAATCGAAAACGACGAAGGCGCACAGCGCATCGAATCGAAGAGAGAAGGGGAATTAATCAAAAATTGAAACAATGACCGAGCACTTTTCGGATTCGAATCGATCAGATCGACGGCTTCGAATTGTGATAACGTTGTGTACACATTGGCAACGGACCCAGAACAAAACTCGTGGGAATATTTTGAGAGGAAGAGGGGAACAGTGAGTAGGTGGAAGATCATTGGCGATCGGAAACCGAGAAAAAAAAAAGAGCTTGTTTAATAATAATTGGATATCTATTGAATAATTTATTGAACGTTATGTTCTATAATTTATATTAATGATACGTGAAACCTAATTTACTGGAAGTTATGAGAGATATCTAAATATGGAGATATTTAAGCAGAAGTTGAAAACCCATTGGAAAGCCGAACATCAGAAACCAAAATAATGTGCAAAAGAGCAAAATGCTCCGATTCCAATTTGCCTGGTTCCAATTTAAATTTGTCAAACAATTGATCTTTGCTTTTCAATTGTTTTCTAGTTCAATTTTTTCGTGATTTTCCGGACTTGGCCAGCGGAAAATTTGAAAAGGCTATGTTATTTTTTCTGGAAACATTTTGAAATCAACATGATAAGTACATGACTCGCGTCAAATGTCAGTCAGGTTTTGATGTTTAATCTCGACAAACTGGTGGAACGGAATAGTAAGGATATCGATTGAAACTGATATTAGCACCACGCTCTTCAGCTGATCGAATAGAAAAACAATTGGTTGACCCAACAAATAAATATTTGCCATTTTACAGGGTGTCATTTAAGTTCCCGCACAAAAGTTTGACGCCATGAAGAGCTTGGCTGTCGCACTTTTCGTGCACCAATACAATTTATTTTTGTTAAATAAGGTATATTTTACTTACTTTCCAAGTTTTACCTCATTCGGATGTGTTTCCGAGAAATGGCGAAGGCTAACATCCATTGCGCTTCCATTATCGAACTTCATAAGCAAAATGTGAGCCTGAGAGACATCATTCAACGCCTCGGTGTGCCTCTTAGAACGGTTTACGACATCATCTAACGTTTCAAGGAACTAAATACGACCAGTGACCGTCCCAGACAAGGAAGACTCGTCTCGGTAACCACTCCTCAGAAGTTCAACGCCGTTAAATCGAAGATCAGGCGAAACCCACACAGGAGCATGAGAAAGATGGCGTCAGACGTGGGAATGAGCATTTTCGCTTTGGAACAAATCGTCAAAACGAAGCTTGGACTGACCCCATATCGTGTCCAAAAAGCGGCAATTCTATCGGCCGTCAACAAGCAGAGACGCTTCGAAAAAGCAAAACGACTTCTTGCTCGCACGCGGTCTGGAGAACACCTCGTCACTGTCTTCTCCGATGAGAAGCTGTTCACTGTGGAGGCGGCATTCAACTCACAAAACCATCGAGTACTTGCCCAGACATCCCAGCAAGCTTCTGAGAAAGGAAGAACATATCATCCAGCCTCACATCCTGCCAGTGTGATGGTTTTCGGTGCCATCTGCTCAACCGGGAAGTGCTCCCTGGTTTTCGCGGATCAGGGGGTGAAAGTGAACAAAGAAGTCTACGTTCGGGACATTTTGGAGAAGCATGTGATATCCTGGGCCAAAACGCATTTCGGTGGGCAGAAATAGGTTTTTTAACAGGACGGAGCACCCGCCCACACTGCCAAAACTACTCAGGAGTGGTGCCAGACCCATTTTCCCGACTTCATCAAGTCATCCGAATGGCCTGATTTCTCCCCAGACCTGAACCCGCTTGACTTTTCCGTGATGGGCTCTTGCAGGAGAAGGTCAACGCAAAACCCCACTCAAGTATAGAGGCTCTGAAGAAGACATTACTGGTGGAATGGGACAATCTTTCCATCGAATACCTGCGTACCACAGTCACATCCTACCCGAAGCGTCTCCGTGAAGTCATAGCTGCGAAAGGAGACCGAATCAAAAAGAGTTAATAGATAATTATTTGTTATACTATAGATAAAAAATATTTCGAGTCTCGTTTGATTTGGACTTTTAGTTTCAGAAATATATGCCTTCAAAGTTGTGCGGGAACTTAAATGACACCCTGTATACTGCAGTAAGTAGTCGGTCATGTGTTGAAACAAATAACATTCGCCCGCTTATCGATATCCAATGAAATTTTACGGATGCGGAACTCTGAATGTGAGAAATTCGATTGGTCTCGAACAGGATTTGAGTTTGTTGATCCAATACAACTTTTTGAAATTCGATCAAAAAAAGTTTTGTGATTCAAAAAATTATCATATTTGTTATGAACTTTTGAACTTATGGACCAATTCATGCAATTAAAAGTGTTAAAAAAATATATACATTTTTTTCGAAGCAGGGTTCTAAAAATGTTAATTAAATGTAATTTTTCCTTTTTTTAAATTCATGGCATGAAATCAAGTGTTTAACAAATTTATTTCAATTGTATTCTGTGTAACATGATAAGTAATTTTTTTTTTCAACGGAAAAATTACATTAAATTTACGTTTTTTACAACCTTGCATCATTCAATCAAATTTTAAACATTCGTTTAGTTTGATTTTTAAAAATGATTTGTTTTCATTTTGTGCAACATTTTTTCTGGAACATTCTAAAAACATAGTAGACTTTGAGACTAAACAAACGCTCATGAAAAATAATATTTCATCGAGTCCGAAAGAATAAAAAACAGTTGTTTACGAGCACTAATAATGTTCAAAAAATGAGATTGTAACCCATTTTGAGTTATGGGGCACCTGCCACCTGTTGAAGAACTCTAATTGACAAGAGTGCAGAAAAAAATGAAAGAACGGATGTGTAGATATCAAATGTTCACGAGGAGGCCGAGGATATCATTTCGAAGTGCATGTAGAATGAAGAATCTCGCCCGACGTGGGGTTCCGATGTCAAATTGCCCCCACACTAATTCCGGCTCAAGAAAACATTTCGGTGTTGAAACAAAAAAGAGTGGACAGAGAGTGGAGAAATACGACGGTTGTTGGAGAGACGCAGACATGCTAATGTTATCATCTGACAACTGTCTCGACATGAGAAGCACCACGATCTGGGTGAAAAGGCGAAATGATGAAGGAGGGCGTATTAGTTGTACGAAGCGCGTGCGGATGAGAGTCTGAAAAGCAAATGTGAGCATAGTAGTGCTAATGACATGATAAATGCAGCCTATCAGCAATTTGCTCGATATTTCGCAATGGATTCTTGAAAACTTTGGATGTTGTCCAACCTTATATTTTTTCAGACTACTGTAAATAAAAACTGTGCATTTTTACGTCAGCTATGGTGGAAGTTTGGGAATAAAAAGACTATAATTGGGTTTTATTAAATACGTGGCAATATTATAATTTCGTTAAATGAAAAATTCATTTTTATTTTTATTATTTCTCATATTACATGAATTATAAAGGTCTTCGGATACGTTACATTATACCAACTCATTCATACCATCATGTAACAAGCAGTCAATCTTTACGGAACACATTCAAAAGACAATTCAAAAGTAAGAACTCGAGTTTAGATCACCATGCAATGTACAAAACTTTTTCATGGAAGGCAAATCTAGTGATAACAAGAACAGATTTTCGAAAGAATTTTTCGTAATATTTTTTTTTATAAAATGGGATATCAACTCTTGCCGAAATGTATCCTTTCTTCAGTTTCCTCATCTCTGATATCTTTTTTGTGATTTTCCTTGGTTTATTTGTTGATGGCTCGATTTGTAGTCCATTTGTTATAATAGTAGTTTTGTGTATTCATAAATAAATTATTTAAATGTGGAACTTTTCTACTTTCAGGTATTTTTATATATTATAATATTAAATTCTCTTACCATCTAAAGCTTTGAACGAACTTTGAAAATTTTCTTAGATATTATTATTCCCATTATCTTAACTTTTTTCATATTTTCTATTTCGTTTCAGGAAAATCTGTGAAGGTAGTTTGTTATGTGGCTCTCTTCGTAATGTTCAAACTTTTCCTCATTTTTTGCACCAGTATCGCAATTGCCGAGAAATCAATTATCAAATTCCCGAATAGCGTAAGTTCGTTTCCTCGACAATGTAAATTCCATATTTTTCAGAAACTAAATAATGCTGATTACGAATTTAATGTAAGACATATCAGGTTCAAATGTTGCATGTTTATACTCATTTTCAGTCAATAATTTCAAAATCTACTCGAATCAAAAAGAAGTTTTCGGGTTAATTTCCATGAATTTTCGTGTTCTAAACTGTGCAACTCAGGTCCCCAGAATAAAAAGCAACGCGCAGTTGTCGACGCATTTCAACATGCTTGGGATGGATACAAAAAATACGCGTGGGGAAATGATGAACTCCGTCCCGAAAGTAAAAAAGGATCTGACAATTTTCAAATTGGTCTCACGATTCTCGATTCCCTTGATACGGCAATTATAATGGGATTAGAACAAGGTAAAACGTTTATTCGTATGATTCATGCAATATTTCGGTCCAGGCCAGTCAATTTCGTTTTTTTAATTACCGGTTACGTTGTAAATAACGTATAGATCGACCGATTTACAACATTTTTTCGAAAATTAGAAAAAAGTCGGCAGAGCTGATCAAATCGGACCGGAATATGACAAGCCTGGTTTCTTCTACCCGTTTTCGATCATTAGACTCTTCTTTCTTTTAGCTGTTTCTGAGGGAATAGATTGGATCGAAAATTCTCTCAATTTTGACAAACACGTCGATGTCAATGTTTTTGAAACAACTATACGAGCTATCGGCGGTCTTCTAAGTGCATACCATTTAACCGGAAATCCAGCTCTTCTGAAACATGCGATAGATCTCGGTGATCGGGTTTTATCTGCTTATGGAAATCAATCAATGATTCCAACAACTGATGTTAATCTCTTAACAAGGTATTTTCGAAGTCGCGCAACTACGGACGGCGCTGAATGTAGAGTTGGGGCTCGCACAGTTCGCGTTGATATATTTACGCAGCGATATCTTTCCGTGTGGAGTACACAGGCGCAACTTTTCGCCGCAACATCTCACCTCATGCCAATACCCAAGACTACTAGGCCGACTCTCTAGAGCATTGTCCCGGGCCATGTTTTGACCCACCCTGCGGAATTTAATTTATCTTTGAATTTTATAGAGAAGGAATTTCCAAAAACGGGGAAAGAGTATCATTGGCAGAAATTAGCACTTTGCAATTGGAATTTCGAGAATTGACAAGATTAACTGGAGATCGAAAATATGAGGTAAAATATGCATTACTATTTCAACCCGTTATATCAACTAATTGAAGGATCGGACATTTGCCACTTCGAAACTTATTCATAGTTTGGGTTGCGGACTTTACAAAGGACTTTGCCCATTCTATTTAAATATTCACACAAATTCGTTCATTGGTATTATCTATATTTAGGCCTAATTGAAAATTATTTCGAAATTGATTCGAGTTTAGACACCACTATCACCATGGGCGCAAGAGCTGACAGCTATTACGAATATCTAATTAAACAGTGGATTCAAACAGGAAAAACCATTCCATGGTACAAAAATGAATTTATTAAATTCTACTATGTTTTTGTAGGCTTAAAGATGATTTTCTCCGCACTATGCTGTCCATGGAAGAATTCTTAATAAGAAAAACTGCCAAAAAAGGTTATTTGATTGTGGGTGAAATTTTACGCAATGAATATGATGCAAAAATGGTACAAAGCCTATTTAATTATTTTCAATTTTTTCTTTACTTTTTTTATAGGATCACCTTGCTTGCTATGTTTCTGGAAGTTTAGTACTTTCATATCTCAACAAACTCAACGATAGCCACTTGGAATTGGCGGAGCGTATTGGTGAAACTTGTCACCAAATGTATCTTACGCCAAGTGGTCTTGGTCCGGAAATCGTTAAAGGGAACTTGAATGATCCAAAAAAAGACGACTTTTTTATTACACGTCAAGATGCTCACTCAATTCTCCGACCCGAAGCAATCGAAGCTTGGTTCTACTTGTATCGAGCAACCGGCAACAAAAAGTATCAAGATTGGGGATGGTCCGTTTTTCGAGCAATTGAAAAACACGCGAAAGTCAAAACTGGAGGATACTCCTCGGTTAAAAATGTTCTTGAAAAGAAACCAAGAAAGTGAGTTGTAATGTTAAAATTTATTAAGCGGAAACTTTTTTCAGAAGGGATCATATGGAGACATTTTTCCTCGCCGAAACGCTTAAATATCTGTACCTTTTATTAGCAGACGATCAGTCGATATTACCTCTCGACAAATGGGTATTCAATACCGAAGCGCATCCATTACCAGTTCATAATTATTAAAAATATTGCCTGCATTTCTTTTTAGTTATGTTTATTAGTGACTTTTTGGATTTTATTTTTATCTAGCACTAATTCTACCGGTAAAAAGATTATCTTTTCAATTTTTCGTGGATTTCCTCATTTGATGGCCAATAATCGGTCTCTCCGACGACTGTCGTTGAAACTTTTCCATTGGCGTATATCCTGTTGCAGACATCTCTAACTTGATCCAGAGTGATCGCCTGCAATTAAAAATGCTGGCTTAAGAAATGAACTATCAACTACATTCACTCGATATTCTAATTCTGGAATTGGAATTCGGCGTCCATAACACAGCAATTGCCTTCCGATATCTTCACAGATTGGAGTTGAGCCATCAAGCATAAGCAATAAATTAGTAAGGAGCGTTTGTTTGCCGCGTTCAACAGTTTCAGAATCCACTTCTGAAAGAGTTTAACGTAATTCGAGCTAAGTCTCAGCCGAGGGAAAACCCGATGCAAGCCATTTCCATTCATCGGTGACAGCATCGACGAGCTTGCCAACATCATCTTTTTCAGAAACGAAATAAATGCCGACGAGACCCGTATCTTTGTAGCAGGTGTTGAATGCCTGGAATGACTGGATTCCGCTTGTATTTCCTAGACGAAGCGCGAGACGAGATGGAGAATTAACTCCGAATCCTCGTGATCGATCGTATTCACCAAGCAGCTGAAAAAAAATTAACAACGCGTTTCAAAAATTAAATATTAAATACCGTATTAGACACCATCAATGCAAGATTGTCTTCGTGGGTCCAAGAAACGCCTTCCGTGACAAGAGCACCGTAACAATATCCCATGTTGTTCACTTTATTGTTAATCTGTAAAGAAATTCCAGGTGTTGCCCATCTACTGAATATCGTGTTTGATAATACCTGGCAGGGAGTATAAACCGCAGGAATGAACTCGGCAGAAGCGTCTCCACGCTGCAAATCGCCGAAGTATTTCTCGGCGAGTCGGACCACTTTGTCGTGATTGACTCCTCCAGCTGCGGCAAGAACCATCCGGCCACTCCGATAATGTGTTTCGATATAATTTTTCAAATCATTTCTATTGATCGTACTAAATAACTTGTGTTTAATCTATAATATTAAAAAAAATAATAACAATAATAATGTTTCATGCGGACCTATAAACTCATCGACGGCACTTTTTCGAGCCGGAAATTCAATTTGAATTTCAACAGGCAAATTTGCGTACCGTAACCTGCGAACTCGCCGTAAATCGGCACACGTTACTCGTTTTTTTGCGTTGCTTGTTTTTTTTGCCCGACAGGGGCTCAATTTGGGCTGATGCCTCGTTTGTTTTTTATATCTTAACTAGGGAAACTTCACAATAAACATCTTCTGAAATTTTCCGGGACGTCCCACAACTGCCTGTTTGTTTTTATTTGGCGACAATTTAAACATGGGTCCTATGGGGCCATATAATGGGGTGGGGGCTATCCTTATGATTAGTCCGTATATACATATACGTTTTTAGTTTTTTGCCAAGACTACTTCTATTGTTCTTTTTTAATTTATCCAATTTAGTCGCGAGGGCATTGTATATGTATAATTAATATTCGTGACATTACTTGATGTTTTCTTCTGGTCCGAGAATGGTCATGCACAACGGATTTCCTTCGAATGCCCCCATGTGCAACAAATCAAAAACTACTTCCTGAAAATGCATTCAATAGTGTCATTATTTTGAACATCTTCAAAAAACCATCAAGTTTTGCTCGACTTCTTGCATTTCTCTCAAAATCACTCCTCTCTCGGCTTCAATGTCCTTTTTGTTCAAATTGCTGTTGAGCAAAATGTCAGAGAGAATGTTTACAGCTGAATTTTTGACAATTTCCTCGAATAATTCATTCCTTTTGCTTACAATTATCAAGATTTTCTGAGAAGCATTTGGCGTAATAAACGGTTTGTTCTCGTGATGTGTAAGCATTTAAATGAGAACCAAGATTTTCGACTTCTAATTCTAAACTGCTTCTTGTGCGAGTCGGAGTACCCTTAAAAATTATTTTTTAAGAACAAAAGCGAAAAAACTTACCTTAAAAGCCATATGCTCCAAAAAGTGGGCAGTTCCATTATTTTTTTTATTTTCATAACGAGATCCGGCATCAATCCACACTCCAATCTATAAAAAAGGAAAAAGGAAAGGCATTTTTTCAATATACGGAAAACAATACTGTTGCAGTGGAGCCGCCCGTATTTTCAGTTGCAACACGGAATCCACTGGGAAGAGTTGTCACGACAGTTTCCGGAAAACATACTGATTTGTGTGATGCTTGGAGAATCGATCGTTTTGAATTCTGATGATTTAGATAAAAATACGAAAATACAAATCTCTTACTTTGATAATACTTGAAGCTAACCGTCTATACATTGCTCTTTATATTGGTATATATTGTACCTTCTGGAAAAAAAAATAGGCTTATGGCCGGAAAAGTAAACTAGTTAAAGAAATAACGACTAATCAAATCGGGGTGAATCGGTGAAACGTCGGTCAAATGCCGGTGAAACGGTAATTGAGTGAATGATTTTGAAAAACATTTGTTTTCGCCGCTGTTTCACCGAAACTCGCATTTGTTCGCAAATTTCTACGGCATAATTTGCTGAGGAAATAAATATAACGTGGCCGAACCATCCACAAAGTGGCCGACTTTTTTTCACGGTCATATTCATTCAAGATTTTAAAAAGCTTATAAGCGCTTGCTTCTAGCTTTTTCTCAAGGGTCAATGTAGTAAAAATAAGAAAAAGTATAATAATAATAAATATTTTTTTCAAATTTGTTTTTTTTTCTTTTTTGCTTCATTAAAATTGTATCTTTTTTTATCACTTTTGTTTTTAAATTTTTACTACCCTTAAGATCTAATAAAAATCGCGTAATTAAAAAAAATTTAATATTAGTCTATCTACTTCTGAAAAGAAAGAGTTTCAATGAAGTGTCAGATTTCTTATTTGCCGACAGCTTGCTTGTTTTTGCATTATATGATGAAAACGAATTGAGGAAAGGATATTGTTTCTGGAAACGTTCTAGCAATCGAAACAAACGTTCAGGCTTGTCGTTTCAAAGCCGAGCCCGGGCGAAGCCAGGCCGAACCATAATTACCCCGAGGCCCGGCTTTAGCCGGGACGAAACATGCTCGGGCCAAACAGCCGAAATCGGAAGGAACAATCTTGATGTTTCAAAAAGGCAACGATATATGTTTTATTAACTCCTAATTGACTTTTTTTTAAGATTAAGTAATGCGCGATATCGCGGTTTTAGGTTTTTTTTACGAATACAGTACTTGACTTGTGAGTACTCGACACTTTCATATTTGTGACACCGAATTTTCTTTTAATTATATGCTCAGAATTTTTCGAACGAGTCCAAAGTGTCGAGTTTTATTTTTTTTTATTGTATAAGATTTAATGGACATTCGTATATAAACATTTATTGGTGGGTCGTGATCGACGAACTTTGTGTCCCTGGGCAATGACGCCATATTTGTACACAATCATTCCCGTACAGATGCCGTCGAGTACATTTTCATTGGTGGCCTGATGGTTCATTGCACGCTTAACGCCAAGCGCTGCCGACGTACCGGTTGTACCGCCCCTCTCCCGACCAAAGGACAGTTCGCGATTGAGGCCAATATAAGTATCCTGGCTACAATGTAACCGCGAGTCTCAGAAAAAACGATTTATTCGGTTTTCGACATTTTGCAGGAGCCCGTAATCATGAATTATTAAAACGTTATTTTTGTAATTTTTATGAAATTCTCGGTGGCCACAAAGATTGTCATCATTTTTGTGTGGTTTGTGGTCTGTGCCTCCGATGTGTGTCTTTTGTGCGATGATTGTCTCAAGACAAATATAAATCGGATAGATTTTCTGTCCGATGCGCAACTACCGTTTGATGACTTTCTCTTGCATAATCAAATGAATCTAACACCTATTTTGGACAACATTGTTTTTTTAGTGTTTAAAGCTACACAAATAACATCGAAAATAAATGTGTTGAAAAAAAATTTCGTTGTAATTAGGCCATGATTCATTCCGCCCAATATTACTGCCGCGGATGCGTTTGCTTCGTACAATTCAGCTTTTAAAAATCTATAATTTTTCATTATTTATATTTTGACGTTCTTTTTGGAAAAATTAAATTTTTTTTAACTATTTTGAATTGAAGCTCGATTTTCTCGTTGTATTCGTAAAATGTGTAAATTTTTCGTTTTCTCTCTCTCTCTCTCTCTCTCTCTCTCTCTCTCTCTCTCTCTCTCTCTCTCTCTCTCTCTCTCTCTCTCTCTCTCTCTCTCTCTCTCTCTCTCTCTCTCTCTCTCTCTCTCTCTCTCTCTCTCTCTCTCTCTCTCTCTCTCTCTCTCTCTCTCTCTCTCTCTCTCTCTCTCTCTCTCTCTCTCTCTCTCTTAGTCATCGAATTCACCCGAATTCATCATATATTAAATATAAACTGCAGAATAAACCGTTTGTGCAATGAAGAAATTTTTGCGAAAGTTAATTGTAAAAATCTAATAATAATTCGTATAATTAATTAACGACTTCTGGAATTGAAATCATTTCCAAAAATAAGTATGACTAAGCTTTGAATATTGAATTTTTATGGCAGATGAATAATAATACTTCATTTATAATATTAGTGATGCATTCTTCAAAAGGACCAAAGCCATTGTAACTTATCGGATCCGGCGAAATTCGGTTCCGGAATCAATGTCTGACTGGAAATTTTGCGTGTAAAATTCCCGCATCCTGTTCTTTCTTTTTGGATACTTTACATATCTTTTTTATTAGTTCAAATTCGCTTTGTTTCAAATTTTGGAATCGATTCGAAATTTCTCTCATCCCATTTTTCGTATCCGTTTATAAATTTTGTGCAATTCGGTTCGATTTGTCTTTGATATAGCAGAGAGAAACAAATTTCTAAAACGATTTCATTCCGAAAAGTTTTATAGCAGATTCAATATACTCTTCCTAATTGAAAATGGTTGTTTTTCCTGTACTATTGACATATGACCTGTTTCTGAAAAAAAAAGCGATTGCCAAAATCGGTCATTGCAATGCTTACGTCGTCAGTCGCGTTGTTCACGTGCAATAAAGACGGACAAATTCGGGGAGGCGTGTCTTACGATTTCCATTCCATGCCTAATTCTGCGCGACACTCGTAAAACAAAATTCGTGTTGCTGATGTTTTAATTCCGTCAAAAAATTTCAATTGTAGATCATGCCGCCGACGTGCGCCGTCTGCGACTCGCCAACAGCGTTCACAATGCACTTCGGAGGCCGGTGTTGTAAGGTTTCGTTTGGTCATTATCTTATTCCATTAGTGAAAAAAACGAGCACCCTGTGCCGATTTAGATTGAGTTTGATTCACAGGTTATCCAGAGTACGGTATCCACATTTTCATTGTTCAAATTTTATTTTGAATTTCCACCTCGAAAAAGTGCGATGGTCCACAGTTACGCAAGGCGCGCGTTTCCTTTCGATGATGATATTTTTCACGGATTTTCATCCATCCACCCGGTCCAGGATTATTTCATTTTGTTGTTCTGATAAAGATCACGAAACGACCACCAGGGGAGGGCGGTTTCCGTTCTGAATGCGATACACGATTGGTTCTCATGCAAAACAATAAACTCTAGATCGCGTATCGTTGAACTTTCCTCATAAAACTCACGTATACGCGCTATCGAAAGAAAGGAAACGACGTTGTTTTTTTTTATTGAACGAAATAAACAAGCCGACCTTGTAAGCAATTGGCGAAGAAGCTGTAAAATCGAAAAATTGGCAGTTTTAAAACAAAATTCTCATCGCGATGTTTGTTCAAACACAGTGCACCGTATCATATATTTTTCGCAATCATCCTGGCACTGAAATTTGAACTTGCTGAAATCGCATATCAAACGTCTAATTAGATAGACATCACGAAAGAACTTTTAAGCATCACACCACCACTAAAAGTTTTTGAAAATCAATAGAACAATGAATGACAGAAATGGTAAATTTAAAAAAAATGAAGTGTTCATATTTTAAGGCATGTGCAGCGTTTTTTCGACGGACCGTTGCCTTGAGCCTCAAATACGAATGTGCTTCGAACCAATGCTGCGAAATCAATTTTGGTATTTTATGCTACAATTCTAAAACCCTTAAATGAATATTTTTCAGGAATGCGGTTGGTTTGTCGATCATGCCGACTTCAGAAATGTTTTCACGCCGGAATGAAAGCGGATTGTTCGTTTTAATCTGGTTATTTTTTTAAGCGACCCATTTCAGTGGTCCGATCAAAACGTGAGAATTTTTCTGCAAAAGGTCGCAAACACTCGGACGGCTCATCGAATGATCGACAAGAAAGTTCAACATCAGTTAGTCCGAATCTGAGGGATGACGATGACTGGCAGTGTCCGATGCTAAACGAAGCATCTACTAATTATATGGTGAGTGAACATTGTACAATGATGTGTGGACGCGATTGATGGCAATGTTTGAATAACAATTCTGCGAAGTAAACATTTGGCAACTGTTCAATGATTTCCAAATATTCAGGAATGAACTTGAATTGACTTTCAGCCACAATTTGAAGCGTCTCCCGACGCTAGCTCTCGTCAATCTTCCTTTGATGCTGTTTATAATACGCCCACAACTTCATACGCCATTCCACCACCACCCCCGTCACAAGCTACTCCGATTCCTCAACCGATCTATGATTCGTCGTTCGATTTACTGAATCACTATGTTTCATTGGAAACATCGCTGAGCAGTCGACGACGGATAATGTACACAAATACGGAAATGGATAGCATACTGGAATGTCACTCGAATTTAGAATGTGTACGTTTCGAAAAAGAACCGTTTTTTTTTGGAAAATGACGAATTTCAGCCATATTTGCCCTCCGACTTGAGACCTCATGATTATCGAACATTTCGGGGGATGCTCAGACATGATTTCGTCATTCTTTTCGATTATTGCACAGGATTTCCGCAATTCAATTCGTTCAATAGTAATGAAAAGGTATCTCGAAAAGAAAATGGACGTTCTTAAAAGAAATTAACAAATTTTAGAATGTGTTTTATCGATTCATAGTCGCCGTCGATTTTATTGTCTCTTCTGCTTTTTATTCTTCAAGGTTTCAAATTTCGAAAGATGTAAAATATGAACATTGGATTTCCAGATTAGGCACTTCGATGGACAAAATGATTTTTCCGAATGGCGAATTTTTGTGCATGAGTCCGATGCCAATGACTGGCGAAGAAGCCAATGCACGCAGTTTTTTCGATTCTGATGACGATTTTTCAAAATATAGGCAAGATTACCTCCCAATAACTTGCCTTAATTAATATCCAATTTTAGAGCTTTGATGCCAATGCATACACGTATATGGGAAGAATCGATTGTGCCATTTTCACGACTTCAAACCTCTTTTCAAGAATACGTTCTCATAAAAGCTTTAACAGTTTGGCATATTAGTACGTTGGTCAAATTATTTTCTAATAATTATTGATTAAAGCTTCAGCATATTATAAAATGAGCGAGTGCGGTAGAGAAAAGTGTCGTGTTCAACGTGATCTCATCATTTCTTGTCTTTCTCGGGTTTGCACTTATGATGATGTACAGAAACGGGTTGGAGAGCTTCTCATGAGTATGACTTATATAATGGTACGTATTAAAGTCTCTTTGGGCTATGTGTGAATTTCTCTAGGAATCAGTTCAAAAATTGACCTCGTCTTATGTTCTTCTAACATTCTTCGATGTTCTCAAATGTGATTCGATGCTCCACGAGATGCTCACTTTTAAATACTAATAAGTTGACTTTTAGTTTGTTTGCCATAATAAAAAATAATAATTTATTATAAAAATGCTTAATATGTCTTATATTGTTCCCTCATCTCAAAAGACGACAATTTTCTCTTCAGTATGATGTTGGAGCCCGAATATTGCCAGTAGTAATTTTTCGACGGAAAATCACGATGCCAATTTTTGCCGTATTCATGCTTAATTTCAAAAAATTAACTAAATCGAATTTCTCAACAAAACAAACTTTGAGCATTTTTTGCGGAGTACATGTTACCCAGAATAAATGACCTCCAAGATCACCAGAACAATAGGCATTGTAATGTGAAATAGGGTACGTGTAAATAAATTCTTCTCCAGTAACTGCAATTCGATTAATTCAAATGATAAAAAAGGATTAAATCTTACTCGAAAGTCCTGTTACGTAGCTGTATGATCCGTTTTTATTTGTTTCACTGTACATCAAATATAAATCAATATTGATTTTTTCGCCATTTTTCGGATTTACACTGATTTCTAATGAATCATCGGGCTGAAAGAAATGAATTGAAGTTTTTAAAGACAATTGGAAAAAATGGACCTTTCCAAGTTTTCTGAAAATTTTAAATGGATGTCTTTGGTGGAAGAGATCACGCAAAAATTCCGGATTATACTCTTCAGCTAACACGGCAGCGTCTACATCGGTGGTGTGTTTAATAATCGAACATTCTCGGAACCATCCTGGAATTTTGGTAAACATTTTTCAGAAAAAAAAAATAACAAAAGAAAATAAATTGAGTAACCTAAAAGTGTTCCACCATTCAGAAACATAAACATATCATAAAGCAACAATGAATCTCGAAGTAATGCGAGATTATCAACAACTCCTTGTAAATCTTTGAAAAATTGCTGAAAAAAAGAGTTTTTTTCTTTTAACATTTTTTAAAAAACCTAACCGACCTTTTCATTTCTTTCAATCTCCAATCCAAGACATTCAATAAATGTCGATCTTTTCCAAAATTCAAGAAATTGATTGATGGCCGTTGGATAGTAGACGTTTTCAGCATATAATTCAAGATCTTTCAATCTAAATAATGTTCAAGATTAAGAATTTCAAAAAAAGCAACACATCAATGCTTACTTTGGAATAATTCGTTTGGGCTCGGTATGAAATTCAATATAGTCTTTGTCAGAACTATTCGTATAATAAATAACATCGAAGTGACTATTATTGGCAAAAGAAACACTCGCAAAATTACTAATGTCAACCGCAATCTGAAAAATTACATAATACATTCGCAAAAAACCGAGAACCCTGTGACGATTTACGATGAGTTACGTAATATCATTCAAAATTATAAGTCGGCGTCCGGTGACTACTGTACGCGGGTAGATTTACGGGAATGCGTCTTTCGGAATGGTCTCAAGGACTAACAGGTTATTTCAAATTTTGTGGACCGATTCGATAATTTTTTAATCGAATGACGTGGGAAATTCGAGGAAATGCGAAACTCATCAAGAAAAATGAAGCAGTTCACGTGAAAACAGCAAAATAAGCGTTCACGCGTGGCGAGACCTTTTAAAAGCGCATGCGCGTAAATCTACCCGCGTACTGCAGTCGCAGGACGCCGACTATATAAACAAAAAAAAACGAGCGCCTTGACAAATTGGGGATCATCGCACTTAGCCACGGCTCGCTGTGGCCTAGAAAAATTGGTCGATAAATACTTTCAAATGCTTCATACATTTATCGAATATCTTAAGAGCACCACAACGTTTCATTTATCGTAAAAATAGTATGAAAATTATTGTTCAAGGAAGAAAGTCATCCGATTAAGCCATTTGAAGTCGCTGCAACTATAATGATGAAATAATGACAATTTTAAATAAAAATAATATAAATACCCGTCTTGTTAACTTCTGTAGTTTTCAAAGTCCTTTGGCTCCTGTTCAATATGATTGTTTCCTAAAATGTACTAAAAATTAGGAAACGGGAACTGATGAATAATAAGTTTTTACAATATCAAATTAATTAAAAAATGCCATAAAATATATGAAAATTTTAAACTATAAGGCCTATCAATCAGCGATTATAAAAATGTAAGATAAACCGTAAAAATACAATAACCTGGCTAATTAAAAAAAGAGACACAGAAAAATTCTCAAAGAATAACGCGCCCAAAAACACGCTGCGCAAAAACACGCTGCAGAGTGTATGCCACATACACTTCTCTTCGCCTCGAGAAATCTGGCCAATATTTTTTAAAATTTCGTCAAGTTGTTTGACGCCGACAATACTTAATTAAATTTATTAATTCAACAAGTGTGGCCGTGGCCGAACCTAATTTTTGAAGTCAATTTTTCAAGGCCGCACGTGAGTTGCGGCGAATCGCTATGCTGTACTCTGGATATCTGAGAAGCTGACTCATCGTAATTCATCACAGGGCGCTCAGATTTTTTTTGCGGATTTAATACCTTTATTCTAAATGGGCATTGCTTTAAACAATGGTTCATATTGAGAATATTAGGCAAATTTTCATCGATTATCACAATTGGAACAGCGGGTTTCAATTCTTGCAAATAGTTTATACATTCATTTCGAACAGGCTGCAATTCATTTGCATTTTTCGCTCAAAATTCACATAAAAATTACCTGTCGTAAATAAAATGAAGGTGTTGAAATTGAAGAACTATAAATAAATACGGGCAAATCGATGACAGTTATAAAAACAATTGCAATAAAAACATGTTTTCGCATTCTCCTAAATAAAAAAAAAATGATTTTTTTGGAAATTATTATTCACGCATGTAATGTGAACTTCTTTTGTTTCAAATTAGAAACGTGAAAATTTTGAAAATCAAAAAAACGTTTTTAAAGAGAAATGAAATTTAATACCAATTCTATATGAACAACCTTTTTTGCATTAAAAAAATTTAAATTTGGGTTTCTGTTCATTGTGGCAAATCAATGGAGTAAAGTCTTGATCAAAAAATTGGAATTTATTGGAATTAATATTGTAAAGTTTATTTAGTATTCAGAAAAGCGTCGTTTGTTTGTTTGTTGACTAACATTCTTCTAAAAATATTCACACAAATAACTGTTTGAAAAAACAACGACCTTGTTCAAAGTCATTCTAATATTAATATGGCGAAGAGATCATTTCGAATATATAATGCCAGCGATCTCGGCGATAATCTAAAGAGATTAAAGATACCATCCAAACTCGATAATTTCCTTGAGATGAATTGCCGTCAATGCTGGGTTGTTCACGGACAAGATGTACTTTTTTAAATATTTCAAAAAAAATGTATTTTTATTTTTGTAGTTTGATCGAGATTTATTGGCATTTGAGGTTTAAACGATCAAAAATATAAATAAATTTCGGACGCGCGAAAATGTGTGTAAACACCGCGACGAAAATGTCGCAGAAACCCAAAAAACACCCGTCTCATTTGAATATTTTTTCGATGGTTTATTTTTTCGCAGAAAGTTGAAATTTAAAAAAAATTAAATTTAGTTTTGCATAACTATTGAAACCATGATTAATTCCATAAAAATAGTTTCATCGAGTCGAAAAAGACTTTGACATTTCGAAAATACCGTGCATCGTTGAGTAAAGATCCTCGTGGGATATTCAAATTTATTTAGAAATGAAAAAAAAAGAAAGTAAATGAAAACATCTACAGTACTCTATTTAAAGGTACACTGCTAATTCTACTTCAGGTCTCCACAATTTCAGACCTTTCACGAAGGTGTGACCAATTTTCAGTATTTTCGATATCATTTGGCCAACTTTTCAGATATCATTATGAAAATTGGTACGCATATGTATTTTCTAGCCCTAAATTCAATTTCGAAAACAGAATTTGAAAATTTTCACAATTGATAAAGTTAAACCCGAAAACAGGGGGTGGCTTTATAAATGTGAAGTGCACTGTATACAACCTCGAATTATTCGTGTCAGTACATTAACATGTATTTGAACGACGGATGCGTTTTTCTCCCAACTCCATCACAAGTCGCTGCGTATTTTGCACTTGCACACTCAGTCAATGCGTAAATCTACCCTCTTGTAAATCTACAAGAAGTTGGAAGGTCCTGCCCGCCTCCTTAAGTTTTTTTTTTGTCATCGATAATATCTATGTGACAAAATAATATTTGGGTATAATAAACTGAAAAATCATTATCAATAATCGAGTTCGATAAGAGACCTATCATTCGCATGAGATGCGATCGTCGATTAAATTTATTTTTGTTTTGTTTTTTTGTTTGTCATTCGGAACGTATTCGCTGAAAATCATTGAGACGAGCTTCGGTAAATTGCGTGGAATCACTGATTATTCAGATCAAAACAATCGCAAACATATTTTCAAGGTAAAAATTACTGAAGGGACCTCTCTCTTTATGATATTAATTTAGAGTGTTCCGTTTGCTCAACCGCCAGTCGGAAAACTTCGATTCGAAATACCTCAGAGTCCGAAGAAGTGGAAAGGTGTACGTGATGCTTCAAAGTATAGGTAAATTGTTAATTTCGTGGATGAACATTGAACTTTGATTTGTTATAGTCCAGCATGTGCAATTGATGGCACGATTACCTCTTATCACCCCGAAAAAATAAGTGAAGATTGCCTCTATTTGAACATTTTCACCAGCGAAAAATGTTTAGTAATTCGAATATTCAGCAATTTGAACAATTCTAAATGGCGAATACCTAGAATCAATCATGTCCGGTTATCGTTTATTTCCACGGCGGCGCATTTTCGAGCGATTCGGCTGTGATGTTTCCGGACGAATTCATTCTTGAGAGATATGTTGGACAAGGCGTCGTGTTCGTGATACCTGCAATGAGATTGGGAGTTTTCGGATTATTCAATTTGGACAATGAATCGGAAACGCCGAAAAATCTGCTTGTTCATGGTGAACATGGAATGAATGAGTTCGATGACGATCAATTTTGCAGATTGTGTGTCCGCTTTGAAATATGTTCACAGTGAAATTCGCAATTTTGGCGGAGATCCCAAAAAAGTCACCATTATGGGTCATTCTTCCGGTGCAATTTTGACTCAAGAATTAGGATTATCAATGTAACAAATATGGGATAAAGCTGGTAGAATTAAGTATGTTTTTTAAAAGGAAAATTGATCCTGAAATGAAGCTATTCCAACAAGCAATTTCGTTGAGCGGCTATTTGGCACCGGCAGAAGAGCAGACGATTAGCACATATTCTCTGGAAATCACTGATCGACTTGGGGTATGTTTGAGAATATTTGAAATCGTAAAAACCGTGTGTTGGCTTCAGTGCTATTCAATTGGATCAAGACTTTCGGTTATAAAAGAATGCATGAAGCTGATTAGTACGGAGGATTTACTGAAAGCGCAAAAAGATATGCAAAGAGAAGGACGGAAATTCAATACAATTTCGCTAGGAGAACCATTTGCGGATGAGACGAAAACTCGACGAGAAAATTTGGAAAAAGTTCCGCCAAGAAGAATAATGATCGGATCAACGGAATACGAATTCGGAAGGTTTGACGCAAAGGAATCGATGGATCATTTCGCGGATATTGAGAATCCTGAAGAAGTCACCCAAAAATACATCGAAGATGTAAAAAATAATAAAAGTAATGAGTCGAATATCAAATTTAATTTGTTCTCAAAACAAAATAGCCAATAGGGAACATTTTTAATCATAACCTTTTTAGCGCAAGCTGTTCATTTAAGCAATGTTCGAATATTTCTCTCTGCGATAATGTCATCCACAGCCGTCACCAATTCTGGAGGAGAAGCATATATTTATGAAACGAGGTTTGACATAAATCTTTTACAGACATATTCATTAATTTTGAGACAAAAACCATTTTCGGGTCACATTTCGGACATGATATATTTTATCGGAATTCATGGACGAAACATGACGGATGACGAGAAATTGGTGGATTCGGTATTCACCAAGATGCTTGTTAATTTCACCAAAATGGAAGCACCATTATCAAGTTTGATTGTGATTTTTCAAGAATTTCAAACTTCATTTTAGATTTTGAACCATTCGATCCGTCTAGATCAAACTTTTTGGCTCTTGAATTCGACACAGAAAATGGAATAAAACCACATATGGAAGATGATTATCACGAGGAAATTGTCGATTATTGGTTCATCAATATGACCCAATTCGATTTAGAAGTCTCAAGACAGGTTTAAGATTTAATTACCATTCTGATTTACCGAACCGAAAGTTTAGAAGGGTCAAAAGAAGAAACTGACTACGAAGCCTACAAACTCTATCACAACACAGACTACAACTTCCGACAGTGTGTCTGCTAATCTTAGTTGGACGGAGACAACGAACACGATCATTATCGAGGCATCAACAATTGGAAAAATCAAAGAATCATCAGAGAGCATCATATCGCAATGGTGGTTTTATCTTATAATTGTTCTTGTTATTCTCATTGTGATTTGCTTATTCTATACTATTAAGCAATGCCGAAAAGACGAAGAACGTCGACCACTACTTCTCGATTAATATATGAATATTTGGATGAATCATTCGAAATTTCAAATTAAACAAAAAATGAGATGAGCAGTCCAAGCTAACAGAATGTATAAGAAAAGTGAAAAATGTGGAAAATCTAGGATTGTCAGAAAAGAACCCTCTTATTCACAAAATTGTCTTCATTGTTACCCATTATACATACATATTTTCGATTGAAATACGCCAAAAACAAACGAAGTGCATTTATTATTTCGAATAAGTGGTGAAAATTATTACTAGACACGATCATTGAGGAACGAATCGAGTGAATCGATTCAATGTGCTCTCGGAGACATGCGGATCGATGCTCCGAAATGCCGAGAGCAGGCGCTGTCTGAACAGATTCGCCTCGTGATGACGCGAGATTTGATGTTCGGGTAGTTCGGCGTCGCCTGCAAACAATCTCTTCACATCATTTTGAGGTATCGTGGGAAATTTTTGGCGACGAGTACAAATCGATCGCATTCGACGGCGATATTTCAAGAAGCAGACAGGCCATGTCAAATATTTTTGTGTTCGACGACAAAATCGAGTTGGCCGAACATTGTTTTCGGGAAGCGAACAAATCACGGAGGTCCTCGTCGAAATGTCAACATCGTAACAAGTCGATTATAAATTTGCCGTGGAGACTTGCTATCAAAATACCCAAGATTCCCAAATTCCTATCGTTCGATGCAAGAATGTCGAGAAATGCAGTAAGTGGTTTATTTTCGTTGACACAACCGTTGAAAATGAAAATAAATTTGGCAATTCAGATATTCAATTAGCAACTGTGAAAAGTTTTGTCATAGATTATGTCTGAATTGCTGGTTTATACTCATAAAATTTTGTGGTAAAAACTCAAAAAAAAACCGAAAAAAAACCCTATGTAGATCGGCATTTTCTAGGATTTTCAGTTTTTTATTTAGCATTTGCTTAGTGCCATACATTTCAATGCACATTTCAAAAGAAATTATCGCTGAAACGATACCATGAAGTATTCGCAACAAAAAAGCAAGGATTTTGGGTTTGGTCGAGTTTTCTTCTTGAAATGTTCTTCCCAATGCACCTCTATTCAGTTTCGATATCAACTTACCATCGATTGTCCATGAATACGAGACCGCAAAAATCAAGCAGATAGCCAAGATGATAGTGCGAAGCATTTCTGAAAAAACTCACACATGAAAGCGCGCTTAAATAATTGAATCAATCAATAGAATGCGGCAAGACTGATTGTTTTATTAGGTCGTTTTGCCTAGCAACATTGGCGTCAAATGATAATTGGAAGTCTCGAAGGGATTCGCTTGAGCTCACTATAAAAAATTTCTCATTTTATTATTAATTGCACTCTAAGTGGCCAAATTAGTCATCCAAAATTATATTAATCAGAAAGAATTTTCGAGAATTGTTTTTTTTTACTAAATTAGTGATTCAGTTATAAAAAATTAAAAAAAAGTGATTCCGAAAAAAAAAACATTTTTCTTTTTCCATTGCGAAAATGAACGGAATTTTCGGAACCATTTTTCCTATTTTTTTTTCTCATTAAAAAATCGCTCGATTCAACAACTTTGGATGTCGAATTTTTGAATTTTTTTCATCATTTCTCGAATAGGTCAATGAGCAACTTCCGTTTATCATAATTAAATGATTGTTCAATAGAGTAATAGAAAAACGTCAAGCGCGGACTTTGGACTTGATGAGGAGACAATAAATGGATGAATGAGGGAGCAGTTGGAAGTTTGTCGCGAAAAAAAATCTGAAGGACATTTTGCTTTTATTATGTTATTTCCATTTCAAACGAATTTCGAAAATGTTTTTTTTTTAACTTTAATTATCGATGGGAGACGAATTCTAAGGACATTACTCAACACTTTTTGACATTATGGTCTTGAAATAATATCTGAAATGAAATGAGCTGAAAACTATTCTAGACATCAAAACCACTAATTTCTCCAAATCGTCCGTCTTAAATAGAATGGTAGTAGTATAGTTTGTCTTCTAGAAGCCAAAAAAATTTTTTTATTCATTTGAACATATCAAGCAAGTCAACAAGTTTTACGTTTTCGACTTTTATTGCTGAAAAATCCAAAAATTTACAATTAGAATTTTTTTTTCAATTTTCTATTCCGTAGTAACTGCAACCAAATGATGTGATAACCAATTTCTAGAGATTTTTACTCTATATTTGTGCCATCACATTTTTCATCTAATATTTAATGTCGAAAAAAGCGATTTCCGTTGACCGTGCTCACTTTGATCGAGCTTCTTGGGATTGGCATGAGATAGCTCGCAGTTCAAAGAGATTCCCGACACGAACCTCTTGAGCAATAAGTGCGCAAGGATACAGATACCATCCACAAATTAATCGAACATTTTGATTTTTTTATTCTCTAGATATTCCCTTAATCGAAAAAAAAACCATCACCGAAAATATTGTAGGCATCATGTTTTTTTTTTGAAATTATATTTCGCTTTGAAATCAAATACTTTACAAACATCGAATTTTGAAAATATTTGCGGATGAACTCTGTTTTCTTGACTGCTTTTTATTCATCGTCTGAAATGTTTGATTAGTCACTACGAATAAAAAAACATTATTTGAGACAAAATTCGAAATCTGTTAATTACAAAATTATAGAACAATTAAATAGTACTTTTTTTTTCCTACAGAGAGTCATCATGTCGGTCATCCGAACTCGGACTCTTCAAGAAGTCTTTGAAGAGTCTAAAATGGTGATTTCGCAACTGACTGAAGAGGAAATCCTTGAATTCAAAGAAGCCTTTTTGCTGTTTGATAAGGTAGGCTTTCAAAGGTTGAAATGGTGCATTACTTAACGGATTAAGGATGGTAATGGAACGATCTCGATCAAGGAGCTCGGAGTCGCAATGAGAGCTCTCGGGCAGAACCCAACAGAACAAGTCGAAAACACTGTTTTTTATTATTTTTAAAACTCGTATTTCTTACAGCAAATGCTCGAAATCATTCAAGATGTGGATTTGGATGGAAACGGCCAAGTCGAATTCCCCGAGTTTTGCGTCATGATGAAGAGGTGATTTATTAGATAAGATGATTTCTAAACACATACCGTTATGGGTGTAGACAGCTGATTCTAATGAATAGGGGGTTGTTGTTGTTGACAACTAAGAATACTCGAGTCCGTAGGAATGCTATACTATGGATGAATAGTAATACGTTGGACCCTTTAAGGATTAATAGAAATACGCTATTTCTACCAAACACTAATACAACTGAAGTTATTTATTTGGAGAAAAACTATATTTTGTTGATGGAAATTGGATGATTCGACGTTGAATCTTGAAATTCGCAATGGACCTTTTAAAGCAATTAAAAAAATGAAGAGATTGAATTGCAAGAAAATCTGCGAATCAATTTGTTGCCTTTTAATTTTTTGTCTTCAATTTTTCCATATGTATTTCCTTTTTTTTTAAACTTAATTTTTTTCCGTTTTCATAAAACTAAAGGAGATATAGTTAGAGAAAATAATACCGTAAGATTGAGAAAAGTGGAATATTGTGAAATTGGTCTCGCGGTTTTCTTCGTAATTTAATTACTGTACCCATTCTACTTTTTTGCATTTCTTAATTGGAAACATTTGCATTTTAAAGTGTCTAAATTGATCCACAAAAAGTATATTGAAATGACAAGGCGGTCGATTTCCACTACAATGGCAATTTTTCTCGAAATCCGCTTTTCAAAATTATCGAAAAAATTCCGCATCAAATCTAAGAATCTCTACCTGCACAATTTTCTAGATCTCTGAAAATGTGCGCCTGAAATTAATGTGAAATTTTCGTTATTAATTTCAATCTTCTACACAATTAAAAATACATTTTTGCATTCGCATTTACTGTAGCTTTTAGTGCATTTCGCACTGCATATTGTCGAAGAAAGACAATTTCCAGTTGGCGGCGCGAAATTTGATCTACAAAGTATGGTCTTGGTAATTTGGCAGCGTATTTAATTTGTAGAATATTTCAGAATTCATTAAATGCAAAAATTTGTTATAGATGCGCCAAAAAATTCAAATTCAATTTTCTCTAAATAATTTTAATTTCCCACTGTTGTCAGTCATCGACAATAGATCAAATTAAAAAAAGATAGATTCTCAGCGATTCGAAAAAAAAGGACGGGCCGCATCGTGGTTATATGGGGGTTCCCAAAAACTCCCACGGAATGTCCCAAAACTTTTTTACCCTATGAGTACGAAACTCCAATTTCACATCGCCCTCAGTATAGCGTGTTTTACATAAGCAACGCCACTCCAAATTCGTGCGACGATTTGGGTGATTTTCAAATGTGTTGAAATTTTTGAAAATTTCGTGGATTTTTGTTTGCCTAAAATGATAGACAAAAAATAATAACTATTATAATGTGGCATACAAAAAAATTTAAAAAAATAATTTAGCTATGCGTGGTTCCATTTGAAATCCGAAATTACTAGATATTATATTTTTTTGACATTTCATTTAAACTCCTGAGGGATTCTTTTTTGCGATGTTCTCGAAGAATGAGTAACAGTGGCTCTTACTTTGCACGTTTTTCAAACTATTTCGAATGTTTTAAAATGATGACTAATAAAAAAATGAAAAATAGAAATGGATAGGAAACGACGAATTGAAATCCGAAGACTATTCGCAAAAAATGTTAATCCCACCTATGCGAAGCTCATTTTTCTTTCTTTGACCAACCAGAAAAAATTGAAATGAAAAACTCACGAATATCACAGAGAAATGAATAATTCATAATGTTGCAAATGTGATTTCGCGCGTTTTCAGAATCATGAAAGACACAGACAGGGAAATGATTCGAGAAGCATTCAAAGTGTTCGATCGCGATGGCAACGGGGTCATCACTGCTCAAGAATTCAAGATTTTTATGGTAATTTGAATTCACCAAAAAAAAAACAATTAAAAAATGTTATTTTTTTGTTTAAAAACTATAAAGAATGCAATAACCTAGCGTGAGAACATGTTCCCCAAAAAAGATCTCACACTATTTAAATATGTTTCCCACATTTTTGGCATCCCATTATTAACAGCACAATCGTTTTTTTCTTCTTCTAAAATCTATTTTGGATTTCTTGAGAAATGCGATATTATTTATTTCGTATAGTAAAATTCACACACAAATTCGTAAAAGAATTCCTTGTATTTCGAAAATTTTCAAAAGAAATTCGAGAATGAATGAAATCAAAATCGTTTTTTTTTTTTAATTGCAGCATTCTCATTTTTATTTTTGAAATTCTTTCATTTTTAAGAAATATGTGATGTCTTCTTTTTAATGTTTGAATTAAAGACAAAAAAATGAAAAATCGTTTCAGATCAACATGGGAATGTGTTTCGACGAGGCTGAAGTTGAGGAAATGATGCGAGAGGTCGATTGCGACGGTATCAATTAGAAAAATGTAGATTTAATTAACATTCAAAGTGTTTCAGGCAATGGAGAAATCGACTATGAAGAGTTTGTTAAAATCTTTACCTAAAATAATTGTAAATATTCAAAAAATAAATATATTTTGAGGTGAAATCACTTTCATGGGCTCTATTAAAAGAGTTTGACCTCACTCACAAATATGAATTATTTATGAAGAAAGCTTAGAAAGAACGAAATGCAATAAATTAATTTTAAAGTTTATGACAGAATTTTTTCACATCTATATATATATATATATATATATATATATATATATATATATATATATATATATATATATATATATATATATATATTTTATTTAATATTCCAATGGTTGGACCTTTTACACTTCTTCAACGTTTAATTTTCGAGAAAACGATGGCGATTGAGTTGAAACGAGGCATTTGAAACGTGCGTTTGAATTGAAATCAAATCATAAACCAAACCGTTCGCCTTTTAATCTGGCCGCAAAAATATTGGAGGCGAAAATTGGCGAATTTATGTGAAATGCGATCCCATTCGACACCTCTCGCGATGCGTTCGATTTCGATTTCGAATTGATTAGAAACTATTCGTTTATGAATGTATGTTATATCTTTTTATTCTTCCACTCATATTGGACAACGAGAGAAAATAAATGGATCAACTTATGTAAGTCTCGAATCGCCTCATTCCAAATACTGTATTTGAATCGCTTTAAATTTTGATCAGGATGAAAAAAAAAACAAGCAAAGATAATGCGGATTTTGCGATTCACAAAAAAAATGACGATAGACGAATTATTATGGTGAAGAAAAAGGTGGGGAAGAATGGAGTGTCAAAGCCAGAAAAATAAAAATGAAAGCGGATCAAAACATTGTTTCGAGTCAACGAAAACAAATTTAAAAGATTAGTGAGTTAAATTTCGAAAAAAAAATGCCAAAAATCACCTAAATTGTGGAATTTGTCGATATTTTTTTTTAGAAGAAAAACAAACATTTTTCAAATAGAATTTTTAAAAAATTGTTCGTCGGAACTTATCTGCGTTTGACAATTCAGACAGGCTTCGAACGTTTCCAATAATTACTGAAAATGTTTTCAAAATTTAAAATAGTTTGAGATTTTCTTTAAACAACAACAACAACAATTTCATGGAGCGCCTGAAAATCAAGCGAAAACCCCGATTTCCGGATGTCGCCGGTCCTTCCGGAAAAGCACTTCAAAAACAGTTATTCCCACGAAAAATTTTCGGGGTTTTCCGCAAAAGTTTGACGAATATCAACATGTTTTCAGTTTTAAAGACAACAAAAAAATGAGCAAATTTAGGGACCATCGAAAAATTGTTCATCATGGTTTAACAGCAAAATTTAGAAATGAATTCAAAATTATTCAAAATTGACTTTTTAGATGGCTGTCGGCGATTTTTCCTAAAATGTTCTCATATAACCTTGAAAAATTCACTATTGACTGCAATGATTTCTAGAAGTCTGAAAATGGTCAGTCAGAAATTCGAACTTCTCTGAAAATCAAATCTTCATTGGCGAATTTTATTCTTACGTTTAGGCAAGAAGCGATTTATAAGAAGAAAGCTTCGAAATACATGTTCTATTATTGTTGGAGTCAAATGACTTAAAAATTTAAAAAAATATTGGCTATGTGCCAATGTGTGTAGCGAGAAGTACGCAAGACTGCGTACATTGCATTATAGCGTACGCGCATTTAATATTCAGCCAAAAATTTAAATCTCCACTGATTTCCCGAATTGGAAGACTCCGCCTCTCTTCAGTCGTTTGACGCCGACAGTACATTTTGGTGCAAAATTTTCAGACTTCCAGAAATTTCAGCGCGCGTGCCACAATTGCTTCTAAACTCAGAAAATCATTTTCAAAATTTCAAAACTCAAGAGAAGCAAAAACAATATTAATTCATTTCCAATAATTCATGATTCCTTGAATTATTTTAAAGGCGCATGTTTGTAAATTTACAGCAAACAAGTGATCGAAATGTACTTGTTTCTCTTATTTCCTCTGCTAAATCGCAATCGTTTTTCGTTCATACTTTCAGTTTTTCGAATGCGTTTCTTTTGCATCACACAACCATAAATAATCCATTCCGTCAATGCTGGAAACTAGATTTAAAAAAGAAAAAAAAAGATTGACACGAGATGGCGATTATGCAAATCAAAAAACGGTACGCTCTCATCATTTTCGTTTGAAAAATGAGGTGAGCAAACACCATTTATGCCATCGAATTCCAACCATCCATACGCTAATTAATATTGGCATTTGGATGGCGCAAAATGCCCGCAATTTCGCATTAATTGGTCGCCTTTCATTGTTTTTCCAATCATTCCCATTCGCAATCCTAATCCCATTCGCTTTTTCGGTATTGCCGCTTATTTAGAATATTGCATCATGTTGTTAATGTTGATTCCTTTTTTAATTTTTCGGATTGACTAAATTCCGAAGTAATCTTTGATTCAACAAATCAACCAAAACGGATTGAATTTTTTTACTCTAATAAATTGTTTCAAACATCTCAATTATTTGAAAAAAAGTATTATAGGTTTATATCAAATGTTTCTTGGGGTGCGCCTTTAATATTCAGAGTTCTCAATAATATGAATTTGTATTTTATTTGTCGGAATACACCTGAAAATAAGAAGTAAATCCATCCTGAGTAGCTTCAGCTATTCATCATGCGAAAAATTGGTGATTCAAATTAGAAAAAAATAATTTTTATGCGATGATTACGCATATTCAAGCTAATCGGAAGCTGATCGTTTAATGCATTTTATAGACTTTTTGGCTTTGCTATAAATGTGAATTTAAAGCAAGTGCAGGTTTCTAATCTTTCCGAAAAATCAATTCCTTAAATCTATCGGTAGATCAAATGTACCGAACTGAAATCAACACCAACCGATCATTTTTGGTCTTTTCAGTTCTTCATTTCAATCTGACAAACAATGCGTTTTGTTGAATCGCCAAATTAGAGAAACGCCGATAATTTTCGTTTTCAAGTTGGGTTTGATCAGGGTGTGTCCATTTGATACGAAAAAAAGCAATAATCAAAAAAAAAATCGCGGATTTTCCACATTTTTCGAATGACTAATTTGGAATTTTACCATTTTTTTTCTCAAAATCGCTGACGCGCCGCGTATTGTGTGAAGAAACAAAAGTACGAGATTCGCATTTCAGATAAGCCACTCGTGTCAATTGTTGTCCATTTTGAGAACTTTTGTTCGCAATTTTTTTATCGTGTCATTTTCCCAAAATTCATTCTGCCATTCACAATTCATATAATATTATGTATATAAGTATTTGATAATAGTATTATTTTGTCGATGACGATAGCAGCATATCAAATTAGGCAATTCGTTCGCTCATTAAACTATCAGAAATCCTCGCATTCTTTTCGAACCTGTCATTCGGTTTTTGGGTGTGTTTAAAGCAACTGATGAAACTGTCATGGCAAAGGAAGTCCGACAAACCAGTTACCGGAATATGCCGGAGACTCTCTATCAATCGAGTGACTATCATTTGACCCTGCTGTCGAATTTTGAAATTCGTATCTTTGTTTTTTTTTTCTAGTTTGACTTTTAACGTTTGATCTCAAAAATTTTCATTTTTTGTGGCATATTTGATTAGCTCTCATTTATTTCAAAAAAAAATCGTTGGGCCAAAACTCGACATATTCAATAATAACACAATTATTTCTATTCGATTGCAGCTAATCTTTTAGAAAAAAAAAATAAATCCACAAATATAAAAGATTTATTCATCGAAGATATTAAAACAATTGAATGCGGAAGGGGGTAATTAATCATTTATTGTAAAAATTGAGGGACCTACTATAACCAAATTCCTTCAATCACTTAAAAACTATGTAGATGATCGAAATAATATGTGAGTGTGATATAATTGGCCACTAGACATTGGAATATCTGTGTATTTGATCGCGTCGTATACTTTATTAGGTCATTAAGAATGACGTGCGAAACACCTCAACGGACCATCTTGTTGTCCGCGCACCTTCGCCACTGACCGCTCTCTGCGTCTCCTACACCTTCATTCACTCTCTAATGTGTGCTCTAGCTCTTCTGTCGTGCTCCATCGGCGAATGCCATCCATCGCTAGCGCTCATTTCGTGCGCAAGCAACGTCCAAGCCATTTAGCACATCAAAATGGTCCTTCTCTCTACTCGTTTTCGAACCAAGAGGAGGCGTCGCCTTCCGTTCTATTCTGCGTCGTAGCCACCCCCACCCTTAATTTTTTCGGTTCACTATTTATGTGTATATTCTCGGGGTTAAAGAACCCGACGAGTATATTTCGTTTACTTTTTTGTTTTAATAAAATTCCAACATGATTGCACTTTTTTTGAGTTTTATAATATCAAAAATAATGGAAAAAATTCGAAAATATCTCGTTTTACCATAGCAACTTGAATAATTTCACATTTTTATTTTTTTGCTGAATACTCTTTTCGGTTTAATAATATTCGGCAATCAATACTTTCCATTTGAAATTCCTAATTCGTATCGCGCTAATCCCACTGGCTTGAAGTTAATCCAAAGATTTTGTTATTTTATTCAGAAAGAAATTCGTAATCATCCTATCGGTATTCATTCGATTCGATCCGATCCGATCCATCTGGCATGTCCATCTGAATAGATCAACCTTTTTCTGAGAGTCGTCTCTTGCTTCTGCCAATCGACCACAATCATTCCCATTTTTCATAAGCAGATGGCCGCCGCCGCCGCCGGTTGGCTGAGAAACGCCACACGACAAAAAATGGGTTGTCCTTTCTCGAAAATCGGCTTACTACCTCGCACATTTATACGACGGCTGTGCTGCGCGGCGAGACGTGAAATGAAAGAAATGTCGATGGTCAAACATTTTTCAAGGTCTCCTCTTCGAATCGGGAAAAAATGCCATAAAATATACATCCCCCTTCCGAATATTCTTCTTCTTCTTCGTCATCATTATACCCATATTTGTTTTCCGATTTTATTGGCATCAATTTTTCGATTCTTGATTGCTACTAATCATAATGCCACCCACACGAGCCCACATGATTTTTTACCGTCATTAAAAATACTCTACCTATTCTTTTCATCCGAAAAAAGAAAAATAATTTCTCTCGAAACACACTTTCATTGTGAAAATCATCATTGATTATCCTTGCTAATTGAAATGGGAGGTCCTCGCAGGCAGGTGAGTTCAAATTGCGGACAACCGATTCGATTCAAGTCGAATTAATTAATGTATCCTTGCGAGATTAGATGATTGGAATATTCCCGAAATCCTTAAGTGTCATTAAGATCCCTCTAAATTTCAGCAAAATCAATTTTGAGCTCGTTGAAATGTTTTCGGTTTCCCGTTTAATCCGGCACGAGGCCGGCTTACAGCTCGCTCCGATTTTTTGCTTGAAATTTGCATGTCTGGTTTCCGTCATCAAATTTTTTTAATTCTTCGTCGTTGCGAAATATCTACACATTTGGTTTCAAATTTTCTAATCCAATTTTGAACGATTTTCTTCTCTAATGAATTGTCTAAAATTTATTTCATCGAAACTCTTTGTTTCTCCGATGTTTGAAACTTTTCGTAGTGGTCGCCAGTGTAAAAAAACCGAGTAAGAGAGTCGGCCCAATTAATCATTATCGAAAAACACAACCGATAAAATGAGTGATGATGATCAATAGTAAAAACGTGTGTTGCTCTCGCTCCCGCGATGCTGCTGCCATCGTCTCAATCGTGTTTGCTCGGCCCGTGCTTCCTTCCACTTCAGCGCGATCCGCCGCGTTCTTATTTCACACAGAACACGCCGCGATTTCTCGCCTGCCCCCCACAACCAACATGTTCGTTTTTGTATTTACATTCTACTGGTTTTCAAGGGAGTTCGAGAGGGAGAAAGAGAGAGATTCGACATACACTCACAACAATTCGCTGCTCTTACGGGTATCAATTGCACTATTCAAATTAGTTGCCTGCTTGTTCTCAACGTGTTGCAATATTCTCATGCTCTCGAAACTCGCACATATCTGGTTTCAATCCATTCTACGAACCCTCATATGCGTTCTACCAATTTTTCCTCTCACTGGCAGGAGTTTAAAACAATTGTCTTCATATCAGCGATGTTCACTGAAACGCCAGGAATGCGCATTATATTTTATAAAGAAACATTATATTGACATTGTCGAAAAAATTTTTTCCCCGAATTCATCTGAAAAATTTCTCTCTCGACAAAAGAAAAAAAAATATTTTGGATCAGCATTTTTTTCTACGAAAATTTCGAAGACACGAATATTTTTCGAAATCAAATCAATTATTTTTTTTTCTAACTTTAACTTTTTCCCGAAACAAAAAAGTCACACGTATAATAAAAAAGGAACCTCGATTTATTGTTTTCCTTTTCGAACCGACCTGAAACAAATTCAACGTGAGAATGCTTTATGAGTCATTCAAACAAACTCACACACACCGCATTGTTTGTGTTGCGCCATTTATGGGCGTATCGTTTTGTGTGAGAAAAACAGCGCGTCTTTTTTTTTCAAAATCATTTCATCCCTTCGTCTATTCGAAACCGTCGAACCTTTTCGTTTCTATTAATTTTATACATTAAACATTCTTGCTAATATTTTTTTCATTCTTGCCGATATTTTTTGCTCTACCGTCAAAATGATGTTCTGAAAGTATAACAAAAAAAAAGGTGGCACATGTTTGGCTGAATTCTAGTTTCTAGCCCATTACGGTATGAATTGGATCGGTCAGAATCCATTAGCATCAAATTTGAGTGGCCCAATGAAACTTTTGTCGATTTTTTTGTGCTGCCGAACATTTCGCAAACTGCTTTTTCCTAAATGGACGATGTCTCTTAATCGAGGAAACTTTATTATGTCTGTCACTTGAAAGCACTTAACATGCAAATTGTCGTTCACTCGTCGCCCACTAATTAGGCATCCATCTCGAGTCGACTCAACCGAACAATGATTCGAATGTCGAGCTCCTGTCTCGAGTTCGAGCTCCGTCCGTCATTTTTATGACATGTCTGCACTCTCCGCACCATCATTCATTCCTCGTCAAAAATGCAATTTATGAGGTGAAGCGGCTCGGGTCGGACCCCTCTGCGATCGTCCTCATATTTTCGGTACCTCACTAGCCTTCATTCATATGATATTATCTGCTCATGACACATTCCGACGGCACTACATGTGTTTATATTATGCATACCAATACTGTCTGCAGCACTTTTGCCTCGTTTTTTTTCTATTTTTTAGATGCACTTTTTTTTGCTTTTCCAACAATTGACATCACTTATTAAGTTTGGAAAAAAAAAGTTTCATTTTGTGTTGAAAAAAAATATATATAATTGCCAGCAAACACCCATAATTTTGCGACGCTATATTTAGAATTAATTTCAAGTGTAATTTTGAAGTTTTTAATGAAAGGTTTCGTAATCAGATTTTCGTTTTTGGATTTCTTTCTCGAAAATTCTTGCTTCTTATTTATTCTCAGCTGTCTTCAACATCGTTTTTTTTTGCTTCTAATCTGTCCTTTTCCAATAATAATTTCATTTGGAAGTTGTGCAAGATTATTTATTTGATTTTGAGGAATGTTGTGTATTTCAAATTTAAATTATTTAGAATAAAAATGAAAATGGATTATAGTTTTCAGAAACTTTGATTTATAGCGCTAATGAGAAGCTTTTCGTCTTCACCTGATCACTTGACTCGAATCAAAAACGATTTGTGATTAGAATAATCCAAAATTCGAACGAGTTGATAGTACAAAGAATAGAATACCGACTAAAAATGACTTTTTCAAAAAAAAAAGAGAAGAGTGATTTCGGTTTTGAATAGGATCGCATTCATGGGAACCGAGTTGTTCGTCTGAATAATTCTCGCGGCTAGTGTTTGATCTCAGGTGAGTCCGAGCTGCCTGCTTCTTCTTCTTCTTCTTCCTACGTCACAACTTCCATTTTCTTGTTTTTCTTTCGCTTCCAATATTTTCAGCTTCATCGAGAAAAAAACCGCAACCGAATTTCATTAAAGCGTGTTGTTTCGCGTCTCGAAACCAAACAAATATAAACATCGAAGATCTTCCTCTAGACTTTCACGCCGTTTTATATGAATTCCCATAGGAGAAAATCGGACCCCCCCCCCCAAAAAAAAGATGGGGGAAATGAGAGACAAAATGTCACAAAAATTAAACAGAATGCCAAATTATTCATCGATAAATTTGGTTTTTTGAAATTCAATTTGATTAGCGATCACATTTGAATGGAAACCTGATAATTCGATGAAGGCGAAAAATTATTGAAAACCAGCGCTGGAAAAACAAGCTTTTTCATCAGTCATCAACATCATTTTCTTTCGCCTTATTCTCATTATTCATCGCATATTATTATATATAATTACCATTATGTGGAATGGTTGTCAATTCTTTCTTTTTTCGGGTGCCATTGTTTGATATTATCTCGATTTTGTGGTCCCCGAGATGCACGAGAAACAGCCAAAGTTCGTATCGAATTTCCTCTTGTACTCGTTTTTCACTTGTTAAATCTCGCTTTTTTTTGCATGCCTTTCTCTCAATTTTTTCTGCTCAATTTTGTGAGTCCTAATTTGAGTTCAACAATCTAATAAGCGAGTAATACGAGATTTGCTTGTTTCTTACGTTTCGATTTGTTCTAGGAATTAACCTAATTTCAGCTTTCATTTTTTCGTTCTTCTTTTTTCTCTATGGGATTTTTTTCAAGTTTTTCCATCATTTGATATTATATTGAACGAGAAATTCACTGGTTTCGTGAACATCCACAATTTTAATTTTGCGAAAAAAAAACCACCCAACATCTCCATACTTAAAAAATCAATCTGCCGACAATTTCCGCGTTGATCGTTTACAGTCAATTTGTAACAAAAATTTTCTGAAAAGGCCAGTGGCAAATAATTGTGATTTTACGAGCGAATTTGAATGGTATTGTCTCGTAAAACGATTTTAGATTTTCTTTTATGAATTTCCAACTGGTTCGTTTAGAATTTTCTTTTCGTTTTTCTCTTTTTTCATCAATTCTTTTCGTTGAATCAATCAATATTCGCTTCAAACCGACATCATAAACACTAATTTTATGGGGAATATGCATTCAATTAAATGTGTCGATTAAATCGTGAGTTTTAATAATAAAAAGTTGTATTCATTTGCCTCCCACTTGCCAATTCCTTTCTCTTCTTCTTCCTATTCAAGCTTCTTTCCGTTTTCTAGTGTTTCCCCTACTAAATAATGCAAGTTCCAAACCGCTAAGTCCATTTTCTTATTCCTATTTATTCAATTTCTTTCGTTGAACTCATCGTTATCATTCCTAAAATAATCGCTAGAAAATCGGTGATAGACGTTTCGCGATTCAATTGTTATCATTTGCGGTTGAACTTTTAAATATATTCGCAACATTTTTTTGATTTTATTCTTCGGACATTTTTTGAATAAAAACGTCGTTGTAGGAATATTAAAATCAAAATATTTCATATTATAAATTCTGCTCAATTTTCGATGTTTCAAAATTATTTCATAAGAAAAAATTATGTCTTCAAATTTTTTTTCATTATTTCGAAAAAATTTTTCCATTCGATATTTTCCGTTTTCTTACAATCTTCGTTTATCAATTTCATTTCTTTTTCAATTTTCTTTTTTTTATTGCGGTCATTTTTTTTTTCAAATAAATTGTGCCGCCAAACAGTTGCTCAATCATCATCAATTTCAAACGAAAAATTGTGTTGATCTGCGTCTTTTTTGAGCGCTGATAAATCGATCACCAAATTATTGTATCGATTTGCTCTGAAAAGAGAGAACCAGTATGAAACTGATTTAAAAGAGGCTCCTCTTCCCAGTTTTTCTGTATGTACAAATAAGGAAAGAGAAAGCAAAAAATGGAGAGCTAGCGAATTGATGTTGACGAAATTCGCCGCCGAACTGTACAACACATACATATATATTTTTTGTGTTCAACCATTATACATAATATAAATGCAATCTATTATGCGATACCTGTATCTCTCTCTCTCTCTCTCTCTCTCTCTCTCTCTCTCTCTCTCTCTTTCTTGTTCTTCTCGGATGACTAATTTGCGTACCTCTGCCTTATTTTGTTCCTATTTTTTTTTGATGACTAATTATCATTTTGTGGTTTGATATCGAAAATATTCGCCGAATTTGTTTGATCAATTATGTCGAAATTTTATCAGTTTATTTCAGCGATGCGAAATCCGAAAGAATGGCGTGGAACCACGTCGACAAGTAGGGTGTTTGTGCAACGAGGATATCAGCTTTCAGATGAGTTGGCATTGCGGCAAGTACAGGTTTGCTACTAAATATTTATTCTAAATGGTTCATAGATTGATATTCAAATCCTGAATAAACATCTATGCGAGTCAGAATAATTTATAAATGTCCACCGGGGGATAATCGAATAAGTATAATATTAGATGCTCATCGGTTCACTTTGAAATTGTCTTATTGAGAATATGTTCGAATTAGCTGCCATTTGGTGAGACGACTTGTTGGCGCATACACTGGTGTTTCTTTAAAATGTGTGATTGTCTTTATTTCCTAAAAATATGGATAATTTAGATAACTTATTATATTATTGGCGTCAAACGACTTGACGAAATAAAAAAAAATTGGCAATGTGCCATTGAGGCAGCGATAAGTACGCAAGACTACGTACATTGCATTATAGCGTACGCGCATTTAATATTCAGTCAACGAAAAATTTAAATCTACACTGAAATCACGAGAATTACAAAATTGCATCAAATTTCGATTATTTCTTCTCAAGAGACTCGCCAATTGCACATTCATTTTTCGGAGGAGAAAAATTACATTTTCGATGTTGCGCATGCAATTTCGCAAAATTTCCGAACCAGATTTAAGTACCTCAGCGTGCGCATCGAGTTTTGCTGTTGTCTTCCCGTCCCCGTCAAAACATTTCTAATCAGAAGCTACAAAAAAGGAGTTTTTTATTAGGCGGTTGCAAAACACTGTTAGAAACAATCTTTCGTTGTTTTTGTTTTTGTTGGTGCGATTCAAAAAATGCAAGCATTCCAATGATACCGGTTCCTTTTGATGCCCCGACTTCATATTCTTTTTTTTTTGGGACCCGATTCCATCAAATAATCACAAATCATTGACCAACTTCCTTCTTGTTTGTGGTTCATTTCGTAACCAAAATATGTATACAATAGGGCTCATGGTTTGTTTGCGAAATTTCGAATAGATTACCATAAACTGGCATGTTCCTCATTTGGTATGCAACACGAAAATAAACGAAATTGTTTTGCACTATTTGAAATTTGAAAATTGACGAAGGAATTAAATGGCGGATTTTCAGGTTCTCGAACGACGATATGGCGGAGTCGATCGAGCACATCGAGCAGCAACAATAATTCAGAGGGCATTTCGAGAATATTGCCTCAAGAAGCGGTGGACCATGTTGACGTCGCATAGTCATCAAACAATGTAAGAATTTTCTAAAAATTTGAGTTGATGGGCTCGATTCAAATTATTTTTTTGCAAAGACCTTGAGTATTTTTTTATTAGGAAACGCCTTTCAGAAAACAGGAAATTATTTTTTTTTAATTATTTTCATTTTCCGAGGAAATCCATTGTTTTTTGTTGCAGCGATTCAATGAATGAAGGCAAATGTTCGACATCAGCAAACAGGAATGAACTATCACTGACAGGGTGAGGAATATTTGCATTCTTTTCTCCGCCCCGCCCGGCTTGTGACACATTTTGAATCATCTGCGAATCTGAGGCCTTTTTCAATCGCAAAAAAACCCTCAACCATTTTTTTTTTGAGTTGGTACAGTTTTCTCGTCAATGTTGTTCATTTTTTTTTTGTCGCTTCGACACGTTTTTATTTCCCACTCCCGTGTGTGGATAACGGGCATAAAAATGAATGGTTGCGCGGGCCGATTCTCTCACCAAACTATTATTTTTACGATGCTTTTTGTCGGCGATCAAATCGACAGTCCAGCCCCTTCTTCACCATCACCAATACAGTGTTGCTGATTGTGTGTTATGAAACAAACACGCACATTGTGGTTTATTGCAAAAATTAGCGAATTAGTGAACACACATTTTCTTATTCTATTGTAGTCGAAAGTGCTCCGAAAGTACATTCTCGCTACAGTACAAAATCAGTCATGCAAATACACCAATTATTTTTATTTTTTAGATATTCTTTTAACTGGCAAAATCGAAAAACTGACTTCAAACAGCAAGTTTACACTGGTTTCTTGACCTAAAAATGACCGTTTGATGCTAATTGATGCCATCATTTCGTTAATTATTACAATAGCAAATCGTAAACAGAAACCAAGAAATTCAATTCAGCATTTCAAAATTTTTTTGGAATTCAGCAAAAAGATGATCAACTGTCTTTTGAATTTTGAGGAAATTTATATTTTTCCACCACCTGCGCCGGCCGGCCAAAGGACCAATCATTTTTTTTGAATACCGCCTCATAAAATTTTTATTTTATCACCTCCACTCGACCTCTCACTAGTGAGCTCTGACCATCATAGAGTATTGTGTATATACAGTATCAAATAAAATGCAATGTGTGTGTGTGAGTGTGTGAATATTCGAATAGATTGTTCTTGTCGCCCGTCTCCATCCCATTTTTCGCATACATTCATTCGGCAAAAAGAGCATTTATTCCGCGACCAATTGCCGAATAAAGAAGACGACGGCGCCGCGAAAAATTGTGCAGACCTCCTCGTATTCTTCATTTGCTCCACTCGTTTACTTTCTTCCTCTTATTTCTTTTTTTTTTGTCTTATTTGAATAAGTTGAAAGGTAAAACAATCCGCACCGGAAGACAGTATAGCAGGCTCGATTTCATTTTGCGCAATGTCAAAAACATCATTCGTTTCAAAGCTGTCAGCATGCGCGCGAGAGCTTTGGCCGTAAATAATAAATATTGGAGTGTGGAGAAATGAGTACTGTACAAGACGAAGACCGTAGTTGTGCGTCATTGTGCTCTCGTACCAGCATGAATTTCAATTTTTTTCCAATTTCTTTTCCACGTACGCAAATGCTGAAAAATGCTGATTGAACTCATTTTGCTTGCTCCTGTTCTTCTTGTCACAGTGATATCCTTACTTGTGTGAGTTTTGCCGTTTTCAAGTTTATTGTTTGTATAATTCATGCCCGCAAAAATCCCATTTTCAATTTCCTCCGATCTGAAAAATAGTATAAATGAAAAATATGCATTATGCCAAAATAAATAGTTTATTTCAGAAAATACGCAACGAGTCTTAGTGCACAGCTACGTCTGGATCGTGCGACGCGTGCCAACACTGTTGATCGAAGCCCGCCATCGCCAGCGCCAGCTGCTTTATCAAGTCTTCAGAACTCCAATATGATTGGTGAGTCTCCACGTTGATCTTGATAAAAAAATATATTGGACCGACGGGGCGATTTTTCTCGTCTTCCGTTCACACCACACTGCACTCATTCATCTTTTGTGCACTCAGCCTCTGCGGCAATTTAAAAGAAATGAGGCACCACCAACACCACAGAGAGCCGCACCTCGTGTATCAAATTGTTGCGTTTTTCATCCGGTGCTTCGCAACAATTATATGCGTTGGTGGCGTTGTATTACTAAAATTGCTAGGTGTGATCTTGACCAGTTCATTGTTTATTTTGAAGTTTCGAAATTTCGAATTTCCAACCACCGCTAGTACCTCAAAAATGTTTACACGAATGAGGAGAAGGAAGAAAATGGGGAGAGAAAAAACGTCATATTTATTTTGGAATCGTTTCGTGTTTCTAATGCGATCAGTCTCCGTCTGATCGGTTGCGGGTTGAATCGAGCTAAAGATAGCAATTTTTGACATGTTGCCGTTTTTTTACATGCCATTTCCCTTTCGCCCGTGAATCTCGACGTATTTTCTCACAATCTAGATTCGGTTTCGGTTGATACCATCACATGTGATTGGAGGTTTGGCTAAATTTAGTGGTGTGATGTCTCATTGGCTTCGTGTTTTTCGAAATTTGTTTATGCGGTTTTCAAGGCACCAGCGAACAGTTGTTTCTTCGTAATTATTCCAAAATTTGTATTCTTGTTTTTCCAAAAATTAATATGCAGAGTTTTCAGGGTTTGATGTTCATCTCGCTATAGCTAAATTTTTTCAACTTTGCTGTTTTTTGTGCATATTTCGGTTTCTTACTTTTATTCGAACTTGCCGAAATTTGAACTAAAAAAACCTTTAAAATAAAAAAAAAAAATAATTTTGGTCTCTTGCCTGTAAAACAAAGTTTTTACTAAACATTCATAAATTAGAACTTTTCAAAAGTGTAATTTTATATGCGATTGGTGACAAATTAATCATCATGTTATAGTTTGATCGATGTTACAGCGCGTCGAATTGTTTGACAAATGAATGCCACGCTTGCAAAAGCATTGTTCTATAAAAAAACCCCCGAAAAAAAATTAAAATTTTATTCGCATTCCTCTTGACGATTATTTTTTATTTATTTGCTTTAAAAATTTAGTTACATCGTTCAACTACTTTGTTAGTGTGAAAGGCCTGATGTTTCACGAAACTCTTAATCTTACGGTAAACACTGATGGTTATTTCCACCTGAAAATCAGTTTTTAACTAGTTTCTAAAAACCTTGCTCAGTGTATTGTCGACATACCTCCGACAGTTGAATATTGATTGAATTTTTTTGCCCCAAGACCGCTTCCGTAGATTTTTTCCATTTAGCCATACGCCAGCAACTTTAATTTCTGTTTTCTTCCAAAAAAAAGGAATCAAGGATTTTTTCATAAAATTTAAAAATTTTCAAAGAACTGATTTTTTGAAAGCAACAAAAAACTATTTTTATTAAAGATTAGTTTTTCTCAATTACAACATTTTTCACTGTAAAATTCAAATTTTCAGATAGTTTGATGTCACCGCGTCTCGGCAACCGTCGATTCGCCGCTTCATCGCGTTGTGCGCCAACCGGCAGCGGAGAGATGACGGCGGCCGAGGTTTGGCTTCCGCGGCCGTCATTAGTCACTCACAACCCAGCACATTCGAATTCGCTGCCGCGTCTCGACAAACACCGCGTTCATGCCGAGTGAGTTATTTTTTCAACGGTAAAAAAAATATTGTTCCGTCGATTTAGTGGTGCGGATTCGTCGAGAACGAGCAGGAAAACGTCGGAACAATTTCCGAGTCGGGCGTTGACCGAACAAGAAAGGAAACGACAATATCGAATTGCGCTGAACTTTTTTAATAAGTGAGATTTTTTATTCGATAGCGAAAAAATATCTAATTAGTTTATATTGTCGGCGTCGCGCGAAAAATGTGGCTAAATGCCAAAAAAAACGATGCGCGGTGTGCGCCTTTAACCTATTCTTATACATTGGCCCTTAAATCTACATTACTAGTTTTGTCCTGAGACCACATCCCCGCCGTTTTTTGGCTTTTTGCCAAATCGCGCGAAGCCGATAATAAAATTTCAAAAAAATATATTGATGTGAATTTCGCAATTTTCAGAAAACCCGAACGTGGTGTCCAACTCCTTACAGCATGGGGATTCGTGAAAAACTCGCCGGATTCGCTGGCGAGTCTTCTGTTTGGTCGCCGTGGATTAAGTAAAGCAATGATTGGAGAGTATATCGGCACCTTGCACTCATCATATCATTCCCTTGTGTTAAAGTAAGCCTGAAAATCAAATTTTTAAATTAAATTTATTTTATAGATATTTCATTTCACTAATCGATGTTCGAGGTCTTGAAGTAGATGTTGCTCTTCGCAAAGCCATGCAATATTTTATTTTACCGAAAGAAGCCGAGAAAATCGACAAAATAATTCAAGCTTTTGCCCTTCATTACTCCAAATCAAATCCCAAACGAACATCAATGTTCCGAGGTGGTTGGGATACTGTACATTTGCTTGCTTTTGCTATCATAATGCTCAATACTGATCTACATTCACCGAATGTGAAGGTTTTCTTATTTTTCTTATATTTCAGATTTTAATTTGTGATGTTTTTAGCAACGTATGACCTCAAATGATTTCGTGAGAAATCTCAGAGGACAAGACAAGGCTGCCGGCGAGAAAGACGGAAAAGATTTGGATCGAGTGTTTCTGGAAGGTATTTATGAAAGGATCAAGAAGGATGAACTGAGGCCTGGCGATGATCATGTGGCACAGGTTCAGAGAGTTGATCGAGCGATTATTGGAAAGGATAAACCTGTGCGTTTTATTTGCAATTAGTGCTATTTATGTTTGTACAAAATGTTTTCAGAGACTAACTGAAACTCCAAGAAGATTAGTTTGCTATTGTCGCCTGCAACAAGTCAGTGATCCATCGAAAAAACAATCATCGAATGCAAGAGAACGCGATGTGTTCCTTTTCAATGATATGCTGATTGTCGCTAAAGGAGTCCGCAGGAATTCTTCGTCGGTCACCGGATGCACGTATACATTGAAACAATGGTCCTTCTTGCTCGGTGCTAATGTTTTTGAGTTCAAAAAAGGTCAATACGAATTTGGATTAACAATTGTTTGCCCAAATCACGAGAAAATCCACTTCAATGCGAGGAATTATGACGATAGGTTTGTTCGAATATTCCAAGAGATTCCTTAATTCATATAATTTTCTTCAGATGCCACTTCGTAGCCGATATTGCTGAATCAATTCGAGAAGTTACGGAAATGGAGCAAGTGCGACTTGAGCTTGAAATGGAGCAGCACACACTGCGAAACGATAGCCAAAGGGACAGTGGTTTGCCAGAATTAGATGAAACCATCAAGATGGGGGTAATCAATTCAATTCGAAATGATCATAATAATTAAACGATTATTTTAGAATGGTAGTAGTAGCAGCGCGAATTCATCAGCGTCATCAAATGGAGCATCCTTTCGACGACTATCATTCAATTCTCTCGATAGCGGAGTCGTCGAAGAACATGAGAATTGAGAATTTTGCAAAAGATAATATGGAATCTAGTCGCATCCATTAGCTTTCAGCCATAATTGTTCAATTAAGTGAATTAGTTTTTTGACTGTTGAATAAGTTCAATTTATTCTTGTCTGTATTCATGTACATGTTTGACACCGTTCTTCCCTTAAATAATTCTTCTTGTTTCTCTTTGTCACTTTTGCCACAACGAGGTATTTCTATTCTTTTTTTTATTAGTATTTCTCTTGTTCCTATTCGTGTGTTATGATTATCTTGACCAAACACCTACCAACATTTTGCTCATATTTCACTTGTGCTCTTCAACATTTTTCGAAACTGTTTCACTTTTTTCTTTAATTTTTTCTGCATAGAACTTTATTGAATGAATGAGACTGGTCGAACAGATTCTAGCTTGTTTATATACTCGAATAGTTTTTTTTATTTGTGTGTTGGTTTGATAGCATCCAAAAATATATTATATTTGATTTTATTCCAAGCTTAATCAAAAACTTTTTACAAAAAAGAAAGTCAAGATGTCCAGTGAACAGACGAAGAAAAATGAAAAGATTCAAGCACTACTAAATAGAAAACGAAAAACTGAGAAATGTGACGAAGTAAGAACAAATTGAACTATGTAATAATTAATTGACAATTTACAAGATCTAGTTGTGAAGAGGCAATGCAGTAAAATATTTTTTTAGAAATTGAGTAACATTAAATGTGGTCTAAAAAGGAATAAGAATTTGTTCAACTTTAAAAAAACTTTATTTTAATTACATTGTCTCCGAAGTTTGTTTTTTAACATTTAAAAAATGATTTCATTAAGAATTTTTCAGTAATTAAAAATACATAGTTTAGAAGCCAAGTACTTCGACCGTTGAACCTGAAAAAGAAGCGAAAAAAGAAAAAAAAGCAATAAGCGACTACAAAATTGAAAAGGTTCGTTGATTATTCTAAACGGTTCGTTGATTATTCTAAATCTATTTTAATTAAGCATTTGAATATAAAATTTCAGTTTATTTTTAATTTCTATTGAAGTAGTGTCTGGTTTCGATGAGTAGCAATAATTGTTTGATAAGGCGTCAGCTGCATTTCTCACATATATTTTGACAAACAATCAACAAATAAATGACAATTTCAGGCGAAATCTGCACTTTTGCTTGAAGTTAAATTGGCAAAGGATCGAGCGGAACAATATGGACCACAAGGATGGTGAGAAATATCTGGAAAATTTTTTCGAAATACCCGTTAATATTCCAGGCTTCGACCGAAAAGTCTTGCAACAAACAAGGAATTCCTTTCGCGGACACTTAAATCAACACTACCTCGAGAAAAACGAAAGAAATTAGAAAAATGATTGTAATTTTGAATGTATATATCGGCAATCATAAAATTTTGCGAAAATCTTTGTACTGATAAGAAAGAAACAAATAGGCTGAATTATTTGGTCAGCAGGCGGCTACCTTCTTTTCTGTATTTTCGATGGCGAAAAAGGAAGAAAACAAAATCGGATTGATTGGAGCTACAGCTTATATAGTCGGCTCTATTATTGGAAGTGGAATATTCATTGCTCCGAAGGTTTTTTTTTTTCAATCTATATGTTTGTTTCATTTTAGCCAAAAATCATTCAAGGGAATTGTCGAACATGCCGGATCTGTTGGCCTCTCACTCATTATTTGGGTCCTTTGTGCATTACTTAACATGATCACTGCAATTGTATGAGGTTTCTTTTCAATGGATGAAAAACATGTGAAAGTACCCAGAATTATATTGAACTTGGTACGAGTATTCCGGAAAGTGGCGCTGATTTGGCGTATATTGATTATATGGGATGGACTCCGATTGCCTTCTCATTTTTATGGCTTTCCATTTTAATACAAAGGTTCGTAATTAATTTTTAAAAATTATGATTACAAATATTATAAATATTAAAAACTCTAAATATTATAAAAATACAGTTGAGGCGAATATTTCTGACATTCTAGTAAAACGAAAATGCAATATTCGAAATCGTTGAAATAAAAAAACCCTTTTAGCTCTTCATCTGCGGCCGTTTTATATTTAACATTTGGAGATTATATAGTCCAAGCCCTCGATCCAATTGTCTGTTTCGACTCATCTCAACGGGACTATGCTGCAAAGTTATTCGGCTTCGTACTCTTATGTAATATTGCTCATTGATTACATAATCAATTTATCAGATTCCTGATTACAGTGGTTCTCACGCTGACCAATATGTTCTCATTGAACAAATTCGCCGCGAAAGTGCAAATCATTTCGATGATGTCGAAAATTGTCGCCACCACATGCATTATTGGAATCGGCGCGTTTTTTATGATTTTTCGCGACAGGACCGCGCATTATCAAAAAGATGAGATAATGAAAGGAAGCGATTACAATCCGGGCGCGATTGTGTTGGCGATTTATCAAGGAAACTGGGCGTTTGGAGGATACACAACACTTAATTATGGGACTGAAGAGATTCAAATCAAAAATTTTAGAAAGTTTGGGGGATCTTTGATGATATTGAAAAATTTCTCTATTGTTTAGGACTCTCCCAAGAGCTGTTTTAGGCGGTTTGTGCATTTCAGCTTTGATCTACATTCTTGTGAACGTTGCATATTTTGCCATTCTAACTCCCGATCAAATTATAGCATCCTCGGCTGTGGCAACAGTAATACAATTACTGGCTTATTTTACTGCATAGACGACTTCCAAATTTAGACATTTATCCAAAAAACTCTTGGCGATGATGCGGCATTAGTAGTCCCCGCCGTTGTAGGATTTCTACTAATCGGAACTCTAAATGGCGATGTTTTTGGTTGGAGTAGGTAATTTGAAAGGGATTCGTGTTGAATAAATGTTTAAATGAGGTTTAGATATATGGTGGCTGGATCTAGAAGAAACATGATGCCAACATGCTTCAGCTTGATTCACGTTGACAACGATAGTCCGAGAGTTTCAGTGTTTTTCCATGTAAACTCAAACGAATTTACTTTTTCGAAATTTCGAGGGAAGAAAATAATTTTCCAGACATTCACCGCAATTATTTTTGCATTTCTTGGTAACACTGATCAATTAGTCGATTATCTAACAGTTACGGGTATAATGTCGACAATATTCTCATTGTTCGCTTTAATTCTCATAAAATGGATGGATTGGGAAATCGCGCCGAATCCAGTCAAAGTGAGTGATTTATAGCTTCCTTGATTAAAATTTATTATTTAGTTTCATATGTTCTGGCCTATGTTAAACGTCGTGATCAACATTGCTCTACTTATAATTCCAATTCAACAAGATCCGCTGACCTCAATTATCGGCTTCGGAATGTTCGCTTTAGGAATACTTGTTTATTTTTTTGTTAAAATTGTTTCAAGTCGAGTTAGCATATTGCATTACATTGATGGTATTCTTTAAATTTTAGCCAAAATGTCAAATAAGGAAATTTGCAGAAAAATTGACGATCATGTGCCAAATCCTAACATGGACAATAGTCGACAACGGACCCCTCGTCGATGAGCCAAAGACAATAACGACAAAGTTGTGATTTGGTTTTGTTTGTGTTTAGCGACTCTATTATTGAATGTGCACGGAGGACACACCTCAAAATTGAATAAAATGCTCGTGCGTGCATGTGTGTCTGTGTGTGACAAACCTGCTGCAATGAGCCGTGAAATTCGCGTAACTCCTTCGTTCTCAGCGGCAGCGATCCATCAATCCGCCGCCATATGTCGCTAACACCTAATCTTGCCGAGATCTTCTTCTTCGTCTTCTTCGTCCTATTCGTTTTGCATATTTTTCTAGGCGTCGCAAGATGGATGCGATTCATTCGCAATCATTTGTTATTCAATTTGCGCGCCACAAAATGACTAATCGGTTTTCGTCTCAGGTTCCGAAATTGACCGAACAATGGTTCTGATCTGTTTCCGTTAAAGAATTGTTGAAATTCCAGTTCCAAATACAACAGTTTGCAACTGGTTTAGAGATTTTAAGAATGCATCGAACATTTCTGTAAATCGTCTTATTATAATTATGAAAAAACGGTGAAAGAATGAAAACATTGGAGAATCGAATACCTTACACGAAAAACGTTAGTTGGTCCAACAAAACAAGTTAAAATGCACATAGAAAACGACTAGTGTGGGGCGAATTGCGTGAAAAATACTAATAAGGAAAATAATAAAAGCATAAGCATGTTTCATAGGAACAAAATTGCACGGCACCGGCCTGAAATAAGTAAAAGGAAAGAATAGAAAATATTCATGACTAAGTTGGTGATGTGGGGAAGAATTTCCGAATGGATGAGGCGGGGTCTGTACATTGCATAGCACCAATAAGCTGCGAAATACAACTATTCAGAAATTAAGTTGAGCGTAGGAAAAATGTTAAGCACCAATACTGTGAGGCAATCGAAAAATACATAGGCAAGAAATCAGCATAGCTGAATATTAAAGGAAACATAATTAAAAAAAAATCGAGAGATCAGTGATGATCAAGTGAATACTCTAACGCAATTCGTATCACAAAGACTGACAAAATGGCAAATATGGATGTTATGATGAAGGCGTCGGGGTTGTAGATGGAGATGTCGAAATAGTTGGAGATACAGATCCGTTCGTCTTGGTTGGGGTTGCCGTTTGGCTGGATGACTCCAAATATGGCTTGCAGTAACTATATCGATGATTCATGTGTTGACTGTAGCTACCCGAATGTGAGAAACGCTTGAGACATTTGTCGCACTGAAATTACGATTCGTTAGGTTCGATTTAAAAAAAAGTGGAGATTTGCAAAATGTGTTCCAAAAAATACCTGGAACGGTTTTTCGCCAGAATGAAGCCTTTTGTGCTCAGTCAGATGATGTTTGTGCTTGAAAGCCTTCTCGCAGATATCGCATTTGTAGGGACGTTGTCCTGAAAATGGCATCAATTTGCAAAAGAGATTTCGACAAATTTTGTTGTATCATCTGCTCGACCCCCGTGTCCAATTAAGTGTCCTGCCCGCCCGGTAATCCAATTAATACGATTGCATCATTCAACACCAGACGGGCGAGCGCACACACCCGCAATGTTAGCAAACAAAATATTCATAATTCTTACCGGAATGCTCATATTTGTGGCGCGCCAATGAACTCTGTTTTCCGAACACCTTGTCGCATTGATCGCAGGTGAACAAGCCTTCCTCTTCTTTGACTGGAGTCTTCACTTTGGAATCATTTGAGCAGAGGGAAGAGGCATCATCTTCTGGAGACTTTTGCTGGAGCATAGTCGTGTAGTTGAAAACTGTCGGCCATATAGATGACGTCGTCGTTGTAGTTGCTGGAGTCGTTTTCTTCTCTTCTTCCTCTTCATCCTGATTTGAGAAGAACCCGTTTCCCGCCTGCTTTAGAAGCTCTTGCAGAACAACGCTGCTCTGGTCCAAGAATCCCACAAGCTTTTCGGGGCTCCATTCTGGCTCAGCGGGTTCTTCCTCTTTGATCGTCAAGTCCAAAGGCGTTTGATTACCCTCATCCCGGTCGTCATCTTTTGAGGATTCATCCTGAAGAGAGAGAGAAAAAATTAAAATTTTCAATGTCATTTTTGAGGAAGAATTGGAGAATGAGAGAGTGTGTTGAATACGCGCGATTGAGTAATTTTTCGGTCCTTTTTTCGTTTCATTTCTTATTCAGCGCGCGACGTGTCAGGACAAAGAAGCTCATTAGCAGGTGGCGCGAAAACACTTGAATTCGTCCGGATCAGAATAGATATATTAGGCAGAAGGTGGTGAATATTCAAATTTTCACCGCGACACCGACTAAACCAAATGAAAAAAATGGATGGGAAACGGGCGAATGAGACGATGCCAATAAAGGAATTGAATACATTGAGTGGAAGGTAATTAGAAATATTCTAGACAAGTGTATAGACTGCTTTTAAAAAATGTTGATATTAGTTGAAGAAAATTTTTCAGATTGCAGATTCTAAAATATCTTGACCGTTTTATTTTTTGCAAATACAACAAAACCCCTTCCAAATATTAGAAAGGTTATTTTCATTTCGTCCCCGTCGCTTATTTGGCAACAATTCTCGAGCTCTTATTCCTCTTCTTCACCCTCCCCCTCATTCTCCTTTAGCCATCCATCTGTCGCCTCGTTTCCCGTTCCGCAACATCTTGAAAAGGCTCAGGTGGTGTGAGGATGATGGTGGCAGCCTCATTTAGTTAGTAGTATCATCCTATTATGGGAATGAGACAGATGCTGCGCAAAACATAATTGCCGAACGAACCCAATTCTTGCGCGCGCTTTTTTTTCATGTTGGAGAAGAAGGTGTTGTTAGGCAATAGTGGGCAGTAGGAATGAACGACCAAAGTTGCCCTATTATTCGCGATGCGTTTCAGCGTAATCAATTAATATATGAATGGGAGATGGAAGTGCAAAACAATGAGCAGGAGGAAGCGGCGAGGAGCAGGTGTTAAATTAGGCCAGTTTTACTGCCTTCGGAGACAGCTAGCTGGCCAATGATATTTGATGGATCGCATGATTTATTGTTCACCTGGGCGTGCATGTGCTCATCATAGCCCTTCACTAACTATATAATTATTAGTTGCCAGACGTGCACATAATGCGCGAAAATTGCACCCAATTACGCCAACTGTTCACCACTATACATACCTGTGAGCTCATCGCTCCATTCTGTAGACATTGTTGAGCCCACGCAGCCATTAGTTGCGCTGGAGACTGTGGAAGAGCCAAACTCGGCGACCAAGCTGGTGAAGCTGCAAGACTCCCCCGTGGCATAGATGGGAGACGGTTGCTGCGACGTTCCTTGGCTCGAGTGTTCTGGAACCATACCTGAAAAATGAATAAGTTGTTTTTTATAGAAACTAATTTAGTATTTAAAAGAAAAACAGTGATAATTGTAAGAAAATAGACTGAAATTATTTACGCTAAAACACGTGCCATGCGTAAATAAGGAGTTTCGTTATTACGCTAAAATAAGTGGAAAAAAATTTTATTTTTAAAAAGAATTTTAATAAATGTTATTTATTTTGATTGCCTTTTCAGATATTTCCGAATTCTTATTTTTCGATTTGTTTTCTCTCCATTCCCCCACACATCAATTCCGAAATAAATGCGGTAAACCGACCGATGAGGTTCTTTGTCTCTACCTAATCAAATGAGCCTATCGACACAGACATATACAAATAGAAATAAATCTATGCGACGCCTTGTTCACTTTCCCCTCCTTGTCGTTCAATTCAGAATGATGGCACCTGCGGCCTAGGCGATTCGACGAAATAGTTGAACGAAACGCGGAGGGTCGAAATTCGACAATATTTCTTGTCGGTTTATGAGCATTATCTTACGAGCAGGACCACCACCCCCTCTCCCCCCCCCTCTTCCGAACAATGTTTTTTGTGGTCCTGGGAAAAATGGAAAAATGATGGCGCAAAACGAAACCAACCTGAACGACACGCTTGTTGACACCGATCTGCTCAGCGACCGCCGAAAGCTCGTATTTTGAGGGAAACGGATTGCGTTTGAAGTGGTTCTGAAGGATGGCCACCTGCAAATTTGAGCACTAAACACTTCTTCTAATTTCGGCGAATCTCCAACCTGACTATCGTTCAAGAAGCTTCTTGATCTCAGCGGCCTCCAGTCCGGCGAGCTTTTCCCATCTTGCGATCCTTCTTCGGATGGCGTCGCATGCACCGGCGACGGCTTCTCCTCACTTTTCGGCTCTTCGGTCACCGTCGAGCTTACCGGCGACTCATTCCTCGACTCCTCGGCAACATTAGCTGTTGTTGTTGTCGTCGAGTTTGAGTTATTCATGTAATTAGCAAGAAGTGTGTTCGGCGAAACTGCGGCCGACGGTGGATTCTCAATGTTTTGGAGAAGATTCGCTTGTTGCAGAAGGTTGAAATAGGTGTTCGACGTATCCACAGGGTTCAATGATGGAATCGGGAATTGCGGAGTTTGCAATTGAAGCATAATATTACGGTACATCATCAATTGGTATGGGTTGAATTGAGGAACCAGAGTCGGCGAGCTCTTCAATGGAAAATTATTCTATATGTATATTTCTTTTTATTTTATAAATGATGTTACCTGTTGAACACATTTCTTGCTGCTCATATGGGACGAATAGGATCCGGAATGCGAGAATCTTTTGTGGCATTGCTGGCACTGAAATCATGTTCGTTTTTTTCCCGTTCCGACTAATCACTCTTCATCCATAAATCTTTTGCCAGATACCAATCGGTTGTTTATAGGACCCGACGGACGGACCCAAAATGACAACATCCTCCACACACACACACACTCATATATAGGTGGTGCTCAAAAGTGTAGATGCCCGCCAGGCATTCATTAATTCCCTTCCCTCCTTTGCCATCTCGGAACGAAGAAACAGAAAAGAAGCAGCAGATGGACGAGAGTCGCGACTAGTTGCTCTGCGCGCTCATCGAAACGCATTCTATTTTCGCTTCTTGAGCTTCTCCTTTCCTTCTGCCCAGGTTGTATATTCATAATCCCACGTGAGGCGAAAAACGCTTAAAGCGCCGTGTGAGAAAATTGTGTTGGCTGGTGGCTACGGTGGGTCAGAAAGAGCGCTCTCTGCCCGCCGGCGACCGCAGGTATGAATTTATGAGTGGCTTGCCGGCGATGCTCATTGGTTCACCTGGTTGCCATGCCACGCCCACTAGAAGGTGTTGCTCTGCCGCGGGTCTGCCGGCGAGCCACCGCCGATTGCGATTGAGCATTTTTTGCAAATCTTTCATAACTTTAAGGAATTTCGCAAAACAATTGTGAAACAAGTCGTCCCATCAATTTTAGAGTTGTTCGAAAAAAGAAGTGCGCTGATGGTTAGAGACGTAGAGTCGAATGGACATGTTTTGGATTCAGGACATTTTTGCAGAAATTAAATAATGCATATTCTGTCTGGCTCTCACAAGTCAAACGGCTATATTCATATTAAAAAATTTATATTCTTTATTACGAAAAAAGACGCTAATATAGCGCAAAAGCGTAATTGCTAGAAGTATAAATGGGGGTAAGCGGAAAATAATTGCGAAGACTTTGAAGTTCATGATTAAAGGTTAGAAAAAATTATGAGAAATAATGCTCGTCTAACGTGACTTTTTTCACTGTATTTTGGAAATTGCTAGTTTGATAAATTAGATTTTATAAGTATCATCAATCATAAAAAATCATTGCCGATTCGTTTTTGAATTGATCGTTCAATTCTTCTGGCAATCAAGATAAATAATTCTCGCGTTTATTTTTTTTTTGAATTTTCAAAGAGAGCGCCTCTTGATCGCTAATGTTACAACTAATCGAAGCCAGGTAGCAAGGTAGGGAGCTGTCATGTCGACATTGATAAATTGCCGAGGTGTGCATCGGCAAAGCACAAGTGTATTATCACCGTGCGACAGGTGCCGCCCAAACAAACCACAAGTCGGAGGTGGGGGAGTTTTAATTAACATCGGATTGAATCGAAACGCGCGCAATGTCTTACCTCGAATGGTTTTTCGCCGGAATGAATTCGAATGTGCTCCTTGAGATGGTGCTTGAATTTGAACGCTTTACCGCATTCTGGGCATTTGAATTTGCGAAGCGCCTCGTCGGAATGCGCCGCGGCGACGGCCGCCGACGATGGCGTCGAGACGAGCGGCGTCGTCGTCGCTTCGGCGATTTCCATCATCGTTGTGGAGAACGCCTGAAAATGAAAAATTGATTAATACAATTAAATTCGATCGAATAAATCTTGAAACGACAAAAAAAAAATACGAGAGAGAGAGAGAGAGAAAAAGAGGGAACATCCTTGGGGAATTTTTGAGATATAAGCGACAGATTTGAAAAGAAGAAAAAGGAGCGCCGAAAAACCTTGAATTGAATATGAAAAAGGTAAGGTAAAAATAAACGGAATTCAAATTTTCGCGTTTTTGTTTATTTATAAGCGGAAAAATAAAATCTTGAGTTTCTCGCAATCTTTTCAAAACAGAGAATCTTTCTTTCTTTCTTTTTTTTTTTGAAAAAAAAAATAAGGCGATGGGTCCTCTTAATCAAAATTGTTGGGCGGGTGCTTCAATAACAATGGACCACTAATTTTCAAGAATCCTAGAAGAGGCGAGCACAAATTCTTGTATAGGTAGGTTAAAAAAAAACGACGGGGGGGGGGGCAGAATGGAAAACGGGACGAGCGGTGAGGAAAAAACGTGAGAGAAGGTGCCAAATGAAGGAAGATGGGCACACCTAGAGGCGGTGTGTATGTGTCTATGGCTCACGGCTGAACGATGAAGATGGAAAAAAGGAGAGAAGGCGAAGTAGCCTCAGCCTCGGGCTCGGCCGCCGCCGAGAGCACATTTCTGTGCACTCGTCGGCGGCCGAAGTCGAATGCCTGCCAGCTCTCACACCTGCACCACACGACGACTAAACAATCTCCCAGAGACCCGGGACACCATCGGGCGCTCCGCCCACTATTCGCTCTTGTACCTATTCGACTACTGTAGACGTGGCCAAAAGAAGGCGGCGCAACGAGATGAGCAGATGTGCTGCGTGCGCGCGTGTATGTATATGTGGCCCTCGTTTAGATGGCAATGGTGAGGCTCTCCGCGGTGGAGCGGCGACGCCCGATTTTGGAAGAAGTTGGCCACGCCCCATTTATGGGTGTCTCAAGATTTTGCCTAGAGCTCTCCACCCACTTCCTTCCACCAAAATTTTTTTTCCTCGGCGACTTCCAATCCATTGGCTCTTCGTTCGAAGAGATTGATTGGTGGAACACGGAGAATCAAAAAAAAAAGATCGAATCTCTGGAGATCCGAAAATTGAAAATTACCTATCCGAATAGAATTTTTTTGGGGTTTTCATCTAATTCAAATATGCGTACTATATTGAGTCTCTTAGAATTGGTTCTGTAAAGTTTGTCTAGAAGCTTAGAAATTGCAGGATGAAGCTCGAAAATATTTACGGCCTCATTCTTCTCTCAGACGATACTTAAAAACTTGGCGTTTTTACGAGACACCTACCGTAGTCGAAAACACACCTTAAACTAGGAAATGATTGGACGACACGAAACCTTTGCGAAATGATCTCGAAGCTCTCGCACACACACACACACATGTTTTTCATTTTGGCGCATTTTCAACGAGAGAAAGAGAAAACCCGCAGCGTCTCTTATTAAATTTTATTACTCTTTGAATTATTTAAGTGTGTATATATGTTGGTTTTTGTTTTTGCGTTTCGAGGTACAAAAACGAGCACGGCGGGCCGCGCCGGGCAGCGAGATGAAGCACGATTTAAAATGCGCGGTATCTCTTTTCTCACGGAACGACTCAAGCGCATCATATCAAAAACAACGAAGAGCGTTGGCGGTGAAGAGACTTCAAAAAATGGTCAACACTATTAATGCATTTTGATATATTTTTTGGTGGATCTCATCAGCTGGAACAGAATGCTTGTTTTCGGCGAGAAATTCTCGAATTACTCGGCATTCCTCAATAATTTTCTAGGTTGATTGCGGTTTTGAATGAGTTTTAAAAGAAGACTTTGACAAAAAAAATGCTCAATATTTGAAAGTAGCGCTTGAAAAGTCAAGAAATCTGAAATTAGCCCTAGAGCGTATTTGCTTCACTCAGTAAATCGCCACAAACGGTTTGCGATTCAGCTTTGGAATAGTAAAAACAGAAAATGTTTTGGTGGTTCAACAAAGCTCGCTTCTTTTGGGCGGATGCCAAAAAAGGGCGAAATTGTTGCCACCAAAACACCTTCATCCTTTCCGCCAAATTATACCCAAGAGGCACCACCGATTCGGCGAAGCACGACCAGCAAGAAAAATCGAAAGCAAACACATTTGAAACGAATAGTTAGTAATGAATTGGTTCGTTTTTTGTCGTCCCGTGGACGCGACAAATATCGTCTCCTTCTTCGCCTTCCGCCAGCCAGGATATACACGTTTATCTGGACTCCACCCTCAAGCTTCTCGATCATACCGTATATGGGTGTGAGACACAGCGAAAGAATGGTAATCTCTGGTAAACCTGTATACCAGGCGAGATCAAATCGCTTCTCCTCCGTCTCCTTGCGGCCGACGTTTTCGAAAAACAAAAAAAACGACACAAAAATGGAGAGGAAATGAGAGAGAGATTGGTATGGGTTTTGATGAGATGAAGAACTTGTTGGTATCCAGAAAGCGGCCTTTCACTTTTCGCCGAGACGGCCCCCGGCTAAACGAATGATTCGAGAGCGGCTTACCTAATCAGATATGCCTGTCTATTTGGTTTTGCGAACATGTTTTTATTTCAATTCGCATATGTTCTCCATATACGGTTTGAAGGCGAAAATGCAGGAAGTTGGAAAACACCTTGACGACGATATGGAATTTTGGTGGAATCAGTAGGAAAACGCATTCAGACTATTCAAGAATGCCTTAGGAGGATTTTAGGATTCTTGAAACAATTATCATTTGAAGACACAGAAAATGAGGAAACAAGAAAAATAGAGGTGAGAATGTTTATATATCAAATAATTAATGGGCCAACGGAACAGATTGTATCAAAAACTACGTGATGACTCATTTCGTAGCTGGTCTGCACAGGCGAGCCACCGAAAAAAAACTACAGAAACTCTTCCTCTCTCTCTCTCTCTCTCTCTCTCTCTCTCTCTCTCTCTCTCTCTCTCTCTCTCTCTCTCTCTCGCTGTCACCTGTAGCGGAAATGAGAAGTGTGGTGAATGATGAAAAGGCCGAGCGAAGTGATATTCATATTATTATGAGATGTCGGACATTCTCAGACCAATTACCTTTTACGGGACATTTCGGTTTTAATGCGAAACGTTTTTTTTTTGCGTTTTGCCTGGTGATTACGTATCGATTAAAACGAGGCAACGAAGCTTCGTCATTTTTTGTTTGGCTGCCACATTACGAATTGGGAGGAATTGCTTAAATTTGAGAAAATTGTTGATCGCCTCGCGAATATGTACTTTTGACAATGAAACTGCGGGACCATAAGGAGGGGGGTTGGCGAGGAATGACTCGGAATGCATTATGTATATAGGAGGCGTGGTCGGCGAGGGAGGGTGGCCTGGCTTGGCCTGGCCTGGCGTCGAAAAGACATTCAAATGGTGGGGGGCTCCGGTGTGCTAGAAAAGGGGCTCATCTCGTCAGTATTGGCATGAATTTCGAATGAAACAAACTCTCTACAACAACACAATTTTTCGTTTCGGTGGTACGCGCGAGACGAAAAAGAGCGGCATCAGAACGTGATGGTGGTGGTGCATCAAATAAGTATATAATTGGATGAGACGGACGGATGGAGGAAGCCTGCTAATGAGACAAAGACGAGTGCCGCAGGTAGATCAAATTATCCTCTTCGTCTAGTCGCCTAATGCCTCCACACGACGTTCATTGCGTCGAGCTCGTTATGTCGGGCGATATTGCGCGTTGGCGGTGTTGCAACAAAACCGCTTCTGGCACCATTTCCGAAGCACATGCAATCAAAATTATGGCCCGTTTCACCTTTTTTGAACCGCGGCGACGACGAGCCCCCGACGGCTCATTCGCCACTTCTCCTAAATGGATATTGCTTGTGCGCCTCATTAGGAGCTTAATAGGAGTGGGAGCGAGAGAGAGCGTCGGTTTTTATCGTGTGCGAAATCCTATTCTGTCAAATGGGAGATTCTATGTTTTTTTTTTACTGGTTCTGCGGCTCTTTCGTCTTCTTGTTCGTCGGTGGAGTGTTGATGGGCAGCCGTATTCATTATATTGCAGTGCAATGAGTTGACGAGATAAAAGTGAATGCACACGTATTGAATATAAAGGGATACTGTAGTGGTCGAAATGACGAGTTCGTTGGGATCATTTAATGCTGAAAAATGTGGAAAATGAGAGAGAATTCTGAACCAGCAATTGTGTCCAACGACGCTCCAACAGGGCGACCGCGTTCGATTTAGTGTAAAACAAAACGTTGGGGAATGTTCGCATAGGTTTCATTTCAAGATTCTCATTTCGTTTTTTTTCTTTCAAAAATGACGAAGAATGGGCAAACAGAAATTGAAATTGGGGGGATTTGTTTAGAATTCTCTCACTCTCTCTTTTTTTTGATCTACCATTTTTTCGAGAACGTTTCCAATTTTGTGGCGTTTCATTATAGCAAAAACTGTCATCGATTTGTGACGAGTTTGACTGTCGATGAGAAGAATCGAATTTTGATCAATAGTGGTCGTCCAACTACGGTGAGACACCTGTTTCGAAGCCACTTCGTGTGTCTCTCTGGTGTGTGTTTTTTTCGGTCCTGCCTGCCTTCGTGCCCATTTCATTTCAAATCAAATTTTGTGGTGAGAAAGAAAGGAGCGATGTGTGCAGCTGCTAGGTGATTTCATATTTTATTCGATTTCCACACAGACAACTGTTTATGCAGATATTTCATACCGGGTTGTCCGGTGACGGGAGGAATTGAGCTACGGGGGGCATCGGGGCCGAGCGCGCAAGTGCGAAACAGGAGGGCTAATTGAGTTAGTTACAGGCACCTGGGCTCAGCGAGCTCCAATTAGTCACTCTTAATACCAACCGTCTGCTGTCATTCATCAATTGAGGCACTCGTTCGGGTTGGCTCGATTGTTCGGCTCATCATCATCATCATCATCATCATCAGGCAAGACATCGCCAAAATTGCACATTCGCTCTGTATCGTCTTACCTACTTGAGGGGGCAATCAAGACGCGTGGGGACAGGAAATTAGGTGAAATTTTGAGGAGAACGAGAAGACGACGACGTCGTCCCAATGAAACAAGAGGAGAGCGAGAAAATGATGGTGCGCTGTGCGGCGATGATGGCGCGCTTCGACGCATCACTGAAATTTGAGATGAAGGAAGAATGAGGAACAGGAGATGAAGATGATGGCGTTTTATATGGAGAAGAAGACGTGAGCCAACCACCTTTCCATTTCTGCACCTATGGGGTTACGGTAAGAGAGCAACAGGCTTCAAAGGGATTCTGAATCTTCGATTCGATGACACATCGACAAACTGAGAATTTTCTCGCTGGGTTTTGCAATTGCTAAATGCTAAGCCCACGTAAATGTGGAGTGTCGTGTGTACCCCACCATTTTTGAGATTCCCAATAAATCTTCTGAAAGTTTATCTATTTCTACTCATATTTGATGTGCTCTTGGTTGTTTCAAACAACATATTTTCGAGAAAATCAAAACTTATGCCAACCTGGCTATTTTAGCACCAACGACAAAAAAAATATGCGGATGTGAAACGCAAATATCTATAATAATTGCTTGGTTAGGGACGCAGAACGTCGGGTCTTTTTAGGTTAACAATGGCATTTTGTCAGAAAATTCAAGTCAAGTGCTCGATGACAGGTGTTAACAGCTACTAATCCACTTGTCGGCAGCTTTTCAGCAACCCGAAAAAGTTGTGCAACTCGAATAATTGGTATGTGTGCTCAAGTGGGTGAAAGGAGGAGAGCTCAAGACAATAAAAATCCAGAAGGCCCGTGCTCTCCGGTGGGTGTTTATTATTGGACGCCTTCAGCCCGTCAGTCAGTTTATACAATCGCTAATACCTTGACGAATAAACACATGGGCGGGAGTCGGAATAGGGAAGCGACTGAGTGTCTGTTAGAAAAACAACGAAAATGCGTATGCTTGTGTGTGTGTGTGTGAACGAAAAAGCACAAAAAATGGGGACCTCAGTGATATAATGTTCCAAAAAAAAGGCGCTGCGCGAAAGAAATGCGAGAAGCAAGGAGAAGGCACAAATGAGATTTTATGGAGCATCCTGAGCAAGGTAATGCACATACACATGCATAGGGCATGAGAAGTGAGATGTCGTTTCTTTTTTGTGTCGTCTAGAACCCGCTAGCAAATGGCGAAAACAAAAGCGACAAGACGAAAAAAATAGTCGATGCGTTCGGGGGGAATCGAACCCCCGTCGAATGCTTGGAAGGCATCCATGCTGACCATTACACCACGAACGCGACGTGTTGACGCACTCACATTTGTATAGATATGTGTGGCGGCGGCGCAGATGCCACTATTGCTGATGATGGCAGCTTGCAACAACCTCGAATGTCAACATTTTGAAGAGCCACCTATCGAAATGAGGGTGCCAATATATTGCCTCATTTTTCTTGTTGTTTTAGTATCATCGAGAATGACAATTTCAAGGTTGTCAGAGTCTGCATGCAAACACCTGCAGTGGCGCGACGGCAAAAAAAATAGGCGGACGATATATTTATTTGGAGGGGCAGATGCACACGATTTTGAAAAAAAAAATCCTATCTCAACGCCTATCTTCTTCTCGATCCGCATCGCTTCATAAATTCCTAATTAGGCATAGTTATTCGAAGCCTCTATATCTGTACATGGCTATCTGAATGATGAGCAATTTGCTGGTGTCCAACCCGTCCGCTCCGCTCTTCGCGCTCTCGTCGCCGTCCCCCAAATTAAGGCGTCACATGCCACTAATGATGCTTGCTTCCAGCCCATTTATCAGATTTTCTACTAGTTGTACGGCTGACGTCGACTTCGTAACCTTTCGTTAGGATATCCCGCGGGATTTGAGACGGTGTGTGTGTTAGGTGCAACTGCTCAACGCAATTTATCAAATTTCCAATGTGCCAAAAATGAGATTTATTGTGATGGCTGTTGACGAGCCACCGGAATTGGCGCGTGAAAATCGCATGGAGAACAAGAATGATGATTTGAGGAAGGCAATTGATTTGAATTCCATCCACTAATTACGGTGTCATTCGGGCTACACACTTAATTAGTCAACGAGGCTCGCGGGAGGAAGTGATACAGTGCGAGTCAACACAGTTCGGGGGATCGCAGCGAATCAGAGTTCGACTGCCCCCGTCGAACGCATCGACGCTTCGTCTCGGTACGAGATAGCAACATCAAATGATGCGCGCGACCATATGACTTGTCGAAACGTTTATCCATCTGGCACCCCGGCGGTCGCAAACCACAAAAACAGATCAGCGCTTGATTGATTTGCAACACTCTCGAGGATGTTCGATCGGACCATTATGCGTCGAAAACTGCGCTAATAATAACAACACCAACACCAGCCGCCATAATCGGCTTCTCGTTGTACATTTTGAAGGGGGGGGGTCTTGTCGATTTAGCTTCGACCGCTTCGTTTCGCAACAACAGCGCGTATAGGTAGAATCGCTGACCTTGTCGTTCAATATTTTTCGCAACATCTTATTCGCAACATCTGGCCCGTACGACAAAGAGAACGGGGGGCTCATCTCGGCGCCAGATGCGCCGTCGGGTCGCAGGTCTCCATCGGACTCGCTTTATTGCCGCTAAACACCTTTATTGCGCGATTTCACGGCGGTGTGTCGTCTGGCGGACATATTTGATTAGGGTGAAACCCGGGGACCTAATTAGACGTCGTGTGCCCGAAAATCGGACAACACAACAAGTCAGGGATTCGCGCGAAGAAGAAAAAAGTTTTTTTGGCAAAATGAAAAATCGAAAAGCGGGAGAAACAACAAAACAGAAAAAATTGGGGAAAAACTGGTGGGCGGTTCGCGTCTCTTTATTCTGCTTCTGTTGAAGCCCCAATGAAGCCCACTGTCTGTCGTTTCGGCTCACATTTCAGCGAGCAAGTTTCGATTGAGATTTTATTAGGGTGTGACGCAAGGCGCTTTTAAAATTTGAGACATTTCGTGACACAAGGTGCGCATCGGTCATATATCCATAAATGGTGGTGGGGACGGACGGAAGGTACCGGAGATGACCATCCAGTCGCGAAATATTGGTCGGCGAGGGATATTGTCAAATCAAGCAATTTTTCCCCCCGTGAAATGTCCGCAGATTCATCGCTTAATAGCGTCTGCACCTCATTTTTCAAATCGCCTTAAAAGCCGCAATTCAAAGCGTCGCCGCCATTCAGCTGCCATCACTAACAACCAGCGGAGAGCAGCCACTTTACCGTAATCCTCTTGACTTTTCGCCTCCTCCCGTGTGCGTGTTCTCGGCTTTCGTCCTTGAGGCGGTTGACCAACAAAATCCGAGCCTAATCCTTTTCGACCAGGTGCACACCGTCTGGCGCATCCTTTCGAATTGTTGCGAACAATGCCGCCGACTAAAGGAGAAAAAAAATCGATCGATCAAAAAAATCGGGGCTCTTCAAAAGGTGGATCGCATGAATATTTAAGGTGTCCATGCATACGAAATCGGGCGAATAGCACGCGAAACGCGGAGGGCGACAGAGACAAAACGAGGATGAGCCAACGAGATCATACATTTATTGTGATGATGATGACAGTTATGCGCTGCACGACAATCCAATTCGAAATAAGTGAGAAAGGGACCACTTGAGTTGGATACATTGCGCTTTTGTCGACAGAAGCCCGCCCTTTAATCAAGCTCCGCGTTAATCTCATTATGTCGTTTTATGCAATATTGTGTGCACCGTTTTGGCGCACTTGAGCACCATCGCGGCTCTTTTTCGGCAAAACCGACACGGGGACAGACAGGTGTAACACGGAAAACACTTTATTCGATTCCTCATTTCTCCTGTTTCCTTTGTCGCATTTGCTGATCATTTTGGTAAACGGTGGCCAATTTAGGTGCTTTCGATGAATAGAGCTTGCCAAATACGGGATCTTCGACAGTGTAATCATCAGGAGTTGGAAAGATTATGCTGAAAATTGTTTGCCATTTCTCGTCGCAACATCTGAAAATCATTACTCGACGGCTCGGAATCCAGATGTTTGCGATTGCGTCGAGCTGTTGGTCTCATCATCGGAAAAGAACAAATATACCATGTATGCTGTTATGAAGATAATCGCATACATAATGATGAACGGGATGAGCTGCTCCAATCTGAAATCATTTTTGCTCGTCGTCGCCACCCAAATGTCTTATTTATTAGTTTATTCGAGACACTCGACGATTATTAGTCGTAATTTGTGCACAGACGGTGTCGTTCTCGAATGTTTATGTTACCTAATCGTCGAAATATGTGATGGGGGGGGGGGCGACGAATAAACGAATTCGCATGTACAGATGCTACCAAGAAATACGATCTATCACCGACTGGCGAGCGTTGACTAATTGCAATCGGAGATACTAAGACGATTAGCAGCAATATGCTTGAATTTGAATGATTGCCGTGTGCAGGAGAACATTTGATTTGTTTGAGGGACCATGATATGCCTTATTACGATTCTTCTAAAACATACACTTGTCTCGCGGTAACATCATTCTGACAGCATGCTGGATTCCCACGATTTCGGCAGCAAGACGATCCCGGATCGCAAATGAACACATTTGGCTGAAAATCGCGAATGCGATGAATCTATGGACTCTACCAACTTGGTATGAAGGTAGTGAGCTGTTAATAGTGCAAATAGTCGGGCCACCAATCGGCCTCCGAAGAGACATTTTTGGTGTGGATTCGAATTCATTTTTTAATCGCCACCGTATCCGAGCAACAAGACGTCCGTTGTCTCGGCCACTTGTTTTCCTACGACGTCTTCTTCTTCACAATTCTTGTTTTGTTCGTTTCTTATTTATTAATGAAGTTGTTCGAGGTGATGTACAGAAACACGCAAAGCAGATGTGTCGCATTCAAAATTTGCATATTTATTATGCATATACAATTTCAAGGATGAGTCCCGACTTGCTGCTATCTGTCCCTTCTTCTGTTGCTTTTGTGCCGCTTTTTGGACACACGGGCGGGACCATCACAAAGAGTGACGGCTAATCCGGTCTAGTGCGCCAAAAAAGGATCTTAGACGAATCCATATGTGCATACAAACACACACTGACGACAGTCGGCCGGTCTATTTACATCGAGGTGTTAATTAAAGGGGGTCGAGGCTGGTGAAAGAACAGATGAGCCCGTCTGCCGATGCTCACGGATTACCGTTACCATCGCATGTAATATGAGACCCAGAGAGCTGTTCCGATTGCGCAATCAGGTTAACATTAACACTGTTCGACAAGTACACCTTCGCACAGTGCAATAAACTTACGTATGTATACAATAAAAGAAAGTTTATGAAGGGATTAGGATCCTTTGATATATGATTGCGAGATTCGAGGTTGTCAGGATTTTCTCGAAACTCAATGCGATTTTTTCTTTTATTTCCACTTTTTGGCTAAAAATGAAAAGTCTTTTAAAAAAGAGTAATGAAGAAATTAGCTTGGATTTACATTTCTTTTCAAATGCAAATTAGGCATCCAAATTCATATCCATTGTTGCCCCCATCCTTTCTTATATAGCCAACCAAATTGATTATCTAATCGCGCGCTCAGAAAATAATGCGTTTGTACATATTATATCAAGTACTCGTTGTCAATTCGTAACACACGAGAGACGCACTCCTTGAGATCCGAAACTGCCAGCTGGACTCGCTTGACCTTGTCGGGCACCGTCGTTCGACAACTCTTGTCGACCGATTAACAGATTGTCTCAATTGGTTACAGTATACTTGGGCCCCGTGTTGGCCTGGGTGTGATATCGGGTGATCGCCATCTGTTGGTGCAATTTCGCCGTGCTCAACACGGGCGGCTGAAGAGCAACAGAAGCCCTCCCAAAAAAAAGAGAAGGCATAGGAAGGGACGAATCGCGAGGAGCAATAAATTGAAACAAATGTGCTCTTCAAACGGTGCAGCGGCCAAATATGGAAATTGCTCCCCAAGGTGTAATGTCGGGTTGTGGTCGGACGGGAGAGGAGCAACAAGAAACACGCTGGTTGGCAATAAATCGCGAATCGTGGTGCAGATGATGATAATGTGTTTTGAAGCACCGGCGTGCCGTAACGAACCGCACAGCCTCGAGGGACCATCGCCGCACAACCCGGCGATCATCAACAGCATCCGAGTATGACGGACCGCTTTTGATGGTGCCGCTACCGGAGCATAGGGACCATTGATATACTGTCAAGAAAGAATAAGATGGGAACGACTGACTTGAAAGGGCGCCATAAAATTTATGAAAAAAAAATGGCGAATTTTTTGGTGAATAATGATGATTCGAAAAACTCCGAAATTTTTGAGGGATGTTGTCGAGAACAGACCGAGATCACAGGTCAATTCGAATTTCAGAATTTTGCAGAATTGTTTGCCCAATTGAAATCTCTATAAAATTTTCGTCAATTTCAACCGTTTTATGATATTTCATATTTTGAAATTGACCTAAATTAGTCCATCAAAATATTGAAAGACGACGTGCACCTGCCCAGCTGACCTGGCCTGCAATCACTTCTCAATTTGTCATTTTGATCCCAAATTTAAAAACATAATCAATTTGTTCTGCCAGATGTAGAAATATATATATTTTTTTAAGATAAAATGCATATTCTCGTTTTCAGAAGAATAAAATGTTCGCAAACCCCACTGAATTGTCTCAAACAATTTTCTATTTTTTTTCGTCGATTTACGCAAATATTTTATTCAATTTATGGGTCGCTAATTATTTATAATTAAAAATTATATATTTTTTGATTTGTAATTTATTTGAAATAAGAAAATAGCAATAGCTTCATTAAAGAATTCAAGTATGGAATGTTGGCAAGTCTTGCCAATCTGCAAAATTTCATCCAGTCTCTCAATAGATTTTTGCTCAAGTTTTCAGTTTATTCGAACTTATTAAATGGTTGGTTGACAAGTGTTCGGCCTAAGAAATCACTTTCTGGTTCATTTTTTCGCGCATATACCCGAAATATTTGATTGATGGCGAGCCCCCACGGGGAACGATGGCTCCTGCTGCCAATCAAACACTAGAACTCGACGAAGCCGACGTCTCGAAAACAATTCTGTCCGTCATACCTCGACGCTTCAAAACGGCCTCACGGGGGCGAAAAAACGGCAACATTGTCGGTCGGAACCTTGTCATCCATCTTCGACACTTTTCATCAAGGGACCGCATCCAGGACCGCGCAATTTGCTTTGGGTTACCCAACAAAAAAAAAACGAAGAATGTCGGGGGGAGGGACGAGAGATGAGAGTTCGTCTCAAATTCAGGCAAACTACGGTAACACCGGAACCTCGCCGCCGGAAGCGGTGCGACGTCGCACTGAATTGCAACTCGTTATAGCTTTGGCCGGGGGGGACGGCGGCGGCGGCACTCGAAGAAGCAGCATCGACATCACACAATGTAGCGTGTTTTGGGTTGTTAACGAGCTATCACAAGGGAATACCGTAGGTCGTGAGAGAGTAGACGGCGTCGAGAGACGACGACATCGTTACCGAGACCGCCAAACGAAGAGTCGCTCATAGCTAAATAACCTCTATACACGCACACATCCGTTACGGAATCGTTGATCAACACAATGCAGCCTCGCCGCACACGAGAGAGAGTTTGTTGCATTTTTATTTGGGTCTGAAATTTGAGGGAACCTCGAATTCGGATTGCCAATCTCGCATTATTGAAATTGCAATGCAATCAAGTAAAATGTACATATGTATTTACTATCAAAACCATCACAAATTTAAAATATTTAATTCATTTAACATAAAATATGGCAAATTTTAGTCATTTCTAAATTTTAAACGTGTGCTAAATGAGAGTTATTATGCAATATATACCAATATGCTTCATTATTGTTTTCAAAAATTATATAAATTGTATTGACGGTAGGCGCTTTCAAAATTTCGCATTGGTCTCGTTTTTAGATTCTTTTAAGAATTTGAAAATATCCGACATTGATATTGTCACAAACATCAATATATCAGCGAATTCGGATTTATTAGTGGGGTTTTGTCGAAAATGAAAAGCAATCGCAAATCATTGTTTTTGAGAATGCCATCGATTTCGAGCCGTGGAGTTGCTGTTCGGCGTGCTGTTGTCCGGAAAAGGCATGCGGACATTTTGCGACAGCTCATAATTGCGATGCGCTACAATCGAAGCGATCCAGAAAAGGAAAATTTAAGAAACAATTTCAGGTTTTTAAAGCCTATTGAAGAGAGCGAGAGAGAGAGAGAGAGGTAAAATGGAAATTGTTTCAGAAACAAATTCCGGAGCTTATGAAAAAGTTAAATATCAAAAATAAGGAATTTTTCATTGAAATGGAGGATTGCAAAAATCATAAGCAAAAAAATGATTGTTGGGAATTGGCGAAATGCATGTTCGGAAATGATCAAGCAAGAAAATTTTGCAATTTAAAAATTAAATTTTTCATTTCTTTTTTTAGATGCTCCCGGAGAAAGAAGTTCTGTCTTTTGAGGAAGTCGATTTGTGCGAGAATGCTTCGACATTAGTCTTAAGAGAACCATACACAATTTTAAGGCATTGCTATTTTTAATTGGGATTGTGTGTGTCTGCCTACTGATACGCAATTTGTAGAATTCCGCCCAACAAATTATTTCGACTTCAAATCGATCGTTCCATCGGCGACGGCGAGATCATTTCGGCGAATTATACATTCAACGGGGCTCCCGTTGAGCAATTGGCAGCTCTCAAAGAATGCGAACTACAAGCAAAACGAGTATTCGAGCATCCGAATGGAGAAGATCTCATCATACGGCTGACAACAGAGCAACTCGAGAAGAACTCTAAAATTGAAGTGATGATCAGCTACCGTAATCCCGCTTTGGTAGAAATGGTAGTCGAAATTATACCTGAGACTAGAAACATTCGGTATTTTTTTTTATTAGTCTTCAAAATATTTTTAAAAACGAACTTTTCAGATTATCATCTACGTGGGCATACTGGTATACTCCAATATTTTTATTAGTTATGGGTAATTGCTGGTATACTATCATTCATTGGAATAATAGAATTGTTTGAAGGTTCGATAACAGCTATTATGTTATTCTTGATTATTCACAAATTGAGCTGAATATCCGTGCTCATCGTTATCTTATCGTCGCAGTCGACGTCTTTATAATGAATTTGATAAGAATTATGGTGTTCTTCGATTCTTCACTTCATTCCTATGAGACACCTTTTTTTCCATTCGCGTTTATCGCACTCGCTGCCACTTTTTCTAATTGATAACCAATGTTAATAATTCGACTCATCTGTAGAATTGCCATAACAAATTTTGGAAATTTTTGAAATTAACATTCCTTTTTTTAGCTTTTTTCTTCTCAAATGTCTTGGAAAATCAGTCGTCGCTGTTTCCACCGCAAATTCTATGATGCGATCATTGTCGGCGGCGGCCACAACGGTCTGACAGCGGCTGCGTATCTCGCGAAAGCCGGCAAATCAGTGGTGGTGCTCGAACGTCGACACATCCTCGGAGGAGCGGCGTGCACCGAGCAGATCATTCCCGGCTTTCGATTCTCCCGTGCTTCGTATCTGCTCAGTCTCCTTCGACCTGCTGTCATTCAAGATTTGGATCTGAAGAATTATGGATTGAAATACCACATTCGAAATCCGAATTCGTTTACACCAATCCGCGATAGTCGCGAAAGTCTGCTCCTCGGAATGGATATGACCGAAAATCAAAAGGAGATTGCAAAATTTTCGAAAAAAGATGCCGAAATGTACCCAAAATATGAGCATTTTATATCGGAAATTGTGCAAGCCATGGAGCCTTTAATGGATCATGAGCCTCTCAACTTCTCAGAACCATTGCGAAAACTTATTCCTCATTTGTATCTCGTTTATCGTCACGGTAAGGTCTATCAATATCATTCCGAAGTCTCTTCATCATGAATTTCAGTAAAACCTCTCGGATTTCGGAATGCTGTTGATTTCTACGAGCTTATGACTGCTCCGATTTCAAAAGTAAGATCTCATTGGTCGAAACAATTCATTTCATCAATCGCATTGTTCGAAATCGATATTTGCAGATAATGAATAAATGGTTTGAAAGCGACGTTCTGAAAGCAACTCTCGGCACGGATGGCGTCATCGGATTCGCTGCAAGTCCATTGGAAGCCGGAACTGGCTACGTCCTTCTGCATCACGTGATTGGGGGACTCGACGAGCACAAAGGTGCTTGGGGATATGTGTACGGAGGAATGGGAGCTGTTTCGCAAGCGATTGCTGATTTCGCGAGAAGTCGAGGAGCCGAATTGTACACGGACCAAGAAGTCGACGAGATTCTGATTGAGCATGGGGTCGCAAAAGGAGTCCGACTCGCGAATGGACAAGAACTTCATGCGAAATGTGTTCTGTCGAATGCAACCCCACATGTCACGTTCAATCAATTGGTCCCCAAACATCATTTGAGTTCCGAGTTCTACAGTGCGGTTAATCAGATTGATTATACATCACCGGTTACTAAAATCAATGGTAATTAATTATCGATAAGTTTGGTCGAAAAGTATTGTTTCAGTGGCGGTTAAAGAGCTCCCAAATTTCGTGGCGAGACCCAATCAGGGAACCGATCCGATGCCTCATCATCAGACAACAATCCATATGAATTGCGAGAGTATGCAATTGGTGCACGAGGGCGTCATGGATTATCGAAATGGAAGATACAGCAGGAAGCCTGTGATTGAGATGACGATCCCTTCATCCGTTGATCGGAGTCTCGTCGATGGAGATGGTCATGTGGTTCTGCTGTTCACACAATATACTCCATACAGTCCGACGGATGGAGAATGGACAGAAGAGAAGAAGAAGGAGTATGCCAAGCATGGTAAGACTATTACAAAGGTGTCATACATTCTGAAACGCAATGTTTAGTATTCTCTGAAATTGATGCATATGCTCCGAATTTTTCATCGAGTATTATTGGATATGACATTTTGACACCGCCAGACATTGAGAAAACATTCGGAATCACTGGCGGCAACATATTCCATGGATCAATGGGCTTAGATCAATTATATATTACTCGGCCATTGCCCAAATATAGCAACTATTCGACGCCAATCCAATCATTATTCTTATGCGGAAGTGGTGCTCATCCAGGCGGCGGAGTCACAGGAGCACCTGGTCGTCTCGGTGCTCAGCATGCTCTTCAATACCTAAGAAAACATTGAGAATATTGCATGAATTGTATATAATATTGTAAAACGTCGAATAAATAAAATCGGAATTCTATTGGAATTATCAATTTGAATACAAAATTATTCACAAAAAAATGAAAGGCAATGAGTAATCGGTTTGAAATTGCCGGTTAAATTCAATATCATTGAACAGTCGAAATTTCCAATAAAAGAATAATTTTGTGATTTTCAAATAATGTTGGTTTATTGGTGAAGTTCTCTACATATATGTTTCTCATTTCCATTTTATGAGCACTTTTTCTTGATTTTTATGTTTGTCCATTGCTCTTTTTTTTTCAGATTTCACAATATGATGACTCATAAAACCACACGAAATACTTCCTCGTGTGTTCTCTATTCCCCCTCGTTTTTTTTGTTGTCAAACCAAACGCACTCTCAAATTTCCTTCCATTCTTTTTCCCTCTTTCTCACATTCAAAGTGTGTGCCCTATTTAAAGGTCTTCTATTGGTCTCCTCCACCATTTTTTGAAGACATTTTTGTACATAAATTGACCAATTTTATGCATTGCATCATTTTAAAACATTTTTTCTCATTCTCTATTATGACCTTTTTGAGTGCAAATTGATTGAAAAGGGGGAGAAAAAAATCACAATTCACTAATTTTTTTTTGCAAAAAATTCTTCATTTTATTACGCTCTAATATTGACATTTATGGGCACAAATATTGATTTTGATTTCATTCGCCATTTTTGTTGATTTCGATATCAATTCATTTTCTCCTTTTTTAGAATATCGAGCCATGTCTGATATTGCGAATACCGAAGACATCGAACTCGGCAATTTGCCAATTATCCAAGCCATTATTTATAATGAGATTTCGAACTGCGCGGAACTCAAAAGGGAAACGAATTTGAAGATTTCGCAAGGGTTCAATGAGATCAAAATCCAGGTATTATTTCGAAATTTATTTCGATTTCCAATAGGAATCGTTATAGAACCTTCCATACAACCTCGTCGGCGATTCTCTTCGCATCACCGGAAAAGGAGATGCAATGATCCACGACGTTTCGGTCAAATGGCTCCATAATTCGCGTGAAAACTATCCGCAAGCGGTGAGAATGAGACGATCGTGAGATTGGATTGAACAATAAATGAATTCAGGTGCTTGACGTCGAAGCGGTCATGAAGGAAAAAGAAGAACGACGTGACGAGATCAGCGACAAAAAGTCGATTGTCAACCGAAGAATCGAAGTATTGGATAAACTTGTCGGAGAAGTCGGAAACGGTTTGAACAAAGAGAAGAGCGGTTTTGTGTTCGACAAGAATACCGTCGAAAGCGTTGACAGTCTCCATGAGTACTATGCCCGACAATCGGCCAGCCTTCGCAAAGAAAAACGACGGCTTCAATTTGAACTCGAGAAAGCTGAAAAAGAGTACAGCCGAGCACGAGAAGATTATCAAAAGCTGTCGGAGCCGTACCGTTCGAGCAATTCTTACGCGAGTGTGATCGTCGAAGGAAAAGAAGAAGGAGCTACCATCGACCTCACAATCGTTTATCAAGTCAATGGAGTTTCTTGGTCGCCATATTACGATATTCACGTGAACACAATTGGAGATCACACAATGCAGATCACGTATTATGGCAAAATAGCACAACAAAGTGGAGAGGACTGGAGTGATGTTCCATTGGTTCTTTCGACAGCTCAACCATCGCGCGGCGGCTCTCAATTGCCGAAATTGGGAGTGCTCGAGGCTCGTTTCAAACAGCCAACCGAACAACTCGAGTAATTCGCCAAACATTTGTGGTTTTTTTTTTAGGAAATAATTCACGATTGATTTCAGATGTGCACCGAAAATGTACAGAATGTGCATGGCATCGGCGCCAATGCGTAATGAAATGAGACAAATGACTTCGAGTGTTCGTAAGACCAAGATTGCCACCGAATTCGTTATTGCGAGAAAAGCGACGATTGAGAATAATTCGACGGATTTCAAGGTAATTATTCGGATCTTTTTTTTTACAATTGAGAGTTTCATTCACCAAATTTCAAAATTGCTCAATTAGGTCACCATCGGAATCATCGAACTTACACCAAAACTTTCGTATGCTTCTGTTCCGTCGAAGAACGCCGTTGCTTTTCTCGTTGCTCGTTCAATCAACACTTCCGAATATCCATTGGTGGCTGGTCAAGCTTCCGTTTTCCTCGATGGCGTTTTTGTGACGAAAATCGAACTCGATGATGCTGTCGTTGGCCAGCGTATGTTCTGTTCTCTGGGATCCGACGCTGAAATCCGTGTGGAGTACAAACCGGTGAAGACCTATCAGGAAGAAGTCGGAATGATCACAAAATCGAAAGTTAATGCGACCGAAAAGACGATCGTGGTGAACAATTTGAAGGACGATGCCATTCTTTTGACAATCCGCGAACAGATTCCGAGATCCACTGATGGAAAAATCAAGGTTTCTAATGGATTTTTTGAAAAATTCTTTAGAACATTTGAATATTCAGGTTCGTTTGGTGAGTCCATCAGCAAAGGAAGGCGATGAGAGTCACGATGTTCTTCCGAAAGAAGGTGCAATCCTGACAAAAGAAAATATTCTCGAATGGACGAGTCTGCTGTCGCCGGGAGACGAGAGAACATTCGTCGTCAAGTACACTATTGATTCGCCAAAAGATGAGGAAGTCGAATTCCACGAGCAATTCTAAATTAACCTTCCGATTGAGGTGAACAACCAACAATTATATGTATAATAATAATAATAACGCAGATTGGTAAATAAGTAAATAAATGTAAATATTTTTTTCTTTTATGATTACAATTTGCAAATACATTTCAAAAAAAGAATGAAGCGTTTAAACTGAAACTGTATCACTGAAAATTGGAAAATTGATGAAAAGGGCAGTCGCGGTAGATTTGATCCATGTTTCACCATCTTTTCATGTATTTATTTTTTTTTCTCATCTATTTTTTCTCTGGTAAACGAAAATTGATCTGATTCGAAAATAATTTTGTTTTCAATCGAAATCGAATATAAATAAATCTGTTTCGAATTATTTCAATCGAATTCGATTTCAAAATTCAAAATGAGATCGATGTCGAAGATTTTTGAATGGACACCAATTTTTCAAATCGAATTTCAATTCCTTTTCAATCGAATAAAATTAAATTATATTAAAATGTAAATCGAATACGATTGATTGTGAGTTTGTCCAAGTTGTTCTCAAGTGGACAAAAAATATTTTCAAAATTGAACGAATAACCAGATGAAAATTGAGTTAAAATGGATCAAAAGTGGATTTTAAAAAACTGATCCACTTTTCACCGATTTTCCAAAGTTCGTCGGAATTCGGATAATATTATCCATATGGAATGGTTGAGATCTAATTTAAAGAAAAAAAAAGGGAAGATCATGATTACCTATCTCGTGAGCTTCAAAACTTTCAAAAATAAAACAGTATGTGTTTAAGACTGATATATGTATATTGTCGTGCGCGGGCAAAAAGGGTTAAAATCGCGCAAGAAAACAAGAAACCTGAGTAGATTTACGGCGAGTTTGATTCGCAGGTTATCCGCACTACGGTATCCTAATTTTTGCGATGGCAATAGTTAAAATCCTCGAGTCGTGCAATTTATTCATTTCGTCATTGAAAACTACAGCGAGGCATTAAAGGCGCATACGTTCAATTGAGGAAAAACAAAGGAGAAAAAGTTTAAACTAAATGTGTTTGATCATTCAAACTTGTCAAATTCGTCCGTCTTCGACAATATTTTTTGAAAAAAAAAACACACACGGCTGGTGAGAATTTAATGAATGATGAGATTCTCGTCATTGCCCACAAACCGACTACATTTTGTTCGTCTCGATTCTCATTCGATTCATCATGTTTTCCTCTTATGACGATTCAAAAGAACACTATACAACAATATACAGTGTATTCTCGAACTGACCACTATTGCATTCAATTGGTTTGTTGCTTCTCATTGGCTACAATTCTTGTAGCCGACCAATCAGATTCTCATCAGCTTCATCATTTTTCATCTTTTCTATGTTTTCTCTCATTTCTGTCTGGGCTACAATTGGCGATAAGTGGAGAATATTCCGCCAAGTTCAAAATATCATTCGAAAAAAAATTGAAAAAGTAGAAAATGCCAAAAGACGAAAAAAAAATCTTCTAGATGTCGTAAGTTTTAAACTAATTGCGAACCTCATCAAAGAAAAAACGAGAATTCACACAGCATTCGTTTTATCTTTAAGTTTTGGTTTTCTATTTGTTTCGCACAAATCGTCAATGATAGACTAGGTTATTTCAATCTACTGTTCTCTCATTCGAGAATGTTCGCTCTGTTGACACGCATTTTTGTTGATTGTAAACACGCCAAAAAATATTCGGTTTCGAAGCGAAAACCCACCGAGAATTTCAACCTTCTGATTCGATTGCATTCGAGTTTTTCGAAATCACAAATCACAATGGCATTCATTGGATTCCCGAGAAATCCAATAATCGAAAACGTTTCTTTTTTTCATTTCTAGCAAAAACCGGAAATGGCCGAAAAATATCAATCAAATTTATAAGAATTTTTCAATTCAATTTCAATACATTTTTGTAAACAATTTTTTTAAGCTTTGGGTCTGAAAATATTTGAAGGGGCATTGATTAATTATAATTAGCGATTATTTACATTCATTATGAGAATTTTCAAGTTTTTGGATAAAAGCGAATGATTAGCACGGTTTCACCATCATCCGCCAACCAGCAAAACTAATTTGGATATTAATTTGCTATACGTGTTCTACCAAAAAACGAAACAAATTCCGTGTTACAGTTCAAAGTTTTTGTTAATTCGATAACAAATTGAACGTTTTCGAGGTCTTTGTTGAATTCATCGTCGTGAGAGATTAATCGAGTTAGTAGCCAAATGCACTTTCCTCTCGGGAAACAATGAGAGCGCTCTTGGCACAATGCCAAAGATGTCGATTTACGAGCCAAGTAGGTTAAAGGCGCACGCTAAGATATTTACCTAAATTTGTTTTAGCATTTAATAGAATTTCAATTTCCGATGTCTTCGGAAAATTGGCTAAACGCCAAACAATTTAAAAAGAGGTACGCGGTTTGCGCCTTTAGCATATCTTTATACATGGGCCCGTAAATCTACACTTTTAATTTTGCGCTAAGACCCACTGTCATTAATTTTTTGGCATTTAGCCCATTTTTCGCAATCACGCGACGCCGACAATAGAAAATATAAAAAAAAGTAAATTTTTTGATTCGTTCACACATTTGTTTTCCAAATTGGTCCACCAGAGGTGAAAGTAGTTTTATAGGTCAAAACCATAATCGCAAATTGCGACTTTCGATTTATATCTGCCAATCGGACGCCGCTTTTTTTGGGCGATCCAATAATAAATGGAAGCCATCGGATGATTCGGTCGACCGTATCAGATGATTTGTACGTCGATCCACCCCCGCGTGTGGGTCCAAAATTCGCGGATTTCGGATACCGTCGGCCATCCTCGCCGATCGGCACACTTTCTCGCCGTCGTCCTCGGTTTTATCTGCTTCGAGATTTCCGTCGCTGGCTGCATTTCTCCTCATCGCATCGTCGTCGCTCATCTTCGCCGTCTCTTTTTTGCGTCGTCTCCATTTCGGCCCGTCATTTTTCGTGTCGCCCACGTATCGTGTGTGTGTGTGTGTGTATCGTCTCGTTCGGCATTTTTGTGCTAGCTAAACCCCGGCCAGGCTACCATCCGCACAAAACACACTGTAAGAACCCCATCTGAGGGGAACATCTTCGACTTCATCGTCGACATCGCCGATTACTTGTATTGTTCTTATTATTGTTTGCATCGAGCGATCAACTTTCAAGATAATCATGCCATTCTCATTGTGCACTTTGGTAAGTTCCTGTTTTTTTTCGAATGTATGTTTCTATTATATTTTAGATTATTCCTAATTTTAAAGATTAGATTTTTCTTTAAATTTCTGAATTCTTGCGGTCCTCATTTAAGGCACTTTTCTCCCACATTTTTGTATTCGTAATCTCAATGTTTTAAGAAATCATGTTTTCTCAATTTTATTAAACTAATATGTAAACCAAAATATCAATTTAATTTTGAAAAAAACAAATATCAAAATGTCAACATTTTTATCGCAAAATTTCAATAAACTGTGCAATTTTTCCACTAAAATCGTTGCGCGTTCACGATTGAAAATTGAGATAATTTTTTGCGTAAAATTGAATTGAGAAAATTGAGATTCGCGTGATTAAATTTAAATTCCAAACCATTTTTTGTTGGTAATTAAAAGGACAATATGATGAGACCTTGGCGCCCTATTTGGTACACACAATTTGTTGGTGACCTCATGGTTCAATTAGTTTGATCAAATTGCTAGCAATTGTAAAGGGCATTCGATTTGAGCTTCTGATTCTCTCGCCAAAAATCAAAATCGCCGTTTCCTGCCTCCTCGCTTGTTAAATGTAACATTTTCGCCAATTAAAGTGACCATTGTCCGCCGTAGTTCAGAAAAAAACTGGGTAAGCAGCCATTGGCGGCCATCTGTTTATTGGCGTCATTTGAAGACTCTAGTTGATTGCTTCATACACATCTCGTTCGTTTCAAGACCAAAGTGTATTGTTGACAGAAGCGTCATCAAACATCTGAAATATCACCATTTCCAAGCTGACAATACAATAATTTCAATTAAGCAAAAAAATAGAAATTTCGATTTTACTTTGCGGTCATCAGAGTTGAAAAAAAAATATTTTTTCGGCAAATTAGAAAATATAAAATTGCGTTAACTATAAAACTAATTTTGACGGAATATAAATGCAGCCTAATTGACAATTTGCTTTTTCTTTAATAGTTTGTCTGCTCAATACAATATTTTGGGTCGCATCTCTTTTTATACTGGGAAATTAATCAAACAATATTGATATTTCAGAACATTGAAAAAAATAATTTTAATAAATTGTGTCAAAATACAAAAATATAGGATGGAATGGAAATACATCAGACAGATTTTTGTATCACCGAATCATAAGCCAAACCCTTTTGAACATCGTCTCTGGTAGCTCAAAACCAATTGAATCGGTCAAAATTCCGGAATCAACCTTATCCGATTGGAAATTCTACGAATAGGATGGTAAAATTGTCGGATGCGATTGGATTTTCTTCGGATCCGATTGGTTATTATTCAAATTCGTTTTTTTTTAAATTTTTCTATTCGAATCGGATCCGAAAATACCCAAAAAACCAATCGGATCTGACAATTTTGCAATCTTATCCGTAAAATTTCCAATCGGTTAATGTTGTTTCCGAGGCCAAACTTTGTCTGATCCAGACAGATGGTTTTTTGTTATCAGAGATATGAATCGAACGCAATCATCATAGGGTTAAAAAAAATATTTTTTGGTTTCTAAAACCGGTTTTTTTAGTTTTCTTCACAAAATCTGCATATTTGAAAATTTATAAGACTTATAAGGTATTGGCGGGCATTTCGAGGAAACAGCAAAGCACAACAGCTCAAAAAATCGTCGCGTTCGATGAACACGATTAGATTTTCTTTTTATTCTTCAACCGTCTAGAATCTAACACATATGCCATCAAAAGACAGGTTTTGCCTGTTGCAGTTGTCTCATAAGCTTCAACTTTCAATTCGTTTTTTTGGCTATTCTTTTCGTTTATCTTATTCGTTTTGAATTAGACAGTTAATGGTGTAGATAGAGAAATAGAAAAAAAAGGTGTCGATCGATCTCGAAAGAATACAAATGACCGTGTTGTCTAGTACATATCTCGCGTTCCGGTTTTCGACTCTGATTCTTCTTCTTTAAATTTCGTTCCGCAAAAATCGATTCAAATGCGCAAAGTCGAATTTAGCGACGATTTGTTGTATTTTCACGAGTTCGATGTTCTTGTGAGTTTCCAAACAATTCATACACCGATTGTTATCGATCCTCATTCATTTTTGTTTACAGCAAAATCTTAGTATGGGTCTGCTGCGGCCTTCATTCGACGAACCCGCACAATTGATGCCCGGACCAATGGTAACCAATACGAACATTTGATCTACTAACTGAGCGGCTTTTTAGACATCTGAAGAGGAAGAAGAGTTTTCTTCGAATGAAAGAAGACGATACAAAGCATACACAGTGATGCAAAAGGCCGGATTTCAACATACTGAGTAATGAACAACCTTAATTATTTATAATCACATAATTAATTGCTTCTAGGTATGCTCAGATAATGGTGAACCTTTGCCGAGCTGAGATCGTGCTTTCATTGATGTTCTTGGCTCATGGGACTACGTGTCCCGGATATCCCCATGAGGCAGAATATCAGTCGACGTGTCACATGAACACTGTATCAGCAATTGTGAGTCTACTCACAGGTGCTGTCGGCCTGGGAGCCGTTCACCGATATAGATGGCGGACGATGCTTATCCTGTGGCTCGTCTTCTGCATCATGTCATCGGTCGGAAGTCTGCTTGCCGTGATTACCACCGGAATCTGGTTGGACCACTATTCCAAGATGAAGGTTCGCACTGGACTCGGCAATGGTCTCTCAGGATTCATGCTACTCGCTTCTGTAGCTTTAGGTATTCTGATAAACATTCCAAAAAATATGTCTAATTTAATTTTTTGAAGGAGTTTGCTTTATTTTGACTGCCGTCATGATCTGTCATTACTGGAATTCCCATTCTGCACGCTATCAACCTGTCGGAAAAATTGCTGTAATTGTCTTTGGTTCTTTAAAATTTGAAATATTTTTTCCAGAAACGATCACGCTCCCTTAGAAGGCGTTTAAGCCGCGCAAAAAGCATCGACAACAAGAAGGATGCGAAGCCACCAACCAACGTCTCAAAGGACAAGGGCTATCATATCGTCTGAATCTTATAATTTTTCAAATTATAGATTGAAATTGACGCGGGTCTCGTTTGTTTTTTTTAAGGTGACATCTCAATAAATTTTTTTATTAAACCAGTCCTTTCACATCATTGAATACCCGTCGACGTTGAACATCGCCGCTAGTGATCCTTAAATTTGCAAAATATTCGCATAAATTTATTAGAAAACTACCTATAAACATGACCGCTTTCTCCCAAACACCGAGCAATTTCACAAATGTTCGCCACATCGTCGATACCGCTGTGATGCCTTCCAACCATTTTCAGATTGTAAATTCTCAACAACTCAGGCATTCCTCTCACAAAGTTTCCAGTATGTGATGCATATGCCTTTTTCAGATTAATCCATTGATTGAAATAGCTGAAATTGTTACGTTTATTTTGTTTCGAAGTTATTCAAAATATTCAAAACAACAACAGAATTTTAAGGAAGACTTTAAATTATTTTTTTAGGACTAATCTTTTTTAACTTAATTTCGTTTTCATGAATCTTTGAATTACATTTTCAAATTATGAAAATTCTTCTATAGTTTTCTAAAGTGCAATCAAATTTTAAAATTGCTCAAAATTGCAACTTAATGGAATTAATACATTCCTTAAAAAAATAACATTTCATGTATAAGAATAAAAGGATCATCACCATGGAGCTTTGATTTTCTTGAAATCGGCTTCATTTGGCAATGCTACTTTCAAATCCCAGTCTCCGCATGTTACAAATGCGAATTTTCCCAAATTCGGATCCTCCGTTATCCATTTGTCAAATTTCTTCAATACATCGTCGATGGTTGGTTTATTGTCAACCATTTCCTATAAACTAAATTAAAATTTGATTATTTTCACAAAATCACCTGAATAATTCCAGTCAAATTCGTGCAAAATGAAGTTAGTCGCGGATTAATCGTTGGTCGAACATATTCATGAAACCTTCGAATTTCTTTCCAGTCTTTTGTGCTTATTTGAACCACAGGAAATTCAATAATTTCCTAAAATTAATTCATTCTGTAGTATTGTTTTCTTCTGGGCCTTCGTTAAAATAATAAATATTTTTTGCGGGACAGCGAATTGTTTGCCTTTATTATTGATATATGACAAAGCACTATATATATATTTTTTTTCTTTTACGGTTCTTACACCTTATGTATCACATGGTAAAAAAACCTCTTTACTAACCTGAACTGGCGTAATCGGTCCCAAGCTATTTTCTTGACATGTAGCTTCAAAATCCAAAACCAAAAGATTATCAAACTCTTGGTGCTTTTTATCCATCGTCATTCTCGCCTTTAATACGGGATATCTGGGGGCAACCTTTACTGACTTAATGCCGATTCGTGACTTCTCGATAAACGGTGCCCTTTTCTTCGAGAAAGCTCGCTAAAATAAAGAAATAAAAATAGAAAATTTTGAATTATCTTACTAATATTGAATGACCGGGAACATAGAGTGATTTGATTAACATTCATGAAATCTGAAATGTTTTACTATAAAGCTTGTGGAATTATATATGAACGATACTAGATTACGAAATATCAATAATATGTTGATATTTACAAAGCATTCATAATAAATATTAAAGTTTGGACATTTAAAAATTGAAATAATATTTACATCGATACAAATTTTGGCAAATTCATCGGGCGAAACAGTGGATTTTTAATGTTTTTTCGAATAACGGAGTTACACCGTTTCACTGCGTTGACAAAAACAACTAATTTGGTATTTTTCGCCACTGTTTCTTCCAATGTTCGCCACATGAATTTGCCGAGAAAAATTTGAAAAAATTCGGTGAGTCTCGTAAGGCTCACCGAGTATTTATAACTTAGGCCACACTGTGAATATTTCTAGGCCACCTTTTTTTCTCTTCAATTTTTTGAATTTCATAACCTGTTCTGTTCAGATTCGATGTTCGTCGTTTTCTTCTGTGTAACTGCGATAATTTTATTTGGAGTTTTAATTTCAACAGCGTTTCTAACATACCTAATTCGACACTCTAACCATAATTCAAAAAATCGTCAAGATAGAAAAAAGGTTCGTATAATTTTTAACGATTTCGTGACTGGAATGTATTTTTCTGGTATCCTTATGTGCTGTACTTGGTTCCGGAGGTCATACGACCGAAATGCTTGAGCTTATTGAGCAACTAGGGGAAGAATATTCTGATCGCACGTACATACTCGCTGAAACTGACTCAATGAGTGGCCAGAAGGTAAAATAGCCATATTGCAGTATTCTTAATATCAATTTCAGTTGAAAAGCTTTGAAGAGCGAAGAAATTCCGGGAATTATACCGTAAAACAAATTCCAAGATCGAGGGAAGTCGGGCAATCGTATATTTCCTCAATTGGCTCCACTTTTTATGCTTTATATTACGCTGTACAAGTCGTTTATGATTGCAAGTAAGATTTTTTTCTGTTTCTAAAACAATGAAAAATGCTACAGGCCAGATCTTGTGCTATTAAATGGCCCCGGAACATGTATTCCAGTTGCATTTGCTGCCGCATTCTTCGACCTCATCCGTCTTACTGATACAGTGATTATTTATGAAGAGTCCATCTGCCGGGTCACAAAATTATCACTTTCTGGTAAATTTTTCTTTTATTTTCCGAATAACATCATTTTTAAACGTACAAGGTTTGAGTTTGAAAATATTTTGTTGTTTAGGTGCAATACTTTATTACTGTGGTCTAGTCGACGACGTTCTTGTGCAATGGCCTGAGTTAAAGCAAAAATACCCACGATGTACTTATATCGGTCATTTACCGAATCCCGATGAGGAAGTAGATGCGATGGATCTCGAATTAGTTGACACCAAAAAATCGAACTAGTCCTCCACCCTGTTTCGTGAATTTTCCTGTACATAAATTAAGCGTTTTAAGAATTTGTCGCATTATTAAATTACGATCAAATGATTATTAATAACGTATTTTTGTGTTGACCGATCCCCGAAAATTGGACCATTTGTGAAAAAAAGCAAAATCATTGAATCTACAGATATCTTCTTTATCCGTGATTGATGACGGCATTTTATGAAATAATGAGCACACTCCTCCAGTTCGTTTGATTAATTCGGTTGATCCCGACAAAACATTTGACATTTCGTGTTCAAATCATCAGATCAATCAAGTGTCAACTGCTTCTTCTTCTCTTCATCTTCTTCTTTTTAGTTTTATCTCGTGCTGAATCTTAAGTACATTCGGTTTGATTCGATGTTCATAAGGAACGCGCCGAAATTAATTACTTTCTTCTTCATCTTTTTCATCGTCTCCCTTAATTCCTTCTCGTCTCGTCGCTCGCCCAAATATTTGGATGTTTAAGATGGATGAGATTGGATGAATGGGGGCAATTTGCAAAAAAATAGTTGATAAAGAATGTCGGCGAGTGTAGCACCAATAACCGATTTGAAATTGGCGAATTTTGAAAAAAAAAAGAGCATGGAGATTAACTGCTGATCAATCATGATGGTCATCTTCTAATCGGTCTAAAATTATAGTCAAGAATCTGAAATTGATTCCAAAATATTTTTAGAGAATTTAATATGGCAAAAAATCAAAACATCTAAATTAAAATTTTGGGATTACTGAAATCAGCTTAAGTAAATAAGAATATTTAAACATGGAGCTCAAATTAAGAAACAACAGTCTCGAATTTTCGATGTGCACATTTGAAAATTCCTCCGTTCTAGTGAATCAAATTTTCAACACTGTTGGCGTCAAACGACTAAAGGAGCCTTCGAATTCGTGAAATCAGTGCATATTTTTAATTTATTGTTGGCTGAATATTAAATGCGCGTACACTATAATGCAATGTACGCAGTCTTGCGTACTTCTCGCTTCCTCGAGGCACATTGGTACATAGCCAATATTTTTTTTATTTTGTCCTGTCATTTGACTCCGACAAAACATTACAATAAAATCAGGCGATATTTCAAAGAGTCAAATGTGGTTTTTACAAGTTTTTCATGAAAAATCATATTCGCGTGACTTTATCACTAAAAGTAGTATATATTTGCTTTAAAGAAAATTCATAGGATTAAAAAAAAGCATTTGTCAAAAATTGCACATGATACAGACATTTGGATGAATTCCGGAAGCAAACCAGTCCCTTATTTGACATAGATAATAAATTGAATAATAAACATTTAGACAAAAGGTGTCGCGGTTCGGCAATCGACACATCAATCATTTTCATAGGTTTTCGCCTTCTTCAGACAGATACCATGCGCGGCGAGAGACGCGATTTTGCGTTGGCCCCTCTTCAAACATTTTGATTAATTACCACCTGATCGAATACTTCAAATGCATACACAATTTGCTGATGTAGACAAAAAGAAGTGACGACACCAAAATTGCAAATGATCGATGACGGTTTTCAGGTTTATTGACCATTTTTGGGGCATATCCGCTAGGTCATCAATTTTCGAAACAATGTTCGAGATTCCGGTTTCAACTCGAAATAACACACATCATGAAAAGTACCTAAAGTGTATCATGCGTGACGCTATTGTACAAAGTGGTATTTTATCAAAAATCGAGATATCATTGAACACTGATGCATGAAAAAAAAATCATTATGATCAGAATATTCTCAGAATTTTATACATTTTTATCAGATACACTTCAAGCAGTTTCTAAAAATTCGATTATGTATTACAGGGATTTTGTAATGGAGGTCTCACAGACCTATTGAGCCGCACGCAGTGTCTAGGACCCCTGTTTTAGGAGTAAATCACTCGGTGTATTTCTCTGATTCCTTCCAGAAACCGAATTTTGCATGAAGCTAAGATCCCCAAAATTGGCTTCGAAATGTTTCGCTGCCAACTGTTATCGTCCTCAATTATTTGATGGATCGGTTCGATTGGGATCAGAAACCAAAACATTTTTAAAAATGTTTCGGTGATGGATGACCTCCCATTATGAAGGGCCAAATAATGAAGTGAAGCCCATTTTTTGTGGCTGCGATTCCTGATCATCTTATCAAAGACACACCCCGCCATGTTTTTCTATTATTGTTATCATTATTATTATTATTATTATGCAATCTATGCCTTCTCTTTCTTCGCCTCATTTTTTATCGGCTTCCGGGCACGAGGTTCTTGAACAGCAAACGCCAGACAGTGATTTGCGATCCCTTGGCTTCCTGATTGTCGTCGTTTTCAAACACGAACCATTTCATTAAATCGCACGCGATCAGTAGCGCAACGTTCGATTCGTTTTGACGAAAATGATTGATGCGAATATTTGGAGTCGACTTGCTTGACGGACCTGATGGGGGTGTGTTGCACGGCATGCTGATGATCTGTTGATGATCGCATTCGAGGATGATTCATCATAATTTTCGCACAACTGTCCAGCATATTAATCAATTGGCAATAAGGTCAGCAATTCAGGCAAATCGGTGTAAAAATCCGGTGAAAAACAATCCAATCAGCAAAATGAAAACATTTTTTGGGGAATACTTATTTACAGATTTTCTACAACACTTCTGAAAATGCTGTTTGTGAATCAAGGAAATCCATATTCAGATATCGTTATATACAGTGCGCAATTATTTCGATATTTTGAGACCAACCAGTGTTAAAATCGCGTTCAGCATGTGAAATTACCTAAATGTACCAATTTAAATGTTAGTATCTTAAAAAGTAATCGCTCAGTGTTCCAAAACCATTTTTCGAGCGGTGCTGAATTATAGGCCACCCTAAGAATTTCAGTATTTCTGTTTCTTATTCATTCATCACAAGAGACCTCTGTTTCTTTTCTTATTAGCTTTCAAAATATTGTTCATCCACAACATGTCATGCTTCATAAAAAGAAAAATGATGAGGTTTATGTCAATAAGAACACATTGTAACAATTTGTAGTCGGAAGAAATGAGGAAACATTGAAAATATATGTATGAAGCATTATATCAAACCTACTGCTGTGGGCTTGTTAAATTAATAATTAAAAAAACGGACATTTTTGAACATTATTAAGGTGATCCGAAGTTTAGGCTGGATAAAGAAGACCGGATCAGACAAATTATGTATGAAAATGGATTTTAGGAGCAGACGTATGAAATTCACAGGATTCTTGAACCCCTTTATTCTGAAACAATGGAATTCAACACTTCAACATCTCGTGACTTCCGCCTCTGAAACGATTTATCAATATCGAGAAATTTCTTGATTGCTTCATCAGTCCCGCAAGAAAAACTTGAAAACTGTCGATCCGTTTTCTTGTCACATTCTAAATCCCGTCCATTCGATCACTGTCACATATATCGACCTCAACCCTTTGACTTATCAACAACGTAAATACTATATGATAAAAAAAGGCATTGGTTTGAGATCACTGATGATGTCGATCCCCCCCCCTCCCAATGGTTTCCATTCGTGCAATTGGTTCTTTCCTCTCGACGGTCCTGTGCTAGGCTTTTTCCGGTTGAGAAGCAAGCCCAAAAAATAATGGGTAGGATAAGCTGTGATGAATGATCGCCGATTTGTCGGCTTCTTCTTCGCAACTTTTTGAGTAATTGCCGCGCAATTCGGCTTCCCCAAAGGAGCTTCATCATCATGAGTTTTTGAATTATTTGATGGGCTCGCTGATCCACCCAAACATTCATTCTTCTCGTTCTCTCACCGCCGTCACATTTTGGCAGCAAAATGCTCCTAAACGTATGTGTGTGTGTGTAAAACGGACATGAATCGGTTGCCATAAATCAGAAGTGAGGCGCGATTTAGTGCTGCCGCCGCCGCCGCCACTTTTGTTTGTTGGGTCCCCCCCCCCCCTCATCGTCGTTTGAAAATTGATGAGCCGAATTTTGTTGCTGTTGTGCACCGTCACGCCAAATTGCACACTGTTTATTGTTGCGGGAGGTCTGCGGAAAACTGGATTGGAATCGGTTGCAATTGGAATTGAGGAAACAAACTTGATTGAAAAAAAATTAAAATTGAATGAGAAGAAGAAGAAAATTCCGACAATTTTTTGACGATTTACTGCTGTACGCGTGTAGATTTACGCGCATGCGCCTTGAAAAGGTCTCGCCACGTTTGAGCGCTTATTTTGCTGTTTTCACGTGAATGATTAATTTTTCTTGATGATTTGGCATTTCTTAGAATTTCTAACGTCTCTCGATTTAAAAATTATCGAACCAAACCATACAATGCAAAGCAACCAGTTAGAAGGAAAAGGAAAGGAGCATCCCCGTAAATCTATCCGCGTACAGCGGTCTCCAGACGCCAACTATATACTTTTATACGGTCATCACAATTATTCAATGCTTCGATGTCAGTTCAGATTTCTCCAACTATTCATTATTTTTCTGAGATTCCAACGACAGTATGATCAGTTGATTCAATTTGATGAATTGATGCGATATTCATTTCTACAGTAATCAGCGACATTGCGTCGAAGACAAGAAAAAAGCGCACTCATAAATCACGAATCAAATCGAAATAACTTTGGGGTCTCTCGAAAAATTTCCTGCTATAATTGCATTCGTTGTGTTATCACAATTGTTCACCCCCCCCCCCGCTTCAAATTCTTCTTCTGAACATTTTTGGTTCGTCTTTTCATTCTTCTCTCGTTTGTGTCAACCATTTTGTGTTATTCTTAACATGATTAATGTCACCACGAGGTGTGATTATCAGTCATTTTCGAATCGCAAAGAAAATTTTGGCGGCCCAGACTGATAGGGTGTGCGTGTGTATGTGTGCGTTGATACGAAAGAAGATAGATTTTGACGCTGATTTATTATGTTGGTATTAATGTCATTTTTCTGCAGAAAATCATGATTTTCGTTGGATATAGGCTACATATCATATATTATTATGATTATTCAATTTTTACAATAATAAATAGCCAACAAATAATTATTACAATCGCAAAAAACGAGCTCAAAAAGAGTTTGAATACGGTATCGAAATTCCATCAAAATTTGAATTATCGCCTCGAAAATGTTCGATGGTCCACAATTATGCTCTTTTGTTTTGTGATGGTAATATATTTGAACGCTTTTGTAGGCTTTCAGAGAAAAAATCATGGAATTTATGAGCTGAGAATTAATTTAAAATCAATGATATCCATGGATTCAACTTGTAAATTTCATCGAAAATCCCCAGCTTCACGTCGGGTTTATGAGTGGCACGAATTAGTATCAATTGAGAAAAGTATCATTGTCGGCCATAAAACCCGAGTCGGCGAGGGCAATTAATCTCACTAAAACTCAAACGCTCCAAGTATTTCGAATGTTCATCGAAATCGGTTTGTATCAACAATAATTTAGCACTGCCATTAATCCATATCCCTTTTGATTTTTTTTTCAATTTCGCTTATCTCGTTTCCTTCCGCTTTTTCGCGTTGATGTTTGTTATTTTTGTCGAGGTTATTAATTGTTGTCGCAAAGTGCAAAAAGCATCGACAAACATTTATTTATTTATCTATCGATCTTCTTATCGGTTCGGAGCAGTTCCCATATAAATGAATACTTGGTGATAAGCAAGCTGAGACGAACAACAAAACCACTGCCACCATCATCACCACCAGTAGCCGAAGAAGCAGCAGAGGCAAAAACGCCATATATTTTGAGATAAGATGCTCATAAATTAGGACGAAACGACGGGCGGTTTGTAATGGTCATTATGAATGAGCGTTGTGCTGCCACGGACGATGTGTTGATGAGTTATGAGCACGTCGCGCAATGATTTATGAGTCTTACACCCCATTGTAACATTCTCGCGATAATTGATGCACATTGCCGCCATCAAAAACTCCATAAAATATTTTTTTTCGCGAAACGATTCAAATTTCTCAATTCTTCGGGTCCACCAGGTGCTGCAGAATCATCACAATTCAGACAGTAGGGGTCTGATTAAATTAGAAATGATTCTAGTTTCGATTTGAAATCCAAGATTCTGCAAGGCATTGCTCGAATAGACATAGTCATGTCATTTTGGCGAGCCATCAAACTTTGATGCGATTGTTGGATTCGCTTTCAAATTCTTGAAATATTTGGCAACATTACTCGAGTTGGAATAGGCCGACGAAGACAAAGTGGGCAAAAAAAAACACGCGAAAACAAACACAAAGATTTTGACCCGGCGGCTCTCAAATCAATCAAATGTCGGCGGCGCAATATTTCATTTTCGTGAATATAAATTTATAAATTTCCTCTTGGCACACCCATTCCGAGGTGCCCCTACCCCGTTTCCCTCCTTCTTCAATGTCCCCAAACGTCGGCGTCGTTCCTTTGAGGACAACACCAGCAGTAGTAGCAACGAAAAAAAAAGTTTATGAAAAGAGAACACATTGGAATTTATGGGCCTTCTAGAATCGACAATACTAACAAACACAACGTTTATTGGAATTATTCATTTTATGTGTCTTTTAGAATATTTTTTCATTTTTTTTTGCTCAACCGTTGACGAGTCAAATAAATCAATTTTAATGTTCGGAACGGATGGATGGATGAATGGATAGATGGGCAGTCGACCGGCCGGCCAAACTGACTGACCGGAGCGGCCATAGATCCCCCGGACGATAATAACAATAATAAAAAATAATAATAAGACGAGAAGGAACAGTAAGGTGACGACGTCGTCGACGATGAATAATCGCGATGAGTTTGTGACCCCCATTTTTGGCATGATTTATCGTCGTGAACACTTTTTTGATGTTTTTGTGATTTGTGGATGCCCATTCATCGCATTTTATTTATGAACATAGTTTGTCGGTTTCGAATTGCAAGAATGACTTTTAGTAGGCGAAGAGGAAAAGCAAATATCTTAAATGAGGTCTTCTGCGAGTCGACGATCTTAAATTAGAGCACAACAAGACAATTTGAGAAAGTTGACATGAGAAATCCTCATTAGAGAATGTATCGATTTCCAGCTGATCAGTAGCTGCAAGTGCGCCCCATTGAAAAATTAAGATGTTTGGATGTAAAAAATATTATGGAGAACATAAGAATTCTAAAATATTTAACATTTTTGAAACCTTGATGATTTTTGGGGAACTCTTACCAAGAAATTAAATGCATGCATCAATTTGCGAAATCATGAAAATCCCTGCTCTCCAAAATCGGCCAAATTCTCGTCAGCATCAATTTCTGAGGGTCGTGTGTCATAAATTACGACCTAATGTCAATTTCCTGGGACCCGTGTGCGCTGTTTTGAATTACAGCCTTCCCCCACGCACCGGTCGGCCGCCGCCGCCGCCGCCGCCGCCGCCATCCTCAACAATCCAACTGAGAGTCGAGACCCCCCTTGCCACCCTTTCGTCGGTCATGCTTCATCGTCGTCGTCGTCGTCGCTCTACAATATACAATAGAGCAACAAGTCGTATTTCATTGTGCCGCCGGTTGATTGATGTGTATTGACGCTTGGCTGCCTCTGATTTTGATAATATTTCCGAAATGACACTTAAATTTACGACTTTTTTGTGCGCTGTGCGCCGGCAGTCGAAGCACCAAAAAAACGAGGCGTTATTTCGGGTGCGCCGAGGCCCTGCTGGTAGTTTTGCATAATTTATCGACGATTTTTCATTTTTACGAGCACCCATTTCCAAATGTCTATATACAATATATGATGATGATGGAATGAGAAAGAGAATTCAAAACGATTTATTGCCCCCCTTCTTCAAATTGTTTGAATTCGGAAAAAATGGTTGCAGATCGAAATGCTGATTTCCCGTACAAGTCGGCGGTCATATTACAATACAGCGATACTCCAAATGAAGATGTTTTCTTTTTAAATTTCAATAATGAAAATCTATCAAAACCTTATGGCGGTATGTTATCAATCGGATAATTCAAAAGATTTCGGGTCTCGCGCGGAAATTCTTATCAGGGGAGATTTACGAAAAATAAAAGTTTGATATTTCAGAAAAATTCGACAGAAATTTGTTGCCTCGATTTGAAAATTTGAAAATTGATTTTTGTTTTCTTTAACCCTATTTTACGGTGATGGCCAGTGAGTGATAATTGTGTCAACTTCGTCCCCTTATATGACTAATATCCCTTAATCTCGTACTTCACGTTTATCCGCTATGTTCGAAATCCCTTCCGTCTATCCCATCGAATCGGTCGATTAAAATTGCAACAGCCAAATTGGACATTCATCACCGGGAGTGAGACACTTGTTCAAACCAATATAACAAATGTGCTGCAGCTCGGGAATCAGCGGAAAGATTAATATTCCTCCAACATCACTTTTTCATTAAGCACACCGCGATCGGGTGACGGATAGGCTCATAAATACTTACAGAGGGCTCGATGAGCCGATTGACGGCCATAAATTCTCGCAAGAATCTCACATGTGTGTGCGTGTGTTTTTTCTTCGCATTTCGGCTCGTTCCCGCTTGTTGCGAACTCGAGGTCTGTCCATTGGGGAAGCACGCGAAATGCCGGCGTCGAGAGTGTTGAAAACGGACATTCAAATCAGGCGGGAGTCATTTGTCTCAGCTCCAATTGGCTTCACATATTCTAAATGTCAACTCTGAAGTTGGTTAAACAAAAATGGGGATACTAGTGAGCATCTGAAAGTTGCTGGGAAGGCACCTCTAACGCTGATTGTTTTGAGGAGTGTTGATCAGAAATCGAATGAGTTTGTTGATTGGTACGAAGAGTTAATGAGAACAAGTAAGATGAACCAACTGATTTATCACTTGTTCTTCTCAAAACCTTTGCTTTCAGCGGTGAGAAATGACGGTCATAAAGTCCGAATATCTCAAATGACTGATAGGGCAGAATCAGAACAATTCCGTCGGTTTACAGTATCCTCAAAATTTTGTCAACACAGCGGGAAAAAATGATAAGATCCCCCCCTGTGACCCACATTTTTTTTCCAGATTCAAAGTCGCAAATAGCGAAGCGAAGAACGTCCGCTGGAGATTAATGAGCCACCGACACTGCTCGGTTTTTGATTGATCGTCATCGATAATCTGGAGTGTTTTATTTTGAAATCAGTCAGACACCGACGTTTTTTTTGTTTGCGATTTGCTTCATCATCGTCATCATCAGTTCTTCTTCGTCTTCAATCTTCTTCCCCTTGTTCTTCTTCCTCTTCATCATCATCTTCTTGTGTTACTGCTGCTACTGACTGATGTTGCTGTTTGCTGCTGCTGCTGTTGCCGCTGCCTGTCTTGGGTCGTTGCCTCCTGTTGATGATGTCGATGATGGGCAAAATGATGAATGACACAAAAGTCCGATGAGCGTGCGGCTAGTTGGTTTTTGTCGCTGAATTGATGGCCGTTTTCGAGGCATGTTTCGACACTCGGCTCCCGTGTTTTCTCACTGATCTCGTCAGCTTGCCAAATTTCAGCAAACAAAAAATAGAGGCACTTTGGAAAAAACGGAGAAATTTTCAAAAGTTGGGAAGATGTTTGGTTGGGTTGATCCCTATTGGGATTTGTGGTGTTATTTTTGAGAACACGGCGGGTTATAAATCTTTTAAGACAATTCGAACATATATTTTCAATTTTGAAAATTGACATCAAAAACTTGATAGCGCAAAATTGAAAAGCACCCAAAATTATGATATTATCTGAAACCCCTCCTCAATTTTCAATTTTCTTTTTTGTTCGCGAAGCCCAAAATTTGCACAAAAAGAAAGCGTCTTTTAAGTGTCGATCCTTTTCGAATATAGGCGTCACCGAATGTTGTCGAATAGATTTCAAAACTGGCAGCTCGCCATGATTAATGATGACGATGACGATACAAAGCGATCGGCCGCGCGCGCGCGCACCCCCACCGCCACGTTCAACAATTCCCAAATTCATAATGTTTCGGTTTGAATAATTAACGAGCCGCCCATTAATCACCGTCGGCCGTGTGAGGGACCCCTCGTCCAAAAATCGCGATTGATGGTGAGAAACTCAACAGACGGCTGATGTCACAAATCTCTTTTTTTTCCGACGACTCGCGCGGATTTATGATCACTGTGTGTTATTCTAATGATAATAACATCTGCCCGTCCGATGGTTGTTAGTTGACTAGCAAATTGGGCGAAAATATAAAAACGAAAAAGGGCGGCGAATGGGGAGCGATCCGTCATACTCGTCAAATGACAAATCGTTTTTTTCCAGTCGGCGGCTGGAAGTCAAGAAAGAACATTTCCGAAGAACGCTTTGACTTATCTTTCTCATTCATCATTTTGCTTTTTCGAGAATGCGCAACATTTCGTCTCAAGCCCATTTTTCAAGCTTTGCGGTTTCTAAACGACTACTGTACAAATGGCAGACGAGGGATTCAGATGGCGGAAGAAGACGAGCGGCGTCGTATTCAAAGGCGCATGACGACTCGCGAATGAACGGGTTCAGAACGGACGTCCGACTTCTCGTAAATCGACACTAACGAATTGTTTTCACTGACATTGTCCAAGTGCAATCGCCGTTTTCAAGGACTTGGTCCCTTTTGTCCATCTAGAACCCGAGAGGATTATGGCCTGCGATTACGGTAGCCAGGTTGACCCTTGTTAAACAACAATTATGTATGTATTATGTATGTGCAAGGTATTCGCACCCTAGCCCGAAACACATTCATATTGACACGCTACCTGCATTCACCGGATTATGAACAGCCCATTGATTCTAATCCGCTGGTTTGCCGCTGAGCCCGGTGGTCCCGCAGCTATTCAAACAGCGCGGTCACCACTAATAAACACACGACACCACCACATACATAATTATCACGTCGAGATCGGAGGTCGATTGTGGTAAACGAGACGAATGTGCCAAAAAAAACACACACACACAGCAGCGAGCGATGAGAACACTTTGGAAAAGGGAGTACACGCACTTGAAAATCGAAACAAGAGCACGCCGTTTAGTGTGGAATTTGGTACAGAAGAGGTTGGTTGTTGAGTCGAGTACCCACTTGAGAAGGTGCCAGGCCTAGAAGAGCCCTTATGAGGAAGAAGGCCCTACTGGAAAAAAAACACACACAGAAACACATATATAATACTTATTGACTGATGGGTTTTTTATTCTTTGGCGGCAACCAACTCCTCAAATACCGATTGAAAAACGGGACCTGACAGTGGTAATCGATCAATGTCAATCGCTGGATGACAAGCGTTGGCGAATCATCGTTGTTGCGATATACAACAAATCGATTCCAGTTTAAAGGCACAACAACGCTTGACAAAAATTGTGTACGGTAATCATCAAATTGTGAAGCATTGTGTGAACACCTGTTGGTTGCAATACAATGCCGACATTTGGTCAAAGGGAAATAATTATTGAAAAAAAAATCTGATAACACCGTGGAAAAAATTATTCGAGTCCAAAACCTTCATTATCATGTTTCAAGAAACATCGATCCAAAGATTTTTCTTCGGTTTAGCCACTGTTTTCTTTCGAATCAGGTTCATAGTGAACCTCGGCTTTCTCAAGATTCGTAGTGCCCCCCCCCCCACCCCTCCTATTACCATATTTGAGCTCGTGTGTATTTGTGTAATACAGTAATCGTTGTCTCCCCCCCTCCATTCATTAGTCTCTAACACAATATTTACTCATCTCGCGCACATTTACAAAAGTAACAATCTACGGGGCCGCTTGATGGCTCGCATTAATCCTCTTCTTCGCAACACAGGTGTAATCCGCTATTTGCGAGTCGACGATGACGGTCACTACGCTGACACCGGAGGTCGGCAACTCCTTTGAAGTGTCAGACTTCTGAAGACGAACACTCGAATATACACATCGACATCCGTCAATCAAATCGCCGCTCGATGCCCAATAAATACGCTGTCAATGGCAAATTGCAGATGCACACACAAACATACATACAACACAAGAGATTTATTTGATTCGCCTCACTTCTCATGCAAATGTGCCCCATTGAGCGCGCGTTTTTGCCGATTTTTGACGGGCGAACTGATGGCGTTGATGCCGGAAGTCGCACGCGCGATTGATGGCCCGGAAAAGGGTAATTGGTTGTGAAAAAAAAAGGTGTGACATTTGATGGCCTCGGCTTGCTGCTTTTTTGGCACGAAATCCTTGCAACCTCTCAAGAAACGAGATTTTCCGCTTCTTCGATCTCATTTCTCTAATCTCTTTTTTGTTTTCGTCATTTAAAAAACTATTAATTACGTGGGCGAACGAGTAAACCTTGGGCGCACATAAAAACGGAGTGTCGTTTGAATCTCTTGATTCCCGACACTGAACCTTTAACTATGCTAACTATAAACATCGAGACAATTTGTTGAAAAATTCTCAACAAAAAAAGCGTCATAGTTGTCATTTTCAATCTCTTTCCACACGCACTCCCTCACAGATGCCTCGCCAGAAAATTGATTGATTGTCGGCCTAACATGAGTAATCAATCTTCGTTTCAAGACTCGTGTCGATATGGCGGCTCATCGTCTCCGGGACCGCGAGCGGGCCGCCCATTTCTTTGTGTAGACAACAAACATATCAAAACTTGTTGGAGTGAAACGCCACGGAGCAACGCACCCAGCAGCTCCGAGGCCCCCAAGAGCCTCGTTTGTCATCACAGGCCTGTCAAAAAATGGCTCATCAGCGTCTTTCCGACACGAAAAAAAACACGAATGTCTCTGCTCATCTCCTAAAGAGCTCTAAAATCTCGGCGGGTTTCAAAACTAATTAATTAGAGTTGAAAAGCGCGCACACACACAGACACTCAAACACATCAAAAAGATCGAACCGACCGACTCATCACACTTGCGATTCATTCAATTAGCACCTATACAACCCTCTTAATGGGGAAAATTGATGGCAGCAGCTCGCCCATTCGATTTTGATGATCAAAACAATTGAGCAGATGAAGATGAAATGGGCAAAATAAATGGCCGGAGCGAGAAATTTTTCCAACCGAAATTATGAGTTGGTGATGGGATCGGATAGAAGACTCCATTCTCAAATCAGAAAAGAGAAAAAACAGTGGAAATACTTAAATTTTAAGAAGAAATTAATTCTACGTGTATGAATCATGCCAATTTAATAAACGAGATGCTATTTACGCTAAATGTTTGGCAGGTGTAAGAATGGAGTGTCGTTAATCTACCCGTTTAGTTTCTTCCCTTGTGACAGGTAAAAGCTTCTACATTTCCCTCCAGATGCTCAATCAACCCGTCGATCCCGATGAATGTTGAAAATCAAGGCCACGAGGCAGGTAGGATCGATGAGTTTTGTTGTCACTTCCACAGAGGAAAAACCTCATCAATAAAATCGGAAATGTTTTGGAACAAAGCCGTTCGTTTGCCGCATAAAAACATACGATCGACTTGAGAGACATTTTTCTACTGCATTTTTTTATGATTATTGTCATTTTATAGACTCTTTGGCCATTTTTATGACTATAAAAATGCCTGTATCAAATGCTGTTGCGCGCGTACGTTCTACATATTTGAGGAAATGTTGCGAAGCGCAGTGATAGGGTTGGTTTCGTCGGGGGGTCTGATTGACTGACTTGCTTCATTCAATTCATTCATTGTCAAAACGGAGGAAAATTAACGAGCGACCATAAAAAATTGTTTGAAGCTTTTGGGTTTATTCTTTTCGAGGCGAAACGAGAAAACAAGAGAAGCGTGATGAGCGTCGGCAACGGCAGCAAAACAAAGTCGTATAAGTTTCGCCGGTTGTCGCGTGTTTGTATGTTTTACGAGCATTTTATTGTGATTTAATATGGTGTTGCGAATGGGCGACGCACGATTGAGAAGAGAGGAAGCAGTATCAGTGTGATCATGTGAGAGGCGCTCGTAAATAATTTTCAGATCGCAACTTTCTTTTGTGTATGTTGGCCCAATACACTCGGATAATTAAAGTGATTCATTAATGAGAGGACATGCAAAAATAAAAACGAATAATAAAAGAAGAAAACCGACATTTTGCAACACACACGTAGAAGAGTACACACTCATGATTTAAAAGAAAGAAACAAATATAAGGAGACTTTCGTAATATTTACAACCAGAACATCGGGACCCGTTTTAAGCGCTGAACATTTCGAAAAGGTAGGCATTGAAAAAAAAAGTTGGCACAGATGAAATCTAACAACTATCTAACGATGTAAAGCTTCTATGGATGTGGCATTGATGACATTAAACGTTGGGTGTACATCGCCTGGAGTGGGAACGGAAGCATCGGCATACTCATCGGGTTCATTGTCGGCATCGTCGGCTTCGCATACGGATTGAAACGGACCTGAGATGCTGATGATGATGGGCGAGAAGTCGGCGTCTTGGTAATCTTTGGCGATTCTGACTTTGGTGCCGAAGAAGCAGAGGATGGTGGCGATGGTGTATGCACCGACTGGAAATTGAGGAATTGATACAAATTGATTCGTTTTCATTATTTACCTTTACGTGCTCATTGAGCGCTTCTTGGCTTTCAAACGTTTTTCCGCAGGTTCCATTTGGCTGCGCCCAAAGGCATTGATGCTTCTGTGTGCTCGGGGTCGACTCCGATGGCTGCGCCGGCGATTGCTTTGGAGTCGCTGGTGTGGCTCCGGCGGCGGCAGCAAGAAGCGACTGGTATGACGGCATGCCGGATGATCCAGACACTGTTGGCATCATTCCGGCGTAGGCACTGAACAATGGATGGGTCGCGAACTGGGCCATCATTTCCGGAGTTGGTCCGGCGCTGCTGGAGGTTGGAATGCATTGGGTGCATCCTGGTGTCATGCATGGTTGACGCATCATGGCGAACGGGCACGGCATTCGTCCCATGAATCCCGGGAAGGCGCCGGGAAACGCCATCGGATAAGGCATCATTGGATTGAAGAATGGGAACGGCATTGGGGGCATTCCCATTGGGAATGGCGGCTTTGGAAGTCCGGGGAACGTCATCGTTGGCTCTTTTGAAGCTGGTGTGCTTCTTGGAGACGTCTTCGGCTTGACATCCACCTTCTTGTCGGTGTTCTTGTTGCTCAGATCGCTTGGAGATTTCTTCGAAGGGGTCTCCGGAAGACCGATCGTTTCACATGTTTTCGCGAGAAGTGCAAGGGGCGATTTGCCAGGCTCCATCTGGAAATCGAAATTATCAGTAATTGAAGCCTAAGGACACACTTCATAAACGTGTGCCTAAATGAGAAAAGAGTGAAAGAAAGCGACGAAAAAAAAAATGAAGGACAGCATGAGTGACGGGTCCGAGGAAATACATAATAAATCCGACATGACAGCACAAGATGGATGGAAAAGGAGTTTGACACCCCGAAACGACCTCTCATGGTGAAGAATCAAGACAATACAAACACATTGAGAAGTGGTATCACTCACCGAGCTCGACTTAAAATCAGTAATATATTTGGTGCATGCAGTGACCATTCTTGAGGAATCGAATGTTTGACAAATGAGAAGAGGCGGGCAGCTATTTGATAGAAGGGGGTGTGGTGTGGTAGATGGGAGATCGAGAGAAATATGAAAAAGGTGTGAACGAACGAACACGCTCACTCACTCACCAGCAAGCACTCACTCGGGCCGACTCGTGTATTATGTCGGAGGCCGACAATTTCGGGGGAGGCGTGGTCGGCCGACCAGTGACGATGGGCGGGGCCAGCCAATCGGTGCAGAGGCGGGGCGTGAAAACAAGACAAACTGACATATATCAGTGAATTTATGATGTGTCAATTGAGCGATTGAAGGTTTGAAGTTAATCGGTGATGAAGGAGAAGAAGAAGAGACAAGCAGATAAGAGGTGAAACGGCGACGAGCAAATTTTTTGATTTTTTTTCGGAAGAAAGATAAGTATTAAAAAATCTGAAGAACACATTCCACTGAAATCGCGATTCCGGGATGCCCAACAAATTTTTGAATTTTAAACGGTTGCTAAAGTCACCTAACAACCGCAGTTTGTTCTAATCTCAGATCAACATTTTGCAATAATCGTTCAAATCGAGGAGCTCGTTTCTCGCAATTTTCAATATGACATCATCCAGGTGTATATTTGAATCTTTTCGAGAAAAAAGTTAATTTTCTAACCTTGCTCAAGATTCTTTAATAACGAAGTGAAAGAATTGTTTAACCTATTCAGTTAACGATGAGGTAATTAATATCGAAGAATAATCAAGAAGGCTATCTGAATTTTCAGACTCAGATAGGAATGGACTTATTCATGCAATAAAAATGTGTTTAATAAATAAAACATTTTTGCAATGCAGGTTTATTAAAAAAACGCAATTTTAACGTTTCATTTATTTTCCTAAAAAGAATAATGACAGAATTTTATTGTAAAACCGAACCAAATTTTGCCATATAAGCTAGTATTTGTTTTCAATTCCCAACAAACTGTAGTTTTTTTTAATTCACTTCTCATACCAAAATCTGTTCTGCTCGCTAGCTTCTCGTCACTGATAAAAATCAATTAGAATTTAAAACATTTTAGAAGTTTATTGTCGCTGCTATCGGCTCATAAAAACGTGAAATTAATGCTCCTTGGTTGATAAGAAAAGGTCGTAAAATGTGCAAATTGTCTGATTTATGACATCTAATGATGACCAGTGGTCAATTTGAAATCGATCGAATGTTTTCGACGGTTTTGTCACAAAGTTTAGCGACAAATCCCGAACGAGTCGTTGCGTACCCAATAATTAGGGACCCTTTAATTTGGCGAACACCCTCAATTAGTAACGCCTAATTAAGTCATTTGACGAGGGTCCCTCGTTTTTGGACAGCTACCTACATACGCATAATTGGGTGCAAAATCGTGTCAAAACATAACAAGGTGACACGCCACCTGTAGATGTTGAGATGATACCGGCATCAGAAGATAACTCGAACAAGGATGGCAGGCGTGCGACGGCACGTTCCTCTCGCAGAACTCGGCGTGCTCCTTTTGAGATAAGATTGACTGAAGAGCACTCATGATGGATTAGTTATGTGAGAACAATTGGCACTTATCGGATTATGAAGAACTAATGCAAAAAGCGACTGACGGGACGTTGATTGATCATTCAAGGGCACTTCGGATCGAGTGCAAAGACGTCAATTAAATTTTTATGATGGTCCCTGAGCCGAACATCAAAAGAGGCATTAAGACTTGAATACGGTTAAGGACCAAGAAAAGAGCAGAAGCACCTTACTGTTAAAATGAGCCTATGAAATTTATTGGAAAGCAGTAATTCAGAAGCGAATTGTTAGTAGAATTAGTGTTCAAGATTCTTTTTCACATTAAACCCCCCCCCCCCAAAAAGTGAAACGGGAGTTTCAAAACTCACAGATTTCCCATTTGTCGGTTGAACCTCGAAAAGGCAACCTCCCATTTGTGTCACGTCTTGTTCGCACATCAAATATGTCAACGTTAGCTTCTAGCACCCACCGCGGATTCACACCATTGCGTCAATTGATCCCTCGATGTCAATAGGGTGCTAACATGGCAGTTAATGGTGCGAATTGCAAACATTTGGCGGTGAAAATCAAGATTTGAAATAAAACAAATACAATAAAATAAACGGTGGCGCGTGCGACAGTTTTATGAGATCCTCTCACCGGATTGCGCGACTACTAAGACGACGACGACGACGACGACATAAGGTTGCGCGCTTTTGAAACGCCGCCCGATTGTAAACCGAGACTGTAAATCAGTCAACGAGCAACGAACGACGACGCAATAACACAAGATGGATTGATGACTCTTTCTTCTCGCATTTCATCTACTTGGAATTATTTCCACGGGACCTACTCGTTTAGAGCGACTGCGGAAAATTGACTGACATTGATCCTCGCGCAGAACTGAAATTGTGTGTAATTGGTTAAAGGCGCACACCGCCCAGCGGGACCCTTTCATTAAGTTTCTGACATTTAGCCAATTTTCCGACGCCGACAATATCGTTTCAGACGATCGAATTCAAATGAGAGCTGACAGTTTACCACCAGCTGTGGACCATCAATTTATACTATATATTTATTTATTCGTCAACAGAACACTTTTGGATCAAATGTCTTCGGACGGTAACCTTCGACTGATGACTAACCATTTCATAACAAAAAGTTGGAAAGGAATAAAATTGAAAGGATGCCCATAAAAATCGTCGACCATCCCCATAAAAACATCGTTATCAACAAGAGAAGCCGCTGAAAAAAAAAGAAGCCTTTTCAACCCCAAGACGATTATTGTGTCGGAAGAGCATCTGGCCAATAAACACTCGACCAACACATGTACTCGCAATCTCATATTGCACTTCTTAATAACAAAAAGCAATACCAAATTGAAGGCGCCGAAACACGATACGGGGGGGGCCTCTTGGACTACGCAACTCATTCGTTAACGGACTGTCAAACATTCATTCATTCAGAGCGTCGGCGGCTGCCCTCTGTCAATTTCTCACATTTGCTATTAACTAAACAATTAGTGCATATTTGGCCTTTTTTGTTCGAATGGCCGCCATCGAACACACTCCGAATGCATGGAATCGAGTTTTTTTTGTGCAAATTAATAGGCTCATCGTGCAATTGGACTTTGGACATAAAAAATTGAATTGAATATGCAAAGTGATGGAAGCAAAGAAAAACGAGCGGAGGCACTTTGAGGGGAGAATTGGGTGCAAAATAATGAAAATGAAGAATGTCTTAAGAATTGGAAAAGAAATGATGGAATGTTTTCAAGCAATTGGTGTCTAATTCTGAGTTCGTTGCGAAACATTGGAGAATTCAAAACGAATATCGAATTCCAACAAATTCGAAGAAATGTCAAAAGACTAGGAATAAAATCGTGTTTCTTTGATGTCAGTGACGTTAATTTAAATCATCCCATATCGGATTGTGACACTTTCGATAATCTAAAGAAGTTCATCAGTCACCACAAATTATAAAATTAATCGAACACGGTGATTATCAAGCCTATCAATCGCTATCAAATCCTTATAATAAATGTGTCTGGATTGGATCAAGTTGATCAGATGATTCGAATCTTAATGGATAGGATCGGATTGGATTGGATTGGATCCTAACCGAAAAGAAACCTCCGGAACAGGTGTCAACGTTTTTACGAGCCGCGCTCTTTCTTTTTTATATTATTTTTTATTTCGGCTTTAACGGAACCGTCGATTCATTCCACCCATCCTAACATCTCTTGGCGGTAGCAATTTACCTGAGGTTTACGATGTGCATTCGATGCGATTCAGAGGCGGCCATCGAGGACGACGAACACAAGAATGTATCGTTTGAGAGTGTGTGTGTGTGTTTCTTTCATTTTTCTTATTGATGCTATAAAATCGAATGCGAGTGACACAAGGCGAAAACAAACCAGATCACTGTTTTATGTGATTCATACTACTATCAAGCTGTGACGGATGCCAAGGGGTCAAATGGTTTCTTATTTGGAGAAGGCGCAACATTTTCAAGCATATGGTCAAGGAAGGTAAGATGAGAAGCAGGATGAGGTCGCTTCAATGGTCCGTAAACAAACAGGCCGAACAACCAATCGACCTGGTTACGGTAATTAGGGATTTCTAGTAGGCACATGGGGGGGGGGAGACGGATTATCCGGCGGATCAACAATACTTGTTGCCGTCAAAGAAGTCAAACACCGCGCTATCAATCAACCGACTTCGCTTTTCACAAAAATCTCGCCCTGAACGAATTATTTTGGGCTTGTTTTGATTGATTTCTGTCTACATTCGTGTGTGTGTGTCAATGAATTCAAAAAAATCCGAACGATGCGACCCGCGCGCCTCGCCGGCACTGTCAATTCGAATTCATCAACATCAAAGGTACCGCTCGTCAAAAAAATGTCCGCCTTCACTAAACTGCTGTATGTGTATGTGTATAAGAAAGGAAGTGGGAGGTATAGAATTTGAAGAGAAGCACCAGCAGCCGGCAACACATTCATACGCAATTTATTGCATTAAATTTTGAATTTTTTGATGAACCGGCTTTGACGAGCAAACGACACTCCAGTGAACATGCGCCTGGCGTTTAGTGCGCGAATAGGAGTACTGTGATGGCAATATTCGCATTAAAATTCAATTTCACGCTAGATTTGTCGGTCGTCGTCTTCGGTTGTCTCAGCTGACAAAACATTAATTAATGAGAAGTGAAACACGGATTCTCGCGCAGATTTTAATCTCGCGTTTGAGGCGAAAAAGGGACATTAATTACACTGAAAAAATGGCGAACCTGACACTCGCTGAGATAACATTTGTGCCTTTATCGAACCGCCACCGAATTCTTTTATCAACACTACTAGAAAAAATATTCCAAAGAGAGAGAAGGGGGGGGGCGAAATTCAACAAAAACATTAAAACGTAAATGGGGGCCATAAATCGGCACGGAAAAAGGTTGCCAAATAAATTTAATGGCAGTTGTCTTTCTTCTCCCGCTACGGGTCTTCGCCATCCGTTTTGGAATCATAAAAACCTGTCAAGTCGCACAGCAAAACGCCAATTTTTTTTAGTTGGTTGGAGACCCTCATTTCGAATTGCCGCCCTCTTTTAAACGGGTTAAATATAAGGCGTATTCGAGAATGATGAGTTGCAACACTATAAAAAACGTAGATAAATGGTGCTCATACGATTTATGACCGTCATTTGCGGCGCGTTTGATGATAAAAAAAAACGCATCTCGTTTGATAGGCAGGTATTGGCGAACTCGAAACCATTTTCGGGGGCTATGTTGCGATGGCGAATCTCCGTCCGCACATCACATCTATCAAATGAGCCATACATTTTGTTCGTCATGGGTGGCCCTATGGGCCTTTGTGCTGTCGTCGGACTACCGTGTCGCGCCGACGCGTGAAATTAATTGCGCCATTCGCATTTAGCGCGGTAAATGTATGGATACACACTCCTCAACCAACTCCTCCGAATTGTCAACTCAATTCTTTTTGGAAGAATGACTCCCTTGCGAGTTTTCAGGGAAGTTCCACAAACGCCGAATGTGATGAAAGCGAAGAGCACTTCAAGAGCCTAATATTATTTTTAGGGTACTTTGTGGAGACCACTAAAACGTCGGCGCAAGTGTCCTTGATGGTCTTCAAAGACGTACCAAGCGCAGATCCAAATCTTCTTCTAACTTTCTAGGAGCAGGTTATCCGATTTATGACACCATGGTGTGTTGTAACACCATATATATATATATATATGTAAATATATCTTCTAACAAAATCGGGTTCGTTCTCATCTCAAACACAACTCATGGTATTAGATTTACGAGCGCTTTGGATCGACTCGATCTTCGTCGGCTGAGGGCATCCAAATTTTTAATTTACGATTATTATTATTGACTGTCTCTCACGCGCACATACAACGCGATTATAAATATCAACAGACGGGTTTTTGGTGGACCCACCCGATTCTGTATTCAACAATGATTAATTGCTCTTTTTGATGGGGACTGTGATTCGGTCGTCTTCCTCTAGCGCGCCTTTCTATCTGATAGACATATTTATAGAGAAAAGACAAAGGTGACAGTAATTTATTATAGTTGTACGGCGGCCCGGCAGCCTGTACATCAATAAATCAACTCGCGTATCACATTCTCCATCTTTCGTGTGTACATAAGTTTTTGCTGTCGCAATCTTAAGTACGCAATTGTGCCGACAGCGAACCGTCCGGTTCCATGGTGTAGCGGTTAGCACTCAGGACTTTGAATCCTGCGACCCGAGTTCAAATCTCGGTGGAACCTATCAATTTTTGCTTTTGTTTAATAGGTTTTGTGTTGCGACTTTGTAATTAACGCTATTATTATATTCTCGTCATTGATTCACCGCTATGACCCTTACGATTCACTTTAATCAAGGCACTTATCGAGCCGAGACGATACAAAGGTATAATTATGTCCCCCCACTGTGTCGTATGTGGGAGGGGGTCCTAATCGCGCAATACTGTTTGTTTTATTGTATCACGATTAGAAGGATGGTTGCCGCTCCCGTTGACGATGGGGACCTGAGATTATAATGAGATGAGAACAGACAGATGGTATTAGATCAAAAATAATTAGAGGGGGGATTCGTGGTGGGGACTCGGCAATGAAATTAATGGCATCCCATCACAATGTTTTATTGTGATTTTTGAATTGGGGGACGAAAAATCCTAAGGAAATCATTCAGACCTCAAAAAATTGTAGATTTTTTTGAATTGCTCTGGGCAGAGGCTCATAGTAACACTGGTGAGGTCTAGGAAAATTGTCCTAAAAAATTTACTTCGGCCACGGCCACAATTTATGGATTCGGCACTTATTTAAATTGAATTAAATGAACACGTATATATTGCATGTGTTAACATACTAAATCTGTTTTCAAACTCCGAATATCAAAAAGTTATCAAAAAACACACCGAATATCAAAAAAAAACATTTTTGTTGGAATAAAAGTAAACCGAGAAAAAGCATTGCACACTATTTCAAAAAAGTTTGACTTTGATTGTATGCTGTAGTTTTATTTAGCAGATTTTATGTGCGTATATTAACTTTTCAATATTTGAATATGCCGGCCAACTATTCTGCGTCACAGATTGTAGATTGCGTTGCATTTTCATTTACGAAAAGTACTTGCCTCATATGGGATTATTAGTAGCCGAGAAAGACACTTGACTGCCGCCAATGATGTGACAGACGTGCGCCTCATTGGCTCAGTGGCAGCACAGATAAACGGCGGCATAGGCACAATGGAAGCATAGTGGAACGGCTGTGGATATCATAGGAATCTTATATGCAAGTTATATGGAAGCATAATGGAAGCATTTTTTTGCGGAACCGCGTGTTTCGTATATGGAATGAGCCGTATGCCTTCCATATGGGAAAATAAGAAAACAATTTGATTGCTGTATTCAAAATTTATTTCATATTAACACATTTATTTAATTTAAAATAAAAAAAACAACAATGAAATGAATTTCAATTAAGATATAATCAAACCATTAGTTACTGGCAACTGCCGAACTATTCGAATCATTGTCAGTACTGACATCGAGCGGGACGCTGTAATAAGTAGATTATAATGGGCCTATTAATTTGAAAAACTTGTAAACCATTGTTACGTAAACTAAATTTTTCGAGAAAATACAATCAGTTTTTTTACATCAATAATTTTCTTAAAAATAAAAATAATTTATTTTTATTGCATTTTTGGAAACCCTTTAGTGCACAAAATAAAAAGTGAATTGGCGGAAGAAAGAACAACTCCAAAATTTGAAGCAAAAAGGCATTTTGGTTAAAATTTCAAAGACATATGAATACTCACATCTGAGGGTTGCTGGTAGAATCAAGCAGCTTCCTTAATTGCGCCGCGAGCGCTTCCGGCGCTACACCAAATTTCCTTTGAAGTCGTTGGCGCATTCTATCGCTTAATCAAATAAATAAATTAATAGTCATAGTTCAAAATCTTACAGAAGATTATCCATGACTTCTCGAACCATGCGTAATGCTTTCGCTTTGAAGTCATTTGTCGGTTGTTGCCCAAAGCCATGGATAAGAGCATCTGTAATATAGATATTTGCAATAAAGTATAGGATCTTTATATAGTCGGCGTCTGGCGACTTCTGTACTAGAGCCCCACTTAAAAAGATAAATGCCACTGAATGATATTGGTACGAAGGCTGTACGGCAATCGGAAATTTCGGCGATTCGGCTAATGGCAAATTACCGATCGAAATTTTCTTCGGCAATTTGAAAAACCGGCAATTTCGGCAATCGGCAATTCCATTGCCGCACAGCCCTGATTGGAACCAAATAATCAACAAGCTTTAAACTTAGGAAGTACTTTATAAAGACTTCATTGCGCATATTTTTCTAATTGAAACCATTTCTGGAGTCGAACAGGCCAATTTTTGATGATAACAACTTACAAATTGGGCGTACGAAGGTTTAGGAATTGGCGTTGATTTTGTTGTTTGTGAGGACTGTGGAGAAAAATTTTTTTGCTGAGTTGGCGAGTAAATTGGACTATCTGGATCTGAAGTGTCGAGCGAATTTGGTTCCATGTTAGGGACTTCTGGTTCTTTGTTATTGACTTCTAGAGCAGTTTCAGTTATATCTGACAACACTCTCGATCTTGTCTTCATCTGTAAAAAATTTCAAAACATTATGTTTTATTAAAAGAAAAAAGCGAGCGATAATAAAAAATATGTTAAAGTAAATAAAAATAAAACGGATTCGATGAGAAATTAAACACAATTCGATTGAGAAAATATTTAAATTCGATTTTAAAAGTGTCGGAAACGATTTGAAAACATCGTATCGATTTTAAAATTTTCGAATGCTATCAATTTATTTTTGGTTTCGATTTTGATGATAAATATGAAAATTTTTCCTTTATTTTTTAAAAACATTTTTCCTTTAATTTTGAAAAAAATTCTTTAATTTTTGACAAAAAAAAACACAAAAAATCTTGAAAATTCATTGAGAAAAAGCAAAAGGACAAAAATTTTGAAAACGAATTTCGAAAATGTGAGGCGTGGCCGCATTGTGCAAAGCGGCGCACGGTTTTGCAATGCTGCGGCACGCCTCTTCTACGCGCGTCTGCTACCAGTTTGGAGCAAATTGTGAGTAGTTTGCGATGCCAATTTCGGAAAAACCGGCAAAAATATATTAATACGACTAAATTGTAGTTGGCAATCTTTAAACAAAGTGAGGAACAGTTGACTGAATTAACATAAATCTGAGTAACATAAGTCATTAAATGGTAGAAGCTAAATTTCGTCCGTTGTGTATCATGTAATTTTCAAATTTTCATTGTTTATATGATAGCATAAGTTTTTTGTATTGATTTTTCTAGAAATTGTCTTTGGTCTGCCGTCCAGACGCCAATTGTATAATGTTTATTGACATATGATTATTTTATCCATATTCCATCCATATTTGTTCCACGGCTCGCAAACACCGGAAGCATATTCATCCCGTTTTCATTCCATCCATATTCGTCCCATAATTCTTCCACAGCCACTAAGAATTACATTATGCTTCCTATATGGAAGCATTATGCTTCCGTTCCACAGATTTCCCACAATGCTTCCATTATGCTTGCGTCGCGCTTAATCAGTGAGAGCGTCTGTCTAGTAAACAGAAGGTCGCTGGTTCGATTCCAGCATGAGGCACTGAATCTTTTTGCAAATTATTACAAAATAATATAGGATATTTCTGGAATTTTTTCGGTATATCCGAGCCACCAACGCTCATGTCATTTTTCCGGGCAAATGCGCCAATTACTCAACGAAAACTGACATAAATTGCGCAACGAAAACTCGGTTTCGGTTTAGATCAAACGGTTGCGAAATGCGTTGCGCAACAATCCGTGTTACGCAAACGAACGGACAAATACGCATCTACATGACATAGAGGGTGGCGGATTAATTGACGCGCACGCAACCCGACACAGTACATACCGTAAGAGGTGAGCAGGCGAGCAATGAAGGGTAATAACAAGTTGGGGGATTGCGTAACTCGATGGGGAAACTGACGAGTGCTGTATGTAATATGAGACAATTGTATCCGTTCAAAACTGTCGGATGGTCGGTCGATAGGTTCTTCGAACAACAATGCGACGGCTCATTGTCTCGAACTCTTTTGTCTTTTTCCAATAGGGGTTATGTTTCGCAACGAAGCCCTATTATTTCAAACACAATTTCCAATTGTTTCGTCGGTTTCTCGAAAAGGATCGAATTATTGTGCAATTGGATTAAATTGCACGCGATTTTGAAAAATTCAAATATTTTTTTTGCAAATCGCCGTTTTGTCGAAAACTTGGCAAAATTTCGTTGTAGGGGGGACTCTGAAAATAGATGCGAGTTTCTGGGTACGGTAGCAAAAGTTCAGATGGTTTGTTTTATGATTTGAAGCGGTTGTCGATTCTTGAAAACAGCATCATAAAATTGATGAGATCCAATAAAAATTTTATTTTTTTCAAAACTTTAACGAAATCTATAAAATTCGAAATGAAAAAAAAAGATTCGAGACAAGATTTTTTTCGTTTGTTGTTTTTATTCAAATGAATCGTATTTCAACCCATACAATGTTCAATATGCACCAATAAAAAATGTCGTAAAATTACCATGCGCCTATAAAAATCTATTTATTGATGTGTTGCGCCTTTTGACGGGAAAAAAAACCATTTATGGCACTACTCATTCCGATTGAAATCAATGAATATGTAAACATTTTTTTCTATCGAGTTATCGCGATAATCTCCAATTAAATCCGGGGGTTCTTCACACCTAATTATACCAATTTTGTTGTCACTTTTAACCAGGTGTGAATTCAAAAAATTTTCTCATTTCTTCTCTTTTTTTATTGGGTCGAAAACATGTGGCAAAATGTGTCGAGTGGTCGTAATGTATCCATAAATCTATCAATTAACACGAATCGTTTCCTCATCCGGTCGGAGATCAAAACGCGCCGCCGAACAATATTTCGAGGACGAGCGCACACGACGCGCCGCAGTCCGAACTAGCCGCGTGGTTTGAAAATTGAATAAGTGGCGTTTGTTCAATGATAAATGAGCCGAAAAATGAGCGAATAAATTTGGATGGGTGGTCGTTTCTGTGTCGGAAAAATGAGCGCAATTTGCGAGCTATTCGACACACGATGGTCGATGAGTTCAAATGAGTCGCTGTCTAATTTGTGGTGGCGCCACCCATGGAAATAATGTGTCGGGCGCCCACCCGCTAAAATTTATGAGCCTTTAATTCATTAAAATTTGAATTTTTTATCGCTGAGAAGAGAGGAACAAACCATGTCTCCGAAGGTTTCGAATTCAAGAATTTTCTCTGAAAAATGCGAACCAGGCGAGACGGTTTTCGATTCGCTGAAAGCATGATATTCTCATTCGGCGATCGCATTCTTAGTTCGCCGGTTCCCAAGATTTTTGTTGGTTTATTCGAGATGATTGCCCTCTCGCTGAACCCCATTTCCGAATTCGCCAATAACGGAGTCGAAATGCGTCGTCGAATAATGGGGCAGTTAAATGATAAATAACGAGATGATGGGAGGGTAATAATATCAAATTTAATTGGGTACCTCTCGATAACGCTGTCAAAACCATACAAACATATGCGCCGGCGTCCATCCATCCGTCTCTCGAATGTGTAATTAACCAAATTGTCGTAAAATCTTCGCATTCATTCGGTTTCCCGGTGGCGTTTATGACTTCTTTGATTGCCAAAACGCATTTTATTGTGTTTTTATCGAGTTGGAAACGTTGTATTCGAGTCACGAAAATGAAGGGGTTCGAAACGAATAAAAAGAAAACACTGCTACCGAATTTCTTTTTGACGTCAAATAAAATCGAGGATTTCAGAGAACGCTCCTTTAAACGAATTGTAAAATATATTTAAGTGGTATTTAAGCTAGAAATTTCCTGAAAAGTTTGAATTGCGAAAACATTTTTTAACATTTCTGATGTGAAACTTAAATGTGTGCCATTTTTCGTGTATGTGTTAACAGACAAAAACGAAAACCTTCACAAGGGAAGGCATTTTACCTCCCGTCTTATGATTTTTTTTAAAGTAATTGAAATAGAACGAATCGCCGCTGGTTTTGAGGTAATCAAGATGGCAGCACAGGTTTTCCCAATAGCGGACCCAAAAATTATTAAACACTGACGGTACGACACTTTAATTGCACTCTCGGCGAGTTTGATCCGCAGGTTATCCGTAGTACGGTACAATAATCTCCATTGTTCAATCGAAATTTGAATTACCGCGCAGAAAAAATAATAGTGACCGCTAACATCCAGGATACTCGCTTTTTTTGCCATGGGTATATAAATATTTCGATTCAAAATTGTTCAAAACTGAAATAATCAATCTTTTCTCTTATTTCAAATGTCTCACAATTTCCAATTTTCGCCGAATCTGAGTTTTTTTTCTACGCCTGCTCTAGAAAAATAATTATCTTCAAATAATTGAAATAATTATTTTAAATGTAGAAGTACTAGAAATGCGAAGAAATATAAAAATAAACTACAATTATCGTAATCCTTATGGATATATTCAGTGTTTGCAAAATTTTCGAATTTTTCTCTTTCAAATTTGATGCTAAAAATGACTACTAAAAATGACTATTTTGCAAGACACTGGCATCAGCAGGAGGTCCATCTAATGTAAGAATTACAACCAAAATTTAAAAAGTAAATTCGAAATGCAAATTTCGAATTGTGTAGTTTAATTCCATAAAAAGCGGTTACCAAAATCGGTCGCTGCAAGACCTTTTTAGCTTTTCGTCTATTTGTAGTTGTATGCAGGTGTATTTCCTTGATTTCTGGAAATCACGATGCTGAGTACACACTGGAGATACCATAATCACTAAATTTGGTAACCTGACAAAATTTCTCATATATTCGATTTATGTTCGTCACAATCGTCTTTAGGATCGTTTAACGATATGGGCACCTTATGATGGAAGTAATTACATATTCAGAATGATTCCTCATAAACTGAATGAGGCTTCCGGAAGATCTTTGAACCGCTATCACATTTCTGTCAGTTATTTTTTAAGTATAGAAAAACCACAAAATGACACTGCAAATTTGAATTTAGAATACAAAAATGTTAAACGAATTTTGAAATGATTTAATAATATATTTTTTTGAAAAGATTTTTGAAAATCCTTTCAACTCTTTTTCAGCATATAATACTATTCCTCGAAAAGCCTCATAGTTTATTGTTGAATTTTCATTCGAATCGAATAAAAAATATTTGCGGGTATCGAACCATTCACACCGAATCGCTTAAACGCTAAAACCCAACGTGTTGAGCTCGCACGATTTATGAGTCGTAAAAAGCGGTGTTCACACCGTCTTCTTGTGATTTACGAGGGATATTGGCGCGAAAATTCAAAGGGGGTCGGCAGAATACACACAGGCACGACATACCCAACCGAATGTACTTCAAATTTATCTCATCGCATCAAAATGTGTGTGGTTCTGTGTTGCTCGTAAAATACTGGCGGCCCGATACAACTTGGAATTAGTTGGCGGGGTCCGATGCGCAATTTATGGGCGCGCGAAATCATTAAATTTTTGCTGATGCGGCCGACACTATTGAGATAAGCGTGAACCGGATGAGCCGACGAAAATTTCGAATTTTTGAATCGAAAAAAATCGGCTGTGAAATTGGGGATTGTGAATACCGGAATCAGTCGTCACGAGACCCGAAAATGCTTTTTATGATTTTCTAAATTATATTCATACCTTCAAAATACTTTGCTATTTAAATTATTTTAATAAATAAACCATTTTCATTTAAAAATGAATATTTTAGAAATTTTTTCAAATATTTGTGGATACAGTAACGCACAGTTATTGGTGCTGGGTCTCACGACGACAATGGTACTCATCATTGGAATGCGCGAACTTCGAATATCATTCAATTGTTCTTCATTCGATGATGTGAAATTGTAAGACTGGCCATTCAGAAGTTGCTAGCATATTACACCTGTTGATTACTGGTTGCTGTGTGAAATGTCGGGCTGACAGAATTTGATGGATGTCTCGATTCCGCCGCCGCCGCCGCCGACACCGTCTCGCGGCAGCCACCACCTCAACACTTCTTCAAGAGATGCCTATCTACCGTAATCCATCTTTCAGGTTTGCCGCTTTGTCTGTGTATGTGTGTACATATATTGTCAATTAAAAATGTGCTATTGCTTCTGCAAGTCAAGCGCAAAGATAGTCATCATTTTCTCGGAAAACGAATATCCAATTGAAAAACGTCGCCGTGTCGAATTTATCGACGTTCGGAATCTCGTGTGAGTGTGAATCGCACCTTTTACCCGCGCGCCGCCCTGAAGACATTGAAGAAATGTGACATGTTCGGGTGGTGAACATTTCAAACAAAAACAATCTGTGAGCTAAACGAAATTGAGGGACCAAAACGTTGAACATTTGAAAAACAAAATTATTAAAATAAATTTTCAGGAAACATTTGAACACATCGAAGAAAACTCATTTTAAGCATTCCTACCGAAATGGATGAATTGAAAACTCTGGAATTTGAATGCATTCAAATTGACCGAAACAATCTTATCGAATCAAGGAACGTAACATTCGTTTTTTAGACTTTATTCTAATTTTACCTAGTTTTCTCCTTTTATCTTTAGAAATCACTTTTACTTAAAAATTGATAATCTTAAATTTTATCAGTCATGCGAATTTTAGAAAATTTCAAAATGGTTTCCCGTCTTCAATTCTTGCAGGTCGATTTCTGTGTTAAACCTGGATTATTTTTTTAATTTCTGAAACACAATTTGATAATGCAAATATGACTAACAAATAATGCAGACCATTGAAAGACTGATTATAAATAAAAAAATATATGTATATTCAAAATTTGCCACTTTTTTGGAGATCAAATTGAGCTACGAGCCTCGAATTCAAATTAAAGTATAATATGCAACTGAAAAAAAAAACATTAAAAAAAGAAAAATATTACATTACAAAAAAATTCCAACTGTAAATTGGAATCGTCTCTATAAGAAGAAGCTATAGTAAGTTTCCAGGCAGTTTTGCTGATTTATCTCTAATTGTATTTAAATGAATAATTATAGTGGGCTTTCGGTTTTTGAAAATACTAATTTCCAAAATAAATCGTAAATCCTAAATAATTTAATTTTGACTAATTTTATTTATATGCTTCCAATTGGTATTTTTAGCTTAATTTCTCTAAAATATTAAAAGAAGCTCTTCGAATAATTTTAAAAGGAAAATAACCGAAGTGTCCGTTGAACATGTTGATTCAAAATGTCATATCCGTTACACGAGTCGTTTGCTGAACAATTTATTTGTGTGGATGATCAGATACTATTCAGCCTTGGAGGTAAATCTCTCATGTTTTTTTTGCAATTTGCGCCTTTGGTCGGAATGCGTTGGAAGTGGTGGTCTCGTCTTCAAACATTGACACATTTTTTGACGAGATGCAAAAACTGAGACCGATTTTGGAATGCTATCTCGTATGAACCATCGAGGCGCCGCGAGACAAGCATCGGAAATGATTGATGAGATTGTTCAGGGTTGGTGCTTCGACGACGACGACGATTCGATTCGATTCGAACACACATTCATTTATGTTGACTCGAACCGAAACAAGGTGTCAAAATCGCGCATAATCCGAAGTGACGCTCGTCATCTTCGCCGGCGTGTCATTGGTACTGACAATCGGCGGGTCTCGCAACGAATTAGACTCAAAGTGACACGCACACACGCAGCAAGCACACAAGTCGTTTCGATTAATCTTTCCAAGATGGGTTCGTTGGAAGGGATTCCTAGCAACAAAGTTGGTAGTGATAAATAGGTGTCAGCAGGCGTCCCGCGGTGCAGCGAGATTTGACAACGACGTTTCGACTTAAAAAATAATTAACTATGCGATATCAATTCTTTGTTATCGCGGAAATGAGGCCAACAATTTCGAATAGCTGCTACAACACTAAATTTTTGGGGACTTACCATTTAATATAGGCAATTGTACACAAAAAATCGTTAAAAAATCGTATTTTTTATGGTTACGGTTTTGTGATACTGTGCATTATGTCGTGCATGTGTACGCACCATTTTTTCTGAAAATTTTAGGCCAGCTGAAAATTTTAATTTTGTTTTCATTTTTCGATTTGACTCACCATTTCAACGTTTTATTTTTCAATTTCTCAAATAATTTATTACTATTATGTTCGGTTCATTTTCAATGAAACAAACAAACAACACAAATTAATCGTCTGCGCTGCTGAAAATATAGAGGCGTATGATTTTAATCCTTTGAGTAAACTGAAAGGTGCCAAAGAGTTCGTGGCGGTATGAAAATCAAATACGTTGATCTAACCAGGTGCACTAGGGGAATTGATATGTTATCAGCTCCGACTTCAAAAGTTATGGCCTCTTTTTTTCAAATGATGGTTTTTTGCGTACTGTATCAGAAAAAATTATGATAGATTTCTGGAATTCGACAATTCTTTGATAAACGGAAGATCTTTATGCTTTAATTCTATAATCTTATTTTTAGACAACGCAGAACCGGTTCGAGGGGCTTGACACATTCAAGCTTCAGGACAGCGAAAATTCCGCAAAACGGTCAATTGGTATTTTTTCGAAATGTTATATATATATATCGTAGCAAAAAACGAGCACCTGTAAAAATTGTGTACCATCGTATTTTTGGGCTGAAATCCCAATTTCAATTTTTTAAATCATGTAAATTCGGATAGCTTGCGATTACAACTCACCGTAAATCGGTGCTCGTTTTTTTTCAAAACATGAAAACTGATGCGGGAGATTTCTCTCTGCCAGATAATAGAAAGTTTGTGATTACTACTTATAAAAGTGTTGATTTTAAAATTGAAAGTTTTGAGTTTTATAATATAATGAATAAGTTTTGAATTCTGTTTCGTAGAATAAAATGATAATCTAAGAAATTTTTGGTTGTGATAATTAAAGTGGTTATCGCAACGCACGTGGCTATAAAAATTTTGGAAAGTATTATGTGAGAATGTGCTGACAATTCGAGCCACGTTTTTTTAATCTTTACCTAAAAGCTTGCATCATTTGATAAAAAGGTAACATAATCGCACCATATAATCCGATGATTCTTGTTGGAGGTGTGAAGAAGAAACAAATTTTTTATTGATTTTTTTTTGCATATTCCACGGTTTGAAAACTAGACACCAGAATTGATTATTTATCTTTTTGGTCGATTATTTAAAAATGAGTTTCATAAAGGGATTGTAAACCGCCAATATTTAAAATCAATTTGACATTTTTACAATCAAATAATACCCAGTAGTCAAAGTATGATAGACGTTTTGATGAAAATTATCTTCCGGTTATAAGCTTATCAGTTCCAATTGATATGATGTCGCCGCATAGTATATTTCTATAAAAATACAATTACGAATTAAATTTTTTGAAAGTGCATGAAAGTACGAAAATATGGTACTTTCCAGGTTTATTTGACATGTTTTCGTATATAATTCTTCGTTTTCAGATGAGTTGTGACACCAAAAACGAGATGGAATCTCAAAATGATCCCGACATTACTGTGGATTCAAAAGACGAATTTCTGACAGATAAACAAAAACCACAGGACAAGTACAATCTCGTATTTTGGATCATTCTTCTCAACGGAATCGGAGTTCTTCTTCCATGGAATATGTTCATTACTATTGCGCCAACGGTATTCATTTCAAAATAGTCTTTATTAATCATACTTTTTAGTATTATGTCGATTATTGGTTTACTGTCAATGGTACAAAGACGAGTTACGCTGATAGTTTCATGAGTGCCACTGGAATCGTTGCTCAAATTCCAAATCTACTCATCGCAATTATCAACGTGCTTAATCTCATCTGTGGTCCCTTGCTTTACCGAATTATCGGTCCACTCACCTTTAACAGCCTATTAATTATACTTACTCTTGGATTCGTCATTTTCCAAGAACCTTCCGATGAAGGTAATATTATTAATATGTAAAGATAATTGGTTTTTTCAGCACGAAACTGGTTTTACATCGTATCATTAATCATTATTTTGGCGATGAACGGATCTAACGGCCTTTACCAAAATTCGTTTTTCGGGCTCGCAGCCGATTTCCCTTCGAAATACTCAAACGCTGTAGTTGTCGGTACTAACATTTGCGGAACATTCACCAGCATTCTCCAAATTCTTGCTATTATTGGTAGGAAATGAATATCTGTAAAAAATTGAATATTTAATTATAGCTTTTCCTAATGCACCAAGAATGGCCGCAATTCTCTATTTTGCGATTTCGTTTGCTGTTCTTTTGATTTGTCTTCTTTCTTGGTGGTTTTGCAGAAAATTGGTAAGTGTTTGAATTATTTGAAGAGTGCAAAATTATCCGTCTAGGAGTTCTTTAACTATCATGTTGAAAAAGGAAATCGCGCTCGTATGGCTCAAGAATCTGTCACTTTCGACATTATGCTATACATTAGAACGTTCAAATACGTAAGCTATTCAAGAAATATGCAATCTACTCAAAAATTTAGTGCTGGCTACAATGTCTTTCCGTGTTTCTTGTATATTTTGTAACCCTTTCTGTGTTCCCAACTGTATTGGCTGGAGTCTCTCCAACCAACAGTAATGGTGATTGGAAATCGGTGTTCTCAAAGAACATTTATGCTGCAATTACTACTTTCTTGAATTTTAACCTCTTTGCTGCTGTCGGTTCAATGATGGCAAACTTTGTACAATTTGTAAGTTTCAGCCGAATCTTTTTCAGATTAATCGTTTTTTTTTTCAGCCCAATGAGAAATTCCTCATTGTCCCGGTGGTTTTGCGCATCGCCTTTATTCCATTCTTTATGTTCTGCAACTACATTCCCGATTCTCGTCACATGACTGTGCTTTTCTGGAACGAATGGATCTTCTTCTTCGGAAACACATTTATGGCGTTGACAAGCGGCTACTTCTCATCGCTCGGAATGATGTACGCTCCTCGCGTTTGTCCTCCCGAAAACAGCAAACTCGCTGGTCAAATTTCGGCGTTGTGCCTCGTTGCTGGAATTACGGCTGGTGTTAGTTTCACCCCTGTCATCACTCTCATGGTGCAGAACATTGGTTCGTAAAACCCACCGTTACCTGTCCAATTTTGTTTGTTCTTTTTTTGAGTTTGTTTCTTGATTTTTGTATATACATGCGTGTATATTTCAACACTTGTAGGTTGTTGTTTGTTCTCATTTTTTTATTTCAATGAATAAAATTCATTTTGGAGCTAACTCCCACGCGATCCCTTGTTCGGTTCGACTCGGTGTAGTTCATTCACCAAAAAATTCAATGGACGTCACCGAACCGGGCAAACAGTTGTAATGGCATTTTGTTTGCCAAAGGGTCAAGGATCGAAAAAGAATAGCATCGATTGTGACCGGGAACGGCCCGCGGTATTTGATCGCCAAACTGTTTAGTTTTAATAGCGAAAATCACGAATTCTGGAGAAAACTTACAAATGTAGTTTGTTCAAAATTCAAACTCATTCATATTTACAGAAGCTTCTCATATGAAAAACTCAAATAGACGGTGTGTGGTGTACAGGAGGTTTTCTGAAATAATTTCAATTTGAGTTTACGTCTCAAATTTCAAATCAATTTTGGGGAGGGCACGTCGCAGTGAAAATTTAAAAAAAAAAGTTTACTGAATTCTTTCTTTTTTTGCGCCTTTGATGAGTTTCGGGAATTTCCTCAAATGAAACAATGAAAAACGAATGGCCGGTTACTCGCTTCAAAGAGTTTTTTTCCACATGAAACCCAAGACGGCAATTGAAATGATACAGTAATCAAACCCTAAAATCCCATTACTTTGTTCGAGAAACTAAAAATTAGACGTGATTCGTGTTTTCATTGGATTTTATTTTATCGAATTCTACATTTTGAGTTTTTTTTACTCATCTTTAAATTTTTAATCAACAGTGCGACTATAATTAATATTTAGTCATATCTAAGTTCAGATTCTAAAATTATAGATGAAATCGAGTATTGAGAAAATAAAATTTGTACAAAAAATGAAATATAAATATATTTGAGGATTATACCTTTTGCATTTTTTTACATTCCTGGGTTCGAAACAATTTAAATTTTTAGAAGAAAAATCAAACCTTGTCGCGAATTTCAGAAACCATTTTAAAGTTAGCATTTCTTTTAAAAAAATTTTGCAGACTGGGGGGTTCAAAAAACAAATTTTTGCATGCAATTGGAAATCTCAGACAAACATTGTTGAAGCGGTATCTCGAGTGCTCTGATGTGTGCTGTACGTTCCGCATGAATTGTAGACCAATAAGTGTATTTTTGTTGCAAAGCGAATTAGTTTTTGATGTCTCTTCTCAAATAGTCTACTAAAAAGCACATACACACACATAGTCACTTATTTCTCTTGTATTTGCCAATGTAAAATTACTACTCCCAAATACAAGTTCGTTTACTTTGAGGTGGGATTGAGGCGTGAACAAAAATCAAACAAAAGAGTGCGCGAGCGGGTCCCGACTACAAAAGTCGGGGCCCAACGCGAGAATTCTCATTACTTCGAACACACCCGTCCCCACTAAAAAATACCAAAAAAATGTTCAAAATCCTCTCGACTCTCGTGTTCGCCGCGGGTTATTTCGGGTGTGCCCTTGCCGCTCCGGTTGGTCCCGATTTCAACAATATTCAATATGCTCACAATTTCTCGCTGACATATCAAAATGGAAGTCTTGCCGGTTTGGACGCCATCGATTCCTGTAAGACAAAGAATTTTCAAAGAATTCGAATCGCTCTCTTGAATTTGTAGATCCAGACGTTGATTCTCAAATGGCTCAAAGTTTGAAAGAAGCGATCAATCGAGCTTTACCTGGTTATTTGGAGTCGCACCAGCCGCATTCTGTTCAACACGACCAGGTAATTTTTTGCGTGCGCTAGGAAAACTTTAAAGGGAAGCCTTTTCAAACGCTTATTCAAAAAATAAGCGCAGACCAAAAGCAAACACATCAGGTCCATAGATCAGAGCATTAAACGATCTTCTGCAAACCATTGCCCAGTTGATTCTTATTTGTTCTTGGATGACGCATCAATCCAGACATTTTGTAAAAAAAATAGTAAACTGAAAAATAGAGAAAATTAAATAAACTGCAAGTGCAAAATCACACGAAGAAACAAGAAAGTACACAAAAAATTGCAGAATAAATAAATAAACGATCTTTTGATACAGTGCATGTCCTGTTTTCAGCCAAATTTAGAAAGTATATTGAAATTTCTCAAAATAAATTTTTTAGGAAGGAAGTGGCGTAGAAATGGTCAGCGATCATTCAGTGAGTTCATTTTTCATAACATTGGAAAAATTGAATGATTGGTTTCAGGTAAGAGCTCGCCGACAAGTTGAAGCTCCAGTTGATCACGCCATCAACGAGAACAATAATGTTGTTTCGAGCACTCAACCCTACGGAACTGACGAGGAATTCTACGCAAGAACTGGTAACTTCGTTTAATGAAACAATTACATAAAATAAAAATCTACTATTAAGATCTCATTCACTTCCACGTCGATATTGATGTGCCAGAAGGCAGTGGAGATAAACCATTCCCGATGCCAGGATTCAACTAGTTTGAACGTCATTCATATTCATTTAACCTTATTTAATCTGTACAGGGTGTCATTTAAGTTCCCGCACAACTTTGAAGACGTATATTTCTGAAACTAAAAGTCCAAATCAAACGAGACTCGAAATATTTTTTATCTATAGTATAACAAATATTTATCTATTAACTCTTTTCGATTCGGCCTCTTTTCGCAGCTATGACTTCACGGAGACGCTTCGGGTAGGATTCGACTGTGCTACGCAGGTATTCGATGAAAAGATTGTCCCATTCCGCCAGTAATGTCTTCTTCAGAGCCTCTTCACTTGAATGGGGTTTTGCGTTGACCTTCCCCTGCAAGACCCCATCACGGAAAAGTCAAGCGGGTTCAGATCTGGGGAGCAATCAGGCCATTCGGATGACTTGATGAAGTCGGGAAAATGGGTCTGGCACCACTCCTGAGTAGTTTTGGCAGTGTGGGCGGGTGCTCCGTTCTGTTGAAAGACCCATTTCTGCCTACCGAAATGCGTTTGGGTCCAGGGCATCAAATGCTTCTCCAAAATGTCCCCAACGTAGACTTCTTTGTTCATTTTCACCCCTGATCCACGAAAACCGGGGCACATCCCGGTTGAGCAGATGGCACCGAAAGCCATCCACTGGCAGGATGTGAGGCTCGATGATTGTTCTTCCTTTCTCGAAGCTTGCTGGGATGTCTGGGCAAGTACTCAATGGTTTTGTGAGTTGATGCCGCCTCCACAGTGAACAGCTTCTCGTCGGGAAGACAGTGACGAGGTGTTCTCCGACCGCGTGCGAGCGAAGTCGTTTTGCTTTTTCGAAGCGTTTCTGCTTGTTGACGGCTGATAGATTGCCGCTTTTTGCACGATATGGGGTCGTAGCTTCTTTTGACGATTTGTTCCATAGTGAGATGCTCATTCCCACGTCTGATGCCATCTTTCTCTGCTCCTGTGGGGGTTTCGCATGATCCTCGATTTAACGGCGTTTATCTTCTGAGGAGTGGTTACTGAGACGAGTCTTCCTTGCCTGGGACGGTCACTAGTCGTATTTAGCTCCTTGAATCGTTTTATGGTGTCATAAACCGTTCTACAAGGCACACCGACCCGTTGAATGATGTCTCTCGGGCTCACATTTTGCTTATGAAGTTCGATAATGGAAGCGCGATGGATGTTAGCCTTCACCATTTCTCGGAAACACATCCGAATGAGGTGAAACTTGGAAAGTAAGTAAAATATACCTTATTTAACAAAAATAAATTGTATTGGTGCACGAAAAGTGTGACAGCCAAGCTCTTCATGGCGTCAAACTTTTGTGCGGGAACTTAAATGACACCCTGTATATACATTTTGATTTAATAAATAATTCTCATAATAGACATGAAATTGGTGTGACCACTTGATGAGAAAGAAAACAATAATTGGCTACTGACTTTAAATAACGCTAAATTTAACAGTTTCAGTGTTTTGTTGTTGGGATACACTTTCTTTTTTCCGATTTTAAAGACAGATATTACATTTTTGTGTAATATAACACTTTAATTAAAAAAAGAGCACGATATTAAGAAATTTAAAAGCGACGAAAAATTAATAAAATAGAAAAGCGTCGATCGAAATGTATTGTACGCAGTGTGGAATGACGCACTATTGCGGGATTCGGCAAAAATTAATTTTTTTTATCTCGCTTAATATTTTTTTAAATATTACTCAGCAAGCCGAGCGGGCGAAACTGTGGCAGAATGGTGGCAAAAGTAACGGACGCCCGTTTTCTGCAACCATTGTGCCCCCATTTTTGCCCTAGTTGTGCCATCGGCGGTTTCTGCCACCGTTGTTCCACAATTTCACCCTAGTTTTGCCTTCAGCTAGTTTTTGCCACGGTTTCGCCCGCTCGGTTTGCTGACTTCCGAAAGATTCATGATTTCCCATAAGTTGAGAAGACTTTTTTCTTTTTCAAGTTTTTTTTTCATTTTCAATGAACGTTGTTTTCAATTTTAATATTTCGTCTTTCAGGAATCTTCTACATGAAGTTCCAATATTTTTTATTTTTCTATTTTCTGACGAAACTAACACACGCACTCAACATTCTAATATGGGCAACGACAATTGGACGCAGTCATGTTGCATTTATGGGCGGATTAGCTGATATCGTTCATCAAGATGGTCACAACGTGGTATATATTCTTTTTGTTCTTTTTTTCTTAAATTTTACAAATTATGAGTTTACAGACTATGTTTTTATTGCAAAATGATCCTGATGTTGATATAAACGGAACAAAATATGTAAAAAATATAATCAAGTTCGAATCGCCGTTAGTCGAAGATTCGGAGTGGTCGTATTTCAATTTTAAACAAACCGATATTTTCTACACAAAAACAATTGATATGGGTGATTTTTTCCGCATGCAAAGTGTAAATTCGCGGTTGTGTCAAAGTAAGTTTTCAATCCTTCAATTCTTAATTAAATCAATTTTCAGCACTAATAAACGATTCAACTCTTCTTGATTATCTGAGAAACCAAAGTTTCCATTTAGCGATTGTAGAATTCGTGCACTTTTGTCCAGTAGCAGTTTTAGAACATATCGGTATGATGAATGAAATCTCTAAAAAATATCGAATTTAAATAATTTCAGGAGTTGACAAAGTGATTTTAGCGACTGCACTTGGATTGACACATGCACACTATGAGCTACTTGATCTCCAAATGCCCTTGAGCTATGTTCCAGGTAAATTCGCACTATAAATGAGATTTAGTAATGAATAATTACAGTCCAAATGACGCATATGGGAAGTATAATGACATTTTTTGGAAGAATTTATAATGTTGGGTTTTACTTAGCCAGTAAATTTTGTTATAATTATTTGCTATGGCAAGATCAAGCAATAATAAGAAACAAATTCGGAGCAGATTTTCCGGACCTTGAGACACTTTATCGGGTATATTTTAGTAAATTTAAAAAAAAATGCTAGTCAATTACATTAACTTTTTTTTTAGAAAAAAATTGATTATGTTTTTTCGAATACAAATGAATTCACGGAATCGACTAGACCCACTTTGCAATCGATTATTCACATTGGAGGCAGTACGACTGCTAAACCCCAACAACTCAATAATGTGCTCTCCTAATCACAGAATATAAATAAATGAAACAAAATTCAGGATTTTAAAGCGATTTTGGCGAAAAAATCAAAAGGAGTTATCTTATTTTCTCTTGGATCTCTGTTGAATGCTGATAATATGCCAGACTTCATAAAAAATGGTATCTCGTTACCATTGGAACTTTCAATTTTTAACTCTTCAGCATTCTTCGAAGGTTTTCAAAGTTTTCCGGAATACACCTTTATATGGAAAACTACACGAATGAACAGTTCCTCGTTTGGAAACATTTACTATAGAAATTGGGTGCCGCAGGTTGATCTCTTAGGTTTCAATTGAAAGTCTATTGTCGGTGTCGATTGCGTAAAATTAGCTAAACGCCAAAAAACAATGAAAGTGATTCTGGAGCAAAAATAAAAGTGTAGATTTACGGGCCTAAGTGTAAGGATCGGTTAAAGGCGCATACCGCTCTCTCTTCTTAATTTTTTTGGTATTTAACCAAATTTCCGCAGTAGTCGCGCGACGTTGACGATAGTTTATCATATGTGCGTTAATTCCAGCCGATAGTCGAGTTAAAGCATTCATCACACACAGCGGGATGAATTCGGTGCAAGAAGCTCTTCTGTTCGGTGTCCCTTTAATAACTATCCCAATTTTTGCCGATCAGGATTCGAATGCCGTCATCGCTCAAGAGAGAGGTTATGCTTATGGTCTTGACAAGTTCACAGTAACTAAGAAAAAAGTTGTGGCAGCCATTCGAGCAGTATTGGGTAAAAACGGTCAAATCAGGTGGGTTGGTTTCAAACTATTATTTACTCATTGTTTTCTCTTCAGTTCCTACACACAAAAAGCTCACGAAGCTGCCAGAATCTTGAACGGAAGTCAAGACAGGATGAGCAAAGAAATTCAGAGACTCGTTCGGATATCAGGTACGAATTATTGGCAAATTTGTGTACTTTGGTCAATTATTTTCAATAACGAGGAGCTGTGAAAATATTTTGTGTAAAAATCTCATAATAAAGAACGGAAATAATATGCTAGAAGATTTCGGATGATTCACGAAAACTATATTAATATATTTATTTTTTAATTGTGGCCCCATGATCTTTTTTTTTTTACTATCAACATTTCATGAATATTTCCGTTTGAATGAAAGTGCAAAAATTGTATTTGAAACTTTTTAAAATTGCGTGTTGGTATTCATTAGTTTCGAGTCAAAAACACTTTTAAAACGCCATTTGGTCCATGTTTTATGCACAAGTTCCTCGAACTTTTGGTGTTCGAGGCGATCCGTCGAAAAAGTGTCAATTACGCAACATAATTGCATTATCCGTTGTTCCATTGTTGAAATGTTGCCAGACCGTTTGCACACGTGTTTGCACAACTCATTTGCAGGCACAACACGACAACTGGCGCATCTCCGACTCAATACGCAACACCTCAATCTTCTACAGTACTACAATCTCGATGTCTACGCATTTCTTCTCGTTGTGACACTTACCGTAATCTATGCGGCTCCAAAATTGTTGCGAATGGAATTTGTTAGGATACGAGTGATAATGAAAAAGAAAACCGTGTGAAATAATTTGATTTCGAATTCAGTATGCGTTCTCGTCACTATACAATATTTCCTTATTTGACGTGACAGCCTACTGTAAAAGGATATTCGTGTCAATTGTTATTTGAATTAGATTTTTATTGCATTTTTTATTTGTACCATTCATTTCAAATGTTAAATAATTTATGATAAGAATGATGATGATGAATCTGCGGTACATTTATCAATTGCATGATTGTTTTTGTGATTATAATGGTCCCTAGACTAGCCAAGGTCAATAAGGTATTATTAACAAGTTTAACGCGATAGCGATAAACAATTCGAATTGCAATATCCTGAAGGGAAAATGCTCGTCTATTTTACGGGCGTTTTCGCCAATTTTGTGGCCACATAAAAATTTCAATTCGAATCGTATACGAGAAATTGCCGGAACTTTGACGTCTCCTATATTTTTCTTTCACGTTTCGTAAACAAATAAAAGTGAAACATTATAATTGAAAAGAAGGAAAACAAAAAGTGCGGAACATAAAGTAATGTTTGAAACAAGCAAACATTTCAGAAGATACAAGGTGAAATCATTATTTATTTTAATTGCCATTATTTTTAGAAATGGATATTGCAAAAAACTAAAAAACCAGTGGGAGTAGAAATATTTGATGAATATTTTGAAAATAAAATTTTATTTTTCAAGAATAAATTTCTCCAGTTGAAACCTTGGCAAAAACGGAAGTTTTCGAATGAATCCAACCACTTCAAAAATATAATTGCTTTGAATAAAACAATTTTTTTACAAATAAGCAGAAAAATAATTTAAAGTGAGTTTGGAAATGTAAAAAACGTAAAAGAAGAATTTAAATGATGCGATTCGGTAGGTAACAAGATCTTATTTTCAAAAATTCATAAAATTTTATATCGAATTATTTTTCTAACTAAAGAAATCCCAAATGTGAGGTGTGCTTTAACTGCATTAATTATATGTGAATTATATGCCGAATAGTTTTACGGAACTAGAAAAAAACCATAAAAATGTCAAGCTCGTTGCGAAAATCAACGGAAGAAATTCAAATGGAATGGGTGTCTTTTGGGGTTTTTCTGTGGTATTTGCGTCACTGTGTTTGCACACATTCTCGACCCATTTTTAGTGTTTTTTCCCGAAAGAAGAGACTACCGTAATTAATCCCAGACGTGTTACGGTTCGAGTGAACTTTCGTCTATTTTTTCGAAATTCGTTCCTAAATGTAAAGCGCGATTCTCAAAAAAGAAGCTATCAGAATTTTTCTCTGCAAGACCTTTTTTTTCAGACGAGTTGCGGTTCACGTTCAACCTTGGAAACTCAAAACCATTCGGATTTGAAAAATAATCAATCGTCAAAAAAATTCATTTTTTACTGGTTCTTTGAGCTTTTTTGGGAACTCATAATACCATACCATTTGTCCAAAAACGTGTTGCAAATATTGTACCAATTTCAATGAGAAGCTTTTCAGCAAAATCGAATGTTCCCAGGGACCACCCAATTCCCGCCCGGAAGGTGCCTCTAAACAATAGCGTGTGCCCTTTTTTTCCCCATTGTCCGACGAATACTCATGACTCAAAAACTGGCCAAAGAATAGGAGAGCGAATTCAAATTTTTGTGGCATTTCGTTGCGGCATCGGTGTGTGGTGTCGCATCGTAAATCATTGGATTCGGCCAAAAACTTTGATATCATTAATTCGCGGTTGCATGTATTGACTACTTGACACCACATTCGATGCCCGGCGGTGTGTAAATCATCTGGCATGTGCAATCGGTGCGAGACCACGCCTACCCGACTCACTGGGTCAGCTCATTTAAATATCCGAGCATTTATTCTTTCTCGACATTTATTTCTTTCTCATTTATCTAACATCCCAATGTGTAGTCATCCGATAAAGCCATGAACTCTCTTGGTTTCTTTAAAAATATTCCTAGAAAAATATAATTGTTTAATTAAAAGATAATATCTCATAAAGTTTCTATTCTTTCGCCATAATAAAAAATTTAAAAACAACATCAATACTGATTTTCATTATTTTGATAATATGTTTTTTTTCGAAGCAAATTTCCCATGTGCAAACCAAATTATTGTTTTTCATTTTACCTTGATATGATTATTTTCGGTAAAAAATTTCGCATCCCCCCTTTCATCGTCATCTCAAAAATCGCGTTTTTCCGTTTTTGCAAAGCTTCAGACAAACAAGCGACGAACGTTCAATAGCCTATCATTATACCAAATACCCCATGAGACCAATACTCAAAATGTCATAAATATTTAGTTGTTTGTCCGCCTTTTTTTGTGCACGCGACATTGCCCTTTAGCTTTCGGTCTCTATACGGCTCCCAAATCTTGATGCAAATTTGCATAGGACAGATGTTTATCATCGTACATCTTCCCGCACGGGTTTAGCGGTGAGTGATGGTGCAAAAAGACGAATGCCTGCTGCTGGAATCGAACCAGCGTCGCCACGGCCACAACGTGGAGTACTAACCACTATACTAAGCAGGCCGAAAGAGCGCCAACGGAGCGACGTATATCAATTGGCAGCAGCAGAAAGAGTGCCGCACCGTTCTCATCGCATTTTGCATGCAATTTGTAAAACGAAATGCGATGTCAACAAGTGTATCGTCGTCAAATAAAATGCACAAGTCCGCAATGTCACTATATTTTTTCACTATCTAACAGATATGAAAAAGTATTTGAAAAAAATCAGAAATTAAATTGCGAATTTCTGTTAATAAGCATGTTGCGGGATTTCACCTACTGCAATTTATTCAGAAACTATTTTACAACGCGTAATTTTCACGTGATAAAGATTTTCAATGCCCAATTTTTGGAGTTTCAAGTTCGCAAAGGTACAAACGATAAGTACGAATATCGAAAATAAGCGAAACTGAAATCATTGCGGACTATGCATTTAATTTGACGAAAATAAACATGTTGTTGATATCGTAATCTTTTTTTTCACAACCAAATAACTTTAATTTTCGTTTTTTAAAATTTCTTATCTATCGCTAGAAACGATCATCCTGTGTGTGTAGAGAGAGAGAGAGAGAGAGAGTGAAATTTTTAAAATAAAACTGTGTGGTTCGTCGAATATTTTTTTTTCATTTTTGATATATTAAAATCATTTTGGTTTATTCGTTACGTGAGCGTTTCGTATTTTTGCAAAAAAAAAGATGAATTGCCTATAAAAGGATATTGTAATTAGCCGTTTATCCATAAAAATGAGGATTATGAGAATTCGTTGTGTTTTCGAATTCGATTCAAATTTTTTTTCTGAAATCTCAACAATGTCCCTGAGAATCAAATGAGAAGTTGAATTCAAAAAAAGTACGCAAAATCGAATACCTCTTCTTCTAGCAGAAAAAAACCAACACAGAAAGGTCGTTAGCACCGTATCCCGCGATTATTTGATTTGCACTCCTTCCGCACAATTCATTTCATTGGCAATTTAGCGCGAAAATTGTTCGCATCGCGGTGACTGTTTCAAATGAGCAAAAAGAGATGAGGAAACGAAAATCGAATGATCGAATGAGCGAGTTGAGGCATCTGGCATCTCACCAAGTGGTGCCAAATTAATTCGTTTTATTGTATATGATTGACCGTGGAATGCAGGAAACGAGAAGAATTTGGGTTTGGGTCCGATCCGTTGAGGACCCAATTGCGGGTTTTTTTTTGAAAAAGAAGACAAAAGCTAGTCATCCGTTTCGAATTTTATTGTCATAACTTGTTTGTCCGTCAATCAAATATGGGAGGTTTCCGTTTCTTCTCGTCGTATTCCGGCCATTTCGAAAATATTTTGTTGTCGCATTTAAGGTAGACGAAGTGTTTTTGACATAAAAATGGCATACATAGTTAATTGAGCATAGATAAATTCTCATAAACTATTCGACATTTGTATTTCAATTTCCAATATTAAAATGGAATAGTATCGTCCGATTTTTCTTACAATTCGCTACAAGACCAAAACATGTAATTTTGTCGACTTGTCGGTCCCCTTGATTCTTCTTCTTCTTCCCTTACCTCACGTCTTCTATGATTCTTCTCATTTCCGTATCTCGTTTCGTTGATTTTTGCACAAAATGCTCCCATTATTCAAAACAACTTCTTTTGCCATAGTTTTTATACATAATCTCGGTGAGGCGAAATTGTTTTTGTGTAATTCCTTCGGGGCGTTCTTCTACATCTGCCCTAGGCGGTTCATGCTTCTGACATTCCAAATTTTGAAGGTTATTCTCAAATTTAGCGAAGATTCTGTCTAGCAAAGTTTCATTGAGTTACGTATTTTAATATGTACTTATTGTGCACTTTTTTGCACTCATAAGATTGAATCAAAATTTTGAGTGACCAAGGTTTTTAACTCAAATTTCTTAAGGTCCCCTCTCAATTTTTCCATATTATTCCATTTTCCCAGATGTCGACGAACGAAGAGTTATAAACAATTCATTCAATTTTGGATGTCGGATGTTATTTGCCACGAAAGACGAAAAAAACTATACGAATTTAATATTCTTAATACCCATTTCTTTATTTTTGTTTTCAATCATCGTTTCCTCAAAGAAAAATCTAAGAAAATTGCACACACATCGTCAAGCTGAAATTATGAGTTTTTTTTTTGCAAAAGTATCAGATTCCATGCATCGTAAAGATTTTTGGAGTAGATCAAAATACGACGGCGAAAAAATTTGAGGAAGACGAAGAGGAAACGATGCATCTTTAAAATTCCCCCATAAAATGGTTGAAATGAAAAAATCAAACTTTTCGTGGTGCATTCATCTTTGGTCAACGATGCAAATGCTTCTTCAGCTTTCACACAATTCTCAGAATAATAGGTCAAAAGCTTATTCCCAGGCAGCGTTCGTTGACGATGGCGCGACTATTTGGCGCCTGATCATTTTTTTTGTCTTTTCGATTTTCGATGTGCTGTTGTTTTTTTTTTTTGTTTTCACTTTGAGCGAACGTTTCCGCATCATCGGACTCGGTTTTTTTTTGTTTACGTCTGAGCTTCTATAAAAGATCCTTACTCATTTTTGTTGTTTTTTTTTCGTTTATCTCTTCTTCTTATTTTTTCGTTCGTTTCGCCACCTCGAATAACATCGTTATGTGTGGTCCGAATGAATTGAAACGAGGATGAAGATAAACGAATGGAACGACAAGAAGAAAGAGAAGAAGTGGAGAAGTGAAACACTCGACCACCGAATTTCAAACCTTTTTTGTTCGGAACGCGTTCAGTTTTTCTCATTTGCATTTGACATGGCTCGCTGGTCAAGGTCTCGCCAAAATGTTGCCAATTCGATTCGAAATCTCTTATTTACCCATTTTCTCAAATTCTTGCTCTGCTGTCTTTTATGAGTCCGACACATTCGGTTACTATAGTGATCAAGTGCTAATGCGCATCTGTCTGACCATCATGCATTACGCTAATATTTGAATACCAAGATTTTTTTTTTCAAGGAAATGCAGTTTTAAATTTTTTTAGGCAATTCTTCAGTTGAATAAGGCTTATTAGAACTTCTAACTTTGATTAGAATACCAACTGATGGGTAATGCATATTTTTGGGTTGATGTCCCTGTTGGTCATGCGCTTAAAACAATTTCATTTCGAAACCACTAAACTAATTTCACTTGGTGACCTCATTGGCTTTTTGAGCATCACACTACGTCGGCGTTTGCCGTTCCAAAATGTCGTAGGTTGTTCAATTTGTGGGCGGAGTCTGTCTACTTCTTGTGGTACGTCATCGTATTTCAGAATTGTCTGCCCATCTGCAAAGAATGCTCGACGAGACGCTTGTCGGCGCCAATTCTCATTTCCATCATAATCGTGCATTCATTCGCAATTCTCTTGTCTCAATTTTCTCAATGCGAGCAACCATTGCAGCCACTTCACGCCACATTCAGACGCCAATTTCCGCACCGGACAAGGTTTGTGCTAGCCGGTGGGGCGGCGGTTTCCCAAAATAGACGGCGGAGCAAACTGTCGGCCCGAATTCGAAAATCGCAACACTCGCTCGTTCAATGACAGCGTTTCCGTCGTATAGAATCTCGCGCGAAAAGAAAAAAACAAAACAACAAAGCCAATTAGTTAGGAATGACACAAAAAATGGTGACAAATTAGCCGGTGCGACCCTCCCGATGCACCGACGACGGCGGCCGTGTTGACGGATTACACGTGTCAACCGAACATTGAATTATTAATGGCACTGCGCCAAGTCAGCCTTGCGATAAACTTTTTTTGAAAAAAAGAATAAGGCGATGAAGATGAAGAGAGGCGGAAATTCAAATTCGCATTCCACTTAGGTCGTCTGGAAATTTTCGAAACATTGGCCGTGCCTTTTCAGAATTCAAATTCTCTAATTCAATTATTCCGCTAATTTAATAATGTTCAAAACGAATTAATTACCAGATAATGATTTTAATTAATTATCTCAGATTAGATTTTGACCAATTTCACGAATTCAGAGGTGATTCTTCTGATTTTCCTTCACATTTTGTGTATTTTCTAGAAATGAGTTGCAAATTTCAAACTCATCCGTGCATCTCTCATTTTTTTCGCATTCTTGTCACTTTGAATTTATTTCCATTTTAACTCATCCATCTTCAAAATGTCTCATTTTGCACTCGCTTGACCTATTCTTCGCTTCGCCACGCCTCTCTCCCATTTTTTTTGCGTACGGTAATCGAAAAAAAAGGGAAATGGAATTAATATTAATGAAAAAAGCTTGTCGCTTCTTGTTGTGTGTGGTTTTCCCACGACTACTTTGTCGACCCTTGCTCGCCATATCTTTTTTCGAGATGTTTCCTCTTCTACCCGTGTTATTGGAGAATTCAATTTTGGTCTTCGTTGTTGAGAAAAAAAAACACAAGAAATTTAATAATTGTTGGCTTGAACACAACTATTTTTTACATCGATCACTCGAATCACAAAATTGACTGCAAACAAGTAGCCGAACGAAATCAAATTGCAAATTGCCACCCAAATGGGGGTTTGATGCTTTAAACTGAAACGTTTGTATGAATCGGCGGCACAAATTTATGACGAAACCGAAAAAAAATGTTTTACAAACGCGGCCAGATATCCATTTTATGCGAACCTACTTTTTCCCGTTTGAGAATTTCATAATAGTTTCCGGAAATCGAAAATCTCAATGGTGTGGGCGTCTTAATCTTGCAACCACATGAATTTTATAGTTTTCTTATTTCGCTTAAGAATTTCTAATTTTTGATATACATACATAGATAAGTGGATTTTCCATCTTGTTAATGTTTCATTGCGATTCGCGTCTCAAAATGCCACCCCAAAAAAGGAACGAAACGATTTGAGGGGACAAGTGCATTCGAAAGTCGAAACAAAATCAATTATTCGCGCAATAATTGCTCTCAAATGCTTTGTGAATTCGGCTTGTCGCCGGGGATCCACTCGTGTTTCAACAATGTCGGACCCACTCTCGAGCCTCTCGACTCCAATAGTGCTCATTGTTGCTGAAATATAATTGCGTTTTTGGCACCAACCAATTTTTTTTATTTCGTTTCGTTTTCGACGTTTTCAATATACTATCGAGAATCACGCCAATGCTCGATCATTCAACATTTTCTTGGAGTAGTTTAAACGGCTTATTCGTCAAACTCCAATTATTTTTCTACTAATTAAGTTACGGAAAAACTCCAAATCTACTTTTCTTCTTTGAAATTAATATGAGTGTGTCGTTTAAATGTGATCAAGACACAACGCGAAATCGAAAATTCGACCTCAACATTTTTTTAAATAATTTTTTTGTCGGCTCAACTTTTATTAATCCATTAGCACTTTTTTCCACAAAAAATACATCTTTTTTGCTTTTTTTTTCGTCATTTTTTTGCTATCCCATATTCATTTCAAAAAAAGAACATAAATAACGTCACATTATTCCGCGGTTTCCTGTGTGGTACGACACGCCGAAACCAGTGAGGCCAGCAGAAGAAAAAAAAATGAGAAATGCATTCATTACACTTGACATTTTTCATCACGCAAGCTCATTTTCTTCGTTTTTTTTTTGGAGAGATTCTTCTCATTCTCGTCGAGAAGGGTCAAAACGAGGATGCGTGAAATCGCTTAATTGCCTTCATACTGTAGCAATTGAGAAGTTGTGCAATCTCGCGGATAATTGCCAACTGATTGGTGGGAAAGTATGCACGAGGCAACATCTAATTGCTTCATCTCCTACATTTTCCACTTCTTATTTTCAATTCTTATAGTTCTTCTATCCTTTTTGTCACATTTCAAGGATCCTTCAATCGAATTCCCAACAAAGGAAGACATCATATCAATATCTTATCATTTTCCCTAAATTCGCCAAAATTCCTAAAGGCCCATCAACCGGATTCGAGCACGGAGCTCTCTTCGAAATATGATAACAGTGCTGTTGGTGGCGACACCCAATTATTCGACGGAACCGCTTTGATTCCTACCGTATCCAGCTGATTCCATTGTCTCGTCGCCTCCGCGTAAAACGATAATCTTCTGGAAGCGTCCCTTTTAAGGAAATCCTCTTTGTTTTCCGGAATACTGCTATATGACGTTTTAAATCCCGAAATGCTATTTTCGCGTCGTACATGAATAAAAAAAATGGATTCCGAAGTCGGCATGTGATGAAACGCAATGTGAACCTCCTTTGATCTATTTGAAAACCCATGTGCGAATTTAGCGACGATCCTTTAAGATATCATCTGAAAAGAATGTGTTTGATTGTTTGCACATTTTGGCACCCTTTGCGAAACGTTGGCACCAAATGGTGTGGGTGTAAACGATACACCGCCATGTGCGGCACGAGCCCACCACTTGAATGGGCGGAGTCGGCCTGCGCAGTATGCTGGCTGCCTATAAATAGGCGGCTCACCGCGCTGCACTTCGCATTATTCAACGTTCACATTTCTGCTCCAAAAAATTGTTTTGTATATATATTCAATGACGTTTTTTATTGGTCGTTTCGCTCTTTAATCGATTTCCTTACATTGGTTTATTTTCAGATAATGTCAATCCTTCCACAATCAGGTCGTCAAAACTCCCGTCACGGTGGACTGTTCCGTTTGGCGAAGAAAGGATTGAAGCGAGGTCTCGAAAGCGCTCAACGCAAAATTCTGAAGTTCGGACGACGTAAAATAGGAAATCATATTCCGTTGGTCAACTGTGAAGAGGAATTCATCACCGATTGCCATTACCGCAAACAGAATACCGAAGAGCAGAAAAAGGCGAAAGAAGAAAAGGTTCGAATTCTCATTGTTTTCTCCCGTCAATAATCGGAATTTTCAGAAACGACGTGAACTTTTTGATCGCTCCTCCATCATTATTCCATTCCTTTTGATTCGTTCTGACATTCGCGGCAATTACGAACTTTACTGCGACCATCTCGATTTGCTCGTTGAGAATTTCTTGGCCGACTGCAAGGGAGTCAGATACCTCGGAGATGTCGTCACATTCCAACATCAACATCTCGCCATGATCTTCAAGACGATTGTCAGCAGAGTGTCGGGAATCAAAGAACTGATATTGGATTCGATTGGAAATACTCTAATCATGCAGACGATTATTGATTTCTATCAGGTTATTAATAATAACAGCAATCATTGCGAAAGGTAACATTTTTGAGGTAATCCATGAAATTGATTTCAAACTTTCAGATTCCATCTTGAAAACTTGTCGATTGTCGGCAGCACGCGCATGAATGACATGGAAGTGCTTTCGTCGCTTCTGATGCTTTCACGAAGAAGCCTTCAATGCCTCAGACTTCGCTACTGCAAGGTTCACTCATCGGAACAAGCGCTTCGTCTTTGGACCGCGGTCTCGCAATGCTCGAAGCTCAACCAACTCCAATACGAGCCATACAAGTCGGATCCATTTAGCAGGCCGTATTTGGTTGATGCGATTACCCGCAAGAAGATGACATCGTTGATCCTGACCGACGTCGAGGGAATCAGCAACGCTGATGTAATTGCCATGGCAAACGGTGGAGGTCTTCACGAGCTCGCCGTCATTGGCGATAATATTACTCCATATCTTTATGCTATGCCGGAAACGAAGAAAATTGTCCAGAACTTGGATAGTCTTCTGATTCAGGTACCACAATTCCGACGAACATTCGCCACTAATAAGCTATGCTCTTTTAGAACGATGAAACTTTCGATTTGAATGACTGCCAAATGCGTAATGCTATCTTATGCACCCTTCTTCAACTCTCTTCATCTTCCCTTCTCGAAGTATGAAATTGGACGAATTATTTGGCCAATCTTACTATTTATAGGTTATCCACACAACCAAACCATCCGTCTCTGACACAGCCAAAGTGATCAGCTATTGGTTGCAATTGGCCAAGTGAGTTTCATGCGTGTTAAAATGAAAACGAAGCCTATTATTTTTTTTTCAGCGAATCCGAGCGCACTATTATGCTCAAACTTGAAGATTGCTCACAGGATCGCCAGGATGCTGCTGTTGGAAGGGTCCTCCGCAAATGTCGCAAAGCGCAGAAGTCGTCGTGCTCGGAAAACGGAATTTCGCTTTGCCTGGCCAATGGAGAACTCATTGTTCTTGACAAGAAGACGTGGTTCACGGATGAGAATATTTGAGCAATTGACTAGAAACGTAGATCTCCCCTAAATATCTCGGTGCATATTATGCTAATTCTATCGGTATCATGTCGAACATTATTTTCCTATTATCGATCATATCACCATTTGTTTTTTTTAAATATATTCTTGCGCGGGGTTGGGAGGTCTAGATGCTGATATTTTTATTATATAATATTTAATATCATGAAATATGTCTGTTATGTATATATTTTTATATGCGATCAAATAAATCATTTAAAGCTTCACAAATAGTATATATATATATATATATATATATCATTAAAAATAAACGGAGAAACATTAACTTCAAATAAAACTTATAATTCCTACTTCTTTAAATATTATAAATCATCAAAAATAATAATAAAAACACACATTGGAAAATGTATCTCAATAAATTGCGTAATTTTCGGTGTTTCGTACGCATTCGTTGAGTGTCGGTGTGCTGCGGTAGTTTGAAAATTTCAAATCTGATCAGTCGTTCTCGGAACGTCTTTCTTTTTCGTTCTCCCTTTAATAAATTTATTCTTTTCCACAAAAGTTCTAAATAATTTCGAAAGTTTGCAGCTTTGACATGGCTCTACGAGATTTAAAAAATGTCAGTAATAATTCAGCATCTTCATATGAGTAAGATTAAAACATACTTACGATAAATGTAATATTACTTTTAGAACTGCTTCTAGTACTAGTTTTTATAAAAGAAACATTTCTTCATTTTTAAGTAAACCAATCGTAAGAGTTAACAATAAATGTGAAATGCATCATTTTTTTTTAGAAAAAAGAGACAGTTTCGGAAAATGAATTGAGCGACAAAGAAATCTCGCAGCTAGAAAATGACGTATCTATGCTCTCAGTATCATCACCAATTTCGGCAACAACTAGCGTAAATATTAATTGTTGTTTTCTTTGTTTAATCTGCTCTTTAGAAGCGTATGTTTACTACTCCACAACATAAAGTTGAAGGAAAATCTACAAATCTACTTCGGAGTCTAAAATCTGAAAATGAAAGGAAGATTCTGTTTGATTTGTATCCCGAGCTGTTCGAAAAGGACGAAGCTTTTGAAAAGCGCCAAATTGCTGGTGGTTCAACAAACCAGGAAAAACGACGAAGGCCAAAAATTGTAAAGATTGAAATATGTAAACATTTATAATATCCTCAATCATAGGATCCTAAAGAAGAATTTGATAGTGATAGAAGTAATGACGATGATAAAGAAAACACGCCACCGCTCGGCTTAAGCCGTCATGTTCGAACTCAGAATGTCAGTGATAGAAGCCCTGAATCCAGTGACGACGACTTTGAAGAATGTATAAGTTTACAGTTTCATTTTTTCTATGTACTTCTTTCAGACCTTAAAAAGTTGAGAAATGATTCCGAGCCAGCAAAGTCCAAAACTCCTCCTAGAAAAGCCGCACCAACCAAGTAAAATTACCAGCAGTTGAAAATGTAAAGAATTGATTTTGTTTTAGATTTGTCGTTGATGATGATTATATCAGTGAAGATGAAGACATTAATTTCGATGATGATGAAGATGAGAGCTTCACATCGCCTTCTGACGAATCTGATCGGGAAAATCATGATGTCCGCAGAAAAAACGAAAAAATTGCAAAGCCACCATCTGACGACGATGAACATTTTTTGATCTCACTAACTGAAAGTTATAAAGGCAGAAGGTAATGCGATGAACAATACAAGGGTATTACTTGTATTTTGTAGACACGCGGATGCTGAACCCTTTGTGAAACCCGGGGCAATGCGTCAGAAAAAGAATAGAGAAAATTTGACGAAAAAATTATTCGATATTTTTAAGGAACGATGTTTCAGCGAGGTATTTTTTTGTAAGCAAATATATTCAAAATTAAAAAAAACGCGAGTTGCTTTCTTTAAATATTTTAGATTCCGGACTCTCTTTTGAAAATCGAATGGAACTCTCGTCTTCGAAAATCGGCCGGTCAGTGTCGAAATCATTCTCTCGGATCGAGTACCATCGAAATGTCGACCGTCGTGTGTACCACGGCTGAACGAGTTCGAGATACTCTTGTGCACGAATTATGTCATGCGGCTGTTTGGATTGTCGATAAACTCTACAAAGAAGGACATGGTCCTGGATGGAAGAAATGGGCTCGTCAATGCATGCGCGAATTCAAATCTTTGCCCATGATCGAGCGATGCCATAGTTATGAGATTGAAGCCAAATTTTTTTATGTTTGCGAAAATTCCTATTGTGAGCAAACGTAAGAAAGCTTTTTTAAATTCAAAAATTATAATGGTTTTAGAATAAAACGACAATCAAAATCTCTGGACATGGATCGAAAAATTTGTGGTCGATGTAAAGGGAAATTCATTCTTTATCGATTTGATAGAAGAACCAATCAGCGTGTTCTCGTCGGCGGCTCTGATCCTGTAAAATCAAGCGTTTCTTTGCAAACTACAAAATCTGCTAATAAATTCGCTATTTTCGTTAAAGAAAATTATTCTAAATATCGAACTGCTGGTACAAAACATTCGGAAGTATGTCGAATTTATTCTAGCCAAAGATGATCAAAATTTTTTAGATAATGGAAAAATTATCAATGGTGTACAAAGCACGCAAGTTACAAGATTAATTAATTAATTTTATTGTGTATGTCTGTATCATTTAAACCAGGTTTCAATAAAAATTTATTTAGTTTTCCAACAAAAATTTGGTTTTGTTGGTTGAATTATTTGTAAAAATCGAAAGTGATGTGGAATCAATCAAACGTTTTTAATGTTTAAAGAAATGTGAGTTTTTCGCAATAAAATTGAAATGCATTCGAGCATTTTCTATAAACTTTTTTTGTCTGATTATTTTGAAGAAATCTTGAGCTTCATCGCCAGTTTCTCACATGATCAACGATGATGCCTGTTTATTTTCCTCAAAGTTTCTTCTCAAGTTTTCCAAAACAATTTTTGTGGTGTCTGGATCCAATATTTGTATATTCGATTACAAAATCTGTTGAATATTGAAATTCAGTTTGATGTTAATCAAAACAATAATGGGTTTGCTCCGAAATAAACGAAATTATCGGCGGAAGGAGTACATAAAATATGAAACAATACAGCGTATAATTCGTGCCAATTTAACCTTCACCTACTTGCATTCCCTCGAACGCGTTTTCATTTTCACTTCAAAAATAATCGATGCTGGTTTCACGAATTGTATTTCATTGTGTATTCCAACTGAAAATTCTTCTAGTGTGCTTCACTACGAATGTTTATCGAAATCAGTCGAGCGGTCACACTCGCGATATTAATCGCCTCCTCTTGAAAAAATGCGCCGCAATTATTTGTCCGTGTGCTTTCCAATGAAAACATCTGCAAACTTTTGTGTATGTGGTCCCTGTATATTTTTTTATTTTTTTAACGAACATTTTGATAAGCTAATTTTTACCTATCATTTCGGCCAATAGGCGTAATGACATAATCAATTTTTTCATAAATATTTATAAATCCTTATCATTTCTACATTTATTGCATCGTTTTGCTAAAAAAAATGGCGGCTATTTATCAGTGCATCAATTGAAAGCAATAAATTACTCGCAGTTGAACAGAAGAATAGTGGAATGTTCGTTGTCTGAACCTTATCGGTGAAAGGCTACGATACAACACGATTCTTCTTTTTTTCTACTGCAGTAAGTCGTGATTTGATATTACCTTTTTCTACTAGTAAATTTTTTGTCATTGATTGTTTAATCATTAAGGGTTACTGTAGCAAAGAAGAATGTGCAAATGTGCGTTCTGTTTCTGCGTAGAAAAAATAAATTGAATTATCATTCGTAAAGCAGCTCTTCTTTTTCTAATTGTATACCCCATCATTGTTTCTGCTTGTTTGACTTAATTGAATTAAGGCGTCCGTGCACACGAACGAATTTCAAAACAACTGTGTTTTGGCAGCTGATCAAGCACTTTTATAGTGCGTGCATCCTCCTTCCCTCTTTCTATTTCATGTTTGTCCTTTTTATCTTGATATTTTTGGTGACTTATATTTGGCTAAAATTAGTTTAATTTCAGTCATGATGACTCATTGATTGAGTGCGAATTTTCATTGAGACTTCATCACCCGAAATGTTTACAATATACACCTCTGATAAATTTTCAACAATTTACGAATTCGATTGTTTATTTATTCTATATTTTCCCTCTATGACGCCTAAAAATATTGATAAACATTTGGTTCTAAACTTGCCAATATTTCTCACACACAAACGCACATTTAATTCATCGATTTTCCGTGCCAAATAGCCCCATTATTTCGCATCAATTTCTCTGTTCAATATAAGATGCCGATTTCTAGGCATGCCGATACCGGCCGAACCCCCTTTGACCGTCGAGACAATTAATGAAGAAACCGAAGAAGTAATCCAGAAGAATGAAAATGATATCAACAAAAATGGTGAGTTTTTACGTTTCTCATTTTTTAATTCTCAACATACTTATTTAAAACCCATCACTGGCTCATTTTAGATTCAATACACTCCGAATCATTCGAAACTGCAAAGGAAATTGAAACATCGGGAAATAATGATGAACTCGACGCTAAAGGTTATTTTTTAAACGAGACATTTTGCTTCGAAGAACTCAGCTCCTTTCAACACACGCCAGAAAAAAAAACAACTTGACCAAAAAACATGTCGTTCGAGTCTCTTGAGAAATGTCTTCACTGTGAAGTCTTCACTTTTGAATGATGGACTAAAAATGCGGGTGTCCTTACAGTTGATAGCGTTCCACCATTTTTGATTGTGTGTTCGAATTGTTGATAACAACAAATAGGACGAATCGTCCGTTATCTTGTAGATCGAAAACCCAATCGATTGGACAATTTTTTTTTCAATAATCATGAATCTCTCCATCGTATTCGCATGTGTTCTAATTTTTTGGTTGGACTATTCTGTGTCGAAATAATTTTTTATTAATGGAATATATCAAGAAATCGTGTCAAATTGGCGGAGACCAAATTGCCGACGCTTGAATTTCGCCCGCAACAACGCCGATTTGCAATAAGAGTTGCGAAAAGCGCGCAATAGTGGAGCGGCAGAAGCAGGAGCCGGAGCAGCTCGTCCAGCTCTCAAGGTCCCCTCGTCGCGCCGTCATCTCATCGATTCCCTTCTATTACTTTGTTGTATGGCGAGGGTCCCTCCGCGAATTTGCACGCTGTTTTTTGCCCTCTACGCACAATTTTGTGAATACTTTTTCTCGAAGCAGCCTCGATTATGTTTGTATCAGAATTTGAAGGGTTCCTCCGTGTTCTCCTTTTTTCCTTTGTGTATTTCTTCAAAGAAGTTTTTTTTCGCCAAGACATCAAATCTCACGAATAATCAAGAAATTGCGATTATTCCGTATAAGATTATGCATATTTTCTTCTCGATATTATAGCACAAACGGGACCATTAAGAACTGCGTGGAATAGAGATTTTCTCGTCAAATTTGTTTATTTTTTTCGTTCATTTCTGTCCACTCTAGCAGTATTATATATGCCATTGTTCCTTTCGTATTGTTCAACAATTTTCTGTTTTATTCCAGCCGATTAAATCTACGCGTTTTTCCCACAATATAGTTTTTTTTGTCTCAATAGTGCACTCTTTTTTACAAAAAAAGCAAAACAGATTCTCGAAGATGGTGTTTGTCTTTATTCTACAAATTAGATTAATTTTCAACAATGGATAAATTCATCTTTTGAATTGAAATTACCCCAATTTTGACGGTGTCTGGTGAGAAATGTTGCCGTTTGGACGAATTGTGTCGAGTCTCCGGAAATTTGAAAATCGACGCGTTTCCGCTACTTGCGATTTGAACTTTTCACAACAATTTGCCCCTATTCGCATTATCAACATTTTTCACATTTATTAGAAAATTATGTGAATTAGTATAAAAAGAACTCGAAATTGTACATGAAAATGTGTTTGAGAGTGTCCATTTATTTCTTTTATTCGTTATCAAAAAATAATGGATTGACTAGAATATTCCGTAGTGAATTGGAATCAAATTTATCAAATCTTCTTATACGTAATAATCCGCTCCCATTATTTTCGATAATTTAAGATTAAAACGCCCTTCTATTTAGATATAAGACTGAGATTCTTCTATCTTCAGTATTCATATTGAAGTTATTCAATAAAAACCGATATTTTTGCCGTCACTTTCATTTTTCGTTTCCAATTGCATAATAGTCTATTTCTTTAAAAGGTTCTCTGTCATAACTCAATATTGGGTTTATAAATTGAAATCTTTCTTCGGTCATAATTTCACTTTAGGACCCATTCATTTTTTTTCCAGTTTATGTTTTACAATTACTTTCGATTTAAACCGTGTTACAATGTGTTGGAATATTTGAATTTTTAGCAAAAAATGAATTGGTAATTTGAAAATAAAAGTTTTCACTAGAAATATTCGAGTATGTCCAAGCAAACATGATTTATGCATTCCCATCATTCAAACCTGAAACCAAGAAATCCACTGGATTCTTGTGTCTGCCAACCAAATATTCCGAAAAATCTGAATTTGTTAATTTACGCGTTGTGTGTACCGACGTGTTTCCTTCAAATTCGTGCTTAACCTGATTCATATTCTTGCATATCCATAATTTCTCTCAATGATCCCTAATTGAAATTCTTTTTCATGTTGATGTCACTTTTTTTCAGCCATTCCGAATCTTTTTGACGAATGTTTTCTCATTTCCTACTGCACTTTGTCTTTTCGAGCAATTTGACTGAATTTTGCGAAATTTTCGAAGGCGAAATTCTCGAGATACGCAATTTTTGTTTCTTGAATTCGTCGAAGGTCGTTTACCCATTTCGGGTGGAACCAGTTTCAAAATAATTTTTCTCAATGATTTTTTTAAACGAATGTGTTATTTCGAGGAAAGCGATTAAATATATGTCCAATAGCCGGTTTTGATTTTATGGTTTTTTTATACAGTATGATCTTTGTCATTCTGTAAAAAATTGTTCAACGAACGAATTTCTTTTTCTTTTTTAATATTTTTAGATTCAAAAACAATTAAACTCGTGTATTTAAATTTGCAATAGAAAAATAAATAATTGGGTTACTCATAAAGAATTCAATTAGAAAATAATCAAGAGCGTAATCACCGGTAGTTTTCATTAGAATATTGTTGTTAACCATTTTCGGGTGTCTTTTTTTTTAAATTTATATTGATTTTAAGAATATAAAAGTGGTGTTTTCATTTCATGAATACGCTTTAGCCTAGGTTATCCTGTATATAATTTTTTCCGAAATCATTATACTTTATGTTTTTCAAGTGGTACCAATATTTAACACCTGCGATTTATCATGATTCAATCGACAATGTGTTTTTTTATTATTCTTTCAGTCGAATGACCTTATTTGCAACATGGTTTCTATTGCCGTACGTTCTCCATCAGCAAAAAACGGACATGTCGTTTTTCTCGAGCGCTTAAAATACATGGAATAGAAATACACAGACGAAAATGAATTTTGCGCCTTCTTGTTTCTTCGCGCATTAGTTGGTCGGCGTTGTTCATCGCAATTGTTCTTTGCCTCGATTTGTATGCGCCGGACACACCAAAAAAACTGCGATTACCGCAAAAAGCGGATTATGTAGATTTGAGACGAGTTGCGATTCGATGCCGGCTAATTCGTGTAATCACAGAGCGCCGTTTTTATTCGTTGCCCCTTTTTTTGCATCTGGTTTTTCGACATAATCACACGTGTGACCGTACGTGTGATTGGGTGTGTCCATCTGATAATCACTAAATAATGGTTCGTAATATCCAATTTCTTGCAATGTTGATCTTAAAATAAAATTAATCGTCGAAATGCGTTTCTTTTTATCCGAATAGATTCGTTTTCACAAAATTTTGACCTGAAATAAGCCGAATCAATTGAATTTTCAAACAGCGCTGCATGTTTTTATTTAATAGTTCTTTATTCTTCATCTTGATTCTGTTTCACTATTCCTTAATCATCGCGTTTCTTTCTAGAACACATTCAATAAAAGCGCGATTCACACTTTTCGAGTTCTGTGGGTTTACACACCGGCTTTATAGTGTTCGACGCCTTAATACTTTTACTTTTCGCTCATAATGTGTGTGTTTTTTGAGTTTATATCATAAACTTTTCCTATATTTAAATAGTTAGCCGTAATTAACGATGGTTTTTAATCGGCGCAGTTGGTTTTTTTCTCTACTAGTTCCTCGTTTTTTGTCTATTCCACTCATCATCGCAGCCGCTTCAAATCGGATTCAGAAGGCAGCCGTCATGTGTTCTTCTCTCTTCCTTTTTTGGCGCCGCAATTAGGCATGATGGCTTTAGTCTCATTTTTCGATCGTTTTGTGTCACATCTACATACATTATTCTGAATAGAACTGTATGACAATAGTTCTGCAGTGGTAGTTTACTACATTTAAAAGAAACATGATGTCATTGATGATAAGGATTCAATTCTGTTCTGAATAACTATTAATTCTTGTCTAGGAAATTTTCTCTTTAATACACAGTAGATTTGTGTTAGTTTCATGTGTGGAGCATGAGGCAGGAAATTTCTTACCAAACCTGTAATTTTTGAGCAGAATCTTCAATACGAAATTTTAAAAGTGCTATTTGTCTGGGTGTAATGCGTTCAACAATTTCTTGGGTTCGTTACTTTCCAGTTAAGGTACTGCTTGAGTATGTCGGCAAAATTAGTAGTTAATGATGGTGTGAGAATAATATTGTAAAGAGAAAGATGGGGTATTCGAGTTGCGATGCATAGCCGATAGAGATTTGCCCAACTGAATGGTTGATTTATTCACTCCTCACTAATAAATAAAAACCGAGCGACGATCGAGATCGTGAACAATTGACAAACCCGATTAACGTGTGCGCAACCGTGTGTACTGCAATGTTGTGTTATCTCGTCGCGATATTATGGCAGCCTTTGAAGGCGGCCTCTTCCTCCTCCCCTCTAGCCATCGTTGACCTTGTACGCCGATGGTTCTATTTTTGTTTTTCGCATATGTGTATCTATGTTTTTTTTCCCGGTTTTCATGCATCCATAAAAAATGGTTGGATATAGCGAAATTGCTGCAGTAGAAACAGCAACAGGCGAATAAATACAGAATGCGTGTGTAAACCAGTTCGCCCACTTATTTTCTCTCTTCATCACATGTTGTCCGACAGTCCTTGGCACTCCCGCCATATTAACCTTTTCAGCTGGTTTTTTTTCTCACGAAACCATTGCTTCAAATGGTCACTTTTGGAATTTTCCTAATTACAATCTTACATCATTTTACTTCATTCGATATTTCCGCATTTACAATGTTGAGTGTTCCGTTTTAGGAATGGGGAATTATCGTTTTATCGTCATAATAACATGAGCACAAGGATTTTCAATAATTTTTCCGTCATTTTGAAAAATGTGCAGTTTTTCAAAATCTAGTCAATTTTCTATAAAAACGGCACTCTTAAAATTTGTAATATTCTAATATTCTTATGGAACGAATTAATCATAATCGGCCTACAATTATTAAAAACTCTTTTTCCATTATTTTAATTAAATTCCCCCCCCCTTTTTTTTTAATCATTCTTTTCTGGTCGAAAATTTAAAAAAATTTCGTTGTAGGAATCATCATTAATCTCCGAAAATGTAGTTTCTAATTTTTGGTTTCGCCATCCATAATCTTTTTTTTTGTCTACCTCCCCCATATATTCCTCATCGTTTTTTTTCTACAATGCTTTTTCATATTGGGTTTCGATAAAAAATATATAAATAACACAACGTAATTGTGTACTATTCGGTCGTTCTGCATATGTATATTGCTCGTCATTTATTTTTACGATTCGATTTGCTAAAAGTGTATCGGAATGATAATATAAAGATTTGTTGTTGATAAATAGAAATTCGGGGCGAGTTAATCTCCCGACTTAATTTACCTATTCATGGAAATTTCGGTTTAATTTTAAGCAGTCTATTCGAAATTTATGGCATAGCTATTCATTTTTTTTCACGCTCAATTTGGTAAATTGATTCCAAACTCAATAGATTTAGAGAGAATTATGATGTTATGCAAGTATTACGGATTTGAGATGTCACTTTTCAGGTGACGTTTTGGAAACAAATATTTTGCTAGAAACTTTATAAAAAAATATATTCCTCAGCTTCTGATGGACTTTTCAATTATTAATCGCGCTTTTCCTCACTCAACCAACTCTATCAACCGTTTTTGAAACATGCTTTCCGCATTTCTTAAACTTCATATCATACATGTATGAACAAAAAATTTCGGCCACCATACTACCTGGTTTCATTACACATTTTAATACATAGATAAACAGTTGAAAATAACCCAAAAATAAATTGGATATAACCTCGGTGGAAAGTGGTGGACCCTTGATTAATATTGGGATATTTCCTCGAGGGTGATATTAGGTTCCCCAATTCTGATTCCATAATTACGTAATTGTCACCCTTCAATCTCGGGTGTCATTATTCGATAGGGTCAAATTTCGCTGCTATAATCTGTTGTTCGCATTATATTTAGATGTTGTTCCCTTCAAGACCGTTGACCGTAAATTGCGATGGAAAAATCCGAAATGCCTAGGAAGTGTTTATTTATTGTTTTATTATATGATGGATACGAATATTTTGAATTTCGAAACACAATTGTTTTCTGACCTCATGAAATTGGCATTTGATTCATTTGTAGCGATCTGACTTATTGGGTTGAGTCACCCTCTGACGACTGGCGAGTCGCATCTGGTGAGAAAAAAATTAATGTTTCTTTTCCGGTGGTGTGTTATGTCAAGCGAACAGCAGACGCACGTTGACTGAGTGCATTCCCGCGTAGCATTTTGACCTCACTCAACGGACCACCGCGTAACTTTCTCATTCCGCCCATTTTTTCGTTTCGCTGATGCGAGTTGTAAGTGTTTTGCGTGCTCCGTCTTCCAGTGTATAGTTTACAACGCTGCTCTCGATGCAAAACAAATGCACAAACGACTGCCACTGATTCATTTTATATTTAACTTCCGATTGTTCTTTTGCATTTTCTTCGTCTTCTTGTTCTACTCATTTATGTATTTAGTTCACCTTCAAACTTCTTCGACATCGCTTTCTAGCCAACCCAGGCCGGTCAGCGAAGGTCATTTTAAACTCGAGAATTTCTGTGTAATGCCTTTATCGCCAGTGTTTATTGTTCTCTTTTTCTTCAATCGTTAAACAATACTTATTTAGTCAACTTTTAAATTTCAATTATATGCTCTTGTATTTGCGCTAACTGAGGGAACACTATTATTATTATTGTTCCGAGTGTTTTTGATTTCCCAGAGGGAAGGCAAACAAGCGTTCGGTGGCAATGATTTTTTTCCTTCTGATATACTTTTCACAATTTTTTAAGCATGGCAGCCGTTTTTGAAGCGGGTACATATTACTGTCAGATTTTGCATTTTTTTCCCCGGAAAACATATTTTGCAAAAAAGTCATAGAAATATATTTTAAAATTAACTTCACTTTTTTAAACTTTATTCATGTGAATTTCATGTGTAGTTTATTCTCTATATTATTTCCTGTATTTTTCTTCCAATTTTCTCAAATTTAATTTAATTTTGATTGGTTTTTTGTTCTTCCCATATTTCTGACAGTATTGTTTCAAAATAGAAAATTCTAGACATTAGGGTTCAATATTTGCAAGCTGCCTTCGTCATTTTGCCAATTACATAAGCTTCATGTTCTCTTTCGGTCTTCTTTTCATTTCGTTCGTCTGTTCTTCTTCCTCTTCTTCTTCTTTTTCTTCTTCTTCTTCTTCTTCTTATACCGTTTTGTTCGACATCAAATTCGTCGTCGCTTCGGTCGCTATATTGTTGTTGCTTCTCCTTTTCCTTCTTCTTCTTCTTCTTCTCCTGTGATTGTGGCTTTAGCGAAGGTAGGTGGTGTATATGACTGCCAGAATTGAGAAAACGATTGCTGCGGAGAATTAGAAGAAGGGGATGAAGAGGAGGGGATATCTGCTGCCCTTTTTGTACATATTCTGTACGCATGCGCATGTGATACTGAGAGACTTTCACAACATGGTTTTGATGATATAAACCTTGTTGTCAAATTCCATCGGCGAAAGGTATTATCGCATTTCTTTCTTATGAGGTTTTGACATTTTGAGAATTTAGCTTAAAATTTGTTTTCCCAGAAAGCATGAGTTCATTTGGAAATCGTGAGCTCAATTTTAATCGTTTTCACAAATATCTCTCTAACTTTCAAAGTTAAAATTACAGTTTTAATTTGTTTTTTTTTTTCGACAATGTTTTGTTGATTGTTTTTAAGGTGATCAGCGAATTCAGTCCATTTTGCGATTACCCTTTCTCTGTTTTGAAGTTCCTCATTGATATCGTTATTTGCATTTCATTTTCCATCGTTTTCCAATTCTTTTTTTAATTTTATTTGATTTGCTTCAATTTTCTCACACAATCCTCTCGAAGCGATCGTTCGTCCTCTCCCTTTTGTGATAAAATGGTTCGATATGTTTCAAAATTTGCGAGTTGGCAACGTTTTGTAGTGATTATCGCAGAGATTGTAGATGATAAAATGTGAAAAATTGTCCCATTTTTAATTTCCCGCATTAGCTTACCGGTCTATCTGCATCTTAATCGATACTTATCAGTCGACCCTTTTCTATTGTCGTTCCGTTCTGGAACCTCTTCGTGTGTTTGCCAACATTAGCGAATACTGATAACTTTCTATATGGCAAAAATAACATAAATTTCAATTATTTAATCGTGAATCATTCATTACACCGAACCGTCATACATATGTGTTCCTCTGATTCAAAAGCATTTTTCATTTATCCAGAGTTTGGTATTTTAAAACCAAAAACTTTTAAAACTTTACTAAAATTCAAAAAATAAAAATTGGCTATGTGCAAGTCGAGAGTTTCAAATAATTATGATTTAAAAAATATGTTTAAAAAATTACAATTCTGAAATTCAAAGAATTGTGCGCGTAATATGTATAACCATTGCAAAAAATTTCAATACTAACTGTCATTTGCCTAAACATTGCTGTTTTTTTAAGCTTTTCTTTTTTTAATCAATTTAAGCGATCAAACACGTGTGAAAGTTAGGATCTTACCGCGAAAGAAGCATTTTCTTGTATGCATCTTTGAACTACTGTAGAGTAGATTTCGACGGTATCCAAGTTTCGGAAAATATTGCTTGATAGTCACTTTTCGCATGATTATAAGTTCAATCTTTCATGCAAATATTTGTTGAGAATATCTATTTCCCGATTTTTTCTCGCCTGTTTCCTTGATATTTTTTATTCGATGCCAAACAATTTGAGATTTGGACTTCTTTTTAAACGAAGTGAATGTTTTATTACCTTCTCTTTGAGTTATTTGAGTTATATTTTTGAATTTGTGTTTTTTTTTCGAGAACAATCCGATAGGTTGCTAGAATTTTAGCGAACAGTTATACTTGTCGTCATACACATCGTCATCATTTTTGCGAAATTTGTTTTTTTTTCGATCATGTGATTTCATTCAGTTTTGAAAGAACGAAATCATAGATGAAAATTTCCTGATAACCGCGATAATTTAAAATTATAAATAATGGAACGGAACTATTTGTTTGGACGCGATTACCAGTGAGTATGCGACCTCCGACTGTTGATTCAATTGATATTATGCAAATAGGGCGGCGCGTCAAAAAAAAAAACCTGTCGCTTGCCGAGTGCTCATACGCGATCAATTCAAGTTCGATTTGATGTGCAAGTGTTTTCGATTTTTGATAAGAAACCGACGCCGTCCTCTTTGTCGTCGACGTTCTCTCTGAATATCGCAATATCTCATTGTCTGGCTGAAAAACAAAACAGCGAGCAAGATTCGCCAGTCTTATCACTTGTCGAAACCGATCGACTCAAACCGGCTCTAGAAAATTCGCTATGTCTCATTATACTAACTATGGAAGTTTTGGTAAGTGTTATTTGATAGTAAATTTGCAGAATGTTTCATTTGAAAAATTTATTGTAGTTATTTATTTCGGGGCTACATCGCGAATTATTATTTTCCGATTAAATAAATAGTAATGACGAATAGTTAAACGCCACATATGGGTTCCAATTGCTAATGTTCTATTTTTTTTTTAATTTTTGCGTGATTTGAATACCCACACCTTTCAGTTCGTCAAAAAAGAAAACATGAAAATTTAAAAGCTCAAATGGGAGTGTTTCTTTTTTGTATGTCTACATACCGACGTAATTCTGCACACATATTTTTACACTGACAAATTCCCTTTTAAAATTATTTTATTTAATCCTTGAACTAAATGAAGGGAAGAACTGATAAGATTTTCCCAAGATTCTCGCAAAGAGTCCACAAACCTCCTGACTATTCAACTCCCTTTTGCAATAATTTTGTGATAAAATTGTACGTTATCAAATTGTTTGTTGTAGTATTAATTCAGGTCCCGGTCATCATGAGCTACGCATTTTTTCTCTCTAGCTTCCTGGGACATGATGAGCTAGTGAAATGAAAAGGAAATATGAAAGAAAAATTTGAAAATTGATTGAATTTATGATACTTATCGAATAAATTTGATCTATCAAAACTCCCATTTATCATTTTACGTCACACTCGTACCGTATTTAGTGTTTCCGGGCTCATACGCGAACATTCTTTTAAAATTTGCATAATCTGCTTTTTTTTATGAAGTGTTGCCTCATGATGATTCTGTTTTGGACGAAAGCAAGTGCCCTATGATTGTTTTTTTTCGTTGATTCTAGTGTTGTTCATAAACAATTCTCGAATTTCATTTTGATTTCATTCTCGTGATTTTAGCGAGCGCCGACAGCGACAATCCGAGATCTTATTGTGCTACAGATCGCGTTGAGGAGGGGCGCGACGAAGCCGGTAACGACGAGCAAACGTCGGCGAATCAAACAGGAGACGTCGGTTCGACGCCGACGATGGAGGACGATGAAGTCATAACTACCGGTAATTCTAGAGTACCGACATTTCGATATATGATGCATTGTAGCGCGCACATCGCGTCGATTCTGCGGCTCAGCAGGTAGTAGCTCTGACTCGGAAACTGCTGACGATGCTCCTCTTTTACCCGGAGAAGGACCATCACAGCCGGTTCGAATTGAGATTCCTGGAGGTGACAAACCATCAAGTCCTCATGATCGTTTCCCGCCGCGTTATGGTCGACTATTTGTAAGTTGTTTTCAAAAATTCGACATTACGAAAAAAAATCAAGTTGTATCGTTCAGAAATTGGGAAAATTCTCAAAAAAGCTATTTAAAAACTGAGCAAAATAAGGTTTTTCCCAAAATCTGAATGATGCCCTAACGTCTGTGTTATGATAATTTTCAGTTTTCTCTGATATTCTTATTCTGTTCGGCGATTCTCAACGAGATAACCTTGTCTTACATTCACGAAAAGGTATGATTAAACCGAAATATTTTTTTATTCGAAATTATACGTTTTCATTGAAGTACCCACGAACTGCGCCTCTCCCGGATATTGTTTTCGACAATTTTCCATACTATCCAAAAGGATTGGCAATTTGCGAATGGCTTATGATTATCTTATTTGCCTCCACATCTGTCATCATTCTTTTTCATAGGTACGTGTTTGAACACAAAACTCTGAGATGAATTTCAATGCTTATAGGCACCGCTGTATTGTGTTTCGGCGATTCTTCACCATCGGCGCTCTTCTCTATTTTCTGCGTTGCATGACGTTGTTCGTCACACAGGTGCCTGTCGCTGATCCCAATTGGCATTGTGCACCGCGATTAGGCGAAAATGCGACATTCTGGAGGGTCGTGATTCGCGGTGTGAAAATGGCGACCGGCGTCGGATTGAATGTCGCCGGCGAGAATACGCTGTGCGGTGATTACATCTATAGTGGACACACGATAGTGCTCGTCACTTGCTCGTTGTTTATCGCCGAATGTAAGCTGAATATTTCATTTCGCAAAATCATAGTTTGTAATTAATATTAAATTATTTGCTTGCAGATTCTCCGCGCCGCTGGTGGTGGCTCCATTGGACGGCCTATTTCACATCATTTGTGGCCGTTGTGTTCCTAGTCATCTCGCACGGTCATTATACCATCGATGTCGTTATTTCATATTATATTTGCACAAGGATCTTCTGGATATATCACACAATGGCGGCACATCCAACTCTCAAGGTACGCAATTCGGTTAATGTGAAATGAGGAAAATTCTAGAGAAATATATGAATCCATGGCAATTTCAGAACTCTTCGCATAACCATCATCGAAAAGAATTTTGGTTTTATTTAATGAGTTGGTTGGAAGCCGATATTCAACGACCAGTGCCTCGTCGCTTCGAACCACCGTTTCCACTTAATCGTGCTTTGGCCTATTTGACGAACCGTCGTGATCGACGTGCCGATCGATACGCAATTGAGTGATTAATGTCGTTTCTGCCTTCTTGTACATTTTAGCTGATGCTGTAGAAAAAACACGCAATCGTGCCATTCTTGTTTTTTTTTTTTAATTTTTTCGTTTCCTTGGATGCTTCCAATTTGATGTCTTCATTCAGGAGATCTTCTATTTTAGGATTCTACTACTACTTTCATTGTTACGAAACAACTTAACTATGTTATTCTACTATCATGTTAAAAATTGCTAGATTCGCACACCGTATTCCTGTTTATGGGTTTTATCTTGTCTCTTTTCTTTGATTTCCCCTTTTTTTCACACTTTCATTCAACTGTAACTCTTGCCTATTTTTCTTCGTTTAGTCCCGATTTCGTTGTCTTTGTCACGGGTTAAATTTCATTTTTTCATTCAATAGAACTTTTTTACTTCCATGTTTTCTTTTCTTACTTTCTGTATTTTACATTCATCATTCACCATTCCATTCAAAGGTGCCACAAACAATTTTGGTTATTTTTTTAATAAAAAGTTTTGTAAAATTAATTATATATACAAGCAACATTCAAAATGTAAATCAAATTGTCTTTGGAGCGATACAGGCTGTTTTGAACTTATTTCGGAGCATCTGAAATGCGACAAAATCAAGAGAAAAAATGATTATGAAATACCGTCCATTGGTGATAATTGAGATTTGAAATGCCTTGTGCCTGGCTTGACTCGTCCATTTTTTCTTTCGTTTTCTCGTCAAGCGATTTTGCCGATTCTGTAAGTTGCTATAATTACGAGAAAAGCTTTTCGGGAGCCGTGTACTGAGCATTGGCCTGCCATCTTCAAGCACCAAATAAGCACGACGATCGCGAATTATATACGAGACGTAAAACATGTTCTCAACCTGAATCAATTCAACATCTATGCATAAAGAATATTAAAATTACTGTTTTGGCGAAATCATCCGGATTTAAAATAAACTCGTAATAGGGAATACTGTCAGTATTGCGTTCTTTCAGCGAAGAGCGTAAACTCTTATACACATGTTCCAACTGGAAGAAGAAACAAAATTTCAATTATTTTCGCTTTTTGAACCTCTTTCATAATGGACACCTCTTCATATTGGACAGTTGCATTTGATGACCTGTCTGTTAGCCTTACAAGCTGCGGTTTTTCTTTTTTCGAATCTCTCTCAATTTTTTTGACTGGAGGTTTTTTCGCTTTCTCGATTTTTTCGACATTTACCATTGGAAGCCTATTTGAAAATTCAGAAAAAGGTTGAGTTTTGAAAATTACATAAAACTGAGCGGAGTAGGATATTCCCACATTGTAGGTTGAATACTCGCTTTCGCAAAACGTTTCGCTTCGTCAACTGTGAACAACTTTTTCCTGTTTTCTGCTGCTGCTACGTACTCGAACTCATTGAAATGTTTGTCAAGAAATGCCAGTCGGACTGCAAATGAATCGGCCCCTTAATATTTTATTTAAAAATAACGAAATAAAATCAAGAGCTACCATGAAAATCGAAATTGCGCTCGAGTTCTTCATTATGCAGCCCTTCAATTTGATCTAATGCGGCAGATAAATATTCATTGACTTCTTCTCCTTCGATCTCAACTTTTCGCAAGTCCCTCGTGTTGGATTTCATGACTTCGTCGATTTTATGGGCAATTCTTTTTGCCGTTTCGACCGGATCAATTATATAATTTCCATTCATACTATGAAGAGTTTCTCGCGTTGTTGTTGCACAGATTCCGAGCAGCTCAGTTTCCGTTGCGAACAACGATGTATTCATTGACTTCTATACACATAATATTGGATATGTCTTTTTGGGCGATATTTCAACCTTCAGTTTTTTACCCTTTTGAGATAATGCATCAATCGCAGACCCAAGAGTATCTATCCGATTCGAAGCATCTGATGTAACTTTTAAACCAGCTGTAATATAGAATTATGAAACTTTGCCCAATCTGGAGTAATTTCTTACAAACTGTGTTGATCATTGTCTTGAGATCGCCACTCACACCAAGATTTTCTCTACAACGATCATCCACACTTTTCTCGGCAACTTTTCGCAATTGGTTTTCAGCATCAGTCGAGGAAATCTAAGTATTATAACTAATGTTTACTTTTTAAATAATTCTAACCTCTTTGTCGCATAATTTTAATACCTCTGAAGCACATAACAAATTATCTCCGTCATCGGCCATTTTCTTAAAATAAGATTAACCTAAAAAATATTTGAAATATTATTAAAAGTCCTAGAGTTAGAAATTACTAAAATTAGTTAAGTGAAAAAATATAAAATTTCCAAAATTGAGACTTGTAAGCGCCTCGAAAACTTATCCGCAAAAACTAACGACCCATGATTTTGCTGATGTTATATCCGTGGAAATATATAAATAGTCAAATAATAAAAATGTTAAAAATTTAATTTGAATCTCGCGGACTAGAAAAATAATAACAAGATTCTAGGCCATAATTATGATACTCAAAATAGTTCATTGTTTACGTTCGGTGTTTGCAGAAATATTAAGTTGTGGAGTTTCATGATACTACGGTAAGCAGAAAAGTTCATAGTGTGCGTGAGGTGTCACACGGTTGTTCATATTTTCTCTGGGTTGCCGTTTCTCGAAATTTCCACACGCGATTGCAATTCCTTTCTCCTCGCTAACGTGTTCGGCCAATTTTATTACAAACATTTCTAATTTTGTTGTTTATTTTTATTTATCTTTTGTTGTTTTATTTTTTCACACTTTTGATTTACACAAAGCATAAGTAATTTTTACATATTTTTTAGTTCAACGATAATATTGAAGCGGTATCGAATTCATTTATTTTTTCGACTTCACGGTTTTGAAACTAATATTAACTAGCGAATTTACAGTTTCAAAATGTCCAAGTATGGCTGCCCAACTTCCGACACTGATCCAAACTCGGTGACTATCATCACCAAGCGTGGACCAGTTAACAAGACATTGAAGAGCGCTTCTGCGTTGAATGCTGCTCAGCGCAGCGGTGCTGAAATAATCACAGAAAAGAAGGTAATGGCTGGCGGTAACCGTCAGCATACCGCTCATAAGAACACCTTGAGGTGAGGAAAACAAATTTTTTGCTTTAAAATTTTTATTATTCAGACTTGATGAAGAAACCGAAGAACTTCATCACGAGAGGGTGACACTTTCTCTCGGAAAAATCATGCAGCAAGCTCGTGCGGCCAAAAATTGGACTCAGAAGGATCTCTCGACGGTATCAATTTATTTTTTAAACGTTTTCTCTAATACACTGTCTTCAGCATATAAATGAAAAGCCACAAGTAGTATCCGAATATGAAAGTGGAAAAGCCGTTCCAAATCAGCAAATTCTCGCTAAAATGGAGAGAGCCCTTGGCGTTAAGCTTCGCGGAAAGGATATCGGAAAACCATTGAACGCCCCGAAACCAAAGAAATAATAGGAATTCAATGATTTCTCGTTTTTCGTAGTTTGGGATTCTCCGGTTTTCTGCCCTCGTGTTCGCATTATTGCTCGATTTCTTTCATTTCATTAAATATCTGTTTGAAAATGCTTCTCTCATCGTTGTTTCATTGTTTTGTACATACTGTTCTAAGCGAGCACTGGATGAATAAATTATTATTGTATTTATTAAATTGAAAACCAAATTTTCAATGCTACCGCTCCTTATTTTTGAAGAAACAACGTCCAGCGCGTTAGAATGATACTGATTAGTTGTTGTGATCTGATGAAAACTGAGAAGAATGAAATTCACCTTTATAGGGAGTCCTTGAAATGGGCGTCGACCAATTGGTTGAAAGTATAACACCGTATACGCTGCGCCCAATATGGCGACATACATATCTACCACCATTCGCATGTAAGATAATCTTCAAATAATAAATATAATTGTACGATAATCTGATATTTAGGATTACGTTTTAAGAGATGATTATAAATATGACAAATGTTGTAGTTTAACTAAAACTGATCATTTCATAAAAAGAGGTGTCAAAAATAGACTAAAGAACGAACAAAATGAGTACCCAAAAGCGAATTTCGAGAATAAAGAATTACAATCTTTGCTTTAAGGCTTGCACGAAGTTAGCGACAAAGTTCCGAAAAAATGTTACCTGAGTAAATAAATAGCTGAATAAAAGAAACGAAAACACTCATTCTTTTTTTTTAATTCGCATCATAGATTAATTACGCAAACACACGATAATATTTATGTAGAACTTATTGAAAACGTATAGTTCAAACTCATAGAAATGTTACGAATTTAGTGATTACCGCGATATGGTCATACGTTTGGGTGAATGATTATGGCGTCGAAGAGTATTATGAGCTTGGAATGATTGGATATGCAATCATTTTTGTGTTATTTGCTCTCTTACTCTTGTTTTGTCATTGGCTCATTGCCGTAAGATGTGCGTTGACGTGTTCGAAGGTATTGAAACTTCCTCAAATCAAAAATAAAAGTTTTATTTATTATTCCAGGAAAAGTATTTGTCCAAAGCGACATATGTTTGCGTGGTTCCTACAACGAATAATGGTTGGCCTGAGCTTGTTCCGCTAATGAGAACCAAAGTTAGAGTTAGTAAATTAACTTAAACAATTTTTAATTTTCAGAGAGATCAAAAAGTGAAACTTTGGTTCGAATTCCAACGCGTCCATTATACGTGGAATAGTGAAACTGGACAGTTTTCGACTGCAATTTTAGACACTGCAAAACCAATGGAATTCTTCCAAAAAGCGCATGGATTCGAAACTGATGATCAATTACAAGATGCGAAATATCTGTTGGGAGATAATCGCACTGAAATGGTTGTTCCGCAATTTATGGATTTGTTCATTGAACGAGCAACCGCTCCATTCTTCGTCTTCCAAGTATTCATATTCAATATATACATGCAATTTATTCAAATCACATTTAAATTTTAGGTATTCTGCGTCGGACTGTGGTGTCTCGAAGACATGTGGTATTATTCACTTTTCACGTTGTTCATGCTCATGACATTCGAGGCAACGCTTGTCAAGCAACAAATGAAAAATATGTCGGAAATCCGTAATATGGGAAACAAAAGCTATGAAATTAATGTGAGATTTTCATTTTGTTTCACGCTTATCTTTTTTTTTCATTTCATTTTTTTAGGTTTATCGCAATCGTAAATGGATCAAAATCAAAACTGAGAAATTAGTTCCCGGTGATGTTGTTCTTATTGGTTTGTTTTCAATTTTTTTGTTTTCACCTCAAATTTTTTTCCAGGAAGATCTTCCGAAGACCAGACAGTTCCTTGCGACCTTCTTCTTCTTCGTGGTCCATGCATTGTCGACGAATCGATGCTAACTGGAGAAAGTGTCCCACAAATGAAGGAACCCATCGAGGATGTAGAAAAAGATCGGATTTTCGACATCGACGCTGATAGCAGACTTCATGTGATTTTCGGAGGAACTAAGATTGTTCAAAACACCGCACCAGGTCTAATTTTTGTACAAATGAATTTTACAAGTTGCATTTTTTGTTTAGGAAAAGCCCCAGATGGTCAGATGAAATCTCCAGACGGCAATTGTGTCTGCTATGTTCTCCGCACAGGGTTCAACACGAGTCAGGGAAAATTGTTGAGGTATTTAGTTCAATTAAAATGCAATTTATACTATTACTTCCAATTTTCATCATAGAACCATCATGTTCGGCGTCAAACGAGTCACTGCGAACAACTTGGAGACATTCTGCTTCATCCTTTTCTTACTCGTCTTCGCCATTGCCGCGGCTGCTTATTTGTGGATCAATGGTAGGAGTTTTTTCTAAATCTGAAAACTAGAGTGCATTTCTCTCCTCATTTTCAAAGGATTATTACAAGCTTGAACTTCCGGACTCAATAAGTAAATGCTTGCTTATCGATAAAGCAAAAAATAAACAATTTTTTCAAAACCCCTATCTAAAACATATATAGTCATTTTATTGTTTTATAAGCTACCTAGTAAAACACTTAAAAATTTTGAAATTGAAATATTTAAAAAATCCACGAGACCGTTTCATTTTCAGGAAGTCGCGATGAGAGCCGTAACAAATATAAGTTGTTCCTCGAATGCACTCTCATTTTGACATCAGTCATTCCTCCTGAGCTGCCCATCGAATTGTCGCTTGCTGTCAATTCTTCACTGATGGCACTTCAGAAGCTCGGAATCTTTTGCACCGAACCGTTCAGAATCCCATTCGCTGGAAAAATCGATATTTGCTGTTTCGATAAAACTGGAACACTAACAACCGACAATTTGGTCGTCGAAGGAGTCGCGCTGAAAAATAACGAAGAGGGAATGATACGATCGGCGGACAAATTGCCCGTCGAAAGTCTTCAGGTGCTCGCGTCTTGTCACAGTCTCGTGCGATTTGATGAAGACCTCGTCGGAGATCCACTTGAGAAGGCATGCCTTTCGTGGTGCAATTGGTCGCTGACTCGAGGTTTTCATATAAATATATGTTCTAATAATAATTATTATTTATATAAGGTGATTCTGTGATGCCGCCAAAATCGCAGAAGGGTATTTCTGGAATGAAAATCTTCCATCGATTTCATTTTTCGTCGGCGATGAAGAGAATGACCGTTGTCGCCGGATATCAAGCATCTGCTGCCGCAGAAACTACCCTTGTTGTTGCCGTTAAAGGAGCTCCGGAAGTATTGAAAAATATGGTTTGTTTAAAACAATTTCAGTAATTATAAAAATAATACGATATTGATCAATTTTAGTACGAGAGCATTCCGGACGATTACGACGAGACTTACATGAAATTGACGCGACAAGGATCTCGTGTACTTGCGATGGGAATCAAGAAATTGAGTGAAACGAGACCTGGCGATATTCGTGATAAAAAGAGAGAAGATCTGGAGAATGGACTGTCGTTTGTTGGATTTGTTGTGATTTCGTGTCCTCTCAAATCTGATACAAAAGCAATGATAAAAGAAATCATCGAAAGTTCGCATAATGTAGGCAATAATTTAAAATTTGAAATTATAAACAAAAATTATTTAGGTTGTTATGATTACTGGCGACAATCCGTTGACTGCTTGTCATGTTGCTAAAGTGCTTAAATTCACCAAGAAATCGCTTCCAACTCTTGTATTAGATGAACCAACAGATGGCGAAGATTGGACGTGGAAATCGGTTGATGGAAGCATTAATTTCCCGCTGAAACCGAAGCAAAATAAAAACGAATTAGAGAACTTCTTCAAATCTCATGAGTTCTGTTTGACGGGAGCCTCGTTCCAACACTTGGTCCATCATGAGCACACATTCCTCCGGCAGCTCATCCTTTACGTTAAAGTTTTTGCGAGAATGGCACCAAAACAAAAGGTTATTTTTTCGTATTTTTGATATTTAAAATTTTGAAGAAAAAAAAACGTTTAGGAACGGGTAATCAACGAAATGAAATCGATTGGCAAGGTAACACTAATGTGTGGTGATGGAACGAATGATGTTGGAGCTTTGAAACATGCGAATGTCGGTGTTGCTCTACTCTCGCATCCATATGACGCGGAAAAGGAAATTGAGAAGCAGAAGGAACGGCAACAGAAAATTTCGGAAGCTCGGCAGTTGATCGCTGTTGGAGCACGACCACCACAGCAAATTCAGCAGCAGCAACAACAGCAACAGCAGCCATTGATAGGAAGACGTGACGGACCTCCTGGAGCACGTGCTAGGTTTTTTTTTTAATTAATTGTAATTTTAAAAAACCTTCATGGGAATATTTAGACCAAATCCTCCACCAGCGCTTACCGCTGCCCAAAATCGTTTGGATAAATTGATGAAGGAACTCGAAGAAGAGGAAAAAGCGCAAGTTATCAAACTAGGAGACGCCTCAATTGCCGCACCATTTACTTCAAAATACACGTCGATTGCTTCGAGTATGTTCCTTAAATTCGTTTCGAGACCCATTTCTGTTTGTTTGCAGTTTGTCATGTTATAAAGCAAGGTCGATGCACATTGGTTACGACTTTGCAAATGTTCAAAATCCTCGCTCTCAATGCTCTCGTGTCGGCTTATTCTCTGTCTGCTTTGTACCTGGATGGGGTGAAATTCAGCGATACTCAAGCAACAGTGCAAGGTCTTCTATTGGCGGCCTGCTTTTTGTTTATTTCAAAATCTAAGGTATGCTCGAATATAACCTTCACAGGAAAATGAGAATTCGATAAATACCACCCACTCTGGTAAATCAAAACCAATCGTATTCGACAAAATTCGGCTCTATAATTAACCTTATCCGATTGGAAATTCTACGGATAAGATTGTAAAATTGTCGTATCCGATTGGTTTTTTGGGTATTTTCGTATCCGATTGGTAATTTGTCGTATCCGATTAGATTTTCTTCGAATCCGATTGGTAATTATTCGAATCCGTTTTGTTTTAATATTTCAATTCGAATAGGATTCGACAAAAAACCAATCTTACCCGTAGAATTACCAATCGGATTTTGAGTTACCAGAGCAGCAAATCGTGTCATAGACACAGCGGACAAACGCGAGATTCGTTGAAACGGCGATGAAAACAAATGTGTCCGTCTTTTAAAATCATCCACTCTCTCAAATACCGTTTGATCGCTGATTCACCCGCGTTTCACCGAAATCTCCATCCTCCGCTGTTCCTACAGCACGATTTGCTGAGTGCGAATCAAACTCACCGTAAATCTCTACAAGGCCTCGTTTTTTTTTTACTACCGCTATTTATTTGAAATTGAAATTTTTTAGAATTATTTATATACATGCAACCTAGAGAAACAAATCTAGAAATAATTTCAGCCATTGAAAACGCTGTCGAAACAACGACCGATGGCGAATATCTTCAATGCGTACACACTTCTCACCGTCACTTTGCAATTCATTGTGCATTTCTCCTGCTTGTTATATATCGTGGATATGGCACACATAGCCGAACCGAGGTATCGTCTGATTCTGAAGAAAAAAAATCCGTTTTTGATTACTGTAAATTTTTGCCGTTGCCTAAATATCACATGCGCGTGCGTAAAAATGCAAAATGCGCACCACGCTGAGCACGTAGCCAATTTTGTAAATTTCGATCAGTCGTTTGAAAACGACAATAATATAACTCTTTTTGAACTCAATTCCAAATCGAAACCAACTCCGGCCGTCGCTTGTGTCTGTTCTGTTCCTCGGCGTGTATTGCCTCTTAACGTACGGACAGATACAAGGCAGCGGCGTGCATCGTGGTGTAGTGTGTGTGCGTTCGACTAGCGAACGAAAGGTCTTTGGATCGCCTCTGTGTTGCCGCTGGCCGTATGTTTGTTGGCGGTTAGGAACCAGGTTATGCCGGTGTGTAATTTGGGCCGACATCCCCGCCGAAATTGTACTTGAGGGATTAAGGTCGCATTCGATTAGATGAGCTACCGGGTGCATACCTCCGTCACGAACATTTTTCGAATTTCAGAGAGGGACCAATCGATTTAGAAGCGAAGTTCACTCCTAATATCCTCAACTCTACCGTTTACGTAATTTCCATGGCTCTTCAAGTGTGTACTTTTGCTGTAAATTATAGGGTACGGTTTATCTCATTTTTTTTCGAAATCTATTGAGTATTTTGCAGGGGCGGCCATTTATGGAATCGCTCTTTGAAAACAAAGCTATGCTGTACAGCATTATGTTTTCGGGTTCTGCAGTTTTTATGCTTGCTACTGGGGCTTCTGAAGACTTGATGAAGCAGTTTGAGCTTGTAACTCTTCCGGATGAAGTAAGAAATAAGTTTATTATTAAAACGAAACCAATGAAATTTTCAGCTTCGCAATAAATTAGTAATGTGTGTTTCCTCGGACCTAATCGCTTGTTATTTCATCGATCGCATCCTCAATTACTTCCTTGGAGACATGTTTTAGTGTTGTGGCGGCATTATATAATACCGCTTCTGTGATGCATTGTTGATTTTTTCAATTATTTATTTAATTATCGTTTTTAATTAATTTATATACAAAATGGGGTTAGAGTTTACTTTTCATCGAATTTTGTTGCAACGTTTGTACGAGATCGCACAACCACCGCGGCTTTTCGTTTGTATGCTTTCTAAACTCTTTAATTATGTTCTCATAGACTTTTCCATTTGATGATCCCAGGGCTGAATTTAAAATGAAGTCATGTGGAGCGATTGTGTCGACTAGTGCCATCGAATCGTCTTTTAGATTGGCAACAGACAGACGCAATTTTTCGCGGACTTGCTCTCCGAATTGTCCATTTGACGCATAATTACCTTTAATTTATTACATAAACATAGTTAATAAGCTGAAATTTACCAATATACAATGTTGCGAGATGTCTTTCAACTAGGAAAAGAGCAAATAGTTGGACAACTTTTCGAAGAATCTGAAAACAAAATTAAATTGAAATGAAATGGAATTCTTTTTACATCCTTCAATTGTATGTCCTCAACATTTCTGACAAATTCCTGACACCATTTGATAATCGTGTGCTCTGTATAAGCAATGGTCAAAGGAACGGCTCGGTGGATCTTGAATTTGCAAATATAAGTCTATGATGATACTGAAAAAAGAGTACCTGGGTTTCATTCTTGATTTCGAATGAGTTTTTATTCAACTTTTTCAATTTTTCGACTTCATCATTCGTTACTTTTAATAGATAATGGATAAGATATTCATAAGCACTTAACACATCTGCAAATTGACTAATTTTCTTCGGAAAAATAATACAGTGTTTACCTGAAATAATGCAATTTGACCATCCGGCAAAAGCTTTTGGTGTTTTATTGAGCAAATCCATGGTGTTCATTGGTGTGACTACGCGATCTCCTTTATTATATTTTCCAAGAAGAACATTGCTTGTCTGTTGAAGAAGCATGAAGTTCTCGCCTTCAAATGTCTGTGACGGATCATTGTCATCACGCAGTTTATTGAGTCTAGATAAGCTCAGAAATCTAAAAAAAATTATTCGCGTACGAATTCTGGAGTAAATTTTAGAGTAAATGCCTACCCGTGTCCTCCACACGCCTTTCGCGCTTCACCTAAAGCTTCAACTCCCAACCAAGTTGAGACCGGTTTAGCTCCTGATGATAAGGCGTGAACCTCTTTGGAGAATTCGGCGAGTTCGTCCGATTTTTCACCTTGCATCACACGCATCATGTATTCAGTGAAATGCTCATAGAATCTTAAATACATTTTCAAGAAATTTTGCCAATTTATTTTTTAAAACCTTGTGTTGAATATGCGAAGACAAATAGCAGACGCCAAATAAGGAAACAATCGGTATTGCTGAAGTGGGTACTCAAGAACTGCCACTTCATTTTCAGCTGAAAAAGTTATTTGTATAATTTTTTACTTTTTGCCTATGCACCTCCTTTCGTTGGTCCGAATTGGTGACGGGCAGCACTATAACGAATTGCAATCGTTGCTGCTGTGGCACATCCGAGCATGCCTTTGCCAATTATCGAAATCCTGAAGTTTATACAAATTTCTATAAAATTTGGACCCAAACCTTCCAATCGAGAGCGTTCCCAAACTAACACTTTTCTTCTCGCTGACAGTTTTGAAACTGCTCACATAGCTTCCATCGGGAGTTAATTGGCATCCTTTGTTCAACAATGCACTAGCAGGTGCTCGATAGTTCTACAATCAAAAAATTTAAAAAAAAACTTTGACATATTTCCATCACAAAAATTCTCGAACCCTGGACAATTGCAGGCCATCGTATTTTTTGGGGACGGAAATACATTTTAACTCAACAGTGGATATTCTTCAACCTGAGAATCAAACCCATCACAAAGGTATCAAAATGTTCACTTTTTAAATTCAAATTTGAATTATTGCTTCGAAAAAATATTTTGGTCCACAATTGCTCATGATTCTCATTTTTGCGATGATAATATACGGTCAACATCAAACTGTGTAATCACGCGACGAAATGTGACACTATAATGAGAGATTTGCGTAGTTTATTACTTCATCAGCAACATTTCGTCGTTTATCAAGCAGAAATATATATGTATTTTTTATTTTACCTTAAATTCCATCCAGCCATTTTCAACTCCTTGCCATGCGCCAGGTTTCGATCCCATATCACCAATAGTAATTCCAGGAAGGGTGTCAAATGTTAAAGGATCTCGTATTTGAATCACAAACCCATGAAATCCTTCATTTTTACCTTTGACAATAAGTTGTCCAAAAACGACAGCATGAGTGGCCGAGTGAGCTGAAAAATTGATTATCAAATTTCGAATTATAAATGTGAAAATACCTAGATTTCCAGCCCAACATTTGATTGAAGTAATTGTTGGTGAATTGAAAACGAGCTCTCCATTTTCATAGGTTACCGTGGTTTCAACTTCGGCAGTATTTGATCCGTGCCCGATTTCTGTCAAGCAAAACGCTCCAACAACTTCGTTGTTGTCAATTTTCTTTATTAAATCTGCGTGAACTTCGGTTCCCATTGATTTAACAGCGGCACCGAACACGTTTAAATGGAGAGAGAAACGCGCAGAGGTCGCTTGATCATAAAACTCCAAAATTTCAGATAATGCATGAGTCAAGGTAAGATCTTCGTACGGCTAAAAATACGGTTAATATCAATTTTCGAACATATATAAATTATTAAAAACAGAATGCAATCATACATCTGAGAACAGATTCCATGATTGAATGGCCTTCCACTGTTTGTGGACGACTTCTCTGTATTCTTCTCGACTTAGTGTATCATAATTTCTTTGAAAAACAGGATCAGCTTGCATTCGACGAATAATATCATTCTAAAGTTTTTTCTTCTTTTCAAATAACTATATATATATATATTACCTTTGCTTCGATTATATCTTCACCTTCTAAGACAATTTTGAGCTTCTTCCAATCAAAACTCGCTTTCCTACGATATTCATCAATTGAAGTCATTCTAAAATAGAGTGACAATCATTAGATTTTAGATATAAAGTTCACTTAAAAATAGATGTTTTGCGATGAAATATGCGGAACATGTGTTTATAAGGAAATTTCGTGGGCTGCGTTGCCTTATCATACGCTGCGCCAATGGGCTACGCTATAGTATCTGAACGAATTGATTAGGTCAAATTATGGTCATAATTGCCATACTTAAATTGCAAAACGATGAAGGTGTTATTCGTTTGAAAAATTGGGACCTTCTGAATATAAGGGATATGAGTAGATGATATTTTTCCGAAAATTTCGATATCGCTGGTGGATCAACATTTTCAAAAAAAAAGCATATACATATATAAATAAGCTTAAATTAAAATAACATTTAATAATATACGGAAGAAGTATTCTGATTTTTGGAAATATTTAACTAAATTTTAAATAAGAAACTGGAACATTCCTTTTTTATTTTTATTAGTTTAATTCTGTTTGTTGAATTTTGTGTATTTTCCGGCAAAAATGCCTCATTTTTTCCATTTTATTAGTTTTTTTTTCGAGTCAATTATTTCGCGTTACGTTTTTCGAACCCTTCAATCGCTTCTCTCTCTCCCACTTTTATCTTTACAATATAGAATAAAATGTTTGCGTATTTTTTGTTGCCCCACGAAAAACGCACCAGTGTCGCTCAGCCTGGCGCATTTTCGTCGAATTAGCCATTTTTGCTCATTCATACATCGATTGTCCGTGGTATGTTCGTATTTTAGAAAATGCTATTACTAGTTCTTCTTTTCCCAACAATATTGACGGCGAACGTGCTCTTCGGTTTCGAAAGTCTTTTATCTGTCGAAAAGGAAGTGCTGTTGCCGACGATTTACGCAGAGAGCGAAAATCCAGGAACTGATTGTCCAAGAGTGCCGAATTCGATTCGGTTGAGGTAACTTCAATGAAAATAAGAATATGTGAAAAATGTGTTTTAGTCATTTGATTCATCGAACATGCCCAACAAAGTTCAATGCTGCTTGTGATGATTCTATACTGTACGACCCATTCCATAAATTCAACTTCAGATGCAGCATCGAAGGTATTTCAGAAAACAATTATTTTAATTTGATGAGAACTTGCAGTTCCTCTTCCAAACTCCAAAGGAGGATTTGCTGAAATGAATTCGTCTGAATTGATCCAGCTGATCAAATTGAGAGATCCGTTGAAAAGAAATTGGTGTATGATCACGTTCGTTCTCGTTCATTCAAAATCGAGCTACAAGTTTGATTTTCAGATTTTTCTATTCCCATAACTGTCCCTTCTCTGCTAAAATCGCTCCCGAGTTCAATGATCTTCATCGATTGGTGCCGAATCTTTTGACAGTGGCCATTGATGCGTCAGAATTCAGTCGTCTTAACTTTAGATATGGTATTGCTGGTACTCCAACGATTTTATTCTGGGTCAATGGAATGGGTGTTGCGAGAATGAACAATAACGACTTGTCAATGAAATCATTACTAGTAATTGGAAATTGTTTAAGATTTGAAAACTAATTTCCTTTTTGTTCAGAAGTTCATCCAGGCTCATACCGATTTGGCGGAAGATGGTCTTCACAAATACGGAAAATTCAGAAAATATGTCAGAGATTTTATACTGGATCGAGATAATGTGCCGAAAGTTGGAGTATCGATCAAAATGGAGCGAAACAAGCTTGCCGATAGGACCTATACGGCTTTTTGTACGCTGATCTGCATTGGAAGTAAGTCATTATTGTGAATTTTATATACTTCTATTGTCGGTGTCAAACGACTGAACGAAATTTAAAACTTATTGGCGATGTACTAATGCGTTTCGAGACACAATGAATTTTTTATTTATTATCCAATCGTACATTCGGTTGCATCCACTCTTCTGGAATTGATTGTTTCCTTTCTTTCTTGGGGTCGTCTTCAAGCAGCATTTGAAATCCGGGTTGTAGCGGCAGGATCCTCTAGTATTGAGACATCTTCTGACGCACAACAAGATGCAGGTTCTGGGCAGCAGCGAAGCTTCGGAATGGGGAACAGCGTTGGATGGTCCGAGGATCCATTGATATAAGTTTTTCTCAATACTGGATGATTCTGTCGCTACAACGCGGATATCAAATGCTGCTTGAAGACGATCCCAAGAAAGAAAGGAAACAATCAATTCCAGAAGAGTGGATGCAACCGATTATACGACTAATTGCTGATTGAATATCGAAATATATAGTTTTTCATACAATTCAAACCATTATTCTAAACAAATCTTATTATGTTTTCTTTTTAGTGTTGCTGTACAACTCACGGGAAACATTCATCAATCATTCGTCAATAAACTCGTATTTGAAAAATAAACTTGGCGAGAATGGATATCGACGTTTTCTATTCTATATGTATCTTGATGGCGATAGAAACATTGGAGCAGCTCGAGCACAAGAACAAATTGACGATGATGGTCCACCAGATTTCGATGCTCCGCCTCCTCCAGAAGTAGAACCCGAGAATGTAATACTTGAGGATTTGCCCCCGCTTGCTTAAGAATAGTCGAGTGATTTTTAAAAACAATACGGGTTAATAAATGTACAATTATTTGTTGAAAACTCGTATCAGTCAAGTTTTATTTGTTTTATTAACCATGTTTTCGCGAATAATTTCGTCTCGTTCTAAAATATTGTCAAATAATAAATAATTGAATTCACGGCAATTATTGTTATCTTATTGAATTATTACCATAGCCGAAATTAAGTACTTTAAACAATTGTGTGCCATCGTATTTTTGCGGGGTGGTATTTAATTCACATTTCCATTTAAACAATGGGGGTTTATCGAGAAAATCTAAATAGGTTGCTCGTTCTTCGCACCTGAAATATTTGCATGTTTCGGACTGTATGAAAATATCAATTAATGCTTTATTGAATTAATCCGAAGTCCATTATAATATTAATCATACAGCCAGTCGTACATTCGGTTGCATCCACTCTTTTGGAATTGATTGTTTCCATTCTTTCTTGGGGTCGTCTTCAAGCAGCATTTGAAATCCGGGTTGACACGGCAGGTTCCTCCAGTATTGAGACATCTTCTGACGCACAACAAGAAGCAGGTTCGGTTCTCGGCAGCAGCGAAGCTTCGGAATGGAGAACAGTAGTTGCTGGATGGTCCGCCATTTACGTACGAGCAGAACGTCTCACAAGCAACTACGCTGACCGTGGAGACAGTGTAGACGAGAGACAAGAACACGAAGATACGAAGAAACTGAACATCGCATTTAGAATTTTGAATCTATCCTGAAAATACTTACCATGATTGATGAAGTCAGTCGAAACTGATGTCGATTTATCCCATTCCCACAGTATTTATATTCTTCGACTTTGAAAAGAAGTCGACATTAATTGAAAAAAATTCAATATACATGTATAGTTTGATGTAAATATGAGCTCTGCGGGACACTTCGAAATTAAAATATTCAAAAAAATAGAAGCGAAAATTATGATGATAATCTTTTGATCTGGGTCCTCATCGATCGCCGCTACCAGTCGAGAGACGTTCTGTTCGTATTGTTGTCTATTGTGCCCAGTGTATAGCTAGTGCACTTTATTGTAGATGTAAATATAGTAACAGGGGACGGTTTTTACACGCGTTATTGATTTATTTTGATAATGGTTATTCGAGATTCTTCCAGACGTAAACAAGTCATCTTTAATTTCTCAAATCCAACACTTACATGTGAATAGATCCTCGGACCATCCAGCAACTACTATTCTTCATTCCGAAGCTTCGCTGCTGCCGCGAACAGAACCTGCATCTTGTTGTGCGTCAGAAGCTGTCTCAATCCTGCCGTTACAATCCGGATTTCAAATTCTGCTTGAAGACGACCCCAAGAATAAAAAGAAACAATCAATTCCACAAAATATAGAAAAACAATTAAATTTGATAGGATTCATTAAAACTCGTAATGGTCAAGAATTGTTGGTTTGATTAATAAGATTCTCGCGAATAATTTCCTTTCGATGTATATAGTAAAACCAGTAAATAATCTGAAATTCGCATAATTCATCAAAAAATAATAATAATGAAGAAATACATACATTGAAGACGAAGAAAGTGAATGGGAACATGACACTTGATATTGCATCAATACGTTCCGGTGTCCAACATGAACTGGTGTAAAATGACATCGATTTCTAGATTGACCAAATTTTGGAAAAGACTTTTTATAGCAAAAAACCCACCTTGGACTTGGTGATTTCCGAGCAACCTGCAGGGAACATAAATCGACGCTCTGAGCTTATTCCATGTGGAGATTCTTCTCGTTGAATCTTCTTCGACTGCTTCTTCATGTTGATGGTCTCATCGCGAACCATAAAACCGACAATTGCCAATTCTAGCAGAGAGCAAAAAATGAATGTCATCGAAACGAGCATCCAAACGTCTGAATAGGAATGCATAAAATGAATATTGCATTCATCACCAAACCAATTCCTTTGATATATGAAACTCGCGGCAAATTCCGCATGATATTTCCAAATTGAAAGACAATGGCGAGCAGACTGTTGACACCGAGCATGGTCCTGGCTGGAATCGCTCGAGAACCCAATGCGAATGAGACCCAACTAAAGCATAATTACGTATTTGGAAGATTTGAAGAAAAAATTCACAACGAAACCTGATAAAAATAGTGAGATACGTTGGAAGATATGCCTGCATGAAGTACCAAATGAATCGTCTTTCGAAAATTATTGTGACATGCAATTCGTCCCACATTCCTGCCGGATAACTCTAGAAATGTTCAACGTGCTATCATCATCAATTACTGCGAACCTCCTGTTTTCTGGCCGTTTGAATTTCGAACAAATCAAAATCAGGAAGAACAATTTTCGATAAATTGAACACCGGGTATTCGGCATCAGACCATTTCATTTCAACTTCTTGTCGATTATAATTAAAACTAAACAAATGATCGACAAGCTAGTGCTTAATTTTCCGAATTACCTCTCATAAATTAAACTACATTTTTGAAGATCTAATGGAAAATTGGATAGGTCTAGACTACATGGTCCCTTCACGCGAACCCTGTAGTTTACCATTACGGTTCCATTTGGAAATAGCATTAGGAATACACTCCTAAATTGGACAATATACATAAATAATTAGAGGTAATTTAAACCTACCTGAATGGTGAATTGTGAATCTGTGCCACTTTGCTGTTAATGAAGCAGCTATTAGGTGTCCACAGCCTCTCCAGAACTTGATGATTCAATGACAAATTGCCTTCAAATCACATTCTTCGTTTTTTGTGAGATACTTTTATTTGCCGACCTTTACAAGGGCTCATCTGCTGGAAATTAAGAGCTGGATCTAACCAAGTCTCCGTTATATAAATATCCATTTCAAAATCATTTGTTAACTCGTCGATCGATGTTATTGCTTGAATCCAGATTTCGACAACTACCGTCATTCCTTCCTCCTCTGTTGAATTCAAAATATGTATAAAAATAATATTCGAAGAAACCAATAATGTTTCGCGGAAAAATGTGGGTTTTATTGCAAATGTGGGTTGTTTAAAAAAATGTTTTTTTTCGAAACATATGTCGAATTTTGATGTTTAATATATTCGGATGTGCACGAGAAGAAAAATAAATAATAAAAAAATCCTTTGAATGTTCGTCTTGAATTCGTGCACGTTTTTAAATATTCAAAGTGATTGCCTCATTTACTTACGCGGTATCCGGAATTTGTTATAGCCAGTCCCATTAAGGAGTCGATCGATTATATCAGTGTCTCGTGTGCAATTTCGAGTACGACGTGGAATTGTTGCTAAAAGACACACATTTCTAAAAGAAAACCCCATGATTCGTTTTTTTTTTGTTCAAATTATTTTCTATTCAATGGAACACTTTTGAAAAGTGGCCAAGTCATAATAATGCACCATTTATGGGCATTGAGAAACGCACTTTGGAATGTGCTCATTTCCGGAAAATTCGCACATAACTAGATTATATGAAATGTTCGAAGAAATACATATTTTAGATTGAAAATATGAAGAATGAAAATGTTGAAAAAAAAAACTCGCGACCAAAGTGTGGCGAATTGACAAGTTCGGCATAATCGAGCTCAGTTGTGATGATTAGAACTGGCAATGTCGATAATAGTGTGAATATCATCCTAAAAAGGGCATAATCGTAATAGAAATAAGGAACGACGAAATAAAAGAGTCGAGAACGAAATAATGAGGATTATGATTAATTGATGAATGTGACACATCCGGTTATAATAACACGAACATGGGAAGAAGAAAATTGAGAAGAAGAAGAAGAAGAAGAAGAAGAAGAAGTTTGAGAAGACGTATCCGGCGAAATCGCGCAACATTTTCGGAGAAATGCTGACGCGAGCAAATTGGCAATGAATCAATTATTTATGGGAGTTTTATAAGGTCGCGCGACTAACAATTTTCTCGTCGCACCTAGGCAATTTGCTGCTTTTCTTTTCAAAGAATCTCGGCACAAAGTTGCAAGCAAATCGAAATTGAGGAATTTCGAAAAAATGTCAACGCTCGATATTAATGATTCCATTAAAAATTTAATAAATAAAAAAATTGACGTTGATCCGATAATTCTAAAGAGCTTGATGTTAATTTTGTTTTAATTCCTTTTAGTTCATGGTCAATTTGGAATAATAAATTACTCGCTCTACCAAATTTTGTAAGAAAACACACATCGGTGTCTATCAATTTTACTGTTTCAGAAAACTATCTGTTTTAATATAAGTTCCAAATATTTAATTGTATCGAGATGGTCCTCTATTATTGAGAGATGTTCCAACTGTACTAGAAGTATCTTCATGGATTTAAAAAAAACTAACTGGAATTTCGCTATTATAAATAGTTCGAATAACAACACGACGTTCAATTTGTCGTTTCGGATGAACAGAGAACAAGGGGAAACTTGCGAAAAGGCGACGAATATCATAAAAACACAAGCACACACACACATATATATATATATATAAATATATAAATCCAGGTGTAGCCGATGTGCTCAAAAATAACATAATATTTGAGCCGACGCATTTGTGCATAAAATTCGCACCGGAAGAAGAAGAAGAAGAAGACGGCAGTAGTATAGGAAGGAGGGATTATAATACCATTTTCGACACACACATTTTTTAAAATTATTTATGAAATTAACCATAATTTGCACAAAACTGAACTCTGGATTCAAATTGTGTTTTCGTACAATTCGAATTCCGCCGAAACGAATGTGAAATAGGAAGAGACAAATTGACGGATTTGGCGAGGCGAATTCGAAGAGCTCGAAATGTTAAGAAGCAAGCTATCTCCGAAATGCATCCCATTTTGGGTTATTCCATTCGAAACTCATTGATTTTGTTGCTTCAATATTAGTAGTTCAAATCAACAAATCGTCGAGCTAAAAATGGAAAATTGCGAAAACAAGGAGGCGTAATTGCAAGTGACATATTCTGGGCGGCTCTTCAGCTTCTTCCTCTTCTTCCGAAATCACTTTTCATCTGTGTTCGAGAAAGGAGACCTTTTTCATTTTCCTAATGACAACAAAAAAAAACACAAAAAAGTGTGTTTTATGGTGCACACCACTTTCGCATCGTGTTCTTTCTTCTTCAACTATTCTCTTCATTTTTTTACGCATTGACTTTGAATTACCATACTTCGATGAAACCCCATTCTCATTGAATTCAAATAAGTCTAAAAGCTGATCGAAAAGTGTGTTTAATTAAGAAAAGTGACATGTTTGGTTGTCAGTGTCCGTCTTCATCGTCGATTTTTTTAATGTAACAGATCCTTCGCCGTCAGTAGTATAGGAAGGAGGGAGTATAATACCATTTTCGACATTTCAGTCAGTTCAACATATTTTCATTCTCTGATGTCAGATAATCAACTCATTTACAACATTTTTTTGAAAAAAAGTGAGAAGTAAGTGAATTTTTGAAGCACTAAAAAGTGCTTATCTTTAATAATTTTTATACATTTTCGATCAAATTTCTGTTGAGATGCCGATTTCATTTTTAATTTCCTATTTTCATGTTTAAGCAAAAAATGTGTCATTTTCACACTTTTTCGAAAATCAGTGGATGTCGAAGGATGTCGATTTTAAAAAGGAAGTGGTATTATATCTGAAGACAAAAATATTGGTTAATAATTGAAATCCTCAAAAGATCTGAAGCCTCTTACTAACTTCGAACTCATAGAATTAGCAGAAATATTGGGAATCAAACAAGTCTTTACAAGAAATAATTGATGTACACAGGTAGTCTCAGGCACAGTCCTGTATAGAAGCGGTTCAGAGAACGATATTCAGATTACACTTAATTACTTCGGACCAAGGCTTAAAATAACAAAACCCGTAGATAGCAAAGAGCCGGAGACACAAAAAGCGACCCCTTTTCAACACATTCAAAACAGAGAGCGTAAGAGAGAAGGGAAATAACTAGCGAAGTAGATATTAAACGTAGAACGGCTTGTGTTTGGCGAACTCAATGTGGCTGAGAATGGCTGAAAAAAAATAAATTTATATAAGACTATATATTAAATTTATACTCACTTTGAATTGAGACCATTTTCAAGACGTCTCCATACTGCTTCGTTTCCTTTCCGTCCCATTCACTTCCACGAGCGATGCCGAACAGATCTCCATTTGCATAGAACGCCCCTCCTAAAATGTGATAAATACAGGGTGGCTGAAAATTACCCGGACTAAAATTTCGAGCCTTCGTGAGGCGCACTGGTGCTTTTTCAGCGCAATGTTTTTTAATTTTTTTAATTAGCAATGCTTTTTTTACTATCTCTCAAATTTTCATGATAATTGGTTCGGTTTTAGCAAAATGGCGAAGCAAAATGCAAACCGACCCGCAATTATCGGATTGCACAAGTCCGGAATAGCCACGTATGCAATTTGGAAGCATCTGAGAATTCCGAAAAGCACCGTCTACGATGCGATTTCTCGTTTCAAGGATCTTGGCACAACCCAGGACCTTGCAGGCAGACTAAAAAACCTACGGTGACGACTTTTTCGAACGTTAAGATCGTCCGAGACAGAATCAGACGAAATGCTCATCAGAGCATCAAAAAGATGGCTTCCGCCCTGAATATGTCACGAGCATCAATGACAACCATTGTCAAAAAGAAGCTTAAGTTGACTCCTTATTGTGTCAGAAAAGCGGTCATCCTTTCTCAATCCAACAAGCTCAAACGGCACCAAAAGGCAAAACCCCTTTTGGCGGGCGCGCGGGTTGGGGAACATCTGTCGATGGTCTTTTCGGACGGGAAGCTGTTCACCGTGGAGACCGAATTCAATTCGCAAAAACATCGAGTGCTTGCCTGAACGTCCGAGGAAGCTTCAGAACTCGGCCGGACGATTCATCGTACGTCGCACCCCGTCAGCGTCATGATCTTCGGTGCCATCTGCTCCAATGGCAAATTTCCTCTGATCTTCGTGGAAAAGGGTGTCAAAATCGACAAGGACTACTATATCAATGAGATCCTGAAGAAGAACTTGCTTCGTTGGGCCCAAAAACACTTTGGTGGACAACGATGGGTGTTCCAGCAGGACGGGACGACAGCTCATACTGCAAAGTTTACGCAGGAGTGGTGCGCCAACAATTTCCCCTCCTTCATCAAGTCAACAGAATGGACCGCCTCGTCTCCTGACCTTAATCTGTTGGACTATTCCGAATGGGGGTCTTACAGAGTAAAGTCCGTGCTAGGCCCCACCCGAATTTGGACTCTCTAAAGAAAGCGCTGGTCGAGGAATGGGACAAATTGTCGGTGGAATACCTGCGCGCCACGGTAGACGCATATCCGAAGAGTCTTCGCGCCGTCATCAGAAACCGCGGAGATCGAATCGGACAACGATAATCAATTTATGTTTGTTATTGTAAAAATAAACTAAATATGAAATTTCAGTGTGTTTGAACAATTATTCACTGAAATACATTGGTTTTCATATAGTCCGGGTAATTTTCAGCCACCCTGTAATATTACTACTGCTACTACTACTACTACCTCCGCTGATTCCTGTATGTCCACCGGAATCGCCGTAGAAGTATCCTCGACCCCCAACAGACAGTGACGAAACATGACCGAGACTAACCGAAGCCTTCTTTTCACCAAACGGGAATCACCGAAAATAAAAACATTATTGATATAAATGGTGAGTTATAAAAGTATTTTTCAAATTTTGCTCTATTAATTACATCAATTTTTAATATAAATAAATAATCAAGTTTAAACAATAATAACCACAGTGATGTGTTCCGAATTCTTGAATTTGAAATGTTGATAACTCGATGACTGATTTTTTATTTTCCTCTTTTGATGTTTTCAAACATTCTTGAAGTTCTAATGGTGGATCTAATCCAAAGGAATCAAAGTAATAAATATTCTTATTCTTGGTGTCCTTGGAATAGCAGACCCAATGAGTGAGTACCTTTACCATCTGAAGAATCTAGATTGACAATACCTACTTGTTTTTCTTTAATTCCTTGTGGTGGTAAAGTGTCTCTCATGAAGATATTTCTGAAATTCTTTAACTGAAGTATTTCTACTAAAGCAAGAAGATCGAGATTTGTTAATGGCTTCAGATTATATTCTCAGATCCTCTGGATTTATCGAATTTCATTTATTTAGCTGAATTTTTATGATACCACTTCCTTTTTAAAATCGACATCCACTGATTTTCTAAAAAGTGTGAAAATGATACATTTTTTGCGCATAAAAAATTTTAAAAAATTAAAAATTAAGAAAATTAAAAATGAAATCGGCATCTCAACAGAAATTTGATCGAAAATGTATAAAAATTATTAAAGATAAGCACTTTTTAGTGCTTCAAAAATTCACTTACTTCTCACTTTTTTTCAAAAAAATGTTGTAAATGAGTTGATTATCTGACATCAGAGAATGAAAATATGTTGAACTGACTGAAATGTCGAAAATGGTATTATACTCCCTCCTTCCTATACTACTGACGGCGAAGGATCTGTTACATTAAAAAAATCGACGATGAAGACGGACACTGACAACCAAACATGTCACTTTTCTTAATTAAACACACTTTTCGATCAGCTTTTAGACTTATTTGAATTCAATGAGAATGGGGTTTCATCGAAGTATGGTAATTCAAAGTCAATGCGTAAAAAAATGAAGAGAATAGTTGAAGAAGAAAGAACACGATGCGAAAGTGGTGTGCACCATAAAACACACTTTTTTGTGTTTTTTTTGTTGTCATTAGGACAATGAAAAAGGTCTCCTTTCTCGAACACAGATGAAAAGTGATTTCGGAAGAAGAGGAAGAAGCTGAAGAGCCGCCCAGAATATGTCACTTGCAATTACGCCTCCTTGTTTTCGCAATTTTCCATTTTTAGCTCGACGATTTGTTGATTTGAACTACTAATATTGAAGCAACAAAATCAATGAGTTTCGAACGGAATAACCCAAAATGGGATGCATTTCGGAGATAGCTTGCTTCTTAACATTTCGAGCTCTTCGAATTCGCCTCGCCAAATCCGTCAATTTGTCTCTTCCTATTTCACATTCGTTTCGGCGGAATTCGAATTGTACGAAAACCCAATTTGAATCCAGAGTTCAGTTTTGTGCAAATTATGGTTAATTTCATAAATAATTTTTTTTAAACCCTCTGTCAAATGTTTTAATAAGAAACGATCGAAAAAAAGTATCAAACAATTTGGAGTCGTTCAACGAACATTTGGAATCGGCGAGCAAGGAACGCACTCGACACTGATTAGCCTCAATACGAGAAATTACGTCTGGAACTTCATTTAAAATAATTGACGACGAGAGATTCATGCCATTACTTCAATCGAATGTTTTGACTTTTATTTTCGAACATCTTTTGTTTACAAATTTCCTCCTTTCAGATCATTGAATTTCTCGAACTAAATTCAATTTTGGTTATCAAAAACAACAAGAAATTAATTGTTGAAAACTTGCAGCAATTAGAGCCAGAGCCGATCTTCTAATCATTTGAAATCATTTTAATTTCACATGTTTGCTCATTTTTTTGCCCACTGACGGATGAGTTCTTCTGATATTATTCTGAGTTCTAATGGACTTCGCAATATTTCGTCTATTTCATAGTTTTTGCATAAATGTTTCTTCGAAACTAACGAATATTACCAAATTTGAAATAATTGTTCAAAATCTTTAGCAAGAGGGTCTCTCTAAGTTTTAAAGACTATAAAAATGTCGAATAAAGGGCTTCAACCTACTTTAGAACCTTTTTTATATTACTTAGTCGAGTATCATTATTTTCAAGCAAATTTGGATTGATGGCAATTCAATCAAAAATTTTACGGAGGGTCTCAGCCTCGTGAGACGCCGTTCTTGAAACAATCTTTTAAGTTGACGAACCGATTTTTCAGAATTTGTGGAAGTGCAATAAATGGAAAAAAACGCGTCAAAAAATTCTTTAAAAACCGAACTAATTTTTCTTTTCAAACGCACATTAATCCGCGGACCTCAGAATGCCGAACGGCTCTTGGGCGACCATTTCTTCACATCACTTATTATTTCCACACATTGCTCAAAAATAGATTTTGCACAACTCTGTATCTTGCTTGAACTTCCTTCTCGAATCGTTGAAGTCATGTCCCGCTGGGAGCCGTGATTGGCACATCAGCTAATTGTTTTTCAAAATTTATTCAACAAAATCGCACTTGTCTTTCTAACACTGCCTCATCTCCCTATGGGCATTTCTTCACGAGACCCTTTTAATTAGCGATTTCAATAATATCAGTATATAAATATCATTCTGCTCATGACGCACTTCGAATATTCTCCAACTGCCAAATACTGAAGCTGAACAGGGTGCTTGGGTGCTTTATAATCAGTGTCGTGTCAATTGGTATGTGCATGGTTAATAATAGAATTCGTTTGCATCATTACACATTTTCAGTCTGTAATTAGAGAAGAGAAAACTTGTGTGTATTTTGAATCACACAATAACACACAGCTTCTTTTTTTTTGAAACACTAAACCATTGGCTAAAATTCTGATTTTTTTTTAATATCTGCTATCGACGGCGTCAGTTGTAGATTTACGGACGTGCTTTTCGAAATGGTCTTGCCGAGAGAGGGACAACAGTGCCCGTAAATCTAAACCCATTGTTCAGTCACCCGGACTAAATTCTATTGCAAAAAATGTACAAAAATCTATTTTATTTGGTGTTTTGTAATTTCTTTTACTCACTAGGAAACATTTTTTTGAGAATTTCCCCCGACACTTTTTCTTCAAAATTTCATAATTTAAAAATAAGAGCAAAAAAGAATACATAATAATTTTGAAAGTTTCTTTTGAAAAGAACCGAAATTTTCAAAAAAATATTGAATCGTCGATCAATTAAACCCAGAATTGCTATATCTCAGAATATTGGTAAGCATATGGTTTGAAACCATAGCTTGTTAGACTACTAGTTCAGTAAGTCTAATTTTTTTTGTAATTGCCTTTTGGATCAGGCCGCATCTGCATGGATCCATTGGAATTTCCACCATTGTCCCACCAGAAAATACTTTAATTGAAAGTATTGTCGGCGTTCGGCGATTGTTGTACGCGGGTAGATTTACGCGCATGCGCCTTGAAAAGGTCTCGCCACGCGTGAATGCTTATTTTGCTGTTTTCACGTGAACTGCTTCATTTTTCTCGATGAGTTTCGCATTTCTTGGAATTTCTAATGTCGTTCGATTAAAAAAAATTATCAAACCGACCCATAAAATTTGAAATAACCTGTTAGTCCTTGCGAGACCATTTCGAAAGGCGCATTCCCGTAAATCTACCCGCGTACAGCAGTTGCCGGACGCCAACTATATTTGATCACGAGGATTTGTCATAAAATTAATGATAGACTCGGCCAACTAGCCTTTATGATATGTTTATTTAGATTTTTGGGTTGAGCTGCTTTTTTCCAATCATGAAAAATCTGTGCATTCAAAATGAGAAAGCATGGCGTTCGATTTTTGTAAATAACGACGATTGGACAAGAAAAGACGAGATGATTTTTCAGATTTTTTTCTTTTCTCCACCTGAATCGAGTTCTTCGTTGGATCTCATATTGTAAAGTACCCAATGCCTTTTTTTAAGAATGGCTTTTCCAAATTGACTTCCACAACGCTCTTCCAAAATATTCGTGAACATTCTCGATTTTTAATTAATCTAATTTCATTCACAAATTCGTTTGAAATTTCCATGAATCACATTGTTTATCGCAATTGTTCTCATGTCATCCTTCTTCTTTTTTTTCATTTTATCACGAATTTTCAGATGTTCGAAATATTTGAGGATTTCAATTCATTTCACGTGAGTATGCTTACTTATATAATATTAGGTTCGATTAGTTTTTTTTTTTTAAAAATGTAATTCGTTTATAATTTCGTTTCAGGGAGCATAATTGTTGTATTAAACATGCCTTTATTATATCTACTCATATTTATAAAGCAGAATAGAGAGAGAAAGGAATTTGTGTTAATTGGTGAGAAACCCAATTATCCGAATGCTAAATATCATGATTTGAATGAGTTGTCTTTTTTCTGTGAATCATCCAACATTGAATTCGTAACAAATTGCAGCGATTATCTGTTCTGTGGATTTACTATATGTTGTCGTGAACAGTTATAATAGCATCTCCCGTCTTATTCTAGGCACCTCGACAAACGGTAAGCAGGAGAAGCTGACCTCTTCAAATCGCCGAATTTCGATGGTATTGCAGTTGTCGCAAAAATTGAATGTGTTCTAAGGCCAAATCTATTCATCAGTCTCGTAGTTATTCAACTAGTTTGTATGGTTTCAAATAATTCTCATTTGAAATCTCCCAACCATTTTCAGCCCAAATGCCGCTGTTTGTGGCTATCGACCGATTATTCGCCGTTGTCTACAGCATTTGGTATTATAAACGCGGGGTCTGCTATTCATTCTTTTTATGTTCCTGTATGCAATTTTTTTCTAATTCCAAAGATCATAACAATGATTGTTTAGTGCCAATGATTGGAAGTGTTGTGACGACGATTGCAAATGTCATTTCAATTTATAATGGTCCCGAAAAAGAATCACAGGTGATGGCTGTATGCTTCTCGTCGAGTAGGGACCATCGATTGATATTCAAAGTTAATATTTCAATAGTTTTCAGGTCTCGTCGCGAGCTCTTTCAAACCATATTTTCACGGCACAAAATGGGCGTGTCTAATATTGGCGACAATTGTGAATGTTTTTGTCGGCATAATTCTTCATTGCGTGAGTTTCGAATTGAAGCCAGAAATGATAAGAATGTTCTAGAATACGAAAATCAAGCATCAAAACACAACGAAAAGATTAAAAAATGCAAATATGGTAATATTCTCGAACACGGTAAACTCGCTGGTGTTCCTTATGATTCCTGATATGATATTGGCTTATCCGCCGAAAATGGACAATTTTATTTATCTCCAAATCACAATGTTTTCATTGATAATGAGCAAAGTATTCCGTTTTTCTCCAATTGATCTTATTTTTAAACAAATTATTTCAGATTATTTTCAATATAGTTCTTTTTCTATTTTTCCACAAAGAACTGCGAACGCTTTATCTAAATTTATTCAAACGAAAACTGTTTTACAATGGTGGAAGAATGAGTGGAGGTTTGTTAAATTCGAACCAATCATGCATTCAAGATGATCGATTTAGTCCGAATTGTTCCTGTCCCGCAGCAGGAGCTCAAAACATCAGCCCATAACGCTTAACGAGGTTCGATTATTCACTTTTCTCACAATTTGCGGTTTAAAATATCGCTTTGTCAACTTGTTAGAGTGATCTGTGATTTATCTAATTATGTACATAATTATATATTATACGTTTAAATAAAGCGTTTTGAAAAATTAGACGCGAAACGCAACGCGTCTGGCGACATAAAATAAGTACGATAGTCGCTGTTTTTTTTTTCGAAAACAATCTTTTTATAAACATGTGATCGTGATCTGTGATATATGTACATACAGTGCTGGCCATAAAGAAATCAAAAAAAGGTCGTGCATATGTTTTCCAGCAGGATAACGATCCAAAACATACTTCACTTCATGTGCGCAATTGGTTCCAACGGCGCCGTGTGGATGTTCTTGAGTGGTCAAGCCAATCCCCGGACCTAAATCCGATTGAGCACATGTGGGAGAAGCTCTAGAGACGTCTTAATGGGGTCAGAGTCCACAATGCGGATCAAAAATTCGCTCAACTCGAAGTTGCGTGGAAAGCCATCCCACAGTCCGTCATTACCACACTTCTGGAGTCAATGCCGAGAAGATGTCAGGCTGTCATCGATGCTAAAGGCTTTGCCACGAAGTATTAAGCCTGCGTACATCATTTCATTACCTGCTTGCGACTTTAAGGTCACTTTAGATCGTGTTTAAAACGGGTCACTATTTACCGGTTTCTGTTGATTTTTAATAAATTGATCTTTTCTTTTTAATTTTTCGAAAAAATTAACAACTTATGTGTAGAATTTATCACGTTTATTGTTTTATTTGTTGTCTAAAAATTTCAGAGTGATTGGACTACTTTTAGAAAAGTTATGCTCAAAAAACCACTTTTTGATTTCTTTATGGCCAGCACTGTACATTACGAATTACTACATTCGAAAAAAAACGAGCACCCTGAACCGATTTACGGCGAGTTAGCTTCGCAGGTTATCCAGAGTACGGTATCCGAATTCTCAGTGTTTAAATTCGAATTTGAGTGGCCGACTCGAAAAAGTGCGATGGTCCACAATTATGCAAGGTGTTCGATTTTTTCCGATGATAATACTGATTTTTTCTGTATTTTGTATAACTTTTCAACAGTCTTGTTTTTACATCCAATGAGCGATCGTCTGTTTCAGTTTTGGTCTGAAATCAGGCCTTTTGAACGATACGCGCATGTGGGTTTTCTATGGTCCTGAATTCGAAAACCCAATTGTCTTGTCACCAATTTATATGGTTTTCTCGATACTGCGAAATTTCGGGATGGATGGCATATCATTTTGACGCGGAATTGCCGTACATTCCACTGCCGCACATCCCTGATGTACTTACATATTCAAACTTTCCTTCATGTTCAATTATTCGTCATATTTATTACAATGAATAGAATAAAGTTAAAACAAAAAAAAATAGAAATAAATTATTGCGAACCATCGGAAGTGCTTCCTTCGTCGTCTTCGGTCACAGTCGACAAATGACGATCGAATTTGTTGCGAAGTTTCTGTTGCAATTGCAAATTTTTTGGATGACGCGGCTCTGAAATTCGACGCAATTCAATATTGAACGAAAACAAAGAATATTATCAACTCACCATACTCTAATAAGTCGGCATGTTCATTGTATGATCTGATTTGCACCAATTGCGGTCTTCCGCTGTTGCGATAGATTGACTTCTTGGTCGAGGTGGGTGTCGAGGTGCTCGATTCCGATGAAGTGCTTGCTTCGTCGATCGTCTCGTCCGCCCATTGCACTTTTCTGTTTGTCGATCGTGTCATACTGTAGCTGGAACGCAATATGAATAATAAATGATAAGCGGCAAAAAAACAACAACAACGACATGAGTGAACTGGTTTGGCGAATGATTTCCAAGTGTTGGGTAACTGATTGAAATGAGATGAAGTTGAAAAAAAAATGATCGTCCTCATTTGCATTGCGGAGGTGGGTGTTGAAAAATAAACAAACAACAAACCAATAAAGGAGGACCAATTTTTCAAAATTAGTCGTTTGGTTTTATAACTTTTAGTTCGAGTTTATGACCAAAAACAGGTTATTAGGCAAATTAGCCGAACCGCAAAACATTTCCGACAAAACCGATCGAAGGGCGATCTTTGAAAAATATGAAACGTGTCGAAATAAATGAAACAACATTTACCGACTGTATTGTTTTTGTGAGCGAATGCAGGAAACGATAAAATATGTGAAGCATGACACATTTTTATTATATATAATGGGTCTTCGAATGGAGAACGAGTTCAAATATGCATTGCAAATCGTTGAGACTTTGATCATCAAAAAAAAGCGAAGAAAGAAGTTTGACCTTGGAACTAACGCGAATTATCGAGTAGGAAAAGCATTTTCATGACTGAAACGATATTGATTGCACTCCAAGTTTGCTGAATAAAAATGTGTACAATGGACTATTTGAAAGTTTTTTTTTTCTGAATTTGTTGTAATCGTTGTCTTTCGAGTTATGTGAATTTCTAGCATTCAGAAGTCTTTGATAATATTTCTACGGATTTTTACATCAAAATGATTGGTCACCAGCCATCTCAATCTCTTGTTTTATGCTTTACTAAAGAACTGAGCATTTTCATTTAATTCGAATTCAGAAATGAGAAGAGATTAGAAGACGACTCCATGTTGGTCGCAGACAGACGAAAATCAAATATTCAAAAGTCTGGGTTCAAATATACATACATCGGCATCAAATATGCGAAATTTTCCGATTTTTATGGGGGGAGGGAGGTCGAATCTTAATTGCCCAAACAATGCTTGGAAATTAGGGAAACGTTTTCAATTTTTAAAGGCACATTCGGAAAACTTTAATCTTTTTTGCCGTTTTTTTTAATACCAATAACATTGGTTTTTGTTGGCTGAAGTAGAGTTTTGTCACGTTTGTGACAATGAATAAACACAACGGTTCAACACATCAAACAAAAGCGCATTTCTCGAAATATTCCCATTTTTACGGCGGTTTTAAAACCGTAAAAAATGACAAAAATTTCGTGAATTGTTTTTTTTCCACACGTCTTTGAGATACACCGTTCTTTTTCTCAAAAAAAAAACTGCTGAATTTAAAAGATCAAAATTAGAAATATTAGAATTTGCAATGAGAATGACTCGATTCAAGTTTAAATAATGGTTGAATTTTTTTTAGAATTGCCGACCTCGACAAAAAGGTTTATATACATATATGGATGGAAATTTGCATAATTTTTTTTTGAAGAGAACTGACCATTTCTTCAATGTTTTTTTCCCCGATGAATGACAACATTCGAGGGCATTCATAGATCAAATGTTGAAAAATTGATGGTTTGTAGTTGGATAAAAAACGAATGAGCCCGTTAGTTGATGTTATCATCACTTGTACAGTTGTTTAGCAATAATGAACAAGTACACAAATAAATTATCAAAAGTCAATTCATTTCCGACACAAAATACATCGCTGCTGATGGACAATCACTCACTGATTTGCGATCATTATGGCAAAAAAATGGGGCAATCAAAATCAATTTTGAACACAGAAATGAGCGATAAATTTGCAGACTAGTTTATCATTCCTGAAATGATAAGATTCTAATGAACTCCTCGAAAAAAAAATGAGAAAAGGAAGGATTGGTTGACTTTTTTTGGAAGATCCCAGGTATTCACAATAACTGATTTATAAGGAATACGAAAAGTCGAATCGGCTGACCTTGATGACAAGCCAACATCGAAAAGGATAATATGAATGAGAGAGTTTGCGGAGGAAGAAAATAAATTTGAATAAAATATGAGGACGAGGAACGCGATTTTTAATTCAGAGATCTCGTTTTTGGCTTGAAATTTCCCGTTGACAAATGTTTGATCAAAAAGTTTGATTCGACCATAAAAAATTAGAAGAAATGATAGTATTTTTTTATAACAATGATATGGAAGCGTGCAAAATGTTGATAATATATTACACATAATCAATTGGCCGAAGAATGGTTGCAATTTAATCGAAAGAGACAATAGCGTCATGCTTTTTTTCTGCATTTTCTCTCTTTCGAAGCAATTTGAACTGACAATTCATTTGATGATCAAACTTTCTTAAATTCACGTGCAAATTGAACGTTTGAGGACAATTCGAAGATTTTTTTAAATTTATTTTTTTTCGGGTCGAATTGAATTTCCTCAATACTAAATGATACAGATTTTTAATAAAAATGAGAATTCTGTGAAACGATGCAACATAAATAGTTTTTAATATGAAAGCAACTGCACGGAAAAGGGAAAAAATTGCTTCCGCCCTCATCTTTGTTTACAAACCAACGAAATCGATTAATATTTGGAGAAAAAAGAATGCATTTTTATTTCAGACCGAGTTCAAAAATGATGCGAATATTTGATGGCACAATTTGCGTGGTTTCAATCGTTTTTATACGCGTCGCCCTAACCTTTTGTAAATAATCGAAAATCGTTTCCCAGGCATTTATTTCGCATCGTTATTAGTTTCGTTTTTCATAAATTTCAATTGAATTTTGTGACGTAGACCGATGAGGAGGAGGACGACGAATTTCGCATACAATCATCGCTGGTGTGTCTTGTGTCAAAGTACCCAAAAAAGTATTGCAATCGGTTTTTACCCGGTGATAAGAGTCCCAAAATTCAAAACATCTCCATCTCCAATTTTATGGAAAATTGATTATGTACGTCAAAAAGAATATTTCATATGTAACTTCTAATTTGAAAACCGCAATAAAAAATTTAGAGCTGGAAATTTAGGTATTTTTCAAATATAATTTCAGACTTGTTCGCTATATATTCATGAAATTTTTTTAAAAATGCAAAAATTACACATTTACCTATTCTTAAAAAAGCACACATTCAATGTAATTTTTAAAATATTTTTTTGTAAAGAAAATACATTTCATGAATTATTCGAGGTCGCTTAGAATTTCGAATCGAATCACATTTGTCTTATAAATATTCGACATCTCACAATTTTGCGCCCGAGCTGTGGAGCTTTGGGCATAATTAGTGGGCCAATAATAATTAACTAAATATTTTTTTAAACTAAATCCACTAATTATGATTGATAACTAAATATAATTATTTATTAAATAAATAATCTTTAACTAAATTCATATTATATTTAGTTTATAATCATATTTAGTAAATTTAGTTTGAAAAAATTGTCGGAGTCAAACGACTTGACGAAAATTAAAAAATGATTCGCAATGTGCCAATGCGTCTCAAGGCAGCGAGAAGTACGCAAGACTGCGTACATTGCATTATAGTGTACGCGCATTTAATATTCAGTCAACGAAAAATTTAAATCTACACTGATTTCGCGAATTTGAAGGTCCCGACTTTCTTTAGTCGTTTGACGCTGACAATATTCAGTTAATAATTATTGGCCTAATTAGTGCGTTAAAAAAGAAGTGAAATTTTCTAAAATTATACATTTTTGTGCATCTTGATATATTGTCGGCGTCAAACGATTCAATTAAGGCAGGGGCCTTCAAATTCGCGAAATTAGTGTAGATTCAAATTTATCGTTGACTGAATATTAAATGCGCGTACGCTATAATGCAATGTACGCAGTCTTGCGTACTTCTTGCTACACATATTGGCACATTGCCAATAATTTTTTAAATTTCGTCCAGTCATTTGACTTGGACAATATTTAGATAATATTGGATTAATTGCTGTATGGCTTCAAAATTTGAAAAATCGCGTGTTGAGAAGACGACGAATTATTGAATTGTGCCATGAGATTTTTTGAAAACGACGTCATCCGTGAAAAAATGTTCGAAACACGCCACTTTTTAATAATTATCTGCTGTCAAAACCATTTTCTTCAATTCTTCGCATTCATCGTCGCCGTTTTTTTTTTCATTCGAAGATCTCTGCAAACTGATTTTCCAATTCTAAAAATACCGATGAGAAACGCGCGGAATTACGAGAATTAGCGACTAATCGCACCAACAAGCGCAATTAGTTGGCAAGCTTTTGTGTTAATTAACAAGTGACGCCGGTTCGAATTGAATTGATCTGATGACTTGAAATTGTGCTGATTTTCACTCGCTTTTTTTTTCAATTATTGTGAGCAAATAGGATTAGATGTTTTTTATTCTTTTTTTTTCTCTTATAGAGTATTACTTACATATTTCCGAAAAAAAACGGGCCCGTCGGGATGTTTTCGGACCAGAAATTCAAATTTTAATTTACGGCTTTTTGTGGGAATACAATGAAAAAGAAAAAAAAATAGAAACTCATAACCAATTAAATGAATGCATATTGTATATTCAATTGGACCATATCGTTGATAATAATTATTGGCGTTCCTCTCATTTGTTTTCCATCCGAATTCCAACATCAAATCTATTTTTAAAAAACATTAGCTCTTGCTTGTCATATTCGCGGCTCATAATATATTCGAATAAATTGGTTGGTTGTAACATGAGAAATGAGGAACAAAAAAGGGAAGGGAACTCAACGCGAATATTCGATTATACGTCGGATCAGGTGTCGGTTAAATCAAAAATCGGCACGTATGATCGCGGATTCCGATAATCGGAAACACTTTTCGAAAAGGGTCGAAATTTTGAAAAAGACTACTTGAGGTTAGTTTTTTTTTTTAATATCTTAAATTGTTCAAAATTAAAAGGCTTTTTAAGACCGGAAAAAATAATTTAGTCTTCAGATAAAAAATTAATGTGTTAAGAAAACACTAAGAATTATGTATATATATGCTTGAATTCGAATGATTCAGTGATTCGGACTATGTGCCTTTAATCATGGTCCCGCCGTGATGTTTCCTATTCACCATATTTCCTTCTAATGCAAAAATGTGAATTAATTATCTTTCGCAAAATCAGAAAATCATTAATACGATTGAATTCTTTCATAATTAATTCGAAATATTCTTTTCTGCTTAATATTTTTCCCTGACTGCGTTTATTTTACATTTTTATTATTATTTTCCTTTTTTTAATTACTTTTTTAGGCATAAAATGTGAATTAAATTTGATATTGTTCTATATTTTTTGAATGTGTCGTTGCAATTTCTTTCGTTTTCTTTTCCAATGATCAAATTAGGTTTTGGTGAAGGACCCTTTTGAATTCGTCTCGAAATGCTCTCGAATCTCAATTTTTTCAAGAGCGGAATTTGTTGTAGAAAACCCAATAACGAATCGTAAATGTTTCATTCGACTGGAATTTTCGCGCTTTGCTCAACGCCAGTCTTTTCTGCAAATTTTCTGTTTTTTCTTGTTTCCGGAACGAATTTGTTAAGGATTCTTGCGAATCACCCGATTTTCATGGTCGTCGTTTATACTTAAATATTTATTCTTGGTGAGAAACTAATTGGAAACGAAAAAAAACACGGTTAAACATCATTTTCTCGCATTTATTAATTAATTTTCTAATTCCAATATTGTTTTTTTTTCTTCAGACTGAAAAAAAAAAACAAATCGAAGCGGTGATTAAAAATTCTGAATAAAATTAAAAGGGATACGAAACTTGGATACACATTTTCATTAGAAACCCTATTTTGTTTCATTTTTTCTTTTCTTTTAAATTTAAAGAACGACGACCTTGGGATTAGGATTCATCATCGAAATGCGCAAATATTTTATTTTTATCTTTTTCGAAATGAATTAAAATATATCATTAGGAATTATACAGTCGAATCGTCCTCAACAATTGGTGGATTAGTGGGGGAATAATCTTTCAATGGAATTTTTCATTTTAAATTTTAGACATTTTCAAACCCAAAGAATAATCCTCAAAAATGAATGATTTTTATTCGAAAATACATTTAAAAAAATTAGTCTGCATATGGGACTTTTTTGAGTTTTTCGATAGTTTTTAATCCGTTTCAGAGTTTTTTGTTGCGAAATCTGCATGGTGTCATTAATCTGAATTAAGTTTAAATTATCGGTCAATGAGATTTCGAACGGCTCACGTTCTACAATGAGTTGCAGAATCATAAGGCGACCCACGAATTATTTCGGTATTTTGAGACCAACCAGTATTAAAATCGTGTTCAGCATAAAAAAAATTACCTATTCATACTGGTTTCAAGCTAACAGAATACAGTGCGTTTCACATTTATAAAGCCACCCCTGTTTTTGAGTGTAACTTTGTCAATTGTAAACATTTTTAAATTCTGTTTTCAAAATTGAATTCAGGGCTAAAAAATACGTATATCTACCAATTTTCATTATGATATCTGAAAAATTGGCCGAGTGGCATTGAAAACGCTGAAAATTGGTCACTTGCAACCGTTTCACATTTATAAAGCCACCCCAGTGAAATGTCTGAAAATGTGGAGACCTGAAGAAGAATGAGCAGTGTAGTTATAAATAGAGTACTGTCAGATATTTTTCTTTGTTTTCGCGTATTTTAACCAACATTTGAACATGTCCCGGGGATTTTTGCTCACCGATGCCGAAAAGGCTACCATAGATTCCTTAAAATTTGCTGGATGGTCTAACCGAAGGATTTCTTCGCACCTGAAGCGACCGAAAACTTGCATTATTAATTTTGTCAACAAGATCGACAAAAACCAGCACCCAAAAAATCCCGGATCGAAGGCGAAACTGAATTCCCGAGACCGAAGATTGATCATCCGAGTAGCATCCAACACGATGAAGTCATGCAACGACATCAAAAACGAGCGGAATCTTGATGTTAGTAAAACGACGACTTGGAGGACACTTAATGATGATCCCAACATCATCCGGGCAGTTACGCGTCCAGCTCCGAGCCTCCAGGACCATCACAAGTTGCGTCGTCTCGAATTGCTCGAGACAACATGGCCACTGATTGGACAAAGGTAACTTTTTAACCAAAATTTTCTTAAAAAACGATACGATTATCATTAGATCATTTTCTCCGGTGAGAAAAAGTTCAACCTAGATGGTCCCGATGGAAATAAGTGTTATTGGCACGATTTACGGAAGGACAACCCCAATTTTTTCAAAGCGGGACATTGGTGGCGAGAATCTCATGGTCTTGAGAGCATTCTCTTCTTCGGAATTTCTCAAGCTAGCGGTTGTCAACTTTCGGATAAACTCGCAGGACTATCAGCGAGTGTTAACGGACTATCTGTTACCATTTCGATGACGATTTCGGCTAAGAAAGTTCGTATTCCAACAGGCAATGCCTCAATTCATGCGAGTCGATCAATTTTGGCTTGGCTCAGCAAAGAAATTATCGATGTTTTGGGGTGGCCAGTGTGCTCACCAGACTTAAATTCGATGAAGAATGGTTAGGGAGAGCTGGTTAGCAGCTTTTATCGTCATGGCAAGCAATATCGTCCCATTGATAAATTGAAAACGGCGATTACCGACGAGTGGGATCTTTTGGAGCAGAAACTCAACACCAAGACCACCCAAAATATGGAAAACCTGGTCCAATCGATGTCAAATCGTATTTACGACCTTATTACTTTGAAAGAAACCGCAACTAAATAATAATCTGTTTTTATAATAGAGTTTTTACTGCGTTCACGGGGGTGGCTTTATAAATGTGAAACGGTTGCAAGTGACCAATTTTCAGTGTTTTCAATGTCACTCGACCAATTTTTCAGATATCATAATGAAAATTGGTAGATATACGTATTTTTTAGCCCTGAATTCAATTTTGAAAACAGAATTTCAAAATGTTTACAATTGACAAAGTTACACTCAAAAACAGGGGTGGCTTTATAAATGTGAAACGCAGTGTATAAGTATCTATTTTTTAGAAATCGAGATCCATTTTATTCAAATCACCAATTTTTCACCGAAAGAAGCTTCTTTTGTTAAAAAAAATATAAAACTTCTCCATTTTATTTTTAAGCAAATGTTTCTTTAGATTTCTGTCTCTTTTTCATAAATTATCATATTCTCAGTGTACAAAGAACTGGCGAAATAGGGAAACTTGAGGTCGAACAGCATCATAAAAAATGTTTGTCTATTCTCACGGGGACCTCTCGAAGTTCCATTTTTGATGGAAATGTATTCTCAAAACTTCCTCAATCTGTCTTCGAACAACGACAATCACGTGACTTTTTGAAAAAGAACAAAAAACGAAAAACTCTTCGCCAAGATAAATTGTGTTTCAAGTATAACCTATAAAGTTGAACAATTCAATTGAACAATAATTTTCTTAATTTTCTGAAAATCATCGCATTGAAAATTCCGATAATTTCGTGTCGAGTCATTTGATTTAAAATCTGTTGGTTGTTTCTCAATTCATTCATTCATTCATCCGATTCCCCCTTGTTTTTTTTAATGAGAGAAACTCATTAAAACGCGAATAATTTACAATTTCCGTTCTTCTAATCCACGTATTAGCTCACAAGCCACGCCCACAACAAAAAATGGGCGGAGTCGGCGAAGAGAGATGAATGAAAAAAAAAAACACGAAAGGCAAAATGCGAATGCACGCTAATTTCTTTTGATTTTCTTCATTTTACATTTTTGTTGAAAATTCCAAAGATTTATTGATTTTTGAAAAATGGGCCTCTATATTTGAACCGTGCAAACATCGAAATATCTGCTAGGTTTCCGCAACGGCTTCATCGAAAATCTAGCTTTTCTTCGAAGGTCACCAACATGTAGTGTGAAGAATTTGGTGTTCGATCTTCCTTAATATTAATCTGTCTGTGAATTTTTTCGCCAACCCGCGCTGGACCCCCCCCGGGATCTGCGAGAGCGAATCGGACGTGATCCCCCTTGCCGCAGATCTCGAGCGACAAATTCGCTGAGTATATATTTCCGACGACATTTTTGCGCGATTTGCAATGTTTACGAAAATCCTTTCAAATGCCATATTTTAGCTTCTGGTCTTTTATCGAAAATGACAGCAAAAAGAAATTAATAATTACGGTTTCAGAATGTCGTTATAACCAAACGTCGTTGTTTATTATTTTGAAGCGGAATTTCAAAACGAAAAATGTATTTAATCTTTGCAGCTCATCGAAACGAACCCTTATCTTGGTTTTGCCCTTTTGCCTTTTTTAAAATGAGAAGTAATGCTCGCGAATATCAATCATAAATAAGAGTGAATTCGTTTATTGAATATTTGTCAGCTGGCGCATTATTATTACTATTACGATTTGATTTGTGCACCTTATTAATTTCATGAGCACATGATTATTTTGCCGAGCCCCATATATTTTATACAAATTTTCAGCAGAAAATGGAAGCTCTTGATAAATTGACGATTGATGAGAAGGATTTGTTGCGGAAAAGCTGGAAGGTGCTCGAGAAGAGTTTGAACAACACCGCTTATAATATCTTCGAGATGATTATTAATCAGAGTCCTGACACGAAAGCGGTTCGTTGGGATTCGTTGTTGATATATAGATGAAAGTTCATTAAAAGCAGTAGGCGGAAATTGAATTTCAAAAAAAAACAAGATGAGAAAATTGAGTTTCGAATTAGAAAATTCGATTTGTGTCCGCTTTTTGCAGAACAAAAATGTTGAAAAAACAAATCTTTGCAGCTTTTTCCATTTATCAAAATGAATCAAGGAGGAAGATCGAGAGAAATGGAGTTTCATGCGCTACGTTTCATGCAGGTCTCACATGGAAATCTTGTTTGAAAAAAAAAATAAGCATTGTAGGTTCTCGAATCAGTTGTGAAAACTTTGGACAATCCCGAATCTCTCAACCCACTTTGTGATAATCTCGGAAGGTTTTCTACCTTTCTTATTGAACTCGTCCGTTTTCATTGATTTCTATTCAGGGTTCACGGTCGTTTGAGCGAGTCTCGCGGATTCCGAACCCATCACTGGGCAGTATTCATCGAATGCACTCTCTATCATTTCAGACGGGTTTTGTCGCAGGTTTGAATGCTACGATTCGAGTCACAACGAAAAATTGCGATAAATCATAGTGTTGTGGTAAAATTCTGCAGAATTTCCGCTGATTGATTCCCGAGAAATCGGCGACCGCCGCGAAGAAATAAAGATTTTTTTTTGGTTTTATTGGAAACTCCGCGATGTTTGCACGATTGCCGAGTCGGTTTTTGCATTTTGCATCGAGTGCTTATTTCCTTTTGAAAATATGACGAAGCTTCGAGAGTTTCCGCGCGCATTTAATTATTCGAACAACAACCAGGAAGATGATGATTTGCAGGATAGCGCATTTCATCGAATGGAACCATTGGACAAGGTCATTATTTTGTGGAGAACAATCCTCAGACTTCTTATTAAACAGATGAAGGTAACATTGGCGTGGAATTGCGTTGAAACGCTGAAAATCCATTTTCCAATTACGACATTTTGTTTCAATTCAAGCGTGGGTTCAATACGGACATCCGCAATCGTGCAGCCAGTCGCGAGATTGAAGACACCCAGAAGGCGTCAACTAGCAGCTCTCCAGTGAGCAGCGACAATTCTTCATTGATAGGTACTTCACATAAGTGTTTCTCCCGCTCGTTGTTTCCCCCTTCCTCTGCACGTTCCTCTATTCTTGTCTGTCTGTCTGTCTTTTTTCGAATGATTATCAAATAACTAGCGCACATCGTCTAATTTTCAGCCCTTCCCCAAACTATCACTCAAAGCATCACATTGCCAAACATCAGTAACAATTACAAAAGTTTGGAGGCGGCGCGAGGTAGCGCCTGGCTAATTGCGCCTTTAATATCTCGCCAATTACAGTAACCAATGGCGACCGCAATCAATCGAGCACCGGCATTTTTCGTCCACTCAAAGATTTCGCAAGAAGAAAATTCATTTCGCATTTCTAATTTCGTTTCCTCTTTTCATTTTAATGTACTTATTTTTATTGTAAAAAACGTGCATGAATTGAATTTTAAATTGTAAAATAATTATAATAATTTTAATATAAATAATATATTAATCGAATATGAGGCTCCTGGCACGAAATTTAAGCGTCGACGGCTTTCGAAACGATGCATGTCTGTTGGTCAGTTCCGTCAGCGCAAAAATCGGAAGCCGATGAGGAGAATTGATTCTCGCCTTCGAGGCATGTCACGAGGTATCTGAAGGCAATCAGATCTAGAGAGAGAGTTCTTTAAAGGCGCATTTACCTGACTCCCTGGTATTTCTCATTAAGACTTAACACAATGTTATCGCGAGAATCCTTGGTGTTCGAACGAATACCCTAGAAAAAAATTTTCAATCAAATCTCATTTCATAAAAATCTACAAATTTGAAGGAAAGTTTCATAATATGCTTAGAATGTTAATATTTTTCAATTGGAGAAAATATATTAAAAGAAATTTCAACGCTAATTATTATACAAATAGAAATGAGAAATGCGATATTTCAAAAAAGAAAACTCTTACGTTTAGAATGATCTTTCGAAGCTCCGGATCGGTACATTTGGGGTCTTGACCGGCCTCTCTCTTCTTGCGTCCACCGCATGGGCATGGACATGGTGGTGTTGGCGGTGGTGGCAATTTGAGTGTTGGCACATTGAACGACACCACCGAGCATCCGAGAGTTGGAAGGCAGCCGCCACCGCCGCCACCGCCTCCACCGCATCCACATCCGCAGCCGCCGCCGCCGCCACCACTCGGGAACAAAAACCCGTTGGTCGACGCGACAAGAATCGCAAATGCTATAAGTCTCTGGAAACGCGCAAAATGAAAAAAGAAAGAAAAGAAATGAATCAGTGACAAACCATGCCGTGACGAGTTTCCGCTCGAACAGCGATAAGGAAATGCGAAGTTTCAAGACATACAACTATTTATAAGATTAGTGAACACAACCAGTTTGAGCCGTGACAATACACGCCTTCTTCGACTTCAGAAGACCGGCTGCGATGAAGACACGACGGCGAATAGCGGCGTTGTATCTAGGGAAGAATGATTACATCATTTTACAGATTTACTATGTCTAGTATTTCAGAGTTGATTTAGATGAAGTACAATCAATCACTCATGCGATGCTGGATTTGCTTCAAATTCAAAACATGTGAATAAGAAGAAAAATAAGAAAGCTTTCGTAATCAGAAAATATACTTCGAAATAAGCATTTGAAGGGATTCTATCGAAATGTTTATAATTCGTCAGATGAACAGCTCAAAAAACATTGGGCTCGCAAACTTATATTCTCTTATTTTTATAAGCAGTATTCTAATCAAATACCTTTTCGTTTTTTTTTTCTTTTCCACTTATTCTTTTTAATCGAACAACTAATGTCACTATTATCACTTTTGTTGCGGAATAACGAAATGCGTGTGTCCTAGTGAAACGCGAGTATAACAACCAGTTGCTTTTTTCGCAGTCACGGCTTCATCTCCAAAGCGTATCAGATAAACAATTGGCAAAATAAGATGATGTCGACACTTACGCACACTAAATAATCGAATGTTTAATATTGAAAGGGACTGAAAGCATTCAATATAATTTATATATTAATTATTCCCGGAAAATACAATGCAAATACCAGTATGATGGACAATTAAAACAAGAATGACCTGCTAGTCAATCAAAAAAAAATTAAATTAGCGAATCTTTGGTAATCCTAAAACGCGGCACCCTCCACTATTCGATCCATTGATTAAAGAAATCGATGAGTGTATCAGTGTCCCACTGCTCAACATTCAGTGTTTCTTTCGTAACGCCAGAGATGTCCTGAAAATTAGTTTATCAAACAATTTTTCAAGTTAGATTTCATTTTTTTTTTCAAATAATATTTACAAACCTTGAGTAAGACTGTAGGGCGGACTCCGCGAACTTGTTTAACTTTGACTTTTCCGTACCATTGAGATGCCATGTCTTTGTGGACAAAAGCTAAAAAGTTATCTTTATTAAAAAAAATACGAGTATTCCACCTTGAATCTGGGGGAATCGAGCTAAGTTACAGTCGCAGACTTCCAGAACAGCAAATGGGTACTTCTGAAAATAATAAATAAATAAAAATGGTTTGAGGGCGCTTACGTTATGGTGGAATTCCTGCTCTTTGGTGCAGCATTTCATACAGTCAGTCATTAATCTTTCAAGATGAAAATCGCCCAATTTTTCGCATGTGCCACACTGAAAATTCGAAAAATTCTCTTAAACTAGGGAAAATAAGTGACTGAAAATATTTTAAATAAAAAACTTTTCATCATAAAAATTAACAAATAACATTTTTTAATGTGAGACAATGAGCACTTATTAAAAATAAATTATTAAATATCAAACAATGATAGAAATAAAATTTACCTGTAAATCTTCTGGTACGAAGCCCGCTTTTCTGCATTCTTCCTCGTTAATGTCATATTCTACAAGCTGCGCACTCACAGCTCCAACGAACAACAGACAAACTTTCCACATTTCAACCAAAACTGAGCCAACTCCAACAAAAGAGCTCAATTTCGACGTCAGCAGTTGAATTATGTGTGCGTTCACAGCGTGTCCGCAAACACCAAATTATACGCGCAAGACAACATAGCCGATGTTGGATATTAAAACTTTTATGTACAAACAGAATTAATTATGCGAAAAGGGCAAGAATTATGCTGACTATTATTATAACGAATACCAGTAAAAATTTGTATATCACACGAGCTTCATATTTGTGCTCTGCCCATGGGTACTATAAACACATCCGTCTGTCCATTATTAAGGCCAAATCTGAAAAAAACTAAAACATTACAAAACTTGAGACGTGATTTAACCTAAATATCTCATTTTTCTTTAATACTTTTGGTGTAAAAACATATTGAAGGCAATTGAAGAGTCGGTCCAACGTGTTTGCGCTTCTATACGTAATAGTGACTACTTTTGTTCTGAAAATAAGACAAAGCTGGTTTTACTCAAATAAAAAATTACTTTTTTGAAATTCCATTCTTCCATTTCACACACCCCGTGTTAATAACATCATTAGATGTTACGTTATATGTCTGAAAAAAAGCGAAATAGGAATATGTAATTAAATAATTAAATACCGATGATAAAATCTGTTCATCAATAAATTCTTCATATTTTTCCTTTGTTTCGAATTCCATTGTTAGCTTAGTGCCGGTTGATCTAAATTTAAAATATCTTGGAAAATCTTTTGTATAATTATTGGATCTATAAATATAATTTTCTTTTTTTTATAAAACACGTATTATTAGTTTTCAAATATCTGTTCCACTTTAAAATGTTCATTTTTTTCAAATACAATTATCTCGGGATTATGTGGTTTATGATCGGTGTTTCATTGTGATATTAAAATGTCAACATTTCGATTCTGTTATTTAATTTGTTTCGCATATGTGTCAACTTAATTCAGTCTTACTTCGATGATAATCTTTGCTGTTTGACACTATCATCCAGTATTCCTCCATCCTCTTGCAATTCAATTCTCGATAACGCAGGAACAAAAACAGTCGAATCTCTCAAATCCCAATTTGACCTTTCAAAGCAACAAACTAAAAAAAAAGAGGCATTAACTCAATTTTAAATCAACAATTCTACATTCTCTGAGACGAATATACTGCTCGAATAATTCTCTTTTAATGATGTATGATCCAATAAGATTTTGGCCGTTGATTCGATAGACAGTAGAGGCAGGTCCAGACGTTTCAATGAATCCTATAAAAATCAAATTCGAAGAAAAAGTATTTGAAAATATAATTACCATTTGGATTATAAGCCAATGCAAAATCGACAGTTTTGTCGTTTGTGAAACTCTGATAAATTGCCGAGAAATATTCGAGCCAATCATCCGAAAGTTTTACATCTTCTTCAATCACTATCAGCTCTTTTGCTTCAGGAAAAACTGAAAATGCATTCGCAAGAGATGACAATAGAAAACCTAAACAATTATTGCATTTGAATTCACTTATTTCTCCAATTTTACCATTATATGAACGATTTTGCGCAATTCCAAGACTTTTGACGTGAAATAATGAGGAGAGATCGGCATTTTCTGGATATTCTTTGTCATAAGCAACAATAACCAATTGGGTATTGATCCCTTCCTGATTCATCAGTGTCTGAAGTGTTGATCGAAGAGAATCCGGCGCTAATCCAGCGGCGACAAGAATCGGAACATTGAAAATCGGATCATTTGCTCGGTTTTCGTTGCGCAATATTCTCGGCACAATTCGATCATCGAGTTTCTCATCATTACAAAATTCCTCATGTCGATCATATTTTGCACAAAAATGACGTTTCGGCAAATTCCGAACATCATTTGCTGACGCTGGGTCTTTTCGACCGGACCATTTACTCACTAAATTAAGCATTTGATATGTGTTATTCAATTAAAACGTCTTTTCAAGTCTTACAGGCTTTTGGCAAACAGAATGAAGTCTTGATAGGGGTCGCCCAATTGTTGCCCGATGGAATATTTAAATCCTCGAATGGTGTGTACGCTCCAATTCCTTTCTGACCAATAAAATACCTAATATTGATGAGAAAATTAAATATTTCGAATTCAAGAAGCCCTCACCAAGAAGCTCTAAATTTCATTCGATCAATCATACTCGATCCCATTTCGTAGAATATACGACGAGCCATATCAGTAAGCCTAAGATTCTTATGCTCATTTTCAACCAAAAATCACAACTAACATATTTGATGCTTCATCAAAGCTAATAACGGCTACAATATATCCTGTCGGAACTGCATCAAGCCATTCTTCGAGTCCATGGGATTCTGAAAATAACGAATCCAAATTTCATTTTAATCAAAAAAAATGTCTCTCACCATCCCTATAAGTATCAAAATGAACAACGGCAGTGACACGTCCAGTTTTCGGCTCCATCATTGCCAAATTCAGACCTCTTCCGGCATCATTCAATTCCCTACAAACGGTGTATTTCATATATTTCTATTTGAATGTCATACTCATCAAAAAGAAGTTTGTCGCCGATGCACATTTTTGGTGAATCTTCTTTATGTTCCCCGGAATAAAAGTGAACCGCAATCGAATCTGAATACAAATAGAATGGAATCAATATTAAGAAATTGTTCTTTTGAAATCTTAAAAGTTCGATTCAAACCTTCATCACACGGTTTCTTCAATCCGCAATCTTTCCAATATTTCTCCTGTACTACTTGGTTCTTTTTCTTCACCAAATCATCGTGGAATGCTCCCAAATTTTCAAGGCGACTTTCATCAGCTCTAAACCGAAACAACCTCTTGCTTCAAGGAATTTTTTTGAGTAATCGAACCTGTGAACCTCCGACTGATCAACCTTCAACTCAATTCTTCGAGTTTTTGCGAACGGTAGATCAATGCAATTTTCGATCATTGTCATTTCCGTTGTTCCACTGTTGAATTCATACATCTTAAAGACAATTTTCTAAAAGAATGGGCTATTCATTTCAAATACCGTTTCAAAACCATCTCCCGGCTGAATTCCTCGTTGGCCGACAATCGCATAAGCCTGTCCGCCACGCCACGAATCGATCTTCCTTGCTCCAAATGCCTTGAAGAATCCGCGAGCTTGTCTTGAGACATGTTCAGCAACATCTCCAAACGAAGCTGCCATCAAAATCGATTTATGTGGAAGATCTCTAAAAAAGTAAACCAATGGTCATTTTTTATTTAAAAGAAAATGAAAATCATACGCCATCCATTGCATCAATTTCTCATCAGAAGCGGTAACATCGAACACTTGCGTGCTCAACGTTTCGCCGGTTGTTCCGTTCAATGCAGCGACGTTCATACCTCGTTCAATATTCAAATTATGCAAAACTCTTTAAACAATTGAATTTTAAAAACGTAATTATTCATCGATGAATTACTTGATATCGTTGACACAAGCGAAAGGAGGAGCAGAATCGGTTTCAGTTTGCATTCGAAACAACAGTTGAGGATCGGGACAATCTGCACTATAATAGCACTTGGTAACTGAAAATGCATATTTTTATGAAACAATTTGAGAATAAGACACACCTTGATCATTTTTATTCAGTTTTTCTTTCCCTTCAGCTGTTAAAACTTTTGGCTTTATTTCGGCTGCAATAACTGCGGCTTTAGACTTTTTGAATAATCAATTACCAAATTTACCGCTTATAACATTGTCATGCTTCACATTTTCAGGCCGAAGAATTAATTGAAAAACAAGAAAAATTGAAAATAACGCGGCTAAACCCAGTACGAGTCGCCTGTTTACCCGCAACATCTACAAATAATTCGGTATTATTCGGGGACCTCGAATTTTCGAAAAAAAAAGTACAATGGGCTCATAGGAAAAGCCTTTCTCACTCAAAAAATTGAGATCAAGCTGTTAATCTCTTATTATTAAAGAATGGAGCAAAGTAAAGTTGGAAAAAGTGAATGAATAATGATTACTCGACTGTAGTAAGGGCAATTTTAAATGATTATCAATAGCAGCGCTACTCGAAATACAATGGCAACCCAGTAGATGAAAACAAAACAAATGTACATAGATTATGTCTTTAAAACAAATGATTGATGATAAAAAAATATGGATGAATATACTTGGTAAAATCAAAGTACAGTAGTGAACAAGATTAGGAGATGCGTCGGAAAATATCATCACCACGATTGTTGAATCTGCTTCGCGACGGTCTATTCGGTCGAGATTCGGTCTCAATCCATGGCTTCATTTTCGATGTTCCCGACATCTGAGCGTACACGAACTTATTGTCTCCGCGCAAATCGATAATTATTCCATGGCCTCTTTTGTTGAAGAAAAACGAGCTCATATAAGGAATTGGGAAATCACTTGATATTCGATGAAGGAATCTCAAGCTAGGATCATAGAGCTGAAAAAAAAATAGCCAGCTTCCATAAACAAATGTCGAAAAGAAAACCTTGACAGTATGTCCAGAAGCATCACCAACTAATAAATGCCCGTCTCGATCGAACTGCACGCCGGCAACAAATAGGAATCCTTGTTCATTGGCAAGAGATTTTGCAGTTCGTGGAACACTTATATAGTTCTGAAACACAAAAAAAACTCCAAATTTCCGAAATTAAAGAAGCCACTCACGGAATCGATAAGGTTCAAAAGCGAAATATTCGGATTCGAAAAATCAATATCGCTTATTTTGTAGAGAAAAACTTTTTGAGTCCCAAGATCGCTTATGGCCAATTTATCGTCACAAGAGCTAATAAAACTTGGTCTTCTGGCTCCTTCAATATCAAAATTGATTTGTTTTGGAAAATATTTTTGGAATATTCGAATTCGGGGCGATCGCGGTTGAATTGGCATATCAATGGTTATTAAATTGCCAGCAATCGATTTGGCAATTCCTAAATTGATTTACGTAAATTATGTTCAATATTAAAAAAGAAAAACCTCGGCATTGGAAGAATAATTGATATTCGTCGTGTTTCCATGTTGCAAATATGTCAATTTTACTGTTTTTCGTGCCATATTTCAACAAAACTATATAGAAATTTCGATTAGTGTGTTCCGAACACAAAATTGCAGCACTTTTGCCTTCCTGAAACACTTCAATATAAATTATGCAATTCATATTATGCTATGAAAATATTGGGAAAAAAATGACTAAAATTTTTTTCAATATTCATAGGATTTTAGGGCTTTCAAAGATTTTTGGATCGTTTCATTTTTCAAAATATGCATAGAATTATATAAAAATGGAGGGAATGGGGAAAAATAGAAACTGGCCGATCGAGAACCAATGCATTTCGCGAGACTCTAGCGAATGAATGCTTTGAGACTGCAAAACCGGAAATGCGAGAAATCAAAATTATTGTTAAGTTGAAGTGTCTGCGGAAACTTTGGAGGTTTGTTTGATTATTCAAGGTTCGAAACATATTTACTTATTTTCGTTTCCCCACAAAAAAGGAGAGTCATGAAATTTGAAATTTTTTGAAACATTGAAACACATATACTTAAAATCATCACATATGTGGGTAAACGACATTTTTATGTAGAAAAAAAAGATATAAAACATTGCACATTTCATTTTTGTTTTATTAGTCATAAAGGAGATCCTGCACAATAAAAAGAAACCTGATAAATAGCGATTGCAGATGGATTCCTGATTTTATCGTGACTCAAGCAATTCACTTCGCTTTTTCCGCGCCTTTTTTTTATTTGTATGACCTAAATTTGATTTTAACAAAAATGTGTAAAGTAGTGAAATAACTTTATCTGATTGGCAACAAATCAGCCAATGCTTCCTGACTTCATCATAGACAACCCCGAGTGGTTTTCGGTATTCTTCATCGGATTCGAATTTATTTCCGCAAAATGGTGGACATTTTTTTAAGCGGAGGTCTATAAAAACGATTAGATAATTGAATATAGGATACATTGAAAAGATTACATGATCTACCGTGACCGAGGAATTTTTTCAAATCGATTCGTGAGCGCTAAAAAAGTAAAATGAAGATGACATTGATGATAAGATAATAATGTTTTTTAATCGAACAGAGTGGATTTCAGAAAAACTTGTATTTTGGCAAATTAAATCCACACAACACGAATAAGTGTTGAACTGTTTTCTTTTTACAGTAAAAATCATTTTAGATTTTAATGCGTTGCATATTTCTAACCAAAAGGGAATAAATACAAGCAATACACCTACATTCGTATTTTGAGTGGACGAATATTGTTCTTCGTCATCGGAGAAATCCTCTTCATCGCTGTCTGATGACGCCGATTTACTATTTGAACGTGAAGCCGGAAAAGATGGATCACTATCGCCCATAGTATTTAGAGAATCTAATTTCTTGTCATTATTAATATTATCGCTATCCTAAAAGAAATTATATTTTTTATTTAGAAAGAAAAGTGACAAACCAATTTCATCGAGCCAATTTCTAAAATATCCTCATCTTTTAATACCGTTTTCTCAGCACATTTTATCTGTGTTTGCAATTTTTTCAACTGAAAGTTTGATAATTTATAAAAATGGAATGCAATCGCAAAACAAACGAACACACTATAAAATCTTACACTATGCAGATTTTATAGGTAATCTGTAGTATGGTGGCCAAGTCCCACTATTTAAATCAAAATTTAAATTACCGACCCATACGATACTCCACAAATACCCATGGTACTCGTTTTTATTGTATTAGCTAAAAAATTTAAAGTTTTACCATAAGTTTAGCCAGTTTCACATCGTCTTCCGTAAAACGAAAAGGTGGTTTTTGTTTAAGTAAAATTTCGATTAATCCTATCCCGTTTGCAATTTTTTCTTCGTGGGTTTCTTCGGCTAATAAATCATCTATAAATTTAAAAAGAGCAAGTTGAATATTTAAACAAGGAAAATACCAATGCCATCCATTTTGTAAACTTTTCTCGCATAACAATCCTGCAATATAGTTTTTTACGATTAAATCAATTCAAATAATATCTAATCCCATGAAGAAAAACCAACACAAAGAGTGTTATTAATAAGCGGATTGAGCAACAAATGAATACAAGTGCGCTCTATCGCAATGCAGTAATGTGATTTTACGCGAGAATTTGTTCGAAATTGGAAAGAAGTAACCTGAAATAAATACGAACGATTGGAATTTTACAATATAAATGCGCAGGATTCGTTTAATTTCTTTTATTTATTTAAAGAAATTATTTTTCTAGTTCAGGAATGTAAAAAAGTACTCCTATAAACATGATGATGTCATATTTTACATAAAAAAAAAACATTTAGTGAATAAGTCCATAAGAAGATCGTTAATGAAAAGCCGCAATTCATTTCCCTTTTAACACAAACATTGTGACATCCCAATTCTTACAGCTTGGGATTAAACTGTACATGACAATTGATTTGACTGGATACGCTTTCTTCAAATTTTAACAAAAGGAAAATGACATTTGACCGAATAGAATGGAATAGAATTGTTAAGGCGGAACGTCACAAGTGGGATTTCGAAAAAACAAGAAATCCGCCCGGCTTTCGGTTCGTTCGCGAAATTGATAGGTCCGTCCAAAACACTGAAAATTAAAAATTACCGTCGTCCTTAACAAATCGCTAAAAAGAGGCCAAAGAATACTATAGATTGTCGTCCATGTTTAAAAACAAAAATATTTTCGAAAAAACGTCCCATAAATATTTAACACGCTGCTGCAACATTCAACAGAACAAAAGATTGAGTTTGAAAGGTTCTCCTTTTAAAATTTAAAAGGGAGCGAACCTTAGATTATGTCTTAATTCTCGTCCTTCTTGCATTCCATTCTGCCGCTTTTATCGCTTTAGAATTCTTCAGATACTCACAAAAGACAACAAAGCTGTTGTGCATTTGATAGAGCGTAGTGTTGATCGTCTTACTCCGGAATAGAATGGAATGCATTGAATACTAATCGTGACGAGGTTCTGAGTAATATTCGCAGCAACCATATGACATTCAAATGGAGCCGGTTCACTCCACGAAACCTCGCTAAAAATCTGTTGTGTACGCGTAAAACCGAGGCGAGTTTTTGCTTGAAAGTCTAAGCAAAAGCATTCGTAGCAATAACTCGAATATATGCAGGAATATAAGCAGCACACCATAGGCAGTGTGTCGTTTTGGTATTCACCTGAATGAATCTCTCCCATTGTCACTACTTGCGTAATAAGTAGAAGGAGTTTTGAATTGTCCACCCAATGTACCACCAATTTCCACTCAATGTACCACCAAGTACGAAGACTTGCGGAATACAAAACAATCGGTGCCACGTGTATCGTGGTACCCTCTTCTAATAGTTCATTAAATTCTCAATTTTGGAGAAACCATATTATTCTAACAGCATTACTCTCGGATTTGTTTTGTCGAATTAGCAAAAAAATAATAAATTTCATAAATTTCAAAAAACTAAATAAACCAAGATAGTGGATTGAGTAAAGAAGAGGATCAACCATCATCAAGAAGTAGGTCTGAGTGAAATATCTAAAAAAGGAAGCCCTAAAAAATCAATTTGGGCGATATTGACACAAGACCCCAGTCATTTTCATTGTCATTTGGACCTCACTAATAAATATTTTATGATGAAGCTTAGAAATAAAGATAATTTGGTATTGGAGGATTAATCAAAAACTAATAGCCTTAAAGGGGGTCGTTGGAATTCGTGTACCGATTAGCCTAACTCGACGCCTCCGAAGGGGGACCGAGTCAGTTGATCTCCTTCGCCACGTAGAGGCTCGGCACTTGAAGGAGAGGCTCACCAACATCAGGCCGAAACCTGATGTGGGTCATCGCCTATCCCACCATGGGGGATCACCCAAGGACATCCCACAACTATCATCCGAGGATAATAGAAGTAGAAGTGGTTGGGCAAGCCACGTCTGGCTGGGCCCCGGGTCTACTGGTGATATGGTAATGTGGTTTATTGTCTTCTCAGCATAGCATCTTGCTACAAAGTAGTAGCAAGCCACTATGCCAAGAAGCACTGGTCCATGTGCACCCGAAAGGCTGGACATATTGACATAGCTGGCCAATCCACGTCAATATAGGTCTGGTCCAGATGACGTCCTGACTAGTATGGAGGACACCCGGTGAAGCAAAATTCTAAAGCATAACCATCCATAACGCCCAGTAGCAGTTTCCAAGCACTCGAGAGTACTTGAAACGGGGGCGTTTGGGTAGGGTTCGATGCCCGGCTACGGAATCAGGGCTGAAAGGCTTGCCAGGCCAATCACCCGAATTTAGGATACAGCGGTTAAACCGCCATCCAGCCAACGCCTCGGAACTACGGGGGTATCAGGAAGCCTTGGCGTTTCGGAGAATGGCCGACTACGGCGGATTAAATAGAAGAGGGGGCCTTAGTATGCTTAATGGTGGGGCAAAATTTAGTAGTGGTGGTGAATTGATTCACCAGCAGGGTTCTTCCGTCGGCGGCAGCAGCAGAGACGATACCTAAACACCTAAACAATTATGTACACAGAAATTAATACGAAAGAAGAAAAAAATACAAAACAGAAGAGGGAGGAAGCCAGTCATTAGTGGAATGACTGGCATGGCTGTAAGTGGTACGACTTTTCCCCCAAAAAATAGGAAGAGATGGTTGGTCCCAAACGGTAGGACCGAGAGAGAGAATCCCAAGTGGTGGGATATAGAGGAGGAAGCCGCTAGTGGTACGGCAGGGGATCAGTCGACTGATAGAGAGAAGGGACAGTCGCAAGTGGTACGACTGGTGGCAGAAAGGGGGAAGGGGGAAGCCGGCGTTCCCTCGAAAAAGAAAAAGAGATGGTCCCAAACGGTAGGACCGGTAGGAAGTACAGACGTAAGTGGTACGAATGTACGGAGAGGAGAGAGGGAATCCCAAGTGGTGGGATATAGAAGGGGATGCCGTAAATGATACGACTGTTGGAAGTGAAAAATAGTAGTAATAAAAATAATAATGAAAAAAACTTGGACCTGACTAAAAATTACCAAATACCCGATGCTTTTGCTCCTTCGACGTCGCTTCCTCGATCCGTCGCCTCCGATTAGATCCATTGCCTGCAATGATCCGAGTTATTCTAATAGACTCTGACTCCATCTTTACCTTTTGAATCCGCTTCCTCTTTCGCCATTCCCCCATTCTTGCTCATCTTCACGTGATATGTCTACTCATGCAATGTGGGTTTAACGTCGGCCTGGACGCGACACTGCAGTAGGGTTAGTACTGGCTGACCGAGTCGCACCAGTCGAGAATCCCTGACACTTTCAACATAGCACATCAGAAGAGCTAAAATGAGCAATGACTGTGGCTCTCATCGGATCAGCAATACGAGGAATTGAGAAGGATTGCGATGAATGTGACATACCATGTGGATCCTTGGCCTTGACGGGCCCACCAGGATATGCGAGGCACGCGGAGCCCGCAAGATAGGCGGGCTTCCCGCATCTCGAGGAGCTGCGAGAACTGACGAAATTGCGCATTCGCCGGCCTTTTATAGTGCCACTGGGGTCGGTGAACAACTTGCAGTAGAGCGCATTTTTCGAAAAAGAACTGCAAATTGACGCCAAGTGTCCGCTGGTTGCTGAAGAAAATAGTGAAACGTGTTGATTTATGAGCAAGATTTGATTCAATTTGAAACAAACTGCGGTTTTCTTCAATATTTTTCAATAAATATAAGATTTCTTGCAGAATGATTTATTAAGAAAATTCCAAGCTAGAAGGATTTAAATGTATTTAGTAGTTCCATCCGGGCATCGGATGAAAATGTAAGCGATTTCCGTGATTTCCGGCTTTGCCTTCTCGAGAAAACTGAAATTAAAATCGATCAAATAAAAGTTGATTTTCAATTGGCCGTCGTTTCCTACGCGATTCCCTTCTGACAACGCTGCGGCCGGTCCGGAACACTCGTGTGGATTGCCAGCTTTCCGCCCATGTTCACCGATTTGTCGTCGTGTCCAACCGTCTCGAGATTCAATCCATTCTGAATCGAAAGCTGAGTGAACTGCAAATTGTTCGATTGGAATGAGACGCTTCGGAGTGTGACGGCACTCTTTGTTTGATCAATGCAATCGCGGCTTTTGCATTCTCCGGATTGTAGGGTCTGTTGGTGACGGTGATGATCGAGATCGCGTTCGCAGAACGCTTGACTCGCAAGACTTCATCGTCGATCGGATTGCTGGCGTTCGCTTTCGGGGCACAGCTCATCACTCCGTCATACTGAAATGCTTGAATATATTCTAGACAGAAGACGAGAGCAGTGAATTGAAGAAACCTGAAGGAAGAAGACGGCGACGAAGGCAGACAATCCGACGAAGATGTACATGATTTGTTGATATTCCGTTTTTAAGCGCTTCCTTTTATACAAGTTTCGATTCCCATTTTGGACTTCAAAATTGGCCTGAGATTCTCAAATATTGACATGTTTACCCAATATAAATGGGTTGTCCAAAATGAGAAGATTATATGAAAATGGAACTAAATTTTGGCGAAGAGATGATTAACAATATCCCTAATTAGTGAATTCCCTAATAGCCTTATTAGTATTTCATAAGAATAGAATCAAAATTGTTCGATTGTTCCTTCTCGATTTTTGATAACCTCCTTCAGACGCTTCGAATAGACGTCGATGGTGGCACGCAGGTAATTGAGGTCCAATTTGCCCCATTCGCTCAAAAGGGCCGCTTTTAGCGAGTTAAAATTTCAGTGTGAAAAAACTGATGTGTTCTCTTGCAATACCCCTCAAACAGAATAGTTCATGGGGTTCTAGTCGAACGATGAAGCTGGTCATTCTTTTAGTGTGATAAATGAGGAAAATGGTTGCCACATCAGTCTTACAAGTCTTACATCTCACATCAGTCTTACATCTCGTTAGACGGTTTTGGACGATGAAGATGCGCTTCGTCTTGCTGAAAGGGCCAAGATCGATTTTTGAAGTGAGTTTGGGACCAGGGAAGAACATTCTTCTTCAAGATCGTGTTAAAGTAATTCTTTTGAAAAATTTTCACCCCAGGATCAACGAAATCAGAGTTGTCTTGTCGTCAGCGCAGATTCCACTGAATACCATGATCTGGTGAAGATGGGAAACACGAGTGGCTCTGCTTTTTTTTATAGCTTCCTCAGAGGTCCTATAGGGGACTCGGTGGTTTTAGGGATTGAATGCGGTTTCTACAGTGAACAACTTCTCGTCCGTTAAAAAGGTTACGAGATGTTCTCCTCTCCTCGTGTCAGTTAGGAGCGATTTGCGCTTTTATAAGCGGTTTTCCATAAGCGGTTTGTTTCACAGAAGGTTGGAGTTCGAAAGCGTCATAGCGCGGTTCCATCAAATTGACTCCGATGAACCGCTCATTCTCATTCCTTCTGGCTCCTACGCGTGCGTGGATGTCACCGATGACAAGCTTGTAGTCACTCTTACAAGAACGGTAAGCTTCTTCCACAGGTGAACCGTGTTTTGTGGGGCGATTTCCGTTTAACCGGGACCAGACAGTTACCATCAGACCCGGAATATTCCCGTTCTGTTTCTCCTGAAACCAATCCTGGGGCCGACCGAACATGGTTCCTCTTTACTTCTTCTTCTGGGCTTTTTTGTTTTTTTTTTTGAATATGATAATAATCGTTGCTCCCTCTTCGATTCTTGATATCCTCCTCAACGCGCTCAAACTAACGTCCTCTGTTATATCGTTTCGAATCGAATACGAAAAATTTCGAACCTAAATTTGTGAATTTCAGAGCTAGTATTCGATTCGTAACGAAACAGCAGAGTTTGGTTAATCTCCAATCTTCTCCTGAGTGGTCCATAGCTTCCAAGTAATGCGATGAAGCTGAACACTTCGTTGGATTGACAATTGCTGGAAAAATGAGTGTGACATCAATCTCGAACGAATTCGATGAGTCAGTATCGCCTATATGGAATTTCCATGAAAGAGTTGCAAAGCGAGATTGGGAATTGGAGGGCATTCTTCATTTAGCGGCTCTCGTGAATATAACAATTTCGATCGCATTGATTTTATTCCGAAAGAATTGCTTAGAATCTTGTAGAAAGCATTGAAATTGTACTCACAAGGGAGGTCTTTTTGCTGTCCGTCTTAAAATTTTTTGCATACAGATTCTTTAGAAAATTTCCAATCGAATGAACTAGGTCCCTGCCTGCGCAAACTTCAAGTTATCGAGATATGGACCTTCAAAGTTTCAGCCCCTCCCCACGTGAATTTTGCATACAAATGTGCGGAAACATTTTCATACTTAAATACTCGAAAATGTATCATTTTTCACAGTTTTAGAAATATCAAGGATGGCGAAGGATGTCGATTTCTTTTAAAAAGTGGTATTATAAAATTTATACTTTTTAAATGACGAATCTTAGATTTGATAAAGATCTAAAGCCATTAACAAACTTTGATTTTCTAGAATTACCAGACTTATTAAAGATCAAGAATTTCCGTGGAATCTTTATGAGAGATACTTTGCCTACTAAAATTTTGAAAGAAGAAACTGGTATTATAAATTTAGATTCTTCAGAAGGTAAAGGAACTCATTGGGTTTGTTAAAATTTCTCCGGAGAATAAAACTCACCCATAAATCTATTTCACAAAATTTAACGCCAAATAGCCAATAGAGCCATGCAAACTTAAAAATATATCAATAACAAGCTTATTTTCAACACAAAGAAAAAACCCAGATTTCAGGCGCACCCAAAAACCAATACTTCAGTTTTCCCTAAATTGATTGCCAAATAACCAAAATCCAGGTTTTCTGGGACACCCAAACGTTTACCAGTTATCAATACTTTCTTTTAAATAATTTGTAAGTAAATACATAAAGAATTACAAAATAATTTATTCCACGCAATCTTGAATACAGTAGGCAACATTTTGGCAGATGGAATCAAAGTAATGAGCATATTGTTGGCTTGCCATACATGAGACATTTCTACTTTTCAAAAATTCTTTTGTGTCATTGAATGAATTATTCGCGTCGTGGAGTGCTTTTGGGAAATTCCAGTCCTTTAGAATCTCTCGAATAATCTTCAGCTTTTCTGGCTGTTGTTTATAGTTTTTCCAAACATTATGGTTTTTGGAGTTAAACGAGTAGCCCGAAATCTAAAAGTTATGAAGTTTTTCAAAATATAAAAAACTGAATGTACTTTGAAATCAATGATTGAAAGATTTCCATTCATGTCGAGTCCATAGTTGTCGCAATGAAGATCGCTCACATTAAATAATCTTCGTATCAAATCCAGCATCAATTCTGCCTTCAACGTGAGCTTCGTCGCATGCGATGGTTTAAAATTGACAACTAAATACTTGTTTTAAATTTTTGCATTATAACAGCTATTTACCTTCTAATGTCGCGATATAAACACCAATAACGGACGTATGAATATTAGGAATAATGTGAACTGACGGCCCAACGCCGATTTGAGCCAATAAAAAGTACATATAAATTTCCCGCATGTCGACATTCTGACGTGATGACATCGCTGAGTGTCCTTTAACATAAAATCGTTGAACAGTTTCTCCACAGCTCACGTTGCAAATGAAACCGGCCTAGGAAACTACGGGTATGTTCATATTATAAATCTAACATACCTGAATACCAATTACTAACTTTTCCGAATAGTTGAAGGACACTATTGGATTCGCAGGATTCTTCTCAAATAAGGCAGTAAAATAGCGTTCAACTGACATTCTAATAAACCCGTCATGACCGTCAATATATTCCGAGAACGCCCGAATGAATTTGATCCGACGAATAGCAAAGTCCGCGTATGTAGAAAAAAAGCCCTCCGTATATAAACGCTGTAATACATGCGAAGCCTCCAGCACTTGTTTCTTCTTCGCATCACATGTCGTATTTTTTGGAATATCCGAGGCAATGAGAAAAACCGTCCACTGCGGCAGGGAAGAATGTTTCTGAAAATTAACAATTTTACTAATTTTATTCAACTCGAGAGCAATTTTAGAGAATCCGCTAGCTATGTATATAAAAAGTTAGCACTTTTTGAATCTCAAACAACAAAATACTACTTTGATAACTTGAAAAGGAAAAATGAAAAAAATTAGCTCTCGGTTTAAAAAAATATCAGAGTTACATGTCAAAATAACTAACCAGAATCAGCGTTTCATTATCCTTCAGTCCTACACCTTCCAATGGACCATTTAACAAATCGATGCGACGATTTTCGCTGTCGTATATCTGTTGATATTCTATCACAACTTGGAAATGAGAGAGAATTTTATCTTGGAGCTGCTTGATTGTCGCCTAAAACAATGAATTGTATTTAATACAGAAATGGAAAACATACCTGAGCTGCAAAATCAAATTTAACGGAACGGTGTGACTTATTTTCGTGATCACGCAAGTCAATCACAATAAACATTTATTTTAAATCAATTTAAAATTAGTACGAAATTAGTTATAATGCTCTTTAAGCAAATTAAAAGGAAGTCTGTTTTCTATTCATAAAATTTTCTCTAGCTTTCCCCTGCGTCTCTGCTCACGCGTCTCTCCCTTCCACTCTAGCCCAACGCGTTTGCATGTTGCGTCGCGTGTGTCTAGTTCAACTGGGGCAAATGTGGGAATGAAGCACAATGCCCGAATTACACAATACCCGAAATGGACAATGCCCGAAAATACACAATGCCAGAATTACAAAATGCCCTAAAATACACAATGCCCGATAAATGCCCAAAAAATTTCAGATTATTAAGTTATTATTTATAAAATTCAAAAAATTCTTAAAAGGAGAAATCGTAAAGAAAATGGAAAATCGTTTAAAGAAATGTTTGTGAAATGGTATGGATATCCAGATAAGTTTAATTCTTGGATAAAGGAAGAAATTATGATTTTAAATGAAATTAAACACCAACAATTTTCTATGAAAATCTAGGTGTGTTTCAAGAGTATCCTACGGATGCATTTATGAATTCATACACTGACAACCTTAACTCTATTATCCTTGACTTCAACAATATTTTCGCTCAAAATTAAGTAATAACATTTAGTACTTTGAGCATTATTTTTACCGAAGCAAGCTTTTATTGTATCATCAGGTCTACTTTGGATAATTCTATCATTTTGTTTAGATACATCGAATACTAGAAGTGGGTAATAATAATAATAATAAACATCGTCTTACATAAAAATATAATCCTTAATACTTTCATAATAACTATTCATAAATTCTTTAGCAATGTTATATTGGTGATTTGCATTGAATTTATCAAAGTCGAATTTTAAGCATTCATATCTCTGGTAACTCAAAACCAATCGTATTCGACAAAATTCGACTCTAGAATTAACCTTATCCGATTGGAAATTCTACGGAAAAAAATTGTAAAATTTTCGTATTCGATTGGTTTTATGGGTTTTTTTTTTGATAATTCTACGGATAAGATTGGTTTTTTGTCGAGTCCGATTCGAATTGAAACATTAAAACAAAACGGATTCGAATAATTACCAATCGCATTCGAAGAAAATCTAATCGGATACGACAAATTACCAATCGGATACGACAATTTTACAATCTTATCCGTAGAATTTCCAATCGGATAAGGTTAATTCTAGAGCCGAATTTTGTCGAATACGATTGGTTTTGATTTACCAGAGTATGGATACCTCTCACTATTGAGTTCAACATTAATTTCTTCTAATCCACAATTATCAAACTTTGCTGCATTTAGATAGTTATTGTCTCTATCAGTTTGAAATGCTACACCAAGATATTTTATCTTATCATATTTTGTCCAAGTTTCCAAGTAAATTCTCTAGTGGAATTAAGAATATTATAACTTGCAAATTGTCTAGATATAAAAGGCATTTGAATAAGTTTATTGCTTTCAAATACATTGAGTAACTTATTCTGCATCTCAAGCATAATTTTTGGAATTATTAATTGAAGTTTATTTAGTAGGATCTGAGGAAACACATGAATCCTTGCTTTCTGGAGATCTATAGAGTGATAACTGATGTTTTCTTCCATAAATGACTTTGTTATAACATTCAGCAAATCTAAATATGTGAGTCAATGGTATACAAAATGTTAGATTAGTTTTTCTATTTTTAGTATATTTATTTATTTTATTTATCATGATATCATTTGTCTCAAGGATCCATCCAAAAGTATTTTGTTTATTCATTGTTGAAGAGTATGTAAGAAGTCCTTTCATCAAACTTGCTCTCCCGGGATCTACATATAACATTTTCAACTCGCATTCCATCTAAGGAATAAGTTACTCTATCAAATAAAAAGATTGGTACATTATTAGTCAAAGATACTTCATCAGTATCAACAAGTTGTGGTTTGATAGTTATGAAAAGTTAGACTTTCCTACAAAAGGTTTAAAAATAAAAGATTTCTATTCATCATTGAAAAACAAACATATGAAAGAAGAAGATTTAGATACTTTAATGAATATTTGTAAAGAAAAGAAACTAATTAAAGTTAGAGATTTATTAGAGTGGTATAATAAATTTGTAGTCACTCTTACAAGATCGGTAAGCTTCTTCTACAAGTGAGCCTTTCGTATTTTGGGGGCGATATCCGTTTAACTGGGACCAGACAACTACCATCAGGTCCGGAATATTCCCGTTCGGTTTCTCCTGTAACTATCAATCCAAGGGCAGAAAGGACTGGGTCCCTGTTTACTTTTTCTTTTGGTCATTTTTTTTCGAATATGATAATAATCGTTGCTCCCTCTTCGATTCTTGATATCCTCCTCAACGCGCTGAAACTAACGTCCTCTGTTATATCGTTTCGAATCGAATACGAAAAATTTTGAACCTAAATTTGTGAATTTCAAAGCTCGTATTCGATTCGTAACGAAACAGCAGAGTTTGGTTAATCTCCAATCTTCTCCTGAGTGGTCCATAGCTTCCAAGTAATGCGATGAAGCTGAACACTTCGTTGGATTGCGAAATCAATCTCGAACGGATTCGATGAGCCGGTGCTCGCCTATCTGGAATTTCAATGAGAGAGTTGCAATGCGAGATTGGGAAGTGATGGGTGGGGGGAGGGGCATTCTTCCTTTTCCGGAATATAACAATTTCAATCGCATTGAATTTATTCCGAAAAGAATTGCTTAGAATCTTGTAGAAAGAATTGGAATTGTACTCAGCCATTTTCTACGTTTTTCCTTGCAACAATACCCTTTTTCGAGAGAACTTTCAACTATTCAATTAAGCAATTCTATCTTTTTTATTCTTTGGATCGTTGATTCTTGCACCCGTTTCTTGATATTAGTGTGAATAGATGTATTCAAATGTCTTCGTGATCGCACACAAAGTATTGAATACGCGTGCGCTGAATTGCGCAGAAGACAAATCAGCCGTTTGAACCCAACAAGTTAATAATAGCAAGGAGCAATGAAGTTATAGTATGATTCTTCTAGGCATCATTATTTGACATTCTGTAGTCTGTTACCACTAAACACAAAATATTTTTTCAAAGGGTTGAGTATAAAATATTGTGGTCTAGGAAAAATCAAAACAACTTCGACGTTGCTATTGAAGTTCGCCCGCTTTTGTCGATACTGTTGATCAGAGAGGAAGAACACCAATCCCGAATCAGATGTTTGACGTCGACAATACATTTCTTCCTGAAAACTGCGACAAGAATTACGAAGTTGACAGTATGTTGTGTCGAATAGGCGAGATGTGAAAAATTGAGTTTGGAAGGTTCTCTGGTTCTGGTTCGAGCCAACAACCACCGCGTCATTGGGAATTAGACTCCGAACTGAAATTTGGCAATCCTTTTTTCGACTTATTTCCTCCAGATCACAAAAATTTTTTGTTTGTATAGCATTTTTATTAATTCCCAGAATTGGGAGGAATGAAAAACTAGAAAACCCGGAATTCCAGCCCAACTCTGGTTATTACTCCACTGATGCTTCCAAACAGATAAAAGTCCTTTCTGATTGCGCGTTTGGTCCGGCTTTTTTGTTTTCAATTAACTTATTATTTTTTTTTTTACAAAAATGTAAGAATTAAATTAAATGCAAATTTTTAACCCTGCATTGAAAAAATGTGTATTTTTTGCGTTTTTATTATATGAAAAATTCCATTTAACATCTTTTTCCCTCTGTCTAGAGCAAATTTTTCAGCTCGAGCAAGGACGAGTCGTTATTTGCAGCTATTGATTCCCGTTGACGTTATTTTGATAAGGTTTTCAGTTTTAACAACTTCAATTTTTTTAATCGCATTGTATTTTCTCTAAATATTAAAAATAATATAAATCACAAATATAAATCTAGAAATAATTGATTTTGACTCGTTTCAAATTTAGAATGTTTATAACCTTTTTCACTTCATCAAAGAAATTCTTTATTTTTGCGAAATTTCGCAACAAATTACGCAGCCGGGTTTTTTTTTAAATTCAAAAATTATATGTAGATTCAATATGCAAAAAAAATCGTCGAACAGTAGTTGTTTCAGATTGTTATTTTCAGGCAAAAAAAAATCACTTTGACGAATCATAATTTTGTGTTCATTTTTACAAAATATTGTAGACATTTTTGTAGTTGTTCCATGTCAACAACTCGCTTCTCGTTTGTATGTTCCAGCTTCAAATCAGCTATTTTATTTTGTTTTCAAATCTAAAAACTCTATAGAAGAACTATCAAGGTGTCTGGCGACGTCACTTGAAGCATTCATGCATACCAAATTTTGGTTTCAAGACCTATTTCACACCCAAACATTTCGTCCAATTTTGTCTTTTGGCGAGAAAAAAATAATCCAAATTATGGGTGTTGGCGAGATGTTGACAAAACAAAAATTTTTTCTCGATTAATTGCACAACCGAAATGAATTTGAAATTAAAAATAGTCGTAAATTAAAGTCTTTAGAAGATTCTACGAAATGTTGACCCCTGTTCTATGAATATTCAGAGCATATTGTTGGAGTCAAACGACTAAAGGAGCCTTCGAATTCGTGAAATCAGTGTAGATTTAAATTTTTCGCTGACTGAATATTAAATGCGCGTACACTATAATGCAGTGTACGCAGTCTCGCGTACTTCTTGAAGATTTGAGACGCACTGGCACATAGCCAATATTTTTTTTATTTCGTCAAGTCGTTGGACTTCGACAATAGTTGCTCATAACAAATAACTGCACGATTTTTTTGTAGTACTTATTTGTTTATGAGATTTTTGAACAGAAAAGATGTTTGACAAGAATATTGTGGGCGTTCGGCGAGTGTTGTAAGCGGGTAGATTTACGGGCGAGGGTGCGTCTTTTGTGATGGTCTTCTCGCGAAAGTCATGTGGTGTTTGAACAGAGTCTCAGCAGAATCTTATAAGGAAATGCCCAAAATCTGCTGGGACTCTGCTGAGACACTATAAAGACATTCAGAAGGCTCTTGTAAAAGTCCGCTGAAAGTCTTGCAGACTCCCGAGATGCCACAACCCGGACACCTCAAAACCAATCGGATCCGAATTGGAATGAATGAATCTGTAAACGAATCTGGCATATTATTAATCAGACACGAGAAATTTAATACGAAGTATACGACATTCTTACAATATTACATCCCAGAATTCTGTGACGGATCAGATTCATTCCGAAGCAAAAATTATATTTATACCTCATTTTTTGAAAGATTCGCAAAGACGCGACAGTCTCATAAATAAATTACATCAAATTAATTTGTATCTTTTTTGTGATGTCGTCAATTTCCTCCAAACCGCATTAATTATTTGGCATCCCTAAAGACCCAAATATTTTAATATGCATTTCGATTCATTCAAATTATATCAATTTTTCCTATTTCATCCATAAAAAGGTTTATTCGAAGTTTAAAGGTTCAACATCATCTCGTTCATCACCTCGAAGGGATCGACATTTTCATTCTTTGATCACGCGTTTTGCTTATGAAGGAATCAGAATTAGGAGAGGAATGTACACTCTTGCAGTTATGAATTTGACGCTAGGCGAATACTCATCGGCGTTTCAAGTTGCCCTCATTGTCGAATGGGCTCTTTTAGGTCTCAAGTAAGAGTTTTTTTTTCAACACACATTTTCCACTGTAATACTTGCAAAAATTTCCAGCTTCCTCGAAAATACCCTAGTGTGGTATATGATCCATTTCACTTCACAATATCATCCAAATTTGTCTCTAATTTTCGAGCAGCTCAGCAATCAGTATTTTGTTTCGCTTCTTTCTCGAATGTTTATCATTTATATGCAAATAATTGAGCCCAATTTAGGTAAATTCGGTTGTTTTTTTTTTTTGAAATCTCGATTTTTATTTAGATGTTTTACTCGAAAACCGTTACTTCCTATTTGCCACGTGGCTTCGAAATTCCCTATTATTCACCGCGTTTTATTGTGCACCATTTCTGGTGTTTGAGCGCGTTTTCGCCACATATTATATGCGGGTACAACTATTTTTTTTTTGAATAAAAATTTTCCGGAGAAGGCAGGCATCGAACCAGACCACCGGACGAAGAACTCTCCGACGAATACATATTATTCAAATATATCTATATATGAATTGATTGTGAATGTTCAGGATTACGAAACAAATCAAAGACGATGGATTTCTTACATCATCGTCGCATTATTCTACGTCTATCCAATTTCGATGGCGCAAATTTTCATTTTCGGTAAATCAATTCTCTTCGATTCTCGATCGATCTCAATTCTCTTTTTCGATGGGAATTTTTTCAGAAGAAAACTCTCGCCAATATCAAATTTTCGTGATTGCTCTCGTCAATTTTATCGCATTTCTTGTAAGCCTTTTAAACTCATTTTGAATCATTTATTGATTTTTTCAGCTAACAATTTATCTCGGAAAATACAACAAAATGAAATATGACAAATTACGAAAATCGCTAAACTCGAAATATTCGTTGAGTGCTCGAACTCAACTCGCCGAAAACATTAACAGTTCTCGGGTAAGAGTTGCCATCCAAAATATGCAATTATCAGAGATCTCGGGTAAACAACAACGAGTTCTTTTTCTCTAATTAATTTTTTAATCGCTGTCGATTTATGTACACATTTTGAGGCTTCTTTATTTTGACATATTTTCTTTAACAAATAATTCGAACTACAATTGTTGTCAAGAAACAATTGATTAACAATTTGCTGACATTGTTTCTAGTCAGTTTCAGCCATTCCAACTGCTATGTCTTCTCGTGGCGTTGTTCAGCCTTCTGAGCAGCTCTCTCCTCCACATTGATGAGTTCACATCAGATGAATATATCAAAAATGTGGCGTACGTGGTGTTCAACATTTGCTGTTGGTCCTATGGTACATTCGTTCCAATCATTTTGCTATTTTTCAACAAAATGTGGCAAAAGGAAATGAAATCGTTGTTGAATAAAGTGAATCTAGTTTTATGAGCGTCGTGTCGTAAACCGGTGCGATTTTCAGATGACATGCCAATCTAGCGTCGAACCGCAGCTCGTCCGACCCACCACAACCAAAGTGGCCGACACATTCGGAAATAATTGCTACGTCGCCGACTCGATGCACACCGACGTTTATTTTTCTCAATTCAATGCTGAATGGTGATAAAAATTCGTCATATGCACAAACATTCGGTTGTCAAAGGCACATTTTCTTTTGCGTAAGTTTGACTCAACGTTTCTTGTTTCGAGAAAGACGCGTAAGTGGAAGTTCAAAACGGGGTTGTGAGGCAATGGGATTGTCATTCTCATAAGGGAAATGTTTTACATAGGGGGTTTGGAAACGACAGCTTCCAGTCAAGTTTTCAGCGAAGATTTTTACTTCCGCATAAAAACCGAATATTTCGAATCCGGAAATTGGCGAATTTCCTTAAATTCCTATGTTTCAACAACCTTTTAAAATTAAAAATGAAACGATTTTAGCGTAATTCTGCCCAATACTTTCTTTTTCCCTTTTTTTTTAATGTGAAGATTTTATTGAGTATCGTCATCGTGTTATGTTGACCTCATTAGGAATCCTAAAGTGCACAGTCCTTCTTTTATTCTTTGGATTATATTTTTAATTGGCTTCAAATTATTTTAAGTTATTTTCTAATAATAAAAACAAGAAGTCTCACATATTCAATTAAAAGCTTCGTATTTTGCTCAAAAAGTATATAAAACAATTTAGTAGTGAGTTTGGTTTTTACCAATAAGAATATTTTAAATAAATGAAAATGAATAACATGCAAAACAAAATCGAGCGCCCTGCGCCGATTTACGGCGAGTTAGCTTCGCAGGTTATCCAGAGTACGGTATCCATATTTCCACTGTTCAAATTTGAGTTTGAATTACCGCTTCGAAAAGGAGTGCGATGGACCAAAATTATGCAAGGCGTTCATTGTTTTGCAATATAAATTTAAAAAATTATTGGCTATGTGCCAATGCGTGTAGCGAGAAGTACGCAAGACTGCGTACATTGCATTATAGTGTACGCGCATTTAATATTTAGTCAACGAAAAATTTAAATCTACATTTAAATCTACAGTCGTTTTGAATAGATTGTTACAAATTTCTTCTGGATTCGGTCAATGGTAGAAGTATATATAGTATGTTTTCTAAAACAAACCAGCTACCAGTATTAGTCGTCACAATTCCCAACTAATTTTCCGCACTACATATAAGCCCGTATTTTTTTACAAGAAGAAAATTACAGTTCTCGTGAACATTGACATGTGACGTGACTATGGCGAAAAGTGAATGCTCGTAAATCTACATCAGTTGTCTAACGCCAGCAATATATTAAGAAGAAGAAGAAGAAGAAAAATTGCTAACATCTAGAAACCAATCTAGTTACATTGCCGCCAGAAACTAGACTATTTATGATCACGTAATAGACTAATAATGTCAAAAACTCAATTTCGATAATATTATTATCCAAAAAATATTTTTATTTTTTTTAAATCTGAATTTATAAGAATTCTTTATGAATTTCAAAGTCTTGCTCAATGGATTTTTCATTTCGAGTTGTTAATCAGTCCTTAATTTGTCCATTTTCATGTCTTCGCAGCTTAATTGAATCCCAAATGATTTTTCATAAACAAAAAAAATCGATTCAGCATGTTATTAATATTATTAAATAATATTTAATAAACTAATTTTTTATTTTGCGAATATCGACTATAGAGCGACAATGATTATTTTTGAAAATTCTCAATTCATTTAGAATAGAAAAAAAATTGTCAAAAAAAAAAATAAAAACCATCAATCTCGAATAGTTTGGCGTTTGTGGACCCACAAGAACATCAAAAAATTTGACGGGCCACTAATTTAATTTTCAATTTTTTTCAAGAAATTTAATTACTGTAGTCGGTACATTTTTTACAGTCCATGTTCTTTGACCCCTACTCTTTGACTTTGCTCCTAGTATTTGCCTTTTATTTTTCTTTGACTCAAACATTTGATTCTCAATGCTAGAAAGAGATCGAATGGGACATGGAAATTTTTGTCGGAGACCATCGTTATCTTCAATAAACTTTGCGCAATTACGTAACTTGAAAACCATTTTTAAAAAACGACCAAAAGTATTTAATTTCGATTTTCATCTTATCGTATAACATTTTCGAACAATTCTTCAATATAAACAAGTTATTATCGGTTCGATTAGAAACGTAATGAATTCCGAGAAATGAAAATTCAATGGTTTGTGATGAAATGAACTAATAGTACGAAATAATATTTTCATCATATTCTTCTTCTTCTTCTTCTTTGGAGGCTCCCTGGTATGCTCATTTCAAGCCCAGATCTCAATAGACCGAAATTTCCATTTTTTATATATAATTTTCCGGTTTGCATTTGCCTTTTAAAATTATACATTTTAAAAAGTATGATATTTTTGTGTGATATTTCATCAATATTTTTTGCTTTAATACTTATTTTATGATTCTTTCTTTGATATGCCACATAAAATTAAGAAGAAATGCAAAATCAGACAATTTTGACACCAAAATGGTGTAGAGCTCTTTCGCTGGTAATTTGTTGCTCCAGAGAATGGTTGTTTTTTTTTTCTACTTTGATCTCGTACACACACCATCGTCAAAATGACGACTTATTCTTGATGTTTTGAATTTAATTGTTCGTTTTTTTTTCGCCAAAAGACTACATTGTTCCTCACATACAAATTATGATTGTTGATTTGTTTAGCAATCCTGGTTAGTCTTTCAATTTCCCACAACGAACACTATTCAATTCGACGTTCTTTTATCAAACCCTTATTCTCTTGCGTGCTCCATTGAACCCGGTTGATTATCAGAAGAGGTCTTGATGATCTCAACCACTAAGAATCCAAACATATGAATTGTCACTGATTGATGCAAACCTGACGTAAACCTTCCAATGATATTTGATTCGAACCCGTTGTTGATGATTTTCTAAATAATGAATAATTTAGTACTATTATTATTTGGTAATTATCTTTATTTGTGTATCCATTCAACCTTTTAAAGAGTTCCCGTTATTTGCAGGAGATCATTCAATGTACACGCTTACTGTAATGAACATGAGTGCTGCTGAAGTCGTTGGTTGGACTCATTATTTTCAAATCGCCTTGATTGTTGAATTCATTTTATTAATTATTAAGTGAGATTTCATAATTGTCAATGATTTCCATGAATGGTTATTGAATTACAGTTTCCTTCAAACATTGTTCATGTGGTATCTCGTCCACTTCACAAACCAATATCATCGCAATTTAGCTTTATTAGTCGAACAAATTTGCAACCAATATTTTGTTTCGGTTTTATCTCGAATGTTTATTATTTACATGCAAATAACTGAACTCAGAATGGGTAAAGAATATTTTTGCATATGCTTGTCGATTTATTATAAATTTTCAGACATTTTACTTCAAAATGAATACTTTTTATTTGCGATTTGGCTTCGAAATTCGTTGTTGTTCGTTGCATTTTACTGTGCTCCATTTTTGGTTTTCGAACGGGTGTTCGCAACCTATTATATGGCGGTAAGGAAACGTCTTCTTGAGCGAGTTTCGGTGGACCGTTTGAAAAACTCGACAACTAACACTATTGCCATTTTTCGAATAAAACCAAATCTTTATTTTTCTTCAATTTTGAAATTCAATAAGAATTGATTGTCAGGATTACGAAAATAATCAACGACGATGGATCGCTTATATATTAATTTTCCTTCTTTACACGATCTCCTTCACATCTGCCCAATTATTTATTTTCGGTAATTAGATTCCAAACAATTAAAGTTGTTTTTTTTTTAAATAAAACAATATTTCAGTTCCAAGCACAGATGCATTTCACACAATTCTGATTTCGTGCACAAATCTCTTCGCGTTTGCGGTATTTTCCATCACTTACTTTCACAGCGTACTTTCGTTTTTTTTAAGCTCACAATTCTCACCGATCGCTACAACAGACTGCAATATCGGGCTCTTCGTCGAAGTTTGACGTGCTGTTATTCTTTGAGCTCTCGGGTTCAGCTTGCAGAAAATATCAAGAGTTCTCGGGTATCCTATTCAATTCACTTTTGATTCGACCAAACTCTATTCAGCCATTCAAAGTTCTTTGTCTGCTCATTGCCGTCTTCGCATTCATCAGCAGCTCAATGCTTCATGTTGATCGCTACACAAATAATGAGACAATTAGAAACGTCGTCTACCTCGTATTCAATTACAGTTGCTGGTCATACGGCACATTTGTACCAATATTCATGTTGTTTTATAATAAGAAATGGCAGGAGGAAGTGATTCGATTGAAGAGAATTGTAGTCAGACAGAAATTGAAAATTCAACATCTAAAAATTTTCAGGTATTCCGAAATCATCATCAGATTCCATTGCAAAGAATATCGAAAAATGAAGTGAAAGATAGCTTCGGAAGAAATTGTCTCGTCGACGGAAAACAACAAACTGACGTTTATTTCTCACAACTAAAATTTGACTGGAAATAAAACAATCATTCATAAAAATATTGCATTTCTGTAAAGTCCTAAACAATGAAAATAACGAAATGAATAAAACATAACAACAACAGTTCAATGAGGATTAACCTGACGAATCGTGATATTGACTCGACTGGTATTCAAATAATCTCGAACTAATCCATCGGCAACATCATCGAAAACTGTTGCTTGCGATTTGACGCCGATGCACGGGATTGCGTGGTAAACAAGACGCTGAGCACCATGTAAGACGAGAAGGTCGCCGTTCCGAAGCCACAAGGGAATCGGAGGTTCGGTGAGCGAATTTCCACCAGACAAGTACACTGCTGTTTGTCCCAACGATAGCGAAATCAGCGGTGCATCCGAACGTTCCGAGCTAAATAGGCAATTGCCAAGAATTGACGAAGACAGACAAATTCAGTTTATAAAAAAATAGAATTTCACTAATTAAAGGCGTATGCAGAGAATTGATATTTTCGAACCAAAAAAGTATTTTTCATGCGAAAATACGGTTGTCTGCATTCTAAAATATTTTCGCTTACCGATCAACATGAGGCGAGAGATATGCTTTTGGTGGATAGTAGTTGACAATCGTGGCATCAGGCTGCATTTCTCCCAAATTCAAAGATCTGCTAATAATCTGGAGGCGAATAATTTTGGATGGACATGAAATGAAACGCATATACCTGACCGAACAATCGTAATTCCTCTGGAATCGGTCTACCTTCTGCCGGATATTCTTTCGTCGCCCAATCATATTCAACACCCAATGTCGTCCAACGTAGCGATTTTCCTGCATTTTCCAAAACGTTTCTATAAACTCTTTTAATTTTTTCAATCGAACGTGAATTGCCCACGATTCTGGACTAGTGCCGTGTGCTGTCATATTGGTGACATTTGGAGGCTCCGCATACCGAAAAACGCGTTCAATCCAAATCGGAGCCGCTGTTTTTCTTAAATTTATTTCATATATTTGTTATTAAACAAACGCGTACAGTAAAAGTTGGGGAAGAAGATAGAGACCAGGTCTGTCTGGAAATGTGCAGACCCGCCATTCACTAGGATGACGAAGACCTGAATTCACGGCGAATTCATTCATTGGTATTCATAACGGTCTTACCCAATTTTTCGGCGATTGTAATGTCATTCTCGCAAATCGAATCAAACACCATCCGAGACTCGAGTCCATATTGCTTGAAATTATTCGGATCTCGGCTATCTAAATATGGATTGTCTTTTGAAAAAACGACCGATTTGCATTATTATATTACCAATAACTTGCGAAAAATCTGGAGGTGGAACCCGTTTTTTGTATTTTTTAAAGATTGGTCGAAAAGCGTTATTATCGTTTGGTAAGTCCGAATCACTGCCGTAGGCGTCATTCGCGATCTCCTAAAAACAAAAAAAAGGAACATTGAAAAGTTGAAACAATTTCAAACATTGTCGATCGTTCTGCTTTGCGACTCGCTCATCATGAATCTTCTTGTATTTCTGCAAAAGTGCCAATTTGCCCTTATCGAGATCTGCCTCGTAGTCCTGCATAGGATTCCAAAGATATTCAATGACATTCGCGCCGACGACAACTCCGAGAACGAGCACGAGCGATTTCTTAAGCGCTTCTTCGATCGGTAGACGATAGGGCCACCAGCGGGGGTTCGACGACATCAAGGGATCGCGGCGGGCACGACTACAATCTAGGATATAAACTAATTGCCTCAAAAACTTATTTTTTGCGCTATTGAAATTTCACAATTTTCTAGAAAATTTGCCAAAACTTTCGGGTCATCGTCATTAACGAAATGGTTATTTCGTGAAATCAATTCACACGGATTATTATTTCTAAGAAAAAATTAATATTTCCGGAAGAGAACGTCAATTAAATATATTAAAAGCCGTGGAAATTAGAATATTTCGTTGTCGGAAATAATATTCCTCAAATGAGTTCCTTAATGTTTTAATACGTCTTATTTTGCCTTGTATTTTCCGTAGTAGTCAAAATAGCACCACAGGGTCATAAAATTCAAATTTTCTTTTATGTATATATCTAATTTTTACTTTAAAAAAATGCCTCCCAAAAACGATCTCATTAAAACCAAATGAACAAACCACAGTTTTGCAGGTGCAAACCAAGTCATAAACAAGTGGTATAATTAATGAGATAATTTAAAGATCGAGTTCTGAGAATTATTGACTATTCAAATGTTATAATCACGTACTCAAAATACTACAGGGTGGGGCATAAATATAGCGCCGCTACCTTGCTTGAGCTCTGGCGCCTACAGTACTCTTTTTTGGAGAGTAATTTAATTTTTTCAAGATTATTGCATTTTTTATTATTGATTTAAGTCTCAGTCTGATATCTTGTCTTTTCAAGCAATGGTAGCCGCCTCTCCGTTCAGAAGCGCCATCATCTAAAAGAATATCTCCAGCAGAAATAGCTCTGAAGCTCGGAATTCACAAATTTGTCGTGAACAGGACTATTAGTCGAATCAGACAGCTGGGCGCAATAAATGATAGACAAAGATCTAGAAGACCTGTGGCTATGACAACTTCAGCAGTCGTCAAAGTGATGAGAGAGAGAGAGAGAGAGAATCCGACTAAATCCAGAAAGAAGCGTGCAAAAAAGGTCGTCGGAGCTAGGAATCAGTCCAAGATCAATAAGGAGAATTGTCAAAGGGAAGCTTAAATGACCCCTTATCAACTTCAAAATGTGACATTTGCTTTTCGTCTGACGAAAGCGAAAGCTAGATAGGCACCTGAAGACATTGTTCACGGACGAGAAGTTATTCACAGTGGAGGCTAACAAAAACGGTCTAAATCACAGAATTATTGCTAAGGATATTGAGACGGCCTTCAAGAAAGTGAAAATCCTAAATACGACGTCTCACCCCGCTGCTGTGATCGGATTCACTGGAATCTGTTCTCACCTCTTGATTTCGTCGATGTTGGGGCTAAAATGAATCAAGACTACTACAAGAAGAACATTTTGAAGTCGAAAATGCCACCATGGGCCCAATCCCACTACGGAAACAACCATTGGATCTTCCAACAAGACGGAGCTCCGGCTCATCGTGTAAAAACCATTCAGCAGTGATGTGTGACTCATTTCCCTGAGTTCACCACTACGGCTGAATGTCCTTCTTTCAGCCAAGATTTGAACCCGATGGATAACGCGGTGTGGGGATATTTAACGCAGAAGGTTTCCACTAAAAACTGTTCAAGTTTGGAGGTTACCCTTAATAAGGCATGGGACGATCTAGACACCAACTACCTTCGTGCCGTCATTGATGCATTCCCGAAGAGACTTCGAGCGGTGATCAAGGCAAACGGTGGCAGATTCGAAAACTGTTAAAAAATTATGTTACTAGTCACTTAATAAAGATTTTGTTTGATTTTTAGAAAAAATTTCTTGATTTGATATTTCTATAACGTGTGTTAAGTGACGTTATATTTATGCCCCACCCTGTAAATATCTAAATTATTAAATCAAACTTCTGTAATGTTTTCAATCTCTTATGATTTCGTGTATTTGCACCATATTGTATTTCCGAACACATCTATTTGTTATTCAAGCTACCAATTTTGTACTTTTCGTATTTTTCACATCCTGTTCAAAACCAAGATCAACCATTCTATTTCTTTATTTACTCTCATCTAAATGGGGAAAACTTAAAACGCATCACTTCTAGAAATGGGAAAATGTTCGCTTTGACTGAATATTTAATGCGCGCACGCCAAAATGTAAAATACGCAGTATCGCGTGATTGAAACATCTTGACACATACGCAATTTTTTTAATACCGTTCAATCGTTTGATTCCGTCAATACGATATTCTGAATTATTAAAAAAATATATTATGTGGAAGAATATTATTAATCTCGCATTGACCTTTTCACGAAATTAAGATTTTTACAGAAAAAATGTAAAGATTACATAAAATGTGCATTTCTTTACAAAGCTCTTTTTTTTATGTTTAATTTAAAAAAATATTTTGTCGGCGTCCGGCGACTGCTGTACGCGGGTAGATTTACGCGCATGTGCCTTGAAAAGGTTTCGCCACGCGTGAATGCTTATGTTTTCACGAAAACTTCGTCATTTTTTGAAGAATTTTGCATTTCCTTGAATTTAAAAAAAATGTGAAATAGAAAAATTAAACTCATCTTATGAAAAAGAGAAATAAAAGAGACATGTCTCAAAATTTTCACGGATAACTACCACAACAATTAAAGTTATTTTCAATCATAGCTGACATATAGTCGGCGTCCGGCGACTGCTCTGCGGGTAGATTTACGTGCGATGTGGTCTCGCAAAGACTAAGTGATTAACAAACTGGGGGTTTTCCATTTCGTAGGTCATACTCTTGATTTTTTATTTTAGTGATATTTTTTATTCAAGGAAATGATATATGCGCAATTGCAATTTTTCATTGCATTATTTAACGGATATAATCTCATACAGAATCCGTCAACAATGCTTATATCTCTTGCCGGACCACGAAGCATAATATAATAATATCTATAAAACATCGATAATATCGATAAAAATCAATAGTTATGATTGGCATTAGAAAAAAAAACGAAAAAAAAGGTAAAATTGCAATTGCGCTCTATTGACAATTGAGTTCAATATATCTGCGAGCGAGTTCTACTACGGGGAACCACCCAGAACGCCGGACGCCGATTCTAACACCGAGAAAACATTTTTCGTGTGTGGATTAAAATATGTATTGCCATCACAAATAAAACAATTTTTCATCGTATTTTTCCGGCTAGGAAATTAAAATTTCCGCTTAAACTGTAGGATTTCAGGTATCGTACTGGGTATAATCAGCGAATCAAACTCACCGTAAATCATGATAGGGTGCTCATTTATTTCGATTGTAATGGGCTCACTTCACGATTTTTACATTACTGATTCGTGGAGGAAAATTCACAAAATCAGTGTAGATTTGCAGATTTGTTAAATTAAGCCCGTCTAAATATTATCTGCGCGTATGCTAAAATGCGGAGTACGCAGACACGCACAGTTCTCTTTTTCTCGAAACACCATGGCGCATAGACAATATATTTTTTTTTAAATTTCGATCAGTCGTTTGAAAGTGACAATAATAAACTTTAGAAAACATCAAGTATTTTTAATTCGAAAGTATTGAAATGCATTGAAAAACTTTAGAATTTTCTTAACAAATTTTACTTTTTAAATATACTAATTTTAAAACTGTTTATAAGTTATTGGATTATCATAATATTTTAGATCGTTTGTCTGAGAATACGTAAGTCCCTCTAATGAAGTGCAATTTACACATCTTATACCCATTTGGCAACCAAATTTTCAATAATATAATTGCATTATAAATTAAAACAATTAGATTTGCATAATTCACCCGCCATTCACATTCATGAATGTTGTTTCGAGTTAGTCAGTAGTGTATAGTTGAGAATATTTTCAAAAAGCATCAACTAATTGCAGCCGCCGAGACTCGATGGTTTCTGATCTCCATTCTGATGTCTTCATGAATTTATGCTCGTCTAATCAGACCCATCCACTTTTTTTACGTATTGATGCCTAATTTTTATATCAATTCCCATGATAATGGCCATCATTCAACGCAGTGTATTTCATTCTGACGTGTTTTATTATTTATAAATTCAGTTTTCAAAAAAGTGGACATCTGAATTTGGGAGTTTTCTTATCCTTATTTATCAAAAAAAAATCTCAAAAGTTTATTAACGTTTTTTGTCTTGACATGTAATTAATGATGTAGACCGTAAAACGAGAAAAAAAAACGCGCAAAAAGAAATCCTATTTTTAAGCCACCGTAATATCGAGCGAATTCAGCGATATCTGATGTCATTATTTAATTAATAGCGAGTGCAATTTTTGTATTTCTGGGAAATATATCTCGAGCGAAGCCGCGAAATAAAGAAGCCTGCCAACTTGATGAAAACATTATTAGTTCGTTGTATAAATATTAGTTCATTTCATCATAAAGCATTGGATTTTCATTTCTCGGAACTCCTTACGTTTCTATCATGACAGTTTTCATTAAAATATCGTTGATTTCAAACGACTGGGAAAAGTGAACGTGTGAGGCCAAATTCTAAATTTTCTAGTCCGTAAATCTCTAAATATCTTATAATTGTGAAGGCTCCTCCATTTTCAGTCGTTTGAAATCGACAATAATAAATTTTTATATTCAGAAATTTTCATTTAAAACAATTAATGACCAAAAAAAATTATTGTGTTCCTTATTGGTAGTCTACAATCGAAAAAAAGTGTGTTAATTTACGGTGAGCTTGATTCGCATGATAGTACGGTAGCCGAATTTCCACAAGTATAACTCAAATTTGAATTACTGAATTTCTGAAATTCTCCCTTCAAAAAATTACGAGACTTTCGAGAAATTCCCGGGAGTTTTGGAGAGTATCCAGAGAAAGTCTCTAGATTGTCAAGACTTCTCAGAGAGGAATGAGAAAGTATTGAAACTCTCGGTACCCGTTTCGGCAACTAGTATCGAGATTAATTAATTGCAAAAATTACTCGGTGCTGCTGGATATCTCAATAATTTTTGGCTATGGATACTTTAGGAAATTCTCTTCCGATAGCACACACTGGTGGCTAGTAAAACAGTTACAAAGAAAACCGCGAGGCCCAGAAAATGGAACTAAATGGTCCAATAAACAAAACCTCGAAATATTTGAATTTAATGAATATTGCATATTTTAATCATGGCTCCATTTTGCCAATCGGATCTCTCTCGTAAATGTTCAAATGTGACATTGAAAAATGGGTCCATTTTATTGAAAAAAAAAACAATTAGCTCTACGCAAAGCAACAACTCGTTAGTCTGATTCGTTTTTCTTATAATGAATTCAAATTTAGAGTCAGTCCAGGCCCATTTGGCATTAATCGTAAATTAAATGAAATAAAAAAAATAAATTTTTCATTTTGTTCATTGAATTAATACGCCGATTTGGCGTTGGGCATTTTATTAAGCCGTGAAAATGAACAGATGCAAATAAGGACTGATTAACTCTCAATTTAAAAATATCACTGATAAAGCTATCAAAATTTCCTTTTTTGTAATACAGTAATAACAATATATAGTTGGCGTCCGGCGACTGCTGTACGCGGGTAGATTTACGGGAATGCGTCTTTTGAAACGGTCTCGCAAGGACTAACAGGTTATTTCAAATTTTATGGGTCGGTTTGATAATTTTTTTAATCGAACGACATTAGAAATTCCAAGAAATACCAAACTCATCAAGAAAAATGAAGCAGTTCACGTGAAAACAGCAAAATAAGCATTCACGCGTGGCGAGACCTTTTCAAGGCGCATGCGCGTAAATCTACCCGCGTACAGATGTCGCCGGACGCCGACTATATTATCGTTTAAATCTAATAATATGTTTTCGTGAAAATTATGTTTTTTTTTAATGAAAGGACAGCATTAATTAAAAAAGACAGACAAATATCACTGAAACTAAATAAAACATGAAAACAATAATAAAAGAACAAATAATCAATTGACAAGAAAATGAAATTTAAATTAACCTGATTCGTCTGATAAAGTGCTTAATTTCCATCGAAAAACTTGGTATCAATTCAGATTTTTTTCAATCATTTGAAATTGAAAGTGAGGAAAAAATCAATCGATATCGAGGATATTTGAATCGAAACCAAGTTTTTAAATCTAATTTAAACAATTTCTCATTCGAATTTCATGTGTTTTTCGCATCAGGTTTATTTATATTTAATTTTTCTTCGCACCCGATTGATTTTTATTTACCAGAACACCGACTACTTCAAAAACTTGAAATTTTCACGCGATTGAGCGCATTTTGAATATCCATTTTTTTACGTTTCAAATTCCCCAAAAAAATGAAAAAAATAAACTCGTCAGGAATATTGAAAATAAATAAAATCGATTTCATTGCGGACTTGTGAATTTTATTCGGCGAAAATACCCGCCGAAGTGTTTACATCTCGCCTGTTTTCGCTTCATTCAAGTAACCTAGAATTTTAGTTCTTAAAAAAATATTTTCCGTTTTCATATCCAGTTTCAATGGAATTATTAGGCTTCTTGATGTTACTTCCCTAATTTAATTTTAATTTTTTTTTTCATTCGTGCGACCCAACAATACATGAAGGAAAAAAACGAAGAATAAATTGAATCAAGCGATTAAAAAATAAATGCCTTAACTTCGAAAAAAATACGCAAGGCAACAAGTTGCCTCATGGTACATTTTTATTTCCTGTACCCATTGCAATCCTTTAAATTTCAGTGTAGTAACAAAAGAATTGTCAGCGTCGCGCGACTGCGAAAAATAGTCTAAATACAAAAAACCAGTGACAGTGGTCTTGACGCAAAACGAAGAGTATAGATTCACGGACCTGTGTATAAGGATAGGAGAAAGGCACACACTGCGCACCGAAATCCTTTCTTAATTTTTTTGGCATTTAGACAATTTTACGCTTTATGCTTCATATATTCTCCAGAAAGAATTTTTAGGAAAAAATTGTCAAGAACGAATTTGTTTCTAGCGATGAATAATAATAATCTATAATTGACAATGCACAAAATTGAATGCATCGTCCATTAATTTTTGACGAGGACGAGTTAATAATATAGCTAAAAATGTCTAAGTCCTTTTCGAATTGGCGAAATTCATCGAATATATTCCGAATTCAGTCCAATTATTCAAGGCGTTAAATTTAAAAATTGAATATGCTTAGAATTTTGTAGAAAGAATTGAAATAGTACTCAGCCATTTTCTACGTTTTTCCTTGCAACAATACCCTTTTTCGAGAGAACTTTCAACTACTCAATTAAGCAATTCTACTTTTTTTTCTCTTTGGATCGTTGATACTTGCACTCATTTCTTGATACTATTGTTAAAGAGTTATTCAAATGTATAAAAAAACAAATACTGCCGACCTCAAACGACTAAAGAGGGCGGGGTTTCTGCTATCGCGAAATCATAATAGATCTATAAAAAGGTAAATTTACGCACTGACTATCAAGGGAGGCCTCGCAGCTGACCGCCCTAAAAAATTTCTGAAACTTTATGAAAAAAACATTCTTTACGGACAGCTAAAAGGACTTCCTCATAAGTTTTTTGAAGTCGCGTACGCAAAAAGCAAAATATTCTGCATAAAATCAGTCGTATGAACCCGACAATATTAATAATAGCAAGTAACAAAGAGGTGGAGTTTTAGTATGATGGATGAACAATATTCTTTTATTAGATATGCTGCAGTGTTGTATAATTCGCTTTGATCGAACTAAATAAATATACCCAATAAAAACAGGCAACTCCCGTCTAGGTTGCCTATTTTGCCGGAATATACCGTTGCCGGCATCGCGCGACTTCGAAAAAATTGGCTGAATACCAAAATATAATACCAAAATATTCAATAAAAAATTCTCGATGTGGGCGTTTAACCTACCCGTATGTTTTTACAATCCCTAAATCCTAATTCTACACTTTTTTGTCATTGCTTTTTGGATTTTCGCCAATTTTCCGCAGTCGCGCGATTTCAACAATATATTAGCGATTCGCTTCGATGCGCTATAACGAAAAACAATTTCATTCTAGATTTTTTTTTGTGAAAAACCAATTAAAAATGCCCAGCGGAAGCTGACAAAAAAACCGCAGAAACTCCGAGGGAATACCCATTATTCAAAATTTTTGGTAAATCATATCACCAAAGAGTGTCATCTGTACTAGACGAAAAAAAAACATTCAAAGTCTACTTTATAGTAAAATCATTATAAAATTGTCAATATCATAAGTATTATAATTGCTGCCATAAAAATACGATGGCTCACTATTGTTCAAGGTGCCCGTTTTTAGCGTGGGTAATATTTACTGTTTCTTACGCAATTCCTTTACAAGACCTGGAGACTTCGGTGCTCTAGTGTGATAAAGTCGGCGGTTTATCGGCATTATTGAGCTTCAAAAAAAAAACCAAACGAGCTTCCCTATCTCTCACTACGATATGTAATCTTGAAAATGATGTGTACTGCTAATCCAGTTAGTACATCGTTTATGGATCAGCTTATAAAATATAGTTTATCATTCAACAATTGAAAAATTATTCGAATATTTACAATAATAATAATAATCCTAATACATATATCTCAATTATTTCTTCATCTCACTGTGCCGCAAGAATGACGTTTTTGAAAGGGCTAGAAAAAAATAAATTGCGGACTCTAACATAAATATGAACATTGTCAATAATTTAATTCACATGTAGATATTTCATCTTTATTTAGAAATGCGCGAAAAGAAAAGGCAAGAGAAAATCTGTTGCGCGATAATGTTTTTCGAGTAACACACGGATTCCAAACATTCCATTTTCCCATTTCAGTGTCATTTTCTTATTTTCCTGTTTACTCCTCCGTTCTTTCTTCTAACTAATTATTTATTTTATTCTTTTTCTTCTCACTTTTTTGATCACCTATACACCGTTTTACTATAATAAAAGTTAAGGAAAGAATTCATGACTGACAAAGTGGTCGATATTTCCAAGAGGACAACAAAATATAGGGCGACGTGTTCTCGGGGGTATTCCAAATGAGTTTCTTAAAAAAATCGGTTAACATATTTATTCTCGTAGCGCTGGGTAAATTACAAAAATGGATTAAAAAATGGGTGAAAATTAGATACTTCCATAGCCCGCACCATTTTTCGTGATACCACATACATAAAAAACCTAATATTTGAATATACATTTTTCAAGGTAAAATGACTTGATAGACAATTATGTGTAACGAAATGTTGCAAAATTGACAAAAATATCTCTGACAGCGTGACATTATTAGTGATTGTTTACAATTCATCTTATTGTTGATTTCTTTGGAAAAAAAAAACACACACACAAAATAACGTCTTCCTGATTTAAAATTTCCCAAAATTTTATGAAAAATGAGCGAATTCTTTCTTTTTACCAATCCCCCCCCCTTTCTTTGCAAAAATTATTTCAAGACTATTCAAATAACCTAAACTTGAATTGTCATTTTCTCAGTTGTATTCCTTTTTAATCATTCTACGTTTAGAGACGTTCGTCGTTCTATTTCATTTTCTCCTAGTTTAGAATAACAAAATATATAATAAATAATTCTTTAGGCGAATGCATCAGCTATCCCATTTGGATCGCTCATTAGCAATCAAAAATGGATCGAACTTGTGCATTGATCGATTATTAATAATTGAGGCAGCATTAATATTATGGAGGTATTTGTAATGGGGATATGAAGATTTCGCAAAAAAACTCAAAGATGCTATATCGATTGACCAAAAAAAAGAAAATACTAATTTTTACCCAAAATCTGCATAGTACCATTAAGAATTAATAAGAACGAAATACACATCCATCGTTCAGCTATATCGAATGTGGTTCAATGTACTACATGTTGTGCCGTTCTCCTCAATATCACCCAAATCTACGTCTCTTGCTCAAACATCTAGTCGGCCAATATTTCGTGTCAATGGCATGCCGATTAGTACAGATTTTTTACGAGTACGATTGTACACTTGCCCAATCAAGAGGTGCAATTTTTTTAAAGATTTACATAATGCAAAATCATTTTTTAAAGAATTCGATGACATAAAAAGTCCGTTTTTTTACGCAACAGTTCTTCGAAACTGTCTAGTTTTCATAGCATTTTCTTTTGCGCCCGTTACTATGATTGAACGACTGTTAGCATCATTCCTTATGGCTGGTAATTTGAAATTTTAAACATTTAATCGAAAAAAAAATTTTTAGATTATGAAAAGAAACCGCGTCGTTACATATCAATATTGTTAATAGTAATTCTCTATGGCTGGGCAGTATTTTGCGGAATCACATTCATTTTTGAGCTTCTGCCTACCTATTTTCATGGAATTTCTTCTCTTTCTCTCAATTTTTGCGCCTTACTAGTAAGTTGCTAAGCAAGAAGTATATGTTCTACGATAATATTTAAGGCATGCTTCTTCAACGAATATTATAATCGAAGGAAACTTGCAAACAGTTTAGTGGCGTCAAAGGATATTCCAAACTATTCATTGAGTCAACGTTATCAGATCTCAGAAAATCTCAAAACTGCGATGGTAATTGTTTGCTTTGGAATCAAGAATTTCATTTGAAATTGGAATTTGAAGTTATTCAAACGGGGAATCGTGGTAGCTATCTTCTTCAGTATTCTATGTGTGATTATGATTTTGTTGAGCAGTATATACAAAAGCGACAACATGTTTAACTGGATACAAATTGGATTCAACTACGCCGCAATAATGTAGGAATCTTGTTGATTTTTAATTTCTAATCACTGAATTTTTAGCTACGGTGTTGGTATCCCAGCCGCAATGTACTATTATGACGAGAATTGGAAAAGGGATCTCATTATGTTTTTCAACAAATGGGTTTTGAGAAAACTACCGGCTACGGTGAATGCTGAACGTTCTCTCAAATCAACATTCGGCGAGAGGATGATACACGAAAAAAATCGGGAAACTGCCATCTATTTCCAACAATTACAACAAGATTGGTCCGAAAAAACGCAAAAAACTCATGTTTAACAATCAAAAGAAAAATCCACTCACGTTTTTTTTGTTGTGTCGTGAATCCCAGTGAAAATTCGCCGATCTCGCTGAAATCATAATCTCTTCAAAAGCTTTAAATGTTTGTTTATAAAATAATTTGGAATCGAACCGATTGAGATAAAAAGACGGATATGTCTGAAAATTACATGCGTCATGTTTATTTACAAAACGAGGATCAAATGAATGTTGTATGACAATCAAGCACCCTTTAACTTAGATGTAAAGCGTTAATAATTACCAAAAAAAATTGTTATGTGCATGTGAGAAGGGTAGTAATTGGAATCAAAAACAGGTCTGGGGTTTCAATTTTAGTAGGGAGAAGATCTTGGAAAATATTAAAGAACAGGAACAACATTATGCTATGTTAAAATTGATCAGCCGAATTTTTAGAAATTTTAAAATTGGCTTTTGAAGAAAAAAACCACAGACCTAAAAAAAAATAACAACCATAAATGGAAAAAATATAGAAACAAGGCAGTGAACGTCAATAATCTTTTTTTTTTTCATTTTTTGACTTTGATAAAATCATCCAAACTGAATCCATCGAGCGGTTTGATTGCAGCACTGTTGTCAATGATTTCCTCTTTTTGATCACACAAATTCGTTGATGTCGATGGTCCATCTTCATCTAACTTCAACTTATCTGTTTTTTTCTGAAAATTTTTGTAAAATTTCGTGTTAAAACGTCCACGTACTTTATCCTTATTGATGAGAGCAAATTGATCCTTGACATATTTCAATCTCAATGCGCCTTTGATCAAAGTCTTCCAATTGCCATAGACTCTTTCAAGTCGTTTCGCTTCTTCATTCGCGGCTCTTCCACATTCAATTCGGCTCCATTCCTTCACGAAACTCTCGACATCTTTTTCGAGAACAATAGCTCCATCCATTACCGGATGAGTCCATCCTCCATCAAACGCCCATCCAACTACTGCTTGAGAGCATTCCTTATTAATTTTTCTCGCAATTTGAACAAGTCCGGGAAGCTTAAGATGAACACATCCAATCGGACACATCGTCGGGCTGAACATATACACATTTCCATATTCATTGCGCGGAATTTTTCCCTAAATCGATTATTTTCAAAATTGATTTGTACAATAGAATTACGTTAACAGCTTTCGGACGTCGATATGGCTCAGTCTGCCAGTATCCATACACATTGAGATATTGTTGCACCCGATCTTCGGCAGGAACTCTAAAATCAGGACGAGCTTTTACCACCTTATATGGTTTCTCGCCAATCTAAACTCATAAAGTTTGTTTTCAATTAAATTTACACTTGCCGATTACCTTAACACTTCTGGCAAGTTTCAACCAATTATTTTCCCCTTGCAATGTATAAACACACGATCTAGGATAGACATTATGACCGCGAATCGTTCCGAGTGGCTTCTGTGTTTCCGGTGGAGGGTAGATCGCTTCAAATTTCAACAAATCCTTCTCAAGGACATATCTAAATCGCATAATCGTGAAACAAACGAGAAACGCTACGACTCACAGCGGATGATTCTTATATTCGCTAAGTGTTGTTGGCAACGGACGTTTGATAAGCTCCTCATTCATGTGCATCTTTTCCCATTTTCGTCGTTCTTCGTTTGCAGCGAAGATTGGAAGACGAAGAGTCGTATTTATCCATCTGGTATCGGTTCGACGTCGTCGGAAGTCTTGCTTAACACAGTCAACAGCATATCTTTGCGTGACTTCACAAATTCCACGTTCTATAAAAATGCTATTCAACAAGTTATGAAAATAAAATAAATTACTATTATCGACAGCAAAAACATAAGAAATCGGCCCATTGATCTCTTCGCCGATTTTCAATGGCTCGTCAACGGTCAGTACCAGAGGATCTACACCTACAAGAGATGAAATTTGAATATGTGAGTAATGCTTTTTGAAACATACAAATCCAACGTTTTTCTCGCGGATTCCAGTATTCAACCCAGTAATTTCTCTCAACATGAATCTCCTTTTGCTTCGTCTTTCCTTTCTTGCTCTTCGTGCTCGTTTTCCCATCTTCAAGTTTCGGAGTCTGACTGCGAGATTTAGAACATTCTCGAAATTTATCCATTTCGGCCCGCAATTGAACTTGTTGATCCTGAAAATTTCAATGAGCCGATTAGAAAACAATGGTTTCAAAATTCGAATGCTACCTTATCCCATCTTCTCGAAATCGCTTTCACATTTACACAGATTCTTGCCGTTGCTTCCATTCCAACGAGAAGACAGAAAAGAAGCTGAAGGAAAGTTTTGTTTTAATTTATTTCTCATCAAATCGATTACCACTGCTCTGTCACAATCTGTTTCGAAGCACTTTTTGTTGATCAACGCGGTAAGACGGGATGTCGCCGGATATCTCGCTTCCTGTCCCTTCTTCAATTCCGCTTCAATCGCAGTCACCGAGATGAATCCGTTCAGTGGGCGAAACGAGTCGGCATACCATTTGACAAGTTTTAAAAGAACGTCATTCGGAAGAGTTTCGCCAATATATTTGGAATATCCAGAGGGTAGCTTAAAGCAAAAATTGAAATTGCGAAGACTAAAAAAAATAAAACCTGGGAAACCATCAAAGAAGGAGCAAGCAATTCATCTAAACCAGTCTTGACAAGTTGATGAAGATGGCACATATAACACAATAAATGAGTCTGAAATTATCGAGTCGATTTCAGTGTTGATTTAAATCAAGCAGCTCAACTCACTTTGTGAGTGTTTTCCCAAACATTTCTGATGCATCTGTTGGTTTCTTGTCTCAAATAGACCACCCACCAATCTCGCTCCATATTTTCTTCAGTGTGCAATGTAACTTCAATCTGTAATATAATTACGATTATAGAAAAAATCCAATAATTTTTACATTATCATCAATAACAGGTTCAAAATGTTCCATTTCTTCCCATTCATCTTCAGACGAATCCTCCTTCTCACCAGTTTCCTCTTCTCGCTTTCTTTTCTCAACTGCTTCGAGAAGTTTTACACCTTCTTGATAAACGCGCTTCAATTCGCAGTTTAACTAAAGTTGCAAATTATAATTTCAGAAATACAAATGAAACAAACAGCGTAGCATTCTTCATAGCTGATTTCTTCAATTCTTCCTCGCGCTAATGCGCGTGCCACAACTCGATATTCAGCCATTTTGCGTTCTCCGCGAGCTTTTTTGCGATCTTTCTCATATGCGGCTAAATTTTTCTTCCACGGCTGTTCTGGTTTAGCCTTCAATATTTCAATTAACAAGTTAGATATGCAAAGGTAAACACTTACAGGTGCAGTGACTCTTAAAGTACTTTTGCCGCCACCGCTTTTCATTTTCTTCGGTGCCGATGATTTACTCGAAGATTGTTTTCGACATCGCCCAGAAGATTTGACCGTCGTTGCCTTTTTCTTATTTTTCGCCGCGATTTCTTCCATCCCAGAATCTGATGCTTCACTCATCATATCGTCATCAGATGTACTGAGTGTGGAATCATGCTTATTTGTCGTAGCCTTCTTTCGCGTATTTCTTATAGCATTTTGCCTTTCGTTTTCTCTTTTCTTTTCTTTTTTAACTTCTTCCTTAAACGAGAGTTCGTTATCGTCACTTGAACTGTCAATATCACTCGACGAAGAAGACGTTGAAAAAAGAATCATGTCATCTTCTGCTCTCGATGGAACATATGATCTACGAGAAGCAACAGACCGACGGGGACGCTCTTTAATTTTATAAATATGTTTTTTTTCTATTACAATTAATATGTATTTTTTTTTACCTATTTTAATAAATTTGTCTCCCAATTGGTCATCGGTATCGTCTTCTTCAATTTTGTCACCAGATAAGTTCAGCGATACTTCCTGTGCCGGATCCTCCATTGACTCATCGGAATTTTTTATTTCGACGTCATTTTTCGGCTTTTTTTCAGGAATATTCTCTGTATCAGAAATGCGTTTCTCAGAGTTTTCGCTTTCTTCGGATAACTGAAAACGAAACAATTTTTCAATTATGTGAATGATTTCGAGTTGTCTTACTTTCTTCTTTGAAGCTCTCCCTCTTTTCGTCGCATTCCCTTCTTCGACACATTTTGGTGCTACTTTTTTCTGTAATTTACGTTAATTTTTTGAACCTGACATAAATAATTTTATTTTGCCAGCTTATTCAATAATACGAAAATAACATCGCACCTTTGCTGGAGCTTTTAATTCAATTTTCGCAGTTCTTTTTCTTTCCAGGGCCGAGTTTTTACCCGCATTCGTATTCTCAACCCCCGCATTTTTTGAGAGCTGCGCAATTCGAGTTGAACGTCTGCGTTCCATTCTGAACCTAATTAAATAACCAACATATAGAATAAGCAATGGTAAAATAAAATGGTCAAAACATGAACCAAACTGAGAAAGCACAACGACAAAAATAGATTGTCAAAAATAAAAATTTATTAGTTTATGTAAAAATGGAATGGATTGGTACAACCAAAGTGGGCAAATAGATTAAAATGGAATGTTTAATTAATCAGTGTTCACAGAATGGTAGAAACTTTTTGAGTTATGGAAAATTTCATTTTAAATTTGGTTAAATTTCTCCTTTTCGTGAATATGGATGAAGCGTTACAAAATGTACGTTTTTCATTTTCACCAATATCTAAGTATTTTCTATTTGATTAGAGCTAACCCGAAATAGTTATATACATTATGAATTAGTAAATTCAACTATAAACAAAAAAGTGTTAAATGTTTAAAATACTTACATGAAGTTACGAATTAAAACTAATATTTTCTAAGATCTACTATTTGACAGCTCATTGCTGAAGAGAATTGAACATGTTTAGCGGCGGTGAACAGTTGACCAACAGATTCTGTATGAGGATGGAAGCCGCGTTGACTGCACGATGACAATGTATTCATTCCTTCTGGCGTCAATATGAAAGTACCAACCCTTAGAAATAATAATAGTAGTAAATGGATTAGTGAAAAAAAAATACTCATTATGCGATGGAGCAGCCACAACAGCAACGGCTTCAGGAATCATCTGTTGGTAGACGTATTGAGTGTGCAAATCAACCGATGATAAAAATGCAGTCTGAGTTGGATGGGTGTGAATCCATCCAAGTGAGAGAAGATTTGAGTTCGATAACATCGCAGCAATTTCCACGTCATTTTCTGATGAGCAACCATTAGCTGTTCCTGTTTGTTTAGGAAGAATCACATGGCTGACACGAAATTTCTGATTAATCTGAATTACTCCAACAATTATTTCAGAGAATTAATATGGATTTTATACCAATTTTCCTCCGAGAATTCCACAAGTTTCGATGTTTTTCGTCGTATTATCCGCAGTAGTGTCCAAGAATTTCTGCACCAAATCGCTTGGCATCTCCATTTGTCTGCTGCCGATCGGCACTTCTGGTTCTTTAAAACCCGAATGATTTTCAGAAAGATCTGGGTACATTGGCGCGAACGTGAATTGTTCATCTTTGTGCTTTTGAACAGGCCGGAATGCGGATGATGACGATGTCCCTGGTGTAATTGGAGGCGATGCGGCGACAATTGGCCGTTTGGCGGGTACTTCTTCTTCTTCTGGGTCCCGCACCTTTTCTCGATTATTTGGCTTTGGAGGCAACATCTTTTTCTCGTCTCTTGCGGGCAACAACGTTGGATTAACACTTTTGACATGTACGTCATCCGGTACCAATTTGAGCGTCATCATTTTTCCCATCACCATTCCTACACTAGAAATGACACAATGCATTTTTTTTAAATAAAAATTCTTACCCGATTTTGTTGCCACTTCTTCGGCAATTTTGTACAATCTTGCAGCTTCCCTGGCAGCTTCTTCTCTTTTTGAAATCCAAAGATCGAAATTCTACAATATTTCATCAGTATTAATTTTTTGAATGCACGAAGTACCTCATTTTTCATTTTTCTCTGTTGTTCTTCGTACTGATAATAATCTGCTTGGGTAGAATATACGTGCTTGATCCGACTTTTAAGAGTCTCCGTCATTTCCATATTTGATTTTATTAGCTGATAGACTTTTCTTTTATCTGGTGAGTCGTGCATAGGAAATTCTGGATGCTTCTTCAACTCCGATATCGAAAACCACGAAAATCGATAGAGTAATATAAACGCCTTTTCTAAAGAAATTTCTTCGATATATGACTTGGCCATTTTATCCATGTCCAACAAAGCCTGATAATATCTTAAAACGGGAAGGTACACAACTAGCCAAAACAATTATATATTTATATATACCTTAACAGTGGAACACCAGGATTCACTTTCATTTGTTCAGCTGAACCAATCAATTGTCGAAGTCTTACGCTTGGATCAAGCAAGACTGGATCGATTGTATTCGAATCTGAAAATGTTTGATCAAATTTTTTTCTGGGTTAGTTGCTAATCTCACCTTCGAGCATATTTTGAAAATTAAATTATTTTTTGTTGGATATTCTGAAAAGATTTATAATTCATCTTAATATAAAGAAATCAAAAAACAAAGGAAACACCGATACCGAACAGCAGACAGTTTTATTGTGGCCTAGGTTATCGTGTCTCCAAATCTTCGTCCATTTGTAATCGCGCTCTATTGAGAATTTCGATGTTTGCGATGGAAATTTAAATTTCTGTTGTCATAACTCGGCAACATATATTCTGTATACTATTTGGTTATGGGTTTATTCATAAAATGTATTTTCATGAATAAGACCGTTAGAATTCTAAAATATTTTAATAAATTGTAGTTTCTCATTCTTAATGATATAAATTTTTTTTAAATCTTAGAAGTTCTTAAACTTTATGCTGATTCGCTTTTGCGCGAACAACACGTGAGACTCGATGTGTTTGATTTTTTGGCCGATGCAATTAAGAATAGCAGCGTATATATTACAAAGAGAATTGCGCATAAGAGTAATTTATAATTAGCAAATTTCTGCGAGCAAATTCGATCATGACGTGGATTGTTTGTATTTGCAGAATTGGAATAGTGCAAAGTAGAAAAAATAATTATTGACTCCAAAAACAATCTCTGGTAATTCATTTCGAATCGAATACGACACATTTGAAACCGAATACGACAAATTTCGGCTCCGAACGTGACCTAATTAGGTTCGAAATTTCTCGTATTAGGTTGTGAAATTATCGTATTCGATTATCTTTGGAATACGTTTCGAATGCAGCCGTATTCGTTTTGAATGCAGCCGTATTCGTTTTGAATGCAGCCGTATTCGTTTTGAATGCAGCCGTATTCGTTTTGAATGTAGTCGTATATTTTTCAAATGTAAACGTATTCGGTTTTGAATTGAATTCGATTTGAATCAATTATGGAAGAAAAAGAAAATCGATTAGACAAACAAAATTATTTATTGCAATAAACACAATAACAACCAACAGCAGGAATGAAACAAAAAATATGTATAGCAGGATGTGCGATTTTTTCAATTTATTTCTTCGGAAATACTATTTCGATTATTTGTTTTCGCCATTTTTTGACGAAAAATTTATAACTTGCTTCAATTTCGACATTTCCTTTTCTGGTAAATGAAAATCGATCGAGTTCGAAAATAATTTTCTTTTCAATCGAAATCGATAATACATTAATCTGTTTCGAATTATTTCAAAATTTAAATCGAATACGATTTCAAAATTGAGAATGAAGAATGAACCAATCGATTTCGAAGATTTTTGAATCGAAACAAGTTTTCAAAGCGAATCTAAACAATTTCTCAATCGAATTTCATTTCTTTTTCTATCGAATCAGATTAATTTATATTTTGTTTTTTTGATTTTCATTTAACTACGGAAATTCCAAGCCAACGCAAACCTGATAAACTGATATACAGAAAATTAACTATGGCGCGAGTTCGAGAGCTCCTCCTCAATTCGCAGCCTCCTTGCGCGATTACTAAAAATTTTCCAGTAAAAAAACTATAAAAATGAAATATTGACTAACCATAAGTATTCGATATAATTTTCCGTGATTACTGTAACGGCAATTCGCATCATCTTCTCTTCGGTGTCCGGGATTGATATACAATGTAAAAGTAATTCTGTAAAAATTAAATTATTGAAATATTATAGAATTATAGAAAACTGACCAATAAACGTATTGATTATGTGCGCTTCAATTGCAATATTACCTTTTGAGGATTTCGGCGTGGCGTATACTTGCATCGAATGTTTTGAGGAATCACCTGTAACTATGAAAATAGTAAAAACATCGAAAATTATTTTTTTACCTCGTTCATCCAAATCATAACTGCCTCGTGCACTATTGTTCGCAGATGACGCTTACAGGGACGCATCGACTGAATGATAAGTGAGAAGTTAACCAAATCTTTAAAAAAAGTTATTTACTGTAACGAATTTCTTTTTACCATTTCCTTCAATGGCCGGCACAAGGGTGTCGTCATAAGAAGCAAGCTTCAGCGGGTCGAACATTGCAAATACCTTGTCCTAAAAATAGTAGGCAATTTATCTGTTTGACGCAATTAAATCACCAAATTCCCGCTATACGACGTCCTATTCGCTGGTTTATTACAAATCTTTTCCACCTAAAAATTGAATTGATAGAAATTGAAGGGTGTGTTTTAAACTGCACATAATTAAGTGATCTGAGAAGAATTTCAGAAGTGAATTGCAGTGATTAATTGATATTTGTAAAATATAGATTAACTAACCGAGTATGCGAGAGATTTAATGCAGCATAATGCCGCTTTCTCTGTATCCGTTCCTTTTTTGTATATAGCCTTCAGAAGAGAATCATCGAAGGATATGAGTCCTTGGGCGTGGTCATCGAACTTTTTCTGAATAATGATCATATATTTTTTATTGCTACACGCTTACTTCAGCAATTTCTTTTTCTTCTTTGTTTTTCGCTCAGCAACAGGTGCCAACTTCTGTTGCAATTGATATCATCGAATTTGTTGAAACTATTAAAAATATATTTACATTGAATCATACTGTGGAAAATTGATAAATATAAACGTGCGCGCACGCGAACCGCACGCGCCCGAACGCGAAAAAATCTTGTAAATAGCTGCATTTCGGTGTCTCGCGGCAACAAGGAGTAAGCAACACTACTGGGCATTCATTAGTATTAAATATACTCAGCTCAGCTCGGATATCATACGATATCGTTAACTTTTCGAAACCGACAAAATATTTTTTAAATAGAAAATTTAGGATAAATATGTCGCCGAATCCGGTTAATTAATTTGCGTTCGATTGTAATTCGTATTCGTTTCGGTTTTACTGCCAATTCGTATTCGATTCGAAATTTTGCGTATACGTTTGTAATACGCGTTCAATTCGTATTCGATTCGAATCGAGTTACCAGTGATGTGTATTGAAGATTTCCGGAATTCTTTCAATTATCCTCGACAATTACAAAGTGCAAAATTAGTCATTCGATTAATCATTTGATGAATCAATGCAATATAATTTATTTCGGACTAAAAACTCAAAGTGAAATTGAAATAAGAGACATTTCATCACATCTTTTTCGGGAATAATTTTCACAATCAAATATACGTGTACAAGTAAAGTGAATTACAAAGAGTCGACAATGTTCGATTTCCAGAATCCCACAGTGGCATCTCTGAAAAAATAATAAAAAACTATAAATGCACGGAGAATGTCATACCCAGAAGCAGTAAAAAGCATATTTTTGCTGGTGCACATGCTGTTAATTCCGTCAGAATGAGATTTAGAATATTCTTCAACGAGTCGCATCCTTCCGCTGCTGTGGACATCCCAGAAACGAATTGTGCCATCTTTACAAGCAGATACAAGAAGCTCCTTTCCTTTCGGCTGCAATTTAAATTTATCGATTTTTCTAAATTTCGAATTCGTACTCCAAATGCTGCCAAAGATTGAATGTACTGCTGATGAGCTCGAAGTTCCAGATGTTCTCTTTTGCCATCAGCGAGTAAGAATTTCATAATATTCTGAAAAAAAATGCTCATGCACATTTTACATTTCCGTCAATCATACCAAATCTTTAGAAGCGGTGTATAAGTGATTATTTAGTGGTAAAACCACTGTGACGTTATCATAATGAGGCGGTGTAAACTCTGATTTTGCCTCGATAACACCGGTTCCTAAATTTAAAAAAATCAGAAAATTCTAATTGTCTTTAGTTTTACCTAATCCAACTTCGTATTCCTTAACATAATGATCTCGCGAACCAGTGTACGCAAGAATATTTCCGTCCGGTGTCATTGTTGTCTTCAGACATGACACTTCCGATTTCGGACTGTGCGAGGCGGCGTTCAATCTTCCTAACGGCTTCCATTCTCTTAGATTCCAAACGCGCACATAAGCCGCGAACGAGGTGAACAACATTTGACCTGTGGGATCAACATCAGCGGCGGTGATGACCGTTTCCAAAAATGGTATTGTGTTCTGGCGAGGCATCACCAAATTAGGATCAAACGATTCTCCTGAATCTCAATTTATATTCTTCGCAAATAACTTGTATTACGAATTACCATCGTTAACCTGACCACTTGAATTGAGAACTTTCACACAAATACAATCAGGTGAGCGATAATCCCAAGCTCGAGCTTCAAACATAGAAAATGTGAAGACGAAATTCGAGAATGGAACAAATTTGACAAGATGCACATTGTTCGGATGGACGCCCAACGTTCGAATCTCTTTTCCTGCCTCAATATCCCACAATTTTGCAGTTCGATCTGAATAACAATGATTCGCGATTTGATTTCCATATGTAATTTATAAGAATAACCTTTCGAGCCAGTCACCATATAATTATCAGCGACATCAACAGACAACACACCGCGAGCGTGACCTTCAAGTGTGTGAGTTCTCGTCAATAAATTTCCAGATTGACCATTTTTCACAGCGAAAATTCGGCTAGCTTTTCTGAAAACATTGATTTTACATGAGAGAGATATTTATCGCCCAGAAATGCATGCGAATTATTCCGTTGGAAATTTCTGAAATTATTCTGCATGCAAAGTGCATTTTAAATTTTAAAATTGACATAAAAATGCAGGGTTTTTTGTTTAAAATTCACCATCATGCCAATTTCCGTTGAATCAAATTCTTCCCAGGTAATTTAAAAATTTCTAACAAAACGAATTAATAAGATGTTAGCTGTTAGCAGCAGAGAAGCCTGAAGCAAAACACATTGTGCTAACAACCAAATGAAAGAAAATTGACGAACGAGCAAATGTGCACCATGTAAAATAAAGCGCTTAGTCTCCAAACCGATTATTTAGCATTATCAAGTCAGCACGCGTATCGCTGAGCCATGTAGGGGATATTCGCGCAAAAACCGACTTCGAAGACGTTCCATTAGTCGATGACGTCATAAGATTATTGCCGTTTGAATCGCGTAATCGACGAAACGACGACGACGCCGCCGCCGCGGTAAGTGTGGATCGCGAACGAACCATTGCTGGTGTTGACGTCGTCATCGATGTCGATGCTTCCTGGTCTTCATAAAGTGATGGTAACGCAGGTATTCTGTAAGCGAGGCACGGTTCAAACAACACACGACCACTATGTAGTTTTAAAAAATTACAAACAATTTGGTACAAGTCATAATTTAATTGTTTGGTTTAGTTAAGCGATGGTTACCAACAAAATTAAGTTAAACATTGGGTATATTTTTTGTTTGAATAAAATGGCATTCGAATGGTTTGAAAAACAACGTGACAAGTGGATTCATAATCTGAAAAGTTAAAGACTTAAATAGAACGAACAATTCTTTGGTTAGACGTTGAGTTTAACTCAGAAATGTTAGAATAATTACAATAAGTTTCGACAATGCTCGTATTATTTTTATTGGATTTTTTTATATATTGGTTTTCAGTAAAACCTTCTATTGAAAAGAAAAAGAATTTGAATTTACGTTGGAAACCATCATCCCTGTGTATAAACCTTCACCAATCAATCACAACTTAAAACCAAATTGTCTAACTTAAAAAAGAGAATATCTGACTAAGTACAACATTAAAACCATACCCTTTCCTTCTTCCATTCTCACGATTCGGCGTCGGCCCAACTCGACGATTCGTCGCGCTCGTCGACACTCCGGTTACCGTGCTTCGTGTTCGCGTATTTCTCGAAAATGGTGACGACGCCGGTGTCGGCGCTGTCGATGACGTCGACGGCATCGAGTTCGCAACGACAACACTGTAAATTACGCGCGACGACATCAAGAAATCATTAAAATAAAACACAACAGCAAGTACAACGGCACAATCGACGGCACAGAAATATGCGATGCGAAGCGAAAAACTACTCGAAACACGCATTCGATTCGTTTCTTGTTTTGTTTTGATTTTTAAGTTGCTCCAAAGGTTTTGACGGTTGATTATACACATAATTAACATTAGTTTCAACGGGTTAAGGTTTTGAACAAAAAACATAACTCGGTGCCGGGTGCTGGTAAAAAGAAATAGTGAAGGCTTCGTGTGCACGTTTTTTTCATTAATAATACCAACATTTTCTTTTTTTTATCCTTGTGATTCTCAGTTGATTCAGCATCGTTTGCAGTAGAATCTTCAATTGGATCCGACGCTTCCGATCCAGCAGTGGCAGGATACAGCAGTTCTTCTTGAGTGGCAGTATGACGACGGACCTTGTAGTGTTGCAGAGTATGAGAATCCTCTGAGAAACGGTATTCGATGGAAAGTCCAAACAATATAACTACCAATGACTGAAGGAGAAACACTTCTCTGAAGGGAATTCTGCGATGACGTTCGACTCTTGCGTAATTCGGACGACACGACTCCTTCAATATCATCGACTGAAAACCGTCAATCGTTTTTGATTCATTACTAACTATTCGATATGTAGACAAAAAAACTTAATCTTAAAAAAAACCCTCTTGATTGTATTGTTAGGGTTTCTCGAAAACTTAAATTACCAACAATATATATTTTTTAATTAAACGTTTTTCATAGAGTCGAAAAACTGAAACAAAAACCCACTCGGTTGACCTTTTCGTCCTTTTGTTTTTCTTTTTTTTTAACCGACTATAAAGTTGTTTCTAGCTCGTCTTGTGGTTTTTCCTAGGTACACCCACCCCCCAAAATGGTCACACCCGAATGTCTTTTTTTAAATTTGAAATCTCACAAAATTCCTACCGAGATTCTTGTCTTCAATAATTGAGCTCAGAAGTTGTTCTTTCAATGACGACTGCTGCTCCAATTGTTCGATGCGCGCCTTCGACTCCTGCAAAATCGAACACTATCTTTTTGGTTTCTCACTTACAATCAGCATTGTTTGCTATTCGATTAAAATTCTTCGATCATAGAAATATTATGAAAAAATGTTTGCTATTTTATAAAACTTATTGAGATGTTGTTCTATCTGATGCACTTTTTCTCAATTTTAAACTCAAAAAATCAAGAAGGCCGCTGATTCTTACATACTTGACTTCGTTTAAATGCACAACTTTTTTTTTATGAATATGCAGCTGCTCCTAAATATTTCGCAAATAACTAAACAATGATCGTTTGATTTTTCACCTAGCCAATTGTGGTGAAATTGAATGAATTGGCATTCAAGTAATTAAGGTGGTCCTTCTAAATCTCTTGTGGTATTATTTGTGAAGTACAAAAAATGTTTTTTAAAAAATGAATTTTTTCGATTTTGAACATTTTCATTTTTTTTTTTAGCATTTCTTTTTGCACGAATAGATTTATTAACAATAAATAGATTCAGAAGTTCGTGATTCGTTTAGCGAAATGATAATCATCCTAAAAGTATTATTTTTCCCCAATGTATGTAATGCAGATCTCTTGGTATGAATTCACATGCTTCAGCGGTTTTTTTTCTTAAAATTGTTTTTATTTCCTCAAGGGACACTTTTCTCGAAACATTAAAAATTCAGAATGACTAATGTTAAACGGATACTTCGAGTTCAAAGTTCTTTTCAATCATTTAGTAATCTAAATTTGATTTATAAATTGTAAAGATTTTTACCGTCAAAACAAGCGCATTTCCAAGCCTAGTAACAATAGGTGCAACGTCACGAAATGCGCTTTCATGTTTTTTGATCATGCGACAACAATTACGGGCTCGAGTTGTTTTCGTACGACGACTTCAACTCGGAATATTCAAATAATGAATTATTCTATTCATTCCATTTGGCAATTGTCACCAAGTGGGTACCACCAAAGAATTCGACACCTTTGTTTTTTCGGTTAGCCACAAAATTCTCAAGCAAATAGTTAAAGAAAAATAATAATACAATGATTTTTAAAAGTTTTGATTTCGAAATTTCTCGGCTCTATGGACCCTCAATTGCAATTTCGACTAAATCTGTAATCGTACACAACTCGAGCGAGTAACCTGAATAAACAATCTCGCCAATTTTCTACGAATCAACGAACAAAGTTTGTTTTTGACTGACTCGCCCTCCTCACATTTTCCCATGGGATTCGGACACGAAATCTGATTTCGTGTGTTTTGAGAAGCGAACGTACAAAACCAGCCAAACGCGTAAATACTGCGCACATCTTCAATTTTAGACAATTTCTGAGCGTCAGAAAGCATTCAAATACACGAGAGCAATTTCTTTTGCAGCTTTTCTACCATATTCGTTCGGATGCTCAATTTTTCTGCTGCTCGCGACAGCTTCATTAACTCATGTCGTCAATTCAACAAGAACATCATTTATTCTCAAATTTTTCTCTTCTCCTCATGCTTTTCTCGTTCAAGTGCTCCAACGAAACTCGAATTTTCTCAGACAAAAAATCACAAAATTGTTGAAATTCCCGTCTGATTTATTCGTTCTTTGAATCAATTATCCATTTTTGTTATTAATTGGATTAGATTATAATCTCGTTTCGTTTTTAGTATTTTTAAAATAAAATTCTAAAAATAACCGAAATCCGAACTCGCGAATTCAATAGATTTGGGAACATTCATGAAGGCAGCCTGGTTTGAAAAGAAATGACCTCTCGCCGAGAAAAAAAAGACTCCTTTGAAGGGAGCATCGCGTGCCCCGCGTGCATTTCCGGAATCACCACCTATTGGTGTTTGATAGACCGAATTTCTACAAACCACTCAAACGCACAACAAAATTTAACAATTGCAATATTCGGATTACTTATTTTTCTCATAATAGTCGTTTGACGAATGTTCATTTTTTGTTTCATTTTTTAAATTTCCCAAGGAAAAAGTAACCGCCAAAATATTTTTATCCATAGGTTAAGAAATAATTTTTTTCGAATTGGCACACGCAAAATAATTTTCTCATTTTGCTCGAACTAATTTTTAGAATTTCTTATTAAATGTGGGAAACTAAAGGATAAAATACAGTATCGTTGTTTTCTATTAATTTCCTCAATTTCCTTCCATTTACAATCGCTTTTATCCCCGCTTCCTGTTAATATTTCCCACTGTCTCTCAAAGTACATCGCTTTTTAGTTTTCCGTAACACCACGATAATTCGTCGAACGTCAGGCGGACGAATGTTGCCAGACAACACTCTTGGCGCCTCGCATCCTATTTATGGACCTTGCCAAATTTCATTTCTGTGGATTTGCGCGCCTCCTATTCTCCTCAACGCGCAAAGCACGCGAAAAAATGAAGACTTGACACTGGCTCGGAATAGAAGAAATAAGCGAACAAACATCTCATCTCATCTCTCTTATTTTTTCCCATCACACAATACACAAACACACACACGCACATTGGCCACAATCAATTCTATCAATTCGATTTCAAACTTTAAATGTTCCTTCTTTCGATCGTTCCAAAGGGTGTTTTGCTCTTCTTCTACTATGAATGAGAAGAAAGAAAGGACGAATGGAAAAAAGAAACAAATTCGAAATTCACCTAACAAACAAATTTCTTTGTGGAAGAATGGAAAACCTAACTGAAAGCTTCTAAATTGACTCGTTCGAAATACTCGAGAGGCTATTCTTGACTATGACGAGCAATTGAGAATTTTTTTTCGTTTCAGAGCAAAACAGCAAATGAGCTTGCGAGACAAGAAATATGTATATACAAAAAAAAACTCGAAGGATATGCTTTCCATTCATTTCATTTCCCCGTTTATTTTGAGCCGCGTTTTCCTATGGGGCCAATATTGTGTTTCCAACACCAGCATGGTCAAAGATTCAATGGGGCGACACGCACTCCCCGCAAACACATATAACATCTTCAATTCCCGGCTCACCACCGCCACCACCACCATCGTCTCAATTTGTTCCAGTAACAACCTCTGCCGTGTCGCAACCACTAAACATTATTGGGGGCACCGAATCTCTCTTGGGATGCGCGTTTTTTTTTTCAACAAAACATAGGTTTAGTCATATTTCGGAAGGAAACTACCATTTCCAGTCAAAATCGAATGATGAGTTTCATTTCCGGATTTTATTGCTGTTTTGTGAGTGACATCATTTCCAAATAAGTTGTATTGTGCGAAATGCTAATTCTTGTCTATTTTAGGTATTTTAAAAGGAAAATTTGAAAATCATGCCAGATTGTTTGGCTTTTAATTGTCTAGAAAAAGTTGAAAAAAGATTGCAAGCTTTTGATAAGAGAGAGAGAGAGAGAGAGAGAGAGAGTGTGTGTGTGTGTATGTGAAGATCTTTAAATCAAGATATGAATGTTGCGACTAGTTGAATCTAATCTAAATGCTCCAAATATTGTAGTTCCTCATTCGAATAAAATTGTTTGGCAAAAATATTCTAAAATTAATAATAGCCTGCAAATAAAAATCTGGAGAAAAGAATATTTTAAGAGTTGAGTTTATGTAAACACTCATCATTATATTTTCTCTCGTAAAGTAACAAAAAATTATTTAAAATATTTTTATTCGAAATCTGCTAAACTTGAAAAAAAATCGGCAATTTAAATCAGCATCTCAATCGGTTCTCATATATTTTATGATTTTCACTGGACATCTCGAACTAGACAAACTAGACATCTCGAAAAACTAGCGAATTTGCTCCCTAACGGTGTTATTCAAATCATCTACTCTAATTTTCATCTCTGATCACATATTAATGAGCTTTTTATGTGTAAATAAGCGTTATTTTTATATTGGATTAGGTTTAATTGAAAACGTGTTAAAATTGAAAATGTGAGAAATTGATCCCTTCTAGAGAGTCTGCTCATCAGTCAACAATGAATTCTTCGCTGCTTACAAATGTATAAGTTGCCATCTTTAAACGATCGTATAAACACTTTGCAACGATTCCGTTCATCTGCAGCATTCCAGAATTCGGCATTCATTGAATATTTCACGAAATAAATCAAAAGTTCAACAATGCCAAATATCCTACTTGGAAGCAATATTAAACCCAATATTGAAACTACATCCTCCTGGTCCTTGTCTTTCCATCTTCATTTTTTTGACGAGAAGATGATGTCATGATATCACGGGACCACCCTTTTCGGAAATCCTATATATCGGCATGCCCAATCAAATAGCTCCCGCTCTACATTGTCCTCATAAAACATTTACCCTCAGGTTGCCCCCCCCCCCAACCCCTTCTGAAAATGTCCACCACTTCTTACCACAAATTACTCATTACGAAAACAGACGAATTAACCTCGAGTTGTGTTGACACTTTTTTTCGTCGTTATTCATTAAAATCATTCAATTTTTCTACAAAAATATCAGTTTCAATTTTCATTTATTTGCTCGGTGCTTTTTAACTTTTCAACCTCAAAAAGAAGGCACCTCTTTAATCATTCAACTAAAATTGAATGAATATGGCCGATCAGTGAACTTCTCTATTTCCTAACATGTTTATTACTTTTGGCAAATGAATGAGGATGTTTGATCGAAATGATTCCATATTAAAATAAGTAAACAAAGTATGTCTTTTTTGTCACGTAAATAAAAGGTGCATTTAGAAAATTAAAAAAGAAAAAATCGCTGTAATCTGACAAAAGCGCATTAAAGTTGAATGAACTACTAGAATGCTCGACCCAAATAGAGTTCAAACGTGGAACGTAAACTCTTGCGAAGAAAACGTCTTCTTGATTTACAATAGCCTATTCGTTATTGTACGAAGACCCAGTAATTATCATTTGTGTTTTGAGCCGCTAGTTTTTTTTCTCGACACACTTCTCTCCGCCTTTTCCCCAAAGTGTCAAGAAGAGCCCACCTTGTTCTCCGCCTCGTTTTTCGTCGCAATCGCCGCTTTCTCAAGGCACAAATCGAACAGGTGTTGCATCAAATATCTGCAAGAAAAAAGACGTGTCGTCCTGAGTGGGACCGGGTAAAAAATAGATCGCAATTCGGCTCAACCGCCGCCGATTGCACCCCATAACTTACTTGGCTTCGGTGATGGTCTCGCAACCTTCCAAAATCTTCTCGACCGTATATTTCTTGAATTCGCCGAGCTCCTCTTCATCCTCATCGTTATTGCCCTAAAACCCATTCCTATATCAAGAATTTTCTTTGTCTTTCAATTTATTGTAATTCGTCCTGCTCTAATTGCAGTCATTGTCAATTCTTTCTTTTTTTCGTTTTCTTCTTCCTTGGAACACAGAGTAAGAAAAACCCTAATCTGAGAAGAGAAATAAATAGCATCCAACACGCACCAAAGACCGAAACCATTCTAATTGATGGGGTTCTTTCTCAACACTAACGAAAAGAAGGTCTCCTGTTATTATTATTAATATTTTTTTAATAATTGTTGTCTCCCAAATTAATACAGACTCCTTAGCCAACTTGAGAATATTCTAATTTTCACAAATAAAAAAATGCAGACTGAAAATTAAAAATAATCCCCCTTCGACTAAATACGCCCCCTTCCAGTTGTTTTGTTTATTGCGTTCGCTGCTCTCTACCGAAAAGGACACCTACATTAGGACACCCCAACTTTTCAAGAGCATCACGAGATGAGCTTTTGGTATTTCATGTCCTCACAGTACAATTTCCTGCTATTTTTTTTATTTCGCAATTAAAATCCCGCTTTTCTATTAGAGTGAAAGAACAAACGCAATATTGGCATTGATTTCCCACAATTTCGCGCCAGTTGTAATGGCGTTTGTAAGTAGGCCGTTTGAGGCGAATTTACACCAGCTGGATGTCGTACACTAGGTATATGCCGTTGTTGAACAAAAATTGAATGCCGGGTTTTGCATTTCAAAAATTCGATTACACAATTTCAGTTTCTGTTTAAAACAAAGTGCATCAAATCTAATTATGAGAGCGCGTTGAATTGAATGAAACAACCAAATTCTACTTTACCAATTTTTCTAGTCAATCGGATTCAGACCGCCGCGAAAATCTCAACCCATCATCACCGCCATCATGCTCTTCCATCACACAGCAAAAGGCGAAAAAAAAACCCGAGCGCAACACGAGAAGGAGCACGACAAGATGGGTTTGAGATAATGAGAGACGAATCACATTGTTTTCGAGTCGACCCTCTTCGTTTCTCTCATCTTCTCCTCCGTTTCCTGCTTCTTCTTCATCTTCTTCTCCACCACCCTCGCTTCCCATATTTAACAGAGAGAAAAGTGGAAGAAGCATGGCGTCTCTCACTCGAACATGAAAGATAGGATATCTGTCACAATACGTCGTGGTCTGCCGTGGCTCAGAGACCGTCGAAAATATTATACATGTAGATGTATATAATTGAGTGCGGCCGTGAGCACTACGACCAATTACATTTGTTGCTTTCTTTTTTCGGCCGCCCCTCCCCTTTTGCTACTCATGTGTGTATGCGACATTTTCATTTACCAACTTATGCATATTTTCTATAGCCTACTTTGCAAATTGTTTGATATTCTCGCGTTTTTAAGTAGTAATTCTCATCAAGCGCATAAAATGCAAACATTCTCCTGAAAATGCTATTAGAATTTTTCTCCGATGCTCATAGCTAAGACCAAGGGTTACTGTGGTTAGCTTACTATAGGAGCATCGAAGGATTAGTTATAGCAAAATTGCAAAATGGCTAATTAAAGTTCTCAAACTAGTAGATTCTCGATTCTCGACAAAGATTAAGAGATGTGATTCCGCTTTATCCGAGATTAAACTCGAACAACTTCAAATCCGGCTCACGGCCAGAAATTTCATTTAATTCCATACATTATCGAGCCACCAAAACATTTCTTCGTTTTCGTAAAAAAAAACCAATCGATCATTAAACATTTTGCTCTCGCCTCACGATTTTTAATCACTTGGCTCGATCAATCGGGTACACGATGGAAACAGCCGTGGCGTGCTATGTTTCATGTTTCTCAAATCCAATCAGATGGATGAGCACACGCGCGAGAAAGCGCGCATCCCCGCAAAAGAGTTTCGCTATTGAATCACCCTGATTTGGTATCAAGAGCCGCCAACAATTACACATTTGCGTGTTGCGAACCCAACGAAGCGGAAACTCGAAAGAAAAGCCTTTTACTATTCGTCTCACATTTTCGGCTCCAAGACATTGAAAAGAAGCGCATATCTTTTTTCACATTCAACGCCCTTTTTTCCTATTCGATTATAACCATTTCTATTAAATGGAACGAAGAGTGGAATCGACGTCTTCTCGAGAGACTGACATTGACATTCCTCAGAACTCGTTGGTCGCTTCCATAATGTTGTCTACCCGCAACCTATTTTCGTATACAATGACTCTCGTCGTTTTAAGCACCCAAGTAAACTTGCCCAATTTATGCAAAATTGGCCTTGTTATTTGCTCCCCGATGCTTATTGGTCTTTCGCTCTGTCGCCTTCCTGTTTTTTCTTTCTGTGTCTTTTTTTTGGCATGGGCCTCTTCCCTCTTAAAAAAAAGTCATTTGTATACCACTTTTTTTTGCTTTTCACCCCGCTTAAATCTCCCGTCGATTAATCCCCTAATGAGCAGAGTGCGCGCTGTCGCGCTTCCAAGAGCATTCGATTTGAGCCGCTTTTCGACTAATTGGCTTCAAAAAACTACCCCCTCCCCCCATTATGTTCATTGTTTTTTACGCTCCATCATTCTCGTACTAAAGGAAGAAAAAGGCGCAGGTCGCCAGCTAAAAAAAGAAATGAAATAAGAGGAGAAACCAAAACATCATGGTTATCCATCATTTTGAAAGCGTCTGGTCTTTCAAAAATTTTCGAAATCGTCTCACTGTGTTGCAGTTTAACGAAGAAAATGACACCAACGACCCGAACTTGATCTCTCGTCTTTTGAGCAAAAATCTGACGATGAAAAACCTAGCACATAACTCGACACTACATACACTACTTGTATTTCCCCTTCACTAATTATCATCGAGAGTTTTTAATAAGATGCTATTTTTAATAAGATGATAAGATGCTCATGTGGTTCGAAGGTTCATTAGCACGTGCGTATGTTTCCGGTGCATAATAAGGTTTCCCAACAAACAACATGACGTCTCTGAAATTGCAGCAGCAAACGAAGATTAAATACGTTTCGAATTGTTTATCCACACTACTCTCCTCATTTATTATCAACACATTCCCACTCATGAGTTCTCCTAATCCGGTGAGGTGCCAGCCATAAGTCTCAACGATTATCAAGCGTGCATCCAATTTTTTTTCGCTTTTTTTTTCATGAAGCTATTTCGCTTAATGCTCGAAATTTAAATAATTCATGAATATTTTAATATTCTAGCAACAAGCTCCATCAGTCAAGTCAACCGATTAATACAATCATCTACCCATAAAAATAATGGCATCAGGCGAGAAAAGGTCGAGCTTATTGGGAGAAAAACGCGCGAGCGTCCAAATGAAGGTAATTTCAAGCTTAATCCTATTGATTACATAGTTTCTATCAAATTTCAGACAAGTTTTTCAAATGACGCTTATAAGACACCGATCAAGCAGATTCTCACAGCTCCATCACAGTCACATTCTCGAAAAACTCCCTGTGGTCAGGTTAGTCTAGACGGTTTAATGGAAGAGCCATTCGAGAGATGAAAAAAAAATTAAAACGGAAATCCAAAAATACGCTTTCTCGTTTAATTCAAAATTCGGATTCTCGGTGGTTGAACGGAAATATAATTATTTGCTTAACTGAAGAAATATAGCAAATCGAAAAATAAAAGTAATATCGGGAAATTAATCGGAACTCTTTCCGGTTCATCAAATTTCCGGATATAACAATTCCAAAAAAGAAATTTTTTGTTTAAAAAAAATTTTCGAAAGTTGCACGAATGCGGCCTACAACGACCGGAACTAATCGACCGATCAACGTTCCACACAGCAATTTTTCAGCTTTTCCTGTGTGCCATGGGAGTGATACTTAGCGTTGCAATTTGCATTTGGGCAGCCGCGTTCAGCCGTGAAACTGGATGGCGGAAAGCGATATTCGTGTCCGCCGCAGCGTTCGTCGCACTTCTGTTCACATTGCTCACAGTCATGACGTTTAAGAGAGCCAAGAAGTTAGTTCAATCATCGTTTGAAGCGATGCATCTAATTAATTTCAGCCCGCCAGAGCCGGAGACATTGCCTGACCTTTCGCAGAGAAGGTCAACAATCGGAGCGCGAATTAGTAAGCGCTCGATCGCCGCTGGAATGACCGGAGATGATATTCCAACACAAGTCAGATAGCGATAATCAATTCACAACAATCACAATACCACATTTCAGGTTCTCGTTCAAGGCGCCCGAGGTTCAATCAATTCATAAGCATTTTTCTACAATAACAAAATATCGCCAACTCATTTCTCTGTTTCCGTTTGCTGCGAATTTTCTATTAAACCACGCGGCATTCTGCTACTCGGGTAGAGATTGAAATCAAATCCCCCCATCCCACGCAAAATTTTAAATAAATCAGCGTTTTCACTTTTAATTTTCTTCCATTTCTTGACAACATAACGATTTTGAAACAAAGATAATTGAATGTTTTTTTTTGTCTGTATAACTCGGCGTCCCATATTGTCCATAAAAATACTACTAATACTACGATATAAGGAAGGGCACATTTCATATCGAGCATTTTGAAGTGAATTGTCTTTTCTTCCCTTGTTTTCTCCCGACTTTATCTAGTTTGCTTTATCCCTCCGACACAAAATATACAATCCAAAATTAACCTATTTTTTAACTCATTTTTTTTGTATTTTGAATTTCTTAAATAAATCAAAAAGTACCTGCTGATCAACATCGACAATGAGTTTTTGTTGATACGTGATTTGATCTTGAACATATTGCAGCTTCTCTTTGGCACTGTCAATCACTTCGAGCAGTCCGTCACGATAAATGACGTTTTCACTTTGGGTAAAAGCTTTTTCCTGTAAATCAAATAAAAAATAATAATGCGCCAACGAACTAAGTACGATTTTGCTAAACATATGTAACAACGTACCAATTAATTTAAATAAAAACCAATCGAAAAATCGGAAACTTACATTTTCAACAATTTCAAGCATTAGATTGTGTCTTTCCTTCAAGTATCGTTCAAGTTCTTCTTCCATAATTCGAATAGTCTGCCGTTTTCTCACGCACTCTTCGATCTAAATAATTATACAGTTAAAAACAAAGGGTAATTTTAATTAAAACTTTTCTCTCTAAGGCGTTCCATTTAAGTTTTGCTTGCTTCGGTGAGAAACTCAGTTCTTTCAAATTTCTGACGGCAGCAGTTCGAGCAGCTCTCGAGCTGGCAACCGGAGTTCGAGCCACTGGTGTTCTTGATGAGGCATTTCCACGAGCAGCAAGTCTGGCAGCCGCAGCAGCTTGAGCCTGAAAAAATGAATGTAATTATCCATTACAACGGATTTTCGAATACCTTCTCCTTTCTCAATTGATTCACTTCAGACGTTGTCTTTTTCAGGAACTGTTCTCTTTGTTTATCCTTCATCTCAAGAGTTCGGATTTTGTTAGCTTGAAGTCTAGAAATGTTAAATCAAATTATTTATTATTTAAACTAGGAGAATAAATAAATTAGATTTAAGAATATGAAATAAAATGAAAAAACTGACCTCGTTTGCTTCTCCTTCGTAGCCATTGCGCGAGCTTGGGCCTGCATGAGCTGTTTCTGCTTCTTTTTATCTTCATTCATCTTTTTGATGAGCTCCACCTAAACAATAAATACTTGACATACTGGCATGTTTAAACGTCTATGCCTTCGCTTTTTTCAAATCCACCACTTCAGACTTCAATCTCGTTTTCTCCTGAAGCTCGCGCTGGCTCTTTGCGATCACTTTCATGTGTTCCTTATCAAGAGCTTCAATCTTCTTCAGCTCCTTTCGTAGATCGGTGATTTTGCGTTCATACTCTTGTTTGATATTTTTAAGTTGTTCATCGCTCATTTTGCCGCCTTTCGCCTTTCCGCCTTCGGTGAGCACACGATCACGCTCCGATTCAGTTTCTTTGATTCGATTCATCAATTCGCGAAGCTTTTTCTCATAAGTTTCTCGAATTTGTTGATTTTGACGCTCAGCGCGCTCAAGTTGATCAATAAGCCTTAAATAAAACTTGTGAGAGAAGAAAACATTGCATTTTTACTTTTCTTTAATATCGAGTTCCACCATAACCTCGTGAAGATCAATCTGATGAGCTTCCGATGCTACAAAAAATTTAAACTTTTGAAAATTGCAAAAATTTCAAACCTTGCTTGCTTTTCTCAAGCTCGTCATCAATCTCATCGTCGGACTCTTCATCCTCAATCTCATCAGCATCATTGCTAGTTCCATCTTCATCACCGGTATTCATCGACATTGAAGAGTAATCCGAAGTTGAGCCGTCTAAATATGTATTGATTTTAAACAGAAAGAACAAAACTCATACAATATGAATAGATTTTTATGCATTCGTTTTTTCGCTACAAAAAAAGAAAAGATGATGAGCAACGAATATATAATGTTTGGTGATGAACTCATAAAACATTCGGGACCTCCATAAATTAAGAAGGCGTGTTTTAATAAATTTTTATGATTTTCACGAGACTAGAAACGCTAGTTTCGCATAATCACAACTATATCTACAGATGCAGCCCACGGCCGCCGATTATATTTATTAAAAAAAAATAAAGCTTACTTTCAACAGTCATCGATGCGAGCATTTTCCGCTGATTTTCGATATCTTGTCTGGCCATTTCAATCAATTTTGTGCTGTTGTAATCTTGAACTCCTCGATTTCCAGCCTGAAAATAAAATACATATGTATATATAATTTATTTTTGAAGAAAATATTTATTATTATATTACCTGCGCCTTCCATCGGTTGTTCTCTTTTCTCAGTTGATCGCACGTCGACTGCGACTCATACAATAATGATTTAGTTCGTTCGAGCTCTTCCAAATACTTTCGGAATGTGGCTTGGATCATTTCGTCGCCACCTTCTCCGCCTTCCGTTGAAACTCCACCAAGGGCAGCCAATTCTTTTTCTGATTTCAATTTCACGTTTTCCGTTCTTAGTATTTCAGCTGTTTCTGTCAATGCTTTCACACGGAATCGCAAATGGTTCACTTCTGACTGAAAAACAAATGAATGAATACATTAAAAAAAAAACAATAATTCATACCGTTAGGTAGACATTTTCGTGATATTGATCATTAACGACCTCGTTTCCTTCAACATCGACGGTTCGACGACCTTGTTTAAACTCGAGCAATTCCGCTTCAAGAGCAGCGATTCGGCCTCGCAGCTCTCCTATCATCTTCGATGATTTGTCCTGATTGGCAACCACCTTGTTCTTAATTTCCTTGGCGCGATTGGCATATTTCATGGTGTTCAGTGTTTCAACAAAATCACTGTCACTCGGAGAGCAACAAGCAATCATAAGCGTTCGACTAAATTAATAATCATGGTCATTTCAAAAATAAACACAACGAGCAGTTAATAATCTACCTGTTTCCGCCTAGTGAATCCTGCAGAAGTCTTGTCAATTTCGAATCACGGTATGGCACATGAGATACTTTTCCATTCGCTCCACCGAGTGCAGCGATGACATTTCCAAGTGCCAACTAAAGCCACAAAATAACAAAAATTGTTTAAAAAAATTTAAAACTAACCAATCCAACGTTGATACTAATTCCTTCTCTTGCTCTCTCACCAGTTGCTCCAGTCCTTTTCATTCTTTCCGAACCAGCCAAATCAACAAAGTGAAATTTTGCACTGAGAACTTCCATTTCAGTTTCACCCTAAATTATAATAGATTAATGTTATTGATAGGGTATTACATACAGGTTTCACAACGGATTCTCCACTTTCATCCATTGCAGCTACAACTCTTTGCTGTTTTACATGAAGCGTGAAAATCGCGTGCGATCGAGAAGATTGCTCATTCATATTGGTCGCTGCGACCGTACGATTGAGAGCACCATTTTTTAAAATTTCCATAGTCTAAATTAAAACATATTGCTAATAAATATCGTCATAGAATTTTTACCCCATCTAAATCATGAACAGTTCTTTGTTCCACTCCATGAAGCACAATTTCGCCTCGATTATCCTCATGAATTCGAATATTTGAAGAATTGTTTCGATCGTCGGAGAGAAGATCAAGCACATCATCATTATAGAGTTCCACAAACTGTACAGAAACTTCAAATGATGGTTCGAGAATTCCTTTTTCAAGTGCTTCTGCCTGAAAAAAAATTAAATTGCAATAGGGCAATAAGTATGAATTCGAACTTTGCATTCCGCGATTCTTCTGAACGTATGATGAATTGCTCTGGGAATTACACCAAGATCTTGCTCTTGCTGTGTGACAACCGTATCGAATGCTGTTCCCATTGTGTGGGTTTTACCCGATCCCGTCTGTCCATATGCAAGCACGGTGGCATTGAATCCATCGAACAGTCCATCGACCAACTTCTGCACACATGATTCGTAAACGACGTGTTGAGGTGTCGGCTGATCAAAGACATAATCATAAGTGAACGAGCGATCGCCTCCAATGATGACCTGCGGTTCATTGGGAAGCACCGAAGTGCAAACACGACTTCCTTCGAGCTTTTCTCGATTACCCTGCGGCCGAATTCTAAAATCATTTTGTTAATGCATAAAGAAAGATATTTTGAGTTACCGCAAGGCAACCTGTACGCAGGTATCCTTTGCTCCAGACGTATCCATCTTATCAGGCCATGTGGTTAACTCGAAGCTTTCTGAAATAAAAAAACAAATTTATTTCAGCAACATGTCGAAGCAAAGACAAAGAAAAACAAGAAAGAATAATCACAGAATAAGAAATAACAAGAAACAAGAATGAATTAGAACAGACGTAACGATGAATATGTATAAAAAATAAAGCGTAGAAAAAGAGGTTATTTGAGAAAAAAATATTCAAGCTAATGCGACAAGGCGTCGGCCATTGTCACTAGTTTTCTCGAGAGCCCATTCCGTTTCAACGGTGTCAACAGGAATCTGAAGGTTAAATTCGCACGAATTAAAATTTTTACAATACCTTCCTAATGGTTGATCTGTAATACTGGTAGTTCAGAATAGCTTTGCATAATTGATAATATCCAAATTCTGGCCAAAGGACATCGGTAAAGTAAATGTGCGTAGTGGCCGATTGCCACATTAGGAAGTCGGAAAGACGGCATTCGCCGGAAGTGCGAACAAACAAATCGACCGGCAATCCTGTGCCGCTATCCAAACACGCATCAATCATTTTCTCATCAATCTGTAATGCGATGCGTTTAATTCGATGGTTACACAACGAACAAACGAACGAACATCATCGATGGCGACGTTGCCCAGTTTGACTTGTTGGCGAATCGTCTCAAAACTACGTGCAATTTCATCGCGCGACGTGTACGGCATACACACGTTTAATCTCGCTGAATCATAATCTTTTGTCGCTTCCTCGATGTCATCCATCAGTTTGCATAAGCGAGCAGATAACAGTTTGCGGTTGCCGTAAAACCGGAATGCAATTCGTTTCTCCTCAAGCTTCTCGTTGTCATTAAGCAGCTTCTGGAACTTCTCTTCTGCTAATCGCATGAGCCCACTAACCTGAGAATAGGGTCATTTCGAGAGAAAATCATAATGGTTAAATGGGTACCTCTTCCTCACTTCTTTTAAAATTTTCAATGCTAAAAGCATACACTGTAATTTCCTTGATTCCAAATCGATTGCACCAATCAAGAACTCGAGCAAGTTGAACAAAACCCTGAAATCGCGACAAATTAGCACAAAATTTTCCTTATTTTAAAAATGTCGTGAGGGCAACCATCACTTCCCTATTCAGATACAAAATCAATAGGGTGATAAAGATTTCTCCAGAAACAATCAAATCGAACCTTTTCATGTCCTCGAATCACGTTTCCCAAGTGTTTTGTTTTCGCATATCTCCGATTTCCATCCATAACAAATGCGACGTGACGCGGAATTGGACCCGAGCTGATCAGCATCCGTATCATCCATTGCCACCAAGGTTGTGCGTCTTGTGCCACAAACCATCCAGCCTCTTCTTCGCTTGTCAACTCCGCCTTTTTCGACATTCTTTTTTATGCAAAAACAAGAGTGAAATCAAAGTAAAAGTGCGAATGCGGCCAAGAACCGGAACGTGAATGTATCGCATGAATATTAATGAGATCCTTAGTGCACGGCATTCACAAAACAGACAAAAGATAGCATAATGCATACGTATTATGGTCGTCAACATAAAAGTAGTAATAGAATACACTCAAAACGAATAAAAATGATTTCGGAAAATGTTGTGTCGAAAATCGGTTCAATTAAGAAAAGAGAACAATGAAGACCACCACCGCAACTCCTTTCCGTCGGTTTTTTTCGAACTTCAAGGCCGACAATGCCAGATGACGAAAAGAGTTGAGAGGGAGACACCGCCGCACACTAATGAATATAACTTCATCTCACATGTTCATTTCTTTTTCTTCGTTTAAAGTTGATTTCGAACAAAAAATCGGAGACACGGTTTCTATCGATTCAATTTTATGGGCCATTAATCAGTCACAGACCTCCTTTGAAGTTTATCGTAGAGTTATTTAATAACGGTTACAAGATGAAAAAAGTGATACACAAAAAAATGAAGACGATGAACGTCTTTTCAAAGATTAAAAAAAATCAAAACGATATGTAAATAACCTACTCAGCGTAATGCAAAAATTGACGAAGTAGTCATTTTTGCGTCAAATATGATAATTTTTACGTTAATACATTGGCTAAAAATGACAAATTCGACATTTTTTCAAGCACTGAGTTGATTCATAAAGTAAAAACGCAATTAAATTGGCACATGTTGTTAGGATGTTTGATGAAGAGATTGAATCATGTTTATGACGTCGGGAACGATTGATTATATACGCTTGCAAAAAAGGCAACATAAATAAAAACCCGGGAAAAACCACAAACCGACAATTGACTCAAAAATGATGCGCAGAGAAATAGACGATTGTTCGGTTTTTGCGCTATCGGCATATCGAAATGCAAAAAAAACACAGAAACGTAAAACTGTTTGCTTAATATAACTATTATTTTAAAAAAGCGTTATGATGTATCGATTACAATGAAAAAAGGACGGCGAAGATTGCGAAACCCGTGTGGATTGGCTGCATTCAATCAAAAAAGTGGAAACAAACCGCTTTCATATTTCATGAGGGTCCTGGAAAACCAATGGAAGTTTTTAAAGGACAGCAAACAAAACGGATTATTCAATATTAAATCAATGAGCGGGTACAAAATTGAAAAAAAAATATAAATATGAATAACTAACACATTTTTTTCCATGAGAACATAAAAAGACTTCAATATTTGAATAATTATGGACTAGAAACAAAAAAAATTTAATTCAGAAAAATAGAACAAGCGAATAACAAAATTCTGATTAAATATATTTTTGTGTATGAAAAATTTGAATTTCAATTTTCTGTCAGCAATCTATTTTGGCGGACGAAATGCTATTTATGTGTTCACTTTATATAAAATTACATGCCAAGGACACAAAGCTTCCGAGGCACGCCGCTTTTTCTTTGAGCAGATGGTCAAGAGTCAACGGTGTCGCCATTTAACAGCCATTATAAATTAAACCATCAATGTTTCTAATGATCGAGTTGTAACAAAATGCAATGAGATGAAATTTATATAAAATCAACTGGGAAACTAATACACCACATTGAACCGATAATATAGAAATACGTTAGTGATAAGAGTGGTCGTCGAGGTGTGAATTATTTAAAACAAGGGTTTCTAAAAATTGAGGCCAAAACTTGCCGCCGAGAAACGTGGTGATGCCTCGAGAAGATGATGCTCAATTTAGTGACCTGTACCAGTCGGTCTGCGTCTCATCGAGTCAAACGCTATATCGCAACATCTGTTCCCGTCTGTGTCTAGGCGCGATGGTTACAGTGCACACATATGTGTCAGCCTCATTTTGGGTGTTCGCCTCTCAATTTTATAGCTGGCAAAATCATTCATCATTGATTTTAAGAGCGATAAATATATGTATTAAACGATATAATAATATACGCTGTAAGAGCGAGTGACTTGAGACCACACCTTCAGAAACTGGACTGAATGGTGGAAGAATTGCAGAAATCGTCATTCGAACACCCATTAAAACCGCTTAGATATGGGTTTTTCAGAAATAATAAACTGATTGGAAAATTGCGACACAATAAAAAAAAACACATATAGAAGCGTGTATGTTTAAAGAAAATGTTTCCTGTGACGTAAAGATTAAAAAATAAGTTAAAAATATGAGGAAAAAAATTAAATTTGTTAAAAACTTGTGTGAAAAATTTTGGGGGAAAATATTAGTCCGTAAACACCGAGTAAACTATCCTCAGAATAGTTTGAACATTCCTTGAAAAATTTTTTGCATTATTTCTCTTTTTCGTTTGGTTTTTCATTTATCACACAATGAGTGCTCTTATTAGATGTTGCGTTTCACACGCAATAAGATTTTGAAAGATATAAAGAAGATTTTTAGTTTTTTTTTCATTTGTTTTCTCATAAAAACAATGCTTCTTTTCAATTTACGAGTTCAAAGATCTCTCACGGAGCCGAAGTTCGTTTCACAAAAAAACGAGAATGAGTGTAAAGTAAAAACAGCAATACTACAAAATGGCACTGCATAAAAATTGAGGTAAAAATTTAATTTATTCACACAGAATATGCAGAAACACGTAGACTTTAAAACACCACACAATTTAAGAACAGGCAATAAAGCTTTTTGGCACGAAATTAACTAAACCTCATATTTGATTGAAGGCTATCCACATTGAAACGGAAAAAAATGTTTAAAACAACAATAATTAAGTTATGCGAGGAAAGATCAATGAGAAGCCAGGGCGAAAAGCGATTTCAGAGCTGGTAAAAATGAAGAGACTTCAACGAAATCACTTGAATTTCGAGCTAATTGTCCAATCGATGCTTGCGCTTCCCTCAATTGCCCATTTGATGCGATAAACGCGATATGATTCAACAATGTCTTCGATTCGGCTGTTAACTGAAATTTAATTCTAACATCAAAATGTTAATTGCGCAATTTTACTCTGTTTTGAGCCAATCTTAATCCTAACTCAGCTCTGATTCGACTTTTCAAAGTGCTCGCTTTTTCCGCTTTTCCCTAAAAAATATTTTTTTAAAGTTCATCATTTCGTAATTCTTCATAATAGAGTACCGGTGCTCGAGCATTGTCAATAATCCATTGAGCCATCGTTTCAATTGGTCCTAATATTTTTTCGTCTTCAGCTGATAACTGAATTGGTGCAACAGGTTGTGGAGCATTGGTGACTGGAGAATATGACGAAGATGTGACAGTTGATGGTGGTCCCGAATTCAGCGACATATCTGAAAGGATACGATTTTTCAAGTCAATTGAAATTCTATACTCTGCATTTGGTTTTGAAGGGGAGCTAACGGACGAAGTGGAACAGGTTGAACAAGAGGATGCATTCCGCCAGGAACGTTAGGCGCATCCAATGGTTTCCAATTCACTTGCATCACATTTGCTTTTTTAACTTGTTTCGGTGCTAATGGAGGTGGATCATTCCATCCCGATTGTATTGTTGCCGGCGGCTTTTGAATCGGAGCGTTGGTGGTCAATGGAGGCTAAGTTTGCTATAAAATCTCAGAACAAAAGTATGATTTACCGGTGTTTGATTCCATGATTGATTTTGGTAGAACATTGACGAAGGAGGCATGGGTACTACGTTCGAGCTGCGACGATCGGCGTACGCCGTTGGTGGCGCTGGTGGTGGGACTTGTGATGAGAACCGTGAATTGTACGGGCCCATGTTTTGTGGTTGAAAAGTTGGTTGCAACTAAAACAACAAGTTGATGTCGCATGTATGTACTTTTACAAAAAAAAAACACCTTTGGAGTCGGTGGTGGTTCTGAAACCCAAGGATTCTTCGGTTCCGGATCTCCAGTGCAGTCTCGTCCTCCACAAGCAACATAAAGAGTGTGCCGAAGCTCAATGAGTTGCTCATCTGTTGTTTCATTCATATCGGAAACCATTTTCCACGCCAGCTCCGCTAATCCGTTTTTCATCAATTTTTCTCCATAGGAAAGAATAGCCTGTAAGATTTACTCAAAACAATTTGTGTTCACAATTTTTTACGAACCTTCTCAAAATTTGGACCGAAACTAGAAAACACTGAATTTCCGTGTTTGTGAATAGCGATTCCTTGAATAATTCGTTCGCCTAAAAACAATATCAAAAGATCATTTAGAAAAAAATGATTACATAATGTAAAATGAGTATTAGCTCGCATCAAGTTTTCAACATCTCCAGCAAGAATGAAGGCAATACAAGCTCTGAGGGGATCTGAACATTCAAAATTACCCCCGATTTCTCTAAAATAAATGCGAAATTCATACTTTTGCCATTCAGCCATTCGATACCAATCGTTTGAGCCGCTTCAGCAAGTTCGTGTGGAGAATTCTCTTGAGAAATCAAAACTCCCAACAAAATTTTCCACTGTTCCGATGGGAACGAATTAAGTAATTTTAGCGTATTCTCCTTGTTTTCGTGACTCGTTGCAGTAGATGTTTTTTCCGATGTCGATGACGATAATACGGTAACAAGCGAGCTCAATGGATCGACTTGTGGTTCAACTCAAATCACAATGAAATTAAACAAAACTTTACATTTTAAATAAGTTACCTCTTTGAAATTCTTCCCATACGGCATTCATATATTTTGAACCATGATGAGACGCATAGCTGATCGCCGCTACCCACAATTTTCGAGCACACAAGACAGAAATTGCTCTTTCGTGATCATTGGCAATAGAAAATTTAAGAAATTCCCAAGAACTTGCGTCTTTAAATATTAAACAATAAATTTAAAAAAATCGAAAACCTATTTAAGCATATACCTAATTGCCTCCAATCAATATTCGCTGCCTTTTCAACAAATGAAATTTCCGGCCCAGCAGTTTCAGTTGAGCACGAAGAGCTGCTTCTCGTAGTTGAGGTAATTGTTTCAGTAGTACCATTCTGAAATAAATTATTTAAACATTTACATAAATATGTATAGAATAAAAACCGTATGACTATATGATTTTGATGTATTGTTCGTCGTCATTGTGCCATTAGTTTCAACTATTTCTTCATTGACCAACTCAAGATCAGCGAGCATCTTCGTTCTACTCCGTGTCCCAAGTTGCGATAAAGTAAATTGCCAAATCAGCTTAACAATTGCGTCTTCATCATTTTGGATTGCCAATTTTTGGGCCCCAAAATTTCTTTTTATTATTATAAATGAATTATTCTCACTTTTCATCGAGGAACCATCCTAAATTGGACTTGGTTGATTTCGCAGCTACTAAATCTTGTGCTTCTTTGAGAAGCTCTTCATCTGGGGGAATCTAAAAAAACAAATGAATAAGGTTAATAAAAAAAGTAAGTACGTTTTCAATTTCAACATTATAAACCCATCTTTGCAATTTTGAATCAAATGACTTCCAGTGGGTTGCAAGTTTTCCTCCAATTGATAATGATGCACCAACTACTGGAGCGGACAACCATTGGGGAATGAAGTTCTCTGTAATTCGGCTCGCCAAAACTTCGGCCTAAAATAGTTAATTTTCATATAAAATTGAGATTGGATTATTACGCCAGGTTGTGGGGTTCCGAGTGAGGTTATCGATGAAATTTGAAGAGGATGATGATAATATTGAATCGCAAATTGGGAAGGTTCGGCTTCATTCCATTTTACATTCTTGATCCAATCACCTTGAAGACTTCCAGCACCTCCCAAAATTTCACCAGTTTCATGGTTCCAAATAGCTACTTGACCATCAGAACCAGAAGAAACTAATAACCGATCGTCTCGTTTATTCCTGAAATTCTTTAGGATGGCATTCATCTTCAAAATAAGCATTACCAATCAATGCTAGTGATTCCCATATTGTGATGTCTATATTCCTTGATCGGTGTCGTCGTATACCTCATATCCCATTTCTGAATGACTGATGCGGATTGGGATTGACTGCCGATAATGAGCTGGGAAGCATCGTTCGGCGACCAGCATAATGACGACCAATCGCAACCGGCGCCGATTTCAGCAAATTCGAGAACCGGGGCACCGTTTCGCCGCAAATCCCAACAACTTGCGCGGTGCGAAGAAATCGATGCAAACAGCACGTGATTCTTGTTGTTCCATCGGACAATTTTTGAAGGATCTTGAAAATTTGGAACTCCGGGTGAAAAAGGAGTTGACAGATTCGTGGTGTCCCAAAGTAAAATTTGGCCGGAACCACCGCCACTGGCCATCCATCTAAATCATAGAAATTGGTTTTTTTCCGAACAATTAAAATAATGTTTACCTTCCATCTCGAGAAACATCAATGGTTAGAACATGTCCGTGATGATCTCGGCGCGCTGAGAGCACTTCGAACTTGCTATCTAAACGATATATTTTGCAATTATTTATTTTAGCTATTATTAACCATTTACGAATTTGGCAGCATCAAAAAACACAACTGTTCCATCCTCTGTTCCTCCTCCTATTACACCCAATGAATGTTGTTCAGAGCATAACACTGACCAGGCCAACTCATTAAATCTAGAAAATAATTTTTAGAATAAAGATGAATTCATATTATTATAATTGAAAAAAAAATACGAGCATCCTGTGCAGATTTTTTATCTGATTATGATCATGGATGATCCATACGGCAGCCGAATTCACTCTTTTTAATTTAAATTACCATCCCGAAAAACAGGATGGTTCACAATTAGTCAAGATGCTCATTTTTTGCGATGGTAATAACCTGTAGTTAATCGGTATTGAAATCGAAGGAGCTAAAGTTGGAAGGTCTAAAATGTTCCTTGCACTCAGGAAATCGATTTTTTGTTCGATCGACGTGGCATTCGGATCAAAATATTGAGCGAAATCAGCAACAATTACACCCTAAACAAATTTTTTAAAATATCCAGAAAAAAATAAATGAATGAACCTTATTTTCAATTGTTGGTGGACTCCAGACAAATACACCAGGTCTTGAATAGAGCTTGGAGCTCATATTCGAAAAAAGTGAATGTCGCGCAAGCCGTTCTCCGCGCTACTGCAATATGTTTATTACACAAAGCTCAGTTCTGACGTTCTCGTTCAATAAAAATAATCTATGCGAAGTTTCTCGAAACTTGTTTTCGACAAAATGCAATAAACATGAAACGAAATTTTCAATTTAAAAATCGTTTGGAATTTCATCACGAACAATTGTACTTTTCGAAAGATCATATTTTGTGCAAAAAAAATCAAATTTTAAGAATGAATTGCACACGACGAAATGCGCTCTATGGAACGATTACGAAATTATATAAAAGGATTCAGTTTTGTTTATCGTTTGTTTGCTGAAGGTCGCACAAATGTAAACCGCTAGAAAAGTGTCAAGACACGCTAGGAAAGTTTAATTCGTAATTAAATAATTAATTTTTAATTTGTTATAAAATTTAAACGAAAAAATGCAAATCTCAAAATAAACCCATGGTTTTTGTTCCTAATAAAAATTTGTACAATTAATTTTAAGCAAAAATTGTTTTTAAATGTTCACGTTTTGTTCACGTTTTTTGAAGTTGATGAAATTTCGAAACAAAGCAGAAATTCACTCGGCAATCCAATCACCGATAGAATGGTCAAAATGTCTGCATCGTGTTTACACAATATTGTCTACCGTATCTAAAACCCTGCAACTTATTTCTCGGTTTTGACGAATCACGCAGGTTTTGGCCGCTTCGGCGAATACAACCAATGTGTTCTATTTTTAATTCAACCCAAAATTTGCCACAGTTTCGCCGAGAAGGAAAAAAAAGTTTCTCCCGATGAGTTTGCCGACCGAGAACGAAGGTTTTGCAACGGCCGGTCTCAGTGAATTATTAGCGTGTCCGCTTCCATAGAAAGTTACTATAGCAAGCTTCTTTATTTCTGGTATAGAGATCGACTGCGCCATTCTTAAGACGATTATTCATGTCTATTTTTACTTTCTATATGCACTACTTCATTTTTTATCGTTTGACTAATCTACATCCATCAAAACGACGTTGATTAATCTTTATTGAAAATCAATGATTAAAATAATAATTTAATATCTCGAAAAATATACTAAAATATTATTACCCACATCGGTAAATAGATAAGATTTTAATACAAAAATTTATTGACGAAGAATTAAATGTTTAATGTGCCAAAACCGCCAAGGCGACAGTGATGAGAGAAAATCCGAGAATAGTGTTTGCCGATTTAGTTGTGGTCGCTTCAGGTGCATTAGTCGAACCCTAGAAATAATATGTGATGTTAGAACATGCGCGAAATTAAATACCGCTTCGGCTTTCGCGATGGTGGATTGACCAGCAGGTGCAGCATCGCCAGGACTGCCAGAAACACCCGCACCACCGCCAGCAGGAGCTTCGGGAATTGTTACGTTTTCCTGACCTGTAATGATAATCGTAATACTAAAAGATACATCTGAGCGGGTCTCACCGAAAGAAATGACGAACAATGTAGCCGAGAGGAGGGCAACAATAGTGAAGAACTTCATTTTGTTGGAAATCTGAAAATGGAAAAAAAATTTAATATTATAAAGTGAAAAATTACAAAGCCAAACGAATGTAAGATGTAGTATAAGTAACTTCTAAAACTATAATCTGAAGGATAAAAATGTGAAAAATAATACTCATGAGAAGAAGGCTTAAATTGATCCTAATCTTTTTTGCAGTATGGATCGTAATTCGGATTGCGCACACTTAACGAGAAATCTTGATTTCTCGACTTTACGAATAATTGAATTTGAGAAATGGATGTTCATCTTTCTTCGTGAAATGTTTAATGAAATTGCCTCAAGAAGACATCGAGCCGTTTTTTTTTCGAAAAGAAAAGAGGCGTCAAACGAAGTAACCGGTCAAATTGAGTGTTTGCAATGCAAATGCTCTTCTTCGAGAATTGAGAGACTTTCATCGATAAAAATTGAAATATTGAGAACACTCAGTTTGATGAATTTCTTTCCTCATCCAAACCTTTTTGTAGCCGTTTCACCAACTAAACCGATAGAAAAAAATGAATCAAACCACGACAAAAATCAAATATCTGGCAAACTGTTTCACAGTACGCTTTATGTAGTTGACAAGATTCCCACGAAATGCAAATTTGCGACAAAGGCTATTTTTACGATTTCAGCCAAAATGATTCAACATTTCTGTATAGAAATAGCAAAAAAAAACGAAATAGCAATATATTGCGTGAATCTAATTGAGAATTCGGTGTTCTTACTTATAAAAGCGGACGAGCGAAAAGGAAATGTGAAAGCGGAAGAAGAGAATAACGAAAATTGAAGAGAGCCACAGCGAACGATTCTTCGCTTAAACTCTCGATTTCGAACAAAACTGAATTCTTATATCCACAAGTTTTATAATCGCCATCATTTAACTGTAAATCTCTACAGAAAATTATTCAAGGCCAACTTCAATAGTCTTAAATCGGAAACTAATGCGTCTGCTCAATATTTTATCAATCAAAATTAAGAACCACCATGTTAACAAACCAACACGAAGGAACAAATCTCGATGACAATAACTAGCCCGAAAATGCGAATTTCTTAACTCATCACCTCTTATTTGCAATATAAATTCACATGATATATCATCAAGAGACTACTAATGAAATAATAATAATACGGCGTCCCCTAATTGTTTGCATTTCACCGCCAGTTACCTACCAACACATAATATGTGAAAATGAGCGATGAATCGGTGACTAATGAATGATCTACACCGCGTCCGCGCACCGCCTTAAAAACCAATCCGCTTATGGTATGCCGAGCTGCGAAAATACGCGGATTAGACAAACGGATGTTATCGATATTATAAATATAAATATATGTATATATATATATGTATGTATATACAATAATTTGTCATTTCGATGAAATGTACGCCGCGCACAAAACGAAACACATTCGAGAGTGAAAAATCTAATGTATGTGTACATGTTTATGGCGGATAATAAAGTGTCAATAGAAATTTTATGAATACTTAATTCGTTATGGCCTGTTGTGTCATTCGCGTTCGAATTGTGTCGTTGGGCGACGCAACCAAAAATGATATTAAATATAGTTTGGAGACAAACCCGAATCCATCATTCTCATATATAAAATATAGGGTCCCTCGCATTGAACAATTATCATCACGCTAGCTATTTTTGTACTATTGTTTTTCGCCGCGCAAAGAGATAATCCCTCATCTCGGAGTAACTACGCTAAAATAATAACAAAATTTTTGTACTTGTCTAAATATTTTCAACAAAATTGAAATTTGTTGAGTTTTTCTATAAAGTGAATATACATATATTCATAGGAAAAAAGACAAATTTTTAAAAATAATTATTTGAATGTCACAGAAAATATAATGAAAAGGATGGCACATGTATGTGTGTAGTCGCAAAAAAAAAACAACAAGCTCATTCTATTTACTATACTGAATATAATATGTGGTTTTGGGCGACGACACACTTTTGTAAATGCACGCATGCATCCCCCATAAAAAAAGGGTTATGGTGAAAACGATTTTTTCTTTGCCTTTCAAACATTTCTGGAATTTTCTAAAATTCTGGTAGGGAAATTTTATCATTAAAACTAATCTAAAACAATTCTCAAGGAATGCCAAAGTTTGTTGAATCGTTCCAACTAATTGATGGATATGTCAGAATTCGTTCAAATTGAACCAAGTTGGAACGGGTGAGAACGACTTATTAGGGAAGAGATGTTCTTCTATCGCCTGTATGTATTGTCGGGGTCCGACGACTGTTGTACGTGGGTAAATTTACAAAATGCGTCAGCTAATGATCATCGAATAATGTTCTTTTTGACTCATAAAATATTTTTTAGAGATTTCAATTCATTGACTCGTGTTTTTGAACTGACGGTTTTTGTATAACATTTCAACACATATACTTTTTTGGCAGTTTTTTGTTGGCTGCGCACGACCGCGATTGGCAGGTGATATTTGGCTAAATACCAAATTCTATACAAAAACCGTGAGCCATACAATTTTCAGCCGAAAGCCGTCCACTAGTCAAAGTCGAGTCCAACACCCAGAGATTAGTCAGTGAACCCGATACATTGATTATTAGCTGACCCACTCCGTAAATCTACCCATGTACAGTAGTCGTAAGAAGCTAACTACACATATATAGGAATGGAAGCAAAATCTTTTCTCGAATAAATAATTCATTGTTCCAACTTGGTTCAATTTGAACAAATTCCAATAAATCCCACCACATGGATTTTGTGGTTTTTACGTGAACTGTTAATCAATTCTTATCGAGTTTCGCATTTTCTCGAATTTCAAACGTTGTTGAAATAAAAAAATCGGCGAAATGAACGCTAAAATGCAAAATAACCGGATAGTCCATTCGAGATCATAACGAAATGCGCATACTCATAAATCTAATCCCGCCGGCTAATAAATAATACGAAATATCGATTTGTTTTCATTTTAATTGTTACCAAGTATAGACGAAAACCAAAATGATCAAGCTCTCATTTTACCACTTTAAGACATTAGCCCCAATAATTTAGTAAAAAAAATAATGTTAGCTTCCATATATGCACTTAGCGAATGCAGGGTCAGGTCGGCCGGTGGTAAGGTGCCAATAGGTCTTCTGGCCAACCTCTTCCGGCGAGTTGCGTGCGCCACCACCCACCCGCAGTCCGCCCCAAACATATCCCGTGCAAACTGTCACAAATTCACTGAGCATAGCACAATTTCAAGCATATTTCTAATAACAGAACCATAGTTAAAACGTCTCAAAAACGCAGCAAAATTAGGCCCAGAAAATTTCGGTTTGAGATAATATATGCATTAAAAATAGCTAAAAAAAATTTCCATTGCGCCTGACCAATTTCGAATAGGAAAAAAAAAACAACTCACTATTTCGATGGAAACGCAAACGGTTTTGTGGAATCGAAATAAACGACAATCATTCGGACACCTCATAAAACGAAAGCCACATAAACCGTGACACGTTCCAGATATTGTTTCACGCATCATAAATTTTTTTGCTGCGAGGAATACGGAGGAGACAAAAACGAAACGAATGAAATGAATCGGGGATGAAATCGAAACAATCATAGGTTTTGTGATATTTTATAAACATTCGTTTGTTTATAAGCTGATTTCGAGAATAAACAAAAAACATCGAATGTATTGAATCGTCATGAAAATCGTTGGCATCGACGACTAGTCTACAAATGAAAACGAATCGTTTCCATCAAATCCTCTTAAGCGGTTCTAAATAGTAAAATTAAAAAAAAAAGATTGCAAGAATATCGAATTTGGACAAAAATGAGGCGAAATCAAAAACAACGCGGAAATAGTATGAAGGAGCGAGAGACGCAGATGGATCCACTTTAAAGAAATGTGCGAAAACAGCAATTTTTTGATGTCGGAAGTGTACGATGACTATTCAGCAGATTTATATATTCAATAAATAACAAGGCTTTGATTATTCGAATTTTCTTTTTGATTAATTCTCTGAATGTGGTTTTTTTGTTTAGAATTTCCCATATAGTTAATTAATTTTTGTGGCGGGTTTGTTTTCGTTGAAACATCGACCAGCTGAAATATTTATGTCATTTGTATTTGTCAAAATTTGGTTTGTTTATAAAAATTCTCGAATTTGGTACCAAATAAATTTTGTATATTTCGTCTTGTTGAATGAGAGCACTGAAAAATATAATATGATAGTGTTTCGAGTGATTTGATCATCAGCACAATTCTACTTTCGAATATCCTGTTCTCAACAGCAAATTCGCCTTGAGATGTGATAACAATAGATCAAAGGAATTTCTTGAGATCCCTCCACTTCCCGAAACGGCTGCAATAAATATCGAGAGCGTATTTTGAAAACGTTTCGCCGCCGACAATCCAATAATGGTGTTGAAAATCGTTTTAAAAACGACTCTCTATCTACATTCGCTTCCATCAATCTCTCGCAAAAATGTTTCGACAAAACGCAGACAGATGATTCGCGATAAGTAATTTGGGTCAGTTTTTTCATGAAGGACACGACCGCCTTTTTGCGGTAAAGCAGTTGCGAACACATAATCATTTTAACATTTCTCTTCAATTTTGGCGACAATGCGAGAAATCTCGATGCTTTCCATATTTATTGCCCTAATAATAGCCGCCGATGGACGCGAAGTGCCCGAAGAGAATTTGTTGCATTCGGTAAGACATTGGGATATTCGAGCGGTATTCATAAGCATATTTCAGTTCAAGCATGTTTACAAAAGGCATGATATCAATCTCGATTTTACATTAAACTCGGAAGGTTCTCAATTTTGAATTTCAATGAATCATACAGCGATTATTGTAGAACATAAGGATATTCGTCGATCGACTTCCCATGATCAGCTTTCTCAGCATTTGGTTAATGATAAAGTTAATTTGAATGTTTGAATGATAAATATTAAATGGCTTAGTTTGTTGTTCGTCGTGACGAATTTTCGGAATCTCGCGAGGTCGTTGGCGATGCTGAAAATATTCCAGACAAATTCGATCAACAATTGTACGATTTCATGCTTCCTGAGGGCTCTGTTGAGGTGAGCGCAATTCGAAAATGAAATAATTAAGTGAGATACTAATTATTAGAAGCCAGCTATGATGGCGGTTGTTGATTTTATCACAAAGAAGAATGGTCCGCCTCCAATGTTCGCCGTTAATTTTGATGAGAATGGATGGTTCGATATCGGAAAAGTGAAGAAGACGCAGGCGGCGAATGCCGATGTCTACAAGGCGACTGTTGTGTTGAAGCCGGGAAAGGAAGTGAGCATCGACAAGACGAATGAGGGAATCTACAAGTTTGTCGTCGAAGCCCAACAAGGCGATATCGTCCGTGCAAGCACCAACATTCGAGTCGAAGTGCTATCATTGTCTCCGACGACGAAACGAATAAGGATTACTCCTCCGAAAGCTCCAATTATGTTGACAACACCGGCAATGCAATCATCTACTACGACATCTGAGCAAATTGAAGAAACAACCACGATAGCTGAGATTCGCGAGGCTACGACGACAACGACGGATGAATTGAAGACATCCAGCAAATTCGACCTTCCCGAACATGGATCTGGATTAGAAGGATCTGCCGCGGAAAATTCCGAAGAAGAGGAAGAGGAAGTTGTTGAGGAATCATCGGGAGACATGACCGTTGCTCATGCTTCGACTCATAGCTCGCATGATTCTACCGAGCTTTTGACAAATTCTGCAGAGGCCGACGACAACGTTGAGAGTCCGATTGAGGGTCCCGTAACGATTTTACCGCTCAAGGCTGGTTCGATTGATTCGTCAGAAGAAGCTTCGGGTATGCAAATTTGATTTCGTTTTATTTAACATGGTAGAAAACTTCAAATATCTATTTAAAAAAAAGAATAAAACTATATTTATCAATTGATAATTTTAAGTTTAAACATCTTCGATAATCGTTTAAAAACACTTCTAAAAATTGAAATTTCTTATTAAAAATCTAATAAAAATCAAAAACTCGTCGAAAATCTTATAAAACTACGAAAATTGCAGGATTTCAAAAATAAGTGTAAAAAGTTTCGCCACTAATATATATTAAAACTGTTTGTGAAATCAGTTAGTTTTAAACTAAAAATTTTTAGATCTTTCAATTAATCTTGTTGGTGCTGAAAACGATGGAACTTATAAGAACCGAGATGCTTCACTTGTTGGCGATTTGTTACGCGGTCTAGTAATTCAATTAAAATCAGAGGTAATCAAATTCGATTATCCCCCGAATTTGAAATTTTTTTAGAGTTCTGATATTCCATATGTTAGACTTTCTGTGGAGCCAGACGACGTCTTCACAATTCGTCCTTCAAATGTGACCAGTGATGGTCTCGCAGCGGTCTATGTGAAAAATCCGAAAATGCTCGAAAAATCAGTTGACGTTGAAATTGTTGCCACATTGCCAACGGGTGTTTCTCATCGACGGCCGCTTATTGTGAAAACATCGAAAAAACTGAAAGTCGAGCCAAAATCGAAACATTTAATTCTAGAAACATTAGAATTTGGCGTTGCGAAAAATGCTGAGAATGGACGAACAATTGGAAGAATCGAAGGGAACATGCAAATAATCGGAGAGCATGAGAAATTCTCGCTGGTCGGAAACGATCTCATCCTTTCCTGTGGCCAATTTGAAACCGATCATTGTCTTGAAAACGAGGATCGCAAGAAATTCGTGCTGATGATGATGCCTGAAGATGGTAAGCAGAATCAATCGTAAGGCTTTGATTGATCGATTCTAGGAAGCCTGGCGCCAGTGCAAGTTATTGTCCGAGTACAACGGCCGCCTAGTCTCAGAACATCAGACAACATTGTCCGCATTTCGGACAATCGAATTATTTCTCCTTTCGCTGTTATCACTGAAGGCACTTTGAAAGACATTCAACTTGAAGGAGATGCTGCGAGATTTTTGGGTTACCGCAAAAGCGAAGATGGACTTTATCAAGTCGAAAAAAAAATGATTTTAAATGATTGATTCCAATTTTTTTTAGTTGGTTGTCATTGATTCTGCCGCTGCCGGAAAACACAAACTTGAAATTAGTTTGGAAGGTTTTGAGTCGATTCGTCAAATTGTCAATGTGTTAGTGGAAGTATGATTATTTGATTTAACCAATTCTAGCCCATCGAATGTTTGATTCCATATAGAATTCACTCAGCCATGCTCATTTCCGCCAGCCGAAATATGTGGTGAAGATTGACGCCGGCAAAATCAAACACGGCGATACGATCGCTCAAGTCGAACTTGAAGGCGTCCCAATTGACGAGGCCACAATTCTTGCCGTTGATGGAAATCCGGGATGGGTCATTGTTGAGGATTACGGTGGCAAAGTGAGAGTTGGCAAAGGGTATATTGCGCGAATTGAAATTTCGGATAGCAATAATAAATTGGCAGAAAATTATACAATGGAAAGTCGACTCTTCGTGTTGCCGCTGTCGACAAAACGACATCGACAGTTTTAACCGAAACGATGGTAGAGATCAATGTGGAAAACGGAGAAGCTAAAAATGAGAATGAGAAAATGACATCGGTCGTTCGAGAATTGATTTTCGACAGAGGTTTTGGGTTCTTCGTTCATTTGAAAAATGCATAATTGATTTCAGAAAAAGATGCTCAATTTGTCGCCAAAATGGAAAACGTAAAAGATTTTGCAATTGATCCAGAGGCCTTATTTGGGATTGACGAGCATGGAAAGAAGATCAAATACAGCCCAGTGAGTTTTTTGGTTTTTCCACGACGGATTCGAAAGCGAATCAATTCAGATGAATGTGAAATTGAGCAAGGAAACGGTGGAATTTGAAGGGGATTCGTTGAAAGAATTGAGACTAATCTCGTGCACACTCAAAAATCAATACAGAAAAGGTATGTATTTGAGTTTGGCTACTGATTTAAATTTAAAATAATGATTTTTGTTTAGAAACGATTCTCATCCGTTTAATTTCATCACCGGAATTTATTGAAAAAATGAAAATGGAAGCAGCACGTCCAGTGTTTCCAGCGCCATGGACGAGGGAAAATAATGAAATCAAGGTCTTGTTTCATTTTTTATTCTAACTTTAATAAGCAACCCAATAGTTTAGCTGGAAATCAATGAAGAACTTCCTGAAGGTAGTATTATTGCTGTGCTACCAGCAACTGTCCCTACTACAAATGAAGTGGTCCCGGCAGTGTTGGATGGAGAAATGATGGAAGCTTTTAACTTCGATCCAAAAACTGGTAGAATTTGATTTGGCGTTTTCAAAACAACCAATAGAGATTCAGGTGAACTGAAAATCAACAAACGAATTGACTATGAAACCCTTTCGGACTCCCAGAGGAGCTTCAAACTTAACTTAATATCTGGTGAGCCAGAATTCGAGAGCAATGCAATAATCAACATCAATGTCAATGATATTGATGACAATCCACCAACTATTCTTCCATCCCCGGTTGAGACGGTATATTCGCTTCAAATTCAATACAAATAAATTGATTTTTTTTAGTTAACTCTACCAGAAAATCTTACTCCTGGAAGTATAATTGCTCGACTTGATGTCAATGATCCTGATGGATCGGATAAGTTTGACGTGAAATTATCAGGTCGCGGAATGAAACATTATAATGCGAATATTGTTTGTTTCTCTCCAAATCTTTTTATAATTATGTCGCATTTTTAGTCGGATTCCGGCATTCTGTCGATTATGCTCAGTGATGATGCAAATCTCGACCGCGAGCTAGAAAATTCGCATTCGTTGATTGTCGATGTCACCGACGTCTCCGGAAACACTGAACGACTATTGGTGACATTTTTATGAACACTTTGATTTTCAAAAAAATGATATTTTCCAGGTTCCTATTGAAATAATGGATGTGAATGATAATTCGCCAATATTTGAAACGAGTTCGTATAACGTTGAGGTCGTCGAAGATTGGCCGAAAAATGTCATAATTGAAAAGTAATTTGCAATGATTGAGTTCGGCATTTCGATCATCTTTTTTTTTGAAGAATATTCGCGAAAGATTTGGATGAAGGCAATTCCGGAATTGTGCGGTATTCAATGGATGGAGAGAACAGTCAAGGTAATAAGAACGGACGACAACCTAATTCAGATAGTCATTTGTTGTCCAGTTTGCCATAATTAAAACTGACAAGGCGGATTCGTAATGCAAACCGAAAAAAAAATAATTATGGCTATTTTTACATAGATTTTTTGATTTTCGGCAATGGAAATTTCAGAAATACCCATTAATATTTTTTAAGCGTTCGCCATTAATTCATCGACGGGCGTTGTTTCGATAGCTGATGATTTATTCGGTCTTGCTCGAAAAGAACTCTATCATCTTTCCGTCACCGCATTCGACCTCGGAAGGCCTTCAATGAACTCTACTGCCAATCTGAACGTTCGAATTTTGTCGTCTAACGAGATTCTTCTGGAGCCTGTGATTGAGTTTAGCGAACCGGCTGAGAATTTCATTTTGAGTTTGAAAGAGGTTCGAGAAGAATTGAATTTAATTTAATTAATGCTTGTCTAGAATACACCATTGAATGAGAAAGTTTACACCGCAAAAGCTGAAATTCGCGGAATCGGTCAAAAAGGGAACAAGGTAGAATATGATTTGAAGGATTTGACACTCAGCGACGACGAACAAGTTCTGAAAATCGACAAGAATTCCGGAGAAGTGTTCGTTTCAAAACCAATTGATTTTGAAGAGAAAAACGCTTTCACGGTTAGTTCTTTTCTTATTTTTTCCAAAAAAAGAAATGATTCACTCAAACGTTTTTTTTCACGTTTTTTTTTTCATTTTTTTCAATCTGCAAATAATTTTTCCGAATTTTTATTTATTTACATATTTGTAGTCGCTTTTCGCGTTTTTTCGCCCTTTGAACGATTTTTTTGTTTGTGTAAAAGATTTTTGCAAATGTAGGTATGATGACGTCTAATTTTGCACAACATTGTTCGAATTTGTTTGCACGAAACACAAAAGAAGTTAAACGCATTTCGAAACGGCGGAAAAATTGCGGGTTTTGCTATCATCAGCAACGAATATTTTGCGGGTTTTTTTTTCCAGCTGTACTATTGACATTTAAGAATTAAATGTCTATAATTCAATTATTAGAATATCGGTTTCGAAATTGTTGAAAATCTTATGAAATTGCTTTTTTTTGTGACGAACTGCTCGGTCATATATTTACTGATAAAATATCAAATTGATACCTTTGCGGTGATTACTTTTTTGTTTATTTTTTCCCTCAATTTCGTCTTATCATCGCTACTGAAACACGAGGAATCACACCAATAATAAAAATATTGATTTGAAATTTAATATAAGCAACTATATGTAGAAGATATAGTCGGCGTCTGGGAACGGCTGTACGCGGGTAGATTTACGGGCGTGCATTTCGAAGTGGTCTCGCCACGTGTGAACTCTTAAAACGGTTAATTTTTTCTATATGAATTCGAATTTCCAACGTCATTCGATTTAAAAATTATCGAACTGACCCACAAAGTGCATGTTAACCAGTTAATCCGCGCGAGACCAGGAGAAAGGCGCATTCGCGTAAATCTACCCTCGTGCAGCACTCGCCGAACGCCGACTATAATTATTCAAATTTACATGAAACTGTTGACCCATATTGATCCTATTAAATATAAATAATCAATGCGAAACATTTACCCTCATTTAAGACGATTCAATTTCCTTCGATGCACTTTTAATGCGATAATGTTTTTCATTCCATCAGAAATGGACCACATGATAGGTTTTGTTGGCTATTTTCAAAACCCGTGTGTTTATTTACTTGCAAGCTTGACTCATCTGACATTCTACCGTATCCAAATTTTTACGAGTTCTCATATTCATATGTATTTACCGAGACCGAACGAGCGAATCTTCCGCCCACTAATCTCATTGTTGGCACACTTAGGCGCTACGATACAACACGTGTGTGAGCGTGTATTTGTGTCTGTGTAATCGCCACGAAAATCTGAATTCATTTGTTTGTGTTGCGTCGTTCGCATCCGAAAAAGACGCAGCTGATGAAATGGTTTCTTATCTGCACACCGCATGCCACTCACCACTACCACCACCACCTTATCGATGCTCTCCTGATTCAGTTTGTCATCGAATTGCGACGTTCGCCATCATCGTTATTTTTTCCCCTAAATGTTTTTGATGAACTCCATTTCGCGTAATTTGATTTGGCATCTGTCCATCCGATTCGAATGCAGTTTCGATTGACCGTTCGCGCATTTTTCACGAGTTTCCAGTTAGCCCATTTTCCCTCAGTTCGGTTTTTGCCAATCGCTATCGAAACAACCACTAATATTTTCTGTTTCATCAGGTTACTGTAACGGTAGGAATATTAATTTCCCAAAAGTAGAAAAGTTCACACCTTTTCGAGAAAAATATTCAATTTAAGGAAAATTTGTGTTTGAAGATTCGAATGGAAAGCGGTTTCGTGTCTCTGCTGGTTTTGATTCCTGTGAATTGAATTGAAGGAAATAAAAAACTAAAGATTGTTTGTAAAATGTAGATATTTTAAGCCACGGTTTAATTTTTCCATAATTAAATTCTAATTCATTTTGAGCGGATAAAAGTAGAGAATCGAATGAATGACCTTTCCAAACATTTTTCACCCATTAAACAGAGGTTTTATATAATATAACTGAGCGAACTTGAAGGTTACACACGAGAAAACCATAATCGAATTCACGCATTTCAGTGAAAAAAAAAGAAGAAAGCATTGGCGAATATTTTTTCATGCATTTTTTTGTCGCTAATCTTCCATCGTTCGACCACGTTGCCTAATGCAACATATTTGAAATCGAAACCCCCAATTTCGGCACGTGTATTTGAAGTGTTTGATTTGGTTGTTAGTGGCACGAACTCAAGTGCGAACATGTTGCATTCAATTCAATTTGTTAGAACCGAAAAAAAGCGTTACGGAAATACCAAACGAATGTCATCCCCACTGCCAATTCTCCTTAATCGTCGTGCTTAATCTCCGATTTTGGTGAACCATTTTTTCGAGCGGTGTGGTGTTATTCTTCCAGCTGCTGACCGATCTCTTCACATGATACTTTCGATTTTGAAAAATCATTTTTCCCGAAATATATTTGCATTTCGACTATTGATTGTCGCACTTTGGTTGGGCATTGTTTCAAATGTTTCGGATATCAATCATTCGCCCAACTGTTTCAATTATACCTTTCTCTTTTTGCAATTAGTTTGCTTTTATATCGCTTTACAATAAAACATTGCGTTTTATTCCAAAGATTCACTCAAAGTTTCTTACTTGTGGTGAAGAAACTCGAATTTCGTAATTGATTTTCAGCATATTTTCACTAGCAAATAATTCAATTCATAGAAGATGAGATTCAATTTTCATATTCCAATGTGACCATTATTTTCTTATCTATAATTAAGGCATTATTGAGCAATTAGATTGAAAACGTCAATCTTCAGTTTTCATAGAATCTCCAATTAAAAAAGGCGAGATTCGTGTCAATTGGCCACGCCCAAAAACAACATTCCAGAATTTGATAGAATTGTATTTTTTTTTTTGAGCATCACTTCTATAATTGTTTTCAGCGATCACACACCATGGTTTTCGTTTCTTTTTTTCGAAAAAAAAATCTTAATCCTAAAGAACGTTCCGGTCTTGAAACGATTACTCAGTGGGTTTGACCTTGAAAAAAAAAAGGAAAATATTGGTGTGAATAAATTTAATGACAACATCGTTCGCATAAAACTATTTCTCGACTAGAATGAAGTTGAACTACGATCACAATCCGTTCGCTTTTTTTTAACAAAAGTCATGCTCTTTTAGCATAAATCGTCAGGTGTGAACAGAAAAAAAAGCGATTTAAGAAAAATCGAAAAATCGAAGCCAAAAACAGAGGTCTAAATCGGAATTTTTTTTTTGATAATTTCTTATTTTATTCTCCCAAATGCATTTTTTTTTGAGCAAAATACTCGATCCAATCCCATTTCAACGTTTTTCGTCACCAATTGGGCGTGGGTAATTCTCAAGAAATTCGCCTTCTTTGTTGACACCATCGATCTGTCTTGACTGAGCTGATTTTTCTGTCTTCTGAAGAAAAAAAAAGTTGTTGTGGACCTCTTGGAAAAATACACATTCTGATTTCGAAAAAAAAGAACCTTGAAAATATCTTGTACAAATAAATATTGTTGTGTGAGCTCTTGATTTCCCATTGTTTGTTTTCGAGAGCAGCGCTTTCAAAAATCATGCTGATTGGATAACTGCCAAGCGATGCTGCTTGCTCGTCTCCGGCATTTTCAAGTAGTTCTTGCGCGGCCGCGCCGCCGCCGCCGCCGACATTTTCTTTTTTTCTTCCACCACCTCCGATTTATTTGATTGTAAATGCAAAACGGTGTCTCCGTTTCGTCGGTTTTTTTTTCGAATTGCGAATCGTTTTGTTTTTGTCACACCTTCCCACGATGACAACCTCGTCCCATTAGAAGAGGTCTCGCATACCAAATGTTGCCAATTCAAATCAATTTTTTTCATTCGCCTCGATGAGCAATTCGCCATTCGTTCGACTGTTCAAAAGCGTTGCGTTTCCATACATAAATCGTCTGTATGCTTTTTTGTTACCTACAATCGACGTCACACGCATTTTCCCCCAAAATTGACTGTGAAAAAAAGGGCAAACACTTGAAAAATCGGTCAAATTTTTTTAAATATTCGCAATTTCGAAAATTTTTTTATATTGAATTCGAAATATCACACCAATTTTCCATGGAAAAAATTGTTTATTTTTATTTTTTTCGGTTACAATAGAATTGATTTGACTCTTTTTTTGGAGAATGTTCGTCTCGAACCTAATGTAATTACAGTTATTGCGACTGGTTTGAGAATTGTATTCCACTTATTATTCGGGTTTTACCAGAATATTAATGAGTTGATGACCTTCTAACTTGTTACTTTCACAGCAGGGGATGAGTTTTTGTGTTTTTGAAAATATCTAAAAGAAAAACTCTTTAAGAAGAACTTAATTAATTTTTTTTTGCTTTTCGACAAAAATCTAGATTTTCTCTGAGTTTTCGATCGGTATTTGATTGAAATAAATAGCAAAAAATTGATTTTCCCCACCATAAATACCATATAAATTTTTCTCGAGTGTTTGCTCACTACCTCAAACTGTTTCAATTCGTCTTTTTTTCCCCGAGAGCGATGTATCACAAAATGTGACGGATATACCAATCGAATCTCGTGTTCGCTACTGTTTATCAAAAAAAAAAAAAGAACCCCCCCCTCCCAAAAAAAAAGTTCTTCTTCAATTTTCCTATTGACATTTGCTCGTTCGATCCACTCAATCCGCATTCTGATATTCTTGCCACAGGCCAATCCAGACTCCCCTCTTCGCGGAGTCCATTAATCGACGCCTCAAATATCGAGAAATTCGCGCAAATCCCGGTTTAGTTTTGTTTTCCGAATTCCGAATGCCGCATGCTAACTCCACTGATGTGTGCTATTCACAAAATGTCTAAAAAGTCTTTCGAATGCTTCTTCTATGAAATTCAAACAATGTATTAACTTCATCGGAATCGCGATCAATTAAAAAGCACAAATCACATCCGTTCACTTTGTCATCAGAATTCTACCGTAATCGTTTCACATTCATCCATTCCTTCGCTTAGTTTTTTTTCCGTCAAATCAAATGTGTAATTAGTTCAGTTTCATTCATTTTCCGTTCCTTCTTCTCGCCACCACCTTTTTGTTTCTTTTTTTTTTCGCTGAACTACACCTCTCGTCAAAAGCGTTCCGATGGATTGTGAATGTACGTGTGTGTGTGTATACGATTTGCCGGAATGTGGGAAAGTTACGCACCACACGACTGGCTATTATATGATGATGTACTATAGGTGCTAAGTGTTTGTAGTAGTTATACATAGTAGCTGCATGATGATTTATGTCTACTGGATTGTCATTTCGTTTTGCCACTCGCTCTAGTTTTCTTATTATAGGCATGAGCACTTTTGAATACTTACTAATCACACAACATCACTTCCACTTTTTCATCGCCTCGTCGTGTTTCGTTGTGATTTCAATTTTGTCGTTTCCAGATTTCCTTATTCTACGGTTCGTCGCAGAAAAGGGAATTGAGCACACAATGGGTAAATTTAAACAACTCGGCAAAAACATTTGGAAGAGAATCGGGCCTCGACACAAATCGACGACATCTCCGGAGCCGTCGGCTCGCGAGCTTTCGTCGTCGTCGTCGTTGTCGTCGGACTTCAACGACGAGTACAAGCTTCATGGAGCTGCTCAGAAGGAAGAAGTCGTGCGCAGTCTTCCGGACATATCGACAGCCTTCGTGCACTCGATCCAAATCGCTTCGTCAGATGAGCCACCGAAACGCGTTGAGTCGCCGCATTCAGATGATTCCGCCGGATATGCCACCGACGACACCGCGCTATCATCGCTGAGTCCGTTGGATGTCAAAAGGAGCAGTATGGACTATTGCGAATCACAAGGCTATTATTCGACGTCGGAGCTTTCGCCTAGAGATGAGAAGCTTGAAAGTTGGCTGATCCGTCCGAGGGTGATTACACCTCCGACATCCTATCCAAGAGTGGTGGTGTCGCCGAGCAGAATGGCGCCGCGTGAATTGGCAAAATCACATTCGGAACTGCACTCAATTGATAGCCCCAAACCGCAACCAAAAATAGAAGCCACCGATAAATCAGTGACGTTCGCAAATCTAACAGATATCGATTCTGATCCGATTGATCGATTTTTGAAGAACAACATCTACATGACGAAAATGATCACAACGGTATTCGAAGCGAAGAATGGCGGAATGGAGGTCAGACGGTCACACGAGAAATTTGAATATTTTGAAAAACAAAAAAAACGAAAAGACCATTTCAGGAAATTTATGACGATGTGACGGCGGAAATCGATCGATGGTTTGAGAATAAGAATATGATGGCTGTGGCATGTGAGATGCATTATTCGGTGCCGAGAGAAAAACGCAACCGAAGGCTGGAGTGCAAGTGGGAGAATTCATTGAAGAATGCGCTGTATTTGAAATATGACATTGTAGACTCAAAGAAAAGTTGCTGACAGCGCTTCGTGAAAATAATAGAAGACTATTGTACCTTCGAGGAATGGGACACGGAAAAACGCCGATCAAATTGGCTGAGTCGAAGACGGTTGAGAATATTTCACGACACAAAAAGACTGACTCAGTCAGGGGTAACATTTTTGCGTTTTCATCATTTCTTTTTTCTTATTTTTTTTTTAAATTATATTCAGGCATTTATCAAAGAAGTTACACAAAAATGTTGCCATATCTACACAAAGAAACTCCGGAATGGCACTCGCAATATTGGACACTTCAGGATTTCACAACAACGTCGAATGATGAGGAGAGCACATTGACGCCGGAGCCTCAGAAATTTTTGTTCGACGATGAACATCCAGATGTTCTCGCTTCAAAAACGCTGATTTCATTGAATATTATTGGATTGAGCATTAACGGAAACTCGCGAAAATCGTGCGCCTCATTGTTTTTGGGAAAACACAATATGAAAGATTGAAATTCAAAAAAAAAAAAAAGAATGTGGGATAATTTTGTTTTTAGATTTTGGATTAGTTGTGCTTGATCATCGGGTATCCGTGCTGTGTATATTTATTTGAATAAAACATTTATCTTCTCTGTGTTATATTCAATCAATGATTTGTGAAATTCTCGAGCCAAAAAAATTTGATGATAGAAAAGCCATTGTTGTGGCAAGACTGACAAGCGAAGGCATTTAAACTCAGGCAGCCACTACTGATACCTGCCAGACATCGGACTACTCTAGTCAGAACCAATTTAGATGATCAAAAGCACCCTCTCAGGTGTCTAAAAAATCACGCATCGCTTAAAAGACTGACATTCTAGAGAGCATGCCAACATATTGGCATCGGCTCATACAAGATCGCATCATGTTTCGACTGATCCTTTTATGGAAGCCATTTTATTCATCGAACAAATCATGATAACCATTTCGCTTTTTTATATCATTAGGTTAGCTTACAAAATATTAAAATCCAGCGTTTTCCTTGTAAATTTCAATGTTTCAAATAATTATAAATTAATTAAATATGCGTTTTTTCAGCTTCTTCTAACTGCAACAAATCCCGCCGATGAATCTGTTTCGGCATCAACCATTCTTCATGTTCAAATTGAAAATGTTGACGATAACGAGCCAAAATTCTTGAAGGTTTTCTCTAAATTATTATGAAAAAGAAATAATGGAATTTGTCTTGAGAGTCAACCAATGTTCTATGAGCTCGATTCAAATCTCACAAAGCCTACAGCGATTGGCAGATTGAGTGCTCTTGATGACGACAAAAACACTATCTTCTATCACATTCTTCCAAATTGTAAACGTTTTCACAAGGTTTTTTTTTTCAAATTTTTTGAAATTAAAGGTGGTACTGATGGTGCGAGCAATTTCTCGATTGACTCGGAATTTGGCGAAATGGTGTATTATCCGCACTCATCGACACCATCGCGGGTTGAGCTTTGCGTTGCTGTCACGTACGACTATGCGCATAATGTTGAGATGATGGCGAAAGCATTTTCAGATCAATGGAGTCGCCAAATCTTGAAGAGATTAAATTTGACGAAGCCGCCGACAATATGAAGAAGGTGATTGTTCAAATTGGAGACCACAATTCCAGCAACCGCAATGATTTTGTTCCTGGAGAGAATAGTGTTGTTAAAATTGGTTAGTTTCTGAAATTCGTACATATTTTTCAAGAAATTTTTTCTAGGTGATTCCCTTCAATTCGTTGAGATTCCAATGCAGAATTCTGGAAATTATTCTCTTGAATCCCTTCAATTTCATCCGTAAGCTAATATGACATATTTTGCTTAAACTCGACGAATTCTAGAGCCAATTTCGAACTTGGGCGCGATATAATCTCACCTGAGGGTTCGGTTGGTCTCAACCCGAAAACTGGTGAACTTGTCGCGAACATGAAGATTGTTGACACACCACAAGGCGTTTATACCGCCCGTGTTGCGAGCGGACGCAATTCGGCAACAAAACAGGTAAACGATTCGGTTCATTTGAAATGGGAAATGGTTTAGGAATTTTTGGGGTAGCAAAAAAAAAGCGCGATCGAGGGACGAATTTCAAATCGTTTTCATTTTCAGCTTCATCACATCAAAAATGACCGAAAATTGCGGTATATTCTGGCGATGACACGCGATGAATTTGGCGCGAATTTGGAGAAATTCAAACGTCAACTTGTCGATGAGATTTCCACAGAGAATCCTGGAAAATCTGTTAATATTTATTTCGACGAGCCGAATAATGACGGAAAGAATCAATCGTGGTATTTACTACGCACAAAAATATAATTATGTTGCAAGCGGGTAGATTTACGGGGGCGCCTTTTCGAAATGGTCTCGCCACGTGTGAACCCTTATTTTGGTGTTTTCACGTAAATTATATTATGCAATGTTGTGATCGTTTGTCCTGATCGCCAGTTGTTGTGATGTTGAGATGGCGACTGGTGGTGTGGTCCGTGAGAACACGTAGTTGACTAATTAAAGTGTATTTGAACCCTGAGAAAGGAAAGGAAAAAGAACAATCAACACAAAATACGCGCCCTTATACAGTGGGTTGACGTGATTCTAGAAAATTCGTAAAATTTCTGGAAAGTGAGGTAGTGTTTGCAATTGAGAGAGCGCAGACAACGAAAGAGGGAGAGAGAGAGTGCGCAGTGGGCGGAGACGCAGACATAACATGTAATAATTATGAAATTATGGAATTTTGTAGAACTTTCCACAAATAACGGTGAAGCGAGACCAAGAGAAAGACGCATGCGCGTAAATCTACCCGCGTACAGAAGTCGCCGGACGCCGACTATACAAAATCATCAAATTTCGTTGAAGGACCTCGGTATGCTTCTACATCACCCGCGATGAGACGATTCTTGACGACAAGCAAATCACATCGATTCTATCGAAAAATAACGGTGAAATTGCGAAAATCCATCACATTTTCAAAGTTGTCAATATGGATGCATGCGAGAAGCGATCGACCGAAAGCGATTCGGCCGAACTCAAACTGCCAATGAACACATTAATAATGATCACTGTGGTGGCATTCCTCATTCTGATTCTCATCGGGCTTCTCGTGTTCGTGTGCTGTGTGGCGAGACACCGAAGATATTTGGAGAATAAGACGGCAGAAATGAGAGGTGACGATAATTGAAAATTAAAAAAAATTTTTAATTGATATTTGGGTATACTCAAAAATTAAAAATCCAAGCTAAATTTTTATATTATTCCTATCTCCATTTGAAATATTTCAGCCTCCAGTTCATCATATTATAAAGCTCCAAATTTTGTTGGCCCCCCAATTTTGATGTAAGATTTATTTTAAAATATTGTTTTTTTTATTAAACAATTTTAGGCACTCACCTCCACCGCCGTCTTCCATTGGATACTATTAACTAAATTGAATAGATGTTGCCAATAAATGAGTGTTCCTTTCTTCTGTGATAACCATCTTCCGGAAGTTCATTCTGTTTTGTGTTCAAAAAACCGGCCGGCAGCGATGTTTTTTTGAGAAAGTGAATCTCAAGAACAGCAGTTTGTTGTTTGTTCGATGCCGTCGGACTTTTTCTTGAAATTCAATTTGCAAATTGTTGTTTTAAATGGCAATATCACAACTCTATTATTCGATTCCACCATTCGGTTTCTGATTCCTCGATAAACTTCATTTTGATTGTTTCGATAACACCGAAATAAGTCAAAATAATTTGATCGAAACGAGAAAAATCGTTGTGAAAATATTAGTAGAAGACGTCGAACAAAAATGCGCATTGTTCGTTATCATATCAATAGTGTGTCGAAACCAGAATTCGGTTGGCGTCGTGTCTCAATCCATTGTCTGCCTGGTCCGAATCCTCATTCATCTTGAACACATGTGGACTTGTTTAAGCAATTTTCCGCAAGAATCAAACACATTTTTTCGATTATTAATATTAATCTATTATCGGCATCTCGTGTATTTCGTTTCATCCTCTTCCTTCTCTTCCTTTTTTTTTCAAAAACGAGAAAGTCGCACTCGATGCACTTAATACAGCATATTACAGTTGAGATGTTCAAAGTTTCAACCCAACATTTTTCAGATTGTTTTATTTTAAGTTCTCGTTGACGTCGCCAAAACAAAATATCCAGTTTTTGACATTCGATTTCATTAATTATGCGAAATCTTGGCTGTTTGAAAACTTTGGCATTTCGCCAATTTTTTATGTCTCAATGTTTATGTGTAGCAACCAGCTGGCCATTCCGTTGGCACCTTCGGACCTTCTCGGAACCTCTCCAATCGAAACACTATTTATTGAACGATGATCTTTATCGGATTGGCCTAACGAAAAAGCTGACAGACCACACGCACACATTAACAAAAAAAACTACTTTTCCACATTTACTTGTGTTTTCCTCATTTTCAATAGTACTGTAGTTATAGTAATAATAGTAGAAGCAGTATAATTAAATAGGGGGGTCTAGTTTGAACTTGAGCTGTCGGAAAACCGGAATCTTTAAGAAAAATTTAAAAAAATAGAAAAAAATTTCCAATAAAGACTTATTAAATTAATATCAGCATTTGTTTTTTTTTCGACGGCGCCGAAATATTTCGTCTTGAAGAATTTAAACCCAAAACCAACAGCTCAATCAAAGTCCGTTAATCAATCTGTTGCTCGTAACCAATACTACAACGCGTTGTAATGTTTGTGACCCCCCGTCTCCCAAATTTTCTGCGATTTCACTCGTCCATCGGGTCCATGTTATTTTTTCCGTCGTCCCACCTTCAAGTGGTCCCGCGAATGAAAAGAAAAACTGCGCAAAATGTCCTACCTGCATTTGCATTTTTTTTTGCGCTGGTGACTCACACGAAATAGTGTGAGGAGTGTGGAGACGCAGAGGATGAGCTTCTTCGGCGAGATGTTGCTGGACGAAACCGACAAGTGTTCGGCGATGCTCTGCTCGCAACTGTTCGCCTCTTCGAAAACCCCCGCCAAAAATTTTTGGCTTCAATTTCAAATCGTCTCGTTTCCTCTTTGATATCGAAAAGAAATTGCTGACTCCGTTGCGAAAAACATCAAATCGACGCACTTGCTTTTATATTCATTTACATTTGTCGATGATCGCGGCAATTAAGAATTGTGCCAACCATCTCTTTCTCATCAATGAATCAATTTGATAGCAGCTCGTGTGTTGTCTCATTTTGATGTGTACGTCAGTTGAAAAAAAGTTGACCCCGATGATGTCGTTGATATTGAGTCATCACATTTCGTCGAACCTTTTAATTAAAAAAAATAGAAAGGAACAAATATTAAAGTGGGGAAAATACAAAAAAAAACATTGTTTTGAATTTTTTTACCGGAAATCAAGAAAAATTCCCTTTTAAATGTTATTATTTTCTCAATATGTGCCAAATATTTAAAAGTATTTCTATTAGCTTCTTTTTTTCCGAATTTCTTTCATTTTCTCATTTTCATTAATAGGAAGGTTCTTTTTTTCAAAACCAGTTTTTTTTTGTCCAAAACGGTTAATTGTATCCCTTTTCCATTCTAAAACCTCTCGCTCTATCTCAATGTACCATTTTTGATGCCATCAATTACACGCTTCTCCAATTTGTTTTCCCTTCCTAATCATTTGTCGCTAAAAAATGTTGTCAAATAGTCTACGGTTATAACCTATTACACAGTACTCATTTGTCTCTGCGTCTCTCATTCCCGCTCACTCTCTCGCGAGTTTACATCTTCATTATCCAATTTTTGTTCATTGCGTTGTCCTCTGCCATTCATTTTCTGATTTTTTTCGCTTCCTACTTATTATTGTATTGTGTATTCACACAGTATTGTCCGGAAGCTTCATTCTGACTCATTTTGTGTGTTTCAACAATTGTTTTGTATCGCTTCTCGGGCTTCTCACATTGAAATATGATCCGAATCAGCTGCAATTGGTGTCGATTTCATTTCGCTTCGTTTAACTTTAATATGTTTATCATTTCGATATCTCCATATGATTTTTGGGTCCATATTTTAGTAAAAAAAAAACAATTGCCATTAGTCATTGCTATATACCATCAAATGATTGTCTCATTGTTATTACCATCGATTTCGAAATGACTCAACCAAAAATACAGTTTGCCAAATGGGAAATTCAAAAAAAATCGAAGAAATGTACAGAAGCATGTTGAAAATCGTTTAAGTTCCCTTCAAAATTCTCTCTAATTTTTGAAAACAACGATTCAACATTGCTCAGATTTCCATAAAATTCGCCGAATTTCTGATTATGATGCTATTTTTTTGGAAAATTTGTGAAATTATCAAGTATTGTTCGAATCTAGTGGCTACATACGTATATGTCGGTTTTTTTCTATAATGCAATTTCTGATTTTTTTTCCAATAAAATTTTTCCTTATATGTTTTACACCTACTAATTTATAATCACTTCATCGATGCTTAAGGTTGCCCAAAAATTTCAGTTCGATTTGTCGACTTTTCGGAAAATAATGACCAAAAAAAAAGAGAAATTGTATATCTTACTGCACGATACTGTACATTTATCTTTAAATTGTCTGAAACTTTCACTCAATTGCGTAAAAATAGGAACACATATTATCCGGTTGACTAGCTTTATTCCGAGGAGGTTTTACGTCTATCATTCATCCATTTATTTATTTTTTGATTTCATATTCCTTATATTATTCTCGTTAATCTTTATTGTTCTTGGTTGAAAGGGTGGCGAGGGTATTAGTTTGTTGGGAGGCTTGAAGTCCGACCGGATTGATTCGCACTTTCGCCGCGGTTTTCCAAATACATAATTGGATTGGCCAATTTCCGACGATTACGTGACGATTTTTGCAGAAAGAAAAAATGTCCGACGACGACCTTCTGAATTTCAGCGGCGAATTGCCGCCGTCTGAGTCGTTTCCAGACAATGACGTCGGACTTCTTCTCAACGAAACGACGACGACGACGACGTTGGCACCGAATGCTACGACGACTGCAATTCTCAACAACATCATTAAGACGTTGCCTCCGGAATTGCAGCCGTATTCTCCGAATCCATTCCGCATCGGATTCCTCGCCTTCAAATGCATTCTTATTATACTTCTTATCACTTTGTCATGCACAATTCGACGCGACTTTTTCAAATTCTTCGTCATTTTCCTTCTCGTTCCATTGTTCATTGAAGCCGGCTACGATATTTTCACCGAGATTCATGCCAGCACATTGGCCACTGGAATACTGTAAGTCTATCATTTGCTATTAAAATTAAAAGACACTCCGAACTTCTGTCATCAGCCACATCTCGGGCATGTCAGCACCAGCATTTTTATTTAGTTGTTCGGACCTTCTTAATTTTGCGGGCTTCGTCAATTTTAAGAAAGTAGAGTCTTTTTCATGTATTTGAAAATGTAAAAAAATTGAATTTACAATTTTTTATTAGTTTCGTTAGATATTTGATCCCGAATAGATCAGAAAATGATATCGGAGGTTTCCGAATTCAAACTTTTACTTTAAATCTGAACTTATGATCTATGCTTGTAGACCCTTCGATTGGACATATTTGAACTTGAGAATGTCGGACGCCAATGCGACGGCTCACGATTGGCAAAAGTAATCAAAATAGAAAATCAAGTAATTAAAATCATTTTTTTAAGACAAGCTTACGAGAGTTTTGGAATCATTTTGCGGAAATACACCACATATCCATTATATACGTAAGGGTGTTCTCTATTGAACAGATCACGATGATAATCCAACTGCTTTCAGCGATGATGCGATGTTCTCGATTATCTCTTACGCCTTTGGAGATTTCTTTTTTTGGTCGATCTTCTTCTCCACTGCTACCGTATACTTTTATGCTCACAAAGCCGTCGTGAGACCTGATGAAGTCGCTTATGAGCCGGTTTGGTTAGTCGAATTCATTAGAATATATTTCCACAATATTTGCATTGATGTTGGTTTAGCAAATCTTTCTTCAAAATGCAAATCTATCCAATCATGCTCACCACAATCGATGTGCTCCTTTCATATTTCGAGGTCCCATGGTTCGTCTATCTTGGCGCAATGACGATTGTCCGATTAGCCGCATGCATTCTCGCTTTTATCATTTTCACTCAAATGTTCGCGGTAGGATTCGACATTAAAAATTGATATTCGAAAATTGTTTAGTCATTGTTCTTGTTCTGTCGTCGACAAGATGAAATGAACAAGGCATCGCCATACGAGCAGGTCAGGAATTGCAAGAAGCGCCTCTTCTTCTTCATCGTCTTCACAATTCTCATCAATGTGCTCACCATTCCATATTTGGGTGAGTATTCGACTTAATAGTTTTGGAAATTGCGCCACTTGAAAAGGCATAAATATTCGAAAAAAAAACAGTTTCGAAAGCCGCCACAATAAATTCTTAATAACATATGACAGCAATTATGCATTTTTCCTCGAGAAGAACTGCTTCCAAAAGCGGTTATGCAATTAAAACATCGCCACCAAAACGAACGGGATGTGATTTTTAAGTCAATTTGAAACATTTTCAGTTTGGTCTGGATTGTGCTTCGCTTCGAATGTCGTCACCTACTTGCATCTCGGCTGGTACCTTCCGATGCATTTCGCCTATGAGATGTTCCCCCTCCATCTCACTTTCTTCCTTGTGAGACCATTCGTCTTCCTTATTCTTGTCCTCATTTTCGTGAGCCCATATCGACGAAGATTTATTAAAATATTCTGTCCATGCTGCAGAAAACATTAACAAAAAAAAGTTGTTGAAACCGATTTCCATTACGTAGTCTGTAAATTTCGGCTCTTTAAATCAAATTTTATAACAATTATTTCTTTCAATTTCTATAAATCCCACAAATAATCCCACCCGGTGCCTCGTTTTTTTTGCCTTCTACGTATTTTCGATATGTTTTTGTTTCAATTTGCATTATGTATTGTGATACGGTATTCTCATATCAATTAGCCATGATTACAACATAATTAGCATGTATGCATTTATTTCAATCGCAAAATAGTCCAAGTTTTTGTTTTTTTTTTTCATCTCTTTCAAAAATAAAAATGCATCGCTTCAAATTTGTTCAGGAATCATTTTTTATTTATAATTTTTTTATTAAAGGTATTATGTTCCAAAAAAAAATAATTTGGGTCCGTTTTTGCGATTCTCATAAAAAGAATAATTCGTGGAACTCAAAATTTTCCCATAACTTTGTATATTTTTGCTTGAACACAAAACACTATCCAAATAAGGATTGCCCAGAAGGTTCTGATTTTTTTCAATCGTGAAATGAATAATCATTAATGAAAATTACGGCTTTGTCTTGAAATATTCTGCCAAAATGGTGCGAGCAACCTATATTTTTTTGGGTTCGAATTTCTCAAATAATTTCAATGTTCCTATCGCGTGAATTCGATAATTTTCATAGTTTTCATTTTCTGGAACTTGGCATTTATTATTTCTTTTTTCCTAAATGAATAATAATCACAAAATATTCGAATTTCCGGAGGACAAGTTTCCAATTTTCAGTGTTCATGATTACAAATACTGCACTTTTCAGAAATGTTGTACACTTGAATTTCAGTGAAGAGGATTTCCAAGCAATAGAGCAGGCAACTGGGTATTGTTGAAAAACCAGAAAATACGTAGATGGCCAACAGGAAATTATAGAACTTCAACAGCAAGATCTAATGCAAGTGCGGCATCAATTGACAAAAGGTCTTCTCCGACGAATTGCCGATTCCAAGCCAGCATTTATTTAGTAATTACTGTTGGAATATCAGTGTAATTCATCATTTTCGAATTCAAAAATTCATTTTCAATTTCTTTCAGAATTTTCGCTGCAAAATTGCTTCAATATTCTGCATTTTTTGGTACCATTTTTGCGTTTTCTTCAGTGTTGGTCCTTCGTGAATGGAATCGGGTGTATGGCTCACTTCTCACACGGAAAACGAAGGCAATTATCAATTTTGCAAGTGTGATAAGAGAACAGAAGCGAGCAATGCCTATCTAGTGTTGAATATATTTTTATGGACTTTTAGGGATTATATTCCGTATTACGATATGGAGTGGCTACTTGGAAAACGGTATGAACCTTATTATTTTGGATGCACAGGACCATCGATAAACGCTGATATGGATCGAACTCCTGACGGGTGAAACATCATTTCGTTTTTAACGCAATTTCAGATTTTCAGTGACGAATCTAGATCACCAATTGGCTCAAATGAATCTCTCACAAAACAAAAATCTGTTTAATAAAAGCGTTTTTCTATTTGGGTGTTGTTTATCTGGAAGCCACATTGTTTGCTTTTGATCAATTTAAAAAATGATTATTTTTTGGATTTCAAATTTCATGTTAAAACGAAGACAGTTGATATCATCGAAATTTTGAGCATGGTGATCCAACAAATTGCCGTCCACACTGTTCTGGCCGAAGTTATTGGAAAAATTAGGCCACGGTCAAGGCACCTATGCGGATTATTGCGGTTTTAGCCATTTTTATCCTATATTATTAGTTGTAATTTTTCAAATCATCATATTTCAATTCAGAATGGTTATTTGCTGTTACTGTTGCCTTTCTGTTAAGAAACCGTATGTTACGAGAGTACCGGAGAACGTGCAATTGCGAAACCTTTGGGACAAAATCCTCGGAATATCGTTTCAGCAGCGAGCAAATCAAAAATCTTCAGCTTATATATGCAGACGCCATCTTAAACAGCATGGATTTCGATTTATACCGTGTAAAGACGAAGTTGGTTTCTCGATAATCGGTTTCATACGTCAATTTCGATATTGCAGCCGGAATATCTATGGAGTAGTGATTCGTTGGCTCATCACGATTATTATGAATACAAAACACTTCTTGAAAATGAGAATGCCAACATCGATTATTTGATGATTGATTCAAAAAGGCCGAGCATTTTCTGTGAATTTACGCTTTGCTTGAGCGAGAATTGCGTGAAAGTCAAAGCGAGCAAATTTTTGGTTCGAAATATAATTGTCACTATTATTTTCACACAAACTTTGGAACATAAGAACTAATACATATTACGCGCGCATGTTTGCAATCCCTTTCTCGTTTGTTATCTTCAAAACTATTTTCTCAAGTTATTTGAAATCCCGCGGTTGTTTAACGAAATTTCGGTCGTGGACTAGAAAAAAAAGAGTAGAAAAACTCGGCCATACGAAAATCTTCGAATAAAAATGGTGCAATTGCGCTCTATCGAATTATTGATTGGCTGAAAAAAAACGCGCCAACCCCGCCTCTCTTCTAGAATAGTCGGGCGGTGACGTGTCTTGACGGGATTGTGTTATTATAGCGTGTTTTTCTCGTTTGAGCGCAAGTGTCGTCAAATTAGGTGCACTGCGGCCTTTGTATTTCAAAAAAGTTTCGCGTTCTTCTATTCTTTTCTGCTGGTATGGGGTGCTAATTATGGGCCTATTCTGCGAATTGAAAACAAATATTTACTTTATTTTTTTTTCTTAATCATCGATATAAAAATTTTGGGAATAATTAAAGAAAAAATCCTTTTCCATTTTGCAGAATAACTCAATTTTTGCGTTTTCTCTGTTACTTTGGACACTTTTTTCTGTGCATTGAAATGTTTATTTACAGAAACAGCTTCTGAACATGTCTGGAATCGCTGCCGGTCGTTTGGCTGAGGAGAGAAAATCGTGGCGAAAGGTAAATTGAAACTGTGTTAATATGTCGATGTTTTCTTTTATCTCTATATTTGAAAAGAAAATAAATTATAATTTCATTAAAATATAAACTGTTCCAAATAATTAAAAATTCTAATTTTTTTTGCAGGATCATCCATTTGGCTTTATCGCAAAGCCAATTAAGAATGCAGATGGAACGTTGAACCTTTTCAATTGGGAATGCGCCATTCCAGGACGAAAAGACACTATCTGGGAGGGAGGGCTTTATCGCGTATGTTAAGGGCAAGAATTGAACGCATAAATAAAATAATCTCAGATTCGCATGCTCTTCAAAGACGACTTCCCGTCGACGCCGCCAAAGTGCAAATTCGAGCCGCCACTTTTCCATCCAAATGTCTATCCATCGGGTATTTGATTCTTAAAAAACTTAATAATTTTTGTTTTCCTTTTCAGGAACTGTCTGTCTCTCGCTTTTGGATGAGCAGAAAGATTGGAAGCCATCAATTACGATCAAACAACTTCTCATTGGCATTCAAGACTTGCTTAACAACCCTAATATCGAAGATCCTGCTCAGGCAGAGGCATACCAAATCTTCTGCCAAAACAGGTAATAGAGATAATCACTGCAAACGCGCATAATAACAAAATAATTTACAGAACCGAGTACGAGAAGCGTGTAAAAAGGGAAGCGCAGAAGTACGCTGCGGACATTGTACAGAAACAAATTCTTGGCTGAATACTTTCACATTTCTCGAATCCCCTTATTTAGATAACAATTCATATGTTAAACATATTCAATTTCGAAATTTGAACTTGGGCCACGAAACTCAATATTCTCCCATTTTGCTAATGACTTTTCGTGTATGAGGTTGCGCCTTGCCCGAAAAGAATTGGTCCCTGTTATTCTGAATGTGTCCGTGGCCGGTATTTTTTACATGTTATCCTTTGTTTCCATATATTCATACGATGATCCTCATTGACTCGACTAATTTCTTCTTTCTCTTATCCTTCTCCATCTTGATTTCCTGTTTTTCTTCGAATGCATTATTTTAATTTATCTGTATTTTTACTATCAAATCTCTGGATTTTTTGATGAAATTCACATTTTTAACCGTGATGGATGAACATTAAGACTATGTCGGAATTTATGAAAGGTGTGAAATTGTTGAAACACGATCTAACTGAGGTTGATGCTGGGGAAGCTCTTCAGGGAAAGGTTCGAAGAATCATTTGAATCGACGATTGATTTCTTTTTAATTTAGGTGGTAGCCCTCTACTTTTCCGCCGGTTGGTGTCCTCCATGTAAGCAGTTCACTCCAAAACTCGTGGTATAGAACTAACAGATTAGCAATCATGAAAATTCAAGTTTTAGCGGTTTTATTCCAACTTGAAAGCCGCTGGAAAACCAATTGAAGTTGTATTTTTCTCGCGTGATCGAACGAAAGAAGATCTCGAAGAAAATTTCACCGAAAAACACGCCGATTGGCTTGCGGTCAAATTTGGCGATCCGATAATGGCGTAAGAAATTGGAGAATTCGTTTTTATAACACCACTATTTTTTTTACAGAAAATATCAGACAAAATACGAAATTAAAACAATTCCGGTGGTTCGTGTAATTAATGCAGCCGGTAAAATGGTTGTCGCTGAAGGAAAAGCTCAAGTCGTGGTGAGATTCTTTTATCTAAAAAAAACACCTCTCAATTTTGAAGAAGCCATTCTTTAATTTTAAAAATTTTGAGAATACATTTAGTATATTGTTTGTTTTACAACGTAATTCGAAACTTCAGCAAACACAAGCTAACAAATTGTATATTTTTGTTAAATTTTGGCATCGGAACACTCAAATTCAATTTAACTACTTATAGTTTATCGATAAAAATGCATTAAATTTGTTTTTTTAATGTAACATAAATCATGAAATTTTAGGAAAGTGGAAAATCTGATCCAATGGGCTTGTTTGCAAAATGGGAAGCTGCTTGCAATAAATAAATCAAGTTATTTGTCGTGTTTATCTTCTTAATAAATTATAATCTTTTGCACTATTTAAAGTTTATTTTAAAATTTCTTAAAAGCTGGTTCATTCCAGAAGTAATGTATTTTTTAACAATTAATAATAATTACGTGACATCAAAATCCTGAAAAATTAAATTAATTGGATATTTTATTTTCTGAAAATCAGCTGAAACGGCAATGTTTGGTGTATTCTTAGAGATTCTCGATGATATGAAGGTTTTTATAATTAGTTATTTGAGATATATTTTAAAATTCTTCGAATTATAATAATAGTAATAAAATTAACAGAGGGAGATAATGTCATTAGGTAAAGATGTTTATTGCCATCCAAGAACACTTCGAAGAGTTGAAGAAGCTAAAAGGAAGGCAAGATCTGGTATAATGTTTTTAATTTATAAAGTAAATGTATGTATTTTCATTTTAGAGCTTAACAATTTTGGATGGAATACACTAAATTATGCGGAAACATTTAAACTACCCCCGGTTAAGGATAATATCGAAAGGTTTAAACTTTTTATGTCTTGATTAGCATTCATAATGCTTTTATAGAGTTGATGGGGAGAAACTAACAGTAGAAGAGTTTCGCGAGCATTTTGAGCGTTCAAGGATTCCTGTTATTCTAACAGGTCTCACCAAGAATTGGCAAGCTGAAGAAAAGTGGACTCTTCCGGTTTGAATATTTGATCCCAAACCACGGAATGATTTTCAATTGCAGAGGATTGCGAAAAAATACAGAAATCAAAAATTCAAATGTGGTGAAGATGATGATGGGTATTCGGTGAAGCTCAAAATGAAATATTATCACGATTATATGCTTAATAATACCGATGATTCGCCGCTTTATATTTTTGACAGCGGGTTTGCGGATGTAACGAAAATTGGTGAAATTTGAAATAATACTCATGATTAATTTCAGAGACATAAAACGAAACAGCTTCGTGAGGATTATGAAGTTCCGAAATTTTTTACGGATGACTTGTTTAATTATGCGAGCGAGAAAAAGCGTCCGCCGCATAGATGGTTTGTGATGGGACCTGCACGATCGGGAACCGGAATTCATATTGATCCACTTGGCACAAGCGCTTGGAATGCTTTAATTCGAGGACATAAGAGGTATTTTACGCATGATTTTTGATAAATATTGAAATTGTTTAAATAAATACGTTGTAAAGGTGGGTGCTTATTCCTCCGAATGCGCCAAAAGAGCTTGTGAAACCCATGTCTCATGAAAAAGGAAAACATGGATCGGAAGGAATTACGTGGTTCCAAACAGTTTACAAACGAGTCCGCAGTCCTGCCTGGCCCAAGGAATACCCAATCATTGAGTGCCGACAAGGTCCCGGAGAGACTATGTTTGTACCAAGCGGATGGTGGCATGTTGTGATAAATGAAGACGACACGATTGCTGTCACACAAAACTTCTGCTCAGTGGAAAATTTGCATATCGTGTGGCCGAAGACTGTCAGGGGAAGGCCGAAATTAAGCAAACAATGGCTTAAAAGGTGGGAATTGTTTTTTCTTTTGAAGATGATTCAATCATTTGGTTTTAGACTAACAGAGGAAAGACCAGAAGTTCTCGATATTATTAATAAATCTAGCAATGTTTCGGCATCGACGATGTGTTGTTCATCGAGTGATTCCTCAAGTTCAAGCTCGTCATCCGATGACTCGTCAGATTCTGGATGTGATGGCGAAGACGATGGACCGTGCTCAATGGGTCGTAAACGGTTTGGTTTTTCGGCTTTAGCTAAGATTAAATGTTGCGATTAACAGGAAGTACGGAGCGAATCATCCGCGGGAAAACCAATGCGCCGAAAAGATGCGAGCGGAAAAAGAAAGTCGTGCGTAGGAAAAGACGTGCCCATTTTTAGTATACATCTCGTAGTTGATTTTTTTTACTTAAAGCATCGAAGATAACACCTCACTAACGACAATTATTTGTTTTTAATCATCAATTTATTTTGGATATATCAACTTGTTAAGCTTTAATGAAGACATTGGTTTTGGATTGGTTTTATAATTGTGGCAAGTTGAAACTCTCGTATGTTTGCTCCTGCTGATGTTCTACCGGCTCACGTTTTCGTACTTGACTGTTCTCATTGTAGGTTGAAGCAGGAACCTCGAGCTCTGAAGCAGAAGCTTCAACAAATGCCTCGCGCTTCGGGCACGGGCAGTAGGCCGCGTCAGCTCCAGGAAGTCCTGGTTCTCCTGGTTTTCCTGGTGTTCCCATTGGTCCTGGCATTCCGGGCTTTCCTGGTGGTCCAGCCGGTCCTGGAAGACCGTCTGGTCCCTCTTCGGCAACACCCTTTGGTCCTGGTTTTCCTGGGGGTCCTCGTGGTCCCGGATATCCTTCTGGCCCTGGATCTCCTGGCGTGTAGCGAATTCCAGGCATTCCTGGTCTTCCTGGGATTCCCGGCATACCCTTGAGTCCTGGCAATCCTGGATCTCCTCGTGGACCCGGTGGACCGGGTCGTCCGTTGATTCCATTCCGTCCAGGAACACCATCGGTTCCTTGTGCTCCTGGAGGTCCAACTTCTCCTTGTTCTCCTGGTGGGCCTGGAGGTCCAACTGGGCACTTTATGCAGCTGTCGTCGTTGCGCATCATTTTGAGAAGTTCGTGTCCAGTCATTCCGTTTGGACCCGGTTGTCCGGGCTCTCCTGGATCTGAAGTGTTGAAAACGCATTTGAGAAATCTGAGACCAGGAAACTTACTTCCGTCATGCCCTCTTGGTCCTGGTGGTCCTGGTGGTCCTGGTGGGCATTGATTCTCAGTGAGGCAATCTTGAATAAATATATTATTTGGATACTATGAGTTGAAACGTACTGCAATGAGGTGGAAGGTCTTCTCGTTTCCGGCGTCTTATTCCGAATGGCGACTTCACATTCTTGTCGGCAATGTAGATCAACTCGTGCCATGCATCATCAGTCTGCTCTTGTCCGGATTTGAATTGAACGACGGCGTCATCGAGAAATGAATTGACGTCATCGCAAATCGAAGCGGCAAAAAACGCGCAGAACGCGATGACCGAAACACTGATGATGACGCTGGTGTACGTCGCCACAGTCGCGCTGTCCACCATGGAAAGCTGTAAATTGAATTGAGTGGTGAAACTACAAATTTTAAGTTTCAAAAAGCATTTCAAAAAATATTCTTTTTCTTGGTGAAATCTTGAAAATGTTTATTAAAAATAAATCATTATGATATACTCTTCTTATATTATGTTACGAATTGGGATATGTAGAGATAAAAGTATATTATAATTGTTGATTTTGATCAATATCGAATCATTCAGAAAAATGGGAAAATTCTCAACAAAAAAAGATTCGCAAAAACACAGTCACGGCGACGTCTTTTATATGTGTATGTAAGAAGGGCGGTTTTGAGATGTATGCCCAAATGGATAACACATTCGATTTTCCCCTCTTTTTGGAGGTGCGCAAACCAGTTCGAAACGAGGTGTGGATGGATACGCAGTTTTTCGAATGAACAGCATCAACGGCAGGCAGACATTTCCGATCGTTGCGCAATTATTTTTGTTTCCATTAATTTATTTGGAGGGAGATCGAGATTGGACAATTATGCAAATCGAATTCATAAAACATTGATCTGAATTTTTGGTTTAGGTTAAAACGAGATTTTAAATTAATATATTTTTTTTAACATTTTGATTTGTTTTATTAGAGCTGCAACTCGTTTGTCTTATTTTTTTTAAGCGTAGGGTGGTTTGAAACAAGCCACAAAAATTAAATTTAATAATTGTACCCTATTCCAGAATCTAGAAATCCCAAGTTGCTTTTGCTTCAAAAATAAGAATTTCGTGAGCAACTAACTGGACTAGCGAATTGTGGCTCAAAAAAATCGAAACGTGATTCTGAATAATGCTTTAAATATTCTTGTGGTGTATGCTATTCAAGATTATTGTTCTATTTCGTATTTTAAGGCTGCGTTTATTGTTTTCTTAATTAATTTGTTGAATGCGGATCACTAGACTCCGCTCATCGACGGCGCAACAGGCGGCCGAAGATGGGACCAAAATTCATTTGACCCTACCCTCTACATATGGAGTAGGTCGCATGTTTCCTCCCAAGCAGGGCTGGGACCATTGTAACCTCTTCAACTGAAAAATTGAGCAATCTGAACAAATTAACTTTCGGTTAAAACGATTATTTAAATTTATGATTTCTAACAAGTTCACAGCGTAAAATGTTGTAAAAATGATAATTGTGAATTTCTGTTTCAAACGGACGCACAAAAATTTGGGATCAAAAGAACATTTAATTGAAGAAACAAAATGGCTGCAAAGTACAGATTTCAGCTGCATTTTACAGCATGAAATTTCCTGTTCAGCTTTCACTGAAAAATATTGATTTTTTTTGAGTTCGAATGAATTGTTTATCTAGCTAATGAAAACTACATCTGCTATAAATTTTGTCATTCACATCATTTCTTTGAGAATGCTTTTAAAGTGTTTGCCCTCATTCTTAATATACGCTGGATATTACTCAATACCCATATTTGGAATCGCCTTCTTCTTTAGTTTGTTCATCGTTTTTCCGATTTATGTCTACTTGTTTCGTCTGAACCGAAACAAAGATGAAAAAGTAGGTGGTTGCGATCGAAATGACGCAAAAACGGTCTATTAGAAACCACCCCTACTTTTTAACCCCCACCCCTGCTATTCCACCCCGACATTTTAACCCCGACTTTTATTTATGATACCACCCCCACTTTTTCACCCCCAATTTTTAGGTTTCACCCCTACTTTTTCACTGCACTTCAAAATTTGAAGTTTCTAACAGTAATGTTTAACAGTAAAACTTTTTAATATTTTCAATAAGTCAAGTTATCAAGAGGAGATTCGCAGGACTGATGTCTAAATTCGATTTTTCAGGAACTATTGTCGAAGTCAAACGACTTGAAGAAATTAAAAAAATAATTGGCTATGTGCCAATGCGTCTCGAGGCAGCGAGATTGCATCCATTGCATTATAGCGTACGCGCATTAAATATTCAGTCAACGATTAATTTAAATCTACATTAATTTCGCGAATTTAAAGGCTCCGCCTCCCTTCTGTCGTTTGACGCCGACAACATGTAGTGTTCTTATGAAAGGTTGACAATTTTAACAAGAAATTAACTATTCTCGAAAACCCGGTTCAGAAAAATTTCGTCCTTTGTCAAAACGTCAACCTTTCATAAGAACGCTACATAGTTTCTGAAAAATCTAATTTAGAAATCAGTCCTGCGAATCTCCTCCTGATAACTTGACTTATTGAAAATATTAAAAAGTTTTACTGTTAAACATTACTGTTAGAAACTTCAAATTTTGAAGTGCAGTGAAAAAGTAGGGGTGAAGCCAAAAAATTGGGGGTGAAAAAGTGGGGGTGGTATCATAAATAAAAGGAGGGGTTAAAATGTCGGGGTGGAATAGCAGGGGTGGGGGTTAAAAAGTAGGGGTGGTTTCTAATAGACCCGCAAAAACACACAAATCTCAAAAATTGTTTACTAATTTTATTCCAGAGCTTAATTTTTCCGCTAATCAATCATTTGCATTCCCTTATTGTGTTCACTCAACTTTATATATTTTGCGTAGGTTTACTATACGCAGTTTTGCACTGGTTTCCTTCGACTCGTTGGGTCGATGCAGCACAGCTTCTCATTTTATATCTAAGTTATTCCATTATTACCATAATTGGAAGTATGCTAAACATTTCTATATTTCTTCTCGCGCTTCAACGACTCTGCATATACTTTTATCCAAGACAGGTTCATTTATTCACACCTTCTCCGTAGGATTCACTCTTTGCCATTCTCTCAACAGAAATAAACTTACAGGAACAGTTGGAAGAACTTAATTTCGACGTTGTATGGAGTTCTAATATCTTCTCATATTATTTTAAAAGGTAGCCCAACGTTCTATTCGAAATGAACTCCTGCTATTTAAGTGTATTCGTTAATCAATGAATTTCATGCTATCCAATTTACATATGTTGATCACCTTCATTCAAGATTATATATGTTTTTCTATTTTCTTGTGCTTTTCTCCGCTATATTTTACTTTGCCATATTTTTTAGCGTCGTCCTAATGAAACGAGAAATAAGAGTTGTTCAAATTGGGAATCCTGAAAGATATATTATAACGCAGACCTGGCTGATTATTATATCCAAATTGGTGAGAACCGCAACAATGAAAACAATTATAATTATTGACACACATTTAAAAATTCACTTTACAGACGAAGAATAATTTTTAATTTTCAGTTAGCTATTCCGTTTGCAATAGCATATAACACGAGCGAAAGTCTGAACTATTTGGGTGTGATGGTAAATAATTATAATAGTTAGTATATTCCGTTTGTGAAAAAATTGGTCACTAGAATGAGTCGTTGCAAGACCCATGTCGATTTTGTTTTCGCACGGTCGCGTGGACCCATACCATGACAAAATACGAGAACCCTGGGTGTTTACGGACCTATTTTTTTTACACCGTAATTCAAATTTGCATTTAAACTTTGGGAATTTGGGTACGGTATTACGGATAACGTTCAAATAAAACTCATCGTCAGTCTCTACAGGGTTCTCTTAATTTGCGATGGTAATATCATCGTATTTTAAATAAAGAATAATATAAAAAATATGTAACATTAATATACAATCTTCAGATATTTGTTGCATTCGTTGTTATGGATATTATCGTCACTCCATTACTTATTCAGATCTCATATATTTTCACCAACAAATCACATTTTGATTCATTATTTTCGATAAGATTCTTCAGAAGGTCCACGTGGATGGCCATTTGCTTCGGCGCCGAACCTATAATCGAACCTACAACGACAAACTTCGAAATTACTTCAAATATCTAAACAAAATTTGTGAAAATTCTGAATATTGCAATAAATGTTAGAAAAAAGCGAGCAGTACTCTATCGTATTTCCCAATTTCCATAAATTTTATTCGCACGTTATTCGTAGGACAACACATTAATTTTTATTGTATCAATACCATACATGCTATAGCAAAAACAACGATCCCCTTGAACACGGACCATATTTTTTTTGTGTAGGTAAACCACATTTTGATTTGAACATTTCTTTTTCGGATAAAGTATTCTGGATAACCCGCGAAAGTTTTTTAGTAAATGTACGATTTTTTACAAAAAATTTAAGTTTCACAGCTAGTATACGGTATTTAAAAACTCGTGACATTTTTTTATACAAAAACATCTTTTATAAATGGTTATATGAATGTTTTGAATACTCTTCCACGTGTTTTGAAAATTTATTATATCTTCAACATTATTCCATAAAAAAAACGGAATTCCACATTTAACATGGCTTGTTTTCCGATATTCATATGAGCACAGCAACTGCGCTAACACACTAAATGTGCGCCAATCACTGTTGATTGGCGTATTCCGGAAAATGCACCAAAATATTCGATTATTACACAGTTCGCTTCCTACTTGGCTTGTGCATTTTCAGTTTTTCTAGTATTTTAAGCAATTGATAATATTTTAAACTTTTTAAAGATTCATTTTGTCTTTCATGCTCTAGGGATTTCATCATTTCCAGATTTTTTTGTTGACAGTGATGCAATTCTTACTCCAATAAAATAATCCGTTCACATACCAACTTTATTACTTATTGAATTGAACTGTTCATTTGTTTTGATAATTTTTATAATTTATTACAATGTTTCCGTTTCAGAACTTGAAAACTTCTATAATTATGACGAAAGAGACCGCCGAAATTCTTGAAATTGAAGAAAAACTCAAAGACGAACCAGATGACGCTGTTGAATTAGAACAACATGAGGTTTATATTTTTTACGTTCAAATGGTTGCAACTATTAGTATCTAATATCAGAAATCACATAATGGAAGATCTCATCTTATTGGAGAATTTTATTCTCAGCATGGCGGCGATCCTCGCGAAATTGATATTTCATAGTAAAGTTACAAAACAATTATTTTTCATAAAAATGATTATAGTTGTGTATTGCTGAGCTACTTGCCGACAGACTTCCTCGCGGACACGTACAATCAATTTTCCGAATGCATTAAAAACCTTCTGTCGGAAGATTATAAAATCGATCCTGAATCGATCACGAAGGTAAATTGCTGCGTCGATTTCGTGAAATTGATTTTTTTCCAGATAGTACGCATTCCAATTTTAGCCAAGGATGCCGAAAATCAAGTGAGAACCTTATATTTTTGCCATTTAATGAGTTTAAATGTTTGAAAAATGAAACAAAAACTGTTTTTGAGTCTGTCATGATTATTTTGACGATGAAGACCTGCCGCGACGCTCTCAACGATCCTCGGGAAACTCGCCAAACTCAACGAATCCAATTGATTACAGACAAATGCATTGCGTGTTCTTCTGTGCTTTACGGAAAAAACGCACAAGCATCGCATGATGAGCCGCAAGAAAGAAGTCGAGGTCACCGGCTTGAAATTGGAAACTCTCGATGAGCTTCCCGCCGAGTTTCTCGAAATTAGCGATGAAGATGCGCACGCTCTCGAGTCTGGCGGCGATTATGAAATGGCCGATGAGATTGGCGACGAGGAAGAAGAGGAACATCATGATCATGATGATGATAAGGATAATAATGAGCTTGAATATGACTATGAGGGAGACGAAGAGAGCGAACGCAGAAGTTCTAAACGTGACGATGAGAATGCGCAAAACGGAGATAAAAAAGGTTTTATTTCATATTTTAGTTGTGGCTTATGGACAGTTTTCGGGGTAAGACCCAAACGGAAATGGAATAATGATTCCAAAATATCAAGATCGATTTTATTTGTCAACAATTCATGACTGGATTTAAAGAATCCCCACGTTTGTCCATCACAACTGTTTTGCGTTTTTCCACACACGAAGACCATGCCTTTTTCATTTGCTGTATTCAATTAATGATGAATCAGTAAATGATTGGACGGAAGAAACACTAATCGATTATTCTTGAAATGACGTTTTTTTTAATATTTAATAAGGATTGTTGATATTATTGTGCAATTATTTATCTTATCTAATTTTTATATAATTTAGATGATAAATCTGCAAAATCGCCAAAACCTGAGAAGCCGAAGAAGAAGGTAAATAGAATTGTTTCTTTTGAGATTAACTATATTGCTTTAATATCAGATATATGAAGACGAAGACGAGAAAGCACCATTTGAAGTTAATTGGGAAGGAGCTCCGGAGTTCCAATGGCGCCTCTGCGATTTTCCACGCGATGAGCGCAAATTGATTATTGAGAACGTTGTGTGGGCTGATCTTCACAATCCGTTCATTTATCGATGCATTCATCGTGCTATCAATGTTGATTTGACATTCCCTGGAAGATTCACATCGGATGGTTCGCGAGCATTTAATGGGTAAGAGAGTTTGACGTAAATACTCACATCACTCGAGGTGTGCGTTTTGTTTGTCCTCAACGAAAATTGCAACATTTTCGCGTTCCGTGGGTTTTTTGACTAACTGTTCAATGAAATAATGTTTACCTATAAAAATGACTTTGAAAAAAAATTTTAACCAATAAAAAATAGATCTCGAATGGTGAATATTGCGAAATTTCGCCAATAATTAAATTTGAAAAAATTGATGTCTAAAAGTTTTACAATTTTCAGAAAACTCACACTCACTTTTCCGCCTAACGTTCCGATTATGGATGAGGCATTGAGACACTTGATCTACTTCAGAACTGGCGATGGAAGACGTATTAAAGTTTATCTTCCACAAAGTAAGAATTCGGAATTTAAAAATATAATTTTATGGTTTAAGACACACAATCACTTAAAAGGAAAGAAGAGTTTGAATCGAAGTTGGGAAGAGTTATCAAACCAACCCCTAGAATGTTGCAATTAGTTGTGAAGGTGTTGCCGTCTGGTTATGAGGTATCTTATAACTCGCATGTTCTTCAATTATTTTATGATTGTTGTTTTTCAGCCAAGCTTGGATGATGCGTGCGCGTGGTTTCCAGATCAAGCGGTTATTGGATGCGAATTAGTCAACGATGAAATGGGCCAACCGTGTGCTGTTGTGAACTTTGAAACAGCCGAAGAAGCTATCGCCGCACATGCGGGAAAATCATTTGTGAAAATTGAGACGATTCAGAAAAGTACTGAAAACGATGTCGTAAAAGAGGAAAAGAAAACTTCTAATTGTAACGTTTTCATGCGTGGAGGTATATTCTGATTCGCGTGTAATTTACGTGAAATCTTCTTCCAGTTGAAACACATTTTGGTTCTCTTGTTACCATATATGATCAGAGGAAGAAGGCGCAGGATGAGCGTTCAACAAAAGTGAAGCCACGTAAGTTGCTCCTCACGAATATTGTTGTTCTATTATTATTATTTGCTAAATTTTTGAAGCAAGCAGTAAACGAGTTGCGGGATCATCGATTCGCGCAGCAGTTCCACCGAAACGTGGTCGTGGTGTTCCGCCACCGCCAAAAATCACAAAGAGACCACCTATTCGCAAACGATCGCCGCCAAGAAGCAGCCGTCCACCTCCGCGTCGCATTCGTGGGCGTTCTGGTCCCGGTAGCAGAGCCGATCCGAGACCGGCGACATATCGTGCTCCAACATATTCTTCGCCGTCACCGTCGAAGGGTTCGAGTTTCAGAGATTACGGATAGTGAGTTTATTGTTTATTTGTATCTTGGCGCTAAACTAAGTGTCGATTTACGTGAGTATGCATAGGGATAGATTAAAGTTGCATGCCACACACCGAGACCTTTTTTAATTTTTTTTATTTAGCCAATTTTCCGCAGTCGCGCGACGTCGACAATGTGTGTGATATATTCGTAGTTTCTTATTTGCAGTTTATTGATTAAATCACGTAATGGATTACAATTATATTTTCCTTTCATCAATAGTCATTTTGTAAGAAGGAGGTTTTATTTTTTTAACCAAAAATTGTAATACTTCCTGAGAGCTTCTTTTAATTGTTATTTTGTATGTTTTAAGTACTAAATATGGCTTCAGATTTATTGATAATAAGATTGTGATAAGTTTAGGAAAAAAAATTATTTTTCCGGATATTCGTCGCTATCAGTCAGCGGATATTCGGGAATATATGAGATGGTGTTTATCAGTTTATTCACATTTCCGATGCGATTTGATGAATTTATGCTTGCGTAGGCTGACGATATTACTAACGTATAAATAATATATGTATGTATGTCCGTGTGCGTGTGTGTAATTTATTGAAATAGAGAAAATGTAACTCCAGTTTGGATAAATAGGCCCAGGTGTAGAGAATTATTCACGAGGAGCATCATTATTTCTTGAATTTGATTAAATGGTGCCGATTAAATTAAAATAAAATTTACAGTTCGTCAGTTCGCCGTTTTGAAGATAGAGTGGATCCTTTCGGACGCCCAATCTACTCGGGAGACTCATGTATGTGGTTTTTTCACTTTTCGAATGCGGCAAATTTATTATCTATAACAAAAGGACATGTTTATGTCATCATATTGCAACCAAAATGTTGCAACTTTTCTGTCTAATCATTAAACAAACGTTGGCACCTCTGGAAGCGAGATGATAATGATGTCAATCATGCACTTTTCAGCTTATGTCTCTCCATTTGGAAGACCCGAACCGGAAAGCAGATACAATGGACCATCTAGCTACGAGTAAGTTGTTTTTTTTTTTTTTTGAAAATTCCAATTTTGAAACGATCTGACTTCGTTGTTTAAGCATTTTTGAAAGTAATGCGAATACTAAATGATTAATGAAATTCCTTTTCGCAGCTTAAATTTACACAACTAAACCAAATGTAATCTTTCCCAGTTACCTTTAATTTAAATTTGTTTCTGTAAATTATTTCAGAACCTATTGTTATAATAATTTTTTCGTAACTTTTATAAGCGATAATCACTTTTAATTATATGTTTTTCTCTCATATTCCTTGCAAACTGATTCTATTCTTCTCATTTAATTTCCCGCTTTTTTCGCGTCAGTTACCGTATTCAGTAATCCATTTTTAGCCATTCTTGATTAGACGTTTCTATTTTTCGTGTAGGATTCTCGAGAATTAATTAAGATGTCCTTGATTTCATTCAGTTTCTTGTGTTTTGCACGTGCGTTTGTGCACGTCTTCAGCTGGAGCTGACGAGGTTGCCAGGGGGCGGGGCGGGGCGAACCAACCAGACGCCAGTTGCATTCCGTGCATTTTTGGAGCCAAGAAAAAGGTGTCGGTCTCCTTTTTCTTTCGCTGATACCTGATTCTGCGAAAAAAAAATCGATCGCTGTGTTTTCACACATTTTCGGGCACTACCATTAATTTCAATTTTTTTAATTTTTTAAACATCAAATGTTAATAAAGCAAAACGTCCGAAAATTAATGATATTTGTGACATAATCCAAAAAAATATCGCAAGTCCACTAACGGTTTTTTCTTGTTTTTGACACGTTTTCGCACAAGTCTTGACCTTTCATCGTTGAACAACGAGGTTTGACAAGAACCAGTCATCTGCGCTACAAACCTTGCTTGCCTCGACGCACTTGAATGTGCGTCGTCTTCTCTTTGCCGCGTCGTTTCTAGATGGTCGGCCTGTAGCATCTTTCCCATAGAACAGTAGAATGTGACGTCTGTATATTGTCGCAGCACGAATTATCATCATCATGGACGATGAAAAGATGAGAGATGCGAAAAATACTCTGAGGCCTCTTCAATTTACCTCGTTTTTCTTGTGAAACATGACTTTTTCATCTAACGCCTCGTGGTTCGCACGCGTTTACAACTTTTTTTTTACCACGTTTACCCGTTTTCCCACGCAGCTTGGCTCTTTGTTATTTTTTCTCGTCGAAATGATGCAATTCGTGCCAAGAATTGTTATCTTTTTAATAAATATCAGTCATTTTACATTTCTTGTATCGTCATTGAGAAAATCACTAATTATAATTTGAAAACACATAATTAGAAATAATTAGTCATCATTTTCGTTAAAATCGTCACCACAAATGACCTAAAATTTTCTTTAAATAACCGTCTCTTGTTCATTTCCTTCTGATTCATCTCTAGGTATCGTCGGTCTCATACGACTGAATAGAAGTACTTTTTAGTATTTTCCATATTTAAAAAAAATATTTCCTCCAGTCGTTTGAATCAGGGCTGTGCGGCAATGGAATTGCCGATTGCCGAAATTGCCGATTTTTCAAATTGCCGAATTGCCGAAGAGAACGTTCGATCGGCAAATTGCCGAATTGCCGGATTGCCGAAATTTTGATTTTCGGCAATTTGCCGAAATTTCCGATTGCCGCACAGCCCTGGTTTGAATCTAACAATACGTTAACTACAATGTTTCTTAAGCACAAATCAGACAATCCAAACGATATCAAATCATACAATTTTATATGTCGACGTTGTCCAAACTACACTTTAATCGCGTCATGTGGCCCAATAATGAAATTTGAAAACAAATATGGTTTGACTTGTGGGCGGATGGAATCTGTTTGATCAAATGCCCATAAATATGATGAAAGCCCCCAAACTTGTCGAAGTATCCAATCGTTTTCTATCTTCCGAATAATTTCGGCTATGCCGATTTTTTAATAGTCTTCAAATATATATGTATAAGAGTAAAAGTTTACCCGTGTAATACCCGAGTTATTGTTTTTTTAATGAAATTCTAATTTTGTTAAATGTTTATTTCCATTCCGGGAATCATTCATTTTGCGTGCAATATCTCTATTTTCTCTTCCACTTCCTGGTCCGTATTGCATCCTTGAGTTTCAATTATTAATAAAATATCAATTTTGTTAAAAACCGGAAGTCACATCGTTTAATATTAAGCGTTATAATAATAGTAATAATAATAGCTATAATAATATTGAATGGGAGGAAAACCAGTAATTTTTCAGCAGTCGCCGTCGATATTAGCGGTGCGAAGGAGCGATGGAATTCATGAATTGGCTTCCAAGTTTTCACTCTCCTTCTCGCTTCGTATCGCCTATTTTCTGTGTATATACCAGATCTCTCCATTTATCCATTGTGTTTGCGTGCGTGTGTATGTGTTTTTTTTTTTTGCATTCATTTCTTTGTATGCAATACGTTACTCATATTATTGATGTTCTGAATTGATGCTTCTCGCAAATTATTTATTTTTTTTATCTGGCTGTTCTATTCATACAAAATTGTTGTTTCCCAACTATTTTTAACCAAACTTTTTTGTTGTTCTGAGAATTATTCCTTTGCAAACCATTTTCGCTTTACTCATCATTTCATATCCATTTTGGTTACGTTAATAAACAAGCGATCTAAATCAACCGCTTTTTATGATATCAATGCCAGTTGATCGCTATCTCTGGTTCGTATATCTTATTGTTGCTCTTTTGTGTTCTTTCATTCTCACAACGTATTTTTTGTGTTTCAGGAGTATAATGGGCCAATTGGTGGGCAAACAATGCCCCATGTTACTTCTCCTGCGTCTGTTTCTTCAGGTGATAAACTAGTTTTGTTAATTTTTGAAACAAAAACTAATTAAAATTTTTTTTGAAAAAATGTTTCACGCTATTGAACTTATCAATATTTTTTGTAAATTTAGAATAATTTAGATAACAACGGCGGTTTCTTCAGAGCTGACACGCTCAATGAAGGTTTCGTTTGAGCCTTCAAACATCCATCAGCTCGAAGAATACACGTCAGCTGACGTCAACGTCACATTCAGATTCCCACAAAAGGAGTTTGAGCAGGACAATTCGCAGCGTTTTCAGCTGAGTGTTGAGTGAGTTTGGGGATTTTGAAAAATACAATTCAATTTGTATTTTTAGCTCATTTCGTCCTGAAACCGCAACGGCGGACACGAAAACATTGGAGATTAGGAGGTCGAATTTTAAATTGGAAAATGCGTATTATACGAGTAATGTACGTTAATGTTTGAATAGTCTAAAAAAATAAGAATTCTATTTTAGACAGTAATTACTGTGAAAGGGCATCTTCTTGGAAAAACATCGATGAAAGTTCGCCTCGTACCTGCAAGCGATTGGCTCGAAATGAACGAAACGACACCGTTCGATGGCCTAGTGGCTGCTCGACATGCTGAAATTGTGCACGATGGCTCATGGCTCGATGTTTGGGTCATACGATCCGCAGACTCCACTCGACTCACCAAATATTTCGTTATTTCCGTAGTTCTTTTGATTTCGATGGCGAATATCATGATGGGCTGCGAGCTTGACATTGATGCCGTTTTCGGAACTCTGAAGAAACCAGTTGCGCCTGCAATCGGACTGTTCGCGCAGTTTGTTATGATGCCAATTGTACGTTTCGGACTTATTGTTAGATCTTAATAGTAGAACTGATTTCAGCTGTCATATTTGATAGCGTACGCTATTTTTGTGCCTCGCGGACTGTATTCGATGGCACTTGGACTGTTTGTAACGGGTTGCACACCCGGGGGAGGAGCTTCCAACTATTGGACTCTACTGTTTGAAGGAAATTTGAACCTTTCGGTTTCTATGACCTTCATATCTACTGTGTTTTCTTTAGGTAATTTATTCAAACTCTGACATTTGACAGTAAATCGTATTTCAGTTTTGATGCCGACATGGCTTTACTTTTTGGCTGGTCCATTTCTCCAGGGTTTCAATTCGCATGCCGTTATAAAGGTTCCATATGGCAGAATTGTGAGCTCTTTATTCTCACTCATTGTTCCTTTACTAATTGGAATTGGAATCAAGAAATGGAAACCCGAATGGGCAGCGAAGTCAAGAAAGGTACGATACGGTATAAACAAAAAATAAAAAGTCCGATGTAATTTTTCAGATGATGCGTCCATTTGTCATTATTGTGATGATTTTTGTGATTGTGTTCGGATCTCTCACCAATCTTTACATGTTCCGTCTTATCACTGTTCCAGCGCTTGTTGGTGGATTAGCTCTTCCATGGTGTGGCTTCATGTTCGGATGTTTCTTTGCGTTGCTAACCAAACGATCACCTGAAGACGTTACCGCGATTGCTGTTGAAACTGGAATCCAGAACACTGGAATTGCTATTCTCCTTTTGAAAGCTTCGTTCGATCAGCCGGATGCCGATATCGGATCGCTGCTGCCTGTAATCGTTGCCGGATTCACACCGCTTCCTCTTTTGCTAGGAGCTGCTGTGCATTTGACAATTAAGGCAATGCGCAAGAGACGTCTGGCGGTAATATTAATATTAATCTCGATCACAATTGAACGTTTTGATTTCAGACTGTCGATCTTGAACAAGCCGAAAAGGCTGCAATTGAGTTGATCGATTCGAAACCAGAAGTTTGTGCCATCGAGAAGAAGCAAAAATTGGTTGATGAGAGCCTTTTGCCACAACCTCAAAAATTCTAATCTCTTTTTTGCAAAATATTTAGAACTCACAGTGATAGCGAGTTTAGGAGCTTTTATTTTACCACCAAGTATTAATTTTTTCAGTTTAAATTATTTATTGATAGATTTCTTTGTTTTCTTCTCTCAATTGTAGTTATTTAGTTTAGAATAGGTTTCTCCGCAGAGAAATATTGCAAATTAGGAAAAATGTGATTTTTATAAGCATACCGTATCCGGTTAGTCGATCAGCTTCATTATCCCGATTGCACCAAACCCCTTTCCCTATCACCAAATACATTTCTCATATCTCAATGGGCTTATGTTCCCGCTTTTGATCTACCGGTATATGTGTTATTAATTGCTGTTTGATGAGTTTTTGCATAAGATTTAGATTTTCCCCCTCTTTCCGCTTCGCTGCTCTCCTAAACTTTCTTCAAAGATCTCGGAACTGTGCACAAGAATAAAGAGTTTACTTTCTTTGGATGTTGTCTCTTTTTTTTTTTAAATCTTTTCTCTTCTCAAACTAAAGTGCTGCGCGTAATCAAAATTAAAAATTTTACTTGCGCTGCTTTGCATTCGAAAATCTTTTTTTTCGTCGTGATTTTTTTGTTCGAATTGTGTTAAGGCTGGCCCTGTCGAAAAGCATATCGGCTAATTACATTTCGAGAATGCCTTGCCAAGTTTCAGCAGTCTTTTACTCGATCCTGCGTAAAGTCGGTGTTAGCCCCCCTCTCAACAGTTGTCTTTTTCAGCCGAAAGGTGAACGAATCGAACAAAAATAATTTTAAAATGTTTTTTGGACCTCTAATATTTTTTTCAAATATTATGGTTTTCCATTTATTGCTTTACGAAATATGAGACAAACCATTACTGGTAATTATGCCCTACCCTGTATTCTAGAACTTTTCGTTAAAATCCTTGTGGAGGTATAATTAAATCGAGTACTGTATAAGGCTATTTCCTGTTATTATCCTTATTATTTGTAGAATAGCGAAGTATTCGAAGAAAACATCCCACATCCAATTAATTAGCTAAACACGATGTAATTTTGCACGCATAAATGCATAGATTTCAAAGAAGATGATTAAAATGTAAATAAATGGATTCATATGATGAAACACCAAATTTCCTTTAGACTCGCTTTTTTTGTATTGTTGAGAAATGACAAATGTAACCAGGTGTCGTGGAATCCTGCGTTTTGTACGCAATGAGGCAGTTACCGTAATGCTAGTAGCGATTTACGGGGTACTTTCTTTTTTTTTTTTAATTTTTCGCTCAACTTTCGTATTTTTTTTCGAAGTTGTTTATTTTGTCGAACCCGAATTTAAAAATTTATTTAGCAGAATAATATTATGCACTTTTAAACGATATTTATCAATGTTATTTCACGCTCTAAAAATTATTTTGAAATAGAGAATTCAAAAACAAGATAGTAGAAACGCGTATTAAGAACCCAACACGAATAAATAATTTTATTAACGACAAAATATGGTTTTTTTAATCGATGATGTTTTTATCAAAAAATATCGATAAATACCGTTTAAAAATGCATATTTCTGCTAATTAAATGTTTAAATTCGTGTTCTACAGATTTTAAATAAACAATTTCGAAAGAAAATGCGAAAATAGAGCGAAAAATAAAAAAAAAGAAAATAAGAAGTTTTAAAAATGTACCCCGTAAATCGCTACTAGGATTACGGTAACTGCCTCATTGCGTACAAAACGCAGGATCCCACGACATCTGGATACATTAGTCATTTCTCAACAATAGATATTTACTCTAAAAAAAATGCCGAAAAGAGAAACATTGCTTCAAGAAAATGCGTTTTTTTTTACAGCAAAGTTTGATTCGTAGTGATTTTTTTCAAGGAAAATAGCTTTTCAAAAAACTGTAATAGAAAAGTTGTATCTGATTTAAGATTTAAAAGATAATTGTTGAAAAAAAATTTGGTCAGTGTCGAAATAACAAATTAATACAGCCAGTAGATGCTCGTCAATCTCGACTCTTCAAATTTCAATTTTTTCCATCCGAATATTTTAGACCTAAATAGTCGGCGTCCGGCGACTGCTGTACGCGGGTAGATTTACGGGAATGCGTCTTTCTGTTGGTCTCCCGCGGATTAACTGGTTTTTTTTTTCGCATTTTATTAGTCGGTTCGATAATTTTTATATCGAATGACGTTGGACATTCAAGGAAATGTGAAACTCATCAAGAAAAATGAAGCAGTTCACGTGAAAACAGCAAAATAAGCATTCACGAGTGGCGAGACCTTTTCAAGGCGCATGCGCGAAAATCTACCCGCATACAACAGTCGTCGGACGCCGACTATAAATAAAAACATTTTGTCACTTTTTCTTAGTTTCGCTATACCTTTTGATCGAAGTAGTTTATTTTGGTGCCTTTTGTTCGAAATTCATGTGACCTACCATGTGAGTTTGTCTTTTCATCGGTTTATTTGTCTCTTCTCAGACAAGGGTTTTATTTTGAGTTTCTCGACATCCAGCAAGTTCATTGAATCAATTCTGCTCAGAAAAAATTTCGATATGATTTCATGTTTAATCAAGCAAACAATTTTATGCGATTCCTATAACCAATAATAAATGGTATATTAAACTTAATGAGACTCAATAGTTCTTTAAAAGGTCTTATAAGATTTTATTTAACAAAATAAAATACATATAACAGACTTCCTATAAAGTTTTTGAGTTTGCTCAATAAAATTTTAAAAGTTTTTAAAACGAGAATATTTTCTTAATTTTTTTGAAGAAATGTTTGACTAAAAAAAAGATTTTAATATTTTCAAAATTATTATAATATTAGATGATTATCCTGAAGTCCTCTTCGATAATTCCATCAAAACCAATTATTAATATTAAAAATACGCCAAAACATGCCCACTAGCTTTTGAATCATTCTTGGTTTATTGGTTTTCCGTTGTACGAGAACAACCGGTTTATGAACGATCAATGTTTTTTTTTCTTAAAGAGAGGTGTGGTCGTGTCTCATTATGATATACGAGTTCTGTTGATTTAAGGTTCCCTCAAAAACCAACATTTCTTTTAATGTAACCATTTTCTAATTAAAATTAGATGTGACTAGTTGATCTATGTATTACCATGTTTTCGGACCATCGAATGCTTTCAGCGCGGGAATTCAAATTTCGATTAAACTATGACAATTAGTGTACCGTACTACAGATGACTCTGAAATTTACACGACGTCTCTCTTCGTTTTTTGGCAATTGTAAATTATATTGTCAACACATAACCAGAAAATGATTCTTTCATTAATACTCGATCTTCTGATTTTGATGGTCTGATCTTTGAAGAATGGGATTAACAGTTTCTTTCGACGCTACCGTTCCAAATTAGCATATCCACTTGTATCAAATCATATTTAAATGCGTTTCGGTGTACATATATGCTAATTCGAGCCCCCAAGTTCCGCGCTGTGAATTCAGTTGGTTGTATTTGTTCTGCTGGTGTGGTCCCCACGTGTTTTTGATTCGCCTAAACGAACGCAACACACTGGCATAATCCACAAAGGTCCCCATTTGTTTGTGTGCAGCTCTTTTTTTTTGCAAAGCGGTTTCGCCGTATTGCTCTTTGCAAAAGTGCAAATATTGCGTCTGCTTTGTGTTTGTTGCGAAGTATTTATATTATCGCTCGATGATAATTCACACCGAAATCGCGGCCAAGTGTGTATTTATAGAGTCGAATGATACGTCGTCTCCGATTTTTGGTGCATTAGACTTTGAACTAGACTATAGTCTTTGATTCGGATAAAATGGTCCGAATTTTGTAGTGATAAAAATAACGATGACTATAATGTGACTTCTAGTAGTTGTGACCAACAAAATGTCACACAAAGGCTTTTATTTATTTTGACAAGAAAGGAGTACTGTAGCACTTAAATTCAAGAGGAAATTATTGAAAGCCTACTATGTTTTTTTTTTGTCTTAAATAAAAACTGTAATTTGACGGTACAGAGAAAATTAAAAAGAAAAATCGGCAACCATGAAATTCATGGAATTTTTGTTTTTATTAGTATTAATGTAGAAGCATGAATTCGAATAATAAGCTGGAAAAACCTAAAATGGTAAAAAATGAACCGTGACATTCTGAAAAAGCAGACATTTGCATTCGAAATATCATGAAGGTGGCAGCCAAGCAACGAATATCTACATTCTAAAATGTGATTTTACTTTTTGAAAACCAATTTATTTTATAATTCTAAATGATTTCCGAATTTCGCGCCCTCGCTTCATGATTGCTACCGATGTTGTATACTCATTAGCATTGCCGACATTCCAATGTTTCTGTTCGATTGTTTGCTCTTGCGATAATAATTATTGACTGGCTCAATAAATGCCGATAAGATACTGTAGACCATAATTCACTGATAAAAACAAGCGACGTGGGGAAACCCCTTTTCTAGCAAACAAATATCAAACTCCAATGCTGGAGTCGATTCGTGTCTTACAGTGACCGTTGGTCGACGGATCCGTCCGTCTTTTGAGTACATCCATCCACTAGCAAATGTTGCGATGGGGTAAACAATGCGGGTTTGCAGAAAGGGGAAAAAATGATTTTCCAAGAATAAATAAGTCCAGTTGTTTCCCTTCCCGATGGATATGCGCCTGTACTTGGCGAGAAAAGAGCGCCGTGCAACATACTTTCCGGATTATCTTTGTACCCGATCTGGTCAGGTAATGATGATAGTAATCGTGGTGGCACGCGCAATGATGATTTGTAATCAAAGACGATGATGATGAATCGGCTCTTCTTTGTTGTCATTGACGGTCTGTTATCGGGATATTACGATTGGTCGTCTGTAGGTAACGAATCGTTGTAAACAATTAGACAAGAGGCCAATTGTACATTAATTGTGCCATTCAAGTTGGCGCTGATCCCCCCACCACGCGCGCGCAAACCATTTCGTTATTTATTTTCTACCCACTTGTCATGCGTCATGAATTTATTTGGTAAATTCGGTTACTGTTTGTTCAGCAAATGATTCATCGGCATGAAACATGCCGATGATCAGCGTCAGAGTAATTTTCGACAATAGAATCGCACCGTATTGTTCGGGCGATCCTTACCGTCGATATTGGTTCAATATTGGTACACATATTATTTTTGCCCAAAAACTTATTAGATTGCTGCTGATTCGATGGTGTTTTTTTGTTGGCGCTGTTGTCGTTCGACGTTCGGCGTTCTTCTGTGCCCGCCACTGCATCTGTGTCGGTGTGTGCGTGTGCGCGGTGTGGCCCAACCAGTACCACCAGCAAGCTCGTACTATAAGGTCGCGACGACTCGATTGCGCGCACGCACATTGACATAATCGAGACGATCAGATGACCGGCAGTAAACATTGAGGAGGAGACCAGCTGGGTCATGTCAAGAAACGATGGTGTAGGTGGAATGCGGCGGCTGGTGGTGCGCGAAAATGTGTTTTCTTGATTCCGATCGCCATCGGCGTTTTATTGAGAAGCTCGAATTTCACTTTAAATAGAGTGTTGGCAGATTGGAGATTGAGAAATGACGTATGACTGAATTTCGAAACATTGCAGCAATATTTAATGTTTTTCTAAAAAAAAATTGAATGACTATGCCTATTCATTTGAGAATTGTGTAGGTCGGACGAATTTCAATCGAATTCGTCTCCCTATTCATAAATAATATGAATGATGGCATTTAGTGACATTTGAACTGCTCACTTTTTATGATGGCATCATTTTACACGTTATGCTAAGCATACTTAATTTAGTTGGTCTGCATAATTATAAGCGCATCGCACACCGCCCATTAGTGGTTTGTATCGCGCCTCATAGATCAGAATGTTGGCAGTGTCAAAAGTCAAAATTTGATTTCGCTGGACTTTGATTGTTGTCCGTCGAAATCGCGATGACGACGGCCGCCGACAAAATCAGCTGCTGGCAAATCGAAGCAACTACGTAATTGCTTTCTTAACGCGCGAATGAGTCGCGCACCAAGTTCAGATTAATACCTACGGGGGAAGTCAGGAAACTAAGATTGGCCACTTCGTCGTAACGTCGATTTGGGTGTCGTCAACACGTATTGTTGATATTTGAATTGTTTTCAGCTTTTCACAATAGCTTTTTTTGTTGAGTTCGCGTTTTGACGTTCAGTAGATTGTTTTGTGCAGCCGTTTGGAAGTGTCCCTTGTTTCGTTGTTGCCGAAAAGAGAGGTCCGCAAAAAAAAACGAGCGAATGGCGTAGAGATGGCCAGAAAGCGCGACGGATCATCGAGACACTGCGCTGGTTGAAGATAGGCCGACGACCACGACGACCCGTTCAGACAACCGCTGTCCCTCCCCGTCGTCCGTCTCCCATTGAGTTTTGCAATCCCACGAGTGAAAGAGGGGAGGCGTTTGGCAGTGCGCCAAAGCCACGCCCATCTGTTGGCCGCTCGCCAAAACACGTGATGGAAGAACGTGCGCGCACATTGCGCGAATGAGAGACGCAGAGACGGCGCGGCGAGGAATTCTGGCAAGCGGCCAAGAAATTACGGACATGCTAGTCGTGTCTGTCGCCTCCTTTCACCTCGTGATAGTAGTTGGATGGTTTTATGTGTTTTCTTTACTTTGACTGGGTGGTCCCTCGTACTTCAATGGTTTAATACCGATTTTGTTTGTTATCATTAAAAATTTGCCGCCGATCATTATTATTTTTCGTGTTGCCTTAAAAAAAAAACAGAATTCTTCGAAATGACACATAATAAATCAGCCTTGGTTCTATTATTATTTTTTTGAATTCTTGTTCTTTTTTTAAGTGTCAAAAACCATTTTTCGCCGTCAATTCGCCTAGCCATTTAATACTAATTCTTCATCACTCTTGCTAATGCCCTTTTGAACTATGCGTTATCCTAATCCAATTTATTCGCAATTTTTCATACTACTAAACGCCGCAAAACATTTTCATAAACTACTGCCCAATTTTCGTCGTATTCATTGTTGTTTCTTTTGCACATTTGTATCATAATTGAATTCTCATTTCGCTCGATTTGCAAACATTTCGCATTGTGCGCACTTGTCGACTCGAGAAAATTCCTCCTCACCCCCCCCCCCCAATGTTTCTTTTTGTTCGTGTTCCGGCTTCTTGTCATTGTCTCTCATTTTGTGTCCGAGAAACTTGGTAATGAAATCGTCGTCAAGTTGAGACAAGACCAACAAAAAAAAAGACGGAATTCGGGGTCTCTTTTTGATACGAAAATTTGTGTGTCGTCGTCTTCTGGGCTTCAAATTTGGAGGCCAACGGATGCCCCGAAAACAACGAGTGAGGGCGAGATACGCCGTCCGTTTTTTTTTTCCTTGTGCTGTGCTACTGCTGTCATTTCTTCGTCTTCCTCGGCCACTTCTTGTTCTTCATTTTTTCACTATGAGCTGCAGAAAGTTCTCTTGAAAGCGACAAACAAAAAAAAAACTCCCCACGTTGGTGGCAGCAGTGCGTTCCGTGTCGTACTAGTGCGCCATCCGCTGATTTTTGGACGTTCATGTCTGTGCTCTCAACGTGTCTTTTTGTCTCGAATGATATAATGGGCCAACGGAGTTGTGTGGTGGCGGCTGGTTGAGGTGGTACCTGGAAAAACATTTTTCCGGCAACTGAGAACGATGAGCAGCGTGCAACCTCTGACACCTGTTGGCCCCGATAGCGAATTGATTTATTGCAAAGTGCAAAGCCGCTCTAGGCGTGATTTGTGATCGCGAATGAGCACAATAATCGGCAATGAGGAATATAATATTGCACTTTGGACCGAATGATAGGCTTCACTAATCATTTGAACCTCAGTCTTCTCGTCGTACACCTTCTTGTCAGATTCAATGTTCGTCAAATTCGTCGATGCGACACCAAATAAATATAATTATTTTCCTTTCACTATGCACTTCAAAACCCACAACATTTTTTGTGGAAAATCCGCTGGTTTCGGTTGTTCAGCTTTTAGCGTTTCGCGAGGGTGTCCGCCCTCGCATTTTATTGTGAACGACAGTTTTTTTATGAAAAAATAAACTAAAAAAATGTAATAATAATGTTGGCATATAAACCGATACGCAAACGAATTGATAGTTTTGATCGAATATTTGGTGTTCGATCCATTTTTTATTGTCCTCAATTCGAGTTTGTTTGGCTTCCAAAACGTTCTGATTGTTACGCACTTATGACAACATATTCTGTTTAATCGGAATCCAGCTGAAATTTGCCCCTCGACGTAAACTCCATCGCCATGATTTTCTCGATTATGTCTATACGCTGTTGCTATTTGCCATTTTTAAAGTGCAACGTCTTGTCGGCTCGATTTTTGAACTATTCGAATCAAACACCTTACATCCTTCTTCAACACTGATTACCGTATCGAGTTTCCATCTCATTAATCTTGTCGCTTCTTCAACGATTCTCATGCTTCTCTGAATCCGAATCCGTTTTCAAATAAATCATAAAATGATGTTTGGCGTTTCATTAGCACCATATCAATAATTTATCGGAATTCAATTGATAGCGTGCTTTGCCGCCTTTGTTTGCAAAAAATCCCCAATTGTAAGCAACTAGGAATGACATCACTTCTTCGTCGTTTTTTGCGTATTGGGAATGTGTCGAATTTCGAAATATTGCGCCAAAAACTAGGTATTTAGCATATATATATATATGAAGGCGATTAGTCACACGACGAAATTGTGATTCTCGACGAGAATTCATCGACGATACAGTATGCCAGTTCTCAGTGGTGTCACACTTTCCGCCTCTCATTGTCAATTCGTTTTCGAAATAGCCGAATGACTCAAAATAAATGCGCGAACTCGTGATTCGTCATGCGTTCGAGAAGACAATCAGCTGGTCAGCGTCCGTCGATTTCTTATTGCTCAACGAATTGCTCTAATGTGCTTTTCGTTCAGCCTTCGTCTTTTATTTGTTTTTTTTTTTGCTTCATTTATGTGTTTTATAATGAGGCTGATGCACGTGATGCGATTTTCGTCCCACTATTCGCCATTATTTCTTTTTTTTCCGTTTGGTTTTGCATTCGTCTCGATTTCTGGGATTCACGTCCGCTTCCATCATTTTTTTTGCCTTATTCTTGTTCCTCTTCTTCTTCTTCTCACCGTGAAGCGAAATGTAAGCAAGATCACGATGGTGATGTTATTTATTGATGTTAGCGCTTTATTTATGGCGACTTTGAGTAATGTTGTCGTCGTCGTCGTCGTCGGAGACATGTCGGATTTCGCGTACCGTATTCTGTGATGACAACACCCCCCAACCTGACACAATTTATGACGGCGCGAAACTATGTGTATTCGAAATTTACATATATAATTCCCATGCCATTTGTGTCACTGATGTTTATTTATACATTGAATGAAAAAGATCATCCTATAGACGTTTTTTTTTTCAAAATGGAATGAGAGGTAGAAAATCAATTCTATTATCATTATTATCATTATTATAATTCTATCATTATCATTATTGTCATTATCTATTATCATTATTATCATATCTATTATCATTATTATCATTATTATAATTCTATTATCATTATTATTATTATTGTGGGAAAATACGGCGAAAATCGAAAAATCAAAAGTCGAACACCCACGTGGAAAATATGAAAATGTAACCGCAAATATCATTACGACTATTTGCGGACTTTTTTGCAAAAATTTACTTTTCCTTCGTTCTTTTGTACATGTATTGTGCAACGTAATCGAACAATCGTTTGGGATATAATTGGACAGCCGGAAGTTGACAAGCTCGTCAAGGTTGTTGTCAATCTCATGGCACAATTTCAAATATTCGTGAGACCCGTATAGATTACTACTAATATTATTACTATTCCCAACAAGAACCCCTCAATCGACTTTCAATTCCCAACCGTGCGTGTTTTTCTTGCCAATGATCACCGTGACAATGATCAGATGCTTCGAATCCTATCGCATCTGAGTTTGGTTGAGCCCCTCTTTCCAAGCTGCTATTTCATGAGCGAAGCATATCTATTTTTGTTTTTCATTAGAAGATTCTGGCGCATTTTCTCAATGACGCAACGGAAAACATAATAAAAAGATTTTGTTTTGAGCCGGCTGGTCCATATTTGAATGTCTGTCGATTGCCGAAAAAGAGTCGGCAAATTTCTTTGAGAAATTAATGCTTATGATAAGCGAAGTGGAATTTGCGGTTAAATTCGCAGTTGCGAATGATAAGAATCACGAATTTTGAATTGCTGATAAGGTAAAACTGACAGATAGATAGATGGAATGATTTCCTCAAAATTGCCACTTGCCGCCTAGTGGTGCCAGTCAATTCGCAACAGTACCTAGATAGATACGTGCGTGAGAGAGAGAGTGAGTGAAATGGTTTGGGGGCATCGCTCGATTCCCGAATTCGGTCCCCTTTCGAAAACGATCAAATAATTCCGTATACCGTAGCCCCCGTGTTGTTCCAAAGAATGTTGCATTCCATCATTTTTGCTATTCTTTGGTCTGCAAGACACGCATTTTATAGTTTAATAGGCCGATAAAATGGCGTTTTATTTGGTGATGAAGTCTCTTGGTTCGATCGGGTCTGCGGGATCAGACAAGTTGTTTTCGAAAAGAATTCCACTGAAAATTTTATAGTTTGCAAACACTACTGTATAAAAGGCGGAATGTTGTTGATAAGACATCGAACAAGTTATCGATGCGAATGTTTGTTTGTGTTTTTGTCGCAATTAGTATCGATTCGAAATTGATTGCTCGCCGAGTTGTCGATCGCGTTGATCGGCTTGTTATTTACTTGATTAAGTTGCTCATCAATCACATGTTCTCATCTTGCAAAACTTGCGTCGGTTCGAAGAAGTAGTAGAGGCGGTCTCATGCGGAAACCCGCTGTCGCTGTTAAACTCACCACTTGCTGATATATATCACGTGAAGCAAACGCGGAGCATTTTTTTTTCGCTCGACCCATTCTCCTCTTCTCATTCATTTCATTAGTTTATCGTACGATTTAGCGTTCGTTTCATTTCGATTCGTTTTGGGTTTCAATTAAACTCCTGATCGCCAACGATTCATTTTGCAGATCTCGGAGGTCGGTCGGTTGCAAAGCTTCGGATCCGACAGTTGTGCAAATCCAAATATCGAGAATACTGGGTGGCAAGTCGGCTATTTAATTCAACAAAATTAGTTCATCTTTCGATTCGAATTATTTGTGCATTTATCAATCGAATTTCATTGACGTTATCAAGACGTTTCGACGAAATTTTTGAATTCCCCGCCCACACCAATGTTCATTGTAATTTGATAGGGGCTTCTTGTTCATTATCTAGTTTCGTATATCCTTGAATTTCGACAAACGATTTTAATCCGTTTTAGCGCCACCCTCGATTTGGTTGTCGTTACTCTAATAACGAGGTGCGCGTACATGCATGTGTGTTTTGAACCGGTGCGGCTTAATCCAGAGCTCCTAATTGCCCGTTTTCACCACACCTCACATTCAACGCACTGGAAATTATGTTTTCGATGAACAGCTATAAGTCAAAATTAAAAAGCAGTGAGAAAATTTTGTAGAAAAAATATCTCAATTTTTTTTGCCAATGCCTTTAAGGGCATTCGTGTTTCTGAATCAAAGTGTGACCTAATAAAAGATTTTGTTTTGAGCCGGCTGGTCCATATTTGAATGTCTGTCGATTGCCGAAAAGAGTCGGCAAATTTCTTTGAGAAATTAATGCTTATGATAAGCGAAGTGGAATTTGCGGTTAAATTCGCAGTTGCGAATGATAAGAATCACGAATTTTGAATTGCTGATAAGGTAAAACTGACAGATAGATAGATGGAATGATTTCCTCAAAATTGCCACTTGCCGCCTAGTGGTGCCAGTCAATTCGCAACAGTACCTAGATAGATACGTGCGTGAGAGAGAGAGTGAGTGAAATGGTTTGGGGGCATCGCTCGATTCCCGAATTCGGTCCCCTTTCGAAAACGATCAAATAATTCCGTATACCGTAGCCCCCGTGTTGTTCCAAAGAATGTTGCATTCCATCATTTTTGCTATTCTTTGGTCTGCAAGACACGCATTTTATAGTTTAATAGGCCGATAAAATGGCGTTTTATTTGGTGATGAAGTCTCTTGGTTCGATCGGGTCTGCGGGATCAGACAAGTTGTTTTCGAAAAGAATTCCACTGAAAATTTTATAGTTTGCAAACACTACTGTATAAAAGGCGGAATGTTGTTGATAAGACATCGAACAAGTTATCGATGCGAATGTTTGTTTGTGTTTTTGTCGCAATTAGTATCGATTCGAAATTGATTGCTCGCCGAGTTGTCGATCGCGTTGATCGGCTTGTTATTTACTTGATTAAGTTGCTCATCAATCACATGTTCTCATCTTGCAAAACTTGCGTCGGTTCGAAGAAGTAGTAGAGGCGGTCTCATGCGGAAACCCGCTGTCGCTGTTAAACTCACCACTTGCTGATATATATCACGTGAAGCAAACGCGGAGCATTTTTTTTCGCTCGACCCATTCTCCTCTTCTCATTCATTTCATTAGTTTATCGTACGATTTAGCGTTCGTTTCATTTCGATTCGTTTTGGGTTTCAATTAAACTCCTGATCGCCAACGATTCATTTTGCAGATCTCGGAGGTCGGTCGGTTGCAAAGCTTCGGATCCGACAGTTGTGCAAATCCAAATATCGAGAATACTGGGTGGCAAGTCGGCTATTTAATTCAACAAAATTAGTTCATCTTTCGATTCGAATTATTTGTGCATTTATCAATCGAATTTCATTGACGTTATCAAGACGTTTCGACGAAATTTTTGAATTCCCCGCCCACACCAATGTTCATTGTAATTTGATAGGGGCTTCTTGTTCATTATCTAGTTTCGTATATCCTTGAATTTCGACAAACGATTTTAATCCGTTTTAGCGCCACCCTCGATTTGGTTGTCGTTACTCTAATAACGAGGTGCGCGTACATGCATGTGTGTTTTGAACCGGTGCGGCTTAATCCAGAGCTCCTAATTGCCCGTTTTCACCACACCTCACATTCAACGCACTGGAAATTATGTTTTCGATGAACAGCTATAAGTCAAAATTAAAAAGCAGTGAGAAAATTTTGTAGAAAAAATATCTCAATTTTTTTTGCCAATGCCTTTAAGGGCATTCGTGTTTCTGAATCAAAGTGTGACCTAATAGAAATTTATTCATGTACCAATTTATTAGAATCTCTACTCTTTCGCACTGCCATTGTTTCGTTTCGGTATTCTTCTCTCACGCCATCAAACGACAGCTGATTTGGTCATGTGAGTTTGGCGGTGTCAGAGTGAGTGAGTGCGCAAAAAAAAAACGGAAAGAAAAACACCTGAAACCACGCAACCAGACTTTCGCTATTTTTTCTTTTTATGCTTCTTCTTCTTCTCTTTTAGTTTTTCTTTTTTATGTTGGTCTCGTGCTTGTGCCGTCCATCTGGCAACAAAATGAAAACTGACGTGCGGTAAATTGAGTCAACTCGAACCCCACAAGCTTTAGACCCCTTCAAGGGTTCGCGTCTCTCTCTGTTTCTCTTGCTCTCGATGCACTTATCACGTATTCATTCCGTCACCCCTAGTCATTTTTTTTTTCGTCGATTGGAAGCTTGCCGCTTTTTTTTCTTCGTTTTTACTTGTCTTGCCATTGTTCGCTTTTTTCTCTATTTCAGTCCAGAATTCTTTACTAGTGATTCGAACTCGTTCAATAATGCCTAATCCTTGTGTTATAATCCTTTTAAGTGGTCGGTTTAAATATTGAAATCTGGTGTTCGAGGCTAAAGTTCATCGAATTTGATTTTGTTGACGAATTGATACCGAAACATTTTGCCAAACCCGAAATGTTGCAGACATTTATTGCCGTTCCGAATTTTTATTGGCATTCCTTTACAGTCGGTTCTCTTGAGACCATAATTTGCTGGTCGCAGAATGTCCCACCTCCTACCGTACAACGAATCATGCACTTTGCACTTGTCGACCGATAAGTGTCAATATCAAAAGCTCATTAAATGCAGAGTAAGCTTATCAAGATGCAATAGAGGTGTTTCATTGATGTCTCGAGAAATTTCCAGAAATCAGTTATCAATCACTCGAATTCTTCATCTCTTATGACGCAATGTTGCTCCGCTAATTGCACACTTGTTTCGAACCAAGATGTCCGTCGTCGCTGATTCGTCCATTTTTTGTTTTCGAATATCCCGCCCATCTCTATTGGTTTATCGAAACGCACACCTCGCCTCCATCCATGCCAAACGGTGACTCTCGTTTTCGGCCTAATTGATGGGCTCCCGCGGGTATCTTCCCGCCCCCCTTCCCGTCACCATGTGTGTGTCGCTCGTCGTCTGCTGCATCTTGATCTCTCATGTTATCTAGCGCATTCCTTTTGATTTCTCTCCGTGTGCGTTTTGTTCGTTTCAATGAGACGAAGAGACCGTTTAATTGATTTTCCAAATTGACCGTGTGATTTAATTTCTTTATGACTTTTTTGTGATTCGTATATTTTTTTTTAGCGCTCGACCCTCATCTAACAGGTTTAATACCCGTTAACTCCGGCGCTTTTCATATTTTTAAATACTATTATTGCATTCTCTCACCCTCGTTTATTTTTTTCGCAATCTTCATTAATTTTATTCTCTGGTGAGCCAAAGGTTATTTCTATGTGTTTTTGTCAATATTTTTGTATTATTGATAATGAGGCTATGAAGTTCTTTTTTTTTGCAAAATATTTTAAATTTAGCGGTTTATTTGTTTGCGGTGTTTGCACACTTGCGCCTTACTTTACGCAAAATCACATGTTGCGGCGAATTATCGAAATCTCCCATGATTATTTCGTATATTTTTCGCAAAAATTATTTGATTTTCTTTTCATTATCCGCTTATTTTTTTCTGATCATATAAACCGATTTTTACTATTAGCTTAATTGTTTTTTTTTCGTGCCATCGGCCGTGTCACACTGTATACATCGTCATTTATTCGCCTCAAATTCTCAATGTTATCCGATATCGCCCTTTGGCAGGATTTTGCGTTGCGTAATTTTTTTTCTCATTTTCATTATAGCATTTGCCCCGGGCAGCGAGCCAAAGCCACGCCTGGCGATTTTGTTTGCATAGGCTTGCCGCCAAAAACGAGCCGAATAAAGCACTTTTGAATTTGGCGCCCGATTGAACTCCGCCCACCACTCATCGCGTTCTCATGCCCTCTAGCGGTCCTCAATACGGTCTTTGTTGCGAAAATGAATGTGAAGCGAATAGCAAATGAACTATTCGAATTCGAAATTTTTTTCGCCTCAATTTGCAACCCGCGTTTTTGTCAACACAGCATTATATCCGGGTCCGCAGTAGTCCCATGTGTTGTTCCCCTTTTATGTGCTTAATTTTGTTACGACCAAATGCGAGATTCGTCGTCTCATTGGTGTCTCGTGTTGAGAACCGATTTCGCTTGAATCACTAATGCATTGACGCATTCGTCATTCGTTCTGTGCCCGAAACGCAGCTCCCAATATGTGTTCTGAATTGCGCAACCTGTGCGATCATCACTGCGAATCGACAAAAATTTTAATGGACTTCATCCGGAAAACTATTTGTTTATCATTACGCAAAGGAGAAAAATGAAATAAATAAATCAAGGCTCGGGTTTCATAGTCATATCAAAAACCCTCTTTTTTGTATACTTTTCCTTTCGTTTTTTTTTTGTTATTGTTAAAACGCGATTTCCAAACATTTTTGCCGTGCATTTGTTGATTTCATTTTGGCGATTTGTTGAGAAAATTGTCCAGCTCCCTCCACCTAGTTCTTGCTACTTCCTCGTGGCTCGAACATCAATTTGTTCGTGTGCCTGTTGCATCCGAGGGATGTTCGTTGTGCTGTCCCGTCCTCCCGCGGGTCGTTGCTGCACACGCGCGCTATTTTCAATGGAAAATGTTGCATTTTTATCGGAAATGTGTCGTCCGTCTGCTCTTCGGCTGAGGTCGGCTGGTCGGTCGTCGCTCACTCGTTGCGCCGATTGCGGCGGCGGCACCACTGAAACCGGCAGAAATCGTCGCGTTATAAAAAAATATTATATCAATTCTCTCCTCTCACGTTATATGTTCACAGATTCATTTCAATACTTCGTCTGATTTTTTATCGTTCGTCTATGCTCTCATTCTCGGCACAATTAACAATATCGTTTCGTTTCAGATTTTTTATTGCACAGCCTAATTGTACCGACGTCGGGACGACGATGCTTCTTCATTGAAGAAGCATTCCCAACTGTGTTTGTCTGATCTACAGTACGCCGAATTCGACAACTTACTGTATCTCATCTGATTTGGGTAAGTGTGATAGACAGTTACAAACAATTGAGGCCTCGTCCTACACAAACCTCAACGAGCCTAGTTGTGTACCTTCTGTTGGTAATCACGTGACTTGAAAATGTTAAACACGGTGTTCAAAACTTCCGAGCAACCCAACTACTCCTATTCGTTTTGATAACGGGCGCTTTGTTTTATATTTTTACCATTTTGGCGCCACAGAAGCGTGGAGCCATCGCGTTTGAGTCTCATGACCGGAAAATGACGGGGATTTTATGAGTGCTCAACTGATACTGGTTGTCATGTGATTACCATTTCTCACTCAGTTCGTTCTCATTCATTTTCGATTTTTCTTTTCAGGATGACAACTATTATGCGTTCCTTGTTTCCATCAAAACGACGTAAAACGGAAGATATCACTACTTCGGTGTTCGCCGAGACGAGCCGTAATGGCAACGGGCTTCTGCCGTCGTCGAGCTCATCCATCTCGTTGTCGGGACTGCTGCGAAACGCCGTCGTTGTACCATTGATGTCGTCATCGTCATCGGCACCCATTCGGGTGACAAATAATAATATGACGGCGAATGGACACCGTCGGCAACATTCGACAGGATCATTCAACAATTTTGTTTCGCCGCCACCGGCTTCGGAGCGGAATCGACAACGGAGTGTTAGCGGCGGACACGAAGCTAACAACAACAATAATAATGACTTGATTCCGATGATGCCGTATTTGGTTCCAATGTCGAAGTTATGGTAAGTCGACGTGTTTTGTTCATTTTCAGCCTAATTCGTTTCTTTTCAGCAAAAAATCATTCTCTACTATCACGCCTTCGAACTTGAGAATGGTGATTATTGAAGCGGATCAACGCGTTCTGTATGACACGATGACCGTGATTCCGGTGAGGCATGGACTTGTGCCAAACGCCAAAACTCTTTCGCCGTGCAAGGAGTTTCAATTTCTGCGTAGACGGAAAGACACGAAGCATTTGGCACAGCTTCTGTTTGGCGCGGTTCCCGTCGCCACCGGGTCCGAATCGTTCAAGATTCACGTTCTTGAGTTAGTCAATTGTGATCAATGAGAAATCATTTTCAAAATCGATTGCAGGGAAGAAGATCAAATTCTCGTTAGCAAGGTGTTCTTCATTCCGCGCTCATCAAAGAATGCCCAACAGCCAGAAACATCGGATGCCGAAACGCAGAACACTGTGAAATCGGTTGATGGCTGGATGCGAACGCACATTACTCGGTCGACGACGTCGACGCCGGAGACGTTTTCACGTGTACGGCACATATCGATCAACTTTGGCGATGAAGATGACGCGGCGTCATCATCGCCTACCTCGTCCAATACGCTACCGAGGGCATTCTCGCCGCCGCATCGCTTATCACGAAATCGAAGGCGCCAAATGGCACACAAGACGAGCCTTTGCGAGAATTGTAAGTTTCATTTTTTTTTAAGCGACAGCGTCTTTATTGTGAACCATCATCTGCTGGAAGACGTCAAATTTCCGCATTCCTCTATCGGCGGCGTACGCGCGCCGTGGCGTTTTTCATCGAACTTGTCGCATTATTACACGGTTTCTGACGGTGTCGTTGAAACATCATCAATTCGCAACGTTTGGATTGCCTGTGTATCATTTTGCGGGGTGTCATAATTGGAATTGACACACAAATATATGCATTTGGAAAGCCAACCAACAATTGATAGCGCGATTGATAGTGAGAAAGACAATGAAAATGTTGCATCTTGTTCGGAGTAAAATGAGGCAAGATTAAAAGATCAATTTTGACAAACGAGGAAGTCGCGATGATTGCAACACCTCGCCGTCGTCGTCGCACAGTGTCCGCCGTTTGCCTTCGTTCGCGTATTTGTCTTATTTCGTTATTTTTTCTTCTTGATTATGTCTTGTTAAAAGTGCATTGACAAATGGAAGCGACAGGATGATCAGAAATCACGTCGGTGGCTGCGTTTTCAGACTGATTAGCCGGCGAGAAAATCGGGTCGGGCAAATTGAAGGATACGCCGTCATATGGAATTTGGCAATCGTTTTAATTGGATTAGGGGTCGCTGAGTGAACTTGAAACTCGTGTCGTGTCACGTGGTGGTTTCATATAATGTTGTATGTAGGCGGCGGCGGCGGCGGACGATGAACAAACACACACATTCATTTTTTGTATGTGTGAGTGTTGTTTTCGTTGTCTGCGTTCGTTTTCATGTCTCCAGTGATTCATCGCATTGGAATGCGTTGGAATTGGGCGAGATGGACGAGGAAGAAAAACGCATACAAAGATGAGATTTTTGATATCCTTCAGCGATGAATCCGAAAACTTTCCAAATCTTTGCAGAACCAAAAAAGAAGTGGCCGAAGATTGTAAAAACCGATTTTTCAGCATCGTTTGCGATTCCATCAAGTCTCAAATCGAGATCTCGGCTGAGTTCGATAGGTTCGCAAATCAATGATGACGATCACCATCATTCCCAAGAGGGACGACAAATTGCCCTGGGACTGCTGTTCCCAGGAGCACAGCGACATTTCCTTTTCAAAGTACGAGATTGACCGTAGAAATGGATTAATTTGTAAAATTTGTTTTCAGCATATGCCTTTGATTGAAGCTGAGATGTCACGGTTTGAGAATCGAATTATGACGGCTGCTGGCCATCCGCCGACGTTCTTACACAACATTTCCAAAGCCTGGGATGAGATTGCTGGAATAATTTGCAATCTTCACAACGCGCCGCGTCTTAAGAATCCCGTGTGGCTCACGTTGAACGAGAATCCACGCGACGAGAAGTGCCTTGCGCGACAGTTTTGCAATCAACTCTCCTATCTTATTCACAAGTTCGACACCAAGGAGCAGGGCTATTTCTTGTCGAATCTGATCACAGCTGTGCTCATGCATCATATGTCGTGGGTGGCGAGCGTCGCAACACCACCGCTTCGTCCTGATATTCGACGGCGTTATGCGAACTCGATGAAAAACTTCTACTTTGGTATGAATCTCAATGAAGACGCGCATTCGGTCGGCTACAACGCGCAAATGGCGCAATATCTCGAACTCAATGGAAACGTCGGACTCCATCGGTCGGCGAAAGTGCTGGTGTGCGGAGAAGACGCAGATATTGTCACTTCGTTGTGCCAAATTTTGACATACTTCATTCGGTGTTCAGCCGTTAAACACATTGGTAAGACGCGAATTTTATCATTTATGTACTTTTTTTTTCAGATGATGACCGTTTATGGCAATTGCCAATCGAACAAAAATTCTCGCCGATCAACGCTGGAGTATCGGGTAGAATGGCATTCAGTCCCGACAAAAGTATGTGGTTTGATAATTATTATACTGTATAATCTGGCATGGATTGACACCTTTGCCATGGGAGTGAAAACGTCAATTCATCAATACGAAAAAATGGAGTGGTGGCGTGAGGTCATAAATTTTCGGGTGTCGATTCGAGTTTCGCGAGCGTCCGTTTTTTTTTCGACGACTCCCTCAGAAAAATGGGGTTTTGGAAACGCGCCAACAAGCTAATGTAATAAATAATTCTATTCAACTGCCCACCACCGCCACCGCCGCCATCATCATCGTCATTACGGCAATTAGGTGATGGGCGCCGAAAAACATCTGCCATCGCTTCAGCATTGAAGCAATGAGCTTAACGAAATTGAGGGATCCTAGATTAATTTTCGTGTTTTTTCAGTTGATGATGATCAATTTGTCGACGAATTTCTTCCACCACGCCGCACGCGCAAATCGCGAATTAATAATTATTCGTTGAATGCGACGTCGACATCATCATCATCGAGCTCCGCTGAATCGATACCGACTGTCGTTGCCCAGTCCACTCAGATATGTGTCGTCGAAACAGAATCGTCGTCATCGATTACGATTATTAATCGACTTGAATACCCATGTTGCGGCAATTCTTGTCGAAGTGACGATGAAGAGGATCTGAATCCGGAAGACATTTGGGCCCCACGATCAACTTCTGACGGATTAGGAAAAAGCTTATTCGCCGGACCACTCAACAGCTATTGCCCTCATTTTGTTGTTTCTGGATTATCAAAAGATTATATAGGAATGCCAGAACTAATTTCAAAGTGAGATTTTGCATTTTTTTTAGTAATTTTTCAATATTCTTGTTTTAGAATTTTTGACGAAGTTCGATGTACGTATTCTCCTTGTCATCGCGCCGTCGCAACTGCTTCTATTTCCTCGTCGCAATCATCTTCGTCTGTAAGCGATGTGCAGCTGCCGGAAAACGTGCTGATTTTGGCCGACATCGAGGAGCACCACATCAAGATTATTTCGGGCGAAGGATTTGACGAGGTCACGTCGCCTTCGGAAGCCGTCGTTTCGATGCTTGAGCAGTTCTCTGATCTTCACTCAGCGATACCGGTCAAACCGGAGTTTTTGGTGTCGATAATAGAGGATTCGCTCGCTCACATTGTTAACAAGAGCTTAACACTTGTCGAGATGGTCACTAGAGATGACACTGTAAGTTTATTTCGAATAGGACTGAAATGATTTTCGGGATTCCAGTGTACTGAACTGACACCAGATCGTGTTCGAACTATTCTAGGATGCGATCATTCCGATCTTCGGCTCATCGTCAATGTCGCTGCTGTTTATTGGCCGCCCGTTTTGTCGTCGGTATTTGGATGAATTTGACGTAATCTTCACGTTTTTTTTTTTGTTTATTTCCCATTTTTTGTACAATTTTGTTTTCAAGCATCCAATTGCTTCACTGGAGTTCCTACCATTTTTCTTTCATTCAACATTCTCAATCCGGTGTCATTAAATCGAATATATCTCAACAAAGCAAATCGAAGATTATTTCCGTTTTCCTATTTAAGTTTGATCGATTTTTCCCCGTTTCCAATGGTTTAATTAATCTTCTTTTGATTATTATGATTATTTATTTTATTTTAAGTGGCCCTACAATCATGACAAAACTTTAAAGAACCGTTCTGACGAAATTTATTGTTTGCAAAAAAAGCGTAGTGACCGGTAACCGAACACATGGCTCCTCTTTTTTTCCCGAAGATTTCCCGAGATTTCTATGTTTTCTTTCTCTTTCTCTATTTCTACTGGTCCAAGACCAAATTTCCCTGTACAGATATTGATTGGAAGCAGATTTTTGGTGTTAACTAATGTTGTTGATTGTCTCCACTTTTTTCACTGTGAATGATAATGTTTCGTGGCACTACTAATCCAGAACTCGTTCCGAATTTTGTTGTTTTCTTTTCACTAATTCTTCATTTTTTGTATTGTAGTCGCCAGCCGGTTGGTTTCCAGAAAGTTTGGTTCCATTCAATCAATCTAACACCCAAATTGTTTCTCTCTCTTTTGGTTATAATTAAGAATTTTATTATTATATTATTTTCAAATTTTATGCTTATTATATCCTCATTAAAATGGTCTTCAGAGTTTGTTTTCGTTCCATTTCAAAATTTCTTTCATCCGATTGTCGATTAATTGCTCATTCAATCTCCCCCAATCCTTCAATCAAGAAGACAATTCCCACCCTCCCCTCCGATTTATCTCCTTCTGAAACTGCTCATCTCATCAATTTTGCGTTCGGTGTTGAAAAAAGATTTTATGCGGAAATTTATTCCTATATATATATATATATATATACAAATATATATTATAATTATTATGATTGTTTTGGATTTGCAAAGAAGCCTATTGTCTATGGATTCCCAACCAAGTGTACTTGCGAATCGGTTTTCTGCGTCCACAAATTGTATCGGTGTTATTTCCGCAGAGGCGATTTAACTTCTGACGTGTATGCATATACAAATGAATACATTTGTATTTCTTGTTTTTGAATATAACGGAGATTTGAATAAATTTGTATTTATATTTCATGTTTTTTGTCATTAATCTAAAAGGAAAATTACAAATTTACCGGTGAAGAAAGAAGAAGAGAGCTTCATGGATTAACCTGAATTGGAAAAAAATATCAATCATTTTTTAAGCAATTTCGGCAACACATACAGTACTGTCCATAATGATGTTCGCCTAGTGTTTTTTGAGCATAACTTGGCTCAAACGCAGCCGATTTGGCTGAAATTTTTACTGTAAACGCTAAACACAGTTGCGCAACCTTGGAAACATTAAAACTGCCTCATGTTGAAAAATTAATTTTTTAAAAATTTTTTTTGTTTTTTTCGATTTTACCAATTTTTCATTTTTTTCAAACTTTGTCCATAAATTTTTTTTATTTGAAATTTGGACCTGAAACATGTTTTTAGTAATTTTTCAACCTTCTGGAAAGAAAAATTTCACGGCGGACGTTCAAAAAGCCATCGTTAATGGTCATAAGACTGGGTCGTCCAGAAGCCTTCTGGCTCAGCAGTTCCTGTGCTCCCGAAGAGGAATCCAAAAAGTTTTGCAACGATTAAGACAAAATGTACGATTTTTTAATCATTCTGGACTATTTCTAATCTATTGGGCTGCATTTTTGTTAAGAAATCACATGGCAGACCTTACAAAACAACTAGGCTCCAAGATCGGAACATCTGTCGTGCTTCAAGAGAAGATCCTAGACGGACTTCAGCAGATATCCAGATGCTTGTGGCAACGCCAAATTCTTCCATTCCATCCAGAAGAACAATTAGACGTCGTTTGTTGGAGAATGGACTTCATGGAAGACTCCCGGTGAAGAAACCATTGATCAGTGAGAAGAACCAAAAGACGAGAGTGGCATGGTGCAAGGATCATCTGAACTGGGGACGATGTGAATGGGTCAAACACATTTATAGCGATGAATCGAGGTTCGACTTGTTCGGAAGTGATGAAATCAAGTGGATTCGACGACCTATCGGAGCCAGATTCATGCCAAAGTACCACCTCCGAACGGTGAAGCATCTTGCAGGGTCTGGAGCTGCTTCTCCGACACCGCCATGGGACCGCTCCGACGTGTAAATGGAATCATGGATCGGTACCAGTACAAGGATATCCTGGAAACCACAATGAGACCTTGGGCATTAGCAAACGTCGGACGTGCATTCGTTTTCCAGCAAGACAACGACCCTGAGTGCATGTCTGGACATGTAAAGAATTGGTTCCAACGTCGCCGAGTTGATGTTCTTGCGTGGCCATCACAGATTTCTGACCATAATTCGATCGAACATCTCTGGGAAGAACTAGCATGGTTAGAGGGCTCCGAGCATCAATCGCCGACGAGAAGTTCGCTCAACTCGAAGCCGCATGGAGTGCCATTCCGATGCAGTGATCCGTACCCTCTTGGACTCGATGCCTCGCAGATGCCAAGAGGTTATTGATGCCAATGGATTCGCAACAAAGTATTGATAAATTTTAAACCGGTTTTCTACACATTTGTAATGTTTTCGTGTTCCTGAGACTTTCAAATCACATTGTGTCATTTTTTCCATTTTCTGCATTTTTATGAAATTTGTGATTTTTCGAAAAAAAACTTTTCTGCAGTATGCGATATCATTCAAACGCATTTTCAACGCGTTTTAAAGATATGGTAAAAATTTCAGCCCGATCGGCTGCGTTTGAGCCAAGTTATGCTCAAAAAACACTAGGCGAACATCATTATGGCCAGTACTGTAGCTTCCAGTTCTGTGGTGCAACTAATTTTGAGAGCACATTTCATGTTAGTATGCATAGTCAAGCCACTAAAACATCAAAAGTTTTTTCCAAAAATAGTAAATATGTACAAAAAAACCCAAAAACTCAATTTTTTAAGCTTAAATTACTCGCTTGGAAATTTGTAGATTCACTGGCCCTTATTAGCAGTGCTCGTTCTGTGATATCGCATTTTAAAACAAATCCAAAACACTCTGATTGAGATAAAGCAACATCATCAAACTCATATAATGTATTTTTAAATGGCAAGATTTCAAAATTAATCAACTAGAAACTGTTCGAGATTAATCAGTTGACCACTAACAGAAACGAAATTCACTTTTGAAGCTTCTTCGAACGCCAACAGCACATTATTCAAGCGAGATAAACTTGAAACTTCCATAAAACATGCGTTTGACCTGAAATGAAAAGAGAACAAAATAAAAGTGGATTAAAAAAGTACCGATGGCATATTATCGAAAAAACTGGAACAGCTGGAAGATGATGGGAGAATTTAACGGGTGAGAACACATTGTAGTCAACGTTTTCTACAGTATTCTCTCTTGACAGTAGTTCTCTATTAGATTGTAATCTGAAAGCGTGTAAGTGAAATTTTGAACGAGACCATTTGGTTTCGCACTTCAGAATATACAGAATGAATATATTAGAAATAGAAATATACATGTATATCATATGTAAAATTACAGTAGGCCTTAAACGTGTATACAGAAATTAACTGGTTCATTTTGTGCCAAAGATTGAATTAATATCTGGTCTAACTTTTTTAAATGCCCATTTCTCTTTATACCAAATGAAAATTGAAATTTCGGAGCTTTTGATAGAGTCGTTCGAAAAATGATGAATATTCAATAAAAGCATTTCACTAGGCTTTTATGACGACCGACGGGTATAATTCATGAGTGATAGTAATGAACGAAAAAGCCCAAATCCATTTTATATCTCTTAAAGACAACATCTTTGAATTCGTCATATGTCTGTGATTGTGTAGCGAAAAATCAAATATTTTGAACATTTCAGAAAATAATATTTGTCAACTAACATGAAAATTGGATTTGAAATTTAAATTATAAAAAGTATCAAATTAATTATTTAAATATAAAACCTATAAGCTTTTCGTTGTCTGAGTTTTTCCAAAAACTCGGTTTGCAATAAATGGTACTCTCTCCAATTCCTTGCGTTTCGGGCATTGCTGGGTGGCCAATATGGTGGCCGACATGCCTTTGAACGTGCGGTACCACGCGTCGGCTTCTGAATTTCAATCGATGAATTGAAAATGAAATAGCACCACTTTGATATGTCGAATGACGTCACTCGTTGGAAATTTCAGCATCTCCTCACCAAGAAATCGGCAAAGATTTCGATTTGCGTGAAGGTCTGGAAAATCAAAACGAAATTTGAGAATCCATTTCGACAAACTTTGCATTTTCAAAATCGTTTCGTTGGAATTTAATTTTTCAAAAGTCGGAAAGCAATTAGGCAATTTTTTTGCAAGTGTGCTTAAAAATGAAATCAAAAAGTTTCAAATGTTATGCAAATATTACAAATTTTCGTTGAATCTCGAAAATTTAATTTCGCCCGAGTTATTTTTGAAATTATTTCTTGGAATTTGATGACGCCTCAAATTTTCTTGGACGATTGTGCTTTTTCTGTAATCAAATTTCATTTAAAAAAAAACTATTCGCAAAAATGCTCAAAAACCTCGGCCTAAGGATAACAAGTCCCGTTCTTTTGACATGCTTGTAAATTTCATATCGGTACATTGGAATTCGTGCAGATTCAAGAATCGAATAACATTCGAATGGGCTCAATTCTTGCCCTTGATTATTCTGAATAATTGCTGAACCGTTCTAAAAATAGGTATAGAAAAATCAAAGAATATTGCAAACTTCGGCAAGAAATACAGCTTCTTCAGGATAAAGCTCGAAACCGGAACTTCCCGGAATTCCCATAGATTCCAAATGTTTACCCTAAGAATTCCACTATTTATACATTGTCCGATTAAGAAATTAAAATTACCGCGATTTTCAAAACCTTTAATGTTTCTTTTTCCGGCTCATATTTCGCAATTATCACTTTTTTCCTAAAAAACTTGAAAAAGAAAATAAAATTCCAGATTTTCCTTAAAAAAACCTATTCCATTTTGAATATCGAGGTTGAAAAAAACTAGCTACATATAACTAATTTGAAAAAAACACCGAGTTGTCTTACAAAATAGTGCTTCCATAGATTCTTACTTTCTTTTAAATCCGCCAACGTTCGAATGATTCGTCCTTTTCGCAATCTCATTCATCTCAAAAACCCAAACTTATTACAAAACTTCTCAAATCAGTTAAATACATTTTCCGCGATTTTGTACGGTTCATCTTTCCAATTATTTTCAAACCATAATCATTTGTTAAAATTATTTGATTACGATTATATGAGACAAACGCGAATAGTATGTGGATGGGAAGTGAAAACGAAAAATCTAGCGCCAGGGAAAAAACAGAAACAAAAGAAAAGAAAAAAAAACAATTGGAAACCCTATAAACACAAATATTTGATCATCTTTAAAATCGCTCATCACAAAATGATATATTCAACACAATTCTATTATACCGGATTCTTAAATAAGCCGAAAAATTATACACAACAGATTTTGATTTAAAAATTGTGATCACAGATTCTAAACCTATGGCTCACAACTCGGAAATTTACCATCGGAAAAAAAGAGCTAAATATTGAATAACACATATAAATAAAATCTATACACCTTAAAACAAATCAAGAGGCAAAAAGACTTTTCTACAAGCTCGTGTCACTTGCGACAATGGATGATCTTGCATTGGAAGGATGCTCGCGATCTTCGGTGGAAGCTTTTGACATTCGCTGTCATACTGAATATCAAGACTGTCTCGAACAAGAGCTCGTCCAAACAAATCCAGAGAAGCGAATTGAATATCCCTGAAAAGAATCAAGATTACATGTTCTTTTTTTTCAAACTCTACCGGAATATTGGAAAATGCGGCCCAACAGTTATATTTCCGTTGGCACCAACTCGTCGCGATTCATTGACCAACGTTTGAATTGCCTGAAATTCCACTAATATTTATTTCATCGAATTCCGGTCAAACCTTAAACAGTTGATTATTCTTAACAGCTTCTGTCACAGCTATCCATGCATTTCGCGATGGCACAATTTTGCCTTGAATTGGAAAATTCGAATTATTTGGATTCAGAAAATAAAGTGGCGCAACAGTCTGATGTTCAGTAGGAATGTCGAACACGCATCGGATGTGATGTCTCGGAGCAATCCAGCTAAACAATTGACTCGGTAGACCCAATCTACGCATGTAATACACCAGATTCCAGAAAACTACCGGATTCGTGTCTTTGAGACTTTCCTTCTACAATCTCACAAATTTTAGTATTACACTCATATTGAAACGAACCTTCATTGCGTCTTTGTCAGTAGTCAAAATTGTTTCAAGTTCTCTTCGTAGCACCAATGGACTAACGAATTCAACTTGAATTGTTTCATATTCTGAGGCTTTCGTCTTTTCGGGAGTCTAAATTAAGACAAGGCTCTATTTATTATCTTAACCGCTAACTCACCGAATTCCGACTAACCGGCAATCCGCCGGGCGCATACCAACTTCCGATCGGTGTTTCCATCCACCTCGTTTTGATGGTAAGCCTTGGCGCAAATACTCCAAATGTTGAGGTCGCTTCTGCCACAGCATCAGCTGACACTCCATCTGTGTAGCAATGCGGGCACACCGTATTCAGATTCTGATCATCAACTTTCCAACCGGACATGATCTCCTCGTCGTAGATCATTGTTCGGCAACTCGGACAAATTGTCGAAGATGACAAAATCACCTCCATTCGACCCTCCGGTTCTTTCACGCTCGATTCAGATGTTCCAGGAGTTTCTTCACGTTCTTTCCTCTCTCGACTCCTCTTCAATTGTAGATAAACTTCGCGCATCCAAAATTCTTCGCTCAAAAGGCAACCGGTGCTTCCACTGTCCAAAATGTAAGCTGGATCTTTTGAATTTATTTTGAATGGATTTTCCTGCAACAGACTATCGATATTTAAAAAGTTGATAATTTAAAACACCTTCTCATCGGAATGAATCATTCCGCTACCCATTGCTCCGTAAGATTTATTGAGTTTCGAAACTTCGCTGACAAGTGAAGAAACTCCAAGTCTGAAACGTGTTGGAACCACTGGAAATTCTTACGGTATTAATTGGATTACAATTACTCCCCACCATCTTTTACAACATCGTCATAACCTCGTTTCACCTGATTCACCAATGAATGAAGACTTGGGCTCGAATTAGCATCCAAACTATCATTAAATCCATGCTTTGGACTTTCTACAAGAAATCTCATAGATAAAAATATAAGCAATCGCTTACCAAACGTAGTACTTCGAATCATTTTAAACATCGGACTATTAGCGATTCCTTTAAACCAACTATTCGATCTTCCATCCGAGTTCTTTTCCGATTTCGGTGTCGTTTCCGATGAAAATGGCATTGAGGCGTGTTCGGCCAAGAATTTTGCTCTCGACGGCGACATTGTCACTTTCGAAATTTCCCTTTCCGATTTTTCATTATTAATTGACCTGGCTCCCAAGGGATCTTCGTCATCATCAAGACTTCGATACGTCACTTCATAATCAGCTGTTATCTCCACTTCTTTTTCTTCCTTCTCGGTGACTTTATCGCTATGATACCCATTATCGCTTACAGATTGAGTTTCATGGATTGAAAGGCGTCGTCGCTCAATATTTGCAAATTTCATAAATGCTTCATTTGCATTCACGCAAATTCTTTAAAAAAAAAATTCAGAAAATAGAAAAATTTTTGAAGGTTTTCTTACTGTAGTATCTTCCAACATCTGATGGCTCGCTGCCTCGCCGGGGTCGGCCATGTTGCATCCATTACAGCGCGATGGTAAATTCCATACGTCACTGCATTCTGTTCAAGACCCACTTGTTGCATCATCTAAAATATGAAAATAAGTCATTTAGAGATTCAAAATTTAGCAAAAAAATTACCTGAAGAACTTTGACCGCCATCGCCGGTTCGTCGTACTTTCCGCATAATTCGATGAGAATTCGATAGCAGACTTGATCCAATGGAAATATTTCTGTTCTCGCCATTCTGTGCAAAACATCGAAGGCAAGCCTCAAGATTTTCTTCTTGTTCGGCGCAGCGAGTAGAAGACTGTCCAATTGCATGAACCACAAGGAATACGAATAGAAAAGAAGTGTCTTGGCCCACTAAATAGAAAGAAACACATTTATTGGAAAAAATTCTTAAAAAGTCTTACATGAAGTGGATTTGTCTTGACCGCATTCGTTGCCGCCAATAATGATGATCGAGTTTCAGGTTTCGTTCGAACTGCTGTACACCGTGACGCTTCTAGAAATAGAAAATTCTATTGCTTCGTTATGTTTTATCACCAAAAATAATAATAATGATACTAGCGACATTTTTTTTAATGAAATAAACTCTTACCGAAATGAATCGGAACTTTTTCGCTTTCTCTTCCATTCTTCTCCAATCGATCCAATTGAAAATAATTGGTATTCAACCGAACAGGAAATTCCTATAATTCCAATATTGTATAATTTACTATTACCATTGCATTTCTTACCGTGTATTCAAACTGAGCTTCTTCGCCAGTTTCAGGATTAATGAATGGTTCGGGAGCAGGAATGAATACCTGAAAATAAAAAAGGTCATCCAATTGAGTAAGAAGTGACCACATTAATGTGCGTTTTAATAAATATGTGGGTTTTGAGTATTAGTGACGTTAATTGAAGGACATATGAACATATATGTAGAAGTGCACAATATCAGCCGTGGAAAAGAAAAAAAAGCATGTGGGAATGCAAAAATCAACAAACCATTGATGTCCGCGAATCTGTCACCGAGCTCACATTCTAAATATGTATAAAACACTTCAAATCACTCTTCAAATAAGTAAATAAATATATGTATATAATAAACAGTAAGCCACAACTACAGTATCATGCGCAGCCTACTCATTTTTGAATAAAAATAAACTAACTGTTGTATGATTGTGAGAAACATCAGGCTCCAGAAGTTGAAGATCGCTGGTATCACGTCCTTCTGAAAAATTCCAAAAATATTCTCGCTATATATTTAAACTAACCGTCTTCCAATGCTGAAATTTTCGCAATACAATCATCGAAAAACGCATTATATGTGTTTTTGTCGGACACAAAACTTCGCTCTTCGATGAATCTCATAAACGATTGGGTTTCAGAAAATCTCTTGTAGAATTCCGCCGAAGATTTGTCGCGTGATCTCAAGAATCCTTCGAGATCGAACAAATTTCCGGTGTCAGTCGCTCGAGCGGTAGCTGGAGCACACGTAATAGGCCGTAAGTATGATTGATATCCCTAAAAATATGAACATATCGAAAAACATTTTTTAATACCTTCATAAGGGATGCCATGAATTTGAGAAAAGCGTTGTGAATCTCAATTTCATATTCTCGTCGTTTTCGCTGTTTCATCAAGTCTTGGTCAACAGGCACATATTCGATTTTTTTATTTTTTGCATTATTATCGGCTTCAGCTTTTTGAATTCTGCAAAATTCAATATATTCTATAAAGTCTTAAAATTTAAGTGCAAAATTTCAATTGTTTTCCTTCTCAAAAAAAAAAAATACAAATGTTTAAAATAACCTTACTTGGTATAAACATTATCGAGACATTGTTCGAGTTGTTTTGCCAATTTCTTTGGCAACATTCCCATTTTGAAAGTGGATCTGACCGACGAATAACTAATAGTTGATGTGTCGAGATCAAAGCATGTCACATCAAGTGGTGGATCCTCATAGAGCTCGAAATATCGCGAATCGACTCCGGCAATGAACGGAAGCGGAGCATGAAGGACACCGGCAAGTCCCAACGGGCATTGTGGAATATAAGGGCATTGCCAATGAAATGGAAACATCAGAGCACACACACTTTCAGCAACCGCGGCAAGCATCCACGGCCTGAAAATAAAGATATTGTCAAATAAAAATGGGAAAAAAAGAATGAAACCTGAGTGAATGTATTAGAATTTTCTGTTCCATCAATGCCAAAACCATCAAATTCATGAGATTCGTACTACCGAGACATTTTAGAGTATCATTTAATTGAGCACCTGCAACAAAGAGATAATTAAAAAATTCGAAAAAATTTCATTACTCATTCATATTCCTTTTTATATTTAAATCTTACCATTTAAGGGTAACTGGCTATCATCATGTGAATCAAAACTAATATTTTCAGCTCCCAACTGCATAAATACCCTAGGTCGACGAGGAGTGGGAAATGACACTTCGTACATCTGAATTATTTCTTTCTTTATACCAAATATATAGAAAATCATACCAAATGCGAGATATACCGTTCAATTGGAACAGATTGTGCTTTCGATGATGACAATCGATGAAGAAAAAATAAAAATCTCTGCAACCATGTGCCTCATTCGGACAAGAATAATTATAGTCAAACCTTAAACGAATTGAAAAAAGGATATCTTGATATCAGGCATATCGACACGTTTTTATAAAACAACATCTGAAAATCATTCCTGAGGTATTAAGTACTTTAAAAAAATTACATCATCAGCGGGATCATTATTACTAGTCGAATCTTCAACAGTTCCGCCTTCGAGATCTTTTTGGTCGTCGTTTTTCAAATCCAAAATCTCCAATTGCTCTTCTGTCAATTTCTTATTGTATTGCTCATAAAATGTGACCGCTGATCCGTAGAACTTGGTTCCATTCTGTAAAAATATCAATAATCGATAGTTATAAAATTTACATCGAATTATTCTGAACAAAAAAACCCTAACCTCATCGGTGAGCACAAACGTTGAAAATGAGCGATCGGGTGGTTGACATTTTTTTGGCCAACATTCGATAACAGCACCCATTGGTAGGCAAAACATAGCAACGTTCTGAGCCAATTTGAAATCTTCCATAGTCGGTGAATAATCTTTTCTTGGAAAATAATCCAAAACAGCTGGTTTATATGCCAATCTTTTCGCTACTCCTTGTGATTTTTTATAGCAAATATACACTTCGGAACCCACTATTCCCTAAAAAAAAACAAATAATTGAAAATTCAAAAATAAATTTCATACCTTATTTAATTTTTTCGGGATTTTATAATATGTGTGAGGCGGAATTTCGCCTTTGTTCGCCAATATAATCTTGATATCCGTGACGACAAATTGGCTTTGTGACGAATTTGGTGCCGCTCTTCGATACGTTAAGAAAATGTTTTGGGATGTATTGTTGACGTTGGCAACTTTTCCGAATGGTGTCCTATGCACCACATTTGTATCCACCATTGGTTTGTCGCCTTTCCCTTCATCAAGAATTCCAATATCGACAAGTGGCTGTTTATGATAACCGCGACGAAAGCACAAGAAGCATGAAGGAATCCGCAACGATCCATGGTTTAGATCGGCTGGATATCCGAGGGTAGTCGATTCAATGACTTCGTATCCTTCAGGAGGCTAAAAATGATAAATATTAAAACATTTAATAAAATACTAGATATTTTCTTTTAGATATTCTAAATTGTGTTCACAAATTTTAGCAAATGTTGAATGGAATATTTACACAAAGAACCTAAGTATCAATCATAATTTTCTTTTTTTTTTAAATAAACGCTATATTTACATGTTGTTATTATTATTCAGAAACAAATATTTACCGTTTCTCCATGTTGGGGAAATATCACAGTAATATCTGTAATCGGAGCCAATGGTTGCGTATTTCGCAGACCACATTCTTGAGAGGAAGGCGTTAAATATTCTAATTTTTTCGATTCATCAAGACCTTAAATCGCAATTATTTCAATTTTACAAGATTTATTCGATTACCTGCTATTACAAAATGCTCAAAAAGCCGCCGCTCGTCGGATGGCACCGACGAATTGCTCATCGCATGAATTTGCTAGCCTGATATGAAACGAACGATGCTCTAAAAGGAACAAAATAGTTTGTCACCAAACAAAATTGAATAAAAATGAGAAATAATTGAATAAAAAACTGCTTTTGGTGAGAAATGTGAAGAGGATGATGAGGGACTGAGACGAAAGTGGATGCGGCATGAGATGAAAAGGGCACTATAGAGCGCAAATGGAATGGTGTTTGCTTAAAATTGCACAGAAAAACTAATGCGTACCATGTGAATTCCGTTTTTCAAATTTATTTCGCATATAGAGATGAAAAAAAAATAAATACGTTATTTTTAATTCAAAATTTTGATTTAACATATAATGACACAAAAAAATAGCCTGTTCCTGTTTTTAAAAAAAGCGGCTCGTTTGAGGCAAGACTCAACTTAAAAAATATTCACGCGCCTTTAATAACTGTATCAAAACTCGTATTTTCGAAATTTTAAAACACGAGTTTTTTGTCGATGATCCTCAAATTGTCTTGAAAACCACTGATTTCGGGCTTTTTGTGTCAAATTTTCTATTTTTTTTTTAATTTCGATAGATTTAAAAGGAGAAATTTTTCATAAAAATTATGAATAAACAGTTATATCGCCAACTAAAAATAAAATGAATAATTGATTAAAGCACCATATTGCAAAGAATAAGGTTGTTATCACTGCAACAGATATGGTAGTCGTTTTTATTTTCGGAAACACTCGACATTTTGTACGAAAAAAACTGTGCCGAAACGACCATATAAATGTGCACAAATCTTCAAAAGCGTTTGCCGATTTCCGTCAAACTACGCAGTTTCTAATAGGAATCTACTGAAAATCTGCACAAAATTTTCGATATTGGTGAAAAAAAAATTTCCTGCGCCAATAGCTGTCATGATGGCGAATTAGCATCAAAATAACCAGTTTTATTGAAGGAAAATTTTAATTGGAGGATAATGCATTATAAAATTGAAAATTTTCGAGAGAATTTCCCAGCAATCTTTTTTTCGAAATAAACTATTAGATAAACACTTAAGAAAAGCTCTCTTTGATATGTAATGTGCATTTTTAAACGAAAATAAGTGGAAAAAGGATAAACGACGTACTTGAAAATGTATGCCAGAATTCTCAACAAAAGCGACTCTCGCACTGCAACAAGCAAGCCCAAAAAAATGAGAAAATTGATGGTGCGAGTGGTGTGCCAAATGACAAATTTGCTACTTGCACAACTCAGCTTCCGTCTTCTCAAAGTAAAAAAGTCCGGAAATATCCATAGAAAGAAAACCGAAAAAAAAAACACGGACATAAACATATGAATTTCGAAATGAGACATTCAATTCGCGACTGGTGTAGCTTCGATGCCGAACTCATTATCGAAACGACGCGCCAATTTTGGAGGTTGAGCCAGTCGGACTCGGCTCGGCTCGAAAGTCGAATAATTGGCGGCTGTGCGCCAAAACCGAGAAGGCGCGCTCACATTTGTTATTCAGTGAAATGAGAAACGCATTTTTTGGGCAGGATGAGAAATTGAAATCGCGCCACAATTTCACGAAATATTTGTTTTTCGGCGAGAGTGAATCGACAAAATTTGATTTGCGTTGAGAATTTATTTCTGTGGAATTTTGGTAAAAATTTCGAAATCAATCAACAATTTTGAATGAATACATATTTTCAGTGGATTAAAAAAAACCTCAAACTAATAAGAAAACATCGAAACATGTGCTAGAATTTGCGAAATGTTGGTTTTCCGATCACGTGATTTTGAATGAGACATGCGGCGCATGAAATTGCTCATTGAGAGCATCACCGAATACAAACGAATCCACACTGAGCTGTTGTCAAGGAGATTTCAGGTTGGGACCTTAGACGAGGATGAATGAAGCGGAAGGAAATGGTCCGTTGGCAGCGTTGTTCGATGACGAGACACGACGCAACAATCTTATTACACTTTTTGCAATATTCGACATATTTGGACGACAAATATAGGATTTTCTGAGAATTATGAATATAAGGGAAGGGATTAGATTTCAAAACTAATGAATCAGAAATCATTTTTAATTTGCAACGTGACCTATAGGTATTATAATTGAAAATATACAAAATTATAATGTTTTTCTATTTTTATCTATTCAGCAGATTTGCTATTTCTCTCAAAATTTTCTGAAAAACAAATCGAAATTGATTTTTCGCAATGGGCGAGACGAAAGAAAAAGTCAGACTTTTTGTGGACAGAATAATCTCAAAACTTATATTCAAATGGAATCGTTCATGTTCGATGGAACTTTTCACAACTGCAGAGCTCGCTGAGCTATGCTATAGAGGACGCGAGTTATTATGGACGGAGCCGTTGTGTCTTCAACTAAAGGCGCCGATATGTGTATTCGGTGACATTCACGGACAATTTGATGATCTTCTCAGCATGTTTGATCTCAATGGATGGCCGTTGACCAAAGAGGAATATGGTCAGCTGAAGGTACAAATTTGCAACGAAATATTGGAATAGTCGCATTAATATTTAGGAAAAAGCCAATAAGACGAATGCTGCTCGAAGCAAATTGTCTATTGTGAAATCGCCGTTTGAAGAAGTCCCGAAAAGCGATTTTTGCATGAAAAAATTCAAAGATGCTCCGGCTCGTTACCTATTTTTGGGCGATTATGTGGATCGAGGGCCATACTCGATTGAAGTCGTCACACTTCTAATTGCATTGAAAGTCCGCATCATTTTAGTAGATTTGATTCAAAATTGAATATTATTTGAAGCTTAATTACCCGAATCGTATATTTATGTTACGCGGAAATCACGAATCTCGGCCGGTCAATAAACATTATGGATTTTATCGAGAAGTCAAATATAGGTTTGAGTGATGTTACATACTATCCGAAAAATAATTTCTTTAAAATTTAACAAAAATGAAATGGACCGTCCATTAGCTTATTCAGAAAATTTGTCAAGATATATTTTTGTTGTTTTTTTTTCTAGCAAATACTGTTTAATATTATTTTTCAGATATTGCAAAGAGCTGTATGAGTGTTATCAAGACATGTTCAACATGCTACCAGTGACAGCCGTCGTAAATGATACAATAATGTGCATGCACGGTGGAATCAGTAGTCATTTGACAGCATTTGAGCAATTCGACGTTTTTCAACGGCCGCTGGAAATTCCAGATGTTGGAATAATCGCGGATCTTACATGGGCTGATCCGGATCCCGTAACCAATAGTCTTCATTATTGAACTTGCGATTATTGTTTAGAGTGTTGAAGAATATCAAGCATCGCCTCGCGGAGCATCTTTTGTGTTTGGGAGTGTGGCTCTTCGAGCATTTTTGAAAAAGCTAGGTCTTCAATTAATTGTCAGAGCGCATCAGGTGTGTTTTTCTCGATCGAATCTCGACGAAATTTTTCCAACATTGCAGGTTGTCGAAGATGGATATGAATTTTTTGACGAACGCCGTTTAGTCACCATATTCTCTGCTCCAAATTATTGTGGGCAACAGGATAATACGGCGTCAATATTGATAATCGATGAGAGTTTGGTATGTTTGATTTTTTAGTTTCAAACGTTGGACATTCATTTCCAGGAACTGAGTTTTCATTTGTACCGACCTGAGGCAAGAGAGCTCGAACGCTTAAAACCACCAGAACAGCAAGGCAAAAAAGAGGAATAATTGTTGGCATAGAAAATGAATCATTTAATGGTCTTAATTGATTAGACTGCGCGAGACACAGACTAATAAGACACGCCCATCTCTCGGGTGAGATGGATGTGGCGAGAAAGTGTGCTCCATTGCTAATCCAATTCGGCCACCGCCAAGCTTGCTCATTCAAATCCTCGGGTTTTTCCAATTTACCCTTTATTTACTCATTCTTTTATCTTTTTTTTTTGTTATTTTATTAATATTTTCTGTGGGAGAGATTACAGACCGTTAAAAATCTTGAATTTTATTCGTTTATTCATTCAATTATTCAAAAATTATGTTTTTTTTTCACGGACATGTTATCGCCTCATTGTTTTATAATGTTTTCACATTTTTGGTTTTTTTTTCTTGAATAGGTACGAAAAAGAATGCCGACAGATTAGTAATGCCTCAGCCAACAGACATGTTTTATTGCTAAATTCAAAGGTCGTCGCGAATTGGATATATTTCAGTGTTTATACAACTATTTGAGGCATTACCTGCCGTCTAAATTGAAAAAAAAGTGTTAAAATTCTATTCACATTGTAGAAAAGGCTTTTTTTTCAAAAATCGTGAACTAACTGAAAGTGCGAATTTTTATTTTCTAATTTTTAATTTTTTCTCATTTTGTAAACGATTGTAATTTCGAGTTAACATAAATAGAAATCTTAAAATTTTAGCGATAATTTAAAAACTTCATTTATTGTATTGTTTTATTATCGATCGATAATCTGAGACGCTGTAAGCGTGCCATGTGTTCCGCTTATTTGCGCACTCTATTGTGACACTTTGGCGGCAAGAAGAACACTGCAGAAGTCATCCATGAAAAGAATTATGCAATGTACAAATAACGTTTGCTGATTTTGCGAGAACGGACCATTGTTTTAGCTATTGCACTTATAGCCATTGAAATTCTCATCAGTGACTCTTTGATATTTATTAATTATAAGGTCCAGCCGTCAAATTAATCACAATTTTCGCATCATTTTTTGTTGGTTACGCTTTTGATTATCAGTCTAATCGAAATTCAACTTCAAGCTTAATCACATCATTTTCTTTTCGCATCGGCATGACAGTAATATTGGTTTGTTCACTTGCACATGGGTATAGAAAAAACCATAGAAATAAGTTGGCTTCACCATCAATTGGAAATTAATGGACCTATTCATTCGATAAAAAAATTAAAATGTTTTCCAAAAGGATGGAAAAAGCGGCGCATTTCATACAATTTTTGCCCATATGTTGTGTTTCCCGAAAATGGGGCATTCCACTCATCGCTGCTCGTCACTACCAACTGTTTTAATTGTCAGCTCGTCAGGCTCCCATGAGACCCTAAACAAACCATATGCAAAACACTCAATGCCGACACCCGCCACCACATTATTGTTTCGACCTTCTTTTGTCGGCGTTCGGCTTGAGTCGTGTCTTGCAATCCATCCAGCCAAATTTATTGCTCATCGAATATTAACACGATTCGCGGTTGCGTCAGGTTTATTTGGTGCATAATTGCCGTTTGCCGTATCCTATTGTATATAAGAAAGAATACGAGGGTGAACTAATCGAATTGCCGATATTAATATTCATTAATTTCAATAGGTATCCTTTTAGCAGATGGCTTCAACTTGCCCAAGTCGTCATATAATTGTTGTAAATATAATATAAATATTTGGATTTGTTTCATCAAACATAGACAGGCCTCCTAATTTATCAATCAATTAGGCAGGCTCTTGTCCGAAACCGGTTCGTTCTCAGCGGGATGTCGCATTACGCTGTTCCTTTTTTATTTGTTTCGAAATGCTCGATACTATCTAATGACTGCTTTTAGAAAGTTTCTAAGCACAAATAAAGCAATAATATTCCAAAAAAATACAATTTAAAGTCATAGTCGTGAATTCGTTCGGTAAGAAACTTGGTAATGCCTAAAAATGCGTTTTGATTCTGTAGTTTCTAAGTTTTGTAAGTAAGTTTTCTTTGTAACGAAAGGTGTGTTACAAAAACTGTGAGATCTAGGGGAAAGTATTATTTTATGTATTTAACATATATGACCTTTAAAACATGTTTTTACGATCCTCGATATTGTGTTTCCCAGATTGTGGTTGTTTCATATTTTTTCTTCTTGGCCTGCTAATTTGAATAATGAAACGGAACTGCCGACAGGTTGTCGATTTCATCAGCTCCTGTGTGGATTCCCGTCGGCGACCTTGGCGCACTCCCGCCCCTTTTGGTGCCAGCCTATTACTGCACTTCATCTTGTCCACCTGCTCTTCGCCATAATTTGTTTTCGTCGCGCAATTATCAACTTGCCATATGATCCTGTAACAATAGTACCGAACCATTGTATTTGTGTTGATGGAATCATGCTCTCCATGAGTCATGCTCCAGGCCAATTCAAGTCTTGGGCTTTTCCGTGTATATTGCATTGGCGTCGGTCATAAATCTGGCGTTTGAAAAGCGGCACCGTCATCGAAATAATAACTGTGCCGCATTTTATACGATGTTTATTTGAAAAAATGCGATCCCGACTTGTCTTCGCTGCGTTTACGTTTTGCGCTTGTATCATTCATATTCGACTTTTCGTTTATATGCAACTCATCTATTTTTTTTCTATTTTACAGATAGCTTCCTCGAATTTTGTTATCGATTTTCGTTCTCGTCGTCATCGCGCACGCGTTGGGCGATTTAACTGTGAGAGCCGAAAATGATGCGAGCGGAACGAAGGGCTCTGTTGGACTCGAACCTATTGTCGTTTTCCAAGTTGATGAAGACAGACGCTGTTATGGACTTGCTTGTTGCCAAAAAGATTTTCAACGATACTGTTGTCGACAATGTCTACGTGAGTTTAAAATCATTTTTGTTTTTTTAACGTTGTTAAACATTTTTGCATGTGAAATGATCATTAATAATATTGACCTTCCTAAAAAATTTTTTTCAGCAGGATTGCTGAGTTTGCTGATATATTCCGATAACGTTAAGCTTTTTTAAAAATTATTCCAGGGTTGTTAAATTTTGGGCCCGGCCGGCTTTTTTCGCTGTCAAATTTTCGGCCCCCGACTCCGTTGTTTACGGCTGCACGGCCGAAGCGGGAATTCGAAAAAAAGCCGAAAGCCGGCTTCAATTTACCAACCCTGAATTATTCATATTGAATGATGCGAAATTTTCATTAATATATTCATTCAATAACAAATATGAAAAATTGCAGATTGTAAATTTTTCAAATGCATGTATGCAAAAAATACATTTAATGAATAAGAAATTGAGATTTTTAGTCTGGAAGAACCGAACGTGAAAGAAGGAAAGAAGTTATTCGAGCTGTTCAGCGCCGTGGCGATGCTGCGTAATAATAGAAAACTCACTTTCATTTCATTTTTTTTTAATTTTTCAGTTACGAGGCTCTTTATAATGCGCTTAACGAATCTGGGCAACATGAGCTTGCGGAGTTGATGAAGCCTCTGGTGAATGAGGCATTGTTGTCTTCTACAACGACGATTGACGACGTCGAGATGCCTACTTTGCGACGGAACACAATCAGTCCAAGAGGAAGCCACCGCATATCAAATTATTCTATTTCTATGGATTCTTACGACGAATCGTTCGTAGATCTTTAATTTTTACTGTTTTATTGTTTTGTTTTCAAGGGAATCGCATATTCATGAAATTACTACTCGTTCGCCAAGACTGCGTCATCGCGATTTATCAGCGGTATTTACTGGGGGACGAGTCAGCCGTCCAAGTCGAAGTACGAGCATGGTCGATACATACGATGTGTAAGTGTTGTATTCTCTTCGTAGGGTTTCATCAGATTTTCAGTGAGATGATACCGATACAACCTCCAAGTCCGCATCGCCATCGTCGAGCCACAAGCCCAACTTATTCACCATCCCGTCGACGCATTCAAACCGCGAGAGAGACTGTTCCTTTGACTCCACAATCCTACCAGATGTCGTTCCAAGAGGCTTTGAATCGTGCTCGCTCCAGATCTCGGCCGCGCGCTCTTCAGGATACCGATCGTCTCAACTATCAGGCCTGTAATTACTTCACTAGAGGAGAGCCAAGTAAGTTAAACCTAGATTACCAGTTTGTGATTCAATTGTTGCAACAGAACTTCCTGCAGAATCGCCAACTCGCAATTACTGTTCGGTTTACAATTTGCGATCATCACTTGGACGAAAAGTCCAGGATATGCATTATGTATTCCAGGAGGAGAGCATGAATTATGTCGATGCACCTTTCATTGAGCGAATTTTCGACAGAGAAACTGTAAGAATTACAAGTTTCGACAAAGAACAAATGATCGTTGATTTTTCAGATGTACCCCAATTTTACCAACCCTCGCGGACTTTGTCTCATAATTAATAATGAGCATTTTGAGCAAATGCCGTCGAGAAATGGAACCAAAACCGATAAGGAAAACATATCGAATTTGTTCAGATGTATGGGATATACCATTGTCACTCGCGACAATTTGTCCGCCAGGGTATTTTTTCGATTTCAAACATTTCTATTCGATATTCTATTCAAGGAATTATTGCAAGAAGTCCATAATTTTGCCAAGGATCCAATGCATCGTCGTTGTTCATCAGCCATTATTGTAATTTTATCACATGGAGAAGAAAATCAGATAATAGGTATAACTCAATTATATTCCGAGCGAATAATATTTATTTATTTTTTTGAAGGAGTCGATGATCAAACCGTCAGCACTCATGATCTTCTCGACCTTTTGAGCGCTTCTAAAGCGCCGAATTTGGCGAACAAACCGAAGTTAATATTTGTTCAGGCTTGTCGTGGAGGTAACTATCCAAATTATCGTATTATTATCTAGTGTTGTATGCAGAACGACGTGACACAGGATTCCCTGTGATTGATTCGACGGACGGAATTCCGGCGCTTCTTCGTCGCAATGCCTATGATAAAGGCGACGGGCCTTTGTTCAACTTTCTGGGCTGCGTTCGACCGCAGGCCCAACCGACATATCGAAAGAAACCAGAGCAGGCCGATATTCTGGTGGCTTACGCGACGACGGCGCAGTATGTGTCGTGGCGCAACAGTGTCCGCGGCTCGTGGTTCATTCAAGCGATTTGTGAAGTTTTTGCGCAGCATGCACGCAATATGGATATCATTGAAATGCTAACCGAAGTCAATAAGAAAGTCGCTTGTGGATTTCAAACTTCGCAAGGCTCCACCACTCTGAAACAAATGCCAGAGGTAATTTTTATATTCACATTTGAATATTCGTCACAAAGAAGGGTTTTCCCCGTCGCAAAGATGAGTTGTAGTTTTCTGAATCAAAATACATTTTCAGCTCACATCTCGTCTTGTGAAAAAATTCTACTTTTGGCCATGCCGTGCTTCGTCTGTCTGATGTTGTACCCACTGCTTCCATATACATATCATATACATATTCTTTTTGTCTTCGATTCCCAACCCCATCCATTCGATATCTTTCATCTTTTGTTAACTATGTGTATAGTTGTTTGAAATTTAACTGTTTTCGTCCGAATACTTTAATTTGTTATACCATTGCCCATCCAAACCCCATCAATTCGAAACATGTTTAGTCGGAAAAGAAAATCGTCATAGTTGAATTATATATGACATGATATTTATTAATATTATTAATAGTTTTGTGTGTATATAATAATAATGATGATTTGCTGCCCAACACTAATCGAATGCTCTTTTTCCGCACATCCCCGCCTTCCCAAATATTTCCCCTCCAACATTCGTCGATCTATGTATTCATCACAGACGAGAAACGTTCATTTCTTTTAGTATTCTCTTCTGTTTCATATTGCACCTCCTATATTTTGATTATTTTGATTGTAATTCGCCGTGCATACCGCTAGTCGGTTCAAAGCGTTTTTCAGTTGAAAAATGAACTCCGTTCTGGTCTTTCTACAACATTTCGAGCTTTACCAAATTCGAATTTAAATCCTGTATTCATTTTTTGCCGTTTTTTCTTCGAACTCTTCCATTCCATTTCTTTTCGATTCTGTGATGAGCAGACTATACATTTTGTTTTGCGTTTTGTCGTCTAGTTGTGACTATTTCCGATGACTTGTTCTGTCTATACGTTAGCAGGCAGTTGTTAATCACTTGTGCGATTACATTCCACACAATTTTTAAATGTGCCATTACTATTCCTATAGGATCTGCATGTTCGTTTCTGCTATGTGGATAATTGCTATCAATGAAAATCGTTGATTATATAGCTCAATTTTTAGCATTTATTTTTTTTTGAAAAAACGGATAGGGTTTTTGAACAATTTCATACATTTTGAATATTCGTCTACTTACGTTATAGGGCAATTAGGAAAAGAAGAGGTCAATTTCAATGCACCAAATTTTTATTTTTTCCTTTTTGCTGCCTTGAAATTTGCTATATATTTATTGTTTGTCATTTTTTCTGCAAGAGTCTATCCTTATCGTAATTAATCACTAGACAGCTGAGAAAACATTCTTTGTGTAATCCGCATTCCTTTTTATGAGATTGCGAAAAAGAAAAACCACAAGAATTTGTATCTTGACAACTACATGATGGATGATAGGAATATTTTAATTCGGCAATTCTAAACTTTTTGTTCGGACCACACAAAAACCTTTGTTTGGAAATTCCTTAGATGAATATATTCTCCTCTTTTTTTTTCGACTAGAATTAGTACACAATTGATTATGAGCTTCAGAAATTTTTTGTTGTCGAATCTTTGACGAATAGCCGCCGGTGAGATGAGTTGTTTCAACAATTTTACGTCAATCGCGAAATCAACTCGAATTGTCTGATTTTGCTTTTTTTTGAATGCACGAATGTTCAAAGTTGTTCAAGAAATGATGATTTTTGAGGATTTTCGGTGGCCAACATGAAACATTCTGAAATTTGGACAAACAATTCACCGATCCAACATTCTCGTACTCATAACAATCAAAACGAGGAAAAAAAGAACAGTTGGCACGAAGCATCAACCCGGAGAGCCTCAAGAAATCCTGTCTGCGTCTCTTCCTCTCCGCCCGCTATTTCACCCCATTTTGCAATTGTTTTACACTCTCGCTCCCTGTGTGTCACCCTCCGGCTTCTGAAGGACTTCTCCTCCCGCGTTTCTCAACGAGCTCCTCCTCCGTCTCATTCAGCTACTGCCGCCACCATCACCACTGCCGCCGCTCGAGCTTCTGCTGCCCGTGCTTATTCTTCCACTGCTCAACTTCTGCTAGCTGTTCGCCCCGCACACTTCTTGATTCGGACGTGTCGTGATATTGTTCGCATCGGCACCTAAATGAGTAGTATCCGTGCGCCGACAATCGCGAATCGTCGTCGTCATCTGGTCGAGTAGGGCGGAATGAGAGCGCTCGGACTCGTCGTCGTCGCCGCGATCCTTTTGACAGGTTCGTCCGTTACACTTCCTTGCTGGTCGGGTCCCCCCTTCCTTTTTTGCGTGTTTCAAGTGCACCAAAAGCCTATTGAGAACGCATCCCAAAACATAATGGACATATTTTCGAAAAACTCGCCCCGCTGCCTAAATTCGTTGATGAAGCGTGGGAAGTTGAGATTCCAAAATCGCTCTTAATCATTCCATTCAATTATTTTGGAACCTTTGCAATCAAAACAAAAATATGTAAAAACAGAATCATGAACTCAAAAGAGCATAGTTTTGATCAGATATGAATGATGAATGTTACATAAAACCGACGAAGCAAAAATAAAAAAAAGAGCTCGTTTGAACCAAAGTGGCTCGTATCAACCAAAGTGTTCGTTTTTTTTTCACTTTTTCGCAAACTCCTTCCAATTGTGCAAATTACACCCTTTTAGAGTTTGAGATCATTAATCACAAGTGTATTTAGTTGGTTGAATGTTATAGAACTGATCAGAAACTTAATTCCCTCTCGAATTCTTGATATTCCAATATTTCTATTAATTACATTTTGTGTTTTTTTTTTGAAGAATATTGTATTGTCTTCTTTTTTTTCAAACAATACCCGATTCTCGGAAGCGGGACATTTTGAAAGTTTAAAACTTAAAGTGAAATCGCCGAAATTCGATTTTGATTCTCGCATTCGATTCCTCGATTCTACAAACGTTTGCTAATTGCATTCGGCATTCTTCTTTCTGTTTCCTTCCAGTTTTTCTCGAAGAAAAAAAAAGAGGCGGAAATTCTCATATTATGAATTTCGAAACGGTGCCCTTCTTTGATTGTTCATTCTTGCTTGTTTTCTGCTCGTCCTTCGTATAATTCCATTTCTTCGCTTTTTGTTTTGGTTTTCTTTCTCCTCCTCCTCTTCTTCATCTTCGTCTTCTTCATATAAATCAAGCGCGAGCGCGAGCTCAGCTTTTTCGCATAACTTCCGGTCATTTAGGTCTGTGTATGTGTGACGAACCAAAAAAAAACAAAACGTTTATTAAAATGGCCGTTTGCAAGTGATCGTTTGCTAGTCGAAATGTCGGGACGTTGTCGACTACTCGCGAAAAATGACCGTTGCTTTCAGTGCGCGTCGGGGATTTAAGAAGCCCGACAAAAAAAATGGGCGAAACAAGCGACGATGAACCGATGGATTAGGTGTGCTCAACTATCGTCGAAATAGCACCGATTCAGATGATTCGGCGAAGAGTTGCAAAATATTTACGTCTTCCCATTGTAGTCATTTCATAATTGAAGAGACACGGGGATTACTAGTTGACTTTTCTCTTGGTCGCACGTCTCAATCCTTTTATTGCTTTTGAAACCTTGGGTTGAAAATTCTGCAAAATGTCAGTCTCAATTATGAACCATATGAGGCTACCTTGCAAATGGTCCCATTATTTTTATTACTCAATTAAGATTAAATAATAGTGCGTTTAATTCGATTTCTATTCGAAAATCTGTATCATCTGGGTCAACTATTTCTATCTTTCTATTAATTTAATTTTGGATAGGGTTAATCAAATTGCGTCGAGACACTATTCCTCCCTCCTACTCCTCCTCCTCATCTTCTTCTTCAAATTTTGATCATTGTTTTCACAACCAAGCCTCCGGCCCGTAGATGTAAAAATGTGCATTTGCGGATGAAAGTCCGAAGCCCACGTGGATACTCAATTAGCAGCACCGCCCGTAATCCGACACCCCGTCGTAAAGGTGCCGCGAAAAATAGTATGCGTTGTTGTGGGTTGTTGAAAGCGTCGTCGGCCAGCCCAGCAGACGGCCACCTTGTCTAATGGAATCTTTGAAAGTCGTTTTCGAGTTCAATGCGCGCGTTTTCCGGTCAGATGGACTTTTTTCGGGTTGCTCGTTGTCGGACTCGAAATTATGCGGTTTGAGTTTGTCCAGTCGAAAATTCGATGCGCCCCCCCAGAGTCGACAAGTGTTCCCTAGCTTCGCGAATGTGACACTTTTTTGGGGGCAAACCACACACTCACATACACACAAAACAAACAAGAGAGATAACAAATCGAGAGTTCGTGTTGGTCCGCGTCTTTTGGGGGTTTCTCACTATTTATAATCTATCCTCAAATTTACGAAACATGTTTGGAAACAAAACGAAAACAATTCTAAAGTCTCATGGAAAAAAAAATATTTCATGCTGTTAAATTGTTCTTTAAATTTTGCTTCACAATTAATTTTAGTCGGCATTCTGCTTACGCGCAGACGACTTCGCTATGGTCTCGAAAAGCAATTCGGTTCATTTTTAACTTCAATGTATACCTAATAATATATATGTAATAATATAATATAATATAATGTAATATATACCTGAAAATTAAAAAAAAAAAGTTTTTGCGTGTGGACACCGACCCGAACTTTGTAATAAAATAGAATTGCATTTCTCGAAGGTTCGAACTAGATCGAAATAAAGTGGCACTTAGTTTGATACCAATGATTTACTTTATAAAGTTCTATAAATGGTTTATATTCAAAAATTGTATTGAATTATCGGTTGCTTTTTTTCCAGAAAAATGTGTGCAATGCGAAGACATCGACGCCGAAGATCGTCTAATGGTCGACTTGTTCCGCGGCTACAACTCGCTGGTGCAGGTCTGCGAAATCGCTATCAGATTCCCATTATAAAACACAACACAATTCAGCCTGTCCGAAATCGAACCGAGTTGCCAATGATTGTGAAAATCGGAATGCAACTCGTCCTTCTGATCAACGTCGACGAAAAAGAGCAAGTAATGCACACAAACGTCTGGCTCACGATTGTACGATTTTTCAACATTTTTCGATAGACCATTTTTACTAGATCATTTAGACGTGGCATGATTTTCAACTTCAATGGGATCCGAGAGATTATGGCAATATAACACAAATTCGAGTTGCTCCTGAGAAAGTTTGGCTTCCTGATATTGTGCTCTTCAACAAGTAACACACTAAAACAATTCGACGCAAGTGTCTCATGCATAATTATTTAGTGCTGATGGCAATTATGAGGTCTCGTTCATGTGCAATGTGCTTGTTTTACACACAGGAACCGTGTTATGGGTGCCTCCGGCGATTTACAAAAGCAGTTGCATTATTGGTAGTCGACGAATCGCGAGGGGTGGTGGTATCATACAAAAAATCGATTTTTAGATGTCGAATTTTTCCCGTTTGACGATCAACTTTGCAGTCTGACATTCGGCTCGTGGACGGTGAATAATTGAGCATTTTTGCGAATGAGGAATCAAATTCGAGAAATTTCAGTACAACAAAGACGAGATCAAATTGGACTTTTTGAAATCGAATCGCGTCGACTTTTCCGAATATTCGACGAGTTCCATTTGGGATATGATGGACGGACCGGCCGTGCTGAAAACTGATCGGAGTCGCATCGAATTCCAAATTCGAATTCGTCGCAAGACTCTTTTCTACACCGTCGTGCTCATTCTGCCAACTGTCCTCCTAGCATTTCTCAATGTCACTGTATTCTATCTTCCAACCGCTTCCGGTAACATCTTGAAGAAATTGAAAATTCGGAATTATTCAATGTTTCAGGTGAAAAAATGGGTCTCACAATGAACGTTTTGCTTTCGATTGTTGTGTTCTTGCTGCTGGTTTCGAAAATTCTGCCGCCAACGTCTTCCTCGATTCCATTGGTATTCATCGCATTTTAATTGTTGCGAGTTTTCTTTTTCAAATTTTCAGGTCGCCAAATATCTATTGCTCACATTCGTCCTCAATATAATCACAATCATGGTAACCACAATTATTTGTAACATTTATTTCCGAAGTCCGATCACTCATCGATTGCCGCCGTGGGTTCGCACCGTGTTTCTCGACGTGAGTTGTGGAATGTTTGATGGATCGAGACGTGAAATTTGATACTCGCAATTATGTTGTAATCACAGTCACATGAGAATGAGATTATGATGATTGGTAGATGCTTCTTGAGAGAAGGCATTTAAGTAATTCAAAAATGAAACGTTTCCGTATTAATTTTTTTGTTATGTAGTTTGGTTTGTCAAATACGGAATTCTTCTGGTTTCAGGTTGTGGGAATTCAAAAAAAAAACAAAACCGAGAAGTTTCATTGAGCAGCTTGCTATAATTAAAAAAATATATATACCTATTTTCCGTTTGGAACTCATAGCGGACCTCTTCTTCCCCAGTTTTTTGAAGCAAATTTTCCGTAGTCGCATAATGCCGAAAAATCATATATTTTATTAATTTGCCATTTTGAATTTTTATTTTTTAGACATTGCAATATATCTAATTTCAGGTACTCCCTCTTCTAATGTGTATGCAAAGACCGCATCGCAAAAACGTCGTCGAGAAAGTGCATCGTAAACTACTCGAGAAAGGGCCAAGTGTCGAAGAGCACACGATGAGAACCGGCGAACATCATCCGCTGTGCAAGCACACTCACAATCAGTACGCATCAGTTCGAATTCGTTTGAAAAGAGTCTGTTCGAAATTTCAGCGATTCGTGTCGAAAAGTGCGAATTCAAGACGATTTCGACGAGGAATTATCGCCCGAAGCTCAGCGAGCCGTCGATGCTATCGAATTCATCACGGAAAATCGGAGGGATGAAGAAATCTCAAAACAGGTACCAGCATATTTCAATATCGCAAAAAATACGAGCGCCTTGCATAATTGTGGACAATCACAATTCGTAATTCATATTTGAATTTAATCAGTGAGAATTCGGATACCGTATTCTGGATAACCTGCGAATAAATCGGCGCTCGTTTTTTTTAATTGTCTTTGTTAATTGAAAAATTGCGAAAAATCAATTTCCAGTTTCGAGATGACTGGAAATTCATTGCTAGTGTTGTCGATCGTTTTCTCCTTTATGGATTCTTCGGAGCCACTTTAGGTGGTACTATAGGTAGTGTTGTAACTTAGCACGAAGTAATGATCATCAAATTTCTAGGTATTGTATTTTCTGCTCCATCGGTTTTCGAGCCGTTTGATGAATTTGCTCAACTCGAAAAGCTCAAACTATTCTATGAAATGGGTCTTTCGAATGATACGCTTCCCGTGGTGGGACCTTGACTTGATTCTTTTTGATTTTTCATTACTTTATTGTATGTACATATGGATCATCGAAAACCGGTTAAATAGGAATCTTCATTGTTATATTACAATTATTTGGAAACGCAATAATATTTTTTGAAACTCAACGAGATTATAATGCAAATTGGCATTTAAAAGAACACATTGAGAAATTTGACGACATAGTCGCTACAGAATCACGGGATATTGTGGAAGAAGACCGACTCGACCCGACTGACGATTATTTTTTTTCAGTGGAAAAGCGAACACTAGCGTCCGTCAAAAAATGCGACGTATCTAACATTTTCCACAAGAAGCCTTGCAGAAGATCTTCATGAATTTGCTTTCGCTATTGCATTCGCCGATTTTCGCCCAATAGCTGCAGAACAGATTCTTGTCCTCGCACTTCTCTTTCGGCGCCGCTGTCGTTGTTGACGTCGTTGAACTCGTCACCTCTTTCTTGCCTTCTTTGCCACGTGGCGATTTCGTCGTCGTCGTCGTCGGAAGTTCCGAATCGCAAAGACCGCACGCTTTACGACAATAATGAGCCATGTATTTAACCGAATGTTGGCAATGCCCCAATTGCTCCCACATACCGCAATGAGCGTTCAAATCCTCGCATTCTGTAAAAACATTCTTTTATATACTGAGTATTTCACAAGCCTACTTTTGTTACGAGACCTCTCAATTGGTTTTGTGGTATGTTTTGGAGTTGTTGTGGTTGTGGTCGACTTCTGGAACAATTTCATTAATAAGTTCACAATTTTGAAAAAAAAATTAGTTTGCCTTTGTAGATTTTTCTACTTCTTCTTCCTCTTCCGTAGTCGTTGTCTCGGGTTTTTCAGTTGTCGTCGTTGTTGTGGTTGTAGTAGTGGTGGTTGTCGTCGTGGTAGTCTTCGAATACTCTCCGCATTGGTACAGCTTGTTCACCTTCTTCGCGTCCATGTCGGACAGTTTATATCGTTGTCCAACATCCGCATCAGTCTCCTTCGGCACGATCGTTGGTTTGCCGTTGCGCGAGAATGCCAACTTATGGTAATGCATCACCGATTCGTAGTCGTACGGCATTCCAAGAGAATCGATAATCTTGCGCGGATACTTTTCAAAGTTTCTCATCATTCCTGGCTTGATGTTGTCTTCTATTATATTCACGAAATCGTCGCGATCAGTCCTTGAATGCTCATGGAAGAAGCCCAAAGCATGCATAAGTTCATGCGCAATAATTCCCTAAATATTCGAGCTTCAGTATTTCTTCGTTTTGAATCAGACCTTCGAGAAGCATTTGTCGACTTCAAGGGAGACAGTTTGATTTCCTCCAGCTCTTCCGACATACGATGAGCACCCGAATGCCACGTTTCGTTTCACATAAATGTAATCGAAATCGTCTTCGGTTCTTGGCACAAATCGTACACAAGTTTTTTGTTTATATTCATCAAAAGCTTGAGCAATTGCAGCTCTCTGACTGAAAATTGATACATTATCGGGAGTGGTTGAACATTTTCGAATTACTCATTCGTCATTCCTTCTTCCAACATATACGGAACTTGCGCGTCAGGCCACAACTTGTCGGGATAAGTCACAAGGTTCAACGCACTGTGGTACTGAATAAATTGGTTCCAATTTTCAATTAAAAAAAAATAAAACTTAAAAATTTTATATTCGTTTAGCTACATCATCATCTGTAAAAATACTCACCGGTCTTCTGAAAATCGCTTCATCATCTTCGACCATTGGATCATCCCGCAATCTTTTCAAAATATCAACCTTCTCGATTTCCGGCACTCCCATAATATCGCCTTCGAACAGCATCGAATTCTGCATCGACTCGATCTCAGCATCCGATGGCTTCTTCACCGGCGTCGTTTCGCCATTATGAAAATCTTCGGGTTGCAGAAAGTGTTCGGCAAAATCTTGAATTCAAATATTTTATTTTTGAAAAGAATTGACTTGAGAAAAAAAAACACACCATCAAACTTGGATTTGACATTCTGTGCTTGTTCGCTCGGAATCGGCAACACTCCGATAGCATTCACGGCGGATATGAAGACGATTATCGCGACACATAATCTCATCATCGAACAATTCCACGGGGCACCCGAGTTCCCGTTTTCTGTGTGTATGAATTGCCTATAAAAAGGTGATAGTAGGAAATTTCAAAATTAAATCTCTTCCAAAGCGTATGACTCAGAAAAACGATAAGTAATTGAAAAATGAGAGAGGCTTTGAATAGTGTCGGAAATGACAATGTAAAGTGAGCGGACTAAATGAATGACGAGTGGTCGGAATGTGGCACAGGTCAGATTGAGGTGGCGACCGACCGGTTCAAAAACGGATGCCTTCCGACCGCGCGTTCCGTTTTTCTTGTGCTCTTCCTTTTTATTCTCCGTTTTTTTCGTTCTCGCTTCTCGCACTCTCATGCTCTTTCCCCTTAAAGACGGTGTTTTGTTTGTGGACTCACTGTGCTGCTGCTGCTTCTGCTGCTGCTCCCACTTGATGATATAACAAACAAAATAACATGAAAATCGCACTCTGTTTTTTTTCGTCTTTTTGCAAGCCAACAACCCGGATGTTTGTATGGTCATAAATTTTTCTTTTGAGATTTTCTATTCATTTGCCTTTATTAAATCTTTAGCTTTCTTGCCCATTGCTGATCTTGCAACTCATGAAACATGTTGCTAAATCCTACTATTCGAGCCCATGAAAAAAAAATTGTAAGAAAGAGATTTTAAGAAATTTTCAGAAAACTCGGGAAAATTTTGATTTTCCAAATCAAAGGCACCAATTTCAATTTCGGAATCTCTCTTTACATATAGTTTTTGGCGGAAATCGCATTGTGCATACGGGCCCTGTTTGAAAAATTTATTTTTTTTCATTTTATTACTTCATTGTCTTTATTTTTATTTATTTAACCTCAATAAAATAAATTTTCAAAGTTTCTTTTTTTTAATTCCGAAATTGGGAATTCATTTGGTCGGCATCGCGCAATTGCCGTTTTTTAGGCATTTGGTAAATGCTTTAACCTAACTTGTGGGCTATGAAATGCGCCATTTGAAACTGTGCGTGATTTAACTTTTTTTTCCTGCTTATGCATAGATCCGTGTATCTACAATTTTAGTTTTACGCCAATTGTCATTGCTTTTTTAAACATTTAATCAATTTACCGCAGTCGCGCGATACCGTCAATAATAATTTAATATCATGATTTGAGTTTCCATCACCAATTTAGAGCGAAATAAAATTTTTAAACGGAAATAGCGTTATAGAAATGTTAGGTTAAGTTATCATTAGTTAAATGCCATGAATATGATATAAAAGGAAAATGAAGAGAAAAAAAAGAGAAAATGAATATGTTTCTTATTTTTCCTTTATTATTTTTCAGAAATTCACCATGATTTGAAACTTTCATTTTTTTAAGAAAAAAGAAGAAAAAAAACAAACTTTTGTTCAATTCTTGTAGGTTTTTTGTTTCTATTTGGATTTGACGAGGAAAGTTAAAAAAAAAAGAAAAGAAAAAAACGAAAAATCGGAGAATCGAAATCAATTGCGATCGCGAGAAAAAAGGGACGAGCCGTGAGAGGTCGAGGTGTTCGCGTCGAGTGGGATTGAAAGGACGAGAATATTTCGAAAAGGTGCAAACCACTGGAACAATGGAAGAAGCTTCAGAGGCCGCCGCCGCGGCGCTGAAGTCGGCTATGCGATGTGTGTGTGGCTGTGTTGGAGCACAAAAAGAGAAATGTCAATATTGAATCGACTGCTGGACACTGGATGGACACTTGCAAACCTTTTGGCATCTCCGCCGGATCATGTCCGACAATGATCGAGTGATGACTCAAAAACAAAACCAGACTATTTCCATTGTCTCCGAAATCATAATATTTCCATGAGTCACATTTTCATTGAAAATTTTGATTTTTGAACGGAATGAATATATTTTTGCGTGATCTTTTAATAACTATTGTTGTTTTTGGCCATTTTTTTTGCAATTTTTTGGTTTTCAACGGGCATTAATGATATCAATATATTGATGTATATATAGTTGGCGTCCGGCGACTGCTGTACGCGAGTAGATTTACGGGAATGCGTCTTTCGAAATGGTCTCGCGAGGACTAACAGGTTATTTCAAATTTTATGAGCCGGTTCGATAATTTTTAAATCGAACGACATTAGAAATTCCAAGAAATGCCAAACTCATCAAGAAAAATGAAGCAGTTCACGTGAAAACAGCAAAAGAAGCATTCATGCGTGGCGAGACCTTTTCACGGCGCATGCGCGTAAATCTACCCTCGTACAGCAGTCGTCGGACGCCGACTATATATATATATATATATATATATATATATATATATATATTGCATTATAATGTACGCGCTTCAGTCAACGATTAATTTGAATCTACACTAATTTCGTGAATTTGTGCCAATGGAAATAACTATTTTGAAAAAAAAAACAAAAATACATACTAACGAAAACTTCAACGAGTCTGACGGCATAGATAGCCGCGTTTTTTTTAAGAAGACTATATAACTATATTAGTATAATTTCACGACTCAACTTCTTTTGTCTAAGGCTCAATTTTCATTGTTTTGTGTGTGTGTGTGTGTCGCCGCAGTTCGCTTTTGCTTTCAAACATTCACTGCGCAGCTCCTTATTTGCCCTCGACTCATGCGCTTCATCAGTTCACTCTTTCGCTCATTGTGAATCGTGCGACAACGACAGACAATGGCATGAAAGGCAAGATTGTGTTTCGGCAGTTTCACAGATTTTTACTATCTTCTCATGCGAAATATACAATTTGAAAAGGGTAATGGTGATTTGAGAATGATTGAATAATGTACAGAATTAGTTAGTGGGTTAGGGTCAGATATTAGCAATTAATAGTTTTCTTCATGGTTCTGACACGCTGGGATCTCACTTTCTGGCGCGCAGGCTCCGTGATTAGATGAGAATTTTAATCCATTTTCGCAGGTAAACACGGATTCATTTCCATTGACACAGTTGTTGTAGATGTCAGAGCAGGGAGCAATTTCGGTAGCACCTTCGGCACAGGCTGGGGTATCTAAAATCGAAACTAAAATTTTAAAATGTAAATTTTTATGTCATACCATTAGCTGGTTCACTGATTGTCTCCACAGGAACGACTGGAGCAGTCTCCTCTGGATAGCCACTCTCCTGCTCAGTTGTCGTTGTCTCTTCTGGATAAGTTAATTCCTGTTCAGTGGTCTCCCCTGGATAAACTGGGACTTGCTCGGTAGTGGTCTCATCTTGCTGAACTGTGGTTGTTTCCTCTGGATAATATGGAACATCTTCAGTAGTGCTTGAAACATCCTGAAAGTGTTTTTTTCAAACAATAACTGAAATAATATCATTTCTTACAGCGGAAGTGCTTGAAGTCGGCTCCTCATAACCATAGCCATTATCGTATGGAAGATCTCCTGACGACTCATCAGTTGATGGCAGTTGACCAGAAGCTCCTTGGCACTCTGGAACAGCCAATGGGTAGTCGCAAAGTTGGCGGGCTTCATCGAAGGCCAAACTAGCTGGACACATCATTGGAATAGAACGTCCGTTACTGCAAGCGGTGTAGTGGTCACTGCATTCTCCGTACGAGAAGAATCCATCCTCCTGGCATTCACGAATTTCAGCAGCTCTAGGGCTGGTAGATGGTTGATCTGTGGCAGTAGTTGGCTCAACATAAACTTCGGTTGTAGTCTCTGGCTCAGGAGTTGTAGTAGTCGTCGTGGTTTCTGGAGCGTCAGTACTGATGCATCCAGGAACATTATTTGGATACTCGCAAGCTTCAATTCTCGAATCATAAATCAAATTCGCTGGACAATCCATGATTCGTGCGATTCCTGAAATCATTTTTTTAAATTTAAATTTAAAAAAATCTTACCGCCAGAGCACGTCAAAAACTGGGTAGAACAACCAGCAATTTGATACAGACCATCTTCTTTGTTGGAGCAATCTGTATCAACAGAAAAATCCTGATCGTTTCCATTGTCAAGACCGGGTTCTTCACCAGATCCAGATCCAGATTCATAATTTCCTGATCCAGTCTCATAATCCGGAACATCAGGTGTAAGATTTTCGTATATTCCAGGAACTGAAAACTCAGCGAGAGCCGACACTGCGAGAATAAAGAGGATTAGAGTCCGTGGAACCATTGCGCTAAAAACGAAATATATCAATGTGAAACGATACAGATTCAAAAAAGTGATTAAAATGAATCAAATGATGACCCTATACGATTTATAATTGTTTCTAGTACGTTCTCAAATTTAGCGCCATACAAAGTAGGCCAAAATATAGAGCAAACCAAGCATTTGAATTATTCAGAATTAAACCTGAAATCCCAAATTAATTTTTCTAAATGTTGAGGTATTATAAAAATCGTGGTGAGAGTATTTGAAATTTTGATTATGTTCCTTTAAATTACAGTAACTTTAATTTTTTTTAACCCCAAGGTTTAAACGGCGAAGAAAAGCAAGTTTCAATGAAACCCTGATTTAAAGAAATGTCTCCGTCTCCCAAAATTGTACACTCTCCCAAACTATTTTTCACCTCCGCTTCTACAGGGTGTCATTTAAGTTCCCGCACAACTTTGAAGACGTATATTTCTGAAACTAAAAGTCCAAATCAAACGAGACTCGAAATATTTTTTTTCTATAGTATAACAAATAATTATCTTTTAACTCTTTTCGATTCGGTCTTCTTTCGCAGCTATGACTTCACGGAGACGCTTCGGGTAGGATGTGACTGTGGTACGCAGGTATTCGATGGAAAGATTGTCCCATTCCACCAGTAATGTCTTCTTCAGAGCCTCTATACTTGAGTGGGGTTTTGCGTTGACCTTCTCCTGCAAGAGCCCATCACGGAAAAGTCAAGCGGGTTCAGGTCTGGGGAGAAATCAGGCCATTCGGATGACTTGATGAAGTCGGGAAAATGGGTCTGGCACCACTCCTGAGTAGTTTTGGCAGTGTGGGCGGGTGCTCCGTCCTGTTGAAAGACCCATTTCTGCCCACCGAAATGCGTTTGGGTACAGGGCATCACATGATTCTCCAAAATGTCCCGAACGTAGACTTCTCTGTTCATTTTCACCCCCTGATCCACGAAAACCAGGGGGCACTTCCCGGTTGAGCAGATGGCACCGAAAACCATCACACTGGCAGGATGTGAGGCTCGATGAATTGTTCTTCCTTTCTCAGAAGCTTGCTGGGATGTCTGGGCAAGTACTCAATGGCTTTGTGAGTTGAATGCCGCCTCCACAGTGAACAGCTTCTCGTTGGAGAAGACAGTGACGAGGTGTTGTCCAGACCGCGTGCGAGCAAGAAGTCGTTTTGCTTTTTCGAAGCGTCTCTGCTTGTTGACGGCCGATAGAATTGCCGCTTTTTGGACACGATATGGGGTCAGTCCAAGCTTCGTTTTGACGATTTTTTCCATAGCGAAGATGCTCATTCCCATGTCTGACGCCATCTTTCTCATGCTCCTGTGGGGTTTTCGCCTGATCCTCGATTTAACGGCGTTGATCTTCTGAGGAGTGATTACTGAGACGAGTCTTCCTTGTCTGGGACGGTCACTGGTCGTATTTAGCTCCTTGAATCGTTTGATAGTGTCATAAACCGTTCTACGAGGCACACCGACCCGTTGAATGATGTCTCTCGGGCTCACATTTTGCTTATGAAATTCGATAATGGAAGCGCGATGGATGTTAGCCTTCGCCATTTCTGGGAAACACATCCGAATGAGGTGAAACTTGGAAAGTAAGTAAAATATACCTTATTTAACAAAAATAAATTGTATTGGTGCACGAAAAGTGCGACAGCCAAGCTCTTCATGGCGTCAAACTTTTGTGCGGGAACTTAAATGACACCCTGTATGTCACGATTTACTAAGCTTCTTCTTTATTTTTCAGTTTTTCATTAATCATTAGTTTTTCACAATTTCATTTTTAAAATTAATTGTGATTCAACTTTTTTTTACTTGTTCATTGCACATTTCTTTATATAAACCAGTTCGATCAAATAGTCCGGTATATATCACAAATATTTGCGTTCTTTCTCGCGCGGTCTTTTCTCTGTCCCCTCTGACGATTTTCCGTGGCCGAGAAACCGCTCTCCTCCACGACGGCCGTCACTACGCGCTTTTGCTGCGTGTACTTAATCGACACACCGATTTTTACCCCAATTTTCTCGATTTTATGCATTTATTAGGAATTAACAAAACAATTTTGTTTTATTTTTTTCTAATTTATTTTTTGCAGGGTCTGATGAGCCAGATAGTACGATATTTATTGTATGCTTTATTGATTGTTAAGTTTTCTCCAAGTTTTCAACGGGATATAGAAATAAAAAATGAAAAGTGCCGAGTTTGCAACTTCCTAGTTTCCACCTTCGATGAGGTATTGTAAAATATTTAATTTCATTGCTGATTTTCTTATTTTCAGGGTCTCAAAAAGACTGCCCGGCAACATTTTGCTGGAGGTGACACAGCATGGGAAGAAAAAAATCTTGGAAAATATGCGACAAGTGAAACAAGACTTATCGAAGTTCTAGAGGGCGTCTGCAAACGTGCCAGTCTTCCAAATATGGACAAGTTCACAGGAATCAGCGATATTGAATTCAAATGTGCCACAAGACTGGAAGAAAATGAGGAGCTCATTGAGGATTATTATTACAAAAGACAGGACGTTAGTTTGTCCGCCTGGTTGTGCATAGATAATCTCAAATGTAAGAAAAGAGTGATTTTTTATAATATTGAAAAAAATATTTCAGTGTGTTGCCCTGAAGGTCATTTCGGGCCGCAGTGTGATAAATGTCCAGGTTTGGCTGAAAATGGCACCGCGTGCGCTGGACGAGGAAAATGCCATGTAATTTTAACAAATTTCTTTTTCAATTTCTAAAAATCGAATTCTAGGGAAATGGAAGCCGAGAAGGAAGCGGCAAGTGTAGATGCGATGACGGATACAGTGGAAATCTGTGCAGACACTGCGATGCTGGGTACTTCCAAGTTGAAAACGAGCAAGGAAAAGATATTACTTGCAAAAGTGAGTTTTGTTTCTCTAATTATTTGAAAAATCTGTTTTTTTTTTCTAGAATGCTACGAAGGGTGCTTCGGAGTCTGTAATTCAGAAGGACCAAAAGGATGTACAAAGTGCAAAAATGGATGGAAATTAGATGAAATCGAGGGATGCATAGGTGAGATTTCGTTTGAAATGCAATTTATGCAACGAATATATTGTTTGTACGACAAAATTTCACTTTTTTTGCACAAATGTTCCAGTATTGAATTTCGGTTCAACATATAAACGAGTATTTTGTTTCGAATTCGTTCGCTGGTGCAAAAATGAGAACAAGCTGCAAAGTTTAATAGCATAATATTTGGTTTTTAGTTTAAATCCAAGGATCAACGTTACACTTTTATATCGCCACAGCAAAATCTTTTCTGGGCAAAATTAGAAAATATTATTTTATTTTGAATTATTTATTCAGATATTGACGAGTGTCAAAATTCCGACGCATGTAAAAAAGAAAACGAAGTGTGCGTGAATTCAGTTGGATCATTCCGCTGCGACTGTGCTGCAGATCACAAACGCGACGATAAAAACAATTGTGTGCTCGATATTGAAGGTGAGAATTTTTGAGAAAAAGAAAACTTCTGAAATGCCAAAATCGAATGATCAGTCACATTCCCATATTATTAACCGTTTCATTGTTCACTTGCATCATCTTCAGCACCTCCATATCGAACAATAGTGCCTCCCGATCAGCTTCTACGCTTCATTTCAATGTCATCTCTCGTTTTCATCATCACTTTCGTCGTCTGGTACCGATCTCCGTTGCTCTACGTTCTTACGGCCATCGCTGTCGTCGCACTAATCTTAGTTGATCTTTATATTACTCCACAATCGGTTCCCGATGAAGCGAAACGGTTCCTCGGATACTAACTTTATTATATGTTTTTTCCCCCAGGGGCTAGGTTTTTTAATTGTGGTACTCTGCAGATATTGGGAACAACTGATTAATTCTATTATCGACGTCGCGCGACTGCGGAAAATTGGCTAAATGCCAAAAAAAAAACAAGGAAAGTGGTTTGACGCAAAGCTAGAATTGTAAATTAACGTTCATAAGAATATGTTAAAGGCGCACACCGCGCACTGAGAACTCTTCTTATTGTGTTGCTATTTAGCCAATTTTTTCGTGCAGTCGCGCGACGTCGGCAATAGTTTTCTACATAGTACCATTATGTTTTTCTGTTCTGCTCATCTCTTCAACTGGATTACCTGCTATGTATATATTCTTTACGAGTACCGCCAAATCCTGAGTTTTCGATCTGCATGAAACGTTATTCAATTAACTTAATGAAAACACATAAATTTTGTTTTATGTATAATAAAAGTGCATTTCCAAAAATAGTTGATATTAGATTGCACGAAAAATTCGCTAGGTATAAATTGTATTCCCCCGTCTGAAGATGACTTAAAATGATTTTAAGCCAATAATTAACACCATTTTCCGTGTTTTCGAACACTGCAATAATTTCCGATGTGATACATTCGGGAAATTGAATTACCGGCTCAGTCTTTATCTTTCTGTATAAAAAAAAAGTTGAATTGTAATGGTGTTAATTTCCAGGAATCGCCGCTCGGAAGAAGGCATTGGATGAAAAACAAGAAGATTTTGAAGATGATGACGATAGCAAAGAAGAAATCGACGAAAGCGGCGATGATTCAAAAAACGAATTATGAGTTTAGGCCAGAATTTATATGGGTTTCCACAAATTGCAATTCATTTTTTACTTGTCATTCATTCATTTAATAACGCCTCATTCTGTGATCATCAATAAAACAATAAAAACATTGATTATTTATTGTCAGTTCGGCGTTCAGTTTCTTCACTACTTCTTTATTAAATGTTCTATGATTTGTAGAATTTCTTGATTTCGGCGTCAACGGTGTATTCATATGAAAATTATTTTATTTAATTGACATTTAATCGCTAATTACATGAGAAAACTTGCAAAGCATCAATAGAATGAGAGCAAAAACGACTAGAAACGGCGGCAATTCAAACTGGACCCGTAGGGCCCCCGGCCCTGTTTTTTGACAATCCTGTTTCATCCATCGTAATCGTTGGACATTTTACGAATCCGCGACTTTTTTGGAATGAAGATACATCCCATCGGCGAAAAGAAACAGTTGCGATTATGCCGAAGTGAGAATTGCATATTGCTCGATCTGAAATTTTTCCCAATATGGAATTTCAACGAATCGGCGGGTGCCTTGCGACTTGCGACCTTGCGACTTTTGGTGCGTGGGTGGTCATTGTGGCATCGGGCATTGGGAAACACAGATTTCGCGATGAGAATAGGCGGCATGCAGTGCTGAAACGTGCGAACGGGATTTCAGCGAATTGAGTGTATGATGGGTCTTGAAGCAACAAAATATACGAGGAAATTGACACGAACCAAGAAGAAAAGTACGATACATATCAATAATAGAATAACTTAAATTTCCTTTTAGAGCTTTTCTTGGGTATCATGTGCGCCTTTAAACGAGGGAGTCCATTTTCTACTTTGTGCGAAACGCTTTTAAGTTCAAATCAACCAATTGATCCGTCTTGATCATTGAGTTGATTTAGTTCAATCAGTATTTAAGAAATCTTCAAAAATTTTCCATTTTCGTCAAAACTTAAAACTAATCTAACAATATTGAATCTCTAACTCAAAATGAATACGCAAGACTTGATAATCGAAATAGAGATCAATCAGCAGTTTCAAATCGGTTCAGACATGTCTGTCCAAGTTCGGAGCAGAGTGTGGAAATGAGCAATTAAACCAAATCGTTGTCCTTCGGGAAATCGCGTTTGAAGGCGCATGCTCTCATACATATCCTTCATGTGCCGATTATAAAATTGACCGAATTTCCGTTTGAAGAATGAGGCGGGGTTGATTTTATTCTTGTTATCAAATATTTGGTTCGTAAAGCAGATTCGTGTTTCGTGACAACGTTGAAAAGTGACGTTGTAGACAATAAAAGTGCGATTGGTGCGAGTTTTCCCCGCCGTTACTTTTGCCACCATTCTGCCACGGTTTCGCCCGCTCGGCTTGCTGAGTGTGTGGTTTTCCGTTTGAAGAATGGGGCGGGGTTGATTTTATTCTTGGCGATTGGTTCGAGTTTTCCCCGTGCAATCATAGTAGGACAAATAGTTTTAAGCAACTCACAATGCTTCCGCCGGTTGGACCGTAATCAGAAGAACCATCAAACACACGATGAGTATGGTGGCGGTTGTTGAGAATCGCGTGGCGGCGACGAAAAATTGCATTCCTACAAAAATGTGGCTAAATATGGATTAAAGCAAAAAATAAAGCAGAACGAGTTGGAGTTGAACTCAACAAAAGTATTCTGTTTCATGGTGGTACGTGGGCGGCTGGTGTTCTACTGTAATATCGAATATCATCGAAAGTGGTCCCCTCAAATGGATGAACGAAACAATTTGCAGTTCAATTTGGGTTTTAAAGTAGGTTTTTATACGGAATACAAAGTGTGTGATTTTAAGATTAATGATGCACAATTGTTAGGAATGGATTAAAATTCTACGTAGTGCCATCTTTCTCATCCAACATTCTCTGACTCATTATTTCGAATTGGTGAAGCCCCGATGCGAAATTTTTATTGTTTGAAATTTGAATACGTTTTAAGAAAACATTGGGAAAAAAGTGAGAAAATAACCTATTCAAAAAGGTCAAATTTCCAATTTGGTGCCAATTTTTTGCGTCACATCGAGCAATTTGTTTCAACTTTGAACGAAACGATGGAAGAGAAAGCAGTCAGGTCTCGAGGCGGACAGGGGGCGGAGAGCATATTGTAGGAAAATGGATGAATGTCCAATTAAATAGATCGGTCCGAACTGATGTCTGATCATCGTGATGGAAAAAAAACGACATTTTTTGTTTGGAGATTCCGAATGATGTCGACTGACGGCTCGTCTGAATTGTGGGCGTGGCTTGAAATGCAGAAATGGAATAGAATGGAATAGAAGAGAATGGCCTATCTCGACGACTTGACGAGAGAGGAATGAGAAATAATCTAAGAGGATTTCAAACAAATGGATCCATTTTTAGACGGAAATCAATCCAAAATACTCTTGACGTCATTATGATCATGGCATTATTTTTTCTCAAAGAAATAGAGAATTAGAAGCTTGCGATGTTGATGATACTAATTCGGCATTCCTATATTCGGCTCTATGAAATACCATTTGGAAAAATTTGGTTTAGAATGAAAAAAATATGAAGCTAGATGAAGAATAACTCAAAAAAAAATCGGCCGCCTCAAAACAAGTAGTCTGATCATGGAAATTAAAAAATTAAGCCACACTTTTTGCTTCGAAAATACGTTTTAATGTACTTAACTGTCTTGGGACGTTCAGTTCAGATCGGAATTCATTTTCGCATTTTCAACACGTAAATTTATCTTTTGGAAATCTACAATGATTGGGAGGAAAAACTCTGATACGATAAAAAAATGAGAAAAAGTATATAAAATTTATGGCTTAAGAATTTTCGATGTAGCCCAATTTTTGCATGATGTTAACTATTTTAGAAAGCAATGAATATAAGGAAAAAAATTTGTTTTCTGGGCCGCCCAATTAAGATAATGGTATCGTTTTCACGAATATGAATTCTGATTTTTGTATTTGTCAAACCCACAACAAGTTATTTTCACGATGCAATAAATTGTAGGGTTTATCATTAAAAAATATTTGTCGATGTGGGAAAAGACGAACACGAGTCAATATGTTGGAATTTCGACAAATTTTGATACAATTTTCTCGGACTAATCGAAACCGAAATGAGAATTTCATTACTTGAAGAATCTCTAAATCAAGTTGCCATTGTTTTTTTTTTTGCATTTTGCAAATTTAGGGCCTTAATAAGCGAAATCGTCCGCCTAAATTAATGATTTGCTCGAAGCCACCCACGGATCGCGTTCATCGCCCATCCGGCTAACCCAATCGAGGGGGGTCGCCTTCATCTGAAAATCTCATTTAATGACGTGTCAGGGGGGCCGGCGTCGTCGTCGTCGTTTTTTTTTTCAGATTTTTTTTGGACCCACCGAGATTTCTGCGCCGATTTCAAACCCCCTCACAGTGGTTTTAATTCTATTTTTGGTGATGACGGAGTCCGAAATTTGAAATAAAAACCGGCGCGTGGGAATTTTTATGATTTTTGAAAATCTTGCACAGATTCGAAAACAATAATAAACAATAATAAAAATAGCCCGAATTTGGGTCCGATTTTGCAGGAAAAAATAGCACAGAAATAAAATGCAGATTATGTGGGGGGAATTGTTTCTATTTATAAAAGTTTGTTTTTGAATTTTTTGGGATTTTAGACAAAACTGGTTGAAAATAAAACCAAAAAAGGAATTTGTGTTGTTTTCAAAATACCCAAATTTCCATTGTTTTCCTTTTTCGTACTCATGAGATTTTCTTAATTAATAAAACAAAAAGAAAGCTAAAAAAAATCAAGGTTCAAAGATAACTGCGAATAATTTAAAAGTTAGCAATAAAAAAACGAACAAAACATTACGCAACATCTTTTTATTCGAACAAACAAAATCTTTGGCGTTTTGTGGTCCGAGAATTGAATATTGGATTTTTGAAATGAGGAATGTGTTGACTTGTGTAGAACAAATAAACGAACCTCCCCAAAAAAGGAAGTTGAGGGTATAAATTGCAGTTATTATTATAATAATACCTACATGAATCGAATGCATGAAAGACGACAAATTTCTCTTTTATATTCGTAACAATATTAGTAAGTCGATAATAAATAAAGAGAATAGTTCTATTGAAATTAGAAATTATTCATAAAATTACGCATGATGCCTTTTGAAAACAATTTATTTGATGTCTGAAAGTTCATTGGGCGATCTTGATGGAATACACTGCGCATTTGCAGCAACACATTTTCCAGTTCAACTTTTCGACTTTAATTGTTTTATACAAATTCGATTGGCGTAGATCAATATCAAATGACAAAATGTTTGCGAGTAGGCTGGTTTTTGACAAAATATCAGGGTTGGTAAATTGAAGCCGGGGCCGAAAGCCGGCCGGCCGGCCCGGCTTTCGGCCGGCTTTCGGCTTTTTTTTTTTTGAATTCCCGCTTCGGCCGTGCGGCCGTAAACCACGGAATCGGGGGCCGAATCGCGGGCCGACAATTTGACAGCGAAAAAAGCCGGCCGAAAGCCGGCCTGAGGCCGGCTTTCGGCCGGCCGGGCCCAAAATTTAACAACCCTGCAAAATATTATAATTTATTCGTTCGAATCCTTTAATAACTTAGATTCGAGTGGCCGACTTGTCGACCTGTCTGCCAATACCAGGCCAGGGTCGGACCCCCCGTAGTAGGAACTGTGAGTGGCAACAATTACATGGTGTATTTGGTGTCTTTCTTCTATAAGATTTGATTTAAAAAAAAGACTGAAACGATGACATGTCGAAAACGCGATCCAATTCACGCGTAAACGACATTGCATGAAATGAGAAGCGTCAAAAATCAACATTTCTTGGCAACTCATGTGAGCTCGCTCTAATCTATGTGATAAGAATACAATTTTAACCTAAAATTGGATGGGAAAATAGTCTAGGCTACCCCTTCTTATGAGTCGATTCTCCAATTTAATAAAAATTCCAATTGCAATAATATTTTATTAAGGATTGTACATAATGCGAATATTTTTCCTGCGTTTTGTTGTGCTCTGCTGCAACATTTTGAACGAAAAGTTCTTTTCCTTGTTCGTGTCTGGCAAAATCACATAATCAAAAGCCAATCGATCCTTTTCAAAATCAGTGTCATTCCAGTTGAATTTCTGAACATTTTTTTTGAATTTTTATGCAAAAATGAAACATGCAGGAAAGAGTTGCTACCTGAACAGTGACAGCAATCAATCGACTCTCTTTAACCTCAAGAACTCCGAACGGCGGATTCGCCATGACACGTGGCACCGCGTTTCCCTTCACCGCATACGCAATTCGATGATAGCTGTTGTTAATGATTTTCATGTGATACGTGAGATTGTCAAAATCGAACGGAGCATTGAAGACAAGTTTTTCGGTTGGGAAGAACCACATATCATTGAGATTGTTGGCCGGTCCGACTACTGAAAATCGATTGTTGGCTCTTCTAAATAGAGCATCTCAAAGGTACTGTGTGACGAGTTGAATCCATCAAGCTCAGATCGAAGATTAAACGCCGATGACGATTCCATTGGATTTTGTCCTCATTGCACTCATTTGTTCGCTTACTTTTTTATTTTGTTTTACTACCACATTCTTCAAAATGGTCACTAGGGGGTTTCGAATTCGAAATGTGGTTTAATATATCATAAAAAATGACATTTTAATCTTTGAGGGAGGTTTATATTAGACCCCGAGCGTACGCTAAATAATATTTGCCAGGGTTCTTAAGATACATGTGGCTTTTCGAGTTGACGCATGTTTAAGAAACATTTTCTGAGATGCCAAGCCGCTGATTATTTTTGGAATTTTGAAATTTTTTGATTTCGAACCCATAAGGACTCATTTTGAAGAAAGTGGTAGTAAAAGAATAATTGAAACGGTCGAAAACTGTTTCAAGTACAAAAAATAATTGGCGGCGATTTCTATAGAATTTTAATAGAAACCGATTATTTAGATATTTTATCTGCTCGTCATTCTTGATATTCTTTTCACACCATTCCTGGTTCAAATCTCTTTTATAATATGCAATCGAGAGAGCCTCAAACTTGCATTATCGAAGAATTCTTGGAAAATTAATGCGTGGATTCAGTGTTATTGTGGAAAAGTGACACCAATTGTTCCGCCAAATGTAACTAATTATACGTGATCGATTAGGAAATGAATTTCCGGAAAAAATCAAGCTTTTCAATGTGTTAATTTTACTGTACTATTTATGAATTAGTAACAACTGAACATAGACTATTCAAAAAAAAAATGAACCAGTTAAGATTTTCGTTAAATTTAAAACCCAACAATATTTCGAACCCGCTTTCATTTAACACTCTTTCCACATTGGCAAAGCGAAAATTAAATGGAGTAAATTCAACTTCATTCGACGCCAAAAAGAGCTGGAAAAAATGATGTCGATCCATGAGGATTATTACACAATCCTTGGTGGTAATGTTCGTACTATAGCTTCTCAATCTTGATTTAAATTCTTAATTTATCGTTTTCTTTCACTGCAAGTCGATAACAGTAGTTGCTGGATGGTCCGCCATTCACGTACGAGCAGAACGTCTCACAAGCAACTACGCTGACCGTCGAGACAGTGTAGACGAGAGACAAGAACACGAAGATACGAAGAAACTGAACATCGCATTTCGAATTTTGAATCTATCCTGAAAATGCTTACCATGACTGATGAAGTCAGACGAAACTGATGTCGATTTATCCCATTCCCACAGTATTTATGTATGATGAGAGGAATTGATTTTCGGAATTTAGCCAACTTTGCGAAGTCTTCGAAAATAGATTCGCTTCATTTTTTTTTGTTTTTTTGTGTTTGTAAAAAAAATGATCTCGAATCATATTTGTATACAATAGAAACTTTTAATAAAAAAAAAATTGCGTCCATAGTTCAAACGAATAAAAAATGCAAGAATATGCATATTCAAATTTCTGTGATTTTTTGTGAAGGTACGTTTCATTTTAGTTATTATTAATGAAGATATCTAATTTAAATCAAAATATCAATTGAGCTATAGATTCAGATAATCAATTCAATATTGATTTCTATTTTAAGCATTTGAATTATGTTACCCCCCGCAGAGCTTCTATAGTTCAATACGCCCACATGAATTTGAATTTCGGAAAATGAAAAAATCAAGCGGATATAAATACAGTGAGAATTGGATGAATCGGCATCAGTTTCGACTGACTTCATCAATCATGGTAAGCATTTTCAGGATAGATTCAAAATTCTAAATGCGATGTTCAGTTTCTTCGTATCTTCGTGTTTTTGTCTCTCGTCTACACTGTCTCCACGGTCAGCGTAGTTGCTTGTGAGACGTTCTGCTCGTATGTGAATGGCGGACCATCCAGCAACTACTGTTCCCCATTCCGAAGCTTCGCTGCTGCCCAGAACCGAACCTGCTTCTTGTTGTGCGTCAGAAGATGTCTCAAAACTGGAGGAACATGAAGCGTCAACCCGGATTTCAAATGCTGCTTGAAGACGAACCCAAGAAAGAAAGGAAACAATCAATTCCAGAAGAGTGGATGTAACCGAATGTACGACTGGCTGTATGATTAATCAATCCTTTTCAAATAAAGGCGTTTTTGAAGTCATTTGCTTTATTTTAGCATTGTTATTTTGTAGTATTACCAAAAACACAAAAACGACCATAGGAACAATTCAGGGCATTCTGTATCGATCTGGGTCATCGTTTGGAAAAAAGAACTGTTTCCTAATAGTTTATTGAATCCAGTAACAAATAATACACACTTATGTGATGAATAGGAATGGAAACAAGAAGATGATGCGCGCCTGCCCCAGAATTTTTAGCACGGTAATTAATCGATAGCGTGAAAATGACAAATGGGAAAAGACGATCTGAATAACAGACAACGGAAAAATCAAACTGTGGGTTTAGACATAAAAATCTCTGAAAAATTGCGTTTACATGAGCGGATCGGCTCGAAAACATAGTCCCACTCAAATATCTATGAACTTTTTGTTTCTCGTACATTACTTTCCTCAAAGTGGTTCAAAATGAAAATAGAATTCGTTTAAAAACTTGAAACCGCATAATTAATGTGAAAATGCCGCCAAATCTGTTCAAACGACTTCACCAAGTATGATGACCTTATAAGGTGTTCGCGGACCTTTAGAATCTCAACTAATATTTTAGAAAAATTTAATAAAAACTCAAAAATATGCGAGTTACGTATGTCAAAATATTAAAAATTCAAGGTTTCGTTTAACAGAAGTGGAAAACTAAAAACTTGAAAAAATCTGTAATTCAGAAAACAATTCTGGTTTCAGAATCGGTTTCAAGTTTTAAAAGAATTTTATTTTCATTTTTTTTTCTTATGTCAAAATTGCAAGATGATGAAAACAATTGAAGAAAATTATGTACGAAAAACGAAAATTTGATAGAATTTTGAGCGGTACTGAGCAAATTTCAAACGATTTATAGAAAAATTTAAGACATTCATCGATCCACTAACGAACCATTTATTTAATGCTGTCGTTTATATTCAATCATTCTGTATATTAATTCTCATAATGTCAATTTTCAAACAATATGCTCACGAAAAATCAGCAAAACTGGAAACGATTGCTGAAATTATCGACTTTATTCATTTTATTTTCACATTTTTTGGATGCATGACATCATCATTTGCCCTAAATATCTGCGTGTTTCTATTAGCTCTACAACGACTTCTTCTATTCTTTTTTCCTACATATACCAAATATATCAACATTGAACCGTAGGTGTCGCTAATATTCCAGCCGAATTTCTCTAGAATTTCAGAATATTATTAAACCGTGTATTGTTCGTTTCCTACGCGATTGTATTTGGATTTGATTATTTCGTCGCAGGTACCTCATTGCTAGAATTTTGTCAAAAATTTACTGTTGTTTTACAAATATTAAAAAATTAAATCAATGTCGTGGAAATGCCGCTGCAGTGCCTGATTACTTTTTGAAATACTAACATGAAATTTGGTACATATGGGTTATTTTTCATGCTGAACACGATTTTCACACTGGTTTTCTTCAAAAGAGTGAAATCATTGCGCGTCCTGTTTTTTTAACCTTAACAAGAGAAATTTCATTCTAAACATCTGCGAACATTTTTCAGGTTTTTATTATTGCATTATTATTTTATTTTTCGAATACAAACATATTGATTTATTGTTTGAAATTTTCATGTTCTTCTATTACCATTACTTTCCATACCGCGTTATTTTTTAGTTTTTTTCTAAATTAATTTCATTAAAAAGTTTATTCTTGTATTAATAATTTTTTCACTACGACGTTAGATTCCATTATCAGTTTCTTCACTACTTCTTTATTAAATGTTCTATGATTTGTAGAATTTCTTGATTTCGGCGTCAACGGTGTATTCATATGAAAATTATTTTATTTAATTGACATTTAATCGCTAATTACATGAGAAAAATTGCAAAGCATCAATAGAATGAGAGAAAAAACGACTAGAAACGACGCTCCGCGTTTATGTTGCTTATTGTTTAGTGTAATTCGGCGGCAATTCAAACTGGACCCGTAGGGCCCCCGGCCCTGTTTTTTTGACAACCCTGTTTCATCTACCGTAATCGTTGGACATTTTACGAATCCGCGATTTTTTCGGAATGAAGATACATCCCATCGGCGAGAAGAAACAGTTGCGATTATTACGAAGTGAGCCTTGCATATTTCTCGATCTGAAATGTTTCCCAATATGGAAGATCAACCGAATCGGCGGGTGCACAGCCTTGCGACTTTTGGTGCGTGCTCAGCAAACCGAGCGGGCGAAACCGTGGCAAAAACTAGCTGAAGGCGAAACTAGGGTAAAATTGTGGAACAACGGTGTTGCGGTTGCTTGCTGTTCCGGTTGGTTTACTTGTTTTTGCATATGAAATAATGTAAGCGCGAATTACGCTAAACTGAGGGCTATAACGACCATACGCGCTTACATCTACTTGCTAGCAGAATGGGGCAAAACGCGGGCGTCCGTTACTTTTGCCACCATTCTGCCACGGTTTCGCCCGCTCGGCTTGCTGAGTGTGTGGTCATTGTGGCATCGGGCATGCTCTCATAAATATCCTTCATGTGCCGATTATAAAATTGACCGAATTTCCGTTTGAAGAATGGGGCGGGGTTGAGTTTATTCTTGCTATCAAATATTTGGTCCGTAAAGCAGATTCGTGTTTCGTGACAACGTTGAAAAGTGACGTTGTAGACCATAAAAGTGCGATTGGTTCGAGTTTTCCCCGTGCAATCATAGTAGGACAAATAGTTTTGAGCAACTCACAATGCCTCCGCTGGTTGGACTGTAATCAGAAGGACGACAAAACACACGATGAGAATGGTGACGGTTGTTGAGAATCGCGTGGCGGCGACGAAAAATTGCATTCCTACAAAAATGTGGCCAAATATGGATTAAAGCAAAAAATAAAGCAGAACGAGTTGGAGTTGAACTCAACAAAAGTATTCTGTTTCATGGTGGTACGTGGGCGGCTGGGTTTGGGTTTTATATTGGTTTAATTTGGGTTTTATAGTAGGTTTTTATACGGAATACAAAGTGTGTGATTTTAAGATTAATGATGCACAATTGTTAGGAATGGATTAAAATTCTACGTAGTGCCATCTTTCTCATCCAACATTCTCTGACTCATTATTTAGAATCGGTGAAGCCCCGATGCGAAATTTTTATTGTTTGAAATTTGAATACGTTTTAAGAAAACATTGGGAAAAAAAGTGCGAAAAAAACCTATTCAAAAAGGTCAAATTTCCAATTTGGTGCCAATTTTTTTGCGTCACATCGAGCAATTTGTTTCGACTTTGAACGAAACGATGGAAGAGAAAGCAGTCAGGTCTCGAGGCGGACAGGGGGCGGAGAGAATACTGTAGGAAAATGGATGAATGTCCAATTAAATAGATCGGTCCGACCTGATGTTTGATCATCGTGATGAAAAAAAAACAGCATTTTTTGTTTGAAGGTTCCGAATGATGTCGACTGACTGCTCGTCTGAATTGTGGGCGTGGCTTGAAATGCAGAAATGGAATGGAATAGAATGGAAGAGAATGGCCTATCTCGACGACTTGACGAGAGGGGAATGAGAAACAATCTAAGAGGATTCCAAACAAATGGATCCATTTTTAGACGGAAATCAATCCAAAATACTCTTGACGTCATTACGATCTTGGCATTATTTTTTCTCAAAGAAATAGAGAATTAGAAGCTTGCGATGTTGATGACACTAATTCGGCATTCCTATATATGGCTCAGTTAAATACCATTTGGAAAAAAATATGAAGCTCGATGAAGAATAATTCAAAAAAAGGTCGGCCGCCTCAAAAAAAGTAGTCTGATGTTGGAAATTCAACGGCCAGTTTATTTAACGCTTCAGAAAAATTAAACTACATTTTTGGGTCGAAAATACGTTTTAATGTACTTAATTGTCTTGAGACGGAATTCATTTTCGCATTTTCAACGCGTAAATCTACTCTTTCGAAAATCTACAATGATTGGGAGGAAAGACCCCATCGTCGTATTCTCGTATAACTTTGATACGAGAAAAAAATGAGAAAAAAAAGTATATAAAAACGATGGTTTAAGAATTTTCGATGTAGCCCAATTTTTTCATGATATTAACTATTTTAATATAAACGAGTATTTTGTTTCGAATTCGTTCGCTGGTGCAAAAATGAGAACAAGCTGCAAAGTTTAATAGCATAATATTTGGTTTTTAGTTTAAATCCAAGGATCAACGTTACACTTTTATATCGCCACAGCAAAATCTTTTCTGGGCAAAATTAGAAAATATTATTTTATTTTGAATTATTTATTCAGATATTGACGAGTGTCAAAATTCCGACGCATGTAAAAAAGAAAACGAAGTGTGCGTGAATTCAGTTGGATCATTCCGCTGCGACTGTGCTGCAGATCACAAACGCGACGATAAAAACAATTGTGTGCTCGATATTGAAGGTGAGAATTTTTGAGAAAAAGAAAACTTCTGAAATGCCAAAATCGAATGATCAGTCACATTCCCATATTATTAACCGTTTCATTGTTCACTTGCATCATTTTCAGCACCTCCATATCGAACAATAGTGCCTCCCGATCAGCTTCTACGCTTCATTTCAATGTCATCTCTCGTTTTCATCATCACTTTCGTCGTCTGGTACCGATCTCCGTTGCTCTACGTTCTTACGGCCATCGCTGTCGTCGCACTAATCTTAGTTGATCTTTATATTACTCCACAATCGGTTCCCGATGAAGCGAAACGGTTCCTCGGATACTAACTCTATTATATGTTTTTTTTTTCCCCAGCTCCTAGGTTTTTTAATTGTGGTACTCTGCAGATATTGGGAACAACTGATTAATTCTATTATCGACGTCGCGCGACTGCGGAAAATTGGCTAAATGCCAAAAAAACAATGACAGTGGTTTGACGCAAAACTAGAATTGTAGATTAACGTTCATAAGAATAGGTTAAAGGCGCACACCGCGCACTGAGAATTCTTCTTAACGTTTTGCCATTAGCCAATTTTTTCGTGCAGTCGCGCGACGTCGGCAATAGTTTTCTACATAGTACCATTATGTTTTTCTGTTCTGCTCATCTCTTCAACTGGATTACCTGCTATGTATATATTCTTTACGAGTACCGCCTAATCCTGAGTTTTTGATCTGCATGAAACATTATTCAATTAACTTAATGAGAACACATAAAGTTTGTTATATGTATAATAAAAGTGCATTTCCAAAAATAGTTGATATTAGATTGAACGAAAAATTCGCTAGGTATAAATTGTATTCCCCCGTCTGAAGATGAATTCAAATGATTTTAAGCAAATAATTTGCAATAATTTCCGATGTTAGACGTTCGGGAAATTGCATTACCGGCTCAGTCATTATCTTTCTGTATAAAAAAAAGTTGAATTGTATCTAATGGTGTTAATTTCCAGGAATCGCCGCTCGGAAGAAGGCATTGGATGAAAAACAAGAAGATTTTGAAGATGATGACGATAGCAAAGAAGAAGACGAAGGCGGCGATGATTCAAAAAACGAATTATGAGTTTAGGCCAGAATAATTATTTATATGGGTTTCCACAAATTGCAATTCATTTTTTACTTGTCATTCATTCATTTAATAACGCCTCATTGTGATCATCAATAAAACAATAAAAACATTGATTATTTATTATCAGTTCGGCGTTCAGTTTCTTCACTACTTCTTTAAAAAATGTCCTATGGTTTGTAGAATTTCTTAATTTCGGCGTCAACGGTGTATTCATATGAAAATTATTTTATTTAATTGACATTTAATCGCTAATTACATGAGAAAAATTGCAAAGCATCAATAGAAAGAGAGAAAAAACGACTAGAAACGACGCTCCGCGTTTATGTTGCTTATTAATTAGTGTAATTCGGCGGCAATTCAAACTGGACCCGTAGGGCCCCCGGCCCTGTTTTTTTGACAACCCTGTTTCATCCATCGTAATCGTTGGACATTTTACGAATCCGCGACATTTTCGGCATGAATATACATCCCATCGGCGAGAAGAAACAGTTGCGACTCTGCCGAAGTGAGCCTTGCATATTGCTCGATCTGAAATGTTTCCCAATATGGAAGATCAACCGAATCGGCGGGTGCACAACCTTGCGACTTTTGGTGCGTGCTCAGCAAACCGAGCGGGCGAAACCGTGGCAAAAACTAGCTGCGAATTACGCTAAACTGAGGGTTACAACGACCATACGCGCTTACATCTACTTGCTAGCAGAATGGGGCAAAACGCGGGCGTCCGTTACTTTTGCCACCATTCTGCCACGGTTTCTCCCGCTCGGCTTGCTGAGTGGGTGGTCATTGTGAAAAAGCAGATTCGTGTTTCGTGACAACGTTAAAAAGTCATCAATAGAATGAGAGAAAAAACGACCGGCCCTGTTTTTTTGACAACCCTGTTTTATCCATCGTAATCGTTGGACATTTTACGAATCCGTGACTTTTTCGGGATGAAGATACATCCCATCGGCGAAAAGAAACAGTTGCGATTATTACGAAGTGAGCCTTGCATATTGCTCGATCTGAAATGTTTCCCAATATGGAAGATAAACCAAATCGGCGCTCACATAAATGAAAATCAATCGGATTGGAAGAAAAATAAAATACAAAATTAACCTGTTTCGATTGAAAAACAATTCAAATTCGAGTGAGAAAACGCTTAAATTCGATTTGAAATCTTGGTTTCGATTCAAAAATCTTCGAAATCGATTGATTTATTTTTCAATTTCAATTTTGAAATCGAATTCGATTGAAATTTTGGAATAATTCAAAGCAGATTAATTTACATTCGATTTAGATTGAAAAAGAAATTATTTTCGAAAACGATTGATTTTCATTTACCTGAGCGGGTGCTTTGCTCATACTTTTTTTTGGTTGTTGGACATTTTACGAATCCGCGACATTTTCGGCATGAATATACATCCCATCGGCGAGAAGAAACAGTTGCGACTCTGCCGAAGTGAGCCTTGCATATTGCTCGATCTGAAATGTTTCCCAATATGGAAGATCAACCGAATCGGCGGGTGCACAACCTTGCGACTTTTGGTGCGTGCTCAGCAAACCGAGCGGGCGAAACCGTGGCAAAAACTAGCTGCGAATTACGCTAAACTGAGGGTTACAACGACCATACGCGCTTACATCTACTTGCTAGCAGAATGGGGCAAAACGCGGGCGTCCGTTACTTTTGCCACCATTCTGCCACGGTTTCTCCCGCTCGGCTTGCTGAGTGGGTGGTCATTGTGAAAAAGCAGATTCGTGTTTCGTGACAACGTTAAAAAGTCATCAATAGAATGAGAGAAAAAACGACCGGCCCTGTTTTTTTGACAACCCTGTTTTATCCATCGTAATCGTTGGACATTTTACGAATCCGTGACTTTTTCGGGATGAAGATACATCCCATCGGCGAAAAGAAACAGTTGCGATTATTACGAAGTGAGCCTTGCATATTGCTCGATCTGAAATGTTTCCCAATATGGAAGATAAACCAAATCGGCGCTCACATAAATGAAAATCAATCGGATTGGAAGAAAAATAAAATACAAAATTAACCTGTTTCGATTGAAAAACAATTCAAATTCGAGTGAGAAAACGCTTAAATTCGATTTGAAATCTTGGTTTCGATTCAAAAATCTTCGAAATCAATTGATTTATTTTTCAATTTCAATTTTGAAATCGAATTCGATTGAAATTTTGGAATAATTCAAAGCAGATTAATTTACATTCGATTTAGATTGAAAAAGAAATTATTTTCGAAAACGATTGATTTTCATTTACCTGAGCGGGTGCTTTGCTCATACTTTTTTTTGGTTGTTGGACATTTTACGAATCCGCGACATTTTCGGCATGAATATACATCCCATCGGCGAGAAGAAACAGTTGCGACTCTGCCGAAGTGAGCCTTGCATATTGCTCGATCTGAAATGTTTCCCAATATGGAAGATCAACCGAATCGGCGGGTGCACAACCTTGCGACTTTTGGTGCGTGCTCAGCAAACCGAGCGGGCGAAACCGTGGCAAAAACTAGCTGAAGGCGAAACTAGGGTAAAAATTAATTATTATTACGCTAAACTGAGGGCTTTAACGACCATACGCGCTTACATCTACTTGCTAGCAGAATGGGGCAAAACGCGGGCAGAATGGTGGCAGAAAGCGGGCGTCCGTTACTTTTGCCACCATTCTGCCACGGTTTCGCCCGCTCGGCTTGCTGAGTGGGTGGTCATTGTGGCATCGGGCATGCTCTCATAAATATCCTTCATGTGCCGATTATAAAATTGACCGAATTTCCGTTTGAAGAATGGGGCGGGGTTGATTTTATTCTTGCTATCAAATATTTGGTCCGTAAAGCAGATTCGTGTTTCGTGACAACGTTGAAAAGTGACGTTGTAGACAATAAAATGGCGATTGGTTCGAGTTTTCCCCGATGGTATTCATGCAATCATAGTAGGACAAATAGTTTTAAGCAACTCACAATGCCTCCGCCGGTTGGACCGTAATCAGAAGAACGATCAAACACACGATGAGAATGGTGACGGTTGTTGAGAATCGCGTGGCGGCGACGAAAAATTGCATTCCTACAAAAATGTGGCTAAATATGGATTAAAGCAAAAAATAAAGCAGAACGAGTTGGAGTTGAACTCAACAAAAGTATTCTGTTTCATGGTGGTACGTGGGCGGCTGGTGTTCTACTGTAATATCGGATATCATCGAAAGTGGTCCCCTCAAATGGATGAACGAAACAATTTGCAGTTCAATTTGGGGTTTAAAGTAGGTTTTTATACGGAATACAAAGTGTGTGATTTTAAGATTAATGATGTGATGGAAAAAAACGACATTTTTTGTTTGGAGATTCCGAATGATGTCGACTGACGGCTCGTCTGAATTGTGGGCGTGGCTTGAAATGCAGAAATGGAATAGAATGGAATAGAAGAGAATGGCCTATCTCGACGACTTGACGAGAGATGAATGAGAAACAATCTAAGAGGATTCCAAACAAATGGATCCATTTTTAGACGGAAATCAATCCAAAATACTCTTGACGTCATTACGATATTGGCATGATTCTTTCTTAAAGAAATAGAGAATAAAATTTCGAAAATCTACAATGATTATCGAAAATCTACAATGATTACGAAAATCTACAATGATTACGAGGAAAGACCCCATCGTCGTATTCTCGTATAACTTCGATACGACAAAAAATGAGAAAGTACAAGTTGCCATTGTTCGGCGTTTTCTGCCGAAAAAAAATGCAGCATTCAACATCACATTCTCAGACAGACACACGCACACACAAAAAATCAGGGCGGCCGGCGTCGTCGTCGTCGTTTTTTTTCCAGTTTTTTTCTTTCTTCCGTCACCGACGATGCTCTTAAGCCGTCGACATCGCTCCGATTAGGCTGAGTGCAACAATTTTCGGGACCCACCGAGATTTCGCGCTGATTTCCAACCGCTCTGCGATTTTAATTCTATTTTTGGTGATGACGGAGTCCGAAATGTGAAAATAAAACCGGCGCGTGGGAGTTTTTATGATTTTTGAAAATCTTGCACAAATTCGAAAACAACAACAACAATAATAAAAATAGCCCGAATTTGGGTCCGCTTTTGCAGGAAAAAAATAGAGAAATAAAATGCAGATTACGTGGGGGAATAGTTTCTATTTATAGAAGGTTTTTTTTTGAAATTTTTTTGAAACTCTTCTTGGCCGTTATTTATTCGCTAATAAAGACATTACACTCGAGTTGTCCCGCAGCACAACAACTGGCGATCAGGATTAAAAAAAAGACAACAGCAGCAATATATCTGCTATCAGCTATGGACAAGGAAACTATCAAACAATTCCTGAAGCAACAAGCCGAGCATCAGAGGCTTTTCCAACAACAACAACAAGAGTTTCTCAATGCGATCATTGCTGCGTTCACTACGCAGAAGCAGCAGCCGGACGTTACCAACATCATCAACTCACTGTCAAACCTAATTTCGACGTTTCACTACTGTCCGGATGACGGGGAAACCTTCGATGCCTGGTTTGATCGAAACCACGATATCATCGAAATCGACGGCAAGGACCTCGACGACGCTACCCGCATACGCATAGTCGTATCTAAGCTAGAGAACAAAAAAGCCGAACAGTTTAGAAGCTTCATTCTGCCGAAGACACCTGCCGACGTCAACTTCAACGTTGCTACGTTGAAGAAACTTTTCAACCAGACAAAGTCGCTGGCGAGACTCCGTTATGAACTTTTATCGGTAAAATTCGACGGGGTCTACTGCAACGATTACACAGCCCTTGTCAAACGCCGGTTTGCCGCCGCTCAATGGAATCAGCTTTCGCCAGACCAAGCTGAATGCATGCTATGGATTATCGGACTCCATGCATCAGAACACCTGGATTAGCGAATTCCGGCACTTCGCGAACTCGAACGGAGTCCGGAATTGAAACTAACGAAGCTCACGGACCGATTGGATCAAGTTATCTCACTTCGCGCCGACGCAGACTTTATCGGAAGTGGATCTCACGACATCCACGCCATTCGCCGACAAGCCAACAAACCCAAGCCTAAATTCCAAGGAGGATCACGACCAAAGAACGCGAGAACTCCGACTTCTCCGCGCACTTCTGCAACATCACCACCGTCGCCGTGCTCGAGATGTGGGGATCACACTGGAGACGGGATTGCAAGCTGCCATACGAAACAATCTGCCACAGCGGTCACAAGACGGGACATCTCTCGAAAGTATGTCGCCAGGGACAACAACGCCGTCTTCATCGCGCAATCGTCCACGAAAACCCAGAACCGGATCTACACCACAGTTTCGATTAATGGAACACCGATCAAGATGCAGCTTGATACGGAAGCAGAAGTTACCCTGCTGAATCATGACGATTGGATTAAACTCAACCGACCGAAGCTGCGGTCAACAACCCACGAGAAAATCCACGTTCAAGGACAACTCAAATGAAACTTCACAATGAACGATCAACACGGAACAGGAATCTGCTATGTCACGAACACGTCAACATTACTCGGAATGGAATGGATTTCCCAGGACAAGAAACTCTACAACCAACTAGTCGGGACAACCAACGCGATCTCGACATCGTCAACAACGATTGCCGCCCAACGAAGGACTCTCGAAAATGAACTACAATCATCATTCAGAACCGTTTTTCGACCAGGACTTGGTCGCTGCACCAAGACAAAAGCCTCACTTCATCTCAAGCCGTGATCCTCGCCAACATTCCGGAAGGCACGCCCAGTACCATACGCTACTCTATCAAAAGTCAGACAAGAATTGGATCGACTCGTCGCTCAAGGAATTTTATCACCGACGGACTACTCCGATTTCGCTACACCCATCGTCGTCGTCGAGAAGAAAGACGGAGCAATCAGGATGTGCGCCGATTACTCGACCGGACTGAACGATGCCCTAGAGAAACATCAACATCCTCTCCCGACCGCAGAGGATGTATTCTCAACCCTCAACGGAGGGAAATTTTTTACACAGTTGGACCTTGCCGAAGCTTATCTGCAAGTCGAAGTCGAGGAAGAATCCAAGAAGATGCTTACGATCAACACGCACAAAAGACTTTCTACTACAATCGACTACCATTCGGAGTGAAAACCGCGCCAGCAATATTTCAACAAATCATGGACACCATGATCTCTGGCCTCGTTGCCGCGTACATGGACGACATCATCATTTCGGGATCGACTATCGAAGAACACAATGACAGACTACACAAATTGCTCAGGAGGATTGAAGTATTCGGATTTCGTGTCAAGGCCGATAAATGCTCGTTCCTTCAGCAGCAAATCAAGTTTCTGGGATTCATCGTCGACGAACACGGGAGACGCCCAGACCCGACCAAAACCAACGCAATCAACGAAATGCCGGCACCTTCAGACGTTGGAAAACTGCTATCATTCTAGGGAATGGTTCAATTTTATGGATCTTTTGTGAGGGATCTGCACAACTACAGAGCCCCCCTGGACGCTCTCACCAAGAAGGACACCGAATTCACATGGACAGACCATTGTCAAAAATCGTTCGAGAAGATCAAATCAATTCTACAATCGGACCTCTTGCTAACACACTACAACCCGAAGCTGCCTATCATCGTCGCAGCTGATGCCTCAGCCTATGGAATCGGTGCCGTCATCACCCATCGGTACCCGGACGGATCAGAAAAGGCTATTGCGCACGCCAGCCGATCACTAACAAAGGCTCAGCAAGGATACAACCAAATTGAAAAGGAAGCCTCAGGATTGGTCTTCGCTATTGAGAAATTTCATCGATACATTTACGGACGACAATTCACACTTCGCACGGACCACAAACCACTTCTTGCCATTTTTCGATCGAAGAAAGGAATTCCCGTCTACAGCTCAAGCCGCCTACAACGCTGGCGAATCCTTCTGCTCAACTACGACTTCAACATCGAGTACGTCAACACCACCGCGTTTGGGCAAACAGACGCCTTATCCCGGCTTATCGCAACGAACGCGAAGAATGTCGAGTAGGAAGACCGGATAATCGCTGTGGTGGAAGCTGAAGTCAATGCAGAACACGCCGGAAGAATTCGACATCTTCCTGTCATTGCTAGAACAATCCGCAACTCAGTGCTCACAGATCCAACCACGTCAATCGTTTTGGATTATGTCAAATCGGGAAACTGCCCGAAAACCGACAGAGCGTCACCAGTTTGGAACTACTACAACCGCCGCAACGACCTCTCAATCGTCGATGGAAATCTTATGTTTCCCAATATGAAAGATCAATCGATCTACACCATTTTCAAGTGCACCGAACGAACTATCGCCTGTCGAGAACTTCATCGGTAGAAAAATGAACACCGTGATTAGCCTCATGATGCCGATTACGCTGCCGGACAAAGACGAACGAAATAAATCGATGAAAACACAGGTTGACCGCCATCACGCCTACGAAGTCGGAGACGCTGTCTTCGTCAAGGACTATCGCTCAAAGCAGACTTGGAGCCCCGGAGTCATCATTCGACGTTTAGGAGCGGTAAACTACTTAGTGAACTGTCAAGGGAATCAATGGCATCGACACGCAAATCAGTTAAGACGACGGGATCACCAGAATCAGCGTCTGCTGCTGCATATGGACTTTGATCTGCCGATGCCTATACGCCGCCCATCGACCCCGACCACCGTTCCAACTCAACCAACGGTCGCTTTAACAGGAAACCAAGAACGTGCACCATCAACTCCTACTACAATACCAGTACACACCAGGACAACTCAAGGACCACCACTTCGCCGATCATCGCGAAACACTCGGGAACCAAGACGCCTCATATTGGATCCCCGTCAAAAGTCCTACATTTGGCATCAACACTTCGCGGGGGAGATGTTAGAGCCACGACCAAAGATATTGCAACGTGACCGACGGCCTTATCAAGAAATAGGAGCGCTACATACGGATCGGCCTCACGCACTTTTGGGGTTCTCTTCTTTGCCGTTATTTATTCGCTAATAAAGACATTACACTCGAGTTGTTCCGCAACACAACAGAAACAATAAGATGATGCGCGCCTGCCCCAGAATTTTTAGCACGGTAATTAATCGAGGGCGTGAAAATGACAAATGGGAAAAGACGATCTGAATAACAGTCAACGGAAAAATAAAACTGTTGGTTTCAAAAACATCGAACCAATGAACGATTCTTAACATAGAATCCGGAGGAAATGCCGAGTAGGCTGCCTAAATCCCACAGCTACGAACACGTCCCCACATTTTCAGAATAGGCTTCCCCCATATATGTATATTGGAAGTATGGACCTATGAAGAATGTGGAGACATTTCTTTGTTTTCTGTTCTTGTCGTCATATTGAAATAAATTTTCTACGGATAATCATGCCGACACACCAATTAATCTAATCTTAAGTAATTGAACATTCATCAAGTCTCCAATTTTTACGTGGGGAGCTAAAATGAAATGTCCCCCTGAGGACCTATTCTCACCTTTTGGACACTTCCTACGTTTTAATCACAGAATCCTGTTGTTTTCGTTATTTCGATGAAGACGCCTGGAAACAACTACATTACTAAAAAGGTATTTTCGAGATTCAATCTAATTAATCAAAAAGAGAGTTAAAATTTTAAAAGAACGAAAGAAACTTGTTAAAACGATGTTATTTTAAAAAATTTAAGGAATTCCGCAATCTGTCGTCATTTTAGTTGCTTGCGAAAATAGATTACAGTAATCAAAACGCCACGTTTTTATTGTCGTCGTGTCTGGATTTCATTTTCAATTTCGTGGTGATCGATGCATTTTAAAAAATTTCTTTAATTTTTTGCTTTTTATTTTATAGAAAACTACAAAGCGTTATTTTCAGACCAATTTTGCTCATACTTTTTTTTGGTTGAGCTCTTCATTCGGCGATATGTGGCTAATAAACGGTCGTGTAAGTTCTTTCTTCTTCTTTTATGTTTTTTTAAAACAGTTTTTAACGAAGTTTGTTGGAATTAAAAAATATTTTGAATGTTGCGATTTGCTTTTGTCCCGACATCGAAGGTTCCGAACCGCTGTGAGCGTGTCTCGAGAACATTCGTTGAGTCGGATTTGAGAGAGCCCGCACGGACGCCGCGTTCTCGTGCCACGAGACGTGGGCCAACGTCCCGCTTCGGTGACCCTTAGGGTCCGACCCAGGAGGGTAATGCCTGGGGAAGTCTAGGCGCACACGGTGGAGTGGCGTCGGGACTATTCGATGAAGGGATCGCCAAATTCGCAACAAATTTTTAAAGGTCTACTTTTTCCCTGAAAACGCAACGCCATAAATTATACGATTAAAATGTTGATCATAATCAAAAGAAAGAGGATTATTATTACAAAAGACAGGGCGTTAGTTTGTTCGCCTGGTTGTGCATAGACAATCTCACATGTAAGAATCAAAGACTGATTTTTTATAATATTGAAAAAAATATTTCAGTGTGTTGCCCTGAAGGTGATTTCGGGCCGCAGTGTGATAAATGTCCAGGTTTGGCTGAAAATGGCACCGCGTGCGCTGGACGAGGAAAATGCCATGTAATTTTAACAAATTTCTTTTTCAATTTCTAAAAATCGAATTCTAGGGAAACGGAAGCCGAAAAGGAAGCGGCAAGTGTAAATGCGATGACGGATACAGTGGAAATCTGTGCAGACACTGCGATGCTGGGTACTTCCAAGTTGAAAACGAGCAAGGAAAAATTATTACTTGCAAAAGTGAGTTTTGTTTCTCTAATTTTTCGAAAAATCTATTTTTTCTAGAATGCTATGAAGGGTGCTTCGGAGTCTGTAATTCAGAAGGACCAAAAGGATGTACAAAGTGCAAAAATGGATGGAAATTAGATGAAATCGAGGGATGCATAGGTGAGATTTCGTTTGAAATGCAATTTATGCAATGAATATATTGCCTGTACGACAAAATTTCACTTTTTTGCATAAATGTTCCAGTATTGAATTTCGGTTCAACATATAAACGAGTATTTTGTTTCGAATTCGTTCGCTGGTGACATAATATTTGGTTTTTAGTTTAAATCCAAGGATCAACGTTACACTTTTATATCGCCACAGCAAAATCTTTTCTGGGCAAAATTAGAAAATATTATTTTATTTTGAATTATTTATTCAGATATTGACGAGTGTCAAAATTCCGATGCTTGTACAAAAGAAAACGAAGTGTGCGTGTATTCAGTTGGATCATTCCGTTGCGACTGTGCTGCAGATCACAAACGCGACGATAAAAACAATTGTGTGCTCGATATTGAAGGTGAGAATTTTTGAGAAAAAGAAAACTTCTGAAATGCCAAAATCGAATGATCAGTCACATTCCCATATTATTAACCGTTTCATTGTTCACTTGCATCATCTTCAGCACCTCCATATCGATCAATAGTGCCTCCCGATCAGCTTCTACGCTTCATTTCAATGTCATCTCTCGTTTTCATCATCACTTTCGTCGTCTGGTACCGATATCCATTGCTCTACGTTCTTACGGCAATCGCTGTCGTCGCACTAATCTTAGTTGATCTTTATATTACTCCACAATCGGTTCCCGATGAAGCGAAACGGTTCCTCGGATACTAACTTTATTATATGTTTTTTCCCCCAGGGGCTAGGTTTTTTAATTGTGGTACTCTGCAGATATTGGGAACAACTAATTAATTCTATTATCGACGTCGCGCGACTGCGGAAAATTGGCTAAATGCAAAAAAAAAAAACAAGGAAAGTGGTTTGACGCAAAGCTAGAATTGTAAATTAACGTTCATAAGAATATGTTAAAGGCGCACACCGCGCACTGAGAACTCTTCTTATTGTGTTGCTATTTAGCCAATTTTTTCGTGCAGTCGCGCGACGTCGGCAATAGTTTTCTACATAGTACCATTATGTTTTTCTGTTCTGCTCATCTCTTCAACTGGATTACCTGCTATGTATATATTCTTTACGAGTACCGCCAAATCCTGAGTTTTCGATCTGCATGAAACGTTATTCAATTAACTTAATGAAAACACATAAATTTTGTTTTATGTATAATAAAAGTGCATTTCCAAAAATAGTTGATATTAGATTGCACGAAAAATTCGCTAGGTATAAATTGTATTCCCCCGTCTGAAGATGACTTAAAATGATTTTAAGCCAATAATTAACACCATTTTCCGTGTTTTCGAACACTGCAATAATTTCCGATGTGATACATTCGGGAAATTGAATTACCGGCTCAGTCTTTATCTTTCTGTATAAAAAAAAGTTGAATTGTAATGGTGTTAATTTCCAGGAATCGCCGCTCGGAAGAAGGCATTGGATGAAAAACAAGAAGATTTTGAAGATGATGACGATAGCAAAGAAGAAATCGACGAAAGCGGCGATGATTCAAAAAACGAATTATGAGTTTAGGCCAGAATAATTATTTATATGGGTTTCCACAAATTGCAATTCATTTTTTACTTGTCATTCATTCATTTAATAACGCCTCATTCTGTGATCATCAATAAAACAATAAAAACATTGATTATTTATTGTCAGTTCGGCGTTCAGTTTCTTCACTACTTCTTTATTAAATGTTCTATGATTTGTAGAATTTCTTGATTTCGGCGTCAACGGTGTATTCATATGAAAATTATTTTATTTAATTGACATTTAATCGCTAATTACATGAGAAAACTTGCAAAGCATCAATAGAAAGAGAGAAAAAACGACTAGAAACGGCGGCAATTCAAACTGGACCCGTAGGGCCCCCGGCCCTGTTTTTTTGACAATCCTGTTTCATCCATCGTAATCGTTGGACATTTTACGAATCCGCGACTTTTTTGGAATGAAGATACATCCCATCGGCGAAAAGAAACAGTTGCGATTATGCCGAAGTGAGAATTGCATATTGCTCGATCTGAAATTTTTCCCAATATGGAATTTCAACGAATCGGCGGGTGCCTTGCGACTTGCGACCTTGCGACTTTTGGTGCGTGGGTGGTCATTGTGGCATCGGGCATTGGGAAACACAGATTTCGCGATGAGAATAGGCGGCATGCAGTGCTGAAACGTGCGAACGGGATTTCAGCGAATTGAGTGTATGATGGGTCTTGAAGCAACAAAATATACGAGGAAATTGACACGAACCAAGAAGAAAAGTACGATACATATCAATAATAGAATAACTTAAATTTCCTTTTAGAGCTTTTCTTGGGTATCATGTGCGCCTTTAAACGAGGGAGTCCATTTTCTACTTTGTGCGAAACGCTTTTAAGTTCAAATCAACCAATTGATCCGTCTTGATCATTGAGTTGATTTAGTTCAATCAGTATTTAAGAAATCTTCAAAAATTTTCCATTTTCGTCAAAACTTAAAACTAATCTAACAATATTGAATCTCTAACTCAAAATGAATACGCAAGACTTGATAATCGAAATAGAGATCAATCAGCAGTTTCAAATCGGTTCAGACATGTCTGTCCAAGTTCGGAGCAGAGTGTGGAAATGAGCAATTAAACCAAATCGTTGTCCTTCGGGAAATCGCGTTTGAAGGCGCATGCTCTCATACATATCCTTCATGTGCCGATTATAAAATTGACCGAATTTCCGTTTGAAGAATGAGGCGGGGTTGATTTTATTCTTGTTATCAAATATTTGGTTCGTAAAGCAGATTCGTGTTTCGTGACAACGTTGAAAAGTGACGTTGTAGACAATAAAAGTGCGATTGGTGCGAGTTTTCCCCGCCGTTACTTTTGCCACCATTCTGCCACGGTTTCGCCCGCTCGGCTTGCTGAGTGTGTGGTTTTCCGTTTGAAGAATGGGGCGGGGTTGATTTTATTCTTGGCGATTGGTTCGAGTTTTCCCCGTGCAATCATAGTAGGACAAATAGTTTTAAGCAACTCACAATGCTTCCGCCGGTTGGACCGTAATCAGAAGAACGATTAAACACACGATGAGTATGGTGACGGTTGTTGAGAATCGCGTGGCGGCGACGAAAAATTGCATTCCTACAAAAATGTGGCCAAATATGGATTAAAGCAAAAAATAAAGCAGAACGAGTTGGAGTTGAACTCAACAAAAGTATTCTGTTTCATGGTGGTACGTGGGCGGCTGGTGTTCTACTGTAATATCGAATATCATCGAAAGTGGTCCCCTCAAATAGATGAACGAAACAATTTGCAGTTCAATTTGGGTTTTAAAGTAGGTTTTTATACGGAATACAAAGTGTGTGATTTTAAGATTAATGATGCACAATTGTTAGGAATGGATTAAAATTCTACGTAGTGCCATCTTTCTCATCCAACATTCTCTGACTCATTATTTCGAATTGGTGAAGCCCCGATGCGAAATTTTTATTGTTTGAAATTTGAATACGTTTTAAGAAAACATTGGGAAAAAAGTGAGAAAATAACCTATTCAAAAAGGTCAAATTTCCAATTTGGTGCCAATTTTTTGCGTCACATCGAGCAATTTGTTTCAACTTTGAACGAAACGATGGAAGAGAAAGCAGTCAGATCTCGAGGCGAACAGGGGGCGGAGAGCATATTGTAGGAAAATGGATGAATGTCCAATTAAATAGATCGGTCCGAACTGATGTCTGATCATCGTGATGGAAAAAAAAACGACATTTTTTGTTTGGAGATTCCGAATGATGTCGACTGACGGCTCGTCTGAATTGTGGGCGTGGCTTGAAATGCAGAAATGGAATAGAATGGAATAGAAGAGAATGGCCTATCTCGACGACTTGACGAGAGAGGAATGAGAAACAATCTAAGAGGATTTCAAACAAATGGATCCATTTTTAGACGGAAATCAATCCAAAATACTCTTGACGTCATTATGATCATGGCATTATTTTTTCTCAAAGAAATAGAGAATTAGAAGCTTGCGATGTTGATGATACTAATTCGGCATTCCTATATTCGGCTCTATGAAATACCATTTGGAAAAATTTGGTTTAGAATGAAAAAAATATGAAGCTAGATGAAGAATAACTCAAAAAAAAATCGGCCGCCTCAAAACAAGTAGTCTGATCATGGAAATTAAAAAATTAAGCCACACTTTTTGCTTCGAAAATACGTTTTAATGTACTTAACTGTCTTGGGACGTTCAGTTCAGATCGGAATTCATTTTCGCATTTTCAACACGTAAATTTATCTTTTGGAAATCTACAATGATTGGGAGGAAAAACTCTGATACGACAAAAAAATGAGAAAAAGTATATAAAATTTATGGCTTAAGAATTTTCGATGTAGCCCAATTTTTGCATGATGTTAACTATTTTAGAAAGCAATGAATATAAGGAAAAAAATTTGTTTTCTGGGCCGCCCAATTAAGATAATGGTATCGTTTTCACGAATATGAATTCTGATTTTTGTAATTGTCAAACCCACAACAAGTTATTTTCACGATGCAATAAATTGTAGGGTTTATCATTAAAAAATATTTGTCGATGTGGGAAAAGAGGAACACGAGTCAATATGTTGGAATTTCGACAAATTTTGATACAATTTTCTCGGACTAATCGAAACCGAAATGAGAATTTCATTACTTGAAGAATCTCTAAATAAAGTTGCCATTGTTTTGCATTTTGCAAATTTAGGGCCTCAATAAGCGAAATCGTCCGCCTAAATTAATGATTTGCTCGAAGCCACCCACGGATCGCGTTCATCGCCCATCCGGCTAACCCAATCGAGGGTTGTCGTCTTCATCTGAAAATCTCATTTAATGACGTGTCAAGTTCGGTCGTCTCCAATGCAAACAAGAACAAGCGGAAGAATTTCGCAGCGTAGACGAGAAAAAAACGCGGTGACATCCTCGCCGACGTCGCTCGGCGTTTTCTGCTGAAAAAAATGCAGCATTCAACATCACATTCTCAGACAGACACACGTACACACAAAAAATCAGGGCGGCCGGTGTCGTCGTATTTTTTTCAGATTTTTGTCTTTTTTCCGTCACCGACGATGCTCTTAGGCCGTCGACATTGCTCCGATTAGGCTGAGTGCAACAATTTTCGGGACCGACCGATTTCAAACCCCCTCACAGTGGTTTTAATTCTATTTTTGGTGATGACGGAGTCCGAAATGTGAAATAAAAACCGGCGCGTGGGAATTTTTATGATTTTTGAAAATCTTGCACAGATTCGAAAACAACAACAACAATAATAAAAATAGCCCGAATTTGGGTCCGATTTTGCAGGAAAAAATAGCACAGAAATAAAGTGCAGATTATGTGGGGGGAATTGTTTCTATTTATAAAAGTTTGTTTTTGAATTTTTTGGGATTTTAGACAAAACTGGTTGAAAATAAAACCAAAAAAGGCATTTGTGTTGTTTTCAAAATACCCAACTTTCCATTGTTTTCCTTTTTCGTATTCATGAGATTTTCTTAATTAATAAAACACAAAGAAAGCTAAAAAAAAATCAAGGTTCAAAGATAACTGCGAATAATTAAAAAGTTAACAATGAAAAAAAAACGAACGAAACATTACGCAACATTTTTTTTATTCGAACAAACAAAATCTTTGGCGTTTTGTGGTCCGAAAATTGAAAATTGGATTTTTGAAATGAGGAATGTGTTGACTTGTGTAGAACAAATAAACGAACCTCCCCAAAAAAGGATGTTGAGGGTATAAATTGCAGTTATAATGAATTTAGAATTATACAACAACTGGCGATCAGGATCAACGCACCATGGACGTCAACACTGTCAAACTGCTCTTGGCAGAGCAAGCGAAGCAGCACCAGGACTTCGTTCGAGAAATCACCAAACTGCTGATGGAGGGACGACCAGGCACTTCACCGACCGCTCCCGCACAACCAATCACCCAAACCGGGCTTATCGACTCGCTGACGACTCGACAACCGACATTCTCCTTCGACCCGGATGAAGGAACCACATTCGAAATCTGGTATTCACGGTACGAGGACATTCTGCGAATAGATAGATCGACATTGGACGACGGCACCCAAACCAGGATCATCCTATCAAAGCTCGATGTCCCCACTTTTGCCAAGTACGCCGACAACATCCTGCCAAGGAAACCATCGGAACTGACCTTCGAAGAGACCATCACCCGGCTCAAGATACTCTTTAGACACTCGAAGTCTGTATTCCGACGCCGATTCGAATTCCTGCAATCGCAATTCACTGGTTCGGATCTTGTTCAACACACTGGCCAAATCAAGAGGAAGTTCGCGCAAGCAGAATGGGCAACGACAGCGCCGGAGCAAACCCAGAATCTCGTCTGGATCATGGGTCTCAATGGACCGGAATTCATGGACGTACGCACCCGCGCTCTGCAGCAACTGGAGTCAAGGCCGAGCATCACTTTGGACGAATTGCAAGCGGACGTACTGCGCATTCTTGGAATCAAGGATGACGCGAAACTCTTCAATTCGCCAACAATCAAAGGACCTCACCACAACCACCAGCACATCTTTGCTATGTCGAGAGAGGACCACCACCAACAACGATCAACGACGTCAGGAAGAACCTCGACCCCGACGGCGAGGACACTCGAACCACGCCCAGAACAACCAACAACGCAGCAGAAGCCACCATCATCATGCAGACATTGTGGAGCACCTCACTGGAATGCTGACTGCAACCGCAACCGAACGAACAGCAGACGAAAACCGAAATCCCGCCGAGAACGCCAAGGATCCAGCAGAGGACGTCAAGGAGGACATCTGGGACTCATATCAGTCAACCACGCATGGATCAATAAAAGCAACCGGATCTTCAAGAACGTGAACATCAATGGAACCGACGTCGAGATGCAATTGGACACTGGCGCCGATATCTCGCCAGTCTCAACAAAGGATTGGATTCGACTTGGGAAACCATCGCTCGAGCCTGCCAACGTCAATCTGAAAGCCGCCAACAACAACAGGATTCATCTCAAAGGACGGTTCAACTGCAAGTTCATCATAAATGAACAACACGGATCTGGATATTGTCATGTAGCCGATACCGCCACACTCCTCGGACTGGATTGGGTTCAGCACATTCCCCGCTCTCTCTTGCTCACGGACGACCGCCGCTGCCGACTCACTCTCTCGTCTCATATCGGAACATGCCCGCACTATGGAGAACGAAGATCGAGTCATTGCCGCCGTCGAAGCTGAAGTCATCGCCGATTAGACCGAACGCTGCTCGAACCTGCCCATCACCGCCTACCAGGTTCATCATCACACCCGCATGGAACCGCTTCTCCGCCGGAATATTGATTACGTCACCACCGGAAAATGGCCGAAGCTCACAAGGAATCAACCAGAATGGAACTACTTCAACCGACGAGAAGACCTCAGTATAGTCAATGGATGCCTCATGTTCAACCACCGGATCGTCGTACCTGCTACACTCCGAAGAAGAACTCTCACCGCACTGCACAAGGCTCACCCTGGAGGAACCAAGATGAAAATGCTCGCTAGAAGTTACGTCTACTGGCCATCGCTGGACCAGGATATCGAGGATCTTGTCAAGAGTTGTGGAAACTGTCAAGCTGCCGCCAAGAACCCCAACAAAGCGGAACTTCAATCATGGCCTGCCGCCTCTGGACCATGGACACGCGTTCACGCCGACTTCGCTGGACTCGTAGATGGATCGTACTACCTGATTGTAGTGGATGCCTACTCGAAATGGCCGGAAATTCACGAGACGTCAACCATCTTGACGACAGCAACAATGACCATCCCGAAGAAGATGTTCGCACAATTCGGAAATCCGGAAACCCTCGTAACGGACAATGGAACACAGTTCACGGCAAGCTCATTCCGACAATTTTGCGCAGAACGTGGAATCAATCACATTCGGACACCGCTCTACCACCCACAATCAAATGGACAAGCGGAGCAATTTGTCGACACCTTCAAGAGAGGTATCAGGAAGCTTCAAGGAGAAGAACCATCGCGAGAAGCCCTTCAAACGTTTCTCCAAGCTTATCGATCAACACCATGCCCAGCTGGACCGATGCCAAATCCCCTGCTGAGAACTTTCTGGGAAGACCAATGCGGACGCCCTCGGATTTGCTGTTGCCGACAACCAGTACACCTGGACCGAAGATGGAATCACAATTCAACCGTCTTCACGGAGCAAGGGTACGAAGAGGTAACCTCTATTTTTGCGAAGGATTTGCGATTCTCCAAGCCCACATGGACCACTGGTACCATCGTCGAACGTACAGGAAAGGTCACATACCGCGTCAGGTGTCAAAGACAACTATGGACTCGCCATGCTAACCAACTCCGACCTAGGAACGACTGGAACGCGACTGAGACGCTACTGGACCTACATATATGAAATCCCAATGCCAGTCGACATGGATTCGGACTCGGATATCACAACTGCCATTCAAAGGACCCCATCTCCTGTTCTACGTCGCTCAACAAGGATGCCAAAGCCGGTCAGACGACTACAGATCAATCCATCCCGAAGCAACTATGTTACGAACGAGCGAGGGACGCTCAATAATGAGTTATTCCTATTGTGTCTAATAAATATATTATTTACGTTGGCTCGTTCACAAGGACACAACACCAGGGATGTGCGACAACGCCAATCGGCAATTCCATTTCTTCACAGTCCTGGTGGAACAGAGAAGCATGGAATTAGGTCTTCAGTGACATTTTCCTGTTTCGTGTTCCGTCAAAAATTTTTTGTTCCGCCTTTCGTTTCTAGAAAATTTAAGTTCCGTGCAGCTCAGTGGTGGAAACTATGTAGTATAAGTCGCAGTGCGTTTCACATTTATAAAGCTACCCCTGTTTTTGGGTGTAACTTTGTCAATTGTGAAAATTTTTAAATTCTGTTTTCAAAATTGAATTCAGGACTAAAAAATACGTATATCTACCAATTTTCATTGCATGTGACCAATTTTCAGCGTTTTCAAGTCCACTCGGCCAATTTTTCAGGTATCATTATGAAAATTGGTGAACACATGTATTTTTTAACCCTGAATTCAAATTTGAAAACAGAATTAAAAAATGGTCACAATTGACAAAGTTACGCCCAAAGATAGGGGTGGCTTTATAAATGTGAAACGCACTGTATACCTTACAAGGGAGGTGTTTTTGATTAAGTGTTTGGAATTTTTTCTAATTTTTGCATACCAACAGATCGAAAAAGAATTCCAAAATATTAATATTATAATATCGAAATATGTAAAAATCATGTTCAAGCAGAGAATTGCAAGTGATTTTTCCCATTTTCAGTTCGTCTCGGCTTTCATCAATCATTCATCAATGCTGATCTGGGAACACTCGACCTTATTCACCATTTGATATTCAGTTTTTCGTTTTTCGCGGTTTGCCTAACTCCAATATTTTATCTGGCCATATTTCGGAGCTTGAAAATTCTGACGAGACAAATTTCAAAACGCGATAAAAAACCGGAAAATTTTATAATTGCCCAATCTGTCGCAATTATTGTGTGCAAACTTGTGAGTTCCTGCAAGGCCCTCCCTGAGAGAGTTTCCAAAATTGTCATCTTCCAGCTATTTCTACCATTTTTCATTATTTCTGTTCAAGATTTTTTTGGATCGGACTCTGCAATGTTTCGTTCGGTAGGAATCAAATCGAAAAAATAAATTATGAATATGCTTCAGAAGCAACGAATAATTGTATGCATCGATGTAATTATAACATTATGTTTGATTCAAATAAGTTTCATATTTTGTAATATGGCAACAGTTCGCAAACTCATTGATCCATTAGTATCTTGCAGTAACCATGTCTCTCCTCTGTCCACTGTTCAATCTTAAAAATTTTACATTTGTGAAATAATTCTGTAATCTCGTGATATACCATCGTATTATAACACTTATCATTACACAATATGTTTTTTTTTTGTATTTTGGTTAAGAATTTTTCACCCAATTGCTCAATCAGTTCTGTTTATTGAACCAACATTCCTTTTAATGAAAAGTCGGTTAAACGATTCTAGGGAAGCTGAACCTTCAAAAGGAATTCCTCGGCCAATTTACTATGAGATCACCGTTCCAAGGGGGTAATTTTGGGGTCGTTAATATGAGTAATTTTTGTAACGCTGGGTAACAACTAAAGGGTATGAACCGAGGGGTCACAATTTTTATGTTCAAAGTGGTGGTTTGAAAGAGTTTGATTCACAGGTTATCCAGAGTACGGTACCACCGAATTGAAAGTGTTTGAATTGGAAATTGAATTACGGTCTCGGAAAATTGCGACTAACAAGAAATTGCGCGAATCAGATGATTCTATTGAATTCGAAGAATTTGAAAACTCTTTAATTTCGAGAAAATATTAAAAATGCTCGAATATTTTTCAAATTCAAAAAAGCGATTTTTTGCTCTGATTACTTTTCATACCGCGTTATTTTTTGTTTTTTTTTTTTTTTTAAATTAATTTCATTAAAAAGTTTATTCCAGTATTAATAATTTTTCCAATACGACGTTAGATTCCATTATCAGTTTCTTCACTACTTCTTTATTAAATGTTCTATGATTTGTAGAATTTCTTGATTTCGGCGTCAACGGTGTATTCATATGAAAATTATTTTATTTAATTGACATTTAATCGCTAATTACATGAGAAAAATTGCAAAGCATCAATAGAATGAGAGAAAAAACGACTAGAAACGACGCTCCGCGTTTATGTTGCTTATTGTTTAGTGTAATTCGGCGGCAATTCAAACTGGACCCGTAGGGCCCCCGGCCCTGTTTTTTTGACAACCCTGTTTCATCTATCGTAATCGTTGGACATTTTACGAATCCGCGATTTTTTCGGAATGAAGATACATCCCATCGGCGAGAAGAAACAGTTGCGATTATTACGAAGTGAGCCTTGCATATTTCTCGATCTGAAATGTTTCCCAATATGGAAGATCAACCGAATCGGCGGGTGCACAGCCTTGCGACTTTTGGTGCGTGCTCAGCAAACCGAGCGGGCGAAACCGTGGCAAAAACTAGCTGAAGGCGAAACTAGGGTAAAATTGTGGAACAACGGTGTTGCGGTTGCTTGCTGTTCCGGTTGGTTTACTTGTTTTTGCATATGAAATAATGTAAGCGCGAATTACGCTAAACTGAGGGCTATAACGACCATACGCGCTTACATCTACTTGCTAGCAGAATGGGGCAAAACGCGGGCGTCCGTTACTTTTGCCACCATTCTGCCACGGTTTCGCCCGCTCGGCTTGCTGAGTGTGTGGTCATTGTGGCATCGGGCATGCTCTCATAAATATCCTTCATGTGCCGATTATAAAATTGACCGAATTTCCGTTTGAAGAATGGGGCGGGGTTGAGTTTATTCTTGCTATCAAATATTTGGTCCGTAAAGCAGATTCGTGTTTCGTGACAACGTTGAAACGTGACGTTGTAGACAATAAAAGTGCGATTGGTTCGAGTTTTCCCCGTGCAATCATAGTAGGACAAATAGTTTTGAGCAACTCACAATGCCTCCGCTGGTTGGACTGTAATCAGAAGGACGACAAAACACACGATGAGAATGGTGACGGTTGTTGAGAATCGCGTGGCGGCGACGAAAAATTGCATTCCTACAAAAATGTGGCTAAATATGGATTAAAGCGAAAAATAGAGCAGAACGAGTTGGAGTTGAACTCAACAAAATTATTCTGTTTCATGGTGGTACGTGGGCGGCTGGTGTTCTACTGTAATATCGAATATCATCGAAAGTGGTCCCCTCAAATGAATGAACGAAACAATTTGCAGTTCAATTTGGGTTTTAAAGTAGGTTTTTATACGGAATACAATGTGTGTGATTTTAAGATTAATGATGCACAATTGTTAGGAATGGATTAAAATTCTACGTAGTGCCATCTTTCTCATCCAACATTCTCTGACTCATTATTTAGAATCGGTGAAGCCCCGATGCGAAATTTTTATTGTTTGAAATTTGAATACGTTTTAAGAAAACATTGGGAAAAAAAGTGCGAAAAAAACCTATTCAAAAAGGTCAAATTTCCAATTTGGTGCCAATTTTTTTGCGTCACATCGAGCAATTTGTTTCGACTTTGAACGAAACGATGGAAGAGAAAGCAGTCAGGTCTCGAGGCGGACAGGGGGCGGAGAGAATACTGTAGGAAAATGGATGAATGTCCAATTAAATAGATCGTGATGAAAAAAAACAGCATTTTTTGTTTGGAGATTCCGAATGATGCCGACTGACGGCTCGTCTGAATTGTGGGCGTGGCTTGAAATGCAGAAATGGAATAGAATGGCCTATCTCGACGACTTGACGAGAGAGGAATGAGAAACAATCTAAGAGGATTCCAAACAAATGGATCCATTTTTAGACGGAAATCAATCCAAAATACTCTTGACGTCATTACGATCTTGGCATTATTTTTTCTCAAAGAAATAGAGAATTAGAAGCTTGCGATGTTGATGATACTAATTCGACATTCCTATATTCGGCTCAGTTAAATACCATTTCGAACAATTTGGTTTAGAATGAAAAAATAAGAAGCTAGATGAAGAATAATTCAAAAAAAATAGTCTGATGTTGGAAATTCAATGGCCAGTTTATTTCACGCTTCAGAAAAATTAAACTACACTTTTTGGGTCGAAAATACGTTTTAATGTACGTAATTGTCTTGGGACGGAATTCATTTTCGCATTTTCAACGCGTAAATCTACTCTTTCGAAAATCTACAATGATTGGGAGGAAAGACCCCATTGTCGTATTCTCGTATAACTTTGATACGAGAAAAAAATGAGAAAAAAAAGTATATAAAAACGATGGTTTAAGAATTTTCGATGTAGCCCAATTTTTTCATGATATTAACTATTTTAGAAAGCAATGGATATAAGGGAAAAAATTGTTTTCTGGGCCGCCCAATTAATATATATAGTATCGTTTTTACGAATATGAATTCTGATTTTTGTAATTGTCAAACTCACAACAAGTTATTTTCACGATGAAATTTAAGGCCTCAATAAGCGAAATCGTCTGCCTAAATTAATGATTTGCTTGAAACCACCGACGGATTCTCATTTAATGGCGTGTCAAGTTTGGTCGTCTCCAATGCAAACAAGAACAAGCAGAAGAATTTCGCGGCGTAGACGAGAAAAAAAAACGCGGTGACATCCTCGCCGACGTCGCCGCGTTCGGCGTTTTTTTCCAGATTTTTTTTTCTTCCGTCACCGACGATGCTCTTAAGCCGTCGACATCGCTCCGATTAGGCTGAGTGCAACAATTTTCGGGACCCACCGAGATTTCGCGCCGATTTCCAACCGCCCCTCGAGTTTAATTCTATTTTTGGTGATGTGGGTCCGAAATTTGAAATCAAAACCGGCGCGTGGGAGTTTTTATGATTTTTGAAAATCTTGCAGAAATTCGAAAACAACAACAACAATAATAAAAATAGCCCGAATTTGGGTCCGATTTTGCAGGAAAAAAATAGCACAGAAATAAAGTGCAGATAATAAGGGGGGGGGGAATTGTTTCTATTTATAAAAGTTTGTTTTTGAATTTTTTGGAATTTTAGACAAAACTGGTTGAAAATAAAACCAAAAAAGGAATTTGTGTTGTTTTCAAAATACCCAACTTTCCATTGTTTTCCTTTTTCGTACCCATGAGATTTTCTTAATTAATAAAACACAAAGAAAGCTAAAAAAAAAATCAAGGTTCAAAGATAACTGCGAATAATTAAAAAGATAATAACGAAAAAAAAACGAACGAAACATTACGCAACATTTTTTTTATTCGAACAAACAAAATCTTTGGCGTTTTGTGATCCGAAAATTGGAAATTGGATTTTTGAAATGAGGAATGTGTTGACTTGTGTAGAACAAATAAACGAACCTCCCCAAAAAAGGAAGTTGAGGGTATAATATGCAGTTATTAATATAATAATACCTACATGAATCGAATGCATGAAAGAGGACAAATTTCTCTTTTATATTCGTAACAATATTAGTTTTTTCGGCGTCAAACGACTTGACGAAATTTGAGTGTCCGGATCGTGGTAGTGAAAAATCGAGGGCGGAGAAGTGGGTGTCAAAAATCATTGGCCAAAATTCGTACAATTCTTGATTTTTGGCAAAAAATCCGATTCTATGAGAAAATTTTTTCTCAATTTTAGGCAGGTAATTCCCTAAAAACAAATTATCAAGTGAATACTAAAAATATCAAAACCAACGTGGCTTCATTTCCATTCATTTCTATTTAATTTTCCCATTTTTGCCAGTTTTTTGTGTCGTTCGTTATTTCGATGAAGACGCCTGGAAACAACTACATTACTAAAAAGGTATTTTCGAGATTCAATCTAATTAATTAAAAAGAGAGTTAAAATTTTAAAAGAACAAAAGAAACTTGTTAAAACGATGTCATTTAAAAAAATTTAAGGAATTCCGCAATCTGTCGTCATTTTAGTTGCTTACGAAAAAAGATTACAGTAAACAAAACGCCACGTTTTTATTGCCGTCGTGTCTGGATTTCATTTTCAATTTCGTGGTGATCGATGCATTTTAAAAAATTTCTTTAATTTTTCTGCTTTTTATTTTATAGAAAACTACAAAGCGTTATTTTCAGACCAATTTTGCTCATACTTTTTTTTGGTTGAGCTCTTCATTCGGCGATATGTGGCTAATAAACGGTCGTGTAAGTTCTTTCTTCTTCTTTTATGTTTTTTAAAACAGTTTTTAACGAAGTTTGTTGAAATTAAAAAATATTTTGAATGTTGCGATTTGCTTTTGTCCCGACATCGAAGGTTCCGAACCGCTGTGAGCGTGTCTCGAGAACATTCGTTGAGTCGGATTTGAGAGAGCCCGCACGGACGCCGCGTTCTCGTGCCACGAGACGTGGGCCAACGTCCCGCTTCGGTGACCCTTAGGGTCCGACCCAGGAGGGTAATGCCTGGGGAAGTCTAGGCGCACACGGTGGAGTGGCGTCGGGACTATTCGATGAAGGGATCGCCAAATTCGCAACAAATTTTTAAAGGTCTACTTTTTTCCCTGAAAACGCAACATAATAAATTATAAGCTTAAAATAATGAGAATAGTCAAAAGAAAATTACTTTTAGTTATAATTCAATACTTAAAACTTTTCATGAACACTGTGCAATGACATGACCAACACAAGGAGGATGGCGAACATTAATGGCAGGACTACAAACAGTGACATTTTTTACTTACACGCGCGTATTTCAGCTTCAGATGATACTCGTACGGTTTGAATAATTAAAAAACCTATTCAGCATCAATATATTTTCAGGAATAAACGAAGAAGGATATATAAATAGGGAATGAAGTGTATATATTTGACTGAGGTAATTTTTTAAAGTTGGAAATTCTGTTTTTACAATGACTGACGAAAATTGACGAGTTTGAGCATAGTATCTGTTTACGTACAAGAATTTTCATACATTTAAATGTTTTACGTATTTTATAAAGCCAATGGCGAGTATTCATGCCGTCGCGCAGAAAGAAACATAAGCTTAAAATCTAGTGTTAAAAAACTCCAAAATACATTTGTTATAACTTATCAGCATACTTTCAACGGGGAGGATCACAGTGAATCTGATTTCTCCGTCATAAATATTTATAGTTTTTTTTTTACTTGATTGATTGAAATCAAATTAAAACGCATACTTTGTATTCTGAAACAGGCCGTAAAATCGAAAAGATGAAGTAATTAAAATAGTGTAATGACAGAGGAATTTTCGCGGCTTCGCCACTCAGATCCCGCTGGTGAAATTTACTATTCGGAACGATTTTTGGCGCATTTCGGCCGTATGAATTTTATTTTTAGCGAAAAAAACTCAGTGGAAAATGAAAGACAACATTTTGTTTCTCTGTTTCTACCGTAGTTCGAATCAATCTATAATTCTCACTCTTCTATGTTGTAGAACCCGTAGCATTCTTCGAAACTGCCACCCTACATGATCCTCCCATCTCTCCAAAAGGCGCTAATAGACTACAAAAATAGCAAATTTCCAAGTGTGGAGTACTGTAACTACATTTATCCAACTGCAGATCTTTCTACCGTACATATTATTTTATCATTGAAGCCATTACACCCACCAATTTTAGACCTGATCGGCTTAATCCGATAAAGTTGGAATTTTTGATTGTAGATACCGTAATCCTACAGTAATTCTCCCCGACAACTCTAAAAATGAAAAGCGCTCGGAAGATGATGTGCTACGATACAAATCTGGTCGATTGCTCACAACAATGTTAGTTTAGTAATTGCGTGGAACAAACAGACACTGAATCCAAACACATAGTAAAAAGAAGATTCATCGAAGTCTTCGCATACCATATGCATCCTATACATTTTATGAACAGCATGATGCTGATCTTTCATAATTTTTTCTCGTTTCACGAACAATCATCCAAAACTTGTTTTGTTCATATTTCTATAGTAAAAATACTTGAAACGGCGAACTTCTGATGCAATTTCAAATATTTGCAGGAAGAAATTTTCAAATGATCTGCATTGCTGCGAAAATTGATCAAATCGGACGATAATTTTGATTTGCTTAATTGTTTTTCCTTGATTTTGTCTATTTTTAAATTTTTCTTTAAATTTTTTTCTAGATAAGTCAGGTAAGTCTTTTTTTAATGAGAGGTTAAACCCTTTCGAAAATTGTGAATTCGGTTAGTTTCCATTTTCGGTGTTTCGAAATATTACGTAGTTTGAATGTGTCTTTCATATGAATAAGCTCAAGGTGAGCTAATTTTTGGTTCTCCGTCCTCTTTAAATCCGAATAATGGAAATACTAGAAATGTATTCTGGAAGGTTCTACGGGTGCATGAGGCCCGCGTACACTTGATAGAATCTGTATTTTGATAGATTTCTGTGTCTTATAAATTTAATATAATTTTTGCACATGCGGTCTGTCACATAACTTTTTTTGCGAAACATGCGCTTTCTTTTATTTTTCAGACTGGATGAGTTAAAGTTATTTTAGGAGTTTGTATCATGCTTGCTGAATTGGACGAATCGGATCCATAAAATTTTCAGTCCGACCCGCCCGTCGCAAGTATGGTTTTTTTGATTTTCTAGAAATTGACTTGTTTTCAATTTAAATGTTATCTTTCCAATACTCTGTCGATATTGTTCCTACTCCAAATTCTTGTGGGTACAGTAATACTGGATTATTTGTAATTAGAGGTATTATTATCGCGAAAAAGTACGAATATTCGAATCATTGCAACCTACTATTGTCGACGTCGCGCGACTGCGGAAAATTAGCTAAATACCACAAAAATTTTTCGAAAAAATGAAAAAAGACGAATTGTTCTAGTAAAAAATAGAAAAATGTTTGCGGAACGGATTGCAAAAAAAATTAATTACAGTACGGATTGCCAAATAGGGGCAATATAAAGAGTGTGAAACGACAAATATTCGTTCTTCCGAGCCGCTTCGGTGACCCTTAGGGTCCGACCCAGGAGGGTAATGCCTGGGGAAGTCTAGGCGCACACGGTGGAGTGGCGTCGGGATTATTCGATGAAGGAGTTCTGCTTTATTTTCCTGAAAACGTAACATAATAAATTATAAGCTTAAAATTGGAACAATACAGAGAAGATTAGCATGGCCCCTACGCAAGGATGACACGCAAATTCGTGAAGCGTTTCAAATTTTTAAAAGTAATTTCCGGTTTTGATTGCGAAGAAGAAAAACTGTGGAACTTGGGAATCAATGCAAAGATTTTCTAAACAATCTCTCTTATATTTTCTAAACAATCTCTCTTATATTTATCCGGCGATTCTTCGTATTCGGTAGACTTTATTTTGGATTTATCGCGAGAATTTCTTCGTAATCCTCTGCTTTACAATTCTTAAGTTGATTTCTCTTTTTTCACTCTTATTTCGCTATTTGCTTGTGAAAGGCGATTGCTTGCGGATAGTTTTCATTTGGTACTGGGAACCTGCTCTCAAACACCTTTGCTTGTCCTTTCAAGGTATTTATCAAATTAAAAAAAATTCAACACATCCATCAGCCCATTTTTCCTAACCCTTCTTCCTTCTTTTTACAATATGTTTTCCTCCCTTATTTTCCAACCATTTCCTTACAATTGGTCATTGGATCATTTTAATCTTTTTTCGAGTTTTTTCGGTATATCGTTTTTCAAGATCAAGGATTCGTGTTGGATTTTGATTTTTCAGAAACTAGAGGTGGTCAATCATTATTCGCAATGTGGCTTTGAGCAATTGCTTTTTCTAATTTTATTTTTATTTTTATTAATGTCGTAGTCAAACGACTTGCCCAAGTTTAAAAATAATTATTGGCTGTGTGCCAAAGCGTCTCGTGGCATCGAGAAGTACGCAAGATTGCGTACATTGCATTATAGTGTACGCGCATTTAATATTCAGTCAACGATTAATTTAAATCAATACTGATTTCGCGAATTTGAAGTCCCTCACTCCCTTCAGTCGTTTGACGCTGACAATAGCCTACTTGTGTTTCTTGCTTCGTGTATCAAATAAAGGTTTAATTACCCAAGTTTGCGATGTCAATTTACGATTTCCAGTTTTCGATTTATTGATGTAAATTATTTTCATTGCAAAAAAACGAGCTCCTTGTACCATTGAAATTTTTCGAGGCCATAATTGAAATTACAAATTAAACACTAACAATTCGGAGGGTACCGTACTCTGGATAACCTGCGAATAGTAGAATCCAATGCAATGATTCCGAATAAACTTTGTCAGTCATTCTTGAGTTTTTTTTAACTTTTAACACATTTTTTCCATTGGCAAATATTGTCCAATTCGATCGGTTTTCATTTACCAGAATTTAGATAACAACAATTTTAAATAGTAAAAACGGAAGAAAATAGGGATACTTTTGTTAAACAAAATTAATTAGTTTCCTTACAAGGCCATAAAATGACCATATAATATAATAAATTTGTTTTTTTTAATCACGGCGTGAAACAATTCGACGTGTGATTTCGGAACCGAATTTGCTCATTCATACTCTCGGAATCCCCCATCGACTAGCTCTTTTCTAGCTTCTCAAACGCGTGTATTTTTCATTTTAAACATCGTCGCCGCCGAAAATTTTGAAACATGAGTGATCCGGAGACCGTTGAATGGTTCAAAGAGCGCATCCATAATCAGGTACACATTGATTAATGAAATGAAATGAAATGAGTCAGTTTTCAGAAGCACTTCACTGCTCGCCACATTGCACACATCTCTCAAATATCTGGCATGGAGCCGGAGCTCATCGCAAAAATCGGAGCCGGTGTGATTTTTGTGATTCTTGCGCTCAGCGAGCAGGGTTTCATATTGTGCAATTTCTTGCTCACCATTGTCCCATTTCTGCTCATTTTTGTGTATCCCGATGAGAAGCCGACCGATGAATCGCTTTACACGTATTACTCACTGTTTGGTCTGCTCACCGTTTTCGATCGCGCCTTCGAAAAAATCACGTTCTATTATGTCGCGAAACTTGCACTGTTTCTTTTGCTCTTTGTGCCACCGTATAAGCTTATCGATAAGGTGGATGAGGTGATCAAAAATCTGGTGAGAATATGATGCTGGATTCAATAGAAATCGACAAAAATTGCAGATAAATGAAGCCAATAAGAAGTCGGATGAGAAAAGCACGAGGAGCAGAAAGAGCAGCAAGACATCATTGAAAACTGCTGAGCCGGCGAAAACCGAAAATGCTTCAAAAGAAGGCGAAGGATCGAAGGTAATTCGGATGCTCAATATATCATTAATAGAAGCTTTCACTTCATGAGGGGGGTGGTCCGAAACGCGCAATTAGGTTCACATTGCAGAAAAAATCGCTAAGTTCCCATTCGAGTACGGTCAAAGTCACCATAACCGAAGAATATTATCGCGAAGAGGAGCTTCTCTCGCCAAACGGAACCGTCATCAGTCGCATCGTGAAGGGACCATACAAAAAGGAGCGCGTCGAGTCGGAAAACGCGCCGGACTCGACGCGATCCAATCCGACGCCGGCTACTGGTGACGGTAAACCGAAATCGGGCCAGAGAACCGAGCAAAAGTCGAAAGCCTAGTGTTGTTTCCCTCGTTAGCTCATCCCAGAGAGATTTATTGTTACCAAATATCATTATCGAGAATTTTTGAAATGCTCAATGTACACATTTTTGTAGTTGAATTAATAAAACGTTGTATTGAAGAATCGCGTGTTAGGATCTTAACTTGGCCTAAATTTGAATTTGAATTCCTACAACCAGATTTCGAAATTGTATTTTTGCAGGAAGAAATAAAACCGAGGGGTGCAATTAGTGGAACTGATTTGGCTGGTTTAAAGACATTCAGTTTCTCAATTTCATCAGATGAATTTCAGAAGGCTCTCGACGTCTCAAAATTGGACAAAATCCAATGGAATCGTCATCGGCGTTTAATCTTCGATCTGAGCTTGATGGATTCAACTCGTCACACAGTACCTTTGAGATGCTCTATTTAGAAGAGCCAACAATCGATTTTCAGTAGTCGGACCGGCCAACAATCTCAATGATATGTGGTTCTTCCCAACCGAAAAACTTGTCTTCAATGCTCCGTTCGATTTTGACAATCTCACGTATCACATGAAAATCATTAACAACAGCTATCATCGAATTGCGTATGCGGTGAAGGGAAACGCGGTGCCACGTGTCATGGCGAATCCGCCGTTCGGAGTTCTTGAGGTTAAAGAGAGTCGATTGATTGCTGTCACTGTTCAGGTAGCAACTCTTTCCTGCATGTTTCATTTTTGCATAAAAATTCAAAAAAAATGTTCAGAAATTCAACTGGAATGACACTGATTTTGAAAAGGATCGATTGGCTTTTGATTATGTGATTTTGCCAGACACGAACAAGGAAAAGAACTTTTCGTTCAAAATGTTGCAGCAGAGCACAACAAAACGCAGGAAAAATATTCGCATTATGTACAATCCTTAATAAAATATTATGGCAATTGGAATTTTTATCAAATTGGAGAATCGACTCATAAGAAGGGGTAGCCTAGACTATTTTCCCATCCAATTATAGGTTGAAATTGTATTCTTATCACATAGATTAGAGCGAGCTCACATGAGTTGCCAAGAAATGTTGATTTTTGACGCTTCTCATTTCATGCAATGTCGTTTACGCGTGAATTGGATCGCGTTTTCGACATGTCATCGTTTCAGTCTTTTTTTTAAATCAAATCTTATAGAAGAAAGACACCAAATACACCATGTAATTGTTGCCACTCACAGTTCCTACTACGGGGGGTCCGACCCTGGCCTGGTATTGGCATGGGCCAGCCCAGGACAGGTCGACAAGTCGGCTTCCACCATGTACACATTATCCCACTCGAATCTAAGTTATTAAAGGATTCGAACGAATAAAATTGACCTTCAATTATAATATTTTGTCAAACCAGCCTACTCGCAAACATTTTGTCATTTGATATTGATCTACGCCAATCGAATATGTATAAAACAATTAAAGTCGAAAAGTTGAACTGGAAAATGTGTTGCTGCAAATGCGCAGTGCATTCCATCAAGATCGCCCAATGAACTTTCAGACATCAAATATATTGTTTTCCAAATGGCATCATGCGCAATTTTATGAATAATTTCTAATTTCAATAGAACTCTTCTCTTTGTTTATTATTTATTACTTACTAATATTGTTACGAATATAAAAGAGAAATTTGTCCTCTTTCATGCATTCGATTCATGTAGGTATTATTATAATAATAACTGCATATTATACCCTCAATTTCCTTTTTTGGGGAGGTTCGTTTATTTGTTCTACACAAGTCAACACATTCCTCATTTCAAAAATCCAATTTTCAATTTTCGGACCACAAAACGCCAAAGATTTTGTTTGTTCGAATAAAAAAAATGTTGCGTAATGTTTCGTTCGTTTTTTTTTCATTGTTAACTTTTTAATTATTCGCAGTTATCTTTGAACCTTGATTTTTTTTTTTAGCTTTCTTTGTGTTTTATTAATTAAGAAAATCTCATGAATACGAAAAAGGAAAACAATGGAAAGTTGGGTATTTTGAAAACAACACAAATGCCTTTTTTTGGTTTTAAACCAGTTTTGTCTAAAATCCCAAAAAATTCAAAAACAAACTTTTATAAATAGAAACAATTCCCCCCACATAATCTGCACTTTATTTCTGTGCTATTTTTTTCCTGCAAAATCGGACCCAAATTTGAGCTATTTTTATTATTGTTGTTGTTGTTTTCGAATTTGTGCAAGATTTTCAAAAATCATAAAAATTCCCACGCGCCGGTTTTGATTTCATATTTCGGACTCCGTCTTCACCAAAAATAGAATTAAAACCACTGTGAGGGGGTTTGAAATCGGTCGGTCCCGAAAATTGTTGCACTCAGCCTAATCGGAGCAATGTCGACGGCCTAAGAGCATCGTCGGTGACGGAAAAAAGACAAAAATCTGAAAAAAATACGACGACACCGGCCGCCCTGATTTTTTGTGTGTGCGTGTGTCTGTCTGAGAATGTGATGTTGAATGCTGCATTTTTTTCAGCAGACAACGCCGAACGCGGCGACGTCGGCGAGGATGTCACCGCGTTTTTTTTCTCGTCTACGCCGCGAAATTCTTCCGCTTGTTCTTGTTTGCATTGAAGACGACCGAACTTGACACGTCATTAAATGAGATTTTCAGATGAAGGCGACCCCCCCCCTCGATTGGGTTAGCCGGATGGGCGATGAACGCGAATCCGTGAGTGGCTTCGAGCAAATCATTAATTTAAACGGACGATTTCGCTTATTGAGGCCCTAAATTTGCAAAATGCAAAAAAATGGCAACTTTATTTAAAGATTCTTCAAGTAATGAAATTCTCATTTCGGTTTCGATTAGTCCGAGAAAATTGTCTCAAAATTTGTCGAAATTCCAACATATTGACTCGTGTTCGTCTTTTCCCGCATCGACAAATATTTTTTAATGATAAACCCTACAATTTTTTGCATCGTGAAAATAACTTGTTGTGGGTTTGACAATTACAAAAATCAGAATTCATATTCGTGAAAACGATACCATTATCTTAATTGGGCGGCCCAGAAAACAAATTTTTTCCTTATATCCATTGCATTCTAAAATAGTTAATATCATGCAAAAATTGGGCTACATCGAAAATTCTTAAACCATCGTTTTTATATACTTTTTTTTCTAATTTTTTTGTCGTATCAAAGTTATACGAGAATACGACGATGGGGTCTTTCCTCCCAATCATTAAAACGTATTTTCGACCCAAAAAGTGTAGTTTAATTTTTCTGGAGCGTTAAATAAACTGGCCATTGAATTTCCAACATCAGACTACTTTTTTGAGGTGGTCGACTTCTTTTGAATTATTCTTCATCTAGCTTCAATGATATTTTTTTCATTCTAAACCAAATTTTTCGAAATGGTATTTAACTGAGCCGTATATAGGAATGCCGAATTAGTATCATCAACATCGCAAGCTTCTAATTCTCTATTTCTTTGAGAAAAAATAATGCCAAGATCGTAATGACGTCAAGAGTATTTTGGATTGATTTCCGTCTAAAAATGGATCCATTTGTTTGGAATCCTCTTAGATTGTTTCTCATTCCTCTCTCGTCAAGTCGTCGAGATAGGCCATTCTATTCCATTTCTGCATTTCAAGCCACGCCCACAATTTAGACGAGCCGTCGGTCGGCATCATTCGGAATCTCCAAACAAAAAATGCTGTTTTTTTCCATCACATCATTAATCTTAAAATCACACACTTTGTATTCCGTATAAAAACCTACTTTAAAACCCAAATTGAACTGCAAATTGTTTCGTTCATCCATTTGAGGGGACCACTTTCGATGATATTCGATATTACAGTAGAACACCAGCCGCCCACGTACCACCATGAAACAGAATACTTTTGTTGAGTTCAACTCCAACTCGTTCTGCTTTATTTTTCGCTTTAATCCATATTTAGCCACATTTTTGTAGGAATGCAATTTTTCGCCGCCGCCACGCGATTCTCAACAACCGCCACCATTCTCATCGTGTGCTTGGTCGTTCTTGTGATTACGGTCCAACCGGCAGAAGCATTGTGAGTTGCTCAAAACTATTTGTCTTACTATGATTGCATGAATACCATCGGGGAAAACTCGAACCAATCGCACTTTTATTGTCTACAACGTCACTTTTCAACGTTGTCACGAAGAATAAAATCAACCCCGCCCCATTCTTCAAACGGAAATTCCGTCAATTTTATAATCGGCACATGAAGGATATTTATGAGAGCATGCCCGATGCAACAATGACCACCCACTCAGCAAGCCGAGCGGGCGAAACCGTGGCAGAATGGTGGCAAAAGTAACGGTCGCCCGCGTTTTGCCCCATTCTGCTAGCAAGTAGATGTAAGCGCGTATGGTCGTTATAGCCCTCAGTTTAGCGTAATTCGCGCTTACATTATTTCATATACAAAAACAAGCAAACCAACCGGAATAGCAAGCAATCGGAACACCGTTGTTCCACAATTTTACATTAGTTTCGCCTTCAGCTAGTTTTTGCCACGGTTTCGCCCGCTCGGTTTGCTGAGCACGCACCAAAAGTCGCAAGGTTGTGCACCCGCCGATTTGGTTGATCTTCCATATTGAGAAACATTTCAGATCGAACAATATGCAATTCTCACTTCGGCAGAGTCGCAACTGTTTTTTTTCGCCGATGGGATGTATATTCATTCCAAAAAAGTCGCGGATTCGTAAAATGTCCAACGATTACGATGGATGAAACAGGGTTGTCAAAAAAACAGGGCCGGGGGCCCTACGGGTCCAGTTTGAATTGCCGCCGAATTACACTAAACAATAAGCAACATAAACGCGGAGCGTCGTTTCTAGTCGTTTTTTCTCTCTTTCTATTGATGCTTTGCAATTTTTCTCATGTAATTAGCGATTAAATGTCAATAAAATAAAATAATTTTCATATGAATACACCGTTGACGCCGAAATCAAGAAATTCTACAAACCATGTCCAACGATTACGATGCGCCGATCATCGACGTCGTCTAGCTTCAATGGAAAATAGCGAAAATTTCTCTCAAATTTTGCCCCCCGAATCGTAACAATAAATAATCAATGTTTTTTTTATTGATGATCACAATGAGGCGTTATTAAATGAATGAATGAAAAGTAAAAAATGTTGCAATTTGTGGAAACCCATATAAATAATTATTCTGGCCTAAACTCATAATTCGTCTTTTGAATCATCGCCGCTTTCATGGACTTCTTCTTTGCTATCGTCATCATCTTCAAAATCTTCTTGTTTTTCATCCAATGCCTTCTTCCGAGCGGCGATTTCTGGAAATTAACAATATTAGATACAATTCAACTTTTTTTTATACAGAAAGATAATGACTGAGCCGGTAATTCAGTTTCCCGGACGTCTCACATCGAAAATTATTGCAGTGTTCGAAAACACGGAAAATGGTGTTAATTATTGACTTAAAATCATTTGAATTCATCTTCAGACGGGGGAATACAATTTATACCTAGCGAATTTTTCGTTCAATCTAATATCAACTATTTTTGGAAATGCACTTTTATTATACATATAACAAACTTTATGTGTTCTCATTAAGTTAATTGAATAATGTTTCATGCAGATCAAAAACTCAGGATTTGGCGGTACTCGTAAAGAATATATACATAGCAGGTAATCCAGTTGAAGAGATGAGCAGAACAGAAAAACATAATGGTACTATGTAGATTTTGACAAAGAAAACTCAAAAAGTTGTAGATTGCGTTTAAAAAACTATTGCCGACGTCGCGCGATTGTACGAAAAAATTGGCTAAATCTAGAATGTGGTCAAATTTTTTTAAAAAATGCGGGCATATTTCAGAATTTCTACTTCATCTTTTCCATCCGCATCACTACTCATTTCGCGAAGTCTCAACCAATCAAGTTAATATCCAATTGTAGCCTGAATATAAATAAATTAATTTAATGAAATCGGTTTTAGAGAAGTTTTGCTCAATGGCCAAAGTCGATTAATTTTGTTTTAATAAATTGAAATCTTACGCCGTCATTCTCGAGCATTTGCTTCCACTTTCTTTTGGCTCTGTTACTTTTCCAGTTCTGAACAACTGTGGACAATTTCTTCTTTTTTCCGTTCGGAGGAGTTTGAGCTCGTTGTTTTTCCTAAAACAAACCAACACAGTGTTTTTCAAACCCACGTCTTTTTTTCTGCATTACCTTCTTAACAGCTCCACTGTCTACATATTCTTTATACTTTTTCTTTGCTTCCGATAGATCGATTCCACTTTTCGCTGCCTTTTCGACCATCGACGTTACTAGTCCAGCCTTGTCGAGTATTTCCAATGGAACTTTTTTCCTTTGTCGTTCGGCTGATGAGGCAGATCGCCGGATATGATTATTCGCACCACCTGTGCTCATAAATTTGATTTTGGCGGTCTCAACCGCTGACGTTTTCGAATGTATTGTGGTTTTATTGTTTTCTGTGGATGTTGATTCAACCACTGTCTCCGCCTTCTCAACTTTCCAAGTTTTGACAGGATCTGCCGGACTCGAATGACGAACTGGATCACCCGTCTGCGGAATTTCTGCATTTGTAAAATATTCGGAATATGTACTTTGGTGGCATAATGATTACCTCGTCTTAAAACTCTCACAGCTACTTGTCCAGTTTCTTTATCGGTATTAACAGTTTCTTTAACCAATCCATTCTCTTCAGCTGTTTGAACTTTGTCTCGTTCAGCAACTGAACACCAGTTATGGTATTTAGATATGTATATCTAACTCAATAAGTTTACCTTCATCGACTTCATCAATTGTCGGTTCTCTTGGAACTATTTTTTCATTTTCTTCGAGTCCCAATGGCGACAATGTCAATGGTGCGCTTATTAAAGATCGAAGTCCACTAGCCATATTGGTATTAACTGCATGACGGGCGGAAAACTGAACGGATCCCATATCAGTAAGAAGATGACGATTATCGTCCCAACGTCCGAAACACAAATCGACACCGCCTACGAATGAAATCAGCTGATCAATTATTAAAAGCTTTTCATGGTGAGCCCAAAATACAGTTCCAGTTCCTGGATAATGATCAGGATGGCGCATCACCTAAATTTCAAAAAAAAATCAAGATTCCAATTATTTAGATTACCTTGATGTTTTTATGAAGTGCTTGAAGTGTTCGTTTAGTATAAACGCTATTTACTCCTAATGCGATTTTTTCTTCCTGTATAGCAAAACCAAAATCTAAAAAATAAAGCCGTTAAAAACGTAAAATTTATAAACATATAATAAAGTTAGAATCCGAGGAACCGTTTCGCTTCATCGGGAACCGATTGTGGAGTGGAACTAAAAACCAAATATTATGCTATTAAACTTTGCAGCTTGTTCTCATTTTTGCACCAGTGAACGAATTCGAAACAAAATACTCGTTCATATGTTGAACCGAAATTCAATACTGGAACATTTGTGCAAAAAAGTGAAATTTTGTCGTACAGACAATATATTCATTGCATAAATTGCATTTCAAACGAAATCTCACCTATGCATCCCTCGATTTCATCTAATTTCCATCCATTTTTGCACTTTGTACATCCTTTTGGTCCTGAATTACAGACTCCGAAGCACCCTTCATAGCATTCTAGAAAAAATAGATTTTTCGAATAATTTGAGAAACACGACACACTTTTGCAAGTAATATCTTTTCCTTGCTCGTTTTCAACTTGGAAGTACTCAGCATCGCTTTCAACTTGGAAGTACTCAGCGGCCCGAAATGACCTTCAGGGCAACACACTGAAATATTTGTTTCAATATTATAAAAAATCAGTCTTTGATTCTTACATTTGAGATTGTCTATGCACAACCAGGCGAACAAACTAACGCCCTGTCTTTTGTAATAATAATCATCTTTCTTTTGATTATGATCAACATTTTAATCGTATAATTTATGACGTGGCGATCTGCAGTTGGATAACAGTAGTTACAGTACTCCAAACTTGGAAATTTGCTATTTTTGTAGTCCATTAGCGCCTTTTGGAGAGATGGGAGGATCATGTAGGGTAGCATACAAAGTATGCGGTTTCGAAGAATGCTACGGGCTCTACAACATAGAAGAGTGAGAATTATAGATTGATTCGAACTACGGTAGAAACAGAGAAACAAAATGTTGTCTTTCATTTTCCACTGAGTTTTTTTCGCTAAAAATTAAATTCATACGGCCGAAATGTGCCAAAAATCGTTCCGAATAGTAAATTTCACCAGCGGGATTTGAGTGGCGAAGCCGCGAAAAAAAAGAACTCGTCAATTTTCGTCAGTCATAGTAAAAACAGAATTTCCAACTTTTAAAAATTACCTCAGTCAAATATATGCACTTCATTCCCTATTTATATATCCTTCTTCTTTTATTCCTGAAAATATATTGATGCTGAATAGGTTTTTTAATTATTCAAACCGTACGAGTATCATCTGAAGCTGAAATACGCGTGTGTAAGTAAAAAATGTCACTGTTTGCAGTCCTGCCATTAATGTTCGCCATCCTCCTTGTGTTGGTCATGTCATTGCACAGTGTTCATGAAAAGTTTTAAGTATTGAATTATAACTAAAAGTAATTTTCTTTTGACTATTCTCATTATTTTAAGCTTATAATTTATTATGTTGCGTTTTCAGGGAAAAAAGTAGACCTTTAAAAATTTGTTGCGAATTTGGCGATCCCTTCATCGAATAGTCCAGTTTCCCGATTTGACATAATCCAAAACGATTGACGACAACGCTGGGGAATCCTTCTGCTCAACTACGACTTCAACATCGAGTACGTCAACACCACCGCGTTTGGCCAAGCAGACGCCTTATCCCGGCTTATCGCAACGAACGCGGAGAATGTCGAGGAGGAAGACCGGATAATCGTTGTGGTGGAAGCTGAAGTCAATGCAGAACACGCCGGAAGAATTCGACATCTTCCTGTCACTGCTAGAACAATCCGCAACTCAGTGCTCACAGACCCAACCACGTCAATCGTTTTGGATTATGTCAAATCGGGAAACTGGCCGAAAACCGACAGAGCATCACCAATTTGGAACTACTACAACCGCCGCGACCTCTCAATCGTCGACGGAACTCTTATGTTTGGGCACCGGATCGTCATTCCAACTTGCCTACGCCAGCGAGTCCTGGACACAGTGCATAAAGGCCATCCTGGAACGGAGCGGATGAAGAAACTCGCTCGCAGTTTCGTATACTGGCCGCTAATCGACGAGGATATCGAGAGGCTGGTTAGGAATTGTGCCAACTGTCAGTCCGCGGCCAAAAATCCAGTCAAGACAACACTGGAACCCTGGCCTGCCGCAACCACACCATTCGAACGGGTCCACATAGATTACGCAGGACCGATTAACAACATCTACTACCTCGTCATCGTAGATGCCTACTCCAAATGGTCTGAAATTTTGCCATTCGACGGGATCACCAGAATCACCGTCTGCCGCTGCATATTGACTTTGATCTGCCGATGCCTATACGGCTTGAGCTGTAGACGGGAATTCCTTTCTTCGATCGAAAAATGGCAAGAAGCGGTTTGTGGTCCGTGCGAAGTGTGAATTGTCGTCCGTAAATGTATCGATGAAATTTCTCAATAGCGAAGACCAATCCTAAGGCTTCCTTTTCAATTTGGCTGTATCCTTGCTGAGCCTTTGTTTGTTATCGGCTGGCGTGCGCAATAGCCTTTTCTGATCCGTCCGGGTACCGATGGGTGATGACGGCACCGATTCCATAGGCTGAGGCAACAGCTGCGACGATGATGGGCAGCTTCGGGTTGTAGTGTGTTAGCAAGAGGTCCGTTTGTAGAATTGATTTGATCTTCTCGAACGATTTTTGACAATGGTCTGTCCATACAGGGTGTCATTTAAGTTCCCGCACAAAAGTTTGACGCCATGAAGAGCTTGGCTGTCGCACTTTTCGTGCACCAATACAATTTATTTTTATTGAACAAGGTACATTTTACTTACTTTCCATGTTTCGCCTCATTCGGATGTGTTTCCGAGAAATGGCGAAGGCTAATATCCATCGTGCTTCCATTATCGAATTTCATAAGCAAAATGTGAGCCCGAGAGACATCATTCAACGGGTCGGTGTGCCTCGTAGAACGGTTTATGACACTATCAAACGATTCAAGGAGCTAAATACGACCAGTGACCGTCCCAGACAAGGAAGACTCGTCTCAGTAATCACTCCTCAGAAGATCAACGACGTTAAATCGAGGATCAGGCGAAAACCCCACAGGAGCATGAGAACGATGGCGTCAGACATGGGAATGAGCATCTTCGCTATGGAAAAAATCGTCAAAACGAAGCTTCGACTGACCCCATATCGTGTCCAAAAGGCGGCAATTCTATCGGCCGTCAGAAAGCAGAGACGCTTCGAAAAAGCAAAACGACTTCTTGCTCGCACGCGGTCTGGACAACACCTCGTCACTGTCTTCTCCGATGAGAAGCTGTTCACTGTGGAGGCGGCATTCAACTCACAAAACCATTGAGTATTTGCCCAGACATCCCAGCAAGCTTCTGAGAAAGGAAGAACAATTCATCCAGCCTCACATCCTGCCAGTGTGATGGTTTTCGGTGCCATCTGCTTAACCGGGAAGTGCCCCCTGGTTTTCGTGAATCAGGGGGTGAAAATGAACAGAGAAGTCTACGTTCGGGACATTTTGGAGAATCATGTGATGCCCTGTACCCAAACGCATTTCGGTGGGCAGAAATGGGTCTTTCAACAGGACGGAGCACCCGCCCACACTGCCAAAACTACTCAGGAGTGGTGCCAGACCCATTTTCCCGACTTCATCAAGTCATCCGAATGGCCTGATCGCTCCCCAGACCCGAAACCGCTTGACTTTTCCGTGATGGGGTCTTGCAGGAGAAGGTCAACGCAAAACCCCACTCAAGTATAGAGGCTCTGAAGAAGACATTACTGGCGGAATGGGACAATCTTTCCATCGAACACCTGCGTACCACAGTCACATCCTACCCGAAGCGTCTCCGTGAAGTCATAGCTGCGAAAGAAGACCGAATCGAAAAGAGTTAAAAGATAATTATTTGTTATACTATAGAAAAAAAATATTTCGAGTCTCGTTTGATTTGGACTTTTAGTTTCAGAAATATACGTCTTCAAAGTTGTGCGGGAACTTAAATGACACCCTGTATGAATTCGGTGTCCTTGGTGAGAGCATCCAGTGGGGCTCTGTAGTTGTGCAGATCCCTCACAAAAGATCCATAAAATTGAACCATTCCCTAGAATGATAGCAGTTTTCCAACGTCTGAAGGTGCCGGAATTTCGTTGATTGCGTTGGTTATGGTCGGGTCTGGGCGTCAATCCTCCTGAGCAATTTGTGTAGTCTGTCATTGTGTTCTTCGATAGTCGATCCCGAAATGATGATGTCGTCCATGTACGCGGCAACACCAGCGAGGCCAGAGATCATGGTTTCCATTATTTGTTGAAATATTGCTGGCGCTGTTTTTTTTTTTGGTAGTCGATTGTAGTAGAATAGTTCTTTGTGCGTGTTGATCGTGAGCATCTTCTTGGATTCTTCCTCGACTTCGACTTGCAGATAAGCTTCGGCAAGGTCCATCTGTTTAAAAAAATTTCCCTCCGTTGAGGGTTGAGAATACATCCTGTAAGAAATCGGTTTCTTATTAATAAATTTATTCCAAAAAAAAAACAATCAACACGGAAAAGAGTCTTTTATAGCGTATGCTTATCTCGTCTTCCATCTTTTCTCCTCCACGTCATCCGTGACACTCCCGACTGCAAGAGGTGCTCCCTGTATCGGATCCACAGCCGCTGGCAGTTCCTGGTCTCCCGGCCCTGGAGGCGACGTTTTCGTTTCCGGTGAATTCGGAGCATTGCTTGTTTTGGGGCGTGAGTCCGTAGTGCTCTCGTTCTCGGGGTCACGTGTCGGGTCGGCTTCCAGGAAAAACAATCGTTTATGGGGGTATTCCTGTTTCCGCCGGGTTCGTCCGTTGATCACCTGGGCTGAGCGACTTTTGACTTCCGTGATCCGAGCCATCGGCCACTTGTGGATGGGCACGCCCTCCTGTTCGATGAGGACGACATCGTTAACTTTCGGTTTGAATTCCGTCGTCTTCGTTTGTCGATGTCCGGTGTCTCCGCGATCTCGAAGAAGTTGTGCGTACCGTATTGTCCAATCCTTAAGTAGGAACTGAACGATCGAACACGAACTGCTCCAGCGTTCGAGTAATTCCGTTTGGTGTGTGGAAGATGATCGCAGTCCTCCTGAGCGTCCAACGTGAACCCAAATGCCTTCACGGAGAACGGTAGCACGATGTCGATTGGTCGCAGAGGTTGCATTTCATTGGCGTCGCTGGGGACATATGTCAGTGGTCGGCGGTTGATGATGGCTGTAGTTTCCGCTAATACCGTTCGTAATTCATCTTCTTCCAGGAGAAGTCTGCCGGTTCCTGACTTCAACAGCATTGTTTTTATGATTCCCACCATCCGCTCGTATACTCCTCCACTCCATGGCGAATGGGCCCGGATGAGCTTGAATTCAGGCAGTGTAGTTGAGTTCATGGTCGAGTTCCGCTTCCCGTGTAGATTGACGTATTCGAGGCCTCCTTGAGCATCACGAATTGCTTCGCGTTGTCACAGATAATGGTGCTTGGCGTTCCAAAAGTCGCCGTAAGACGTCGCAGGGCGTTTAATACCGTCGTTGTCTTCATGTTTGTTACCAACTCGGTTGCCACATATCGGGATCCCAGACAGGTGAAGAGGAGTATCCACGCATCTTCTGGCCCGGTTGACCCTTTGATCTTGACTGGTCACTGCGTTGTCACCATCAAACGTCTTCGGTTGCCAACTTCTTCCTTCTTTCGATCATCCTTCTCTTCATTGGTGTCTGATCCGACGAGGTGCGTTTCATCAAACTGCTCATTCTCCGGTGGTCTTCCTCGCGTATCGCTGTGCTTCCCGGTTGTCTGACCTTCAGCTTCGGCAATGTAGGTGACGGCGTGTTCCTGATGATCTTCCCCCGCAGGTGAATCCTCCGATCCGATCATATTTGTCTGGTATGAACGTTCTCCCGCGTTGAGGTTCTTTCTATCTTGTGTCGGTGAAGGACGGAACTCATTGCTCTGCGGTTGACCTCCGCGCCGCCATGGCGGGGCTCCGTGAGTCGGTATCGGAATCATGTTCGGGTTATTCGAATATCGGTTACGCCCATCGTTCCTTCGAAATCCTATGGCTCCTTCGTCCCGCATACGATGGCACATCGACTGATGGTGCCTTCCTCGACAGCGCTTGCAGCGATCCGGGCAAGTCGTTGCCCGATGGCCTCCTCTCAGACATTGATAGCACAAATCCAATTCTCTGCATCGGTCCTTTCTGCGATCCTTGGTGTAGTGTTGCCATTGTTGTCACTGGTTCCTCCGCTCGTTCATTCACGATCGCCGCCACTAAGCTTTCCGTTTGCGATATGTCGCGTATCATCTCCAGAAGTCGTTCCGCATCCGCTGGTTGACTACGCGGGTTCGCGTACAACTTTTGGATTATCTTTTTTGGGAGCTTTGCCTCAATAAGAGATGCGGTTGTCATGTTGTTCATATCGCAACCAAATGAGGCAAGCTGTCGAATCGTGGTCACTGTCCGAATGTAAAAATGGTGTAAATCGCTCGGTTGGTAGCTGTTTCCGAGCACTGGCAGCTCTCTAATTCTCCTGAAGAGGGTTTGCTGTAGACGCGTTTGACCGCCGTATTGATCGTCTAGGATGCTCCATGCGATCAGGTAGTTGCTCACCGTTGATCGTAATGTCTTCACCAGCTCGGCTGCTTCTCCACACAATGAAGACTTCAAGTAGTACATCTTAGTCGTATTGCACTGGATCTGACTCCCAATAAGATTCTCGAATCCCTCTTTGAATTCGAAATAATCTTCATCTCTTCCGTCTAACGTAGGCAGGCGTATTGTTGGTAACGGTATGCCATTCAAAGGTGGCATGCCATTCCCAATTCCACCCGTATATTGTGGTTGTTGTCCTCCTGGCTCGTTCCAACTCCTCCGCCCTGATCTGTTGTGGCCTCTATGGTCCGCACCCATGTATCCCGCTAGTTGTGGGCTTGCGTCTCGCATCCTTTCCGTTGTTAAGGGTTGGAAAACTCTAAACGTGTTATTGCACACCGTGGTGGTCAAAATTGCCTGACCGCGCGCGCGCGACGACACAATCCCTCCCAGTAAACCCCGCCAAAAGGCAGTGTGATTTCTAGACCAAAGTGCACTCGCAACCTCGCCAGTCCTTAATTCATTTCGTACCGATTGTCTTACCTGATAGGTGAACCTTTTATTTTTATGTACTTTTGTAACTTATGCTTGCGTCGTGTATCATAAAGGTTTAATTACCCAAGTTTGAGGTTTGAACTAATTGCATTCGTCTCACCGAGAGAGTCCGTAATTGTTCCCGTCATCCGTCCTCCGGAAACTCCCCATGTCGATTCTTGTTGTTCAGCTTCTTGGCTTCCCATCTCGTCCGTATCCTGCTTGTTTGATGTTGTACCGTTTTCTTCTTTTACGTCGCGTTCCGTTTTCTCTCGTTGCGCTTGCTGTTCTTCCATTTCGTCACGAAGATGATCGTAGTCGGCGAATGGTGTATAGTCCGAGTTCCTCGGCTCCAATGTTTTCGCGCGTTCAATTCCGATGTGATATAACTGCTCCGATAAAACCACCTCCGCTGTACACTTATCGATAGTGTCCCTGTAGTTCCCGTATCGTGCGATGTATCGCTCGAATTCCTCCTTTTCTGCACTGTCCTGACGTTACAATCGTTTCCAATCCGTGTCGAATTTCTTCAACCGCGAAACATCCATTGTGGTCTTGTCCGAAGTGAGGCTTTTGTGTTGGTGCAGCGACCAAGTCCTGGTCGAAAAACGGTTCCGTATGATGATTGTAGTTCATTTTCGAGGGTCCTTCGTTGGGCGGCAATCGTTGTTGACGATGTCGAGATCGCGTTGGTTGTCACGACTAGTTGGTTGTAAAGTTTCTTGTCCTGGGAAATCCATTCCATTCCGAGTAATGTTGACGTGTTCGTGACATAGCAGATTCCTGTTCCGTGTTGATCGTTTATTGTGAAGTTTCATTTGAGTTGTCCTTGAACGTGGATTTCCTCGTGGGTTGTTGACCGCAGCTTCGGTCGGTTGAGTTTAATCCAATCGTCATGATTCAGCAGGGTAACTTCTGCTTCCGTATCAAGCTGCATCTTGATCGGTGTTCCATTAATCGAAACTGTGGTGTAGATCCGGTTCTGGGTTTTCGTGGACGATTGCGCGATGAAGACGGCGTTGTTGTCCATGGCATACTTTCGAGAGATGTCCCGTCTTGTGACCGCTGTGGCAGATTGTTTCGTGTGGCAGCTTGCAATCCCGTCTCCAGTGTGATCCCCACATCTCGAGCACGGCGACGGTGGTGATGTTGCAGAAGTGCGCGGAGAAGTCGGAGTTCTCGCGTTCTTTGGTCGTGATCCTCCTTGGAATTTAGGCTTGGGTTTGTTGGCTTGTCGGCGAATGGCGTGGATGTCGTGAGATCCACTTCCGATAAAGTCTGCGTCGGCGCGAAGTGAGATAACTTGATCCAATCGGTCCGTGAGCTCTGTTAGTTTCAATTCCGGATTCAGTTCGAGTTCGCGAAGTGCCCGAATTTGCAAATCCAGGTGTTTTGATGCATGGAGTCCGATGATCCATAGCAGGCATTCAGCTTGGTCCGGCGAAAGCTGATTCCATTGAGCGGCGGCAAACCGGCGTTATTTTAAATCAGTTTTGTCTAAAACCCCAAAAAATTCAAAAAACATACTTTTATAAATAGAAACAATTCCCCCCACATAATCTGCACTTTATTTCTGTGCTATTTTTTTCCTACAAAATCGGACCTAAGTTCGGGCTATTTTTATTATTATTGTTGTTGTTTTCGAATTTGTGCAAGATTTTCAAAAAAAAAATTCCCACGCGCCGGTTTTATTTTCACATTTCGGACTCCGTCATCACCAAAAATAGAATTAAAACCACCGGGAGGTGGTTTGAAATCGGTCGGTCTCGAAAATTGTTGCACTCAGCCTAATAGGAGCGATGTCGACGGCTTAAGAGCATCGTCGGTGACGGAAAAAAGACAAAAATCTGGAAAAAAAACGACGACGCCGGCCCCCTGATTTTTTGTGTGTGCGTGTGTATGTCTGAGAATGTGATGTTGAATGCTGCATTTTTTTTCAGCAGACAACGCCGAACGCGGCGACGTCGGCGAGGATGTCACCGCGTTTTTTTTCTCGTCTACGCCGCGAAATTCTTCCGCTTGTTCTTGTTTGCATTGGAGACGACCGAACTTGACACGTCATTAAATGAGAACGCGAATCCGTCGGTGGCTTCGAGCACATCATTAATTTAGGACGATTTCGCTTATTGAGGCCCTAAATTTGCAAAATGCAAAACAATGGCAACTTGATTTAGAGATTCTTCAAGTAATGAAATTCTCATTTCGGTTTCGATTAGTCCGAGAAAATTGTCTCAAAATTTGTCGAAATTCCAACATATTGACTCGTGTTCCTCTTTTCCCGCATCGACAAATATTTTTTAATGATAAACCCTACAATTTTTTACATCGTGAAAATAACTTGTTGTGGGTTTGACAAATACAAAAATCAGAATTCAAATTCGTGAAAACGATACCATTATCTTAATTGGGCGGCCCAGAAAACAAAGTTTTTTCCTTATATCCATTGCTTTCTAAAATAGTTAACATCATGCAAAAATTGGGCTACATCGAAAATTCTTAAAACCTATTTTCGACCCAAAAAGTGTAGTTTAATTTTTCTGAAGCGTTAAATAAACTGGCCATTGAATTTCCATCATCAGACTACTTTTTTTGAGGCGGCCGACTTTTTTTTTTTGATTTGTTCTTCATCTAGCTTCATATTTTTTCATTCTAAACCAAATTTTTTGAAATGGTATTTAACTGAGCCATATATAGGAATGCCGAATTAGTATCATCAACATCGCAAGCTTCTAATTCTCTATTTCTTTGAAAAAAATAATGCCAAGATCGTAATGACGTCAAGAGTATTTTGGATTGATTTCCGTCTAAAAATGGATCCATTTGTTTGGAATCCTCTTAGATTGTTTCTCATTCCTCTCTCGTCAAGTCGTCGAGATAGGCCATTCTCTTCCATTCTATTCCATTCCATTTCTGCATTTCAAGCCACGCCCACAATTCAGACGAGCAGTCAGTCGACATCATTCGGAACCTTCAAACAAAAAATGCTGTTTTTTTTCCATCACGATGATCAGACATCAGTTCGGACCGATCTATTTAATTGGACATTCATCCATTTTCCTACAGTATTCTCTCCGCCCCCTGTCCGCCTCGAGACCTGACTGCTTTCTCTTCCATCGTTTCGTTCAAAGTTGAAACAAATTGCTCGATGTAACGCAAAAAATTTGGCACCAAATTGGAAATTTGACCTTTTTGAATAGGTTTTTTTCGCACTTTTTTTCCCAATGTTTTCTTAAAACGTATTCAAATTTCAAACAATAAAAATTTCGCATCGGGGCTTCACCGATTCGAAATAATGAGTCAGAGAATGTTGGATAAGAAAGATGGCACTACGTAGAATTTTAATCCATTCCTAACAATTGTGCATCATTAATCTTAAAATCACACACTTTGTATTCCGTATAAAAACCTACTTTAAAACCCAAATTGAACTGCAAATTGTTTCGTTCATCCATTTGAGTGGACCACTTGTGATGGTATTCGATATTACAGTAGAACACCAGCCGCCCACGTACCACCATGAAACAGAATACTTTTGTTGAGTTCAACTCCAACTCGTTCTGCTTTATTTTTTGCTTTAATCCATATTTAGCCACATTTTTGTAGGAATGCAATTTTTCGCCGCCGCCACGCGATTCTCAACAACCGTCACCATACTCATCGTGTGCTTGGTCGTTCTTGTGATTACGGTCCAACCGGCAGAGGCATTGTGAGTTGCTTAAAACTATTTGTCCTACTATGATTGCATGAATACCATCGGGGAAAACTCGAACCAAGCGCCATTTTATTGTCTACAACGTCACTTTTCAACGTTGTCACGAAACACGAATCTGCTTTACGGACCAAATATTTGATAGCAAGAATAAAATCAACCCCGCCCCATTCTTCAAACGGAAATTCGGTCAATTTTATAATCGGCACATGAAGGATATTTATGAGAGCATGCCCGATGCCACAATGACCACACACTCAGCAAGCCGAGCGGGCGAAACCGTGGCAGAATGATGGCAAAAGTAACGGACGCCCGCTTTCTGCCACCATTCTGCCCGCGTTTTGTCCTATTCTGCTAGCAAGTAGATCCACAATTTTATCCTAGTTTCGCCTTCAGCTAGTTTTTGCCACAGTTTCGCCCGCTCTGTTTGCTGAGCACGCACCAAAAGTCGCAAGGCTGTGCACCCGCCGATTCGGTTGATCTTCCATATTGGGAAACATTTCAGATCGAACAATATGCAAGGCTCACTTCGGCAGAGTCGCAACTGTTTCTTCTCGCCGATGGGATGTATCTTCATTCCGAAAAAGTCGCGGATTCGTAAAATGTCCAACGATTACGATTGATGAAACAGGGTTGTCATTCTCATCGTGTGTTTGGTCGTTCTTCTGATTACGGTCCAACCGGCGGAAGCATTGTGAGTTGCTTAAAACTATTTGTCCTACTATGATTGCATGAATACCATCGGGGAAAACTCGAAACAATCGCACTTTTATAATAAAATAAAAACAACCCCGCCCCACTCTTCAAACGGAAATTCGGTGAAAATCAATCGTTTTCGAAAATAATTTCTTTTTCAATCTAAATCGAATGTAAATTAATCTGTTTTGAATTATTCCAAAATTTCAATCGAATCCGATTGATTTTCATTTACGTGAGCGCCGATTCGGTTGATCTTCCATATTGAGAAACATTTCAGATCGAGCAATATGCAAGGCTCACTTCGGCAGAGTCGCAACTGTTTCTTCTCGCTGATGGGATGTGTGTTCATGCCGAAAATGTCGCGGATTCGTAAAATGTCCAACGATTACGATGGATGAAACAGGGTTGTCAAAAAAACAGGGCCGGTCGTTTTTTCTCTCATTCTATTGATGCTTTGCAATTTTTCTCATGTAATTAGCGATTAAATGTCAATTAAATAAAATAATTTTCATATGAATACACCGTTGACGCCGAAATCAAGAAATTCTACAAACCATAGGACATTTTATAAAGAAGTAGTGAAGAAACTGATAATGGAATCTAACGTCGTAGTGGAAAAATTATTAATACTAGAATAAACTTTTTAATAAAATTAATTTAGGAAAAAAAAACTAAAAAATAACGCGGTATGGAAAGTAATGGTAATAGAAGGCATGAAAATTTCAAACAATAAATCAATATGTTTGTATTCGAAAAATAAAATAATAATGCAATAATAAAAACCTGAAAAATGTTCGCAGATGTTTAGAATGAAATTTCTCTTGTTAAGGTTAAAAAAACAGGACGCGCAATGATTTCACTCTTTTGAAGAAAACCAGTGTGAAAATCGTGTTCAGCATGAAAAATAACCCATATGTACCAAATTTCATGTTAGTATTTCAAAAAGTAATCAGGCACTGCAGCGGCATTTCCACGACATTGATTTAATTTTTTAATATTTGTAAAACAACAGTAAATTTTTGACAAAATTCTAGCAATGAGGTACCTGCGACAAAATAATCAAATCCAAATACAATCGCGTAGGAAACAAACAATACACGGTTTAATAATATTCTGAAATTCTAGAGAAATTCGGTTGGAATATTAGCGACACCTACGATTTAATGTTGATATATTTGGTATATGTAGGAAAAAATAATGGTATTTTAGAAACCACCCCCAATTTTTAGGTTTCACCCCCACTTCTTCACCGCACTTCAAAATTTGCAGTTTCTAACAATAATGTTTAGCAGTAAAATTATTAAATTTTTTTTTAAATTTGCAATAATTTTTTTTGTTTATCACAAGAGGAGATTTGCAGGACTGATGTCTGAATTAGATTTTTCAGAAACTATGTAGTGTTCTTATGAAAGGCTGAAAATTTTAACAATTAATGAACTATTCTCTAAAAACCCAGTTCTGAAAGATTTCGTATTTCGTAATATTTTCGTATTTTCCAACAATTGTCAATATTTCGAGTGTCCAATTGTACATTTTGATATCCAGCTTCTTTGCAAGCCTACATAGTTTCTGAAAAATCTAATTTAGACATCAATTTTGCCAATTTCCTCTAACTTGAATTTTTGCAAATTAAAATGTTTTTCTGTTAAAAATTACTGTCGTCTGTGGAATAGCTGGGGTTGGGGGTTAAAAAGTAGGGGTGGTTTATAATAGACCAAAAATTATAGAAGAAGTCGTTGTAGAGCTAATAGAAACACGCAGATATTTAGGGCAAATGATGATGTCATGCATCCAAAAAATGTGAAAATAAAATGAATAAAGTCGATAATTTCAGCAATCGTTTCCAGTTTTGCTGATTTTTCGTGAGCATATTGTTTGAAAATTGACATTATGAGAATTAATATACAGAATGATTGAATATAAACGAAAGCATTAAATAAATGGTTCGTTAGTGGATCGATGAATGTCTTAAATTTTTCTATGAATCGTTTAAAATTTGCTCAGTACCGTTCAAAATTCTATAAAATTTTCGTTTTTCGTACATAATTTTCTTCAATTGTTTTCATCATCTTGTAATTTTGACACAAGCTAAAAAATGAAAATAAAATTCCTTTTAAAACTTGAAACCGATTCTGAAATCTTTTAGATTTTTAGGATTACAGATTTTTTGATGTTTTCAGTTTTTCCACTTCTGTTAAACGAAACCTTGAATTTTTAATATTTTGACATACGTAACTCGCATATTTTTGAGTTTTTATTAAATTTTTCTAAAATATTAGTCGAGATTCTAAAAGTCACACCTGAACACCATATAAGGCCATCATACATGGTGAAGTCTTTTAAACAGATTTGGCAATTTCCCGAACGTCTCACATCGGAAATTATCGCAGTGTTCGAAAACACGGAAAATGGTGTTAATTATTGGCTTAAAATCATTTTTATTATACATACATATAACAAACTTTATGTGTTCTAAATAGCAACACAATAAGAAGAATTCTCAGTGCGCGGTGTGCGCCTTTAACCTATTCTTATGAACGTTAATCTACAATTCTAGTTTTGCGTCAAACCACTTTCCTTGTTTTTTTTTGGCATTTAGCCAATTTTCTGCAATCGGGCGACGTCGATAATAGAATTAATTAGTTGTTCCCAATATCTGCAGAGTACCACAATTAAAAAACCTAGGAGCTGGGGGAAAAACATATAATAAAGTTAGTATCCGAGGAACCGTTTCGCTTCATCGGGAACCGATTGTGGATTAATATAAAGATCGACTAAAATTAGTGCGACGACAGCGATTGCCGTAAGAACGTAGAGCAATGGAGATCGGTACCAGACGACGAAAGTGATGATGAAAACGAGAGATGACATTGAAATGAAGCGTAGAAGCTGATCGGGAGGCACTATTGATCGATATGGAGGTGCTGAAGATGATGCAAGTGAACAATGAAACGGTTAATAATATGGGAATGTGACTGATCATTCGATTTTGGCATTTCAGAAGTTTTCTTTTTCTCAAAAATTCTCACCTTCAATATCGAGCACACAATTGTTTTTATCGTCGCGTTTGTGATCTGCAGCACAGTCGCAACGGAATGATCCAACTGAATTCACGCACACTTCGTTTTCTTTTGTACAAGCATCGGAATTTGGCCAATTAGTAGCGTGGTTGTCCTTGGCGACATACTTTTGAGAGATGTCCCGTCTTGTGACCGCTGTGGCAGATTGTTTCGTGTGGCAGCTTGCAATCCCATCCAATCGGTCCGTGAGCTCCGTTAGTTTCAATTCCGGATTCAGTTCGAGTTCGCGAAGTGCCCAAATTCGCAAATCCAGGTGTTCTGATGCATGGAGTCCGATGATCCATAGCAGGCATTCAGCTTGGTCCGGCAAAAGCTGATTCCATTGAGCGGAGGCAAACCGGCGTTTGACAAGGGCTGTGTAATCGTTGCGGTCGACCCCGTCGAATTTTACCGAGAAAAGTTCATAACGGAGTCTCGCCAGCGACTTTGTCTGGTTGAAAAGTTTCTTCAACGTAGCAATGGTGTCGTTGAAGGTGACGTCGGCAGGTGTCTTCGGCAGAATGAAACTTCTGAACTGTTCGGCTTCTTTGTTCTCTAGCTTAGATACGACTATGCTTATGCGGGTAGCGTCGTCGAGGACCTTGCCGTCGATTTCGATGATATCGTGGTATCGACCAAACCAGGCATCGAAGGTTTCCCCGTCATCCGGACAGTAGTGAAACGTCGAAATTCGGTTTGACAGTGAGTTGATGTTTGCACACAATAATTGCGACAGATTGGGCAATTATAAAATTTTCCGGTTTTTTATCGCGTTTTGAAATTTGTCTGGTCAGAATTTTCAAGCTCCGAAAGCTCCGGCTTTTATCAATCATTCATCAATGCTGATCCTTATTCACCATTTGATATTCAGTTTGCGCAGTTTTTTTTTTTTTTTGCCTCACACCAATATTTTATTTGGCCATATTTCCACAAATTCCTTTTTTGGTTATATTTTAAATCAGTTTTGTCTAAAACTCCAAAAATTTCAAAAAAAAAAAAAACCTTCCATAAATAGAACCAATTCCCCCCACATAATCTGCACTTTATTTCTGTGCTATTTTTTTCCTGCAAAATCGGACCCAAATTCGGGCTATTTTTATTATTGTTGTTGTTGTTTTCGAATTTGTGTAAGATTTTCAAAAATCATAAAAATTCCCACGCGCCGGTTTTGATTTCACATTTCGGACTCCGTCATCACCAAAAATAGAATTAAAACCACCGGGAGGGGGTTTGAAATCGGTGGGTCCCGAAAATTGTTGCACTCAGCCTAATCGGAGCGATGTCGACGACTTAAGAGCATCGTCGGTGACGGAAGAAAGAAAAAAATCTGGAAAAAAAACGCCGAACGCGGCGACGTCGGCGAGGATGTCACCGCGTTTTTTTTTTTCTCGTCTACGCCGCGAAATTCTTCCGCTTGTTCTTGTTTGCATTGGAGACGGCCGAACTTGACACGTCATTAAATGAGATTTTCAGATGAAGGCGACCCCCCCCCCTCGATTGGGTTAGCCGGATGGGCGATGAACGCGAATCCGTGGGTGGCTTCGAGCAAATCATTAATTTAGGCGGACGATTTCGCTTATTGAGGCCCTAAATTTGCAAAAAAAAACCTCTTTTCCCTCATCTACAAATATTTTTTAATGATAAACCCTACAATTTTTTTGCATCGTGAAAATAACTTGTTGTGGGTTTGACAAATACAGAAATCGGAATTCATATTCGTGAAAACGATACCATTATCTTAATTGGGCGGCCCAGAAAACAACTTTTTTTCTTATATCCATTGCTTTCTAAAATAGTTAACATCATGCAAAAATTGGGCTACATCGAAAATTCTTAAATCATCGTTTTTATATACTTTTTTTTCTCATTTTTTTTGTCGTATCAAAGTTATACGAGAATACGACAATGGGGTCTTTCCTCCCAATCATTGTAGATTTTCGAAAGAGTAGATTTACGCGTTGAAAATGCGAAAATGAATTCCGTCCCAAGACAATTACGTACATTAAAACGTATTTTCGACCCAAAAAGTGTAGTTTAATTTTTCTGAAGCGTGAAATAAACTGGCCATTGAATTTCCAACATCAGACTATTTTTTTTGAATTATTCTTCATCTAGCTTCTTATTTTTTTCATTCTAAACCAAATTTTTTGAAATGGTATTTAACTGAGCCATATATAGGAATGCCGAATTAGTATCATCAACATCGCAAGCTTCTAATTCTCTACTTCTTTGAGAAAAAATAATGCCAAGATCGTAATGACGTCAAGAGTATTTTGGATTGATTTCCGTCTAAAAATGGATCCATTTGTTTGGAATCCTCTTAGATTGTTTCTCATTCCTCTCTCGTCAAGTCGTCGAGATAGGCCATTCTCTTCCATTCTATTCCATTTCTGCATTTCAAGCCACGCCCACAATTTAGACGAGCCGTCGGTCGGCATCATTCGGAATCTCCAAACAAAAAATGCTGTTTTTTTTCCATCACATCATTAATCTTAAAATCACACACTTTGTATTCCGTATAAAAACCTACTTTAAAACCCAAATTGAACTGCAAATTGTTTCGTTCATCCATTTGAGGGGACCACTTTCGATGATATTCGATATTACAGTAGAACACCAGCCGCCCACGTACCACCATGAAACAGAATACTTTTGTTGAGTTCAACTCCAACTCGTTCTGCTCTATTTTTTGCTTTAATCCATATTTAGCCACATTTTTGTAGGAATGCAATTTTTCGCCGCCGCCACGCGATTCACAACAACCGCCACCATTCTCATCGTGTGTTTTTTCGTTCTTGTGATTACGGTCCAACCGGCAGAAGCATTGTGAGTTGCTTAAAACTGTTTGTCCTACTATGATTGCATGAATACCATCGGGGACCATATGGTCGTTGTAGCCCCCAGTTTAGCGTAATTCGCGCTTACATTATTTCATATGCAAAAACAAGCAAACCAATCGGAATAGCAAGCAATCGGAACACCGTTGTTCCACAATTTTACATTAGTTTCGCCTTCAGCTAGTTTTTGCCACGGTTTCGCCCGCTCGGTTTGCTGAGCACGCACCAAAAGTCGCAAGGCTGTGCACCCGCCGATTCGGTTGATCTTTCATATTGGGAAACATTTCAGATCGAGCAATATGCAAGGCTCACTTCGGCAGAGTCGCAACTGTTTTTTTTCGCCGATGGGATGTATATTCATTCCAAAAAAGTCGCGGATTCGTAAAATTTCCAACAACCAAAAAAAAGTATGAGCAAAATTGGTCTGAAAATAACGCTTTGTAGTTTTCTATAAAATTAAAAGCAGAAAAATTAAAGAAATTTTTTTTAAAATGCATCGATCACCACGAAATTGAAAATGAAATCAAGACACAACGTCAATAAAATCGTGGCGTTTTGATTACTTTTTGATTAATTAGATTGAATCTCGAAAATACCTTTTTAGTAATGTAGTTGTTTCCAGGCGTCTTCATCGAAATAACGAACGACACAAAAAACTGGCAAAAATGGGAAAATTTAATAGAAACGAATGGAAATGAAGCCACGTTGGTTTTGATATTTTTAATATTCACTTGATAATTTGTTTTTAGGGAATAACCTGCCTAAAAATTGAGAAAAAAGTTTCTCAGAAAATCGGATTTTTTGCCAAAAATCAAGAATTGTACGAATTTTGGCCAATGATTTTTGACACCCACTTCTCCGCCCTCGATTTTTCACTACCACGATCCGGACACTCATTTTTATATTTAATTTTATTATGAAATAAACAGTTAATTGAGATGTTGTAATTTCCGTCTGTTCTAAAAAAAAACTGCCATTTAATTGTGAGGCACTGCTTTCTACAATCATCGGGCTAAAAATTTAATTAAAAATCATACACACAAAATTTTTTAGCATAATTAATGTTTCGAATTGAATAATTTTAAAATAAATGTGTTTTTCTGTTCAAATCACATTCTTTTCTAGCCGAATTTCGCAGATAATAGTGGTACTAGGATTGGAAATGTACATATAATGAATTTTAGATCGATTCGTCTCGTTGCCAGAATGACCAAAATTAAATATACATATTATTTTAAACTCTCAATCCGCATATTAACTCACAGCTCTCCGATTGTGGGGGTTTTACCATTCAAAATAATATCGGGATAAAAAGAAAGCAAAAAATCGCTTTTTTGAATTTGAAAAATATTCGAGCATTTTTAATATTTTATCGAAATTAAAGAGTTTTCAAATTCTTCGAATTCAATAGAATCATCTGATTCGCGCAATTTCTTGTTAGTCGCAATTTTCCGAGACCGTAATTCAATTTCCAATTCAAACACTTTCAATTCGGTGGTACCGTACTCTGGATAACCTGTGAATCAAACTCTTTCAAACCACCACTTTGAACATGAAAATTGAGACCCTTCGGTTCATACCCTTTAGTGGTTACTCAGCGTTACAAAAATTACTCATATTAACGACCCCAAAATTACCCCCTTGGAACGGTGATCTCATAGTAAATTGGCCGAGGAATTCCTTTTGAAGGTTCAGCTTCCCTAGAATTGTTTAACCGACTTTTCATTAAAAGGAATGTTGGTTCAATAAATAGATCAGATTGAGCAATAGGGTGAAAAATTCTTAACCAAATTACAAAAAAAAATATATTGTATAATGATAATTGTTATAATACGATGGTATATCACGAGATTACAGAATTATTTCACAAATGTAAAATTTTTAAGATTGAACAGTGGACAGAGGAGAGACATGGTTACTGCAAGATACTAATGGATCAATGAGTTTGCGAACTGTTGCCATATTACAAAATATGAAACTTATTTGAATCAAACATAATGTTATAATTACATCGATGCATACAATTATTCGTTGCTTCTGAAGCATATTCATAATTTATTTTTTCGATTTGATTCCTACCGAACGAAACATTGCAGAGTCCGATCCAAAAAAATCTTGAACAGAAATAATGAAAAATGGTAGAAATAGCTGGAAGATCACAATTTTGGAAACTCTCTCAGGGAGGGCCTTGCAGGAACTCACAAGTTTGCACACAATAATTGCGACAGATTGGGCAATTATAAAATTTTCCGGTTTTTTATCGCGTTTTGAAATTTGTCTCGTCAGAATTTTCAAGCTCCGAAATATGGCCAAATAAAAAATTGGTGTGAGGCAAACCGCGAAAAACGAAAAACTGAATATCAAATGGTGAATAAGGTCGAGTGTTCCCAGATCAGCATTGATGAATGATTGATGAAAGCCGAGACGAACTGAAAATGGGAAAAATTACTTGCAATTCTCTGCTTGAACATGATATTTTGATATTTAAATATTAATGTTTTGGAATTCTGTTCCGATCTGTTGGTGTGCAAAATTAGAAAAAAAATATAAAACGGAACTTAAATTTTCTAAAAAACGGAAGATTAAACAAAAATTTTTGACAGAACACGGAACAGGAAAATGTCACTGAATTCCGTACAGCTCTTTTCCACCAGAACTGTGAAAAAAAAATTGCCGATTCAAATTTGACCGCCCATTGTCCCTCATTGTTGAGAGCTATACAGTGCGTTGCAGAATGATAACGCCACTCCCGAATTTGAGCGCCGCGCAATGATTTCACTCTTTTGAGACCAACCAGTGTGAAAATCGTGTTCAGCATAAAAAATTACCTATATGAACCAATTTTTATGTTAGTATCTCCAAAAAAAAACAGTGGGCCAAAATCGTTTTTTAGGCCGGAGGCGGCATTTTCCCGAGATTTATTTAATTTTTTAATATTTGTAAAACAACAGTAAATTTTTGACAAAATTCTAGCAATTAGGTACCTGCGACGAAATAATCAAATCCAAATACAATCGCGTAGGAAACGAACAATACACGGTTTAATAATATTCTGAAATTCTAGAGAAATTCGGCTGGAATATTAGCGACACCTACGGTTCAATGTTGATATATTTGGTATATGTAGGAAAAAAGAATAGAAGAAGTCGTTGTAGAGCTAATAGAAACACGCAGATATTTAGGGCAAATGATGATGTCATGCATCCAAAAAATGTGAAAATAAATTGAATAAAGTCGATAATTTCAGCAATCGTTTCCAGTTTTGCTGATTTTTCGTGAGCATATTGTTTGAAAATTGACATTATGAGAATTAATATACAGAATGATTAAATATAAACGACAGCATTAAATAAATGGTTCGTTAGTGGATCGATGAATGTCTTAAATTTTTCTATAAATCGTTTGAAATTTGCTCAGTACCGTTCAAAATTCTATCAAATTTTCGTTTTTCGTTCATAATTTTCTTCAATTGTTTTCATCATCTTGCAATTTTGACACAAGAAAAAAAAATGAAAATAAAATTCCTTTTAAAACTTGAAACCGATTCTGAAATCAGAATTGTTTTCGGAATTACAAATTTTTTCAAGTTTTCGATTTTCCAAAACTGTTAAACGAAATCTTGAATTTTTAATATTTTGACATACGTAACTCGCATATTTTTGTGTTTTTATTAAATTTTTCTAAAATATTAGTTGAGATTCTAAAGATCCGCGAACACCTTATAAGGCCATCATACTTGGTGAAATCGTTTGAACAGATTTGGCGGCATTTTCACGTTAATTATGCGGTTTCAAGTTTTTAAACGAATTCTATTTTCATTTTGAAACTTTGAGGAAAGAGAAACAAAAAATTCATAAATATTTGAGTGGTAGTGCAGTGCTGGCTATAATTCTATCCAAAACAGCATTTTCAGTCATAACTTTTTTCAAAGTTGGCCGATTGATCTGAAAATTTTTGACAATGTTTCTGACGCTATGTCCATCTAATTTACCAATCCACTTCTTTAAATTTCAAAAAGAAAGTAAAAAATTGAAATTTTATTGAAAATTCAAAAAATTTAAAAATGAGGCAGCATTCAATTTTAATAATTTTATAGCTCATTCCGGTATTATTAACCCAAAAAATTATTTGAAGCTAATGCGTAGCCTTTTGAGACAATAACAGCTTGACATCTTCTTGTCATTGAATCTAGAAGAGCCTTAAAAACACTGATCGGGATGAACTTCCACGCCACTTCGAATTGTTTTTTTTTTGAAACGGATTTGTGGCACGAACTCCAAAAAGACGTCTTTCTAGCTCTTCTCGAATGTGTTCGACTGGATAAAGGTCTGGAGACTGTCTCAGCCACTCTAAAACATCAATACGACCACCATCGAGCCGATTTATGATAAAGGGAGGAGTGATTTGGATCGTAATCCCGTTGGAAAACGTATCCGCTTCCGGCGTTTTAAAGAGCCCATTGTCTCATAGTGTTCTCAAGCATATTTTCGTTCTGGAATCGGTCCATGATGCCAGTCACGCGCGAACAATGTTATGATCCATGTTTCTCGAGGTAGAAGGTCTATCGGGGGTGGCCACCCATCAAAATTTTTTTTCTTAAAGTGTTAAGATATTAAGAAATGATTTTGAGCCACATTCGTTCGGTTTTTCTTCCTCGGACGATGGCTTCTTGGATGTTTTTTGAAAGAGTCTTGTTACCAGAAGGTCTGACAATGTTTTTGAGCAATTTTGAAAATATTATGAGTGCTCCGCGTATTCAGATCAATCGGCCAATTTTGAAAAACGTTATGGCTGAAAATTTGGTTTTGGATAGAATTATGGCTGTATGTCTTCGAGCCGATCCGCTCGTGTAAATGAAATTTTTCGGAGACTTTAATGTCCAAACAACAAGATTCTGTGATTAGGTAATGTTCAAAATGTGCAGAATTGGTCCCCAGGGGAAAATTTCATTTTACATAAAAATTGGAGACTTGAGTAATGTTTAATTACTTGAGATTAGATTAATTGACTTGTCGGCATAATTATCCTTGGGTATTAATTTTATTTCAATATGACGACAAGAACAGACCGGATATGAACTATCCTAGCGTGAATTGCTCATTGGCGAGAGCAGTTCAGATCCCCGCAAATGAGATTACCTATTTTATCCTTTGTGGGTACCTGAGATGAAATCTTCCTCTGGGGGAAGCACGATAATCTTGTTGGATGCCTCATCTCCAATTTCGCTTGATCAAGTCCCCAACCATGGGAAACTGAGTCAATATACATAAGTCATTCACAAGTTTGCATCCCCCATTCATTTTAGATCCCTCACAACCAAGGAAATGTCCCACATTCTTTATAGGTCCCTACTTCCAATATATATTGGGGGGGGGGGAGGGGCTATTCTGAAAATGTGTGGGACGTGTTCGTAGCTGTGGGGTTTAGGCAGCCTACTCGGCATTTCCGCCGGATTCTACATATATTAGGAATCGTTCGTTGGCTCGATGTTTTTGAGATGATTTTTTGGATTTACCTTAACTTTGCTTTTGATATTTAACACGAACAAATAAATATACAAAGGAAATATAAAAAAGATAGTCGTAAAATAGCATATTAAAATTTTGACGATTGGAAATAACGACGAAAATTGTAAAAACGTTAGTAAAACATCATCATGGTCCGGATGTGACGAATTCATTCCAAATAAAAAGAAATGTTGGTTCCTTTTCAATGGCAGCTGAAAATTACGTGAGTCGAGTGAGAATAAAAACAATATTTTGATTTTTTTTTCAATATTGACGACAGCTGAAAGGAAAGGAGAATTTACGGACATTCATGCAATATTGTTTGAAGAACGTGGTAGAAAAAAAGGAAGGTAACAAAAAGATTAAAAAAGGGAAGCAAAAGAAAATGAGAGGGAAAAGCTTGAAATTTGCTTACCAAAAAACACTCGAATTGAGATGATGAGGGTCATTGAGATTCGAAATCATTGGATTGGCTCAGAATCACGACTTGTGTCGTGGCGACGGTCGTCTCTTACATTTTTAATGGCATACGTCACAGTTTAATTTTTTCCGTTAACTGTTATTTAGATCGTTTCTCCATCCATCATTTTCTCGCTTTCAATTTATTACAGTGCTAAAAATTCTGGGGCAGGCGTGCACCGTCTTCTTGTTTCCATTCCTGTTCATCACATAAATGTGTATCGTTTGTTACTGGATTCAATATTAGGAAACAGTATTTTTTTCCCAAATGCTGACCCAAGCAGGGCTAGGCCAAAAGCCAAATCGATTGGTGAAAATTTAAAAAGAAGCCGCCTCGTTTAGGAATAATATTTCTGGAGTGAGTTTCGATACAGAATGCCCTGGATTGTTCCTATGGTTGTTTTTGTGTTTTTGGTAATACTTCAAAATAACAATGCTAAAAGAAAGCAAATGACTTCAAAAACGCCTTTATTTGAAAAAAAAGGATTGATTAATCATACAGCCAATCGTACATTCGGTTGCATCCACTCTTCTGGAATTGATTGTTTCCTTTCTTTCTTGGGGTCGTCTTCAAGCAGCATTTGTAATCCGGGTTGACGCGGCAGGTTCCTCCAGTTTTGAGACATCTTCTGACGCACAACAAGAAGCAGGTTCGGTTCTGGGCAGCAGCGAAGCTTCGGAATGGGGAACAGTAGTTGCTGGATGGTCCGCCATTCACATACGAGCAGAACGTCTCACAAGCAACTACGCTGACCGTGGAGACAGTGTAGACGAGAGACAAGAACACGAAGATACGAAGAAACTGAACATCGCATTTCGAATTTTGAATCTATCCTGAAAAATGCTTACCATGATTGATGAAGTCAGTCGAAACTGATTCCGATTCATCCAATTCTCATTGTATTTATATCCGCTTGATTTTTTCATTTTCCAAAAGTCAAATTCATGTGGGCGTATTGAACTATAGAAGCTCTGCGGGGGGTAACATAATTAAAATGCTTAAAATAGAAATCAATATTGAACTGATTATCTGAATCTATAGCTCAATTGATATTTTGATTTAAATTAGATATCTTCATTAATGATTACTAAAATGGGACGTACCTTCACAAAATATCTCAAAAATTTGAATATGCATATTCTTGCATTCTTTTTTATCCGTTTGAACTTTGGACGCAATTTTTTTATTAAAAGTTTCTATTGTATACAAATATGATCCGATTTTTTTCCAAAAAAAATGAAGCGAATCTATTTTCGAAGGCCGCAAAGTTGGCTAAATGCCAAAAATCAATTCCTCTCATCATAAATACAGTGAGAATTGGATGAATCGGCATCAGTTTCGACTGACTTCATCAATCATGGTAAGCATTTTCAAGATAGATTCAAAATTTGAAATGCGATGTTCAGTTTCTTCGTATCTTCGTGTTCTTGTCTCTCGTCTACACCAGGGCTGTGCGGCAATCGGAAATTTCGGCAATTCGGCAATTCGGCAAATTGCCGAAAATCAAAATTTCGGCAATCCGGCAATTCGGCAATTTGCCGAAAATTCGAAAAAACCCAAAAAACCAATCGGATACGACAATTTTCCAATCTTATTCGTAGAATTACCAATCGGATAAGGTTGATTCCGGGGCCGAATTTTGTCGGATCAGATTGGTTTTGAGTTACCAGAGTTGCCGAATTGCCGAAGAGAACGTTCGATCGCGAAACAAAAATCAATGTCCATTGAATAATTTGGGATACCGTAAAAATTCGGTATTTATATTTCGAATTATCGTTGAAAACATTTAATAGCCGAAATTTTTATTTTCGGCAAATTGCCGAAAATCAAAATTTCGGCAATCGGCAATTCCATTGCCGCACAGCCCTGGTCTACACTGTCTCCACGGTCAGCGTAGTTGCTTGTGAGACGTTCTGCTCGTATGTAAATATCGGACCATCCAGCAACTACTGTTCTCCATTCGGAAGCTTCGCGGCATAAAGAGGATACTATGCTGTGTTGAATTAAAAACGAACTCTAAAGAATGAATTACTACTAGGGTTGTTGAGAAGAGAATTATTGAATGAAATCGAGATAAATGATTCAACATATATCGACTTGCTGTGAAAAAAAATTAAGAGTTTAAATCAAGATTGAGAAGCTATAGTACGAGCATTACCACCAAGGATTGTGTAATCATTCTCATGGATCGACATCATTTTTCCAGCTCTTTTTGGTGTCGAATGAAGTTGAATTTACTCCATTTAATTTTTGCTTTGCCAATGTGGAAGGAGTGTTAAATGAAAGCGGGTTCGAAATATAGCTGGGTTTAACGAAAAGCTAAACTGGCGCATATTTTGACATGATAAGCTATGTTCAGTTGTTACTAATTCATAAATAGTACAATAAAATTAACACATTGAAAAGCTTGATTTTTTTGGAAATTAATTTCCTAATCGATCACGTATAATTAGTTACATTTGGCGGAACAATTGGTGTCACTTTTCTACAATAACACTGAATCCACGCATTAATTTTCCAAGAATTCTTCGATAATGCAAGTTTGAGGCTCTCTCGATTGCATATTATAAAAGAGATTTGAACCAGAAATGGTGTGAAAAGAATATCAAGAATGACGAGCAGATAAAATATCTAAATAATCGGTTTCTATTAAAATTCTATAGAAATCGCTGCCTATTATCTTTTCTACTCAACAGTTTTCGACCGTTTCAATTATTTTTTTGCTACCAATTTTACTACCACTTTCTTCAAAGTGAGTCCTTGAGGGTTCGAAATCGAAAAATTTCAAAATGTCAAAAAATGATCCGCGGCTTGGTATCTCAGAAAATGCTTCTTAAACATGCCCCACGCCAATCTGTAAGAGCCACATGAATCTAAAGAGTCCCTGCAAACACTACATAGCGTACGCTTGGGGTCTAATAAAAATCTCCATCAAAGATTAATAAATTTCATTTTTTAATGAAATTTCAAACCACATATCTCATTTAGAATCCCCTCGGAACTATTTTGAAAAACGTGATAGTAAAAAATTGATAGCAAAAGAAAATATGAAAGGAAGCGAACAAATGAGTGCACAAAAAATTTGAAACAGTAGAAAAAAAAGGTGCAACAATTTGGGTGCAGAGCAGAAAATTGGATGCAAAAGATAAAAGACCGCGATATTTTTATCCCCCGCCACTGAGTCAATGCGACAATCCTCCTCCAATATACCAGCCCTGCCATACTTTCTTGATTGCCTGACGAATATTAACCGGTAAAATTTTCAGTCCGATCCGACCCCTCCCCACCAGAATGGCAATTTCGAAAGTTTCGTGAAAAAAAGGAAAGCAATATCTAAACAAGTAAAAAATTGAAATTGTAAAGTCTAATAAGCATTTGTTGGTGTGATTCACAAAAACTTACAAATTTGTTTGTTAACGCCTGCTCTAAATTTTGATTCGTGAATAATGATAATAAGTAACATCCAAGTGGAAGCGAAAACTGCAATTTAATTTCATAAATCGATTTTAAATCGTCGCATGAGATGGCTCACAAGTTTTGAAGCGATAATAATGATAGTTTGATATAATATATAATTTTCGGGTTTGTTTTTCCTTTTCTGTACTCCTGATGTAATGAATTTGAAGCTGATAAATATTGCGATGTAAATAAATGGAGTGAGAAGGACCGAGAAATATGCGATTATATACGTCGCCATATAAATTATATCGAAAATGTCATTTCCGATAAAATACTCGAATTTCAGTAGGCATCTGCCTGAAAATTGATTTGGTTGGAAAAAAACGAGACATGTTACCTTTAACGAACACATGCAAAAAAATTAGAATTGCATAAAGCTCTTTGAAGAGATCTTCTATGTTTTTCCTTAATGAACAAAATGTTCAAATTTTGAATCAAGAAAAGCTTCACTTATTTCTTATAACAAAAAATCTTTCGAATCGCGGTAAAAACGATACTAAAAGAAGTTGAAAAGCGAGCATAAAAACGCAAATATTTTCCACTATTACTATTACTATCGACATTGAATGTAATATTACTATAAAGAGAATTGCAAATATTTCAAAGAATGGAATAGAATCATATAAATTGAATATGATAGTAGCAAATAAGGAACATACAAAACTTAATATTGCTGTCTGTAAAATTACGACAGTTTGATATAAATGGCACACTATCGGGTGGGATGTTGTCTATAAAAATTTCGATGTCACATCAAACTGAATATTTTCACCATTCCGGACCTTTTTATTTGTTTTCTTTCCAAATTTAAATAGATAAATATATAATGGGAAAACGACTCCGAGTACAATAACGTAAATTAAGCAATATAATGCAGTTGAGGCCAATATGGCGTATTCTTTAATAACGCTATCGTAGTCGATTTCATGTGAAGCATTCGTCGACGAAAGCGACATGGAACTGCGTGCTCGCTGAGATGAATTGCAGGTGAAACGGTCTCACTAATAATAGAAATTTATCAAATGAAATGTAGCATTTACTACGAACTTCCCCCTCCATCCACTTAGTTTCAATATATAACGAATCCAATGCTTCGAACACAAGATTATCATCAACGAATTTTAGAAGATTGGGCGAGTAAGCAGAATATTAAATAGTGATATACGAGGAAGCAAATGACGAGACAAACTCTTTCTGTGGTAACTCAAAACCATTGGGATCCGACAAAATTCGGCTCCGGAATCAAACTTATCCGATTGAAAATTCTACGGATGAGATTGTAAAATTGCCGGATCCGATTGGTTTTTTCGGGTATTTGTCGGGTCCGATTCGAATTGAAAAATTAAAACAAAACGGATTCGAATAATAACCAATCGGATCCGACAATTTTACAAGATCTTTATTAAATATTGAAACCAGGTTCAAAGAAATGAAAACTGGTACAACCAAGGAAAAGTTCGTTCGAGTGAATTCTATATTTCATTCGGCAATTTTACAATCTTATCTGCAGAAATTCCCATCAGATAAAGTAAATTTCGGAGCCCAAATTTTGTCGGATCCGATTGGTTTTGAGATACTATGAACTTAAAATTGAAATGCTTGATGACAGTCAGGATTCATTTTTGGGACTAACACAGATATCGCGCTCACTGTTCAGGTAGCAACTCTTTTCAGCATGTTTCATTTTTGCATAAAAATTCATAATAACTGCAATTTATACCCTCAACTTCCTTTTTTGGGGAGGTTCGTTTAATTGTTCTACACAAGTCAACACATTCCTCATTTCAAAAATCCAATTTTCAATTTTCGGACCACAAAACGCCAAAGATTTTGTTTGTTCGAATAAAAAAAATGTTGCGTAATGTTTTGTTCGTTTTTTTTCATTGTTAACTTTTTAATTATTCGCAGTTATCTTTGAATCTTGATTTTTTTTTAGCTTTCTTTGTGTTTTTATTAATTATGAAAATCTCATGGGTACGAAAAAGGAAAACAATGGAAAGTTGGGTATTTTGAAAACAACACAAATTCTCAGAAATTTTGAAAACAAGACAAATTCCTTTTTTTTATTTTAAACCCGTTTTGTCTAAAACCCCAAAAAATTCAAAAAAACAAACATTTATAAATAGAAACAATTCCCTCCACATAATCTGCATTTTATTTCTGTGCTATTTTTTTCCTGCAAAATCGGACCCAAATTCGGGCTATTTTTATTATTGTTGTTGTTGTTTTCGAATTTGTGCAAGATTTTCAAAAATCATAAAAATTCCCACGCGCCGGTTTTATTTTCACATTTAGGACTCCGTCATCACCAAAAATAGAATTAAAATCGCGGAGCGGTTGGAAATCAGCGCGAAATCTCGGTGGGTCCCGAAAATTGTTGCACTCAGCCTAATCGAAGCGATGTCGACGGCTTAAGAGCATCGTCGGTGACGGAAGAAGGAAAAAATCTGGAAAAAAACGCCGAACGCGGCGACGTCGGCGAGGATGTCACCGCGTTTTTTTCTCGTCTACGCTGCGAAATTCTTCCGCTTGTTCTTGTTTGCATTGGAGACGACCGAACTTGACACGTCATTAAATGAGATTTTCAGATGAAGACGACAACCCTCGATTGGGTTAGCCGGATGGGCGATGAACGCGATCCGTGGGTGGCTTCGAGCAAATCATTAATTTAGGCGGACGATTTCGCTTATTGAGGCCCTAAATTTGCAAAATGCAAAACAATGGCAACTTTATTTAAAGATTCTTCAAGTAATGAAATTCTCATTTCGGTTTCGATTAGTCCGAGAAAATTGTCTCAAAAATTGTCGAAATTCCAACATATTGACTCGTGTTCCTCTTTTCCCTCATCGACAAATATTTTTTAATGATAAACCCTACAATTTTTGCATCGTGAAAATAACTTGTTGTGGGTTTGACAATTACATCAATGTAGATTTTCGAAAGAGTAGATTTACGCGTTGAAAATGCGAAAATGAATTCCGTCCCAAGACAATTAAGTACATTAAAACGTATTTTCGAGCCAAAAAGTGTAGTTTAATTTTTCTGAAGCGTGAAATAAACTGGCCATTGAATTTCCAACATCAGACTACTTTTTTTTGAATTATTCTTCATCTAGCTTCATATTTTTTTTTCATTCTAAACCAAATTTTTCGAAATGGTATTTAAATGAGCCATATATAGGAATGCGGAATTAGTATCATCAACATCGCAAGCTTCTAATTCTCTATTTCTTTGAGAAAAAATAATGCCAAGATCGTAATGACGTCAAGAGTATTTTGGATTGATTTCCGTCTAAAAATGGATCCATTTGTTTGGAATCCTCTTAGATTGTTTCTCATTCCCCTCTCGTCAAGTCGTCGAGATAGGCCATTCTCTTCCATTCCATTCCATTCTATTCCATTTCTGCATTTCAAGCCACGCCCACAATTCAGACGAGCCGTCCGTCGACATCATTCGGAATCTCCAAACAAAAAATGCTGTTTTTTTTCCATCACGATGATCAGGCATCTGTTCAGACCGATCTATTTAATTGGACATTCATCCATTTTCCTACAGTATTCTCTCCGCCCCCTGTTCGCCTCGCGATCTGACTGCTTTTTCTTCCATCGTTTCGTTCAAAGTTGAAACAAATTGCTCGATGTGACGCAAAAAATTTGGCACCAAATTGGAAATTTGACCTTTTTGAATAGGTTTTTTTTCGCACTTTTTTTCCCAATGTTTTCTTAAAACGTATTCAAATTTCAAACAATAAAAATTTCGCATCGGGGCTTCACCGATTCGAAATAATGAGTCAGAGAATGTTGGATAAGAAAGATGGCACTACGTAGAATTTTAATCCATTCCTAACAATTGTGCATCATTAATCTTAAAATCACACACTTTGTATTCCGTATAAAAACCTACTTTAAAACCCAAATTGAACTGCAAATTGTTTTGTTCATCCATTTGAGGGGACCACTTTCGATGATATCCGATATTACAGTAGAACACCAGCCGCCCACGTACAACCATGAAACAGAATACTTTTGTTGAGTTCAACTCCAACTCGTTCTGCTTTATTTTTTGCTTTAATCCATATTTAGCCACATTTTTGTAGGAATGCAATTTTTTGCCGCCGCCACGCGATTCTCAACAACCGCCACCATTCTCATCGTGTGTTTTGTCGTCCTTCTGATTACAGTCCAACCAGCGGAGGCATTGTGAGTTGCTCAAAACTATTTGTCCTACTATGATTGCACGGGGAAAACTCGAACCAATCGCCATTTTATTGTCTACAACGTCACTTTTCAACGTTGTCACGAAGAATAAAATCAACCCCGCCCCATTCTTCAAACGGAAATTCCGTCAATTTTATAATCGGCACATGAAGGATATTTATGAGAGCATGCCCGATGCCACAATGACCACCCACTCAGCAAGCCGAGCGGGCGAAACCGTGGCAGAATGGTGGCAAAAGTAACGGACGCCCGCTTTCTGCGACCATTCTGCCCGCGTTTTGCCCAATTCTGCTAGCAAGTAGATGTAAGCGCGTATGGTCGTTATAGCCCTCAGTTTAGCGTAATTCGCGCTTACATTATTTCATATGCAAAAACAAGCAAACCAACCGCGACAGCAAGCAACAGGAACACCGTTGTTCCAAAATTTTACCCTAGTTTCGCCTTCAGCTAGTTTTTGCCACGGTTTCGCCCGCTCGGTTTGCTGAGCACGCACCAAAAGTCGCAAGGCTGTGCACCCGCTGATTCGGTTGATCTTTCATATTGGGAAACATTTCAGATCGAGCAATATGCAAGGCTCACTTCATAATAGTCGCAACTGTTTCTTTTCGCCGATGGGATGTATCTTCATTCCGAAAAAGTCGCGGATTCGTAAAATGTCCAACGATTACGATGGGTGAAACAGGGTTGTCAAAAAAACGGGGCCGGGAGCCCTACGGGTCCAGTTTGAATTGCCGCCGTTTCTAGTCGTTTTTGCTCTCATTCTATTGATGCTTTGCAATTTTTCTCATGTAATTAGCGATTAAATGTCAATTAAATAAAATAATTTTCATATGAATACACCGTTGACGCCGAAATCAAGAAATTCTACAAACCATAGGACATTTTATAAAGAAGTAGTGAAGAAACTGATAATGCAGATTTAAATTCATCGTTGACAGAATATTAAATGCGCGTACACTATAATGCAATGTTCGCAATCTTGCGTATTTCTCGCTGCCTACGACAATAATTAACATATGCAATCAGTCATTACTGTTTCAACTGTCTAATGTTCTGCTTACTCGTAGAAACTTATTCCGGTAATTAAAATTCTCTGATGATTGAAACGGTGAATTTTTATTCTAAACCACGTGCAGGAAAAAGGAAAAATTAATAAATTCAAAAAGCGATATTCTTGACAGTTATTAAAACAAATTTAATTAAAAGAGAATCGAAACAATTTTACAATAATATTACACATAAAGAAATTGTCAAGTTGAATGGATTCGATTAGAAGAGTTTTGGCGCACATTGCTCCAGTATTGTTTAATGAATAACAAAAACGATTCGAATTGGTGAAGTGATGATTGACAGCAAAACATGTACGATATTTGCATTATCGGCTGCATAAAAATTGCGTCGTGCAAAATGTAGACCACTATGAACTTAAAATTGAAATGCTTAATGACAGTCAGGATTCATTTTTGGGACTAACACAGATATCGCGCTGAATAGTGATATCGAACTGTGTTTCCACATTAAATACAGTATAGTAAACAGAGACCTAATAAGTAATATCGATTATGTGGAAAATAAGGAGAAATCAGCGAGTTTCGATACGATTGTGCATTGAAAATTGCGGTATTCTCGCGATCTTTTTGTATTGTTGGGTAATAACAAATGTTTCCAGGTGTCGTGGGATACTTCGTTTTGTACGCAATGCGATGAGCCAGTTATTATAATCTACCGAGCGATTTTTTGGGACTTTTAAATTTCGTTCTTTCATTTTTTTTTAAATATCTAATTTTTTAACCAAAAAATATCGTTTAAAAGTGCATCTTCTAAATAAATAAAATCGGTTTCTACAGATTTTAAATAAAAAATTTCGAAAGAAAATACGAAAATTGAGCGAAAAAATTAAAAAAAAATAGAAAATTTTTGCGGAACGGATTGCAAAAAAAATTAATTACAGTACCGCGGTCTAAAGGCGTAGTGTCATAAGCGCGGTGGTTCCCACAACGCGGGAAAGTACGGTGAGGACCAGGGCTGTGCGGCAATGGAATTGCCGATTTTTCAAATTGCCGAATTCTCTGGTAACTCAAAACCAATCGGATCCGACAAAATTCGACTCCGGAATCAACCTTATCCGATTGGAAATTCTACGGATAAGATTGGAAAATTGTTGTATCCGATTGGTTTTTTAGGTTTTTTCGGATCCGATTGGTAATTTGTCAGATCCGATTGGTAATTCTACGGATAAGGTTGGATATTTGTCGAATCCGATTCGAATTGAAATATTAAAACAAAACGGTTTCAAATAATTACCAATCGGATTCGAAGAAAATCTAATCGGATACGACAAATTACCAATCGGATTCGAAAAAACCCAAAAAACCAATCGGATACGACAATTTTCCAATCTTATTCGTAGAATTACCAATCGGATAAGGTTGATTCCGGGGCCGAATTTTGTCGGATCAGATTGGTTTTGAGTTACCAGAGTTGCCGAATTGCCGAAGAGAACGTTCGATCGCGAAACAAAAATCAATGTCCATTGAATAATTTGGGATACCGTAAAAATTCGGTATTTATATTTCGAATTATCGTTGAAAACATTTAATAGCCGAAATTTTTATTTTCGGCAAATTGCCGAATTGCCGAAATTTTGATTTTCGGCAAATTGCCGAATTGCCGGATTGCCGAAATTTCCGATTGCCACACAGCCCTGGTGAGGACACGGGCGGGCTAGAGAAATAGGGAAAATCGTCATTACGTGTGCGAGGAGATCGTACGATGGCGTCATCAAACGATTTTGGAAATGGCTCGATGAGAACGAATGGGCGCAGGAAGAACAGGCAGAGGTCAAGAGATTGGACTTTATGGTGGAAAAAGTGGGAAAGGACAGCATGGCGTCGGCGTCCGCACTGAATTTCTACTTCGGAAAAATGGGAGACGGTTGGGAGAAGTTGGAGTCGAGCATCGTTAGGTGGGCGGCGAAGGAGAAGAAACCGGTGCAGCATAAGGAAAAGGCGACCCTGAAGCTGGTCCGGGAGCTGGCGGAGGCAGCGAGCTCAGTGGAGGAGATACGCACAGCTGTCGCGACAATCGTCTCGTTCGGAGGGTTGGTGAGAGCCTCGGGGGTGCTGGGCTTGAAAACGGGAGATCTGGAATGGAAGGATGAAGCGTTGACCCTTCGAATAAGGCGCTCGAAAACAGACCAGCTGGGAAAGGGAGCGGAGCTCCGGGTGGCGCTGCAGCCACAAGCTTTGGAAACTGGAATGGTTCAAGAATTTTGGCAGAGTTCCGCAAGGAAAGGTCAGAGTAGAGAGAGAGTAACGGAGACCATAGATATTTCAGGGCAGTCATGGCTGTTCGAGAGCAGGTCAACAAGGAAACCAATCACGCTGTCGACGTATCGGACCGGCTTAAGAAAACTTCTGGCAAAAGCGGGAAAGGAGACGATCGGAATCACTTCACACAGTTTCAGAGCGGGAGGAGCGACGACGTTGATGAAAGAAGGACAATCGGAATTGGAAATCCGGCGCCCTTCTCGATTATCTACAAGCACCGGAATCGGTCGCGCTACTAAATTTTCCCAAGTAGGCTATCAAACTTACCCCACCACCTGTTGTTTTGTTTTGTTTTACTAATATGTTCGGTTGTGAAGGTTCCGGAGGAGCCTATGATTTGTTGGAGATTATTCATTTGTTCGTTAGCCAACCCCAAAACGCGTTTTGCCTATCAAATAAAGCAATAAGTGAAGCAAAAATTGAGTTTTTCGTGAAATGCAATGAAAGGAAAAATGAAAATACGAAGTTTTAAAAAGCCCCCGTAAATCGCTGCGAGTATTACGGTAACTAACTCATCGTATTGCGTACAAAACGCAGGATTCCACGACACCTGGTTATTTTTCAACAATAAAATGGTACTGCAGCTAAAGATATTGAATTTGAGGTCTCGGCGCACACCGTTTCAGAAAGCACGCTCAACAGCTGCTGATTTTTGGTAATGTTCTTGACTTCCTCGACACTTACTAATTTCGAAATAGAAATAAGAATAACATCAGCGATCACGTGAAAATCGATATTCCGTTTGTTGTCAGGAATTTCCTTGGAGAAAAGTTGAAAACAAAGTTTCAGTGTGATATAAGTAATTGGTGAAATGAATACCGAAAAATACGAAATATAGAACATCGTAAAATGGATTATATTGATCGGATCAATATTTGAACTATAAGAGTTGCTTCTGGCGTCCATAATGATTAGTACTGAAAAATAGAACAATTTTGAATAATTTCTCCGAAAAGAAATTACTCTTGGCAGCTGTTGAATACACAAACAAAACAATGTATAAAACTTTCAGAAAATGCTCGAAATTATTCCTGAAACATTGTTTTTAATGTTTTAGAAAGCATTCGAAACTAAAGAATTAATTAAAATTTTGCAGAAACGCCTTTGACAAAACTTGTTTCACAAAAAAAAACTCACTTTTTAAATGAGAGATATATGGAAAAGTTGGGGAAAAAATAAAGAATTGTCGCATGCATTGAGTTCAAAAATAAAAGAACATTTTGAACGATTGAGAAATAAGAAACAGTAAAGAAAGCAATTGCAATCAGTAGGAAATCAAAGCCAGCAACTATCCGAAAGTGATTTCCTAAGAATGGAATCGTCAAACAAATCACATTGATAAATGAAAATAGAATAACAAAAGTTTGATTGAAACACACGAAATAGAATAAATGAATATTAATCGGGAATGTGGGCTTCTGAAAAAAAAACAAATGAAAAAGAATTGCCATTTTGATCTGATTTTTCTTACCTCATTTTCGCGCTTTCGATTATATCGGAATACACAAATATAAACAGAAAATATGATACTTTGAACTGCTAGCAATGATATTGGAACAAAACGATATTCTTGTTTTAAGCAGTCGATCGCGTCTCCTACTAACATCGATATAATGGAATAAAAGAAAAAATGAAGCAGGTGAAAAGTGTGTTTATAGGCGAATTTTGAAAAAAAAAATTTGTGCGTAAGCATGCAAAAAAATTAACAAAACAGACATCAGATTTTATTATAAAAATTATTTTGGTTGTAAATGAACGCGATTTGGTGATTCTGCGGTTTGGTCTCCCATTTTTCCCAGACAGCAGCTATTGAGCCAAGTCCTCAAATTCCATTGACGAATCGATAATGCTAATTTTAGATTTTCTCGATTGCATATTATAAAAGAGATTTGGACTAATAATATAGTGAATAGAACATCGAGAATGACAAAAAGGAAAAATATCTGAAGAATATATAAGCATGTTTTGGTTGAATTGAAGTTCAATTACAATATTATATCGAAGTACTTTTTGGCTTTCAATATTGAAGAAAGATATCAAATAATAACCGAGTGGTATTGTTATCTTAGCTTGGGAAATTTTTAATACAAATTGCAAAATCAAACTGTTACCAATTTTGAAGCGATTATCATTAATGTTTGATAAATTATATAATTTTCTGGTTTATTTCGTCTTTGGGTAATTCCGCATGCGATGATTTTTACGCTTATGAATATTGCCATATAAAATATTGGTGTCAAAAGGACAGAAAAGTAGGCGAAAATATAAATAGCGTAATAAGTCATTTCGAATATGTCCTGTTCATTGGAACGATTGAACCCAAAGCAGGTGCGAACTGTAAAATAATATTTAGTTTATTTTTGGATTTAAAGTTCACTCAATAACCTTTTACAAATATATTAAAAATTATCAAAATGGCATATATTTCTACAAATATTTTTTTTGTGATCTTTCTGAAACAAAACCGTTGGAATGGTCCTTTTGGTTCCACCTTACGCAAAGAGAAATTTTGAAAATTTCTCGAATCGCGGAACAAATGAAATGAGCAATATTTGAAGAGCCAACAAAAAAATGCAAAGATTTTCCATTGTGGCGATCACAATGAGAATTAAATAGACAAGTATTAGCGAAATAACAACAATTAAGATCAAACAGCCATTTTGGCTTATCGTGTACAATTTTAAGCAAAATATAAATAAAGCTATAACAGCGAGGACGAATGATTGTAAAAAGACAACTGTGTGGAATAGATGACGAATAACAGGATTTGAAGTAATCTAAATATAAAAAGGTATTAAGACGCATACAATTCATTTGTGCGATGGGTCTCAGACGGAACGGGACAATAGTTCTTCGCTACCAATTTTTCGCTCCGCTACCGGTTTTTCACTACCACATTTTCGCTACCGAAAAAATAGTTTTTTCACTACCGTTTTTCACTACCGTTTTTCACTACCGATTTTTCACTACCGTTTTTCACTGCCGATTTTTCACTACCGATTTTTAACCACTGTTTTTTCACTGCCGATTTTTAAATTTCTCAATTTCAAAAAAAGAACAATTTACACAAATAAAAGGGTATTCATCGAAAAAAGGGGTGGAGAGGAAATATAATATAGAACAAAAAAGGGCAAAAAATCATTCAATTTTTAAATTAACCTGATGGCTTCTGTCTTCAAAAGATCTTTAAAAATTCTTAAGAAACTATATTATGTTTTCTTTATATATACACCTCGATTAGCTGGTATTATTTAAAATTTGTGATGAAATCCTATGAAGTAGATAATTTATCCAAGTTCGTGCGCGGTTTGTCGTATTATCTCTGCGACTCATTCATAGTTATTATCGGGAACTTTCAAAAATTGTAGAAGCTGCAAAGCTTTCAAACTATTAATCTACTTGTCACGAACCCACTTCTAACGTTATTAAAAAATTATTTCTTTTCAGTTTTATCTAATTGCTAAGAGTTGATAGAAAATGATTGCGAGACCATTTCGAAAGACGCATTCCCGTAAATCTACCAGCCGCCGGACGTCGACTATATCTGAAAAATTATTTTTGAATAAATAACACAAGTACGAAATAATAGAAACACAAATCAAAAGTGAAACAGCGATAAAAAATTCAGTAACAGCAAATATATATTTTTTAATTTCGATTCCTGATTTTTGCCCAAATTCTCGATAAAAAACACTTTCATATTAGTTTTTGCTTAATATATAATTTAAAAAAATAACTTTTAATCAAAAAATAATATAGAAAAGAAGAAAAGTAAGCAAAACATTAAAAACAATGGTTGTAGGATAAAAATAGAATACGAAAATAAAAAAATCGCTGCGCGGAGTACGGTAACCGGTGCAATTATTATTGCGAATACATTCGTCGTGCAGTGTTTGCGGATTGCTTATTTTTTGACATTTCGAAAATATTTTTTGGCCTAAATTTATTTTTTATGGATTTAGTTTCAGATTTTACCTGCATTAAACATTATACTTAATTTTAAAAAAAAGTACATTTTTCAGAATGGCGTTTATTTCAAGCGATATATCTTCGAAGTCAACCAAAAGAGACTTAATTTCCATTTGGAACGGAATAGAGAAGCTTGAATCCTCTGAGAGGTATTTCGTCAGAGTTTTTTTCTCACTATTTGGACTTTTAGAACACTATTAACGATTGACGACGTTGCTAAGGAAATCAGAGGGGATTGGAAAGGCAGAAAATGCTTTGTTGTAGATAAAAGTAGCTATAATGGAAAACCGTTAACATACGACGGCTTAAAATGGTTTAGACAAGTTCAAGGTTGAAATTTGTTTCATTCGTCATAATCGCTTGCCGTTTAGGAGAAAAAAAATCGCTCCGAAGTATCGGCAATGGAATGAAAATGGACGTGTTTATGGAACAATCCAGTGCAGATCGCCGTCCACTGCGAGTTTCAGAAAAACTGTATGCAAATTTCTCTCGCTTTAGTTATCAATATAAAAATAAAATATTTGCAGGTAGTTTATATGGACGATTCGACTTTTGTTATCGTCGACTATCACCGCGATGAAGAACGAATTAGCTTGGATTTTGATATTCATAGGATGACAGGTTATTATTTTTTTTCTTTTTGTTAGATATATTATATTTTTTTAGCCTCAGAAGTTGATATCGTTCGAAGCGAACTGATTGGGAGGTCTGTAAAGAGTGCATATGAAATTCTACATAAAAAAGGCTTCAAGTTCTCGCTTGAGCAGGTATAAACACATTTTAAATCTTAAATAAGTTGAAACCTGCATGTTTAAGGTGAGGAACCAAAGGAAACACGTACCTGAATCGATTGGCTGCAATCGAGGCGTCAAAGCTATTGCCACCACATCCGAATTAGGAAAAATAGCGAGAAACGTTCCGAATGCAAAGTACAGCGTATTTGAGTGTAAGATTTTCGTTTCGTAATGACAAAAAGAAAATACTTTTGCAGGTAACGGTGGAATGGTAGATTGTTTGTCGGTTATTCTTGATGAACCCTTTCGGATTGTCTTAAACTGTTTACCGACTACTAACGAGTACGAATCTCACCTGAGATTGTTCGAAGACATAAACGAAAATAATAAAAAGGAACATATCCAATCACTATTAGGAATTCGATTAGTTGAAATATTTAAAATATAAATTTGTCCTTTCAGAACAATGGAAAGTTTCAAACGATGATGGATTTTTGTTCAGTGGTGTCACTCAGCTGGATACAACATTCGGATTGAGCGAGTTGTATGTCACTTTAATGTGCACCACAGTAAAGATATTCAAGTGAGTTTCATTGAAGATTATTGTTCTATTACAATTTTAAACTATTACAGGTCGAAAAAATCAAAAAAACCGAGAACTATTGTCATTAGCTATTTGTTGCACTCGAAAAAGACTATGGAATGCCACAAGTTTCACGCAAACCATGTGAACGAATACCTGCAGAAGCAAGGTTTCAAAAATGACCGCGTTGTGCCTGGATTCATCACGGACGGTGAAAAATCCTTTGAGGAATATTACAAGGTTTGAATGAAACCTTTCATTAATTTGAATGATCAAACGCGTTTACCATTTTTATCTTAGAGCGAAATTTTTAAAAATAAGCAAACAATTAACTCGCACCCACAAAAAACTAAAAACTTTTTGTTTTTGATTGTTTAACTTCGTTTTTATAGACAATCCCACTTTTTCGTAATTCACAACGTCTGCGTTGTGATTTGCATCGCATGGCTAATTTTGAAAATTCGATGTCCACAACGGATAAAACAACTCGCGCTCGACTGACCAGAATGGTTTTTGGTGAGGTACGTGGTTTTAATAATCAAATTTATGTTACCTCGGATAAAATAATTGGTAGCAATTTTTTTTAGATCTTATCTACAGTAACCTCAACTAAAAATGATTTAATTAATTATTGATAGTTTATTTTTATTTAAAACAATTAACTTTGAATAATATACAAAAATGATTACTATTACATTTTTTCAACACAATAATATACATAAAACCATAAACTCGCCAAGAAAACAGCGAAAGAAATTTAAAAAAATATATAATAATTGATTAAATAATTTTCATTTGAGATTATTGTAACTAAGATTCTAAAATTACTGTAGCGACTCGGTGTACGCACGAAATGCTTAGGATATCGCTGAAGTTTTTCACATTCGTCATTTTTCCACAATACCTGGCAAATCAATCAACATTATATTTCAGACATCACCTTCGAGGATTAAATGTGGATTGCTAGGCGCAGTAACCGAAATTGAATTCAATTCCAAACTCGCAAAACTCACGTCAATGATAAGCGATTCCGGTGCTCTTAAATGGTAAAGAAGCAATAATATTCTATTTTAAATTATGTTACATAAAAAATTATGATATTTACAACAAAACATAATTTGATATATTTAGTCTTTTTTCCGAAAAATAACGCGGCTTCTAGAACTACTCAAATATACTACTACATATAAAAAGAATATCTACTACATATAGATGTCATACTTGACGCCCCTTGACTGGAAAGTACATTTTTTGTTCATTCACATCGGCTTTAGCCCCACTTGGCCAGTGCCCAGTTTTTTAATGGTAATAAAAGCTCCTTAAATAACTGCAATTTTGCGTCAAGTTTACACCATCGCGTAAATTTTGAACTGGTTTAGGCTATCAACTGAAGGTCAGAGCCTTTTTCGTGAAAACGGGCTGTTAACGCGCTTGAAATCTGGATGGTGGCAGCCGTTCGTATCCACAAATCTAATCGAAAATTTAAACAGCCGATTACGCCATGAAATCCCTAATTCGATGAGGGCTGACCAACTTGCATTAAAGCTTATTAAAGTTTTTGGAGGTTTCTAACATGCAATTTTAGCAAAACCTCAAAAAAAAGTAATTCAGATGATGTAGATCATCTATACCAAGCTGTTTTGGCCGAAGATCAATTGGTTGTGTATTCTCGAAAAGACGAATTCAATTTTCTTTCGGAAAGTGAAAAACGGACCAGGCTTAAGGAATTGGGGTTCCAAGAACGGTCAACTGTTGCCATACCTCCCTATTTTCAGCAATGTAAGAAAAATAATTTTTCTATGAATTTTATTTACGTTTGATTACAGCAAATCCACCGAAACATCTTTACGAATTAGAGCTAGCTGCTAGAAAACTCGAATTGTATTCTATAGAATGTGGTTATTTTATAAAAAGTGAAACGTGGGTTTTACGTTTCTTTTAGTTATTCAATTATATTCAAACTCTTTTTAGTGAAATATCTGAAGTTAAATGTTCTGATTCTTTTTTCGAATGTTGCAAAAAGAATTGCCAAGCGAAACTTCCTAAGATTTGTGAGCATATGTATGTTGTTTTCAGTAATCTTCTAAAGTAAATCCTTATAATTTCAGTTTTTTTGTTTTAATATCAATGGAAAAGGAAGAAAGAGCCCTTAAGTTCGATTTACTGCAGTCGAAATGCCTCGAATTATCTGAAAGAAGAATGATTAAGGCATCACGCACTGCAAAAACTGGAAAAAAATCTTGTCCTAGAAAGAGGAGTGCGCTGAGCAAAATGAATGGAGTAAGACAACTTCAGTCGATTTCTAAGTATGTTTTTACTTCATATAATTGTATTTATTGATATTTTTAGTATTACGATCTTTGACGATTCGTCAATAAGTAATGATTTCGAACCAATTTTAACAAGTACGAGAAATGAAGAGAGCGTGGAGTCTTTGGAAAGTACATCATACGAAGAATATGGGTAATAATAAACCGACGTAAATATAACAAATGTCAATATGTCTTCAGAGAAGTTGAATCGACACAGAGTAGTCTTTTTAGACGTCCACAACGAAATGAACGAAGGCGCCGATCGTTCTCCCCGTTTTAATATTTTTTTTAGTTATGCTGTTTGGCCCCTTTTTTGTTCTATGTTATATTTCCTCTCCACCCCTTTTTTCGATGAATACCCTTTTATTTGTGTAAATTGTTCTTTTTTTTTGAAATTGAGAAATTTAAAAATCGGCAGTGAAAAAACAGTGGTTAAAAATCGGTAGTGAAAAATCGGCAGTGAAAAATCGGTAGTGAATAACGGTAGTGAAAAATCGGTAGTGAAAAACGGTAGTGAAAAACGGTAGTGAAAAAACTATTTTTTCGGTAGCGAAAATGTGGTAGTGAAAAACCGGTAGCGGAGCGAAAAATTGGTAGCGAAGAACTATTGGCCGACGGAACGTGGTGGACCACCGCACTTTTTGAGGGCGGAAATTCAAAATCGAATTTGTCTTTTTTTGTCCTCTGCAGAAAACTCATTGTAAATCGAGATTTTGGGAGAAAAGCTCATTTTTTTGCGAACGAAATATTTGTTTTAGTAATGTTTGGTATTTATAGTTTCTAGTCACATAAAAAAACGCATTTGTCTAAGAGAAGACATCCGTGCTATGCCCAAGGTTTGAATTCTACTCCTCGAACGAAGCGGTGAACGCGGACAAGAGGAAGATGAAATGGTCCGACTCGCTGTGGAAGAAGGTTACCACAATAACAAAAGCTGAGGCCATATTCATTCTGTGGTCTTCCCACGCTAACAAGTATCGAAAATCTTTGAATGATGTTGTAAGCTCCTCATGCGAAAAACGAATCAACTAAGTTCATTCCAAATGCCTACATTTATTTTTCAACCGCCTTTAAAAGTTCTTCGACCAGTTCTACCTTATACTAAATAAAGTTTGAAAAATTCATGCTCACCTTTCTGTTCATTTTTATGTTCAACTTGAATAAATAAATATACATGGGGAATATAACGCATGAAACTAGAAAATAAATTCCCGAATAAATCGCTATCGGAACGGCGATTGTTAAAATACTTCCATGTTCTCCAGCCAAAGTAAGATTAAAACGAATATTTGAATCATTATAAAACGTTGAAAACATTTCAAGTATGTTTTTTTATAAATAAAAAGGCACATTTGGTGAGCAGGTGAAATTGATGACCAGATTGACATCAATTCGCAACCAGAGTTGCACATTCTATGTTCGTTATTTTGTTGATCAGAAAATCATTATTTTTAATATTTTTTAATAACAGAGAAAATGTTAGTCCTAAATATCGCGATATCCTCAAGCCCAAAAATAAAAAATACGTTTATTTTAAGGATATAAGACGAGAACAAATTTTTGTGGATTTTTTCCCGTGGTGGTTTTTGACAAATGATTTTCCAGCTTACGGTATTTTTAAACGAAATTGCATTATAAAATGATAACAACGGTTATAGTCCGCAAACGTGCCCTATTGAAGTGCCTCGTTGTATAGCACCCTCTCACTCTCCCTCTATCTATGCTTCTCGCTTTTTTTCTCTGACTCTCCTACAAGTTGCAATCTTCTTCTCTGCGAATCATATTCTTTTTCTCGACGGGTCTTATATTTCTCTATTGTTTGTAGCATGATCCCGAAGCACTATTAAGCTCGCGTTTCCCTCATTTTGGCATTCTATTTGGTTGTCTCAGTTAAGTCATCGCTGGCTATTCGTACTACGGCACCAGGCTTGTGTGAGATTTTTCGTTCTGCAGAACAATGGAAACGGTCAAAGAAAAAACTGTTACGGTTTTATTTTAAAAAAAAGGGAAAAGGAAAACCGAATTTCTTTTTTCTTTCTCCGCGGAAAAGAAATTTCATACAGTTTAAATAGAAATTTGAATTACCGCCCCGAATAGAATATGATAGTCCACAATTGTTCAAAGCGGTAATATGTATTACCTATTATTGAAAATATTATAATTTATTTCATCGAATTACACAATCTACATAACATGGAAGAATAAGGAGGAAGCAATAATGAAAATAAAAATTAATGTCATTTAAAAACACATCGTTTCAGTGATCTTTTTTAAAACTATCTCGTTACTGTTCCAGATGGTATCTCTTGTGGCTCCCCTCCACAAAAGCATTGAACCAATGTAGAGCGATTCCAAGAATTAATCGATAATGCAAATCGGAGATTATCCCGATTGCATATTATAAAAGAGATTTGAACTAAGAATGGTGTGCAGAGTAAATCGATAAAAACAAGAAAGTAAAACACCTGATAAATATTGTTCGCTTATTATATTATATATATTTTTTTTCAAATCGGGACTTACAAACATGTTCGCATAAATTTGCAATTGATCCTGATCGCTGAAAGCTGCTAACAGGTAGCAAACATAAGGGATGGAGAACTGTTAGATATAATATTTGGTGTTTTTTAAAGAGGAATTACAAACTTACAATTTTTGAAATAACAATTATGATGGTTTGATATATTATATAATTTTCGGGTTTGTTTCTTCTTCTTTGGACTCCTGATGTAATAAATTTGACGCTGATGAAAATTACGATATAAATTATCGGGCTGAGAAGAACCGAAAAATATGCGATTAAATACGTCGCCATATAAATAATATCAAAAATGTCATTTTCGAAAAAATATTTCAATTGAACAATGGCACGAACTAAAACAAGGATTTGCATCTGACAGTTTTTGAACACTCATTACCCTTGATAAATACATTCAGAGCAATTAGAACGGTGTAGAGTTGAAGAAAGAAACATCTCACACTTTTTCTTAAACAAAAACTTTCGTTTCTTTTAAAATTGAAATCTGATTAACTCATTTCTAAATGTTAAAAATCGCTCCAGCCGAGGAATAAATGCAATAAAAAGATGCTGAACAGAGAGAATAAAAATACAAATATTCTCAACCACAATTATAATTGTCGACAATGAATAGAGTAGAAGTACGATGAGACAAAAGATGAGAATTAAATATGGCGCACGCTCAAATAAATTGAACAAAACGCTGATAAACAGTAAGAATATAAAGCATAAAACAGATGTTTGAATAATTAAAACAGTTTTGAATAAATGACAAATCACAAAGTTTGAGGTGATCTACAAACATTAAAACTTTTGTGCAATTTTTGAGAATATCCGACCTTCTTCCCTAATTTCTTGTTGAGCTTGAATAAATAAATATACAATGGGAAAATTATTGCCGATAAGGCAAAATAAATAGCAACATAGATCATGCCTGACACAATGACTGCGTATTTTTCGAATATTTTATCATAATCGAGCTTGAAATCAGTGCTGTTGACCGACGACATCGAGAATGAAAATCCCGATGTTTTCTGGCAGATGTTTTTTCAAAAAAAATGCAATTTCGTAACGTATAAAAAAGACAGGTTTAAGTCAACTATAAAATAACATGTCTCTATTTAAAGCTTAGAAAAAACTATTTTATACAAAACTTTTATTATATCGCTTATTAAATTCATATGATGATACTATGCAGATTTTGGGAAAAAAAAACTCCAAAAAACTGTGTAATACGAATTTTCTCCGCAATCTGACTTTGATTTTTAGTGATTTTTTCGAGTTGTTTTCTCCCAAAATCTCGCCAAAGTACCATTAAAATGATTAGCTAAAACATTATCCGAATTGCAATTGAGATACCAACAACTAATGGAAAATAAATATCACAGCTTCTCATTTCCAGATATGCGAATCAACACCGACAATATCGAAAATTTGCTTCATCTGTGCGTGTTGAAGTGGAGGAACACCCGGCAAGATTTCAGGCAATGTTGAACAACTCGAGTTTGCGACATTTAATGGAATGTCTGAAACATATAAATATTATTCTCGTACAACTCCCCTCAATATCTCACTTCTATCATTGGCATATAACAAATTTGCATAATCTTCGCGGTCAAACGAAGTTTTTGGAGCAGGCTGACGCAGCTTATGGTTTATTGGATAAAAATGACCCTAGAAAGGGAGATTAGAAAAAGAAAACCCACATTGAATTCACCTCTGTGTTAAATAATATTCTTTCTTGATGCTTATTAACAGGATTATCATGGTCAAATAACTAAATTATCATTAAAAATTTCCAGGTAATCAACTATCATTTTTTTGTACCAAATATAGATATTTCATAGTTTCTGCTAAAAAGAACGATTCCATTCGGTCCTCTAATGATCCATCTTGAACATCATGAACCGTTGCAAATCCACACTTTACTCTCGTGATTCTGTCAAGAGATTCCATGATCTCCATACCAACATGCAAATAAAATGGATTTTTTGAGGCAGTGTACCTAAAAAAAAGCAATTTCCAAAATAAAATCCCATTATTTAACATACAGGAAATATGTCGATTCAACGAATTCCGGTCGGAGAGGATAAAAATTGACATCAGGAGCTTGCAATCTCCAGTTGTATCTTTCCGGCAAAACGCCAAATTTTTTCCAAATTGCGTAATAAAATGCGTGATGACAAACAGCTTCATCGATATATCCAGCCAGAACGAGAACACCCGAAAAACTCGCCTGAATTCGATAAAATTCAAAAAAAAACCCCCATGGAATTGTTCAGTCACCTGCAAAGAATCGACCCAATAGTTCGTTGTGCTTCCATCTCTCGCATCAACGTTCACATAAATCGGAGGTTCGCCTTCGGAAGAAAGACACGACGATCTTCCCCTTCGCATGTATTCGCCGATTCTTGCGAATGATTCATTGAACATTTGCAAATCCGATTCTTGTCCGAACATGATGTACGATTTGAGAAGGTACTCGTAGAACGAATCGATGCCCGCTCCGATTCCCGACAAATGTCCAACCCATTCACCGGTATGAATATTCAACAAATTTCCTGCAAATTTTACATATCGTCGTGGGCGGGCGAAAAAAAAAATTGAATTGGACTATCCCACCGTTTAATAGATTCCTCATAAAATCAAATGCGATGATACGCGAAAATTCGAAAAACTCATTTAAAAAATATGCTCTTTCAAATTATGATAATTTATATTGAACACAACTCGCTATTAGCAGATTTTCCATGCAACATCCAGCGTTGTCAAAAAGACGGAAACTATACGCAGATGTTCACAATGAAATTTCTCGTGTTCAAGGGGCTCCTGGATCGTCCATGAGCTAGCATTATACAGGGTGTCATTTAAGTTCCCGCACAACTTTGAAAACGTATATTTCTGAAACTAAAAGTCCAAATCAAACGAGACTTGAAATATTTTTTATCTATAGTATAACAAATAATTATCTAGTAACTCTTTTCGATTCGGCCTCCTTTCGCCGCTATGACTTCACGGAGACGCTTCGGGTAGGAGGCGACGGTGGTACGCAGGTATTCGATGAAAGATTGTCCCATTCCGCCAGTAATGTCTTCTTCAGAGCCTCGACACTTGAGTGGGGTTTTGCGTTGACCTTCTCCTGCAAGACTCCCCACACGGAGAAGTCAAGCGGGTTCAGGTCTGGGGAGCAAGCAGGCCATTCAGATGACTTGATGAAGTCGGGAAAATGGGTCTGGCACCACTCCTGAGTAGTTTTGGCAGTGTGCGCGGGTGCTCCGTCCTGTTGAAAGACCCATTTCTGCCCACCGAAATGCGTTTGGGTCCAGGGCATCACATGCTTCTCCAAAATGTCCCGAACGTAGACTTCTTTGTTCACTTTCACCCCCTGATCCACGAAAACCAGGGGGCACTTCCCGGTTGAGCAGATGGCACCGAAAACCATCACACTGGCAGGATGTGAGGCTCGATGAATTGTTCTGCCTTTCTCAGAAGCTTGCTGGGATGTCTGGGCAAGTACTCGATGATTTTGTGGATTGAATGCCGCCTCCACAGTGAACAGCTTCTCGTCGGAGAAGACAGTGACGAGGTGTTCTCCAGACCGCGTGCGAGCAAGAAGTCGTTTTGCTTTTTCGTAGCGTCTCTGCTTGTTGACGGCCGATAGAATTGCCGCTTTTTGGACACGATATGGGGTCAGTCCAAGCTTCGTTTTGACAATTTGTTCCATAGCGAAGATGCTCATTCCCATGTCTGACGCCATCTTTCTCATGCTCCTGTGGGGGTTTCGCCTGATCCTCGATTTGACGGCGTTGATCTTCTGAGGAGTGGTTACCGGGACGGGTCTTCCTTGTCTGGGACGGTCACTGGTTGTATTTATCTCCTTGAAACGTTTGATGGTGTCATAAACCGTTCTACGAGGCACACCGAGGCGTTGAATGATGTCTCTTGGGCTCTCATTTTGCTTATAAAGTTCGATAATGGAAGCGCGATGGATGTTAGCCTTCGCCATTTCTCTGAAACCCATCCAAATGAGGTGAAACTTGGAAAGTAAGTAAAATATACCTTATTTAACAGAAATAAATTGTATTGGTGCACGAAAAGTGCGTCAGCGAAGCTCTTCATGACGTCAAACTTTTGTGCGGGAATTTAAATGACACCCTGTAGAGCGCAGGGCTCCCATTTGAACAAACCTGCGAGATCTAAGGCAACAGTTTAAATTTTAAATCAATAAAGCCAAAAATTCGTCCGTTCACAACGACACTTTTTTTTCAAACACCGATCTTTGTTTGTCGAATATTTTAAATCTTTGGTTGTGTTCTCATAGCAGGTGAAAAAAAAACATGTATGGAAATCATAAGCCTCGAATGTATGTTTATAACATTATGATTTGTATTCTGTTTTTATTTAGGGACTATTTTTCCTCACCATGCAACCCAGTTTGCGCATTTCTTAATTCCCATAGCTTCTTGATCACTTTTCTCGCCAATTTCTCGTATTTCTCGTCGCCGAGAAGCCTGGAGAGCACTCCGAATTCCAAAACAAGCGTTCCTGCACCGGATGTGCACGTGTCATTCACTGTTCCGGGCAGAACGCCTTTCATTAGATTCACCCGACAGTAGGGAATTCCTTGAATTTGACACATCATTGGTATTCCAACATTGAAATTTTTAAAAAAATCAAACGCACCTGTTCCAGTATTCTCGAATGCCGGGAGAAGCCTTTTCGCAAGATCATGTGCAAGGGCAAGAAGCTCGCCATTATAATTTTTCATATAAAAACTTCCAAATTTGTTCGAAGAATCACTAGCAATCATATGAGCTGACAAAAGACCGCCCATAACTCTGAAAAAACAAAGTTGAATTTTGGAAAAGATGGAAACTCAGGTAAATCAAATAAAATATTTTGAGATTCATTGAGAAACTAACGTGTCTCTAAATATAACAATTTCGACTTTTCTCAATCAACTTTATAAATTATTATAAGTTTTTAGAACTTATTGAGATAATTTAGAATTTGCTCAATAAATTTTGGAAAATCTTATAAAATTTTAAAAAGTATTTTTAAGTTTAGCGAGTCTCAAGAAGTTTTAGAAAGCATCAATAAACTTTAGAATTTCTCAAAACATTTTAGAGTTTTTTATTGAATATTTGATTTTCAAAATATTTTATTTGATTTGCCTGAGAAGATTTAACCTGATAGTTGATTCAAACACCTGTACAGTTGTATTCCTTTCAAAAGAAACATGCTTGATGACCAAATTAACAGCGGTCTTAAAACCTTGCGTATCTCCTGAATAATTTTAAATTTAATTTAGAAATTACTCTATTTTTGTACCAAAAACCACTAGCGAATCTAATGTATCAATTAATGTGAGAGAATAATCGCCTAGAACATCGTTTATATTTAAATTATCCCTAAAAATGAATTGTTTGAAATTCAAAATCATCGAATTTTGAGTTACGGATTCGAATGATCCGCCCCTCGTCCACGACAATGAATTGGATCAAGTTCATCGGCCGGAAAGGCATATTTCATATAATTGTCCCAGCCGAAGTAAAACATTTCCTTTGATTTTGTCTTGGCATATTCGCGGTTTTTCTAAATCAAAAGTTAATGGTTTGATTTGTCAAAAAAAAGAGAAAAACCTCCGAGAATGTGGAATATTTTATTTCCTCGTCAGTTAATGTGAACAAATTTCGATTTGGATTGGCAGCAGTGAGAAACGAAAAGCAATGAAAAACGAATATGAATTGCGTAATTGGTAGGTTGAAGACTACATGTCGATTGATCTGAAAAATCGAAAACTCATTCATCTTTTAATATCTTTTCAAAATTTTGCCGTTTCAGACAAAACATGTGGACCTGAGATCTATAATTATAATTTTTCGATGAAATTCCGACCATAAATCAATTTTCGAGCAGATGTTTTATAGGACTATTCGAAAACAAAATCTTTCGCGTATCTCATTTTTTGAAATTTACTTTTTCAAATGTTTCTTACCATATTATTATCATAATCCTTTTAGCCTTTCAATAATTCCCAATGAAATCTGTAAATGTGGAAAATTTAACATCGTTATGTTGAAAAGCGCATCAAAATATTGAAAAGCGAAGAGAGACACAAGAACCCCCGCTATGCATAAAATCAATAAAAAAAATGGACACGTATAACAACAATTCGAACAATTTATAACTGCCTGAGAAAAACACATCTAAACAAGGGAATAATGCAGGAATAAAATGAAAAAATCCTATTCTATAGATGCTTTTGAAAGCTAGCGATGAGTTCACAAGATGAGGGTACATGACTAGCAAAAAATGTCAGGAGAAAAACAGAAAAGGTAGGTAGGTAGGTAGGTAGGTAGAATACATTTAGTTGAGCAATTATTACCGGTTCTAATTCGATGAAGAAGAGAAACGGGAGAAAAACCATCGAAAAATACAGAAACAACACAAATTACATATGTTTATGGAATTCCTCGTATATCGCCATCACTAGGGCACCACCAGCGCTTCTGTAATGTGAAAAGTGAGAGTTATTCTAATCAATCGCAGCATTTGTTAATTCAAATTCGAAATGAACAGCAAGAGAGCTTTCTTCGAGAGATTGGTCACGTGCGTCGTTATCAGTAGCAATGGCTACCGAAAAAATAAAAATAAAAAAACCTCGATCGTTTTTTTTTCAATTAAATTTATCAAACACGTTGTGTAAAAATTTTTCTCCAACAGAAGATTCTAAATCATTTTTTTTCCGAATTCGCAATAGAAAATTATTTTGTTATTTCCTTCAGCAAAAGGAAACGAAGAAAGGGGACGAGGAATGGCTTTTATTTTTGGGCCTCCACCATTTCCGACGTCATTTTTCGCATTTCAAATAAATATAAACGTGATATAACTTTTAAAAAAAGTGGCATTCAACAAAGTTTTTTTGTTTTTAATGATTTCATCTTTGTAAAATTTGAGTTTTTTTTCTAAAAACAATTACCTGAAAATATTTGCCAGCGCTCCTTTGTATAATCCTCGAACTCCTTCTTCTCTTGCAATTTTCTTCGCCGCTGAAAACGCTTTTGCTGTGCTCAATTGACCTTTGACCATCATTCGCCTTCTCACAGTGTCCCATGGATACGTCAAATAGCCCGAAAATACAGTAACACACTGGAATTTTGGATTGCGATAAACAAAAAGAAACGTGGCAAAATCGCGTACTTGTGCAATTCCAAATGATGCATAAAATGGTAGTTTCTTCTTGTCGGTGTTGATCGTATTACGAATCGCGTCATAAAGTCCGAAATAAACCGAACGATAAATGAAATATGTCTAAATGATATTTTTCAAAATTTAAGAACAAACACAGAAAAATGAACCTGAAGAGAAATTGGAAATCCCCTATAAAGTGCGCCGACACCTTCTGATTTGATTGTTTTGACTGTACAATCGACTAATCCTTTGTATTCACGAGTTTTTGAGGTTCCCATGTCAGCAGCAAGACGAGTACGAATGAAATCCAATGGATAGACGATGCATAACGACGAACAACCGGCTAATCCTCCAGATATTAATGTTCTGGTACTGTATGCGAACACATTCTGTAAGAATTCGCATTGGATTTTTGAAAATGATAATTTTTACATTTTCCCTCTTCACATTTTTCAGTAAAATGGATTTATACAAGTCGTTGAACGCAAAATTGAACGCCTGGGTTGGAAAATAACGAATGACATTTGTCATGTTACCCCTCCAAAACGAAAGAAACCCTTGCTCTTTTGGCACCCTCCGAAATGCGTCGATAATTCCATTAAAACGCTTCTCTTCTGGAATATCCTTATGTGAGTATTGCACCTGAAAAAATAATTGTAGGAAAATTTAATTTGATAGTCAAACTTACTTGTAAAAGCAATTTTACGCGTTCAATCGGAGCCACTACGGTTTTTGAAGCGGATGCTGAAAGCCCTCCGATCAACAGGTCAATAACAAATCGTTTTGCATCATTCTTTTGGACTGGAACTACTGCGGCGGAAATCGAAGGAGCTGCTGTCGTCGTCGTCATTTATTTTTCATTGCATCAATGGCCAACAGTTACACTGAAATAAAGGCAAATTACTTATCGTCTTGCATCATTTTAATAATTACGGCATTATAATAATTACCACAATTTATAGAATTTATATAAATTTTGTAAGGATAACTGATGAAGATTTTTATTAAACATTAACTAGCTTAACGACAAAGCTTAAAATTATGGGTAATTACGAATAATTAACAGAAATTGAAAGAAAAATAAAAATAAGTTGAAATGTCGTAAGGTGTGGTGTTTGCACATCGTGCGTCATATTTGACGACTGCTGTAATTCTTTACAATTTCCCCAATAATTTCACAATTTTGCGCAATTTTCAAATTACATTTTTTTGATTTTCGTTGTAAGACATAGAGCATTTTTAGGGTACATAGAAAACGCCGAAGCCTGCGAAATGGTGCTCGACATGGATCTTTTCCGCGAAGAGAAGGGTAAATTTTTTTTTATTTCGTGCCACAATAAATAAATGAATTCCTAGAAATTCGTAAATGGTTCAGATCTCTGGTAGTTCAAAATAAATTGGTTCCGGAATCAATATAATTTTACTAGAAATTCTATGAATACGATTGTAAAATTTCGATATTTTCAGATCCAATCGGTAATTTGTCGAATCCGATTGGTTTTGAGGTACCCGAGATAGTGGAATTAGTTTCAAGAAAATATTAGGTTTTAGAAAGAAAGGTTACGCTTAAGTGACAAATGTACTCATAAAATAGAAAACTCGGAAAATGCATTACTATTCCCATATATGTTTGAAATTCTATGTTGATTTCAGGTGGAAACCCGGAACTCATTCGTGATTCGCAAAGAAAACGCTACAAGGATCCAAAGCTTGTTGATGAAGTTATTGCACTTGATCAGCAATGGAGAAAAGAGCGATTCATGGCTGATCAGCTGAATAGACAAAAAAATGTTTTCAGCAAGGCTATCGGTGAGAAAATGAAGGTAATTTGAATTAAAATCTAAAAACGAATACAATATTTTTTGATATAGAAAAAAGAGCCACAAGGCGACAACGATAATGTCGATGACGCTATCGTCGCGAAACTCGCTGATCTCAAGCTTGACGAGCTTAGCCAATTGAGCGTTGTGCAAATTAAGAAGCTCAGAGTTCTTGTCGATGAAAAGATGGCTGAGTCAAAAGCGTCAATGGAAGCCGCCGAAATCGCTAGAAATGAGAAATTGATTCAAATCGGAAATTTGATTCACGATTCTGTTGTTGTTTCGGATAACGAAGACAATAACAAGGTTGAGGCCACTTTTGGAGACATCACGTCAAGGAAAAAATACTCTCATGTAAGTTACTTTTATATTAGTCTTTTTGTTCTGATAGTTTAGTCTTTCAAATTATGTTATTCGTTTCAGGTCGATCTCGTTGTCATGGTAGACGGATTCGACGGGGAACGCGGAACTGTCGTTGCTGGAAATCGTGGCTACTTCCTTAAGGGACCACTTGTGTTCCTTGAACAAGCCATCATTCAGCTTGCACTCCAGAAACTTCTCAAAAAGGGTTTCACTCCACTCTACACCCCATTCTTCATGAGAAAGGAGGTCATGCAGGAGGTCGCCCAGCTTAGTCAATTCGACGAAGAGCTCTACAAGGTTTCCGGAAAGGGCTCTGAAATCGCTGGAGATCAAACGATCGATGAGAAATACTTGATCGCCACTTCTGAACAGCCGATCGCTGCTTATCACCGTAACGAGTGGATAAAGGAGTCCGAGCTACCAATTAAGTATGCGGGAGTCTCGACATGTTTCCGACAAGAAGTTGGAAGCCATGGTAGAGATACACGAGGAATCTTCCGGTATTGAATTTTTGATGAGAATCCTCGTTAATTTTCGCTATCTTAAGTGTTCATCAATTCGAAAAAATTGAGCAGTTTGTTTTGTGCAGCCCAAATGATAACGAATCATGGAAACTTTTCGAAGAGGTAATAATTTAAAAGTCTTCAAAGTATTGTGATATTTTAAATTCAATATTTAAGATGATCGGAAATGCAAAAGAATACTACGAGGAGCTTGAAATCCCATACCAAATCGTCAACATCGTATCTGGGGAACTCAACAATGCAGCGTCGAAGAAATTCGATTTGGAAGCTTGGTTCCCAGGATCCGGAGCTTTCCGTGAGCTGGTCTCATGCTCAAACTGCTTGGATTATCAAGCTAGACGTCTTCGTGTGCGATATGGACAAACGAAAAAGTTGGATGGAGAGGTGTGTTTTTTTTTCAATTATTTCAATTCAAGCAAAAACGTTTTTCCACTTTGTTAAAATGATTTTCAGGTTAAATTCGTTCATATGCTTAACTCAACAATGTGTGCTACTACTCGTGTCATTTGCGCAATTCTTGAGAATAACCAAACCGAAGAAGGAATCAATATTCCAGTTGCCCTTCAACAATTTATGCCTGAAAAATATCGCACCCAAATTCCATTTGTTAAGCCTGCTCCAATCGATGAAGAGCAAAAGAAAAAAGGCGGAAAGTGAATTATGCATTTTTTATTGCTTGTTATTCGTTTTTTTGTTCGGTGTTTATGCTTGATTTTTATTTATTTCAAATAAATTGGGATCACAGAGCGAATTATTTCTTTCTTCATTCTCGCTCTCAATCTGTATATGCCTTCTGTACAAGAGAAACGATTAGTTTATTTGCACTTGACATATGTGGCGATGTGTAAAGCGAGCGAATATTTGCCGAGATGAAATGAGCCGACCATGACGAGCTCTCTGTTTGACAGGATATGTGCATCTGTCTTAAGCATGACCTGGTAAGAGTTTAAAGGCGCGCAGCGGGGCTCCGCGAAACCGGAAATTAAGAGATTTGAATAATAATGATGCGATGGGATGGAATTACAGATTCCGCCAAATACGTCTGCGATTCTGAATTCTTTTCGCATTTCATCAATTTTCTGCTTTTTTTACGAAATTCTCAATTTGTGCTCACTGTGAGCATTTATTGATTTTCATTTTTGGCGAGATTTCGCTGGATTTAAATATTCAAGATTTAAATATTCATTCAAGAAAATTCTGAAAAAAAGAGTAAGGAAATAAAAATTTAAAAAAAAATATTTTTTAGTTCGTTGAGAATCAATAAGAATGAAATAATTTAGCAATTTCTTGTAATATTAGAATTTGTTACAGAATATTTTATTCTAAAAAATTTTTCATTTTCCTAACTTTTGGAGGTAGGGGCTAAATCTTTGAAGGTCCATATCTCGATAACTAGAAGGTTAATTCCTAGTTAATTCGATTGGAAATTGTCTAAAGAATTTGTATGCAAAAATAAAAAAAAATTTTAAGACGGACTGCAAAAAGATCATCCTTGTGAGGAAAAATTGTTCCAATAACTTTAGACTCAATTAAAAGGTTCCTTAATTCTTAATGATTAAATATAATTATAATATTTAAGATTATGCCTGTTTTCGACGAATTTGAAAAATTTGTCAATTTGAAGCTGCTGCAAACGATGCAGCGCAAAGTTCAACAATTTTTCTTTTTGTCCACCAAAAATCGCATTGTTAGATTCATTCCAAATTTTCAACAAAAACTGTGCAAATACATTATTTGCACAATGTACATATGTAGGCAACTGGTTCGAGCAGCTTATCGGCTATTGGGCGTGGCCGCCATATACGGTAGAAGAGCACAATTAATGGCATAATCTTCGCGCGGTGCTCTTCTCGCAATGTTGTCGTCGTTTCATGCGCCAATTCAAAATAACTCCAATGGTAAATTCATTTTTTAATTAATAATTATTGGAACGTGTTCCTAATATCATATGAATGTTTAGAATGTGTTCCGTCGTCTTCTGAAGATCGTCGAATTCGCCGAAATCGAACCGCTTTCACAGATGAGCAGCTTAAAATGTAAGATTTCGCACATTTTCGTGATTAACGAACTTGTCCTATTTTTTTTTCAGATTGGAGAGTATGTTTGAGCAATGCCAATATCCGGATATTGCTCAAAGAGAGAAAATAGGAAAAGAAATTGAGCTGCCCGAAGCAAGAATTCAGGTAATGAAAATAAATCAATATTCGAATGGTTTGCTTCAAATTAATTAAATCGAAATAAAATAGAAAGTACTGTCTGTCTTAAATATTGTAATCGTAACTCGAAGCGTATTGAAGGTTTCTTTTTAATTGCCATATTATTTTCTTAATGGGAATCTAAAAAATCGTGAATATATGGCGCGATGTCCGGGATTCAGTTATTCGTATTACGGTACCCGAATTCTCACAGTTTAATTTCAAATTTGAATTACCGCCTCGAAAAAGTGCGGTAGTCCACAATTTCTCAAGATGCTCGTTTTTTGGCGATGATAATATTGTTTTACCTAATTGTGGACCACACCTCTTGGAGGCGGCAATTCAAATTCCAGGGGTGGGGGGGATTACAGGGTGCGGCAAAATTACGCGTGCGCGAATTTATCGCAAGCTCATACACCACTTACTCCTCATTTTTTGTGTATTTTTCTATTTTTATTTTATTTTTTGTGACCTTCTAATCAGTTTTAAAAGTTTCATGGAAAATCGTTTCGTTTGGCAGGAATGACAACTCATTCAATCCGCTGAAATCAAAGGGGAAGATCGATGATGCTGATTTCAAACATTCGTGGAGTGCATCGAAACACTTTACAAAACACTTGGAAACAATTTTTGGAGACAAAAGGACTCCCTAGCCGTCTCGGAAGAGGAATAAAATGATCTTCATTGGTATCGGGGCGAGTCAAGGCCATCAAGGAACGGAAGCGTCGAAATCATTATCGGAGCATAAGAAAGTTAGCGTGGAACGTTCGTGCGAGTGCAAAAATAGTGGGAAGAATGGTCAAAAATGAGCTGAACATGACACCTTATCATGTCAGAAAGGCCGTCATTCTAACTGAAAACAATAAAGAAGCTCGACCCAAAAAGTTCAAATCCAAAGCAACCGAGTCCTCGCAAAGCTATTTGAGGAAGCAATGACCAAAAACAGAACCATTCATTGTGTTTCCCATTCTCAGAAGATCATGGTATTCTGTGGAATAAACGTCGGCGGCAAACTTCATTGGTTTTCGTTGATCCTGGCGTTAAGATTTTTCAAAAACGAGATCTTGAAGAAGAGTTTTCTTTCTTGGTCCCAAACTCACTTTGGAAATCGATCGTCGGCGTTTCAACAAGACAGAGAGCGTGCTCATCGAGCACTAACCGCCCAAGACTGGTGTGGCAATCATTTTCCTCATTTATCACGTCAAAGAAATGGTCAGCTTCATCGCCCGAATTGAACCCCACGGACTATTCTGTTTGGGGATCTTGCAAGTGAAAAAAATCAGCCTTCCAACACCTAAATTGGTCTGAAAGCGATTTTTTAAAATCGAGGAGGAAGAATCGAAGAAAGTGGATTGGTATTCTTATATGTTACATTGGTATTCTTATATGTTACATTGGTATTCTTATATGTTTAATAAAGTTTACTGTCAATTTGAACGAGTCCTATGAAAAGTTATTTCGTTTTTTCGATGCACACGTAATTTTGTCGCAATACGATAACTAGCGCAATTCTGTTCTGCGCAAAATTTTCGTTCATCCACAATATTATTTTGTTTTTCATTTCTTTTTGACTCTTCTCGAAGAAAACAGAGAAATCAAAAAACTGAAATAAAGCGAAAATTCTAGAAAGTTTATTATCATCAGGAAAAATCTTCTGTCATTTAGATCATTGAAACTGATTAAAAATATTTTTAAATTTGTTTTTTTATATTTAATTTTTTTTAGGTTTGGTTTAAAAACCGTCGAGCTAAACAACGCAAGAGACAAAGAAATGAGAGCCCAATTGATGACGATGTCGCATCTCCAGATTCTGACGAAAATCTGAAAAAGCATAAGGAAAACACTATTATAAGTACGTCATTTCTTCTCTTTTGCTCAGAATTATTTGAAATTACAGCCTGGACACCTGGCGCAGCGCTGAAATCAATGCTACCAACAGAGCCGCCGCACTTCATCGCAAATCCATTCTTACAGTACTACCAGAATCATCAATTTACAGTAAATATTAATCATTTTGTTATTGTAATTTCATAGGATTATGTACCCTTGAATGCGTTCTATTGACTTTCGGATTACACACTGATTAGGGTTTGAACACTGTATGTACAGACACACAATGTTTGTATGTGTCAAGAGGGTCCAACAAGATTGATTCGACCTCCGTTTTTTTTTTTGACGGGCAAATGGTTTTGGATTTCAGATTGCTGCGGCGCTGGCCAAGAACGGACCAATCTCCTCTTAAGGGCTCCTATAAAGACGGCACTTCACGTTTTTACGCACATATATAATGTTTAACTAGTCCAACTTTATATTCGATTTATTATAAAACTGTGTATCTTTCAATTTGCTAACGTACGTATAAAATAAATTAAAAACATAAAACCAATATTGAATGAAAATGAGAATAAAGTCACATTTCCCAACATATAATGCGTTTTTAGCTAATCAAATTCGGTTGTTTCAAATTTTCTGCTGGATGAGATTATTTATAAACGAAGCAGTGATAAATTTTAAATATTGATAAATTCATAATTATTTCGAACTATGTCTAATTTTTCAAGTATAATTCAATTAACTTACAACTTTTAAAGAATAATTTCCTTTTATTGAATTTTTGAAAACCCACTTTTACACAAAATAAATTCACGAAACACAGGACCACACTAATACCAATTGGCATTGGGGACCATTGAAAATAGGATAATTGTTAGGTAAAAATCGATAGTGAAGGATTGCTAATTACATTGTTATGGGAAATCAATAGATTCTCGCCATGGATCCGATTAATGTAATTAAGGGATAATCAAGTTGAAAATTAAATTAAATTAACCAAAAACTCGATGTGCAGGTTTTACTGCTGTTTATACTAACATTATTCATATAAGGAATAGAAAAAAAACCTGGAATTCCATGAAAAATTTCCACTTTAAAAATATAGCATTAGAAACATTTAAATATAAAATACGCAAATTTGGGAAACAGTGTTTGCACAAATTTTCATTTGGATATTCTAAATATCAAATGCAACAAAGTCAATAGCAAAAAAAAAACTAAAAAATAAATAAACATTTGCGAAAAAAATGTATAGCAAATTTGCACATACCGATACCACCTATCTAATTGACGATAGCATTTTCGAGAACACGAGATCATTCTGATGAGTCCAGAAGATTTGTCGTCGATTTAAAAATATAATTCATATGGAAATGCTAACATAACAGTGAAAGATTCGTTCCGCAATTTGTGTGGTGACAACTAAAAATAGCCCCCAGCGAGGTGGTTGTGTTATCTCAAAATTGATCATATTGTGTTCGTGATTTCGAGCGATGTTCCAATGCTATTGATTGATGATCCTTCTCAATCATTTTTTTTCGTCGTCGAGTTCGTGTTTGGTGCCGAATCTACACGACGATCAAACACAATGTGTCAGTCTTGCAAAAACGCAAGAAACTTGACAACGCCTGACCTTTTATTGCAAATTATAAACGACACGTTTATCTGATTTACGCGTTGGGCCGTCGAGCGCGCGATCACCCCCCCCCCCCCTCCTGTCCTACAGTAATGAGGCGCCTAATTCGTTGCGCCTGATTTATTGCCCACACACAACTCATCTCATGTTATTTTTTTTTACTGAGGACCCCATTCTCTATTTTCAGTGGCTCGATTCTCCGTCTAAGGGCACCATTCACAAGACATTCTTTTGACAATGTTGACAAATCGGTTCCAATTAATATTGGTCGACTACCATTAACCATCATGGGTGGCCTGGTGAAGACCTCCTGCTGGGATTTACACCGGCGGTATGCACTTTTATCGTCGGTGAACTACTGTATCTGAATGACCGAAGAAGCCTTTCGCCGGTTTTATCGTATTCTCTAATTATTTTTTTGAATAGTCTAGCCGGTGAATCGAACTTTCAGTGTAATGAAGCTTGTGGAAGCTGAAGAAGTTGAGAATCTTGAAAGCATTCAAATGGTATATTTTATCCAATAACCGGCTAATTTTGCTCGCTTCTCTTATTTTGATACTCACTTCAACCCCACCACTTTTATATGAAAGTTCGAATCTAATGCACATCCGGCGATTTTTTATTCTTTATGCACATATTCACAAAATGTTCTTTTTTCTTAAAATGTAAAAAAATTTTGCATTTTTTATAGCATAAATAATTCCATTAATATGACAGTAGCGATCATTTTAATATGAAATATTTCGTTGTCAATTCAGTTATTTCGAAATCACTTTTTTTTTTCGTTCAATAGGTGAACCTTAATTTTAATAAAAATGTTTTAACACATGATATTTTTGTCTTATTTAATCCATTTCTCTTTAATTTAACGTTTAGAACTAATTCAAAAAAAATTTAACCAGATATCAATTTTATTCTTGACGCGGAAATACTGTTGACGTCGAGCGACTGCGGAGAATCGGCAAAATGCCAAAAAAATACGATGGCAGTGATCTTGACGCAAAACGAAAAGTGTAGATTTACGGGACCATGTTAAAAGCGCACTGAGACCTCTTTTTAAATATTCTTGGAATTTAGCCAATTTTTGGATACTCCCTCAAATGCATACTGTATTTTTTCCAATATATTATATTTTCGAGACCAATGGGTCTCATTAATATTTTTATGCATCTTCCCTCGAAATTTTAATTTTTTTTTTCGATAGTATTTAAAAACAAAATCAACTACATCATGAATTTTCGGGGGAAATGACGAAATTCTATTATGTGTGAAAAATTAATGAATTTCACCCAATCAATTTCGACTATTTCCTTCTCATTGTTCTGAATAGATTCACAAATAAATGTTTTCCGTATATCTTCATATTGTTCCCTATATTAATTAAATATTTTTTCTGCAAACTTCTTCAATTCTTTTTTTAGCGTGACTCGTCTCACAATTCCGAAAAAAATTTTCTGGCCGACGGTATTGTGTGGTCCGAATCAGCGCATTCATTCTAGCCCATTTGAGGAATCCTCAAAGACTCGAAAATCGACGGCCTAATGGCGTCGCGTGCCGACAAATTGCTATTTTTGCCAGTGAATGTGCGTTCTTTGCACACCAATTCGGCGAGCTGCTCACAAATGAGCAATCTCTAATTTGGAGATTTCATTATTACCAAATTTCCTTTATGTATTTCTTGATTTTACAATATTTGTCACAAATATAAAAATCAATTTTTTAAAAATCCAATTCTTATTATTTGTGAAATTCCTTGTATAACGCTCTTCTCCATTATTTTGTCGGTCTGAAATTCTGAAGGCAATCTATCATTTCCAGAAGTCAAATCAAAAAACGTTTCTACTCGACTATTTGATTGATTGTTACTGTACTCTTGTGTTGCCAAAGACCACCCTCGTCGAAATTCAAAAGTTTAGCCCCCCCCCCCATTTTTATACGCGGGGAACGCGACGAAAATCCCACCATGATTTCTTTTTCATGGTGTTCTCTTATTTTTTTTCTAAATCTCGTTTCCTTTAATATTAATTTACGAAGAGGTTGTCGATTTGATATTTTTTCAAAACTATAATTCTTTTTTTTCAAATATTTCGTCTGAAATATTTTTGGTTAAATTATTTCATTATTTATATAAAACTAATTGTGACAATAAAATAATTTTTTAGTTAAACGAAGATTCCAAAATTATATGTTCAATTTTTCACACATTCATAATGGTCTGATGTTTAGTGTTCCATTGAAGCAATACGTCATTTACACAAGCTTAAAAGTGAATGTAAAGCGTGAAAAACCCCCAAATGAATCATTTTTACAGTGAAACAATCTAAAAATAAAATATTAAACACTATGTTATGGATAGTTTAAAACAATCTGATTCCATTTAAAAAAACAAGAGAAGTCTGGGTATTTTTTGAATAATTCAAATATTTTAATTCCAACAGTGGGAATTCGAGTACTACAGATAACCTAAAAAATAAAAATCTTCGTAAATTTACACAAAATGGCCCCCTTTTTTTGTGAATGTGATAATAATTGATTTAAAACTTATTTTTAAAAAAAGGCAATTTCATTTTTTCAATAAATATTAAATTTGCGTTCGATCTCCTTTCGAAAACCTTTTAGAAACTCTCATTTGAAATATTGATAGAGAATATTGTCGATTCGATTTAGGGATTCTCCTCTTCCTAGAAACCAATTTGTCATGTCTGAAATTCAATCGAAATTGGGGGGCATTGAAACATCAAAAATCATTGGAAACTGGTCTGGTCCAACGAGATGTTCGATTTCAGCACACATTTCGAATCTTCTCGATTTTCTCTTTCACGTCGAAAGCTTTAGCGATTTTTTCGACAAAAAATGTGTCTCGTGCCGACTACCGTATGCACGTGTCATCCATCGATCTACCGTACCGTACATCATTAGGAGTGCCGGCGGCGGGCGGCGATAAAAATCGAGACTCGTTCGCTTCAAACACACGACACTCGCATTCCTGCTGCCAAAAGTGTGCCGCCGCCGCCGCGCTTGCTTACACCGGCCGACGGCCAACATCATCGGCATACTGTAACATTGTGGTTTTCAACTTACCATTATTCTATCCGACTCTCCTTCATCTTCCCCCGTATGTGTGTATGTTTGCTCTCCGAATTTGGGCACCTTGTTGACCGCTCGCTCAAACCTTTTTGCCACACTTATTTTGCCGACCTACACATCCGTTCGACATTACTATTTTCTGTTACTTTTCTGGAATAATGACAATAAAATTGATTTTTTTAGAAAAATGCAACCATCTTCGTCATCTGAGGTTGAAAATGTGAAAACTGCAAAACGAAAAAACCGAATGGTATGTGATTTTATACTGCGCCGATTGAGCAGCGATTTAAAGAAAATTCTTAAATAAAATTTAATTTGTGCTTTTTGATTTGAATAATTTACATTGTGCACAATACAGAATTCGAGATTGAGGAGACTAATATTGCAATTTTCAGCTTCAACGAAATAAACCTCTTATGGAGAAGAAGCGAAGAGCACGAATCAACAAATGTCTTTTAGAATTGAAGCAAATTTTGATCAGCGTTGAGCACAAGGCGAGAATTTCGCGAATTCTCGTCAAATTCCCAAATTTCCCTCTTTTTCAGAGTTCCGCAAAAAGTTCAAAGTGGGAAAAAGCGGACATTCTCGAGATGACAGTTGAATATTTGAGAGATCTCCAATCGAAAGCCGTTCTTGATTCCATCGCGACGTCTTCTTCGCCGTCAAGATCTCCGCAATCGGCTTCATCGTCGGAGACGTCGACACCGCCAGCAACACCGTCGTTCATTCCCAACATTCTTCCCGCCCATTATTTTCAGCATGTGCTCGCCTATCAACAACTTGCTCAAATTTCGATGAGCTGCGCGCCGTGGATGCGAGTCGAAAAAGAGGCTCGGGCGAATTAAATGGATTACTTCAAATGACTATACGGGTTATTTTATTTTTAACTTGTATTTTTTTCGAATTTCAACGACCAACATTATTCCGAATTTAAATATGTGCTTCGTATTGTTCATTACTTCCCATAACGCATTTTTACGTTTCATGCGATAATCTCCCTGTGCTAAATTATCGCTTATTGTTCCAACCAGGACCATTTTTTTCCAACAAACATTTTCCGACACGTTTCTTGTTATCATTTCAATGAATGAATATCAAATCTCAATTCGTCTTGTTGTAAAGCAATAAAAAAAATTTGCTCGTCATTTTATAATTTAGTTCCTATTAAAATTCATTTTAAAAAATTGCTATTTTCACAGAAAATGCAAAAAACGGTCCCAAGTGTTTTTTTTTCTATACGAGACCCAAGGCGGCAATTCAAACACTGACAAATCAGAACCAAACCGACTCGACAAAATTCCGTTGCGGAACCAACCCAATTCAACTCGACGTTCTGTGGACATCAAAAAATCCTATAAGACTATAAAAGTGTTGTATTCGATTTGTTTTTTTAGGTATTCTTGCATCCGATTGGTAATTTTGAGTTCGATCGGTTTTGAGTTATCAGGGAATAATAAAATACTCATTCGTCCGCCCAATACTTTGTAATAATTCATATCTGAACCGCTGAAAAATGAAGTGATTCGGCACGCCCGATCTAGATGTTCGAAGCGATTGAATTACATCGCGTCAGTGAAACCAAGTGGAACCCCGGAAGCATATGATAATGACAGGTTCAAAAATCATTTCTCTATCACCCATTGCGACGATCAAAGTGACAAATTGCAAAAGAAATTAAAGTGAAGGGGGGTATACGCCTGACCAAGGCCCCCCAGTACATGAAAATTCGCTTATATTTTTTCGCGCCAATCGGGGTCGATGTCAACGTGAAGAATACAATTTCTCTTCAAAAAGCGTTCTTTATTTTATTTTTGAAAGAGAATTTTGAAAAAGTGCAGACTTGTTTGATTGGAGATGATTGACGTGTGTCAAATGAATGGCTTTTGTACTCGAATATTTATGAAGACCAACTAGCGATATAAATGTATATGAGATTCTAAACAATATCTTTAGACAACCCGTCGAGCTTATGCTTGCAACCGTAGAGAAATGAATAGAATAAAAAAGGGAAGCGGACATAATGGCAGATGGGAGCGGGAGAAGATGACGAAAATGCAACCGCTATTAATAATCTACAATAATTGAATAACAGTTGAAATAATAATTAGCATGATTTGTTGGTTTGCACCCAGACAGTTCTATAAGGAAGCGCTTGTGGATGAGCTCTATCAGTAGGAGTGGCAAGAAGATCAAATCTATAAGTGCTAGCTGGCTCCAAATTGGGGATGGTCGTTTCGATCAAAGACGCGGAAAATGATGGCGACTGTGTGTAACAACCGACAAATGTCGACGAGGAGAGGCCACCTTCACAAAGGTTGCCGACCTGCAATTCATATTTGTATTCATTCGATTTTTAATTGCAAAAATACCAAGCTGACGAGATTCTCGAGAAAATTCGAATTTTCCTTTCGCTTATAAACACAGTATTTTACGTTCGATTCCAATGCTCGAAGCCATTGAATGGAAGCGGTCGTGCATGTTCTTCCAACAATTTTCACGCTGAATATTTTAGTGAAATATTTTTGAAAATTATCTTTTATCTACCTGGTCTCATCTGGAAGTGTTGGGTACGGAGATGTGGTGAGATTGGTGCCTGCCCAGATTCGAATTGATTTCGCATTATCGTCGTCATTCACCAGCTGGAATCGAAGATGCCCTTGAGGGATGTTTGTCACAACGAATCGCCTGAATCCGGAGAATGGTTCACTTCTCTTGAGAATCTTTCCATTGCGGAAAATATTGAGGCGAACAAGTCCGTTGCATGCGTGCACGATGAGCATCGCCTGGAAAGAGAGAAACTTTATCACTCATCGACAACTGGCCGTTGATGACGTCAATCGGGTGCTATTTTTAAGCAAATCCTGCTAAAAATAGCAGATCAGCAGTTAGTAATTTGAGAGTATTGCTGACAAATAGCGTTTGCACTCACTGATTGTTTTGCCGAATCGGTGGGAACAACAGAGAAACGGTAGTTGACGAACGCGCCTTTTTTGGCTTCAAGGTGAGCAGTCCGGATTTTCGAATTGGTCAAAACTCGTGGTGTTGTTTTCTGCAAAGTAACATAATATAATAATTGAAAAATATTGCAACTCGATACCTTTTGACGTCGAGTGATACCAGTGCGAGTTTGACGTCGAAGAAAAGGGGACTCTGTTCTGATGGTTTGTGTTTCGTAAGCAGATGTCGTTCCTCTTTTGTAATCTCGAACAAAGACAGTTACATAATAAAGCTTGTCGCGTCTGAAATAATCTAATTTTAATATATTGTCCTATATATACTGACCTTAGAGATGGAATGAGAATCGAATTGTTGGTTTGCGGAACACATCGAATATTTTCAACTCCATCGTCGATATGATCGCAAAGTGGCCATTTTGGTTCTCGACGAGACACAATGGTGCAAATTCGATATCTTCCTGGCTCGGCATTTTTAACATGCGCTGCGATTTTCCATGTGATCACGGCTGAAGCATCTCCTTTGAAAGTCTCGACAGTGGTGGCAAGTCTAGTGTCATGAGGAAGAGCTGGATATTGATCCTCAACTCGGAGTAGTGATGGCGAGAAAAATATGCGGCAGGAGGAAATCCCGTGAGAATAGATCACGAGCATAATTTCTGAAAACATACAATATAAGTTAATTGCATGCTTTGCTAAAATTGATTACTTTTATTTTCAAGGTGGTGTGAGAAGAATGTCATTCTCTTCGTATCCTCCTCCCCAGCGATTAATTTGAACTTTTCGGCTCGATCCAAAGAAACGCTAAGGTCCGAAACTACTCTGAATTCCTCACCATGTGTTATATCTAAAACTTCACATTTTTCAATGACTTTTTTCATCGAATTTGTTACCTTTATCAATTTCGAACAATTGCCAGTGAATTGGTGACCCACATGGGGTAATGAACAAGAAGAATGGCGAGGTTTCATCACTGATTTCAAGATAAAATCTGAAATTTTAATTTTAAAAAGGTTGTTTCAACATTATCATCCAAATATGTTTGAAATCGATGGAAAATCTTGCAAAAATAGGAAAATGTGGAATAGGAAACGAACGACAATATTTAATTACTGTAAATGTTCTAAGACCTTCTATATTATGTGCACGTGTCCCTTTAAAATACAGTAAAACGGATTGAAATTTTATTATTGAGTTTTAGGCATATTTTCCTAAAATTCGGAATTTATCTTTATACCTTTTCTCCACATCTCCATCAAGTTCGTGAATGCTTTCAGTATTTTCGTGAAGTGTCGAATATGCCAAAGGAATAATATTGAAGCAATAAATTTGATGATTAATAAACGCAAATATCAAAAGCCAATGTTGGAGCATCTGTAAATGATACATATTTATAGAAATAACAAACAAAAGAAAAACGAGGAAAAAGTAGACGGAGAAGAATGATGTGAATTCCCAGAAGGGCGTTCAACAAGCAAATCTCAGTCTGTCGAATTCCGACAAAACAAAACAAGTGGTGGTTGAGATGGCAATGGCCCAACCTGTTGATGGCCAATATGCCAATTCGAATGAGGCTGATGGGACCTCTTCCGGAGGTCAACCTCCTGGAATTTGAGCAGCTTGTGAATGGGATTGGGCCTCTCGCCGCTTCCGCCTCTTTCTTCTCACCTCCCCTCGAAATAGAAGGAATGTGTGGAATGTGCCAACTGTTTTTGTTTCCACACACTTCTCCGCTGTTGTGCCCTCCCCATCGCAATGTTGATATCGAACACCGAGCCGCGTTTTTTCGCGTGCGATTTGTCAAATCATTTTTGAACATTTGAAGAAGGCCAAAAAAAATGAGTGTGGAATGTGATGGGTGGACACGAGACGTTAGAAAAATGGACTCTGGAATGTTTCTTGAATCATCATTCGTACTCAAATTGAGAAAATAAATGATCGATCGATCAAAAGCTTGCAAATCCAATGACAGGCATGCTGAAAAGTTTCCATGTTTTCAGAACAAAATTGGTTAGGAGAAAATCAGAAGTAAATTGAAAATAATAAGAAAAAATTTTTCCTCATCTTAAAATGAGGAAAAATAAAAATTAAATAGTCATTGTTTCTAAAAAGTTGATACGACCTACTTTTTTCTTAATATGGGTCATTTGAATTTTTATAAAATTCTAATAGAATGCACTTCTGAAATTTTGAAATTTTTTAACCAATCCAAGTTTCAGATCATCTCGAGTAACATGTTCTTATATTTTTCAATATTATAAAATCATAATTATGTCGTAGGCATTTCGATGTCATCGCTTCCTTCCGGTTCGTATATCATTGGAATGGGCTGCTCGTTTCGACGACAAACGGCTTGTCAGCGATAAAAAATGGCTGTAGGCGAGTGCGGTTTCGATATTTATCACCGCTTTATTGCTCTAATAATAGTTAACATGGTCGGCAGTTGGCAGGCAGAGGTCGTGGGAGAATTGACGTCAAAATTATATGATCTATTGCTGGTTTGCGAAACTCTCGAGCTAAAAATAAAAATGTTGAGTGAAATGAAGTAAAGTTTGAAGAGGAAATGATTCCTTCAAGGTATATCTCGAATTATTACATTCGCAGAAAAAAAAACGAGCACCTTGCGCCGATTTACGGTGAGTTTGATTCGCAGGTTATCTAGGGTTCGGTGCCACCGAATTCCCACGGTTTAAATTCGAATTTGAATTACCGCCTCGAAACAGTGCGATGGTCCACAATTATGGAAGACGCTCTTTTTTGCGATGGTAATGCTTGAACTATTAATAAGGTCTCGGATTGTACATCAAACATGAAATGATATTTCCTACAAGGAAGTCTCGTTTTCCAAAAATATTTTTTAAAATTTCAAACCGTTTTTACCCTCAAAAACCAATCAATATATTTGTGCAGTGACAAAAAGTGAAATTCCATAATAATAAGTATAGGCACTATAAATATAAAGATATATAAATATATAATAAGATAATAATAATAATAAGATATAAAAAATAAGGAAATTTCTTGATGAGATTCGAATATCGAAAAATAAAAATAAAAAACAGAAAATAAAAATGGAAAACTCGAAATCTGTGGTTTCTATTAACAAATAATTGAGCTTCGAATTTCAAAAAAAATTTAATGAAAAAAAAAAATAGTTGGGGAATTAGAGGCAATTCTATAATGTAGGATCAATACGTGGAATGCAGGTCCGCCTGTAGTTTTCTTCATGCTCACTGTTTGAGCTTGGTGACACCACACCAAAAAAAATTGGAATTACACAACATTGTTTTATCAAATAGGGGAATTAATCGTCAAGTTTAAAAACCGCTTCATTGATCGATAAAACACCTTTTTCGAGTACATAAATCATGAGATTGGTTCACCCATGAGACAGCAGTGTCGTTCCTCTCGTTTTCTAAAATACATAAATTTTGGGGATGGACAACGATTGGATGGAAAATGTTGCAGTCGCTAAACTTGTCGAAAAACTCGCCAACTAAACTGAGAAAATGGAAGTGAGCTTTGAGAAATGAAAATAATCATCAGGGTAAAAAAAAAGAAATTTAAAAAACGCAAACCAATTTATTTTTTGAATTGGAACGCTTTACCTCTTTACAGAATAGATGGAAGTCTATTTTCATATTTCAAATTAACGAAACCTAAAATAAAATAAAAGTATAGGCCTTCATGTGTGACGAGAAATGGATCAATAAAGTCGGACCCAAAAGCTCAGACACTGTTCGAAAAAAAAATAGAGCAGTGCCCATGAGAAAACATTTAAAGAAGATTTTTCTTTCAGTAAATTTAATAACTAATGAACCAAGTTAAACTGAAAATTGAATTGATTTAGAAATACTATTAAAATTTGATAATATTGGTCAAATACATATTAACATAAAAATGTAGAAAATAATCAAGATTATTCTGAGTTTCGCTTTTGAAAAAATGTTGACATTTGCAGCCCCTGGGCCACCCAGGTCTTTTTTCCCCGGCCCATTTACACGGGGCCCGGAGGTCCTCTTTTGGTCATAGTCATGCATGGACTTTTTTATTTATTTCATATTTTAGTCGCAAAAAACCGCGAGTAAAAATTATGGAACATCGTATGTTTTCTAAGACGGTAATTCAAATTCGATTTAAACAATGCGAATTTAGAAATTGTACTCAGGATAACCTGCGAATCAAACTCAACCAAAAAGGAAAATTCGTTCTCGGCAATCGTAAGGTTTGTGTATTTTTACTTTTGAAGCTAGTAGATGAAAGGGTAATTTAAAAATTTGTTATGCAATATTTAATAAGAAAAGCTTGAAATCTGTCGAGAATCGCCTAAAACATCAAATACCGTAGTGGCCCTCCGAGATTTGTGGACCATACACGTTCGGATGGCAATTTTTCAAACATTTCAAGCATCATATATCATTGCAGAATGGCCTGGCGAACGAACAACGTGTCCCGTTTGCAGAAGGTTCGGCAAAAAAAAGAATGCCTGCCGGATTGCGGTTTTTTCATGACGCATGTACACGAATTTCTCAAATTCCGGAGGGGCCACACCACACACGCAGCTGCAGACTCATTCCATCATGTGTTCAATCAATGTTTTCGCGCTTATTGTTGAGAGAAGATGATTGGAATGTGAGACGATGTTTTGATCGGTTTTTGTCGATCATGAGGGGTCATTCGAATGCTCATTACCGATTAATCATGCTCATTTGGTCGATCCGACGGACGAGTCGAGTCTCGTTTGTGTGTTGGTGTAGCGAGTGCGGCCAGTCGCAGACGGCTCTCGTCGCCTTGAATTCCTCTGAAATTAATCACTCTGCAGTTGCGGCCTTTGAGGTTCACGTTGTGTTGCAGGAAGAGCAACAATTAATAGGAGAGTCAAGATCTGACATATTGTAAATCAGTCGGAATAACTTTTAATTTTTTACCTGCAAATATATACATAATAAGGAAGAAAATATGAGAAATCGACTGCGGAAAATTCGCTAAATATTAAAAAAATCTAATAAACAGTAATGGTCTTGTGGAAATTGACATTCATGCTGTGAGACCCAAATCTAAGTAGTCAACCGCGCCATACTTAGTCCAATATCTAAAGTTGACAATAGGATGATAAGAAAATTTATTGCCAACAGAATATCAAAAATCTCTTTTTTGAATTTTAAAAATTATTAACCAAAGTTGTAATAAGCAAAGGATGACATAATTTCATGAATATTCTCGATAACACTATGTGAAACTGCGAAATCGATTGTACAATTGAATATATTGACTCTTCCATTTCTTCAAGTTGGTCCTATTTGGAAAGCCAGAGTGCTGGTGAATCAGCAGGTCCCATTCGGAAGTCGCCAGATTTCCTCGCTGCGGTGACCTTTTCGCAGTGGACGTGGCCGTCGATTTTGTCGTTGCAAAAAAAACTCGGCCTAAATTTTTCTCATTTTTATTTTCCCAAATTTCTAAAAAATTTGTTTTCTTACTACTATTTAGATAAATGGAAAGTTCAGACGACATGTCGGGAACATTGCGCGACAAGACCAACGATGCTCAAGGTTTTCGATTTTTGTGGCCGTTTCCGGAAAGGCCGAGTCTCGTTTATCGGTGGAAATCCTACATGATGATGACATTCGTCTCTTCCGTATCGAAGATTATGTTTTTAGGAGGTATGCTATACAATTGAGACGATAATTGGATTTTTAGGCGTTAACAAGATCGTGGCGCATGACAAAGAAAGGCTAATGAAGATATTGCATGATCCAGAGCAGCCTCTTATAACAGTTTCGAATCATAGATGCAATATTGATGATCCTTTGATGTGGTGTAAGTATCGCAAACGATTTGTGAACATTTTTAATATTTGCAGGTATTTTGAATTTGAGAGAATTCTGGAAAATCAAGGATAAACATCGGTTTACATTAGCAGCTCATAATATTTGTTTCACAAAACAGTTTCACACGACGTAAGTTTATTTAAAACTTTTGTTGTGAAAATTGCGTTGATATTTGCAATGAAGAATTAAGGATAATGAAGAATTAAGAAATGAATATCTCAATTCCTGGAAATTGGAATCTGTTTTGATGTGTATCACCCAGGAATCAAAATTATATTGTTCTTTCTTAGAATTTCAAACTTTAAGTATTTCCCTAATTATCTGCCAAGTTAAAACGTGTAATCCTCAAATTGCTGATTATTTTTGTGGAAATAGTTTTTCAAACTATTTTAAGTTGTATCAAATCAATAGAACAATAAACCCTGGCTCACGTTGATGATTTTTGATTGTTTCGGTAATTTGAGCTATTTCGAATTTTATTGCTCAATAAAATGCGGTTCAGACGAATTCTTTTGATTTCTAAACATTGTGATTTTTATGCGTACCTCTTGATGTTCTTGTTCCTGTTACACATTTTTTGGGCGTTTTTATGCGTTTGAAATGTGCTACACGTTTAATTTGATTGCACTTTTATTTGTGCCAACATACTTTAAATCAAGAATCATTTCGAACGAGAATCAAGGGACCAATGAAAAAATTCAGGATTTTCTCGTTGGGACGATGTGTTCCGTGTGTACGCGGTGAAGGCGTCTACCAAAAAGGAATGGACTTTTGTGTGGAGATGTTGAATCAGAAAAAGTGGGTGCACATATTCCCCGAAGGAAAAGTGTGCAGGAGCGAAGAAGAACCCCTAAGGTATTCATTAATATGTTTTAAGCGGTTTTCAAATGTTGATAAAAATACAGAAATGGTCCCGTTTATCTAGTGTTCTAATAAAAAGGTATTTTAAAAATAATAAAAATAATTAATTTTCCATTTGAAAGTTTCCTTTATATTAAATGGATTCTTGGACTCTATTTAATTATGCAGGATAATTCAAAGTTGCAGATTCAAATGGGGAGTAGGACGATTAGTAATGGATGCAAAGACTGACCCGTTGATATTGCCAATATGGACGAAGAACATGGAATCTGTATGGCCAGAGCAACCACCATATTACCCCAAATTCGGAAACGTAACTTTTAAAGACAAATAAATCGCCATATTTTCGTTTTCAGACTGTTGAAGTGCACATCGGGGAACCGTTTTCGTTAGCGGAAATTAAACGGATTATTGATTCACGTTCGGAATTGACAATTGAACAGAAACGGAAGATTTTAACTGACATCATACAGACAAAATTGTACGAACTCGGCGAGAAGGTCGGAGGTTTGAAGAAGGGAGCTGCGCAGCGAGTTCTTGACAAATATCCGGCAATTCAGTTGGAAAATTTGGATAATAGCAAATTATAGCTATCAATTTTTCATAATTAGGTTTCTCGAAAATAGTTTTATAGATTATATAGGCATTTGTTATTATATTTGTTACGAGTTTCCTGATTTTTCGTTGTTCTTTTTTTCAGCCGCCATAAACTGATCTACGTTATTTGAAGTTTTTTCTCTTATTTGTGTCCGAACTCAAAATAAGCAATTGTTTTCGATAATCCGAATTTTGTTTCTGTTATTTTTTAACATTTGTTTATTCTTTTTCCTAAATCAAGTGCCCATTTCTGACAATTGAAAAACAAAATTTCCACAAAAAATGCGTTTCTTTTAATCAAGCGATCTTCATAATTCAATCTCAAAACATGAAGCTAGACGAAATTTTTTCGGTTTTATGCGGATTTGAATATAATAGCAGAGCAGCTTCACGGCGAGTTGAGAAAAGTCTAAATTCTGCTCATTGTTGTAGCCAGGCTAAAGTCATTAGTGTTCTCCTTAAATGCACACTATAAGTATTGATCCATCACCTACTCGTAAGCAGTATGGAATATTTTTTGAAAGATTTACTTTTTTCAATTAAATTCTAAAAAAAGATCAATTTGAACCACAATTCTGATGAGTGATGGTAATAAGAATTTGAAAAAAAAAATTGAAAGTTATGCTAAAGGAACATGGTGGAGTTGGTAGAGTGAGGAAAAGCACGATGAAAACTTGAGTCAGAAGCTTGAAAATAATAGTATCATTGAAAAATATTTTTGTTTACACATAGTAAATCGATTGTTTTCATAATTAATCACAATCTGCCATTTGACGCTTCGGACACGCGTCCATTCAAGAAAATTCGAGATGAATTCTCGACCTAATCTGCTGAAACAGGATTTGGATTGATTCATCGCCGGAAATTTCTCTGCTATCAATTCATTTAGCGCTCAAATTTCGACATATGTGAATTCGATCGCTGTAAAGTCGAATTGTTCTTCCAGTGTATCCCGCCAGATCGGAAAATCATCGAATGCCGCAAATTTAGATTCAGTTTACTGGAAAATCCGGACTAGTGGATTAATTTCGGAATACTGGACGCCGGCATGAAACAGTCTAAATTAGGGAATTCCACAGAGCTTCTGCCTGTCGACTTCCTCTTAACCACTAGTGTGAACTGAAAAGACACTCTTCAAATATAACACGTTTATATGGTTAATACCATAAAATAATAATAAAATTATTGTTATCTGGGAATCAATTTTTTAAGTAGAAAATCGACACTTTCTGCGACTTTGCAAAACGAATAGAAAACTGAGAAGGACTTCTTCAAAGTGATTTTTTTAGAACATCGATTATCGGACTGCGCGAAATTCCTGGCGACAGAAGACAGAGATCCTGTCTGGGCAGACTGTACCAAACGCAGTTGGACCAAAACCTGATATGAGGAACATCCAATACTCTTTTGCTCGGCACGGACCAGAGTTGGGCGGAATTTCGAAATTTGAAATTATTTATTCTATCCAATTCTAATCGGAAACCACGAAAAGGTCCGATTTCTTATTATATTTTATATAATGGACCCATCTTTTATTGGCAAAAATATTTTTAATCTTTAATTATCAAAAGCTCTAATGAACTGAGGAATATCGTAGAACTATAACGAACTATGTGATTTCTAATTTCCATCATGATCAATTTGAACAATTATCTTGTGTGATTTTATACCTCATACAAATTTTTTGGGATTACATTTGAAAAAAAAACATGAATTTTTTATTTAAAAAATTGCCCGAGGTAAAATTTCATCGAAAAGTTGTCGAGAAGAGCTCCGAATGAAATTTCCTGACCACTCGCGTTCTTCATTTCCATTTTCGCACCCTATATATTTTTTTTTGTAACATTGCTCGCAAAATCGCGGCGGCCGCCGAAACCCCCCATCAACACACGGAATAATTTCGGTTTTTCAAGAGCAAAGACTTCGTTTGATGCTCGCCGTTGGCTGCTCTCGTCTTTCGTCTCGTACTAATGTTCGCTGAGATGAGCGTGCTGTGTTACATCGAAGGTACCGCCTTGAATCGTGCCATTTGTCACGTTTTTCTTGAGCAATTCCTTGGTATTTTTTGAATAACATTTGGTTTGGCTTGGCTTTGAAATCGCTGCTCTCCTCCTAATTGCTTCACCGTAATTTTCCGCTTATACTCATCATAATTATAATTAACTAATAATTATAAAAGGTTCTGTTGATTAATCAAATAATCATGTGTAATGTGAAACGACCGCTTCCGTGTAATAATTATATATATTATAATTTCAAAATAAATAAACGCTTATTACCGTAATTGATAAATTTCAATGAGTTTGATTTTCAAGTTATCAGTAGCAAGATACCAGTATTCTTGAATTACCGCCTCAAAAAATGCAATGGTCCACAAATACCCAGGGTACTCGTTTTTTGCGATGATAATAGCTCTTTCAATCATTTTTCCATTAAAAGATCTCAGGTCAATAAAAAAAATCGTATTCGAAGAAAAATGAAACAAAAATTAACCTGATTCGATTAAAAAATAATTTAAATTCGATTGAAAAAGTGTTGAAATTCGATTTCAAAATTTGGTTTTTTTTTTTCAAAAATCTTCAAAATCGATATTGATTTATTACTCAATTTCAATTTTTCTGGAATAATTCGAAACTGATTAATTTATGTTCGATTACTATTGAGAATTTTCGAATCCTTTTGATTTTCATTTACCTGAGATTTAAAAACTTCAGAAAACCAGAGGCACATGAAAGTGAGTGGGACTTTGATTTATTTTTAGGAGGTCCTATTCAATTGAGTACCAACTAATCTCCTTCGATTATTTGTTCCTGACAAAATTTGGACAATGCTAAGAAATCCCTCGAAAAACCGTCGCCTTCTCGATGCCTTCTTTCTTTTTTTTTCCATCTCACACGCACACCAGTAACAACTGTTCGATGGATTTTTGTTTTTGAATGGGTTCGTGTTATTCGAATTTTTGTGCACAACCAAGCATTCCAGCAGATGAAGAAGAAGGAGAAGATCACGACGGATGGAGTTTTGCCGTCGGTGCTCGTTTGAAAATGTCAACAAGAAATTTGAGTGTCTCTTGGTGGGGAAGAGATGTGTTGACCTTCTCTCAAATAGACGACTGATATCAATTTTATCCAACATCCAACTTGTCATTTACCGCCGTTGGATATTTTCCGCACGAAAAGCTTGTCTTTTTTGTTCGTCGAAGCAGCGGCCTAAAAATCACGTTTTTGAATTGTCTAATTCATAATGAAAAAAAATGCAGGTGGCCGAGAAAAACTAAATCTGACCGATTTTTTTGAGTAGAATCTGCAGAGTGTCAAAATATTCTCGGAATATGTTTTCGAAAAAAAACTAGTGGTTCTCAAAATTGCCTCCGCTGCGAGACTCGGCGTGCAGTATACAAAATTATTCTCAAGTATTTCTAAAAAAAAACTATTCACATTGATTTTAGTCATTTAATTATTATTTCATTTGTTTTTTGATATTCGAATATTAAGCAATTTCCATGAAAATTACGAGAAAGATCAATTCAATTTTAAAATTAAAATATAATAATATTATTGAGTACTTCGGGTATTTGCAGACCATCGTAATTCAAATTTCGATTTAAAATGTGGAAATTCGGGTACCGAATTTTTCACAGTAAGACCTTGTTCATGGGTTGATTCTTGAGATTTCTGCTAAGCCGTTTTTCTTCAGGGAAAACCATACAGCAAACATCAAATATGAAACGACCATGCCTACAGATTTGCATTTTAATCGACGCTTCAAAATTTTTAAGTAATCGCAAAAATTGCGAGTTTTTCTCAAGATTGACCGGGCAAATATCGACCATTTGTTGTGGCTAAGCTAATTCCCAAAAATATTGTTGCCTTGGCTTTGGCAAATAAATAAGTGCCAATTGATTTTTTTTCGCCAATTTATCACTGATTTTGATCAAGCGAGAGATGCCGAGGTGAAATCGGCACGTAATCTTCATTTTCTCTTGATTTGTTGTCCGCGGCTCGAAACTGCCAAATAATTCACATTGCTTGCTTCAAGTTTTGGAATTTTAAAGAAGTGCACATTTGTTGCGCGAACTGAATCAACTGGAATTTTTGAAATTTCTTTGGCAATTTTTTTTGCATTTGAGTATCAACCAGAAACGGACAAGCTCAATTCGATTAGAAATCCCACATAAACTAAGCTTGGCGACGAAATCATGAACAAAAGAGTTGATGGAAATTTTAGTTTCATTCCAATTGAATATTGCTGAAATTTCTTTTTCATACTCTATGCCTTGAAAATGAAAAATTTTGAAAAGCTGGAGATGTATAAATTGAATCTAATTGAATTGCTAGCATTTGAGATTATCAGATAAATCATCATGATTTCAATAGATTCTTTCTAGAAGTGCCGACATTTCTCGATTACTTTCATTTTGCAATGAGTCATAGAAAGAAATTTGAAAGTTTCGCAACTGGTTATGCATTGTGTGGCCAATATTGGCCTTTTAGGAATCACAAAAAAAATAATCTTTCTATTTAGAAAAAAATGTTTGATTAGCCCGTGAAGACGCGATTTCTTCCTCGTCTGCTATTGGTTCTCGAGCCTTTAGTTTGCACATTTGATTTTAAAAATATCATTGAAAATCATCAATTTTTCGATTTTTCGAAAACACATTTCTCAATTCCACCTTTTCGGTTTTGTTTTTGCGATTCGATGTCCTTTTCGTGGTCAGTTTTCCGCTCGAGACCAACCACATGTCTCGATTATCAAACATCTGTCGATTAAACTCGTTGTGCACTAATTCTTCTTTGTCGCTTATTAACCCGTCGTTTTATTGCAGGCTAAAGCCGCTTCTAACACAGAATGAGAGCCGCACAAGTAAGATCTTGAAATCCGTTGACTCCTGCGTCCATCTGACAATCAATTCCTAGCTTTTACTATTATAGGATCGAAAAATGAGCGGATCCCGCAAGCAGTCGATCGTCGAAGCCGCCGAGCAGCACTTCGACAAGAACACCATCATCTTGATAGTCAATCTCGTCATTCTTACGTGCCTCGTCTCGCTTTTGTACATGGTCGCCACATCAGCAATGGCTGCCAGCGGACCACACAATGAGAACTAAAAACAGGTCAGCAATTTTATCTGCGGGCAAATTTCGCTGCTCCTTTTTTTTACATTGATCATCGAAAAAATCTAATTCCAAGATTGTAGCCCACAATTTGCGATCAGCAAACAAAATGAACCAATGGATTTTGATTGAGATATTTGCGGAACACGTTAGTCATCGCAAAGTCATCAAAACTCAAAAAAAATCTAAATTGAAGCGATAAAATTTCAGAGAGACGTTTTTAATTTTCAGGTTGTTCAACATCACAATAATATGCTTATCAATTCACAGCCGAATTCTTCAATTCGTTTCACAAATTTATTCACATTTTCAAATAATTGACTCCCCGTATTTCTCGACGAACTTCCCACCAAATACAATAATGTCTAATTGATTTTCTTCATGACGGCGAATCGCATTTTCGACGGTTCCTCATCGCACACCGGACAGCTCATCGCGGTTTTCGATTGCGAGGCGACGCACGTGTAGCACGCCACGTGGCGACAATTATCGCCGATCATCGGAATGACGGGCGGTTTGTCGCACACGACACATTCGAACGAATCGTTGTCGCACGTTCGAGCCAATTTTTGTCGTCGCACAACGCGTTCGCGAACGCGATCGAAAATCGGGTAGATCAAAACGAGCAGATCGCGAAACGCGTGCCACATGAGCTCGCGATTCTGTGTGTCGTAGTTGACGGAATCTGAAAATACACAAAATGTGCAATCAAATCGAGAATTTCGAAGCTCGATTTGATTCTCATTTTCATGCCGTTACTTCGTGTGTTTTTTTTGTTTCAAATAAAAATTCGTTTAGGTTTTTGCGTTGTACTTTTGTACATTGTGTTTTTGTCTGCTTCAACTTTGTTTTTTTTTTGGTCGAATAAAAACGTCTTCTTGCTCACACAGCTCAATTTTTGTTGTGGCGAGTTCGAAGAAAAATGAAATCATCGGTTCTCCGCGAAAAAAACTGAATTCAATGTGAAAAAGAGATAGAAATGTTGGAACACTTTACAGCATCGCAGCTCCGAGTTGTTTTTGCGGAGAAAAGACACAAAATTTCGCCGACAAATGTGACGGGATCAATGGCAGATTTCATGACTTTCAAATATTCCTTGAAAAAAATGTGGGGATCAAACATTTTGGAAAAGAAAATTTGCGAAATAATACACGTGAAAAGACATGTTGATTAATTAATTTGAGAAAAAAAGAGACCATGTGGTTTTAGAAAGAATCTTGGGAAAAAATTCGCGACTGTCGGGTAGATTTTGAAATATTTAGGCGTAGATTAAAATGCAAACAGCATATGTGTGCAATCACGCCGAATGATCAGTGCAGATTTGCATTTTAATCGACGCGCCTAAATATTTGAAATTTTAAGAATTTTGCGAAAATTTTTCTTGAAAAAATATAACTCACTTAATTGCGGCTGATTGTTATTCCAATTCCGCAATGACAAAATACTTTCCGAAATTGTCGAGTGCCCACCATGTCTGAGAAACACGAAGAAGTGCATTAAACTGAGCATCTAAAAATTAAAAATAATTCCAGATGATTAAAAATAGGAAAAAAAACCTCAATGATGGCTTCAAATTTTGCATATACTCTAGACCATTCGATATTTCCACTGAGATGGGTTATTCTGTTGCCCAAATATGGCAAAAATACACTGATTATGAAATGGGCTGCGACTTTTCTTGGGGTATAATCTTTGTATGAAATATCCATTTCCTGTTGTCCATGAGAAGACCCTAGAAGAATAATATTAACCATAAATAAAATGTCGAAACTCAAATGCACCTGTGAAATATCTATGGGACCATAAAACAGCATCGATTATAGTGGTCCATTCAGGACGAAGCTTAAAATTCAAGAAAACAAGTTAATCCAACTGTCATTTCAAACCTTTTCGAAAATTCTTCCAGCTCGAATTGGAATAGTTTTTAATACTCCTTCTATTGAGCCTATGGTAATATTTCTAATCTCCTCGTCAAGAACGTGAGAATCGAGTTGATCAATTCTTAAGCATTGACAAGCCATTTTTTCTAAACATTGAATATTTTATATTAAAATTAGTGAAAAGTGTACATTCAACAATAAGAAAAAAAAACAATAAAAGAGTGTGCGACCCAGACAAATAAGGAAGACAGATAAGACTACATTGTAGCTATAAATTATAATTCTTGTCGTTGTAATCGTCGACATTATAAAATCCCGCCAAAACTGATCTGCCGCCAAAAAATCGTCCATTCATCACAACGAATGCTTTGATTGCTTGAGCATTGTTCGTGAATTCGACGAAAACTCGAACTTGCTGCTCTTCAGTTTGCTGATCATTCTGAAAACGCTAAAAATTGGTTTGATCCATCGAACAAATGATACCACGTGGACGAGAACATTCGCAACTTGGCCGCATTTTTGCATTTCCTCCTTGATTTCATCGCCGAATTCGTCGATGTTCTCGTAGTCCTTCTTCAGCTCGTCTAGTGATATTAAATTCTAAACAAAATCTGCGATTGGGCAATTGAAATAATCGGGGCATACAGCTAGAATCAGCACTTTTGTTGCATTCTGAACGGCTTCCATCGAATTTGTGGCAAACGTTGGGGCTAATTTCGTCTCTTCACCGACAATTTGACCACCTCGAAGACCACTTTTCTCAACGACCAGAGCTTTACTGATTCCTTGCTCATTTTTGCCTGAAACAATTGCATTAATTTTGAAAATATACGAAAATTAAGATTTTTTGGCTAGTACAATTATTGGAGATTCCCTAATCTCTAAATTTTCATTAATTAAAAACAATTTTAGGATTGCAAAGTTTAAAGAAGATTGAGAAAGCTTTGCTTTGTTCAGCACTTTTTTTTCAATTAAATTCGATTTTAAGCCATAAACCATCGTACCTAAGCCTAATCCTTCGCGATATCCTTGCTTTTTCATAATATTTGCGGCAATTCCAAGACCTCGACTAACCGATTTACCAAATGCCGGTAAAAAGGTTGGCGGAGGCATCGCGGTCCGCTAAAATCATGGTTTATTTTTTTTCGCGTTTTTTTTTCAACTTACATCCTCATCGCTTTTCGATTCTGACGTTGTTGGTGGTTCTGGATCAAGAAGAGCTGTTGGAGGAGCAATTGCAGCACCTTTCGATCGTTTCTTATCCTCTTCTTTTTGTTCGCGAGCAAGTCTAAAAAATTATTGCTAAAAACCTATGTACGTTTATCGACTTTCTACCGTTTTGCTTCCTCTTTGGCTGCCTTTTCTTTCATTTTATTCTCCATAATAATTCTCGCCATTTTTTCATATTCGTTGGGCACGGATACTTGATACTCATTTTTACATAAATACTCTCCAAACATCATGAACTGAAAATGCGATTATCATTTAAAAAATAGTTATTTTTAAAATTACACTGTCATCTGTTGCAGATTTTGGCAAAAACGAAATGTTCTCAGCGACTGGATTCGCTTTGATTGGTTTGAATCCCATTGTAACTTTTGTGCCAATACCAAGAGCTCTGTTTCGGGCAGCGAGATCAATAACTGGCGGTGGCGCCGAAATTTTTGCTGTTTTTGGTTTCTGAAATTACGTCTCTAGAAATGTACAATTAATATTATTATACTGCAGCTGCTGCTTGAAGTGCAGTCCGTTTTTGAGCTATCTGAGACTGTAGAAACTTTAATTGAACGCTATCCATCGTTTTGGCTGAAAAAAAATAATAAAAAAGAGACATTTTATTTAATTCACATTTCTTGGTCTCTGGTTCTTTTGTAGGAATGTCGTCGTCGTCATCGTTGTACATTTTCGACAGTTATTACTAAAAGATTAACAAAAATAGCAGGAATAAAATTTTTATTCAAATAGTGAAACAAATGCGCTCTATGGCATACGTGGCCAAAAAAATATATGGCCGTAACTTTTTAAAAATTCGTCCATATTCTAATTTGAATTGAATTTTTTTTTAAATTTCAACGAAAATCGTTTCAAAATAACTGGAAAAGTGAAGATTTCAGAAAATGAGTAAGCGGGTGAAAACTAGTGCCGAGCCAGTGGAATACAATCGCTCAATAATGGCAGCATTTGAGCGACAGCTCAAAGGGAAAATTTGCCAGATTTGTAGTACTAAAATCTCGTTAGCAGCCTATCGAGAACATTTTGAATCATGTAAGCTTAAAGAAAATGATGATGACTGTGAGGTAGCCAAGCTTCAAAGCGAGTTTAAATATTTAAGCCTCATTTTTCCAGGTCTTAGCCGCATATTCAAAAGAAGAGGCTATTTTATTACGTGCGGGTCCTGAAATTGTGTTAGACGACGCACAAGAAGATCAAGCTCTACCGGAAAATAATAAAGAACAAAATGAGAATACAAAAACGGAAAATGCAGTAGAATCATCGACAATTTCTGAATGTCCACCTACTCTTGAGACGACATCTAGTGTTGATCCTCCAAACACCATTGAACCTAATATATCAGAAAACTCTGAAGATCCTCCAGTAAAAACGAAAAGAACTCGAAGATCTCTTAACCACGACGTCGAAAATACTGTCCGAAAAACTGTAAAAATTGAAGAATCTGTTCCACAGTAAGAATGTTTAACTGTTGAGTATATTCGGAATGTTCAATTCAGAAGGAGACGTTCGATCCGACTACAAGTTAAGCAAGAAAAAATCTCCGCCGATGATCTTGTCAAATATATTGATAATAATATCCCTTCGACATCCACTAATGAACCAAAAAGTCCGTATTATGTAGAATTTTTGATAAAAATAATTAAACGAGTAAGTTAATTCTTCATTCATGAAAGTTTAAATATAGAAATTTAGGTATTATCTACACCACGATTCGACGAAAAATATTATGATGAAAAGTTTTGGGGTGACAGCGATTTTTTGAAATTCAAGAAATTCCTGATGGATTTTTCTTTAAGCGCGAAATGTCTTTGTGCGAGACTTTTAATGCGAAAACCTGTATGGTATAAACTTGAAAAATTGCAAGAAAAGTATTGTTTTAGTTGTTATTTGAATGAAATTTGAGTTTTAGATACAATGAAATTGAAGAATTCACTGAAGCCACTAAGGAATTGATTTCAGCTCAGTTTATCGATGATGGTTTATATATTTTAAAGAATTTTTAATTAAAAATTTTGATTTTTAGAATCTCAATTACGTGATCTAGACGAAGCTTTAGAATTGGCAGACATTCAGGTGCTCAAAAATGTTGCGAAGAAATTCCAAATAGATCCAAATAAGGTAAATTTTTTCTTAAAATGCTAAATGTTTTCTTTTTTTTTGTTTTAAATTTTAGAATCGTCAAGAGCTGAAGCGATCAATAAAAAATTTTGCAAGCTCTCAAAAATCGATTTTCGGTGGGATCGGCGCAATTGGAAACTCGATTTTAAAAAGTCTTCGAAAAGAATTGGGAATGTGCATGAGAATGAAAGAAAGTGTTATCAGATTATTCAAGGTAAATCTTTTGTAAAACTTGAATAATTTTTTAATTAAAAATTATGATTAATAGGCGATTATGACCATCTACTGTCCAATTTCTACAAATTCTGCGCTCTGCATTGACAATTTTCGAATAAATGTGTATCAGGATATGGTGTAATACATATAAAAATATTCGATTATCGTATCAAAAATATATTTTACCTCAGATTTCTGATGCTTCAAATCGCAAATGGTTCTATAAGATTCCCTGCCCCGAATCCGTGCACAAATATCGCAAGCTTTTACCGAAATCGCGACGAACTTTTTGAGTATGTTTCATTTATAATATTGAATTCGAAATGTTAATCAATCTGTTTAGTTAACATAATAACCAAATTTTAATGATTTATTGTAATTTAGGTATATTGAAGCAAAAGATACCGAAAAACATATAATGGAGTTTATTGCATCCGGGCCTTCCGGTCTTCAAGAAGCTTTCAACTTGGGTATGAAAGCTCGAGAGAAAATCGAGAAAATGGACAAAACTGAGTAAATTTAGCCAAATACAGTGCGTTTCACATTTATAACGCAAAATATTGATCTGATTTTTTAATAGAGTTTTTACTGCGTTCACGCGGGTGGCTTTATAAATGTGAAACGTTTGCAAGTGACCAATTTTCAGTGTTTTCAATGCCACTCGGCCAATTTTTCAGATATCATTATGAAAATTGCTACACATATGTATTTTTAGCCCTGAATTCATTTTTGAAAACAGAATTCAAAAATTTTTCACAATTGACAAAGTTATGCCCAAAAACAGGGGTGGTTTTATAAATGTGAAACGCACTGTATTTTTTTAAAACAAATCATGGTCGTTTTCTTTTTTCAGAAAACGAATGATTCTCAATCTTCCCGTATACGAGAGAAAGCTAACAAGTCTTTGGGTCTTAACGCGATGTTGTGGACATACGGTATCGATATTAGAAAAGCAGAAAAATTACGATCTTGCCGTGGAATGGCTCACTTTCATATTACTAAATGATGGTTTAATATAATATACGTATTATCTATTTCGAAACATCCTCATATTTTAGGCCTCAAAGAAATTTGCATTGAAAGTCGAGGAGTTTGGTGGGATCGACTAGCATTGGATCTAGATGCACATTTGAAAGTATTTTTATGGCAAGACGGAATTCAATTAAATTTACGTTTTTAGGATAAGGATGAAGCTCTAAAAATGATTCAGCTTGCTCTAGCTGATGAGCAAGTGATGGAAAAAGAAAAATTGATGATACAGGTTTTAAACAAATGTTTTCTCAGCATATCCATTGTAATAATATTTGCAGGATCGAGCTATTAGGATTGCAAAAGAGAATTTCGAGCAGGTTTTGATTATCGAAGAGCCAATAAAAGTTTGTGATATTCAATATTTACTAAAACAAATAAATTATTTTCAGAAAATGATTTCTTCTCGAACGTTGTCCAAGGATCTAGGAGATGGTCGGTTGAATCGATTTTTGATGCGAAACGAACAGGGAGAAGACGTTGAATGTTCCGTTGAAGAAGTTGTGAGACTTCGATATCTCAGCGATGAAGGATTTAGCCATGGTGTTCTATTTTACATTTTTGTGATTGTTTATATGCATTCCTTAGGATTTCATGACGAAGGGGCGAGTTGGCATACAATTTTTGGAGTACTCTTCAATGATGTTATATTCGATACAAAAAGCTACAAGGACACTTGGCTCAGCGAACTTCAGGTTTCTATTTTCATCATCTGGTCATGTTGAAGTGTCAAAATTTTAGGATTGTCCCATCGATTTAAGCAATACACTATATTCACGACGAGCAGAAGCGTTTGATAAAAGAATCGAATGGTTTCGAAATTCCGAAAATGACGAGATTGAAGCGGAAATTCGAAGAATTTGGAATGAGAAGAGTCACGAGACGAATCGGGAATGCGCTTGGAAATTGTTCCCTGATGGTGTCGAATCTTTCATTGTAAGACGAGCATTTAAAGAATACAAATCAAACATTATGATTTTAGCAATTCTATAATTGTGTTTCACGGGAAAGCCTTCTCGCAATTCTTCAACGATTAGCCAAAAACTATCGAAATTGTCGATCAGGATTTCCGGATTTGACACTGTGGAACCCAACAACCCGTCAAGTCGCTGTCGTCGAGGTTAAAGGTCCCGGCGATCGATTGTCGACGAAGCAACGCCTATGGCTTTCGCATTTCCGAAATAACGGCGTCCGCGCCGAAGTATGTCATGTAACTGCGGATAATGAAAAACGACTGTGATATACATATTATGAATAATTTATATTTATATGTGTTAAAATATATTCACCGGATGCGTTATATACAAATAGGCACTTAATTATGCTAATTTCAAAAAAAAAAGAAAGGACGGTAACGATCACAATTTGCGGGGGTTTCACAACCCATCGTTGACTGGCTTTTAGAATGTTTAAAATAAGTAGTGGTTAAATAAAGTTGAAAGATAAAAACAAAACGATATGAAATTGATGAAATCCAACCTATTCAAAATCAGACCGATCCTGATAAATCGCAATTTTGAGGATCCTCTCCAGAAATGTACCTAAAACGTTCCTTTAAGAATTTCGATTTTTTGGGATCAATAATTTAATTTTCAACCCATTATTTTACAGCGAAATATTTTTAATAATGAACAAAAAGTTATTGTTAAGATTATTTTTTGATAATAAGCATTTTTTTTTTCAAGATTAAACCTAGTATTTTTGGTAATTTTACCTAATTCGTTCCTCGATCCGCTCGCGCCTCTTCTTCTCTCTTTCTTCTTTCTCCTCTTTCGCTCTTCTCAACGCCATTCGAACACGGACCGTATCAAGTTCTCGTGCTTCCGGACGTCTTCCATCAAGTTTCAGCTGAGATTTTTTGATTGAATTCTTCCAAAACCAAACTCGTCGATGTTACCTCTCCGCTTCGTTCGCCGAACAATTCCAGCACCTTCGTTCGATATTCGACAATGTGCCGAATCGGATTCTCTTTAAGCAATAGAATTTCCAAACAAGGGAGCTTGCCAATTGGCATAATAGCTTCTAAAAAACGATATGCAATAAAAAAAAACAACAAAAATTTGTCTCATACCAAGTTTTTCAATATTATTGTTCTTCACATCCAAATACTCAAGCGAATACAACTTTGAAATTCCTGTCAAATCATCAATCGCATTCGCACTTAGCACAAGGCGCTTCACATTTCCCAATTTTTCATTCCAACTGAAATTTGGAATTATTAAGAACTTCGATGAGTCGTCTAACGAACGCTTCCAATTTCACAATATTATTATTGGAGAGGTCAAGTTCCGTCAGTGCGGACAAATACTGCATATTCACACCAATGTCGGTGATCGAATTGTAGCCAGCATTCAGAATTTGTACATTCGGAAGAAGTCGAACACTTTCGTCGAATTCTTTGATTTCATTGAATGAGATATCAATCTCTTCGAGAAGACCCCAAGGCTCCATTTCGGTAATCGGAACATTCTTTTCAATATCTTCTTCGTCGAAAAGAAGGTCCTTAAAAAAATGATAATATGTGTTTAAAAATTTTACGATTACCGAAATCTTCTTCATCGAATAATGAACAACGAGACGGCGAAGTGATTTTCGCACATTGCGAAGTCCACCGATTCGACATACGTCGGAATCAGTAATCTGGAAATTGGTTCAATTATAAGCAAATAAAAAATATCTGTTTTTACCCAAAGAGCTCTGAGATTTTTACAAAAGTGTAAACTCGAATCGAGCGAGTTCCACACAATATTCGACGATCCCACATATCCCTTTTGACCGCGAATTTTCAGAGCTTTGACTCGATGCAAAAAATCAACAGTATTCCCGATATCGGCAACCATATTCACATCTAAACGTTTCAATTAGATTCCAAAAAACGATGCGGTCAATTCTACCAGGCGCAGTTGGCTCGGGAAGGCGGAGTCTTTCGGTGATCGCATGCAGCTCAATCGGAGTGAACTCGAAGTACTTGGGAAAATTCTCGCTCTTCTCGAGCCATGAGTCTCCAAGCTCGCCAAGTCGAACCGACAAATCATCGACGATCGAATGGATCTCCTGAAATCAATTAATAATTCGTTAAGTGACTCGCTACTTCATCTGCTAATCCGAATCTAATGAGAAAAAAAAAACTAGGACGTCGAAAGGTCATCGTAAACGTGCTCCCATTGCTGCTACCCCCTCTCAACCCACACACCATCACTATCCGCAACCACTTATACGCGCCACTAACACCATATGTTCATAATTTCGAATCAATTACATTTTGGATGATGGCGTTTCGTCGAAAAAAAATATAATGTTCGCTGTGCAACGCAACATTTTTCGCCGCCGCCGCCGCCGCCGTCCCTCGGGAACACCTCAAAAACAACAAATGAGGACATGCGGGCGGCGGCATCTCGACAATGAACACAATATTGATGACTCCTTGATGTTGGCTACTGATACTCGCAAATTTTTCGAATACTCGCTGGTTTGGAGGCCAAGAAGAAAAAAAAAACCAACGAATACGACGGTGGCGTTTATCCGAAATTCGTGTTTTTCTAAAAGATGTTTAAACGAATTTAAAACACGTTTTTAAGACATCTGTTAAAAATCATGTTTCTCATCTGCAAAATGGTATATGTGCGACCAGGGAAACATTTTTTCCCTCAATTCTCTATAATTATTTATTTTCGTTCTTCAAATTTTAAAAACTTTCCGGTATTGATTTTTCGTGTTAAAAAGTTTATAAGTGCTTGCCGACCAAAATAAAAATTTATTGAGTTTCATCTGTAAAAAATTTCCGATCAAAACGAAAGCCCAAACTTAAAAGTCGCAATTTTCTACCTGGCTGCTTCTTTTTTTTTATTTTGTCTCTGGCACACCACAATAAATCAAATGAATTATTTATTGACGACAACCTCTCCGATGGATGACTTCAACAACAAAAACGCTTCTCAATTTTCGAAAATTGTTGTTAATACGAGCCTCGGACCCCACTACCCCCCCCAATTGTCAAACGTTAATTGCCAATTTTCGAGTGCGCTTTTCATTAGATGGCTTTTAGACGTAGAGGAGAGCGAAGCATGCATTAAAATACCTAATGATCGTATATTTACACATTACACACATCCATATAAATATAATAGATCGTTTCGCCACCCTCTTCCCCATCGTATCCATATAAACAATCCGGTGGTCCGGCCGAATCGCCGATGGTTGGCAGCAGGAGACGCTTGCCAACAATTATATGGTCAAGAGACGAGACAGGACCACAAAACGATGGGCGAGGTCAGATGTGTATTGCGCGGAGCAGGCGGGCCGACGACATCGATATTGCAACCAAACCCACGTATTATAGCACAAGGTTGCTCTTATATTATTATTATTATACAGACACACATCTGTCTAGTGCCGAATTGGGCACACGATTAGGGGAGAGGAGTGGTAGCCGTCGGCGAGGAGGCCGCGTCTCGCCCATACACGCACATCACCTTTAGCCGGATTAATGAGCCGCGGTGAGCCGGAAATGGGAAATCTATCACATTGAATGGGTTGTGGTGGTCGCATGCGCGGTGTATACAAAGTTGATTGCGGATCTCCACCATAAACCGACACCCGGAATCGACTCCACCATTTAACATGAGGGATCTCGTGTTTAAAATAAAGCGGCGGATACTCACAAAATTTACAAAATTCTCTCTCCCCCCCCCCCTCCTATTATGACCACTGTTTAGACAATTGTTTACTCAAAGTATGGAAAATTAGCACATTTCTTTTAACCTAATAATAGACGAATTCCCTCAATTAGTTCATCAAAATTCCGGTTCTTATTTCTGATGCTTGCCAAGAAAAAAAAAGTTTCATCTTACATCATTTCTGTGCGGCTGCTGCCGGCATGCCCACTTCTGCCCGACTTTTGCCCCGGCCATTCGTGATCTCGCGACAGTGTCAAAAACAAACATTTCTGAATGCGCAGCGCGCCAGAAGGCTACCAATATCAAGTTACGCAAAGAATAAACTTCTTGACCCGTCTGCCACACTTATTAGCGCGCAATTTCCGAAACGTCAACTTCAGCGTCGGCTTCTGATTATGTATGTATGCATATGTGTGCTGTCGTTGTCGTCGATGTGTTCGAACACATCCCTTGGCATCTTGCCAACGACATTCGGACGCCCCCCCACACACACACATAACAAAACTGGGCGGGGCCATTGACCTCTTCTCGCGCACGCCGAGCGCACCATCCTCCCGTCTATTCTAATCCGTTGGCCGGCTGCCAACCAATTCGAAGCACAAAACGGCGACGAAGAGGAAGAAGACCACTCGTTTTCGCTCAGCGATCCCTCGCAACTCCTCCTCTTCCGGACCAAACTCGTCGTGTTTTACATACTCGTTTTGTTGTTGTTGTTGTTGTTGTTGTTGCTGCTGTCGTCGTCGTCGTCGTTTTTTTTTCTCACTCTCCTACTCGTTACAACAATTTGGTCATATTCCTCTTGTTGTTTTTTGCAGGACCCGAAAACCGCCCACCAAATTCGTCATCGAACAATAATAGAGCCACACGCAGCTCGTCTATGGAGATTCCAGGTAAACATTCGAATAACAACCACAACCAGTTGTCTCCTACTCTTCAATTTGCTAACACACCGTCCGTTTTTTCCTCTCAACAAATTGACCAGTTCTCAATTGGGCATCTTTTTAGCACACAATCTCATTCGCATCTCATCAACTCAACCTCGAATGCCTTATCTAGAAGTAGTTGAGTTGCAAATCTATTTGTCAGACAATTCCTCCTCTTCGTTTTCCCTTGCGGCTCTTGTCAATTATGTATGTGCGCTTTTGAACTCCAACCTCGGTACTCACATTCATTTTTTTTTTCGTTGGTTCCCATCTCATTACAACAATGCCGTCGCATAAATGGGCATAGGGAGTCCATTATTATTTATGGGTGTGCCCGCGCCTAATTATGTGCACATTTCGCCTTCCAAGACCAAACAATAAGAAAACCGACTGGCAAGAAGTTATTAATTATCGCCAGGTTGGACAAATTGCTCTCATAGTAATATTATGTTCATGCGACTAGGGGCAAGTCCAAATTTGGCGTCGTTATTGACACAACTGATCATCCACATGTGCCCGTCTGATTAAGCTGCGATGCTACCTACCGCTCCAAACAATATCACGTTTCGAAACGTCAATTTTCCTTTTGCCTCATACAGCCTATGGGGTCCGAATCAGTGCTCGGCGAGCATCTATGTATATATGTGTGTGTGTGTGCATATAAGAAGACGAGGTCTATTGTCGAAATTAGATTGGTTCTGACGTCGACGCGCAGCCAATTTCACCGTCTGTCATCACATTTGTTTGTATGTTGCGCGCTTATCCGTTACCACATAACTTGCCATAAATTATTCTAATAGCGACACTTGAGAGAAACTTGTTCTCAAAAACTAGGCGGAGACCCTTATGAGGAGCCTTTTTGTGCTCAAACTATTGCAATTTCAAGTGTCTTAATCTAAACTATATTAAAAAATTATTATTTTCTTTCGAATTGCACTTCTCGCAGATAATTTTGTTCCTACTCCACATACTATTTCTAAATTTCGAATCGTCCCGTTTTCGATTTCCGTTTCGGCCTTAATCCTCTTGTTAGGCGAACACTCAAATTACTAGTAATAAAATTCCACTTATGCCAATTCGGGTCGGCGCCGCAAAACTTTTACGTCTGAAACGAAATCTAGAAACCGAGAAAAAGACAGCTGCTCGTTTCGTTCTCATCTTCAAGGAGGTTCGTCGACAAACGATTTGTCTCATCCATTTTCTTGATTAAAAAGCGTTAAGCGTTTCATCTGACGAAACGCAACTACTTGAGAACGACGAAATGCCCCCATCAACTGAACGAGGAGACGACAAAAAAAAATACACGCAGAAATTCATTTCAAGCATCCGACGACGATAAGCCTCAACAACGACAACAACACTAACAAGGAGTCTTTTCATGTCGCCCGCTTCAGCAAATAATAGTATTTTTCTTTACTTGTTCTTCTTGTTCAACTGCTAGTTAGGCACCAAGTCCAAAGGAACCCTCGGGTATTGTTGTCGTTGTTGTTGTCGTGGTCTACCTGACCCTATGGCGAATAATACCGCGTAATTAGGCACTCCGAGTTCATCACAACACCTCATAAACAAGCAAGCATAAGCCGCACCTGTCCGCCCCGCATTCCCCATTTTGCATAATTACCATTATGCGCCATTATTCAATGATTAGCTTCCGTTCGGCTAGTTTTCGCGCATTGGTGAAAATTCGACCCATGTTTCTGTTCTTCCCTATCATCAACATCATGTTGACATGCGGTGTTGTCCGCGCGAGCAACTTCGAGTGAAGATGGAGAGAAGGAGGAGCTCACCGAACACACACACATACATTCACATATTACACATTTATGCCCTTTTCACCCTCCTTCATACGATAATTGTTTGGTCAAACCGTTCACTCAACGCGTTTCAATTCGTTTTACAACAATCGAGAGCCAACAAAACCATTTTTTTTTGAAGCCAAACCGCGGCATATGGCGGTTTCGACCAACATATGTGCTTCATATCGGATTCCCATTTTCAGGATTGCGCATTGGCGCGGAAATTAGCTACATGTTCATGTTCGTCACACACCGAACATCGTGATTCAAAAGTAGCGAAATTCTAGAATTTGCTCCGATATTTTCAACAATCCACTTCATCAGCTATCGTCGAGGCCGTCAAATTAAGAGTATTGTGCTCTTAGCAAATTTTTCTTCTCTGTTAATTATATTTCAAAATTTACGAAAAAGAAATGATAGTTTAAACAAATCAAAACATTTTTTGGCAGCTTTTTAATCATCAAATCGAATTTCATCACATTTATTTACAAGAAAAGCTTACTAATGTTTCGTTTTTCTCGAAATTTCTTATCTGTATGATCAACAGTGTATTCGGCCTCTTTACTAGAGCAATGTTGTCATGTTGGAGGTCACATTTTGTTGTTTTCTCCGCCCACATGAAACCATTCATATATTTGGCTGGTAATCCTCTTAAACTTTTTCTTTGTCGATTTCTTTGCGCGCGTGAGAGCGTTTCAATTCCCGCCGTCGCATCTCGTTCCCGGTGTGCCATCCCGTAAAGCAAACAAAACTCCACAAAAAGAAAAGAAACAGGAATGAATGTGGAGTTTTGTTGGCATTTTCGCGCAATATACCCCTATGGGCATCAAGTCGCCATCAAATGAACCATCTTCTGATTCCGATTCCTTCTAGCAGAACATCCTATCACCATCTTGAATCACCGCGTCCCACTGATCTTCCTAATTATTTACCTCTTGAGAATCCGTATTTCACAGCAATTCGAAATGGTTAGAAATCGACAATCCATTCAAGAATGTTCCTATTGAATTCAATTCGTTCTATTCGTAGAAAACACTCGACTCGACGAATCCGGCAGAGATCCACGTCACGTTCACGAGGAAGCGGTCGAGGAGAACGGCGACGAGTATATTCCGCATTTCGAGTACTACGAAGGCGCTGAGGATTTTCCCATCAAGTCTCCTCCTGAGCAACAGGCGGCGTTAATATATCAGCCTCCTACCAAATACCACACGATGGCGGTGCTTCCAGGTAAACTTGTCATGAGAATCCCAAAAAATTGATAACCGTTTCTTTGAAGGCCGCTGCGTTCGTGGGTTTCTCGACTCGATTTCGCTGATCTTCAGCTTAGCTTTGGTCGTTTTGCAATTCGGTTTGCTCGATTGGTATTATATTCATGTTACTGGCGAGAACATCTGGGCCGCATGGATTGGTCCCGATTCACTAGTCGTCGTTCTTTTACTCGTCTTTGGAATTCTGGCCATCAAATACAATACTGTTCAAATGGAAGAAGTCTGCTCTGTCGGTGAGTCCCACTGATTTTGAGATCATTCAAATCAATCGTCTGATTTCCAGACAGTCGCGTTAAGTACGCTTGTTTCGCATGGGGAGCTTACGCTGCCGTGCTCATCTCCAAGATCGCCGCCTGCTTCCGCCTCTTCTACGAGCAAATCCCACCAGGACCACTCGACAACAACGACAAACTCTTTGACGACTTCTTGTTCAAAGCCGCCCTTTCCCTCTCGGTCCTCATCTTCTTGTTCATTTTCGAGGCCCACCACTACACACCGTTGGTGTCGGTACGCCAAATTTACGTTTCCTACCTCGTCACCGCGATCTGTCTCGATCTCATCGATAATATCTACTTCCTTGACCTCCTCTGGCAAGCATCCAAAGACAACTGGAATCTGGAGTACTGGCTTGAATTGACCATTCTCATCGTCGCGTGCTTCAACTTCTTCATGCCAACATTCGCCTTGTGGAAACTTCGTTACGCAAAAATCCCGAGATTCCTTCTTCTCAGCGAAAAATTCTGGTCGTTCGTCTACGTTCTTGTTGTAAGCTTCTTACAAGCTATTATCTCAATTTTACAATATTTCGATTTATAGGTCAATGGTCCCTTCCTCGGCCTCCGCATCTATCTTTACATTGTTCTCGAAGTCCAACAGAAAGGAAAACGCTATGATCCATCGTTGTTCGCCGTCAAGAACATCGCAATGATCTACATTGCTCTCCGCGAGCTCTGGACCCGTTTGCAGTACTGGAGAATGAAGAGACGCGCCCAACTGTGCCGCAATGAGCTTGCCGCTGCCATTCAGAATGAAGAAGAGCAACATTAGACGAACTAATGTGCCATATTTAGGTGAATACCAACAAAAATGAGCTAATTTGTAAATATAATTATTTAATAATTTTGTTCTACTGCCATTCTTTGCACCCAACTTTACGTACAATTTCCCCCCGCCGCATAATATTACTTTTTCTCTTGTTTGGAGATTCGATTAACATGCAAATAAATAATTAAATTGCCAAACTCACATATTGATGAAAGTCGAAAAATTTCGCAGTGAGCAATGGAAGTGAGTGCACTTTTTTCTGCTTCTGATACCAAACTTCAAGCTCCAAAAGGGCTCGAACATATTTCTCGAGCTCAATTCGACGCTCTTCTAAGAATTCAACGTCCTAAAAAGAGAAAAGAAACATTAAAAATCGAGGAAAAACTAGTAAAACTTTATTTCCCAATCGTTTCTTCGGCGGCAAAAACGATTTTTTACGATCAGGGAATCTAACGACGTCATAATTGTCGAATTCGCTGTATCTCCGTTCAACAGTCCACGTATAGGAGTCGATAGTGATTTGAATGCGGTAAACCTGCAGATGATCCCATACATCAAATACAAAAAATTGCTAAATTATAGATTTTTAATTTGCACAATTTAACAGACTTTCTGATTGTGAGTTTTAAAGCATTTCACGGATTATATCAATTAATTAAACTCGAAAATTCTCACGTAAAATGGGGGAAATGGTTATTTTATGGGCAGACATTTCATTTTTTACCCTATCGTTTGGTTTATTTCGTAGATCTACCACTTTAGTTTTGCCCAATATTTCATCCATTTGGTCAATTCTCCCCCGGTGTCACGAATACAATAAGCTCGAGTCGTCTTCTTCTTACTATGCGTTTTTCGTCAAAAATTAAAATAGAGCAACTTGCACATTTTGTAAAAAAAACAACAAATTCGAGAAATTTAAATAAACAAACGTGCGTCACATTTTTTCTGATTCACGGTAAGTAAGCTTCGCAGGTTATCCAGTACGGTACCCCCGAATTCCCATTGTTTAAATTCGAATTTTATTTACCGCCTCGAAAAAGTGCGATGGTCCACAATTATGCAAGGCGCTCTTGTTTTCGCGATGGTGATACATAGTAATCTATGCACCTTTCCCGCATTAACTCGAAAATAGTTGTCTAACATAATTTAAAACCTTTTTATTGAGAAATCTCAATTTCGAGATCTATCATGACTACTCTGTCAAAAATGCAATAACGATTGCTCTGATTAGTATAGCATCAAGCAGCTTTCGAACCACTGAGACATAACATGATAGGAAATCAGTCTCTCTAAATATAATTGTCTTGTTTTCAATACTTTTTATGACTTAATCAATTGAAATTTTAATGGCCATCAATGGTAATTAAAATGAATAATTCTCACCGCATATTTTCCTTCTTCAGCCAACCGATAATTGAGAATCTTGGCGTTGAAATTTGAATCCATTTGTGGCGATACTGCTTCAATATTCAGCATCGCCATGGTTGGCTGAAAACGGCGGGATTCCATGAGAAATGGCAATCACACAGACACGTATGGTTTAGAAAAATAGCAATAGGTGAGAACCATTCGCAAGCAAGACAAAAAACGAACAATGCAAAAATGAGTCATTTTTTCGCGAAAAATCAATTTATTATTAATAATTCAAAAACAATTGTTTAATATTGTCATTTATACAAATGAGACCAAAGACGGCTTCACGTGTGCACAGAAAACGAAATGAACAACAATGGAATTTCAGTAAAAACGCGAAAAAGCGGTGAGAAACAGAGAATAATAGGGTTGATTAAAACGGCGAGAAACGACCGAATTGGTGGTTGTTTTGTCTGTTTACTCAATGACGTCCCCCTTGGCTCCGAGACGCGTCGGATCTTGACTCGGATAATAGATTCCGCTGCCCGAAGCAGACGACGAAGAAGCTTCACTCGCTGAAAACAATTATTATTCGTTTTATTTTTGCGTATGAGTTGAATTGAATATAGCTGCAGCAACAACACGACTTTTAAAGTCGATAGAATTCGAGACAGAACAACACAAATTTACAAGGAAACTTACAACTTTGAGAAACTGGAACTATTTTCGGAACGACAAGCCGAGTTGGTGCAGCGAAGAGTGGCGGCACTGGTGGAAGTGGCATAGACGATCCCGTGAGTCTCTGTTGATTTGACGATGATGGGATTAGTCCAGCCGGAATTGGTACTAAAACACAAATCATTCAATGAGAACAGTAGATAAAAGACATACGTGTCGGAACTGATGGCACTGGATTGACATATGTCGAATTGTCCGCAGCTTTCTTTGCATTCGGTTCTCCCCAACGAATAGTAAGACGACGATCCTTGAACAAAAAAAACTGATAATGAATCTCCGTGCATTCATCTTACCTTAATATACACCTTATTGAATGATCTCTCAGCAGCTCGTTCAGCCGATTCTCTGGTTGTGAATTCAATAAAAGCGCACCCTTTTTCAACAAGGACTCGCAAATTTCGAATATCTCCGAATTGGTAAAAGTAGTCATTAAGTTCCTTCTGTGTGACCTGCAGTGGTCCAGCCGGTCCCAAATTTCCAATGTACAATGTGGTGATTGATGTATCTGCTGGCGGAGCAAGTGTCGGCATCGCTTTCGAGCGATTCAAAATCTTCTCGGCAACCGGATCATTCGCACCATAATAACGGTCTTTAATGTTTTGTCTCGACAACGGATCATCTGGATCGGTTGGCTTTTCGTGTCTGAAATCATAAAATTGCAAGCGTTTTCAAATCAAAAAAAAAAAAATAAATCAATCGTTTTCCATAAATTGCTGATAAGGCGATTTGAATTCGAAATGATTTCTAACCTATATGGGCATTCTTCTCCTCTTTTGCACTCTCCTTTAACAAAGAACGAGCAAATATGCGGCGCATTTCGCTTATAATATGGAGCTGTTCTGGCCAATCTTTTGAGACGCTCATGGGCTGCCTGATCCATACTGTTCGCAATTTGTGCGATTGGCTGAGTTCCATCGCCCTGAGCCAATTGCCTTAAAAACTTGCTTTATTAAATGAGCTTATGAATTGCTTCGTTACCTTTCAACATTTTGCAAAAAGAAATCCCGATTTGCACCCTGTTTTGGGATATTGTCAGCAATCTGAAGTTCATGATCGCGAACTTGCACAGGAAGTCCTGAAAAAATTGAAACGAATTACCGATACAAGTAAATATCGAAATTACCATATTCCAAATCGAACATACAAGTCTGACACACATTTTTGACTTTTGAGCATGTCTGACAGAGCTCAGTACTCTTGTATCTGGCTCCCTTTCCGGGCTGCCATCTGAACGATGTGAATGGGCGCTCACAAATCTTGCATTCCTTTCCAAATTTGTCTTTCATCTACAAAAGTTAAAAATTTAAGAAAACGAATTAGAATACAATCTGAAAAAAACCAACCATTCGAATATAAGGATTCACTCCTAAACACGTTTCACACAAAATCGGCGTCTCAGCATCTTCCCAATTTTTTCTGTTGTATTGCGAATATGACGATAATGACATAGACATGATTGCAAACTTCTGAATAAGACAGAATTAGGCAAATATGGAAACAGTAATAAATATCGTATGAGGTATATTCATGGCTGTAAACCGATGAAATCAAAATTTAAATTTAAAAAATAGAAAGCAAAATATATTTATTAATGACCGGCTCGAATGTAAGAAAAATCAACAAGAAACCGAAATAAATATGATAATTAGATAGAATATGAAAAAGAACAAACAAACAAATCCCAACAATAGAAATTCCTAAGCAATTCTTTGTTTGATAGTTTCAGCAAGCGCGTCCAAAGGAACATCCTGAATTCAAACAATTAACGCCGCAAGACCCATAGAAATACGAACCGTTTCCTCTCTGGTAACCACATTTCTTAACTTGACAATTCCTTCCTGAATTTCTCGCTCCCCAATAATGATTACCAACGGAATTCGTCGTTCTTCGCAATATTGCAGTTGCGTTAAAAGCTTCGGATTCGCTTTATAAGCCATTTCAGTCTAAACTATTCAATCATGCCGGCGATATTCATGAATTGACTACCTTAATTCCAGCATCCCACAGCTTATTGCAAAGCTTCATTCGCTCCTTGAGTAGATTCTTTTGAGCCGAAGCAACGAACACCTCTGTTGCCGATGTTCTCAGAGCGTTCGCACCCCTTTGACGGGCTTCTTTGATTGCGAACAATCGCTCAATTCCAAACGAAACTCCGACGCATGGAACATTAGTCTTCGCAGCAAACATGCCAACAAGTCCATCGTATCTAAATTGGAAAAATGCGTTTAAATTAGAAAATAAACAAATTTTACCTTCCACCAGCGGCAACTGAACCAACTCCAACAGGTTGGCCGGCAGTCTCTTCAGATTTTTCGACTTCGGTTCCTTCCAAAGCTTCTAAATCAAATTGTTTTAAGTATAATTATACAAATGATAAAATTTACTTGGAGCAACAGCTTCATAAATAGCACCAGTATAATAATCGAGGCCTCTGGCTAAAGATGGCTCGTATCTAACAGATTTCACATTGTAAAGCTCGCAATACTCGATGAGAAGCTTCAATTCAGCACAACCCTTTTTGAATTTCTCATTTTTTCCCAAATCCTCGAGATCTGCCATTTTGTCAAGAAGTTGAGTGTTCGAAAGATCAGGATTTAGTTCTAAAAAGAGAAAAACTATTCGCAAATTCATTCTGAAAAAAATACAATTACCTCTAAATCTTACAAACGATCCTAATTTTGTGGTTTGCTCGCTGTTGAGACCCTTCTCCTTGATCATTTCCTGCTCAACTTCTTCCCAAGGCGTCTTGTCAAGTTTATCAACAGATGAACAGATGGTTTTAAAGTCTTTTGGCGAAATTCCAGAAACGGCAAACATTCCTTCCAAAATCAGACGGTGATTCAACTAAACATTTTGAATTTCCAGTGTAGTTATTTTTACTCAAATTAGCTCACGTTAACATAGAATTCGCCAATTTCGAGGACACCTAGAACATCGTCAACAATCTTCAAACATTCCGCTTCCGGAAGCATTAAATCATATTGTCCAGCAATATCGAAATCCTAATAAAACTTTTTTGAAAATTAAAAAAAGGATAAAAACTCACACATTGGTAGAATTCGCGATATCTTCCTCTCGTCATCACTGGTTGATCTCTTCTGTATACTTTGGCGATATGGTATCTTTTAATGTTCGTCACTTTGTTCATGGCAAGGTATCGAGCAAATGGAACCTACATTATAAATAATTATAATACAATATTGACAATATCACCTACCGTCAAATCATATCTCATCGATAGCAACTCTCCTCCTTGATCTTGCAAATCATACACCAATTTTCCTCCTTCTTCTCCATATTTTCCCATCAAAACCTATAAAACTATTATTTTTTTTTAACTTCAAAAAATTCTTACATCGCGAAGCTCAAAAACTGGAGTGTCAATGGTTTCGGCACCGTGCTTTTTGAAGGCATCGGTGATGATCTTGAGAACTGATTCTCTAACAGCCATTTGGGCCGGTCCATAGTCTCGCGTACCTAAATAATACTTCTAATTTTAAATTTCTGTAAGTTAATATTACCCTTTGGCGTTTTGAGGACGAATTTTCCAGAAGGTTGCTCATCTCCAAGTGCCGCCTTCTTCTCAAGCATACGCGCAACCCGCTCCTTGATCTGAAAAATTACAAATGTTCAATAGTTTGCAAAAAACTGCAATTATTATATTTATTTAACAAAAATTAGTTATTATGAATGGTAAACAAGCGCACCCGTCGTCCACCCCTTTGTGCATAACCGATACGCGGTTTCGAAACATTTTCATACAACTGCGGTGAATTGGCGATTTTTGAAATGATTGAGCGAAGCATTTCGGCTTTCACTAAATAAAATGTTTTTCGCAAATAATGATGGACGTAGTAAGAATTGAAACGAAACGCTCAAAACAGAAAAACTGAGAGGGTAAGTACGTTTTCACAATTTTCTTTAACAAATTAATTATGAAAAGATCAAGGTTAATTTATTCAAAGATTTTGCACCAGAATTTGATAAAAAATATAATTGCCTCATAAACCTTGGACTCTACAAAAGAAAAACAGAAAAGAATGAAGACTTCATTCAGTTTGTAAAAGAAATCAATTTCTATTACTATCATTTTTACTATTTGAAATATTCAAAAGAAATATGTAGCTCGGGGAAATCTTTACACCCTTAATTTAAAAAATATGCTTTAAATTTTGTTTTCATTTATAGAAAAAAAATAATAAATGGCTCTAATTTATTTAGAAATAAACTTAATAATTTACTTACAACGGCGGGGTCGGCTTTGTTGGCTTTCAATGCTCGGATTTCATCTCCAAGAACCTTGATCTCTTCCTGAAGGGATTTGCGTTGTTCGGCGGAAAGCTCGGCCGGCATAAATTTGGCGAATTCTGCTATTTAGCAGTACTATGTGTATTACCTGACAATACAGAATTTATAATCAAAAGAATCGACATTGACTGAGAGGAAACAAATTGGTATTAATTGAATGGTTGCGAATGAAGAGAGTGTGCAGAAGGCAGACGCATTTCAATGAATAATCCAAGGTGTGCGGTGGTCCATATTTGCAACAAATGATTAAAAGTCCGCAGATGAATGGTCGAATTCCTTTTTATGGCATTTCCTTATATTATAATTATGTTTTGGTTGGAAAATATCTTATTCAAAATTCTCAACTATTTTAATCGTTTCCGTTTCCATTATTTTCTATCTGAATTAGTATAAACAGAAAAAAGCTTTTACGAAAAAATGGAAATTGCATTAAATAGTCCGCAATGAACTTTTGGAGGATATAATTCGAAAAAATGAACAATATGCATTCTTTAGCAACTACAATGGTCGATTATTGTTTATTCAATCGATTTCGTAAACCATTCAAATATCATATTTCAGCCGTTTTATGCCAAGAGTACGACTTCGAAGTGATGTGAACGCCGAAAGCTGGATTTCAAGAATGAGCCGCCAAAAATGGACAAAACATCATTTTTATGTGTTCGTTCACACTTTTATGAGGTAGATTTTATTAAAGTTGTGAATTTCAATTTTGAACCGAAATGTTCAGTTATGCAATGCTTCACGCTACTAGAAAAACCCTATCAACTGTAAAACCTTCGCTAATTGAAACATGGACAAGAAATTCGTCGACTCCTCACGGACCATTATTTCCAACGAAACAATCAGCCGCCGAGTTTCTTGGTGGTCTCGATACCGGATTCATGGTTGCATATGCCGTGGTAGGACCCAGTTATGAAATACTCCGAAACCAAACAATTTAGGGTTTATTCGTTTCGGGAATTCTTGGCGATATTTACAATCCCAGACGAATGTTGGCTATTGGCATGTGGTTGTCCTCGATTACGGTATTCGATATTTTTACATTTATTTTTCAATATATTTTTTGTTTTTAGGTTCTAAACTTTGGGTTTGTAACCGAAGAATTTCATTTCTATTCTCCTGCTGTCTACGCAACGCTTTGGATAGCAAACGGACTAATTCAATCAATTGCATGGCCTGTTGAAATCTCAATAATGGGTAACTGGTTTGGTCATAATGCACGCGGAGCAGTTATGGGCGCATGGTCTTCATGTGCAAGTGTTGGAAATATCATTGGGACCATGATTACCAGCCACTTTTTGTACATGGGATACCAGGTAAGTGGAGAAAAAATTGAAATCGGAAAACGAAATGAACTCTACTTCAGTTTCCATTCCTAATCACTTGCTCAATTTTATTCCTTTACGGAATTCTCGTCTTCATGCAATTACCGTCTGCACCATGGGAAGTTGGAGCACAAGAAATACAGTCAACAAATTTGGAAAATAACATTGATGATGATGATGATGAACCAACAGAAAGACCACCACCTATTGGATTCTTTAAAGCATGGCTCTTACCAGGAGTTATTGCAGTAAGTTTGAGTTATTTGAGGGCATAATATATTCCTTAATCTTTACAGTATTCTCTCGCTTATGCATGCTTGAAACTAGTCAACTACGGATTCTTCTTTTGGCTGCCGTACTATCTGCATAGGTAATAATTGTATATTTAAAAACCAAAAAAACTATCATTTAAGTGGATTGCATTGGCCTGAAGAGTATGCCGACAGTCTTTCCACTTGGTACGACGTTGGGGGAATAATTGCAGCAATCCTTGCGGGGGCATTTTCTGATAAAATGCGCTCGAGAACGCCAGTGGTATTCGTTATGCTCATTTTATCGACATTCGCTTTATACATTTATGCGCGTATGTTCAAATCGCAAAAATTACTATTTTTGTAATTTTCGATTTAAAGATTCCCCACCGACTTATAACTGGAACGCTTTTCTGCTAGCAATAGCGGGATTTTTCGTCGGAGGACCAGCCAACATGATTTCGAGCTCAATCACAGCAGATCTGGGTATTTCAAAAAATTTCAAAAATTAGTTTGAAAAGATAATTAAGGCAAATGTGAGCAGCTTTGTGGGAATTCTGAAGCGTTGTCTACAGTAACGGGTATTATTGATGGAACTGGAAGCATTGGAGCAGCTCTCGGTCAATGGTTCATTCCATCCATTCAACTATGGTTTGGCTGGAATGCTATATTCTATTGTTTCATAATTATGGTAATATATTTAAATAATTGATATAATTTCGAAATTGAAGATGCTTTGCACTGCGAGTTGTCTTGCTCCCGTTCTTTGGAAAGAAAGAAAAGAACAAATTCATATCCATGATAGAGAACAAGACGCGCTTTTGAGAGGTTCTGATACAAGCGACGATGATAATGAGGATGATGTTCATTCTATTAGAAGGAGACCCGTTGGAACAGCAGTTTAAATACTTTTATGTACAAAATTTATTGCCTTCTATTGTTACCGGTGAAATGTGAAAAATTTCCAATTTATTAACTTTCCTGTGATATATTTTCAATAAGCGGCTGTTGAATTAATATAAACAATTGTGAAAACAATATTAAAAGTTTTTTTTCAAAATCGTTTTACTTTTTTTTAGATAACTGGGGAAATTAAATAGTATACGCAGAGTTCGTAAAAAAAACTGATAAAACCCTCAATAAACTCTAAACCTAACTGCAGCGCAAAAATGTCGTTTTAACTAGATTTTCAGCTATTTTTAAAATCTGCATAACACCGAAATAAGCATTAATTTGACAAGCAAGCAAAAGAATTAAGAAAAAATAGGACGCGAGTTTTCGAAAAATTAATTTTCGAATTTCGCAATCGACTACGGTACGCAAAGTGTGTAAACACCAAACACTCTGCGGTACCAATCGATTGTTGACAGCAAATTTCGTAGCGATTTCAGAACGCTCGCGATTTGTGCTTTAGGTTGGAATCGTTTGAAATACAGGTTTTCGTGCCAATTTTTATGTTTTATCACTTTAATCACAAAGCGCGACTAAAATAATGCGGCACATTACAAAATTTGCTTTTCATAAAACTTAAAAATCACATAATTTTAGGACCAATTTTTAATGTGTTTGTTGTTTTGCGTTTTTCTACTGAATTACAGGAACTTCGGGACGTCGATTACTACCCATCTTGCAATATTTTCGCCTCCCAAATTTAATTTCTTGAGAAAAATATTCCGCCATATAATCGCGTGATCGGTCGACTTTAAAAAGTGTCATTTTTTGCGAAATAGTTCGCATCGCATCATTATTGTTATATCAAAATTTAGGAGCTTTTGATATTTAAAAAAGTGTGTGATTTTAAGATGAACTCGGCTAATATGGCGAGTTTTGTGATTCCGAAAAAGAAGAAGAAGAAAGTCGAAGTGGAAACAGAAAAAGGTTTGGATTCGACACACCGTTTCATTCAGGATAACTTGAGTATTAAAAGGGATATTTGCAACAAATGTTTCATATTAATCAAAGCGTTATTGTTTTATTTCTAGCATTCTTAATAGATTCCCACCTATCCTAACAAATTTGAGTAAAGAGATAGTGATAAAAAATACGGGAAGCATTATTCAAGACTATTTATTATTATTATAATTCCGGTTAAATATTGAATTTAATTTCGCTGTAATTCAATATTCAGATTTGACATATTCACAGTAATTTTCGGAATTCATCAAAAATTTTTTGAAAGTTGGATCTGTAGTTTACAAGCGTATTTAAAATAAACTTAAACCTCGTAGTTGACCACATGGGCATTGGCTTCGTGGATAAACTTTTAATTTTAAAATTAGCAGTAACTCATTAGTTTGAAGGTATTGATTTTATTTTTTTTAAAGTTCCTAATAGTATATAAATCGATATAAATCGAGAGCGCATAATCAATATCAAATCTAAATGTATTCCTTGAAATTGAAATTTTTTGTACTAACAATATTATGTGGTGTTTGGTTCCGAATAACCTAATCTTACTAATTTTTTGAACCAATTTATATTATTTACATTGACTTAGTTCTTAAAAAAATATATTATCATTACAAACGAAATCATAGTCGCTAATTTTCTAAATTTAGAATAAGTTTTTACTACATAATTTATAAAAAATTTCAATTTTCGAATATTTCGCCTTCGATAATTGATTCTTTTTTCTTTTTTTGAAAAAAACCATGTGGATGCGTATTGATTGACCCATTTAATTAGTTTCATGACGAAATATTGCATTACCTTCGCTTTTTCGATGTCAAGGTCACGAGAATATTCGGCTTATTTTGCCCATTTTGGGAGAATTGTGAAAAATCAAAAATTAGCAGGATTGTTTAATATTTTCGTCGAACCTTTTCCGAACTTTTAAATTACTGTTTCGGAAAAAGTGATTAAAAAAAACAGATTTAATTATATTTGGATAAATATTTTTATTAAGATGATTAATTATCAAATGTTCTGAGATGTTTAAAAATCACTAAACTTAATTTTGCTCATAATAAAATTGTTTTCCAATATTTGACGTTTAAAATTATTTCGCTTCCATGGAAATGTTTCTTTTTTCATGATTCACGTTTTCTCATACAGCGATGACCGATGAATCTCTTCTTAAATGTTTGTCGAATTTGTCGAAAGAATGCGCGTGAGAGAGAGAGAGAGAGGCAGAAACCTGTCTAGTGCACTTGCAAACTCGTGATGTTTTAAAAAATTGTCGCCCATTAGGTTATGCGGTATTCTTGAAAGACACCGCGAATTAAATTTAGTGCAGGAAAGATATTCACCCAAGATGACGGATTATTTTTAGAAATTAGTGAAAAGAAAGATTTTCAAAATAAACTTCACATTTTATATTTCAAAAGTATTAATGCGCATATTACTGTTGATTTAAGACTTTGAAATTAAAAATTACTATCGATTTGAGAAAAAAAAAACAAAATTTCAACAATTAGGATTAAGAAAAAATTAAATGTGAAGGAGAAATAGATGAATGTTAATAATCTGTTTCAGAAGTCGTCGCACCACCAAAAGGACAATTCAAAAACACGAAAGCGATTGATGATGAAGCAAAAAATTTGTTTAAAAGGTTCCAGACCTATTTCGTGGATAAAGAATTTGCGCGACATCTGAAGTGTGAAGAATATCGCACTATTAAAAATCCGTATTTAGAATGGAAGGTATGATATCGAACCTAGAATTAACATTTTTAATTATTCGAAATCTTTTGGATTCGAATTTTAAAATTCATTGTAAAAATGAATTTTTCGATTTCAGTTCGACGAGTTCAAGAAATATCTGAAATCAATCGGCCAATCTGATCAAGAAACATTAGGATTCCGGGAATCTACGGGTGTCGAAGAAGAAGAATTTATTGCAAAAAATGGGCTTCGAGTTGGAAGCACCAAAATCGGAGATATTGGAGATCCAGAATACGGTAGATTCAGAATTGTGCTGACAAAAAATATGAATATTATAGGAGTTTATGTGTACAAGAGCCCGGAAACTGTTAACTCGTCACTTTTCTATTTTGAAAAAATGAAAATACGAGTTATGATGTTCAGAACATTAAGGTGGATTATTGCAACGCCAGAATATTTATAGTAACATCAATTTTAGGGGAAAACCTTACATGGTAGGGATAGGATCCGGCGAAATGGAGCCCCAATCGGGACATGTGTGCCATGAGGCCACTGCTACAGAAAATGAAAGAGGAATGAATAAGCGAAAATTGGATCACGCACTCGCAGCAACATATCACTATGAATTTAAGCCTGATGGAATGAGCACCTACAAATTCCCAGCGGGCGTTCTTCCAGTCGCCGTCATCGTTTTCAGTTTGGAGCCGAACTCACGCGTGAAATCGCCTTTAGTGTATGAACGCTGATTGAATTATGAATTCCAAAATTGTCGAAATCATTCAGATCCTTGAAATACCCGTGTTTTGAATTGCATCAAGTTCCGCTGGACGAGCCGATTCTTTTCAAAAATTCCGCATTCAACAACATTCCGATCAACTTTTATTCTCCGCTTCGTTTCGCCGAGGTTCCAAATGGACTTTTCTCCATCGAGTTTCCACAAAATCCGTTCTTCCCAATTCGAAAACTTGACACTATCGATGAGATCAATGTTCTGCGAAATGAAAAATTCGGATCATTAATTACATCGTTGGAAGTTTATCTTCCAAGAAATGAAAAATCCCGAGTATATCCGGCTTTAAATATTATCTATTCTTTTTTGGATTTTCAGGAAAAATTCGCATCGTATAGCGTTATAAAACCTGCGAAAACCGAAGATTCGCGATTTAAACAACTTATCAAATCGATGAGGCTTCAAGGAGCGGTAATATTTCGCATTTTTTTTCCTGTTCCTAATATATTTTTTTTAAAGTTTATTATGGGAATGGATTATTTGGAGACAATGCACATCATGTTTCCTTCTGGAGAGGTTGCAACGTCGTTAGGAATTCCATATAAAGATGGTATTTAACAATTTATACTTTTATTCGAAGTTTTTTATACCTTTTATTTGAAATTGTCATTATGTTAAAATTTTTGAGATTTTCTCTGAAATTGTTGAAAATCGCCCGAGAAAAATATTGTTTTAGATGTTCTTCATGTGGTTTCTATCGCAAATTATAATTTATTTATTGTGGACTTCGATATTTCTGCGCATGCGGATATGGGAGGCAAATACGCGCAGCAGTACGACCTCATTCTCGTTTCAAATCTAAAAATTTTGTGTCTAGAAATTTCACGTCCGACGTTGAATTGCGAGTAGATGATTGGTTTGAAGAAGCACACGAAGATTATTTTTCGGAAAAGGAGAAACTTGCTTCTTCTGATGAATTCGTTCTAAATGTGCTGAACCAACAAAACTCGCCGACCAACGATTCGTTGAAATACTTTGTCCCACTTCCACCTGCAGGGAAGAGCATTTTGTATAAAGGACCTATTATCGACGACAGCTGTAACCAATTGGAAGATGTAGCCAATGGGCGAAAAGTTTGTTCGATATTATGTATATTTTTGTATGTATTTTTTCCAGCCAAAACGAAGACCCGAATTCCGAGTTCGATGGGCTGCCAATGTTGTTGATGTATGATCTAGAGTTTTTTTTTTAATAGAATCCTGATAAAATTCTTTAGAATGACAATAAACAAAAAAATGTGAAGTTATTGGAAAAGGAAAAAGAAGAGAGGCGTCCCATGAGCGACAGTGAGCGCGAACATATGATTGAGGGAAACAATATCTTTAAAATGGCATTAGCCGCAACAAGTATGGGTTAAATGAAGTTTGAATCTAAATAATGTTGCATTTTTCAGCATCTCAAACTCCTTCAACTTCTACTGGAATGCCATCACCACCATTATCAAATGGTATGAAATACGACTATTCGCCATTGAATATCGGATCGAGACCATCATTCGAATTTCCAAAATTGAAACCGCATCCTGGAAGTTCTGGAGAACATCAGAACCAAAAATCGTTTAGCGTCATAAGATCTTTGCCACTCCCACCGACGGTCGGTGAATTAGTTCCAAAAAATAATAATTAATTTCGGTTTAGGCCAGAATTTCAACTGTTAATGAAAACTCTGAATTTGCAAATGCATATAACGTTGAAAGTTCCATTAGTACGCCGAAAATTGATGAAACAAGTCAAGGAGATAAGGTAGAAAGAATGTTTGTCGATAGTATTATTAAAATGTTGATTTAAGATCTACGATGATGATATTCCAACATTTCCACAGGAGAGTGATGATGAGCAAGAGAATATGGAGATTGATGAAAGTGAGAAGAGTGAGAAAACACCAGCTGAGCCGGAGCCCCAACCACAACCAGTTCGTCCGGAAGAGGTGTTTTTATTATATTTGTTTTTTACCCATTCTTATACTATCGTCTTTTCTAGAACGACATTTTGAACTTCTGTCTTTCTTCATCTCGCCCTACCGAATCTTCGAGCTCAGAGAGTCTTCTCAACGTATTGAATTTGTAAGCAAATTTCGATAATTAAAAAACATTAAACATTGATTTTTTTTTAGAAATTTATCAAAACAGGCTTTGGATTTATTGAAAAACAAGGCAGCTGAGAAAGAATCCGAACAGCAGAAAACTGATTTAGATTTGAGAGCAAAGACATTACCTACGCCAGTGTACTTTGCCTTGAACAAAGCGAAACCGCCACAAAATGTTGCCCCTCAACAAACGAAACCTAGTGTTTTTTCGGTGGAAGAAGAAGATGAAGAAGCGAAAAGAACGGAATCGGAAAGAAAAGAAAATGGAAGAGATCGCGATTATAGGCAAATTTAAATACTTTTTTAAATTAAAAATTATTATTATCTTCAGACGACCAAGTACTTCCAAAGATCGAGATTTTCGACCAAAAGATCGTGATGATCGTCGGGAGAAGTCTGAAAGACGTGATAGAGACGATCGTTTTGATCGGAGGGATCGGGATGATCGTCGGGATCGAAGTCGACGGTTCCGGTCGAAAAGTCGATCACGATCGCGTTCGAGGGAACGAGATCGCGAAAAGGAACGCGAGCGAGCTCGTGATAAAGATGAGCGGATAGTTGGTCCTCCGAGACTTGTTGAAATTCCGGTGCCGGCGAATTCGCAAGATCTCAAAAAGAAAATGATTGAGAATCAACTACAAGAAAAATTAAGAAAGAATGGAAAAGATATTGACAATAAATTGGAGATTCATCAACCAAGAGCACTCCCGAATATTGTGGTATTACCTTGATCATATCGATCATATGTGATAAGGTTAAATTTTGTTCAGCAAGCATCATCATTCCAACCGCGTGTGAACTTTTTCAACAGCACCCCAGGTCCGCCGAATCCAATTCGAAAGCCATCGAATGAAATTCGCGAGAAAACTCCCGACGATTTTGAATCGCCGGCGTCTCCGCCACCCAATATGGTCACAATATCGGCACCGGCGCCGCCTATTGAAGAAGTTCATGAAATCGAGGAGCCAGATGAGCTAAGACATTCATTCGTGCCGGCGACGATATTGCCAAAAGCGCCAGTTCTTGTGCCCACAGATGGACTTGATGGTTGGGAAACAAAATTTAATTCGCAGAATACGCAACAAATGGAGGGCGGAGAGGCCTCCGTGAAACAATCGCCACCGAAGAGGAAACCACGCAAACCATTCGATCATGATTCTGCCAATAGTGTAGGTTTTTATGATTGCTATACAAGCATACCTTATTGTTAGTCGGCTTTAAACCTGAGTCTCGGTGCCAGGACGATGATTGAGATTTGAAATTCCGCGGGCTTTGTGAATGATGCCGAGCCTCGGAAATTTTCCATTCTTTCGTGCTTTTGTGACTGTTGAATGTTTAACAAACAAAAATAATTTCATAAAGATTGAAAAGTAGCTCCTGCGAATCGGATAATTGCAGGCTGTGAGCTCTTTGAAACAAGCGGATGATTGCTGGATGAACGCGATCAACAAAAAGACAACGGTAGAGATTATTTGAAAACCAAATGATAGACATTTCCTGGTTTAGGCTGGAAAAAGAGTTGATGAAGAAGAAGAAGGCGAAATAAAAAGCGACGAGGAAGGCGATGGTCATGGAAGCAAGAAAAATAAAAATGACATTCAAATAATTGAAGAAGATGACGATGTAAAATTTTAAATCTTTAACAACTAATCATTAAGAGTTTCAGATTAAAATTATTGAAAGTGTTTCTACATCAAACGATGTTCCCAATATTTCGCAAGATCGCGATGATCGGAAGCAGCGGAAGAGTCGATTCGATGCGCCACCTGCTGTTGCTTCTCAGCCGGTAGCCGGTTCAGTGTTCTTCCGCAATCTTGCCGGGCCATCGTCATCTCAAACGGCTAGGCCGACGGCATCTTATAATCCTGCTCTACAGAGCAAGCAGTTCTTCTTGAGACCGCCGTTCGGTGCGCCGCCAGCTCAACCGCCGAGAATATCGAATTCGCGATTTGGAGGTCCGCCGATTCCACCGCCATATGGAATGCGGACGACGTTTCCGACATTAGGAATGCCATCGGGTAGGCAATATAGATCGAAATCGAAACATTTCGGAAAGCATTTACAGCTTCTTCACAAGTGAAGCAAATCAAGTTGATAGTGATGGTCGATTCGATGATGTTCAATCGGGCGATCATGTAAGATTTTCGATTCAAAAATAATTGAAATCGAATTTTGTTCTAGGGCTCCTGAACTTTTTAAAGCATTGGCTGATAGCCTCCGAGCTCTTATTGTGCAAGGCAACATAATCAAAATGCTTGTGCACAAACATATTAATGATGCAATGGAGCGCGGAAACGAGACCCAAGTGATCTACCGCAATATTATCATCTGCCATTTCAACTGCCTCATTAATATTATGCCTGAACATTTATGTGACATGAACTCGATCAGATCGGTTAAGGTATATTATTACTATTATCATTCGCAACATTCCAAATATGTGGTTATCTTAGGATACTCTGCGTTGCCTTACAACATGTTCTCGACAATACCCCGACTATGAGCTAATATATTTATCTAGTGAGATTATTCTTACAGGGTGTCATTTAAGTTCCCGCACAAAAGTTTGACGCCATGTAGAGCTTCGCTAACGCACTTTTCGTACACCAATACAATTTATTTTTATTGAACAAGGTATATTTTACTTACTTTCCAAGTTTCACCTCATTCGGATGTGCTTCCGAGAAACGGCGAAGGCTAACATCCATCGCGCTTCCATTATCGAACTTCATAAGCAAAATGTGAGCCTGAGAGACATCATTCAACGGGTCGGTGTGCCTTGTAGAACGGTTTATGACACCATCAAACGATTCAAGGAGCTAAATACGACCAGTGACCGTCCCAGACAAGGAAGACTCGTCTCAGTAACCACTCCTCAGAAGATCAACGCCGTCAAATCGAGGATCAGCCGAAACCCCCACAGGAGCATGAGAAAGATAGCGTCAGACATGGGAATGAGCATCTTCGCTTTGGAACAAATCGTCAAAACGAAGCTTGTACTGACCCCATATCGTGTCCAAAAAGCGGCAATTCTATCGGCCGTCAACAAGCAGAGACGCTTCGAAAAAGCAAAACGACTTCTTGCTCGCACGCGGTCTGGACAAGATCTCGTCACTGTCTTCTCCGACGAGAAGCTATTCACTGTGGAGACGGCATTCTACTCACAAAACCATTGAGTACTTGCCCAGACATCCCAGCAAGCTTCTGAGAAAGGAAAAACAATTAATCGAGCCTCACATCCTGCCAGTGTGATGGTTTTCGGTGCCATCTGCTCAACCGGGATGTGCCCCCAGGATTTCGTGGATCAGGGAGTGAAAATGAACAAAGAAGTCTACGTTCGGGACATTTTGGAGAAGCATGTGATGCCCTGGACCCAAACGCATTTCGGTGGGCAGATATGGGTCTTTCAGCGGGACGGAGCACCCGCCCACACTGCCAAAACTACTCAGGAGTGGTGCCAGACCCATTTTCCCGACTTCATCAAGTCATCCGAATGGCCTGATTGCTCCACAGATCTGAAACCGCTTGACTTTTCCGTGATAGGGTCTTGCAGGAGAAGGTCAACGCAAAACCCCACTCAAGTGTAGAGACTCTGAAGAAGACATTACTGGCGGAGTGGGACAATCTTTCCATCGAATACCTGCGTACCACAGTCACATCCTACCCGAAGCGTCTCCGTGAAGTCATAGCTGCGAAAGGAGGCCGAATCGAAAAGAGTTAATAGATAATTATTTGTTGTACTATAGATAAATAATATTTTGAGTCTCGTTTGATTTGGACTTTTAGTTTCAGAAATATACGTCTTCAAAGTTGTGCGGGAACTTAAATGACACCCTGTATATTATTTATTCATTGATTGATTATATTCAGATTTCTGCCCGAAACCTGAAGTCAGCCGAAGTCTTCTTGAGATCGGAGTTCACGTTCAGAAGCTTGATGCTTTGATGGACTATATTCGGAGATTGCAATAATTTTCAATTGTACGAGTATTCTATGGGTGGCTACAATCGTGTTTTTTTTCCCCGGTATTACTAAATATCCATTGTTTCTAAATCATCGTTATTTGTAATAACCTACTGGTTTTTCTACAAGATTCCTTTTTTAAAAATTTAAATTATTGTTATGTCTTTTTTTGTTTTCATGCTTCTCTTTTTAAAAAAAAAGTTTGATTAATATATATTTATATTATTAAGGGAGTTTTGGTTTGTCTTTTCGTTTGAAATAGTTGGCTCCTTGTTTGGTCAAAAATGCTGGTCGTTTCCTTTGATTTGTCCGCAGCTCCTTGAAAATATTGAATATTCGAGGAAGAAATTGATAATTTTTAACCTCTCTAAATTTTCGGCGTTCATCATGCATTTTTCGACGACGATTTTCAAATTCTTCTTCCTAAACCGATATTTTTTGTATTTGTTTTTTCGATGTTTCTTTACGACATACGTCCATTTTATCTTTCAAAAGAAGCACTAGCTTCTCTCCTCCATCGAATCGAATACCGTATCTTCGCTGATACCGTAATCTGGTTGCTGGATTGAAGCTCTGCTCCATCATCAGAATAATTGCCGACCATTGACGAAGCCATTCAAGAGAATTTCCGGACACCTGAAAAATCGGATGGGTCTTGTTTGATTGCGTTGAAATTGCGCACTTCTGTGTAGGTATTTGTCATCATAGCGATCAGCATGTTGATCAGCAATAGAGTTACTAGAAGCATGTATACCATGAACGTAATCTGAAATCAACAATTGATAATCTATTGATGCTCATTTCTTACCTTTCCGATTACGGTATGTTCGCATTCTTCTAATTGTTCGAAAAATACGGTAAACTCCGTGAGCGACATTATAAACATGCGCACGTATGATTCTGCCACGTTACTCATAATCGAATTTTCGTGTTTTCCGTGTTGGTCCCTTTTATATCCGAGAAATATCACGTAAAATGCTGAATCAATGTTTACTCTCAAGTTTTCAATTTGGAATCGAATACCTTGCGAGAATCCGATTACAATAACCAGGTAGATCAAAAAGAATCGCATTAGATCTCGAATTATTATCTTATAGAGCATTAAGACGAATGGTCCCACCGATTTGAATCCTCTAAAAAATTTTGGAATTTTTATTATGATCATAATTAAAATTATGTATTATGGTGTACCTGCAGAAGAATAGGAATTTGAGTGACGTGAGAAGGACAATGACAACCCAGACGATGTCTTCTGCCTCGTCAAAACAGAAGACGCGAAGCCAGAAGCTCAGAAGCATTAGAATACACGAAACGAGGAAAATAGCCTTTGCTGGGAATCCAGACTGAAAATTGAAATAATGAATTTCGAAATTATTTTTGAAACATCATACCAAACTGAGAAAGTATAAAGAGCTTCCGACATTCCGAATATGGAGAATCGCTTGAAGAAGGTAGAGGGCTGCACCGGTGACGCACATGGCATGAAGAATGTGATAAATCTAATTTCGCGTTTATATTTTTTTTTAAAGTTAACCGTTACCAAAGTAGTCCTAGAAGACTCTTTCAACTGGCCGGTGCGAAAATCATTGAAACAAATCAAATCATTCGCAACGTGTTGTTGCCTTTCGAATGGTGTTGGCCTCAAAAGGAAACACGAGGTAACGCAGGTAAAGTAGAGGCAGAACATGAAGAGCTGCATAAATAATCTGAAACAACTCGCTTATTGAAAATAAGTGAATATTGCGATTACGTTTTCCGTCCATATGCATTCCATTTATGGTGCACAAGCTGCTCGAGAAGATTTGGCAAAAGTTGAAGATGTTCCGCCTTTTCGCCGTACACAGCAATATTCAGCACCGAGTTTTTATTTATCTGAAAATGCATTCTAAATTAAAAAAAAATAAATTCTTGCTAAAATATTGGAAACATTATTTTTCATTATCACCTTTCCGGTATTCGGTTCAATCGAATCAAGATGTTCGAGCGGATAAGCGGCGCTCTGCGTTCGTCCATATGTCCAATTCACAGTCCTCTCCTCTTCCACAATTTTCTGCATCATTTCCTTTTTCGCCATAAAAGCTGCGAGTGTGAGCGGCGTGAGATTCTGCCGATTCAAAATGTGAAGGTCGGCTCCCATTGATAGCGCGAGTTTGAACATTTCCCAATTCTCATGAATCGTGCAAATATGAAGAATCGTGTTGCCGTTCGAATCCGTCGCGTTCACATCGGCTCCGTTCGCCACAAGCATTCGCATGCATTCGGGATCCGATAGACAAGCGGCAAACGACAACGGATATTCGCCCCAATAAAGATGTCCCGGGTAATTGGTGTGCTTGCTGATGATCGCATGCTCGACTTCCGGATGATCCGTTCTCGATCCTTTCTGATCATCGCACGTGAAGAAATTGCCAGAGCATCTTGCGTGCACATCGGCGCCGTTTTTCAGCAAAAATCGCACGATTTCAGCATTCTCTGAGACGATTCCCATATGCAAAACAGTTTCGCCTTGAATAGAAATAGAAAAAAATTGAAATAATCTTCACAATTGCTACCGTAATACTCATCGGATAGATAAAAATCATTGATCACTTTTGGAAATATTTTGATGAGTCGTTCCACTAGCAATTTCATATGTTTTGGGAGACCTGTAATTCACTCTGTTCTAGTGTATAGCTGAAATTCAAGCCAAGCACCTGCGAGGAAGCAAGTGTGAAGAAGAGTCTCACCAACGGCGCCTCGACAATTCAAATCCCAGCAGACAAATCGACGTTGCACCGAAGTTGTGCCGACGGCGAACGCGTTTCCTAAAGAATTCTATACGAATCAAAAAATTCTTGAAATTGACACTACCAGTTCTTTCTTTGTGTCTTTGCTGAATTATATCCGACAGCGGCAACATTGCTCCTTCCCCATTATTATATAACATTGGTCGCACTTTCTGAACACAAAATGAAAAAAGAGCAACAAATTTTTTTGGGGAATTACCTCAACAATCATTCGATCAAGTTCTGTATAGTCGCCACTTCGAATCGCTTCAATGGCAAGCTCAGCGAGCAAACCTTTTCCGGTGACATCAGCGAGTTGATTGATCGCATTCCCTTTGGCGTTGACTTGATCCTTAATTCCGGCTGTAACTGTGCTTGATGCGTTGCCCATTGAAATTGAAATAAAATTGAATTCGAGTGTTGGAGAATTGACAGCTCATGAGACGCCGGAAATTCGGCATTTTCATGGTTCAGTTGAGGTGCCAACAAATGAAACAAGAATAAGAATTCGGTGAATTTGAAGGTGGAATTTGACAAAAATATTATTCGAAAAATACAAAAAAAAATTTCAGATTTCGTCATTCAATATTTTTCTTGCGGTGTTCATTTCATTTTTCCCGCCAAAAAGTTTCCATCGTCCCAAAAATTAGTCGCGATTGGACATATTGTGCAAACAATTGTCCCCCCACCTCAATATTTGTCCTCAATATTTTATCGGCCCCTCACACAATTTCCTACTACTCATCTATTTCCAACCAAACTCGAATCAGTGTGATTCGGCGATGCGACGCCCGCTTGTTTGGTCGACGCTCTCCGACCTCTCACTCGTCATCAGTTTTCTGGTTTTTCCCCCTCGACGCGCGTTTTGTGGAACAATCGACCACCAACGAGACCCCGTCCATTTCATTTTCCAATTTCGTGTTTTCTCATCACTATTCGATTATATAATATTTATAAACATATAAAATAGAAAAGCTTGAGTATAGGGTTTCAGTCTTTTGTGATTTGTGCCCCCCAAATACAACTGATTAGACACTCCGACGTGTGTAAATTTTAAGAATTAGAAGAAGAACAAAATTCTAGTTTGTCCAATTCTCGTTAAATAAATGTTAATAATTCGTAATTCATAGATCAACTACAAGTTTTTTCTACCCTTTTTGTTGTTTCGCGAATTTGAAAAATCTGAATTTTTCCATTTAATTGGTGCTCCGTAAAATGAAATGTGTTAATTCTTCATCACACTGTTTTAAAAAATATATTCAATATGAAAAAATGATGAAAATCGAGAGTTTATAGGATTACCGAGTAGATTGTGTTCCAAATAAAAAAAAAATGAAATTTGGTTTTATCGAATACAGTTCCTTTAACTCATATATTAATAGATGAAATTCATATTTGCAAATTTTTGTTTATAAAGAATTTCAACTTCTCTCAACTGAGCCTTCTAGCCATTTTCGTATGTTTTCATGCTAATTCCATGGTTACCAAATTGCGAAATATTTATGGCGAGTATATGCAAACACAAAATAATACTCAAGAGCTCTGTTTTCCATCTTGAATAATGCATAAATGAAATGCCACCTTCCACACAATTGCACTTGACAAATGTGGTCCAATAACAGGGCGGCAGATCAATTTTGGTTGTCGTCGAAAAAGAAAACAAGTCGTCGTCGTCAGGAAACGCATTTGAGTCATTTTCGGAAATCGTGAGTCATCTGTGTGCGCGAGACCCTTTTTTTTCGCAATTTCACAACAGTCAACCTCAAACGACGAGTGAGTGTGTGCGATTGGTGTCTGTCGGTCTCCGATTCGTCCGCCTCCATCTCGTCTATTTATTTTTCGTTTCATATTCACCGAAAGTACGCGCATCACGTTTTATCGCTTTCAATGTAATATATGTCGTGTATTTACAAGCCAAACGCGTTTCAATTCAAATATTTTATACAATTCTCAAAGAAAAAACTCAGAAAATCCTAATATCAACATTATACAAGTGAGATTCCAATATTAAATGTTTTTTTTTTTTCGAATAAAATAGACATTGATTGGTCTCCGTTTGGACTGTTTCATTCCCTTTTCTCTCAATCATTTTTCCCCGTCGATTTTTTTGCATGTTTCCATTCCGTATACATTTTCTCTTATCACACACATTTTTTTTTAAATTTTCGCCATTTTTTGTTTGCTTTCGATGTTGTTCGACATTTCAATTAGACATTTGTTTTCAGAAATACAGAAAATGTCGTACAACGGATACAATCAGCCACCTCCATACACACAACAGCCGGGATATCCACCACCAGGATCAGCGGTGAGTCGGTTCGAAATGAACCCAATTCAGTGATTCTCGCATTGTTCAATTATATTTTATTGAGTTAGTTTTCAGGGATACGTTCCACAAGGCGGATATTATCCACAACAACAACCTGGTTATGCTCCGTATCCTCCACAACAGCCGCAAGTGGTGTAAGCTTGATTTTCTCATATTCAAATTTTTTTTATTAATTTATAAATATCATTTTTCGAATAAATGAACCGTTTTCTTTTTTTCAGAGTTGTTGAAGAACGTCGACGTGGTGGTGGAAGCGACAACTGCTGTCTCGTTGCTTTGATGGCGTGTTGTGCGGGTTGTTGTCTTGCCGATTGCTGCGATTGTTGCTGTTAACCATATATGTACAAAATTGTGTAATATAACACCCTTGGAAATTATTTCATTTTGAATCATAAACCATTTTTTGAATTATTTTCCGAAAATTCGAATTTGCGGGATATGGAACTCGCTAATTTCCACCCACTATATTGGTCCCATAGAAAAAGAGGGATTCTTCTACTTCAAATGTGTCGCGCAATACTTAAAATTTAGATATAATGGTTAGGAGCCATGATAGAAATTCAATTTATTGAGCAATCGCAGTTAGGGGTAAGTCGGAATGTTGGTTTGGACCAACATTCCGGACTTGACCTTGTCGCTCCAACAATTCTGACCAATAAGCTCAGGCCGTTGTTCAAATAATCCGAATAAGCTAAAAAATAAAGTAAACCCAAGAGCACATATGAATTCCAAGGATGGCTCAAATAGTTATGTATATGGAATTATATGTAGTGTCATTCGCTATGGCGTTTCGAGGAGTCAGTGGTTATTTCGAATTCTAGGACTCATTTAGGCTAAGAAAATCGTACGCCAGCTTATTGACCCACCCAATTTGAGGGCAATCAATGATTTCACTCACTAACCATCGATTCATTGGCAGAAGAGATATAAAAATAGCATACCGTTTTTTTTTTAATTCCAGCTGATCGAAACATTATAAATAATACAAATTTATTTCCAAATAAAAAGATACAAATTGGAGGCAAATAAATAGAATCCAATGGGATTATCCATAATATCCACCGTATCCACCATAGCCGCCGTAACCACCACGATATCCACCATAATAGCCACCACGATATCCGCCATATCCGCCATAACCGCCATAACCTCGATAACCATATCCGCCATATCCGCCATAACCTCGATAGCCGTACCCGCCATACCCGCCATATCCACCATAGCCACCATATGGATACCATCTTTTGGCTCGAACATGGCTCCTGGAAATTGATAAATTTAATTTGAGTTTTGGTGTTTTTGAACTATTCACAAACAATTGTGAAAAATTCAGTTCAAAAAGGGCATTTTGTTTTATTTTCAGTTTGATATAGCTTAAAAAAAAGGAAAACTCACTTTTCGTCCATATTTGATGGTGCTGCTTCAGCCAAAAGCAACACAAACGCAGCAAGAATTACAATTGCAAATTTCATTTTTGATTTCCAAAACATCAGAATATTGATTGCTTAAGAACCCTTGTAAGATTGGGCGTGACAAAAAGTGGGCGGAGCTGATGCCCTAATTTGTTTTCGGATCGATCATCAGAAGTCGATCTCAAAAAAAAAACTATCTGGCGAAGAAAAGTTTAATGGCCAATTTACTCCTTATTTGGGAAATCGGATAATACTGGAAATTAGGATTCTGAAAAAATGGCTGGAATTTGTTCTACATTCAGATGTTCAAATTTTTGTCTGTTTTCGAAAAAGAGGAAATCAAAATTGGGCTTGTCAAAAAAATCGCGACTTAACTTCAAACAATGTGTGTCTATATAATAAAAGCTAAAATTTATTTTCAAAAATTTGGAAACGCCTCAATTTTTTTTCTCTATCCCCTCCGGTTACGAATTTTTTTTCTTTTAACTTCTTCCGTTTTTTGATATTCGAATGATAGGAAATTTAAATAAAATGTTGATTCTTCAAATCGCTCAATTATTAAATGAGTTTGGTCTTGCAGAGAGGAAATTACGGGTTTTTTTTTCCAGAAACCGGGTATACCATTTTATTTCTCTTACAAAATTCAAGAAATAATTCTATCATGACAATATTGCAGTGTATTCGAGATCATCTCGAATTATCATCATCTCAACCTTGGAATTTCGTCCAAACACTACCACTTTCCCTCCAAAAATGGTGCAGTTCGCCAAATGCGCCATAATTAGTCATCAAATGGCCTGATAAACAAAAACTCGAGTTCCTCAACTAACGCCGAATTTATCGAATTCGCCAATATTGCCACCAACAGGTTCTCATCAACATCTTTCGCCAATCAACTTCCGCGAGCTCGCCATTCTTCGCCAACTTCACAATTTTTTCGACAATCAAGCTTATACATATGTATTCGTCAAATTATCGACCACGAGAGTATACAATAGAGAAAAGAGATGAAATGACCAAGGGAATCCCCACGAGATCATTACATACATTCAAACATTTTAATTTTTAATGTTATACGGTAAAAACAAAGAAATCTTCAGAAACCTAAAAAAAATTAATTTTTATTCTGTGGCCTTAGAATGACCCACTCTGGAACACGGCGTTCACACTAGTGGGATTTACATGAAAAAAGATTTTTCTCAATGGAGCGCACTTGCAGCTTAGCGCTATTCCGGTGCATAAATTCAACAAATTAAATTTGTGAAATAAATTAGAAACATTTTCAAAATGGATCGTTTTTTCAATAAGAACGATTAGTTTTTATATTTCTTCCGGTGGATCAGATTCACCGCAATTTATGGTCTATTTAGTTATAAATTAAATAAGTTATTTTAATTTATATCGGATCTTTTTTTTTTGAACATATGCATAACATTTTTAAATGATAAAACCATCAATTAAACGAAAGAAATACTACACCATTGAATCATGATATAAAAATTAATGATATGTAGCAGATGAATTCAATGCGAGTAGATAAAGACGCGAGAGAGATTGAATTCGGAAAAAGAGGATATAAGGACATTTGGAAAATTGCAAAACTAATAGGGAAAAAATACACTTATCAATTTGGAAAAAAATGGATAATCAACAAATACATTTAACAAGATTCTCTTTACCGATTTCATTAGGCAGCTTGAAAAGAACACTTTGATGTTATACAACACAAATAGCTAAAAAAAAGGCATTTTTGGGCTGAGGACGTCTTTCCATTGGTCTTTCGGAGTAATTCGGAAGTTAAAAAAATCTCGAAAAGCGAATTGTCCGTGATATCGTTTCATCATTCCGCCAGCTTTTGATTTTCGAGATGGAGTGCTTATCTGAATTCAATAAATGAATTCAATGCGAGTAGATAATGACGCGAGAGAGATAAATAGAAAAAAGAAGCTGAAAACGGTAAATTAACGTAAGAACTAACGAAATTAAAAAAAAAAACAACAAAAAAATTATAGAGAATCTCTTGCAACTTCTCCGCCGAAATGACACACTATTTACATTTAAAATTTGCAAAAAAAAATTAAAAAATAAACAACTATGAAATGTTTTTCCAAGTATTAACAAACATAATCGTATAAATCAAACCATATAATATAACTATAAATGATATTAACAAAAGAGAGTGAAAAAACAGAGAAAAGAAATGTGAATATTTTTACAGTTCAATCTTTAAAAAACTACGGACCTCCGAATACTTATCCGATTGAATTATAGTAAAGCTTTTTCGATAGAAAAAAGCCTTGCGAAAAACGTGGTCGGTGCACTTTTTTGTTAAAATTTGAGAAAAATTCAAAAAACTTGAAAAATGAGCCAAAACCTGGCGATTTTTAAAAAATTCGTCTGCGCGTCAAAGACGCCAACAATCGACCACTGACACAGTTTGAGTTTTCATTTCAGGTAAATCCCACTAGTGTGAACGCCGTGGGAAATCGAAATTTTGAACTAAGTTTAAAATAATTTCTTTTTATTGTCGACTGTGGAAAATTGGCTAAATTCCAAAAAAAAACAATGGCATTGGTGCAAATAAGAGAAGATTTACGGGTGGGCTTAAGTATAAGAATAGGTTAAAGTCGCATTCAGCGCCCCGAGACCACTATTCTATTTTTTGGAATTCAGTCAATTTACCGCAGTTGCACGACGTCGACAATCCACATTCAGAAAAAAATGTTCATCAGTTGAGTTGGCCAATAATAATTTTATGGTCAATAATGATTAGACAATTGTTCTAACATTGATCTGGGTCATCGATGTTAAAGAAAAAAACAAAAATTTGCCAAAACGCGGCAAGTTCTCGAGGTGGCCTAGGATTTTTTGTCCTTTTTCTCGGCCACGTCCAGACGGTCTTGCACAGATAAACAATTTGCCCTCACCCTCGAGCGAAGAATGCTCACTCAGCGTAATTCTCTCTCGAAAAAAATATGGTGAACAGGAATCAGATTAGAGCTGTAAAAAAATTTCCGTCTTTTTTGAGAGGCGTTCAATTTTGCGATTGGGAAATCTAGAAACATTAAGAAAATATTATAATGATCTGGACAATGAAAATATCTATTTTTACAGTTGTTTTTTAAGTAAAATTTAATAAAAAAAACTTCGATAGTACGCCATTTTCAGATTTTCAAAATTTTTTCTAAATAAATTATTGGAAAGGATAAACCACGAGCGCATTTTTTTTAAACGAGGACAAAACGTTTAAAAATTGAGATTTGTTGAAAATTGGCGCGAAATTCAAGAAGAATGTCGCAGCCAATTCCCACTTGCGCAACATTTTTTATTATTTTAAAACCAATAAATGTAACTCAACTATTTCAAATATTCCTCTTTCTATCAAAAATGCATTGAGTTTCCAACAGTTTTGAGACCCCAACTAAACGAGGGTATTACATTCTCAAAAAATGAGCACTTTTTCTTTTCCAGGTTTTCCAGAATACAGAATACGAATTAAAAGTGTTTAAGGCTGAATTTGAATTGTGCGATGGTCCACAATTTTTCAAGACGCACGTTTTTTGCGATGGTAATTCTTTGCTGTTATCATTCATCTGTATTGCTCACGCTACTGTCCAAAATCAACGTCTGAAATTCACGGTAAAATTGGATGAGTCATTCGACATCACGGATGATTGTGATCATGTTGAATTGAAAAGAATACAAACTAACATCGTCGAGGGGGGTTCCGAACCATTAATCGCGGCTGACTCAAACATTTCCTGTCAATACGCAAAAAAGAGGAGGCGGTCAGCCCCTGATAAACTACTATAAAACGTGGGCGCTCAACCATATTTGGAATCGTTTTTTTTTATTATTCTCCTGATAAAAAAAGCGAGAGTCATGACGCGAGAAATTTGAGCTCAAAATTGTTTGATTAGTTTCTCTTGATTATTTCCACCAGAATGCCTCTTCTTTCTTTCTTCATCTTCCAAGTCTCTTGAGAGTTGAAGGCAAAATCAAATTTATCTTCATCGTTGATGTCGTCGTCGTCGTTCGTTCGTTTTTTTTTCCAAATGCACTATTTCAGACCCCCATGCTTGCCAGAATCCTCTTCGTTCTTCTGCTAGCCCCAACCGCCTATTCTCTGATTTGCAACAGTTGCGACAGCTTCCTGAGCTGCAATACACCGTTCCCCGAGACTTGTCCACCACGAGCACATTGTTACACACTGAAAAAGCATGGCACAGGAGAAAGTAGATCAAAACCTCTCTTGTTAATTTTTTTTTGTTCATTTTACAGTCATCATGAAGGGATGCGTTCATTCTTGCGCCAATTTGCCATATACGGAAAACGCGCACTGCGAGACTTGCCATCACGCCGATTTCTGCAATAGTAAGTTGATATGCTCGAAACGAAATTCCCCAGATGGAAAATCCAAGAATTTGTGATTTATCGTCATCCAAAGAGCCTCCAGAATCGAAACTCATATTTTTATTTGATGGATGAACTGCACTTCTCGAAATTCAATTTTTTCTTTTCAAACAAGCTTCTACACACTTGAACAAATTGTATTTAGTCGAATTGGCAACATTTTTTTGGAGAATCAATCTTCTCAGTTATCGATCCATTTTTAGAATTATTGCAAAATTCCTACCAAAAAAAAAACAAATTTCTTAATGAAAAGTTAGTTTTTTTTGCGATACGCCCTCATTAAGCATTAATAAAACAGAAATTGATAAGCGAAAAATGCGATAATGGAAATTGGTTCAAACTCGACGAAAAAAAGTTAATTGATCTTTCATTGGAAAAAAAAGAAAATGTACAATTTTCGGGATGACAAGTAGAAAATGCTGAAATACATCGCAAAAAATATTGCCTTCCATCTTTTAATAAAACACTCTCAGGTGGAGGAGTTCCTATTGGTAACGGAGCTGGATTCGACACCAGCCACCACTCAATTGGCGGAGGAGCTGCACCATGTAAGGCACCCAGCCAACGCTTGAATAATTGGGCGGGATATTTTCAATCGGCCATCAAATTATTGCAGACTACGACATTGGCCACGGCGTTTATCCGCGAAATGGCGCCCCAACGTTTGCTGCTTCAATTGCCACAATACTCATTGCCAAATTTCTAGTATTCTAATCAATTAGTGTAATTGCTTTTCAATTAATTAAGGGTATTTCTCATAAACGATTGTTTTCCCGATAAAATCGTTCGATAATTAGCTGTGCTGATAACTTTTAGATGCTTTCCGTTGGCCACTTCAAACATTTCTCGACGCGTTTTTATCATCGTCATCATAAACAAGAAGATTATGATAGATATTTGAGAAACTAAAGCCAGTCTATTTATGTTTGCTTAAAGCCTATATGAGTTGTCGGACAAATAATTTCTTTACCGGGGTGTAAAGTTCATTTTCGTGGAATTTGAACCCCCAACAAACCTATAACAATCACGTGTACCGTTTTGGATTGGCTAACTTTGCGAAGGTTTTAACATGAAATTATGCATTTGAAATCAATTGATATTGGTATTTTCTGTGGAAAAAAGAAAAAATGGAAACATGCATGCGAACCAGGGCTGTGCGGCAATCGGAAATTTCGGCAATTCGGCAATTCGGCAAATTGCCGAAAATAAAAATTTCGGCTATTAAATGTTTTCAACGATAATTCGAAATATAAATACCGAATTTTCACGGTATCCCAAATTATTCAATGGACATTGATTTTGGTTTCGCCGATTTTTTTTTTAATATCAAATTGCCGAAAATCAAAATTTCGGCAATCCGGCAATTCGGCAATTTGCCGATCGAACGTTCTCTTCGGCAATTCGGCAATTCGGCAATTTGAAAAATCGGCAATTTCGGCAATTTCGGCAATCGGCAATTCCATTGCCGCACAGCCCTGATGCGAACCTTCACCATAAAGTTACTATATCGATATTGCGGTTGCCGCAAATGGCCCGCGCGGGTCCCTCGCATCTGATGGCCTCGCGAGAATACTTACAAGATTCCTTATTAGAGTCCTTGTTAGAGAGTCCCGCAGTTGCCCCCCTGAGAAACCCGCAATATTTTTTTTAGGGGCCCCTTCATTCCCATTGAACACAAATCACCCGCGCGAGCCCTTCTGGGTATTCACCGGCGCGGGGCCCGCAAATTATGTAGATCCACGCAAATACCCGTTTGGGCCCGCACTGGGCATAATTTGGAGTCGCGCTGGCCCCCCGCACACTCCCCGTATCCCTTCACTTCACCTGGATACCAAACTAGGGCCCCAAGAGGCCTATGTGTAACCTCTTGCACAAATGATTGCTGACAATTTAAAAACACCTTGAAATTTCAGATGACCATAACTCGCCTGTAACCACCTCAGTGCAGGCTGGAATTTTGTTAACACACTCATAAGATCTTTTAGTTTACTTGTGCAAAGTCACAAAAAATTCCAAGACTGGTTAAAAAAATATAAATTTTGTCCATTTTTGAATGAACGACGGCTACCACAATTAGTTATGACTTACAAATTCGACATCGCGAAACTGAAAATTGGCTCGATGCCATAAAAACAACGTCAGGGGTCTCTGCCTAAAACTGAAAGTAAACGTGCAATTAGAAGGATAAGCTAAAAATGCACACCGCATAAAAGACCTCTGTCCCCCATTTTTTTGTTTGGAATTTTAACAATTTTCCATAGTCACACGACGTCGACAAAATGTAAGTAGTTGGGCGAATTTTGGTTCGCTCGTGGTCATGGTCACAATGACATCATTTCAGTGTGTTTCTCATATGGAATTTCCCCTTATGTTCCGAATTATACTTTTCTTATTTTAAACACACTATTCATATGTTTCTTCTATTGATATGAATTCTATGTTGAATTCACGGCTCGCAATCAAACAAAACATTTTATATTTTATCCACAGCCACTGAGAATCTTGATTCTCCACAATTCTTCCGTAATTCTTTCGTCTCGTTTTATCTGTGATCGCTAAATTACTAAATCCATTTAAAAAATGATCTTTTTAATTTTTAGTGATTTTCTTTTGCTAAATTCGTAAATATTTTAATGTTTTTCGTTAACTCTAAAAAACTTAAAAACTTATATTCTAATAATTACTCGAACAGGATTAGATGTTGCCGAACATGTTTGGAATTGGGCGTCAAGAATTAGGCCATAGCCAATTATCGAATTTGTAAATTCAATATATTTTGGATAATTGTTAACTAGAAGAGATTTTCTTGATCGGACCTTTTTTAATTGTCTTGCACACTGAATAAATGTTTTTATCCGACGTTTCGATCTTTAGATCATCATCAGGGAAAGTCAATTTACCTACAAGATAATAAGTAATAGATTGGTAAAAAAAGGAATAAACGGAGAGAGTTAAGTTGTAAGTATCAATCAAAAATAAAAAACCATTAAAACAAATTCAGAAACAAAACAATGTCCAATCCGTAACACAATAAATATGTTAGTAGCGTTAATGTGAGGATGTAAGTAGATCAAAATGTTTAGATAAATAGAGGAAAGGTTTAGAAAAGTTTTTAGCTATGACTAAGAAAATCCCCTCGAATTCCCAAATCAGAGACCAAATCTATAAGTTCTTCTTTAGTATTGAGTTCAGGATTCTTGGTTTTAATATAAATTCCTTCCAGTATTCTTCGACGAGTTGTGTTCCTCTCAATATCTAGTATTTTAATAGAAAGTTGTAAGGGCTCCCCGTTATGAATTTCAAATGAGTGTTTAGACCAAACCGTGTTTTTGTATGATTTTAGATTTGGTTTCAAAACAGCTCTAGCATGTTCGTTGAAACGAGATGCCAAAGGCCTACCCGTTTCGCCGAAAGTAACTCTCTCCACAACCACAATTGATTTCATAAATGACTCCTTTAATGCAGGGTTGGTAAATTGAAGCCGGGGCCGAAAGCCGGCCGGTCGGCCCGGCTTTTTTTGCCAATTTTTTTCCGCTGGATTTTTACCACTTAATTGCTTGGAGAAGAACGGATTTCGTCAATTAGTTGCTGACTTGTTAGAAGAAGTGTATACATTTTGAATTATTATTCTAGTAAAACGGTATCATGCTGGAGAAACCGATAATGTGTTTTTTGTGAATAAATATCATATTTTGGATTTTCAGTTCTTTTCTCACGATTTATTTTTTTATTGTCGAAAGGTATGGTTTTTTGACAGCGTGACAATTTGACAGCGAAAAAAGCCGGCCGAAAGCCGGCCCAAAATTTAACAACCCTGTTTTAATGGTACAAGTACCAACTCCCAGCTGCGGAGATATTTTGGATAAATTCCAAAACACGTCATTTCAAGACACCTCCTTTAATCATTGAAGGTCAATTCGAATTAGCTCTCTCGAAATATCATCAATCGGATTAGTCGAATCATTTTAGACTAGTTTCGAGTTGAATGGGAAATGACGAATTCACTACGTCATTCGGCACACATTTACGTCTACAGAATATAAAAATAATAGTAGTCGTAGTCGTGAAAGTCAGTGTACGGTATTCCCATCTATGGGTTAGTATGGTAGACTAATGCGATTATGACATCATTTTTTTGGAGAAGAAGCAAAGTTTCAAAGTTCAAATTTTGAACACATATTTAAATAATTCGAAAAATATTGTGATCAACTGTTTTCATCGAATATCCAGTTTTCACGGCGATCTTTTTTTGGACTTTTGCGGGCCACAAATTTTGGAGAAATGTGTGTCGAATCACAAAATTTCGACAGAAAACACAAACACTTTTGAGCGTTTTGATTATGGGATCATTACAACGAGAATCCTCCTCTGGTAGCTCAAAACCAAGCGGATCCGACGAAATTCAGCTCCGGAATCAATCTGATTCGATTGAAAATTCTACGGATAATGTTGTAAAATTGTCGGACCCGATTGGTTTTTTTGGATAATTGTCGAATAGGATTGATATTTTTTTGGATCCCATTTTTAAGTTACCAGAGTCTTTGTTTGATTAGAAAGTAGGGGTCCCCGGCCGGCTATGGAGCTCTCATTTTTTTCAAGTTTTTGTTCTCTGCTCCCTGTTCTAATGGACCTTTTCTTCTGAATTTTTTCTTAACTTCCTTGAAACATTTTCCCACAATTTACTAGTATGACCCTTCAAAGTACCAACTAAAACGGAAATACACCTAAAACGGAAAATATTACGACTTTTGAAGTGTTAATCCGGAAATGTGTGTTTACAATTGGATTTTGATGGTGATATCATTATTTTCGATTTTAAAAATGCTAAATTTTTTCTATTTTTTTTTTTAATTTATAATTATTTGTAAGAATATTAATAACATCAAGAAAGAAATAAGTTAATTATTTAATGACCTGTTTGCGAGATCGAAATATTGGAACTCAATCCTAATTTGAATTATACGTCGCGGAAAATTGGCTAAATGCCAAAAATTATGAAAAAAAGGGTTTGCGCGGTGTGCACCTTTAAACAGTCCTTATACCTAGGCACGTAAATCTACATTTTTAACTTCCTTTGCTTTTTGGCATTTAGCCAGTTTTTCGCTGTCGTGGTGTAGACATGCAAGCTTCTCATGTCGATAATTCGACACGCTTATATAGTCGACGTCTGGTAATTGCTGTACGTGGGTAGATTTACGCGCATGCACCTTGAAAAGGTCTCGCCACGCGTGAATGCTTATTTTGCTGTTTTCACGTGAACTGCTTCATTTTTCTTGATGAGTTTCGCATTTTCTTGAATTTCCAACGATATTCGATTGAAAATTATCGAACCAGTGTATATAATTTGAAATAACCTGTTAGTCCTTGCGAGACCATTTCGAAAGACGCAATCTACAGCAGTCGCCGGACGCCGACTATATGTACATATACTGCTCTTGTGAGCCTAATTCTTAAACGCATTTTTCACATTAAATTGATAACGCGATAACTTTTTTTTCGGAGACTACTGCTATATTGGCACGTGGAAAAGAATAATTATTTCGAGAGTACCACAAAAAACCCATTGGGAGTGCTTTATTCTTTTGACGAAATATCGCAAACTTGAATTCCATTTTTAATGCACTGGAATAATGGGAAAATCAAATTCGCTCTATTATGCAGTAAACAATTGAAATGCAAATAGAAGAACGAATATAGAGAATACCAAAAAATCTAAAATCGAATTATTTACTAAACCCCTAACATTTTTTATAATTTTTATGAGTTTTTTTTTTCAGAAACTATTCTAACTCTGAAGCATCAGTTAAATCAATTCAAATTCAATTTCAAGAACAGTTAAGGGGGCGGTGTCCCTAAACATTTTCTATGAATTCACAGGATCAACTACATTTTTTTATTTCAGAATCGCCAAAAAATATTACATAGCAATTCATATATTCCCCCCCCCCAATTTGAGCATTTTTTCTATCTCAAATTTTGCAACTTTGCCTTCACAGCAGAGTTCAATAAGTTCGCTCTTTGATGTTTACCAGCGCTAGAAATTTTCCTAGTGGAGTGCCTTACAGTAAACATTCAGCGAATATATAATGACATCACACTACAAGACTATAGTATAGTGCAAATAGCGATAAATATGCATTGTTTGACAATCATGCCGTTGAAAATGCGAGAGAGCGACAGTGGGCTCATTGGGGATCAAATCCAAAAAAGAAACTCCTCTTTTTCGTATGATTCCATAAGTTTTGATTTTCTCACAAAACGAAAAATGCTATTGAAATTGAAATTATAATAACAGAAATTATGTGCATCCTCGATCATTTAATTCATAAAAAAATTGTGATTTTGATTCACAGATTATCCGTAGTACGTCACTCGAATTCCCACTGTTCAGTTCAACTTTGAATTACCGAAATGCGATGGTCTGAAAATACTCACTTGTCAGATGCTCGCGAGCGTAATAGTCTGTATTTTAAAAATATTTATAAAGTATTTGCAATTCTTCTAAATTGAATTCTACCGTTGGCTTATGATCGTTTGGTCGTTTAATTCCCGAACATCTAAACTCTAGTGTGAAGTATCTTTGAACGATGCATTTCATTCCACTTCGAGATCATTATCGATTCACCCATCGCTCTATATCGCACTTTTGGATTTCGTTCAAATATTCCACGACACAAAAGACGATAATGAAATTAATTTGAGATGAGGTTACTATTGCGATTTTTTGAACGGCCCGGAAAAGCAGTTCAGGAAAAAAATGTGGCAAAAAATATATTTTAAACATGTGTTTAATATCCTTTAAAAAAAAAGGGGGGGGGAGGGTTGGGTGTAATGTTGAGAAATGACAAATGTATCCAGCTGTCGTAGGATCAAGCGTTTTGTACGCAATGCTAAGAGACAGTTACCGTAATCCTCGCAACGATTTACGGAGTTTTTTTTTTAAATTTTCTTTCAATTTTGAAATCTTATATTTAAAACCTGTAGAAACCGAGTTTAATTATTTCATTTTCAGAATATGCACTTTTTCATTTGTCCCGTTGAGTTGGGAGTTATTGTGAAGATTTTGTCGCTCTAAAAATTATTTTGAAAATGAAAAATACAAAAACAAGATAGTAGAAACGCGTACAGAAAGCAAAACACGAATAAATAATTTTACTAACGACAAAAATTTTTTCATTTTAATCTCTGCTGTTGTTACCAAAAAAATATCGTTTAAAAGTGCTTATTCTGCTAAATAAATTATTAAACTCGGTTTCTGCAAAATTTAAATAACAAAATTTCCAATGGAAACACCAAAATTGAGCGAAAAATAAAAAAAATGAGTATGCGAAATTAAAAAAACAAGTCCCCCGTAAATCGCTGCGAGGATTATGGTAACTGTCTCTTAGCATTGCGTTCAAAACGCAGGATCCTACGACACATGGATACATTTGTCATTTTTCAACAATAACCTTTAAAAATATAAAAATATGGTGGAAAAAATATTAAAAAAAAACCCGATAATACTACGTAGTTTTATTGTGGAGAAAAACAATGAACAAAGTGAACAACTTGTGTGTTTTCGTCAAATAAAATGCATACGTCCATTCTCGAAATTTCATTTCTTTTTTTGTATATTTTTTATCACCTAATGGGTGGGTCTCGACACGTATTTTAATCGAAAAATCAGTAATTGAAATACGAATTACCATAAATGAGCATGTCGGGTGTTTACACCTCATACATTTTATTCGACGACCATTTTAGAACATGCGAGTTTCATTGAATACTTTGAATACCCAACGATCGGACAACTCGTTCAAAAGTTATGAAGAAAATTAATTATTTCGTATTTTTTTCTGCGGTACTGTATCTCTACCGTATTATTTTTTTCATTGAAGACATTACACCCACCAATTTTAGACATGATCGGCTCAATCCGAAAACGTTGGAATTTTTGATTGTAGATACCGTAATCCTACAGTAATTCTCCCCGACAACTCTAAAAATGAAAAGCGCTCGGAAGATGATGTGCTACGACACAAATCTGGCCGATTGCTCACAAAAATGTTAATTTAGTAATTGCGTGAAAAAAACAGACACGGTATCCAAATAGTAAAAAGAAGATTCATCGAAGTCTTCGCATACCGTATGCATCCCATACATTCTATGAACAGCATGATGCTGATCTTTCATAATTTTTTCTCGTTTCACGAATCCAAAGCTGGTTAAACATCCTCACACTCCCCAAAAAGTGTTTCCGCGATGTAATCCAAAAATCGTGAAGCATCATGATCATTGTTCCGTGTATAGATCGGGATCATGTGATCTCGGATAAAATCTTTTCGTGCAATTCGGCAAGATCTATTCATCTGTTCAAGATTGTGTCGGTAACAAATTTCTCAATCAAACATTTTTGTGTGTATTTGATGTTGCGTGTTTGTGCCAAATTGTAGCTAAAGTTCATTTTAAAAATGTCACATTTTTGCGTTGTGCGGAAATAATTACTATCGGGTAACTCGTGAGCAGATCACAAAACAATTGCGAAATACCTCTCTGAAGAGCTTGTCTAGTGTGATCGGTTTGATCTCGACTGAGTGCGAGTGATATTCGACAACTGTCTGAAGAGAATTTGTTGATACGTTGCACAAGCACTTGTACGAGACCCAAGACGAAATCATACCAAATAATTACAGATCAAATGTCTATCCATTGAAAAGTGTCACATGAGGACAAAAAGAAAGAGTCAACAATTTAATAGCGCTCTTCTGGCCTATTTTGTCGTTGAAATTTTTTATTCTCTTCAATTCAGCATCCGTTAGTTCAAAAAGTTGTTTGGGTATTCGTGTGACGCTTTTTTTTGCACAAATCAACAGAAATGTCGAGCAGAGTGATGGAAGAGATCTATGGAGGAAACATATACTTCAAGATTTTCAGATTTTTAAAAAGTGAATCAATCTAAAACAACATTTATTTTTGAAGAAGAATGGAATGATGCTTCATTTCCTTTTAAAAGCAATTCCCGAAAATATTGAATTTTGTGTCTCCCTCAAAATATTCTTCTCACGAGCTCAAAAAGTTTCGATAAATCAAATGTGCTCACTGGTTGATTTGTTTACCCGTCACAAAAGAGAAACGTTTTGTTTTGGTGGGATGAGCTTCGAGATCATGAGTGAGTGGTCGGAGCATGAGCAATTTGCAGCAGCAGCAAACGGCTCCGAGTTCAAAAAACGAACCGTGTGGTTGTGGTCCCTTGATAATTGCAATGCGCGTACGTGTCTGTGTGTCGTTTTAATCAGCATCGCAAAATATTGAACCCGACATCGAATTGTCAACTTGACGTCAGCCAGCACCGTTCACCGAAGACGGCAAATGGCGAAATAGTGAGCGTGAGAGACGTTTTTGGTGGTTTGAACTCACGAACCTTTGGCTTTGGTTACAAAAATTTACCAAAGGATCGAAATTTTATCACGGCGCCGTCGCTTTATGATAAGAATTAAAAGGCACCTTGTAGTAGGGGAGTGCGTTTTGTTTCGCGTGATTCGTTAAAATGGCGTGCGGATTTCGAATACGGTCAAAATGTGTGCTCCAGAATCTCATTGATTCGAGCCAATTAAACAAGACAAATCAGCAGAATTGCGGTGACTATATATGGGCATTGCGAGACCACTCTTTCAAAGAATTTGTATGTTTTTTTTTTTTTAATATCATCGAACGTGGTGATCTCTGTTTCAAGATGCCCAATTATATGTACAACAAATACCCAAATATGGGTGCAACGACATTTCACTTTAGTAGAATGTTTGGTTATTTGTTTATTTCTGTATGCATTTCTCAATGATAACAGGTTCTTCAAACAGAATGTTTAAACATTGCCAATTTTCTCCGGCAATCTCATAATGCACAATTATTTTCTACTAATACTTTTTGGGTTTTTTTTTGGTAGATCACGTCTATAGTAGTTTTGAGGGGGGTATATCTTGTCGCGAAATATGGTCTCGTACCGATCCGTGACGTCGGCGTTACTCGTTTTCCGACGGATGCGGAATTCGATATAAATTCTCGTGAGTTCCGGCCGAGTTGCTTTTGCACCCACCCGATATTTTCTGTTGAACTTGTCATTTGCACACTTCGTATTATCGAAACGAGCATTCGAGTTGGCCTAATTAGGTTATGCGAAATGACAATTTTTCTGAAAAAAAAAATGTGCACATCGATTCTGCTCATGAGCAATTTCGCCAAACTTCCGCAATGATCTATCTATGATATTTTATCGTCGTGCAAAACCTCAAATATGAAAATGCGCCTTTAAAATTGTTGAAATTTAGCAACTTCCGAAGTCGAATGAACTGCCCCCAACATTCAACACTAATAAATTTCACGTGTCGTCATTTGCGTTTATCCAAAAGAAATTCGATTCCCACCGCGAATTCGTCACATCAATTTTGCAAATTCCAAACGTTTCTTCGAAGTTTAATGTTAAAATTTGAATTGTCAATTGGTTTTTTTTTTTGAGAGGGGGGGGGGTCCTTTCCATGAACCTTCCGTTTTCGGCAGTTTCTCGCGCCATCCCCTCACCGTCCAAAAACGTTGTCATCGACAAACAAAAATATCTCCTAAAAAACATGGAATGTGTCATGTTCATCATCAATATTCATGTGTTTTTCGAAATAATCTTCGAGAAACACCGAGTTATGCTCGAACCACGATTAGTATTCAATTGTTGTGCGAGGTTTGCATGTTGCAATGAACATTCGCGAAGTCTACTCGCGTCGGATGCAAATTCGTCGATTCGACGTCGCAATACTCCAAAAAGCGATCACGTGTTTTATGAGTCCAAAATAATACCATTCGATTTGTTGTCGGAGGTTTTCTTCAATGGGCCTCCCCCTTCCTGCAGTCAGTCCACAAAGAAACATCAATGATTCACTTCTATTGTTGACACATCCCAAAGTACAGTTCGAATTGTTCACTTTCTTTAATTCGTAGCTTTGTAGCTTTGAGTTTTCCTTGAATTCGTTGTCTCGAGATCATAATGAGGCCATGGCTACAGTTCGGAATGTAGTGGCCGAATAAAATTCGAATCTCCAAATATTCATATTTCGAGATTTAATTGCATGCAATTACACCAAGAAAAAGTAGGGAAAAAGTATGATTGTGCAGTGGAGCACGTTTGTTGCCATACTTTGTTGAGTTGTGATCTACCCACAGGAAACTATGAATTTTTGCATTTTTTCATTCTCCAGCATTGTGAAATACAGAGGCTTCCTTTTTTAGATTGTTTGCAAGCACCATTTCTGAGATCGATGGGTTCAATAATTTTCGCATTCCGCCAAATCAAATTCACACTAATTGATAATCAATCGAAATATGGGTGGGATTAGCGCGAAACCAGACTGTTCTTCGATATTCGCAGCCAACACACACAAAAAAAGGAGAAGAAGAAAACCGCAAATTTTCTACAGTAGGTCAATGTGATCGCCGCAAAACAGGTGTTGAATAGGAATCGAATCAATTGCAAACAACGCCTGGCCAAAAACAAGCAGTCGGATCGTCTCTATTCAATCGAGTCACGTTGTAAAAATGACGGCGACAAGGTCAGGGAATCCCCCCCCCATTCAATCCTCCCTAATATGGTATACACATAAATATACATTTGAGCGAGTGCGGTGGGCAAGAGGGCGAAAACCGGCCAATCGTCGGTTTTCATTTTTTCATTGCTGCTGGCCCTCTCGTGCCGAATTATGTACATATATGTATATGCGTGTGTATATACAATTGATGATCTTTTGTACTTGGGAACCCCCTCTCTCCCTTTTACCTTCTTCTTGTTCTTCGTTTTCATCTTTTCTGTCGACGTCACAGATAGTGTATGTATGACGTGGAATTTAAACAACTTATTGTATATGGGATTCAAGGACGCATAATTGATGCGAGGTTGTTGGGCTTTGTAGAATGTGAAATCGGAGAAGCGGCCCAAGATGATCGACTTGCATTCTTCGCATGGAATCTACGATCAGAATTTCCGGAACGACCACTCAGTTCTTGCAAGATCTCGTGATTCCGAATTCGGTGTTTCTCAGAGTGTTTCTGTACGTACACAAATCAAAAAACGTTGTTTTATTTTGCCAATTTCCTTGACACTCATCGAACAAAGCAACATGTTGCGAAGAGACGAAACAGCTGACGATCGAACTATCAAATATGCCAATTTTGGTGTTGCCGGCAGTTTTCCAAGCGGCCCCTTTTTGATGGTCCCAAACAACCATCCCGTGTGTGTGTTTTTAAACTACAATCTCCTCGTTCTGTTTGTTTCAAAAAGTGTTCTGGAATGTTTCGCGGAAGCGTTTAGAAATTCAGTCGACGCCATTCAAAAATAACTCGCCCGCCTCTTTTTACAACCCCTCCTACTTCTCCTTCTTCGTCGCTTTTTGCACGTTCAACTCTTTTTATTTTCTGCAAAATCAGTTTTTAAACACAAAACGCCCGTGACACATTTTGATTTTCTGATCTTCTCAATGTTCGGGTCACAAATTGCACACAAACATTCACGTTTCGCTCGGCGGACCCGCAAGATAGAGGAGCAGTGCGATCGAATATTTGTTTAGTTTGTTGTGCTCGTGCTCATTTTGCTCCACTAGGCGTCCGACCGGGTCGCGGATAGGGCACAAAATGTTCTCCCCATTCGATTCGATTCATTCGACGAATCGGCCATGTGTGTATGCTTTTTCTTCATCCAGCAGTGCCAAAATTTTGGTCACTCTTTGGACTGGAAAAACCGGATGTGTAAGAATGAGTATGCAACTTTTGATCTACATACCATCTTCCCCGCTCGAACGAGATCAAATCGATTCGTGCCGATTTTTTGTCGATTTCCGCCAAAAACAATCGAAGTAGATCAGATGAGGCTATCTGGATGACGAATCGATCTAGTGAAGACGAATTGAATTTCCTGACTAGAAAAATGGATGATGGGGTCATTAATTTCATTGTCAACTAGACCTAATCACTGCGAGACCACACCGTTGAAATCGAGAAAAGGTCAAATATCTCATTTCTTGTTCCCGTTTAAAGTTCGTCCTCATTTGTTCAGGAATTTTTTTTTTGAATTTCTGATCTCCTCATTATCTCGCAACATGCACGTTGTCACAAAGAAAAACGTTGAGAACTTGGCGAAACAATGTTTAACAAGATTGTGTGAGGAGACGAAACACGGAACGAACAAAAAACGAACCACGGAACAAACAATGCAAAGTTCAAATAGCGATTCAATAAAAAAAATGAATATATTCGCCGCTTTCGGCCATAAATGTAAATGTGTTTTGATTTTCTTAAAGAAGGACAACCGAGAAAAGGCCAAAATAATGGTTTTTTTGTGAATCTTTTGGCCATTTCGGGTCCCATCTTAAAGGATTTTCATATGATTTTTGAGGATCTCGAATGTTCAAAAAATACTGACGGATATGTGTTTTATTCTCATTGTTCATTTTTGTGCGTCCTCCTATGAGAACCACCCGATTTTCAAACATGTTCGTTTCTAGGCCAAATTTTATCGTTTAATGATCAAAAATTAAACCGAGTTTGCTCAAAAATTCATTCAAACAATGTTGCAGCTGCTCGAGTGCGTAGCGCGAGAGCAAAAGATGGAATAACTAGAATTCCTGCGGTAGAATTTGTTCATTCCATTTTTGAGAACCGGATATTCCAAACAGACAAACAGGGTTCATTTTTTAAAAACTCCATTAAGTTGATGATTGATTCCGAACCTCTTAAAAACATTTTGAATCGAAAACATCGAGAAACAGTTTTCCACCCAATTTGCATTGATCATTTGATCGACCCCTTGTCAAACGACAATAATATCAGCAAGGGCGACAACGAAAATTCGCCCTCGCTCCTAATTATATATCATCGTCACTTTTTGTTGTTTGATCTCGTCGATTCACAATCGTGCGGCTGACAAACAACACAAATTAGTGGCTGATGGGTTGCAGCATTGAAGGGTTCGAAAATTTTCGTCTGAAATTCTTTTCGAACACTCTGCTTTTTGCGTATGTCTGACTAAAGTGCATTCCGGAATTGGGTGTACTCTTCGTTCTCCTTCTTCATGGTTATGATTTTTAACAAAAGCCCTTCCCCACGTCAACCGCAGTTTTTCTCCTTGTCGTTGAGTAGCACACTGCTTGATGGGCGGGGCCTCATCATGCCTATGTATGGCTGTTGGCTTGCTTCCTACAGAAAGTTCGCTGCTCTACTCGATCCGAGCATTTCATCGGTCAAATTTTGTCTTGCTCTTTCATTATTATTGCTCACTTCCACGATCTTTTGATCTCGTGCTGTATTTGAATTTGAGCTGCTCGTACAATTCTATGTTTGCCGCGCTCTCCAAAGAATCAATTGATGGACCGAAGACTGCGTACCGCATTGCGGAAAACAACATATTTGACGCGCAAACTCAAATATTTGTGAATTGCTGCTTGGAAACTTGTTACAATGCGAAAATGTTGAGAAACTCTTTTGTTAAAGCGTCGGCTCCGTAAATCAACATCGATTGAATCAGCTGTCCACCAATGCGAATTTCGAATCATGATTTTTAAACATCATGTTTGGCAATGCACTATGTTACACACTCGTTACACAGCCCGCTTCCATACATTCATTCATTTTGCTATAAATATGTAGTTGCGCAAATACATAGCAAAGTATTTGCACAAAAAGTTGCGTGCGAAACTCAAAATCAGCCGAGGTTATATCATCGACGCCATCGAAAATACGAATTCATTTATGTTGAAGGTCAAATCTCAGATTTGTCGGATTGATTGCAGCGCATAAATACTGTATATTCTCACATGTCTGGTGATATTCAAGACAGTCCAAATAGTTAAGAATCAAACCCACATGCTGGTATTTATTTTTTATTTTTTTTTTTGATAACAATCCCAGTAGGACGCATTCGAATGTGTTCTTTGTCTGTAGACAATATCTATAAGATTAGGAATATCTTTGAAAATCGCTCGCGCGGAACCTGCTTTATCGTCTTGTTCCATTCTATCCATGTCGTTTTCCTTTAGACATCCCTTATCAAATCAATATTTTATTATGTGGAATTGGTAGAGCAACTTTTGAAAATCATGAATATTATGCAAATCAATTCGGTCTTTTCAATGTTTGACAGCGTTGTGAATTCAATTCTCCAACCGGTCCTTTTTCGCGATTTACTTTGTGATCTACCGATTAGATGAGATAAGATACATTTGAACTTTGAAAGTTTGATCGCACTGCTAACAAATTGACTCATGTTTGTGTATTTCGTTTCTCGAATGTTATATGTGTTGCCGAATGTCGCCTTCCTTCTAGAAATCGTCCAACCATTTCAAAGATCATCTACGAGATTCCGACGGTGTCTGGGATTTTGAAACGATTTTAAAAGATTCTATTTCACAACGAATCAAGATCATCGGCGAATCGTTTCAATAAGATGACAATCAAACCTACAGTAACCCTTTTCTCTTGACAAATCAGATCCCACTGAAATTTTGGTTAATACAAAATGTTCAACTTTGAAAGGTTAATCGATTTCATCGGAACGCGAATTCGATGAAATATAATTGTATATTTTTATGGAAAAAAATGTTTCAATTTGTCCAGCAAATATTGCCACTAAATGTTCGATCATTGGTTTTTTTTTTACTATTACCAAATCAGAGACCATTGACTACTTGAATTTTTTTTTCAATTTTGCTAGCTACCAATTTATTGGTCCCATATAATCAAATGCTCTTAAACTCAGTCATTTTGAGCTTTTAAAAATAACCAAAGAATTCAAAAGTAAATTTTAATTATTACGCTCTTTCACGTCATGTTCATCAAGACTCTTCTAAATTAAGCACTAAGCTCAATTAGTTTTTCTTTTCATACGAGACACAAGGCGACGATTCAAATGATACAGTAATTGCACAAAAAATTTCTTGACTATTTTTGTTCTGGAATACAGTATAGTCTTATTAATAGACACATTCGGATTCTGTTATCAGATTTTCCTTGCAAATTAAAAAAATACATATCCAACAATGATTGGCAAAAAAAAAAAAATCCAATTCAGCCACCACGTGCTCACGCGCGCGGCAATAACCCTGATCAATGAAATTGTCTTTGGTCTCTATTGGTCGGCGAGAAACACTCTTTCCGGGGCGGCGGCAAACAGTTCAAAAAATCAAAAACTGATCGGATTCGCAGGCGGGCGCGGCGAAACGCCGCCCATTCGCAACACAATTGTCGTTTCCTCCGGCTCCTCCATCTTCTTCTACTCTTCCCCCCCCACGCCTCTCCTCGTTTCAACCCCCGACGAAACAGCTGCAGTGGGGCAGCGGCACGCATGAGGTTACAGTCGCCCACCGAATTCCGGTCATTGGACTTTTCGATTCATATACATATTATTTTTCATATACATATTATTTTTCATATACATATTATCGCCCGCCGACTATTTTTTGCTCTACCAAACCACACAACACTCAAATCGAATTGTCCGAATCGTCGTTTTTTATTAGCTTCATTTTATTGCCTTCAGTATTTGTTTGTGGCATCGTAAGAAACAATTATGTATGTTTTTTTTTCTGCAAAAGAGCCCCCCTAAGCGTGCCCTATTTACTTCAGATTCCCCCACCGAAGCTCGTCCTTCTTCACATCTCCCTATTTTTTGCAGAAGAGAGAGAGAGAGAGAGTAATGCCCAATCGTTTTTGCTTCCTTGTTACTTCGAGTTGCCCTTCATATTTTTCAAGGATTTCAATAACAACAACGGGGCGTGGCCAAAAGGATGCCACGCCCACTTTTTTTTCTCCAAACTGATTCGCTTGATTTGACTCAATTTCGCTTATATTTTATTGCATTTTTTTTGGATGGGAGTGCTGGGGGCGGGGGCTCTCTGTATTTTCCGGAAAACTCGACTGAAAAACAACAACATGGGACGCATTTTGCACTCGGAGTCGTCGGCTCATGCACACAAACACCTCCCATTCGGTGTTATTGCATTATTTGTGTGTACGTTGTTGTTGTTGTTGTTGTTGTTGTTTTTTTTTTTGTGTCCGCTTATTTCCTGCAAAAAATTGTTGCACATCCCCCACCGCTGCGTGCAATTCCCTCTGTTTACCCATCGGCAATCGGTTTTTTTGGACTCGCTGTTTTTAAAGGCACATTCGTTCTGGCGAGAGATGAACTCACCCTTGGATTCTCTAGTTGGGATGGGTCAACCCAAAACAAAAAATATTGAAACGAGTGCGGCCACGCCCCACATATCTATATATTTTTTTCATCGTTCACTGCATTTGTGCTTTTTGCTCCTAGCAGCAGCCGCAGCTTCTCCTAGTGCTTGCTGCCGCTCCGAAAAGGCCAAGAAAACAATTTTTCGTCATTCGAGTGCGCGCTTTTTGCAGGACGAGCGAAAAGGACCACAAGCATTTTCTCGTGGTCCTTTTACGCGAGAGCTCGCTCGCTTGCTCGCTCGCTTGCTCGCTCGCTTGCTCGCGCCACCATCGCCTTGCCGTTATTGTTGTTGTCGTCGTCGTTGAAAATAAATTGGAAGTACGCTTGCAAAATTCCCAAATAATATTGAACTACCGTAATCCATTCTAATATTTTATTTAAAAGCGAAAGCGATTCCACGTTTCCGTTAAACGCTCGTTTTCACACAAAATGTGTCGAGTTCATTTCCTCGATTTCCATTTTTTTCTGTCAAAAAATTCCTGCTCATCTCAATGTTTTTTTCTAGAATTTTTGATATTTGGCACGTACTTATCCAAAGATCAATTCGACGGATTATGCAAAATCAAGAGTGAATCGAAATAATAATAAAAAAAAGACTAGAGAGCGAGAGAGACGAATATTATTTTTGTTTCGATGCCTATGATTCATTCACTGTCATCAACATAATCTACTTGCCGCGATTATTCGAGTGATGTCCTGCGGCGGCGGCGACGACGCGTTTCAATCGAATCCGCGAACCTTCCGATGATCTATGATATTTTATTCCTTGTTTTGTTTTGCTAGGCTCACTAGAATTTTTCTCATTTTTTTTATTTTCGGTCTGCTTTCGATGTATTTATATTTTTTCGTGCATCATTTTGCTCTATGAGCCCCGAAAATTGTTTATTGTGTGTGTGTGTGTGTTCACTATCCATTTCCCGAAAAAACGAGACGTCGTCGCCGTCTCTTTTTTTTTATAGCGTCCGCGATCTCTGAGCAAAAAATCTGATGATTGGTGCCTTTTGAGAATTTTTTTTCAACGCTTTTTTGTCGAGATCTCTGAAATTCGTGGTTCTCTTGACAATCGTTCAATTTCAGATAATTATGAGCCCACATCAAATAATAAATATTGACGATGAATCTGGAGCGAGTACGGCGTCGCAAAACGAGAATTGCTCGCCAACGTCACCATCGGATTCCCATAAGCCAAAAGTGAGTGAGTTTAGCGAGCCGCTAGAGTCTAGTTATTCGGCATAGACATTCGATATTTTCTGGAAGCGTGAAATTCGAAGTTTGATGGAAGAAAAACATCAAAAGATTGAAAATATTTTCGAAAAAAAAAGAAAGAATTTCCAATAATTTATATATTTAGTTTTTTTTTTAATTTGTCAAATTCGATGCTGAAAATGACAAAGTTTTTTTTCCGAGAAATTGCTGGTCGAAAAATTTTTGATTTCGGAGCATTTGGAATGGTCAATGATTTTTTGAGCCTTTCATCTCTCATTTTGGACCTCATTATTATGGAAATTACGAATGAGATCAAACACGTTTTTTTTGAGTAAATGTCCGGGTGAAATTTTGCAGGGATGAAACGAGTTGGTCTGATTAGTTTTGAATTCAAAAAAAAGAAAATCATCAACAAAAAAAAAGTCTCGGCGATTAATGTTCAATTTCGCACATCTCAAAATCCGATTTATTTTTGCATTTTTTTTTGTTTCGTTGCGGAAACATTTTGGAACCGCAAACAAATGATTCAGCGGAAATGAAATCGGATTTCGATGAAATCCGGTTAGCAACTACATCTGTACCATCTCCCATTTTCAGAGCCGAATTCTCTATTGTCGAAAATGCGAAGGCCACGGCGAGAAAGTGATTCTGAAGAACCATTCGCCCCAATGCCCTTATATTTTGTGCAATTGCAAATCGGTTCGCGATTCCAACCGACATTAAGAAATGATCATCTGATTCGATTTCAGTGCGAGAAGCTGAATTATAAACGACTGAAATCGTTCAACAAACGAAATAAGGACAAAATCGAGCTCGCCGCCGCGTTGAATGCCAAACGACACGCGACTAGCGAGACGATATCAAGTTTCGACGACGAGGACCAAGGTTCGTCGTCAACATTTTGAGTCGACCCATTCACATTTGATTATTTTCTTTCTCTCCTTTGCCTTTTCGTTTATTTTCGACACAAAATCAGAGGCCTCAAATTAATATCAATGGCCAAAAATCGGCGACAAACTTTATTAGTTCCAATGATTTAATCGCGAAATTTGTGCATATGTAATTGTTTGAGAGCAGACTAAATACACCAATTGGTTTCTGAGATTTTAATTTGAGGGCGTTAGTCAAAAAATTGATTGAGAATATCTCGATGGCAACTATCGTTTACGCCTTCAATTTTTTTTTGAAAATCGCCAGAAAATTGCGCATTACTTCGACGAATGCTGTCAACATTTTGCTCCGACCACGATCAAAAACCATTATTTCTGATGGTTGAGCTAGAATAAAATGTTGATAAGAGACGAAACATATGGGAATGATGCTTGATCGACCCCATTTTCTTGTTTTCTTTTTGTCCCCTAAACCCCCGCTCCAGTTGGCGCTCGACAAAGTCTGTCTGCGGCTGGCAATAAAGTGCAATATCGGTGCTTTAATACAAAGAACATGTATTTATATATAGGCCCAACAAAAACATCATCATTTTGCAAGCGAATGAACGTCGAGTTACGGTAGATCATTCGCCCCCCTCTCAACTATGCATTCCGTTTTTCAATTTGTTTTCATTTTTGCCCCCACACTCGTCCCAACTCAATTGGTAATCCACAAAATGTCGTAATCAGCTATTATTTTCGAATTGACGTAAACCCCCCCCCCCTTCTTTTTTTGACAACAAAGACCACCAAAAAGCAGCTTCCATCCTTCAGTTTTCGCCGAAGACATTTTGGATTTTCGATTGATATCGAGCGGTTTCTCATCAGAAATGATGACTTTTCGCAATGACCAATAATCGGATTGCAATTGATAATTTTGCTGGACAATGTAGCTGACTTGATCAATTATTTGGTGGTCGTTTGAAATGTCGGCAGATTCAAATTGCCATTGTTGTTTTCTGTGCTCATGCTGTTCGAATGATGGGTCTTCTCGTTTCATATGCCGATCACGTGAGCTCATCAACAACACCATTTGTTTATAAATTGAAAATGGAAGTACTCGTTTTGTCAGATTTTACGCAAATTTTAAAACCAACCAATTGTTGAATTTGATTTGAGAACCCCATCGTTGAGGTGGGTCTCACAACGACCGAATCCACTAGGCGACCTCGCTTGCGAATTTTTCCGAGAAATACCAAAATTGTTCATTGTTCGCGCCGCCAATTGCAATGTAAAAATAGAACTCCCACTAATTCCCATATTTTTTGTTATTTTTGTGGAGCCGCGTTCTCGTCCGCCGGCGTTTAATCCGAAACGACCAAGTGCATCTATCAAAAACCAGCGTCGGTTACTGTAGTTGTTGGGAGACGGCAAAAAGGGCACTGATCTGCTCGGACTCGAATGGGGTGAGGACGCGACGGCGAAATGCCCTTCGTGTTTTTCAGAAACGTCGCCTCCACCAACACTCAGCGACGCGCGCGCGCGACGGCTTGTTTTTAGTGCAACTTTTGTGTATTTGCGTGAGTGTGTGTGTGTATGGGCCTTCGATTTTTTTTCCTCTCCAAATGACGGACGGCTCTAAAAATTGCGCGCTATTCGATCGAGCGGTCTCGGTCGCCTCGGTCTGATATTCGTCCCACTCGCGATGACGACCGCCTTTTCAGCCGAGCCGAGCCATTTCGACGAGTGAAAGTACAAAACTCGTCGAGTCCCTCCCCTCTCGTTTTACTCCCCCCCCCATTCATTCCCACATCATCCCAGCCATCACCGCCGCCTCCGTCGGCAGTTTGAAAATTCTCCCGCCAATGCCCTAGTTTGTTCCGAATACGGTAGTTAAACTTTTTTTCGAGAAATGACGTCAATATATGAGACTCGAATTTCCCCCGCCGATATGCAATTCTTCTTAGTCTTCTCGAATCTCCTATTTTTTTGAGTAATTCCAATGCGAAAATGTTCAAAATCTGTAATTATCATGACTATTAGTCAGCCAAAATCGTTGTCTTCTCGAAATTTCTTTAAATCAAAAATCGCCGGAAGTTCGTAATTTTCTCAAACGTGTGAATAAAATAAAATCTAACTAGAAAAAAAAAATAGATTTCAAAATTTGTATTGGTTTCCCATATCAAAAAATTGTCGGTCTGATAACATTTGTATTAAAATGTTATATATATATATGTACATCACTCACTCGCAGTCGATTGAATAAGACTAGACTCTATTAGAGACGGCGCACACAATAATGAAATGTCTCATCGCGCTGATCATAACAAATTCGCGATTTGTTTGCTCTCGTGCCTACTCAAAAGTCTTTTTGAGCTCTTTCCCTCTCATTTTCTCTCCCTATATGGCTCATTATGATCTAGAATAGCGAGCAAACCATATTGTCAAATTACGCCAATTGTTTGCAGAATCGTCGCGTCGCTCATCATTCAGCTCGAAAACCTCGTCACCTGGCATGGATTCCGACAATAATGTAATCTTTTGATCTTTAAACTTGGAAGCGCGCTCGCGCCGGCGGAATTGGAGGAGGCGGTCTCGGGTTGCCACGGCTACCAGGCTGCCCTCATGCCGGAACAATCTAATTTTTCATCGGCGAGCCGCCGGCTCCCACCTTCTCGAATTGTTTCTTTTTGCCCACCATCATTCATTAATATAATTTCAGGCATCATCATCGTCGTCCGGCGGACTTGAAGGCCGAAGCATGTCACTTGGCGCGATGACCGTAATGTCGTACGACATCTGGAAGGCCAAATGTGCATCGGAAAAGAAGCGACTCGAAGAGGAGAAGGCGAAGAAGGAAGGAAGCACCGAGCCGAAGCGATCGCCGTCGCCGGTGCCGATTCGCAAACGCGCTCACACGTTCGTCGCTCAGCCGAGGGTAATTTTTTGATGTTATAATTTTTGATTTTGTCGCCGGCCAAAACTGGGCAGCTGAAATGAATAATGCCCAACACGTCATTAGAGATCTATGGTGGTGGTGTGGTTGGGAATGAAACGAGACTCTAGCCGAATCTCAATTAACTCATTTTCAGGTCAATCGCACTGAGGATATTCCGGTCGTCGCTTCGAAAAAGATGTCGGTTGATGAGAAGGGCAAAGGCAAATACATTCTTTTACCGACGATCCCCGCGATGCGCATTCTCGTCGATGCCGAAGAGGATAAGAAGCCGATCGAGCCAGTCGCCGCTTCAGTTTCGGTGGCGCCCGTCACCGCCACCACTCCAGTTGCGGCTCCGCCAGCCACCACAGCGCCGGTCAGCCGGCCATTCCAATTGCCGGCGAGTCTTCCGCGCCCGTCGCCGGTGGTGGCGAATCCCACCATTTCGCCACTGATGTCGCCATTCAAGCCGATTGCTCAGCAGCCGCCGACGCCAATAATCACGTCGGTACCGCAACCGAATCCGCTCGGAAACTTGTCCACTGAGCAGATCATCTCCTCATTGACCCTTCACAACACCATCCTTCAGCAACAACAGAACTCTCAAATGATGCAAGATTTGATAACGAGCCTCGCGTCCGGAGTTCAGCCATCAGTTGACGTCCTCTCGATGCTTCGCATTCAGCAACAGGCTGCCGCATTGACCGCGCAGCTTCAGGCCCAAGGAATCACGCTGCCAGCGTCGATTCCGAAGACACCGCTCTCGATTCCAGTCGCAACCAGCGCCAATCTGCTCTCATCATTCCTCCAGCCTCCAGTTTACTCGAACCCAGTGTAGATCAGGTCGTGTCCGATCGTTTTTGTGTATACCGCTAGTCATAACAGCCAACTCCCAAAATTCCGTTAGAAGCTTCCCACCGCTAATTCCATTTTTCGTGTGGTTTCGTTCCGTTTGTTTACTCGTTGTTAATTTATTTTCCAAACCGTTGGACAGAAATTCATCTCATCACATTTTTTTTTGGCTTTCCCCCTCAGGCATCATCACCAATTTTTCGTCTGAAATCATTCGCAATGCTGCAAATTTCGGTTTTGTGTTATACACAACTTATTAATGTAAATATGAAATCTCTCTCTCCCTCTCTCTCTCTCTCTCTCTCTCTCTCTCTCGCAGTCGGATCACATTTGTACAGATTTGTTTTTGTCTATTTTTTTCTCATGTTTTGAACATCAATAAAATATACATAATAAGAGGTGTTACGTGAATGTGAAAAGAAAATAGTATGGAATCGGATTAGTGAGGTTTCGACGATTATTCAGCTTCATCCAACTATAGAACTTCTCGAAATTCCATGAACTACTATTTGCGAAAAATTTTCGCGTTCTTGGAATATGTAGTTCTTCTTCTTTTTTTTTTGAAGATGCCATGTTCTTCAAAATACGTGACTCGTCTGAATAAAATTGTCGCAAAATATCGTTGAATGTTCCAAGAAAACGGTTGTGTTTTGCTCAAAATGGAGAGGCAGGCTTATCGATGACGTTTGGCGATCAATGAGCTCAAAATAATGAGCTTGCACGCAGGAGTTGAGACTTTTTCGAACGGGCAATGAACAACATTACTTTTTCGAAAACGATTGACAATCTTAATATGAAGGAAGAAAAATTGTCTGAAATCTTTCAAATTTCAAGGTGCCTAATTTTAGGGACATTAAAGGCGCACGAGGTTTCGACGATATCACGTAACGAAAAGGCCAGGGTTCAAAAATTTAGTGCTTCGACGTAGAAAATGAACACCATAAATCAATTGGCGTTTGGCCGAACCCCTCAAACCAATATTCGTCAGGAATGTGCGATACAGTTAAATATGTTATCGACGTTCGCCGGGCATGCGTCGTCTTTCGCTATGGTCTCGTCACATGAGAATTCCGATTTTGTTATTTCCACATTAAATTTTGATGCGTTGGACAATTTTCTTGAACTTTCATTGAAAAAAAAAAGAAGCAAAATGAAGCATTGCAAATAATCAGCTACTCCGCGCGAGACCATTGGGAATGGTGCATGCTCGTAAATCTACACCACCCATTTAGTCAGACTGAATAATCGACAATGAAACCCGATATTTCCCAGAAAAAAAACGATATAGAAAATTTTCGTCAAATTTTGTACTTTCTCACGAATTTCTTATGTATGATTTCACCTGTGGTTAATTGCATTTTATGAAGGTGGCGAATTGAATCCGACAAATATTGTCTAGTCTGATTTCTATTAGTCATAAAGAGCGAAACTCACAAACATCTTGCCCAAAACTTCCGATGATCGTTGATTCGTAAGCAGAGAGAGAGAGAGAGAGAGACAGAGAGAGAGAAACACGCGAGGGGCGATGCTGTTTTTTGAGCTTCTACCTCTGCTTTTCTCCACATAATTAGACATGTCTGAAACTAAATTGTTGTTTGCGCAGCTGAATTTTTTCCTTTGCCGATCGGAAGCTGATGAAAATTGGGGAAAAAATTATTGACGAAATTTTAAATATTGCGAAATTCTCATTCGAACCGGGGACATTCATTTCGAAATCAACGTTTTTTTTTGTTGCTTCAAAAACCAATTCTAATTCGGATTAGTGCGCGAATTTAAATCTTTTACGCATTAAACGACACGTTCGAAATCATCAGCTGAATGCTCGAAAACATCGGCTCAAAGTTCAAATTTCCCATTTTTTCTTTTTGGAAAATTTCATAGTGAAATGCGAATCGAAATATCGTGGTTCTTAAAATAGAATGGTTTAAATAAGAGATCGGTTCTTGAAAATGGCAGAATTCGTCGACATTTTCCCATGCTAATAAATTATTCAAATTTTGCCACTGTGGTATTTCAGCTTTTCAAAATATCTTGAACTTTTGGATATTGCTTGCAAACGTTTTGGAAGCAATTGAAAATTTCTAAAATAAGAAATTCGAAATATGAACATTTTTTGAGGGGTGATAAAATTTTTTTCAGAAAAAAAATCAAAGTTGCTTATTCGTTTGAAAATCATGCGCCTTTAAAATAGTCTCGAACCGAATCTTAAGTTTGACAGCGGTATTGGCTTCCAAATGTTACCGGGACGGAGGACTTGGCAAAGGCTTCCATTCTGGCGGCCGCCACCCGCCCGCGGTCGCGAATTGTTCTTCCATGACACAATTCACGTCCACCATTATTTCGAAATTATTTATTTATTATTTTTATGAGATTTCCGAGTATTTCGCCGATTTATTAGAAAAACGAATTAATTATATTTTTAAAAATAATTAAATGTTTGGATGAAATAAAAATGCGAAGAATATCGTTGCGGTTCGATGAATTTAAAGATTTTATATGTACGGCGAGCTATTTAATTGGTCGCCCAATCAATAAGCTCCTTCTACGCCATATTGAACTTTTGTTGTCGACCAATGAAAACAAATGAAAAATTATGATTTTTCATGTTATGTCCTTAAGAAATCGCAAATGTAATGATGTTTTTCCATTCGAGACCCAAAGCGGTAATTCAAACATTCAAACATCAAAAATAAAATAATATTTCTAATTTTATTAAAAAAAAAATGCGGGAGGACGGGTGGAAGACTGGGACAACAAGTTAGGCCATCTGCAAAACTTTAATTCACAATATCAAATTATACACTTTTCAAATGAAACAATCGGGCTCAAATCTCTGCACATGGTCTGGCCCGTATCTGGTGAGCACTAACATCCCAGGCCGACTCGACCATGTTCTGCCTACCCTAGTTGCCAACATTTGCCACGGTTGCGAAAATTCAAATGCAATGGTTTTTCGAAAATACGGGAAAAATTATTTCGTTTTATTGGATTAGAAAATGATGGAATTGTCGAATCTGCAAGGATTTTGATGAGAACAATGCTGGCTTCTTTATGCTCCAACTCCCCCCCCCCCTCTCATTTTGTACTGACAATTTTCTTATTCCAAATATAGCCTCAAATGCCACCATCTTAGATATTTGTTGTTCGCGCATTGTGCTCCCGTACGTTGTGCATTCATAAGCATATTGTTATATTTGCGCAACGAATTACACCGCAACGTTTGACACCGTATTTGACACCGTACGAGAGCGCGCATTTATTCAATTTCCCATTTCGAAGCATGCTCCGATATCTGCTACTATTCCATTTCGCGATTGCAGCGCCGCTCGCGAGTACCACAATTCCAAGCACGATTGCCACTCGAGTCATTCCTTTGGCAAACTCGATTGAAACCAAATTGCCGTTCCTCAGAGGTTTGCCAATTGCTAATAGTTTTTTGTTGTTGTTGCAAAATTCCAGAATTTCAGGTGTCGACGATTTGAATAAAGAGGAGTTCTTCGAGATTATTCGCGACGAGAAGCTGAGCAAAGCGGAAATTTGGAAGCACGTCGAAGAATGGTCGAAGAAGCAGCCAGAAGACGTCCAAATGAGCGTCATCGAATTCCATCAGAAGCTGTCGGAACACGTGGATAGTTCGAAAATGAGAGTTCAGAACATTGTGAGGAGTCTTCCGGAGGCGCTTCACCGATTGCGGCAAATTGTGGAAGACGTGGAAATCACACGACTTCAGGTGAGCATTCAAACTCAAATGAGCAATCAAGGGGGGGGGGTTTAATTCACTGCTCAAGTAGGTGATGTCATTCGTGATTTTTAACCTTCTTTTTTGAATAATTTTTTTTTGAATTTCGGAACGTCATTCATTTATTTTTTATTTTCAACAGCTATTTCAAACAAAGCATTTCTGAAACAGTGAACTCCAATTAATCATTTCGTTTGCAGGAGAAAAATCGAATAGCGAATCTTTATTCATCTCTCGAAGAAGATGTCTCGAAAACGCTTCAATTCATTGTTAATATGGTGTCATTTGAGAACAACGAAGGCAAAATAATAGAGCAGAAGCACAAAATTGCGCGGCTCAAGAAGGGCGGAATTTGGACAGGAAACTCGCATGCAACAACTATCTTTTAAATTTATCAATTCGATATATTTATTATAATTATTAAATTATTATTAAAACATAACAAAGACAAGTGAAATGAGAAGACACCGGCTTGAATCACTGATTAGAATTATCAATACAATTACTCAATTCCCTTTTTCGATTGAAGCTTGTTAAGCGGACCATTGGAGTAATGCTTCGACGCTTTATTCGTCCGTGTTGATCATTTTTCGGACATGGGCTCTCTGGGGATGTTTGAGCACTTAGAAGACGGGATTCTCTCTGAAAATTGTCAGCCATCAGAATCTTCTAAATCGCATTTACCTTGAATGCTTCTCGTCGAAAGTGCTCCTGCTTGGCGGTTTCAATTCGAACCCAATGCGGAACATCCGGAACCGCGATATCGATGATCATCTTGGAAGCGAGGATGATATGCTCAAGAACAACAATGATAAGAATTTGGCCGCCCCAACTCAAATCCGGCCAGATTCTCTGCACCAATCCCGATTGGCCGATTAGTGCGCAATTCACGATGACCCCGAGAATGCCGAGGACCTCCATCGCCTTCTGCCAGGCTCCGATATCCTTAACCCGTCGTCCGAATGGCCGTTGAACGGTATTACAAAGTTTGAAGGCGTCGACCCGGATTTCGATGAGATTGTTGATGAGAGCGCAGCCGGCTGCGAGAGGAAAAGCTGGCGAGAAGAGAAGAACGTATCCGAATTGAATGAACATCTCGAGGAAATCGTCGAGGGGTCTGGCGTAGACCGCCATGACACTCTCGAGTTCCGCCTGCGACAATTCCGGTGATGAGTCGTTGAGAGGCTTGAATTCCGGAAGAGGAAGCCGTTCGGTGGTCATTGTGAATTCCTCGCGGAAGATTGAGGATAGGGTTCTCTGAAGGCAGATTGATTTCTCGTGCTGGAAGGGGGGGGTCTTCAGACCAACCTGTTGCTGCTGCTCATCGCCTTTACGATTCCTCAATTCGACATTCTCTTCCGTCGGACTCTCCAAAGGACTTCCAAGCGTGAACATCTTCTGTGGCGTCTCCACACTATTTTGTCGTTTATTTCGAACATTCTCCACGTGGCGTCGAAGGGTCCCATCGCTCATACTACGTGTCATTCTACAACTTTCATAATTTCAGCATTTTACGCGGAATGCTTCTCACTTGTAGGTCAAACTGCTAAGCTTCAATTTCTCAAGGGTGAAAGGCACCACGATTTCCATAAAATTCTGAGTGAGTTGTCTTGTGATGAGCAATGTCGCAAGAGTCTGAATAGCGCAAATTCTCTCCAAAAATGGAAGCATTGCTGAAACGCAACCTCTTGAAGCCTCTTCATATCCCGTAAAATGAACGCAATATAGAATAATGAGCCAAACGCGGTGACAAATTGGAAAATGACAATTTTTGTAATAAGAAAGTCCTCATATTCATCGTCTGTTCGATAATTCTCCAAGTCGTTCAGAATAAGCGCAAGCTTTCGATACACCTTCTCGCTGATCACAATCATCAAGGCATAGACGATCATCGGAAGGTAGCATATCCAGCGGAACATGAACGATTCGGCGAAATAGCTGAAATTGAATTAATTCGACAAGCCAATTGAAGAGAGTCGTACAAATCAACGAAATCTTGAATCATGAATATGGCGAGCATTGCGAAGAACATTCCGACAATGCAAAGAATTGTGATCGGGTAGGTGATCACTGAAAACAATTAAACAATTAATTAATTGGGGGGGGGTCATTGAATACTAGAAGCATTTGCTTTAACAGAATTATCTATGGAATTACCATAGCGAATAATTGTGTGCTTCCAGGCGGGATAGAATGGCTCCATTCGTCCAGACACTGGATTCGGAGCAAGATAGTCTCCCTCGAATCCGGGCCTCGGATCTTGAAGATACGAATCTTGAGTGGCATCATAGGTGCCCCAACGGAATGCGAGTTCCGCCTGCACTCGCTTCCACCATTCGAGATAAATTGTCGACCAGATGCAGTTGAAAAACGCGAACAGTACGAAGCAAATGTCGGAGAGAAGCTGAATTTCGATGTCACGCCGAATCCCAACAATGATTCACCTGATACCAATCTTGTTTATCTTCTGGATTATTCTTGTACTTGAATCCTCCTAGAAACCACATCAATAGTCCGAGAAGAGTCGGGAACCATAGAGCAGTGGTGAGATGTCCGAGCCACGCGAAATACATGGCAATTTCGGTTCCAAAATAATCTTTGATTTCCTCAATCGGTTGCTCTTCTGAAACTCATTTCATGATTTCGCATTGAGGCTTCCGACGAAAAATACCGTAAGACAGAACCCATTTCTGTTTCAATTTGTTGAGCAATTCTAAATTATGCATGGCTGACACGCTTTCCACAACATTCGTCGATATTAGTCGAGGTACTGTAACAACAATTTCGATGGGCTAAGGAAAATCGAGGCGAGTACGTATGGCAACTCCTTCGGTGAATGTGATGGTCCTTGAAGGCAGCTTGAGTGATGCTCCTTCCTTGCCAACCCGCATCATGTCAATCATCTGTTTTACTAAACTATTGCAATTTTAAAGGCGCATTTGTGGGTGTGTGAGATCAACCTATCAATGTCCTTTCCGTTGGCGAGAAGAATGTGTGCTTATTCTCAATTCCGGCGAAGCATTGAGCATCTTCGAAGCAAAAATCTCGCATTCCGCCGCCGAATTTCGATTTTATCGATTTTTTGACATGACACAATTCGGCGCCTTTTAATAAACTGCAATTGTGTTCATTTTCGAGCAGAAAAAAAAATCCAGCGAATTGTACAAAAATGGAGCCGTCAAAAATTCTTCGAAAATCGCCAACAATTAATCACCTTTTATAATCAGCCGTCAAATAAATCGCATAGCAACCATTAAGTCTATGATAGCGTACTTCGAGCTGCAAATTCGGCTCGTGCTCGCGAATCTGCTGGACGAGCCATGTGACAGCCGCCTTGTTCTCAGCTTCCTCCGGCGACATTTTCATTGTGATGAGTAGATCACAATGTGTTGATGTTGAGGCATATCTAAATTTGAATAATCAATCATTCAAGATTGTGAAGTCAACCTCCACAAATCTGAGCTCAATGCGAATCGTTGTCCTTCGACAATTATTGATCCGAAAGTGGTCATGAGATCTGAAGTGTTCTCAATTGTAGGCCAAATTTGGAAACGAAAACAAATAAAGGTTATTTCGAAAATTTTCAATTTGGCTAGAAATTGAAAAAAAATTCGAATTGCTCTCATAATTGGCCAATTCGGTTAATGCAAAATAAATTCAGGATTTTTAAAACTCAAAATTTAAACTGACATAACTCAGCTGAAAATAAGAATAATTAATCGAAACAACAATAAGAATCAATGCATTTCAGCTAAACGAGGTTTGAATGAAACTCGCTTCACTAGAAAATTTATTCGAATAAAATAAGCATTAAATACAAAAACAGAAAATCCTGAATTTATTTTGTACAGACCTAATAAATGACCTGAAAATTCTCTATGAACCTCTTTTTTTTCAATTTCAAATTTTAAGCAAAAAATTTGGAAAAAGACCGCCTCCTTTGAGAAAATAAAAAATGCGAAAATTCGCATAAAAAATTGACAGAAACACGAGAAAACGGAAATTTTCGAGTTTTCAAAAAATGTGGTGTCGAATTTTTTTTTAAATACATTTTAATGTGTTTTATGTCGGAAAAATTAGTGAAACGTCGTCGAACAAACAAAAATCAATAGGCTGCTCATAAGGCGACGACGGAAATGGAGAGGCGCCCTTTTTCTCCGAATTTCCATCATTATTCTTTATGGCACTCTTCGCCCATTATTTTTCGGATGATTCTCGTCAAATTGAAATCGAGAAAAACAAGACGAGGCGACGAGGAGAACAAAAACGAACCGACACCGAATCAGGCAGAGGCAACAATTAAGAGCATTCGCCGGGGCAGATGGCTGAATGCCAATTTGACGAGATGACGGAGACGCAGACACAAAAGCGCGCAGTGAAATCCACGGAATTCGTGTCCTTATATGGTGCATGATTAGACAATTACAGACACATTTTTGTTTGTATTCAACTGCACACAGTTCTCATTTATTAAATTTGTCTCAATTTTCACAATGGGATTTGAGAAGGATTTAATCAATTCGGATCGGTGTGTTGTCATGGAAATGAGCAAGGCGTTCGAATAGATCACACAATGAGAAAGAAGATTAGTGAGGTAGTAGGTTGCTCGCAGGAAATATCTATCTTCCATGATGTATTTTTTTTAATTCTTGAGATTTTGATAAATAAATTTGATAAATTTGGAAAAAATTTGCACTTTCTAATTTCTAATATAACGCGTAAAAAGCCCATAAAATGTTCAATTGTTTTTTGGTCAGACAATCGTGGAAATTTGCAAGTTTTTTTTCACATAAAAACTGAGATCGGTCAGAGCAAAGTAGGTGAATTTTATCGTGCAATGTACACATGTTTTGAACGAAAGTTTTGTTTGAATAATTTCTTTTTCGCTATTTTTTTTTAATTGCAACATCTTAAAACGCTTACAATTATCGTCGAGAATTGCATCGCAGCGAAAATGAAAAACACATGTTGTTTTCTTGGCACAAAATAATCATACGACAAAATTCGGCTCCGGAATCGACCAGAATGCAAAATTACAGTCGGCGTCTTATTTACAGATTATCCGCAGAACGGAATTCGCACTGTGTAAATCGAAATTTGAAATATTGCCTTAGAAAAAATACGATGATCCACAATTGTTCAAAGTTCCCTTTTTGCGATGATAATACAGGGTGTCATTTAAGTTCCCGCACAACTTTGAAGACGTATATTTCTGAAACTAAAAGTCCAAATCAAACGAGACTCAAAATATTATTTATCTATAGTACAACAAATAATTATCTATTAACTCTTTTCGATTCGGCCTCCTTTCGCAGCTATGACTTCACGGAGACGCTTCGGGTAGGATGTGACTGTGGTACGCAGGTATTCGATGGAAAGATTGTCCCACTCCGCCAGTAATGTCTTCTTCAGAGTCTCTACACTTGAGTGGGGTTTTGCGTTGACCTTCTCCTGCAAGACCCTATCACGGAAAAGTCAAGCGGTTTCAGATCTGTGGAGCAATCAGGCCATTCGGATGACTTGATGAAGTCGGGAAAATGGGTCTGGCACCACTCCTGAGTAGTTTTGGCAGTGTGGGCGGGTGCTCCGTCCCGCTGAAAGACCCATATCTGCCCACCGAAATGCGTTTGGGTCCAGGGCATCACATGCTTCTCCAAAATGTCCCGAACGTAGACTTCTTTGTTCATTTTCACTCCCTGATCCACGAAATCCTGGGGGCACATCCCGGTTGAGCAGATGGCACCGAAAACCATCACACTGGCAGGATGTGAGGCTCGATTAATTGTTTTTCCTTTCTCAGAAGCTTGCTGGGATGTCTGGGCAAGTACTCAATGGTTTTGTGAGTAGAATGCCGTCTCCACAGTGAATAGCTTCTCGTCGGAGAAGACAGTGACGAGATCTTGTCCAGACCGCGTGCGAGCAAGAAGTCGTTTTGCTTTTTCGAAGCGTCTCTGCTTGTTGACGGCCGATAGAATTGCCGCTTTTTGGACACGATATGGGGTCAGTACAAGCTTCGTTTTGACGATTTGTTCCAAAGCGAAGATGCTCATTCCCATGTCTGACGCTATCTTTCTCATGCTCCTGTGGGGGTTTCGGCTGATCCTCGATTTGACGGCGTTGATCTTCTGAGGAGTGGTTACTGAGACGAGTCTTCCTTGTCTGGGACGGTCACTGGTCGTATTTAGCTCCTTGAATCGTTTGATGGTGTCATAAACCGTTCTACAAGGCACACCGACCCGTTGAATGATGTCTCTCAGGCTCACATTTTGCTTATGAAGTTCGATAATGGAAGCGCAATGGATATTAGCCTTCGCCATTTCTCGGAAACACATCCGAATGAGGTGAAACTTGGAAAGTAAGTAAAATATACCTTGTTCAATAAAAATAAATTGTATTGGTGTACGAAAAGTGCGTTAGCGAAGCTCTACATGGCGTCAAACTTTTGTGCGGGAACTTAAATGACACCCTGTATAGTCGGCAACGGGCGACTGCTGTACGCGGGTAGATTTACGGAGATGCGTCTTTCTCTTGGTCTCGCGCGGACTCACTGGTTATTTTGCATTTTATTAGTCGGTTCGATAATTTTTCAATCCAATGACGTTGGAAATTTTGAGGAAATGCCAAAATCATCAAGAAATTAACCGTTCGCGTGAAAAACAACTCTGGTAACTCAAAACCAATCGGATCCGACAAAATTCGACTCCGGAATCAACCTTGTTCGATTGGAAATTCTACGGATTAGATTGGAAAATTGTCGGATCCGATTGGGTTTTTGGGTATTTTCGAATACGATTGGTAATTATTCGAATTCGTTTTGTTTTAATATTTCAATTCGAATCGGATTCCACAAATTGCCAATCTTATCCGTAGAATTACCAGTCGGATAAGATTGATTCCGGAGCCGAATTTTGTCGGATCCGCTTGATTTTGAGTTATCAGAGAATGAAATTAGCGATCGCATGGCGAGACCATTTCAAAAGACGCACTCGTAAATCTACCCACGTATATATAATGAAAAACGGGGAAGCGACCAACTGTATTATCATATCCGGCCTAAACGTTTGAAATGCTCAATATGGTCTCCTCTGGTAAATGATTCCTACGAAAAAAAACAGCAGTTCTTCGTGAAAGAAAAAGAAAAAATTAAAATCGTATACGTTAATGCGAATCGTATAGGATCGAATACGATTCTGATGAATGGTTTGTAATCGTATCAGCGTATACGATTCAGATTTCGTCGCATACGACTCGGAATCATTTACCATTGGCTACATATCAAACGCATGCAAAACTACGGTATAAATCAAAGGGCATGCGATAATTGGTTAATTTGCGCCAAGAGCTAAAACTAAATGTGGCCTAAATTCTGTGAATCTCCGACAATATTTGATTCTAAAAATCGAAAAATATTAAAAGTAGGATTTTCAAAAACGAATTTCTAAATTTCCAGATTTGTAACCAAACGAGACTACGAAATTTTGATTGAGGGTGCTTCCCAGGCGATTATTTTAGCATTGCAGTCAATTGAAAATTAAATCTAGGCATTTTTCCTTAATAAGACAGAGTTCATCATGTTCCACTTTCCACGTGGCATATTTTTAGAGGAATCTGTCAAAATTGACAGCAAGATATCACATTTCAAAGAAAAATGAGACACAATTAATGAAGGAGTTGCTCGTTTCCGTTTTCAAATCTTTCACTTACTGACCAGATAGTTCAAAAACACTCGAATATACTCAACTCACCTTCAGTTTTTCTGCATTTGTTCGTCTCGAGCTCGTCGTCATTCGGCTCATTGAGAAAATCGAAATTCAGACCGAACAATACCGGCGAATTGTAGCCTGAAAATGACGCGGACCGCTGTCGGCGAAGCATTTGCCCCAGAGTCGAACAATTTTCAACTTTACACTCGCGTTTCGTTTTTGATATTTATGTTTTTCCTCCGTTTTCATCGGCAGCGGAAGAAGATGAATCGAAAAGAGAAAAAGAAGAAGGAGAAGGAGAAGTTTGATGAAAAAAATGGTGAGTATTTCTGTGTATATATTTGAGGAAAGGCAACAATATACAATATAGATTTAAAAAAAAAAGAAAACAAAAATCGCAGAAAAAATCGACAAAAATTTTAAAGACATAAAGCTGAAATGGATAGAATCCTTTGATTCATCATTAATAATTATAAAAATATGTTCATAGTGAAGTCTCTAAATCACAACTATTGAATTGGAAGAAGATGGATCGGATCGGATCGGATCAAATTAATAAGGCAATTTTGAATTATTGTGTAAATTAAGATTCGCCTGTGGCCGAATTAAACAACAACACTATCAAACGGATCGGACTATTTGACAGTTTCCTGAAACTTTTAAAAATAAAATATGTGAAAGTTTTGAGAAAACTGATTTACCATGAACGTTCACTGATAAACTATTTCCGTCGGGACGTGTTGGAGGTTCTTCGATTGTGTTTAATATAGAAATTTCTATCTGAAAAAAAAAATTAGCTTTTAACACTTTCTGACATTTTCATGCGATTTCAGAATTCAATACAAAAACTAACATTAGATTTTTATTTAAAGAAAATTTGGGCAATTTATTAAAGAATCGGGTAATGCAACCACTCAAAAATATACAAAAATTTGAGTTTTTCAGAAAATGTGTTCAATCTATGAACGAGAACATTACACATTTTCTTGATCATTCGAAAATATTGGTTATATCTTCTATCAAATAGTCCTCATATTGTCGTCGTCATGCGACTGCGGAAAAATGCGAAAAAAATATGGTAGAGGTTTTTTTCTTTTCTTTCTATTTAAATGTTTTGGTCATGAGTACTTAAATTGCACTTTTATGCTTTTGATAATGATTCATACTAAGTGATAAGAACTGTTTAAAATAATATTTGAAATTAATTGATATATCGTTGGAAAATTGAACTTACAACTCTAAGTCCCCGTTCCATAGGGTTCATAATATGCAACCCGGCTTTGTGATATATTTCAGAGTTTTCTCGTTTCAAAAACTCCTGAAGTACATAAAAATTTTGCATTTTTATAACTAAAATGAATTATCACCTTTAATTCGATTAGTTTTTTATCAAATATCGATGTTGATACAAGCCTTGAACAATAACAAGTAACGCATCCAAGGACTGTTTCGAATATCGTTCGTGCATTTATCTAAAAAAATAAGAACATTTTACTTAGCAAATGCGCAATTTGTTAAAATACCGCCTCTGCATCTTCAAATATTTTATTTATCCTATGAATCGTGTTTTCCCAAACATCTCGAGGTATCTGAAGAAAATCATGATACAATTTTTATAATATTTTTTCAGAATTGCCAATTTCGCGGCCGAGCTGAAAACTGGTCGGCCATCATTTTAAAAACACCTTCATAAACGTTGGTTTTTATTTGTGAAAATTATTTTTTAAAAAGTCCACCCCATATATAATCCGCCTAATATGTACAACTTTTAAATAAAAAAAAAGAAAACGCACCATTCCTGTGAATCTTGGCGGAAACTCAGTCTCAAACCGAACATCGAGCCCTTTTGAATAATCGCGTTGAATAAAAACTCTTCGGCATTGATTCAGAAATAGAATTTGCGTTTCCGGGTTTCCATCGCTTCCATTTCGTACCAGCACCGATGGCTGTTTTGTGGTTGGCATTTAATCAAATATTTTCTTGTGCTACTTTCTATCGAAATTCCACCAAAATTTTTCAATTTTTTCCTGCAATTAAAACATACTAAAATATATAAAATGATGGAAACGGATATGAAAAAAAATGAACCGGAAAAAACGATTCTTCGCCGTAATAAAATTGGTGCAAATATGCAGTGTGGTGTTTGCGTACGCGTGACACATTTTGCGCACCGTAACTTTAAAAACGGTTATTATACATTTTTAATGATCGCTATTTGATTCTACATTTTTTTTTAATTTTTATTGTCATTTTTCTATCAATTTAATTTCAATTTTGATAGTTTTATGCACTATTTTGAAACAATTTTAACGTAGTAATCCCTAACCAACTTTAAACGATTTTGAAAAGCTTAAAAAGCTGAAAGACGCAGGATGTAATGCACATAACCAATTTCGAGAACTTCCTATTCCCATCCCGTCCATCAATAATATTACCGCCGCCCATGTCTTCCGCCGCACATTCTTACAAGCGACCCAAAGCGGTGTCCATGGCAACGGAGAACGCCTCGCCCACCCATTCGCCACAATCTTTGTCCACGAATACAATCAAATGCATGGCTCACATATTGATAAATGGCTGTCGAAATCATTCCTCAAAAACCTTCTACTAGCCGATTTTGAAGATTCGAAAGCCACATTGGTGCAAATTGCCAGATTCTGCGCCGCCTATTATTTAGACTACGTTCTGTTTTTGCCGCGAAATGAAGAAGAACTCCCTTCTCTCTATTTATGGGGATGCTACGAAGAAAAAGGTAAGCGTTTTTCAATAAAAAGTTTTTCAATTCTAATAAATTGACAATGTATACAAGTTGGCAATATGTCAATTATGAAGTATGTGTAACATTTTGAATGTAATAAAAATCTTAATTAGAAGCCAAACGCGCCGCACACATAGAATGACGAATTTGCGGATTAACAAGACCGGATAAACTAAATAATTGAATTGCAGATATTGCCGGCAAATGGCAACTGATTGATAGGAATGAAGTCAGTCAGAAATTGCCGGCGGATTTCTCACCGGCTCTTCCGGTTCTCATTCTTGTCAGATGCGATCACCTTATTGAGGCGATTTCCTATGCGGATCATTTCGATGACAGAAGATCCGCATTAGTTTTACGATTATTAGCAGATTCACAGCATAGGTATGATTCAAATTTAATAACAAAAATTACAAAATAAATATTATTCGTCATACATTTTGTAAAAATCAACTTTTCTCATTAGAAAATTAATTAGAAACAAAATTATTATATTTAAAAAAATGAGTTTCGAAAAGTTTAGTCGAATTCTTTGTTTTTTCAGCACTAGTCTTTGCATAGAGTATATCAAATCGACATTATGTGAAAACGTGGAGATTGAAGTGGATCAAATCCTCAGTAATAACGGATCAACAAAGCAGAAATTCGCCGAGAAATTTTCTCAATCGATTCTGGAACTTGACGTTGTTCTACAACACGATCTTCTTGATTTTTACGAGAATTGGCTCATGCAAATGGCCGAGTTTGAATTCTCAAAGCTGCCTCTGGAATCGGCAGTATTTCATGAAAGCAATCCGATTTATAAGGATACTGATTATAAGAACAAATGTGAGGAAATGGTGGCATACGCAAAAATTCATGTATACTGCTATTTGTTGTTATTTTCGTTGAAGAATTCAAATCGAATAACGCAACAATTGAATTTCGCATTGAATGTAGTTTCAAATGAAAAGGTATTTTTTAATTTGATTTTTCAAAGTCAAAATGTGATTTCAGGCGACACCACGAACTTGCCCAACATCCACACTTCATCGTGTATTACTTCTTTCACTTCGCACTATTTACAGGCAAAAATTTAGTGAAGCATTAAAAATCAAAAATGTAAAATTTCAATTGTAATGTCTTCATGATTGTTTTTTTTAGCCATGTCTTTCATCGATTGCTAACCGATATAAATGCCTACTTGACGAAGAAAATGGAGAGTGTGCTATGCTCGAAAAGTAAAATATTTTCTAGACAACTTTTTTTTAATTAAGAAATGCGTTTTAGATGGTCACAAGAGGCAAACGATGATGAATTGAGAACGATTGAAGAGTTTTTTGAATTTGTTCAGGAGAATTTCAAGCAGGTAGTGCAATTTTTACGGTTTCAATTTTTTTTTTAATAAGAAGATTCGACTGAACTGCGGAATTTGATTCGTTTTGTAGAAGACTTAAGAAATTAGAGGAGTTGTTGCATAAGATTAACCTCATGAAATATTATTAAAATTTTTAGAATATTTCAGAATTCTTAATAAGTTATTGTAATTTTACAATATTTTAGATCGTTCGCCCTAATTATCTAATACAAGTGCGTTAAAAACTACTGTAGAAGCAAAAATATGTTGATTTAACAAATAATTAACAAAAACTTCGCTAACAAAGAATTTTTGGTAAGATTAACAATTGTTAACTCGCTTTCCAATTTAAATGTATCAAGTTCAGCCGTCGTAATAAACACTAAAACTTTCTTAAAAACTAATTTTCAAAAAAAATGTGTCGGACTTGCCCACCAGATTACGGTACATCCGCTCATGTTTTTAAAATTTTGGTATTTACGTGAATCAGTTTGCCTAATCACCAGCTTGATTGAATTTATGGTCATTCAATCAAATTGCATTAATTCTAGTCATCCTCACTTCCGCCATTGAGCAATACAACTCGCGAATTCTGGCTTCGTCGGATCGTTTTCAATAATGCTGATGATTATCGCGATATTCGCCAGGAGAAGAGTATTGACTGGCTGCGATCTGTATGCCTACCAAAGCAACGGGTTTGATTTTTTCTTTAATTTCCATTTTTTACTATTTCCAGTTATAGGTCAGTGATACAACAATTTCTCAAATGCTTTTCATCAACTCGCAATGGACTCCATTCGGATTCTCTTTCCTCGCTCCTGGATGTCATGCGATTCGTTTATCGATCCATCCGCATGATGTGTGTTTAGGTGGATCGGTCAACACGGATTACACATTGTCGGCGAGGGATGTTCTTTATAAACCGAATTATTTCAACGATGACGCTGCCGAAGAGGTGAAATTGTTCACACCGCGAGAAGATTTGATCACCAAATACGCCAAACGATATGATGCATTGAAATCGATGACAGTTCGAGAGCCTCCAAGACTATTCAAATCGTTTGGAGATAAACTCAAGGAGTTCTCGAAACAGCAGCAGGAATTGTCAGATGAGCTCGAAAGGGAGCGGCAATTCTTGATGGAGAGCCGAATGTCTTCAACTTCCTCAATAATGAGTAAAATGAGTAAACCGAAAGAGAATATTGACACTGGAATCGCGAAGCAAATTGAAATGCTCAATCAGAAGCTCGACAATGTTGTGAAAAAGTTTGAAATGAAGAGTAGTTACATTCGGGAGGACGATGAAGTGGACTCTGTCATCGACGATCTTCCGTATGATTATGAGCATGCTCCCGTCGCTGAGTCAACTGCGATTGATTCGATTGGCAAACTTGATCTTGGCCAATTGTCTGAAAGGATTGATGTGACTTCGCTGATAAAGCCGATTCCGAAATCAAAAATTGAAGAAGATCTTTCGACAGCCCAATCGATGGAGAATCCGATGTTCTCCAAGCCGACACCGCCCATTCCATTCGAATGGATGAAGCTTCTTCCGTTAGAGCAATCAAGTGCAAGATTCGCCGACAATTTTCTCATTTATGACGGGCGAACTCCGCGAGTTCAGTCGCAGCTCACGGTACGCCGAGCGATGACAGATCGGCAGTGTCAAACGGAAGAGGAGAAGAAGAAAGTGCTGATGGCCGAGATTCAGACTGACAGCGGATTTTTGGAGGAGTCGAAGAAAATGGCGATGGAGGTGAATCGGATGAGCAAGGACGAGATCGAAGAGGCCCTCAAGCGCATCAATTCCTCATAATTCGCATTTGTCCATGTTTTCTCAAAATAATAAATTGTAATTTGCACAGTTTTCTCAGTAAAATTTCAGGGACACTATTTTGAAACTATTTTTCTTGAAGATTAAACTTACATGTGGGAAAAAATCATTTATCGAAATTCACAAGAATATTGTCGTGTTTGAAATATGATTTAGAACTGCAATTTGAAACAGTAATATCGATAATGTTTTCAGAATGCCGAAAGGCGGCAAATCGTCGCTAACGCCGGTTTGGGCAGGCGTTCGCGAAGATCTTTACGCATTTCTTCGAATATTTCTAGTCCATAAACCAATAGTGTAAGGGAAAAGCTTGAAGAAATTGATTTTGTTTTTGAAATTTCAGATACTCGCATTTTAAAGCATTATTCCAAGCGCATGGAATGCCGACGATATTCAACGGACGGCATGATGGCGCAGAATGCATTGAGGTATATACTTTATATGATAAAATTCAAAAAGAAATATCGTGTTTTTAGTTTCACGAGGAATTATTGAAAATTAGTCAATCTTTTATGAATCCATTTATTTCCAAATTTACTCAAAGAAGTTTTTTAGTAAGTTCCCTTTATTTCTGAAACGAAATTCAAATTTCCAATTTTTTAGGAGCAACTTTACGGATTGTATATTACCTACACTTTTTACTACCTACAAAGCGCCAACTATGTCGTAAAAGTAAAAAAAAAGTAGATATTTCACGTTTTTAAGAAACTCTTTTTAGATTCGCATGGATCCCGATGGAATTCAAAGTTTTTTAAAATTGTCGCAAAAATTGAAAAATTCTGGCCATTTTGATGCTTATGCGTGTACGATGAAACTAATCCATGACGAAGCAATCAAAGTCGTAGCCTTTGTGCAAATTGTAAGAATACACTTAATTAAAAAATCAATGTCTTAAACATTTTTCTTTAGCATGATCCATCTTATAAGAAAACCTACGATGTTGATAACAGCTTTGATGATATTTTAACGGTTACCAACGTAAATGAACCATTTTCGAGTATTTCTCGGATTTTGGAATCGGACAATGCAAACGCTGCGAAAATGCTCTATCGAGTTTATAACGAGGTCTGCATTTTAGTCTGTTTTTCTGAAATTTGTATTTTTTTTAGCATAAACGGCTTTATTTGAGCAATAAGGATTTGATGGCATTTTTATCCAAAGATCCAATAAAAGAAATCGAAGAGACAATAGCGACAAAGACGAAAAACTTCTTCTTGGCCAGCCATCGTCAGAATGTTGATAAATTGGTTTTTTTTCAGCTCATAGTTTTGTCTGGAGTTTTAATAAGTTGTTTCAGAAGGTCAAGATCCCTTCAGCTGAATCTGAATTATCGAATATTGGCCATCGTCGGACGAGCATCAAAGAGCGCACGTATGGAGCGAAATTGACATTCGCGCAGAATCAACGACATCGCAAAAACGGATTGCAGAATGCCCACGAGCAGGTTTCCTTTGAGTTTGCGGATCTACCTCCAGTGGAACGCGAGGTGGAAATAACTGAAGCGTCCGATACTTACGCGAACGAGGCAGTCGTGGATGACGAACCTATGGAATTGGTCATCGAAGATGAGCTACCAGTGGAAAATGAAGTTATTAAAAAAGGAGAGATTACCCTTGATAATAAGAATAGTCCATCTTCGAATGTGAAACTTGAAAATGATCAGGTTTAGTTTTTTCTGCAATATTTTTCACTTCTTACATGCATTTTTGAATAAAAAGAAAGATCTACGGCCGAAAAATTGCTCCTCAAATTGGAAATATTTATTGGCTAACTATTTTGACATTATTTGTTTGTTAATTTTGATTAATTTGTATTTTAGATGCCGTCGGACGGTAAGAAGCGGTCTTATCGTACGCATAATCAAATGAAATGCAACCCGAAAACGTTAACGGAACGTCCTGAAACGAAACCAAAAAGGAAACGAGAATCGAAACCAAAAAAAGAGGAATCATTAATAATGGCAAAAAGAAAGACAATTGTGAGTCGTCAAAATTATTAAATTAAAAATTACTAATTGAAGAGTTGCTTTTTTGTATTCGGAACGACAGGGAACCCTGGAATAACCGTTTGAACACCTATACTGATAACCTTTATAAACCGCCATATTCAGTTTACGCTTACGAATTTATCCACTTGCGAAAACGAACACAACTGTGGTTATTGAATTTATTGTTCCACTTGTCTATGGGTCCCCTATGTTATTTTTCCAAATATGTTAATCAACTTCTGTGTCCCCGAAAAGCTTACTATCGGTTTTTTTTCAAGTGTGGTAGGCATCGTGGAGTAGAAAGGCTTTCATCCTGGATATTTTACACGATTTTTGAGAATGTTGTTTTCAGAGCAACATGACATTCTATTCCATGGCACCTCTGTATTGTTCTGATTTTCAGAACTCGTTAATGGCTTCTGTATTCGAAGAATCGTTGCGAATGGCTAATGAACTGAAGAGATCTCAAAGTGTTGATAATAATAATAAAGATTCAAATGGCATTTTGAAAGACGAGAAAGAGATGGCGAAAAAACAACGCGAGGCAAAGAAAAGCGTCTCGTTTAACGATTTGGCTGAAGATAAATTTATTCCACTGGAATTTGATGTGAATAGTATGCGATTATAAATAATATTAAAGCTATTTTGTAATTTTAGTTCATGACGAGTTCAGCGAAAAGAAAGAGAATGATGAAGATGAGATAGGCGTAATGGAAATTGATGGTATGTGAGTTAATTTTCAAAAAAAACTGAAAAAGTTTTGAATTAGCAATGAAGTATTTGAAAAAAATTGAAGGCAGCAAGATAGAAAAAAATAAAACTTTTTTTTTCTGCATTAAAATTTTATTTTATTTTTTTTTTAATTTTGATTGAATTTCGAATTTATATCTTGTAACCTCAAATTATGTAAACAAAATTATTTTCTATGTAACCAGCAAATTTTATCTTGTTTATCACTGATCTCTTTGCTTATTTCAATGTTCCATTGTTTTAGTGAATTCAGATATTTCAGAATCTGACGAATTTGAGAACAGGTTCGATGTGTTTGATAATATTGAAAAACGCAGCAATGCGGTTTCCAATGACGGTTGGTTCGATGCGTTTAAGAAATTTCCTTTTTCTAAATACATTTTTTAGAATCTTCGAAAATGCCAGTAATTGATAATGAAGGTGATTTTGAAAAATGCAGAATTATGCAAACAACTAAATTTCTTTAGTCACATCTAATGCAGGACGAAATGAAGAGAATGAGGTGTTCAAAGAAAATGATGAAGATCAATCAACTTGTATGTATCTTATTCACATTTTTAATGTTATCTTAAAACGTCTTCAGCTTTATCAATTTCTCTAGTGGAAGAAATTTCAAGCAAACATCCATCGAATCAGTCTGCAGATTGTATGGCTTTCACGTCCAACATGTCTAGCATTCGTAATATGACTGAAAACGAAAATGACATTGAGCCGAATCTCGAAATATGTGATGGTGAGATGGTCGATGATTGCGCCAGCTCCGACAATATCGAGTAATGTCTCCCACCCGTTCTGGTCTATCATGTTTTAATTTGTGTTGTTTTATAATGTAGAATGAACCATCTGTATATTAAAAGAACATTGAGAATAACATAATTGAAGCGGTTAGGAAGAATGAGACAAATGAAGAAGCTGAAATTATCGATGTTTTTTTGTTTTTTAATTTCTATTAGATTAACTTACAGTTTTGTCTTAGTTTTTGTGCGTCACTGAGCCATTGCGCAAGATGGTCATGGATCCGGATACGAGCATCCTTGAGCGATTGTGGATCGGAATCTCTTGCTGGATACATATCGGCGCAGTGCGCAGTGCCATCAATCAGCCACGAGTCGACATCGTTATTCTTGTCAGACGACTTGTGGCCTAGATCCTGCCACGGATCAAACGATCCGTTCGGGAAGCACACCTTTGAGCCATTGTAATTATCAGCTCCGCCGTATTTTCGGCGAACGGCATCGACGAGTTTGAATGTGTTGTCCAAAGTGTATTCGGGACCGAACAAGTCAATGCATTGATCAGCGAAAAAGCTGAAAATGGCTATTTTGAAAAAAATGATTTTTAAAAATAATAACTCTAATGGGACAGTAGAACCGAAAATGCCGTGATTTCCACCATCTGTCGTTTGATAATATCCGAGTTCAGTGCAAGTTTGCCAGATCCATGAACGAGTGCTAACTGGAAAAAATTGTTGCTTTAATATGCGCGAAAAATTCTCACTTACTGACATCGTCGTTGGGCATTGTGGTATCGGAATAATATTCAATGAATTTTGTATAATTGTTTCCGCGACATTTGGGTTCACCGTAGAATGAATCGTACCAATCCATCTGAAACGTTTTAAGAATCATTGTGCAAATACCTTATTTACATAAATTTTATGATAAATGAATGCATGTTTCACCAAATTTGATAAAATATTATAATGAATCGTTTGCTTAATTTCTTACCACTGCAACCACTCGATCAACTTCATCCTTGATTGTCGAATTATTGAGAATATTACAAGCTCCAGGCACGCCAAGACCAGATCGGGTTGCATTGTTCTGAAATATTGGACTCATAAAAATAAAATGAGCTGAAATTTCTACCCTGTTATCGCCAGTATATTGATTAATCCCTTGGAAATATCCATAAACATTCTGGAAGAAAAATTGAAGAGATTTCGATAAGTGGTCTTCATCAAAATCATCGCAAAGACTATAAATTATTATCAGTCTTCTCTTTCTTTTTCTACATCCAAATGAAATACTTGAATTGATTTTTGAGCAATTTCCGAGCGTCGACCCCATTATAAGCTTGCTTGACCATTTTGTTGAAAGCGGTTCCGATTGTGTTGGCGCACGAATCGCTGACAGTTCGATACGTCTTCTCCGTATTAATCGCATAACCATAATAATCGACGAAGACGTGAACCGCCGATGACGACGAAACGGCGCCGGCGGTGAGTTCCGGATATGTTTCTCTGAACCAGGCCGACAAAGAACCAGGATACGATCCGCCAAATGTCACCCAAATCGGTTTATCATTCGGGAAATAAAGCTTATTCATTTCCAAAACGAAATTTCGAAGATCGGCGAGAGCTTGATCAATCGTCAAATATTTGAGATTCTCAGGAGTTTGGTCGCTTTAAATCGAAACAAAAAAGATGGATTTTTGCTCTTTTCAAACATCTTACCCATTTGGCGAATAGTCTTTGCTTCCATAAAAGCGATGTTCGACTTGGAAAGCGGCCGCTTGAAACTCGGCCGCCCATTTCATCATCGTTTCGGCTTCGTGTCGTACCCATTTATCACCGTTTGTCACATTTATCGAACCCTCGCCGCCAATCATAAGGAATACATAGCCAACACTGCTGTTATAGAATTTCGAATTGTATTGATATCTCTGAACACGAAATTTTAATATTTCGAATTTCGAGAACTCAATCAAATGTTTCGAATTCTAATTTGCTCATTTTTTTGTGGTCGAGAATCTAACCTGCTTCCAAGTATTTCCACCATCGCTAAAATGATCGACGGGTTGAACAATCTCCGAATATATCATGTATTTGTCCTCAGTGGTTGGCCCTTCTGCAGGATCACCTGCCTAATTTTCCCCATTTTTTTTGGTTCTTTTTGTCATTATCCTTACCAGTAGGCCTTCTCTGGGCCTACCATTGACAAAATGCGGGAATCTGAAGCTGATTACTATGCCTGATGCAATACTAGCGAATATTATGAATCGCAACATTTCAACCAAAAAATGAGTTGAAATATGGACAATGAGCCATGTTTCTGATAAGCTGCCCTGTTTGGGTGTGATAAGAGCGTATTGAACTAAAGACCGAAAAACCTCTTCATCAAATATCGAATATTGCGCATGGCAAACCGGTGGAAAAATATGAGAGCTTTGAAAGCTACTAAAAAGCGCGATTGGAACAAAGAAATATTTAAGAAAAAAAAAACAAGGAAACCCATTGATGACTAGAAATGAGATCTATAAATTAAGAAAAATACAAAGGGAAAATGGAAACATGGACCAAATTACGAAGAAATCGTTTGCGACTGTAATGCTGCTATGGTGGCGTCTTTCTCAGCGAGTTGACGACGTAGTTGCTCGTTTTCACGTCGTAATCGTATAATTTCTTCCTCCCAGCTGTCAATTCCAAGTTCCTGAAAATTAAAATATATAAATGCAAATATGTACTCTCCAATGAATTTTTTTTGGATTTTGTTCGTACGGTTATGCTGTGAAATTTCCATTCAATTTGATACATAGAATTTTGGAGACAGAGATATATAGAATTTTTTTTAATTGGGTTAATTTTCATTCTATTCGTTAGTGCAAAAATTGAAAAAAAAATTGAAAAAACGTTAAAGTATTCTCCATATTATTTTACACACCATCTGGAATTTGTCTGTTTCAGATAATAACGATTAATAAAAACTTTGAAATTTCAATTTTTTTCCAAAATATATAAAATTTTGTGGCGATTTGTAGTGAGTTTGAAAATATATTTGTTAAAAATCTCTCAAATAACCATCTGAAGTAGAAAGAAGAATACTCATTCACTTTTCGAATCTCATTACATAAAAATGAATTACCACCAAAGACAAAGACAGTTTTTCAATTATAGTTTAAGTAAATTGTAAAGGAGAAACGTTATTGATTCGAGAAAAACGAACTCACGTTGACAATTTTGTTGAGATTTTGGAGTTGTGTTTTAACATCGGCGATATCCGATAATCCAACATCGATTTGTCTCGTGTAATTTTGACAGCTAGAAATGACGAATTTAATTATAGAATCTCAAAAACTAAATGAAAAACATACTGGTTTATGTTGCTATTCTGTCGATCCCGATTGTTCGCACTTCTTCTGAAAAATTGAGAATGTTAATTAATGTTTGATATTCGTTTGTATCAGTTGGTATAAGAATCTTAATAAAACACATAAGATTAACCCATGAAACTCGTATTTTGCGGTTTCAACTAACAAAAAGATTCTTTTTTTTTAATGTTTATTTTGTGAACCACACCCATCATCTGCCGTGAGATATTGGCAATAAAATGTTAATGACATGGGAAACTTGAAGTATTAAAATTAAGTTTCTTATTAATTGAGACAATCCTAGAAGCAATAATCCCTTGAAAAAAACAACTAAAAATGGGAATTAGTTGATTACCTATGCAGAAAAGAAGCAAGAAACGGTGAGATGAAGCAGTCAATCATTAATAAAGCGCGTGTACTGACTGAAGCGAACCTCAGCCTCAAGCGACCGGTGTTGATTCTCGCATTTTTCCGCCTCGCGCTTTCATTTTTCGCCCTCTCGCTTATTCCGCACACTCTCGCCAAACCGCGAATGACCAACAATGGTCGCGTTCTCCACTACAACTGTGATCCATATGTATTTGTTCCCGCAATTTTGTGAAACATGCAAAACTACACTTATATGTATTTATGTGTATCGAAATCGAATGTCTTTGAGGAAAAAGGGCGCGCGCGCACTCAGCACTCATACGAAAAGAAATTGAGAATATACCGAGCAACAGAAATCAGGCAAATTTTCACCCACATTGTGGTTTGCCTATGGAATCATACGGAATTTTTAAAAAAATATTTCGTTAAAAAGTATTTCTTAACCTTGAAAACTGTTCGATATTGTAGAAAATTCTAAAATAAGTACAGAAAACACAAAAAATATTTTCAAATATTGAAAAATAGACTTACGAATCATGTGTGAGCGAACGATCAATTGACATAATGCTCTCATTCATTTTCTGATGAATCGAAAGGCAATCAATGGAAGACGAATGAGAGAAGCTGTCTCCAACGAGCATCGGCTGGTCACTAAAATGCGCGCATTGAGTTTCGCCAAGATTAGAAACGCGATACTCACAGAATGTCGTCGTCGATGAGTCCGGTGTCGTGCTGCTGCTGCTGCTTCTGAAGTTGAATATGATGGACGTGTTCTGCAACAAAACAAAACATTTGCGACGGCGACAAAGAAAATAGGATGAGCGAGAAGAGATGGAGATGGAGATGACCGACTGGGCAGCTCTCTTCCTCTCCCTTCGTTGCGCGCAATGTAATTGGATTGCACATTCACAATAATGAACCACACATGCACATCTTTGAAGTTTTCTAAAGCTTACGCGGTGATTGAAGGCTATTCGCGTTGGCGTCGACGCCGCTTCCGACAACCGTTGTCTCTTCAGGAATCGTCTCTGAGAAGCGTTTCTCGGGCCTCGGACTCTTCGTGCTCCATTTCTCGTAGGTGATCGGCAAGTTTTCAACGAGTGGCGAATTCGCGACCACTGAAGATTCGCCTTCGGCAAGTGGTGCTCGTCTGCATAATTATTCTGTTATTTCCCATCATAAACACTCAATGAATTTTAGATTTGAATGATGAATGAGTGGGGGACAAATGAAGAGTAATGAATTTCGAATAACCGAGAAATTGTGAAGAAAGTAAAATGCATTATAATGCAAAAAATTGCAATAAATTTACAATCTCATTGAAAAACAAGATTTTTGTTTCATTTATATCCAAAATCTTCGCGGAAAATAGAACAAACAGATTTAGAATGCAAAAAAAATACATTAAAAATCCAAAACTAACGCCACAAATTTAAAGGAACATTATACATTTTGTTAAAATCGTGGTGAGACCAGTATTTTTTTTAACGCGTGTCTTTTTTATTATTTCAATTTTAAAATATTCTCAGGCAAATCAAATAAAATATTTTGAGAATCAAATATTCAGTGATAAACTCTAAAATATTTTGAGAAATTCTAAAGTCTATTGATACTTTCTAAAACTTATTGAGAATCAATAAATTTTAAAAATTTGGAATTTGTAAATTAAATCTTTTGAGAAAGTTAAATCTTTTGAGAAAGTATAAAGTATCTCAATATATTGTGAGACTTTAAAATTTGAATAGGGCCCTTATGACTTCCACTGACGCAATTTGCGGCGTCTCTTTTTAAGATCTTCTAAATTCCAATCAATAATTTATGTTTTTGATGTTCCTTCCGTTTTTTTAGCTTTTTGTAATAGTTTCTTCACTTCAGTGATGGACGTATTCATGAAATGCAAGTTTTTATAATAAATGTTTAACACTACCTTAAATCTGCATTGTTTTACATGCTGAATTTGAAACAGTTGTGTCTAAACATGTCATTGCATGAACAGGTTCATGAATTTTAAAAATACGCACAATTATTACAATTAATTACAATTATACTTCAGTTTCTAATGATTTCGATATTTTAGAAGATCGGGAAAAGTGTGGAACAAACATTCCAGAAACATTGGCCGATAGATTTAAGGAACGAGGTAAATACGGCAAATTCAATGAGCTGGTGCCCATGTGGATCACAGCCATGGATATTTTCATAGTATTTTGAGAAAGTTAGACTCATTCAGTTATTTTTTAAAACTGGCAATTTTCAGCTATAAACTATATCACGAGATTGTGACTTCATTGAAAATGCGTTTCAACGCGAATCCGAATTTAATTAAGAAGTCATTTTATCGCAAAGAACTCATGAAATTAATCGAAAAACGACAAATTCAATCATCAAAATTTGTAAGTTCAACATTTTCTTTCAATATATGCAACGAATTCCTTATAGCAACGTTGTGCGTCATTCGCAGAAAAAGGAGAAAATGCGAAAAGAATAAATTGATTCATTTATTTTTTTCTGATTTTTATTATTAATATATTCATTTCGCATTAATATTGTAATAAATGAAATGTTCATACATATTCAATTATTATGGATGTTATTACATTCTATTTGTGTGAAAATTGCTCGATAACGTATGATATTACATAATATTGGACAGAGTTTATTGAGAACAATCTAAAATTTATTGATATATTCTAAAGTTTATTGAGACAAATCTAAAACTTATTGATAAACTTTAAAGTCTCACAATATTCATTGAAACTTATTGATAAATTCTAAAATCTTATGAGATTTCCTAAAGTTTATTGAGACAAATCTAAAATATTATAGAGACACGTTAGCCTCTCAACGAACCTCATAAGATTTTAGAATTGTCTCAAAATATTTTTTTCCATTTGCCTGAGTTTTTTATTGACGGAATTTGCCACTTTGATGTGTCGTTGATTTATTGTTTGAAACGTCGAATTTGGTATCATATGGAAAACTCTTTTTGAAACAATTTTTATTGGCAAATGTTCATTTAGCCACGATTATTTACTTTACTCGTAATTAATTGGTCGTTGTTTGATATTCTTTTGCTCGTATTTTTTTTAATACTTGTGATTATTTAGTACATCATTATTTGCTTCTAATGTTTTACTAATGGTTTAGAAAAGAATAATTAAAAATTAGTGCTGACCATTTATAGGATATTTGTAGACTTGAAAGTAAATTAAATTAACTTGTAGTTAAAAAAAAATGAAAACTTTGAATGAAAAACAGGTTTCTCTAAACATTTCATTTTGAAGTTACTGGATTCCGCAGTAGTCCACATGTCTTCTATGACAAGAGGTCCATGGTGATAGAAGTAGTCATCGTTATACAAAAGTTGCAAAGAAAAGTGTTTATAGACCAATACTTTTACTGCCAATTTTTCCTCCCCTCCAAGTTTTCTTAGTAAACAATTAGATGTAAAAATTTAAGTGCAAAAATATTAAAATAAAAAATACTATAAAAAGAATATAAAATCACGAGTAACTTTTCGCGACCAATTAATTACGAGTATATTAAATAATCACGAATAAACATTGACCATTTTTACGTTTTTTTTAAATTATAACTTGAATTTAAACTGTGGGAAAATGCTCGATATTTTGCGGATTCTTTTTTTATTTAATTTTGGAAAGTTGGAATTCAGAAGTACGTTTTTTAAGGGTCAATGCATTAAAACTAAGAAAGAGAAAATTTCAATGCGGAAAAAAGAAAACATCGTTTTTGTCTTACATATTGTCTCGACTCCGCCCCTCATTGCGGTCAATATCAGTTCAACAAGTAATTTGACTCACCTATCAATTTTCTCCGAGATGTGCTCTCTTCCAGTCGTCGTTGTTTTCAGATACACCTTCTTTTTCGATGCCTAAATTTTCAAATTCGATTGACAATCTGGGAAAAGCGAAGGGAAATACCTTGCGATCCTTGCGCAAAAACGACGGTGTCAACATTTTGCCGGCGTTGCGAAGCGACCTGAGAATGCTGAATATCAAGACTAAAACATGACGACAATATCGGGAAAAATGAAACATCGATAGACAAGAAGCGGCATAAGGTAAAAGACGAACAAGAAGAAGAAGAAGAACACAATGACGACGACAAACAACTCACTTGGAGGCAATCTGCGATTTGTGCGACGACTCTTTTTTGCCAGATTTCTTGTGTTCGTCGGGCTGCAAAAATTGAATTGAGCAAATAGGGTGCGTTTTCATTATCGGGCACGGAAGACTGCGAAATTTGATTGGTTCTCTGATCATTTCTTCCTGATAAACAAAAATTGTTCTCGATTTTCGAAAATGGCTAAAAAGGTTCATAAAATCGCTCCAATAATTTTTTTTTCCATATTGTTGCCGATGTGTTAATAAAAAAAGTCACGCGAATAATGAAAATGCACGTTTTTTCAATATATTTCTGTCACGATTTCCATTTTCTTTTTTTTCGTTCCAACTGTTCACCTTCAACTCAACGATATGCATTGGATCAATCACCGGAATTGCTCTCATAATCGGTAGCTGCGTTGGCTTCGCTCTCGACGTTGACTCTGCCGACGACGTCGACGTCGATTTCGTCATCGTGAACGGGAATTGCTCTTTCGGCGGCGTCGGCGGTGTGAACACAGGTGCGGCTCTTTGCTGCGGCACCTCATCTTTGATCGAAACATCTCGAATCGACGACGTGAGTCCTTCAGGCTCTTCTTCAATTGGCGACGCCATCAATCCCTCAATTTTCCGTGATATCACGTGCACCTCGTCGGTCGTTGGCGTCAAATTCGTGTCCATCGGGATTTCCTCTTCCGGCGAGGTCAAATCGCCAGACATTGTTGATTTCTGCTCTTCGAGCTGCTCGGCGTTGTCCGATTGGCTTCTGTCGAGGTTCAAATTTCGCGGCGGCTCCATTGGCTTGCGCTCGTCATTTGGTGTCGTCGACCTTCGACCACCCATCACGAACAGTTTTCGCGGTTCCGGTGAGAGCTCTTTTCTCGAATGCGGACTAAACGATGCTCGATCTTCCTCTTGCGGTGGACTTCTCCTCTTCGCTAGTGGAGTGGTGGCAGTGATCGAATAGAAGTCAGATGTCTTCACCGGCGACGTCGTCTTCTCATCATCAAACGATTTCTCTTTTCGATATGCTGCTGCGATAGATTCGAGATTCGTGTTTTCAGGAGCCTCGACCTTTAATCCATCTTTGTTTATTGCTCAAAATCTAAACAAATACCTCAGCCTTGGTGTCGACAATTGAGAATGTTTGATACTTCCTCATCATTATCGGAGTTGTCGTAGAAAGAACATACTTCTGCGTTGATTGTGGTTTCCGCTCATCAAGAGATTTCTGAAAGCACAATAATGAAACGAAATGAAAAGAGTGTTGGCTTACTTGTCGTTTTTCTTTTCTCTCCGATCCCCTCTCTCGACTTCTTCCACGGAATAGCTCGAATTGCAGACGCCTCAAATAGCTGTGCTTCTTCGAATCAGTCGATTCGCTTCTCTCGATCTTCTTGTTCTTCTTGGTCGTCATTGTGACGGCATCGGCACTCGTCGACGTCGCGACCTTCTTCTCGTCTTTCGGCTCAACAACGAATGTCTGGTATTTGCGGAGTGTAATCGGCGTCGTTGTGGTGAGAATGAATTTCTTCTCCGGTGGTTTGTCGTAGTTCTCCCACTCTTTGCGCTTCGCCTCTTTCGCCTCCTCTTTTCGTTTTCTCTCGGCAGGCGGACCAACAGTAGCAATCGGCTCGGTGATCTCGCCCTCTTCTATATAAGGATAGTCGGGCGATTTGGGACGATCGCCAACAGTGAATGTGTGATGTCGTCGAAGCGCTTCTGGAGTCTTCATGATCATCACAAATTTTGTCGGATTCTCCTGATCGCGAATCTCGTCAACTTTCGCGGATTCTGATCGTTTGATCTTCTTTTCAGCCTTCTTCGTCACCTCTTCTTCTTGAACTTCAGTGTGCACAATTGGTTCTGGAACCGCCTCCTTCTCGCCAATAACCAACGTCTTATGCTTCCTGAGCGCTTCTGGCGTCTTGACGGTGAGAATAAATCGCTCCGGCGAAACGAATTTCTCGGGCTCCGACTTTTGTTTAACGAGCTTCTTCGCCTTTTTGCTGACGTGCACGTCGGAATGCGATTTGGCGATGCGCGATTTGCGTTCCTCCTCGATTTGTTCCGGCGATTTGTCGCGAATCGTGAACGTATGATGCCGTCGCAACGCTTCCGGCGTTTTCACTTTCAGTATGAATTTTTCCGGCGGCGTCGGCTCCTCATAGACTTCCTCTTTGACTTTGATTTCCTTGACTTTCACCGTCTTCATCGTCACACACTGAATCTCTTGATCCGCTGGTCTCTCCTCGATTATCAATGTTTTATGTTTCCGAAGCGCTTCTGGAGTCTTCACAGTCAACACAAATCGGTCAGGAGACGTGACTCGTCTCGTCGGACCAGGGGTCTTTGGATTTGCGTTCGCATCAAACATGACCACCGTCTCCTTCGCCTAAACATCAAATCGGCATTCGGAAATGATTCAAGAGCACCTACCGCTTGTTCAACAACTTCAACATTCACTGGCTCATCCACTTTCACGCTAACATCTTCGAAAATTGGAGGGTCCGGACTCACAGATCGTTTCTGCCTAAAAATGGCGTATTTTTAGGATTTAAGGATCATTTTTTGCGTTACCCTGGATATTTCTCATCAAACTCTTTCGTAACGACGAGAACATCTTCTTCAAGTTTGACACAAACGTGCTCCATTGGTTTCGATGGAGCGAGCTCGCTTTTATGAATCAGGCCCGTCTCGGAGACCTCTTCAATCTTGTCGTCGATCAATGGAGTCGGATCTTGCGGAATTGAAACCTAAAACCCATTAATGAATCAATTGCTTCAAAATGCTGAACTCGTCTTAACAACCTTTGATGTCGACGGCTGCGACACATCCATAGACGACGATTTGATGACGCGATTCGCGTTCTGATCGATTCGCTTCGGAATCGTCTTCGGTTGTCGAACACTGCAAAAAAAAGCGGCAATAAAAAGAAGACGGCGAAAAAAAAATAGAGCACAGCTCGTGGAGCTCGAAAAAAAAAGCGCGGTCGAACAATAATGCATGGGCTTATTTATGTCATAAAGCGGACGTATATATCATTTCGCGTGTGTAGTCGTGGAGCGGTGAGCTTAGGGAGAGATGCAAAAAGTTCGTCTTTTCTTTTTCGCCGAGCCGTTTATGGCTTGCGACCAACGAAAACAAAACAAAAAATGTTTTGTGTCGAAGGAGCTGCGGTAATTGGTTGGCCTTGAATCAAACCTTTTGTGGAACGGCGAACTACACCAACTATATAGTCAATTTTGAGCGAAATATTTTTGTTCAAATGGAAACCATGCTTTTCGGTTCGTTTCCTATGCGATTCTTGAAATGCTCTAATACTCACAAATTCCTTTTTTTTACCGAAATACTGAAAATTTCTTAAAAATAAAAAAAAGCAGTTTGACAATTTTTGCAAATATTAGAATGATAGCCCAAATCGGGAATTAAATTCACTAAATATCACGAACTGTTATAGTCGGCGTCCGGCGACTGCTGTACGTGGGTAGATTTACGCGCATGCGCCTTGAAAAGGTCTCGCCACGAAATAACCTGTTAGTCCGTGTGAGACCATTTCGAAAGACGCGTTCTCGTAAATCTACCCGCGTACAGCAGTCGCCGGACGCCGACTACAACAGTTCGTGATATTTAAAATGAATTTAATTCCCGATTTGGGCTATCATTCTAATATTTGCAAAAATTGTCAAACTGCTTTTTTTATTTTTAAGAAATTTTCAGTATTTCGGTTAATCGTTTAATTTAATTTTTTTGGAAGTCAATATCATTCTAGAATACGAACCCGGAGAAGCTCTGGCTTGTCTTAATCGCCGACGACGATGATTCGGAAGAGTTTCGTCCGAGATGCGTGATTTTGCTGAATTTGCTCTTGACGCTGTGCGCGACACTCATCAGCGGGCTCCGCGGCGCCGACGACATTTTCTTCTTCTCAATTTTCAGCGATTTTGCGACAATTGAACAATTCGAATTGATCTGAAATTTTTCGGGTAATTTCGAGACGAGAAAAAATCAAACTGATTCTCTCTCTCAAGAAAAAAAAGTCGAAAATCGGAAGCGTCACCGTCAACCCATTATTAATCCTTGTGTTGTTGGAATGAAACGAACGAATGACAAATTTCCCCCCACAAAAGTAGGGGGGGATTTTGAAGAGAGCTGGTTGTTGGTTTCAGAAAAAAAAGAAAGGGGAAGAACAATAAGAAAACGGAACATTTGAAAAATTCGGTTTCGCAAACAAAATTTATGATGCAAAGTTTCAAGATTTTGAAAAATGAGCCAATTTCTCAAATGTTGAAGCATTTCTAAAAATAGAGATTTACGAGTATGTAAAAATACATAATGTTGAAATTTTGAAACAGAATGTCAAGAAAAGAATTCTGTTTCAAAACGGATTCTGGAGCTTATCATCAAAAAATATATTAATTGAATTCGAGTAAAAAAAGATTTTCAATTTTTTGTATTTGAGTGAATCAAAAATATTCGCAGAATACTTTATACAATCAAATATGTACCTTTAAAAATGTTCTTTTATGAATCTACAAGCATCTGCTCAAACAATACCTCATTTCTATATAATTTTGAGAAATTTAAGATATTTAGAGTAAAATTTTAAAATTCCTAATTAAAAAATTATTATTACATTAGTCAAAAATTTAAAGGCGCATCCCTTAAGAAACATAGAGTTTTGAGGATAGTTGAACTTGAATAACTTCTACCATATCCGGGAATATTGGCGAAGGTGGTTGCTCTAATAAAGATTAGCATACAAATAAGGGAATATGTATGCATGAATTCCGTTTAAGGTCAAATTACAAGCTTCCGTCAACAAAATCAAAAAAAAACCTCGACGAATTTTGTTGGCAATACAAAAAAAAACAAAGAATAAAAAGGGAATATCTGTGTGAGATGTTTGGTCTCGAAATGAGATATAGTATTATCAAATCGCCGCCCGGGGGGTACTGTAGAATGCAATTATGCGGAGAGCCAAACATGGGAATATGAGTGCGGCGGCGAGATCGACAAAACGTGTCGCGCCCAGAAGACAAGAAGTGAGACAAACATAAAATTGAATGGTCCCTGAGGAGATGTCGGGAATCGCGCACGGCGACACGAGAATCCCCCCGTCCTACAACGTCCAATTTGACAAATGCTTCAGGGTTGGACACCGCTTCTCGCAATATGTATGAATATTCGGCCGATTCTTGGTTGTTGGGCTCCTTCTTTTTTTTCTTGATTTGCCGAACAAATAAACAACGAATAGGAGCGAATTCTTAATTTATTTGGTGATGATTTATTCAAAGATGGATGCGCACATTTGATTGATTCGAAAGTGCTTTTAGGAATGGATGAAAAAAAAAGAAAAAGCGAGTTATGAGAAACAATCGAAATGGGTATGATTATTTCATAAAAGAAAAAATTCAGCTTTTAAAATCACTTTTGGTAGTTTTGTTTTTAAGAAAAGTCTAATTTATTTCAATAGCATTTGAAATAAATTTTGGGAATTTTCAAAAATAGCTATGCATCGGAAATGAGATTTTTTTAATGGAATACTGATATGATAGCAAACACGGTTATTATTATTATTATTATTATCACTACATATTATGAAGATTGATAATTGTTTGCATAATGCATAATAAAATTTTTCAAAACATCACCTATGAGCGAAAATTTTTTTTCTTGTTTGAGATCATTACTAACTTGTAAGGGAATTTTTCGTTCTAGGTATTAAGTGTAGAAATTTGCTGAAAAAAACTGGAACTGACTGCATAACAGAAAATTTTTTTCAAGATAATTTTTTTTAGTTGTGATCAATGGAAGGAATTGGAGATTGCCAAAAAAGCGTTAGTCAAAGTGAAAAACAATTTTTTTACATCTGAAATTTTTTATCAAAAATGTTGTAATTTTCTGAATTTTTTTTTCTCGATAAGGAATTTCACCAAAAAATTCTTCGTGAAAAAATTTGTGCAAAAAGTGCAACAAAGAGATAGAATTCAAAACGGTGACTGAAAACACCAATTTTTGAATCTGCCAGAAATTTTTCATATGTCTTCAAAATTTTGAAAGAGAAAAACCACCGCCAGAACACATTCAAAAATGTATTTTTCTACACAACTTGTCAATTTTTTGTATGGTGACAAATACAAATTCCTTCGAAAACCGACTAGAACAACGAAATGATCAGAGAGCCGCAAAGAATTGCTTATTTGGCGAATTAGTCGAAACGGCGACAAGTGCGTCGCCAATTAATCATCATGCCATGTCGCATGCCGAAGATGGATGGAAGCAATGCTCATCATCATCATCATCATCATCACGAGCGACAATAAAGCGTACGAATCGAAACAAAAAAAAACATACATTGGAATTGGCGTCAAGACGCAACAACGAGTCGACGGCACTTCGATTCTCGATGACCAAATCGTTGGCCTCCTCCTCCTCCTCCTTGGCTTGCTCTTTTTGCTGCAAAAAATTGTTGAAATAATGGAACAGCGAGAATGAGAGAAAGCGACGAAAAATGTTGTGCTGAATAAATTCGATCACTCGAAAATTGTCCTCCCCATCAAGCAAGCCTATAATTTCCGAGAAGACGTCGATAATTTCCTGTCGAACACGTCAATGTTCAAAAAAAAAATCTCGACTTTCTCTCTTTCTTTTTTTTTTGAAAACAAAAAATGAATCAAACCTTTTCAGAGATTCTCGATGCATGGCTCATTATCGATTCATTGCTCTTGCTCTCCGGAATCGGAGGACATGCGCGATTCAGTGGCGGCCTTCGTCGAGCTCCCTGAAACACGCAATATCTTCAGAATAGTAGCATGATGTCATCTCAAAACTCGTCCTACCTTAAGCCAATTGAAAACCATTATGCACCTAACGCCTCTCCGCTTACTACGTATTTATCAAATTTTTATACGAAGGTTGTCTGGGCAACGAGTCGCAAAAGAAGAATTGATAGAGGGAGAGAGAGAGAGAACGAAAATAAACAAAAAAATTCCTATGCCGTTTATTACTTTCTTTGGTGTGTGCGTGTATGATTGACAACGGAACAATGCGGCCTAGATTATTTCTTTTTATGCGATGGGAAAAAAAATGACGATTCAGCGATTTAATGGTGTTTCGAATCACAGTCTTCGAATTATGCACATTTTATTGGGCATCTCTCGAGAAAAAAAAACAACTCATTTTTCAAAATCATTCGTCGAAATAATGTTTCCTTTGATGTAAAAAATACCAAATTTCCAAATATCTAACTAAATTCGAAATACTTATTTGGATTCCAATTCCACAAAGATATGCTTGCTTTAAACTCATTTTCAAAACGATATCATTCGAATCACGAGAAATTCGAATTGTTATCATAGACAAAAAAATGGCACATATGCTCAGAAATTAAGCGCTTCAGCTAGAAAATGCCTTCTGAAAGTTTTTTTTTTCCGTGCGAGACCTAAGGCGGCAATTCAAATGGTAATCCACGGTAGTTGTAATTTTACCAACATACCACAAAAACTTTGGTCGGCTGTGGCGGTGGAGGTGGTCTTGTTGACGGAATGACCATAAGAGTTGTGTGAGTCCGAGGATACGGATACGATCCAGTTGACGAGGATCGAATGACGGACTTGTTCCTAAAGATTAAATAATTGAATGTCTTAATTACTATCGCCAAACTGATAGCCGACTTCTTATCACTTACCGTTCCTCTGGGGGAATAATGCTCATCGGGGGGCAACCGAAAAGAAGAAAATTTCTGAGTGAAAAGAGAGACGAAACAGAAATGAACAATAAAGTGCAGGGATTTAACTGAATCCTTCAGTTTCCTTTTGATTTTGCCTTTTTCGAGTTGAAAAAAAAAATACTCGGCCCACCACAAAACGATTATTCGTTTTGACGAATGGCAGATGTACGACGAAACACAAAAAAATATAAAAAAACGAAAAGACGAAGTTTCCTAAGCGTCGTCGCTCGAAATATAAAGACTATATGAATATTTCTCTTCTTTTCTCTTTTATATACATCATGCTAATATTGTGCACATTATTGAGAGGGCATAATTCACATTATCCGACGGGAAATGAGTTTTGCAGGAATATTTAACACATTGAAATTATTTTGACCCAAATTTTTTATTCAAATTATAAAATTTTAAAGTGTCGAAGTTAAAGAATTATTAAATAGCTTCAACATCTCTGATGCTTTTTTCGGAACAAAAAATTGGATAACTACAACTTTCAATAAAATTGCTTTGAATTCCTGCACAATTTTGGGTCCATCAATTTTCGAGCATGCGCCTTTAAATATGGTCTCGCTCAGATTTGTTCTTCACTAATTTCATCTGAATGTAGTAGTAAATAAATAAATAAATAAATGCAATACGTCAGATGGTCCCCTCGAGACCTTAATTAAAGGCACATTGCTAAATATCAAAAAATAATCCAAAAAAATACTTGAAAATGAATTTGACTCATTTCACATTGAATTCTCTTGAAATAATTTGACATTCATTAAAAACTAAATGAGCAATCGCTGGGTTTTTAAAGAAAATCTTGTATTTTTGTTCTCCCGTGTCAAATTTTTTGAGCCAATTTGAACATTCGATAGGAGGCATTGATTAAAATAGTACAAAATTGATTTTGATAAGAGCTTCTTCTTGTCTTAAACGAATGCCACGTGACATACCGCCCACAAAACAAATCTCACCTTTTCCATGGGAATAGCACGAGTGCTGTCAATGTGTCGATCATAGTTGGAATAGAAGATTCGAAAAATAATGGCAATAATAGCAACAAAAAAGAAAAGAATGGTCCGAATCAAAAAATGCGCATTTTTCTGTTATTTTTTTTTGGGCAAGTGTCGATATGTATGCGCTCAGTCGCCGACGACGAGCTCACCAGAAACCCGATATTCGGCTACAACAAATAGCCATCGATGCTCGTTGAAAGCCGCTCTGAAACAATGCGAGGGGCCAATTTCGGTGTTAACACGGAAGCCGAGAAAAATGAGCAGAAGAATGTTCGTGTTGTTCGGTTGGGGGAGGGGAAGCAAATAGGAAAAGGTGAGGAACGAGAAGATCATAAAATATTCCACACGGATGAATGTGCGTTTGTGGGTGCCAATGCCAATGTATGTGTGAAGCTCTCCCGCCAACCACTCTTTTCACACCTTTTACTACTTGGCGCACACAAGATTTATGCAATTCATGTCTGCTTTCATTTCGCTTCTATTCTTCTTCAAATTTCCATTCGATGGTCCCAAAACAGAAAAGAGCTAATTTAGAAATATTGAAGAGCAGAGAATTCAAAAAAAATATACAAGGGTTTGGTAGATTTATGCGCACGCGTCTATAAGAATGTAGGTTTTCAGCAACACAAAAATATCATCTTTAAATGCTGCTCATAGAGAAATGATGTGATGTGCACCTTTAAATTAGGTCCTAAGCGGATCCTGCCACACTGAAGAAAAATTCTAAAAGACTATTCGAGAGGGTAACACTAAATGTGTAAAATAAGTTAAAGTATTATGAAGTTAAAGGCGCTCGTTCTCATTTTTTGAATTTAGCCAATTATAAGCTTCAAAGATCTTGATATGGTTAAAAAATAGCCGTATTCCATAAACTCGTCCCATAATTTTAATTTGTGTATCTTTAGCGAAAAAAAACCCTCATTTATGAATGATGTTCGTCCCAAAAATATGTAGTATCCATTCATTTCGTCTCATAAATCATTTCATCGTTTCTCTCGGCCACTCTCTCGAATCGCCTCGCTCATTTCGCGGCAAAAACCATCCAATTATGAAATTCAAGCCACCGAAATTAGCATATCTCGTGTCTCGGATGAGCGAGCAAAACGAGCTTCAAGCACCCAATTAGCGCGCATTCACCCACTCTCGCTGGAAACTGTGAAAGCTGGCGAATAAAAAAGATGAAGCTCATGACGATGATGACGATGAAATGGAGAACATGAATGCAACCAGTCAAAGAAGAAAAAAAAAGACGAGAATGAATAGCGGCGGTCTATGGGCAATTTTGTTTGAATTATGCAAGAGCTTGGCATTGATTTTGCGACATTCTCATTTTTCAGCTGTCTTGTCATCATTTTTTTCCCGTTTTGATTAGCGACTATTATAGATTTTAAATTTTTGAATTAATTTTTTCATATTTCTCTGTCATTTTTAATGTAATTTAGGGATTCGCTGCTGCTTGAATAATTACGGGCATAATTTTTTTTTAATGAACATTTTTTTAGTAATTATTAATTCAAATAAAACAATTTCAGCATTTTGTTTTAATTTCAGATTTTTTGGTTAGTTCATTTTTATAATCTTTAAACAATACATATACGATAAAAATTTAGTTTTTCACAAAAGATTTTCACGAGTCATTCAGATGTCGCGAATTCACGGGACAAGGCAGCCCGCGATATTTAAAAATTTCCAAATTCGTCCTAACAAAACAATAACAATTTCGAATTAAAGGTTCACACAGTAAGTTTCAAATTTTCAAGGCGTTCGCATTTTTGCGATGGTAATAATTGACCTAAATTTTGATATTTCCGTTGGTTTCCTAAATTATAAAATGGGATGGCCTAGTTTTATGCGGCCGCTCATTTTTCGGCCATTGTGTAGGCCTAACGTTTTTCATTAAATTATCGCCTACATCTTGAGGAATTTTTAAGGTGATTTTGTTTTGAAATAATCACATTCTCAATACTCTCATGTTTACCGAAATTTTTTTCATTCAGAGGCGAGTTTTATTTGATGGCTATCTATGATACGGTTTTCGAATTCCCACTTTTCAAATTGAAATTTGAATTACCGCCCCGAAAAAAAATTCGATGGACCACAATTATTCAAAGCTTTTTCTCGCAATTGTAATACTGGCCAAATAATTAGCAAAAAAATAGCAAAAAATAATCGCAAAGCGAACAAATTTTTGCAGAGAATTTGGCGAGCTTTCCGACTGAATAGGTCAACAATTTTAATCGAATAAATTCCCAAAGGAGTCGAGAAATGTTTAAAAACGCACACAGACTTGAATCGTTAAACAAAAAAATGGTGAGAAGTGTTGATGGAGTTGATGAAAACTGGGTTGGCCACGTCTTTCTCAACCACAAAAAAAAGAGAGGGAGGGGCAAATTTGTGTGTGAACACCCAAACGCGATGCCGACACATTTTTTGTGTTGCAGACCCCCCCCCCCTCTGGTTGGTTTCCCCCAGAGACGGTCGATGGGTGTCGGTTCGTCCGAATATTTTTGATCGACACCACAATTGATATCGAAACTCAATCCTACCTCGACATTTTCGTGTTTCGATGGCTTTTCGAGTGAGCAATTCCCATACACGGGCCGCCTCGACGCTCGGCTTCTAGGTACGCATTGGGCTGAAATTATCAAAATTACAATTTGATTTATTTTTATTTCGGTTTTTGGGTGTCGTTCGTTCGATGGGCACCCTTGGCGAAAATTTCAAAAATAATTTTGGAGCAATACTGAGAGCTTAAAAAATGAGGATACAATAAATTGATAAAATCGAGAGATCGATTTGAAATAATTTGAAAAATAATAGAAATTCAAACAATTTTTTTTAATTAATATAAAAAATAAATAGACTGTGAGCCACAATTTTGAAATCATTAAAAAACGATTCTCAGGGTTTTCTTGAATTTAAAGAAATCAAAAAATCTTTAAACGATAAATTGTGACACGATAATTTATAAAACGTTTTGAGGCGAAGAAAAAATTGTCATAAAAGGATTTTACTGGTTCTATGTAGATTTTGCATAAAATTATAGTCGGCTACGGCAAACCTCTGGCAACCCGAAACCAATAGGACCAGGCAAATTTCGTAATTTGTCTGATCCGATTGCTTATTATTAGAATCCATTTTGTTTTAATTTTTAAATTCTATCCGACAAATTATCATCCGAAAAACCAAAACCCAATCGGATCCGGCAATTTACCAATCTCATCCGTAGAATTTCCAATCGGATAGGTTGTTTCCAGAGCCGAATTTTGTCGGATCCGATTGGTTTTGAGTTACCAGAGTACTGTTGCCAACTAACTGGTTATTTTGCATTTTATTAGTCGGTTTGATAATTTTTAAATCGAATGACGTTAGAAATTCAAGGAATTGCCAAATGCATCAAGAAATTCGCATGAAAACAATGAAATAAGCGTCCATGCGTGGCGGGACCATTTCAAAAGGCGCACTCGTAAATTGACCCGAGTACAGCAGTCGCCGGACTCCGACTATATGAAACTTTTTTATTGAGTGTTTTTCTCTGAAATCTTCCTAGCATCATAAATTCTAGAAAACAATGGAGACGAACATTAAAACTAAGAAGCAGACGTTTCGAAATAAAAAGTTAAGGAGAAGACGAGGCAAAGTATTAATAGAAGAGTGGCTCACAAACAATTTTAATCCCAGAGTTCTATTCGAAATAATTGTTTCATTGTGCATATGGAAGGAAAGTGAGTGCGAGAAGCGAGAACAAATTGCGACAGGAAACCCGACGGCGCACAATGTGCCGTCGTCTCGCGCAGTCAGTCGTCCTTTGTATTTAATTTGAGAAGCGCGACAAAAAAAAAGAACGAACGAGATGATGACCAACCAGAAAAAATCTCCCGCGACTTTCTCACCATTTTTTGTTAAATGTTTATTTTATAAATATAAGGCATTATATTGTTAATGTTTATTCAGTTGGAAAAGAAAAAATTAATTTGAAAATTCTCGACTTATATAGCGAGATGTCGAGTTAATGAAACGAATGATTCCATCAATCATTTTTATGCTCGCAAAGTTTTACTAAAAATGAGAAAAAAAACAACGGAATGGATTCCGAAAAGAGGATGAACATGTATGGACTAGCGATGTGGGCGTGGCTTTCATAATCGGATTCAGAAGAAGCTGGAGTTTTGATGAAAATGAGAGAAGAATCGGTGGCCGGCTTGCGTCGTTTGATCGCCTTGGCAACGCATTTATCCTTATCATAAGCTTCTTTTGCTGCTCGCCGAGCAACTATTCATACAAGGTTTCTATGAAAAGAATTAATGACAAATGAATAGCATTTTGTGGGAAATGAGAATTCAAAGAAAAGAACAGAAAAGAAGAATTGAAAAATGCGAAATTTGTGCAACGAAATGTGATGTGAAGAAATTCACATATTCATCATGGCTAAATTTGGCGAAATTTATATCAAGCAATGATTTGAGAAATAATTAAAACAAATGCTGAATTTTGAAGAAAGACAATTTAAAAAATTTATATAGTAAATGATGTTTTAAATAGTTTTAATAAAATATAAATAGCATAAATAGTTATAAAAATTATAGTTTAAAAAATCTGATTTTTTTACTTCCTGTAAAAAAATAGTTGCGGTCAAGAATCTACTGTGAATGTCAAAATTTTTCAGTTTTTTTTTTATAAAATATCATCGCAGATATCAAAACTAGAGATTAGGCTAGAATTTTCTGAAATAGCAATGACTTCCTCATTTTTTCCTACTTTTCAAATTTGTGGTCCCTACACCCCCCTCAACCCCTAAAATTCTTTTCAAAAATTGTGCGCAAAAAATCTGTCGTGTCGACATGCCCAAATGAGCAAGACTGAAGATTGTGCAAATGAGGTGAAAGTGAATGAACGAAGAAATTTTCTTTTCCGTGTGCGAGCGCGCGCAAGCGGCGACACAACACTCTTGAGCACGCCGGAAAGAGCACAAGCGGAGCGGAGTGCTGAACACGACACGCAGACAAGTTTTACTAAATATGAATAAGTTGCAAAGCAGAAGAAGAAGAAGAAGAAGTGACGACGGCAAGGCGACAACATAAAGATTTATGGAACATTGACACGTTGCGGAGGGACCCAAAAAAAGGCGGACAAAATCCGTTTAGGAGGGAAGACGTTTGATCTACCCTCTGGCGGTTTTTCGCAAAAAAAAATCGAGGAACATAGATTTGACGATTCAAGAACGAATTATACTGTCGTCATTCCTTTTTTTTTTTGAAAATTTGAATTTGGGCATCGTTGAGAAAAATTGTCGAATTTTTGTGTTTTCCAAATGCTTTTTGATTCGTTCCAAAAAATTTTTTTGAGTAATTCCGTCATAATCGTTAGACTTGAAAACTAAAAGAAAATGCCGAATGAAGGAAACATGAGTAATTGAATCGAATACATACGACTTGCAGAAAAAAAACGAGAATGAAGAAAATGAAATTTTTGGGCGAGACGATTGAATCAACACCTCGAGGCTATTCGATCGCTGCATTTGGAAATATTAAGCATTTGATATTTCATTTGCAGTTTACCCATTTTTTGTTGTTGTTTAGAGATTCGAGTGCAGCGAAATTCAATTAGTCGACGAGAAAAATGCGAATTTCTTGAATTTCGCCGAAAAAAAATACGAATGTTCCATTTGGAGACGATAATTTCAATTATTTTGATTGAAAAAATAAATTACATCAATAAACGATTATTTGAAAAATGGCTAAAATATTTTAAAGAAAAGCTAACACTTGTGAAAATTCGAAAATTATTTTATATTCCAAAAAAAGTTCATCGAAATGAACAGAATCAACATTTGCCATTTAAATTTTTTCATCAAAATTCAGAATAAACGTCTAACTTTCCGGTTTAGCTTGAAAATTTTGTCGGCATCAAAATTCGAGTATTTTGTTTTAAATAAAATTGAGAAAATAGAAGCAAGAAAGGGGAGAATCACTTGGAAAAATAAAAAACTGCGGGGACCCATTTCCTCGACTCATTGCCCTCTTTCATATCTCGGTCGGAAAATCAGTGAACGGAAATTGGAAAAAAGAAAAATGCGGGCTCATTGAAGGAATAGAATCAGTGCAAATGGCGTCTAATTAAGCAAATGTTTCTCTCGCCTACCTTAAAATAATTAGCAGTGCTCGTCGCCGTCGTGTGCTCAGTCAGGAAACGCATTTTCGTTCTCCGGCGGTGTCTCGAAGCGCGTGTGTGTGTGTGTGTCTACGTCGCCGCACTCCTCAGAATTCAACCTTTATTATTCACTCGAATCTGCAATTTTAAGTATGTTGGGTGCCGACTCTCAATGGGTTTGGTTTGCACAATGCATAATTCGACAAGAAGCGTTCGAATTGAAAATCGCCAAGTGGGCTTGCATGCAAAAGCAGAGCAAAGAAATGTGAAAAGTTAACATGAATAGGGTCTGAATTTTTAAAAAAGAAGGTTTTTCTTTGAATTTGTACTTCTTCTAAATATGTATATTGTGCTGACGAATGAAGCGTGAAATGTGAATTTTCAGGAAAATATTCTATACATGCCAGTATGGAATATGGTTTTAGTACATATTGTCTTCGTCAAACGACTGAAGAGAGGCGGGACCTTCAAATTTGAGAAATCAGTGTAGATGTAAATTAATCGTTGACGGAATATTAAATGCGCGTACGCTATAATGCAAAGTACGCAATCTTGCGTATTTCTCGATGCCACGAGACGCATCGGCAACAAGACTAATATTTTTTTTTCCTTTCATTCAGCAGTTTGACGTTGGCATATAGTATTAAGTGAAAACATGATGAAGAGTTCACGACTAATTCCAACAAAGCTCATTTGTTATTGCTTTCTAAAAAATAACAAAAAAGTAAAAATTATTTTAAATTATACTTTTTTTTTTGCATTAGAAAATTTTGGCCCGCAATTTATTCAATTTTTTTTCTCAAAGTAACAGGTCATTATCGAGACATAAGAAGAAAAAACTGCTTTTTCTAAAAAAAAACCCACAAAAGGAAAAAAAAAAGAAAAAAGGGAAAAGGGGTAAAAAAAATCGGAGGATTGCAAGTTGAGCACAAAATCTTAAATCGACGAAAAATATAAAATTTTAAATTATTCAAAAATAAAATTGAAAACAATTCAAAAACAATTTTTTCGTATACTCTTCAATTTCTAATGTAATTTAAAAAATGATAAATTGTAAAAACCAAGAAAATCTGTTTGTTGGAAAATGTAATGCAATCGAACAATAGGAGTTTTCGTCGAATTGGAATCTTCAAAACTGAAATTCGATACATGATTGACTCGATGATTATCCGGCTATTTTTAAACGAAATTTGAGACATTTCCTAATTTTCCGCCCAAAAATGGGAATAAGCGAAAACTAGAGAACTCGAGGCGAAATAGGCAATGGAATTGTCGTGAAATCCCCTAAAAAAAAACAATGAGATGAGATTTATTCGAGTTTTTCGAGACACGAAAATACTTGGAACAACAACCAGAAAAAAAGTTGATGGCGTTGGTATTGAAGGAGCTTCTTCTTCTTCTTCGTCTTCTTCTCATGCTTTTGCCTCTTGTTGGAGCCGACGGCGTGTAATTGAATCTAGACGTCGCGACGCTTCAAAACGTCCACTTATCGGAATCTGTGCATCGGAAGACCGGCCGCAATTTGTGTCCGATTATCGGACGCCAAAATTAATGCTGATCCAATTATGCAACATGTCGCAATTATGATTAAATTGCTATGCACATACACATTAATTATGCAATAATCAAACAGAATATTTCGTGTTGCTGCAAAGTTCCCAAAATAATTATGTAGAAATGGAATCGTCTAGATGGGGGATTGTGTCCCCGTTTTTCAAGGTGGTCCCAACAATTTCAGGAGTTTTCAATTTGCGAAAATAACTCGCGAAGACCCCGTCGAAATTGACGCTGATTCTCCGAATTTTAACGCCGGGAGTCTTCGAGCGTTTCTCGGACAATTTTCCATATTTTCCGCGAAAAAAAAACTGCTTCGCATATTTAACTCCCAATGGTTCGAGATATTCACAGACTTTTTGTTGTTGTTGTTTTTTTTTTAATTGATCTCATATTTGGATTTTTCGAAATTACGGATTATTTGGCATTATCCCGAAAACAAGAAAAATGACAATCTCACCCAATTAAGTTGGTTTTTTCTTACAATGGAGGTGTTCTTAATAATACATATTATTAAAAACACCTCGAGAAACGCTCGAAGACTCCCGGCGGGAAAATTCGGAGAATCAGCGTCAATTTCGAGGGGGTCTTCGCGAGTTTTTTTTCGCAACCGCAAAATACATACATATGTATTATTCTTTTTACCTAGTGATTTGGAAATTTTTTTTGTAAAAGCACCTTTCTTGTTAAAAACACAAAAATCTCACAAACATTCCTATTTTTGATTTCTTTTTGAATTTTGGTTAAACAATCATACAAGACCATAGTAAATCGAAAAATTTGTTGAGAATACGCTTCTGAAAGATAAGTGATCAGCTTGGATGAAGGTAGGAAGAACCTGTTATTTTAATTCATCACACTTAACAGGTGATAAATAAATATTTGCAAGCAAGAGTTTTAAACGTCGAGCCCTCTGTGCATAGATCATTTGATCTCAATACATTCTCAATGTGGATCAAATCTTCAAAGTCCTCTAAATCCCATTGGTATAGGAAAGTGTTCATTGATTGATGGAAATCTGAATGAAAAGTTTTGGTATTCTTTCGACGACGCCATCTTGCCACATGTGTTTCGAATTTCAGTTAAGGGTCATTACTCAGACGTCATTCATTGTTCGTGTGGCATGCGTCAACACTCAAAGTTTAAACCCGAAGAATGTGTTGAAGCATTCTGATTTTTTATTACCATTTTCTGTAATCCTATCCATCCCTTTTTTGTCTTATCAAAGGAACACACAATTAGTGACCACACCCTGTGAATCATCGCGATACATAGTTTAAACACCTCGAGAAAATCCCCTTCGCAAATATTTTCCCTCTTTAATAGCTAATCCACATTAATATAATTATAAAAACCTATTTTTTATGAAATTTCTAAAATCATGAGGCCAGAAATTACACATTCGAACAATCTATTTTTCTCGCCTTTTGATCTACATACGTGAATTTGCCGGCGTTCCCGTTTTTTTTTCTGGATACTCACACACTTTAAGAAGGTGTTTCGAACATCTCGAACCTTTCATAAAATTCCAAAAAAACGTGTTGTGTTTGCTCGAAAGATCGAAAATCATTGTGCTCATTTTTAACTATAACCCGAGCCCAAAAAAATTGCGAAATTTTTCGTTTTGCAAACATCGGCTAGAATCGGCCAGGTTTTGTTGATTTTTTGCGCGCCACTTTCTCCGCTCAGCTTCTCGCTGAGATTCTTTACAATTCGAACAACTTCTCCGCAATTTTGCGTCATCCTCATCATCTTCTTTTTTTTGTAAATTCGCATGCGTTTTTTTTTTGACTGACGATGTTTAACCTTGATGCGCGATTCTCGTTAATTGTCGATTAAAGACTCGTTTTTTCGCATCCTGGTATAATTTATTTATTGATTTCTCCCTATTTTTTAACAGGTTGGCCTTTATAAGAGTTACAGAATGCTGGGTGGGTCACAAGCATAAAAAAAATAAATGATAGAATCTGATCATGGACTAAATTCGATATACGGTTCATATGGTTATGAACCGTATTTCTGAAATCACTACGATTAAAGCAACATTTTTAAAAGCGTGGCTTTATTTAATTTATTTCAATTAAAAATGTTTTGAAGCTAATGTGAATATTGCGACATAATTCAGAACATTTCAAGACTAAATGTGATTTTTGAGAAGGGAGGGAATTTAATTTTGCGAAATTAGTGTAGATTTACGTGCGGCGAAATAAAAGCGATGATGGAATATGAAATACAAGAAGAAAAGTATGCAGATATTCTAGGCCTCGAAACATCATGTCACATAACCATGATTTTTTTTTTCTTTTGTTCAGTCTTTTACGCCGATTATAATATTTTAAATAAACAATGCTAAAATAAAGCAAATGATTTCAAAATGCCTTTATTTGAAAAATGATTGATTGATCCAGTCGTACATTCGGTTGCATCCACTCTTCTGGAATTGATTGTTTCCATTCTTTCTTGGGGTCGTCTTCAAGCAGCGAGAGCCAAGAACACGAAAATTCGAAGAAACTGAACATCGTATTTCGAATTTTGAATCTATCCTGAAAAATGCTTACCATGATTGATGAAGTCAGTCGAAACTGATGCCGATTCATCAAATTTCTTGATTTTTTTGTAAATAACGAAAACGATCTTGGATAATGTTTGTATAGAATTGAAACTTTTAATTTTCAAAAATTGTGTCCAAAGTTCAAATGGATAAAAAAAATGCAAGAATATGCATATTCAAATTTTTGAAAACTATTGATTTCTATTTTAAGCATTTTAATTATTTTACCCCCCACAGAGCTTCTATAGTAGAATACGCCCACATGAATTTGAATTTTGGAAAATGAAAAAATCAAGCGAATATAAATACTGTGAGAATTGGATGAATCGGCATCAGTTTCGACTGAGTTCATCAATCATGGTAAGCATTTTCAGGATAGATTCAAAATTCGAAATGCGATGTTCAGTTTCTTCGTATCTTCGTGTTCTTGTCTCTCGTCTACACTGTCTCCACGGTCAGCGTAGTTGCTTGTGAGACGTTCTGCTCGTATGTGAATGGCGGACCATCCAGCAACTACTGTTCCCCATTCCGAAGCTTCGCTGCTGCCCAGAACCGAACCTGCTTCTTGTTGTGCGTCAGAAGATGTCTCAAAACTGGAGGAACCTGCCGCGTCAACCCGGATTACAAATGCTGCTTGAAGACGACCCCAAGAAAGAAAGGAAACAATCAATTCCAGAAGAGTGGATGCAACCGAATGTACGACTGGCTGTATGATTAATCAATCCTTTTCAAATAAAGGCATTTTTGAAGTCATTTGCTTTATTTTAGCATTGTTATTTTGAAGTATTACCAAAAACGAAAATCCTCGTTACTGTGTGTCTGTGATATAATTTGTGATGAATTTGAAAATTGACAAGTCAATGATTCTTCGCTACTGATTTTTCTCTAATTAAAATGCTCTAATAACCCTTATTCAATGAAAAATACGAATTGAAGTAGTAACTACTGTATTTTTTTCAAAACAAGTTAGGCCTAGGTTAATTTCATTTGCCTTCTTATCAAATCTTGCAGGCTTAAACAAGTTTTTGCTTGATCAAAATGACAACTATTAAAATTTGATTAACTATTTTAATATGAGCCTAGTTTCTGTTCAGAATTGCCGATGTTTTTTAATAATTGATTTTTTATTGAATTTTTGAAAACACCATTGGTGCAAAAAAATATGTAGAAACATTTTTATTTCTTTAAATGAACGCGTGAAAATCTCAAAGTAAATGGCTCCAAAATTTAAAACGAATAGTTTAAAAAAACTATTTTCAAGCAGTTTTTTATGTCCGAACTTCAAAAATTCCCAACATTCCTTCGTTGCAGCTGTTTGTTCAACATTTATGACACTTTCCTATTTTGTGTGCTCTGTATCCTTTGGGAAATGATTAGATACCAATCGAAATCATAACGGACCAATGTTGAATTGTGAGCATAATCAAGCGATTTGCATAATTTTAAAACCATTTTCCGCGTTTTTTTTTTCATCAATAATTTTCTCTATTACGATATTCCCACAATTCGTCATTTCTTTTTTCTTCGAAGTTCTCAAACAACTCTCCTCGAGTACACAATCAAATACGTTACTCATGGACGCAGTGAAGTTCATGCAGAATAAATACACAAACGAGAATTGATTTCAAGCAAGACCAGTCAGTCCGTATTCCTTTTATTTTTGCTAACCCTCTCTCCCGATTTTCGATAGTGTCGCCCCCACTCATCCATCCGAATGTTCGAGAATTTGATAAATTGCATCATATCGGAGCTATTTATGTACATGTTGGTCGCGTCATTGCACACTCACATCACGAACAGCTGCTTGACCTTCTTCTGACCTCTCAGTCCGTCCAATTCGTACTCTGACTTCAAGACATTTGTTGTAATTTTCCGATGACAAAACATATTGTTTAAAGTTGGTGATTAAATGCGATTTAAAAAAGCGACGAACAAAGTATAAATGGAGGACGAATGATGGGCGCTTTTGCAAACATTCACTTCCAATTATTGTCATTCTTTCTTACTAAAAGGACCACGCAAAAAAATCGCCCAAATTTTCCATATGCCGGCTGCTTTTTTGAACATTGAAATTGAAATTCCGACCCAAAAAAGGCGAATTATGCAAAACCCGCACGTCAAAACCTATTCTAATTCATATTATAAACCATCAAAATCGATGTAGCTGATAAAGTTCATATTTTTTGATAAACTAGAAGCTCTCTTTGATAAACACAAAAAGTTATGACGGTTTCTCAAAAATTTTTGCCTCATTTTCAACGAAATTTGATAACGTTTTTCCGCCCACGCGGAAATCCAATTCTCTCCACATTTTTTTTGCTCGATGGTAGTCATTTAAATGGTCAACATTCCCCAAAATAACTGTCTGATAAGGTCACAACCTGACGCTTATTCATATTTTTGCTCAACCCACTTGTCGGTGTGACTCAATGCCAAATTCGTCGTTTCGGAGCTATCAAGAAAAAAAAATCGAAATGCACAAATCGAAGTGGTGAACAAATATTTGTTGCGGCTCACATTTGGCGGAGATCGCGTTCGAAGTTCTTGAATGAACTCGGCGAGCAACAATCGTCCTCTCAATCCCATTACTCATTCTCATGATTCCTGTTGGGGCTCATTTATGTGCATTTCCCTTTTGCTCGAAACTTTTAAGCATTCACTCATTGATCGATCGATTTCTCAAAACCACACCCCAGTTTTTTGAGACATTCTGCAGTTCAAAAGAGCAAACAAAAACGATAATTTTCGATAAACACCAAGCCTGTCAATTTTCATTTTTTTTCCCATCGCTTTTTCCTATTTTAGTCGCTCATTTTCACGGACAGATCCTCTTAAAAATTGAGTACACAATATCCGATGAAATCTCATCCCTTCGTTGAAATCCATACGCTTTTTGACGTGTTTTGAATTCTAGGCAAGTGACCAAAAAAAATGCGGACCAAGAGAGTCAAACGTGCTCAAGTCGATGAGAGCACAATGTACCCGACGTACGAGCTCACGCTGAAACCCGGTTTGTTGTTTTTTTTGTCGAATCGGATAACACCAGCAGACGTGTCTTTTCAAACATTTCGCTCATTTCTTTAGAAATTCGTACATTTTAAGATGAAGAAGCTCGCGCGATCACAAAAACGCTGGAAAATATTGAGATCGGCTCAAAATTGATGCTGAAATGCAGCATGATCGCCAATGAGTTCGACAATCTCATATTCATGGCGGGAAGCGACGAAATCGGCGACGAGATTGACGCAACGAGGTTTTGTTGAAAATTGGGTTTTATTCATCAAAACGAATTAAGCAAACAATTCTTGATCGAGTCGTTCGACAAGAAGAATGCCGGAATGTATGAATGCGGAGCGACGCGAAAGTCCGACAAAAAATACCATTCGAGACAAATGCGAGTGTCGACAAAAAGAGAGGTAAAATGATTTATGATCGATTTTGGTTGGGGGGGGGGTTTTGTCAATTTATGACTGAAAAAAATGAAAGAATCGTGAATTTCAGAACAAATTAAATTTGCCGACGTGCTCGGCGGAAGAAGATGACGACTTCTGCGGCCCTCATGGCGCCTGCTTTCAAGACGATTCACGCAAAATCTGCCTGTAAAAAACAGACATTTTTGGAATGATTGGTTAAATTTTTGTGATTTAGATGTGACGACGGCTACATGGGCGAGAGATGTGACAAGGTGCTTATGGCAGCCTATGAGGGTACGCCTAACTACTCTATTCAACAAATCCGCTCGTTTCACTGTGAGACTTCTCCCCTTCATGTTTTTTTCTCTTTCTAACAATTCTCTATAGCTAACCCGCACTTTTATGATAGTTTTGAAAATGTTTAATTTCACTTTTTTTCAGTGAAACTACTCAAAGTTGTCGGCGGCACCACTACATCATTAAACATCGTCTGGTTCTTCTTAGCAATCATATTCGCGTTATTGTTCGTCAGAGAAAAGTACGAATTTAAAAATTTAAAGGTGGAAAAAAAATGAAATGTTTTGAAGGAGTAATACGCGGCGATTACGAAAGCAGTATGAGAGTCCATCGAATAATAACCACAAGGGAAATGAGGTTTATCGCGAGACGACGACAAGAGCCGAAGGAGAACAAGGCGACGAAGGACGAGACGGATTCGCGCGGAGCAGCATCAAGCGAATGCGGTTGGCACTGCACAGGGTTTGTCTATTTTTGAGAGATATAGTATTTCTAAATTTTCTACGGGTCGAAACATAAAACATTCAATTTATTATTAGTATACAAAGCATTATTCGATTGTCTTTTTTTTACCATATCTAATTAATATTGTTGTTAAGTAGAAGAGATCTTCTTGATAGGACCCTTTTTAATTGTCTTGCACACTGTTTAAATGTTTTTATCCGACGTTTCGATCTTTTGATCATCATCAGGGAAAATTAGTTTTTTACTCAAGTTTGGTTCAATTAAACAGGTTTGAGGTAAATTGACATTCCCTGATGATGACCTAAAGATCGAAACGTCGGATAAAAACATTTAAACAGTGTGCAAGACAATTAAAAGGGTCCTATCAAGAAGATCTCTTCTACTTAACAATAATCCACACGATGCACCCAAAACAAGTTACTCTAAAACTAACAAAACTAATTAATATTGGTTTCAGGCTCGCCTCAACGGTACTTCTGATTCCAAACCCCTCAATCCAGCCTAATAATTCGTCCGATGTTCGCAGGAAAACCAAAAAATGGTTGACAACAACAGTTGTGGATCTCATACGGAAAAAACCGCATCATAATATCAGAAAAGCAGCAAAAAATAAGTGCAAACATTTAATTTATTTCTTAATTTTTAAATATTTATTTATAATTAATAAAACAGAAAAAAACTAACCACCACGAAAAAAAGACAAAAACAAGAAAAAAAAACCCTAAAAAATGAGTTATGCACAGAGAATTAAGAAACATCAGTGGAAAATTTTTTACCCGTTTTAGGAAAATCCTAAAAAAAACGGTAAAGCAAATTGAAAAAAAAAACAATGGTAGAAAAAAAAAGTGCATAGATATATCGAACGACAAGAGGGAGAAGAGGGGGATACAATGAAACATGATCAAAACTAACAAGAGTAAAAACAAATAATGAAAAAAAATAAATATAATAAATTAATTTTAACAGCCCAAAATGTAATACTATGCAGATTTTGAAGGAATATCTAAAAATCGGTTTTTCGCATCATGCAGTGAGGTTTTTTTAAAGAATTCTCAAGGACCAATATCGGACTTTTGAGTTTATTTCGAAATCTGCATATTACCACTACAATCGCAAAAAAAAACTGAGCGTCCCTGATACATTCAGACGTTAATACAAATTTTACGCCTCCTTGTTAGCATCCTCGTTGCTTCGGCGAGTTCGTGGAAGCCCATCAAGCTGTACAACAGACTCAGCAGGCTTCGGCGGACGAACTTCACGTTGCATCGATGTCGGCACAACAAGCGTCGGCGAGAGATCGGATTCCAAATTCCTGAGTTCTCTTCCTTGAAAGGACGACCTATTTCGTTTGATTTTCTCAAGACGCACATTTCGAGCCAGAGCGATTGATTCTCTGAAATCGATTCATTACAATTTTTCCAACTTTTTTCAAATTACATCATTCGTCTTTTCATCTGGCGAACAGACTTCTTGGCAGCTGGCTGTTGTCTGAAAAATTGACTTTAAATGGTATGTTGCCGATGTTTTTTTTTTAATTTTTTTTTTGTTAAAATCAGTTCAGTTTTAAAGTTTCAGAAAAAAAAAACACATTTTGTTCGCTCACTTATGCGTGTTCTCTCCATTAAGCAGTTTTCCATTGGTCTTCGATTCCTCGACACCTTCTGATCCGATTGGCTTGCCAGATTTCAAACCAAGTTGTCCAGATTCAGGAGATCTAGTCGACGACGATTCTCCATTCTCACGCTTGGTGTACCTAGAATAAATAAAAGTTGAAATCAATTCCTAATGACAAAATTGTTCTCACTTTCTTTTGACGGGCGGCACAAACGTCGGCTTCTCCAAATAGTCCGGAACATTGCGACGAACCGGAGCTTTCGGAGAAATCGCGTCAGTCGTCATCGCTATTTGCAAATCACGAAGAGTTCGTACGAATTTCGGCCTGGAAATTTTCGTGTCAAACATGACCAATAAATCGCATGTGTTACTTGGGTGTTGAAGATGATTGTCTCTCATTTATAGGATTTAAAGACATCGCGGTCGAACTCGGTTCTTCTGTGGCTAACTTGGGTGTTTCCAGAGATTTCAAAGACGACGAGGATTCACTTTCCTTCTCAGGACTCTTCTCAACTTTTTTCTCGATCTGCTTCTTTTCAATCAAATTGTTCTCATGTGTCGTCACCCCATTTGAAATAGGAGTTATCTTCTTTCTGGAAAAAAAATTAAATCTAAGAATCAAATTTCAAATTTTCAGAGTACTTACGGTGCACTGGGTCTTCTGGCAATAAATGGCCGGTTGAAGACCTTCGAGTCCCTTCGTCGAGATCCACGCACTTCCGTCACATTTTCTGTGAGACTTGTCGCCAATTTTCTAAGCTCATTTTTAATGAGAGCCTGTTTAGCCTCATCCAAAACCGGAGGAGCTTGACTGAAATTTTTGAATGTTCATTAATAAACCATTCAATTGAATTGGTACCTAGTAGATGGTACATCGCGCGATCTGTTAGCTGACAACACTCGCGATTGTCCATTTGAGGTTCTTGCCAACGTGTTCTCACCGCTACGACGCTTCGCCGATGACGGAATGAGCATTTTATCAGTCAAGTCCGAATTCAATTGGCGTGTCGCAGCGCTAACGTGTCTGACTCCAAGAAGCTCCTGCTCAACGCGAATTCTAGACAATTTTGATTTGAACACTTTTGTTGTCACAATTTCGAAGCACCTGTATCTTTCCGCCGAACAACTCGACTTCAATCTCTCAAGCATCTCGTCTTGGCTCGGCAAGCAGCGGCTCACATCGAACCCAAGAGCAAGCGCCAAATCCTTGGTCACATATTTGTCGCGACAATGAGCATGAATGACGGCATCCGGCACACGAACCTCCAATTTCATGCAAATGCGACGGAACATTCTGTCGATTCTGAAAATAATAGATGATTTTGAAAACAATTAATTTTCTGAATTGCCTTCTCTGTCGTTTCTCTTCCTTCTTTTTAAGAATTTTTATGAATGCTCGTTCGATTGGGCGTGCGGTGAACTTCAGATCATAATCCCTTCGAGCGAACTAAAAAAAACAAAAGCAATTCGTTTTTTTTTTACATTTAAAATAATTACCGTTATGGTTTGACTCGCAACATAGCGCTGATCGATTGGAATTTTATTAGTATAAATGTTCAATCCCATCCAAACATACGATGCGATTTCGCTAGTAACCGGTATCAGAACACAGAATTCCGAGTTGTTTTCGACATTTCTGAAATGAATAAATCCATTATGCGTTTTTTCGCGTTTTAAAATTTACTTATGAATGAATGATCGCTCATCTCTGTGTTGCATTGCTTTCTCAAGAATGCTGGCTATATTTTTATCAATCAAGCCGTACTGAAAATGTTTGAATTAATTCATTTTCCTAAAAATTTAAATCGCACCTTTTCAAATAATTCATCCTCGCCTTTCTGACATTTCACAATGTGCGATGTGAACTCAGCGACTCTCATCACCTTTTTACTACAGACGTTGCATCTGAATGGCGCCCACTGAAAAAAATAAAATAAAATTATTAAAAATTGTTTAGAAAATTCCAGTGTGTACCTCAATTTTGCAAATTTTTCCTGAAAATGGTGCTCCGTGACGCTCAATGCGCAAATCCTCATGACACCTTTTGAGAACTTCGCTGAATTCGCTAATGTACTGTAACTCGTTGGTATATCGGCACACGATCGGGATCGGTTCACGCTTCGGCCACAGATTGTTCGTTTTCGCTAATTGTACCGGAACTGGAAGTCTGGAAAATTTGTTTCTTTTATTTTTAGCAAAAAATATTCGCTGTTTGGCATTTTCGCATGTCGCAACCTTCGAAGGTTACACTCTATTCCCATTAAAACCGGTCGGATCACTAATTTCGCTTCGGATTCTTTTTTCCATGAAACCTGATACTGATTTTCTAACACACGTACACTACGCTTTTAGTTGATTTAAAAAATTGATCATGTGACCATGTTTGGGCAAGTTGAAATAACTTACTCGATTCTGACGGTCTCGCCGTCCGGATGAACAAAATCCGGATGCTTCGTGCGAAAGTGATGGCTGATTCTTGCAGGGGCCAACATTTTCTTTTTCTTCTTGAAGATGAAATAGCATAGAGTGCATTTCAAACCAGAATAGTGATCCTCCAATAGATGACTATAAATGGAGTCCATCTGCAATGAGCGAAGAATTAAGTGAGCAAATTGGCAATTTGCAAAGCGAACGAACAAATGAAGGAGTGAGTGAACGAATGTAGTATGAGTGGGTCAGTGCGTGTGTATATGTGTGAATATCCCATAGGCATTTGCCACGCCCATAATTGGTCAGCGAGTAAGACTTGTCACTTCGCATAGGCACCCGCAGGTGTTCATTCATATTTTCTGACGCATTTGATTGCGGAGGAAATGACGAGAGATTTTAGTTCCAAACTTGAAAGGATCATTTTTGTTCATAAACACTAAATGTGTCAACACTAATACGTGAAGCTGCAAACATATTTTCGTTAATTTCCAGAATGGAAAACCCACTATTTTTATTATACAACGCTGAAAGATATCTTTAACTATATAATAGTACCTTAAAGATTTAAAAATATCGAAATAACTTGAAATGATGTTGAAACGTTTGAATATTTCACGTATCCGCATTTACTCAATGGCCGCGGGCCGCAAATTTATCTCGGCCGCCACCGTTCTTTTCGATGAGTAATGCCTTTTGCGAGCTTTTCTGGAGCCATTTCACAATTTCATCATATTTCCCTTGGAGTATTGTGAAAGTTCAAAAATTCTGCTTTTGTTTAATATATGAAACAAACCGAATTACAATACACTAATTAATTATAACGAGATGTAAGCTAATTTTAAGAAATACCAGTTTTTAAAGTAGTTTTGGAATATATTGCAATTTTATTTGACAAAAGTCTTTAAAAATACATTTCTTATAAGGATTATTTATCAAAATTCCGAGATTAGCCTTGCTGCTTTCAAAAAACATAATTGAAACTTCTTCGCTATGATCCTAAATTATGACCGCAAAGATTTGATTTCACAGTCTTTTTTTAATATCATCTTAAAGAGGATCATCAAATCTATAAGTTCCTAAAAAATGACAAGAAAATATGAAAAGTCGGCGATGAAAAATTGAAAAAATCAGCAAAAATGTTATTTTTATACGAAGACGGCAGCGACCGCGACGAATACGCGACGCGTCCCGCACTTCACTCACACACACGCCCATTTTTTATAAGCGATGTTAGCTCGCCCAATGTTTGGACGAAAATTTCCTGGCACCAACAAAGAAACGGAAAATATTAATTGGACGATTTATAGAAAAGATCTCGGCGAACAAAATGAAACCGATTTCAGCGAAATCCGTCGACGAAGAACCGAGATATTTCAAAATTACGATAAGCAGTTAATTTCACGAGTTTTCATAATTAATGAATTCAGTTGTTTGTAATTGGAAAGAGATGAACAAAAAACGAGGGAAAACTGAAGAAATTAGTGGGATTCCTCAAATTCAACATGATTTATTCGATGTTTTCAAACTGTTTTCGCTGTCATCGCTCCCATAAATGATAACAGTTGGAGGAATTGCAATGCATCATTCTTTGAATTCTCTAATAGACGAAAGAAATTTGCAATATTGATTGCAAATAAGCAAATCATTTCAGAATTTTGGAAAATGTTTGAAAAAAAATTAATTGATGTGATCCGACTAATTTAGAATCGAAAATTTGAGGGCGGCGACTAACTTCTCAAAGTTCGAAATTTCTCGAAAATCGTTTTATAGATTCTTCAAAATCTTTTCAAATCTTATGTGTTTTGGCAATGAAGCTTCTTCATTGAGAATATCAATTATCTTAATTACATCAATTTTCGCCAATAAATTCTTTTGAAATTTATACAATTTTTCAACTCTCTTCTTCTTCTTCAAGAAAAATTTCTAAAATTGAACTTGCAAGATAATTGTTGGTTTTTTCTTTTTGAAAATCCTGGAACACATAATCGTTTTTGAAGCAAACAATTCAAATCTATTAATTTCAGTCAAATGTTGAAAGTCTCTCACACAAAATTGCTATAAAAATCGCCGTTGCCCATACAATCCATAAAATTTCCGAATAGACGATTCCAATAAAAATGAGCAATTAATATTTTTAATACCTTAATGACCTTATTCGTTTTCTGATGTCATAGTGTCCCTATAAAGTAGCCGATAAGTTTGTCTTGTAGGCGTTTTGTCTCGCGTTCGCTATTTCCCAAAAAAAAAGAACCAATTAACAGTTCTAATTAAATATTGCACGAGGCATCCACAGTTTGTTTGCGGTCAATGTGACACGTGTGAAAATGGGGGACAATAATGCACGTTTGTACCATCATGAAATGAACCATCATTTTTGTGTCATCAGAGAAAGTTTAACATTTGGCGTGCGCCATTTTGGGGAATGTTGAGGCAACAGCATAATTCAAAGACACAGAATATTGATCATATCACGTGTAGAAAAAATATTTTCTAAATTCTTTACTCTTAAAAAATTAGACAACTGTTTAAAACTGGTTTTTTGCACGTAGGCGTGTTTGAGTTTTTTGATGGGGGTTACCAATTTTGGGTTTTTTCTTGCAAAAGTTTTCAAATATAAAAAAACTGTAAAAGTTGTTCTTATTTAGTCTTCTCAACTTTTTATATAATAAAGGGAAGCTCATCAATTCGTAATTTCTGAATTAAGTGATCATTTCGATTTCGAGAAAAATAGAGCATACTAGAAATGCTCATCTTTATCACAACAACGTGAACAAGATCTTCATCGAGAGGACATCCGCATCATGTCTAAAGTTCGGGATCCCCTACAACACATCACGAAGAGGAAGATGACCTGGGCTGGACACGTTGCTAGAAGAACAGATGGAAGATGGACTACTCTTCTAACGGAGTGGCGGCCGTGGAATTGGACCCGGCCAAGAGGAAGGCCTCCCATGAGATGGTCGGACTCGCTTCGGAAGGAGATCACTACAAGAACAGATGAAGGAGCCGTTATCACCCCGTGGTCCACCCAAGCCAAGGACCAAAAAGCTTGGAAAGCTGTGGTTCGCGCCTCAACAGGCGAAGGACGAACCGACTAAGTGACTAAGTAAGTGAAAAAAATGTAAAAGTTGTTCTTATTTAGTCTTCTCAACTTTTTATATAATAAAGGGAAGCTCATCAATTCGTAATTTCTGAATTAAGTGATCATTTCGATTACGAGAAAAATAGGGCATACTAGAAATGCTCACCTTCAAGCATTAAAAGAACCGAATAATAGATCCTATTTAATTTTATGAATCGATGAAAAGCGAATGAGAAAATTCACATGATTAATTTTTTCGAACATATCTGCAGAAAACAACTGTGATTTTTATGAATTGCAAATGAAGAATTTCTCGGAAAAAGCATATCGATATTTGATGGTTTATTCATAAAAACATCAACGGAAAAATTTTGCATTGAAAATGGAAATAATGTGTTCAAAAATGTAGCCATCAATTTTCATTTTTTTAACTGAAAAATTTGCGAACGTCAAATTTACTATGCCATTTTTGAGATTTGTTTGAGCTTGGCGATCAAATTATGCATAAAAAGCTAAAAATTATAAAATTTCGATATTTTACGACCGACCGATTTAGGATGCAAATTCCCCCCCCCCATTTTTCTACATTGTTTTCTTCAGCTTTTCTTGTCTATCAATGAAATTGATGAATTATTCAAGAATGAACGAAATTCGATTCAAAAAACCCCCCAAAAGGTTAATGATAAATTTAATACCAAATGTTTTTTCTTCACGTCATCAAAAAAGAAATAGCATAGCTTGTTTCGTTTATTTCCTCGAGAGACTCAAAAAATTCAAAATTCGCAGAATTGTTCTTTTTTATGCGAGAAAACTACAAAACTTAATTTTGAATCGCTAATGAAATTCGCACAAATTCTGTAAAAACTATAATACGCAGGCACATTGTATGTATATTGGGAGAGAAATCTGACAATTATTCTAATAGAACGATCGATGAATTGAAAATTGGTATGTTTCAAATGGACAATGTCAAAATATGGGCAAAAAACGTCGAATGCAATCTTTTCAGCATTCGATTTTTTTAGTAGTACGACGAGAAAATGAACAAGAAACACATTTAAAAATAATACGAATCGAATATCTCCGATTCATTGAATATCCAGATCTGTAATCGTAGCCTAAAAAGAATTTCGACTTTCGTTCAACACTGCTCCAGATTCGGAGCAAATGCATCAAATTGTTCTCATGGAGAAAAACGAAAATATCAAAATTATAAGTTTTCGCATTTTATTTTCTCGTCGTGAAATCGCTTCATTAAATTTCTCATTTTTATCGAAAATTAAAACAATCAGGTTTACAGGGTGTCATTTAAGTTCCCGCACAAAAGTTAGACGCCATGAAAAGCTTGGCTGTCGCACTTTTCGTGCACCAATACAATTTATTTTTGTTAAATAAGGTGTATTTTACTTACTTTTCAAGTTTCACTTCATTCGGATGTGTTTCCGAGAAATGGCGAAGGCTAACATTCATCGCGCTTCCATTATCGAACTTCATAAGCGAAATGAGCGCCCGACAGAGATCATTCAACGCCTCGGTGTGCCTCGTAGAACGGTTTAAGACACCAACAAACGTTTCAAGGAGCTAAATACGACCAGTGACCTTCCCAGACAAGGAAGACTCGTCTCAGTAACCACTCCTCAGAAGATCAACGCCGTCAAAACGAGGATCAGGCGAAAACCGCACAGGAGCATAAGAAAGATGGCGTCAGACATGGGAATGAGCATCTTCGCTATGGAACAAATCGTCAAAACAAAGCTTGTACTGACCCCATATCGTGTCCAAAAAGCGGCAATTCTATCGGCCGTCAACAAGCAGAGACGCTTCGAAAAAGCAAAACAACTTTTTGCTCGCACGCGGTCTGGAGAACACCTCGCCACTGTCTTCTCCGACGAGAAGCTATTCACTGTGGAGGCGGCATTCAACTCACAAAACCATTGAGTACTTGCCCAGACATCCCAGCAAGCTTCAGAGAAAGGAATAACAATTTATCCAGCCTCACATCCTGCCAGTGTGATTGTTTTCGGTGCCATCTGCTCAACCGGGAAGTGCCCCTGGTTTTCGTGGATCAGGTGGTGAAAGTGAACAAAGAAGTCTACGTTCGGGACATTTTGGGGAAGCATATGATGCCCTGGGCCCAAACGCATTTCGGTGGGAAGATATGGGTCTTTCAACAGGACGGAGCACCCGCCCCTACTGCCAAAACTACTCAGGAGTGGTGCCAGACCCATTTTCCCGACTTCATCAAGTCATCCAAATAGCCTGCTTGCTCCCCAGACCTGAACCCGCTTGACTTTTCCGTGATAGGGTCTTGCAGGAGAAGGTCAACGCAAAACCCCACTCAAGTGTAGAGACTCTGAAGAAGACATTACTGGCGGAGTGGGACAATCTTTCCATCGAATACGTACCACAGTCACATCCTACCCGAAGCGTCTCCGCGAAGTCATAGCTGCGAAAAGAGGCCGAATCGAAAAGAGTTAATAGATAATTATTTGTTGTACTATAGATAAAAAATATTTCGAGTCTCGTTTGATTTGGACTTTTAGTTTCAGAAATATACGTCTTCAAAGTTGTGCGGGAACTTAAATGACACCCTGTAAATTCGTGATTTTTTTTGTCTAATCTGGAAACTTCTCGAAGCTTTATTGTTTAAAATGAGGTTTCAAACAAATTTTTTTTAATTTTTCGAATATATCTAATAAATATGTAGATATTCAATTGCCAAAGGACCCATAAAAATGAGATATGGGACCAATTAAATATGCCGCCGAGGCGCTTCAAATTCGCTGAAATCTTCAAAAAAAAACACAAAAAATTAGAAATTCGCTTTTTCTAGTTTATATATATATTAAAACCGTAATTTCTCCAAATTAATATTATATGACCCAAAAATTTCACTAGTGAATAATATTTATCTATGCATTAAATATCGGATAACTCTTATTGGTACCCTAACAAAGGAATAATGCCATTATGCTTCTTTAATAGATGCATTGAACCATTGTAGTTTAAAATAAATTGATAATAGAACGATAATACTCACATTTAATTAAAAGAAAAGAAAAAAAATTGGTGAAATATCTCTGACTCATCGAATATCCGAATGAATTGATGACAAAACGTGGAATCAAACTCGAATATAAATAAAAAATAGCGCGGCAATCAGCGTTCGTCGTGGGGGCAAATTCGAGACAAAAAAATGAATATAGACATACAACTTGTTCTCTGCGCCACACTATTTCGCCGAAACTTGTCTGCGTCTCTTCGGTCAACAAGACCAATTTATTCAAAAAAGGAATTATAATTTTTTAAGAATACCGTGTAGAAATATATATTTTTTAATGAGATTGATAGCGGTTAATGAAATTTCTAAAAATCAATTTTATTTAGCAAATGCTTTGGATCAAATAGTTATTCATTCTTCAGATTTTTTTGTTTTATTTACACCAACAACAAAAAAAAGGAAGCCAAACTATTTCAAATACATATTTCCTAATTTGGAATGTGATCTCATTAATTTTCCACCAGAAATCAAAATATGTTTTGATGCTCAAATCACATTTTGTAAAAAAAAAATAGTTTTTTCTTTCACGGCTTTTTTTTGTTGAAAATTCGGAGAAAAGAATTAAGCTTCCAACGAGGTCTTGTGACGATTTATAGGGTAGATTATGGGACACAAACTAATCAATTAATTCCGGCTCACAATCAGGTAGACGAGAAAGTGTTTTATGTAATTCGATTTGAAAACTTGGTTTCAATTTAATCATCTTCAAAATCGATCAAATTATTTCGCATTTTCAATTTTGACATCGATTTCGATTGAAAACCAAATTATTTTCGAATCCGATCGATTTTCATTAGAATGGTTTGACGCTGAGAAGTGTTTATTATTTATTTAGTTCGAAATCATCAAAACATTTTTCGAACACTTTTCAAATATTCGCATTGGAGTGGCTTGGTCAAGAAATCGAATAAAAATGGGCAATAAATTGAAATTGGCGTCGTCGATGATTGGAATTTAAACGAATTAAACGACATAGTCGTCGATTAAAATGCATTTGGTGTAAACACGCTCTCGTTTAAACACTCATTTTTGAAATTGTGATTAAATTTCAGATTTTTATACTTTACGGTTCATTCATTTGATTTAACGATCGAATACACAGAGTTTCATACCTGAATTATTAGTACATATTATGGTCGCTGTGAGACCTTGTCCTCCGGAAACTCAAAATAAATCGGATCTGACAAAATTTGGCACCACAATCAACCCCAATAATGGGATGATAAGCTCGTCGAGTCCGATTTGCGTCAGTTCGAATCCGATTCGAAATTTCACTAATCCAATTGGTAATATTTGGTATCCGTTTGTAAAATTTGTCCAATTCGGATCAGATTTATTTTATTTGTTTTTTTTTTCGAACCGACCGCCATAATTTCTGGAAATGATGATTCTGAGTATAATCTGAAAATAAGCTTACTAATTATGGTGAAATTTTTTTTAGAAACAAAAATCGGTTTGGGAAATTTGGTTAATCTATTCCCGATGGCAGAAGCTGCAATCGCAGTTATGCAATGAAACCCACCGATTTGTTGTGGTTTCGTAGTAATTTAGAAAAAATCACGAATTTCTGACAAGAATTTCAATTGTTTCACGCAGATTTCTCATAATTTCGAAAAAATGGTGTTCGAGAACCCGGTAGTCTGTCGGCAGCTCGCTCTCTTATTTCAATGTTTCCACCGGAGGCCACAAAATTTTCGTCGCCAAATGCACATAGGACGAGTGTCGCAAAAACACGTAGGACAGTGTGATGTCGGCACAGGCCGATGGTCAACTGATAACCGATTCAACTCTTAATTATTTATCAATTTTTTTAGCATTCCTCCATTGATTGCAATGTTTTTTTAAAGAAACGAATTGATTATGAAAAAAATAAAGACAATTTTTTAATGGAGTTGATTTTATAAATAATCATTAGGATGATTTTTCTGGAAGAATAATTTCGAAAATTGTTTTTTTTTCAATTCATTTGAATGCTAATTTCAGAATATCATCAGATAGATGCTTTCTAAAATTCTGACATCATAATTCATAAAATCTATTTCGAAATTCACTCAAAATATCATTATTTTTCTTATCAACGTATATATGTATAATCAGAAGTCACAAAAGCAAAATTTGAAAGATCACTTGTATAATTGCATTTAAGAGAGAAAGATGTCTGATGAAAAACTACCGCTGATCCATAAGAATACCATCAAATACTACACTAACGACAAGGTTTCGATATTCGAAAGACGGCGGAGAAAAAAAGAATTGAAAGAGGTTTGTGGAGTCGCTCGAAAATTTAATTAAACCATTCAAATGTGTATTTTACAGTATTATAACCGTTTGGACCAACTGAATGAGCTGTACGAAAAAGATCGAAAAGTAATAGAGGATGTGAAGAAAGAAACGACGGTTGGTCATTTTTCTAGAATTTCAGGGTGCGGCAAAATTACGTGAGCATCGAATAAACGATATAATATTTCCAAAAAAGACCAAAACTCGTTCAACTTTTTTTTTTAAATTGAACATATAAGAATAACGAATTAATCAACATTGTTCGATTCTTCCTTCTCGATTTTTGATAACTTCCTTCAGACGCTTCGGGTAAATGGTGACATGCATTTAATTGACGTCCAATTTGCACCATTTACTCAAGGCTTCAAAAAAAGAAACAAAAGAAATATGTGAGAGCCGTTTAAGTCAGAATAAAAGTTTATTTGTAGTACACTGAGTCCCATTATTTATTTGAGTTGAAGTTGATGACTTGATTGTGCGTTCCGAATTTCTTTGCTGTAGGATTCCGAATAGACGCGAACCGCAACGCGCCTGACGACATTGAATTATTACGGTAGCCGCTATTTTTTGAGAAACGATTGTTAAACAAGCCTAACCATACGACTATATATATATATATATATATATATATATATATATATATATATATGCGGTTCATTTTTTTTTTAATATTTCGCATTTTTTGTTTTATTCCAGCATATCTGATGATACAATTTTATTCGAGAAAAATCGGAACAAAATTAATGGAATTTTAATATGGGAAAATCGTTTTTTTTTTTGTGAGAAAGCTTTTTTAAATATCTATTAGAAATTACGGGATCTCTTTGTAGAATTTTTTTTTTCAAAATTCACCGCAAATATTTCGAACAGCAATTCTTTCCATTCCGAATCATCTCAAATAAAAAGAATGAAAACTCATTTCTTTTCGAGACCCAATGACGCAATTTTCGAAATTTCCCAGTTTTATCAAAAAATTTTTATCTGTGTTTTATTCACATTTTCCATTGATTTCAAATTTTTTATTCGCCAAAATTGATCATGGCCGATTTCTCACAAATCTGCGTGGGTGTCCAAATCCCGGCCGTCTTGGTCTGAAATCATTTCTCTCGTTGGCTCTGCGAATATTCTTGATCGGCAAACCTTCCCGAAGAATTCGGATTCGTTTCTTCCGGATATTCCGCGTCCAATTGAGACGGATCACCATTTCCGGAATCAGCTAGAATTTGACGATTACGAACTCAAAATTGGCGAGATTGCGGCTTACCAATTAATGCGTTGACAAAGAATACAAGAATACCAAAAATGATCAAGAATCGCATGATTCGAATGCGATCGAACACCATTCGTTGAGATTATATAGCAAACAATTTTTCTCACAATTTATTTGAAATTTTAGTGGTTTTTTTCAATAGTCAAGTCACACTTTTCTCGAATTCAAATTCCGCATAAAATATGGGAGAATTGGAAAGAAATGATTCGAAACTTTTCGAAATTTTGCAGGATGAACAGGCCGCGGATCGTCTCATCGCGAAGCTCTCAATTGCGATGAACGTTGCCCTAATGTTCATCAATCTGCTCGCCGCTTATCTATCGGGCAGTTTATCAATTGTTAGCGCATTCGTCGACTCGATGATGGATGTAATGAGCGGAGTGATCATTGGAATATGTTTGAACATGATCGAAAACACCAACAGTTTCAATTATCCTCGCGGTAGAGCACGACTCGAACTCGTCGGAGTGATCTTGTGCTCGATTATAATGGGTATCGCAAACACCGCATTGGTTATGGAATCAGTATCAGTCATAATTAGCGGAAATGTGAGTCGGCGAAAATCTCCAGAATTATTCTAACATTCTTCAAATTTCATTTCATTTATTAATAATTCCTATACGCATATGTAACAATGCAATTTGATGAATCATTTCAGATAAATCCCGTCATGGATTTCACGACATTGTCCCTTCTCCTCGGCGGTTCGGCCACCAAACTAATACTATGTATAGTTTGCTATCGAAGAGGGACCTCCTCCTCACTCGTCCTCGCAATGGACATGCGGAATGACATCTGCACCGCAATGGTCGCCATCGTCTGCGCAACAATCGGACATCGCTATTGGATGTACGCCGATCCGGCCGGCGCCATTTTGGTGTGCGGTGTCATTGCGACATCCTGGTATCGCAATGCTTTGGAACATCTGCCGCATCTAGTTGGTCGTCGAGCAGCCGCTGAAAATCTCTCTCGAATCCTCAAAATTGTCATTGAACATGACGATCGAATCAAGTTGGTTGCTCAAACGAAGATAAAGCTCGAAATAGATATTTTCCAGAAAAATCGACCATGTGCTTGTGTATCATACCGGTTTGGAAGCTCTCGTCGAATTGCACATCGTAATGGACGAGCAAATGATGCTCAAAGAAGCGCACGACATTGCTCAGAGTTTGGAAAAAACGCTGATGAAGCTCGATTTTGTCGAACGCGTTTTTGTGCATTGTGATTATGAATGTGATTGGGATGGGTCCGACTAATTCCAGTGTAAATACACATCGAAATTTGCTCCCCGCTTTTCAAAAAAAAATTGTTGTCCATCCGAATGATGATTCAAAATCACACGAAAAGTGTCAAATTACTTGCCCCCAAAATTGTCGCATTGTTTATTTCTCGAATTTTCTTTATTATTTCTATCACATCAAACCCGAAATTTCGGCATTTCTCTGCTGCGTTCGTGATCCAATAGAGATTTCGATTTTTGTTTTTGGCGAACTGACAAGAATAGCCCATCGAACTAATGCCCAAATTTGTGATTAGCAAGCTGTGCTGCGGACACCGGCAATCCGAAATACATCCATTGACTCCAGAAGCAGAGAATGAGGAGCAATGATCCGACGAGATCGCCCAACGCGGTCAGAAATGGAATCGCCGAATTGTCGGGATCGATTCGCATTACCCACATGGCCCGGACGAGAATTTGACAGATGTAAAGGAGAAATGCGACCTTCAATTTGATATTTTTAAGCTAACCATCCAACATGAAGAATTTACCTGAATTGCGCAAACCAGAAGGAATGAAATGGTAAAACCGATCGTATTTGAAAACCCGCAACCGACGATGAAAATGATTTGAATAAATAGAAGATTCGAAGGAATCGAGATTCCGAGAAGAATTTGGGCGGCGAGGGCGTCTTCTGCTGAAAATCGCCGAATGGATTAGTTGCAAAGCGAAACAGAAATGCTCACATTTTTTGAAGAATGCTCCGATTGGGCTCAAATATTTCCACATTGGTTTCACTTCGATCTCGCGGTTTTTGCGAGCTCGATGAAGTTGAGTGCTGATACGAGAAGCTTGAACTCCCACGAGATTCCCACCAAGTCCATTGATTAGGGGTTGGAATGCCGCTATCGGTGGATATGCCAACATCGATTTTTTGAGGACATACCCACTTCCGGTGGTGATGATCATTGCGCACACCACCGGCCACCAGCCATTTTTCAAAACCTATTCGATATTATTATTATTGGATCTTCTTTCTCGAAGATACCTCTAATGTGAATTGGTCTTTGGACGCCATCACTGCTCCAGTAGCCGCCAAAATATAGAAAAGAGTGAGTGTAAAAAGGAGCATTATCACATGAAATTGTCTCATTTGAACGATCAGTGTGCCCACGGTTAACTGGAAAAAAACATAGAAGAATTCTCGGATTTTTGATGCTTCAAATTGAATTGTTGACTTGCTACTATAAAATTTGATTATTTACGAGAATTCGATTGTCGATGATGGCCACAAAACAAACAATCTTCATAGTTTCATCTTCTGAAAATTTTCAGCAAACTCACCAAAATGTACAATGTGGAGACATCGCCTAGAGAGGCTGCCACTGGTGTCGAAATATTGTCAGGATTCAGCTGAAAGTTGACAGTCGACTCGTTTTTTTTTAAATTTATTTTTACCTTATATTTCCTGGCGGCAATCACCACAACAACCATGAGAACTGATAGAACAAACGAGGCGAGAGAGGCAGTTGCGACGGCTGACAGAAGCAGGCATAGAGTATCGGCGAACGAGATCTGAAATCGATGTGAGATATCCCATGAGCTGATGGAATCTCACCGGCTGCTCTCCTATCAATAAGACCGGAACGACGGCTAGAGACGATACCACAATCGCCTGGCATTGAATCAGCGCCATATTCGACATGGCCACTTTCATTTTGTCTTTGCGTCGCTCCATGAACCCCAAATTCGCCAACGTCGATAGTCGCGACGACAACGTCATTTCGAGATTTCCTTTTAGTCCGACAAGCGTTGGGACCATGATGACAGCATCGGGGAGTTGAGTGAACAAATAGGAGCCCTCAGCATTCTCCAACAGGATTCCGGCAAGAATTAAGCCGAGTCCGGCGAAAAGGAATGGGATGAGCGATTGAACGAGGAACTCCTTTCGAGTTTCCTTATAATCAACGTGAATTACTTGCTGGTTCTTGTTCACGTTCATTTTTTGAATTGTGATCGCAATTGGAGCAAATATCCAATTCTCGACTATAATGTTTGAGACCGCTTCGCTGTTGCTCGCCTTTTCCGGCTCATTGCCATCAAGTCTACAATTGAAAACAATTGGGGTAGATTAACACAGAGACAAACAGCAAACGCGCTCTATTGCATTCAATTTCGAAAAATTAATTGTAAAAAAAAATAAAGAAGAACAGAGAAAACTGGTTGAATTTTCCACAAAAAATCGTGGAATCGAAAATTTGGAAAACGGAAAAAATTCCATGGCAACTTCGTTTAAGGACAACTGAAGGGTGAAGCTGGCTTTGAATAAAGAATGAAGAAGGATTTTTTGAATATTCACGATCATCTCAGAAATAGCCTATTTGGAAAATTTGCAGCTCTTTTATTGAAATCAATAAAATTTCGTGATTTTTTTTATTTTGACGCACTTCCCATTTTTTTCTCTATTTTACTATTTTTTAAATCAACATCTCATTATGAGCTGAAAACTGCAAAATTTTGAAATTACGCATATACATACAATGAAAAATTCTCATTTTTAAAATATTACATAATTAAACTTAATCCCAAAAATGGCCACATTTTGAATTGACTATAAAATAGTAAGAAGTTGGATTGATGAGAAATAAACTAGACACTGAATTGCGATAACGATTTTTGCTGGCTGGCATGGAAATAGTGTGCGTTTTTGAGAGAGCACAGAGAATTGAACAGCACGGTTTTGTTTGAATAATTCGTGGCAAAAATATTACCTTTTTATCGTTTCCGGTTGAGTTTTTGATAAAGTTCATAAAAGAAATTGTCTCGTCAATTGAATAATGCATTTTTTTCGGAAAAAAGAAAGATTTGAAAAAGAAACATTTACTAAATAAGAAAAATAATTAAAAAAAATATATTATCACATAATTTTCTGAATTTTGGAATTTTTTTCGAGAAAATCCCGAATTTTTGCTATTCAATTAATTTTTGTGCCTATCATAGTTCAATTTTGCTTTGCTTCATATTTTCAGCAAAAAATTCAAGATTGGAAGTTTTTTTTTGCTGGCTCTTTTAGAAGCCGAGTATTTTTTTTTGCAAATATTTGTATTCGTAGTCTTGAAAAACAACAATTTAATTTAAAACACCCTTTTTTAATTTCTCGTATTGTTTGAAACCTACAATTGATCAGTTGTCGTCGATGGCGGAAGTGCAGCTGTTGACGTTGGTTCATCAGAAGTCGTCGTCGTCGTCGTCGTCGTCATTTTACGCTTTCTGAAAAAATGCGCAAATCGAATGAGGGGTAAAAACGTATTAAGAGCGAATATATGTATTCACATGTATGATGCATTACACCTGTGTTCGTTTTTTTCAACCGGATTATAATTATCATCAGAAGATTAGACGGCGAGCTTCTCCTCTCGCTGAATTCACAAAATCAATTTATTTAGGCAGTCCCGCACGGCAGCGTCAAAAGCAAAAAAAAACGGAAATTGAAGCCTTCATTTGCCATTTTTTTCGGCCGACTTCTATGCTTTCTATGTGCATCCTCGAGTAGATATATAGGTTTATTTTTCAGAAAAAAAAGAAGGCGGCGGGCTTGACTTGAAAAACAAAAAGGAATGTATGAAATATGTGCATACATTAGTCGGCTGGAAACAAAAAAATAATGAAAATAATAACGAGAGTTTAGCAATAAATAAGAAGAGTTTTCGATTTTCACCTGCACTGCTTGACTGATTCGTTTGAAAGGTTGCCGCGAGACAGACATGCAGGGATTCGAAGCTGGGGGTCTCGAAGGGAAAACCTTCGAATTTGGAGTTCTCTAGATGCTTGTGAAATAGGCCAAATGAAAGTGTAAATATGTATGCCTAATGTTATTTTATTTTTCAATAAAATTTGCTCAGCTATTACGTCAGAATGCACAACTGCTATTTGGGTTGTAGTCCATTTTGCAGATTGGTTGGATTGCGCTTATTTGGAAAAAAATATATTTTCAGATGTGTCGAACGTCTCAAACTTGTTTTTTGGAGGAATATTGTAACTTATGGTCCGCTGGACATTTTTGCTTTAAAGACGTACTTTTAATTAATTATAAATTTGCAAGGATTTCTAGAAAAGAAAATTAATCTCTTTAAATTATTTTTGGAACTAAATCACGTCAGAGATTGGGCATTTACTCAACAAGGATCTAACATAAATATTTCTCTCATTTTTAATTCCAAAAATATTCATTTCGAAACTGCACGTTTTCATCAGTTCCTTTTTAAAATTTTGATGAATTTTGACGAAAACTCAAAATGTTGGTTTTATTTAGTTGAAAATATGCTCGATGAAAAATTGAAAAAGATATTCGAAAAAAAAGTTAGAAATGAAGTTGTGTCTTTTTGGCACACTAATCAGTGCATTCACCGGAATCTAATACTAATGACTAATGGCTATGAGGGAATTCACTAATTAGGCATATTGTTAATCATCTCTTCGCCAAAATTTAGTTCCATTTTCATATAATCATCTCATTTTGGACAACCCATGTATATTGGGTAAATATGTCAATATTTGAGAATCTCAGGCCAATTTTGAAGTCTAAAATGGGAATCGAAACTTGTATAAAAGGAAGCGCTCAAAAATGGAATATCAACAAATCATGTACATCTTCGTCGGATTGTCTGCCTTCGTCGCCGTCTTCTTCCTTCAGGTTTCTTCAATTCGCTGCTCTCGTCGGCTGTCTAGAATATATTCAAGCATTTCAGTATGACGGAGTGATGAGCTGTGCCCCGAAAGCGAACGCCAGCAATCCGATCGACGATGAAGTCTTGCGAGTCAAGCGTTCTGCGGAAGCGATCTCGATCATCACCGTCACCAACAGACCCTACAATCCGGAGAATGCAAAAGCCGCGATTGCATTGATCAAACAAAGAGTGCCGTCACACTCCGAAGCGTCTCATTCCAATCGAACAATTTGCAGTTCACTCAGCTTTCGATTCAGAATGGATTGAATCTCGAGACGGTTGGACACGAAGACAAATCGGTGAACATGGGCGGAAAGCTGGCAATCCACACGAGTGTTCCGGACCGGCCGCAGCGTTGTCAGAAGGGAATCGCGTAGGAAACGACGGCCAATTGAAAATCGAGTTTGATTTGATTGATTTTAATTTCAGTTTTCTCGAGAAGGCAAAGCCGGAAATCACGGAAATCGCTTACATCTTCATCCGATGCCCGGATGGAACTACTAAATACATTTAAATCCTTTTAGCTTGGAAGTTTCTTAATAAATCATTCTGCAAGAAATATTATATTTATTGAAAAGTGTTAAAGAAAACGACAATTGAATCAAATCTTGCTCACATCCGGAAACTAAAATCAACATGTTTCTACATATTCAGAATATCATTGGCATACCGTCTCATGTATATCGGTGGCCGTGGTCTAAATTGTTGTCTACGCATTCCATTGAAAAATCTTTCAAAACGTCTGTCTGGCCTTTTTGTGGTATAAGCTGAAAATTGGTATAATATTTTGGCACAGGTCATTGTCGAAATTACGATCATTGTCAGCAAGAATTCCATTTCCGAATGTGCGAGTTCCAGTTGGGGTAACAGCTTCTCCGGCTGCGTTTACTGAAAATTATAGAATAAATTATTGCCTAGCAAACGGCAAACCTGAAGAGGAAACCGCGAGCAGTGCAAATGCAATAATTCCCAAGAACAACTTCATTTTCAATCAACATTGCTGCGGACAATTTTATACACAAATCCGTGCCATTTTTATTTGTCGTTATTTTTCGGAAAATTCAAAAATGGAATTAAATGTGAGAAGACAAAGATCGACATCAATATCAAATCTTTATTTTTTTTTAAATAAAAATTGCCATTTTGACTGTGTTGTGTCCTTAAGTTCCGCGTGTATGGTGCCGAAGCGTGGGTATCGAAGTGAACAGTGATGTAGAGTTGGATAGCTTTATTATATACTTAGATTGAACACTACAATGTATGATGGCCGGGTTTTATACTAGTGGGGATGTGCTTCTAGAATGTTCTACAATGTGCGTGTGGGGATGTTTACGTGAGGGACTGGGTTCTAGAATATTCCATAACCTACGAGATTACAATAGTTTACGTGAGTGTGCTCACAACAACTTTATATTGCGCAGCAAAAAGAAACTCCGTAACGTCTGTTTTGGTTTTTCAGTGGCATAAGCTGAAAATTGAGCGAATGATATAATTGTAACCGGGAGGATCCCCTCGAGACACCCACACTCGTATTTTTTCTATATAATTTGATGAGCGGAAGTCACCTTGCTCAACACGATGGACTGGATCACGCTACACCGTCCTACTTTGCCACCACCGATTTTGAACCTTCGATCAGCAACGAACGAGATCATTCACGTGCAATTTCACACTGAACGGACAGCACGGATCCGATATCGGCCACTCGACTTCTGGGAATGGATTGGATTGCTCAAGACAAGCATATGTACAATACACTCGCCGAATCAATTAATGCCATATCGAAAATGCCCAAGTCTCATGATGACGCGGGAAGAATCAGAGTGAAGGGAAGATTGCCAAAAGATGAAGACTCATTTCGATAAGCATCACTAAGCTAAGCCCAAATTCTTTTGGAAGCTGTCCTTGTCAATTACTATCGCTCGAAGCAGAGTTGGATCCCCGGTACTATCATCCGCCGATTAGGATCGGTGAACTATTATGCCGAATGGCAAGGAGACAAATGGAAACGCCATGCGAACAAACTCCGCAAAAGATATCACACACCTGACAAAAGACACCAACATTTGCCGTTATTCGCGGATTTCGAACTGAATTTGCCGGCAATGAGGAAGCAACACCAAGGCCCTGCCGGGTACCCTCGACTACAGTAACCACGACACCAAATCAAGGACCTCTAGGTCGATCGACGCGAATCGTCAATCAAACGAGTCGTCTCGTCATTCAAGCCTATCTGAATTCTTACCAGTGATCTTCAACATCGAGGGAGGAGATATTGGAGCTGTGACCAGAATCAACATGACCGACGCCCTTATCAATTTAGGAGCGCTATATGTACATATACATAAGGAACACTTTTAGGTTCTCTTTTAGTTTTAGTTTAGTTTCGGTTTTGAGTTTTTGTCTAAATAAACGTGTTCATAATTTGGGGTTCTCCAAAAGACACACATGTCTATTTGTTTCATTATATTGAATGAAGTTCATATTCAAATTCACCCGCAATTTTGGAAGATGATCTACATATGTACCAACCTATTGAGTAAACATGTCAATATTTGAGAATCTCAGGCCAATTTTGAAGTCTAAAATGGGAATCGAAACTTGTATAAAAGGAAGCGCTCAAAAATGGAATATCAACAAATCATGTACATCTTCGTCGGATTGTCTGCCTTCGTTGCCGTCTTCTTCCTTCAGGTTTCTTCAATTCGCTGCTCTCGTCGGCTGTCTAGAATATATTCAAGCATTTCAGTATGACGGAGTGATGAGCTGTGCCCCGAAAGCGAACGCCAGCAATCCGATCGACGATGAAGTCCTGCGAGAGGCTCGTGCTGCCGACAAGATTCTGATTACCGCCGTCACCACACAAGCCTACAATCCACAAAACGCAAAAACAGCACTCAAATTCATTCAGCAAAAGGTTTCTCTCTTTCTCTATCGATTATTAAGTAATAGTTTTCAGTTCACCCAACTCTCGCAGCACATCGGAGTGGATTTGAAGAAGGTTGGCCACAAAGACAGAGTTGTGAACATTGGAGGAAAACTTGCGATTCGCGCGACGATCCAAGACAAGCCGCAACGTTGCCAAAAAGGAATCGAGTGGGAAATAGTCGGCATTTCATCGACATAATGTTTCGTTTTTTCAGATTCTTCGAAAAAGCGAAACCAGCGATCACTGAAATCGCCTACATTGTGGTGAGATGTCCAGATGGAACAACTAAACAAATCTAATTCATATCTATATTCTTGTTATATAAATTTGATTGATATGACTCAACAAAATGTTTAAAACAATTATCATCAATAACCAATTTATTAGAAATGATTTTCAAAAGAAATTTCTCTTTTCACTATTCATAAAAAGGGGACTGATCTCTCTTTTGAACCGGCGTACTCTATTGAATCTGTTTGGTGAAATGGGCATCATAAATCTAAATCTAAATCGATTCTCATTATTTAACATTATTTAACATCGTGTTCATCTCTGATATCGTTTTGGATGGAATCTTGAACGCTTCAATGGCCAGAATCTTCTTCGGTAACCAGGTCCAACCACCTTTCTTCTGTTCGTCTCGTTGGTCGTCTCGATCGCTTCAGTAGTCGTTTCATCAAGATCTGCAAAAAATGAAATAATTTGTTTGACTCTTACAGTCATTTTTAATTTCTGAACGTACTCGTATTGATTGGATCAAATGTGCTGTCAGTCGCTGAAATTTGGTTATATTCTTGTATTGTCGGCGTCAAACGACTGAAGAGAGCCGGGACCTTCAAATTTGCGAAATCAGTGTCGATTTAAATTAATCGTTGACTGAATATTAAATGCGCGTACACTATAATGCAATGTACGCAGTCTCGCGTACTTCTCGCTGCCTCGAGACGCTTTGGCACACAGCCAATAATTTTTTGAACTTCGTCCAGTCGTTTGACTCCGACAAAAGAGGAAAAAAACACTACTCAGTTGTTCATCATCATCATCCCCATCATCATCAGCATCAGCATCATCGTATTCTTGCTCTTCTTGTTCATATTCCTCCGGGGCCAATGTACTTTCTGTAAGGAATTCAAAGTTACTTTATGAATTTCCAATTGAAAACCGAGATCTGATGACGAATAAGGTACGTATTCATCAGGCGTATCATCATTATCTGCAATTAAAAAAATTTAAAAATTTCGTGATCCAGACATCGAAGGGACCACCAACCAGCAGCTCGGATGCCTAAAATATCAATGATTTAATATTTCACACATTCTTCAAAAAATACCCGACAGAAATAGGATGGCGGTTAATAGAATGAGCGACTTCATGCTCAACAATGTTTCGAATTGATGAATCGCATCATCTTTAAATATCGCGATATTTTTCTCAAGATTTATATTCAATAAATAAGTGGAACATTGGAAACACATCAAACTGATATTTTGTTGGAAAAAAACTTTGGCCATGAACACATTGCGCTGAAAATTACAAAGATTTATAGGCACAGTTTTATTTGTTCAAAACTTGGGAAATTTTCATTATTAATTTCAATTTTGAAAGTTTTAAGCATCATAATAACAATCAAAGAAATCGTTTAAAAAAATGTTATTCCCAGTTTCGCAAATGTCACTTGGGACCACGAAATTCAGCAACCGCACATTCCTCTCCTCGATATTTTCGATTTTCAATACGCCCAAAATCGCGTCCGACGAAATATGCCTACGTAAACCATATGACCTAGAAAGGGAATGTGAACCTAAGCAAGTTTCTTTCTGTTGCGCAATATCCAATTAAAAAGAGAAATTTCCAGTAGAAGATGAATCGGAATGCGAAAAAGTCGAATTTCAGACAAACATAAAATATTTGATAGAGGAAAATGTTGATTTCGTTCAACTAATTAAATGATTTTTTTTGGTAAAAAAAAAATAAAGATTTGATATTGATGTCGATATTTGTTTTCTCACATTTAATTCCATTTTTGAATTTTCCGAAAAATAACGACAAATAAAAATGGCACGGATTTGTGTATAAAATTGTCCGCAGCAATGTTGATTGAAAATGAAGTTGTTTTTGGGAATTATTGCATTTGCACTGCTCGCGGTTTCCTCTTCAGGTTTGCCGTTTGCTAGGCAATAATTTATTCTATAATTTTCAGTAAACGCAGCCGGAGAAGCTGTTACCCCAACTGGAACTCGCACATTCGGAAATGGAATTCTTGCTGACAATGATCGTAATTTCGACAATGACCTGTGCCAAAATATTATACCAATTTTCAGCTTATACCACAAAAAGGCCAGACAGACGTTTTGAAAGATTTTTCAATGGAATGCGTAGACAACAATTTAGACCACGGCCACCGATATACATGAGACGGTATGCCAATGATATTCTGAATATGTAGAAACATGTTGATTTTAGTTTCCGGATGTGAGCAAGATTTGATACAATTATCGTTTTCTTTAATATTTTTTCAATAAATGTCTTGCAGAATGATTTATTAAGAAAATTCCAAGCTAAAAGGATTTAAATGTATTTAGTAGTTCCATCCGGGCATCGGATGAAGATGTAAGCGATTTCCGTGATTTCCGGCTTTGCCTTCTCGAGAAAACTGAAATTAAAATCAATCAAATCAAACTCGATTTTCAATTGGCCGTCGTTTCCTACGCGATTCCCTTCTGACAACGCTGCGGCCGGTCCGGAACACTCGTGTGGATTGCCAGCTTTCCGCCCATGTTCACCGATTTGTCTTCGTGTCCAACCGTCTCGAGATTCAATCCATTCTGAATCGAAAGCTGAGTGAACTGCAAATTGTTCGATTGGAATGAGACGCTTCGGAGTGTGACGGCACTCTTTGTTTGATCAATGCAATCGCGGCTTTTGCATTCTCCGGATTGTAGGGTCTGTTGGTGACGGTGATGATCGAGATCGCTTCCGCAGAACGCTTGACTCGCAAGACTTCATCGTCGATCGGATTGCTGGCGTTCGCTTTCGGGGCACAGCTCATCACTCCGTCATACTGAAATGCTTGAATATATTCTAGACAGCCGACGATAGCAGCGAATTGAAGAAACCTGGAGGAAGAGGACGGCAACGAAAGCAGACAATCCGACGAAGATGTACATGATTTGTTGATATTCCGTTTTTGAGCGCTTCCTTTTATACAAGCTTCGATTCCCATTTTGGACTTCAAAATTGACCTGAGATTCTCAAATATTGACATATTTACCGAATAGATTTTTTTTGTCAAATACATTTATTCGATTACCTGAACTTTTCACTTTTGACACACAAACAAAAATAATGATATATTCACCGAAAATTTCATTTTTTTCCAAAAAAAAAACCAATAAACACTTGTTTTCGTCAAAAAGAAGGTGATTGCTTATAAAATTACTAGGTCAAACTAGCGAAACAACAATGAAAATTGATGAGATATATATGTAATAAAATATGCCGTTATGTACAGACAAAGGTTTGAGAAAGAAAATCAGGATTGTGTGCTGTGAGGCAAAATTGAAGCGCTGTCGAGATCTTTCTGATGACTAATTGAGGTCATCGTCTAGTGGGTACGGTATCCATCGGCGGCCTTGGTGGTGGATTCGGTGGCGTCGTATCCTTGAGTGGGTGCTGGCTCTTCCTCGGTCTCGTCATCATAAGAGGCTTCCTTGGTTTCAACGGCTGGAGCGGTCTGCTCGTATCCAGGCTTCTGCTCCTGAAAATAATTAAGTCAATATTCCTGGTGATGTCAAGAATGGTGCTGTCGTGGTTAGCGGCTCGACTCAAAATGTTAGTGACATACAGTATAGGTTTGTGCTGGTGGGACATATGGTGTTTCTGGTGCTGGTGGTGGTGGCTGTGGAGCGTCGGTCTGCTCGGCGTTTACGTCTTCGAACGATTCGGTGCTTAGCTCGTATTGAGCGGTGGTCACCTCCTCGTCCTCGTATACCTCTTCTGGTGCCTCGGTGGCAACTTCTGGCTCCGGTTCAGGTGCTGGCTGTGGTGGTGGTGGTGGTGCATACGAAGTGGTTTGGATCGCGTATTCAGTAACAACTGGCTCTGGTGCGGCAGTGTTCACCTCAGCAACTGGTTCCGGCTGAGCTGGCGCTTGAGTCTCGGCGACGACTGGCTCTGGTTGAGCTGGAGCTTCGGTTTCGGCGACTGGCGCGTCGGTGGTCTTTTCCTCGTAGACTTCCTCGACCTCCTCGGTAACGGCTGGGGCCGCTGGGGTAGCGGCTGGCTGAACATTCTCGTAGGTAGCGGTTGGGGCAGCGGTGGCCACAACGGGCTGTTGTCCTCCATATCCTCCCTCGTTGCCGGCTGGAGCTTCAGTCTGAGCGACAACAGAGTTGGTCTCTCCTCCGTATCCTCCGTCTCCTCCTTGAGCTCCTCCCTGTTGGGAGACTTCTCCTCCCGAGGTGGCGACTCCGGTCTCAACCTGGACGGCGGCTCCTCCGGTGTATCCTCCAGCAGATGGGACTGGTGCTACGGCTCCCTGGTTGGTCTGCGAGATGTATCCTCCCTGTACTGGGGCAGGTCCAGCTCCTCCGGCGATGTATCCTCCTTGCGCACCAGCTTGTCCGGCTCCAGCATATCCGCCTTGTCCTCCTTGTGCGGCTCCAGCGTATCCTCCTTGTGCGGCTCCAGCATATCCTCCTTGTCCTCCTTGTGCGGCTCCAGCATATCCGCCTTGTCCTCCTTGTCCGGCTCCAGCATATCCTCCCTGTTCTAATTGTCCAGCTCCAGCGTATCCGCCTTGTCCTCCTTGTGCGGCTGCGGCGTAGGCTGTCTGTCCAGCTCCCGCGTATCCTTGCGATCCGGCCGCATCAGCATAGGCTCCTCCGGCTCCAGCTGCGGCGTATCCTCCGCCAAGTGGTGCCGGTGGTGGTGGTGGCGGTGGCGGCGGTGGAGGCGCAGCGTATCCTACAGGCGCACGTGGATATCCACCGGCGGCGGCGGCATACCTTAAATTCGAAATGGGATGATTAAATGATGGCCAATTAAGCGATGGCGCTTACCCGGCAGCTGATGGACCTCCGCATGGATTGGCGCAAGCCGGTTGCGATGGCTGACAGCAGCCGCCGCCACCGCCACCGCCAAGTCCTGGAAGGCAGGCATAGGTGCTCGAAGCAAGAAGCGAGACTATGAAGAACTGAAAAATTGAAATGCATGTGGATCGGTGTTGGTTCAGCTATTTTATGAATTTCTCAAAACTCATTGGGTAGAAAGCGAGAGCATGAATCTATTCGCTTTTTAAGATCTCAGAACAAATTGATACCAACAAAAACGGCAAAAATTGTGAAATGAATGAATAAATGACTTACTGTAGCCATGCTGATTGGAAGACGACACAAATGTGAAGTAGCTTGACAAAGTCGGCTTTCAACACCTTATAAGTATGACAGCCGAGTGGGTGGGGCCTCGTCACTCACCTCGAAAAAATGCCCTTTTCACTATCTATCGGATCACGCAAGGCCTTGCGGAGACGCAGACAACGGATGCCACAAGCCGATACAGTTTTTGTCGAAGCCGTCGGGGGAGGTTGCCTCCGTCGCAGACGGCCGCAGTATGCTTCCATGGAGAGGGGAGGGGGCAGGTGGTTGAGGAGGAGAACGACAAGGCCGTCGATGAAGCTCGATTTCATGGCGTGCCATTGGAATCCGAGTGACCGTTCCGACAGATCGTATTGAAAGATTAGAACCGAAAATTTTTTCGCCGATTACGCAAACATGTGCGAATTTTATCGAATTTTTACAACGCGCGAGCGGAAAGACGACGAAAAAAAATGGAAATTGAATTTCTGAGATTCGAATCGCACGTGTGAAGAATGTTTCAAAATTGACAAAAAAAATCAAATCGAAAAATTCGCTTAAAATGAAGGGAACTTCTCAGCGGTATGCGACCCGCACATAAAACGCTGGATTACGGTACTCATTTTTCCGTGAATTTCTGAAAATGTTCGAGACACGTAAATCAACACACATTTGTTGTTACAAAAAATGGTTGTTGTTCCCTGTTGACTTTAAGTTGTAATTTGACGTCAGAGGAGGGAACACGAATTAAACTCCAGCCAAAAACTTATAACCCCTCCCAAACTTGAGTCTTATCTTTCATTTATTCACCGAAAAAAAGCTAAAAAATTGTCCCACCACGACAGCCATTTAATCTAGATAACCGTTGACATAAAATTCCAGATTTCTGGAAAGCTATAAAGTCGGCGACAGGTCTGATTAAATACATTCATTCATACGCAACGCGAGGTTGTTGAATACTACGTGTGTTGTTGCATGATGACAAATTTGTCTGTTAGAAAAAAAAAACGGGAATTTTTTGAAAATCCAATACGATTAATTAGTTCGTAAGGGGCAATTTTTGTTAACTCAATTATTTCAATGAAATTCTTGATTCGTCGCAATATTTCAATATGTTGCAGAATGTCGATCGCAAAATTTTCAATTGCATCTGTAAAAAATTAAACATAGATCCTCATCACTAATTAACGTAGAATTTTTATAAAATTAGATGTGAAACTGAGCCGCATTTATTTGTCATTCAAATTGCTTTAATTGGTCCCACCACGCGAAAAATGGGCACCTACAAAACTGGGCTCCTAACTTTGCTCTTGATATATTTAATCAAGCCAAACTTGCTCCTAGCAATTGATCCATTCGAGACCCAAGACAACAATTCAAATGATAAATCAATTGCACCCCAAATTCGTCCGTCCACAACAATAGCTTCTTTCAATTGTCTTGCTTCTTATTAAACGCTTAATTATGATCAATGTAATGGGATATACCTGTCATTCCAGTCCGTTTAAACTAACCGAAACAGCCAACCCAGGAAATGGATTTATTCAGAGGAACTAATACAATTGAAGTCTTCAAAAACTCATTTTAAGACAAGAATTCAATTTCATCTTCAGAGTTGTCTTCGAACTTCATTATTTCTGACCTTAACAAATTGTTCAACACAATAATTTCACTCTCAAAATCTCATTACGTTTATTGGTATTGCTCGCGTTTTAAACTATCACAACCTTCACCCGAAAAACGCATTTTTTAACCGCAATTGAAAAGTGAAAATTGCGCTGCGACGACAGTTGGCCGCCAAAAAAATATATCGTTGAGTATTATCCGAATTGATAAGCATTCCGATTCGCTTGATTAATCGACGATAGCGCAAGTTGCGCAAGCCGATGGGGGGGGGGACAAGCTTAATTATTTTCACTTTTCACGCGGCCCCTCGGACGGCTATCTTCTTTCATCCATTTTGCGTCTCGCTTTCAGATGGCAACCAAATTGCGCAACCAAATTTCAATTCAGCACCGAATGAAGTATTGTGTCTATCATGGAATCGATTTATCGAAATGTGATTGTCCAGAAGAAGGCGAATACGCTGAATGATCATCATGAACGCGCCGAAAACAATATTGGCGATTTTGACCGAAACCGAATGTGTAAAATTAATGATTACTATCGGTGTGTTAATCATACGAAATCCATCATAGTGGTATGATATAGAAGGTTAATCCGGAAAATCTTCTTTTCAATGTAGGTGTGACCAGAGGAAGTTTGATCTCTAACACGAAATATATCTGGAATCGGAAAGCAAATGTGGTCAGCAAAATGAAAAAAAAAAAAACGAAAAGTTCGTAGGCAATTCTTCTCATTGAACCACGTAATTGAAAATTGCAACCCAATAAAATATTAGGTTTTAGGTGTGCATATTGCTGGAAAACGGTAACTACGAAGATTTTCGATACAAGTCCTATTTATTTAAAGGAGCATTTCTTCTATTAAAACAAAAACTCCACATTATGAGCACCTAGCACATAAAACAACTTTCAGTAATTGCGGTATAATCGAATAAGGGACCATTTAGGGTTTACTGTGAAATGAAATTTCAGAAAACTCAATATTTTCTCTTACTTATTGAAGTCGACTGAGTTTCGAGCCTCAACAAACGTTTTCCAATATAAAAGGGAGGGTCCTTTTTTTTGACGCCCCAATACTTCAAACTAGTTTTGATTTTTCCATAAATACATATTCTAGTTATGTTTATTAATATATTCCCTGACATATGCCTAAAAATAAAAATTTTAATTCGAATGGTCTGCTTTAAGACTAAAACGCGCACAGTTCGACTATTTCACAAATTGTCTTCTCGAAAAAACTTTGTATTTTTATTATTTAAATAATAAAAATAAAAACTTGAAATTAAATGAGAAATTGAATAAAAATAGCACACTCTTTGTGACGTTTCCTCACAATTTAAATTATTTGAAAAATGTTGCTTTGATAGTTTTAATTTTTGTTTTTTTTTTGTAAAATAAGGCTCTGAAAAGTTGTGCAAAATATTTTTTGAATTTCAGCGGCAATTTTTATAAGAAACTGCATAAAGTCAGCTGAAATTTCGATAAAATTTTGCACATATACTCAGCAGAATCTGTGCAGACTTTCAGCAGACGTTTTTCCAATAAGAGTCTGCTGAAAATCTGAATTTCATACTTTTTCTGAATTCCCTTTTTTTCCTGTTTGAATGAAGAACTACCATATTTCAATTTTTCATTGATGAATATCTCATCGATGCGATCATCCGAAGCAACGGAAAGTCGATAATTTATGGTTTTCATGTTCAACCTGGTCATTTAAAAATCGCACCTCATAAATTGAAAATGGATGGTTGTAATTTTTTGCGCGATGAGAGAATTACGTGAAAGAGGATCACTAAAAACAACGATATCAATTGATTTTAGACGAAATCAAAACTAGCCAATGATAATCACATATGAATTTGAATTTTTAAAAAATTGTTGAATCATGTGAGATATTAATACGATTCTATTTCAGAAAGTTCTAGAGTCGGCTTCCGGTGACTGCTGTACGCGGGTAGATTTACGCGCATGCACCATGAAAAGGTCTCGCCACGCGTGAATGTTTTTTTTTGCTGTTTTCACGCGAACTGCTTCATTTTTCTTAATGAGTTTCGCATTTCTTGGAATTTTCAACGTCATTCGATTAAAAAATTATCTAACCACTCCATAAAATTTGAAATAACCTGTTAGTCCTCGCGAGACCATTTCGAAAGACGCATTCCCGTAAATCTACTCGCGTAAAGCAGTCGCCGGTCGCCGACTATAAATTAGTAGTAGAAAAAATATTTCAAAATTTTGGATTCAAAAAATAATATTTCTTTTTTTTACAATTTTCAATAATCCCAAAACTCGTCCAAATACTATAATTTTATATTCTGATCAATTCATATTTCGAACTGTGATAAGAACAAGGAAGGAAGTACAATCGCGCGCTTCTTCCATAAAATGTTGATTGAGCGTATCAATCGAAACAAAAACAAGATCCATATTTCGAGAGAGCATAAAGAGGAGTTGACTTGAAATGACCGTCAATCGACAAATTTCGATCCAGTTTCGCTTTAATTGGTTCCAATCTCGAAACCGCAGCTGATTCGAAGCAATAACATGACTAATGCGTCATTTTAAATGCAAATGTTGCGCACGCAGCATTAGGCGTCGCGCGGGCCGGCGGGCCCGTCTCGTATCCATTTCAGTGTGGGCGCCAAATGTTACGCGATTCCGCAAAAACCGTATCGGCTAGCTGATACCTCAAGTAAATGACCTTGAACACGCGACGCAATCAAAAAAGCCGGCTTCTTCCAAAACAAAAAAAATGCAGAAGCAGACGCGCGAAGAATCTTACGATTTTATCGCCACCGCGCGGCAAACAAAATCAAAACGAATATCTGGCGAGAGACTTTTTATATATAACAATTTATTTATTATGGAAATGTCGATGAATAAATTATTTCAATATAATAAATTATCAATTATTACAGATATTAGAATACGTGTAATATGCGCCTGGTTTCAAGGCTATGCTTGGCATAAATAATTTAAAATTGCACTATTTCTGAGAGCGAATTGACTGGTTGAGCAATTTTCTTTGGATTCGTTGATCCCATTTTAAACAATGAAGAATCGGCGATATGGATTCTCGGCGATCTCCTCGATTTCGATTGGCTTCTCAACTTGTTTCGTTTCAGCGGCTCGAACCTACAATTGAATCGTTTTTTTTTGGCTGATTTCGTTTCAAGAACCTTAGCGAATTTGCTGCCATATTCTCCTCCAGAAAGTGTCTCAGATGGAGTTACAGTAGTCTGCAAACAATTACAGTAATAATAATTACATGGTTAGGCGAGAAAATTGTAATTTTTGTGACGTTTCACGTTACACTGTATTATTTACAATAGAGGGGGGGGGATTTGAACGGTTCAAACATTTTTAAACCGGATCGGTGACAATAATTTCAGAAGAAGACAAACGTCGAAAATGATTAATTACATAGTAGACCTAGGTTCGAAAAGAAGATAAGGAAGCTATCGAAAAATTAAACTGAATCATTACAATAGCAATAAATAATTATATGCATACTTCACAACAACCAAGGCTTTTTCCCAAGTACTCAGAGTTCCCACAAAAATTAGTAATCAAAACTTCTAAATAATTTTCCTTTTTTCCATATAAGCTTCCCAAAGTTCAGAATTTGTTAGCTAACACCTCCCAGTGCCCACCTCCTCATCATATTCATTTCCATCAAAACTTTCAATTATTTGATTTGGTGGACTTGTCTGCAATATTTCCCTAGCACCTCATCACCACCCGCTTCCTACCTGCTCGAATTCGTTGCCTTCTTGAATCTCGGGGACGACGGTTTCTTTTTGCGAGGTGATATTCTCAAAGAACTGCGAGACTTGCGCCCCTTCGGCGGTGCCGTAGGTGTTCGTCTCCACTGGAGTAACTACGGTGGTTTCGGCGACGATGACAGCTGGAAGTGGATGGACCTCGATTGGCGTCTCACTATCCAATGGGAGCTCGGGCGCCGGCGATGTGACGTAGGCATTGATAGTGGTCTCCTCGACTCTGACAGCGGTTGGTTGCGGTTGGTAGTGCATCTCCTGAATGGCTGGGGCGATTGGCTGGATTGGGACTTGTGGGACAATTGGTGCAGCTTCCTCAGGCACTGGCTGAATTGGGGCGTAGCTGCTTGTGGCAACATTTTCGGCAACATCGACATGTGGAACGTCCTTACGATCCTCGTTCAATGGCTCCGAATCGTAATCGTCTCCACGGGTCTCTTCAATGATTTGCGAAGATTCTGATGAAACTGGCTGAGCAGTAGACACAGTGACTTGGTTGAAATCAAGATTTCCATTGTTGGTCTGCGTTTGTGGGGTGACTTCATCGAGAGTTGAGAGGAGCTCGTTGACAGTAGCCTGTTCGCTGCTTGGGACCTCCTGGTGATAGTTAGTTCCGGTCTGTTCAACCGACGTCTCAAATATATTTATATTTAATTGATTAGAAACAGTTAACTTACGATTTGTTCTTGTGGCTGCTGGAATCCTTCATGACTGTTGCTCTGGTATCCACCTCCAACTTGTGGTTGTTCTGTCTCAGCATGGTGAACGTACGATCCAGAAGTCTGTGGTTGTTGAGTTTCAGTCGGTCCTTCCTGGTTGTTGCTCTGATATCCTCCTCCAACTTGTGGCTGCTCAGTTTCTACATGATGAACATAAGATCCAGCGGCTTGGGGTTGTTGAATATCAACGTGCTGCTGACTTCCTGCAGTTTGTGGCTGTTGAGTTTCAACTTGTTCCTGACTTCCTCCAGTTTGCGGCTGATGAGTTTCAACTTGCTGCTGGAAGTTACCCTGTGGCTGCTGGGTCTCAATCTGCTGCTGGAAATTGTTTTGTGGTTGTTGCGTATCGACCTGCTGCTGGTGGAAATTGTCCTGTGGTTGCTGGGTTTCAACTTGTTGCTGGAATGACCCTCCGGTTTGGGTCTCCTGTGCGTTGGTCTGATATCCTCCTCCCACTTCGGGTTGTTGTGTCTCAACTTGCTGCTGGAACGTCGATCCTCCCGTTTGTGGCTGTTGGGTCTCGACTTGCGATTGGAATGTGTTTTGTGGCTGCTGAACATCAACTTGCTGTTGGAACGATCCTCCAGTCTGAGCTTCAGGAGCTTGATATCCTCCTCCAGATTGCTGTGGTTGCTGAACTTCAGCATGTTGTTGTTGTTGGAACGATCCTCCAGTTGGTTGTGGTTGCTGAACATCGACTTGCTCCTGGACAGTCTGAATTTGTGGCTGCTGAGGCTGCTGAGTGTCAACATGTGGAAGGTCAATTTGGATCTGTTGCAAGTGCCCTCCAGTAGATCTGTTGAGATCCTCATAAGTGTTTGGAACCGTCTTCACTAGAGTCGCATCCGGTGCGACACGATCAGCGACTTCGACAGACGTCTGGGAGACTGGAACGCGCACCTGATGACTTGGAACATGCTCTTGAGAAGAGATGGCTGGCGCCGAAGATTGTTGCTCATCTCCATATCCAGATTGTGTCAATGTCGAAACAACCTGAACCTCATGAATTCAATAGAGTCTTTTGCCCAAAAATTACATTCGAGGCGGCAGATGGCTGAACAAACTGCTCATCGAGAACAGCGCTAGCTGGCATAACTTTCGTAATAACCTGACTGGTGCTCAAAACCTGTTGCTGCGCTGTTTGTGGGACAACAGCTGGAGCCTGCAAAAGAAAACCGATTGACGAATGCATCCCTAATGTGTCTGTTCATATGGTTTTTATGAAAGGTGTTTTCGAGAATCGGATACCATCGCCGACAAAAGATTATAGGCATAATCGGCCATTCAGACATGTTTTACCGCTATCGTAGACTGCATATTGTATGAATATTGAATGATCAATGCATTTTCGCAGGAAAAACACGTAATGTGAAGAATAGAAAACCTATTCAATTGCAATAAAATAATATGATATGCAAACGCCGCAAAATTATTACCCGTAAAGAAAAGCTAATTTTTAAAATTGGGTAATTCTCACTAGATTTCATTCGTTTCTATTTCTTATGTAATATTATTTCTATACATCAATCTCAATAAAATTTTCGATTATTGTATGTCCAACTGAACATTTATGCTTTTTAGACACTATGAAATATTTACCATACTCAATTGATCTCTCGTATCAATTCGCACCACGTTTTTTTTCGATAACCAATACCCAATTTTCAATTAGCGTTCAAACAAGCCATATTCCCGCTTCAACTCAAAAGAAAACATCCATTATTCTTTCGCCCTTGGCTAATTTACAAAAAGCTTCCTTTCCCCTACAATTTCGCCACTCCACTCTTCTTTGCGTCATCATCGGGATAAACGAGGCATGAACATATATGTATACCTGCATTTCCACGGGTTGTCCAAGCAATGGCAGCGGCTGTACCGGTTCGCCTAGAAAAATGTGCTGTTCTGATGATCAAGGTCGATTTTTTGAATGATACCTGTTTGTTGTGGCTGGTCATAGGAGCCGCCTTGTTGTTGTTGTTGTTGTTGTTGTCCCTGAGGACCTTGGAATCCGCCGCCGATTTGTTGTGGTCCTTGCTGGAATCCTTGTTGTGGAGCTTGATAGCCTCCTCCTCCAATCGGCAGTTGTTGTTGTTGTGGGAAGAACTGTGGAGCTGGCGGAGCTTGAACTTGTGGAATCTGTGGGTATCCGGCGAATGGTGCAGCCGCCAATGGAGCAGCTGCATATACTGGAGGTGGAGCCGCTGCCGCACCTCCTCCACCACATGGATTTCCGCAGGCTGGCTGAGCTGGTGGACAGCACGCGCCGCCTCCAGCTCCACCAAGGCCCAAACCTGGGAGGCAGGCGAAAGATGTTGTGGCAAATGTGGCAAGCTGCAATTCTTATTGTTTAATTGAATGTCTTTATTAGATCTGGCTGGCCACTAATATCAATCAACTTAATTGTATTGTGTATGTAGCTAGATTCTAGAATGGACATTCCAATTTTACACATTTCGCGTGATTTATGCTTTTCGGACAAAAGACTCATACAACTTCTATTCTTCCGAGAAAGCGGTGAGACGAAAGAACAAATTCGGGAATCGATGGAAAATCAAGATGAGAGAAAAAAAAATACAAATTCATCTAAAGAATACGTTTAGAAATTAGATTTTCTTAGAAATAAACACCGGAATTCGGAAAAAAAACAGCAGTCATAATATCGTCTTTTGATCTATAGTCTGCGCTTATGTGAGAATGCTATTAACTATCAATGTGTTTATGAATGCTAATTGTCATACAACAAACCGTATGTAATATAATTGTATAGAATGAGAATGTTTTATACGCGTTTTTTGTTTAAGTAAAAATGGTAATATTTAGTTAAAATTAGAATTAATCATATAAATAGAAGAATAATAGTGTATATATTTTCATATTATTTTCTGTAACGATGATGAGCATTATCAGTTAAAAAATAATCATGTTAATTTTATATAGTAAGAGAGAAGTAATAAAAGCTTGGGCTGGAATAAATATATTAATATAAATAATAAATTATTATTAAAATAGTATAAAACTTAAGTTTTACGAAATAAGGAATAGGAACCCACCAAAATCAGTATCCTCGTCATCTTGGATGCGCGAATATTGGCTAGGCGATCGCTGGCAGTCGTCCTTATAAACGACAGCTCAAACCTTTGAGGCTTTGGAAACAGTTTCGGTTTGGCAGAAGCCGTCGAGGCCCCGCCCAGCGTTTCCTTTTGCAATCCGTCAGGTTCGCGAATCCATGCCACCACCTTCAACGACAAGGAAAAAACACACGGTGGGCGACGAGATGGTGTTGGAGACGAAGAGATTCCGAGCGGGGCTTCTCCTCACACCGACATCACTGTCTCACATTTTTCGATTCGGGGTTCAATGGGCCGCACTCACCACCGAACGATTTATCACCAATATTTCGAATGGAATTGCTTCAAACATTTTGATTGACAAATTGAATGCTTCGAAATTATTAAAGAGTCTTAAACAGATGTGATCAAGAGAAAGGGAACATCATTAATGAACATTTAAATCTCACTTTAATATGTCTAGTCTGGAATTCGACATTTCATTAAAGAAATGGGACAAATCTGTATAACTAATGTACCTATAAAGTGTTATGCAAAATTGGCACTTTTAGGGTAAAATTTGACAAATTTTACGTAATTGCATTTGGCAATAATGATAAATTGGACAAATTGACAATCACTGAATAGATTCATAAAAGGAACCGATGAAAACGGAAAAAATCGTTTCAAACTTCTATACAAATTAAATCATTACCACCTTCAACTTCCGATTAAAAAACAGAATTCAAGAAAATGAAAAACTCTTTTTTAAAAACCTTCAGCAGAAAAATTGGTTGTTTTCTTCTTCTTCTATACTGCATTTTTTGAGAAAAGTTGGGTTATCAAAAAATTATTTTTAAGAGAGAATATAAAACAAAATCCTCAAAAAAAATTAGCAATTATCAATGGAGCACGTTTGCAACATTTTTCGTTAAGTCGCAGAACAAAATTTCTCTAAATTATTCTTTTTTTGTTATAAATGTTAAACCTCGTCTTCTTATCCAATTGATCTTATTTTTAATGATGTCTTTATTTTTTTTTTTTGGAGAATTCCTTAGAAACTTTCCTCTATTCTCGGCGATCTCGGCAAAAGTTCGCAAAAGGATATTGAAGGTTTTTATGACTATTTTAAATCATTCTGGTATTTTTATGGAATTTTTCTTTAAATTTATAGTCGGCGAAGATGAATTGTATATTTTCTTAACGGTGTGTGTATGACACTTTTTTTTCAGATGGCGAACCACTGTTTTTTTGATGAACTATAAGTCATAGCCACAATCTTTTTATAGAATACGTCTCAATAAGTTTCCTCTTTGATTAAAGTTGGAGAAAGTTACAAAAGATAATGTATTCGTTTCAATTTTAGAGAAACTGTAGCTGGTATTCCAATTTGCCCATGCCTTTCATATCATTGCATATTCTAGCCTTTTCAACTTCCTCAACCTGATCAAAACCCTTTTGAAAAAACCCTCTTGCGCATCGTATGGCATATGGTCAAAAATTTTGTTGGCGTGGCAGTTCCAATTAAAACTCGTTACGGTCCGTGTCCCCGTGTCGTATTATTGTTCTCATGCATATACGAAACGAATCGAAGCGGGGCTAGTAGAAAAAAAAGACGACGACGACGAAGAAGAAGAAGAAGAAGCATCAAGCTGAGATAGGTAAACTGTGGTGATGGAAGCCAGGCGCGAAGCAACGCGAACATTGGCAGGCGCGAAATCACGCAATCGGGTTGCGCAATCATCGACGGATGACGACAAAGCCGCGAAAAGGTACTGCGACTGATATGATAATGAGGCCGGAATTGATGAATCGCTCGTTATAGTCTTCCTCTTTTTTTATTGCATGATTCCATGTGCTTCAGAAACGATGAGACTTTTGTCTTGATGAATCAGGGTTCCATATAAGAACAGAGGAAGCAAGTGGAAAAAAATGTTTAAACATAATTTAGGAGTCGGTCTTCTATTTCGAACCTGTTAAATCCGAATTTCACAAAACTTTTAACGAGGTCCCAGCTCGGTTATTATTTTTTCTTGACTTTTATTTACATTTATTCGATTTTCATCTTTGTTTGGGCTTTGTTTAGAAAATCCATGAAGGACCATCACAACATAATTTTAAAACATTCGAAACTCTTTATTTTTCGACTTCGAGCATTGCTTTTTTCATTTTATCATTGCATTAAAATTTTTTCACCAGTCTGTTGGTTGCATTTGTGATTTTAATCCAGTTTTTTTTTTGTTTTCGATGATCAAAAATCTTTAAAATATTCGCTATTTGTCGGTTTCTTTTCGTTTTTTGAACTTCGTCCGCTTGATTATCAACATCACGTTAATGATGCAACACAAAACAATTCCCCCTCTCAACCCGACGTGGAGTTCCTTCCTACTACTCGCCGATTGAAAAAAAAATCGTGTTTTCTTTTGCTGCATAAGTGTGATTACCCTATCAGTCGTCGTAAATCAGGCAATGGTCAATGATTTCAAGTTTTGTGTCCCTATTTTTTGCGTGCCATCGCCACTATCAAGGTTAGAAGGAGGAGATAATTGGATTGTATTATGTACACTAATGATCTGTTGACCGCAGCTTGAAATATCGTCTGAGAAATAAATGGTTGTTTGTGGGAAATCAGGGAAATGTCCTGTTTGCTATTTAAAAACATAATCTTCTACATATTTCACTATGAATACCAATTATCTGGAGTGATTCCACACCTATAAGCCCATATTCAAATGTGGCAAGGGTTATTCGAAGGAATTGGTAAATTACAGTGATTTCCCATAGTTTTGTGCGTCAACTTGAATGATTACATAAGGAAACGGCTTTCATCTACATTTATGCGGTTTTCACTTAATTAATAATCTGTTCATAGTTTATCTTAATCGTTTGATGATGATCTCACCGCGAAATGCGATTTATAAAAAAAACGTTGCACAATACGCCTCATTAAATTACACACAACTAGATTTCCATCAAATCCAACACATTTTGAAGAGAATTGATCGTCAATCGCTTAAGTTGATTAAAATCCATGACAATTTGAAAGTAATTTGTGACGCAACGTGATCCGAAACCCATTCTCCAATGCATTCCTAATATCAAATTTAGCATATTCTTAAATGGTATCGTCAAAAAACGGTATGTTTGATCGCGCAGCTTCATCTCAGTTCCTTTTCTGCTTCTTCTTCTTCGCGTCTTTCAGTTTTTTTTCTTGTATCCGAGAACACCATATTGGATTTATTGTGAATAGGCAACGAGCCATCATCATATCATGAATTCATGAATAAACGATGAAACGAATCATGCCTACGAAATAAACGCGCATTGTTGCAGATGAATCGCAAACATTGTTAGCATCGGAGAATAATGATAGTCAAGAGTTTAACGAATGGGGTGATGTCGTCGCATTGCAATGGAATAATTTAAAGGTTCGTGGGAATGTTACACACATTAAGGAAATCGTCTCACAAACCCAAATTACTGCCGCCATAAGTGTTGTTGGGTGGAGATGGTGATTTATTGGAAAAATTGGCCAGCCAATTGATACATCATGTGAAAATTAAAAATGCGATGAAATGAACAATCAAATGCTTATTCAGAAATTGAAGAGGAAAATAAACTGCAGGGGAACTTTTGATTGTAGGTAAAAACCAAAGCTGGCCGTGTTCTTCTCGACGGTGTCAGCGGATGCGCTCTACCCGGAGAAGTCGTCGCTCTGATGGGAGCCAGTGGCGCCGGCAAAACAACGCTTCTCAACACATTACTACAACGGAACCTCAAGGGTCTTGTAGTGGAGGGAGAGATTCTCGTAAATGGACAAAATGTTGGAAAAGGGGTGACAAGTGTCTCAGCCTATGTTCAACAAGAGGATTTGTTTCTCGGCACACTTACGGTAACGATGTTTTTTCGGGCTTCATTTCGAGTTTAACGCAGGTTTTTTTCAGGTTCGAGAGCATTTGGAGCTTCAGGCTCGCATGAGATTGCCGAGTTCAGTGACATCTGAAGAACGAAACGAGCGCGTGCAACAAGTTCTTCGGGATATGCGTCTGGTGAAATCGCAAAATAGTAAAATCGGAGTGCCAGGAATTGTGAAAGGAATTTCAGGTTTTCCTTTTTTTTATTTGGAGATTTTGTTTTCAAACTTACTCATTTTAGGCGGCGAAATGAAGAGACTTGCTTTTGCCAGCGAAATGATTAACAATCCGCCGGTGATTTTCTGTGATGAGCCAACAACGGGACTCGATTCGCACATGTCGCTTCAAGTTGTTCGGGTAGCCCCACACAACAACGCATTCAATTAAATTTTCGCACTTCCATTTTTAGACATTGGAAGCTCTCGCTTCTGAACGTGGCAAGACCATAATTTGTACGATTCATCAGCCGTCATCGGAAGTTTTTGAGATGTTCGACAAGGTTTCAATGCCAAAAATATTCATCAATGTTGATTTGATCTAGGTGGTTTTTTTGGCGCAAGGCCGAATTGCATTTCACGGCCAAATCGATGAGGCGATTTATCATTTTTCGGATTGCGGCTATTTGTTGCCGGATCACACGAATCCGGCGGACTATTTCATCGATGTGAGTATTAATTAAAAAATAAATAAGAAACTACAAAATTCATCAATGCACGGCTCGTCGTCACGCACGTGCGGCCTAGATTGGTGGATAATTTCAAAAATCAAAAAATGCATGTTCGGCACACAAAAAAGCATTATAGAGTTCCCCAGATTTCATTAAATCCCTGCAATAATCATGTAATATTCACTATGTGCGCCTACAACCGTAACATCTTTTTCGCGATTTTATTTTTTTAAGTCACGTTTTTCTACTTCTTTGTCTATTATTTTTATTGCTGCGCTTATGATAAATATTTCATGTTTCTTGCAGATATTTAATAAAAAACTGATGGCTTCGAAAAAGCTGTCCTTGGCTCATGTTTCATTAGTTTTTTTTCTATATATTCTTGCATATTTTTTTAGGGTTTCAATTAAAGACACATATCCATAAAATGTGGCCGTGGTCGATGCTAATTATTCAGAACAATTTTTCTAGGCCACATCAGTTTTACAGCGAGCCGTGAAATTCGCATGTAAACAGTTGTTCGTTTCGCGCTAGGAATTAAGACAGAATTTCACCTATACATATAATTTGAGTAGTCGAACTGCTTGTCTTCGGCAATAGCTTTTGCTGTTTGAGCGGCTGCTAGCCGGTGTGCGTGCGCGCTCGCTCACTCACTCATCTGTTCGCTCTTGTCGCCCCGTCCCCCTCCGCGCCTCGCCTCGCGCCCCGCTTCGTTTTTCTCCATTTGCGGTTAGGCGTCCGTCAGCCTCTATAGCTCAGTGGCAGAGCGTCTGTCTCGTAAACAGAAGGTCGGCGGTTCAATCCCGCCTGGAGGCAACGTTTCCTTTTGCAGATTCTCGCGATAAAACCGAACGAAGAGGAGAAATGTAAAACACGATGCAGAGAACTGTGCGCCAAGTTCCAAAAGAGCGAATACAACGCCAAACTGAAAACTAATATGAAAAAAGCTGGAAGGTTATTGGCGTTGAATCCTCATACGACTGCTAGCTATCCGTCATTACTACTCGCTTTGTTAATGAGATACACATTGGACAATTTTCGGAATCCGGCGATAATGAGAGCAAAGGTGATACAAAAACTATTCATGGGTGCTTTTATTGGAGCCCTTTATCTGAATCAGAACATCGACCAGGTAATAATCCAAATTATTCGTATTGAGAATCAATGAAAATTGTTAGGACGGACTTGCCGGATTCAAAGGCGCGTTGTTCTATTATATTTCGGAATTGACTTACTCGACCATTTTTGGGATTCAAGCCTTTATGCCAGCTGATTACCCGCCATTAGTCCGCGAGTTTGACGATCGTATTTACCCGATATCAGCGTATTATATTGCAAAGGTCCATTCATGAAAACTAACGTCGATAAAAAACACAAATTGTTTAGATTTTCTCATTCCTTCCGATTTTCACAATCGATGGTGTTATTATGGTGACAATATCATACATGTTTGTCGGCTTTCCAATGGAATTGATGACGTTTTTGAAGCAACTATTCACATGCATGATCATCGAATGGAATGTGGCGGCGTTGGGAATTGCAGTTTGCGCGGTAATTTAGAGAAAAAATTTAAGATTTGCATTTCAATTATCTTCTGCCACTTCTTCAGACTGCTCCTTCTTATGCGATCGCTGTCACCATAACAGGTCCGCTTTTGACGATTTTCTCATTGACTGGCGGTCTTTTCACGAACACGGCAAAAATGCACAGCTGGATTAGCTGGGTTCAATACCTTTCATGGTAAATTTTTAGTTCTGCTTGAACAATACGAACAACTAATTTTCAGGTTCAGATTTGGCTACGAGTCGCTGACAATCAACCAATTTACTCATTCGCAGTTTTCCAATATCTCTTGCACTCGGAAAAGTGTCAATGGTGGGATTGAAGCAGTTCCTGAAGCGATTTGTGAGACTCACGGCGACCAAGTTTTGGCGGTAAGCAAACATACATTTTTCATAAGAATCCGAAGAAAATATTCGATTTAGAATTTCAATTTCGATCCAATTAACTTTTATTTTAATTGGTTTGCAATGATTTACTTAACAATTGCGATTTATGTTATTGGATACGTCGGACTTGTGAGAAGAGTTATCAACGACAGATAGTCTGTTTTCGACATTGCATAAATAACACATAGTTTTCTGCTGTCAAAACTTCAATATGTTCTGCGGGGGAATTGTAATCTTCAGGAGTTTCGCGAGCATTTTTTGCACCGGTTATTACTGAACCCTCAGGAAATCGAACCCTCCGAGTTTTTCCGAGTTTTCCGCAAGTCTTATGGAATAATTCGTAAGTTGCCCAGAATTTTATTGTGTGAAAATTCACGAAATTTTCGGGTTTCCCGGGAAATATAAAACAACGATTTCCTGAGAAAAAAAAACAACAAATTAAATACCTGTTCGCGTGTATTTAAAATGAGAATCCTCTTAGTTTGATTTTGAAAAATAGAAGCTCAGGCCTGAGCTGAACCCATTAGATCGAGTTTCAAAAATCGAATAATGTTTAATTCCGTGTTTATTTTTAAATGCCCTTTGATTTTTTTTCGACTATTCATCATCAAAGAATCCAGAAGCTCCAGAAGCAGCGTGACTCTTCTTTACAACATCTTTCAAATCTTCTTCGTCTTCTACATCGCTAGTAATCCGCATTTCAGTGGAAGCTGCCTGCAAATTGTCGACATTCGTAGCCTCATCGAAAGCATTCTGAAAACCGAGATTTTGATTCCCTTCTCGTCTTCGACTGTCGCCATTGTATTCTTTCGATTCTTCGTTCTCCTGACATCCGCAGATAATATACTTGGTGGTTTGAGCTTCTTGAATATCATCGCATGCATGTTGCTCGCTTCCTGAAATCGATAAATCGTTCAAGAAAATGATTAATGAAAAACGGACCAATCCAATCGCCTTGACATCTGGAGCCATTTCAACGTCGGAATCCGGCGGCATGATTGAGAGCAAATAGCGCCTCAATTCATTTACTGTAGCCGGTGTGACTGGGCGTTCGACAAGCACTGTAAACTTGCCGTTTCTGAAATTTTCGGCTTTTCATTAATCAGGTGAACCGGTGTTGTCACCTTTGGAACTTTCCAATCTCCTCTCTAATGAATGAAGTGTCTCCAAATGGAATCGTTGCTCCATCGAAATCAACGATTGTATCGCCAAGTGCGAAAAACATACTCGTCAAACTATTTGGCTCAATCTGAAAATATTTCGCATACAATTTTCAGATAATATTTGAGACGCACCGACGTCAGAAGAGCGCGGTTCTTCACAGCTTTCACGGTCATTCCCATTGGTGCACTCGGCGAGAAATGAGCTGGCTAAACATTTATAATTATGCGCTATTATATTAAATTGCTTTGATTTTGAAATTTCAAAACGAGAAATGAATTACAAACCCGAATAGCAGTTACGACAAAATACGAAAATCCCGGTCTGATCAGTGCTTTGACTTTTGCCAATCGTTCGGCTGTCACCATTAGCGCATTCTCTCGACGACTCACTTCTAGTACGTACTACAATGACATGTTATCAATCATGCATTTCGATCATCGACTACATCTCCCCCTTTTGCAACTGTCGACATCACAACCTGCTTCTGTTTCACTGGCATTCCATTGATTTTTAGAATTCGATCGCCTAAAATCAAAATTTGCACCATAATTGTAAAATCGTTTTTATAGTCGACCCATAATTAGTCCATTGTGCATCGAAGCTCTTGATAGATGAGAGACCATCATATCATCTTCAACCTTGAACACTTCTTCGATTGGTTTTCCGACGTCGCCCTGGTAAAAATTAAATAAAATGAGATTGAAAAATTGAAAAAATTGAAACGAACATCATCAAGTCTGAAGCGAACTTCAACAACTTTCTGCTTCAACGTCTCCGGAATCGGCGTTATCTTGAAATCTCGTTTCGAACCCATTTAAACAATATGCTATTCCTCTCAAAATGAGTAATTCGGAAATGAATTCAATTTGACGTTTTATTTTCATTTGTTGATTAGAAATATTTGCGGCTTCAAAAAAAAAAGAACTCGAACACCCATAATTGTTTGGCGATAGAAATCGAATTATAAACTATCCGCGAGTCCTCTTGACCACCATCTGATGCTCTTCCTGCACCTTCTTTTTGGGCGGCTCATATCGTATGCTGAATATGACCTGAACAATATTTTGATTGAAATTGTTTCAATCTTATTGTCACCTTGTGTTGAATATCCCAATAAACGCAACATCCATGATAGAAGATTACCATGAAAACGTCAAAGTATTCGACCAACGCGAATAGCTCATATGCCCATGTGAAACACGCTTTCCAATAAAGGGCGTAGAATGTGGCAATGGCGGGAGCTGATAGGAAATATGTCAAAGATATCGCAATTTTGATGTAGTACGATATTCGACCCTACAATTTTAATTAGCTAATTATTGGAATATAATTGAGTTACATATGGATTCAAGAAATATAATGATTGTGAATGACAAACGGTATTTGAGATGAAAAACAGAAGGGCTACAACACCGAAGCTGTAGAATAGACAAACATGGACTACTGCAATTAATAGACTAATTAAGTAATTAATTCGATGGATAGCAATTACTTCCATGCTCTTTTTCTCCAACAGCAGAGAGGCCGGTGAGCAAAATGAGCTCAAGGACTCCGAATATGGCATATAAGTGCCGATGGAGTCCGTACCACCATCGCCAATGATCTTGAGTGTTCTCGAGTCGACCGTATCGGACCCCTAGAATTTGCGCAGAGTGTTAGCTGATTTCGTTCTGAACATATTACATCCTGTCGCGAGTTCGAGCAGTCGAAATGGGATATGAAAGAAAATGCACAATTGCCAGACGAGGCCCTCAAGCGAAAGATTGATAATGCGAGAAAGCGATGGAAGAAACGCGCGCTGAAAATTTGTGATTTTGAATATTGAATTGAGACAAAAATCACCCCACAAATCCAGACATAATTCGTGATCTTCTCTTGATGCAATAAAATCGCGGTTAGAATTGCAAAGATTGCGGCGAACAGCGGCGGAATGAAGCCGATCCAGAACAACACCGTTGTATTCAATTGGAAGAGCTCCTGCAGAACGGTCAACGCTTTTTCTACTTTGAACTCGTCGCAATTAAAAATTAAATTTTTCAATTTTTATCTAACAAAGGAGGAGGTCTTTTTGCTGTCCGTCTTAAAATTTTTACATTATTTGCATACAGATTTTTTAGAAAATTTTTTCCCGTCTGCGCAAACTTCTAGTTATCGATATATGGACCTTCAAAGTTTTAGCACCTCCCAACGTGAATTTTGCATACAAATACAACCCCATTTATGAAAAAATAATAGACACACAACTGAACCACAACTGCTTGCCAAATTAGGATATAAGCGCGATATAAGAGATCCCATTATTTCATTTCGAGTTTCCACACTTTTTTAGATCCAAAATTCACGTGGGGAGAGGAACTTTGAAGGTCCATATCTCTATAACTAGAAGTTTGCGCAGGTAGGGACCTAGTTCATTCGATTGGAAATTTTCTAAAGAATATGTATGCAAAAATTTAAAAAAAAATTAAGACGGACAGCAAATTGACCTAACTTGTAAGTCTTTTAACGAGAAAAATTTTAATTTTTATCCATATTTTCCTTTTTATAGTGGAAGCAATGCAGAAAAATTTTTTTAAATAATGAAAATTTCAAAGCAGAATGAATTTGATTTTTCCATCTGCGAAAAAATTTGTGTTTTTTGGCGAATTCAGAATATGTCTAAAACATGATTCCGAATTTGATTCTCAGGTTATCCGTAGTTGGTACTTAAATTCCCAGTTTAAATTCAAATTTGAATTAGCGCCTTCAAGAAATGAAGTCCTCAATTTTTCATGGTGTTTGTTTTTTACCGATCGTGTTTTGCGATTAACGTTATTTTTTCACGTTTCAATTTTGAGGAAAAGTTGAAACAGCAAATGCGAAAAATTCTAGAAACACCATTTTTTGAAATTTTTCACTACTTACCACCTGATTTGGCCTTATCCGATGAATACTAGGAAATCGATTTGGCAACATCGCTATGCAAATGCAGATGAGAACAACTTGTGGTCAACATCCAAACTAGGCCAAACACCCGTCAAATGCTACTGGTTTTGTCTGATCGCTCATCGAGATTCAGTCGTCTAATGTAACTAGAAGAAAAGGAAAAACTAATGATGGGCGGAGCCAAGTATTCAATTTCATTCACATAGAACCAATTATGTGAAAAATCGAACAAGAAAACACACGAAAAAGAAGGTGAAGTTACGGGATTGGGGGAAGGATGTTGGTAGAATGGGAAAAAAAAGAAAAATCATATGAAAAAAAAAAGAAATAGAAACGAATGACGCCGTAAAAAATGTTATACAATTTGAACGAAGGATATTTTCTAGCCGACTTTTGCATCAAAAAAAAGAAGAAAAAGGGCGGGGCGGGGCGGGGGGTTCGAGGAGCAAGACGAAATTAATGATCAGGTAAGGAGAACGTCGCAATTACTATCTAATGAAGGGAATAATGAATCTTCTGAAATCACAATGTACTAGATAAATATGGATAATAAATAAAGAAAAATTCCGGTTGGAGTGTTGAAGCAAGTTGGTGTTGTCATCATGTTCACATTGGATACGATTTAGATGTACTGAGACAGCCAACGGAATCCGTCTCCATATCCGTGTCGACGCAGTACCGAAACCATGAACACTTCCATTGGTCGCGAAGCAAGCTCATTGCGCGAAACGTCTCCTGAAACATTCGTCATTAATTTTCAGAGACGAACAAATTTAATTGACAAAAAGCCCGTTTACCATTTTTTTTTCTTACAAGCCCAATTTGATCACATTTTTTCAAGCGCGTCTGTTTAATTTTGAATGCATTTTATTTGACATATTTTAAAAATAACATCAGTGTGACGAAAACTTCCTTGAAACAGGAAATCCAATGCTAGTCTCTTTTTCCGTGACTTCTTACAATCATACTAGACTAGACATTAACAAAAAATGCGCACGAGGGAGATTCATTTTGTGATTAGTGAATTGAAAAAAAATTCGATCGCGTTGGAATTCGATTTGCGCACACACGTGACAAAAATCGTTAAACTACTCAGTATTTGTCACAAAATTGATATTTCGACGGGACAAATAGCAGGATTCCCGTAAACTAAGATGTTTCATGTTCACAGTGAGATTATTTCGAGAGATAGCATTCCCCAGGAAAATAAAACCCGTTTCAAATTCTCGCTTGTGAGCAAAAAATATATTCTTTTTGATGAAGGAGATAGGGATTCTATTTCTAAGACCATTAAGAAACTCTAGCGCAAAAAATCAATCATTAGCAACGGAAACAACGAAAATTCAGTAATCCACACAAAAATTGTGGTTTTTAGGGGACAATTTTCAATTGGAAAAAAATAAAACTAACCTTTTCCAGTGCACAAATGCTGTATGTTCAACTGCCACTTGAGTTGATCCTCACTCAGCGCATTTGGCTTATCGATTTTGTTTCCAAGAATCAAAATTGGAGCAGTAGCAACCTAATACAGTATTATGATTTCAACGACGAATTAAATAATGATTAAATACCTGCTCATCCTGAAGGAGAGACTCAAGCTCGGCGCGAGTCTCTGCCATTCGCTCTTGATCGGCGGCATCGACAAGAAAAACTATCGCGTCGACAGCTGGGAAATAATCTTTCCACACTCTGCGAGCTGTAAAAAATCATTGATTGCCTTTTCAATTCCTTTATTTATTGGCTTATAAACATATCAATTGGAACATCTACAAGAAAACGCCATCAATTGATACGAGATGAACGTTCGATTGCTTTAAAAATAAACAATCGACGTCGAGTACAATAGAATTTTTGAATACACATAAATGTTTTAATATTTGAGAAGTGAAATTTGAATTATTGAAAAATATAAATTGTAAAATAAAAAAAATCACGTGAACGATTGTCTTATCGTTGTGATCTAATTGATACTCTAAAAATAGTTCAATAATATCTTTTAAAAATGTTTATTTTCATGCGACCGCTTGACAAATATACTAAAAATAAGTATTCTTTGGACAATTTCAATAAAAAAAAAAACTTTGCGTTTTTAATATTCATGAAGTCATTTTCATTTTAAAATGTAAAAGTTACAATAAATGTGTATTTTTACAATCATGCATTGAAAAAATAATTTTTTTTGAATGAAGAGGACCATAATATAAAATCATTGGCTGAATCCATTAATTTTATTAAAACTTGAAAATTTTACCTTGAGCGTGACCACCAAGATCGAAAGTGGTGAACAAGATTCCACCAAGCGACAATTGCTCAGAAGCTGCAAAAAATCAATTAATAAACGCTACAAAATATTTTATTAAAAAACTCGTTTTTTGCGTCACACTGATAAGCAAGTCCCTGTCTACAAAGATCAGCTGATCAGGATTGTAGCCAAAAATGGCGTGACCTTGGCAAACAATACTGAAAGAGATAACGTACTTGGATGAAGCGTTGGAACATGCTGAGCGATCCGATCATCCTTTAACATATGAAGTAACGTGGTTTTACCCGCATTATCCAGACCAAGGAACACCAATTTTCCCTTCTTATTGGCTAATCCTGAAAAGAAAGAATGTCAATAATTTATGAAAACCATTTTTGAAAATGAAAACACTTACCAAGGAGGTTGAGAACCCCATTGAACCAATCCCAAAGGAACGACATTTGCTGAAAATCTGACAATTATATCGAATAGTATCGTATCGAAACAGTTTTAATAGTGCGGATTGGAGCGAGAGAGAGGGAAAACAGTGACACATTGAATGTTGTGGCCGAGGGAGGAGTGCAGAGCGCCTGCTGTGGTGTGTTGGTTGGCTGCGTCTCAAATGTTCAACACGCGTCGAGGTACGCAGCGGAAAGCGCTTCCACGTGTAACTGCGGGCGCAATACATTGAAACGTCAACGAAGCTTCGATCGAAATTTACGTATTTTTCATAAAAGAAACGGGAAATTATTATAGTCGTTCGTCTTTTGAGATTTATTAATTTAAATGATCGAATGGCAGAAATAATGCGCACAGACCAGACATATCATTAAATTTTTATAATTTATTAGATTTTTTTTTATGTCGTCAAATATCATTATTTTTTGGGAAAAAATGTAAAAAAGCTTAAAAATGATTTTTCGAGTATATCCACGCGAAAACACCGGCAAGAAATGCAAGTACGTGCTGGCCGCTAATTTGCTTACACTATCGGCCACGTTTGTGCACTAAGTGTGCTCGTTGCGCGTTCACTCTTTATACAATTTTCATTTAGTCACTTTACACTCTCGTTATTTCCTTCAGTAATTAATATTTATATGAGTTACGTAGTCTTTAAATAAAAATGTAATAGTCTTAATAGATAAAACAATTAATTAAGAAAATTTGCAAGCTAAATTTATTTCAATGAGTCTTTTCTACGTTCGTCACAAGCGATTTCAACATCGGCGGGAAGTTTTAGTAAATAATTAAAAAACAGTTTTCAATTTTAAGATTGTTTCTCAGAAACATTTTATAAATTCGTACACTTAATATTAAGATTCAAAAAACGAAAATAGAATTTCTAACATTCTAGGCACTTTTCAAACTTTCTAAATGGCATTTAAACAACAAATTTCTAGATAAAAGTAAAAAATAGAAAGGAAATTGAGAAAAATTCCAATGTCGAAGTGATCCGCGCGAGAATTGCGCCAGCGCGCTTTCTTTGGGTCAGTGCGCGTTAGCTGACGTTTTACAAAAAACAATTGCTCAGCATTTGAATTTAAAAAATATCACAAAATATTTACAACGATATTATTACTGTTTTTAATTTTCAATGAACCATAACGTGGAAATTTATCACATTCGTCGTTGAAACAGTTTAGTAAACTTGTTCGGCGAAATTAAATGATTTCTAAATTTTTTTCCAGCGTATCCATGGAAAATTGATGTAAAATTATCACAGCTCGATCTTTTGATTTTCTAATCGGTGAACACTGATAGATATTATTTCGCAACTCGCTAAACACCGCGCACTGACACAAACATTTCATTTTCGAAGTTTTTCGAAAAGAACACTTTAAAACCGCCCACTTTCGGCGGAAGGAGTCATTATTGCTTGTTCTTCTCAATCACACCAATACGATTTCTAAAAGAGAAAAATATATAAAGGAACAATTTATAGAGATGTCATCTCTAGTCAAATCATTCGGATACAATGTGAGCGGGCAGGTAAGCGAATTTTTACTGGAGTAAAAATTCGCGAATCAGTTTCAGCTTTTCGCGAGAATTATCTCGTTCGCAATTAATATGTATCTTCTAAGGGTCATCAATAATGATGTTATCGGACTAGTGAATGTTCGGTAAATGAAGAAATGAAATAGTGGAATCAATTAGATATATTCAGCTTGAATCTAATGTATAGCACAATCTTATTCCTAACAAGAGAGCCAATGAGAAAAGCGAATATTGATCGAGATTCGGTTCCTCAATTTGTAAATATTTTATGGCTCAGGTAAGAAAAATGTATGTTTTAAATATTGGACAATTTTCAGTCCGATAATCGCCACAATCCTAAGTGTGATTTGCTTGGCGATCTGGAGCATTTTCTCGACGACATCGGAAAATGTCTCGTTATTCGTTCTCCTTTCATTCCCATTATCTTCAATAATTGAGGCATTTGCCGAACCATTTGCCACGATTTCTTTGCGGTAAATTGAAATGAGAATATGTGAAAGAAAAAAAATGAAGTTTAGGTATTCGCTGGGTCGACATTTTGCGATTGGACAAGGTGTTTTGATATGTATGAAACGGATTTTCGTATTTGCGGCATTGTTTATTCTTCCCAATGTGTATCATTTGGATTTATTCGCCTACGCGCAGGTAATTTTTTTTTAATTCAATTGAATATTTTCTTTGACTATTTTGGAAAATTATATGCCAATTTTCAGTATTTCGGCTCGATTGTCTACTTGATTTTCCATGTTTCTGCTTTCCTCATTTACATGAAAGGCGAATCGTATCCAGAGCTCGAAAAATTCCAGGGATTCCGAAGCCTTCTTCCAGATCCTTCGTACGTTTTCTTTTTTTTTATTACTCTAAAAATTGGTCAATTTAGACAAGGCGTTGATACCGAGTCCGTGAAAGCCGTTTCTACAATGTTCTCGCATTCGATTCTAAAACAGTTCATCGCCGAAGGAAGCGCCTATGTGATGACTTTCACCGAGCTTTTGAGTCTCAAACAGCAAGCAGTCTACGATGCCGTCGAAAGAATTGGAAGTCTTGTTGCTCGCGCAATTTTGGCTCCTCTAGAGGAAAACGGATTCGCATATTTCTCGAATGCGATTCATAAGCAAAGCACCGTATTCAATAAGAGCACCAAGGAGCATGATGAGCTCATCAAGACGCTTTCTAATATTCTTCATATCGCTGGAGTCATTGGATTCGTCGCTTGCGCTTTCGGAGTTCCATATTCTCCTACCGCCATCTATCTTTATGGCGGAGATCTACTGTATTCGAATGGAGGTTCCGTTCTGCTATCCCTTTACTCTATATATCTCTTCATCATGGCGGTTAATGGAATTACCGAATGTTTTGCAATGGCTAGCATGAACAATCGCGAAGTTCTCACTCATGGAAGCTTCCTACTGCTCACCGCGTTGGGTCAGCTTTTCTTGAATTTCGTGCTCTGCTATTATTTCAATTCGCCGGGATTCATTATCGCCAACATTGTGACCATGATGATCAGAATTGGATACAGGTAAACAATTATTTTCAAACGACCTTCTTTTTTCGAACTCGCATTTTCAGCTGGAGGCATATTTCGAACTATCTTGGTCCACGTACCCCGTCATTCTTCACAATTCTGCCGACGTTTGACACAATCACTTTCATTTTTGCATCATTCTTCGCAACCAGCTTCTCTTATTTGGTAATCGAATAATTGATATTTGTTTTGATGGATGCATTGTTCAGATTTTCGGCACAACTCCAGGATTGTCGTATCTGTTCTCCCACCTGGCAATCGGCGCAGTTCTATTCTCTCTTCTCGCCATGAATATTGCCCAACATGATCCAGTGTTCGCGAATATTGTCAATTCGTATCTGAAACCCCATAACGTGTAAATATATATCATATAATTTATTTTCTTTTACTTTTTTGGTTGGTAATGAATTCTTAACGAGCATATTGATTGTCATTTTATGGGGTGCTTTAAAAGTTGCAGTAGAAAAAAAGAGAAACGCAGGTGGAAACCAACAGCGGGCGCAGAAAATTTTCGACTTTGGCTATTCTCATCGAAAAAATTCGTTTAATCAAAGATTATCCTAAAAATACAAATATGTATTATTATGCCCTTAAAGGGTCTACCGCACATTTGTTTGCATTTTGCGTTGAATAAATAGAATGCGTGTGGTTGTTTCTACGTTCCGAAAAGAAATTTGCCGTTTCTCGCCGCCATCCCAGAAACGCAAAAAATTTCACACTTGTAGCAGTCCTTGATGCTCTCCGGCGACCAAATTGTATTAGGCAAAGACACAATTTGCAAGAATACACAAATATGGAATCACAAGGAGTTTGCGGTTTTCTAGGAAACATTTTGCAATGGGTTTGGTTTTGAATCTCATCAAAACAATTGAGAATCAATTCGGGTATTGACAGAAATTTTCGCGAAATAATTCGAAATGTCGTTTTCAAAAATCTATTTGGCACAATTCTTGTTTAATTTTTTATTTGTTTTCCTTCTAAATTTTTTCTGAATGGAAAAATGTAAACATTTTTCACGAATTTTCATTTTTCATTGGTTGGAAAAGTTTCCCGAAGCGACTCTCACTGTCACCGTTTAAGGTCTTGACACGAAGAATTTTATATGCATTTCTATGCTGAAATCATACATTTTAGATCCTAATGACACTACGCAGCTTTTGGGATAAACAAAAAAGAACCATAGAGAACCCAATTTTCAATTAACTGAATCCTCTTTGAAACAGCATTATGAAATGCAAAATATTATTCTCATGTTTCAATTTTGTGCTCGTTTTCGTACATTTCCTCCGCCAAAGCTCCGCCCATTTTTGTTCGAAGATAGTAGCAGCTGACGGACGAGCGAGTCGGCTCCTCCCCTCCGTGTGTCGAACATTGCTCTTTTCGTTTTCTTCTTTCTTCTTCTCCTTCAATTTTTTCCCGTCCGGATTCCTTCTGTGCCGGCTTGTTTATTTTTTTTACCGCCACCAGTTTTTAATTATATTACTTATAAATATATCATATCAGTGAATCGAAGGAGACTCCCCCGTGTGTTGTTCATTCGACAATGCTACCATTATGATCCGCACCATTTCCCTGTTTTTATTGCTTCCGGTTTTCGGGCTGCTCGCCGAGCTCAATCTTGAGTGCAAGGTAGGCGAAGAAGCTGTGTGTAATATTTTATAGGATAAATGTTTTCTGCAAGTGAAGAAGTGGCATTTTATGAAATCTAGCCCAAAATATTGAAAATAAAAATTTCTAAACAATTCAATCATTTTTCTTAAAATGGGTTTAGATTCAAACCTTTGAAAAAAAAATCCTTCGCTTGAAAATTAATTAAGTGCTATCGTATAATCTTTCTTTTTTCAGCGTCGTCTCGGCGGAATTCCATTGCCATTGGGAGTATTCACCGTTCAAAAACACGGTTTTCCGGATGCTCTTCCACCGATCCGCACAGCACTTTCCCATGTTCACAATAGGTCCTGCATATTACAAGGATATAGGCTAGAAATGATTGTCAAAGATACACATGTGAGTTCTTACAAAAAATGTCTTTTTTCCAAAATATTGAACCGAAATATTATGGGGATAAGCAGCTTTAGGAAAAAAAGAGCTCAAAAATGAGTTAAATGGAATTTTTTGGATATGACTTTTTTAGAATGTTTTATTCAGTGTTTTAAGAATCTGCATAGTACCATCATTTTCAACCCAAGATGTTGATCCATTAAACTCGCTTTTAAAAATATATTTTGTTTTATTTGAAACAGTAATCATATTTATTGAAGCGTGATATCAAAATATTTTCCAAATTGTCTTTTTTCGAAGTCAGTAGGTTATATTTAAAACGAATCATCTCTGGACGATTCCTGAATCCTCAAATTCTTGAAATTACGCTCTCAATAGAATAATGAGACTTGTCTAGACATTGCAAACTCGAAAAAAGTTCCCATCGTCCCGTCGTTACCGCCTTAGTTTTTATATGGTTTCCCACTAACATTTTTCTCGACCAAATATGGAATCGGATCCACCCGAAGATTTGAATAATTCACCAGTCGGCGATTATTCAAACTCGCGTCGCAACGCGCCAAAAAAAATAATGGACGTAAGGCACGCAAAACGATTTTCAAACAAGAAAAGTCAATTCGAGAGGCAACAAGAAAAAAGAACTTTTGACAAATCAAATTTGATTTTTTTTGTCAACTCTTCGACGAAAAATTTCGACGAGAACTCTGAAAATGTGAAGCCGAAATCTTGAATTATTTGAAGCTTCTGAAATAATTCAAAAAAAAAAAATAAATTCAACGCACACCTACCAATTTGAAGAGATGAGCGTTTCGCTGTGCAATTTTTTCTACCAACCTAATGAAAAAAAAAACAAAACAAAAGCGGAAAAAAATTGAGTTTGAGTATAGATGGGGGGGCGCTGCTCTTCGCGTTAAACGCATGAGTGCTCTAACTAAATGGGCTCCGAGTCGCTTTGTGCAGTGCCCGTAGATGGGATCGACGGCAACAAAAAATAACGAATGTCTCGACTCATATATGCAACACACAAAATTTCGAATAACTCGGGAAAAAGATCGTAAAAAATGATGAATTATGCAGTTTTTTTGTATTTTTGCAGTGTAAGACGTCTCAGGGGATGCGAGCGCTGTTCGATTTGATCGCGTCGAGACCACGACCAGTGGCGATTCTTGGAGGACAGTGCACACAGGTGAACTCACAAAATTGATGAAAAGCTGAGCATATTGATTGGAGATTGATTCTTTTATCACAATCATAATTGCACTTTAGAAATTTAAGCAAATTTGCTTCGATCTCGCACGGACAAACTGTCTATTTTGAATTTTAGAGGTCAATCCGTTAATTTTTAATTTCAATGATATGAAGAATTCAAAGAAACTATATACTTATCAAGACAAATTAAAAAATTCACGTAAGAATTTTCAATTTAGCCTTCACGTGTGACGAGACCATTTCGAAAGGCGCACACCGTAAATCTACAACAAGAAGTCGACTATAACATAATTTGAGATTCATATAAAAATACAAATAGATTTTCTATCTCATTTTCAGATTTTAAAATTTTTATTTGTTAGAATAATATTGGAATAACAAAACGAGCATGGATTCCATTGAAGCTTAAACCCCAAATCTTAAGATTCTTTGCAAAATTTCACATGGAAACATTTTTTTTGCAGGTGAACGAACCGATTGCAATGGCGCTCAAATATTGGCAAATCGTGCAATTATCGTACGCCGAGACTCACGCGAAATTTGCGTCTTCCGACTCGCACGAGGTCCCTATTTCTCTCTCTTCTTTTTTTTTAATTTATGGCTTTTGCCTAAAATGAAATAGCGGATAATTATGATGAAGGGCGCTACCGGATGTCGTCGACAATAGGACGCGATGGCCAATTTTTTTGCTCTTGCCGAGAATGAGGAAAAAAAAAACGTTTTCCTTTTTTTGAGAACAGGGAAATTCATAAATTTTGAAGTGCATTCGTCTGCAAAAATATTCAAAAATGAGGCAACATTAAATAAAATGAATAGAAACATATTGAGATGGAATGATTTTTGCAAACAAAAAATAATAATAATTTTTTCAGCTTTTTCCAACGTTCTTCCGAATTGTTCCCGGAAGTCGGAACACAAATATGGCGAAATGTAAGCTCGTGAGCCATTTTGGATGGAAACGCGTCGGGACCATCAAGCAAAACGATCAGCCCAGATATGCACTTGTAAGTTTTCGACAGCGCACCGCTTTTATTATTTTGCGACAAGCTGTTTCCCACAAAAACTACGCGAAAAAATGGCGCATCGTCGAATTATTCATTCATTTTCGTATTTCGGACCTGGTCGAAACGGCGATTCGAAATAGCGCGGTGCGCACTCACAGATAAACGGCGGCATAGGCACAATGGAAGCATAGTGGAACGGCTGTGGATATCATAGGAATCTTATATGCAAGTTATATGGAAGCATAATGGAAGCATTTTTTTGCGGAACCGCGTGTTTCGTATATGGAATGAGCCGTATGCCTTCCATATGGGAAAATAAGAAAACAATTTGATTGCTGTATTCAAAATTTATTTCATATTAACACATTTATTTAATTTAAAATAAAAAAAAACAACAATGAAATGAATTTCAATTAAGATATAATCAAACCATTAGTTACTGGCAACTGCCGAACTATTCGAATCATTGTCAGTACTGACATCGAGCGGGACGCTGTAATAAGTAGATTATAATGGGCCTATTAATTTGAAAAACTTGTAAACCATTGTTACGTAAACTAAATTTTTCGAGAAAATACAATCAGTTTTTTTACATCAATAATTTTCTTAAAAATAAAAATAATTTATTTTTATTGCATTTTTGGAAACCCTTTAGTGCACAAAATAAAAAGTGAATTGGCGGAAGAAAGAACAACTCCAAAATTTGAAGCAAAAAGGCATTTTGGTTAAAATTTCAAAGACATATGAATACTCACATCTGAGGGTTGCTGGTAGAATCAAGCAGCTTCCTTAATTGCGCCGCGAGCGCTTCCGGCGCTACACCAAATTTCCTTTAAAGTCGTTGGCGCATTCTATCGCTTAATCAAATAAATAAATTAATAGTCATAGCTCAAAATCTTACAGAAGATTATCCATGACTTCTCGAACCATGCGTAATGCTTTCGCTTTGAAGTCATTTGTCGGTTGTTGCCCAAAACCATGGATAAGAACATCTGTAATATAGATATTTGCAATAAAGTATAGGATCTTTATATAGTCGGCGTCTGGCGACTTCTGTACTAGAGCCTCACTTAAAAAGATAAATGCCACTGAATGATATTGGTACGAAGGCTGTACGGCAATCGGAAATTTCGGCGATTCGGCTAATGGCAAATTACCGATCGAAATTTTCTTCGGCAATTTGAAAAACCGGCAATTTCGGCAATCGGCAATTCCATTGCCGCACAGCCCTGATTGGAACCAAATAATCAACAAGCTTTAAACTTAGGAAGTACTTTATAAAGACTTCATTGCGCATATTTTTCTAATTGAAACCATTTCTGGAGTCGAACAGGCCAATTTTTGATGATAACAACTTACAAATTGCGCGTACGAAGGTTTAGGAATTGGCGTTGATTTTGTTGTTTGTGAGGACTGTGGAGAAAAATTTTTTTGCTGAGTTGGCGAGATGTTAAAGTAAATAAAAATAAAACGGATTCGATGAGAAATTAAACACAATTCGATTGAGAAAATATTTAAATTCGATTTTAAAAGTGTCGGAAACGATTTGAAAACATCGTATCGATTTTAAAATTTTCGAATGCTATCAATTTATTTTTGGTTTCGATTTTGATGATAAATATGAAAATTTTTCCTTTATTTTTTAAAAACATTTTTCCTTTAATTTTGAAAAAAATTCTTTAATTTTTGACAAAAAAAAAACACAAAAAATCTTGAAAATTCATTGAGAAAAAGCAAAAGGACAAAAATTTTGAAAACGAATTTCGAAAATGTGAGGCGTGGCCGCATTGTGCAAAGCGGCGCACGGTTTTGCAATGCTGCGGCACGCCTCTTCTACGCGCGTCTGCTACCAGTTTGGAGCAAATTGTGAGTAGTTTGCGATGCCAATTTCGGAAAAACCGGCAAAAATATATTAATACGACTAAATTGTAGTTGGCAATCTTTAAACAAAGTGAGGAACAGTTGACTGAATTAACATAAATCTGAGTAACATAAGTCATTAAATGGTAGAAGCTAAATTTCGTCCGTTGTGTATCATGTAATTTTCAAATTTTCATTGTTTATATGATAGCATAAGTTTTTTGTATTGATTTTTCTAGAAATTGTCTTGGTCTGCCGTCCAGACGCCAATTGTATAATGTTTATTGACATATGATTATTTTATCCATATTCCATCCATATTTGTTCCACGGCTCGCAAACACCGGAAGCATATTCATCCCGTTTTCATTCCATCCATATTCGTCCCATAATTCTTCCACAGCCACTAAGAATTACATTATGCTTCCTATATGGAAGCATTATGCTTCCGTTCCACAGATTTCCCACAATGCTTCCATTATGCTTGCGTCGCGCTTAATCAGTGCTGGAGACACCGCCGTCGTTTTTGCGCGGTCACAACATTTTTTTTTGGGGGGAAGACATGAAATGAAGTGACATTTTGGGATTAGAAGCAGCCGCCTTCCGACAAATCTTGTCTTTTTTTTAGGCCGTTCACACGATATTTAGAAGAAAATTGGTTATTTTTTTTTCGACTAAATGAGGGATGGGCGAAGTGTATGATGATCGCCGGTGACGTCAAGATTTCAAAGAATAAATTGCTACGATTTTTACGATTTTTCAAAGAATTGAGCAAATTATAGAATATTTGAAGCAATTTATTGAAACTAGTGCGACACGTGAAGTTAAATTGGTGGTTTTTTAATTAAGAATTATAGTCGAGTGCTGTACGCGGGTAGATTTACGCGCATGCGCCTTGAAAAGGTCTCGTCACGCGTGAATGCTTATTTTGCTGTTTTCACGTGAACTGCTTCATTTTTCTTGATGAGTTTCACATTTCCTTAAATTTCCAACGTGATTCGATAAAAAAATTATTAAATTATTGAACTGGTTCATAAAATTTGAAATAACCTGTTAGTCCTTGCGAGACCATTTCGAAAGACGCATTTCCGTAAATCTACCCGATTACAGCAGTCGCCGGACGCCTACTATACAAAATTACGAAATTGAAAAATACAATGCGATTTTTGTTGCGGTCTTGACAGAAATACATTGAAATAAAAAATTGAAATGATATTATGTATTGTCGAAATCAACCGACTTGACGAAATTTAAAAAATGATTGGCTATGTGCGTCTCGAGGCAGCGAGAAGTACGCCGTGACTGCGTACATTGCATTATATCGTACGCGCATTTATTATTCTGTCAATCATTAATTTAAAGCTACACTAATTTCGCGAGTTTGAATTCTCCGCCTCCACACACACACACACACACAAAATTTAGTGTTATGATATTTTCGAGTTTTCTTTTCAAAATCTGAATAGCAATATGGAAAATAGTATATTTAGATTGCGACACTAACATCTAATGCCTATGGATTTTTAATTTTTTTTCCTTTCAGTGAAATTTAATTTGTCAAAAAAATTAAAGAACAAAAATGATCAACCTTAAATGGGCGAGTTGCGATAAAAATGGACCTGAGGGGGAGATTTAAAAATTTGCTGAGGTCCCGAGAGCTCCGAGAGCGGGTCCCGCTCATTTTCACCGTGCCGTTTTTATCGGCCTATTCGGAGATGCAATTTTGCACACATTGTCACTTCACTTCTATTTTTTTTTTAAAGAAAAAAAATGGGAAAAGAAATTATTTGCAATTCGGAAAAGTTTCGTATTATTCAAATTTTAATTATCTCAATAAATTGTTGGTTTTTTTTTTCAAAAATGTGGGCGCTATTCGAACTTTGGAAAACTCCTAAATTTCATTAGTGTATATCGTCCGGCGTTCTACTGTACGCGGCTATAGTTTTACGGTGGATGCGTCTTTCAAAATGGTCTCGCGCGGACTATCTTGTTATTATGCATTTTATGAAGCAGCTCGATAATATTTAAATCGAATGACATTGGATACTCAAAAACAGTCAAACTCATCTAGAAAAAATAAATAGTTCAGCAAGATAAGCGTACAGAGACCATTTCGAAAGGCGCACGCCCGTAAATCTACCCGCGTACAGCAGAACGCCAGACGCCGACTATACTTCACGATTTTTTAATAATATAGAAAATGGTAGCTCAATTTTTGAAAGGAAAATTTCAGAAACGATTGAAATGTGTTTTTTTTTTTCAATGAATATTCCGAGAAAAAGTGACCCACATAAACAATCAAATCAATTTTTTCCATTGATTTGCGAATATTTTGTAGAACTGGTTTTGTGTTTCAGCCCCACGAATCATTGACCAATCGTCTTGAGCATGGCTTCGGCGTCAAAATCATTCACACCGCTGGCGTTAACTACGAACAAATCGAGAATGTTGGAACAGAGCTCGACGAGCTCAAGGTCGGTTTTTTTTTGTGTTCTCGACGCGTGTCACCCGCCTGTCGAAAAAAAAACATGAATGCCGTGGCGCCACGGATAAATAATGATGTTTTGTCGCGAGAAAGATGCGATTGTCGAGATAACCGCTGCTCGACATGGTCCCACGGGGATGAATGTCACTCGACAAATTTCTTATTATATGTCGAATTCCATCCGGCGGCGGGGCTCGCTGGCCCCACACAACGACAAATTCAACACGACGAAATATACGGCGATGGGGGGATCAATTGGGTTTTGTTGTAGGCGCGTGACGCCCGAATAATCATTGTCGACGCCGATTCCGAAATGACAGCCAACATTATGTGCGCCGCATTTCATCGAGGAATGTTTGGCGATAATTATGTGTGGATGCTTCCCGGATATCATTCCGAATCGTGAGTCATGAAGCACTTCGACGGTATTTCCCAAAAAATCCATTCTGCAGATGGTTCAAAAAAGCGCACAAAAATTGCACAGAAGAGGAATTGCGACGAGCGGTTCGCCGGCATTTCGCCGTTCAATTCTCGCTATCGAGACCCGACGAAGATTTTCCAATCGTGGGAAATTCGGCAAGAAATCTCGTCCGATCAACAAAAGGATGATATTTTCTGTTTCAGCGCGCCGGCGATGTCTGGCAGGAGTTGTCGGCTCAAGATCCAAACAATACCTGGCGCGGATATCTCTACGATGGACTTTGGACTTTGGCAATTGCTTTGAGCCGCTCGATGGGCGACAATGCCGAATTCTCACACCATAAAATGGTGGAAGCCATCAATAACTCGTCATTTCAAGGCGTTACGGTTCGCGCGTTTTGAAATCTCAAAAAATTATTGTTTGTTTTGAGGGTATGGTGAAATTCGCCAATAATGAACGATTGGGTCTTGTCGATATTTTGCAATGGAACGATGAGAATTACGTGAGAGTTGGAGGATATGATGGAGCCGAAGACGAGTTCTCAATTAATATGGATAATTTCAAAAGTGGGAAAAGTGACACGACGAGACCAAAATCGAATGCCAATTTTCAGAATGGAACCCTCCTTTGGATTCGACAGTAACCGAAAGACGTCGTGATTATGTTTCGTCACTTTTATTCATCGCAATGTCATTTTTGGCGATGGTTGGAATCGCTTTAGCACTTATATTTCTCCTCATCAATTTTCGATATCGAAATCATAGGTGCAAAAAATAATAATTCGAAAATAAGTTTCTTTTTCCAGATTCATTAAAATGTCGTCACCAAATCTCAATAATATCATCATCGCTGGCTCAATATTCACATTTGTGTCTGTGATACTTTTGGGTGTCGATACGCGAGTCGTCGAAGAAGCCAATTTCGTCAGATTATGCTATGTAAATTATTATCCAACATTCAATACAAATCATTTTTGTTTAGCTTAAAAGTTGGACTCTGTGTCTCGGATTCACCCTCGCATTCGGCTCAATGTTCTCAAAGACATGGCGAGTGCACTCGATTTTCACGAATATTAGAATGGATCGAAAGGCGATCAAAGACTCGAAGTTGTTCATGATCCTCGGCGTCCTTCTCCTCATCGACGTTGTCGTTTTGTGCGCCTGGGCAATCATTTCGCCGTTCTCTTTCAAAGTCATCGAATTACCTCATATAGTTAGTTCATCGAGAGCAAAAAATGAAATGCCGAATTCAATTGCGCAATTTTAGGCCGAAGACAATATCGTAATAATTCCTGAAGTCGAAAAGTGCCATTCGCCGAATTCCGGCGTTTTTCAAGCAGCCCTTTACGCAGTGAAAGGGATTCTGATGGTGAATTGAATATTTGATTCAAAAGCGACTCAAATATTGGTTTCCAGATTCTTGGATGCTTTCTGGCGTGGGAAACTCGCCACGTGAATGTTCCAGCACTCAATGATAGCAAATATATTGGAATGAGCGTTTACTGTGTCGTTGTCATGAGCGTGTTAGGATTGTCGACATCGGTTATTCTTCAGGTATGTTTTTCAGCAATTCTATTCAATTTTTAAACTAATACATTTGGAATTTTTGGCTTCCAAATTTGAGTCGATTATTCATCATTTTGTTTAAATCCTCCCTCAAAAATAAACCAGCGCAAATTAGAAGAAATCAAACTACAAAAAATGGAAATTACAAATTTATTCGATGTCGGAAATATTGGGCAATTAATGAGATTTTTGAATTGGCTCAAGTTACATTCCAAAAAATTGATGGAAGAATTAAAAATTAAACGAAACTTTTTAAAATGTTCTGAAGTCTCTCAAATATGAAAGCATTTACTAAAAATTTGAAGTACTGTCTCAACTGGGAAAAAGACAAAAAATGGTTCAAAAGTAAATGGTTAAAACCGTAGAAAAATCAATTTTCTACCCGTGAATTTGTTGTCCCTTTCCCAGTTACAGTACTGTTGAGGAACAGGCCTGTATTCTCCGTGTGGAGTACACAAATCTCCGCCATGAGACCATCAACGATCGTTTTGCCAATTTGTATTTGAAGAATTGACGAAAATAAAAAAAAATAATTGGCTATTCGAGGCAGCGAGAAGTACGCAAGATTGCGTACATTGTATTATATCGTACGCGCATTTAATATTCAGTCAACGATTAATTTAATTTTTGTAAATCTGCACTGATTTCGCGAATTTGAAGATCGTTTGACGTCGACAATACTTTTGATTTTGATTGTGGGGCTCCCGAATTCCCACTGTTTAAATTCAAATTTAAATTACCGCCTTGAAGAAATACGATAGTCCACAATCACTAATATTAAAGGACCATTAAAATGTAAAAAAAAAACAAATACAAAAATGTGAAATGAAAATGAGAATTGGTGTTAGGAGCGTGTCAACGAGATGTTCGCTCTCGCCTCATTCTTCGTCATATTCTCGACAACACTGACACTGTGTCTTGTGTTTGTGCCGAAGATCATCGAGCTCGCTCGGAATCCGATTGGCAACGAGCCGAGAGCATATCGACGTGGTCTGATGAAGTCGGTCGTCGCGAAATCATCGCAACAAATGTCGCCGCAGCAACGAGCGTACGACTCCCGACGATTTCGTCGTTTGGTTTTTTTTTCTCATAACTTTATTTTCTAGTGATAGCGCTGGCGATTTGCTATCGAAAGCTGAAAGTGAGAACAAAATTCGAAGGCGCTACTTGCATCAGAAGTCGGCCCAACTGTGGGACCTCATTGAGAAGCTCAAAGCGCGAGGCGATCATCAATTTCTGCAGCAAGGTGAGTATAGTTTATTGAACCCGTTTCAAAATAAAATCAGGAGGGGCATTGAAACAAAAAAAAAATTGATGATAATTTTGGACTAACGGAAAATTAGCAGAAAAATTAGAAAGCCGACAAGATTCGCCGAGTTTCGAAGTGCTCCGCTGAATATTTGATCGGTGCTTATTGTGATTTGAAGACCATATTTGTCATAGACCTGAACAATTTGCTGGCAATTCGATGAAACCCCGTGTGTTCCTACTCTTTTATGGTTCACATCGTTGCATAAGTCGGTGGAACAGCAGCAGAATTCCGAATATTTCACTGATCCCGGATTGCTTTTGGCGTGATGTTTCGCAAATAGATTCTGAAATTTCGCATTCGATATTTTTTTTTGCTGAATTGATTTTGCCCATTTTTTGTCGAAAATTTCCGGATACGTGAAAAACGCGAAATTCTATTTTATTTTCCAAGACTTCCCTAGTGTGACATTGTTTTTTTCGGTTTCTTGAGATTAAAATTAGAAGTGAAACTAGTGCTACCGTAATACTTAAAAATCAAACGTTTCGACGTCGTCACCCTCAATCAATTTTTGGATTTTAATTTTGCAATTCGCACTATTTGTTTGATTTCGCTTCAATGACCCATGATTTTTGTCATTGCACTTGCTAATATAAAGAAAAAAAAGGGAAGTGTTGAATCAAAATTGAAACAAAGCGAACTAAAATGCTCAACCTGCATTTGCTCATCGAGATCGATAAGCGTCGGGCAACTCTCGTCGATTCCGCGATAAAGGCAATGCGATTTGTGAACACAAAATCGATCGTAGTATTGGCGAATGAGACCACTTCGATTAATTGCGTAGTATTCCGAATAGCACATCTGCAAAAACAACCGAATAATTATTTTTTTTTTTTTGATATTATTATTATGATTATCATTATTAGATTATTGAATGTGGTAATGAGAGAAAAATAAAACAATCTGTCTAGGCCAAAAATCATTGGGTGTCTATTTTCACAAAATTCAAATTTCGTCGTTGACACCGGAAGTTGAATATCCTGAATATATATTTTGATTGGATTTTGTGGTTGAGACCCAATTGAGCATTTCATAGTACAGTAGCAATTGATTGATAACTCCGACAAAATTCGGCGCTGGAATCAAACTTATACGATTGGAAATTCAACGGGTAAAAAATTGTTAAATTGTCGGATCCGATTGGTAATTATTTGAATCCGTTTTGTTTTAATCTTTCAATTCGAATCCGAACCGACAATTTAACAATCTAATCCGTAGAATTTCCAATCGGATAAGGTTGATTCCGGTGCCGAATTCTGTCGGATCCGTTTGGTTTTCTTGTTCTCGCAAAAAAAAGGACCAGAATTCGCTGTCTATGTAGATCATAAACCATATTTTGAAATTGAATTTTTTCTTGGAACTATCTTTTAATTGTTCCGTTCTCCCTTGAATTCTATTATAAAAGAAAAAAAACAAATTTCATTTTGAATAATTTATCAAAATTCAATTTCCAAATATCAATGTTCCCTTTTTTTGGGCAAAATGTTCGTTGCCATTTGCTATTTCAGCTATTTCAGCTTGTCTAGCTTGTGACGTCTCGAAAATCCAAATCCGCGCAGCGCTCTCTTCTACGCGCAAAACTCATTAATTTCTCGGTGCGCGGAAACCAAAATGTTGCATCCTTCTTCCATCCCATTTTTGGTTTTTTTCGATGCACATCAATTCTCGAAAGATAGATGATTTGTAATGCATACAACTTTTTCTTTTTGACATCTCCACTTTCGATTCGTCAAACAAACAAAAAGAAATGAAAGAATCATAATAATGAAAATGGCCAAAAGTGTCGAGTTTCGATGAAAATTGAAACTTTTCGCACATTTTTCAAAAAAAAATAGAAATTTGAAAATGGAGGTCTCGATGGGGTTTTATTATATTTTGAATGAATTCGTACTATTTTTTTGAGAATGTAGGTTTACGATAAGATTAGTCTTAATTTTATTTTTTTCGAGTCCTCATTTTGTTTCAAAAAATTGAATCATGTAATCATTAAAAAAAAATTTCTGAATTCGGGCAACTATCGAGTTGGGTCTCGCAACACACAAGCCTTAACGCCACGTGGCTAAGTAGTGCGTTGTTCGTGTGGAGTACACAACGCGCGCCTCGTCTTCTCGAGACCATTTTTCTGGCATTTCGCCAATCGCGCGATTTCGACAATATTTGATACGAAAATGTTATGACGACAGGCTTAGAACAATTTTTTTTAATTTTAGAAAGAATTAAAGCCAAAAATAAATTTTAGAAAATCCATTTTCTAGACTTATGAATTCAATATATATTGAAAATACTTGTTTGGCATATATCGAACATTGGCGGCTTGAAAATAAACTGAAAAAGTACATCATATGTACTGTGGAGTTATTCTTCAATTTCTAAAGAATTTTGGTTCCAAATGCGCATTTATTATTATATGTTTTCTTCTATTTATCCCCCATATCATTATTTTTGCTTTTTTTTTTCTTCTTTTGGGTATATTTTTGGAGGTATCGACACAACAAACCCAGTGAAAAAAAAGGCAATTCAAGTGGAAATTTGCGACATGTCAAAATCGTTTAAGCGATGTGGTTCAGTGCATATTACTCACCGGATTTGTGCGTTTTCGATATGTCTTTTTTTTTGCGCGAAAACCTTCAATTTCGAAATGAAATCGAATTCAAACATTTTCGCGATTAGCACCGTGTGATTAAGAGGAAATCAATCGGAGCAGAAACATTCATTGATTCGAGCCGATAATCGGCTTTTTAAATATATTAGTCAGCGGTCGATGGAGGCGGCAACGGCGGAAATATGATTTTCTCGAAATTGGTTTTTCCAAATTTGGTGCCGGATGGCGACTGACCGCCGCCGCCGCCGCCGCGCCCACAATGATTATTTTATAATTCGACTTGCAATTTCGTGTATGAGACGAGAAGAATTCATTCGATGAATTATTCAAATAGTACATTCTTTGCTTTCATGGAACAACGGTGTAATTACGCTAAAAACCGAGCTCGTGGGAACTCTGAGGTGAATTGAGTTTCAACCTTGAAAATGTCCGCAGATGGATTGAATGAAATGCTATATATGGGGGATAAACGGTCTTAGCAAAATAATAATTAAATACGGTTTTCTATCATGACTCTTATGTTTGCTAAATGCCAAAAAACCTATAGTTGATAATTTCGGGTAAAAATAAATGTGTAGATTTACGTGCTAGGTTAAAGGCGCACAGTCTTTTTTTTGGAATTCAGCCAATTTTCCCTTTTTCTCAAAAATACTAAATATAAAAAATGGTATGCTAATATTTTTCTCCAAAAAAAAAGAATAATTATACATTAGCAGTGATGTTCGGCATAATTTGTAACATTTTTTGAATGGCTCTGTGATTATGAGAATCCGTCACAAACCTGATCTGGTGCGCATTCGGATCGCCGATGCGGCACCGGATACGACGAATCGTAGCATTCCAAAGCATCGCCAATTGGGCCGAGTAAAACGACAAATTGCAGAATGGTGCCTATCATCGGCGTCTCCATCGTCGTCAACCGAACGCGACTCGTCGCTTCTGCTACTTGGTCAAGCGTCGAGCAGCAATAACAGGTAAGCGCCGAGCCGAGCACGTCCGTCCGTCCCCGCCCCCCCCCCCCAAAAGAGCCCGCCCATTTTATGTGCGTATGCCTGCGCACATACTGCTCTCCGCGAAAAATGGGAAAGGAAAACGAGTTGTTGTGTAGATGCATGTTGTACGTGTATGCATGTGTGTGTGTGTTGCCTTTTATATTTTGATATGCTAATTGAGGTGAAAGGAGAAGTCGAGAATGCGGAGACGAAGATTTAGTAGTTCACTTGATTGAACTTTGTTTTGCTTTTTTTCGTCTTCTCCAAACTTTAATTTATTAGCCTTTTTAGTGGAGGTGGCGAGGATTAACATTTGAGAAAAGAAAAAGGAATGGATAATAGGCTTAAATTATGCAACGCATTTTTGATCATGTTCAACAAATTACGTAATCACGAAATATTTAAAGGAGCACGAAATTAGTGGGAATGATTTAACGCGATTTTTAAAGTTCGGAAGTTGGTTCTTGTTTTTCAAAAAGAGCGCTGTTTTTTTTTTTGATTCAAGACAAAATTTAGAAAAAAAAATTGAAATTTTTGTTAAATTCTTGTTTCGAGCCGTTTTCTTGTTGTTGTTTTCGAATTCTTTATTGCTTTTTGTATGGTTTTTGATGTGATGTCGAACAAATTAAGAAGCGGGGAAAACATAATGGAAAAAATCCCAACAGAATATACAGTACTGGCCATAATGATGTTCGCCTAGTGTTTTTTGAGCATAACTTGGCTCAAACGCAGCCGATTTGGCTGAAATTTTTACTGTAAACGCTAAACACAGTTGCGCAACCTTGGAAACATTAAAACTGCCTCATGTTGAAAAATTAATTTTTTAAAAATTTTTTTTGTTTTTTTCGATTTTACCAATTTTTCATTTTTTTCAAACTTTGTCCATAAATTTTTTTTATTTGAAATTTGGACCTGAAACATGTTTTTAGTAATTTTTCAACCTTCTGGAAAGAAAAATTTCACGGCGGACGTTCAAAAAGCCATCGTTAATGGTCATAAGACTGGGTCGTCCAGAAGCCTTCTGGCTCAGCAGTTCCTGTGCTCCCGAAGAGGAATCCAAAAAGTTTTGCAACGATTAAGACAAAATGTACGATTTTTTAATCATTCTGGACTATTTCTAATCTATTGGGCTGCATTTTTGTTAAGAAATCACATGGCAGACCTTACAAAACAACTAGGCTCCAAGATCGGATCATCTGTCGTGCTTCAAGAGAAGATCCTAGACGGACTTCAGCAGATATCCAGATGCTTGTGGCAACGCCAAATTCTTCCATTCCATCCAGAAGAACAATTAGACGTCGTTTGTTGGAGAATGGACTTCATGGAAGACTCCCGGTGAAGAAACCATTGATCAGTGAGAAGAACCAAAAGACGAGAGTGGCATGGTGCAAGGATCATCTGAACTGGGGACGATGTGAATGGGTCAAACACATTTATAGCGATGAATCGAGGTTCGACTTGTTCGGAAGTGATGAAATCAAGTGGATTCGACGACCTATCGGAGCCAGATTCATGCCAAAGTACCACCTCCGAACGGTGAAGCATCTTGCAGGATCTGGAGCTGCTTCTCCGACACCGCCATGGGACCGCTCCGACGTGTAAATGGAATCATGGATCGGTACCAGTACAAGGATATCCTGGAAACCACAATGAGACCTTGGGCATTAGCAAACGTCGGACGTGCATTCGTTTTCCAGCAAGACAACGACCCTGAGTGCATGTCTGGACATGTAAAGAATTGGTTCCAACGTCGCCGAGTTGATGTTCTTGCGTGGCCATCACAGATTTCTGACCATAATTCGATCGAACATCTCTGGGAAGAACTAGTACGCATGGTTAGAGGGCTCCGAGCATCAATCGCCGACGAGAAGTTCGCTCAACTCGAAGCCGCATGGAGTGCCATTCCGATGCAGTGATCCGTAGCCTCTTGGACTCGATGCCTCGCAGATGCCAAGCGGTTATTGATGCCAATGGATTCGCAACAAAGTATTGATAAATTTTAAACCGGTTTTCTACACATTTGTAATATTTTCGTGTTCCTGAGACTTTCAAATCACATTGTGTCATTTTTTCCATTTTCTGCATTTTTATGAAATTTGTGATTTTTCGAAAAAAAACTTTTCTGCAGTATGCGATATCATTCAAACGCATTTTCAACGCGTTTTAAAGATATGGTAAAAATTTCAGCCCGATCGGCTGCGTTTGAGCCAAGTTATGCTCAAAAAACACTAGGCGAACATCATTATGGCCAGTACTGTATGAATATTTTTTTTAGGGAGGAAACGAGTCTCACTGTCGCTTATGACAATTGTAAGTTGTTTTTTTTTCCGATTTATTATTTTTTTTAATAAGGCAATTTCATAAAATTATAAACTATCGGTTCAATTTTGACTTAAAGTTTACAAAAATCCATTTAAAAAAATAAATAAGCTCATAGAAAAGACTAAAAACCATACATGTTTTTTAAATTCGAATTTGAATTACCGCCTCGAAAAGTGCGATGGTCCACAATTCTTAAATGGGCTTATATTTTAGGGTTGGTAATAATTAAAATATGTTTTTTTTTTTCAAAAAAATAATTCACTCTCTGTTTGAGCATTTTGTATGAACATCCAATTTTTTTTTAATTTTTTAAAAAATCTGGTAACTTATCGGACATTAATTGTTTTTTTTTTAAGATTTTTTTTTTCTGATTAATGTCTCGAGGAGGAAAAACATTTAAAAATACTAATTTTAATAGATAAAAAAATAATTTCTTAAAATTTGCATACTATCTTATACAATGCCCATAAATTATGGGTACAGTCTCCTAAATTTTTGGAGTTTTTTCAGTTTGTAATCTTCTGATAGTTTTATACTATTGTCGGCGTCTCACGACTGCGGAGAATTGCCTAAATGCCAAAAAAATTAAGAAGAGGTCTCGGTGTGCGCCTTTAAACTTTCCTTATACCGACGCCCGTAAATCTACACTACTTTTTTTGGCGCCAAGACCACTGACACTGCTTTTTTGGCATTTTGCCAATTTTCCGGAGTCGCGCGGCATCGCCAACAGCTTATGGCCAGGAAAACATTTGATATTGCAAAAAGAAAGTAACTGAAGACACAGTTCGTGAAAAGAGTCCAAAAGACAATTTTATGTTCAAATTTTTGACAATCTTTGAATCACTCTTTAATATCCATTTTCAGTGGATCGCTCCGATTGGCCTTGTTGGGTGGATCCGGACGAGCCAAGCACAAAACTCTAATTTATTGCATAGAATTATTAATGTATATACAACTCCAATAAAAAAAGATGAGATCTACTGAATAGTGCATTTACAATAAGAATGAGTATTGGCAGATTCGGGAGTAATCGGACAGGCAGGAATTGGCGGGAAAGATGATAGTGTTGAAGTGGAATCATTGGTGAGTGACGACGGATCGACGATGATGATTGGAGTCGGAATCGGGTCGGATTCTATCGGCACCTCTTCCAGTTCGTCAAACACACATCGCGGTTTGCTTGTGACGCCATTGATCGAACAGCTCGGTGATCTGACGCTTCTCTCGGTTGTATTGCTGTAACCAGGGCACTGTAAGAGACGGCCTACGCAGGTCACAGTCAAACCTCGACTTTGAAACGAGCATCACTGTCGATCAGATAGCCCCTCTCATCGACAACTCGGCAGCTTGGAAGCTCAGCGACATTGTAGGCCGCCATCAATTTTCTGCACAAATTCAATATATAAGATTTGGTTTTTTCGGACATTCGATATACTCAATGATTGGATCTTTCAATGGAATGACGGCGAACGAGAATCCGGCTTTTTCGTAATAATCCTCCATTTGGAATCGCATGTAATCCTTCGAGACGAGAATCACTTCGATCGGCTGATTCGTTTCGGCAATCTTCTCCGAGAGTTGCTGCAAAACTTTTGATTTCCTCTTATCATCACCTTCCCCTCCCCAATGTTCCGTTTGATTCTCGCAAAATTGATAACGCTGATTACCTTCATAAGAGGAGTGAATTGACGGCACGGATTGCACCAACTCGCAGAGAAATAGAGGACGACGATCTGCAAAATGGTTTTTGGGTGCGCTGTGATTTTGGCTGATGCAATCGCTGTCTGGATGATGAGCATTAACGATTGGTTCATGCTGATTTTGATAATGCGATGCGCCTTTAAACATCACACGTGTGGCTTTTGATTTTTGCCAACTTTTCAACAAAATTGATTTTTCATTATAAAATATTTTCACAATATTTTTTAGCAACTTTTGAGCGGAATAATGTCCGCAGAAGAATTGCAATACACGACAAAGCTAGCTCAATTTTCATAGGTTGCGAATTTGGTTTATTCCGACTAAATATTGCCACAATTGCATTATTGATGTGTTTTCTGCTCAAAAGTCCAAATTTCGTCCAGCACCTATCATTCTCAATCAGGTAGTCTCGTGGAAAAAAAAGTGACGATCTTATCATGTGTTGATTAGGTTGACACGTGAATGAGATGAGTCCTCATGATCAAAATTGAGGGTGTGTGTATTGCAACGAAAGAAAAACGGAAATGCCGGATTATTCTAAATTAGACGAATTCTTGGAGAAAATCAACAAATCAATAATTCGTTGTGAGTCTCACCAAGAAAATTTTAACAAAAAATTTAGATATCGTACCAAGTGAAATTCAAAAGTACTATGCAGATTTTGTGAAGAAACCTCGAAAAACTCAAAATTCTTTCGCAATATGAATTCGATTTTTTGATAGTTTTTAAGGGATCCATTTTGATTTTTTTTTTGGCATAATCTTCATAGTACGATTATTTTTGTCTGGTGGTAGATAAAAAAATAGAATTTTATTAAAGGGTTTCGATTTTTCCTCGATTTTTTTTGAAATTAACCAATTTTATTTACTTGTGGGTCAATGCAAAAAAAATTCAAAAATTCAAAAAAAAGATTTTTTTTCTTATTGTTTTTCATTAAAATTTTCCCCCAACATTTTATTGTACCATTTTCTCCTATTAGTGCTTCGCAAAACTGGTAGAACTCTCTTTCGGACCCCCTAAATCGACTCACCTTTCCTCTAATATGGTCCCGCGCATTGACAAAAGATCCATCCTTGAGTTTCAATTGAGTGGTGTCGAATCGAATCATTTCAAGAAGAGCTTCAACCTCGTTGTCCTCTGAAATCGCTATCTGCAATCATTTCCATTTTTTAGGCGTCAGCAATCCGATAAGACGAAAAACAAAGAATAGAAATGGACAGGTTTACTACCTCTGTTATCATATGGAGCTTCTCATATCAGCAAATTGGCTTATATACACCACCGCCGATAATACGTTTTATTGACCATTCAAATATGGAAGACAAAGAATAGTAATAAATTGGAAATGGCTGATAACAGAAAATATACGAAGCAGTACAGATGCACAAAAAGTAGCAACAATCATCAACTGATTAAATTTTTAAATTTCAAATGGCAACTTCAAATTGTGCAAACTGTATCAACTTATAGGCGAAAGTCACGTCAATTTCAGTTGGTTTTGATGATTCCATCAATAAAAAAACCCGTGAAGTTCATATTTTCAATTGATAATTAGTGATAAATGTTGCGGAAAGTTTCCAATCTTTCCAATTGTTTGAGAATTGAGTCAGAAGCTTGAGATTTTCCGCAATCTTAAATTGTCTAAGCCGTTAAATAAGCTGAAAAAAAACGCGATAACGACACCTTTTTTATGTGTTAAAATTTTGATAATTTTGGACGTAAAGTTTCTTTATGACCTTCAAATATTGGAAAAAAAGGAACTTGAATTCAAACGACATTTAATTCTAAAGATTTCCGATAAGGGAAATCAACCCTAATCAACGAATCATTTTTTTTAATGATGTTTCTCTTTTACAAATTAATGATTACGGTAGCGTCTACTTAATTACAATATATTGGATCACATGATTTTTTTCACCTAGCGTCGCATTGGGATTGACAATCAAAGTATCTGATATTCAGGAAAACAATAATTGGCAAACCGCCAAAATATACTATGGGACAGGCCTTGGCGCAAAAACTTTAAAAAAAAACAGAAAGCTCGCCAAGACATATTATTTAGTGATATATTTTCTCTTTCCGTCTATTTTTTTTCATTGAAAAGTGTTTTTTTTGCAAAGATTGACTCTAGCCTTCAATACTACATATTTAAAGTCTATTACTGGCTCGTTTTAATCTCAGAAGCTAATCTTGCTCTAATCAAAAGGAGCCCTTTTTTGCGCGAAACATTTGCAGACTAAGTTTGTGATAAAATCAGTCATTAAAATGGGTCCATAAAACGGTGTGACGCTTTGATTTTTGGGTTCGGCACCTTTTTGCAAAAGATGAAAAAGATAGAGAGCGAGAGATTGCACGATTTCGCGCTTTAATCATAAAAGGATGAGCCTATTTAAAGGGACATTAACACTATCTAAGCGCATAAGACCTTAATAGCCAAAAATCGAACAGCGATAAGAGAAAAGCACCAAGTTGGTGCGTTTGACAATAAATTATTTCAAGCGTGTTTTATACCGATGGTTGCTCATCAAATGCTCAACCTACGCAAAAAAAATCACACTCATTTGTGTGTTTGTTTTTTTTAGAAGGAACTGAAAATAGAATGAAAACAGACGGAAATGATGTTGGCTCGCCGGAAGTGTCGATAAATTAAATAAATAAACTGGAGGCGGTTTATCGATCAGAAAATTAACGGGCCTTTTTAAGGGACCATTAGGAATGATCGATTGATTTTAAGAATGTCAAAATGAAATTTCGAATTTCGAATTGAAAGCATTTAGATTCGAAACAATGATTTTCTATGATCTTGTGTAAAATTTTAAGTTATTTCAGCGGATATTAGAAAACTCACAATTCAATTTATGTTGGAGAGAAACTTCGAAATTGTCATAAAAAATAGGAATTCCTTTTTGTACCCCAAATTCACCTAACGGTAGTTGATCTACTTCTACACTGAGAGCTCTACGTAATCATCCGCTGGTTTATCTATGAATCTGCAGAGAAATAGCCTTCAGATTGAGCTCGGGGTTCAAAGGGGGGGGAGGGGTTAATCGGAAGGTTCTTCCGGCAATCCAGAAAAGCCATGCGTGACATCGGGCTTCAGATTTTTCCCTATGTATGTAAAACAACGGAAACGCAAAAAGAAACAAATGTTTTGATTACCGGCGAAAACGGAAACGGAAGCGAAATTCCGTAGTGTCAATTCTAGACAAACCGGACTCTGATTTAACATTATTTTAAATCAGTTGATCGCTGAAAAATACATAAGAAGAAATGACGCATTTGCAGAGCATTAAACAGAAAAAATCATTTGATTATAATAGGATTACTATTTCCGCATGAACTAGGATGTTAATGAAGCATTAGCAATTATTTCCATTTTAAATTTTGATATAAATATAGGAATTGTGATTTATGCATGAACATTTGATCTTTTTAAACTATCTCACTGAATATATATTATTTTAACTATACATAAACAGGATCTTCAAAGAACACTTTCATTCAGATAGCCTTGAGTATACAGTGCGCGTCATAATGATACGCCACCCCCCCCCAAATTTAGCAGTTTCTCGAAAACCATATAAATTGGTGACCAGACAATTGCATTTGCGAATTTAGGACCATTGAAAACATATATGTGCGTATTTTCATGAGGGTCCGTTGGTCCATAGTGCACAGAGATTTGCTAGAATGGTTTCAGCAAACAAAAATTTTCTTTTTGTCAGATTTATTAGAAAAAATATATTTATTATAATTTTATAATGGGATCTAGCAAAATCATTTTACGAGTCAGATTGGAGAAAAAATAAAAAAATGAAGAAATGATCGAACGAATTGCGAAACGATATAAGGGGAAAATTTGATGGAAGATGATGAAACTGATTTCTACTGCAATCTGCGACTGCAATACGCGGGTAGATTTACGCGCGTGCGCCTTGATGAGTTTGGCATTTCTTGAAATTTCTAACGTCGTTTGATTTTAAATAAAATCATCGAACCGGTCCATAAAATTTTAAATAACCTGATGGTCCGTGCGAGACCAAGAGAAAACATTCCCCGTAAATCTACCTGCGTACAGAACAGGGCTGTGCGGCAATGGAATTGCCGATTGCCGAAATTGCCGAAATTGCCGATTTTTCAAATTGCCGAATTGCCGAATTGCCGAAGAGAACGTTCGATCGGCAAATTGCCGAATTGCCGAATTGCCGAAATTTTGATTTTCGGCAATTTGCCGAATTGCCGAATTGCCGAAATTTCCGATTGCCGCACAGCCCTGGAACAGAACGCTGGACGCCAACTATAGGTTTCAATGAAAAGCATGAGCACAATTCAACTATGACATCTCATTTTTTCAATTTTTCATTCAATTCAATCATTTCCTTAATTTTATATTTCTTCTATTGTTTTTTGCCATAAATGGTGTTCATTCGATTGAAAGTATCCCTAGAAAAGAAAGGGAGAAAAGAACAATGATTGAAAAATTCGATTGCGGTCCAAATAATAACTACATATTCGTATATATTTGATTGTAAATAAACGAGTGTGTGTGTGTGTGAATCATGAATAAATGATGAGATGAAAAATAAACGCGGACCATCAAAAATTCATTTCATTCATATATAATTCCCTCGTCTTTTCTCTCTTTTTCAACCTCGCCACTCATTTGCTCAACGGCTTCGGACGGGGGCCCAACGATAGCCAATTTTTTTGTTTTCCTCACAAAAAAAAAACATTTCATTTTCAACAGCTTCTCAAATTCACACTATGCGTTTAATCAATTTTCAATTTTAATTGTCTGCTTGGAACCCTTTTTATATTTCAAACGTACCAAAAATTTTAATTTTGATTTTGTAGACTAATGGGTGCGGCTTTAGTCTCGCACGGAATAACCGGGGCATTCAAAATTATTCAATTTCAATTATTTTTTGAAATACGACACAAACTAAACTACAAATCTTCTATAGGAAATGAGCATTTTTATGAGGCAAAACCATAGGGAAATGTGCAGTGGAAAAAAAACTCGGAAATACCGAGAAGACGTTAGGTATAATTGGTGCCACAAACCTACAAAATAAACCTAAAAAAGATGGCCCAAAAAAACTTGTTGATCGTCTGAAAAATCAACGATCACAACAAAATCCGTTCGAATCACAGACTTTCAGCAATCATCTATCCAACTTTCAAACACTACACGATTTGCTTTATTTTTTTTTTCATTAAACAGCGAAACTCATAATTATTATGTTCAGTATTTCTGGTAATATCATTTATTTTTATTCCCTGACTATAATATTTTAGATTTCCATCAATAAGCTTTAGAACTCATTTTGAAATCTAAAAATGCATTAAGAATCTTTCCAAACATTTTCAAAGTGTATTCAATCTCAATTAATTTTATGAAATATTATTGTTGGCGTCAAATGTCTGAACGAAAAATTAAAAATATTGACTATTTGCCATGGTGTTTCGAGGCAATGAGTGTTTGCGTATTCTGCATTTTAGCGTACGCGCAAATTATATTTAGCCCGTGCGTAAATTTACTACACCGATTTTGCAAAACTGAATTTCTCATTACTGGAATGTCGTTCGACGCTGGCAATATTAAACTTGACAGTTTCTTATAATTTTTCAAGATTCTTTATAAATGTTTAAAAGTTATTGTCGACGCCGCGCGATTGCGAAAAATTTGATAAAAGCCAATTAAAAAAAAACCAATGGCAATGGTCTTGGCGCAAATTTAAAAGTGTAGATTTGGTGACTAGGTAATAAGGATAGGTTAAAGGCGCACACCAAGACTTATTTTTAAATTTTCTTGGCATTTAGATGATTTTCCATAATTTTCGATAGTATATTTTTGTTACCAATTTTTTTAAAATAAACTCCTCTAAAGAATATTCAAGCCCTCGGTTCGAATCATTAGCAAATCGATTGTTATCTTATCGATTTCTTATCGTTAGCTGACTCAGTTCTATTACACCTCCTTCGAGGTTCGACATATAACACACCCTTGCAGAAATGCTGACTTCATCGGAATTGCACTCGAATTCCCTAAAAAGGCCGTTAGAAGCCGATGCGGTAAGAGATTTTTTGAATCGTTGTTGGAAATCGAAACGATTTTCAGCACGACCAGCCTGCTACGAAATGGATGGCTCAAACGATACCATCGGCAATCCCGCAGAGTTATTTGAGTCCGGTTTCAGATCATACACCTCTAATTCCAGTTTCGATAACGAATAATCCGGAAACCGCACTGCGATTGTTCGACGAGCTCTCGCGGAGTCAAGTCATCCAAGACTATATTGCTCGTCGCCACACGATTCCACTTGTAACGCCGACGACGATGAATGTGAGTTGCACATAATAATTCATGCGAGAGAATGAGAGCCCATGTTTTTCTCGTCACAAATACGATAAAATTAGATTCATTGAAATGAACAGTTATGAATAATTAACAGAAAAACATTCAAAATGTTGGTGATAAATTATTCTCAAATATTTCCGAATCTTTAATTTTGACGAAATTCGAGGATTTTTTGCCAAATTCTTTAAATAGCACTTCTTGGGCAATTCTAGAATATTCGTTCGAATTACCCATGACTCTAATTAGTAAACAACTGTCTTAATCAACGACCGCACATGATGTTTAATTATCAATGCATGACAATCAAACAAATATTATTGTTTAGGCTCAACGAGTTGCTCAGCCGCAACTGGTCCAACCATATATGGCCGGTGGTCCTCAGCTCCTTGCTCCGCCTGTCATTCCTGTCTCAAGCCCGGCGCCGATCAAACTTCCATTGGCTGAGCCAGTAGCCAAACAAGTTCACATTTATATTCCGCCGTGCTTCGAAGGTCCGAATGACTCGATCTATCGGGTAAAGCGCTTTGCATCGATTTCCACAAATGATTAAAACATTTCAGACATTCATTCTTCAAATTAAAATGACGGCAAAATTTCTCGCGGAAAATATGAAAGATCGTTGATTGGATATCAAATTCTCAAATTACGGATATTTGTATACATAATAATTAATTTTAAGTACTCTGATGGCTCAATTAAATTGAAACATTTCAATAAATGTTGCAAGCAGATTCAAATCTCAATCGCATCCCATATTTGTCAAAAAAAAGACGATGGGTAAAAAATTCAATTAGTCGAAACAATGGTCGCCCACGGGTAACCCCGACGCGCTAAATTGAAGGTGATGTCTAATTGGAGTGTCGTACTGTTAGTATAAAAAACTTGGGCACGAGCACTGATATTTTTTTTTGGAAAATCTGAAAAAAAAGCGAAATTTGGGTTTTTTCATGCGAATAGAATTGAACTTGGTAATACCCGAAATGGAAGAACCTCACTTTTGTTCTATGATGTCGTCAGCTCATCTCATTAGGTTAGTTTGCGTAATCATTAATCATTCGTATTTGCAAGCTCATCTCGTCACGTAGAAAAAATATGTTTTAAAAAGGCACATTCAGTCTTTTGAAATTATTAGATCAGAATCAAATTTAGTCAACCAAAAAAATGATTAATTTTATTCGAGTTCCCTCTTCTATTTATGTTATCAGAAATAAATCATATTTTATTTCAATTGTGTCTCTTGAATACTCATATATTTTCTCTAAATGTTCCAGGTGATATTTGGCTTTCAATGTGTGAACTTTTCCAAGTCGATGGACGACTACTATAAGTTCAATTATAGTAAATGCGCTAGAAATCACAATTTTTTCGAATCATGGAAATTCATGTCATATCCGCCGCACGCCATATCCATTCTCGTCGTACCCCTTCAAATTTATGCAACTTTTCTTATTTGGACCAAATCACCGCAAAGAATGAAATCTGTAATGATACCACTCAAAATAATGCATTTCTGGTAAATTGTTATCACAATGATATTCTAATTTTCCGTTGAAAAATTTTAGGACAACTGTAGTTGATATTTTGGTATCGATTATGCTTACACCATATTTGTTTCTACCATGTGCCTGTGGAATTCCTCTCGGAATTTTCCGCCTACTCGGAATACCCACAATTATTCAAGTGTTCATTGGACAAATATCGATAACAAGTAGGAAATCATATTGGTTAGATTCATGACCAAAAATCATGGACTAAAAAAATTGAGTTATTAAGCCAAACATCAACAAATCTTTGGAATCTCCTTTCACACATTTCTCAATGAATTTCAGCGTTGGTGACTTCGATTGTTGTTCTTTTTGAGAATCGACATCGAGCAATTGTCGACATCAAATATGGGATGAGTCGAAAATCGACGCGAATCGCATTCCATGCTTTCAATTACACATGGGGTGTTTTAGTATTCTTTCCATATTTTATAGTAGGAAAGGATGAAGAAAAAGGGAAATTGGCGTTTCTAAAAGTGAGTTATTTCCGCTCTAGCTGTTTTTACAGATTTTAAATAAAAAACTTCGAAAGAAAATAAGAAAAACCAGCAAAAACAAATAAAGAAAATTTTGAAACGAAATTAAAAAAAAAACTCCGTAAATCGCTACGAGGATTACGGTAACTGGTTATTTACATTGCGTACAAAACGCAGGATCCCACGACACCTGGTTACATTTGTCATTTCTCAACATTACCAGCCAAAAAAGTGCATAATTTTGGGGTTTTTGAGGGTGATTTCTCAAAAATTTACTCGATTGAATTCAATTTCACATCGCGCATTGAGGATTTTAGCTAATTTTATTGGCATTTAGCCAATTTTTCGCGGGCGCGCGACTTCCACAATACCATTGAGAAATACTCTTTCAGATAATGAAATTTAGAAAATGCGAATATCACCTCTAAATTTTATACACCCAAAAATCCGAGAAAATGTCGATTTATTCTTACATGTATCTTTGAACATCTAATAAAAATTCTTTGAGAAATTATATGGGGAAAACGGGACGATTCACGTCTATCACTTATATTTTCATTCAGCAATTTCCTTGTCCACCCGAAGAATTTTTTCAACCTGAAAACTTTCTGATGACCGAAGATATACTCCCATTAGTTATTAGTGTCATTATTTTTGCGGTTTATGACATCTCATTGTGCGCATATTTCTTTATTCTTTCAATGTTTCATCTGCAGTGTCGAATGAAGAAATCTCAGGTAAACGACCGAAATCTTATTTCCACCTGCAACTAATTTCACTATTTCAGATGTCTATGAATACTCAGAAGATTCAGAAACGGGTATTCCTGAGCATCACAGTTAGCGCTTCAATCGTTGTCGTCACGCTTTTCGGGCCTATTTTCATTTTATCACTCACCGTAACCTTTTTCAGCTTTTATAATCAAGGTCCTTTATCTTTAATTGTCTTCTAATTTCAATGATTTTGTTAAGTTTATAACAATATGTTGGTAAACTTATTCACAACTCATGGATTATATTCGACGGTTACTCTGATAATTGTCAACGAGCCTTATAGGAATTATACGAAAAAGCTTTTCTCAAAATATAGGCTGGAAAATCCGTCAGGTAAGCTTCTTAAAAAAATAAAATACTCGAACGGTTGGAGATCCTAAACGTTGTTCACAAATGATTGATTCAGGACGTTCTCGCAGCAATGTGATATACAGCATGTCGAATTATCATACATAATTTGGAAAATGCGCCTTTTCCAAAGATCACAACCAATTATTAATATTAGGAAATCGAAATAAATATTGGTTTTCCATTTTTATTAACTATCTATACACATATTGAAGAGGCAAGGGAAAGAAAAAAAAAGAATCGTAAGAATCGTGCTTCAAACCGTAATTATAAGGTGATTTTGGGGGGATGAGAGAGATCATTTGCGTTTTAGCCTAATTATTGAATGAAAAAAAAAACGGAACATACTATGAAGTCATCATACCTATGGGTATTTTGTGGATCTAAAGGTCCAAAGGATAATTGGTTACAAAGGCGTGCAGACATACTTGCAAATTTCCGGGTCGACCCGGGTCAGTCAAAAAATTCGCGACCCGCCCCCGCCCCGCCGACCCGCAACGACACTCCAAGTTTACAGCGAGGCCCTTGTTTAGCGAAAAAAGAATTTCGAATTACATTATTTGAGTAGAATTAATTATTCTCGCAACAAAAATTGTTCAGAAGTCCTCAAACAAAATTGATTGAACCAACTTTCACTGTTTTTGTTTCGTTTTCGATTTTTTTTAATAAACTTTTCTTCAAAAAATCTATTAGCGGGTCGAGCGGGTCGGGGCGGGTCGGGGCGGGGCGGGGCGGGTCAGGGGCGGGTCGGGGCGGGTCGGTAGAATTTTCACTCTGACCCGCCCCGCCCCGCCCCGACCCGCCCCGTTGCAAGTATGCGTGCAGACGATTTTAATTTTTCTTTCGTTGAGGAAGCAGACCCGGGCGCATATACCTGACATCAATATTATCACTATTGACATAAAATAATAGAAATTCTTTTAAAAATTACAAAAAAAAATAACAATAGAAAACAGCAAAGGGTTCCATTCGGGCGGACGAAAAAAAAAAGAACTCTTACAAAATAACTAGTGGCGAAATGGGCGGTGTTAACTCAACAGTGCGCGTCATAATGATACGCCACCCCCCTCCCCCCAAATTTAGCAGTTTCGAGAAAACCATATAAATTGGTTGTTGAAAAAATTATACAAAATGCACAAAAATCAGCAAGAAACATGCAAAAATGCCGAAAGGAAAGAAAAAAAAATAGGGGGTTGAAAATCCAACTTTTTTGGACTGTTCGGATCAACAGACCCTCAAGAAAATACGCTCGTATTGTAGGTTTTCAATGGTCCTGAATTCGAAAATGAAATTTTCTTGTCATCAATTTACAGGGTGGCTGAAAATTACCCGGACTATATGAAAACCAATGTATTTCAGTGAATAATTGTTCAAACACACTCAAATTTCATATTTAGCTTATTTTTACAATAACAAACATAAATAGATTATCGTTGTTCGATTCGATCTCCGCGGTTTCTGATGACGGCGCGAAGACGCTTCGGATATGCGTCGACCGTGGCGCGCAGGTATTCCACCGCCAATTTGTCCCATTCCTCGACCAGCGCTTTCTTTAGAGAGTCCAAATTCGGGTGGGGCCTAGCACGGACCTTACTCTGTATGACACCCATTCGGAATAGTCCAACAGATTAAGGTCAGGAGACGTGGCGGTCCCTTCTGTTGACTTGATGAAGGAGGGGAAATTGTTGGCGCACCACTCCTGCGTAAACTTTGCAGTATGAGCTGGCGTCCCGTCCTTCTGGAACACCCATCGTTGTCCACCAAAGTGTTTTTGGGCCCAACGAAGCAAGTTCTTCTTCAGGGTCTCATTGATATAGTAGTACTTGTCGATTTTGACTCCCTTTTCCACGAAAATCAGAGGACATTTGCCATTGGAGCAGATGGCACCGAAGACCATGACGCTGACGGAGTGCGACGAACGATGAATTGTCCGGCCGAGTTCTGAAGCTTCCTCGGACGTTCGGGCAAGCACTCGATGCTTTTGCGAATTGAATTCGGCCTTCACGGTAAACAGCTTCTCTTCCGAAAAGACCGTCGACAGATGTTCCCCAACCCGCGCGCCCGCCAAAAGGAGTTTTGCCTTTTGGTGCCGTTTGAGCTTGTTGGATTGAGAAAGGATGACCACTTTTCTGACACAATAAGGAGTCAACTTAAGCTTCTTTTTGACAATGGTTGTCATTGAAGCTCGTGACATATTCAGGGCGGAAGCCATCTTTTTGATGCTCTGATGAGCATTTCGTCTGATTCTGTCTCGGACGATCTTAACGTTCGAAGAAGTCGTCATCGCAGTTTTTTTTCCTCTGCCTGCACGGTCCTGGATTGTGCCAAGATCCTTGAAACGAGAAATCGCATCGTAGACGGTGCTTTTCGGAATTCTCAGATGCTTCCAAATTGCATACGTGCCTATTCCGGACTTGTGCAATGCGATAATTGCGGGTCGGTTTGCATTTTGCTTCGCCATTTTGCTAAAACCGAACCAATTATCATGAAAATTTGAGAGATAGTAAAAAAACATTGCTAATTAAAAAAATTTAAAAACATTGCGCTGAAAAAGCACCAGTGCGCCTCACGAAGGCTCGAAATTTTAGTCCGGGTAATTTTCAGCCACCCTGTATATGGTTTTCTCGAAACTGCAAAATTTTGGGGTGGCGCATCATTATGACGCGCACTGTATATTGCCAGCGACAAACGACAAAAGGGAGGCGGAACCGTCAAATTCGAGAAATTTGTGAAAATTTAAATTAATCGTTGACTGAATATTAAATGTGCGTACACTATAATGCAACGTACGCAGTCTCAATTTTCGCTGCCTCCAAACGCATTGGCACAAAGCCAATAATTTTTTTTTCAAAATTTCGTTCTGTCGTTTGTCGCCGACGATAATTTTATAGTAGGAAAAACCATTCGAGAAATATTGTCTCCGGTCCAAAAATCCGGAAAATTTCGTTTTTGTTTGATTCTTAATTAGCAGTTTGAGTTATTTTTTTTACTAAAAATCGGACGAAAGCCCATATGAAAACAAAAACCAATGCTTGGAACAGAATACCGAAAAATTAAACAAAACCAACATAAACTTAATTTTGAGAACACGCAAATTTTTTTGTAAATATTAAAAATTGCTCATTTTCAATTGGCGATGTTCGGCTATTCGGCAAAAACCAATGTCTGGCTCAATTCGTTCACAATAATTAACATAATTGTAATTCTTTACGTTTACTGGTAGTCTATTCAAATAATGCTAACCATATGCCATTGTTCAGGTTCTTTAACACCGATTGGTATTCGATTCTGGCCAATCTAGCCGTTCCGCTAGTCGTTTGGGAGGTGCTAATGTTCGCCGCGTTCGCTGACGATGATGTCATCGCGGAGCTGATCGGAGAGGACAATCTCAACTCATACCGAGTACTGCCAACGGTGAGCTCACTGCACAAACAATGCGTAATTGCAGAGTCTCATTTCATCGCGGAGTTACCGTACCCCCCGTCGCGTCCTTCTCTCATCAGGCGACTACTAGTCAAGCGACAGGTGTTTCATTCATAATATTCATCTGATGAATCCACAGTAAATGTCAGTATATACCATATAAATAATAGCTAAACAAATAAAGCAATAATAGCACAGAATGGGGAAAAAAAGCAATTATCGGGAGGAATAACACCAGATAGGAAATAGACCGACGAGATCAGATGGGTTATTTGTTACAATAGTTATTCGAGTCTCTCCAGAAGATCAATGATCTTCTCGATCGCTCGACATCCCGCATTACCGCCCTTTTTCTCTAATGTAACTTTCATGAAATCCAAGAAGCGCTGAAGTTGTTCAAGCATCTTCGCAAAGCTTCCGTCAGGCAACTCTTTTCTGACTTCGTCAACGTGCTCCTAAAAATTGGAGGATACATTAAAATTAATTATTTATTGGATTAATGTTGGAATATTAAATGAATATCAAATTTACCTCATTTTGCTGAAGAAGACATCCAATTAATAAAGCGAGATACGACGCAATAATACTATCTTCCATATGAGCATGAGCCTGAAAGTTCCAATTTCAAAAAAATAAAATTAAATGGAAGCAAAGAATTTAAAGGTCCATGAAGAAAAACACGAAGGCGGTCCATATCCCATCAATAAATAATCAATACAGTGAGGAAAAAAGAAAAATCTTTTTTTTTTTTCGTTTTTCTGCATTGAAATATTGTATATTTTTTCTACATTTCCCCATTAATGCTCTTTTAAACGAGCGAAAAATTTTACGCATTTTATTATTTCTTTTTTTATTTATTAATTCTCTTTAAAAATGCATCTCTTCAAAATTATTCTTGAAGAAAAATTAATTTAGCAATATATGACGTATCTACATAAGATTTTAGTAGAAAATCTCCAAATTGAAAAAAAATGTTGAGAATTAGCAAAAAAAAACATAATTTTTTTAAAAATTTAAGTTCACCTTAGTCATGACTTGTTGCACAGCATTAACCATATCATCATCGTTCATATCATCCATTTTGTTTCTGTCAAGTCGTCCATCTTTCTTCGCACCGTCTTCATCATCGCTACTACCATCATCTTCATTTTCCTCCCCTTCACATTCCTAGAAAATATTTTTTAATGAATGTAGGGAAAATATCATAGAATACCCACCTCGAAAGCCAATTCTTTATCCAAATCTTCGTCGATGGTTTTTGCTTGAGATTCATGATGAACGAATAGCTGTAAAATAGCATTTATGATTTTTTATGAATTTTTCTCCGATTCTAACTTTATCGTATTTAATATTTAAATAGATTTATGAAATGATTAGTTTTGAAAAATATTTTAAAGTCCACAAAAAATTTTGAAAAATTTTCACGCATTTTCGTCGGAAAGGAATGCTTTAAATGTTGCTTATTAAAAGTATTGAGCTTAAATTACCTTGGTTATTGCTTGAAGTGACTCTGCTTCACTAACTTGCCCGTCAACATCACAAACCTTCAAAGAGCTTATTAATGATTTGCCGAAAATATAAAACAAAAATGAAACTCACTTTAACATTGATTCCAATTAGTTTTTTTCGATTCACATTACACCTTTCAACAAGATTGGTTAATAATGAGGACATCTGAACAATAATTTCCCTATTAATATCCACATTAAAACAATTTGAACCTACCATAACATATATATCAAATTTCTTGTCATCACCGGCATATTTCGGCGCCAAATATGTAAATGACATGAGGCAAGCGGGTAAAAATCCATCGATTTGACCCAATTTTGAGCAACACAATTCTATAAGTAGTTTGATTTTCGATAAATTTAGAAAGGAGCACAAATACCATTTTCATGCGACAAATTGATGAGGACTCTTGCCATTAATGCTAAAACCGACATCAATTTTTCGGCGCGATCTTCAGAAATTTTGACGGCTTTCTCGTGCATCAATCGCAAGCATCTGCAATTTAAGTCGTCATAAATAATTGAGGAAGGCGATAATTGCTTACTTGGCGAGCATGTTAATCAAAGTACTTCCACGATGGGAAATCAAGAATGCTTGATTCTTTTTGTGGAGCATCGAGCAGTTTTCAAGGATTCTGAAGCATCGATCGAGTGTCATCACGGCAGCGGTTTCATCCTCATCATCATTCTCCAATTTGTTCACCATCGCTTCGACTTTGGCGACGATCCATTGGAGAATTCCCAAGTTGAGAAGCTCCGTCTTGAATGCTTCGTCGTTCGAACATCGAGTACTAATGAACACCATTGCTTCCAAAACAAGCGACGATGCGCAAATATTCTCTTTCTTCATTTCAAATGTCACCTTTCTTCCTCCAACTTCTTGTTTCTCAATGTAAGTGTTGAACACATCCCAAACCTGAAAAATCCCCAATATTGCAGTTTCAGCCAAACAAGAAAACTTTCTCTAATTTATTCGCGGTTTTATAATTTTCAAATCCCTTTAATAATGTGTTTAGAACCTAACTTATGGAATTTTAAAGTCTTTATTTTAGATCATGAGTTGAACTCCAAAAGAATGAATAATTTGTATTCCGTTTCCCGGGTATATTACGTAAGCCTTTCGATGATTTGCATATTGATACGGATGATTCCCACCACTAACCATATTCAGCATTCTCTCCCTTTCATCGCATTCCTCTCCAAGCGTTTCGACACGCAACAGCTGCGAGATCAATTTCAACGACGGAAAATCGATTTTGACCGCGTTGAAATCGCGCGACAGCAGATAAATGACGGTGGACGCGGTGAGCGCGAAAATCTCATTCTCGGGAGCATCTGCCAATGCGCGGAACACGCTACTCCCCATTCCCTCGCTTTTGATAAACTGCCGAAACTCGGGAATGACGCATTTACGAGCCAGCGAGATGGCGCTCAGACATTTGACATTCACAGCAGACGATTTGTTGCGCAATGTGCTCAGAATGTACACGATGTCTTGTTTAAAATCGTCATATTCGCCAGACTCGAGGATTTCGTTCGGATCTTTGACGTTCTTAACACGGGATTTCATGCGAAGATATGCTGCAGACGAGGAGGAAGATGATGATGACGACGAGGAAGGTTTCGGTTGACGGCAATAAATGGGACGTCTTGGTTGGGCAGATAGTACTGGTTGAATGGGTTTTCGTTCATCGAAAGCAAATGAATCGGATTTTGAGGAAGAGGAAGATTGACGTGGAGGTGGAATATCATCCTCATCTTCTTCAGCGTCATCAGAGTTCCATCTATGATTATATACTGGCTTTTTGTCCTTTTTCGGAATGAATTTTGCGCCAACAATTCCTAAAATTTCGAGAATTGAATAAAAATATGAATAAATAATTTGGATTTACCTTGCGGTTCCTCCTTTAATTTTTTGAAATTAGGCTGCGCAACTCCGTCGTCTTCTTCAAACTCATACGGCCTCGACTTTTTTTCTCTTATAGGCTGTTCTGTTGTAATTTTGGAAGATTCTAATTTTCGACTTAATGAACCCGTTGAATTCTGACTTGATGCTGGTATATCAGATTCGCTGTCTGAACTTGAAAGATTCTGAAATTGGCATAATATAATTTGTGAATTATTCTTGAGAAATTACAGTGTCTGCGTTTCCATCTGACAATGTTTCTGGAATGCTGATCGGCGGTGAGAAAACCTGCGCCCGGTTATGCGGAGATGAAGAATCGTCTGAGACTGAAACCTGGCAATGATTACCGCAGAATTTTGATTTTCCACAAACCTGATGGAAGAACGGTATCGTCAGTGGTTTCACTGAGATTATGCTGAGCAATAGTGTTTTGGAATCTTCTGCGAACAACCCTTAAATAAAAGAAATAATCATTTCTCTAAAAAAAATACATACGGTTTTGAAAAAGCATCGTCAATTGAGGATGTACTTGAAGAAAAACCGGCTTTGAACGAAGCTGATTTGTGTGCCATCTGGAAAAAATACTTTCGACACATTATATTTAAAATGAGCAGCATGTAATACAACAATATGGCCAAATGGTTATCGACAACAGTGGCAAAGTAATCGCCCGATAAGATAATCAATACCCTTGAATTTTTACAACCGATTCTAATAAAAAATCATGGTAGCATTCCACTATTATATACAAAAAAATTATATTCTTATTTGCATTATTTTCTAACTTTCTAATTTTTTAAATTTATCTTTTTTCTCCAGTAGAGTTTAAAGAACGTGAAAAAAAGCAATTTTTCGGAAAATTATTTATTTGCGTAAATCGACAACATCGGCGCATCGCGGCGAGACACCCTGCGAATCTAACTCGCTGGCAACATGCCAAACGGGCGTGGCCTCATTTGCGCGCGCTTTTTGAGCGTCTCTCACACATGACGCTTCTCTCATTCCTCTCCTCGTTTTCCGCGTCTTCGGCACATGCTGTCGTTTATGTGACGAAAGTCCGCTCCGCTGTTTCGTTTTACGCACAAATTCAAATAACGTCTTCGCCGCGAAAATCCTAATTTGATTAAAATGGTTTTCGAATTGTTTTTAATTCACTTTTCACCCAAAAATTCAAGCGTTTTGTTTTTAAAAAGGCTGTTATTCAACTAATTTTCGAAAATGTTAATCTCACGTATTATTTAAAAATAATAATAACGATAACGGAAAATAACTAAAAAATGCTGCTTTCAGCTAAGAAAAAATGGCCGGAGGCAAAGGAAAAGCTGGAAAGGATTCCGGAAAGTCGAAATCGAAGATTGTTTCGCGAAGTGCCCGGGCTGGACTTCAGTTCCCTGTTGGACGTATTCATCGCTTTTTGAAACAACGCACCACTTCCAATGGACGTGTTGGAGCTACTGCTGCCGTGTACAGGTAAAATTTTTGTTTTTCTTAAAACAAAAAATCATTTTGAATTTATAGCGCCGCTATCTTGGAATACCTCACTGCTGAGGTTCTCGAATTGGCTGGTAATGCCTCAAAAGACTTGAAGGTGAAGCGCATCACCCCGAGACATCTCCACCTTGCCATCCGAGGTGATGAAGAGCTTGATACTCTCATCAAGGCTACCATTGCTGGAGGAGGAGTAATTCCTCACATCCATCGCTACTTGATGAACAAGAAAGGAGTTCCACAACCAGGACAACCGAAACCACCAACGCAACAATAAATAATTTCAATCATCTAAATTTCTCACTAATTTGATTTACTTTCATTTTGGCTATGCAACAATTTCAGGCCCTTTACCTCGTTCACTGCCTTTAATATTTATTTTTAATCACCGATGCGATTCGCATTTCAATTCAACTTTGTTAAACTTAAAACCTCAATCAAAGATACTCGTAAAGGAAAACTTGGTTTTCACCTGTATTAACGTTTTAACGAGCCACTTTGCGTATTTTGTACACATTAAATTATGAATTTATTCCGAATAAAAACGATCTCGTATGGTTTTTTGTCATTTTCATTTCGGCGACAATAAGTATAAAACAACAATAGCACAAAGGATAGTTAAAATTGCGATGCAAGTTGTATTGATTCTCGTTGCTGAAGAGACACAGAGTGCGAAGGGGGCCGCATGTAGGCAAGCAACGGTGTCTCACTCATACCTTTTATGTTTACATTTCAAAGCTGTGACTAAAGTTTTATATTTTAAAATATACGCAAATAACATTTAAAATATATTAAATCACGTCTGTGCTCTATTTTATCTATTTTTATAGGATGCCTCCTCGGGATGCGTCATCGACAACAACTCCGATTAGTGCAGACGTAAATGAAGGAAGAACGCTTAAAAATCGGCCAAAAGGTAACAATTTATTAAATATAACAATTCCGAGACAATAGCTTCACTATTGATTCATATTTTCCTATTTCTGACTCCATGCTTTGTGCTGAATTCGCAAAAATGATGAAATCGACGTTAAAAATTTTCGTTGGCGTCACTTTAAAAAAATATTTCCATGAAAAATCAAAAAAATATCAGCTATCTATTTAAATTTGCTTTACAAACCGACAGAAGATGGATTTAACTGAAAATGTCAAAATTAAGTTCAACATTTGTCACTAATCGATATTCGGCACAGAAATGAGTCATCGTTTTTAGAATTTATTAACTCAAAACTAAACAAATAGGAATTTCCCAAATTTTAAGGATGAACCTGAAAAAATACCAATCCAATATGAGCAAATTCGAATCAGATTCATTTTTTAAGAATCGAATACGACAAAATTACAACATTGTTGAATGGTGCCGGAAAAATTTTAAAAATTTAAATACATACTCTGAAAAGTTTTTCAAGTGTTGAAATGAATAAAAATGCATTTACTTTCAAAAATTTGTGAAAAAAAACTGATTTCAGCTAGCGCACTTCGACAGCAAAAGCTTCCTGCTTGGCAGCCGATTCTAACAGCGTCCACTGTCATTCCGACAGTTCTCGCTATCGGCGTGATTTTCATTCCAATCGGAATCGCGCTGTTTCTCGCTTCAAATTCGGTTCATGAAAAGGAAATTGATTACACAAATTGCGGAAATCCATGCTCGCTGTCATTCAATCTCGATCAAGATTTTACTGTAAGAAATTGAATTTTTTTGTTCGTCTATATTTTATAATAATGTGTTCAGGGTGATGTGTACTTGTATTATTATCTCGAAAACTACTATCAAAATCATCGACGATATGTGAAGAGTCGAAACGATCAGCAGTATTTGGGAAATTTAGATGTAGTTGACGAAAATGATTTGATTTGGACTTGATTCTTCAATTGCAGAGTACTTCTGACTGCGCTCCATTTGACAAAGATGCTTCTGGAAAACCGATTGCGCCTTGCGGAGCCATTGCGAATTCAATATTCAATGGTAGGTTGTTGCATAAATATGCAAACATTGAAACTAATACGAATTATAAAGTAATACAATTCCTTGGGCATTTTTTAAGTATAAATATATGAAACATTTTTTTGTTTTAGATTAAATTACAATATTTTTTAAAAATTGTTTTGTTTTAGCGTCATTTGATATATCTCGAAATTAAAAAGTTCTCATGAATATCCGGTGGGTGTTCAAATGAATTTACAAATAACGTTTATATATATTTTTAATTTAAATAATTTAAAATAAATAGCTTGGAGATTATTTTAATTGCAGATACGTTCACTTTGACATACGCCAATGGACTATCTGTTGCTCAGGTGCCGGTTACAGCCGAAGGCGTCATATGGGATGTGGACAAAAATCGCAAATTCAAAAATCCTGACATTCCACCCGGTGGTGATTTGTGCACTGCTTTCGCAGTAGGCGTAGAATATGAAAGATTCCAACTATTTTTTGTCAATTTTTAGGGAACGGTCAAGCCACCAAATTGGAGTGTTGAGCCATGCCGAAATGGAGGATTCGAAAACGTGGATTTCATTGTTTGGATGCGAACTGCCGCTCTACCAGACTTCCGAAAATTGTGGAGAATTTTGGATCGGTCTTCTCCGGTGCCGGCTGGCAGTCCGAATTTCCAGAATGGTCTTCCAGCAGGATCATACGTTTTGAATGTGAACAACAGTATGAAAAAAACAGTGGAGGATGTTTGAAGTTCAATTGAAGAATTTTCAGATTATCCTGTTAAATTGTTCGGCGGAAAGAAAAAGTTCATCATCTCCACTACTAGCTGGGCGGGAGGAAAGAACAGCTTTCTCGGGATTGCTTATTTGGTTGTCGGATCGTTAGCAATCGTGCTTGGAGTGGTTTTCATCATTATTCATATCAAATATGGGCACTCGTAAGTTCGAAATTATTTTTTATAAGAAATATAATCGAATATATTGTCGACTTTGTGGAACTACGGAAAATTTGCTCAATGCCAAAAAAAAAACAATACCAGCGGTCTTGACGCAAAACTGATAGTGTAGATTTACGGATATGAGTATCGGAATATTTTAAAGGCACATTAAGAGTTTTAGCTATTTTTTTTGGCTTGTAGCCAATTTTCCGCAACCGCGTGACATTGACAATACAATCCAAAAAATTGGGCCGGGCTTGAAAAGCGCTGTCGTCGTATTCGACTAAGAGCCTATGAGAGAGACAATGTGAGGACGTTTTGAATTTCGAAAAATATTTTTTGTATGCGGTAATGAATGGCTCACGCATTTTTTTACACCGAGTCTCGCAGAATTTTTTTCTCGGAACAGACTATATTTGGCTTTTAAATTAATCAAATTTTATACAAAATTCCAAATTTTCAATGACGCGCGAAAAAAAAAATAAACCGGCATGTACGTTGCGAGACCCAACTCTACAGTAGACCGCATCCGACTTTGGAAATCAATGTCCGAAAAATTATCAGATATTTTTTCATACTGCACCGGTCCCCACAGAATGCTAAAACAGGGCAAATTAAAATTTTTTGAAATAGTCGAACATTGATAAGAAATGAAATCATTCAGGGTGTGGCCACCAACAAAATATTTTTTAAATTCAGTTAATTTGTTGTTTATTTTCAGAATGAGCGAGCTGAGCAATATCAATGGAATGCACTAATACCATTTTGTTCATACTTTATTAACACGAACTTTTCAATTTATTTTTGTGCCTTTTTCCCAAACGCATGCCGTCCAACCTTGATTAGCAACATTCATTAGATCTACCGGGTATGATTTACTTTTTTTTTGTCCAATTACTATAATTCTCTTGATTTGTTCAATGTATACATCGATGAATATATGATACATAATTGTGATATTCTGTATAAGTTGTAATAAAAATTTTGTGTCGATCGGCAAACTGTAATAGGATGAGTGCCTATTAAAACCATTTTCGAGTTGGAATGATAAAAAGAGAGCAAATATGATGAGGGTTTCTTATCATGATTGCCATTTGCGATCAAATTCTCTGCCAGTATGACGGCGATTCTGAAATTCGCGGCTTTTGCAGGTTATCGCTATAATCCGAATTCGAATGATTACTGTTGACATTTTGTTTAGTGCTCACTGTCCTTTGTTCTGCACAGTTTGGAACTGATCAGTGCAATCGAATTCAATTCACAGCTTGCAATTCGCAACTCGGCGATTTCTGGAGAGCTGAGTGAGTTTTTGAGTGAATTTGTTTTGGACCATATTCATTGAAATATTGTCTTTTACCAAAAAATGAAAAAAATTACATTAAATTTGCAGCCGTGCATTCTGTGTGATTTTTACAGATTTTTGCATGAATAGGCTATTATTTTTTAAATTTTTTTTTGAAATAAATAATTCGAGGTATTCGAATTATTCTTTAGAAATCGTTAACCTTTCATTGAGACCATTTTATTTGTTAAAAAATTTATTTTCTATAACCGTCGTCCGGCGACTATTAATTATATTTCTAAACTAACCAAATAATCCAAATACAATTGGTTTAATATTTTCAGTACCACAACCGCGTGGAAAGATTTGAACACTTTGGATCGCATCGTGACCTCTCGTTTCGTCACTCCATACACTATTGATGGATTCGTCAGTGTGTGCAAGTAAGTTGATCATTATGAGAATTAAAAATTGCTTCATCTGTGTTGTTCTAGCGGTTTCTCGGCATTTTATGGATGTCTCGGACAAGACCAAATCCGCAACTGCCTCGGAGTCGTCGGACAAATCGGATATGGGCTCTCGTTGAATGATGTGAGCATCGAAATTTTGAATCGTATCCAAAATGATCTTTCTAGAGTTACGCTTATATGGGATTCTTGGCCGATTGGGACTTCAAATGTGGAGCTGGATTCTGGAGTAAGGCCCTAGAATTAATCAATTTTTAAAGAAACCCTTTAATAAACGAAAAACTCGAAATATCATAGTAAAAAAAATAGACGATTTCAGAATCGGTTTCCGTGAGACTCTGTTTCAAAAATGCATGATCCTTTAATTACCGTATTTAACAAATATTTTCGCAATCCTAAAAACCACCCGCGTTTTGCGTCCGATTTTCATTATAAGGCATTTTCAATAAAAATTGTGAGTAAACGCAATTTTATCCCGAAATTAAAAAAAATACATCAAATAATTAAAAATGATTAAAGAACCATAACGCGATAGATCGGCTGAGTCAGATGGCGAAAACCAAACTCAAACCGTACATTTCAGACAATAATTATTGTTTCAGCGATTTATGAAAGAAAAGTGTTGGCTTCGTGCGTCGCGAACACCTATGTCAATTATCAGCAAGAAACTGGAGCTGCTCTTGATACCTATCACAAAGCTTCTACCGCTTATCCGAGCAATGCGTGCACGTGAGTGAATTGCAAATACATAAATTATTAGACGATTTCGAAAAAAATATATTCCAGTTATGCGCAAGATTTGATGAACTCATTCCAGAAGATTTATCAAGTTGGACCATGCCGAACTGTTAACCCTGTGAGTGTTTCATATAAGTTTTAAATACGTTTTGCGAATATGAGATCGAGGGGTCTAAACGAAAGGATAGGTTCAAAGCGGCTCGTCGCGGCGAGACCTCTTGCAATTGTTTTTTGACATTTAGCCAATTTTTCGTTGGTCGCGTAATACTTTTCCTCTAATATATTTAAAAAAAAACCAACTACTACTACAATTCATGAAGAGTTCAGGCGCAAGCGGGATGGTTCGGATGCCAATCTGCTAGAGAATGGTCGAATGCCCAATTCACCCATTGCCGACATGTGACAAAATGCGCATGTAAGCTGAAAGCCTATTCATTTTCTTGACGAATTTCAATTTTCAGCTCCACAAACTGATTCAGCGTCGAGAATCAATAAGCAAACAGGCAAGACCGAATATGAAACTCGTAAGTGATTTCAAGTTTTTTGAAAAATTTACTGCCATGCTCAAAATGGGCAACATTTTTCAGTGAAATTCTTGTAATTCGAGGTGATTCTTATGTGAAATTTGAATTGAATGAAAAAAAAATATCATTTTGCAGTTCCCACGTTCCGCATCGTCGACGGACGCGCTGTTCAGCAGAACGACGCCGAATGGGTTTAGTCATTCGACACCATTTCTTGATAACAATTATATTATAATGATAAACAATTTTATTCGAATTGCACACTCTCCATCCAATTATTGCACTCTTTTCGACGTTTTCCCCGTTTTTTATAGGTGTCGTCTACGCGCTCCATTATCGAAGAAAACTCCTCCGTCAATTGCACAATACCTTAATTATTGAAATGAGTATTCGATTCCGGAAACGCTCAAAACTTGCTTTGGACAAATTCCAGCTTCTCCAGGTCGTCCGGCGATTCCTGGCTCGCCGGTCTCACCGTCGTTTCCGTTCTCGCCATCTTCTCCGTCTTTTCCCGGTGCTCCTGGCGGTCCTTGCTTGCCGTCTTTTCCGTCTCTTCCAGGATTTCCCGGCTCTCCTGGTTGACCTGGCGCACCCTCTTCTCCGTCCTCTCCTGGTGGTCCCGATTCCGCATCATCAATGATTCCCGGCTCTCCGTCGTGTCCGTCTGGTCCTCTCGGTCCAGGGATGCCATCAACTCCCGGCTTACCGGGCCTTCCCGGTCTTCCGTCGAGCCCATCAAATCCTCGTCGCCCCGGCTTCCCATTCAGCCCATCGTTTCCTGGCGGTCCTTTTGGTCCCTTCTCTCCTGGTGGCCCTGGTGGACAACTGCATGGCTTGATCATCACCGCATCACATGGCATGTCCTCGTTCTTTCCCGGCTCTCCAGGCTTTCCAGGGGCTCCAGGAGCTCCGTGCTTTCCATGCCGTCCAGGCGGTCCTTGAACTCCTGGTTGTCCAGGAAGACAGCAACCAGCGCACGTGTCCGAGTTTCCTGAAACGGATTAGAATTGGAATTGACGAATAGGAGTTACCTGAACCGTGAAATTTGGAGGATATTTGATCTAAAATCGGAAAACAATTAATTTCCAACTAAATTTTTTTCATTTTCTTTTTTTCTAATTTTTTTTTAGTTTAATAAAACAGCCAAACAACCCTATCGAAATGACAAGTGTTTTCGGCTTGCATTTCAAGTCAAGATTTAGTAAATCTTTTTATTTTCAAGATTTATTAAAGAAGGATCGAAAGAACAAAATTTGTCATTTTATTTTTTCTTTTGAGAATCAAAAATTTAAAAATAGCTTATTGTTAGCGTCAAACGATTAAAGGAAAGGGATGCCTTCAAAAATCAGTGTCGATTTAAATTAATCGTTGACTGAATATTAAATGCGCGTCGGCTATAATGCAATGTACGCAATCTCGCGTACTTCTCGCTGCCTCGAGACTCATTGGCACATAGCCAATAATTTTATAATTTCGCATAGTCGTTTGACTTCGACAAATAACTACAATTGGGCGCATGGGAGAAGTCGCCGACTATACTTACCTTCAAATGTCCGTTTCGATTTTTTTGCCGCTCTCACCGTTCGATTCGAATTTTTGAGCACATCGCTGAATTCAACAACTCCTTTGAAAAGTTCGTCGACAACAAAATTACATTCCTACAACAATATATTTTTTTTTTTGAAGAACTAAATTAAAACGAATTAACCTGAAACTCTTGTTCGAGTGCAGCTCTCATTTCATTCAGATACCTGTAGGCCATCGGCAAGCTGATCGTGGCGGTGGCCATTAGAAGGACGGCAAGGCTAGCCACCGAATAAGCGACGAAGCGAAACACCCGAATATTCGTTTTGTCCATGGTACGTACGATCTATTTCGCCACATGATATCGCATTTTAGATGGATGGCCAACCGGAGGTGGGCGCTCGCCGAAAAAACGACTGAAATCCAAATTCTGATCGTTATCGTTGCGAGCGAGTCGCGCGCAGCAACAAAAAAGAACACCTTTGGGTTCCGAGGTGCTAATAATAAGCGTTTTTTCTGAGACAAATGCTTGATTGAACGAATTCATCAAGCAAAATGGATTGCCACGAACCGGTCGGTTTCATTTTTGAGAGTTTGGAAGAAAAAAAAAACAAACGCAGTGTTAGGAAAAACTTAATATGTCTTACGAAGCCAATAAAACCCAATCTGCATATTTATCTGACAAAAAAACTTGGCAATACTACATACATTCTATTTATGGGAATTTAAGGTTAAATTATTATAACCTTGAATTCCAGTTTTCAGTTTTCAAAAAAAGTTTTTTGGAATCCACAAACATCGACGCCCCTTTCTTAAATCAATTTTTTCCATTTGAATTCACTACACACACGTCGAAAAAAATTAAAAATTAACGCGATATCGTAATTCTCCGCTATTTATTTTTAAAGGCTCACGCGAAAAGTTGCGCAGGTCACGTCGCGAAGTCGGTACTGTAATTTTTATTTTTCATTTTGTGTGCTGTTTTTCCGTATTTTTCGAAAACTTTGAAGAGAAAATGAGTAACGGGTTGAAGAACGAGAAAACAATTATTGTTATAATTACTCCTAATTCGACAATATAATCTATTTTCGTTATTTAGATACTAATTATTATGAGAAATTGTGATATTTATGTTGATTTGATGCAGACTTTGCTCGATGACGCTTCTAAAAAATCTTTAGCGTTGATTAAACAAAATACTTTCACAGAATTTGGAAAAAAACCGTTTTAAACGCTCAAAAAAAATTTCGAAAAAAAAACAGCCATTAAAAAAATACAGTATCGACTTCGCTACGTGACCTGCGCAACCTTTCGCGTGCGCCTTTGAAAATAAATAGCGGAGAATTACGATATATTGCGACGTGCGTGCATAGGGAATTCAAATGAAAAAACTGATTTTAAAAAGTTTTATTGTATGAATAGGTCCATTAAATTTTAAAATTTCTTCTAACAATTCATTTTCGAATAATTTTTGCTTCGTCATTTTAAGAAATTATCCATGATTTTTTGTACACAAACTTTATTGCTATTAATTTGACAAATAAAAAACGCAATCAGTATTTACCAAATATGAATGCTGGGGGTATTTTTGGGGAGGAATCTCGAATAGAAGCCATACAAAAAAATTTTGGGGAATTGGTCGATCAGTTGTTTCATTTTTTTTTTGGGAATGATGATGCGGGAAGAAGGTGAGTAGAAATGAATCGAAATTGACGAGATATGTGGGAGAAAAAAAAACAAACAAATAAAGCTGACATGGATTCTCCAAAAAATGTATAATACGTTGTATTAATCGAAATATTTTTTTCTCAAATTCTCATTATTATATGCATAGTTATGTATGGAACAAAATTTGCAATCGAGACTCGTTTTAAACAAGTGCGAGTGCGGTAAGAGGGCAAGGAGCGAATGCGTTGTGCTCGGTTCGGACCATCACCTTTCCCTCCATCAATGAATCCGGCTGAACGAACACAATCTGCAATTAAATGGCTTTTTGCAATATTTTGTCAAAAATATCGATTTTTATTTTCTTGTGGGCGATTTCTTTCAAAAACTTTTCAGGATTCCTCATTTCCGGTTTCCAAAAAAATTGAAAGCAAATACCAAAATCTATCTAGAATATTAATTTCCTTTTTTTTTATTACCAATTTCCGTACATTTTTCAAATAAAAAAAAATTTGTGGACGGATTAATGAAAATGATTATCCGACATCTTATTCCGAGCAATACGTGCAATAAAATGGAGCAAGTAATTATATAATAGATTATGTGAAATCCTCGATTCTCCGATGCAAAGGATTATTTGAAAATCTCTACTTCGCCCACCTGATCTCTGTACATGCGCAGCTTCTGCTCGGCGACGAAGACATTCTGTAGGATTCGCATCGCCTGCTCACCCGGCTGCATTTGGGCGACACAAGTCGCCGGGAACGTGAGCAGAAGCTCCGTTCGATCATGGTATCGGAATCCGTGCAGCCAGTCGGGATCACCGTTGTCGACGACACGGACCTTCTCGCCCAATGTCAACGTGGGACCATTCGATGGCGTGTACTCATGGATCACAATGTAACCTCCAGAATGGACTGCAAAATTGAATCTGTGATTATTTCAAATGACTCAATAATCGTATTTCCGAAAAATTTGCACAAATACGCATTTGTTAGTGTTTTGACGCAAAAAAAAACTCACGCGCTGATGAGCTGCTTCGTCGACTCTTCACCACCGGCGAGCATGAGCGTTCGGCATCGGAAAAGTCCGACGAACCGTTGATGCCGGTGCGTCGATAATCCCGCGGAACTAGCTTGCTTCCTGGAAAATTGGATTAGGACCCTGATTTCATTTCAATTGCCCTACTCAGTGGACTGCGAGTCGCCGAATTGATTCTTGGCGGCATATCCTGACAGTCGAGCGACAGCGATTTCATCTGTTGTGTGAGTTTCGGCGCACGGCGTCGGCCGACAGATCGACCTGCAAAATTGAAACATTTGTTCGTCAAAAATGTCCGCAGATGTTCTTAGTCATCAAACAACTCGAATAGAGGATCCTTTCTGATTTCTAAATTGCATTCTCACACAACATCCCACAAAATCCCTTAAAAATATTTTTCATTAATTTCAAAAGAACAAATGGCTTATGAAAAAACCAATTATAGGATCAAGGTAAGCTGGGAAAAAGCTTTTTTGTAGAAGCCATGATAGACAAATTGAATCAGAAAATCGGCTGATTTAATTGAATAAAATTTCATTCGATTTGCTGATTCATTGCTTGCCTGGGTTCCAAGACCATCGGACCATTCAAGAATAGGATTGGAATTGTTTGAAACACTTACAAGCTCGCAAGGATCGTCGCGCGGATAGCATGGCGAGCACCTTCTGGACGGCGATAATTTGAATGGCACATTTGTGCATTTTTCGCCTCCAAATATATGTATATATTATTATTTAATATCGCCAACACACTCGGGGAATTAATCTCGCGTCGCAAAAGCCGAACGGATTAGCGAGCGTCGGAGCCCCTTGCGCGGCGCCTTATTCGGACGCCGGCAGCGCCACACTCAGACTCCGTCCACTAAATTTTCATTCGCCCCACTGCATCATCACACTTTTTCTCTTATTTTTTCTATTGATTCGAGAGCTATCGATAATGCATATAGTTTCGAGATTGACGTAAAAAAAAAAACAAAAAACAAATAATCGGAAGGGTGGAAACAACGGCGATATTCGTTGGATTCTCTACTACACCGTGAGAAACTCATTTGTCAGATTCGAATTCAACGAACAGAATCAACAATTGCTTCTGATTGCTCTTCGGAATGCGAATAATATGGTTGAAACAGCTATCTTCTTCACTTCAAGAGCCTGCTTTGCTATTAATGATTACTGTAGCACAAGTTCCTAATATGAAGAAGAGAAAAACTAAAAAAAGAAAATCAATATTTCTTTTTGAGTTTTTCTATAAAATTCCCAAATAACTGTTTTGATCTACAATCGGTAATTTTTATATAAAGGCGCATACGCGATATCATGTGGCGAAAAGAGATTTGTACAAATGGTTCGCCAAGAATTTGCAACAACCAACCCGAAATAATGCCTTCACATCTCAGGATCTTTGGAGTCTCGAAACGATTGTGTCGAAATGGAATTCACACGTATCTCTCGCGCTCATTTCATTTTCGCTGATTGAAAAATTCGTCCATTTTAGGCGAATAATTGAGAAGAAGCGCATCGTGACAAAACAGCAGCAGGAAGGAAGGTGATTGAGGGGGGGGTTCGGCTAAAAATAGGCAAAAGCGCGCACAATTAACAACATCCAAAAATGGAATCCCCTCTCCGGACACCTTCAACCAATTGGGCGTGACCGCTTAAAATCGGTTACTGTAATACTATGACTGGGTTTTCGTGCTCGCAACCGATTATGATGTGATCAAAAATTCATTTTTCTTGTTTTTTTTTGGCCCTTTCAAAATTCATTTTTCTTGACAATTTTTGAAAAATCGAAATTCGAAACTGTCACGCAATTATCCAATTAAGTCGAACACATTTCAGGTAGGCGAAAAGAAGCAAAAAAATAAGTTGAAAATCGCCCGAGAAAGCGGCGAAATTCCCAAAATGCACAAACGACTACGAAATTTTTGTTCGCCACGAATACAATATTCCTCTTCTTCTTCTTTTATCGGGGGAAAAAAAAACAAAAGCCGAGTCGAATGATATCATTTCGGAAATTGATGAGCACTATGATATTACCTTGAAGCTCTCGCAACAGAAAATACGCCGATATGCACATTTTTTTGGGACGACTCGAAATGGACCACAACAAAAATTGGGTGAATGTTTTGAGTTGCGCGCCCTGGCAACCAAACGTCGAACGACGGGACCACCGAAGGAATTATGAAACGCTCTTGTGTGAGTGAGCAACTCGACGAATTTCGAAATGCACTTCTCCTTTTTTGTGTATGGATAATTAGCAGGTGAACCACCAAAAATCTCGTTCGCGTTTCGAAATAATCTAATCCAGCCGAAAAGAGGCGAAGAAATAATGGTTGATAGGAAAAGCGACCGCAAAAAAAATTCGTGCGAAATTTTCGGAATTGGGTGCGAGTTTTTCATTTTCAGATTATCAATCGTATGATTTTCTCACGATTTCACCTCATTTTTTAAATCGGGAGTATGCCTTTTTTTTGAGAATAAAATTTGACCCGAAAAATTCGAACGTTTTCAGCAGAGATCATCGAGAAATTCATTATTATATTTGCAGTTTTCTAACTCGAATTTTTTTCGCTATGCGCCTTTAAACGCCTACCGTAATCTCTACTACAGTGCATCGGCACAAATAACCACATTTTTTTCATGTCAATGTTTGCCTAAATTTGAACATTTTTGAACATTTTACAGAAATTTCCCAAACGCGGTGGTTTGGGGGTTGAAAATTCATTAATTCCAGGCTTTCTTTTTTAAAGTTTCAGTTTTTGGCTTGAAATGAACCAAAAAATTATTGAAAATGTCTTTAAACTATACTGTAGGTTTTTTTTAAAATATATTGGATACTCATGTCAGTCAACACCTAACATATTTCGAAATTTTCGGTGGATTTAAATTTTTGAGAATACTTTAAAAGAAAAAAAAAACGTCTCCTAAAAAGTTCAAGTGTTTCAGGAATAATCATATCCACGCACAACGCAGAAATTGATAACAATAACTCAAAAAACTCAATGCAGAAAACTAAAAAAAAATAATTTGAGCTCCTAAAAATTGCACAGCAGGCGAGTCCCGCGGGTAGATTTACGCGCATGCGCCATCGCTATGGTCTCGCACGGACAAACTGTCTATTTTGAATTTTAGAGGTCAATCCGCTAATTTTTAATTTCAATGATATGAAGAATTCCAAGAAATTATATACTTTATCAAGAAAAATGAAACAGTTCACGTGAAAATTTCGAATACATCGAGAATGTCGAATAATTGGATTCGCAACTCGATGAAAATGCATTATTATACTTCAGCAATTCGGAATATTCGTTTGATAGTGAAGTTCGAAGCTCGAAATCCGAATGCTCACAAAAATTTGGGTGGGTTTGGTGGTCCACAAAATACATTTCAATTTTCTCTTCTTTCTGTTTTTTTTTTCTTATGCGAACCCGCCGAATTCGCGACCGATTTGATTACCTGCATTGTCGAGCTGCGGAGTCGAGCCGAGCATCGGATTGTTCTTCGATGTTCCCATTTCGACGTAGCCCGAGTCCTGCAAACAATAGGTCTCGAATGGAATAAACAGACACACAGACAATTTGCTACCGTACTCGAAATGAATAAACTATAAAGTAGAAAAAAAACACTATGAAATTGAGCAAGAAACCAACAACGATGATTTTTTCTTTTCAAAACTCAAATTTTTCATGAAACCGCAAAATATTATTCATTTTTTAAGCGGGTCTTTTTCATTTCATCGCCTTGTCATCCAAAAAAAAATTGATTGGTTTTGCGTTCTGCAAAGCCCCTCCAGTTTAAACGGTCGAATTGATGAAATTCGACATTCAAAACGGCAATGTGGGAGGCGGCTTTTGAGGATTCTACAGCGAAAAAAAAAATTGCGAACGAGCCGAATTGCAATCAAAAAGTGCTCAGCGATGCGAGACCCAAAACCAATTTTTGAGAACACGAAAATCCTCGATGGATGTCCGCAGGTGATTGTGGTTTTCTAAAGATCCCAAAAATCGTTTCGATTCAATTTTGTTTTCTTATTCTAACTTGAAATTTGTTATCAGACTGGGTCTCGCAACGAATGTATAGAAAATTCAAGATTTTCAAAAAACCGAGAAACAAAAGTTTCGTTTCGTGACTTCAAAAAATAATTCGCGTTGCTCCTTTAATCCGATTACCGTAATACCACTATTGCCTCGTTTTGAATGAAATGAGCCACGCCACAAAATACTATATCTCACGAAGCGAAAATGTCATTTCTTTCGCGTTAAGACCAATTCAATTTTCTGGCAGTTTGTTTCCTGACCGAAATAAAATGAAAAGAAAAATTTTAATTCAAGATTTTTTTTTCAATTTTCCGCATAATATATTTATTCATAGAAAATAGTAGGTTTGCCACAAAAGAAAAAGCCGAAATAATTATTTGAGATTTATTATTTTTTTTTTTCAACAATGGAAACACACGAGGCAAATCATTGGTTTACCTGAAGCGAAACCTGTGACAAATTGCGTGGGCTTGGTGTCGCCGAATCGAAATTCGAACCGCGTCTCGAATAGCGTCCGGTCGCCTGTTTCAGCGCCAAATACACGGGATCGACGACGACGGGCTCGGCTGCAAAAAAAAAATGAGAAACGCCAATGATATTTCGCGTCGAATTAGCCGCTACTTATCGATTTCGTTTGTTTTTCAATAGAACGTATTAGTCGGGGACGCAACGGACGGGGGGACACGATTATCCGCGGCTAATTCCAACCAAAAAAAATTCATTTGTCTAATTCGAACCAGAAATTTTCAATTTTTTTTTAGCCCCCCGCGCTTCTCTCTTTTGTTTCCAATTACCACATTCATCATCAAACATTCGCCCCGTACGAATATCATATTACGAATAAGCCCCCGAAGGGTTCGAAAGGAATCCGATTAGAACAAAAAAAATGCGATATTCCCATGAAACTCTTGAGCTTGATTGAGTTTGCTCTCTCTCTCTCTCTTTTTTTTTATTGCTAATGGAAATTGTGAGGAATCGTCTCAAAGTTCACCGCCGGAGAGCTTCTTCTGCGTTCGGCCATCGAGGGCTTCTTGACCGCGCAGGCAGAAGCCGTCGGCGACCAACACGTTGCAAAAATCGAATATTTTTCTCCCCCATTCATTAATATTAATCTTCGAGTGAGAAAAATTTCATTTTCCGGGAAGAATAATTTCTCACTCTCTCACCTATTTTTTCGTCGCGGGATATTCTGAATCCAACTTGTTAAGTTCAAGTAATTTAAAACCATTGCTGAAGATTTCCAAAGGGGTGAAGAACAATTTGATCTACGCAAATTATTTGGCAGAATATGAAATTTATAAAAAACTACAGTATACCAAATAATTTGGCTGAATATCAAATATATGAAAAACTACAGTATTCCTTAAAGGAGCAGGGAATGGGGGTCACCTAAGAAATCATAAAAATACCATCAAAACTAGATAACGTAGACGACGAACCTAGTCATTGAATTTTCGAATTATTATCTAGATTCCTCCGCTTTAAAGGCGCATACAGCAATTTGTTATTTTCGCGTCAAGAGCCTTTGTGAATACCTATTTATCGAAAAAAAAAATCAAAGACGTATCGGCTCGATTTCTAGCCAGCAAGATGTCCGCAGACGTTTTTTTTTTCATAAGAGCGGAACAGCGCTCGAATGGAGCTCGGTGCTTTTCAACATAACTAGCCTCCGGCACGAGATCATTGTGCCCCGCGGCAATTTTCGAAAGCGCATTGCGCGATAAGGCGTCTAGTCGCCCGATTTAATTAGTCTGCCGCATTTTTTTGCTCATATCCAACTCCGCTTAAAATTTGATCCAAAAATGAATTGAGTGAAAAAAAATTTTTTTTTTGATTTTTTTTTTCGAGTGAATATCTCAAATGGGAATAATCATCGCCAATTTTTTAATATTTGAACACCAATTATTTGCTCGATTATTATGAACATTTGATGAGGGGAAAAATGTAGGTATTATTTTTCATGATTGAATATTCACATCAATATTTGTTCAGAAGTGTTTGCCTCTCAATAACTTCCCTGAAGGTTTATGATTCAAAAATCATTCCCATGGCGAACATTTTTTCTGGATTACGGTATTTCAAAAAAAAATTTCCGGTTCGATTCGACAAAAATTGTGGAGAATAATTTCAAAAAAAAAAAGAGCAACTCACGTGGTGTTCTGCCGACCGATGCATCTCGAATCTCGACGGTCCTCTGTAAACGCATAAGATCAGGATTTGTGCAGCGTTTCATGAGTCTTCGCGCGATGCTCGCGCTCGCTTTCGGATTCGGCAACATCCGCCGATAGTATTGCGGCGGGCTCGCCGGACTTGTTTGCGTGTTCGTCGCCGGATTCCGGAACACAATGTCGGGTTGCGATAGACGCGCGTGCGGATTACGGTAGACGGCGGCGGTGTGTGCGGCGAAACGCTCGTTCGATGCCGACAACAGCGAACCCATGCTGCGATTGTGGCGAAGCGCGGCGTCGGCGGGCCGAACGCGTCGATGAGGCTCGTTGAATCGCGCCGACACGAACGGCTGGCCGGCGACGATCGACGACGGCATCGTCGGCGGCGTTTGCGGCAGCGACATTCGACGACCGCGTGCACTCGACGACGTTGCGGCGCCGAATCGGCAAGATGAGCCGACTTGCGACGGCGGCGGCCACCACATAATAATGGGCTGCTCGGTGGGCGGAGTCGCAACACAACTTGCTCGTCGGCGACCCTCTACTTTATATTCGATTTTGTGCTTGATACGACCGACGGCAAAATACATACCAATAAGGGAAAACTCAAATTCAAATCGAATTACAACTAATTATCAATTATATATGGTTTTCGCATGATTAGAGCGAGCTTTTTCAATTCTACACTGTAAATCGATCTAAAAGCCAATTTCTCTTTGATGATCATGATTCTGAAGGTCAGAAGTCCCATTCTTCAAGAACAGAATCTAGACGTCGCATTTCAACATTTCCAAAAATGGTTCGAGAAAAAGAAACGCCAATTTTTGATGATTCCCACGAAGGGAAATAAGAGATTTCGAAGGAATCTTTGAAGACGAGCCAACAACTATTCCATTAGTTATAATATTTTGGGCTCGAAGAAAAAGAAAACGGAAGACGGAAGGAGAAAAAACCAAACGTGTTTATAATATATAATTAACGAGTCGTTTTCGAAAGCCAAAAGTGGTATTGGGTGGTTGATGACGAAAAAAATGCGCAAATTTTTGATAGAAATATTTTTTTGCCGAATCGGTGGCGAAAATTAGTCAATTTAAATTCGCGTGAGGCCATTCGAAAAAAAATGCCTTTTTTCTCACAGCAATGAATGCGCCTTTAAATTGGGTCTCGAATACACAAGTTTTTAATTTAATTTTTTTTTGAAGATCGGCAAAATTTGAATAAATATTCTCATAGGTACCTGAGAGAAAAATATGAGAGGAGTCGAAGGTTCAATTCTGCATATCTAATAGGCCAAATGAATAAATTTTTTGGAATATTTCTTGTTTCCAAAATGAGAATTACATATATGTATAATGAAAGTGACAATTTAGACACCAAAAAAAGAGAGAGCTGGCTCGATGGAGTTTTGAGAATACCTTGGTGAGTGAGCAAATCGAATTTCTCGTAATAAAGAAAAACAATATTCACACAAATCAATCATTTTTTTTTTCGCATTGGGGGTGGAAATTCGAAAGAATTTTCAGAAAATTTGGAGTTCCTTTTTAATTTTGCAACTTTTCTTCTAGAAAATGCAAAAAGGAAAACGAGTCGCTCAAAAATTTGGTGGCGATTTTCTCTCATTAATTTCCAGTCAAATTCTTCCACACCCACATATTCCGATTCAATTTTCGATTCCGCCAATTTCGCCAATGGGTGGGATGGGAGGGTCGATTGGTTTTTCGACACGACGAATTCCAAACACCACACAACCGACACGACTAATTACCCAAACATGTTGTTCAGGGTCCAAATTCTCTCCCAACAGTTTGCACTTTGGAATGCAAACAAGACGAGATGGAGGAGAATGAGCAGCGACACGAAAATAAAGGCAATGAAATAAAATAACAACAAAAAAAAATAGAAGAGGCTTCTCTTTCGTTTTTTTTTTTCGTCGCCGTCTTGTTCCCCAGTTTCATTTTCACTATTCTGTTTTCGTCGCCGACTCGTTCATTATTTCATTTGCCTTCCTCGACCGACCACAAAACTAATTGACTTCGTTCGGAGCAACATGAGCGGAATTTTAATAACGTCAATGCTCAATATGGCGTCGAAAAAAAACAGAATCGCAATACGGAAAATCGAAAAATTATAGATACTGTATGTCGAATTGAAGACACTTATTTTGGCTTCATGTCTGTTGATTTTGTCGATTTTGAAAGACTTATATAGTCGTCGTCCGGCGACTGCTGTACGTGGGTAGATTTACGCGCATGCGCCTTGAAAAGGTCTCGCCACGCGTTAATGCTTATTTTGCTGTTTTCACGCGAACTACTTCATTTTTCTTGAATTTCCAACGTCATTCGATTAAAAAAATTATCGAACCAAAATTTGAAATAACCTGTTAGTCCGTGCGAGACCATTTCGAAAGACGCGTTCCCGTAAATCTACAGCAGTCGCCGGACGTCAACTGTAGGTTCTCGAGAATTTGCCGAAAAAAATTGATGAAAAAATGTTAACAATGATTTTTTTTTTCAAATTTTTTTACTGTAAAAAATTTAAAGTGATTGCGAAATCAATTATTATAATTTTAATCGTAGAATAAACAAAAAAATTAAAATTTAAGCAATTTTCAGCCCATAAATAATCTTCAGCTGCGGACATAATCCTTCAAGAATCAAGCGATGGTTTTTCTGCCAAATCGAGCATGATTATCGTGCTCTTTTTAACTAGACCAAATCCGGGTAAATGTGTGAAGTGCTTAGCTTGAATCCCATTTCAAAGCACATACACACGATTGCCTTTTGTTTCAATTCGGTAGTGTCCATAATTGGCAGCCGCTCCGCCATAATAGTCGGGTGGCAAAGAAAAGAAAGAAACTCAAGAAACAACAAAAGAAGGCGGAAGAAGAGAAAAACCACATTTTATATGTTTCGATGAACTTGACGCGATTTATGTGAAACAATACTGACGAGCAATTTTTTTTCTTCTGTGAGTTGCACCCGAAAAAAGCTGACAAGTCGAAAGATCTTTTCGCCAAACTCTGCACTCTTTTCTTCGCGCGAGCTACCGTAATCCGCGGTGTGAATTGAAGAAAAGGGACCAACCTTATGCGAGACCGGGATTCTGAAGCGATTCAATCCTTGAATCACTCGCATCGCTGAATGCCATTTTCGACGAGCTGAACGAGATGTCGCTTGCTCAATAGGCGAGCTTTCCACCGACGGAGTTCCACTCATTGATCCGTACGAAGAAGTTGAAGATTCTGAAAAACACAATTTTGCTGAAATTGAAAAAAAAAGGAATTGAGCTCAAGATTGAAATTCAGAATATTCAACAAGATATCATATGATTTTATTGCGTGTTCGAAGCTATTTTTGAAGATTTCTTTAAAGTTGATTCTAAATTTTTTTTCCACATTTGATAAATAATTCAAAAAATTCGGTTGAAATTGTATTCTGGAAAACAAAAAGTAAAAACTGACAGCTAAACATTTTCGTCTTCCGTTGTCTCGATGCTAATTGAATTACAACTTTTGAAAGTGGAAGGAAGTGACGAGAAACTTCTTGAATATTGGTCTTCCCAAAAAAATTGGAAAATTTTGCTAAGACACCAATAATCAGCGGTTTTCAAGTTTTCAATTTGGTAGATCAGAAGTCTAGTGGAAGAATTCCATTAAAAGAATATTGAGGAAGAGTTACGGTGGCATACAACGGTCCGCAATCTGTTGCCATGGTGTTTGCGGACGCCTCCGCATTTTTTATTTTCGAAAATTTTGTTAATTATATTTGCACTTTTTTTAATTGTTCTTGCGTTTTTCTATATTCATCGAATATATTTTTTTTGAGCAGATTTATCTTTGAATGTAAAATTAAACAAAACAAGTTCTTTTTCAGACAATTTCGTCGGTTTGATCAAATATTTGCAATTTTGTTCGTGTGTCGCAACAGTCGAGGAATTTAAATAGAAGTAACACCATAACACTTTTCATTAATATTTAAGCCATTGTCGATGACGTCACCCTCAGTTTTCTATTTTTAGATGAATACAGAGAATGAATTTGTCGAAACATTCTTGGAAACGAACAGAATGGAAGTATTCATCGTTTAGCACATTGATGGACAATTATCGACTATACAAAAAAATGCAACATTCTTATTTTTGAAAGGAAAAGAAATCGTCGAAATTATGATAGAATGCGAAGAGATTTTGAGGAAAATTGTTGTCATTCATCAAAATTATCTTTAGGAAAATATTTGATAACGAAGGAAAGATGAAAAATAAAATCTTCAGTTTCTAAAAACGTTGTAAAGAAAATAATTTTCATCCCCATTTTAAATCATTCGGCAGCAAATTTGTGATAATTTTAAATTTCAGTCAAAAATGATTCAATAATTGGAAAATGTCGGGGAGGATTTTTTTCAGCAATTTTTGATAATATTCTTCGAACCAATCCTGAACCAATATATTCGCCGGCAAAACGCATGGGAATTTTAAAGGATCATGAGAGCTATGAAATCACAACCTAGAAAAAAATTTCTTTTGTCTTCTTTTAGACTATTTATTATTTTTGGGTTTATTGACACAATTCATTGAAACCTGAGATCCCCAAAGAGCAAATGCTCAATGCTCGATTGGAGATACACGTAAAATAACAATTCGAATAGCGAATGTACTACCAACCAAAGGATTATTAAAGTTCGTCGACAATACAAAGGGCAATAATTTTTTTAAGATTAGGATTCATTTTTTTTACAAGGACGAATTTTTATTTCAGATATTCGACTATTTTAATAAAATGATTGGCGACTAGCAGAGCTGGGACTGACGTAGATCAAAAGAATTGCGATCAGCTGATTTTCGAAATTCAAATATATGATAATTCGCATTCTGTGCAAACATGGTGTGCAAATTGCTCAAAAATGCTAATTTTTGCATTTTTTCCTGGCGTGTAATATTTCAAAAAATGTCGGAAAATGATTGGAATTTCTGCGATCTTTTTATTTTGCAATGTGAAATCTAAATGAGGGTCTCGAAGCGATGATAAATTGCCATTACAGTAATCGGAGATTTCGAAAATGATTCTTCAAATATCATTTGTTTTAAACGCCTATTTTTTTGTATTGTTTGAAACCGGCAATTAAGAGAAGGAAGAAAAAAATGAAAACGCAGAGTGGTGTTGAAAAGACGGACTTGGGCCCATAGAAACCAGCGAGTGCAAAAAAACCGAGTTTGGACGACACAAAAAGATGAAGCTCAATGAGAACACATCGGGTTTCGAAACCGGCCGGAAACTCAACCGAGAGCACGATCAGATTTCCGGAATTGTTAGGCTCAAACGAGTGGGGCGACTCGAACAAATCTCAATTGCGATGAAATAATTACACAATCATGAATAGTTTTTTCGTTGGCAGAATGCCAAAAATGGGAATGAGTCAAAAAGAAATGGCCGAGAAGCTCATAAGAAAGCTCACCAAATTTGCCGTTGCGATTTTATTAGTCGAGTTACAAAATTTATGGTCCCCAAGCCCCACAAAATTTCCGGTTTTTTTTGCAATAATGACGGGTTTTTAGAGTTTTAAAAACGCATTGGATTGGCGCGTAAAAATTTTGCGAAATTCGCAAGTTTTTTGATTAAATTTGGCAAATGCCATTCAAATTAAAAAAAAAACTGCGTTTCTCCACATGATCTCATTGTTTAATCTGATGCCTAATAGACGTGAGAGACTTGAGAGACGCAGAGAAAAAGAGAGAATTGAGGATTACGGTAGAGCGATGATTTGAGATTTCGTCGAAAATCGCCTTCAAAAATTGGAATTTTTCGAAATGAGAGCAAATACTTGAAAATCTCATATCGAAATGGGTGATCGCGAACACCAAAAGTGGATTTTTTCAACAACAACAAAAAAAATAATTTTGACATTAATCGAAAAATGGTTGGGTCGAGTTTTGAAAAAAAAAAGTGACAAATGCGATTTGTTTTAAATATAGAATGCGTTTTTCTTATAATATACATACATGAAATTGGAGAACTCAATCATATGTCCAATCGAAAATCCGCGAGTAAATAACCAATTGGAAATTAATATTATTTCTATTTTTAGCGAGAAATTGAAATTGAGAGCATAAAAATATTTTTTTTTCTTTAGCGTTCAAACATCTCACGAAAATGTGAAGAAAATGACGAGAAAATGGAGAGCGCATTTCGGTGTGAGAGCCCGCCACGTGGCATCGTTTGAAATTTGTTGAAATCGTGAAAAAATCGTTGAAAAAACGCAACAAATCAATAAATGATGAATCAGAAACGATTTTTGCGCGGTTTTGTCAATAAATCGAAATCTGACAAATCATTGACAATATGCAAACAAAATTAACATGGGAATTCTTTTTTTTTTTGAGAAACAGGAAAAAAATAATATTGGATTAGTTTGTGGCTCACATCAGAAATTTCTCATCGAATTACGAATATTTGATGACGGCTTTTCGTTATTTTTTCTCTTCGTTGCTGTTTTGAGTCGGAAAAGCGAAAAATGAAGTGATTGTTCAAACATGGAAATGATTGGGCGTTTAGACAAGTCGTCAGCAAACACCGAAGAATTCCGGATTGGACGACGATGGAAAAAAAAAAACGTTGAAGCAGGTTTCACCGACAAAAAAATGCTCGCTCTTCGCTTTCATTAATATTTGATGAATTAGGCGTTGAAATTGCTAGAAGAATTCCGAATTCGACGCAAAAACCGAATAAGAAATAAACATTTGAGAAATTTGAGACGAAATCATAAACGGATATTCGCTTTCAATTCGATGAATATGAATAAATATGGATGAATTTGAGAGAAAATGAAAAAATATTATTAATTAGTTGAGGGAGGAATTTGACGAGTTTTCAGGACGAGCAAAAATTTTCTCCCCGGCCGGGAATTGAACCCGGGTCTCGCATGTGACAGACGCGGATACTCACCACTATACTACCGAGGACACGTTCTCTCGTTTGTTCAAAGGCGCACAAGCAAAGGCACTCGCGTTTTCTTCCCTCATTGCCAACACTATGTATAACACATTGCCAACCGTTTACTGCGGACGGCCGTGACACCAAAAAAAAAACTCGGCCACGTTGGTCAACGAAATAATTTATGGAATTTTCTTTTTTTTCATATCATTTTGTAATCCTCTGTTAACTGTGGCTTGTGAACGGCGACGAAGACGTCTAATTGGGAGGAATTCGACGAAAACGTCTCATTTTGAAATGAGCAAAAACAGGAAAATGAGCAATTTGTAAACATACGTATATACATGTTGCATTTGAAAAAAAACCCCAATTAGTCAAATGGCTTCTTTGAAAATCTGAAGAAAGAAGCCTCCAATATAATGAAGGAAATGTTCGAGGATTCCCTCTTCAGATGTTTTTTTTTCGTTTTTAAACTTTTCAAGGATCCAAACAGAAGAAACATGAATTCCTTGTGTTATGCAATAAATTACTAAAGGGGTGAACTGCGAATTATTGAATCGTCGGTTGTATAGAGTGACTAGATGATGATGACCCACGATTGACGGGGTCCGAAGCAAAATGTCAGGTTGACCGGCTACACGAATTGAGTAATCGGACACCGACGCGAAACGATGGACTTGATTTGTGATTTTCTTCATCCGATAGTTTTTTTTGCAGACCAAAACGTTTCAGAATGAGGAATCGAACGGTGTAACAAATCAATTTGAAAGAAGAAAATGAGTCGGAGGGCAACAAAATATCAAAAATTAATGTGGTCCGAGGCGGAACTGCGGAGAATTGAATGATTCAGACATTTTCTGTCTTTGAATTCCTTTAAAGGATTTTATTTGTCGAATATACTGAATAAAGAATAGAATCATCTATCTGAACACCAGAAAAATGGAATAGTTGTGAAATTGGAAATTTGAATTGCGCGGGACGACATTTAATTGGTCTCGTAAAGAAAAAAGAGATCATTCTCAAATTGGCACTTTTTTTTAATAACTAAAATACTTAAAATGAGTTTAAAAATATACTCTTTCAAGTTTGTTCAATTTATACGAGACCCAAGGCGGCAATTCAAATGAATCAATCAATGAAACTCCATATTCGTTCACCCATTTCCAATTTTTTTCACAGGTAAAACTTATTGTTCAAAAATTGTCCGCAGCTACCATCAAATCGATTTGAATGTGTTTAAATCTTTTTAATTGTCGAATTTGGGGTGTTTATACCAATAATTGATTTTTTTCTCTCGTTCATCAATCCATTACTCATTTTCTCTTCAAAAATACGGAAAATAGCTCTTTTTTGATGCAGACTTCGCTCGATGCCGCTTCTGATGAACCTTTAGCGCTGATTAAACAAAATACTTTTACCGATTTCCAAAAAAACGTTTTAAACGCTCAAAAAATAAAAAAAATCGAAAAAAAACAGCCATAAAAAAAATACAGTACCGACTTCGCGACGTGACCCGCGCAAGTTTTCGCGTGCGCCTTTGAAAATAAATATCCTGAGAATTACGATATATCGCGTCAATTTTTTGTAATTTTCGAATTCAAATGAAAAAAATAAAATTGATTTTTTTTTTTAATTTTTTTCATTGCATGAATAAGAAACACTATGAATTCCTTCAAGATTTAGTAATTTCGAGCAATTAAAAATGATTTCTCAATGAATTTTTCGAAAAAAAATTTCAAAAAAGAAGACCGCCCTCGCTTGCATTTTGAACTCTTATTTTTCTTCTTGCGAACAACTGCTTCTAGAAAATTCGAAAATACAAATTGCTATTTTTTGCAAAAAAATTATTAGATTGAAAATTTTAACTAAATTTCATTTTGAACTTTTAATTGGCAATTAGTTTTAAATTTAATTGAACAAATCACAAAATGATTGAAGTGACGACAAAAATTGGACGAATCTCACCACGATTGGTCGTTTTCATTCAATTTTTTTGCTAAGGACCCGTCGAACTTTTAAAAGCTGGGAAAAATATGCAAAAATCGATTGACACTAATTTTTTCCGCAGGTTTTTTAAAAGTTTTTTTCCACTTTACTCAAAAACTCGTTAGTTTTTCCACCCTCGCATCCGAAGTTTTCTGGGGACCATAAAGTTTGTAACTCGAATAATAAAACCGCATGTGCGAGCTTTATTCTACTCAATTTTTTTGCGAGCACTCATTTCTAGTTTTCAACAATTCGAGTGAAAACGATAAAAAAAATGTGAATTTTGGTGTTTTATTTTTGAAAAAAAAAAGAAAGAAATAAAGCCAATATTTAAATGTACTACGTGTTTGTTTCCAAAGAAAAAAAAATGCGATTTTGCAAATTCGGTTGAGATGAAGCTAATCAAAATTTGATGACGAGTCAAATTTGGAAATAAAAACAATACGCCAAGTGATCAAAAATCCTTAATGCAGAAAAAAACAAAAAAAATATTACCATCGAGCACTCTGTTTGATTCGCTGGTTTTTCGTAGTGATTTTTAATTCAAAATTGAAATGCCGCCTCGAAAAAGTGCAATGGACCACAATAATTGGAGGTAATTGTCAGAATTTCAACACAAAAAAAATGATTTTTTCTTTTTTATTTTTTTTTCTCTGCATTTCCCCATTGCAAAATAATACTCAAATGTTATAAAAAGGCATACAACTTTTAAATAATTCTGGTCAAATACTATTCCAATTCGTCGCATTTTCAACTGTAATTCACTCAATGTCAGACCAAATTTCATACTTCGACAATATTTCCGCTTTGGCAAAAACGTTTGTCGACATTTTGATTTTGCGATTTGATTTGTTGAATGTCGTATAGAAAAAATTAGTTTTTTTTTGTTTTTAAATAATAGCATTGCAAAAAAACGAATAATTGTGGACCATCGCACTTTTTCGAGGCGGTAATTCAAATTCAAATTTAAAATATGGGTGCCGTATTACCACAGTAACTGCGAAAATTTTTTTTAAATTGTTAAAAAGTAAATGAAAAATAGATTCTGCTATAGTCTAAACAATTTTTCATCCAGTTTTAAGTCCTTTTCCCAGTTGGGGTTTTTTTTTGAATTAAACCATGAAAATGAAAACTAGTGAATCGATAGATATGGATAGGATATGCTCGAAAAACCCTACGGGAAATTTTTTGGAAAAACTTTTTTCCCGCTCCAAAAATCCAGAAATCCTAGAAAATCTTGTCACCGAAAATGGGCGAATCCTTAAATTTTTTTTTGATGTTTAAAGTTTTTCCTCCCTACAACAATCCTTTAAAACCTACAGTAATCTTCGCTTGATAAAATACCCGATTTCCCAAAAAATTTTCGGGGACATTTATACGGAAATAAATCAATTTTTGGGAAAATTTTCGATTTTCAAAACACATTATTTGAAATATAGTGTAAATTGAACACTTCTTGACCTATAGTAGTACCTAAAAATAAAAAAAAAACGGACCTCTGAGTAATCGATGAATCTCGGAAAGCGAACTTGCGCATTTCTCCAATGCTGTCGACGCGGTGGCCATTATTTGTCGCGCCGATACCGTTTTCGGAATTCTCGTAGGATGGTCGACGTCGACGGTAATCGAGATGTTGCTCGATGGGCCGGTTGACGACGCTTGATCGGATTTGGATCGATGATGCAACGGAGGTCGTCCGGTCAGCTGGCCGCCGCCGGCGAAATAATGAAGCGGCTGCGATGGGCTCGGAGAGGCTGAACGCGAGCTGCTCCGTCTCCTTGATAATAGTTTAAACTCGTGCATATTGCGAACGCGCGCGTTTCGAATTTCCTGCAAAATTGCGATTCTCAATCATTTCGATGGTGGCCTCATCCGACGGACGCGAAACAATTGCACGTTTATCGTTGATTACGCAAGGCGAAAAATGATGAAAACGACACAAGTTGCGAAATTCCACAAATTTCGATCTATACAAATTATTGGCGGAAACGAATTTGACAATTTTGAATTTGAACGCATTTTCCATTTTTGATCTGGTTAATTGAACATATTGGCGAAGTCAAACGACTTGACGAAATTTTAAAAAATATTGCCTATGCGCCAATGCGTTTTGACGCAGCGACAAGTAAGCGTGATTGCGTACATTGCATTATAGCGTACGCGCATTTAATTTTCCACAAATTTTTTGAATTTGGAGCCCTCGGACCTCTTCAATCGGCCATATAGATGAAAAATTTATTAAGAATTTTCTTATTTTTTTCAAAGACTTTAAATTTTAGGGTCAAACCGTTTTGTTTATAATAAAACGAAAATGCTGAAAGTGTTAATTTCAGAAGCTTACGATCAATTTGGAAAAGTTGATTTAGCCGAAAGCTCCTATTATGGCCAACTCTACGACTACTATTCTATAAGTAAGAATTTTAAACAAAAATGAAACACTAATAAAATGTGATTTAGTGCATTATGATTCTCTGGCATTCAATCGTTTGACGCTGACAATATTTGGGCATTAATATTTGCTGTAGTTGATATCTCAAATAGTTTTAAAATAATTAAAAATGTTTTATAATGTGATGCAACGAATATTTCATACGTGCTAGACTTTAATATATAATCTCATTGAAAAATTTCGACTTCAACCTGTTGAATTAGCCGAAAGTGCATCTAGTGAACTACAGGCTGCATTTTGGAAAATATTATTGTCGGAAAAAAACGAGCCCTCTTGTGTGTTTGCGGACCATTGAATGTTTTCTGGGGGCTATTCGATGCGAACAGCGGGTACCGTATTTGGGATGGCCGATTGCGAAACACAACACACTAATGATCGAAATTGTAGTATTTTTGCAAAAACGAATCTCGAAACGAAATTTGAGAGAACATTGGTATTTTTGCAAAAAAAAAGAGAACAGGAGACTTTGCAAGGAGCAAAAAAAAATAGAGAGAGCAAAAACGTAAAAATGCAATTGTTGTGCTTTTTGCCGACATCATCATCAACTCATTTGTGTTTTCGCTTCATCCTCGCTATTTTTTGCCACATTTTTTGCCATTCAATTTGTAATATTATCAGCTGTTTTGTTCGTTGTTCTTTTACAACAATTTGCTATCATTTTCCGTTTCGATTGCTCGCCTCCCTCGATCGAAGCGAGGGTGGAAGAAAATGCGAAAAATGAAAACAAGTGTAAAGCGGCAAAATCATAATAATAAAAAGTCAAGCTAACATCGGACGAACCAAACGGACAACACGAATAAAATTTCATGGCCGATAGCTTCTGTGTGTGTGTGTGTGTGGATGTGTTTTTTTTTGCCATCGGTTTGCTCTAAACCCATAAATTCGATGGTCCGCTCTTCTTGGTCCAAAATTATTTTTTTTCGGTGGAAAAAAGAAAAAACGAAATAATTGAACCAAAGAAAGACGAATTTTAATCCATTCTATCCCGATGTTCATTTTCTCACAAATTAGAAAATCTAGAAAGAGGCTTTTGGTTATCATTGATTCAGGAAATCATTCAATGGAAAACAGTATTCCGGAAACATATTTTCTAAACGGATACGATTTTTCGACAATTTGACAATCTCATCCTTACAATTAACATTCAGGTTGGCTTGCTTCCGAAGCTAAATTATTGATTCGACAAGATTCGATTTTGATTCCGATTGGTGTTGAGCTACCAGAATCGGATTTATTTAAAAATGAGAATGTGATAATATCAAAAATTTCTTAAAATGAAAATAATAATCACTGTAAAAGGGTTTGGTAAAAGTTCAAAGTAAACTTTCAAAGGGAGAAATAAAAAAAAACCTAATTTTTAGAAAATATTTTTTTTAATAGAAGCCATGGCCAACAATTATCTGCATATCACGGACCAATTCTTAAAAGAATATCATACGATTGAAATAAACTACCATTTTAAATCAAATCAATGAAAATAAAAAGCTCATTTTGGAATCGTAATAGGCGGTTGTTGAAAAGTGCAAAAGTAATAAATGAAGGGTTTGTTCGCCGGCGGGTCAGCGAGCAAGTGTTCAGGGGTGATGCTATCACATTTCATTTCAACTGATGGCCTCCGCAACTAAAAAAATTGGAACAACCAATTCTCGAGAATCTTCTGAACGCCCCGTGTCGAGATTAATGAGGGGCACAGCTCAAAAAAAAAACAAGAATTCAGATGGTTGCGATTTGCACAACGACTTGGACAAGGCCCGAAAGCTGATCGGTCAGCTGCTGGACCATTTATTCAATTTATTGCAGTTTTAATGGCTTCATTGCGTAACGAGATTCTTCGCAGAATGCTGCGGATTCTTTTTGACTTTTGGTTTGACGGAATTCGGGATTCCAGTGGAATTACGAAGAAAATTTGATATTCAATGATTGATTGAAAAAAATAACATTCCTCGTCTAGAAAATAAAGACAATGGTCTTTCATTTGTGACCAATTAACCATTGAATATTTCATTTTTTGAGAAATAATTTTTCAATGATATTTTCGCTGAAAACGCGCTTCTATCATTATGCTTTGGCCTGTAAATTATCACTTTTAGTTTTGCGCTAATATCACTTCCATTGTTTTTTTTTCATTTATCCAATTTTTCACGAATCTGGAAACATATCTCCAATTTTTTTTCAATTTTTCATATCCGATGTAATTTAAGAACTACCAAATTGGTTTCATCAGACCGTCCCTTATAATAGTTTTTTTTAGTTCTTGCTCGAATATTGAAAAAATAATGTGCAACTCTCATAATTTATTATCTTAATTAAAATACACCATCAACATAAAAAAATAATGGCACATTGAAAAATCAACAACTATAGCAAGAGCCGGCTCACTTGCGCCGCCGCCCATGCTGTAAATACGAGGTTCCTGAAGCGGTGAGCAACGTCGACGAGAAGTTCGGCGGAGAGGCTTTCGCAATCTGGTTCGCGTTCACTTTTGGTGTGCAGAATCCGCACGACAACGCGCAAAACTCTTGCATGATGCGCTCGAAGAAGAACGATTTGCAGCGGTCGATCCAACGCCAGCAAAGATTGGTACGATCGCGACAATCTAAATAAAAAAGCACATTTAACTCATATTTTGATCATTATATTTGATATTACCATCATCAACGATCACAGACACTGATAGAGGCGGCGCGGTTGTGAGAACCTGAGCAGTCTCCGGTAGAGCAGGTTTTAGTGTGTCGCACTGGTACATCAAATTCATTTTAAGAATGTCAATCTGAAAAAAGCAGCAGATTCGCGAATGCCATTCGATTCATTTGAATTACTGGACTAAAATCGATCGATGCTCCAATAACTTGCGTCATTTCTGGTTTTTTGGCAACCATTGTCTCGAATCCATTTTTCGAAAATGCCAGAGAATCATAATGCACTAAATCACATTTAATTAGTGTTTCATTTTTGTTTAAAATTCTTACTGATAGAATAGTAGTCGTAGAGTTGGCCATAATAGGAGCTTTCGGCTAAATCAACTTTTCCAAATTGATCGTAAGCTTCTGAAATTAACACTTTCAGCATTTTCGGGTTACTGTAAACAAAACGGCTTGTACCTAAAATTTGAAGTCTTTGAAAAAAATAAGAAAATTCTTAATAAATTTTTCATATATATGGCCGATTGAAGAGGTCCGAGGGCTCCAAATTCAAAAAATTTGTGGAAAATTAAATTTATCGCTGACTGAATATTAAATGCGCGTACTATAATGCAACGTACGCAATCACGCTTACTTGTCGCTGCGTCGAGACGCATTGGCACATAGCCAATTATTTTTTTTTTAAATTTCGTCAAGTCGTTTGACTTCGCCAATATGTTCAATTAACGAGATCAAAAATGGAAAATGCGTTCAAATTCAAAATTGTCAAATTCGTTTGTCTCAAATTATTGGCACATAGCCAATTTTTTTTTAATTTCCTTCAATCCTTTGACTCCGACAATAAATATTCAAAAACTCGTAATTTTGCCTTTGTGAGAAATTGGCAATAAATAAATAAACCATAAGAATTGTTGTCTAAAAAAAGACCTCGATCAATATTGTGCCACAGAATTGTAATATGCTCATCACGATCCCATCTCTCATGTTCATGATAGAATCCCACCGAGTGCATCAGCTCATGAATAGCGGTGTCATACTAAAGCCAATCCACATAATTTGATTTTTTTCGGTAAAAATGAAACCTGAAGGCAACCATTGTCAAGTGATAATTCTTGCCGTCCTCCGGCTCGTCCAACATCGGAATAGCATCCATCAATTTTACCAATATACAAATAATCATTATCAACGGCGGTTCGAGGCACAAATCTAATACACGTTTTCTCATGATATGCCTAAAGAATATTGAATAAATTATGGGAAAATCATTGTTTTTTTTCCCGAAAACCTGAAAACTTCGCGCTAAGACCGCTCGCTCTCTTTCGTTGTATTGATTCGAGATGACGTACGGAATGCGTCCGTTCGGCCATTTTCGGGTACCCGTTATCACACCATTCCTCCTGAGCTTCTCATTATTCTCCTGCAACCAACTTTTGTTCGACATCCGCCCTCGAATTATTTTTTTTTGACAACATTCGGGGGGTGATGTATGTAAATGTCAGTCATCTATATGGGTTTAGCATCCACTATCCGGTTTTGGTTACGCGGAAATTGAAAGTGATTATGCAATATGCTGGGGAAGAACATTGCGAAAAAAAATAGCGGATTATAATTGTAATTTTTATTCGAGATTTTAGCGATTCGCGGAAATTCTCGAACATTTTAAAAATGAAGTTTTGAACGAAACAACTAGTTTCATTCATACCTTCTAATCTTGAAGGTTAAGCTTAAAATTGCACCCCATTTGTGGTCAAATATCGTCTATAATCGTAAAAGTAAGTAGGAGTTAACCTTCAGTTTTCATTAGTAGTTTAATTTAATCATTCAAATTTCTCTGAAAGTAGCTCAAAAAAAAGTTTTTAAGATGAGCCAAGACTCAGAAGCTCAGAATTACTAATATTTGTCGACTTGAGCACTTGTTATTTCCTACTCATATCTTTTCTTCTCGACTTGTTCGAGATTGTCAAAGAAACGTATCGTGAACATCCTGTCGTAATCAAACATCAAACTCAAGCGAGTGTTTGTGATTTGTGCAGTTCCAAAAGATCAACCTCCTACCAACTTCCAAGCAGCTTTTCCCCGAATGTCGCCTTTTTTGAACATTTGCTTCCACAGGATCTTGCCGGCGGGCAGCTCGTGCATTTCCAGTTGGGCGCCTCTCTTGAAATCGCTTTCGGTGAGAACGGTGGCGTCATCTGCAACAACGCAACCAGTTGCCCAAAAGAAGAAAAAAAACAAATATCCAGAAATCAAAAAAATGGTGTCGAAGGGAGACAGAGAGGGGAGTAGTGAGAAGAAGTGCGCAAATAGTTACCGGTGTCTACCGGTCTTAATCCATTGTAAAACAATAATATTTGGTGTTGGTGTGCAAACATGGACGACGCGAGACATTTTTTTTTGCATGCGCGCGAAAAACTAACAAATCACATGGAAAGCAAGCGGACTTTGGCGCCATTGTTTTGAAATACGAGCTTGTTGAATGCGGCAAAACAGTGCTCATTAGGGTCTCGAATGAGAGCACCAACCATTGAGAGGCCGCAAGAAATCCTCGTCGGTTAGGAATGTCTCGCGAGAATTCGGAACCGCGTCTGAAGCATGCTATCAATTAGAGACCAAAAAAGGGTTTTTACCATAATAGGAGCTTTCTTGGGCATTGCCAGAACCTTCGGTGATTTCTGAAAGAAAATTGAAGAAAGTCGAAGACAAATTTATTTTTTTTAATTTCAATTTTCGCAAAGAATAATACCAGAAATTATGTTTTTTTTTAAACTAAACTTAAATCTGCGTTTGAAACCATAAATATTGAGAATAAAAACAAATTTTGAGGCGATATTTCAGTTGGAAAATTAAAAATTCTCTGATAAATAAAAATTGAAATTCCTTACTCTTAAAAAAAATCAGTCAGCAATATTATTCAATGGAACTTATTAAAGACAAACGCACAAAATAAAATTGTACGAATCGAATTTGACCACAAGTGTCCTTAAATTCTCTTAATAATCTTTAAAATAAATCAGTAAGTGAAGACAAATTAGAATTTTTCGAGTAATGAGCTGGCTGGAATGAAATCACCATCAAAAAAATATTTTGCTTTAAAAACTTGAAAAATCAAAAGTTTGACGAATTTTTTTAAAGCAACTCGAACTAAAAAAAATAAATAAAAAATTAAACCATAAAAAATTGAAAAACCGGTTTTTTGAAAAGATTGAAACAAATAAAAATGGTAAATATTCGAAAAATCAATGACTCACAACATTTATAATAGAAAATATTAAAAACAAAAATAAATTATTAAGATTCAATTTTTTAAAATTTTATTTTATTTTCAGAGTCGTTGTAACAAATTTCTTGGTTCGCTCAAATCAAATTTGATATTTTAAATTGGGACCAATTCTAACCAACCATTCGGCCCCACCAACTTACGTTGTGCCAAAGTTGAGGTTAATAAAAGTACAAAATGAAGAAATGTCGTCGCGCAGATAAAATTGCATTGTCGTTGCCATAATATCCTCATCTCCTCATCATTAATGGACTAATGATTCCTGGAAATTTTCAGAACTTTTCAATCTGAAATTACAGAATAGATGAAGGATGAGACACGATGAAGAGCGGAAAAAAAGAAACTCGAAGAATGCGCGTCGCTACAGAAATGAGCTGTCGACAGTGCCCCGATGTCATCCGGTATTCCGGTCGGTCGGCACATTTCGAAAAAAAAATTGTTGAGGGGGCGGAGTTTCGTGTGCGCGGGAATATGACGCGGCACACACACACACCGGTTGGGGGGGGGGTTTCGGGTAGAGCAGAAAAAATGGGTCTCGATGGCGGGGCGTCAAACGACAAAAACTATCAATGAATAAATAGTTCACGTGTATGCGAATGACTATGTGTGTGAATGTTTCGCCGGGCCGTAAAAACGGATTACGTCGCGGCTTGATGCCATTGGTGGGCGGCTGCCTCCGACAAACGACAGCCGCCAACAATAACTCTCGGTTTCACGCTGAACACTTATTGAAACATTTGGGCAACTCTAGCGCCGGAAAAACGTTCACACGTAACCGGAATCTTTATTGAATGAAACCAACACGTGGGAGAGCCAGCGTCAAAAAATTTTTTTTTGAGATTTTTCAATAAATGATCATTGGTTTTGTTGGCGTTCTGGAATGTTCAACTCTACGATTTGGGTAGATTTACGAAATGCGCCTTTATTTGGTAGTTTGACCCCTTTTTGTTGAATTTTTGGATTTTGTGAGATCTTCTATGGATTGGGAGTTTTGAAGGTTGAGAAATTGAGAAATTCCCACCAAATTTTTCACCCATTATTCGAAACCTGATTATTTCTGATAAGTAAAAATCAATCAAGCATTCGAAAGAATTCGCCTTCGAATAAAATTTTCCTGTTCAATTGGTAATTTTTTTTAGTTTCCTCCCGAAAATTTCCGGATCCTCATTTTTGTTCTTTCATCAAAATTCGCCAAATAAACTCCGAAAATCTTCCCTATCATTTTTTATAATTTGTCGAATGAATATGAATTATTTAAATTAAAGAAAAGTTTTGATCGAAGTTAACATTTTTGTATATGTTTCTTTAATATCTAGCTAGTGTAATTTTGAATAAGGATTGAATGGATTTTCGATTGCCGAAGAAAACATTTGCTCGTTAGGGAGTTTTGCAAAAAAAAATACGAGCACCTAGATTTACGATGAGTTTGATTCGCAGGTTATTCAGAATACGGTACCCGAATTACCACTGTTAAAATTGGAATTTGAATTACCGCACTCGAAAAATTGCGATGGTTCACAATTAATCAAGACGCTCGTTTTTTTCCGATAGATTCTTATGAAATAATGTTTTCTTCAAGTCGCTGGGACCATTATCAGCGAAAAAATATATATTTCGGCTTAAATGGAACATTTTACAGTTCCAAAAATTGTTGTTTAAAAAACTTTTCCGGCGAATTGCCAAAAATCCGCAAAAATTTTAACCGAAACAACGCTCTTCCAAATTCGTCCCTTCTCGACAATATTTGTTCATTGTTTCTGCTGCTTCTAATTATGAAAACATGTTTTTTTTTTGTGACACTTGATTCCGGCGTTCGCTTCGCCTTTTATTTGTTTACATCTTGTTCCATAAGAGGGAATTAGTCGCTCAAAATCTTCTGAAAGTTTCAAAGCTTTTTTAGAAATTGGATCTTGACTCCTTCGCAATTCATCAGTTTCCGAGTCAAAAAAAATCAAGATCAATTCAGAAACCAAAAAAAGCCAAAAATCAAGACGAATGTGTCATCAATTCTTCTTGATGACTTAATCCAAATTTCAAATAACCCAAAAAAACTGAAAGGACGACGGTTTTTTTCCGGCGCCGAAATGCGTTTAAACACTGAGCTGTTGCGCGAGCTGCCGCTCGACTCCGGTCGCCATTTGTTTGCCGTTTAAGGTTATTGGCAGCCGTTTCTTGCTTGTTCCGCTTAACGTTCGCGCTTCGTCTCTAACAAAACATTCATCAAATAACATTTAAACCAAATAGGGAAAATAATGGAAAGAGAAGCGGCGAGAAAATATTGCCGGCTAAACTAATGATGGATGGAATAGGAAAAATGATCGGGGTCCATAAAGAAATGATGTTTTTTTTTTTGAAATGATTGAATTGGTAGGCTCTCGTGATTTCTTTTTTGAGAACTACATTTAAAAAAAACAAGAAAAATCCAAATGTAATACTAAATAAAATGAAGAATAAATATAGCATCTAAAAATATGTACACTGCTAAGTACGTGGTCAATTTCGGCAAAAAAATCGGAGAGAAGAATTTCACGCCTCCATATTCCAGTTTTCGTCCATTTTCGACGAATTCGGCTCGCTATCATCAACAATGTTTATAACAGATCTGTCGTGGTGTTTCCACATGGTATCATCAATTTCATCCTAAAATCGAGCAATTCAAATTTCTCTAAATATCATCTAAATATATTTTTTGGTAAGTTCAAATAAAATTCATAACTACCGTAAGCAATCGTTGCAAGACTTAGCTAAAGGCTAAAGGCTACATAATATGTTAATACTTGAGCGGGAAATGCATTTTTAAAACTATATAATAACCCCAAATCGGGACCATGTTTAAAGGAGCATGACAAACTCACAAAATTATCTGTGTTTGTGTTTCTGAGCAATGCGTCGAATAGGGGCACCTGGTCCATGGAATCTGTTCGTGGGAGCGAGCAACTCTACAATAATTCAGCATTTCGGCATTTTCATCGAAAAAGAAATATCGTTACCAAACGCCGTCTCTGCGGCCCTTCGGCAATATTCCCAAGTGCCGGAAGACCAAACCTCGAAACCGACGGAATTCGGTCTCTCGCCGGAAATTCACCAAAAAGATCCGCCTCCGAACTCATCATGTCTTCAATGTTCAAGTTTCCCAACGTGAGCGAATGAGCCAATCGTGAATGAAATTTGGCTAAAAAATTTATGAAAAATTCCGATTTCATTTTTCAAAATTTCTATTCACAAACTTTGAAGCGATTTGACAATCGGCGCGCGACGCGCTAATCGCCATTTGGCAAACACATTTTGACGATGAAAACGAACCGCATTCACAATATAAAGTCCAAATGCTGGAAAAAAATCGTGAAAGTTTTCAAGTTTTTCGAGTAGAAAAATTACGTTTCTCCTTGAAAATTTTTGAAAAATCCACAACAAACTCAACATCATGACTCCAAAGAAGAGGATAATCATTATGGTCCGTATAACCAGAGTATTCACAAATTGTTTCAACCTGGAATGATTATGTTACAATAGGTTCCTGATAGGTTTATCTTTATAATAAAATTTAAAAAATTCTATTTACCCTGAGATTGTGGCTTCTAGTATTTTTTTTTAAATCGTGAATCACATTTTATCACCAGAATAACGGCATACCTCCACAAATCCTCCATGAACATGAACCTCCAACTGGGTGACATCAACACGAACATGTCGACCGTCGACATGATATCCAACGCCTTCATCGGACGATGTCGCCGCCGACGTCGACGGCTCCTCAGACGGCCCAAATCCGATGCCCATCCCACGACACCGAACCACCTTCATTGCTACCGATTTTCCAAGAAGTCGTACATCTGTCAAATAGAAGTAAAGATAAAATTGCATTAAACAACAAACATCCAACTCCAGTGTCGACACACGCATCATGATCATGCCGGAATCTTCCAGAGAGACTGTACGATCTACTTCCAGCTACAGCAGCTTCGCAGCAGTGCAATCCACTGAAATACATATCGGATGTTATTTTTTCGACACTGGAAACGGCAATAGAAACCTTTTGAAAATTCGCACATCTCTCGGAAAATCGCGACTCGACACCAATCGCAAATCGCGTTTCTCATCGGTTTCTTCTCTCGTCACCAAACCAAAATGCTCATCGGATTCCACTTGTGCCGACATTGTCGATGAGAGCACCATCTCGAAGGATTTCACACTGTCGATGTAGAATTGCCAGGTTCCATTGTGCTCTTCGGCACTAACCAAGCAAGTTAGGCGTCCTAGAACACATCGATCATAATAGTGTTTTAAATTTTTCATTTGTGTTTCAAAATGTGCACTTAAGCAGAATAACGTCGCTATCGCAAGAAACGCACCTATTTCTCTTTTTGGCAGCATCGGATTCGACGATCTGTCATTGATAATTCCCAAAATATTATTATAAACAGCTGGCGTCGAGTATTCAATATTTTCATATGTAAAACACCCATTTGTCAGGGCACTGCATAAAATCTGAAATTTTCCCCAATTTCATTCCTCAATACCATCATGTCATATGTACCGAGTGCTTTTTCCGAATTGGGTCATGTAAAAATTCCAAATCCAATCGAGCGGCGAATTCGATCGCGCTTTTCTGACGGAATTGAAGAATTCGCAACGTTTTCGGATTTCTTAACAATTGTTATTGATATTTCCACAAAAATGACGTTTACAGAATGTCGATTCGGCAATTGGCGAACGTTCCGTATTCAATTTCCAAGCTATCGAACTTCCGCAGAACCGCCAATGAGATTTGTGCAATATACAGCTTCTTATTTTTGCAAATAACATATTTGTCTAAAAATTGAGCGTTGAAATTCCAAATTTTCGTCTAAAAATCATTACGATTGGCGTAGTCACTCGATATTCTATTCAAAATCAACACATCATTCCATATTGGTTCATTCGACGTCGTCGTCATCGTTTCTTTAGTGAACGGCATTAATCATACATTCAGACTACAGCTGAAATTTTTGTTTTAGCGGTATTAAAGCAAATTCAAAAAAAAAGAAGTGTATGCAATGGAAATTTAAAGCCTAGCATTATGGCGGTTGGCAGCTAGAGCGCATTTGCGCAGCAGAAATGGCGAAATTACTTCGAGAAAAACATGTTTTTGATGAATAACCAATTTTCGTAATTTTAAATAAACATATCATGTTAATTAGCATATTTCTATGATAAAAATTGAATAAGCATTTCAAAATTAGCGAAAACCAGAAGAATAAATTTAAAACAGAAAATATCACGTTTTCAAATAATCTTGAGGCGTCAAATAGCGTGTGTAGTCCGTTCTCTACAGTAATCAATGTCATTTTTGTAATTCGACGCCTAAAATTGAATTTCCTGCAAATTTCGATAAAACGAGAGCGGCGAATCAATTTTTAATCTTTATTACCAAAAAAAAAAGAGAAATCAATAGAAAAAAGGTGAAAAAAAGAAAGAAACATATTTGAGAGCAGTTTTTTTTGTTTTACGATCAGTTAAAAATGCCTTATTGATATGTAAAATAGAAATAAGAAAAAAAAATAACGAGGAGAACAGCATTTTCCATTGGAAAACCCACCATTGGTTGAAAAAAAACGCGAAACAAACAGACATTGTGAATACTGTAAAAAATTCGATTAAATCCGGAAATTCGAAAAACATAAGGCAGTCTAGAGATGGTTCGGAAGAAAAACAGAAAACATTTAGTGTGGGGCGATGATAGTTTTGGCGGCTAAAATGTGAATAAAGCCAAAAAATCAACAAACAATTCCAAAAATGGTCTAAAAGCTAAAAGAAAAAGACAAAGAACACTTTGAATAATCTAAAAATAATGGAAGTAACGACGAATTTCAAAACAAAAAAAATCGGATAAAAATGCACCGGAAAAAAAAATTTTGAAAACCAATAATGCAACTATCATTTTAATTAATATTATGTTATTTTTAGAGGGTTTTTCATAGTTCAAAAATTATGTTGTTTTTTTTGTATTGTGTTTGGGAAAAAAAGAGATGACCGACGATTATTAAGTAATATTATTACAGCAGAGAATGATTATGTCGATTCTTCATCATCGATAGATATTCTTCTAAAGGTTGTTCGTTTCTTTGATATTTCCGCGAGACGATGAACGAGCTAAAATTCACAAATTAATTATTTAGGTATTTATTAAAGCAGTTAGTAGACAATTAAGTGAAATGGCAAATTATTTGTCGATAATGTGGCGAAGTTCGGAAAAAATTTCCAATACAAAATGTATTGTCAAAAAGAATAGAAGACTAGCAACCAATCGAAATGAACTACCGTAACCATATTCTACTATCGTAATCATATGCTAAAAAACGGCAACCGGAATCAATCGTAGCTCGTTTATCTTGTAATGAGCCTTTAATCATATTATCGATGATTTGTTAAGATGAATTTACGAGTTTGATTTATAATTTTGAAAACATTTGGGGGATACGGTAATTAATGGAGCATGATTTTGCAGGCGGCTGATTCTAGCGAATTTCAGGACTTAAAATACTACATAACAAGCTAAATTCAACTAACATTTCAAAATTTAAAAAAAAAATTGAAATATGTTTCTATGTTCAAGATTTTTTGAGTTTCTGATCTTCGGAACAATATTTTTTAGTTTATATGGCGAAGAAATATTCAAAAAAAAAGAAATCAATAAAAAAAAAGAAATAATTTTTTTCGGTATATTTTTTTTTTAGCTAACCTCTGTTTTCACTGTCGACCTGCAATCTGAGTTGTCGACTAATCTCGCGAAGTCGCAACGCCGTTTGTCCCGTCAAACTCGGCTCACGACGATCGAGTCCCGCCTGGAACGCCTTGACGACGCGAATCTGGAAAAAAATCGGCATTTTCAACACGACAGTTCAACGACGAGCACAAGTTTCACAAAAGCTTCACAAACTTGTACTCAAAATAAATAATAGAGAAATAGAGACATGTAATTTTGAACCAAGGTTGTACCAACCAAAAATAAAGACCATAAGTACCACAATAGTCTATTAGAGAAGTTGAGGAGAATTATTTCACAAGTTTACGATTAATCGTTGAAAAATTAGATTTTGTGTGAATCATTAAAACCTAAAAATTGAATAGTTGTAGAAGTTCATATTAAATTGGATAATTCAAAACAGGCAAAGTTGCATTCCAAAAGGAAGGGAGAAGTGGTTAGATATTTAAATGCACTCCGAGCATCTACTAAGGTTTTCTAAATTTCGAGGTATTTTGAAGTTTCCGAAACTAAATTTCCAAAAATATGTTCAATTTCAAGCTTTTTCGCGGGATTGTTACACAAACACAACATTCACTGGACCACAAACAACACTATTAAGAGCACGCCTAGAAGTGTCTAATGCATGGGCTTACTGCTTGGTCAGTGGGCGCGCTGCTCAACGGCACTGGAATTAAATGGTCCGACCGTTCGCCGCCAATCACCTGTAAATCACCGTTTTGCGATATCGTGTTCACCATGCTCTCGCAGCGAGTCTCTTTTTCTCTCTCTCTCTCTCTGGGTCGATACCGTAACCGATAGAGAAACACAGAGGGTGAGAGAGAGAGAGAGAGAAATAGAGAGCGACAAAAGTGACAGAGAAAAAGAGAAAGAGATCAAGGCTCTTCTCATCGGACCAGGCCGAACGTCTACGAGACTGGGGAGAGAATATGCTTCAGCCTCCACGGATTGGGACTCATGAACGGGGTAGTTTGTATTTTGTGCGTAGTTCGGAATTCGTGTGGTGCGTTCGCATGCGATCAAAATTCGCAAGGACTTCAAAAAATCGCACTAAAGTATTGAGAAACCGTCAATTATCCTGCTTAGTGGCATAACTCGATATCAAATCACTCAAATATTTGACTCTCAAGGATCTTTCGCCCCATCAGTAATAACTTGCAAACAAGTAGACCGATATTTTAGACATTTTTTATTTGAAAACAACGCATTTTTCTTCCAGAGTATGGTCTGGCGTGTATCGGACGTTTCAAATTCCCCTCACACCCACAAAAATAGTAATACTTTTAAACTTTATTCAATAAAGAGTAAAGTAAATTGAAATAAAACATATATTAAAAAAAAACTCTTTAAGTACGTAGTTTATAAAGAGAGTGTGTGGGTGTATGTGTGTGTGAGAGACAGTAGGAGATACATTGAATTCTTCAAACAATCTACGGAAGAATGAAAAATGTCGGCAAAAATAAATAAATTTCTCAAAAACATCAGAAAAAGCCTACAAGCACAAAATTCGAAACACTGGTAAGACGAAAATATCGATAAAAACAAGCCTAGAAGAAATTCAAAAAAAAAATCACCCTGAACACGCGAAAACGTTAATATTAACTGAAAAAAGAAAGGATTAATAAAATAGTAATGATAATAATAATAGTTAGTGTCTGAAAGCAATTTGATGTCGAAAAAAAGAAACGACGAAGAGGATAATGCAAACAATCAACGCAAGTGAGCCATATCGAAAGAACTCATACAGTAACTGATTTCGAGTATATAAGTAACACACATATAAGCTAAACTTCTACATGTAATATTAAACAAACTGTTTCTAAATAGTCCATCCAAAGTCTACCAGTAAAACACATGGAGCACATAGGCTGGCAAGAGAAAAAATGCTCCAAAATTAGAAAAAAAATATTAAAAAAATCAAAACAAAACTAACTCTAGAATATGGAACAGCAATATCATATAAATAATTTCAAAAAAATAACACCCAGAATTGTCTAACAAATATTAAGTCGGCTTAAACGTGCGCCACAGAGACCGGCGTATCCAGCGACATGCTCTTATTCATGCTTCGTTGCGTTTGCGTATACGACGAGTTCGTATCCGGGGACCATTGCTGAACTAACGGCACCTTCTCCATTTTGCCGTTCGTCGTTGCCGACGCCGCCGTGCCGTTCTCAACTACAATATGCGGCTGAGGTGACGGTGTCCGCGGCTGCTGATGATGATAGTACGGATACGGTTGCGGACTCTGCCGGTGGCTCAACGCCGCCATCGCATGCCGAGTTCCAGCGAGATCCGGCGACGCCGCCGTCGTTGTATGACGTCCCCACAATCCTCGCATCGATTGCATCGAGTGTGTTGAGGCAATCGATCGCCGATCTTCAAAGTCTTCAAGAGAAGATCGGAACGCTTTGACGACGCGAAGCTGAAAATTGCGTTCTTTTGAAAAACAAAAACAATGGAATGGAAATAATTTTAATGAAAAACCAAAAACGAAAATGAATGTATCGCAGGAAAAAAATAAATAGCAGTGGCCGAACGGGGACCGGAAACTGTCGGTCGCAACCGGAAAGTTTGAAAAATCGAACAACAACGAACGAACTGACTGGCGTTGGCTCGGGGTGTTAGTTTGGTTGGCCAAAAACGAACCGCGTTTCTGCCAGACAAGTGTTAGTCATTCTGAAGCGGCGGAGTTTGGTTGTATACGAAACACGACGACGCGGGATTTTCACCAGCTCATTTCACCAAATCAAATGGGAGACATGATTTGAAAAAGAAGCTCAATCGTTTAGATATGTACGTTCATATCGCTATCAAGGGAATCTCAAAGCGTGTTAAAATAAAAGCCAATTACTTAAGCAACTATTATTCATGTTTCATGTTCTTGTTTTTTTCTAAATATTCTAAAGCTGCGAATAAAAAATAAAAAATAAAAATGCAATTCCAAACAAAGGTAATATCAATCCAAAATGAAAAGAAAAAAAAAGATTAATAATGATTTCGGGATAATTATTTCACGAAAACTACATGCCAAACTAATACTAAAATAGAATACTAATAAATAAACTATATATCTACCAACCCTGGATTTCAACTTCAATAACACTATCTAAGTCAATTAATGACAATTTTTAAGTTTTTTTTTTTCAAAAAATGTTGATTCATCACAATTGGCCGTTTAATATTTCAAAGCTTCACAATTCCGGTTATTCACATTAAAGCATTTTCAAAAATCAACTTTTTTTTTAGTAAAAAGCGACAAAGAAAAAACACAAGCTAACGTTTTTTGTTGTCACTTTAAAGCCAAAAAGAGGGATACGGTAGGTGGAAAGGTAAGAATGTGTGTCTAAAAAATAGGGAGATGGATTTCAAAGAAAAACAGGTAAAATTTGGAAAAAAAATCGTACGAAACTTGCAGTCGAGGGATAAGTAGAAAAAAAACGAGAACGCCCCGCGTGTTTCAGTCCGTATACGGCCTGCTCTCGTCCGCAACGATCATCGCGAGTTATTAAGTGTGGATGTGCGGATATTATCTCAATTATCTACAAACGTACTGTGTGGAAACGTTTTTTTTTTTGAAAAAAAAACTTTTAACGGGGGGGGGGAAGACAGAGAGAGAAAAAGAGAGAGGGAGGGAAAATATAGAAAGAGAGTTGTGTCGTTGAGCCCGTTGCCTTGCTTCGTTGCGCTGTTGTTCATTTTCAAACTTTTGGATTTACAACCAACGGTCGGTGTGCTGTGCTCCCGGTCACTCCCGCCCAAACATTTATATGTATAAATAAATGATTATACATATAAATATAAGTTGTCAATCGAAATAAATAAAAACCACAATTTCAACAATTACACTTCAAATGACACACGGACAAGTTTTCATTGTTGCTCATTTTTCTCATTTCATGGTTAATTTGTTCACCAATCAAAACATCTTTTTTTTGGTTAGGTGACACAAGAAATAAAACGTAAAAAGAAAATACGAGAGACGGGTAGAAGCTTAATAGAAAACTCAAATTGAAGCCAGGGTGGATAGATACTGAGCAAAATTTTCAAGAAGAGCCATTCCTAATTCTCAGATAACACTAGATCAAAATTTTGAGTGTAAATAAGTAGTTCAATTTAGAAAAAATACCGCAAAATAATATTTCTTAATCTAACACAAGCTTCTTCTCACCACAAAATGTTAAGACTACGCATTCAACAACACAATAACAAAGGATGTGTTAGAACAGCCAAATACGGGATTGCAGTCGTCCTGAAAAAAATAAACACGCAAAGATAAAATAAAACAACCGAATACATAACAACAAAGGAGTCAGTCGGTGTCCGTGCAACACAAAAAATAAAACAAAAACCGAAGTGAAAATATACATAATCGAAACAAAAATAAAAACAGAAATTGTGTTTGTATTATCTGTGTCGGTTTGCGTGTGTGCATACGTGTGGGAAAACCGAGACATTACCGTCGGTGCAACAACTTAATAGCGTGTTGGGGGTAGGCTCGTCGAAAACGTTTTTCGCAGCTTGAGCTCATTTTTTTCATATGTGTATTTTTTGCATATATATGTATATATATAATCATAATCGTAGTATAATAGTAATACAGATTTCAGGATAAAATTTTAAAAAAAACATAGTTGGACCAAAAAAATAATCTTTTACACGAATCGTGATGTGCCGCATTCGTCACGTGAGGGAGAGAGGCTTTTAACATTTTCGTGTCCGTTCCATACACTTCAACCATACTCCGCACGCCAAAGAAAGCGTTGTCGAACTCTTTTTCAAAATTGAGAGAGAAAAAACGGAAACAAAACATTTCCATTCCCCCAACAGTTCCCATCCCAATTCTTCCACAACTATCATTTTCTTTCCCCCATCCATTTCGTTTGAAGTTTTCAATCAGAAAATCAAAACTCATAAGAAAGCGAGAACTAATCGAAAAGCAGGGTGTGTGTGTTTTTTTAACTTTCTTTTTCTGCTGTATTTTATCAACTTGTCCGGTTTTTGTCTGGAAATTGTTCGACGAAAAGCCTGAAGCGGCACGGACTAACCTGTGTCTGAAGCCTTGTCAATCCGCGGACCCACAAGATTTGTCCGGAACGTTTCTCATGAGTATCAGCGTCTTCGTAATCAGGCATCAATGGATCATTGTCTGGAGCTTCACCAGATCCGATTGTCATGTTAGCTGGAAGCGATCCAGTTGGAATCGTTGTGACAATCTGAAATCGAAACATTTTTTGAAGTTCGAGATTTCCGAAATCTCACCTGTCCCCAGAGAAGAGTTCCAACACCGAAAGCCAAACACCAAAGCCATTGGGTGAGGTTCAGTTTGGCAGTGCTGAACCACATTCCTCCGAACTGTACAATGATGACTTGCGAAGCCATTGTTGCGATCCAGATGACGTAGTAGATCGGATTCGAGAACAATCCCTAAAAGAACAAATTAACGATCCATATTTTATTGTTCTCGCTTACCTTGAAGATATTTCTCTCTCCGTGAATTTTTCTGGCGTTAATTTCGTTGAACAATGTCATCATGACGAACGTGTTGAAGATAATAGTGAAGTGAACCGATGGAGGCGAATGAAGTGGAGCCCAACGTCCGGATGGGATATCAAACAAAACCTCTCCGTAGAAGATCAAGACAAACAAAATGACAAGCTGGTAGAAGGCGTGTCCAAGAATGTTTTTGCTCATCGTACGTGAAATGAGTGGCGAGGTTCTTCCGTACGGTTTTCTCTTGAGCAGCTCTTCCGTCGGCATTTCAGTGGCCAAAGCAAGCGATGCAAGGGTGTCCATAATCAAGTTAACCCAGAGCATTTGGACGGCCTTGAGTGGTGTGTCTTGAATAGCGCAAGCTCCGACGAATGCAACAACGACAGCAACGACGTTGACAGTCAATTGGAATTGAAGGAATTTCGCAATCGAGTCATAAACATTTCTTCCCCACATCACAGCCTAAAAACACAAAATTCAAAAAAAGAAAGTGACAATTCAAGACACCTTAACAATCGAGGTGAAGTTGTCATCGGTAAGGATAATATCCGAAGCCTCTTTAGCTACATCAGTACCAGCAATTCCTAAAAACTTTTCATTTCAATAAGAAACGAAAACTATAAAATCATACCCATAGCAAATCCGACATCGGCCTTCTTCAAAGCTGGACCGTCATTAGTACCGTCACCAGTGACAGCGACGACTTCTCGCGAATCGGTGACTCTCGAGTCGATAATACCTTTGACGAGCGTGTACTTATCGGATGGCTGAGCACGAGCCAACACTCTCAATTTTGGCCAAATCTGATCCAGCTTCTCCTGGGATACTTCGCCGTTCTCATCGCGAATACGAGCATTGAAGTCCTTTCCTTCGAGAGCGATGAAGTCCTCTCCTGGTCTCAAGATTCCACAAGCAGTAGCAATCGAGCGGGCAGTGTTGATGTTATCTCCAGTGACCATTCTGACGGTGATACCGGCTTCTTGGCATCTGGTGATAGCGGCGGGAACTTCCGGACGCACAGGATCCTGAATTCCGAGAATCGCGATCGCCGTCATGTCGCCGACAATCTGCTCTTCATTATCCCAATCTGGCTCCGAGTTGTAAGCGATCTGGTTATCTTCGGTCTTCTTGCTAGCTGGAACGTAATCCTTGTAGGCCACACAGATTGTTCTCAATCCATCAGAAGCCATTGGCTCAATCACATCGCGAACAAGATTCTCAGCATCCTTCGTTGTGAACTTCTTGATCTGCCCGTTCTTTCCCATGAACCATTTGCATCGTTTAGTAACAATTTCCGAAGCTCCTTTGCTGAACACACGGTATCCGCCATCAGGAAGGTTAATAACAGTCGACATGCTCTTACGAACAGAGTTGAAAGTGTAAACCTGAATAAATTATTTTTAACAAGGATGGGATAAGAAGAAAATTACCTTTGGAATAGTCTCCTCTGGATGACGATCACGAATCTCCTGATAGCTTTTTCCTAATGCCAAAACAAATCCGAGCATTCCGCATTCGGTTTTGTTACCGAGTTGCGTCGCCTGCTCTCCCAACATTTTCGGCGGAATAACTTGCGACGAATAGCTCGAGTTGATCGAGATACAATCCACCATCATCTTAAGGGTGTTCTTGTCGAGTTGCTCAATCTTGGGTGTCTCCTTGTAGTGAACATCGTTGATGAACGATTGGACGACAGTCATTCGATTCGTGGTGAGAGTTCCAGTTTTATCCGAGCAAATCGACGTGGCATTACCCATAGTTTCGCAAGCATCAAGATGGCGAACCAAGTTATTGTCTTTCATCATCTTCTTAACGGAATAAGCAAGGGACAACGTAACGGCAAGTGGAAGTCCTTCCGGCACAGCGACGACAAGCACAGTGACACCGATGATGAGGAAGTTGATGAAGTGCTGAAATATCAAAAGTTATTCAAATATCCCCCATTTATTTAGATGCGATGCTCATCATGTAGAACGCGTACATGCTCTTTCCAACTGGAAATGACAACGCCACAATTGAATTGGTTGTTTACGCTGAATCTGACATGCATTCAAAATGCGCATTAAATCGCAAAACTGGTTTTGCCAGCTCAACGAGCATTCAATGAGCCTCTTTCAAAAAAGGATTTACGTTTCTTTTTCCAACAAGCTTTCATTTTTGGAAAAATAATATTTCCTGTTTTTTCTAAAGAAAACGTGTACCTGGAAGTCAGCCAATGAGAACGATTTTCCTTCAATAGCATAGCGAGAAATACAGAAACGAATGATGAGAATGATCACAGTGCATCCAGCAACAAATGATCCTAATATTCAAAGAAAAAACATAAATCTTTGGCGGTACACTGGAGTTTAGGAACCTGCATATCCAATCTGAATAGCCAATCGCGTGAGTTTCGCCTGAAGAACCGAACGCTCCTTCTTGTTCGAATCATCAGCAGCCGCATCAATTTTGCCGTTTGCCAATGCCTCTTCACCTTTTCCTAAAAACAAATGGAGTTATTCTCAATTGATTGGTCGCAGAAACAAAACAAACAATGATAAATAAACGCAAATCTCCGATATTTGGTATACCCGGGTAGGTTCGGTGAATCACATATATGAATGACAATTCTAATAGCACATACAAAAACAAACAACAGCAAACATCGCGGCATGGCAGAGTTGTTTGTGTTTTTGTTGTGTGCACAATCAGTATTTCTGGCTACATTAAAAATTGGCAAAACTCACCGAGAAGTGCCTGTGCAGTGCCTTCTTCAGCTCCGCATGCTCCGTCGCCACCTGAAACAACGAATGCACTATATCTAATAGGCGTTTTTTTCTATTTAATAGGACCACAATAGCACAATATGAAAAATGAAATTGCTTCATCTCGCATGATAATCAAAATGAGAAAGACGGTGTTCATGCTCGTGTGCATGTGATTTCTAATCTACGAACATGACAGTGATCATCTGGGATTGTTTGGATCTCTACGGCTGTGGTGCGTGATCGGGTTCCCATCATTTTTTGCATTTTCGTTGACGAAACATCGAAAATTTTTCGAAAAACCAAAAAAAAATAATTTAAGCCTGATAGAAGAAGAAGAAGAAAATGACGACAATGAAGAAGAGACATTGAAAATTGAAAATATAGCGATTGTTTCAAATTATATACTGATTTAACAAAATGTTTTGTATTCGTTAGTTTTTAATTTCAGTGTTTTAAAAACCTCATGTTCCTATTCTCTTAATTGAAAATTCAAAACTCCACAAATTATTCATGCAATTTTTGATAGAGAGAAAGGAAAGAAAGCGAGAAGAGGTTACAGGCACGAAGATAGATCGAGAGGAATAGAGAAAGAAAAGGGGCAGAGATCAAACACATCGCCTGCACAATTCGGTACCATTCATATGGTGATTCTGCTGCTGATGATGCGATTTGATCGACGAACGAGACCGTCGCTCTGTAACATTTCCCAACGATTCTTAAAACATTTTCAAAAACGCAAAAAAAAAAACAATTGGAAACAAAATCCATAAATAAACTATGTGGAGGAGTAGACAGAGAGCCTAACAATCAAAAGCAGTCAATAAATTACAAGGTTTAGTAGAGAGAGAGAGAGAGAGAGAGAGAGAGAGAGAGAGAGCGAGAGAGAGTAATAGAAAGAGAATAATTAGTACTTAATTATGAGATTTATATATAGCGTAACAATTTTTTAACAAAAAGATGACACTGTCATGCGGACTAAAACAACAAGCCGAGAGGTGAGAGCCTCGACATCTATTAATCGCTAAATCTACGCAATTTACGATGAAAATTTTTGGGGAAAAATGAGATTAAGCAAACAATTTTTACAAAGCAAATGATTACAAGTTTACGATTCACGTTTGACTTACCTTCGCGTTTCGCCGTTTTCCGTTCTTCCTCGGCGACCGATTTCGCGGCTCCAAGAAGCGTCATGATGATACCAGTTTGAGAGTTGACACCAACAGCGGTGACAAGCATCTGAAACCGGAATCGATAAAAGATTGAAACACTAGAAATTGCTCATACTTTTCCAGATCCTTCCATAACGTGAGTTCCAGACAAAAGCATCGGATCGTGATCAGGGCTCTTACGAATCTGATCAGATTCACCGGTGAGAGACGATTCATCAATTTTAAGATCATTCGATTGGATTACAACACCATCAGCAGGCAACAGGTCACCATATTTTATCTGAGCCACATCTCCAACCACCAACTCATTGACGACGACCTGCACGGATTGTCCGCCACGGATCACAAAGAATCGATGTTCGGTTTCAATTTTAGCTTGAAGTCCTACAACTCATCGATATTAATTTTTAAAAATATGAGATCGTTAATATTCTCACCTCTGAATTGTCTTTCCTTCGTGTAATCATTGAGAGCAGTAACCAAAACGACAACAATGACAGAAATCAGGATAGCGACACCTTCGATCCATCCAGCATCGTGTTCACCATCATCGACACCAACGGTTTCTTCACCGGGCGGCCGATAGAATGACAAGGCAAGCGAGACAATAGCAGAAACAAGAAGAATCACAAGGGTAACATCCTGAAATTAATTAAATCAATTTTTCTATAATTTTTTGTCCTTTTTGCCAACGCATTCTTTCTCCCCAAATTTATAAAATTTTTATTTCCATGAGAAAAAACGCCGGTCCATTCCGCTTCTAATCCATGTAGATCTACCACACTCGTTCAATCATTTCCCTCAAGCACTTCATGTTAACTTCGTCGAAAAAAAAAACGAAACCCGCAATAACTTTTTTTCCTTTCTAATGCACAATCTCAAACCAACAGCCGAAGAGAACCGACATCGCTCACTCATACATATTCAATGATTTCACTGCTTTTTGTATGTATGCGTATGAGAAACGACGACGACCTCTACGACTAGGACGGACCCCAAAAACCGGAGGCGGACCACTAAATTGTGTCGCGCTTTTGCAACATTTTTCTGCTCTGCAAGTCTGTTTTGAAGTTTTACAAAAAAAAAATGAAGAATAGCGTAGATGGCCACCCATGGGAGATATATTGACACGAATAATGGGCTGACTGAACGGCAAAAAAGAGATCGTAGATTCTGTTTCATGAAACGAATGGCTTATTTATTCCAAAAAATATGGATGACGCTAGATCCCGAGATACCTCAGAAATTCGAATGAACTTGATAGAATATGCAAATGATAGTGTTGAATTATTGAAGGCAACTCAAAGAAGATGTATTAAATTTAGAATTAAAATCATTTCTTAAATAATTTTGCGTAATTTACTATTTAGCATTTAAATTTTGAATTTTAATCAAATTTGCATGTGAATTTCAACGAAATTCTTACTTGAAGTGCTTCCCAAACAAGCTGAAGAAAACATTTCGGCGGATGCGGTGGGATCTCATTCGCTCCGAACACTTCTCGCCGTTTTGTCAACTCGGTTTCCGTATTCGGCAGACCTGAAAATCGAAACAAATTTGCAAATCTCATTGCAATCATTTTACCATTATTGGGATCTGTTTGCAGTTTCTGACATAATCCGTTTATCCCTCCATAATCATTCTCTATTTTCTCTTTTGCTTCGGCGCCTCTGAAATCAATAACAATTTCATCGACATACACATATATCTCTCATTTTTTTCTCATCAAAAGTGTCTCAAAGCAACACAACAAAGAAATGCGAATAGGCACCGAGAATTTTCCGAAAGTTCAAACTCAGTGTTTTGTGCTTCATTTCCCACCAACTTATTTTGTGCCAAAAGTCACCGTCGGTGCTGGCAAACGTCATTTTTTTCGTCTCATCTCTCGTTAGTACGTGTGTCACAGCCACTGTGATGCGTGTTTTTTGTATGTATGTGTGTGTGTGTGTATGTCTCGGCAGTGTATAAGCATCACAACACCGATAGGTTCCAATGCGTTGCTTTCTCGGCCGTTTGGCAGAAAAAAAAACACGACGACTTTCAGATCGATGAACGAGCTTGTTCCCAACGACGCAGACGCAACTTTTGTCACAAAATGGAAAATCATGCTCGTCAAACAAAACGCTGTTCTGGCAAAGATCAGGCGACAACAAAAAAGAAAAAGATGAAGCGGGCGAAGAAAAAATAACACATGTTAATTATTTGATTAATTTCGCCTGTTAAACTCGTTCGCAGTTGCATTTTACAAAACAAAATTCACAGTGGCATTTTGAAGAAGCTGTTAACATTTGAACCGTTTCGCTTTTATATGAGTAGTTATTCCAGACATTGAGGATTTAAATTCGATGAAAAAACGTTTAAAAGGGTAAATTTTCTTCTATTAGTCTAACGTCTCATGGTTCGATTCCCCAGAAAATAATCGGGCTTCATCCGCTTGTTCTTTTATTTAAAAAAAAATGAGCATTAAAACGACACATGTCGCTAAAAACTTTGTAAACTTTTGATCCAGATCGATTTCGCCGCTTAATTCCGTTTTATATGTTTTATATGTTTATTGGAAGAAGTGAGCACATGTCTATTTTGTGATTCATCCAGTTGTTTATTTGATCAAACAATAACTATAATACTCACCGATACTCCATAAGAGCTCGAAGCTCCTCGAGCGATGCTCCATATTCGGGCATTTCGCTGAAAAAATTCAAATAAATCACAATGAAAAATGGGCGACAATTAGGCGTTGATATATGCGAGGCAGTGTCAGCGCAACCGAAATGCAACGTTTTTTTTTTCAAACCAAAAAATTTCGAGCAGTACAATTTTTGTTTTATGTGAAATAGTGAATTGTAATGAAATCAAAGACAAAAGAAGAAGAAAAAAAACGACAAGAAAATCACGAAAAACAAAGAATAGTTGAGATCGAAAGAGACGAAACGCAGTCGAGGCAGTGAACGAGAGGAACCATAAAAACAACATTTTCCTGATAAACTTGACAACGATAACGAGCAAGCGACGAGCCGGCCAACCGACCGGCCGGTGCCACCACTATTGAATAACAATATCAAAACAACCAAGCGTTGTTGGCGACGGCGGCATGATCAATAACAATAATCAGAGGCGGCTCGGCTCGCTTACAATAATGCGACTAAATTTGCCGGGGAACCCCCGATGATGGTGGTGGTGGTGATGATGAAGAGAAGGACAAAAAGAATAAGAAGGCGATGGAGGCGGACGCAATGACGGACAGAACAAAAAATTGTCGAAATGAATCATAGGCGTACGAGGCTGCTCGCTGATGAAACCCATTGATTGATAGATATGAAACAGGGATTGGAAACAAGAAAAAATAGACTGAGCAATGAACAAACAATTGGGTAAAGGTTCATACGAGGATCAAGCTGTTAAGAAACTGCATTCAACATCGATCAAGTCATTTACTGATGTACTGTCGACGTCGCGCCACTACGGAAAATTGGATTAAAAAAAAACAAAATTAGGTTTACACTTTTAGTTTTACTCCAAGACCATTGAAATTTGGCCATTTTTTTGTAGTTGCGCGACGCCGACAATACAGTTTGATCAAAAACCATAATTCTACAATGACAGAAAGTTCGGAGAATTTATTTTACTAAAACAAATGTTAGATCAAGAGTTTGTAGTATTCGTTATAAAAATAGCGAATCAATCTATATCGTGGCAGCTAATTTTATAGGAACTAGAAAGAATTAAATTTAACCATAAAAAAATATTTTTTTATGCGCAATTAAACTAGAAATCTCAATGCCGATGTTTGAGCTTTCCCAGCACAAAAAGAATGCGCAATTGTGATCTAATGAACAAGTGCAAAAAAGCGAACAATGAAAAAGTGAGCTAGAAAAATCGAGTATAACACATTTTCTAGATGTTAATCTCAGGGGATACAAATAGTTTGCCCATTGAATGGGATGAGCTCAAGAAACCAACACATGCACCGTCGGCACCGCCAATCATTTGCATATTTATTGAAGGCCGAATCAATGTGAGGATGAGAATGAGAATTGAACGAATAAAACATTAAACAGAGTGGTTGGCTGACGAAGAATAATGAATTCGAATTTACGTCATTAGATTGTAATGATAAGGCAAGTACGCAATTCAATATTTTGAGACACTAGTTGATCGCAAAAACTCTGATAACCGTGCTAAATACGGCAACGACAGGTATATTCGTACCGGCCAGAACACGCGAAAAAAGATAAGAGAGATATCATTCGTCAAGAATAAGGCGCACTTTTCAAATGTACCCAGAGAACAAATTGTGCCCATACTAGGAATAACGGAAACACGCTTTTCATTTCATAACATAACATGTAACACAGTCCACAAGAAATTAATCCAACGAATTAAGTACTACTTCAAATTCCGTATCACAAATGTTCGTTTTGAAAAAGGTAAATCCAATTCAGCTTGACAGCTTCCAACGTAGACATCCGATGATCACGAATCAATGCAAGGTCGCGCTCCAGGCAGAAATCTCAGCCACCTAACCTCTTTGCAACCGCACCAAAAACCAAAAACTCAACTCCATTTGGAAGCGCAAGATTTATGCAAAAAATAGTTGGGTGTGTGAATCAAGCTTAATCCATTCGTGTGTGCCACGCCTAACTAAAAACGCGAAAAACAACACCCCGCAATCGTGCGTCTATTTCGAGAACGCTTTTCAAGAGAGCTCCCCAGAATGCAATCCGTCAACGACACAAAATTTTTGAAACAAAATTGAGCTTTGCCTTGCACACACCCGATAACGCAGAGCCGACAATCTTCCTAACAACGCTGTAATACTTTTCTTTCGTCAATCGCTGGCGCACAAAGCGCCTAAAGAGCGACAACCTACGCAAAACGTTGATGGAACTAGCTGATATGGGCTCGGTAAATATGCTTATCGCTTCGACGCCCGAAGCACCCAAAAATGCTCGACAGAATTCGACAAGAAAATGCCGAATGCCAACGAGAGCCGCAATTTAATGTGATTCTTAAGCTCGTCCACACAAAATTTATCGCCGAATTTGAATCGGAACGAAACCACCGCAATTTGTTTATAGACCTACCAATTGGAACAAAAACATCAGAAAACGATGCAATTTAATGTGAGTTTTTCAAAGTGAATAGCAAATTCCAGAGTTGACGTCAAAAATATGGAATCAAGGGCAAATTGGCAAATATCTTTAAAATTTCTGTAGCTTTAATCAACCAAAAAAATTTTTAGAAAATATTGCATAAATTAGTTGAGCAAGTTTCGAGAAATCTAAGAAACTAAGAGCATAAACGTTGAAAAACGAGAGAACTTCCGCAATCCGAAAAAAATCATACTCTTGAGAATTCTAAGCAAACTCGAAGGGGAACTGCCTCTAATGGGGGCCCTGTAATGGCAAACGTCAAAATTGGAAACAAATTCGCAATTTGAAATGAAAACAATGCCAAATTAGACGCAACGGCGATAAGAACCGCGAAACGATGATTCAAACTAGAAATATGAGGCCGGAAAACTTATCGAATTCGATATTGATGACGATGATGATTCATCATTGAAATTTTGTGTTCAAAAACTTTTCCATTAAACGTATTAAATTTCAGGTGGAGGGGGTCCGACGTCGTCTTTCAACAATCAAAAAGATGAATTAACAGCACACTCACACACATAAACATAACAAAACAACACTTGAATTGATGTTGAATGGGCTTAAGAAAACAGAAAAAAAAAACAACGAATTGGTATCTAGCAGAAACAATCAGATGCGAACGAACACATATAAGGGCATTCGAGAAAGAGGAACCCATTATAATGAAAAAACATCCAATTCTCGTGGTCCGTCCAACGATTCATCAAATTGGTGATTCAAGAAAACAACGACGACGAACACATTAAATTAGAATGCCGATTTCGAAGCAACGCTTCCAAAATTGAAAGCAATTGCATCTCGGAGCACACTATTCAATAAAAGAACGAATTTGAATTATGTGGAACGAACGAAAAAAAAATAGAGGCGCGCCGCCCGTGACGGCAGGTGGTCAATTCAACACCAACCACTAATTATGAAATATTTCGAAAATCGATTTTCAATGGCGATAAATCAAAAATTAAATTCATGCGCAGTGACAGGCTGGCTAAAAAATAGCAATTTTTAGAATAGCGCTACCAAATATTCAATTCTCAATTGATACAATCGAAATCTAAAACATTGTAGGCACAAACGTTTGATTTTCTCTGGAAGGCTACAATGATATTTCTTTCAAGTTTATTTCCAAACGCATTCCGGTCGGGTTTCTGTTTATTTTTCCCGCAAAAATTACTACGAATTCTCGATTATTTAACGAATAATTGCCCAAATTTTCGAGAAAAGCTTCAAAAAAGCAAAACACAACGTAGACGACGTTGGAGGAAAAAAACTCGAGGTGTTTTCCGCGTTTATTATTCACATCAACACGCGTAGGACCTTGTGCAAACAAAACAAAAGGAAAATACGCCAAAGTCGTTTTTTTTTTGTGAAACTTTTTTTTTGGTCAAGAAACTTTGTTTGACCCACGCGTTTCGACAAAGAAGTGCCACCGAGAAGGGAGATGAAGCGAAAAAAAAAACTTTGCCCTAAACGAAATAGCTGCAAACGAAAATTTGCACACAAAATACTACGTCAGCCATCGAAATACTTCCTTCGTTCAATTCTCCGCCTACCTATGAAGAATCTCAGTTGGCGCAAATTTCTCCCCGGAGAGAAAGCCATTTAAAGCACAGCGAGCAAAATGGGAGGAAAGAAGAGGCAAATGGAGAAGAAGAAGAAGAAGAAGAAGCTAGCCAACCACCAAGGCAGTGAGCACTCAACACAAGACAATCGTCATTTTCCATTGTGGTGCACTTGGGCATTGAAGACTCATAAGGCTTCAGAAAATGGTTGAAGCGCGAAAAAGTCAGATTCACAATGCAAAATGGAAAAATTTTTCAAAAAAAAATCACAGACTGGGGACATGAGGTGTTGTGAGAGCACAGGAAGCTGCATCAATTTTCTCCGATCTTCTCAATGATGTCGTTCTCACACAGCGAAAAAAAGACACTAGCATACACACACACATTACCGAGCCTCATTTATCTCCTCATTTCTTCCTTTAAATTTTGTTCTTTTTTTGTGTTGTGCTCCTGCTGTGCTCAATGGCACAAGGAGGTGGTGAAGAAGAAGAAAAAGCATGAGAAATTTTTTCTTCTTCTCCTTCTCCAATTCGCCTGCCTAGTCCGGGCGCCAGAAATTTTTGAGGGGATGCAAGGAATTGTGCAACAAGACGTCAAAAAGAAGCAGAATGGCCGAGTCTCCCCTCAATTCGACGTCTCAACAGCCGCAGCAGCAGCAGGAGCGGCGGCGGCGGCGGCAGAAGACGAAGCAAGAGTAGGAGCGGGAGCAGTGGCAGCAACGCAAGCGGAAGAATAGGCGGTGTGTGGCGAGAAGAAAAAAAAAACGGCAGAAGCGAAAAAAACACACAGCAGCGCACAAATGGAGTAGAAAAAATAAAAAAAATTCTCATTTTTCGTCAAAAGGATCCCTACGAATTGAATAACGATGGATGGAGCCAAATAGGGCAGTTGAAGATAAAAAAGAAAAACCAGAAAACAAAAACCAGAATCCAATAATAATCATAATCATAGAGCTAACTCACAATTAAACGGGAATATTAATTTTACTTGCAGTTTGCTTGAATTATTAGCAAACATCAACCATATTTTCATCGGTCAATTTATTCAAAATTAGACGAAAATTTATGAATTTTCAATCGAATTTCTAAGAAAGTACAAACTAAAAAAAATGAGAACTTCGTCTTCTTTATAAGCCGAGCCTGGATTTTTTCACGACATTTTAAAGTAGTTTCAAAATTCCGAAGTTTTCGAATTCCAAATTTTGAAGGAATGTTCCGAGAAATTATTTTTATAGTTAAAAATGATTTATTAATAAGAACTGAAAAGTGTTCGAAATCATATATGAAAATTGAAATTTGAGAAGTTTAAAAAATACAACGTATTGTCACTTTAACACGGGGCCGATTTTTGACGAGACAAAAAGTGTCCAATGACACAAAGTTGTAATTTTCGCATTTTTTTTTTCAAAAATCTTCTTTTTCTTAGCGGCGACAAGAACAAAGCCCAAGTCGGACAGGGAACCTATCAATTTTAAATGTGACGCAGCTCTTCAAACAAAATTGGCACCTTTCAATTTGTCAGAACACAATTGGAACATGCTGGTCGCGATGGAATAGATTAAGATTGTTTGATCCAAAACCGAAAGTCAATATGATTTGAGAAATCAAACAACACGGTCGCGAATCAGACAAACCCGTACATATCGCAGATTTCATTATATTGTAACGCTGCAAAAACAAACAACTCAAGATATTGGGGGAAGCGGTGTTTGGATAAGAAGACAAGTGAGAGCAAATGTCGGCACCATTAATTTCTGACAATTTTATTATGACGAGTGGTCGTTTTTGGTGCTTCTGCTTGATGGTTTCCAGAGGAAATCAAGCAGCGCCTCGAATGAAAATAGTATGTAATTATCTGGTGAGGCGAAAATGAAATACGACCACAAGGCACCAGTGAAAATCGTGAAAGCTCGGTGTCGGCTCGGTTATTAATTCGCCGCTAAACAAATTGCCGCCTGTTGGTTTCTAGGGTTTTTTTTTTCATCGTTCATTGGCTTATTTTTCTTTTCCCGCGTCTTTTTTTTCGTCAATCGTCTCAAACGCTACTAAGAATTTATTGCCGAAACAGGCAATAAATTACTTTTTACCGAGACATATTTATTTGACGATTATATCGTCGAAATGACTCAACGAATTATGGTTTTCGACGGCTTTTTATCAAACAATTGAATCTTGATGTGAAATATGTGATTTTCTGGCGGCTAACACTGCTTCAAAAAATTCAAAAGCTTAAACACGAACCTTTTTGATTATAATCGTCTGCTATTGGCACTACGACGAGGGGAACAAGTAGAAATACTTTATGTGAATTTTTGCTCTTGTGCAAGCCCAGTATGTTCCTAAACAAACATTGATTATTTATGGTGAATAAGCAATATTCGCGTTTATATATTCTAGATTATCGACACATAATATTCAGAATTCAATGAACAAGCATGAAAAATAGGAGAAAAAATAAATAATTACAGATTGCGTCAAGTATAATGTACAAAGCGTAGCATTTTGATATCAGTGTTTGCACTAAACTTGTCTACAGTAAACTTTTTGAAAATTAAAACATTTATTTAACTTCTTTCTTGCCTAAAATTCGTATTTTCAGATGGTTTAATGTTTCGTAGTGAGGTAAGCAGGTGTTAAACAACACAAAATTGCAATTCGAACCAAAGTTCAAAATTTTGCGATGAATTTATGTCGTAACAACTAGTTTTTTCCAACGAAAATAATGTAAGTGAAAGTTTTGAATGTATAGTTATTAAAAATTATCGCAGTTTGAGGAAGCATATTAAGGTAAAAGCTTATGATAAACTCATTTTATCACGTGCACCATAGATAGAATAACTGATAATGCGAGACATCTCCAAAGAAATTAGAAGAAATTTTGCAACGTGGCTATATACAATACTACTAATATATTATATGTTTTTTTAACATATACAAACGTTCCTCGTTAATATTATCTGATTCGTAAACATTTAACACCCTTTGAGCTATCCAGAAATCAATATTTGCCTTGTTCACACCGTTCTTGACGCCGGCCAAAGAGGTACAGACGTTAAAAAAAAAGAAAATGCGGTTGAAGTAGTTCTTAATTTTTCTCAGCATATCTTGCAGACCGAATGCAAAGACGATGTGTAAAAAAGCGGAAAAGATTTTTTTTGAAAACGCCGTTTCTTCGGAATTCAATAGTTTTACGAAACCCAAGAATTGATGACTCTCCTATAGATATTGCACCAAAATCGTTTCACTGTCAAACTTTCATCATCCGATTCGTTTCGTTCTCGCCCTTCGATGGACCCTCCTCGGTTGTCCCCAAATTGAGTATCGCGTAAAGGCTAGAAAAAAGGCAAAACGTTAACAAAGCGTTTGGTTGGTTTTGGCGCAAACAGAGAAAAAAGTGTATGAATAAAAAAAATATATATATAGAAAATTTTTGTTCGGTGCGAAATAAATAAATAGAGAAAATAGAATAAAATGAGAGCGACAACAATACTCGGGTTTTGTTTTTTCTTTTCGCGCTCCGCCAATTCTATTTCGTAAAAACATACACTGGGCAAGGGAAACACACAAATTCGGTTTAAAATATCCCGAAACGATTGCTGTTTTAAAGCTCGTTGATTAAAAATCATTCCCCAACGAACATAGAAAAAGCATAAACAAAAAGAGGAAAGCCCGCGAAACAAAACGTTTAAAATTTCAATAAGTGTCGAATTTTTTTGTTTGAAAAAACAGAATTTCCTAGCAACTCAAAGGTTTTCAAATTTCAGCATCTCAATTTGGTAATGAATCTTCGAACCCCTATCGAAACGGGAAAGTAATATCAAACTTGGGTTGAAAAAGCTAAAACATTTAATGAGATCTCTGATCAAATAATTTAATGCTTCATTCGAAAACGAAAAAAAATTCTGAAAAAAAAAAGAGACAACTAGGCAAATTTATAAATAATTCTGAGAAAAACATCGAGGCCTCACGCGTAATGATGATTCAATAAATTTTATCATGTTATTTTCAGAAATATCGTTGATGCCAAACATTTTGTTTTTCTCCAATTATGTTTCATAGGGAATATCTATTTTATTTTTTTTCGATTTTAAAACCTGTCTATGCAATTCAAACTTGTCAAACGTAGATAAATATTTTAAATACGAACCAATAGCAAGAAACGGAGATAAATTTATGGATGTGTTAAAAAACGAGTGAGAAATCCTCAAAATTTGATGAAAATTAAAAAAAACGAGAAGAAACAAAAATGTTCTTAATTATTTTTTTCATTTTCCAACTGAAATTAAATTACTTGGTGACCTTGTTTTGCCGTCTGCTTCTCGGCGCCTCTACAGTCACATCATCAAACGAGAGCAGAATTAATGAAGCTAATTAAGTCACTTAAGAATAATGAAAACAATTGAACTACCCATTAATTTCTGTGGAAAAAAAACTGGAATTTCAGATTTGTGTCTACAAAGAGTATAAACGAGTAAATTAGATTAAAAATTTTCAAGAGAAAATCATTAAATACTTGGAATTGAATTAAAGATGAAAATAAAATGAAATGTAGATTCTTAAATAATCAATTCTGTAAAAGAATGCTGTCTTTCTGAATTAATTAAAATTTCGTGGCATGTTGCTTTTTTTGTTGAAATTCAAAAATCGGCGGTTTTCAAAGCGCGAAAATTGCCGAAAAAAAAGCGGAAAAACGACGCCGAATGCGGAGGAGCAACACACGACTAAGTGAGAGCCCACAACATTTATTTTGCCTCGTTTTCTTGCATTCTCTTCGCCGCCACCACCATTCTTTTGCTCATATGAGGAGCTTAAAGAAGAATGGCAAAAAAAGGGGAGAGAAAGGCGAGAGAAAAAGAACATGAAAAAAAAAACATAAGCAAACGATAGGGGGGTGGTGGATAAAGACTGCGAAACGAGGAAAAAAAGTAGTAATATTTGTATGGGCGGCACAGAAGCAGAAGCTGTCGGAGAACGAGAAGCCGTGGTCGCGCGCGGAGGAACAAGCGCGGAGCCGTCCCCTCTATGTGTGTGTGTGTGTGTGCATGTTGCCGCTGACGCCGTTTACTAGTCACTTCTGAAACGACAACTAGGCTAGTCAATAGAGCCGTCATTTGACGAGTCGGTCGCGTTTTAGAAAAAAAAAAAGAAAGCATGCGGCAAGTGACGAATCAAAATTTTCTTCGTGTTCTCCTTGTTTTCGCCGACGCACGGCTTATTCAAATTCGTCGTCGAAAGACGTGAATAAATCAACGCAAAAAAAATGGACGATGAATTGATAGAGAACCCCCTTCCACCCAATCCTTGTTGTTTTCTTCTTCCTTCTCGATGAAGCCATTTGGTGGAGGAGATTCATCACACTTCGGAAGCCTTGGCAAACGGAAGGCTATCGCAAAAGAGGATTGATTGGTTGACGATATGGTAAGAAGCAATGAGATGAGAGTTCGACGAGCAATTAATCAAATATGGATGGAAGATTGTCGAGCATGAGTGAACTTTGAATCGAAATGAAAGGTAACTTATGAAAAATTCAAGATTTTTTCTTGAAGTTTCCCAAAATCAAAGAACCCTATTTGAAAATACAATTGTAATAGCCGAAATCCGCATTATATCACTACTCAACAAATTGCTAAATCTATTTGTCACAACACTGGCTTATTCTCAAATCCGTTTTAGGAAAATAATGATTTTTTCTATGAAAAATAAATCCATTTCTTTTTTCTCACAAACGATTCAGTCAATTTTGGGCGCGAATTCAAAAAAATTTCGTGCGAAACACTGGCGTAAACGTCTTTGTAAATATCGATAAAAGTTTCAAATAAAACGATGGATGATGACGCAAGAAAATTGAATAAAAAATGTAGGTTCTGGCCACATTTTGGCGAGCAGGAGGAGAAGAGGAACAATAATTGAATAGAATACGAAATGGAAGGCTTTGCACGCCGGGAGCAGAGGAAAAAAATACGAGTCCTTTCCGGCGGTCAAATCGAATCACATCGGCACTCGTCTGAATTCCACTTTTCAAAAAAAATTTTCGCTTTATTCATCTGAAAAAAAAAACACGCATTGAAATCGTTTTTGAAGGCGGCGTTTGAGCAAAAAGAAAACAAGAAAAAAAGCAGCGGCATGGGAGAAAGAGGCTCATGGAATGCGATAATTGAGAGATCAGAAAAGTGAGATGAGCAGGAGGGCTTTGTCAACAAATTCATTCATATTGTTTCATTTGGAAACGAAAATTAAAAAAAAATGAACAGAAATAGAAAAAATAAACAAATTTTCAATGGAAATTTGTTCCTCTTTATCTACATTGGCCATTCATATATCAGATCAAAAAATTCGCTTCGAGATCATCAATGTTGATCTACTATAAACAGAAGCCACAGTAATCTATATGAACTCTAGCAAGATTCAGTGAATCCATTAAGAATCATCGAACCCTAATGGTAGCAAGTTCTAAGTATGAATGACACCCATTAAACATACATATATGGAGCATCTCTCTCTCTCTCTCATTCTCTGCAAATATTCCATATGTATAGTCGTTAAGAGTGCTTAAAATCAATACGTCATAAATTGAAGTCGTCAACGCGTTTTTATAGGGTAAAAACTTGTGCACAGCGTCACTTAATTGATCCTATTAGCTGCAGTTAATACACAAGAATATGAGAGAAAGAATCAAGGGGCTATCGAATGGAAGAGTTAAAAAAAAACGATAATTGGTTATTGAAAACACACAAGGTGACGATCGACGATTAAAATCTCTTCTTTCTGGTCAATCGAGCGCAATTCTCCGCCCACCGCAAACCCAACAATTAATTTGTGCGCACAAGAAGAAGAAGAAGGCGAAGATGATGAGAAGAGAGAAAAAAAAATGAAAGACAGACGTATAGATATAAATTGGGTTTTTTGGATGGCGCGGGGCGCGCGAAATTTAGAATTGACGCAATAAAATAAAAATGGCTCGAGCGATGAGCGCGCGTCACCTTGACAGTTATAGCAACACACACACATACATATACACACACAAACCCAAATTGTTTGCTTTTTCAAAAAAAAAAAAATTTTGTGCGAAATGGTAGTGTGTGCGCAAACTTTAGGCAGCCGACGGCATCATTCCGAAAAAAGCTGTCGAGGTGCCCTAAGTGCCCCCCCCCTCCCCTGCCTCTCAATCGACCCGATTTTCCGGACCATTGGAAATGAATCCGCCTTCACCTTCACCATTGGTGCCATTGATTCAATTCCGTTTTCCACACGCGAGCCATTTTTTTCAAAAAAAAAATTCGTTGTAATCTCAATGGGAAACGCGTCATTATTAATTCGCTGATGAGATCCCCCCTCCACTTCGGATTTCGCTATCAGAAAATAATAAATATGCGATGCCAATTTATTTGAATATTTTTGTCGACCGACCGACGCCCATCAACAATGAATGTGTGGGAAGAATTGCGATACGATGATTCCCACAATTTATTGTTTGGCTATTGATAGCGAAAAAATAATGTTTTGCATTGGTAGGAGTTTTAAAGAAGAATAAGAAATGGGATCTTTTTTTTTTTGAAAAACCGCAGGAATTATTGGATGGAAAATGTCCGCAGCTGGGATTCAATTTATTGAAAAACAATTTTTTTTTGTCAGATGCGACGAAGTTGGAAAATTTCCATTATAAGAAATTCTAATTGATAGTTTTTTTTTTGTGAAATGTCATCCTTTAATTAAACTAATTTGTATGCACAAAACCCAATTCAATTTTCGTCATGTTATTCACACGGTGTACGACGATGATTACGTGTTAAGAAAAAATGGATGACGTTTTTTTTTCTCCCCGATGGAAGGCCGTTTTGCAAGCCAACAAACTGCGAACATCTAAGAGCGAAGAGAGAGAGAGAGAGAGAGAGAGAGAGAGAGAACGAGAGAGAGAGAGAGAAAGAGAGAGAGAGAGAGAGTTTGAATTCCAAATTTCGACGGGACCATGAGAGAATGATTCGAGATTTTGAAAATCGCCTCCTCGCTACGCCTCGTCGTCGGATATCTTTTTTCCTGAAATACGTGCTCGTATCGAATGTCGGCACCGTGCCGAGATCCGATGTCAAACTACATAGAAACATTCCCCCCCCTCAGCTTCTAATTGAAAAATTGCTGCCTCTCTTATTTTTTTTTTCTGAAAAATTAAAGGTCGACCTTCTCCAATTCGACGAACTTTGAGGTATTCCACAATTCCCAGGGTTTCAGGCAAAGAAAAAAAAATAAGAGAATGAGAAGAAGGCGACGATGAAATGGAATGAGGTCACTAATGATTTCAATTAAATCGAGTTCGCCGCTGCAAATCCTTTAAGATTTGGCTAATTTTTTTTCTGTTCGAATCATGTCAAGAAGACGGGAAAAAATCAAGAAAAGGGTCTCATCTTTTTCGAGTATGCCAATGCAGTTTGGCGCGAAATGGCGAAAAATCAAAAAATTTTCGAGCAAACTCCAGCGGGATTCGTTCACTCTGGGGGGGGGGGTCAGAGACGCAGCGTTTTTGCACGGAAGACAACAACAACAACAGCGAAATTTCGGAGTGGTGGGACCCGGCGGCCCATCGAAGGCACAAAGAGAGCAAATGCCAGTCGAGTTGCAGCTCGCGGCGGCGACGAGCCAAAGAAGCAGACGCGACGAGAAATAGTGTGCGGTGAGGTGAGACGCAGCGTTTATCAGCCGGCGCGGCCGACGAGCTCGAGCTCCCTTCCCTTCCCCCTCGTCCAGCTCGTTTCATTTTGCCCACTCTCCCTCCCCCTTGTGCTCACACTCGCCGAAGTAAACCGCGAGCCGGCAGCAGCAGCAGCAGAAGCACCAAGAAAACTGAGTCGCCAAAAAGTTTTTCGCAAGTCTGAAGAGAAAGCGAAGAAGAGGCAGACACCAGTCACGGATAAACCACTTTACACAGACATGTTCACATATTGACAGAAGTGAAACATTTAAAAGTTAGACGGACCATGAGAGCGAGAGAGATACAAGAAAAATGAAGCCAAAGGGGTGTGGGGGTCACTTTTAATGAGATCTTCAATTCGACACATTTTATGATGAGAGTTTAAACTTAATTGCTCAATGAGAGAATGCGATCGAATGTGCATAATGCTTCAAAACCTAATCATCTTTGGGCTTAAATTTCTCTCGATGGGCCATAAATTAGATGAACACAATTCTTCTAAGAAAGAACATCCATTATCTCTTCCTTTGGAAATCGAATTTTCAAAAAAAAAATGTAAAACTTATTGGAGATTCGCGGAACGGGGTTCCATTTTTTTTCTTCTCCGAACGACACTTTTCCGACATCATAAATATTTAAATATTTTGGGGTTCTCGGAATTATGTGGAAAGAGAGGAGCTCAGACAAATTTGTTTTTCATTTTCGATTATCTAAAATGAAACTCTTGCTCTCAGAGATCACGGCAAATCAAAAATTGACCTCTAATTGGCCAATTTCTATTTTTTGTTGCTGCTTCATCTCAGCAAACAGCAATATTCCAAAGTTACCAGAATTGACATCATCATCTTCAAATATTGACACAAACCGAGCGCTGCAACCATTTGACCTTAAACTTTCAATGATCTTCAATTCACATTTTGAGTTTCGAGTTTCGAGAAGGAGAGAGAGAGAGAGAGAGAGTATGAAACTCATTCATTCAAATATGTAGTACTCAAAAAAATGGTTCCCATGGGGGGAAGGGGGAGGAGATTTGAAGAGGAAGCCCCCCCTCCGAAATTCGATATTTCCCATCCATGTCTTTTTTCGGATTCGATGAAGAAGGAAGCTGACAAGAAAATGCACAAGAACATAACAATAGTGTATTAATAAAATAGCGTGTCGTATATACATGTATTTCTCCGGTAATTATATTCGTTTTCAATAAACAAAACCGAAAAATATACGGAAAAACGCGGAAGGCGGGAAAAAAAGAAGAAATTATATTTGAATATGAATCTACAACTTCGAGTTATTCCCAGAAATTTTAAAGCATTATTTGAGCTAAAAAAATTTTTTTAAAGGTCCCTAAAACCATCCAGCAAACTCGAAGATCGAATATCTCTCATGGAAAATATTTGGGCGCGATCTTTTGCCCCGTCGATCACGCTCAATTGCACATTCCCATTCAAATGAGCAGCATTCTTTTTTTTTCTCGTCGCAATTCGTCATAATTGTTTGTTTTAGATTAGCATAAATGTAAAAGTTTTTTCTTTTTCTAGATAATTGTTTTCATATAGCGTTGGATGGAGGAGATCAGAAGAAGAAGCTTGGCGTCGAAATTTTTTTTGCAAATTAAAAAATAGATCAAAAGACTATTTTTGGGGGTTCTCTGACTTCCGCGCATCAATTGGTTTTAGATTCGAATTGTCAAAATCGATCATGTGAGATAATCAATCTTTCGGTTCCTCTGTTCCTCTGGCAAGCTTCTAATAATATATGGTGTCGGCTTGGTGGCGAAACCAACAAAAAAATAATGACATTGGCCATACATTCTAATTATTGTTTTGTTCTCAATAAAAAAAATGCCGAAAACCCATAATTTCCAACAGCCGAATAATAATTGTCGTGTGCGATTTGTTGAGTTCTTGCGAATTGGTTTAGGACGAGAAAATGGAATTTGTGGGTGCGAGGAAAAAAAAAACAAAAAACAAATCGAGGACATTTCGAGCGATGGGGGTGGGGGGGGGGCCTAATCGAGAATTCGACAAAAAAAATGACTCGAGGCATCTGGCCCAACATGAAAACGTACGTCATTTTCGCATCGCACGATTAATCATAGATAAACATCGAAACTGTTGGTTGGGCGAAAGGTCATGCGGGGGGAGTCGAGATTGTTTTTAGAAGCGTCGAAATGCCGACTGATCGAGATCTGCAAAACGAGACGAAACACAATTTTGGTCACCATTTTTTTTCGCCAAATATCTCCAAGACATGAACCAAACATCATCGTTACTGTAATTTTAAATTACAGCGAGTTTGACGGTGAGCGTAGAATATATTTATTCGGTATATTTATTCGGACCGTCGAAATGGGACGTCTTGCGAATACGGAAAATTGGCTAAGTGCCAACAAACAATGAAGATGGTCTTGGTGCAAAACTGAAGTGTAGATTTACGGGACCAAATAGATTAAAGGCGCACCCCGCGCACCGAGACCTCTTCTTTTGGCATTTCGCCAATTTTCCGACGTCGGCAATAAATTTGAATTACCGCTCCAAAAACGTTGGAATATTTTAGAAATCATTTCTAAAATTGGCATTCAATTTTTGCGCCGAAATTCAAGAGATCTGAGGCAGTCAGTTCGAAGACGACGAATTGCGCCACCAACCAGCATGTCTGACTATTGGATATTGCGAAAATGATAGATTGCAAAATAATCTGCTTGTCATTTTTGGAATACGAAGAAACGCGAATTTATTTTCAAACATCGCCGCGCATTAGAAATGTGCTCCTCTTCTATGTGAATGCCATAAATTACTATATTACATATATTATGGTGGAAAATCCAAGAAGCACAAATTTTGAAGGTGGGTGGCTTGCGCAATATTCAATTATATGTACATATATATGGGGTTGCTAAATTCGACTAACATTTTTTTACCAAAGTTCAAAATAGAGTGGATTTGATCGACTTACAGTAAAACAAAGTTGTGATCGAAAAAAATGCGCAGCGGTCTTATGGGGTGGCGATGAAAAAAGTGATGTAATTTATACACATTTTTGGCCTCTTTATTTTGATGAGGCGATAGGCAGAGGGTGGTTGGGGGAGTGTGAGACCTAATCGGTTTATGGTAGCCAAAATTGGAAAATCTACACCATTTTAATGTATGCAAATCGTCGAGACAACGGAAGTGATTGCGAGAGGCAGACAATTCGCATTGGTCACATATTTGTGTACCGAATGGTTTCGGCGGGGGTGCAGATCAAGAGCGGATCGAGTCGCTCAGACTGATGATTATTGTGAATACGAAATTAAAAAAAAATGTAAACACCAATAATAGAAGTTAAAGTTGAGTATGGCAAAGAAAGAAAGAAAGAAAGAGAGAGAGAGAGAGAGAGAGAGAGAGAGAGAGAACGAGAGAGAGAGAGAGAGATAGATATGTTTGACTCCTGCAATTCTTAAAAATAATTATAGTCGGCGTCCGGCGAGTGCTGTACGCGGGTCGATTTACGCGCATGAGCCTTGAAAAGGTCTCGCCACGCGTGAATGCTCATTTTGCTGTTTTCACGCGAACTGCTTCATTTTTCTTGAATTTCCGACGTCATTCGATCAAAAAATTATCGAACCAAAATTTGAAATAACTTGTTAGTCTTTGTGAGACCAATTTGAAAGACGCATTCCCGTATATCTACCCGCGTACAGCAGTCACCGGACGCCGACTATATTGGTTTTAAATGCCTTTATTTCAAACGACTTGACGAAATTTAAAAAAATGTATATATTGACTATCTGCGTCTAGGCAGCAAAAGGTACACGTGATTGCGTACATTGCATTATATCGTACGAGCATTTACTATTCAGTCAGCGATAAATTTAAATCTACACTGATTTCGCAAATTTAAAGGCTCCGCCGACCATATGTGTTTTCATTGCAACTGAATTTGTTTCATGTTAGTCCGTTTCCTTTCCGGCCGGGTTTTCAAAATGAGAGCCCGGCCCTGAGACGTATGTACGGCCTGCTTTTGTGTTTTGAGCAGTAACAAGAGTGATTTTATTGTGGGAATCTGCGGACATTTCCCGGGATGCGTCACAAGAGCCCGTTCGTTGTTAAGAGCGGTGGCGGCAATTCAAACACGGACCCTCAGGGCCGGGATCTGTTTTTTTTTTCAAAACGCTGGTAGCCGAGAAGCGGAAGATTATCCGAAAATATGAAAACGAATATTTGGTCCATAGAAAATTGTTCAAAAACCACCTCGAAAAATGCTGACAATTCATTTCATTAAATCTCGTTACTGTTCGCGAAATTCTTATCAAACTAAACCGAACATTTTGCAGTGCGTGAAAATGAGAATAAAAACAAGCATGAGGATCTTCTGAGAAAAAAAATGCTAGGAGAAGCAGCAGTTCGATGGTGTCGATTCCCATCGGCATTAAAAGCTCAAAGCATATGTGCTCAACTTTTCCATCAAAAACCACATGTTAAATCAATTCCATGTGCAAAAAATTGAGTGTTTTCGTGATGTCGCTGTTTCGAAAATTCGATGCTGAACAAAAACTTGTTTGTTTTTTTTTTTAAATGTATACGGGATTGTCGGATGTGTGAAAATCGATTGGCGCAGCGCCAAAAATGCGAGAGAGCGTTTACACAGTGTGAGACGCAGACAGAAATTGAGGTCGAGGATTAAATGAGGGCAACAAGTATAGAAGTGGAAGAAAAAACACTGATCATCTCAATTAGTTTATTTAATTATTTTTAAATATGATTTTTTGAAATTTCTGAAAATGGATTATGCAAATAGGGTTCTATGCAGATTTGAGTTGTGGCATCGCGAACAGATGCTGAATTCTTATTGCTGATTATTTGAGACGATTTTTCAGATATATGTACCTATCAATTGTGCAATTTTGGGTGTTCTTTGACAAAATCATCGGACCATCCAACGCCAAATCGAATTGGTCTCCCATTCTAACGGCGCCGGAAAACGCGAATTTTCTCGGAAGCGGTCTTGCCGTCTCCAAACTCGCAACAAATTTGAAATAGGTGAAATATTGCGCATTTTTGAATACAATATTATCGAAATTTTCAACAACAATTCGCGATATACATTTTTGCGGTGAGAATTCAATCGTGAGAAGATCTGCGAGATGTTTGAGTATTTTTTCTCTGAAAATTTTATTGATTATATGAAATACATAGAAGTGAGATTTTACTTGTCGAAATTGTTGAAAATCGAAATCTTTGAGCATACACATTTTTCAGCGGATATTTCAGCTTCTTCACACGTTCGATTTGCAGATAATTTCCTTGAAAACAGGGAATCGCGATTCGGGATTGACGTTGACAGTTCGAAAAGAGTTGAGAAAACATCACGATTTGAGATCAACCTTTAAAACCTCTCCAATTTTATAATTATCAATAGTTATCTAGGCATATGATGCCAAATGGGGTCAAGAAGGGACCCGAGTAACAAAAAGGGTCAAAAAGTCAATAGGGTCCATCTTAAAAAAAAAAACAAGACCCCTCTTTGCCAAATGGGACCTAGGCTTGAAATATGAACTTGACATATTTGAGCACTTTTGGAAAATAATTTTCTTACCTCCCTTGTTAGACAAATTATAAAATATTTGCGGTTCCAAAACTGATAAACTATTTGGAATTACTATTTATTTATCATTTTGAGCACATTTTTATCGGATTCGGAAAAAAGTGAGAATGTAAAAAAAAATCAGGCTTAAGACCGAGTTTTTGCTCACAGTATTAACCTACTATTAAAGACCATCGCAAAAAATGAGCACTTCGACAAATTGTGGACCACTGCACTTTTTCGAGGCGGCAATTCAAATTCGAATTTAAACCGTGGGAATTCGGGTACTCTGGATCAGGGCTGTGCGGCAAGGGAATTGCCGATTGCCGAAATTGCCGATTTTTCAAATTGCCGAATTGCCGAATTGCCGAAGAGAACGTTCGATCGGCAAATTGCCGAATTGCCGGATTGCCGAAATTTTGATTTTCGGCAATTTGATATCAAAAAAAAAATCGGCGAAACCAAAATCAATGTCCATTGAATAATTTGGGATACCGTGAAAATTCGGTATTTATATTTCGAATTATCGTTGAAAACATTTAATAGCCGAAATTTTTATTTTCGGCAAATTGCCGAATTGCCGAATTGCCGAAATTTTGATTATCGGCAATTTGCCGAATTGCCGGATTGCCGAAATTTTGATTTTCGGCAATTTGCCGAATTGCCGAATTGCCGAAATTTCCGATTGCCGCACAGCCCTGCTCTGGATAAAGTTAACTCACCATAAATCTATTACATAAGGTGCTCGATTTTTTGCGTTTGTTTTTCTAATTCCTAGTTTGTTTCGATAAATTCGAAAATGAACTTTTTTTCAAAATAACGAATTGCCACAGCCCCATTTGGCTTATACATATTCCATGCTCAGGTTCCATTTGGTAAAATGTATTCGTAATTTCTTTTTTGAAGTAGGCGGCCTACCTGTCCGCATTTCTTCTTAAAATATTTCTTTCAGCAAAATTATTTGCCACCCGAATTGCTAATAATCCGAGATTTGCTTCAAGTTTTCCGCTAACCGTATTCCACGAAGGTCTTAATGCTATGTAGCATTTAATAAAACAGATTGCACGACATACATTTTCGTATTTCCTCCATCTGATAGAATCACAATCGAAGAATTCTCGAATACTCCTTCGTTTTTGAATTCCTTGAATATATTTCTGAATCATCAAATTGATTTGATTCGATGTATTCGTTGGACTTACATCAGATGATCTTCGATTGTTGCAATTTCACCTTCATCATATGCTGAAATATCAGACAAATGAACAAGAGAAAAATGGCAGAATCGCTTGGAAACAATCGAAAAATTCTTCCAAATACTCAAATAATCTTCGGCGTTCACACGCCCATCAGCCATGCAATGCCCTGTTTTTTCAGGTCTCACAAGCACTTCTTGATTGTATAAATGGAATATGCGAGTATGAAAATCGGCAATTGTATTGTTTGGGATCCTAAATCCCTGCTGAATATCGTCATGAAGAAATGTCAAACATTTTGTTTCTGAAATATTTTTTTGAAATTATGATGAAAAATTTAAAATGTTAATGGACCTATTCATGCAATGAAAAAAATTAAAAAAAAAAAACAATTTTTTTCATTTGAATTCCCTATGCACGCACGTCAAAAATTACAAAAAATTGACGCGATATATTGTAATTATCCGCTATTTATTTTCAAAGGCGCAGGAAAAAAGTTGCGCAGGTCACGTCGCGAAGTCGGTACTGTAATTTTTTATTTTTCATTCTATGTGCTATTTTTCCGTATTTTTTGAAAACATTGAAGATTAGAGTAACAGAAAATGAGGAACAGATTTAGGAACGAGTAAAATAAATTATTATTGGTATAATTACTCAATATACTTTTACAGATTTCCAAAAGAAAACGTTTTAAACGCTCAAAAAATCAATAATTCGAAAAATAACAGCCATTAAAAAATACAGTACCGACTTTGCGACGTGACCTGCGCAACTTTTTTCCTGCGCCTTTGAAAATAAATAGCGGAGAATTATGATATATCGCGTCAATTTTTTTGTAATTTTTGACGTGCGTGCGTAGGGAATTCAAATGAAAAAAATTGTTTTTTATTATTTTTTTCATTGCATGAATAGGTCCATAACCATTCTTAATAATAGTCCACAAATAATTTCCATTCTGATCACTGAACATTTTTTTCCAATTCTCGGTGTTCTTCATGGAAGCCTGCCAATTATTCAACTTTCATTCTTCTTCTTATAAGATTTTAAATTCTTAAATACCTGATTGAACATTGAAAACGAAACGAAATCATTTTCATGGAGAAGCTTGAAGAATCTGGGCCAGTGTCGCATTGCTTGATTGTGCGAAACATTCGAAATTGATAGAACCATTAAATTATTGTGCGATTTCTGAATATTAGACACATTTTTGCTAATTATTTTATAATAATTACCGTCGCTTTTTAGTTTCGTATCAGATTTCGCTCAAATCTTGGAGCAAAATTGACAAATGATTTCACATACGCGTAGGCTCCTGAATTATCACGACAGAAGGCAACAAAATATGTATAAGGTACTTTTAGAAGAACTCCAGGTGGAATCTGAAATAACAATTAAAAATTTGAAACATTCCAAATCGTTGACTTTTATTTCGTTTTTCGAAAATTCGAGTTTTCCGTTTTCACTGGGCTCGTTCAAATTTTCAGCGAAACCACAACTGAAATCAATTTATTTTATAATTTCGATTATTAATTTACCTATATCCTTCTGCATTTCTAGATAGTCGAATATGTCCAGAATTGAAAAACTCAACCATATTCAGCATTTCAGAACCACAAGCGACCCTTTTCGTTTTTTTTTTTTGAATAATATAATATGCAGTTTATATTTATAATACCTTTTCCTTTTAATTATTTGCTTCAAATCATTCGGAATATTTCTAATAATATAAGGTGAGCACAAAGTATGTTCAATTTCGGTAGCATCTTCAAAAATTGTATTTTTTTCTGATAACTAAATTTAAAACCCCTTACTATTAAAAGACCCAAAATTATCAAAGTATTCAGTTTTTTCAAAGTCGTTTTTCGAATCGTGCGGTGATGTACAAAAAGTCCAAAAAGAAATTAAAATAATGAGCATAACTGCCGAAATAGAGATGAAGTTGAGCATTCTCATGGTAGAAATGGTTAAAGAAACGAAATGTTTCTAAATAGGTTAACTATATGTAAATTTGTATCAAATGAGGCGTTTATAGTGACATGAAATGCGAATGAAAATAAACAACATGAAAATGTAATAAAAGTACATAACATATATAACATAAAAATTGAATACTAGTAAGCAGTATTTACAAATTATGAGCTCTAAATTACAATTAAAATTTAAAAAAAAATCAAATTTTGATTGATCTTGTGTAGTCGTACTCGATAGTCGGAATTACAGCCTGCAATACATGTTTTTTATACTAACAGTTTCGATCGATTTTTTTTTAAATTATTATATTTATCTTAACGGATATCGGTATAATTCAAAAATCCTATTAAAATTTGCAGCATTTGTTCAATTAAATTTATAAAATTATGCTTACCTGTACGAACTTCAAGAAAAGCAGGAGGTACTCATGGACATTGAGTTCCTTTCCACTATCAGCATATTGATTTATTAGGCGTTTCATCATCTAAAAACTCAATTTCAAAATTACATTTTATTCTCTTCAAAGATTTTCTACTTCAGCGTGTTTACAAGGATGAACCGTTGGCATGTCGCAGTCAATTGATGTATGGGTCTCAACAGTGATCGTCTTATTTGCATGATCCTAAATATTAATAATGGGGAATAGCGAAGAAAAGGATATTCGATTTAGTACTGCTGAGAAGTCTTCGTAAGTTTGTTCAACCGTTAGTGGCTTTCGATTTTCGTCGTATCCCATTAAGTACAAGCGCGGGACCTTCAATGAATGTTGAAAATAACACGAAACAACAAAAACGAAATTACTTGATAAAATTTGTCATAGCAAATATGAAGATCATAAGTACGCGGTTTTTCAACTTCAACATTCTGAGTTGAGGAAGGAGTCGATGCAATGAATCGATTCGGATCAATATCCTCAAGTCCTCCAGATTCAACCAGATCGTCAAGGTCGATGGCTTCTTCCTCGTCTTCATTCTCAGTGGTTTTCTTCAAAAAATTCAAATTTCCGTTTTTACATTTAATTTCAGCTAGAAATTGTTAGTATTTGACAAAACATTGGAAAATCGTCACGTAATTCAAAAAATAACCCGACAGACGACCTTTTGGGCAATATTTTTAAAGTAGAAAAAAAATGAAAATATAATATCATAAATTTCTCACTTCTTGTTCGAGCTCGATCACCATTGGTGTTGCAACATCTTTTTCAGCACTATAATGATGAGTGTCAACCCATTCTCCGTCGGCGTCGCCATTTTCGATACCGTCAATTTCCTGACTGTTTATTATCTTAAATCAAAAAATAAAAATTCCTATACTGAAAAAGAGTAAAACCTTTTCCAACTTTTCGTCGTATTCCATTTGTTTGCACCTTTTGTGGCATGGAACATTTCTGGTTATCAGATATTGCTTATCATTCGGTAAAAACGGACGATTCTTTGAAGGATTAGCGGCTGGCGCCCATTTCCATGTTGGGCAGTGATGTACCAAATGATCACCGGCGGCCACAAATTCTTCCGGTGTTAAAACACCTGTCTCCCTAAATTTTAGTGGTTAGTCATCGAAGAGTGTCATAAAATACCTAAACTTGCTCTCTTTGAGAATTGGCGTGAATCGTTCGCCAATATTGAGAGCTACGCTTTTTACGTTGTTCACAAGATTTTGAAGATCCATTCTGAAACGAAAAAACCTTAAAAGTGTGAGACAGGTGGAAAAAATGAAATCATGTGAGATTTCAAGCAATTGCAAAACGCATGCGGCCGGGAAGCAGATAACCGTGCCGAGTTTGCAGTGGGCGGAGTCACATATTTATTTATTTTTTCGTTTCTCTTTCTGGACATTTCTAAAGCGATTTCTGCATTTCTGTTTTGTATTTCTGCTGATAATCACGACGAAAAATACATTTCAGGGATGGAAAGTGAAAAGAAAGATGAATTGAATACTAATTCGCAGGTTAGAAACATAATAATTTATTTGAAATTATTAATTTAAAAATAATGTTTAAAATGTATTAAACTAAAAGGGTCACGTGCTAGAATAATTAAAAATTGTGTCAGAATTCCGTGGAAGGTCTCAGAATGGATTTTGTGTATTCAGAAGATGGTGTTTGGGTATGGAATCATATATGTATAACAATATAATGAACATTATCTTCTAGATGAGTCTGGACAGAAAGAAAAGAGAGGAAGAGGTGAAAAATACCGTCGAACACGTGCTTCTTCTTGTTGAAAAAGATGGACTAGTGGCGTTTCAACAAAAACTGCCTGATTCTGAAAGCGCTGATCAGCCGAAATCATCAGAGGAACTCATTGAAAAAGCACCAGAAGCTGTCACAGAAGCACATGAGGTTGCTTCAACTTCTAAAGATCAATCGGACCGTATTGAAACTGGAGTTGAAGCGAAAGAAAACTTGGTTGCGACGAAGGAAACTCCGCCAAACAAATATTTTAAAATGAAGAAGATTCACTTTGGAATTATTGAGTACAACATCATAACCCAGAATTTAAATGGACCATGCCCTTTGGTTGCCTTGATTAATGCTCTCATTCTTAAAGGTAAGCTTTTGAACCAAAATGTAAATAAATTATGGTTTTTAGGCAAAGCAACAATCAATGAGACTATCGTTCGCGATGACTATTTGGTGAATTTCCTCAGCAATTTGCTCCTAGAGCAACCGGTTGCGGAAGATCGCAAAGAGATATTCGAAGCAAATCTTCAAGATGTACTCCCAATGCTTCCAAAAATTGTCAATGGGCTCGATGTAAATATCAAGTCAGTTTTATTTAATCAATAGTTTTCTATTTGTGCTTGTATTTAAGGTTTTCAAATATCACTGATTTTGAGTTCACTACCGCATTGTCACTATTTGACCTTCTCAACGTTCCACTTTATCATGTTTGGCTTCCTGATCCGCAGCTTACGATTATCTACGACGTCGTGAAGAACTTGAGCTACAACGATCTGGTAGTCAGAATGTGCAATGATGCAGACCCAAATAAGGCGTTCCTTGAGGAATTCTACAACGGTAGCTATTCCGATAATAACTCTTTAATAGTCTTTGTTTTAGATTCTCTCTCTCAAATTACGTTCCACGGCTTGAGCACACTTGTGTCTCATATGAAAGACGGAGAGATTGCTGTTCTTTTCCGCAACAATCACTTCAATACTATTTTGAAGCGCAGGGTTTTTTGTCTAATAATATTTATTATTAAAATGTATAATTTAGGATGAGATTTTCACATTGGTAACTGACGAGGGATTTGCCAATGAAAAGAATGTTGTCTGGGAGTCGCTGAGCAGCATTGATGGAGATTCATTTTTCGTTGACGCGGAATTTCACACTTACAGGTAATTTTGTAGAAAAACAGTATTATTTCTTTTAATACGCCTATTCGCCCATTGTAAATTCCGAAAAATTCACCAATTATTTTCAGAGAAGCTCCGCCTGAGCCAATCGCTGCAGTTACACCTTCCAACGAAAGGTAAAAGTACATTGTACCTTATCAAATCTAATATTTCTATTAATAGTGCTCATATTATCGATGCTCGTGATCAAGAAGCTATCGCTGCAGCCCAAGCGGATCTTGAAAGAGAAGCCGCCACACCAAAGAAAACAATTTCTAAAAGCACAACTAATGAAAGTGTGAAGAGCACCAAAGAACATCATAAGGTTAGAATATAATATATAAAGAAAATATAATTAATACGATTTTTGCAGTGTATCGTCATGTAAATGCGTTTCGATTTATGTATAAATGTCAAATCCAATTATTTGTAAATTTTCTAACTTATTGTATAATTTACTAACCGGTACTGGCTTTATACCATGTCGCAAATAATAAAATGATATCATAATGAGTTTTTTTGAATTTATCTTTCTTTTAATTTTTATCTGGAATGATTCACCAATTATATTATTTCAAAAAATTTGTGTTTTAATGAAAAAATAAAAATTTTACACTTTAGACTAGAAAATGCGCCCAATATTTCGAAAACTTGGAAAACTGATAGTTGGAACTTGTGCGGGAATCACGTTTTCTGATGTTGTTGGACATCCGGCTCAAGTTATAGGTTTTTTCGACGTTTTGTGGGTTTTTGTCGTGCATGAAAAAATTTATCAGGTCTTTCAATGTTTCCAACACTTCAAGGCGAAGATGCGAGATGGTGGAAACGGGATTTCGTGTGGCTTTCAACGTGGTGCCTTTATGATTGCAATCCGGGAACTATATTGACTTTTATGTGAGTTTCGTATTTTTTTCCTGATAATAAAACGAAACGATTTGGAGCGTTTCATTTTTTTCGAAAACACAATTTAAAAATTGCTAACAAATTCGTGTTCAAATGAATATTCATAGTTATGAAATTATTCAGATCTAGGAAAAAAAACTTTTAAAACATGATTTAAATCTGGATTTAAAAACAGTTTTTTAGTTTTTGAATGATTTCTGGATTTTTCCAAAGTTTGAAGAGTTCCACTATATAAAAATGTGTTTCTTAAAATTTCCATTCAAAACATTTAAATTTGGTGAACGTATTTTTTTGACAGATATTCAATTTCAAACGACTTATCGAAATTAAAAAAAAATGTTGACTCCGAGTCAAGTGCCCTCTTATATGTTTGATTGTTTGAGGAAATGTGCTAAACTTACAATTTCAAATAAATATTCAATTTGTAGGACACGCAATCGATGTTCTGAGATACATATAATTACATTATTATTCAGATGTCCTCGTGATCCATCTTCAATTCACATCAAGCGTGTTACGGCTACTGAAGGAAAATTCGTGAAGCCCGAACATCGCGATGTTCTCACACAAATCCCGAAAGGCCATTATTGGATGGAAGGCGACAATCCGGTGAATCGCAACGACAGCAACGTTTATGGTCCTGTTAATTCCGGTCTCGTTAAAGGACGAGCAACTCACATCATTTGGCCGCCGAACAGATGGCGGCGTCTTTAGAATCTCAGATTGACCACTAATTATTGCCAATAAAAACTGATAGATTATATGATTTATAATAATAATAATAATGTTTATCACAGTTTTACAAATAGTCATCACAAAACAAGTTAGGCAATATCTATGGTCAAATTATTAAATTAATTAGTATTCAATAGTTATGGTTTTCGTTTGAAGGTACTCATTCAGGGCTTCTTCTCCCATATCCTTTCCGAATCCGGACTGTTTGAATCCACCGAATGGAGCAGCAACGTCGGTCTTCTGGTAGGTGTTGACGAAGACAGTTCCGGCGTGGAGTCCTTCAGCGACTCGGAGGGATTTCGAGGCATCCTAGAATGCAATTATTGAATTTAGTTAATATCGAGAGAAGATGTCAAACCTTTGTGAAGACGCCAGCTGCTAGACCGAATTCAGTGTCGTTGGCGCGACGAAGAACGTCTTCAACATCACTGCAAAAGCGTACATACGTAGAGAAATCTCGGATGGGTTGAACTTACTCATCATCGAAGCTCGAAATGCACATGATTGGTCCGAACGATTCCTCACGAGCGGCGAAATTCTCATCATCGATGTTGGAAAGAATGGTTGGTGGGAAGTAGAGTCCCTCACGGTCCAATCGAGATCCTCCGACCTCGATTTTGGCACCATCCCTCACAGCATTTTGCACGTACTCAACAAGCTTATCCAAATGAGCCTTGTGATTTTGTGGTCCGTGAGCGGTAGAGCGATCCAATGGGTCTCCGATGACATAGGATTTGGCTTCAGCGACAAGTTTTTTGACGAAATCGTCGTGAATCGACTTGGCGATGAACACACGGCCGGCGGCGATACAATTTTCGCCTTTATTGAAGAAAACAGCACCGCATGCTTGTTTGACAGCCTTCTCCAAATCGGCATCCGGGAAGATGATGAGCGGCGATTTTCCTCCAAGTTCCAGCGAAACCTTCTTGATGTTCGATTTGGCGCAACTGCAAATTTTATAAATCATTGAAACCGCATTCGAAAATCAACAGAATGTTACCTTTCCATAACAGTTGCACCAATCTCCGTCGATCCAGTGAATCCAATCTTGCGAACGTCCGGATGACCAGTAAGCGCGTTTCCAACAAGACTTCCCGAACCGGTGACGATGTTAATAACACCTGGTGGAATTCCAGCGAGAACTGAGAGCTCTGCGAACTTGAGAGCAGTCAATGGGGTGACTTGCGCCGGTTTATGAACGACCGTGTTTCCAGCGGCAAGACAAGCGGCCATCTTCCATGAGAGCATCATCAATGGGTAATTCCATGGTGTAATAAGTCCGACGACGCCGACCGGCTCGCGAAGTGTAAGACACAAATTTTTGTTTGGTCGAGCATTCGAAATTGGAATCGTCTTTCCTTGAATCTTGTCGCACCATCCAGCAAAGTATCTCCAGACATCAATAGACATTCCGACGTGAGTCTTCAATGCCAAAGTGTACACGGCTCCGGCATCGATCGATTCAAGTGTCGCAAGTTCCTCCTTGTGCTGCTCCATGAGATCAGCGAGCTTATAGAGTCTCTTTCCGCGTTCTCTAGCCGACATTTGACGCCATTCTCCTCTCTCGAACGCCTTCTTCGCAGCTCTAACCGCCCGATTCACGTCATCGACACTGGCTAGTGGAAGAGAGCAAATTGGCTTTTCTGTAGCCGGATTGATGGTTTGGAATGTCTTTCCACTTGACGAGTTAACGAACTTTCCATCGATGAACATCTCGTGTGGGAACTTGAGCTCCATATTGTTAACATTCAACACAATTGGATCGTAGTCGATCGAGATTTGATCCTCTCCACGCAATTTACGAATGACGACATTGATGTTCTCGCCGAGAGTTGGGGCCATGTAGACTTGGGTAGCTTCAAGTTCGGCACCAGTGTGAAATTTGATCTCTTCGGCTAATCTTGTGACGTCCGCCGATGAAGCACCAGATTCGAAGAAGTCGGTGTCATTGTTGACGGAAGCCTTCAAGATTCCAGACCAGATTTTCTGAAATCAACATTTTGCATTTTAAATTTGAAAAGAAGAATCTATACCTTCAGTTTATCAACAACAATTTTCTCGTCATCAGTGAGAACAAGCTCCTGCATTTGATCAGCACCTTGTCCGTATTTGGAAGCTGGCACAGTCTTTGTTCCGATCTTGATAGTATCAACAATCACCCATTTTCCATCGCTTCCTGGCAACAGAAGTCCTCGGTCTTCCACGAGCACTTTGCCTCCTGGCACTTCCGGAACTGGCACTTCTACAGCATCCTCCGGAAGCTTCTTTGGCTTCCAAAGTTTCGAGCCGAAGAATGTCACTTTCTCGCCATTTAGAATTGCCCATGCTCCCGGAACTTTATCATTTCCTCGAATAAAATTGTGAAGCTCTCTTTGAGTTTTCTTCCAGTCAATTTGTGCAAGCTCCGGCTTTGTGGTGATGTATGGATCATAGCTGGCGCCATCTTCGGGCTGCACAATTCTTGGTGCTTTTCCAGCGGCGATTAACTCAACAGCTTCAGCCTGAATTGTTGATATCAAATGAGTTTTTGAGTATCAATGAAAGCTACCATCGCAGCGACTCCAGCGGGATACAAGAACCGTTTGTAGAGAGAGTTTAGAGTATCATTTTCCTCAACCTTGCATTTTTTCTGGAGAAGAAGCGGTCCAGTGTCAAGACCATCGTCAGCCCAGAAAATTGAAAGGCCAGCCTCCTCATCACCATCAATCAATGTCCAGTTAATAGCAGAAGCTCCTCTAAAAACTTGAATGTTTCAATAATCGTCAAAGATTTTCAAATTCTAGTAAGTGACGTTGAATGTCTCGTTTATACAATGTTATTTTATTGTGGTTTATCAATGTTCAATCAAACGTTGACTGATCTTCGATTTGTGACGTTATGAAATTTCGTTCAAGTGTTCTCAGCAGATGGTCGTCTTGATTCTGATCAATGGTAATTGATATTCAGATCAGATAAACGGTTTTTAATATTAGGTTTTCTTTCACTGTGGGCCATATATTTATATGGGGACCCGTTCTGCACATTGAGGCCCTTAGCAGTACTATTTTTCAATGATGTTAGAAGGTAAATTTCCATTCTAAGAAATTATTAGATTTTGGGAATAAAGCTCGAAAACAACTAGTTTTTTTTGCAAATTGAACATGATTTTCAAGGCGTTTTACAGGCTTCATTCCCGAAAAATGCATAGTACTCCAAAATCAAAAAAAAAATGAACGGACCAGAAATGAATAGGCTCCACGCAGGAGGTCTTGTGTGCCAGAACCCGCGGCGTTAGTTTGCATTTTCATATGTCGGGACCTAATCTGCGGGCTAGCCATCAAATCGATCAAACACCAAAATTGGAACTCGCAGCGATAATCTCAGATTCTAATCAAAGCGGCACAACAAACGATAAAATCTCGGGGAATACCTGTGCTTCGGCAGAATACTCGGATGATAGATGATACTTTTGAGTGGCGGCGCTTCGGTGATCTCGAGTGGAATGAATTGGGTACAGAATGGGAGAACGTTGAGCTCGGCGCCGTACGATTTGTACAATTCAAGCATTTCGGGAAGCGTCTCGAATTTGCCAGTCGCGGGATTCTTTTTGCGCCAACGCGCCGGTTTTTGAACTGGAACACCGTCTTTGGCAGCTTCGATGGCTGAAAATTAAAACAAAATTCAAATTCAGAGTGAGATCAATACCTAGAAGGTCCTCGCGACCATTCTTGTCAGGAATCGTGAAAACAACGACAATCTCATGCCCATTCTTACGAAGTTCCTTGTAGACATCGACTCCAAACGCTGATTGACCGATGATAGCAATCTTCATGGCTGAAATTTGAAAAGTTTATTCAAATGTATAGAAAAAATATGAAATTCTACGAGAAATTATTAAAATGAATAATTATGGATGAAGTGTAGGCGGAGCTTGCTGTATTGTAACATCGTTTGCAAGAATTAAGTGGATATTCCAAAATAGCGCATTCTCATTCATTCGCAATGGAAACAATGAACGTGATCAACAATTTGCAGTGTTTAAACGCAATTTTGCAATCAGTGAGAGTCACGTGGAGCGAAAGATCACAATTGTTTTCAAAGTTCCGATGTTTGACCGTAGAGTAATTGATGTACTGCTAGTAATCCAAATTAATCAAATCTAACAAACAAAGTATGTTGATAATCACATTTGCCCAATCGAAGTTGAATGAAAACACACGCAGCAAATAATTGACCGTTAATCGACAAGGAGATTCGAGAGATCACGCTGAGAAAAGTTCAACGGGTTTGAATTGCTTGCGTTTTCGTTGGTAAATCGTGTTAGGAAAACAGGTCTTATATATGCATGTTATTTTTGAATGTGAACAATCTCTAATACGTAACGAAACTATTGAACAATCTAAAACTGATAATCACATCAAAGAACGTGGTTGGTACAACTCGTAGAATAATAAAAGTTCAAATGCATCAAAACACTTGAGAGAGGTTTCCAGATGAATACTTCAATTTTGGAATGTTTAGTATTTGTTAAAAATTGATCTAAATTGAGATAATAATTATTTTAAACTCCAACTCATAGAAATTGATTTAGATATGAAAAAAGTGTGTTGCTCACATGAAACCAAACTAGATATTCGACAAAGACAATGTGAACCTCGCACGCACCCAAAACAAGCGACGATGAATACGGAAGTCGTCCGCTGATCTCCGAATATCTCGATGGAATCGGGTGTGTGCGCTGCGCGCGCTGATCCGACACAGATATCGCTGGATGATTAGTTTTTTCCGCTCGCTATTATGATGCAAGTGTACAATTTCAACAGTTTGATTATTATGTTGCGTTATCAGCAGCCTTATCGCCACAAATCGCAGTGAAATGGTGTATTCCGAAAATAATTCTGAAATCTGTATTGGGGAAAAGCTAAGGAGATACGCGTTTTTAATCAGAATATCGTTTTGAAGTCAATATTTTGGAAGTATTTCATTGAAATGGAAATTTCATTTTTGGCATCACGAAATTTGATCTACGATTTTGGCGCATACTTTGATTTAATTAAAACCAACTTAGCATTAAGCTGCAAATTTAAATTAATATTATAGAAATTGGAATAATTTTTAAAGATTTTCGACTTCCTTATCATATCAATCTCATCTTCTGAGAATCTTTCATGAAGTTTTTCTTTATGTGTGCATGAATCCAAGTTCCTCTGAGCTACTTATTCCATAATTTTTCCTACTTTCAACCAGATAATACTTTTTCACTGAAACTAGAAAATGAACAAAAATTGGCTAAAAAGTTAATGAAAAATGGGTCGTACTATGGAAATATCTAACCATTTTTCATTCATTTTTAAACAATTTTTGTTATTTTCTCAGTCGCACTGTGTAATTCGAAAATTCAAGAAATATGTCTATTCTAGTCACATTTATATTCTACCGGATGTTTGAATCGAGAATTGGATGGTTGCTATAACAATTGCGTAAAATTCTATTGGCCAATTGTTTCACTTCTCTTCAATTTTCAATCATTTTTTCTTTATATGTAGTTTTCCATAAAACTGAACAACTTTTTATATTTTTTACCTGAAATCTCTCGCACTTTTCGCAAATCTTCAAAAATTCGAAATAACTTCAAAAAGCATTTAATTAGTTACTTATGAAATAATGCGAAAACAATTTAGATATAATAATAAATACTAGTTTTATTTAGTGCAATCGGATCACAGAATAGTTTTCGGCAAGAAAATAAAATCAATCATGGATTATTGAATAGTTTTGGAGTGTTTTTGTCTGTCATCGGCAAGACTATGTACACGTTTCTAGAAATTTGCAATATAGAATAAAAACTCTAAAAAATGATTAGAATAGTAAGTAACGGAGGATTAAGCAAATTATTGCGATGAATATGATGATCGCCGAATTGAATAGTTTTCTCTCCCATGGCTCAAGCATGTAAATTCCGGAAACCAGAATGTATTGAAGGTAGATCCATTCGTGGAATGCCATCTGAAAACACGTGAATTTTATTAAAGTTCAAATCTTAAGCTAATCCAATTGCAAAGTCTGTTTACAAGCTTTTTTTTAATCCAAAAAGTTTCCGAGATTGTCAGCGTCGCGCAAAGTCGACAATAATAGTTTTACATTAATTCTTGTCTCTATTTCGAAAATTTCAATTTGGTCCCGCATTTTTCTTTCTCATTTTTCATTTATAGATGTTTGATCCTCAATTCCCTTTTAACTTGGTCAGATTATTTGGCTTTCTTTTGTATGTTAAATGCAGTTTAAAAAAATTTTTCCTTTTGTAACTGCGTTCAAATTTTATAATGTTTTTGTAATGAATTGCTCTATAAAGGGTCAATGCAGATAAAATTAAAAAAAAAGGAAAAATTATATTTTTCTTTCTCAAAAAAACCGCCTTGCATAATTGTGGACTATCGCACTTTATCGAGGCGGTAATTTAAATTCGAATTTAAACAGTGGGAATTTGGCTATCACAGGTAGTGAAGCTAACTTTTTTGCGATGGTTTTTTCAGCATAGTCCCATCTCTTCAAAATCTCAAAACTTGTTCAGATATTGAATAACTTATAAACAAACAGTTGAAAAAAGAAAAAATTTTTAATCAATAATGGCTAACAAATTTCGAAAAAAAACTTTTCGCAACTTTTAAGCACAATTAGCATAACTTCTAAGCTCGGGCTTTGTTTAGAACTTATTCAATATCTGAACAATAGTTGTGAGGTTTTGAAGAGATAAAAACAATAACACTATGAGCAATGCTTCTGACGGACAACTAACCGGCGGTGGATAAACTTTTTTGAATTTGCTAAAATCTCCGTAATCATTTTCGAAACCCGCATCGTTCTTGTGAACCTTTCCAGACATTCTGTAAAAAAACGCATTTCTTAAAGAAAATTAAATATAGACGGAAACGAGAAAAATTTTGATCGCGCGTTGCTTATCAAGCAGTGGTGCCATTTATCTATCAACTTTAGAGTATTTGTCACAGACAAATATTTGACTAGATCATTCAAAGTCCAAAAAAAATTTGACTAGGAAAAGCGCACGGAGAGATCAAAAATTTGGGCAAATTCGAATAGTTCTGGGGAATCCTTTCAATATATCAAGTATTGAAACGAATGAGAGAAAACGACAATTGTCCATTTTTCGATAAATTGTATAGGAAGCAAGAGATATCCTTGAGAATGAGCAGTCAAAACGAATACAAAATAAGCTTAAAAACATTTTGAAATAGGGTCATGCTGAATATAACACATACTATTCTTGACAATTTTTTGGCAAACTTGTTTAAAATGAGGCAAAGCAGAAAAATTAAAAAAGAAAAATTATGGAAAAAATTCAATGTAAAAAAGGGAAATCAAGAAATTTAAAAATCATCATTTTTCTCTTTTTTGCATTGAAATTTTTTCTCTTTTCCTTTTCTCTTTGGCCCGTAATAGATTATTGTCTGTCAGTTTTGAACATTTTTTCTCGTTTGAATCGAACAAAAGAGACTTTGAAATACTCTCACATTGCTAGAAAACATTTCGTCACATGAAGAAAGGAACTATTCACGATATTTCGTGGTAAATTAAAATGATTGTTTATCTATATTTAATTTCACGCTTAATTTTATTTATTTTCCAATCGATGCCATAGCATTTTCAATAATAAGCAATTTGAAAATTAATTTTCGAGGTAAATCCCTAGACAGCCCAAAAAAGCCTAGTTTTTTTCTAGAGTTGCAACCATCTGCTCATTCTTCAATAGTGAGCGATAATTAATATTTTATTCGAAAATTAGGATAATCGCAATGACCAAAATTGCCATAAAACTCTTTAAAATATTGATAACAAAAAAAATGAAAATTTGGTGACTAATATGCAGAGGGTGCAGAGAAATACAGATGTTCAATAGAGCGTGAAAAACGCGAATTTTTCTTTTTTTTTAATCCTTATCCAGAAATGGCAAGAGTTTATGTAAATAATAATGTGATTTTGAAATTTCATTGATATTATTTGGAGCTTCCGTTTCATTTTATTGATTTCACATATATTTTGATAAATTAAAGGCCAAACATGAGTAATTCAACTCCGGTGTGTCGTTATTTTGCGAATGGTGCATGTGATATGGGAGATTCTTGCAGGTTAGCACGTGGAATGGGTTTTCCTTTATTTTATGTTTAGGTACTCACATGATCGAAGTTCTGTGAATTCGCAAATTTGTCAATTTTACGCCATTGGAAGGTTAGAAAAGATTTATTGATTGAAATGAAATTATAGTTTAGGTGTTCGTTTGGAAATCGTTGTCGATTTGATCACCGAAAACCAAACTCGCAAAGTCCAAGACCAACTACTAGCAGTTCAAGACCGACCACTAGTACTGGTGCTGCAACGCCGAGGGTTGTAAAGCCACCAACACCTGCCGCCATTCCGAAACCAGGATTGAATGTTCAGGCACCCGAATTCATCCCTAGTTGGAAAAAGAATACTGGTTTGTGTCTTCAATGAAATCCTAAATAATGCCAATTCGTTATATTTCTAGTGAACAGCTACGCCGCTGCGGCCGGCGCTTCAAATTCGGCCGAGTATTTGGAGCAGAAACGACTCGAGAACCTCGCACTTTGTCCATATTTCGAAAAAAGTGGCGAATGCCCGCGCTCAGAAACATGCGTATTTGCCCACGGCGATCTCTGTGATATGTGCAATACATGGTGCATGCACCCGTTTTCAATGGATAAACGCAACGAGCATTTCAAAGTCTATTTTCGTCTTCTTCATTCGCATTCCTCTCTAATTCTGCTATTTAGGAATGCTCGTCGAATCATGAGAAGGCAATGGAAATGGCATTCATGGAGCAACAATCATTGGAGAAGTCGTGTGGAATCTGCATGGAGCTTATATTTGAAAGCGTATGTTATTTAAGTAAAGAAATACCAATAAAATTTAAGTCGTAGAAGGTGATTACCAATTTTAATTTTCATTAAATAAGAGTATTGATTTTTATGTAGGAAATCTTGAAATATAAATATTCGTTTTTTAATGAAAATTATGAAATAACCACAGGCTGCATGATAACAGAAAGAAAATAAATATTTACTCGTCCGTCAATATTTATTTACATGGCTCTTCAGACAATTTATTGCTTCCAATTTACTGTTACGTGTGCTCTGATTCCCAAAATCATAACCAGGTTAAAAATAAAAATAACATGTCGTTTTTTAGTCTAAAATTTAATTAAAAATGTTTTATTAGCATTTTCAATACTGCAATTGAATTTCAGGAACTGCGATTCGGCATTCTTCCTGGTTGTAAACACTGCTTTTGTCTCTCATGCATTCGTGAATGGAGATCGAAGCATGAGACTTCGGATCTCGATGAAAGTGTCGTTCGATCGTGTCCGGAATGCCGCCAACACTCGGACTATGTGATTCCGTCGGTGCTGTGGGTGGAAGGAGAGCAGGAGAAAAAAGTTCTCATCGAAATTTACAAAGAGAATTTGAAGCGCAAAGTTTGCAAATATTATAATGTAGGCAATTAAGCAAAGACCAACAATTAATGTTTGCATTTTGATTTCAGGGCTCCGAACGAGGTGTGTGCCCGTTTGGCAACAAATGCTTCTACAAACATCAACTTCCTGATGGAAGCATCGATCCGGGAGAGAGTCCGCGTGCAAGAAGAAGAGCTCGAATTGCCGACTTCTTGGATATGTGAGTTTTTTAAATTCGAAAATAATTTAATTTCTGTATTGATTTCAGTGATGATGAAGACTTCGATTACATTTCCGACTTGCTAGACCGCTTTTTAATCGAATAAACTTAGCAAGAACTATCACAAGTTGCCACGCTTCTCGAACTTTCCATAAAAGTCGAATCCTTGTTAGATGCTTTTCTTATTCATAATAATAATAAACTAATATTAAATTATTGACAACTCTCGTTTTGAGTTACAAACTTACGATAAATGTGATTGAATTCGATTTATGTTTTATCATTTTTTCTTAAATTCCTGATATGGAATGTTATATTATCTCGAAGATTGACCTATGAATTTTATTCGAATTTTTAGGATTTTTTTTTTTTGATGAGTTGAGATCGATGTATCGAGCACCGCTTGACGCTAAAAAGGTGGCGCAAGAAGCAGTTGATGCCGTCCGAGAAACGACGAATGCTCCGTTGGCTCAATGTCATGAAGCTGTTTTGGAAGTCTTGAGACTGCTCAGTCCGCACATTGAGTAAGCTATATTTTGATCAAAAACACTGTGTTGTCGTCAACTAAATTGTAATTTCTGCTTGAAATTTTGATAATTTCGTAGGTTTGGATGCGTGAAAATTTCAATTCTGAAGAAAAATTGAGAGAATAATTGTTTTTTGCGCATTAAAATTTAACTATTCTTTTAAAATACACAGAATATTTTAAAAAACCGCTATTAAAAATTTTGCGTTTAGCAACACCGCATTTTCCACAATTAATCAAGAAGTGTTGGAGTATGAGCCGAACATTGACAACTGCTATGATTTAAGGACATTGAGCTCGATTTGCGAAACTCTTTATGAAATTTTTATGGAAAAACAGGAGGTAATACATATTTTTTCTTACGATTGCTACAAAAGATTTGGAATTTTTAGCTCAGCTATTCGTCTAGTCAAAACGATGGAGATTTGTGTAAAGGATTGGAAATTTTTTGTGATATCACCCGAAAAACCGACCCGAGAATTCCGTTGAAAATCGTGTCGGCTATGGATTTTGATTGGATTTCGCAACTACTTACTGTTTTGCAAATGGTGAAAATCGTATTTTTTACTAAATAACCAAGTAGAAATTTAAAGGACCAGGATACTCACGTGAGATTAGCTTCAATAGAAGCAATAACTGCTTTACTACCATGTTCGGAAACTATTCAACAAATGCTTATCGAGTCAAGATTACCCATTATTCTAGTCGATATTACGTCGTTGCCATTCAACATCGAAGAAAATTCGCCATCTGAAATTTCGCCGTTCAAACGATTGCAGATCAATGCGCTGAAGTTGCTTTCGAAATTGTATACAACGAATATTCCGCCGACGCTGGATCATTTAAGTAGGTCAATTTCGCACATAATTCATAAAATCTGTCATATTCTAGATTATCTCAATAGCGAATATTTCGCGCGACTTTTCCAGTCGTTGAAGTTTTTTGATGGAACCGACGTTTTTGAACTTTGCGTCAATTTGATATATGTTCTCGACGAGACCTCGCTTTCTTTTTCGGCGGTTACGGATCCAATTATTAATGATCCGATCGCGTGCACAGATTTCGGTCATGTCGTTATTAGCGAGATTAATCAGAAGGTGACAAGTACGTCGATGAGTGTCCCAGAAAATCAGGATGAAAAAACATCCGTTTTAGAACGCCGACTCCATTTTTTGGAACAGATTATCAATCTTGGAAAGAATGTTCTCGAAGATATGTTCTATAGTAACGATTTGGGAGTTTTAGCGAGGGTCTTGGCACGAGAATGCTTGAATCAAGAAGAACAATCGGTATCTTATTTTTAATTTTCAAATTTAAGAGTGTTCCAATTTCTATCATAAATTAGTTCCAATTTAAATTTGGGTCACTTTTTGTGAAAGAAAACCCAACTTACCATTGTAAAAAAGCTTATTAGCTGAATTTTCGATTTTTTTTGCAGAATCGCCGACTTTGCTCTACTTGCCTTCGAAAATTAGTCGAATTGGATATCACTGGAATTGCCGATGACAGTTTAGTAACAGAAGCATTGGAACAAAATTAATAATTTAATAGAAAACCTTGTAGATGATTTCATTTTTATATGTTCACAGCTTAGCTCCCCAGTGACCAAATTATACTGCATTCCTTGTCGTTTCTGAGTTGTCGATACATCAGTTTTTGTTGTTTCAATCAGTTGGTGCCATAAATGAGTGCTCTTTAGCCAAGCGATCCTATCTTTTGCGTGGGAGGACCTCTTGACTGTTGCTAGCAAAGTGGTACACAAATACAAATAATATTGCAAGGTGAGAGATTTGCGAGTTGGGAACGTTTATTGAAAATTATTTTTTAATCAACGTTTTTTTTCAAACAGATGAATCATTTTGGTGGTTTATAAAGCCACTTTTCATTCATTGAGATTATTTTTTTGAGCTAAGCCGTTGTGGAACACCTATAAAAAGAAACGGCAAGTTGCGGAATTCATTGTACTTTTTCAAACTTCTGTTCAAACATGAATGCACACCTGCGCACGACGGTAGGATCAATGTCGCCTTGTTGTGTTCACAGGCTCGGTTTTCGTCTATTGTTGCTCTTGAGCGTTTGAGGATGTTCCACTTGATTGTATCAAACTCGTATTTGTTTTATACAAGCCAATTTTGGACAGCAAAATGTTTCATGTTTCTTCTATAGAAACCGAAAACGTCAAAACTTGAAATTCGGTAAAAATGTCGTCAAATAAGGCGTATTGCTGTGCATACACCGCAGTTATTTTTTTTGTTCATTTCTTCTTTTTAAATTCCAATTTTCTCTCATGCAGCGTCAGGTTTTCAGGTATTATGATTTTGAGTAATGCGATTTTTTGGGCATTATTTTAATTGTCGTTTTGTATATCATGAAAAACTGTTAGGAGCGAGTTTTGCATATTCTAGCTTTATTAATGTGAAAGAACATAAATTGCAAGGCATTTTAATTACCTTGGTTAGTAACAAATGTGTCAACTGACGGGGTGTCATTTCAAATCATCAAATTCCCACGACGAATATTTTTTCAAAATTTATAATTAAATAATTGAAAAGTAATATAAATGTCGACCCCCGCTGATTTATTTCAGTTTGTTTGCTATTGCCGTTTTCTATTCATAATAATTTAGACTTTCAAACTTTTCTCACAATGAATTGGCATGAGATTATCATTCGCGGATCGTCTACTTTCAAAACGCGCGTTCTGGGTTAATCCGAATCGAAATTGAAAACGGTCATCATATTCTCGATGGTGAATGACCCGTTCAAATTGATAATTCTTCGCTTTTTTTCGAAGAGGAGTTTCCCATTATTTTGCGAAAGGCAATTATCGTGTCGTCGAATAATGTTTTCTTGCAACCATTTTTCGTCGGAACAGATTTGAGTTTCGCACAATTCCGAACGCCCATGTGTTGAATCGTAAAATCGAGATACACCGGGTCGATTGTCTCATCGACAAGCACACTATTCCACATGACTCACTTCCAAAATTATCGCTCATTGTTTTTAACCTTGACGGCTAGTTAGTGTCGCCGTTTTGTGCGATCAATTTACACGGTTTTCCCAAGTTTTCGCTATTTCAAATCGTCCGCGCGTTTCCTATATTCTGCCACAAAAAATCTCCTGATTATCCGATAATTGCCAACCGATTATTCGCTATTTCGCGGTGTTTCCTGCCAAAATGTAGTATTTGCTAGATGATTCATATTGGTCTCAACATTTCTTCGAAATCGTTAGTCTCATATCGTTGTTACTTTGAGGAAACAGTCCATTGGGAATTTTAATTAAAATATTTTAGCTCGATTATTAGATTTTTTGCGAAGACATTCTTTTAATAATTTCAAATTGCATTATTTAGTTCAAGATTGATTTCAGGTGATCCATCACTATTTGAATAGCTCGTCAATTGTCAGTTTTGGTTGAACAGTTCGTGTAACTATTCAATGTAGGCCACTTTTTCCCGAAATTTCACTTATAGCTTCCCATAACAACCGTACAGCTGATGGAATGAATGAAGTGAATGCCGAATAGTTATCGAAACGGAAAGACTTGATATATATATATGCAAAAGTCAATAAATCCACTCGTGGCGGTTGGCGTCGTTTGTTCGTTCGTTGGTTTTTTTTCGCCTGTCGTCATCTAATCAAAACGTCTCCCATGCAAATCGAGCGAATTCTTCTGTTGGCTTTCACCCACTTTTGAATGGCTTCAATCTTCATCTGAATACCTATCGCCCCACCCTTTGCAGACATTTTTTCTCGTTTAACCGGCTTATTGTCCAAAAATAGGTAAAACGCCACTTGTTTGTTTGTTTGTTTGTGTTTTTGTTTGAAACCATTTTTTCCTACCATTTTTATTTGCGATTCGGGTCTCGTAGTTATTATTTCCTTCAGTGTTGCCGTTCAGTTGCTCTCGGTTGACCTTATTTATTCCATCGCGCAGTTATCAAACTGGCCATCTAGCCGTCCGATGATATATCAATACGGTCCTCCTCGATTCCTTTTTTGTGTGCAATCTGATCCGCCTTGATGTCTTTTTTTACGCGTAATTTGGCACGATTTGGCGCGTTTCGTTCTACTGTTTACTTCTGGTGGCCATTTCTCATCATCGCTCGCTGTACAATATGCGGCGCTCGACATATTTTTAGAAATTATTAATATCGTTTGAGATATTGGCATGGGAGTGGCTTATTTGAGAACATATTGCCTTCTGGGTGGGGGAGGAAATGAAAAAATGACCGTAGAACGTCCGTCATCGTAGAAAACTAGCTTCAGTTTTTTTTTAATTGAGATTCTGTATACGAACTCATATGATTCTTGGTAGCGAAGATAGATTTTATATATAGATCTATAGACCAAATTAGGCTAGATGGCATATGCCACATCAGGTTTAGCGCATTATATCATTTAAAAGAGACTCCGACCCATTATGGTACCATAGTTGGGTAAAAAACTAAAAAATGTTTTAATATTTGATGTGCTCTTGAATGTTTTATTTCAAAAAGCAAGCAATTTCTGTTTTTTTTTTGAGGAATTCTAAAAGTTGAAAACACACAGAAATGAAAAGTTTCTCAAACGGAGTGTAATTCATCACTCACCTAGCACCTATCTTCCTAATAATTCGCGATCTCAGCATGACTCCACAAAAATTCGATCTTGATTCTATTCAAGAAGAATTAATAAATTGCTTTTGTCCTTTCCTTCCCGTCGTGCTACTCTTTGTTCAAAGAACTCATCACCCACTCCCCCTCCTCTAACTGTTTGCTTTTGTTGACTGCAGCTACCAGTCGCTTGGCCCTTGTCTGTCAATATATGCATTGATGGCTAATATGGCTAATCCGTTTGTCATTCGATGTCGGCCTGCACCGTTGCTGATATGGTGGCAAAAGTGGGCGAAACTTTCAAGGGGCCAGATTAAAGTTGAAGTTTGCATTGTCTCGAAGACGTTAAGCCGCTCACATTTTGGACGAAAAACAAACATTGATAGAAAACATGTATACCGTTTGTGTTCATCGAAACGTATCAGATTAAGCATGTGTGTCTCTGTGTACTAAAATGGTATTTGCTCGTGGGGCTCCGTCGTCATTTTTGTTGCAAATCGTTCAATTTTCTTGAATTGTTCGTAGCTATCGAAATTTTCAAACGATTCCTTATTTGGTAGAATTTGTTTTCTTCTTTTTTTTTCAAAAATGAATCAAATGCATAATTGGCTATTTGTCATTGTCAGATTTCGCAGAAAAATCTGTGGTCTCAAAAGGTGGAATCTAACCGGAATCGTATGAGCCAGGCTCATTAGTCGTCGAAATGTTGAAAACGTCATTACGCCGTTCGAATTCATCGGTCAACCAACCGTTGTCCGAAAAAATTGACAGACAAGCATGTGTATGAGAAATGTGACATTTTGGCGACAATGACCTCTTCCTGTGATGCATACGTTTTTAATGATCAAGAAGAAAATTGAGCATAGTTGGACGTTTGCAAAGAAGCTAAATCCGAAATAATGGGCAGTTTTTGTCGGATTGTTTTGAGAGGATTTGGTGCTTTTTCGCGCAACTCGCGCCAACCTTTGCCCCTCGCGCTCCTCTTCCCGTTTTTGACCATTCATCTCGAAATGGATTTGTGAAAGCTTGTGAAAACAAACCGCCGCTTTTTATGTCGCGCCTATTGCTTTTTCATTTTACCTGCGCTTTTTAGCCGCTCTCGGTACCGCCGAATTCTTTCGATTCCATCTCCCCCCCCCCATTCAACTATTCAACCATCTTGCTTACTACTTTGTCTAGAACCCATTCCATTCTATTGGATTTTATGATCGAGAATCGAGTTTTTTGTTAAATCCATTCTCTTGAAGACGAATGAATACGCGAATTGATGTGCTCGATGAGTGAAACCATCGGAATTTCGCAAACACGTTTCTACTAGTTGTTCCATGGATGTTGAAGCATCGCGTTTTCTCGTTGCAGCTCTTTCGGCACTTGAGAACCCACTTTATTTCATCTTTTAGACCGACAATGTCCATCTTGCGGATTCGCTTATTAAAATTGTTTCCTTCTCATCTAGCGATGAACGCGTGCAATTTCTTCAAGATGAGTACTCAATTTTCTTTATAGATTTGGTATGAGTTGTGAACATTTTTAAAGAAATTTTGAAATTTTTGATATATTTTGCCAAAAAGAAAATAATAGTCAATGTTTTATTTCTCCAAACTTGTTGAAATCGGTCAATGCTTTTTTTCAACAATGTGAATGAGTCGTTAAAATTGGAACATTGGTTTCGGTTCATCTGTTCTGTTCTCTTCATTTTGATTTTTCAAGGGCATTCACCCACTCGTCAATCATACTATAAGTGAATTAGCTGAAATTGTGTTAGGCAATGTCTAAAAGCGATCAATGGAAAATTGATCGCGATTCGTCTGATTTTTTATAATGAGGACCACCCAGTTTTATAGGGCCGTACAATTAGGTGTCGTTATGATAGCTTCACAACGTTGCCAATTGTTTCTTTTGTCCTCGTGCCGTCCGTCAGTCAACTACTCATGTCATAAAAACGATTATGGCGTTTCCCGCGCTATTAAGAAGCGAAACAAAAAATATGCGAAACTACTAAACCGTAGAACTAAATGGACGCCGTCGGTTTCGTTTATTTAAATACGCTTTATATGCGTTTTTTCGGTGCCATTCTTTGCAAAAATTATGAGTACATAAGCTGCGTAGTGGCGCAGATTCGTCAATTATTCAGAAGATTGTAATAAGAGGTTGGCGCGAGTGCGAAGCCATGCAGAAATGCGCGTGTGCCGGCCGCCTATGTTTTTTTTGTCTTTCACGCCTCCCACTAGGTTAATTTTTTTAGTCGACCAACACTGTGCGAATATTTGTCAATCGGTCACTGGCCGGCTGTCGACCGGACGGTTGCTCTAATCTGTTCGTCGGATCGCTCGCCGTTGTCTTGTCGCGATTTTCAACGTGCGTGCGTATGTATGTCTGTAGGTATGTGTGCGTTTTGACCACCCCTAAAGTTGTAAAATGTCAAGAGAGGTCGTCGCGACAAGTGATTTTTGCGACTTGTGGCGCTCGTAAAACGTTTTCCCGGTGATTAATGATTACCGTTTCGCGGGAATTTGCGAGCATTATGTAATGTGTCGTCGCGGCGAGAGCAAATTCCGGCCGATTTTTCGATGGTGGTGAGAAGAATTATGCATTTTTTATAACAACGATCGGGTTTCGTAAATCACTTGAACACATAACAGCATTTTCAGCGAACGAAATTCGCAAAACGACTTTTTTCGGAAAAATTCAAAATCTAGATTATTTTTATAAACTTTAATGCTAAAAACGAAAATAAATTCAATCATTTTGGCATTAAAATGATTCAGGCTTGTTTATTTCGAAAATCGTCGTAAATTTTATTACTAATATTGCACTTTTGTACAATGTATGTTTATAGTTAAACTGACCTTCGACACCATTAATCACCTTTGTTTGAGAGCAAACAGATGTTATGGCGAACTTGTTTTGTTGTTTAGGAAAAGTTTTATCTGTAATAGTTAATTAAACGATTACTGATCAAATACCTCTGTCGCAAATTTTAGGGACCATTTGGTTTCGTTTATAATAGTTGCTGCGTATATAGCTATAATAATATTGGAAAATCAAATCGCGTCAAACTTTCGATCATCGCACCAATTTATTTATTTTGACATTAAACGCAGTACGACTATAGCCGAAGATAAACAATAGATACAATGAGGCGCGAAAAAAAAACAGGAGTTTGAAATCCCTATTTTTTCTCTGCCTCAATCACAAATGATCAGAAATAAGGGCAGACGTTTAAAATTTCGAGTCAATTCTTTCCTGGTGTATTGTATTGTTTTGTGATTACGTCACATCGATTTCGGTTAAAACCGTCAAGCCGACCGGGTGTCCGCCGGTTGGTATTTCGCGCGGCGGCAGCATTGGTGGCCGCCGACGACTAATCAAAACAACTTCGCTTCCTTTTTTTTCTATTTTTTTTTGCTTTCCTCATTCATCAATGGTTTCTCATGTGCCGTCATCGTCGTCGTCTGTGTCTGCCGCGAAACCCAATACCAAACGCGAGGCGCTTTGTCATGTAGACCATCAATTTTTATGATCGTGCTCGCCGTGTGAGTCATTTGCCGATTGAGCGTGCGAAAAATCGTCATAGTCCCCAAATTTGGGCAGCGATTTCTCGTAGTTTGCGGGCGCAAAACTCGCTGGCGCGCGCCATACCAAAAAAACGAGGGAGGGAGACGCGCCGCCAACCAACGAATTAGGCACAATTGACAAAGAGGCGACACCAATGCCGCCAACGAGTTTTTGGTGTGATGTGAGCTGCTTTTGCGCACTTCGTCGTCAGACTTGGTTCCGTTTTTTTTCTGCTTGATATCCCCCCGATTTGATTATCCGCCCATCTTCTAAACCGACTAAAACGCGAAATGTCGCCAAAATTTTGGTCTAGTGTGACATCATGCTTCTCGCCTATTGTTTTGCGAGCAAGATTCGTAGCACACAGGGCTAATTTAATTGCGACCAATAAGCTGAACACAAAGATCTATACATAGTTTTTTTTTCGAGAATTTATTCGTTTTTTTAAATTTTCGCGTTCTGATGTCGGGAAATTGAAAAGATATGTGTTGAGGAATGTAGTGGTGATCAAAGATTCGGTGTTGGTGTAACAAAAGGTCACCATTTTGCAATGTTCCTAACCCATTCATTATTTCGAAGCAAAAAAAAACCCTACCGTTTTCGAAGGTTTTGATATTGGAAGTTTGAACTTTGAAAATGGTTACTCTTGTGTTTTCAAAAACAGTTTTTTTTGGAATTATAAGATATGACGAACATTTCAAAGATACGACATTCTACGAAAAAACCACAAAAGAGAACATTTCTCTCGGCAAACTTTCTTTTTTTTTTGTTGAAATTTTTAGCTTATCTGCAAACACACAGACGCACACTTCTTGAATTCAGGAAATTTTGGAACTATTAAAAAAACGAGCAGATTCGCATTTTTGTTTAATTATAATTTGAATCACGAGAAAAAATGATGGTCCACAAATACGCAGGGTATCCGTTATTATTTCGCCTTATATATATATACAATTCGAATAATTAATGGCTGAAGATAATATTATTTTCAATATCAAAAATGTTAAAAGAGGTTGTCGTTTTTGTGTCGCACTTTTAGAGACTTATCGGCACATGATATTTATAATTTTCATAAATTTCTCGATCTAACAATATGTATTTTTTGAACTGATTGTCCCTCTCTGCATCTCTTTCCGTCCCATCTCGCCTGCACCCTCGACTAGCGAGCAGTACACTCGTCCTCCCATCGACCACGCCCACTTTTGACCATTCCGTCGCAAGCCGCTGCCGTCGCCGCCGTCGCTTCGTTTCTGCCGCACCAGCAGCCGTCGGCACGTGTGTCTTCGCGTTCATCTCGCAACAGTTTTTCTACCTTTTTGAATTTTTTTTTCAAACATAACTGCCGTTTGATGTTTTTTTTTTCGATTAATTCGTTTTCGTTTCCTTCCAATAGCATTTTGTATGAATGCCGTTAAGAATTGCTTTGTGATGGTCAAAACGTTCGATACGTTTGCTGCCCAATTTGACACTTAAATTGTTGAGTGTAGGCGTTTCTCCGCGCACAAACGTCTTCTGCCGCTACAATTGTGCCGAAAAAAAAAACACGAAAGTTTTGGTCATTTTTTGGTGTGTGTGTGTGTGCGTGCGTTGAAGCTGAGGATGTGAAGCATGTCTATTTACCACTCGAATATTCACTGGTCCTTTCCTTGTTGCGTTTTTGTCAAGTATGAACGAGTTGCGAACTCAATGAGCGGTCTTCATCCAACATTTTTTGAATGGTCACCTCGAGAAAACATTTTGTAGAAATTTGTGCGAAACGAATAAAAATTAAAGGCCGGGTCCCGTGGGAGCCCGCGATAATGTCATAGTGTTTTTTTTTTGCGCCACCAAAAGTTTTGGGCATTGTCTTTGAGTTTACTGGAAAAAGCGTATGTGATAGATTTATTGCTGGAAAATTGACGCTAAATATTAATGCTTTGTTTTGAGGTGTGGTATTGATGAGAGCCGCAGAGAAATAATGTGATAGAAAGTATTTTTGTAAATATTCATTTTTGACCCGAAAGCTGTAAATTTTGCAAGCATATGAACATATTGTTAAAAATTCCGAAAGCGCAGAGTATGTTTGTTATAAGATTTAAAACTTAATTATTTACTCAATTTTTTTTTTGATAAATCACGAGAACACAATTAGATGGTTAGTTGAAATTGTTGCTAATTCGTTCCAGTTGGTTAGCAGAATTTTATCAAAAGCCAACAATAACCTAATTAGCTTTTAATAGAATTTTCCCATTTAATTTGCATAATCAGTGTTGTGTATGTGTGTGAAAATCGATGTTTTCTCGTGTACCAACAAAAGTGAAAGTCCGATTTTTTTTTTAGGAAATTGAACTCGCTTTTTTTTGTCGAATACTTTTCGAGTAATAGTATTTCATCAGCAAAGTAATAGAAAATGTAGAGAGGCACAACGAATAAATATTGCCGAAGGCAGCAAAAACGCGGTCATTTGACGCCTCGAAATCGAGTTTATCCCGCCCGTTTGACCGCAATTCTGTGCGTATGTGTGTGTGTTTGTGTGTATGTTGCCTTCTTTGGACGGGGCTTCTGGTGTTTAGTGTTAAGCGTAAAGTAAACACACACACACACACACACACAGGCACCAAGGCGACGACGAACTTGTTCCATTATATATTTTTTGGCCCGGTTTCGCTTCATCTCCATCAAATTAGCATTCTCGAGCGAATCGGTTCGCATGATGAACACGCGACGACGACGACGACACTCTTTGTTTTTACTGTATGTTCGTGTTGGTGTGTACGCGCATACACCCATCCACACGTGTGCACTATATGAAGAGTGGAAGGGCAATTACTCAACGGGCGGATCATTATGACATTGTGCGAGATGAACATGAAACCCCCCTCCATCTTCGCACCATGTTGTTTCATACGAATGTTGTCAACTTTTTTTCTCGTTCCGATAGAGGTCATCGATGGCTTTATTTGGTGTGCGACAGCATAGGTTTCAGTAGAATGGTGTGTCGAAATATGGGAAACAAATGTCGAAGGGCTCGTGGAATGATTCATGGCCAAATAATGACTGTCCTCTGAAGAACTATTAAGCTGGACTTGAGAACGTGCCAGCGAACATCATCAATTGACAGATTTTTTGTAGATTAAAAGTGTGATGATATTGAATAATTATCATCTTTATCTTATACATATACTATTTGGTTATTTATGTAGATGACATCTGATGTTTAGTAAGACGCACATTCGGAAAATCTGATAGTTTAAAATCGTAATTTTGCCCGGTTCTAATCAATCTATGGTAATTAGGGACTAGTGTATTGTTACGAAGCTTGAAGCGATCAAGTAAAAATCCGGCGCGTTTTCTCAAACACAATCCACCATCAACATCGCAACATTCCTTTCAACGTGTTCAGCTTTCCCGCATTTTCTTTGTTTTAGTTTTTCTTTTGTTTTTTTTTTGTTTGTTTATTCGTCTCATCTCCGGAAATACGGACAACAAACAAAAACGCGCGAACACATCCGAACTCGTATAGAAACTTATCAATGTTTGGCCTAATTTGGTCGTATCAAATTTCGTTATACCACGAATAATTTGGCACCGTTTTTTCGCTTCATCACCCACTAGTCATCCTCTCGGCGATTTCTATTCGCACTGTATCTGTTCGGCCGATCATCTTCATCATCATCATCATCTTCATCATCATCGTCGGCGGTGTCGGGCTCCTCTCTGTCCGCGTCCGTCTTTGACCCCCTGCCCTGCCCTCCTCGCAACGATTTTCCACAATGAAAAGTGATTCATTTGCATCGGTTACATGTGGTTTAATCGGGCACACTATCGATTTTGGTGTGGTGTTTCGCACCAAACCGGCGACCAACCACCCAATTCGGTTTATTTTCTTCATTATCGATGCTTTCTTTTTGTGTTATTATGATTTCGAGAGCGCAAAAACTGTGCTCGGTGTTTATTTAAGCGTTGGTGACAGCTTGTTTCGGGCATTGCTCGCCGACAAGTCAGGAATTGCAACCTGCTTTTTAATTGTTGGAGAATTTGATTTTGCACTCACTCTTATCAGCAATATCAATGAGTCATTTCTGTTTGGAAACCAAGCATTTCAAAATATAGTATCTTCGAAGTTAGTCCTAATCAAACACAATTGCTCGTTAGTTTCGTTCAACGAACTTTCCTTTATTCGAACTTCACTTCCTTTTTTCTCACTTCTTTTCTTATAAATTTAAGCTTCAAGGCCATTTTTGTCCATTCTTCAAATTGCATTTCATCGTTTTTTGTCGGTGGCATTTACCACGCTTATGTATAAATCATTTTCCTCCTCTTCTAGCGAATTCAAATCAAAAGGGCCAGAATTGGGTTCGCGATTAGTTTTGCTAATTGTCGATGATGTGTATAGTTTATAATAAACCTTCCTCTTTTCTTTCCGTTTTTTTTTTCTCGCCGTCCTATCAACTTTAAAAATTGAATATGCAGATTTCAAGTCAAAATATCGCCATCCTATGAATGAACAACAGCAATGAGATGTCTATTATGTTCACGCTTGCTATTTGGATTTTAGTCGGCGTCGCCGACGCCGGAGATGCCAAAGTCTACTCATTAACCGATAATGTCGAATTCAACAATCCGAATGCAGGGCCCGAGTTTCACTTTCAGAAAATGGTAGTGTCGGAATGGGGGGAGGGAGGGATTCCGTTTTATTATGTAACATTATTACGTTTAGGTCATCGATCCGACGACGACACGGGTGTTCGTTGGCGGCATCAATTACTTGTACGATTTGAAAAGTGAAAATCTCGAAGTGCACCATCAAGTGAAAACCGGGCCTGAAATGGATCAGTGCAGCGGTGAGTGTTTTTTTTTGAATCAGGGTCGTTCGGGTTGTGTTAATGAAGCAACCCGGAGCCCTGGCGGGTCACCCAACTTGCTCTCGCTGATTGTTGGAACATGAGGCTAGTGCTCATTAAAACATGTGTTGTTTCCACATGTTTAATACATAGTTTGAGTTGGGTGTGATAGTAGCCGGCTCTCGGCTAACCGCACCAGTTGTCCGGCGAGGCACCGCTCGCCGGATTGCACTTGTTGTACTAGCTAGTATTCGATGCCTCTCACCCTCCCTCCCGTATTGTTTTATTGGAATCGGATGTTTGGGCTGCTAATGAATGAATTGCGAGCTAATTGGTTGGTTGAGAGATGATGAACAGATTTGCGAGTGAATAAATAACTTGCTTCGAATTTGAGGGGGTCTAAATAACCGATCAGAATGATTCAGACTTGAGTTTCGTTTCGATTACGAATAATAATCTGATTTTTAGAAGATTAGTCATTGAAACTCTAGATTGATTATTGTTCATTCTGAAGCATGGAAGATCGTAAATTCAAGATTTATAGCGATTTGAATGCTATTTGTTCACGGTCGTCCCTCCAGATGTTCATTGTCATGGAAAAGAGTTTACCATAAAATTTCAATAGCGATTATCAACAAAAACATCTGTCTGCATGCAAAGATTTCGGTGTTGTTCTTTATTCGTGCGCACATCTGCTAGCCACAAAGGTTTTTGGATTTTAATTTCGATTCTTTTTTTGTTGCTTTGCCTGATTCGAATCAAAGGGGCCATATTATGAATATGCAAGTTGATATCTAGTTTAATATTAGTGGCTACTTGAGACAAAAGTGATTGTTGCGCACGAAATTTGTGCGCAGTGTGCATATTTGTGGTTTGGTTTTGAGTCGAAATCAACGTGCCTCTTGGGACGACGAAGAGGCGATGCCCATTTTTGGTGGATGAGGCGATTTGTCACCTAATGACTTGGGGGGGAGGGGGATGGCTTCGCGTTTTTGAGACGACGCGAATAAGGTCTCACACGGAATTTGAGCAATTGGATTTCCGTTCGAGATTGTTCTGCTCGCCGCGCAATCAAAACGAAACACGCCGTGTTGTGTGGGCACGAACCCGGCAATTGAATTTAAACGGGTCGTTTCGGAAGTCAGCCGACTTGTGTTTCTAATTGAGATATTTTTAAGAAGTCGTCGCAGCAATAACGTATGGCGCGTCAAGTGGGCAAATGAGGGGAGGGGGGGGACATCTTGAAACTATTTGGTGGAGGAAGACGGGGGGTGTTGGAGGTCTCCTCATTTGCTGCTTCCCGACTTCGTTGTCCGTTTTTCAAGTCGTAATGTATTCATTAATCATCTTGACTCGCGTCCCGTGAAGAAGCGTTCGCCCTTAGTTCCATTCATTTAGTCGTCGCGATTTATCGTCGGAGGGGGTTTTGCATTTTGAGGGCACTCTCGGGATTCTCGCGTTTTATAATCCGCGCGTGGACCGCACAGATTAACGAACTAACACATTTTGTGTATGTGTGGGGAGGGGCAGTCTGGAGTGTTGCCCAATAGTCGAATTTTGTGTTTCAAGGTGAATGATTTTACAATGGAGTCGCTGGCGTTGGGTTTTCTTTTGTCGGTTTTGCAACAGGTGGCTCGACGGGATTTGTTTTGTCGGGGGGAAAATTTTGGAAACAAAATTGAATTGAGCGAGGTCTCACAAGGAAGCCCGAAGTTGAACGTTTTCATTTTGAGAAATCTCATTAAACGTCACGCGCCTTTAATTTCATTTGATTCTATAAAAAGATTTGTCGCCGGATTCTTTTCATTTTACAACGACCGTCACTTCAAATTTAACACAAAATTTATCGTTGCGAATTTTTGATCACCAAATGACCCGATTTTACGCATCGACTTGTAAAATTTTACGATTTTAATTGAATTGTCAACGAGACAATTGAGGGATCTGAATATTTGAACGTCTGAAAGTTGTTCATGACGTCGTCTCATTTCTGATTTTTAATCGTTGGCTTCCTGTGAAATCTAATTGTGATGTGTTGACACGGTCATATAATTCGGTGTGGTTTAATCAAACATGTCAGAAAATGGTGGGTGTCCGAAAGCGGACGGACAGTGTCGCATGTGGCTCGCGCGCTCCCGCTAATCCCGCTCATCGGGTGCGGTTCGAGCATGCCAAATGATATACAACGACGGATTACTGTCCGACTGTTGGTTGGGAATCCTTCTCGACGTTCGACTCCTCGCATATAATTCCTCGCAATTATATGTACGGGCGAAGTGCGTTGATCTCGCCGGCAGCTTGTAAAAACGTCGAGATTTTATTGGGCGATTGTATATTGTGTGGACCCGGTGCGGCGTGTGTTGCAGGTGAACAATTTACAATCGGTGCGATATTCTCGAGAAGACGGCAAGACGAATTAGACGAACGAAAAAAAATGAAAGAAACCGATAAAACAAATGATAAATCTTTGCGAATAATATCAGTCAAGGTCGTGCTTTGGTAAAAATGCCGCCGCTGAAGTGGATACCGGACGAAGAATGCGAATGAAAAAAAAACGGCTACGCAAGGTCGTTTCGGAACGCAATTTCACACCTGATAAATTGGTAGTTGAACGGGGGAGAGGGGGTGAATGTATTGAGGCGCTGATTGCCAGTTTCGTTGATAATTGTGAATTCGAACGAACGGGCGAATCGAGCGGGTCGAATGGGATGTGGACGATGGTGTAATTCGAATTGTTCAGGGACTCATACATGTGTTCTGTGTGGAAACTATGAAAATCCAATAGAAAAATCAAAAGTGTAATTCAATTGTCGGATGTTGTTGCAGATTTGCCCATCTCGGAGAGCAAACTCGCTTACTCACGAGTCCATGCGCATACAAAAGCATTGGCGATATACGACAAATCATCGAATCTCATTGAATGCACAAATGCTTGTCGTGGACAATGTCGTCTGCGAAATCTGCACAACATCTCACAAGTGCTCGCTAAAAGCGAATCGATGATACCGTATGATACATCGTCGTCGACGGTGATATTTGTCGGCCCCGGTCCACCGAACATCACCATCGATCCGGTTTTGTACGTTGGAGCTACAGCGCCAGAGGTTTGAGAATTTGAAGCGTTCGGATTGTTGTAAATGTAGTTTGCAGAACACTGATCAAAAATCAATGTTTACGACATTCATTGGTCCGAAGAGAGTGTTCGAATTAGTGTTTAACACGTATTATCAGAGTTCATCTCTAACCATAGAATTTAGTTCACGGCACAATTATTCGTAAGTGAACCATTTTCGGTTTTGTTTGGTTTCAATTCCAACGAATTCAGAATCGATTACGTTGGAGGATTCCAGTCAGGCGATTATGCGTATTTTGCTACTAGACAAAAATCGAAAAAGAAGGATGGTGTTCAACAATCTCGACTTGTTCGGGTTTGCACGGGCGACAACGCGTTCCACAGCTACACCGAGGTTGGAACGAATCGGATTTCGAAAATATTCAATTTTTTTCTGAATAGGTTCCTCTAATATGCGAGAAGGATGGTGTTGATTACAATCTTGTGCAAGACGTCTACCTCTCAATTGCTGGATATGAGCTTGCGCGAAATTTGTCGATTGAGTAAGATTTTCAAAGAACACCGTTTTTCATTGAAAAAATGTTATTTTTTAGTGTCAACGATCCTGTTCTTTTTGGTGTCTTCTGGGAAGGCTTCAAGAATTCGACGGAAGCTCGTACACCAACTGGTCGCAGTGCGGTGTGCTTCTATCCGATGAAGAAAGTTGAGGAAATGTTCCGCAAGAATATCATGGATTGTTACAAGGGAGAAACAACTAATGTACGTATATTCATTTCTTTGTAACATATTCAGTAATTCTTTTTTTATTTCTAGAACCTTCCGTGGCGGACGAACGCGAAATGCCAGAGGACGAAACTCGAGTGGAATGCGGTGAAGTGCGGAAAAGACGTGAATTCGATGATCGGCGGCAACACGCCAATTATCGGCACAGCCACCTACACCGCTGACGAGATGTTCACATCGATTGCCGTGAATACCACGAAATCGAATACGGTGGCGTTTGTTGGTTCGGAAACGGGACAACTGCATAAAATTCTACTGAAAGCGCATGAATCGTCGGAGAAATATGCGACGGAAACGATTTCGAATGAACCGATTCTTGGCGATATGGAATTGAGCGGCGATGGGAAGTTCATCTACATTCTAACACGCTCTCGAGTAGGTTTTTTTGTCCCCACTAGTTTGCCCAGTATTTCCGTCTTGGCGCATTATTTGATTCGAGAACACGCGAGTCGTTTGGAGAATTTCCGACTTCCGGAACGAAACTCGAAAAATGTTGCCAAATTTGTCTATTGGGGGTTTTTGTTTGGAATTACAAAATTTTTGGGGATCGTCTAGACGAGATTTTGTTATTCTAGGTCATCAAATCGCCAACGTCTCGTTGCGAGACCACCGTTTCATCTTGTCATGCTTGTCTGGATCGTCGCGATCCCTATTGTGGTTGGTGTGTGAGAAACAACTATTGTACGCAGGAGGACACATGTGAGCTTGTCGTTCCGCGAGCTTCTGGAGGATGGCTCGATTATCAATACAGTAGATGTCCAACGTATGAGAACTGTTCAGTGACGAGTGTTTCGGAACAATTCAATTAATTCAGGATAAAATCCGTTGTGCCCGAAGAGATTCAAATCACTACTGCCGACTTTCTCAATGTAACCGTTGAACACTTGGAATTGTCGAAGAACAAACAACTCCAGTGCATTTTTCATTTTCCAAACGGCGAAGAAGTCAAATCAGAGCCAGCGTCATTTGACGGGTTAGTATGAAATTGAGAAATTCAAAATGTAGTAATGGAATTTCAGAAGTTTGAAATGTGCAACACCGCCGAAGGAGAAGCTACCGAGAATTGAGAAGGACCAAGTACATCTGGATTCTGAGCTCAGGATTGTAGCCGAAGGTAAGGACTTTAATTCTTTTCAAAACAACATTGAATTGAAAAATTTGATTTATTTTGGTTTGAGAGACTTTGGAATAATTAAAAATGTTCAATGAGTATTATTAAGGAAGCAATTTGCCGCTTGCATTCTCGAATTTTACCTTCTACGACTGTAGTCGGTATACGACTTGTACCGAATGCGCTGCTAGTCAGTTCCCGTGCGACTGGTGCATGAAATCGAATGAATGTGTTGCTGGAAAACTTTCTGAAGACAAATGTCGAGGTCAACCTCTAGTTAATGGATTGAAGGTGACATTAGCTCTCGATTGAGAAACTGATCGTTTTCGAATTTCAGAGAGACGGTACCTCGGAGAGAAAGGGACCATCGAAATGCCCACATATCGTGTCGACTGCATCCAAGAGCACGGTTGCTGTTGGAGAACGAAGCAATATAAGTGTTAAGGTAAAAAAAAAAAACAATATCGTTTGAGTTTTTGAAATTTTCGAAATATAGATTCAAAACGTCGATACGAAATTTATGGGCGATTTCCGATGTCAATTCCGGTACGGTTCAACGGTTCATGAGAAACTGGCAATCAAATCGTCGGAAGATACGATCACCTGCGAAGAAATGCTCTTCGAACCTTATGGAGCTTCGCTTGCTGATGGTCATGTATTCTATGACTTCAATGTGATGTGGAGTTCGCCAATGTCGCGACAGTCGTATAGCCTCGACAACATTAAGAAGGTAGCAATCGACGTGTATTCGTGCGAGAAGCTCGCTGCGAATTGCGGACGATGCCTCACACTCAATGACGAATATGAATGTGGCTGGTGCTCGGCGCAACGAAAATGCACACGTCAACGATCGTGTAGCGCCACGTCGCCGCTGCAGTTTTTGGATCGTGGACAACTGTGCGCGGATCCGTTGATTCTTGACTTCAATCCGAAAAAAGGTACCGTCGCTGGCGGTACTCGCATCACGATAGTTGGAAACAATTTGGGACGAAGTGTTGCCGATATTCAAAATGCGGTACAAGTGGCGAATGTGAATTGCAAGGTTGTTCCTGAAGAGTATGAACCATCGTCGAAGATTGTGTGCGACACTCAAAAACCGCCGATGAACAATCCGAATCAGCGTGGAAAAATTGTGGTGACATTGAGAAACGAAGAAGGATTTTACACACATTCAGCGCAATACTTTTCATTTGTTGAGCCGAAAGTCACCGGTATCGAACCGAAGACTGGTAAATATAAAAGGTGAAAACCAGAATTCCAATTATCATCTTTAGGTCCAAGATCCGGTGGAACCGATGTCGCCTTGTTCGGAATGGATTTGGATGCAGGATCAAGCGTTGTTGTCAAATTTGGTGAAGTCGGATGCGAGGTTTTGACGCGATCTTCGAATAAACTCATATGTCGCACTGGTAATGCCGACACTACCGGTGAACGACCATTGACGATATTCTTTGATTCGAAGCTGGTTAGGCAACGAGATCTGAATAACTTTGAATTCACGTAGGTTCTTCAATTTAAAAACCAACGTATTTTAAAAATTTATTAACGTTTTTTTTAGGGATAACCCTCGAATCAATGGAATTGTGCCAAATCGAACAATCGCTGCCGGTGGAATTCATATCAACGTTGAAGGAGATGGATTTTCGTTAGTTCAGCGTCCGCATATGGTTTTTATTGGTGCTGGAGGCGAGAGATCGGTTAGCAAGATGTGCAAAATAATCGACAATCGATTAATGGAATGCCAAACGCCGCCGGTTCCGTTGAGCGAGGCGCGCTCATCGCGATTGTACAGTACAATTGCCATTTACGAGTTCGATCTTGATGGCACACCGACGCCTCGATCCAATATGGAAGTTGCTCCGGATCCGACGGTTGAATTGTTCTCCGAAACTCGATTCTACCATCCTGGAATGGATGCGCTGACGATTGCTGGAAACAATTTGAATTTGGCTGCCAAGGAGAACGATATCAGCGTGAAAATAGGAGAGGCTGATTGTGCGAATGTGACAATCACAAATAAGGTTCTCACGTGCAATCCGCCGCCGAAGAAGCCGTATCATGCTGGGAAAGTTCAACCGGAAGTCATAGTCCAAATAGGGCTTATGACTTTTTCGGTTGGCGAGCTTTCTTATGATCTTCCCGGGCTCTCTTCAACCGTCTACGCCATCATTCTTGCGTTTATCTTTCTAATGGTCCTTCTCGTTGTGTTCGCGATTGTACTTTATCGCAGGAAATCCAACACTCATCAAAGACAGATGAAATATCTGAAGACGCAAATGGACACGATAGAAATGAAGGTAGAATCCTAATTTGGGTTTTTAAAATATATTAAATGGTGTTCGTCAGGTCGCCACGGAATGCAAAGAAGCGTTTGCCGAACTTCAGACATCCCTGAATCAATACACTGCCGATCTGCCACTTGGAACTCCGACAGCACCATTTTTGGAGTACAAAGAATACTGCGCTCGTGTTCTCTTCCCAACCAACACTGCTAATCATCCTGTTCTTCGAAATCTGGAAGTCGATACCACAAAAGCGGAAGCGATTGAGGCGGGATTGCGCGAATTCCACAAATTGCTCATGAACAAGACGTTCTTTTTGACAATGTTGCGCACAATGGAGAACAATAAGTATTTTGTTGGCAAAGATCGCGTCTACGTCGGAAGTCTGCTGATGGTGGTACTCCAAGAGAAGATGGGATATTGCACCGAGATGCTCAAACAGTTGCTTCGCGAGCTTATTGAGAAGACGGTAGAGAAGAAATTCCAGCCGAAAATTCTATTCCGACGCAGCGAGAGTGTTGCCGAGCGTATGCTGGCTGCCTGGTTCACATTTTTGATGCACGATCATATCAAGGTAAAAAATCAGTCATTCCATCATTCGAGCCTATTTTTCACAGAATTACGACTCTGGCAAAAAGTTGTACGAATTGTATTGGGGAATCAAACAACAAATGGAGAAGGGACCTCAGGATGCCATCACTCTGGAAGCGAGGTATTCTCTATCTGAGGAGAAGCTACTTCGTGCAACATTCGAGTACAAGGAGCTAACGGTATTCGTGTCATCATCTGATTCGGTGTATTCGCAGCCAGACATGCCTGTTCGAGTTCTCGATTGTGATACAATCACACAGGTTCGATTTTCTTATTTGATTTCTATATCGATAGTTGATCTGCAGGTCAAGGAAAAGTGTTTGGATATGAAATATCGAGGATATCGATTCTCTGAACGCCCTTCGGCTTCTGACTTGGAACTTGAATGGAGAACTGGTGTTAATGGAAGAATGATTCTTCAGGTATTCCTCATCAATCAGTCTAACTATTCATGCCATATTGTTTTAGGATATCGATTCGTCATCGAGAGTCGAGCCTGGCAACTGGAAGCGTCTCAACACTCTTGCTCACTACAATGTGCCCAACAATGCGATGCTCACACTGACGGCGAAGTCGAACTCGTTGTACAATTTGGTGAATTTCTCGTCCTGCGTTAATACCATGGTTCGCTCGCGCGTCAACCCCCGCGTCGATTACCGCATTGCTAACCCTCAACAATTTCAGTCGCTGCTGTCCGAAAGAAGCGAAAAGTCGTCGACGAGCCTGAAGAACTTGAGTCCAACATCAGGTCGGCCGTGGGGAGCGGCAACGACGAGCAGCTCGAACTCAAAAGTATGTTTATCAACAATAATATTATAGTAATAGAAACCTTATTGGTAATTTATAGGATATGGACAACGGATTTAAGCTTTACCATCTTGTCAAACCATCTGAGCACGGACCATCGGAGAATCAGGAGAAGATGGTCACAGAAATCTATCTGACCAGACTTCTCATGATGAAAGGAACCCTGCAGAAGTTCATCAACGAGCTTCTGGAATCAATTTTCTCGACGCGAACATCACCACTTCCCGCTGCCATCAAATACATGTTCGATTTCATGGACGAGCAGGCTCTTGTGCATGGAATAACCGACCCTGAAGTGGTGCATGCATGGAAAAGTAATGCGCTTCCGTTGAGATTCTGGGTGAATCTTATAAAAAATCCGTAAGTTCTTCGTTTTTTTTCGTTTCCTCTAATATACGAATTGTTGCAGGCATTTCTTGTTTGACATTCAAAAGCCGACAAAGATTGAAGGCTGCCTGTCGGTCGTTGCTCAGACTTTAATGGACGCGTGTTCGACGCAGGACCATCAGCTAACCAAGGATTCGCCGTCTAGTAAGCTTCTGTTCGCCAAGGATATGTACCAGTTCAGAGAATGGGTCGATAGGTACGAAAATTTTTCTCAAACTTGAAAAAAAGCTATTATTTTTTCCAGTTACTACACCGAAATCTCTCGAATGCCACCAATTGGCGATCAAGAAATGGGTAACATCTTGTCAGCAGAGAGCCGTCAGCATTGCGGAGAATTTCACGTGTTCTCGGCGCTCAATGAGCTCTACAAGTACCTCGATCAGTACAAGGAGAGCATCATGGATGCGCTCGAGGCGAATGAGCACGCGCAAGCGAGTCGTCTACCTGGACGCCTTCAAGACCTTTTGGCGCTTATGGAGTCTGACTTTGGACGCGCCACTGATTATGAGAGCTCGACATTGGGGTTGGGATACAATTCGAACTCGCGGCTAATGCCAAGAGATCGCTTCTAATGTGTATATTGATAGTGTTGTGTTGGCCATCCAAATACGGGTCGACATTTCTCATGAAATGAGGAGTTTAGGATATTTTGTTCGTTTCTTTCTCTCAAAAAAAGGTGTGCCAAGTCTATTCGACTGATCTGTGATGTTGTTTTTTTTCTTTTGTATTTTCTTTTTCCTGCTTCCATCAGTCCCCTTTTTCGTATTGTTCTATTTTCTATTGTTCTTAATTAGAATAATTTTATTATTGAGATTTTATAATAGTGTTCGGGTCAAAATTGCGGTGTTTTCAGAGATATTGTTTGTTTAAAAAAAACACATTTGTGAACCAAAAAAACTTCACTTTTTCGTTATTTTTTTTGCGAATCCTTCTGCCAATTTGTTTGCCATTTTGTGCTAAAATCTTCTTGTGAGTTTTGTATTTTTTTTCTTCTTTCCATCTTTTTTCTTGTGCTATTTTATGAAAATAGTTTATTTATTTGATAAATTCGAATTATTTATTTTAACTTGATTTTTAGTCTCAGAAAAAATGAGTGATAAAATAATGAATTGAGGCTTCATTCAGCATCAGGTTGGGCTTCTGGAGCAGCTTTTTTAAAAACATCAAGAGCACAAATGTTGGCTTCCACTTTGGAAAGAATCGGAAAAGGCTTCAAATCAACTTTCAACCTTTAATCATTTTTTTTGTTTATGAATAAAATCTCGGGATTGACTACCTTCTTGCATTGAAAACAATCGATGGAATTGCGAGATCGGCAACCGAAATGCTATCACCAACCGCATATTTGCCGGAATGTTTCTTTAGAAGCTCTTCAACTACCCGAAGACCTTTAGTGATCGATTCGGCTGCGAACTGGAAAGTGTCTATTTTCTAAATAGTGAGAATTCCTATTACTTGAGCACCGTATCCTGGACATTTTTGGTCAAGAATCCCTTGAAGTGTAATCGTTTGTAGTGGCTGAATTCCGCAGGCGATCTGCAAATTATTTATGAATTAGGCACGAAAATATTTTAAATATCGAGAATCTCAAGAGATTTTTAAATATCCACACATTTAACAAAAAAAAAAAGACTTTTGGGTGATAAATTACAAAAATACCTCTAAAAATATTGTCTTTGCATGTGCCTTTTGAAGAGGATCCTTTGGATAAAGAGGATTTTCAGGATAGACATCCTCAAGATAATCAATGATTGCAAGACTTTCAGATATGGCCTGCCCGTCGTTATTCACGAAGACCGGCACAAGTTTTGCTGGATTATATTTCACAAACTCAGGATCATCCTGAAAATATTGATTTTCAGGGGAATAGAATATCTCTCGAATACCTTCGAATCCTGCGATAAAATATTAATTGCTCTATATTCGTAATCGATTCCTTTATAAGCAAGAGCTAAACTTTTAATAAATTGATGCGAATCAGAAAGAATTAATCTCACCCATTCGAACCCTCCAAGCACAAGAGGACCTCCAAAACGAGTACAAAATTGGTTTCATAGTGGCACTCGAACTTTTTTTTTAATGTGGGACTCGATTCCTTAAGTGAACGATTAAATTAGAGAGAAAACTCGCAACTTCAAGCTCACCGCAACTCACGTGCGGCCTAGAAAAATTGGTCAACACTTTCAAAAAGCTAGTGCTGCATACAGTTTTCACGATTTTCTTTTATTTCCACGATGATGCGACTTTTATTTTGATATTTGGTTTTTGAACACACAAAATATATACGTATTCATTTAGTCCTATTTCACGGCGTTCACACTAGTGGGATTTACATGAAAAAAAGATTTTTCTCAATGGAGCGCACATGCAGCTTAGCGCTATTCCGGTGCATAAATTCAACAAATTAAATTTGTGAAATAAATTAGAAATGTTCTCTAAATGGAGCGTTTTTTCAATAAGAACGATTAGTTTTTATATTTCTTCGGGTGGATCATATTCACCGCAATTTATGGTCTAATTAGTTATAAATTAAATAAGTTATTTTAATTTATATAGGATTTTTTTTTAAACATAACATTTTTAAATGATAAAACCATCAATTAAACGAAAGAAATACTACACAATCGAATTATGATATAAAAATTGATGATATGTAGCAGATGAATTCAATGCGAGTAGATAAAGACGCGAGAGAGATTGAATTCGGAAAAAGAGGATATAAGGACATTTGGAAAATTGCAAAACTAATAGGGAAAAAATACACTTATCAATTTGGAAACAAATGGATAATCAACAAACACATTTAACAAGATTCTCTTTACCAATTTCATTAGGCAGCTTGAAAAGAACACTTTGATGTTATACAACACAAATGACTAAAAAAAAAATACATTTTTGAGTTGAGGACGTCTTTCCATTGGTCTTTTGAAGTAATTCGGAAGTTTAAAAAATCTCGAAAAGCGAATTGTCCGTGATATCGTCTCATCACTCCGCCAGCTTTTGATTTTCGAGATGGAGTGCTTATCTGAATTCAATAAATGAATTCAATGCGAGTAGATAAAGACGCGAGAGAGATAAATAGAAAAAAAGAAGCTGAAAACGGTAAATTAACGTAAGAACTAACGAAATTAAAAAAAAAAAACAACAAAAAAATTATAGAGAATCTCTTGCAACTTCTCCGCCGAAATGACACACTATTTACATTTAAAATTTGCAAAAAAAATAAAAATAAACAACTATGAAATGTTTTTCCAAGTGTTAACAAACATAACCGTATAAATCAAACCATATAATATAACAATAAATGATATTAACAAAAGAGAGAGTGAAAAAACAGAGAAAAGAAATGTGAATATTTTTACAGTTCAATCTTTAAAAAACTACGGACATCTGAATACTTATCCGATTGAATTATAGTTAAGCTTTTTCGATTGAAAAAAGCCTTGCGAAAAACGTGGTCGGTGCACTTTTTTGTTAAAATTTGAGAAAAATTCAAAAAACTTGAAAAAAGAGTCAAAACCTGGCGATTTTTAAAAAATTCGTCTGCGCGACAAAGACGCCAACAATCGATCACTGACACAGTTTGAGTTTCCATTTCAGGTATTGTCGGCGTCAAACGACTTGATGGGGGCGTGGCCTTCAGTATATCGTAACCAGTGTAGATTTACGAGCGGGTAGATTTACGCGCTGACCAAATATTAAATGGTTTTTTTTCGATTTTTTAATATTAAAAAAATGTTATGCGTGTTTTAATCCTGATACCCATTGTCATTTGCATTCTTATAATGAGTCGACCTCCATATATACGTAAAAGTTCACGGAACTAACGGCATTTACTTAAACAAACGAGAGAATCGTACATTTATCGAATATCTTTAGAGCACCACAACAATGTTTTATTTACCGTAAAAATAGTATGAAAATTATTGTTCAAAGGGGAAAGTCATCCGATTAATTGAGAATTCTCGAAATGTACCAAGACGCCGCACACTCTGGTAAATGATTCCGAGTCGTATACGAAGAAAGCTCAATCGTATACGCTGATATCGCTCTTCAAACGCGGCCAAATACGATTGGGATTTCTTAATATACGATTGGCATTTCTTCGTATACGATTATAATTCTTCGTATATGATTGTGATTTCTTCGTATACGACTATAATTCTTCATATACGGTAACGATTTCTTCGTATTCGATTGGGATTTTTTCGTATTCGACTGGGATTTTTTCGTATTCGATTGAGATTTTTTCGTATTCGATTGAGATTTTTTTCGTATACCATTTCACTTTACACTACTCGTTTGGCATTTTAACGTTTTTATATGATGTAAAGATTTCTATACCTGTTTATTAAAAAAAAAATATGAAAGACAAAAAAATGAAAAAGAAAAAAGAATAAATAAATTAATTTTGGTTGGCGCATCAACCATTTTTTTCCACTGCTCGCGCTTTCGATCGTGAATTGTTTCTGAATTAAGTTCATTTGAATGATTAATCATGAGGCAGTCTTCAGCATGTGCAGATTTTGGAGAAAAACGCAAAAAATCTGATTAAGACTAGTTTAGCCGAATCTTTATAATGTTGTCGAGTTTCTTTAAAAGGTTTTTACTGCGTTTCTTTTCAAAATCTGCATAGGCCCACTAAAAAAGTGAAAACTCACAGGAGATAGGTCATATGACCGTGTACCAAATAGGAGATTGTAGAATTCGCCGTTTCGTCAGCCATTCCAGCGATGGTAACCGTCTTTTGTAAAACAGCTGAAATTAATTTAAACATATTTTAAACATTTTTCGCGCTATTTGAGCATACCAATCGCTGTGTTGACAAACCGAACTGGAAGCGTTGCGTGCGGCGGCGTTGGCTTAAACGATGTTGAATAATTCACACGATCGTTATTCGGAATTGTCTGAAGGTATTTTTTTGCAACTTTAAATAATTGTAAGATACCTTATCGACAAATCTGTTGACAGTAGTATTTATCACATGCTTCAGAGCTGCCTTCATGAACGGAATTTCCAAAAATATTTGGGCCACGTTGATGTCTCCTGTTAAAAGATTTAATACAAATTCAAAGCTTTCGAAACACAAAAAACCCACCATTTCCATCCAGTGATCGAATAATTATTTCTGCGTCTTTAAGAGCTTCAGGGTTGTATACGGCGATCACGTCGATCTAAATTTAGAGAATAGCAAAATTTAAAAAAATACTCACATTGTTTTTGTTTGGCTTTGCCGCGAATTTTTGGGATAAAGTTTCTATCTGGAAGAATAGGGTTTCTATAGTTTCTATTGTGGTACTATGCAGATTTCGCAAAAAAACTCAAACAGCGGTAACCATAATTATAATGGTTTTTGCCGGTTTTGACGAGTTCTGATATTTTTTTTACGGCTTTTGATGATTTTACTGCTTTTTTTTTGCGAAATCTGGTACCATTACATTTGGAATGATTGAACAATAAATAAAACATACCGTGAACATGATTCCTTTCATGGCAAAGGCAATTGTCCTCAAATGATCATCGGACGAAGAACATAATTGATCCACGTTCGTATGATCGAACTGAAACGTTCCAGAGAGATTGGTATGTACAGTCTTCTGTAAATTTGCGTTAAAGTGGAATGTTAAAATTTGAATTACTTTCAAGTCGATCAATTCCTCCGGAGTCGAATGATACAGATCCTCGCCAAGTTCTAATGGGCATAAACCATTCTTTAAAAATAATGAAGATTCGAAAACAGGAAAAAGATGTAAAATCCCACCACAATTTTACGCTTCCTTGCTGGTTGGTCGTTTGGCATATCGTCAACCTGAATGCCTTCGATGCTTCCAAAATCCAGCTCGTTTTGACGATAGTCTTCGAAGTACAGCTCATTTTCATCGACTTCTTCCTCGATGAGCTCTCCGTCAACGACAGCCTTAATATGAACACTATTTTTTTTAACCATTCAAGCATTTTTACCGTTTGCAATCCAGTTTGTCGTAAAACCAAATTGCGTTTGGTATTGGTATGCGATGTTGCTTTGGATTTTGGACGAGTTTCTTTAATTTCTCTTCTTGAGGCGTTCGCTTCAATTATTTGCTTTACAAATGACTGCGTGCGCTTTGACATCCTTAACAAAATTATAATCGGAAAAAAGTGTGTATTAACTGAAATTAGATAAGTTAACCGTGACTAACGGATAAACTCTAATATATCACTGAATGATCAATAAATACTTTATTCAAGATAGCATAGGTCTGAATGAAAATGGTAAAACAGTCGTGATTCCATTGTCAGGAACTGTGATGGCGTAGCCAATAAGGTTAGAAATTGGCAAGCAAAATAGAGAACCTTTATTTCTCACCACAGCACCATATCTGCATGAACCGATTGTCGAAATGCATTGCTTAATTTCTTCTTTTTGAAAATTTTGATGGAGTGAGTTTGCTAATTGCAATAGGTTGTCTGTATTTAGAATGTATGGTTGTAGAATAACCCGGTCACCGAACTTCTCATTGAGGAGAAATCCCAATACATCGCCATATTGCAGTGAATTTCGCCAACGAAACATCACGACGCTATTATCCGAAGCAGTATTTCTTTGTATTGAGTAGTGTGAGCCTTGATAGCTGTATTTCTCAGTAAACAAATCGCCTTTTTGAGCCAGCATTGAGTACTTCAGTGGGACATCTGTCGTTTTTTCGATATCATCATTCTCCGAATATCGAAATAGCAGTTTTCTCAGTTTCACGATAGACACATCATGTTGTTTTGTCGTTGGGTCCGAATGAAGTCTTGCACGAACTTCGGTCGTCAAATCTTGCAAAATTGCAGCACTAAAATTTTTCTACGGTGTACAATTTTATAATAAAGCATACTTCCGCAACATTCTTTGCCCAATTCCCTTTGTGATTTCTGACGATAATAGTCGTTTCAAACTGTGATATACGTGCTCGGAGGATTGGGTACTGAACGGATACGGGCTCCCATACATTCGAACGTTTTCAGATAAGTGGAATACAATCTGCTGAAAAAAAAAACACTTAGAATGCTTTCAATTTTAAACTGATTTACATGTACTTTCGCGCCGCGATAAAATTCGGGACATACTCGGTTTAGCGTTATTTTTATACATTTGCAAATATTGGATACCTAAATATAAAGCCGACTGTAATGAAACTAACTCCTCACTCACCGTATCGTATAAGTTCTTGTCACCGATTGACATCGGAGATACTATTGTTCGATATAAACAATGGAATAGGAGGATTATCAGTGAAGCATCAGCAGGTAGCCTTCCAATTAATGCATCGGATACCAGCGATGATTCGAAGATCTAAACTTATTATTTTTGCGAAATGATATAGCTTTTGTTACCACAGTCCTTTCGCAACCTGTAATTTCATGAATCCGTCCAGAAATTGAACGAAAGTTTGAGGGTGTTCGAATGCTCGTGTTTAACATCAAGCGACAACCTTCGAATACTTTATAACGGCGTTCATTTCCGAATACTTCTGAAAAGAACATATAAAAACAGAAAGTTAACTATAAATACCTTTAATTATTTTTTTGAATATACCTTCTTCAAAACAGTGAAATGAATCAATTGGCGACTCCCACATTGGAATAATCGAATTAAAAAAAGTGTGTTTTCCTTTTTGCATTAATCCGTCTTCCAAATTAAGAGGTACTCGGACCCCATACTCGTGACGGTCTACATTTAGTTGTTTTAGAATCATAAAAGTAACAGACCTTTGACGCTCTCATCATTGATTTTCACGAAAGTTGATTGGTTTAAACAGAATACACAGGCCCCCTTTGACGAATGACCCTTTAAGCCATATACCTTTCTTCTAGCCTACAAATGGGAATTTTTAAAGGAAAAAAAATCAACTCACGGGATCGTCATGCGAGCCAGCAACAAGAGCTCCTTGATACCAAATCCCATTATGATGGTACGGCGTCGAAAAGCTGTTGATCACCCACTTTACGATTCGATCGTGAATGTATGAAGACGGGTCCACCTTACTTAGATAAATAGACGATACTATAATCGAGCTAGTTCGGGCACGATCGTTATCTTCGAAATCCAAACATTGAATAGAAAAAGGCCAGCACTTTCGACTAAAACTACATTCTTTTAAAATAAATTTATCGAAATGGTTTGCCTTTCATTTCTCCTCAGCTTTACGCCATCAAATGTACACATGAAATGTACAATGACTCTTTGGTTATCGTTTTCGATTTCTTTTAGAAGTCGTTTCTTTAGAATCCCTTCAGCCATTGGAGACGAGCATGGCTCATCTTGAAAAATTTTATTTCGAGTTTGCAATATTTTCTTAGAATTCAATTGTATAAATGATTGAAATCTTTCCGTTAAATCGGAAAAACATAATTCGGCATTTACATAACCAATCGCGCAAGTACATCTGAATATCATGTTATTTGCTATTGAATTTCTCCAAAAACAATTTAAAAAAATATCAACACACGTAAATTACTTTTCATTGTCATTTCCACAGTTTCCACACACATTGATAATTGTCTGCTTGGCATTTTCCAGCAAAATTTTCTTTATTTCAACTTCATTTCGATTTTCTTCCATTTCAAAATAACGAATGATCGCTGAAAATTATGATAATGGTTAAAAACTCTTCAACCAACCTGTTTTTGAGCTAGTATAAGTCAAAAAAAAAGTGAATCAACAGTAAATCTCGCGAAGATAATGCTTCCCATTGGCCTAAAGCGAAATAATTTCAAAAATATGCAAAAACGGTAACAACCTCTCGACGTAATGACTGTCTGCAAGTTGTCACAGCTCGACATTGACACAAAATCTTCTTCCGCGCAAGTGAGTTCATCTTCAGACGATTCTACAGAATCTATAGAAATTAAATCTTGCTCTGTTTTTACTTTTAGTTATACCTGATGTTAAGGTTGAAGTATCTCTATTTTCTGAAAATAGTTATTTTCTTCATTTTTTCTGTTGTTATCACCTGTTTCCGTCTCGTTCCGATATTCCCTATATATGTTTTCCATGATTTCAGTAAAATGCACGATTTTTTTGGAAAGTATATATATTAAAACGCAATATACGCATAAAAATCGAATATGAAAAAATTCGAAAATTTTCGAAAATTGTTTTTCGAATTTAGACGTCAATTTTAATGCATGTCCGCAGTGTATCATTGTGGTGGTTACACTACTGTGATAAAATCCAAATCGTATACGATCCTTGCAATAACGTATACGACGAGGAAATGCGGATGTTTCGTATACGATTACAAACCATTCATCAGAATCGTATACGATCCTATACGATTCACATTAACTTATACGATTACCATTAACGTATACGATTTTAATTTTATCTTATACGATGAAGAAATTCGCTTTTTTCGTATACGACTAGGAATCATTTACCAGAGCAATTGAAACTTATAACCGAAAGCCAAACGAGTGTTGATTCCAATCGCCTAAAACTAGTAATAACTTCACATTAAATACAAAATTAAAAAGAAAACTGAGTCTACAAAAATTAAAACAATGATAACGTACTTTTCGGAAGAAGCTTGAAGTCATTGAGTATATTTATTCCTTTCCCTAGTATTGATGAAGCTGTGAAGTACCGAGGCGAGCATATAATTCAGAATTCTGTGTTTGTTGGAGGTTGTCTTCGAGGTTGCGCGAAGGGTTCAATATTTGATGCCATTGTAGTCGCTGCAACTATAATGATAAAATAATGACTATTTTAAATAAAAATAAATTAATACCCGTCTTAACTTCAGTAGTTTTCAAAGTCCTTCGGCTCCTGTTCAATGTGATTGTGTTTCCTAAAATGTACTAAAAATTAAGAAACAGAAAATGATGAAGAATAAGTTTTTACAATGTCAAATTAATTAAAAAATGCCTTTAAACATATTAAAATTTAAAACTATCAATCAGCGATTATAAAAATGTAAGATAAACCGTAAAAATAAAAGAAATTGGCTAATAAAAAAAGAGATACAGAAAAATTCTCAAAAAAATAACGCGCCCAAAAACACGCTGCGCAAAACACGCTGCAAAAGTGTATGCCACATACACTTCTCTTCGCCTCGAGAAATCTGGCAATTAGCCAATATTTTTTAAATTTTCGTCAAGTCGTTTGACGCCGACAATAAATCCCACTAGTGTGAACGCCGTGATTTAATGAAATTAACTAATTCATCAAGTGTGGCCGTGGCCGAACCTTATTTTATAACACAATTTTTCTAGGCCACATGTGAGTTTCTGGTGAGCCGTAATGCGACGTGATCGCAGGACCTTTGACTTATTATAAATAATTTGTGCAATAAAATCTTACTTCTGCAGACTTGCATTTTTATCTTGAATATTTCCAAGGCTGCAGACTATCGCAAGATGCATATTTTCCTCGAAAATACATTACTCGAAGAAAACGATCGTTTGTACATATAAATAAATAGTATTCTTGCATTTCTTTTGAACAACAAGTTTAAACTAAGAATTTTATTTAATAAGTAAGTACAGAAATCTGTGTTATTTGTTTAAATTTGAAAAAAAAATCACAACGGAACATTTGTGGAACAGAACAGGGTAAGAAAATAGCGACTACCCGATGGGTGGGGTTGTAAAATTGCGACTAGAAAATTGATACAGAATGTTGGGAAAATACATTAAGAAGAGTAAAAAAACTAGAAAAATGATGAAGGAAATCCCGTTTTTTGGTGGATGGTTTGTTCGACAGAAATATTGATATTCGGGCGGATAGATGGTGGTTTCAAAAATCTGGCGAAGAAATGTACAAAAAATCCTACAAATGTGTCTAATATACAGCCAGTTTAGAGCACCGTGTTGCTCCGACGCTTGCGCTCGGTTGGATCAGCGAGAAGCTTGTAAAGAACCTCACCGAGTTGGTCAATTTCATGAGCATTTTCCACCTGAAAATTGTGATAAAGTAACAGAAAATCGAATAGAAACCTTACGAGATAGATAAGCGTTGTCCAAATCATATCCATCAGTTTGGCATCATCGATTTGATCGATTCGAACATTAATTCCCTTAATTAGCAATAATTGATCAATATGAAGAAATATTTTGTGAGAAACATAAAAATGACAAATATGTTAATTTATTGTCGACTCGCGCGACTGTGGAATATTGGCCAAATGCCAAAAACACAATGACAGTGGTCTTGGTCGAAAACTAAGTGTAGATTTACAGTAGTTTAAAGGCGCACAGAGACCTCTTTTAAATTTTTTGGCATTTGGCCAATTTTCAGCAGTCGTCGACATTACATCATTTTACTGAACTTTTCTACCTTGGGACTGATTCTGCAGAATGGAATGTTATAAGCATGACATCGATCCTGGGCCATCTCAACCGCTGTCAAATCTTGTCCGACCACCTGAATGACCACATTGAATACGGCGCATTTTATGAACATTATTCCAACCTGTTCGAGAATCAATGTCGACAGGTGACCAATGTTCTTTGCGCGAGCTCGAATGCTTTTGCCCGATTTGTATTTTCGCTCAGAGATTGCCGGCTCGCCAGTTCCAATCGACAGCACACCGGCGAGATGAATCGGATTGCCGTGTTTGTTGAACAAATCGTATTCTTTGAAAAGCACATTCAGCGGGTAATTGGCGACAAACGAGCCATCGACGAGAATCTTGTTGCCGTACACGAATGGCTCAAAATATGTGGGCGCCGCACTGGAATTCGATCAATAATCAATTTGAGTTCGCCAAAAGAGCAACAAATTCACCTGCTCGCACGGGCGGCCTCTTTGAAGAAGACGTCTTGATCCTCGTTTAATGGGACGCCGATTGGAAGGGTGAACGAGTAGTTTCTGAATGAGTGAAACTGTACAAATTGACAATGTGCCAAAATTTCTCGAACCGGAAAATGTGAAGCTTTGCCGGCGCTGTTGAAATATCCAAGGCGGGAACGGTCAAACGACGAGTGCATCCCAAAAATGTTTCGGTTGGGAAGCAATCTTCGAGAACACGATCAATGTTTTTCGTCTGAATCGAGACCTGATCGCCGAGGAGACGATTGAATGTCGAGCCGCGAAGGAAGATCTGCGCCTTCATGTCCCAATATTGGAAGAAGCAGTCGCGGATTGATAGGCCGTTGGCTAGCGAGAGGGCAAGCATACTGCCAGTACTGAAATTGAATCCAAATGTCTGAATAACAATCGAGAAAACTGCTTGCCTTGTTCCAATCAGCCAATCAAAATAGGACGGAAGCGATTCATCTCCAAGAAGGCGTCTCGAAGCGAAGAGAAGACAAACCACCGATACCAATCCTCGCATACCTCCACCATCGAGACATAATGGAAGGACACCTTCGGGCTTTTTGTTGCGATTGATATTAATTGGTGTTTGCTCGTACATTTCCTCGTAAATCGTGCCCGCCATATCGAGGAATCCCTGCCATTTCGGCGCGCATTCCTCACACACACTTCCATTTTCGATGCGATCCGCCAACGTCTTCTTCCCGTAATCATCAATGTACAAATTGGCGGGATCGCCACCTAAAATGATGAAGCGATGACAACTACGATATATGGACTACGGTACCCAGTGTGAGAAGAAGACGGACCTCGGTGATGGTGGATTGCGGAATCGCCCAGATATCGTGCAATTTGGTGGTTATCTGAAAATGTTTTCCGGGTTCAAGTCATACTTTCATACGTTGTTTCATTTGATTTCTCATTGATAAATTGTCGACAGCTGTCGTGTTGCAGCAATTTATATGCATCACAAAAAAAATCAGTGCGACAATCAAAAAGAAAACAATTTTTTGTAGTCGATGATGGATTGTGATGGCCAATTCGCACAACTTCCTCCATCTTCCCACCCAATATGTTCATCCACACAATATTCCATTGATTCCCTCTCAACCAACCTGCTGCTGTTGGGCGGTCTTCAAAAACGTGATCACCGAATCGACGCGTTCCGCCTTTTTATTGCTGCTCAGCCGATGAGCGCATCGCATCGACGGCATTTTTCCCAAGCCTCCTCCTACAGAAAATCAAATCAATAATTATTATGTTGGGAATCGTCGAGGCGCAAAATTTGCTATAAAATTCAGCGATAAGAACGACACAAAATTGTTGAAGGCTTGACTGCTAATGATAACTCGTTTACTCGTTGCCTTATTTGCCGATCGGTTTATTTGCATGTGAATTGTGCGATTGGGGCAAAGGTTGAGCACGGGCAAAAAAATAGAGATAGCAGAAAATTTTGGAAATGACTCAACGGCGACTTTATGACTATTTCGGGACAAAAACGAAATGTACACAAAGATGATGATTCCACAAAAAGGGTACTGTAGATTTGCGCTTCGATTCCTAGTATAGTTCAAACTGAATTAACCAATTAAAAATAAATATTATTCATCTCATTGATTTTAAATAGCAATTTATCATATTAGACGAGCAATATGCGTGCAAATTTATTATTATTCATCACAGACATTAGGTGCTGGGCCTAAATATAAAGATAGGAGCTCAAAAATAATGACACTTTGAAATTTTGAAAAAAAACTCAAAACGCTGGTTAAAACTAGTTTTTTGAACAATCAGCATAGGCTTTTTTACGCGTTTTTTTTGCGAAATCTTCAATATCACAACAAAATTCGTGTTAAAGTGAAATGATATTTGAATACAGTGTAGTTTGCAAACTTTGATTATCAGTGTTTTCTTAATGAACGACATTCAGAGCACCTATAGAACGAACACTGAACTTCCGGGTATTTTTTTAAAGTAAGGCTGAAACTATAGTGCTACAATACTTGCGATAATACCAAGATTTAGCTACGCTTGTTGATTGGAACTCACCGTTTCGGCGATTCAACAAATATGGACCAATAGGATGACAAGACAATGTTTGACCTACCATCGCGGCTACCGACAATACAAGTTCGGTGCTTATAATCACTTATTTATACGAGTCGCGGTTCTTTGCTCAAAAACAGAGATAAGAACGAGTTGCCAACCTCCTCCCGCCAAAAAATTGTTATCAGTGGGCCAATGATTTCAACGAAACAGTATTGACAAATGGGACATCATTATTAAAATCATCGTCGTCGAGAGCTCGACGAGAAAAAAAAATATCAAGAGAATGAGCTCGAGATAATGGAGAAAGTATGGGAGAGACGGAGGTGGCAGACACGAAAACGGAGCCAGACGGCGCCATGTTCTGGAAGGCGTACGACGACGAAAAACGCTGTCGCACGTGTCGCAACATTACGAGAACACCGGCAAGGAGGAGGACAAAAGCCTTTTTAAGGAGAGGCGAGTACAACCAAAGAAGGCACCAAAAAGAACTGCCGAAGAATTCCCTCGAGAAACACAAATTTTCGACGCAAAAAATAAGGTTGATTCATTCGCTGCCGAAAATCATATTTTCCTTTTTTTTTGGGAGGAAAAAAGTGGGAAAGAAAGGCGAACTAATTTATCCCGTACACAAGGATGAGCGATTATGTGGATTAGATTAGGATTATTACGATTTCCAAATATAGTAATACATGAAAGTTAACAAATATCACATTATTGAATGGAAGAAAAGCAATGGCAGATATTAGGAAGAAAATTAAAAAAAAAAACCAGTTCTTGCGTAATCTACATATGGGTTCTAGGGAGGTTTGATAGTTTTTTACCGGTTTTTTTAAATCTGCATATAGTTAGAGTCCTGCAACTGCTGTACGCGGGTAGATTTACAGGGATGCGTCTTTGTCTTTTTCTGGCGCGGACTATCAAGTTATTTTGCATTTTATGAGCCGGTTCGATAATTTTTGAAATCGAATGACGTTGGAAATTCAAGGAAATGCGAACTCGTCAAGAAAAATGAAGCAGTTCACGTGAAAACAGCAAAATAAGCGTTCACATGTGGTGAGACCATTTCAAAAGGCGCACTCGTAAATCTACCCACGTGCAACAATCGCCGGACGCCGACTATAAGCTAATAATAAAGATACGAGGGTTCTATTCTTTTATTCGTCAAAATTAGTTAATCGATTCGTTATTGGCAAGTAAAACATGTCAGAAAGCAATTTTACAGTTTTTTTAAGATGGTGTTTTCATTCAAAGTCGAATTACGTAGCACCGATTGATGACATACCTTGGCTCTTTTTGTTTTTTTTTGTGTATAAGAAAGAGTATTACGGAATTTTTCGTTGAATGAGCCCACATAGTCTCAATATATATATTTATATAGTTTGTTTTCAAATGTTCAATTTTCCTACGAAACACCTGAAATACGATACGTCTAAAATCAAACTAGGAATAAAAAAAACGACGAAAATGCAGTGTTTCTCAAAACCGCATGCTAGTAAATCCATCCGAGTCGGCGGAAGTCAATATGTAAATTTACTCGGCCAACGGAAATGTGGAACAAAATGTTGGTGGATGCTGCTGATATACGAATAGGCATTTATAAGAATTGAATTTATTCGATTTTTTTTCTTAAATTCTTTTTGTAAGTGTCATTTCTTTAAAATGTTTAAAATTTTAATATTGTCGACGTCAAAATGATGAAACTGACAGTGTAGATTGACGAGAGCGCAAATTTCGCGTTAACAGAATTTTGAATGCGAATACGTGAAATGTAAAGTACGAAAAAAATCGTCTCTCGCTGGATTATAATGAAATGTTTTCACTGTTCTCGAGTAATGGCATTATGAGCTCAAAAAAAAAACATCAATCAGCTTAAAAATATTTATTTCGAAATCTGAAAATTACGGGAAAAAACACATTTAATCTGTTTCTTTCTTTTTTTATTTGTTTCCAAAATTTGCAAAAGTGCCATAAAAAGCTAGAATGAGCTAATCCTTTGCGCAGCGCACTGTATTTTGAAAAGGGTGTTTCCGTAAGATCCCAACAACATTTTTTTTCAAATTTTCTAGAAAAAACAATGAATCCGCGCGACAATAAACGCAAAAATGAAGCGATCGAGCATGTGATGCAAAAAAAAAACTCGAATTCTCCAATAGTCTCCAATTCAAAGCGCGGACAGCCATTTTTAATTAGAAAATGCTGATGAAAGCCTCAACATGCGCATTTTTTTGCAGAGAGAGAACACCATATTTGGATACGAAATGCATCGATCGTATGGAATATTCCAGGCCGTTTATGTGCCATCTAATGTCAATCATTTCGGGTTTGACCACACTCGTGTAAACGCTGGTTGATGAGTTCTTTTCGTGTTAGCAGTGCTTTTTTCACAAAAACGTTGGCGATAACGATCAAACACTATCGTTATCAACCTATATTCGAATGATAACTGTTCAAAATGACAAAAAAATGAAGAAGAAGACGACACCGATAAGGACGACTAATAATCAAAACGGAAAATCTCGAGAAGAAAAGAAAAAATGTTTGGTTCCCATTTGGCAGTTTATGTAGAACAAAAAGTAGTGAAAACAAGAACCAGATTTCAACAGAATCGAACCTTTTTTGATTGAGGACGTAGTGTTTAAAAGGATATGAATAATATTCAGATTTTTCAAACTACCTTCCTATTTTTCTTCTTCTTGGTAGACTACTTATGATGCGAAGCGAATTGATATTACTCTCAGCGATCACTACTTTCTCTTCTCTCATGGGAATATCAATTTTAAAGTACAGTCTCGTTGAAGATTAATAGGCAACCAAACATGAGTCAGCAAAAAAAAAAGGCGAGAGGATTTTTGATTTTTCTCATAGTTAATTCGGCTAAATTTAGGGGGAATGCGCCTTTAAAATATTGCCGAATTTTAGAGTTCATTTTTTTTTATTTTTGTTACACTTTTTTCTGTCTTTGTAATGCATAAATCAAAATTCAGTTTGTTTCCGAAAAAAGCGGCTACCAAAATTTGTCGCTATAAGACCCAACTTATTTTAGAAGCATTTAATCAATTATTTAATTTTTTAATAAAAAATATATTTCACGATTGAATTGAGGTTTTTTTCTCACAATTTTACGAAAATCGATTTATATGCGAAAATATATCAAAAAATTAATGGACCAAGTCTGCGAATTGGAAATATTTTTTGTTTTTTTTTTTTTCTTATTCAGTGATGTTGAAAAAAAAACATTTAAAAAATGTTTTCACTTCGCAGAATATGCCCATGGAAAAATTGAAAATTGAAAGGATATTTATAAGTTGAAAAACGCCTTTTGGATACGGTAATTATAGCTTAACTAAATTGGGGTAGATCAAAAATTTAGTCGGTTATCAACGGGGGTTTCGAAATTTTTACTGATGTGAGATTTTTAATCTCCAAAAAATGGAAAACACGTGGTGACACGACAAAAATTGTATTATTTTTAAATGTTTAATAGTTTCCAGAATTTTATGAGCTCAAAAACGACTCGTCATTTCTGTTTCATTCTGTTTCGGTTTAGTTGAATGGAAAAAAATTAGCAGCAGTCTGTATTTTCCATTAAACTAATATTTGATTTTCACCAGCTCTTTTTTTTCATCCAAATATGAAATTCATTCACAAATCGATTCGATTGAAATGTTTTGTATCCCCCTTTTAATCGATTCAAACTTCGGTCAATCTACAAAAATTAAAAAATGATCATATGAAAAATCGAAACCAGGAAGTGTTTTTAGAAAATGCCTAAAAATGGAAGAAAACGATGAATAAGACAAATATTATTAAACAATTTAAAGTGTTGGAAAAATTTAGAAGAAAAAAGTACAAAAAAACGACTGGTAGGAAAATAATGATCATTCAACACGATCAAATGTACACATTGAACAACTGACGAGAAGGAAAAGAGACACAAAGGGGAGGGATTAAATCAGACTCCAATTTTTCAGTGTTTTTTTTTCTCATTTTCAAAAAAAAAATGAGCGAGATTTCGATTGAAAACGAATTTGAAGACGCATGTGTTCGGTTAGTAAACGTCCGAAATATTTCTCGTTTCCCGAAAATATTTACGTTTTTTTTCGGAGGAATGAGGAGATGTCGCAAAAGAAATGTCGCCATAGTCCCACTAATAATAAATCATGACGGAATTTCAAAGTGAAACAAATAAATGTGAAAAAACATTACAATTTTTATTGCGCATAGTACAAAAATCGTCCGAAAACACCAAAGCGTGGCAAATAGAAGGTTTTCGATCCAAAATTTAAAGCAAGTTAAAAAAAAAGAAAACACTTAAAGGAATGAAAAAAATTGAGCCCTTTGAAATATTGTGAACCATCGCACCTTTTCGAGGCGGTAATTCAATTTTAAGTTAAAAAAAGGGAAAGCACCCTGCGAATTAAATTCGCCGTAAATCTGCACGGGTTTTTTGCAAAAAATTATATTAGTAAAAGAGGAAGTGCATAAGAAGAAAAAGAAGAAAAATCTATGATATTTACCTGAAAAAATCTTAAATTTTGTGTGTAGAAATTTCGGAACAACGCCGTCTGATTGTTTGAACAAAATGTGACAACGCACAAATTTCGTCAAGAAAACGATTCAATCGGGACGAGCAGCGGACCCTTTGTGGTTTTCGGAAGAAATTGTACAAACAGGAAAAACTTTCAATTATGGAAACAAAAATTACTCATGGTGAGGCTAGATTGAGGGCGTTGTGTGAATGGAGTGTCGTACTCAGAGTTGGGCAGAATGAATATTTTGAAAACTCGGGAATGCGGAAAAGGTAAAATTTGAGGAATCCAATTCTTGAGGTACTGGTATCCAATTCTTGAGGTACTGGTAGAAAAACAAGTTTTGTGACAAGCCGCGGAAGTTTTTGGGAACTCCCGTGGAACCCAAAGGTTTCAACCAAAACCAAAACCGGGTCATTTTCGAATCATTAAAAAAACCATCTATTTATTCCGGAGACAATTATCGAAACAAAGGGAAATCGAAATATTCTAAAGAGAAGCCGACATCTCAACTAATGAGGCATTCAAAATTAATTGCAAACATATGTGCATGTTGCATTTTTTGCAATTCTCGAAGAATTTTCACAAAATCTTCGATTCGCCGAACATTTTTTGGTTGAGAATGTCGGCGAAATTCGATTTCGCATTGACAATGAGAAGAAAGAAGTACAACATTTTGGTTGTATCACAAATGAAAAAAAGATCACAGAAAAATCGTGAAAAACTCATTAAATTTTAATAAGTATGAAACATATTTAATATTATAAGAATTTCTAATTTCTTCGATATTTCATAAAACGTGTTGATACTCAATACGTACCTTAAATACATATTTGAAGAAAGATGGACGAATTTGACAAATTTAAATTATCAAACTCGTTAGCCATTTTTGATCTAAGCGCGAAATCTACAAATTCTCGCATGCGCCTTTAATATTTACTGTAGTTTTCAATGAATTTCATAATCTATCAAATAGAAAATGATTATAAGAAAGTGCCGCCAAAATTTGAATAATAAGCAACGCCCCTAAATTTTTCCGTCCTCGACAATATATTTGATGGATTTCTTCAGGAAATATTTTTTAAAAATATTTTTAATTACCTTAAACGTGCGTGTTTTTATTTTCGAAACGTGTGATTAAAAAAATATTTTTTCATGAAATCTTATAAGATTTCCTAAAATTTATTACAAAACGATGTAGTTTCAAATTATTTTAAAGAGACAGAAAAGACACACAAGTAATTTTTTTCTGGAAAAAGAAAACATCGGAAGCAAAAAAAAAACGAATAAGAAGAAGAAGAAGCGGGACATGAAATCATCACATAAACAGACCGTTAGTTTTTTCTCATTCTGCAACGGAGAAGATTCGAGAATTCGGGAGCAAATTGAAATATGAACTACGATTTTTTAGAAAACTCAAAACAAGAATGAACGGAAATCTTGGATATAAATACACAATTCCGTTAAGACATCAGTAAAGAATTTATAGTTGACTGAATAAATTATGAGATGATTTCGATGTCATTGAGCAAGAAGAAACAAATTGTTTTATTAAATTTTTATCTTTTATTTTACCGACTTTTTCATTAAATTTTATTTTTGCAAAAAAAAACCATTAAAGGAGCATATTTCTTATAAGAAGAGATTCATGGAGAAAGAAAAAACACAAAAATCTTAAATTGAGAAAACCATGAGGAGCACAAAAAACGATATACGCGAACAAACTGCACATTTATTTTTGGAGATTTTGGAAATTCGTAATTCATCTCCCTTTTGAGCCTCAAAGGAATTGACTATACAATTTTGTGGAAAGATGTTATTTCGGTTTCGAAAAAATTAATAGATCCGGCTGAAGATTCATGATTATCACTAAATAATTGGAAATTTAATTGTACTCAATATCAGCTGACAAATGTAAAAATCATTAGAAGATTAAGATTCAAAGCTGCAAATTATAAATTCTAAAAAATGGGAAAAATTCAATGTAGTAAAAAAGAGACAAAAAACATAGGAAAATAAAATAACTTTTTCTTTTTTTTCTCCCTCTAACTAACGGTCATTTTATTTTTTTTCTTTAATTTTTTCCGCATCGCACCGGTACAAATATAAAGCGTAGTATGTAATCACATAATTTTTGGAAATTTCTTCAACCTAAACGATCGATTTTGCTTAGGTGCGTCGAAACAAACTAAAACTAATAAAATATGCAAAAGCACGAAAGCAAAAAATTCGAGACGAGACGATTTTGGAGAAATAAAATGCGTTTTCTCTGCCAACGGAAACCAATTCGTCGAGCATTTTCAGTGGTAAAAAGAGAAATACTCGAATCCGAAAAAAAAAAACAAATATATACGCGAAAAAAATGCTATTGTGTTCTTTCAAAATCGATGCGTAGACGGCGTCAGGCGAAAAAAAAGGGTTTCGAAAAAAAGAGCAGTCAGCTTATGGTTGTGCTTCGTCTTCTTCTTCTCCTCCTTCTTCCAGTGCAACAAAAAACCTAATTATCGAGTTTTTTTTCGCTTTTACCACCATCATTAAACCCGTCGTGTGAAATTTATTCGAGAAAAAGCAGAATGAAGCGGATGGGAAAAAAATGAGGAAAACATATTTGTAGAAGTGAGAAACACGACGAACATTTCCGGTTGTGTGTCTTCGGGGAATTGGAGCCACTTATTGCCTTTTGCAAAGAGTGTAACTTTATAAATAAACTACAATTTGACAAGTGAAAATTTGGGAAGATATTCTCAAATATCAAAAAAAAAGATAAGATACATCTTCTTTCAAGCGGTTCCGTCAGATTTGTTCACGATCGAAACCTATAAAATTTGGGTTTTTTGAAAAGCTTGCGAGCATATATTTAACTTTGCAAAAAATCATTGAGACCCACACATCATTATAGTGACCGGTTATATAAACAAAGTGTCATTTTTGAGTACTAACGCTGGAAACAAATAGAAAAAAGAGATTATCACAGTTATCAGGAATAAATATAAATATGAGATAAAGAAATGGCAGCGAAAGTTATGTTTACATCAGTTGCAAGCATAGTTTTGAATAAAACTTACACACATTAGTGATATTTATATAAATATATTTGAAAAAAAGGCTCGATTTAATCCAGAAAAAAAATCGATTTAATCCAGAAAATATTCAATAATTTTAGTTACTGTATCAATTTAGAGGGCAGTGGGAAAATAGAATATTTTTCTCGAATATTTTCACATTTTTCCTTTTTCTCATTTTCTTGACATTTTTTCTTTTTATGCTTCTGTAATTTTATTTTGATTTTTCTTTCTCTTCATTTTCCTCCATTTTTTTCTTCTATCTCAAATGAGAAAAGTTTTCCATACCCCATTCACTATCAAATACGTTTCCATTCATACGTGTCGAATATGCATAATATAACGGTTCCGGTCAAAATTCCAGGTGAAACAGTATAGAAGACGAAGAGTGTGCAGTGATATATAGTGTTCTACAGAGCGATTTTGCTTATCTTTCATTCATTTTTCATCAATTTTTTTACATTTATTTTCACTAAATTTCTTTTTTTGAGGTTTCAGACATTTAATCATGCCGCGCCAACGGCAGAGACCGAAACGGGATGTCTTAGACCAGGAGCAGCCATCAGCAACAATCGCATTAGCACCGAAGAGGCCTTCAAAAGTCGCAATTTACTGGAGGTTTCCAATTTTTTTTTCTGCAATAAAAAATTTAATAATTTTTTTAGAAACTTATTCGGATGGGACCTTCTACTAATCGTGTCTGTGATATTCACAGCATCTGCTTATATGTTCTTGTACATTTTCTTGCATCCATCACTTGATAAACTTCCTTCAATTCAAGGTCCCGATTATGACACGGTTTGTGTTTCAATGAAACATTTATAAAGAACTAATTTAAGAAACTTTGGGGAAGTTACCGACCCCACTTGTACTTTGGCATGCGGACAAGGTCCCCAACATCGCCCCTATTCGGAATGATGTGGTACGAGCAGCCCAATTATGTGCTGAAACCTCACATTCGACACTGGTGTAACCAGGGTGATGGTATCGACAGATACGGTTGGTATGAAGCCGATGCGAGAACATTTGGCAAGCAGAACATCACCGAATCTTCTGGACGTATACAAACCGACTGGATCAATGAATCTGGCAGCGGGTTCTCGGCACGCATCAAATTCAATATGAAGCCAGGGAAGAGATTCAATGTGATTTTCTATATGGCATCCACTGATAACACGAACAGTTTTCGATTGGGAAAACATCTAAACGATATTTTTTACGGTCAATCTGATTCCTTGGGAAGAATGAAAGTAAAAAAAAAATGGAAATTCAATGTTGACATTAAAAAAGTTTTACAGTTTTCAATTCATATGAAACGTTCCACAAAAATGGAACAATCGCATTCGGCATTGGTGGTCAACGAGAAAGTGCCGATTGATAGGTATCATGACTTTATGACCGATAATATGGTAGGTTTACGGATTGTGTTGAGGAAAAAATGAGATTGATTTGAATTAAAGCAAGTAATCGATTCCGGCAACAACAACATCCATTACATTCTCAACAACAAACACAACGATATTGATGGAAGATTCGTCGCAGTTCAACTCAATTTCGGAAATTCCGCCGAATTCGATATTGCGTTGAGGTTTGTTACTGAATATTCAGTCGTCGTACTGATTTGATTTTCCGCAGTGTCGGCCCAGTTCAACCACCAATTTTCGAGAAATTCGACGCGGAAATTGCGCGAAGATCGAATAATTTCAATAGGAAATACGAGAATGCGTTTGGAATCGCCAAAAAGAATTATTCGGTCGTTCAACAACAAATGGCCAAATTCGCGCTATCGAACATGCTGGGAGGTGTCGGCTACTGGTACGGACTCAATCGGGTAATTTTGTTTTTAATTTAAAATTATCATCACTGCTTTTTAGGTTTATTCCACACCAAACTATCTTCAACTTTATGGCCCACACACGCTGTTCTCGGCGGTTCCGTCCCGTCCATTTTTCCCACGAGGATTCTTATGGGATGAAGGATTCCATAATATGCTTATCAGAAAAATTGATCCAAAGTTGTCTCTTGAGGTAAAAATCCTCGAATATTACTATTCCTGTCCCAAATATATTTTAGATTATCACTTCCTACATGAATCTAATGGAGACTAGCGGTTGGATTCCACGTGAGGTGATACTCGGCGCTGAATCTGAAGCCAAAGTTCCTGCCGAATTCATTCCGCAGCACACTGATGTTGCTAATCCCCCAAGTTTCTTCTATGTCGTCGACAAACTCGTACACGATGAGAAAGTTGGTTTCTAGTGATTTTTGTGTTCACATTGAGTGGGTGTTTGAAGGTGATTGGCAAATACGGGCACATTTTGACGCGAATCTATCCACGATTGGAAAAATGGTTCCTATGGTTGAGGTCCACGCAATTTGGACCATCTAGAACTACATTCAGGTTAAAAGGCGATTCACTTGTGTTATTGGTTAGATTTTTAGATGGCGTGGTCGAAATGAGACAATCGCGACTGAACTAAATCCAAAGACTCTCTCCTCTGGTCTTGATGACTATCCGAGAGCCAGTCATCCGACTCCAGAAGAATATCATCTTGACCTCCGATGTTGGCTGGCCTTGTGTGGAAAAGTTTTGGAGCGCTTATCGAAGCACTATGGAACCGATTCGGATCATCGTAAATTCTCGAAACACAAAGAAGAACTGAATGATCTTGAAAGTTTGGTTAGGGACCATTGGAGCGAAAAAGACGGGGTTCGTTTTCAATTTTTCATTTGTTGTTGTTGAAAACTCATCAGTTTTAGGGATTTTTCGATTTTGGAAAACATAGCGATGATGTTGGTCTCGCGCCGGTACCAAAATCAAGCGAACCGAGAGGATTTGAATACCAAAGGTTCTTGAAACCCCTATGCGCTTCCAATTAATGAGTTTAGAGTCACGTCTCGCGCTCCTGTCTATAAGCTCGTTACGAATGTCTACGGCTATAATAGCCTTTACCCAATGATGTTCCGAATGTTCCCAGCCGATTCGAAATACTTGAAAGCTACTCTTGATAAAATCCGCGATCCGAAAGTCCTGTGGACTCCGTTTGGCCTACGATCGATTTCAAAATCATCGCCTTATTATCAAGCGAGAAATACCGAGCATGATCCGCCATACTGGAGAGGGTAAGTGATTTGAATATGTCATTTCGAATCAGAATTGTAATTTTTAGAAATATTTGGATTAACATTAATTATATGACGCTATCAGCACTTCGGTATTACGCTGATCAGAAGGGTCCGCATCAAGTACAAGCCGAGCAAATCTTTCAGGAATTGAGAAAGAATTTGGTGAACAATATGGCTAAGGTGCGCCTTTTTTTGGAACTTTTTCGTTGATATCATTACTTGTCAGGAATTCCGTCGAACTGGACATATTTGGGAGAATTACAACGATATTACTGGCGAGGGACAAGGAACCCATCCATTCACTGGTTGGTCATCGCTCATTCTAATGATCATGAGTGATAATCTGGACACCTAGATTGTCTAGTGATCAACTACTTCTTCTATTTTTGGTTATATTTATTTATATATGTAATCGGTTCTGTTCTTTTCTATTTTCTAGTCTTTGTTTTGTTGACTTCATGTTAAATGGGTGTCTCGATTCATGTTTCTCTTTCTTGGTTCTTTTATCAATTCACTTTCTTGTTTTAATTCATCATATTTATGCACTTTTTTTTTCTATTTTTCTCCACTTCAATTCAATCAAACATACTGTGTTTCCATATCTCTCGGTTATAATCGCCAAGTTTTGCCGTTTTGTTCTTCTTTTCGTGTGCATTTCTTTTTCTTTGGTTTCGTTATTTTTAATTATGGGTATTTAACTGATATTTATGGCGTTTCTCTTTGTTTTTTGGGTAATATGTAAATTATTCATTGGATGCTTTTGGAAGAGTTTTTTTTACAGTTTTGGTGTTCTTTTGCACCGATATAGTATTTTGAATCAAGTGCTTACTGAAATTAATAGGAACATATTTTAGGTTTGAGGAAATTCATGGAAAAATCGATTTAGGAAGCTGAACATCGCGAATTTCCAAGATTTTGCACATAGGTTAGAAATAAGTTAAATTTCGTCGGTTCTTGTGCGCCTTTAACCTATTCTTAAGCTTCGGCTCGTAAATTGACTCTTAGTTTTGCTTCAAAACCGCTGCCATTATTTTTTGACTTTGACAATACAAAATTTAATAAAAATCATTGGAATTTTTTTTAGAAAATTTTGAAATGAATTTTAAAAATAAAAAGAGAGAAAAATGAGCACACTGTAGATTTACGGTGGATTTGATTCACAGGTTATCTGTAGTAGTCAAATTCTGTTTAACTCAAAATTTGAATTACCGCTTCAAAAACTTGATGGTCCACGATAGTGCTTATTTTTTTGCGATTGAATTTGTAACACCGTATTTTTATTAAAAAAAATGTGTTATTTATAAACGAAATACATATTTATTTTCTTAATTTTGAATGTTTCCAGCCCAAACCAAAAGATTTCGTTAGAACGAATGAGGGTTTTTAGAGTGAATCATCGCCAGAGATTTTCTAGAAATTTTGACTTGTTTCTTTGTGTCTCGACTAGTTTTTGTACATCTTTCAATATTTTTAAATGGTTGTCGATTTTTTTTTCTTTTTCAGATAAAGATATAAGATATAAGATATAAGATATTCGTGTGCGAAAATCACGTTTTCGTTGGGGACGCAAAATTTTACTCCAACTATCAATCGATACAATCTTTAAATTTGTGACTCAAAATTTTGCAACAATTAGTTTGTCCGGTACAAATTTCAACTTTTCGGTATCAGTGAAATATTTCTGATAATTCAAAGTTATCACGGAGAATGGCGTGATAGTATTGCACTTTTGTACGATATTCAAGGTCAACTGTTGATTGGCTCTCGTTTCTGAGAAACTTTTTTTTTATTATTTTGCCATTTGATGGAGTATTTAGACACACGAGGGGGTCTTATCGTTTTTTATCAGCGGCTCTAAAAGGGCATGTGACTCCGTAGACTTTTTTCTCCGGAAAATGATGAAACATTATGCAAATTGTAGAGAATTATGTTAGTTATACAAAAGTTAGATGATTTAATGAAAGGTTTGACATTCTTTTGTTTCGCATTACTCAATTTTTGTGACTTTTCTGAATACTATGGAGTTGGTGAGTCAATTAAACAAAATAAATAAACAAATTGACGAATATTGCAATAAACATAGACGAAAAGTTGTCCAGCACTCCAAATTTGCTCTTATCATCATGTTTTCGATCACGATTTATTTCGACGCGAAAATTCTCCGAAATTATCGATATCAGTGGCGGTTTAGATTATAAATTGGGCCCAGTTTGTCTTCTAGTTAACCCAGAACATTTTTTTCGTTTTTACTATTTATTAATTTGTATTATTTTCAGCTTATTGGTGAAAAGAAGCCATTGGTGCGCAAAAAACGCAAAGAGCGCTCGATTGGATATCTGTTAGCGCGAAAATTAGCAATGTCCTCGTATGGTGCAATTGGTGTTGATAATGAGTTCGTTTTTTTAATAATTTTGAAAAAATAACTGAAATTTTTAAAAATAATATTTGAAAAATAATACTCTCCGCACGTCTACCGACATTCCGAATTTTTGTGTTTTGGGTATTCTTCTTCAAAAATTCCAAGTTTGCTCGTTTTTTGTCATTTTTTTTGTTTTGAAAATTGCTTTATTTCTGCAAATTTGACTAATCAGTAGAGAGTAATCAGGAGAAAAGAAGGAATGTTCAATTGTCGAATGCGATTAGCAGCTAATAATCGATAGCAACCTGGTACTGACTGTTACACCACGAGGGTTTGATGGGCATAGCTTGGAAGAGTTTTGAAATAATTTTAGAACAGGGGATTTTAGAATTTTTTTTGAATATATTTAAGAAATTTTAAATTAAAATAGTTAGAAAAAAATTGGGTTTAGTACTGATCCACTTCTCGACGACACACCATCAGCCACTGGCGGAATTCCAATTGGAAGAAGACGAGCAGCATCATCATCGAACCTAGTAGTAATTCATTGCTATTTCAAATATTGTTGTCAATAATATTTTGTTAAGGGACGCTCTCCTGGCAGTGGAACGCCTTCAAGACAGCCCTACTTGTTCACAGGCGGTTTGGGACTTCGCGAGGAAAGCCTACTCTCGTTGCACTCGGAAGATGATCTACATCGTGAGCACAATAATGCTCTTCGATATCGACTGTATAACAGACTGGATCCCGGTGGCGAACATTTTGTAAGACTTGTTGAAACGAGAATCGGGAAATTGAGAAATTACAGACGATGCCCGATCATGTGATCCCAGCCAGTTTGTTCTCGATTCTTCCGTTTGAAGAGCTCAAAGACGTGTCGGGAAAACAAGGAAGCCTTGTGACAATGTGAGAAAACACAAAGAATAACAGTAATCTGAAAAAAAAGTTTTCAGATTTTCCATTTGGAATACAATGATGGGAACCTCGCTTCTCGCCATGCCATGGGCTCTTCAACAAGCTGGACTTGTTTGGGGAATCGTTATTATGCTTGTGATGGCCGCTTTATGCTTCTACACTGCGTTTATTATTATCGACAGTCCTAAAAGGATAGGTGCGAATTTATCATTGAGAATATTCTTCGAATAATGTTTTTAGCGCAAATGGATATTGATCCAAGTCTCGCAGAATTCTCCGATGTATGTAAAGCATGGTTTGGACGTGTTGGTGAGATTTCAATTTTGCGATTCGCTGACAATTGTTCGTTTCTAGGCGAAATGACGGCTACGATATTCAGTGTATGCGTGTTGATTGGAGGAATCATTGTCTATTGGGTGCTCATGTCAAACTTCCTTTATTACACTGGAGCTGTGGTATACGGTAATCAATGTTTTTATGAAGCACACACTCGAATGTTGCAATTTTTAGAGGCTTTGCAACCGAATAGCACAACGATTCCAGTAATGGAAAATAAGACATTCACATGCGATGGTTAGGACTCAACACTGTTGGTTATTCATTATTAAAAGTTTTGTAGTTTACTGTCCCGAAGACATGGTATGGTCGGCTCCGAGCTGGGAGCAAACCATGATGGATGCGATTGAGCAGTTGGAAGGCGACGACAACTGGAGTTTTGACAAGTTCTGGTCCCTTCAGGTAGATTTGTGTTGAATTTCGACGAGCTTACAAAGTCGATTCAAGGGATCTGTTCCAATTTATCTCGCATTTGCATTGTTTCCTTTGATGAACTTCAAGTCGCCGACATTTTTCACCAAATTCAATGTTCTCGGAACGGGTAAGCGTTTTCAAATGTTTCAGTTAGGGGGAAATGGGGTCCACTTGGTCTTGAAAGGGTCCCGTGTTGTATATCAACGCTGACCATTCATTTTGGCATTCCTGGTTTCGCATGAAATTTTGAATGTGTGTTTTCAGTTTCCGTCATGTATCTACTCCTCTTTGTATTCTCGAAACTTCTCGAATGCGGCGTCAATATGGATTTTACGAATCCCAAATCGATCCACTATGTTAAATGTAATCGTTTATTTTTAATTTACCATTTCCTTACTTCATCATATATGTATTTCGGTTTTCTAGTGTTCAATTGGCATTTTCCGGCTCTCAGCGGAACATTGACACTCTCATATTTTATTCATAACGCGGTTTTGACGATTCTGCGAAATCAAAAGCATCCCGAGAACAATGTAAGATTCGCGATCCTCCCAAAAAATGTGAGATTCGAAATATTGTTTGAGGCTCGAGACTTGTCGATTGGCTACTGCTTGGTCGCTTTTTGTTACGTTTTCATTGGATTCACATTTTTCGCAGCTTTTCCTGTTCAAAGAACCTGTATAAGTGATGTGAGTCTCTCCTTTGTTTTTGGTCATCGGAAATCTTGATTTCAGAATTTCTTGAACAATTTCGGCGCTGGCGATGTTCTATCGAGCACCGCCCGTCTTTTCTTGCTATTCCAAATGATTACCGTACTCCCACTGCTTATGTTCCTCGTCAGATCGCAGCTGTTTTACGCAATCTTTGGGAAAACCTGGCCAGGGTAAATTGATCGATGCGAGATTATTTAGTTATTAAAATGATTTTCAGAATAATTAAAGTAGTGATCCTCAATATGGTTCTCATTGCAATTGCTGTTGGTTTTGCAACATTCTATCCCAACGTTGGAAGCATTTTGAGGTATCGCTGTTTTCTCAATGTTTCGCCGATCGCGCGATTTTTCTCCGCTTCTGTGATTCTCTCATTTTTGATTCTATGACTCTCTCGCCTTCGAATTCCGAACTCGAATTATCTCAGCGACTGCCGGATTGACGTGGCCGAATGGTCTAGTGGTATGATTCTCGCTTTGGGTGCGAGAGGTCCCGGGTTCAATCCCCGGTTCGGCCCATCTTTTTTTTGGTGTGGGGTGGGGGCTGTTCCTTTGAATCTTTGAAAACGTTCGATAATGCAGTTGCACCAGTTTTGGAATAATTAATCGTCACATGGTTTTTTTTTGAATATCTCAGCCTTTCGGTCACGAATTCGTGGTGATTGTTCATAAGAGGAAATGTTTGAGAGATCCGTGAAATGTTCGACGTTCTTTGTCATCATTATCATTTCATAACCGTTTGTTAATCGTCTTATATTCGCCACGTGATTCCAAAACGTTCTTTGAGTTTAAAAAAGAAACGACGAGATTGATTTCAGATATGTTGGTTCAATATCGGGTCTGATCTACGTGTTCGCCCTTCCGTCTCTCGTCTATATCCGTCAAAATCGTGCCATGGGAACATTGACGCCTTTCAAAAAATACGCCCATCTTGCGATTATCGCCGTCGGCGTTGTTAACCTCATTGCTCAATTTGTAATTTAGATACTACCAATTTTGGTTTTTTTTAACCATCTGTGATTTCTTTTGTTCAAATCTCACCGCAATAATTGTCTGTACGTTTGTTTTGTTCATTTCTTATTCAAATTACGGGAATCTTAACCACTAATCACTTTTATTTAATAAATTATAAATTTCAAATTCGGTGTTTTAACCATATTTAACGAGTATGATGCGCTTCACATTTCGATCTTTGTCCAATTTTCGTTTTTTTTTTTAATTTATTTTTCGCTTTTGTAGCCCTTGATTTATGGCGATTGTAATGCGGAATTTTTTGAGCGGCCCGAATTGGAGGTTTTGTAGTGAGAACGTGTTGAGTGATAAGATTCTGATGCAGGCTATATTGTACTGCCGGCACAACGATGAACTACGTCGACCGCGTGCGGCTGCTTGATTATTGGAAAATTCAGGATTCAGCACTTCAAAAGTGAGTCTGACCGATTGAAAAAAAACAAAACGCAAAAAAGAGTGGTTGATTTTCAGTGAATTCACACGATCGAAGTTTGTTCTAATGGTTGATAAGCGATTATTAGTAAGGAAGGATAAGTCGGATATTGTTATGGTCGAACATTCTCAATCGGGTAAGGCTGATAGTTTTTTTGTTTCAAATGTTTTCTTTTTTCAGAACTTCGACAAAAGCTAGGTGATTATGGCCTCCAATTCGATTTATCATGTTCCTGTTTGCTTGATGCCGTTCCGGGGTCAACGGACATGGTCCCATTGTTTGGCACGTCTGTTGAGGCAGCCGATCCGCCGGAAGACAGTCCCGTAAGCAAGCATGATGTGCTCAAGAAGCTTGGTGATTCTCTTGGAGGTTTTTTTCCTCATCGCGTTGATCCCGAATTTTTTTTTTATTTTAGGAAGATTCACTGACATTCGAATGGCTATGCTCACAATGAATAACGAGAGACAAAGGAATCTGCTGGCGAAATTCCAGTCCCTTTCGAAATGGTCGAAAATCTATCGACGATGTCCGAAATGCGCGTCTGCACTAAGGATGCGAGTGAGCAAAAGTGGTTGTGAATGCTTGCAATGCAATAAATATTATTATCCCTCGGTGATTACCTTCATAATTATATCACCAATATCACCATTTATAGTGTTATCCAGTTGCAATCACTCTTGTTGTGGATCCCACGAATGAGCACGCACTCCTCGTGAGGCATCGAGGATCAGCAAATAGTGTATTCACAGCGGTTGCCGGATTTGCACATGTATCATCATTTATTAATTCATTTTTGTTAAACTGAATAATTATTTTCAGTCAGGAGAATCTCTGGCAGAATGTGCTCGTCGTGAAATTGCGGAAGAAGTTGGAATTGAGGTCGAATCAATCAAACAGCTCGACATGTCGCAGCCTTGGCCGATGCCTGATTCTTCACTGATGGTCGCTTTCGTAGCAGTTGCCAAAATGGATCAAAACGTATGAAATAGCGAGAATTTGATAACAATTGATCAGATTTACAGATTTCGGTATGTCCCGACGAGCTTGAAGCCGCCCAATGGTTTACCAAAGACGAGGTGAGGCAGGCTTTTGATCGCACGAACTCTGATCTATTCTTAAAGGTTAGAAAATTAAATATATTAAAGTCATTTCTCGAATTCGTTTTTAGAAATTGCCAAAATCATTGGATGAGCGGCAAAAATTGCACTATATTCCGCCACGCGGTGCAATTGCTCATATGATGATTCGCGATTGGTGTCTTGGAAAAATTGAATCGAAACTTTAATCATTTTTTAAGCTAGATCCGGTTTACACTCTCGAGCGCAAAAAAAGGAAATTCCCTAAATTTTTGAAATAAAATCTACTAAATAATTGTTTTCTATGTATTTATTTTCTAATGCGGTGTTCAATTATTAAAATTAAAAAATTTTTAATGTGATTACCATTGCAAAAAAAACTTTGAATAATTGTATTTAGACCATCTCACTTTTTCGAGGGCGGTAATTCAAATTCGAATTTAAATTGGGAATTTGGGTACCGTACTATGGATAATCTGCGAGGCTAACTCTCCGTAAATCGGTGCAGGATTTTGCAAAAGGAATTTAATCGGCGACTGATGTAGGCGGGTAGATTTACGGGAGAGTCTTTCGAAAAGGTCTCGCCACACGTGAATTCTTATTTTTAAAATTTCACGTTAACTGTATCATTTTTCTTCATATCACTGAAGTTAAAAATTAATTACCTCTAAAAGGCAAATTAATCAGTTAATCCGCGCAAGACCATGGCGAAGGCGCATGCGCGTAAATCTACCTGCGTACAGCAGTCGACTATAAACAAGACTGATTTTGATTCGTTTCGTGTCGAGAGTCGACATTGATTTTTGTTATGCGTCTTTCTTACTGTACAATGTCCGACATTTTGTCTTCTAATATCTCGAAAATACCGAAATGTTAGACGGATACAGTGGATTTGTGCGTCGGGTCTCCAGAGTCTTGAGAAATTCTCATTTTGAACTCGATCATTCTTGTCAAGCATAATCATAATAGTTAGGCAACAGGTTCAATAGTTTTATTAATTCTCACTCGATTTCACTTTATTCTTTTCTTTTTCTTCTTTCGATGCGTCGGCCTCCGCCTTTTTATCGACTGAATGAAAGAATTTTTTTTTGAGAAGTTTTCGAATGGAATGCCTTTTTCCGACGATCCTCTCCCTGTCTCCGCCTCTTTATTCTCCTTCTTTTCCTTTGTGTACTTCTCTTTGCTCTTCGTCCGATGCTTCTTCTTCCTCTTCTTTCGACCTCTCACCGATCTCTACAATTGTCAGACTCTTCGAGAGCCCCAAGCTCAACATCACCTGCCTCATGCTCAAGACTTTCAATTTTATTATTCATTTCTCTCCATCGATTACGATCCTCAGTTCGTAAACTCTCAATAGCAATATAATGCTCCTTTAAATTCTTTGCAAATTGTCAAATTCCACAAAAACCCACTCGAATCTTTTTTGCGAGTTGTGCAATTTGAGCCAACGGGTCCATATCAAATGCTTATTTATTGTTGGAAAAGAATTGATCAAATGAAATGCTGAAAAAATGTGAGTTTTTTTTTGCAGAAAGAGAGAAACGTATTATGTTCACTGGCTATAACAGAAATATACAAATAATAAATAAAATGGCGTTTGGAATAGTAGGATAAGAATGTGGAAATGCAATTATCTCGAATAAAATCAGCTAATAATAATAATAGTAATAATTAAAAACGTGACACAGTAAACCGTATTTGGGAACACGAACACACAAATTGATTAGAGATACATGGGATCGTCGAACGCGGATATTGTGATTGTGATTCGGCCAACCGAATTCCCATTCGGATCCTTTATCTCGTACATCGACTCGCGATTCTCGTTGTCGATCAGCGCTATGATATTCGTTTGGCCGATGATCACGTCTCGAGCTAGGCTGTGATGTTCCCACACCTCGATTTTGTACTCTTGACGGCTTTTCAGTCTGAACATTCGATTCGGATTTAAGATCAAATGTCTCGAAATTTACCGGTGGAAGACGAAGTTCTCATCCCACTCGGGCTCGATTCCCTCCCGATTTCCAGTTCGGTAGGCCTTCTTTGAAGATTTGACGATGACATATGTCTCGACTTCTGAAAAAGAAAAGCAACGAATCGGCATGATTCCTCAGATCTCGTTCGAGAATCGTACGCTTTTTCAAATTGAGCTCGGCTCGATGGATGGTGATTCTGGTGACACTTGGTGCCGATTTGCACGAGCAAATTCCGAGTTTTGGCGAATGTTTCGTGAGCTCTTTGAAGTTGACATTTCTCTCGGAATAGACGCGAAGCATGAATTGCGTCTGCTCTTTTGGAGCAAACGTCGTCGGAACGAGAACGTAGCGACCGAGTGGCAGCTTGTTGAGATGCATGTAGACGGATCGGGCGCTCGCGTATTCCGACGTCGCCACCTGCGCCATCGCCTGATGCACTCGATGCCTACGGTTGTTCTCGACGCGCATCACGTGCATTCCGATCGTTACGAACGGCTCGCGCTTCTTGATTCCCTCGCTTGGATCGCGTTGAGTCAACGCAAATATTATAGTGCCGCCTTCCGAATCGATGTCGAAACAGTACTGAAAACCCGCTGATTGGTATGATTTCCGACAATTTCAGACCTGTGGATTGCTGCAGAATGTGGCTTGAAAGTTCAAACAACCGCCAGCTCGGTCATCCGGCGCGCCGCTTTTCTTTCCATTCAAACTCCACTCGGAAAAGATGATCTTCTCATGATATCTTCAAAAAAAAAATCACCATGCGCCTTTAAAAATCGATGATTCAAACCTGGGGGATGTCGAGAAAAAGCTTGTATTGAATAACTGGCAAATCGAAATATCGGTGAAGTACTGAACGAACGACTCCCAGGGCATCCAGAAGTCGCCGTCCTCCTCAACACTGATACCCATCGATTTCTTCTGAGGTTCAGAGACCTACAAAATTTTAATGAAGCTCTTCTCACACCACACTTTGGGTTGGTACATTCTGCCACTCGATGCTATTATCACTCCATGCCCCATTCCATTCCTTTTCGCCCCAAGGATTCTGAAGTCGTATGAGATTCTGCTTGCGTTTTGTGCCTAGCAGATACGAAGTGAGCCCTTTCTGAGCGTCGAGATCCACGGTGAGAACGGCTGTGACGGCATAAGCATGGCCTTTGACCAATCCGCAGGTGAGCGATTCTTCGACTTCTTCCTTCGTTCGAGCCTTAAATCAAAAATCGCTCAATTATGATTGACTGCGAGAAATCTCGGAATACCGCGATCGCGGCCACCGTCAGAGCGCCGTCGTCGAATGCGTTTTTGAGGTTGTTGAAGAGTAGAAGCTTGTTGTCGTTCAAATCCTAAAAATCTTTGTTTTTGAGGAAATATGATTTTCGATCTGCGGGCATTTTTGCCCAACAAGCCTTTAGAAATTGTACAAAATTCATTTTCGGTTGATAATTTTTTTTTGCCAATCAAAAATGTCCGCAGATGGTTTTCTCACGTCTTTTAAGAACTTCTTGACGTTGACTGTCTCGGCAACACCACCGGAAACATCTTGAAGGGCGTCTGAAAGATGGCCGCCGACAAGATTCTCATAGCAGCCATATAATCTGGAACATGCGCCTTTAAAAAACCTGGACTACTGTAGTAGTTCTTACTTGGCGAACGCTTTTTCGAGAAGAGCCGACCAGAATTCGTTGGGGGTTTTTGAGCGAGCGAACAGCAATTTGCCATCTCTGAAATTCATCGATTGCAATTTTTTTTCTGGCTGAAACCGCGAACCTCGTCGGCAGCAGATCATCGACAACCACCTCGACCCATTGGCCGAATCTCCAGAAGCGGAAGCGAAAAATGCCGGCGTACGGCTCCTTCGTCGACCATTCCTGGCGATCGGCGTCGGGTATGACACGGTCCAGCAGCTTCTGGTTGTGTGTCAACGCCGAGCACGCTGAAACGAACCAGCAATTACCGAGGATCCCCTAAATTTGAAGCAAGCATATTATATGGGGCGAAAAACTCGCGCAGTCGTCTCTCGCTCGCTGACTCACCTGCGTCACGTCGTTTGCCGAGGCGCCTTCGACGAACAAATGCGGATTCTCATGAAGCTCCTGCAATTAATTGACGATTCACATAATTGGCATCTGCCGACGCTTTTTCGAGTTTCAAATGTCCGCAGCTCAAAATTCTTATGAAAATAATTATTTCCTATTACCGTGTTGAATGAAGCTGATTTTTTGAATCTTCGAATAGAGTAGTTTCACGGGGCATGCGCCTTTAAACGTGAAACGTAAGAGAATGAACGATGGCATCGTTTAAAGGCGCATTCTCGTAAATCGACACCACTGAACTGAACACCTACCCCAGGTCTTTTCCAGACGATGTCGGAACTGCGTCGCTCATCCAAAAACAACGACTGATTCGTCGGCGGAAAAAGTGTGTCGACGAAGAGATTTCGCTTCGAGACGCACGTCTTCTTCAATCGCTCATAGTGCTGATTGCCGAATCGCCGCAAACGCTTCTCGGATCGAGTCATGCTCGCTGCAACACGGAACTGATCACGCGAACGCGAGGCGACGAACACAAAAACGCGAGGCGAAGAAACGAAAATCGAGTGGCGTCGACGAGAGCGGAGAGAGCGTGCGGGCCGAACAACGAGGAATTCGTTCGTCTCTCGATGACTCACTCGTTCATCCAACAGTTTTCATTCGACTAACTAAAAAAAACAAACGAGATGATTGATTTGAGGCAGTAGGGGCGGGTCTTCGACATTGCAGAATGACAGATATAAAATTCTCAAAGAATTGAGAATTGTTGGAAGATTGGAAAATATTGAAAGTGCTCTTCGAGCCATAACGAAGACCTTTGATTTGCCAATTTTTCCAATTTTTGTCAAGACTGCAAAAAAATGACGAAGAGAGCGAAAAAGTTCGAAAATTGAAAAATCGCATTTTTCGAAAAAAGATATCGTTCAAAAAAAACTAGAGTATTGGTCTCGCAGTGAATTTACAGTAATTATTTTTAGCGTCCAAAAAATCCAATTCAAATAAAATTTTCTAAAAAGGCTTCCAGCAATTTTGAGAGATAACGAATGAAAAAATATATTAGAAATGTCGATGTAGGCCGTTTTCAAATATCATCTTCTTCGTCTCAACTGGATCAGAATAATCAAACAACTTCAGAAATATCACGTCATTTAAACGATATTGACGAGAAAAAAACCAAAAAGTCACACGATAATCGTAATTGAAGGTTTTTTTTGTAGTTTTCATGAAAAGTTAAAAATTAGATAATATATGGATTCGAAGAGCATGTTCCTTTAAAAAATGGTCTCGAAACAAGAATATTGAAGAATGAAAATTACAATTTGAAAGGGAGTTGTCAAATTTTGATGCGGATGCTGAAAATATTTGAAAAAGTGATTTCAGCTTTCAATTTGCCTCTAGTATTTCAATTATTTCACTCCTGATTCGAATCACCAAAATTTGCACCAAAATTGGCACCATTGACCTTCTGTGCGATTTTTGCTCAATTTTTATTTATTTTCTTTTTACAAAAAAAAGTGAAAAGTTACATTAAATTTTCATTTTTTTTTATGAAAAAAAAGAGAAATTAAAATTTTTATTGTATGAGTTTTTTTTCCATTTTCGAAACCCGCAATTTACCAGACCCATTAAAAACTATAAGGCTTAGATTGAAAAAAAAACTGTATTTCGAGGAATACTATTAGGAACTGAAATTCGGGTTTGATTTGAGCTCTAAGCAAATTGTGCAAAATATTCAAAAAATTGGACAATATTGAAACGAAAAAGGAAATAAAACATTGGTTGGAATATTCGAATGTCGTTTTCATACGTCGCTTTTAAGTGGTGTAAATTAAGGGATTACAATGCTGAAGTAGTCTATTCGTCAATCGCGTTGAACGGTGTAAAGATCAAAAACTCAGAACACACACGTCGACGAAATATGGAATCCGGCTAGACGATGATGCGAACTGATTTGGTGATGTCAGTGAGGAAAAAAATGGCGACGGCGGCGCGCCCGCCGCGAAAATGACGAAAAAGAATGCAAAAAATGCACAGAATTGGAGTGTGTGTTATCAATTGAACTATTTCGATCGCATTCCGAGCCGGTAGGTCGATTTCGATTTGTATTTTGTGCGTGGGCGTCGTCGTGTCAGAATAAACAACAAATTGTGCACAAATCATGCATCAACACACACTCTTTATTGCAAATCGATATCGAATTTCAGCATATTTGACGGAAACGCATATAATTCGTTTCGAATTATTTGTCTTGTGGCGAAGAAATTTTTACGAGAGATTCGTTCGCGGTAAGACCATCTTTAAAGGTACATATTATGACAATGCAGGGAGAATTTAAAAAAAAAGAAATTATTTTTTTCTTTTTTTCTCTGCCCAATTAAAAAAATTCTCTTCTGCATTGGCCCATTAAGATATATTTCAGAGAAATTTAAAAAAAATGCAATTTTGAATGAATACAAGATTTGTTAAAATCTTCGTTTCGAGACACCCCCGATTTAAAGGCACATACGATTAGGTCTCGCCAATGTCTTCGTTATGCATTACAAATCTCAGCGCCAAGTCACACCTTGGAAAAATCCAGTGAAACCTTGTGTAAAACCATCATAAAATTTGTCGTACCAACATTTTTTCTTGGTGTCAAATGTCCGCAGCACAACAAATAATAAAGATTAATGAAACAACGGTAGCGAATAAATGATAAATGAAAGAATGAAATGAAAGAGAGAGAGAGACGGAAAGAGAGAGGCCCAACATCCATGTCAAGGACGAACAAATGAAAGCATGATTGCGATCGAATTGGAATAAAAATCAATCTCGACTTGATTATTTGTATGCGAGAGACGAAAAAAAAAGAAGAAGAAGACGATGGAAACGAAAGTGTATAGATATGCGTACGAATGTATTATCAATAAATCATTTGTCGATACACCATTATTTTTTGTCGGAAGAGGACGCACAGACAGTGCAACAGAAACGATGATGCGCGTATGCGGAGAATGTTCCAAATAAAGAATGAATTTTGCGGAAACCGCGTCCGAAACAATCTTGTTTGACTATACGACTTTCGGTTTTGTTTGTTTGTTTGTTTACCTGCGACGAATTGAGACATTCACGCTTCTTTTTAAAAAAAAATTTTAGTTTTTCGTGTTGCGTCAGTATTTGGAAAATGGCTTATTGTTAGGCCCTATATAATTCCACCTAAAACCGTTTTTTAGTGTCTTGTTTGATTGTCGACCAGAAATATCGTTTAAAATTCTTTAATTGCGAAATTTTAAAAAATTATTGGCTATGTGCCAATGCGTCTCGAGACGTCGAGAAGTGCGCAAGACTGCGTACATTGCATTATAGTGTACGCGCATTTAATATTCAGTCAACGATTAATTTAAATCGACACTGATTTCGCTAATTTGAAGACTCCGCCTCCCTTCACGCTGACAATAATTGTTTAAAAAAGAGAGCTAGAGAGCATTATTAAATGAGAGATTCTAGACAACAACATGCTACGTTAGAGCGCATTTGCACCTATTCGTTAACGGAGTCTGGGTAGAATTACGAAAAAATCTCGCTGAGAGGCATATAAAATTGTCTAAAACTATTGTTACAGGACTCGTGTCTCGAAACAAATATCGTTTTTAAAAAGAAAATATATTCCTAACAGTGATTTTCAAGCGGCATAGATCTTATATTGAACTGGACGGACTCCAAATAATTTTAAATATCAAAACAAATTTTTTGAATTTTTCAAAAGGGCGGAACATTGTGGTCCACCTAAAAAATACCATAGTTGATGACTTAATAAAATAGTTTGATGTCAGATTAATTTTGGTCGTAAAAAAGAAATCGGCAAATTTCAGCGAATTGGAGAGACATGATTCTCATGCCGCTGATTTTTACACTTTTTTCGGAAGGAAAATGCCATATTTTCCGGTTTGATTTTTTTCGATGAGGAAATGATAGCGAAAAGATAGGTAATTCGAAGAGAGTTTAAAAAAAATGTCTCGATGATGAAAATGTGATGATTCTACACGAATCGCTTCTCAAAACCCTGTGTCTTTTTCTAGATTCACTAAAGGGAACAGATTTTATCTTCACGTGCTTCTCAAAGGAGTTTCAGAATTAAAAATTGAAGTCAAAAGAAACCGGAATTAAAGTCGGGGGAGAAATGAAATTTTGAAGCGTTTGGATCCCTAAAAGTGTCGCATTTCGACCAATTATGAACCATCGCATTTCTTTTTTTGGGAGCGGTATTTCAAATAGAAATTCAGTTACCGTACTACGGATAACCTACGAATCAAACTCACCGCATGGTGACCGTTTTTTTTGCAATTGTAGTAGTTGGAACTAGCAAAAATAGATAGATTCAGGATATTCATCTGACTTCCATGTTCAGCAGTCATCCGAAATACCAATTTTCTTCTTAAAATGATGCCAAGTTCTTAACATAGTGTCCCACACTTGCCTACTATTGAACACCCTTTTATACCATTCCATTCATCACCGCTCGTCAATAAATACGGACGGGAATCGCCGAACGCTGAAACAACAATCGACATCAATAGCAGTGTTGGAAGTGACGTCGAAAACCTGTACATTATTTTCTAATTCAATTAGATATATTTGCCAAAAAAGGAACATTTCAAACATCCCGATTCAACTCAACGAAAAATGGAATATATTATTCGAAATGAGAGAAAGAGAATCAATGATTTCTTTTCGGCAAATTTTTATTGGATTTTGGAATTGCTCCGATAACGTTTCAAATGTGTTGATAAGCGAGTTTCGTTTCGACTCATTCCTCCAATCATGCGAACTTTACTAGTTGCCGTTTGTAAGCTTTTAACGCGATATTCAATCACACTCAAACTTGTGTTACAGTACTCGCGGCTACCGTATCGTGTCAAGACCTTAGCTGCGTTGACGCCAAATTCCAAGGATGTCAGTACACGCTGGCTCAACAGATTGGCCTCAATGACACGGTCTCGGCGCAACTCTTCAAAGACTACACTATTATGTACAACTACTTTTTGTACATGTGGGGAAAAACGCCGGGAAGTACGGTCGACATGCTTACAGTATGCAAGTAGGAAAAGAAATACCGATTTAAACAAAAGTGTGAAAATTTGAAGCGGTCTTGAAACATTCAATTTGTGTATGCATGGCAACAAAGGGTGTTTGGATGTGTCGAATTTGATCAAGAAAACTGATATCAATGATGTAAGTTCGCCAATTTTTTTTTCGAGTTTCCACAATCGAAATTTGAAATCTCAATGAATCCACGTGGCAAAATGAGTTACACCCAGTTTGATCTTATCATTCATTCCTAAACGCATAAAAATAAAATAATTTTGGTTATCATTCCTCAATGATTTCATTAAATATTTACACAGGAAATGCCAATATTTGTTTGAACCGCTTTTTTTTCTCATTGTTGGAAAATATCCAGGTTTCGTGGGCGTATTGTGTTTGATACAAAGTAGAAATTTTTGTTTTCACTTAACTGTCCCAAATTTGCTTTTTTTTCAGCATTTTCCATCTGAAAATAATTAACAATTGATTAAAATTATCGTTGTTTATCTAACTAGATAAAAAATTAATAAAAAACCGAAAAAGGTAGAAAAAGTTGGGAGAACGTGAAAAAAAACGAAAACGCACACGGAATACAGTAACCCGTTCGGTGTACTGCACAAAACGCAGGATTCCACGACACGAAAATACAACAAAAATCGCTTGCCGTAAAATTTTTACATTTATACAGAAAAAAGAAGAATAGTAATAATTTGTTCCTTTTCTTCTTAATTTTCTTTCTTGCAACATTGAAATTTCTTTTTATTTCGGCACACCACTCAGGTAAAAGAAAATCAATCCCATTCGAAGAAAAATGAAATATAAATTAACCTGTTTCGATTAAAAAAATAATTCGAATTCGATTAAGAAAACGTTTAAATTCGATTTGAAATCTCTTGGTTTCGATTCAAAAATCTTCGAAATCGATTGATTTATTTCTCATTCTCAATTTTGAAAAAAAAATCGAATTCGATTGAAATTTTGGAATAATTCGAAACAGATTAATTTACATTCGATTCTGATCGAAAAGAAATTATTTTCGAATCCGATTGATATTCATTTACCTGAGCAAAACATTTCATCCTCACTTTCTAAATAATTCGTCTTTTTCAGGCGTATGGTGTCGACGCCACTTACAAAACCTATCTGCAATTCAACTGCGGTCCAGGAATCAATAGTAATTTTCGATCAACTCAACAATTGGTGTAAAAATTTCCCAAATTTTAGCACTTCTTCATGAAGGTCTCACGTGCCCGCAGCGAGTAATTCAAAATAAACAGAATGTTCTTCAAGCTTGTGTCAAAACTTACGAGTTGAATGTTGCCAATGACGCGAAAAAAGGATGCAAGTAAGCATTTCGACTAATTTTTTTCAGAATATTTGTCACAATTTTGCAGATATGGTCAGGATTTGATGAATTGCTGGTCAGCGCCATTCGCGGTGGCGCCGTGCAGAAGGGAAGAAGGAATTGCCACGTGGTGGGCGTGTGAGGCGAATCGCGTCTTCGTCAAATCCACATTCCCGAGTTGCCAAAACACTTGCAGCGGTTAGGTTTTTGAATGTTAATTTATTTTTACGAATCGAACATTTAATGCTTCCATTTCAATAGTCCACTTGGGTCTCGTATGGAAAAATTGTTACAAAATTGTTAGGATCAATTTTTGCGTTTTCTAATCCGTTATTCTAATAACGCATAACATTAATTGCAATTAAAAACCGCCCCTAGCAACACGAATGTTCAAAATATCTTACCATAACGATAGTTCAATAAAAATTTAAATTTTGAAATCTGACAACCTTCCTTGTGAGGATTATTGCAGAAACAACACGTTTAAATATATCTCACTTTTTTTCTAATTTTTACGTATATTTAATTCCGTTCAATTTTTCATTTTTTCAGAAAAGTTTGGCCCATTCAGTGGCGAGCATGCTAATTATCTCAGCACTCACCACAAAATCGTTGACGGCGAGCATTGGTTCAAAATTTCGGACCGCGTTGAATTGCAAAATGGAAAATTGGTGACTATCGAGGGAGAATGGCTCAAATAAATTGTTTTTTTTTAATTACAAATATAATATCATAAATTTATAACATATGTTTTCATGGAAAAATACACTCGTATTTGATTTTTTTAGAAAAAAATGTTTGTTATTCTTGATTATTTTAGGCTAATAACAGAATTTCTTAATTATTAAAACCAATAATTAATAAATATGGAAATTTAACATATTTCCTTTTTGACATTTTCAAACGAAACCAGTTCAATATTTAATTTCACAATCAGAATTTGAACTGCCGCGCGTTCTTGTTAAAGGCGCATGCATTTATCGAGTGTCTGTCACTCGCAGCGAAGAGCTACTTATCGAACCGTCGATGATTTTTTAATTTTCAAATTTTTCATGGATTTTTGGCTCTTTTTCAGTTTAAAGCATTTAAAAGTTGTTCTTTTTAAGTGAATTATTCAAATTATTAATTGTGAATAAAATAAAATGTTATAATAAAAACTTTAAGCGTTAATAAGAATGATTTTGAAGCAAGATTTTCTTTTCTTCCGAATTTTTTTGCTCTTTTATTAACGCGTTTTCATTAAAAAATGACACTGTTAATACTGAACGTCGAAATTTAACTTTCAGGTAATATGTCGCTCTCCAGAACGACTTTGTTGCCATTCGTGAAGCGTCAAACAATCTTTTTGACGTACCGTGGTTACAGCAGCACACAAGGTTTAAAATTAAACGCGATTCTTGAAAAAATAATTATATCACACTCAGATGCTGATCTCGTCGTTATTGGAGGAGGACCAGGAGGCTATGTTGCCGCTATTAAGGCTGCTCAGCTTGGAATGAAGGTGAATTTAATACATTTTTTAAAAGTTATCAATGAATGCAATATTGAAGACCGTGTGCGTTGAGAAGAACCCAACACTTGGTGGAACTTGCCTTAATGTTGGATGCATTCCATCAAAAGCCCTTTTGAACAATTCCCACTACTTACATTTGGCTCAACACGATTTCAAAAACAGAGGTTTGTTCGGTTTGATTGTTCTTTAGAGTATTATTTGATATTTAAGGAATTGACTGCACCGCAACATTGAATTTGCCAAAAATGATGGAAGCCAAGGCCAACTCTGTTAAGGCTCTTACTGGAGGTACAATTTTTAAATTTTAAGAATTTTATGAGCTTTCAGATGCTTTGCATTTTTTTCTTCGTCAAAATTAATTTTTAGGAATCAAACAGCTTTTCAAGGCCAACAAAGTCGGACATGTTGAAGGATTCGGAACTATTACTGGACCGAACACCGTTCAAGCTAAGAAAAACGATGGCTCGATCGAAACCATCAATACCAGAAACATTTTGATCGCTTCGGGATCTGAAGTCACCCCATTCCCAGGAATCACCATTGATGAGCAACAAATTGTCTCGTCGACTGGAGCTTTGTCTCTTGCTCAAGTTCCAAAGAAAATGGTTGTGATTGGAGCTGGTGTCATCGGACTTGAGTTGGGATCTGTCTGGCAGCGTCTCGGAGCCGAAGTCACCGCCGTCGAGTTCCTCGGACACGTCGGAGGAATGGGAATTGACGGAGAAGTTTCCAAGACATTCCAGCGAACCCTTACCAAGCAAGGATTTAAATTCCTTCTTAACACCAAGGTAATCTTATTAATCATAGGTTGGTATTTTTATTTTTAAGTATTTCTTAGGTTTTGGGAGCTACCAAAAATGGATCCAACATCACTGTCGAAGTTGAAGGTGCCAAGGATGGAAAGAAGCAGACTGTGAGCATTTTCAATTATTTTTCGTTTCCAATTTGGCCATTTTTCAGTTGGAATGTGATACTCTTTTGGTTTCGGTTGGACGTCGCCCATACACCGAGGGACTCGGACTCTCGAATGTCCAAATCGATTTAGACAACCGCGGTAGAATTCCAGTCAATGAAAGATTCCAGACTAAGGTAAAAGACCATATTAAATTGAAATCATCGGGAAAACGTCAATTGAACTACAATCTATTTGATGATAACAGGCATTCAAAAATTAGAACAATCCGGCGTCTTAAAATTCGAATAAATTGAAATCACTTTTTTTTTTAAATTAAAATGATTTTAGCGTAAAAAGACAAAGTCAATAAAGATAAAATAATAATTTTAAAAAATACATTTAAAATGCTATTTTTTCTGGTTTACGAACGTGATACAACGGGAAAATTCAATTTCAGGTTCCATCTATTTTCGCTATTGGTGATGTTATCGAGGGACCAATGCTTGCTCACAAGGCTGAAGACGAAGGTAAAAAAAACTCCATCTCTTATTTATATGAGTTTTTTTTTAGGAATCCTTTGCGTTGAAGGAATTGCTGGTGGACCAGTGCACATTGACTACAACTGCATCCCATCGGTTGTCTACACACATCCAGAAGTCGCCTGGGTTGGAAAGGCTGAAGAGCAACTCAAACAAGAGGTATTTTTTATCGGAAAAAAATTGATATGGTTTTTGATCATTTTTTCTTATTTTAGGGAATTGCATACAAGATTGGAAAATTCCCATTCGTTGCAAACTCACGTGCCAAGACCAACAACGATCAGGAAGGATTTGTGAAGGTTCTTGCTGATAAGCAGACCGACAGAATGCTTGGTGTGCACATTATTGGACCGGTATTTTTGAATTATTGAGAATTAAAAAATTTTCGAGTATGGTACTTTAGAATGCTGGAGAAATGATTGCTGAAGCAACGTTAGCCTTGGAATATGGAGCATCTGCCGAAGATGTTGCTCGCGTCTGCCATCCACATCCAGTAAGTTTAAAAAAAAAACATAGGAAATCCGACAAGTTGAAAAAAACACACACAAAAATTTCTTATTGAAATTGACTAAAAAATAAAGACAATAAAATTGTTTCATTTTTCGCTTTGGTCTCGTACGAATTCTTTTTATTATCCATATTTTTGGAATTTTTGGATTTTTAAAATAAAAATTAAGAAACGAACATATTTTTACTAGATTCACCTGTAGCCATTTTAAAATTACATTTTTTTCATTCCTACATTAAAAAATGTTGTAATTCTTAACATGATTTAGGTCCATTACTTATATTAAAAACACAAAGCTGAATACTTTTGAAAAATTCACTTGCGTTCGAAAATTATTTGGCGGACATTATGACCTCAGTTTCTGATTCGCCGCGTTTCAAAAATCGAATAAAATTAGAATCTTTTGATTTGAGTTAATTTAATTGAAAGGAATCATGAAAACACACTAATTAAATTGTTTCGATGTATGTCAATTAATTTCAACGGTATTTTTTTTGTATTTCGCATTCGAATTGGATTACTCTTAAAAACTCGATCGAAACAACCTTGAGAATTGAATCTAGTTTGAACAATGGGAATTAGCGTTCCAGCCGGTGGTGGCGAATCAAGAAGCTATTCAAATTGTTTGTATTGTCAGAGAAAAATGTAATGTTATGGTTTTGTCATGATCATTGAGATGTTAAATTGATTCTCAACTTTCTCTTAATTTGTTGACCAGAATCGCCGGTTTTTTGGCATTTTTTAGAACATTGGGCGGATAACTCAAGTTTAAACAGCGCAAAAAACAATGAACAATTGTTCAAGAATATATATTGTGTTTCTTACGATCAACATGTGATGTTCAAATTTTTAAAGATAACGATATAAAAAACACCAACTAAACTTAAGTGTGAGAAAATGGTATTATCATGACCTTTTTTCAACGAATAATGCTTTTTGGCTGCCATTATGAGCAATTAAAAATCAATTAAGGTCAATCTCGTAGTATAGACACCCCAAACAATGATTTTTTCCATTGAACAAATGGTTTTTGATATTTTTGCCCTAATACGCTTCTCGAATGTTTAAAGTAAGCCGGTTTAGCCAATATATGCAAACGCGCATTTTTTCCTCCTCAAACTGACGCTTCATTCTTTTGTTCATCGATGAAGGTTTTTTCTCTACGATGCTGCTGAAATTGGGTGTATAAATAGATAGAATTTTTCGACGTGGTTTCATTTTGTCAATTTTTTGAAGGCCAATAGCTATCTGACATTTTGAAAAGTTCCTTATTTCGTTCGAAAATCCTTGAAATGAAAAGAAGACAAAAAATGGTCGGATTTCCTGAGGTCGTGTTGATATCGGTGGGGGTTGACACAATCGTCGTGTTAAACGTGATTTATATTTGGCATTCTGTGATCTTTTACCCAATTTGGTTTCTCATTTCTATCTCATCTTTTTTTTCAGACACTGTCCGAAGCATTCAGGGAAGCAAATTTGTCGGCGTATTGCGGAAAAGCTATTAACAGCATCTAAATCGGTTCTAAAAAAAATGCTTTTTTTTTGTTTGATTTCTCTTGAATTCCGTTTTGCACATTTGACGTAGTCGATCGATTTTTTCTTGATCATCTCGGTAGTAGGAAATGAGAGTCACTTTTATTATTATTTTTCTTCGAAAATTGTATTTTTATCATGTAGTAATGAAGTCACGCCCACTTTTTTCTTCTATGTCTATACGCATGTGTTTGTGTGTGTGTGTGTTTTAATTTGTTATGAAGGTTCGAACCGGAATCGACTCGCTTCATGATTGAATTGACCATTTCTCGAGATGGTAAGTGTAAATTGGCAAAAAATTCCGGTTCGATTTTTTTTCAACCTCGTCTCCTTCCCGTACTCCCGATGTAACCACTCTAACTTCGCCGGAACAGTTTTTATTCAATTTTCTTTTTTGTTTTTTTTTCAGATTTTAAACAATCAAATTAATTATTTTGGCCGGATTCGAATATGATAGCGGCTACTGTACTACTCTTTGGTGTTTTGGGTCTCGTGACGACACAAAGTGTCGAACAAGCAACCATTTTTATTAATCAGTGAGTGTGTCCGCGTCTATAATGGATAAGTGGCTTCTGGCGTTCTTTTGTTAATGTGATTAGGAATCCAAAATGGATTACAGGACGGACTGTAATGTTTCGAAGATGTGTATGTTCAAGCCACGCGGCTGCAATCCCAATTTGGATTGCACATTGGGAGTGGTTCTCGAGACGATCGGGCCGAATAAACTGAAGGTTCAAATGGTTGCACAGGTTGAGCAAAAATCGGCATTTGAAATTTCATGAGCCAATTTCAGACGATCATTCCTCCTGTTCAACAACAATATGTGGCCATCGCATTCTCACATGATACAATTATGGTTCGTATTTTAATTAATTAATTTGAAATATCAGATGATCGCATTTGCTATGAATTTCAACAATATCATCTCGTTTGTTTTCTTCCTTTCTAGGGAGACGATAGTGTGACGGAATGTGTTCTCAGTGATATGGGACAATTGGTCGGATATGAGCCGGAAGTTTTCCTTTCGTACAACAAAGGGAAATCGAATGATCGAGTGTTTATGAATGATGATGAGCATGCGATTGTGTTCACGGATCTTCGCGGTGAAGTCGTCGACGGTCGAGTCGCTTGCGAGTTTGTCGAGCAAATCGTGCCGCAAATCGACAACAAAAATGGATTGATTTGGAATCTCAATAAGGATTATTATTTGATGGCGGCGACCGGAAGTGCCCAACCGGATGGTGGGTTTTAATTCGCATTTTCGACTGTAATTTTAGCTTTCCAATTTCAGAAATTAACACTAGCGGTTAATGAAAACAAAAAACAAAATATCCATTATTTTCGAAACAGTATTGTTGAGAAATGACAAATGTATCCAGGTGTCGTGGGATCCTGCGTTTTGTACGCAATGCTAAGAGACAGTTACCGTAATCCTCGCAGCGATTTACGGAGATTTTTTTAAAAATTTTCTTTCAATTTTTTTGCTGAATTTTCTAATTTTCTTTAGAAATCTTATATTTAAAACCTGTAGAAACCGAGTTTAATTATTTATTTTTCAGAATATGCACTTTTCCATTTGTCTAGTTGAGTTGGGAATTATTGTGAAGATTTTGACGCTCTAAAAATTATTTTGAAAATGAAGAATACAAAAACAAGATAATAGAAACGCATACAAAGAGCAAAACACGATTAAATAATTTTATTAACGACAAAAATGATTTCTTTTTAATCTCTGCTGTTTTTACCAAAAAAATATCGTTTAAAAGTGCTTATTCTGCTAAATACATTATTAAACTCGGTTTCTGCAAAATTTAAAAATTTAAATTAAAAAATTTCGAAAGAAAATTAAAACATTGAACGAAAAATAAAAAAAAATGACTATGCGAAATTTAAAAAAAAAGTCTCCGTAAATCGCTGCGAGGATTACGGTAACTGTCTCTTAGCATTGCGTACAAAACGCAGGATCCTACGACACCTGGATACATTTGTCATTTTTCAACAATAATTCCCATTTTTGAAATAATTTATTATGAAATCAAAGTATTTTAATATTTTTATGTTCTAATGAGCGGGACCATAGCGGAATCAGAGAAACCCCGCAATATTAGCACAGATTTTGGAATATTTAGGCGTAAACTATAATGCAAGTCCGCAGAATGCACCCGACGTGTTTGCACAAGTTTTGTGTTTTATTGTCGGCATCGCGCGACTTTGGAAAATCGGCAAAATGCCAAAAAAAACAATGATAGCGGTCTTGACGCAAAACTAAAAATGTAGATACTACCTAAGCATACGAATAGGTTGAAGGTGTACAGCTCATACTCAGACCGACGTCTCACTGAATAATTTTGGCATTTAGCCAATTTTCCGAAGTTTCGCGATCCCGAAAATATTAGAATCGCAGAAAAACGAACACTCTGTGCAGGCCTGCGTCAAGATTCTGTATTACGGTACCCACATTTCCACTGTTTAATTTAAAATTTGAATTACCGCTTCAAAAAATATATGACATCGAACTCTGCGGATTGCATTTTAATTTACGCCAAATTTCTATTGCAAAGTGTACTCAGAAGTTTCGAGATTTTCTGAGAACAAAATTATTCAACAATTTCCACATGCCGTAAATCGTTCCAATATTACATTATTTTCTTTCTTCAAATATATTCAAATTTTCAGAGGTCAATGCACATGAGATGAACCACGAATCGCACTTCTTCCCGATGACCTCAACCTCGCAATTCAACCCATCAACATTTGCTAACAACGTAATCCTTCAATTAAACCCCCCAAAATTTCCACTGAAATTCGTTTCAGTTTACTCATCCAGCCAATTTTGTGCCAAAAATCGACATTTCGAATCGCGCTGAGAAGCGTCCACTTCGTCCAACCACTCCGCCAACAGCAACGTCAGCCTGCTCGTCGATTTTCCTTATTTTTGGCTTTATTTTTGCACTTTTTCACTGATCACTTTCGAAATAAATTGTACGGGTTGCTAATGAATAATTATGAAAGCGATGATGGATTTTGGTTGGCGTCAAAAGTCAAAACTAAAAATTGAGGCAACTTTAATGAAACATTAAATGCCGACTATTTATTCGTCGTTTGGGCCTCCCGCGCATCAGTGGCAACCGTCTCGTTGCTTCCGATTCAGTTGTAATCCGCGTGTAATACAAAAAATACACACGATTAAAGGGGGGAGGTGGTGGCTAAGTTCTCATTGTACATTAGTATCAGTTCAAGTTTTCTTTTTGCCCGCCGGCGAATCAAAACAAATTATTTCTAATTGAGTTTTTTTTGCCGTCGTTTGCTCGCCGATATGAGCAAGCCTTTTATGGAAGTCAATTGATGGGCTCTTTGCAAATCGTTTGCTTCGGTTTTCTTTGAAAACTTTTCTATCCAAATTATTCAATTTTTGTTTTTTTTGTTGGAATCAGCCCCTTTTTGACCAATTTGAATCGTTCTCTTTAAATATGTATCGAAATTGTTTCGTCACAGCATTAAAACCTTTTGTACTATGTCTTTTCGTGGTAGGACCAATTGATGAAAAGCACGAAGCTAGAGGCCCAAAACTAAAAATGTCGAGTATTCGATCGAGCATACAATTCTGCTTTTAACGTTGCCGGTTTCTTTTCGATCTATCAACTTTGTGAGGTGTTAAGATCTCAAAAATTGCATTTTCTTTTAACTCGGTCAAAAATGGTCCGATCGGGCCAAAAAAAAATTGGGCTGGGCTTTCAAAAAAATGAGTATTCAAAAAAAAATTTGTGGAAAAATGAGTAATGTGAAAACACATAAAACCATAAATTCGCCAAGAATACACGGAAAAAAATTGTTTTTAATAATTATAAATATTTTTCAGTTGAGATTACTGTAGCGAGATGTTCGACTCGGTGTACGCACAAAATACATAGGACATCGCTGCAGTTTTTCAGATTCCTCATTTTTCCACAATACCATCGCGCCCAATTCCAAATGGCGCGGGTTTAAATGAAAATAGTGTAAATTTGAACATATGAAGACTCTGCAAAATATCGAATTACGTTCTGTAAAAAAAAAGCAAATTAAAATTGTGCCATCAAATAAAAATGGCATAGCCATTGCCGATTTCTAGCGGAGATTTCGAGAAGTCTAAAGAAGATCGATCCGCAATTTTAGTTCTCTACTGAAATTGCAAAAATTGTCAAAATTGGATACCGGCCAACTATTATTATTATTGTTCTCATTCATCAAAAATGAATGACCGTAAAAGAAGTATTATTACTATTTTTGAGTTGCAAAAATTTCCATTTTGCCCCATCAGAATGCAACTCGCCAAATACTATTCCTATTGGTTCGTATCTAAAATGGAAATATTGAACTGAATTTTATTTTAACTCAGATGTAATTAGCAGAAAAGCCCCCAGAAAAATAATGCGAGTTTAATGAAAGCAAAAAATCGACGTCCGACGACTGATGTAGATTTACGCGTGCACATTTCGAAGTGGTCTCGCCACGCGTAAATTCTTATTTTGAAAATTCCCGTTTCATTTTTCTTAATGATTATTCGATTTTCTTGAATAATTAATTTCGCTGAAATCAAAAATTAACGGAATGACCTCCAAATTGCAAGATGACCAGTCAGTCCGTGCGAGACCATAGCGAAGAAGCATGCACGTAAATCAACTCAGCTGAAAAATCGAATAAAAAGCAGAAATTGTGAAAAATATTTTAAAGGCAAATTTTATTATCATTTTTGCGTTGTTTAAAAATTTAATAATTGTTCGAATACGCGAAAAGCTGCTAAGAGTTCTGGATGATATTGTAGGGTTGTTGGCACACACTCGGTTTCGATTGACCATACTGTAACCTGAGCATAAATGTTGCCCCGCGGGGCTCATCTTGTCTTGTTCTTGCGCTTCTTCTTCTTCTCAAATAATGAATGCTCGCGTTTTGCTTGTTCACACAACCGCCACAAGTACACACACATACACACACACACATACAGACAGAGCCCACCCACCCCAAACACTACCGTTTTTTTTTAGTTTATTCGGGGTTATGTTGCATTTTGTTGCACGTTTTTTTTGACGTGTTGTTGATCAAAAAGATTTTCATGGTATTTTGTTTCAGAGCGAACTTGCGCGATTCCGATCGAACGACATGGCGAGTCAGGTCGGCGCGATCACCTCGGTCAACGCCCTGATTTCCAGGGTTTTTGTGCAGCCGAAGGGTGACCTGGTAAGGCAGTTTTTGGGATGAATCGAAAATTAATTTGAATTGATTCAATGCGGGAAATGAAAAACCAAAAACCGTGTTGGTGGTGACATCGCGGTTTGTAGATCTCGCAATTTTTTTAATCATTGTGCGAATGGCCTTCATCAATTTTTAAAAAATCAGAATTTGAAGGATTTGAAACTTTAGAAAAAAAATGTAATAATACAACAATTTTTTATTTTAATCACAAAAATTTTTTGGTAGTAAAATTCTATTTCTTTTTTAGGGAACTGATAATATGTATAGATAATGTAGATATTCAATTCGCCCTTCAAGCGGTTGCTGTTCATAGAAATCAATAATGTAAAATCTTGGATGAGTGCTGAGGAAGCTCTCGAGTGCGCGCTCATTTACGCCATCTTCAACAAGTTTTTGTTGTTCAACAAAACGCAAATACATATAATGTGTATGATACTCTGTTCTAATGAACACATCAAGAATAAAAATGGGGGGAATGACTCAGCGATTCGATGGGGACCCTTGGGACCAACGGCGAAACATTTTGGAACGATCAGTGGAAGCATTGAACTCGGTCAAAACAAAGGTCGTCCACGGTTTAGTCCGACTGGCTAAATTGAGGGCGATGTGTAATTGGAGCGTCGTACTCGTTGGGTAAAAACAAAGTTTTTCGGAACCCCCTTGTAAACCAAAACCAACTCAAAGAGGAATTATAGCATTTCAAAATTGTTTTGATCTACTCGAACTTGCTCGTTTCATTTTTAGACGGATCGCCTCAATTCCCGCATAACGGTATGCATTCTGGCGGTGTCGTCGGTGTTGATGATGTCGACGCACTTCTTCGGCGATCCGATCACTTGCTGGACACCGGCGCAATTCACCAAACAATGGGTCGATTTTGTGAATCAGTATTGCTATGTGCACGGCACTTATTTCGCGCCGTTCACCGAACAATTATCGTTTGAAGACGATGAGAGGTGGTGGCAATTCTAGACGATCATCGATCTTGAATAACCATATTCTTCAGAAAGAAGGCCACCATTCAATACTACCAATGGGTTCCATACATTCTCGCCGTGCAGGCCGTCTTTTTCTATTTGCCGCGATTCATGTGGAAGTCGATGATCGCCTACAGCGGCTATGATCTGGCTGGAGCGGTGAAGTACGTCGATCGATTCTGGAATTCGATTAGAGATCAGGATGCCGCGTTCAAAAGTGAGAGATAAAAGAGCAACGAGATGAAACGTTTTTGGTTCAGCGCGTCTTGCTCGTTTCGAAGGCCAAGCGGCGGTCTACATTTGGGAAGGCTTGCGTCTTGCGAGAATGAAGCGAAGCCGTGATATGGCCTTGTTCTACACACTGGCGACCGTCATTCAATTCATCAACGCCTGGATTCAATTCTACATCATCAACTCGCTCTTGGACTCTCCCACCTACACCTTCTGGGGCCCTGGACTCTTGTCGGACATTCTCCAAGGAAACGACTGGCAGACAACCGGACATTTTCCACGAGTGGTTCACTGCGATTTCAACCGGCGACGAACCGCCAGCGTCCAATTGGACACCGTCCTTTGTGTGCTCACTTACAATATCTACTACGAGAAGCTTTTGCTGTTCCTTTGGTTCTGGTTCGCCGTCGTCGCCATCTGGTCGACAATCAACTCGATGGCCTGGATTTATCGGCTTTGCTCAACAGTGAAGGTAAAATGAGGAAGACGCTTTGAAAAAAAAAATGAATTTGCGATTATTTGAAGACCCAAAAAATGATTGAGAATTATTTGGGAACCGCTCCGGTCAAAGCTCCGGTGTCGGACGAGGTGTTCTTCCGCGCCCTCGGAACTGACGGAATGTTCGTTATGCAGCAGATGGCGCTGAATCTAGGAGATATTCCAGCAAGGTATGTATAGCTTCTCAGAATATCTATCTCGAACCCACAACAACCAGTTTCGAAATCGCTTCCGATTGATTGTACTTTTCAATTTTTTTTCTCGAATTCATAGACTTCTCCTCGATTCATTGAACTCACTCTCCCTCCCCACATTTTTTTGTTGGTTGAAATTCTCGCGCCAACACGCGCCAAATTGTCCATGACCATTGACACGGTGCCCCCCACCCTCTTGATCAACGAGTCTGTGTCCGATATGCATCTTTGAATAGCTGCTAGTTGACTTGTTAGTTAGCAGCGGCAGAAAAAAGCGATAAAATCGAATCCGTCTCATGGATCTTTCAATCGAATTGTTGCAGTTATTTGACAATTGCGATGCGCAACATTTGCCCGAGCTACCTCGATACCGACGACGATTATGATGAGAACACACCGCTCACGATTGTCAAGACTGTCCGGAATACATAATTGTTCAATAGATTGCTTTTTCTTTCACAACGTGGCATTCTTGTCACGAACTTCAATTTCTCTTCTGTAATTCATCTAGAAGACTTTCTCGTTCATTGTTGTATGTGCTGATGGTATTGTGTGTGCGTGTGTTGTGATAAAGCTTCTCAATCAGGTTTTCACATTCAAATTTTTGGCACCATAAAATGTCACTATTCCGGTTTAATCGCAACTCGAGATCTTTCGCGACTTTACAAAAACCAGTAGACATTTATCGCGAATTGTGAAAGTTCAAACAAAACCTGGTAGTTATGTTTCACTCAAGTAATAACTATTCAATTGAACGCATAATTTCGCGGCTTATTGGTTTCAGGAATTGGAAGAAAATTGGATGCTTCAGAAGGAACAATCAAGACAATATTGTCTGGGGGATCTCGAAAAACAAATTTTGAACAATTTGAACATCTTGATGACGAACAATCAAATTAAAAAAAATTGTGAAGAGTCGTATTAAAAATGTTTTTTAAACTTAATCGAATTTAAATTATTTTTTTTTCAATTTTCTACGTACACATAAATCACGTGATTTATACATATTGTCGGAGTCAAGCGACTTGACGAAATTTAAAAATTAATTGGCTATGCGTCTCGAGGCAGTGAGAAGCACGCGATATTGCGTACGTTGCATTACATCGTACGCGCATTTAATATTCAGTCAACGATTAATTTAAATCTACATTGATTTTGTAAATTTGAAGGCAATCGTCGACCATAAATAGATATCAATATTTAATTGATTAAAACTTTCTTTACATAATGAAATGAGGTGATGGATAGAAAGAAAATAACTCGTCGGCACGAGATCACATTTAAAGGTGCATAGCCGTATTTTTCTGTCTTCTCCACCAATTTTGATAATTATTTTTGACAGATTTTCAATTTTTTAAAAAATTAATTACTCATCAGTCGAATTCGCTAATTATTTTTAGTTCCTTTTATGAGATGCACAATTGTCACGTCTTCTGGCTCCATTTCGCAGGGTTCCCCCATTTAGCTAGGTGGTGCAAAAGGCGTTTATCAGAAATTCCCTTTTCCATTGGTTTTCTCAAATAATATTGAGCCAAACAGTGACAATTTGCCATTGAAAAAACTTTCGATTCCCAAAAGCTTCTCGCCATTAGCGAAAAACCGCTACATCATACTCAAATTTGTTTTCACTTTACGGTCATTTCAAATTATTGTGTCAACCTTGAATTCTCCCTTAGTTCGTGAAACTTTTCGAAGAAATGGAAAATTAATATCGCGAGCGAAAACAAAACCAAAAAAAAAGAAGAAGAAGGAGAAGCGGAGAATGTCACGGAAATCGATTGGGGAAAAAATCGCCCAACAATTGAGCGTCAAAAAATTCGATAGCTTATCGCGATTATTGTCACTTTTTGCTTGGTAATTATTCTCGGTCCGGTCGATGAGGTGCGCGAGATTCGATTTCAAACCTCACACCATGTGTGTGAGCGCGTCACTTTCGGTTCGGTTTCGCTTATGCCCTCAAATTGAGGTCATCCGCATGGTATGTGTCAATGCAGTAAAAAACCAAACGATTTTCGCCTCGTTTTGTGGGCGGAGACGAGTGTCGGCTTCTGCGTGATGGCTTCGGCTACAACTGCTTCTACGGAGGTGACGACGGACGGACGGACGAGAAAAGCGACCACGGCGAGAAATCTTGGAAAACGAGGCGGGCGGCGAGGAGAGAGGGGGGGGGGCGGAGGAATTGGATGCCGTTTGCCGGCATTCGACCCAAAACGCGTATCGATGAACTGGCCATCATCGTGTCTCGTTTTCGCTTTTTTACACATTTTTTATCAATTACCGCCAATCGATGCAGAGCAGATTGTGCAATTGCAACAACAGCAGGCGTTCTGCTTCAAAGGTTTGTTCATCACTTCAGAAGCACGTCAGTCTCAAAAATCCGTTTCTATCCTTTCAAACATTCATTTAAAAAGAGCATCTTGAAGATATATTAGGACAATCGAATGTTTTTGTCGCGGTAATTCAAATTTCGATTCAAAACAATGGTGTATCCTATTGCATTATTGCCTGTTTATTAAAATCACTATAATTTTGAAATTATCGAGGCTGCTAGATTTTTTTGTGATAGCGATAGTCTATTTCTGAGATTCAAAATATTATAATCATAAAAAATGGCGAGCATCCTGTGTAGATTTACGGTGAGTTTGATTAGCTGCAAACAATTTTGACTTGAAAATACACCTCACATGCCTCTTGCAAAACGGTACCATTATTAATCACTAATTCCGATCGAGCTGAAAAAAAAATCATTCGATATTATTCCAGAATCGTTCTTCCAATGAAATTGTTTGATTTTTTTTAAATTAGAGCTCACATATCGAAATTTCTGTTTTATCAATTTTTTAACAAAATAGATGTGAAATTCATTTTTTTCCGCGACTTCAGAAAATTGGCGAAATGCCAAAAACAACAATGACAGTGGTCTTGGCGCAAAATGAAATGGTTAGAATTTTTTAAAGATTATGGGTAGGTTAAAGACGCACACCTTCGCAGCAAAACCTCTTGCTACATTTTCTGACATATAGTTTTCCACTGTCGGCACAGGAAGAGCGATTTCTTAATCAAAAAAGGATATCTCCGTCTACCAAAGTCACACAATCTAATACTACTCTCACAACTAAATTCCTCGACGTTTCGACATCGCGATTTTCAGAGCATATCAATGCAATCCATTTTCCCGCCATTATATGAAGCCGTCTTTCAGAATCTCACCGAATCGTATTTGACGATTCTTGATTCATTGTGTATATTTTACGCAATAATCCACCCACACAATTTCCCGTCTCATAATTCATAATAAGGGTTTTGTGTGTTCCATCCATCAATTATTAGTTCTGCGATCTTGCCAATTTACTATTCACAACATCTCGGTCGCGCAAGTTTCAATTCGCCGTCGTTCGGCCGCTTCTCCTTCGTTTTTTTTCTATATTTGGAAGTACTTGAACAATGTTTGCCTACGGTTTTGCCTAGTACATCCAACGCGTGCGCGTGCTTTTTTTTTGCAAATTTATGCAAATTGCCGGCGGCCGCTTTTGCGATTAGTCTCGATCATCGAAACCCGTTCATTATATCATCGAATTTTTTGTGATGCGCAAAAATTTATGAATTATTATGAACAGTCGAGAACTGGAATTCGATGGGGGAGGGGGGGGGGTGCGACTGATTGGATTTGGGCGTGGATTTATTGGAAAATTTAATGCGTGATTGTCATGAGAACCAAAAAAACTGCATTATAGGAATGGAAAGAAAGCCTGCTTGAAAGGAAAAAAATCGAGAATTTATTGTTTTTAGATGGAAAACTTTTTAAAACTGTGAAGAGCACTGAAATTTCAATTTCAGATATCGATGAGGACATTTGTCCACAAAGGGAAGGCTTCGACTCTGAATGCGATCGACGGTGCGCTCAGCTTTATCCTATGAGGATATCCAGTGGCTGCCGCACACGATCTTCTGGAACATTGCTATCATTCTTCGGTATTCGATCGTTTGTGTGCACTTGCCATTTGGCGAATATTGCTTGCGCCAATATCCAATTCGCCATGCACCCATTTCACATGGCTGTTGTTCAACAGCATTCGTATTTGACATCGCTTGCCAATGGCGAGCAAACGTGTGATCAGGTAACATTTTTTTAATATTATGATTATATATATATAAATTTGATATTATATACATAAATAAATTAAATTTAAATATTAGCGATAATATTGCTAGTAATTAAGTGAAAAATTTTATTTCATTATGCTTTATTTACTTCAATAAAAATGTTGATTAAAATTCTGGAAATGGAATCGCTCAAACGATGCTCCACGTGAACACAAATTTCTGCAGTTTAACGTAAATTGTTCCTTTTTCTTTTCATTCGTTTTTTTGTGATTTACGCGGTTCTTTCAAAATTTGATTGATAAAATTCAAAAATTTAAAGAAAAATGAAGAAAAATTTGAAACGAATTGCAAATGAAAAAAATTTCCAGCACAAACTATGTATCTTTATTGATTTGATAATCTTGATACAGAACTATTTTTTGTTTTTTTTTTAGATTTTAACTTTTAGGGCTATAAGTATGGCAATTTATATAAATTAAAGATTATCAATTGTCTAATTAGGTACATTTTTTTCAGATTTCGAATACAGCGCAGCGGCTCACATGTCGCGACAACTTCCAACCGCCCAACTGCAATTGGCGACTTTCCAAAGAGTTCGAATGGTTCAGTGCGCAGCCTAATGGAGGTCCGATGCCCGGCGAGGCGCCAGGTATGATCGTTGATGAGATTAGTTTTGAGTGATCATCACTAATCCGCACGAGTCGCACTTACTGTCTTGACGAGGTCAATTTATGCATGGGCGAAAAATGGTCGGTGAAAGCGATTAGCCGACAATTGACCCATCGCTATTCCGGACCGAATCAACAATGAACCGCAACAAGGGTTTAAACACGATTTTCTGTTGAATAATTATGGTTTTCTTTGCGAATAATTTAAGCTTTCAAATGACCCAAATTATCGGAATTCAGCCGAAATTTTATCAAATTTTACAGTTATTTTTCAAAATTAATCAACCACCTGGTGAAAATATTTTTTTTCAATCATCTTTTTTTCGACAAAAAAATGCCAGACATTTTTATCAAATTAATGTGCTTTGTGATCTGAACTTTCTTTTTCTATTGCTTTTACCTGGTACATTAAGCTTGGATCAAATTAAATCTCCTTTGAATCGGTCGAACAATGTTTTAAACACAAAATGCGCGTAATCATGTTAACAATGAAAATCAAAATGTTTGTTTTCCGGTATACACTTTTCTTCATCAAAGGAATTATTCCTCAAAAATCTTTCAATATAGCTTCTCAAAAAAAAAATCGCAACAACATATTGCAATTAAATCTATACTAGAGACAATTAAAGCAAAAACACATGATTTTCTTTTCAGTGGGTCTTTACCTCGCCGGATCTAGTCAATCAGGCGCCACCTGGGCTACCGTTTCCACTTGTGACGGTCTTTGTTCGAAGACGTCTGTCAATCTGACCGCCCGTATTTGGAGACCGCCAACTGTAGTTGTCGAGCTTTGCTTCAAGTATCATTTACATTAATAATCGTCCAAAAAAACGCTGGCGTTTAGGGAAAAAGAGACGACATTATGCGCACCCGTTCAATCATCGAACGGACGACTTTTGAACGAAGTCATTCCGGAAACACCATATTATCAGGTGAATTCAGACGTTCTCTGGGAAATACAATCAAAAACTTAGGTGATGCTTCGATTCTCGAACGTTTCCGCCGGTGAGATGGTCCTTCTCGACGATCTCTCGGTTTCATACCAACCATGTGATTTGTCGCAGCCTTCTTCTGTTCAAAGCAGCGGCACCAGTCAAGTAGCTCCTGTTAGACTCACACATCGTTCGCGCGAAGGAATTCTGCCGAAGAGGATTTGCCAAAATGGTAACAAAAAATTTGTCGAAAATTGAAATTTTTGAATTGCGCCGAAAAAACTACCGTACACCATTCAATAGGATTGATGAAATATTTCAGGAGACTGCGTGCATTCGGCAAGTCATGTGGCTGATCCTTACCCAGCTCCAAACATTGCTCATTCGCAGAAAATGTGCGTCGGACGCGCTGGATTGGCGATCTGCCGACAGAAATGCAAATCACTCGACACATCAGAGTAAGGGTTCATTTGAATGGAGAATTTAAGACTGATTTTCAACATTCCTCAAATATTACATGCAATTTATTCGTAAATTCAGCTCCGCCGCTCGTTGTATTCGCCAGCGTGATAATCCGCTTGTCAAAAAGTGCATTTGTCAAGTTCGACGATCGCCAATTCGAAAAATCGACGGCGGAAGTCGAATCAGCGATGACGTGAAGTCCGACGAGCAACTCTCGCAGAATCGGATTCTTGCTGACGACTCGATTATGAAATCCGATCCGATGGGCGCTGTTCTGAATAGCAGCACATGGTGCAATCTAATGGAACGCGATATTTGCACGCAGAAATGTGGCGCCGAAAATCCGGAAAGCTCCGGCGTCTGTCATACGCCACAAAACTGCGAATGTCGAATGAAAACGACGTGCTCGGTGAACACGTGCAATTTCGAGAAAGGCACCAAATGCGGATGGGCCGATTTGCGAATGCTCAGCCAACACTTCAACAATATCAGTGTTGCGATGAAGAAGGGCGATGAGAATCGCTACGGGATATCGCGACTCAAATCAAGCTCGTATTCCGGATTGCTGTACAAGGCGAATCTCATCGGACCGATCTCGATGTCTGTCGATGTGTTCCCCTCGCATGTGATTGACGTGAGGATATGCGTGCAGAATCTTCGAAAGTAAGTTGTTCACGCGTATTTTTTCTTCAAATGGAATTTTTATGTTGTCGTTGAACATGAATGGCCATTAAAATTAATTGTGGGTCGGTACTCAAAGATCAACACTGTCTCGTTTAGACTTGTTAATGAAATGACGGGTCGCTTCGCGATGGGAGAGCAAAATTTTGAATTTTTTTTTTGAAAATTTAGCCATTTTTTCGAAAAAATAAGTTTTTTGAGTTTCTTTTTTCCAAAAAAAGAAGAGAAATGCTGATTCCGATATTTGACAGAGACAGGAGTCGATTTACTTCATTTTCCGCAATAAACTCGTTCCACACAATGATTCGACCACAAAAGAGGGTTAGCAACTATAACATTTTAAAATTTTCTCAATAAATAAAAATATTGAACAAAATTAAAGATTTTAAATTGAATTTTCTATTGGAAGGAGAACTCGTAAAATGCAATTCAAACCAAAAATTTCATATTTCAGATGTCAAAGCCAGACAATTGCTGCTCGATCTTGGAATCGAATCAGCGCCAAAATCAAAGTACCATCCACCGAGAAAATCTTCGTGCTTTTTTACAACTCGGAAAAAACGCCAAAATCGATAGCAATCGATAATATAATAATTCGAAATGGTACCTGCGTGTAAGGTTGCTCATTTTTTTCCCTCCTGATAATAATTAATTCGACTCTCAAACTCAAAACGGGCCAAATTTGTACAATTAGAATAAATGCATATTTTATTATTTTATATTACTACACTTGAGAAATGAGAATTTCACCTGCGTACATGTCAAATATCAGCTCAATCTGAAATAAATCTAACTTTTTTGTTTCTCGATTTTCAAGAATTACCGATTTTTGTTGAAGCGAAACGCGATTTTCGAAAAGAAATGCGGCCATCGGTCTCGATTTAATATTTCGCTCGCCGTCAATTTCAAATTCATAGATGACTCCATCAATTTTCTCAGTTTTCGGTTCGCAATTCACCTAAAATTCATTTGTTTTCTTGAAAATTTATAAAAAAAAAGAAACCGTGAATTTCTTCGAAATTGTCCGATATTTTGCAATATTCTCCAGTTTGAACTCAAACTCGAAAATGTCAAACTCTTGCGACTCCCATTGAATGTCCGGTCGATCTTCTACAATAAATCATCGCTATAGTAGAGGCTAACAACGAAAACCTATATAAATTTCTCGGCTTTCTCTCAAATTATACATTGAAATTGTTGACAAATCGATTCCACAATGGGAGTTCGAGCAGATTCGAGATTCGCGATCAACTCGTTCCGACGAGAATAGCCGACCGATGATTTTTAAACGACCTTAACATAAAACCTTGAACCCATTGGAAAACTTTCTATTTTTAATTACTTGGAGCAATTTTCTTTAATTTTGCGAGCATCTGAATGGCCCCTTCGAGCCTCATAAATGCTAGTGGATCCCAGCTTCCATCGCCTTTGACAAGAGTTGCTAAAATTTTGAAATTCTTTCAGAAACTAAATTCAAACCAACTTGCAAGATGAGTAAAATCGCGCGTAAAACTTTCACGTGTTCCATACTCACTGAAAGTAAAAAAAAATGAAAAAAAATAGTTCAATGAATATTTTACACTCCAAAATCGCAGCATTTCGTCATATTCAGCAAATACTTCTCATCTCCAACATCTTTTCGAAGTTTCTCGAAATTTTTCATAAGCTTTTCATCATTTCTCAGCGCAATAACTTCCATTGGAACGACTTTATAAGGACCATTATTAGTTTTGTGGGCAACTTCGAGGTCAAATCGATGGTCGCTAACGGATATTTTCGCTTCAACTGATGCGCCTTTAATCACGGGTAGAGGTTCGGCGAAAGGAAATACAGCGGCGTCCCAATGCGAGTTTTCGCTTGAATCTAATGAGCACGAGCCATCAGGTGTGAGATTCGCCCTAAAAATGAAACTTTTTAATTTATCTTATTAAATAAAAAATCAAATTTGAATTTAAATAAAGGGAATCCAAGACATGGTTAACTGTAACTCATCGCAGAGTATTCGTTTTTTTTGTATACAATAGTATAGTACCGTTTTCCAATTTCCAAAAAAAAATTTTACCTGAATGTTGCGATTACTCCATGAGCTTCGCCATCTTCTTCAACTTCAATTCTAAGAATTTTCGACAAGTTTTTAACATTCAACAATTCTTCCAAACTAAAATTTAAGCTCAATACTGGAATTGGTTCACTAAGAAATTGAATATCGGGATAATCTTGAAGAGTGCATGGCCAATAAGGCTCCTCGGCAGCTAAAAAAGTTTAATTCAAATAAAATATCGTGTTAAAACACAAACGTTTTTCAGTTCTCACGAATTTTGAACGATATATTCCATTGGCGTGTGTTGCAAAAACTTTTGAGCTTCGGAAAAGCCGAACAAATATTGTGGCCTGAAATTGATATTGAATTCTACGAAAAAAAAAAGATTTTGGATACATTTGAAGGTATTATAATTGTTGTAGGCGTTGCGAGGCGTTGATGAGCATCAATAAGAGTTTCGACAATTTTTTCGCCAAAAACGCAACAATCGAGCAATTCCGCAATAATTATATCAGCCTGTAAATTTAATTTTAAAAATTCCAACAAAAAAGTAACTAAGAACTCGATTTAAACCAAAATTCAATTGTCATTTTCAATAAATACTGCATAATTTTCGATTTTCAAAACATTTTTTTCTTACCTTTTTGCCCGAAAATTGGTTCGAATTGCAATTATGAAGTGTAATCCGTTGTTCGACTGAATTTCGCTCGACAACCTCTTTCGCTAAATTGTGCAACACTGTATTTTCCTCAATTCCAAACACATTTTTTGAATACCTAAATCAGAAGCAGAGTTAAAAAATGTGACTTTTTGAATTGATACCTCGCTGCAAGTATCGATAACAATCCAGTTCCACTTCCAATGTCAATAACTACATCGGATTCGGTTTTGATACATTTTCGCACGGCTTCATGGAACATTTCATTTCGATTCTGTACAATACAACTTTTCAAATATTTGCCTTTTTCGTCCAATTCTCACTTTGTCATTGACCATTTTAAGGTGCCATTGGGAGAATGGCATCGAGATCAAATTGCAATATATAATGCGAAGAACTATTCGATCGGTGTCGTCGAGTGTCGCACGCCTCATCGCTTCATCGCATAATTTCAAACAATTGTTAAACGTGGCGTTCGTTACCACACTGCTATAAGCTTTCAAGACGATCACGAAGATTTTGCCGCATTTCGGGAAAAGCTCGATGAATTGTGGCAATGACGCATATGCGGTGTGGATGAAATGCGAATTGCATTTCACATAGCCTACAATAGCGTTTCATGATTTCAGAGAGTATTATGTTATGTCTAAATGCCTTCTAACGCTGCCAGAAATTCCTCGAGGTAGATTATCCTTGTCATCTGAGGTAACTGATATATACCAAGCAAGTACAATCCTACTGAGCTTTCGAAATTACCACGCTCCAAATTTTTTCGCGCATTACGGAAAATGTGAACTAGATCGCTTGGATTAGTAGATCTTCGTGGCATCTGAACATTATCACTATTAGTAATATACGTACATATTAATAAACCTTTTTTACTAGAAGTTTAATAACTCAATAAATTAAAAAAAATTTAGTGTATGATTTAAGTAAAACACAAAATCGAAAGAAATTATGGGAAAATCTTTTTATATGAAATAAATTCAAAAAGTAAAAAATTTTTAATGGACTAGAAATTTTTATGGCCTAGAAGTTTTTATCGGCCATTTAAGAAGGCGTGTACCTCACGAAGTGAATTCATGAATATTTTTGCATGAAATAATCATTCTTTTATTGCAGAGGTATTTCAAATTATTCTTAAAAATCGTGTATATTTGCTTTCTCGATTATGTTAAGTAATCTTTACATTTCATAATAAAAAATCTTTGATATTTATTACTTTTTTTTTCATAATTTGCAAAAAGGTTTAAATTCAGAAACCAATTTATTCTAAATAGAAAACTTGAAAGAAGTTACAAAAATTCTGCCAATTTCCCATTCTTTTTCTTATATGTTTTTTTTTCTCTCAAAAGCCCAACGCCGCCAATCCTCCCAAATCGCGCGCCAATTATTCGGAGAGAAGCGTCCATAACGAGGCGGTGTGGAAAACGGACAGCTGTTGGCCTGGCCGCAATATATGGTGCACAACAATACCACCACTAATCTCGAATGTCGTAAAAAAGACTTATCAGGCCTCAATCCGCATTCACCCCCGCCGTCGCCGCCGCTGATCGCCCGACAATTTGCCCCGCCCGCCGCCGTCCGCATTCCGGCAAACATTATGCAAACCGCGCGTGGTGCCATTGTGTCTCAAACGAAACCATTTATTTTTTCTGCGGTCGGTGCCCGAAATTTCGCCCCATTTTGAATATATCACGACGCTCGTTTACCACTGTCCACGACGACGTCTGCGCCTCACATTCTCTAATTGGTTGAGGCGAAGAGAGGTTGCTGCATTCGTCACCCCCCTAACAATACCTTATTAATACACATATATATATATATATACGTATTATGCATAATTTATTTTTTCTTCTTGTCTCGCACTTTTCGAAACTCGTTTTGTTTCCCACAATTCCGTTGTAACCTTTTTTCAGTTATGAGCCGATGATGCAACGCGAGAACTCGTTTTTGAAGCAGAAACAAGAGCAATGGGCACGAGAACGAGGTTGGCGTCAATTAGTACTGTTTGAGGCATACGTTGAGGGATGAGATGGTTATCTTGAAGGCCTTTTTCTTTTCGTCTTTTAGCGGGAGAACGAGAGGACATTGACGGCGTTAAAATAACAATAATAGCGAGTTTTAATGGGACAAATGCAAACCTTTGATGGATATCGGTGATCGTAAGCTTGACAAGAAAAGTCTGAATAGTGACAATTTCAAATTGAATTGTTGAATAATTTTTTTCATGAGATCGTTGTTAAACAAATTCGAAAAATATCAGTGATTTGGTAGATTTTCTAAAAATTATTTTGAATATTGCAAACAAATTTTTCTTTCGAAATTATTTTTCGCATAATATTAATGTCTTATATAAAAATTTTATTCCAAAAATCAAATTTTCCATGGGAAAATATCTGGCGTCGGAAAGCTCTGTAGACATTTAATCTAAAAAAAAACTCTATTGTACATTCCTACGGTATGTCCAATTCCATTTCCTGTACCGACGAGATACGGTAACAGTAGTTTTCTTTGGTGATCACTTCATTAATAACTAAACAATAGTGGAATGCAGATTAAACCAAAAAAAGGAGGGGGGGGGGTTGGCCTTTCGTTCTCATCAGGTTTGGGAGCATAAAGCTATAACGGAAGTGGACATATTTTCCCATAAAAGCTTGCAAAATTTTCCAATTAAAGCACCAGTCATCCCTCTGAAGCAATGTTGTGAAATCCGCGCTCGCAACGAAAAAAAAGGGCGTGGAGAAGAATTGTTGAGCCAATTGCGAAATATTCCCCCATTCAATCTTCATTCGCCGCATTCTCGCGGAAGCCAGTTAAAATTTGATGCCAGAAAGTTTAATCTAATTGGAACATCTCGAAAAACGCGATGAACTTTATAAAAAAATCCCTTTGCGGCGTCCGTCCGTTCCGAACGTTCGTCGTTAAATAATTAGATTGAAACAACGGCGAAATTCTTCATACACCAATCGCTTTTTTGAATTACTCATCAACGGCGCAATTTTTTGTTTAAAATGAGACGACGTTTTGATTCCGGCTCGTATCACGCATTCATTGGCGTATGCTTCTTGTTAACGGGTGTAGACGTGAATTCGTTGCCGCGACCGCGCCCTTATTTGGAACCCTCATGAATAAAAAATTAGCATCTCATTTTGGGTTTTCAGCGGAAAAAGAATTGACGAACGAGTGGTTTCCATTCGGCGAGAACTTGCGACCGGGCGGCGGGTCACCACTACGCAAATTCGAACCAAAATCACCAATAAGGCATCGACCAAAAACTGCACCAAAACAGGCGACCGAGGAGACCGTCGATGACGAAGACCAACAAGAGGTACGAATACGGTTTTTTTGTTTCTTCCTCAGCTTTTTTTTCTCCTTTTTGACCATGTTTATTATATCATTCGAAAAAGAATGCTAGTATAGTCAATACTATGGAATGTAGTTTCCTCGTTAGTGCCTAGGACGAACTTTGTAATGTTTTAATATACTTTTTTTGGGAAAATGAAAATTGAAATTTAGCTTTGACCCCCTCGCCTCTTCTTATTTCTTCATTGTGTCAAAGAAAACTATTATATAATATTCGAGTTAAAAATTCCGGATATCGAGAAGAAAAATTCTGAGCGCATTTTAAACGGCCGACCGCGCAATTATTTCTCACAGCACTACTCAGTTGGTCAAATATAAAAAAATACATACTAAAAAATTCTATTGCGTTTTTAATGGACAATTTTAATAGATTTGATACGATCCAACTAAATTCTCAAAGCAAATTTGTATTTTTTTGGATTTGGAAAAAATGTTTTGCAAATTTTAAATCGTCCTTTGATAGTTTAGTTCGAACTCGTATAAGCCTATAGCTATTTTTTTGTGATTTGCATTTATTAAGGTCTGATTTTTTTATTTTATTATTTTTTTTTCTCAGGTACGATTTTGTGTAAAAAAAATTAACAAGGCATTCGTAGTCAGATGAAAAGAGTTTTAAAAAACTGAATTTAAAAAATATATAAGATTCGAAATCTTCTTTAAAGGTACGTGCCTGCTTAATCTATCCAAATCATTAAATTTCTTACTTTTTTTCATTCAGCATCTCATAATTTTTGAATATCGATACCTTTGACGTTCCCTAGCTTCATCTTTTAAATAAAAAATAAAAACTGTCGTCTTCTTCAAGTTTAATTCGAATGAAGAATTTTTATCGAAAAATCGCAACATTTTCAATGACTTAAAAGACTCGTAAAAAAGTTTATTACTGGTGTTTATGTTGGTTCTTTTTTTTTTTCGCAATTTTCGCACTATTAAATTTTTGTTTTATTATTGATGCCGGCATTGATAAAAAGGTGGTGTTGATAGCGAGGCTCGTTGGGTTTTGAAGATAGCGACGATGAGAAGAAGCTCGCGCCAAATTAGGCGGCCACACGCTTTTGTTCAGTTTTTTTGTGCGGCGACGCCACGGTCCTGTGCTTATCGTAATTGAATTGTTTGTTTGCAAATTCCGCGTGTGTATTACGCATTTTCCTTTTTTCTACGCGATATTTTTTAATAGAAAAATGTTTTTTTTGAAAATTTTTGAAAAAAAAAAAACAACCTCTAGAGCCATTTTCATAGACTTATTGATTTTTTCGAGCTGATTTTGGAAGAATTCGGATGAATTTTCTTTTGGAAAATTTTCAAACCTTACGCGACTACGAAAATATCTCGACAATTATTCTTCGTTTCCTCACCAATGTGTTTTTTCTTGAGTTCAACGTCCCTTCTATTGTTAAAGCTCGCTATCAATGTCGACCTTGTGATAACAGATTCAGATAGCGTTGACTTCTGATAAGTGTCTCTAAAATCAGCTCATACGTCACACCTTTGCGTAAAATTGTGCTCAGCAAACGAGCCGATAACAGTCTCACGTTTTCAGAACCGCTATTGCGATGTTTTGTGCAAAAAATTTCGGCAGTTGATCAACGGCGAATAATGAATTAAAGCGAGCATATTTGGCGCCTTTGATCTGATAGATTTTTTTATGATTCTGGAACGTTTTTTAATGATAATGATTCGCCAAAAACCTCAATTTGAATTTACCGCTTCAGGACCATTTTTTATAGCGCTTTGTCTACTCAAACCTAATAAATTTATGTTTTCATTACTAAACTTTTCTAAAACAGAAATTGGAAATGATTTTTATTTGTGGACGCATTTGTGCATTTGTGGACGTCGGAAAAATGCCAAAAAATTTTATTGAAAGTTCTTGAGATGCGATGTGCGCCTTTAACCAATTCTTATGCTATTAATTTACACGTTAAGTTTTTCTCGGTGCGATTTTAGAAATTCTCTTTTTCATTTTAATTGCAGTTCTGATAATTTAACCAATGCACATCGTTAAACTTTTAGTGAAAATCAAATTCTGAACATCTGTCTGTCATCAGACATGTGTGCAATCAGCGCATACATTCACGCGTTTGCAGAATCATGCACGACCACAACTTATTGAATATATTGATTACACGAGAGGCCAGCTTATTGACACTCGTTTTGTTGTCAGGCGGCACTTGATTTTCCGGGTCGCCGGCTGGCCGCGCGATCGAGCTTCCGCAAATATTGTAGTGTTTTATTGATGATTTTCATTATGCCAATATTCAAGGTATCTATCGTTCTAATTCTTTTTTTTTTTTTTGAATATCGAAGCGATTTTATTATTACTGATGATCAAAGTAAATACGACTGACAAAAGTTGTCATCGACAAATATTGACCTGTTCGTCGCAAGTTTCAGGGGAATTCCGTGTTCTAGAACACGGAAAAATTTAATTTTTAACCACGATATTAAAAAAATGAGAGTATTTTTATGAATCAATCTAACAGTTGGAAGTTTTTTTTCCAGAAAGTTGACCTCCAGATGTGCGCAACCCCGAAAAGATTTTTTGCTAATGAAATATATTAGTATAGTCGGCTAGTTTTGGGTATATTTACGAGAATCCATATTTAAATGGTTATTGTGGCGTTTTCGACTATCAGGCTGTCGCCTTTTGCGGTTCACGAATTGATAGGCCCATTTTTCCGATCGACTGTCCGAATTGAGTTCAATAATAATAATTAAAATGAGAGAGGGTTGTCGTCCCCCGTATTGATTTCAACTCGTTCCCTTGCGGCGGCGGCGGCGCTTTAATCGCATTAATGCTGGGCGCCTTTTCGCGCGCCCTTCTCATTTCTTTCACACATTTCTGCGCGCCGCTCATTCATTACTGATCGAGATCAATTTTGTAATTAATACACCCAATTTTTGGTGGATTTTGCGTGTGTTCGATTATGAGTGTCATCCGTCGTCGTTCTTCTCTCCTCGGCATCGCTTGACGACACTTCAATCGTTGTTTGCACATGTGCTCAACACTTGGTTTACGTGACCCCTCCCCCATATTATTGAAATGAACTTTTGCGTTTTGTCCAAACGCCAATTTGCATACTATAAAAGGCGGGTTTTCATTTGCAGATGATAAACATTGGTGGTGAAAAGAATCAGCAGAAGAAGCCGGCGAGATGTGAAGATCAGGTATTAAATGATTAGTTTGAACAAGTTGCTCATTGTGCTCATTTTTAGAAATTGGCCAATGAATCGCACCAACAAAACCAGCAGGTTCAGCAACAGTCATATCATGGCGTTCCGATCTACCCATTTCCTTATTCGTTTTACACGCCAACACCACCGGATGGGTTAGCGAAGAATGATGGCAATCAGTCATGGCCGTATGCGATCCCGATGCCGCCGCAATTTCAGGTCATACCGCCGAATGCGATTCCGATTAGCACAATTGTGAGTTTCAAATAATGTTTTATTATTAAAAAATTCAAAATCAGTTGAAAATAATTTTTTTGAAAAAAAAAAGAGAGTAAATGCCAAAAAATGGTCTTGGCGCAAGACTAAAAATTCTAGAATTATGAGGATGAGTTAAAGATCACGCACTAATATGAGCTTTACCTAATTTTTTTTTGGCATTTTGGCATTGACGCTTCAATATAAGTTTTTTGTATTCAGACACTTCATATTTTAATCACATAAAAAATGCAATTTGCGAATTTTTTTCTCATTTTTCTAATAACTAAACCCTGTTGTCTTTTTGGAGGTCACGCCGCTCTCGTTTTTTTTGTTCGTCAAGGTAGTCCATAATAGCCACTTTCCTTATTAGGGCAATCTCATCTTGAATGTCGTAATGAATTGAAATAGTTTGATTTGATTTATTGCCGCCGAATTAACACAACCTCGGCATTCAATTAGCATATCCTTGTCGAGAATGGTTTCAATCGAAGCGATTTCGCAGAAGAAAGAAAAATGTTGGCGAGTTTCAGAACATCGACTCATCACAAATTTGTCCCGTCTCACTTGCCGAACAACTCGCCGCACTTCAGAGCTCCAACGTTTGGGGTGTGCCGCATGCGCCGCCCGGTGTTCGATACGGCATTCCGATTCCGCCGCCGTTCGTGAATCCGTCGATGACGTCATCGATATCATCGAGTGAATCCGGTGTTAGCGGAATGACGTCGAGACGAGATGACGTCGAGAAGCACAACTCGAATGATGAGAAACAATCGACGTCGGACTATCATAATGAGAAAGGTATTCCTTAAAACAAACAGCAGCATGTGCCTTTAATAACTAGCTTCGCTTCAAGACCATTTAGCCCATTTATTCGAAAGGTGTTCCAAAAGATAATAACATATTAGCATCAAAAATATTTATTCAACGAAAAAATAGTGATTAATCAAGTCCGGGCATTGGTACATCGCCTTGTTCTTCGCCGAGGTAGAATTTGGTTTCGATGGGCTTCTTTGGATATGACGTTAGTGGACCTGCTCGGTAGCGTCTGAGAATATCTCAATGTGTGATGTTTGATCGTGGAATTGAATCACTTACACGGAATTATCATCATCATCGGAAATTGGCGAATAGGATCGTCTGAAAAAGGCAATTGAACCTAATTAATGATAGTAATTAACTCACTGTGACGGATAATTATCCATGTAGCCCCGGTATGGGGTCGGAGGACGAGAAATGCGTGAGATTCGCGATGAATATTGGATTGGTGGTTGTCGCGCGTAACTCAATTTAAATCATTTTGACATATGTATTATTCGAAATTGCTTACGAGAAGTAGGACGACGACGAAAGCATTCTTCCTGGGTATGGGGTTCCTGGTCGTGGTCCTTTAGCGTATTTGATTCTATCAGGGTATGGGGATGGTGGTCGCGGTTCTGATGAAAGGGCCAATTTTCCTGGGTATGGGGTTCCTGGTCGTGGTCCCCTGGCGTATTTGGTTCTGTCAGGGTATGGGGTTGGTGGTCGTGGTTCCGATGAAATTGCCAATCTTCCTGGGTATGGGGTTCCTGGTCGTGGTCCCCTGGCGTATTTGATTCTATCAGGGTATGGGGTTCCTGGTCGTGGTCCCCTGGCGTATTTGGTTCTGTCAGGGTATGGGGTTGGTGGTCGTGGTTCCGATGAAATTGCCAATCTTCCTGGGTATGGGGTTCCTGGTCGTGGTCCCCTGGCGTATTTGATTCTATCAGGGTATGGGGTTCCTGGTCGTGGTCCCCTATCGTATTTGGTTCTGTCAGGGTATGGGGTTGGTGGTCGCGGTTCCGATGAAAGGGCCAATCTTCCTGGGTACGGGGTTCCTGGTCGTGGTCCCTTGGCGTATTTGATTCTATCAGGGTATGGGGTTGGTGGTCGCGGTTCTGATGAAAGGGCCAATTTTCCTGGGTATGGGGTTCCTGGTCGTGGTCCCCTGGCGTATTTGGTTCTGTCAGGGTATGGGGTTGATGGTCGTGGTGCGGAATTATGTCGAACGAGTCCCAAATAAGGCGTCCGTGTCTGATGAATAGCGTTTCGACCGTTTCTAAACTTGTATTGTTGGCTTCTTTTTCCCAATTGGCCTACCCATTTCTGTAGATCATTCTCTGAAGAGCCGTGATTATTTGAATAGCTTCGGATCGGGTAATCTTTGGCTTCTGTGGTTGTAAATTGTCTTCCGTCATGCTATTCCATTCGTTGCTTTTCCGGTAATATGGCGGTTTCGGGAATGGATACGGATGTGGTCTGTAGGTGACGATTGGCAGGTTTCTGGTTGTCGTCTGTGAAGTTGTTGGCTCATAGGGAATGGTTGTTCTCCGGCTGGCCGCCACCTGAAAAATGTTGATGAATTCTCACAATATATGTTAGAAACAAACCGTCACCAGTGTGGCGAACAGTAGAAGCTTCGGTAACATATCGAGATGACGAGAAGCATCGATCTATGTCGTTATTTATACGCACGGCTAATCGAATTTATAAATTTTAATTCGTTGATTTGATTATGATTCTATTTTTGTATTTTGACAAGAAATTCGTATCAGACAGTTTTTTTTTCTAGAAGACGAGATTCCAACACGACGAAGCACTGGAAACTATTCGATCAGCAATTATGAGGAGCAGATTGCTGAGCGACGACGCATGGAAGAGCTCGAGAGGGAGCGCGAACGGTTGGAGGAGATGGAGATTGAACGGCAGAATGAGATTCTGGAGCAGAGGAAAGAAACTGAAGAGGAGAAGAGGAAACGGATTGAGAAAAAGAGATTAGAGGTAAAAAAAATTGATTCAAATAAATGAGAATCACGAAATCAATGAAGTTATCCGCCTTCTGTTCCCCTTAAATACCGAAATCACGGTTGTTTAGGAAGAAGAACGACGAATAGCCCAGTTCCAAGAAGCCGTTGAAAAGGCGAAAAAAGAAGCCGAACTTCTGAGAAAAGCCAAACTATTCAAGCACGTGCTGAAAGGTGCTGAAGAGACGGGTGAAATAAGTGAGGTTGAGCAGAAGCTTCTTGGCGTTGACGTCGAAACCGGTCAACGTCTTCTCAAAGAGGTGTCCGAATTTGAGAGGCAGAAGCGATTGGAAGAGCAAGAGATTCAGAAGAAAATCACGCCGCGGAATGGAAAAGATCAGCAGACTTCGAGAACCCGATCATCATCGATTGTGAGTTTTTTGCACAAATCGTTCTTATTTCGGCTTCTCATTTTCGTTTTCATTTTTTGTTTGGCTTTCCTTTTGCATAATTCGTGTTGTGTCATTTTCAGAGTATGCACTCGCCGGCTCAAAAATCGCCGCTTAGTCGGAATGGGTTCGGACGACGAAGTGTTCGAACGACGAGTCGCGAACGCGCTGAAGTCTCGCCGCCTGTGGAAACGACCAAAATTGCTGATCAGTTTGTTGGACAACGGTTAGTGGTGTTGTAAATTGTTGCCGAAATATTTGGTTTCGATTTTCGCGGCTGCAAAATCTTTTCTATTCTTCTTCTTCAAAATTTAAATGAACAAACAATGAACATCATCTCAATATCGAAAAACACTCAAACTTGCGTTTTTAAGCATTTAATTCTGGATGAAGCCTATCGTAATCAAATTTTTGCGTCGAAATTGTCAGAACTTGAAATATTTGCTGAATCTTTTATAAATCTGAACTCAATTATCGTGTTAGATTTCTGCAAAATGAGTCCGGGTAATTTTGGGTGAGCCTTTAGGTATATTTTAGGAATTTATTTTTGGAAAATTGTATCGAAGATGCTTCTAAATATTTCTTTTTCTTCTCCCTTCTCGACGTTGTCGGCGGCTCATTTGAAATTCAAGAAATTGTACGCATATTAGTCAATATGTCAACGAATGCAAATTTTGGTGGCAAGCCATCTTTTTTCTTCTTTAGTGCCCGACCCCCCCCCCCCCATTTTTTTTCCTTCCACTAGGCCGCCTTTTTCCGCTTTTACTTTTTCTTCATTGGTGACGCCGAGTTTTGTCGATCGGCCGACGCTTCCGCAACAATATCGGTTTTCAATGCAAACAATATATTTGCATAGTGGTTGGGATGAGCGTCCAAAAAATAATTGTGATCGTTAAGTGAATGACGCTGACGAAATTATATGAATCTACGCATTATCATGAATATTGGTTGGGAGGGGGGTTGCGGGCGATTTTTTGTCTGCTTACTTCACGAAAATTTGTACCATTTTGAAATAATTACAAGTGAATTTTGATATCTTGACCGAATAACTGAAATCTCGTATCGTAAGCGCTTTTAATGCCATTAGTAATTTAAGATTGGTTCGAAGAAACTCAAGACATAACCGAAATCTGAAATTTCAAAATTGCAACCAATATTTCTTTTTTGGTTCTCTCTTATTTTGAAATAGCCACCCCCGTTGGCCATCTGGTCTCCTTGGCAACAAATCTTCTTCAGGTGTCCCGAAAATCCGTTCGACTGCGTCATTTCCATAAATAGTCCCCCCCCCTCAAAAATTTTCCTCAAAATTTCAGTTTAGATCCGCATGATTTTCCATTATAATTGGGCATTGTGTCCTCGTCGTTCATTATGCGTAGTTGAATTCATATTTTTTGTCCTAGTTCCTACCACTCGTTTCCAAATTCTCGCATAAATTTGAATAATGAATTTGGTGATTCGATGCCACTTGAGAGTTGCATGACTCGAATTGGTGTGTGTGTGTGTAACTCTTTGCCTAATTTGGTTGGATTCGTTTTTACGCGAACCCCCCCCCCCATCCTCATTGTCCCTAATCCTTTTTTCGTTCTCCGCATTTGTCCGACGCGAAAATCGGCTCCTCCAATTCGGCCACATTATGAATTCTCGCCGATTCCGCCGGCTGTCCGTCGGGCGCTGCTGTTTCGATGTTTTTTTTCCCACGCCAATCGTGTTATATACTAGTATAGTTGGTTTCGGATTAGCTGGTATTGAAAAACGCCTTCGAAAATAGCGACCGGTTCTATTCTTTTCTTTATTATCTCCTATCGGGTGTTTTTTCCTCATTTTATTTGAAGGTGTGAATCCGACGATTCGGTTTTTGCATTCATACGTACGAGTTTCGATAACTCAATTTGGTGTCTTCACACCGTTTTGAGATTTTCGCATTTAGGCGAGATTGTCATTTTTTTGCGAAGAAATGGATTATGTTTTCTAAAATTTGTTGAAAATTGGTCAACACATTGGCGTTGGCTATGTCAATATTAGTTTTTTTTTTTGAAGAATCATTTGAAATTGATTATTTCAGAGCATTTTCAGTTTTTTTGCAATAGAGAGGCGGCCCTTTTGAGATTTTTTATTTTTTTTTGTTGAAATTTTCAGCAAGTTTGATAAAAAGAAAGTTTTTTAAAAGCTGGATATTCCTCAACTTTGAAAAATATTTTTCTTAGTATTAACGAAGCTTCAGTATTTATGATTTTCATTGAAAACTTTTGGAAATCCTAGGGCTTGTATGGAAATTTTTTTCTAGCGATTTTTATAACAATTAATTTGAAAAGGTAGAAATTTTCAATGAATTTTTGTCGTTTTAATGATTCACCAAACAATATTATTAGGGACCATCAAAATGCCAAACTTCTCAATTTTCCACCGTTGTAAAGCACTAAATTAAAATGTATGATAATTGTCTCAAAGAGGCTCTCTTGAAATTTGCACCTTCTCGGTCATTACTGATATAATTGTGTTTTGCAATAAAAGCTGTAGAGGAGTTTGTAGCAGAAATCCTTATCTCTCAATAAACAAGATTTTTGCAATCAATCATTGCACAAAAATGAATTCGCAAAACACAATGCTTTGTTTTTTTTTGTCTTTTTTTTTCGAACTCTAGGCTATTTTTATCTATTTTACTTCTTTTAATTGCTCACGTAACGCTTTATGAGATTTGCTCTTTTTTTTTGCAAAAAGAAAAATGATGATTTCGAGTTCTCATCAATAAACAATGCGGTTTTTGCATAATCTGCCAAACAAACCGTTTTTTTTCGCCCGAAAAACTTTGTTTTATTTTTTTCGGTTTCAGGACGACTACTCGCGATTTCGACGCTTCCACTGACGAGATGATTCGTCCGGGCAGCCTTTATCGTCCAATCAATCGCGGTGTCTCGAACAATATGGAGCTGGAGGATGAGGAGCGAAGGGAGCGAGAGAGTCAGCATAATAAGTTCTTCCTCAGAAATACGGTGGTGAGTAGTCCTTTTTTGGAGATTTCCAGGAATTTTTTTTTACAAAAAACGTAAATGTTCATTTTTTACAACTCGAAATTATAGAAATGTGTAATTTTTGAAACTAGTTTATTGCGTGAAAAGGTTCATTAAACCTGAACATTTTTTGATTTCAAGAGATTATTCTTTCATTTCTTTGATATAAGAAATTTTATTAAAAAAAATAAGCCTCTAGAAACGAAATTAAAGTGAAGTCTTCACATGCTACACACGCCTGAAATCACGTAGTGTTAAACAGAGTAGATTACTATACTACACGCACGAACAAAGCATTTGAATGTTTCAGTTTGGTTAGTTAAGAGTCTTAGACAGGGTTTTAGTAAGGTCTTATCAACTACAATTTGTACTATCATAAACAGTATAGGTATATATAGGTTAATGATTTGCGTATTTTAGGCATCATCTCAACATCATCACAAATCGTCGAAGAAACACACCGACGATCTTACGGTATGGAGTTTTTTTGTGTTTGTGTATCTAATGATTGGCGCCTATAATTTATTGCACATTTGTTCTTATTTGTGTTGCTCTCACAATACAGGCGCGCCATTCCCACGTGTTCTTTTCCTTCCCGTTTTTTTTGCCATGCCGTGAGCAAGCGACGAACAACACAATTTGCGTCGTGTCAAATTGTCTTTTCATCTCGTTTTTGATGAATTATGTCCGCAGATGGAAAATTTTAAAAAATTTGGGAACTTCAAACTCGATAATCTTCCATTAACTCTTTTACATGAAATAAATTCATTCGATCAACTTTCCGAGAATCGTCATTAACAGTTTAGTACCTTGAAATTATTGTCCCGTAAGTGCCTGTTTTTCAGAGAGCAATTAGAGAATTTGAGGAGAAATCCAAACTTGTCCTGTAAATCTAATGTCGAATCTAATAATAATTGTTTTCTTTTGCTGATTGGCGCCGCGCCCGCTCATCACATGATTTTCTGTTTGATCTGGAATTGATTCTATCGAAATTGTGCTGAAAACGGCGAAATTGTTTGGCGATTGTTTCAGGAATCACGCAATCACGCTTTTTGTATTGAGGCGATGACGGTATTTTAGTGATAATTGGGTCGGGCGCCGCCCCTCAGCTGATAAGAGAGCAGCAATTTTGATTCGGGGGGAAGAATTTCAATAATTTTCGGAAGGCGGTCTTGATGCAATCGTTTTTTTTATTCCCTCATTTTCCTTCTCTTCCTTATCTTTTCTTTCCGTCTTTGTTTTTTTTTTGATTAGCAATTGTGTAATAGCAAGTTGAAAAAAAACACACTTATTGGAGGTGTGAAATTTTTTGTGTAACATTCGATGGGTTCGGATTCCGATTCGAATCGTTGACTTTTGTTGATTCGCATTCTCTCAAGTTTGTCTGCAAAAATGAGAGATTCGATTTTTTTTCACTAAAAGTTGATAAGACAAATCGGTTTTTTTTTTAATTTCTAAAAATTGATTTCGTTCCGTCAAATTCGTCCATTTTTGGAAATGCACTTTGCACCCGGTCTTATTTGAGATTCTGATTTTTGCATGCGCGCGAACACCTTAATATTGACAGAATCGCATGAATAAGTCAATGATCAAAATATTTGCATTTTATAGTGTTTTTTTAGATTCATCATTCTCGAATGTATTTTTTATGCATTAACATCTGGGTTTGATCTATCCATAAAATCCATGCTAAAATTTTTATGACGGAGCGGCAAAATTGCGCACCTGTAATGGATCTTGAGGCAAAATTTGATCAGCCCCAATGCGTTGGTCCGTTTTTTTTTAATGGCCCACTCTCAACAATCGTAATAGTAAGGAGCAGTTGTGACAAACGACGATGTCCTCCCGGGGGGTCACCTGTCAGCGACAAGCCCCCTCATGTACATGGCTTTTGTCGTTGTCACTCATTGTCGGCGTGTTGCAAAATTTGAGCAGCGAACAGATACGTAGTGTTCAATCGTTTACGAATTCAGTGAATTTCGATTTTTTTTGTTGGTTTTCCAATGTTGACGATACTGAATTCGCGGTTGTGATGGTGTGTTCGAGACGGCAATAAATTTTGCGAGCGATGCTTGTCGTCGCGAACGAGACGCGAAAAAAAAAGAGAATCAACACAGCGACGACCAGCGGCCTGACTGGTGGACACTCATTCTCATTAGTAATCAACGACCATCATTATCATCGAATTGCTTAACTATGCGCTTCTCATCGATCATATGCGTTTTTTTTCTGTTTTTGATCTACTGTCGGATTCACATGGCTATTTGCGTTACGAAACGACGCAATTTACCGATAATGTGGGAAATTTGGCATTTCGTAACTCATTCTGCCAGCTTTGGACTAAGACAAGAATATTTTTTTTGTAATGGATTTTACGAAATTGTACGCAGTTTGACGTGTACGTGTTTACGGACTTTGATTTCAACGGTTTTTATTGTTTTCCGGGTGTTCGATTTTGATTTCGCCCTTTCTCTAGGATTGGAAACATTTTGTTTCTCTTCGAATCGTTCACAAGATGTTCATTACACTTCTGGATAACCATTTCCTTTTATGGAAAAATGATTACACCCGCGAATTCTTAAACAAACAAAACGCACATATTTCTCAATTTTTGTGTCGCTCGTAGTTTTTCCCTTTTTTTTTCTCTTCGGTTGTGTTATTGTTGTTTGGAATTGCGCACGGTATGCCTATTTTTGTCGACATGCGAACTTTTCGACGCCCCGAGACTTCTAATAGATCATTCTTGCGCCGACGACCTTGCCGCTGTCCGTGTCCGACTTTTGTCAGATAGCTCTTTACCGCATTGCGCTATCGGTGTGTTGCCATCGCCGGTGCAGCACACCTGGTTTCGCAACAACACAATTTTTGTTTCTGCTGGTTTATACACGAATTTTATATCGAATATTGCGGGCGCGCGTGCGTGCGCAGCCCATCGCTTCTTCATCTGGAGCAGGCTATTTCGTCCGAAACTGAACATCTGTTGAAACCAGATGTGATTGCGGCGCGCCTCTATTCCACACTTTTAATCATGTTCATTAGCTTTTACGCAGCTGGAAACATCAATTTTATATGATTTCAAGCTTTTTTGGATTACGGTGGCCGCGATGTGTGTGTGTGTGTGCGTGCAAAGATGCGTCGCCGTGTTTGAACTATTTGTATTTCCGAAAATTTTGGACGCGATTTGCCCATTTTTGCGATTTATTCCAATTTGTTAATCGTTTTTCAACAAATAAGTCATTTCAAATTTCGCAAAACTAGATTGACAATGCTAATATGTTTATGTAAATTGAAAGCAATCGCTCTTGCAATCATCGGCACACCTACCTTGATCTCACCGCCAAACCAAACGATTCTGACTCACGTTCAATGGTATTTTTTGCAGCAAAGCGCTTTGTTTGGACCGGTCCCGACTCGACGTCGAAGTATGAGAATGGCAGCGAAACCCGTTGAAATGCATGACTCTGAGTCGCGGCCAAGAAGTTTTGGCGAGGAAACGAGCAGCGATGGCAGCTTTTCGCCCGATTTGAATCATAAGTAAGATAATTCTCTTTAAAATTCGAATAATTTTATTTATTTCAGCGATTCGCCACTCCCATCGTCTACAGAAAACGTTCATCCGAAAGTCGATGTCTCGCCGTGCGCAGAGCCAACGAAAGATATGATTGGAATTCGCACTCGTAGTGCCCTGGGATCGCCGGCCAATTACTTGAACGGTGGTGGTAGCTTGATGGGGTCGCGATGCGCTTCGCCAGCCGGAAATAGCAGATTTTTGCAAAAGTTGGAGCAGAAGGGTGCAATTCGAAGAGAAGAGGTGCAGTTTTATTTGTGATATGGAATTATTTAGACCAAAATATTATTTAGGATTGCCTTTCGCCGAGTATTCGTCGAATCGCTGAAGCGAATTTGAGTCGCAGTCCATCGATTACATCGCTTGGTGGCTCATTTCATAATTTGACGCAACTCCGTGGAAGTATGATGAATTTGTCGACATCCGGAGAACCGTCGCCCAACTTAAGTCGATTCCATAGCATGGTAATCTTTTATTCGAGTTTTTGGATTGTTAACTAAATATCCTTTATGTTTAGACATCACCTGCTCGCCAATCGCTGAGCAATCGAATACAGAAGACCTCGGATCGTCAAGCGGCGGTTTTGGATCGTCTCAATCGCCTACGCGACTCGCTTCATACTGGAAAAAATTTCACGCCTCCGCGTGGAAATCGCTTCAACTCGCAATCGAGCACGCCTCCAATGTCACCGGCAAAGCCGTTGTAATTCTGTCCCAGAAACATTCCGCTCTTGGTAGCATTTTCGTAATTGAGGTACTGGCTGTAGCCACTGGACTCGGACTCTGCTTTTTCCTTCCTTCCTCCTTTTCCTTCATTGTTCACTTATTGTTTGTTGTCATTTGTGTTCCTTGTATATTATCCCCACCCCCGTCCTCAAATATATTTTTTTTTTCAAAATTCGCTCTATCAACGTATTACGGATGATCGTCTCTCTGTCCTTTTTCTCTTTCTTTTTGGTTTTAAATTCTACCTTTTCTTCATCTCTCTGAACTGTAAAAATTAATAAAAATCAGATTGTATCTTGAAATCTTCAACGTAACGTTTTGAAACGTTTTTAATTGTACTTGTCGAAAAATGTTTAAACGGATAAAGTATTTTTTAATTAAAGAAAATGCGAGATAGATGGGGTGTTTTACGCAATTTCAGTTTGTATGAGGTGTGTTTTTTTTTAATTTTTTTCCAAAAACGAATTTTTCATTTTGTTCATTGGTAAATATTCATTGGCAGCGAATTTTATTAAAAGTTGTTGACTTGGCAAATTCGGACGAAATTTTCTTCGTGCTCGGCAATACGATGACTAATTTTGGGAGAAACAGTGGAATAAAAATAGCCCAAATTGGTTGGTCTTCTTCGATACTTCCGAGAAATTCCCATTTTTCGTCAGATGAGTTTGCCGAGAGTTTTTTTATTATTTGTTCAGAATAAGCGTGCCCAATTTTTTATAAATCTGTTTTTCAAAAATAATCATTAAAAAAAAGATATTGATGACTTTAAATTAAATTTTAACCGAACGTAGCAAATTTCCCAAATATGGTCTAAACAGGTGCGAAATGCGTAGAAATGGTGATTTTTGTTTCTATTTTACAAATATCTTGTTAGATATTTTCCGTCAGCCGCAATGAGGTCAGTCGTCGAATTCTGGAGTTGCTCGTCATGATCCATGTCTACGGATTGGCCGCGTTCCTCGCAATTCGCGAGTTTATCTTCGATGTTCTCAACTTCACCGTCAACAAGGTTTCAGCAGCAAATTTTCCCTCGAAAAATGGCCACGTTTGTTCAGAAAATTGAGGGCGATCTTAAAAATTCGGCGAGATTTGCGGGCAAATGCGCACTAGTCACTGGAGCGGATGGAACCATCGGATTTGAGGTTTTTTTCCAGAGGATTTGGCGAAAAATATTGAAGAATTTGAGATTGTTCGAATTCTCGTCGAAAATCGAATCGAAAAAATCGTCGCAGTTGTTCAAACTGAAACGGGAATTTTTGAAAAATGGAAGGATTGTGTTCAAATCATTGAACTCGATCTATTCAAGCCAAATGAGGTTTGAATGAAATAGTTTCATTTGAGTTTTTCGATGAATTTACAGATTCCATCAGCTATCAAATCGCTTCCTTCAAAAATCGATTATGCTATTTTTACGGCCGGTATCATGTTAGCTCCGGAAAAAGTAAAAAAAAAATTTAAATTTTTTGCTAAACTAGCAAGGGAGGTCTTTTTGCAGTCTGTCTTAAATTTTTGCATACAGATTCTTTAGAAAATTTCCAGTCGAATGAACTAGGTCCCTACCTCTAGTTATCATATTTTTCCACAAAAACTATTTTTTTGGCCTAGCTTTTAAAATTCATCTCAGATTTTTAAATTTTAAAGCTAAACTCGAATAGAATTTCGCATTTTGCTGAATCAACAAACCAACATTCGCACATGTCTGAATAATTCCGTTTCAGCATTTCGAAGATTCTATTGAAGTTCACAATTGCGTCAATCTTCTTTCTCAAGCATTTCTTTATGAGAAATTGGCGCCGAAATTAAGAAAGTCGATATTTTTGACATCTGCGACCGTTCGAGTTGCTTGCTATTTGCGCGACGAGCAGTTTCTGAACGTATACGCTGGTCCTTATCAAGCATACACCTCGTCGAAACTCTATTTATCCATATATGTTCAACAATTGGCGGAGGAGAGGTGAAAATTGAAGTTTTCGCGTTCGAATAGTCAAATCTCCACAGGAATTTGAAGGTTGTTACAGTTCACCCGGGAACGGTGCCGGGAAAATTGTATCGAAATGCGAATTTCGCGGTTGTATGGCTGAATAAAACAGTTTTGCCGTGGCTGATGAGGTTTTTCATGGTTATTGAGAGACAATTCGCGAGATTCTTTCAGAAAACCTCGGCATTCTGCTATTTTGGTCCTTCATACATTAATCCGAAATGATAACATCATTGGAGGATATTATGAAGATACAGAAGAAATTAATTTGAAAGCGTGGATTCCAGAAGAGGTTGAAAATACACAAAATTGGGAAATGTGACTTCAATATTTTCAAAAACCAAAAAAATTTTTTTTAATGAAAATTTTTGAGTTACCAGCCAATTTTTTGATTTTTTGCTCGTTATATAGGTTTCAAATCAGTCAAACAAAATTTAGTGAAATTGCAGCGATCAAAAAAAAAAGTTTTTTTTTTTCAGGATTTTCCTCAATTAATTTTTTTTCATCTTAAAAGTGCTTTTAAGCGTAAAAAATCATCACTGTTTTACCATTGAAAACCATACGACGGAAATAAAATTTTTAAAATTTTTTTGAAATTTTGCACAATTTTTTATACAACGCGCGAGATTTAAATTCTAGGTCACGGTTTTTTTTTCGTGGAAACTTAATCGCTTATTTTAAATTCCTCAATTTTCATTTTTTATTAATTACGAAGTTTTTTTCAGGAACGCCTCCGTATCTACTCCGCGATTCGACGGAGATTGGACGATTGGGTCACGAGATTTTGAGATTTGGCAATATGTTTTAAATATAATTTATTCATCTTGACACCAATAAATGTATAATATATTGGTGAATGGGCGTTTTCCAAAAAAATTGTTCCTTTTTTGATATATCGATGATGCCATAATACTTGTTTTTTTCGCGCGCGCGACGACAGATATCACGCTGAACGCGGTAATTGACGACAGGTGGAGGAAGCGAGAGAGAGAGAGAGAGGGGGGGGGGGGAATTTCGCATTGCCGCCGTCCTTCTGCGTCTCTTTATGGCGAAAAAGCGCGCCATTGCCGTTCATTCATCGGCATAACGTGCGCCAATCGATTTTCGCTCATCGCCGCCTGCCGTCGGTTGTTCGAACACTTCGCAATTCGTTATCAATTTCAGAATGTCAAACAGTCCAGATGGAGAAAATATCGGCGATTTTCTTGCCGCTTCAGGTTCTTGTTCTTTCTTTCACTCAATTCTTCATAATTTGTTTGCAGTGAAAATGGAAAATGAGGAAGAACCGCCGCAAAAGTCGATCATATACGTTACCGCCAATGTGAAAATTCCGCTAATTTTCGAGAATAATTCGGGTAATTTAGTTGTTAGTCGAAAAAAAGAACAGCGCGGCTGAGTTTTAATTTATCAAATCAGCCACGGCCATTTACAATATGAACTTTGTGTCATCGAAAAGGCGATGAAAAGGAGTGTCTCCGTCTATAAAATTCACACAATCTTTCAAATTCTTTTTTAACCCCGATTTTCTGAGTAGTATTGACTTTGAAAATATTTTTTTTGTAATTTGCATTAAATTTCATATAGCGTTAAATAATATAATATTGTTCAGTGTCCGGGTTGTCATTTGGTTCGTCCGATGTCGTCGTATCATCTAATCCCCCACACCCAACAGCGTCACTTTCAAGCCTATCGGCCGCAATCAATTCACCGGTCAGACCTGCATTCGTTAAGCAGCCAAGTGTTGTTCAATTCACTTCTGAAGCTTCAACATCAAAATTAGATCACAATGGGACTCATCCATTTGTCGGTAAAAATTCATTTTTATTTATGCAAACCAAAATGCTTAAAAATTAGTATTATTGTAGAATCACTTTCAAAAACCATTCGAAACGGAAAGCTGAATCTTGTGGATGTTGGGAATTTGATAATCGAATCGCATCGAATGGGCCTTCCGACGGGATGTCTCATCGACGTAAGAATTTGAATGCGTATGTATACAACGCAAAATGGTTACAGGATTTCGTCCAGATTAGCGTTTGGAAAGTTAATGGACAAATGTTCACATCCGCTTATCTCGACCCAGGGAATAGCCAAGCACTTCAAATTGGGAACTATGTCATGGTTTATCGAAATTTTTGTTTGGAAAAAAAACATGAATTTTCCGATTTTCAGAATGAGATAATAAGTCGAAAAATTGAGTCGATGCGACGCACCACACCAAGCACGAAGCAGTCGCTTCCAACTTTGGATATGGGTGAAGTGTCGGGCTCAATTCTGAACATCCACCAAGAATTTCGTATTCAAGCCGATCCGCCTTTTAAGGAATATTTGATCAATTTGTCGGAATTTGAGCATCCGCGAAAATCGCTCAAACAACACATCGTACTTCGCGATTATCTCTATTTTATTCTCACCAAAGTATCGATGAAATTTTCGATGCCAAAAAATACGAGGCACAAAATTTGCAGATCACCGATCCACCGGAGGCAATTCGAAGCTACACATATCGAAATGTGCCGAAAGGCGAAAACTACGAGTCTGAAAATGGGAGCGAGGATGAGAGTGTTGAAATGAGCGACGAGGAGAGGAATGGAATCGAAGATTATCCGTCGATCGAGGGAAAACACCAGTTCAAAGATTTGCCGGAGCACGTGACGAAGACTTTGAAAGGTAACATTTCTCACGAATTCGTTTGGGGGGAATTCTAATCGATTTCAGCATTGTTTCTTCAATATTATGGTTTGGATTCGCCAATTCTTTCTTGTAATATCATGACAAATGCTGAACTTGAAGCTTGCCCGTGAGAATTTTGTGGATTTAAAAAGCAATTGATTGAAGATTTCCAGTGATTTTCGAATTTTGGGATCTGACAATGATGAACGCTTGATCGCTTTGAGAGAAAAACGAAGGATTTGGTACAATTTCACCGTTCTCATATTTCCAGCGATGCTGAAAAACGCGTGCTGTGAGATTCGCCTCTCCTCATTTACCACAATTAATGGCAAAATCGTATGGACGAAGAGAAAGGTTTGACAATCGTGAAATTCTCTTGGCATATTTTGTTTAATTAAAGAGGAAGGCTGGATTTCGGGCTCAGCTACAAGCGATGAAACGAAAATCGACGGGAAATTCAAAAACCAAAAAGGCGAAACAAGCGAAAACGGCGAATTGTGATAATTGATAATTTTTATCTGAAACTATGCATAAAATTTACAGACAATGAATTCAGTAGCTAATTAACAATCGAAACTATCAATTTGCAAGAATATTGACTGATGAATGTTGTAGGAATACATTCCATGAATACTCGCATGCCGGCATCGAGCATCGACACATTTGCCGGATGGGCATTTCCATAAAAGCTCGGTCAGAAAACATTCGCCGAGTTTCCTGAATGCAATTCGAGATGATTTGAAAGAATCCGAAAACGAATTCTTGATTTTCGCCACACTTTGATCACTTAGTTGAGTGTTGTTGAGCTTCGTGGTGTACATTTGATGCGATATTTTTGATTCCTATAACATTTTTTTGTTTTTCTTCGTATGAATTAATATTTTCGACGTCTTGGCGCAAAACCAAAATTGTAGATTTACGGGCTATGCATAAGAATAAGTTAAAGACGCACTAAGACCTCTTATCTACTTTTTTTTGAAATTTAGCCAATTATTCGAAGTTGCGCAACTTCGACTATTTTTTCTGCCTACCAATTCTTCTAATGGTGTTCGAAGCACTAGCGCGATTCGTGAGTTTTTTATCAGAATCGGTGCATCGTGAAGTGCTTCAGACGGATTCAACGCGTCTAGAAATTGGGTTTACTTAAAAGCCAATCGATTCTTTTTCAATTTTACCGGTTGCAGCTATTCTCGCGTTGTATTCCAAAACATTCTGAGAATCGTCTTTGAGAAATATCCTGGCAAACTCGCTGAAATAGTCACGCTCCAAAATTGGAAGAACGATTTCATCGACACTTTGGAATATGAGAAACTTGGACTTGCTCCTGAAACGAAAATTATGTACACTCGATTCAATTCGTTTAACTGTCTTACCTGTACATTAGCATGCAATTCAGAAAACTCAATTCGGTGCGCAATTCGTCGTCTTCGAATTTCCGGCGAGTTATCGGATGAGCAATCAAACGCATCGATGACTTCTATAGAATTCCTTTTATGGAAAGCATTCACGAGTTTGAAGACGGCATTTTGGATGGTCCCATTGAAAAAAATCGCTAATTTTGGTCAATTTATTAAGAATCAAAAATGTGCCATTTTTATAATTTTCGGAAAATTAAGACTCGTTTATAAAAAAACCAAACTCAAAGCAATCTTAAATATTCAACCTGTTCATAAACCCTCAGAAATTTGTACAATTCGCCCGGAATTTTCGCATAAGGTAAATTCACAAAAGAGCCCATTGCAACTGCTGAACTAATCGCTGAAATTCGACAAATTTTGAAAATTCTGAAACGAATCGAAACCGACCGGAAATCACTTTTGGCAGCTTCGAAAATTCGGAAATTGGCGACGAGCATGTAACGACTTCATGCGACTCCGGAAAAGCTTCAGTTATCCGGATTTCCATCGAAGGCCTTCCATAGTAATTCTCCAGAAGTGTCGTCTTCTCATGTTCAGCAGTTATTCGAATATCGTGGAAATTTTCTAGTTCCTCAATGCTCCACGTCTGAAGAAAAACGCGGTTTTTGAGAGCAAACTAAAAATAGTTACAAAAATGCCTTTTTTGGTTGTCAAGGCCGAATTTTTTGGCAATATTGGGATTGATTCGTTGCGTTGGATGAGAAACAAATCTCTGATTGTCGGGACCTCCGAATCGATATACAACACAAGAGTTAATTGTCGTCTAGAAGAAAGTTGATTAGACGAAATAAAGAGAGGGGGTGAATGAGTCGAACTTTGGAAGTTTTTCGAGCACCGCCGATGTGATGTAGACGTCATCAATTCGCGAGTATTTTTGATAGAAAAACACACAAAAAATAAGCGAATAGGCGGCGACGAGGAGTTGAACCGTGTACAGTACACAATTGGGATTCATTCGACGAATTTCTCTACCATCGATTTATGTTGTGCGTGATGAGACACACACACACTTACGAAACCTTTCCCCTTCGGGCCGACGATCTTGATCGACGCTTCAGATATTGCGGAATCGATCCGATATCGCCGGTTCGTTTTCGAAACATTGCCTTTTTTGTAAAATTGTTGCTCGATTATTCGAGCAAAAAGAACCGCAATTCCGTGATTTTTATCGACATTATTGAATTTTTAATATTTCGCCAACTTTTTTATTCCTTTGGCTCCAACTTCTACTGGGTCCAACTTTTCAGTATTTCAAGATTAAAATTGCCTTCTGTGAGGTAAATTGGTTGGCCCTTGACAATGAGATTGCCGATTAGCGAAATTTCGTTTTGTCGAGAAAGCCTCTAAATATGATGCCTGCCTCTAAATATGATTCAAAGCAGAATGATACTAGAATGAGAATAGGCAGTCACTCAAAAAAGGACTATTTCGGTAATGGACATCGATGGGGGTAAAAAGTAGCAAAAAATGGAATCGACCGAATTGAACCAAGAGGAAGACATTCGAACATCTGAACATTGATTAAAAAACAATAACAAGTTTATTATTGAGACTCATTTAATCGAACTGCGGTCGCCCTTGCAAGCTTATCGGATGGTCCATTGTCAATGCAACTTCCGCATCTGAATTTGACAAAAACTATATGCACAATTCAATAAAGAAAATTGCTACCCAAAAATACTGTTGTGTTAATAACGGGCAGCATTTCTGCGCAATTCGTTGTGTCGTATTGCCGGAAAGCGATTTGGAGGCAGTCGACCAATCTTGTGCGGCTAATCGTGTCGTTCAGAGGCATATAGGTGGGCGCTAGTTTCGCATCACAGAGTAGTTGATTGAAAACGCACGCGGAAATGCTTTCTAAAAATTTTTTCTTTGCAAAACCAACTTTGATGAATTTTTTCAGAGAATAGAATTGAACGGATTGTAAGTGAGTCATAGGGGCAAAATCAGGTCGACCAGCGACCGGAAGGAGGCCAATATATATTTAATCAACCCTCCGACCGGAAGCAATAATCCAAGGCCTTTATCAATGCCACCAGCTCACCCCCTATATAAGCAATGCTCGTTAAACGAACGAGGAGGTAGGAAGCTGGGAGACCCGTTTTAAGTCCACACCCTTTTGTTACTCATTCCATTGTACATAAATAAACTCTTAGTTGTTTATTGTTTGTTTCCAACACGAATCGATGAACATGGAAAGAGTCGGGAATATGGCCCACGAGGCCGGGGTTTACGCGTACCCTCAATTCCCGCACTGGTAGCAGCGAGTGGTTTGTCTCCCTAGTTTCCTTCCCTCCACCGGTACCATAGTTTAGTTTTATTTTTTCGTTTTTTTATGTTGTCGTCTGCGGATATTATGGGATAAAGTTGTTCTCCTGCGCAGGAACCGCGTCGATTTTGGGAAGTCGCGCTCGCAGAAATTTTGCTTTGTTCGCCGTTTTTAGAGTACATTTTTGAGTTGACTGGGCCCAGTCTGGTTAGGCGAGCGCGCACTGATGGAATGCCGTCAGTTTTCAAAGAGTCTATTTTTGGCATCATTTTGGAAAAGACTCTACTTGAAGACGTTGTCTTCACCTCATTTCACCACATCCTACGATTTAATATCGGAAAACCATTTCTCTTTAATCAATTCACGCCTCTTCATTTTTCAATAAAAACGCAAGCGCTGGCTATTTTTTTTAGTTAAAACCCAACCATTGATTAAAAATTTTTAATATATAGCCTCGTTCCCGCATCTACCGCTATCAGTGCCTCTTTCATTTTACAGATGGCTCTAGCAAAGAGTCTCTCTCAGCGATCATTCCGAGATTCGCATTTCTTGTGCCAAACCATTTTCGCGTATGCAAGATTCCGACACCGTCAAGGGATCCCAATTTAAGACTCTTCAATCCGCGTGCGTGACTGACTTCGAAGTCACACACGGAGTTATGAGATCTCTTGCCGAAAGAGCTGAAAACCGCATCAAAGGCTTTGCCGAGATTACGAGAATCAATACGATAACAGCCTCGATGCGGCCAAGCTCGCAAGTCCCAATTTTTGGTGGTTCACCAAACGACACCTTCTCCGCATTTTTGCGATCCTTCAATGATCATGCTAATACAGCAAAACCTCCTTTGGGAGACCTCGAAAAGAGGAATATTTTCTTGACTTATTTGACAGACGCAGCCAGAGACCGCGCAGAGGAGTTCCTGGAGCAAGAGAGCGAAGCCTCGTTCGCAACCTTGGTTAACCATCTAAAGGTAAAATACGAAGATCCGGTAAGAGCAGAACTCTCGCGCCAGCAACTCCGAACAACGAACCAGCTTCCGGGCGAGTCTGTAGATGAGTTTGCAGCTAAGGTCAGAAAACTCGCAAATTCGTCGTACCTCGGATACTCGCGTGAATATATCAGGGCCAAAACCTTAGAAGCGTTTTTGGACGGGCTCAAATACGACATAAAATTCCACGTTAAGGCCAGTAACCCAGGAACCTTCGAGGACGCCCTCAATTCCGCAGTGAGGTACGAGATTTTGCTTCAAGAAGCAGCAAGGGCTAACACCATCAACCCACAAACCCTCCCCGTAGCACTCCTACAAGGGGTAGACAACCAAAACCGCGAACGAACGTCCCGAACCCTTCCCCCTCAACACCGTTTCAGAAACACCCCACGGCAAGTGAAATGCTATTTCTGCGGACGTCTCGGACATATGATGGCCAATTGCTTCAAGAAAAACCGTCAATTTGGCCGCATCGACCCAATTGATAATCACCAGATCAGAAACCGGAATCAGCCGATCTTCGGGAACCCAGGAAGACGGACAAACAACTATGAAGGTAACTCATCAGACGTACGTAATTTCCAGCCTGACACGACCGCTGACGATACAGTAAGAGAATTACGCGCTCAAGTCGAAGCGTTGACCATGCGCAACAACCAACTAACGAACAGCATGACGCCCAGAGTTAACACGGTAAGAGTCTCGAAATTACCTTTGTTCATTGCTCTCCTCGCCTGCCTGGCAAGTCCCACCACCGCGTTTAATGCTCTTTTATGTCTACCGAACTCTCCCGAATCGCTGATCAACATTCCATCATCGTTCGATTGCAACTCAGTCAAACCCTCCCCATTCACCCAGACAAAGAAAGTTTCTCTCAGCGTTTACCGACCAAATTCCATTGCGTATGACTCTACCGCCACCCTCTGCAAAATCATTCAAACCACGTCCACTTTCTCCGTTAACCTTTTTGGATCCCGCTACATCGAAACAAATTCCAAGCAAGCAACCGTTTCGGCAGAAGAATGCAAACTAATGATGAATCATCAACGTTGCTCATTCGGTGACCTTCAGCCAAGAGACGGCATTTTTAAAACCAATAACGCCCACAGAATCGAATGGCCAAACTTTCTAATCGGCGCGCTATCCCCAGCAAAAACTGTTGTAACAAATAATTGCCTCATGCTCACAACCAGAATTGTAATGCGTTTTAATCAAAAATTTCCCGAGTCTCCCGCGGGATCCATGAGGGGTTGCGACTACACAACGGGCTTCTGCAACCAACGCCAGGGAGCGGCATTCATGTGGAAACCAAATCCAGAACAGAGTTGCCGTTTCATCAAACTGCGGACCATGTCCGGTCACCAATCAGATAACATTTGGCTGTCTGAAAACAAAGAATTCGCACTATCTTTTAACTCTTCAAATCCAATAATCGAAGACTGTGGCAAATCTCTCGTAGTCACAGATCAAGGCTTCGCTGTCCCAACCAGACGAATTGCCAAACGGGAAATAGTCCCACCCTCTATCACCAACCTAACAAACTTTGTCTCGTCAAACCAACTTTCGGCCCAGCTCTTGGCGGCAGAGAAGGATATTTTAGAATCCTCCTCTCTTTGGTTTGCTCACTATTTCTTATCATGGTGCGCGTCCTTCAACGCACTCGCAGCGTCTGCCGTTGCAGCAGCAGCAAGCCACCCCTCACTGTTCGCGCGCCAAATACTCAACCAATCTAACATTCAAGCAACCTTCCTCGGCAAAAACACATTAGCCATTAAAACTTGCTCAGTAATTCCACAATCATCCTTCTCCATCGTCCCTTTCACTAATATTTGTTACTCTCGACCATCAATCAAGATCAACTTGCCCAATAACTCCACGCTCAACACTTTCATAGACCCCATTACCCAAATCATCACCAATGAAGCCAACCAAGTGCCGTGCGCACTGATTTCCAACTTTGAATACATGTTCGAAAACCATCTAGTACGCATCAATCCCTTTTCAGGAACTATAGAAAATACACCAAGACACTTGCTTAAATCGATTTCCCCATTTAGCATTTCAACCTCCGACATCGTGCCATCTCAACCCACAATTTTCCACCACCTAGTCATCGGGTCTATAACGGAAACAATCTCCCCAGCCCACTATAACGAAATCTGGGACGCATTAGAGGGTTCAGCCGACAAATTAACAAAAATCGTAAGCCGCAACGCTTTCTCAACCAGCGGCAGCACAAAAGCCAGCGAGATTAGCGAAGTCATCAGCGCCTACGAGCAATGGCTTGACTTCGGTCACCGATTGTTCCAGGCCTGGACCGCTATAGTTTGCACATTTGTCACCCTTTACGCAATCTTCCTCGTCGTAGCCATATTCATCAAGCAACAGGCCGAAGCGCTGCCATTCAGCGTTTCCCACCGTTTTGGCAAAAAGACGGCTAATCCACCCTCCGAAGTCATCTTCGACTATTCGGACCTACTGCCGGCAACAACTACAATAGCTACCTTCCACTCTCCGCAAGCGTTTTTCACCGCGCAAATTCCCATTAAAGCGAACAACATTAATCTCCTAGCCCTGGTGGACACCGGCGCCAGTTTTACCATAGCAGGCTCCGAGATATGCGCACTCATCGGCATCCACACGCTCAACAAACCGCTGACTAACAACGCTATAGGCTTGGGAGGCAACGAAGTGAAAATTGCGGGAACCGCGCCAATCAGGTACAAAATCGGATCATTCGAAATTCAACACATCACACACTTCACGATCAATAAATGCACTCCACCGGGTCCGTTCTTCTACGACATTATATTAGGTAACGACTTACTAGCTAAACTCCCAAAGTTCCAACTGGACTATAACAAAAACACTTTCGAAATGGGAAAAGACCAACTTCCACTAGGGAAATCTTACCAAGTGAACCCGGTCTTACCAACTTCAGAATTCCCAATACGAGTAGCAAAACACACACAAATCCCACCCCTTTCAGAGGCTTTTGTCACTTGTGTTTCCCCGCAAAATAAAAACGTCTTCGACGCCACTCTCATTTCTCAAGCCAAAAAGATCACAGAACTTGGACTTCTCATCGCACCAACAGTCATATCAACTAACCACATTGCTCTTCTCGTTACTAACCCATCGAATCAAATGGTCACTCTGTACCCAGAGATGACCATCGCCACCGCGGCGATGGTATTCTCCGAAGGCACACCTGAAAAAGTGCTGACCTGCCATTACTCTTCAGGGGGTTCCCCTGACGTTCTGTCAATAGATAACGAAAATTTCAGAAACCCGCAGTTTAAGATCGACCTGACCAAGGCCGAACTCTCAGATGAGAGGAAGGAACTACGTGGAAACAATCGGTAAGAAACCTGGCAAGGGAGTCCGTTCAGATCTTCATAAACCTTTACAAGCCAAGAAGGCTGATCGCAACAGCAACTTCCGCGCTATCCTTGTTAACCACTACATGGAAAAGCTTAGGTGAGATCGCCACTCTACAGATCGACGAAGCAAGTCAGTTACCACTGACAACCTTAGTTGCTCTCTCAGCCAGTTTCCCAGACGCAAGGATGGCACTGGTAGGTGATTTTCGCCAATTACCACCTTTCAGTCATTCCCGAAGCACACCAATGATCCGATCCACCGCGGTTTCCGAACCGCTACGAGCTCTGGTCGAGAAACGATTGGTACCGACCGTCGAACTCCGCCACGTATGGAGAACTCACCCGACCATCACAACCGCATTGAGTGATCTATTCTACGGCAATTCCCTCATTACCAAGGTAGAGGCTAGGGAGCGGTCAAACTTTATGACACGTACCCCGTGGTGGCCGAACAAAGAGCATCCAATCCTGTTCGTGCACCACACACACAGCCACACCTTGGCTGGTAAGTCACTCACCAACACCGGCGAATTAAAAATAGTAAAAAGGTTAACTAAACTAATCGGCGAGAATATTCCAGAAAGAGATGTCGGAGTCGTGGCATTCTACCGAGCTCAAGCTGACCGAATTGCCAACGCGCTGAACGAAGTTTCCGTCACAACTGGCACAGTTGACGCTTTCCAAGGCCAAGAACGAGAAGTCATGATCGTATGCCTGACCAGGACCCACGGAGATCCCACCGACTTCTTGCTCGACGAACGAAGAATAAATGTGGCGATGTCCCGGGCGAAACAGTGCGTCATTCTAGTCGGCAACGCAAACATCATTGGAGAAGCCGGATACTGGAGCGAAATATTCCGCACATGCCGATACGCACAAACGATTCTCACCGAGTCTCAACTACCGGAAGCACAATAATCACGTTGGTTCCCCTTTACTTATGTATATCAAATTCACATCGCACACATTAAACCATTTTCTCTACATTCACCGCCACATTTACCCTATCACAATTTTCATTACTTTTTAAACCACCCGGCGTTTTAAACAATACCTCGTTTTTAATATTGGTTTTAATCCCCTCAATCAACCTTTCCCCAAAACAAAATTTTTTTTCCATCATCACATCTTCATATTTTCTGCTCTCTCCATATCATTCACGTTATTTAATTGCATTTTGTTACACTTTGCCTTTATGTTTCATATCATATCTTTCATTTCACATCTTATTAATTTTGTTTAATTTTCTTGTAAACGTTTCCCTTCCCCTTCCTCCGTTCTCTAAGAGCAAAAATCGCTGCCCACTTCAACGATCAGAGACGATCTTGAAGAAAAGGGGATAGGTGTAAGTGAGTCATAGGGGCAAAATCAGGTCGACCAGCGACCGGAAGGAGGCCAATATATATTTAATCAACCCTCCGACCGGAAGCAATAATCCAAGGCCTTTATCAATGCCACCAGCTCACCCCCTATATAAGCAATGCTCGTTAAACGAACGAGGAGGTAGGAAGCTGGGAGACCCGTTTTAAGTCCACACCCTTTTGTTACTCATTCCATTGTACATAAATAAACTCTTAGTTGTTTATTGTTTGTTTCCAACACGAATCGATGAACATGGAAAGAGTCGGGAATATGGCCCACGAGGCCGGGGTTTACGCGTACCCTCAATTCCCGCACTGGATTAATGATATCTTTCAATTTCGAGAACCGCCTAATTATCGGGGTGAGACCATGCTTAAACAATTTCCAGATAAACTATTTTTCGAAGCTTCTTTGATTTCTCTATGGCAACGTTTTACGGATCATATGATTGCGACTTACTTGCGATCAGGATGCTTGAAAATCAGATAAGACAAAACACAATTCAGTTACTAAGGAAATCAAAACACAATGCGAGAATTCGGGAAAGAGAATGACGACTTGGACAATCAGATTTGAAGAAGTGTCTGGGAACTAGGAAATCCCAAAGTCCGATTTAAGATGCAAGCAAGACTTCCACGTCTTCCAGCACTAGCGACGGATAGTCCGAATATCGTCAATCTCAACAATCACAAAGCCCGCAATCTTTCAAATTGATTCACTCCGGTAACTCAAAACCAATCGGATCCGACAAAATTCGACTCCGGAATCAACCTTATCCGATTGGAAATTCTACGGATGAGATTGTTAAATTGTCGGAACCGATTGGTTATTTGACAGATCCGATTAGATTTTCTTCGGACCCGATTGGTAATTATTCGAATCCGTTTTATTTTAATCTTTCAATTCGAATCGGATACGACAATTTTCCAATCTTATTCGTAGAATTACCAATCGGATAAGGTTGATTCCGGGGCCGAATTTTGTCGGATCAGATTGGTTTTGAGTTAGCAGAGCAAAGCCGTAGCTCGATTCTACTAGTCATTAATAGTTTTCAATTTGCATGATTTTCTTTTTTTTTGTATCGAGACAAACACTCAGATTTTGTTAAATTTTTTTCCGATATACATACTTCGATAATCATAGTTCAATTTTCAATCATATTAATAAATTCTCGTAAATTTTGAATTGCGCGCCTATTTTTTTTATATGCAGTCCACAAATGTGCCCTATAGAAATGTCTCGTTGTATAGCGCCCTCTCTCTCCCTCTATCTATGCTTCTCGCCCTTTTTTCTTTGTGTCTCTCACAGTTTCTTCCTCTCTAATATTTCTCTATTGCTTGAAGTATGATCCCGGGCCACTAAATAAGCTCTTGTTTCTCTCATTTTGGCATTTTGACTCAATAATGTCATCCTGACCAAATCGCGTGCACCACACACCCACATCTACGAGCCCAACAATTTTAAAAACGAAAATTTTGATTCCAAAACGAATCCAATAAATTGAAGAACGCCACCTACTTCGAATCGAATGGCAAACTTCATAGACTTTGGCGAACGTCTCAAGAACGGCATCGTACATAATGGGATAGTTGAGGATTCCGTTAAAGTCGTCGAATTCGCTATCATACGCCGACTGTCCGATATTTTTGACGACCAAACAGGAGAAACTGTTGAAATCGGAGAGGCATCGGTCTCTCGACGACTCAGCGGTTACGAGATCCTAAAAATTCAATGGATTTTAACGCTTCGAATAGAGTTTGTAAGTTTGGCCAAAATTGAAATTCATGGGAAAAATTGAATCGAACGAACCGCAACACAATTGCAAAATGTGGTATCGCAATTCTGTTTTCCCAATTTCAAAAGGTAGCAGTCGTCATGAAAAGCGCAACACAGATTGACTTCTTCATTTCTGACCGGACAGCCTTTCGCCAAAACGCCCCATGAGAGTAAGGTGGTGAGTTGCGATGAGCCGCAATGCCATTGCGACAACGGAATCGGCGCATCGTTCGCCATGAATCTGCAGTTGAGCATTTCCGACGATGGTGTTTGCAATCAAACGAAATACAGAGAAAAATATTTGTCTTGCTCCGATTCGTCGTAGTCGTCATCAATCGTCCGATAGCTGTTCGTGACTCGCGACGAGAGCAAGAGAAAGAAACACGTGATTGGGAACATGAGAATAATCGAACTGATAATGATGACGAATGAATTTAAGAGGGGCACGTCGATTACAATGAAATAAGGCTTTACACGTTGGCCCGAATCGAAATTAGAATTTGCGGTTTTCAATTGCAAGACATTTTATTACCCAAATTTGATGTTGTATTGATCAACTCAAAAATATCCCGATAGCCATTGTTGGACGACATCAGAGGTAAGTTAACTAATCTCAGATAATCGCCGTAGTTAGCAGTGTGATCGAGTACGATCGATCTTGGTATTTAAGATCGATCGGGATCGATTGACCTTTCAAAAATCGATCGAGCCTGAGGGCTCGACATGCGCGATCAATTTTTAAAAGTTCAAACGAGATCGAAATTTTAACAATTTTCGGCGCACACTGGTAGTTTCAAGGAGCTGACAGAAAACGCGCTTACAATCTTCAAGGGATACGGTAGACAGTGCGGTGTATACACAGACACACCAGAGTTGTCGCACATATACAGAGTTTGAGTGATTTTCCATTGTTCTGCTCGCTAGGCTGGTTGTTGCTTTGATATTGTCGGCGTTAAACGACTGAACGGGATCTTAAAATTCGCGAAATCAGTGTCGATTTAATTAATCGTTGACTGAATATTAAATTCGCGTACAGTATAATGCAATGTGCGCGGTCTCGCGTGCTTCTAGCTGTCTCGAGACGCATAGGCAATAAATAATAATTTATTTCTGTCTAACTTTTGCAATACGAGAAGATGATGAAGAAGCAATTGATGAAAGTGATGAATCATCTGAATATTTGCGATTCTTAAGCGTCAAATGAACGCATATTCCGCCAATGACAACGAACACGACAAGCCCGATTCCGATTATTAGACCCAGCGACAAAAATTCGTCATATATGCTGAAAATACTTCCGAGTTGTGCAATAAACAAAGAAATTCAATTAAAAACCCTTTTATTTCAATTTTTTCCCTTAACTTCACAGGTTGCTGATCCTTTTCAATGTCAGGTTCATAGTAGGATTGCTTCAGAGTTGGCATGATCGTAGTGGTCGTTCTCGTAAAAGGAATTGTACTCTTGATCATAACGCTATACATGGCCACTTGAAAAATGGTGAACATTCCTGAATTTCTTATAATATTTCATTATTTAAACGATACCAACTTCTAAGATTTAATTTTATGGTCCCAGGTTTTACAAAAATGAAAAATTGTAGTTTCGGATTAATTGGTTCACGTTTAATTAAAAACTGCTTGTTGTAAAAATTTGGCACATGCTTCCACGTGGATTGATTTCGCTTGATTAGGATTCCATAATCCTAGCAGATGAACAAAGGAATTTGATAGGGGCAGGCACTTGCTCTTAAGACAGTCCTGAGACCCCCCCCCCACCGGGCAGGATTTGAGCCCGAACTGAGCATATCTGAAAGCCGCTTTGTATCAAACCCCAACTTTCACTCGAGAGAACAATTTTTAGCATAGTCAAAGGCAAACGAATGGTTCGACGCGTTTACCAATTCTGATCTCAACGGGAGTTGCACATATTGTTGCATGTGCCTTTGATGAATAATGTAGTTTTCAATGCATTTCATGCTATGTTCAGATCGCAAATGCTTACGATGCGAAGATTTCAGTAATAAACGCAATTCTTATATATTTACTATATTTATTACAATTGTAGAAAAATCCAGCACCCTGCGCCAATTTACGGTGAGTTTGATTCGCAGGTTATCTAGAGTACGGTATTCGAATTCCCACAGTTTAAATTTAAATTTGAATTGCCGCTTCAAAAAATTGCGATGGTCCACAATTATGCAAGGCGCTCGTTTTTTTTGCACTGGTAATAAATCTATTCCATATTTTCACAATTATTATCCACGATGTCTGCGCCTCCATCCACAACACGCTCTCTCGATTGTGTCTCAATTTCTAGAAATAGTACGAGTTTTCTAGAAGAAGCGCGTCAACCCAGAATATTTTGCCTCCCTTTCTGCTCCTTTCTAGGAGCTCCATTCAACTCTAATTACTCAACTACGTGTTCTCACGCCACCAATCGCCATTCTCACCACCACAACGAATCCGATTGAAAGAAATTCTTCTTCAATGTGGAGGGTAAAGGAGCAGAATTTTTCGAATTCCATATTAGAAATCCTAATGTTTTTATTTCACTCGAATAATTCGAGAATGCGACGATGAAGAGGTGATTGATCGAAGCGATGATTCATCCTTAAATTTGCGGCTCCTGTGCGTCAGATAGATGCAGATTCCGCCAACGATGAAGAACAGAACAAGCCCCGAAAAAATTGTAAGCATCAATGGCAGAAATGAACTAGAAGGGGCATTCGAGCTAAAAAAAACAAACAGCTTACAAATTGAATTGTTTTTTTTTGTTGAAAATTTCGAACCTTTCCTTTTTTACATTCCAATCTATATTTTTATGGCTTTCAGTATATTGTTTCTCGGGTTTATCAAAATGTGTATCGATTGAAATATCATCGAAGAATTTTGGCGGTGGAATCGATAATAAACTCTTAATCAAAATTAAATATATAGTTAATTGAAGCATTTTTTTAATATTTCTGAAACATTTTTTCTTAATTTTAATTAAATTAATCGACAAACCTTTTGAGATTAAAATAAAATGATGTGAGAGTTGAAATAAAAAATTTAAGCGAATTGCTTCATTTGAATTAGATCACGTCAAATGGAAAAAGAAGAAGGGAAATTGGCTCGTGTTAGCCCATTTTGGCACCTTCTACCATCTGTAATGCGTCGAAAATTCGATCATTTCTAATTCCCGCGAATAGTGCGATTCCAAAAAATATTCATCGATTTGCATTGAGTCAATCATGCCAGGTTTGATTCGTCGGGTCCCAATTGTGAATGGCGATTTTGTCTAGAAAAAAACGTAAGCACATTTTCGGCGCCGAGCCGAATGAAAACGCGGTCGCCGAGCGCGCCGTCAGCCGTCGGACAGGCGCCGTCGTCACTTTCGGGCGTCAAGAAGCGAATGTCAATGCGAAAATTGGCGACAGGTCCTGGCGATCAGAGTGTTAGCGATTGCACCCAACCAAAAATTGATCGTCTCGATTGTTTTGCAGCTACTCAAAACGCAAACTGAAACGAGTGTTGTTCACACGGAAGGGGTCAATCCGAAACAGGATATTGTCAAAACGCTTGCCAAATGTTTAATCGAGCATACTTGGTTTCACGGTGTCATGCCGAGAGATGAGATTTCCGAGCTATTACAGGTTTCTCTACATTCTAATTTAAAGAAATTATTGTTGGAATCAAACGACTTGACGAAATTCAAAAAAAAAATAATTGGCTATGTGTCAATTAGGGCTGCGCGGCAATGCGATTGCCGATTGCCGATTTTTCAAATTGTCGAATTGCCGCAGTGCCGAAATTTTGATTTTCGGCAATTTGATATCAAAAAAAAATCGGCGAAACAAAAATCAATGTCCATTGAATAATTTGAGATACCGTGAAAATCCGGAAAAATATTTATATTTCGAATTATCGTTGAAAAAATTTAATAGCCGAAATTTTGATTTTCGGCAAATTGCCGAATTGCCGAAATTTCCGATTGCCGCACAGCCATGGTGTCAATGCCAGCCCGCGATATTGCGTACATTGCATTATATCGTACGCGCATTTAATATACAGTCAACGATTAATTTTAATCTACACTGATTTCGCGAACTCCGCCTCCCTTCAGTCGTTTGACGCCGACAATATGAGTCACGCGCATTTCAAATATTCCATTCAATGCCGAAGCTTGGAAAATATTTTATAATACAATGGCGAGAAAAAAAAAATAATTCTTCCCTTTATGAAAAATTAGATGTCCCAATTAATACAAAAATCTCATACATCGTTTCAATTTATGCGAAATATCTTAAAGGCGCATGACTTTCTCCATTTTTGATGCTTCAAAATACGGGTTTTTGCGCAAATGTGTGCCCAATTTTGATATTATGAGTTGGAAATTGTTTTCAGCAAAAGTAGAAATCATATTATAATTTTTGAGCGATTTACTTTCAGAAAGATGGTGACTTTATTGTTCGCAAAACTACCGAAAAAGGCAAACCGATAATTTGCCTCTCGGTTCGACATGGTCCCGAAGTTCGCCATTTTCCGCTATCATATGAGAATGGGATATGGTTTTTGAAGAATGTCGAAATACACCCAACAAACTATTTGATATAATTGGTTGTTTAGATGGACAAGAATCGCAAATTTTTCGATCTTGACGAACTTTTGAATTATCTCGTCACCGAGAGATTCCCTCTTCCGCCGTCGAACGCCGTCTTGATTCAAGCGATACCCCGACCCGAATATTATATTCTTCACGACAATATTACACTCACCAAAAAATTGGGATGTGAGTCTTGTCAATCAATTGAGAGCACTTGAATCGATTACAGCTGGAGCGTTCGGTGAAGTGTGGAAGGGTAAACTGAAAAAGGTTGTTGGTCCTGGAGACGTCGTCGAAATTGAAGTGGCCGTCAAAAAAATGAAGGGCAATCCGACAAAAGCCGTAACTGCTGAGTTTGTGAAGGTAAGCATTCAATGAATTCATTTTCGCGATGTTGAAATCTTCTAGGAGGCCAAGCTGATGAGAAAACTGGTCCATCGCAACATTGTGACCGTCCACGGGGTGGCGCCGAGCGAGGAGCCGCTGATGATTATCATCGAGTTGGCGTCGAACGGCTGCCTCAAAGAATACGTGAAGAAGCACAAATGTCCAACCGATCAACTAATGCAATTCGCCGCCGACGCTGCTCGTGGAATGGCGTACCTCTCGTCGAAATTGATTATTCATCGCGATTTGGCGGCGCGCAATTTGTTGCTCGGCGCGCAAGTCGAAGTGAAAATCGCCGATTTCGGTTTGTCGGTGGCCGGAAAAAACGAGATAAAGGTCAACAAAATGAAATTGCCGATTCGATGGCTCGCACCGGAGACGATTGATACGGTTCGTCGGAATGGTGAAGCGTTGAATGTCGCCAACGATTCAGGGTGTTTTCACCGCCAAAACCGATGTGTGGTCGTATTCGGTCACACTGTGGGAGATTTTCAATCGATGCGCTTCCGATCCATTCCCGAACATGACGAATCAGCAAGCGAAGGAGAAGATTCGCGTGCGTAGCTGCGCGCGGTAATTGCAGTTTGCTCTCAATGATTGCTCTTCAGACACTCACACCGCCGATGCAGGCGCCGCCAGAAGCGCCGATGGCCGTCGTCCGCCTCATGCTCGACTGCTTCGAGAAAACGCCCGAAGCGCGTCCGACGTTTGCGCAGATTCTCAAACGTTTGTGTCCGAATGAGGACGTGTCGGAATACGAGAAGAATCCCGACGTGCGTTCTGAAATCCGCGATTCCCGCGCAGTTGTTGTTGTTGTCCATTTCAGGAAGCCAAAACTCAGTATGGCGACGTTCCAGATGAATCGACAAAACAAGTTCGCCTGACAGTTTCGGTTTAATCATTTTTCCCTATGCGCCTTTATTTTGTTGTGCCTCTAACTTCAGAATCGTGTTATTGCTCCGAAAAAGTCTGGATCTGTCGGCCAAATGCTCAAACCGAGCCCATCAGGCGGTCCTTCCGTTTTGTCTCCGTCGACGGCAGCCTCGTCGACGACTCTCGTCAAAACTGCTCAACCAAAAGCGCCGGCCGAATCCAAGCGAAAATCGATAATGCCCAAAAAGAAAAAGAAATAATTTCACTCATGCATTGTACTGTAATAAATTTTCATTTTCGATTACAATCTGCCAATTCTGAGTTTCAAGGTTTTCAGATCATTTCTAGTTTTAAACAATACGCACTTTTAGGATGTTATAAAAATTCTAATGAAGTTTTTATGAATCAGACAAAAAAATTTCAAAAAAACGTGAGAATCATAAAAAACGTCTTCTGTTTCGAAACAGTGGGTACTAGGAGCAAAAACATGCGCAGGGTGGCGGAGTGGAGGGAAGAAAATGGCCAAAATTCGAATCCTAAATTTCTCTGATTACCTACCCTATTTTCGACCAATTCAATCCAAAACACACTCAAATGAGAAGAAAAACAAAACCGAAATTGTTCGGGAAGAGTTCGAGAAACATACAAGAAAATTGAATAAAGCCAGAAGGAGACAAAAGAAAAACACGAAAAAATACAAAATTTACCAGAAATCACCGAAGACATAATGAATCGAAACGTGCAGATTTCATATTAAAATTGTTTAATAGACAATTTTTAAAAAAGGGATGGTGTGAGATTTTCTTAAGCCTTGAATCCTTCGAGCTGCGATTTCGGCACATCGAACACCGTGCTCATCATCTCCTTCTGCTCTTGCAAATGCGTGTATTTGTTTCCGGTGGCCGGCGACGACGACGGAAGACGTCCCGCGTACTTCACAGATCGTCCGTCGATCGACAGCAATGAGTTGAATCGCGGCTGCACGAATGTCCAAGCTCCCATGTTTTTGTGCTCCTGAAAATCAATCACAATTTCAAAATGTCAAAATAACGTTAGGTAATAGAAAAGTTGATTTTAAGTCGTTTTTGATGGAAAAAAAAAACTGTTAAAAAAATTTGTCATTTATAACATTTGTCAAAAATAAAAGAAAAACAAGAACACTAAATCTTAAAACCAGTTTCTTTCTTGCCTGAAGTTACATCAAGAAATGTTTCGCTACCACCGTAACCTTTCGCAAATTCTTAAAACTTAATCATACCTCCTGCGCCCAGATGAGTTCAGCTCCAGCATACTTTCTAGCTTCTTGTTGAATCAAATCGTACGGGAACGGCGAGATTTGTTCAACTCTCACCAACGCCACCTCGTTCTCTTTTCCAATAAATTTGCGCGCCGCAACCATATCGTAATAAACTTTTCCTGAACATCATCGCAACAATTAGTATAAATCACTCACAAATTGATGGTACCTGTACAGAAGACGAGTCTCTGCACCTTAGTCGGATCCTGAGTTGGTGCTCCAGTCTCCGGAATCACACGCTGGAACGTCGATCCTGGCGCAAAGTCCTCGACTGGCGAACGAGCCAATGGATGACGGAGAAGAGATTTCGGCGAGAATACGATTGCTGGTTTACGGAACGGCATGGTGACCTGACGACGGAGAAGATGGAAGATGTTGGCTGGAGTGGTGCAGTTGGCAACGATCCAGTTGGTATCATGCAATTGCTGGGCCTCGAACGTTCCTCCGAACGCGACACGCTCGTGGTCAATCTCATCGTCCTCATTGCACATTTGCAAGAATCGTTCAGGTCTCGCCGATGAGTGTTCCGGTCCCATTCCCTCGTAACCGTGTGGAAGAAGCATGACGAGTCCCGACTGACGGATCCATTTCGATTGTCCGGACGACACAAATTGATCAATAATGCATTGGGCCGTGTTGGAGAAGTCACCGAATTGCGCTTCCCAGATGACAAGTGAGTTTGGATCAACCATCGAATATCCGAGCTCGAATCCGAGAACCGCGTATTCCGAAAGCGACGAATTGCACACCGTGTATTCGGCTTGTCCTTCCATCAAATCGTTCAACGGGTTGTACGTCTTCGGATCAACTTTCTGATCATGGAGCACGTGGTGACGATGCGAGAAGGTTCCACGCTCAACATCTTGTCCGGAGAGTCTCACGTGAATTCCTTCCTTAAGCAACGAACCGAACGCCAACGCCTCTCCGCAAGCCCAATCAAGCTGAAAAAGAGAATAATAAGGATTTCCGTTTTGAAAATATATTAAACTTACAGTGTTATCTTTGAGCATCTGTTTGCGTCCCTTGAGAATTCTCTCAAGTCCACGATGAAGGTTGAATCCTTCTGGAACAGATCCAAATTTGTCAATGATATGATTAATGTTGTCATGCTCAATTCCAGTTGACGGAAGCTGTAAGCGCCATGATTCAAATCATTGTCATGGATTTCTGTAATTCGTACCTTGAGTGGATCGCGCTTCTTGAAGAAATCGTCCCATGGTGAGTCGAGCCAATCGCGATTACGCACATAGGTGACCTTCTGCGCGTTTTCGTAGGCGTCCTCGAGAATCGCTCCGTATTTGGTGAGTTCTTCCTTGACGTATTGCTCATTGGCAACACCCTCGTTGAGAATCTTCTCTTGATACTTCTCAAGAGCAGTCGGCGTCTTCTTAATTCTCTGGTACATGAGTGGCTGAGTGAACATTGGCTCGTCGAGTTCGTTGTGTCCATGCCTGAATCGAACAGATTGGATTCAATGAAACCCAACGGATTCATTACCTTCTGTAGCAGACCAAATCGATGATGACATCCTTCTTGAACGTCTTTCTCCAATCAGCAGCCACATTGCACACGTGCATCACCGCTTCTGGATCGTCGACGTTGACATGGAAGATCGGGCATCCAACAACACGTCCAACATCGGTACAGTATGGCGAAGATCTGCTAGATCTTGGATCAGTGGTGAATCCGATTTGATTGTTAACGACAATGTGAATAGCTCCATGAGTTGTGTAGCTCGGCAAGTCATCCAAATTGAATGTCTCCATGACGACTCCTTGTCCGGCGAACGCGGCGTCACCGTGCAACAGAATCGCCATCGTGCGATCGCACATCTCATCACCGGCGTAGAACGCTTCGGCGCGCACTTTGCCCATAACGACGGGATCGACAGCTTCCAAATGTGACGGATTCGCGACGACGGCGATTTTCACGTTGCGCTGCGATTGACGATTAAGACGCTCAATGCACACACCGAGATGGTATTTGACATCGCCGGATCCTAGAAAAAAACAAAATACGCGAATTAGAGACTCAACATCTACAGAAATTCTTACCTTCATCGGCAGGCTCGAGTGTCGAGAACTGCGACAAAATTGTGGCGAGTGGTTGACGACAGACATTGGCGAGAACGTTGAGACGGCCACGATGCGGCATTCCGATGACGAACGAATCAACACCCAATGTGGACGATGAGTCGATCACTTGCTTGATGGCCGGAATGAGCACTTCGCAACCCTCAAGTCCGAATCGTTTCTCACTTGGCCATTTCTTGGCGAGGAATTCCTCGAATTTGGTCGAGCGGATGAGTCGCTTGAAAAGAACTTTCTTTTGGTCGTGCGAGAGTTCGGTGACTCGCGGAGCTTCGAAGCGCCGTCTGATCCAATCTTGTTGTTCCAGATTGTTCAAATGCATATATTCAACACCAGTGGTTGTGCAATAGATTTCCTAGAATCAATCAAATTCAGATGATCCTTGATTCACAGTGGGTTACCTTTAATCGTTGAAGAATATCTCTCAATTTCAAACTCTTACTTTCAGTGATGAAAGTGGTTGGTGGGAGAAGGAATTCTCTGTCGAGATCACGCTCGCCGAGACCGTAAAACGAGAGTTCGAGCTCAGGCGGAATCGTGTCATCAAGATCGGCCGAGTTGATTCCGAGCGGATCCAAATCGGCGATGTTGTGTCCACGAGTTTGGTAACTGCGAATCAAAAGCTGGATTTTCAAATGATCAGCGATCGATTGAACCGAAGCGTTCATGTCGACGCCGCTTCCGACAGCCGCTGGCGAGGCGCTGAAACCAGAATTTTCCTGGTGCAAAGAAGATATTCAAAGTCTTCTAGTCTAGGTAAGCAGAAGTCAACCAAAATGTACTTACGATGCTGGTGCTCTCTGAAGAGCTCCTCCGAAAGCGGTTGCTGGTGGTGGCTGGAAAGCCTGACCGGGCCCGGCTCCAGCTTCGACGTTGCGGAAATACGCATCCCACGAGGCGTGCACTGATGATGGATCCTGAAGCCAGGCGTCGTACATCTGCTCAATGTAAACCGACGATGAGCCATTGAGGAACGGTTCCTGTTTCACACTAGACGCAATCGACTGTTTTCTTGTCTGAACAATTATCGCGCATAATTTTGAATACGACTCAATTCGATCAACCTGAGTAATCGCCGTTGTTCTTGCTCCAGTTCTCGTCGACGACGCAGTTCGGATGGCGCTGAGCCGGCTGGGCGACGCGATACGACACAACAGACTGGCCCGGTGCATATTGGCCAAGTTATCGGATTACTGTAAATTCAATCCGCATGAATAGGGTGGAATGACAAAAATATACCGCGAGGATTATTAGCAACAAAAACTGGAACAATTAAAATGGGAAAACGTTTGGCTCGATTTTCACGGCGTCAAGCGATCAAACAAAAAATATTAATTTAAAGGGGAGGGGACAACGAAAAAAAAAACAAGAGAATACATATTTCTGAAGATATTTATAAGAATATTTTAAAAAAAAATGAGCCTCTGTGTCCAACTGGAACAATTTTCGTTTGTAAACTTAAACAGCTGTTTAAAAAAACAGCACTATCGATTTTCACTTAAAAGACGCTTTATCCTCGCGTTTTTTTTGTTGATAATCCTGAAGGCGATATGTAAAAACGTATCATGCATATGCCAAAAACGTATAGAATTTCGTGGAAAAGGGACGAGATAGAGCAGTTGCGAGGCGAGGAAAAGCCGAACAAAAAAGAAGAGAAGACTGGCAGTGAGATGTGGAAGAGAATTGCTGAGAATTAGATTGGTAGAAAGATGAATGCAACTTCGCTCTGAAACATATTTTATGCAAATCTTGGCGCACGTTTTCTTATCGATAATTTGTATTTGATAGGAATTCCAAGGGTGCAACAAGTTTCAAGTGAATTTTTCTGATATTTTTAAATAATAAGGAAGTATCCAATTGAAAATTCAAAATGATATCAATCGACTAAAGAAAAGCGAGAAAAGTAAAATTAAAATGTTCGCGTTGAGATATTTCACGACCATTTCCACATGCACCTTTGAGGAATACAATTTATCAGCTGTCTTATAAACAATTGACGTGTTCGTATAAATAAATCAGGTGATGGACAAATGGCAGCGCAAACTCTGACCAAAAACCAATAAGGCCGAGAATTGGGCGGCCTGGTTCCTCCATTTTTGGTCATTAGCAAAAATTGAAATTGCATGATGAGACAAGTGAAAACAAAATGGGAATTGCAATCTATTTGATTTGGCGAAACTGCGGCAGAAAATATGCTGGATTCAAAAGTCAAATGACAGCTCCTTCGCGAACGGGGAAGCCCTTTTGGTTCCTCACAGTTCGCCGAGAGAAAAAAACCATTTGATCGTCTGCGGCGTCTCGACACGACGCACTGTTTCGCCAGCAACACAGGCGGCTCGCGATTCGCAAGTAGGAGGACGGGTGCCTCTCACAAACGGCCGTCTCTTTAAAAATGCGTCATGACGAGAGTGTCAAACATGCGGATGAAGCTTGCGTACGAAAAATAGCTCACGATTATGAGCGGGTTCAACGCGAGAAAATCGGCTCACTCACTCAAGTTGGTCCCATTAGCGAAATTTAAACGAACAAAAAATTATTGAAAACTTGCGGTTCATCGCAACATGTGACCATTGAATTTCGAAATTTCAAGTGAGACACGTCATCGGGTTTTATGATAAGAAGAAAAAATTTAAAAAAAGAGAGCAAAAGAAAAACGAGTAAATAGCGAGAAACTAGGAAGTGAGATGGGCGAATTGAAAACAATATTTGAAACGGACGAGTTACGGTACGCAATATCTGCAAACACCGACTCAGCAAATACACACTGGATTAATTTTTTGAAATTTTTTTGTCATTTTTCTTAAAGACATAATTTTATAATAGGAAGCTTCATCAGCGAATTTTATGAATGAAATATACTTAAATCAAACTGTTCGCGAGTATTTGAACTGTTTACTTTCCACTTTATGCCTGACTTACGTATTTAGAATGTAAATAAAGTTGCAGAATGTTTCTTTCATCAAGCTTGCGGGGATTGCCGCTGAAGAATTCGAATGATGCACGAATTCTGTGTTCACTGCTACAAAAGCGAGCAATGCATTTGATAATGAAGCAAGAATCCGTGAATCGGTGAGAAATTGAGAAAAAGCAAAAAAAAACCAAATTTTTAATATTAGAACATCCACTGTCGTGTTCCAATCTCGTCTCTTTTCAAAATCCACGGATTTTGAAAAGCCACCCGCAACTGTTAAAGAAGCGAAAAACACGGGAAATGAAGGAGCTTTGCAGAAATCGATTCTGGAAGAGGTTCTAATCCATGAGAAACGAAAACCAACTACATTTGGAGGAAAGGTGGCAAACACAACATTTTAGTTATAGAAAGAATTCATTCAGGTGGTTGAGAAAGCTTCAAATACTTTTATGTATACTGCGGTTTTGGTCGGAGTGGGATTGATCGGAGCATTCTTTTATGTGTTAGCTGGAGAATTCTTTGCCGAGGACAGTCCGCAAACCATATTTAACAAGTGCGCAATTATTGAAATTTAGTCATTGTTTAAAAAAATTTAACTCGTAGGGCTTTGGAAATCGTGAGAAACGACGGCCGCTGTATGGACATGTTTGGTGCCACGATTGCCGGATTTGGAGAAGAGACGTCACGCGGCCGCCGCCGTCACGTCGCCCATCACAAGTACGAAAAAGATGGCCGCGAGCGAATCCGCGTTCTTTTCCACGTGAAAGGTGAACGCGACGAAGGAATCGCGCAAGCCGAAATGGAGAAGCGCGACGGCGATTGGCAATGGCGATTCCTGTACGTCGAGAACAAACGACGTCCGAAGACCACACACGTTCTCATCGATAACCGATAATTAATAACGCTCTAGTTAGCGCTTAAAAGGGTCCCGTTGTTATGTATGACGTTTTATTATGTTAGATTTTCTAGGAAATAAAATTGAGTGCCAATATCCGAGATGTTTGACTGTCAGGGGGTATCTCGCTGAAATGAATATCTCTATTGAATTTCTAGTATTCAACTAATCATTTAGATGGAGGACGATGGATTCACACTGGTAACAAAAAGGAAATCGAATAAATCGAAATACGTAAGATTTATTTATTTGGAAGGTTTTTTTCTTGCTGTCTTATAAAAATCTTGAAGAATAATTTTTGAAAAATTTGACTTTTTTCTATAAATACATACTAGCTTAATTTACTCCGTGCTTATGGTTTGCATAATAAAAAATCGTTTGCTATGGACTTTTCGAAGTTCGATCATTATTGTGGTTTTCCAATAAAATGAAGAGATAATCAAATGTATTGTCGGAGTCAAACGACTTGCCGAAATTCAAAAAATTATTGGCTGTGCTAAAGCGTCTCGAGGCAGCGAGAAGTACGCAAGATTGCGTACATTGCATTATAGTGTACGCGCATTTAATATTCAGTCAACGATTAAATCAAATCTAGACTGATTTCGCGAATTTGAAGACTCCGCCTCCCTTCAGTCGTTTGACGTCGACAATAATCCTATTAAATATTCAGCGCTTTCGCTCCATAATTCCATAATAATTTTCGATGGAATTTCAAAGTTCGCATTTGGGCAAAGCAATAGCTTTTTAATAATCAGAACTTGCAAAATCTCCGAATTGACCGAATATCAAATCATTTATTAGCCACAAGAATCGGCCAATCGGACTCAAACAACGTCCACTATTAACGGCAATGTAAAATTTATTAAAAGGCGAGAATAACGCGGAAAAGACCAATGATATTCGACACCCGATGAGAGGAAGTTGAGAAATTAGGCTGGCGCGGCTCCCTCAGCCGGAGCTGGATCAGCTGGAGCGGCACCTTGTTGGCTGGGAGTCGGTCCGCCAGCGGCACCCTCCTTCTGAAATTGGAAATTGGACGAGTCGGATGGGCAGCGACTTGCCTGTTTCTTTCCACCGCACTGAACGAGCATCGACGAGAGCATCAATGAGACGAGAATTGCAGCGAACATGATTTGTTGGAATCTAGGCGTTTGAAAACGCTTGCAAGGCTGGCGAGAAAGTCTTGTGCGACGAACAAGAACTAGAACTGAACGCGCTCATCATTTTTGAGATTTCGTTGATTTTGATCTGATTGATAATGAGCACACGCTATCAATTTTGTGCGATTTTTGCCCAATTGTTGAGTACGTCATTTTTTATGAAAAAAATTGTTATTCTTATTCCTTTATTTTTTCCGCCTTCCATATTAACGGAATTTTAGTTCTTATAGATGGAATTGAGATATAGATATTGCCTAACTCACTCTTTTAATTACATAGTTTCTCAAATTTCGGACCTTCTAGGATGAGAATATGTAAAATTTCCAAAAATTGTTTTATGTATTTCAATTTTTCATGGTCTTAATAGCTTTAAATGTTTTCGAGATCATAAAAATGGCCCAAATTTTACAAAGAAATTAATTTATTTTATTATTCAGACAAAAACGCCAAGCGGAAAACACATTCGAGCTGATGGGAATCTTGAAGACATTGAAAATGCGATGCAACAGGCCAATCGGAATATTCGAGATTCTGGTATTTGGTATATTTTATAAAAATTTGATTTTCTGCTTAAGATTCATTTCTAGAAACTCACGAAGAGCATTTAGAGAATTCAAATATAGGAAAATTCGCTGAATTTCAGTTTTAAAAATAATTCATCGAGATTTTGAGAAAAAAATAGTGTCACTTTTTTTTTCATTTTCTAAAAATTTGCAGTATAATTCGTTATTTAATTTCCAGCGATTGGCTCTTGAAACGAATTCAAATGCCGCGAAAAGTGTTTGTTATGGGAAATGGACATTTTGATGGAATCCATGAACCCGGAGCTCATCAATTGGCGATGAGCATCGAATTGGCGTCTCGTTCGAATGCTGAAATCATTTTTCAAGTACTTTTTTTTCTTAAAATTGTCATTCATTTCAACACTTAGGATCCAGTGTGCACAATATTCGAGAATAAATGGCTCGAATCAAAAGCTATTGAGATTCGAACGGATCTCGACGCGAAAATTAGATGTGATGAGTCGACATTATTTGTGATTATTCACGGGCAACACGAAATTCTTAATGAATTTTTCGAATTCAATTTTGAGCACAATTTGCTGAACAATGCTACAATTATTGGGAACAACTACAAAAGTTGTAATTGGGAACTAACTCAAAATAAGGTATCAACATTTTCTTGGTTAGATTTTTTTCAAAATTGTTCATTTTCAGGCTGATTTTCAATTTATTGATCGATTTTTTAATTCAGCAATGATAACTCCAATTGATTGCGGGTACAAATATCACAGTACCGCTTTTACGGATACTGTAATTATGAATTTAGAACATAATAAATGAGTTCGATGGAAAATCCTGTAAATCTTTTTTTTTTCATTATAAAATTATCTTTTGTTCAGATAAAAGCTAATATTCCAAATTAGGTATTTCAGTTTATTTCTTTCGTCTTCTAAAACATTCCTGAAATTTCGAATCGTGTCCTGGGCTCTTGTTTTTTTGCGGTATCAATGTTTTATTTCGATGAATTCAAGGTCCCCAAATTTGCCGATTTTCGTTTTTATTTCTGTCATCTTATGATGATATCCATTATTACTTTTTCATATTGTGAATGCGCTTAGCAACCCGGAATAATCCATTTGAAAATGTCTACGAAATTCCAAAAATAGTCGTCAAAATCTCCAACGGATACACAAATGATGAATGGTTTAATGGAAATCACTGGAAATGATCCTTGAAAATGTCAAAACTCTTTTTTTGAGAGCAATCTAGCGAAAGATGCGCCTTTGAAAATGAACGAAAGGAAAATATTTCGAATATTTTGTTTCAAAAGCAGGTGCGAGGCGTCTTGAATTGTCGTTTTCTGACCGATGTTCCCTAGTTTTGGTGAAAATTCCTCGATTCATCATCGACCCTATTAGTATCTGAAGATAAGCCAATTGAAATTGATTCATCGATCTTCAGCTTGTGTTGTGCCTATAATATTTTTGCTAATAGGTGCCCATCAGATCTGCACGGAACTCAAATTTTCTAAAAACAGAAGGCGGAACGAAAAAAGTTTAACGGAACACCTTAATCTAACTCGAATACGTTAAGTTTAACAGTGCAGAATGTGAGAATTTCCAAATGCTCATTCGACAAGGACCTTTTTGTCGAACAAATTTCACCGGTGTGCTAAAAATCTTATTAGATTCGCTACATTTGCTAAGTATTAGGAAATATTTTAAGCGAAACACCGAATACGGAAGTCGGAATAAATTTTTTTAACGGAATTCGGCTCACGAAAAACATTTTTTTTTGACGAAACACGGAAACTGAACGCCGAACAGGAAAATGTCACAAAAAACGGAAGACGGAATTCCGTGCAGCTCTGGTGCCCAACAGAATTGAATATAGGATTTCAACAACTTTTTCTTGCACTTTTTCATATATCGAAACCAAATTATCAACAATATTTATTCATTTTGTTTATTTCCACAAATCAAATGTCAATATTTTATAATAGGCATTGCTTTAGCTTCTCTACAACATCTTCGTCTACTTCGTTCAAATTCGAATTTGCTTCCGGCGTGATTGTCTTCGTCTTGGGAGTATCGGTTGTTGGCAATGTCGAGATTGGAGTGGAAGTGGTTGAAGGTTGAGCAGTCGTTGTCGAGATTGGGCAAGTATAATTTGGAAGAGGCTGAACATGTTTACTGTTAACATCTTAAAGATTTTGAGCGCCCTCCTGCGGCACGGGACCACTCTAGACTGGGTCGCTTGACGTGAAATCTACAGTCGCCCGACGCCGAATTAGCTACATACAATGTCTGTGAATTTTCCATGAATTGCGTAAATGATCATAGTTGATAGAAGTATATGCATTGAAGATCGCATTTTGTCAGCTGAAGGAGAAATTTGTAATTCTGAAAATAGTAATAATAATTGTTATTATTATATTTTTTCGAAATTGGCTCATAATGCAGCGAATTTTTGGGCTGCTTGCGCCGGGGGGGTATGGGATGAGCTGACAGGGCGATTTCGACCGCTGCTCGCGCTCAATCGTCAGTCAGTCTGACCCGTTCTCGTCCTGCTTCGCCCTTTAGATGGCCCGACGAGTCAAACTTGGTGCGACTGATAGGCAATTTGTCATGGAACCCCCGGTTGAATTCCTCCAAACTTTGCAGATAAATATAATATGTACATATATGCTTTTCCTAGTTTCAGATGTCAGTCAATCGATATTGCAATAGGAGAAAATTGTTTGAATATAAAAAACGCATTACCATGGCAAAAAAAACGAGGACCCTTTATAGATTTACATTTGATTTGTAGGTTCCCACATTTTGAATTCGAATTTGAATTACCGCCCTCCAAAAAGTGCGATGGTCCACGATTTTGCAAGGTTCTCGTTTTTTGCGATGGAAATAATTTTGTTTGTGCTAAATCAAATTGATTTTCGCAATCATGAGAAAATAATTTTAAAAAAACCAACTGAAGCATTTTTAAATCTCTAGTATTATTTTCCTATTTAAAAAAAGAAAAGTGGAAAAATTGAACAAAAATTCTTCAAAAAACCGCCTCATAAATGCACGATGAAACTGGCAGGGCAATTCCGTCAAGCTTTTGCATGTTGCCATACCAATATTCGGAACAATCTGATATATGCAAATTTCAGACTATATACGGATTTTAAATTATATTGCAAAAGAAAAAAACAATTTTAAAAACTATTAAAACCTTATGTATGCAGATTTTTGCAAAAACTGGTTTTTTGAGTTTTTCGAGTTTTCTGCATAAACCAATAGTTTTTGTCTTTTCAATAATTTCTAAAAATCACAATTTATCAAGCCCGCGATAATCTGTAAATCGAAAGTTCGAAATTGTTGAAGTGAATGAATGTATGGACGATTTCGTATAAGGGTTATTCAAAATTAAAAGAAATGAAAAAATTAGGCTACTCAAATAGGCCGATGGCAGCAAAATGCCCAAATTTGGCCCATCGCCGTCAATCCCCAATTTTCTAATACTATTTTTATTTATCAACCACACCATGATAACGTGCCCCCTAGGCGCCTTTGAATATACCCGATTGTTCTGTTTTTTGTGTGAAATCAATATCGAAACAGACCAACGAATAGTTGCTTTGAGCAAAATGAAGTGTTTCAAAAATATTAATTTGAAAATCGTTCTAACCTAAACATTTTTTGAAAATTTCCTTTTTGAAGGCATTGTGGGATTTGCAAAATATAATATTTGCTTATCAAGATTATCTACAAAAGTTGTCTGGCTCTCTTTGCCCCTGTTTAGACTTCTTGGCGGTACACATTTGGTATTGTGATCTTGATTAGAGCTGTTCGGCAGTCGACAATTCCATTGCCCTATTGTGGATATTTTTGGGAAGAGGGTCTGAGAAATCAGAAGTCAGAATTCAAAATTGGGGATTACTGGAAATGCCGATTTTTGCTATCTTATGATGATATCCATTATTACTTTTTCATATTACGAATGCGCTTAGCAACCCGGAATAATCCATTTGAAAATGTCTGCGAAATTCCAAAAAATAGTCGTCAAAATCTCCAACGGATACACAAATGATGAATGGTTTATTGGAAATCACTGGAAATGATCCTTGAAAATGTGAAAAACTTTCAACACAAAATTTATTAACTAGGAAATACACAACGATTTCCTTCAGAATTCCCCCCAAATAATCGAAATCCCAAATTTAAGTTAAAAGTATTTGTTCTTGGCAAATCGTCGCTTTCTCAACTTCTCACGAGTCGCTTGTGGAATATCATTGATTCCGAATTCCGTCGGATTCGCAACATGCTGCATTTCCAGACTGTGCTGGAAGATTATAAGGATTGTCAAAAAACAAATCGAACTAATATATCAACCCAATTTTCCTCAGATTGATAATCCATGTCAGGATCGTACAGTTCATCAAGACCAATATGCTGGCAATAATAGTACTGACGGATTTGATAAGAGTCGACTTCCTATATTAATCGTCATTTTGTTTGATTTGATTGTCGGCTAATTTCACCTCAGCGAATCGTTTGCGATTCGAACACAACGGATGATTGAATTCCGGCGTCACCATGACGCTCTTCTCGCGCGGTCCAATAAATCCGAGTTTCCTGTATTCCCAAAACGCTGAGAGCATATTATCAAATCCCAATTCTCTCGGATTGAAATTCGATGTTCCACGAGTGCTTTTGTAGACCTTCTAAAGCAAATCAAAGCAATTTCTTGAGAATTCAGTGAAACATACGAATTCTGATCGAATCGCCTTTTTCTCGTAATCCGACAGTGCTGCGAACCACGGATCTGTTTCGTAGATTCGCTTCCACGGCTCATTGTCCTCCTCGTCCTGTTCGATTTGCATTTTCTGTCGTGCCTCCCAAATCGCAAGGGTTCTGATGTAGGGGAATCGGACGACATACAACGGCAGCGGTTGGAAAACAAAACTGATGTACTCCTGAAATTTGTCTCATCTGAATTCTTGAATTGAACATTAATTGCCTTCTTTGGAAAAAGAAACCAATAGCAAACGCTCTACGGTAACCCGAAATCTATTATTTAAAATTATTCAACAACTCAAAAATGTTCAATGAGTCGACGAATCAATCAAAATTAATTAAGATAAAAACCTGAATACGGTTTTTGTAATAAACCGCCGGGGTGTTTCCTTTCGTCTGCCGATAGGTCGTCGTTGTGAGAATTGCGCGATACGCATCCTTCAAAATCCGAAATTGTTGACCCAAAAAAAGAGCCCCATGCCCCCAAAGCCTTACATCCGCGTAATCATCACTAGTCTTCTTATAAGGCCACCATGGCCGCATCCGCTGATCTTTCAAATAATGATAGAGACCCGGATTGTCTTTCCTCAAATCATCAAGTTTGCTGTGCTCTTCGGGCTTCTCGCGTCGATAGCAAATCCAATCATCGGAAACAATATCCGAGATCGTATGGGCCACAAGGATGCCGAGTTGAGCGAGCGCCGGCGCGTCTCGTTTTTTGCTTATCCATGTGTCCTTGAAATGCTGGTACTCTTTAACGCCGACGTGCTGAAAATTCGCATCTGGCGTTTTCCGTTGCTAGCCAGTTTGGACCAACCACTGCGCAATCAATCTTCGACATTCGCGATCTCTTCTTCAGTCTCATTGTGCAATAGTGTCGGATAATCGTCAATCGCAGAACGTCTCGAAGATACTTTGGTAGAAATTCCTTGGAATCCTTGCAGCCCCTTGGATCAAACTCATACTCATCGTCCATTTCGATTGGTTGCTCATCTGGAATATGCGGCAAAAGGCGATTTGGAAGCAAAGGGAACTGAAAATATTTGAATTGATGAATTCGCCAAATCATTTTACATTTTTCATCATTCTCTCTCTTCTCTCGATCAGTTTCATTCTCTCCTTGACAGCGGTTTTTCGTTTCTTCTCGAACTCATTTTCTTTTTCGCGGCGGTACCGATTTGGTCGAAGCCATTGCAATGTCTCGTCTCTTGAATACAACGTGACCGTATTGAAGTTTGGCGACATGCACTTTGGAAAATATTTCATCATGAAATTGCACAATTTCGACCAGCTCCGAGCGTTTAGATAGACAATTTGGAGGAGGAATAACGCGATGTAAGACCACATGAATCCGGCAAAAGCTCTGAAAAGAATCGATTAAATTCCGATGGTTTTTGGAGATTCATTCAAATATTGAATGATCAGACCTGTCGAACCATTGAACTTCTGGGTAGGATGTGCTGAGAACTCCGAAAAGGTACTGGAAGAAGAAGAGCACAGGAAGAAGCTGAACAAATCGGCGCTGTCGAGTCACCTGAAACCTGAGTTCAAAAACTAGCAACCCATCGTCGTATCACCTTCGCGGTGAGCTCAATCTTCGTCGGAGCATAATGCTGCCACCACGCTTGTCGTTTCCAGCGGTGTATTTCGTTTTGATCGCTGAAATGTTATGAATGCGAATTGTCGTTGCCGAAATCGACATACGCAAATCGATGAACTACCCATATGAAGACGACGCCAACCAAAACGATGCAGAAATTGAAGAGGAGCATTACGAATGCCGCTGTGGTGTTGACTTGGTGCAGCTGCCCAAGACACGACCAAGTTGTTGTGACACCCAGTGGCTGAAATAAGAGAAGCATACACAATCCCACTGTATTTCATACGTTTGAACTGATACTAATGGCGTAGACGGTGAATGCGATAATAACTGCACCATAGATGGGAATTCCAAGGAAACACTGAAAAAATGGAGCTTGAAAAATAATAACACAGTGTTTGCACACTAATCATATTTCCATTTCAATTTTCTCGAATGAATCGAGAACCCATTTAGCTTCAAAAATGGTACAAATTCGAAAAAGAAAATATGCGCATTTACTATTAATTTTCACAAAGTTCAAGAAAAAACAACAATTTTAAAAATTTTGAAATATTCCAGAAAAAAATTGATAAACAATTTTCACATAATCGATTTTTAGAGTTTCTTACGACATTCAAATTTTAGAGTTTCTTACGACATTCATCGTGGAAAGCCCCAAAATGCTTTAGATTATTTTCTCAAAAGATTGTGCTATTCTAATCTGGGACCAATGAAAACGTAAATTAGGCGAGGAACTTCGAATTCAGCCGTATTGTACTCAAAGATTCAAGACCTCAGAGCTTAATGAAATCGTTCAAAGTGCAGGAAAATACGAAAAACGATGAAGCTGACCCTAAAAGCGACGTGAAAATCGATTGAAGTTGCAAGAAATAATCAGAAAATTGACTGGTGAGCCTTTTTTGGCTAGAAAAAAATGACGCCAAATACATACATATGTGGAAATTCATGAAAATTTCGAAATTTTTTAAATTGTTCTTTTTCTGTTGAACTTTGTTAAAATTAAGATGAAACTAACAAAAAATGATCGAAAAATTCAAATTATGAATGTTTTTGGTGCTATTCGGGTTCTCGAGAATTTTGAGTGGTGATATAATTATGTGGAGTACTGTAAAGTGTAAAACTAACCAATATGTTTCTCGACGACGAATCCGTCAGCATGAAATCATCCCACGAGCTCCAACCGTTTCGCTGACGACACAACACTGTCCCTTGGTAGGCGACAATTTCGGAGGCGTGGAACGCAGTCGCTAAATGAGGCGCTGGTTTGAGAATATTCGAGCAACGAACCCATGAGAGCGGCACCGTGAATCAAAAAGAAGTAGAAATCGCATCCGGAAGACACTAGACCCAATATTTGCGGTTTCCGGCCAATTGCGAATGCCAACGCGTAGAACAACACCGTCCAATGACGACATCGGATTATTGTTGAGAAGCGATCCTGAAGAAACTCATCGATGACTCAATTTTCGTTTCAATTTCACATCGTTTTCTTTGATTTCTGTCAAGGTTAGCGACGCGACGATGAGCCATAAGACGAGCAATATCCAGAATACGTTGATCGAGATACTGGCTCCAGACAGCCATCCATACTAAAATATTCATTTCTTAATTCCCATTTCCATTGTTTGTTTACTATGTTCCATCCGAACGTTGTTCTGTTAAATTCGCATTTCTCCGAGCCCATTCCGTAGTCGCACTCGCAGACAGCATTCTCCAGTTCGTTGACGCATTTTCTGAAAATTGAACAGTATTGTCTATATTTAATATGCCTATGAGTTTATGACGCTCGTAATCGGTGATGATAACTATTGAAACACGAAGATCCTTTGAGAATGCTAATTTTGGTTAAATGTTATTCCCTTAATTGTCCTTAATTGCTCTGCGAGTTATTACAAACCAAAAAACGACGGCCCTATCGACTTGCTGAGAAAGTGTGCTGTGACAACGGGGATAAAAACTGAACTCGTCTGTTTGAAGATTTTTAAAATTTTTTCAATTCGAATTGGGAAAAATCTGTGCAGATTATGGAACGAAGAATCGAAAAACTCAAAAAATCGAATTAGTTGGATTAATTTTTTGAGTGTTTTTTTTTCAATATTTGCATATTACCACTACTTAAAATTTTTGCGTCATGAGCAATAATCGAACTGAACCATAAAATATAAAATAATCAATGAAGAGGACCCATTATTTGAGCAATAGTCGTTCGCTTTGTCGTCGATTCCACACCATTCGCCTTTGACTTCGCACCAATATCCCTGAATTTTTAAGATATTCATTTTGAAGGCATAATAATTCGTATTCCGAAATATTGATCAGTATAATCTTACATTGAATTTTTCTTTGCATTCGCATTTATATTCGCGAACACTTGTTGCGTTGTTGATGCCGACTTCGGTGCATTTCTTGGTGCCGTACCAACTGCACATCGAGCAATCTTCGACGAGCTCCCGGTAAACACCGACAGGATTTTCCGGAACGAAAGCGGCACCGCCTGAAATCATTTTGTGAGCACACCGAGTTCTTTTATAGTTCGATTCGCCGTACGTTTTCGGACGCATGTGATCGTTTCTGGCGAAGGCACCCACCATCCCGAATTCGCGCACTTCAAATCCCAATTTTGTTTCTCACAGTCCGATTTTTTGCAAGTAAGTCTGAAAATGTTCTCAATTTGCTTTCGAAATAATTTAATTTTTTTTAATTTCTCGTAATCATTAAAAATTGCGTGTTCCGAATTTCAAAATCCACCTGATTTTTTTCGTTTTAATATTTTCAAATAACGATCGTGCAATTAATTTTTAAATATTTATTTTTGAGTTCTGCTTTTTTTATCTCTTAATTACCATTCATATTAGGTAAGTTTGGGTAAGGTAAGCTTCCAGTCATGAGCCTTTAATAATTGTCTCAAGCGGACAATTACAATTTATCAAGATAGTAAAAATCATTTTGAAAATAAGTTTTCAAACCTCAATGTTTCGCCAATCTCATATAACGTGTTGTTTTTGGGCGGAATTTTCACCAACTCGCCCAAATCCTCAATCGTATACATACTGCCCGTCGAGCATTGCACATTCTTTCCATACTCTGTAGAATGGCAAATTTCGTCAATTTCTCTCTCAACCAATTAATGTACTTGGCACCCGACAGATTGGTGTGATTTCGTCGATCGTCTCGCCAAATCCGACCACTTTGGTCTTCGGATTTGTTGGGAATTTCGACAAGTCCACTATTTCGACCTATAAATCGCACATGAGTCGGCGAATCGGCGAATTTCAAAACTTTTTTGTTTTGTCGATGTTTCGGACCACCTTCGGAATCGGCGAACAATATCGTATTGTTCATATACAACCTTCTAAAAATGCGCCATTATAAAACAACAAGCACCACGGATTACTGTATCAATAGTTATGCCTTTCCCCCGCTTGGTCCCTTCTTTTTTGGTTTTTCATTTCAAAAAATTCCAATGCTCAATTAATCATTCAATGCGAATTTTTGACAGCTACCGTATCCCCTATTTCGTCGTTGCGAATTTGTTTTTCCATCTCATTAAAACCATGCCAATATATCGGGTAGCTAAGGGCACCGCATCTATACGATTGTCTTCAATATGAATCCGTGACCAATGAAATCAAATTTTGCAAAAATCGAAATTGAACGATGGACGAAATTGTGGGCGAGAGGATGTTCACCATGCAAGCGATACTTTCGACTTACGTCATGTTCATGAGCAAAACTCGATCGATCGGATCGTACATTGCATACTTCGGCACAAGATTCGACTTGGCTCCGAAATTCTGTTTGCAAGTCCCAAAATTGTACGAATAGGTGTGAAATCTGAAAAAAAAAGTTGAGAATAGCAAAATAAATTGCATCTGAATTGACTGACGTGTTAACAAATCCATAGCAGAACAGACGGCCTTCAATCATTCCATCTGGACAAACGTTCGTCGGAGTTGTACTTGATGGCGAACTTGTGGTGGCTTCTGATGCTCCTGAAGGCGTCACGCGGGTCTTCAATTCCGTCATTAGTTGCGTTGGTGTTGTCATTTTCGTCTCCGTTTTTCTAGTTCCATCAGCCATAAAATATGTTGTAGTTTGTTCGAATTGTGGTCCGATCGTCGGATTGTCCATTCGTGTTCTAGTGATCGTCGTTTCGGATCTAATCACCGAATTGGTCGTCTTCCGACTCATCTCATGCTCCGTCGTCTTTTCAGCCTCCGATTTGCTTGAAGTTGACCGTGGCCAAGTTATTCGTGATGTTCGGCCATAAGGGTTTGTAGTTGAAAAAAGATCGGAGTCGGTTGGAGACTCGATTGTAGGCGTAATACTCGAGGTTATTTCCGACGTCGATGTACTTTTGGTTGACGAGACTGATTCTTCATAATCCTTGGTTGTCGTTTCTTTCGTCGACTTTCCTTCTGAACTTCTATCTTCGATGTCTTCGGTAGTTGTTTTCGGTGTCGTCGACTCTTCAATCTGTTCCCTATTCATAGTACTCGAGCTCTCCTTTTCTGCATCCACTCCAGTTGTTGTCAATTTTTCCACGTTTGCAGTACTCCTTGATTCGGACCTTTCCGTTGTTTCGTATGAATCTTGTGTCGTCGACTCTCCAATTCCGTTAGTGCTCATCCCACTGGAGCTTTCCGCTACTGCATCTGTTGTTGATGACGGCAATTTTCCAATTTCGACGGTACTCTTTGATTCGGACCTTTCCGTTGTTTCGTATGAATCTTGTGTCGTCGACTCTCCAATTCCGTTAGTGCTCATCCTCCTTGAGCTTTCCGTTACTGCATCTGTTGTTGATGACGGCAATTTTCCAATTTCGACGGTACTCTTTGATTCGGACCTTTCCGTTGTTTCGTATGAATCTTGTGTCGTCGACTCTTCAATTCCGTTAGTGCTCATCCTGCTCGAACTTTCCGTTACTACATTTCCACTTGTTGTGATCTCTTCAGTTTTTCCAGTGCTCAATTCTTCGGCTCCCACGGTTGTTTCAGATTTAGTCGAAATTCCGCTGTCAATGGTCGTCGACGATATCGGAATCGATGTGATTGTGGCTTCCGACGCTGGTGTGCTCTTCGCAGATATTTTACTTGTTTCCACTCCTCTCGCTGTCGTTTCCTCATTTGTTGTTGTACTTCCTGTGGCTTCTTTTGTCTCGACATTTGTTGTCATCTCGATTCGCGTCAAGACATCGCTATCAGTGGTAGCCACCGATGTCGTGGGCTCTGATTGTTCCGCAGAGGATGTAACTGACGTTGATTTTTCAATCTAAATAGCATCCGACGAGTAAGAAAAAACATTATTTTTTACCGTCGATGTTGTATTCACCATTCGGATCTCATTCGTCGAAACGGCTTCAGAAGTTGCACTTGCTGGACTCGTTGTTTCTTCCTAAAAATACGTTTCAAAAGTATCTCATAATCGAATTAACCATTTTCGTTGTCCGTGTTGATACTCCTGTCGATTCAATAGCTTCTGTCGGGCTTGATCCAATGGTTGAGCTGCTCTCCGATGAGGAATAATGAAAGCTTGAACTGTCTTCTGTTTCAGTAGTTGTCTCTCCTGACGCCTCCGTCGTTGAAGATGTTGAAGAAAAGATATCCACGTCGTCCGTTGTTGAAGATTCTGATATTGTGCTCTTTGTTATTGTAGAGTCATTCGACGTCGTTGAAGTCATTTCATTCAAACTAGTTGTGCTTGTCGAATCTGTTGCGATCGATTCTGTTTCTGCCTGCGATGTCTGCGGCAAAGTTGAAATCAAAAGTCTTTCAGACGTCTCCAGCGATTTCGATGTTGATTCCCCTCTCACAGTTTGCGTTGTTAAGGTGGAATCATGAACGGTTGAGGTGGAATCTGTTTCCAATGAAGTGGTTGAGATTTTTGTTGACGATTCAGTCGCTTGAGAAGACATCGATGATTTTTGTGTAGAGGGTATTTCGGTTGACGATAACGGCTTCGTCGAAGTTTCTGGATCGACTCTGGTCGACGTCAAATTCAATCCAGATGTTGTTTCCGTTGTCACCACTTGATCATTGTCAAACGTAGATGATGTTGAAACTGTCGCAGATGACGTCATTGAGCTTGGATTTCCTGTTGAAGGCGACGAAATTGTAGTTGTTGCATCTGTGGTTATCATCGTTGAAGAAGAGGTGTCGGTCGTGTCGGTTGTTGGAGTAGAAATAGTACTAGTCGCATCGGTTGTTGTTGGCGAGAAAGTAGCTTCAGATGTAGAAGTAGAAAACTCAACTTCGGTAGTTGACGGCGTATTGCTTGTCGTCTCGGTAGATTCTTCAAGACTTGTAGTTGCGATGGTAGTGACCGTCGTTGAAGAAGTTGGGCAGAAGACGTTAGGAAGTTCTCCGTAGTTAATCTAAAGTATTTCTCAAAAATTACGCCTTCTATATAAAATGTGGATCTAGCAAAAATATAGTAATTTTCTAATTTTGTAAGGTTTGAACCAATATTTCAAATTGTTTTGTGACTTCGGACTTTTCAGTTTAGACTTACATAGCGAAGTGCAGCAGTCTCTGGTTGATGGAAATATATGGCAAGAACCACAAGAAACACAAATTTCGAAAGTTGCATAGCTCGCGCTGAAGATGAAATGCTTCAATGTACGGCTTGTAGGGCAATAAAATGAAATGGGCGGAGTTTGCGAATAATACGAGGAATGCTCCTATTGGCTGCGTGGAAAATGGAGAGTTGCAATTGAGAAGAATTTTCAACAGAAATTGCGAGATTAGAGTAGTAACTGCTTATCATTTAAATTTTGAACCGGAAGAATGTGCGCGACTTCACCGCTCAAATTCTTCTAGAGCTTTTTTCACATTGCGAAGTCTAAACTTTTTTTTTCAGCAAAAAGAGGACTCTACATATTCCGTAATCCGAAGCAATCGATAATTCTGGCTCAGCTCTGTTGTAGTCACTTTAGTATTCTTCGTAATTACCAACGACCGTTAAGACCCTCCAAAAATAACAATCTTTCAAGCTTGGAGTACTGTAACTATAAATCAACTGAGATCGCTTAGATATTTTGCTACAGTAACATTTTTTCATCCAATACATCCAAATTTCGACCTGATCGGCTAGAAGATGGGCGTATGCCAAGATACAAACCTGACAGATTTCTCAATAAATAATTTATTTTAGTTTTTATTTAATATTACTCATGAAATAAACATATGGTATGCAAGACAGATTTAACATCTTTCGCTCTCGCTGTTCCATCAAATTTTATTTTCTATTTGTACACTTTTAGGCCGATTGATCTGAATTGTTTTTTGAAAATGTTTCTGACGCTATGCCCAACTAATTCATCAATCTGCTTCGTTAAATTTCAAAAAGAAAGCAAAAAATTGAAATTTTTTTGACATATGAAGAATTACAAAATTGAGACAGCACTCAATTTTGATCTTTTTCAACTCATACCGGTAACATTTTCGAGCTGATTAATGATGGACGGTTTCTTCACAGGAACATTTTCTGGGCCACCCTGTAATAGTCCGTGCGAGACCTTAGCATAGCACATACATCCACACACGTACAGAGCTCGCTGGACGTCGACTAGATGTGCAACTAACATTTGTGAATAAAATGTGCAAGTGTCAATGCTCCTCCTTGCTCGTACAAAATTTGCGTATTTCTCTTGGTCTCGCACGTTCTAACTGGCTATTTTGCATTTTATGGGTCGGTTCGATAATTTTTTGATCGAATGATGTTAGAAATGCCGAGAAATATCGAGCTCATCAAGAAAAAATGAAGCAGTCCACTTGAAAAGGGCAAAAATAAGCATTCACGCGTGGCGAGACGTTTTCAAGGCGCATTCACGTAAATCTACCCGCGTACAGCAGTCACCGGCTATATATACAGTTTTTAGAAAAAGCGTTTTTTTTTTAAGATTTACTTTTATCAAGTTTTCAATTGTTTTTACAATTTTTCACAAAAAACTTTTTTGACGTAATTAACATTCAATTTAATAAAATTTGCTAATTAAAATTAATCTAAGCATAAGGTGATTCCAGGTGATTGCTAAACGCAGGTAGATTTACGAGCATGCGCCTTCACTATGGTCTCGCACGGACTAACTGGATAATTTGAATTTTAGAGGTCAATCCGTTACTTTTAAGGTCGTCGGAGGCCCACTATTACACGTTTTGAAACCCTAATATTTCACAAACTTCTTATAAGGTACCATCTCACTTTCATAATTTAATTAATTTCTTCATATCTATATTGAACACGAAAACTAACAGTTTTCTTTTTTGCTCTCCCGGCGCGATTTTACACGGATCGCCGTCATAAAAACAAATTTTTTCAGTATCTACATAATTAGATTTCTACCAAACACAGTTAATGGTTAAGTTAATGGTTGTGAGCAGATTCCGATTAACTAAAAATATTATGACTTCAGTCAGTGTTACATGTGCCAATTTGTACGTGCAAATACAGGGTTGTATATTTTTTTTACATTTTTTTGTAACAAGCCAGTCCATAACGATGGAATTTGGGCGCGAATAGCAACTGCGGCCATCCTCCTATCGGACATTCTTCGAGCTTCTCACAACAACAGGCACGGCTCAAATGGTTTTCGGCAATCAGGGAGTCAAGGTGATCTTCACAACATATCTCCAGCAGACAATGGCCTCGTTTTTTTAGTCCCGTTTCCATACCAATCATACGGATATATAAGGCAACATCTTCGATCTGCTTCAGTTGACGCGCCGAAAAAATTCGAAAATGCTTCTTTTGTATGCTATATTGATGCTGATTGTGTCGACTACTGAGTTTATTATAAATGTATAGTTGAATTGAAATGATACTATGATTAATGATCTTGTTCGTTCAGGAAAAACCACCGTTGTTTTCAACAGACCGAGATATAGATGAAAATGCTGAGAAATACGTTTCTAAGGTGTTTCCGAATTACGGAAACGAAGGCTATGTAAGGAATTTTCTATATTAATTGAAAACGTTGTTCGAGCAAGGAGGAGCCTTGACACTTGCACATTATATTCACAGATCTTAGTTTCACATGGACTATCTGGTTATTTTGCATTTTATGGGTCGGTTCGACAATTTTTGATTTGAAAAACGCAAATCACATGTAACGAGCCCATTTCGAATGACGCACCCAGTAAATCTACCCGCCTAAATCCGTCGTCGGATACCGACTATATTAACTCAGAACGAACATGTGTAAAAAGTTGCATTTGAATTGGAAAAATGTCTCTTCTCTTTGACTTTTCTTCTAAATCACCAAGGAAATTAGTTAATTCAGCGTCTGAATAATTTATATATACATATATATGTATAGGAAATGGACAAATCAAAAAGCACCGAAAATTCTACGTGAATTCGTCAAGTTCATATATTTTTACTTTTAAAAGTTACACCATACCCCTTCTTAAAAAGATGCCACCATTTTTTACAGCCGCCAATAGTGTATCAAAGAAGAGAAGGAGAAATGTTGCCGCATAAATGGTATGTGGCCTGCTTCAAAAACTGTGTTGATCGTAAACATCAATTCGTTGTTATTTGGCATAACGAGACATCGGTAATAAATCCAAAAACGTGTTAAATCGCAATCGTCGTAATTTTTCAGATTTCTTGTGAAACTCTCACCCCGTCAATTAATCCGATAAAATTAAACATCACTGCTGATCAGCTTCTATCGGTGTCGGAATCAAATGCTTGTTAAATACATATATCAAATTTACGAAAAAACATAAAGATTTCGGCAACAAAGCTTGCTTGCCATTTGTGCTTCTTTATTTATGTGGATTATTGTGGAGAATCCAGTAGCTTCAAAATAAAAAATTTAGACTCAATTGAACTTCAAAATCTATGTACATATATATGCACCTTGAAGAATATAAAACATCAATATCTGATAACTGAAGTTATTTCAAGGTTTAATATGTTTTTAGATTTAAAAATCGCAGTTAAAAACTACAATTCAATTGCGATGAGCGATGCACGAGTTGCTAATTACAATAGTTTATTGATTTAATGATATATAACAGATAGAACAAAATGGATAAATACAATGGGGCCGCGAGGGGAGTTGGTAGTGGGGAGATAGACTGCCAATTCATTGATAACGGCGCCTTTTATACTCGGCGCCGCGGCTATATTTGGTTACACAATCAAATTTTCATTCAATTCTGCAAATATCCTCTAACAAGAGCAAATAATTAAATAATGAAATCGAGTAGAGTGAATTATCGCGATTAAATCAACTTTGGCCTGTTTGAAAAAAAAAACAATCATCGGCAACACTTTATTATGATTATTTTATTACTTTATTAAGCATTTTATTAAATGCAATTGTCGGGATGGGGAAGACAAACAATATCTTGGACGACTCTGAAAATGAAACGATATTGAGTTATTGTTGAGAAATGACAAATGTATCCAGGTGTCGTGGGATCCTGCGTTTTGTACGCAATGCTAAGAGACAGTTACCGTAATCCTCGCAGCGATTTACGGGGACTTTTTTTTTATTTTCTTTCAATTTCTTTGCTGAATTTTCTTATTTTCTTTAGAAATCTTATATTTAAAACCTGTAGAAACCGAGTTTAATTACTTATTTTTCAGAATATGCACTTTTCCATTTGTCCAGTTGAGTTGGGAATTATTGTGAAGATTTTGACGCTCAAAAAATTATTTTGAAAATGAAGAATACAAAAACAAGATAATAAAAACGCGTACAAAAAGAAAAACACGAATAAATAATTTTATTAACGACAAAAATATTTTCTTTTAAATCTCTGCTGTTTTTACCAAAAAATATAGTTTAAAAGTGTAATTCTGTCAAATAAATAATTAAACTCGGTTTCTACAAAATTTAAATAACAAAATTTTGAAGGAAAATACGAAAATTGAGCGAAAAATTAAAAAAATGAATATTCGAAATTAAATAAAATGTCCCCGTAAATCGCTGCGAGGATTACGGTAACTGTCTCTTAGCATTGCGTACAAAACGCAGGATCCTACGACACCTGGATACATTTGTGATTTTTCAACAATACCAGATGTTGCAGTTACGCGTTTTTTTTTCACTTGTGTTTTTTTTTTCGTAATTTTCGAGTTTTGTTGGCCAATGCCAAATGGGACCAGCCAAATGGGACCAATAGGGGGCCAAATGACAAATGGGGCCAAAATGACAAATGGGACCAACCTCTATTAAAAAAAAGACCCTTTTTGCCAAATGGGACCTTGATTTCAGAACTGAAAGTGACAAATGGGGCCAAACTCTTTTTTTTTTTCAAGCAATGCAAATAAACATTATCAACAATCTACTGTCACCGGAACGACATTTTTTTTTCTTGAAAGAGCCATATACACCAGGGCTGTGCGGCATTCGGAAAAAAAAAGCCGGAAAGGCAAATTGCCGAAAATCAAAATTTCGGCTATTAAATGTTTTCAACGATAATTCGAAATATGAATAACGAATTTCTTAATTATGTTCATTCGGCCAATACCGTAAATTTTCCTAGAAATTGTCAGTGTTATATGGGGGAGGGGGTCTTAAGGGGTCCGAATTCGAAAGTTTTTAAAATTCCAGAAAATGATCCTAAGTGCCCATTGTTTCAGAAAATGATGCTAAAACGTAAATCTTTTTTCATCAAATTTTCTGTTCTGCTCGAAGGTCAAAATTTACAGTTTCTAACAGTAATTGGCTAACTTTGATTTTTCAAAAACTGTAGACTATCCTTATGAAAGAAAATTTTTACAAGTAATGAACTATTCACGGAAGAGCAGGTTCAGATTCGGGGTTCAGATAGACTTCGTAAGCGTGAATCTATTCCCACAATTTCCAATAAGACCCCCTCCCCTATATAACACTGACAATTTCTAGGAAAATTTACGGTATTGGCCGAATGAACATAATTAAGAAATTCGTTATTCATATTTCGAATTATCGTTGAAAACATTTAATAGCCGAAATTTTGATTTTCGGCAATTTGCCTTTCCGGCTTTTTTTTTCCGAATGCCGCACAGCCCTGGTGTATATGGCTCTTTCAAGAAAAAAAAATGTCGTTCCGGTGACAGTAGATTGTTGATAATGTTTATTTGCATTGCTTGAAAAAAAAAAGAGTTTGGCCCCATTTGTCACTTTCAGTTCTGAAATCAAGGTCCCATTTGGCAAAAAGGGTCCTTTTTTTAATAGAGGTTGGTCCCATTTGTCATTTTGGCTCCATTTGTCATTTGGCCCCCTATTGGTCCCATTTGGCTGGTCCCATTTGGCATTGTCCGTTTTGTTTTATCGGACTGTGACAATGATATTTAAAGATGATCTACTGCATTCTTGACGAACCGAAACTAACTTATGTGTCAATAGAATACTAAAAAAATAGGCCCTAATTAAATAAAACATGATTGCACTCTAAAAACGTTTTGCAGAATGCGCAAAAAAATACATTTTTTTATAGTTTTAATCTCACAATCTGCATAGCATCATAAGACTTTCGAATCTTATGGAAATTCTACAACTGTGTGTGCACAAACCTTTAGGCAACTTGCTAGTTTAACGCAGACTTTAATTTAGGTTTAGCCCGGACCAGATTTTACGTCGAAGTTTTGAAAACTTTGCCCCAACTTAAATTGAAGATATCATTATCAAGTAAAAGCACGGAAAATCGGGCAGTTCAGAATGCCTTACGATAACGCAATGAATAATGAAATCATTTTGATTATTTCTAATATTTTTAAACCGATTGTAAATTTTGAATACTTACTCTCCCTCGAATAGTAACATTCCATCTGTATTACATTTGTAAACAAAAGTGGCAAACGAGTAACCGGAAACGGCAATCTTTCCTCCTGTCTCGCTTACAACCTGCAAAAATAACCGAATGAATTTTTCCGAATGAAAGGTTCTAAAAACGTTAATGTGTTCGTGTTAGTTATAGTATGTCACAGGATAACGTCACAAGGGATAATTCACAATTTTTTTTTCACTGACCATGTTTTTTTCAAATTTAAACTCCGGCATATTGTCGTAATACCTCAACGTGGTATTTTTTGCAAAATTTGACTAGAAAATGATATGATTTGGAAATAAAAAGTTTAGAAATTGCAATTCGGAACATTTATTACGTTAAAAGTGGCCTACCCGTAAAATACCGCGCTTTATATGTACATCATTAATTCGATAGTCCTTTTTTGTGGACATAAAGTAATGATGGTAGGGCCCTTATCAGAATAAGATTTCCATTTTTTAAAGTTACCAAGAAATATTTGAATTGTCGTCAACATAGTGTTGTCTGCAGACTTGCAATTTCTTTTTGTTTTTGTTTTTTTTTTTAAGTATGGGGGAGACGTTCTTTAAAAAAAAAGACTTACAATCATGTAGACAAAGCAAGAGTCACCTGCGTACTGACAACCCAAGCGCATTACAGGGCAGCCATCCAATTCTTGATCTCTAAAATAAAATTTGTTTGATGTGAAATATTTTTCTTTGTTGCTGGAAATGCAATCAAGTCTAAATTGGCTGAAAGATTACAAATATTTAACTAATAAAAATGCAATAGAGTTGTTGGCGTTACAAATATCGGAATTTTTGAAAAATAATGCAAAAATCAAGCCTTTTTGTGCACAATGTGCAATGAAAATTATTTCCCGCGTTATTTATTTCCTAGAAATTCCGAAATAGTTATTTTCGGCGTCGATAAACCGTGGTATTGGTCATGGCGCAAAAACAAAAGTGTAAATTTACGAGCCCAACCAAAAATAGGCAGTATCGACCATAATGATGAACGCCTAGAGTTTTTTGAGCATAACTTGGCCCAAACGCGGCCGATCGGGCTGAAATTTTTACGATATCTTTACCATATCTAGGCGTACATCGTTATGGCCAGTACTGTAGGTTACAAGCGCGCACCCTCTTGAATCATTCTCAAAAAATCATTTAAAACATATAATTTAAATAATAGATGAGAAATCGAAAAATATTGTGTGGATATTTTCTATATTATCGCTGAATGTATTTGGTTTTTTAAAATTTATATTGATGTCGTCAATCGACCTATCGGTGACAGGAAATTAAATTTCGCAAAATCAGTGTAGATCTAAATTGGAAATTTACTTTTGGGCTGAAATACAGAGTAGGAAGACGTCTCTTTTCCTCGAGACACCTGGAAAAGAGCCAAATATTATTTAAAACTTCGTATTTTTCTTTTTTTTTTGCTATTTTTTAGTGATCTTTCGGATTTTTTTTGAAAATTTGGAAGAAGAAAATGAATAATGCTTTGACTTATTAGAAAAAAAAACAAATATGAATACGAATTCGAAAATATAGTCGCTATCCATCACATTGCAGACTTGTACATTTAATCTGACGACAATACAATACTTCGCAATCAATTTTCTCGCAATTTTTATTCCATTTTGTCAGCAACTAATTCACGAAAACTTTTCGTTCTTCTTTTTATTTCTTTTAATTGTATTAGTATTCTTGAGATTAACGCCAGTGTTTTGTGTAATTCGACTTATGTAACTTCCACGTACACGTCAGTTTTGTCACTTACTTTACGCACATATAGTTCGTTCGGCGACTGTTGTACGCGGGTAGATTTACGCGCATGCGCCTTGAAAAGGTCTCGCCACGCGTGAATGTCTATTTTGCTGTTTTCATGCGAACGATTTATTTTTTCTTGATGAGTTTGTCATTTCTTTTTTAAATTATCGAAGAACCCATAAAATGCAAAATAGCCAGTTAGTCACATCGAAAGACGCATTCCCGTAAATCTACCCGTGTACAGCAGTCGCCGAACGCCGACTATACGCTTACGCAAAAACTTAACTTACGCCAACACTATTTAATTTCTCTCTATCGTAAAATAACTCCAAAATAGAAAAACAAATATTTTTTCCAATATTCCTCTTCCAGTTTTAGATTTTTTTTTCAAAGCCTAATCACCCCCTAAGAGATGAGGAAACTTACTCAATATGGGTTAGTGAAAATTCCATGCCAGTGGTTTCCCCTCGCAGATAGGTATAATCGCATTGTCCACACGCTGTAATTATTAATTGATTATGAAAAAGTCTGATATTCACGAAATAAAAAATTATTTTAAATACTGACGGTCTTTCGTTGTCGCCTCAGATGTCGTTGGTTCAGTTGGTTGTGCATCCGTTGTAGACACTTCCGTCGGAGGTCTAGTTGCCTTCAAAATTTTTTTCATGTTTGGAATTTAGTCGCAAGCTCATAGCCACCTGCAAAATGTGCTGAAGACAACATTTTAAATATTACAGGGGGCCCGAAGCTTAATTTTTTCTGTGCTCTTCGTGGCGAAGAAGATAAACAGGTCATGCTCCTCTACACAGCTAATCAGTACAATGTCCCACGCAGGCCGAAGGTAGAGCCAATTACTCCTCATCCAGGCGGCTTCGATTCGGCTTAGCAAGCCGGAAGAAGTAAACAGTGAACCAGGCCGCTAAAAACTGATTAAAGCGTAGAAATGTCCCGGACCCGAGCTCTGTCCCTGGATTGATAGTTACAGAAGAAACAGAACGGGAACAATCCGGCCCTGATGGCAACTGTCTGGTCTCGGTTAATGGAAATCGCCCCCAAAAACACGAAAGGCTCACTTCAGAATTGACACTTTCGACTGAAGATCGCTCGCTACAGAAGCCAGACTCTCTGAACTCCTCAATGAACTCAATCGGAGACGAAAAAGCCGACTGATGAGCATATGAAGCACGTTGATGGGAGCGCAGCGATTTTCCTCAGCAAACGTCATGACACTTCTGTTGTTGGAGCGGTCGGCTTCGTAGTTCATAGCAAAAACACAACAGTTGCGAGTAGAATCACACAACTGCCTACGACTATGACAACCCAAGTTAGAGAAAGGCCACCTTCATTTATACTTGAGGAAACTTCGGGTTTCCTACACGGGAAATCGGTCAACAGTAATAAAATAAGCGCAGAATTCCATAAATATGTACTCCCACGAAAATACTATCGCGCTGATAACGGACCGATTTAACCGCTACCTATAAACCGGATCAACTGTGCTAGCTAGCACTGTTCAGACACGCCCATGGATGTAATATTTGTAATTGATACAACGACGGTCAATCATTATTAACATTGTGGCTTCCCATGAGCCATTGCTTTTCTATTTTTATTATTATTAATGTTATAACTTATTTGTATTTTATACTTGCCTCGTTTATAAAAATAAGGTTTAATTACCCAAGTTTGAGGTGACAAATTATCAATACCGAGACTGTGGACCAAGTCAGGGATAACTATCATCTTCAAGAAAGGTGATAGATACTTCCTGGAGAACTACACGCCAATCATGGTACTACCTATTCTATGCAAGACTTTCACAAAATGCATCTTGAATAGAATCAGGAGTAAACTAGAAGCCAATCAACCTGTAGAACAAGCTGGGTTCCGCAAGGGCTTCTCAACAGTGGATCACATCCACTCTGTCCAAAGACTGCTAGAAGTGGGACGAGAATCCCACTCACACTTGTCTTCGTTGATTTCAAGAAGGCGTTCGACAGTGTTGAGCATTCAGCGGTGTGGCAGAGCCTAAGAGACCAAGGCGTTGAAGAAGCGTATATCCAGCTACTCCAAAGTTGTTACTCTGACTGTTCCACAAGCATCACGCCATTCCATCGACAGGTAGAGATACCTGTTCGAAGAGGAGTAAGGCAAGGTGACCCAATCTCGCCGAACCTTTTCTCCGCGTGCCTGGAGCAAGTTTTCCGTGAATTGTCTTGGAATCAATTCAAAAACGACTCAGAAGACAATACGAACACTCCAGGATTACGAGTGAATGGCCGCAACCTCACACACCTGCGGTTTGCAGACGACGTCGTGCTCATAGCGCACAGTCCGCAAGCGGCATCAAAGAAACTAAGCGAAATGGTTGCGAGATGCGAACAAGTAGGGCTTCATATTAACGCTGGAAATAACGCCAAAGTTACACTAACGCACCAGAATTCGGCCAACATCATTAATGATGTTGACGAATACGTGTACCTTGGAAGACTACTCACCCCCCAAAAACCAGCTAGTCAAGGAGATCTTCCGAAGAAGAAGAGCAGCTTGAGCCGCCTTCAATGGAATCAAGAACACCACCTTGGCCTCACGTTATCACAACAACGTGAACAAGACCTTCATCGAGAGGACATCCGCATCATGTCTAAAGTTCGGGACCCCCTACACCACATCACGAAGAGGAAGATGACACGTTACTAGAAGAACAGATGTAAGATGGACTACTTTTCTAACGGAGTGGCGGCCGTGGAATTGGACCCGGCCAAGAGGAAGGCCTCCCATGAGATGGTCGGACTCGCTTCGGAAGGAGATCACTAAATTTTAAAAACACGAAAAAATGGGAAATATAGAAATCGGACAGCTAGAAATGCTTTCCAACATATTTACACCTTATTGATTTTTGGAGAACACGCACCGATTTTTGACATGTATGAATCTGTACCGCTTGAATTTATGTGATACCAACATGCAAATTGGTATACCTTCTCAGGCAAATGAAAAAAAATATTTTGAGACAATTCTAAAATCTTATGAGGTTCGTTGAGAGGCTAACGTGTCTCTATAATATTTTAGATTTGTCTCAATAAACTTTAGGAAATCTCATAAGATTTTAGAATTTATCAATAAGTTTCAATGAATATTGTGAGACTTTAAAGTGTATCAATAAGTTTTAGATTTGTCTCAATAAACTTTAAAGTTTATCAATAAGTTTTAGATTTGTCTCAATAAACTTTAGAATATATCAATAAATTTTAGATTGTTCTCAATAAACTCTGTCCAATATTATGTAATATCATACGTTATCGAGCAATTTTCACACAAATAGAATGTAATAACATCCATAATAATTGAATATGTATGAACATTTCATTTATTACAATATTAATGCGAAATGAATATATTAATAATAAAAATCAGAAAAAAATAAATGAATCAATTTATTCTTTTCGCATTTTCTCCTTTTTCTGCGAATAACGCACAACGTTGCTATAAGGAATTCGTTGCATATATTGAAAGAAAATGTTGAACTTACAAATTTTGATGATTGAATTTGTCGTTTTTCGATTAATTTCATGAGTTTTTTGCGATAAAATGACTTCTTAATTAAATCCGGATTCGCGTTGAAACGCATTTTCAATGAAGTCACAATCTCGTGATATAGTTTATAGCTGAAAATTGCCAGTTTTAAAAAATAACTGAATGAGTCTAACTTTCTCAAAATACTATATCCAATCCCGTTTGTCTGTTCCGAGCACATGTTTCTCTTGATAACGTGATAAATGTGCTCATGCGCTTGCGTGCTTATTGCCGACAGCTGACCACACCGCCTGACATTACTGTACAAATGGTATATAAGTTGCTGAAACAATAAATACAGTAATCATTAGTATTATTTCTTATATCAACGACAATAGCATGATGCTACAACGTTCAATAACTCTTAAAATTGCAAAAAAAAAACGACTTACGTGCACTTTTGAACCAGAAAACAATCGAGGCGCCCCATCTAAAATTAGAATTTCTAATAATTTGCAAATACCTGCGATCTGAAATAAAAATTTTCTATTATGTACATAGCTAACGATCCCATATTACTTTGTTTGGTAATGTTGTATTTGTAACTAAGCGAGTCGGTGACACCATCCATCGGTAGCAGGCATGTATAAGCAACACAACAGCTGAACCTAACGGAGGGATGGTTCCGATCATGGCGTTAGAAACAATTTTCACTTCAAAAATCTTCAAAGGATGATAATTGCAAGTGGTAAATTAACTTACACTAGCTTTTTCGGACCTATTAATGTCATTGAATTTTCCTGATAGCGACTTTACCGAAGATGGCAGTCTCGCTTTCACATCAATAGCTTCGCATCGAAAAATATTTATTTCGTTTTTAACGAAGACTTCTAAAAGACAATCTTCAATTTTTAAATGCTGAAAAAGGAGAGACATAATTGAAGTACCTTTTATTATACGTGTTCCCTCGTGAAAAAGGTGGAAAATATCCATGGCCGTGATCCACATGGGCACCTGCTCATTGAATTTGCTGTATTTACCTCGTTCCTTAAATCTATCGGCCAATGTTTCTGGAATATTTGTTCCACACTTTTCCCGATCTTCTAAAATATCGAAATCATTAGAAACTGAAGTATAATTGTAATTAATTGTAATAATTGTGCGTGTTTTTAAAATTCATGAACCTGTTCATGCAATGACATGTTTAGACACAACTGTTTCAAATTCAGCATGTAAAACAATGCAGATTTAAGGTAGTGTTAAACATTTATTATAAAAACTTGCATTTCATGAATACGTCCATCACTGAAGTGAAGAAACTATTACCAAAAGCTAAAAAAAACGGAAGGAACATCAAAAACATAAATTATTTATTGGAATTTAGGAGATCTTAAAAAGAGACGCCGCAAATTGCGTCAGTGGAAGTCATAAGGGCCCTATTCAAATTTTAAAGTCTCACAATATATTGAGATACTTTACACTTTCTCAAAAGATTTAATTTACAAATTCCAAATTTTTAAAATTTATTGATTCTCAATAAGTTTTAGAAAGTATCAATAGACTTTAGAATTTCTCAAAATATTTTAGAGTTTATCACTGAATATTTGATTCTCAAAATATTTTATTTGATTTGCCTGAGTTGGTAATTTTACTTGCTTTAATTCTAGTGGGTCTCAAAATTTCGATATTATCGCTCGATGATTAAAAAGGGGCTTGGTGGCTTTTCTAATTCAGCATCTCAGGTAAATCGAATAAAATATTTTGAGATTCATTGAGAAACTAAAGTGTCTCTATAATATTTTAGAATTTTCTCAATAAACTTTAGAAATTATTATAAGATTTTTGAATTTATTGAGATAATTTAGAATTTGCTCAATAAATTTTTAGAAAATCTTATATGATTTTAAAAAATATTTTTAAGTTTAGCTATTCTCAATAAGTTTTAGAAAGTATCAATAAACTTTAGAATTTCTCAAAATATTTTAGAGTTTATCATTGAATATTTGATTCTCAAAATATTTTATTTGATTTGCCTGAAATCGTAATATGTGAAATATAGTGAATATGAAATGAGCGCTTGATTTGATTTTCGAAGTTCACCGACACTTTCCTCGTTGCCTCGGCACTCAGCCAATATATTTTTTATTTTTGTTCTGTCGTTTGACGCTGACAATATTTTGTCTCGGCGATGGTACCTCGACGATGCTTTCACTCAGGTAAATCGAATAAAATATTTTGAGATTCATTGAGAAACTAACATGTCTCTATAATATTTTAGAATTTTCTCAATCAACTTTAGAAATTATTATAAGATTTTAGAATTTATTGAGATAATTTAGAATTTGCTCAATAAATTTTAGAAAATGTTATAAAATTTTAAAAAGTATTTTTAAGTTTAGCGATTCTCAAAAAGTATCGATAAACTTTAGATTTTTTCGAAATATTTTAGAGATTATTATTGAATATTTTATTCTCAAAATTTTTTATTTGATTTGCCTGAGCACTCAGGTAAATCGAATAAAATATTTTGAGATTCATTGAGAAACTAACGTGTCTCTATAATATTTTAAATTTGTCTCAATAAACTTTAGGAAATCTCATAAGATTTTAGAATTTATCGAGATAATTTAGAATTTGCTCAATAAATTTTAGAAAATCTTATAAGATTTTAAAAAATATTTTTAAGTTTAGCTATTCTCAATAAGTTTTAGAAAGTATCAATAAACTTTAGAATTTCTCAAAATATTTTAGAGTTTATCATTGAATATTTGATTCTCAAAATATTTTATTTGATTTGCCTGAGCATTTCTTCAATTGTTTCGCGCACATAAAAATCAATCAAAATCAAATCAAATATTTTGAGAATCAAATATTCAAAAAAAAATTTAAAATATTTTTTTATGTATATTGACACTTTATAAAACTTGAAACTCAATAAAATTAAAAAAAAAAACTCAATAAAATTAAAATTACATTTTATAGTCTTATAACAACTCGCAATTTTTTAAAAATCTGAATTTCCTTAAATTTGAAAGTCTATAAAAATATGAAGATTTCAAAACTGTTTTCAAAAAATAAAACTTCTTACATATCCACCATATCCAAAATTAGCAAACATTTTAACAAGCTTCTCTGCTTTTTCGTCGATATTTTGCTCCGTTCGAATTTCTATTGCCACTTTTATTTATTTCGGTCGCAGGTTTTACTGTAAATGTATATTCCCTTTAAATTTCAATTCTTCTTCAATTTTTTCTTCATTTTTTTAGGAACAACCACCATACTTCCGAACGGAGCAAAATATCGACGAAAAAGCAGAGAAGCTTGTTAAAATGTTTGCTAATTTTGGATATGGTGGATATGTAAGAAGTTTTATTTTTTGAAAACAGTTTTGAAATCTTCATATTTTTATAGACTTTCAAATTTAAGGAAATTCAGATTTTTAAAAAATTGCGAGTTGTTATAAGACTATAAAATGTAATTTTAATTTTATTGAGTTTTTTTTTTAATTTTATTGAGTTTCAAGTTTTATAAAGTGTCAATATACATAAAAAAATATTTTAAATTTTTTTTTGAATATTTGATTCTCAAAATATTTGATTTGATTTTGATTGATTTTTATGTGCGCGAAACAATTGAAGAAATGCTCAGGCAAATCAAATAAAATATTTTGAGAATCAAATATTCAATGATAAACTCTAAAATATTTTGAGAAATTCTAAAGTTTATTGATACTTTCTAAAACTTATTGAGAATAGCTAAACTTAAAAATATTTTTTAAAATCATATAAGATTTTCTAAAAATTTATTGAGCAAATTCTAAATTATCTCAATAAATTCAAAAATCTTATAATAATTTCTAAAGTTTATTGAGAAAATTCTAAAATATTATAGAGACACTTTAGTTTCTCAATGAATCTCAAAATATTTTATTCGATTTACCTGAGATGCTGAATTAGAAAAGCCACCAAGCCCCTTTTTAATCATCGAGCGATAATATCGAAATTTTGAGACCCACTAGAATTAAAGCAAGTAAAATTACCAACTCAGGCAAATCAAATAAAATATTTTGAGAATCAAATATTCAGTGATAAACTCTAAAATATTTTGAGAAATTCTAAAGTCTATTGATACTTTCTAAAACTTATTGAGAATCAATAAATTTTAAAAATTTGGAATTTGTAAATTAAATCTTTTGAGAAAGTGTAAAGTATCTCAATATATTGTGAGACTTTAAAATTTGAATAGGGCCCTTATGACTTCCACTGACGCAATTTGCGGCGTCTCTTTTTAAGATCTCCTAAATTCCAATAAATAATTTATGTTTTTGATGTTCCTTCCGTTTTTTTTTAGCTTTTGGTAATAGTTTCTTCACTTCAGTGATGGACGTATTCATGAAATGCAAGTTTTTATAATAAATGTTTAACACTACCTTAAATCTGCATTGTTTTACATGCTGAATTTGAAACAGTTGTGTCTAAACATGTCATTGCATGAACAGGTTCATGAATTTTAAAAACACGCACAATTATTACAATTAATTACAATTATACTTCAGTTTCTAATGATTTCGATATTTTAGAAGATCGGGAAAAGTGTGGAACAAATATTCCAGAAACATTGGCCGATAGATTTAAGGAACGAGGTAAATACAGCAAATTCAATGAGCAGGTGCCCATGTGGATCACGGCCATGGATATTTTCCACCTTTTTCACGAGGGAACACGTATAATAAAAGGTACTTCAATTATGTCTCTCCTTTTTCAGCATTTAAAAATTGAAGATTGTCTTTTAGAAGTCTTCGTTAAAAACGAAATAAATATTTTTCGATGCGAAGCTATTGATGTGAAAGCGAGACTGCCATCTTCGGTAAAGTCGCTATCAGGAAAATTCAATGACATTAATAGGTCCGAAAAAGCTAGTGTAAGTTAATTTACCACTTGCAATTATCATCCTTTGAAGATTTTTGAAGTGAAAATTGTTTCTAACGCCATGATCGGAACCATCCCTCCGTTAGGTTCAGCTGTTGTGTTGCTTATACATGCCTGCTACCGATGGATGGTGTCACCGACTCGCTTAGTTACAAATACAACATTACCAAACAAAGTAATATGGGATCGTTAGCTATGTACATAATAGAAAATTTTTATTTCAGATCGCAGGTATTTGCAAATTATTAGAAATTCTAATTTTAGATGGGGCGCCTCGATTGTTTTCTGGTTCAAAAGTGCACGTAAGTCGTTTTTTTTTTTGCAATTTTAAGAGTTATTGAACGTTGTAGCATCATGCTATTGTCGTTGATATAAGAAATAATACTAATGATTACTGTATTTATTGTTTCAGCAACTTATATACCATTTGTACAGTAATGTCAGGCGGTGTGGTCAGCTGTCGGCAATAAGCACGCAAGCGCATGAGCACATTTATCACGTTATCAAGAGAAACATGTGCTCGGAACAGACAAACGGGATTGGATATAGTATTTTGAGAAAGTTAGACTCATTCAGTTATTTTTTAAAACTGGCAATTTTCAGCTATAAACTATATCACGAGATTGTGACTTCATTGAAAATGCGTTTCAACGCGAATCCGGATTTAATTAAGAAGTCATTTTATCGCAAAGAACTCATGAAATTAATCGAAAAACGACAAATTCAATCATCAAAATTTGTAAGTTCAACATTTTCTTTCAATATATGCAACGAATTCCTTATAGCAACGTTGTGCGTCATTCGCAGAAAAAGGAGAAAATGCGAAAAGAATAAATTGATTCATTTATTTTTTTCTGATTTTTATTATTAATATATTCATTTCGCATTAATATTGTAATAAATGAAATGTTCATACATATTCAATTATTATGGATGTTATTACATTCTATTTGTGTGAAAATTGCTCGATAACGTATGATATTACATAATATTGGACAGAGTTTATTGAGAACAATCTAAAATTTATTGATATATTCTAAAGTTTATTGAGACAAATCTAAAACTTATTGATAAACTTTAAAGTTTATTGAGACAAATCTAAAACTTATTGATAAACTTTAAAGTTTATTGAGACAAATCTAAAACTTATTGATACACTTTAAAGTCTCACAATATTCATTGAAACTTATTGATAAATTCTAAAATCTTATGAGATTTCCTAAAGTTTATTGAGACAAATCTAAAATATTATAGAGACACGTTAGCCTCTCAACGAACCTCATAAGATTTTAGAATTGTCTCAAAATATTTTTTTTCATTTGCCTGAGAAGGTATACCAATTTGCATGTTGGTATCACATAAATTCAAGCGGTACAGATTCATACATGTCAAAAATCGGTGCGTGTTCTCCAAAAATCAATAAGGTGTAAATATGTTGGAAAGCATTTCTAGCTGTCCGATTTCTATATTTCCCATTTTTTCGTGTTTTTAAAATTATTATCTTCGACTTTTTCTATTTCAATGTCGTTTTGGCCGTTTTCGATTGATTTTTCAGAACGAAAAAAAAAACATTTTTTGGTATAGTCCAATTTGGGACTGGCTCCAGACTCTCAAAATCGAAGCTCTCGACGGGCCAGAGTTTTTAGTCCCGACATTTCAATGGCAAAAAAAAAAATTCGGTCATTGGAGAAATCGGAACAGTCATATATTTTTCTCAACAGCCTTGATTGACAAAACCGTAATGCGGCATTTTAAAGGGATTATAAAAAACTCAAATATTGAATTAATGCGACTATCGAATGCTCATAATGGCACATAACAAGATTTATGCACATTGGTGCCTTCATTCCGGAAGGAAAAAATAGAGCCCGCACAACTTTTCGCGTGCGCCTTTGAAAATAAATAGCAGACAATTACGATATATCCCGTCAATTTTTTGTAATTTTCGACGTGTGTTCATAGGGAATTCAAATGAAAAAAATTGTTTTTTTTTTTTTAATTTTTTTTATTGCATGAACCCATAAATTGAAATTTGAGTTGCCGCCTCGAAAAAGTGCGATGGTCCACAATTATTCCTGTCCTTTGGTGATAAACTTACTTGCAGGAATCACTAGTTTATAATGCCAATACGCTAGAAGACGTATGGTGGAATGACTGTTTCGAAAACTGTGTGAAAAGGAAACACGATATTGTGGTTATTTGGGAGAACAAGACTTCGGTACTATCTATTTTTCATGTAAATCTCGGTAATTTTTATTGTCCATTTCTTGCAGGTTGTCTGTGAGACCCTGGTATTGGCGAGAAAACCAGATCAGTTGAGGTTTTCTGCTGCACAAGTGCTCTCTATTTCGTATTATAATTCTTGCTGAATAATGAACTATCAAAATGAAATCGTTTTTGTTGCTAGTTTTTTTTATATCATAAAATTGTTAGATTAAAGATTACTGTAGGTTCTAAAAGTATATTGGAAACACCTTAAAATATAAAGCAGTGAAAAATTATTTTCAAAATTCACGATAGGTTTTCGTTCATTCTTTTTTCGGTATACTGCTCCAATAGCATTGGTTTCAATTGTTGGCAATTGAGTATATTTTCATATTCTTTATTTAAAAAAATACTTAAACTGCTAAAAATATAGCAAATATCCCGTATTTTCCGATTTTTTAAACAGGGACAATTTTTCCAGAAAATTCTTTCTCGCACATCCCACGGTAAACATCCTTTTTTATTAGCAAGCAAACGACAACAACCAGGTTTTCCGAATGTTGGAAACGCCAAGCTGATCTAGCGCCGGTAAATGCACTTTTCCATGTCCTTTAGATATTTGTTTTATTTTTTGGCTCCTTTGTACGCCAATGGAACAATTTGAAGGATGAGGACGCAAAAATTGAGTAAGAATTTATTCGTATTTGTGAATTTACATTTTCGAGTTTCAGCAAATCTTCCCCAGTTACTGAATAAGATCGATAAACATATAGAGCCGCTGGGACCGATTGAATGTGAGCAACCAGGTCTGAACATTAGTGACAACGAGGTACGTGATCCGAGCTCTTCAAAAGGCGTAGGATCGGCGGTATTAGGACAGTCGAGTTCAAAAAGACAAGCTAGAATTGAAAGGAAAAAAGTGAAGGTGTAAAAAAAGTTGTGATTGCTGAAGGTTGTGCAAATGGTTACAGCTTCTTAAGCGAACGTCGTCACGAAAGGAAAATGACACTCGATCGAAAAATTTGCCGATTATTCTAAGATGGAAGCTCGTCTGTCTCAGACAGCTGAAACAATCAATTCGAAGGCAATTGGATGCGGATGTTTACAGAATTGAAAGGAAAAGTGGAAGAAGATAATCATTTGATCGAATCCCATGCCGGTTCAAGCGAATTGAAAGAAAGCGGGACTGAAGTAATTACAAAGACACCTATTTATTATATATCGTAGAAAAACACCTATTACATACTTGTCCGGAGTACAGAAGTAAATTTTTTTTGCAATTTTAAATTCTAAACTTTAGTTTTAAGTTCTTTCGTCTTCATTGCCACAAATAATGAAAGTCTCATATTATTATGCACCCAAGTTTCTGCTCCGCGCCCAAATTTTTGCTACATTTTCAAATATTCTTTTGCACCCATTTTTAAACTCGCCTTTTTTGCTGCTTTTTTCAATTTGCTACCAATTTTATACTACCGACGAAATTTGAATTACGCGGGGTGTCATTTAATTAGTCCCGCAAACCAAAATCAGCTCATACTTATTAAAGAAATAGGAGAGCAAAAAGAAAGCTGATGTTGCGGTTGTTATCCATGCGGTCACTCGTACAACTGTAGTGGAGAAAAAGGAGGATCCGGAGTTAGCGACTAAAGCTCCAACGCAAGTAAGTAGATTCGTTTTCTGCATCAAAATGGGATTTTTATGATGCGAATGAAACAAAAATGTACGAATCTTGCAGGTGCCGGCCGCCTCAACCCACACACTAGTTCGAAGTTCGAGCGTCACCATAGCGGTTGGCGCAAGACGGTACACTAGTCAAAAACAATGGTAAGGCCCATTTTCCAGTTAGCAACGGCTAAACGGAAGTTTAATAACGCGATCCTACGTTTAAAGGAAGGCCACCTTGAGCCGGTAGACGTCCCGCCCCCAATTCAGTATCGGCCGCAAAATTCGTTGGTCCGCAATTGCGCAAGGTGCTCAGACTTTTTCGCGATGATAATAGCTCTGATTACAATGGGAAGTTAACTTTTGAAATGAAAACAAATCTATTTCTAGAAAACTAAACAACAATTCAAAAGAAACCCATCTTCCAAAATAAAAAAAATCATACTTGCGACGAGGCGGGTGGGACTGAAAATTTTACCCATAAAAATAAATAGTATGTTAGAGATTCACTCAAGTATGGGCATCATGCACCCGTGGAAGCTTACAGAACACATTTATAGCATTTCCATTACCTTTTTTAAAGAGGGCGAAAAACCGAAAATTAGCTTACCTTAGGCCCATTCATGTGAAAAACATCTTTAAACTAGTCAATATCGCGAAAAACCAAAAACGAAAACTAATCACATTCACAGTTTTGCTAGAGCACTTTTGAAAGGGTTTAACACGATCCTCCCATTAAAAAAGACTTACCTCACTTATCTAGTAAATGATTAGAAGAAAAATTAAAAACAATAAACCAAATCAAAGAAAAAAGAAAAAGAAAACCAAAATTATCGTCCAATTTGTTTCAAATTTAGCGGCAATGCAGACCATCGAAAGTTTCTTTCTGCAAATATTTGAAATTGTTTTAGAAATTCGTTCTTTTATGTATTTTTTACTATCGAAATACAGAAAAAAGTCAGACATCAGACATCTCAAATTTTGATTCGTCATAAAAGATCTTCTATATATTATTTGGCTACCGTGTCTGTTTGTTCCACCCATTTACTAAAAATAACATTTTTATGAACACACGGTCAGAATTTGTCGGGGCGAATTACTGTAGGATTACGGTATCTAGCGAACAACGAAAAATGTTTGTACTTTTCAGGAATTGTTGGAGCCGTGACCTCGACACGTCACGTGACACACCACGTGGCACACGTTTCATAGGAGCGATATAAAAACCCCTTTTTACGCTCAATAATCAGTTATTCATAGTTGTGTCTAATAAATATATTCTCTACGTTGGCTCGTTCACAAGGACACAACAACTGGCGATCAGGAACACAACAACTGGCGATCAGGATCTACGCACCATGGACGTCAACACAGTCAAACTGCTCTTGGCAGAGCAAGCGAAGCAGCACCAAGACTTCGTTCGAGAAATCACCAAACTGCTGATGGAGGGACGACCAGGCACTTCACCAACCGCTCCCGCACAACCAAACACCCAAACAGGGCTTATCGACTCGCTGACGACTCGACTACCGACATTCTCCTTCGACCCGGATGAAGGAACCACATTCGAAATCTGGTATTCACGGTACGAGGACATTCTGCGACTGGATGGATCAACATTGGACGACGGCACCCAAACCAGGATCATCCTATCAAAGCTCGATGCCCCCGCTTTCGCCAAGTACGCCGACAACATCCTGCCAAGGAAACCATCGGATCTGACGCTCGAAGAGACCATCACCCGGCTCAAGACTCTCTTTGGACACTCGAAGTCTGTATTCCGACGCCGATTCGAATTTCTGCAATCGCAATTCACTGGTTCGGATCTTGTTCAATACACTGGCCAAATCAAGAGGAAGTTCGCGCAAGCAGAATGGGCAACGACGACGCCGGAGCAAACCCAGATTCTCGTCTGGATCATGGGTCTCAACGGACCGGAATTCATGGACGTACGCACCCGGGCTCTGCAGCAACTGGAGTCAAAGCCGAGCATCACTTTGGACGAATTGCAAGCGGACGTACTGCGCATTCTTGGAATCAAGGACGACGCGAAACTCCTCAATTCGCCAACAATCAAAGGACTTCATCACGACCACCAGCACATCTTTGCTATGTCGAGAGAGGACCACCACCAACAACGATCAACGACGTCACGAAGAACCTCGACCCCGAAGGCGAGGACACCCGAACCACAACCAGAACAGCGAACAACGCAGCAGAAGCCACCATCACCATGCAGACATTGTGGAGGACCTCACTGGAATGCTGACTGCAACCGCAACCGAACGGACAGCAGACGAAACCCAGAATCCCGCCGGGAACGCCAAGGATCCCGCAGAGGACGTCAAGGAGGACATCTGGGACTCATCTCAGTCAACCACGCATGGATCAACAAGAGCAACCGGATCTTCAAGAACGTGAACATCAATGGAACCGACGTCAAGATGCAATTGGACACTGGCGCCGATATCTCGCTAGTCTCAACAAAGGATTGGATTCGACTTGGGAAACCATCGCTCGAGCCTGCCAACGTCAATCTGAAAGCCGCTAACAACAACAGGATTCGCCTCAAAGGACGGTTCAACTGCAAGTTCATCATCAATGGACAACACGGATCCGGATATTGTCATGTAGCCGATACTGCCACACTCCTCGGACTGGATTGGATCCAGCACATTCCCCGCTCTCTCTTGCTCACGGACGATGCCGCTGCCGACGCACTCTCTCATCTCATATCGGAACATGCCCGCACTATGGAGAACGAAGATCGAGTCATTGCCGCCGTCGAAGCTGAAGTCATCGCCGATCGGACCGAACGCTGCTCGAACCTGCCCTTCACCGCCGACCAGGTTCGTCATCACACCCGCATGGAAACGCTTCTCCAAGAACAAGGATCGCGAAGCCGGTCAGACTACCACAGATCAATTCATCCCGAAACACCTATGTTTCGAACTAGCGAGGGAGATGTTGGAGCCGTGACCTCGACACGTCACGTGACACACCACGTGGCACACGTTTCATAGGAGCGATATAAAAACCCCTTTTTATGCTCAATAATCAGTTATTCATAGTTGTGTCTAATAAATATATTCTCTACGTTGGCTCGTTCACAAGGACACAACAACTGGCGATCAGGAACACAACAGGAATAATGTGTTGGGTTCTACCACATAGAAGAGCGAGAATTATAGCTTGATTCGAACTACGGTAGAAACAGAAAAACGAAATGTTGTCTGCGTCGCTCATTTATCTTTCGCCTCTTTTTGCTAAAAGTAAAGTTTATACTGCCGCAGTGTGCCAAAAACCGTTTCGAATCGTAAATTTAACCAGCGGGATTTGAGTGGCTATGCCGGGCATAACACTTTTTTTAATTACTTCAACTTTTCGATTCTACGGTCTGTTTCAGAATAAAAATTGTGTTTTTTACTTGATTTCAATCAAACAAGTGAAAAAATCGAAATAGAATATCTAAATATCTATGACAGAAAAATCAGATTCAGTCCGATCCACCACGTCGAAAGTATGTTATAACATCAAATGTATTTTGGAGTTAAGCTCTGATTCAATTTTCAATTTGAAAACTAATTAGAATGCTCTAATTAACAAGGCTTTTAATGAACGATGGAACAGAACTCGTCAATTTTCGTCAGTCATAGCAAAAACAATATTTCCAACTTTTGAAAAATACCTCACTTAAAAATATCTTCATTCCCTATTTTACGTTATTTTCTTTCTTCTTCGTGTATACCTGAAAATCTATTGATGCTAAACGGTTTTTTTTTTTCAAATTATTGAAACCATACGGGCATCATCTGAAGCTGTGAGATTCCGATCGCCAGATATTTGAGTTTCAAAACGAAATTCTAAAAATGTTCTATCAATAAATGAACGAAATGATTGTTTACACTCTACCACTCGATTATGCCTAGGGTGTGACCCATCTTCCAAATCTGAAATTCAACATTTAATTTTTGAAATAAAGGGAAAATCGTCACTGTAATTGCACTTCGATCCGCTCACATGTTTCATTAAGTTTCAAAATTTTTCGATCTGAAACAAAATATTTAAAATAAAGGTTAAAGAAGTAAAAAATGTCACTGTTTGCAGTCCTGTCCTGCCATTAATTTTCGTGTTGGTCATGTCATCGCACGGTGTTCATGAAAAATTTTAATTAATTGAATTATAATTAAAAGTAACTTTCTTTTGATTATTATCAACATTTTAAGCGTTTAATTAATGGCGTTGCGTTTTTAGTGAAAAAAGTAAACCTTTAAAAATGTGTTGCCAATTTGGCGGTCCCTTCATCGAATAGTCCCGACGCCACTCCACCGTGTGCGCCTAGACTTCCCCAGGCATTACCCTCCTGGGTCGGACCCTATGGGCCACCGAAGCGGGACGTTGGTCCGCGTCTCGTGGCACGAGAACGCGGCGTCCGTGCGGGCTCTCTCAAATCCGACTCAACGAATGTTCTCGAGACACGCTCACAGCGGTTCGGAACCTTCGATTTCGGGACACAGGGAAATCGCAACATTCAAAATATTTTTTAATTTTAACAAACTTTGTTGAAAACTGTTTTTAAAAAAACAAAAAAGAAGAAGAAAGCACTTACATGAATATTTATTAGACACTTATCGTCGAATGAATAGCTCAACCAAAATATTCTGAGTAAAATTGGTCTGAAAATAAATACTTTGTTATTTTCTATAGAACAAAAAGCAAAAACTTAAAGAAAATTTATAAAAATTTGACAACAATCACCATGAAAGTAAAAATGAAACACGACGGCAATAAAAACGTGGCGTTTTGATTACTGTAATCATTTTTCGTAAGCAACTAAAATGACGACATATTGCGGAATTTCTTTAATTTTTCTAAATAAACTCGTTTGAACTAGTTTCTTTCGTTCTTTTGATATTTTGGTTAATTTAGCTAAACCTCCTAATTACCTTAATAATTCTTAGTAATGTAGTTGTTTCCAGATCTCTTCATCAAAATAATGGACGACACAAAACACTGGTAAAATTTGGTAAATGAATTAAAATGAAACCACGTTGGTTTTGATATTTTTTATATTCACGTGATAATTTGTCTTTTAAGAATTAACTGCCTAAAAATTGAATAAATTTTACATAATATATGGTTTTTTTTCCAAGAATTGCACGATATTTGCCAAGAATTTTTTATTACTGCTTCTCCGCTATCGATTTTTTACTATCATGATCCGGGCACTCATTTTTACATCACATATTTGATTTTAACTAAAATGTTGTAATTTAATTAAGATGGTGTAATTTCCGTCTGTTAAAAAAATTTTTTTTTGGGTAAGGTTAAAAAAAATAAAAATGCTAATATTCTTATTTCTTTGCTCTCAAGGGCTCGAAATTTACGCAGAAAATCAATTCAAATTAATTTTTTTTCAGAAAGAGACGTTTTACAGGCAGTTCATTTCTTATTTTCCAAGCCTAACTGTTTTTCTTTTAACTTTTCGTCCTGAAAAATACGAAAATCGAAAAAAATGCTGACATCTGGTTCGACCTTTTCGTTGCATCTGAGCATTCAATAATCCCCCAAAAACCACTATCCGATTGTGGAAAATCACAATCATCATCGTTATTTTCCGCTTACGGTATGGTTTCAATCGGCAAAAAACTGAAAAAAAAAAATAGAAAAGTTGACCTCGAATTTCGAAATAAATCGCGCAAATTCAAATAGAGACTCGGAGCAACATTTTCAAGATGTGAAATGTCAACTTTACCCCAATTTTTATGATTCTTAGTTTTCCGGAAATTTTATTTTTCGGCTCTGTTTACAACAATCTTTTTTTTTTAAATAGCCTTTGTTTTAGACTCTGTCTTGCTTTAAATGTTAACTATTTTACCACATTTATTGCCATTGTATTTTTCCCGTCTATTATCATCTATCCTTCATCCTTTCTTAACTTCGGTTTTTGTAAAATTAATTTTTTTAACTGTGGACATTTTGCTGGATGCCTCACAATTTTCAGTTTGGTGTGGCGGCGATTCAAACAAGGTCCCAATCATATTCTCGATCATATTCGCTGTTTTGTGTTTTATAAAAGCAAAAACCTTGTCATCAATTATTTTGGTTTTTCCAAAAATCACCTCTATTTTTGCGACATCGGTGATGATGAAAAAGATCAACAAATGCGTCAGTGAACGTTAGCATTGGCTCATTTCGAATCGTCAGTTAATTTTTCGGACTTTCTAATTTTTTGCCTCATATCGTTGTTACCTCGGTTCAAATACGTATTATAATTGAAAACAATAATCTTATCACAATTTAATGTTTGAGGTTTTTTTAATTACTTAAATAATCTTTTGCAGCATTTTTTGCCGATTTCCACAATGATTGGGACATTGACAACAGAAATGAATGCATTAAAATTAATCAGCTCAACTTCTCGGGTACTGATCACGAAAAGATTTATGCCAGCTCGGGGAACAAAACCTTTACCGCGTTATTTATGGGACATGGATCATTTGAACGAGATAACAGGCGGAAAATACACACATAAACCACTGAGAGTTAATAAGTTGGTCAAAAACAAGATCTTTTTATTCAATTAAGTTTTTAGGCTTGGAGGTCGCGATCCTGAAACTGGTCGGAAAGTTAATCAGCACATTGGCGGAGGAGTCAAGTTCGATTATTTCATGATCGACTATCATAGACGAGGCCCGACTGGAGCGGGCGAAAAATACGATGAAAGAGTTCTGGAGGTTCGCAGAGATCCCAACAGAACGTGTCATATTGCGCTTGTCGCTGGTCTCAACACGAAACGATGGATTCTTGCCACTGAAAATATGAAGTATTTCAAAAGTGAAGTGTGAAAGCTATCGTTAAAAATTAAATTCCAGAGCTGGCGATATCATTTCTACCACCGGACATTTACCGGAAAATCCCGTAATTGGAATTGAAGGAAATGCGTATCCGATTGGTTCACTCGCTGCAGGGACCCTTGTAAATTGTATAGAACGATACCCAACAAACGATTCGGAAGTGTTTGTGAAGGCCGCTGGTCTCGCAGCGACAATTGTACGACACCAAGGAGATTTCACAGTAGTTAAGGTATAATTCAAATGAAAGAAAACTACTGAATTTGAGACAAAATTAATAATAAATATTGAAAATTATTTCACTATTATGGTTAACGATGATAGTGTTTATTTATTTTCAGCTTCCTCACAAGCATGAGTTCTCACTTCATCGAACGTGTATGGCAACAGTTGGACGATTATCGCATGCTGATATTGATGGAAAGATTTTCGGATCTGCCCAAATGCATAGAAGGTTTGATTGAACCAAGATTGTCAAATTTCGGATCTGGGAGAAAATTTTTGTAGGCCCAGTCGCCCCAAAATAGGCAATAAGATAATAAGCACTTCAGTGTTCTCTTTTTTTGTTGTCAATTGTCAGTGGTTTAGCAATTCTGATGATATATTAACTTCCACGTTATATATTCCAATTAAAATCAAGGTTCCATCCACAAATTAGAAATTGCCAAAAATTAGAAAAAATATCCAATAAAAATAATGATAATGTTTATATTTAACCAAAATTAACTGGCTGTTTTTCAGATTCGGATACAAAATGTCAAGCGGACTATTCCACAAGAAAGATGGCTATTTTGGTAGAAAAGTTCGTGCTCTTCCACCAGTTCGAGTCCTCGATACTCCCCCGGTCGAACCTCCGCCGAATCAGTCATTTACTTTGTCGAAATCGGATTTGTCGGGACTCCACGGACACGCAAAAGTGCATAATTTGTTGTCCAGCGGCTATTCGACACGAGACTATTTCGATTAGTCATTTTATTATTTAATTAGGACAGAAATCGGATTGTTGTTTTTGTTAATACATTATTGTTTTATACAAATGATTATTTTTTCTATTAATATGCTTATTAAAGCAATGAGCTACAGAAACTTTAAATATTAGAAAATGATTTATTCAATTTAATTAATCATGTCTGGAATGAATCAGAAAAACTACTATAAATTTGAATTTTGAAGTAGGGCTTTAAATTGAAACTTCTCTATTTCTTTCCTCTTTAATCATCATAAAGAGTAAATTCAAAATATCATGAAATAATTCATAAAAGAAGGCATTAATGAAAATTGTTTCAAAGGAACATTTAAAAATCAGCCCGAAAAATTCAAATTCGTAAGTTTGAAAATTATCGCAAATCGATATTCAAATTTAATAAAACTTGGTTGTTTTCTGTTTATACACTACAGTTGCGCTTTTTGAAGATCGCCAACATTCGACGTTCGCGTTTCGTGTTCTTCACCATATTCCTTCGCTCTCGACATTCCTGCTCCGTCGAGTTCTCATCCGAATAGAAGCCGATCTGAACATTTCAAAGAATTGAAGAGCCTTCTCAAAACGTAAAACCGACCGATGCGTCAGAAAGATCCGTCATTGATCCATCAGATTTGGCGATCGAGCTTATGTTGCCGTAATTGATTTTCGAGAACATCACTTTCGGACCGAACGTTTCCCATAGCTGAAATTCGCAATAGAATTCTCAAAATAGTTTTCATTCGATTTGACTCCTTTTTACTTTATGGAGATATGCATAAAATGTAATTTTATTGCATAAATAATCCCATAAATGATAAAATAATTTTTGATCACCGCCTAGTTTATTATATTATTTCTGTTCGATTTATCTCGCATTTTGAGACCTTTTAAAGGCGCATTACAACATTGTTCACTTTTCCCACAATTTTCAAATTTTCAATTGGCAATAAATTACTCTTACCGATTTCTCATATCGCGTCGTCGGCTTATTATTCGTACCCTTGGGATCCCAAGGAAAATTCGGAATGTTCGAGAATTCCGCTGCCACGTCGATCGGAATGCTATACGTCGGGCCTGTCCATTTTTGCACGAGCTGCGCCGGTTGGACCGTCTTATTATCGGCCACGTATCCAACTGACATTCTTCCAAAAAAAATTTGCATTCAAAATGTGAAAACGTGATTAGATATATTGTGGCAATTGAGAAAAACCCATTCATCATGAAAACAAGATCGGTACGAGGCATGCATTGTATTGTAAGAAACAAAATGAGACAAATCTACAGCAAGAATACAAAAAGTGGGACTAAGGCAAAAAATGAAAGGATTGTCGATTGCGAGTTTACTCGATTTTCCGGCAGCGATTTCTTCACCTTTTTCGTCAGTTTCAGGTGAGTTTCCTCATATTTTGCCTAAACAATCAAATTGCTTCTGCAACGGGTAAAATGACAAAAATTGGATTCAAAATGGATGAAAAATCATTCAGACAAAAGAAGTATCTATTTTCAACAATTTTTTGTCCATTTCCCAGTTGCTGTAAGCATAATTAAAACGCTTACAATTAGCAATTTCGCCAATTCCTCAAAATCTTCCATCTCAATCGAATTTCCATCGGTATCCGTCAGATGGCATTGTAAAAACTGAAGTTTCCCATTTACAAGAAGTGTGGTGTTCAGCGAGTTTTGCTCATTGATCGAATTGAGATTCTCCTCGACGAGTCCGGAAGCTTCCTCATCATCATCAATTAGCGAGTCAAGCAGTTTTCCATCACGAGGCTTAATTAATCAATATTTTCAATTGAAGTATAAGGTATATCAAAAAAAAAACCTTTCCGACACTTTTCGGCTTGCTCACATCAATTGAAATCTTCTCAGGGATTTTCAACTTGAATGTCTAAAACTTTTTTCTCAAAATTTTTAAAATGAAAACGCTTCAAAAATACATGATCTTTGCAATCAGCGGGCATAACAATATTAAGAATTTTGTCAAAATCATAACGTTCTCCATTTAACGAAACTGTCGATAGAATCGAGTCGAGGAAATTCTCGCCCATGCTGCATCTCTCTGACAAGTTGTCATGATAACAGCGAGCCAGGCATGTCGTGGAGCTGAAACAATTCCAGATTATTATCCAATAAAATTGGAAATTATCATGATAGTAAATTAAATAGAGTACTTGCACATATTCTCCATACTCAGAATCTCTTTTGGTTTGTTATGTGACGCTTTGTTGATGAAGCTTGCTTGAACAGCGCATTCATTCTCGCAATCCTGGTGCAAATCATCGGTGGCCATTTGAATGCATTCTAACTGTTCTGACATTTCTGAAATCATTTATTTAATTACTATAATTTATTTATTTATTTAATTACTATCGATATTCTCGATGCAGATGAACTTGAAGGCGTTGGTCATGACATCTGTGAACATATGCGAGCAACCAGAAATTTTCGCGCATCGCGTCGAATTTTTCATGTTTCTAAATCACGCAAAAAAGAGAATTGCTAGTGGGTTTTGAGGAAATTTACGCGCAAATATTCTTCATCGCTTGTTCGCTTTCTTTCGTTCGGAATACGACGTCCAGATTCCCAACATCTGGCATACAGCGACGAACACATGCAGGCATTTCAAATGAATACATGAATTGCGTTAAATTTACACGATTTTTTCCTTGAAAAGCTTCTGGAAAAAAAATGAAAAAATCGCCGAAATCGCTCAATTTCAGTAACTACCAAGCATGCTCGTCAAGAAATCCATCGACTCTTCATTTATATTGGTGAGCTGACTGTTACATGTGGAAATTACAAGCAGGATTAGTAATAATCGAAACATTTCTGCAGAAAAATGGATGAGGATTTTTAAGGGAAAATCGAAGAAAACTGTGAAAACACACAATTCAAATTCAACTGCTCCGCAATTTCCCGCCACAAATCTACCGTAACCTCTAGAAGAGGAAAGTGTAGATCTTAAAAACAATTCAAGGCCTAAAAAAAATATTTATATAAATTCCCGAAAAAAACTAAAAAAAAAGTGAATTGAGAGAAAACCACAGATCTATAAATGGAATCTATATTATTCAAATGTATATTATTTTACAATGGGCTTCCATATCCTCCACCGCCCGGTGTCTGAATTGTAAGAATATCCTGAGAAATAAATATTTTCATTTGAAATAAGCATATCAACATACTCCTGCTTCCATAATCATGCTCACTTTCGAACCAATGTTCATTAAGCGATCGCCGCGCTTCAAAAGATTCAAACCACGTGCTCCATTGCTTCCACCTTTCATTCCATAGGGTTGAAGGGCTCTAAAATTACAAACATTTTTAAAACCACTCAAAATTCAAACCTGCGTTCAGTGAGCAACGACATTGTCAACGGTCTGGCAAACTGTAAACTTCGTACAACTCCTTTACCGCCTTTCCATTTTCCTTCGCCACCGACACTTTCCGTCCTTAATCTCCATTCTCTCAAAATAACCGGATAACGGCTTTCGAGAATTTCGGGATCCGTGATTCGAGTGTTCGTCATGTGCGTGTGCACTCCACTGCGTCCATCGAAACCGTCGCCGGCTCCCGATCCGCCAGCAATCGTCTCGTAGTAGCCGATCGATTCATCGCCGAACACCAGATTATTCATGCAGCCTTGACTCGCGGCGACGACTTCGAACGCGCGGAAGATGACGTCGCATAGTCTCTGACTGGCTAGAACGTTGCCAGCAACCACTGGCGCGGTTGGAGAAGGGCTGAGAATCGTGCCGGGAGGAATAATGATCTGTTAAATTACTATTTTGGATAAAAGGGCATATTCGCAATGAGCATATTAAAACTTTTTAAATTATCCGTTTTTTATTATTATAACTTTTTTGCCAGAACCAAAATAATCAAAAATGGTTTTAAAAGACAGAAATTCTGGTGTCTCAAGGGCATATTTTTTCAGAACAATACATGTCTATAAGTGCTCAAAAATATATTATTTTTACCTGTACAGGCGCCAAACATCCATTATTCAGCGGTATATCTTTTCCGACAAGGCATCTCAAACAATAAGTGATCGCCGACATTGTGACCGCTTTCGGAGCATTGCACGAGCTCGCCGATTCAACTCCAGTTCCGGTAAAATCGAAAATCGCGCTACCCTAGAAGGATACACATTTTCGAATAATCATCATTTCTCCGTTAAAACCTGCTCAATGTCAATATCAATCGTCAAATGAATTTCAGTTCCATCATCCATAAAATCCGAAGCTTCAAGACGACTAGATCCCTTCTCCATTTGAACTCTCTTGCCAACCTAAATTTTGAAAGGAAATGGCAATTTTTAGACATTCAAACACCAACCTTTTTAAGCATATCGCGAACACTTTGTTCAGCGGTGTTCTGAATATGTCGCATGTAGGCATGTACGACATCCAGCGAATATTCCTCGATCAGCCCGCACACCAGCGAAATGCCCTTGTTGTTCGCGGCGATCTGCGCCTTCAAATCCGAAATATTGTCGGCGATGTTTCGGGCTCCCGAGCAATTCGCCACTTTGCCAGGTGCCGCGAGTGCTTCGATGAGCTTCTCCTCCTGGAAGACGCCGTTTTCGACGAGTTTGAACGAGATGAATGCGGCGCCTTCTTGATCGATATGAGTGGCATTCGGAGGCATACTGCCGGGGACAAGACCACCAATGTCGGCGTGATGTCCGCGATTCGCGATAAAGAACACCGGATGCTTCTGATCTTTGAAGAACACCGGTGTGATGACAGTGAAGTCTGGAAGATGGCATCCGCCGGCAATCGGATGATTCGCAAGAATCACATCGCCGTTCTTGATTCCATCAACGCCGAGGTGATCGATTTGAAATTTCACCGTGTACTGCATTCCACCAAGATGGACTGGAATGTGCGGCGCGTTCGCGATGAGACCTCCGTCGGGGGCAAACAGCGCACAAGAAAAGTCTAGACGCTCTTTGATATTCGTTGATATTGCGGTTCGCTGCAGGACCCGCCCCATTTGCTCGGCGATCGACATGAAACGATTGCTGAAAATCGCCAGTCGAATCGGGTCCACTTCAACGCCAATGTCCTTCTCGAAATCACGACCAATTTCCATTTCAATGTTGCCTTGTTTCGTGATTCTCACGCGACTATTCGGCTCCACAACTATTGTGCTATTGTTGTCAATTATAAGAGCTGGACCAGGTATCGAATGACCAGCGCGAAGGTCAGACAGTATGAAAACCGGTGTCTCAACATCGCCAGAATCGAAGTAGACGTTGGCGAGTTTTCTGGAAATTGGCTCGGCGACTGCTGGTGGGATTTCCTGCTCAGATGGGCAATTACATTTCCCAATAGATCGGATCCTACAGAAATATTTAATTAGATTTTCTTTCAAAATCATAAATTCACAAACCTCAGATCGTCAACAATTATTCCTCGTTTCTCAAGAATAAATCCAAATTCTCTTTGGTAAGTCTCCAAAAACACACTTTTGAAATCGGCAAGGCATTTCGAATCGCAATCCTAAAATTCGAAGTGTTCAAATTAATTCTAGTAATTGTCTAAACTACCGTGAATTTTGAGGAAATCATTATGGCCGAATCCGTTTTCTCATATCGCATATGCATGAAATAAACAAACTCGATATTCTCATTTTCAACGTTTTGAGAAACGAGTCGCGCTCGCGATTCTTCACGAAGCTCTTTGAACATTTGATGCAAATTTTCAAAGTTCTCTTCAATTGAAATTCGATTTTAAAACTACTGGAAGCTCGGTATTGGATACCTGGCGAGTATGAGAGGTGTACTGGACGTTGAGCTTCATCGACAAGATCGGCCAACGCAATTCCATACGCGGAAAGCAATGAGGCATACTTATGGATTCTAACTTGGCCAATTCCCAAAACTCTGGCAACAGCGCAAGCGTGCTGCCCGCCAGCGCCGCCAAAGCAAGCCAGCACGTGAACAGAAGGATCGTAACCGCGTGATTGAGTCAACGTGCGAATCGGACGGCACATTTCCTCATTCGCCACCGAGACAAATCCAAGTGCCACCTGTAATCCAGCCACTAGTATTTGGTGTTGCCGTTCTCCTCGCTATCTCTGCGCCACCAATTTTTCTATACGCACTCGGCGAGACCCACAAAGTGGACTATAGCGTAACGCGATGATTTGTGCGCACGCACGGAACACTTTGCGGGTTCGGAACCCCGCTGGTGCCCAATGAGATAAAAATGAATATGAAGCCTCCCCTCTGGAAAGTCTCGAGAGGTTCCGATCTTGAGGAAAGACTGACAACAGAGGGGCCTAATGATACAGATTATGAGAGATGAGGGCTCCTTTTTCATTTCTTACTTCCTCAACAGTGTATTTCTTCGCAATTCCCTCGACTTCCATGAATTCATTAATTTCATCAGTGAGCTTTTTCATTTCCCTATAAGAAGCTTCACGATCCAACGGTAAGTCCGCGTTTGGGCCGAAGATTGACGGGAAAAATTCCGGAAGAATTCGTCCCAACACTAAATTCGCGTCGGTAACCGTCAAATACCTAAACAAAATCTGAATGAATCGACGAATTCGACGATAAAATAACCCATTTTTGCGATAGCAAACTGGACCGGGATGCGCGCCGGCCGACTCGGGTCCCACCACGAAAAGCCCATTGCGGAAGAAGAGGCGAGATCCACCACCAGCAGCAACAGTGTGGATATCAAGCTGAATAATTCATGAGCAAAATTAAATATTTTGGGTTGCGCGTGAAAGAATGAGCAGGTTTTGTTGATGAGTTGGTTTTTTTCTTTTCTGAATAAATTACCTGCGGCGCTTGAATTGTGACACCAGCGGTGGTCGACTCCATTACGTGCTCCAATGCTCCAGAATACCGGCAAACCTAAATTCCGTTTTCAATACTTTTTGAAAAGAAGGAGCGTTTCTCACGTCTGTTGATGTTCCTCCCATATCGAATCCGATAACCGCCTTCTTGTCATTCTCCTTATAAGCGGTGCTCGCAATACCGACTACACCGCCAGCGGGTCCCGAGAGAATCGCGCGGGATCCATAGAACCTTAAATCAATTATTTTCAAATAATAATTGAATTTTAAAAGCGAAAGAAAACAAGCGAAATTAGTTTTTTTTTTCATTCCAACTTTTGGAAGAATTACTCGCCAATTTTTTTTTGTAAAATTTTCAATTTTCCTAACACTCTAACCTGTCCATTGCGCATAATCCCCCATCAGATTGCATAAAATTGACGGTAACATTCGACAAATCTGTGAATCCTGATCGAAATCCTCGAAGATATTCGAGAATCTTCGGTGTTAAATAAGCATCGGCGCATACTTAAAATATTATATTAATAATGAATTAATAATAAAAGCAAAAGAAAACCTGTAAATCCTCTCGGGACCGCTTTAATCATTGGCATAACCTCATGCGAAAGTGAAACGTGCTCAAACCCGTATTTTTTCGCAACTCGTCCTGCTTCAATTTCATGCTTTGGATATCTAAAATCTAATTTTTCTCTGATTTCAGCCGTGTTTTTTGATGTCTTACATGAAAGAATGTAAAAATAATACTGCTATACTCTTGATTCCTTTTTCTTTAAAAGCGCCTAAATCTGCCTCAAGCTTCGTCACATCGATTTCCTTCTCTACAACCACTTCACATCCATTTATCGCCTTTTCGATATTTGCGTCAAGACCCAATCCGGCAACTTGATCATTGATTAAAATGCGTTCGTCAACTTCGATGACATCTTCGTATAATACGTCAGGAATACAAATGTTGAATGCGAAAATGTCAGGTCTTGATTGATTCCCGATAAACAGTAGGTCTTTGAACCCTTTTGTAACCAGAAGTCCAACACGTTCCCCCTGACGTTCTAGCAGCGCGTTGGTGGCTACTGTGGTTCCCATTCGAATCCATGATATCGATTCTGCAATTAAAATTTTAACATTTGTTTTTATGGAAGTACTCGAAAAAATCCGGAATTAGTTTTATTTTTAAACAACTCTACAATTTCGAAAAATGTTAATAAGTAGATTTTCAAGCTACTAAAATAAAAAATGCTGTTAAAAATTGTTATTTTAGGGGATCCAACAAAAATTTTCTAATCCTAGGTATACGGTAGCCCAAGTGTGCAAATCTGCGTAGCGGCCAAATGCAGACAAACACTCGCGCTGCTCAATTTTTTAATTTTTTTTCTGCGAGAAAATGGGGAATCTGGTTTCAGCCTGGATTGTGAAGTATTTTTCGAGAAATTTGGAATTTCTTTAAAGTTTTGAAAAACTGACCCGTTGGCAGTGGCACTCCGCGAGGTATTTTCTCGCCGGTGTATTCCTCAAGTACCCGTCGAATTGCTTCGGTTGGCGCGTCAGCATAGTTAGCCGGGTCAACCGAGAGCACCTTAACAAGTTCTTGAGCACTCAAAGTTTCGGCTACACTCTAGCCAACGAACCTTCAACACTTGCACGTCGCCATTCGGTTTGAACACGATCACATCGGTGAATGTGCCGCCGCGATCGATTGCGAACCCGAGACTCATTGGCTGTAGGAAAATGTCAGGCGAAAATATTGGTGAGAATTGTGACAATTAATATCGATAATAATAATCAAAATTCATAATAAAACGCAGTTCGGCTGATACGCGAGACGCGTTCTCGTACATCAGCCGGGTGTTGCGAGACAAAATCGAATTGAGAGACGAAAGGCGGCAAGTGGGAAATATGGCGAATAAGAAAAAAATCGCGGCACAAAAATGAACGTGATTTCTCGATTTGATCAAAATTTTCATGCATTTCTTTTCGGCTGTAACATTCAGAATCGAGAAGTTGCCATAAAACTGAAACTATGTATTTGAAAGCGGCTTCTAGACTTGGAAAAATGGACTTTGCTCAAGGATAGTGATTATAAAGCATAGATTATAAATTGTGTCTCAATTCAAAAAAATTTTAGGCATTATTGCAATTTATTAGAATTTTTCTGAAATTCTCAGATTAAAAGAAATAAACGAAAATCGTAATTCTGGTTGTAGCGTCGTCATGTGAGAATTTTACGGTTTGTTGTATTTTCGTTATCGCGGCAATTAATTGCGACATGATCTGATCTTTAATGATGATGATAATTAGAAAGTTTTTTAAAAACCTGTTTAAAGGGTCCAAACACAAAAATTGAACATCAAAGGAAACAATTCGAATACTTATTCATTTCAATGATTATTATCCAATTTTGAAAAATGAAAATTGATTAGCTTTTGGGTTCACGTTGGGAACTTTTGGTCATTTCTCCAAAACTCAAAAAAATTGAATGACGTGGTAACAATTTAAGGCGTCTAATTGTTGGCACTTATCTACATTGGAGGACCTGAAATCTAAATTCATGGAACTTGAAAGCTTGAAAAATTTGAATTCTATGTTTTTCTAGCATCGAATAATGTGCAGATTGAAAACAAGGATAATGATTTTATCTTATGATAAGCCACTAATTTTTTTTTCAAACAATTATTTTCAAAATTGGGTCTTGCGACGAAATTTTTTTAGTTATACGTGGGTTTTCAATATTGCTCGTGTAATCCACAAAATCGCTTTGTTATAAGTGTTTTTGATCTTGATTCTTAGATTATCTGTATCTATCTGATATATCTGATATTGAAATTTGAATTGCCGAGCCGAAATGACTTTCTTTACCGTATCCAATATATATTTTTTTTTTAATTCGAAAATCTCCACCACTGATTTTGGATTTTAAGTTTTCGATTTGCAATCATTTTTATTATTTTTTTTTTTTTTGATTGAAATGTTCTGAAATTCCCATGACTATTTTGAGGAATTCATTCGTGAAATTGAAATAAATAAAATAATCGATTAAAGGCTCGCAATGCGAAAAATGAATTGGGTCTTGTGGCGACTGATTCTGGAAGCCTCGTTTATCCCAGTTTTTCCCTCTAGACTGTATGAAATTATTGAATCGGTTTCTATTTCTGAAAAAAAAAACTGTACAGCAATCCTTAATTTTCTAATTTCACAGTAGGGAAACATTCATTAAATTTTTAGAAATTTGATATTAAACTAATCAATCATCAAATTTCATTTTTTAAAATTCGTCTCAGTCAGAAATTGTTAGGTTCTTTTCCAGAAAATCGACTCCTTCTGTTTCCGATATTCAATGTCTCCGTTTTTTCTGCCAATTACCCAAAACCAATTCGTTTTAAAAGAAAAAAAAAACCTCTAAAATGAAGTTGAATTGTGTTTTTTTCCAAAAAAAAAAACAGTGTAATTAGTCAGTCAAAAATTCTGCTCATTCGTTTTTTTTTAGCTTGTCTCGAAAATTGCTATAAATATTCAATTTTCCGGTGTGAAATTTCAACTTTGAATTGCGTTTGAATCACAAAACATGAAGAAATGCGTTCCAGAAAATCTGTTTCCCAAAAAGAAAGTGGCTACTGTAATTATTCAATGTCGTCAGACGCGTTGCGGTTCGCGTGCTTTCCCGTATTCTTTATAGAAACGTGAACCGTCTGAGCTGGGTCTTGCAGCGAAAAATTGTGGTGGCCGATTTTTTGGGAAACGTATGCATATCCGCATATAATTCCTGCTCAAAATACTAGTTGCAATTGCGAAAATGCATTTTTTATGTGGTCACTTTTAGGTTACGCTCATTTCTGCCCAAATATGTACGCAAATTCGTAAATGTCAGAGAAAAAAGTATATATGACGGCAATGAATTATTTATCAATGGAGCAAACTTGCATACATTGCATTTTTTATCTGACTTACATCATCATTATTGCTTCTACGACTTTCGTCCGTTGAGATCATTGAGCTTTAGAGTCTGTAAATTCTTGATTTTTGGAATTTTAAGCATAGAGTGGCTAGAAATTTGCAGATCAAAGATTTGAATTGTGAAATCTCGAGACGAACACTTTTGAATTTCGAGAAGAAGACGGTTTTCAAAGAAAAAAGAACGAAATTTCGTCACGAGAACTCAAATTCTCACAAATCAATCAAGTTAAATATACACATTTTAAGAAAACTCGCGTCATCTTGCACAATGCGCCTTTATTCAGGTCTTACACCGATCCCTAGTCCGAATATGCAAATCTACGAGGAACTCATTTTCTGCATATATGCATGAATAAAATTTTCTCTTTTAGGGTAGGCTTGATGTCTGATTATTCCCATATCCTCGCAATTTTTAAATATTGTCCATTATTCGAAATGCGACGTCAAAATCTGAAAATTCTCTTAAAATCTACTGTAATTATGACATCTTTTTTTTTTAATTTTTGAATTCCCGCTCTGGATCTCGCGAATTTTGAGTTTTCAATTTATTGGAATATGTTAAAAACCTATAAACCAAATGCATTCAGATTTATTATTCAAAAGGTTAATTCAATTTAGCGAACCTATCAAAAAATATCCAAAGCATTTAAAAAAAACCATTTCGACAATATCTCTTCGGCTCCCATTCTTCCTTATATGTCAGCATTCATTCTTTTCGATCTCAACTAAAAACATGTTTGATTGATGAGACTAGTTTCCTCATTTATGCAGAATCATCCATCACTCGACTCGACCCCAAAAACCACAAAAAAATGAGTGTTGACCAATTTATTTGTCTTATTTCAAACCATTTAAGGGCGATGTGTTGTCATTCAGAAAATCTTGCTCGAATTTCGTTTTGTCGCCTCATCCCCGATTAAAAATTCCATGAATAGTGTTTTTCCGCATTTCATACGCCAACTTCACATTTTTACTAGTAACGTGTCAATTTCACATTCGAGAACACGACAAAAGCATATTTCATTTTCGCGAGCAAGTACGATTTTCAGGTCTTGACGCGATGTTTTTCCGTCGTGTTTTTTCTCTTCTTGTTTTCGCGGCCGCGATTTTCGCGATTTGCAACGCCCAACCGATTGGCAACGAATTGGAATGGGCGGAACCAAATTTCGGGTTTGTTGAAAAGAAAAATAGAAAAACGAATTCAATTCCAGAAACATGTTGTTCTACAGCCCACCGGACGTTGAAGCTCAGAGATTGATTCGCGATCTTCGTACGTTTTAGATATAAATAGAAATATTCTCTCCATTTTTATTTATTTTTAATTTTAATGAGACCGTTTTAAAGATTAAAAAAATTTTAAAACACGCATAAAAACCGCAGCTTCCGCGAAGACTTTCGAACATTTTAGGCGTAGATTAAAATGCAAGTTTTTTTTTTTTCGGCATTTCCCCATAATATACCATAATGGGGATTGCGCAATCACGCCGCAAAGAGACACCACGAACCAATCAATTTTATAATTCTCATTGTAGCAAACGCGCTCCACCGCTAAATTATTTAATTTCAGGATCAAGTCTTGGCAAAGACTCGGGAAGGCAGCGATTTTTCCCTTATTACAAGGGACTCGGACGTAAATAAACATTTCCAGTAAATTCCATCCTAACCACTACTTTTTTAATAAATAAATATTTACGTGTTGTTATCTTATTTCATTCCTCAATTTCAACTAATAGAAACCTACTAATCCAACTGGTAAATTCTAAAAAAAAATATATATTCCAAATAAAACACACAAATATCTCTAGACTGCAAGAATGCGTGAAGTTTACACATTCGATTTGGCCTTCGTCGACGGAATTTATCGCGAAACGACATACGTCGAGATGAAACCTGAAAGCTATATGAAAAAGTTCTCGAAAATGCTTCGAATAAAAATTTCATCTTAAAAATCGCAAAATTAAACCTAAAATAATGAAAGAGGAAAAAAGGGCATTAATAATTGATATATTTTGGGTTTTGTGCGTGTTTCGAGTTTTTAATAGGCGCAGCATATTTGGCAGGCGGATGCGATATTTTGGTCTGACAAGATTTTTAAAAAAATTTAATATTTGGGGTGGGGAGTTGAGAAAGAATAAAAGGATAATAAAACCAATTGGGATTGGTGAAAATCGACGACCGGTAGCTTAAATCATCACAAAAAAAATAAAAATCAGCTAGAAGAAAATAATAATGATAAATAAAACTACGGCGGCCGGGCGGCTAGTCGATCTTGCCCGGCGTTTTATGGCTGCCGACAATCACGGGAAGTATCAGGTCGAAATGTTCGAGGTCGAGCTTGAAAAAGTATGATATGGTAACAAGGCGATTCGCGTGAATCGACGTCGGCGGCAGATTCGACGGCACGCTGAACTCGATCTCTTTGGTTTGTGGTCCGGTGCCTGCTTTTGTCTTGCAAGTACCCTGAAAAATTGAAATTTTCGAAAACCAAACTTTATTCACCCCGCTTACGTGGCTTTCAACGGCGATTGTCACCGATTTCTGATCAACCAATTTCGGATCATAGCGATTCACTGCGATGAAATCGAGCTGCTGACAAAGGGAGAGTAGCACACATTCATGTCCTTCCTGCAATTTTTTATATTTGCATGGAGTGCGAATCAAATGACTAGGCAGAATGGCTAAAAAGGACCTTGATAGGCCTTGAAACTGAATTAGTAGATTTAAACAAAAGGGTCGCCACACCGCTTTCCAAGACATCACCTTCATTGTTTTGGAATGCAACCAAATTCCAGAGTCGCCGACAGTATATCGATTAATATTTGAATTCGCGGTTTGGTTCTTACGGGAAATAACTGAAGGTGTTCCAACCAGGATTGTAAATCGCTGGTTTCAACCAACGAGGTCGAAAATTTAAAGTTGACAATTTGAATTTTATGCGTTGGTTTCGCAGCGATAAAGGCGCATATAACAAATTTCGTAAAGAATGAATTTTTTTAATCGCAAGATTCCCTCAATGATATTTATGTTATTGTGTAGATTTTCAAAAAAAAAACTCTAACAACCGGTTAAAAATAGAGATCATGTGTAATTTTCATAGAAAACTTTGATTTTTTTTGACGTGTCGCAATAATATAACTATTCATTAAAAATCACCTTTTTCCTCGTCCACCTCCTCTTTTTCTTCGTCTTATTCTCCACAGTTATACTAATCTTCGAAGTCTCGCCTATAATGTTCAAAATTCAATATCATTGAAATCAAAAGAAAAATCAACCTGGCATGACACCAATTTCATCAACGATCATCGTCGCCACCATCGATCCTCGTGCTCTACCACAACAACCCGTTATCTGCAATTAATCAAACATTTGAAAAACAACACGGAACATAGCATGTGTCTTCATCGTTTTATAAAATTGTTTCCTATTATCAAATGTCGGTTCTGTTTTCTAAAAGCTTTCGGGGTACTAAAGCTAAATTTACCTCTTGCTCTTCTGTAACATAAGACTTGTCTCGAAGGTAGGGAGCATCAAGATTGAGTAGCGAGTGCACTTTGAATATCTTCTCCGACACAACTTCCGTGTCGCCATCCTCCGGAATCGCCATCAGCGCCGTACATGTGTATCGCACATTTCCGTGATTTTCACTACAAAAGTTAAGGATTCATTATTTTGTCAAATTTTTCCTAAAACGGAACCAACCGTTCAACCGATGAGAGCACGTCGAGCGGAATTTTGCCTTCGAACTCGACACTGTGCTTGCCTTCGTGTAGCTCGAAATCGTCGGTACAGTGTTCGGCGATGACCCTAAACAATGGAATAGTGAATTCCGATTTATCGATGAAATTTCTCACGTAGTTAAATCGATTCTCTCATCCATGAACGTGTTTCTGCTCTCGTATGGCAAATCGTCTTGCCGACTCCGCCAACCAGTCTCGGCGACGCCCGTCAAACGCACAATGAGCCCGTTGATGCGCACCTGTTTCGAGCACACCATTTCGATGACACCCTTAATGATTTCACCACCCAAATATGGCACGTCTATACCTCTATCGAGTGTCACTTCGAAATATTCGACCTGACAATTCAAGTTTTTTTTTTCATAATGCCGATAAAATTCTCATACCTTCATGTTTCGGTCTCATTATGGCATCGGCTAAGAGATGGACGCCCCCAGTGAATGCGCTCGACACCGTTCGACCTGGTCCAAGTCTCTGGAACAGATGTGACTATTTTTTCGGATGGAATAGACAACCAACAGAATAAGCTAGCAAGTATTGGCAAAAAAAGGGCGTGGATTATCACGAGAAATGAGAAGAAGAAGCTAGTGGTGAGATTCCTACAGTAATCCGGGATATTTGATTAAATCTTTATATGCCATAGGAACCAGCGACAACAAATCCTAGCGAATATTGAAAATAATATAAAGAGCAGCTGCAAGCGGAAAATCGACGAATAAAATTTTATCTGCAGTATCATCAATTTTATGCGCTTTTCTTCGGCCAACAGCCGATGAAACATTAATTTTTGACGAGCGGGCAACTCGTGGCGAAAAGTCACAAGGTGTTAAGGACTATCAACGGCAGAGAAAAAAAAAAGAAGTTAGACCAACTTTAAGCGTCTTGGTCGGTCTATCGAGATTCACCAATAAAAATTGTTGGGTTATTCTCTGCGAAATACACTATTTGAATTGTAAAAGTGTGAAAATGTCAGTTGTAAGGTGAGATACTTGTGCGGTTTGAGTTTGTCCAGCTCGTCCGGCGAATATGATGTCAGGTGTTTTGCCGCCCCGATAACAACACACCGTCATCCTCTTTCTGTCGTCGATTATAATTCGAACATCCGGAACTCGGCATCGTAAAACACAATTCATAAAGGCGTTGTTGTTACACTAGTAGGGCCATTCATTTTTTTCAGTGCTCTTCTTGTTTCGCGCTCAAGTGGTAGTCGTAGTAGTTGTTGTTTGTAGACTTGTCATGAGGAAAAATGGATGAGCTTGGAAGTGTTTTGTGATTTGGCGAAGGCCTAACGCCCCAGTTTTTTCTCGTTCTGACCCAAAACTGGGAGGGTGAAGAAGAGAAAAAATTGGCGCCAAAGATCGACGCGTGAAACGTAAAATGGTTGGCGTACGCGTTTCTGTGCATGTTTGTCGAGGCAATTTATTTCGAGGCCGACCGCCTAAAAAAACGTGAAGCTCACAACCAACGCTATGGAATTCAATTAAGACTCCGGACTCGGCGTTTGTCGCCAACTAATTCGATATTTTCATTTAATACAAAACTTTTGGCGGACGAAGACAATTTCATTATTAGACGGGCAATTAGAAAAGATTCTGAACAAGAATTAAAAAAAAACAAGAAAACATGAAATTCGTTCTCTGAATAAGAATCATATTCATCGAAGTGGTGGACATCAAGGAGATTCCCTCTAGGTTTAGAAGAACTTATACAAGATTCTGCGAAATAATTTTTAGATATTTGAATTAGTCGAGAATTACCACGAAAATCATATTTTTCCGGGAGGAGATTTAATCCGAATCGTTAAGTTCCGAAAATCCTACATATAAAACTTAAAAAAAATCCTTAGAAGAGCAGAAGATGAAATATGCATACTTGGAAAAAAATTTTAAGCAAAAATTGGAAGGTCGAAATGATTTCCTATGCCGGAACCTAAAACAATTGAAAAGGTAGGACACATTGGCGTCAGCGGGAAATTTGAGAAGACGAGTCGGGGCGAAATTCGAGAGTATCAGGTACTTTTTTCGCCCTAAAGCAGGTGCTCTTGAGTTTCATATTAAGCCGAATTGGGACAACACCAGAGTCCATAAAAATGGCAAACGTAGTGCACGAATTTGTGACAAGCCCATCAACCCCAATGGATTAGCAATAAGATGAGAAGAAAGTAAAGGACGATAGAAGGCGAAACAAAAGAATAAGAAGACGAAGAAGAGGAGAAGTAGGAGGTCATGTTATGCAAAAGTGTACGCAAGCACAGATATCTATATATGTATATGTGTATGTCGAACAACAATTGGACCCAGTTTTTGGTATTGAAATAGCGTAGAAGCGTGTATGTATGTATATGTGTGTATGTGTGCCCCCGGGCCACAAGAATGGGGAAAGAAGGGCCCACACTTTTTGATATTGGCTTGACGTTTTGTGCTGCTCGACCCGTCCATCCCACGGGACCCTTTTGAGCATCCTTTTTTGCTCGTGCGGGGCGCTACCCATATCGGCACACATAGCTGGAACCTAGAAACATACAAAATATTGTATTTTTTATTTTCTGTCACACATAGACACACTGTTCCTTAAATTGTCGTTTTTTTCTCGTTTTCAACTTTTTTTTTGAAGCAATTACTTCGTTTTTTGTGGCAAATGGAATGAACACAGAAGATATTGGAAAGCGCCAATTTCGAAGATCGTTGACTTTTATGAGCTCTTTGACATCAATCTATGTAGTTTTGTCGAAATTTCCAAAAGACGAAAATAACGTGCTTTTATTTTATTAGCATCGTGTATTATGAAATACAGAAAGAGCTCGACTATATAAAATTAAAGAGATTAAAATTTTGTAAACAGAAAATAAACTGAAAAATAATGCAGCTAAAGAAAAAAAAAAGAAAAAAGTTTGGCCTAAAAAATAAAATTACTGTAAAATGATTAAAGACGCATGTGTTGGAAATAAATGAATCTTGCATATACGAGTTACAGTTCATTAAAACATTAAAAAAAGTTTCTTTCGATTTTTTTCTTTCCTAAATTTTAATAATAATTTTTTAATTATTTAATTTTTGTTATTACAAAATTTATTGTTATTAAACTTAAATAACGCTGAATAATGCGGAAACTAAAATTCCGAAAAAAAAACAAAAACCACACTTAAAACTAATATTATTTAAAAAAAAAAACATGACAAATTAATCTCTTTAGAATCAGCGAAGATGAAAGAAAAAGTTGCGAATCTACGATAAAATTTTGAAAAAATTGCCCCTAGGGACGCTTTGGTTTTTTTCGGTCCAATTTTTTCTTGAGATTGAAACAGATGAATGATGAGAATATTTTTAAATGGTCACAAAATCGAGTACCTTCTATATATCAAAAACCTCCTAATTATTGCAATTTGTTATGGCGATTTTTTTGAATTCCCGCTGTCGATGCGTTCAAGGCGCACATATTTATTGCACACCGATATTTCGCAACGAAGAGACGACACAATGTCGCTGAACGCGTCGCGGTCATTTATACGCGCTGCGGGCAGCGCGGTTTTTCGTCATTCTCATCTCACAAACGAGGCTCGAACGCCGCGCGAATATTGAAAGTTGAAACGTGAACTTATACAGGATCTCGTCATCTGTTTCATTCAATCGATACACGACTTAACACGATGGCCGACGGACTCGACGTTGACGCTATGCTCGATGGAGCGCTTGCCGGAAATTCGTCGAACGGGGTTTGTTTCTTTTCTATTTTATTATTACTAGAACTTTTTTTATTCTATTTCTCAATCAGGTCAACGCGCATTTAAAATCTTTCGTGATCATTTTTTACAACAATAAAATAATTCCAAAGAGGATTAATGATTTTCACCACAGTTTCGAATATTAAATTGTTTTTTTTTACAGGTAACCGGCGAAAAGGAGAACTCGGAGCATGGAAGCACGAAGAAGAATCGCTCAAGGTAGGTAACATGCTCGATTCCGCGAATTTGCATGTTTCTTTTTAAATTTTCTGTAAATATTGTTAAAATTCGAATTGCCGAGTCTATGAATGTTGTCCGTTGTAGACAATGAACCTGCAATCATCCGATCATCGTCCTATGAAATTTTCTTCATAAAAGTGGATTCTTGTTGGTCCCCCTCTCACGCTGAATTATATTTGGAGAAAGGTACGCTCGTGCCTCTTGGATTTATTCCAGGTTTTGGCTCGATGCGCCCGCGGATGCTACAGTCATTCATTCCATTGCCTCATTGAAATGAACATGTGCCACATTTTGCAGATCGTTATCTCGAATTCAAGATTAGATTAAACTAAAACCAAACTCAATTTCGCACATTGCACACCATTAACGCGAACAGCATTGATATTTTCCTATGTCATATTTTCAGATCGAGATCCACTAGTCGTGACAGGAAGAAGCGAAGAGGCTCGCGGAGCCGCTCACGCACCCGCAGCCGTAGTCGAAGCCGGGATCGACGCCGCTCGCGAAGCCGCAGCCGCGATCGCAAACGGAGAAGATCGCGCTCGAGATCACGGGACAGACGCCGCAGTAGAAGCCGAGATCGTCGCGATCGCAGAAGGTCTCGATCACCACCGTATCGCCGTCGCTACAGTCCACCGCGTCGTCCAAGAGTCATTGATCATCGCAGATCGTCGCCAAGGCGGTCACCACCACGAGGTTTTGTGTTTGAAAATGATCGGTGGATAAATACGAATGGGGGAGAATGATAAGGAAATTTTAAAGATTTTAGATTCCTGTGGAAACGAAAGATAAGGACTTTCATCTGATCTGAAATTTCTGGGGAATATGATATAAAATGATTAACTAGAAATAATACAAATTCTTAAATAGCTTAAATTTTGATGAATGTTGACGAAATGAAAGAGAGATAATTATTTTAGGACGTTTGCCGGGCCCTGAACGTCGTGATGTGATGCCATTCAATCCAAGAAACTCGCCACCAAAAGACGCGAACCTCGATTTGACAGCGGAAGAACGTGATCAGAGAACCATTCTTATTATGCAAATGGCGCGCGATACCCGTCCACGAGATCTCGAGGAATTCTTTTCCGCCGTCGGAAGTGTCCGCGATGTTCGAATTATCACAGACTCGCGAACTGGAAGAAGTAAAGGAATAGCATACGTCGAATTCTGGGATGAGGATAGTGTTGCTCTCGCGCTTGCACTCAATGGACAGCGCCTTCTTAATGCGCCGCTAATTATTCAAAGAACATGCGCCGAACGCAATCGCGCTGCGAATGCTTCAGTCGCTACCACAATTGGATTCGGAATTCCGGCAAATAAAGGACCAACGAGAATGCTCGTTGACAATCTTCATCCGAAAATCACCGAAAAGATGCTCACAGAAGTTTTTGACTCGTTTGGAAGGATTGATCGAGTTGAGATGGAACATGATGCGAATGGAGACGGTGTTGGATCAGCGGTCATTGTGGTAAGTCCAAATTGCCGTCGATTTATGCCGATATTATTTTTTTTCAGTTCCGAAACGCTGAAGATGCCACTAAAGCAGTTGAACAGCTGAATAACTTTGAACTTGCCAAAAAGTGCATTCGATTAAGTATTCAAGAGCCGGAGATAAAGCGAGAAGAAGCGTCGATACATCAGCGCAGTCTTGACGTCGTCGACAATCAGCAAGGATTTGCCCTTGGCGCTGGCGGCCGGCAGCAGTTGATGGCGAAATTGGCGCAAGGAACTGGCGGCGGAATGGAATTGACGGCGTCGGCACAAATGGCCGCCAATCAGGCGTCGGAGTCGACGATTCCCGCCATCGCTACACAGTGCTTCTTGTTGTCGAACATGTTCAATCCTGCGAAAGAGTCGGAGCCGAATTGGGACAGCGATATACGCGATGATGTTATTGAGCAGTGTCTTCAGCATGGCGGAGCTCTTCATGTTTTTGTCGACAAGGGAAGCGAACAGGGCAATGTTTATGTGAAATGCCCATCGATTGCCATTGCTCACAACGCGGTCTCAGCTCTTCATGGAAGATGGTTCTCCGGAATGGTAAGCTCAATCGGAAGTTGCCTTCTAATTTCAATTTTTAGGTGATTACTGCGAATTATGTGCCGGTGAACTCATACCATGAGCTCTTCCCAGATGCCATTCATGCGCGCACAATTCTCCAACCGAAAGGCGGTCCTGTTATTCCAACGCCACCAATTGCCATTCCAGTAAGGATTTTGCCTTGATTTGAAATAGTCTAATTTATCTTATTTTCAGCCTGGCTATGGTTATGGAATGATGCCACCACCTCCGCCTTATAACGGATATTATTGATCTAGTTTCCATTCCTTCCGTTGCCGATTCATTTCCACAAGGAACACATTTTAATTTCTATTATTATGCATTACACTGTTCTTGCTTCTTTTTTTCTCACTAATAATTCTTATGGAGCTTAAAAAATTTGTTTTCTTTTTCTTGTTGATCGAATAAATTCTCTGCATTTTTTAGAACTTCCAAGCGGCGAAAAGTTCATTCGAGTTTACAACCATAAAAAGTTGTACATATTTTTTGACGGAGGATGGGCCAAGAAGGCGAAACTGAAATTCTACCGAATCTGATATTTTTAAACCATGGCCGTTCTTAAGTTTTCGGCCACTTGAAATGCCGGCCACCATTTTGAATCAATCGTTTTTATTTCGATTTTGCACAATTTTTAATCAAGAAAGGTTTATTTTTTAGAATATATCAAGTGAAATAAAGACGATTAATTAATATTGTTGAACGGCGGCGGCTGGAGCTGGAGCTGGAGCAGCGGCTGCTTGAGCTGGAGCCGATGAAGCTGGAGCAGATGGCGCGGCGGCTCCCCAAGCTTGTGGTGCCTGGAAGGTGTCGACTGGAGCCCAGGATGGAGCTGGCATCGAGGCGGTTGGCGGCTGGAAGGCGTTGACTGGCGATCCGTAGGTCTGCAATTAAAAATGGATTTTTTTTATTCCTTTAATGCCAATTTCGAACCTGTGCCTGGAACGTGTTGATCGGAGCTCCATATGTCGGTTGAGATGGCGCTGAAGCGGATGGGCGTGGCGCGCAGCACACACACTTGACGTTGTCGTTGTACTTTCCTGGTGCCCACGTGCCCTTCTCGACGGTGCTCACCTCGATCTTGTTATAGTGGTAGTAGTCCTTCTTGTTGTCCTCATCATCGTCCTCCTCATCGTAGGATCGCTTGGTGCGCTGAAGCGAGAAAAAGAATTCCCAAATTTTGAGAAATTATTTTTCAATACCACAAATGCCTTGTCGGAATCGGCTTCTTTGACGACGCTGAGGAATCCGAAGAGTTTGTCCTGAAATGTGAAGCGGATTATCGATTGGCATTTTCGAACGCGGTGTCGTCAAATGGCCCAATCGCCAATGTCCAGGGTACAACTGAGAAATTCTTGCAATGCCGACGATGGACGCAGAATTCCATCAAGGAAGTACCCTAGACACGGGCATCGGTTGACTGAAATCGACGGAACGAAAAGCAATCGCTCACGTTGGCCAATGTGGTGTCGCGACGCGCCGTCTGTTGGCAGCACGCGTTGCACGAGTCCTCGTCGTAGTTGGCCACTTCGGAGCATTTCACGCGGATGGCGCGATTCAGCGTCGCGTAGTTGTAGCCGTGATAGCGTGGCGATGATTCGGTCATGAGAAGCACCGAGGCATCGAGATCGCAAACGAAGCCTGCAACGAATCGTTGCTGACGAGAAGCGGACCGGGCAAACAACTCACGATCTTGCAAGACCGGCGGAATGAAGCCATAGTACGGCGAGCCGTACGACGAGTAGCTCGGCGGAGGCGGGCGGTAGTGGCGGCCGGCGGCTGGCTCCTCCTTCGTCGCGTTCGACGGGGCGGCGGCGGCGGCGGCGAGCGACGAGCCGATGAGCACGACGATCAGACACGAGAACTGCATGTTCGAATCGAATCGAAAATGATATGGTTTTGAGATGGTCTCGAAACGCCTTTTATATGAAATTGTGGCTAATCGTAGGCGGGGGGTGGGTGGAGACCGGAAATCACATTGCCAGAATGATATTAATTTTGAAATGTTGCTTCATAGCTGAACGTTTGGGATTTCTTCTTGAAATCGAAATCGATGGACCATTTCCCACATACATATATTAGAATTCAAGTTGATGTGAAAAGCAAAATCCAATATTAGATTCAGAATTTTTTCAGATCAAATTTGTCTGAATGCAAGAATTAAAATTATTTGGTATGAAAAAAATACGAAATCGCTCGGAGAAGGCAAATTATTGAAAATCGCGCCAATTATTTTTTAGTGATTTGGTAGAATTTTGGAAATTTTTGTGGTTCCAATAATTTGAAGTCACTTCCTCGTCGCTTCGCTACGCCATTCGCCTAAGAAATTGAAATCAGTTCCCCCTTGAATCATCGATGACGATTCTGTTTAATTTCCTCGTCATTTGCTCAAAAACCCAATCCCCACAATTGCCTATTCGAAATTGCACCATTTGACCCAGATGAGTAATCGGGTCGAAATCATTTCTTGCCCACTCATTTTGCTTCAATTTCAGGGCTTCGATTCATTTTCGTCTTGATCGACCTCTTCTGTACACACACCGACGCGATTTGATTGATTTTGGAGCAACGATTCGCTCTTTTTTTTAAATTATTTTTTAATAAAAATCCCAATTTGATGATGAATGTCATGAGCAGCAAATTGCAATTTTGTACGCGCGCGACGGCTGTGAGAAACGGTGTAAAACCGGTGACCGGCACACGAATATTGCGGTCGTTTTTTTTAAATGGATTTTTATTGAACAGAATATTGAACAAATGTTCATATTCGAGCAACTTGGGGATGATTTGAGAATCGTGTTAGCAAAGTGTAGAAAAAAAAACGACTTCGGGAATTTGTAGTATCGGACTCAAACGAACCCCCTACCCCTTTTTTGGTAATAGTCGAAACTAGAAAATTAATTTTGCATTATCGACATCGCGCGACTTCGGAAAATTGGCTCAATATTGAAAAAAATAGAGATCTATACGATTTACTCGAAAATAAATCACTGTTGTAATCGATTGGAATGAAACTTACAATTTTTGGAAAGAAAAGTGCCTGGCGTGATAAAACACGAAGCAGAATTCCAATTGAATGAATTATTTTTTTTCAGATTGAACGGAAGAAAAATTTAATTTAATATTTAAGCTTGCATTTTTAAGGCTCATTATTTAGAACTTTGTTAAGCTCTAAAAATAGAAAAAGTACCTATCATAATTTATTGGTTTGAAAACCCTAAGGAAAACCCTTCTTAACGGTTTTTTCTATTTTCAGAATTTATTTTTAAGTCAATAGGACTCTGAAATTTGTCGTTCATGAGTATTGAGCGTCTCATATCATTTTTTAAATGCAATTTCTAAATAATTAATTCACATTTATTTAATTATAGTACGATGTGGATTTTGCAGAAAAACTGTAAAAAACTAAAATTGCAGAACATTTTTTTTGAGTTTTTTCGAGTTTTGTGCAAAAATCTTCATAGCACCATCATATTTTATATACGAGAAAGCTTAATTAATTAATTAATTAATTAATTTTGCCAGTTGCCAGATATTGAATTAAACCCTGAGACCCAGTAGATGTTGGGTTTTTTCTAGAATACCTAATGGCTCGTTTTTAGGAGATCAATAGCTTTCGAGATTTGCAACACCAACGACGCATCTTCAATTTTCTTTGTCGGTTTTTCGGTGCAAATTGCACATCCAATAATATTGGATGTTTTATCCGCCGGAAATCATCCTCCCACACAATTCCCGCCCAATTCGAGCCGCTTTAAATTCGAGACGATCGACGTGAATGGCCATCAGTCGCTGAACACGATGCGTTCCATCATCTTCTCGCTCGCCATCGTCGTGCTCGCCGTTCATGGCGCCAAGGAAGTGGTGAGCGCGAAGCCCTCAGCGGCATTGATCGATCTCGAATTACAGAAGGAAGCCAAGGAGGCTCCGGCCGCCGGTCATTACGGTGTTCCACCGGTCTACCAGAATCCCGGACAGGCTTCGTCACAGTACGGAGCTCCAGTCTTCAACTTCCCGAACTTCGACGTCAACTACTGCTCGGTGCACGCCTCGTTTCCACTCGTCGGTCTCGACAAGAAGCGTACGAATCGTCTTCGACTTTTTCTCGAGTGTTCATTATTGCAGACTACAAGAACCGTGTGAAGAGACAAGCCTACGGAGTTCCAGCTCAGGAAACCACTGGAGCTTATGGAGCTGGAGGAGCCTACTCACAAGGCCCAGCCTACGGACCAGCCTACTTCCAAAGACCAAGACCATTCGAGAGACAAGCTTGCCGCCACACCGCTATCACGTCAACAGACGCTTGCAACAAGTGCTGCGCGATCTCGTCCAAAGTTTCCGGAAGCGACTCCGTAAGCCATCCGGCAAATTCCGCCACGATTCATGTTGTTTCAGCCAACCGTCGGAATCTTGATGGTGTTCGATCCGAAGCTCACCGCCGCGCCGAAATACCACCGCAAGTACGACGATGACGATGAGGACGACGACGACGACGAGACGGAGAAGGACAAGAAGGAGCAGAAGAAGGACGAGCTCGCCCTTCAATGCGTATGCTGCACCTCGAGAAAAATCTAAATTTCCGCAATTTCTCACCATCATTTCAATTTTTTTAAATGTTTTGTTTCTAATCCAATAAATTCATTTCAATAATTTATTCATTCATTTGGAATTTCGGGAATTCAAAATTTTCGCTGAAACCGTATTCGTGATCATCTGAAATTGTTCAAGCTGATTCAGCATATAGTAAAATTTCTTATCTAACATTATGAAGTTCGATGCCATTTTGAAGTTCGGCCAAATGGAGCGAGTGAGCTCCAATGAGCTCCATTTGAAGGTGCAGTGTTTGATGCTTCTAAAAACCCCCAATTTTCGAATTTGCACATCTAAAACCGTGTGCTACAGTAATCCGTACCGTAAGCAACTCCTCTTTCGAATTCGCCGCCGTGCGTTTCATATCCTCGTAGATTTTTCGCATATTGTTCAACTTCATCAAATTCAACGAATACTCATTGCGCAATACTCGAATTTTTTTCCTCGATGATTGCATGACACCATCGACTTGATCGCGACAGATTTCGCGATATTTGCAATATCTCAATATCATTTTCAGCTCTCGATTCTTCTCCGCAACTTCGTTGATCGTCTTCTTTTTGATTTGAACACATCGAATTGATTCCTCAAAGTGTTCAATCAAATATTAAATCAACATCATGATGACTCACCTGATGATCCGAATACATTCCATTGTGCGCCATCTCAATAATTAATTTTTCATTGAAATCATAAATTTCGAAAATTTTTACTTGCGGATTTTCAAGATATTTCATTTCTCGATTTTTTTCCTGTTGTGGATTGTTGATTAATTGAACGTTGGAATTCTAAAAAATGGTTTTTCAAACATTTTTTTCTGAAATTTCTTGTAAATGACGAAATAGTCAAAAATCCATTTTTTGAAATTCTTAGTTTGTCAAGACCACCTCGCATCGGAATTTTCCAAATTTTCTGTAAAACGAAATCCACGGTGCTCGCCTTTCCGATGTTAATCATTTCAATGAAACCGAATTTGAAATCAATGTCGAATTTTGATAGCGGCTCGCCGATCATCGATCGATTAGATGATTCCTGATCACTCCACCTCCTTCGATTCTCAAATATGCGAACGTGCAACTTTATAAGATTCGGCGTCGCCGCGGACATTCGGATGTGTGTAATAAGGTTGGCGGCCGTTCTCACGTACCCGTATGACATCGGCCAGGTTTTGCAGGTTGACAAATATCGGATGATAAGCATTCGCTTCGGGTTCAATTGTCGGACTGCACACCAAATCGATAATCGCCTTCAAGTCTTCAATTTGCCTTCGAAGTGATCAATTCAATCAGAAACTACCTCATAGAGCTCAATGAGCTCATTTATCTTATTTCTCATCTCGATTTTTTTATTCACCAACTTGATCTCTTTATTGATCGCCCGATTCTTCTCCATTCGATTCAAAAGAGTCAACTGTTTGTCGAGTTCGTTGAAACGCTGCTCGAAATCGATTTTCGAATGTCTTGAAATGAGTCTACCTGCATTTCCAGAAAAAACTCGTGTTTGACAATTTCGATAGCTCTGTTGAACACATGATAGGCATGCTCGAGATAGGGAATCTGAAGAATGAGAGGATTGAGATGTGAAGGCTGTTCGAGAAGTTCGACCGACTCGATATGGGACCCTTCTAATTGAATCGCGAAGTTCACGCAGATCATCGGCATCGCCGACTATGGAATTGATGAATTCGAGGCGTTCGGCGAGTTTTCGCCACACAACCGCGTGCTTCTCGAGAAGCTTCTAGAAGAAGAACGATTGATTGATGGGAATCTGATGAGTGCCGCCAACTTTTCGCTGCAACAACTGCAATCCAGACTCGATGGCGGTAATCTGAAGATAAAGAAGCCTTAGTGGAAAACGCATTCGGCGTTCGACACACTTGATAAAGCTGCAAAAACTTTTCGAGACCTTCCAGAAATTCCGCGTAATTCGTATACTAAAAATCGCAAACAATTGGTGGTTGCTGGTTGGGGTGCTAATAATTGTCAGACCTCGCTTTTCCAGACGTCGCGATTCTTCCAGAAATTTTCCAATTCGAATGAATGATTCTCCAGAATCGTGCTCGTTTTTTCCATGCACAACGTATAGATTTGATGGAGATGTTGTGGCTGAAGTGGAATTCAGAAGTGAAGAGAACAAACGCTCACCGTTGTGCATGTGATCCTCAGAATCTCGAGCTCGTTCTCGATGTTCGCATTGCAATTCGCCGTCATTCAACAATTGGGCTTGATTGGAAAATGCGACGAATGTTTGGATGAGTGGGGTCTTCATGAAGACTCCGCCCACTTTTGTCACCAGCCAAAAAAAAACAAACACAATGAAGGTGATAAGCGAGTTTCTTTTTTGAATAAAAAAAAGATTCGAAATGAATCCGGCTTCTTCTTCTGGACGTTATTGAAAAAGACTATCCGTTTTGAGACCCGCCGAATTGAAACATTGCGCGATTCATCGAAACGAACGCCGTGGTTTCTTTTTTGTTCATCGGTATTTTCGACATATGAAAACCCATCACGAAACTCGCTTATCATTTCCATTCCGTGTTCGTTTGGCTTTCAACTTTTTTTTTTCGATTCGAGAATGTGACAAAAATGGGCGGCTTCGATTTCGCGATGGCCAATCGCATTCATTCATTCCCCACCCCTCCCCATATTCGGCAATGGACTTCGATGAGAGCATCGGGAATGAGCTCGACAGATTGCGGAATAATTTCGCTACGGTGAGTGTGATTCTGGAATTCTGTTTCGCTGAAACGACATTATTATTAATTTAGAAAATAAGAAAAGCGTAAGTTTAGGTTATTGTTGGTATTATTTTGATATTCCTATATGTATATTGTCGAAGTCGCGCGGACTACTGTGTGTCGATTTACGGGAGATTCACTATAGGTTGTTGAGAAAAAAATGAAATCGCCATGAGACCATTTCTGGCATTTTGGATTGCCAAGAAGAAGATTCATACACACGCACGCAAAATTGCACACATTTTAGGATTTCTCTTTTTTCTTGAAACTTCAATATTTTTGTCGACGCAAATATTGAAATGTGACCTTTGACGAAAGTTTTGAAAATTTGCACGCCACTTTTCTATTTTTCAAAGACAACATTTTTTATCAAGTCTTCAATCTATCAGGTAAATCAAATATTCAATGAAGAAATTCCAAAAAAAATTATTATTGAGAAAATTCGAAATAACCTCAATAAGGTTGAAATTTTTAGCACTTATTTTTCATAGATTCAAATGTTTAAAAGCAAGTTCATGTATTATGGAAATTGATTTTCTTCAAGTAGAAATCGCAAAAAAAAATCGAAATTTCCAAAAATCGGCGAATAAATTCAAACGGCTGTAGAAGCAAAATTAGATCGTCAAACACCAAATAACTTTTTTTCGAGGTTTAATAGACCTAATACTTAGTCGCCATATCATTTGCTTCAAAAGCAGCATAACATCTTTCAGGCATGGAAGGTACTAAGTGGTTTAGGGTCGCAGCCGGCAGAGCACCAAGCTTTCTCTAATCGTCGAATAACTCGAAATCCCGAATAGCTCCAGAAATGGTTTCAATCAGAAAAATATGCGATTTTTTATAATTGTTATTTTTTGTTGAATTTTGTGAATGTAACATGAAACTAATAATAAATGCGCATATTTTTCTAATTGAAACCATTTCTGGAGCTATTCGCGTTTTCGAGTTATTCGACAAAATTAGGGGTGGGTATATAGTTATGTGGAGCACTGTCATTTATTTGAGTTACCTGAACAGATAACAAAGAACAAAGTATTTCATATTATTTCAGAACACCAATTCGTCTCATACTATTTATGGTAATGGTGGCTCAATTTGTGCACCAAATTGTTATTTTGAACTTTTGACAATGTTTTTTTTTTCGTAAAAATTCACCTTAATTGCTAGATTAGTTTATTTTTTATATAGATTTAATCTTTGGTCAATTTAAAGAGTATTTGTGTCTGTGTCTTTATTGTTGAACTCGTTGGCAAAAAGCCACCCACACACGGACAACGCTAAGCCAAAAAATTTCATTATAATCATCTGCGGACATTTTCTGGGATCGGGGCCACTTCAATATTGTCCCGAATTTTTACCAAATTTGACAATTGTCGTCAAATTCCGGCTTGAATATTTCAGGATGAATATCTCCATCAGCTCTATTTGCTGTGCATCGAAAAAATCAATGCGATTTGGTTGATTCATTCGGTCAAATTGACGAGACTCTGGCAGAATCGAGAGATTCGGAAACTCGAGGTGGTTTCTCGATTTTTTTTATTCTTCCACCTCCTCAATCTACGTGCATATTCATAAGTTTAATATTTGGTTTTTAGAACGCAAATTATGCGAACTTCTTGGAACACCTCGAAAAAATTTTGATCGGGCTTCATGTAATTTCTAAACGTTCAAAAAAAAATTGAAATGAACATTGTTCGTATTTCACAGGTCACTTCGATCGAGGCGGGTGTCCGCATTTATCAGAATAAGGTTGATTGTCGCTTCTCAAAAATTTCTCATGAAATTTCTAGAAGAACAATGAGCAGCCGGCGATTCCATGGCGAAAATTTGATGAACGATTGGAGGAGATTGTGAAAATTTTCGGGGGAATCGATCACTTGAGGATGCTGCTTGATGCATTTCAAACAATGCCTTTTACGGTGAGGGGGTGATTTTCGGAATTGCAAACACGCTCTAATGATAACAATGTTTAAATCATTGTTTGATGATCAAATTTGGAGAAATGCCGAATTTTTCATTTGAAACAACATTATGCTGAGAATTTCAAACATCTTGGCAAAAAAAAAAAATTAAAAACGGGGTGCCAAAAATATTTCGAGAGAGGTTCTGTGCGCCTTTAAAGATATGTGATATTTACGTCATCGTGTTTGCACACATTTTCGACCGACAGCTACCATTCTTTTAAGCTTTTCTAAACTTTTTATGTTAATCAACTAAGATCAAAGACCAAAATTAAAAATATAAAATCCAAAGTCCGCAAACACGGCGGTTTTGGCGGCAATTCAAAAACTTCCGATCCTTTCATCGAAATTTCCGAGTCTATCCTTATGAATATCCCGTGGATCTACAAATTTAATGTTGCGATAAGACCTAGCGAAATTTTCTTTTTATTTTTTGACGTCTGAAACATATGGCAAGCTATGTGAATCAGTCGTCTCTGGAAGACCTTGCAGTTTCAGTTTCTGAAAATGATGATTCTGAAATCATTTTGAAATGATCCGAACCAACTTCTGCTGCAATAAAACTCGCAAAAATTGGTTAAACGTTTTTGGCGAAAAAATTACCGCGAATCGCAATTCGTATCATACTACCATAAAAAAAACGAACAAAATTCAAATTAAAATTTTCATTTCAACTGTGAGAACTAGTGAACCGTACAACGGAGAACATGCGGATTATGCCGAAAAAGCCTGTGCCGTTAAATCAGCATAAACTGCATTAATTATGGATGCAAATTCTGGCTAGATAACTCCAAACAATAGACTAGGACTAGAAAAAACTAGAATATTATTCGAATTTTTTCTTCGAATTTTATTTAAAAAATAAACTAATATTTTTCTGCTACTCGTATTGGCTTTTTTGAGCTTTCTGCGATTACTTCTTGAATCTGAAATTCCAAATTTCTGCTTGAACACACACATTTTCATGTGCTACCAGTTATTCAGTTCAATTTAAATTTTTTGCAGATCTAAAAATATCAATTAAAAAAAGATTAACTTAAAATTAAATCCCCGCCGATGTTTTGGGATTTGTGCATTTCTGCGTGACAGTGTACGCACAATTTTCTGGAATGCATTCATATGTATTTGCGTCAATCCATGGTTATATAGAGCATATTCTGATCCCAAAATAATGATTTTTTATAAAGTACGAGAAGAAAGTTATATATAAGTAGAAAGCTGATAATACAGAGAAAATTATAACATCAAAAATTCGTTATATAAAAATAATTTTGTTTTGACAAAATATCAACAACGAAAAAAAAAACGCGGAAATTAATTTCTAGACCTAATAAATAAATGGATAGAGAAAGTGTTTTACGAAATAGCTTCGATGTGGACAATTTTTCCTCATTTGCTTTTGCATTTACATAAACTTGACAAACTTTCAGGAAAACAGCAATTTTTTCAATTGTTTCTCCAAAAAAATTTGTCACTTTTACGCCAAACACGAAAAAAATCCTATTTTCGCCAATAAACTTTTTTTTAATTTGAAAGTTGTGCACGCGATGTCACGCAATAATGCATAACTCCCAAAACTGCGTCGTGGATTTGATTGTGAGCGCAAGATTAGCCGTTTCAGCTAAATTTTATCACCAAACTAGTTTAGCAATAGAGCGCTTTTGCAACATGCAATTTTTGGAGAAAAACCAACAAAAACGGATTAAAATTAGGTTTTTTTTAAACAATTTTTAAATATTTAAAACATTTATTGTTGCAAAATGAGCATAGAACCATTTTGCAGTCGGAATGTCTCACGCACGCATTCCATGTCTTCTACAAAGCCATTGATATCGTCAAAGAGGAATTCGATTTCGAATTGGAGGTCTCGTTTCATTCTTCGCGATATTCCGACCTCGACCCAGAATCCGATTCGTTTTTCAGTGTTCCGATGATCTCGAAGAAGAAGTCAGCGTGTTGTGTCTTCTCAACCAAAAAAATTCGCGTTTAATCGAAACGATTGAAAAGGCCAACGAGATAATCAAGATGGTTCATCGGGTGAATGAGATTCTCGATCTCTATGAGGTATGATCGGAATGGTCCCGAGGCGAAATTCGAATTTTGAAGAGAATCGTCGATACCGTAACCTGTCCGCCAATTCAACCCAATTCGAATGCCTTCCATCCAATTTTTGTCAATCTTTATTTTCTGCATAATAGCATTGTTGGAGGTGTCTAAAGGGATTACGGTAGCACTAGTTTCTTGTACATATTTAGATTCTATTGAAATCTTTATTTCAACAACACATTACAACTAATGAATAATAATAATAATCAATATGAAAAATAAATATATATTTGTTCTCTGTTTTAATAAATAAATAAATAAACAAACAAATAAATATGGTTTCATGGTCTCTTTTTCGCTCTCCTCAAAATAACAAATGATCACCCGCATTTCTTCTTTTTTTCTCTGTTTTCGGAGAAGATTTTTTTCTGGTGTTTCCGCTTCAAAAAAAAATACATGCAGTGGTTTGTTGATGTGAAAAATATATAAATATGCAAATGGTAAATGCGCGAACGATATGACAGTGTGGTGTTGACGGGGAACGACATGGCTGGGTGGCGGCGAGGGTGGAGGCGACTAGACTGGCGATGGCGGCTTCACCGGCGTCTGATGGGTCACGGATGCGTCGGAGATCGAGTTCTGCAAAAATTGGGGGCTATTTTATTATTCATAGATCATTGAAGCTGAGGATTTCTGAATTCTTTTGGTCCAGACTACAATAGACGGATCCGAATGATCCGAATGTTTTGATTCTTAAAAACTGGATGCCTAAGTTTGGATCAACAGAACCCTCTACGCTAATTCTAATTTCCAACAATTGCCACACAGGAAAGCATCCGACCCGAATTGACACAATTATTTCCCTGTTTCAAAAGCAGCGAATGAAGGAGATGGAAAAACAGACTTCTCAAAAAGTCGCATAATTGCGAGACATTTATAACGGCATTTACCAATTATAGGCCTTCACGCAAACACACAATATTTTTTTTTTGAATAGAGAATTCTGTTGGGAATCGGCAAGAACGACGAACCTGGAATACCGTGACGCACGCCAACGCGATTCGCTCGATCTTCTCGACGAATTTGTCGCACGACTCGTCGAATTCCATTATCCTCATGTTGTAGTACATCGGCTCGCAGAACACCTTGCGGCCTGAAAATCAATGATTGAATCGTGTTGGATCCGATGTCGCACCATTGATCTCAACTTGTGTGCACGTTCATTCAACCTCGGAAATCGCCGCCGGGATTCTCTGAAATTTGCATCATAACAATTGGTATTAACATTTGGCAATTATCTATTTTTTGAAGCTACAGTGCTTCAATTTGCCATCCCGAAATTGGACATGATCATATGAACGTCATTATACTTGTACTATTTCCTAAGAAAATCGGAAAATTCGATTTCATTTTCGATCATTAATCGCATGATAATAGATTCGATTAGAATTTTGATTTGTTCAAATTGCAGCACAAAAAATTGTGGTCAGAGGTGTTCAAACACCTCCAATTAGCGGGCCGACTGGGGTCACTTCCGAATTCGATTTTCGAATGCGTCTTCTTCAGACGACGCCCTGAAAATGTTGATCATTTCATGCCGACATTAATTGGCGGTATGCGTTTGACATTTTGAGCACACGTCCGGTTGAGGGTGGACTACCTTTTCGTTATAATTCAGCCTATAGTGGTATGGGCACACGGATCGCTCAAGTATTGGACCGTCGGTGGCGTCGTTCGGCACATGGCAGTCGCGATTCGCCGGCGACATTTTGTGATTGTGGATGGGTTTGAAGTCGAGCCGAAACTGAAATCTCGCCAATTTTAAGCGCCGCGATGAGACGATGCTCCCTACATTGGCTTCAGGCTGCACGTAGGAGAACATCTCATCGTCGAGTCGATTGATGAGTCGCGAGAACGCTTCATGCGTCTGCGCGTTGGCGCTGCTCGCGCATCCCGGATTACTGTAACATTTCAATTGGTTACTGTCGATTTCGTGAGCCGGATGGGCGCTACCTCCTCTTGACATGCCTTCGTGTTAATCGAGCGTCGATCAGCGAAATATGGAAGAGCTGAAACGTTGGCGAGCAATTATAATTATAATTATAATTAAGGGGAGCAACTCGAATGTCAGATTTTCTTGACATTTTCCGCCGCGGAAAAGTTATCTTGTCCACAAGGACTACACGAAACCGGTAAACAATGGCGAATAGGTCGCGGTGGAATTTTTGAGATTGCAGAAAAAAAGAAAGCATCGCCTTATTTGATAGCTTATCGGAAATCGAAATGTTGCACGATTTGAGAATGTCGCTGAAATGCCAATTTTTGGAGGGGGGGGGGCTCTACAGAATTGCAAGAATCATCAAACAGAATGTAGGATACTGGAAATTGCCTTGACAACTAGGCTGAAATTTTGTGTTCTTGAATTTTAGATGTACGAAATTACAGAAATATCAGAATCAGAAGGGGGAAATGGCTTCCTTGACTTCCTCAAATAAAAATTGTCAAAAATTGTTTTACGACACTTGCGCTCTACCAAAAATGTCGATGTTCATTTCTACAGATGTCCACCAATTCAGCCACTTCGGGATTCGTCAAGACGAGATTTTTGAGGAATGGAAAATCAGTCGAAAGATCTTTGAAAAATTGATGTTCAGCTCCAAATTTTCTAGACTTCCAATTTGTATTCCATATTTGCGTACAATATCTATTATAAGATATTCTACTTGCAAAGAGCGACTCTTCAGCTTCTCCTCGTCCTTCTGGTTTTGGGACCCATTTGTCCGCTGCTCGCTATTTCAGACATTCATGCGACTCACCATAATAATTGAAATTGAAGACAATTGTTTGGCAGTGGTGATATCGAACCTCATTACAGCTCAATAAGGCGAGGGTGGAGCAGCAGCAGTTTGCACAATGTGTGAGTGTGTGTGTTTGTGTGAACCTCTTCGCAGATTCGCATCGTGAGCTCCGCCCAGTTTTTGTTCGGTGGTTCGAACTGCTACCCTCCTCCCACCCCACCCCTCCCCCCCCTCAGGTCGCCTCTAATTATATATTATACATAAATATATAAATTGTGGAGTAATTAGACTTGGCAACACCTAACACATGGAGAAAGCAAAAAAATGCGTTGAATCGGTCGATTCAAAAATTTGACGATCGCTTCCGAACCCGGAAGCTTTTGATCGAACTCGCGTCACCCATTAGATCATCAGGTCATTAATTCCAGAATGTCAATGACGTCGTGCTCATCTTCTGATTCCGAACGTGCGATGCCATCGGCATTGTCTTTGCGTCGAGTCTCAAACAATTATTAATGAAATGAGTGCGATCATAATGAGTTTGAGCTGGACCAATTTGACTTTTTTGTTGCTTCTCATCGGTTAATTGGATGAAGCGTTTATTTGCGTGTGTAGGCGCTGCTCACTCACGCATCCACACCACTCGACCCATTTGGTCGGGAAGTTGAGTGGGACGGCAAAAGAGATAATTGGGGGAAAAATGAGCTGGCGGCTCGTCGCACCGCCGGCTCGAGACCGCATTTATCAAACAAATGTCGAATTGTACTATTTATGGATTCGATTTCGAATAGGGCAAACGAACTTTTGAAATAGTTTAACGCCATTTATAGGAGATGAATGCAAGTTGCAGAAAATGGCATCGAGACATTCAGCGTACTGTACTACTCGGAGTCTGGAACGTTTGAGACAAATGAAAATCGAGAATTTCAAAATTTGGTATGGCTAATTTAAAGCACATATTTTTAAATTTTCAGGATTTATTTTCAGAATTCTTGATACCCAAACCCCGGCTTTCACATGGTATATTCTGTCTGCGTGGCGAGACCATGTTTCAAGGAGCATGTATTCATTCAAGCAACGTCTGTTGGAGATGCACTAAACTCTCAGATTCCTCAAAAATTAATTTAACCTGGAATTCCAATTCAATTTTAATGGTACAATTTTGCAAAAGAAGGTATTCAAAAAATTAGTAAAAAAAACCATAGGCGGTTTTGGGAAAAAAAAACTCTAAAAATGCGTTTTTTTCAGAAATAAAAGAAAATTTGAAAAACCAGATTTTTATTTTTTTTGCGGAATCGAAAAGAAGAAATAAAACGAGTCCTCCCAGAATCTGTATAAATGAACATGAAACCATCCAAAAATATTCTTCGAGCTAAATCGCATAATTGGATATCGTGGTGAGACCATAGCTAAAGAAAAAAACCTCGAAAGAAACCAAATTCAAAGGACCATCATTGCTTTGCGACGATGACTTTCATCTGGTCATGCTCTCATCAAATTTTCAACATTTTGTGCTTTCGAGCAAAAAACAAAAAAAAAACTTGCAATTTTTTGCTCTCTAATTATAATGCAACATTTTCCGCATTGAAATTTAATGTTCGCTCGTTGACATTCGGATGCACTATTTCGGTGGGAAACTGTAGGCTCGAAGAAGGCGCCGCGGCATTTCGCGTGTCGAAAACCCAAAAAAGGAAATGTTGGTCTTCTGTGCAAAACATTTCCGCGAAACTATAATTAATTGCCGCCACAACAATGTGCGATTTTTTTGGGGGAATGTCTGAAATTTACCGATTGATAGACAAATGCCAATCGACAACTTTTTACACTAGTCTCGATGGCTCTTCCGCGCGGCCACACACACACCTGCTCGCCGCCGCCAACTGCTGCTGCCGCTCGTATAGCTCAAACTCGGGCTCACTCAAATCGACCGCACGCGAAGAAATTGAATTCGACACCAAACTAGAAACATCATCTCAAAGAATGTTTTCGATTTGTCCTCTCCTTATTCATTTTTTCGTCGGGGGGACCCCCATCTCATGTCGCCTACCGTAATCCGGCTGTCGTGCTGTTTCAAATGTCTCGTCGACCGTAGTCCTACCGTAGATTTGAATGTCGCGCCAACCTTTCAACGATATTGCAATTAGTTGAGTTTTGGTTGCTTAATTTTTTTCTTTGCTCAAAAAAAAAGTAATAATGCGACATTTTGACATCAAATACTATGCAGTATTTAACAAGCTTCAAGATTTTTTTTCTTGCACGGCTATAATTAACAAAAAATGTTCGATTGTTTTTTTTTGCTTCTCTGAGATTATTTTCAAATTGCGAAAGTAGTTATTATGAAATTGGAAGCAATTCGAACGACACAGCTGAAATTATGGCTACAGTAACATACCATATTGTATTGAAGTGGGGAAACTAGACCTGGGGACCATGATATGCAGCACGGCCAGGAGGAATGCCTCCCATGAGATGGATTGGATTAGAGATCACCAGTAACTGGGACCCTAATAATCCGATAAAGCTAAGGACCTGGATCGCCCTTCAACAAGTAATGAACATTTAAATAAATGATTTCAAATCCATTTTCCAAATTATCGATTTTCAATTAAATTCAATTTTTCATTCAAAATAATCAAATGTGTGCGGTTTTGCGTGCGTGTGTCACGTACATTTTTTGTTCGGCGAGTTTTTGCGCTTAATTTTCTGATTTTTTTTTACCTAATTTTCTAAATGTTGTCTTAATTGAACGGCTTCTGACATTCGTGGTGCTCAATTATCATTAGTTCTTTCAATCCTCATTTTATTCAACTGCGACTGCTGTACTCGGGTAGATTTACGTGGGTCTCGCACGGAACACAACAATTTAGCATTGATATTTTATTTCAGTGATATTAAGAATTTAAATGAATGAAAAAAAAAAACAGAAATTTTCAACAAAAGCCTTCACGTGTGTGGCGAGACCATTTCGAAAGGCGCATCCCGTAAATCTACAACAGTCGACCATACACATTTTAGATTAATCAACAGTTTTCTCGAAATAAATTCTGAAATTTGTTTTGAAAATCGCAATTCTTAAATCGCCAAATTCCTGTTTCCTCAAATCGTGAAAACCCCGAAATTTGCAGTTTCGATTTCAAATAACAACGTTGTTTCTGATTTGTGTCAAGACCCTAATTAAAGGCGCATAACAAAACCTTTTGAGAAACTCAAAACAATTTAATTCATGGCGTCGCGTTTCTATAGGAATATTTAAGCGAAATCGTTTCGAGACCAATCAACTCAGAAGCACAAAATTTTTTCAGAAAAATTTCAACTCGTTGCAGGACCCTAATTAAAGGGCCACCTCCATAATTCTCATGGTTCGGATTCAAAAGAATTTCGCGATGAGACCCCCGATCATTATCGATTTCCATAGTTTATTTATGGTTATGCGCGTGCGCATCGTAATCTTTTTCACGCGCCAAATTCAAAAATCGACATAATTCATGCAAATGCGAACAATCGCAAAGTCCATATTCTGACCGGCGGGCCAATCAAACGAATTGCGATCAAACAATTACGGTATCGGGTCGATTTACGCGTATGCGCCTTGAAAAGGTCTCGCCACGCGTCAATGCTTATTTTGCTGTTTTCACGTGAACAGCTTCATTTTTTATGAGTTTCGCATTTCCTTGAATTTCCAACGTCATTCGATTAAAAAATTATGGAAGCGGGACCATAAAATTTGAAATAACCTGTTGGTCCGGGCGAGACCATTTCGAAAGACGCATCCCCGTAAATCTACCCGCGTGTCGCGCCGGACGTTGACTATATGTCGCGCGAAAATTTGAGACATTTTTGAGATAATAAAAGCTCAAATTGGCATTCGACGGCAACATTTCGAGCATTTTTGGTATGGTTATAGGGCTCGACGCGAAAAGTTTGTTTGGTGCGAACAAAAATTGGGAAATTTATTATTCTTTCAAAATACTATAAAAGAAGCTTAAATTAAAGCGAGACCTAGAAGAAATGAAAAATCTATTTGAAAAAAAACCAAAAAAAAAAATATATATATATCATAAAATGGACCCGATAAAACAATATTGTTGCTGGTTTTTTGCTTGTGGTTGTGGAATATCATGAAGTGTGGCACCCGGAACAGGAAAGAATCAATGAACAAGATGATTGCGGAATGAGCAAAGCGAATTGAGATGAATGACAAATCAGTGGAAGGTGATTAGGATGAGGTGGAGGTAGAGGTGGTCGAAGACCCGGAAGACGACGATGGTGTCAACTCAACGACGACGTGAGCTACACGAGGCGGCGTGGTGGTGGTCGCGTTGGGTTTGTTGGCGGTCTCATCGACAGCGGCCTGTAAGATTTATTAATATTTCCCATCTGCGGACAATTTTCGTTTGAAAAAAATATATATGAATTATCAATATTTGCATGCCCTTTTTACGGATAGTATCATTCAACTTTGCCATTTTAGTAAATGACAACTAATTTTGTTAATTAATTAATTACCTCATATCTTGGAGGATACAAATATTGAATATTGAGCGGCTGAACTGTCGGCGTCGTCAGATGACGATGTTCAGCGAATTGGCGATGAAGAATCGGACGGCCGCCGGATGGCGTCGTGCGCAGTGGCGGCTCTTTTCCGATGTCGGTGTACAATGGTGGTGGGGCATCGACAGACAAGACTGCTAAAAAATAAGAAGTGAAAATCACTAATTTTGGGGGGTTTCGAAAATTTGCCAAAAAATCGAAATTATTTGAATCAGCTGACAGAGTAAAGATATATATATATATATATATATAAATGAATAATTAAAATTGTCATATTTTCTGTCATTACTACATTTATTCAAATTTAAAAGCTTTTTTATGAAAAAGTTGAAAACAGGCTAAAAATTTAAAAAAATTTAAGATTACTGTAAAGCGTAAGCGAAATATCTGTGCAAACACCGCGACGCAAAAACTACAGAATTTTCTGTCGTTTCAATTTATGGCGAGAAGTTTTATTCTTTTTCGTTTTTGTTTCTTCTAAAATTTTACTACTGTTTTTTAATTATGTCGAATTTGTTCTGTTTTAACCAAAAAACAATTTTAAACTTAAAAGGTACAATTTAAAATTGTATTTAAAATGTCACGTTCAGAAGGAAGTTCCAGCTACCTCAATCTACTTATTTCTCGCTGACGTCATAAATTCTATTAATAGAAGCTCATAAAAATTGACTTGTTCGGTAGCTTGTCTGATAAATGAGATTTCGTCGAATTTTGGAGTCGAAATCAATCAAACGAATTGAAACGATGAGAGATTTGATGAATTGGTAATGGTTTTTTTTTGTGACAAATGAATCGGGTTTTTTTTTGCAAGATTTCCGGCGGAAGACTCACCGATGTCGTATTTTGGCGGCGGCGGCAATTGGCGAAGAATCGAGGCGATTGGTGTGTTTTGGCGGCGGATTGGGCGCACGTCTGCGATGTTCGCTGAAACAATACTCGATATACATATGTCGATAATGGTTGATGCTCACGTTGCTCATAGCTTCGCACAACCAGACAAATGACGCAGAGGCAAAGGAATACGATGAAAATGACGGGACACGAGGCGACGAGCACCACCTCCCAGATTTCCGTGTTTGGAGCGCCGACGGCCGAGGCGGCGGCGGCGGCTAGTGGCGATTCTGGCGATGTTGGTACGATCAGGCTATCCATTTCTGGAAATTCGAATAGATTTTGAGGTGACCGAATTAAACGAAAAAATTGACGGTCATAAAAAAAAATGCAAGGTCGAATCAATTTTTTGGGGGAAAGCGCTCGAGCTATGGATATTTGGTGATCTGCGACCACCTCTCCAGGTACCGAAGGCGCAGTTGCGCAGGGCGATGTTCACTGATTAAGCGCGACGCAAGCATAATGGAAGTATTGTGGGAAATCTGTGGAACGGAAGCATAATGCTTCCATATAGGAAGCATAATGTAATTCTTAGTGGCTGTGGAAGAAATATGGGACGAATATGGATGGAATGAAAACGGGATGAATATGCTTCCGGTGTTTGCGAGCCGTGGAACAAATATGGATGAAATATGGATAAAATAATCATATATCATTACACATTATACAATTGGCGTCTGGACGGCAGACCAAGACAATTTCTAGAAAAATCAATACAAAAAACTTATGCTATCATATAAACAATGAAAATTTGAAAATTACATGATACACAACGGACGAAATTTAGCTTCTACCATTTAATGACTTATGTTACTCAGATTTATGTTAATTCAGTCAACTGTTCCTCACTTTGTTTAAAGATTGCCAACTACAATTTAGTCGTATTAATATATTTTTGCCGGTTTTTCCGAAATTGGCATCGCAAACTACTCACAATTTGCTCCAAACTGGTAGCAGACGCGCGTAGAAGAGGCGTGCCGCAGCATTGCAAAACCGTGCGCCGCTTTGCACAATGCGGCCACGCCTCACATTTTCGAAATTCGTTTTCAAAATTTTTGTCCTTTTGCTTTTTCTCAATGAATTTTCAAGATTTTTTGTGTTTTTTTTTTTGTCAAAAATTAAAGAATTTTTTTCAAAATTAAAGGAAAAATGTTTTTAAAAAATAAAGGAAAAATTTTCATGTTTATCATCATTCGAAAATTTTAAAATCGATACGATGTTTTCAAATCGTTTCCGACACTTTTAAAATCGAATTTAAATATTTTCTCAATCGAATTGTGTTTAATTTCTCATCGAATCCGTTTTATTTTTATTTACTTTAACATATTTTTTATTATCGCTCGCTTTTTTCTTTTAATAAAACATAATGTTTTGAAATTTTTTACAGATGAAGACAAGATCGAGAGTGTTGTCAGATATAACTGAAACTGCTCTAGAAGTCAATAACAAAGAACCAGAAGTCCCTAACATGGAACCAAATTCGCTCGACACTTCAGATCCAGATAGTCCAATTTACTCGCCAACTCAGCAAAAAAATTTTTCTCCACAGTCCTCACAAACAACAAAATCAACGCCAATTCCTAAACCTTCGTACGCCCAATTTGTAAGTTATTATCATCAAAAATTGGCCTGTTCGACTCCAGAAATGGTTTCAATTAGAAAAATATGCGCAATGAAGTCTTTATAAAGTACTTCCTAAGTTTAAAGCTTGTTGATTATTTGGTTCCAATCAGGGCTGTGCGGCAATGGAATTGCCGATTGCCGAAATTGCCGGTTTTTCAAATTGCCGAAGAAAATTTCGATCGGTAATTTGCCATTAGCCGAATCGCCGAAATTTCCGATTGCCGTACAGCCTTCGTACCAATATCATTCAGTGGCATTTATCTTTTTAAGTGGGGCTCTAGTACAGAAGTCGCCAGACGCCGACTATATAAAGATCCTATACTTTATTGCAAATATCTATATTACAGATGCTCTTATCCATGGCTTTGGGCAACAACCGACAAATGACTTCAAAGCGAAAGCATTACGCATGGTTCGAGAAGTCATGGATAATCTTCTGTAAGATTTTGAACTATGACTATTAATTTATTTATTTGATTAAGCGATAGAATGCGCCAACGACTTCAAAGGAAATTTGGTGTAGCGCCGGAAGCGCTCGCGGCGCAATTAAGGAAGCTGCTTGATTCTACCAGCAACCCTCAGATGTGAGTATTCATATGTCTTTGAAATTTTAACCAAAATGCCTTTTTGCTTCAAATTTTGGAGTTGTTCTTTCTTCCGCCAATTCACTTTTTATTTTGTGCACTAAAGGGTTTCCAAAAATGCAATAAAAATAAATTATTTTTATTTTTAAGAAAATTATTGATGTAAAAAAAAACTGATTGTATTTTCTCGAAAAATTTTGTTTACGTAACAATGGTTTACAAGTTTTTCAAATTAATAGGCCCATTATAATCGAAGTGTAGCGACTAGGAAAAGTGGAGAATAGGTAAAAATTCGATAACGGTTTCTTTCTACAAGCGTATATTTGCGAAAAAAGGATAGGTTAAATGTGCATTAGGACTTTTGCCTAATTTCTTAGCAATAGTTGTTGTTTTTAAAAATATCATAACACGGCTTTTTAACCAAGTGTGAACGATATGAATTCTACTTATTACAGCGTCCCGCTCGATGTCAGTACTGACAATGATTCGAATAGTTCGGCAGTTGCCAGTAACTAATGGTTTGATTATATCTTAATTGAAATTCATTTCATTGTTGTTTTTTTTTATTTTAAATTAAATAAATGTGTTAATATGAAATAAATTTTGAATACAGCAATCAAATTGTTTTCTTATTTGCCCATATGGAAGGCATACGGCTCATTCCATATACGAAACACGCGGTTCCGCAAAAAATGCTTCCATTATGCTTCCATATAACTTGCATATAAGATTCCTATGATATCCACAGCCGTTCCATTATGCTTCCATTGTGCCTATGCTGCCGTTTATCTGTGTTGCCACAAAGAGACTCGGGGTTTCGTTACCCGTTACATCATCGGTGACGTTTTGCAAAAAAGTTTTGTGAGAACTGGACTTGAGCGAAAAAAAAACAATAACAACAACAAATACAAGGGTCACCCATGAAGACGCGACGAAAAAAAAACCCGCTCGCGTCTAAAACAAAACAATGCAACGAATCATCGAAGGTAATCGAGAAACGCGAGACAGCAGCGTGGCGAACTTTTTTTTTTCCAAAATGATATGATTCTGACAATGACCCCAACTGCGATATCAAACAGAGGAGGAGGAGAAGAAGAAGAAGAAGAAGAAGACGACGAAAAAAGAAGAGAACAAAAAAAATTGTGTTTGGAGGTGGAAACAGGCGGTCTGGCGCGCTGGATGGCTGGGTGACATAGTCAGTGAATCGAGTAATACTCGCACAAATGCAGAGAAACGAAAAATAAAATATATTAACAGAGATAGTGGTTTTGGTAGGCGTTGCGGAAGAGTCGACTGAAACAGTTGAAAATTTATCAAATGTTTCGCGAAACTGCCAAAAAACCTCCCCACCTACTCGGTCGCGTTGATGGGAGGCGGAGCGCATCGCAACCTCAGGCTTATCAAAAACGCATTTTTCGTTGAATTTTCCAAATTGTGCTTTGTTTTTATGTTGCAGAGGCGCACAAATTTGCATATCGACATCGAAAATCGTGAACACACAAATTCGATATCAGCACGCAAACTGCGTCGTGTTATTATTATGATTGAAAGTCTAATCAAACATTAATATATCAGCGAGTGTTTTGGAGCACTTTTTGTTGTGACATGACGAGGTGTCGAACTCGCGACCTTTTGCGAGCCAGCGCGCGTGTTAGACAAAACACCAAGCACAGAACCATAAGCGATGGGATGCATATGGCGTATAGAAGACCGCGCGCCTACCAAGTAATTCTTGTGAAAGGCTTAAAATTATTTTTTTTCAATTTGTCGAGATTATCCAGTTAAAATATTGAATAATCTCTGAAAATCTTCTCGAAGACCCCCATTTTCCTAATAATAATATGATAGCGCCGCAAAGTCTGAGCGAGCGAAAAATCGAAAATATTCTCTAACTCGTTTTTTTGGCTGAAATTCAACAACGTCATATGATCAACAGTCGAACATTACAGTACATATGCAAATCGCGAATCGGGGGGAATCGTTTTCGAATCGAGAAAAAAATTGAAACAAAAATATGGAATCGTTGCCAAAGTCCAAAATCGGGAGCAATTTGTGTGTAATCAGACGATTCGCGGGGGTGGGCGTATCGCGATAAGCGGCACCGCTCAAAATTCAGCGAATTTCCCCAAATTGTTCTGATATGAGTTGCATCAGATATACGAGCCGCGTTTGCATCAGCCGCCGAAACTCGCCAATTATCACGTCGTCGTCATTTTATTACAGAATTTTTTGTTTTTGATAGGCACCGACTATACGGAATTATTTGATTTAAAATATTCATCAAAGTTACATCATACCATTTAAACTAGCTGATATATATTAAATAATATCTGCGGACAGTTTCGGAGGTTTGCGCGCAGTGAATGTCGGATCAAATTTTGAATACTTGACGGTGGTGAATGTGCGCTCCATTGAGAATGGTTGCACTATTGAGAATGGAAAATAATCATATAATCCGTAACGTTTTAGAAGAAATGTCGGCTTTAATCAGATTTGGAGAATTTTGAGGAAAAAAATGATTGAAGGCGGGCGAAAAGACGTGGAAAAAAATGGGGCGAGCCGAAGGGTTTTTTTTGTTCCTCAAAATTTCGGTGGGATTAGAGAAACAAACGCGAGAACGGCGACGAAACAAAAAAAATAACCGGCGAAACTTGAAATTCTGAATTATTGGCAGCCGTGAAATAGAAACAAACACAAATGGATGAGGATTAGGGGGGTCCGAAACACGCCGCCAAATGTGTCTTTTATTGTGATTCGACGGCGTTTTTAATGAAAAAAAAAGAAAACAACAACAATTTTTTTTGCTCGTGCCATCCGTCGTTTAATTAACAACACATTCGGCAAGTTTGATGCTCTCGGAGCGCTCAACGCAAAACCTTCATTTGTCAAATATTACGAGGAGACGATGAAGCTGAAATATTGACCGCCAGCGATTTTTTCTAATATCATTTTTAAGCCTATTTTCGAATGAGAGATTATGGCTTGGTCCCACTTTTTTGTGGTCCCAAACAATGGCATAGCACGGCTCGCCGCGAACTCACGGGCGGCCTAGAAAGAAGTGACCTCGAGAACTAGGCCACGGCCACACTTGATGGATTAGATAATTAAATAAAGTAGAAATAAATGAATAGATAGATATTGAGTGTATTTCTGATTTCAAAAAAAAAAAAACAAATATCAAAATAAAAATCACATCTTCGTAGAAACAAATCACGACTAAAAAGCATTGCACATAATTTTAAAAATTGGCCTCTAGTGTCCCGCACTTGCAGTTTTTCGCAGAATTTGTGTGCCGCACTTGCATTTTTAATTTTTGAAAGTGTTAGCCAATTTTTCTAAGCCGCACGTGAGTTGCGGCGAGCCGTGAGAGTTGCTGCTTAATGCAGCGCAGGCGCCGTAAATCTACACCAACTAGATAATTGAATGGACCCACAATTCAACTTTGTTCCGGGTTTCTCAATCGCCAACGCCACATGTCAAGTTTAAAATTCCTCTACAAATATATATTAGGAAATGGCCTAGAATTTTGCGGCCACCAACTTCTAGGCCATTTTCTAATAGCCTTACAAAATGCCAATTTTTGCCACAATTTTATTTTTAAAAAATTGAAAATGAAAACCTAGGTGTTTCCGCAAGACCATATTTAAAGGCGCATGTCCCCAAATCGATACGAGTCCAATGGAGCGCACTTACCGCGTCTGTTCTCGCCCACTCCCTCACATAATCCTAATTAATGATCTATTCTCAATTTAATAAATCCTATAAGAATTATAATTTCTGAAATCCTCCCTCTTTTAGTTTCGTGCGGATTAGAACAATATCCGATTATGGGGATTGATTTTGACCTACTGAAATTGATAATGATGAGAATCGAAATTTACGAACCACAAAAACGCCATAATTGGATTCGCATTGCTCCCGATGAAATGAATGAATTGCGCGGATTACCCGAATGAGATGATGAGGCGTCTAGTCTTCCATCATCATTCGTCGTGCTCATAAAATGAGCCCCATAAAAGTGAGCTAGAAGGAGAGTTGAGAGAATGTGACGCTTTAAGAAAAGAGCAAAAAAAAAGGAATACGGTATGAACGGAGAAAATTTTGAAATTGAAAAAATCCAAAACAAAACGAAAAATTCATATGAGTGATTCGCATTTGGCTCGCAGATCAAATCATTTCAAAAATTCTCAACTTTATAAACCTGATTTCATTTTTATTTTCTTCAAATCTCTAGGATTCCACCGAATGTAGATCAAGGTTTAATCAAAATCCCGACGAAATTCCCCCAATTTCCTGCGTCTAAATGACGATGGTGTTTGAATAATTCAGAATGTCGTCGTCGTCGTCGTCGGATTCCAGGATTCGTCTCGGATTCTACATACTGTCGGCTAACCTCAAAAATTGATTGTCAGACAATTTTGAAAAATGCAATTTAAGCGTTAAATTGCTCAAAATAAATCCAGAAAGATTTTTGAACCTCAAAATAATTTATTTGATGGGTTGAAAAAAGAAAAGCTTATCTCAATTTTTTGAAATTGCCAATGTTCAGAAATAAAATAAAACTGACTTGCAGGCAAGAAAAAAAAACAAAAAGATCCTATGCCATATTTCTGTTTCAAGAGGACCCAAATTAAAGGCGCATCCATTAGTTCCACTTGATTGATTTCTAGCCCTTATAATCTATTCGAAAAAAAATGTTCCTTCATCAATTATCATAAAAAATTTTTACAGTCAATTTGATAAATGGCAAAATTTTTCGCGAAATTCACATGAACTACACGTGAATTTCAGTGATAATCACTCGGAAAAAATTGTCTAGATCATTAATTTTCTTTGAAATATTTGAATAACAAATTTTTTTTCAAATTAAAACCAACCAAAATGTAGAAAATTGGAATTTCTGTTTCAAAAATTTAAAAAAACATTGATTACCTTCGAATTTGAATATTTAAATTCCTTTGTTAAACTGTTCCTTGAATATTCGAAAAAAATTTTTTTTCATGTAGAATCAAAATTCTGAATGTATTGGGCGTGCCATCAATTTAATTCGAACTCTTCGAAGCGTCAAAGTATCACCCGAGTGGGTCATCGAATTGATAATGACACTGATTACGGTAGTCTGACATGACGACGGGTTTCCACGAAAAAAGAAACGCCGAGAATCGATTGTCCTCTGCGTTTCTTGGTGTATATTTAAAGGAGCATTGCTCCCGCACAGTCGATTGTCTCCAATCGAATTTGCTGGCAAAACGCGATTAATGTCCGCAGCAGCAAATCAGCATATATCGATTCTATTGTCGGAGTCAAACGACTTGACGAAATTTTAAAAATAATTGGCTATGCGTCTCGAGGCAGCGAGACTTACGCGAGATTGCGTACATTGCATTATAGTGTACGCGCATTTAATATTCAGTCAGCGATTAATTTAAATCTACACTGATTTCGAAGGTCCCGCCTCCCTTCAGTCGATGCCGACAATACATTCCTTTAATCAACAGAGACTTTTTTGGAAATTTCTGGAATTGAATTGTTGCTTACTGTATCGTGTGTGTGTTTGTTAAACTCGATTAATTGGTATAATCGCACCTCCGCAATTCTTATCACCGTGCCGGCCAGCAATCCAAAATTTGGAATTTAATTTATGACCACAATTTCTTGTGTTCAGGCAGCGAGAATTCCGAGAAGCATGACAGAAAGTGATACCGGAAGCTTTTGGTATTGCTGAAAGCGTTGTCTGCGTCTCCTCGAATTCGACACTCTCACTCGACCTATGCGGGAACGTAGCCTTTCAGTTAAAGCTATAAATCAAATTTCAAAACTTGGTCGAACTGATAAGCGATTGGTTAGATCACAACAGATTATCGTGTGCCGAAACTGTCAATTTGGCATCCAGAATGTTCCACATGTGTTTTGGCGTCATACGGAATGCCCAAATAAGCCATAGTTTCCGTAAGCTGTCTGCCCGACGCAGTTTGCCGTGTGTTACGTCACAAATTAATTTCCAGCAACCCCCACAGATGGGGAGAAAGAAATGTTGAACCAAATTGATTCGGGGTGCCTACGCTTTGGACTTCTGTTGTGCTTGAACAGCGGGTCTCCCAAGTTTGAAAGGAATTGATATTGAGGTTGCATTTTTATTTAGGTGAAGAAAAAAAACCAATTAAAATTATCGGCTTCCGGTGAGCGCTGTACGCGGGTAGATTTACGCGCATGCGCCTTGAAAAGGTCTCGCCACGCGTGAATGCTTATTTTGCTGTTTTCACGTGAACTGCTTCATTTTTTAAAATCAGTTTCGAATTTCCTTGAATTTCCAACGATATTCGATTAAAAAATTATGAATTTGAAATAACCTGTTAGTCCGTGCGTGACCAAGAAAAAATTCCCGTAAATCTACCCGCGTACAGCAGTCGCCGAACGTCGACTATACCAATTTGCAAAAAAAAAATAAAAAGTGATCTAAACAACCGAAAAAAATGCAGGAAGAATACTCCAAAAAAACTAGGCCGCGGCCACGGTTTTTGCTTGATTCGTTGATAAGAACTGTGGTACTGTGGGCCTCAGAAAAAACCTGGCCGTGGCCGAGGTTTTTAGATTTTTTTCTTCAATATTCATAATGGACCTATTTATGCAATAAAAATGGTTTTAAAAAATTACGCAATTTTAAAATGCCTATTAAAGGCTGTTAGTGGCTGACATGGCTGACATAAAAAGAAGAAGTTAAATTTCGAATTAAAGCTGAAAATGACATTACGGACTTGTACATTTTATTTGACGACAATGTACACATTTTGTTTACTTCAATTCACATTGATTATTAGTTTTTTTTCTTTTTCCTTGCCAAATTTCCATCATATTTTTATACTTTTAAATACTATCCCCACCCTTTTCATTACAGTCAAATTGCGTTTTTTTGCATCGCTGCATTGAAAATTTGAATAATTATCTTTTTGGCATATATTTTAGAAAACTAAATTCTAGATAGTTTTCTTGATGATTGAATGTTTTCTGATTATTTTCGCTAATCGTTTCGATTTCAAAGAAGCTGGACACTCACTCGTGACAATCCAATTTATTTATTTTTTTCATTCACAATTCGGCGATTTATAATATAAAAAAGAAGTACAACTTCTATTTATTTTTGATATTTTTAACATGCATTTGATTTCGACACTGAAAGAAGCTGATCAGCAGTGAAGCCTGGTCCTTGTGCATTAAAAAAAGGTGCCAAAGTTTCGCAAACAATCTGGAAAATTTTGATAATTCGAAAATGTCTAAATACGTATAATGTTCTTCACTACCGAAATTCTTATACTCATCTTTGTTTCCAATTTTCTATGGATCCCTACTCCAAAAGGTGTTATTGGGGTCCATATATATAGAAGAAGGTTGCAATGAATAATGGCCGGGTATTTATACAAGCGAAAAAAAGCCAAGCCGGGCTGGGACCAAGCCGAACATTTAAATGCGCGCGCATAGCCGGCCGCGTTGCGTATGCGTCGCGGTCTGCCTCAGCCGATTTTATTTTTATTTTTCGTAATTTTTTTTGCAGAAATTCCTAATTTTTTTGAAGAAATAAAAAAACATTTGTTTTTCACGTTTTTCCTTGCAAAACCATTATATGAATAATTTTGTATATTCAATTTTTTCAAGATAATGAGAGCAGTTGTTTAGCGCGAAAAAAAGTTTAGAAATATTCATGGTGAATAAAGCTGCTGGTTTTGTACTTTTATTTTTTATTGAGAAATCCAAGATGGCTCTCGTTTTGGAACTTCCGGACAAGTACAATTTTTCGACAGTCGTCGTATTTGAAAATTTAATCGCGAAAATCCACAACCGATATCGTTTGGGTCCGGATTTTGCGGAAAAACCTTTTTGTTGTCAACGAATCCGAAAAGAAGATGAGTTTGTTGAAATAATTATTTTAATTCGATTTGTTATAAAAAAAGCTTTTAAAAACCTAAAGTAATTAAAAAATTTGAATACCGAAGTGCTTCATATTTGATTTAGCCTGAAAATTGAGATTTAATCAATGCGAGTGAAATTCCCCACTGAAATTCCCGGTAGTGAACAATCATTGGCCCTTATTACCGATGTCTCGTTTTGCCATATAACAACGAAATAATGATTCCGATCTGCACAGTTCTTGAAGCAGGGCACATACCAATCCTGTGGCAACATTTCTCCTTCTCTTTTTTGATACACTATTGGCGGCTGAAAAAATAATAAGGATGTTTGAAGAGATAATTATAGAACTATTCTGCGGATTAAAGAACCCTCGAAACTCAATTTGCTAATAAACTGCTCAAATAGTTGATATTACGGGTTCAATATTAGTATGCAACTAGATTAAAAATTAAACAAATTTCATATTTTCTTCGAAAAAAAAACTGTTCATTGCCGGAGTTTATTTATTTCAATTTTACGATTTTTTACCATATGGAAATTGACGAGTTTGTGTGGAATCATTAAGGGGACAACCTCAAAAATCATAAAATCTATTAATCTCACAAAAAAGCGAGAGCCTTGCGTTGAAAATGGAAAATTCTAGTACATCAGAATAATTCACTGTAAGACTTTCAGACGGTTCACGTTTATATTACGAATTTCGAAAAACCGTCTGGTAGTGAATAATTTACCCAGTCGTTTTTAACAAATTTTGGTAGAAAAAATCTCAAAATTCTAGTTTTTTGCGCAATCTGCATCGAATTTTAAGAGGTCTCCGATAGTTTTTAACGGTTTCTTTTAATTATTTTTCCGAAATCTTGAAAGTATTATTGATGTCACAAAGAAACATGAGGGGTTAGCAAACTTTTCAAATTTAAATAAATATAAAAGGTATGAAATTTCATACGTAGCCCATATTTCCAGATGATTTGAATACTTTTGAAACGAATTTTTCAGCAAGTTCATCGATATCTTGATATGTTGAGAACAATGGTGGCTTTTCCTGAACGAACAAGATCATTAATCATAGTATCATTTCAATTCCAACTATACATTTACAATAAACTCGGTAGTCGACACAGGAATCAACATCAATAGAGAATACAAAAGAAGCATTTTCGGATTTTTTCGGCGCAGATCCACTGAAGCAGATCGACGATGTTGCCTTATATATCCGTAAGATTGGTATGGAAACGGGACCAAAAAAAGCGACGCCATTGTCGGATATTCGATCGAGCATATTTTGTCAGCGTGAGACAAAAAGAACAAGTGAAAAATGGTAAAAACTAAAATAAAACTGGCGTCTTTTTGTTTTGGCTACTCGGTTATTGTAGCAGTAGTTTACGTGTGCGCGGCGGCTCGACTGGGGGCGATTTACGCTGCCCATTAATGGCAATATTCGAGAGATTTTTAACACGTAATATTGTAACATTAACTGAATTATTAACGAAATTCTTAGCAACCATTTGATTTCGACACCGATAGAAGCTGATCAGCAGTGATATTCAATCTTGGTGGATTAAATGACGGGGTGATGGTTTCACAAGAAATCTGAAAAAATATGACGATTTAACAAGCTTTCGGACTCTATTTATTACCGATGTTTCGTTTTGCCATATAACAACCAATTTATGATTCCGATCTGCACAGTTCTTGAAGCAGTATACATACCAATCCTGTGGCAACATTTCTCCTTCTCTTTTTTGATAGACTATTGGCGGCTGAAAAAATAATAAAGATGTTTGAATAAAGAATTATAGAACTAGAACTCTCGAAACTCAATTTTCCATTAAAACTGTTTAGATAGATGGCGTTTACATATTATGGGTTCAATATTAGTATGGACCTAGATGTGAAACTAACATTTGTGAATATAATGCGCAAGTGTCAAGGCATCATCCTTACTCGAACAAACTGTTCAACAAATATAGAAAATTCCTTACATAGCCTTCGTTTCCGTAATACGGAAACACCTTAGAAACGTATTTCTCTGCATTTTCATCTATACTCTGATCTGTTAGGAACAGTGGTGGTTTTTCCTGAACGAACAAGATCATTAATCATAGTATCATTTCAATTCCAACTATACATTTACAATAAACTCAGTAGTCGACACAGGAACCAACATCAATAGAGAATACAAAAGAAGCATTTTCGGATTTTTTCCACTGAAGCAGATCGAGGATGTTGCCTTATATATCCGTAAGATTGGTATGGAAACGGGACCAAAAAAACTACGTCATTGTCGGAAGAGATATTAGAATATTTCTGCACAAGTGTTAAAATTTCGAATCGCTTCCTTACCAAATATGCGCTGAATCCATCCATCATATACCGAGTCTGTGAATTGAAAAAAAAAACTGTTTTAATTTAGAATTTTGAGTAATTGTGAACCATATTATTTTTTCGAGGCGCTAATTCGAATTTGAATTTAAGCAGCGCGAATTCGTGTGCGCATTTTTTGCGATTGGAATATTTTTTGCAATTTAGGTCTGATTGGTTTTGAGTTACCAGAGTTAAACGAAGAATTTTGTGACTATGTCAAGATTTTCCTTATAAATTTTTACCTGGAGTTTTTCAACAAAAAGCTAAACAATTTTTTTGGAAATCAAAAACAAATATGGATTTTTCAGGAAATCTTGAATTTATAAAAAATGGCAAATAAAACAAACGATTGACGTGATTGCGAACATTTTCCGTTCAACGTTTTCGGTTTCAATTCGAAGTTTTCAAACAAGATAATTCAATTCGATACTTAAAATGTTTGTCCGAGAGGCCAACAATATTTGTCTGTCTGTTGATCTTTTTTTCGAATTTTCTCACGAACATCTTTAACCGCCACGTGCGACAATGAAAGCAGAGTACGCTCAATCGCGCCACCAGTATGTATACCTGACGGCACAAAACTTCTCCTTATTTCTCTCATTTGTTCGCGAAAAATGGGCGCCTTTTGTTTTAAACTCTCTTCACTTTTTAAAAAATTTCATTAATTAATTGAAATTTAAGATTTGACAACATCAACATCAGCGAATATCAAATATTCAAGATTAACGAAATGTTCGCAACTAGTGAGTTTATTCATTTTCCATCATTTACCAAGGTTTGATGTTTGCCCTTCGCCGACTGTTTTCGTTTATTCGATGATATTCATCAATATGTCGTTGACAAATGTTTTTGGTGGCGGCGACAAAGTGGCGATTGGCGAAAAATATTGCGCATTTATGGATTACGGTTGACAGTGTGCAAACACCGACCAACACACGTTGAATCGCCTGTTTTAATTTTCAATTCCATAATCTCCTATTTTTGTCATTTTTATTAATTTTAAGGGTTCCGTGTTGGAGATTTTAATTGAATGTTATAAAAATAGGCGTTATAATATCGTTTCTGTTATTTTTAGCCCATAAATACAGTTTTAATAGCGCATTTGAGAGATATTTAAGGCGATATATCGAAAACCGTGTAACGTCGCCCGTTAATCTATCCCTGAGCATTATTCGTCGGATGCCGTACATATTTGTATGTGATAGTGTTATTAATATTGCCTAGTTCTTTTTTTGGCTCCAACCGGCTGTCTCGTAAAATCAAGGCACTCAGAACGAATCAGAAGAAATTTTTAAAATTTTGTTGGATTCAATCAATTTTACACAACGTGGAAAAGGGTCGACGTCTATTTTATTGAATTTCTCGTTCTTTTTTCGTATTATCCGCCAATCTCTCAGCGCATCGATTCAAAAAATTAGTATAGTTTTCTATTATGCACGCATAGCTTTACAACCATGAGAACTCGGTGATTTAGTGATAATATATCGCTGACATCAGCATGTGCTCGGTGATCTTTTTTGACATATCAGTTCTTTCGGACAAACAATGTACTTAAAGTATTAGAATAACATTTCTTCTAACAAAATTTGCACTCGATCATGTGATTCAAGGGCATGGGCCGACAAATGCGCGTAGATATTTCTTCAGGGAAATTTGATATTCATTCTGACTATGTTTTTTTGTTGTTGTTTCGAATGCTTTTTCATTGTATTCATATGCGCGCCGATGACTTGTTTAATTTGCTCGAGACGATTGTAGAACATTCGAGAATCTCCGTTACGCTTCCCTATTTATAGGCAACCGTCTCTCGGGCCGCACTATCGTCTAATTGTAATATTCTAATGACGTCAGGATAATATGAGAAATAGCATTTGTGACCGAAGAGGTCCACCAGCTGACCTACTGCAGCTCTTGCAGTTGATTGAAGGGTTCCGAGTTAAGGTCGAACCCGAACGCATTTTGGTTTTTTGCACGTGTTTGATCGAAGTCGACATACTTTCCCAATCGTTTTTGCCCTGTACCCACTTGCCCTCCATATCATATTATAAATTGGCACGGACAGACAATTTACCTGATGTTTGATTCGACGCGTAACGTTCCGAATTGCATGTTTCATTTGAAAATTTGCAATCGCTGATGAAACGTGAGCTTTTCAGTCTTACGAAACCTTTCGACAGGTTTTGATGGATCACTCGCATTCTATACAATAAAATTTTTTCATACTGAGAAATTTGAGAAGAATGTGCGGCTCCTAATCAAGAACGACAAATTTATTTTTTTTTTGCACACGGGTCAACAATCTCATGTGTTTTGAAGAATTAGTTTCTTTATCACAGCTCGCAAATATTGTTGCAAGAATTTGATGAAAGATGTCGCAACGCACATGATTCTTGAGATTCTTGTTTTCTCAAATGTTTGTAGCCCCCAATTGTTTGTGCGAACTTGTCAGCATATAATTCCCCCATTTTGCCGCAACATTTTGGTTATCATCTTAAATTTTTGACCAATCACGTGTCCGATATGTCTTATTAATGAATGAGTTTAAGTCACGTCCTTTTTTTTTGTTAGGGGCAATCGCCCAAATGCACTTGTTGTTTTTCGAACCAAAGATGATGCCGAAACGAATAACAACAAGGCATGGAACATCAACTTCGGATGGCGCCGAATATTTATGTTTTTCGTACTTTACGCTTAAAATAGATATGTGTGAAATAGTATCTACAGGGAAGAAATCGTTTTTCATGTGAACCCCGATAAGTATTATCTCTAATGTTTGCTTATTGACAAACGCGCTTCACGTGACCAAAAGCATGCATTTGAGGTTCTTTTAGAATGGGTTGGAAGATAATCTTTATAAGCAAGTTTTTATCTACGGACATTGTTCAAAGTAGAATTGACCGAACTTCTCCGCCTAAAATCTTTGCGGTCCAACAAAAATTCAAAAATTAAATTGTGTTGGCCTACTTTTTTCGACGCCCGTTGTCAATAGGCGAACAACAAAAAGTGCTTGTGCCATTTTTTCGATTTGTTCTCTTTTTTTCATGCCGCAATATTATTTATTGTAAACAATCGCGATGAACCGTCGTCATCATTGTCGACGATGTCGCGCCCGCCGTGTCGCTTCGTTTTTTTGTTGCGTTTTCCACAAAAAGCGAGCACGACAAACGGGGGACCCTCTCGCTGTGTGCAGCGCTATTTCTCGGCGCGACATCGTGTCGGCGTCTCTGACCATTCAAAGCGTCGGAGCACGTGCCCTATTCGCCCGCGTTCGCCAACACTTTTGGCACACTGGGAGGGGTCCGTCGTGGGCCAGCGGTTTTTCGACGTCCATCTTTTGTTCGATCCGCATTTTTTTGTTTAGTCGCGTTTTGCGTTTTTTTTTTGTGCGAATCGTTTCGTTGATCAAATGACCTCGGAGTGGGCGGGATCTTCCAGCGAAACAATGGTATATAAAGATGGTGGGTGCTGGGTTCGGGAATGAATAGTTTCCTTCGTCACCCGCATGCTTGTCTGTTGATATGATAGGGGAGAACGGGGGGGGGGTTGGGGCATTTGTTGTTTACTCGCACCCTGATGCAACGTGGGAATCAAAAATAAGTGTAATTTTAGTGTACCTGTTATTTGTTCGTCTGTTTTAGATTATCAATTTATTTCAAGTTATAAAAATGTTTTCTCAACTTTCTTGCTATTCACGTGATTGATTAGGCGATCAAACATCATTACCATCATTTTATTATTACCCATCTGAAATACCGTACCGAATTGATAAGACACGTGTTGTATATATGTAATTAAAAAAACAAGTGTAAAATTTCAGGACTGTTTGGCAGCCCAGCTTCAGCACCAGTTGCACGCGAAATAACCGCGAAGGATATTAAAACGATGCCTCTCGAACCGATGGATGTAATGTGGTACGTTATCAATGAGCGAGGTTCTTTTTTTGGCTGTTTTGTTTTTGCACCCGCGGTGCCCAATTTTTGATCGAGTGAGTGACGCGTAGCGGGGACGCCGTAAACAAGGCTATTTATGTACATTCATACACACAAGAAAGGAGCGAGTTGCGAGTAAGATGAAGAAAAATTCTTTAATAAATGGAAATTATTTGAATTGCGAGTATATCCTCTTAGAAATTGTTTAGTTTCAAAAAACTGGGATAAAATTCTATAGCGAATTAGTGAATTTTTCATCAGAGCGCTATGCTTCTACAATTTGCAGAAATTAGCTTTAATTTAAAATGCTTTCAATGCTAGTTCCTCGAATTTTACTGCATGGTACGCTGATTATCGTGCTCTTTGAATTTTAACGAATATTTAAACATTGGAAGACGTTTTTCATAAACAATCTTGAGAGTTCATCGATAATATTTTTTATATTGCCGAAATTGTGCGTTTGTGCGACTTCGAAAAATTGGCTAAATACTTAAAAAAAAGTAGAGGAGAGGTCTTAGTGGTGTTCGTTTTTGACCTATCATTATGAATAGCTCGTAAATCTACAATTTTATTTTTGTGCCAAGACCACAGCCGCCATCGCTTTTTGGCATTTATCCAATTTTCCGCAGTTGGGCGACACCGACAATACAAATTTTGATATACAAGCTAATTTTTTTAATAGTTTTGTTTTTTTTTTTTCGAAAGATTGGTTCTTTTTTATTTGCTTTTTATGGAATATAATGTTGTTGACAGTTTTGCTGATGATGCCCTAATGGCATATTCGGAAACATCATGAGATATGTTTTTTTTTTAAATCACGATCATTTTTATTCACATTTCGGACACATGGATCTTTATGTCCTCAATTCATTTCAAGGCCGAATTTGATGGGCTTGTTTATGAATAAAATCAGCGATCAGAAATTGAAATTACGGTACCGCTTATTTTCAAAATGAAAAACGAGAAGTCCTCAAACTTTTGATCTAACTTGGAAATTTGATGACGGATCGGATAGATTTTGACCGAACTAGTTTGGCGATTTTTAGTCGATTCGATCAATCACGAACCGTATTTGTTGTTATCAATCTCTGTCAAAAAGTTTCCACGTGTTCGAAAACATCTTCGCGATGATATGATTCTGCAGCAGAATGAAAAGGGACAGAGAGAAACGATTAAAGACCATCCATCCGCATTTTGTTTTCGTCCTGCGGAATTTCACGTGGCCACTGCGCTGCAGCGGAATATTAAGGGATGCACTATTGTTAATGCGCGGCGCCATAGACGCAGTCATGGTGTTTACTTGAATGTGAGTTTTGTGAGGCGCTCACGGGATGTATGTGTGCAACAGGCGGAGAGAAAGGGCACATGGTGTGCGCGCAAAAAGAAGTGTATAAAAGCGGCCCATAGGACCAGATTGAAAACAGCATATTCAACTATTCTTACAGGATGTCGAAAGCACCACAAGTAAGTGATTTGGTTGTTCAACCCGACGTCAAGTTCAAGTCGGTGGCGGGAATCGGCTCTGGAGCCGTGAGCCCAAGCCTTCCGATTGGAATTGGCGCTGATGATTCAGTAAGTGTTGAAGAAATCTTTTCACCGAAATCATCGATATCCTGCACGATTTTTTTGAATTGACATTTAAAATATTGCATGTCTCTTGTAAACATACGATAATCTTATTTTTCTAGATCCGCCCGGACTACGATACTGATGTCCTCTGGAAAGGACCAGGCCGTATTCATAAGGAACGCACTGTTTCGATTGAATCGACTGACTCGGAACTTGGAACGCGCAAATTCTCGGTCTCGGAAGCAATGACTGGGTAAGACAAGCTTATTTTTTATTTTGATTCCTGACGTTGCCAATTTCAGCCCTACTTCGCCAGTCGACATCACTCCACGTTCACGTCGCATTTCGATTTCAGAGATGTTGTTCGGCTCATCGCCATCTTCCTTCTCATGGGGAATGGGCTCATCGCCAACGAACAACAACATTTCTGATGGAATGGACGAGCGCAAGATGTCAATTTCTGACGTAAGTGCACTTATCGAAAATGAGTTCAAAATGTGATGGAATTATCTAAAAAGAGCACAGTTTTGAGGTAATTAAATTACCTGATCAAACAGAAGCTAATGAACTAACACTTTCCAGAACTAATGTTTTTAAATAAATTTCAATGTGATATACCAATTTTTTCTAAAATTCTAGTATATTTCAATTGATTTTATGAAATGTAGAAAATTTATCATCTTAATTGGGGCAAAGAGCATAGCGATAAGAAATGTTTACGCTTTGTTTGTTATCAAGTATCAGCTGTTTGTCAATAGTATCAAGTTGTTGATTTGCAGGACCCGCGTTTCAAGGATTTCCTGAAGCATCAGAGCAAGATAATCGGCGACGATGGAGTTTTGTCAAGTGGCTTTAAACGCAGCAATTACCAAAAAGAATAAATTAAACACTACGGATAGCAAAAAACTCAAGAATGTCTTTAAAAAAATTGCAAAATTCCCACCTTCCCCCCAAAAAAAAAGAAATGTCATTGTTAATAATGTATTATTATTATTATTTGTAACATGCGTTGTATAACTATTTGTTTGTTTCTGTTCGTTTCCTTTCCCCCCACCAATCAACCCGACGATGCAATGTGAAAATTGCCATATATGGCCCTACACCCACAATGTACATAGATTTATTTGTTTGAAACCCGTTCGATTATATCAATCCGTCAAAATTCACGTGTAAATAAATTGCGAGACGGTCAAATTCAATGTGTTGAGATCGTTTTGTTGTTATTGAGCAGTCGAAAAAATGAAAGAAGTGAAGGACTCGTATTGGACCATGTTAGCGATGTTTGTCGACATCTGCAATAGCTGTGGTTGAATACAAAGTCAAAAATCGGACCACATTTACCAAAATAAAGTTCGCTTCGCTGCTCGTAAGACGCCGGTACAAACGCAGCACGTCATTCCAGTCGCCGTCATCATGCATGTCATCTCGTCGGTTTCGTAATCGCTACAATCAACGAGATCGATGTGATCGCATTGGCCTGAAAATCGGAAGCAATTGTGGACGAGTCGAATCGCTTACCGGATTCGACGACGACGTTGCTGATGTGACGACGAGCGCGCAGTTTGCCGAGTGTCTTTAGCTTCGGCGGTCGATCCAATGGATCATCGCTGGGCATTGTGGTCACTTCGGGCGCCGGCAAATGCCATGTGCTTTGATCGCGATGATGGGTGCTGTAATTCATTGGGCTTCATTTCAAATTAACAATTTCGCGGCCATCCTACAGTACTCCGTTTTGGCGCCGCGAAATTTGAATATTTAAAAGTAGAACAAAATTAAGTGGCAATTTGCCAAGTTTTTCAAAAAATTTGCCCGACGATTTTTTTACGCCACGCCCCCTTTTTATTAATTTTAACAAAACGATAATAGAAAATTTGAAGAATCGAACGTTTCCATCTACAATTATGGACAATCGGATTTACAGTAACTTAATTTTGGGTCTTGAAGCAATTGAATATGTTCAATATTCCATAAATTTCATTTAAAACCTTATTTGTCAACGCATAATAAACAATTATTGATGGAAAATGCAAAAATCGTAGAAAATTTTCATCAAAACTAGACCATCGTTTTCAGCTTCATTGTGTGTGTTTTTTAATTTTCATGTGACTCGTCTAATTAAGCTACTACATCCCTAATTAACAAGGTAAAATTGAGCGGGACCCGCGTGCAAAATAATCCGCACTAGGCCTATTGAAATCACCCGCGAGGGACCATCTGACTCGCCGAACCGACACCAGCGATTGAGCATAAACAATTTGGGCCAGCGGCAGATCCCGTTCAGTTTTACAGAGTAAGTAAAACTCTAATTTTTGTTAGGTGATTATTTAACTCCTTATTGAGTTATTCGCTACGAGACCTACCAAATTTTCGGCGCTGTGAGCCTTTAACAAATTATATATATTTTTTTTAATTTGGCATTTGATTTGGGTTTCTTTTTTCACAATTTTTGAAATTCGAAAACCCGAATTGAGTCATTATTAGAAATTTTGTAAATTTTTTAATATCGCAAACGGTCTTCAACACGGTAATTAAAGGAGCACGCAGCTTAAACCGATTCTGATGAGTCGATTTCATTTTTTAAACTGATGTTCTCGAATTTGAATTTTAAAAGCAATATTTAAATTACATCTACAGTAATCGGGTGTCATGAAAAAGGAACGAACAATTTGCTCAAATCGCTGGGAGACCCATTCGATCAATTCAAATGATTTTGAGAATAAGAAAATGGTTGGAAAAATTCAATATTCAAAAAAAAGCACACACACAAACCAACATTTTAGCAGATTTCATAACAATGTTGCGAAGCGTCTTGATTGTGTCGGCATGTCCCTGGACGAGCATCGTTCCGATGGCGTCAGCGAACGCGGCGCAAGTCGCGAATATGATTAGAAGCGGCGCGCGCATGACGATCACTGCAAATGCAAATGGTGATGGTGATGATGATGTTGTCAGGAATAAATGACGTGTCGAACACGGGTTTTCCGGACGCCGGGGTTGCGCGTCGTCGTGTTTGCGCGCGCCACGAAAAACTCGTCGCTCTCGCCGAACATGGTGGCGATCATGTGATAGACAGCTGATTGGCGAGCTGCCAGACCGAGCAAATATCGACGAGCCATATACGGGGGATCAACAGTGGGCGGGGCAATCAAGTTGAAAATGGTAATCTAGAATTTTTTTCTCGAATCAACTCGTTCTCAGTTTGGAAATTTGCCATTTTTTTTTCAAGAGTTTGACAGCGAAATTTAAATTTCAAAAAAAAATGTTCAATTTCCTTCGAGACATTGGTAGAATGGAGATCATGCGCCTTTAAATGAGGTCTCAAAGTGTCATGATTTTTCAGCATCGATTTTCAACGCAAAAATATTTATAGTAGGGAGGTTTAAAGGTGCATAGCTTTTCAAGCATTCATTCTGAACGAAATAATTGCACGTGAAAAAGATGTCGGCAATTATTTTAAGATCAAACATTGCACTATTACTGTAGCAATTGTTTACATGTGCGTGATGCAAAACATACAGTAGGCCGATAATAAGAGATCAGATGGAAACAAATGAAACTAGAACGGAAGGAGAAGCTGAAAATCGAAGAGAAACGTGCTCGGATCAAAAATTGATAAAAATTTCAATTAAAAGAAAACACTGAGAAGACGAGAATCAGGGTTGGATGTGATACTTCTAAAAATAGAAGTACTCATTCGTGTTATCATACCACTACAGCCCACTAATTCATGGTTGTTCACAAAAAGACGAAAAAGAAAACGAATCGCTAAAACAAATATTAAATGAATATCTATTTTTAATCGGCAAGGAAAAGACTGGTTGCCACAATTTACACAATTATATATATGATATATAGTTACGAGTTACTCAAGATAACGAGCCATGAGCCAGTGCGACGATGGCAATTAAAAAAAATTGAGTCGGCGATTTCTGTTTGTTTTCGGGTTTGCATTTCCTTATTTGGTTTGGAGGGGACAAGCATAAGCGCAAAAAAAATCACAGATGGTTCTGAAATGACGAGAGAGAGAAAAAGAAACAAAAAATTTTTTGGCCAACGAGATCTTCTATCGAAATTGTGCCGTTTTATATACAGGAGGTGGGTTCGGTTCGGTTTGGTTTTTGTTTCCACTGTGCAAACATTCACGTTTTCACGTAGAACACGTTTTGCATGATGATGAGTGTTTCTGGTGCTCATCTTTATTGTGACGAGCGAATGGTTTCCGCTTGCGTCGTCGAAAGACCTTGGTTACGGTAACAATAGTTATTCGAGGTCAATTTCAGAATCGAAGCTTCTAGCAATTTCCATCTAAATAAAAAAAAAGTGCCTTGATCAGTCATCCGAAGGGCGCTGTTTCAAATTTCGATTGGAATTCCCGGTGCCCGAGAATCATTTTCATAGACTTTGTTAGGTTACGATAATCGTTTTTAATTTTAATTTAATTTTAATATTAACATTTTCGCTTCGAGAACCTGAGGAGATGATCATTTAATTTGCGATATTAGGCGCAATTTTTGGATATTTCAGATTGAAATTTGACCCAAAATTGCAGACAATTTAAAATGAAAAAAATGTATCAGCAGATTTCAATTAGAAAATCGCCCAAAAACATTTTTTGATCTACTCTACTCGAAAATTAATTGTTGATCGATCACAATAAGAAATAAAAACATTAATTTTATAATTGAAAATCAAATTTTATCGGCTTCCCAGCCGCTTGATGAAGGTCTTGTTGCGAATAATTGGTTCGGTGCAAGTTTCGTTGAAACCCTGGCATCCCTACCAATTTTCGCTTCGAGACCCAAACCATTTCTTGGAATGATAGCATGACACTGTTGGTTTGAAGTTTTTCAGCGAATAAATATAGAATGAGCAAACGCGAAAGGTCACCGATTCAAATTGGTCACAAAAAAACCAGTTTGAGTTTGCAAATGCGATGAGACTGAAGACGAGCGGCTTTCCGCATGGTTTTATTAGTAATGTGTAAAACGGGTGTCCCAAAACAATACTGATAATTTGTTGCGCTAATAATCTTCAGATTCTGTTTGTATTACCACGTGCGGCAAACACACACATCGTATTGCACTTTTTGTTTGATGCCCGTCCGTCCTATCTTCTGATCGTTTCCCAAATAGAAACAGTGGACTTTAAGTTCAGAAATCGAGCCACCAAATATGGTTGAAATTGATTGGCAGCAGAGATCAGTCGATTCCAGAAAATGACGTGGTGTTTCGCAGGAAAAAAAAAACCAAACACGCGAACAAATAATCAAACCGTTCGAGACGAGAAGCCGCGCGCGCGCGCCGATCACGAGACAACGTTCGAGATGGTCAGACGCAGGCGTCGACATCGAAGAGTCGTCCGGAAGATGCGCGCGTGTGTGTTTATCAATTCGTTTCCGGAGCACAAAACAGATTTTGAGGGAAAATGACGAATCTTGCGTGTGCTTGATGGGCACATGTGAGGGATCCGAGGTCTATGTGATCTACAGTGATCGCTTTACCATTTGGGCACATCGCCTAGGGGAAGAACAATTCTAAAAAATATTTGAATCAATAGGTATTCGTTGTGGTCTTGTCAGGCTTGTTGAGCCAGGCAGGTCTTAGAAGCCAATGTTATTGAACAGTTTGGAAATGGACACGATTTTTATATTTGGTGGAACTTGATTTATTTATTTCTGATTGCTCTACCGATTACGAGAAAATTGCTTGGCACGGCTTCGATCAGCCGGTGTTTCTATGTAGGCACGAAAATGTCTGAGAACTGATATTTTTGATTTTCATTATTGGCGTCGTCAAACGACTGAAAGGAGGCGGGGCATTCAAATTCGCGAAATCAGTGAAGATTTAAATTAATCGTTGACTGAATATAAAATGCGCGTACATTATTATGCAATGTACGCAGTCTCGCGTATTTCTCGCTGCCTTAAGACTCATAGCCAAAAATTTTTTAAAATTCGTCCACTCGTTTGACTCCGACAATACTTTCTTACTTTGAAGTCCATTGTACACAGCTGCGGACAAAATCAATCTATGTAATTTGGCATTCTCGGACCATTTTCGACCACGTCTTTTCGGCGAAGTAGAATTCCTTCTTTTCGTCTTCGCCTTGATCAAAAAAATCTTTTCAGAGCTTCATTGATGTCACATAATGTTTTAGCGTTCTAAGTACCGATCCACAGGAATCAAATTTAATGTCAGGGGAACGGGGTTACTATGGTTCCTAATAGCAACTCACAGTCCCGCTTTCACTATCTTCTCGTAAAGCCCATCTTGGTTGCGCCGTCGATGGGCGGAGTCTATCGGTCCGCATCTACATTACAATGGTTAGTTTCATCTCACATCAGAGACAATACAGGGTGTCATTTAAGTTCCCGCACAACTTTGAAGACGTATATTTCTGAAACTAAAAGTCCAAATCAAACGAGACTCAAAATATTATTTATCTATAGTACAACAAATAATTATCTATTAACTCTTTTCGATTCGGCCTCCTTTCGCAGCTATGACTTCACGGAAACGCTTCGGGTAGGATGCGACTGTGGTACGCAGGTATTCGATGGAAAGATTGTCCCATTCCGCCAGTAATGTCTTCTTCAGAGCCTCTACACTTGAATGGGGTTTTGCGTTGACCTTCTCCTGCAAGACCCCATCACGGGAAAGTCAAGCGGGTTCAGGTCTGGGGAGCAATCAGGCCATTCGGATGACTTGATGAAGTCGGGAAAATGGGTCTGGCACCACTCCTGAGTAGTTTTGGCAGTGTGGGCGGCTGCTCCGTCATGTTGAAAGACCCATTTCTGCCCACCGAAATGCGTTTGGGTCCAGGGCATCACATGCTTCTCCAAAATGTCCCGAACGTAGACTTCTTTGTTCATTTTCACTCCCTGATCCACGAAATCCTGGGGGCACATCCCGGTTGAGCAGATGGCACCGAAAACCATCACACTGGCAGGATGTGAGGCTCGATTAATTGTTTTTCCTTTCTCAGAAGCTTGCTGGGATGTCTGGGCAAGTACTCAATGGTTTTGTGAGTAGAATGCCGTCTCCACAGTGAATAGCTTCTCGTCGGAGAAGACAGTGACGAGATCTTGTCCAGACCGCGTGCGAGCAAGAAGTCGTTTTGCTTTTTCGAAGCGTCTCTGCTTGCTGACGGCCGATAGAATTGCCGCTTTTTGGACACGATATGGGGTCAGTCCAAGCATCGTTTTGACAATTTGTTCCATAGCGAAGATGCTCATTCCCATGTCTAACGCCATCTTTCTCATGCTCCTGTGGGGGTTTCGCCTGATCCTCGATTTGACGGCGTTGATCTTCTGAGGAGTGGTTACTGAGACGAGTCTTCCTTGTCTGGGACGGTGACTGGTCGTATTTAGCTCCTTGAAACGTTTGATGGTGTCGCAAACCGTTCTACGAGGCACACCGACCCGTTGAATGATGTCTCTCGAGCTCACATTTTGCTTATGAAGTTCGATAATGGAAGCGCAATGGATGTTAGCCTTCGCCATTTCTCGGAAACACATCCGAATGAGGTGAAACATGGAAAGTAAGTAAAATATACCTTATTTAACAAAAATAAATTGTATTGGTGCACGAAAAGTGCGACAGCCAAGCTCTTCATGGCGTCAAGCGTACGCGCATTAAATATTCAGTCAACGGTTAATTTCAGTCTAGAGTCGGCGTCTGTTTTCACGTGAACTGCTTCAATTGTCTTGATGAGTTTCACATTTCCTTGAATTTCCAACGTCATTCGATTAAAAAATTATCGAACCAAAATTTGAAAGAACTTGTTAGTCCTTGCGAGACCATTTCGAAAGACGTATCCCCGTAAATCTACCCGCGTACAGGAGTCGCCGGACTATACAAAAGCTACAAAATAATTTGAACGAATAGTCTAATCGAGCTGTAATTTTTAGCACATATTTTTCATAGATTTAAATGTTTAAAAGCAAGTTCATATTAGGGAATTTTTTGTTTTTTTTTCAAAACGAAATTTTTTACCAATAATGTCGTTTTCTCCCACATTAATATTCATAATTGAATTGGTAAAACACGGGATGTCTCAAACTTATTTCCCGCCGAACCTGTGGACAAATTTTTTGATTATTTCCACTTTCTTTTTGCCATCTTTTTATCAATATTTTTTTCAATTGTATTATGCTGTTTCAAGTAATAATGATTTTTTAATTAATATTTTGTAGATGTCTCTAGCTGGTCACATTCTACTTATAATATTCGACAATCTATGTATATATAGTAGCTTACAAGGTGTAAGTGAGTCATGAAGGAGATTCGTATATATTTAATCAACCCTCCGACCGGAAGCAATAAGCCAAGACCCTTATCAATGCCACCAGCTCACCCCCTATTTAAGCGATGCTCGGGAAACGAACGAAGAGGTAGGAAGCTGGGAGACACGCTGTAAGTCCACACTATTTCGTTACTCATTCCATCGTTCATAAATAAACTCTTAGTTGTTTATTGTTTGTTTCCAACACAAAGCCATGAACATGAAAAGAGCCTCCCGTTTTTTTGTAACTTTGCACACATAAACTAGAAGGTCTTCTGAGTGTGTTCACAAAATTCCAGCTTGCACTGGGGGTTTTCAGACGAGTAATGGCTATCTGAAAATTCGAGGTGATTTTCCAATGCCAGCAACCATTTGGGCTGGATGTCGCGCGATTGTCTTAAAATGTTCAGGAGATATCTCGGTGTGCGCCTTTAACCTACACTTATACATAGGCAGGCAAATTTAAGCTTTTTGTTTTGCTCCAAGACCACTGACCTTGTTTTTTTGGACAATTTGCCGTATTCGTGAGACGTCGAAAAACTGCATGCGCCTTTAACGCAATGAGACCGTGTTAATAATCGATAATTGTGGTTCATATTCAAACCAAACCTTTCAGAGAAATTGATATACATAGAAAAGTTTCTGCTCGCTCAAGAAAAAAATTCAGAAAATCGAGTTTCAGGTGAAAAAGTTCATACATACTCACGTAAAATTGCACATATTTCATTATTTTGAAATTAATTTTTTTTGAGGTAAATTTTTTTTGTAATTTTTGCCGAACAAAAAAATTGAAATCAATCTGTGCAATTTTATTGTATAATTAGAATTTCAAAAATTAGTGGCGGAATTCAACAAAAAAAATTCCCCCTTGCATCAAAAATTTTTGGTTGAAGAACGTTTCTGTTCGAGACCCCCCCCCCGAGACCAATGAAACACACAATCAATAAATATCAATGTTAACAATCTTGTCGGCAAACGAGCGAGCTCAAAAACCATGCAAGTTGAAGCATGTGCGAATCAAGTGGTCGTCAAGAGGGACAAGTTGCGTGCGGCGAACACATCAGCGCCCCCTTCATCGCAACTCGGCCGTCGGTCGTCCAATTAGCGAGTAATAAAACATTATCGAATTTCAAACCATTCATTTACCAACAACAACACCAATTCGTTTTGTTTGGCTACTGTTGTTCACCTCGCGCGAACCCACTTCCGTTTCGTCATTCGTTGCTCGATCATGCTCATCGTGCTCGTGCTCGTCGCCGCCGCTGCTCTAGCTCGCGAGGAGTGCATCGATAAGAGTCCCTACTGTAACTCGAATGATTGTACAGTGCGACCCGGATATTCATTGGTGTATTGCCGAAAAACATGCGGCAATTGTACAGGTGATTTTTTCAATTTGTTTTTGTTTTTCGAATTTCGCGCCAGTTCAATTTTAAAAGCTACCGTAACCGCAATAGCCTATTTAAAGGCGCAGTGACTCAACGAAATTTCGATTCACAAATTTTCATGTTGAATCAAACGGCAACTTGAAATATTTCCAGAATTTTGCGAGAACTCGAAATTCATAACATGCAGCGACGAGCGGAAAAAAGACTGCGACGAAATGCTATCAGACTACTGTCCGAAACTATGCGGCAAATGTGTTGCGACGCCGACGAAACGAATAAGTGCGATTCTAGATTGTGCGATTTTTTTGACTGACTAATCCGAATTGTTCTAGAAACGGTTCCCGTCGCGAGACCATTCGGCGAAATGACGAGCGGCACACCGAAATCGCCGACGGTGAGTCCACACGTTGTATCGGGTTACGGTAGAAAATAAACAAAACGCGCCGGCGGTTTTGAAGTGGACTACGGTAGAATTCGATTTTCAGGTTCGGTTTAAGCCATCAACACCGCGAATGCTTCCGAACGGCACTTTTATCAATCCGCCGGTTCCCAGGTGCCTCATCGAATTCGGGTTTCATCATCGCGTTTTCAATATTTAGATACGAGAAGGTTCGAACGAATGATGCTTATGAGTACTATCCACAAGCGAAAATGGAGGAAATCCTTCCGGAGCCGCAACGAATCTGGCCGGAACCTGAGCCGATCCGCCTCATTCCCTATCAATTGATGCAGCCCTACTCAACGCCATTCTATGGAAGTTCGTGGCCGATCGATGCGTCGGGCATCTCCTCATCGATCGATGTGCCGAGACGGAGCTACCAGACGCGATTGTTTCCGGAGATGGGTTTTCTGCAATCGAGTCGACTCACCACGCCCGCTGCTGACGTTCAAGGCCTCTATTATGCATTGATGCAACAAACCACGCCGAATCCCTATTTGTTATATCCGGAGCAGATGAATGCGATTGATCCGGACGGCGTGAAGCTGATTGAGCCGTTCTCATCGCCGACGAGTATTGATTCGGATCCGCAGGCGATTAAAAATTTGATTACCTTGCTGGGTGGGTCTCGCCGCGAAATAAAAATGAAAGCGTTGATTTTCAGGATGCAAAGACAAGGATGAGGTGATATGTCGGCAAATCACCACCGAAACCTGCCTCGCGCGACCCGGATACTATCTCAAACTGTGTCCGGTCAAATGCAAAAACTGCGCCGGCTATCAGTGCATCGACTCGATCAAAATCGATTGCGCCGAAGTGAAAGCGCAAGGCGCTTGTAAGCTCGCCGTCGCTCCCGAATATTGTCCGCGCACGTGCGGAATGTGTCAGCCGCCGAAAGAACTGACCGAGAATGTGTCGGATTGCAAGGACGAGTTGGACACGTGCGAGCAGCTGGCGGAAAGCGGCGCGTGCGACCAAGAATTCAGGTAGAAACCGCATTCCGATTGGTCCTCAAATATTTTCAATGAGATCAGATTATCAGGGGAAAAAACGAAGAATGAAGCAAGTCTGATAAATGAAAATTAATAGGATTCGAAACAAATTTATTTTTTTTTTCAATCGAAATCGAACATAGTGCGTTGCAGAATTATTAGACCACCCCCGAATTTGAGCGCCGCGCAATGATTTCGATATTTTGAGACCAACCAGTGTGAAAATCGTGTTCAGCATGAAAAATAACCTATATGTACCTATTTTTATGTTAGTATTTTCAAAAGTAACCGCGCAGTGGACCAAAACCAAAACCGTTTTTCGAACGGTGTAGAATTATATAGCCACCCTAAGAAACAAGTTTTAAACTCAAAGATAACAACTTTCTAATTATGATGGCACTTTCATTCGAGATATAATCGGCGTCCTCCGACTGCTGTACGCGGGTAGATTTACGCGCATGCGCCTTGAAAAAGGTCTCGCCACGCGTGAACGCTTATTTTGCTGTTTTCACGTGAACTCCTTCATTGTTCTTGATGAGTTTCGCATTTTTTGGAATTTTTAACGTCGTTTGAACCGACGCATAAAATGTGAAATAACCTGTTAGTCCATGCGAGACCAAGAGAAAGACGCATCCCCGTAAATCTACCCACGTACCGCCGGACGCCGACTATAATTCGAGATCTCAATCTCCCCGAAATTCCTTCCTTGGCCATAGAGTCCCCGTTCATGCTGAACACGATTTTAACACTGGTTCGTATCAAAATGGCGAAATAATTGCGCGTGGGTGGCCTCTTATAATTCTGCAACGCACTGTATAAATTAATCTGTTTCGAATTATTCCAAAATTTCAATCGAATTCGATTTCAAAAGTGAAAAATTAATCGATTTCGAAGATTTTTTTAAAGAACTTTCTCGAAAGAATTTCAATTATTTTTCAATCGAAAAAGTTTATATTTCAATTTTCTTCGAATTCGATTGATTTACCTGACAATTGGCAGATATGAGGAGAAGCAAAAAACATTTTAAAATTTAAAATTAATTTTTAAAAAGTTTCAGTTTACAAAAAAAACATAGTTTTTAAAAACGCTCGATTTTCAAAAAAGCAAAAATTTTTTTCCAAAATTTCAAATATCAATTAGTTCGATGGAGCGCACTTGCTTTTCAAATTGCCGAAAAAACTCGTAAATGCACACAGACGGATATTTAAGTTTCAAAATCGATTTTAAAATAATTCTCAACTAGTTAAAGGCGCACACCGAGACCTCTCCTCCAATTTTCACATCGACACTATAATTCTCAAATTTCAGTCGTCCGGCTCTTCGAATCTATTGCGCCAAAACATGCGGCTTCTGCAAACCACCGCAATTCTACTTTTCCGATTCGCCCCTTATGTCTCAGCTGGTCTTGAAGCGAAATAAGAATTCGATGAATCGACGTGAACGATTTTTGGGATGAGCGTTCATTAAAATACTGTAATGCTTCTTTTCTCTATTTTATTTGATCTCTATTTATTAATTTTTTCTTCATTTTTTTGGTGCGGTGTCTTGTTTAGGAAGAGGAGGAGAGGGGTGGCATGAAAAATGTGATGCTCGAAAATCGATTATCAGTCAAAGGACAGCAAGCATCCGACCCCTGAATTGATAACTCGTCTCCCTATAAAATGTTATTCATTCTTTCCCCCCCCCATTCAATTATGTATTTATTTATTTAAATAATCGAATAAAATTATTGCGCATTTCAAATATTAACCGTTTCTGGAATGAAATTAATATTTTAAAGGAGCATTTGTCTAGAAAAAAACACAGCATTAATGAAACCCCGAAAATTGTCCGCAGTTGAAAAACTATATTCAATTAAAATGGGCGACACGATTTGATTTGAAGATGTGAATAATAGATAAAAGCAAATTTTTTTCCGAAAATTAATTCTTCTCATTTCGAATAGTTAATTTGGTTTGCACCGATTATCTCCTAAGCAAATATAATAAAAATTTAAAGGAGCATGTCAACAAATTTGAACAATAATTGAGTTATTCCAATTATTTTTTGCTATGTCTCATTGATGCATTCCGACAGGAGAAAAAAAATACCATTTGATAATTGATTTTTGAATTGAAAAATTTGAATTCCAATCCAATTATTGCCGATCTGTAATTGGTTATGTTGAAAATAGGCCACGCCCTTTGGAAATGTCGCGAAAACGGAATTGGGCATTAAATGACGACTAACTTTTTTTCATCGCCATTCGCATTTATTCGAATATCCTGTTTCGTTTTGAAATTAAATATTTCGGAATGATTCTTCAATGATTTTTGTAGAACACGTCACCAAAATGCCGGAACCCATGAATCCCCCAAATATCGACCATCGTCATCAACAAATGTTAAGGTAATTTGGGCGTTTTATCAAAAAAATCACATTTAAGCAGCTCAAAAAAATGATTCAGATGGTTGAACGGCTCATTTCACAATCATCAGCATCAATTCAGCGAGAATTCATGCGAATCATCGAGCAGTCTTGAGTTCAGGTACGGTATTTTGAAAAGCGTGCAATGCGCGGTGACGGTGCTTGCGGACTTGCAATTTTCAAAATTTGCCTATCCGATTTTTCGCGTATTTCCTTGCTTTTTTGCCATTTCCTTTTTCAGCAATTTTAGGAAAACGTTAGAAATTGAAAGAAAACTCAATGCTCTCTCGAAAACGTTAAAAATTCGATTATATGTGAAAATTTTTCAATTCCCGTTTTTTATTGTCAGAGATCACAGTTTCATGACGTAGCCGCTTCTGATAATTGAGTTTGCTAGTTGTATTTATATGACAATTTCCTGATGATTTCAACCCGGCCGTTTCTCAAATTTCTCCAGTCGTTTCTTATCAGTCGCCTTTTTACACCCACATCCCAAAAAATTCTCAAACACCGAAATGGAATGCGAACAATCACACGCGTTATCATCAAGCGTCTCAATAAGCATTGCGGACGTTTTTTTTTTTGTTAAACGCATCTGATTTGCGGAATTCGCCAGATGCTCCTCTCTGAATCTCGCGATTCAATTGGTCATTGATTTTCTTTTGCCGTTGTCAGAAGAGATGTATGTTGACGAAACTCGGAATCATAATTGGACACCAATAAACATTTGTCATGCCGCAGCCAATTTAGAGTTGTTTCGTGATAGAAGGGATTCGAGGAAAAACGAATGAAATCGTTGTAGATGAAGGAATTGGGAGAAATATATTGTAGAATGCGGTTTGAAGAAGCTTGAACACTAAATTGGAGTTTTGCAAAAAATTGGAATGGTTGAATAAAAAGCGATTGGGTGATTTCTATTGCAAATCGAACTTTTTAAAGTTTTCCAGTGACGAGAATATTTTTTAACGGATTTCACAATTGTTAAAAATACCCAAAAAAAAGATGCTACAAGAATTTTTCGCTGCAAGACCTTGTAGTTCACATTTATGTTAACCGTCTAGAATAATTACGGTAGTCATTTATAAAAAAATCAAATAGGGCATTTATAAATCACAGTGAAAATGGTGTTCTCTTTTTTGAAAATGAAATTTATTTCAACAATTAATGAAGCTTAGCTTGATGCCTGGTCATGCGCCTTTAAAATAGCCTCTCATTCGGAACTCTTCAATTTCCCTTTCAAAAACTTTGAAAATTATTGAAAAATTGCTTATTTAAATAATTTTTTTCGCCTGATAACTGGCTCGTGAAACTAGTGAAGTTCGGTTTTCAACTAACCCGAATTCGATGTCGACGTGCAATCGGCGAGAATCGCCATCTTCAGCAATCGCTAAAATTTGTCATCATTTCTCATTTGGTATTTAACTGTCCCGATCTGAAGTTGTAACACAACATTCATTTGCATCCAACAGTTTCGTGTCTCGGCCTCCTCCGCGTTCAGCACACTCTTTCTCCATCCGACCCAATTCGACGTTCGCAGCTTCTCCTTCTTCCATTCTTCCGATTCGTAGGCTTCTGCCCCAATTCCACGCATCATGGGCCTTCTTGGCTTCGTGCTCATGTGCCAATACAGCGGCAATCTGTTCGTCCAGCTCACCTTCTATATTCTCAGCGAATACGTGCTCGAGAAGTTCGATACGCCACTTCCACAGGATGAATTATTGGGCCATTGATTGACGTTTGTTCGATGTTGTAAATACGCTAATAAATGCCTATTTTTATTTTTCTTTCCTCTCAACTCGGTTACGGTAACATTTGTTCTAGTTGAAAAGCGGCATTTTCTTCCAATTTTATTGACCATAAACTTGCTGATATAATCGAGGACGAATTGATGAAATTTCTCACATGACTTTGACGAAGAAAAAAAAAAGACAAATAGTATAACTCACGAGGGTCTTGACGCGAAAAAAAGAGCGGAAACTGGAATTGTTGAATTCCATTCGACACCTACACCACAAAAATACCGAAAAGAGTCCATAAATCAATTTTTCTGGGCTTCTGGTCGAGGCTCCGAACAAACACACACGGAGAGTTCAAAACATGTGTCGCCTGGCCGAGATCCCTTCAATAAGTGTTCGGCCGGCCGCCGCCGCCGCAAAAAAATAGCGCCAAGTCATCGGAGAGAGAGAGAGAGAGACGCGTCGCCGAAGAATGCAAGCGATGCGAGGAATTTGGCGGCGCCTCAACACATCCATTCCGACCCCATCGTTCAGTCATTCGCTTCCGCCGCCGCCGCCGTCGTCGTCGTCGTCGACCAACTCGACCGCTGCTCCGCAATGAGCACCATTTGTCAATTGCTAACCATTCCAGCGACTATTTATGATGGCTATTCGATTCAAGATGTCGAATGGTAAGAGTGGTGCTGCTGTCTAATGGAATCGCGAGCGCTGTCGGCGAGCAGCCGCTCCGCTCATCCCCCCAATTGTGTTGTTTGTCTCAATCCAAAAATGGAGCCTCATAATCGATTTTTTTTTCAAAATTTTTGGTCCTATCTATTATGGTATAGCAAAAAAATGAAAAATCCAAAAATGGGTCTTGTCGCAAAAAAACAATTTTCGATTTACGGGCTTGTAAGCATAAGGTTCACACCTCCATTGAGACCATTTTCTAATAGAAAAATGCAAATGTATTTTTAAACATTTAAAAAAATGTGAAAACCCAAAATTTTGGCGGCAAATTTGAATTTGTGAAATTTCGCGCGACAAAAATTGAAAGCCGATTAATAGTTTCCACTATGCGCCTTTAAAGAATCCCAATATCGCGTTTTCTTCAAAATGCAATTGTTGTCCTTTTTTTTTCATTTCCGGCGCTCGTTTTATCACCCAAAAAAAACGCGCACACATTTTCGAAAACCGGCGCCGATTTGTGTCGGCACTCACCGAAAAAATGCACTTTGTTTCGTCCAATCATCCGACATCAAAGGGCAACACCACAGCCATTTTTTTGTATGTGAGTGTCGATTTGCTGAGAGAGAGAGAGAGAGAGAGAAGAAGAATGAAATTCCTGAAAAATCGCATTAATTGCGCGCGTCGCCGCCGCCAACAACATTCCAAATCCGTATATTTATATCATTTAATATCATAAAATGATTCGCGAAATTCCTTTTTGCCGTTTTTCATCGTCGACGCGCGCGTGCGATCATTGTTCGAATTTTCCGCATTTTCTCGCTCGCTCGTCGTCTTCATGGAATTCCTGTTTCCATCGGGGTCTGCTTCGTCGTTGTGTACATCTGTTTATATATTTGTCTATGTCTGTGTGTGTGTTTTTTTTTCGACTGTATCATCAAGTTCCTTACTTTTAGTCGTCTCTGTTTGTGTGTGTGTGTTTTCTGCTTCTCTGCCCCCGCTCGTCATCCATCCATTTTGTTCTTCGTATTTGTCCGTCGGCGGCCAAAATTTTGAAACATCCAAATACAAAAGTGCGGCGTCTCCATGTGTGCATTGATTGATTGCCGTCGCTTCCCGCCGCCCGCGCGGATCGCACTTGTATCGAGGTCTCGCCGCGCCAACGGCGACCCCCCCCCCTTCACCTCACAGTATTTTTTTGTTGTTAAATGCTCGATTGTTGCGCGGCTCCATAAACAAAAGGCCTATAATTTGGCATCCCATCGAGAAAACGGGCCTCGGAATAGGAAAAAAAAACCAACCGCAATTGTGAAAACGCATAAAATCAAACAACGGGGCGCGCGCGCGCTCGCGCGCAACCACATCGATGTGCATTTATGGAAAGTGTAACGCATTTTCTCATTTCTTTCAGCATCGACATGTCGCGATCGGTCGACTCGAGCACTTCACGCATCATTTCGTCGCCAATGTCGAGTTTTGTGACGCCGTCGACGTCGTTCGCCGCCAATCAGATGCATGGTGAGTTTTTTTTTTGGGGTTTCTTCGTACATTTGATTTTTAATGGGATTAAATAAAAATTCTAAGAAAAAAATTTCATTTTGAACCGCAAAATTGTCCGCAGCTCAATTTTCATTTTTAGACATCTACTCATTGGCAATGCTGACTCCTCCGCCGCCATACTCGGCGCCATCATTCCCGCACGCCGTCCATCATGCCTCTCAGCTTCTTCTTCTTCATAAAATGACTGTCCCGCAGGTAGATCAAACATTCCATCATTCGCGTTACCGTAGTTTTGTTTTGAGACCACAGAAGACTCGGATATCGATGTTGTCGGCTTGTCGGAAACGACGAAAGAGGTCTCGCTGAATGATAAAGATGAGGATATTGTGGATGATACGGTAGGCGTTGGTAGAGTGCCCTTCATACTGTAGGCGTTTTTTTAGCAGCCACTCGATTTGACTAACAAACCCCATCGACCGACGGTAATTGTGGATCATCACGCAGCCCCGAATCCGAGTAGGCCGTCGTTACAATGACGGGAATTCTGAATGCACTCGTTTTAGGACCTCACGCATCCGTTCGTCGATCGGTGTCATCGGTGTCGTCGACGTCGACCAACGACGACATCGCCGCGCATTTTCGACGATCGCTTTCCGGAAAATGGCCGAAACGCAACAAAACCGACGAGGTTCGAATTTTCTGGATTTCAAATTACCGCTGACAATTGTAGGCGCGCAATTCGCCGCTTCGCCGACGGACCTCGTTCAACACCTCGTCGCTGTCGATCTCGCCAACGCCACCGCCGACGGCTGCAACGACGCCGACGCAAACCATCATCGTCAATAATTATACAGGTCAGCATTATTGCTCATATTAGGCCACTTTGAAACTTGACACTCATTTTTTGGTGCATTCGCTCAGAAGAATCTTCTCCAACCATCGAAAATTCATTGAGAATCCTTATCAGAGGTGTCTAACGGGTTGTGCGATTTTTGAGCCGTTTCCGTTTCGTCGTTATTGCCCTTCGCCGTCGGCAGTTTTGAGGAGGGCAAAAAGAAGGCAAAGAAGACCGATCGTCGGAAATGTTCAGACATCGTCGATCTGCCCATTAAATTTTATTTTGCTATGATGCCCCCCGTAAATCAATCGAGTGATGTTCTAAGAATCGAACAACAATCTTGAAGGGGGGGTCACAAATGTGTTTGGAATAAGAGAACAACCATCTGCGGACATGACACCTTTGAAAAATGATTGGGTCTTGACGCAATAAAAAAAAACAATTGATGTGTGCGCCTTTGATGTTTATTACCTTTAACACCCATCATGGGCTCATCTTTTGAAATCGCATTTATTTTGTTGTTCAAACAATCGTAGATCAAAATTTGGCAACCCAAGAGATGTAATATTTTTGCAGACACATCCCTCTCGGTCGCCGATCATTTCCGACGCGCCTTGTACGGCAAACGAGGCGGCGAATCGGCAAAGAAATCGAACGTCGTCGACGCGGCGCGTCATTAAACACATACATACATAGTAAAGTATATTCTTAACAGGTTGAGACCATCTAACGCATTCTTTACAAACTCTTTAAATGTCTCATTCGCCCAGCCGAATCATTCCATGACCAGTGATCAGCCAGTCGATCAGCCATCAGTCATATAATCACCCCAACCCTCTTCCTTTTATCCAGACCTTCCCGGTTTCTTCTTATTATTATTTGAATATAGTCAGACATGTACACACCAACTTCCCGAAACTTGAACAATATGTATTCTTAGTAAATTGCTTGAACTTGTATTTATTTAAAATTATGAATAAATTTTGTCGTCTCGATTTATTAGCATGGGTTGACCGATGGGCGTGGAGTTGCCAATGGCACGTTGTCTGAAATGTCACCAATTTCAGAGAGGGGTTCATCGAAAAAGAATTACCGAGGTTTTCTGGCTCGCCGACGGTGCCTACGTATGGATATCCATGGGCCAATGTTGCGAGGATTGTGGAAATCAGAAGGAAAAGTAGAAAGAAGGCGCGCATCTAGAACGATATTGAGCACATTCGGTTTTTTAAGCAGACGGTCAAGAATGAGGAAAATTCCTATTTTGTTCATAAGACATTTTTTTATTATACGGTTTTCTTTCACCACTTGAACGTTGATACTTCGAATCGCAAAAAAAACGAGCACCCTGAATATTAATTTTCGAGGCGGTAATTCAAATTTGATTTTCAATGAATCAATTAAAATCCACTTAGGGTGTTCATTTTTTGCAATTCTACATCAGCTTTTTTTTCTTCATTCATCTGATTGTGAGTTGAACTTTTTAAAGTTAGAAAAAATCAAAAACGACTAAAGGGAGGCAGAGCCTTCAAATTCGCGAAATCAGTGTAGATTTAAATTAATCGTTGACTGAATATTAAATGCGCGTACGATATAATGCAATGTACGCAATCTAGCGTACTGCCTCAAGATGCATCAGCCAATAATTTTTTGAATTTCGTCAAATCGTTTCTGTTTGTGAAAAAACGAGCAGAATCGGTCATTCCGAAAAAAAAAACTGCACGCGCCTTTAAATTATTGTGCTCCAAGAAAATCCACCGTTTTTGGGCATTTTGTGTTCAATTTTTTATAGCCGGCTTTCGATGCGACTGCTATAAGTGGGGAGATTTACGGGTACGCCTTTCGAAATGGGTCTCATCACGTGTGAAAGTTTAAATAGAAATTTTTGGTTTTTTTTGTTCTTGATGAGTATATGTTTTCATTGAATACTTAATATCACTGAAATTAATAATTAACGGAATGACATCTAAAATGCAAATTATCCAGTTAGTTCGTGCTAGACCATTTCGAACTCTGATAACTCAAAATCAATCGGATCCGAGAAAATTCGACTCCGGAATCAACCTTATCTGATTGGAAATTCTACGGATAAGATTGGAAAATTGTCGTATCCGATTCGAATTGAAATATTAAAATAAACCGGATTCGAATAATTACCAATCGGATCCGAAGAAAATCTAATCGGATCCGACAATTTTACAATCTAATCCGTAGAATTTCCAATCGAATAAGGTTGATTCCGGAGTCGAATTTTGTCGGATCCGATTGGTTTTGAGTTACCAGAGAAAGGAATTCACGTAAATACACGCGCGTACAGCAGACGCCAACAATAATATTCGAAAAAAATTATGGGCCTGCATGCATAATAATGTAAAGAGAACGACACTTCATTTTAATCCCGAGTTTAAAAAAATATATATTTAAAATAATTTTTACATTTTTTGTAGTAAAAAAATTATTTAATGAATAGATACATTTAAAATTTCTATTGTGAATAAACTAAATTTAATCACAAAATTAAAAAAATAAAATGAGCTGGGTCTTGTAGCGACTGATTCCGATAGCTGATTCTTCTAGAAACAGACTTTACATAAGCCAACACTTATTTGTTAGTATAGTGTAGTTCTGAGATGTCGTCCTCAAATTTTCTGCCGATTTCTGAAGACATTGACGTGCAGCGGAATGTTCTAGATGTCGCTGACATTTTCGATAATAAACATGTGACACGTGGAATCTTCAGGATTTGAAAAAAAAATATGTAGAAAAAAATCAATTTAGGCTCAACGTCTTCTCATTGAATTTGCAACTCCTTATTTGATAATTAAAGAGTTGTGCTAAATTTGAAGCTTGAGCTGAGCACAGCTTAGGTGGTTCAACGCTGATCAGACATTCTAAATTCGAACGCTTTACAGAAAAAAAAATAAATTGACAAAAATCTATTCAAAACGAGATAAAAATTCAAGAACATGAGAAGAAGCACAAAAAAATGAAGCACACGAGATGTGAAAATTTTGCGGCTAACACGAGTCGGATGACGGAGTGTCGCCAAAAAAACGCGATCGACCAACTGTCGTGTATGAATCATTCGAGAGTGAGAGAGAGAGAGAGAGAGCTGGTGCAACAAATAACAACAACAACAAAAATTATAACAAAAATAATCAAAATTGTACAATTTAAATGCCAAATCGGCCCGAGAATCCTGAATAACATCCGAATTCTGCATACGGATTGTCGTTGGTCGATGCAGAAGGAGCTGGAGCAGCAGGAGCTGGTGTTGGAGCAACAACAGGCGCTGGAGAAGAAACTGTTTGAGTTTGAGGATTTCTGCTGCTCGGATGCTGCCATGCAAATGGATGAGGTCTATAAGAATTATCGATATTATACTATTATCAGGAATGATACTACCTATCCGGCCTTCCTCCTCTCTGTCCATTTCCCCTTCGATCCGAGAACTGTACCCTTCCACCCCTTCTATCTCTCTTTCGATTCCCGCCTGCTCCACCGCCTCGTCCATGCTGCGCTCGACCTTCTTGAAGCTTCAGATTTGTCCGAAACGCTTTCTCAGCTTCATCATCGCTGAATTCCACGTCGCTATCGACACCATCAATATGCTTCTTTTCTTTAACCCGCTGAATAGCATCATCCTGATCAAGCTTCTTGTTCAGCTTTTCGAGAGTTTCGCGATTCGCCGCTGCCAAATTCAAACTAAAGGGAAGAATTTTTGAAAAATTGGTATCATTTCGAGAACAATTACCCTTTGAATGGAGTTTTTGAGAATTCCTCCTCATTCGGCGCATAGTAAACCTTCATGCCAATAGGAAACAATGAAGCCTAAATTTTCAGTTAAAATTTCTAACATTTTTTCTTGAAATAACCTCTTCTCGTGTGTTGAATCGAACAGCATAGTTTGGTGATTTGACTTGACCGAAAATATCATAAATTTGACCAATTACATCAGCTTTCTGAAATTTTTCTTCTCAAAACATTTCAAAATGAATAATGATGAAATGTTACCTCATCGAAGAGATAGGAATCAAAATCCAAAATAACATTGCTTGTTGACTCGATGACCACTATAAATTCAAAATGTTTCTTTCAAATGTTTCAATAATTTCTCACCAATACAATCGACGGTTTTTGATATATATCCGAATTCGATTAAACTACTATCACATTTGATGGTGAGCTTTTCGATCGGCGGCAAATTATCATATTCATTCATAATATTGGCTTTCGCTGCATTTTTCGCACCTCGTCGACTCTTTTTCCCGTTTTCGGAATATTCGACTTGATGGATTTTTTTGATCAGGCGCGACGAATAATGAACAAGTCTGAAAACCAAAAAATTTTTAATTTTAAAACTTTCAATACTTGTCGAATTCATCGTCAGAATCCAAAGCTTCGCTTGTGATTTTCTTAAAATCGTCTCCAAATTCGCTTCCGTCATCGCTGAATTCGTATTCGCTTTCGGTATCACAGCCATAACTTTTAACTGATGGCGCATTTCGAACTTCAGATGCATTTCCAAGCTGAAAATTGAAATTAATTCACTACAAAAGTGACATATAATTCATACATTTGTGTAATTTTCAGCAATTTGGTCAAAAATTTGCGAAATCGACTGTTTTTTGATTGCATCGACATCTGCTTGTGTTTCTCTTTAAAAATACCACCATTATTAAAAATTGTTACAAACATTACTCTTCAATTTTGGGTTTCACGTAAGTTTCGGAGACTGTTGGTGTTCTATCAATCTGGAAAATTTGGATTAAAATCAATCGAAAAAATTCACATACAATGATATCATCTTCACCAATCGGTTCTTCTTTGATTTCCTTTTCTTCTATATGTGTTGCATTTGGAGATGTGTTTACCATCTGAAAATATCCTTTGAAATCATTGAAATATTACAAAAATTAATTTTTTAGGAAAAAATCTTTGAAAAAATTTGAAACCGCATTTTCGCGACACAGTGTTTGCGTACGTGTCTTCGCTAATTCCTCTCGCATCAGTCAACACTATCCGTTTTCTCCAGAATTTCCGTTAAAATTAAAATTTTCAATTAAAAAGTGTTTTTTTAATAACTTTTTCCTCAAAATAGGTTCTGAAATAATTTAATGGATCTGTTATTAATTTTCAGTGTTGTGATTTTAATGAATTTTTCTCTCATTATTCAATTTCTAGGAACAATGACTTCTACGGAAGAAAAATGTGACAAAACAGAGGTAGAAACCAAGAAAGATCCCTCGGGTAATATGAAGTATTGAAAATCACATACAAAATATGCTTTTAGAACCATCAGACCATGATTCCTCTTCTAAAATGGAATGCGATGCTGAAAAGATTGAGGGTAATAATTTTAATAATATTGCGGAAATATAATATTTATTTTACTTTTAGAAGCCTCTTCTGAAAATAATTCTCCTGGAGAGGAATCTGCCGACAAAAATGAAACAGGCAATTGAAATATTAATGATTTTGTTTTTAAATGTTTGAAAGTGTTTAGAAGGCGACGATAATCAAGAAAAACCACTCTCGAAAAAGCAGCAGAATCGTCTGAAATGGAAACAACGCTATTTGGAAAAACGATTAGTGAAAAGAGTTGAAGAACGCGAACGAAAAAAGGCGAAACGAGCTGCGATGAGAGAAGCCGGCGAGTTTGAAAAACTGAAAAGGAAGCGCGGAAAGAAAATGGCTGATTCGAATAGCAAAGTAAATCTATAGAAATTTTTTTTTAGATATTGGTGTATTTATTGCAGCAAAGAGTAATTATCGATATGTCATTTGATGATCTAATGAGCGAAAAAGATCAAAAACGGACTGTTCAACAGATCAATTGGTGTTATGCGGCGAATCGGCATTGTCCTGAGCCTTTTCAGTTCCACGTTGTTGGTTTCGATGGTCCCTCGCGCAAGGTTACAAATTATGAGTTAATTAAAAAAAAAGAGATATTTTGAAGATGTATGATGGGATTGAGGCGAATTGGAACCAAGACATCCATTTGCACACCGAGAAGCTCGAACAAGTGTTTCCGAAAGAAGACATTGTGTATTTGACAGCAGAATCGGAGAACCTTCTAACGGAACTTGATGATACAAAAGCCTATGTAATCGGAGGAATTGTGGATCACAATTCTCAGAAGGGATTGTGCCATCGTATAGCAGAAGAAAAAGGATACGGTCATGCACGGCTACCCATCGATGAATATGTTCATTTGAAAACTAGAAGGGTATGTTTTTTTTCTTAGAGCTTCAAATTGAATTTAAATTCAATTAAAAATGGATCATGAATATTCGATGTTGCCTCTATTTTAGTTGATGATTTTTATTTTACAATTTTCCGTTGACAATTGACTTTTGATATGGGCATATTTTTGAAACAAAAAAAAATCCAGATTATTTTCGTCTCAAACACCTCTAAAAAATCACAAAATTCTCTTAATTCTACCGCGGCTTCGCTCTGAGATGATCAAAGTAACTGCCTGTTTCGGTTGCCGAGGTCCATCTCATTTGCGTTTTTCAATTATGCCATTTCATTCCTAATTTACTAAAAAAAATTAGTCGGTTGGTTTCAAGTAATTCTTCAAAGTTCGAAAGTAGATATTCGTAGTTCGGATTATTCCAACTTTTACGTTCAATCTGCCTTGAGACGCGTTGCTTATTTCAGGTGCTCACTATCAATCAAGTCTACGAGATTCTTGTCCATTTTTCGGTTCACAAAGACTGGGAGCAAGCGTTTCTTTCGATTGTGCCTGAACGGAAGGGTCTTAAGAAGAAGGAGAAGACGCCCGACGATCCCGAAGCGACAACCGACTAGATCACATTTTGTATTTGTTTTTGATACGCTCAAAATCATTTGTTATTATTGTTTTTCTTGTTGTTGTTGTTGTTAATTTTATTGCATTCATTCGATTAAACGATTCATCCGAATGCGACAACTGACGCCGAATCTCAGCGTCGTTGTTTTTGTCGTCGCATTCGCGCTAAAAAAAGTGCAATGCGACTCTAGAATATGTGTGGGGTTTGTTTTTTCCAGAACGCCAAATTTGCAATAAATCACGATCGTCGAGAGAACACGTCATTTCTCATTTGTTTCGATTTTTCGCTGCGAGACCCCAATTTGGAAAACAATTACTGTCACTTTCAATGCCATTTTAGTCATGCAGAACTAGTCGACCGGATTGCCATTCAATCCATATTCCTTTATCCGTTATAGAAAACAAAAATTGCTACAATGCGGCGGGTTGCGAGATGCCAAAGTGCGTTTTGATGATGATGATAATGGTCCGCGCCTAGATTACACACCACGTTTGGCTCCGCCCACCGACTTCCGGCTCGCATGCATATATTGCGGAGCAATTGTTGCAAAAACATTTGTGCATGCCGATCATCATCCAATTTTTGTGTAATTCTTTTTTGTGCCGGCCGCCGCCGAGTGCCAATCGCTACAACCTTCTTTTTTTTTTGGCTGATCCACTGAGCACAGCACACGCACTTTTCGGGTCGTGACCTCATCGCCTAGTACCGGCTGGTACGAGTCTTGACGCGAAATGCTCTACCGTAGTCCGTGACTGCCGTCAAGACGATGACGAAAAATGGAATGCGGAGAATTAAAATAACTTCCTACCACCTAAAAAAATGGTTTTTTTTTTGCAATTTTTTTCGTTCACCATCTACCGCCAAAAATTATCCGCCCCAAATTTTTCCTCCGGCGTCAATCATAAATCGTCGCCTTCAAGACTTCTCCTCCTCCCCGACAGTTGTGTGTGTGTGTGAGTATCAGTTGTCCGCGTACGCCGATCTCGCCTCTTTTTGCCGCCACCACCATCACCACTTTTTGCAGTTGGTCAACTCGGCGGTGCTTCGGCGCTTTTTATTTTTGTTCGGCCGTCCATCGAACAGCAAAACATCGCGAATCAATGAATCTATTGAAGCGATTGCTAGCTCCTTCTAAAAAAAACTATTTTTTTTGACACACCTTCAACATATTTGTCTTCTTCGATTTTTTTTTCCGAATTTTCCTGGAATTCGTCAAACGTTGCACTTAACAACTGCACCCACATTCGAGTTCTCGTGCCAGCGATGTTTTGCTTCCAAAATTTCAGCATCATCATGCGTACAACAGTATTATTAGCAGCAATTTGCGTGGTTGTTGCTTTCGGTGCGCCACAGGTATCTCGAAGCAAACGCAGCGCAGACGTCGAAGCCGTCGGTAGGTTCATTTCCTTTTTTTGAATTCGTCACTCATTCATACCGGCGATTCATTTTCTCAAAATCGTTTGCCGTGTGTGTACTAACCGTATTCAGTGCATAAACTCGAGCCGGTCAAGACGTACGTGTACACGGCGACGGGACAATTCGTCACGCAGTTTGGTAATCGATTCGCATTCTGAGGTTGACGACAATTTGCGTGGTGTGCGAGATTCACCCTGAAAACCAACATTGTTTGCGACGTTAACCATAGTATTAGTTGATTTCAGCTGATAAGACTTTCCGAGTAGCGGCTAGACTAGAGATCCAGAATGATAGACTCAAACGGCAAGAGTATGAGCAGCAGCAGCAGCAGCAAGAGCAGCAGGAGCGTGCTCGCGCGGAAGCCGATGCACGTCGCCGCGAGCGGTGTCGCAATCGTCGCCCGCCGCAGCCAACGTCGGCGCCGCCGCCGCCGCGCAACAACTGCCTGCCGCCGCCAGGCCCGCCACCATGCCAGCCGGCGCCATGCCAGCAACAGTACCCGTGCCAGCAGCAACAGTATCCGCAGCGCGGATGCGGGCAGACGCCGTACCCGCCGCCAACCTATCCGCCACGCCCGCCCACCAATCCACCACCACCGCAGCCGGTGCGCACTGGCGGATGTTTGCCGTCGCCGAGAGGCTACGAGCAGCAACCACAACCGCAGCGACCCAGCGGCGGATGCGGCGGTTATCGGCCGCAGCCGTCACCGTGCGAACAGCAGCGACCACAGCCACCAGCGCCGAGCGGCGGCGGCTGCCTTCCCGGACCATACTACCCGCCGACCCTTCCGCCACCACCCGGCTACCAACCGCGCGGCGGCTGCGCTCCCCAACAGCCGAACTACCCGCAGCCACGACAGCCATATCCCGATCCGCGACGCACCAACGAGTTCCGCGCCGCGTCGACCGAATGCGCCGGTCTCGGTCCGGCGCCGTGCCAGAACTTTCCAACGCCGCCGCCCGGCGAGGATCCGTGCGTCGGCAAAGTGAACATTGTTTCAGTTGACTCGTCCGGCAACGTTGAGCACTATTTGTATGAGACGAAAAAGAAGGCTGGCGAAGTGTTGGGTATGTCGAGCTGCGCAAAAAAATAATTGGCGCATAAAGAGGAAAAAAACCAACATTTTTGATTAGACGCCATTTTTTTGAGCAGTTGCGTGTGATGTGTGATGTGTGTGTGTGTCCTAGTATACTCGTGTGATGTCGTCTTGGATAGAGGTTTAGGGAATGGATTTTTGAGCCAGAAAACTGCTTGCGAAATAGCTAGTGCATCCGATTATGTTTAAATAAGTCTAAAACAAAAATTCAATAAAAGTGAAAATTTGGCGACCGCGAAATTTCTCGTCCGCAAAAACTAGTCCGTATCGATAAAAACATTTATCAAATGACAAATTTGGTTCGAAATAACTTAATTTTCTGTGTTGAACCATTTGAACGAATTATAAAAAATTATATTGGCTAAAAATTCGAGTTTAATAATTTTAACGATTCAAACTTCGATCAAAGCTACGCGCGGGCGTGTCCTGACACAAAAGTTAGGCCATTTTGATCAGTCAATAAATTTGTGCGGGAATCGAATTTCCGAAAATGACATATTAAAAAAAAATACTCAATATTTGTATTTCAAGCACCATTGAATGCTATGCAGTCCCTTGTTCACGCACCGAATGCCACATAGGTTAGAACGGTTTGCAATAGAGTCTTGTCGTTCTAGAATAGGTCCGGAACACGTATTCCGCAAGAAAAACCCGTTCAATTTTTTAGAAAACTTGTCAAACGAGGAGCAAAAGGCATTTGAAGCGGCTCGCAACCAGTGTGTCTACCCGGGACGAAGTTTCCCGGGAATTTCCGGGTTCCCGGGAAATTCCCGGGAAAATTTTCCCGGGACCCGGGACTCATTGAAACTTAATTTCCCGGGATCCCGGGATCCCGGGAAATTCGTTTCCCGGGAAACGCGGGATCCCGGGATCCCGGGAAATTCATTTCCCGGGTTTCCCGGGAAATTCCCGGGACACCCGGGACAATCCCGGGACAATCCCGGGAAAGTCTGCAAACACCGCGCGCGCAAACGCACACTCTTCGAATATTGCGTATTGTCGTTTTTTTTTTCGAAATTTTATGAGTTTTCTTATTTTCTTTGTCATTCTGATTCGCGACATATTCAAATCGAATCTTTTCAGTCAGTCTTTTCAGATCGAATCAGCGATATTATTTATTATTATAATTTATTGTTTACTTGATCGATCTTCAATAAGATTTTTCGTTGAAAAAAGTATATTGAAAAAAGTTTAAAACCATTATTTCGTATAAAATTCTTGCTAATTTGGAAAAATCGTTATTTGCACATTTCAATTGTACTCATTTTTCTGCCAAATTTTAAAAATTCCAAATAGGGACTTCCTACGCCATTTTCTAAGCATTGGAATCTTTTTAAAATAAGAAAATTCATTAAAATGAAACGAGAATACGCAATATTCGAAGAGTGTGCGTTTGCGCGCGCGGTGTTTGCAGACTTTCCCGGGATTGTCCCGGGATTGTCCCGGGTTTCCCGGGAATTTCCCGGGAAACCCGGGAATTTCCCGGATTTCCCGGGAACCCGCTCATCCCGGGAAATGAATTTCCCGGGATCCCGGGATCCCGAGATACCGGGATCCCGGGTAGTTGCGGGACGAAACCGGGACGAGACCCGGGATTGGAGACCCGGGATTTCCCGGATAAACCCGGGAAACGAAATTCCCGGGATCCCGGGAAATCCTGTCCCGGGTAGATACACTGCTCGCAACGCAATCAGTTAGTCCCGTCTATGTGCATTTTGTCGTCAATCTCTGTGCAATCATTGCGGACTTTTTCTGATTTTTGTGATTTCAGGCGAAGCCGGACAAGCTGCCAACGACGCGGTCCATTGGGCTGGTGATAGAGCACGTAAGAATTGCAATAAATAATTTGAATTGTTTGGCGATTCAGGTGAAGCTCAAGAGGGTGCTGCAGACATGAGAGATCGCGCTTATCAACATGGACAAGGTATTTATTAATTGAACGAGTATTCGATATTGAGCGGAAGTTTAGAAATCGCTGACGACGCGAACGCTGCTGCAGCCCGTTAGTTGCATTCTAATTTATTTTTATGCACCCAATTGCACATACATCCCACGTTTATTTTGTTTTCGGTCTGCATGTTAGCCTAGCCATCCACCCACCACCACCACCATCACCCATTGTTGATTTTTTTTGATCTGCTGCACTTTAGAATATGATGTTTTCCGGTTTCTTTTTTTCTGCGTTCTTCTTTATTTTTGCATGAAGTTGGTGCAGGAATGAAATGTTTCGTGTTTTTTTTTTCGTTTCTTTTTTTTTCTACCAATTATGATTTTTGTGTGTAGGTGGCGCGCAAGCCGTCAAGGATGGAGCGTCGTATGTCGCCGGCGGAGTCGAGAGCGCCGCAGGTAATTGAATTTCGTTGCGAGACTCACCGGCGGCGAGCTTCAGGTCAAATTGGAGAAGCTGCAGCTCATGGGTATGAAGCGGGACATCGTGCTGTCGACAAGGGTATTGACGCCATTGGAGACGGCGCCGGTAGGCGAAAGATTCTTCTCAATTCAATTACAGAGTTTAGAATGGACGGCGCGGAAGGCTCAGGAAGGAGCCGGCGCTGTTGTTGAAGGAGCCAAAGATGGAGCTCACGCTGTCGCCACTGGTGTCAAGGATGGCGTTGAATGGACGGCGGACAAGGCTAAAGAAGCTGGAGAAGCTGTTGTCGACGGAGTCAAAGGCGCTGGAAGTGCGGTAGCCGATGGAGCTAGTAATCAGAAGCTTACGCTTAATGGCACATTTGTATGGTTCAGGCTGGACTGCTGACAAAGCGAAAGAGGCTGGAGGAGCTGTTGTAGAGGGAGCCGCAGCGGCAGGAGGTGCTGTCGTTGATGGAGCCAAGAGTGCTGGAAATGCGGTGGCCGACGGTGCTAGTAAGTCAACGCAACAAATTGAAAAGCTTATGGAATCGTATAGATTGGACAGCTGATAAGGCGAAGCAAGCGGGAGAAGCTGTTGTCGACGGGGCCAAAAATCTCGGGAATGCGGTGGCAGATGGAGCCAGTAAGTGCTCAACTATCGCAATTTCACATTTCTGTTCGAGCTTGCACCATTTATGTTTTGCTTGTGATTCAGGCTGGACTGCTGAAAAGACAGCCGAAGGAGCTGGAGCAGTTGCTGGCGGAGCTGCGGCCGCCGGTGGTGCCGTCGTCGATGGCGCAAAAGCTGCCGGTCGGACGATTGGTGACGCGGCCTCGTCTGCCGGCGACGCTGTCGTCGACGGAGCGAAAACGGTTGGTGACGCGGCCTCCTCGGCCGGAAGCGCGGTCGTCGACGGCGCCAAAACCGCCGGGGAAGCTGTAGTTGACGGAGCCGCGTGGACAGCCGACAAGGCTAAAGAAGCTGGAGAAGCTGTCGTCGAAGGAGCCAAAGATGTCGGAAATGCGGCCGCCAGTGGAGCTTCTGCCGTCGGCGAAGCAATTGCTGATGGTGCTTCGTGGACTGCGGACAAGGCAAAGGGAGCTGGACAAGCTGTAGCTGGAGCAGTATCGGATGGAGCCAGTGCGAATTTTCTATCGTTTTTCTTATTTCAGCAGAACTCGCACTTTGCTAATGTGACAATGAATATGTTTCAAAAATTCGACCTTTTCAGGCGCCGTGATTGATGGAGCCAAGTCGGCAGGAAAGGCAGTCGCTGATGGAGCGGAATGGACCGCAGAGAAGGCTGCTGAGGGAGCGGCGGCAGCCGGTGAAGCCGTCGTCGACGGCGCAAAGAGCGCCGGGCATGCCGTTGAAGAGGTGTTGGGTGGAGCGGTTGACGCGGTTCGCAACACTGTTGGTAAGCACTATCGCTTGAGAGGCAATCATAGAGAGATGATTACAGGCGAAGGATTGAAGTCAGCCGGCGAAACTGTCAAAGCCGATTAATTTAGACTCACATGTACAAAAGCGAAAAGAGAAACTCAAAGAATTGCCTCAATAAAATTTCAAACAAATCGTGTAGCTGGTTTTCGATGGTCCCTCGGCGCTGCGCACAAAAACGGCAACATTTTTGAGAACAAAAGGCGCATAGTGGTGGTTTCGATGCCCATTAATGGACGGCTGGTTAATAGTCAATTGTTGCGCGACGTTGGTCGGGTTGTTGTTGCCAAACCTACCGTATAACCGACTTCATTAATATTTGATGTAAATGGGCATTATACCAGTTCACAGGTGCCAAAACCGATATTCGAAAAGAATATTTGATGTCAATTATTGCCAATTACGGAGAATATTGATTCAAGAAGGAATAACGATTGTCAAAAAAATCGCCAAATTAAAATCATCTATTTTTTAATTGTTGGCTGCAAAGGAGCATGGATTTTCTGAAAACTGGACACGGAATTTCGTGCAATTCAAGTGTCCTTCTGCTCAGAAACAAAAAAAAAATAGAAAATCAAAAAATCTGTTCATTATTGCGTAATATTGATTGCGGACTTCTATACTACCGTAACGAACAGAATAATTGAACAAATGTTGTACCACGGAACGCGGAACAAAAAAGAAGCCGGAATTCCGTACAGAAATGATAAGAATTTAATAAATGATAATAATAATAATTTTTTACAATTTTGAGATTCAAATGATTGGCTTCGCTAAATTCCTCAAGATTTTAAAGCATTCGGAATTTTTTTTTAAATTATAGGGGCGCAAAAACCCTAATTCTGTTTTTCGGGGTGGATTTTTTTATTTTTAATCTCGAAGCGACTGATTCTGGTCGCCACTTTTTTTTCACATTATGCGCCTTTAATTTCATTAATTTGAATTTTGCATTCGAATTGAGTTTATTCACAATTTTCATGGCAACTTCTTGATATTCGAAAATCGAAAAATAATTGAAAATTAAGAAGAAAAAACCGAAATCAGTGGGTTTTAAAACAATACGAGAAATTTTTTGCTACGGTAATGAAAATCGCGTTTGCCTTGAGTCGTGTTGAGCCAATTCCAGAAGCCCTAATTTTTTTTAAAGAAATAGAGTTTGATTGTGCATTGTACGGTAAATAAATTAAATTCAAATTTGAATTGCCGCCCCGAAAATTACAATGGTCCACAAATCCAAAAAGCATAGGCGCTCGCTTTTTTTTTTTAGAAAAACAATCTTCTATGTCCAGCTGATTTTCCAACATCACTCGAGTATTCAACATTCATGTGCTGCGGACAATTAACCGGGTGAAGAGAGAGACTAATGGTTTCGGTCACCTACTTGGTTTAAAATCACGCAACTCGGTCGGCTCGTCCTTCAACTGTTTTACGATCGCGAAAAAAAGTTATAAAAGTCGGTCGACGGCAAATATTCCGAAACTCGCATAGATAATCATCTCGAGACCAAAATACGACGGTCCCTCAACCAGATTTGAAAAACTTTCCTCTTTCTCATCTTTCTTTCCAATGATTTTTTCGACATATTCCGTTTTCCTTTTTTTTTTTATTGTTGTGATGTGTTGTTGACCATATGACTCGGACTTTCGAGCTTCTTCTTTCGGCCCGATTCGTCGGAATCTCCGCGATCGCCCGGTTATTTCGTCGACGCTTCGATTATGTGTTCGTCTTTTAACTATGTTTTTTTTTTCGTCGTCGTCGTCTTCCACTTCGGCTCGGTGCGCGCTGTGCTCAATTGCGCAGTAAAGTCGTTACTCGAATCGAAAACGGTGAAAAATTGTCGAGCGATGCGCACGCCGCCGAGATGAGAATGATGAGCGAAGGTGCTGCCAGATTTTTGAGCACCAATAGCTGCGGACAAATGAAATAATTTGAAATAGTGGAATTTTTATTTGAAAATTTTCACATTCTAAATAGCTATTCTTCTTTTTAATGATATACGATATCAATTATATCAGCTGCGGACAATTTCAAAAGGTCCCCTCGTCGAATTGAGTGGTGCAAAAAAAAAATTCGAAATTGACCTCGAAACGCGAACACGGAAGATGTTCTCATTTTCTGATGACCTACAAAATGCTCGGATGATAATAGGCGCCTCGTTGAATCGAACACCTGCGTCAACTCATTAGCGGTGGTGGCACCAAACAAGGAATGACACCGAATTACAAAAACCATTTTTGCGGCCGAATCGCTTCCCGTTCGGGTTCCTGTCGCGCTCATTGAAGCATGACAAGTCGACGGACTTCGGTATCCAAGCAAAAAGGTGCCTGTGCGAAACCGGTCCCACCATCACCGTTGCTTAATGAGCATTGTTCGATTGGTGTATGTCACCAACAAGTATCGCTAGTAGGTCAACGTGTGGGTGTGTGGGTGTACATTTTTTTTTCTTCTTCTTCTTCATGTTGGCAATGTGATATATGGCGGTGGGCCTCAAACAACAACCAAGAAAAAAAACTAACGACGAAAGGTGCGAAGAAGCATAGGTCGCGTTGTTCTCATGTCAGGAATGCACCACAAAGAGACATTAGCGAAACTGGATGGTGCGGATTCCGTTATAAATGGGTGCCGATGACCTGGGCATCAGATTCATAAGGGCTGGGAAAAAAATTTTCGAATTAATGGGACGGGCAAGCTTCAAGGTTACTCCGGACGAACTCACTCGCTACCGTAACCCAGAAGCTGCTCACACAATATTCTCGACGCATTAACAAACGCGAAAAATGAATTTGTTCGAAACATTTGACCACCGACACGCCCGGATTAGTTTTATTAGTGGCTCGGATCTCGATCCCGTCCCGCATGATAATCCGCTTCCGCCGCCGGCCGACGGTGTTCCCGACCCAATTCGTGCTTACTGTCCAGTAGTCGTCGACAATCGTCTCGTCCGGTGGCGCGCTATTTCCGGTCGATCTCTCTCGACCGGAAACTCGGCGCGCGCTGTTTGCTGGGGGGGCTGGTGATGATGCACTTCTGTGGTTGAAATTTATGCATCCATCGCGTTTTTCCCTCTCTTCTTATTCTGCTTCGAAACCATACTTTTTGTTCAACCATCGATATATGCAACATCGTTTCGAGACGCGATGATCCTTGAAGCTCGCTTCACGCCATCCGCTGCCAATTTGCGGCACTTCATTAAATTGTATTCAATTCGACAATCGGGAAACGTGTTTTTTTGTGTCATTCAATGGCCCCCCCCCTCTCCTCCCTCATAGGAAAAAAAAAGCAAAATAGAAAAACGTCAGCAGCCATTTTTAGAATCCCGTTGAATAATCTCGAAAAACTCGTTCCTGGCGCCCATCGAATTTGCAACAATTTTTGCCGCCTACCGTAACACGGGCCAGCCGGCCGGCCGGCCGCGCGCATCTCGTCGCGATTTCTCTTCTCGCCAATTAGCCCCCCTCGCGCACGCATGAATATTATTATTATTATAAATTTTGACGAGAAAAGTGACCGATCGCGTCGGAGGGACGCTCCGATCCGCCAAATGAAAACAGTGTTTATGTAGTTGTGTTGCGGGATAGACGACGACGATGATGATGATGATGATGATGCGCAAATGCACATTCAAACCAATTATCGTGTTCATATAGGCGTGTTGCGGACGAGAAAAATGGACATTGAGGTCGGAAAATGTCGAATGTTTCGCAGCCGAGCGACACACCGTGTTTCTCGAGCATTTTTGATGCATTAATTACCCCCATCGCCTCAGGTTTTCTCCGGTTTACCTCATCTTCCACAATCGTTGTGTCCTAATCGTAGCCTCCCAAATTTGATCTACCTTGATCCTCAAAATGTTTCGATTCCTTTTCAACAATTCGAAGACAATTTTTGATTGACCAGAGTCGGGTCTTGAGTGGAAGATGAATATTACGAGCCCATTTTTTTTGAGAATGCGCATGATTAGAGAGAAGAGCCGTCAAGTCTTTGCGCAATTTCAGAATTACTAGTAGAAGAATTTGATCTACTCATAAATTGAGGCATTTTGGTCTAATCAATAAGCATTGATCATCCTATTCTCTTATAGTCAGCGACTGACGCGGGTAGATTTACGAGTGCTCCTTTCAAAATGGGTCTCGTCACACGTGAAAGCTTAAATTGAAATTTTCTGCTTTTTTTCTTGATGAGAATATGATTTCCTTGACTTCTTAATATCACTGAAATGAAAAAAATAAGCGGATTGACCGCTGAATACTTGGTTGGTCCATGCGAGACCATTTCGAAACGGGCAATCTACTCGCGTGGAGCAGTCGTCGACCAAATGCTCTTTTAAAATTCGGATATTATCGAATCTCGGCTACAATAATTTCTGATATTACACGTTTTTTAATTGCGCGATGCCGAAACCCGAATCTCGCCAGACTTCCGGATATTTCATCTCAATTTTTGATCTCGAATCATCTTGATAGACCCCTCTCCCCGTGTGGGTGTGTTGCCAATGGCAATGGATTTCGGATTCCGTCCCTCCATCATCACCATCACAAGCATCGCAATTCAACAAAGATCTTGATGTTCGCTTGTGATTGTTGTTATTGCCAATCGGCCCCTCCAAACATCTTCTTCAACTTCATTCGTATCTTCTTCTTCTTCTTCTCTTTTTATGCTTTTGTGTTGCTTAAAGCCAATGGGGGGGGGGATATTGCGCAATCCTACCTCGTCAGTTTCGAACAATATCCAGTTCCGACGTTTCTCCCTCTCTCCCTCGTTCTCCAAACACTTCTCAGCTTCTGCTTTCGGATGATCGCGCGGCCGAGATGTCGTCGTCGTAATACAGGGAGCGAGAGAAGGGGGGGGGGAGGCTTCCGTCCGTCCAGCTTCGATGTCCCGTCGGAAAGGACAGCAAAAAAAAATTATTGGCGAATGAAACAAACACAAACTGATAAGGTGATCGTAAAGGTCGTTCCGGGGAGTTTGAGTCATATAGGCGCTCCGGCCTCATCGTCGATGAGAGAGCCTCTTCTTGAGGTGTGCCGCGCACCCTAGAAATGTCGCAACTGCCATCCTCCTGTGTGCGTCACCATCGCTCTATACCGGCGGGCGCACTAATTTGCGGGAATTTGTCGAGTTCACCAGAAAACAAAAAATCCCAGCTTCATGTTTTTTTGGCATAATCGTCGTCGTTGAAATTCTCTTGAAACACATTCCATCCGACTTGTGGCGCAATCAAGGTGTCGGTCGGTCGCGCGTTTTACGACACACGCCGCCGATTCGATATTCAAGTTTTTGGGCATGGCGCGAATGAATGGCGCTTTGGCTGGTGGCCGCCGGTGTTCGGGATATGAGTGACTGCCAGCCGTCGTCGCGACAATTTCAAACAAAAACGCCTCGTAATTGCGCAATACGAAAAAGCCCGGTTTTTGGTACATAATAATTGATGATTCCTCGACGCGCCGGATTGCCGCTGGATCTTCTCAGCCATCTCAAGCATCGTCCATGTCTGCCCGTCTGTCTATTATTGTTGTCGTTGTCCTTTTTTGCGCACGTTGAGGTCGAACTTGATACCGGGGGGGCTGCAAAAAGAAAACCAAAAAAAAATAATTGAGAGTTTCTGCCTTCTGGATAACAGATCTACTATCGCTTTGCTGTAACATTGTTGATTTGTTGACCTGTGACGTCAAAATCTCCTTCAGGGACCTCCTCATCCGGCGATGAAGCTGGTTCGTGATATCATCTCTTTGGGATTATTGTAAACCATTCAAGGTGCTAACATATCCATCAAAATCATTCCGATCCCCTCCCCGTCCTAACAGTTCTTCCAGCTTCTACTTCAGCTTCTGCTTCTTCTCATCGTCCACTCATCTAATTTATTACTTGCTTTATGCAATCACGTTCCGCTGCCCGACCAATATGCAGTCGTGTTCGGTGTATTACATATATTCTTCGCGTATACTGTTGTGTTGCCATCGGGACACTCGTTCAGAAGACGAAGCAGAAGAAGCTAAAGCATGATGATGATGATGATGATGGCTGGCTGGCTGGCTGCCCATCCATTCGAGTGACCCAAAGCCAAAGGCGCGCACCGACCGGTTTCTGAATCGCGTAATATGCCGTCCGCGCGTCCGACCGTCCGAGGCAGAAGCGCTGCCTGCTGGCGTGAGGCAAACGATGAAGGAGGAGGAGGAGGACCTCAAAATGTGGGCGGAGTCGGGAGACACCAGCGTCCACCACATACACAACACGCGCGCGCGACATCGCAGTCCAAAAGTTTTTCCGATGGATCTGGCTGATGGCGGCGATGTGGGGGGATGGAGGGGAGGGAAGGGGGGCTCACATAGGCATCCGCCCAATCTGTTTTTTTTTTCGAATTGTTGTTGTTTTCGTTTTTGTTGATCTGTTGAACTTGACCATTTTCCTTCTTCTTTTGGTTTATCCATTTTGGGCTTGTGCTCTTACAGTAGGCTCATCCGAGAGGCATCAGCTCTCTTCCGCCGCCTCTGCCAACCCCCTTCTCTCACTCACACGCTCGCGCCTCATTTCCATCTCGGCCCCGCCCACTTCCTATTGCACCCGCTTGTGTGTGTGTGCGCGCGCGCCTCGACACCCATTTACCATTCCGCCGCCATTCGCCCACCCCTCACCAAGCCCACCCGATTGGAAGATTTCAGTAATGCAGACGCAATCGCCATTTGCGCCGCTACTCGGCTTGCCGCCACAGATGATGTCGAGCCCGAACGCGGCTCCGCCGCCCTCATCAACGCCCGTCTCGCTGACCGCCTTCCCGTCGGCGTTCGCCGCATTCGCCTCGCAAATCCGAAGCACACAACTCCAATCGCTGCTGCAATCGCAAATCGCCGCGCTGAACAACGCGGCGGCGGCGGCGGCAGTGGCGTCGTCGACGTCAACATCGACGCCGACCCATCGTCAATCCTACACACAATCCGGCAAAGTTCGCGGGGTATATTTAAACAAATCGATTCCAGATGATCTTGTTCGTATCAATCGACGTTTTGCAGACGACCGAGTATCCGATTCGGAAGCGCGTCGGCGGCTCGACAGTGAAAACCGCAAAAGTTTGGAGGTACTTCGACGAGCTGCCGACAATCGAGCAGGCCGCCGAATGTCGAATTTGCCGCAAGAAAATCAAGGCGACGAATTCCAGGTGTGTTATTGTTTTTCGAGCCTCCACCTCATCAGGCTCATTGTGCATTCAATAGTCTTGTTCATTCGAGCGTCGCCCATAATTCCTTATTTATCTATTTCCTTCTTTTTTGCTGCCGTCGCCACCATTCATTCTTTCGTTCCGAATTGTGCATAGCTAACAAGGCGACGACGCGGTGTTCGAAATTTCCTTTCTTTCCTTTATCTAGCTTGTTGTCATCATTCGTCAATTGTTTCAGCACGACTGGAATGATTCGACACCTTCGGAGTTGCCATGTGCAAGAATACCAAGTGGTGCAGGAGGCGAGACAGAGCAGTATGATTGTCAAAATGGGTTCGTCTTTTTTATGGGACCCGAGTGTGTGGGTATATTTGGGGTAGAAGCTAACCGATGTCCAATGTTAAGATCAATCGCTTCAACTAAACAAGAATCTCTCGTATAGTTAGCATAGTTATAACCAACCCATCCTTCTTGGTTCGCTTTCATTGGTGTTTTTTTTTTTTCTTTTGATAATTCACACTAACTTCAACGATTGAATTTCCATCAAAATTTTGAAGGGGTGGCGAGATTCAAAATTTTTTTTTGTCAATTCGAAATTGAACACCTGTCATCCCGATAATCAGAACGAACGGTACATCTGGCGCCAAGCAGCAACAGCCAACCGGCTGGTTGTTTGACCAGATAACGGAAGCCTAATTAACTGACACCCAAGGCCAAGCAGGGTGGTGGGGGACCTCACCGATGGTATTCAAATCATCGCGAGAGAGAGAGAGAGAGTGAGCGCGCGCGTGCCGAGCGAGCTTGCTGGGCCGAGAGGTGACAATGAGCGAAATATTTGGAACGTGTCGTTGTAGAGGAGAAGGCGAGGGCGAAACTGCTCCGCGAGATGAACGAGAAGGTCACGAATGGCATCGCCTCGCAGATCAAGAAGGAGCCGAGCGATAGTCAGAAGAGCCCGTCGGCATCATCGTCGGCGTCGGATACGGCTTCATCGGCGTCGTCGTCGCACTACCCGATGCCACCAACTGGGCTGCCGGCGCCGAAGCCGATCAAGGCGATGATCTCGATCAAATCCGAATGCACCGAAGTCGAGGAGGAGCAGAAGCCGACGGATCTCAGCGTCAAAGCTTCCGAGATGTCGGCGTTCTCGAACGTCGCCACACCGGAATTCAAAGAGCAACAGAAGAAGCTCGAGGAAGACCATAAGATTCATATGCAGATTGCGTTGATGCTCCTGCTGGATCAGCAACCGCCGCAGCTCATCGATCGGCCGGGATTTCGATCATTGTTCAGGTTTGTCTTTCCTGGAATAAATTTTGAGCTGAAAATGTTCAATGAGCGTCATTTCAGATTCCTTCTTCCCGAATACCAATTGCCGTCGGGCGACATCTTCCAATCAATGATCGTGCCGCAACTTCTGAATCACATGAAACAACAAATTGGGGCGATTGTCAGCAACACGGCGAGGTAATGTTTTCGAAAATTGCGCCACCATCTCCACCACCACCACCACCACCATCGCTTGTTGATGATGATGATAAATGGGTTCCTGAGGAAAAAGGGCAAGAGGCTCGTCGTCGCCACCATCGGGTCGGGTCGTAATTTGCCGCACTGTAGGGGGTCGTCTCGAAATTAATGAGTCGCCTTCGTTCTTGTTGAAAAATTGACCGATTTTTGAATTTCAAGCTTAAATTCGAAATTTGTTTCCACCAAATAACAGGTTTACCGGTGCCCACCCTGTGTTTCAAACAAGAAAAAAAAAAGACGAGAGAGAGAGAACGATGAAGACCTGCCTTTCTTTAAATGGCCAACCGTCGTGCACTTTTGTGTTGAAATTGATGGTGTCGTTGTGTGTGCGGGCGCGCGCGTGCGTCTCATTTCGACTCGATCTTGTTTCGAATCGAACGCCTTGCCAAAGATTATCTATGTTCTTTGTGTGCGCGTATGCGTTGTGTCGTTCTCGGTCGACGGAGGGCCACCGGCGCGCGCCACCACCGCGCCATTAACATTCATTTTGTTTCGCAATTTTGCGACCGGACAAAGAACTCATTTTGGTGCGGGGTGGTTGGCGGTGACGGCGAATCGAAAACAAATTGGCACCTCTTGTTGCGAATCAATGCTTGATTACAGTTTCCACCAACAGCAACAGCAACAACAGAAATATGAGGAGAACTCGTCGATGAATGAAACGACTCAACTCACCAAAGAGAATTATGAGGAGGAAGAGGAGGATGAGAATGTTGAGGTTGAGGATGACACCTCGTCAGCTTCATCTTCAATGGATGCTGACACTTGCGACGCGATGGCGTCGTTTATCAATTATATCGGAAACGACGTTTTTCCGCAGGTAAACGCTCGAATTTTTTCAAGCGATGATCCGCAATGCGACACACGACACTTTGCGGACTACGCACTCGTCTCGCACTCTCTCAATTCGCCTCAGTGTTTCACCGGGAGGATAATGATTTTTTTTCGAATTGCAGGACGAGCTGATATCGCTGCTCGCCGTCGTCTCGAACATCTTCGCCTACTTCACATCGCGTCCAGTACTTCTGAATCATCTCGACATGACGCAATGCCCGCCAACCACACCGCCATTAATTCAGCAGATCCAGTTCGTCTCGCAGAATTTGACGGCGATTTCCAGCTATATCCGCCACACGCCCGACATGCAACTTCTACCACTCTCGGTGAACCAGGAAACGATGCTCCAAACGCTTGTAGATCATATTGAAAAGCTTCAATGATTCTTTTTTATCTCTGTTATCTCTCTCCGTTTCCCAGTGTCTCGATAACCGCCCCACACTTGTTTGCCTTTAACATTAGTATACCTCACTTAATTATTGATCCGTTTTAAATATTATGTGTGTGTTCAGAACCCTTCGTCACCGTGTGAATATTACGGAGGTGATAATTTTCGTTTTGTGTATAGCTTGGTGAGCAAAAGGCTTTAACTTTTTAAATTAACTTATTTTTTTATTTATTTTATATGCACCATCTGAAGCGTTCTTTCAACAACAACAACAACAACAAAAAACTCCAATGGTCTCCGCGCTTTATAGATCCTCTGTTTCGCACTTTCTCAGCATGTCTCCAATTCATAGGCTTTTCTTTTCTGTGAGCATTACTGAAATTTTCTTTTGTAGGGTATGGATGCAATATCCCTAGATTGCCATTTTTTTTCAACGAATAAAATCAATTAACTGCAGCAACCTGACGAGATGAACAGAAAAAAAAGGGTCGGACATTGTCCATATAGGGTATAATTAAAATGTTGGTATTGTGTATGCAATTCGAAAAGATTGACAAATGTATGTGTTGTTTGTTGCAACAACCCGAAACAATCGCGCGAACTTGTTCGTCTTGGTTATGGTCCATTGGGCGCCCGACGCCGACGGGGCCCCAAACGTCCCCCCCCCCGGCCGGATACGAGATTTTCGCCTTGAATATTTGCATAGCGAAATAGATCATTTTCGCGGCCAACGGTGAAAAACCGCGCCGTGTTCGACTCCGAGTTGTGATGTAAACATTCATACATGTACGGAAATTGGATCATCCATCCGTTATCGGTTCAAGCCGTCTCGGTTAGGGACCGTTAACTTTGAATTACCGCGGGATTCCCGTCGAATACTGGTTTACACAACGACTCGACGTCAAGAGATGCATTTTGATGGAAAAGATCTGATATCGCTGTCGAAACTAGGGAACATTTCAAAAAATAAATCGGACTACTGTAGAATAATTAAAGGCGCATGCCAATTATGGCGTAGGTTTCGCAACGAATATTACTGTAAATTCCAAAAAATTGAATTAATTTAAAAATTGTGCAATTTTCTTTCAAAAATGAATCAACTTTTTCAGAGAAACATTTTTTCAAATATAAAAAGAAATAAAAATTTCTCTGCCAATTGTTGATGTACGATCGAGCGAATTCAACCAAATTTAGATAAGCTTATTTTCAAAAAATAACATTTGCATTGAGGATTTTCTTTTGTTTCGAGCCTTCCTTTGTGTCATTCATTTACCAGAGCCGCTCGTTTCCCACATGTCGCCACTAACTTTTTTGTTGTTTTTTTTTCACTCGTCCCCCGACCCTCGTGCCGCCATTTTTCACCCGACGCACCGACTTCTTGACTTTCGACGTGACATATGTAGTGCGAATCGGTCGTCGAACTAAACGAATGAGTTTTGAAACAGACAAGGCAACACCTTGACAATGTTCATTCGAATTGCGAGACGATGTTTCAACAATGCCATTAAATTCTCAATAATTGGATAAAAGGGGAAATATTCTTTTTTTCGTCGCAAGATCCTTCCGTTGACGGAACTCCTTTGATTAGATGCTCCCACACTCAATCACCTGATAATGAGCAATCCAGAAGCTTCCTGTAACGACTTCCTTCTAAAGGCGGCGTTCGCGTCTGCTCTCACGCGCGCCGGCTTCCTTATATGTATAACGCAACATCGAGTTAACGATCCAGACTAATGCACTAACTAATAAGCGTTGAATGGGATGTGTTGGTGGTGGGCAGCCGCCAAACGCGGCCGCCAGCTCGCTGCCGATTAATCACCTTTTGGGCGAATACGATTATTAATGTTGTGCACACTTGTTTCGGCAACATAATCTTGTTGCTTCACGGGATGTACCAACTGTCTGAAATATGACGGAGAAAAAGTCTTTTCGCACTGTCGTAAAGTATATCGGATTCTGTGCTCGCGTTTTTTTTTTTCAGAATGGAATAATAATTATGGTAATAGAATTATTAATTGATAATTAATAATTAATTGTCGAATAAGATGGGACCAATATCAATTTACGTATAACTCTCTAGAAATTGTGGAAATCGAATTAGAAAAACACTATTTTCTACTTTCCTAAGACTTCAATTTGTAAATATTTTTAAGATTAAGTCCAACATCGAGTAAATGGAAAATTTGAATTTTTTTCGAGAATTCTAGAAAAACTTTATTCTGCATTATTTTTGTATCATATTTTGTTGTTGTTTTTTTTTACCTGAATAAATCATTTCGACTGTTTCACATTTATCATGCAGTCAAATGTTAAAATTTCAATAAAAAAGAAAAGACAATTGCATTAATCGGGAAACACTATAGTATATGACACAAACTGAAAAAAACTTAAGCAAAAATATTAAAACTACTGATCATAATCGTCAGTGTCGGAAAGAAAAAGGTCACTAATAGAACAATCCGTAAAATATGGCCTATTCGGATAAAGTGAATCGACATCTAAAGGCTCGAGTGGGATTATTTTGTGCAAATTTGAAGTTTTGGAATCATCTGAAATGTCAACGTTAATTTGAAACTCAAAAATCACAATTCTCTAAACCCATTTCTTCTTCCATTATAATTATTTTTTCATTAGTAGAATTATTCATAAAAAGGCAGGCATCAATCTTCCTATTTGTTTGGCTTTTGACCGCCATCTGGTATTTTTTAGTGATTGCTGGATCGCAGACATGGATCTACAAGCTTCCACAGATACCATTTAAAAATTTAAATTTTCATAAATTTACCTGAATATTCTTCGGATTTCTATCGCGTGCCTTAATTGCTATCAATTTCTCGTTGAGATTCGCTTTATTATCTTTGAAATCATCTGGCTTAGTGTATCTGAAATACATATTTCAAAATAGAAAAAATATTCAATTATAATTCACATGAAATCCTCGTCGTTTCTCGAACTTTGAAAAATTGTTTTGTTTTTCACAAATATTGGTATATTGCTCAAAACTAGTATTATAATTAATTTTCAAGTATAATATAAAATAATAGTTGTTTAACCAAATTTGAGGTATAATAAATATTCGGCAAATCGTATCGTAGAAACAGCTGTGAAAAGGATTCTTGAGAGACTGAGATTTATTTTTTATCTCTACTTCGACTTGAACCACGTGTTATTATTGAAAGTTTAAGTTAAAAAGAAAAATGTTACTATTTTAATGATGATAATCGGAAAAATGGGAAACAACTCACAAGTAACCATTGTTTATTGGATCGATGAGAAGGAGGCGTGTAAGCGATTGAATATCCTTTATAACACCATCAAGGAATGCTTCACGCCGTTTAAGAATATCGTTTTCTCGTTTCCTGGCTTTTATTTCTTTCGGATTCGCCTCTTCCCTTAAAAATGGGGCACCTGCCGAGAAAAACGCGCAAAATCGAGCTTACGTCCATCGAAACTGATTTGTGCTAGTTTTATAGATATAGTTGATTCCAGCCATCACACTCGTTATATCGTATAATTTTCGCTTCGGCACCCCTAACATTTCGGCGGCGTCGTTCAGATTCACAACCTTAATTCGATTTTCTTTCATAATGATTTCAAACTAAATTTCAAACCATATTAATTGTCAACCCCTTGAGAAGCATGAACTTCTTGGTTGCATTATACAGAGAATTCTCGATTCGACGCGTTTTTACTCCTGAATTTCGATTTTTTATTTTGCGAATGTAACATTTATTTTATGGTGCTAGGCAAACTTTGGAATGGAAACTCGAAATGCTAAAAAAAATCAGTTTTTTGCGCAAAATGGATTTTAGAGTTAAAAACTAGTTCTTGCCGTCTTTTTTTGCGAAATCTGCATAACACCATAACTAAGGTTCAAAAAATAGCGTCAATTTTTTTTTCAAATACGTCCGTCCACAACAAAAATTTTACCCCATTTTGGAGGCGAGCCTTTAGCAGAAGATTTTGAGCGACTTTTCTTTTTTGGTTCATTGCTGGTAATCGGAGTCAATGAATGGTTGGAACATGGTTTAACTGCAATTCAGAAAATTAAATTTAAAAATATCATCTAAATTATTTTAAATTAGATTCAACGAATTGGAATTGTTTTTTTTTAAACATCATACTTTTTTTTTACATTTAAGCCTGCAATTTTTAAAACTTATTTTTTAAGCTTTACCGTTGTTGTAACTACAGAAACCCTGAATCTAAAATGGGAAATTTCAAAACCTTCTCGTAACTCATCATTGATCGCGTCTTGAAGCGTGGTCTTTTCCTTTTTCGCGCATGCTGCTAACTCCATTCGGCATTTAAAAAGAGCAGGCCACCTGAAAAATTAAAGAGATTTCAAAAGCAAAAATCACAAGAAAAAAATTTGTAGAAAAAAAACGAAACGCTGTGGACTATTTTCGCGCGTTCACACCCCAAGATATTTGCCGCGAAAAAATCTGTGCGCCTTCAATTCTCTGGCAGTCTGCCACTCTCCTCATCTAATTTCTTTCATTTTTGACTTCTAGAAATTTATCGAAAACCGTAACGTGTTCCTTTAAAAATCGAAACAATTAGTGTATAAACCGATGTTGAGTAAGTAATAATCGAAACGGTTATTTTTCTTTTCTTCATTTTTTTAAACAATTTTTTATTCATTGAGAACCATTGATCTCCTGCCGACAAGACTGTTCGTGAATTTTTTCCACATTCTCATTGCTGTATTATTTTCGAAATTCGGTTTCGAAAATAATTTCAATTTAATTTTTGACTGTTAAAAAAAGAACCAGTCGAAATTTGGCTATATTTTTCTACACAAGGGGAAGCTTCTAGCAAAAGCTGTAAACGCTGTTTTTCTTCAATTCAATGGGCGGAGAATGTGATAAGAAATTCGACATTGGTAGCGGGCAGACAGGCGGGCATTCGGTATTGTTATTGTTACAATTCGCCTCGTCCTTTGTCCTGCCTTATACGGCAAATTCGTCATGACCCGACAGCCCGTCAATTACTATCAGTATCGATTCGTCTTCGACTTCATCGGCATCGGCGTTTTGTGCTTCTGCACAATCCTCACCGTCGTCGCCATTTATTTGATCGTTGACCTAGTCGATGAGACGAATGAGGTCCGAGACGTGTTCATGCACAAAAAATCGCAATTTGAGGTGGGAATTTCTAATTCTTTCAATTTTTGATAGGTCTTTAAGCGAAACAACAATTATTTTCTAACAAGCTGTTTTGTAGTCTGTTTTCTAAAGGAAAAACGAATAACTGATAATCACTCGCCGCAAGACCCAACTCGTTCTAGGCATTTTTTTATTTATTTCAATTTCGCGATTGAATTGAGTTTAGATACAATTTTCATGGGAATTCCTTGATATTCGAATAACAAAAAATAATTGAAAATTGAGCAAAAAAAATCGATAATAAAATACTTGAGGAGTTTCCGAACTTTGAAAATATTTTGTTTGAATACAGTAAAAAAAATTAAAGGCACAGGCGGTTTTTCTACAGTCTTGTAGGGTTCGTATTCGCTATTTTTTCGGAAACACATTATACTCCTTTCGAAATGATCTCGCCGCACGGGAAGGCTTATTTTGAAATTTTTCACTTGAACTTTTTAATTTTTCTTGATGAGTATATCATTTTCTTGAATAATTAATATCACTGAAATTAAAAATTAACGAAATGATCTCTAAAACGCAAAACACTCGGTTAGTCCGTACAGGACCATAGCGAAGGTGCATGCAAATCACCGAAAGCAAAAACAACATGCACCTTTAAAGCATACTGTAATTTTTGAAAAAAAAATGTCTGATTCAAACTTTTCTCATACGAATGAAATTTCTGTGATTTACTACAAATACTTTCGTGCGTATTCGTCTACTTAAAAATTATTCTCGAATAATTGACTGCAAAAAACAAATGAAAATAGTCAAACCGGTTTTTTCTAAACATATGTATGGTTAGCGAATTCGATCAGCATGAGACCAAATGATCATTTGGTGAATAAAAAACAATGTTTGGTAGAAGGCTCGAGGGATTTCTTCGTTGCAGTTCAGTAAAAATGCAAACAAAATGAAAGTGAAAAAAAACTAAAAATTGCAAAAATGATCTACAAAACCTGAAAATTTTTCCCAATATTTCTTCTTAAAATCAAATCCCGAAGAATATCGAAATTTACAGAACTACGCGAATGACGCATTGCACATTATCAAGTACGGTCGACACTATGACGGATTCGATTCCATGTTCGGCACTTTGGTCCGAACAAATCGCAAAACTCATTGTTGTACATAATTGTCACATCAATAATTTATAATGTATTATACATTTACACGTTTCGTTGAAGTTGAAAATTGAAACGACGCCAAAACTCGGGGGAGAATAAAACAAACCGGAAGTAGAGCTTCGGAAGAAAACGAACTAAGGGAGAGGAGATGGGGGGGGGAGGCTATGAGGAGGAGACGAGCGTAGAAATAGAAATTAAAATAAATAAAGACGAAGTAATCAAGGCGTAAAGGTGACAACGAATAATTTATTTCTTTGATGAAACAACCACCGGCTCATACTCTGGATTCTTTTTCAAAATCACAAGTCCTTCCAAGTAAGGCGTCATCGAGATGTCTGCAAGAATTGAATACAACTTTTTCCATGTTTTCATTTTTGGCAAATTTCAAAACAGCTTAACACTCACATTCTTCATTCGCCAATTCCGCGCGTTCACCATGCGCCAGTAACACAGGTGTCGTGTGCGTTTGGAATCCAGTAATCGTTTTCGGTTTTCCTGCTTGCGCGACAACGTCGACCGCCTGTCCGACGCGCACCGACACTCCGACCTGCTTGAGGCATCCCGGTTTGAGATCATCTTCAACAAGGGTCACCAGCATTCTTGGCTGCATTGCAAGTACCAAAGTATACAACAGATAATGTTGACGGTTATTGAGAACCTAAAGAGAACAAATAATTAAATTAAAAAAAAATGAAAATATCAATATTACCGAATTGTTAGCATCAAGGAACGAAAAGCAGACGGTAAGAAGACCAGCCATCGCACTTGGCGACAAAAGCTGACGGTCCGAATGCCATGGGTTCAAAGTCATAGTTCCTAGAATTATCTAGTAAAAAATATCTCAGTGAAACCAAAAATCATACCTTTTCCAAGATGCGTCAATCCTTGCGAAATGCGCACCAACATCAACGACACCTGATCTTTGTAGTGATAGCTGGCCAATTGGCGCAACATGGCGACAAGTCGAGCGTTGTTAGTGCCCGCGCCAACAAGTCCCAAAGCGAAAATCGCATTATGTGCGGTATCAGCATCAGCGTCGTGCGAGAATTTGCTCAATGTCTCGAGAATGTTCAATTGTGGGTTCGAGACCGAGAGAAGAGCAAGAGCCAATGGAACAGCTCGTCGAATGACTGGCTCACCATATCGGATCAAGTGTCCGAACGTACGAAGCGCCATCTGAGAACCGATGTCCTCTCCCATTGCAATCAAACCAATTCCAAGAACGGCGACTGCCTGCATCGATGACAAATCAGACTTGGTTGTATTCTCCGAAGACGTCGACGTGCTAGCTGGTCCTCCCGGGGCCAGATTAGCGGCAGGACGACGCGGAGCTCCTGGGGCATCAGTTGGAGCTGCAGAAGCAGCTGGTGTCGCCGAGCCGTCGGCAGGAATCACAGTTGGAGCGGTTTTCGAGTCTGTCTTTGGAGTCCCTGCTTAAATCACATTTAGGTGGACAATCGGGAAAAAGGGAAAACATACGGTGATTTGAGGACGATTTCGACGAGCTACTCTTCTTCTTCTGATCGGTCTCGTAGTGTTCCGAGCACAGGTGGAGAAGCTTTTGGATCTTGAGCACATTTCCGGTTCCGGCATAAGCGCAAACATCAACGAGTGTCGAGACCTGAAGAACAAATTATATCAAAATAAAGCTAAAATTTAATTCGTACCATTGGCCCGAATGGCTCAGGAAGAGATCTCAAAGACTCGACGAAAACTTCACTCTTGTCTTGAGTTCCGAGGAAAATCAACGCAATTCCCAACGCCAAGAAGCGCATGTTTGGATCGGCCAATTCGGATTCGGTCTTCTCCATAAGAGTCTGAAGCATTTCCATGGCAGCATCTGAGTCGGCAGTTCCAACAAGGATCAATCCAAGAGAAAGTCCAGCCAATCCCTTCACTTCTGGTGTCGCCGACGGCCGAGCATCAGTGAGAACTTTCTTCAGCTCATAAATCACACCGCGCTCCTCGTTCTTCACAACAGCGTCGCGTTTCGAATTAGCGTAGGCAAGTCCGAGTCCGAACACGGAACCAACCCGCATAATCGCGCGATCTGATTGAACGTGATCCATGAGAAGAGCCCAAGCTGGATCGCAAGGATCTTGAATTCCCGACGAGATGATTCCAATGGCGAGAAGAGTTCCAGCTTTGAGGAAATCGTCGTTGAGATAAAGGAAGTTATCGCAAATTCCTAATCCGGTGTCGATATCCCATCTCCAGACGAGACCAGTGGAAGCGGCGGCGGTCAACATACCGTAATCCTTGTTCTTGTAGAACCATCTTGTGGCTTCCTCGTTGACGGTGAGAATCTTGTCAACACTAAATCCGCAATTGACGAATCCATTGACAAGAGCAGCAGCAATGTTCATTCGTGTCGAATCTGGTTGAGCGGTATTTCCGAATGGTCCTGAACGGAATTGATTTGAATTATGGAAAAATTCAAACAAAGAGCTTACGGCTATGCTCAAGATGGGTTTTGTAGATTCCTTCTGGTGTTTTCGGCTCCATAATGTCAAGCTCACGAGCCAAAGAATGGAAATACTCATAAAGATGAGTGTTGGAGTTGAGTTCAGCCAAACGCTTGCCATCAGAAGATTCCTCATCGTAATCAAGGAAAATTTGGTGCCGTCCGAGGAGCATTGCCATCTGTTGGCGGAGAAGTCTAAAAAAAACACCCCCATTTAGCATAAATAAATAAGTAACGAACGGATCTGTCGCTTTCTGGAAAATTGTGCGCACTTGAGCAACATCGTTAAGCATGATTGCACAGCGAACGGCTTCAAGGAACTTGTTAAACTTGAGGTAAAGTCCCATGGCAGTTCGGATAAGGATGAGATTATCCGGATCCGGGGTTAGAGGAGCACAACTCAAGAGATAAAGGCAGACTCTCTGATGATCGACTTCTTGCACATAATCGGTCAATAAATCAAGTTTCTCGATTTCGATGAGAAGATCACACGCTTCAACTTCGGCGTTGTATTTGATGTGATGGGCAACGATTTGTTTAGCGAGAGTCAAAAGCTCACTTTTTCTTTAAAAAAATATTGTAAGTGTTTCTGAAATATTTAAATACCTTTGATCATTTGCATTCTGCTCGGTCGATTTTTTCCATTCCTCAGCCATTTCCATAGCCAAATGACGAACATACTCATGTCCCCAATCTCCAATTGGTTCGTGGGATCCCTGAGGATAATCATTTTTATTAATAAATAAATATTTCTCTTACAAGAATTCTGTAGTTGATTGTGTCTGTTCTTTCATCGGAAGTCATTGCCAGCACCGAAATAATGTCAGCCATAAGTTTCTGGAATTAGTAATTCTAATAAAAAATTTTGATAAGAATTTTCAAAACCTTTACATCTCCTGGTGCCATTTTCTCGTAAATTTCCTTCATTTTTGCGTAATGTGGTCTCATAAATTTCAACGGCTTTGGGACCGACGTCATTGAAGTTGTGGAAGCGCGGATAAGAGTCCGCATAGTTTCCAAAGCCGGCATATGCAGAGATGTGTCTGGCTCCTATAACAAATACAAATAACAATTAAAATATAATTGAATTTCAATAATACCGAAAGTCTTTGAACGAGGAGATTGAGGTCATCCTCGAGTTTCTGATCCTCTTCGGTCTGAAATTTCGCAAGTTTTTATTTTTATATAATCTTTTATTTACCATTTCCTCCTTTTTTTGTTCTCCTTTTCCAGGAAGTTTCTTTTCATTTTTATGTTTTTCCTCGAGTTTCGGTCTTTCTTGAGTTGCGGTAACCATACTTCTGTAATGTTTCAATTGTAATGTTTGACGATAATTTAACTATTTATGGGAAGTATTTATGCTTTTCAAGTACCACAAGATCTCAAAAACATATTTATAACAATAAAAATCACGAAAAATAAAGGAAATCCAAAACGAATCCATCGCAAACGGGCAATGTTCGAAAAAATAAAGGCAAATTTGAAAGGGGTTTAAAGGCGCAGTCATCAGTCGGCCAGCCGGACTCTCGCCACGATTGGCACAAATTCAAACGACGTGGTTTGAAATGGCTCTTTTTGCAACGAGTTTACCCGGTTTTTCTTTAAAAAAAAAGCACGCGTGTTGTGATTTATCGGTTAAAAATTCTTTTAAAATAGAAATTTTGCAACTAAATCGACACAAATATTTAACGTTAATCCAAAAAAATTGAATATTTGCGCGATGAGATGCGTTTTCTTTTTTTTTTTCGGTGATTATGTTAACATTATACACAAAATCTCTGTAGAAAATTCTTCAAAAAATTATAAATTGTTTAAATTTTAGCTATGCGACAAAATGGCGTGTCGAATGTGCTAACGCCGCTGTGTTGTAGTAAATCTTGTACTCACTTTTATATTGTTCCAACTTGTCTTTCACCCTAATTTGTTGATTAAGAAATGGAATTATCATTTGAAATCTTCACGTTCGAATCGACATATTGAGCAAATAAAAAATTCGAAATTTTCAGATGAGGTTTTTGCACCTTCTCACACTTGTCGGAGTTGTTGCCGCTTCATGGCGAACGTCGGAGATTGAACGCGTTGTGGATCTTTCTTCGCAAATCGTCAAAATCGACACGCTCTATATCTTTGAGAACACCGGGGCTGTTTCCGAAAAGACCGTCAAGGTGATGAGGATCCCCATTATCAATGGAAATTTAATGTATTGTTTAGATTATTCTGACAGCCGAGGAAAGTGAAAAGCTTGCTTACATTTCCGCTGGAATCGATGGAATCAAAGGAAAGCTTAAGATTGGAAGTCCCGAAAAAGCAGAAAAGCCTGGTTTCTTCGTAAGTTTCATTCGAAGTTGTAATTAAAATATTTTTCGTTTCATTTTCAGTCCTACTCAATCGATTTGCGATCACCAGTTCCTAAGGGACAGCAGGTGAAAATCCGTGTTGCTCAACGATTAACTGCTTCTCTCGAACCGCTCCCAGCTAGAATTACTCAAGCCGAGAGCCAGTAAGATTGAAGAGATAGCCTTTTGATAGTAATTGGAATTTACAGATTTGTCGTTTACCAGGGAAGCGCCTACACCCCATCACCTTACGAGGTGTTAACCCAAAAAACCGTTATCAAAACTCAATCAGGCAAAAAAATAATAATTTATCCAAGCAATAACTAGTTATTATTTAGGTGGAAAGATCATCTCTTCCACTGCTGTGACCCCACACAAACAAGAACAGGATAGAATTCTCTATGGGCCGTATCCGAATATTAAGGCATTCGAATTGAAGCCAGTCAAGATTCACTATGAGAACAACTTCCCATTCGTTGTCGCAACTCTTGTCGAGAGAGTCATTGAGGTTTCCCATTGGGGAAATATCGCCGTCGAGGAGTACATTGAACTCGAAAATAAGGGAGCCCAGCTTGAGGTATTTTAGGATTTTTTTTTACTGAAGAAATAATTAATTCGTAATTGCAGGGAAGCTTCTCTCGTCTTGACCATCAAATGGACCGTCGTGGACGTCGTTTGCCGGCTCTTCAACAATTCACGACTATTCTTCCAGCAACTGCCCGCGATATTTATTATCGCGATGAGATTGGAAACATCTCGACATCCGCAGTTCGCATCCGCGCTAAATCCGTTGAATTGGATATTCGACCAAGATATCCGCTTTTCGGCGGATGGAAAACCTCTTACGTTATCGGGTACAACGTTCCAGCTCATGACTATCTTTACACAAACGAGAATCAATATGCGTTGAAATTCAAACTTTTCGATCATGTGTTCGAAAATGTCGCGGTTGAGAAGCTTGTAACCAAGATAATTCTTCCAGAGCGCGTCAGGTAAATTGCAAAAGCACGAAATACGAGGAATTGACAATTAAATTTCAGAAAGATTAAAATCGCCACTCCTTATAAGGTTGAGCGCAGACCAGATGAAATCAAGCCAACATACCTCGATACCACTGGACGTCTCGTTGTCGTTTTGCATAAGAATAATGTTGTTGACGAGCATGGCCAAGTCTTCACGGTAATTTTTATATAATTATCGAAAAGAACCGTTAATAATTGGGGACAATCTCACGTTTTTGATGTGTTAATTTCAATTTCAATTTGAACAGTGGTAATCAAGATACTGTACTACGTATAACATTTGCATCACATCCCCTTAATCTTGACAAAGTGCTCGTTTTTTTTCGAATGTAATATATTGATATGAGGTTTTATGTCAAATTTTCAGCTAACATATGAATTCGACTACATCGATATGTTCCGTGAACCGCTTATGGTCACCGCTTTCTTCTTCTCGTTGTTCTTGGTCGCTATTGTGTATTCGAGATTCGATTTCACATTGGTATCGGTGAGTAATTGAATTATAAATTGGCTCATTCGTATTGCCAATTTTCGGTTTTTTTAGAGCAAACAACAAGAAGCTGAGGCGAGATTACAAATGAAAATTGAAGCACTTCATCAATTTGTTGAAAGCAAAAATGAAGCCTATGAAAGCCTTGTTGCTGCTGCGCTTGACTACAAAGGGACTCGTGATGAGGAAGTTTTGAACACCGCCAGAAAACGTCTCGCTGAGATTCGTAATGAAATGAACGAGAAACTTAATGAGACGATCAAGGTGCTTAAAACTGACGCTTCGAAAAGTGCTGAAAAGGTGGGAATTCTGATTTTATGCGGAAAGTTGGATGGAAATATTTCAGGCTGCCGAGCTAATCAAGTACGATAAGGCTGTTTTCGAGCTCACTGACAAATATTTGACCGCGGTTGAAAAGAACACCTCGAAATCTGGATGTGAGGAAGAACGCATGTATGCGAAGAAGCTCAAGGAATGCCGCTCCCGTGCCGATGCTCTCCTTGCTGGTTTATAAAATGTGATAAGTTATGTGTTAATTAAATAATTTAATTCAACTGGGAGAAGAAAAAGATTAATAATGTAAATTTACTTGGTTTAAAGCTTCACTGCGTACCACTTGCTTTGTCCTTTCCTTTTCTGTTTATTGTTAGATGCCAAAATGCCAAGATTGGAGTGTTTACAAAAATACCAAATTTCTATTGTTTATGGGTGTTTAGATGTTTTTATTTTGTTTTGTGTAATTCAAGTTCGACATCTGCGCATTTCTTTCTGGTTTTGTTTTAATAAATTATTTTTGTTTCAGAATTTGAGCAAGGTTGTGTTTTACGACGTTCGTCTCGGTCATTTTATTTAGTTTTTTGAATGGCGATTCAAATATTGATATTGTAAATAGACTCGAGCTCATTTTTGAAAAAAAAATTTCTAACTTTTAAAATCCAAAGAACATTCATATTCGCTGGATCTGAGCATCTCTTTCATCCTTCTCCTCAAAAATGATGCAATTCATTTTATGGCCACATTCCCTCATTCGAACATCAATGGAAATTTGTAATTCGCTCAACAAATTTTGTGTTCTTAAAAGAAAAATGCACTTTTGAGTACAATCGCGGGCGCGATGTATTCAATAACAGATCGCCTTCGAAATTTTTCTGCAGCTGCCGCCAGCGACGACAATGTTTTTTATTTGCACACCGACATGTATTTTTCTTCTTCTTTTTTTTTAATTATCAATTCGTGCCCTCGCACAGTTGAAATTTAATAAATAGATCAGTCGGTTCATTTTTTGTCGGCGGTGAAATCTTTTGATCTGAAAATGATGTTTTTCTGTGAACAGTTTTTCTTTTCCGTCGAATTCAGATAAATTTCGGTTGAAGTATTGCTCAAAACGGAATATTATTTGTTGTCAATGAATAATATTAAAGGTCTTTTTTCTGTCCGAGTTAAATTTTTTTTATTTTTTGAATACAGATTTTTTTATTTTTTGAATACAGATGGACCTTCAGAGTTTTAGCCGCTCCCCATGTGAATTTCGGGACAGCAAGAAGACCTCCCATGTAAGCCAATTCGAGTTTTCAATGTCAGAAACTGATTCTTCGATTTTTTTTTGGATATTTACAATTCCAGCCGTCTCTACTTTAAAAATTTTCTAACTTTTGAAAATGACACATTTCCACAGAAATCTTCAATCTTTAATTTTTTTAAGCTCAACTTTTGTTTTGAAGCAATATTTACTTTTCATTCCGATCAAAATCAACAAATAAATTTGTTGTTTGGAGCAATATTTCATTAAAGAAATAATATTAAACGTGAAAGTGTTTCATTTTTTAAAATTCTCGAATAAAAATGTCAAAATCGAAATCTAGAAGCTCGAAAATATGTCCGTGCAATTTTTCGACGTATTTGTAAGCAATTTTCAAATTCAAAAAAAAAATGAAAGCAAAACCGCCCCCGAAGAGTTTTTGTTGTTTTGATGTTGCATTAGGCGAGCAAAAGAAGGAAATGAGGAAACGACTTGCCTGAATCACCATGGAAACGGATATTTTATCATCTTGCGCGAATACATTAAGCCGACTGCCTTGTAAAATGCGATTATAGCGCCATTTTTTCATGCGAGTCCTATTTTATACGTTTTCCTTTTTCTTGTTTCATACAATTTTTTAAGAATTCTTGAAACGGGGATTATTTTTTTAATTGGTATTTAGAAATTTGCTTTATGGGGAAAGGGGGTGGGTCTGCTCTTAATGAGCTCATTCATATTGTTTCCTTGCGAGACCCAACTGTGCAAATATGTTTCGATGATCTCGTCGACAGGGAAATTGAATTTTTTGACCTAGATTGCATCTTTTATTGAGGTCGCCTATGCTTTTTCTATGCGCTTCCTATGTTAGCGTTATATCTTTAGAAGCGCGAAACTCCGCCCACAATTGAGCAGCCGATTGTTCTGGCTTCATTCGAAAATTGTCAACCGCCAAAAATTGTATTTAGCTAACCGGCTATGGACATTTTTTGTCTTTTAGAAGATTTATTAATTTATTAATTTTTAATTATATAATTGAATTACCCTTCGTAATTTATTGTTTTTCGCTAATTATGGTCGAAGAGATTTAGAAAACAAAATAGAGGAAGTGGTGCAATTTGATGAAATTTCCCATTCATTTTTCTTGGATTCAAAAAAATCTAATTATTTTGCGGAAAGAAATTTGAGTGAAAAAATCTTGTTGTTTTGCAGATCTCAACTCATGTCGAATAAGGTGAATAGTATGACGTCGTCGAGGCCGGAGCTGATATTTCTAGATGAGTCGCTCGCCGATGGCGAGACGATTCATGAAATGATGGCGCATAAGGGCGGAATCACATATAAGTAGAAACGGCGAATTTTCAAGGTGTCTACCGAGCAGTTTTTCAGCGACTTCAACATTCTACCGGGATATATCAATTTTTCTGTTCACGACGTTTCTTTGGAAACGAAGCTCACGAAAGATTTGACGATCAAAGCACCACTTGTATCATCTCCAATGGATACTGTAACTGAAAGCGGAATGGCGATTGTGATGGCGGTTGGTGATGTCTTTAGCGATTCTTCGAATGGAAATGTCGGTTTTGCAGCTTTATGGTGGAATTGGAATTATTCATGGCAATTTTCCGAAGCCTGAAGATCAAGCTGCTGAAGTCCTGAAAGTCAAGGTAATTAAATAATTATAGCCAATTCGATTGTAATTATATTGTTTTTTAGAGATTCAAACAAGGGTATGTTATGCAGCCGCATTGCCTTCGTCATGATTCAACGGCTTTCGACATGATACAGATTAAGAAGAATTATGGATATACTGGAGCGCCGGTAACCGAAGATGGACGAGTTGGATCGAAGCTGATTGGTAAGATATTTGTTAGTGATTGGACTATGTACTGCTATTTTTAACGCTACATGGGATACTGTAACAGTTGTGATTAACTGTGGTATTTCTTTGATGTTTCAGGAATGGTGACATCTCGAGACTTCGATTTTATCACAATGGATGTGACGGGGCAGAAGCAGACGCCGATTTCCGATGTGAGCTTCATTTTTATTGAATATCAAATTCAATGGTTTGATCTACCATCCTTTGTGAGCAAAAGCATGAGAATTTTTTGGAGTGGAATTTAACTGAGAAACCCTCGACTTCCCCCATCTTCCTCTCTCCTAAAACAGCCGTTTTCTTTTAATATTGTTTTTTTTAATGACATTTTCCAATAATTTTGTGCTAATTGACCGACTAATTGCGTGTAATTGTTCAGACCGACGTCACACCGGACACGCCGATCACGAAAGTAAGCGAGTGAATATTGTGTATGTCTGAGCATTAATGTTGTCGAATTGCACACATTCAACACAACCAACCAACAACACATATGTACATACACAGATCACACGCGCGATTCCCATTCATGAACTACCCGATTGTCGAAACGCGCATGATTTCAAAGTGTCCATGATTTTCAGATTATGGTCCCTGTTGATCAACTCATTCTGGGCCATATCAACGATCCGCCGGAGGCCGCGCAGAAAAAATTGAAGGAGCATCGACTTGGTAAGAATTTGATTTATTGTCTTTTTGAAAATGAAATTCCATTTTCAATTCAGAGGAACTGATTCTTTTCGAATTTAAGTGTTTTATCTACGTTATGAAAAACAATTATTAAAATATTTTTGCCATCTTTTTTTTTGGTTTTTTTTTTCACAATTGAAACCCCCTTAATTCTAAAATTCATATCCTAAACGATTTTTGAAAAATGTTCCTCTTTTTCTTTGATTTTCATTTGACATCTGCAATTTTTGCGATGATGGCCTAGAATTGTTTTAGCTGAATTTAGGCCACGCATTTTGAATTTGCCGTCCACACGGTTACCTTTAAATTTCGAATTGTTCTTGAATCCTAATATTTTCAATTTTTCTTAAAATTTCACCAAAATTCTTTAGGTAAATTGCCAATAGTCAATGATAATGGCGAATTGTGCGCTCTCTTGTGTCGCTCTGATCTACTTAAGGTAATTTCAGACGAAATTAAAATCCATAATTAATCATTTTTAGGCCAGAGACTACCCGATGGCGTCATACGACTCAAAGGGACAGCTTTTGTGTGGAGCCGCCGTGAATACACGAGAATCCTCGAGAGCTACTGTTGATCTTCTTGTTGAAGCTGGAGTTGATCTCATCGTTATTGTATGAATGATGAAATGTTTGGAAAAAGCAGATAATTGTAACTAATTCAGGATTCTTCAAATGGAACATCGACATATCAGATTGATATGTTGCAATGGATCAAAAAGACGCATCCACATATTCAGGTGATCGCTGGAAACGTCGTCACCAGAATGCAGGCGAAATGTCTGATTGATGCTGGAGCAGACGGGCTTCGTGTCGGTATGGGAAGCGGCTCGATTTGTATCACGCAAGATAGTAATAATTTCGTGAATTTAGATTTATTATTCCATTTTGTTTAGTTATGGCTGTTGGTCGTGCTCAGGGAACGGCGGTTTACGATGTTGCACGTTATGCCAACCAATTCGGAGTTCCCGTCATCGCTGATGGCGGTATTAAGGATGTTGGATATATCACCAAGGCAATTTCACTTGGCGCATCGGTTGTGATGATGGGAGGGCTTCTCGCGGCGACGACAGAAGCTCCAGGAGAATACTTCTGGGGGCCCGGAGGTGTTAGAGTCAAGAAATATCGCGGAATGGGTTCTCTTGATGCGATGGAAGCACATGCTTCCAGTCAGGATCGATATTTCACAGCGTAGGGGGTGACATCAAGAATATTGTCCAATTCGATGAATCATTTTCAGAGAAACTGATCAGATCAAGGTTGCTCAGGGCGTCTCGGCGACTATGAAGGATCGCGGATCATGCCACAAGTTCATTCCATATTTGATTCGCGGTGTTCAACACGGAATGCAAGATATTGGAGTTAAATCGATCAAGGAGCTCAGGTATTGAAGGCGTTGATAATAAAATTTGTGAACGTTTTTATAGGGAGAAGGTTGATAATGGAATTATTCGATTTGAGAGAAGATCGACAAATGCGCAACTCGAAGGAGGAGTTCATTCGCTTCACTCGTAAGTCGAACATTATTTTCTTTTTTCAGTTTATAGAGGAAAACTAGTTTTTTGGAAGAGGATTGGTTTTTGTTGTTTTTTTTTCGAGGGGGGATCGATGCGAAACACATTTCAGAATCGAGTCGAATCCTCGAGTTTATCAATTTGCCCAACAGAAATTTGATAGTATTGGTGAGGGTAAACAGCCACACGACGTTTTTGTGAATTCGCACCCCGTACAGTATTTCTAACCCATTTTTATGGAGCCTCTATCAGTTTCTTCTCTATCTCACACAATTTTCGTTAAAATTTTTTGTTAGGAACTTTTAGGATAGCAGAAATCAACTGAATTTGGCTATATGGAAAGATTTTTGGCTTATAATGGGTTATGAATGATTTAAAGATTATCTGGAACTTTTACTTGAACTAATTGGGAATTTTTGAAGTATTAGCGTTAGAAAATGGCTAGTTGTTTTTTGTATCTCAAAAAATTTTAGCGCGAGAAATAATTTCAGAAAGAAAAAAATGTAGGACCACATTTTTCTGTAATTTTTGTAGTCATTTATCACCATTTTCGTCAGTTTCTCGTATTTTAAAAAGAAATTTAATGTTTTCAGATTCGAAAAACGTCTTTACTGATCGATGACACGTCGAACATCGCTGATTGTTGCAGAAATGCCTAGATTTTCTTTTTTTTTCTTGTCCGTTTTTTTGCATTTTGTTCTTCACTCTTCACACCAATGTTTTTATTCTTTTTTTTTTCGTCTGATGAATTTGTTGTTGCAATTGACTGTGTTTTTTAAATTTTTGGTAAAAATTCCAAAATGTACTTGAAAACGACTAGAATATGACCGAAAAATTGGAGAAATATGTTGTAGATGGCGACAATTGACGGTGTTGTAATCAAGGATTCAATTAAGGTTTGTTTTGATTTTTGAAAATTTTACTATACATAGAATGAAGAAAATTGCACTTTTTGCATTAGTTGATGAATGAAATATGCGTTTCAATTGAATTTTTGGTCATTATCAAAATTTTTCTCAAATAATCACAATTTTTTTTAATATTGGAAGAAAAATGGCATTGACAATCCTCAGAACTTCTTAAGCTTGAGCGAATGTAATATTTGATATATATTCCATCTTTTTAAATTCAAAACTGCAATTAAAAAAATTTATTTATTTGATTTTAAAAATCATTCGTATGTTCTCGTTATTTGTGATTTTGAGAAATAAAAAATATAGTTACTTACATACTTAGTTACTTAATCGGTTCGTCCTTCGTCTGTTGAGGCGCGAACCACAGCTTTCCAAGCTTTTCGGTCCTTGGCTTGGGTGGACCAGGGGGTGATAACGGCCCCTTCAGCTGTTCTTGTAGTGATCTCCTTCCGAAGCGAGTCCGACCATCTCATGGGAGGCCTTCCTCTTGGCCGGGTCCAATTCTTGGACTTCAAACAGTAGAATTGAGGTTTATTTTAAATTTTATTCAAAAAAAAAACTACTGGGAAAGATAAATGGAAGTTTTTGGCTCCTTCACGTGTCTGAAACTTTGAATTATTTAATAGGCTTAGAAAAAGTTCAACAGTAAACTAAAATATGTTTCTTTCATAGTCATTTTTGAGTTCTATAACGTAATTATTTTTTTTTTCTCAACGAGACCCGATGAATTACCAACGGAAATATTTATTATTTCTATTATTATTAAAAGTTAATCGATTATTTTTCTCAGGTCGAGCGTATTGGTGTTCATTCGCACATTCGCGGTCTGGGGCTCAATGAGCGTCTCGAAGCGACGCCAGTTGCTGATGGAATGGTCGGACAGGTTGCAGCACGACAGGCGGCTGGATTCATTCTCAGAATGATCCAGGTATTGCATTGCTTCCACAATTTTCTTTCAAATTATCTGTTTAGGAAGGAAAAATCGCGGGACGAGCTCTTTTGATCACTGGAGAGCCGGGATCTGGTAAAACAGCGATCGCTATCGGAATCTCGAAGGCGCTTGGAGATGATACGCCGTTTGTCTCGATCAGTGCTTCAGAAGTCTACTCAACAGAAATCAACAAGACCGAAGCTCTCACACAGGCATTCCGAAGAGCAATCGGAATTCAGATCAAAGAGGAGACGGAGGTTCTCGAAGGCGAGGTGATCGCATTGGAAGTTGATCGATCGGCGTCTGGTGTGGGACCGAAAGTTGGAAAACTGACAATGCGGACGACGGATATGGAAACGATTTATGATTTGGGATCGAAAATGGTTGACGCTTGTCTGAAGGAGAAGATTACGCCGGGAGACGTTGTGCAAGTCGACAAGGCTTCTGGTAGGATGACTCGTCTCGGAAGATCCTTCAATAGGTCGCATGACTATGATGCCATGGGTCCAAAGGTCAAGCTTGTTCAGTGTCCGGATGGAGAGATTCAGAAGAGACGGTGAGAAGAAGCAGAAAATTTTTCTGAAATTGTGAATTTCAGTGAAACTGTCCATACCGTTTGTCTTCATGATATCGATGTGATCAACTCGCGGACCCAAGGATACGTTGCTCTGTTCTCTGGAGACACTGGCGAGATCAAATCGGAGGTTCGGGATCAGATCAACAAGAAGGTTCTCGAATGGCGCGAGGAAGGAAAAGCGAAGTTCGTGCCTGGTGTCTTGTTTATCGACGAGGCGCATATGCTTGACATCGAATGCTTCTCGTTCTTGAATCGTGCTATTGAAGGAGAGCTGAGTCCGCTGCTCATTATGGCTACTAACAGGTTGACTCTCACACCCGGTTATGCAAAAAACTTTCGGTTTTGTTTTAGACTAATTGAAAAGGTTCGAGGAACTGATATCGAATCGGCTCATGGAATCCCGTCGGATTTCCTTGATCGCATGTTAATCATTAATGCGGAGCCGTATCAAACTCAGGATATTGAGAAGATCTTGAAAATTAGAGCGGATGAGGAAGGAGTCAAGTAGGAATTTTGAAGCTTTTAGATTTTTATTTTTGAAAATTTTGATTTAGAATGGAGCAGAAAGCTATTGAGCTTCTCGTCAAACTTCAAACAGCGTCGAGTCTTCGCTACTGCATTCAGTTGATTTCTGTCTCCGAGGTTTTGCGATCAAGAAGCAAAGAGGAAGTGGTATGATCAAGCGAGATATTAAGAAAAACCAAAAATTTGAAAATTTCTAGATCAAACTTGAGCATATTATGCAGGCTTATCGCATGTTCTACGATTCGAAGAGGAGTGAAAAGCTTCTTGCAACGGCTACTGGCTTCTTGGTAAGACAATTTAAGAGAATTTTTGGCTTTAACTTTGATTTCAGGAATAACTTGCTTTTGAATGATACCCTTTTTTGGTTTCCAATGGTCTCGACACGAAACTCCCTATCTCATTACTTTGTTAACTTTTTTGTCTACATACAATTGTTGATTTATTTTTTAAATATTGTCTTTTCAAACAAAAAGAAGTTGTCTGTTTTATCAATTTTTCCATCAATTTGTGAAATTCCGACGTGACTTCGAAATGAATTTTGCCGCTCTTCCGCATTTCAACACCTTCTAATTCGATGCGATATCTATTCATTGCGTTTCTTAGCTTTTCGGCGGTGTTCGCCAATGACGAACGTTCGTTTCATTCCGCGTTTGATTGTGGATATAAGCCTATTTTCAGCGGAACAATGCCCGTTAGGGTTCACGTATTACCCAAAAGCGCCGCTGAAATGCATGGGCGTGTTCGAACAGGTCGTCACCGACAATCGATATGCGGAGACGATTTGCTGGAGAAATGAGCAGTCGCAATTGGCGAGAACTGAAAATCTTGAATCGCGAAAAGCGATTGTCGGTATGTCGCTTTTAAACGTTGGGGTGGGGGGGGGTGGTCTTGAAGCGATGAAGAAAGCATGTTTAAAGGCGCGCTGTTTCAAAACGCGTTTCTACCAGAATTTTGATTTTCGGCGAAAAAAATTGATCCCGAAAAACCGTCATGAAGTAAAAATGCAAATTTTTAAATTGGAGTCACGTTTTCATATTCTTTTTTTTTAATTTTTCGAATCGATTAAAGGCGCACGCGTTTTTGGCATTTTTTTTTTCATTTTTACCCATCGTAATGAGCATACTCTTTTTTCTGAATTTTAAATATTTTAGCTCTAACCAAACATATCAAATGTTTTTCCGAAAATTCCACCCATTGCGATATTTAAATAAAAAATATTCATATAATGGACCTATTCATGCAATGCTATTTATTTTTAAAGGCGCATGCGAAAAGTTGGTCGGGACGTCGGGAAGTCGGTACTGTAATTTTTAATGGCTGTTTTTTTTTCGATTTTTTTTGTTTTTTGAGCGTTTAAAACGTTTTTTTTTTTGGAAATCTGTAGAAGTATTTTATTTTATAAACGCTAAAAATTTATCAAAAGCGTCATCGAGCGAAGTCTGCATCAAATTAACACAAATATCACGATTTTTCATAATAATTTTCATCTAAATGACAACAAGTAGACAAATATTGTCGAATTAGGAGTAATTATACCAACAATAATTGTATTTACTCGTTCTTAAATCCGTTACTCATTTTCTCTCCGAAGTTTTTGAAAAATACGGAAAACTAGCACCCAAAATGAAAAATAAAAAATACAGAACCGACTTCGCGACGTGACCCGCGCAACTTTTCGCATGCACCTTTAAAAATAAATAGCGGAGAATTACGATATATCGCGTCAATTTTTTGTAATTTTTGACGTGCGTGCATAGGGAATTCAAATGACAAAAAATTGATTTTTTTTAAATTTTTTTCATTGCATGAATAGGTCCATAAAATATAGTTGTAGTTTGCTTTCTAAAAAAATGCTGCTATCAGAATTGACAGCTTCAAGACGTCGTTCCGAAAAATATTTTTTTTGATTTCAACATTGCAGAATTATTCAATAGCAAGTGTCTTGAGCCGATATGCCGACGAGCTTGCGTTGTTGATGAGCTTCTGCCTCCAATAGCGGGATTCGAAGTTTCCTCGCCAATTTTTGTGTTCGCACTCGAATAATTGCGTTGCAGCAAATCCCCTATTATGTTGAGCGTCTGAATCGTTTTCCGAATGGATTCGAGCCGGTTCGAATGTCGTTGACGGAGCCCGTTCAACACGGCGACACTCTTCACATTCTGATGCGCGTCTATCCAGGATCGTTGATTGAACTTCAACTAGCCGTCATGAAATTAACAATGCTTTAGAATCGAACAATTTGAACTCGCCGATGGTCTGCTAATTCGAAAACGCGACTCACTCAAGATGACGAGAATCCAGCAGCCGATCCATTTGATATTCTATTATAAATATCCCGAGGAGCCGAAAAAGGAGCCGCGCACAAAACTTATCATCAAACACGGAACTTTTGAAGCGTCGCTGGAAGACAAGATTACGGTTCCATGGAAGAAATCAATGAATGGATCACAGTTATTCGATAATCTAAATGTGAATATTGAAGGGAAACTCGAAATGAGCATCCAGTAGGGATTTGTTATTAAAATCAAAATTTTTACATTGGATTAATTTTTTTAAGGGCTTGCGCCTTTAAAAAATAGTTTCCACGAGAGACTTTTGAAATTCGCATTTTATATGTAGAAGAACATTTTGAATCATTTTTCAGTTTGGGTGAGAAAGAGATAACTGTGAATATTCCGAATGTTCTTGAAAAAGAATACAAGTATAACTATGAATTCCGAGCCACACGATTCTATTTTATTCGGCATGTTCAACAAAATGAAATAATGGACATTTATTTTACTCGAGGGTTGGTTGATATAAAATAAGCCGAATTCTTTTCATTTTTTTTTTGAAGAAACTGCAAAAAAGCGGTAAAGGGCATTGAGCCGGTGGTGAATTGCAATTGGATGCCGGCGCCGGTAACCAGAAATCAAATTCGGAATAGATAATCTCGTATTTTGAGGTTTCGATTCCGGTTCTACGATGCTCGTTCAAAAAATTGGTGATGTGTGCTCGTCGATCGTCGGAAGAGATTAAAGCCGACTCGGATAAATTCGCTTATGAGAAAGAGGAAGGCATGTGGGATATTATTGAAGGTTGGATTTATTTTATTTTATTTTTTTCACAAATTCAACGTCGCGCGAAAATTGGCAAAATGCCAAAAAAAATTTTTTTGAAGAGGTCTCGATGCGCGGTGTGCTCCTTTAACCTATTCTTACACATTGCCCGTAAATCAACATGTTTTGTTTTGCGCCCAGATCTCTGTCATAATTTTTTGGCATTTAGCCAATTTTCTGAAATGCCGACAATACAAAAAAACGAGCGATCCGATCCGATTTGCAGTGTGATCCATGAATTCCCACAGTTTAAATTCAAAATTCCCGCCACGAAAATGTGCGACGGTCCACAATTATTTAACGCACTCGGTTTTTTTTTTCGGGAAAATTTTCTTTATGTTCCAAATTTTGGGTTTCATTTGGAAAATTGAATATTTACAAGAGACCAAGTAATTAATTCATGTTTTGAAAATTCCTTTGGGGTCTTAAAGGCGCATACGCTCTAAATATATATGCTAGATATTTTAAATTGATAATTTAAGGAAAATGAATTTTTTTTGTCTTAACCGTCGAGCACTATTTTTAAACATTGCATTTTTTACTTTCTAATTTTTGCATTTATTTTTTTGCAGTCCACTCGCGCACACTTACCCCGATATTTCTCGGCGTCGCCACCGTCGTCATGGTTTCCAACATCGGCACCCTTGTCTTCTTTTTTTTCGTCAAAAGATAAATAAATGATTCAAGCCGTTTCGACACCTTTTTTGTTTCGTTTCGTTGGCATTTCGCGCGTTTCTCAACATGGCTGAAGGTCTTCGAAGAAGAAAAGATTCGCTTTCGGTGAGTTTTTGGGAAAATTATTTGAAATTCAACAAATGAATTTGGTAATTAGGACGAATTCGATTCGGAAATTGATGATAACGATGTGAAGGCGATAGTGCACGACATTGAACAGGACATGATTTCTGACGAAAAGCCGGACACTCGTTGGAGGTTGCAAAACATAATTTTATATGTTCTCTGAAACACATTCCTCATTGGTTTCAGTCGTGTCAAGTCGACAGTCAAGGAGTGGGGAGAGTCGGCGACATTCCACGGAATTCCGCACATCGTGCAGGCAACCACGTTCATCGCTGTCGTCGTCTGGTCGATCATCTTGATCATCTGCGCCTTCGTGTTCGTCTACATGTTCTCGACGACGGTTCGACAATATCTGAAGTTCAACTACGTCGTGAATCTGAATGCAAGTGGTCCGATAATTGAAGTCGTCGCTAATCTTGAATTGCAGGCCGCCATCGAGTCGGCGCCATTCCCATCGATCACGTTCTGCAATACGAATCCATACAAATTGAGCAAAATGAGCGATGTGCCCGAATTGGCCGCGTTGCTCTCGGTGTATCAGTCATCCGGAACTGGCAACTTGAACGGATAAATGCACATTCATTCAAGCAATATAAATATATAAATGTATATCATAAATTGTGCAACTTGTTAACTGTTCAAAGGCACACAGACTATCTATGGTATAGCAAGCAAGTTAAATGTATCACAATAAGTAGACAGAGAAAAATGCAGAAAACTGAAAAGAAATTGTGGCGGAAAACCGATAGAATCGCAATCTATTCCTCTTTCTTCGTGAAATTCTCCGGGAACACACCGCGTTTGCCGTCTTCGAGCTCGCCGAGGCACCAGCCTTCGTCTAGTTGATCGGCATCGCGAGATTCGAGAACCTAATATTGTCAAATGAAATCCAAAACATTTTCTATCGGCACCTTTATCAAAACTCCAGGCTCAAAACTCAACTCATCGGTGTCGACTGCCTTATAAGTATGAGTAGAACGAACAAGATAAATCGTCTGGAAATGTGATTTTTTTTCTTCAAATTTCCATCAAACTCTGAAACCTTTCTCTTTTCTTTTGTTATTCCTTCAAGAGGTTTCACATCGCTCTCCTGATTCTCTTCATCCTCATCATCCTCGAATGGATTTCCAGTGTCCTGAAAATAAAAAATTCTCCCTCCAATAATTTTCCCAAATTTCGGCATCTACCTTTTTCTCAGCGCGTTTCGCCGCTTTGATCGCCACATCGGCAGCTTTTTCTTGTTGAGCATTTAATTTCTAAAAAACGCCTTCTCAATTATGCTTTAATTTGATGTTTTGCTCACCGGGTACACTTTTGCTTCAATCTTCTCCTCGACAACTTCATTCTGCGGTTCATCGTCGTCATCGTCGAATGGATTCGTCGAATTCGCCTTAAAATTCATGCAATTAATACATTCATTTTTCGAATTTGAATAAAAATGGTTGTAATTGCGCATTTTTGAAAGAATTTAATAGAAAATTTAAAAATTATAATTATTTTATTAATTTTATTTTGAAAAATATCAGCTCTCTCCGAAATTAGACATTTTTACACAAAAATTTTTCGTTGAAAATTTAAACTTACAATCGATTCAGCGATGCTTTCGCGCGGTTTCTTGAGCGAATGAGCTGGCGAGGCAGCGGATGGAATCGATGGCAACGGGGTGGAGGCGATCTGGAAAAAGGTAAAGGGTGCTCATATCAAGTTACTCGATGGGTACCTGACTAACAGGACGCTCAGCATCTCCGGAAACCATTGAGGAAGTGTCAAGAGGCGTTTGAGCTCTAGGCTCAGGCCGCGCAACTCTAAATGAATTTCCAGATAGAAATTGAAAAAAAAAAACAATTAAAAAAACCTTAAGTAGTCCATAGATTCTCCCAACTTGTCCAATTTTGTTACAATTTGCTTATGGAACTAAAAATTGCAATTTTTAAAGGAAACATGCAAAATCAGGTACCTTGCTGGCTTCAGTTTGGTATATACTATTAGCATTGAACAATGTTTGAAGAGTGTCGACGAAAAATGTGATTCGGCTGTCATAAAGGGCAGGGAGAATCTGGAATTCAGCGATTTCGACATTCAAACCCATTCAGACATACCTCAAGAAGCTCATTGTTGATCTCTTGATACATCGCTTCAGCCGATTGGAGTTCGTTAGTGGCTTTTGCCAATTTTAGATCATTATCCTACAGTAAAAATTTTAAAAAATCCTTATCCTATAGATGATCATATAGAAATTTCGAAAAAAAAACCTTTTTGCTAGCAGCTTTCACACTATTAAACGAATTTTTCGCACTATCATAATCGACCAATTTTCGTCCGCGCTTCTCGACTTTTTTCTTCATCTCGCCGAATTGGCTCACATAATTCGTCACCGTTTGCGGCAAATCATCGCAAACCGTCTTCTCGAGCTCATCGGATTGAATATCGAGGTTCTAAACATTCAAATAAGACAAATTTGATAGTAAACAGCAAAATTTACATCAAAAATCGCCGTTAAATGCTCACGATCGGGCCATTCCGGCTCATAAGCATCGCGAATTGTGTCGCGAAGCTGTTTTTCGGCATGAATCAATGTTTTCAGCGCGGTGCAGTATGTCTGAAAATCAGAATTTGTTTTGAAAATGAAAAAATTTAAACCTTGATATCTTTATGCAATTTTTCGCAAGATTTGCTTTGTTTTATCAAATTTGCCGCGTGCTGATCGAAAACCTCATCTTGAGTGGCCTTGGCTTTTCCGATTCCTTCGAGAAGCTAAAATTTAAAAGAAAAATTCCGTGTTGTGAAATTCTCTAAAAACGTTTTTGGCTAAAACCTTGCTGTTATAAATAGAAAATTTGTTTTTGACAAGAGTATTTTTAGAAAAAAAATGAACATTTTGAATGGAACAGAACCGGTTTTTACCAAAAAAGCAATCCCAAATTCAAAAATGATACCTTTTCCTTAGTTCTCGCGGTGGCCTTTTTGAGATGTTTGTTGAAAAGATCCGTCATACCTATAAAAAAAAGGAAAAATGCAATAAAAATTATGGTGGTTCTCCTTTTTTAATATTAAAAAGAAAAAAACGATGACTAACACCGACATGTATAGAGCTTATTGATTTATTTAAAAATGTATGATGAAGGGAATTGTCAATACAATGAGAAGGAAAAAAGAAGCATTGAACGGATAGAGCAAAAGAAATCGCACACGCACAATGAAAAACATCAAAAAATTGAAAGAAACGAAAAACCAAAAGTTGACAGACGAGAGACGAGGTCGTCGCCGCCGCGGCGACGAGATGATGATGATCGGGAGTGTTCGTGGAACTCAGCGCGTGGCCGTGGCCGTCGGCGACTTGTTTTTAGTGCAAAATACCAACCATCATCAACACAAAAACCCTATTTTCGAATACAATAATTACTCGTTGTATTTTAAAGTTTTTTTTTGGTATTTGCAATCAGTTGTTAGTCATAAATGAGTACGTCATTTCACAATGTTTATTTAGAATATATCAAATAGAAACAATGAGGAAAACTGGTTGTCTCGGCTATTTTTTATATTATTAAGCTCAAAAGTGTACAAAAGTAATTTTTTCATCAAAATGGGGACAAATGTCATAAATTGATGGAACTAAGGAATTTAATAAACGTTTCCGCCATTGTACTTGTAACTAATTAAATATTTTCACGCTTAGTTGCGTTTTGAAAAGAATACGATTCGCGAAATAAAAAGATGACAAATCTCGAAAGAAATATATTGGAAAAATCAAGCATTATGGTACTGTAGGGCGATTCTGTGCAGTTTTGCGTATAGCTAGATGCACAGTAATCCATAAAATCTCGGAAACTCGTTGGGTTGAGCAGTGGGGATTTCGGCAAAACAGTGACTAATTTTGAGAATTTTTTGGAACAGTGAAGAAAAATACAACGAATTAATTGTTCTCATCGAAGTGACTAAACAGCGTGTTTCTCCAAAACCGAGCAAAATCACCATTTCGTCCAATGAGTTTGACAAGATCAGAATATTCGGATAGCGCCGACGGGCAGACGGAAAAGGAAAATTCGTCTAAATGTTTACATTGCGTCGAATTTGCCAGAAATCATGCATGATCGTTAGTTCCAAATACGTAAATGTGAAGTTTGCATCGAACAACAAACAAAACAATACAGAACGAGCCGCGATTTTTCAACACTAAAATTGGAATTGCTATTCATCATATTTATAAACAAATTCTGTTATATATACATATATTATTGGTTTCAAACGACTGATCAAAAAAGATTTTTTTTAACTGCCATGACGTATCGAAGCAATGAGACGTACGCGTGTCTGCGTACTTTGCATTTAAGCGTACGCGCATTTAATATTCAACCAGCGCGTAAGTTTACAAATTTGTAGATCATTACCGATTTTGTGAAATTGAATTTTTCATTTGACACCGAACAATATATTTATTGAAGCGATTTTAACCAATTTTTATTCTTTGGCCCGCAATTCTACACTTTTTGATTCGCGCCAAGACCAATTTTTTAAAACTTCATTTAGCAATCGTGAAATAGCAACCATATTTGGTCACGATTACGGTTCTTTTCTCATATAATCAAAAGGAAGTAATTCGAAATGTTCAAATTTGTGGGTCCACGACAATCCATTGATATACCGTTTGGTTACGGCACGCTTTATGGTTCTCTTTGCATATTCCCCCGCTGTGAATCTGCCTTGATTTTTCTGTGTCCGCTTGTCATGCGGATTTCCATTTTATACTCATTTACGAATTGCTATCAACATTTCTTAATCGAGTTCATATTTTTGAATCATTTCATCTCTTTCGAAATTAAATTTGAAGCATGGACATATAAATATAAAGCGAATCAACTGACCAAAATCGGCGTAGAGACGAGGCTTGAAAAATTAAAAAAAAATCACAATTGAGAAACAATGGGGACATCAGAAGTCACTGCTGGCAAAACTACTCGGCAAAACTGATTTCTGTCATATTTTTAACTCGCTCGCTCCTACGACAGAGTTTTTCCGACGCGGCAATTCAAATCATAAATCAATCGCATCCCAATTTCGTCCGTACGCGACTTTTTAAATCTGTAGGGTCGTCTGCAGCTGAATAAATAAGTAAGAAAAAGACGATATATGATCGTTCAGACTCTTGCAAAAGCAAAAAACACGTTTTTATTGAAAGCTTCAAACAATTTGCCTAGTTAAATATTCTTATAGACATGTCGGACCCGATTGACAGTGTTATCAACAAGCTTCTTCGAATAACTCGGCTCCAAACTCGTCACTGAAAACTCGCCGAGTTTTTCAACTTGCGAAAGACGGAATTTTGTGAAGTTATTGGTTTTCACATAGCGATAGTGTCTGAGAAGACATTATTTTTAAGTGGCCATCAATTCAGACTTGATTACTTCACATAACCCTCTTCCGGTGTCAGTTGATGGTCCGTGTAGTAGCCGTAATACCGAAGAACTTTGTGAATTGAGAGAACGGCGACCTTCAAAAGTTCGATGGGTGTTCTGTTATTAATACGGACCACACACCTTGTCCATTTGAACAATGGATTTTGTGACGAACATTGGCGGCCCGAAACTCGAAGAATTGTGATATCTCTGGGTTGGCATGAATTCTTCCGTTTGCCGATCGTCGATATAATATTCAGGAGACGATTCGGTTTTTATAATGTATTGCTGTCGGAATATGAGCGTCGCGATGTCGGGACGATAGAGATGGCTAAAATTGATGCGAAATTAAATGGAACTATTTTTTTTTCTGAACAAAACTGGCTAATGTTAGCTTTTTTCAAGTTGTGTTGAGCGTAATTGCTCTTATAGCACTTTCGCATACTCATGTACCCGATTTTCAGACCAATAGACCATCGACGCCGCAATACGCCGAAGACCGGAAATACTATTCCATTTCGCTATAAGGGTAGTTCGCATGTCTCACTTATATTCAAATAAGGTATTCTATGGTTTGATGTGCACATCGTGGAAGCGCGTGGCCGCGAGTTCTGTTTTCAAGCCATCATAGCCCTCTCGCTCATCAATACGCTATTTTCTCACATGTTGAATTGGCAAAATTTGTTGAGCTTACACTTCTACCGAAAAAAGAAAAATGTGCTTACGTTAATTACTTAGAGAGCCCTCTTTGAAATCGTCTCGCCACATGAATTCATTTCGTCTTAAATAATTATTTTCACATGAAATTTTTAATTTTTCTAATGAATCTCACATTTCCTTTAACTTCTCACATCAAAAAAAAAACATTATCGAAATTAATTCGTGACTCTGCGAGAAGTAAAAAGGATAGCCATTGGATCTCAGCCATTTAAATCCTGCGGTTACGGTAGACATCAGGGCTGTGCGGCAATGGAATTGCCGATTGCCGAATTGCCAGATTGCCGCACAGCCCTGGTACACATCACGGTACACACTAGGGTTGACGAGCATTCATACTAGGTTAACCATTTGATTGTCTGACAGGCCCGAAAACCCTCTTGCTTTGTCCTCTGGCAGGAATTTCCATTAGGATTGTTATTCTAAACTAATCTATTCTCACAGTCGTGGTTGATTGTTGTCTAATTGAGATTTGAGATAAATATCATTGTAACGAATTCGACTTTACAACACTAGAGCAGCTAGAATGGATCATTTTCAAAAATTGTTCGACCTCAAAAACTCTATAATATATGTAGTATCATAGACGTTCGAAACGATTTTTGAAAAAAAAATATTGTCAACGACGGACGATTTTAGGGGACCGTTGCTTATTATTCAAATTTTGGCGGCATTGACTTTTATAATCATTTTCGATTTGGCCTAGTATGAAATGCATTGAAAATTACAGTAGATATTAAAGGCGCATGCGAAAATTTGTTAATTTCGCGCAATGATCAAAAATGGCTAAAGCACCTATTCATGCAATGAAAAAAAAACAAAAAATAAATCAATTTTTTTTCATTTAAATTCCCTATGAACAAAAAAATTACAAAAAAATGACGCGATATATCGTAATTCTCCGCTATTTATTTTCAAAGGCGCACGCGAAAAGTTGTGCGGGTCACGCCGCGAAGTCGGTAATGTAATTTTTTATGTCTGTTTTTTTTTCGAATGTTTTATCTTCTTGAAGCATTTTTAATGGAAATCTGTAAAATTGTTTTGTTTAATCACCGCTAAATGTTCATTAAAAGCGTCGTCAAGCAAAGTCTGCGTCACAAATATCACAATTTTTCATATTAATTGGTATTTAAATGGCGAAAATAGACTTATATTGTCGAATTAGGAGTAATTATACCAACAATAATTGTATTTACTCGTTCTTCAATCCGTTACTCAATTCCTCTTCAAAGTTTTCGAAAAATACGGAAAAATGACACACAGAGTGAACAATAAAAAATTACAGTACCGACTTCGCGTCGAGACCCACGCAACTTTTCGCGTGCGCCTTTAAAAATAAATAGCGGAGAATTACGATATATCGCGTCAATTTTTTGTAATATTTTTTCATAGGGGAATTCAAATGGAAAAAATTGATTTTTTAAATTTTTTTCCATTGCATGAATAGGTCCATGCAATTAATTAATCATTCAAATTTGTCCGTTTTCGATAATAATTCCAATTGAAAAAAATTTCGTCTCGCCAATGCTTACTTCATGTAACCGATAAGTGGCCTCGTGTGGTCCGCCAAAATCAATCTCTCGTCCAAATCGACGACTGCAGTCCACTTCGAGATTCGTTTCGTGTGCAAGAAGCATCCCTAAAGGAAACATTGCCTTTTTTGGAAATTATGGTTTTTGACGGCAATTGTGAGCTATTAGCAAAAAAACACGAGCACCCACCTCTGGGTATTTTCGAATCTTGTTTTAATTTTTTTATTTCAAATTTTTTTTTCAACAATCATCCTATCGGATACGAAAATCCCCAAAAAACCAATCGGATCCAATAATTTTACAATTTTTTCCGGAGAATTTCCAATCGGATAACTCAGGCAAATCAAATTAAATATTTTGAGAATCAAATATTCAAGGATAAACTCTAAATTATTTTGAGAAATTCTAAAGTTTATCGATATTTTCTAAAATTTATTGAGCAAATTCTAAATTATCTCAATAAATTAAAATCTAATAATAATTTCTAAAGTTGATTGAGAAAATTCTAAAATATTATAGAGACACGTTAGTTTCTCAAATGAATCTCAAAATATTTTATTTGATTTGTCTGAGAAGGTCGATTTAAGAGCCGAATTTTGTCGGATCCGATTGGTTTTGAGTTACCAGAGTCATTACTGTAATTTATAAAAACCTGATTACCAGGTTTTCTGTAGTTCTATAAACTAATTCAACGCAGAAAAATTAAAAAAAGAAAAGAAAAATGTGATTCAGAAAAGAATAATCGAAGATACGCATTTTTTTGTTGGATTCGCATCGAGACCCATCGCATCAGTAAACGGCATGCGTCTTAAACTACCGTATCTCTGCATCATTCGGTTTTATTTATTTTTTTTTAGGAATTTTTCTTATTTTTCATAAATATATAGAAATGTTTCGTTTACGGTTTTTTTAAGACGCATGGCATTTATTTTTGCGATGGGTCTTGATGCGAATCCAACGAACGCGTATATTCGATTCTTTTTTTTATTTTTAAAACATTTTTTCTGCATTGCTCCCTCACCTGTTAATTTTGCGAAGAAGAAATTCGAATTAAAAACAAAAAAACTCTACCTGAATTTCAACATTATGCCAATAGTAGTCATTTTTCGGATATTGATCGTAAAGCCAGAATATCTCCGCTTCTCCGCGCTTCTCATAATCCTCAAGGATTCGTTTGGTGTAGTCCTCCACCCATCCCACCCAAATATACACCATCGTTGCACCCTGTAGTTTGTAATGTTCCATGAATTCAGCAATTTGCAGCCACTTCGGCTCATCGCCGTACAACGGAGCCATGCAGACGGTGAAGTTGTGGTGCGGATCTTCAAATTATGAATATCATAGTTTTTTTTTTTTTTAATTTGTATTGTTCTCAAAATCTCAAAACAACTTACTCGCCATCTTTCTGTCAATGATTTTGACCGGCGGCTGCGGAATCTCGTCTTCCGTTAATGTCAGCGACATGTATTTGGCTCGGAATCGTCTCGAGCAGTACGCAATCGTGTCCGGAAATATTTGCGTCTCAAACGGTGCTCCAATTTCGTGGCGGGACCCGTTGAAATAGCGGCAATACACCGTAACCCTAGAACATTGCTCGATCATTTCAAACCAAAATGTGTCCAATTTTGGAAACCCGTATAGATTCAAACTTGAAATCTGCACGGCAATCTGGTCCGGATAATCATAAGCGGTCAGCACGTATAAATTCGATTCTCCAATTTTCTTAAATTTGATTTATTAAAAATTGACTTTTCAATTATGTAGTGTGATTACAAATGATCCAACATCATGCTTCATCCATTTTTGATGGTACGAATTGAACGGCAAATCCCGATAGCTTTCCAATTCGATCGGTTTCACATTATATGAAACTGAATAGGAATAAGACAGGATTGAAGCTGAAAAAAAGGCAACATCTTCTATTTTGACGATTTCCGTTGAAAATCGAACAGAAGTTCGTCTTCTGGCCCTTGTTTAGGTCTGGGTGCCATAAGAAAGAAAATAAAATTCGTAGAATCAATTTGTAAGTTTAAAAAAAGTTTTTAGTTATTCATATGAATTGTCCAGGTGGCGGAAAATTGACTAAATTACAAAAAATTGTAGATTTACAAAACTATGCATAAGAATATGTTAAAGGCGCACACCGCGCGTTAAGACCTCTCCTCTTTTTTGGCATTTAGCCTATTTTCTGAAGACTTCGATCATATTACCACTTATCCAAATTATGCACATATTCAAAAAATTTTTTTTTAATCAATTTTTTGTCATTTGAATTCCCTATGCACGCACGTCGAAAATCACAAAAAATTGACGCGATATATCGTTATTCTCAGGATATTTATTTTCAAAGGCGCACGCGAAAAGTTGCGTGGGTCTCGTCGCGAAGTCGGTACTGTATTTTTTATTTTTCATTTTGTGTGCTAGTTTTCCGTATTTTTCAAAAACTTCGGAGAGAAAATGAGTAACGGATTTAAGAACGAGTAAATACAATTATTGTTGGTATAATTACTCCTAATTCGACATAAGTCTATTTTTCTTCATTTAAATACCAATTAATATGAAAAATTGTGTTTTGTTAGTTGTGGAGCGACTTGTTTTGAGTGCATCGTGTGGATTATTGTTAAGTAGATGATAGGACCCTTTTAATTGTCTTGCACATTGTTTAAATGTTTTTATCCGACATTTCGATCTTTAGATCATCATCCTTTTATTAAACGTTTATTATCAAGAAGATCTCTTTAATGAAAAATTGTGATATTTGGTACTGTAATTTTTTGTTTTTAATTCTGTATAGAAAACGACTGGTCGGAGCTCTTCGAATGATTCGAGTGTCATCGCAAATCTCTTGCGATTAGAGCCGCACGACATTTCGCCAAATCGTCACTTTTTACCGTTCCGCTTTCAGACAATTCAGGTTCGGTTGGGGTCTGCTCGCAATCCCTTGGCGAGACAAAACGACCTCGGTAAATCACATCGGACGACGGACGAGCAGTAGCGTCGGAGCAGCGGACGCCGATGTGATTTACCGAGGAAATGACTCCGTTTAAAAATTCTTCTTTCGATTAAGTCTCATCTTTAAAATATTTCGAATTCCCGCGTAAATCTCTCCAATTTACACTCCAAAATAGAAATAAATTTAAGCTTGGAGTACTGTAACTACCGTAATCCAAATGCAATCTCTTATATCTCTTCACTAACATTTAGGAATTATATATACCAAGTTTGGACCTGATCGGCTCATTCCGAAAATGTTCAAATTTTTTGTTGTTCGCTAGGTACCGTAATCCTACCGTAATTCGCCTAGACAATGTTAGAAATTTCATAGCAAAAAAAAAATACGTCCGAATACTTATTTTAAAAATTGTATTTTAGTAAATTCGCAATTTTTGATCTTAGCGCAAAATCAACAAATTTTCGCATGCGCCTTTAATATCTACTGTAATTTTCAATGCAATTTGTAGTAGATCAAATCGAAAATGATTATAAGACAATGACGCCAAAATTCGAATTATGTGCAGCGTCCCCTTCCTAAATTGGTCCGTCCTTGACAATTAAAGAAAAATAAGGAAATGAAATTTAGCAATGTAATTTTTTTCAATTGATATATTTTTTTTAATTTTCAAATAAGTTTTGAAAAAAAAGCGACTACCACAATTTTTTTGATGTAAGACCCTTTAGTTCAGTTTTTTGTAATAAATGATTGAAAACAAAGAAAAAAGAAAGCAGAAACGGGAACGCACGCGAAACGCAACGCGTCCGACAACATTCCGTAATTACGGTTACCGTTTCAACCGGGAAATTTGAGAGGAAACCAGTTATAATTTTTTTTTGAAAATTTTTAGGTGTTAAAGGAAATTTGCGAGAAATTGGGTGGGTGTGAAGAGAGACTAATTATTATGGTAATTAATGAAAAAAATATAATAATTTGAAACAATCCGATTTGCGCAAGCCGATTTTAATGACACAAAATTCTATAGTTTTAAAATTTTTTTAAAAATATTCTTAGAAACTTTATAAGTTCATTTTTTTCGTTAAAAATAATATATACGAGAACGAATTTCACCAAAAAAGTGACGCTGTTCGATGTGATTTGATTGTAATTAAATTAAATGAGAAATTTTTCTTAACAATATAATTTTCGACTAATTGAATTGTTTTCCCCCTGTTGGGACCGAAATGTTCCGCCGGTTATTCAAAACCAAAAAGTGTCCCGATCGAATCGCTGATTCATTTATCGAATTCGCATAAAAAAGGGCACCCTGCGCCGATCTACATTGAGTTTGATTCGCAGGTTAGTCAGAGTACGGTATCAAAATTCCCACACACTTTAAAAAAAGGTCCACAATTTTGCAAGGTGCTTGTTGTTTTTTTTACACGCCAAATGTTGTTACCGTATTCTTGTCTATCGGCGCAGGGCGTGTAATACATCACACTTACTACACTCTTCCTTTAAACCGTTATTGCTCGAAACGTGTTTGAACACGGATTTTTATTTATTGACGTTATAATAATAACATAGAATCTTCCGGCTTTTAGTCCGAAAAAGGATAGATCATTTGGACAGATTGGAATCGGATAAGAAAACTTGAATAATTGCCGATGGCATTAGTGGTTGACGATGCAGGCAAATATCGATGCCGATGATCATTGGGTGACGGTATTGTGAAATAAAAATGAGAAAATTTCAAGAATTATTTAAATTATTTAATTATTTATTTAAAAATTTATTTTATTTTTCTCAGGTGAATGAAAATCAATCGGATTCGAAGAAAAATTAAATATAAATTATTAACCTGTTTCGATTGGAAAATAATTCAAATTCGATTAAGAAAACGCTTAAACTCGATTGAAATCTTGGTTTTGAGTTTAAAATCTTCGAAATCGATTGATTTATTTCTCATTCTCAATTTTGAAATTGTATTCGATTGAAATTTTGGAATAATTCGAAACAGATTAATTTACATTCGATTTAGATTTTAAAAAAATTACTTTGGAATCCGATTGATTTTTATTTACCTGAGACGGAATTGTTTTTTATGCTTTCGCGTCGAAATCTTGTCAAAATTTAGAATTCGGACGCCATCGAAGCTTTTTCATTTTCGGCAAACTACCAATTTTGTTTTAGTCACATTTTTTGGAAAATTTTCTAAGGGTCCCTTAACCCAAAAGAGTGTAATTATTCTAGGGTCCCAATGTTTCAAAAATTATTATTTTTTGAACAAGTGAATTGCGAAAAAATCAATAAAAATCAAGAATTTTTATTGAAAAAATTATTAATTTAATTAGCTTAAATGAAAAATGATTGTTTTTTTTTTCAAAAACTAGGCTTTAGTAGAAATGGTTTATAATGTTGTCAAATTTTAAAACTTGTCATTTTGCTTTTATAAGACATCCCACTATTTCATTTCACACATTTGTATACGAAATTCACGGAGGGGCTAAAAATTTGAAGGTCCGTATCTCGCTAGCAAGAAGTTTGCGCTGGGTGGGACTTAGTTCATTCGATTGGAAATTTTCTAAAAAAACAAAAAACAAAAACAAATACAAAAAATTTAAAAAATTTTAACGACCTCTATTGTTAGTTGCGACAATTCGTTTTATATTCTTACTCTCTGTAATATTTTTTGGAATATATCTATTGATTCGATTCGACGATTTATTGATCTGAGCAAAAAAGGGAAAATGAAATCAGTATATTAATGCCCAATTTTATTCGATTTTTATCTAAGCCTAATTTTTTGAGAACATACCGAAATTACAACCTCTCAATTAAAAATACTGTTTGAAAAAAAATTAAAAGAATTTTTTGGAGGCAAAAAACGTGGAGTGAAAAAATCATTGGCGGTTTTTTTTTCATGAAAAAACCAACAATTCATTTTTTTAAAAAATTTTCAGCCAATTCCAGTTTATTGAATTCAAATTAATCTCGAATTGAACTAATCCGACGATTTTTTGTAAGTTTTTTTTCCATGGACCAATGAAAAATGAATTTTAGTTGGATTTTTAAATAAAAAATATGTAATCCGGAAGAAACTCACAAAAATTGTGTCGAAACCACGTGTTGTAATTGAATTTCACATTGAGCACATGGATGAGGAAACAAACGAATACGGTTCGCACAGCTGTCGACATTGGCAGACTGAGATACTCATCTAGGCAGAAGCACTCGAAGGCGTCACCACGGCGAAAAGTCGTCGGGGACGAGATATTCAAACAAATTGAATCTTGCGGCATGTCATTCGATTGGTCTCGCAAAAAAATTGGAGAATTCCATATCAAATAGTGGCAATGGTCTTGGCACGAAACAGCGAGAATATATATTTTTGAAGGGGAAGGGGGTTGCCTTTAAAAGTAAAAAAAAATATTATTGAATATAGAAAAAAAAGAAAATTCTACGTGAATTTGCGAGAAATCGATCGCGAAATAAACACCATGTGTAAATGACCGTCAAATTGAATGCACAAGTCCGCAATGATTTCAATGTCGCCTTTTTTTCCGATATCCCTGACCAAATTTCCCTTGGTACTTATTTCTGAGACATCGAAACACCAATAGCATAAATGCCCAATTACGTGAAAATTGCACTTTTAAATATTGTCTTCTTCTGTTACTGAGCCTCTTCGTGGCGAAGAAGATAAACTGTTCATGCTCCTCTACATAACTGGGGATTTCGTCACCCCAGTGGAACATGCTCAGGCTAATCAGTACACTGTCCCACGCAGGCCCAGGGTAGAGTCGAATACTCCTCATCCGGGCGGCTTCGATTCGGCCTAGCAAGCCGGAAGAAGTAAACAGGGACCCAGTCCGCTAAAAACAGTATAAAGCAAAGAAATGTCCCGGACCCGAGCTCTGCCCCTGGATTGACAGTTACAGGACAAGCAGAACGGGAGCAATCCGGGCCTGATGGCAACTGTCTGGTCTCGGTTAATGGAAAATCGCCCCCAAAAACACGAAAAGTTCACTTCAGAATTGGCCCTTTCAACTGTAGATCGCTCGCCACAGAAACCAGACTCTCTGAGCTCCTCATTGAACTCAATCGAATCAAATTCGATATCATTGGACTCAGCGAGACGAAAAGGCCAACTGAAGAGCATATGAAACACGTTGATGGGACAGCGATTTTCCTAGGCAAACGTCATGACACTTCTGTTGTTGGAGGGGTCGGCTTTGTAGTTCATAGCACCCTCGCTCCCCGTATAGAAGAAGTAAGATTTCTTAGCCACAGGATCGGCATGCTAACATTCAAGGTCGGAAATAATCTTAAATGCACAGTCATGCAAGTTTATGCCCCAACCGCCGACGCCGATCCTGAAGAAATTGAACAATTCTATGACGCTGTGGAAGAAGCTTACCGTTCTTGTAGGAGCGACTACAAGCTAGTCATCGGTGACTTCAACGCACGCGTAGGGGCCAGAAGTAATGAGAATGAGCGGTTCATCGGAGTCAATTCGATGGAACCGCGCAATGACGCTGGTGAACTCCTCGCGACCTTCTGTGAAACAAACCGCTTATGGCACACAAACTCGCTTTTCCAAAAGCCAGCCCATAAGCGTTGGACCTTCATAAGTCCAGATGGCCTCTTCAAGCACGAAATCGATCACATCCTCGCCAACGGGAGGTTTGTAACAGATACTTCGGTGCTGCCATCATTCACAGTAGGAAGCGACCACCGCCTTCTCCGTGCGAACATCCACTTCAACATAAATTGGCTGAAGTACGATAAAAGCAGAAAGAGAAAGGGGCCGAAGAAAGTATTGGACCCGGAGATGGCTAAAACAATAAGCTCGATTGTTAGTCTTCCAGTAGCCAACAGCGTTGACGAAGATTACTCTAATCTAACAACGCTACTCAGGAAACTACAAGACCAAGCCATTGTTAAACCATCAAACCACCGGACCAATAGGATCTCTGTCGAAACACAACAATTGCTCTCGCGCAGACGAAACATGAGCAGGTCCGATCCCAATTTCAAGAACCTCTCAAAACAGTGCCGAGAAGCAATCGAACGAGATCACAAGGAGTTCACCAATTCCCGGTTACTAGGAGCAGCCGATCAACGCAAAAGCTTGAAGAGAGTAGCTCGAGACATGAACGAATACAAGTCACTGATTCCATGCCTCAAATGCTCTACTACAGGCAGAACTCTCACCTCTAGAACAGAAATGGAGAAGGAAGTGGAATCGTTTTACACGAAGCTCTTTGCGAGTAGAGCCCCACAAGCGCCTACGCCTACGACAACGCAAGTCAAGGATAGGCCCCTTCCATTTCTACGAGAGGAGATCGTTTCGGCACTTCGGTCCTTCCCAAATGGGAAATCAGCTGGTAGTGATAAAATAAGCGCAGACTTCCTCAAATGCTGCCACGAAAACACTATCGCGCTGATAACGGACCGATTTAACCGCTACCTAGAAACCGGATCAATACCGAGACTGTGGACCAAGTCAGAGACAACTATCATCTTCAAGAAAGGTGATAGATACTCTATGGAGAACTACAGGCCAATCACGGTACTCCCTGTTCTATACAAGGCTTTCACAAAATGCATCTTGAATAGAATCAGGAGTAAACTAGAAGCCAATCAACCTGTAGAACAAGCTGGGTTCCGCAAGGGCTTCTCAACAGTGGATCACATCCACTCTGTCCAAAGACTGCTAGAAGTGGGACGAGAATATCAAATCCCACTCACACTTGTCTTCGTTGATTTCAAGAAGGCGTTCGACAGTGTTGAGCATTCAGCAGTGTGGCAGAGCCTAAGAGACCAAGGCGTTGAAGAAGCGTATATCCAGCTACTCCAAAGTTGTTACTCTGACTGTTCCACAAGCATCACGCCATTCCATCGACAGGTAGAGATACCTGTTCGAAGAGGAGTAAGGCAAGGTGACCCAATCTCGCCGAACCTTTTCTCCGCGTGCCTGGAGCAAGTTTTCCGCGAATTGTCTTGGAGTCAATTCAAAAACGACTCAGAAGACAATACGAACACTCCAGGATTACGAGTGAATGGCCGCAACCTCACACACCTGCGGTTTGCAGACGACGTCGTGCTCATAGCGCACAGTCCGCAAGCGGCATCCGAGATGCTAAGTGAGATGGTTGCGAGATGCGAACAAGTAGGGCTCCAGATTAACGCTGGAAAGACCAAAGTCCTACGTAACCCCTTCGCAGACTCCGCCAAGGTTACCCTAACGCACCAGAATTCGGTCAGTATCATTGACGATGTTGACGAATACGTGTACCTTGGAAGACTACTCACCCCCAAAAACGAGCTAGTCAAGGAGATCTTCCGAAGGAGAAGAGCAGCTTGGGCAGCGTTTAATGGAATCAAGAACACCACCGATTTGATTTCCTGTAACAAAACCCGCGCACAGCTCTTCGATTCCATCGTTCTCCCAGCGCTGACTTACGGATCAGAGACTTGGACCTTCACCAAAATTCTTGCCGAGAGAGTCCGAATTAGTCACGCTGCGCATGAGCGAAGATTGGTTGGCCTCACGTTATCACAACAACGTGAACAAGATCTTCATCGAGAGGACATCCGCATCATGTCTAAAGTTCGGGACCCCCTACACCACATCACGAAGAGGAAGATGACCTGGGCTGGACACGTTGCTAGAAGAACAGATGGAAGATGGACTACTCTTCTAACGGAGTGGCGGCCGTGGAATTGGACCCGGCCAAGAGGAAGGCCTCCCATGAGATGGTCGGACTCGCTTCGGAAGGAGATCACTACAAGAACAGCTGAAGGAGCCGTTATCACCCCCTGGTCCACCCAAGCCAAGGACCGAAAAGCTTGGAAAGCTGTGGTTCGCGCCTCAACAGGCGAAGGACGAACCGACTAAGTGACTAAGTGAAGTAAGTAAACACGCGACATGCTTATTTACGAAAATTTCTATTTAAATTACTAATTTTTTTGAAAGAACGACACACAAAAGAAACTTTAAATTTCGGAAATGAGCGAAATTGAAATCATTGCGGACTTGTGCATTTTATTTGACGACAATGCACGCATGTTGTTTCGATTTTCTCCGCAAAAAATTGACGTACTTTTTTTTCTTAATTTTATTTTTTCGATTTCTTTTCTATTCTCTATCATATTTTTCGCTTTTAAAGGTTACTCCCACTATTTCATTTTTAAATATTCAAGACTCTCGAAGATTTTCTTTTAATTTCAAAAATTTTTTATAGTATATTTCTCGAGAAATCCTCGATGATTTGAAACTCTCACTCTTTCGAAGAAATTTTTTTGCGAATATTTCTTCGAGAACTACACGAGAGCACAGACTGCTCGGGATTCCCGAAATGATTTAATGTCAAATAATTTATTCAAACACAATCTAAACACATACTAATTGTAAAGCCAAAAAAAAAGAAAAAATGAATTGATACTTCGTCACTTTGTTTTCAGTTTGGTCATTAATTAAGTGAATTCAGAAACGGGGGCAAATATTCAACAAAAAAAATCAAAAAAGAGAGACAAGCACTCGGATTGACAAAAAAGAAGAGATTAAAAGGGGTTTTTGCATATCACAGTCAGATTGGGAAAACCAAATAAAATAATGAAGAAACAGGTGAAACATGCCTAAAAATAAATACAAAACAATGAAAAAAAAACGATAGAAATTCTTAATCATAATCGGTTCGCTTGTTGAACAACTTCTCAAGCTGAATTCTCTCAATATCATCGGCACCGCGGCGCTGAACAGTTGATTGGTACTGGAAAAATTAATGAAGAATTTTTCGTCTGGCTCACTTCAAATAATTTTTATGTAAAACTTTTGTGTAATATTTTGATGAGTTTTTTCAATCTCCTTAGAAAATTCCGTTAAATATCAAATAGAATGGACAATTGAAAGAATTTTCGAAAATCAAAAATTCGCGCCAAAAATATTTGCGAGAGGTCTTGGCGCGCGCTATTCACCTTTATATTCTCATGCTTAGCCCGTAAATCTACACCGTTAGCTGTACGCCGACAATCTAGATTCGCAATCTACTCTAACCGACAGTATTGAATTTCAAGAGAAAATTAAAACATTCAAAAAGTCAAAGCAGAAAAAAAAAATATTTTTTTTAAATTTCTTCTAAAAATGACAAACCTCCTCATCCTCGTCATTCATAAGACTGCTCTGTGCGTCGACACTTCCACGAATCGTGTCATTCTGGTGCATTCCTCGCATCAGCTCGCTTCTGAAATAACGAGAAACTCATTATTGCGATGATTATTTTCAGATCATCAAGCACAGCACCGCAGATCGTCGAAAACGCTTCAAACACAAGAAGGAAGAGCGATAAGGAGAGATGGAGAAGTGGGAAACAACCAGTGCAAAAAAAAAGAACAACGCCATGCTGTTGTGTTCGTTTTTTTCTTTCTGTTTGAAAATTCAAGCGCCTCACCTACTCATTCTACGGTATTTCGACGTATTTCGATACGTCGACCGATTCAAACCGCTGAAAATTCGATTTCGAAAAAGCAAAATACACAGAAAATGGCCAAGAAAAAGCGAAAAAGAAAATGCGAATAAGCTCACAGTGAGCTCCAAAAGCCGAAAACTCAAAATGATCGGGAAAAAATGGGCTACGAGGATATAAATCATTACGGGACCATCCCGTTTAGCGAAAAAGAAAAAAGTTCTCCTACCTTCCATTGCTCTCATACCGAATCAGATCCGCCTGATTCGGCGATCCGCTGCTCCGCTCATCCAGCAGATTCTCTTTGCTGTCGTATCGCGATTTTGTGCTGTCCGCGTCAGAAGCCTCACGCTCCAAATCATTGACGTGATCATCAAATCTGAAATCGATAACATGCGGGATTCGGACGCGCAAACGCATCGATTTAAAGCGTTAGCTGAGAAAAATAACGAGTTAACTGGAGAAATTGATTTTTCTGCCAATCGTTAAGAATCGGAATCCTGCGATAAGCTTCACATTTCTAGAATCGTTATTTAAGCGTTAAAATTCGATATATAGCTACTACGTTACTAATTATGCTTACAAGAGCTACTAGAAGCGTTTCGCTTACCTAACCGATGGTGCTGCGGACACCGATGCCGGCGTCAAACGATCAGCTCCAGGAGATTGCGCATCCGACGACGAGAAGTGCGAATAATGCATTCCGTTGACGTCGCCTTCCGTTTCCGCTGAAAATTTGCAAATCCACAAAAGATCTCCCAATAATCGCCCCCTACTCAAATCCATTCCCGACAAGCTTTCCATGAGCCATTTATGGTCCATCGTCAGCTCTGTCGCGTTCTGCACTATCGTGCTCCGTCGTCGCTGCTCGGCCTTCACCGAACCCAACAAAGGCGCTCGTTCGGTATCGGCGTTGACTGCCGCTTCCGCAGCTTCGTCCATATCATCCTCCTCGTCTTCCTCGCGGAGTGTCAACACCTTTCGCTTGTCCACCCGCAATCCCGGCGGCGTGCTTCCAAACACCTTAAGGGTCTCGATGAGAAGTTTCATCATTGTCCAGTCTCCGAGAGGAAGCTGCATTGATTCTTTGAGTTCTGCAATCGGACACGTCGCTAGCACCAATCCGCAAAGATTGAGCGAATAAATCTTCTCGACGATTTTTTCTAGACGCGCATGCGGTATGTCCAATTTCTTGACAAGATTCGCAACTGCGTCGAGCTTCATCTCAACCAACGGGCAGTTCACCGTCATCCACGTGAGCTCATCATTGAACAGAAGGCGGGCATTCGGTGGAACCGCCATACCGGCACTTCCCACTTGCGCCTCAATATCGACAAGTCCTTTGCTTCGCTCGCGAATCAATTTTCGTAGGTACGGATCCAAGTTGCTTGTGCACGGCACAAACTTCTTGACATGCCCGACGGTGAGCCGCTCCGCCGGCGGAATGCTCGTCGAATTCAAAAACGCCTCGAAATTGTCGGGATTGCGGTCGAGCGCAATCAGCTCGTCATTCACCGGAATATGGTCTTTGAGCTGATGGTAGACATCGGCAAGAAGAAGCTGATTGTTGTGCACTTCCAATGCCCTATCAATCAGCCAACACATTCGGCTCGGCCATTGCTCGAGCAAAGAGACCCAATGGCCCAACGACATCCACGAGAAATCGATTTCGAAAGCTCTCATCAATCTACCAGTCAGTGTCAGCGCATTCATTATTCTTTTGAGAGCTCGCGGATTCATATTCGAGAAATAGTCGTCGCCAAGAACGCCGTCGGGAAGGCCACTTTTCACAACACTCTGGACGGGAACCGTCGATTTCTGCTGAAATTTTCGTGAACTTCTCTTTTAAACTAGCAAAACCTCGTCGCTTACCTTTCTGCTCTGCCTTCCATCGGCCTCTCTTAAAGATAAAACCGAACCATGGAACGTGTCTTGCCGTTTGAATCGCTCTTTCCATTCCGCCATCGACTCACGCTTTTCCTTCAGCTTCGTCTGGAGTTGGCGAAGGGCAGAATTGTGCAGATAGAATGGCATACTGATGATATTCTTCAAATAATCATGACCGGTGAGCTCCGTGCCAAGAAGCGCCGAATGCATGTTGTGATTGATGGCGGACACGATGACATGCGGATCGACGGCGATGATCGTGATGAAGGGACGATGTTTGCGTGCTGAGAACAACAGCTCGAGAGCATCCAGCGTTTGGACCATTCGCTCCTGAAAAAAATAAGGTGATGCACAGAAGCACCGGTGATGAGTCATCCTACTTGTTCGCAATTATCCAATCCGTCGACGACGACGACAAGGCGCGTATGACTCCTGGTAAACGCATCCAATGATCGGATGAGATCAGCAAGAAGGTCGACCTGGAAAAAAATAGGCAATATAATGTGAAAAATAAAAGTCCCCGAACAACTCTGTTTTTTGGTTTTTATTACCTAATATAGCTAACTATTATAATTATAAGATACCCCTTCCCCTCAACGAAAATAGGCATCTCTGCGACGTGTTAAGCACTGTAATTCATCAAGACCGTCAATATCTTGGTGATTTACAATGCTCAACGCGTCGCATCGAGCTAGAAAAATATAACGACAAAGAAGAAGAACAAGAAGAATAAGACTAATGACTCATTTTTGGTTTCTATGAGCTCTTTTTATACGTCGCTCGGGAGAATCATCTAGAATTGTTGTTGGCGCTGGGGCGCACTTCTTACAAGACCAACAAAAAAAAAAACACCGAATATTGTCGACATCGACTCCGCCCATTTTGCCGGTTCGCTCACCTCGGTTTGCAATTTCTGCATCAGACCTTCGAAACGCAATTTGTGCGAGTTTCTTGCCGCCGCGTTCACTCGCCGCCTCGGCACGTTGGTCCACGCGAATCTGTCGACGAAATGATTGGAATTCGGCGAAATTCATTCGACATTCCTACCGTAGCATCAAGAACAGCGGATAGGTGGCGATCATGACGAATCCGGTGAAAAACGCGATGGCTAAATACAAGTGCGGATTGGTGGGCTCTCGATTCGAAAACAGCCAAAGTGTCATGAAGATCTCGCCGCCGATGAGAAGGCCAAGCGATAGGATGATGAGGAATAGGTGGGGAACACCGCAATGACGTCGGAGGGACCCTTGAATTCCAGCTGAAATCGATGAAAAATTAAAGGCCTATTTTTGAAAGAAATAATAACAAATCTAATACTAATAAGTAATACATAATCGTGCACCAACTTCACATCTAAACTCGAACAACGTCCGCAGCAGCATGATTACTGTTATATGACATTGAAGGACAACAAAACAAACAACAAACACCAAAATGAGAAATGAATGCGAACGAAACCTTGGTCGGAATTTGAACCGCGCTGATATGCTGATTTGCTGATCACCGATGTATAGCCGAATCCCGTATCAACGTATTCTAAATTGGGACGCGATTTTGTCCGCAAATCGGAACCCCCCCCTCTCTTTTTCCCATTTTGTTGGTCCAAAGTTACGATAGGTGTACTTCACACCCAAACTGGAGAGAATCTCGACAATCGAATGACTCACGATAGGGCGGTTTCATCGAGCAGAAGAGTCGAACCGGCAACACTCCGAAATGTGTCTCGGCGGCTTCGAATAACGTTGAGACGATTTTCGCAAGTGCTTGCTCACCGCCAATCGACGATAATCGATGATAGTCGGCGAAGAGAAAACTAGAAAATTTTCCATTTTAAAGGCGCATTCAAAATAATGAATTTTTCATTTCAAATCAGATAAAAATCTAATTGTATGCTGCTAGAAATGGATTTTCTCTGGGTTATTTCACTAATACAGTGCGTTGCAGAATTATAAGGCCACCCCCAAACTTAAGCGCCGCGCAATGATTTCGATATTTTGAGACCAACCCGTGTGAAAATCGTGTTCAGCATGAAAAATAACCTATATGTACCAATTTTTATGTTAGTATCTTCAAAAGTAACCGCGCAATGGTCCAAAACCGTTTTTTCGAGCGGTGCAGAATTATAAAGCCACCCCCATACAACAAGTTATAAACTCAAAAATAACGGCAGTTTAATGTTTAGTGGCACCTCCATTCGAGGTAACTATGTCATAAACACGGTCTGGCATAGATTTGAGAAGGTTTTAAACATATTGGGTCGATTTAGATTTGAATTTCTGCTCTAACGTCTTCCATTCGACTACGATTTCGATTTTGAGCTCTCCAACTCCCCGAATTTCCTTCCTTGGCCATAGAGACGCCGTACTAACTCTCCCCAGACGTTCTACATGGGACTCCAAAAAGGAGAACATGCTGGCCAGTCGAGAACGTCCACACTGTGAGACTGAAGCCAGTCCAAAGTAGACCGACATACATGAATGACCGCATTGTCCTGTTGAAAAAGGACAATAATGACGTCGGAATGGAAGAAGATGGCTCTCAAGAACATTCTGATAATCCGAAGAGTCCACCCTACTCGTCAAAAAAGCCAATTCCAGAAATCCGGCCTCCGAAAACGCTTCCCCCATAATATCACGCTTCCTTCTCTAAAATTGAGTTTTGAAAGCAGGAGGCGATTCTTTCATAACTCGGGCCAGCAACTGTTATAGCCGTCTGGGCCATCCAAATTATTTTTTTCATCGGAAAAAATAACCTATTGAAGTTTGAATGGTTATTATTCCCAACATTCTCGAATGTGAACACCTTGTTCCAATCGGTATTCATGTTTTTGAATTCGAACTCAAGGCGTCGAATTTTATGGTCCTCTGTTGGTCGCGGGGCCGGCTTCATTTTTTCTCTAGCGATGTTGGGGTTATTCTTGATGGTTCCCCAAACTGTCCACTTGCTTTTGTCGAAGTTTAGCTTCTTCTTGATGTCATTTGTAGACTTCATACTGCTCGAAGCTGCTCGAATGCTTGCTCGATTAGCGAGATAGTCCAGTTTTCCTCTGCCGCCTGCCTTTTGCGACATGTTGACACGAGTTGAATCCTTCAGAAAGAAGTCTACGAATGTTTTCGGACCATTTAAATTCTTCGCAACCCGACGGTTCGACCATCCTGCCGTTTTGAATGCGGTAATCGAGATTTGTTCAGAAACACTAAGACAGCGACCACGTGGCATTTCGAAATGATTCAAAAAGTGAAAAATAAGGACCACTGTAGGTTCTCAAAGCCAAACAACAATTTTTATGCACACTGGTCCCGCCAAAGTTTCAAAAAAATGCGAAAAAGTCCGTTGTATGGGGGTGTTTTTATAATTCTGCACCGCTCGAAAAAACGGTTTTGAACCACTGCGCGGTTACTTTTGAAGATACTAACATAAAAATTGGTACATATAGGTTATTTTTCATGCTGAACACGATTTTCACACTGGTTGGTCTCAAAATATCGAAATCATTGCGCGGCGCTCAAATTTGGGGTGGCCTTATAATTCTGCAACGCACTGTAAATATCATTTTTTCAATTATATACCACCATTTTTAATTAAAAAAACGTGGTTTAAGTGATTTTTTAACAAAGACCTACCTAACAGGCATACTCGCGTTGTCATTATCGCTATTAATTGGCGCATATAGTGTGAGAACATTGAATATCAAACGAACACGATTGAATGTTCGCGCAAGGTACTGAGCCAACTGAAATTTGAAACATAATTAAAATTTTATACAAAACTGCTCATTTCAAACTCACATCCATACTCGTATTCCATCCCTGTTTATCACCGTAATAAACGACAACTGAAACAGATTGATTATGTTTCGTTTCGATGGCGTTTTTCTCAATTTGTGTTCAATACAAAAACTCACGAATAAAAATGACAAGAAACGCGAATATCGCAGCAGCGACACACCAGAATGTGATATAAACGTGCAGTGATTTGAATATCGATATGAACATTGATAATGTGAGTGTGAACATTGTGATCGAGATGAGAATCGCGAAGAACACCGTAAATGTGAGCCTAAACATCACGGTATAATAAGCGGAAAAAAGATCGAAGAAAGCTCACGTCAAATTGGCGCCGTCGAGCCAATCACGAGAAAACGAATGCATCGCTTCTTTGAGCTTCGTGAGAAGTGTCGATTTGCCGGAACCCCATTTCGCGTACAATCCAATCGTTAGCGGAAGTGATAGCGAAGGCTCACAAACTAAACGAACAATTTATGGTCCAACGAAATATTTGAGAAAAAAATCTCACTGATTTAATGTAGGTTTTGCACTCACTATATAGAAATTTCATAGTTTTAAACGGTATTTTGAGTGTCGCATAATTAATACAATAGATTTTCGATAATCTCTCTCGTCTAAACCAGAATTAACCACATCTTCCTATTTGAATAAATTAAATCAATGAATTAATAATTTAATTTAATAAAAAAGACTCTTTGGATTTCAAAAGTATTTTTTTCGTAATTTTGAAGCATTTTTTAGACAATTTAAGATTTAAAAAAAAAATCAGATTTTCGAAATGTCTAAAAATGTCATTAATTTCCCATCTTCCATAATTATAGAACTACATTTTAATCATACCGATATCTGCGAGAACATTCGAGTAAACGTCATATCCCATCACATTCTCCATTTTGTCCTCCGCATCGATTGGTCCGAATATAAGGGGCAGAATCGGTTGCGGATTCGACAAATCAATCGAGTACGGCGTCTGCCCAAGTTTGTTCGGCCGATACAACAATCGAGAATCGGATGGATTCGCTGAAGTGCACAAATATTCGTTGATAATCACCGCAACATGATGATTCTTACACAAAAGCGCCTGCGTCAATCGTCGAGATCTCGCGCGAAGCGCCAAATGAAGTGCATTATCACCACAGTTGTCGACCGCCGACAATTTCGCGCCGGCGCTGATCAGATACGTGCACAAATGGACATGTCGGCATTTTGCGGCGCGAAGAAGAGCGGTCTCGCCGTCCTCAAATTTTTTTTTTGAAAATCACGAATAACAGATTGAAATGATTATTATTAGCCTCGTTTTCTCATGTTATTTATTTTTTATAAACAAAATTTTGGCAAAAAATTACGTTTTCCAAAAAGCACGTATATTTTTACGTGATACTTGAACATCTCGATAATGGCGCAAAATTGGCTAATTACCAAAAATTGTGAATGCCATTCATTTATTTTTTTTTGCTTAGATCGTAAATATACACTTTTTGTTTTGCTCCAAAAGCTCCCTAAAGTATTTAGCCAATCGTGTGACATTTTCAATAATGGAAATATTCGTGCAATACAAAATGTAAAAAAAATTACACATTTTTTCCAAAGCAGGGTCAAAAAATGCGCATTTAGTGAAATATTTTACATTTTTTTTGCTAAAATTATACACTTCATGAATAAAATTCAAGTCTATTTCTTGGCGCGAAAATAACACATTTTTCATGCGTCTTTGACTGTCTGTCTACTGTAATTTTTCATTTTCTTGTTCAAATCTTTCTCTCGGCATTTGCCTCTCTAAATCTTGATGATTTTTGAAAACCTAGTGAATCACGAATTTTTAATTTCTCATTTTTGTTTCATCGAAAAAAATCTTATTCGATGACGTCACACCAATTCACATGAATTTTTCAATAGGTTCCCATAGAAACTCGCAAAAAGGTGCGTGTGTGCGAAAAAAAAAACCTTGTTTTTCAGCTCCAAATTCGGTTTTTTCTCGAGTAAAATGTAGGCGATATCAGTGAATGATTTGTCGATCGCCAAATGCAATGGAGTTCGTTTTTCCTAGAAAATGTTCCAGTGTGTGGATTCGATTCTGAAGAAGGTAGACTTACAGAATCTTGACAGTTCACGTCAGCATGCTTTTCAAGGAGCATTCGGACAATCGATGCGTTTCCGCTTCTCACGGCAGACGTTAAAATCCAGTTTCCAAATCTGGAAATCAGTAGATTCCGAAGAGGGCAAAACGTTGAATCCTACCGATCACATTGATTCACAAATGCTCCGGAATTGATAAGCGATTCGCAAATCTCGGCGTAACCATCTCTAGCGGCCATTCCGAGAGCGGTAAGACCATTCTAAACGTTGTCGATGGTTTCGGACATTTCGAGAAAAACCGGTCTTACCGTATCGGCGACATTCACATTCGGCTCGCGCGTGAGCAGCAAATCAACGACAGGCAAGTAATTTCCACGAGTTGCCAGCATCAAAGCAGTGCACGAGTACATTCCAACTGCATCAACCTCAGCTCCAGCATTGAGAAGTTGCTGAACAACAGGAAGGTGCCCTTTTCGAGAAGCCCATATCAAGGCAGTGCTTCCAAATTTGTCGCAAGCATTCACCTAAACGCGAATTCAATTCGAGAATCACAGATCAGAAATCGGTATTACTTGACAATCAGCTTCTATTAATCGCTCGACGATGGCATAGAATCCTCGTCCAGACGCCAGGATCAAAGGTGTCAATCCGTCCTCATCGTCAATCACATTCACGTGCGCTTTGGCATTCAATAATACATCGACAATATCGGGATGATTCTTATAAACCGCCCACATCAAAGGCGTCCATCCCATCAGATCGGGCTGATCGACTGCTGCTCCGTTATCTAATAATATCCTAACAATGTCGGTGAAGCCACCATGGGCGGCATTCAGAAGGGAACTCCAGCCTTCCTGAATACACATTGTTGCGGATGATGATGATGGAATTGCGAGCAAACTCACATTATCGGTCTCATCAATCGAATCCTGGTCTAATGAGGCCAATAGCTTGGCGACCGGCGTGTTTCCGACGCGACACGCGACGATGAGAAGCGATTCGCCGCTCTGCAAATTAAGCGAGAAGGCAAATTGAAACTGATTAAAATTGACGAACCGCGTTTCGCAGCGCCGACATTTCGGCTGTGAGTGCACATTGTAATTCTGTAACGCCGCGTTCTATCTGAAAAAAAAACTGCCAATTTCGAGGATCGTAATTATGAGAAAAATATTGTTTATTGTCGATTTACGCGTGGGGATATTTACGTTGAGTGTGAGATTGTCCGTGCGGAGTACACACAAGCATCAAACATTTTCCTAATTTTTATCAATAACTCCGAAAGTTGAGCAAAAAAAAATTAATTTTAGAATATTTTATCCATAAAAAATTTAAAATTGATTTAAAAAACGCATTTTTAGCAAAAAAAGACAAATTCATTAAATGATTAAAGATTCATCAATTCCTTCGAGTTTTCCATTCTAAAATTACAACAAAACGCAATCAAAAATTGCCACAATTCTCCAAAAAAGGCAATAAATTTCACGTGAACGCGAATCCAATTGAGAATTCATCGTACCTCGCGAATGCACAACAATTTCCTGTCGGCGCGCGCTATTTCTTTTCAGAATAGCGAAAGCTCAAGAAGAAATATCGAAGAAAAATAGATAATATTTTTTATGTTATTTCTCTTTTGTGTTTTAGTTGCTCGGCGAGCACGCGTCTCCACACACACACACAGAGATCACTCGATTTTCACAAGTGATCAGTGTGTGCTCTCGAGAAAAAATTCTCGAGAAAAATCGAGAAAATTAACCGGTACCGAGAGAATTTCTCTCGACAATGTCTTCGAGACTCCCGAGACTTTCCAAAAAGTACCGAGACTTGCAAGAATTTCTCGAGACTTTCTCGGGAGTCTCGAGACTTGCGAGAATTTCTCGAGACTTTCTCGGGAGTCTCAAGACTTTCTCGAGAAAAATCTTCCGAGACTCCCGAGAAATTCTCGGGAGTCTCGAGACCTTCACGGGAATTTTTTTTAGTGAACAAAAAATTTATTTTTTCTCCTTTAAGTTCGTTTCAATACTAACAAATGCTAACAAGGGAGGTCTTTTTGCTGTCCGTCTTAAAAGTTGTCAATTTTTGCATACAGATTCTTTAGAAAATATCCAATCGAATGAACTAGGTCCCTTCCTACCTGCGAAAACTTCTAGTATGCAAAATTCAAGTGGGTGCGGCTAAAACTTTGATGGTCCATAACTCGATAACTGGAAGTTTTCGCAGGTAGGGACCTAGTTCATTCGATTGGAAATTTTCTAAAAAAAATCTGTAAAAAATTGCCAACTTTTAAAACGGACAACAAAAAGACCTCCCTTGTAAGTTAAAAGTGATTGATATGCCACCCAAACTAAATAGTCACATTACGCATCAGATAAAGAAAGAATTTAAACGAATGAAGATAATGCATACATATTTGTGAATATTTTCGAAACTAAAAAAATAGCTGTTCCGCTTTAACCGCGACGCATACGCGTCGCGTTTCGGTTGTTAATCGCGGTCGGCTAAACACGCCAACTTGAAATTTTGGTCTTGGTGAAACATATGGCACTAAAACCTTATGGTACGAAAACCTTAGACATAACTTTAATCGCAAACAATCGTATGCAAAAAAACGATTTATTTATGTATTAATCCCCTTTTTATACGGGCGAACATTTTCAAAATATGTTGACTATGCTGGTTTCAAAACACTACTAGTTATCTATTTAACTACTGAATTTCATCAATAAAAAAATCCCGAGAAAGTCTCGAGACTCCCGAGAAATTCTCGGGAGTCTCGGAAAAATTCCCGAGAAAGTCTCGAGACTCTCGGTTCCCGTACGCGCGACTACCCGTATAGTACCGAGACTAATAATTTCGAAAATTTCTCGGTGCTTCCGGGAGTCTCGAGAATTTTGTTTCTGGGTAGTTTAGGGAATTCTCGGGAAATTCTCTCCCGAGAGCACACACTGCAAGTGATCATCAAAATTTGTGTAAACTCAAAACTTTCACTTTTTAGTTAAAAATCATTCTTTATAATTTCCGAGTAGAATCAATATTATTTGATAGAATCAATGTTTCACCTAATTTTTCAATAAAATTTATATATTTTTTCATGTATGTTGAAGAAAGAAAAACAGAAATTCCCTAATTTTGTCTAATCCGCCGAAATTTCAGCTGTTTTACACTAAAATTCACCGCATTTCTCCGGATTTTCAAAAAAAAATCGATTTAACCCACTGAAAAATACGGCAAATTCCTTTGGGAGAAAAAAAAATGTTTCTCGTTTCTCAACCATCGGGAATTTATGCAAATCGAAACGAAAATGTATGTAAAATCGGTGAGCCATAAAAAAAAAAAGAATTAACGACACCTACCTGTTCGAATAGTTCGGCGATTTGCACGCTGCTCATACTAGCCGGTAGAGCGCTAGCGACTGCAAAAGCACTCGTCGCCGCTTCTGTCCAAGGCCTTCGCACATGCTGTTGGCCGACCATCGTCGTTGAGCAACGCGTCTCGTCGAGCGCTCTCCGCGATTCGCCCACTGTCTAGCCGCTGCCACGCACAGCTTCTTCGCTGCTGATGATGGCTCGTCTTCGTCTTCGAGCTGTCTTCGCTCACCGACTCCACCTCCTCAGGTCGCGCAATATCGCCGGTGTGTTTGTGTGGGTAGCGTCGCAACCGTGCGCCTCAAATATTGCTCATTTCATTTTTCAATAAAGTTTATTAACATTCTTTTTCAATCATAAAGACACACCGGAAACAGTTTTTTTATCAATCGGTAGTAGTTGTTGTTGATTATTTTAAAATTAATGAGAAATTTGTGCAGCGGACGCCTCACAGGGTCATCAGACTTTCAACTAAATATTTACATTCTTTTTTTGCCTTGTATTATCTATATGAGGGATCGAATTTCGAATATGTGCCGATTTTCGAGCAGATGTTGACACACATTCGGCGCAATTTATTTAGGTGGCCTCGAAAATCAAAATGTGAAAGAAAGGGCCTTAAGCATATAAGTGAAATGGAAAATGTGAAACTCAAAAGAATTCATTAATTACGCTGAATAATTGAGAATTTCTATTCGGATCTCCCGCAGAGAATCAATTTTACTCGTAAAAAATAGTGTTTTTTTTCCCAAGGCTATCGACAATAAAAGTGCATTTCTGGTGCCAACACAAAAAAATTTCAATAGCAAATCAAAAACAGATTTCGGATTTTAAAGGAAAATGAGGAATCCACCTGGAGATTCATGACTAACTTCGAAATTTCCAGTTTATACGAAATTAAATTTTGAGCATTTCAAATTCAACAAATTTGACAGAAACAAAACAGAAATTTTTAAAATTCCATTAATTCTACATAAATATGCGTGTTTCACTTTTAACGTGGAAAATTTAAACGAAAACTCGCATTTCTACACAGTTTAAATCAAGGTTTATTAAGAATTTAAAAACAAAAATGAGCATTTCGATAGAAAAGCATTGAAAAAAAATCAAAAATTTGAGAATCAGTAGGAGAATCGGCAGCGAAAAATGGCGCGTTCCAATCTCTTTTTAGGGCACCCATTTATTTCGATGGTCCCTATAATCATCAATTCGGCCCTAATTACTTTCCGGTATTGCATACGCAAATGGCAAAGAACAATTCCGATAGCAACGTACCTTATCGGAAAAACACTTAATTCAACATTACAAATCCTACATTTCATTTTTGGTGTCAAAGAAGAGGCGAAAAGCAGTGATTAATAGAAAAATAAATTTTGTGAACAAAAATTGAATATAGTTATGGATTGCAAATTAGAAAAAAAGTGTTCCAAATTTAGGTACCATCCACGTGAATTCCACGAATTGACCCAAACTGATAAAAAACCCTCATTTATTTTTACAAAAAAAAATCTTAAAAAAGAAACAATAAATGCGCAATTTTGCTACCCTACGATGGAAAATTTATATTTTAAATTGCATGAAACATTAAAAGGACCGGTAACATTTTCGTGCTTGCCTAATGAAGACCCATTTTTTGCCATCAATTCCTAATCAGTGCAACACGATTTTTTTAATGATAAAATCAAATAAAGAAATAGAGGAGATAAGAGCGAAAGTGATTTCTTTAAACAGCAACAACTACGCATAATACTAGAAGAGAGGGAAAACTCGAGCGTATTGCCACAATGAATGTGCGAACGAACATGTGTTTCGTTTGCCCATCAATTTTCGTATTTTGTTTCAGAATGGCGGAAGGGCACGCAGAAAAAATGGTGGGAATCGGGTCGGGTCGAATAAATTGGCTCGAGATCGGATTTGGGCATTGACAAATTTGAATTTCGCGCCACTCTATTTGAAAAGATTCCGTGTTTTTCAATAAGGCAATAATTTTTCCACACGAGACTCAAAGCGACAACTCAAATATTTCAGCAAGAACAACAAGCGAATACAATTCATTTTTTCTATTTTTGCAGATATTTAAAATTAAAATTAAAACTCAAAATATATTACGTAGTTTTTCTCGAAATCAGTATAGGGTTTGAAAGAATATTAATCGATTGTTAATTTTTTTTCTTTTTTTTTTAATCTGCATAGTACGAGTACGATATCGATCTACTAGAAACATACGCATTCTGGGAATAAAAACAAATATCGATATGGAAAAGCTGAATTTGAAAGCTAGGCTGTCAACTCGAATAAATTTTGTCGAATTTCTGCGCAAAACCCTATAATTTCGGGTAAAAAATGCGAGTTTCGCGCAAAGTACACACATTTTCAATGATCACAATGTATTATTATTGAAGATGCATTGTAAGGTGTCAAATGATGATATCATGTCGCGAAGATGTGTGATGTTGGTGAAGATACGATTTAAATCGGTGAAAATTAGGAAACAATTTCGAATTTCCGCGATTTGTCAAACATCACACCAATAAATATTGAGTCGAAGTTTTGGGTCGATAAAAAATGGCCAACACGACGAATGATTTGCATAACCGTATGCGAATCGACGGCAACACAGCACGAATTTGATAAATTTAAGCGGGTATGATCGTAGGCAATACACACGCCACACGGTTGAAGCATTTTTCAATCGAACAAACATTTGATAGTAAGAAGGCGGAGGGTGCAAGACTAGTCAAATACACGCACATGTACGAAGCGCAACTCTTCAATAGGTCATTTCGAATTGATACGCAAAAATTTGCGAATTGAATTGAAGGGTCCCGAGACGCGCGCGCTCTCGACGGAGCGAAGCATGAGGAGAAGCACAAATGAAGAAACGAAAGATGAGCTTTTAAATGAAGAAGAATACTCAATTTTCGCACATTGACACGAAATCGACCTCTTTTTTTTCGCTCTATCCAATTGTCTAGAAATTTTCTAAAAATAAAGATTTCCTTGAAAATGAACATACCTGGACATGCGAGATTTTGTCGGTGACACGGTGAAAATGATAACCGACTGCGGTTATTTTTTTTCGCAAGTGTGAAGTAGCGATGTTTCAGCTATGCTAATCAATCACTCGATTCAGAGATGAAAAACGAGTTCGCATTTTGTTCTTGACAAGGAAAATTTCGATATTCGAGTAGTAAAATATCCTTATTTGAGAATGACTAATCAAGTAGGAACAAATTTTAGCATGCAAAATTAATTGAGTCACGCGATATTTTCCAGAAAACAAGCAGAAAATAAAAGTGAAAAAATAAATGCGTTACTGTAGCTTTAAAGGTACGTAACAGATATCACATTGGCTCCTGTTTGGAAATGCTAGGCGATACTGTCGATTTTCAAAAAAATAGCATTTCCGCCAAAAGCTATAATTTTCAAGTGCCGCAATAATATATAAATGTCTCTCTTTCTGTCGAATGACGCATTTAAAATTCCACTAAATTGGTATTCTATTTTTAGACAAATAATTCTTATTTTCCATCATATTCTCTGCGTTTAAATGAATAAATATTCCCATAATAAATATTTATTATCATTATAATTAAGTTTCGTTTTTAAATATTAAACCCATACAGGCGAAAATCCGTAGAAATGATATCAATTTAGAGCTCATCTGGGTTGCGGTCAATCTTCATGAGCTCGACGTCGAACTTCAGAACAGCATTGGCTGGAATCTTTGGTGGAGCTCCGCGCTCGCCATATCCGAGATGTGGTGGAATGGTGAGAATTCTGCGTTCACCAACACACATGTTGAGCAAGCCCTGGTCCCATCCTTTGATCACCATTCCCTGTCCAAGGGTGAACGTGAACTCCTGATTTCTAGAGCGGCTTGAATCGAACTCGGTGCCATCAAGGAGGGTTCCAGTGTAATGCATGTGCAGAATGTCTCCCTTCCTAAACAAACGAATGAAATATACAATATTTCTTGTTAAGCTGCTCACTTCGATTTCATCTCGCATTCTTCAGCTCGTTTCTTGATTCCGATTTGAAGTTTGTCGATTTTCTTCTCATCGGCGGCGAACGCGACGACAGCAAGAAGGGCAAGTCCGAGGAAAACGGCGGTCTTCATCTCTACAAATAACGATTCGAATATATTTTTGAAACGATTATATAATGTTTAAAAAAAGCCGATGAGAAAACGACACGTCATCACTACAACAATGGTGCATCGAATGGCTCACACGAAACAGTGTTGGTGACCTGGCGACGAAAAGAAATGCGATAGTGTGTTTGCACAGCATTTGTGCCAAATTCGATAGAGTGCTGACGTCTTTTAAGAGATCGTTATCAAGAAAAATATGTATATTATATTTAAAAAAAAGGGGGAACCAATTAAGAAAATTGTGAGAATACTAATAGGACATTAAAAAAAATTAATCGTTCTTCACTTTCTCATTTTCATTATCCTTCATACCAAGTTCTCTAAAAAAAATTTTTTAATTGAAATATTTGAAACAAAAATTGAATACTCTTTAACAAACTTCCGGATTCGAAGCCAAACTTGTTTGCAATTCTCGAGATCGTTGTGGGTTCCGGTAGCCACCCATTCCGGAGTTACCTTAAAATATTAAAGTTTCGAGAATCTCCACAATCCAACCTTTGTAACAGCTTTCTCACATATTAATTTGCCATGAGCGATCGGAACTGTGCGATCCTTCTCGCCATGAATAATGAGCACTGGAACTTTAATATCGGCAATCTGAATGAACGATGTGAGCAGAATTTTTCTCGCAGAAGGTTTTCAACCTTATTAACCGTTGAGAACTTATCCAGACAACACGTCGTCTCTCCAACCCGCTTCAATCCAATCACATTGACAAGAACCCGAAAAATCGAAGCGGGCGGTGCCAATAAAATTATTCCGGCTGGAACATTTACCGATTGGGTTTTCACCAATTCCACAGTGGCTGCCGTCCCAATCGAATATCCCATCATCACAATTTTTGAAGCAGGAACATTCCGAACTTCAATTATGTGCTTAAAAAGAAATATTCTCAAAAAATATGCCGGAAAAAAGATTTTTACATTATAAACGGCTGATATATCAGCGTACATGTTTCTTTCGCTGCTCGACCCTCGGCTCATTCCATAACCAGTGTAATCGTAGGTGTAGACGTCACATCTATAGAATCTCGCCATATCTATAAGTGATGGCATACCGATTAGATGGTCGGAGATATCGGAACCTAGGCAAAACGAAAATTCAAAATAAAAAATTACGTATCAATCAAACCATTTGGATGTGAATATAACATAGTAAACCTTGGTTTATCGCCAGTTGGGCATTTAATATAAACGCAGGCGACATATTTCTTGCGGGAAGTGACGACGATGAATCCTTCCGCTTCTTCCACATCATTTGCGCAATGATGAAGAATTCCGACGCTGTATTTCTGCGCTGGATCACATCTCAAACATTTTTAGAAAAAAATCTAAAGATCTCGAAAATCTCACTTCCTAGCGGTTTTGAACTTTGTTAGTTTGTCCTTTCGCATTCGCATTTTAACCGCGTCATCGCGATTCCGAACATCAATCAACGAATCTCCAGGTGGAGGAATATAGAAGAAATACGCGCATTTTGGGGGCCAAAACGCTGCCTGAAAAAATTTTTTTCAATTTTATTATTTTTTTATCATTACCCTTCCCAGAATACAACAAAATGGTGGGAAACAAGCAACATAGAATACGTGACCAATTCTTCTCAAAAAATTCTGAACGATTGAAAGAAAATCGGATACTTTGTAGAATCTTGTTAAAGGGCATAGACACACTTGCTGAAGGCGATTGCCCCTGAGAAAATAATTTAATTCAAAAATAAAATTTAAAATTCAACCGAGTTCTCTCAATTTTATCCAGAAAACGGTGCTCGGATCGAATTGTTTTATCGACATCTTTTACTATTAAAAATGCATCATTTTCCGAAGATCTCCCTAAATTTTTAATCGTCAACAAATTCGACACTATCCACTCACGATATCTGACCCTTTTCGAGCAATCTGAGAAGAACTCAAACCTTCCATTTCCTTCATAAGTCTTTTCTTCCTGAGTTTTTTCAACTGTTAGCAACGAACCCAGCTGAAAATTTCAATTTTTCAAACAAAACCAAAAAAATTACCTGCGTGGAATTCACATTTCTCGAAATTTCACTTCTCTGGGCTGAAATAAAACAAAGTCTCTTAATAATTAATACATTAATTTTATACAATTCACTTCCTGATTAGGATTTAAATTAGTATTATTTGACTTTTTAAGTTTCATTACTTAGAAACTGGAGAATTGAGAGAGAAAATCAGACCGTCCGGTTTACCGGCAAAAAAACAAACGCGCTCTATTGCACTGTTAGCGATTCAATTTTTCTTTTTTGTTTTCAGAAATTTCGTTTGATACTGAAAATAACATGGTTGCATGCGATTTATTTATTCAATTTTAATCAAACGATTAAATAGTATGTATTAAATGTCGGCAAGTCGGTTAGCAACGGTTTCTTCGAATTTCTTCGACCTGAATTAAAAATAAATAAAATTTCATTAAATATTTTGAAAATGCCAACTTTTTCTCTAATCCTTTCAAATTGATAACTAAAATCCGGGTACAAGAACGGTCGATGATCATTGCGATGATCATCGGGACTATATACTTCAGCATGAACTGCTGGGGTCGAAACAGTAGCCTTGTGTCGATTTACGCGATATCTCCACCAGAATTTCCGAACTTTTTCCTCAATCTTTAATGAAATTTTAGTTTTTTTTTGTTCATAAATTACGAGTCCCAACCTGTTCCACAGTATATTTATGGCTCCAAATCTGCAGAAGCTTCAAGAACATCGCATAAGGTCCCATTCCACCAGGCTTTCGTAGGCGACCAATAACCGAAAGCTCCTCATAAGTCAGCCCAATTTCATCCTAAATTTTAGATTAAAATCAATTTGAAGAAAATGAGAAGCAAAACCTCGTCAGTTTGTGCAACTTTTCCGTCAACCAATGGTCGTAGCTCAGCGGTCGGAGTGGATTCGATAACACTAAAAAACGATAATAATTTTCACCGTTTCAGTTCAAATTTAAATAAAAAATTGCAACCTTTTCAAGGCAGTCATTCCATATTTGTCATGGGCCATTTGCAAAAAATTACGCAAATCAATCTTGCTAACCGATCCGATCGGGTTAATATCGGCCGACGAGCAGTCATATTTGGTGAGGTAGCCGACAAGGCTGAAAATTTCAAGTATTGTTTTTGATAAAAGGAAGAGATTGGGCTGTGTGGAACCTTTCATCGACATTGGCAGTTCCAAGCACCAAAAGTCCTCCAGGTCGTTTTTCCCTAACCAACGCCAATTGCGCGAAAAGGTAGGCTAGCACCATTCGGGTTCTCGCCTGGATGTTCTGAAGAGCCATGATTTCTCGATTATCGGTGCTCTGAAGTCAATAATTCGTTTTGCCTTTTTTTTCAAAATTCGAATTGTAGTACTCGGAACGACGGCACAAATCCATAGGCAAATTGGAACACTCCAAGAAGTGACGTGATCACCGAATCAATGAGAATACTAAAAATAATCAAATGATTCCAGCGGACATGTCAATTCGCATTACCCGCAATGATTACTGTTGATATTGGCGGCGAGACCATTGGCACAATTTCGCGTCTCATCCGACGAGTTCTCGCTTCCCATATAGCATGTGAAAAGAACCTGTAAATCTCAAATTTCTCTCTTTTTCGATTTTTCACGAAATTGAAACGTTTCACTTTCGATTCTGACCATTCCACGGAATGCCAACAAACTTCGTTTCACAGTAAAGTTGCAATGAAACACAATACGCAAGTTATCAATGCATGCTATCTCCGACCGCGCTACTTTTTTTTTCGGGAAACCGAAACTGCTTAAAGGGGTGTAACAAGTTCACCTACACAGTTGCTTCCCACTATAAAAGGCGTCTCGAATTACGGTAAAAGTCACACAACGGTGCCATGGACATCGATTCCAGGATCAAGGCCTACCGATTCGTCGGCTATGCCGCGTTGACCTTCTCCACCGTCGCCATACTCTCAGGTACTATCTCTAACCTCGTAATGATGGTTCCAACACGAAATTTACAGTGTGCGTGACCCTTCCAATGGTCTACAACTACATCCACCATGTCCGTCACAATGTCCACAATGAGCTCATCGAGTGCAAGGCCGAGGCTAAGCGTCTCTATCGCGACGTCACCATGATCCCTGACGTTCTCGGCGCCGCCCACAATCGTACCGCTCGTCAAGTTGACGGCAAATGCGAAGGCTGCTGCTTGCCGGGAGCACAAGGGCCACCAGGAGCTCTGGGATCCACCGGAAGACCTGGAAAGCCGGGAGCGCCAGGACTCAACGGAAATCCGGGACGCCCACCAAAGGAGCCGTGCGAGCCTGTCACCCCACCACCATGCAAGCCATGCCCAGAAGGACCACCAGGGCCAGCAGGACCCCCAGGACCTGCCGGAAACAAGGGACCATTGGGACCACCAGGACCACAAGGACCACCAGGACCCAACGGCGAGCCAGGAAACAAGGGAGGCGATGGACCACCAGGACCAGCCGGAAAGCCGGGACCAGCGGGACCACCGGGCGAGAATGGCAAGAACGGCGAGCCACAACCGGGAGCACCAGGAGAGCCAGGACGTCCAGGACAACCAGGACCACGCGGACCATCAGGCGAGCCCGGAAAGGACGGAACGCCAGGACCACAAGGAGAGAAGGGCGCTCCGGGAGAGCCGGGACAACCAGGACGCGACGGTCAGCCAGGACATCCAGGTCAGCCAGGAAAAGACGGAAAGCAAGGAGAAAAGGGAATCTGTCCAAAATACTGCGCTCTCGACGGCGGCGTCTTCTTCGAGAACGGCCAACGTCGTTAGACAGCCTTTTTCAATTTCGAATAAATGTTTTGGCATTAATGTACCTGTCGGCATAATTCATCGGGATCCTCGCCAACTCGTTTTCCGAGAAGGTAGTAAGCGGGATCATCACCGCCTGAAAAAGAAAAAAAAAACGAGATGAGGAGATTGAAAAAGACAATCAAACCATCAGTCAATCGGCGATGTCTCACAGCGCCGCAAACTTTCTCGCACATTAGTCGAACCATAGCTGCAACTGCCGATGAGTCCTGGCCACCGGAAAGCGGAATGAAGTAGCCTGCCTGAAATGAGCTCTTATAGGCCAAAAGAAAAATTATAGTCACAATTTATTCATTTACGACAAAATCTGCTATACTGCGCTATTCGTAAAACTCCTACCATTCCGCTTCTTCTCAAATATGTCCATAGATATGCTGGTGGTCCGTGACAGAGTTCAGCGGTCGGCGAAAGTTGAAGTTCCTCAAAGTCTAAAAATGGGTGAGTAGGTTCCAATTTTTTTTTGTCATACTAGTAATCGGCGGTGTACATTTTTCCAATGGACTCGCCACATTTCCAGTCATGTTTCCTTCAAAAAGAATCGGAACAATCGCCGGAATCGTGGAAGCCTAAACGTTTAAACATTTTCCGTCATAAAGTGCGAAAGCAAATTTCTACCGTAACCGTGCTGCTACTTTTTCCCTGTCTAAATGTGATATTCGCGCTGAGATCGACAAGAGCGCTTTTGACGCACTGAAATATAAACCGAAATGCCTAAATTTGCGAATTTCTCCTTACAGTATCTTCAATATCAAATTGATTAATTTGCGCCAGAAGCTCCCCGTTCTGAGCAATCGATGATGCTCCATCATAATAGACACGCTCACCATCGCAACCTCGATGATTCGCATAAATGTAAACTCCTCCAACCTTTAATTATTATCATATTAAGTAACATCAATCATTGCAAACCTTTCCCGACGATCCTAAGATCAGTTGATTGATGCGATAATTAGATTTTCCAAGGATATGATGACTACCGCTTCCGTTGCAGATAATATCAACACCCTGCTGCGAAAGGGCAATATGGGTCCTGCAGCAGATTTAAAAAAATGTTTCTGTTTATAATTAAAATTATTACGATTGTGCGTTCCACATCTCCTCGCAAATCTCGAATCCGATTTTGACATTGTCTTCTGATTGAAGGATGGCGTCGCCGAATGGGACGCTCGTCTGAAAAAACAAAACGAATTGCATTCAAAGATTGCCCGTCAAATGATATGAGTCACCTGCTCAAAATAAAATTCCTCTCGAATTCGCAGCTCATAATGAACGAATGGTTCGGTCCATTTCACGAAATATCGTGATTCTCGATAAATATTGTCATCGGCGAGGCCCAATTTCGCGCGGATGAACAGCAATTTTCTAAAATTATATGCATTTGTCTTCAAGAAACTAATGACAATTTCGCTTCTCACCCATTTTTCACCGCAGCCATGCAATTATAAAGCAATCCGCGGAATCGAACCGGCAATCCGGTGAGAATAAGCAGATTCGGCCACTGAAAAAAAAAACAACGACAATTAAAGGTTCAAGCGGACGACAAGCACCGTTTTGCTCTTCTCCGTCAATTTGCTCAACATTTCCCATGAATGGAGTTCGGTGTCGATCTCAAAGAAATGATCAGCGCAACCATATCCGCAAATCTCCAACTCTGGACCAAGACGAATGCGAGCACCCATTAAATAGGCATCATCACAAGCTTAAAAACAATCAAATAAATTAAAGCAGTTAAATTGCTGGAAATTCCCAACTTTTCACAATCCGCGCATAATTTCCTTTAAAGTCTAAAGCCCAATTGTTGACAGTGCATGTTGCCACACGAGTCCGCCGATCCCAATTCATCGATGTCTAAAAAAACAAATAGAAATTAGAATTTCGCAATGAAATTTCAAAAAAAAATTGATTTTCGGACGAGTGTATTTATACCGATAAAACATTGCTAACACGGTCAATATTAGCAATTTTCCATTTCGCAAACGCAATATTAATTTTTTTTCTTATTCATTAAATAAAAACCAAATATTTTCAAAGCTGTGATGTAAAAAATGCCGATTAAATGTGTTTCGTTAAACATTTTTTTTTTTAAATTCAAATTCTGTGATTTTTTTCTTCATATTATTTCGATATTAAATATTAAAAAAAATAAAAACACTAAATTTCTAATTATAAATATTTATACAGTATGGAAACACCAAAACAACTTTCTTCTTCATTTATTCATAAATTCGAAAACAATTTATTTCAATTTTTTTGTTTTTCGCGTGACCTAAAGAAAATCCACGTGGATTTACGAGCTTCTAATATTTTCGAAAAAGCGGTCGCAGTTTTCCCGTGCGCATATAAAATTATCTTAATTCGAGTCCGCTAGAATTTTTTCTTCAAGTCCTCTTTTCTTAAAGGCGCACGCGGATATACCACTAAATTCTTTAAAACTCGTATTGTCACCAAAAAACTGGAATAAATCTCAAATACTCCTTCTGCTCAAGAAAAAAAAATGCTGCAATCGCTTCGTTTTCCCAATTAGCTTTATAATTAACACGAAAAGACGAGTAAATCTACGTCTAAAAATTATATAAAAGGAGCGGGATGTGCAATAAATTGTAAGAAAAAAATCGATAAGAAAACTACATAAATATATAAAAGCGAGAAATCACAACAATAAATAGATCGACTTAGGGGGTTCTGAAGAGAAGAGAAAAAAAGGAAACATTTTAAAACCGAGTTCAAAGTAAATCGATGTCTAAGAAAGAAGAAGAATAGAATAGAAGACAGACACGTGGATTGGAAAATGCAGATATCATAGATGAGAGGATCCCGATAGAAACAAAATTAATCCTTTTAACTTCTGCATTAATTTTTTTTGTTTTATTGAAAATTCTTGAAAGATAGAAGGGGAAGGAGAAAAGCAAAATAAATAAATACATCAAAGAAGAAATTGATTTGGTCAATGTGAAAATGAAAAAATAAATAAAGTTGCGCAGCAACTCAATTCTTCTTCTTCGATGATTTCGCGTCGGTCGCGTTTCCGGCGTCGCTTTCCTGAAATTCGGCTCAGTTTTGCGTGTTGAAATCAGATTAAGCCAAAAAAAGGCAATTTTGAGCGAAATTCCATTTTTTTTTGTGAATATTTTCAAACAAACTGGCCAAACAATATAAACATATTAGATTTTTCGTGGGAAAAAAAATTAAAAAATTGTATAGCGGCTCACAAAATGCGAAAATTTGCCGATAAAATTCACGTGGCCTCAATAATTTTCTAGGTCATCTCTTTAAAAATTTCTCTTCCATACCGATTGCGAGTCCTCATTTCTCTTCTTCTTCAATGGCTGCTGCTGTTGTTGCTGCTGCTTCTGCGATCCCTTCTTCTTGCCCTTGCTTCCCGAGTCGCGATAACGATTCAAGTGGAACGAAGCGAATGTCCAAAATTGCACCAATTGCAAAAGGACGATCGAGAGGAGGAGATTGAGGCGAACGAACGAGGTGTTGAAGTTGCCGGTAGACGCGTCGACGTACGGCGCTTCGAATTGGCGAAGTCCGTACCAGAACGTCATCACAGCAATGACGACGGATCCAATGCGAACCAGCACAAACAGCACATTCCAGATTTTGAAGCTGAAAATTCGATTTTGTCGTTTCAAGGGCTCTCAACCGAAAAAGACGACAAAAAAAACTTACGTCGGCTTCGAGATATTCTTCTTCTCCAAGAAATGTGCAACTCGCGCAAAATGGAACACCGCCTGCGAGGTGTATTCAAGGAAAAGGAGTACAAGGGCGACTCGTGTGAAACTGGAAAAAAATCGCCCAATGAATACTACATGCCAATTTTGCGCCTACTTCATAAAATATGCAAGCGAGATGAACACCATGTAGATGATCGAAACGAGACTTTTCTGACGAATTTCATCTTTCTTCATCTTTTGGAAATAAAATTCCGGGAATTGATGAAGCCAGTAAGAGATCTTAAAACGGGGAAATCGACGTGATTTCTCGATAGTCTGAAATTGAAATTACCTGCAAAATGAAGAAAATCTTGTAGAGCGACGTCATCCAGCGGTGCTCTTCCGGATATCCCACCCAAATTCTAAAAAATTCGAATATTCAACTTCAGCCAAATCATAAATTCCCGTTTACGAACCTTTTGAAGTCGTTCGTGCCGGCAAAAATCTCCTGAATCAAATAACCGGCACTGATCGCCGAGCAAATCGCGAAAAAGAACATATGGCCGGATTCGGTGAATTTGAACGTGGAGATTTTCGACAAGTGCGCCTGAAATTATTCGCAATCGGCTGAGCTCCTCACAGAGGGATGCTAATTAACAAGAATTTTTCTGAAATTCGAAGCCTCCGCGAGCATAAATTGGCCATCGTCCTCCGCGTTTTTTGCGGGTTCGAAAAAAAAAAACCTCCATTCAGAAATGACATCATTTCCTTCGCACGGAAGGCAATTTTGGCCGCATGAATTTTGTTTTTGTGCACCACCTACTTTTCTTTGCAATTTGTCCAATCCGTACTCTTGGATGATGGCGTGAATGACGATCCAAGCGATCGAATAGAACGCAATCGTGGCGATGTCGAGAACTCCGCACTTGAAGCCGGTGACGTCGAACGCTAAAATTCTCATGGTTTAGACGTTTGAACTCAGCGCGACGTCAAACTACTCACTATTTCCTTCCACCGTCACCTTGCGGCTCTCATTGTATTGCGGTCCGACGAAGATGTGAGCAACGCTGGCCGTCAATGGGAACATCATGCCGACGATGACGATCATCAGAACGCAGCTCATTATGTCTCCATGATTCTGAATGACGAATTCATGCGAAAAAATTGGCGGTTGCGCCTTTTTCGCGCGCACGTTTCCGGCTCGACGATTCTCGACCATCGTTCTAATTACTGAAATGAAAAGCGTGATTGTGATGAAAATCTGCGAAGAGCGAAAGAATTAGCGAAAAAGTTGAAAACCAATTTATAGGGGCAAGGTCAACAATAAAGAGGGATGAGGTGGGGGTAAAGATCAAACAGATGGCATGTTCGTTTATTTCTACATTTTATTAAATATAAACAATCTGCGACTAAAGTTATTGATTTTTTGGCAAAATCAGGTGGATCGAAAAAAAACTTGGCTAGACGAAAATCAGAGCTACCAACAAAAAAGATCGCGATTAATGTTGCTGGGAGACGAAATGGGCGGAGCTTTTGATAAACCAGACCGACCGAGCAACGAGAGCTGGGACGCCGAGACACACACACACGCAGATGAAAAAAACTGGGAATGGAAAAACTGCAGTAAAGCAACACGCGAAATAGACAAGGAAAGCTCTCGGCCGGCGGCGCTTTTTCCCTCTTCGTGTGTTGCGCAATGTGAGTCACGTTGAATCGATAAGTAGTGAAGAGAGAAGAAGAAGAAGCATTCATTTTTTGCTACTACTGCTAAACAAAACAAGCTGAAAGATGAAGAAGAAGAAGCCGCGGTGAATTCATTTCGAATTTTCTTTTTTTTTATGAATATATAAATATTCATGCGGTAGAGAAATGGCCATATTTCATTGTGTTTCCGGCCTAGCCGCCCATATATTTTGATGCGATCTTGTCGATTTTCCGGATGCAGACATCCGAATGGAGATGATGTCGCAACTATTCAAGACATCTTGGAATTAAGATCACATACGAAATGATCTCGAACATAGTGCCGACGTGTCGATTTCTAGCAATGAGAAATTAAACGTAATCAACCGCAAACATTTCAAAGAAATTGAAAATCGTAAAATATGCACTTTATAAACTTCCTTCGTCGAATCATCTGCTTCTTGAACTCTAAAGCCAAGAGCACAGCGAATTCGCTGCCCGATAACATTTGAGAGATTCTCTCCAATTTCGCCTGCCCGGTGTTCCGTCCTTAATTGAGCTCTCAATCTCGCGTGACGATTCGTCGACGAGCCGTCACAACTCGATTTGCAACACATACGTCTTCGCATCAAAAAGCAATAGTTTTAACGGCAATTCCTCAACCCAAAAAAAAACTAAAACGAGAATAACAATAATTTTTAATGGGAGAGACTTGCATATAAAAGGAATGCAAAAATTAAAGACGAGATTGGCGAGTGGAGAGACAGAAAAGAAACATGCAGGCCAGCGCTGGAGTGGCCGAATTTGGAGCGAGTGAACAGCGATTCATCAAAAAGTTCCACGTTGCAATCTATCAACACGTCAGTATTTGACCGAAAATGGGCGGAGCGCCCGTCGCCAACGACGCGGAACGCCGAATTGTTGGCATATGAATATGCATATTCCATATTTGGCATATTCATACAGAAATGATCGAAACGGGGCGGAGAAGATTCGGTCTCGACACGAGCGCGCGTCGACCAGTCAGTATTTGCAGTCCGAATACGGTAGGGAAAGGGGAGCGCAGGGCAGGGGGACAGCAACGGGAAAAAAAACAACACCGACGAGAGCGATGGACGTGTTGCCTGGTTTATTTGTTAGGGGCCGAGATACACGCCGAGAGGCACATATACTCCTACTTTCGCCCAGGTCGACGATTGCAATTAATTTGACCAATAGTTTGGTAGTCTGAGGGCCTCCTGAACAACAACAACAACGTGGATTGGTTATGCGGTAATAAACGTATAAGTTTTCCAAAAGACTTTCCCTCCGCCTCCTCGTTTTCGGCCGACGCCGCCGACATCCGCCCTTTTTTCTAATTGCAACGAGGTCAAGGATATTTATCGGCTTTATGGAGATTGATGATCATGCTGAGGAGATGCGATCTTTATTGCAGACTAGTGGACGATTAGCTGACACGCATCAAGAGCAAATGCGCGAATTTTCAATTATTCACGAACCAATTTAACAAAAGCCAAATTGAATATTGGCGAGCGATATTAAAAAACGACGATGGAAAATTGGAAATCGCCCATTTATTTTTCGATTCAATGCCGCTTATAATCGAAATTCCGTTGAATTGAGCCTAAAAATGAAATAACAACAATGGAAATTGGGTGAAGAATAGAAACAAAGTTGAAATGGTTATGTGCAGTTTCGCGGAGTTCTGTATGCGGACCATGTCAACTTACCGTAACTGGATTGTCAAAAAATCCCAAAGCCTATTTATATTGTTTTTTAAAGAAAAAGCGGAATCTTCTTTTCTCTCAAAAACCGCAACTTTTATTATTAATTGCTGGTCCGCGGCAAAATCTCAGGAGGGATAAATGATAAATCATTGTGAAAAATAGAGTGTTGTCGGCGTTTTTAATTTTTCCGAGGAATGTACAAATTTCCGGCGTTTTTTTTTAAGAAAGAATAACTCTTGCCATTTGGTACGCTAAAAGTGTTTAAATTAGTCTAAGCAATCAAATTATTCATCAAACCCAATATTCTCATTCTCATTACAACGGTGCTGTCCAAACTAGGAGTTTCACAGAATGGCCTAGTTTTGTGTTGACAAAGTTTCGGCGGCCAGGCCAATTGGCGGAAGATTTCAAAAATTTTATTTTTTTTTTTAGAAATGTGGCTTATTTCGGATAATCTTTTTCTCTCAAATTATCAAACCGTATCTGACCATACAAATGACGAAATTTTCAAAAAATTCCAGGTAAATTAATGGAATTTCAAAATTTTTTAAAAATATTTCCAGATTCGCAAAGTTGTATCATTAATGGAGGAATGTATTCCGAATGTTTGTAAACTTCCAAATGTGGAATATGTTTTCTTCAAAGCTTTAGACGTTGAAGAACAGGTTTCTAGAAAAAAATATTTTTTTTTTTGAAAAAAACGAATATGTAGGAACTTCTCAGCAATGGAATTATGATGGAAGCAATTGAACAAATCGATGCTTCAACATCAAAAAACGAAAATGTGATTGTTCATTGGTAGTTTTTTTTTCTTCGCCACGAATTTTGTCAAAATGTCTTCCTTGTTTAGCGTCGCCGGTGTTTCGCGTAGCGTCGCCATATGCATGGGATATTTGATGTATAAGAGGAATCTGACAACAGCAGTTGCTCTAGATTTAATTAAAAATGTGCAACCAACAGCTTTGTAAGAATATGGCGAAGTGAGAAGCGCGGCGAAATTGATTTTAGGCCAAATTCCGGGTTCATGGCTCAATTGAAGATTTTTGAAAGAAGCGGTTGTTTATTGGAAGCCAAAAGGTACCAAAATATCCTATTGAAGGTGATAGGGAAAACAGGAGAAGCTCTTTCATTCTATCGACAGCCCGTAATAGGATCTAAAGGATCCAAATTTAGATTCAAGTATGTCGATAGGAACATCTGCGGACATTCTAAAATATATATTCCAGATGCAAAAAGTGTCGAAAACTCATATTCACTTCGGAAAACATTGTCCACCATGACAATATTACAGTAATCCAAAACTAATTTTTTTCTTTATTTTCTCCTTTTTAGGAAATTTCTCATCAATTTCTTATTGAGCCAATGGCTTGGTTTAATGTGGCGTCGCACACGTCAAATATAACTCATTCATGTGGAGCGAAACTTGGCAACTTTATAGCAACGGGATCGAAATGCCCGAATTGTTTCGAATTTGGTAGAAAACGAAAGAAAAAACCCCGAAATTCCGAATTGTTTGCAGTTTGTCCATGGATTTGCGCGGAAAAATCAAAAATTGATATCGAGCTGGTCAACTAGCAATTTTTTGTCGGCACAGCGAACAAACAAAAAATTACGTCTCCGTATGCGCACCTGCTCTATTATTGTGTCGTTTGTATATAAAGATGAGTTTGGCAATTTTCATGCCTTCTTCTCGAAACAATGCCGAACATCGACAAACTGCTCGTTGCTCTCGCCTATCTCATCACCGCAGCATTTGCGATTCAATCATGGGAAATCAACGAGAATTCGAAGTCGTCGTTTCCCCTATTTGGCGATATGAGTATCGAATTGATTCGAGAAATTCATTTCGATCGAGAATATTTCAGTTCTAACTCCTGCGCAGCTTAGTCGCTACCAGAATTCCAGTAAATCATCACCAGTGCGAAGTGTCAACCTTAAAGAGACTTCAATGAATCGATGGGCGAACAATATTATTCCGATTGTGATATCGCCACAGTACAGTCCAGCACAGTAAGGTTCTTCGTTAAATTTCCAAAGTAAAAAAAATTTTCTTTGTTTTTGATTTTTTTTTGCGATTTGATGCGCATTTAAAGGACTTATTCATGCAATTAAAAAAATGCACATTTTTTATATGTCTAAGCCCATAATTTAGCATGTTCATTTTTCCCTTGTCGATGAATCTCTTCGAAAACCTCAATTAAAAATGTATTGTCGAAAATTCACATAATTTATGGAATCCATTTTTTTGGAAAAAATGAGAAAAACAGGAAATATTTCTTAAGAATGAGATAATGACCTATTATGGGCTACAATGGGTAACGCAATACAGTCCTGTTTCTTTTTTGTCTAGAATTTTAATTAAAAGGGAAATTTTCTGGACGTGACTATTTGAATATTAAATAAAAATTCTTCAAGATTAAAAAATTTCTCGATTTTTTTGTAGAATCTCGATAATTCGCAACTCATTGAAAACGTTTGAAGAGATCTCGTGTTTCAAATTCGTCGATCGTGGGTCTCAACGCGATTATCTGTTTATTGTGCCGTTAGATGGGTGTTATTCGTACGTTGGAAAAATTGGTAAAGCAAAATGCAAAAATTTTCGACAAAAGAAAAACATTGAATTTGGTTTTTTTTCCAGGAGGCAAACAAACAATTTCACTCGCCGCCGACTGTATTGCCGATTATATTATTTGGCATGAGGTAGTTTAAGAATAAATTTCCGGATTACTGTAGCTCGAAATTACAGATGATGCACGCAATCGGATTCGAGCACGAGCATCAAAGGCCGGATCGCGATGACTACATCAAAGTGACTTATGAAAATGTCATACCAAGCCAAATCGGTGAGAATTTTAATATATTAATGGGAAAATGAGAATTTTTGAAGTGAATTTCGACAAAATCCAGCCGCATTTGGTGGATTATCCGGATCAGTACGATTATAGATCCATTATGCATTATGACGGCTCGGCTTTTGGCAAAATCGATTATACGAAGAGGGTTCGATTGGCGACGATGACACCATTGAAGGTGTGTCACCAAAAATTGTTCGCAAAAAAAACTGGAAATTTCAGAGAGGAATACAGCTATTGGACAATTTGAAGTTCACAACGACCGATATTCGAAAATTGAATCGTTTGGGGAAATGCTCGGGAGCTTCCGGAGCGGTTAGTCCCGACAAACGGACGAAATGTGTGGATATTGCCAACGATTGCGGTCAATCCAAAAAGGTATGTTTCGAAAATTTTATATTTTTTTAAATAAAAGTTTCATTTTAGAGAGGAATGTGCGATAATCCGTTCTATCGGCCGATGATGCGCCGAAACTGCCAACGGACTTGTGGAATGTGTTTGGTCTCGAGAGGAATGGTAAGTGAAAGATCAAAAGTCCACATTTTTGTTGGACTTTTATGTATCATTAAACCTTTATTCTTTAATTCTTTTTTTTCTTATTCAGGAAGGCGACAAAATCTGCGAAGACAAGCATCCCAATTGCGCCACCTACGTCATAAACGGAATATGTGAGAATGAGTTTTACGAGCGCTGGCGACAAGACCACTGCGCGAAATCTTGTGGACTTTGCACATCTACTTAATGAACGAACCCAATAAATAATTTATTAGTGAGTATTGAGCAATGCATAAGCAATGACAACTAAAACGCTTGAAATTGTGGTGAAAATTGTGCCGGAATTGCAGAACTGTTTGTTTTTGCAATAGCATTGGGTGAGTTGACTTTTGACTGGAACACCGCCGGGATTCGTGAGAACGTCGTAGGTCTGACAATGATTGTCCTGTCCGAAAATGTTGACGTCAGAGCACGTCTTCATCACCTGATAGCCTCCTAAAAATCGAAAGGTTTTTCTTTTTTTGGGATCCCTCGATTTTCTACCATCGAGCTGCACGAGCTGTTTCATGCAATACTTTTTGTTGCAGCTGCTCTCATGACAATTGTTGCCCTCACTGGGTCGACAGTCATAGCAATTTAAAGGCGCATTGTTGAGCACTGGAAAAATTTCGACATATTTGAAAAATATTTCAAAGCGTCTGCCAAAAATCCTAAACGTAAATATTGCAAATATGCGCAGCGTACGGCATTATTATTGCCCTTTACGGGACGATTTCTATTTAAGGAAAAATTTTCGAAAAAAAATATACCCAAAAATAAATTATTTTTGGTGGCCTAGATTTCGCAAAGCCACGGCCGTATAAACCTAGGCCATACTTACATCGATTTTGAGATTGCTGATTGCAAGTGGCTGCTGAGAAAGCGTTCGACACTGGCCGAGTGTTGCATCGATCCGAGTTTGAGCAGAACGCGACAAGCATTTTGACGGTGACAATGTTGCCACGCAAATCCGCCATTCGATAACGCTCGTCCATCTCGCAGAAGTTGTTCGTCGCACCGTTGCCATCGGAAGAAGCCGAGCGATCAGAGAGAGCCTTAAATGTGCATTTTGGAAAACTCATTAAATTGTTATTTGGATTTTTTTTTCGTCTGGTGGCCACAATTGCCGCGTGCTTTTTTTCGAAATTGTCCGCAGCTTCTTCACTTACATTTGTCAATGTCGTATGACATCCGCGCACCACCAACACCGATGTTAGTCCATTATTGACCTGTCCCAAATCGGGATCTTCGAACATTAATGTCATACATGGTCCGGCGCACGCGTCCATTGTTTGAGATTGCGGCTCGTCGCAGTTTGAGTTGAAAATCGAGTCGGAGACCGGCGCGAGACCCGTCAAATACCAGCGATTTTTAAGCGATGACGAGGCGCACTGAAATTTGGCTCGATTTTTTTTGGAGAACCCAAATCATCAAAGGAAATGCTTTAAGATAAATTTGAAATAAATCAAGTACAAATTTTAGCTTGCATTTTTTGCTTCCTTTCCAAATTTTCGAATAAATTAATTATTTTTAATCTCACCAGGATGCAAGTTCTGGAGCCAGTCTGAGCTGCTGCTAGCTCGGCGAGCATCAATATTGCTGAGAGTTGAACGGCGACGAGTAAACGATGCATTTGCGCAAATATGCGGTGCGGTATCAGAGCGCGTTTTTAAATATGGCAACATTTTTCAAACGAAGCCGAGGCGGTCCCGCGTTTGCTTATTGACTGATCCGCTGATTCAGTGCTCGATCATAAATGGACATGATCTCGGTGCCTGGTACACATATGCATCATTTCCGCTACAAATTTTTGCATATACAATTATGCCAGCTTTTGGTTGTCGTCAAGGCGAAATTGTGAAATCGAAAAATGAGTCGCTTGTGTTGAGAGGAGGAGAAAAAAAGGACAACGAAGCTTTATAGGAAGCATTTTTGCATTGCTCTCGAAGATCCATTCTAGAAGGTTTCCCATGCGAAATGCTATATGGTAAGTTAGTTTTTGAACAAGGTTCGCTTCAAGAACCCTACCCCTTCCCCAGGTTTTGATAACAAATTCGGAGCAAAAAATGTTGTGTATTTTTTTGCAAAAGAAAAATTCAAGAAAACCATAATTTGTGGCACAATACAACATTCCAAAATTTGAATTCAAATGCCTATATAGGATGAAGGTTCTGCATATCATTTTCAGAATATGTATAATATTGTTCTCTGTCTTTTTTCTTTTGCATATGTCTTCGTCATTTCTATCTAAATACGTTTCCTTTAAAAATCCAGCAGTTTGTTCGTTTCGTTTTCTGGATAACGACATCTGATGTTGACGGCAGTCCAATTATGCGCTTCCGCAGCATGTCACCTCGTCGTACCATCGAAGACACCGTTTCGACAGACTTAACCAAGATCGTCTCAGAAGGGATAGATCAGCAGTCACGAACAAGGTGCAAAGCAGCGTGCTCTTGGAAATCTATCGATGTTGTTGAATATCTCGAATAGGACCGTTTTAAGGATTGCCGCATGCAATTCAAGCTCTCGATGACTGGCTGGATCAGATGAGGGCAGCTTCATTGCAGCGGAGGGTTTCCCAGAAATGAAAACAACAAAGCCGGAAGAATAAAACTAATTCGTCTCATGTGAAAAACGGAAACGGAATTCCGTTTTGAAGCGGATATTTTGCTTATCGTTTTCATTTCTCTGATGCAAGTTGATCGAATAGGTCTATAACTATTGCCGAAGACTGTGGAAAATTGGCAACATGCCAAAAAAAACGGTGAGAGTGATCTTAGCGCAAAATTAAAAGTGTAGATTTACGGCCCTGACTATAAAAAGAAGGTTAATTTGCATAATTTTTTGGATTTTTTTTTTGGCATTTCCGCAGTCGATGGTATATGTTTCCGAAACGCTATCATCATTTGGACTTGGATCACCGAGACCCTTGGTTTTCGTCTGCCAGGAAGTAGAGTTGAGTTCTGAAGAGTACCTCAACAACGGCATACCGATGAAGCAATTTTCCCTTGTTGGTCACTTCGTTGAAGCTTTCCCACATGAGTAAGCTTCTTCCAACCATTGAAATATGCCCATTGACGGGTGAACACCATAAGTTGATCCCTCCGTGAATTTGTTGGTTCATTCTTGAGGGCGATGAGTGCGAGAGGTTCCACAATAACCTAGAGGGACTCAAACTCGGCCTACCACGTCATCTGCCATTCAAGCAACACCATGTTAGGAATAATTAGAAAAAAGGAATCTTCAAAATTTGAAAATACAGTTGTGTTGGTATTTTTTTTAAATCACGAATTACTAAAAAAAGATCTTATTGATTCGATTTGTTTGAGTTTTTATCAGACGAATTGTTATTTTCCACAGAAATTTTTGCCAAAATTAGGCGTGAGAAAATCATGATTAATAAAAAGAGAGAAATTTTATTTTAAAAAAGCGTCGATGTTCTTCAAAACACACTTTATAATATAATATGCAAATTTGGAAAAAAAAACCGGTTTAAAACCTTAAAAACCCTATGCAGATTGCGGGGGAAAAAAACGAAAATTCCGCAGAGTTTTTATTAAATCGCTGCAAGACTCATGAAATTTTCTCATGAACGCTATTAACCATAACGATTTTATTTAATTAAACCAAAATTGTTCTATCATTTTCGCTATTTTTAAATACGCATCTCTGGTAACTCAAAACCAATTGAATCCGACAAAACTCAATTTTATCCGATTGGTAATTTATCGAAATTTTTTCCGATTTTTTTCGGTTTTTTTTCCAATTCTGCGTAGTCCCAAAAATCCTTCTTAATTTTTGACGATTATTTAACTTCCTTAAACAACGTTCTTTATCAAAATGGGTTCAGCATATTTAGATAACGACAATACAATGCATAGTACTTTTCGGCAGTTTCTCGCGACAATTATAAAAATATTTAGTAGTTGACATTCATATTTCAGGAATCCACATGAAAAACCATTATGTGTACCTATTCTTCTTCATTCTTTTCATCATTTTTCTATTGAATAATCTGTTTAATCGCGATGACAACAGGAAATTGATGATAACCTACTATCAGGATAATTTAGGTTTGTTTGCAATAATTTTTTTAACAAAAAAATTATTTTTTAGATTTCCCTGGCCTTGAGGATGTTCCAGAATATTCCGATTTTTCTTTACTACCTCATCATGCAGAACATGAGCTGTGGATTAAGGAGAAAATTACACGAGAAGTAAATTATTTGTTATAATTTTGGTTGGAAAATTTTCGCCACGAATTTAACACAAAATATACTATGTGAAAGCCGGCGAGACCTATGAAACAAATTTTATTCGTAGTGGAATTTTTAGTAGTTGAAAAATGACAAATTTTGAAAGGGAAAAATACACCGCAAAATTGTTTTTTTTTATTTTTCGCGGACACGGAACCCAAAAAGGGAATTCTGTTTTACGACTAATTCAACAATAAATCTATACATTAAAGAAATCGCGGATCATAGAAAAACGACTTTTAGGCTTTAAAATTGTTTTCTAAATTGCATGACCATAAATGTTTTAAATGTTTAGTAAAATGGTGTAAAAGTTTCCGGATTGCATGCAAATCATTTTCCTTCGCTTTTTTTATCACACTGCTTGCACAGAAGCAACTGATGAGCGCGTTGTTGAGTGGAATGGAAGGGCACATGAAGGAGCAAGCGATAAATCATTGAAAAAGTTGAAATGCGTGCAAAATTGCGTCGGCGTGTAAGCAGGCAAACGCGCAACCCGTCCCGTTTAAAGATTTCTTCAAATTTAGGATATCTATATGAATTTACCTATTCATCAAAAGGTATTAGAAATATTAAAAAAAAAACTCCTGGGTGAATATGAAAAGAAGCAAAGAACACTTTTTTTATTTTTTTTCCGCGGAAACACGGAAATGGAATTCTAGGCGTTGTGAAAAATGCGTATTGTTCAACATTTATATTTTGTGCATTATTTGATTGCAAATAATAATATCGGAGTCAAACGAGCAGACGTAATAAAAAATAATTGGCTAGGTACCAATCATTGTGAGATCTTGATGAGCCATCGGCAAGATTTCTCGAGTCACAAAGCAAGATTCAAACAAGTGCAAGTCATTTCTTTTCTTGAGATATGCTTGGAGTTCAAAGCAGTATTGATACTCGATGCAACAAGTGGCTCGAGATATTGCCTTAAAGCAATGCGCTTTAAATTAAACCGTTTTGTACGCAAACACACTAGTGCTTTAATACAGATAAATTGTAATGCGTTGCGGATGTGAATGATAACATTGGTTTGGAGAGGTGGCGAGGCATGGAGGCAAGAGATGACTCTGGCCACAAGCCGACAAAGGCGCGGCCGCGGCCGTGTTTACGGAAATTCAATTTCAAGTCCCCCCCCCCATTGTGCCTTCAAGCGTCCAGCACTGTCAAGTCATAATACAAGGCAATACACATGACGAGCGTAGTACGCGAGACTGCGTACATTGCATTACATATATCGTACGTACATTTAATATATTCCCCGACATTTCAGGATTATGGAAAATTCAATTTGTATCTCCTTTCTGCCTACGAATATCCCGACCAAATTGCCCTTCACATAACATCGCAAAACGGTTTTGGGTACGTTTCTCAATGGTTGCTCTCAATCGAAAATTTGCATTTTTTTCCAGCAAAACCGTGTATTGTCGATATTTCGACAAAAATCGAATGGAGATCGGCGTTCCATTCGAGACCAAAATATTTCCGGAGACTGTCGCTTATTGTAGCCGAAGGAAAAACACGAAATTTGTGTCAATATCGGAAAAAATGAGCGACGAACCTCAACCTCCCATCAGACTGTTTGATCGAACCATGAAGAGTTGGACGATCAACCGAAATAATGGAATCATCGTAGTGATCATTTTTCAGCGCATCACCATAACCTCACCGTCTGCATGGCTCCGTTGTACGGCGATGAGCCGAAGTGGCTGCAAATTGCTGAATTCATGGAACATTACAAACTACAGGGTGCAACGATGGTGTACATTTGGGTGGCAAAAATCGATGAATATAGTCGGCGGATTCTAGAAGAGTACGTGAGAAGAGGAGAAGCTGAAGTGATTTGGATGTATGAACAATATGCGACGAATGATTTTTATTGGCATATGGTTGAAATTCATGTAAGCGTTTGATTGTTGCTAACAATTTTTATTAGTATTAGTATTATTAGAGAATTTAGGGTTGTATGTTACATTCGAAAAGGGTCTCGAAGTGGACGGCTGTTGTGGATTTAGACGAACGATTGATAACCTTTGGCACTCGATTGATTGATTATTTAAGGTATTGAGTGTGGATGTAGTGAAAATGAAAGAAAATAATACAGTGCGTTGCAGAATTATAAGGCCACCCCCAAATTTGAGCGCCGCGCAATGATTTCGATACCTTGAGACCAACCAGTGTTAAAATCGTGTTCAGCATGAAAAATAACCTATATGTACCAATTTTTATGTTAGTATTTTCAAAAGTAACCGCGCAGTGGTCCAAAACCGTTTTTTCAAGCGGTGCAGAACTATAAAGACACCTACATAAAACGGACTTTTTCGCATTTTTTTGAAACTTTGGCGGGACCAGTGTGCATAAAAATTGTTGTGTGGCTTTGAGAACCTACCGTGGTCCTTATTCTTCTCTTTTTGAATCATTTTGAAATGCCACGTGGTCGCTGTCTTAGTGTTTCTGAGCAATCTCAGATTCTTGCATTCAAAACAGCAGGATGGTCGAACCGTCGGGTTGCGAAGAATTTAAATGGACCGAAAACATTCGTAGACATCTTTGTGAAGGATCCAACTTGTGTCAACATGTCGCAAAAGGCAGGAAAACTGGACTATCGCGCTAATCGAGCATTGATTCGAGCAGCTTCGAGCAGTATGAAGTCTACAAATGACATCAAGAAGAAGCTAAACTTCGACAAAAGCAAGTGGACAGTTTGGGGAACCATCAAGAATAACCCCAACATCGCTAAAGAAAAAATGAAGCCGGCCCCGCGACCAACAGAGGACCATAAAATTCGACGCCTTGAGTTCGCATTCAAAAACATGAATACGGATAGGAACAAGGTGCTTATATTCGAGAATATTGTGAATAATAGCCATTCAAACTTCAACAGGTTATTTTTTCCGATGAAAAACAATTTAATTTGGATGGCCCAGACGGCTATAACAGTTGCTGGCACAATTTACGAAAGAATCGCCTCCTGCTTTTAAAACTCAATTTTAGAGGAGGAAGCGTGATAGTATGGGGAGTTTTTTCGGCGGCCTGGTTACTGGAAATTGCTTTTCTGACGAGTAAAGTGGACTCTTCGGACTATCAAAATGATCTTGAGAGTCATCTTCTTCCATTCCGACGTCACTATTGTCGTTTTTCAACAGAAAAATGCGGTCATTCATGTGAGTCGGTCTACTTTGGACTGGCTTCAGTCTCACAGTGTAGACGGTCTCGACTGGCCAGCATGTTCTCCTTTTTGGAGTAACATGGAAAACATTTGTGGAGAGTTAGTACGGCGTCTCTATGGCCAAGGAAGGAATTTCGGGGAGTTGGAGAGCTCAAAACCGAAATCGTAGTCGAGTGGAAGATGTTAGAGCAGAAATTCAAATCTAATTCGACCCAATATGTTTAAAACCTTCTCAAATCTATGCCAGACTGTGTTTTCGATGTTATAACCTCGAATGGAGGTGCCATCATACATTAGACTGTTGTTATCTTTGAGTTTATAACGTATTTCATGGGGGTGGCTTTATAATTCTGCACCGCTCGAAAAACGATTTTGGACCACTGCGCGGTTACTTTTTGAAATACCAACCTGAAATTTGGGACATATAGGTTATTTTTCATGCTGAACACGATTTTAACACTGGTTGGTCTCAAAATATCGAAATCATTGCGCGGCGCTCAAATTTGGGGGTGGCCCTATAATTCTGCAACGCACTGTAGTAGGGATGCAAGGAAATTTCATTTTTCCTTCCTTCAAACAACGGAAACAATACAATTTTTTTCGCAGTGTGGCAGAAACGGAATCGAAAAAAACCGGAAACAGAAAACTGAAAATTTTTCTCTAAACGGGAAACAGTTTTTCTTCGAACATTTAAGAACACACGTATTTTAGAAAAATATTTTTTCAGTAGATTAATTGGAAATCAATCGGGTTTTCTGCTTCCAAAAAAAATATTTTATGGAAACGGAACTTCTTTTTTTCCGATTTTCCGCAGAATTCCGTGCAACCCTGTTCTATAGATACCGAGGTCCGGCCAATATCCCGCATAGGCATACTTGCAATATTCCGGGACGGGGCGGGGCGAGTCAGTAAAAAAATCGCGCCCCGCAACGACACTCCAGGTTTACTACGAGGCCTTTGTTTAGCGTAATACGAGTTTTGAATTGCATCATTTTGAGCAGAATTAATTGTTTTTAGAACACAAATTTCCGATTTTCCGCGAAGTGCCGTACAACTCTGCCCTCTAGGTGCCGGAGTCGGGCCAACATCGCTCATAGGGTTCTCGCTAGTTAATTCAAAAAAATCAGGCAATTGCCGGTATATCCCGAAAATGTCCGCGGATGTGTCAAATGAGTTAGCTTTTTAGAAAAAGCGGGACCATGCACCTACAGCGGTCAGGTAGGGGACCCACGAAAAAATGCGAGGCTTCAAAAATGTAAAATGATAATTTTGTTCTTCACCACCCCTTTACCAAAATTAAAAAAAAAACGTATCCCAACTATCTTATCTTATTAATATGTAGTTTAGTAACACGGAGAATAAGGATCCGCAGGTGGCAACTGTCATATTCCGCCAACAATGGATAATGAAGCTCGAGCTTCTGCCACCAAAATATATCAACGAATCTGAGGTTGAAGCTTGAATATGATTAATTGTAACACAAGAAATTGTTTCAGACGATATCGCACATGCCCACCCAGCGATGGCACAATTCATCAGTCATTGGACCATCAGGGCATACAGTTAAATGCATTGTTCAAATGGATAAGGTCGGTTCGCTAAATATACGTATTATTGCCGAATAAGGAAGGATTATTTATAATTTTAGGTCGGCGCTTTATTTATTCACTACGTCCGCAGATACTATGAACCGGCAAAAACGTATGAGCTGAAGCCGTCTGAAGGAATCGTCAAGTATTTTGATTCTCGCGATTCCCATCGTTAAAAAAAAATAATTTCAGGCATTATCGGGATCTTTTCATTGACGGTTGGGGTAAAAGTTGGCTGAAAGAAATTGAGAAAATGGGGCCTTTCTCAAATACGAGTTTAGACGCGAATTATTCGAAAATTCTTGTTGAGAATACAGTGAAACGGGTGAAATTTGTTTACGGGCAAATTGCATAAATCGAATTTTAACATTATATATTTTACAGGTGGAAACGCTTTTATAAAACTTTTTAATTTATTCACCAAATTGTCAAAAAAAACAAGTACGAAAATGACTTATCGAACTTTTTTTTTGATAGAAAATCTTAGAAAAGTTTCAGTATTCAGGGTTGACAAAATAGGGTCCCGCTTGGCACAATCGTATGCCGAGTTCGCGCGACTGCGACAAATTAGCGAAATACCAGAAATGGTCTCGAGACGACGAGATGCGTCATGTGTATTCCACACGAACAATACATCAGTTAATAACGTGGCTTAAATATCCCCCTCCCCCGCGTAAATCGACACAAATGTTGCGAGACCCATGCAGTCGAAAAATTAAAAAAAAAAGCGACTCTTTGCATGAATGCCTGGCACGACTCGATGAGTGTTGTGTCCTTGAGTTCCGCGTTGGATAGCTTTATTATATCCTTAGATGAACACTACAATGTATGATGGCCGGGTATTTATACTAGTGGGGATGTGCTTCTAGAATGTTCTACAATGCACGTGTGGGGATGTTTACGTGAGGGACTGGGTTCTAGAATATTCCATAACCTACGAGATTACAATAGTTTACGTGCTCACAACAATGAGGAATGTAGGAATAATAGCAGACGTAAAATGTGCCATGGCCGAATAATTGGCGGCCGCGGGCCGAAGGTCGGCTCAATCCGCATGGATGTGTTGCCGTGTGGAAAACCTTGCTGGATCAATCACGGATTGATATACTCCGTTGGCAAACAACCTCGTCAGTTTGCCGAATGTTGGAGAGTTGTCGTTATTTCGAGAAAAGCCAATTGTCGGTTTCAATTGTACCGTCGTCAACTAATTTTGTTCAATGTTGGTTTTTAAGCCGGATTTTTTTTCTAGAGAGCCAATAAATAAAAACGCGGCTCATTAGCGCTTTGATATTTGAATGAGTTTTTCGAGGATGTGCGGCCTTCGGCAAAATTATGTGCCTGTAAATCTGTACAAGCTTTTGCTATCTTGCTCTCCAAATTTGTCGAAGAAATCACAAAACATAAAGGTAAGAATATTAATGAGATTTTTACCGGATTCTCAATACCCCTAAAATAATTCAAAAATGTAAAATATTTAATTTTTATTGAATCCGGCGGTGGTGAAAGTTTAAAAAAAAAATTAAAAATTTATTTGGCAAAAACATGTTTCAGGTATTTAACCTATGCGAGACTTGCCAAAAAAACTATTATTCTAGGCCTCACGTGACTGCGGCAAAATGCCGAAAAACAATGGCGGTAGTCTTGGCGCAAAACTAAGTGTAGATTTACGGCCTAATCATAAGAATAGGTTAAAGGCGCACCGAGACATCTCCAATTGTTTGGCATTTAGTCAATTATCCGAAGTAGCGCGGCTCTAGGCAATCAAGTTCTTCTAGTTCTTATTCATAGGATTGTTCAATTTCGTGTATAACCAAGGGGAACGAAAGTTTTGGCAAGGGATTAATGTTAACTTTCGCAATATCGTATATCGAAAACCTTAAACCAATGGGTGGAAAACCAAGGGTGGGGGTGCAAAAGTCAGGGTGGGCTAGTAAAACACCGCAATCGATTTGTATTTTTCTGAAGGGCTATTCCGTGGTATACAATTACAACTGCTCTGGTGTATAAATATTCTCCGTAAAGTTTAATGGATTATCTATTCAGTGTCAATGTTCATTTTCATTTTAAGCTTCTGCGGACGTGTTGCGGGATACACCACCGCCGGATTCAATAAAAATTAAATCTTTTACATTTTTGAATTATTTTAGGGGTATTGAAAATCCCAAAAAATCTCATTAATATTCTTACCTTTATGTTTTGTGATTTCTTCGACAAATTTGGAGGGCAAGATAGCAAAAGCTTGTGCAGATTTACGGGCACGTCATTTTGCCGAAGGCCGCACATCCTCGAAAAACTCATTCAAATATCAAAGCGCTAATGAGCCGCGTTTTTATTTATTGGATCTCTAGAAAAAAATCCGTCTTAAAAACCAACATTGAACAAAATTAATTGACGACGGTACAATTGAAACCGACAATTGGCTTTTCTCGAAATAACGACAACTCTCCAACATTCGGCAAACTGGTGAGGTTGTCTGCCAACGGAGTATATCAATCCGTAATTGATCCAGCAAGGTTTTCCACACGGCAACACATCCATGCGGATTGAGCCGACCTTCGGCCCCCCCCCCCCGGCATTTCCCCAGCCAATCTCCCCAAGGTTATTTCACCGATTTCCTTTAAAAAAATGCATTGAGCATGTTTAAAAAATATAATGAAAACACTTACACTTCTAGATGAAATAAAACAATCGCGAAGAATATCTTTCCTGACGAATGAATTTCCAGACGAGACCCAATGCGACGATACAAAAATTCCAAGAAAAACATAGTGTCAAACTCATTCGTCCGCAAAAATACTGTATTCAATTTTACCATGCGGTGGAAGAAGCGTGCGACGAAAGACGCTTACCACACGGCCGAAAATTTGACCGCCCGATTTTATAGTTAAAAAATTATAATTAAAAACACACAAATAAATGTTGGCTGACGTGTGATTCTTTTGTCGTTTTCATTTCCGAAATTTCCACGAGTCAGGCGGCCCCGTCGTCCTCATTTTCTCCGCTTCTGGAATTGGGCATTTAAATTTTTTTAAGTGAATTATGTTACTTAAACCTTTTCTGAAATCGTTTACGTCCGCTGTCATCGAGTTCGTGTCTTGCAGCCATGAAAAAAAAAAAGAAAAATTAGAATCGAATCATATAATTATTTCGATGGGTTCTTCACCATTTAAATGAGCAAAATCAAAAACCAAAATTGCGCCAATCGAATTATTTCAAAAATTGGTTTGGCCGAGTCCCAACAACGAGTTATTCCGGACGGCCACTCCACCGTGTGCGCCTAGACTTCACCAGGCATTTCCCTCCTGGCTCGGACCCTATGGGTCACCGATGCGGGGTGTTGGTCCGTGTCTCGTGGCGCGAGAAGCGCGGCACCCGTGCGGGCTCTCTCAAATCCGACTCAACGAATGTTCTCGAGACACGCATCACAGCGGTCCGAGAAGACACTCGTTGCGAGACTCGACCAACATTCAAAAATTCAATTTCGTTTTGAATTCAAACTAAAACAAATAAAAACTCACATCAATGTAAAAAAAAAGAAGACCAATTGATAAAATCGAATAAAAATGAATGGGAATTGGAAAATTGTGGCATGGAATTCTCAGGTCACGCCTGATCAAAAAAATTTTTTTTTGATTTTTCAAAAAATTAAAATTTCATTTTGAAAATGGTCGATTTCACGTGTGAAAACAAGGCAAAATTTTTTGATTAATTTCAAATGCACACAAATTTTCCTTCAGCTGAAAGCGGCTGAAATATAGCTGAAACTGAATGGTGGGTATCCTTATCAATTGTTCAAATACTTTCCCAATAAATTTGTGAATGAATAAACATACATTATTAAATGGTTTTGAAAGAAACGTTCAGAGTATTAGCCATCGAAATACTCTGGTAGATCAAAACCAATTTGATACGAATTGAACGAAATTTACAAGATTTGGGGACCGAATCCGATTGGTGATTTTTTGGATATGATTTACTGTGATAGGAATCATTAGACAAATTTTCGTGATTTCAGTCAACCGGAAAAATTTTGGTTGGATTCTCAGCGATTCGATCGGGACCCTTTTTGGTTTGGGATAACCGGCGGAGCATTTTGGGACGATTAGGGGAAACATTGAACTCGGTCAGTACAAAAGTCGTCGACGGTTTAGCCCGACACGCTAAATTGAGGGCGATGCGTAATTGGAGCGTCGTACTGTTAGGGTAAAAAAGTTTTGGGACAAACCGCGCAAGTTTTTGGGAACGCCCTATGTTTAAGAAAATAAAACCGACCACGGTTCGTCTTTTTCGAATCGTTGAGGAATTTGAATTTCAGGTAGATCAAATTTTCGCTGAAAAAAAATTTGGCTCATAAAATTTTACATTGAGCTCAAATTACGCCCTTCGTTACCCAATTAAAAATTAATGTACTTAATTAGTCTATTTGATCATCCTAAACTACAATTCCGAGGACAAAGAAATAAAAGACAACTGGAAAAGTTAGATTAGAGACGCAGAGAAAAAGACAAACAAATTGAATTTCAGGTAGGTCAAATTTGATGGAAATTCTCACAATTATTCATATTATTTTCTCAATTCTCGATTTTTTTTGGGGGGGGGATTTTCGCTATATTTCTCACAGAGAATTTCTTCTGAGCCTCCAGAATCTGGAATACAAGTTTTGAAGAGAAATATCTGAAAATGCAGTGAGACCAATAAAATTAGTCAGTGTTCGATTAGATTCCAAAGGGAGTATTCGCGGCGAGACCCAATGACCTATAGTAGTGGGTATATCTGATCTTTCGATCTTCTAGTGTTGCTAGCAATTTAAGAAAAACTGTGTCCGCAGATGGAATTTCATATTTCGCGAGACGAATCGAACTATGAAACTGTACTAAATGTCGAAAAAAAACTAGTGAAAACCGACCGCATAAATTAGCATAATTGGATGTGCATGACACCGTTTTTATAGTTGTTGTTGTTTGTTTGTTTTTTTCGGTCGATCGTTTTGGCATGCCAGAGTAGAACAGGTTTCGATGACGAATCCGGAAAAAAAAGGGGGATTATGCAAATTTTCCACTTTTACTTTTCTCGACCGCCGCAGCGTCGCCGCCCATATTTTTTGGTATAAAATCCCATCGTTTCGGGGGCCTACTGCCGCCTCGTCGAATTCAATTAATCGCGCGGAATTTCGATTCATCATAATTGAGCCTGTCGCAGCAGCCATCTGTTCGCTCGATTCGCCGCCCCCGTTATTCCCCATCACCCAATTCGGACGCGAATTTGCAACGATGCTCGTGTTGCACAAGCTCATCGTCGCCGTCGTGCTCATTTTCGCGCTCTGTAAGTTTTTGCGTCTCGTCCTAAAATAATATTTAATAATTTTCCTTAATTAACTGTGAATTTTTTGGCTTTCAAAGGCGTGGCCTAGAAATTCGAACAGCGCGGACTAACTTTCCTAAATCATTGGCATGTTGCCAAAATTTTTTGTCAGAAATTTTTACAGTCAGTTTCCCTACTAATAACCGCAAAAATAGATGGGTCTTGCAGCGAAAAATTCTAGTAGCTATTTTTGGTGAGAAAAGCGCTGCAGAGTGAATAGATTCATACACGGACACGCAAAATTGCACACAATTAAAAATCCCGTGTTTTAATTTCAATTTGCTGTGGTGAATTAAATATCCACAACTGCGGACAATGCGCGGGCAACCGCAACGCTGTCCGCAGCACGCAAACATTAATAATAAATAATAGATTGAACTACTTTAATTTTAATAACGTTGAAACAATATTTCATAGGACTGTTTCAAAGCGAAAATAATTATTCAGGCGCTTGTGCTCCATTATCGGACACCGTCAATGTGAGCGGCTCGTTCCGAGTTCTCGGCGAGAACGAACAGGTCTTGACGAATCAACAATTCCAGGAGATCGAGCGTATGTGCCTTTAAACGCGTTGACACGGCTCTCCCGATTGTTTTAGACCCGTTTTTCCAATTGGAATCCGTGAAATTGGCGCGCGCAATATTGGAGAAGCAGTACGCGGAGGAGAAGCGCCGAAAAGCTCAGCAACGCCAACTCCAATAGAATTTCACCAAAAATTTATATATTGCGCATTTTTAATCGCTACCTCATATGGATTTTTTGGACAACAAAATGTAAATAGTGTTCTTTTTTTTAAATAAATTGATGTTATGCTTCTTTGAATATTGCAAATCCTTGACCATTCACATCGAAAATGACAAACATTGAACTCCTGAAAATTGGAAAACTTAAATTTGATTTTGGGTCTCGACGAGAGAAAAAAAGCAAATCGAAACTACAGGCGCATGAAAGTCAATTTCGAATTGAAAAATAATAATATTCGCGGAATATACATAATTTCAGTTTGATTTTAGCATTTTTAGTTGATTATTTTAACTAAAAATCTAACGAAATTCAGATTTTCAAAGGCTATTTTTCGAATTCACCTTTAAAATCTACAGTAATAATATTTCCGGTTACTTTTCTTTAAAAATTTCCCTCTAAATCGAAATCTAAAGAGTTGGCAATTCACCACCGCCCCCCCCCCTTTAAAAGATGGATCTCGAGATAATAAAAATTGGCAAATCCGTTCAGGACCAATTGGAGATAGATTTTATTTATTGAATGAGACATTTTAAATCAATTTTTTATTCATCTTGTCCTAATTTTCTTATTTTTCTCTTAAAAATATCCTAATTTTCTCACAGCCTTTTCAGACAAATTTGTGGTTAATCGACAGCCGTGCCTACGATTTCTAGAGCACGCTCGGGCTTTTTAATATCGAATTCTCGAAGTTGGGGATATCCCAAAATGCGGGGCCGAATGCATTCTTTTACACAAAATTTCGGATGCGATTACTGTATTATTTGAATTGGGTCTCGTATGGAAAAATCTCTTAGAAGCGAGTTTTGATTAAATCTTAGCCATCATAATACATATGAAATAGCATAATCTTAAAAAATGTATTTAAGACATTTTGGATTTTTTTTTTGAGTGTCAAATTGCTAGGAAAAGCTTATTTAGGTACTAATTTGAACAAAAATTATTCACCCCATAGAATTGAAAATGTGAAGCTTTTCTTTGGAAATATTCATACCTTCTCACTGATGTTGTGTAGAAAAGATAAGGATCCTCGTGAACATGAATGCCCCAAAGACCGCCTAAATATGATTGCACGATCTGAAGCGAAAGCATGATCTCAATTGACAAGCACGATTACCTCCACGATGTTGCTGATCTCGTCGGTATTCCGAAACTCTCCTGAATAATTGGATTCAATCACTGATTCGATGAATCGGATTTGCTCATCCTCAAGCCCGAACGATAATGTGACCTCAATTGTGAATTTTGGATAAACTCTTATTCTGTAAAATTGAATAATTAAATATATAGAGCAATGTGGCATTGATTTTGAAATTACATATGATCTCCTTCGATTTTGGTCTCGGGATTAAATTTCGAAATATATTGTTGAAGTGGCGACGCTTTTTTCGACACCAGAAACGGCAAGAAGGCAACAATTAAAATCAAAGTTTTCATGATGTGGCGAAAAATATGAAATTTTTATCGTTTTTATACAATATGGACACCAACCAAAAACATGTTCCATTCATAATATAATAATAATAATAATTGTGTGAAGAAAGGTCAATTTCGAGTGTTTTCCTTTTTTGTTGGTCGCGAAATTGGACCAGTAATTATTGGGAATGATGTGTGGTTGGTTTGGAAATAATTGGAATTATACAATATGGGGGATTTATGTAGTGCAAAAATTGAAATTTTTTAGGCTTCAAATTATGGTTTTAAAATTACTGTAGAGATAGGGGTACGGTATTCTGAATGTGTGCATTACGGACATTCCATTGATTTTTTATTTTCTTAACATTTTCAACGTTTTTTTGCAGTATTTTAAATTTTAGATAAAAATTAAAATTTAAAATTATATTTACAAATTTAAATCACTTCTAAAACTTGGCAAATAATCGATTTTCACGACAAAATCGTCAATTTTCGAAATTCAAATTTATCTTCCCAAATTCAAATCTCATCAACGTGCCAACCTGTGCGAAAAAAAACGCATTTCGTTAGAAAAATTTCGGCGTTTGGGGACCAGATCAATGACGCGAGACTCGTTCATCGCTTTTGTCCCTCATCATGATGATCATGATGATCATCGCCGCTGTCGCCACCGCTCCCCAACCACAATCGCCACAAAATAAACGATTGCTTGACATAATTAGTATAATGTTAACTATAAATAACGCTTAATGGCAAGAAAATGCTGAAGCTTGTGGGTGTTTTTTATCGCTGCCATAATGCTTCTCCAACTCGTCCGTCGATCAGCACAGCTGTTTCGGAGCCAACTTGAATTCAAATTTCTTCGCCCCGGACATTATTATTGTTATTATTATTATTATCTCGCTTCTTTCGAGGGTCCTACTTCCCCACCAATCCTGCCATCCGCCAATCCGTCACCTGCCATTTTTCGCTCTTTATTTATTGCAGTTCGCGATGTAATATAAAAAATGGATCAGATTCCATCGAAATCTGATACGCGATTTCATTTTTTTTTATCTTCCACTGGTTCACGAAGGACATCCCCAACCAGAAAAAAAACGCAGTGCTTCGATTTGCTTTTTGAGTTTACCTCCTCGGTTTTTCGACTTTTTCTGTGAATTGATGCCACCGTATTGTTTGTATTGGCGTGTGAATTCTCTTGGCCAACTTTCCGCCGCGTGAGCTTCCAACTAGAATTCTACTTGCCAATGAGCGAAGATCTTTAAATAAATGTGAAAAGCGCGCATTCTAGGCATTTCTGGAACTTTGAATTAAATTTATTTTTTAAAAACTGATAGGTAACACCAATTTGAACCCGTGGGAACGTATTGTATATGCCATTTTACAGCTTATCGTAATATTTTCTGTATAAATTTTGTTTAGTGAGTCATCGCGTCAAAGTGTATCCATTTTTCTTCGAATAACAACCCATATTTTTGATTGTTGTTGATTTTTCGCTGATTATTTTTTTGCAGGGGGTTCTCGCAGTGAATATTAGTATTTTCAATTTCCTCTTTTTAAAAATGGGATTTCTAGAAAAAAGAAACACCCAGAAAATTTGCGGCGTACCGCGTTAAGATTCTCGTGTAATAATGCGTTATGTTCCTTTAATCTGGATACGGTAATTGAATTATTTAATTTTAGAGTGATTTGAGGAGTAAAATCCGAAATTTCGAATGAGTTGAAACAAATATTTAAAGGAACATTGCGTATTCCAGTATGAATGAGAAACTATCATCATAATGGCGATGATATTATGAAGAAATTTCAAAATGTAATTTCGAAATGCTTCATGGATGACCCCCGCACACCATGCGCACTACCGTAACCTTCCGAAATTTCTCATCGATGCCCGTTGTCAATGTCGTGGCAATGTTTGCTCATTTCGCATCTTCTTTGTGTTGTTTCGCCTAACACGCACGCGTCTCGTTACTGTTCGGCGGCAGCATCATCTTCCGCTCGACTCGAGCCCATCTGACTCATTGGCGAAATGAAAAATACAAAGAGCAACAGCGCCGACTAGTGATATGTAAATATTTCGAATGTGTTGAAATTGAAGACTTCTTCTTTCTTTTTCTTCGCCTTCCTTCTATTGTTTCATGCGAAATCGAACTGGTTGACCTTTTTGTCAGAGAATTCCGGTATTTGTGCAACTTGACACTTTCGACTTTCTCCTTTATTCATTTTTTGATGCTCGTCTTTGTATGAAATTCTTTTCCAGGTTTCGGTATTTGTCAGTTATCGTTTTCCGATCATTTATTTGCTTTTCCCTTGATTTTTGAGAGTCGGCCCTCACGGAAATATCGAAAACTGCTGTAAAATATGAGATTTTCTTTTTTTTTAATATATTCCACGATTTTCAAGTACGTCTGTCTATTTTTAATCGCAAGTTGAGAAATTTTTTTGTTAAAATTGAAGAAGCCTTTATTTTCTTTGCCGATTTCTGTAGGTCTCATCGCGTAATTTTATATCTAAGCCTTTAAAGAGACCCATTTTCCAACTATTGTGTCCAAAAATTGTGATTTTTGATAATTTTGAATAGAAACATTTCCGATTTAGAAGAAATCTCCTTTTCTAGATTATTTAAAGCAAAACGATTTTTCGGTAGAAATGAGTTGATATACCGTATCCCGATAGTACGAATTTCGATTAATATGATAATACAAGGTCAAAATGCTTAAAATATTCGATCTACGAGTTGCGGATGACATTCCCACCTTGTTTTCGTCGCGTTCTCGCACCTCGTTTGTTGTCTGTTTTTTTTTTTCGTCGTTTTTCTTCTTCGGTGCGCTTGTCTTCTCCCGTCGCGGAGAACACATTATTAGCGAATTTATACACACATATACACTTTTACTATACTGTTGATTAAGTTTTTTTTCTTTAAAAACTTTGTTTTTGAATTTTCAGAAGAAAGGCGTCGAATCCACACGAGAACCGTGAAATTATCATTCTTCACCTTGGTCCTCCTCTTTTTTTTGTTCGCGATTCTTATGGATCGACAAGAGGCTCATTTTGGAGATTTTCAAGTAAATTATTATTTTTTTTTTGCTTCTTTTGTAGATATTTCCTCTCGATATTTTTTAGAAAAATCAACGAAATGAAGTGCCTGTGGAGTTGTCAGCATGTTGTGGTGCTTCTACTCTACGCGATGTTCCTCATTTTGCCGCCGAGTACAGGTTGGTCCGAGAGAAAATTAGGAATATCAACATTTTTTCAAAATCCTCGATTTACGTGATCGAACAGTTTGAAGTCTTCTCGGTTTTTCGTTTTTTTTTTTTGAGTTGTGAAAAAAATCGTTTAATTTCTTGAAATGTACGAAAAATTATTAATAATTCGACATTTTTTTTTGAGAAGAACAGAAAATATCGAATTTTCAAAATTCATTCGAACATCTTAAAACGGCCCGCCTTTTTCTCCCAATGTACCGGATCATTTCCATAGATAGAATTTGCAATTCTCAGTCGAATGTTTCCCATCATGTTGATGCGTTCGGTTCGAATTCGCACAACATGTGCGGTCAGAAGTTGAAATGTGGGATTGGCTCACATTTGTACCACTCATACACACACAAATCAAATTGCCACAAACGAGCTGTCAAATGAGCGCACATGTGGACCGCCGGTGTCGTTTTTTATCTGCATTCAAAGAAAAAAACGACAAATTTGTGGTTAATCGACAGCCGTGCCTACGATTCTAGAGCACGCTCGAACTCTTTTATATCGAAAAGTTGTGGATATCCCAAAATGCGGGGCCGAATGCGTTCTATTATACCAAATTTCGGATGCGATTACTGTATTATTTGAATTGGGTCTCGTATGGAAAAATCTCCTAGAAGCGAGTTTTGATTAAATCTTAGCCATCATAATGTTAATGGAGCATTATTTTTATGAATTTAAAGTACTTTGACTATTTTTTTAAGTGTCGAGGAGTACAAATACATTTTATATTTGAACGATTTAGTTGAATGCCCGCGACAGACTATAAAATAGTCTCTGGAAGCCAATAACACAGTTTCCTTGATTTTTGGTTTATTTTCATCATTTATTGTCCGAATGCTGAAATTTTTAATTTAAAAAATTCACAGAAACGGGGAATTTTAATATTATCTGCTACGCAACTTAAAATGTCCAAATTGGTTTTTTTTGGAAAATTTTTTGACCAAAGGATTCCGATTTTGTGAAATTCTGCCTCTTTTAAAGGCAATCAAAAATTTAAAAAAATATTGGAATATTGGTCGCAAGATGTCTTTTTATAGGTTGTACACCCAGCACGATATGTTTTTTCAATCGTTAAAAAAATATTTTATAATCAAATAATGATTCGCGTAAAACTATGCAGTTTTCGATGACAAAGTTTATTTGCACAATCGGTAGTCGGGTGGCAATAAAAATGCAATTTATTCGCGTTGCGGTGTTCGATAAGCCATAAATAGTGGTTGGGTGTTCAAGTGGTGTAGGTGTGGGGTGTTCTCGGCCACATTCGTCGTTTTTACAACCCAATTGTTGTTGATAATATTCCATGTACGTTCCCGCGTTTTTTGTGCTTCGAACGAATTCGACAATAGGTAGGAGTTTTTGCGTGCGCGCACGCACAGGTGCTTCCACCCGCCCTCGTGGTTTTTTTGTCTTGAAATTCAAAGAAATCTTCGCATCGCCCATTTTGTACTTTTTTCGCGCCTGACATGCGTACTGCTACTATTCCAGAGCGAATTTTGAACTATTTTGGTAAGGATTGAGTCTCGGGGCCAATTGGACACACTTAATCGTGCCGGGACCCACTTGCTGTAGAATGGATTGATTTTGTCCGAATTGAAAATTCACCTTTTTTGCAATTTTTTTTAAACAAAAGAGTTGAAATTCAATAAGAATCAATTTCTCACTTTGTATTTTAATTACTCAATTTGGTTTTTTTCCAGAAAATTTTAAAGAAACTAAAGTCGAGCATTATATTTTTTTAAATCTAGAACGACTGACAATATTGCTATAATATGAATCATCGATAAAAAATTCTAGAAACCAAAAAGGAAAATTAGTGTCGAAAATGGGTTCACTTGTTTATAATAGTGTGCAAGAATTGAAAAAAAAAAGATTTTTGCATTTTCAACCAACGTGTATTCAGAATCTTGCCTTCCTTCGTGGTTCCGAAAAATTCGATCGGCGGATGCGCTCGAAGGCAATCAGATAATCGAAGAGACGAATGAGATTGGCGATCCGCCCGACGAGATTCCGCAAATACCGCCAGATGATCCCCTGTAAGCATTGTCATTTCTTGAAGTTTCATGTTTTTGTTTGATTTTCCAGAACACGAGACAATAATTATAATAATAGTCGAAGTTCGACGACATCGACGACGACGACAACTAGAACGACGACATCGACCACAGATAGTAATGAGATCAGCGAGCCTGTCGCCGAGCAGATTGGCGAAACACTTGCCGATTATGGGTATGAGTATGATGATGAGGAGAAAAATGAGCAAGAGGAGAGCACCGAGTCGATAAAGTATAATGAAGAAGCCGGCGAAGAAATCACGACGACATTGACACCGGAAGTCAAGAAGGAGATTGAGAAGTTGAAGAATAGCAAATGTAAAGGTGAGTTTCTTTTTGGTAAAATTTCTCGAGCAAGATATTTGGGAATATCGCCAGATTTCGAGTTTTTTTTGTTATTGGTTGCAGATTATTGCCATCACAATGCCACGTGTCATGTTGAAGTGATATTCCGCGATGATTCGGTGTCGGCTGTCGTCCCATCTTGCCAGTAAGTCACCGCAGTTCAAAATCTTGATTTCTCGTTTTCTTTGAAATTATTAACATTTTTCGGAAATTTGAAGGTTTTCATTAACTTTTTGGATTTTATAAAGAAATTTAGAACTGTAAAATTAGTACCTTAAGAAAAGGATTGGAAATAAATTTCTTCGATCTCATAGCGGCTATTTCTGAGAATTATGGATTTGTGGAAGCGTTTGCAAATTTTTTATTATTTGATTTTCCAGTTAAAAAAATAATTTTTGCAAGAATTAAAAAGTGTAAAAAATGCAAAAATTTTCGGAAATTTTTCTGTTAGATTTCCGATCAAAGCCCGAAAAGAAAATTAATTTGAGTTGAACGTATGCTTGTTTGCATGTGCTCCTTTAAATAATCTAAGCATTAAAAATTGCACCTATAGGGAATCTAGATTATTATGATCACAGCCTATGTATTTTTGAAGTCAATTCGTGACAAGACCACCTCGACAGTAATCATTGTTAATTGGTTTCAAATTTTTCAGTTGTCCAGTCGGCTGGGAAGGCGCTCGCTGCGACAAACAGTACGTACAGGCGTTCTACGCGCCTGTCGAAGGCAAATATAACGTACGTTTTGTAGTGGTTATGCCGACGAGTGCGTCGCCTCTAATTCAAGTAATTTTCTCGATTTCAAACTAAACCAAAACGTATTAATGGAGTTCTGCATGCCCTTTCTTTTTTCTTTCGTTTTTTTCTTTCACTCGGTTCGGAATTGCTGTGTTGTTGCACCCACACTCACTCCCACACGATTGCACCCATCCACCCACCAATCCACTTGTTTGCTTTCATTCTTGTGGTGGAAGAGAATTTGATGAACATTTTTTTAAGGATGGCGAACACTCAAAAATTAGAACCCGACCGATTTTGGTTGTGCCCAAAACGGTGGTTGTTGAGGGTAATGAGACCACGTTCGAGGAAGTGCAGCGAATTTTAATGGTAGGGCTGGGGGGATTTTGGTCGCATTTGGTCCCAATTGAGAAAAAAATTTAAAAAAAAAAAGTTTGGGCGTGCAGGTTGATTATGATCTGTTTTGAGCAAATGTTCGAAATGTAAAATCTCGGAGAAAAATTGAGGCGAAATTTGCAGAAAACGACAGCCTCTGCGATTCCGGCCATCACTTTTCTCATTATTATGCTCGCAATGTTCATTGGAATTGTGGTGTACGCTTATAGAAGGTTGGAATTGCCATAAAAAGGTCCCGATCATGATAGAGACTTTCCAGAATGTCCCGACGAATTGACGAAACCACTTATACGATGAGTCATATGTGCCCACCAGAAGCGTTTACTGTGCTAAAAGTGAGAGAAAAATGGAAGAGTTGGAAAAATGTCTCGATTTTCAGACGCCGAATGGTCGAAAGATTCCGATTCAGGAGGCGATGTCGTGTCCGCAGCGAATTCCGATGCGCGCCGCTGCCGTCCGACACACCGACTCGGTGCCGGGCAGCAATTTCTTCACGATTCTCCGCAATCAGGGCACGATTCCGTCGCGCAACATTAATGACGATGACACGCCGAAGCATTACAAATCGGTGCCGCGCGTCGAGGTGTCGGCGATCAACTACTCGGGACACATCGATTTCTCCAATATTTGCTATCAAGTTGTGAGTTTTGAAATACGAGAAAGAGAGAACCAAATTGGTTTGAATTGATAATTAATAGAGAATTGAGCAATTTTAAATTTTCGACCTGAGACCTTATCTAAAGGTATACGATTCTGAATTGTAGTGTGTTTAAGAAAATGTTCAATATTTTTGTCCATTTTTGAGTTTTAGATACATAAAGACAACGCTTAAACTATAATATAGATATAAATTATTCTGAAAATGTTGGACATGAAAAAAATGACCCATTAACACACTGTAGTCTTTTCGAGATTAATTATACATGTTTGAAATTATTCTGTTTGTAGAGACTCACTGTTTCTCATTTTCAGTTTAAACGAATCATGAAAAATTAATAGAACCGATTCATGAATTGTATTTTTACAAAAGAAAATTTTTCAAAGAAGTTACATTAAATTTATATTTCTTTTTGCAATCCTGAATTGAAAAATGCGTATTTTTAACAAATTTTCCATTATTTTTACTTATGCAACTTATGAAACTGGATGCCAAAAATAAGCAAATTTAATGACGGGCTATAAAAAGACCTCTTTTGTTTGAATTTCCTTCATTTTCATTTTTTTCACGTAATTATGACAAAATTGGCGCAACTTTTCGAACGATTGTCATATTTTCAGGATGAAAATCCGAGTCAACCGCACGAAACCATGCCCCCACATATATCAATACAAATTGACGATCCGGTAAGTTGAATCGCTTCCATTTTTTCCCTATAAATTGTTCGTTTCAAGGAAATTCGCTCAAATTCGCGAGCTCACGGCGAACCGTCGACGCCGACATCAAGTGAGCCGATATTGCCACCTAACCCCCCATGAATGTATATTGATCCCCCCGCCCCCTCGTCTTAAAATTTTTGTGTTCGTGAAATATTTTTAGCCCCTCCCGTTATTTTCTCGTCATTTTGTGCTATAATTCATATCAAATTTTGCGATAATTCAGGTGCATTGGCTTTTTCTTCTTTTTTTTGCTGACTTTAATGTATACGAGTACAAATTCCCCCGACCCCCCCTCCCTTTTCGATGTTCCCTTCTTGTGAATGATTGTTTTATTAATTTTCCACTTTTTATTATAATTATTATTATTCTTATGTATTTTTCTAAAACAATATATATATATTATTGCACGCGAATAATTTAGTAGTGGTTTTGGAGGAAAAAAAAAACAAATCTACAAATTTCCTGACAATTGAACGATTAATATCGGTGGGGGTTTCATTGTAATTGATATGGTTTGAGATCAACTAGATTTTTTTGGGAAAATTATATACATATAAGGTGGTGTTCGTTATTTATTACGCTTCGTCGTCATCGTCCTCTTTCGGTGAGAGTTGAGCTGGACTCGTTTTGTGGGTGGCCTGAATGAGCTCGTCGAACGCGATGATGTTGAATAGCGATGTCATTTGGACGTTCTCATTCATTAAATGTGTGAGACTCTGAAATAATGTCCGCAGATGAGTTTCGTGAAATGAATTATGGAGAATGTTTTTTCTTTATTTGTGTTGTATGTGGATGAACTTGTAAATTTTGAATTGCGCGGGCTGCCATTTAAGCGAAATGACCTCATACTCAGCTATTTAACTCATTTATAGTCAAATTCGTAAAAATTAGATTCTTTCACATTATGATGATTAAATGAACCAAAATTCTCCGCGAAAAAATGTTCAATGCGAGACCCAAGGCGGCAATTCAAATGACTGATCAAGCGCACACCAAATTCGTGCTTACCGTCACCGCTGAAAGCATGATCATGAATTTGGCGACGCGAAGTGTCGCCGCCGCACTCGTCGTCGTCTTCACGTGCCGCTCATAGTTGTACAACGCCTGAAGGTACTTCTCGCGAGCCGACGACACCACATTCTTGCCTTCCGGCGACAATCCGGACTCTAAATGCAAATTGCTTCGAATTGGATTGAATCAAATCCCCATACCTGTCGAGTAGAACATTATTGATTTGATCAACACCATCTCATAGTCGTCCATTTGGAATGTGTGCATCGGCGAGATCACATAGTTAAGGTATCTCGGCATACATTCTTTGTAGAACTCTTGGATACTGTAAGAATTGCACCATAGTGGTGTCATTCGAAATGACGCGGCTTACTCGGGATGTCCGCCTTCCGGCAAATGGGCGGCCCCGTTCGCAAAACAGATTCCATTCGTATTGTTCTTATATGAGTAGTAGGCGTGAACGAACCAGCCGTGAAGTATGATTTTCTTTTTTGCTAGCACAATTTGATCGTCGAATGAGAGAAGTTTGAACTCCTCCATGGCGTGACACCAATCGGAGTAGTAGGTGAAATGGCGACGCCAGCCTGAAAGAAAAAATTTGGTATTTTCGTTTTTTTTTTTGTTACTCGAAACCGGAAACTCTCAATTTTCGTTCCGATACGCTCTAGTTAATTTTTTTTGACGATTGATAAAACTGATAAGAAATACCGTTAATCAGATGATGCGGCTGTAAGACCCTCTCGTTTACGAATCGCATCGGGTAGCGCGGGCAGACGAGGAGCGGACGGCGGAAGGCTACCTGAACATTCAAAAATTTTCGGAATATTCTTTAACAAAAAATATACCTCAAATGGAATATTGATCTGATCTTTGTTGTTGATTTCGGTCTCGTCCAATTCCACTGGATTATAATAGAACACGTCGGTTTCGATATTGAGAAGTTGCACCGGAATACTCATATAGTCGGTGACGGCTGGAAGCTCGTCACCGACTATATGAGTAGTTTGGTGGAGTGGCGGCTCGCACTCATAATCATCAGGTAGCTCCTGCTTCACCTCGGTCTGCAAACACTATATCATTTATAATACGGTTGCTTTGGGAAAATTTCAAAACAACAGATTTTTCAATTTTACCGTACCTGGGTGGATACCTCACATACATCAGGCTTCGTGCGTTTTCGACGAATTGCAAAAGTGTGCATCATATCCAGATCGTTGGAGTTCGTCGTGTGGTGCGGTACTCCGGAAGTCGGCATGTTGCCGTTGCCATTCGGCATTCCGTTCTTCGCATTTCGATCGCGCTCGTTTTGGACAGCTTAAAATCCCAGAAAAAAAACAAATTATCGAAAAATCTAGCGAAGCATCGATTACAATCCGGATTCATTCCGACTTCGAAGCATTTTTTGAGGCGACACGAGCGGCACACGTTTCGATGCTCTTTGACGACGGGACAATCGCCTCCGAAACGACATGAATATTGACGGCGTGACCAGACGCTGAAATCCAAAAATTTACAGAAGCCTAAAAGATAAAAGTTTTTGCGAAAAATTCGCAAAAAAATGGGCGCACGAGAAACGCGCCTTCTCATCTTTATTGACGCATTTCTCGTGCGCCTTCAAATTAGAATTCCCGCTTCGAAAAATAATACGATGGTCCACAACTGCTTAAGGCGTTCTTTTTTTGCCGACGATAATAAAAATACAGTCTGTTTCAGAAAACAAAAATGGCTTTCAGTCGTTCGATAAGAGCTCAAAGATGCGAGCGCCTTGAATTACTGTTATTGATTCTTGTAGCCGCTTTTTTTTCGGAAACCGACTATATCTAATTGCATCATTCAAAAAATATAAATCGAATGTGAACATCAGCTAAGCAAATAATGTGCTACAAGAGGAGTTCGACGGAATGGAAAAAAAACAAAAAAAAGTGTTTTGTTATTTTTAGAAGTTCGGGGGGGGGCATGGTCTTCGTGTAAAACCAATGAACATATCGCCAAATTTTTATTGTAAAAAACCCCGAAACATGTCCGAAGCTGGGTTCAACCATTTCCCCCCAATTTTTAAATCGAAGAAATCATCGCACTCAAGGAATAGTGAGAGGTCATTTTGTAGTCCGTCTTGAAATTTGCTTATTTTTTGCATATAGATTCTTCAGAAAATTTCCAATCGAATGAACTAGGGGCTAGTTATCGAGATATGGATCTTCAAATTTTTATTTTGCATACAAATGTGCGGAACCTTGAAATGAAATAGGTCGTAATTGGTAGACATTGGGTCCCATCGCGAAAAAGAAACGTACCTCCTTCTAAAGAATCCCTTGCATCCATTGCACGCGTTAATTCCGTAATGTTTTCCGAACGCCACGTCACCGCACACATCGCAAATGAGGCGCCCGTTTGCACCGGCGCCGCCGCTGCCACCGACATCCAAATTCGACGACGTCCGAAGCGAAGTGGTCGGCGACGAGGAATCCACTAAACATTGAATTTGTTGGCAATCACATCGATTCAGCGCCACTTACTGTCATACTTGTAATCATCAACCGAATGCTCGTACTTCATGAGGAACGGCTCCAAGATCGGGTCAACGAGCATCTCTCGACTGCTCATTCACTGAAACAAATCGCGATGAATCGCTCGTTTCAAATGCGCAAAAGAACAACGTCATCGCGTTTTCAAGAAGTGCCATCGAATTTTCCAAATGGCTAATAATCAATGTTAGGAACATCAAGCATTCGTTCGCAATGTTTCCGCCGACAGGTGATTCTGATGTCAATCGACGTCAGAAATCGATATCAGACGGACTCTCACAATTTTCAGCATATCGCTGAATTTTTTTTCGAAATTGAAAAAATCCAGAATTATTGGTGCGTGGGGTGGAGACATGTGTGATTAATGTAAAGAATGGAATAGGGGTGTTGAATTGGAGGGGTGCAGAATAATCAAGTCAACGCCATTTCCATGGTGACCGCATACTTCTGCTTATTCATCACCCGCCGTCGCCATCGTTGTCTTCGTGTCGCAATCAGCGTCGAATTATTTACGCACACCACACATGACTAATATGTCTCTCAATTCTAAGTGGCTAAAGCAAGTTAGAGAGTGAGAGAGAGAGAGAGATTGTGATATGCATATTTCAATACCTAATATCTAATATCTAGGCGCCTCAAAAATTTTCGGAAAATATCTGACGCTTCAAAAATTGGGCAGACATTCGAAAAAATTTGGCCAATTGGACCCCTGCCAACAAAATAATTCGAATCTGATGACTACATTTTATTTCGACACTTTTTGAGCTCACGATATCACCTGGTACCACATTTTTAACATGGGGTGGTTTTTTTTTTGAATAAAAATAGACACATATGAAATTTCGGGATCAAAATCCATTAAAAATCTATTTTTGAACAAAAAAATATCGTGAAGGTTTCTTATCGAAAATTTAACTACGTGTTGCGCATAATTTAAAGGAGAAGAAAAAAAAGATGAAAGTGCGATTTGCAATTCAAGCGATTGGTTGGAATATTCGAAAACCCTTCGTACATGTTAAATCGAGATCAAAAAAGCATGGCATTTTGGTTTCGAAAAATGCCGAAAACCGAGATATCATTTTACAACGAAATACTAAACATTTGATTATTTAAAGGTTACTCAATAGGAATTTTTTGGAAAGATCAAATTTTTTGAGCAATTACCTCCAAACCCTCTGATTTTAAGATATCGTGGTGGGGAGAAAAAATTCTATTTATATTTTATTTGATTAATTTTGGCGGACGCTTAATACAATTTTCACTCCCATATTTATTATTATATCGAGACAAAACAATGCGTGCGTGACGAATGAAGCAACAAAACAGAAATTATTTAATTGTGCGCTCAAATGTGTCATAATTATGTGCCCTTTTAAGGCGTTTTCAGACGAGACAAAGAATGAATGAGTTGAGAGACGAATCGATGACTTTCGTGATTTGTCATTTTTCAATTTGGAGGGTTTTAATAAAATTTTCGATTATTTATTGATCTGCATTGACATCCAACATTTTTTTTTCATTGGCTATCAAAACCTATGCTCTTTTAAGTTAAAAATCAGGAAATTAAGGTATTCCCGTCGCAAAAAAGAGCATCTTGATTAGGGACCATCGAAATAATTGAAATTTTGATTTAAACAATGGGAATTTACTAAATCTGAGCAAGGTGCTCGTTGTTTTGGCGATTGTTATAATTTTTGAAAATTTTCGAAAATTTGAAGGAGACAGAGTAGATTGTCGAACAAAAAGCGGAATGTAACGATTTTCGAGTTTTCTTTTTTCCTTTCAACAAAAAGTGCAAAAAAATCCGACGAGGCGTACTTTTCAAGGTGAACAACGAGTGGTTTGAAGGAGTTGGGCTGGAGGGCAACACGAATAAATTAAAAATTGAAAAGGCGATTCATTGTTCAGCGAAAGAAAAAAAAACAACACAAAAAGGAAAAAGTTGACAAAATAGACAATTTTAGTCCAAAAAAATATGATATTCATCTTTAAAAAGTAAAAATGCGGGATTTAAATTGTCCACAGAACATTATTTTTTTTGCTCATTTTGTTTTTGACACTTAAAATCCGCCGACATTTCAATAGCGAGAAGCAAACAATTATTATTGGTTCTAATTCTTGGAATCACATAATAATAATAATAATAATAAGGGATTAAGAGGAAAAATAGAATTATGCTTCAATTGTTAGCGAAAAAAATGTGATTTCAAATAAAAACGAAGGATAATGTAGATTTGATTTTTTGGGTCTTGGCAAGAAAATGGGAAATTTCAACAATTTTTTTAAAATTTCAATATAAACACTTTTGTGTTTATACCGAAAAATGAGAAATACGGCTGATCGGCGCCGCTGATTCTTTTATCGTCGACGCGAATCTACATAGCGGGTCAAGGCGACTATGACATTTGTGTGAGTTGAAGGCGCATGCAAATTTTTCGAGTTGGGTCTCGACGCGACACACTACTATACATCAGAAACCAACTAGAGGCGATTATTTAAAATAAATAGAATAAAAACGAATTTTCTAAATACGTATTTAAAGGCGCATGACATCAAATCGTAACTTATTTTATTTTTAATTTTTGCCAAGTAACATGGCTGTGAGACCTAAAAAAATAATTTTCAAAAAATCTACAGTAACACTTTGGACAAAAAAAAGTCAATCATGTAATTTTGATGAATTATTCTAGATTTTGAGTCAATTTTTGCTGATGAGTCTCGCCGCGAAAATTTGGAAAAAAATTCCAAATTTTTTCCGTCGTCAAAAATGTCGCAAATCAAAAACGAAAAATTTTTTATTCAAAAAATTCGATTCGTCAAAAATTGGCGACAAATCGAGTCTAGTTTTGATTCGAATCAAGCTCATAATTTCCGGAAAATGTTCGTTCTTCAACCTTCGCTGGTTTCTAGAACTTCAAAAGCGGTGGGGGGGGGGCTCTAATTTTGGAGATCACAATTCCCAACGTTGGACGATCTTCAATCATTGCGATCAGTTTCGTTGTATCACATGACGACGACGACCTTATTTGGAAGTGATCATCCCCAAAATTCTGGGCGGAGCCTCTCATGTGTTTTTGCAACTTGATTTCTGTTAATTTGATCGCGCGATTCAAAAAAAAATGTCCGCAGATGGGAATTGAGAAAAAACATTCGAGCATCTCAGAAAGGTAGTGAAAACGGTAGATCAAAAATCATAATGTATCTATGATTTTAGAATCGGAGAGGGTCCCGGTCCGATTCTGTAGGGTCCCTGTTTGAGTAGCCGCCACAGCAACAAGTATCCCGCGAAATGTCCGCAGATAATTAAAATGAAATGTGTCTTGTTAGGATTAGAAAAAACATGACCTCTTTTCTAGCCAACCGTGCTAATATATTCCTGGGCATAAGATTAAATGTGCATACCGAAATTGGGGATTAGAAAAGAGGGTCGGCAGGGACCATGTGGACTAATGATTAAAATGAAAATGAATATAAATAAGGGACCATTGAAATGGGAATGATGGAATGGCTAAACGAATCCAAGATGGTTGACGATCAAAGTAAAACAATAAAGACGATCTACTTGACAAGCCATCGCAAACCAGCGTGCTAGCCATCGTACAGCCATGTGCGGGTGCGAGGCCGAAAAAGGAAGCAAGCAGCCTCGGGGGGGGGCTGATGGTGGCGATCAAATATAGAGAACAACGCGCGGGAGGGGAAGGCGATAGATGACTGATGAGAAGGTGAAGGAATGTGTCACGCGGTTCGCTTCGATATACTTCTAACGCATTTTGATACACAAAATGTCAAAGAATGTTCACACAGTTATTGTTGCCGGATTAATCGAATCTACTCGTCTTTTTTTTTTTTGGTTGTGTTTCCAAATGAGAGAGAGAGAGAGAAACGATGAGGCGCCTCATCGATGGCGGTATGCGAAGAGAATGAGAAAAATGTGATTGACACATGGACCAGTGTGTATGTACGGGTATTTGATAAGATGACAACGGTGAAAGGCATTCAAATTCTCTCATCTTTTTGTACTGTTCGATTCGTCTTTTCTCTCTCTCTCTCTTTAAATCAAAATTTGAGAGACAGAGGGAGAGGCGATTACTTTAAAATTCGTTGTGAGACCCACCACACCCCCCCCCCTCTTTGATTACGGTATATAAAAATATGGCTAGTCTAGAAATCCCAAACTCATAATTTTCCTGCAACAATTATCCGGTTTAATATTATAGTAATCAAAGGAACATGCTATGATCTACCAACTAAAAGTCTCGAAGTGAAAAAATCGTACCGTACTACCATACCTGAAACCTCTGGATTACGGTAGCTGTGGTTTTTATTGAAAAATTCGAAACCGAAATTCAAATTTTAAAATTTGAATATTCATTGTTGAAAAAAAAGTCCGTTTTTATAAATTTGATCGAGACTGAAAATTTTCCAACGAGTGTTTTCAAAAACAACCCGAAAACCGCGTGAATTCGACATCAATATATCTGTTAAAGGGCGATTGCAATCATCACAAATCACAAAATATTCGAAATATAATTTTCTTTTTCATTTTTACAACTAATTTTTCCAAAAAAAATGGGCTCTATGAAAATTGGATGGAAAAATGGGAGCACAAGAAAAGAAGAAATAGTTATCGATGAAGTTTTTCGAAGAGAAGTCCATCAATTATGATATGAAAAGAAGAATATTGCAAATTTATTAAAAAATCGTTCTATTTTATTAGATTCTGAAAAAAAAATTTAAAAAACGTGACGAAAAAAAAAATGTTCTTGGCTGCAAATAATTGACACATATTCAACGATATGTCAATTTTCAACTAATAGAGATTTTGAATAACATGATTAGTGGTTAGGAGGAAGCTTCTAAGAAATGAAAGAAAACATAAATTGCATATTTGAATGGTAGATTGAAACGGAGAAGTCTTTAATATGGAAAATAATTTCTTTTATAAATTGCATTAAAATTGTAGTTCCCACGGTAAAAATTGAAATTTGACATATTTTTATGGTTCGGATGCGATATTTCAAATTTAGATTCTTGTGAAAATTACGATTCAGATTAAATATTATTTTTGAATGTGTTTTTTTAAATAATTAATGTTAAAAAATTACTTAAAATTCTCAAATTCTATTTATTTTTATCAATTCAAAATAATCTTTTCCAAAAATTGAATTAATTGTGATGATTTTCTGAACATAGTTTAAAAAATTCAAAGAGCGATTATTCAAAAAAAAAAAAAATAAAAACGCTGTAGCGTATTCAAATTCTTTTTTTTTGCAAGTCTGTGTGTATCATTCCACAGAAAATTTGCAATAAAATATGCTGTAATTTACACAGTTTTTTTTTAACGATAGTATTGTCGTAAAAATTATTATTTTCTTTTTTTTACTGCATTCTTTTTTTTTGCACTCGATTGACTATTAATAGAAAAAATTTGCGTGCCAATTTATAAAAAAAATTAGGTTTTAAACATTCCTCAAATTCGAGCTAATTAAAAATTAATTGGGATTACAAATTTAAAAATAATAGAGATTTTATGTTTCCTTGTTCAGCCGGGTATTAAAAGCAAATCATTTTTCAAAGAAAAAAACGCGAGACGATTTAGACCGCAAAATTCCTTCGCAAATTTAATCCTTCTTGTTGCTTCTCAAAAACTCATTCCCGACAGTCTAAAAAATTGGCACCAATGTCGGCCGCTGCGAGACGCAACACAAAAAAACTGTGCGCGCCTTTAATTACCGTATCCAAAATGTCTTTCTGAAATTCGAAAACTTCTCAAATATTCAATTAAAAACATGTATATCTGGTTTCAGGCTTTTCTGCTCAATTTTTAATTGTTTCTCGACATTCGAATATAAAATAAATTTCGATACAAATTTTGAATTCAAAATATATCGATTAAAGGCGCATAATGAATGAATTGGGTTTTGTGGGCGGCTCTTTCTGGTAACCGCTTCTTTTAAAAACAAAATAAATCTTTAATAAATCTGTTGGTTTGAGAAAGAAAATGTTCGATGGATGTGTGCATACACTGACGCAAACTTGCACACATTAATTTTAATTAATTATTTGCGCGATTCGAAAAGCATATTTTGAGAAAGAGGAAGATGAAAATCTAAAAAAAAAACATTCGCCGACCTACTAATTAAAAAAACTCAATTTTTAAAAATAGGTGTGTTGTTAAAAAAAAACGAAGTGAAAATTTATTCGCATAATTCAGAATTGAGTGTCCCACACCAACACACACACAGATCGAGACAAAGTTCGAATAAAGGAGAACATAAAAAGGTGGCGATAGAGAGAGAGAGAGAGAGAAGGAGAGAGAGAGAGAGAGTAGGCAGAGACTCGTCGGAGGGAGGAAAAATAGACCCCCGTATACAAACAATTTCGAGATGATGATGAATAGAATTGTGCGGGTTCGACGACGAGAGACAAAGTGAGAAAGAGAGGGAAATTCTCCCTTATTTGTATAGGTCAAAGTACAATTTTTTGCTTTTTTGTTGCTGCTTCTGACGGCTTTTTTGTTGTGTCACTAATTTACACTCATCGAACACCCCAAACATCACGAATTTTTTGACACTTTCCTTCCGTGTTCCACTTTTCGGTTTTTGAACCGACAAATTGTTTGCGCGGCTTTATCCGATTGTATTCGGGTCTCGAGACGAATTAGCGGGCCTCGTGAACAAGAAGCATCATTTTTCAAAGAAACATTTCTTGATTGTCCGATTTTATTAAAATAGAAATACTGAAAAAAATTCAAAGCAGAAAAATGAAAGTAATAATTTTTTTTCTTTTTAATACTTTACATTGTTTAATAAAATAATGTAGCATTTATAAAATGTGGTGATTGTCGCCTAATTAGGATTGGTCGCTGAATCCAGATTAACAAGCGTTAAATTGATAAACAAAACCCTCCTCCGAACACCTTGAATATCATTCAATCAACACTGGCTTATTTCTCGTCGTGTCTGGATTACACCTATTTATGGCCAGAAGTGTTTTTTTTTGGTTTTCGAAACATGACAATTTTGCGAACAAAAAACTGTTTGTTATAAATCTTCTGCAAAACCGTACTTTAATTCTTTTCATAGCAGATTCCTTGATAAGATTCTCTGTACAGATAAGCGTTAACAACATCGTTAAAATTCAAGAAGAATGAAAGTCTAAAAAGGCTCCTTCAGTTGGACTAGGTTCTATCATTCTTGAGAGAAACAAATTTCCAATCACAGCTTCAATTTTTTCAACCAATGGTATTGCAGAGAAAACGAGCAGAAAATTGCTGGATTTTCACTTTAAGAATTTTCAATAAAAATTCTCCCTTGAAATTTATATAAAAACAGTAAACAACAACAACAACAACCAAGAAAGTGCCTGCGATTCATTTATTTCTGCCAACCGCTGTGTCAGCTCGACCCTTCACCATTTCTTCGTTTTTGTCGTTGATCACTTTGGTAACATGAGCAGCAACTTTCTCCTGAAATTCATTTTAGATTTGTCTCCTTTTCTCTTCCATTTTTTTCAGAACTAACAGCCTCAATAATGTGCGCTTTTTTGGGAGCGATGTGAAGAAATTTGCCCTTTTTTGGCCCCTCGTTTTTCTTGACCTTTTTCTGTTTTTTCTGGACACCCTTTGGAAGAGTCGCCTGCAAAAATTTAACGAAACTTCACAAAAAGTATTGAAGAATTTCCAACCTTTTGTTTCATTTTATGTTGTGCCATTTTATCGGATAAATATAATGTAGAATGCAGAAGCAAAGCAAGACAGTGCTACTACCGAGTGAAGGCGGACACCAATTACAGCGGCCTGAACAGGATTCTTAGGATTTTTTGTGAAAAAAAAGCCAAAAAACCTTATAAAAGACTCCGAAAAATCCCTTTTTCTCTGAAAGAAGCCAACTGCTGACCCTTGGCACACGCTTCAAATATGCACACGAGCAAATGAACAATAAGGCAGCGATGACAAGTCCGTCGAAGGAATAAGCTGCAAAAACATAAATTATTAATAATTGTTAACTTTTATAAAAATTCAAGAGTTTCGCGTAAACCTCGAATTTAATAAAGTTCGTTTTAGAAACAGAAAATTACTCTATGTGAACGAAACGCGTTTATTAAATGCAATTTTAACATAATGCTCTCTTAATAAAAAATTTTGCTACAGTTATTATTCATTATTGTCAGTCTTTGTTAGTTATTATTTTATTGTTAGTGAAAATTTGGATGTAATAAACACAACTGTGGCCAAAAATAAAGAAATAATAGCTAAAAATAAATTTAGGAGAAAAAAACGAAAACTCTCAGTGGCCTAGAATTTCCAAAAACCTCGTCCACGTCCAACTCACCGTTCATAAATTCCGGAAAATTTGCGACAAATTAGCCTGAAAAAATGGTGAATTCTAAGAGAAACCCTATATAATAAAATAACAAATATCAACATTCGCGAAATTGACGAAAGGGAAAAAATAAAAAGAAAAAGTAAAAAAAAATTATTTATGACTAGGTCGGAATGTTATGCAAGGAATGTCTAAAAGAAAATAACTGGGAGTTATGCTAACTATACACATAATACGATTAAATACATGTTTAAAGTTGATAGTTGCGGAATTTCGACGCGACATCTGATTGATATCTTCGGCCATCCGACCATTTCGAATTCTCGTCCACATCACGCCCGATCGATATCATCGCCTGCGATTTCGGCGTCGCCCAATGCGTCGACTGCAAATATTTGGGTCTCGGCGCGAACACATCATTGATGGAAGCAAATTTTGCATAGCTCGAAATTCATTGCACAAATGTGCACAACGAAATAGTTGGACAGCGAACCATTTTGATGGCGTCCGCATTTCGCGTGAACTCCTCAAAACTTCCTGGAATCGGCGAGTCTAGCCACGAATCGTATAATTTTCTTTTCGATTCGTTCGTCAGTGTGGCATACGCTTCCTAAAAGATTCAAGTTTATGTTTGAAATAAAAACCATTAATATTGCCACGAGGCAGTTTTGAAATTGAGCTCGGAGAAGTCACGCGAAAATTTATTTTGAAAATTCCAATTTTTTTGGAATGAAAATTCAGAATATGATAAAAATGTATTATTATCGAAGGCAGACTTCCCGTGGGCGGAGCTCAACAATTTAAATTGCCAAATTTGGACTAGAATTAATTAAAAATTTTGCGTACGAATGAAGCATATGTAAACAAAAATGCCGGGATTTTGCCAACTTCCCATCTGGAAGCCACTAATTTTTCATTTAGTAGGCGATTCGTTGAAAACTACAGTATGCATTCAAGACGCATGCAGAACATTTGTATTTTGAAAATCATCTTCAAGACCTGCAATTTCTGAAATTCGCATTTGCCTTCTTCATTCTTATCCGGATGAACACTACGGACTCTTGCCCGGAATTCCGCTTGAATTTGTGCAGTCTGAAATATGTTCGAGACTGACGTTTGGAATTCTCGAAACAAAAAAAAACAAACCGTACTGCTCCGATCACATCCAAGAATCTCATAAAACTCGGGCTTCTTTTTTTCCGACGCCAAAATCGCGTCAACAAACGACATCTGAAAGCTCAAAATATTATGATAATTCAAAAAAAAATAATAATAAATCACATCGGAATTCGGCAATGTCCAAAAATTGATACAAAAAAATGCCAACCAAAATTTCGTCCAGTTCTATCGAGTAACGATATTTGAAAGAAATGAGCCGGATATCAGAAAACCGGTAAAGTAACACAAAAAAAACAAATATATAAGGAAATTTTTTTAGTTTTTTTGAACAAAAAAGAAAAAGAATCAGGCTTGTCATTTCGATCAGCAAATTTCGAAAAGCCGGGACATTTTTCTCATATTAATCAAATATTAAATTTTTCCATATCGTACTATTCAATAATATTTGCTTCAAGAAAATTAGCGGCTAAAAAAACAAGCCTGAAAACAACAACAACAAAAAATCAACAAAATTCGTGCAACAATAACAAAATTGAGCGAAATCATTGGCCTATTGTCCCAGTCGATTTTCGTTTTCGATTTCCACTCCATGACATCTTCTCTTTTTCTATTTTCAGCGCATCTCTTCTCTGTTTTTTCCAAACCTGAAAATGATTGATTTTTGCGGTGTGTTTTTTTTTTCAGACAATATTTTATTTTCAACGTTTTCAGCAAATAACTTAGAATTTTCAATTAAAATTGTTTTATGCCATATTTCAAGCTGAAATTTAACAGAGATTTTTTTTAAAGAACTTTCCGAAAAATTGAATTCTCAAAAGAAATAGATAAGCTCAAATTCACCTTAAAAATGGCGTCCCTATGCGGTGTCCATCGATCAATAATCTTCTCGATCGATTGCGTTCGCCGAAAATTCATCGCCATACTCCGAATTTGCTCATCGGAAGCATCCACGAAGAATCTCGTCGATTTGACAGTACTCGTTGCCAAAAGCGGTTTTGTCACATCAATTTCTGATGGCTTCTCTTTGGGAATTTCAGGTCTAATCGTAGATTCCGCTTCTGCGTCCTCTTCGTCGTGTTTTCGACCAATCATTTCCAAAAACGAGAAGCCATTTTCCGATTTTTTGCCTTCCGATAGTTCTTTAAGCTGAAAAAACAACCGAGAAATTATTATGAAAAGTAAGTTTTCACAAAAAAAGAAATCTGAAAGTCCCGAGCTCATTTAAAGTAGCCATGTGGGAAAATGAGGTTGTTTTTTTTTTATTTCAAAAGAAAAAAATTACGTGGAAATGTTTTCAAATTGACGGAACCAATGAGTAACAGAAACATGCGCCTTTAAAAAAAACAATCCCCATTCGAAAATAAATTTTTAAAATTCTCATCATCAATCTTTATATGTTCCTTTGAAATAGAATAGCGAACCTCTGTGGAAAACTTCTCATCGAGCTCATAAAAAATCTCCTTCTTTTCGCATTCCTCTTCCCCAGATCGTTCCTCTTCTTCCTCTTGCTCTTCCTCATCAGCATCCTCATCGTTTTGACCCGCATCTTCCTCTTTCTTCTTCTTTTTCTCCTGTTTTTCTCCAAATTGCTTCATCCAAGCAACATGTTCCTCATTCAAAGGGTCAAATCTACACAAAAAAAACATTTGGTGATGAACAAAATGCAAAAATTTTCATTAGAAACCTTGTAAAGGGTCTCGCAACGCTTCCATCTATTTTTTTCTTCGATTTGCTATCATCGCCAATCGATTTGCCGAGAATTTTCGATAACAATTCTCTATTCTTCTCTTTTTCCATGCGAATTTCCTGGAAAAAAATGATGAAAACTCGAGAAAATTTCCGAATTTACATTTCGCTCATCATCAACGGCTTCATCCGCCTCTGATTCATCAGATTCCGCAAATTTATCGTCCATTTTGAATCGTGGATCATTATTAAATCGAGTTTCAAGCTTCATCAGCTTCTCGCCTGAAACGGTTTCTCATCGAAATGATTTCAAGCCAAACATTTCCAACCTTTGACACCCGAATGCCGATTTTTTATCAACAATTCCTCCTCCTCCTTCCCTTCCTCTCCTTCCTCATCATCGCTATCGAATAACTTCGGCTTCTTCGGTGCTTTCTCAACCGCCTCCTGCTCCTCATCGCTATCGTCGTCAAAAACGATCCGCTTCGACGATTTCTTATCGACATTTGCAATATCTTCAGCAATCTGTTTCTCTCTCAATTTTTGGCGTTCAATTCGCTCGCGAATTGCTGCCCGCCGAGCCGCCTCCGATTTCCGACGGCGTTCTTCATCCTCTACAGAATTCGTTTCCATACTGAAACTATAAAACATTGTATACGGCTAAAATGAATTTCGACTTTCGATTACATGAGATCAATGAATATTAAAAATTTATGATTGACTGAATATTATACACTACAATTCTCATTGCCTCAAAACGCATGGGGCAAAAGCCAATAATTTCTCAAATTTAGTTCAGTCGTTTGAAGCCGACAACATACTCCCTTTTAGGAGTCAATAAATAATTTTTCCTAGAAAGTACATAGCAATTGGGGGAATCTAATTCAATATCAACATCATTTCATCTCTTTTAAAGTGGTTTTAAGTTTTTTTTTTTCACAAAATCCATCTGCGGACAATTTCTGCCGTAAAATACATACAAAAAACCTCCAATTTGTTATTCTTTAATGAATGTTTTTTTCCAAAAAAATATTTAAAAGCGCTCAAAAACGCATAAAAACATGAATAAACACCAAAAATCTCGGCGAGATCATTTATTCATTCCAAAGAGAAATGTGAAACAATCGAAGAAAAAAGGAAAGAAAGAGAGAAAGAAAGAAAGGAAAATGGGGGGAAACAATCATAAAACAATGCAATGTTGGAGGAAGGGGAAATAAAAACTCAACAATACAAATAATTGGCATAATAAAAAAATAAAAATAAAGTAAATAGTCAATAATAAAAAATAAAAATAAAATAAAATTGCTTATTAGTTTATTATTCTCCAAGCAACGTCCGTTTGATCGTTTCCAAATCCTCCATCTGAATCTGATTCGTTTCCACAAGCCGCTCGCCAATATAAAGAATCTCCGTCAGGAATGTTCTAGCATACTTCTGATCATCTTCAGACATGTCGTACGCCTTTTCAGCGCCCTCGCGCAATTTTCCGCTATTCTTCTCCAAAACCTCGTAGAATTTCGCAATCCAACTCTAAAAATCGAAATTCACTCAAATATTGATCGATGTTTCGCTTTAATACTAACCTGAATCTGATTATGCCGATTAAGCTGTGCGAGAAGCGTATCGCATCGCGCCTCAATCTGATCCTCATCAGTGTCGATTTGCCTCGAAAACTTCTGAGTTATCCATTGCGCCAACATTATCCGTACGAGTCTATACGACAATTGCTTGTGTCGGCATCGAATCGCCTCCATCTCAACTTGAGCGCGAGCGTGATCACTCTCGACCTTCTCGATGCGATTGAACAACGAGGTCAGCGCGTCCTTGACAACCTTCTGCTCGGCATTCTGAGCCTTCTGCCGCTCAAGAAGCTCCTCCCATCCGCGCACAACCACCGGAAGCATTTTGTTCGGCGACGGATTCTCAGCGATCGCCTGCCTCCACACCTTCTCGTCAACTCCTCTCGGCACCGTCTCAAGATATCGCTCTTTCTGCGCTTTCGACATTCCCACTTTCGGTAGAACGCGCTTCTTATCAACTCTCAACTGTGTTTCGAGTTGCGCCAATTTTGGACCGTCATTCAAAACCTGCGCCAATTTTAGAGCCTCCACAACGAAGCCTCCCTCCTTCACGATAATTGCAATCTGAACAATGGATTGGTTACTAATTACACATGCTAATTATTTAATCACCTCGGTAAATCCTCCCGGAAGTGATCGTAATGTTGTTCCCGGCGCATACTGCACCTGAATATTCGGCTGATTACCAAGAATATTTGCAATCGCTTCAAGAATTTTCGCCTTTCGCTCTTCAGTGTTTATCCTAGAAAAAATCATTTCAAATACGGTCGATGTTTCAACAATTGTCTTACTCATGAAGCTCATATTTAATCGCCAATGTCACAATTCCTTCATCGTTCGTGTGCTCAGAAATCTTGTTATATCCGATTCCAACGAATTTCTCAAAGAAATTATCGGTCATGTCGAACGTCTGAATCTGATTGTTCTCCTTGTATGGTGCTTTTCCAACACCGAGAGCCGCTGCAGCCTAGAATCAAATCAATTTAAATCTGGGTTTTCATCAATGTATCCGACAAACCTGATTCAATTTTGCGATAAACTTGTCATTATCAGTTCCGGTGATTTGCGGATGAGCAACAGCTTTCACAAATGGATGATAGTTCTGGAAAAGAAAAATTAAATTCAAGAATTTTTCGGGAATAATCAATTACCGTAACAACTTGCTGCTGGGATGAGACCTGTTGTTGTTGTTGTTGCTGCTGCTGGGTCGAACCAAACAATCCGCCACCGGTCGCTGGCTTTGAGAATAGCGATCCAGTAGCCGTCGAGGTAGATCCGAACAGCGAAGTGCCTCCAGTAGTAGATGATGCTGAAAATAGTCAAAACTATAATAAGAGTCAAAATCATCAAATATAATATACAAAATGTCATCCCAGTTAATTGAGAGGGTCGTTGGGTGGGTGTTGGGGGTGGGGCGGACACAATCACAGTCGGAATCGGCCCTCCATTTCCATGCATTACGAGAGTGTGGACTTGCTGTTGCTGAACCTGAGGAGCAGGTTGCGACTGAATCTGGATCGCCGGCGGAATCGGCTTTTGAATCACAGGAGCCGCAAATGGATTGGACACGTCCGGAACCGAATGCTTGTTGGGCAAACACTCCGCTGACGACGCCTTTTTCGGCGCCGGCGGTTCCGGTGTCGGTTCAACGACAACTGCGCGAATTCCGCTTCCCGGATCGCCAGCAGCCATCGACGTGATCGGCGGTGGCGAGAATTGAAGTGCTTTCGCGATATCCGCATCTGCTTCGACGGCGTTGTTGAAACTTTTGGCTAAGAACGCCGACATTTCGGGTGTGAATGACGAGAAGCCGAACGAATCATCGATGGGCATCAGCGTCGGATGAACAGCGTCACGTCGGCGAAGTGCCACTTTGGCAGGTGGTCGCGGAGATCCGCCTCGTGCCGTTGATTCGCTCGGCGGAATTTTGTCGCTCTGTCCGCTCATTCTTGATGTTTGGGGTCGTTGAACGGCGTCGTCTTCGTGGAGCGAGGCGTGCGTGGACTGATGAAAATCCTCTTCCATGCATTTATTGAAAATTTCAACGAAGCGCCGAGTGTTAGATCAAATAGTCCAAGGATTGTGAACGGTAGATCAAATACAATATATTTAGTGGGACTTTCGAATATACAATAGAAACAACCCCAATTTCTGTCATTTTTATGTTTTTTTTTGCAAACTTACTAGTTGACGTTCCAAAAAGCGATCCACCAGGGGTGGTGCTCGTTGTAGTCGTCGTACCGAACAAACTCGGAGTCGCTGTGCTTGTCCCCGCGCGTTTTGTAAGAAGCGACGAGCCTGCTGGAGATCCTCCGAACAGCGTTCCGGTAGCGGCTTTCGTCGTTGTCGAGCCAAACAACGACGGAGTTGAGGCTTGTGTCGTCGTCGTCGTTCCGAACAACGATGGAGTTGAAGATGCTTGGGTTGTGGAGCCAAACAGCGGTTTCGATGGTGTTCTGAAATTGACTTTTAGTTGAAATTTGTTAGCCTTCTAATGATCAACTCACGAGGAACCAAATAACGATGGACTTGTAGTCGATGTGGTCGCCGCTGAAGTAGTAGATGGAAACGTGAATCCACTAGTACCAGTAGTTGACCCGAAAAGACTCATTTTCTGCAATAAACGTTCTTTGAAGGATTATAAAGAACCAGAGTAGAAAACTGAGCAACACGGAATGCGTCTGAGACACATTATGATATAATTGGTGGGCTGAGCATGGCGATGCGGCAGGTGCGAACCATTTCGCACCGCCCACTGCTCATAGGAAGTTTCTGCATGTCTAAAACTCTTTGAGAATTGTGTTTTTTCGCACCTCTTGTTATTCGAGACGACCGAAAAAATGTGTTGACAGAAATTACTTATGGGATTATGGGAAAATCGCAGATTCTTGACGATTGAATGTGTTAGACTTTGAAGAGAATAATGAGAAAATGAAGGTTTTAGAATAATGCGATACACTTCAACACATTCTATGAAGCTTGAGAGTCATAAGAAAATAATAAAATTCGAAATGTTGAATTAAAAACTAAAATGAGCAAAACTTCGATGAATTTTTAATTCAAAATACTAATGAAATTTATTATTTTCGTTTATTGCTATATATTCCACCAGCTATTCCGTTTCTCAATGAAGGAAGTTGTCAAAAATTTTAAAATTCAATCAAAAAAATGAAAAAGAAAAAATTGCTCGTCGATGGGGCGCGTTTGCTGCATGGCCGCGAATTCCAAGGCCATACCGGAATAACAACGCGCTATCAATTCAAACGTTTCTTGGCGCGCAATTAGCTGTTCGCTAGCAGATGGCAAACACCCGCTCGAAAATGGCCGTAAGTTTGATTTTTGATTTTTTTTTTCATTCAACAGGAATATCTCAGACTCAAGCCAACGAAGCTGCACAGTCGGTGCCATCGCCGGTCAGACATATTCGACCTAGCCGAATGGTTAAAGCTCCAAGAGCCAAAAATGAGCAGAATTCGAATAAAGACACAATGGAAATCGTCGAGAATTGTCTCCATGATAAACGAGAGACGATAGTTGAAAACGATTTGTACCCAATTGAATTAATACGAGATATTAGTCTGGAAATCCGGCGGAATTATATAGATGTCTCTAAACAACTCAACGAGAGTATTAAAGAAGAACTTCAGGTTTGGCAATTGAAAGAAAATATCGTTCAAATTTTTTCTTATTCAGAGTGACGTCACGGCACTTATAAACCAGAAACCCGAGTTCTTCAAAGGCCCCCCTCGACCACCATTCACAATTTACCGAAAAAAAGGACGTCAGTCCGATTCAGACCATTATGTGACGCCTGTGTGTCTTCCGTCTACCGACGGCTTCCCAGTCATGTCCTATTGGGTTCACGTCGAGAGCAATATACGAGGAGAGGAAAGCTTGCGACTAACCCATATGCCTTATTTGGACGAAGATCAGAATGATGATGATATATGCGAATCCATATTTAAATTATTTGAAGAGGTTTTTTTTAAACTACCTTTAAAAAATTATTAATCGACTTTTGTTTCAAGGGAATTCACGGATACTCCGAAAACTGGCGATATATGAATGATTGGCTTTTGTACGAAGTGTTCAATCGCGTTTTTCAAAAATACCAAAAAGATCGACGCGATGAATTCCTCTTCGCCTTTTATCAATTATTCCCTAACAAATACTCAAAATCTCAGCTTCCATTTGCGTTCGTTTGTTCTTTTTTCTTTCATTGAATTTTTCTCTTCAATTTCAGGTATGAAGAACTAATAGAAAAATGGAGAACTGGTGTGAAGAAGGTCATAACCGAGGTAAAATTTTCGAAAATTTGATTTGTTTTTAAAAAATATTCCTTTCACAGTTTGTTTTTTTTTTGTTATTTTTCAAAGTTTTGAAAATTTTAGTATTTCAATACAACACAAAAACTTTAAACCTACTGAAATTTGATTATGAATTAGTTTAAACAAAAGAAAAAACTAATCCGAGATGTTCATAGGAATTTTAGTTTTTTTAAACGAAATCTGCACACTTAAAAGGTTCATTGATTTCCAAAAATATATATATACAGTAATTCAAGGCGCATACATTCCTACCATGCTTTGTATGAATTTTTTAGGGACTCCAGTTGAACAAGTTTTCATACCCGCCATTGGCGGCTCTTGATCCAAACTCCATCGAAGAGATGAACTGCTTACAATGCATCACATTCGATTGTCCAGCTCATGGTGAACACTTCTAACGATTCCGTAAATAATTTCATTTTTTTTCAGGATTCAATCCGTTGGCTCCGGAAAGATTCCAATCTGGCGCATGGATTCGCGCGATACTCCCACTTCCCTCGAGCAATTCTAAAAATGCTGCAAAATGTGGCGACAAGTGCTATAAGACACTTGAGCGAAAGGTAGACGCTTAAAAAAAAAAACAAATTATTATTGTGTGATTTTTAGAAAGTTTTCGAAATTCTCGGCATTGGCGATAAGCCCGGCGAAAAGCTGGACGTCCATTTCGAGAAGCATGAATTGGTTAGATGTTCGGAGGAACGCGGAAGCACATTTATTACCACATTTTCGTATACGGGAGAGGTGTGAATCTCAAAAATTCTCAACATTCCTTTCATTTTGTTGTTCGTCAGACCGCCGTCGATTTTTGTGAATTCGTGAAGGCGTTCAACAGCGGCGAAAAGCTCTACACATGCTTACAAGCTTATGAGCTGGTTCTGGGCTTCTGCCGATTCCCGTCCGAGCAGAGACTATTTGCAGACAAACCCAAGATAAAAGTGTAAGATGCTTTTTTTTTTCGATAATTCCCAAAAATGTGATGTTTAGGCCCGCCACACAAATGCAAAGAATGTTTCGTCATCAGACGTGGTCGAATGGTATTGGAAAGGTTTGTTGTCAGTATCCGATGTGACATCCTGATTGTAGTCGTTTCAGATCGAAAATGTCCATCGGCTGATTCCATGCGATCACGAGGGGCCATGCGATAAGCGAAACGTAAAATGCACATGTCGCAGGAATAAAGTTTGCACGAAATTCTGTGGTTGCGAAGATACGTGTCGAATGAAGTTCCCAGGATGTCGATGCGCACCAGGTAATGAATTTATTGTTGAAAAAGTAGTGCGAACTCAGAGATGTGCGGGAAAGTGCTTTCGGGCAAAAAAAAAAACATTTTTTTCGGTTGAAAAATCCGGAAAATCTGTTATCGATTAATTCAGCCAATTTTTTTGTCACAAAGATGATTAAAAAAACACATTAGTCCCTGAAGTTGGTAATTGTAAAAAAAACGAATGAACCTCTTAATTCAAAAATTTAAAAAAAAATCTTGATCGCTGCTTAATATTGGCAAGTTTCCCGCAAATCTCTGCTGTGAATATAGACGATACCAAAATTTAATGGCACTATGCGGGTTTTGGAAAGAAAATTCGAAAAAATTTAAAAAAAAATCAGTTTTTCTTTGCAAGTTTCTTTTTGGTTTGATTTTGTGCCTTCAATTTTGATTGTTTAAAGGCGCCCGCTTTACTTTCAATTAAAACCAAATTTTCAGGACAATGTCGTACCAAACAATGCCAATGCTTTTTTGCCAAATGGGAATGTGATCCAGCAATTTGTAAAACTTGTAGATGCGGTAAGAAATTTATTATCATCACAAGAAAAAAAAACGAGAACCCAGACTAATTTTGGACCATTGTATTATTTCGGGCGCTAATTCAAATTTCGATTGATTCAGTGGGAATTTGGGTACTGTACTTTGGATAACCTAAACTTGCAGATTCTGTGAATATCAATGATAAATCGGTGTGTCGCAACATGTCGATAACTCGCGGAGCCCAAAAGAAAATCAAGGTGATGACGTCACAAGTCGCCGGTTGGGGTGCGTTCATCATGGAAAACGCCGAGAAGGTAGTTTTGTTGGGAACTCATCGTAGCTTAATATCTTATTCTATTAGGGCGACTTCATATCGGAATACACGGGTGAATTGGTGTCGTCGCAAGAATGCGAGCGACGCGGAAATATATACGACAAATTCAAAACGAGCTACATATTTGGTGAGTTTTGATGCGATTTGCCTTCAAAATTGAGCAATCGCTTTTAGCACTCAATCGCGAGCAGGGAATCGACGCGAACAATATGGGAAATATGATTCGATTCGCGAATCACTCTGATAAGGACAGCAATTGTTATGCGAAGGTGGCGTTTTTTTTTTAACAACGCGTTGAGACCTTATTTCAAGGCGCATTTCGTTTCAGATTATTCTTGTGAATGGCGAGCATCGCATTGGAATTTTCGCGCGCAAAGATTTGAAGTACGGCGATGAGCTCTTGTTCGATTACAGCTACAACATGAAGCAGAAAATGATGTATGTTTCGAACGATCGATTCGGCAAGAAGATGAAGTCAAACGGGAAGAGGAGTGCGAAGAAGGAAAATGAAAGTGATGAAGGCTCCGATGAGGAAAATGACGAAGATGAAGAAGAAGAGGAGGAGGAGGAAGAGGAGGAATTGGAAGAGGATGAGCTTGAGGATGAAGAAGAGGAGGAAGATGATGAAGAGGAGAAGGATGTCGACAAGACAACAAAAACATTATCCGGTGAGCTCGATTCTGTGGTTGAATTTCAATCGAAAAGTGTAGAAATTTCTGTTAAAGGAACGGCGAAGCGGCGAAAAATTGAAGAGACGAAAAGCAGGAGGGCGCGTAATTGAAGACATTTTCTCACATATTGGAAAAAACAACGAAACTGATCTCGACATTACCATACATTTTACTAATTCATATAAATTCTTGAAAAGTTCATTTCGGTTTCAATAGTAGGTTTCCTTGTAAATATAACCGTTGGGGAATTCGCGAACGCAGTATCGCCGAAGCTCGTCGTAGAGCACAATAATGAAAGCGAATGGAAGAGCAAGGAAACCGACTTCGATTCTGCAATGTTGCGATCGATGGAAGGATTCGACGAGAAGCGTACCTGAATGGCTGGACTCCCAACACAGTGTTAACCAGTGGAGTGTTGAGGACAAATGTGCACAAGAAGCAAGTGAAGATGACTGAAGTGTTGAGCACTTGATTCCTGCAATGCATTTTGTCTCGATTTGTTTTAAAACGCATGAGTATTTTTTATTCAAAAAATTGGGCCCCTTTCAAAAGAATTTATTGAAAGTTGTTGTCATTGGGCAGACTTTCGAATGGACGTTCAAAAACTGTCCAACTTGACAATTTTTTGCATATAACAATTCAAAATTTTCAATTTTCTTCATTTTAAAATCATTTTTGGGTTCAATATGCTCCATTTTAAAATTGCAAACATATTTTCAATATTTTCGTGGAACCTTAACAAAATGAAAACCAGTGGTTCTGTTATCTACAGTTACCAAATAATGGGTATCAATTATTAATCTATTCTATGCAACGGGGAATTTCGATTTTTGTGAGAGAAACGAAGATTTGCAAAAAAGGCATCACGTACTCAACTCCTTGCATGATAAGCGAATTTTTGCGAGTTTTCGACGCGAACAAATCCGCCCATTGTGTGACGACAATTGTGAAGAAGAACGTTCCGTAGCAACACGATTCCAATGCCTTTCGATCCTCATAACTCTGCAAAAATCGATATTAGCAATATTTGGGCAGACAATAACGAGTTGCCCATTGCTGGCCAAAACTGTCTTCGAGGTCGTTGATGTGCCGATTCTCCCACATCTCGCTGATTCCGAGAAGATCCCACGGCAGCCATCCATATGACATCATGAGAACTGAAACAAAACGAAAACGCATTGATCCGATGGCAATAATCGCATACCAAAGTATGTTGTGAATCCCGCGCACGCCTGAATCGTTCCAATTTGCATATACGAGAACATGACGAGTCGCTTATTGACGAGTTTGTCGTGTTGCGGATTTCTTGGAGCTCGCTGCATAATATCGCTCTCCGGCACTTCATAAGCATAAGAAATCGCCGGCCACTAGAAATATTTTAAAGGGATTGTTCCCGAAAAAAAAAATAAAGTCAATTACCAAATCCGTTCCCAAGTCAATCATCAAAATGGCAACGATCGACATTGGAAGTGGAAGACCCAGAAGAACGTAGGACATGAATGGAGTAATCTCTTTAATTTGCATCAATTTTGATAAAATTGCAATTAAAAAAAAACCTGGAATATTGCTTGTCAATGTATACGCTATCGATTTCTTCAAATTATCAAAGATCAGTCGTCCTTCTTCCACACCAGTCACAATTGAGGCGAAATTGTCATTGAGTAGAATCATGTCGGCCGCTTGTTTCGACACATCCGTTCCCGCGATTCCCATAGCGATTCCGATGTCGGCCTTGCGAAGAGCCGGAGCATCATTGACACCGTCGCCGGTTACACCGACAACGTTGTTCGCATTCTGGAACGCTTCGACGATCTGGAGCTTCTGAGCCGGCGACGTTCGTGCGAAGACGATCTGAATACAAGCATTAGAGAAATTCTTAAAATTATTTGTAAGGACCTTTTCATGAAATGCAATTGTTTACTATTTTTAAAACATTTTTTATTGCATGAATAGGTCCTTTAAGAAATTACTTGATGATAATTGGTGACAATCGTGTGAAGAGTTCTCGCCGACATTGTGCTCAACTGCTCCCCATGAACAACAATGGCATTTGTCTTCTTCAGACGGCCCTTCCCGTACACTTCGTCATTGGCAGGATCACAATTAGGATCTTCTTTGATAACTTCCGTAACCTTGATCAAAAACTTATACGAGAAATTTTGCTAACTCCTACGTCTTCTCCAACTTCGATGATGTGAACTTGTTGAGCAATCGCTTTCGCGGTGATCGGGTGATCGCCGGTGACCATGACAACTCGAATTCCAGCATTCTGACAAACGCGAACCGCTTGCGGAACTCCCGGACGAGGTGGGTCAATCATGGAAATCAAACCGAGGAAACGAAGATCTGGAGACAAAAACAAATTATTTCGAAAAATCGATAATGAAAATCGCACTTTTCAAAGGGAAATTAATATTTTCAGTGTCAAATTGAAATCCGATTGGATACTTGTTCAAATTGAGCTCAAGATCGCAAAATCCGAGTACACGCTCGCCGTAGGATCCAAGTTTTTCATAAGCCCGCTGAAATTGGCGTTCGAACCGCTTCGAGACGTTAAGCGTTTCGCCGTTGCTATAATACATTGTGCACAATTTGAGAATCTTCTCTGGTGCTCCTTTCATCACAAGAACATTTTTGCCGTCAATCGGATGAATCGAAACTTGGAATTTGGTGCTCGAATTGAATGGAATCTCGGCAAGCTTCGGACGAGTTTTGCGGTAGTCGTCAACGCCGCCATCGCCTCGAATCATCTCGCAGTAGCGCATTATAGCAACTTCAGATGCATCTCCATTTACCGTTCGTTTTGCAATTGGAACATCAAATTCGGGTGTCTAAAATGTATTTATTTCAGAAAAAAATTGAAAAACCCACCCGGAAATGAGCCCGACTGCATAATGTGGCACATCGCATCAAAGTTTCATAACCAGGCTTTCCCACATATTTCTTTTCGCCTCTATAGGTCTCGTTTGGCGGCAGTAACTCAGCATCGTAAATATTTCCATCAAACCTGAAAATAATCTTCTAAAATTTATATTTCGAAAGGAAAAAGAAAATTCAAAAAAAGAAGAAGAGGGTGAATTTTTTCGTCGCGTGTTCACACAGTTAGTACTACAGTACCAGTGTATAAAAAACAATTTGAAACAATTTTTCGAAAATATTAAACAGTTTTCTACCATAAATGTGTAACTGTCATTCGGTTCTGCGTCAAAGTTCCAGTTTTGTCCGAGCAGATTGTTGATGTCGATCCAAGCGTCTCAACAGCTTCCAAATTTTTGACAAGACAAAACTTTTTGCGCATTTTCACCGCAGTAAGTGTGAGGCTGACCTGAAATTGAAAATTTTCAATAATTGGTATTTTTGAATATATTTTCGTACCGTAACAGTCGGCACAATTCCTTCAGGCACATTCGCAACGACAATTCCCATAAAGAAGACAATCGCTTTCAAAAGCGGATACTCGTAAACGATGGCCAAAACGAAAAAGGCGATTCCAACCGTAAACGCGACGATCGAAATAATTTTGATGAAATGCGAAATTTCCTTTGCTAGTGGTGTTGGTCCCGAGTCGACTTGTGTCGTGAGGGCCGCAATTCGACCAACGACGGTTCGGTCGCCAGTCAGCACCACAATCCCTTCGCCGGACCCTTCCAGAACATTCGTGCTGTAATTGCAGCAATTTTAGGCATGAGTTCAATCGAATTTTACCTGAAAAGGCACAAATTTTTGGTTTCCAACGGGTTTTTGCTTGTGAAGTTCGTGTTCCTCGTTTGCGGCTCCGATTCTCCGGTCAGCGACGAGTTGTCGACTTTGAGGCCGCGCGCGAGGGTGACGCGCAAATCCGCCGGCACCTTGTCGCCGCCACGAAATCGCACCAAATCGCCAACCACCAAATCTTTGACTTCAATCTCTTTGGTGACGCCGCCACGCACCACCAATGTTTTTGGTGGGATCATATTGGCGAACGAGTCCATCAGATTTCCACTCTTCCGGTCTTGATAGAAATCGAAAAGTCCGGTGATTGTGACGACGCACGCCAATATGATGGCCATATACATCTGAAAAATGGTGAATTTCAGATTTTATTTTATTTAGTGTGGGGGAAAAAAGAGTTTACATTATCTTTTGGAATTTCTTCGTCCTTTTCGCTCATCGACATATCCATTCCATAGCCGATGGCCGACGCAATTGCGGCGCACCATAAAAGGAAATTGAAGCCGCCGAATACCGATTTGCACAATTTCAGCCATTTTGGCGTCGTTTTTGGCGGTGTCAGCGCGTTCGGCCCATCGCGCTTCAATCGATTCGCCGCTTCGGCTTCAGATATGCCCTGCAAAAAGGTGAACTCAAGTGGGGGAATTGAACTCGCGACCATCTGCGCGCAAAATTTATCCATCCGCTTCTACTTCTATTATCATCGTGTGGTAAGTGTGGGATGCCATTGGGACCCATACGACCTGTTGCTGGTGAGGTTCTATGAGGACCCCCATGGATGTACAGGGTGCGAAAATACACCCTACGGGTGCATCACTTTGGCGCAAGCTCATAGTGCACTGTCGCATTTTTTTTAATACAAAATTTGGAAAAAGGGTAATTAAAACACGCTGAAAAATAAAAAAATAAAATTGGCTCATGAAAAATACGTCGGCGTCTTCCAGAAGGCTTCAAACTTGTGTTTCCATAATTATGGACCACCTTGTATTTGGCTCGCTATGAGCCATTGCTTCTTCTATTAGTGTATTTATTTTTATTGTATCAAATTAAAGGTTTAATTACCCAAATTTGAGGTGTCAAATTAGAACACTCAAGGGGAACCCAAAGTCAACTTTATCATAAGATTTTAAAATTTTCGAATCCGATTTATTCTAATTTTTCAATTCAGAAACAATCAGGGCGGATTCTTTATCTAGTAAGTCACAAGAAATATTCAGAGTTCAATCGAAATTTTGCGAATTCCAATCAGCCCTTAATAGGGTCATCATTTATATTGGTTTTATTTTTAATAAAGATTTTTTTTCCAACAAGTCTTTTGAATAAAATCATAGATCAACACAGCTGGTTTTCAATATTACCTGTGTTTCTGAAGTTTTATAACGATTCAATAGTACATTCAATGGTATTTCATGATCATCCTGAACCGTATTATTAGTATAATTCACCGCAAACGACTACCATACAATAACTATATCCTTTTTGAGATCATTCAGCGATTTATTGGGTTTTTTCTTGCAAAATCCCATCGCCGCACACGATTTTATACAAGTACAGTCGTCCGAAATGAGTCAACACAAGGCGCAATGTTTCACGCGCGATTTCGTGATGATAAAATGATTGACGAATCCAACTCGAAACACGATCAAATGTCAATTTGCTCATTTCCTTGGGTTGATTTTTAAAAGTGAGTTGGTTTTTTTTTATTAATGAATTTGAAACTTTATTTAAAATAATTAAAAATTGTGCAGTTTGGTGGCAGAGCCTCACAATTCCCAAAGTTATATGGCGCTAGTGAGTTGATCAGCGTCGGCCTAATGGTGCAGTGGGGTGGTGCGCGGTTTCGGCGTTTCACTGATTAAGCGCGACGCAAGCATAATGGAAGTATTGTGGGAAATCTGTGGAACGGAAGCATAATGCTTCCATATAGGAAGCATAATGTAATTCTTAGTGGCTGTGGAAGAAATATGGGACGAATATGGATGGAATGAAAACGGGATGAATATGCTTCCGGTGTTTGCGAGCCGTGGAACGAATATGGATGAAATATGGATAAAATAATCATATATCATTACACATTATACAATTGGCGTCTGGACGGCAGACCAAGACAATTTCTAGAAAAATCAATACAAAAAACTTATGCTATCATATAAACAATGAAAATTTGAAAATTACATGATACACAACATACGAAATTTAGCTTCTACCATTTAATGACTTATGCTACTCAGATTTATGTTAATTCAGTCAACTGTTCCTTACTTTGTTTAAAGATTGCCAACTACAATTTAGTCGTATTAATATATTTTTGCCGGTTTTTCCGAAATTGGCATCGCAAACTACTCACAATTTGCTCCAAACTGGTAGCAGACGCGCGTAGAAGAGGCGTGCCGCAGCATTGCAAAACCGTGCGCCGCTTTGCACAATGCGGCCACGCCTCACATTTTCGAAATTCGTTTTCAAAATTTTTGTCCTTTTGCTTTTTCTCAATGAATTTTCAAGATTTTTTGTGTTTTTTTTGTCAAAAATTAAAGAATTTTTTTCAAAATTAAAGGAAAAATGTTTTTAAAAAATAAAGGAAAAATTTTCATGTTTATCATCAAAATCGAAACCAAAAATAAATTGATAGCATTCGAAAATTTTAAAATCGATACGATGTTTTCAAATCGTTTCCGACACTTTTAAAATCGAATTTAAATATTTTCTCAATCGAATTGTGTTTAATTTCTCATCGAATCCGTTTTATTTTTATTTACTTTAACATATTTTTTATTATCGCTCGCTTTTTTCTTTTAATAAAACATAATGTTTTGAAATTTTTTACAGATGAAGACAAGATCGAGAGTGTTGTCAGATATAACTGAAACTGCTCTAGAAGTCAATAACAAAGAACCAGAAGTCCCTAACATGGAACCAAGTTCGCTCGACACTTCAGATCCAGATAGTCCAATTTACTCGCCAACTCAGCAAAAAAATTTTTCTCCACAGTCCTCACAAACAACAAAATCAACGCCAATTCCTAAACCTTCGTACGCCCAATTTGTAAGTTGTTATCATCAAAAATTGGCCTGTTCGACTCCAGAAATGGTTTCAATTATAAAAATATGCGCAATGAAGTCTTTATAAAGTACTTCCTAAGTTTAAAGCTTGTTGATTATTTGGTTCCAATCAGGGCTGTGCGGCAATGGAATTGCCGATTGCCGAAATTGCCGGTTTTTCAAATTGCCGAAGAAAATTTCGATCGGTAATTTGCCATTAGCCGAATCGCCGAAATTTCCGATTGCCGTACAGCCTTCGTACCAATATCATTCAGTGGCATTTATCTTTTTAAGTGGGGCTCTAGTACAGAAGTCGCCAGACGCCGACTATATAAAGATCCTATACTTTATTGCAAATATCTATATTACAGATGTTCTTATCCATGGCTTTGGGCAACAACCGACAAATGACTTCAAAGCGAAAGCATTACGCATGGTTCGAGAAGTCATGGATAATCTTCTGTAAGATTTTGAACTATGACTATTAATTTATTTACTTGATTAAGCGATAGAATGCGCCAACGACTTCAAAGGAAATTTGGTGTAGCGCCGGAAGCGCTCGCGGCGCAATTAAGGAAGCTGCTTGATTCTACCAGCAACCCTCAGATGTGAGTATTCATATGTCTTTGAAATTTTAACCAAAATGCCTTTTTGCTTCAAATTTTGGAGTTGTTCTTTCTTCCGCCAATTCACTTTTTATTTTGTGCACTAAAGGGTTTCCAAAAATGCAATAAAAATAAATTATTTTTATTTTTAAGAAAATTATTGATGTAAAAAGACTGATTGTATTTTCTCGAAAAAATTAGTTTACGTAACAATGGTTTACAAGTTTTTCAAATTAATAGGCCCATTATAATAGAAGTGTAGCGACTAGGAAAAGTGGAGAAAAGGTAAAAATTCGATAACGGTTTCTTTCTACAAGCGTATATTTGCGAAAAAAGGATAGGTTAAATGTGCATTAGGACTTTTGCCTAATTTCTTAGCAATAGTTGTTGTTTTTAAAAATATCATAACACGGCTTTTTAACCAAGTGTGAACGATATGAATTCTACTTATTACAGCGTCCCGCTCGATGTCAGTACTGACAATGATTCGAATAGTTCGGCAGTTGCCAGTAACTAATGGTTTGATTATATCTTAATTGAAATTCATTTCATTGTTGTTTTTTTTTTATTTTAAATTAAATAAATGTGTTAATATGAAATAAATTTTGAATACAGCAATCAAATTGTTTTCTTATTTTCCCATATGGAAGGCATACGGCTCATTCCATATACGAAACACGCGGTTCCGCAAAAAAAATGCTTCCATTATGCTTCCATATAACTTGCATATAAGATTCCTATGATATCCACAGCCGTTCCATTATGCTTCCATTGTGCCTATGCCGCCGTTTATCTGTGTTATGAGTTCTTGATCGAGCCCTCATTTCATAATATGGCGGTTTTGCAGAAAAATTTTTCATTTTCAGCATTCATGTTAAGCATGTCAAATGAGAAAAAACAGGCCACTTTGTCTGAATCGGATTATAGCGATGAGAGCGTAAAATCACAAATTCCGAAAAATTTTCAATGAAAATTTCAGCAAAACACAGAAAATGACAATAATAAAGTGAGGAAGTCGTCGAAGAAAATCGAGGTTTGCCACCAAAAATATTTGAAATTGCATTTTTTGAATTTGGCGATTTTTAGCTAGTTTTCGGCGAACAACTCGAAGATGATTATATTAATATGTTTTGCGATAAACTTCAAGCGGTTTGTCCGAAAAAAATCGACGGATTTTTGGCAATTCAATTTATAATGGTACGCTGTTTCTCGAAAAGCAAAAATTGGCGAATTTCGAATTCATATTACAGTGTGAGCCGGAAAACGTCAAAACTCACATTTCTGGAAAGAACGAAGCGCTTCAAGTGCTCTATGATCGAGGAAGAGCCCACTATCTGTTGACCCAGTAATTGATGGTCCCTAACATTTCCAACCAGTGACGCGCGGCATTTCAGTTACAATCCAACTCATGGCCGCGTCGAAATATTCGATAGTCTTCAATCATGGCATGATGATGAAACTCCAACGGTGCGAATCATTTATCAATTTCATCTGCCGACCAATTTGCGGGTTTCAGCTTCCCAATGAGATATGCGTGAACATTCGAACCTTATATGGGCACCTCTACACCGATTCGATCGGTTTGCTGTTCGACAAACGCTATGAGAGGCAGGTAGTGGCGAAACCCGCGAAATGTCGGTGACACGAGACACCCTTCAGCACGACGACTTCTCATGCGGCTATCGGTGCATCGGCGCGATAGTGGACTTGGCGCGCGGCGAGAATCCGGCCGGCAAACTCTACAGCCGCCATTACATCCATTCGTTCATTCAGCGGATCCTCAACGATCCGCGACCGTGCTGGTCGACGTTCGTCGACGCGAAATTGACATTTGGGTACGCCTATCGTCTCGCATTATTTTTTCGTTTTGCGTTCAGAGAGAAGCCCACAACGAGCGCGGTTGGCGGCGCGATTCGAATGGAGCTTGTGCTCCATTCGACGCCTTCAACGACGTCGTCATCGTCGGCGTCGACATCGTCGATTGTGGTGTAAGTTGATTCGCGCGTGCCATCAATATCATCTGCGGACAATTTTCGAGTTTTTGTTTAAGGTCTTCCGATGGCGCGTCGACGGCAAAATCGTTGTCATCTGTCGACGAGAACAACAATGAAGACGAAAGGGTATTCTGAATAGGCGGTTGACTCAAGAATCTTGAATTTCAGAACGACGCTGGCCGAGAAGCTGAAATTGATGGTTCGGAAGATGTCGAAGAGAAGCCGACGCCGATTGAAGATGGATATTTGTGGCCCCGTCGCGAAATGTTCGCGTTGAATTCGCTGAAACGCGTCTTTAATACCGTATGCCTTGCAAGAAAACCCGGTAGATCAAAAATTGGCGAAACTTCTATAATTGGCGATGTTGCAGAAAGTCCAAACGAGGAGATCATCAGAATTGCCGACTAATACTTGTTTCGTTTTTGGAAATTTTCGCAGCGATAAATTATTGCAATAGAGCAGATTTTCCCCCTAAATCAGAAAAAGTTTCCTCGATTTTTCTATTTTTTTACATGAATTGGCAAGGCAAAAAAGCAGCGATATTCTGCATTTCTAGGAAATTTCAAAGAAAATCATATTAAATTGATAGGTGTTAAATGAAATGTGTGCAAAATTGCGTCGGCGTGTCGACAGACGAAAACGGGAAAAAGCGGAACTCTCCCTGTTTTCGCCTTCGAGCTTCAACTTCAAATTTATTTTGTCGAATTAAATTTTACCAAAAACTAAGTTTATCAAAAATTGGTTCCATCGTTTGCCTATTATTTACAAAATCATTTTAGACTTAAAGCGAATGGAATTTGAAGGTGGCGTCCGGCAGCCAGAGTCCCTTTTTTTTTCTTTGAATATCCTCTGTTACTGGAGGTTTAAATGGAAAAAAATAGAAATCAATAAAATTAAATTAAAAGAACAAAAATTCTTGGTGGATTTGTCGCCAAGAACAACCATCTGTGCAGTGTCGTCAAATTGAATGCACAAGTCCGCAATGATTTCAATATCGCTTATTTTCGATATTTCTGTAAAATTTTCCACCATTGGTACTAATTTCTAAGACATCGAAACACCAAAAATTTGAAAAATTCTCAACGACGTTAAAATTGCACGTTTAAATATTGTCGTCAAATAAAATGTATTGGGTGTAAACACGCGATATTTGAAATTCGTATTTTTATTTTCGATTTTTTTCGCCTCAAAAAATGACACAAAAAAGAAGACGTTAATAGAAGAATAGAAGCTGAAAATGACATTGCGGACTTGTGCATTTTATTTGACGACAATCTACACATGTTGTCTACTTCTCATTTTTCTCCGCGATGAAGTCGAGTAAAATTTTCGTTATTTTCTTTTTATTTTTTTGATTTCTTATCAATTCCATCAAAAAATTATTGTTTTCCTTCTTTTAAAGGTTACCCCCATCCTTTTCAAAAAAAAATAAATAAATAAAAGAGATATGAATTTTGAAAAGTCATAAACGGCAAAAATTCCAAAGAAAACTAGAGGAAGTTCTGAAACTGAAATTGATTTATCTATCGATTTTTGAGTGTTTCCTTTTTTGGAGTAATCACTGATGATCGCCGATGATGAGGAAATTGCGGATTTTGTGTGTACATGTTTGCTTTTGCGACCCGCTTCCACATATGATTTTGACATTTTGATAGGCTTCGTTGGCGCATTTTTGAGCTGCTCATCACTCGCGGTAAGGGAAATGCTCTACTATTCGGAAGCATCGATTCCCAATCTTCGATTCTGTTATGAAAGCGACGAGTTGGTAAGTGTCGCCATTTTATTTTTACTACTGTATACATTAAAGGCGCATGCAATAATTTTGATAATTTCGTGTCAGCCATCGCGTCGAGACCTCTTTGATACTCTAGATTTCTAAGTTCTCATCCATCCGAATCATTCTAGCATTCATTTTCACACAAGCCCAGCGGGCAGTGTTTGTTTGCTCATCAAATGTGCATTATGCGATTAATTTTAAAATTGTGCACATCAAATCGAGCCCAAATGAATCGGTGTGAATCGTGCTCAAGAAATTTTCGATTATGATTATAATCGGCGTCTGGCCACCAATATTTCAAGCGGGTGTCGATTTACGGGATGCGCCTTTCGAAATGGTCTCGTCACGCGTGAATAGTTTGCTATTTTCACGTGGACTATTCAATTTTTGTTATCGGATTTGTAAATTCTTCGTGTTTTTGAAAATTTGAACATCAAAAATTGAACTGAAATAACCGGATTGTCCTCGTAAATCTACCCCACGATACTCCAGTCGACTATATTTTTTAAAGATGATTTTTGAAAAGCTTCTGAAACACTTCCAGTTGGGTGCAATTGGAAGTGCGCGACAATTTTTTTTTCAAATTTTTTTACTCGCCATCCAATTTGGGTAGATTTACGGGGTGCGTCTTTCGAAATGGTCTCGCCACGTGTGAATGCGAATTTCGAAATTTGAATTATTCAAATTAAAATTTGTCGAATCGTCCCTTAAAATGCGAAATAACCAGTTGTTCTGTTCGAGACCATAACAAAGGCGCATCCCCGTAAATCTACCCGCTTATAATCGATTTTGATTTCTTTATCAAGCTTTACCTTTTTTTTTGCCAAAATAATTTCTTCTAAAAGTGGCCAATATGAAAAATCAACTGATTATATTTCTTTAAAGAGTTTCAAATTTTCTGATATTTTCCTTTAAAAAAAAAATTTCAAAAAAAATCGTGTTTGCGGACTTCAATTTTTAAAAATTTTCATTTTAAAATTCCTCAAAATAATGAAAATAAAGAAGAAGATGAAGAAGAGTTGTTGGAAAATCAAATTTCACATTTTTTTAATACACCGAATTTTAAGCAAAGAGATCCTAGCAAATTTGGATGAAATTGTCGGCAGCACGAAATTCGTAAATCTCATTTCGGCGGGGGTTCAAACCAGGGCTGTGCGGCAATGGAATTGCCGATTGCCGAAATTGCCGAAATTGCCGATGAGAACGTTCGATCGGCAAATTGCCGATTTGCCGAAATTTTGATTTTCGGCAATTTGCCGAATTGCCGAATTGCCGAAATTTCCGATTTCCGCACAGCCCTGGTGCAAACGACGAATCAATTCGTGGCGACGAAATTGTGTCGAAAACAAAAAAAGCGACGAGCATGACTGTTTGCATTGTATCTTTGAAAACTAATGTTTGCCACTCTCGAATCGGGTATTGTTCTTCGATTAAGAAGATTCACACGTTTTGCGGTCAAATACAAAAATGGGCGGGATCTCAATCGCGATCCACAAAACACACAGTCGGTTGTGCTGCGTTCTCTATTTTTCCGGCTCGCTCGACCGACCAGTTGCGGCTCGAACCGACGGGGACCGTGTGCTAATAAGTGGACAGCGCACACATCTTGATGATACTGCTCTTGTTGATCTTTCTTTTTTCTCGAATTCGTTACATTAATCTCAAAACGGTCAATAGGGAAAAAAACTATTGTTACCGTAATCTTCGCTACAAGAGCTTGAAGGAATTACATTCTATGTATTTCGATTCGATCTCTCATGTATTTGAATATAATTTCCCAATTTCGGTTTTTAATTATTCAAAATTGAGTTATTTGTAAATATAAACACGAAAATTGAACCTAAAATTTTCAATGAATGGGCGGAGTCCTATTTTGCAATTAGCGCACAGATTTTAGCATATGTGCGGCACATATTTTACAAATCTCAATGAACGCGCTTTTCACAAACATTTCGGAGACTTTGATATACAATTTGCACTAGGTTTTGATTAATACGTGCTGTGGACAATTTGCAGGTTTCGAAATCGCTTTTTTTACATTTAACGATCCTTGATTTCACATTTTTTGGAAGAATTTCCTGATGGAAATTGTATGATAAGTGGCAATTCAGTTTTTTTTCGAAAAATTTTGTCCACTTTTGAATATTTTACGCAAAAAAAGACAGATCGGAAATTGACGAGACATGATTCAAAAGATGAGAAACGAAAATGGTGTGCCACAGATTTTTCATGCATTTTCCAATGTTCGGTAGAATTTGAAAAAAATAAAAAATCATTTTAAAATTCACAGAAATAAATTTTTCCAAAAATGTCAATTAACGCTTATTCTCATCATCATAGCGGGAAATTTCTCTCAAACATTTTATATTTTTACGCGGTCCGCCTTTCGAAATGGTCTCGCATGGACAAACCGAGTATTTTGCATTTTATTGGTCAATCCGCTAAATTCTATTTTCAGTATTATTAAGAATTCAAGGAAATGATATTCTCACCAGGAAAAATTAAACAGAAAATTTCAAAATAATTATTCATATGTGGCGAGACCCATTTCGAAAGGCGCATCATTAAATCTACCCTGTCGGATGTCGACTATAGTATTCTTGAATAAATTTATATTTCTCATCGATTACTTATTCTCGATTTCCGATTTTTTTTTCGTGCTATCTACACTACAGTAGGCATTAAAGGCGCATCGCAAAATATGCTAATTCAATATCAAAATATGCGTTTGATTGTTTAAATTCATCGCATCCTTGATAATTTGTTTTGCGTAAATTTTTATAAAAGAAAAATTGCGAATTTTGAAGTGTTAAAACAATTTTCACAGAATCGCTCCTTTAAAGAAACCCCGCCCACAAATTCGATGTGCCTTTAAAACTATAGCATAAATTATGGGTATAATAGTTGTGAGAAACTAGATAAAAAAGTATTTTTTTTAATTCCATTTTGCCCGCAAAAAAAACTAATTCAAATCGGATGGGTGATGATGTGCGTCACGGTGTTTGCACACATTTTCGCGTGCTACTATTTACTTCAATTTTTCTAATTTTTAAGCTTCAAAATTTGAGTAAATCAAGAGCAAAAACTGAAAAATCAATGATCATTGCGAGAAAATGCAGAAATTAGCGCAAACACAAAAAATCGGCTTACTTCGTCATTTAGGCGGTTCGTCCTTCGCCTCACAACATTCCAAGCTTTTTGGTCCTTAGCTTGAATGGACCATGGAATGATTACGGCATAATTAACTTGACAGTAGTTTATGGACCTATTCATGCAATAAAAAAATGCAAACACATTTGATGTCTTTTTTAAAACATTTTTGAAAAAATTGAATTTCATGAAGAGGTCTATTAGTAAAAATTTTTTCCGTCTCAATGATTTGGAATAACTTTTTTAAATACTAAATATTTTCCAGAAAACTAGCCAATTTTTTACACTTTTTGTCGGCGAAATAAAAATAGAAAAATTCCAAATCCGCTAGGTCAGCGCATTTAAAGGCGCACTGATATGACTCGAGAAATGGTTTCATCGCGATCGCCTACAGTAGCCACTAATTCCAAACTGTTTTTTTGATGTCTCGCGACATTGTTGATTGCTCTTGTAGTTGTTCCGATTAAATCGTCTAGGCACGATATCGTGTCGTCGGCGCTTTGCGGCACAAAAAAAAACCATCGAGGAAGAGGAGGAGGAAGAGGAGGAAGAGGCGGTTGAAATGGCTCGCCGCCAGATCCACTTGTCCACCCACTTTATCAAGATTTGTTTTTTTTTGTCTCGCCTCGTTTTGTGTTCGATGAGATCCAGCTTGTATTTAGTCAGATTCGACCGCCCGTGTGGCGGCTCTTCAAAATTGCACTTCTGCCGCGCGCCGCCGCCGCCCATATCCCAAATTTCTCATATCAAACAACTTTTTTTTCTCATCTACAGAACCCAATGTCCGACGAGGCTGCTGCTTCTGCGGTTTCAAGCAGCACAACCACCACCAGCAGTGGCGCTTTGACTGCTGATTCATCGGAACCGGCTAAAAGCAAACGCCGACGATATTTTACGAATGGACGCAGTCGGACCATTGAGCTTTCGACGCTCGCCGAAATTGATGAGGAGGATCCCGGCGAGGAGAATGTGTATCGTGAGTTTGGACCTCGAAATTTGTCGGCAGCATCAAATTGATTTGTCTTTTGTTCTTTTTAACATAGTTTCAATCGAACAAAACTAGAATCAATATGGGACCACTTTTGAAAACCCGCAAATCGAATTCAGATAGTTCAAATGTGTCCAAATTCACGCGTTCCGCTTTTCCAGAAACTTCCATTTTTGGCGATGAGTCTCGGCCGAAATCGACGCAGGACGACATGTTCATCAACTCGGCTCCGAATCGCTCGATTAAACGCGGCTCGGTGAAATCGCAGGCGTTGAAATTGAGCGAGAAACTCGCGCAGAGAAGTAATCGCGCAACGAACTTGCTGGAAAATTTCATGTTGCTCTTTTGTTTTTAGCCGAAAGTAGACTGAACACGGAAAAAGACGAGGAAATGATGAGCCAACAGAGTTGCAGTAATCGGCATTCTTTCTCACAGCCGCCACCGCCTGGAGCGGCGTTCGCAGAGGTCAAAGTGCAGCGTAATTTTTCGGATTGTAGAAAGGAAGCAAGAAGTTGTGAGGTATTAAACATTTTGAAAAGTTACATAAATATGTGCCGCACATATATGATGAAACTGTGCGCCGTCTGCAATATAGACCACGCCCACAAAATTTTAATTTCAAAATAATTCGCTTTTTTTCTCAATTTTTGCTTCAATTTCAGTTTTTTATTAGTGAATGACAATATTTAAAGAATTATATATTTTTTTAAATTTCGAACATATATTTATGTTGGAGCCGTGGCCTCGACACGTCACGTGATACACCACGTGACACACGTTTCATAGGAGCGATATAAAAACCCCTTTTTACGCTCAATAATGAGTTATTATTATTGTGCTTAATAAATGTATACTCTACGTTGGCTCGTTCACAAGGACACAACAATTTAACATAGATTTCATCATCTATCTTGCTTTTTCAATATAATTTTCTTCTCAGTGATTTTTTGTGAGAATACTTTGTGTCATTCACATATCCCTTACATAGTTGTTGAATAGTTAAGACCTTGACACTCACTCGATCGGTGATTCGCCAAAAGCCATGCTAATCAAAACTCAATGAAGTGTGTATTTGCATTGCGAGGTCGTCGTCGTTGATGACAGTTTGGTTCCAAGTCGCCGCCACCTACTACAGCCGACTCGGTTCATTCCGCAAATAAATCGAGCTCGTCGAGTCTGGCCGCACATTATAATACTAATCATCACCTAATATGGCTACTTATTCATATTCGGATTTCAATCGAATGTTTAATGAGCAAAATGCTGCCGAGGTGTCGCTTACACAAACGGTTAGCAAGGCATTGACGAGGCACAATGTGATTTTTTTTTGCGTTTTTATATTTAGCCAAATTTTCTCTCAAAATATTTCCGCAAATGGATTAATTGAAATCTCAAACATAATTTAATATATGGTTGAAAATTAAAACTAATATCTTGTCAGTTCCATTGAAAAAAAAACAAAATAAACAAATACGAAAAATATTTAATTTTTTTTGTTTTCAGACAAATGATTTTGCTTCTCGCGAATGGCCTCAACCGGACATGTTTCAGCCGAATTTTCAGTATCCAATGCATTCCAGGTGAGATTTGAATCGATTTAATTTTAGAATAAGTTTTATTCGAGAATCGAAATCATCCGTCTTTAATTGTGACAGTTTTACGACATTTTATATATGTTTTTATTTGTTCTTGCACAAGACACGATTGTATAATTATTTTCCAATTTTTTTCGCTACGAGACAAATCGCAAACATTTCGAGAGCAAACATTCGTCAAATTTTGCGCAAAAACATCAAAAATCTCATAATGGGATAGGTCGGACACTTTTTGACCTTTCGCAAAAAGACTATCGAGGATTTATTTATTAATTTGTATAGTCGGCGTCTTCCAGCATCATTCGATTAGAAAATTATCAAACCGGTTATCATAAAATTTGAAATAACTTGTTAGTCCGTGCGAGACCAAGAGAATAACGCATCCCCGTATATCTACCAGCGTACAATAGTCGCCGGACGCCGACTATACTAAAACTTTATATTTTAGATAAGAAATATGAAAAATTCCATTTTTGGGATGATTCGTGATTTGTTTTTCTGAAATTTTTTGAAAATCTCGGAACCTTCGGGAATTTCAGTTCTCATTTCAATATAATATCGGTTTTTTAAGTGAAAATCTTGATACCTTGCAAATATTCAAAAGGCCATGATTTAAAGGCACATACCATTCGAATTAAATATCTCATGCTCTTTGAAACAATTGTTGAAAATATAAATTTTTGAGGGATTCTATTTCGAAGTTAAATGAGAAAAAGAGGTACAATGAGTAATGAGTTTCCAGACGTCCAATATCACGATCAGCCTCATTCGTAACGCCGACGCCATTGCTCATCTATCCAATGGTCGACAATCGTTGCGAGAGTCGAATCGGCGAGTACGCGATGCCGATCTACTACGCGATGCCGCCACCGCAACCGCCGCCCATGTTTCTACCATTCGGCGCGACACCGGCGTCGACGTCGAAAGCCGTCGAGGCGCCGATGATGATGATGCACTCGTTCGAGGTGCCGCCGCCGCCGCAGAAGCTCATGCGACGCAAAATGGCGACGTCGCGCAAAAAGTCGTGGTGCTCGCGCATCTGCTGCGCCGGTCTTGCTCAACTCCTATGGACTATCGTGTGCATCATTTCGTTCGGAATAATCGCTTCCTTAATTCTCGCCCTCTGCTATATGTGAACCATTAAATTGTAAAAATGCATCTTTAAACGCACAAATCTACCGTTCTGCTTTTTTTCAGCGAACTACGGGTTTCATTATTCATTTTCTTTTTAAATTATTTGATTTTTCCTTGATTTTTGCACATTCCCTTCATTTTTGCAGACGAATAAATTTCTTTCTGCGATTGATCGCGTTTTGCATTGTGTTAGAAGGATTTATGTTTCTTTCGAATTTTGCAGAAATTCGGCGGTCAGGTTGTTGGTAGCTTATTATTATACAATTTCTAGTAAGTCGAGAGAGTGTGCGGTGGTAGGAGACGCAGGCAGAATAAATATGAAAGTATTTAATTTTGTGAAATGTTCACCACAAAATGGATGATCAAAATTGAAAAAAAATATATTTGGCAATGTTCTAACGTTTGTCGAGGCTCAAATTTTGTAGATAGATGGCGACATGATGGTGTGCGTCTCTTCGTTTTGCACTCTCTCTCGTCCGCCACCTCATCTTCTCGCCCACTCTCTCATTTCGACATTATCTCTACGTTACTCTAGTTCTTTAGATAGCTCTTCTTTATTGTTATTCTGAAGACACAACTCAGGCAAATCAAATAAAATATTTTGAGAATCAAATATTCAATAATAAACTCTAAAATATTTTGAGAAAATCTAAAGTTAATTGATGTTTTCTAAAACTTATTGAGAATCGCTAAACTTAAAAATTTTTTTTATCTTTTAATATTTTCTAAAATATTGAAAGCAAATTCAAAATTATCTCAATAAATTCTAAAATCTTATAATAATTTCTAAAGTTGATTGAGAAAATTCTAAAATATTATAGAGAGACGTTAGTTTCTCAATGAATCTCAAAATATTTTATTCGATTTACCTGAGAAAATCTTTACAAAAATTAATTATTCACATTTAGTTGTTCCTTACTCACCTTTAGTAGTTTGTTAAATGTTCTTCTCGTTAAACATAATAAAATATCAGGTCAATGAACACATCTTTGACTGTTCGAAGAGATTCACCGATAGAGATTCAAGATCCAGAGTTCATTTTCTTCTGCAGTTCACATTGATTTCGTGATTTCCAAAAAAACGATAAATATAAATTATTAACCTGTTTCGATTGAAAAATAATTCAAATTTGATTAAGAAAACGCTTAAATTCGATTTGAAATGTTGGTTTTTTTTATTCAAACATCTTCGAAATCGATTGATTTATTTCTCATTCTCAATTTTGAAATCGTATTCGATTGAAATTTTGGAATAATTCGAAACAGATTCATTTACATTCAATTCAGATTGAAAACGAAATTTATTTTCGAATCCGATTGATTTTCATTTACCTGTGTTCTTTCTTTCTCTATTATGTAAAACTCTAATCATTTTTCTTATAAGTTGAATAATACATGTGCTTATAATAATCCTTATAATTTACTAATAAATGCCCATTCAGGTAAATGGAGGAGCAGAGTGCGTTGATGCTTGAGAAAATGCTTTTTACTTCGTCGAAACCGGATGAGAATGTGCATCTATGCGTCGTGGCGATCGATGACACACACGCGGCGTCGTTCCGCCATGGGCAGCATTCTAGGCTGCAAATGAATGAGACGGTGATGCTGTACAACGTCTTGAATCCTGTGATACGATACGAGGTTTTTTTTTTTCAATGATGTGAACTAGTTTTGTTAGTTGTGGAGCGACTTGTTTTGAGTGCATCGTGTGGATTATTGTTAGGTAGAAGAGATCTTCTTGGTAGGACCATTTTTAATTTGTGAGTCTTGCACACTATTTTAATGTTTTTATCCGACGCTTCGATCTTTAGATCATCATCAGGGAAGGGAAATATATTTTTTTACGATTTTTTCTGGCTGTGGGAAGTTATGCCTTTTAGGTCTAAATCTATTTCTAATGCTTTAACCATTAGAGGCCAAAACTTCTTTAGCCAAATTTTTTGAGGATTTGTATTCCGGAGAAGAAAGTTTTTCGGCAGTTTTTAGGGTAGAAATGACCGTATTTCTTTTTTGTTGATAAGAATTGTTGGAATCAAACCGAAAGAGAATGTTTTTGTAAGAAGGTTTTCTGTACCATCTGGTGACGAAAATATTGTTCTTATAGGAAATCTCACAGTTAAGAAAAATAGTGTGCAAGTCTGACAAATTAAAAAGGGTTCTAACAAGAAGATCTCTTCTTCCTAACAATGATGTGAATCAGTTGCTGAATTTAAGCTTTTTCAGTCGACGGTAGCGGCAGTGTCGGAAAGTTACGACATCATTGTATTCAAGCTGAAGAAAGACAAATTCAAGAGCTTTCCCCGCGGTACTGTTTTTCTATCTATCACTTTTTTCTCATTTTTAGCTCATTTAGCTTTTAAATTAAGTTTATAGCTATACAGTGCGTTGCAGAATTATAAGGCCACCCCCAAATTTAAGCGCCGCGCAATGATTTCGATATTTTGAGACCAACCAGTGTGAAAATCGTGTTTAGCATGACAAATAACCTATATGTACCAATTTTTATGTTAGTATCTTCAAAAGTAACCGCGCAGTTGTCCAAAACCATTTTTTGAGCGGTGCAGAATTATAAAGCCACCCCCATAAAACAAGTTATAAACTCAAAAATAACAACAGTCTAATGTATGATGGCATCTCCATTCGAGGTTATAACATTGAAAACACAGTCTGGCATAGATTTGAGAAGGTTTTAAACATATTGGGTCGATTTAGATTTGAATTTTGCTCTAACATCTTCCACTCGGCTACGATTTCGGTTTTGAGCTCTCCAACTCCCCAAATTTTCTTCCTTGGCCATAGAGACGCCGTACTAACTCTCCCCAGACGTTCTACATGGGACTCCAGCCAGTCCAAAGTAGACCGACTCACATGAATGACAGCATTGTCCTGTTGAAAAAGGACAATAATGACGTCGGAATGGAAGAAGATGGCTCTCAAGAACATTCTGATCCGAAGAGTCAACCCTACTCGTCAGAAAAGTCAATTCCAGAAATCCGGCCTACGAAAACGCTTCCCCCATAATATCACGCTTCCTTCTCTAAAATTGAGTTTTGAAAGCAGGAGGCGATTCTTTCATAACTCGGGCCAGAAACTGTTATAGCCGTCTGGGCCATCCAAATTAAATTGTTTTTCATCGGAAAAAATAACCTGTTGAAGTTTGAATGGTTATTATTCACAACATTCTCGAATGTGAACACCTTGTTCCAATCCGTATTCATGTTTTTGAATGCGAACTCAAGGTGTCGAATTTTATGGTCCTCTGTGAGTCGCGGGGCCGGCTTCATTTTTTCTCTAGAGATGTTGGGGTTATTCTTGATGGTTCCCCAAACTGTCCACTTGCTTTTGTCGAAGTTTAGCTTCTTCTTGATGTCATTTGTAGACTTCATACTGCTCGAAGCTGCTCGAATCAATGCTCGATTAGCGAGATAGTCCAGTTTTCCTCTGCCGCCTGACTTTTGCGACATGTTGACACAAGTTGGATCCTTCACAAAGATGTCTACGAATGTTTTCGGACCATTTAAATTCTTCGCAACCTGACAGTTCGACCATCCTGCCGTTTTGAATGTGATAATCTGAGATTGCTCAGAAGCACTAAGACAGCGACCACGTGGCATTTCAAAATGATTCAAAAAGTGAAAAATAAGGACCACTGTAGGTTCTCAAAGCCACACAACAATTTTTATGCACACTGGTCCCGCCAAAGTTTCAAAAAAATGCGAAAAAGTTCGTTTCATGGGGGTGGCTTTATAATTCTGCACCGCTTGAAAAAACGGTTTTGGACCACAGCGCGGTTACTTTTTGAAATACTAACACGAAATTTGGTACATATAGGTTATTTTTCATGCTGAACACGATTTTCACACTGGTTGGTCTCAAAATATCGAAATCATTGCGCGGCGCTTAAATTTGGGGGTGGCCTTATAATTCTGCAATGCACTATATATGACTAGATGATTTTCCGAATTTTTGCGCTGTAGAATAAATAATGAATAATAGGTTAACAAAATTTTTATAAAAATAAAATAGGTGTGGGAAGGCTCTTCCGCGGAAGGGAGTATCTGCAACTGGGAGTGGACTCATACCGAGAGCCGAATTGGAAGCATGGGATCATTTCGCATGAGAAAAGTATGTCTAATTTCTTCACTTTACAAATGTTAATTTTTGATTCAGGGGGTTTTTACGTCGGAACGTCACATGGACAAGTGGGAGACTCGGGATCTGGCATTTTTGACTCTTCTGGACTCTTCCTTGGAATATCTGTTGGCAAGAAGTGTTTCTCTTTCTGCGATTGGAAGAATATGCCGGTTGGAGAAATCGCGGACCATCATCCAGACACTCAGATCATCAGTTCTGAAGTTATCTTTGCGTTCTCGGGAATTATAGATGACGAAGTAAGTTGTTTTATTTTTAGTTAAATAATTGGTTTAATTGTTATGTTTCAGTTCGAGCCAAACATGAAAAGTGCGCTTGTCACCTGAAGATCTCCACGGATTTTCTCTAAAAAAATGGGTTATATTTTTCTTTGAAATTCGTTTCAATTTCACTTTTTCTTCATTTACATGATGAATTCACAACAGTGCCTTTAGTTCACTTTTCAAACATTCTTTTGTGGTCTTCGAAACATTCGCAATTTCGTCTTTTATTGCTTCATTTTTGCGAGAATCGTCCATTCTTCTAAAAATATTTATTAATGTTAAATCAAAGAAAAAACAATAAAAATGCTTAAGAACGAGAGAAAAAACAACGAAAAACAGGATAAATATTTTTGAAACCAAAAATAAAAAAACGACACTCCGTTGTTTACGGCCGCACGGCCGAAGCGGGAATTCAAAAAAAAAGCCGTGCCGGCCGGCCGGCTTTCGGCCCCGGTTTCAGTTTAACAACCCTGAAAAAGAATATCCAAGAAGAAGTGTGTCCCCATTTATTCCCCTTACAGTGCGTTGCAGAATTATAAGAACACCCCCAAATTTGAGCGCCGCGCAATGATTTCGATACCTTGAGACCAACCAGTGTTAAAATCGTGTTCAGCATGAAAAATAACCTATATGTCCCAAATTTCAGGTTGGTATTTAAAAAAGTAACCGCGCAGTGGTCCAAAATCGTTTTTCGAGCGGTGCAGAATTATAAAGCCACCCCCATGAAATACGTTATAAACTCAAAGATAACAACAGTCCAATGTATGATGACACCTCCATTCGAGGATATAACATCGAAAACACAGTCTGGCATAGATTTGAGAAGGTTTTAAACATATTGGGTTGATTTAGATTTGAATTTCTGCTCTGACATCTTCCACTCGACTACGATTTCGGTTTGAGCCCTCCAACTCCCCGAAATTCCTTCCTTGGCCATAGAGACGCCGTACTAACTCTCCACAAATGTTCTCCATGTTACTCCAAAAAGGAGAACACGCTGGCCAGTCGAGAACGTCTACACTGTGAGAATGAAGCCAGTCCAAAGTAGACCGACTCACATGAATGACCGCATTTTTCTGTTGAAAAACGACAATAGTGACGTCGGAATGGAAGAAAATGGCTCTCAAGATCATTTTGATAGTCCGAAGAGTCCACCTTACTCGTCAGAAAAGCCATTAGCAGAAACCAGGCTGCCGAAAATTACTGTATTACTGCAGGTTAATTGTTCGACTCAAGCAACGCTCCCGTTGGTCTTAATTCTCGTTTTTTGGAAAAGGGTTAGAGTTGGACCAATCAGTTGACTATCCGACTCACTCTTTGGCAAATATTGAGAATATTTTTTAATTCAAAATTTTTATCGCTTTCAGATAGTTCAAATGTGTCCAAATTCACGCGTTCCGCTTTTCCAGAAACTTCCATTTTTGGCGATGAGACTCGGCCGAAATCGACGCAGGACGACATGTTCATCAACTCGGCTCCGAATCGCTCGATTAAACGCGGCTCGGTGAAATCGCAGGCGTTGAAATTGAGCGAGAAACTCGCGCAGAGAAGTAATCGCGCAACGAACTTGCTGGAAATTTTCATGTTGCTCTTTTGTTTTTAGCCGAAAGTAGACTGAACACGGAAAAAGACGAGGAAATGATGAGCCAACAGAGTTGCAGTAATCGGCATTCTTTCTCACAGCCGCCACCGCCTGGAGCGGCGTTCGCAGAGGTCAAAGTGCAGCGTAATTTTTCGGATTGTAGAAAGGAAGCAAGAAGTTGTGAGGTATTAAACATTTTGAAAAGTTACATAAATATGTGCCGCACATATATGATGAAACTGTGCGCTGACTGCAATATAGACCACGCCCACAAAATTTAATTTTAAAATAATACGCTTTTTTTTCTCAATTTTTGTTTTAATTTCAATTTTTATCAATGAAAGACAATATTAGAATAATTATATATATATATTTTTTTTAAATTTCGAACTTATATTTAACATAGATTTCATCATCAATCTTGCTTTTTCAATATCATTCTCTTCTCAGTGATTTTTTGTGAGAATACTACTTTGTGTCATTCACATATCCCCTACATAGTTGTTGAATAGTTATGACCTTGACACTCACTCGATCGGTGATTCGCCAAAAGCCATGCTAATCAAAACTCAATGAAGTGTGTATTTGCATTGCGAGGTCGTCGTCGTTGATGACAGTTTGGTTCCAAGTCGCCGCCACCTACTACAGCCGACTCGGTTCATTCCGCAAATAAATCGAGCTCGTCGAGTCTGGCCGCACATTATAATACTAATCATCACCTAATATGGCTACTTATTCATATTCGGATTTCAATCGAATGTTTAATGAGCAAAATGCTGCCGAAGTGTCGCTTACACAAACGGTTAGCAAGGCATTGACGAGGCACAATGTGATTTTTTTTTGCGTTTTTATTTTTAGCCAAATTTTCTCCCGAAATATTTCCACAAATGGATTAATTGAAATCTCAAACATAATTTAATATATGGTTGAGTATTAAAACTAATATCTTGTCAGTTCCATTGAAAAAAAAAACAAAATAAACAAATACGAAAAATATTTAATTTTTTTTTGTTTTCAGACAAATGATTTTGCTTCTCGCGAATGGCCTTAACCGGACATGTTTCAGCCGAATTTTCAGTATCCAATGCATTCCAGGTGAGATTTGAATCGATTTAATTTTAGAATAAGTTTTATTCGAGAATCGAAATCATCCGTCTTTAATTGTGACAGTTTTACTACATTTTATATATATTTTTATTCTGTTCTTGCACAAGACACGATTGTATAATTATTTTTCAATTTTTTTCGCTACGAGACAAATCGCAAACATTTCGAAAGCAAACATTCATCGATTTTTGCGCAAAAACATCAAAAATCTCATAATGGGATAGGTCGGACACTTTTTGACCTTTCGCAAAAAGACTATCGAAAATTTATTTATTAATTTGTATAGTCGGGGTCTTCCAACATCATTCGACTAAAAAAATTATCGAACCGGTTCATAAAATTTGAAATAACTTGTTAGTCCGTGCGAGACCAAGAGAATAACGCATCCCCGTATATCTACCAGCGTACAGTAGTCGCCGGACGCCGACTATACTAAAACTTTATATTTTAGACAAGAAATATGAAAAATTCCATTTTTGGGATGATTCGTGATTTGTTTTTCTGAAATTTCTTGAAAATCTCGGAACCTTCGGGAATTTGTTCATTTCTCGTTTCATTTTAGTATTGGTTTTTTAAGTGAAAATCTTGATACCTTATCAATATTCAAAAGGCCATGATTTAAAGGCACATACCATTCGAATTAAATATCTGATGCTCTTTGAAACAATTGTTGAAAATTGAAATTATTGAGGGATTCGATTTCGACGTTAAATGAGAAAAAGAGGTATAATGAGTAATGAGTTTCCAGACGTCCGATATCACGATCAGCCTCATTCGTAACGCCGACGCCATTGCTCATCTATCCAATGGTCGACAATCGTTGCGAGAGTCGAATCGGCGAGTACGCGATGCCGATCTACTACGCGATGCCGCCACCGCAACCGCCGCCCATGTTTCTACCATTCGGCGCGACACCGGCGTCGACGTCGAAAGCCGTCGAGGCGCCGATGATGATGATGCATTCGTTCGAGGTGCCGCCGCCGCCGCAGAAGCTCATGCGACGCAAAATGGCGACGTCGCGCAAAAAGTCGTGGTGCTCGCGCATCTGCTGCGCCGGTCTTGCTCAACTCCTATGGACTATCGTGTGCATCATTTCGTTCGGAATAATCGCTTCCTTAATTCTCGCCCTCTGCTATATGTGAACCATTAAATTGTAAAAATGCATCTTTAAACGCACAAATCTACCGTTCTGCTTTTTTTTTCAGCGAACTACGGGTTTCATTTTTCATTTTCTTTTTAAATTATTTGATTTTTCCTTGATTTTTGCACATTCCCCCACATTTTTGCAGACGAATAAATTTCTTTCTGCGATTTTTTTGCATTGTGTTAGAAGGATTTTCTTTTCTAAATTTATGTTTCTTTCGAATTTTGCAGAAAAAAAAAATTCCGGCGGTCAGGTTGTTGGTAGCTTATTATTATACAATTTCTAGTAGGAGACGCAGTCAGAATAATATGTGTTACGCCCTAGCCCTTGGCGTGACTTGTGCCAAGGGTAGTTCGTACTTCTTGCCCGAGGTACGATGGGAATAGACAGAATGTGGGATGCGAATATAATATAATAGTTTATTATGAATATAAGAGGAGGAGTATGGGTACCCGACTCTGAACCCGGCTGCCGAAGCAGCCGACCCGAAGTCGGGGAGCGTGCCCAACTGACTTGTTGGTGGGCGGCGCTTATCGCCGTCGCCGAATACTCTCCGAAAGAGGGGGAAAAGATGCAAAGAATGCGCCTGGTTTAAATGGCGCATCACATATGAAAGTATTTAATTTTATGAAATCTTCCGCACAAAATGGATGATCGAAATTGAAAAAAAATATATTTGGCAATGTTCTAACGTTTGTCGAGGCCCAAATTTTGTAGATAGATGGCGACACACGGCGTTCACACTAGTGGGATTTACCTGAAATGAAAACTCAAACTGTGTCAGTGATCGATTGTTGGCGTCTTTGTCGCGCAGACGAATTTTTTTAAAATCGCCAGGTTTTGACTCTTTTTTCAAGTTTTTTGAATTTTTCTCAAATTTTAACAAAAAAGTGCAGCGACCACGTTTTTCGCAAGACTTTTTTCTATCGAAAAAGCTTTACTATAATTCAATCGAATAAGTATTCAGAGATCCGTAGTTTTTTAAAGATTGAATTGTAGAAATATTAAAATTTCTTTTCTCTTATTATATTATATGGTTTAATTTATACGATTATGTTTGTTAATACTTGGAAAAACATTTCATAGTTGTTTATTTTTTATTTGTTTTTTGCAAATTTTAAATGTAAATTGTGTGTCATTTCGGCGGAGAAGTTGCAAGAGATTCTCTATAATTTTTTTGTTGTTTTTTTTTTAATTTCGTTAGTTCTTACGTTAATTTAGCGTTTTCAGCTTATTTTTTCGCTGTTTATCTCTCTCGCGTCTTTATCTACTCGCATTGAATTCATTTATTGAATTCAGATAAGCACTCCATCTCGAAAATCAAAAGCTGGCGGAGTGATGAAACGATATCACGGACAATTCGCTTTTCGAGATTTTTTTTAAACTTCCGAATTACTCCAAAAGACCAATGGAAAGACGTCCTCAACTCAAAAATGTCTTTTTTTAGTCATTTGTGTTGTATAGCAGCAAATTTTTTTTCAAGCTGCCTAATGAAATCGGTTAAGAGCATCTCGTTAAATGTATTTGTTGATTATCCATTTGTTTCCAAATTGATAAGTGTATTTTGTTCCTATTAGTTTTGCAATTTTCCAAATGTTCATTTATATCCTTATATCCTCTTTTCCGTATTCAATGCTACATATCATCAATTTTTATATCATAATTCAATTGTGTAGTATTTCTTTCGTTTAATTGATGGTTTTATCAATGATTTATGTATATGTTCAAAAAAAAAGATCCGATATAAATTTAAATAACTTATTTAATTTATAACTAAATAGACCATAAATTGCGGTGAATCTGATCCACCCGAAGAAATATAAAAACTAATAGTTCTCATTGAAAAAACGCTCCATTTTGAGAAAATTTCTAATTTATTTTACAAATTTAATTTGTTGAATTTATGCACCGCAATAGCGCTAAGCTACAAGTGCGCTCCATTGAGACAAATCTTTTTTTCATGTAAATCCCACTAGTGTGAACGCCGTGAGATGGCGACATGATGGTGTGCGTCTCTTCGTTTTGCACTCTCTCTCGTCCACCACCTCATCTTCTCGCCCACTCTCTCATTTCGACATTATCTCTACGTTACTCTAGTTCTTTAGATAGCTCTTCTTTATTGTTATTCTGAAGACACAACTCAGGCAAATCAAATAAAATATTTTGAGAATCAAATATTCAATAATAAACTCTAAAATATTTTGAGAAAATCTAAAGTTTATTGATGTTTTCTAAAACTTATTGAGAATCGCTAAACTTAAAAATATTTTTTTAAAAATCTTTTAATATTTTCTAAAATTTATTGAGCAAATTCAAAATTATCTCAATAAATTCTAAAATCTTATAATAATTACTAAAGTTGATTGAGAAAATTCTAAAATATTATAGAGACACGTTAGTTTCTCAATGAATCTCAAAATATTTTATTCGATTTACCTGAGAAAATCTTTACAAAAATTAATTATTCACATTTAGTTGTTCATTACTCACCTTTAGTAGTTTGTTAAATGTTCTTCTCGTTAAACATAATAAAATATCAGGTCAATGAACACATCTTTGACTGTTCGAAGAGATTCACCGATAGAGATTCAAGATACAGAGTTCATTTTCTTCTGTAGTTCACATTGATTTCGTGATTTCCAAAAAAACGATAAATATAAATTATTAACCTGTTTCGATTGAAAAATAATTCAAATTTGATTAAGAAAACGCTTAAATTCGATTTGAAATGTTGGTTTTTTTTATTCAAACATCTTCGAAATCGATTGATTTATTTCTCATTCTCAATTTTGAAATCGTATTCGATTGAAATTTTGGAATAATTCGAAACAGATTCATTTACATTCAATTCAGATTGAAAACGAAATTTATTTTCGAATCCGATTGATTTTCATTTACCTGTGTTCTTTCTTTCTCTATTATGTAAAACTCTAATCATTTTTCTTATAAGTTGAATAATACATGTGCTTATAATAATCCTTATAATTTACTAATAAATGCCCATTCAGGTAAATGGAGGAGCAGAGTGCGTTGATGCTTGAGAAAATGCTTTTTACTTCGTCGAAACCGGATGAGAATGTGCATCTATGCGTCGTGGCGATCGATGACACACACGCGGCGTCGTTCCGCCATGGGCAGCATTCTAGGCTGCAAATGAATGAGACGGTGATGCTGTACAACGTCTTGAATCCTGTGATACGATACGAGGTTTTTTTTTTCAATGATGTGAACTAGTTTTGTTAGTTGTGGAGCGACTTGTTTTGAGTGCATCGTGTGGATTATTGTTAGGTAGAAGAGATCTTCTTGGTAGGACCATTTTTAATTTGTGAGTCTTGCACACTATTTTAATGTTTTTATCCGACGCTTCGATCTTTAGATCATCATCAGGGAAGGGAAATATATTTTTTTACGATTTTTTCTGGCTGTGGGAAGTTATGCCTTTTAGGTCTAAATCTATTTCTAATGCTTTAACCATTAGAGGCCAAAACTTCTTTAGCCAAATTTTTTGAGGATTTGTATTCCGGAGAAGAAAGTTTTTCGGCAGTTTTTAGGGTAGAAATGACCGTATTTCTTTTTTGTTGATAAGAATTGTTGGAATCAAACCGAAAGAGAATGTTTTTGTAAGAAGGTTTTCTGTACCATCTGGTGACGAAAATATTGTTCTTATAGGAAATCTCACAGTTAAGAAAAATAGTGTGCAAGTCTGACAAATTAAAAAGGGTTCTAACAAGAAGATCTCTTCTTCCTAACAATGATGTGAATCAGTTGCTGAATTTAAGCTTTTTCAGTCGACGGTAGCGGCAGTGTCGGAAAGTTACGACATCATTGTATTCAAGCTGAAGAAAGACAAATTCAAGAGCTTTCCCCGCGGTACTGTTTTTCTATCTATCACTTTTTTCTCATTTTTAGCTCATTTAGCTTTTAAATTAAGTTTATAGCTATATATGACTAGATGATTTTCCGAATTTTTGCGCTGTAGAATAAATAATGAATAATAGGTTAACAAAATTTTTATAAAAATAAAATAGGTGTGGGAAGGCTCTTCCGCGGAAGGGAGTATCTGCAACTGGGAGTGGACTCATACCGAGAGCCGAATTGGAAGCATGGGATCATTTCGCATGAGAAAAGTATGTCTAATTTCTTCACTTTACAAATGTTAATTTTTGATTCAGGGGGTTTTTACGTCGGAACGTCACATGGACAAGTGGGAGACTCGGGATCTGGCATTTTTGACTCTTCTGGACTCTTCCTTGGAATATCTGTTGGCAAGAAGTGTTTCTCTTTCTGCGATTGGAAGGATATGCCGGTTGGAGAAATCGCGGACCATCATCCAGACACTCAGATCATCAGTTCTGAAGTTATCTTTGCGTTCTCGGGAATTATAGATGACGAAGTAAGTTGTTTTATTTTTAGTTAAATAATTGGTTTAATTGTTATGTTTCAGTTCGAGCCAAACATGAAAAGTGCGCTTGTCACCTGAAGATCTCCACGGATTTTCTCTAAAAAAATGGGTTATATTTTTCTTTGAAATTCGTTTCAATTTCACTTTTTCTTCATTTACATGATGAATTCACAACAGTGCCTTTAGTTCACTTTTCAAACATTCTTTTGTGGTCTTCGAAACATTCGCAATTTCGTCTTTTATTGCTTCATTTTTGCGAGAATCGTCCATTCTTCTAAAAATATTTATTAATGTTAAATCAAAGAAAAAACAATAAAAATGCTTAAGAACGAGAGAAAAAACAACGAAAAACAGGATAAATATTTTTGAAACCAAAAATAAAAAAACGACACTCCGTTGTTTACGGCCGCACGGCCGAAGCGGGAATTCAAAAAAAAAGCCGTGCCGGCCGGCCGGCTTTCGGCCCCGGTTTCAGTTTAACAACCCTGAAAAAGAATATCCAAGAAGAAGTGTGTCCCCATTTATTCCCCTTACAGTGCGTTGCAGAATTATAAGAACACCCCCAAATTTGAGCGCCGCGCAATGATTTCGATACCTTGAGACCAACCAGTGTTAAAATCGTGTTCAGCATGAAAAATAACCTATATGTCCCAAATTTCAGGTTGGTATTTAAAAAAAGTAACCGCGCAGTGGTCCAAAATCGTTTTTCGAGCGGTGCAGAATTATAAAGCCACCCCCATGAAATACGTTATAAACTCAAAGATAACAACAGTCCAATGTATGATGACACCTCCATTCGAGGATATAACATCGAAAACACAGTCTGGCATAGATTTGAGAAGGTTTTAAACATATTGGGTTGATTTAGATTTGAATTTCTGCTCTGACATCTTCCACTCGACTACGATTTCGGTTTGAGCCCTCCAACTCCCCGAAATTCCTTCCTTGGCCATAGAGACGCCGTACTAACTCTCCACAAATGTTCTCCATGTTACTCCAAAAAGGAGAACACGCTGGCCAGTCGAGAACGTCTACACTGTGAGACTGAAGCCAGTCCAAAGTAGACCGACTCACATGAATGACCGCATTTTTCTGTTGAAAAACGACAATAGTGACGTCGGAATGGAAGAAAATGGCTCTCAAGATCATTTTGATAGTCCGAAGAGTCCACCTTACTCGTCAGAAAAGCCATTAGCAGAAACCAGGCTGCCGAAAATTACTGTATTACTGCAGGTTAATTGTTCGACTCAAGCAACGCTCCCGTTGGTCTTAATTCTCGTTTTTTGGAAAAGGGTTAGAGTTGGACCAATCAGTTGACTATCCGACTCACTCTTTGGCAAATATTGAGAATATTTTTTAATTCAAAATTTTTATCGCTTTCAGATAGTTCAAATGTGTCCAAATTCACGCGTTCCGCTTTTCCAGAAACTTCCATTTTTGGCGATGAGACTCGGCCGAAATCGACGCAGGACGACATGTTCATCAACTCGGCTCCGAATCGCTCGATTAAACGCGGCTCGGTGAAATCGCAGGCGTTGAAATTGAGCGAGAAACTCGCGCAGAGAAGTAATCGCGCAACGAACTTGCTGGAAATTTTCATGTTGCTCTTTTGTTTTTAGCCGAAAGTAGACTGAACACGGAAAAAGACGAGGAAATGATGAGCCAACAGAGTTGCAGTAATCGGCATTCTTTCTCACAGCCGCCACCGCCTGGAGCGGCGTTCGCAGAGGTCAAAGTGCAGCGTAATTTTTCGGATTGTAGAAAGGAAGCAAGAAGTTGTGAGGTATTAAACATTTTGAAAAGTTACATAAATATGTGCCGCACATATATGATGAAACTGTGCGCTGACTGCAATATAGACCACGCCCACAAAATTTAATTTTAAAATAATACGCTTTTTTTTTCTCAATTTTTGTTTTAATTTCAATTTTTATCAATGAAAGACAATATTAGAATAATTATATATATATATTTTTTTTAAATTTCGAACTTATATTTAACATAGATTTCATCATCAATCTTGCTTTTTCAATATCATTCTCTTCTCAGTGATTTTTTGTGAGAATACTACTTTGTGTCATTCACATATCCCCTACATAGTTGTTGAATAGTTATGACCTTGACACTCACTCGATCGGTGATTCGCCAAAAGCCATGCTAATCAAAACTCAATGAAGTGTGTATTTGCATTGCGAGGTCGTCGTCGTTGATGACAGTTTGGTTCCAAGTCGCCGCCACCTACTACAGCCGACTCGGTTCATTCCGCAAATAAATCGAGCTCGTCGAGTCTGGCCGCACATTATAATACTAATCATCACCTAATATGGCTACTTATTCATATTCGGATTTCAATCGAATGTTTAATGAGCAAAATGCTGCCGAAGTGTCGCTTACACAAACGGTTAGCAAGGCATTGACGAGGCACAATGTGATTTTTTTTGCGTTTTTATTTTTAGCCAAATTTTCTCCCGAAATATTTCCACAAATGGATTAATTGAAATCTCAAACATAATTTAATATATGGTTGAGTATTAAAACTAATATCTTGTCAGTTCCATTGAAAAAAAAAAAAAACAAAATAAACAAATACGAAAAATATTTAATTTTTTTTTGTTTTCAGACAAATGATTTTGCTTCTCGCGAATGGCCTTAACCGGACATGTTTCAGCCGAATTTTCAGTATCCAATGCATTCCAGGTGAGATTTGAATCGATTTAATTTTAGAATAAGTTTTATTCGAGAATCGAAATCATCCGTCTTTAATTGTGACAGTTTTACTACATTTTATATATATTTTTATTCTGTTCTTGCACAAGACACGATTGTATAATTATTTTCCAATTTTTTTCGCTACGAGACAAATCGCAAACATTTCGAAAGCAAACATTCATCGATTTTTGCGCAAAAACATCAAAAATCTCATAATGGGATAGGTCGGACACTTTTTGACCTTTCGCAAAAAGACTATCGAAAATTTATTTATTAATTTGTATAGTCGGGGTCTTCCAACATCATTCGACTAAAAAAATTATCGAACCGGTTCATAAAATTTGAAATAACTTGTTAGTCCGTGCGAGACCAAGAGAATAACGCATCCCCGTATATCTACCAGCGTACAGTAGTCGCCGGACGCCGACTATACTAAAACTTTATATTTTAGACAAGAAATATGAAAAATTCCATTTTTGGGATGATTCGTGATTTGTTTTTCTGAAATTTCTTGAAAATCTCGGAACCTTCGGGAATTTGTTCATTTCTCGTTTCATTTTAGTATTGGTTTTTTAAGTGAAAATCTTGATACCTTATCAATATTCAAAAGGCCATGATTTAAAGGCACATACCATTCGAATTAAATATCTGATGCTCTTTGAAACAATTGTTGAAAATTGAAATTATTGAGGGATTCGATTTCGACGTTAAATGAGAAAAAGAGGTATAATGAGTAATGAGTTTCCAGACGTCCGATATCACGATCAGCCTCATTCGTAACGCCGACGCCATTGCTCATCTATCCAATGGTCGACAATCGTTGCGAGAGTCGAATCGGCGAGTACGCGATGCCGATCTACTACGCGATGCCGCCACCGCAACCGCCGCCCATGTTTCTACCATTCGGCGCGACACCGGCGTCGACGTCGAAAGCCGTCGAGGCGCCGATGATGATGATGCATTCGTTCGAGGTGCCGCCGCCGCCGCAGAAGCTCATGCGACGCAAAATGGCGACGTCGCGCAAAAAGTCGTGGTGCTCGCGCATCTGCTGCGCCGGTCTTGCTCAACTCCTATGGACTATCGTGTGCATCATTTCGTTCGGAATAATCGCTTCCTTAATTCTCGCCCTCTGCTATATGTGAACCATTAAATTGTAAAAATGCATCTTTAAACGCACAAATCTACCGTTCTGCTTTTTTTTTCAGCGAACTACGGGTTTCATTTTTCATTTTCTTTTTAAATTATTTGATTTTTCCTTGATTTTTGCACATTCCCCCACATTTTTGCAGACGAATAAATTTCTTTCTGCGATTTTTTTGCATTGTGTTAGAAGGATTTATTTTTCTTTCGAATTTTGCAGAAATTCGGCGGTCCGATTGTTGGTAGTTTGTGATTGTACGACTTCTAGTAAGTCGAGAGAGCGTGCGGTGGTAGGAGACGCAGGCAGAATAAATATGAAAGTATTTAATTTTGTGAAATGTTCACCACAAAATGGATGATCAAAATTGAAAAAAAAAATATTTGGCAAAGTTCTAACGTTTGTCGAGGCTCAAATTTTGTAGATAGATCACGGCGTTCACACTAGTGGGATTTACCTGAAATGAAAACTCAAACTGTGTCAGTGATCGATTGTTGGCGTCTTTGTCGCGCAGACGAATTTTTTAAAAATCGCCAGGTTTTGACTCTTTTTTTCAAGTTTTTTGAATTTTTCTCAAATTTTAACAAAAAAGTGCACCGACCACGTTTTTCGCAAGGATTTTTTCTATCGAAAAAGCTTTACTATAATTCAATCGGATAAGTATTCAGAGGTCCGTAGTCTTTTAAAGATTGAACTGTAAAAATATTCACATTTCTTTTCTCTGTTTTTTCACTCTCTCTTTTGTTAATATCATTTATTGTTATATTATATGGTTTGATTTATACGATTATGTTTGGTAACACTTGGAAAAACATTTCATACAGTGCGTTGCAGAATTATAAGGCCACCCCCAAATTTGAGCGCCGCGCAATGATTTCGATATTTTGAGACCAACCAGTGTGAAAATCGTGTTCAGCATGAAAAATAACCTATATGTACCAATTTTTATGTTAGTATCTTCAAAAGTAACCGCGCTGTGGTTCAAAACCGTTTTTTCAAGCGGTGCAGAATTATAAAGCCACCCCCATGAAACGAACTTTTTCGCATTTTTTTGAAACTTTGGCGGGACCAGTGTGCATAAAAATTGTTGTGTGGCTTTGAGAACCTACAGTGGTCCTTATTTTTCACTTTTTGAATGATTTTGAAATGCCACGTGGTCGCTGTCTTAGTGTTTCTGAGCAATCTCAGATTCTTGCATTCAAAACAGCAGGATGGTCGAACCGTCGGGTTGCGAAGAATTTAAAAGGACCGAAAACATTCGTAGACATCTTTGTGAAGGATCCAACTCGTGTCAACATGTCGCAAAAGTCAGGCGGCAGAGGAAAACTGGACTATCTCGCTAATCGAGCATTGATTCAAGCAGCTTCAAGCAATATGAAGTCTACAAATGACATCAAGAAGAAGCTAAACTTCGACAAAAGCAAGTGGACAGTTTGGGGAACCATCAAGAATAACCCCAACATCGCTAGAGAAAAAATGAAGCCGGCCCCGCGACCAACAGAGGACCATAAAATTCGACGCCTTGAGTTCGCATTCAAAAATATGAATACGGATTGGAACAAGGTGCTTACATTCGAGAATGTTGTGAATAATAACCATTCAAACTTCAACAGGTTATTTTTTCCGATGGAAAAAAATTTAATTTGGATGGCCCAGACGGCAATAACAGTTGCTGGCACAATTTACGAAAGAATCGCCTCCTGCTTTCAAAACTCAATTTTAGAGAAAGCAGCGTGATATTATGGGGGAAGCGTTTTCGTTTGCCGGATTTTTGGAATTGGCAGGGTGGACTCTTCGGATTATCAGAATGTTTTTGAGATCCATCTTCTTCCATTCCGACGTCACTATTGTCGTTTTGCAACAGAAAAATGCGGTCATTCATGTGAGTCGGTCTACTTTGGACTGGCTTCAGTCTCACAGTGTGGACGTTCTCGATTGGCCATCATGTTCTTCTTTTTGGAGTCCCATGTAGAGCGTCTGGGGAGAATTAGTACGGCATCCTTATGGCCAAGGAAGCAAATTTGGAGAGTTGGCGAGCTCAAAACCGAAATCGTAGTCGAATGGAAGACGTTAGAGCAGAAATTCAAATCTAAATCGACCCAATATGTTTAAAACCTTCTCAAATCTATGCCAGACTGTGTTTTCGATATTATTACCTCGAATGGAGGTGCCACTAAACATTAAACTGTCGTTATTTTTGAGTTTATAACTTGTTTTATGGGGGTGGCTTTATAATTCTGCACCGCTTGAAAAAACGGTTTTGAACCACAGCGCGGTTACTTTTGAAGATACTAACATAAAAATTGGTACATATAGGTTATTTTTCATGCTGAACACGATTTTCACACTGGTTGGTCTCAAAATATCGAAATCATTGCGCGGCGCTCAAATTTGGGGGTGGCCTTATAATTCTGCAACGCACTGTAGTTGTTTATTTTTTATTTGTTTTTTGCAAATTTTAAATGTAAATTGTGTGTCATTTCGGCGGAGAAGTTGCAAGAGATTCTCTATGATTTTTTGTTGTTTTTTTTTTAAATTTCGTTAGTTCTTACGTTAATTTAGCGTTTTCAGCTTATTTTTTCGCTGTTTATCTCTCTCGCGTCTTTATCTACTCGCATTGAATTCATTTATTGAATTCAGATAAGCACTCCATCTCGAAAATCAAAAGCTGGCGGAGTGATGAAACGATATCACGGACAATTCGCTTTTCGAGATTTTTTTTAAACTTCCGAATTACTCCAAAAGACCAATGGAAAGACGTCCTCAACTCAAAAATGTCTTTTTTTTTAGTCATTTGTGTTGTATAGCAGCAAATTTTTCTTTTCAAGCTGCCTAGTGAAATCGGTAAAAAGAATCTTGTTAAATGTATTTGTTGATTATCCATTTGTTTCCAAATTGATAAGTGTGTTTTTTCCCTATTAGTTTTGCAATTTTCCAAATGTCCTTATATCCTCTTTTTCCGAATTCAATCTCTTTCGCGTCTTTATCTACTCGCATTGAATTCATCTGCTACATATCATCAATTTTTATATCATAATTCAATTGTGTAGTATTTCTTTCGTTTAATTGATGGTTTTATCATTTAAAAATGTTATGCATATGTTCAAAAAAAAAAGATCCGATATAAATTAAAATAACTTATTTAATTTATAACTAAATAGACCATAAATTGCGGTGAATCTGATCCACCGGAAGAAATATTAAAACTAATCGTTCTTATTGAAAAAACGCTCCATTTTGAGAATGTTTCTAATTTATTTCACAAATTTAATTTGTTGAATTTATGCACCGGAATATCGCTAAGCTGCAAGTGCGCTCTATTGAGAAAAATCTTTTTTTTCATGTAAATCCCACTAGTGTGAACCAGGGCTGTGCGGCAATGGAATTGCCGATTGCCGAATTGCCGAAATTTCCGATTTTTCAAATTGCCGAATTGCCGAATTGCCGAAGAGAACGTTCGATCGGCAAATTGCCGAATTGCCGAATTGCCGAAATTTTGATTTTCGGCAATTTGCCGAATTGCCGAATTGCCGAAATTTCCGATTGCCGCACAGCCCTGGTTTGAACGCCGTGGACATGATGGCGTGCGTCTCTTCGTTTTGCACTCTCTCTCGTCCACCACCTCATCTTCTCGCCCACTCTCATTTCGACATTATCTCTACGTTACTCTAGTTCTTTAGATAGCTCTTCTTTATTGTTATTCTGAAGACACAACTCAGGCAAATCAAATAAAATATTTTGAGAATCAAATATTCAATAATAAACTCTAAAATATTTTGAGAAAATCTAAATTTTCTTGATACTTTCTAAAACTTATTGAGAATCGATAAACTTAAAAATAGTTTTTAAAATCTTATAAGTTTTTTCTGAAAATTTATTGAGCAAATTCAAAATTATCTCAATAAATTCTAAAATCTTATAATAATTTCTAAAGTTGATTGAGAAAATTCTAAAATATTATAGAGACACGTTAGTTTCTCAATGAATCTCAAAATATTTTATTCGATTTACCTGAGAAAATCTTTACAAAAATTAATTATTCACATTTAGTTGTTCCTTACTCACCTTTAGTAGTTTGTTAAATGTTCTTCTCGTTAAACATAATAAAATATCAGGTCAATGAACACATCTTTGACTGTTCGAAGAGATTCACCGATAGAGATTCAAGATCCAGAGTTCATTTTCTTCTGTAGTTCACATTGATTTCGTGATTTCCCAAAAAAAGTTAAATATAAATTATTAATCTGTTTCGATTGAAAAATAATTCAAATTTGATTAAGAAAACGCTTAAATTCGTTTTGAAATGTTGGTTTTTTTTATTCAAACATCTTCGAAATCGATTGATTTATTTCTCATTCTCAATTTTGAAATCGTATTCGATTGAAATTTTGGAATAATTCGAAACAGATTCACTTACATTCAATTTAGATTGAAAACGAAATTATTTTCGAATCCGATTGGTTTTCATTTACCTGTGTTCTTTCTTTCTCTATTATGTAAAACTCTAATCATTTTTCTTATAAGTTGAATAATACATGTGCTTATAATAATCCTTATAATTTACTAATAAATGCCCATTCAGGTAAATGGAGGAGCAGAGTGCGTTGATGCTTGAGAAAATGCTTTTTACTTCGTCGAAACCGGATGAGAATGTGCATCGATGCGTCGTGGCGATCGATGACACACACGCGGCGTCGTTCCGCCATGGGCAGCATTCTAGGCTGCAAATGAATGAGACGGTGATGCTGTACAACGTCTTGAATCCTGTGATACGATACGAGGTTTTTTTTTTCAATGATGTGAACTAGTTTTGTTAGTTGTGGAGTGACTTGTTTTGAGTGCATCGTGTGGATTATTGTTAGGTAGAAGAGATCTTCTTGATAGGACCCTTTTTTAATTTGTGAGTCTTGCACACTATTTTAATGTTTTTATCCGACGTTTCCATCTTTAGATCGTCATCAGGAAAGGTCAATTTACCTACAAGATAATAAGTAATAGATGGGTCAAAAAAGGGAAAAAACGGAGAGAGTTAAGTTGTAAGTATCAATCAAAAAACAAAAAAAAAACCATAAAAACAACTCAAGAAACAAAACAATGTCCAATCCGTAACACAATAAATATGTTAGTAGCGTTAATGTGAGGATGTAAGTAGATCAAAATGTTTAGATAAATAGGAGTTAGGTTTAGAAAAGATTCTTAGTTTTTATATAAATTCCTTCCAGTATTCTAGTTGTGTTCCTCTCAATATCTAGTATTTTAATAGAAAGTTGAAATGGCTCCCCGTTATGAATTTCAAATGAGTGTTTAGACCAAACCGTTTTTTTGTATGATTTTAGATTTGGTTTCAAAGTAGCTCTAGCATGTTCGTTGAAACGAGAGGCCAAAGGCCTACCTGTTTCGCCGACGTAACTCTTTCCACAACCACATTTGATTTTATAAATGACTCCTTTAATGGTACAAGTACCAACTCCCAGCTCCGGGCAAACCTTGCACCCTCTACCCTCACATCGAACATCAAAAATACGATTTTTGATAAGGATGTCCCTAAGTGATTTACCTTTAAGTTCTACTACAGTGACATCCAAGTCAACTTGTCTAACTGATGTCTTGATTATTTTCGTAGTGGTATCGGAGATGAACGGAACCGGAAATATATTTTTTACGATTTTTTCTGGCTGTGGAAAGTTATGCCTTTTAGGTCTAAATCTATTTCTAATGCTTTAACCATTAGAGGCCAAAACTTCTTTAGCCAAATTTTTTGAGGTTTTGTATTCCGGAGAAGAAAGTTTTTCGGCAGTTTTTAGGGTAGAAATGACCGTATTTCTTTTTTGTTGATAAGAATTGTTGGAATCAAACCGAAAGAGAATGTTTTTGTAAGAAGGTTTTCTGTACCATCTGGTGACGAAAATATTGTTCTTATAGGAAATCTTTTTAATAAAAATAGTGTGCAAGACTCACAAATTAAAATGGGTTCTATCAAGAAGATCTCTTCTACCTAACAATGATGTGAATTAGTTGCTGAATTTAAGCTTTTCAGTCGACGGTAGCGGCAGTGTCGGAAAGTTACGACATCATTGTATTCAAGCTGAAGAAAGACAAATTCGAGAGCTTTCCCCGCGGTACTGTTTTTCTATCTATCACTTTTTTCTCATTTTTAGCTCCTTTAGCTTTTAAATTAAGTTTATACCTATATATGACTAGATGATTTTCCGAATTTTTGCGCTGTAGAATAAATAATGAACAATAGGTTAACAAAATTTTTATAAAAATAAAATAGGTGTGGGAAGGCTCTTCCGCGGAAGGGAATATCTGCAACTGGGAGTGGACTCACGCCGAGAGCCGAATTGGAAGCATGGGATCATTTCGCATGAGAAAAGTATGTCTAATTTCTTCACTTTACAAATGTTAATTTTTGATTCAGGGGGTTTTTACGTCGGAACGTCACATGGACAAGTGGGAGACTCGGGATCGGGCATTTTTGACTCTTCTGGACTCTTCCTTGGAATATCTGTTGGCAAGAAGTGTTTCTCTTTCTGCGATTGGAAGAATATGCCGGTTGGAGAAATCGCGGACCATCATCCAGACACTCAGATCATCAGTTCTGAAGTTATCTTTGCGTTCTCGGGAATTATAGATGACGAAGTAAGTTGTTTTATTTTTAGTTAAATAATTGGTTTAATTGTTATGTTTTAGTTCGAGCCAAACAAGGAAAGTGCGCTTGTCTCCACGGACAAGCGATCTCCACGGATTTTTTCTAAAAAACGGGGATATTTTTCTTTGTAATTCGTTTCAATTTCACTTTTTCTTCATTTACATGATGAATTCACACCAGTGTGAATTCGTTCACTTTTCAAAAATTCTTTTGTGGTCTTCGAAACATTTGCAATTTCGTCTTTTATTGCTTCATTTTTGCGAGAATCGTCCATTCTTCTAAAAATATTTATTAATTGGATTGATTGAAATCTCATACATAATTTAATATATGGTTGAAAATTAAAACTAATATCTTTTCAGTTCCATTGAAAAAAAACAAAATAAACAAATACGAAAAATATTTAATTTTTTTTGTTTTCGGACAAATGATTTTGCTTCTCGCGAATGGCCTCAACCGGACATGTTTCAGCCGAATTTTCAGTATCCAATGCATTCCAGGTGAGATTTCGCCGGTCGTGCTCAACTCCTATGGACTATCGTGTGCATCATTTCGTTCGGAATAATCGCTTCCTTAATTCTCGCCCTCTGCTATATGTGAACCATTAAATTGTAAATATGCATCTTTAAACGCACAAATCTACCGTACTGCTTTTTTTTCAGCGAACTACGAGTTTCATTTTTCATTTTCTTTTTAAATTATTTGATTTTTCCTTGATTTTTGCACATTCCCCCACATTTTTGCAGACGAATAAATTTCTTTCTGCGATTAATCGCGTTTTGCATTGTGTTAGAAGGATTTTCTTTTCTAAATTTATGTTTCTTTCGAATTTTGCAGAAATTCGGCGGTCAGGTTGTTGGTAGCTTATTATTATACAATTTCTAGTAGGAGACGCAGTCAGAATAATATGAAAGTATTTAATTCTATGAAATCTTCCGAACAAAATGGATTATCGAAAAATTCAACAATTATCTGAAACATTGAAACATCGGGCTAATCTTCAAAAAAAATGCCATTCGTCAAGACTGCTTCAAAAAAAAAGAATTCAATGAATATTCTTAATCTTATCGCTAATGTGTTGAAATCCGCATGCGGAATAATGAAAAAATTTTTTTCATCAAATCGGTCTATTAAAAACACACCTTGGTTTTCTCTCTAATAATTCGAATTTCTAATTTACCACATCGAATCGGCGGAGGTCGAATCGCTTGATTGCCAACCACAACAACATGACTCAATTGAAGGCCAAAGAAACAACATTCTAAACTCTATGGATCCTCACTTTTTAAGCGCGATTTTTCGAAAACATTTTTTTCAAATCAACAAATTGTGTCTCTTGTGAAGCCAATGTAACTGAATATTAAATGCTCGTACGCTATAATGCAATGTACGCAGTTTTGCGTACTGCCTCGACACCCATTTTCACATCGCCAATAATTTTTTTAAATTTCTTCCACTCGTTTGACTCCGACAATATTTACTGGCAATTTGCCAAATGATTCCGTACATTCAATACACATTCAATTGGAATTGTTTTACCTTTTCGTAAATCCACACTGATTTCGTGAGAGCAAATGCTTCTCCTCAGCCGTTCGACGCCAATCAATCATGTTTGTAACAATTAGCAGTCTTGATTGTGAAATAAAAGAAATTTATTCGATAGTTTGGGGGGAAAAATGTTAATCGAAAGAAAATTATTTGATCTACTTGCACTTTTCCTTCTCTCCGTGAACCTTGATGTCGAGGGTCACGTAGGTCATATCATAGAGTCCTCCGATCTTCGACTTTGGCACCTCGTACTCACCGATTCTGACGCAGTTCTACAATTAGCGAATAATGATGGGGTGGTGGAGGCTCGAGCAACTCACTGGCTTCGATGGATTGCAGTTGTGGGTGATGCGAATGAACGGCTCGATGCTGGTCACCTCGTCCTCCTGTCCGAAGAGCTCGAACTCGCCCTCGCTGTTGGTGTTGACGCTGTTGAGCAAGTCATTAGGGTCGACTGAAACGCGTTGATATGACGTTGATGAATTCGTTTCAACTTACGGGTATCGCGATCCCAGAGCTCGACGAGCACACTTGGCGATCGCTTCTTGTTGCAGACGGCGACACCCTTGACGGTGACATTCTGCATCTTGGCGGCGGCCAAGTCGACGGCGACGGCGGCAAGCACGAGACACACGATGAGCGAACGCATATCTTCCGACTGAGCTGAGATTCGTCGCCTCAAACCGGGCGTCGCCAATTTATAGGGTGTTGGCTCCGACGCCAACGACAACTGTTTCTACGGCGCGCGGGGCGCCTCAAAAATAGAGCAATTCATCATGGAACACGCTCTCCCTTCCTCTCTCTCTCTATCGCCATCGCAGCATTCGTCGTCGTCAACACATGCCCGCGTCAATGGCGCGTACTTTGGCACGTATCAATCAGGAAATTCAATTCGGATGAGTCACATCGATTGAAAAAGCTCAATAAAACATAAACTAATGCAGAGATGTCAAGCCTCGAAGCTCGAGGTGGTCCCGCTTCTTGAACTAATCGATTGAAGAGGGAACTGATATCCCGGATCATTCCACCGATGGTATTCCTTTCAGACAAACGATCTAAATATTTCAATATTTTCAAAAACGTATTAACCAACACGAAAATGTTATAAGAAATTATAAAGTTTAATAATTTATTTTTTATTTATTCCTAAAATATATTAAAGACAAATTCTAAAGTAAAATTAAATTTTATTTGCATTATTTACCCTGCATTGAAAAAATGTAGGCGGAAAATTGGCTAAATTAAAAAAATTTAAAAAGAGGTCTCGGTGCGCACTCGACAAAACTCGGCCACGTCCACGACTTTGAAGCCTCCATGACCTTAAATTTTTTTGATGATTATGCTGCTTTCTTGAATTTCGATCGTCATTCAAATTAACGATTGTCGATCCGACTCTTAAAAAAGCAAAATAACAAGGCAGTCCACGCGAGACCATTTCGAAAGACGCACACGTAAATCTACCCATGTGCAGCAGTCGCCAAGTATAAATCGCTGCGAGAATCATTAAAATTTTATACGCGCCTTTAATCACACCAGAAACATAGCAATCGTAATCGGAAAAAAAAAACTTGGATTCAAAAAATGAAATCGCTTGCGGTTAAAGGCGCTCTACGATAAAATTTCAAGATTTTTATAGCGATTTAAAAAAAAAACGGTGGGGTTCCGAAAACGTGGCCGTGGCCGTGGCCGAGAATTTTTTGGAGTTTTTCCTGCGCTCTGAGCAGCCATTTTTAGAGATTTTTTTTGAGTTTTCGCGAAAATTTCGTTTTTGTAATATTTTTGATAGTTTTTCTGAGGTTTAGGAGAATTTTGCGAATTTCGAAGTAAAAAATTATTTTTCACTGATTCCCCCCCCCCGGTCATTTGTATGTATTGTCAAGCAGATGGACTCGAGAATAGAATCTCTTTATCAAATTGTAATCTCTTGATTTCTTTCTTCATCAATCGTATACAGGTGGGAATTTTTTCTCGACATAATCATAATAATAAAAATCGTGGATGGGACTTCGCGGTGGTGGAGCGGGTTTCGTTGCCGGCGGCTCGTTGGCAGCTGAAATTCAACACTAGTTGGCCCACGCCAAATTCACTCTCGATATCGTACCCGGCTCGATGTCGCAATCCCACATGCATAATGAGTAAAGACGGCGCCTCGAGTCGGCATTTAACTTTGGCACGTTTTTCGTATGAACTTCTGAAAAAATCAATAACTGTTGAATGAACAAGGCTTCCACTCCGCCGCGGCCGCCAATTCTTCGGCCATGTCATATTTCACGTCCACCATTATTAGTTTTTTTTGTGAGAGAAAATTCACTCAATGGCTAGGCGTTTTTTTTAAATAATTAAAAATTGAATTAATAAAAATTTTTTCTAGATGAAATCAGAAAAGGAAATCAAAGACCAACTCACTCATCGAATATCTAACATCGATATCATCAGGGAAGTTAACAACCTCGAGTTCCGTCAGATTCTCGAAATGCCAATAGCCGAATGTGATCAGCTCGAATTTCGAAAAATTGATTTCTTTGATGTTCGAATTTGTGATGACCACATCGGCGGAATAGATGCCTTTAAGATCTCCAATAATTTTCTGTATCATCGTCGGCGTCCAGGCCGGCTCCTTCATCACCGGGTTTCCGATTCCGTCGAACACAAGTTGAACGCCGCACCAATACGGGCAAGGCATAAACTCATGCTCTTCCGGTAATGAAATTCTCGGCATCAAGTGCGATTTGACTCGCAGATGATACTCGCAAATGACATCTATGAAGACCGCGTTCAAAAATGAGAAAGTAGATGGATGACTATGAAACCCACCTCCCTTTAAGCTCCACACTTTCAAATACATAAAATCAGATCCATTCGCGTGGCCGTCGAAGTAGTAGTGTCCTTGATTGTCTTCATAACCTTTCAATATGCGGGCTTCAAAGACAGAAACATTGAGCTCTAATAGGAATACGATCAACAATATGCTTCTTTTCATGTTCTATTCTTTTCCCGGCCTTGTTCGATGAAATGCCGATTCGCGTCGTTTCGATTGGCGCGGTCACGTCATTGTGGCGAGTCTCGTTTTCGTTTTTGGCACACAATTCCAACCATTCATTTTTTTCCAGCTATGTGCGCCTTTAAAATTTTTTTCCACAAATCATCAAATGTCAGATTGAAAATTGCTAGGTTCAATTATATTTTTGGTTGGGTAAAAGTTTGAAAAGAAAAAAACTCAAGTGTGTGCAATTTGGCGTGTGCGTGTGTACACGGCGTTTTCAAATTTTTTTCATCTCCTTCTCGTCTCAAAGCTACCCGGTTTTGGTGCGATCTCGATGATTGTCAGTGGCGAAATGCCTCGGCACGGATTATTCGATCCCGACGCGCTGTTTCTCGACGAGCCCTTCGACTCGTAGTGCATGTGACATTCGAGAACATTTGATGGATGTTTCAGTCATTAATTCATTCCACTCGAGCAGTTGTTTGCAGCGGCGGCGGCGGCGTCGAATCGGTTCCGCCAAACAAAAATAAATTGCACAATATGTGTTACACAACATTGATACCACGCAAAATTCTCCGACAACACATGTGTTGATGATCAGCTCTTGATTACTGTAGCATTTGGGATGAAATTTCTAGAAGGGATTGCTATAAGTGGTCCTGTCACGAACAGTACAACAAGTCAAATCCTGATTCAATACTCTTGATGCGAGTCTCGATTCACGGGCTCCAAAACGCGATAATGATTCATGATGCCATTTCTCAACACGAGGCATTCTTCGAGAACACTGATGACATTATTTAGTGGGCGGAGTCGCGAATCGACACACCAACAAACAAACATGTGATCCCGTCTCTCAAAAGTATAAAAGAACTCTTGGCCCGGATCAATTGCATCAATTATCCGTTGAACAATTCCAATTCCAGTTTGCAGATGAAATCGTTTTTGGCGCTCGCCATTCTTGGCGTCGTGCTCGTCGACGTCGCCGCCGCGAAAATGCAAAACGTGACGGTTCGCGGAATCGCCGTGTGCAATAAGCGGCGTTTCGCCAACGCCAAAGTCGAACTCTACGACAAAGACACGCGTGAGTCATGAGATTCGCCAACACCTACGAAGCGCGTTCAATTTTTTTTTCTAGTCGATCCCAATGATTTGCTCTCAACGATTCACACCAACAAGGAAGGCGAGTTCGAGTTGTTCGGACAAGAGGACGAGGTCGGCAAAATCGAGCCGTTCATTCGCATTCATCATTCATGCAATGCCGAACCGGTGAGTCGTTCTTCTCACTGCAATTTCTAGTTTCACCCATACCGAAACATGATTGTAGGGATGCGAGCGAGTCTCCGACTACACTGTGCCGCAGGACAAAATCAACAGCGTCTATGATATGACCTACGTGACACTTGACATCATTGTTCACGGCGAAAAAACCAAATGCGGCTAAATGCTCATCGCTGTGTCTCATTTTTTAAAATGAAATTTTCACCAATTCACCTCGCGTTTTTCATTTCTGTAATTATGGGCGCTGTGCAAAAGGTCAAAGTCAAAGGAACGGTGATTTGTCAAAAACGACGGTACGCCGATGCTCAAATTGTGCTCGTCGAGAAGGATCGATGTGAGTGCCGAAGCGCGACCGAATTGACATGAGATTCAGTGGACTCGAATGATGTGCTCGACAAATGCTATTCGAATCGAGAGGGCGATTTCGAGATTGCCGGCGAGGAGGATGAGGTACACCAACTTGCAATAGCATTGCTGCCGACATTGTTCCGGTTTAGATAGGCGCCATTGACCCATTCATAACCATTAGGCATAATTGCAACGCTCAGCCAGTATGACTCATTTTCATCGCATGAATCGATAATGCTAATAGGGTTGTGAGCGGATCGGCAAGTATCCGATTCCAGCAGAATCGATTAATGGAAGGGAATACGATATGAGTTATATAAGCTTGGATATAATGACACTTGAAGAGAAGCTCGAATGCGCATAATGCAATATGAAACTGAAATTTAACTGAATTTTTGCAGAGAATAATAATTATTTTCAGTTCAATTTAAATTTTGAATTATGGACAGATAAATGTTTTGTTATAAATAAGGATTTAATTCAGGTGGCCGAATTATCGTGTGGCCGCAAATTATTCGGCCATGTTTCATTTCGCCGTTATTTCGTAATTTTTATGAGCGTATTCTTTGAGAGAATATTTTTCTATTTTAATTTGTTTGCTTAGTTTGCACTTTGATCTGGATTAATTAGTCAAGGTTGTAATTAAAAAATTGCGCATTCTTGGTCGAATAACAATTTTAACATTGATCATAATGTCAAATTTCAGTGCCAAAATTTATTCTAGATTACTTCTGCTTCTCTACCTCAATAGGTGAATCGTCTTCTTTTCACAAAAACTCGAAGCTGTGTTGCTTGACGACCGCACTTGTTTTGGTTTTTGTGGAAAAACATAACCATTGCTACAAAATCGATCTGAAATATTAATTTATTTTCTAAAATTCTACAAAAATTCGTTTGAAATCTGCCCAGTTTTGGATTAGAAAGTACACGAAAACGATATCAAAAAACTAAAAATTATTCAAGAAAAAATCGCGAAAATTTAAATCCAAAAAAATTATGAAAGTAGTCGATATTAAAGGATCATGTGCTATATTTTTAAAAATGTCGTCCCGCGATCTACAGTACCCCGGCTGTCGCTGCTTTTTTTCGACAAAAACGACAGCGATGCATAATGCAAAAATTTGTCAAAATTATTCAATTAATAATGTCTGAATAGATCCATTATCTAGTTGCTATTTTTTTTCTTATAACATAGAAAACATTTCGATCGGATTGTTCTTCTATGAGCTTTCCGTCCATTTTATAAAGACATTTAAATTCTTCAATGACGTCATTGAAAAGCAGCTGAAATACTGGATAATTGTGAAATCAAACTATCCGTTTTTGGCATAATATCTGCGTATTTCCATTTCATAGTAACCATTTCATTGTTATGGAACTTCTACCGAATTCATCGAATAATTTCGTCATTGAGTTCACTCGAAAAAGCAGCTTGTCAATTCAAATACTCTCATTAATATTTTTACCGCTATATTTTTTGATTTATTGGACAAACCAGCATAGCACGACGACAAAGGTTTGTGTCGATTTACGGGCTTTTAATTTTGCCTCGTCACTTTACTTGCTTCCACCATTCTTGCAACCGGGCGGGTCGGGGCGGGCCAGGGTGAAAAAATTCTACTCAAAATAATTCAATTCGAAATTCCTATAACGTTAAACAAAGGCCTCGCTGTAAACTTGGAGTGACGTTGCGGGTCGGCGGAGCGGGGCGGGTCGACCCGGAATTTTGCAAGTATGGCTTCCACTTATATTTACTTGTGTTTGAAATATGAGTCCAATCCATCCATGGGAGACGACTGAGAAACTTAAATCTTCTTACTTAGTCACCTAATGGGTTCGTTCTTTGCCTGTTGTCAGCATTCCAAACTTTTCAGTCCTTGGCTTTAGTGGACCTTGTGGTGATCTCCTTCCGATAGGAGGCCTTCCTCTTGGCCGCGTCCAATTCCACGGTCGCCGCGCCGTTAGAAGAATAGTCCATGTTCCATCTTTTCTTCTAGCAACGCGTCCTTCGTGATGTGATGTAGGGGGTCCCGAACTTGATGCGGACGTCCAAGATATGTCTTCGCTCAAGCCCAGCGTGACTAACTCTTTCGGCAGGAGCTTTGGTGAAGGTCCAAGTCTTTGATCCGTATGTCAGCGCCGGGAGAACGATGAGACTCTCAAAAAAAAAAATAAAACAAATCACTCAAATTACAGAGCGCAATCGAGCCGCTTCTCGCGTTTTTCCACAAACTCATCGTAATGTTCCACGTGTCCGTTTTTACCGTCGCCGTCTTAATCATGTATTTGAAATTGGCGAGTCCAGAATTCACAATGGTCAAAATTATTTTGTACGCCTTGTCTGCTATCATCATGTTTTTGTCGCCGCCGTTCACAATTCTTCTCAATTTCTGCGTATTCCTATTGGCACTTCAGCGTCTTTTGCTCTATTTTTTCATCGACAAAGAAAAATTGTTCACGTTTAGCGCGTAAGTTGCCACAAATAATGATATCGCCAGAAAAACAAAAACGAGTACCATCGTTACTGTATTTTATAAAATATTTGCGAGTTTGATTCGCAGGTTATCCGTAGTACGGTACCCGAAAAATGGTTCATGGCATTCGTTTTTTTTTTGGCGATGCTAAAAAACCAAGTGAAAAAAAAAAACGATTGTTCAGAAAGAATGTTAATCGCTTTATGAATCGATTATTAATTTCTCTACTCATTTTTTATTTATTTACTTCGCGTAAGTTTCGTTTAAAGGCACATTGAAAGAAGTGAGGTATTGGTCTCAAAACGAAATCACTGAACTTATTGTTATTCTATGGATCTATTTAGCCATTGAAAAGCAGCGACAGCCGGGGTACTGTAGATCGCGGGACGAGATTTAAAAAAAACATTGCACATGTTCCTTTAATATCGATTACTTTCATAATTTTTTTGGATTTAAATTTTCGCGATTTTTTCTTGAATAATTTTTAGTTTCTTGATATCGTTTTCATGTACTTTCTAATCCAAAACTGCGTAGATTTCAAACGAATTTTTGTAGAATTTTAGAAAATAAATTAATATTTCAGATCGATTTTGTAGCAATGGTTATGTTTTTCCACAAAACCCAAAACAAGTGCGGTCGTCAAGCAACACAGCTTCGAGTTTTTGTGAAAATAAGACGATTCATCTATTGAGGTAAGGAAGCTTTCTTCAAGACCAGTAGTTTGATGCTGATGACAAAAAATCAGCACTTAAACGATATCCTTTATCGTTTTTGATGTTCAGCTTTAACAAATTTTTTTTATTAAAAAAATGTATACTTAAAAATAATTGTCGTCTAGTATAATCAAATTTGTTTTTTTTTCTCTTCCAGGATGTTCTTCCTTCGACTTGAATTTAGCAATGACGTAAAAATCGAACTATAAATGGACTATAAATTTATTTAAAAAATTCGTTTGAAATCTGCGCAGTTTTGGAAAAGAATGGACGAAAACCATATGTTGTTCACACTTATCAAGAAACTAAAAATTATTCAAGAAAATCGCGAAAATTTAAATCCAAAAAAATTATGAAAGTAATCGAAGTTAAAGGATCATGTGTTATATTTTTAAAAATATCGTCCCGCGATTTACAGTACCCCGGCTGTCGCTGTTTTTTTTTTCGAAAAAAAACGACAGCACTGCATATTGCAAATTTGTCAATATTGCTTAAGTTGTGATGCTGGCAGATAGCGACTGGTGGCGTGGTCCGTGAGAACACTTAGTTGAGTAATTAGAGTCTATTTGAACTTATAGAAAAGGAAAAAAAAACAATCAACACAAAATGCGCGGCCTTAAAGTTTTCTAGTAAGTGAGATAGTGTGTACAATAGAGAGAGCGCGCAGACAACGAGAGGGAGAGAGAGAGTGCGTGCTGTTGGCGGAGACGCAGGCATAATAATTATGAAAATATGGTATTTTGTGGGATTTTCCACAATTAGCAATGTCTGAATGCATCCATTATTGTTGAGAAATGACAAATGTATCCAGGTGTCGTGGGATCCTGGTTTTGTACGCAATGCTAAGAGACAGTTACCGTAATCGTCGCAGCGATTTACGGAGTTTTTTTTTTAAATTATTTTTCAATTTTTTTGCTTAAAATTCTTATTTTCTTTGGAAATATTTTATTTAAAACCTGTAAAAACCGAGTTTAATTATTTATTTTTCAGAATATGCACGACAAATGGAAGTCCAGTTGAGTTGGGAATTATTGTGAAGATTTTGACGCTCTAAAAATTATTTTGAAAATGAAGAATACAAAAACACGATAATAGAAACGCGTACAAAAAGCAAAACACGATTAAATAATTTTGTTAACGACAAAAATGATTTCTTTTTAATCTCTGCTGTTTTTACCAAATAAAATATCGTTTAAAAGCGCTTATTCTGCTAAATACATTATTAAACTCGGTTTCTGCAAAATTAAAAAGTTTAAATAACAAAATTTCAAAGGAAATTACGAAAATTGAGCGAGAAATAAAAAAATGAATATGCGAAATAAAAAAAAACTCCGTAAATCTCTGCGAGAGTAACTGTCTCTTAGCATTGCGTACAAAACGCAGGATCCTACGACACCTGGATACATTTGTCATTTTTCAACAATACCTATTTTATTTGGTTCAAGCACGAGGAAATGAATGAAGACGGGGGAGAGGGTCGCAGGTTGTGAGGCTAACTTCAATTTTGCATTATCGTAATTTTTCGCAGAGCAAATTTCCTATTTTTAGTCAGTAGATTACAAAACAATTCGCATGCGGCAAACATGGGCGACATACTGTTCCTAGTGGTGTACATTTCCTCAATTTTGTCAATTTTGCTAACCCCAATATTCTATGTTTCAATATTTTTGAGCTTAAAAATGCTAGCTCGTCAAATGTCGTCTCGTCGAAGTAAACCGGAGAATTTCATAATTTATCAAACAATTCTGACAATCATTTCTAAATTGGTACGCTAATTATGGTAATTAACGATTTAATTGCCTTCAAGATTTGCATGCCACAATTATCTCATTGCATTATCATAACATTTTTCGGCGATAATGTTATCGATTACATCAGGGTATTTTTTTTTTGCAATTCAAGAAAAAAAAAACGCATTTCAGCGTTTCCTTTTTTCAGGAACTAATTTATACGCTTGTTCCAGATGCGATATCGACATTATTTGCTGTCGAAATCACCTATATTCTATGTAATATTTCAGTTTTCAAAATGATTTATCTGAATTTTGGTTGCGAAAAGAGTGCTCGAATTGATCCAAATGAAACTTTGACCTGAAATGAAATAATGAACCTGCTCTTGGAATTGTGAATTGCTCGAGAAACACAAAATTGGGACTTCCATTCGGGCTGCATATCAACCCAGTGTTTTTCAACAAAAAAATGAACAGCCGGCGCACTGTGATCCTAATAGGACCCTATCCCGGACACGGTGATCCTTATAAGACATTTTTCCCAAACCGTGATCCTTATAGGACCCCCATATCCCGGACACGGTGATCCTTATAAGACATTATTCCCAAACCGTGATCCATATAGGAGCCCCATATCCCGGACACGGTGATCCTTATAGGACCCCCGTATCCCGGACACTGTGATCCTTATAAGACATTTTTCCCAAACCGTGATCCTTATAGGACCCCCGTATCCCGGAAAATGTCGACCTTCACATGCTTGCATTGAAATTGCTTTTCTAAAGATTCAAAAAGCAGGACCGGCTCTGGACGTCCCCCTATAAAGCGCAGGCCCCCACTTTCCACATTTTGAGAATCCTGTCGAGACGGCTGTCCAATAAAAAATACTAGGTGAAGAACGTTTCGGAGACTGAAGTACTTCTTCGCTGGCTGCCAAATCTACTACGATAACAACCACTGGAGCCAAAATTACTCAACAGCGGTGTGTCTTGGATTCCTCACTGCTGCTGAATGGCCGTCTTCCAGTCCGGATCGAAATCTGAGGATATGTGATCCAGTAGGTCTCCAACTCTAAAGATTGTCCTCATGGGACCATATTAGAACATAATTTGTGATGCAACCCCTATATTTATAATAATGTATCATTACTATTTAAAAAAAGAAGAATCAAAATTAAAATTGGGACGTGTTTATTCATTCGAATTCGCTGGATAGCAGCAAAGGCCGTATGGTCGAACTGAGGCCCCTCTCGGCACCGTCCAAAACTCGCCCATTGTTGAATCGGCTTTTCGAACGACGTCAATTTTCGAGGGATCCACGCGCATTTGGAATATCATGTTATAAGTGACACCCTGAAAATGAATTGGCCAATTATTGATTGATAATTGTGGCAATTCTTACGTCTTTAATATATAACCGACCATATTTTCGAGCCGTATTTGGATCAGGAGTGCATAAAAGCGCCTTATTCGCTTCAACTTTTTTGCATTTCTCGACGTCAAAACCATTTTTCGCGAAATCAATGCTGGTTGCTTCTTGCGTTCCGTGAAAAGCCACCGGCCATTCACCGTTTCCAGTTTTTCCGGAGCACTCAATCCAATGATTATTTCCATATTTTCCGAGCACCTTGAAAAATATGCGTTTAGGAGGAGGCTGGCCGAATTATTAGTGGCCGTGGCCGGCAATTCAAAATTCGTCGTTCCTTCCAACACAAAACCAAATTCAATTTCATTTCATTAACATTATTAATGTTTTTTGAACAAAATGGCGTTAAATTAGCGCCAGGAAAATTAAAAATGCTGCCCAAAAAATGCGCCTACCGTAATTGCGAATCGTTTCGATCCAACCGGTCTAGTATACGGCAATCCACCGCGTAAAAATGTATTTCCTGTGTCCTGAAAGTAAATCATTTTCAAGATCTGAAATCTAGAGAAAAAAACATTGATATGCGTAAAATCAAAGTCGTATTTTGGCTCGAATTGATACGATTTGAGTTGCGAGGCATGCAAGAGCTCATCGAGCTGCTTTTGCTGAAACGATTATCAAATTTAATAGGAGATACATCAAAAAAAAAGAAGCTACCTCAATATCATAATCGGTTTCAAATTTCTTCAACGTTTTCTTATATTGTTCAATCATTTCTTTGATTTTCTTCTTCAATTCTTCAATATGCGCGCCGAGTTCACTTCTTCGTTGATTCGCCTAAAAATCGATGGTCCCTAAAAATCATATGAGCCGCTAGAACTTCGTGAATTTGATTTTCGAGCTCCTTGATCGTCTTGCTCAACTTCTGGCATTCATCGATTTGCGATTTCAGCTAAAATCAATCATATGAATTCGTTCAAATGTTTTCGACAACCAACCGGTTGCTCGATTGTTTGCTCAATCAATTGTGGGTTCGATATGAGAATGCCCATCAGGCCGCTATTGACGACATCTTTGTTCTCCTTCGCAATTCGCTCGAGTTTGTTTTTGAGCTTAAAAAGTGTCTTCAAATCTTTCTCAATGCCAATAATTTCTAAAAAAAACATTAATAAATAAAAACATTTGAATGGCAATGGGAATTCACCGGCGGAACTCGATGAGAGGCTACTATCCACGGTCGCAGGCATACTAGAAATCGAAAATGATTGTGACGAGTGCCGAGCACCGATGAGGTTATCAATTGGATGCTAATGCTAACAATTCGTTCTTTATCGATATGACTACACGCAAAACTAAAATAGTTCACAGAGACCGCACAAACTCGATAGTTTCGTTGAAATGCGTTGTTTGAATCGGTTTCAAACTTCAGAAAAATCACTATTTTTTTTCAGTCTTCTTTCTGAAATTTGCGTCTTGATTGGGGTATCATTTAAAAGTATAATAATATGATTTAAAATAAAAAAAAAAGAGCGAACATTCAATGCCATTTTCAGCTTCAATTCGAAATTTTACATCTTCTTTTTTTGTGTCATTCTTTGAGACAAAATATCGAAAATTGAAATTCGATTTTTTTTTCACAGTGGCGGCCAGCAAGCAGCAGTGTCATTGGTCTTTGCCGCCTCGGCCAACTTCTTCCTTGAAGCGAAAATGAGAGAGCCTCCCGAGAGCATTGGAATCAGGGATGTGTTCGGCAATTCGGCAAGTTGCCGAAAATAAAAATTTCGGCAATTAAATGTTTTCAACGATAATTCGAAATATAAATACCGAATATTCACGGTATCTCAAATTATTCAATGGACATTGATTTTTGTTTCGCCGATTTTTTTTTTGATATCAAATTGCCGAAAATAAAAATTTCGGCAATCCGACAATTCCATTGCCGCACAGCCCTGACTGGAATCGTGGGCCCGAATCCGCTTGAATGCCACGAAAGCGATCATGACGAATTTCGGAATGCACGCAATCGATTCATTGGTGTACAATTGATCGGCGAGAAGACGGCACGACAAAAGAATCAAGCGTTTCCGCAGCACTATCGGAAGTCAGGCGAGATCACACTCGACCGGACAGACGCATTACGGGAATCAGTATAATGGTAGCGTTCCCATGGTCGTGATTCTGGCTCGAAACAAAAGAAGTCGACAAGATCGTCATCACGGGTCCAACGAATCAGGCTATTGCTTCAGCTTTGGCTCCACTGGAATGAATATTGTCTTTGGAGAACACTTCGCTTCAAAAAAGATCTCCGAGGAGGTAAAAAACGAGGACAACCGCTTCATTTCGTTCGAGGGGTTCATCCACGACGAAAATCATCGGGATATGTTGAAGAAATTGTGGGGCGCTCTCGAAGAGGCGGCAAGAGAGTTGGACCTTATGGAAAAGACTGAGAAGGCAGCAGAAGCAAGAAGAAAGTTTGCCGCGAAATTCGAGGCTCTGACTTTCAAAATTAGGCGGGTAAATGATTTGAGCACTCCGAGCACATTATTTTTTGACTTATTCCATATTGAACTCGTCAACGTGAGTAAAATTCTCTGATTTTTTTTTTCATTATTTATACTGATTAGCTCGAAATGAATTTGATTGATTCGATTCTCTTGTTATGCCAGCTGATCGTCGTGTTTTCAACAACCGAACCCGAATCGAGCACTTCGTTGCCGATTCGGCCGTTTTCCGTCGACGTCACCGGACGCGCGATTTGCACATTTGATCTCAAGGATGGGACGACGCGCGGCGTCTGGCAGATGCGGATTGTGATGTTCAACAAGGATGGCACATATGCGAATGACACGTTCACCGACGACGAAGGCAATTTCAATTTGCATCTGAATGGTGCCGATGACGATCCGGCGCCGTTCCTTCGATTCTATCATACGTGCTGGACGCATGAGGTTGGTTTGGGTCTCGAAGCGAGAGTGTCGAGTCGATTCAGGGATGTTTGCGCGTTGCCGAATACCCGATTCCGAACGAGGCGATCGACAACGGCGTTTATAATATGGGATTCGTTTCGATGGATGTTGTCACGATGAATGATCGAACTGTTTGCCGGAACTCTACGGATTTTATTTCTTCTCAACAACAACTCAATTAACATTTGATGTTTCTTTTTTGTTGAAATTTTATATAATTCAAAAATATTTCATTGGAATCTGGAAAAGCGGTATTGTTGAAAAAAAATGGAAAATGTTGGCGATCCAGATGGCGTAGGATCCGGTGTTTTGTACGCAATGTAAATTACCGTAATCCTCGCCGCAATTTAGGGAGATTTTCTTTCAAATTTCGATTTTTCATTTTTTAAGGTTTTTGCTACATTTTCTTGTATTTTGCGAATTTTCGAATAGAAATTGATTTTTTGCAGAATAAACACATTCGAACGATTTTGATAGAAACATGAATTTCAAGTGGAGAAGATTCAGGTGGTTTTCAGGTGTCGCGTGAGCAAGAACTCTGGTAAATCGAATAAAATATTTTGAGATTCATTGAGAAACTAACGTGTCTCTATAATATTTTAGAATTTTCTCAATCAACTTTAGAAATTATTAGAAAATTTTAGAATTTGTTGAGATAATTTTGAATTTGCTCAATAAATTTTAGAAAATCTTATAAGACCTTAAAATTTTTTTTAAAAATTTATCTATTCTCAATAAGTTTTAGAAAGTATCAATAAACTCTAGATTTTCTCAAAATATTTTAGCGTTTATTGCTCCATGAAAAATTCCTTGATTGGGAGAGCAGTGTTTTAGGGATTTGGAGAACGAGAATGGGAGATGACGTCTCCAGAGATGATCAAGGAATCAAGCACGCCTGAATAAGCTGATGGAAGGTGTGAGAGTTCACAGAGGAATTTGCTGGCAATGAGGAAGTGGAATCGCAATTCAGTTTTGAATTTCGAAAAATGGAGAGAGGATGTCGAGATGGTCCGAACAAAAGAGCTAACGGAAAAAAATGTAAGCAGTAATTTTTAAATTCGCCTTTTTATATTTAGACGTTAAATTGGAGTTCTCTCCTATTATTTTGGCAAGAGATTTAAATATTTATTATGAAAATTGATCAAGAAAATCGTCTGGCACAAGTGAACAGTCATGCAATGGCTCAAATAAAAGAGTTCGATCAGGTTGAAGAAAAATGTTTACTGCCATTTCATCGTGGCGAAGTTGGCAGCGAATCAGCATCAAATAATGCTCGAGAATCGGAAGTTGGCCGACAATCAACGCGAAATCGACATCCTCGCGCTCAATCTGAACATTTGAATTGGATGCAAAATGTTTAAAAACGCACATTCACAAGTGTTCCTTGATTGTTAACAATTCCTCTTAAAATGGTTTTTGTATTCGAGAAGAAATGCGGGAGGTGCTCTCTATTCTTTCGACGCGACAATTTTTGCGAATCGTCGAGACGAACTTTGCTATTAATTTTTTTCGCCACATAATTTCCATCTGAATTCACAAAATTTCGATCAAATTCGGACCACATTGATTGAACCTTCGTCGATTCCATTGATTTTCGCATTATAGTATATCCGCCAGCCAGTTTTCAGCGTCGCGCGGAACACAACACGGACCTCTTCACAATTCTCGCAGGGATTTCGAAAATTCTGAATGGCAATCAATTAATTGATGAACTAATTAAGATAATTACCCCAGCGGAAGTGATATAATCAAACTTTCTCACGCGCCTTAGCCGTTTGACGTCCGAGTCGCTGCATCCATAAGTGACGGTATTATACAGAAAAATTACACCATTTTTTCGAATCGCAATGAATTTTGTTTTCGTCGAGGTGAAAAATCGCGCTATTGTTCCTCGATTCGTGACAAAATCCGCCCGAATCTGCTCCTTTAAATCGGACCCAAATTTACATTGCATTTTGATGAATTTCAGAAGGCTTTCCAGGTTTTTATCGTTGTGTTTCGCCTTGAACTCCTCCATTCCTTCTTCCAAATCGATTCCGATGACGTCATCGACATTCGAAATCAAACGAGGAATGTGATCGTAGCCTATCGTCACTTGATTTCTGGAAAATATTTTAAAAAGTAAATTTTACAAAAAATTGCATACGTTACAACATTGACCGAATACGCACCGATTTCATCAATTTTGATACACCTTCCGGCATTCAGCGATTTCATTAACCGACGATAATGACAAAATTAATGGCACATTGCGCCACGTGAGACACGTAATTTTTCCAAATTTCTGCGTTGCGCGTAAGGTGGAGCGCATTGTGTGCACCAATCCATACGCGATGTTTGCGGAATTATTTCAAACGCACTTCCATTTTTGTTTTATTTTTTTTTGTCATCTCAATTTTCGTTGCAGATTTCACCATTTTTGCGTTAAATCAACTCGATAAATAAAAAATCTATCAAATTATGACCATTTCGCACCGAGAAATTGTGCATTTGCCCTACTAATATGCAAATATTTCGAAGAGCCTATTTGCTCAATTTTACCACTTCCTTATTTGCTCATTTATTAGCCATTCGATTGTCTCAGATTTCGACGGCGGCGGATTAGAGTTGATCCTTGGCAGATGTCACGAATCGGGACAGTGAAATGTGAGAATATTTATGGACCCGCGGAATCCTACAATTTTTTTCGAAAAATTTATTTTGTCACCCATGCGTTTTTTTCATTTTTTTTCCATATTTGTATCGCTCACATTTGAATTAAGCTAATTTTCAGAAAACTTGAAGAAAAATCGACGTGCAAATCAGAAGTCTGGACGCGAGGTTTTCAGGTTTTTCGTTGTCAAATAAATCGTCGGAATCGCAATTAAATTGTCTAATTGGTATGTAATCGGGTCTCGTATGGAAAAGTTGAACATTCGAACGAAATTCAGAAAAAAACGGCAATTTTTGCGAAGAAGAAATAAATCAACGAAAATTCGCCGATTGACGACGGCAATCAACGAGGCGAACGGCGCCCCCGAGGGGAGGGGGGGTCTGACAAAAGATAAATGGTCTGTTGCGGGGTCGAGCCGTCGTCGTCGCGTCTGCGTCTCCGACGACGAGAGGATCTGGCGATCGGACAAAGATATAATGATCATATATACTGACACATTCTGCAGCAATGTTTCAATTTGCTTAATTGGCCGCCATTTCGCTCACCAATTCCAATTATTCTATCAAATCGCAGTGGCGCAATTACACTAATCGAAATTCCTCTTTTATATATATATATTATTTTTTTTGAATGTCTTTCACAATTGGAAAACAAAGTTGTTGTTAAGAAAAAGCTGATACAGCTTGAAGCATTTTTCAAAAAATTTATAATGAAAATTGAGAATAATTGTGGAAATTTGAATGCCTGATTTTCGGTGGCCCATTTTTTTTTAAATTTGATCAAAATTCACATTCTGGTTTCAAAAAATTTTCAAGACAAAGCCTGAAATCCAGAAATCATCAATTTTTGAAAAATAAAAGTGAAAATTGCAAAAAAAGTGTGATTCTGGTTAGAAATTGTGAAGAATCTCGCGTCGAGAATCATCATCATCATCCGACGGCCATCATCAAGCCCCTTCGATTCATTCTCGTGTGTCGAATCGAAATTGGCCCCAATCTGTTCGAGTCATTTCTCTGCTTCTCTCAAACGCCCTCCTTGGTGTCGTTCGATCTCTCGCTCGCTCGCTCGCCCAGTTTTCGCACTAAATTGTGCGCGAATCCGGTCGACAAAAAACTCCCCCCCGAAAATCGTTCGCCACCTCTCGCAACACACTCGGCTATCACACAAACATCACTATATTTGGCCGGCGAGAAGCATCGCTCGCCGCTCGCCGCCCCGTCGGTGCTCTTGGCTCCGATTTGTTGATTTTCTCGCTAATCACCCCCCCCCCTCTCGTTTGATCATATGCGTTTGTCGACGATGGCGCCGGTTTGTCCGACGTCGTATCGGGTTTCAGATTCCATTCAACTCATGTCTGTCATTACGGGCCCTCTGTCTTTTAAAGATACCGTAATCCTACCTTTTTGGTCCGTCGGTATACGGTATTCACTTGCGATAATATCTAGAAAATTCAATATTAGGATCACTTTTTTTAGATGTGATGGTCCATAAACTCAAACTCAAAAAAATCGAATGGATTCTTAGAATGTGTTTAAAAAAAATTGAGTAGGGCTTTTCAATGTTTCGAAGAAAATTTTGTTGAAAGGTCCCAAAATTTGAAGCCCCAGGGATTCCAAAGAATTTAAAAATCACGAAATTTCTTGGCTTATAAATATATTTGAAAAAGCAGACATAGCTCTGAAAAAACTAAAAAAAATCCTATTTTTAAATTGGAGTTTCAAAAAAAATTTGTGCTGGTCCCTATCTCACTTCTTCTGATTATATCGACTTCTAAAAATGGTCCCCTCCGGCGCCGCGAAATTTGTGTGCTCGTGATAATCCATTCATTTCTATGTCAATACATTTGCGTTTTTGTCGAGAATGATCTAGGCCAATTGTCAAGGTCTTCATGCTTCATCGACTTCATTCATTCGCGGCGAGACCCAATTTTGAATATTTCATATTCGTCAAACATTTCTGATTTGTGCTCATTCAAAACAAAACGTTTTCCTTTTTCGAGTGTTTACATTTCTTTTTTTTTCATGTCGCCGCTCTTCTCTTTTCTAAGCTTCTCCTATATGGTAGCCCTCTTTAAGTTTCGAATGCGAATTGAATGCCCTAATTGGAGCGATTTAATGATGGACCAAAATAAATGGAAATTCGCGCATTTTTTTTTGCTGAACCCCTCAATTTTAAATAATTTTATTTAAAATCCCATTTCTTTTTTTGCAACTTCTCAATTTTTATGGAAATTTTTTTGAAAAATTTGATGAAGAAAAAAATTCAAAAATGCGAAAGTGTGATACACTCACACGCAAAGTTGCACACTTTTTTTTGAAACGAATTATTATCAATGTTTCTCGATGGAATAAATTAAATTAATATGATTTTAATTAAAAATCAAGAATTTCGAACATTTTCAAATAAGACCAATTGGGAAAAAAATTTAAATTTCTCAAAACCTGACAGATGGAATTTTTTATTCTGCCAATTTTGGAAATTCGATTTTTTTTTGTGAAAAATCTTATAGAAGCTTGTAAATCAACCAAAAATCTAAGAATTTTTCAAAATTTTTTTTTGGATTTGAAAAATTCAAAGTCCAAAATTGGCAATAATTTTCCGGCCTAAAAATCGAGAAAAAAAGTAATTATTGTGTGAAAATGTTTCAAAAAAATTTATGGAATTAAGAGGCCAACTTGTCGTCACCCCTCGTCCCGGGGCTCGCCAATTTTTCGGAAGTTTGTCGTACATATGCAAAATGTGCCGATGAAACCACATGTGCCGTCGTCGTCAGACAGATGTTCAACGGCGCCTCCCCCCCCACTTGGTTGTCGTCGTCGTCGCCGCCGAAAATCCTCTCCTCCAAAAGTATTATTATAATGGGGGTTTTTGGGGTTGGGCTTAAGCGCCCCCCCCCCTCACCCATCCTTTTACTCTTCCTCCTCAAAACCAATGTGTCATTTTGTCTTTTTCCGTTTTCTCCCTTCCAATTGATTGCCGTTCCTTGATTCTGTCACGTTTCTTCTTCTTCTTCTTCAGCTTCTCGAATTTTTGCCAAAAAAATTAATCCGCTTGAAATTTTATGAATTTCCAGAATTTTTTTTTGCAATTTTTGCCAAAATTTTTTTTCATTCTTTAAAATTCATCGAATTTCAATTTTCGAGTTTTTTTTTATTTTTCAGAATTACGATTTTTAGCTCTTCTTTTGTGTAGATCATCGCCTTTTGAATTTCAAATTTCATTTTTTTTTCTGTCCCTTTAATTCCAATGAAATATTTTTGGTGAGGTCTTATCGCGATGAGCCTTTAATCAAGCTCGAATTTAATTTTCGCGTTGAGACCAATTTAAATTGAGGGGTTTGACTGATTTTCCACAGCCGATCTCAATTTGTCGACAAGACCCATGTCGCTAGACGCGTTGCGGCTCGCGTCGCGTTCGGTCATATCAGTTTTTTTTCAAATCGCTTCAAATTTGTCAGCATGGGATCAACTCGACCGCACGCGAACCGCAACGCGTGGGTTTCGAATCTCGAATTTCCATTTTTAGGCAAATCAAAATTAATCGGGACTCGAAAATAATTTCGTTTTCAATCGAAATCGAATATAAATTAATCTATTTCAAAAAAAATTTGAAAAATCAATCGATTTCGAAAAATTTTTTTTCCATTTTCTCAATTATTTTTCAATCGAATCAGGTCAATTTTCTTCGAATTCGATTGATTCTCATTTACCTGAGTTGTCGACCAAAAAAAAATGTCCGCTCGATCATTTTCCTTCCAGCCATGGGTGTGACTCATTGATGACTGTCTCAGTTTGGGTTTGTTCTCACCATTTTTGGGCAGCACACGTTTTATTAGCATTTTGAATCGCCGCTTTTTATGATTTGGACATTTTGAAAACAATATTTGCTTTTTTGTTTTGCAATATTTTCAAAAATGCATATTGATTGATTTATCAGTTTTGATCTACCTCAATGTTGCCGAAATAATTTGCCATTTGATTTTTGTCACAACTTTTCCGTGGAATTTTTGAACCGATTTCCCCCCTCAAGGAAATTTTGAACTGATTTCCCCCCCTCAGGGGAAATTTTGAACTGATTTCCCCCGCAAAAAAAAAATGCCAAGTTTCCCGAATAACTTATTAAACGAGAAATTTGGATGCAATGTTTCATCTCTGCGCTCTCTCACATCCCCATTATCTCTCTCCCTCATTTTTGTGACAACAATTTGATTTCGAGCAAGTGTTCGCCGCGAAATCATCAAAATTTGATTGACGAGTTTGTAATTTCGACGTTCTAGTTTGATCTACCCGCCGCCTTCTCGTTTTCAATTCGCGCCCTCCGCTCGCCTCTGTCAATCCTTATTTGTCAACTTCGTGTTTTTTTTTTTTCGTTGCTGAAGATTCACCAATGTGAATGATGACGACGAGTGAAGAGGAAACGACGAAATCGGCGGAAGTCGACAAGAATGAATTGCTGCTCAAAAATGAGAAGGACGATGTCAAGGATGATTTTACGCTTGAAATCGAGAAGCTTCAGGTACTTGGTTTTTCTTTTGGTTTTGCATTTTTCTTTTAAAACATCGGAAACTTTGGGATCCTTTTTCGGGCAAAAAACTTCAAATTTCGAAGTTTTTCAAACATTTTTTATTTGATTTTTTTTTCTCAAAAAAAGTTCAATTTTTTTTTATTTATCAAAAATCGCGCAATTTTCGTTTTTCCTTCTTTCGGCTTGATTTAAAATTCAAAGTTTCCACCGAAAAAATGTGATTTAGTGATTATTTCGCACCAAAAAATCAAGTTTGTTTGAGAATACTTCAAAATGCGAACTTGTTAAAATCAAAAATTCAAGAGAAAAAATTTATTTTCAGTTTGAATATTTGTATTTTGTATTTTCTTGTAAAAATAGACCCAATGGAAAAATTTGTATAGGGTCTTTTTTTTCGAAAATTGTAGGAGGTCTTTTTTTCTGAATAATAACACTTTTTGTTTCTAAAATTTTCATTCGTGGCGAGACCATTACGAAAGCAGCACCTCGTAAATCTACCCACATATTCTCAAAAAAAACACGTATTTTTAAAACGAAACAAAATTCGCAAATTCAAATTTCTGACTATTTTGATCTTGATTTTTTTTGCAGGAATTCTCAATTTTTGAAATTTTTGGGTTGAAATAATAGACAAAAATGTAGACTTTTGTTTGATTTATCGAAATATGCTCAACAATTCGAAAAGGACCCCCCCCCCTCAAACCAAAAAATGGGTTCCTAAGAATACTTGTGCGGTTTGTCCCAAAACTTTTCTAACAGTACGACGCTCCAATTACACATCGCCCTCAATTTAGCGTGTCGGCCTAAACCGTCGACGACTTTTGCTTTGACCGAGTTCAATGTTGGACCCTGCTCGTCCCAAAATGTTCCGGCGATGGTCCCAAACCAAAAAGGGTCCCCTTCGAATCACTAAGTACTTTTAAATGTTTCCCCAATCTTTTTTCCCAGGCTATGCAGATTTTAAAAAGAAAACTGAAAAAAAAATTAGCAAATTTTTTCTGATACATGATTGGTTGCAAGAGACCAATTTTCAGTGTTTTCAATGCCACTCGGCCAATTTTTCTGATAACATTATGAAAATTGATAAACTTATGAAATTTTTAACCCTGAATTCAATTTTGAAAACAGAATTTGAAATTTTTTACAATTGACAAAGTTACACCCAAAGATAGGGGTGGCTCCCACTGTATTCGTGTCTTGTTTTTTTCTTTGAAGTCATTTTTTTAGAAATTAAAAGACAACTTTTTAAAAAATTATTTCTAATGCTGCAAATTTTCCTATTTTGGATCTTCAAAGATTGGCTGAAAATTTTCAAATTTGAACGGAAAATGGATTTTTTCAAAAACTTGAATTTGTTAATATGAAAAATACATTTTTTTTCTCGACTTTAACTAAAGTTCGTATTTATTTTTAATTTTTTGTGCAAAATTTCAACAGAAAAAAATTGTTGTTGTTGTTAATTTTGAGCGAAAATTAATTCTCCATCCCGTCGGGACCAAAATCAACCGAAAAATGTTGCTCTCAAATCGTATTCCGGTTTTCTGAACTCGCTTTTGAATAATTTGACAAATGATTCATGTTCGAAAATTCAAAAGACGAACGAGTGCGCCGCTCTCATGCATAATGCAATTCTCCTTCGTCTTCTTCTTTGCTTTGTCTTTTTTTCTCACTTTTTTTTTTGGTTTTTCGTGGGAAAATCAACGCACATGTGCTTTTTTCCCTATTGAAATTGATAATTTTCGAATTTTTTTTTAATTTTAAAAATTTGAAAATTTGGGCGTTTTCTCATTCCACCGAAAAATTGATGTTTTTTTGCAAATAATTGATCAAAAAAAAATTTTTTATTAAAAAAATTCGCCTTTTTCGTTTTGAAATTTGAAATTGTTCTCATTTTCCCTGAAAACCATATCACAATTTGAATGAATATTTCTCAAATTTTTATTGTTAAAAAATTTTGGGTTGAAATTTCTTTCAAAAAATTTTTTTTCAAAAAAGCCCTATTTTTTAAATGCTTAAAAAAAATTTATTTAAAAAAATCGATTTTTTTGTTTTGAAATTTGAAATTTTCTCATTTTCCCAGAAAACCATATTACAATTTGAAAAAATATTTCTCAAAAATTTTTTTTCACAAAAAAATTTTGGGTTGAAATTTTTTTCACAATTTTTTTTCAAAGAAGCCCTATTTTTTAAATGCTCAAAAAATGATTTTTTTTTTGGTAGAAAATCCAAAATCCATTCAAATCGATATTTTGCAGGCGACACTCGAGGAGATGCTCGAATGCGCGAGCAGTCCGAGCACATCGCTCGATTCGGGAAATCACGAGAAGCGTGAGTATCGACGTTTTTTTTGTTTTTTGCTGGTTCACCGACGAGTTTCAGCGACGGGTCTCGCCGCGAAGCGTCTGATTCGAATCGCGTGCGAGCCGTTCTCATCGACGTCGTCGTGCCAATCCGATTCGGGCACGTCGACGGCGCGCGACGCGTGCGGCTGGCCGTTTTCGATTTACGGCGGCGCCGCGCAAGGACGCCTCATTCTCATTGATATCGTGAGAAGGGATGACCTCATCGGGATACTCAATCCCAACGACATTCTGCTGTCCATCGAGAATATGTGAGATTTCACCACGCTTGATTTTTCTATTTTTTTCTAATGCCAGAGGCTCCCAAAGCGAAAATACGATTTTAATGGTACAATGGAAATTTAAAAAAAAATTTCAAAAAAAAATTAAAATCGCTTTTTTTTGTTGCAAAATCTTCAATTGTGATTTTATTTTTGACAATTTTCTATCATTTTTTCCAAATTTTTATTTGATGACCTTATTTGGAATAGATTCTGTTTGGGGATGATGGAAAAAAGAAGTCTCGATTATTTTCTTGGGGCTCGATTACTGTAACATTTGAATTGCCGCCGGGGGGTCTTGAATAGACAGAAGCATTTTATGAAAAAACTTGAATTTGCATTAAAAAAAAATGCATTTTAATTATTTGGTTGCTTAAAAAATGCTTCTCGGCGCATAGGGCACATAATTAATATTAATTGGTTAATTGGCAGCCCCCGCGGAGTCCAAATTTGGCAAAATTTGGGCCTACTGTTTTTTTTGCGAAATTTTTTTTCCAAAAAATTGCCGAAAAGAGTTAATTTTTAAAGAAATTTTTCAACTTTTTTTTCTGAAAAAGTCAGAAATATCGATTTTTCCAACAAAAACAATTGAATAAAAAAAAGAACGGCTGCAAATTTTCAGAAACGTGTCGGGAATGGTTCGCTCGGAAGTCAATTCGATTCTGGAGGAATCGATGAGGAATCGCGATCAGATTGCCGTCGAGATCATACCGGCAGGTAAATTCTTTTTTTTTTTTTGGTTTTTAATCTGAGCTTAAAACTCATTTGATTCAATTGTTTGAAGGCGGAATTTGCGATGAAATTGTTGAAATATTGGCCGATCGAAAAGCTTCATCCGATTTGCAGACGATTATTCGCGAGAATTTGTATGCCAAAACTGTGCCATGTAAGCTTTTTCATTTTGGTTCATCGAAAATGAGTGAATGCGCCTTTAAAAATTTGGCAGCGATGTGAAATTTAAGCCATTAAAAGTTTGCCGAAAATGTTACTGCTTGACGCTAAAATTCGACCTATGCGCCTTTAATTCCTAGTGTGAATCTTGAGCAGAAAATATATGTGATGGGTCTCGAAGCGAAATTCCAGGTTGTCGCTGAAAAATTACGAAAATTTGAGTTTCTCATATGAAATCCCACACTTAATAAAATTGTTTATATATTTTTTTGTATACGATTTATTTCGCCTTTTGAATGTTTCAATTTCGTGACGACAGCTGTGTGTTTTTGATGATGGTCCCAAGTTGAATTATGGCCCCCCATCGGCCTCCTCCTTCCTCCCCTCCTTCCCCAGCTAGCCTCTTCTCACATTCCTCGATGGATTGGCCGCCGGCGGCGACAATTCGCGTAGCATTTTTGACGAGACGCTCATCGCTTCCGATTATCGTTGTTCCGCCATTTGGCGACATCGAGAAGACACCCAAAAATGGTATTTTTAAATGGCAAAAGATCAAACTCCAAATTTGGAAAAAAAACCCCGCGATTTTAGGCTTAAATAGATTTTTTTTAAATTTTGAATTTCGCGCTAATTTTCAAAAGCAAAATTTCGATTTTCAACTGAAATCTTACCTTTTTCTTTTTCGAGAAAATCTTGACGAAATGAATTTTCAAAAGCGAATTCATTTAAAATGTGTGCATTTTTGCGTAAGCGTGTATGACACTATTTCGGCGATTTTTGAATTTTCCTATTTTCCTCGCAATTCAACCTTTTTTTGTGTCGAAACCTATTTTTTCCTTTTTGTTTCATTAAAAATTCAATTTTTTTTCTTTGCATTTAAAATTGTCAATTTTTGGCGCGCGAATTTCAAATGAGTTTTTTCTCAAATTTTGAAAAAATTCGAAAAAACCATATGGCTAAAAACAGTTTTTTTTTTAAATTTAAATTATAAGTTATCAAGGTTTTCATTCTGTTCTTGGTTTTCGTTTTATCCCAAAAAACCTGCGCCGTTTCGAAAATTGGTCTGAAATTCTGTGAATGCGCAGAAGCTTGTCAAAATCGGCGGCGGGCCGGCCGGCTTTTTTTCAACTTTCCAAAAAAAGCCGGCCAATCGGTCAAGTAAAAAAATAAAATTTGAATTTTTTTTTCAAATAAAATCTAAATTTTGCTATCAAATTCTTTTTTTTTCGAACACATAAATTAAAAAAAAAATTTGGACAACTGAAAGCCGATTTCGCTTTTCAATCTTTTCTTTTTGTGAAAATTCTTTCGTTACTACCAATAGGCTCATTTTTTGATTCTCACTTGAGTAGATTGAAGTATTTTTACTGTAAAAGTGAAATAGAAATTGAAGAGAGTTAGCGAAAATAGGTGGAAATAAAACGAGGGCGTCTACGACACTCCGTTGTTTACGCCCCCACCGACCAAAATTCAAAAAAAAAACCGCGAAATTGGGAAACCCAAAAAAAGGGCAAATTTGTCGCCAAACTCTAATAATTTTTTGAGGTTGGTGCTGGAAAAAATGACGATTTTGGGTTTGATTTTATGATTTTTTTTTCAATTTTCTTTCACTCTATCGAAATCTCAATTGTATTGCAGACACAACTCGTCCAGCTCGCGAGAATGAGATCGACGGCGAACACTATCGATTCGTGAGCGTCGACGAGTTCAACAAATTGCTCGACGATGGCGAGCTGCTCGAAAGCGGCACCTATCAAGGTAGGCGTCCGAATGACCTTGTATGGTATTGCGCAACGCGTCTGCGTCTCTCGCGTTGCCACGCTCTCTCGCTCCCCCTCGGTTGCCTGTATTCGATTCGTCTCATTTGCATGCGTGCATTCATCCACAACCGTTTTCTTTCTTTCTTTTTTTTTCCTGTTCCGCAATGTTTCCGTTTCATTCTATTCTTCAATTCCTGTCGATGGAAACCTTGCGATCGTCGAAAATTGCTGAAATTTGCGCTGCGTTTGAAAATTCCAATTTTCGACGTCAAAATTGGCGATTTTTGTGAATTTTTGCAATTTTTATCGATAAAATCTATAAATTATTGAATTTTTCTTAATTTAGAAACAAAATTGACCTTCAAGATGAGGTTTTTTTCCCGTAAAAAATCGTCGAAAGTGGATTTTGAAGCGAAATATAAAAAACATTTTCGTGAATTTCTAAACATTTTTCAAATTATTTTTCACATTCCGAGTTAATCTTTGTTTCTCATGATTCTCCTTGTCGAATTTGAGGTTCTTTTGAAAAAAAAATGGCGATTTTCTTTAGAGAAATTCGAGTTTTTGCGATTTTATGACATTTTTTTGGCGCAAAGAAAGCCGAAAATCGACCGATTCGTCATCGATGTCTCAAATTTGGCGGCGAGTTTTTTTTTTTGAAAGAATCGGCAATTTTTGAATGAAAATTGGTGGAAATTCAAATTTTGCTGAAAAAAAAATGCAATTTTCCACTAAAATCCTCGGATTTTTTTTGTTGAAATTTGAAAATTTGTGGTTTGACAAAAAAGAAATGCTGGAATTGCTCAAAAATTTGAATTTTTTTTTGTTCGGACCATCAAATTGTTGATTAATAAAACATGATAACGGGTTTTCCATATTCGTCAAATCCATGTCCCGAGGGTCCCATTAATCATGGCATCTTGACGACACGTGTGTGGGTGGGTCTGCACACGCCAGAAAAAATTCATATTTCATTCGCACTCGCTTGGTTTCGTCGTCTTGTCCGTTTCGAATTTCTTTTTCTTTTTTTGGCGGTGTGAAATTTTCAACCCAAATTTTTTCGAAAGAAAAATCAACTTTCCAAAAAAGAAAATTTTTTTTTGGCTACCACGAAACACAATGAATTGAGAATCGGTCTTGGTCTTCCAAATAGTTGTAATCAAGTCTTGCTAATTCAATCGGTGTCGTCTTCCTCGTCGTCCTCCTCGCTTCCTCGCTACTACTTCGACATCCCCTCCCCGCCAACCCCCCGGCCCAGCCCATCGGCTTCATTCATTCAATCTGCTTGTTCTCATCCGCTCCACTTGAACTCATTCGCTCGGATTTTCGCGACTAGTTTTTGTCGCCTCAATTCGGCCCCACGTTTTTTCCATTATTTTTTGGCTTTCTGCCATAATTCCCATTGGCATATTGAATCTCATACTGGTTTGTTGGCCGCGCGAATGAATGCTTAAGCCGGCAAATTGCCAAACCATTTCTGTTGCCTTCATTTTTGTTTTCTTTGTTTTTTCTCGACATTACCCGATTCGATTTTGACGCGAAATTGCGGACTCGAAGTGATTTTGACGCAAAATTGCGGACTCGTAGTGATTTTGACGCAAAATTACGGACTCGAAGTGATTTTGACGCAAAATCGCGGACTCGAATTGATTTTGACGCAAAATTGCGGACTCGAATTGATTTTGACGCGAATTTGCGGACTCGAATTGATTTTGACGCGAATTTGCGGACTCGAAGTGATTTTGACGCAAAATTGCGGACTCGTAGTGATTTTGACGCAAAATTGCGGACTCGAATTGATTTTGACGCGAAATTGCGGACTTGAATTGATTTTGACGCGAATTTGCGGACTCGAAGTGATTTTGACGCAAAATTGCGGACTCGTAGTGATTTTGACGCAAAATCGCGGACTCGAAGTGATTTTGACGCGAATCTTCAAATAGTTGAAATTTGTCGAATTTTAGACGCAAAAATGCAGACAAAAAAAGATCGCCACGAATTTTTCTGGGTTTTCAATTTGACGAATCAAATCGAATAAATATTCATGCGCAATTTTTGACGCACTTTTGCGGACCTCGATATTGTTTGACTTCCTTTGTTTTTCGCAATTCGAGAAACATTCAATTTGACGACAAATTGCGGACTTTACAATATTACGGTAGACAAATTAGAGAAAGATTATGTATTTTTTCGGGTAGTTTTTTTTTGAGATTTAAGCGGGTAACGTAATGTCGACAGACGCGTTGTGTGCTTCTTCAAAATTCTTGATTTGAACATGACCAACAACACGTTTGATCTACAAGGTCCTGCAGCGAACAATTCCGCTTCTTTCTGTTTTTGGAGGCGGTGAAAAGCACCATAATTTTTGTCTGCTTGCGACGCGAAATTGCGGACTTTCAACCTACGCAATGCAGACTTCTTGGGTACTGTAGACACTTAATCGTTTCGTCCTTCGCCTATTGAGGCGCGAACCACAGCTTTCGAAGCTTTTCGGTCCTTGGCTTGGGTGGACCACGGGGTGGATGGACCCACTTCAATTGCTTTGCAAAACGAGCATTTCTTTTCGTGTTGTAATCCGCACAAAGAGCCATCCGCGCACTTTTTCGACACCAGTAGATCAATGAGCAAAAACGCGGAACGAAGTTGTGCACCTTCTGCTTCTTCATTTTTTCTTTTGCGACCCGAAACACCAAAACAAGAAATGAAGTTGTTGGAGGGGGCACAAATTAGTTTTTTTCCGCCCCTCTTGTGTTCTCTCAGCTTCCACCGCCACGTTTTTCGGGTTCGGACCCTCAAGCCCCGCCCTCCCCCCCCCATTGTCAATTATTGTTGTCTCGTTTTGTCGACGATTTCGGAGCCGATCGCGCTCTCTCGAATCATCGATGCAGCGTGTTCGGCGATTGTTGTTAGCCGCGAAATTGCGACGAACCAGGTCCGAGGACGTGACGACGACGGCGAATTGTGGTCGTCGTACAAAAGGTACGTCCCAGTGTCGTTTTGTTGGTGGTCGTATTGATTAGGGGGGAGCGAATCATCGCAATTATGTGTGGCGGACCATTTCCGACGATGGCTGCCAATTCGTACTAATTACCATGGAACCCTTTTCAATTAACAATAATCGTTGTGGGACCATTGATTTCGATGTTTGACCGCCTGTTTTTTTCTTTTGCTTTTGCTCGATACGGTAGCAATTGTTATTAAGTGTGACGGGCGGAACGATTCGATTCGAATCATCATAATTGAAGGTGTGTAGTTCATGTTCGGATTGAATTGCGTGTTAATTCGGAAATTCGTTGCCCGATCACTTTCACTCGTTTTATGAATTTCGACAAACTGCAATCCCCCATCTCTGTGTATTGTGTTTATTAAAGGTCAAGGTTCGAATTGGTGTTTCTCGTCCAACAATCAGTATGCGCCTTTAAAATGCACCACTGTCATTGTCATCAATTTTTTTTTGGGTGGGTTGCTAGCAATTCTTGAATTACTTCCAATACATTTGGGAGGTGCTGTCTTCGTTTTAAATTTGAATTGCCGCCTTGGGTCTCGAATGGAAAACATGCTTCATTCTTCATTTGGCTATAAACGATGCTTGATTCCAATCTCCTTTTAATCATTTTTGATCCTTTGATTGCATGCGCCTTTAAAAATCGCCACCGTATCTACCGCTCTATAATGCGCGCGTTTCAATCATTACAAATCAAAAATGCGACGGCGTCGAAAAATGTTTTCCGGAGGCGTCCAAGATCGTTATCGGCGTTTGCGTAGCCCAGACCCGATTCATTCATTCCGTTTATGGAAATGTACAAGCGTGAGATGGCTGTGAAGGGGGGGGGGGTCTCCCGCGAGCGCACCTCCCCATCTGCGTCTCTTCACGTCAATGTCCGCAGCAATGTTCAACAAATATTCGAACGCCGTCCCCCCGATGGGTCACCGTGCTTCGACTGATGCTTATTGTGTATATTTGCATATATGATGTTATTATTATTATTATTGTTATTGGGAAGCATCTTACTCTACGTTTCTTACCATTTTTTCTCTGCGTCTCAATGATCTACCTGAATATGGCATCTTTAATTGGTTCTTGAAATCGATCACAAAATATTTTCTAGAATTCGTCCTCTCATTCTTTTCTCTATTTAGAGTCAATGCTGAAAAAAATGACGAGGAAAAAAAGCTGTGAAATATAAGCCAACGGCGAGCTTCATATGAAATGCGATACTCAGATTCTCACGTCTTTTTTTTTGTACATTTGTGTGTCAAATGTGCTCTATTGAGTAATATTTGCTTTCAACTCATTTACATATGTATAGTCGGTTCCAGAAATACGGTAATCCGTCGAATGGGTCTCGTAGGTGCGGTTTTTTTCTTCTTCTTCTTCAAATATTCCGTCTATTGTAACCGGTCGGGCGATTCATCGAAATTGTCCGCAGATTGAGTTTTTCTAATATTGCAAAAAAACGAAACTGTGACATCGGGGTCCTGCTGGTTAGCCGAAGAACGACACCCCGCAATTTTCCTTTGATTAAATCGATGTTTGAATTACCACCCCCATCGGAAAAGAATTCGATGGTCCTTTGGTTTTTTTTTGCGATGGTAATATTTTGCGCGCGTTTCGTTTCCACACAATTGTCCGCAGATTGAGATTGCATTTCTTCGAGTCATTGATGAACCATTGAAAATGTCCGCAGATTGATTTTGTCATCAGTACAGCTGTTTAGACTTTCGCAAGGAATCTTGGTCCCAAGGTTCTCTATTTCGTCGATCGAATTATTCTAGAACATTTTAGATGAATGTCTGAGTTTTAAATAAGTTCGGGCCTTTCTATTGCCATTGAAATTCATCGTATTCAATTAAATTATAATAAATGCCATTTTATAAATGGTTTCTCTCGTAATAGTACACCAATCGTTGGACCATGTAAACCAAAAAAAAAAGGTACGCGGGTAGATTTACGGGGATGCGTCTTTCTCATGGTCTCGCACCGACTAACACGCTATTTCGCATTTTATGGGTCGGCTTGATCATTTTTTTAAATCGAATGACATTAGAAATTCCAAGAAATTCTACAAGTTGGCGCGAAAACAGCAGATTAAGCGTACAGACGTGACGAGACCTTTTCAAGGCGCATGCGCGTAAATCTACCCGCGTACCGGCGGCCGATTATAGTTTATTTCATACTTGCAAATTTTCACCCTGACCCGCAACGACACTCCAAGTTTACAGCGAGACCTTTGTTTAGCGTAATAAGACTTTCGAATTGCATTATTTTGAGTAGAATTAATTGTTGTTGGAACAAAAATTTGCTCAGAAGTCCCCAAACAAAAATGATTGGCGGTCAAGTATGGTTTATTTCAAGTTCTATGCCACCCCGTGCAATTGTCCGCAGATGAGATTTTTCATCATTGAGCGATGAGCGAGCGCGTTTTTATCGTTATCAATAAAATGAGTCACACATGTGTTCGGCATGCATCAAAAAGCGCGCGTTATGAATCAATTGATTATTTATCGATTTGTGTTTACACGTCGATTTTTGTTGTCCACCCATCAATAATTCGTTTTTAGGCCATTTGTACGGAACACCGCGACCGCAGGAGTGTTATGCCGACAACGAGATGGTGATGTGCGCCGAAGGACCGCTGCCGCCGAACTGGGAGACGGCCTATACCGAAAATGGCGACAAATATTTCATCGAGTGCGTTGCTCTTCGTTTTTTTCTCTCTCTTCTTATTTTGATTTTGAGAAGTTTGCTTGATGGAAAAATTAATCGAAAAAAAAAGTATTAAACAAATTTTTTTCGACATTTTTTTGTTGGGATTTTATGAATATTGAACTCAACATTTTTGCGTTTTTAATTTGTTTTGAGCAAAAATTGAGCAAATGACGATTTTCGGTTGATTTCAGCCATAATACGGGCACGACGACATGGGACGATCCGCGAGAATTGCCGCCCGGTTGGGAGCAGGTCGATGATCCCGTTTATGGAACGTTTTATGTTGAGTAAGTTGGAAATTTGCTCCATTTAGGGTCCGACACTCCTCATCCGTCATTTTTGAAATATGAAAACATTCTTTATTTCGCTGAAAATTTCCTTGTAGATTAAGTTTTTTTTTCTTTAAAAATGAATTGAAAAAAATTTTGGCATCCGCCAATTTTCAGAAATCATCGCCACAAATCGCATTTTTAAATGTGAAATAAGCAAACAAAAAAAGGAAATTTTCAAAGAAAAAATCATAAATTAAAAATTTTCAACTAAAATCATGATTCTTCTTCGAGAAAATTTTAAAATCAAATGTGTGCATTTTTGCGTGAGTGTGTATGTACAATTATTTTTTTTTCGGCAATCAATCAGCCTAGAAATTGGCATGTTCTAATGGGGTGATAGAAGCCCAAAAAACTTGTTTTAAAAATTTCAGATAAATTAGTTTTTTTCCTGCAAAACCTGTAAATGACTGCTGACGTTTTCTTCCTCAACATTTTTCTCATATGATCTACGCAAAAAAATTAATACCGCGATGTTGTGCCTCCGACAATCTCGGGCTCCTCACCAACCTGGGCTCCTGACCAACTCGAGCTTCTAGCCAAATCAGGCTCATGGCCAACTCGAGCTTCTAGCCAAATCGGGCTCATGGCCAACTCGAGCTTCTAGCCATCTCGAGCTTCTAGCCAACTCGAGCTTCTAGCCATCTCGAGCTTCTAGCCATCTCGAGCTTCTAGCAATCTCGAGCTTCTAGCCAACTCGGGCTTCTCACCAACCTGGGCTCCTGGCCAACTTGGGCTCCTGACCAACTCGGGCTTCTAGCTATCTCAGGCTCATGGCCCAATCGGATTTCTGGCCACCTCGAGCTTCTAGCTATCTCAAGCTCATGGCCCAATCGGACTTCTAGCCAACTCGGGCTTCTAGCCAAATCGAGCTCATGGCCAACTCGAGCTTCTAGCCAACTCGAGCTTCTAGCCATCTCGAGCTTCTAGCCAGCTCGGGCTCCTGGCCAACTCGGGTTCCTCGCCAGCTCATCCGTGTCCGCCTCATACACTCATCTAACCTCGAGCTTTTTGCAGCATCTTCCTTTAATGTTGTTGTTCTTTTTTTTTGGCGATCACTTTTCATCCAAACCCCTCCCCCCTTTCCTGCTTTTTTTAAAAGACTCCCATCATTGATGATTGCGAGGGTGGCCGGCCATCAGATAAGTGTTTCTTCGACTAGCGCGTTGGGTTGTGAGGAGCTCAAAAGAGCGACACACCCGCAAATGCACAAAATTTCGGAACGAGATAACCAAATTTGGTGTGTGTGTGTGCTGCTGCTGCTGCGGGGTCGAGCTGAGTCGAGTCGAGCTGAGCTCTCTTCTCTGTGCGGCTCGCATATGAGTGTGCACACGCGTGCACATGCACACGATTTTTTTCCCCCTATTCATATACATCCATATGTATAGAAGGTCGCTCCTTCAAAAATTGTGGGCGGGGCTTTGTGGTCCCGGTGCGCGTAGCCATGTTTTTTTTTGTTGTTGTTGTTGGTGTGCACAACTCATTTTTGAGCTTTGAGCTTCGTGTAGAGCTTTCAGTGATTTTTTTCTGTGAGAGAGAGAGCTCCATGTTTGAATATGTGAATTTCAGAGTTTTAGGGGGACGGGGTTGGGGGAAGCGTCCGCAGATGTGAATTTATATGGTCCCCGCCAATTTTATGCGTGTTTTTAATGCGAAAATCTCATCAGGACTATTTTTTTGCAAAAAAAAAAGAAAGAAAAAAAAATGGAAAGACGACACTCTCACCAATTTTTCATCGCCGCCGCTGAGAATTTCGATTTCAATTTCAACACCATAAAATCGGTGCCAAATTTATTATGCCTTGTGTATTTCGTGTTCTTTCTTCTTCTTCTTCTTCATTTTTTTTCGTTTCGCCAAAAAAACCACATTTTTGTTTCTATAATTAATTGTTTCTTTTTTTTTTGGAGAAATGCTAAAACGCGGCTAGTGCGTGCCAAAAAAAAAAAGAAAATAGAATGTACTCGACGGGCACCGAGCTCATCGCGTCGGTCGTCTATTTTGCGCCGCCGCGCGAAAAATCGCGCAAACGCCAAAATATGGTGTCGTTTCGATCGAGATCGTTTGGCGATGATGATGATGATGAGCAACAGAAACAGCGGCTCATTGAGCATCATGAGGAGATGGATGAGGATGAGGATGACGAGTTGAGGCCCACTTCAATCATTTTTTCCCTTTATTTTTTCATTAACATACAGTATCGATCAAAAAAACGGGTGTAAATTTTTGGATTTTCGAGGATTATTTCACCAAGAAAAAAAACAATCAAAAATTGGACATTTTTGAAAAAGTTTTGAATTTCTGCTTGTTGAGATTTTCGGCTTTTTTTTTGTTGAGAAGCTACCCTCGAAAAATCGAACGTCTACACCGGGGTTTCTTTGACCGATTCTGTACATTTCAAGCCTATTTTTGTTTCATTTTCAGCCATATCAACAAAAAGACGCAATATGAGCGCCCGTATGCGATTGCGGGATCATCGACAGGCGATTCGTCGCAATTCAAGTATGGCACGTCGGGACCCAGCTATCAGACGAGCTACAATGTGAGTTGACGAATTTGTAGTTTTGACGTCGATTGGAATTGTCTTTGTTTTTCCAGACCAACACACTGAAATCGTCGTCGTCGCCGCGCGATTCGGGCTTCGACAGCTCGCCGACGCGCTATCGCAAATTTGGCGATCCGCCGCTGTCGTCCGACACGGCGACGAGCGACGTTGAGGCGACGAAGGCGGCGCGCCGCGGCAATCCGCTCTTCACCACCGATCCGATGAAGCTCGGCGGCGAGTTGATCAACACGAAAATTGTCAAAGGGCCCAAAGGTTTGGGATTCACGCTGATCGGCAATGACGCGTCGAGTAAAGGCGACGAATTCATACAGGTCGGTTTCGAAGGTTTTTTTTTTCTTCTTTTGGGCACGACGTGCTGCGGACATCTTAATTGCTCAATTAGCGTGGGGCCATAATGATGCGCCTTTAAACTGGATATTTTTTTTTTGAAAAAATTTGCTATTTAATTGAAATTTCACAAAAAAAAATTTATTTGTTTTTGTTTTTCGTTTTCCATCTATTTTGCCATTCACCTCACGTCCTCGATTGAAATCTCGAAATATGGCACCGGAAGTGAGCATGAATGAGCCCGTAGGAAATGCTCGAAGAAAAAAAAAAGAAGAAGCGGAAAACGCGATTTTCGATGAGAAGTTTTGTGGCGCGTCAAACTGGACCGCTATGGTGTCCGCAGATGCTAAAAGCGAAATTGCGCATTTCAAAATTGCTAAATGAATTTTTAATGTGACTGGTTTTCAGGTGAAATCGGTGTTGGCCGGCGGTCCGGCGGCGGCGAACGGCATCCTTCGCACCGGCGACATTCTCGTTCGTGTGAATGGCCAACTTTTGCTCGGCGCCTCGCAAAAAGAAGCGTGCGATGTGTTCGTCGCGATTCCCGTGGGAGAAGCGGTTGATATTCAAGTGTGTCGCGGTTATGAGTTGTTCATCGATCCGACGAACAGGGTACGTACGAGTTGGTCGGTGGCTATTTGGGTTTCATTGCAGAGTAAGAGAGAGAAAGAGAGAGGGAGAGAGAGAGAGAGCTCGGGTAGAACGAATAAAATATTTTGAGGTTCATTGAGAACCTAACGTGTCAATTTTCTCAATGAACTTTTTTTTAGAAATTATTATAAGAGACCTTATTGAGATAATTTCAAATTTGCTTTAAAAAAAAATTTCGAAATTTCGCTTTGAAAATATTTATTTTTATTGAATCACAATAAGTTTGAGAAAGTATCAATCAATTTTAGAATTTCTCATAATTTTTTTTAGAATTTATTATTGAATATTTGATTCTCAAAATATTTTATTTGATTTGCCTGAATAAATGAGAAAAGGCACTAATATCGATGAATTAAACTAATTTTGTTACAGTACCGCTCAAAAGTCTATCAACCTTTGGTTTTTTCTTTATTTCTCAAAGAGTACTGCACCGATCAACATGAATCTTTCAGAGATAATGTGAAATGGGGTTTAAAACATAATTCATGTCATTCGGTACACAAACACATATCCGCAAAGTCCATGACGCGATTTTACACACTTTCAGGTTTTTTGCGTTTTTCAACTTTTTTTTTAATTTTAATTTTTTTTAATTTTTCTAGAGTAGTTATCCGTTCATATGTTCTTATTCATGTTTTCAGAAATGCTTAGAGCTTTTGGGAACAAAGACTTGACGGATAACGAGAAAAAAGCCATCGTGGCTGGTCGTCAAAGTGGACTTACTTTGAAAACGCTTGCCGGAATGTTCAATCGAACGAAAGGATGTATTTCCAAACTCTGTAAACGCTGGGAAGTTCAAAAAAAATTTTCTGTGCCTCATCGCTCCGGGAGACCACGAATTACTGATCGTAGTGAAGATAGAAATATTTTGCGGACGTCCAGAAACAATCCTAGACTCCCTGTCCCTGCAATCAGACGGGATGTTTTCGTGAATTCTCCTTCTCCACCATCCGTTTCGACTGTGAAACGTCGTCTCTGTGCTGCTGGGATTATGGGAAGACGTCCAGTGAAAAAACCCTTAATTTCTGAGAAGAATAGAATGGCCAGAGTGAAGTGGGCAAAGGAACACGTCGACTGGACAAGACAAGACTGGGATAAGATTTTGTGGTCCGACGAAAGCAAGTTTCTGCTTTTCGGAAGTGATGGAATTCAGTGGATTCGTAGACCAATTTGGTCCAGGTATGATCCTAAGTATCAATAACCCACTGTGAAGCATGGCGGTGGTTCGTGTATGGTATGGGGTGCGTTCTCTGGAAATGGTATTGGACCGCTTCATCGCGTGAATGGGATCATGGACAAGAATGTCTACAAAGACAAATCAGATGCTTCCGCACTTGAAGAGAATGAGTCGTGGAAGTGTTTTCCAACAAGACAATGACCCAAATCACACTTCTTTGTATGTTAAGGTGAGAAAATTGATAAGTAAACAGCATCACAATGAATTTCGGGATTGGTTCGCAAACCGTCGGGTCAACGTCATCGAGTGGCCGAGTCAGTCTCCTGACTTAAACCCAATTGAACATCTATGGGAAGAGTTGGAAAGACGTTGTGCCAACAAAAGAGCCAAAAATTGCAATGAGAAGTTTGCTCAACTGCAGTCTGAATGGAATAAGATCCCCATGTCGACCATCGACACTTTGATCGACTCCATGTCGAGAAGATGTCAAGCAGTCATTGAAGCTAAGGGCTTTGCAACTCGATATTGAGCTTTAAATTATGTTTGTTACTGTTTTTTGTTAATAAACTTTGTTTTTTGTTAAACCAAAACTGTTTATTGAAAACCCCAAAAAATCGGTATTTCTCGAAAATTCGATTTTTTTTCAAAAAAATTTTTTTAATTAAGCAGGTGTCAAATCAGCTGGCCAAAACACGTTAAACCACTCCAAAAAATAATGGGAAAAATTTTGGATCGATACCGCATCTTTAAAAAAAGTTATCCTCAAAAAACCAAAGGTTGATAGACTTTTGAGCGGTACTGTATATCAAATTTCTGAAACACGTTCTTTCTCGGTTTTTAGATTACGATAGGGTTACTGTAGTTTTTGTTTTCTTTTTTAATCAAACCAATTCATTACTGTAGGATTTGGGTTGAATTTTTTTCTCGAAAATTATAAAGACTGAAATTCATATATTTTTTCGAAAGGATTCCATATTTATAGGCAGTTGGGTTTACTGTAGTCTTATTGGGCACACAAGAGCTTACTGTAGGATTACTGTATCGCAGATAAGCGGAAAATAAAAATGAGAGTAGAATTTTGTAATGTTTGAAACACAATTTCGGGCAAATTTAGGAAAAATGGATACTGTAGTTTTCATGGTAGAAAATGGGCAAATTTGTGAATTACAGTAATCCTACAGTAACCCAAAGAAATTTGATAACATTCGCGATCGTTTAATTTCTTCAATTTTCAGATCATCACTGAAAACGTCTATTCATCGGCCTACCGAAATCGGGATTTGCACGAGATTGAGATTTTCAAAGGCGCCGAAGGATTCGGATTCACGATCGCCGACAGCATTAACGTGAGACTCATTTGATTTTTTGTTTGCTTTTGCCTCACACGTCGTTCCATTTCTGCAGGGACAACGCGTCAAAAAGATTCTGTATCCGTCGCAGTGTCCGAATCTCATGGAAGGCGACACGATCGTCGAGCTCGACGGTCTGAATGTGCGCGCGATTCCGCATACCCAGCTCGTCGACATGCTCCGACAACGCCCGATTGGCTATCAGGGCAAGTTGACGGTGAAACGCGCCGGCGGCGTCTCGCCGAAATCGCGATCGCGAACACCGTCGGCGGCGTTTCGGTATGGCGAAGCCGACGCGCCGACGACGACAACGACGACGATGACAGTTGGCGGTAGATCAAAAACGCCGGCTGGCCGATTGCCGTCTAGAGGGAATGACGATGAATCGCAACCGTCGAGGAATACACTTCAACGACAGCCGGCGGTTAGTGTTGATCAATGGGACGGCAATCGGATTCGATCGAGCTCGACGACGCTTGGATTCGCCACACCGAATTACATTCCGATAAGCACGTTCAATCAGAAGTGAGTTGTCAGCTGCGATTCTCACATATTGATTTTGATACAATTCAGATCGTCGGACCTCATCACAGTGTCGCTGATCAGAAAGCCGGTGGGATTCGGATTCCGACTTCTTGGCGGTTGCGAATCGAAAACACCGCTGTCGGTCGGTCAGATTGTGATTGGCGGCGCCGCCGAAGAGGACGGACGCCTTCAGGAGGGCGACGAGATCGTCGAAATCGACGGCCACAATGTGGAAGGCGCCTCGCATTCGGAGGCCGTCGTTTTGCTCGAAACCGCCGCGCACAACAAACACGTGAAGCTGGTTGTGCGACGGGCGCATCGGAATGACTATCGACGCGGTTCGCTGAATTCGGCGACGACGAACGACGCCAAACACGATGTGATGCTTCATCGCGCCGAGACCGACGGCTTCGGATTCGTGTTGATGTCGTCGCATCACAAGAATGGCTCGACGATCGGACAGATTCAGCCCAACTCGCCGGCGTCGAGATGCGGACGATTGAACGTCGGCGATCGTGTGATTGCTGTCAATGGAATCGACATTCTCAACATGCCGCATCCCGATATTATTGCGTTGATCAAGGATTCGGGTTTGTCGGTTCGATTGACGGTCGCGCCGCCGGATGCCGGCGGACCGGTGTTGCCGGTCGCCTCGTCGACGCTGAGCCGCAATTTCACGCTCAATGGCAATTATGCCGACGCGGTATGCGCCTTTAAACACGACACTAATTTTTGTTTTCGTTTTTCATTCGACAGACAGTAATCTTTAAATCATTTTTTTTTTGCTTTAATTCAAAATTCTATATGTGCCTTTAAGAATACAAATTGTGGATCAAAGAAATTGGAATTTTTTTTTGGGAGAAAATTTTGCGCAGAAATATTTGAGAAATGCGTCTTTAAAGCTACAGTAATCGTTTAGCAATTTTTTTCAAAAAATTTGCAAAATGTGAATTTTAGATGCACCTTTAAAACTACAGTAATTTTTTAAAACCAATTTTTTTCGTCAATTTTTTGAAACTCACTATGAACCTTTAAAATTACAGTAGTCATTGAATAAACAATAAAATTGGGAAATTTGAAATTTTTTTGTAGGAAAATTATTCGAAATGAAAGCATGCGCCTTTAAAACTACAGTAATCTTTCAGTTGTTTAAAAAAAAAATTGAAAATTTTGAGTTTTATGATTTTTGTGCTACAGAAATTTTTCGAAAAATGACGTGAAATATGCGCCTTTAAAACTACAGTAATTTTTTTGAAAATAATTTTTTACTCGCCAATTTGAAACTCACTATGAACCGTTAAAGAAAAGTGAGAAATTTGAATTTTTTAAAAAGAAAATTATTCGAGCTGAATGCATGCGCCTTTAAAACTACAGTAATCTATCAGTAATTTTTTTAGTCTTTTTGAAACCTCCGATATGCGCCTTTGAGAAAAATAAAATTTTTCAAATTTCAGCGCGACTATGGATTCCCGCCGCCGCCGCCATCGACGACGTTCGACAAGAACAACTCCTACATTCCATTCGACGCGATGAGCATCAATGATCGAGTGCCGATGGTGAGATTTTGGTTGAGCCACAAATTTTTGTCATTTTTGTTGCACACACATACACACACACACATGCCCCGCCCCCTTCCACAAGCTTTTCGCTTTCTTTGTTTGTCCCGTCGTTGTTCACGTCCTCGTCGTCGTGTGATTTAGGTCGGAAGTCAAGAATCGCTGCTGGCCCATCTGCGAAGCTCGTCGGTCATCGACGGCTATTCGGAGGGTGTCGAGTTGCGCGAGCTCGAGCTCATACTCATGGCGAGGCTCAGCGTTGGGCGGACGAGTTGTGCGGCGGTGCCGTCGCCTCGAGCTTCGTCTTCTTCCTCGCCTTCAACAATTCATCGGTTTGTCGAATTTTTGTTGTTGCTCGCATGGCTTTTTGGTGTCTGGTGTGTCTTTTTTTTTGCTGGTGGTGGGTGCGTTTTAGATTTCACTAATGGCGGATTTTGATTTAAAATTGGGTTCTGTCGAAAATTGGCGTCTTGTCACATCATAGTTGACGCGAAATTGCGGAGATTTTGTGGAATTTCAATTTTGCGTCATTCTTTTGGTTTTTTTTCCAGAATGGCTCAATGATCGACGTTGAGCTCGAACGCGGCGCTCGCGGGTTCGGCTTCTCGATTCGCGGCGGCCAAGAATTCTCGTCGATGCCCTTATTTGTACTCCGAATCGCCGATGATGGTCCCGCGAAAGCCGACGGACGGCTGCAGGTTGGTGGCGGCTAAAAACCAAATTTTTTTCGAAAAAAAAATTTTCAAACTTATTCGAATTTTGACAATTTCTATTGAGGACTCTTCAACTTTTAATATCTTTTTTTTTTTTTGAAAAAAATTGATCTCGATAATTTAGGCTTGGATGGTCCCAAAGACTTACCTCAAATTCTTTATCTCATTTACAAGCTAAAAGTCGCCTGTGTATTCCACACGGACAATATGCATTGACGATATTTTCAAAAAAAAAAAAAAAAATTTTTCAAAAAAAAACGAACCATTCAAATTTTGGGAATTTGCAGTTTAGGCCGCTGAAAATTGAATTTTAGTCGAAATTCGAAAAGCCAGCGTTTCAAATCAAAATTTTATTGGATTTCTGAAAATTTCAAAACATTTTTTTTCTAGAATTGCGATTTTGAAATGAGAAAAAAAAATTACATTTTGCCATTATTTGGAAATTTTTGATAAATAATTTTTATGAAAAATGGATTTTTAAATTTCATTTTTTCCCCATGAAATCCAATCATCAAAATTATCGATGAAGATTTCACAGAATTCAAATTTCAGGTTGGCGATCAATTAATAACCATAAATGGTCAAAGCACGAAAGGAATGACGCACGATGAAGCGATTCGATTGATCAAACAGCAGCCAACCGTAAAATTAAGCGTTCTCCGAAACCGATTGCCTTGAAACAAAAATTGATTGATTTTTTTTGCCATTTCCATTTTGCTCTGATTTCTCAACAACAACAAAAAAACGCAAAGCGCACAATTCCTAAGGGTCTCAACACAATTCATTTCATTTCTCTCATCGTTTTTCGTCTTTTTTCTCTCTCTTCCGATATCCTGTGAATTTTATTCTGATTTTTTGAATCAATAAATATTTTAACTATCACAAATCGAACCCATTTTATTATGATGGTCCCTAGAATGCTTTCCGAGCGTTTTTCTCTATAAATTTAGGATCCAATAATTGTGATGGTCCCCATCTAGATCAATCACAACAATGAGGTTTTCAGTTTTGGGACACCTGAAACAATAATTATGATGGTCCCTTGAAAAAGCTTTTTTGTTTTATAATAGTAGGAATTGTTGAAAGTGTCGTTTTAAGGACCTTCAACCTAGCTAAAATTAAAATGGCCCCTAGAAACGAACCTCCCTGCTATAACAAGTCCCCACAAATGAAATCACGATTTGGTTTTTGAGTGGTCCCTAGCAGTGTGAGCGCTCGATCGAGTATGATCGATCTTGGTAGCGAAAATCGATCGGGATCGATCGATCTTTAAATTTTCGAGCAAGATCGATTTTTTAACGATTTTGAGATCGAGCGCGCACACTGGTCCCTAGAAAATTGCAGGAATTGATAAGAGAAACTGACATTATTGATAGGGTAGAGTTTCGATAAATAGTCGGACCCGCTCGGAACCGTCATTGGTGATCTCGTGGAGGTTGCCGGAATGGAGCCATCGGTGTCATTATCACACCGCTCGGGTACCTTGCTCGGGGTCAAATCATCAATGAGCAATCCCACACCATCTTCAAATTATCTCAATTGCTACCCCCCAGGGACCACCGAAGCTTCTTGAAAGCCAGAAAATTGGACCACTTGAGAATCGAAAGGAATTCGTTCTAACAATCCTAGACTGTTCGAGAATCCTCTGGTTCCGGTCCCCAGGGCCCATCAAAATGCTCTTTGAGCCCAACCATTCGAAATTGGAAGGGAGCCGACAAATTTTGGCCTTCTCGCCTGCCTTCGACCAGCGGCAAACGCGCCCCACCGCACACTGCTTTGTTTCTCGGGCCCTCTCGCTCAGCAATCGGCCCCCAAATGCTTTTTTTTTGAAAATACCGCACACAACAACCCGGTTGAATGTCGGCAGCTGATTTTTGAGATATGTGTACATTTTGGCATCTATATGGATGTATGAAAGCCAATCGAATTTTCGATGGTTGGCGAGCGACGACGCCCGCCCCAATTAAGGGGGTCCCCAGTCTCGAATGGTGCTGAATAGACGCCTAATATGGATGGAGATGGTCCCTCGCGCGAGTTTTGGCCGCCAAAAATACTGCGAATTATTTCGTTTTTCTTTTCATTTCTTTTTTCGTCTCAAATTTCTGCACTTTGCCGCCATTGACATGACAACATTATTAAATCGAGTGGAAATTGGAGGCGCGAAAAAATTTTCTTTTTTTTTCGCCAAAATTCGCCAATTTTCCAATTTTAAAAAAATTGGCCCGTTAGAATGTCCGCAGATTGGATTTCTTTGCGTCGAGACCCGGAAGAATGTCCACAGATATTCGAGCCACGCATTTGTTCATATTGTAGGGACCATAATAATCGCTGGTAGATGATTGATCATTTTTCTTTCACAGACAACCCGCTAGTTTGTCCGCAGCACGCTTTATTATAAGGCCAATGCCCGATAATGGTTGGGACCTTTTTATTGTTGAACCTTCCTCAATCACTTTGTGATTGTCAGCAGTTAGGGACCACTTAAACCCGCCCGCTTTGGAATAGGGACCATTATGATTTTTGTTTCGTTTTTTTGATGCCAACTAGACAAAACTGATGTTTGATCGAGAGGTGCCAATTATAGGGACCATTCAAAAGGTTTTCTGGATTTTTTCTGTGAAAAGTTCAAATTTTTGGTTTTTCGAGGCGAAATTCGTCAAAAATTGCGATTTTCAAGAATTTTTAACAAAAAATTAGCGATTGAGCTTCTTTTTTATGTCCGCAGATAATTATAAAAATAGGTTTGAAGTCATTAAATTGAAATTCCAAGAAACCACACATTCTGCAAGAATGATTCATTTTTATATTTAAAAAAATGAAAAATTAAATTAATTTCTGATTATGAGTCAAGAAAACGTGCTTTCCGTGCTCGAAAATGGCTCAGTGCTCATTTTTAATCGAGCTGCGGACAATTCGCGGGTTTGCGTTCAACACGTGTCTCAACTAACACATATTTTTTCATTGCTGCGGACAATTTCCCCGTTTTTCCAATCTTCCCATTTTCGTTCTCCAATAAATTTGAGGATTAAGATCTCGATGGACCCTGGAACTCGTTACCAATTTCAATGGTCCCCCAAAGAGCCATAAATTCGAATTAAATTTTTTTTTGTTGGGGCATTATCAAATCAAAAAAAAACAAATTCTGGGGCAAAAATTTGCAATTTCCTGTTTTGGTTCAAAAAAAAAAACGAGAACGAATTTTTTGTTGCGTCGAATTTTTTTTTGAGCCCCTCATTTTTTTGTTGGTTTCTTTCTCACAAAAAATTGAATTTCGTCCATATTAGGGGGTTACTGTAGCGCGTTAAATGTGCAAACACCGAGTTCAAATAATTACAATTTTTAATAAGTCTAAAAAAATGAAAAATATAAATAAATAAATAAACTCTCTATCTCTCTCTATTAAGATAGGGTCCACCTCCTTTAAGTAATTAGGGTGGTACGATAGGTCCGCAAACACCGAACAAAAGAATTATCGCAAATGCATTATATTAGTGAATTTAGATCGGAATCACTTTCGGATTACTGTAGGCCAAAAATGCCGATGGTTACTGTACAATTAGCCACGCCCCCCCCCCCGCATCCCATTCATAGAAATCCCTTCCCGCAACTCAATTTTTCATTTCGGTGAGAAGCGCACGTGCATCGGACCACCACCCAAAAAGGACCACTTGAAATCTCTCAATAATTTCCATATTCGGACAATTTGTTTATCCGTTTTTCCGCTCAAATAATCGGAGTGGAAAATCTCGACGAGAGACGCGCCTTCGAGTAGTGCAATTCGACACTTGCTTTAATGAGAAGAAGCAGAAGAAGAAGAAGCCATCATCAAAGGCATTTCCTTCGTTTTTTTTTCCAACCTCCACCCGATTCTTGTGATCTTGTGAGCGTGCCGAAAACAAAAAAAAATAAATTTGCGCACCCCGAAAATTGTCGGCAGATGAAAATGCTTTTGGCTGATTGCCGAATTCTGCAAGCTATTTTTTTGCTGATTTCCACCAAAATCCAATTTTTAAAGGCACCATGATGCCTTTTAAAGGCTCACCGTATCTTTCCATTCACCCCTGGCCCACCAATTTTCGATGGTCCCACCCCCCCCCCCGCTTATCCGTTACTAAACCCATTCATTTGTGAACTTTTATGCATTTTTGAGAGCTTCTAAATTTGAATGTGCCGCATATTCGAGCTGTTTGCACGTTTTTTGAACCCCCTCCTGTGAAATAAATTTGAAGGCGAAAAAATTTGATCGTCTCGGTTGTTTTTTCTTTTGAGAAAATTGCATTTTTCTATTAGATCCAATGATTTTTGGTTATTTTTTTGGAAATGGTGATTGCAAAAAAAAATTAATCTTCGAACGGTGATTTTGATATACCCGACGCAAAAATGCAGAATTTTATTTCCTACAGTACTCATTTGTTTTTCTTCTGAATACTGTAGGACGTAAACTGTGCAATTATGCGTCGGGTGTTGACTTGATCGAAATTTACAATAATTTTCATGAATTTTCTTGTGTCTTGAATTCGAATTTTTGAAATTTGATTTTCCTTATTGATAGCCGATAAATTAATTAGAATTTTAGGATTTTCATGATTTTTATGAATTAAAACGGTGGAATTTGGGGAAAAAATTCAAAAAAGAAGAAAATTGATTATTTTGAGCTCAAATTTTTTGTAAAATTGTTTTATTGTGCCCGACAGAAACCAGAAAATCAAATTTTTGGATCCAAAAAAAATTAATTAATTAAGAAATTTGTTTTTTGTGTCAGAAAAATCAAGCAAAAATTCGAGAGATTATTCTCAATTTTTCCATGAAAACAAACTTCGCCGAAATTTTCGCACCAAAAAAAATGTGGATTGAAAAATTCTTATCGAGACCGATGAAATTTGATTTTTTTTGCTCTCTCTCTCTCTCTCGCCAAAAATTTAATTTGAAAACAAAAATCGACTAAATAAAATTTCGGCGACATTTCCTCTCGGGTTTGGTGTTTCTTCCAGCTCTCAACAACCCGCACCGTTGTCCGCAGCAATTTCGCGATTCGGTGGAGCGCGTTTGCTACCTCGTCGCGTTTCACGCGCGCAGCATAAAAGCAACATGAAATTTTAGCTATTTTCCACGGACCATTGAAATCCTATTGGCAGTTTAGGGACCATGTATACGAGGGGAGTGAATTTCTACAAGCCTCCCATTTAGGGACCATTTCCCAATTTTTGTACTCAACATACATACATAGTTAAAGAGGGCATTTTTTTTTCATCGAATTAGTGCTACCAATGCATTTCATATTGCATGCTACTCTATACATATAGTATATAATTAGCGTGTTTAAGAGAAGCGACCCCCCCCCCATCGCCCATTGTACTCGAGATGTTGCCACGGTGGAGAGCACAAAAAAATGGGGGGAAGGAGTGAGGAAGAAGAAGAAATCACTAATTATTCGTTTGCATCGTTAATTAGAAAATACGGCGGCGACGATGGAGAAGCTCAGCTTGCAATTGAGCTTTTCCTCGCCGCTTTTTTTTTGCGCCCTCTGCCTATTCTTCTACACGTTTTGCCCTCATTCGCAGCTTTTTCTTTCTGTTTAGTTTGCTCAAAAGCCGAGGTTACTGTAGGCGGCTTTAAAGGCGCACCATTTCGTTTGGATTACTGTAGATATAGTTTTAAAGGGGGGGGGGGAATTTCACTTCGACATTGCAGATTTCTGTAGTCGTCATTGTTGTTGGGTCCATTTCCCCGATGGGCTTAAAAAGTGTCCAGTGTGTATTACAGTAACTCCAATTTAGCTGTGGCATTTTTCGCCATCTATTATTTCAATATTCTGCAAAGACCCAAATTTCAAATTTGCATTAATTGGAAATTGTCCGCAGCACGCTTCCAATAAACTTCTATCTGATAGGCCTCGGCCGAATGGCGAGGGGGGAGAGGATTCTGAGAATTGGACGTGAGGAATTAATTCAGAGGACATCTATTTAACCGCTCATCATTTTCAACTCACGTTTTGTCCGCAGATCGGATTAGGTGTGTCTGTTTCGGATTTATTGGATCAACTCAAAACGTTGGCAAAAAGTGCACGAGATTAGCAAATTCCTTCTTTTTTTTCGTTTTGGTCGCTATTAATACAAATCATCGGCGATATTAGTTAGCTATGCGTTCGCATATAAACAACCAAGTCATTTTCGATTACTGTAGCACTAGTTTTAGACGTGCTCAAAAAATCTAACCAGTGTTACAGTAAACCAACCATGGGTCCCGAACGGAAAATGAACATCTATAAGTGTGAAAAAAGCGAGCTCCAGATTTTTATGGCAAAAAGCACCTTGTGGAATAGTGACCCGACTAATTGTCGATTTACGGCGCTACCGTATTCAAGGGGTTCGATTCAAGGGGTTCGAGTTCTCGAAGAGAATTGGTTTTTGATCGGACCCCCTTCAATTCAAATTTGATTTATTGTGGAAAAATGACGAATTTGAAAAACTGCAGCGATATCCGATGTATTGTGTGCGTACACCGAGTTGCCTACAGTAACCTCAACTGAAAATTATTTAATTTCTTTAAAAAAAAACAATTAGCATTGAAAATATATAAAAATGATTATTAATACACTTTTTCAACACAAAAATATCCATAAAACCATAACTTCGCGAAGAAAACACAGAGAAAAAAAATTAATAAAATAATTTTCAGTTGAGGTTACTGTAGGTGACTCGGTGTACGCACACAATGCATCATAATTCGCTGCAGTTTTTCAAATTCGTCATTTTTTCCCAATACAACACATCCCATCAATTGGTACCGTATTCGCTGCTGGCGGGTCTCGAGTGGAATTTGATCAAAATGGCGGCTCATTAAAAAACACGCGTCGAGACCCGCGCGACCAACTATGTTATTTATTGTGTGCTCACCGATATACATATGTTTATGACAGAGCGAAACTAATTGTTGCTAACAATATATATACAGGGTGTCATTTAAGTTCCCGCACAAAAGTTTGACGCCATGAAGAGCTTGGCTGGCGCACTTTTCGTGCACCAATACAATTTATTTTTGTTAAATAAGGTATATTTTACTTACTTTCCAAGTTTCACCTCTTTCGGATGTGTTTCCGAGAAATGGCGAAGGCTAACATCCATCGCGCTTCCATTATCGAAGTTCATAAGCAAAATGTGAGCCCGAGAGACATCATTGAACGCCTCGCTGTGCCTCGTAGAACGGTTTGCGACACCATCAAACGTTTCAAGGAGCTAAATACGATCAGTGACCGTCCCAGACAAGGAAGACTCGTCTCAGTAACCACTCCTCAGAAGATAAACGCCGTCAAATCGAGGATCAGGCGAAACCCCCACAGGAGCATGAGAAAGATGGCGTCAGACGTGGGAATGAGCATCTTCGCTATGGAACAAATCGTCAAAACGAAGCTTGGACTGACCCCATATCGTGTCCAAAAAGCGGCAATTCTATCGGCCGTCAACAAGCAGAGACGCTTCGAAAAAGCAAAACAACTTCTTGCTCGCACGCAGTCTGGAGAACATCTCGTCACTGTCTTCTCCGACGAGAAGCTATTCACTGTGGAGGCGGCATTCAACTCACAAAACCATCGAGTACTTGCCCAGACATCCCAGCAAGCTTCTGAGAAAAGCAGAACAATACATCGAGCCTCACATCCTGCCAGTATGATGGTTTTCGGTGCCATCTGCTCAACCGGGAAGCGCCCCTGGTTTTTGCAGATCAGGGGATGAAAATGAACAAAGAAGTCTACGTTCGGGACTTTTTAGAGGAGCATGTGATGCCCTGGACCCAAACGCATTTCGTTGGGCAGAAATGGGTCTTTCAACAGGACGGAGCACCCGCCCACACTGCCAAAACTACTCAGGAGTGGTGCCAGACCCATTTTCCCGACTTCATCAAGTCATCCGAATGGCCTGATTGGTCCCCAGACCTGAACCCGCTTGACTTCTCCGTGTGGGGTCTTGCAGGAGAAGGTCAACGCAAAACCCCACTCAAGTGTAGAGACTCTGAAGAAGACATTACTGGCGGAATGGCACAATCTTTCCATCGAATACCTGCGTACCACAGTCGCATCCTACCCGAAGCGTCTCTGTGAAGTCATAGCTCCGAAAGGAGGCCGAATCGAAAAGAGTTAATAGATAAATATTTGTTATACTATAGATAAAAAATATTTCGAGTCTCGTTTGATTTGGACCTTTAGTTTCAGAAATATACGTCTTCAAAGTTGTGCGGGAACTTAAATGACACCCTGTATATAGTTAATTATATTTACTATGCGCGAGTTATATGTATTTTCGTTTAACTATACGTCATTTATTATATTTAGTTGATTTTCTTTTGGCCTGAAACCTTATTTGGTAATCTGTGTGATCTTGACAGCGATTTCGGTTTTTGATAATTCGTTTTTTTTTTGTTGAAAATTGCCTCACCTGGCGGAAGTCTGAAAATTGTTGAATAATTAATGGATTATCAGACACGCCAACATCGAATTAGTGAATCATTTCCGTTAGTTTTTGCGTTTTCGCGATTTTTTCGACTGAAATTGGCCGATTTTCAGTGAATTTGAAGCGGAACTCGATTTTTTATGTGAAAATTTGAGAGTTTCTTACCCAGAAATGACTAAAATTGGTTTTTCGGCTAAATTTGAACTCGGAATTTTGCTAGAATTCAATTCTTTCTGAAAAAAGCGATAATTTCAAATTTAATTTTATTCTCAAAAATCAATTGATTCAGGGCATTTTTTCGAAGATTTGAATCATTTTTTGGCTCGAAAATTCTGAAAAAAAAAATTCGAAATATGAAAATCATGATTTCCCATCGAAAAAATGAGCAACGTTCTTCGAAAAATGTCGATTTCATCAAGCATAAATGCACAATTTTGATTCTACGAACTCGCCATTTTCCCAAGGCGAAAAAATTGATACAATGGCGAAATGGCGAAATTTTTTATGACGGGGCCCACTTGAGTTTATTTGAACTTTTTTTTTCTTTCATCTCGATGAGAATTTTTGATTAATTTCCCTCTCATCTATATCCATTTCTATTCAATTTCTTCCAACGAAAAAAAAAGTGAATGCTCTAATCCCTCATTTATTGATAGAGCGAAAAAAAAGAAAACTAAGGATTACACTTTTTCCTCAATCAATTTTTTAGTGGTTTTTTATTCTGGCCAGGTGTTTTCTTTTTTTTTATTGTTGAAATCATCATCGATTCATTCATTTGAATTCTTCTTGAAGGCTCGTCGTGTTCTCGATGCATAATTATGCTTCTGACGACGATCGACGGCGACGAAGACCTCCGAATTCACAACATCTCGATTTTGCCGTCGGATCAATGCGCCACCGAGGATCAGCGGGTGCGCTTTTCATTTCTCGATTTATTTTTTCACCTGTTCTATTTTAGGCGTCGAAATGTTGCTGCGGTGACGGGTTCTTTTACGATTTTCCGCATAAACGATGCGAGGTTTGAAAATTTTCTCTTTTTTTTTCGCACTGGGTACGGTGCGCGTTTGGTGTTAACACCGAGACGCAATTATGAACCATTATTTTAAGATGGTGGAATTTCCTGTTTTTCTGATGTTTTTTTTAAATTTTGAATTGAAATTTAACCAATTAATTTATAAAATTCTATTTACTTACGTTATTTTTATTTGATGCGAAAGTCCTTCTTTTTAAATTTATAAAGTTAAAAACGTGGTTTGCCAAAAATATTGTTCAACATATTGAAATTATTTCCAGTCTTTTAAAATGAAAATATTCAATTTAATATAATTTATTTGATTATTGTAAATTGTGTTGCCAAGATAATATTATATCTGATCTGTGATTTTCAACAAATTATTATTTTTCCTTATAAAATCCCCATTTTCAAATTTTCCAAAATTGAGGATATGAGGATACGGTACGCAATTTTGTGTACACGCTGTCGAGAAGTTGCACAATTTTCCGAACTTTTTTTTCAAATTATTTTTTAAAATTTTAAAATTGATATTTTCAGGTCGCCGCCAATGTAGGCTTCATGTTCGGCCGTCTCAATAACGGCTGGTCGCACATGGCAGTCTACGGGTTCGCCTACCCGATGCTCCTGCTAATGCTCATCGCCCCATTGTGCGCCGTGATGTTGGGCATGGGAAAACGGGAAAAGCGCGAAGGAGACCGGAGATTTGTATGGAAAATGATTGGAAAAAAATTAAACAAAAAAATGCGTAAATTTTAGCCAAATCCGCTATACCAAATGATTTGGCTTCTGACATTCTGCGGCTGGCTGAGCGTCCTTTCACCACTTCCATTTACGGTTTGGTATTATTTTGTTGGCGAAGGCACCAGAAGTTTGAATCAATCGCTTGTGATGTGCCACCTGTTCCGTACAAGCATGGAAACCATCCCGCATATGACTGATACCATGATGACGTTATTCTCAGTGCTATTGGCAGCGGCCAGGTGAGAATTTTTTATTATAAAGAAAATATCGACTAATCAGCTCTAAAAATTTGACCAAAATATTACATTCGTTTAAAAATTGAAAAAAAAAAACACATTCCTGTGAAAAATTTGTTAAAAAAATTAATTAATAACAATTAAAAATTCATTATTCTCCCTCGAATGCGCCTTTAAAATATGATACCATTTTCAGATTTCTCACTCAATATCATCGAAATACGCTCAAATTGCGAACCGTCGAGCGATTTTCGCGCGCGATTTGGACAATTCTCTTCGTGTGCTTCATTCTCGCCGTTCTACGCTTCTTCGAGCACGACACCAGCGTTTATCAATTCTGCATGGACACCGAGCCGACGCCGCAATGGGCGGGACGATGCATGATACGCGATGGCGCGCTCATCAATATTGTCAATCGATCATTCTGGAAGGTGTCTGGCGTTCGTCGAGGAAACGATGACCAACCTTTTTTTCAGATTTTTCTGCCTTTATTAGATTTTGCTGTTCAATTTGTCATTCCCGGTGTGCTTTTGGCTCTTCTTCATGTCGGCTTCATCAGAGAACCCGAGATTGATATGGGCGATTTGACGAAACAGTGAGTCTTTCGAGAATTGTTTGTTTAAAGGCGCATATCAATTAGAAATTAAAGGGTCTCGAAAAGAGGTGTTAATGTACTGAAAGTAATTGTTTAATAAATCAATTAAAGGCGTAAAATCTAAAAAAAATCATGTAGATAATTTAAAGGAGCATAGTAAATAAAAAAAAAACTAAGGTACTATGCAGATAGCAAAATACAAAAAAAAGTTTACCATTATGATTAAAGGCACATAAATATATTGTATGATTCTTGCAGCGATTTATTAAAAACCTGTGGTACTGTAGGCTTCCGAAAAGCTAGCCGCGGCCGAGGTTTTTTGAGTTTTTTTGCTGCATAGACATATTTAATTTTTTTTTCTGAGTTTTTCTGCGAAATCTGTCATTAATGTAGTTTAAAGGTACATGATCATTTGTTATTTTTTATTGGCATATAATTGAGATTAAAGGTGCATACATGTTACAGTAATCGATTTGGTCGGACGCCGCGAGACCAGACGCGAATTCTGATCACAACAGTGACGATAAGTTTTCTCGTAGTTCAAGTGCCGACGGCTTTCATCACAACTCTCTCATTGACAATCAATCATTTTCAAAATAATAATGCTTGTGAGTTGGCTTTTTTTTTAAATTTTTTTAAACGTTTAAAGGCGCATAGACACATTTTCTTACAGTAATGATGCTTGCTGTCGTCACGGGACACCTTCAGCCGTTGTTCTCGATTACAACGATGGCGGCGAACACGTCGGCATTGCTAACCGCATATTATGTTATAGTTAAGGTTGGCATTTTGGATTTTTCCTGAAGAGAAATTTCAAATTTTGAAACAATTAGGCTAATCATTCGAAATTTGAGGTCTTTTTTGTGCTGTTTTAAAGGAGCTTATAAATTTCCCACTGAAAAATTGTCAAACGAATCTCAATTTATTTTTTTTCTGTCGGAAAACTGGCATGCGCCTTTAAATGCCCAATTGTAGGACGACGATGAAGATGTTGGTGATAGTCGAACGTCGTTGAGCGACAATGATTGTCAGAATGAGCTTCTCCTTCGAGCCCAACAATCGACGTCTCGTCGCGGGACGAGGCAAGTGATCTACGTGTAGAAAGAATATTGAGCACTTGGAAATAAGGTTCCCTTCGCAAAAAATTCCGATTTGCTGTGAAATATGCGTATTTTTTTTTGAAATGAACTCATTAAATTGCAATTAATTACAAAAAATTGCAATTTGTACGATTGGTTTTGGCTTTTTTTGAAGAAATTTCGGTGTGCAATTTTTGAATTGTGTGGTTTTGGCGATGAGAATTAACAAGCATTCAATTTTTTTATTGAGAAACCTTTTATTTTATTTTGAATTCCCAAAACATTGAATTTTTCAAACCATTTTTTAAAACCTGAACTTTTGGTTTAAAAAAAATGGAGGTATTTTAAAATATATATTAGAAATTCAGCATATTTTTTTCTGAACTAGAATTTTTGAAAATAAAACAGCATATTTGGATTTTGTTAAGCGATTCTTGTTTTTTTTTTTGCAGTGGCCAACCTTATTTGGGCAACAATCGATTTTCCCATATGCAGATTTTGGAAAAAAAAAATCAAAAAACTCAAAAACTTGCGAGTTTTTTCGATTTTTTTTGTCCAAAATTTGCCTAGTGCCAATAGATTTTCAGTTTTTCTCCTTCCCCTTAGCAATTCGTCGTTTTTAGAGTGTCGAGGACTTATCTGAGCGTTTCGCACAGTTTCGACACCGGCTCATTGCGCTCATTTTCGCGAAAAGGATCAATGATGGCCGATGAATTGTTGTGATTTCATTATTCGTCAATTAATCTCGAAATTTGCACAAAATTGGGGAAAAAATCGTTTTTTGTGGAAAAATTTAATGAAAATCGCTTTTTTTTTTGGGAAAAATTCATATTTTTTAATGATATCTTTGTATTTTTAAAATTTTGGGCGAGAAATGTCCAAAAGAAAAAAATAATAAATTGAAAAATCGAGTTTGGCGATGATCTCCAATTTTTCCCAATTTTCTGTATCGATTTCGGCAAAATTTGAATTCTCATTTTTTTTTCCGCGCGGGTCTCGCCACTCAAATTATCCCTCGATCTCCTCGTTTCGCGCAGTCTTTCTCATTGATCACTAATTCCAAAAAAAATCTCGTCGTTGCTTGCACCCAACCCCCTTCCCTATATATATATATATATATCGTTTTTTATGTTGTTGTTGTTGAAATTTTGCTCACAATTTTTTTTCTTAATTGAAAATCTCAATTCGCTTGAAATTTCCGCTTTAAGGGAATCGCTTTGGATTCTTGACGACGCCTACGATTCGACAGAAGACTAGGTATTGTGTGCGACGAAAAATTGAGATAAACTTGGACATTTTCTCTCTTTTTTTTCGAAGTATTTCTCGCCCCCACAGGGTTCATGTTTTAATAGGATTTTCGCAATAAACTATTGATTCATTTACATTATTTTTTTTGGTTTTGAAAAAAAAAAGAAGAAACCAAAAGACAACCCGAAATTGAGCTAGAAGAAGGCGTGAATTGGAGGTAGCGATTCGCGTGATTTTTTGATGGCTCTTGGAATTCGATAGGCGATCGTTGAGGGAGTTGAGTCCTGGACGAGCCATGAGTGCTTCTGCAGCACACTCGCAGCCGGTCGGTAGTCGGAGCACAGTTGGAGGTGAAGTCGAATGAAATTGAGAAGAGCTGGAGGCACTTCGTTTAGGCGCACTGCAAAGTTAGACTTTTAAAGGGAAAATGCCGTCGCGACGAGACCCACGCTCATTTTTTTTCGCATCTATGCGCTTTTAATTAATTATTTCATTCTAAAAAAAAAGGAAATTAAAAAAAAACTGAAAATTAGAACATCAGTAATTTTAGGTGTTTTCGAATGAAAAAATGTTTGGTGTTAAAGGAGCATACCGATGGAGTCTCGAAGCGATCAATTTTGCTATTCTTCGTTTCGAAAAAATTTGAAAAAAAATTAGGAGTTTAGCTCAAAATTCGAAAATGGAGCCTTTTCCCCCCGAAATCTCATCAATTTTCGAGTCAAAAATTAATGCCAATTATATTTGAGGTTGATATTCTTCCAAAAATTACATATTTGCGTCCAATTTTGGTTGGGCTCTCGCGGCTCGAACAGCAATTTGTTGGCGTCGGGCATTTTGCGCCAATTCGGCCACGTCTCCTCATTCGGTGTGCCGAGAATCCCGAAAATCACCGAAATCTGCTCAAGCTCACTTCGACCCTGCAATGAATGCAATTTTCGGAATTGTCCGCAGATGGAAAATTTGAAATGAGTGATCGTAAAGTCTACACAATTTTTCGAAATGAAACATACTTATGTATTGTCGGCGTCGCGCTATTTCGGAAAATTGACAAAATGCCAAAAAATTTAAGTCTCGGTGAGCGCTGTACGCCTTTAACCTATCCTTATGCTCGTAAATCTACATTTTTAGTTTTGCGCCATGGTTTTGGGCATTTTGCCAATTTTCCGCATTCGGGCGACGTCCACAATAAAATATTATTGCTCAGGGTTCTTTTATCACTAAATAATTGTTTTGGTGGTTGAATTTCAAAATCATATCAATTCTCATCTGCGGACAGTTTCAGGCTTTCAATAAACAGAAAAATAATGATATAGTCATTTGCGGACAACTTGCGGAAAATTTTTAGCCTTAAAAGAAACCCGTTTCATTTTATAGTCGAATTCCTTAAAAAATTGATGAAATGTGTAAATTTCAAGCAAAAAAATAAAGTTTTTCAACTATAAAAAAGGAATTCTTGATTTTTTTTGGCACATAATAGAAAAACTCACCGGAAAAATGGGTTTCCCGCGGAATAGCTCGGCCAAAATGCATCCAATACTCCACACATCCACCGCCGGACCGTATTGCCGATGACCGAAAAGCAATTCCGGAGCTCGATACCAACGAGTTGCTACCTAATATGGAAGACAATCATTAATTTTCAACGAATGGGGCTATTCGTGAAAAAAGTGGGAAGAATATCAAGAAGCCAGCAAAAAAATTTAATGAAATGCGAAAATTGTTTGTCAAATCAAAATTTTTAAGAAATTTTCGATTTTTTAAATTGTCTTTCTGTAAAATTGACAGTTTTAGACATTTAAAAATATTGTGCGAAGGGCTTCTTCGGAATTTGGTTAGCGAAAAACACGGAATGAAAAAATTGCGGACTTGTGCGCTTTATTTGACGCCAGCTGTTTTTTCTCGTTTTTTTCGATACAATTTCAATGATATTATTTCCCACAACCTTTTCAAAAAAAATGATAAGCAGAGTTACATTAATATCATACTCCTCATTCGGCGAATCTTTTCGATAAATGCAAGCTTGTCCAAAATCGGCGATTTTGATAATATTCGACGCAGTCACTAGAATATTCTCCGGTTTGATATCCTTAAATTATACCATAAATGAAAATGTAGGTTTTTTGAAGGTCCCACAAGGTTGTCAAATTTATTCACATACCCTATGCATTATGTCTTTTGAATGAATGTGCGCGATGCCGGCGAGCACCTGCGAATAGAACCAGCGCGTCAATTGTTCGGTTCGCGGACGCTTTTTGTCGGAGATCACGTCGTGTAGGGTGAACGGCACGAATTCGGTCACGATTGACAGAATTTCGCCTTGGGCGAAGCATTCGATGTACTTTAAAACCTGAAAATTGATCGAGAAGTGATTTATTGTAATCGTGTACTGTAGATGGGAGAGTACGTGCAACACGTTGACGCACTAATGCGTCTGATTTCCTTTGCTTTTTTTGCTTTTTGAGGCATTGTCTGTTTATTTTAAAAAATTAGCATGTGGTAGTGTGCCACACTTGCATTTTTTTCTTTTTAAAAGTGTCGACCAATTTTAGGACCGCGCGGCGAGCGAGCCATGGACGAGTTTGCCGAGCGAATTGAAATTGAAAAATTTTGCGTCGTGCTACTGTAGTGGGTGAATGTACGCAACACACCGCGTCATGAAATTGCGGCCCAGTCCGGTATTTTTGTCGAAATATTGATTTTTTTTTAGAAAAAACTCACATTTTGATGATTTAGGCATCTCAACGCGCTGATTTCGCGAACCAATTGAATTTTCGGCGCACTTGTGACTATAATTCGTTTGATTGCGACTCGTCGCTTCGTCTAAAAGTAAAAAAAAATAATTGTTTTTTCGAATATGCATATGTTTTATTTGTAGAAAAATCGTTACAAATTTGTCATTGGCGACGACGACGGTGCCGAATGCGCCACGACCAGCGACTTTGATGGTCTCGAAACGCTCCAGCGAATGCATAAACGCTTCATTGCAATTCGTAGGTGTTCATTTTCTATTTGAAAAAAAAAGAATGAAGTAGATGAGAAATATTTGAAGAATTTGCGGAAAATGAGAGGGAAAAAGAGCGGCGAGTGCCGAGATGGCGGCTTCCGCTAAACGCGTTGCCGTAGAAACGGGCCCCAAATAAAATAGATTAATTTGTGACGCAGGGGGGTCCGAACTGCTGGTTGGTTCCTATTCAATAGCATAATTGCGCTATTCATCGAGCAAAAATCGAAAATTCTCAATTTTTGACAAAATTTCAGAAATTGAAAGAAAAATCATAAAAAGAAAATTTCGAAAATTGCCGATTTTTTGTCCCATCGAAATTTTTCATATTTTCAGGCGAAAAAAAAAATGACGAGCATTTTCAACGAATCGCCGACGTGAGGTAATTTGTTCCTCGAATTTGATGCTAAAAATGTTCATCTCGTCCAATTAGCCAAATTTGGACAAATCGTTTCATTAATTATCTTCAAATCGCATTCTGACTCATTTTTTTCTAGATTTTGTTTTCCAAAAGACCAACCAAACACATGAATGTATGCTCAAATTCACGTCAGTTGCCAATTTTTGACTCATTTCAATTCGAAACATCGCGAAATTGCGTCGCCTATATAATTATGCGCATTTTCGAAACAGAAATGCCCCCACACAAATTTTGATATTTTAGCTTTTCGAAAATTCGATTTTTTGGCCTCGAAAATTGTCCGCAGATAGAGTTCTTCATAATTTATAAAATGGGTTTGTGTTAATTTTTTAAAAATTGTTTCTTTTACAATAAAAATTATGGAATCGAATAAAATGATTGTACACAGAGAGAAAGAAATGCCAGAAAAGCTGAATCTAAAGATGAGAAATGAGGCAAAAGAAACGCGGGGAGTCCGGAAATTAAATTTCTTTTTTTCAAAAAAGATTTCGGAGCATTTTTTACTGGGGCATCTAGTTATTATTGCATAATTGAATGCAATCTTCAATGCGATTTTTTCTCTCGAATTGTCCGCAGAAATGAATTGATTTGAGTTGAACGAGTTCATTTTTCGGATACCCCTTACCTTCTGGGTCCCTCGAAACCCCTCGAATTGTCCACAGATGCGTCTCATCAAAACTCTCGTCCAATTAAATCCGCGATTTCTCATGTGTGCTTGTGCGTGTCTGTTAGTGTATCGTTTTTTTTTATTTTTCATAAAACGGCGCCCGCAATTTTCACATTCGCCGAACACCTGTTGAGCGTTCCCATCTGGGAAAAGCGAAAGGGAAGCGTAATACAAACATTGTCGATGTCGTCCTCCTCCCCCCCCCCTCATCTCCCTCAAAAATCGCTCGTCCTCTCAATTTCCTCCAGGAGCAAGCAACCTGCTCCAGCTCTACATGAGCTCGATGAGCATCAAAATTTGAGCAAGATTGATGTCGACAAGTGATTCTTCGCCGGTCGCGCTTTTTTTTTTCGTGTTTGTCGACGCGGCTGTGATGAGCTTTTGATTTATGACGACGCCGAATTTTTATTCGATTTTTAATGCGCTTCTCTGTTGTCTTGATGATTTATTGACGTGTGTGCAATTGTGGGCGGAGCTTTGTCGAGCCATTATAGGGACCATTGAAGTTTTCGCCTCAGATCAATCCGACGTTGCCAACTTGATTGACGTTTTCATTTGATGCGTGAAAGATTTTGAGCTCAAATTCGAAATTTTTGCATTGTTTTTTTTTGAACAATTTAAAGGCGCATTTTTTGAAATGCGAATATATCAAAAAATTGCAGAAAATTGAATATATGTACAATTTAAAGGCGCATGGCGTTTTGATTCGAAACCGCGGCATCGAAATAAAATTGATGGCTGCCGAAATCAATTCCATATGGCTCATTTCGATGGCACACATAAAACTAATGCTACCGTAATCGCGATGCTTTGAGGACGGGATTTAAAATTTAATAATGAGAAAAAAAATAAGGAAGTGCGCGACACCGAATCATCGTTTTCATTTTTCCGCTGAAACGCCTCCAAGAATGACGTCGGAATTGAGAAGAGGAGCCATTTTTTTTTCTTCCTCGCCATTCGAAATCGCTGAAATTGGCACCCGGAAATCATTGGGCATTCGATGAAGGCAACAATTTTCGTTTTTCTTTTTTCTTCTGCTGTCCCGTCGTCTCTATCTCATTCCTAGAATCGTACCAACGAAAATATGGAATCAAGAATTTGGCAATTCCATTGAGCCGGGGCGGTTTTTTTTTGTGGGGGGGGCTCTTTTTTTAGTGGCCATAAACCGGCAAATTTCCATGGAAATTTGAAAAGTTGTATTACGGTAGTGACACGTCATTTCAGCCGGAATTGCGATTCTCTTTTCTCGCCAATGCCGCTCAATAAATCTTAAACGTTTTGAGAATTAATGGCGGGTCGTTTGCTATTGGCGTTTTCGATCTGAGACCAATTAATTTCATTGAGGGAGGGCACAATTTAAAGGCGCATCGATGGGGGGGGGGTGCCGAACTATTGTTACAGTACACTGAAACGAACAATTACAGTAATCCGAAACATTCCCTTCAAATATTGTGGCTTTACATAATGTACATCTCGTTGAGCTTCTACTCTTCTGCTAGCTGCCCGCGGCTTCTCTTCATTCATTCATCCATTCATTCATATATGGATACAACAAAAAAAATGTGGATGCCCCCCCCCTTCTTCGTTTCTCCTTTTTTTTTGTTCTTCATCTCCTCTATCTTTTTTTTTTTTTTGATTAATCGAGAATTCCATCTGTTTTTCGTTCTCTCTCTCGCTCGCAAAAATATTTCATGCATTCTTTTTCGATTATATATTTTTGTTTAAAGCGCGGCGTGACCATTGAATGTGGTGGGTCATGAAGGTCTTCGAGGGAGAGAGAGAGAGAGAGAGCAAAATGCGAGTGGAGCCCAACACCAATCAGATTATGTATAATGGTCAATGGGATTTTTTGTGAGTGTGTGTGTGTGAAAAGCCAATTCAATTGTTAGAAGAGCGTGGCGGCGGGTTCACGGGTCCGAAGAATCGGGGTTGATATTTTTTCTCCCATTCCCAATTATTATTTTTCATTTTGTTCTCAAATTTCCCAGATGGGTTACTGTATTTAAAATGTGAAAATTGCTTCTTTTTTTCTCGCATTTTCGGCACTTGGAAAATTGTGATGGTTACTGTAGTTTGTCTGCTCTGGTCTCGCCACGAACAATCAATTTTGTGTACTCAATTCGTGCCCCCGGCGCGAAAATGTTGCGAGACCCAATGTTTCGAATTGCCATTTGAAACAACGAGCACCCTGGGAATAAGTGTGGACCAACGCACATTTTTTTTGGCGCGGCAATTCAAAATTTGAAGCGGTTTCGAGTACTGTACTCGCCGTAAATCTACAATTGGTACGCGACCCTTTAGTTTAAAAATTCGTTTTTTTTTTTGGTAAATTGCTATTGTTCTTAAAGAATCGTGAAAAATAAAAAATGACTTGTGAGGTTGTACTACCGTAATCGCGATTAAAGGAGCATTCCCTTTTCAATTTTTTTCAGAGACCCCCCTCCCCCTTCGCAATTGAATTTCGCTCTGCTATTAGCGATGATTGAATTCTGATACCGACCTACCGTAGGACGTCAATTCGCAGGCAGCATTAATCAAATCCGAATTGAAATTCAATCGTTGAAAAGGTTGTCTCGCCAAAAAATCCCACAATTCTTCAATTTGTGGCTGTGTTAGTTTTTTTTTTCTTCGCTGCTCTCGGGTAAAAATTTCGAAATTTTTTTGTCGTTGAGCCCTCAACAAATTTTTTTTGTCCTCTTGTTATTCATCCTCGAGTTTTTTTTGTTGCTCGCCTTCCTTCTTCGGCGCCGCTCGACAAGGGTCCCGTCGTCATCCGGTGACTACTAAACACGTCTAGAATCTCTTTCGACGAATAATGAGGTGTCAAGCGATATATATATATATATATATATATATCGGGTTATTTGCGGATACGGACCATTGAGAGTCGACCGGAAATTATTGGTCCCAACCAGAAAAGCCAACCCCGCGAGCTCTATAATTTTTCAACACCTGCTTCTGAGATTTATGATCAGCCAGGTGGAAAAATATCGGCTAATCTCGTATTCGGATTATTGTAGGCGACTCTGTCGAAGTTCAAATTATTTTTTGGCAAAACCGGACCATCGTAAATCAAAAAGGTCCCTGCCATTTTAAGCCCTATCATCATTCTTTTTATGGATCTTTTTTTGGCCAAGCCGAAACAAAACGAAATTCATTGGAGGGGGTCTCAGTTGGCGGTGACAATTATAGCAACTCCATTGCCCACCTCCCTTTGATTGATTTGTTGTCATCCGCGTGGAGTACACCGAGGCGCATGCGTGGAATGTTGAGATGGCGCGAGAAGTACAAAATTTGTATGCGGTGTGTCGCTACTCATCCGACGTCGACGACGACGTCATCATCTCCATCCATCGCCTCTCGATTTTTGGCAGACGACGAAAATCGAAAATTTTGAGTTCTTATGGGGAGCCACGTAGACTTTTTTCCGCGCTTCTGTGTAGTCCACACGGACGACAATATCTTGTTTGGTGTAGTCCATACGGAGAAGACGATTGTTCGCGATAAGCAGCTAATGAAATTTAGTTGTTGAATCTTGGATGTAGTCCACACGGAGAGGATTTGGGGAGTGTGAGAAGGTGTCAAAATTGGCCGAAAACCATTATTTTGCGCTATTCTTCAATCTTGTGTACTCCGCACGGATAAGATTGTTCCTCTGCAAAATGCGCGAGTCTTCCATTAATGTAGTCTCCACGCGGACAATTTTTGAAATTCAAACCTCCAAAATTTGTCGTCGACGAAAATTGAATGCAATCCTGTACTCCACACGGACATTGCAATTTGTGTGCACTCGACAAATCATAATTCAAACGCCTAATCTGAGCACATTTGACGCGGAATAATGCGATGTTGTGAATTTCTCGAGCCGCTGAACCCGTCCGAATTACTCGCCTATTCACAAAGCGGAAATTCGCCAGAAAAAATTTTTTTCTTCACAAAGTGACCGAAAATTATTGAAGGGGGGGGGGTGCCGTTTTTTTTTGGCTTCTCATTTTTTGCTTTCACCTAGTTGACCCATAAAATAGCCGAGAAATTCTCGAAAACAATACCATTTGTTTATAGATTCGCCGAGCAGCGAGAGCCGCCGCAGAAAATGTGGGCGGAGTCAGAACTCGTTGAGCTCTCGGCTCTCCCTCTGTGTGTGTGTCTCACCCCGCGGCTCGGCCGTCGTGCTCTGTCAGTGGAGAGGCGGCGAGCTCGCCACACCGTCCATCACCACCACCGCTGTTGTTGTTGTTGTTTTTGTTTTTTTTTTTTCCTCTCGCCTTTTTCTCTTTGTATATTCAGATTTTTTTCTCTCCAAAGCAATGTTGTTCGCTCTTTTTTTTTCTTCCTCCCTCCCTAGATTCTCGGTGTTTTTATGAAAATGTTTATAATTTTTTTTGGGTCGGCATGCACTTTGTCAGGCTCCGCCAAAGCTCGAAATTGAGGAATCGTGTGAAAATAATGAATATTTCATTACGCGCCAGTAGGGGGGGGGGTCTTCGTTCTACCAATTAGAGAAGCTCAGCCTCGGCCTCCCGAGCCGGGCCGGGCCGGGCCAAACTTATTATTGTTGAGTGAAAACCTCCCCACTCCTAATTAGGCGGCACACAACTTTCTCGCCAAAACCGCCACCAGCGTTATCCAAATTTTTGTCTCCTACAGATCGAGCCTGGGCATGACATAGAATGGGTGTCGAGCAATGGTCGCCGCGCAACAATTACTATCATCGTCCCGTCATTCTGCTCATCGCGATCCATCTCGTCCGTCTCGGCGACGCCGTCAAATGCTATTGCACCGACGACCATTGTGTTCCGTATGGCTCGTGCGATGGCTCGGTGTGCCTCGTCGGAATTCTGCGCGACAGCAATCAAGTGATTCGAACATGCGGATCGACACCAATTGGATGTCATAGGTAATTAATTTTTTGTCCAAAAGGTTGGGGGGGGGGGTCCTTTTTGTGCAAAAACTGGGAGGCGAATTGAAGGGATCTGTCTCGTAAAATTTCAGATTCATGAAGATGATGCATGCATTCGCAAGTAGTGGTCCTTTTTGCTTTAGTTGAGAGATAGAAAGGGAGCAAAAAAAAATTAAAAATGCATAAAGTTTTTGGCTAGCATTACAACAACTACTACTACAACGTGTGGCATTTTTTTTATTCCCATAGGTAGTAGGGACCATTTCGACATGTCTCTAATGCTTCGAGTAATGTGAGAAGTTGTGCTCGACCTTTTGACGGCGGCAGCGGCGAAAAAAGTTAGCCGAAGTCTCTATTTCTTTGTCTCGCTGTGATTCTTGCAGAGTTCGGCGGGGGGATGAGATATTAAGAGAATTGTCGGCGGGTTAGTGACGCAGAGGCGGCTTTCGAACATTTTTAGTTTAAAGGAGCATCGGTGGGCCGAAATTGTTTTTTTGGGAATTTTTTTTGATGAATTTTTCTTTTGATTAGAAACTCGAAAAAAAATTTTTGGACAAAAATTGAAGAAGGTGATATTTTTTGTGGGAAAAATGCCATTTTTCCAGTTTTCTAACTCAAATTTTTTTTCGTAGAAAAATCAAACAGCTGAGATCTCTTAGCTTTTTGAACATATTTGGTCGTGGTTTTTGATGGTCCCTTGTGTGATGTTAGATTCTTTAAAGGTGCCCCCTCCCCCTCTACTATACTTTCTTTTTTTTATAAGGTGATTGGTCTTTCATTCTTTCTCTTTTTGTCGCTTCAATAGTGAATTTGAAAACTCTTTTTTTTTTGCTGGTTGGTGGCACGCGAGCCGGTGCAAGAATGTCGGCACGAAATAAATGAAAAAAGTGCGTCCCGTCGAATCGTGGTTGATTTCTGACGAGTCCGAAGCAGGGAGTCGCGCGCGCGCGAGTCACCAAATTGAATTTTCGAAGAGTTTTGACGAGTAAGCCAAAACGGCACACACACAGAGCACACAGAGCACAGAGCACAAGAAGCGGCACGCACGGCAGGAGCAGAAGTGAGGTGAAGTGGGCAAGAAAAGAAGAAGTGAGAGATCTAATTGAATTCGATACGCTTTTGTCTACGACGACGTCGCCGTTTTCGTTTTTTTTTTTGGGGGGCACGGGGGGGGGGTCTTGGCCAGAAATCTGTCAATCAAGTGTTCGGAAGCCCCACCAATTTTTTTCGCGTTGACGCTTCTCCTTCGACATATCGTATAGCTGAAACTGGTGCTACAGTTTTTTTCTTCGATACGGTAGTTTAAACAGGTGCTACCGTAATCCACACAGAAATGCACACAATAGAATGGTTTAAGCTTCCTCTTTAATATGTCACACACCTAAATTGTTGTTACAGTAATCTTGAGAGAAGGTTCTTCTTAAAATCGCAAATCATTTGAATTTGGGCCACTAAAATAATCTAGAGAAGAAATATCAAGGGCTACCGTAATCTGGATAATTGTAACGGCGATTCTGCTATTGTTCCAGTCGAAAACTCGTGCTACCGTAACCTATAGGTATTCTCTGAAAATTTAAGTGCACCGAAAAATGAGAGCCGGTGAGATGTCCGCAGATGAATTATTTCAAAACGCCTCACTTTAATATATATTTTTTACAGTAATGAGGATGACAAATGGACGGACTTGTGCGCGTGCGATCAGCCATTCTGCAACACGTTCGCGTTCCTACGATCACATACAAGGTGAGCTTCTTCTTCTTCTTCATCATTGTCGTTTGACTGATTGCTCACTGCACCTCTCACACCGCACGCGGCGAAATGCACGGCTTAAAAAACCGCCCCGAAAAAATCCGTTTCGAAATGAGACATGTGCTATTTTCAACCGTTTTCGCCGCCCAAATATTTTCCAAAAAAAATCGCCAAAGATTTGTTGCTTTCGACACGCGCCAAAGAAGAAAAAAAATTGGTGGCGCCCTCTCACCCGTTGGGTGATTTATTGGTGAAGGGATTTGCTTAATGTATTGGGCGCGTTTTGGTATGTAAAATTTCGACGATGGATTTTTTTTTGTGGGCTGAATAGAAGAGAGATCCAGAGAAAAAAATTTTTTTTGATCTACTGGTCATTTTCTCGCATCTCGTGAGAGAGGGAGAGAGATTTGATTTAAAAATTTTTATTCTAATTTAATGATTCGTCGGACCATTGAAGCCAGACGAGAAAGAAATTTTTGATCTACCAATTCTGCAACTAAAGGGTTTTACTATTGATTTCGCATTAAAAAAAATTGGTAGATCAAAAAAAATTTTTTTTTGCTTGCCGTTCAACACCATCGCTTTGAATATTCTCACTCGACCCTTCAACTTCACGACGACGCATCGTCGTCGTCACAAATCATTTGAACATGGCAAACGACGACGACCAACACGTTTTTTTTAGTTGTGTGTGTGGGTGCTCAACGAGCAGCAATTTATAAATCATTTTCACGAGCGAAAGTCGATCACGAGCGATTCGTCGTTGCGGTTTTTGAGAGGGACCCCCCCCCTTTTTTTGGGGGGCCGGATGAAGCATGACATTTTTTTTTGCGTGGCGTGTGTTATGCCGTTGAATATTCAGACGAAAAGCCGGTGCTGCACCACCACCGCAACCGCAACCATCGTCATCATCCACGTATATCGATTCCAGTCGTCACGACGATCATCTGATGCCGCCGCCGCCGTCGTCACATCATCAACAACAACAACAACCTTCTGGTGTTGACGTTCATCACGACGCGCCGCTTGTCTTCCATCGCATGGATCGGCCCGATGACGGAAGGCCGCCGACGTTTCCGTCGCCGGCGTACAACGATCGAGATGGAAGCAATAAGACGTCGCTGCTCACGCTGCTTCTCGTCGTTGTGCCGTTGACGGTCGGAGCGGCCACGGTGATGGTAAGACGAGAAACGAAAAGCAAATTTCTCGAAAAAAATGAATTTACGTATATGGTTTTTGCCGAAATTTTTGGCGACTATTTTTCTCGAGAATTTCAAATTTTGCAACGATTTCAAAATATGATTCATCTTATAGGTCGTCGCGTTCAATTACTACTGTCATTTGTGCTAGCAGAGCATGGCGGTGTGTCGAATCTGCGATTCCAGCGGCCAGATGCAGTACTCATTGACGTTGACGCGAACCTTCTCGTTCCACGCGTCCGGCTTTCGAAGCCACAACGAATAAGCGCGTCCGACGAGATGATGGTCGTTGATGAGAATGATGCGCTCCGGGCTGATTGTGATGTTGCCGTGACGGAATAGTTCGGCTTCTGGCGTCCGAATCGACGCCTCGCTCGCTTCCATCGTGATGTTGAACGCGCCGGTGGTTTTGTCGATGGCGAGATGGCCGCGCGTCGGTCGCTCGCATTCGCCGACCCAACTCTCGCTGTGGCACTCGAGCGCGTAGCGAAACGCCTCGTCGCCTTCGGCGAACGTGCAACGCCAATTGAGCACAAACATCGGATCGGACGAGTAGAGGAACCATTCGCCGAGAATCGACGACGACGACGAATCGTCGGCGATCGGCTCGGCGTCGAATTGGAGTTTGCAGCGCGGCGGCGCGAGCAGCGTGCAATTCGTCGCTGCCGGCGGCGGCATCATCGTGAGGCACGGCAGCACACCGCTGAGTTGGGCCTCTTTGAGCAGAAGGTCGGAACGCACGCCGGCGGGATGAAGAAGGACGACGAGATCGTCGAGTTGGACAAGATTGCGATTGCGCGATGAGAAGCGAATTGAGGCGATTGGCGATGAGAGGCAGCCGGATTCTCTAGAATTTTGGTATGTTTTTGTTGGTCTCAAATTTGAGCTCGAAAATTTTTTTTTATTATTGCCATCGCAAAAAAAAGCGTCTTGAATAATTGAGGACCATCGAAAATTAAAAAAATTGGTGTTTTTAATATTTTTTAATCAGCCAATTAACCGCCAAAAAATGAGTCATCGAAATTAGTGAGGCCGCGAATTATTCGGCCATGGCACATTTCACGTCCACCAATATTTCGGAATTTTTTATGAGATTTTTTTAAAAAATACATTAGGTATATGAAGAAAAATTGAATTTTTGAATTAAATAAAAATTGCTAGTAAGAAATTCGCACTTTAATTGGGCAATTAGCCGCCAAAAAAAAATGAGTCATCGAAATTAGCGAGGCTTCCATTCTGGCGGCCGCGAATTATTCGGCCATGGCACATTTCACGTCCACCAATATTTTCGAATTTTTTATGAGATTTTTTAAATAGATTTCTTTTAAAAATACATATGGTATATGAAGAAAAATTAAATTTTTAAATTAATTAAAAATTTATATTTTTTTTTGGCGCTAGAAATTAGTTTTTGAAGCGAACTCGTCGCCAAGTTCCCCATGGAATCAAACAATTGGCGAGACGAGAACAAAAAGCCAAAAATTCGTGTTTAATTCATGACCGAATTTGCATTTTTTCGTCAATAATTCATCGAATTCGCACCCCAACAAAATTAATCATTAATGCGTCGTCACTTTGTTTTTTCTTCTTCCTTCTTTAAAATATTACCAAATTAAAATTTTTTTTGGCCCTCCCAACCACTTGAGAATTGCTCGCGTGTTACTCAGTTCAAGTGGCTCATGAGTTTCCATTTTTGGCGATATTAAAAAGTGCGAAAATTGTTGCTTTTTAGTGTGTCTTTTTGGGGGTTTTTTGGTACGTTGTTCCAAAAAAGAAAAAAAAAATTTTTTTTTTGAATTTTCCTCGATTTTGGCTCCTGATATTTCAAGCTTTAAATCGTTTTTTAAAATGCTATTTTTCGATAGAAATTTGCATTTTTGTTTTCTCTCGAAAACTCACTGCTCGTTGATTTTCTGAAAAACGGCGCCGTCGAATTGAATTCCGAATGGCGGCTGTTGACGAATGTTGGATGAAGCGACAGCTTGATAGAGAATCCGTCCATATGTGGCCTTAACAACATTTCTTCTTCTATTTTTTTTTGGCTCGACGTTTTCTCGAACAGAAATTTGAATGTGAATGATGGATAGATCGCAAAACGACGAATGCATTCACATTTTGACACCCGATTTGCATATTTTTTACGACGTTTCATTTTTGATTTGTCGTCGTCGTCGGGGGGTTTTTTTGATTCGAAAAATGTTGCAAATTCGACACGAGATTTTTAGGGGGGGGCTTTTGAAATGAAAAATCGAAAAATTGGCGGAAAATTTGAACTTAGAGAAAAAATTTTTGAAAATTCAATTTTTACACTTTTTTTGAAAAGAAATTCCCTATAATAAAACAATTTTTGAGCAATTCCACTTTTTTTCCAGAAAATTTCAATATTTTTGATTAAAAATTGAAAATGTGGCATCAATTTTTAGAAAAATTGATTGAAAAATTGCAAATTTCGCAAAATTGATTTTAAAAAAATTTTAGCATGAAAAAAATTCCAATTTAAGCAATTTCAGGCGAAAAAAAATTCCGAATTTGGTTTTTTATATTTCAATTTTTTTTGTTGAGCTTTTCCCTTCAAAAGCCGGCATAGTTGAAATTTAAAAAAATTTGGCAGATTTTCCTTCAGACGATTTTGTCATTTTTTTTCAAGCCAATTTCATGGCGAAAATTGTTGCCTAAAAATTCCAGCCATATTTGGACATACATGAAAAATGTCGATGTTTGCGCGTTTTTTTTTCCATTTCGTTGATTTTTCGCCGAAATTGGCGAATATTAGAATGGCTGAGGAATTTCGTTTGGCCGACGGAACTCATATGTCAAACTCAAGTTGACAACTAAATTATTTTTTGGGCGCTTCGAGAAGCTGAGCTGAGCCGGAGAAGCTTCGACGTCGAGACGAGTTTTGAAAGTAATAGGCGGCCGGCCGTTTAGGTTTTTGGCTGTGAAAAAGGACCCTTGAGACAGTGTGGTACGAAAATAGGCTAGAGCATTTTTAACACAAAAAGCTTGAAAAGTGAAATTTTGAATTTGATTTAAAAAAAAATTCGAAAATTGGAATTATTATACGCGTTGGGTCTCGTATGGAAAAATTGTGAGCCGAATTTTTTGAATAAAACAAAGTGACGAGAATTAAAGGCACATATCCCGTCACGATTTGAAAATATTTATAATAGAAAATTATGAATTTTGTCAAATTTGATTCGTGGCCAAAAATTTTCAATTTTGGGTTTTTTTAAGCGGAAAAAAAATTTGTTATGCCTTTTAAGGGATTTCAGCACGAAAATTGAAATATGTATAAAAAATCGAATTCGAATTTGAATTTCATATTGTCTAGGACTTGGCTAAATGCTGGTCTTGGTGCGAAATTAAAAAATGGAGGTTTCGCGCCCCGAGACCCGTTTTTAAATGTTTGGGCATTTTGCCAATTTTTCGCATTTCGACAATAGTCTAAAATATTTATTAAAAAAATATTTTTTTTTAACGGAAAACAAAAATTCTGAAATTTCCATTTTTTTCCGAAAAGCAATCTGAGCATATTTTGCAGAGTTATTTAAATTATTTTTTTAAACGTTGATAAAATCATTTTTCAAACTGAAAAAATTGGTATAGTCGGCGTCCTGCTGTACTCGGGTAGATTTACGGGGATGCTCCTTTCTCTTGGTCTCGCGCGGACTTCCAAGAAATGCCAAATTCATCAAGAAAAAGTTGATATTTCACGTGAAAACAACAGAATAAGCGTTGACGCGTGGCGAGACCTTTTCAAGGCGCATGCCCGTAAATCTACCCGAGTACAGCAGGCGCTGGACGCCGACTATACCATTTTGTTTTAGTTTGAAAAATGATTTGAACAAATTGGCAAAATATGCTCAGATCGCTGTAAATCTTTTCGGAAAAAAAAATGGAAATTTCAGAATTTTTGTTTTTCGATAAAAAAAAATATTTTTTAAATAAATATTTTCCCAATTTTTGGGAATTTTTTTCCCCAAAACAAAAAAATGCGACGAGGCCGAACCTCAATCTGTTGCAGACTCAGCTCGTGCCAATCCGCGTTGCTCGTCGCCGCCACAATCGAGCTGCACGCCGGCGGTTTCAAGCGGCTCGGCTCAATGATGCACTCGTCTGAAAATCATCTCCATTATTTTATTTTTTATTTTTTTCTCTCTCTCGTCTTTCTTGGTTAGGCTATGACAATTCCGTGTGCCTTTTCATTTTTTTTGTCCATCGTGATCCTCGATTTCCGTTTGATTTTTGTCAAAAATTCATTTTCAACCAAAAAAAAATTTCAAAGTGCCTCTCTCTCTCTCTCTCTCTCTCTCTCTCTCTCTCTCTCTCTCTCTCTCTCTCTCTCTTTCGTTCTTTTCTCCCTCCTCACACTCTTCATTTTTTCCATTTTTTGATCATTCATCATATTTTTTAAAAATACGGTTGTGATATTTGCAATAAATGATGTTCAAATATTGTCGAGAATTAAAGGCGCACGAGATTTCTCGTCTCGTCGTCGGTACTCTCTCAAATCGCGTTGTCTCTCATAAACCAGTCGCCCAATATGCTAACACAATTTTTGATCGCTTCGAGACCCAAACTGGTTGAATTTGTTTTGGCGAGGTTCTTTTGAAAATACGCGCTGCTTCGCATTGTCCGCGTGGAGTACACAGAGATCTTTTTTTCCGCACGATTTTGCAATTATCTGGTTTTGCAGCGACGTTTCAAACAAAAAAAAGGTGATTCGAAAAAAGTCGCTTCAAGGCCATCGTCGGATTACGGTAGGAAGTTGTCTTCGAAGACACGAACTTCGAATTTGTTTTTCTGGTCAGCATTACAGTAATCGAGCTTTCTAGATGGATGCTCCTTTAAACGTGTGCTTCGCGTCGATGGATTACGGTAGACATCGATGTGAGACCCGGAGATTGGTGGGATTCAGTTTTTTTTCAATTCTCCCAAAAAAACGGCATGCTCCTTTAAATTCTACCGTACCATAAAACGAGAAAATTTGTATTTGTTGGCGGAATTCAAAATGGAATTTCCAGTGTGCAAAAGGTCACGGGATCGAACCCACGCCAAATCACAACTCGCTTGGCTCACCATAGTTCAATTATTTCGGGTCTCACGCCGACCTACAGTAATCCTAACGCCACGTGGCACGACATAGCGAAGCGCAGGCGTCCCCAACATCCGACTGAAGCAACGCGACCTACAGTAACCCACCATGCGCCGCCACGTGGTACAACAAAATCGGCTCGATGCACACCGATTTGGCGACCTTCTCGAGAACGGTGAGCTCGGGATGATCGATGGATTCGTGGCGAGATATCACGTAGATCGCCTTCTCGTCGCATCTGAACCATTTTTCGAGATTCGAACCCCAAACTAAATCGCGCACCTTCCATCAACGGCGTTTCGCAGACACGAGTAGATCACACCAACGTTGCGATTGAAGAACAAAAAGCGGAAGATCACTGGAAAAAACAAAACTGGCATTGATTTAAAGGCGCACACCGTAGTCCCCAACTGAACGTCGAATTCTTGGTGGTCGACTCGAAGTGAAGCTCGTACCAATAGTCCGACTCATTGTGGCGTTGGCGAATGGTGAACACACGGGTGAAGCATTCGCGATGCTCGCCGGGCAGCGCGCTGAATACAGTACACCTACAGTAGGTCAGACAGGCTCCGCCCCCTTCCTCATAACAACAAATATCAATTGACTCACGCTGATTGTATCAATCGGAGGACGGCGGTGGTGTTGGTGACGACGAACACGCGTCCGATCATCGCGTACGTGTCCATACTCATCTCGTCCATTCTCGACATCAAAAACCAGCTGCCGGCGCGCTCGAGCTTCAAAAAATTTGAGCAATTATCTCATTGAATCAATCAATTCCTGACCGAGTGAAGATCCGCGCGAACACCGCGCACCTCGTCGTATCGACACTTCGGCTCCTGGACGTTCGTGAGAATGTCGAGAACGTGATAGTGCGAGAGGGTGATGAGGTCTCGACGCAGAATTGTCGTCGACGAGATCTCCAAACCGCATTGCGCTAAAACGCCTGATACCGTAACCCACCCGACGGCGCCGCCCACTTACAGTGTAGATCGTACCATCGAAGATCATTCTTCTCGATGCACACCTTATCCAAATATGGTAAAATCATTGAGAGATCGTTGTGGGAAAAGTGGCGAGACCTTCAGTGGAACGCGATGGATTTCGGAAGACGCGTTAAAGGCGCATACCGTATCATGAAGGTGACGTCATGCTGAGTGCAAGAGCCCGTCGAATTGCGCTTGAAGCACCAATACAACACGGCGCGCTGATTGTCCAGATACAAAATTTGAAATTTGACTGTAACGATTGGATTACGGTAGGTGTCGACGTGACGATTACGTTTGATTGTGCTCTTGTAGCCGGGCACGATCGAGTAGGCGTACTCGGCGTCGACGTGGAGTTCGCCGTTCGTCGTGAGAATCGCTTCGGCGTTGCCGGGACCCACGCAGAGGCCGTCGCTCTCCTTCTGCACATAATAGGTGATGTCGAGAATCGCCTGCGTACTGTAAGTAATTATGATGTCGTGGCGAGACCCGAGAGTCGAATTTAGTGTGTGGAGTACACAATAGACATATTAGGAGCTACAGTACCTTGGTACTGTAGATCTACCGTATCAACAAACCCGACCTATTCTCTCTCGCCTTCATATCAATGACGGCCGACTGAAGGAACAACTTGGGATCGGCGTTGAGATCGGCGGCGATGTACCAGACGCCGTGAAGCATCGACAACGTGATCGGACTCCATCCATTCGGCGACGAGCATTGAATCGGATTCGCCGTCGGCGCCGGAATGATGCACTCGTCTGAAAGAAGGCATATCGAGAAAAAAAGAATGGATGATGAGCTGGCCTACGGAACGTGTTGAGAAAAATGAGATCGGTGGGATCGACGCAGACGCTCTGAAGCACCCGATAGATGGTGTTGATCGTCGGCTGATCCATGTGATCCTCGTCCGACCACACGTAGACGCGAACCGAATCGCACGCGCCGTCGTCGCCGACGACGCCGCAATGCATGCTGATGTACTCGTCGCCGTTCTCCCAAAGAACGAAGCCCGACCCTAAATCGTCGGGTGGTGGTTTTTTTTTCTTCATCGAGGAAGCGCTCACAATCAATCGCCATCTCCGAGCCATTCGTTTTCTGAATCGTCGATCGAATCGTCAGATGGTTGTCGGCGAGGCTCTGCGTGAGATTCGTTTTGAAGCACGTGTCCTGTCTGAAATTTTATTTCACTGTAATTTTCATTTTTTCAGTGCATCTCGATCAAACAAAATCCCGTGAAATGTCCGCAGATGATTACAATAGCCTACCTGATCCATTCGCACACCGCCGCCGTCTTGGTGCGGTACCGACAACTGATGTGGGCGATCTGCTCGCCGAACAGCATCGGATCGATGTAGGCGACGACGGTGAGCACACGCGGCTCGTCCTGAATTCAAAAGACCCATATACATATATAAGACCAACACGAGATGACAATGGACATTTTTTTTGGTGTCGGTTGATTTTTGGACGATGACACACTCATTCCAAGGTCGGCAAACTGTTTGTTGTTCTGATCGAATCAGGGAATGGGTGGGGGTGGGTAAAAACCGAAATTGCGACCGAAATAAATGAGATGAATTGAAAAATGCCAAAAATGTCTGGAAAAATTTCAGCTTTTCGTTTAATTTTTTTTTGAGGGGGGGGGGGGCGCCGAAAAATATCAGTCAATCTCACAAAAAATGTGTCGATGTTGTTGGGCGCCGGCCGAATGTTCTCGACTCGGCACTCGACGTCGACGAACTCGTTGTCCTCGTCGATTTTCGCGTGCCTCAACTTCTGGTCCTCGTCGACGGCGTCGTCGCCGCATTCGTCTGCAATTGTTCGTTTCTTTTTTTTTTTGCCGCCCGGTCTCGACGCGATGATTACTGTAGGTGTCGAGGGCGTTGAAGTGGAGAATGTCGATGCACGCCTCGTCTTCGATGATTTTCGCCGATTTGAACAACTGCAAAAATGTTGGATTCGTGCTGCCGACAATTTTGCGGTTATCACATATCGACTACTGTAACCCCGCCGTCATACTTGAAAAATAGAGCCCCTACAGTAATCCTTAAAGGCGCAACCCCGTCGAGACCATTCATAGTCTTGAAATTGAAAGGATAGCACGTGGCACACACACTCAACGCGTCTACAGTATCTCGTTCGCAGATCTCTATTTCGGAAACGTCGGGCGTAATACTGTACGTGTAGTTCAAGGAGCATCGGGCCGAGAGGCGGTGGTTCTGGTATTCCAGTTCGACTACATTCTTCTCTGACCGTTGCTTCTTTTTTTCGCCCCTCCGGCCGCTGCAAAAAATAGCCCCCCGGCGCCGAACGAGGCCCAGCAATTTTTTGGTATCGAAATCACACAATTCCTACGAAATCGACATCGATTTTCAAACGGCGCTCGATCTAGTTTCATTTTGGTTTTCTCGATACCCCCCATCCGGCGGCTTCTCTTCAATTCGAAATCGATTTTCGCAGTTTCTTGCGGTTTTGCCAATTTCTCATATTGAACGCGTGCTGCCGACATTAGTGCGGGTCTGCCCAGCAAATATTGTCGACAGACTCATTTCTATATGTTAAAATTGTGCTGCGGACATTCATTCGGGTCACCAAATAATTTGCCGCGATCCATAAACTCTATTGTTCACGCTTATCTTAAAATTTCGTTGCGGACCATTTGTATATATATTGATATTATTCCATCTGCGGACATCGTTGCGGGTTTGTTTGGTCCGTTTTTAAAGAAAAAAACATTTAGGTTTTTTCTCGTATACTCATTTTCTTAAAAATTCTTTCAACGCAAAATCATTTTATAGTGATTTTCTAGCAATAAAAAGGGCTTCTAGTATGTCGTCAGACGCGTTGCGGTTCGCGTTGCGGTTTTTCTGAAAATTCCAAAAAAAAATTATATCGAAGTATCGGGAATATTGAAATGTAGATCATGGACCGCACGCGAACCGCAACGCTTCTGAAGACACAAAGTTCTCCGACGACTATTTTAGATGGTTTAGACCTTTTTGCTGTGGGGGCCAACTATTTAAAACGGCATTTTGGAAGAAGAGATTTTCAAGAGTGAGAAGAGTTTCCATCGAGCCAAACGATTCCGCAAAATGACACTATCGTGCTGCGGACATTGTTGGAGGCCACCCCACGCTCCTCCCCAAAAGAATCAATAAATGTCAGGATACCGTAGGTCGGTCGATCTTCCGGTTCAAAAACCGATACGAGGCGATTAGATCGAAATCGTGGCGGCGTGTGAACTCACCGATCGTCGCGTCGCGATCGCAGAGGGAGACAGGCGAGGTGTGGAGATGAAGGGGGAGGTCCAATTCGTTCCCGATGCCTTGTGTGAACGAATCAAAGTTGCAATAGTCCATCTTTCCTCTTCTGACAGGCGCCTACGTCACGAATCAATCGTTTTCCAAACTGATGGATATCTACGAACCAACAATATTCGCATTCAGACCGAATTCAAAATTTCACTTCTAATTTTTGTTCTACCAACGTCTCTCTCAGACGCCAGCTTCATTCTTTTAAATTCTGACCCGGAATGGGTGCTCCCGGAAATTGTCCGCAGCTGGAATCTATGAAATCCCCCCTCCCCGGCTCGTACCTGCAACGTTTGCGGATGCCTCGAATTGCTCATGATGAGCACGAGCTCGTCGCCCACAATACATCCTCCGTCATCATTGCCATCTAGACATCCATACAGGACCATATTCATCTCCTCATTGTTATCACCCGAATAGCCATGATAAATTGGTCGAAGGAACACTGTAATCCACATACTATTGTTTAAAGGCGCATAGTTGTTGGTCGAACCTTTCTCGACGAGACCCTCCTCGACGGTCTTGTTCATTTGGAGCATATATCCATTCTTGTGGGGGCTCATTGTGCCGAACGACGATTCGCACGTCTCATTCCTTCAAAAAACAAACCATATAGACCAAATAGAGCGTTTCGCTGATTTGATTGCCTGCCTACTTCGTATGATACTCAGTGAAGTCGATGCTCGAGTTGTCGGCGTTGAGAATCAACTGCACCATGCACGAGCTCATGTTCATCGGCAGGAAGTAGCGTTGACGCGACGCTTTTCGCGCTATCACGAACCATGAGCCGTTGTACTGAAATTTGGCGATGACGTGCTGCCGACAGTTGGTTTTTTATTGCGATCTCAAACTCTCATCGTTTACTATAATTGCGCGTCAAATTCGGTGCAAAACGAATCAAGTCCGCAATTGTGCGTCAAATTCGGTGCAAAGCGAAACAAGTCCGCAATTGTGCGTCATAGTTGTTAAAGTCGTTTGTAAAGACACAATTTTATATCGGAATGCGGCGTATTTTCAATAAAATTACAGTAATCTCGAGCTTTATTAAAAGTCCGCAATTGTGCGTCAAATTCGGTGCAAAGCGAAACAAGTCCGCAATTGTGCGTCATAGTTGTTAAAGTCGTTTGTAAAGACACAATTTTATATCGGAATGCGGCGTATTTTCAATAAAATTACAGTAATCTCGAGCTTTATTAAAAGTCCGCAATTGTGCGTCAACTTCGGTGCAAAGCGAAACAAATCCGCAATTGCGCGTCAAATTCGGTGCAAAACGAATCAAGACCGCAATTACGCGTCAAATTCGGTGCAAAACGAATCAAGTCCGCAATTGTGCGTCAAATTTGATGCAAAACGAAACAAGTCGGCAATTGTGCGTCATAGTTGTTAAAGTCGCTTGCAAAGACACAGTTTTATATCGGAATGCGGCGTATTTTCAATAAAATTACAGTAGTCTCGAGCTTTATTAAAAGTCCGCAATTGCGCGTCAATTTCGGTGTATTGTCAGAAACTTTCATTATGGCGCAGTTTTGTCACGCAATATTCCGTAAATTTAAGAAACGGAAAATAGTCCGCAAGAGTGCGTCAAATTCGGTGTATTGCCACATTTCATTCAGAGATTTAAAAAAATAATGAAAAAAGGTTCCTTAACTTCGCAAAAATCGTATAGATAATAAAACCAATTAAATGGTCCGCAATTTCGCGTCAATTCGAGTGCAACCAAAATCATGAATTACCTGCGTCGGCGTCAATTGCAAATCGGGAATTTGCGGATAGCAAACCGACGCGGCATACTCGACGCCAAATATGAGCAGCAGGCCGAACACCAACGGACCAAAAATGCGGCTAGCGAGCATTCGGTGAGCTCGGTTGAATGAAGGGCTCAAATACGAAAGTGTGACTTTTCACACAGGCGCGGTCAGCTGCTCGGCGGCTCCGCCAGCTCATTTTGATCGATGAGGAGCAAAACCGCTTAGCAAACCATTTGTCGCGTCGAGAGTTCGCCGGAAAAAAAACGCACAAATCACATTTTTTTGGATTACGGTAGCTCGATGGAAATGGTCCGGGACTCTCAAAAAAAAATGGGGGATTTTCTACAGTACCCGCAGCTGTTTTCTCATTCTTTCAATCGCGTTTCGTATGCGCCTTTAATTTGTTTTTCATTTTTTTTAAATCAAAGTTTTTCGATTTCTATTTTGATTAAAGGCGCATATGCAAGATTTGGTATGATTTGAAAACGTGGCCGCGGCCGAAGTTTTTCGAGATTTTACCCTTAAAGAGGTATGACTGACATGTGTGCAATTTTGCGTGCCGGTGAACGCGCACACAAATCGAGATAATGTGTTATCGACGGAGCTACCGTACTCGTCGACGTTGGAGGCACGAGACCCGTTTCGAGACCGAAAACGGTGCGGAAGTGTCAAATTTCGGCTTATCACACCTTCGGGTTATCAATATTTGTGCAAGATCGCCAATTTTTGCATTTTTTTTCGCCCAAAAAAAAAGCGGGTGCAATTTTTTTTCGGTAATTCCAAGTTCTTTTTTTTTCTTTTTGCTGAGGCATTTCTCGACTACATTGTAGCTTTTCCTTTTGCCCAATTGTTTCCGTTTTGATCTACCAAATATTGTTGTTCGTCTCGCTCAGATTTTGGCTTAGACGGCGATGAAATTGGAAGCAATTTGACGTCATCTAAAAATTTTCGATACGGGTCCCTTGACGATTTACGTGGTCCGAAAATGAATGTTTCAATTTAGTCTACTTTTCAAGCTCAAAGATAGATGTCGATTTACGCGCCAAAAAATGTTATTCGCGAAAATATCATGATCCTACCTATCCCCCTTTAAACAGCCAGGTCTTGAGAGGAATGTGATTTTGGAAACGACGAGTCCCGCAAAATCGTTCGCCGCCGTCTGTCAGCATGTGTGTACGTGTGATAAGACATCACCTCCTAGTAATAATTACCCAAAGGGTCTCTTGGACAACTCGGAGAGCACAAAATTCGCACTGATAACACGATTGCCACATTTTTCAAATGCCATTTGGCTCGCCAATTTTTTTTGTTGATATCGTAATCCAAAACGAGTTGCCGGTTACTGTACTCTACCGTAATCCCTGAACTGACAATTCTTTGCACTCCAAAATCTACAGTAATCCTAATTGGGCTGTTTCTAGGTGATCATTGAGTTCCATTCGATTCTTGTTGAGACTTTGACCTGCTTCCTTATCTACAGTAATCCGCTTATTAACTAGGCAAATGAGCCGAGTTCAAAAATGCGTTTGTGTCGTTTTTTTTTTCCGATGGTCCTTCAAAAAATGAAGGCGTTTTTTTTTTGGCCTTCGGATACAATCTGCCCCAAATCGAAAAGAATCTTTGCACTTTGCGAAACCAAATTCTTCGAGTCGAGATCGAAATATCGATAAAACCATCGTTGGTTCACGATGTCATTGGCTACTCCCAGGCACCCCCCGCCTATTGTTCGGATCATTCTGGATCGGGGTGTCGATCGTTGGCTCACTTCTTCTTAGTAGGCCGAAATTAAAACGACGATGGAATCGCGCTCGTCTCTCATCGTTTGTTCTTGCCTCCAAAATCATCATTTTTTTTCTCGTCGATCTCGATCAAAACGCCTCCTCCAAATCTCGATTGTCCATCAGGACACATTGAACTTTTGAATTCGGATACATGGCGCAACAAAAAAAATTGTTTCGGGGGGACGCTCAAGAGGCACTATGAAAATCAATTAATAGACGACAATCATCTGCGGACAATTGACGGGCTGTCTTTTCTCTTTGATATTAATACTCAAAAGGTCGATCTATTTGCAAGAACCACCTGCGGACATCGCACAGGTGTCTATATTTGTTTCAGTACAATCAATCTGCCGACATTTCGCGGGTTTTCTTTTCTCTCTCTCTCACTCTCTCGCTTTATAATCATCAATCTACCGTAATCTCGAAAAATGGTGACAAGCGAATTTTTGAAATTGTGGGCGGAGCCTCGCAATTTGAAATTACCTCGTTGTCGAAACGAAATAGTTAATCTTGGTTGCTACAGTAATCCAGAGGTGATACGGTATCTCGTGGGCGGAGCCACTCCACGAAATTGTGGGTGTGGGTGGCTGAAAATTGGGAAAGAAAAAAGTGCCCTTTAGGACCCCCCCCCCCTTTCCATCGGCGTGTGTTAAGCCTGTCATTAGCCATTCATAAACGCCTAAATTGGGCATCGCTAAAGTCTATTTTATTTTGATGACAATGATGATGTCATCATGAGAATGATGAATTTCAAAGCTCGACACGAACAATTTGGGCGGAGCCTCGGCACGACGACATTTAAAATGGTCCGCTTAACCCCGCCACGTTACACCAAACGCGCTGGCGCCATCTTCCCATTGCGCTTCTATTTTTTTAAGCCTAGAATTTTGAATTTCAATTATTGTATTCGATCCCACCTGCGGACACCCTTGCGGGTTGCGCGTGAGCGTTTCACGCCCTGGACTCCTGATTTCTCATCATCTTTCATCTGCGGACCTATTCGATTTTTGATGATCCATTTTGATTTTCGAAAAATTCAGAATCTCAAGTCTTCTTCTGATATACTCAGGGGGTGCAAATTCGGATTGAAATCGGCTTGAAAAAATTTTTAATGAATAGAAATTGTCAAATTTTGGAAAATTGAAATCTTTAGATAAATTTCGAGCAATTTTTTTTCCCAATTTTTGAACACCGATCTCAAAATTGAAAATGAGAAAAAAATCGATCGATTTCAAAGATTTTTGAATCAAATTTAAGCGTTTTCTTAATCGAATTAATTTTCTATCGAAACAGATTGATTTCTATTGATTTTTTCTTCGAATCCGATTGATTTTCATTTACCTGAGTGAGATCTGCTTTAAAAAAAAAAACAAATTTCTTTTCACACATCTGCGGACATTTTCCGGTCGCTTTGTGCAATTATCGATGGCGGCAGTTCAAACAAGTCGTGCATTAATTTTAAAAAAATTAGAACAAATCAATCTCCGGACATTTCTCCGGTTTCATCATTTCTTAATATTTTCAAAAATCATTGGAAATTTGTGGATTTTGAAAAAGTCGAAATCTAATATATTTGATATTTTCAAACCCCCAAAAAAGGTTATAAATTTCAAAATGTGAACATTTCAAACTTTTGAAATATAAGTATTGTGATATTTGAGTATATTTGTCATTTTTGCACTTTAAAAGGCTGAGAATTGCACGATGGACCCTGCTCGATTTGAACAAGTCAATCTGCGGACAATTTTCGGGCTAAAAACATTTTCCATCTGCGGACAATTTTCGTGCTAAACCCTATTCCATCTGCGGACAATTTTCGGGCTAAAAATATTTTCCATCTGCGGACAATTTTCGGGCTAAACCCTATTCCATCTGCGGACAATTTTCGGGCTAGAAAACATTCTCCATCTGCGGACAATTTTCGGGCTAAACCCTATTCCATCTGCGGACAATTTTCGGGCTAGAAAAGCTATTCTATCTTCGGACAATTTTCGGGCTAAACCCTATTCTATCTGCGGACAATTTTTGGGCTAAAAACATTTTCCATCTGCGGACAATTTTCGGGCTAAAAATATTTTCCATCTGCGGACAATTTTCGGGCTAAACCCTATTCCATCTGCGGACAATTTTCGGGCTAGAAAACATTCTCCATCTGCGGACAATTTTCGGGCTAAACCCTATTCCATCTGCGGACAATTTTCGGGCTAGAAAAGCTATTCTATCTTCGGACAATTTTCGGGCTAAACCCTATTCTATCTGCGGACAATTTTTGGGCTAAAAACATTTTCCATCTGCGGACAATTTTCGGGCTAAACCCTATTCTATCTGCGGACAATTTTCGGGCTAAAAATATTTTCCATCTGCGGACAATTTTCGGGCTAAACCCTATTCTATCTGCGGACAATTTTCGGGCTAGAAAACCTATTCTATCTGCGGACAATTTTCGGGCTAAAAACATTTTCCATCTGCGGACAATTTTCGGGCTAAACCCTATTCTATCTGCGGACAATTTTCGGGCTAGAAAACCTATTCTATCTGCGGACAATTTTCGGGCTAAAAAACCTATTCTATCTGCGGACAATTTTCGGGCTAAAAACATTTTCTATCTGCGGACAATTTTCGGGCTAGAAAACCTATTCTATCTGCGGACAATTTTCGGGCTAAAAAACCTATTCTATCTGCGGACAATTTTCGGGCTAAAAACATTTTCTATCTGCGGACAATTCACAGAGATTTCACAAAAAAAAAAAACTCAAAAAATTATCAAAAGAAAAACCCTACGCAAATTGCGCAAAAAATATTATTTTTATTGGTTTTTCGCCAAAAATCTACAAATAACAGAAATTCATTATAGGAAAACGAGTCTGCGGACAATTTCAAACCTCAAAACTTGATAAAACCTATATGCGGACATTTATCGGAGTTTCGCTCCAAATATCAAAACTAGCAATTTCTAATGAAAATAGGAATCTGCGGACAATTCCCAGGTTATGCTCTAACTATCAAAACTACCAATTTCTTATGAAAAAAATGAATCTGCGGACAATTTCAAACCTCAAAACTTGATAAAATCCATATGCGGACATTTATCGGGGTTACGCCCAAACCACCAATTTGCATTCAAAAAAAAGGCTCGATCTCTGTTGTGTTCTGAACCCGTCGCAAATCGTCCGCCTTCATCCTTTATTAATTCTTCTACTATGCAATTCCCGAAAAAAAAGAACCCCCCCCATAAATGGGTGTGGCTTATATAATGGTATTTAAGAGCCAAATTTTAATAATAATAATATTAAAGATCGTCAAAACCAATGCAGAAGCTCGTTCCACTCATTGCCAGCCTAATTAGCCTAATTAGCGCCAAACAATTTGGACCAATCACACCGCATTTCGAGCAATGGCTTAACAGGTTTTTTAAAGGCGCATCCCGATTTTTTTTTGTGCAACTTTTTGTTTTTTTAGCAACGGCTACGAGAATTTCGAATTCCCGCGAGATGATATGGACGATTATGGGAGTTTCGGCGGCAAACTGAGCGATTGGGTACGTTTCGCCAACTAGTGCTACCGTAGTCCAACGATGGATGCGTTGCAGGACCCGAACATGTCGCCCAACGTGCCAATCGTGTTCTTTCATGGCAATTCGGACGCGGCGCTCACCGCCAACAATTTCTCGACGGGATGGACGAATACGGTGAAGGTATACTACAGTAATCCAAGTCTAATGTGATGACGACAAATTGCGGACTTTGGAAATTCGAAACGAATCGCAAATGTTTTAAAACTCGAAAATTGAAATCGCATTAATTGACGACAAATTGCGTACGCGATAAATTGATTTGAAAAGAAAAAATTTCTGAAATGCCACCTCCCTTTAATCTACGAGAAATTGCGGACCATTACTTTTTTTTGGAGAGGGGGGCGGGGGTCAAAAGCTCCATAATACGGTAGTCATCAGGGGAAAAAATAATTGGAAATGTCATCGGGGCGTCGTCGAACGAACCTAATTAATAATATTCGATGCAGGCCAACTGTTTTTTTTTTGGCGGACCCCCCCCCCGGCAATCATCAATTTTAGAGAAAAAGCGTCGGGACCCCAATAAACAAGAGCTACCGTAATCCTTTGAATTTGAATTTGCAGTATTTGCTCGGCAAAGGATACACGATGGCCGACTTGTATGCGACGTCGTGGGGCGACACCAACACAACGCAGGCGATATTCAGGTATCGAGGGGGGACCATCTTAATGACACCAATTCCTCATCGGGACCCGCACCGTCTATTTAGTTTCGCTAGAAGCCATTGAACTTTGCGGGACCATTGAAATCGGCGAACTTTCTAGGGGGCAGTTTTTTACACATACACATGTGAGACGATAATAATGGTCCGGAGGCCGGAAACACCGATTTCCGGGTGGTGAGGGTGGGTATTAAAGTGCTCATAGGACCAAGCGAAAAAATGAAGCTCTGCCCTCCTTGCCTCTAGGGACCATTGAAAATATATCAAGGAGGTATAGAGCAATGGGTTTGAGAGGGTAGGGCAAAATTGAGGAAAATTCGACGAAATGAATGAGACAGAATGGGGCGCGAAATAGATCAGATCAAGATTTGAAAACGAGTAGAAAATGAACTCTGAGAACACACGGGATAGAAATTTTCGGGTTGGAACGAACGATCTACCGTAATTGGTAACCAAATGAGTGAGAAGCGAATGGGGGGATGAGATATGACCTCCCCCCCCCGAAGCGAGATGGTGAATTAGGCAGTGGGTGTCGAGTATGATGATCGCGAGAGAACACACACAAATAGGCGTCCACCAAAACACACAAGACCAAATATGATTATCGTGAGGGGGGATGGACCAAGCCACACAGCAGATAAGCATCAATGGGGCGGTCGGAATGGAGAACATCAGAACCCGTGATCAAAACAGGGGTTCGCCTCGCCTCGGCGATGACCGATTAGCTCCATGTGTGCGATTGTGTATTGGTCGCTCGGACCCTTTAGACTGTCTCGAATCAATTCGCTAGATTCCCTTTCGACTCTCAAAAATTTGCGCCACCAATTCTCATCGGTTCGTTCTAGGGACCATGATTGTGTCACCGTGTACCGGCTGCGCAAATTCGTCGAATCGGTTCTCGAGTACACGCGATCGCCAAAAATCGACATCCTCTCGCATTCGATGGGCGTGACGTTGGCGCGAAAAGTGATTCAAGGCGGATTCATCGCCGCCGCTGATGGTACGTGAAACCGGACCCTTTAAACCTTTTCAATAATCATTCGAATTCGATTTTCAAGGCTCATGCAACATCGGCAAACCGTTGAATCATCGCATCCGAGTGCTCATCGGCATCGCCGGCGCCAACTACGGCCTCTGCAATTGCGTCGGCCACGGCGAGGGCCTCATCTGGCCGACGTGCAACTCGCAGGTACCGCTCTCTCACTCTCGATTCAATCATCGCCCTGTTGCACAGAACGGTCTTTGGCCCGGCGAGACGTGCGCCGACGATCGCTCGTCGAGCCTGTGCGGCGAGTACCCGCAAGCGGCGCCGTGCAACGGACCACACTACTCGCGATTCCTCATGGACATGAACAACAATAAGCAGAAGCCCGCCGAGGCGGTGTTCAGCATGTGGAGTGAAAGTAAGACCGAGCTCAGACCCTCTTTACTATGAGTGTGGGCCTTGGGTTACTGTAGTTGACACAATGCCGATATTCAATTGAGACGAATGGCTTTCAAAGTGTCTCCTGACAAACACGTGGCATTTGGATTACTGTAGTTCGGCTTGAGATCCGAAATAATAATAATAATAATAATCTGCAGGAAATTCCTCATAACGTGAGCCAGTCGAGTTACTAAGGAGCCGAAATCCATAAAATAAACTCGAAGTGGTCCGAAAGCGGCTATTCATAGCCAAAAAAATGACCATTAAAAGGCAGAAATTTGACAAAATGCAATTTTTTTCGACATTTCGCGGGTTTTCTTTTCTCTCTCTCTCTCACTCTCTCGCTTTATAATCATCAATCTACCGTAATCTCGAAAAATGGTGACAAGCGAATTTTTGAAATTGTGGGCGGAGCCTCGCAATTTGAAATTACCTCGTTGTCGAAACGAAATAGTTAATCTTGGTTGCTACAGTAATCCAGAGGTGATACGGTATCTCGTGGGCGGAGCCACTCCACGAAATTGTGGGTGTGGCTGGCTGAAAATTGGAAAAGAAAAAAGTGCCCTTTAGGACCCCCCCCCCCTTTCCATCGGCGTGTGTTAAGCCTGTCATTAGCCATTCATAAACGCCTAAATTGGGCATCGCTAAAGTCTATTTTATTTTGATGACAATGATGATGTCATCATGAGAATGATGAATTTCAAAGCTCGACACGAACAATTTGGGCGGAGCCTCGGCACGACGACATTTAAAATGGTCCGCTTAACCCCGCCACGTTACACCAAACGCGCTGGCGCCATCTTCCCATTGCGCTTCTATTTTTTTAAGCCTAGAATTTTGAATTTCAATTATTGTATTCGATCCCACCTGCGGACACCCTTGCGGGTTGCGCGTGAGCGTTTCACGCCCTGGACTCCTGATTTCTCATCATCTTTCATCTGCGGACCTATTCGATTTTTGATGATCCATTTTGATTTTCGAAAAATTCAGAATCTCAAGTCTTCTTCTGATATACTCAGGGGGTCCAAATTCGGATTGAAATCGGCTTGAAAAAATTTTTAATGAATAGAAATTGTCAAATTTTGGAAAATTGAAATCTTTAGATAAATTTCGAGCAATTTTTTTTCCCAATTTTTGAACACCGATCTCAAAATTGAAAATGAGAAAAAAATCGATCGATTTCAAAGATTTTTGAATCAAATTTAAGCGTTTTCTTAATCGAATTAATTTTCTATCGAAACAGATTGATTTCTATTGATTTTTTTCTTCGAATCCGATTGATTTTCATTTACCTGAGTGAGATCTGCTTTAAAAAAAAAAAACAAATTTCTTTTCACACATCTGCGGACATTTTCCGGTCGCTTTGTGCAATTATCGATGGCGGCAGTTCAAACAAGTCGTGCATTAATTTTAAAAAAATTAGAACAAATCAATCTCCGGACATTTCTCCGGTTTCATCATTTCTTAATATTTTCAAAAATCATTGGAAATTTGTGGATTTTGAAAAAGTCGAAATCTAATATATTTGATATTTTCAAACCCCCAAAAAAGGTTATAAATTTCAAAATGTGAACATTTCAAACTTTTGAAATATAAGTATTGTGATATTTGAGTATATTTGCCATTTTTGCACTTTAAAAGGCTGAGAATTGCACGATGGACCCTGCTCGATTTGAACAAGTCAATCTGCGGACAATTTTCGGGCTAAACCCTATTCTATCTGCGGACAATTTTTGGGCTAAAAACATTTTCCATCTGCGGACAATTTTCGGGCTAAACCCTATTCCATCTGCGGACAATTTTCGGGCTAAACCCTATTCTATCTGCGGACAATTTTCGGGCTAAAAACATTTTCTATCTGCGGACAATTTTCGGGCTAAAAAACCTATTCTATCTGCGGACAATTTTCGGGCTAAAAACATTTTCCATCTGCGGACAATTTTCGGGCTAAACCCTATTCCATCTGCGGACAATTTTCGGGCTAGAAAAGCTATTCTATCTGCGGACAATTTTCGGGCTAAAAACATTTTCTATCTGCGGACAATTTTCGGGCTAAAAAACCTATTCTATCTGCGGACAATTTTCGGGCTAAAAACATTTTCCATCTGCGGACAATTTTCGGGCTAAACCCTATTCCATCTGCGGACAATTTTCGGGCTAGAAAAGCTATTCTTTCTGCGGACAATTTTCGGGCTAAACCCTATTCTATCTGCGGACAATTTTCGGGCTAAAAACATTTTCTATCTGCGGACAATTTTCGGGCTAGAAAACCTATTCTATCTGCGGACAATTTTCGGGCTAAAAAACCTATTCTATCTGCGGACAATTTTCGGGCTAAAAACATTTTCCATCTGCGGACAATTTTCGGGCTAAACCCTATTCTATCTGCGGACAATTTTCGGGCTAAAAACATTTTCTATCTGCGGACAATTTTCGGGCTAAAAAACCTATTCTATCTGCGGACAATTTTCGGGCTAAAAACATTTTCTATCTGCGGACAATTTTCGGGCTAGAAAACCTATTCTATCTGCGGACAATTTTCGGGCTAAAAAACCTATTCTATCTGCGGACAATTTTCGGGCTAAAAACATTTTCTATCTGCGGACAATTCACAGAGATTTCACAAAAAAAAACTCAAAAAATTATCAAAAGAAAAACCCTACGCAAATTGCGCAAAAAATCTTATTTTTATTGGTTTTTCGCCAAAAATCTACAAATAACAGAAATTCATTATAGGAAAACGAGTCTGCGGACAATTTCAAACCTCAAAACTTGATAAAACCTATATGCGGACATTTATCGGAGTTTCGCTCCAAATATCAAAACTAGCAATTTCTAATGAAAATAGGAATCTGCGGACAATTCCCAGGTTATGCTCTAACTATCAAAACTACCAATTTCATATGAAAAAAATGAATCTGCGGACAATTTCAAACCTCAAAACTTGATAAAATCCATATGCGGACATTTATCGGGGTTACGCCCAAACCACCAATTTGCATTCAAAAAAAAGGCTCGATCTCTGTTGTGTTCTGAACCCGTCGCAAATCGTCCGCCTTCATCCTTTATTAATTCTTCTACTATGCAATTCCCGAAAAAAAAGAACCCCCCCCATAAATGGGTGTGGCTTATATAATGGTATTTAAGAGCCAAATTTTAATAATAATAATATTAAAGATCGTCAAAACCAATGCAGAAGCTCGTTCCACTCATTGCCAGCCTAATTAGCCTAATTAGCGCCAAACAATTTGGACCAATCACACCGCATTTCGAGCAATGGCTTAACAGGTTTTTTAAAGGCGCATCCCGATTTTTTTTTGTGCAACTTTTTGCTTTTTTTTAGCAACGGCTACGAGAATTTCGAATTCCCGCGAGATGATATGGACGATTATGGGAGTTTCGGCGGCAAACTGAGCGATTGGGTACGTTTCGCCAACTAGTGCTACCGTAGTCCAACGATGGATGCGTTGCAGGACCCGAACATGTCGCCCAACGTGCCAATCGTGTTCTTTCATGGCAATTCGGACGCGGCGCTCACCGCCAACAATTTCTCGACGGGATGGACGAATACGGTGAAGGTATACTACAGTAATCCAAGTCTAATGTGATGACGACAAATTGCGGACTTTGGAAATTCGAAACGAATCGCAAATGTTTTAAAACTCGAAAATTGAAATCGCATTAATTGACGACAAATTGCGTACGCGATAAATTGATTTGAAAAGAAAAAATTTCTGAAATGCCACCTCCCTTTAATCTACGAGAAATTGCGGACCATTACTTTTTTTGGAGAGGGGGGCGGGGGTCAAAAGCTCCATAATACGGTAGTCATCAGGGGAAAAAATAATTGGAAATGTCATCGGGGCGTCGTCGAACGAACCTAATTAATAATATTCGATGCAGGCCAACTGTTTTTTTTTTGGCGGACCCCCCCCGGCAATCATCAATTTTAGAGAAAAAGCGTCGGGACCCCAATAAACAAGAGCTACCGTAATCCTTTGAATTTGAATTTGCAGTATTTGCTCGGCAAAGGATACACGATGGCCGACTTGTATGCGACGTCGTGGGGCGACACCAACACAACGCAGGCGATATTCAGGTATCGAGGGGGGACCATCTTAATGACACCAATTCCTCATCGGGACCCGCACCGTCTATTTAGTTTCGCTAGAAGCCATTGAACTTTGCGGGACCATTGAAATCGGCGAACTTTCTAGGGGGGCAGTTTTTTACACATACACATGTGAGACGATAATAATGGTCCGGAGGCCGGAAACACCGATTTCCGGGTGGTGAGGGTGGGTATTAAAGTGCTCATAGGACCAAGCGAAAAAATGAAGCTCTGCCCTCCTTGCCTCTAGGGACCATTGAAAATATATCAAGGAGGTATAGAGCAATGGGTTTGAGAGGGTAGGGCAAAATTGAGGAAAATTCGACGAAATGAATGAGACAGAATGGGGCGCGAAATAGATCAGATCAAGATTTGAAAACGAGTAGAAAATGAACTCTGAGAACACACGGGATAGAAATTTTCGGGTTGGAACGAACGATCTACCGTAATTGGTAACCAAATGAGTGAGAAGCGAATGGGGGGATGAGATATGACCCCCCCCCCCCCCCGAAGCGAGATGGTGAATTAGGCAGTGGGTGTCGAGTATGATGATCGCGAGAGAACACACACAAATAGGCGTCCACCAAAACACACAAGACCAAATATGATTATCGTGAGGGGGGGATGGACCAAGCCACACAGCAGATAAGCATCAATGGGGCGGTCGGAATGGAGAACATCAGAACCCGTGATCAAAACAGGGGTTCGCCTCGCCTCGGCGATGACCGATTAGCTCCATGTGTGCGATTGTGTATTGGTCGCTCGGACCCTTTAGACTGTCTCGAATCAATTCGCTAGATTCCCTTTCGACTCTCAAAAATTTGCGCCACCAATTCTCATCGGTTCGTTCTAGGGACCATGATTGTGTCACCGTGTACCGGCTGCGCAAATTCGTCGAATCGGTTCTCGAGTACACGCGATCGCCAAAAATCGACATCCTCTCGCATTCGATGGGCGTGACGTTGGCGCGAAAAGTGATTCAAGGCGGATTCATCGCCGCCGCTGATGGTACGTGAAACCGGACCCTTTAAACCTTTTCAATAATCATTCGAATTCGATTTTCAAGGCTCATGCAACATCGGCAAACCGTTGAATCATCGCATCCGAGTGCTCATCGGCATCGCCGGCGCCAACTACGGCCTCTGCAATTGCGTCGGCCACGGCGAGGGCCTCATCTGGCCGACGTGCAACTCGCAGGTACCGCTCTCTCACTCTCGATTCAATCATCGCCCTGTTGCACAGAACGGTCTTTGGCCCGGCGAGACGTGCGCCGACGATCGCTCGTCGAGCCTGTGCGGCGAGTACCCGCAAGCGGCGCCGTGCAACGGACCACACTACTCGCGATTCCTCATGGACATGAACAACAATAAGCAGAAGCCCGCCGAGGCGGTGTTCAGCATGTGGAGTGAAAGTAAAACCGAGCTCAGACCCTCTTTACTATGAGTGTGGGCCTTGGGTTACTGTAGTTGACACAATGCCGATATTCAATTGAGACGAATGGCTTTCAAAGTGTCTCCTGACAAACACGTGGCATTTGGATTACTGTAGTTCGGCTTGAGATCCGAAATAATAATAATAATAATAATCTGCAGGAAATTCCTCATAACGTGAGCCAGTCGAGTTACTAAGGAGCCGAAATCCATAAAATAAACTCGAAGTGGTCCGAAAGCGGCTATTCATAGCCAAAAAAATGACCATTAAAAGGCAGAAATTTGACAAAATGCAATTTTTTTTTTGTTAAGAAACTATAAAATAAATATTGCAAAAATTAATCGGCGTGGGGTGGGGTCGATCCCGTGACCCTTTGCACCATAAAATTTCATTACGAAGACACAATTGGTTTTAATTATTATTCAAAATTCGATAAATACCCGATTAAGCGAGGCTTCGCGCAGTTTTTTTTCCCGGAATTTGTCCGCAGCACGTTTTTCGCAAAAAATGACGGCTAAAAATTTTGTGCCTCTCAAATTACTCTTAATTATCGTTAATTAGCATTTGAAAACAAAGAAATGAGTGGCTGCAGATTACCATTTTCCCTTAATTACTATAATTAGCGATACAAACTTTTTTTTTAATTTAAAAATTAATAATGAGAGACCATATCCACCTAGAATCCTTCCGATATGTAATTATCGTTAATTACCCTAATTAGCATTTAAAATCAGCACGAAGATAATTTTTCAAAATTAAGAAGCTCTAATTAGCTTAAATCCAAAAGTGAAAAATTCGATTCCAAAATTCAAATTATATTTCCAAAGAAACATAATTGCCCTTAATTAGTCTCACTAATTGCAGGTGATCTTCTAATTGGCTGGGAGAACATGGTGTGGGGTCGTCCGACAAGCGAAATCCCATTCTCACAAGGCAACAAGGTCGAGTGAACCGCGAAGGGACCATCCTAATCAATCATGTTCAGATCTACAAAAATTATACACATATGGAAATCAAAGAGCTGACAGCCGGCGATCAGTACTACATTCTGAAGAATCTCGAGGTTCCCGAATAGCTCGATCGAAGCTCGGACCCCCTCTTCCAAAATATGTACATAGATGCCCCAACCCCCCGTCTCTATTGATCTCTCATATCCGCTTTAAGAAAAAATTGCCCCCCGCCCGGCCGGCCGCCCCGTAATAATTTTCCGATTTTTTCGTGTCAATAAAAATAAACATATGCGAAAATTGGTCGAAATTTTCACCCAAATTACCACCAATCGCCGTTTACGGTAGCCGATTTTTAATGGACACGTCGAATTGGCTCAATTTTTGATATGTACAGGCCGACGACTGAAATCCAAAAATCATCGAAATTTGTTTGCTCTTTTTATACAGTAATCCGAGCGAGACCGCAATTTTGCGTGGAATTCTGCGCATAGACCAAGAGAGTCAGCGTTTCGTAAAATTTCAGAAATCGTGTGTGGAGATTAAAAACAAAATAAGTCCGCAATTGTACGTGAAATGTAATGCAAACTACAGTATGACTTTTTTAATGCGTTGACGCAATATTGCGGAAAAATTCACGATAAAGCTGATTTTGAATGTCCGCAATTTTACGTCAAATACAATGCATCCTACCGTATCGCCTATGAAACCGATAATTCGCCCCAATTTTGGGCGATTCCAAAATATATGTCACTCATTGGCTCAATTTGGACAATGACTTTTGAAAGTTGTTTCTCGAATCGTCGTCGTTTTGCTTTCAAAATTGTCCGCAGATCGATTTCGATGAATTAAATTTCGACTCACCCATCGAATGTGACGGCCAGTTTGACGGACAATAATTGATCCTGAATGCGTTGGATATCAAAGAGGATGAATCCGAAGTCGTCCAAAAAAAAATAGCGAGGGCAACGCCTTCGATTGAGATCTCAACGAATCACCAAGATTCTTGATCTTTTGGTACACCCTAGCCGATTTATTTTTTGACTTGATCGCGAAAATCTTCTTCCTGGCATCGGGACCATTCAAATTTCCGCACTACACTTTTGAAATGGACCATCGTCTCGATGATTGTCGGCAACTGGAAATGATTCTTAATTGACATAGTGCAATTTTCTGAGCATAATCGAAATGGTCCCTCGAAGTCGCAATTTGCCGTCCTACATTGATAGCAACTAGTCGAATGTGTTTGGGTGCAATTGCACCCAAACACCATTGCGCCATTTATGCGTTTGCACCGAAACGACCTTGACTGATAAGGGCGACAACGAAAAAAAAGGGGAGAGTTGACCGAATTTTGACCTAGTAGAGTAAGTTTGTCGACGACAGATCGATCGACAATACGAGATTGAGCGTCCGATTCTGACGATGATTGACGAGCCGCGGTAGATCACAATGAAACGCGATTCTGTGCAATCGGTCGTCAGATATGATGCCTGCTTTTAGATTAACTCAATTTTGTGAAAATTCGTCGAATTTGACGACATAATGCACACATTCTGAATTTTTGAATTCTACGCCAAATTGCGGAATTTTGGTGATGAGCCTTTAAAGGCGCACGCTTTTCGTTCAAGGTTTTCCCTTCAAGACCCCCAATAAGAAAAAAAGAAGCCTGATAGACCCATTCAGTCATCGCTTGCCCATATTCGCAACAAGTGTCATCCATTATCTATTTTGGCGGTTTGATATGCCCGATTGTCTGCCTTACGAATGTGTGTTGTCCCGATTAGGAAAAACACACATGTATGTATAAATACATATATGGTGTTCGCTCAGAAAACGCCAACATCGACAATTTGACAACTGCCTGTTTTGTTGTGTGATCAGCCAAATAGTCGCACACAAGTCCATTCGACGTCAGCGAACAATCGATCAATCGGCTGATTCTTAGCAAACGAATTGCGATGATTGAATTCGGACCGAACATCGAGGTGATTGTTTGTCTCTCGTTTTAGCAATTCCAATTTGTTGATTTACCAGAAGCACTGGATTACTGTAGCTATTCGCTTGGGGACCCTTCACAAAAAACGAACAATGGAAAAGCACTTCATTCTTGTCCTTGTTGTGGATTTATTAGAAGCCGTGGATTACTGTAGTGATTCGGTTGGGGCCCTACAACGAGACCTAGGTCGTGGGTCTCGAAGTGAAGGAGGAATCTAGAATTGAGCTTCAAAGATTCTGTATGCGCCTTTAAGCCCCTCCCCCCCTATATCATAACTGGGTCAACGTTGTTCTTCACGTGCCAATCATCGTCTCGAAATTTCGCCGACGTTCAACTTCACGTGTCTCTCGATGACATCATTTCGATTTGCCAATGGTTGAAGCATCTCGCGAATCGCTCGCCTGCACCCGATGAACCTTCCAATTTCGGCCAATTCGTACCAGGAATTCGCATGACTGAACGTTTTTTGGGCTTGACCGAAACGCCGGCCGAAATTGACCGAATTCGTCGATTTCAGCGAAAATGGTTTTTTGCGTCGAAACACTCGTTGGTGAGCGATTACGGTGACACCGTCCTACTGTAGCACTCGTTGCAGCGCTACAAGGAAGTTCAAGTTTCTAGAATATTTTCTAAAACGGCCAATGAAAACAACATAGCGCAAAGAATTACTTCCAGGTGTCCGGATTACTGTAGAACACGTTTCAGCTGTGTGATCATGAATTACTGTGAGGCAATCATTTTTGGATGCTGCGAGACTTCACACCGGATTACTGTAGTCAGCTGTTCTAGATTGCATGAAATCGACGTGTTGTGTACTCCACACGGAGAATACATCGGTTGACTCGCGTTGCGAGACCCATAGTGGGGACCGTGGGGGCAATTCAAATTGTTGAACTGAAATCAATACCGTACCTGCGAATCAAACTGAAAGTGCTCGCGGCTTTTTTGCGACTATATCACCCTCGTAAAAACGAGCTTGAATTATGTGCCTCGCCGAAAATAAACATTCGATGGTCCCTCTAATTATTGTCAGTGTGAAATTGATTAGCAATATTGAACCCGGTGGGTGTCATTCACCCGATTTATCGCGCGCGCGTCGCATGTCAACGACGCCGAAAGCCTTCGCCAAATTCGGACCCCCCCTCCTCCGACGCGTCCTTCATGTGAATCGTCGCCGGTCGTGGTTCACGTGCCGCTTTGGCACGACGCCATTTTACACAAAACGCCTTGCGGGATTTTTCTTTTGCTGAAAAAAAAATAAAGAAAAATTTCAAGCCGACTGGAACCGAACTTGTGATTGTCATGGCGGAGCGGACTCATCATGACGAATGATCTGGAACGTCATGGATCGCCGGAAGGCAACAAAAGGCCCACTGAACGCCAATTAGGAATTGTCCAAATAAAAATGAATCCTACAGTATCTCCTACAGTCAACTAGGCAATATAAAATGCAAAAATTCTAGGGACCATCAATATTTCGCAACTCCCAATTTCAAAAAAAAAGTGCATCAAATAAATATCCTGGACATGTATTTGCTCACCGTCTTCTGATTACCCACTATCATATATAATAATAATAATAATAAGGTCGTTTTTGGCGTTGCTGTGTCATTATCAGTTCGTCTCGTCTCGTCATTCATCAGCCTTCTTGCCATATATATATATATATAACAATGGTACCCAATTGTTTCCAGTAGTTTAGTATGATATTGAGAAGAAAAGAGATTGATAGAGAGAAACGAGTTCTAAGCATCGTTCGATTCGAACTCTGATCTACCACAATTTGTCGTTGTTTAAAGGCGCGTCGAACTAGTTAATTGATTCGCGGTAGGAGCCCCCCTCCACAATGTTCATACCATTCAATGTCTGCCTATACTTGACGCCATCCCGAAATTCTAGAAGCCAATCCTAGTCAACGCTACAGTAAGCTGCGAGCTCTGAGCAAAGTGCAAAGTGAAATGGCTCGTTGATAGATCAATCGAGAGCTCTCGAGCCGAGTCTCGAAATTTCGACGACGACGATGGCGGGTCACATCGAGGAGGTCATAATCGTCTGATGACTAATAAATCGTTGCCAATTTTCTTAAGAGCAACACCTCCTCCTCTTCCTCCTCCTCCTTCCTCCCTCTCCTCTGTGAATCTCTCTCTCTCTCTCCTTCTCTTTGTGTGTGTGTTGAGCGTGAAGAGACACATAAAGTGGGCGTGGCCACGCCGCCTTATATGGCCAACAACATCGTCATCATCATCAACATCGCGTTGGTTGTGGTGTTGGTACAAAAGCGGTCGTCGTATTCGCTGTCCTCCAATCTCCCGTCCAACTCGTTTTCAATTTCTCAAACTCACTAGGGACCATCGCAAGCCCCCCATCATGTTCGAGATCTTCACCCAAGGCTTCTCGTTCCTCAATCTGCTCTCGATTCTCGCCTTCTTCACCACCGTCGGTTTGTTCTTTTGCGGAATGCCGATATGCCGTCAGATTTGGAAGCGCAAAGACACCGCCGAGATCTCCGGCGCGCCATTCTTGATGGGCGTCGTTGGGTAAGCGATCACACCAATCATTGCCCGCCAAAATTGATTCGATTGATTTCAGCGGATGCTGCTGGATGACGTACGGTTGGCTGAAAAACGACGGCACCGTGAAATGGGTGACCGGCTGCCAGGTGATCCTCTACTCGTCCTACACCGTCTTCTACTGGCTCATGACGCAAAAGAAGTTCTGGATCAGCGTTCAGATCGCCGGCGTCGTCGCCATCTGCGCCACTCTCATTCTCGCCGTTCAGTTCCTCGGAATGCGCATATTCCATCCGTTGGGCATCGTGTGCCTCACGCTGAACATCGCCGATTTCGCCGCGCCGCTCGCCGGCCTTCGCGTCGTCATCCGTCGTTGCGCCACCTCGACGCTTCCCCTTCCGTTGTGCATCGCCAATTTCATGGTGTCGTCCGAGTGGTTCCTCTACGGTCTCCTCAAGAACGACTTCTACCTCATCTTCCCCAACGGCGTCGGCTCGCTGCTCGCCTTCATTCAGCTCATGCTGTTCGTCGTGTTGCCGAGAAAGCCCGGCCAACGCGCGCCGATCATTCGCGTGTGGATGTGGCTGAAGAATGAGAAGGTCGATGATGCCAAGGAGATCGTCGCCGAGCTTGGCGACGGCGACGCGAAGAAGCTGAATCGGGCGCAACGATGGTCGCAGAAGATCAAGATGAACGTGTCGACGGTCGCCGAGGAGCTCGAGAATGTCATTCTCAATTTGCCGAGCAAAGACCAGTGAGTGCTTTTTGATTTTTGTGGAGGGTCCCTAAGCGAATAGCTACAGTAATCCAGGGCTTCTCTCATTGAAGCTCAATTCTAGATTCCCCTTAGCTTTGAGACCCACGACCTAGGTCTCGTTGTGATTTTTTTTGTGAAGGGTCCCCACCAAGCGAATAGCTACAGTAATCCAGCGCTTCTGGTAAATCCACAACAAGGTCTCGCCACGCTTTTTTTTTGTTGCAAAATTCGAGTTTTGGTCTCATAGCGAAATCCTCCACCACAGCCCTCAAAACGAATCTCGTAGGTCTACTACAGTAATCCAGCGGGGATCTCGCAACGAAAATTGAAAACGACAAAAACCCAAACCAAAAAAACTTCCAGATTCGCGTACACTCACAAAATCAGCGACGAGGACACGGGAAGCGAGAAGACCGTCGAGACGCTCGACGACAAAAAGAAGCCGACGACGACGACGACGAGCGGATTCATCGATGACGTGGCGTCGGTGATTCGCGACGCCGAATGGGAGCGAAAAATGCGCAACTCGATGCGACACGCGACACAAGCGCGCCAGAAATCCCTTCGACGTACCATCAGCTCGCCGGACCTCAGCGAGTAGATCGCATCGGACCCCCCCCCTCCATCCATCTCTTATGTATTGAACGAACAAGCTTTAAACGGCCACCAAGACATCGGCGAGACGTTGTCTCCCGCCGAAATCTGACATTTTGCCCCCTCAAATTGTTTCGGGCATCGACACCTCAATTTTTGAGGACCATCAATCCCCCCACTCATGTTTTACCCAATTTTTGTGTGTTTGTGCAATTTTATGCGATTTTTTGCATAATTTGTGACTGAGACGGGTCATACTGTCGAAAAAAAAAAAACAAAAAAAATTGCAATTCCAATAAAAAATGATCATCGATTATTAAATTCTGACGTTTAAAGGGACCATTCTATTTTTCAATGGTCCTCAGCCGCAATAATGTTCCGATCCCAACAATTCTCTTAATTATGCAATTTATTAATTGATCTATACGGGAACTAATAGAAAAAAATGGAGAAACTCGAAATTAGCTCCAAACGCGCTCCATCGCACAAAATGGCGCCAAAAAAAATTCAAATCAATTTATTTTTGAATCTATCACAATTGAAGTCCGCCAAAACGAAAAATCTAATAACTTATATAAATATATCGATTATGAGTATACTGTGCGCCTTTAAGCGTTGTAGGTGCGCGAGGTGACTCGTCCGCCGTGTCCGGTCCAGTTCGTGTGGATCCATGTGCCCGGATTCGCGAGAAGCTCATAAGTGTGTGCTCCGAAATAGTCACGCTGAGCCTGGATCATATTCGCAGGGAGAACCTGAAAATAAAAATTTGATGAAGAAAAAAAGAGAAAAATCCAAAAAAAATTCGATTTTCGCTCATGTGCCTTTAAATGCCGTATTATACACTTTTTTAAGCTAAATCCCAAATTCTAAAAATCTAATTAAATTCGATTCCATCCAAAATTTCAAACTTTCGTTTCAGAACCCAAATTTTTCTCATTTTCATCCATTTTTCTGATCAAAAATTGCAAAAAACCGATATTTCTGCATGAATACAACACTTTTTATTCGCCAAATTCTTGCCATATTTCATTTCGCTTCGGAATTGCACTTTTTTTTCATTTTTTTTTTTGGTAAACACACTATGTTCAAGTGCAAAACGCAAAATTGATAAGTCATCCAACCAACGACGAACCTCGGTCGTGTATCCATCGAAGAACGCCAACGCCGATGAGAGAGCCGGCGTCGGAATGCGAAGGCGAACCGCCGCGCAGACGACCTCGCGCCACGAGTTCTGCAATCAAGAAACAATTCGTCTTCTCAAATTCATTGGAATTTCGTATAAATTCGCTTCTGCGGACATTTTCGACCCATCTCAAATTGTCCGCAGATGATCGTTTTATTAAAGACGTTCACAATAATTCGCATCATTAAGACATTGATAATTTCGAGGAGAAGGCCGCGTGAGTTTGGCGGGTCCCAAAAACTACCAGCGAGAGTGGCGGCCCCATTTGGACCATCAAAATTGGAGCAAAAAATTTGGGACAGACAATTTGGTCGATTGCTCAATGAGGAGTTGATTGTGTTCATCAAACATACTCAAAAAATTACATTAAAGGCGCATGAAGACATTTTCGTCGTCATTTTTCATCAAATTCCGGAATTGTAGTCAATTTCACGAAGTGAGGCACCAAAAAAAATGGCAATATTTTGAGAAATTTCGCTCATTTTTCAACAATTTTTGAGATTGCATTGCAATTTTCATCAAAATATTGCCTTAAAACTCAAATTCACCGTCAATTTTGGTCGATTTCAGCAACTAACAGAAAAAATTTTTAAAAACATCCCAAATATTTGTTTTCTCATCTCAATAAACCAATTCAATGGAAAAAAACGCATTTTCAGATTTAAAAAAATAACAATTTTTATCATTCTCAATTTAAAAACGAATTTTCTGCAAATGGCTATAATTTTCTTCAATTTTGAAAAAAAAAATTCGATTCCACGCCAATTGCTGTCGGTTTTTTTTCTTGAAAAAATTTTTCTTTTGCAATTTTGTCTGCATTAATCATCATTTGAGAATTTTCAGCTCACAATTTCCCCCTCAAAAAACAAACAATCAAAAAAAAAGGTCTCACTTCACAATCCAAAATCGCTTTTTTGAAGAACGCGTCAAGCAGCAAATTCGAGAGGCTCTTGTTCACATCAAACGCTCTCTTGATGTCGCCGAGGAATCGCGATCGAATAATGCAGCCGCCTCTCCACATGAGCGCAATCGCGCCAAAATTCAGATCCCATTTGAATTGGCGGCTCGCTTCAGCGAGAAGCATGAAGCCTTGCGCGTAGCTCACAATTTTCGAAGCGTATAAAGCCTAGAACATTTTCTTTTTCATTCATTTTTACGGCGAAAAAATAATAATTTGCCAAAACCTTGCTGATATGCTTGATGAATTCGCGCTTATCCTGAATAACCGATTCCGGATTAGCGGCGGCACGCGAATACTCGCCGGCGGCGCGCACACGCTCATCCTTGATCGATGACAAGCAACGCGCGAACACAGCTTCTCCTGCAAATAATTCTTCAATCAATTTCGGCATTTTTTCAAGCTTATATTTCGATTTGAGCGAAAAAAATCCAAAGTCAAGCGTAGTTTTTCCGTAATTTTTGAATTTTTCCCTCCAAAATTGCCATTGTGTCATTAACCCCTCGAAAAATGCTCAGCGAATTTACATCTATACAGTTTTTTAAAGTTTAATGAGTATCATTTTAAAAAATTCAATTTTAAATCAATAATCTATAAAAATTCATTTCAAATCCCATTCTCTACAACCAAAAAATTGCTTTTTTATTATAAAAAAAAAAAGAAAATTCCACAATTTTAGGATTTTATTTGCTTTCATTTGAGTTTGCTCAAAATCTGCATAGCGCAGTTAAAAGCTTTAAAAACTTTTAGAAAAAAAAAGCATTTCGCCAATTTTTTTTTTCAAAGTTTTACCAATACTATTTAAAAATTCAATTTTAACAAAAAAAAATTAATAATCTCTAATTTTTTGTGTTCAATAAAAAAAAATGTCTCATTTCTTTCAAATCCAAAAAAATTATGTCTTCAGAAATCGAAATTTGTAGCAATTTGGCGACAAAATTCGGTGAAAAAAAATTAACTAATAAAAAATAAATTTTGTCGAAAATATTTTTCAGACCAATAAGAGAACGTCTCAAAACTTTTCTTCCAAGATTACGTGCGTGTGAGCCCAATTAAGCGCAATTAAGCCTACCAATTAGGGTGACCGGCACCCCGTAATCGAGAGCGGCAATTCCCGTCCATTTGCCGGTGCCCTTCTGTCCGGCCGAATCGCGAATTTTCGGCACAATCGGCTGACCGGTCTCGTCGCGATTCTTGAGAATGTTGGCGGTGATCTCGATGAGGAACGAACCGAGTTCGCCTTTGTTCCAGTCCTCGAGCACCTCGGCCATCTGATCGTGACTCAAACCGACGCCTTTCAACATCAAATGATAGGCCTCGGCGATCAGCTGCATGTCGCCGTACTCGATGCCGTTGTGCACCATTTTCACGAAATGTCCCGAGCCGGCGCGGCCGACCCAATCGCAGCACGCCTCGCCGTCCGATTTCGCGGCGATCGACTGGAAGATGTCTTTGATGTGCGGCCACGCTTCCGGATTGCCGCCCGGCATCAACGATGGCCCATATCGAGCTCCTGCAAATCAATTTCTTTTGAGCTAAATCAAAATTTTTGTTTTTTTTTTGCCAATCTTTATTGATCGTCTGAAGCTTAGGAAAACAACTGTTACCGTAGTCCAATGATAGCGGTCTCACAAAGAATTCTATTCAAGAACATTCAAAAATGGTTTTTTCATTCCAGACAACAAATTAAGGAACTAATTAAATGAGCAAATGATAGCTACTCGCAAAACCTATCATGAAACCCATCTGCGGACAAATTTCAATTTTCGAATTCGCAAATTGTCCGCAGATGGCAAAAGCGAGCCATAGTCCCGCGTCATCGCTCCCATTTTCGGATATTTTTGGCGAAATGGGTCCCATCAATTTCGAGAACGTCCAATTTTCGATGGGACACCAACCAAAAAATAAAATGCCAATTTTCGATCATAAAATGAGCCGTGTCGAGCAACGAGAAAAAAAAAACGACGAATGACGAATTTCGCGCTTGAAAATGAGATAGTGAAGGTTTCGCGTGTGAAAATCACGATAATCACCATCGAAATAGCAAATTTCGGGAATAATCGACATTTTTGAAGGCGAGAATCGCGAAATTTTTCACAAAAAAACCCGGCAATTTCAATTTCAGCAGCGTTTTCTGCAAATTTTCGCTCAAAAATCGTGCCAGAAGTGCTCGATTTGTCCATTTTCGACGTCGCATCTTCCTCTATTCAAAAATTTTATCTTTTTTCCAGTTTCCATGGTTACTAAAAAAAGGGGGTAGCGAATCTGTCAAAACCCTCATTTAAATGCTAACTGACTCGTCAGCTTCTCCATTTTTTTTTCCGATTTACCACCAAAACTTCAAAAAATTTATTTTTCATAATTTTCAAGCAATTAACAGCTAATTAATCAATTAACTTGTTTTTAATTAGTAAATCTCTTCATTTTTTTCACCAAAATCGGCAATTCATTAGAAATTTGTATTATTATTATTTTTCATGATGATTATTCGAAAAATTACGAAATTTCGGGAAATTTTCATACCGAAAAAAAAACAATTCATCAAAATCTCAAAACTTGCGCGATTTTCAATCAAAATATCACCAAAACTACTAAAAATTTCGTTTTTCATGATAGAATTCGTGCGAGTCCCGTCAAGAAAAAAATCACCGGAAAATCCCATTTTCTCAATTTTTTTCTCGTCTCCTCACCAATGACGGGGAAAAAAAGAACCTCTCAGCAATAAATTATGCAGGTCCAGCACTCTCAAAGCGAAGAAAAAACCACACACACATACAACTCAATAAAGAAGACGAAGACGAAGGCGAAAGGTAGTCGCGAAGCTCAAGATAAGAACAAGTGGGCGGAGCCGACGAAGGAAAAGCCGACGGAGAAGAAGAGAAAGAATGGAAATTAGGAGAAGGCGGTGGGCATCACCCAAACGAATCATTCGCTAGACTCCAGAAGAGTTGCTCATTATCAAAAGGGGCTCGATTTGTTATTATCATGATTCGCAAATTATTGTTGAGGAGTTATACAATCGGTGAGTCACTCTTGAAAATTTTCAGAAAAAAAGAAAGGGGTCATTAAATTTAAAAAAAATGGCAAATTTTTTGATACAAAAATCGTCGCAAATTTTATTTTGAAAGAAAAAATGTAGAAACTTTCTCCTTTTAGTAATTTTTTTTTTAATTTTCTCTGCACTTAAAAAAATGAATTGTTAAAATTAGTTTTTTTTCGAAATTTACATCTAGTTTTACCGATTTTTTCAAGTTTTTCATTTTCAAAGAAAATTCCTAATAAAATTTTATAAATTTCACGAAAATTAACGATTTTCATGCGGCACCGCGCAATTTTCATAAAAATTCAAATTTATTCATTGAAAGGATTTAAATTGAACATTTCTTGAACAAAATCACCTCATATAATTTTCTTGAAACCTAATTTTCACGGCTCAAAAATTTTCTAAAAAAAAAGCACAATAGCACATTTTCGCCAAATAAAACTAAACATTTTTTATAATTCTAAATAATTTTTTTTAATTTTACCAGTAAAAAATGAAATTTCCGAAATTTAAAAAGACTTCCAAAAAATCGATTGTTTCGAGCAAATAAATCCCAAAAGTTGGAAAAAATTAATCCCTTCTCATTTTTTTTTCGATCATTGCATTTTTTTATAAATTTTAGTCAATTTCCATTTCAATTCATTTATTTCCACTTAAAAAAGTTATCAATTGATTTTATTTTCGAAATTCCAAAAAAAAACATGTTCGAATTTAAAAAATTGCCGAAAAACATTATTTTCTACTTTTGCGCCATAAAAGGTCAATTGCACTCAAAAATCCAATGTTTCGCAGGCAAAAAATGGAGGGTATTTAAGGAAAACCCGCAAAAATCCGACATTTTTTCTCGAAATATTGACAATTCTCGTCAAAACTCTCCCATTTTTTGCACTTTCACTCCAGATGATTCCCAGATGCTCGCCGTCTCATCTACTTAGCCTAATCGAATACTCATGCATATCAAATATGGGAAAAAAACGCAAACGAAACATGTCCCAAGAAAAAAAAAAAGGAATTTTTCTGCTGTTCGTCGAGCACCGGAAATTTCGTGTCAACGAAATTTCCGTCAAAAACAAAATTGATTTTTTTTTTTTCGGAATATATTTTAGGACGGGGAAAATTGTGCTTCAAACGTGCACTTTCTACAGTAACCATACTGTAACACTAGTTGCAAATATGTTGGCCGGTAAAGATTATCCAAAGAGTGTCAACGTCAGACTCCAACCAGAAACAACTGCTACAGTATCATTCGTTTCGAGAACCCATTAAAAAAAATTCGTTTAAAATTGCTTAAAAGAATTTTAAAGACTTTCGGAAAATTTGATTTTCCCTATAAAAAAAAATATCCAATCAAAAATTATGGGCTTTTTTGAAGCTCTCGTTCGAACTCAAATCCTTCTATCGAATTTCAAACATCTCCTACAGTAACAGGATAATTTGGATGGATTACTGTAACAATATCACATGTTACCAAAGTCCAGCTTACAGTAATCCAAACCATAACATCGGTGAAGCCGAGACAAGAAAAACCTCTCATTATCATGCTTTTGCAGTCTCTAATAGCGAAATTTAACGAAAATAAATATTTTTAGAAAATTTTTTTCAAGCAACGATTAATGTTGATGTTTAAAGGCGCATATCGGAAATCCATCCTCGAAATATTCAACAGCGATGAACATTTTTTCAAAATTTAGAAAAGGATTTCATTTAAAAATAAAATTTCAAAAAAATTATCGCGAAAAACGTTCTCAAAATGCTCTTCCAATAGGTGTCTCTAAACTTCGAATCGTCCAAATCATATTACAATTTTCATCTGCGGACACTCATCGAGGCCAAGATAAACAAGAAACGCCCCAAATCGGATTCGCTGGCTAAGATTTTGAATACCAATTATGGGATTACATCGTCTCTAGCCGATTATGTCCAATTGTTGCGAGCGGAAATAAATGATGACGAAGAAATGCGACTTTTCTCTCACGCATCAAACATGGCCCTTTTTAATCTGCGGACAATTTTGAATTTTTTTTTTTTGACAAGAAAAAACCTCAAAAAAAAAATGCGGCTCTCGAAAAATTCCCAAAAATAATCTAAATTAGAAATTATAGTCGAAAAATTCCAATAATTTCGCCTTCACCGAAATTCTCGCAAAAATCAGCTGCTCGAGAATCTGACGAATTTTCAGAAATGATTACATATTAGAAACTTGTTTCAAAAAAAAAACATATATTTTCATCAACTTCCTCATCGAAACCGCAAAAAAAACGCCTCAAAAATGTTTTTCCAATTTTCGATATCCCAAAATGCCTCAATTAGGGGACCTTCCCCCAACCCCGCTCTATCGATATCGCTTAGCAACGCCGTAAAATATTTCAACTAGCGCGCGGCCAACCAAACAGCACCCAAGCATTCACATAGTTAGGCTCGGTTGAGAAACGGCGACAACCGGTCGAGATAGTGCGCGAAGCGGCGAGAGCGCAGCGAACAGACATCGGAAAAAGGGCGTCGTTACACCTGGCCGAAATTTGGACCAAAAACATGGAAAAAATACATTCCTAATATCGTGTTTGTTTGCATCATGTTTACTTTTCAGTTTCAATGCCACACACGAAAAGAAAAAAATCAATTTTGCGCTCGTTCATTTTTTTTTCGGCTCTCATCGTGACCCTCATAAATTTTTCGATTTAATTTCAATCAAAAAAAATTTTCTTTTATTGCGATTCCGTCGCCGCCGGCCTCAATATCGTTTTTTTTTTTCGTCGTTTCGGCCGCCGCCAATACATATTTTTTCCATTTTGTCCCTACAATTTTTTTTCGAAACATTCCAAATACAATTCAAATTTCTCAATGAGATATGCTAATTGATGGTCCGTCTTTTTGCGGACTTTTGAAACAAACAATAATAATTTCCGCAACACACAGTGTCGCCAAATCACGGCCAACGCACTAGCAAAATTTGTTTCGGTTTTGGGGGGAGGGGGAATTCCGCAAACACTGCCACGCGAATTTGCAGACAATCAAATTTGTCCGCAAATTTTCTCGTCTCAATTTTAATTTCAATGTCGAATAAATTGTCAACAAGTCCGCAAACACCGAGATGACAATTTGCGGACTTTGGTTTTCGCGCGCGCGAGATTCGAAAGTCGGGTTTGCGCGACGTTTTCAATAATCCGCAATTTGTCGTCAAATTGCGCGCAATCTCAGAAATATTCCGAAATGCGCCAAAAAAATGTTCCAGAAGGGGACCACCCCAACGCCATTTCCACAACGTCATCGTCGTCGACGCACAACGAGCGCAATTCGCGCCAACCGCCATGGGTCCGCTCGAGCTCGCAGCCGGCGGCGACGGCGACGGCGTCGGCCAACAACGGAACGCGTCGAAGCAGTTGTGAGTCGAAAAACCCAGCAATCTTGAGGGACGAATGCTCGATTTTCAGTCATGGAGGTCAGCGACGGCAACTGGACCTATTGTTACGATTCATCGAATAACGGGTACGACGAAAAAAAAAAGAAGAGTGATCTTGGTGATGCGCCTTTAATACGTGGGCTCATAAATCTACAATTTTAGTCTTGCACCAAGATCCCTGCTTTTTTGGGCATTTAGCAAATTTTCCGCAGTCCCATCTAAAGAAACTAAGGTTTTTTGAATTATGCGCTCCCAATTTTAATCAATTATCGATTTTTAACTAAAATGTTTTTTTTTTTTCAAAAACTTGAAGTTAAGCATTCTTTCAAAGAGAATTCCTTTTCAAAAATAAAAGAAAAATAATCATTCAAATGTGTGCAATTTTGTGTGGATGTATGTGCACACTATTCAGCCTATTTGTAAAAAAAAACTTTTTTTTTTGATTTCCAACACTGAAATGTCACCTTTACAAATTGTCCGACTTTATCATTATTGAATGCTTTTTGAATAAATAAAAAAATTCTCTATTCATGACATTTTAATAATGTGCCGGCAATTTTAAATTTTTTTTTCCAAAAAAAAATTGCAAAACTTCAAAAAATTCTAATTTCATTTTTTTTCCTCGAAAAAAGGAATGTGTGCAGTTTTGCGCGCATGTGCATGCACACTTTTTCGTCGCATTTATTCTTCAACAATTTTTTTCGGCGAACCAAATGTTTCTTTTAAAAAATCGAAATGATGCCATCAATTGCGAAGACAATCCAAAAAAAAAATAGAGCCCCAAGCAAAAAAAAAACGAAGAATGCATTCACTTCTAGACCGCAAATCACCGGCTTCGGCAACGTGCCAATCGTGAGCTACGAGGACATCGCCAAAATGCCGGATCGCCGATTGCGCGTCGCCAGCATCACGTGGAACATCAATGAGAAGCCCGTCAAAATTCTCGAGCATCTCGCCAACAAATTGCGCGACGCCTACGATGAAATCGACGGCGACATCGTCGCAATTTCGCTTCAGGAGATCCCGTCGACGGCAACGTAATCGAAAATCATCGCCAAAAACCAACACATCATGATTGTCGTTCGTTCAGAATGTTCCACGAGGACGCGTTGAAGATTCTCGAGCCCGTGTTCACCTCGCACAGTTTGTACATATCGCATAGAGCGTGGGCTCAAATGAGCATCGTTTTCATCAGAAAACAACATCTCCGTTACGCTATTCGTATGTCAAATTTTCGTGTCGAGAGACCCATCAGGGGGTCTCGTCGCGCAAAACCGATCGAGTGTTGATTTATGAGATCTCTCGTAAATCGACACCTCGCGTCTCGGACACGAATGTTCATCATTTAGAGCCTCAAGTCACGTTTATCCCATCCGGCGCGATGGCGAAGCCGGTTCGAACCAAAGGCGCCATCGCCGTCTGCCTTCGAATCTATCAACGATGGCTAGTGCTGATCGGATGCCATCTCTCGCGTAAGACCCCCCACCACCATAGGGACCATCATAGAATTCCGATGAGCATTCCAGACGCGACATCGCAACAACGTGTGCAAGACTACACGAAAATCATCAAGACGCTCCGATTCGCCGCGTTGAAGAAGTTCCACGCGCACGGCAACGACGACATCTTCTCATCGGACGCCGTGTTGTGGAGTGGCGATCTCAATTTTCGCGTGACCGTCGAGAACACCGTCGATTGGCATCACGCCGACGCCGTCGACGCCGCCGTCATCGAGCGAATCATCGAGGAGGAGGAGTTGGCGACGTTGCGCAGCAAAGGCGTCGCGTTCGCCGAGTTCGCCGAGCCGCCGATTCGATTCGCGCCGACGCACAAATTCGAGCCCGACACCGACGCCTACGTCAAGAAGCGCATCCCGTCGTTCACCGTAATCGCATTCCCCCCAACGCTTACAACCAACAATCGAAATTTGCAGGATCGTGTGCTATTCTGGGCGCGCAATTCCGAATGGCTTCAATCAATCAAATATGACTCGATTCGGGGACCATGCCCGTCGGACCACAAGCCCGTGTTCGCCACTTTTTGGTTAGTGTGAAGCTCAATGGATTTTCAGTTGAAAACGTCGCCTATTTCGGCAATCAAATAAATTCATTCTGTTAATTTTTTTTTCTATTGAAGAATTTTTTTTTGATAATTCATTTCTGACTCGAAAATTCGAGTTTTTCAACATTTTCAGCACAATTACTTGAGAATAAAAATTTGCTGATCTCGGCGAAAAAAATCAGAGCGACATTTTTTCGGGTAATTGTATTTGATATTCGAAGAAATCAAAAGGTAAACTCGCGAAATTCCGCAAAAAAAAGCACACATCTCAAAAAAAAAATGGGCAATTTTCCAGGATGACCGTCATCAACAAGCCAATCCCAAAACGCTACTATTCGTCCGACAATATGACAGGTTCGAAACACATACGCGAAATGCAATTTCCGGCAATTTTCAGCAAATCCCCCTTGAAAAACATACCTTCTTCGCCTCCCGAAACACCGCATCCGACGAACAGAATCCCCTTCGACGCCAATTGTTCGGCTCGTCTCTAAAATCGTTGATTATGCCCAATTATAAATGTGTGTGTGTGGGGTTTCTTTTGAATCACTCTTTTCTCACATTCGAATCAGTGTATTCCGAGTTTCCGCCGTCGATGATGATGTCGCCTTTTTCCAAATACGGCAAAATGTTTTCGATCATCGAATCCACTGGAGATCCCGCTTTGATCAGCATCATGATACGACGAGGACGCTTCAATTTTCTGGAAAAAAATTGAATTTTTTTAAATCCTTTTAAAAAAAATCATGGAATTTGTGATTTCGTTTTATGAAAAAAAAAGAAGAATTTAAACAGGAAACAAGATTTTTCTTAGTTTTCAGCAATAGTCCGAAGATATTGGATTATTTAAGAAGAAAAATTCAAATTTCGTTGAAAAATCGTAAAAAACATATGCAATATTTGGTAGTTTTTCAATTTTTTCAAAAAATTTCAAACTCTATTCAGTTTCTCACTAAAAATTTGTCAAAAAACCAGAAAAAATAAAGATTTTTCAAGAATTGAATGGAAAATTGCAAGAACATCATGAAACTCGACGATTTAATGGAATTCATCAAAATGACCAAATTTTTGGATAGAAGAAAAAATTTAACGTTCAAATTTTGAATTTTTGCTGGAAAATCCCTACAATACAAGCGAAAAAATCACATTTGGTAGTCAATTTGAAAAATTGTTCAAAGTTGAAGAAATTTTGAAATCTCTAGGCGAATATCACAAATTTTTATTTGGAAAAAAGCAAATTTGGAACATGTCTGGCAAAAAAATGCGAATTTTCCATAACATATTCGACATTTTCAATGAAAAATTTATAATTTCTCGGAATTTCTTATTTTAAAAAATGTTAAGAGGAAGTCGCCGTTTCTTTTTTTTCGGGATTTACGCCAAAATTTGAGTTAACGTTCAAAAAAAATTGAAAAACTTATATCAGCTTGTCGAGCTGCGGACAATTTTCAACGCAAAAACTTACTTGCACATTTCTTCGATCGAATGGGCCCCGATGATTTTGGTGCCTTTGGCTTCATTCGCCAAAAAGTCGTCGACAACTTTCACCGTACGATTAAAGGCGCATACCTGAAGCGAAATGAAGTGTCTGAGGGGAGCAAATCTCGAATTTAATGCGATTTTCTGTCTTGAAATCCGCTTAGCGGCAAAATTCGGAAAAAATGTCGATTTTCAATTTGAAAAATCGTTATTTTCGCCAACATTAGGCCAGTTTTCTATCAGAAAATCAAAAAATGATGTATTTTTGAGCAAAAATGGATTTTCATTCATTTTTTTAAACCAAAAATATTCAATTTTGCACTTGAAATGATTTATCAATCAAAGTGTGAAAATTTTCATGAACAATCGTCATTTTTCGTCAAATTTCGAATATTCATTGAGAAACATCCAAGAAAAGTCATCTTATATCTGCAAAATTGCAAAATCTTCAATTGAAATTCTCGATGTTCGTAATTTATGTGTAAAAAACCCAAAATTAGGCAATTTTCTGAAAAAAAAACTGCAGAAATTGGTATTTTCTAGACAAAAATCGTCAAAATTCGTTCGATAAACTCAATTTTCTCAAAAATTTCGCAAGCTTACCGTATATCCATGATCGTTCATGTTCAATATCAAATTCTGGCCCATCACTGCCAATCCGATCACAGCAATATCAGCTTCGGCCATTGTTTCGTCAAGAGGGTGGCCAAAAACAGAGAAAGAACACTGGAAAATGAAATGATTTAGTGGGAAATCAGCCAAAAAAACAATTCGACGGGGAATTGGTAAACAAAGAAAAACTCGTTTTATGTTTTGTTTTTAGCACATGAGATTGAATCAAATTTATACCAAAATCATCATCAATTATCGGCGCCAAATTGGCGCTAATTCGAGGTTAAACCATTTAGCAGCACAAAAAAATGGAGTTTCCAACAATCACTATATTCTATCTGTCTCTCTGCCGTGCGCCTCTGTTGAGGTTAGCGAGGGTCCACGGTCAGAGACGCAGCGGAGAGGTGTTATTATTCGAAACAAGGTCGAATGGATAGTACAATTGATGATTAGAGTTCATTCGATGCGCTAATTGTTTATTGAATATTATTAAAGGTACATTGTTTCTTTAATTGTATCAAAAACTTTAAATGAGCCGATAGGATACGAAATTTTACAAAAAGAAGTTACGAATTAAATCTGAAACAAAAGCGGATTGTAGAAAAATCATTTTTTGTTTAACTCTTAAAAAATCGAAACCGATTTCCAGCAAATCCTGAAATTCGCTTTTTAAAAACAAATTTGGCATGAATTCATGGTTTAAAAACTTCTGCTTGGCGTTTTGTTTTTTTGCAAAAGTTTTTCAATGTTTATAAACGCATTCATCTGAAATTTGACACTATCGATTTTGAAAATTGAGAATTTCTATGAAAATCGTCCAAAAAAAAGAAAAGTGAATGACATCTGCATTTCCGCAATAAAAAACTTTCAAAAATTCATTTTTTCGATTAATCCGTAAAAAATGGCAACGAAAATCGAGCAAAAACTGAATAATAGAAACGATGAAAATTGATTTTAAAAAAATGCGTATCCGCAAACACCGTCACGCAATTCCGCAAACATACGCAAGTACAGTACCGTGCGAAAAATTTCGAGCTTAAAATGCATTTTCGGCGCAACAAATCAGGAGACCCAGGAAACCTGGGATGATTATTGTCGACCGAATCACCCCATCACGACGTCTTATCAATGTTTCCGCCTACACAGCAAAATCAATCGCCTCAAAACCAAATATTTATTAATAAAAAAATAAAACAAAAAGAAATAAATTGAAAAATCAAAGTTCAGTGTGCACTCGACGAGCGGCCGACTTGGTATTCTCAACACATTCCTTCAAAGTGGGCATAATTTGCTGAAATTTTCACATTCCATGGGTAAAATTCTTCAAAAAATGCTTACGTGTGTGTACATTAGAACGCATTTGTCGCGTTCGACGCCCTTTTTGCCTTCGCAAACGCGTTGGACCCGTTTTCTCTGCAAATTTTCTACAGTAATCTGAAAAGTTTAAAAAAAACATGCGAGAATTCTTACATCAACCTTATCGAGACATTTTTTGAGTTTCCGAATCGATTCATAGGCGTTCCTCTGAAAATTGATCTTAATTATGCTTAATTAGCAATCGAAATTACCTGACCATCCGTCGGATCAATCAATTCGTCGACATCGGCAAATACAGTAAGAAGAAGGCAAAAAATCGCGAAAATCTCGATTTTCAAACTCATTCTCATCAAAATTATGGCCATTGATGGCGCATTTTAATCCGAAATTTCGACACGTCGACACACAAAAAAGGATTTATGCCAAAATCACCCAAAACGAGAACGTTTTTCATCAATTTTGTATTATGAGCAGAAAAGAGAACGAGAGAGAGAGTGAGAAAGAGAAAAGAAGCAGAGAAAGACCTAATTAGTTTTTAATTTTGGTGTTAACGTTAAGCATTTTCTGATAACCGTGAAAATTGTGATGCCGACGATGAAGTTGATGAGCAAAATAAAGACAATGACGTCACCCGAATAATACAAGAATGGTCCCATTTCGGCACCGGGAAGATTGAAAATCTGTAAAGAAAAAAAAAACCGAAAATTTCAAGTATTCAGGCATATTTGGTGATTTCCCGCTTTTTAACAACGAACAAATAGAAAGAAAATAGTGATTAAAAAAATATTAAGTTCATAGGAAAATATCTCGAATAGAGTTGGATAGAATATTTTAAAATGTGGCAAAAACTAGTAAATACACAAAAAAAGAAGTTTTCCTAGTCGTTTCACTAAAAATTTTCAATAGAATATTATTAATTGCCGTAAAGTTAAATTTCGCAAAAATCCAAATATGTGATATTTATATATAGTCGGCGTCCTGCTGTACGCGGAGTTTCGCATTTCCGAGAGTTTCTAACGTCGTTCGATTTAAAAATTATCGAACTGGTCCATAAAATTTGAAATAACCTGTTCATCCTTGCGAGACCATTTCGAAAGACGCATTCCCGTAAATCTACCCGCGTACAGCAGTCGCCGAACGCCGACTATATTAAAAAATCATTTAAATGTTAGTTTTCAATTTTTATACCTATTATTCGAAAAACAAGAAAATTCTCGAAAAATCAGAATATCTCGCAACTGTTTGCAGATTTTAATTCGCAAAATTTGCCGAATTCCTAACCTTATGCAATCCTGGATGGTTCGCAGCAAATTCGATCCATTTAACGAACACCTCTTCGGGTTGTTCGGGCTTGTTTCGAATCAATTTCGCTATTTTCGCAGCATTTTGCCCATATTTGCGCTCGCCAAGCAGTTTTTTCAACGTTTTCACCAAATTTTCCACAGTAATCTCGTTCCGATTCACAATGAGACCCATTTCAAGAAATGCGGCTGAAAGGAAGTGGTTTTCGTGAATAATTGATGAACACATTTACCATTTTGGGAATTGTGCTGTTGATCAATGAAAAGTGGGATCGAAAGAACTGGAACTCCAGATTCTGACGTTTCCAAAAATGAATTCATGCCCATATGACTGATGAAAAGCTTAACCCGATGATCTTCTGCAAAAAACGTTTCAAAATTTTGTCCAATTATAAAAATTAATTCTGTTGTGTAAAATCTCACTTAATAAATCGGTTTGTGGCAACCATTCCAATCTGTGCACATTTTCAGCACCGCCAAAATCGAGAGCATCTTCCGTCAAATTGTCATACTTCCAAATAAAGGCATACTCTGGGAAATGCTTGAAAGCCTCCAGGAAATTCTTTCGAATCTCTACAGGAATCGCTGTGGTCCGTACTTGAGTGCCAAACGAGAATAAAACGACGCCTTTTTGCGAACTTTCTAGAATGGCGACGAGTTGCTGAAAAATTTATGATCAATTATCAGTTTCCTGATGTAAATTTCCCACATTGCTTAATGGTTTCGCCTTTTTAACTCCCATTCCTCCAATATACTTGATTTTGTGTGATATCGGCCTCGGTTGCTCAATTATTTCATTCGAGTTCGCAAAAACGATATCAATATTTCGCTCCAACTCTTCAGCACTTGGAAAATCGTGTCCAAATTTAGCACGAGATGCTTGATCCTGAATATATTTGTGATTCAGTGGAAAATTTCAATATTCAACTTACATAAGACTTCAGGATAAAGGGATACCAGACATAATGAAAATATGCGGATCGTATCAGGTGGAACGTCTTGTCGTACATGGATCCATCATGCTCCGGATATAACGTGGCTGTAAAATACAGCTTTATTTTAAAATTCAAATCAAACAAAAGAAAATTTCAAAAATCAATTTTACAAAACTTTTTTTTCAGAATTTTTAGATTTCGTATAAAGTTAATAACAGACCAACAAATAATAAATAAGAAAGCCAACTTTTTGAAGAAAAAAACCCGCAACTATCGACTTTTTGAGAAAAAAAAACTAAAACGTGGAAAATTACGATCACGATCTTAAAGGAGCATGCAAATTTTGCTCAAGGTCTCGACACAATTGGCGGAAATTTGAAAATTATATATTAGCATTTTTACACTCTCGAAAATCTCTATCAAATTTTAACGTGATTTTGGTTTTTAATTGTTTTTAAGAAATAAATTAGTTTAAAAATTGTGATTTTACTATTTTCCACTTATTTAAATTCAAATATTCTCAAAATTTCGTTACGAAAATTAGCAGTTTTCCCAAAATCGCGTATTTAAAAAAGTGCAAAACATAGAAATCAATGCCTAATTTTCGTGAAAATTCGAAATAAATTGAATTTTTTAGGCTAAATATTAAGAAGCTTAGTCTTACTTCCATAAACACTCGTCGGCATTGGCAATCCCGCAGAAACAACTTGACTAAAAAACAATGGAGTTGGAACATAGCCTAAAAACGAAAATGATGTCAATTGCTTCTCTTAAATCCTACTCGCAACTACAGGTACCCCAGCGGCTTTGAACAAAATGGTCCCACACGGTTCATAATCATTTGTAATCCCAATATCATAATGCCCTTCTTTGATAAACTCAAGAAGATTGCCATCATTAATTCCAACTAAAAATGAAATTCAAATAGTCTTTGGTTTTTTTTTCAGCAAACTTTTGCACAGCTCGATTGCCAGTAGATCAAAACCCTTCAAATCAATAAGTGGTCTTGGCGGTTTGATGAACGGATTCGCCAAATGAGGCGTTCTGTTCTTCCAGTAGTCTAAAATACTGATTATTATTTTTTATTTATACCTCAAGCGATGGAAAATCTGCAAAAAAGGAACCATGGGGATAATTTCTTGTCAAAAATTCTAATATTCTGTCATAAAAATGAATTTTAATCGCTAGGAAATCACAAATATCCGGTTTTCTTGGGAATAGCGTCTCTCAACGATCGTGATCTACCAAAGTATTTCAAAAAAGGAAGAAAAATTGCTCATTCCTCTTACGTTTCTCCGAATAGCCATATGTGTAATTCCTTCGAATGCTCGCCGTGAATCGAATATCAACCATATCATTGTAGACAGCGAAGATCATGTCCTGCAAAAACTGTGTGTCCTTATCGTGGTCAAAGAATACAATGACGTATGATAAGCGAGAAGCTCGAATTGACATTTAATTGACGGCCAAAAAAATCTCAAAAGCCTCGATTGCTGCCAGGATTTTCAAAGCCTATCACAGCTTTTTATTAAATCGTTGCAAGAATCATTTCAAAAATTGTATATGCGTCTTTAATTACAACAAAAAAAAAATAGAAACCATAATAGAAAAACTTGAATTTTAAAAAATCGTTAAAGGCGCATACAACAAAATTTTTATAATTCTTGCAAAGTTCAATAAAAACAGTGGTGCTGTTTTGCGAAATAAGCAGAATTCCATAAGATATTTTAAAGGTGCATGGCCTTTTCTTTTCATTTTGAGAATAAAATGGTTGGCATGCGCCTTTAATTACAATATTTCACAATGCATTTGAAATAATAACGAAATTCGCGATTTTCGTTTTCGGGTCTCGCGGCGACATTCGCAGAAACCGAAAATTAAAATATGATGCAACGTCAAAAACGGCGGCCGCCATTTTTCACGGCCGTGTGACCCGCGGGAATTTGAACACCTCAACGATTCGATCTGGACGAGCAGCGTGTAGTCTTTTTTGGTATGGAATAGAATATAGAAAATTTTGGGACAAGCATGTGGAAAATTCAATTAGTTGATTACACACTAAATTGAGGGCGATGTGTCGTTGGAGTGTCGTACTGGCAGTGTTTGGTTACGAACAGCGAAAGTTTTTTGGAAACTCCCGTTCTTTTTCAATTTTTTGGTTTATTTCCAATATTTCTGGCCATTGTTTGATTCGTACTCGTCTCTGACACCTCGAAATCCCAGAAATTGGGCATTCAAAATTCTCAATCACGTGAAAATTGCACGTAAAAGAAAATAGTCGTCGAATAAAATGTATTGGGTGTAAACACGCGATATACCTATTTGTGGAAATTCGTATTTCAATTTTCGGTCTCAAAGAAGGACACACAAATTAAATTTTGAATTGAAACTGAAAATGACATTGCGGACTTGTGCATTTTATTTGACGACAATGTACACATTTTGTTTTCTTCGCGATCAATTTTCTCCACGACGAATTTGTCGTCGGCGTCTCAGTGCACTGTGTGCGCCTTTAACCCATCCTTATAATGGAACCCGCAAATCTCTATGATTATCTTTGCGCCGAGACCCATGTCATTGCCTTTTTAGGCATTTAGCAAATATTCCATATTCATTGTTTTTATTTTTCAATTTCTTATCAATTTTCCATCATATTGTCATGCTCTTAAAATGTGCCCCTCCTACCCCCACCCCCCTTTAAACACATTCCAATTATCCATCGGCGAACATCGAAAATGTCTTACCACACTGTGCCCATATTTCGCCAATACATTGACGGCAGTGTCGAGAAACGAAATATGCGATTGACCAATAACGGAAGCATGAAAGAGCACATTGAGGCCGGCGGTGAGCTTTAAACAGACGATGAGCCACACGAGCCGCATTCGAACGTCGACAGTTGTTGGCGAGCAAAAATAGTAAATGAGATAATGGGGGTAAATAATTTTTGAATAATACTAAATGATAATGTCAATATTGCAGGAGGCTGATAGCGGGAGCGGGGCGGTCATCGAGACCCCCTTCCCCCTCCCATTCAAATGCCTAATTCGATTTTTATGCGATTTTTTTATTCCTACTACGTAGTATCATTGTTTATGGGCCTAGACGTCAAAATTCGCCGATACGTTTTGTCTAGCACAGCATTATTTATTATCAACAATTCATATTTACAAACAACATTCCCGTACTTATTGGGTCTTCACCTTCCTCTCAATCCAAATAACGGACCCGATGGTCCTTAACAATCTGTAGAGGATGTAAGAGAATATGACGAAAATCGAGATGAGCAGAATGATGACGTCACCGGAATAGTAGAAGAATGGATCGAGATGAGCTCCGGGAAGATTGAAGGACTGTAAAAAGAAGAAAGGAAATTTCGAGGTATTCGAATTCGATTTCAAACCTGATGAAGACCTCGATGAGTCGCGGCGAACTCCATCCATCTCACGAATGTTTCTTTCGGCTGATTCGGATTCTCTTTCATCATTCGCGCGATTCTTTGCGCGTTTCTCCAATATTTCTCATCATTCAACAGTTTTTTCAACGCGTTTTCGATGTTCCCCGCGGTTAGCTTATGTCGCTCGAGAAGAATTCCCATTTGGCGAGCTTCCGCTGAAATTGAGCAACGATTTTCTGGAATGAAAAATCAAACGAACCATTTAAGGCGTTATGGGTTTGGTCGACGAAGAGCGGAATTGCGAGCACGGGAACACCGGCGCTCGCCGTCTCCAAAAACGAATTCATACCCATGTGGCTGATGAACACTTTCACGCGACCATCTTCTGCAAGAATGAATGCTTTCCAAATGAAAATTATTAAAAACTTAAAGGCGCACATCGTGCAAAGACCTCGTAATTTTAAAATTGATTAAATTGGACAATTAGCTACACGTATAAATGCCTTACAAAAATACAATGGAAAAGTAAATTTGTATCTGAATTTCCACTGTTTAAATTGGAATTACCGCCTCGAAAAAATGGTCAACAATTCGTCAATTGACTATAAAGTGTTCGTTTTCTTTGCTATTGTCGTGGACCGACGAATTTGAAAGGTTTGAATTACGCGGGCTGCCATTTAAATGGTCCTCGCAATACAAAATCGGCTCATACTCTGTCAATCGGCATTTGTGCTAATAACCAAAGTACTTAAAATTCCATTCCTTGAAAAAATACGCCATTCAAACAATAAAGCAATTCATGACGGCCCCAAATTCATCCATCGTCGATGATTTTTTAATTTTAGAATTGGCTAAATTCCAATGAATTGCCAACGAGGTCGATGTGCGCCTTTAAGGCAGAAATTTGAAAAAAAAAATCTGTGTGTATATTAATTCACTGTTTTATTTAGTTCTGACCTTATTTTCAATTTAGAATCAATAATTCTCATCAATCCTGAAGAAAAAAAATTAAGTTTTTATACAGAACGGTTTTATACAGAATTTTCGAAAAACTTCAACTACCATCATTTTGGTTTAAAAAAATTCTTTAAAAATTTTGCAAACTTGGAAAATTACTTTCAATTTCAGACGAAGAAGATATTTTCGAAAGCAAAATATTTATGGGACTATTCCTGTAATAAAATGTTTTAAAGAATTAAACATTTAATCAATGCAGAGTTTAAAAAAATGCATATTTAATGTAATTTTTGATTTTTGAAGCAGGGATTTGAGAAATGTGGAATTATGGTGTTTGCACAAGATGCACTATATCTGACGCCATGTTACACCAAGCGCAGAAATTTCCCGTTTCTTTTTTCAATTTCAATCCGATTTATCAATTTCTCACAAAATTTTGAGTATAATTCGAGTTTCAAATTGAAAAGGAAAAAAGAAATGAACTCACGAAGAACATCCGTTTGCGGAATCCACGGAACCCGATGAACATTCGTGGCCCCCTCAAAAATGCCGTCATCATCATCCATCCGATCATATTTCCAAATAAACGTGAAATCGGGAAACTTTTTGAACGCTTCCACAAAATTGCGTCGAATTTCGAGCGGAATTTTCGCGGTGGGCGCCTGTGTGCCAAACGAGAAGATTATCGTGCCATTCGACGGTTTGTCGAGAAGCGCTTTGATCGGACTCGTGAGCGATTTCGCCGCCTTCATTCCGATTCCCCCAATATATTTGATTTTGTGCGAAATTGGTCGCGGTTTTTCGACGATCTCGTTCGCGTTCACAAATATTACATCAATATTTCGCTCGAGGTCGGCAACGTCGGCGAATCCGGGCCCGAATTTCGAGCGAGCTATTTCGTTCTAAATTTCGAATATTTTAACGCTTCATCCATACGAAAAACTTACAAATTTCTTGAATTTATCGGGTGTATCGATATAATTGACATAAGCCGATTTCAAAAAGTAGAACGTCTTGTCGAACAGCGATCCATCGTGTTTCGGGGTGAACGCCGCTAAAATTTATTATAGTTTCAAAAAAATGCTCTATACCAAGGTTCAATTATTATCAATTCTCTTATCAATTTGTAGTTTATGCTAATTGAGCGATAATACGATATACTATTCAAAAACTGTCTTACTTCCATAGATGCTTGTCGGCGCAGGAAGACCTGCGCCAATCAGATGTCCGGGGAACAACGGAGTCGGCATCAACGCTGAAAGTAACCCGTAAAGCTGTCGGAAGCATGATGATTCTCACTAGCGACCGAGGGCACTCCGGCGGCCTCGAACATGATCAACGGACAAGGATCATAGTCAGTCGTCACGCCGATGTCGTATTTTCCAGATTTCACAAAATTCAGGACACGATCATCGCGAAGGGCCACTGAAACGCCAATCATTGACAATTCGAGAGATGTGAATTACCTCTGCACAATTCTGCGCCCATATTCACAAATCCTCGCATGTCGAAAAAGATGCGAGTCGGCGGACTGAAAATATTATCCAAGTGCGACATAATCGAATACCACATGTCGGGCGTGTCGAACACATACGTGTGTTTTCGTCTGATTCCCGCCGTCAGATTCAACACCGTTCGATCATTATAATGAGCGAATAGCACATCCTGGAAATGACAAAAATTGATTGGTTTGAAAAATGAATCGAGAAAAAAGCTTACAACATTGTGGCCCCTTTCGATCAAAATTTTTGAGATATGATCCAAAAATGAGATATGTGATGGTCCGATGACAGCAGTATACATTAGAATATTCAAAGGCGAGCATTTCGAGAAAAGTGCAACGATGAGAACGATGAGAACCGCGTGCCGCATTTTTGGATACTACTGACTATCGTTATCAGTCTATGTGTTATCAATCCCATTTATGAATGGTCTCGACGCGAATCTGTAATTTTTTGCTGCTTTGGTGTTCTCTAATAACTTTAGCAACGTCACAAGGTCAATGATAATAGCCTGATTGTAAGGTTTTCAAAAACAGCAAGGCTCTTATAAGATACCTGAACAGAAAATGGCAAGAATCAACATTTCCGTACTTATTGGGTCTTCACCTTCCTCTCAATCCAAATAACGGACCCGATGGTCCGTAACAATCTCTAGAGAATGTAAGAGACCATGACGAAAATCGAGATCAGCAGAATGATGACGTCACCGGAATAGTAGAAGAATGGATCGAGATAAGCTCCGGGAAGATTGAAGGACTGTAAAAAGGAAGGAAGGAAATTTCGAGGTATTCGAATTCGGTGTCAAACCTGATGAAGACCTCGATGATTCGCGGCGAACTCCATCCATCTCTTTCGGCTGATTCGGATTCTCATTTCTCATCATTTAGCAGTTTTTTCAGCGCATTATTCGGAATGATGAGTACTGCAACATTTCTGATTTTCTGAAAACATAAAAAAGGAATTGAAGCGGTAAATTTGAGATATTTTTAACGAGGAAGTTATTAAAATTAGTATGGACTTATCCATAAAATGTATTTTGCTCAAAAAAATGTAAAAACTAAAATTATTAAATGTGCATTTTTTGCACTGGGAAAAAATGTGTAATTTATTACGATTTTTTTCACTTTCAATAGGTTTTCTCAAAATTTATAGAAAATAAAACTTTGCCCGCAAAACTAATTCAAATCTCAAAACACAAACATTCTTGTCCTAAATTGCGCGCCCTTTTCGGCATCCCCGTGATTTTCAAATGTACTAAACACGGCTGGAAGAATGGAATTTTTGTTTTGCAGTCGTATTTTACGTGTTTGTTAGTATAAAATCCGAAAAAATATTACAATCGTAAAAAAAACGACCACCGTGCGCCAATTTACGGTGAGCTCGTGTAGTCCGCAGTACGCTACCCGAATTCCCGAATTGAAAAAAGTGCGATGGGTCAAAATTATTCTAGATGCTGGTTTTTTCTATGGTAATAATCATAAAAACGGAAAATGACAAGAAATGTGATAAAATCAGTGTCATAGTGGTTATTCCCATTATTTGACTACAAGATACATCGAGAGATAAATATGTCAATTCTTTCAAAAAAAAATGTCGAAAAAACATCTTATAGTCAATAAAATAGGAAATATTTAGCAAAAAATGCGAAAAAAAAACACTGAATTGAAATTTTCCGATTTTAGATGTTTGCACAACATGCATTATATCTTACGACATTTTACACCAAGTTTAGAATTTTCATTTTTTTATTCGATTCCCAAAAAAAATCGAATACCAGATTTTTTCGCTGCAAGATCTTGTAGTTCTGACGTGTTGCGGATTCACGTTTATGTTTTAAGTAAAAAAAAAACGCGAACCGCAACTCGACATTAAAAACTTAGCTGCATTTTTTCTTGGAAAACTGTTATAAAATCGTTAACTAATTTTCTAGCGGCATTTTCGTGATAGGAAACTGCTCTTTTTTACAGTGTATTGATAAGGTACAAAAAGTGAAACATGTGATAGTGATAGTCAATGTCCAAAAAATAGAGCTAAAGTTCGAGTATAATGTGCATTCATTTTAGATGGCTCTTCAAATGCTAAAAATTTTCAGTCCTCTTGGCCGTCATTCAAATACGAAAATTGCCATACATGGTGCACGCACCTATATATCTCTATTTATTGCATTTCAACGTGATTTTTGATCAAATTACAAGAAAAAAATGAAATTGAATAATGAATTGCTACACATTATCAACTAATTTGGTCTTAAATGAATCGTACACGTGGCTAGGTAATCAAAAAATTAATAAATTATTAAATTGATTAATTATCACGATGTCGAATTGTAATGATGTTCCGAATATGGGTGCAATGATGATGTTTCGGTTCGCGGCTGGCTGCCATTGGGCGGCTGCAAAAAAAAAAGCAGAATGCAATTGCGCTCTATTGAACAATAAATGATTTTCCTTGTTTTTTTCTCTGCATCTCAACTACTTGACCTCCATGGTTTTTTGTTTTCTGCTCTTACCTTATTCATATTGAGCGTCTCGCTGCTCACCGCAAACGAGACATCCGATGGAAGCGGCACGTGGTCCGAAGGAATGTTCACAACGCAACCCAACAGGTCCCACTCCGGCGACAATCGGCCGCTTTTGAACAACTTCTCAGCGTGAATCGAAACCTGGAAAATCGCCGAATGAATACCAAAAAATGAAAACGCGGTTTGGTGTTTCCAACAATATATATCGTTGCCATCGATGAGAGCATCGCCGTCGTTCGAAATGGGAAATATTGAACGCCATCGGTGAACATTGGATAGTGCACCAATGGCGGAAACGAGAGCAACGGTTCGCCACCAATAAGGCGAAGGAACAATCCAACTAAAATTTAAAGGCGCATTGGGTGTCGGAAGAAAAAGATCAGGCCAACCTGCATAGCCAGCGAGTGATCCGTAGGTGTTGCTCTTCGGGAAATACACAACACACACCAGTTGGGGGAACAGAATGACGTAGACGAGATCGGCGCAGAGGTACCTAGAATTGTGCTGCTTGAGCGATCAATCGAAATGCTCCAACCATAAGCCGTAAATCGACTGAATCGTCAACGCCATTATTGTGGCCATGATGCCGACGAAAATGATGGCGATTCGCATGACAATGATGACTTCCTTCTCGGAAGCGTGCGGTCGAATCGTCAACTTCCAAATGTTGTGGGCGAACATCGACGCCGCCGACAGCACCGACGAATCGGCCGATGACATGACGGCCGCCGACACCGCGCCGAGACCTACAGAATAACTTTTTTTTTTTTAATTTTTTGCAGCGAGCAAAAAATTATAACGCGTTGGAATTTGTTATAAGATTGCGCATATTTGAGCAATTCGACTCAGAGATTGCCGATTGCTCAACCATATATTTTATTCATATGGATTTTTTCAGAATCAGGGACCTTTACAGCATCCATCTACAGTAATCCAGACTCCCTGCTTATGGAAAATTACAGTAATTTTCATACTTTTCAAACTACAGTATGACACTTTATAAGGTTTTTTGAGCAATATAATATTAGAGTTCCTCTCATTTGGGGTCTGAGCCTACAGTAATCGGTGTACACTACTCACCAATAAATGCGACCCATTTGGGTGTGAGATACTGAAACACCAACGGCACCACCATATTCCGTTTGTCCGGCGGTATCGCCTCGACTTTGGTGCCGTTATTCCACGGCGAATAATCGGTCATTCGCCAATCGGTGTTGCGCGCGATGGCGCCGATCAACGCCGGCGGAATCGCCATCAGAATGCAGCCGACGCCGGCGACGAACGAGAGCATCTGCGCGCCGTGGGCGGTCTTCGACGACAAAACGCGCTGAAAATAGACCTGCCACGGGATGCCGCCGAAGACGAGCAGCAGCATGCAGTCCCACCAGAGCGCCGTCTCTTTGAATCCTAAACAATTCAGATGAGATGGGGATGACAGGAGGGGGGAGTTCCGAGAATGCCAACCTCCAACCTCGCCGATCCAATCGCCGGCATTCCTCGAGATGTCTTTGGCGCCGTCGTGGACCATCGCCGCCGGAACACAAACCCACTGGAATTATGGATAATCGACGGCTCGACACCGACGTCGTGCGATCGACTCACCAATCCGACAAATATGCAAAACAACTGCACGACGTCGGTGTAGGCGACGGCGTAGAGGCCGCCGGTGAACGTGTAGAAGACGGCGATGCACGCCGACAGCGTCACCGACGCCGTCATGTCGATGCCGAGAATCACCGACAGCGTGGCGCCTGACAAATCAAGTGTGCTGATGGAAAGGCCCAGAACTTACCCAAAGCCGATAGGATCGCGGCGGTCCAAAACGTCTCGCCGAGAAGCGCCGGAAGGTACATCAAACCGCCGATTCGTTGTCCGTACTTGTTCTGGAAATTGGTTTGAAGATAAAAAAAAACAGCAACAAAATGGTCGCACTTGGAACGGGTCCAACATTGTAATATAGCCCTCTTCGCGCATCTTCTTGGCGAACAGAAATCCGCCAATCACCAACGAGATGGCGTAGCCGATCGGCGCCTGACACCCAAGAATGCCGCCGTTGTACAGCGCTTCGGCGGTGCCGTTGATGTAGGCGCCGCCGACCCACGTCGCCGTCATTGTGAATATGCCGACGAGGGTGCCGATGTTGCGTCCGGCCAGCATCACCTCTTCGGTGGCGGCGCCCTCGGCGCTTTCCAATTCTTTCGAGCTCTGACGAAATGAAAATGATTGGTTGACATCACACGATGCTCACTTTCGATTTTCGGCCCGCCCAAATGCCGACGATCAGAATGAGCACATAGAAGAACACGATGGCCACAATTCCCAAGTAATCAGCCATGGCTCTGCTCTGCAAATGTGAATGAAATTGTCCGCAGATGGATTTTGATAAACAGCTTCTAGAGGCAAGAAGCGAAGCTGTGAGTATTCTGTAAACTATCAATAGAATGCAAAAAAACGCCTATAATCAAAGGCGCATAATAAGGATGATAAAGAAGCGTGGTGGGACCCGTAAATAACGAATTCCAAAATGAATACACCGCAATTAATAATGCGCGTTTTTTTCTTATTTCCAACGAACTCTCTCTCTCTCTCTTTCCATATCTATCTCACTTTGAATATTTGAAGAAAAAAAAAGCAAATCGTGGGAAGAAATCCGCGTAGACATGACGACGAAGCAAAAGCTGAAGATGAAGCTGAAGAGGAGGCAGGGGGGGGGAACCACGAAAAAAAAAACACAGAAACGGCAGCACGATGAAGCTATTCAATTACTCGTAAATGATGATGGTGTGTATTCCAAAAAAAGACGAAAGGAATGGAGAAGAAGAATGCGATTCCCCTCTCCTCAGGAAAATAATTATAGACGGTGTGGAAGAGCGCAAAAAAAAAGAAAATTTCGGGGGGCGGGCTCGAAATTCGATTTCTCGCGTTGGGAGAATGATGACTAACCTGATTTGTTGAACTCTCGCCATCGTTTTTTTTCTCTCTCTCTCTCTCTCGTTTCGCGATTTTCCGTGAAGAAAAAAAAATTACGATGGCAAAAACGGCCCCGATGAATGTCGGCAGCCGATATTGTATAAGACTCGACTGAGCACTGCTCGAGTTTTGACATTGTCGCCGACGTCCCCGATAAATGTCGGGTTTCTTGTTTTTTTTTTTTTTTGAATATCCCGAAAATTGGCAGAATGCCACAAAAGCCGTAACAATGGTTTTGGCACGAGATTAATGGGTTAAAGGCGCACACTGCGCGGCGAGACCTATTTTTAATTTTTTGCCAATTTTCCGCCGACATCGACAATATATATTTTTTTCTTTTTTTTTCAAACTGGTCCCGAAATTCCGATTTCAATAAAATTTGTCGAAATCCGCCGATTCATTGGCTTCATCGTCGACCTTTCGTGTGACCCTTTGAGAAGAATGACGTCAGCCGATCTAAGGTGGTCCCTCGGATTTGCAATGCTTTCGACCAATTGAGGCAGGCAGGAAATTGAAATAATAACAATCAAATTCATTTTCTACTTGATGGCGCGAAAATAAAATTGTTGTATGCGCCTTTAAAGAAGCCATCGACAATATGTAATCGCTGATTACTCTCCGAATCATAATTACAGACGTTTGTCAATTTTCAGAAAGAAAAATCGAAAATTATGACGTTCTCAAAAATTCGGATTGGCGAGCAAAAAAATGCGCAAAAAATTCGCATTCGCGAAAAATTTCTGAGAAAAAAAAATATGGCAGAATGGCCGAAATTTGATGGTGAAATTGCCATGCGCCTTTAAACTGCAGATCATGCTCCTTTAAAGTATGAGCGTTTCACAAACAATAATTTCTAGACCTAATCAAGTGGCCTTTAAACTGACAGTAACCTTGGATAAAATGATTCACGCTCCCATTAAATGACGTGTGCGCCTTTAAACTGACAGTAATCCTCAAAGCGAAAGACACAAACAACATTCAGCCACTTGTGTGATGAAGGATTCAAAAAAGACGGAATGGAAGTGATCAAATTACGAGAAGCGCGAAGAAGGCGCAAAAAAATGGAAAATGCGGACGCGGCAAGAAGCTTGAGCTTCTTCTTCTTCTCCTCCTTCTTCTTTTTTTGAAAAGAAATTGAAAAGAATAGAAATGCAGCGGCGCATTTCAAATGTGCATGATTTAAGAAAACGAGACGAGAACGAGTGGGTGGCTTACGGGGCTCGATGAGCTGCTGCAGGTAGGCCACGCCCACCGCTCGCCGCCGCTCTCATCAAGATTGAGCTAATTGGAATCTCGAATATCCACACCGTCCAATTAAGCCGCGCGAAAAGATCGATGGAGAAGAAAAAAAATAGGAGAGGAATGGAATGAATGCCGGCAAAAGAAATGCTCTCTTCCGGATACGCGTCGTATTTGAAATCGTCAATCAAAATTCCCCCCCCCCCCTCCACTCGTCGTCACATTTTTATGGGAAATGCGCGATTTCAATGGTGCCGATGCTGCGGACATATTGCGGGTTTGGAATCAGCGAACATTGTAGTTCAGTGATTCGAATGGGTGGTCAATGACAATTCCCGAAAATTGTCCGCAGCACGAATTTGATATTCAGTGGTTCGAATGGGTGGTCAATGACGATTCCCAAAAATTGTCCGCAGCGCGAATTTGATATTTAGCCATTCGAATGGGTGGTCTATGACAATTCCCGAAAATTGTCCGCAGCACGAATTTGATATTCAGTGGTTCGAATGGGTGGTCAATGACGATTCCCAAAAATTGTCCGCAGCGCGAATTTGATATTTAGCCATTCGAATGGGTGGTCAATGACAATTCCCGAAAATTGTCCGCAGCACGAATTTGATATCTAGCCATTCGAATGGGTGGTCAATGACAATTCCAGAAAATTGTCCGCAGCACGAATTTGATATTTAGCCATCAGCCGAACTTGAAAAATGCATTTACGAAAAAAAGAGGCCAATAATAATAATAAGGTACGAAATTCCAAAAATGCTCCTTTAATTATATATTATGTCGAAATGGTGCGCAAGCGATATATTGTGGCGAGCAAAAAAAAACGCTAAAGTTTTGTGAATGTGTGTCACGCCCCGCCCTCTGGGGACCATTTTGCTCATTTTTCGCGGCCGCCTCGTTCTTCTTGCCGCTTCTTTCGTCTACGTCTTCTTCTTCTTCGGCTTCACAATTTTCGTGCCAACTGAAAAAAAGACGAAGAAAAACGAAGCGTCAATCTATTTTGGAATTCGCGTTCGCACGAAACAAACGAGAAAAAAACAACAACAACAACGAGAACCAAATAAGGGCAACAGCTCGAACTAATGCTACCGTACTACGACTACACAGCTAGTGGGAAATTCGGATTTCTGAACATCACACAGCTAGAACTAACGCTACCGTATGACGGAATACCACAGCTAAGACTACTGCTACAGTAGACCCTATTGGTAGATTAAACCAAATTTCTGCTAGATATAATCATTCTGTTCTGGAATTCTCGGAAACCATTGCCACAGTAAAAAAGCTACACATCGGGAACAAATGCTACAGTAACCATTAAATCACCATTTTTTTCTTGAACAGCTCAAACCATCGCTACCGTACTCCAGAGTATTGAAATCTAATACAAAACTCGAACCAACCGCACTGGTTCGATACCCGGATGAATGTCCGCAGACTATTCCGATTGTAGTCAAGCCGATATCATTCGTCGCTTTGACACTTTAAAGGCGCACACCTCATCACCATTTCATCTTCGTCGCTTTTCTTTTTCTCGCCAACAAAAATCGCGCAAATCGAGTTAGGCGTCGCTGACTGGCATTATGCAAAAATTTCGCATTTCGCCAACGATTACGCAAAAACAGCAAAAAGGCGGGATTTGGGAAATTGCGGCACAGTTTGAACTACAGCTACAGTAATCCAGATACTGTAATCATCAGATTACATCCGAATTATTGTTTGTCTGTAAAGGCATTGACCAATTACAGTAATCCTTGATTCATATTGTTCCAGAATCTTCAATTAAAGACGCTTACCGTATCGCTACAGTAAGCCAATCCAAAAAGCCCAATTGGCTTCAGAGTTCAACAAATTCATAAACAGATAACAATGAATCAATAAAAAAATCAACAAACAAGGAGTGCGGGGATGACAAAAGAAGAGGAAATCTATTGCGAAAACGCCTCCACCACCGGCTCGTATTTGGTGAGATCGACGACGCGAATCAGATCCTCGGCGGTGCCGCCGATCGACAACACCGCGGCGACGTCGGGATTGAACTGAGCGCAGTGGAGCTCGCCGATGTGCAACTTCTCCGAATGCACTTTGTCGATGGAATTCGTCGAATCGTTCACCTTCCACACGTTCATCATCTGCAGCAGGCCAACAATAGCGACTCAACAAATCTCGAATCAAACCGCCAAACCTGATCCTCTCCAACCGTCACCAATAATCCGCGAGTCTTCGCCGACAGCGTCAATCCGCCAACGGGACCCTCGTGCGCGATTCCCTCCCAAATGCATTCGCCCGGTTTGCGCATGTCCAAATATCGCAATTTTCCTGCAAACATGATTCGTCATACAATATTTCAGGCGCACGCGCCTTTAATGTCATCTACCGTATTCAACTAGCCATTTTGTTTTAATATTATTTACCGTAATCCTCCCAAATCCATTACAGTATCCCCACATTTAAGAGATTCCATCTCGCCAATTGATCATCGCTACTCACCATCATCACTGGAAACGAAGGCGGTGAACGGATTGAAGTGATTCCAGAGCACCTTCTCGATTTGCCCATCGAACTTCCAAGCGGCCGACGGCTGTCCGGACGTGTCGCGACAATCGACAACCTGCGCGTCGCCGTTCATTGTGCCGAGCAGAATGAACGTCGACTCGTTCGGATGCCAGCGGAGGCTTTGCACTTCGCCGCCGCGATTCGGTATCGCCTGCGCCGGCTTCGCCTCGTCCAAATCCCACAACACCACTTGTTTGTCGGCGCCGCCGCTGGCGAGCACGTGCGTCGTCAGACGATTCCACGCCAACGAGATGACCGCGTCCGAATGGCCCTGTTGGCTGTTGTCGCGCTTTTTTCGACGAGCTTCAAAAACAAACGCAAAAATTCTCATCATTGCCGGGGGATTTTTTTTTAGAAATCCTTAAATATTTACAAAAATGAATGATTTTTTTTAATTTCACGAAACTCTCTCAAAATTTATTAGAAAAATTCAAATCGCAAAATTTTTTGTTCAATTTTTAAAAATAATGGTTTTAAAAGTTCAAAAATCGATAATTTTTAAGAAAATTTTCATTTAAAAAATATTTCCGTGAAAAACCATCTTTGGTGGAAAAAAATGCTTGAAAAAAAGCTTCAGTTTCAATAAAATTCACAAAAATAATAAAAATTTGCAAATTTCGTTGCCATAGTCGCCAATTCTCAACAAACACACATTTTTCAGCAAAAATTCTAGACAAAAATTCGATAAATTTCATCGCTTTCAATTTTTCTTAAAAATTTCACATATCAATGCTCGATTATAGTGATTTTTCAATATTTTTGAATTAAAAAAAAATGCAAAAATTGCCCATTTTTAAGATTCGAGTTAAAAACGCTCCAATATTCCTAATCAAAGAAAAAAAAAACTCACAACTCGATTGTTTTCCCAATGTCAAGAACGGAGTTACGGTATTCATAATGTCCAAATCCCAAATATGGATTTCCGAGTTCATCGTTCCAACGGCGACCAGATTGCCATGCAAAACAACACGTAGAGCAAAAAAAAAGACATTGCAAATTTTCAAATGAGATCGAGCGAAATTCGAATTTCAGCAATAAAAGCTAGGAGAAAGGGTTGCAGTTTACCGAAAATTGTCTTATTCAATATTTCGCATCGTCACAAGAAGAATTCAAGTTTCAAAATTCAATATTCCGGCGAAAAATGCCAATTTCTCGCAATTTCAAAATTTTAAATTAATGTTTTTTTGTACAATTGATTCAAACAAACTATGGACAAGCTTTTTAAGCGGTTTTTATATAAGAGACAATTGAAAGTTTGCAAAAATTCTGTCCCGACATCATCAGAAAAAACAGTGTGTGAACAATTTTTGAGTATTTTTCCATGATTTTTATGGGTCTTCATTTTTTGCGCGTTTTCATCGCAACCAATCAATTTTTAGTTCCCACACCCTCCGAAAAGACAGCAAATTTCTATAAATGTCGGCCGAACCTTGCCGGTCTCCTCATTGCCGGGATCATGTTGAACGGGCTCCAAACACAGCGGCGGCGCGTCCAGAATGTAATGATGATGGCAATACCAGTCATTGTCGGCCTCATTGTACACATAGCACTCGAGATTGAAGTCGCCTTTGTCGATTTTCGACAACACCACCATGTTGTCGTCGCGACGGACGACGATCTCGTCTTTCTCTTCTTCCTCGTCCGAATCCACCTGATTCGTCACGTACGGATCGTCTTTGTTCGACGCGAACATCGCAATTCCTCGCATTCTGCAAAAAAACAAATTGCGAATTTATTTTCTTTCTTTTTCTCAATTTTTCGAAATTTTCCAACGAATTTCACAAAAAATTTCTTTTGTCGTCGTCGTCGAATTTCGAGCTTCTTGATGAATTGCAGCAATTTTGTGTGATTTCTCAATTCTAAATTTCAGCGAGGCATGAAATTTCGAGAATTTTTTGATTATTCTTTAAAAAATTGGCAATATTTTCGCAAAAAATTGGAATTTTGATTGATATTTCAAAATTCGATGAATATTTGAAGCCAAAAATCCAATTTTTTTCGAATTTCCCATTTTCAGATCGGGTTTTTAATAGGTTTTCCACCAAAAAAAATGCGAACCCATTGCCTCCGTGCACTTCTTCCTTATTATCATAAGCTTTCATGTATTTCTCATCAAAATCCGCGTCTTCGTCTTCCATTTCAACATCCTTCGATGCTTCCGAACCTCGAAGTCCACCAGTTTTCTGCAAACACAATTCTCAAATTTTGGCGGGAATTTGAAAAAAAAAAAGAAAACCTCATTCTCGCCATCCATTTTCTCCTCATTATCACTGCTGTCATGCTCAGATTCGACAGGAACGCCTCCTAAATTAATATTCTGATCATTTGAAAATTTTTGCGCATTTTGATTGAAACAACGCTATTTTTTTCAACATTTCCAAATAATTTTAAGGCATTTTTTGAATTCAAATCGATTTCCTCGAAAATGGTGCGAAAATCTCAATTTTGCGTCACATCGTTGTAAAAATTTGAAAATTTTACTTAAAATTGAAGAATATTTTGCCAAATACCCAAAAAAACAAGAAAATTCTCAAATTCGTTTCAAAATTTAATTTTCAGATCAAAAATGCGACCAGTTTGCCCAAAAAATTTTCTTTATAGGAAAATTGCCTAATTTGATTCCAATTTCTTGAAAATCTTAAATTCCGAACCAAAAATGGAAAAAGGTCCCATTTTTCTCAAACGTTCATTTTATCACGAAAAATTTCAAACGTTATTCAAAATTTCTACAAAATCTCAATTTTCAATTCAAAAATCATAAAAATTGGTGCAATTTTGTGAAAAATAAATCAAAAATAGTAGTATTTCAGGAAAAAAAAACGATTAATTCACCTTCAACAAGCTGTTTCAACTCCTCGGCCGTCAATTTGATTTTATCCGGAACCTCTTTGGCCACGCCCCTTTGGATCCAGGCCATATCGGAAACCATAACAACACCGTCCATTCTATCGAAAAAAAAACGAATTTATAAAAAAAACCTCAGTGCTGAAAATTTAAGATAAAAATCGGAGTTTTCACCGAAAAAAACAAACAAAAAAATCTCTGAAAAAAAAAACAAGAAAATTTATTCACAGAAATTTTAAGACAAGGAGAACTAATAAGAAAAAATCGATTCAAATTGTTGAAAAAAAAACGGACATGAAAATTATTGAGGAAATAGTAGACTTTGAGGGGGTTAAAATGCAAGAAAATTGTTTTATTATTTTTTTTTAATCTTTCTATTTCAAAACGCCAAAATTTCGCTTTATTAGTGAAAATCGAAAATTCAAGTCAAATTTGTAACGAAAAATCGGTGAACCTTTTTGGCAAGGATAATTCAAGAAATAGAGAAAATTAAAAAAAAAATTATGGCGATTAATAGGGTTAATTAGAGGCGAAAAATCACAATTCAAAAAAATGCAAGACAATTCTGGTCCAAATCATGCAAAATATTTGTTCAATGAAGTCGGGGGATAACGGGATAATTGGGAAAATAATTTCAAGGTAGTCGAATTTTTCAATGAGTACTCAAAATATTGCAAATTACGGGTAATTAGGGGTCAACAATTGTGATAAAGGTAGCATTTAAGGTAATTATCGTCATAAAGCGATGGATAATTATGTAAAACAAAAACTAACATCAATCTACGTGGCCAAAATTCGATAATATTTGAATTTTTATAAATTTCGGTTTAAAAATTGCGACAAAAATATGAAAAATTTTCAGTCATTAAAAAAAAATCCATTACGTCGGTAACTATGTGGTCAATATCTAATCGAAATGCTAAGAATCTTCAAATTTCGTAAAATCTCAGGTCAAAAAAAAAATCAAAAATATTCAATTTTGCTTATATATATATATATATATATATATATATATATATATATATATATATATATATATATATATATATAAAATTGAGTGCAAAAAAATTCTTCAAGTCTGAGTAATTAAGTAAGAATTCAAAAATCCTGCTGGAAAAAAAACGCATTCAAGTTAATTAGTTGGGGATAATTAAGGTAGAGGTTTGAAAAAAAAATAAAATGAGTAGACGAGACAACCTTCACAAAGTGGCCGATAGAATCCAGAATCCTCTCGTCTTTATAAACGGCTCCCGCAGCGTCAGCATCGGCACGACCGTCTCAATATTTGTCTTCGCGTAATATTGAAGGAATTTCGCGCACGTGCCGACGTCATTGAATCCGAGCCATTTCGCGAACTTCATCACATTCAAATATTGTTGCGGACAGCGATACGCGGCCATGATTTGACGCATCGAGACTTGGCGGACGAGCGCGGTCACGTCGAACAGACAGCATTTGCTGATCGGCTCGAGAAGCGAGTACAATTTGAAATATTTGACGTAATTGTTCGTTCGAATCGCCAAAACGATGTCGAGAACGAATCGAAGCGTTTCCGGACGGAATAGATCGCGATAGTCGTCGACAATCTTTTGGACCGATCTCGGAGCATACGGATTCGAAAACACTATGTACATCAGAATGCGCTCGTCGATCAAACCTTTGTCCTCCTCTTTAACACCTCTCACGTGTTGGAGCCAACTAAAAAAAATAATTGGATAATTATCTCAATAGCGCAAAAATTTTGAACAATTTCTCACAAGTAATTAGGCTAATTATCTTTTGCTGAACAATTTGGAGTAAAAAATTCTCTATTTATACTGGTAATTTCCTCAATAATTCACTGACCAATTAATAATTCATAATAATTCAGATAATTCAGATTAATAATTCAGAGACGGCTAATCATCTCACAAGCTCTACAATTTAACGCTTTTGGAACAAACTTTTTTTTTAAATTAAGCATATTTGAAAATAATATCGAAATTTTGAGAATATTCGGGAAAAAATCCGCAAAATAATTCCATTTTTGTTTTTCTTCCAACTCACAGAAATGAAAACTTTTTTTTTGAAGTTTTCCATAAAATTTGAGAATTTCTTCGAAAAAATTGAACGTTTGACTTTTTCGAGTAAATTTTATCCAAAAATTTCGGTTTTTTTTTTCAATTTCCATAAAAAATTTCAGTTAAATTATTTTGAAAATTTATAAGCTAAGACTCTGCTTGCTGTTTAAAGTATACTGGAAAAAATTGTAGTAAGCGTTTTTTTTTTCGAAAAGAAATTCACATTATTCATGTTTTATGACCAATATCGGAGCTTTATTGAATTTTCAATTCAAATCGAAAAATTGATGGCTAATTTCCAAAAACATTTCAAGCGTTTTATCTGCAATTTTTCGCTTTAAATCTAACATTTTTGCCGATTTCGGCCCAGATTATTAATATTTGCTATAAATTAAAGACAATCCGTGAATTGTGTTGCTAATTCTTTCAAAAGGGTACCAATTACGAGCTAGCAATTATTACGAAAAAAATGATGAAATTTTGAGAAAAAAATGACAGTTTTGAAGATTTTCATGCATTTCAACTCACATTTTGAACAATCTCTTGAGAAAAAAGCAATGCTCACTCTCCGTGAAAACATCAATTCCGCGACATTTGAGCAACGCGGCTATTTCGACGTAAAACGGGATCATCGCCTGAAAATCCACAAAATTTCTTAAATTGATAGTTTGATCGAAACAACAAAATTGTGTCAAATCTCGGCGATTACGCAATTTTCAACAAACATTTCTCATTCAATGTTTGTTTTGGGCTATGATCTTCGAAATTTCGCCTCAATTTCCTAATTTTAATTGCGCAATTTTTGACAATTTTCAGGCAACCACTATTTTTTGTCACTTTTAATAATAATATTTTGTCAAAATTTTAACCAAAAAGTACTAAACCTTGGTGACAAATTCAATTTTCCTTCTAGAAAACCGTAAAAAGCTCATTTAGGCGGGCATCTTTACGTCAAATAGTTAAAATATACACTCATTTTTCTTCTCAATTTCAGTAATTTTGCATCAAATGTAGCAATTGAAGACATTACTATTTTTCTCCTGCACTTTTTCTGCAAAATCACTTCGACGACATTAAATTTTCCCAATAATTCGAAAATTTCACCGCCAATCATGACAATTGTGCCCAATTTTTCATGAGATTCCACCAAAACCAACCTGCAATACGAGAACACAATCGAAAGCCGCTGCTTTTTGATAAAGAAGCTCGTCCACAACCGCCTGCATACGATTGTGCAAAAATATGCAGCACATATCGATGTCCTGGGTGTCTGCAAATAGGAAAATATCATGAATTTTTCGTTCTCATATTGCTGAAAGCAGAAAATTGAACATTTTTTTCAAATAAAATAAATGTCTGTTTCATCATTAAACTACCACACCGCGTGAAAATTCTACAAACCGCGTGGCCCATTTTAAGATGAATTGATATTCCAATCAATTTCGCACAATTTCTGGACGCCCTCCCAATTGTCGTTGCTAAAACCTCCTAACAAGCTAGCAGAGGTGGCGTGAAAACATTGTGCTAAATGGGCTCGAGCCCACAAATCGAATCGCGATGGTCCGCGACGTTTGACACTTTGCTCTTATTACGCACCTCTTCGACACAGGTAGAGACGCTTTAGGTAGTCAACGGTCTGAATAAGAGTGAACGGCGGCCGGACGTGGTCGCTGTTTCGCTCATCCTCAGGATTGAATTTTTTGTACTCAGCGACCATTCTTTCCGGATTCGCCACCAAACGATTCTCTAAACGCCAAAAACAATCATTTTTGTCGTAAAGAAAATCGATAAATTACTCTCGTTGTCGTAATAGGACGCCTCGTAGACGCTAATATGACCACGTGTGATTCGCTCGCGAATTTCGTCGTTTGAGCACATCATATAGCATGTTGCCAATCCGTTAAGCCCCTCGGCCATTTTGTTTTCTGAAAAAAACACAAAAAATCGATCGAAAAAATGCGAAAATTTGGCGAGAAACGTGAGAAGCGAGAAAAAACGGAAAACGCGTGCTGGCCGCGAAAATCGCGGCCGCGCACCCTCACACTCTGTACTCCGCACGGATAATTCTAATTTGGAATTTTTTATTTTCGCGATTGTCGATTTTCGCAACAATTTTAAAAGGATGCTGGGAAAATTGCAGGGAACGAAACGAAAAAAAATGGGAAAATTTTATTTTTTTGGTTACCATCTCTAAAAAACCTACCACTTTTGAGAGTTTCGATAAAAATTTTATTTTTAAAAAACTGATTCTTAAAAAAATAATTATTTTCGCCATAATAAGAACAGCATCATCTTACATTTCTTGACGAAATCAATCATTGGTCAGAAAAACGGCATGCGTTATCACTCAGTTTGCCAAACCATATCATTTCGCCATTTTCATTTTGAACAAGAAAAATATAATAGTAACAATTTTTGCAGTATGCCAACCAATGAAAAAATCCGAATATGGAAATATGAGCTGCCGAAGCCGTTGGCCTATTCATATGTGCTCTCAATCCTTTACAATATCGCGTTCTTCCTTCAATTCACCGCCATTCCCCATTTGGTCAAACACCTAAATCTGTCCGACACACATTTCGGTGAGTTTTATTTTTCGAAATAAAAATTGAATAATTTGTTGTTATAGGCTATATTCAAACCATATTTGGAATTTTTCAAATGCTCGGCGGCCCTTTATATGGCTACGTCATTCAGAAGTTCGGAATCCGACGAGCGCTCTTTGTCTGCTATTTTTCCACATTCCTATCTGGCATCTTATTATTTTTGTCCAATGTAACAATCGTTTTTCAATGTTTTTTTTCGCATAATCTCGAAATTTTAGGATTTCTATTCGCTATTGTTCTCAAGACTTCCTGTGATATTCATGCACGGCCAACAGGCTCATCAGACCCTCATCTCGGCGCTCACCAATCCCGGAAAGGAGCGAACCAGCGCGTTTGGAAGGATGGGATTGACGTTTGGTTGGGAGTTTTAGACGATTTTCACTGAAAATTCACAAAATTTTAATGAATTTTGTCAAAAACAAATAAAATAATTCATCGATTTTTGCAAAAAAAAATGGAAAAAAATTGTATCAGTTTCAATTTCTTCGAGAATCTCATCGAAATTTACCTTGAAATGGGCAATTTGCAGGCTAAATTTCAATTTTTTAAAAGAAAAAATGGGTTTCTAGTGACGAAACCACCAGAAATTCCATTTTTTTTTATTTGCAGGCATCGGTTTCGTGTTCCTGCCAATCTTCTCGATCACCTCAACCAAACTATTTGGCCAATTCGCGCCGTTCCTCGTGTCCGCCGCTCTTTCTCTCGTCCCAATTCTCATTTTAGACGCTTTAATCCCAAGAAAAGCCTATGAGGTAACGAAAAAATTGCAATTGTTTCGAGTTGAAAATGTATTTCCAGCACGAAATCGCTGAAAACGAGGCACAACCGCAAATCACCATCGCCAATGTTGTTCGGGTCCTTCAAAAACCGGGTGTTTTCAATATTCTAGTCAAGAAAAATGGGCCAATCATCCCATTTTTACTAATCATCTCTGTTTTGAATGTAAGAATTAATTTATATTTTAAACACAACCAAAAATTGAAATGAAGCCGTTGGAACGCAATTGTGCGTCACGGTGTTTTCCAAAGTTTTACTTCTACAGTAACTCGCCAAAATGGAATTTTTATAGAATTCTTGAATTGAAATACAATTTTTTGTCTTTTTAATGTTTAAAGGCACATTATAAATTTTTTCCAGCTTCATATTATTGAAAAATTCAACGCATCTAACACGGAGGATCAAATCATGCAAATGATGATCGGTAGCTTTTTTTCGCAAATTTTAGGAAAATTTTCAAATTTAGGCATTTTTATCATGTTTTCCAATGGATTCGGCGTCATTTTTCTTCGATCTCATTTTGCCGAGCAAAATCTTCTAATAATCGGCTCGATTTTCTTCGTAAGCGTTTTTTTTCTTTTTGAAATTGTCGGCAACTTCAAAATCTAATAGGTGATCGGCTATACTCTCTTCACACTTATTTTCTTCAACTTCTGGATGCTCGTCCTCATCATGCCGTTCGTCTCATTGGGAATGAGTGTCGTTGCGACGTGTAGTGATAGCATTCTAACAGCGCTCGTCGACGAGTCCGAACAGGTAAGAAATTGCCAAAATTGGCTTTCAAATTCTCAAAAAATGTCGATATTTTCACCAGAATTTTCAACAACTCCAATTCGGAATTCAAATTCCCGAAAAAAAAACGCAATTTTAACCAGAAATTGATATTCCGAAAACTTCTAGATATTCTGGAACCCACGCTTTCAACGTTCAAATTTTCAAAAATCTAATTTCCTGTTTCACAAAAATAATTTTTCCTAAATTATCGTATAACATCGATTTCAGCCAATTAAACTATGCTTTCCATAATTTCTCGAAAACCCCACTTTTCAGGGTCTCGTGTTGGGCACTGCAACATCGCTCAACTCGCTGGTCCGTACCTTCTCTCCTCTCACCGCCGGCTACATGATGCAAGCCTACGGCTTCTCGTCGCTTACCATATTAGGTGTCGCAGGAAGCGTGTTCTCAATCTCTCTAATGCTTCTGATACCGGTCGATGAGAAATTGATAAGGAAACACAAGTCAGACTAGTCACAAAAATGAAAGAGCATGTATAAAATAATAAATTTATGTCGCGTTTTCGGCCGCGTTCGATTTCGCCTGATTTTCGGCATCCGTTGCCGGTTTTTCGGCACCAGAAGCACTGAAAAATCCAGTCGATTTTTAAAAGAGCATTGAGCCTCTAATTAAAGTGAATAGTGCATTACGAATGTGAGCAATTTGTGATTGAAACAGCTAAAGTTGAGATAAGACGGCACGAAAACATTTGCGGTATGATTTTCATAAAAATGCAATAATTTCAGTCTTCTTAGAGATTCATCGAATTTTCTCAAATTGGGTCTTGAAGGGAAATACACAAATCTTTGTCAAATGCGGATCCATGTTAGAATTTAAAGAACTGCTAGCGGAATTTTTAAAATAGGATTTTCGAAAATTTGGTGTTGAAGAGAATGAAAAATCCCACTTACATCTCATTTTTCGACGTTGAGCCTGTCTGACCTTCTGCAGCTCCTTGTTCAGCTTCACTTGCATCATCCTGGCCGACGGTTTGCAAATTATAGAATCTGGATTCCTCGAGGAAAATGTAGATCATAAGCCATCCAAACGAGCCCAGTACCAAATTGATCCAAAAAAGTGCGGGCTCGTAGATAAACTTGAGCGGTACGGTTGTCGACGCGACAATGGTCCCCAGCCGCATTACAATATTCACGACTGCTCCAACAGTGGTTCGAACATCTGTAGGCATGAGTTCAGCCAAACAAAGATAGCAGGGTTCGAGACAAAGGGACTGGAATGAATATGCACAAATATAGGTGATTGTATACCATATTTGACTCTAAAAATGGGAAGATTTGGGGGTGTTTTTTAGTGTTAAAAAACGGACCTTGCTATCCGTATATAAGGCCACCAAAATGATAATATAGCAGATAAGGGAGATTCCTTGAGCAGTCAGGAATAACAATCGGCGACCAAGCCATTTGAAGAGCGGCTCAGCGACACCAAGAATCTACAAATTATCTCATTTCATTTTTCCATTTCTATATTCGATGAGAAAAAGGACAATTGATACTCACAATTCTCGATATAGACAGCATAAATCCTGAGAAGAATTGTCCAACGTAGAAATTCTTGGACATATCGCCACCATTGAGGTCCGTAATGTAGATGCAGGTGCCAACATAAAACCACATCCAGCATAAAACCAGAAAATTCATTCTCAAATGTGGACTTCGGAAAACTCGGCCAATTGTGACTTTTTTCAGCTTTTTCACTTCGTCGATTTTCTTTTCAGAATACGGTAAATCGCAAATACACGCGATTTTTTCTCGAGCCGCGCGAGCTTCATCGTATTTTTGCTGAAAAAAACCCTGCTTCGTTTAGAGCTGAGGTACTAAAATAACCTTCTGCTCGAGAAAAACCGGACTTTCAGCTAGGAAAAGCATAATTGGAACCAAAATTAGCGATAATCCTGAATGCCAATATGACTCCAATCTCCATTCCCCCGTGAAATATGACACTGTCACTTGCATCATTCGAGCGTTCGCCTGAAATTAGGATTGCTTAACCTGAAAGTGTTATTCTCTGAATTGATACCCAATTTGGGAACGTCCTTAACCGCAATCTCATTGTAGGAGAGATCATTTCTGATCCATACGTCCACCCAACAGTCTGAGTTCCAGCTGCTGCGAATCCCGCAAGAAGTCGAAAGATGTACAGGGTGTCATTTAAGTTCCCGCACAACTTTGAAGACGTATATTTCTGAAACTAAAAGTCCAAATCAAACGAGACTCGAAATATTATTTATCTATAGTACAACAAATAATTATCTATTAACTCTTTTCGATTCGGCCTCCTTTCGCAGCTATGACTTCACGGAGACGCTTCGGGTAGGATGTGACTGTGGTACGCAGGTATTCGATGGAAAGATTGTCCCACTCCGCCAGTAATGTCCTCTTCAGAGCCTCTACACTTGAGTGGGGTTTTGCGTTGACCTTCTCCTGCAAGACCCTATCACGGAAAAGTCAAGCGGGTTCAGGTCTGGGGAGCAATCAGGCCATTCGGATGACTTGATAAAGTCGGGAAAATGGGTCTGGCACCACTCCTGAGTAGTTTTGGCAGTGTATGCGGGTGCTCCGTCCTGTTGAAAGACCCATTTCTGCCCACCGAAATGCGTTTGGGTCCAGGGCATCACATGCTTCTCCAAAATGTCCCGAACGTAGACTTCTTTGTTCATTTTCACTCCCTGATCCACGAAATCCTGGGGGCACATCCCGGTTGAGCAGATGGCACCGAAAACCATCACACTGGCAGGATGTGAGGCTCGATTAATTGTTTTTCCTTTCTCAGAAGCTTGCTGGGATGTCTGGGCAAGTACTCAATGGTTTTGTGAGTAGAATGCCGTCTCCACAGTGAATAGCTTCTCGTCGGAGAAGACAGTGACGAGATCTTGTCCAGACCGCGTGCGAGCAAGAAGTCGTTTTGCTTTTTCGAAGCGTCTCTGCTTGTTGACGGCCGATAGAATTGCCGCTTTTTGGACACGATATGGGGTCAGTACAAGCTTCGTTTTGACGATTTGTTCCAAAGCGAAGATGCTCATTCCCATGTCTGACGCTATCTTTCTCATGCTCCTGTGGGGGTTTCGGCTGATCCTCGATTTGACGGCGTTGATCTTCTGAGGAGTGGTTACTGAGACGAGTCTTCCTTGTCTGGGACGGTCACTGGTCGTATTTAGCTCCTTGAATCGTTTGATGGTGTCATAAACCGTTCTACAAGGCACACCGACCCGTTGAATGATGTCTCTCGGGCTCACATTTTGCTTATGAAGTTCGATAATGGAAGCGCGATGGATGTTAGCCTTCGCCGTTTCTCGGAAGCACATCCGAATGAGGTGAAACTTGGAAAGTAAGTAAAATATACCTTGTTCAAAAAAAATAAATTGTATTGGTGTACGAAAAGTGCGTTAGCGAAGCTCTACATGGCGTCAAACTTTTGTGCGGGAACTTAAATGACACCCTGTATAGGGAAAGGACCCCCGGAACAGCGGCTGGAACATGATTTTTTCAGCACGCTTTAAAGAATCGATTAGTATTACCTGCCAGAACAATCGAGGGGATCCCAATAGCAAGTGCCGTCAGATACGCCGGCTTTCTTCCCAACTTATCCGCCATTGATCCCAATACCGTATTTCCAAATAAGGTACCAATGAAAGTGACAGTAGATATTGAGAATGAGCGGAGACCCGTGCAGCCATGCTGATATTCGTACTGTGCCGAAATGAAATCGAGTCTCTTCTTATCTTCCACACATTCCAACTAAACATCTTCAACGGTTTTATCGTTTTCGCGGCGAGACCTTACAAATTTGGTATCGTTCGCTGGGCATAAACTCGGCAGATTTTTGTCGTAATTGCTCATGCACTTCCCATTCAGCTTATAGCAATAATTGTCGGCGTCGCACGTCGTTCGCGGCATATAATCGAGAAAAATGACGAAAAGCAATTGTACGGAGAAGAACAACGACATCTGGTAGAAAATGGTGATCAGTGTGTCCAAACGCCATGTTCCTGAAAATTCATGAAAATTTGCAGATTTCTTTTGTTTTTCCTACCTGAACATGCCATTCCTATTCAAAATGGCACAAATTCAATGTATCACGTCGTGTAAATTCCACGGAATCATAATTTTAGGTGAAGCGGCGTATTATCATGAAAAAAGTGGAGGTTTATTTTTTTTAAACTTAAAAAGTAGTCTGCCGCGTGTTTACACTAAATCATGCGCCAATTGCAAATCAGGGAAACGCCCACAGTATTTTCAGACGGTCCCATTTTTCAATGGATTTTTTCAGCGTCATACAAATAATTCGAAATAGTCATATTTGACAAATTTTACGTGTTTTAATTAGGTAATTATGCTAAATCGTTAATTTTGCCATCGCTGATTAGTTCCATTAAAGTTCATCGTCAGTTTTATATTCCATTTTTAAATTGCTATAATATTCCGCCCAGTATGTGATATGATAAATCCTTAGTATTTTTGAATGAAATATATCTAAAAATAGATCTCATCGAGTTTTTGGCCCTCAACATTTTGAAAACAAAAGAAGGTTTAATCAAAAATTAAAACAAATATTTATTCCTGATTTTCGTTTGATTGTGATCCAGACTGTTTTTCAGTATCCATTGATTCTTTTTCAGATGCTGATCCCCTAAAATTCAAACATTTTCAATATTCTTATTTTTAGCTCGTATTCAGCAGTAAACTAAATTGGATTTAAATAATTCGAATTAATAATTTCAATTCACTTAATTTTCTTTTTTAGAATTTGACGCTGATCCTGATCGAGTTGGTCCAGCTCCATCATCAGGGACTATCTCTGCCTCTTCGCTAACATCCTCTTGTCCAACAGTTAAGAGATTCAAGAATCGTGACTCCTCAAGGAAAATGTAGATCACAATCCATCCAAATGCTCCCAATGCCAGATTGATCCAAAACAATGCAGGCTCATAGGAATATTTTAGAGGAACCGTGGTTGTTGCAATAATGGTCCCTATCTTCATTAAAATGTTCACGACTGCTCCAACAGTGGTTCGAACATCTGTAGGCATGAGTTCAGCCAAACAAAGATAGCAGGGTTCGAGACAAAGGGACTGGAATGAATATGCACAAATATAGGTGATTGTATACCATATTTGACTCTAAAAATGGGAAGATTTGGGGGTTTTTTTAGTGTTAAAAAACGGACCTTGCTATCCGTATATAAGGCCACCAAAATGATAATATAGCAGATAAGGGAGATTCCTTGAGCAGTCAGGAATAACAATCGGCGACCAAGCCATTTGAAATTGGGCTCGGCAATGCCAACCGCCTAAAGCAAGATGCAATGTTCCTTTAAACCTCGAGAATCATACAATTCGGGAAATTGACAGCATAAATCCTGAGAAGAATTGGCCCACATAAAAATTCTTGGACATATCGCCGCCATTTAGGTCCGTAATATACACACAAGTCCCAACATAAAACCACATCCAGCATAAAACCAAAAAATTCTTTCTCAAATGTGGACTTCGGAAAACTCGGCCAATTGTAACTTTTTTCAGCTTCTTTGTTTCGCCAATTTCTTTTTCAGAATATGGCAAATTGCAAATTCGGGCAATTTTTGCTCGAGCCGCGTGAGCTTCATCGTATTTTTGCTGAAAAGAACCCTACTTCATTATGAGCTGAGGTACTAAATTAACCTTCTGCTCGAGAAAAACCGGACTTTCAGGTAGGAAAAGCATAATTGGAACCAAAATTAGCGATAATCCTGAATGCCAATATGACTCCAATCGCCATTCTCCCGTGAAATATGCCACTGCCACTTGCATCATTCGTGCGTTCGCCTGAAATAAGCAAATAGTCATCGAATCAAATCGAATCGAATTTACCCAATTTGGGAATGTTCTTAATCGCAGTCGCATTGACGGAGAGATCATTTCCGATCCATACGTCCATCCGACAGTCATCGTTCCAGAGACAGCGAATCCAGCCAGCAATCGGAATATGTAGAACGCTGTGACGCCGGGGACAGCGGCTGGAACATGATTTTTTCAGCACGCTTTAAAGAATCGATTAGTATTACCTGCCAGAACAATCGAAGGGATCCCAATAGCAAGTGCCGTAAGATACGCCGGCTTTCTTCCCAACTTATCCGCCATTGATCCCAATACCGTATTTCCAAATAAGGTGCCAATGAAAGTGACAGTAGATATTGAGAATGAGCGGAGACCCGTGCAGCCATGCTGATATTCGTACTGTGCCGAAATGAAATCGAGTCTCTTCTTATCTTCCACACATTCCAACTAAACATCTTCAACGGTTTTATCGTTTTCGCGGCGAGACCTTACAAATTTGGTATCGTTCGCTGGGCATAAACTCGGCAGATTTTTGTCGTAATTGCTCATGCACTTCCCATTCAGCTTATAGCAATAATTGTCGGCGTCGCACGTCGTTCGCGGCATATAATCGAGAAAAATGACGAAAAGCAATTGTACGGAGAAGAACAACGACATCTGGTAGAAAATGGTGATCAGTGCATCCAAACGCCATGCTCCTGAAAAATGTTTTGCGATTTTTTTCGAATTTCCCCATTCTCACCTGAAAGAACCATTGCGAATGCAAAATAATGGCAAACTTTTATTAAATCACGTTGAAGAAATGCCACGGTCTGATTTGAAGGCGCATCGAACCCAATTTTTATTTATCTGAAATTGTTCTGGTTTTAGGCGGCGGGGCGGAATAGGCAAATAATGAAAACATTATGGAATCTGCGGATATTATAGGGAATCGGAAAGTTGGCTGAATGTCAAAAAATTGAGAAAAAAAGAGGTATCGGTTATTTATCCTGAGGCCAGTAAATCTACACTTTTATTTTTGCGCCAAGACCATAATTTTTATTTTTTTGGCATTTTTCCAATTTTCCGCATTCGCGCGACGCCGATAATACAAATATTTTTTACATGCGTACCGATAGACTTCGTCCGGTAGGCGATGGGACCAATATTCATTCTCTCCTTCCCTTTGCATATGGAGAAAGTCGCATAGCTCTTCTCGAGTCGCAACCCACTATCATACTGATATCGTATTCCAATCAAGTGTGGCTTTACGAGAAAACAGTAGGGACCATAGAAACCCATTCCCCCGACTCGAAGTTTAAATGTGTTCCTTATATGAAAAATCGTACCTATGGTCTCCCGATAACTTTTTTCGTATCGAATTCACGTCACACACCCGCCCAAATAATTTTGGTCGGGGGTCAAACGATTGAAGAAAGGCGGGGCCTTCAAATTCGGGAAATCAGTGAAGATTTAAATTGATCCTTGACTGAATATTAAATGCGCGTACGTTATAATGCAATGTACGCATTTTCGCGTACTGCCTCGTGACGCATTGGCAAATAGCCAATAATTTTTTGAAATTTCGTCAAGTCGTTTGAATCCGACAATATTTCTTTTGAAGAATTAAATTATGCTTGCTATATGGAAGCATAATTTTCTCACAATAATTCATTCCATGCTTGTGACAGTTCGAACAATGACAATTGGTGTACCGAAATATGGATAGCCATCTCACGCTCATTTATTAATTAGAGTTACCGAGGGTGCTCGTTTATTAGCAAAAAAATAACGCTCTCTTCGAAAGCGTAGAGCTGCTCTGTGTACTCCACACGGACAATGAAATCTAATTTTGTCACTTTTAATCAATTTTTGTGTCGACTAAATACATTCGAAGCACTTTGTATGCATAAACGCAATAAAAAAAAAATTAAGATTTTAGTTTTTTTTGATATTTTTTCTATCAAATTTTTGCGAGTATTAATTATAGATAAAGGTTATAAATTATAATATCAAAAAAAAATTTCATCCGCTTAATTTTGTGTGATCGTGTTTCCCACGAAATTGAAAAGGTGTGGTCGATAGATTAAATTGCGCCGATCGCTTCTCGAAACGATCCATCCGGGTTCATCAATCAGTGGAATTTGGTGAAGGAGCCAGAATCGCGCTGCCGTTTCTCTCTTCAGATGCGTCGACTGCAAAACACGAACAAGATTCGCTGATTGGCGCGCTTCGGTTCCCCTTCGTTGAAGTCAGTCAGTCAGGCAGCATTTCGGCCTGGTCCAATTGATCTCTCGCTTTGTGTCCATCCTGGTGATAATAATGACCCTCATCTCGTTGTTCTTGTATTATCAAGAATGATAAAGTGCAGAGAAGAACAAAAACTTGAATGCGTGAAAGAGTGGTGGGCGGCGAGATTGACGAATTCATCGCCAACCATCGTGATTCTCATTGTCGTAATGTTCGCGGCGATCCAGCGATTTTTTTCCACATCGCTCTTGGCGATTCTACTCGTCTCGCCGAACGTCGAGCCGAAAGGTGCTTTGGCTCTCGAAGTTTCCAAACCGAATTCCTCGTTTTTTGTCGCTTCTTTCAGCTGCTTATCTACGTGATCGTCCACGTGGCCTAGGGCTTCTCCAGCTTCCCACCGGTATCTCCGATGAGCGTTCCGGACCACTCTTCCCAGGCTTGTACATTGCCGGAAATAAGGTGCATTTGGAATTCATCAATAATTTATTTTATTTTATACATAGGTTGGAGAGAAGCCGCAAACGGTTCCCGATGTTCATTTGCCTGGTCAGCCGGCAACGTTCTCTGGAAGGTAGGCTACTGTAGAAGGGCCTTTGGCTACCGTCATTCTAGATCGGCGTTCAACCCGTTCACCCATATGGTCGCTGCGACCTTCGCCGAAGATTTGTCGGATTCTTGGGGAACCGGATTCGCTGTCAACGTGAGCTTCCACGCGTGTGTGTCGATCACTTAATTGCCTCTAGGGTGTCAACAATTATGGGCTCAACGTTCGCAAAAATTTCGACGCCTACGCGGATGTGCCATTGAATCTCAACGATGGAATGTATCAGCCGTTTCTCACCGCGTTCACCACCGGCATTGAGTTCGACATTGACAAGATCAAAGAGGTCGCCGGAAGCGCTGACATTCCGCTGCCGGGCGTCAACGAGATATTCGATATTGACGGAAGAATTGTCGATAAGAGTGAGTGTTGAACGAAATGAGAAAATTTATATTATTATTTTTTATAATTGGGGAGGCTTGTAGTTGACAAACATTCAAAAATTATCATTGAGCCACCCTGAAATATATTTTTCGACGTCAAATTCTTGAAAAAATTAATAGGCAAACTGACAATGTGTTGAATATTCAAATCCAGTGCGAAATCCTAAAGAAAATACGAATTTCTCGCAGTGGTACTGTAGCATTTAAAAGTACGCAATTCACCGCGGCGCCAAATTACGGAGCGACGCCGAGTTTTTTTTTCAAAATTGTCCCCCAAAAAATGCGTATATTATTCGTGAAAAATTGTTAATGTTTTTCAGTCTCTGGTCGCGGTATCATCAATGGCGCGCTGGAATTCCCGCTGACGCTATCGGACCCGAACGAGCGCGCGCCATACACGTTCAAATACGCGATTTGGGCTCCCGATCGTCATATGCAATACGGACACGTGGTGCCGAATGTGAATTTGTTCGTCGTCGGCAAAGACAAGATAATGGAGCGTCTCGCGCAGAATCGCCTCAATCCAACAATGATCGGCTAATTTTTTTCAAGTTCGCCCGTGAATTTCTTGCAAATATTCTACACGTGTATAATTGTATTTTAGAGCTTTACTGGGAAAATGCATAAGAATTCGAGAATTCACAAATTTTTGATCAATTTACGACTTTTTATGTGGTTTCCTAGTTTGTGAGAAAACAAATAATAATAATCGTAATAACGAATAATATTAATAATATGATAATAATAAAGTAATAATTAATTTAATTCTTCGATTTTTGATGACAAACAACTGCCGGAAATTCAAAGAATTTAGACCAAATGCAATTTCAATTCTTGAGGCGAAATAAGAAAATTTCTGCATGTGCCTTTCATGTTTACTGTAGCTCCGTTTTGCCTTCGAAATTAGATTTTTCTTTGAAACTCCCAGAATTATTTAGATCAAGCTTCAAAAAAATATATAAGTCTTCATGAATCATTGAAACAGCTGATAAGAATCCAAAGATCGACAAAATCGGATCACGTGTGAACCAGGTGGTCGAATACAATCTAGATATATCACATCGAAGCATTCCAATCGTTAACAACGATCAAACATTCGACGAGAAGCTTATTCGAAAAATTTGGAATGTTGAGAATTCTAAAATTCTTTTCTTTTTTTATCACAAATTCAAATAATTATACTTTAATATTCGCCTTATGTCTTCAAAATGTATAGAATGAAAATTTTTTGATGGGTTGAAATTGAGCCCTCGAATTAATTAATTACTCTGGTATGTACTCAGAGCTGTGCGAAGAAGAGGACTCTTCGCGGGCACACCCGGCTGACAGCGCTTTCTCGAGCTGCCGACTTGCATAGGCTTGAGTGAAAGCTTATAATCTCCAGTTCTAAGGCAATTCGATCAACTGAACATATTGACCTCCCCGGGGGGGGGGGCAAACGATCTAATGGGGATATAAAGAAAAAGAAATAAAGGCGCAAAATTAGGTAAAGGAGTTGGGTCTTGTGGCGACTGATTCTATGAGACGCTAATTTTTCCATAAAAACGAGCACCCTTGATGTTTACGGACCATTGTTTTTTTTTTTCGGATAAACAATGATAATTGGTGTCCGGCATTTATTACAGCCACCTCGATCTCGAATTTCCTTGGCAGACGCGTCGGAAATTTCTTGAATTCAAAAATGATTCCAAATGGTTTTTTTTAATTTCAGCTTTACTGACAATTTCAGATCAAAATTTCTATATCATTTAATTTTTTTTTGCTTGCTTTTCTTCAGAAAATCAGATAAATGCTTAAAACAATACACGGTATGCGCCTTCTTTTAGCTTAGTCCATAAATAGGCAGTTTTAATTTTATGCCAAGACCAGCGTCATAAGATTTTTTGGCATTTTGCCAATAAAAAATTTTTTTTCGTGTTCAGCACCAAGTCGACAATGGATTTTCAGATTTTTTTTTCGATGGATGGGACCTCAAAAAATTGATTTTGGTTGGAAGAATTGTCTTGTGCAGACGCGTCGTTGTGGCAATTCGCATTCGAAAATTTCGCACGCAACATATTCTCGCCGAAATTGGCTCAAATCATCCGACTAGGGGGGGGGGGGCCGACTAGTTCGAAACGAGACGTCGCCAACCACTGACAGTCTCGACCGATTCCGATGATTATCGATTTCGTCGTCGCCGCGATTCTCAATTTGACACTTCGATGCGTGAATGCCGATGAATTGGTAGGCCAACTTTTGATTCGTCTTGAAGTTTCCAGAATTTGCAGATCGATGACGACCAAATTTGGATATCATCGACGACGACGACGAGGATGACGACGACGAGAGCCGACGTCAAAGATGAATCGAATTCGATATGGTGTCCGACGCATCGAATCGGAAATCAGTGCCCAGGTAGCCCCGATTTTGGTATTTAAAGGCGCATACATCAGAAAACCAAACAAACATAGTTTTTATGGAATAAAAGTAACTTAAATTTTAGCTTCAATGAAAACTGGTGCAAATTGTCGTCAAATAAATTGCACATGTCCGTAATAAGTTTAACATTGTATTTCTGTACAGTTTTTCTGGCTGGAATTTCGGCACAAATTAGAACTATAGGGGACCGTGTGTTTGCACCAAATGCATTTTATTTGACGACTATTTATAAATGTTCACTTTTTGAGCTTACAGATAGAAAATTTTCAAAAAAAAAAACGTTTAAATGAAAGTGATTGCAGACAATGCGTTTGATTTGACGACAATCTTCACATTTTCTCTTCGATCAAACATTTTTGGTGTCGATTTTTAGTCATGAAAGTCTTTAAAGGCGCATGGGCATTATCAAAAACGAATTGCCGTTCGTTTCAAAAAGTTCAAATTTTCTGCGAATAATAGGCGATTTGATCCATGCGCCTTTAAACTTCGACCTCGATGATCTTTGCCAATCTCAATCAGTGAGCGTTCCTCAAAATCAGACCCTCTAGACGTTTGTAGTTTCAAGTGTGAGTAAATACGTGCCTTCTCGATTCGTCGACACCTCGAACGTTTTTTTGTTGTTGTGCTGAAATTATAATGTTTTGTCGATTTCAGAGGAAACCCTTTTGACATTCTACAAGTGCTGCGGACATCTCAACAAGGAATGCTGTTTTCATCTCAAAGTCTGGGTGAGCCAATTCAAGAAAGGAAACTACATTATAAAGATATGCGCCTTCAAAAACCGTCTGCTATAAAACTATGCTCCATTAAAAACCATCTGCTATAAATCAATGCGCCTTTAAAAACCATGTGCTATAAAGCTATGCGCCTTTAAAAACCATGTGCTATAAAGCTATGCGTCTTTAAAATCCGTCTGCTATAAAGCTATGCGCCTTTAAAAGACATTTGCTATAAAGCTATGCGCCTTTAAAAACCGTCTGCTATAAAGCTATGCGCCTTTAAAAACAATCTGCTATAAAGCTATGAGCCTTTAAAAACCACCTGCTATAAAACAATGTGCCTTTAAGAGCTATACTATAAAGCCATGCCCCTTTAAAAACTATACTATCAAGCTGTGCGCTGCTAGTATAGTTTCTGCACATTGTCGAAATCGCGCGATGGCTTCTGGCGCGGTCTACTGTACATAGAGTTGGGTCTCGCAACATGAACCTCACAGCGTCAAGCCGTCTCGAGACCAATTCTGGCATTGCGCCAATTCTTCCTTTCTGCCAACTTCGCGCGATTTCGACTCGTGCGCCATTCAACCGCCCCCTTCCAAAAATTTGCAGATCGTCATCGGCATCATCGTGCTTCCGCTGTGCCTCATCATTCCGATCGCGACATTCCTCCTCCAGAAATTGCTATGCGCCACCAAATCGTCGTCGTTGGCTCATCGCGGCGAGACCACATCGATGGATCGTTTGCGCCAATTGGCGTCCGAAGACTCATTGGCGCGACGCGACAGCGACGAAATGGTCATGTTATAGTAGATCAAGTTCGACGATGGCAAATAAACGTTTCGAATCGAGCGCATCAAACACCAAAATTTGAAATTTCACCGGTTTATTTTTAGCGTCAAAACAAAAATCGAGTTCAGAGAGAAAAAAAGAATGAAGAAGAAGAAGGGGGGAATGAGTTTTGTGCGAACTTGTTGGCCGCCTGTCAACACAAGCCGAGTGCAAATAATGTGTGCTAAATGCGCTTCTCGCTATTCTCAGCTTCTTCTTACAAGCCACACAAGGTCAAGTTCTTATCAATTTTCTAAGCTAAAGGGGGCACTTGATAGAAATCCACACATTGAAACTACTGCTACCGTACCTTCTTGAAGCTAGATGGAAGATATTGCCTTGAGAGATTACGGTATTGATTTCATTATTGAGCTGGTTGCTCGAAGTACACAATACTCGTGCTACAGTATGCCGCCATTTTTATTCTCGTTCTGAAAATGCTTTTTCGCCGTTGACACATTAAACGATTGCTACCGTAATCTGTCTGAAGGTTAATTTCAAATAGAGTGATATTTGAAATGTTGTGCATTATGGCATTTCGGTGGTTGCACAATTTGCTACAGTAACAGATTGACCGGAAAAAAATGGGAAAAATGTAATAAACGATACTGAAAATGGTTATGATACTTTAAAGAGACCAACCAAACTCGAAAATGTCTCATGCAATGAGAAATGCGTTTGAATTGCCGCCAAACAGCGGTGTTTGCGGACTTGCGCAAATTTTTACATTTTTTCTCATATATATTTGGATTTTTGCTGTTTGATCTTGATTTATTAACATTTAAAGTGTGAAATACCGGAAAATGTGTGCAAACACCGTGACGCAAATTATCACCGAAACATTTTAATTTTTATTTGCGGAGAAATGGCAGAGTCTCAAAACACTTTTAATTAGAATCATGAAATTGTGCTGAAAAGGGTCTTTTTTGGAGAATTCGAGTTTGGGAAATTGGTCAGGCTTTATGCAGTATCTAACAATATAGTCTTCTGGAAGTCCAAGTTGAGCAAAAATCGATAAAATGAAAAAATCCGATTCGAATCTGTAGATTGGATAAAAATGATTCTGAAACCAAAATTCATCGGATCAAATTGGTTCTGAGATTTAGATCCATATCACTAGAAAATTAAAAAAAAAACACTAAGCTCTATTTCAAATTTTTTTATTTTTACCAATTTTTTTCGATTTTTTTTTCAAATCCTTGAAAATATGAAAAATTGAACAATTAAATTAATTTTCTGGTTGCCAAAGGAAATCGAATTCCAAAGCTACACGATCGTTTGCAAGTTGAAATCAATTTCGCGTTGGGACCCAAGCTCAGTTTTTTCATGATTCCCTGTGTTCAATGATCAGACGAGCAGAAAAAAAGTGTTACTTGTTGCGGCGGCTACAATTCAAACAGTTCTGTTCTCAGCACAAGGCGCCATTTCTCGACGAACTGCCCTTTTGGCCTTAAATCAACAACACTACAACTTTAGAACAACGAATGCCAATGGGAGGAGAGGAGAAGCTCCACCTATTTGGCGTATAAATGGTGTTCTGCAAATCGGGTGATTTTATTTTTGGCCTCGCGAAACGATGATCTCTCGGCTTTTCTGTTTGGTGGCAATTTTTGCCAACGCTTCGGCGGCCAGCGTTCGCATTCAACGGCAGACAGTCGATCAGGTACCGTAGAATTTTGGGCATTGCGCGTAAGATTTGCCGCAATTCCGCAATCACCGCAACGCACTACCTCATCCCCGATTTTTCTATTTTTCCGCCTAATTTATTTTATTTTTGCTTCTTTTTTTCAGTATGACGGCTATTCTCAAGACACTGCGCAGTTTTATAACGACGCGGTAATAAAATCGAATTTTTAAAGCCAATTTAGAAGGGATTTTATTTATTTTTTTAAGGTAGAAAGCTCTGGAGCTCAATTGCCCACTGCCAACTTCGATCAAGCTGTTTTTGAGACGAATAGCGATGTAATTCCACAATGATTCAGCATTTTTTCTAATTTTTCAAACATTTTCCAGGTTGAAGGCTCAGGAACTCAATTGCAATTTATAAATTTCAATGAGAATCCGGATAAATTTGAACAGAATGTTGATGTAAGCCAAAAAAAAAAATTCGACACATGTGATTTTCTTAAAACTTTCAGGTTGAAGGCTCCGGCGCTCATTTGCAATTTGTGAACTTCGATGAAGCCGCCAATCAGCAAGCGATCCGCGATCCAAAAAAAAATTCGCCGTGTCAAAATTCTGAATCTTTTTTTTTGCAGGAAAACCTGACAAGCGACACGCCATCCAACGTGCACGAGGTCACAGTAAATCTTACCGGTAATCGATTCGGTGTCGTTTTTGTTTTGAAACAATTCGCCGAAATTTGTAGAACGCGCCGTCAACACTCTTGTGATCACAGTTCATTTACCAACAATCAGCAATGGCCAATTGCTCGAGGAACTCAAAAACGAGACGCTCGATGAGGTTCTTTTTTGTCCTCTTTGTCAGACAGGATGCTTTCTAGAAGTTTTTTGAACGCCGAAATAATTTTATTGCCACGTGGCAATCACCTATGACGGCTTATATTTTTATGAATAACTGGCTAAATGCCAAAAAAAACTATAACTGCAGTCATGGCACAAAATTGAAGATTAAGTATTGGGCTTATTCAAAGGCGCACACCGCGCATCTATGTTTTTTTTCTGTCGTCGCGGGACCCAAAAATAGATGAAAGCCAAAAAATGAAATTATATAAAAATTTTGGCCTGAAAATGTAAAAAAAAACACATTTAAATGCATTTTTGGTCACTGTAAAATGCATTGAACCTAAAATATAGAAGAAAAAAAATTGGAATCGTTATGAAATTCAAGATTTTTCAGACGCATCTGCCAACGAAACTCGAGACCGCCGTATCGCTAACGGAAATGCTCGGCGAATTGCTCGAACGAATTCAGACGGCTTCAGTCGACGAGCCGACGAAACGACGATAAACCAATCATTCGGTTTTTGTTCGCCGATGAGAAGAACTTTCCATATTAGGAAAATTCCTTTTTCAAGAACGATTCTTGCCACTTTCTTTTGTTTTTTGAAGCAAATAAAAATCACAATATCGTCAATTTGTGACAATTCAAACAATTTTGAGTAGTTTTCTTAAACTTTAGCAAACAATTCAAATGTGCTACATGTGTACACTCGTTCGCGCGTCTGGCTAGCATCTGTGCTGCTCCTTTAAACTTGGTCTCGCGGGGAAATCATTAAAACATCCTCTCCCCATCGTTTAAAAGCGCATTTTTCAAAATCCTGTGAGTTGTGGTCAAAAAATATGAATAAATAAATAAGAAAAAAAATTTAAAAATTTCGGTTGAAAGTTTTTTAATTGATATTAAAGGAACATATGGCACTTACAAATTATCGCCTTTAATGGCAGTGTGAGAAAAATGGCTACCGTAATTATTTGAAGAAAAATCGTGCGACGATGTAGTTTGATTCGCAGGTTATCCGCAATACGGTACCAAAATTCCCACTGTTTAAATCGAAATTTGAATTGCCGCTTTAAAAAAAATGTGATGGTCCACGAGTCTTATGCAAGGCGCTCATTTTTTTTGTGCAATCGTAATTTCTAATAGTGTTGCAAGTTTAAAAGGTCACCCCTATAAATGGCTGTAACCACAGTTAGAATATCAAATTTCCGATTTCAAAATTGAATTCAGCACTTTAAATTACACGTGTTTGTTTTTCAATTTAAAGGCACACGCAGCCATTTTGAATATTATTAACCACTTCTCACAATAATCTCTTGGTTGAATGGTATTGAAAAAACTCAAAATTGGTATTTTGCAACCGTTTCGCATTTATAAGACCCCAAGGAAGGTTTGAAATAATCGAGACTCGACGGGGAATTAGCAGTGCACCTTTAAATGGGTTTTAAACTACATTTGAAGGTTTTCGCTCACCGATTTCGAAAAACCCTCAATCCTTTCCCAAAAAAACGTACATCGTAATTTTGATGATTTCATCGAATTGAAGGTCCCGCCCCCCTCCAGTTGACACCGACTGATCTCGTGAAAAAAAGAGAATGAAGAAAAATCTCGAATATTTTTTGAATATCCAATCGATTTTAATCTCTTCCTAGTACAAATTATCAAGAACCGAGGGGATCTTCTGGATATTCTAATGAGAAAGCAATCGCACCCCAAATTCATCTCATCCTTGCCAATATCGGAAAAATTTGATTTAGATTTCTTTCATTTCGATTTTGCTGGTTTGACATCGCATATCAAAAAACGACTTCATTCAAAAATTACATTTCTTTCATTTATTCTTAATAAAAATTTGTGATTAAAATTTTTATCACAAATCTGGAAAAAAAAAACTGAAAAATTCGCATTCTCAATCAATAATGCAAATGCGCTCCATTGTACTCGAAATTTTTTACGAGAAAAAAATTTTATTTTCACATTTAAAAAACACGTGGGTGAGTTTTTTGCAATTTCTCTCGGAAATTCTCGATTTCTTTCAGAAAATATGATATCCAGTCGATTATTGAGACCAAATATAGGTGTATTGCCGAAATTTCTAAACCGGTAATCGGTTGAAATTTTTCATCCTCAAAAAAAAAATCGAAAAATTTTGTTCATTATTTTTTTCACGCGTAGAACGTTCACTGGTCACTCGCCGACCGATATCATTTGTTCATTGCTCAGCCGGCGGCCGTCTACGACAATTTCCCAACAATTTCACATTTCATTCGGTATGTCGCCGCCGCCGACAATTTCCAAACAAGAACTTTTGTCCAATTTCGACACTTTTGTTTTCGATGCGGACGGAGTTTTATGGACGGGTAAGTAAGCTATTTTTAATGAAAAATGCGGAAAAATGGAAATTTTTCACGAAAAGTTTCACATAAATAGTGGAAACTTTAAATTTGAAATGAAAATTGACGGTTTAATTGAAATTTACATTAAATTAGAAAAAATACGAAATTTCGATCAATTTTTTTTTAGCTTTTCTATTTAAAATACTAATCCTATTGAATTCTTTCGTTCTTAGATCGAAATTTCGTGATTTTTGCGTTAAAAGTGTGAAATTTTTCCAATTTCAACGTATTCTCTAATATACCTGAAATTCGGATTTTTTTTCAAAAAAAAAAAACGAATTTTTACGAAAATTTGCCGAAAAGAATAAAAATTTTCTATGTGCTCATGTTTGCTTCGAAAATATTCATTTTGAAAAATATTTGAAACAGCAAATTCGATTATTTCAATGTTTTCCTATTTTAGGTGATATTCCGGTGCCAGGAGCCTCGGATTGGATCAATTTGCTTCTCGATGATCCAAATAAGGCTGTTTTCATCACCACCAACAATTCGACAAAAACGTTGGACCAATATATGTGAGTTTTGGCAAAAATTGCTTGAAATTTCGTTTTTTTTTGTTGGATAATTTTAATTTTCAACAATTTTTAAGCCAAAATCTCGAAAATTTATAAAATGTTGTAAATTTTTCATTCTGTCAAATTCGAAAATGAAATAAAAATGAGAATTTTTGTGATTTTCTGCTTTGAAAAATACAAAAATTTGGGAAAATTGCATTTTTTTTCGATTTTCCCAATTTTCTTGCAGGGAAAAAGTGAGAAAATGGGATTCTCGCGTCTGAATCGCTCGAATCTCATTTCGCCGGCCGTCGTTTTGACCGATTATCTGCTATCGAAGCCGGCGAAATTCAAAAACGCTCAAATCTATTTGATAGGCGTCGAGAATCTGAAAACGACGCTCGAAACCGAAGCGCAAGTCAAATGTTTCGGAACCGGACCGGACCACAAAGAGAATTACACCGAGAATGACTTCATTTTCGACATCGACGTCGGCAACAAGCCGAAAGCCGTCGTTGTCAGCTTCGATTCGCATTTTAGGTGAGATGTTTCGGCGCAAAAATCCTCAGAAATCGAAATTTCTACAAATTTGCGCCACTTTTTTTGGCTGAAAATCGAAAAATTTGCAAATTTAAGGCAATTGTTTGAGAATTTTGCGAAAATTCTTCAATTTTCGCCTTTAAAAAACATTCAATTTAAGGTCTTTTAAAAGAAAACCAAAAGAAGATGTTTGCAGTTATCCGAAACTAATGAAAGCGGCGAATTATCTAAAAGACGACGACGTCGAGCTTCTCGTCACCAACGAGGACGACACGTTTCCGGGTCCGGTGGCGGGCGTCGTTTTGCCGGAGACGGCGCCGTGGTCGCACGCGATTCAGACGGCCAGTCGGCGGACGCCGACGAGAATTTTCGGCAAACCCGAACGAGCGATGTCGGAGTTTTTGAAGAAGCGCGCCGGCGGCAAATTGGATCCCAAACGCACCGTGATGTTCGGCGATCGATTGGCGAGCGATACGCAATTCGCCAACTCGAACGGGTACGGTTTGGCGGCACACCATGCGCCTTTAAAATTTGAATTTTGTGCTCTCATATAGCCTAGTTTCGTTAATGATAGTCACTAATCGCTGCGAGATTTCCCCATGTGCCTTTAAATTGAAAAAAAAATTATGAAGTCGAAAATTTATAATGGTCGTTTCGAGATTTTCGAATTCTCTTTGTTGAATGCGCCTTTAAATTTTGAATTTTGTGCTCTCAAATAGTCGAGCTTCCGGTAGGATAATCACTAATCGTTGCGAGATTTCCTTATGCGTCTTTAAACGATTCGAAATGACTGCATGTGCCTTTAAATTAAAAAATAAATGATGAAGTCAAAAATTTATAATGATCGTTTTGTGATTTTCGAATTCTCTTTTACATATTGCTTCGACATTATTCAATGTTGAATGAACCTTTAAATTTATTAAAACGACGGTGTGATGCCCTCATGCGCCTTTAAAATTTGGGAATTTTCTTGTTGATGCCATTTCCATAACGAGATTTTTTGGAAAATCAAAATGTGTCCGCAGATGAATATTCTCAAAACTGTATACAATAGCGTATTTTTTGCAGTTTTACGAGTGTTTGGATGCAAACTGGCGTCAACACGGTGGATGATATCGAAAAAGCGCGGCGAAATGGAGAGGATTTGAAAATTCCCAACTATACGTGTCGATTTGAGGATTTTTTCAAATAATTAAATCGGTCTAGTGTTTTTCTGTGAAAAACGCGATTTTTTAGGATATTTGTTTCTTATTTTTTCTGTGAAAAACTCTATAAAATTGTGGAAAACAATATTATTTCCTAAAAAAAATAAAAATTCAACGAATATTTGAATTTCCGCCGCGCACATCGTTTTATCAATGGAGCGCACTTGTCGCACTTGTTTTGAGAATTGTCTCATTTTAGCTAAAAATTGCCTATTTTTCGTCACTTTTCCTCACATAAATTTCAAAAAAAATTTCAGAATGTCAGATGAGGCGGAATCATCAACAACACGTAGTAAAAAGTGCAAATTTTTCTGAAAATTGCCGAATTTTCAAGTATTTTTTTTCTAGACATATGGTATTCACACCGATGACTCCCGAATCATCGTTTCAATTCGCCGACCTGAACATTAAACACAAGGATCCCGAAACGTGAAAAAATAGTGCTAAAAATAGGGGAAAAATTGCAATGTTTTTAGCACATTGAATATGGTCCGACGTGCGATTCGAATGGGTTATGACTCGGTGGCGATCAATATCGATATTGGCGATATATCACAGTATCACACAGAGGCTGACATGATCTGGACGCCGGGTTGCGATTCAGAATCATTCGAGCCGCCGACGAAGAAGAAAAAGAAGCAGCAGAAGGCGGAAAATGAGCTGTCGAATGGAGTTTCGGCGTTGTTGGTGCGATTTTTAAAATTTTCTAGCAAATCTTCAATACATTCGCGATTTTAAGCTAAAAACTTGAAAATTTATTGTTTTTAAGTAAAATGATTTTCGAAATGTATGCATTTTTGTGTGTTTTAGTTTTGTTGAAAAAACTCGAGATTTTTTGAAGTAAATTCCGGAAAATCGCCAAATTTTCAAAAATTCTGACCTACATTTGCATTTTCAAAAAAAAAATATATTTATTGATTTTTTTCAAAAAAAATGACTTCCAAAATTAGCATTTTTGAGGCAAAATTTTTTAAAATTGATAATTTTATATTGGAACTACCAAAAATGCGATTTTCAGACGAGTTTTGCAAAAGATTATTCTAAATTCCGTTTTTATGCCAAAAATTTACAAATAACCTAATTTTCGGAACATTTTTTTGGCTTTTTTTTAGACGAACCTAGTTTGATGGGTGAATGTCTAAATTTTATAGAAAAAGAATTCCAAAAATGAGCATTAAAAGCACACACACACAATTTTTTTCAGAGGAAAAAGTACATTCCGTTGCCGTATTTCGTGGATCTCGCCGAATTGAATACGGTCGAGCTCGAGAAACGCGGAAAAATCTTTCGACAATTCAGTCGGCTCACATTCACCGCCAACGAGCAAATTGTGCTCAATAAGACGTTTATTCATCCAACTGTTATGGTAGGATTTACAAATTTGGTTAGGGACCATTTCAATTGGCTCGACGTCATTCGTTCTTCGCTTCGAGCTTCAAAAATTGTGGAATTTCAAAAAAAATATGATTTAAAACGTCTAATTTCGATGACTAATTGGTCTGGGGACCATCGAACATTGTCTTCATTCTAAAATGCAATTTTTCGCTGAGAAGCCATCATTCTTTAAATTTTTCAACAAAAGTTCATTGAAAATTCAAAGAAGTGGCTTTTTTTTCGTATTTTTGCAGAAATATACCAGGCTTGTCGTTTTAAAGCCGAGTATTCAAATTCGCGCGCTTAGGCCGTCGAGAATCTGCCGCGTTGCGTATGCGTCGCGGTCAGCGTCGGTTTTAAATAAAGTTGCGTAAAAAATGTAACAAATCGCGGTTTTTTGTTTAGAAATTGAAATTGGGATGATTTTTAATACGAAATGGTCCATAAATTAGAAATTTCGCGATTCCAGTAAGAAATCATTTTAAATAATTTTATAATGTAATAGTTTGGGTATAGAAATCCTTCAATATTTGATTGGGATTGAAAATGTGATAAAAATGACTCTTGAAAGAAACGATTTGACGATTAAAAGTTAAACAAATAGTTTAGAATTTGTGAATTTTTTTTCAAATTTTTAAATTAAAAATCAATTTTTGGCAAGAATTGTTGAAAATTCTTCCAATTTTTTTATTGAAATTCCTGAAATAATGGTGGATTTCTTGCAGAAATACGATTTGGTGGCGGTTCGACCCGGCGACGGATCAGTTCTTGAGACTCTTTCGCGAAAAACTGAACTATTTGATATTATTACAATCGATCGACTTGAAAATGACAAGGTTTTTCCATTTTGGTTTCATTTATTTTCTTTTTTCCACCCAAATTTAGGCGAAATGGCTGGGATATTCGAAAGTCATTGAGAGGATGAGAGGTGATGGAATCTATTATGAATTGACCTATGCCGAATGTCTGATGCCGGAGACGAGGAAGCAGGTGAGCAATGCGATAATTTTTTGCTGAAAACCTGAAAATGATCAAAATTGTCAAAAAAAATTTGGAATATGTTTAAATTTTTGCACAAAGTAGTCGAAAACATGTAGAGTTCCATTTTTTTGAATATTCATTTCGTTTGACAGAGAAAAAAATGCTTAGAAAAGAATTTGAGAAAAAAAAATTGAAATATAATTTTTTGCCGCTTTTTCTTCTTCTTTTTGACCCGTCGGGCAAAAAAAATGGCGATTTTTTCAGGCACTGTACAACGGTCGAGTTCTCCTTCGCTCGCTGAAATCTCGCCATGTGCTCATTTCGAGCGGCGCCGAGTGTATGCTCGATTTGCGCGCGCCCGTCGATGTGATGAATTTGAGCCTTTTATGGGGCGTCGAGAGCAGCGAAGCACGCAAATTCGTCTCCGGTTTGTTGGTTTCTGCAGGATTTGTCGAGAAACGACGCGCATGTAGTGCTATTGTTTGAATCAATCGATTTGATTGAACTCTGGTAAATCAAAACCAATCGTATCCGACAAAAGTCGGCTCCGAAATTAACCTTATCCGATTGGAAATTCTACGGATAAGATTGTAAAATTGTCGTATCCGATTGGTTTTTGGGGTATTTTCCTATCCGATTGGTAATTTGTCGTATCCGATTAGATTTTCTTCGAATCCGATTGGTAATTATTCGAATCCGTTTTGTTTTAATATTTCAATTCGAATCGGATTCGACAAAAAACCAATCTTATCCGTAGAATTACCAATCGGATACGAAAATACCCAAAAAAACCAATCGGATACGACAATTTTACAATCTTATCCGTAGAATTTCCAATCGGATAAGGTTGATACTAGAGCCGAATTTGGTCGAATCCGATTGGTTTTGAGTTAGCAGAGAATCAGCGCGGCGATTTTTTTTCCAATTTTTTAAAATTAATTTTCCGCATCACAATCAGCATTTCACCGAAATCGGTTTTTTTTTTTCATCCGAGAAACACCGGAAACGGAACAATTTTCGTTTTTTTTGTTTCGCCTGAGATCAAAAAATAATTTTAAGCCAATTTAATAGTAATAAGTTCATAAAATCAATTCAATTTTTTAAGAAGATAATTAAAAAAGTTTAATTCATGGATTTTTTTATTTTTTTTTTCAAACATGAATGGCCAAAAATAATGAAATGTTGAACTTACAATTTCGAACGTCCGCTTATTCGGTGCGAGACCCAGCATGTAGCAGTTTATGGTAGTATGCAATTTTTCGCAAAAGAAACCATCAACAAAAAATTGTGGGCGTGGCTAAATGCCAAAAAAAAAGCAACGGCAGTGGTCTTGACGCAAAAGTGAACGTGTAGATTTACGGGCCCAATTATAATGGTAGGTTAAAGGCGCACCGAGACCTCTTTTGGCATTTAGCCAATTTTTGCGCGGCGTCGACAAAACATAAAAATGCAATTTCGGTAGAAACTCGGATATGAGTTTCAGATTTCTGGAAAGTTGTGCTGAAAAGAAATCTGTGTAGTCGATACAGAAGTTTTTTATCCAGATTATTTGGACCGATTTCGAGAAAAATCGCCAATTTTGTGGAAAACGACCTCATTTTCTTACAACAAACTCAAAAATTTGGTTTTAACCAGGTTTCCCCCAAAATCTGCGTAGGGCATTTGAATTGAGGTTCGATTTTCGTTGCGAGACCCGACTTTTTATGAAGGTTTTGGAGAGAAAATCTAGATTTTAGAGGATTTTGAGCGATTTTTTACCAAATTCTCCACAGTAATATTATTTTTGAAAACTTTGGCGTTCGCCACGAGACCCTTCCCCCCCTTCTTCCTTTCCACTCATTTGATTGACGAAATCGAATTTACAGGATGGCCGAAGAATCTGTTGCTTCAAGCGGAATGCCGAGGCACCGAAAACGGCGATCTTCATTCGATGAAAATCGACGAGGCTGAACAATTTGGTTGGTTTTTGATGTGTTTTCTTTTCTTTTTGCGAATAAATCAAATTTAGAATCGAAGGGGCCGCCGATCGAGATTCGAATGAATAATATTCAATACGAAGCGTTGATGAAAGCGACGAAAAATGCAAACGAGATGGTAGGATTATTTTTTTTTGGTGAAAATTGGCAATTTTTGGAATCAATTTTGATTTAAAAGATCAAAAATTGCAGTTTTTTGAGATTTGATTAGAAGAAAATGGTCAAAAATTGAGAAAAATGCGATTTTTGAAATACAAATTTGGTAGATTTTTTAAATTTGCATTTTTTTTCCTATGAGAATTATGGGGGCAAAGATCATTTTAAGGGAAAACTTGACTGAAAACTTTTGCGTTATTTTTTTTTAATGAAATTTGATCGCGAGAAATTGGAATTATCGAATAATTTATAGCCGCAAATGAGATTGTCGTTGGCAAAAATAAATTGTCCATATTTGGAGCACAATTTTTTTTTAGTAAACCTCACGTTTTTTAAGCCGAAAATTTGGGACTTTTATCTTTTGGGGCAAAATTAGGCAATTTTTTGAACGAATCGAATTTTGGGTTTGGGGGAAAATTTGAATTTTTGGACAGAAATTCGCGATTTCTCTCTCTCTGTCTCTCTCGCCAAAAAAAAACAGTAATTTTTATTCAAAATTTCGACCATTTTTATGCAAATCCGACGAAAAATTTCCATTTTCGCGTTTTTCAGCTGAAATCGATCAAGGAGAAAACGAAAAACGCGGCGACGCCGAAAAATGCTTAAATTTTTGTTGGTTTTACGTTGAATTATTGTTTTGTTGAGTTGTTTTCATGAATATCGCGGTTGTCGATTTTTTAAAGGCGCATGAATGTTAGCGGAACGATGGGGTCTCATCTGGAGCCTTGAGGGGTCCCTTGTGTGCTGCCCATCGGAGATTTCTTCGTAATGGCGCATCTCTCTGTTTAAAGGCGCATGACGTTCCCTTTAGTTTTCGGGTCTCGCCGCGAACGAAATTCGAAACTTGTCAATTTTTCGCCAAAATTTCCTATGCGATTTTTTTCCCCACTAAAATCTGCCGCGCTTGTCTCGAAAGTGGGCGGAGCGTTGTGTGAGCGTGGCGGGCTCGCGGAGCAGCACAAAAAAAAAGTAATTGGTTTTGTTATATCTATCCAATTTCTCTTTTCCACTTTCGTGCTTTCCCTATTTTTATTCGCCAATATTTTTTGCCGTCGGGATTTTATCAGAAAATTGCATTTTTTTTTTCGTGGTCAGAAAAATGCGAAAAACTCAAATTTATTTTTTTTTCTCGTTTTTTTTTGACGGGCTGGTTTTCTAGACGAAATTTTCCGTTGAAAACTTTGAAAAATGGGTGTCGAGAAAAGAACGAAAGAAAGGAGAAGCTGGAGGCGAAATTAAATTGATGTCAAGAAGAAGAAGGAAAAAAAAACACGAGACGACGAGTTTCACTTTTTGCTTTTTTTTATTGCCGTTTTCGTTTCGCGGCGAGACCCGCTCGTTTAAAGGCGCATACACCCTGATTTCTGCTGCGGTATGCTTGATGTTCGCTGCAAGACCCTCAAAAGAATTTAAAGGCGCAAGCGCGTGGAAATTTGAGACATCGCCATTCGGCACCTTTTTTTGCACCAACAGAAATCCGATATTTATTGGGGGTTCAGACATTCGATTTTGCATCCGAGATTACGGTAGCAGTTGTTTTAAATGTGAATGAAAAATGCGAGGCAAAATTTCCATGAAAAGTGCAATTTTTGGATGGAAATTTTGACAAAAAAAATTTTATTGAAAGAAAATCGAAAAATTTGCTCATTTTTCGGAACAAAATTCGATTTTTTCGATTCAATCTCGCCAAAAAATCATGAGACAACGAGATTTTGTTGACAAGTTTTCGTATAAATGGGCATATATATGTATATTTTGAGAAGGAGAAGCTTCGAAGCTTTTCCCCCGAACCTCGATGTCTCATTTCTTTCTCTCTCGCTCACTTTTTCCCGTGTTTTTTTTTGCCGGCCCTTATATGCCCATTTTGGCATTCCTATTAAATATACCCGTCATTTTCCATATGTCCCCCCCCCAGTCCCTTTTTTTGTCAACCAATTTCCGCATTTTTTTTCTGTTTCTCGTTCTCATTGATGAAACAAACCGATTGCAATAATTTTTTTTCGAAATTTTAAATCAAGCGATGACGATTTTGGCGGAAAAAAACCGCGAAAAAATTTTTTGTTCGAGAAATTCCGACAAAAATCGTTGGTTTTGATTTGCTCGAAAATCGTCATTTTTCCCTTCAAAAATTATTAGTTTTTGACTTTTTTTTTTGGAGATTTTCGCAACAGAAAATGAGATTCTCGATTTTTTGCCATTTCAGTTCCTTTTTTTTTGTAGAAAAAATGGGTATTATGCGATTTTGCAAAAAATTTACATATTCTGCTTTTTTCCATTTTTTTTTCGCAATTTTTTCCCCAAACATGACAGTTTTTCCAAATTTTTGAGCAATTTTGAGATTTTTTTATTTTTTCTGGAAAAAAACCGCGAATAAAATTTTTTTAATTCCGACAAAAATTTATAAAAATTTTTTTCGCAACAAAAAATGAGATTCTCGATTTTTTTTATTTTTCTCCGATTTTTTGCACAAAAATAGCTGTTTTTGCCATTTCAGTTCATTTTTTTTTCGCAATTTTTTCCCAAAACATGACAGTTTTTCCAAATTTTTGAGCAATTTTGAGATTTTTTTTATTTTTTCTTCGAAAGAAAATATATGGCATAAGCAATATCACCGTCCGTTTTTTTTTCGTTTTTCTGTTTTCCATCGCCGCCGAATTTCGTTTAATTTGCCAATTTTCGTCAAAATACGAAGTGTCCGCAAACACGGCGACGACAAATTGCAGACTCAAAGAAAAACACGTTTGAGAAATGAAAATTCGGTAGTCTCGTATTAATCAAATTAATCGTTGAGAAAAAAATCAAAAACTTCTATCTGCGGACAATTTTCGGCCTAAAAATACCCGCAAAATTGTCGGCAGCTGGAAAATGATTAGAGAAATTCGCCATCAAAGTGATATCACATTTTCAGCTGAAAACGTGTTCGATGATTTTGCCGAATTCCGGTTGATTTTCGATGCCAAAAACGGGCCTTTGTATTTTTTTTTTTTCGTTTTTTTTTTCTTTGACGTCAGTCCTCACACAAAAACCGACCGATGCGCGCCGCGATCATCACCGAATAATTTATAAAGTGTTTCCGTTCAATTCGCCATCCGCGATTGCCTTTTATTCGCTTGATTTTTCACTTTTCTCTTTATTTTTTTTTCAACTTCTTGCGATTGTGGCGAAAACCTCGAAAATTGTCCGCAGCAATTACTAAATATTCTATAATTGGTTTCTGAAAATGGAGAAAGCCAAAAATATTCGAAACGTGTAAATTTTTTTCCTCCTTTCTTTAAAACTAACTGATTTCATATTTTTTGAATTCAATTTTAAATTCAAAAAAAACCATTCTCAATGAATAAGTGTAAATTTACTGAAAAATATATAATTGATTAAAGGAGTGTATTGCGCAAAATCAATTGGGTCTTGTGGCAATCGGATCTAATGGGCTAACATTTTATATTGAAAAATGTGAATAATTATCAATTTTCAGCTGCCGACAATTTTGCGGGTTTCCTCGAAAATTGTCCGCAGATGGAAATTCGTATGATTTTCGTTCTTCGAGATTTTCTTCCAGAAAATCTTCATTTATCTGGTAATTAATTGAAATTCGTCTCATTCTATTTATAGGAAACGCGTCTTCTTCCGATTATGAACCCCTTTATTGAAAGAGCAATTTGTATTTTGAGGTGTGTCTTTCATGAATTTGCATCTGCGGACAATTTTCAGCAATTTGTCAACCACCAATTTTTGAAGGAAATTGTCCGCAGATGGAAATTGATATAAAGTGTTGGCTTGTTTCTATTCGTCACATCGACATTTTCAATTCGCTAGAGTTGGTAGCTGAATAATTAATTAATTAATTAATTAATCACTTGGTTTGGTTATTTGCTCATTGAGCGGAAGACTCAAATACAATAGTCCCTTGAAAATTGTCCGCAGCTGGAAATTGATGTAAGCAGATTTTGTCCCATCGATTCTCGACCCGAAGCAACGACATCCAATCATTTTTAATGGTTCGTGTTGAGACCGGATTACGGTAACCTTGCCAACCCTCAGCTACCGTAATCCTAGGCTCTTGACGCTTTAAAAATTTCAACAAGGCCCATTTTAAGCACCAGACTCCTCAAAATTCATCATTCTCTTCAAAATACAGTAAAATAACGGAAATTCGTTCGTCTGCCATCCATCAAACTTCATTTGTCGTTGTTTTTTTTTTCTAGCGAACACACCCACACAACAAAAAATGCGAATGACGTCTCCATTCCATCATCCGTTTTTTTTGGCCATCAAATTTACGAGTTTTCGCTTTCTTTCCACACATTCGCATTTTTGGCTTCTATTCACAATCACGTGGAATTGTCCGCAGACGTGCGAGATGATAATGGCCAGCGGTCGGACAGAAAGTCCCCAAACTTGCAAATTACTCGCAGAGAAGTCCTCGTATCGATCCGATTCTCATATCAATTCCCATCTGCGGACAAATTTCGGCATTTCGGCAAACATATCACCCTTTATGAGAATAATGACAATACTTGAGAATTTTATATGCCGAATCCCATCTGTGGACAATTTTCTTCAAAATTGTATTTGGGTGAAAATTGTCCGCAGATGGAAATATACATAATCTTCGATGTCTGTCAAAAAGATTTTTGAGCACCTCATTTTTAATTGAAAAAAATAATTGGCTCAACGCTCAATTATGTCGGAAATTTATTGAGATTCGCCTCATTTTATGAAGAATTTCGCTCTGATTCCGAATATGACTTCTAAAATTTCGAATTCTCATGATTTTGCAAAGTCAAAGTTTCATTTTTTTGCAGGAGAAATGTTCGCGATTTCGAACAACGGAATTTTGCGCGACTCGCTCGCCGGCATCCTTCAGCTGCCCGCCGAACGCGTTTATGCCGAATATCAGCCACTTCCTTTTACAGGTATCCCATTTTTGGCCACGCAAATCAAGTTTTCAGCTTCAAATTACCAGAAAATTGATAGATTTTGTGGAAAAAAAATCACGCATTTTTCTCCTAATGCATTTTTGGAACTTTTTTAAAAATCAATTTCTATGTTTTTTTTGTAGAAATTTTAAAAAATACCTCATTCAAAATATTTAAATACGAAAAACCAATCAGAAAACACTTAAATATGTTGAAAAATCGAAAAAATCTTTAGAGAACGTTTGGATATTAAAATGTATTACTGTAATTTAAAGGCGCATTTAGTTATTTTCAAAGGGTCTCTTGACGACAACTACTGTAATTTTGGCAAATTATATTTTAAACGCATTTAGTTTTTCCTTAAATTTTTATTTTTTCTAACATCTTGCAAATTTTGAGGTCTCGCTGCAAAAATCCAATTTCCGGCATAATTTGATTTGAAATTTTATTAGTATTTTAGCCAAAAATCATTTTTTTTGCGTAATTTCGCCCAATTCCGATAACTTTTTGCCACTTTTTCACTCCTCGGGTAAATCGAATAAAATATTTTGAGATTCATTGAGAAACAAACGTGTCTCTATAATAATTTAGATTTTTCTCAATCAACTTTAGAAATTATTATAAGATTTTAGAATTTATTGAGATAATTTAGAATTTGCTCAATAAATTTTTAGAAAATCTTATAAGACTTTAAAAAGTATTTTAAAGTTTAGCGATTCTCAATAAGTTTTATAAAGTATCAATAAAATTTAGAATTTCTCAAAATATGTTAGAATTTATTATTGAATATTTGATTCTCAAAATATTTTATTTGATTTGCCTGAGTCGTTTCTGTTTCAAGCATTTCTTTTTATTTAATAATAAATCAACTTGCAGGCCACATCGTCGTGGGAATCGAGGATCTCCGCGATGCGAATCTGCGTTTTTCGATTCGCTATTTTTTGGCGAACGTCGAGAAAAGCATTCAGCTTTTCATAGTGAAACGCGATTGGAATGAGCACGAGGAGAAGTTCATCGACGATGTTGGCGAAAATCAATTTCGTTTCAACAACTTTTCAAGTTCAGGTCGTCAAAACCGAGTATCGCCGCGCCTACGAGCTGAATCAAGCGGCCATTGACCGCGTCAAGTACTTTTCGACAATTTAATCGAATTCCGCCCTATTGTTTTGCAGCAAACTGCCGGAAAATGATTGGAAATCGTTGAGAATTGAGCAACTCATCAAGTGGCGCACGATTCCTTCAATCAGCTACACACTACTCGTTCTTGACGAGAATCTCAAAGTCTCACCAAAAAAATCTTCGCTTTTTTTTTATTGGGACCATTTAAACACTCAATTAATTTTTTTGCAGGCGAAAATCGACGCGGTCGCCAGAATCACGCCGTGCGCAATTTCCGATGACGATGAGACGCTTTCCAATAAGCCGCCTGTAAGGACCACCATTTCCAAGAAAAATTTGCGATAAACTATTTTTTTTTCTTGAAATTAAAAATAATTTTTGAAAACTTGCGAATTTTTCTCAAATTTGAAACAATTTTGATTGAAAGAAAATTGGTAAAAATGACATTTAATTATACAATTTTCTGAAAAATTATATGTAATGAAATATATGAATTTGGAGGTACTCCACTGGACGGCGGATCCATTGGAAGGCGAAGTTCAATTCATCATTCAAATCTCGTTCCCATTGGCGGGACCCGATGAGTCGACGTTCCGCGAGATTTGCCGCTCGCTCAAACCGCACGTCGAAACGACATACGAATGGACCGGCGGAATGTTGGTGACCAGCGATCCGGTCCGATTGCACGTTCAGCGTCTCTCCGACACCGTCATCGAGTTCGCCGCGCGCATTTGCGTCGATGAGCTCGAAGGCGATGAAGCCGATTTTCCGATGCGATTCGTTTGGCCGTATTTGGCGGTCGGTTTGAAGCAGGCGATTCAGAGCATTGCTGATCATCCGCACATGCAATATTCGGTACGGGGGCAAACCACTCAAAAACTGGAATTCAACAGAGAAAATGTTTCGAAAAACGAGAGAATTTCAATATTTTTCTATGAGAAATGCAATTGTTTCTTTATTTTCAGCATTTTTTTCAAGAGAAAATTGGAATCGTCAATTTTCAGTTGCAAATCTATTATTTCAGATCTCGTTTATCCCATACGGCAACATTTTCTACCACGAAAAGAATGTGGGCGCTCGAGTGTTTGATGCGACCGTCTTCACAAGCACCGCACTTCAATATAATAAGGTACATATTTTATTTGTTCAATTTTTACTATTCTTCCAAAAAACTAACATTGAAAATTTCAATATTTTGGAAGAATCTCAAAAATTCCAATATTTGCATTCTTCATCGCTCCAGGTCGGATTCCTCCTCAACGGCGTCGTTCATCACGTCGACATCTCGCATGTGTTTCCCGACGGCGTCTATCCGTCGCTCGCCCGCCTGCTCGCCATGAATCCGCCGTCGCCTCGTCTCTCTCGTCCCGAATCGGTCGTCGAGTCGCCGTCGCTCATCTCCGAACCGCCGACGCCGGGAAGTCTTCAGGTGACGCACAATCGCGGCCGTCGCGTTTCGTTCGGCACCATCAAACTGATGTCGGATCAGCCGACGTCGCCCGAAGTGCCGATAGTGAACGACGAGAAGGCGAACGGCAAAGTCGATGAATATATCGATCGGATGCTGAAGCAGACGATCGATCAACTAGCTGTATGAATCAATTTCTCAACAATCCATATATACATATGATAATCAATACCATATACATACATATTTATTTATTCGATTTGAAATAAATTGAAAAATGCGAATTTTTCGCTGAAAATCGAAAATATTTTTAAGAATTTGGAAAAAATGGGAATTTTTCGTGAAATTTTACTCAAAATTTTGAAAACATTCTTTGCGAAAAAAAAATCAAATTCAACGAAAATCACATGATTAAAGTTCACACAAAATTATCAAAAAAATTAATTTTCAACTATTTATGCAAAAATTAAAAAGGGTGCAATAAATAAATAAATAAAAATAATTATACAACAGCCGAAATGACAAGATCGGCGACGACGGGTTCAGTTGATCTGTAAAAACAAAAAATGAAGATAATTTCAGATTTCTCTTTTTAAGCAATTATTGAAAAATTTCAAACATACTCAACGAAAAAATTTTTTTAGTTTAAAATTAAACCATTGAATTTTTGGGGACATAAATTACAAATTTTGAGACAAAAACTATAAATTTTTCATTCAATCAATCAAAATTTCGCCTAAAAATGCTTAAATCGGCCAAAATTTTAATTGCCCGTTTCAAAATTCTTTAAAAATTGCAAAATTTTTAATTCACGCATTATATTTTAATTAAAAACACATCTCACCGAATCACAATATTCATATTAATCGAGTTATCGCTTGGATCGATTGCAATCGTGGCTTTCGCGAGAACCTAAAAATTCGGTATTCGAAAAGAACGAAAGAAACGCCGAAAAACGAAATGAAAACCTCAAATCCGCCGCGGAATATTCCCGAAAATAATACAGTATGCTGAGTTTTTCCGTCCGGGACCCGATCGGACCTCTCGCAAGGCACCAAGCCGAGAATCTCGGAGATCTTCTTGACCGCTTCGGGGATGTTGTCGACCGTCGACAGCTGGAATGTCTCTTCCCTCGTCGATTCGTCGCCGATCGCCTCCCAACCGGCGGCGAACGCCGTTTTCGCGATGCCCTGAATCGAGTCCGACACATTGATGTCGAATTCTTCCAGCTGCAAAAAAATCGCATTTTTTTTTCAAATAGTTTTTCTAACAATTTTTAATTTTAAAAATATTGAAATTTATGGGGAAAATTCGAAAAGCCGATTATTTTTCGGCAATGTCTTGCATTTTTCTTAAATCTTCTAATCACAGCATTTTTCAAATCAAAATTTAAAGGCGCATACCACATAATTCTGATCATAAGTGTCATCAGAATCGGGCTCTCCCGTCGTCGGATCGACATCCATGACGGCGAATTTGAGCATCGCCTGAATCGAGCCCGAGATTGCGCCAGAATCCGGGAAATCCATGATGATGTAGACGGATTTCACCTCGCCATACGGCAATCGATCAATCTTCATCACCTCCTTCGGCTCCCAATCGTTTTCGGGGTCGTCGAGACCAACGGAGACGTCGAGAAGCAGCTGATCATTCATCGTATTCTTGCATTCAAACTGAACACAAAAAATTGGAAATTTTCGAGAGGAAAATGCGCATTTCTCTTGAGAAACACACATCAATTCAACAATGAAAACGAAAAGCTGAAACCTGCAAAACGATGGCATTGGCGAAGACGTGCTTGATGAGGTGCACAGTGTATTCGGCAATCGATTCGGTCAACGCAATCCGAACCGACGACTTGAACACGGGTCCGAGAGGGGCGAATTGAGGAGAAGCTGCGAACTGGGCCGCATATGGCTCGACCTTGGCCGGTTTCGGCTTCTCGTCGGGCTCGGCGAGCACCGGCTGACGTTGGTCGGGTTGCGAGAGGGCCTGCGTCGAGACGGGCACCACACGAACGTCGAACGGCAGCGAGTAGTCGCCGGCACGCAAATAATCGAGAATCGTGCGTTCGAGGCCAGAAGGAGACACCTAATATGGGCAATCAAATGCAGCACATCGAATCAAGTGTTCGATTACCTGAAGTCCGTTGAGAATGAAATTGTGAATGAGCTTCTCATCGCCGTCGGTCAGCATCTTCAAGTAGAATGTCGCGCGATCTCGAACCTGAAAATCGATTTTTATGATGAATTCTGATCTTTTTGGAAAACTCAAAAAAAAATACATTTTAGAATTAGCAGTTTTGATGGAATTTCGATGTTCCTGGAAAAAAACCTCTAGAAGTTTTGAATTATTTCGGATATTTTAAATTTTCACAATTATTGAACAACATTTTTAAAAACCCAAATTTTTTAATGAAAAAAAAGTGACCTCATCATCAGAATCCAAAAGACATCGCCTTAGAAGGACCATAATCGAATTGCGCAAATCGACGCATTGTGCTCCAAATTTGGCGAGCGCGGTGACAGCCGCGGCGCGCACTTTGGTGCTCTCGAGAATGACGCGGTTGTAGATGAATCGAATGTAGGTGCTCGGATTGGCCGTCTTCGGCGCCTCGCGTCCCAACAAATGGAGCACGCGTGTCGACAGATTGTCGTGCTCGCAGTCCTCGATGAATTCGCACAGGTGCGCGAGACCCGCCGTCTTCGCCTCGGCGTTCTCTTCGATGATCGCGATGATCGTCTCGACGATCGCCTTCTTATATTCATAGCTGCCGTCGTTGCGGAGCATTTTCGCCAAGAACGGCATCATGACCGCGTGTTTGCGCGGATACCGATGGCACAGCGAGCGGATCGCGTCGACGACGACAATCTTGAACTCGTCGGAGATCTCGTTCACGAATCCGCTGATCTGCTGCATGAGACGCTCGACGCTCGATTCGGCGCCGGTCTTGAGAAGGGTCGTGATGGCGAGGGTGGCGATGGATCTGCAACGATTAATCGGAGATTCGCGAGAATCGAATCACAAGGCGAATACCGATTCGAGTCGGTGATCAGCTTCTCGAGATCCACATTGCAGCTCATCACGGCGTTCGGATGACTCATCGCAACCTTGTTCAACGTTCGAACAGCGGCGAAACGAAGTGCCGCTTTTGGAGACGAGCAGAATAGTTGGAGTACCGAAATGGCCGGTTGAAGTTCGCTTCTGAATCACACAATATATCTGATCAATCTGAATGCGGCTTCTCTCAAATCTTACGGTGTCGTATGCGGAAGAGTGACAATCGCACTAGCGGCCTCATAAACGACCATCTCGCTCTTGTGACGAAGGCACGATTCGATGAAGGTGAACATGGACGAATCGGGAGTGTCGTCGTCGACGAGGCATCTCGTCGCGATGCGGATCAAATAGCACACCGCATACGGGCTTCGGAGCGCGTTCTTGCTGAACTTGTGGACGAGCTTGTTGACGGCGAGCCGGTCGTTCGAACGGATATGGTACAAGAGGCCGAGCGCGTGGTACTGCACCATAAGGTTGTCGGAGGAGACGGCTTCTTGGACCTCGTTCGCCCAGCGACGGACCACTTCGGCCGATTTGCGCATCAGATGCGTCGACGAGACGATCGCCGCCGACGCGACGGCGCCATTCCTGTCGACGATCGCCTGCTTCATGTAGCGCTCGATCGTCTGCAGCATTCCGATGTCGGTGATGCGGCAGAGCGCGCGAATCGACGCCGGCCGGTAGACGTCCTCTCTTCCGGTCATGTCCTTCGTCAGACTGCTCGTCACGATGATCACGTCGTCGGAGATGTTCGACAGCTCCTTCACCACGATGTAGACGAGTCGTCGCAAATTCGCATCCTTGCTTTGCCACAGCTTCGTCACCGCGAAGAACGCTTCAGTCGCTTCAGTCCGACCGATTTGCTCACCTAAATAGCTTATTAATTGCCGTTAATTGGTCACTAATTACCCTGTTGTATGATATAAATGAGTTTTGTCAGAATCAGACTGCACTTTCTCGCGTTGATCGGCGTTTCGTTGAATGCGCGAGCATCCTGGAGCACTGACGTCTTGTCGAGGTGAGCATACACATTCCCGCTCGCCTCCTCGTCCTTCTTATCGCGCTTCATCCCTTTTGCTGAAAATTTCAACCATTGTTCTCATTGGAAAATTCAAAAAGCTTCCACAAACAAAACAACACGACACCTATTATACCTTTCGACATGTTAATTACACCTAAAAATACCATTTAATTTATTTTTGAAAATGAGAAAAAAACGAAATGCGTGACAAAAAAGAAAAATAAGAAACTCAATGTTATCAATTCTGAAAAATATGAATTCTTCAAAAAGCCAAAATGTCTTCTTCCTACTCGAAAAAGGCGATTAATGGTGCAATACAGAGAAATTAATTTTTAAAAATTAATGAAGATTCAATGTTTTCTTTTTTATTTCCTCTGCAGTGATCCTTGTCGACGATTCCGAACAATTAATGTTAAAATAATTTCACGAGTTTTTTTTTTAAATAAATTAATGCATTATATATATATATATATATATACTATAAAAGAGCAGAAAATATATTATTTTTTATATTATTAAATAAGGGCTAGTACGACATATAATAAAAAAAATAATAATAATTCAAAGACAATAAGAAATGAGGATCCGACGAGAATTGCAACGTGTATTCCTAGTCCGCAATTGTGCCGTCAGGTCACACGCATTGTCCGCAATTGCACACCGTACAGCAAACAAGAATGCGATTTTTTCTCTAAAAAACGCATTTCGAAAAAAAAATAATAAGCTCAGTTTCTTAGAAAACGGCGAAATTCCACGAAATTGCGTATCTATAAGGAATTTTGGTTAGTAAACTCAAAAAAATTGCAGAATATATTGAAAAAACGACGTGAAAGTATAGCATTTTAAATTTTTTGTCACTTAATAAATTTTTATCTTGGACAATTCCTGAATTTTCCAAATTTCCTTGAAATTATTTTTTTGCGTTTAAATAATTCAAAGTTTTCGCTATTTTTTAAAATTTTGTTTATTTTTGAAACATTTTGCGGCAAAAATCATGTAAATTTTAATTTTCTTTTTCCTTCAGAAGAAATCTTTATTCTAACTAAAATCGAAATTTTTCCAAAAAATTGGCTTGGTTTCAGATTTAAAAAAAAAACTGCCAAAGTCTGTAATTTTCCAGAATATAATCAATACTTTTAACGGTTTTTAAATAAAACTAATTTTGTGCATAATTTAATCTCAATTTTTTGAAAATTGCCAAAGTTCTTCAAAAGAACAAAAATCGTTCATTCTTCTCAACAAAAAATGCCAAAAAAAAATTGTAAAAATTTCATTTAAAAGCAATAATTTTGCGAAAATCGCTCGGTATCATGTTAAGCTGACATCCGGACGGGCTCAACGGACCATTCGGACAGTTCATGTTGGCGATTTCATGCTTCAGATGGAGCTGGAGCAGCGATGGATCGGCCGGAGTGATGGGACCTCGCCGCGGTGTCGAGATGATCGGCGTCGGCGGCGGCGCTTCATCGTTGTCGCGTCGCTCTTGTTGGCCAATTCTCACGTTTCCAACAATTTCCGGCGACGATTTCGTGATTTCGACGAATCCCGACGGCCGATGATGCGATAATGGCGACGCGGCGACTTTGAGCATCTGAATGTCTTCAATTATAATTTCAATTCAAAAAAAAAATCAGCGAAAATTCAATTTTTCAGTGATTTCGAGTGAAATTCTCAAAAAAAAACCACAATTTTTGAATTTTATAAAAATAATTTTGGCATTTTTGTGAAGAAATTTGACGAAAACTAAAAAATTGTCAATTTTCCAATGCTTTAATACCAAGCAACTCACAAAATCTCGCGAATATTCAATTTTCATGAGCATTTGTCCATTTTCGAGGCTTTTATGATAGACAATCTCGCCGCCTTCTGGAATTGCGAGTCGATCGCCGGCCTGAAATCACTTCGAGACCTCTGCTAACTCAAAACCGGTTGGTGTGATTTGTCGGATATGATTCGAATTGGAAAATTAAACCAAATTGGATTCGAAAAATCCAATCGGATCCAAAAATCCAATCGGATCCGATTGATTTTGAGTTGCCAGAGAACCCCGAATTCCGTTGGTGGTTTTCAATACAAAAAAGAAACTCACTTGGACTTTGCAAATTTTCGACGGCGTCGCAATTTTCGCACCTTCTCTCATTGTCGTCGCGCGATTTTTTCGAATATTTCGAGATGTAACAAGTTTTGAATGATGATAAATGAAGAAATGAGCACATCAAGCCACATGTTTCACGTAAAAAATGTTCATTTTTTGGCGATTTTCTTCAATTTTTTTGCATCTCGAAATTTCACATATTTAATGAAATATTAATAAATTTATTATCAGCGTTAAACGAAATTTTAAAAAAATTATAGGTAATGCGCCAATGCGTTTCGAAAATTAAGCAAGACTGCGTACATTACGTTATACTATACGCGCATTTAATATTCAGTTAATTAATTTAAATTTCCCGCCCAATCGTTTGACGCCGACAATATTGTACTAAATTTTTTAAATAATTTTTAACAAAAAATGTAAAAGAAAAGAAAATGGAATCAGAAAATTCTACGTGGCAAATTTTAGATCAAAAGTCAATATAAAATCGATTTAAAAAATAAAATTTCTTGTCAAAAATATTTTTTAAATTCAGTGTTGTCAAAATGCGATGCTTTCTGACAAAGATGCTTCAAAATACCCAAAAAAAATGCGAAATCCTTTTGGAATATTTCAAAAATTTCGACTTTATTGAGGTTTTTTATGACAATTTATTTTAAAACAATTTTTAAAACCCGTTCATCGAATATGATAAAATCACAGGAACTCTTTGAAAATCAATTTTTTGGTTAAAGTGTAGGCGAGTTTGAGTGTCGGGACCACAATTGGCAAGACCAACGGAATAATGACGGCTGTTCGTTGGTCCATTGGGAAATACAAAAGGGACAAGAGCGAATGGTCCGAATTGGCACTGTCAGCGAGTTGACGAGCTTGGAGAAGCTGAAAAAGAAAACCAAAAATTCTCTTCTTTCAACATTTTTTCACTTTAATTTTACTAAAAATCTCCAATTTTTTTTGCTCAAAAACTTCAAAAACAAAAAAAAATTGTGAAAAGACTAGCTAAATTTTGGGTGAAATTGCGACAAATAAATTCAGAGTTCAAGATTTTCAGCACATTTTCAGTTTGTTTGGCAAAAATTAAAAAAAAAAACCTTGTCAAAATTCAAAGCTTTTCCTTTCTGAAGCCCCTCGTCGAGCAATTTGACGGCCATCGTCGCCTTCGCGGCCACCTCGTCATTGATCACAATGTTCGATATCTTCTTCGTCATCTCATCGAGAGCCCGAATCGCGCTCGCGGCTCGCATCGCGTTGTCGACGGCGGCTCGTAGGCGAGCTCGCGCGATCTCCCAATGGCACACGGCGACCGGCGGCCGCCGCCAGCCGGGCATCAATTCGGCGTCCATTCCCATTTGAACGCGAAATGCGGCGATCGCTCGCGATTCGGTCTGCGCGTTTCGGCCGAGTATCGCTCCCCACGCGGCCACCGCGAAGCCCGTCGTGTCTTCACCCTGAAAGTCAAAAACACTGTTTGATGAGAAAAAAAATCGGGTATGTTTAAATCGCAACAAACGCGCTCTACCGAATTTTTTAAAAGATTTTTTAAAGACGCATAAGTCAAACGACTTGACGAAATTTAAAAAATAATCGGCTATGTGCCAAGGCGTCTCGAGGCAGCGAGAAGTACGCCAGATTGCGTACATTGCATTATATCGTACGCGCATTTAATATTCAGTCAACGAAAAATTTAAATCTACACCGATTTCGCGAATTTGACGGCTCCACCTCCCTTTAACTATTTGACGCCGAAATTAAATTGAAAACATTGCTCATATTTGTGCTTCATCGAAATAAAACTAGAGTATACCCCTTTAAACGGCAAGAATGCCCTAAGTGAGCAAACGCGCTCTACCGAACATTGCTTACCATATGATCTAATAGGACGACGGGCTCGGCGGTTTCGAGCACAACGAATCGAAGGACGGCTCCAGACGCCAATGTGGTTTGTAGTCGACGATCGACCTTCTTGATGAGCTCCTCGCGAGCTTCTTGCGTCAACGTCCATCGATCCTGAACGTCTTTGACGAGCAATGAGCGCGTCACGTCGAAATCCCAAAGATGCTCCGAGGTGACTTGAACGCGTGTGACGGGCGCGACGAGTCGGCCGAATCGTCGCAACGCGTCGGCCGTCTTTTTCTGGGCGTCGAGCGGCTCGGTCGTCGGCGACGAATTCTCGTGCACATGGATCACTTGGATGTGATAGTCGGTGGCCAATGGCGCCGAATCCCAAACGAGGCGCTTCTGAAAAAAAAACACATTTGTTTTACTATATATTTGGTTTAAAAGCTGAAAAATTCGAAGAAGAACATGTCTGATAGGGTTGAACGGTATTATGATTTTTCCTCCCCAAATAACGGAACCGGAAACGGAAAAACAATTTTAAAAAAACGGAAAGCAACCCTGATGTCTTCGTGAAATTGTGAAATTTTTTTGAGAAAGAATGGTCCAAAAAATTGCTGAAATTTTAATTTCTAAAAATCGAAAAAAAAAAACGAAGCGATTTTTGGCGATTTTTTTCAGTTTTTCTAAAATTTTTCATTATTTTTCAACAATCAATTTTTTTTTCAATTATTCGATTAAAAATTTCTAACTTTTCTCGAAATTTTGCCAAAAATTCAATTTTTTTCCCGATTTTTCGCAATTTTTTTCAACTTGTCCTGTAAATGAATTTTTTTCTTTTGAGCTTTTTCCAAAAACCTTCAAATTTCTTTCAAAACGGCCGATTTTTTTTTAAACAAAAATGCTGACAATTAAATTATTCAAGCTTTATGAAAACGTTTTTACAAAAAATTTCGATTCTTACCCAAAATTTCAAATTTTCTTGAATAATTCACGATTTTTTCCACAAAAATTCGACAATTCGAAATTTCCAAAAAATAAAGGTTGTCTTTTTTCATATTTTTTCGATTTTTAGCAATTTTTTCAAAGAATTTTTCTAAAAATTCAACACTTTTTTTTCGATTTTCTTCAGAAATTTTCAAATTTCTTTAAGAATTCGCGATTTTTCTCCCGAGGTAGTGAAAATTTCGTCAAAAAATTCTACAATTCGAAATTTCCGATAAAAAAAAAGTTATTTTTTTTTCATATTTTTTCGATTTCTAGCAATTTTTTCAATAAATTGTCTCAATTTTCTCCAGAAATTTTCAAATTTCCTAAAAAAAATCGAAAAGCGGAAATTTTCGCCAAAAATTCCACAATTCGAGATTTCCAAAAAAACAATTTTTTCATGTTTTTTAAAAAATTTTTTAAAATTTCAAAAATTTCCCCATTTTTTCTCCAAAATTTTCACATTTTCATAAAAATGGGCGATTTTTTTCCTGCCAAAAATTCGGATTCCACGAAAAAAAAATTTTTCAAACCCCAACCTGATGCGACAACGGCAACGTGGCAATCTGCCACGGCGGCATTCGCTCCCTCAAATCGCGTTTGACAATCGAATTCAAATGCGGACCATCGATGAGAATCTCCCAAATCAGGTCCGTCGTTCGACTCGAGCACTTCGACGCCTCATCGTTCGACCATTGCACGAAATTCCATCGTCCGATTCCCAAGCGGACCTTCGTCGCCGAGAAATCCGACCATTCCTTCGATGGGACCAAGGCGATGCGGACCACAAAGTGCTCGGTGTTCACTTGAAGGTCATGATCGTTCTCGAGCTCATCGAATCGACGGGTTCCGATCGATTCGATCGCGAAATCGAATTCCAATGGCGATTTTACCTCCTTCTCGGACAAATTTTGTCTTATTTGGACCATTAGGTCCGAAATTAATGGACTCAGCTCGTCGCTGGTGCTCGCCAGAATGATTCTGAAGCAAATATCAAGCATTTCAGCAAATGCCCAAATTTGGCGATTTTTGCACAGAAAAAATTGTGGAAATTCAGATTTTTCAAGAAATTTCAATTTTTAGACAAAAAATTTAGAAAATTTCCAGTTTTTACTAGAAAAAATCACACTTTTTGCAGAATATAATGAATTTCAGCGAATTTCGGCGAAAATATCTCAATGCTTTTTTGAATAAAAATGACCAAATATGGGATTTTCATATCAAAAATTTGCAGATTTTTGTGATTTTTGGAAAAAACCTAGGCAAAAAATGCAAATGCATTCAAATTTGAAAAAAATCGTCAGAGTTTGACAAATTTTCGCCAATTATTTTATTTTGTCGTTTAGAATTTGTCAAAAATCGAATATTTTGCAAAAAAAATGAAAAAATTTGTTGGAAAACACTAATTTTTCTTAAAATTTTCGATTATTTCAGAAAGAGCAACAATTTTCGTTTTTTTTCCATCAAAACTCACTTGACAGGCACCGTCAACGATCGATTCGGCGATAGTGTGGGAAACGGCGCCCGGTATACGGTAGTCGTGTAATACCACATCGGGGTTCCCACCACGAAAACCACAAACAAGAAGGCGCACGTGGCGGCGAGTTTAAATCGACGCTCGGCTTTCACAAATCTCTTAAACGATTCCTAAAAATGACGGAAATTCTTTAGAAAAAATCGGTTTTTTTGAATTAATTGGAAAAATTCGTTTTTTTTTTCACAAAAATCGTCGAAAAACTCAAATTTTGCGAAATTTGTTGAAAAAAAAATCACAAGTTTTTGAGATTTCCTCAATTTTGTCATTTCAAATAAAAAAAATCAAAAATCCCACAAAAAAATCCAACATTTTTCAAATTATTCCGAAAATTTACGGGTTTCACATCAAAATTAGCAGAGAACTTCATATTTCTAAAAATCTTTCAAACAATTTTGACGATAATTTGAAAAAATCGCAAAAATCATAAAGAACACCTATCGATTTTTAATAATTATTTCATTTTTTTTTTCAAAAATTATGACAAAATCGATTTTTTTAAAAGGATTTTTCGAGAAAAGAAAACGCAAAATTACGAATTTTTTCAGTTGAGAAACAAAAATCCCAAAAAAATTGCAATTTTAAAAAATTTCAAAATATTCCAATGTTTCGCTTACACTAATCTCCTCCTCTTCCTCTTTTTGCTCTTCTCGTCCCAACAAAAAATCGAGAAGCCGCTTAAAAACGGGCGGCGTCGTTCCCATCTGAATTCCATTCGAAATTTTCATGGAGAGCAAGCAAAAAAATAAAACAAACAACCAGATAAAGAAAAAAGTCGCAAAACTCATATTATTATGCACAAAATTGTGAAAAAATCGCATTAAATCGTCATTGTTGTTGTGATCAAATTAAAAATTGGAAAAATACCAGTAAAATCGCCAAAAAAATCATAAAATGAAAGGCAAGACATCGAAAAAAATGTACAAAGTGATGAGAAAATCGAGGTAAAATTAGGCAAAAATCACATTTTTGTGGCTCGTTTCACTCGAATTCCCAAAATAAATTATTGAATCGATCAATGCGTGTAATACCATTTGGCCCGTTGCGCGAAAATGTCACTTTTCAAGTTTTGAGCGAAACAAATGCCGAGAATCTGAAAAAATCGATGAATTTCGATGGGAAAACGCTCAAAAAAACGTGCAAAATTCGAGAAATTTCGATATTGCATTGGAAAAACTGAAAAATGAGCAATTTTTTTTAGAAAGGTACAATTTTTGAGTGAACTTTCTCAGAATTTCATTCAATTTGAAAAAATTCGAAAGCGATTTTTGGCATTGATAGAAACATTCCAAAATTCGCTAATTTTTGCTATAAAAATTTAATTTGAATATTTTTTTGCAGAAAAATCCCAAAAAACGAGTCGATTTTCTCAAAAATGCCATCATTTTTTCATTTATTTTGGGAAAATCTCAAAAATTCAAACGAATCCCGATTCTTTTTCAATCTTTTCGAAAATTTCGCTGAAAAAAAGCAGTATGAAGAAATTCTAAAAAATAATCTGTAATCATTCGGCAAATTTTCAAGCTTTTCCACCAGAAAATTGCAATTTCTCATCAACAAGAAAAAAGCCCAATATTCCAAAAAACTTAATTACCTGTATAATTGCGACAATCACCATGATAATCATCACAATGAATATGTTGTTAGTAAGCCATAATTGTAATTTGGGCAGACATCCTTCGGTATAAATCGAATCGATTTGGGCGAGAACCCGTTGAGAAGCCAAACGCGCCGTCATTTGATTATTACTATCAGTCTGAAAAAAATGTCAATTTTTTAATAAAGAATTGGGTAAATTTTTGAAAAAAAAAACTTTGAAAATTTCATTAAAATCAAAATTTTCGAGAATTTTCAACAAAAAAATTGACTGTTCGAGGGAAATCTCAAAAAAATTGAAAATATCAGCAATTTTGGACAAATTCAAAAATTTTCTTTCGAAATTAACAAAAAAAAAACGTCGATGACCTTGAGTCGAACACCGTGTCCGCAATAGAAATTCTTGAACGACACTTCGCTGCTGTTGACGCAACACGAGAACGGCACTCCGCCGGCTTCTGGAGACGCGACGTCGCGAGCGGCAATCGAGAAGTACGTGTTGCGATCCCAATCGTCGGCGCCGTTGATTCCGCAACATTTCCAGTTCTCCTGCATCGTGTCGATCAGCACTTGAAGGTCGGGATCATCGCGATAGCCGACAATCTGCAAAATTAAATTTAATTGAGATTTCTCGTCGCGAGACCAGATGGTGTCGATTTACGAGAGCGAATTTTTCATTTGAATCAATGCGATCGCTTTCATTTGAAACCCCAATTTCGTTGGGAGCTTATACTTAGAGCTAGTAAATCTACAATCATGGATGTCGATTTACAAATGCCATGCGATCGCTTCAAGACCAAACCTCCCCCCCCCTTGCCGTAAATCGACACCAATCACTTCTAAGTTTCGATATACTAACAATCAACGTCATGAATGAAACGAGAAATCAACGAACCACATCATTGAGTAGATTTCTCACATATGTGTCGAGTTGGTCTCGACACGCGTACGCGAATCCCGCCGCGGCAAGTTCGGCAATCAGCAACAAACCGAGAAGTGTCGAGTAGAAGGTGAGGAACGAGGTGTTCTCGCGCAACGAGCCGACGCATCCGCTGAATCCTGCAGAAAAAAAACGATAATTTTTTGAAAATCGAATAGAATTAGATTATTTAAGGACCATTGCAGCAAAAAAATGGAAAATGATTATATTTTTTTTTCATTTTTTAAAATTTGTTTCTATCAAAAATGGATACATTTTTTCTGATATCAGAAATTGCGAATATTTCAATTTTTTTTAGCTTCATCAAAATCTGCATTTTTTAAATTCAAAGCCAAAATTGTGAATATTCGTTTCTGTCATTTTCAATTAAATTTTTGCAATTTTTTTTTGCATTTTCTTTTCGAAATCCAAATATTTGATTTTTACATTTTGAACAAAAAATTATTTTCGTTTTAGGACGCGCAATTTTTAATTTTAAAAAGAGAACTTTTGATTACCTATGAGAAACGTCAGGGATCCAACAACAATCACCGACCACGTCGGGTCGAGGTACAATTTCGATGCCTGAAAAAAAAACCGAGCAAGTTTTCAAGCAAATTCAAAGTTCTTCAGAATTTACCTTATTCAGATGACTATAAATATTATTTTTCTCGATTTGCGCCCAAATTCCAACCAATAATAATGCAGTTCCTGTAAATTAGCAAAAAACTGTCGAAATTTGGTTTAGGAAAACTGACCTAAAATGAAGAATATCACATTGAATCCGAACACCGAGTATTTCACACAGCAGCTGATCTCCGATTCGCCGCCAGCGCCCGGCGCGTACCGGATTTGCTGGAAAAGAAAAATCATTCAAAAATTGAGACTTTGACAAAAACAGTGTATCCCATTCGAGTGTTTTTATTCGAAAAAAAAAGAATTATCTAGATTCCATACTCTTTATTAATTTTTCTCGATTTTGCAGTGAAATTGAGATTTTTATAAGAAAATTCTTGAAATTTGTCGAAAAATATCGCGATTTTTAATCAAAAATTCCAAAGTTTTGAATCGAAAAATGATACCGATTGACGATAGACGCGTTGTTGGGCCCGCGTGGGCGCCGATTGCCGTCGATTCGCCATCTCGGAGTGCGGCGCGGCAACGAGGCGCTGATGTTGTTCCGAGTGGTGGTGCTGCGCGCGCGCCGTGATGGTCCTTCAACGAAAATTATCGAAAAATGACATTTCGAACCAACAAAAATTGTCAATTTAAGGCGAATGACACAATTAAAATTTTTATAGGCAATTTCGCAATTTTTCTGACCCAGAAACACATTAATGATTCAGTTTTTTCTTTGTCATTTTTCAGAAAAAAAATCACAAAACTGAAGCCATTCATCCCCGTAAAATCTCCATAAAATCGCAGCTTTTTTTAAACAAAAATTCAATTGACTGAAAAATTTCACTATTTTTTTTCAAATATAATTCGAAAATAATTCATTTCTTCTCGTATTTATGAACATTTTCTTCGGGATAATTTTTTGTGCATTTTTTCACTGCAAAAATCTTGCAAAAAATTAACTCTCTGCTTTTGGGCGAAATCTGCTTTAAAAATGTCTAAAAAATCAACTTTTTTTTCCAATTATCGTTTAGAAAGCCAAAAAACGAGTTTTCGATGAAAAAAAAATATATATAAGAAGGTTGCGAGTGGAGTGAAGTGACCAAATCGAAGGTCATCGAGTGCCGTTAGTCAGCAGGTGGCCGAATTTCGAATTCGCACTCATTTTCTCACAATAAAATGAATGATCTGTCCAAAAAAGGGCAAAGGCAGGAAGGTGATTCATTCAACGCAAAACACACAAAAAAAGGCCAGCGCACGAAATTCGAGTATTTGCACAAAAATTCTGTGGACATGTCGCTTAGAACAATAGAAAAGACGAATAAGCGAAAAAGTGCATTAAATTTTTATGAGGAATGCCAGCCGCGAACGAAAGTAAGTGTATAATGCACTTTTGAAGCGCAGAAAAAAGTGTGCATTTTCGGGCGACGGTGTCATTGCGGACTTCCTTGCATACAGTAACCCTATAGCACAAATTAATTCATGCCCAATTTTTGTTTCAAGTGGTTTCCTGTTTTTTTTTGCTACCAAACACGGCAATTAGCGTGTTATTGGCAAAATAGACAATTAACTGGTAGAAAATGTCATAAATGTAATGGTTTTAAGGGGGAAGCAATATTGCATCATTTCCAATAACGCTTCTTATCAATAAATGATGAAAATGTGCAATTTCCGGTCGGGCAATGAATAATTTTCCAATGAAACGGCGTCGTCGACGAGAAGCCGATGGAGAATAAACCAAATGCGAGAACGCACGCGTGTACGTTGAGGATGGCCGACGGGGGGCGGCTGAATGAGATGGATGGGGCAGACAAAACCCAAAAGTAATATGATTACAGCCTGAACATTTCCTGCATATCCCTTTAAACATCGTACTAATGTTCCGGAATGTATTTCTAAAGTGAAAAGGGAATTGGAGGCGATTCGAATAATCGACAACCACCTTTAAGTAATCTGTCGAAACGATTTTTCCAGAATTCAATTTCATTTGACATATTTGAGAGCGAGAGGGAGCAAGCGCGCTCTATTGCATTGAGACTATTTTTCTCTAAAATCGCTTTAAATCGTTTAGGTAAGGCGTGAAAAAATCGCCCCCGAAAATGTCGGCAGATGTTTGAAATGAAATTTTGAAAATTTGATTTTCTTTGCTGATTGATGAATTAAATGTATTTTCTTTACTTCGGACTACTTTTTGGTAAGAATTCATCAAAAAGTTGAGTTCTTTTTTGGAAATTTTAAAAAATTTGGGCAAAAATTAAAGCATTTAAAAAAACCGAGGAAAAATTTTTTTCAAAAATACATCTTTCTGAAAAAAACCAAATTGTTGGCAAAATTTGTTGAAATAAATAGAAAGTTCAATTGAAATTTTTTTTTGGGACCAAATATGCAATAAAATTTTTTTGCCAAGCGTTTTTTGAAAAAAATACGATTAAAAAACTAATTTAGATTAAAAAAAAAATAGGAAAATTTGCGATAATATTATAAATATTTACTATCATTTGGGCTAAAATTCGAAAAAAAATTAGCAATTGCAATTAAAGAGGAATTCAATTGTTCGCCAGTCGGCACCCACAATTTTCGCGTGAAAAAACTGGCAGCTTTTGCCGAATTATACATATAATTAAGCGTATTATAACAACAAAAGTTTGATATAAACGAAAAACTGGATGCAGGTTGCACAAAAACAACGATTGTGTTGGGACGGGAGACGTTTATCGATATTTTTGCGACTCTGGGGGATTCGGTTGTCGACCGCCATAATTGGGCATTGGTTGGCGACCTTGGCGTGTGAACAATGCAATTACCTTGAAAATTGAATGAGATCACTCGAAAAATCAACAAATTTTGATGAAAATTTTGTAAAATTTGATGGGAAATTATTGGAAATCGAAATTCCGGTTCAAATATACACAATTTACTCAATCTACTCCACTTCACACGTTGAAATTGCTCGAAACTATTAAATTTTAAAAAATTGAATAAAAAATAACGCATGAAAAACAAAAGAATGCGAAAATCGAATGGAACATGCAATTCAATGATGTCTGTTATTTTCTCTCGTGATACGGTTGCCAGTTGCGGACGACACACCGTAGTCTACGACAATTGCGGACCCTTCGAATTAAGAGATGTGGTAAATAAAACATTTGAAAAAAAGTAATTTTTCATATTGAAAAAGAGATTTTAGAAATAAGAAATTAAAATAAAAACTCATATTGATATAAAACTTTCCCGAAATATTTAAATACGAGAAGGTTGAAAGTTTATGATGGGGGACACGTTCAATTTTAAGCCATAACATTTTTATTTCGAAGTTTCGCTGGGTTTTCCCTTCATATATCAACCCAATTAATTTTTATGATCATTTGAATGACTTGTCGGCCTTTCAATTTCTCTAGAAAATCGTACATTTCGATTTCGTTACGGTTCACAATTGCGGACAATACGTTTGATCTGACGTCTCGATTGCGTACAAAAATTACACGTTTTAATTTTTTTTAACTAATTTAGATTTTTTCCCATTTTTCTTCTCATTTTCAAAAATAAATTAAATGGTATTTTTAGGTGTAATTAACATGTCGAAAGGTATAATAGGTGTCGTGTTGTTTTGTTTGTGGAAGCTTTTTGAATTTTCCAATGAGAACAATGGTTGAAATTTTCAGCAAAAGGGATGAAGCGCGATAAGAAGGACGAGGAGGCGAGCGGGAATGTGTATGCTCACCTCGACAAGACGTCAGTGCTCCAGGAAGCTCGCGCATTCAACGAAACGCCGATCAACGCGAGAAAGTGCAGTCTGATTCTGACAAAACTCATTTATATCATACAACAGGGTAATTAGTGACCAATTAACGGCAATTAATAAGCTATTTAGGTGAGCAAATCGGTCGAACTGAAGCGACTGAAGCGTTCTTCGCGGTGACGAAGCTGTGGCAAAGCAAGGATGCGAATTTGCGACGACTCGTCTACATCGTGGTGAAGGAGCTGTCGAACATCTCCGACGACGTGATCATCGTGACGAGCAGTCTGACGAAGGACATGACCGGAAGAGAGGACGTCTACCGGCCGGCGTCGATTCGCGCGCTCTGCCGCATCACCGACATCGGAATGCTGCAGACGATCGAGCGCTACATGAAGCAGGCGATCGTCGACAGGAATGGCGCCGTCGCGTCGGCGGCGATCGTCTCGTCGACGCATCTGATGCGCAAATCGGCCGAAGTGGTCCGTCGCTGGGCGAACGAGGTCCAAGAAGCCGTCCCCTCCGACAACCACATGGTGCAGTACCACGCGCTCGGCCTCTTGTACCATATCCGTTCGAACGACCGGCTCGCCGTCAACAAGCTCGTCCACAAGTTCAGCAAGAACGCGCTGCGAAGCCCGTATGCGGTGTGCTATTTGATCCGCATCGCGACGAGATGCCTCGTCGACGACGACACTCCCGATTCGTCCATGTTCACCTTCATCGAATCGTGCCTTCGTCACAAGAGCGAGATGGTCGTTTATGAGGCCGCTAGCGCGATTGTCACTCTTCCGCATACGACACCGTAAGATTTGAGAGAAGCCGTATTCAGATTGATCTTATATATTGTGTGATTCAGAAGCGAACTTCAACCGGCCATTTCGGTACTCCAACTATTCTGCTCGTCTCCAAAAGCGGCACTTCGTTTCGCCGCTGTTCGAACGTTGAACAAGGTTGCGATGAGTCATCCGAACGCCGTGATGAGCTGCAATGTGGATCTCGAGAAGCTGATCACCGACTCGAATCGGTATTCGCCTTGTGATTCGATTCTCGCGAATCTCCGATCAATCGTTGCAGATCCATCGCCACCCTCGCCATCACGACCCTTCTCAAGACCGGCGCCGAATCGAGCGTCGAGCGTCTCATGCAGCAGATCAGCGGATTCGTGAACGAGATCTCCGACGAGTTCAAGATTGTCGTCGTCGACGCGATCCGCTCGCTGTGCCATCGGTATCCGCGCAAACACGCGGTCATGATGCCGTTCTTGGCGAAAATGCTCCGCAACGACGGCAGCTATGAATATAAGAAGGCGATCGTCGAGACGATCATCGCGATCATCGAAGAGAACGCCGAGGCGAAGACGGCGGGTCTCGCGCACCTGTGCGAATTCATCGAGGACTGCGAGCACGACAATCTGTCGACACGCGTGCTCCATTTGTTGGGACGCGAGGCGCCGAAGACGGCCAATCCGAGCACCTACATTCGATTCATCTACAACCGCGTCATTCTCGAGAGCACCAAAGTGCGCGCCGCGGCTGTCACCGCGCTCGCCAAATTTGGAGCACAATGCGTCGATTTGCGCAATTCGATTATGGTCCTTCTAAGGCGATGTCTTTTGGATTCTGATGATGAGGTCACTTTTTTTTTCTTTAAAAATATTGGGTTTTTAAAAATGTTGTTCAATAATTGTGAAAATTTAAAATATCCGAAATAATTCAAAACTTCTAGAGGTTTTTTTTCCAAGAAAATCGAAATTCCATCAAAACTGCTAATTCTAAAATGTATTTTTTTTTTTTTGAGTTTTCCAAAAAGATCAGAATTCATCATAAAAATCGATTTTCAGGTTCGAGATCGCGCGACATTCTACTTGAAGATGCTGACCGACGGCGATGAGAAGCTCATTCACAATTTCATTCTCAACGGACTTCAGGTAATCGAACACTTGATTCGATGTGCTGCATTTGATTGCCCATATTAGGTGTCTCCTTCTGGCCTCGAACGCACGATTCTCGATTATTTGCGTGCCGGCGACTACTCGCTGCCGTTCGACGTTCGTGTGGTGCCCGTCTCGACGCAGGCCCTCTCGCAACCCGACCAACGTCAGCCGGTGCTCGCCGAGCCCGACGAGAAGCCGAAACCGGCCAAGGTCGAGCCATATGCGGCCCAGTTCGCAGCTTCTCCTCAATTCGCCCCTCTCGGACCCGTGTTCAAGTCGTCGGTTCGGATTGCGTTGACCGAATCGATTGCCGAATACACTGTGCACCTCATCAAGCACGTCTTCGCCAATGCCATCGTTTTGCAGGTTTCAGCTTTTCGTTTTCATTGTTGAATTGATGTGTGTTTCTCAAGAGAAATACGCATTTTCCTCTCGAAAATTCCCAATTTTTTGTGTTCAGTTTGAATGCAAGAATACGATGAATGATCAGCTGCTTCTCGACGTCTCCGTTGGTCTCGACGACCCCGAAAACGATTGGGAGCCGAAGGAGGTGATGAAGATTGATCGATTGCCGTATGGCGAGGTGAAATCCGTCTACATCATCATGGATTTCCCGGATTCTGGCGCAATCTCGGGCTCGATTCAGGCGATGCTCAAATTCGCCGTCATGGATGTCGATCCGACGACGGGAGAGCCCGATTCTGATGACACTTATGATCAGAATTATGTGGTATGCGCCTTTAAATTATGATTTGAAAAATGCTGTGATTAGAAGATTTAAGAAAAATGCAAGACATTGCCGAAAAATAATCGGCTTTTCGAATTTTCCCCATAAATTCCAATATTTTTAAAATTAAAAATTGTTAGAAAAACTATTTGAAAAAAAATGCGATTTTTTTGCAGCTGGAAGAATTCGACATCAATGTGTCGGACTCGATTCAGGGCATCGCGAAAACGGCGTTCGCCGCCGGTTGGGAGGCGATCGGCGACGAATCGACGAGGGAAGAGACATTCCAGCTGTCGACGGTCGACAACATCCCCGAAGCGGTCAAGAAGATCTCCGAGATTCTTGGCTTGGTGCCTTGCGAGAGGTCCGATCGGGTCCCGGACGGAAAAACTCAGCATACTGTATTATTGTCGGGAATATTCCGCGGCGGATTTGAGGTTTTCTTTTCGTTTTTTTGGCGTTTCTTTCGTTCTTTTCGAATACCGAATTTTTAGGTTCTCGCGAAAGCCACGATTGCAATCGATCCAAGCGATAACTCGATTAATATGAATATTGTGATTCGGTGAGATGTGTTTTTAATTAAAATATAATGCGAGAATTCAAAATTTTGCGATTTTTAAAGAATTTTTAAGAAAAGAGCAATTAAAATTTTGGCCGATTTAAGCATTTTTAAGTGAAATTTTAATTTTCGAACTGTACAATAACACTTGAAACTGCAAATTTTTGTATAGTCGGGGTGCACTTTTCGCTCTGGTCCCGCCACGAATAAATGCTTGTTTTCGCTTCTCACATTCAAAATTAGAGCAGATCGAATTGAAGTCGGTGCGAGACCATAGCAAAAGGTGCATTCTCATAATTCTGCCAACACAATCCGCGAAACACTTGCCTGTAAATTTTATCTAAGAGAAAAAACAGGGGAATGCTTAATTTCCGGTCGAAAATGCTCTGAAATTGGCTCGAATCTTACACAAAACGCGATATTGGCTCGAATTTGTTGTGTTGTGAATCACATGTCGGTCCGATGACACCCACATCCCGAACATTTGTTCGCTTAGGCCCTCTTCGATTCACACACTACTTCTCGCACCCGATTTTTTTCTTTTGTGCGAAGAGCCAACCCTCGTTTGCTCACAAAAACGTCCCGACTGTCCACTTTTGTTTGAGTTTTGAGTCAGTTTCGATCAAAAATTGTCTTGTTTTCATTGATTTTTGAGAAGAATTTCGAATTAAAATGCTCTTTTTTTTTATATTTTCAATATTTTAATTGATTTTGAGAAAATTTGCGATGGATTCTTGGCGAATAATTTTGAATTTGCAAAAATCTGAAATTTCCTTGAATTCTTTTTGTTTTTGCAGATCTACTGAACCCGTCGTCGCCGATCTTGTCATTTCAGCTGTTGTATAATTATTTCTCATTTTTATTCACTTCGATGTTCATTGAAAAATCATTTTTCGCATCCCCATTTTGTGTATAAAACGGTTACAGATGATTAGGCAGGCCTTATTAGGTGTTTTGATTGTTGAAATGACGCTGGCTAACACCGAATGCGCCTGGTTTGTTGGTCGGCTCGTTTGCTCGAAACCTGAGAATCTTGAGAATACGATTGTCGAGATTTGGGATCTCGATCGGCCGTTGAATGTGCGCTGAATTTTCGCCAACAATTTCGGATTGTTTAAATTGCAGTTTTTGAAAATGAACCCGTTTGATGATGATGATTTGGCTGGCAAGGAGGTTTTGACGAAAGAACAGGTGGAAACTGGCATCTTTGAAGTTTCTGGTAGGTTTTTTGAGGGAGATGTTACGGTAGACGAGTGGATGGTTGTGAACACCGAGGCGCACAATTGCGGAATTTATTTTAGAATGAATTTTTATTTTTTGCACCGATTTTTAAACGAGTTTTGCTCATCGAATTATTCAAATATAATTTTTTTATTAATAGTATTTAATGGTGGTTATTGAAGCCGGTTTTTCGTAAAACTGTGGTTTTTTGGGATTCTTATGCGATTTTCAAGGGAATTTTGTCCCAAAAAGTGAACGAATGAAATATTTTAAGATTTTTTTTTCGTTCAAATTGAGTTTGGAATTTTCAGGCTGCGCTTCGGATCTCGACATTTTTGGAGCATTGTTCTTCAACAAACCCGAGTTCTATTTGAAAATTCGACATTCATGCCGTGGAAGGTGAGAAAATCTGCAAAAATTTGATTTAAATTGAGACCGAATTAGTCATTTCTAGGTTTTTTCGTCCAAAAAGTTTCAAAAATCCGAAAAAAAACGTATCAATTTCGCAAAGTTGAGATAATAATTGAAAAAAAATCAATCGGAATTGTGTGCAAACACCGATGCCGCATTCTGCGTACTTTCAAATACAGTAGACACAAAAATGTATGAATTGATTTAATTTTTGCGTTTTTTTTTTTGGATTTTGAAGCAATTTGTTAAGTATTAATAGTAGAAATCAGTAAAATTGCAGGCCGGAAGTGAAAATCGTATACCCGCCGAACATGAAAATCTTTGTGCCAATGTCGAACGATTATTACACAAACAATCCAATTTATCTCGATTAAGCAATAAATAAACTTCTTTTTGGTTTCGTTTCTATCTTTTCCCTCTCCACTCGACGCTTTCTCTCTCTCACCCTCTCTCTCGATGTCATATTCTTTGAAAGACGCTATAAGAATGTCGGGTGGCGTATCAGGCAAGTCTAGTCTTTATTTTATCATTTCAACGAATCCAAGGCGGTTTTTTCAAAGAAAACTCTATTCAACCATGAATTTCTCAATGATTTGCGAGAAAAATCGCAGTGTTTTTTGGGGAATTTCAAGCATTTGAAAATATTCTCTTCATTAATCGCCATTTCGAGAAGATTTGAAAATTACCGAAAATTGTTAGCAGATTTTTGATGTTGAAGAATCAAAAAGTGTAATTCTAAGAGGATTTAAAGCTGAAAATCGAAATTTCGCAGCGAAATTACATTTTTTTGACATTTAATACAAAGAACTGCGTTGAAAAAATATTTTCGATCGTTGTGAGACCCAAAAATTGGTGAAAATTATTATAACGCTATATTTTCAAGCAGAAAATCAACAAGAAAATTCGAATTTGCTTCCAAAATATTCAGAAAAATTATGCTCAGCTATTTTATTTGAGAAAATTGTTTCAATAAACCTTAGAAAAATGCAAAATTTATAAATTGCAAGAATTTAAATCTAAGAAAAAATAAAATTGACACCGGTTAACAAAATTTTCATATTAAAAAATACCACTAGGCGTCGTCGAAATTTTCGAGGGTCTGAATGATTCATGAACGACTGCTGGTGTTCTTTTTCGTCCGTCGCTTTACACGGCGATCCAGTTTTATCATTCGCTTCTTTTTCCTTCAGTTCGCCTACTTCTCCAACAATTTTTTTCCATCGTAGTCCTTGAGACAAGTAGGTGTGATATTTGTTTTGGAGGTAGAAAGTGTTTCAAACAATTCCTGTAAAATTTCTCGGTTCAATGTGTTTTGCATAGAATTTCAATTTAAAAAAATGAGAAAATCAAAAAAATGTCGTCAATTATGGCGCAAGTCTGCAACTCGGTGTTTACACCGAATGCGCCGAATGCGACGACAATTATTGATTTTTTCGAAATCCCCCAATTAAAATAACGTTTTTTGGCGGCGATAATCCCAAATAATCCCCATAAATGCGATTTCAACTCAAATTCCAATTCAATAATCGCTTCTAGATGTTTCACCACATTCTCATCGCCGCAATTCTTGCCGGACCCGCATTAGCTGGTCGCGAATGCGTCTGGGTGCTCGGACGCGTCGATTGCCAAAAGGATCCATCGAAGAACTTGAATGTCGAGGTAAGCAAATTCAATTGGCTCTGAAAAATGTATTCCTCAATTTTCCATATTTAGATACGAGTTTGGGATCGAGATGGTCCGGGACCACTTCAACTCATCGACCCGGATGATCTAATGGGGTAAGTGAATTTAAAGAGATATTTTCAGAAAAAGAGATTTAAAATTTCAGCGTAACATTTTCAAATGAAGACGGCAGATTCCAATTGGACGGTTGCGGTGATGATTTCGACTGGATCCCGGGAATCAAGAACACTCCAGAACCATATATTGAGGTTTTCTTTTTTTTGGAAAAACATTTTAGTCGATTTCCCACAAATTGGCTAAATCCCAGAAAAGATCTCCTCTAATTTAGCCCGTAAATTTACAATAATTAGTTGTAAGTCGCTCATATTTTCAGAAAGTCCAAATAAAAAACATTTTGTTTGCATTGAAAAAATTCGTATTTTATAAAACCCAAATGTAAAGGCCAATTTTTTTTAGTGAAAATCATATCGAAACGAATATCGCAAAAATATTGTAAATTCCCAAAAAAATGTCGACTGCGGAAAATTGCCAAATAAAAAAACTACATATTTCTGCGGAGACGATTTTTTGATTCACTAGATAATTGGGTCTGATTGACGTTTTTCCCGCCGATTTTTAAAGTTGCCGATTTTCGTTTGATATCGTTTTCTTTTCGTAGCCAAATGTTCATCGATTTTATCGCGAAAAGCTACATTTTTTTTGGAATTTCTTTTTTTTTTTTCAAATTCTTTTCGTGGAAAGACTACACGTAGTTTGATTTTTTCATTCTAATTTTAGTTTTTGAAAATGTTTATGAAATTTGTAGATTCCGGACATAAATTGTGGAATTACACGCAAATGACCTAGTTTTCAATTTCCAGCAAAAAGAAATTGATAAAATGCGCATTTTAAACCTTAAACCATCTATATTAGCAAATTTAACTAATTTTTAAAAACTCGAGAATTGGTTTTTTTTGAAAATCAACTTTTCCATTTCCAGATCCGCCACTATTGCAATAATCCAAAAGGCGAGACAATTCAACTTCCGGAATTCAACACATTTGTGCCAAATACCTATGATGTTGGCACATTGCTATTGGATAAAGAGACGCGCGGCTCAAAAACCACGCCGAAATCGCGCGATGAATAAATTTACGGGGTTCTTTTTTTTCTGTTATTTATACACCTTGTATTATTTTTTCCAAATTTTGTCAATGAATTTTTCATTTATCGTCATTTTCCTGTTTGGTTTCCTTGTTGTCGCATTTTAATGCGATTCGAATTGGTTTTGCCGGCAATTCAACAGCTATTTATCGATTTTCGATGTTGTGCTTGTGTTTTTGTGCATTCGCAGTGTCTGAAAATGTAAAACATGTAATCTGAAAAAGACGTAGCAAGAGAATAAGTGATTTTTATAAGAAACTAGTTTTAGGCCCAAAATTTTGCCCTACTTAATTTTTCGCGTAAAACCAATTTTGCTAATTTTCTATCAGCATTCCTTTATGCAAAAATATTAACTTCGTGGATTTTTCTTCAAACGAATCCACAGAAAACGCAAGAATTCGAAAAAAAAAATATCAAAAATTTTTTTTCAATGAAACAAATATTCGAAAAGTGCAATGGAGCGAACTTGTTGTCCTGCGATTACTGTAGTTGACAAAAACGCGCCTAAAATTTGGATTTTTGTCGCCCACTCCCTCTCCGCTTCAAAGAGCGATCAAAAAATCGATTCAAAAAAGATTTCCGCGTTTTTTAAAAAATATGATCTGTAATCCCACATCGACATCGCCGATTTTAATCGCAAAACTAGGTTGCCATCGAAATTTTCGTTTCAATTTGTATTATCGTTCAATTTTCTTGTTTCAAATCTCGTTTTGATGGGCGAAAACCCACATTTTCCCATTAAACGGGGCATTCGTTGAATATTTTTAAGGCAATCAATTCAATTTTTTTCCACTATTCTTCAATTCTACGCTCTTTTTTTTTAATATTTCAATCTTCTCAAAATTTCTGCCAGAAACCACCGTAACACCTCAAATTTTCGCGTCAGGACCTCAAAAAAAAACAGTATTTCCAATAAAGCCAGCCTTGTTGGTCAATTTGGTTCCATTCTAGAGAGTCCCTACAAAAATCGACACTATCTGTGTTGGGTGAGGGGTTCAGGAATCCAAAGAAACTTGTCAGCGAGATCCTCCACAGTGATGTCATTTGAATTGCATGCCCCCGCTAAAAAATCCGGCTTAACCGCCGCCTCTAACCGCCTACATTTTTTTTCTCGTGTGTCAATTCGTCACAAGTCATTTTGTTTCCCTTTTGTCAAGCTTCATCCTTCAAACCCACTCGATTCTATATTTATTTATATAAATCTGTATAATTATAAGACTAATAGTAATTATAGGTTGATATCGCCCACCTCTTTCGTTCACGCGACGCCTTATATAAATTGGGTTTGAGGAAAATGTTGTCGCAACGCGACGAGAACAACGAGAAATTGATGCCGCTCGCCAAAAAGCTTCGGCTTACGGTAGGTCGTTTTTTTGGAATTCAAATTCAAATTTGAGTTCCGAGACATTTTGAAACCATCACAACCCGCACGCATCATTTTTCTTTTTATAGGACAACGAGGCGACGAACATCACGTTCCAGCAGCACTCGATCGGTCGCGACGAGCGCGCGATGGCGATCGGACGACACGAGGGATTCCGCGGTTGTACCATCTGGTTCACCGGCCTCTCCGGCGCCGGCAAAACGACAATCTCGTTCGCGTTGGAGCGCAAATTGAATCAGGTTGGCGGCGGCTTTTCGATCGGCCAAACACGAAAACGTCGTTCAGCTCGGCATTCCGTGCTACGGTCTCGACGGCGACAACGTTCGTCATGGGCTGTGCAAAAATTTGGGATTCTCGAAGGAGGATCGCAAGGAGAACATTCGACGCGTCGCCGAAGTCGCCAAATTGTTCGCCGACGCCGGCCTCATTTGTCTGGCGGCGTTCATTTCGCCGTTTCAGGAGGATCGATTGGAGGCGCGCAAGATTCACGAGGCCGAAGGCGTCAAATTCATCGAGGTGCACGTGGCGACGACGCTGGAAGTTTGCGAGCTGCGTGATCCGAAACGTGAGGGTTATATTAGTAGTATTAAGGGTGGAGGGTTGAGATACTGTAGTCCGAGTGTCTCTAGGATTACTGTAACCATTGGTCTTCCAGAACTTTACAAAAAAGCTCGCGCTGGTCAAATCCGCGGCTTCACCGGCATCGACAGCGCTTATGAGCCGCCAGAGCACGCTGAACTAGTAGCATCCCACTGATCGGCACCCAATTATATTTAATTATACTAATTATAGGTGCTTGACGCTGGCTGCTGCACCGTTGAGAAGTGTGTCAATCAGGTGCTGAAGCATCTGACCGCCGCCGGAATTGTGCCGAAACCCGACGACGAGATCCACGAGCTGTTCGTCGAGGATGCGACGGAAGTGGCGGCGCTGACGGCGGAAGCCGCTCGTCTTCCGACGGTCGACATGACGAAGGTCGACCTTCAATGGCTTCAGGTTCTCGCCGAAGGCTGGGCGAGCCCGCTGACCGGATTCATGAGAGAACGCCAATATTTGCAATCGTTGCACTTTGGCCAGATACTCGATCTCAAGAAGAAGGTGGCGTTCGTTGGCGAGAAGCAAGACGATGATTGCGAGATCAAGCCGATCGAGCCGAAGAATCAATCGATTCCGATTGTGTTGCCGATCGACGACGCCACACGGGCGCAGATTCTCGCGCACGGTTTGAAGCGGATCGCGTTGAAGTACGACGGCGCGCTGGTGGCGATTCTCGACGATGGCGAGATTTTCGAGCATCGTAAAGAGGAGCGAGTGTGCCGCCAATTCGGCACCAACGACACCCGCCATCCCACCATTGGATTGATAATGGAGTCGGGCGATTGGCTTCTCGGCGGCGATGTCAAAGTGTTGACACGAATCAAATTCAACGACGGACTCGACGAGTATCGAAGAACGCCGCGGGAATTGCGCGCGATTTTCGAGGAGATGGAGGCCGACGCGGTGTTCGCGTTCCAGCTCCGCAATCCGATTCACAACGGCCACGCGCTTCTCATGCGCGACACACGCGAGAAGCTGCTCGCCGAGCACCGCAATCCGGTGCTCCTCCTCCATCCGCTCGGCGGTTGGACGAAAGACGACGATGTGCCGTTGGCGGTTCGCATTCGGCAACACCTCGCCGTCATCGACGACGGCGTTCTCGATGCCTCGTGGACGGTCCTCTCGATATTCCCGAGTCCGATGATGTACGCGGGACCGACGGAGGTGCAATGGCACGCGCGCTCGCGAATCGCCGCCGGCATTCAACAGTACATTGTCGGACGCGATCCGGCCGGAATTCCGAAGCCGGGCGGCACCGAAGCGCTCTACGATACGACGCATGGTGCCAAGGTTGGATGAAATGTGACGATTCGCGTTATTGTTTTTGTGTTGCCGTTTTTGCAGGTGCTCTCGATGGCCCCAGGATTGTCGGGATTGCGAATTTTGCCGTTCCGCGTCGCCGCCTATGACAAGACGATTCAGAAGATGGCGTTTTTCGATCCATCGCGAAAAGACGATTTCGAGAATATCAGCGGAACAAAAATGAGGGGATTGGCGAGGTAATCCTTGTGGGGATCCGATCCGATCCGATCCGAAAAATCGCTTTTCAGAAATGGCGAATTGCCGCCGGATGGTTTCATGGCGCCGAGCGCGTGGAAAATTCTCGCCGATTATTACAAATCGCTTCAGACGGCTTCCAAATAGCGATGGGACCATTCAACACAATCAATCGAGCATATCTCTCTGTGATCGCGGCAATACTAACGAAAAGCTTTCCATTTACACAACATTTATTTTTCTTTTTGTTTTCTGAAATAATGAAGGATTAATTGATGGACGCGAAATATTGTGCGATTTTGAGAGACGCTGACAATGAGAAAATTCCATGGAGCACATTTGCAATATTGAACTTTGGAGGAAGGAATTCAACGGAGAAAAAAGTGTATAGGGGTTTTGCTGTTGTTGAGTCTCGAAACGATCTATGGCACTCTGGAATTGCGCTGAAATTCAAAACCATGCGACTATTATAACATTGATACATATCAAAGAAATAACTAAAAACGAGGAATGCGATTCATTGGGGAAACCGGCGAATCGCGTTTCGCGACATCGGATCCCGTCGAATTTTGTGCTTGTAGAGTCTGAAGAGATTCGTTCACAAATTGATCAATTCTCCAGATGAGCGACCTCTTGCAAAATCTGTATAACAATACACCGGTTGAAATATAAAGAACGAGAAATGCGATGGTGTAAATGCTCAAATATGGGATTTTCACCGATATCTCCTCTTTCTCGCCACCGTCGTCGCTCTGATTCTCGATTCGACGCCTACGTCTTCTTCGGTGAACGTCTACTTCGGTGAACTTCGGTGAATGGCGCTCATCATAAACCATTCGAGCAACGTTGATTCGATTGACTGAATATTCGAATTTGAATAATTCGCAATAATGTGGCTACCAGAAATATCGAGTAGGTCCAGTGCTCGTTCGGGGAACGCCGAACCAAGTGCTTTTCTGTCATTCGCACTTTTTGCTTTATATATCATCGTCTGCAAAATTTAAAGGCGCATGAGTTCTATGATCAATTTTCGGGAGAAGGTCTTGAAGAGAGTTTAAATGGAAACGCTATGCGCCTTTAAGTTAACCCAAAGGGATTCCTCGAAACACACCCTATTCAATTTATTTTTTTGAATTTCCACCGATATGGTCTTGACTGGAATCCAACACCCACCTTCCAGTTTTGAACACTATTGCAGAAATTCTGTTTGCAGTAGCATTCGGCCGATGTGTTGGTAAAAGTGCACCCGGCGTCATCATTTGTTTTTGGTATCAGCATATAATTAAAAGGAACAACATATGTCTGCCAACTCACTACCGCCATTCTGAATTCGATGTCGTCAATTTCTTTCTCTCTCTTTCTCTTTCTTTCTGATCTACCTCTCGTGTTGGCCATTTGCCGGCGGAAAGTAGAAAAACGCGATAAAGCAAATACATTCGTCTATACAATCGTTCCGCGATACTATGAAGAATTCTTCGAATACCGAAGCATTCATTTTCAAAACCGAATCGAACTCGAAGCAGGCGATCGAGAAGCATCTGAAAATGAGTGTGTCGAGCGATGATCGCTTCGAAACGTACATATAAGGGAAATTTGAAAGAAGAATAAGAAATTGAAACCATTTCATTATTGATTACAAAATATTTCAAATGACCGCTTTTTTGCCAAATTTTTCTGGTCACGTTTTTCCCGTTTTTCCGTCCATTCTTCTATTTAATTGTTGCAAATGCGCTCTATTTTTAATATTGTGACGAAATAATGAACACAGACAGCCATACAATCTAGCTAGCGCCTATTGTCCACATTCCTTTCCTCTTCTCGTGCCTCCTTCTTATTAGGAGAAGGAGGTCCGTCCCCTTTTACTGGGAGTTGAGAACTTTGCTGCCTTGCTGGCCGGTTGCCTTCGGGGCACCTGTGGATAGTTTGGTCAGATTGTCAGGGCACTGTCGGTCCCTTCCCGCTTGGCGCCGGGAGAGGATGCGTCACAATATCGCAAATCTCTCAAAAATCATGTTCTTTATTCCCACTATGTACTATTCTATCACCTTTGTTTTTTAGGAGGCGAGTTCGCAATGGGTTGCTGGGCTAATTCGCCTAGTGGTAGAAGCGAATTAGAACCAATACCGAATTCGACGTTTCTTCCTGAGCAGTCACGGCAACATGCTCCCCCGACACAACCCATCCTGGCGTGGGTTCAAGCGGACTAGAAAACATTCACAACCTAATCATTGAACCCCACTAATAACTAACAAGAGGATTAAAATGATGAGGCTTTATTTCTGATTAATCTCCAGCTGGTCCAAATTTCAACATTGTGTATCGACAGCAACCGGGGAGAAACAATCAATTACTCGGCTTCAAATCATAACTATTCTTTTTCTCTCAACCACGAGTTGAGAGAAAAACGTCGCCGAAATTTGGACCAAACTCACATGGCCGTGTCACAGTTGGTACCAACTGCCTCAAGACGGAACATCCTGTAGATGGCCGATGGACCCGAGCAGTTTCGCGAAAGGCGGCAATTTCGAAAATCCTGTTCTAAGATGTTTTCCATGTAGACAATGACATCCGATAGTCAAGCCGTCGTCATCTCCGTTAAACGGGCAGATTCAGCCTGTTGTGAGCCACTCACGTAAAATGTGCCAGAATTTGCACTTCATAAATCCATACTTGCAATGGGGACGGGTCGCCAATTTTTTTTACCAACCCGCCCCACCTCGACTCGGGTCGACCCGGAAATTTGCAAGTATGCCTAAACCCCGTAGGTTGTAGAACTACGCTTATTACTATATTTTCAAGTTAGGCCATCTTGCATATCGCATAAATTTCTAGAAGCACATATGTATCCTCTACTATAGATACCCGTTCATTATTCGCACATAGTTGTTGCTCATATTCTCATAGGTTACTAATAAAGCAACATTCTTCTACACTCCAGAGCTGCACGGAATTCCGTCTTCCGTCTTCCGTTTTTCCGTGAAATTTTCCTGTTCCGCGTTCCGTTTAAGTGTTCTGTTTCCGTGTTCAGTCCAAAAAAAAATATGTTCCGTATTCCGTAAAAAAATTTATTTCGTCTTCCGTATTCCGTGTACCGCTTGATATATGTACCTAGCACGTCTAGCGAATCAAATAAGCTTAAAAACCACAGCCAAAGAAATTTGTTCGACAAAAAGAAGGTCCTTTGTTGAATGGGCACTTGGAAAATCCCGCATTCTGCACTGTTAATTTCAAAATATTCGAGTTAGATTAACTTTGTGTTTCGCCTTCCGTCTTCCGCTTTTAGAAAATCAAAGTTCTGTGCAGCTCTGCTACACTCGTGTGCATCTCACACCTCACTTCGAGTCGCACTCACCGGCGCTCCATACGAAATCAACCCAAAAACTACAACACAGCCGCAGAGCGGATCAGAGCATTCCTGCCAATGATTCGCTGCTCCCGCCGGGGTTGACACCACGTACTGCTGGACAGAGACTTTGACCTTCACCAAAGCTCTTACCGAACGAGTCCGAATTAGACACGCTGCGCTTGAGCGAAGATTGGTTGGCCTCACGTTATCACAACAACGTGAACAAGATCTTCATCGAGAGGACATCCGCATCATGTCTAAAGTTCGGGACCCCCTACACCACATCACGAAGAGGAAGATGACCTGGGCTGGACACGTTGCTAGAAGAACAGATGGAAGATGGACTACTCTTCTAACGGAGTGGCGGCCGTGGAATTGGACCCGGCCAAGAGGAAGGCCTCCCATGAGATGGTCGGACTCGCTTCGGAAGGAGATCACTACAAGAACAGCTGAAGGAGCCGTTATCACCCCCTGGTCCACCCAAGCCAAGGACCGAAAAGCTTGGAAAGCTGTGGTTCGCTTAGGACCGACTAAGTGACTAAGAAAGTAAGTGAAGTTATCGTTATTTCAGGAATAGAGGAACGAGAAATTGAAGAACATGCTGAGTAGAAAAGTTGGTTTAAACCGCGAAGTTTGAATATAAAGAATTAAATTCTTGCGACGTTATTAATTGTTTCGTTTTTACTGTTTTGTCTTTTTGTTGTGAACAAAATATTTCATGTTAAAATGAACTCGTACTAGCAAAAAAGGTTAACGGAAAACGAAGAAGTCTCGCGATCGGTAATTCCGATGAGATTATTGTATCAATTAACTAAATCATTCTAGAAGGTGCTTGAACTCTTCGAATACATTAATAATATCAAAGAAACAACGAGAAACGATGAATATGATTCATTGGGGAAACCGGCGAATCGCGTTTCGCGACATCGGATCCCGTAGAATTTTGTGCTTGTAGAGTCTGAAGGAATTCGTTCACAATTTGTTCAATTCTCCAGATGAGCGACCTCTTGCAAAATCTGAATAACAATACACCGGTTGAAATATAAAGAACGAGAAATGCGATGGTGTAAATGCTCAAATATGGGATTTTCACCGATATCTCCTTTTTTTCGCCGCCGTCGTCGCTCTGATTCTCGATTCGACGCTTACGTCGCCTTCGGTGGACAAAATTGCGCTCATCATAAACCATTCGAGCAACGTTGATTCGATTCACTGAATATTCGAATTTGAATAATTCGCAATAATGTGGCTACCAGAAAGATCGAGTAGGTCCAGTGCTCGTTCGGGGAACGCCGAACCAAGTGCTTGTCTGTCATTCGCACTTTTAATTTTATATATTATCGCCTGCAAAATTTAAAGGCACATGAGTTCTATGATCAATTTTTGGGAGAAGAGAGTTTAAATGGCAACCTCAACACCCACCTTCCAGTTTTGAACACTAATGCAGAAATTCTGTCTGCAGTAGCAATCGACCGATGTGTTGGTAAAAATGCACCCGGTGTCATCATTTGTTTTTGGTATCGTCAAATAATCAAAATAAATAGCATTTGCCTCTAGAATCAACGTCGCCATTCTGAATTTGACGTCGTCAATTTCTTTCTCTCTCTTTTTCTTTCTTTCTGATCTACCTCTCGTGTTGTCCATTTGCCGGCGGAAAGTAGACAAACGTGAAAAAGCAGACATATTTGTCATGCTCATTCGGTGTTATGGCGAACCTGTCAACCACCGACCTATTCATTAGCATAAGCGCACCGAACCCGAAGCAGGCGAACGAGAAGCATCTGGAAATGAGTGTGTCGAGTGATGAGCATGATGATCGCTTCGAAACGTACATATAAGGGAAATTTGAAAGAAGAATAAGAAATTGAAACCATTTCATTATTGATTACAAAATATTTCAAATGACCGCTTTTTTGCCAAATTTTTCTGGTCACGTTTTCCCGTTTTCCGTTCTTTCTTCGATTTAAATGTTTCAAATGCGCTCTAATATCACAAATTTTAGCTAGTTTAATTTGGAATTTCGAAACAATTTTTTCAGCGCCGCTTCAGATTACTGTAAATTGTTTGGCTCGGCCACACTGCTGGATGCTCGACACCGTCAAATTCTTGTATGTAACAGGAACAACCGTGATTGGCCTGTAGTTCTCCATAGAGTATCTATCGCTTTTCTTGATGATGATAGTTGTCTCTGACTTGGTCCACAGTCTCGGTATTGATCCGGATTCTAGGTAGCGGTTAAATCGGTCTGATTTCCCGTTTGGGAAAGACCGAAGTGCCGAAACGATTTCCTCTAGAAGAAATGGAAGGGCCTTTCCTTGACCTGGGTGGTCGTCATCGTAGGCGCTTGTGGGATTCTACTCACAACGAGCTTCGCAAATAACGATTCATTTATAAACTCAAAGGTAACAACCGTTAAATAATTGGTGGTACATCCTTTCAAGAAAATAACATCAAAAACACGGTCTGAAGGTTTGTCGACATATATTGGGTCGATTTATATTTGAATTGTTGCTCTTTGATTCCGGGTTTGAGCTCTTCAACGATCCCCGATTTCTTTCCTGCCATAGAGACGCCGTAATAACTCTCCCCAAACGTTCTCCATTTGATTTGAATCAGGGCAACATCGAGAATTTCTACATTGTGAGACTGGAGCCAGTCAAAAATAGATCGATTCACGTGAATGGAAGAAGATGGCTCTCGAGAACCTTCTGATAGTCCGAAGAGTTCACCTTACTCGTCACGAAACACTGTCAGAAGTGAAACAATCGAAAACGAGTGGTTAAGGAATGAACAGCAAACCCATACTTGCAACGGGGCGGGTCAGGGTGAAAATTTTACCGACCCGCACCGCCCCGCTTGAGAAACGCCGTCGGTTGACCCAATTTGTTGCCCTCAGGGAGCATCGGCCAGGGGTATTAGTTAGATTGAAAAATACAAAATACATAAACATTTGGATTGCTATGGTATTCACAATTCCGCGGAAGCCATTGAATACGGTCGGATTTTCCAGAAAACTCGTCAGGTAATCCATTCATACGGATATGTAGCTTACTTTTTTTTTGTGGTAAACGTAGCAATCTTACAGTGAGCGCGTTCTGTTAAAATCTTACCTTTTCGCAAAAAAAAAGAACAATTTATCTTCTCGTAATTTGCTCGAGCCGAGCTTGAGCGCACACATACTACTGCTACAGTAACCGCGTGGCGCGCGGAAACAGGTGCTAGTTTTTTATCGTTTTGGCAGGAGTTATTTTTTATCCTTTTCACTCGCTCTTTTAGTCTCACGTTGACAAAATATGCTCGATCGAATATTTGGCTCATTCTAGCAATGCCCGCCGAAAATGAATTCTTTCCGTCGCAACAAATGGGCTTCGCACACGGTCACGGCAACAATGCTCCGCGACACAACCCATCCTGACGTGGGTTCAAGTGGACTAGAAAACATTCACAACCTAATCATTGAACCCCACTAATAACTAACAAGAGGATTAAAATGATAAGGCTTTATTTCTGATTAATCTCTAGCTGGTCCAAATTTCAACATTGTGTATCGACAGCAACCGGGGAGAAACAATCAATTACTCGGCTTCAAATCATAACTATATCTTTTTCCCTCAACCACGAGTACACACTTGTCGCAGAGCTTCGGACCAAACTCACATGGCCGTGTCACAGTTGGTACCAACTGCCTCAAGACGGAACATCCTGTAGATGGCCGATGGACCCGAGCAGTTTCGCGAAAGGCGGCAATTTCGAAAATCCTGAGCTCCATTGTTGAAATTTTTCAAAATTTATCAATTAACTAAATCATTCTAGATGGTGCTTGCACTCTTCGAATTCATTAATAATCAAAGAAATAACTAAAAACGAGGAATGCGATTCATTGGGGAAACCGGCGAATCGCGTTTTGCGACATCGGATCCCGTAGAATTTTGTGCTTGTAGAGTCTGAAGAGATTCGTTCACAAATTGATCAATTCTCCAGATGAGCGACCTCTTGCAAAATCTGTATAACAATACACCGGTTGAAATATAAAGAACGAGAAATGCGATGGTGTAAATGCTCAAATATGGGATTTTCACCGATATCTCCTTTTTTTCGCCGCCGTCGTCGCTCTGATTCTCGATTTGACGCCTACGTCGCCTTCGGTGGACAAAATTGCGCTCATCATAAACCATTCGAGCAACGTTGATTCGATTCACTGAATATTCGAATTTGAATAATTTACAATAATGCCTCAAATTGATACCAACGATATCGAGAAATTTCAGCACTCGATCGGGGAACTTTGAATCAATTTTTTGTCCGCCGACACTCTTCGCTTTAGATAATGCCGTCTGCAAAATTGAAAAAGCGCATGAGTTCTATAATCACATTTCGGGTGAAGGGTCCAAAACTTAAAAACGGCATCCAATATTCACAAACTCAAATGGGATCCTTTAAGCACAACTTATTCCATTTTTTTAAAATTTTCTACTAGCTTCCAAATGGTCTTGACTGGAATCCAACACCAACCTTCCAGTTTTGAACACTATTGCAGAAATTCTGATAGCAGTAGCAATAAGCCGATGTGTTGGAAAAAAGGCACTCCGAATTTTTACTTCGTGTCCCCAAATATTCAAAATAAATATCATTTGCCTTTAGAATCAACGTCGCCATTCTGAATTTGACGTCGTCAATTTCTTTCTCTCTCTTTTTCTTTCTTTCTCATCTACCTTTCGTGTTGACCTCTTGCCGGCGGAACGTAGACAACCGAGAAAAAGCAGACATACTTGCCATCCTCTTTGACCGGTGTTATGGCGAACCCTTCGAATACCGAAGCATTCATTTGCAAAACCGAATCGAACTCGAAACAGGCGATCGAGAAGCATCTGAAAATGAGTGTGTCGAGCGATGATCGCTTCGAAACGTACATATAAGGGAAATTTGAAAGAAGAATAAGAAATTGAAACCATTTCATTATTGATTACAAAATATTTCAAATGACCGTTTTTTTGCCAAATTTTTTTGGTCACGTTTTTCCCGTTTTTCCGTCCATTCTTCTATTTAAATGTTGCAAATGCGCTCTATTGCTAATATACCAAATTTTCTTTTAAATTGGAATTCTGAAAGGTGCGATATTTGCGAAACTAATACAAATTGAGGCAATTCTCCTATCATTTTTTACCGACGCCCATTTTTAATTTCATAATTGATCGTGATATTCTAAATGAACCGCATGGTTTTCGTAAGGGTCCGTTTTGTTTAGTGAGTGGTCCCTTGGTGTGTTTCATTCGTAAAAACGTGCTTTCAAATTTATTGATCTCGATTTGACATAAGGTGGTGAAATGGTTTTCAGAATCGTCATTTTCCGGCATTTTTGCAATCCAATCTAAAGAAAAATTACACGTGACCGCACGCGAACCGCGACGCGTCAGACAACATAGGTCCGAGATCGGCCGATTCTTTCATTTCTGGAAACCCACTGTTACATTTGCAAAAATAAAATGAGCACCTTTCGCCGATATACGATGAGTTTGATTCGCAGGTTATCCCGAGTACGGTAGGCCACATTTGAATTGCCGCCTCGAAAAAAGTGCGATGGTCCACAATTTGTCAAACAGCTCATTTTTTTTTTATATATCCGCACAATTTCTATTATTCGCGTTTGAATTCCCCTCTCGTATGGAAAATCGCTTAAGAACCAAATAATTAGGGACCAATGAATAGGTAAATCAATCTTCTTTGAATTCCGTCCGTCAATGAGTATTGAAAAAAAAACCGAAAAATAATTGTCAGATTAAAATTTTCAAAATTGGATGGTCCGATAGCAAAAAGTCCGGTATTAAATTACGAATGTCTTTTTTTTTTAATTGAAAGATCGAAAAATACGACTAGATTTCGAAAAATTGGAATAAAAACATTAAACGTTGTTAAATCTAAATAATTATTAAAATTTGAATGAAATGGTTTTCTTAAAAATGGGTGTGAACACCCCTTCTATTATAAAATACACCGCTCCACAAAAGTTTAGCCTCACCCATATTTTTTTTTCAAAAAATGACAATTTCACGAAATTTCAAAAAACGTTAAAATATGGCTAAAAAGGGTTTCTTTTAGTATCCCATATTAGATTTACACTTACTGAAGTCATTGAACAAAATTTTCTTTATTTTTCGAAAATTGCTTTTTTTTGGATCCACAAAAGTATAGCCTCACCTAGGGTTTTGACAGTTTTTTTGGCTAAATTTTCTTTGAATTTGCACCTATTGTTAAAAAATAACAAATGTATGCAGGTGTCGTGGGATCCTGCGTTTTGTACGCAATGCTAAGAGACAGTTACCGTAATCCTCGCAGCGATTTACGATGTTTTTTAAAAAATTTTCTTGAATTGACCGTAGACTGTCGTCTAGGACGGGCGGTGGAGTTAAGAGTGAGCCGCAGGAATCTTCTAATTCTGTCCTGTCCCCATCGCGTGTTCTCTTCCGGGCAGTCTTAAAGCATCAATGTTCCCATTGTACCTCGTGATGGCTCAGATATTGATACGGACGCGAAAATTTGCTAGAATGGCTGACTGAGAGAGTGTCGCGAGGCGAGAGGGCAACTAGAGAAGTCATCGCATTTCTGGTTTGTGTCCGTCCAAATAATGACGAGAAAATACATGTTTAATACTGATATATGTGTGTATTTTTTGTAACCAGACTTCTCGTCTGCACTCTCTTCATCTCTCTCACTATCTCTATTTCTATCTCAATTAGTTTTCTCTATTTGAAATGTGGAGACTTCTTAAACGAAGAATAATTTTAATCGAATTCAGAATTTGGATTTTCAAATTTTCCTAGGTGATTTTTTTAAACAATTTTATTTATATTGAATTTCTGCATGGTGCATTGTTGTTTGGTGTTTCTACTCACCAAATTTATATATTTTTTTAATTTTCTCTGTACGGTGGTCAGTTGTGCAATATTGCGCCTCGGTGTACGACACTAATTTTTTGAAATCCACAATTTTTTTGGTTTTTTTTTTCATCATAATGGTGTTTTCCAGTGAAAACCCACAAATTCAATGCACTATGGCGTGTTTGCGATGCTTTTCGCAATCTCAAATCTTGTTGAGCCGTATAAGGTGCTCGTGATGTCGCCGACAATTGGTGCCAGTCATTCGAACTTCCTCGGCAAAATTGCCGATATTCTTGTGGATGACGGGAACGAAGTGGTAATGGGCGATTGAAGGTTTTTTTTTTGAAAAAAAGCAAATTTCAGACGTTTTTGATACCGGTGTTCATGGGTCAGAAAAAGAATTTGACCGGCACGAAGAAGGCGCAGAAAATTATCCGATTGCCGCAGGATCCAAGGTTTCAACGCGTGTTTTTTTCTACTGAACTCAAAGAGTACAAAATAGGCAATTTTCAGAATCACAGAAATTCAGGAAAAAGATAAATTCGAGGACGATTTGAGAAAAATTGTGTGGGGTTCGGAAAACATCGACCAATTTGCACTTTTATCGGTAAATTTTGAAAATTCAACTAAATTATTGGACTATTTCAGAAATATGCGAACTTTTTGAAGTCTTTTGGATACAATTGCGAATGTGAGTTGTGAAATTTAGTTGTTGCTGAAAACTTCAACAAATTTCAGATTTATTCAATCAAACTGAATTAATAGAACAATTTCGAAAGGAGCAATTTGATTTAGCGATTACTGAAACGATTTTTATTTGCAATCAAGGTAATTAAGGCTTTCATTAGCGGTAATTACGCCATTTTAAGCATTCTTCGACCATATTGGCATCAAAAATGTGATCACAGCCGAATCTTTTCTGCATAATGACATTGTCAAGTTTGCTAGTGGAGAACCCGCATTGTTTAGCTTCTTTCCAGGTTTCCCATCATCTAATTATAGAATAATTAATGAGTAATTATCTCAGATGTATTTTCGCCGGAAACCGATTCGATGTCATTATTTGGCCGAATTCTCAATTATTTTTCATATTTGTTCTACTTTTTCTTCGATTACTCTCGGCATTCGTACGAGATGAGTGCTATTAAGCACTTGTATGAGAACGGCAAGGATTACAAGGAGCTCATCAATCGCGCCGCATTCCACATGATCAATTCGAATCGATTTTTGGATTATCCGAGTGCGACACTTCCGAAGACGGTCTTCATCGGCGGAATGCAGGTGATTCCGAACGGCGCGGCGAATCTCACCAAGGTATTCTGAATGAATGATCAACGAGACGGATTGCTGTAGGAATGGGACGAGCTGTTGAGCCGAAGGGACACCAACATCCTCATCTCGTTCGGATCAATGACGCGTAGCTCGGAAATGCCCGACGAATTCAAAAACGCGTTCCTCGACGTGTTTTCGTCGATGCCTAATATCACGTTCATATGGAAATATGAAGACGAGAATTCGACGATCGCCGCCCATCTTCCGAATGTGAAACTGACGGCGTGGATGCCGCAAAATGATCTACTAGGTATGTGTTGGACTACTGTCTCCGTAAATCGACAACTATGCCCTTTTTATAGCTGATGATCGGCTGACATTATTCATAACCCATGGCGGATTGGGAAGCACCATCGAATTAGCTCATCACGGCAAACCGGCGATAGTGGTTCGTTTTTAGAATTTTTCGATAATTTATTATTTCACAACAATTTTAATGGCAAAAAAGCCGACGGGCAAATTCGTGTAGGAATACGGAATATTTGAGATATTTGCGACATTTTTTAGCCAATTTTTTTTCGCAATTGACAGACAGCAACTTGAAGAATTGCAGACCAGTTTGGGGGGAACGAAGAATTTGAAAACGCGGAATGCGGAAGCTGCATAAAATGAGGCAAAGACATTCAAAGGGAGGGGGGAGATAGAAAAATTACGGTAGTCGTTTTTTTTTGGACGGAATCACTCTAGAACCTGCGTTGGCGAATAATTTTCTGATGAATTCAAAATTCCGACCAACTCTGTTGTTGGACCGACGCACTATTTAGAGGCGGTAATTCAAATTTGAATTTAAACTGTGGGAATTTTGGGGTTCCCTACTACCTGTAAAACTCATAGGCTCGTTTCTTGCGATATTATTTATTTTGAATTCTACTTTTTTTTAATTAAATAGGTTTGAGAGTTTCGCAAAAAAATATTTATAGTATTGCCAAGTGAAATTGTCAGCATGCCCCGTTGATCACTATGTTTATTACCATAAAATAATAATCAAAAAACCAACTCATCATTATACATATAGGTTCCATTAACGGGAGACCAACCTCGAAACGCGCATATGCTGACGCGACACGGCGGCGCAATTCGACTCGACAAATCGCAATTGGGCGATTCGCGCGCGATCGGCGCCTCGATCGCGACGGTGTTGAACGACGCGAGATATTCGGCAAACGCGAGACGATTGTCGGCGATCGTCGCCAATCACCGACCGCGAGATGTGCTCCTCGAGTATTGCTCGTTGGCCGTCGAGTTCGGACCATTGGAGACGCTCAATTCGGCGGGCGCCCATCTCAATTATCTACAGTACCACTCGATTGATCTACTTATTGTGTTTCTCGCGATTTTCATTATTTTCTCATATGTTTCCTATCGATTTTGGAAATTTCTCATCTGTTTTTTTATTCGTAAATGTCGCAGCAAATATGCTCCATTGCCAATTATGGAGAAGAAGAAAGAATAGGGTTTTGATGTTGCTGTTGGGTCTCGAAACGACGCTCTTTAAATCGATAATAAAAGCGAAGTCAGTATTTCAAGAAGTTGAAAGGAACATTGCAACGGGGCAAAACGAATTGAAGAAATTGGATTAAAATTATTTTTAAAGAAAAATCGAAGGGAAAAATGTAAGTTTTCTATTTTTGTCTTTAAGAAAAGAAAAAAATTAATAAATATCTCTTCAAAACTCAGCCAAAATTGCATTTTAATATGCGTTGGAGCAGATGTGTGTAATTTTGCGTCATAGTTGATTGCACACTTCCTATTCGTATTATGTTTTCATTGTTTTTTTTCCAAAAGAAACCTCATTATCGGATAAATTATTCATTGTTGAGTTCGATTCGATTTCGCAGCAAATATCTCGCGTTTTCCGTCGTCGAATCCCGTCGAATTTGCAATTGCGGAAGCCTTGAATCGTGAAATCGCCACACATCTCGAACTTATTCAATTTTTGTGCCTCATACCTTGCGCAAATTTTGTACATCAAAAAGCATGTGATCGCGTTCAAAATGGTAAACGTGAGCAAATAGAAGCTCAAAAATGGGATTTTCATCGAATCGTCGACGTCATCATCGACGTCTCGCTTTCGTCGCGCCGCCGGCCGACTCGACGCCTCCAAATAGCGCGTTCTGGCGACGTTCCAGCGATTCGCTGCAATTCGAAATTATTCAAGACGGGCGGCGCGTCGCAAACTGGCAAGTTGGAGAAAATCGAGAATCTCGATGGCCGTCGCATTGTAATTCCGATTCGACGCATAGCCAATCATCGTCGCGTACGGATAGATCGAGTAAAACGTCTCAATCGATTTGGCGTATATCTAGAAATTTGGCGTCGTTTTAGTTTTTCTCAAGCTCTCTTCTAGTCACCGTCCAATTCGCCACATTGTTGCAGTTGTCGAAATTGCAAAAACACGACAGCGTCGATTCTTGAAGGCCGCACTCGAGCTCCTGAAATGGTCCGCCGGTGGACTGGTAGATGTTCTGCGACATCTCATCGAGATGGCCCGCCGACATGTGCAATCGTGCCAGTCTAATATGGGGAGAAAAAAAATGGATTTCGAGTTAATTGTCACCAATATTACCGCTCGTGTTGGCCGCTTGCCGCCGGATAATAGGTCAACCGGAAATAGCACGTCTTGACGGACTCGATGGTCCGTAATTGAATGTCGTCCAACACCGACGCGCTCATTCGCAATTGCGGCGCGTCGAACTCGAAGCAGGCGATCGAGAAGCATCTGGAAATGTGTGTGTCGAGCGATGATCGCTTCGAAACGTACATATAAGGGAAATTTGAAAGAAGAATAAGAAATTGAAACCATTTCATTATTGATTACAAAATATTTCAAATGACCGCTTTTTTGCCAACTTTTTCTGGTCACGTTTTTCCCGTTTTTCCGTCCATTCTTCTATTTAAATGTTGCAAATGCGCTCTATTGCTAATATGTACTTCTTGTTTTTTTCACGTCAAAGTTTTGAAATAAAATCGTTATTGTCTAGTTAAAAATAGTTTTAAAACGTTTTTCTTTTCAATTTTCAAGTGGCTGCTAATTTTGACTATATTTTGCTGACGATTTTGCTCAAAATATTCAATTTTCTCCGATTTTTTTCTGCGAAATTTGCGAATCAGCCCAATTTTTATCAGATTTTTCCATTAAAAAAACAACAACAACAAAGCGTTCCCGATTTTTTGAAACACTTTTTTCCGCATTCTCATTTATTTTTTTGTACACGATTTTCGAAAATCAATCATTCATTGAAATGAGCTGTCCCGCATTTTTGGCCTGAAAACAAATCGCATATTTTGGAATGAATTCATTGGTATCCATCAATGGTAAATCGTTCAATCGGATTCGAAAAAAAAATTGAAAACGGGAAATCAATTTTCGAATAGCTCAATCGTTAATTTTTCATGTACCCGATGGAATATATGCTTCTAACGGAGCCGGCGGCCTAGATGGTCGGACTCGCTTCGGAAGGAGATCACCACAAGGCCCACTCAAGCCAAGGAGCGAAAAGCTTGGCAAACGATTCCTCACTACCGATTTTTCGCTACCTAAATTATAGTTTTTTCACTTTCGATTTTTCGCTACCGTTTTTTTCACTACCAAATTTTCTTATAGACATTCTTCTTGATTTTATCAATAATCCACTTTATTTCAGAAAAAAAACGAGTTAAAAAAAATATTTTTTTTTCATCTTTTTTATTAAATATTAAAAAAAAAAAGCTAAATTAATTTAATCTTTAAACGAATGAAAATTAATTTTTAAAAACACTTTACAAGGAATAAAAAATATTTCAAAAATTATTTAAGGGGACAAACAATTATTATTTATATATTGAATTTTCCTAAATGCATGTGAATAACATCTATAAAATATTGTTAGAAATAACCTTGTTAATCACACAAATAAAAAAAAATTTAAAAACAATGCAGTTAGGTTGATATTCATGGCTGCGGACGGACGAAAACTTTGTGAATATTGTTTGTACCTTGTAAAGTGTTTTTTAAAATTAATTTTCACTCGTTTAAAGATAAAATTTAGCTATTTTCTTAATATTTAATTTAAAAAATGATTTTTTTTCTTTAAACTCGTTTTTTTCTGAAATGAAGTGGATTATTGATAAAATCAAGAAGAAAGTCTATAAGAAAATTTGGTAGTGAAAAAAACGGTAGCGAAAAATCGAAAGTGAAAAAACTATAATTTAGGTAGCGAAAATTTGGTAGTGAAAAATCGGTAGTGAGGAATCATTGGCCAAAAGCTTGGAATGCTGTGGTTGGCTCATCGAACCAACTATTTCAATTCGAACAAAACAAATCCCTACTTGCAACTACATATTTATTACGTTGAGGAATATATATTCAAAACAAATTGTATTTGAATTCACATATTGAAAAACTGGAAAAAGTAGCATATTTAATCAATAAATCGCTTCATACAATTCATTGGCGAAATGGCGGCAGTTGCTTGAAATGACATCATATTCTTTGTCGAGTTGTTTCGAGTTGATCAGCCACATCAGGACGCCGTACATCGTCGATGATGCGCATTCCTTCTGTTTGATGCGCTCAACGACGTCCCTTCTCCTTGTTATCTTCTTATCAACCACATGCCAACGTTGCCTTGAGACTTGCACCAGAATGCATTCGGTGTTCTTCTCGAACGACCACCAATAATTGGTGGATTCGATCATGACGAACACATGCAAAGGGCCGTCACCATAAATTTTCACCTTCTCAACACGATCGTCTCGATGTTTTTTGGCTAGCTTTTTCACGTTGCTCTCGTCGTGTCTTCCAATAAATGGATCATCAGGATATGACGATGTTGGGAGATAACTGCATTTCTTCACATATCCAGCCCAATTTTCGCCGACCAATCCGCTGAATCATTCAAAATTATTCTTTGCTCCATGTAATGAATGCGTACTCGGTACCGCTAATATTGGAAAAAAAGGACATTGCGAATCGATGGATTGATAGAGAATCCCTGAAAACATGCTAATGAAATCGAACCAAAAAAGGAGTGGATTGAAGGAATGCAAAGAATCTAGAGAGCGGAGCTGCATGGAACTTGAATTGTCTAAAAACGGAAGGCGGAACATAATTTTTTAACGGAATAACGGAACGAATTGAATCTAGCAGAATGTGAGATTTTCCAAGTGATTATTCGACAAGGACCTTCTGTTTGTCGTTCTCCGGCTGTGCTAAAAACCCTCTTGTTAGATTCGCTAGACGTGCTAGGTATATCAAACGGAATACGGAAATCGGAACAAGAAAATGTCACGGAATTCCGTGCAGCTCTGAGCCGATGTGGGCCAATAGGAAATCAAAATGGTTTGGGGCGAGTCGACGTCTTTTTATATGAAAACTTGATGAGCAATATTGCTAATTATGTGCCCGATAAGCAATATTGACCGTCGGAGAGCGTCAGCTGTTCACTCGCAATCAGCATTTGAGTGGTACTGAAGCCAAAATGCACACTGTTCATTATCATTGGACTCAAGAGGTGAGTATTTCATCATACCAAAATCCAAACGCGACATCAATAGATCCCAGAGTTTCTGGAAGATTCTCGAATTTTGTCGATTGAAAACAAAAGGCAAAAAAAAATTCCAATTTTTTGAAACATCAATTTTTTTAGATGCTCATTCGCCTCGAACCGGATCCTTGCCTGATCCGTCATGGATCATCGTTCAGAACTGTCAAGGTCATCGAAGAAAACGAAATCGAGAAGCTGATATTCCAAAATGTCTGGAAGCCTTTCTCGAATTTCAGCGCGATTTTGCCGGTTGGAAAAAATTCCAAATTTTTAAAATATCAATTTTCAGATGATCAAAGGCTTCTTGAAAACTTTTGAATTCAATTGCCAGCGTATGCGCCTTTAAACTCACTTGGATTACGGTAGTCTCTTTTCAGATATATTCAATCAAACCGAATTAATCGAGCAACTTCGAAATGAGAAATTTGATTTGGCAATTACCGAATCGATATTGATTTGTAATCATGGTAATTAGCGCTAGAGCTAATTAAGATAATTATCCTAATTGTAGCGTTAATTGATCACATTGGCATCGAGAATGTGATAAGTGCCGAGTCATTCTTGCAATCGGACATTGTGAAATACGCGAGTGGCGAGCCGGCGTTCCCGAGCTTCTTCCCAAGTAGAGGATAATTTAAAGGCGCACGGGGGGGCTCATTGATGTCTTGCAGCGATTTTCACAGCCGACACCGACAAAATGGGATTTTCGGCGAGAATGACGAACACGGCGGCGGCGATATTCGCGTATTGGTTTGCCTATATTCGGTACGAATACGAGCTCGATGGAATCAAGAAACTGTATGCGAACGGCAAGGATTACAAGGAGCTCATCAATCGCGCCGCATTCCACATGATCAATTCGAATCGATTTTTGGATTATCCGAGTGCGACACTTCCGAAGACGGTCTTCATCGGCGGAATGCAGGTGATTCCGAACGGCGCGGCGAATCTCACCAAGGTATTCTGAATGAATGATCAACGAGACGGATTGCTGTAGGAATGGGACGAGCTGTTGAGCCGAAGGGACACCAACATCCTCATCTCGTTCGGATCAATGACGCGTAGCTCGGAAATGCCCGACGAATTCAAAAACGCGTTCCTCGACGTGTTTTCGTCGATGCCTAATATCACGTTCATATGGAAATATGAAGACGAGAATTCGACGATCGCCGCCCATCTTCCGAATGTGAAACTGACGGCGTGGATGCCGCAAAATGATCTACTAGGTATGTGTTGGACTACTGTCTCCGTAAATCGACAACTATGCCCTCTTTTTAGCTGATGATCGGCTGACATTATTCATAACCCATGGCGGATTGGGAAGCACCATCGAATTAGCTCATTACGGCAAACCGGCGATAGTGGTAATTCGATGAGAACGCGTTCTCCAACGATGATGGCCGATTCTCAGATTCCACTGACCGGCGATCAATTCCGAAACGCGCATATGCTGACGCGACACGGCGGCGCAATTCGACTCGACAAATCGCAATTGGGCGATTCGCGCGCGATCGGCGCCTCGATCGCGACGGTGTTGAACGACGCGAGATATTCGGCAAACGCGAGACGATTGTCGGCGATCGTCGCCAATCACCGACCGCGAGATGTGCTCCTCGAGTATTGCTCGTTGGCCGTCGAGTTCGGACCATTGGAGACGCTCAATTCGGCGGGCGCCCATCTCAATTATCTACAGTACCACTCGATTGATCTACTTATTGTGTTTCTCGCGATTTTCATTATTTTCTCATATGTTTCCTATCGATTTTGGAAATTTCTCATCTGTTTTTTTATTCGAAAATGTCGCAGCAAGTACGCTCCATTGCCAATTACGGAGAAGAAGAATGAATAGGGTTTTGATGTTGTTGTTGTTGGGTCTCAAAACGATCTACAGTAATCCAATCTAAGTAGCTTCGAATTGTTTCCAAAAAACGAGAAATGAATATTATTTCAAAAAAAAAATTAAAATTCCCGCGTGTCCGCTAAATCGTTAACCTGCGTAAATCGCGAAGCATCGTTTAAAACATGTATTATGCATAATAAATAAAAATACATACATACATACATAAGTAGCAGGAAGAAAACAGAAACCAAGGGGGCAATTTCGATCACAGTATCATCAGAAAAAAAATAATAAAAGTGGGCGGGGCTTTATACACACAAACACACAGAAGAAAAACAACAATGGCAAGTGTTTTTGGGTCTCAAAGCGAAACAACTGAATACCGTAATCCGATTTCGTTGCGAGACGCCAAATAAGAGAAAAAGACGAGAAATGTTGAGCAAAAGAAGACAAAAAAAAACGAAACGAATATTTGGGACCCATTTTTACACGTAGTTTGATTTGAAAACGGGAGGGGGCGGGGGCGCCTCGTTTAAAGGCGCACGCGGGTCTCGACGCGAATCACACGCGCGACACTTGATCGGAAGTGAGAAACGTCGCCTCGCGAATCGTCGTCATTCGGGCGCCGCTCGAGTTCTTGCGCGACACCACAATTGGCGGACGCGATTTTGGTGGAAGCCCTCTTGGCGATGGCAGTGTGGCGGAGCCGTTGGTGATGAACGGCATTGGGCGATGGCCTGGAAACACAAAAAATTTTTTTAAAACCCAATTATAGTAGTTTTTGTGAAAAATAGTGAAAAAAAAATGTGAAAAAAAATGAATTTTGCCATTTTCGTCAAATTTTTGGGCATTTCCAATCGAATTTCAATTCGCACAAGCTTCTTCTCGATTTTTTTTTCAATTTTTCATTCAAAATAATGTTTTTTCAACAAAAAAGGTCATTATTGTCATTAAAATTTTTTTTGGTAGGTTTTTTTTTTCCAAAAAAAAAGCCAACACAAATCTGAATTCTCCAAACTTCTCGGCTTTTCAACGAAAAAAACTAGCTCACCTAAAACATATCCGCGCAATGTCGAATGTGAATCGGCTGGCGCCAACGCCGTCGCCGAGCACAACATCATCGACGACGACAACGACGGCGAACGCGAGCGTGCTCGTCGTTGTGGTGACGTCGTCGAGATCGCGACGTCGTCGTCGTCGTTCGGCGACAAATAAAACGTCGAGTTCGATGAGAATCGACCTTCGGAACCCGATCGTTGACGTCGTGCGAATTCTGAATTCAATTCAATACTCGTTAATTAATTAATTAATTGATTAATTAACTAATTATTAACTAGATGGGGGGGGTTGCATTCCTTTGAAAAATGGCTGTGATATTAAACAGAAAAAAAACCAGTTAGTTCAAAAAAAAAGTAACTCGTGAATTTTAGTGAAGAAAATAGTACGGTAGTGAAATTTAAAGGCGCATCGCTCAAATATATTTTTTGTTTCTAAAGGCGCATAGAGAGATTGAAAACTTCCAAATTGTTTCTTTTCGATTTTCAAAAAAAGTAAAAATCAACAAAACAATTTGTTGCCATTTTTCAAAAAGACCCCCCCCCCAAAAAAATTTTGGTTGTAAAATAAAAATTCAAAAAAAATAAAAAAACGAAACCTTGATTCGAGCACCGATTTCGAGCACAACACGCGAGCGAGCGAGCAACAACACGGCGAAAGCAACGAAAAACGAGCACGACAGCACGAATGGTCGGTTGGTAGATCAAAAGAGAAAAAAAAGAGAGAAACAGCAGCAGCCAACAACAACAACAACAACAACAACAACAACAATAACGAAGGAAGAAATGACAGAGAGTGAGAGAGAGAGAGAAATAGAGAAAAAGAAGAGGTATGATGATCTATACATGTGGATTGTGTGTTTGTGCTGCTAGGGACCATTATCACTTCAAATCAACACGTCTGCAAAACGATTAAACAATCACAACGGCAAAAATGAGAAAAAGAAATTTCCCGCTTTTTTTTGAAGCATTTTTGACCAAAAATTGACAAAATGAGCACTTTTTGGGCAGAATTCGAAAAAAAGCGTTTGTTTCTCGAAAAATTGTTTGAAAAATTCAAAATAGAGCCAAAACTCGACCTTTTGGTCAGAAAATCTCAAAAAACAAAATTTTTTTCGATGAAAATTATTAAAATTTGAAACGCGAAGAAAAAACGATAATTTTTTGCTAAAAAATCGCATTTTTTGGAAAAACCATAAAAAAATCACGATTTTTGAGAAAACAAATCAAAATTGTCCAATAAAATGTCAAAAATGTTCAAAAATATTGGCGAGAAATCACAAAAAAAAAAGACGAAAAATGAAAAATTCGTCAAAATTCACCTGTCGAGTAGAACGTGGTGACCGACGACGTCTCCTCATTCAATGGCACCGGCTCGACGGGACCACTATTTCGTTGGAGGGTCCCGTTGGGACCGATTCGCGTTTTGACGCGCGGCACGTTGCGTTGAAGTCCGCGCGGTGTCGCCGCCGAATTGTTATTGGCGGCCGATTGGCCCGATGACGATGAACTGGTGGAGGCGGTGTTGGTGGCACCTGGAATGGTGGATTGGTGTGGAAATGGACACAGGGTGGTGATGGGTGGACACCATAGGAACACCATGTAGAGGAGAACGACGATGAAAACGACGGGGGAGGGTAATTAGTGGCTAATTAGGCGCGTTTGAAGAAATTCGCCGATTCACAAAAATTTTGAATTTTTCAAAATGAGAAAAAATTAAGTTTTTTTAACGAATTTCGTTCGAGACAAAATCAAACATTTTCAAGAAGAATTGGTTTTAAAAAATTCATTTTTTTTTTTGAAATTCACGGAAAATGAAATTTTTGGGCACAAAAAATGAAGAATTTCCACATTTTTTAATTTTTTTATTGAATAAAACGTTTTTTTTTTCAATTTTCTTTTCTGAAAAATCCAAAAAGATTGATTTTCTTCAAAATTTTTGGCAAAAATTCCATAAAACAAAAAAAAAAATCAACAAATTCGAAAAATTGTTTTGGATTCTTTCTTTTTTCCTTAAAAACTCGACGTCTGCAAAAAAAAATCAAAAATCCAAATTTTCATGGAAAACTGATGGGGAAAAACATTGAATCGGTTCAAAATTGGCGATTTTCAACCAAAAATTTTCGGATTTCTAGCAAAAATTGGTCAAAATTCGAATTCCTCAATTTTCCTTTTCAAACCTTTCTTCTCAAAAAAAATCTACAAAGGAAATCATATTCATATGGGGGTTAAAAGCGTTATTACGACAACGAAAAGAAAAAAAAAGAAGTAGAAGAAACGGCGTTTGGAACCCAAAAAAAAAAAAACAGAATGTTGATCTCAAAACCCATTCGACGCACCTTTGATTTTGCTGTTTTGCACCAACGCGAGCATTTTTTGAACAGCTTGCGGCGATTCGGCTCCGAATTTCGCGCGCGTCGACGATTTGCCGGCCGATTGCGATGACAATGACGACGGGGTTGGCGATGGAACGCGGCGCGTCGCGTTTGCCGTCGACGAGTTGCGCGCTGCTGGAATAACGAGCGGACCATTAGACAATCGATTGGGTCACCAAATATTGGCGAATTTTAGGGGGAAAAAAACTTCAAAAAATTTGGAATTTTCCTTTAAACCAAATTGTGAAAAATTCAATTTTTTTTTCTCGTCAACAACAAAAAAAAAGAAAATCTCATCGATTTTGGCCATTTTTCTTCAAGGCTTTAGCATTTTTTGGATAAAATTCAAAAAAAATTCCATAATAAAAAATTTTAAGCTCAAAATTGAAAAAAATCGCGAATTTTTCCACTAAATTCTCTTCAGGATGAATAAAAAAAATTATTTTTTGGATGGAAAATCGAATTGGTTCTCTTTTTTTCTCGACAAATTTCTAAAAAAAAATGGCTAAAATCGAAAATATTTTCAATTTTCCGACAAAAAAGGTTAAAAATCAAAAATTCAAATCAAAATTTTTCAAAAAATTTTAAGCGACAAAATCGAAACAGTTGAATCGATTTTGTCCGCAGATGCGTAAACTTAAAATCACTCGAAAAAAAAGCGACGCAATTTCGAAAAACGTTCTTTTCTTACATTGCGGTTGCGGCTCAATATCGTAGCTCATCGCGTCGAGCTCCATCTCGTTATCGACGACGTGCAATCCCTCCAGATAGGCTTTGACTTTTCGCACCATCAACGATTGCTCGTAGATTTTTTTGCGCGGCTGACTCTGCCGATGGTTCATCCCTTTTCTCATCGTCGCCACATTCGAACCCTCGAACGTGTTCATGTGCAATAGTGCGTCGATTACGGCGCCGCCGCTCTGCAAAATTTGATTGATTCAACAAAACAAAAAACATCGACATGTTGATCTACGATGAGTTAATGAGCCCAAAGGGTCACTTAGTTTCAAATTTGAATTGCCGCCTTTTTTTTAACGATAGAATTATGAGGTAATGAAAGAAAATTTTTAAAAAAATTCTGCTCTGAAATTTTGGCTTATTATAGTCGGCGTCCGGCAACTGCTGTAGATTTACGGGAATGCGTCTTTCGAAATGGTCTCGCAGCTGGTTATTTCAAATTTTATGGACCGGTTCGATAATTTTTCAATTAAATAAGGTTGGAAATTCAAGGAAATGCGAAACTCATAAAGAAAAATGAAATTCAATGCGCATGCGCGTAAATCTACCCGCGTACAGTCGCCGTGACGCCGACAATATTTAATTTTTTATTTTCGACCTTTTAAATTTAAATTAGACTGTTATTTTTTTTAAATAACACCGACTAGCAGAATCGATCGCTTAAAGACCAATGTCGTCAAACGCGTCGCGGTTCGCGTGCGGTCACAATGTTTTTTTTTGGCGGGTTACTACATATTTCAAACGACTCTCAATGCTATTTTTAGAAGGTTTCAAGACACTGAGTTTCTTCTGGAGTGATATCTAACCAAATTAGGGATAAACCGCAACGCGCCTAACGACATTGGTATTCATGGAAAAATTTTAAGCGAGAAAAAAATACAAAAAAAGTGAAAAATTTGCAAAAAAAATAGGTGTTTAGATCTACGGGAAGGCAAGTTGTTGAAATTTGAAAAAAAAAACATATATACAGTGCTGGCCATAAAGAAATCAAAAAGTGGTTTTTTGAGCATAACTTTCTAAAAGTAGTCCAATCACTCTGAAATTTTTGGAGTGTGTACGCAGCATCATTACGCACAAATGCAGACAACAAATTGTATATTGGCCACCCACCCGTTCGGCCATGCTGGCGATCTCATACGGCGCGCTGCTCAACTTCATCACATTGCGAATCGATTTGGCGATGAGGCGAAGCTTCTCGAAATTGACGAGCTTCTCGACGTACGTCGGATTGCCGTCGTGCGCGAACGTCAAATCTTTTTTGATCACCGGATAGATGGGAACGACCGGCGGCTCTTGGGCGACGTCGGCGAGATGTTGGCGATATTTGGACATGTTTCGCGACGGGTCGACCAACTGATGGATCTCGTCGAGCATTCGAATGTATTTGCTCGAGACGCGCTCCCAACTCGAGTGGAGGCGTCGAACCGCCGGCTTGTCCAAACCCGACATGATGGCGAACATCGAATTGAAGTTGCGCAAATCGCGGCAATATCTGCAACCAACAATTTTCGTTTCGTCCCAATTTTGGTTCGGTCAAATCAATTCGAATAATTGACCAACGAAAAAAATGAGAAAAATTATAAAAATCCTGAGAAATATGTCGATTTAAGGGCAAAACATTGAAATTTTTAAATTTGTTGTGACTTGAATTAGCAAAGCTTTTCAGATTTCGCAAAAAACCAGTATTTCGAATTCCCTTCTGAATAACACCATTAAATTGATTTTAAAAATTGAAAATTTTAAACATTTACCAGTTTTTGTACCATTTTTAAAAGATAAATATCGATTTTTAAATTATTCTTCGATTAGGAACCAAAATTAAAATGTTGCCATTTTAGGATAAAAACGTGAAGGTCCTTTAAAGTCTATGCGAAAAAATCATTTTACGAGCAAAAATTAATTTTTAAAATGCTTAAATTTGTTAAAATATGCCAACTTTTATGGATTTTATGGGGAAATGTAGAAAAAAAAAGAAAAACATCGAATATACGCGCATTTTCGTTGGATTCGCTTCGAGACCCATCTCTTAAATCTACGGCATGCGTCCCAAAATACCGAAAATGAAACAATTTCATCAAAAAATAAGTCAAATTCCTAAAAAATAAAACAGCATGACGCAGAGATACGGTAGTTTAAGACGCATGCCGTTTATTTATACGATGGGTCTCGAAGCGAATTCACCAAAAGCACGCGTATCCCGATTCTTTTTTTTTCTGCATTGCCCCTTTTGGGCAAATTTCAGAGAAAATTCTCAATTTCGATGGTTTCGAAAATCGAATTCAAAATCAAAACACGAACCTCGCAATTTTGATAAACTTCTTGATGAGTTTCGCGCGTTTCTGCACATTTCGCTCCATGCAAATCTCAGTGGCAACCCACCACATCTCTTTGTTGAACAACTGCTCAAACTCTTCAAGTCTCGGCGAGCCATACCTGAAAAAAAAATCAAACAAAAAATGCCGGAAAGCTTCTTCTTCTTTCAACATGCGCCTTTAAATCTTCACAGTAACCTTCGACAAACGATTCAATAATAAATTGTGTCTCAATTAATTGTTTCATTGCAAAAACAAATTCAAGTTGGGAGGGGAGCGGGGGGTCTCGCAACGAAACGCTTACTTTGAATGCAATCGGAACAGATCATCGACGAACTCGGTCGGCTCGATGGCGGAGAAGACGGCGAAATCCTGAAGGGTGAGTTGCGCGGCGACGACTTGCGCGTTCAAATTCAACAGGTGCGTCTGCGCCTCTTTGAGAATCTCCGGCGCCAGCTCATCGGGCACCAACGGCTCCGAACGGCTGTTGTTCTTCAAATAGTACCTGCAAAAAAATCATGGAGGTGATGGAATTGGACGAAATTTCGAGTGATTGGCTCATCAAATGTCGATTTACGACACGTTGAGAGCACGCAAAAGTCGCGCGTCTCGAGACCATTTACCATTTTTTCGACAATATTTTTTTTCAGAAGGAATTTCTTTTTTATTAGCTGATTTTTGTTCCAAAAAACAAAAAAAATTTTGCTAAACAAATTTTTTTTTTGCTGACACAAAAAAAATGTCAAAGTGAATTTTCCCCCAATTTTTGCTGACAGAAAAAAAAAATTGTAGAAATGATTCCCATTTTTTGTTTTTCGAAAATTTCAACAAAACCTGCTATTCAACGCGATTCGCTCGGCGAGATTCTCCAATTGCGGCGGCAATCGTCGCTGCTTGATCACACCGTCGATGGTGACCGTGCATTCGCACAACGACCATTCCGGACTGCCTTCGGCGGTCATGTTGAACTCTTGAAGCGCCAGCTGCACCACGTTCCGCGCCGACGTCTCCTTGTAAACCGGCAGATATTTGAATGTCTGATCGTTTCTGAAAATCCAATTTTTTTTATACGAAAATACTTGCAATTTTCTAATATTCTTTTTTTTCGAAGTTTCGAGCTTCAGAAAAACTAATTCTGAAAATTTTTAATTTTCAGCCTCGCGGGTCTCAAAATAGAAAACCTTCAAATTTCAATCAAAATCGTGATTTTTCTATTCATTTATCAAATAATTCAAATTTCTTTTTCAAGATTATCATTTAAATCTTTAAAATCTCCAATTTTTTTAAAATAAAACAGAAATTCGTTGAATTTTCTAAAAATTGGGTGGAAAGTGCAAAAAAAAAATAATTGAAGGAGACAAAAAAAAAATCTATTTTTCATATGATTTTTCCAAGCTCAAAAAAAAAGACAAAAATCCAATAAAAAATGTTAAAAATCCCTCAAAAATCTTGGCATAATTTCCAACAAAAAAAGAGAGAATAAAAAAAGAAAGCAAAGATTGATACCTATAAATCTTCAAAACATGCTCGGGACATTCGCTTCTCACTGGTCCGTAGTATTGCGATATCGACGTGATGTCGGGATTCGATCGACTCGGCCGCAATTCGGAAGCGGTCATGATTCTCGCCTCGTCGGCGAAATCGCCGTCGTCCTTGTTCGCCTTCAATATCGTCATCAGTTTGTCCATCATACTCGATTTGCTGCCGCCACTTCCGTTCGATTTGATCGTCGTCTTACTCGACGCCAGACTCGTCTTATGCACAGGTATCACCATCGGCGTCGGATGACGTTGGCCGCCATTCCGTAAGCGGCCATCTAAAATCAAATGAGCCCCAACAATGAATGAAACAATGAGAATCGCGGGCAATTTCTTATAGAATCATGCTTTTCAAAAAAAAAAACGTTGGAAAGTTGTGAGAAAATGCTGAAATTTATCGCACGGCTCGCCGCGGACTAGAAAAATTAATTTAAAAAAATAATAATTGCGGCACAAATTATATGAAATTCTTATTCATAATTTTCTTTTAATATCACAAATTTGGATTTTTGCAATCCTAAACACTCAAAATATATACGTATTCATTTCGTTTTACTTAATAATTGAATTAAAATTTTAAAATTCATCAAGTGCGGCCGTGGCCGAGAACAATTTTTCTAGGCCACGCGTGCGATAAATTGCGAATAAATCATGGCTCAGCGAAATTTCAGAAAAAAAAATGATGTCTTACTCGAATCGCGGTGCTCCTTTTTTCCCACAACTTCTTTGAATCCGAGAATATTGTTTTTGACGAGAAGATTGAGATTGAGAGTTCCCTGAAAAAAAATTAGTGATTTTTGTGAAAATTCTCAACATTTTCAACGATATCGAAGAGTTTCTCTAAAAAATTTCAGCCTTTATCAAAATAAATTCCAATTTTAAAGGCGCATGGGCACATATATATTTTTTAAATAATTTTTTAACGCCAAAAATACGCGCTTCATTGTTTTCTTTAAAAAAAATGAAGAAAAATATATCCAAAAATTTACAATTTTCATCAAAAAATTCAATTTTTAAAGTCACCAAAAATGTTAGAATAGTCAAAAATGAGTATAATCGATTTTTCAGAAAGAATTTTTCGATTTTCAGAATTCTGCAGCTTTTTCAAATAAAAAAAAATTAAAAATTAGCAATTTTCGAAAAAAGAAAACTCCGAAATTTGCGATTTTAATTCAAAAAATCAAATTTTACAGTCGCATTTCTCAAATTTGAGTCAGGTTTTCCAAATAAATTTTCGGCGAGTTTCTCAATTTTCAATATTTCACATTAAAAGAGCCAAAATTTTTTCAAAAGTTCAACAATTGAAAAACAAAAAAAAGAAAATCCCATCAATCAAAAATTAATTTCAAAAAAAAAATGGACTAACGAGCAACATTTCCTGCGCTTTGCCAACAGTGAGATATTTGGCCGATTGCTGATTGATCTCGATCATCTCATCGGCTCGCTTCAGACCCTCGGCGGCGGCCGGCGTGTCCGGAAACACCTCGGCGACAAACACCGGCTGATTGACGTCTTTGCCGCCGACGATTCTCATCATCATCGCGTCGTCTTTTTTGCGCGCCATCACCAACGCTCGCGGTTTCGCCTTCACCGAGCACGCGATGTTCAGAAGCGACAATTGCGAGTGCATTCCGTCGCGCTCGAGGGCGCCTTCGAAGCGTTCGAGCAGCTTCCACATCTCGTCGTTCGTCTCGAAATCGTTGAAATGGTTGTTGACCCAGAGGAGAACGATGCGGGCGACTTTGTCGCGATACACCGCGTCGGCGAACCACAACATCAGCTTCTCAAAGATCGTCGTCGGATCGCGAATGAAGACGCGATAGGTGAGTAGAAAATCGTCGACGTAGTGCGGATCGACGTTGTGATCGCGCTCGTCGACCATGTGCTGAATGAGTTTGTCGGGTTTGCCTTTCAGCAGAATTTGGCCCGTGTGTGCGCCGACGGTTCGACGCTCCATTTCCGACAGAATCTCGCCGGTCAGATCGTCGCGATCCTTCTCGATGTGCTCGCCGATCGTCGACATGATTTGGCAGAACTCCTGAAAAAATTTCCCCCACAATTTGCTATTATTTCAAAATTTCAAGAAAAAATTAATATCTAATCAAATCATTTCACATTTGTTCATATTTTTTCATGAAAATTTTGAATATCTGATCAATTTTTTTTGAAAAATAAAAAAAAAATCCATTTAAAACCACCATTTTCTACAGTTTCTGGAAAAATACTCAAAATTTCACTATAAATTTTAAAAAACGCTGAATTACGTGAAATCCCATACAAATGTCGATTTTTTTTGCGAGAAAATCGAGCATTTCTCACGAAATCATATCAATTTTCTTGGAAAGAATGTGTTTTTTTTTTTGGGAAAATTTGCCTGAAAAATTCCAATATCGCAATTTTTCAATAATTTCGTATTGTTTTCAAATGAAAATTTCTTAAAACGACAATTTTCTCCAAATTCTAGGCAATCATTTCCCAAAACCAATCAAAAAATAATGTTTCAAAAAGAATGGAATGAGAAAAATAAGAAGAAGAAGAAGAAGCGCTTACTCGATGCTCAACGAGCACAAACTCGCAATCATCGACCATGGTGCACATTTCGCCAATGTGATATTGGGGGGCGGGGATTGGCTCGGCGCCAAACGAGTCGCCCAATTTGTATTCGACGCGTTCGCCGTTCGGCTTCACCACCTCGACGCATCCGTTCACGATCACAGACCACGAGTCGAGACGCTCATTATGGCCGAGCACGACGGTGCCCGCCTCGTTCACAACGGCGAACACCATTTTTAGGCACAATTGTCGTTTGATCGACATCGGCAGCGCGGCAAATGCCGACATGTGTTGCATGAAATCCTGGAAAGAAACAATGATTAAGCTCCGCCCACAAATGAAAAGGATTGAACGGCTTAAGGGCTTCACAAAAAAAGTAATCCACAAGCTCCGCCCCTTATTGTAGTACTCAATTTATTGTACTTCTTGAAATATAAGCTTGGACTCCGCCCATTCTACAGTAATCCAAAAACCCCCAACCCTTCAATGCAAATTTACCATGAGAACCGCGAGATCTTCGGAATTCCTCTCGGCGGGCTCCTTCTCTAAACACTCGCGAACCGAATCGCGAAGATCGACGAATCCGCCGCTGCTGCTCTCCTGCGACGGCATCGAGCCCTCCTCGTCGTCGGTCTCGCCGCCGTCGTTCGACGCCGTCTCGCCGTCGGTCGTCGTCGACGAGGCCGTGCTGCGTCCGCGGAGGCGGCGAGCCGCGCCCGCCGCCATTCCGCCAATCGAGTTGCTCTTCTCGCGTCGATGCTTCACACGCACCAGCGTCGTCTCATCATCGGCCGTCGAGCCATTCAAATACACCTGACTTCGATGGTCCGAGCCGGAATAGACGGCAGCGGTCGTCGATGTCGTCGGAACATCGACAGGGAAATCCATCGGATAGGTTCGCGGTAGGCCGCGAGGCGGCAACGGCGCGGGACCCTTCGACACCGTCGGCGGTAGGCGAAGTGGTCGCGGTGGAACTGGTGGCGGTGGCATAGCAATAGAATCCGCGTTGGGCACCTGCAAATCGAAATGGTCCGAAAAATTGAATTTGTCATTTTTTTCTTGAATTTTAAAGGAAAACTAGAATTAAAAGCTGAAAGTGTTCAAAAAATCATTGATGATTCTCGGAAATCTGGCGGAAAATTTTTGTTGCGCAAAATTTCCACAAAAACCCAAGTCAATCGAATTGAAGCCGGAATTCGTGCGAAAAAAAAACAAAAAAAAAAGAAGAAGCGAAAAACAAATCGAGACGACCGGAAAGACGAGGCGTTTTGTGTCGAATGTTGCGACAAAAAAAACACACGCGAAATTCGAAATTCATTTGGAAACCAACCGATTTTCGCGGCAATTTCTGCTGCTGCTGCTGATGATGTTGGTGGTGATAGTCAGCCGCTGACGAGACGCTCGTCGACATTCTCGCCGGTATTCGAGGCGAACTTGCACCCGGCGCGCCGCCGTTCACTTCCGGATAATCAATCTGAAATCGAAATTTTGGGTGGTTGGCAAAAACCCGAAAAAATGCTTTTCAATTTTTTTTTGGCAAAAATCTAACTAATAAGAAAAAGTCCTTTCTTTTTAATTAAAAACCCCACATTTTCCAGAAATTTCGCGCAAAAAAATCAATTCAAACCTATGCGCCTTTAAAAATGGTATCGCCGCCCGGAAAATTTTGCGATTTTCGACAAAATTGAAAGTTTGGTTCTTTTTTTTTTTGGAAAAAATCAACCAAAATTTTATTTTCTCAAAAAAGGAAAATTTTTCGGATTTTTTAAAACAGAATACGATTCAAGCGCGTGCACCTTTAAAAATGGTCACGCCGCTCAAAAATTTTACAAGATTTCGAGCAAAACGTTAAACCTTTTGATTCAAGAAAAAATTCTGCTATTATGCGCCTATAAGACTGGTCTCGTAGAGAAAAGTCAAAAATCAATCGACTATCCGTAATTCCGGTTGTGCGTGGGGGGGTTAAAGACGCACGGAATCATTAAAAATCGTAATCAAGGACTACTGTAGCTCGTAGAGCATCGGATTAAAGGCGCTCGCAGCAATTTTTCAAAAATGTTTCAAAAGTGCGCAAATCCACTCGAAATTGAAACGGCAATTTCCGGTTTTCGACCAAAAATGGAAAAAAAAACGTCAATGGCAAGAAACCCCCAAAAAACAATCATTTTTCATGAAGAAACTGCGAAGAAAAACATTCATTTCAAATATTGATGATTTTTCGGCGCGAAAAACGCAAAAAATTGAATGAAATATTGAAATTCCACCTAAAAAAAATAGTTTAAAATAAAAATTATCAAAATCATTTTGAAAATCTCAGCAAAATGGTGTTTTGAATGTTATTTCAAATCGCAATTTTCCACAACAAAAAACCATTGAGTTCAATTTTACTTAAACGCAAGAAAATAAAAATTTGATAGAAAACGTGCGTTCAAAAAAACTACCTCAAATTGATTTATGCAAAACACAAAATGTGGGCGGATGGGAGACAGAGAGGAAGATGAGGAAGGAGATGAGGAGATTACGAGGAATCGAATCCCCAAAAACTAATCTCACCAAAAAAAATACTTCAAAAATTGATCTCGATTAATCTCATTAAAACCTTCCCTTTTTTTTCAGCTCAATTTTTCAAGCCAACCAAATTTCAACAAAAAGAAAATGCAAAATGATTTGCGCCATCAAAACTCGAAAAAAAAAACATTGATAGGGACCATTTCGACGAAAACTAATGTAAAAGCGGTTCGCCGGTCGTGTTGGCTTCTCTCATAAATTTTACGAAGGGAAAAAAAATACGAAGAGCGAAGATGAACACAGCCAAGCACATGTGCTCGATGTTTAATGGCCGCTGTTGATAATGGGGGGACCATTTCGTACCGGTTTGTACCCATCAAATAACGCGTGCTTGAATCTTCTTGTCACGAAAAATCATAGTCTTATTGGCTTTGGGTGCAAAAAAAAATTGTGATTTTTTCTAAAAAAAAAAATCGTCAATTTATCATTTTTCTGAAATCCATAAAATTTTCAGCAAAAAAATTCTCCGGTTTTGATGCAAAAAAATTGCCATTTAGCTTCAAAAAAATAAAATGGCAGGGTTGAAAAATGATGGGACCTTTATAGAAGGCTATTCTCGTATAATTGGGGACCATGAGACCAACATTGCAAAATTTTCAGTCGTTTCAGCGAATTCTGACGGAGAAGCTTGCAAGACAAAACTTTTTCGCGCGAACACAATGGAATTGGCGAAAACGAAGAACAATAGCTAATAAACGGGTCATGTTTAACGCATAAAAACGCATAAAATTAATGGATTACTGTAGTGAGGTGAAATGGGTGAGAGAATCACGGAAAATGCCGATTTTTTTTTTCATATTTTTGAAAAAATATGAAAAAATTGTCAATATATGAGCCAATTTTTTTTTGAATAAAACATTTTTCCAAAAAAAAAACAAGCTTTAAAATGTCTTCAAAGCCTAGAAAATACCGAAAAAGCTCAAATTTGTAGTTAAATGAAAAAAATCAAGGAAAAATTTCAAAATTCTCAATTGTTGCCTTTAAAAAAATTTCAAAATTGTAATAACAAAAATGATTTTTGAAAAATAAAAAATTTTCGCTTAAAAAGAAGCAATTTCAAGCTAAAATCCAATTTTCAATCAAAAAATTTTATTTTTTCTGGAATTTTTATAAAATTTAATTCTTAATAAAATGTGCAACCATTTCCATTTTTTTTAAATTCATGAATAATTCCATAAAAAGAGAGCACGTAAAATCAAAATTTGTCAAAAAAAGGAATTCAATTCAATGTTTTTCCCAAAAATGAAGACTCACCACAATCATTTCCGATTCTTGCAACAGCATACAGTCGTGTGTTCGCCGATAATTGAGTCCGTTGCGTTTGCCGAAGCTGCAACGAAAAAAAAAAACAAAATCAAAAATACTTCGACGGGTTCGTAATTCGATACTAAACATGGTTGGGGACAAAAAAAACGCACACACAAGAAGAAGTTTGACACACTCGCTCGCGCGCCAAAAAAATATCATTGTCGCGCACCGACGCACAACAACAAAAGGAAAACGGAGAAGGAGAAGAACAAGAGGATCGGGCAAGTCGGTTAATCTCCGGCAACCGCAAACACTGTATGGCAACAGTTGAATCGACAAAATTTCGAGAGCAGCGACGACATACAGTCAGTTAAAGGCGCATTAAGATATTTCGCCAATAATGGTGCCTCCACTCATATTTCGGAGGAGACCCCATTTTTTCGAATTCAAATTTTTACTATGCTGATTATACATATTGTCGGAAATTAAAAAAATATATATTGGCTATGTGCCAATACGTTTCGAGACACCGAGAAGTACGCGACACTGCGTACATTGCATTATAACGTACGCGCATTTAATATTAAGTCAACGAAAAATTTAAATCTACTCTGATTTCGCGAATATGAAGGCCCTTAAAAGTTATAAATAAGTGGGTGCAAAAAAAAATTTAAAAAACGGTTACTATAGACGTTTAAAGGCGCATTCCGAAAAAAAAAACCTAAAAATATTTTATCGCGATACTTTATAGATTTTCTCTGCAAACAACGAATTTCAAAATTTTGAATTTGGCGGGCTGTTATCTATTTTGGGCCCGTCAACTAATAAAAATTGCTCATTGAAATTAAAATGAAATGAAAAAATGTGTTCACAAAATCACATCATTCCCCAAAAATTTTTTCAGCCGCTTTCAAAAAAGCTATAAGCGTACCGAAGAATCTGAGACCATGAGGACTCAATAGGTTACTGAAATACCATCAAAACTCGAATATTTTCAGAAAAATTGAAATAAACGGTACAACGCGAAAATGTGTGCAAACACTCTGACGCAAATATCACAGAAAAAACACTCGAAAAAAATAACCACCTGATTCTTTTACGATCGGATTTTTCGAAGCAAAAATGCAATAATAAAAAATTTTATGTAATTTCTTTAAAGGCGCATACCGTTCCCTATTATTTTAAAGAAGCCTAGGCGTTGCAATAATATTCAGTGCAGAGGATTATCAAAAGCGTAATTTAAAGGCGCATGTGGAAAATCCAAAAAAAAACAAATATTCGTAAAATCGATCAATTTTAGAAGAATCTCGTCGCTTCCAATAGTGCAAAATCATTGTTTCTCTTTTAAAGTTGAAATTTTGTGAATTTTCTCGATTTATGAGAGAAAAAAAAATTGTGGGCTTCAAAAAATGAATTTCTCGTCGAAACCAAAATTTTCGAGGCCAACAAAATTGGCTTCGTTTATTGATTTTGCAAAAAAAAATAATAATAATAAAAGCAGCAACAACACCAAAATCTCAATCGGAGAATTTTGCGGAATTTGACAAGGAAAATACGACAAATTAGGGTATATCTATCGATGATAGGTCGTCAAAATGATCGAATCGGAAGCCCAGTGCGTGTTGTCTCATTTCAATGAATCGGAAGGACGCGCGCGCGCGCGAGGGACGATGTTGATGATGTTAATGATGATGATGATGATACCTGGATTTGCGAATTCCATCACAAAAACCAGATGGGCCAATTAATTATTATTTATCAAACATTTTCGAATTTTTGCATTCAATTTTTGAGCTTTATATTCATTTTTTGGTATTTCCACTCCAGAAAAAAATTTCAATTGTAATATGTATTGTCGAAAAAAAAAGGCAGTGCGTGCCTTTAACCTATTCTTCTACATATTCCCGTAAATCTACACTTATAATTTCCCGCCAAGACCGCTGCCATCGTGTTTTTGGTTAGCATTAAATTGGAAATCAAGACCCCAATTTTCAGCTGTAAAATTGCTTTAAAAACAATTTTTTTTTTCTTGCTCAACAAAATATTTTCTGCTGGAATTGTCGAGTGTTCTATGAAAATTAGGCTAAAATTTCAATATTTCACAATTTCGCAATTTTGTCGTTGCATTTCTGGCGTATAATTTCATTGAAAATTGAAATTCTCAAAAAATTTCTCAATTTTTTCGCATTTTTCTCAATTATTTGATCAATTTTAATGAAATATGTCGAAAAAAAAGCAAATTTTATCAACAACAAAAAAATTCAAGAGACCTTATTTGCCACCAAAATTTCAATTTCTCGACAAAACTTTTGGAAAAATAATGCTTAAAAATGTGAATTTTCAGTCAAATAAAGAAAAAAGTAACAAATTATTTGATGGTTTGGTCCCGAAGCGATAAATAACGCAATGAATGGGATATTCTCACGCGAGTTTCTTGAATTCACTAATAAATCTCTCAAAAAAGAGAAGGAACTGCTTGAAATGAATACGAGCGTTCGAGGGGTTCATAAATACAAGAAAAACACAAATCTATACCGGGAGGGGGGAGGAAATTCAAGGAAAACCTCAATTTTCTCTCGACTACAACCCAAATTGGGCGTCAAACGCTCAAAATCATAAAAAAACGCGATTCGTGTGAAGAAAAATCGGGGATTTTTAGAGAAAAGCTGCAAATTTTCTGGAATCTCCCAAAAAAAAACCGGCGCATTTCAATTCTAGAAGAAGGAGGAAAAATAGGTGAATAAATAAAATAAAGTGCCACCACCACCACCATCACCACAAATCGCCAATCCAATTCTCGCATGGTTTTTTTTTCTTTGCTCCCCGGGCAACGAACGCAATAAAGATTCTGTGTTGTTCTTAGTAGAAGAGGAGATGAAAAGACGAGGGGAAGAAAAAAAAACGAACGACGCCAATATCAGAGCAATTCATCGTGTGCGCTCGTTTATTCAAACATTCGCCTTGCCAAATATGGCCGCTTCGAATTGCACTTGTGTGGCGCCGAAACATGATTCTCATCAAATGTGCCGCACGCGAGATCATGAATTTTTGAGAGCGATAATGCGATCAAAAAATGCGCAAAAAACTTGGATCACCAATAGTTTCAACAAAAACTGTTGAAATGAGCAAAATTGTGAAAATTATCCAAAACAAAATTCAGTTGGTTCGTTTTAAGCTTTCGAAAATAGCAAAATTCCGAAAATTTCACAAAAAATTCCTAATTTGCCTATTTTTGGCTTCTAAATTTCCAACAAAACCCAGAAAATTGTTGAAATGAGCAAAAATTTTGAAAATTTCACAAAAAAAAATCATAATTTGCCTATTTTTGGCTTCTAAATTTCCAACAAAACCCAGAAAATTGTTGAAATGAGCAAAAATTTTGAAAATTTCACAAAAAATCTCTAATTTGCCAATTTTGAGCATCAAAATTGGCTGAAATGAGCAAGAATGTAAAAAATATTCAACAAAATTCATATTTTGCTAATTTCGATCATCAAAAATTGAAAAAATGAGCAAAATTTTGATAATTATTCAAAAACAATTTAGTTGATTCATTTTGAGCTTTGAAAAAACCAAAATTTTGAAAATTTCACAAAAAATTCATAGTTTGCCTATTTTGAGCTTCTAAATTTCCAACAAAACCCATATTTTACTAATTTCGATCAAAAAATGGTGGAAATGAGCAAAAATGTGAAATTTTTCACAAAAAATTCATAATTTGCCTATTTTGAGCTTCAAAAATTGCAAAAATAGGCAATATTGTAAAAAATTTCCAACAGAATTCCTATTTTGCCATTTTCGAGCATCAAAAATTGTGGAATTGAGCAATGCCGGAAAAATCATTTAAAAAATCCATAATTGGAACATTTTAGGCTTCAAAAAATTGCTGAAATGCCCAAAATTGGGCGCAAATTGGATTATTTCGAAGAATTATTGAAAAATTTCGCGGAATTGACAAAAAAATTTGATATATAAATTTTTTTTAGTTTTAAATAATTTTAGCTTTCCAATTTATGAATTTTGTGGAAAATTGGAAATTGCGCATCATTTCGAGCTTCAAACAATTAAAACAATTTTTCAATGAGAAAACCAACCGAAAATTGCAATTTCGCTTTCAAAATCAAAAAAAAAACTAATAAACAATGCGCGTACAGGTGTAAAGCTTCCAGGATGATTCATGGAAAGTGAAGTGAAAAAAAAATTCGAAGCGAGACGGAAAACGAGAAACAATACTAATCAACATACCAGGCATAGGGAAGATAAATGTGGTTTTCGATGAACACCGAGCCGGAGAGAAGAATGAACCAGCACGAGGCGATCTCGCCGTCTCTGCAATTAAATCCACCGTAATTTAAAGGCGCATATTGAGTTTTGAATCGAATTGAACAATTTTGGAGCTCGAAATTCTCACTCTCTCGTTTTTTTTTGTGGCTCAAATTTCGGGCTGTGGTCATTTTTACGACAATTTTACGACCGTACTATCTCATTTCATCACAAAGTGTTCATTTTTTCTCAGTCTCCCGACGGGAAACCGCGAATTAAAGGCGCGCCCAACCCACCGGAACAATATGAAATGCGCTGGATGTCGCTCATATCTCGCCGATGCGCAAATCGCCTTTAAAGGCGCATTATACAAATTGCTGAATGTGTCGAGTTGCCGTAGTTGCTCGTAGACGTTTCGGATATCCTGGAATAAAAAAAGAAGTTCGCGTCAATTGAATTCGAGCATCATCAAAAATGTGTGAGGAATCCCCTTTAAGGAATTTCGGCGCGTCAAAATTGAGTTGATAGGGCAAACAAATGAGATTTCGATGGAATTTCCACGAAAAAAAAACGTTTTTGATAATTTTGCAATTATTTGAGCAAAAATTGGAAATTCTCCAAATTTTTGCCGCCAAAAATCGTACATTTCTAAATAAAAATTCAAAATATAATCAAAAATGCTAATTTTGCTAATCTTTTTAAAAAATGGAATCAAATTCCCACTTTTTTTTTTAAATTGCTCGCATTTTTTTTTAGAAAAGCGCTCAAAAAGAACTCGATTATTAAAGGTTTGAAAAAAATTACATTTCCTCGCTTTTTTTGAGGCAATTAAGGATTTTAAAATTTTCAAGATCAAAACTTTGCAATTTTCCACTCAAAATCTCCAAATTTTCAGCAAAACAAACCTCAGGGCTTCTCAAATGCGGCGGTTTGATGAGGCTCTCGTAGAATCGGGCATCATTCACCGGATCCTGCCGCAACGGTTTCCGATAATCCATGCGCGGCAATCTGCAACTAATCTCGTATGACGGCCGCCACCAAATAAGGCAAAGACGCGGGGCAACATTGTTGTAAAATGAAGGAGCACGAATAGAAGGGGGGGGCGGGAGGAGAAGCTGGAGCTGGACGAGGGTCAGGCTCTTTCTCTCAAGGGACAAAACACATAATAAAGATGTGAGAAGGGTTTCAAGGCACCTCTGAACTTTGAAAAATCTCAAACGTTTCGAATCTTTCGTTTTTGCACAAAAATGCAAATTTTTGGTTTTTTTTTGAGAGAAATTCCCGAAAAATACGAATTTTTCAAGAAATTTGCCGCAAAACCCAAAATTTTTCAATAAAATCACCCAATCGAAAAAAAATAAATAACGGACGAATTTCGCCGTGAAAAAAAAATGCAGGTATTCTCGCGAGGAGCAACATTGATATTCAACGAGAGAGAGAGAGAAAAAAAAAACCAAAATAATATGGAAATTTCGGGCGGTTCGCAAAACTGACAAGTTTTACAAAGGAAATGACGAATTTTCGACGAGAGAATCGAGCATTTTTTCAATTTTCCACACGCCAAAAAGTTCAAATTTCGACGAAAAATTGAATTGAATAATGTTTATAATATAATATACAGAAAATGGAATCGTATTACACGAAATTCATAAACAAATGAATGAGAAGAATATGTGAAGAATGTGTGGAACGGGTCCCCACACCCACCCATCCACCTCCCTTTAAACTGGTATTTCGATTAGGCGTCAATTCGTCCGAAAAATGACAACGAAAAGCTCGTATGACGGACAAATTGGCTGAAATTTCCAATAATATTAGGCAATTTTGACAAATTTGTGGGAATTTTGACAAAAAAAAAATGAAAAAATGCACGATTATTTTGGGGATTTTCGATAAATTTCTGAAGAAAAAATTAAATTTTTTGGTCAAATTTGATAAAAATACACATTTTTTTTCCAGTACAATTTTTCAATTTTGGTATTTTTCAGCAATTTTGAAGAAAGATTTCAAAAATTGCGATTTCAACCATTTTTGGCAACAAAAATAATCACAATTTTCAATAAAATTCATAAAATCGACTAAATTTCCAGATTTTACATAAAATTTTTTCAAATTTCAAACAAAGTTTGATAATAGTCGGCAATATTTTTTAAAAATCATAAAAGAAAATTTGGTTTAAATAAGAAAAAAAACCAAAAATGTTGTCTAAAGTCTAAAGAAATTGTCTAAAGAAAAAAATCTCTTTGAGATTTGAAGGAAAACTCCAAATTTTAAGTAATTTCTTCGAAGAAAAAGTGCCAAAACTGGTCATTTTTTCCAGATTCGCGTGAATTACTCGGCAGCTAATGGTCAATGCATGAATGGTATAAATAATAGGTTAAAGAGAGGAACAATTTCGAACGAGAAACAAAAAAAAAAGGACTCGGCATATCGCCTCGAAAATCCGGTTCAAATCGACGAATTTCGAACCAAAAAAAAACAACAACAACAACAGGAAAATGAAAAAAAAACGCGAAGATGAAAGAATGAGGAGATCGTAAAATCAGTGGCAAGATGAAGCAAAAATGCCGACACAATTTCGTGGCGCGATATCTTAAGAGGTGCAAAACCGCATGCCAAATAAAGAAGGAGGAAGAGAGAGAGAGAGAGAGATGGAGAGGGAGATCAGCGGGGCAGTGGCGATCGATCGATAGCAAACGCCGGTTCGACGAAGGGAGAAAGAGAGAAAGACAGACCGCGGGAACACTCCGCTGGACACTGACCGGCCGGCCTCCCGGGAGAGACAATCCAAGTCTCTCGCTTCCCCTCAATGACTACCCAACCGACTGGCGGCATGTGAAGATGGACGAAACGACTGTTGTACCGACTTCTTGAGTGCGCGCCTTTAATCCAACCATTTAAAGTCTCGAAGCGAGTGTCGTTGGAATCGAGCATCGTTTTCATGATTGAATTCATTTTGGAGAATGCGCCTTTAAATTTTTGCTAGCTGATAGGTAGATTTTTTTAAAAACAGAAAACGAGCATCCTATGGAGAGTTTGACTCATAGAGAAAATAAAAAAAAGAAAAAAATTGAGAAAATCGCGTTTCTTCTATGCATTACCCCAATGGTATCCTCAAAATGAAAATCGAAATTTGAATTACCGCGCCAAACACATTCGATTTAGTCCGCTGGTAATATTTGGGTTGAATCGCATCGCAAACAGCCAATTTAAAGGTAAAATCGTATCGTGATGTTGTTTAAAGGCGCACACTCGATAAACTGATGAACAATGTAATAATCAGGTGAGAACTAGCCAAGTTTGATCACACCAAGGCTATTAATTGTGGATTTACGAGAACCACAGAGGTCTTAACACAAGATAAATAGTGTTGGACGCGGTCAGATTTCGGCGATAACTACAACTACTATTTAATGTTGATTTATGCGCTCGTAAATCTACAACAACACACCCCACATATTTTATTAAGAAGAGAAAGTTGGGTTTATGGGAAATAGAGGGGGGCAGATTGCAGAAGCTTCTGGAATTCTTAATCTCTACCTTTTTTTGAGGGGATGGGGGGAGGGATTAAATTTATTCGGGAGATGGAGGGTTGATAAATATTGGAACATACGCCAAAAACAAAACAATGAAATTATTATTGACATTGCGAGATAAATCAGCGACGAAACATAAAGAATGTTGACCGGCGAGGAGACGAAAAACTGCTATGTCCAATGTTTTATCAAAAAAAAAACGAACAAAACAAAGACAGCGAATTTCGGCTTCGATATCTGACACGGAATCTATGTCAGATGCAATCTTTTCCTGAATTTTTATCCATATTCTCCCACATCAAAAATGGTCGGCGAAAAGGAATATGCGCAAAACAATGAAGGGAATTTGTGAAAACTTTATTCAACAATTTTTTTGTTTTGCAAAATGAAAAAAATGTGCTAATACAACTAATTCGTTGCAATTTCGCATCTAATTAAAATATTTGATTGATTATTGGTTTAAATCGTCCCAAAATAACGGAAAATTGAAAAAGAAGCGATAAAATCTCGAAAAATTCATTCAAAAAATTAAATTCGCGAATTATTTTTACATTGGCAAATAGCCAACTAAAGGCGCACGCATTTATCGCGTCGGGTCTCGCAGTGAGCGACGACATACGGTCGCTCTCCTCTCCAATGTGTATTTACCCCCGATTTTAGGACTTTTTCCTTTTTTTTGAGGTTTTTCGACCAATTTTGAAACAAAAATGCCTATGTTTGTTGATTTTCGACAATTATCACTAAACTGCACGCAATTTCATTAATTTTAGCTGCTCTTATCGCTCGGTTATTGTTTATTTTGTCCTTAAATTTTTTCATTTTTTCTTTGAAGACGTTATAATTGTTCAGGTTCTCGAACAGGGTCACACAAAATGGTCCAGGAACAAATGAAACTTACCGGAACCCTTGAGGGTCACACCGGATGGGTTACCCAAATCGCCACCTTCACCCGCGACGACAAGACTACCGTTCTTTCGTCATCCCGCGGTTAGTTTTACTGTTCTTTCTATCGTTTGACATTTTATTTCCTCAAAATAAGTCGCACAAGCATTTTAAATTACTTTAAAGTTGTTTTATAATTTTATTCAGATTTTTACATCGCGCGACTGCTGAAAATTGGATAAATATTTTTAAAATTAGGTAGAGCTCTTAGTGTGTGCGTCTTTAACCTATTATAATTAGATCTGTAAATCTACACATAGTTTTGCCCCAAAGGGACAATAATTGTTTTTTTTACATATAGCCAATTTATGGTTGTCGCACGATTTAGGCATTTCTTTTCTATTATTATACAATTACATTTTTAGACAAGACCATTCTTGTCTGGGACATTGACAACGTTCAATCCGCTGACGGAGGACCAGTCGGACGTCCAGTCCGCTCCCTTGCCGGACACAACCACTTCGTCTCCGATGTCGTCATCTCATCTGATGGACAATTCGCTCTCTCCGGATCGTGGGATAAGACTCTTCGTCTTTGGGACTTGAACCAGTGAGTATTTGCAGTCTTTAAAATTATTTCAATTTTGGAGAGTTGGATATTTGTATCTTTTACGTTTTATCAGACCTCTAAACCGAGATATTATAATATTAAACGTTTTTTCTAATTGCGTTTCTTTGATAAAAATGTTGTTAATGTTATTTAACATGTCACGTTTAAGTAATTTTCTTTCAGGGGAGTGAGCACCCGTCAATTCATCTCCCACACCAAGGACGTTCTCTCTGTCGCTTTCTCCGCTGATAACAGACAAATCGTCTCTGGATCCCGTGACAAGTCGATCAAGCTTTGGAACACCCTTGCTCAATGCAAGTACACCATCACTGTAAGTCAAATTTCCTAATTTGAAATTGCTCACAATACATGTTTGTAGGAGGATTGCCACACTGATTGGGTTTCCAACGTGCGATTCTCGCCATCCACTCGCGATCCAGTGATCGTCTCCGCCGGATGGGACAGAGTCGTCAAGGTCTGGAACCTCGGAAACTGCCGTCTGAAGACCAACCACATCGGACACACCGGATACATCAACACCGTTACCGTTTCCCCAGACGGTTCCCTTTGCGCTTCTGGAGGCAAAGACGGACAAGCTATGCTCTGGGACCTCAACGAGGGCAAGCACTTGTACACCCTCAGCGGAAACGACGTCATCAACGCCATGTCGTTCTCACCAAACAGATATTGGCTCTGCGCCGCTGTCGGATCCTCGATTAAGATCTGGGATTTGGAAGACAAGAAGGAGATCGACGAGCTCAAGCCAGAAATCCCAGGATCCAAGAAGTCGTCAAGCCCGCAATGTATTTCCTTGGCCTGGTCGCAAGATGGACAAACCTTGTACGCTGGATACACCGACAACATCATCCGAGTGTGGCAGGTGTCTATCCGTGCCTCCAACTAAGTTGTTTATTGTTATTAATTCAATCTTCAATAAATTTGTTGATATAACACGGTGAAAGTTTGCCCTGATGTATATAAAGTTTAACCCCTTGAATACCTGCTCACGAGAAAAGACACAAAGCACATTCAACGACAATTTTTCCAAGAATGGCGGATAGACGCGAGTTGATAGGCATTGCGGTTCGGATTGCCGCGGCCGCGGCGATGTCGTACTTCACCGTCCGCTATCTTGTCAAGTATCTGGATCCGAATCACGCAACCATCGAGGAAAACAAGAAAAAGGTTGCACAACTATTCAGCGAGCTCGGTATTGATAGAAAAGTGGAGCTGAATGAGCACGAGATTCGAATTGCGACCCAATTTGTCGGCGGTGAAGGCGTTGGAGCCGAATGGGAAGATGTCGGCGGATGCGAGGAGCTCGTCATGGAGCTCAAAGATCGCATTATTTTGCCGTTGCGATTCGCGCAAGAATCGCCGAGTCATTTGCTGAGTCCGCCACGTGGAATTCTGCTGTACGGACCGCCAGGTTGCGGCAAAACACTACTGGCGAAAGCTGTTGCCAGGGCAGCCGGCTGCAGGTAGTCTATTCGGATAATCGGCTCAAGACGATGAGTATTTCAGATTTATCAATTTGCAAGTGAGCAATTTGACCGACAAATGGTACGGCGAATCTCAGAAGTTGGCCGCCGCTCTGTTCTCGGTGGCGCAGAAATTCCAGCCGACGATTATCTTCATCGATGAGATCGACTCATTCCTTCGCGATCGCCAATCGCATGATCATGAGGCGACGGCGATGATGAAGGCTCAATTTATGACACTTTGGGATGGATTCGCGAGTACTGGCGATCAGGTTCGAGCCGGTTGTTTCGTTTTTTTTATTGAACAATGAATTGAGTAATGCTAAAATCGCATAATTTGATAATCGAAAACGGGTTGCGCGTAATTACGCTTGCACGGTAGAACATTTTGACTTACGCGTAACACCTTTTTTTTTAATTCAAACAAAGCGGCTCCGAAAAACTGAACCAAATCGGATTGAACTTGTCGAAACTTCAGGCTTGTTGTTTCGGCCGGTCGACCACGGCCAATATAAAAATTTTTTCTTTTATTCGACCGAGTAGACCGAAATTATCAAGTTTTATTGCATATTGAATACATTCCATTTCCATATTATTCGATATTCCTTTCAGGAAAATGACTTTACTATAGATTTTTTAAATTGTCCCAGTTGCGGCCTGCTACAATTCGGCTTGGCTCGGCTTTCGAGCAACAAGTCTGCGAAATTTGGCTCTCAGGAATTTTTCGGATGCAAAGTGCAAAAGAAAAGATTTAGGAAAAAAAACTTCAAACCCAAGAAAAATCATGCGAATTGCAAAATAAAAAATAAAAGTCGCTGTGAATATTATTACCGTTTTGAGACCCCAAGGCACATTCTAATGTTTTAAACGCATTTTTTTTTTCATGCGCAATGACCCATTATGGTAGATAAGCGTCACATTAATTTGGAACTTTTAAAAGGAACACCGAATAGTTTTAGAACATTGGTTAAATGCAAAAAAACAAAGAGAGGTCTTGAAGCGACGTAAGCCTTTAACCAATCATTCGTTTTGTACGTAAATCTACTCGATTCAGTTTTTTTTACCAATTCTAATATCAATTTTACAATTTTCAAAACCGACAGTTAAAGATTTTTATGGAATTTTAATTTATTTTTAATGGTCGAATCCAAAAGTCCTTTTCAAATTTTTTTCGACCAACTTTCACAATGAGTAGTCCAAAAAACAATTTTCAAGAGAACTTTTAAAACATTTTTTCTGAAAATTAAAAATCTAACATAAGAAATTTCTTCTTGCGTTTATCTCTTATTGCTTGAGCAATTATTGAAATTCGAAGCTTTATCCTGTTACAAATTTCTACTGTTTCAAAATTCGAATAATTAGTGATTTGGTGAAAAACTCGGGAATTGGCTTTCATTTCTCGTTATTCGCCCCAATAATATTAACAAACGTTTCAGATCATCGTGATGGGAGCCACGAATCGTCCGCGAGACGTCGACGCGGCGATTTTGCGGCGAATGACTGCGAAATTCCAGGTGCCGCTGCCAAACAGCCAGCAGCGAGAACAGATTTTGAAGGTTTTCTTTTTCGATAAGCGTTCTTTAATCAAAAATTCGCGTTTAGGTGATTTTGAGAAATGAGGAATTGGGAGATGTCGACTTGCTAAAAGTCGCCGAAACCGCGTGTGGATTGTCGGGATCCGATTTGAAAGAGGTTTGAGCTCTAATCTCTATTTTCTTTTTTTGAAAAAATTTAATAAATTCGAACAAAATTGACCAAAAATAGAGTTTTAAGAATAGTTTATAATTAGTTGTGACCACGCTCAAAGTTAGCTCTTTTTAAATTCTTTTTTACTAACTTTTCTAAAACTTATCAATGAGGGGTTTCTTTCGAATTTTGTGTAATTTTTGTTTCCAATGAATCAGACAGAAATGTGATTTTTCGATCGCATGGGTCTCTCCGACAACATGTGCGCTCAATTTTTGAACTTTGACCCTTCATGAAGAGTGATAAATGATGGGACCTTGAAAATGTGGTTTTAAAGTCATTTTTGAAGTAATTTTTCCGAAAATTCTTGAATTTTCTCTTTTTCCCATTTGGCTTGAGATGAGGTACGCATAAAGCCATCAAATCGAATGGCAGGTGGGAGGAAATGGAATAGTGAACGATTTAAAGTGCATGGCTTCCGCTGTAAGAGTTTTCCCAACGTTTTTGAAATTGAAAAACATTTTTGCAAAATTCTTAATTTTTAGCAATTGGGGGAACCCTAATACACTTTAAAATTTTTGAGGCGATGAAAAAAAATTATCGAACCAGTGTTGTTTGACTGACAATTGTTTAATTATTTTAATCTCATAAAGCCCAGAACTTACAAAAAAACAAAATATTTGTTTTGAAAATCAATATTTAATTTAATTTCCAAGAAAAATTTGTTGTAGGTTTGCCGATTGGCTCTTCTCGCTCGCGCGAAAGCGACTGTGGCCGACGGCGGCTGTCTGGATCGTCTCCAACCGCTCGAACAATCGGATTTCGACAACGCCGTCAGCAAATACATGAGAGCCGCGCAATTGCTCGTCGAAGATCGATTAGATTAATTTATTCCATTTTTGTTCCGTTCTCCTTTTTTTGGCTTTGGTGAGCTCAATTGGTTTGTGTCATTAGAAGGTTCTTCCTTTTTTTTCGCTTAGTAGAATATTAAAGAGATTTATTTATTTGTGGTATTGATGTTTAATTCGCAGAAGCAATCTGGTGGGGCATCGCGAGATTTTACACAAACACGACATGTGTCAGGGTCAGTTAGCCACCCCATCCGCTCACGCCAATTGTTTTGAAAAAATTGTTCTGCGGACAATTCTTGTGCTTTGTTAGTCAGCAGCCCAAAATTGGAACCATCGAATGGCTTGATATATAAGTCTGTTTTTGGAAATATCAGTTGCGGACAACTCGCGGGTTGTCCTCAATTGTCCGCAGCACGAGTTGCCCATCTTATTTGTCAATTCTGTTTTCAACCAGCGACCTTGGTTATCAGACGTTATCATGGTCGCCACTCGATTCGCGATTATTGACTTCCTTATCAATTGCGGCTGCCGACCGCTTTTTCACCATATTTGGCTAAAAAAAATAATGAAAGAATTTTGGGACCCTTGAGCCCCTCCCCCGTTTTCCGTTTCTTTTTTCTCTATGCGATACGAGAAAATTTATTCGGTGAGGAGAAAAAGAGGCAGAAAATGCACAAAGCCGTCCAAAAATTGTTTATTTCGATTTTTCGCCGCTCCATTTTCGTTCTCACCCATTTCTTGTGTCTCGCCGACGATTTTTGCGATTTTATTATCACAAAAAAAGTGAAAATTTCAAGGTCTCCTCCAAAAAGTGGTGTTTTCACGAAAAAATTGTGACGATTTTGAATGAGTGTTTCAAAAAAAATCCCGCAGACACGCGTCGCGGTGTTTGCGGAACTTGCTCAACTCGACGCCAAATAATTTTTTCAAAACAAATTTTTTTTAATTTTTCGATTTTTCTTTGCAGAATGCTCTCGCGTTTGCCAAAATCGAGTGTTCTTCAGCAAGGTTTGTTATCAAAATCGGCATTTTTGCGAATTTTCACCCAATTTTCAGCGAGAAGCGTGTCGTCGATCGCCACTGCCGAGCCGAATGGTCCGTCGGTGAAGACAGCGATTCCCGGACCAAAGTCCAAAGAGCTCAGAGCGCAAATGGACAAAGTTCATGTAAGATTTTAGAGTTTTTCAGAGAAAATGTGAAAATTTGGTTGATTTTAAGCCAAAAACAATTTTTTTCAAAAAAATATTTCTAATCGTCAAAAAATTGCAGCAAACCACGTCGGTTCGATTCCACGTGGACTATGAGAAATCATTCGGAAACTACATGGTCGACGCCGATGGTAGATCAAAATTTGGAATTAAAATATTGTCAAAAAATTTTCAGGAAACTCATTTTTGGACCTTTACACGCAAATTTCGTCCCTTCCGCTCGGCTACAATCATCCGGATTTGGTGAAAGTCGCCAGCGCTCCGCATTTGATTGTAACGGACCATCGAATCGGGCTTGGCGACAATCGTCACAATTTCAGACCTCGCTGGTGTCTCGTCCCGCGTTGGGCTCGTTCCCGCGAACCGATTTCGCCGACGGCATCAGCAACGCGTTGACGTCGGTGGCACCGAAGGGCTTGAAAGCGGTTCAGACAATGCTTTGCGGCTCGTCGGCCAACGAGAACGCCATCAAGACGGCGTTCATTTGGTATCAAGCTCAACGCCGCGGCGGCAAAGGACCGTCGGCCGAGGACCTCGCCAGCTGCATGGAGCAGAAGAAGCCGGGCACGCCGACGTTGTCGGTGATGGGCTTTCAGGGCGCGTTTCACGGCCGCACACTTTGCATGTTGTCGGTGACGCGGAGCAAGGGAATTCACAAGGTTTGCAAAAATTTGTTTGCCCCCACGCAGGATTGAACTACGGACCTTTGGTTTACAAGACCAACGCTCTGCCACTGAGCTATAAGGGCGGTTGAGCGCATGCGTCTCGCGCGCCGTATTAGTGATGAAGCGTGTCGCGTTTCTCTGCGCTCTCATCATCAGTCGCACTGTTTCGTTGCAGGTCGACATTCCGGCGTTCGATTGGCCGATTGCGAAATTTCCGAGATATCGCTACCCGTTGGATCAGAACAAAGAATACAATGACGCGCAGGACAAGGAGTGCCTCAAAGACGTCGAGGAGAAGATTGCCGAGTGGAAACGAAAGGACAACGATGTTGCCGCCATCATTGTGGAGCCGATTCAGTCGGAAGGCGGCGATCATTACGGAAGCCCGCAATTCTTCCAGGGTCTGCAAGACATCACCAAGAAGAATGGAATTGTGTTTATTGTCGACGAGGTTGGGTGACCACAAATGCTCTCTCTGTACCATTTTGCAGGTTCAAACCGGCGGCGGCGGTACGGGCGCACTGTGGGCGCACGAGCACTGGAATTTGAGCTCGCCGCCCGACATTGTGACGTTCTCGAAGAAGCTTCTCACCGGCGGCTACTTCTATTCGGAGCATCTTCGCATCAAAGAGGCGTACCGAATCTACAACACGTGGATGGGCGATCCGACGAAGTTGATGCTTCTCGAGAAGGCGATCGAGGTGATCAAAAGAGACGGCCTCATCGAGCAGAGCAAAACCGTCGGCGACTATTTCCAGAAAAAGCTCGCCGAATTGCAGGTTTGTCTTCATTTTCTGTTGATTTGAGAGAGAAATGACCAATTTTGTGCCAAAAAATCCAATTTTTTGAAAAAATTAGAACAAATCCTAGTAATTTTTTTATTTCTATTCTAATTATCGAATTTTGTTGAAGATTTTAGCTGAAAAATGCAAAAAAATTGAGTTTGCATCGAAATGATAAAAGAAAATCCCGCAAAACGGCGTTGCGGTGTTTGCGGAACTTGCCGAAATTGACGCGATCGTTGGCAATTTTTCGCATTAAAAAAAAATAATATATTGAATCTCGGAATTGGACAGCGAAAGGGACCATTTTTCATATTTTATGGACTATAAAAAACCATTTTCTCACAAAAATAGTGTGTTTCAGAAGACGCACAACACAAAATTGGATCAGGCTCGCGGCCGTGGCACTTTCGCGGCCGTCGATTTCCCGACCGCCCAATTGCGCGACAAATTCGTCGATGCGGTTAGTCAATTTTGGGATTACTGTAGCTCACAGGATTACTGTAACCAGTATTTCGTATTCTACTGTAATCCGATTTGTGATGTTTCTATAGAGTTTACAACAACTCGTTTCCATTTTTGGATTACTGTAGGACTACGGTATTCAATAGTTTGTCGAATTTTCTAGAATCACTGCAGATTTTAATCAAATATGTGGATTACTGTAGCCGCGATTTATTCGAATGTTTTGGTTATGTTTTTTATTTTTTGGGGCTTACTGTAGCTACCGTAGCCGGCATTACTGTAACATCAATTTAGGCGATCGCCAATGGTCTGCACTGCGGCGGATGCGGCGAGAAAACTCTACGATTCCGGCCGTCGTTGGTGTACACGAAGAAGCACGCCGATTTGACGTTCGATCTGCTCGACAAGACCCTCAAACAGATCTAATTGACCAATTTATTGCTAATTATTATTGCCATATAAATACATATACATCATTTAGTCGAAGCACCGGGAATTTTGAACAGAGATTCGAACGATGAACAAAAAGAAGATGAAGAAGAAGAAGAAGACCCGGATTCTAGACACGCGTGCCGCCGACGAGCTGCGAGATGCGCTCGTAGATGATCTCGACGTCCTGTTTGCTGGTGAACAATCCGCACCGCGCCTGCGAGTACGCTGCCAACACCTCGACGACATCGATGCAGCCGGTCGTTTCGAGTTGGCACGCGAGTGTTGTCAGCGCGCACATGATGTACGGAATCGTGGAATCGTCTGGAATTTGACGCGCGTCGATGCGTTCGACAACAATCTCGACAATTACCGTGTCCCAATAGGGAGAGACTGAGTGTTGAGGAGCTGCTGCGAGCCGAGTTGATCGGCGGCGAGGGACGACGGAAGATCTGAAACAATTATTGATTGATTCGCTCATCATTTGGGTCCCGATTTTGGCGCCAAATTCAAATTTTTCAAATATTACCCGATTAATGTTAGAAATTTTCAATTACTGGGGAGGGGGAGAATTACATTCAATTCTGTAGTATACTGTAGTTTTTGGTGTAAGACCATAAAATTGATAATTTTGGCGCCAAATTCAAATATTGATGAATAACTGCAGAAAATATAACAATGACCTCGGATTACTGTATTTCTTGAAGTTATTGTAAGATCAGAAAATTATAATTTTGGCGCCAATTTTAAAATTTTTCTGCGTCCCTAAGCGAATTTTTTGTATAATCAAAATTTTTCGGATTATTGTAGTGCAAGGGGTTACGGTAAAAAAAAACTTCTTGGCGGCAAATTCAAATTTTGATTTTAGTGTAGCTCACTTTCAAAAAAAATCATTTAGAACACATTTTGCCGATAATTTTAATTTCGGGATTTTCCAAGTTTTCTCACTAGTCTACCGTAATCCAAAGGTCTCGTGGCGGGATATCGAAAAAAAAAGAGAAGAACTCACCGGTGTTGGACTCAAAATGAGCAGCGGCGCCTCGTGATATGCCAATCGTTGTTTTTGAATGTTCTCGATTTCGCGCCAAATGTCATGCTCAATGTCGGCTCGCGCGATTTGCACAATTCGGACGCACAACTGAATTGGAGATTTGGCGGATTCAAGAATTAACCCAGAATAATCTAGTAAGGCTCAGATATTCATGGGACCCCCTCGATATTATAATGATCCAAAGGATCGGCCTATTGCGAATTCTAGAAGCTTCTAGAGGTTCCCTCCCGCTTCAATCGCACCTGTCTCTCCTCTTTCTGCATCAAAACAAAATTGTCGCCGTGTTGCACCATGACGCCATCGATCGCCACCAATTTCTGCCAATACGCCGACGGCTCGCCGAGAAGCACAATCGTCTGAATATTGCGATTCCAGACGACGCGCCAAAGATGTTCGGATTCGTGCGGCCACGTGGCCACCATAAACTCATCCAATCGATGATATCCGGGAAGAATCAACGGCTCGACGTCGGGCTGACACTTCTCAGTGTGCTTGCACTCGCAAATGTCCTGAAAAATGGTGAGGCCCTTTCAGCGATCCAAGGCGATCCAGAAACCAACCTCATATTGCAATTGCATTCGCGTCTTGCCGTTCAAATTCTCCTCGGACAAATAATGAAGGTATCTGGAATGGACGTATCAGGATCATCATCGCGATCCAACGCCTACCTCATGAACAGATCGGTGTGAACTCTTGTGATGCCGTGCCGAATGAGTTGTCGGATCGCCTCGTGACAAAACATGTATTGATCCTGCAAATGTTCCACTTGAACGCGTGCCACCGAATCGCAACTCACCAGCGTCTGAACCAGTTTCGCGCGCTGCCTCCTCATATGGATCAAATGGCCGATGACGTTGAGTCTGGAAATTGAATGATCGAAACTTATGATGACGTGACGATGCCTACCTTCTAAAATTGATTAAGTGACGTCGCATGCTGTCGATGAGAATGTAGGAGCCTGATCGGCCGACACCCGCGCTGCAAAAACGAGAAAAATCAGATTTTTGGATCGCATCGAATCCGAATCCAAATCGGATTCGATCGAATCATGCCCCCCCCCCCTTTACCTGCAATGCACAATAACGGGACCCGTCGAATGAATATCGGAAGTATAGTGAATGAAATTAAGCAACGGGAACACCGAATTCGGTATTCCGTGATCCGGCCATCCCATGAAATGCAATTGGTGGATTTTGCGTTCAGCCTGAAAAATTGTGATGGGCTGATTCTCGATCGATCAATATTACACTCGGAATCGATTTGGCGATTTTGAGCTCGAAAACGCGATGCGAGAAGTGCGCGTTGCACGACTCGGTGAGCAGTGTGACCTGATAGGCGCCGTAGGTGTGCGCCTGATCCAACGTCGGCGGCCAATACTGATCGCACTTCTTTTTGCCGTCTTCGATCATGTTGGTGATGCACACGATCACATTGCTTCGCTCTTGCCACACCATGCTCCAGAAGTCGCCGAATGTCGACGGAAGCGGCGCTTGTGTGGCGATGTAGGCGTTCTTTTCGTCGCACGACTGAAAATCCCCTTGTTTTTCACCGAAATCGATATACGCGTTTTTTTTGCATTTCCCAGAATCCACGTGGAAGTTCAGTATCAATTAATTTTCGCAAAAACGGAAAAATTGAGGATTTTTAGCGAAAAATACGAAAATTTTGAATTTTTTTCGACTCCACGCGGATTTGGACATTTTTTGAGAGAACTTTCTTGGATTTTTCGATTCCATAGTGGAATTTAAACGCCAAAAAAAAAACATCAAAGAAAAAATTATGTCGAAAAATTCGCACATTTTCAAAGAGCATTCATTATTTGAGAGAAAATTCACAAATTTTCTCGGGGTTTTCGAATTTCGCGTATATTTTTTTTTCCAAACAGAATCGAAAAAATTTTCACGAGAAAATTTATGAAAATTATTGAAAAAATGTTTCATTTTTTGCAGTTTTTCATTAATTTATTGTGAAAAAAATCAAAATATTTTCAGTATTTCGACAATTTTGCTAGTTTTCAATGAATTTTTGCTCCGTCACGAGCAAACAAAATTTTTTTCGAAATTTTTGCCAATTTTCTCAAAATTTACATCACAACTCACATCAATATAATTGGCATTGATATAATCCGACCCATTGGGACCATTGGGACTATTCAATCGTATTCTCGTCGCCTCGTTGGCGCCAATATTCAAATATCGATTTTTCGTCGAGTTTTCCGATGAGCTTATCGAATCGCACTGATCGATTCCATCGGTTTGCTGCTCGACAACCTAGAAATTTGCAAAATTCGCAACAAAAAAATGCACACATTGTCAATCGCCAACTTGAAATTGATTTTTGAATTTCGCGCCCTCGTTCCTTTTAAGGTCTTCGACGTATCCATAGAATAATTCGACGGGAATGTCCTCGTGGCCGACAGAATCTGAAAATTTCAAAGAATTGCTAGAGCTTTGCAAAAAATGAATAAATAAAAAGATTACCGTAAACGAGTGGGCTGATTTCCTCCAAATAAACGCATTTCTCTTTCTTCTTTTTCAGAACTTGCTTGAAATTGAAGGTTCTGCAAGAAATCATATCATTTAAAGGCGCATCGACTTTATGGAATGGCAATCCCGCGGCGGAATCGCACAAACAAAAAAGGACGACGAGATTTAAAAAAAATTAACACATACTGTAGTATTAAAGGCGCATGGCGTAATTTATCGTGCGGGTTTCGCATGGAAAATTAATTTTCAAGCGTTATTTATTGATTTTTGCAAGAAAACGAGCAAAACATATTTTGGGAGAATTTTAGATCCCTCAATATTACGATTATTATTATTAGGTCCGAAAAAGTTCAGTGAAAATCAATTTTAAAATATTTGCGAAAAAATCCGAGAAAAAATTAAATGTGGGGAACCCTTGAAAATAATTTAAGTACAGTAATATTATAAGCGCATGACGTAAACGTTCTCCAGGCTCTCACCACGAAATTCAATTTTGAACGTTTTTTAAGGGTTAAATTCAAAATATTGAGAAAAAAAATTTTTAAAAACGTACCCTCTGGCAAAATGAGCAATAATGAAACATATGAAGACAAAAAGGATGACGGAGAAAATGGCGATCAAAATTGACAAATAGCCGTTGGAATTTGCCTGAAAATTGGAAAAAATTTAGAAAATTTTTTGCTCATTTCCAACCTGGCTCGTCAATTTTTGGCATTTCTCGTTTTTGCCGTCGCACAAAGACGATTGAAAATTGCATTTCTCTGCAATCAATATTTCTAGGGACCATTTCGATCGTCGTCGCATACCGCTCAACACAAATCGATGGGTGTTACTGTATTTGCCGACGAGAATCGTCGAATTGTCGATTTTGCTTCGCTCCAAGACCACAACCCGTACCGAATACTCGTCATTCAGCGATAAATCGATTATATCGAGCTGAAATTGGGAAAAATGTTTTTAAAAAATTAAAATTGGCAATTTTTTTTCAAGCCTGAATTTTTTATTTTTGGAAAAAAAATAATTTTTCTCACAAATTTTTGCGTCGTATTGAAGTTGAGCGTCGCCGTATGATTCGCGATTTTGATCGTAAATACCGGATTCGTGCTGGAAACAAAAAATCAAAAAATCTCGTCGCGCATGTTTGACGACGACTTACTTGGTCCCGTCGTAGTCCCACTCAAGCTTTATCCCGTTCTTGCAGTCAAACGAGAGGTCTCGCAACGAAACCGTGCCCGGCTCTGAAATTCACGATCATAGTCGAAAAATCGCCCGAATTTATTTATTTCGGCTTAGAAAATTTTAGACAGCCTAATTATTTAATTGAGCTTTTTTAAAAATTGCTTTTAATGGAACAAAAAACCTCAAAGATATTGATAAATTTCAAATTTTCAACTATTTTTGTCTCCTAATTTTCTGTGTTTTTTGTTTCGTGGCATGTTCCTTTAAACATCTACAGTAAACAATTTGAAAAAGGCAAACACTGAGAGAATTCGCGTCGAGACCACATTTTTGATGCAATTTTTCAAATTCTAAAAGACATCTTTAATTTCTGACTTTTGTGTAGTCCACGCGGACAACACACCATTGGACAAATATTCTCTCGAGACCCAAAAATAGAGTTTTGAAATTTTTACTGAATTTCCTTTTCCATCTAGCGTTCAAAAAAAATATAGTCGGCGTCACGGCGACTGCTGTACGCGAGTAGATTTACGCGCATGCGCCTTGAAAAGGTCTCGCCACGCGTCAAAGATTATTTTGCTGTTTTCACGTGAACTTCTTCATTTTTCTTGATGAGTTTCGCATTTTCTTGAATTTCCAACCTCATTTAATTAAAAAATTATCGAACCGGTCCACAAAATTTGAAATAACCTGTTAGTCCGTGCGAGACCACGAGAAAGACGGATTCCCCGTAAATCTACCCGCGTACAGCAGTCGCCGGACGCCGACTATAAGTGATTGCAAAAAATGTTCAATTTCGCTGAGGGCAAATCGAAAAAGCGTGTTTTTTTTGCGAAATTCTTCATTAGAAAAATTGAATAAAAAATTCAGCTTTTCGACCCCCCTAATAAGCTACCTCCAATATCGGTTCGAGCCAGACTATCGGCACTCTGTTGTCCTTCGCCTTTCGCCGTCGACGCCGAAACGCGAACGCGATAAATCGTATTGGGTTCTGAAAACATTTTCTCAAAAAAAAAACGACTCGCTCAAGTCTCACCCAGTCCGGTTAGTCGATATTTGAGCATTTTGCCGATTTTGGCGCCTTTCAATATCAAATTCTCGATTTTCCATTGCGTTTCCGCGTCCGACTTGTAATACAAATGGTATTTGACGATTTGACGGCTGAGATTCGCGTCGGGAGCCGGCCAGAGTACAGTGATTTCCGGTTTGCCGATCACCGGTATCGTTGTGATCGTCGTCGGCGAGAAATTCGGAACTGCAAGACGCAATTTTAGGAAGGGGCATGATGAAAAGAGCACAATTTGAACAGCATGCGTTACGGTAGCACTAGTTTCAACTGTGCGCCACTCACCGCTGGGCTCTGTGAAAAAGACGAGCGTCGCCGGCGGACTCGTGCCGAACCCGTTGTCGGCTTTGACCGCCAACGCGTATTCCGACGACGGAATCAGATCGCAAATCGTCAACGGCGTCGATGTTGGCTTGTCGAAGCTGCAAAACGCGAGAAACAATATTTGGGTGACAACAATTTTGTGATGAAAATGTGAGAAAAAAAATTGAATTTTTCAATTTTACAAAACAAAAAACTCGAAGGATCTCACAATAATACGTATAGATGAAAATAAAATGCGAAAAAAAAAATAATTTCGACTAAAAATTCTTAAAAATCCAAATTTTCCCGGTGAACATCTCAAAATGTTGATTAAATTGTGCAAAAAACGCCAATTTTTCGAAAATAGTTTCAAAACTCTTTTTTTCCACTGAAATTCTAGAGAAAAATAGTCAAAAAATAATCGAAATTTTCCAAAAAAAAACTGGGGGAAGTTCGCAAATTGTCGTCAAACTGTGCGCATTGTGTGCAAACACCACTCAAATGATTTTTAATGAAAATTTTCAAAAAAATAGCAAAATATGAAATTTTTTTCAAAAAAAAAGCCAAATTAACTTGCATGCGCCTTTAAAGCATACCTAATTTCTTCAACAATTTTCATAATCAAATCGTGACTGAATTTGAGAATGCCATCAGTTGCAAAATTTGAATTTCCGCCATTGGGTCTCGAGTGGAAAATTTCTTATAAAACGATTTCTTGAATAGTTGGCGAAAAAAATTTTCTCGAATTTCTCTATAAAACCCAACGCAACTGAAAATAAATGCGTCCAAATTAAATCTGGCAAAATTTTCAGCCAAAAAAAAATTCGAAAAATCCAATTTTTCCGTGTCAGAATTTCGCGAAATTTTCAAATTTTTGCTCTAAATTTGCTAAAAAAAATGTTCATTTCGGCATTTTTTCGGTGAAAACTAACAGAAAACATTTTTTTTTCCAAATTGCATTTCTTCAAAAATCTCCCAATATCCCACAATTTTTTGTTGTGAAAATTCCTGAAATTTCAAAAACAAAAAAAAGAAACGTGGATTTGAGTGGAAAAATTCCAAAAATTTGTCCAGTTTTCAAAAAAATGAGTTTCTTTTTTTTTTGGGGGACCATCAAAACCCCCCTCCAACTCACATATGCTTCTTGGGCATCGTCTCATTGAGGCCCTGCGTCATCACAATGTACTTGTCGAGGTCGCCGTTCATCTCGCTCGGCGGCGTCACGGTGATCTCGACGCATTCGGCCGAAATGTTGCGCATCATCGCGATTTGTGGCGGTCGAGTTGGCGGCTCGCCGAGCGTTCGAAACGTCGTCTCGGGACCGAACTCGCTGAGGCCCGCCGAGTTCTCGGCGCGCACCGCAAACGCGTACAGCGTGAACGGACTCAGATTGTCGACGATCACCGTCGTCGCGTTCGATGGCGCCGCCATCACAAATCTGTCAAGAGGGCACAATTTTTTTCGCGTTTCGCCACATTCGCCAATCTCACCTCGTGTTATCCGCCACTGTTCGCACCGACACCGAGAACCTCAAAATCGGCCGATGGGCCCTCGCCGCGTTGTGCGTCCATATCAGCGTTATCGAGCGATTCGTGAACGCCTTGATTTCCGGCGACGACGGCGCGACGGGCCGCACTGCAAATTATCGAATTTCGTGGTGGGCAGGTGCCCAAAATCGAGAATAATCCGTCCGCACCGCGCGTGTGTGTGTGTCGCATTATACATAAACGCACTTGAATTCGAAATACGCCAATCGCAGGTGCTTATATAATCATCGACGCGCTTAATTTCAATTTCTCGCCGACGAGCCAACTAGTCTCGGCGTGTAGATTTACGGGGGGGGGAGGGGATGCTCCTTTCTATTGGTCTCGCACGGACGAAATGGTGGCTTGGCTTCGATGATTTTTAAATCGAACGACACTAGAAATTCCAAATTCATCAGGAAAACTGCAAACTTCGCGTTCACTCGTGTTGAGACCTATTTAAAGGCGCATGCGCGTGAATCGACAGACATCGATTATTTGAGATTCTTAAATTTTTCACGCAAACTCATTTTATTGTCCGAAATTGCTAAAATTGGCATAAATGGTAGCGCGCTGAGAATGTGTGCAAACACTGTGACGCAAATAATCACAGAAAAGGGAAAAGTTGAAAATGTTTAAAATCTAGCTTGATACTACTATTGGACACCTAATTAATCAATTTTGACAGAAAAAAAAACTATGCGCCTTTAAACTGCCGAGAATCGTAAAAATGCCGCTTGAATTTCCCATGCGCCTTTAAAAATTATTCACGTTATGGAAGAAAAAAGAAACTACGAAAGTTGGCCGTGAGACTCTATGCGCCTTTAACTACCGTATCCAACAAATATTTTCAAAAGTGCGCAAATTGTAAATCTCAAACAAAAAATATTGATTTGATATTGGAATATTTAGAAATTGTCAATTTTTTCAAAAATTAAAGATTACTGTAATTGTTTAAAGGCGCATGCGGTAAAATCTTGAGAATTTCTGAGCGCGAATTTAAATTTAAAAAAACCGAAGTTTTGTGCAACCACCCCCTCTTTATAGCTTTATGTGTTCACTTAAATAATTTTCGGAGCCTCGTCCATCTTCCCTCTTAATCCCCCCCCCCTCGTCGTTCGTCGCACGCGATACCAATCTCTATGAATTCCGTTGGGACGAATGATGAAAACTTACCCATCACGGCGAGCTCTTGCGTCGCGGTGCTCTGCGGCGTCGAGAACAACGGATCCGTCTCAATTCGACAACGATAAGCGCCTGGAAAATGAGCCAAAAATTCCCATCCCCCGCATTCGAATTTAGTTGCGCTACCTGAGTCTTCTGGAGTTACTGGCGAAACTCGCAACGCGTAGAATGGTCTGACGAGCTCGTAGCGCCCATCGGCTACCCACCATTGTCGCGAAGAATCGGCGACAACGTCCTGAAGCAAACGAAAATAAATTATGACTTTTCTCTGCGCTCTCTGCGATGCGCGTGCACTCTCGCCGCCGCACACTGTTAACCGCAATTTTCAAGCCAGTGTGCCGTGATCAGGTGGCCGAGTGGTTAAGGCGATGGACTGCTAATCCATTGGGATTTTCCCGCGTGAGTTCGAATCTCATCCTGATCGAATCCCTTTTTCCCCCCTCGATGATCATGTTTGCGCAAAACTAACTAAACAGCTGCCAAAATTAGCGCGTCTTTGTTCTATTTGCACTCATCGCGTAATACAATACAATATACCGAATAATTAGCGCTTTTTTAAAGCGTTTCGTGTGGGTAAACACACGAAATTTGCATAAGGTCAAGGGGACCCCCCAGCCTCCCGAAAAAAACGAGGTGCTGGGAAAAAGAGGTGCATAAGGTTGGATTCCAAAAATTTCGGCAGACTATCGAATTTCAAATGCTAAGATCTTTTTGTTTGCCCATTGTATAACCAATTTAATATGTAATAGTTCACTAGACCCCCCTACATGTCCTCTTGACGTAATGAAGTGCCAATTGAAGAGCCAGAGCAATTTATATAATTAAGTGTCAACTTTATTTTTTGTTCTCAGTTGCGTGTGTGTGTGTGTGAGTACAACGGAAGCAATTAAATCGCGCCTGAAAATTACCTCGCATCCATCCCTCGCTAATTTTTTTTCCGCTTTTTGCAACATTTTTCGCGCGCGCGCACACACATACGTACCCGAATGACTCATTAATCAATCAGATCCGACTCGTATATAAATAATTAGGCAATTATAATTGACATATGGCACTGTGCGCCAGGCCGCTGCTGACAGTTGTGGCATATTTCGCGCGCGAACATGATGATTTGCAAGATGGTCAACGGAAATGCAAATCAGAATCGAAATAATTGTCATGTTGCAAAATTTCTTGAAAAATTAATTTTGAATTTTTTCCAGTGGTACGGTAGTCAATGTGTGCAAACACCGACTGTGCAAGTGCACTGGAAATTTGAATTTTTTCAAATTATGATTTTTTTTTCGAATTTCTAATTTTCGCTATTGATATTTCGATATATTTGTAGTAAAATTGCCAAAGCAATTGAAAAATGACCTGTCGAACACTGAAATTTCAGCCAATATCGAGTTTTTTTTTCGCTTTTTTGCTCAAATCGCCTAATTTGAGAATTTTCAGGACAGGCCCATCACAAAAAATATGATTATGGATTGGATTTTGAAGGAAAAAAAATTCGATCAAGATGATTTTCAAGCTCGAAAAATGGTTGAAAACGGAGTTCATCAAATCTAAGGAGCCGATTGAATCGAATCAAAAATTCAACCGGTCGATCGCCCCCCCCCGCCATCTTTCCGCATGCCTCACAATTCCGTCAGTGCAATCAGAACACCAATTGAGTCTCCGAATAGTGGCTGCGTTTTAAAAGAAGAAGAAGTGGGACAAGAAGACTCGTAGACACTTCTAATGAGTGTCAATTTGGTTGGCTCGCCGGGACAATGGAAATTGGCCGACTACGTGTACACATGCACACACACTCACACCCCATTTGGCTATATATATATATATATATATATATATACTATCACATTGTTTTGTGTATGATGCAGATTGATTTATTAAAGTCGATTTTTTGCTGGAAAATTCCATGGAAACATTGAAAAAAAAAATGAAAAATCGGTGGCAATATTTTTTTGTGGAAAATGAGTGATTTTAGGCAATTTGAAATTCTAGGGAATCTATTTTTCAAATTTTTTGTCGTTTTCAACAGATTTCACAATTCGCCTCTCAATTTGGCTCGCCCCGCGTTGAGCTTCTCTTCGACGATCGGAAGCTTAACACTATTTCCGGCGACGCCGCAATCAAAACGCCTCGCCATCGTCGTCGGCCCAAATCAGGAAATCGGATCAGGTCTCGAGAGGAACAAAAAAAAATGGAGAGACCCCCCCCCTTTTTCGGTTTATTTTTCCCCCACCCCCCCCCCCCTCCTACAACTCTCAAGTTTCAACGGTCCGCTCGAAGGACCACATAATCCCTTGAAGGCAAGCAAGAACAAAACAAAACGTTTTCTTTTCCAGGAAAACGAGCAAGGCGAGGCGAAACGAACGGAACGATCTCATAATAATAAATATGAGGAATGGGCGCTCGTTTTCAGGATTCCTTCTTCTTCTTCTTCTTTGTTTTTTTTTTTCAGGAAATCGACGCGCCTCTCCAAAAACTACTTCTATAATTGACGGCAATGGCAAAAGCACACCGAGGCGACGCCGGCTACTCTCAACGACAACAACAGCAGAGGGAAAAAAAACGTTTTGTTTTGTTTTATTTATTCGACTTTCCTCAATTTTTGGGACCGAGGGGGAGGGGGAAGGACCTTGAGAGCTTTCTGAGAATGACACCCCATCTTCTAGAAATCACAGTGGCGTTTCTTAAAGGCGCACGACAACAATTTCAAGGACCATTCTGTCTAACCACTAGCGTTTAAAGGCGCATGGTTTTTTTGTTCCAAATTTCTAAATTTGGAAGTTCAAAGCCGCGTTTTGATGTCCGCCTCAAGAAAATTTAAAGGAGCATGACACGTTTAATTAAAATGCGCCGAATCGGGGAAAAAAGCGTCCAGCTGAAATGTTGCGCGCGAATTTGGAAGTGAAGAAGGTCCACTTGAGAGAAGACAATTTCAAGGGTCGGATAACGTCGGGTCTCGTGACGAATTGGCAATTAGAAGCACAAAGAGCGCGAAACGGTCCCGCGACCAGTGGGGATCCCCCCATGTCTCGTTTTCAAAATCATCCGTCCCTTCTCAAAGCTTCTCCGACTTTTTTTCCTGTTGGATTTGTTGTTGTTGGTGAACACGAACGCGCATTGTTCGGAACATACAAGACGTCGTCGCGTTTTTTTTGAATTCACCAAATTCGATTTTGCGCCACAAAAAAAAAGAATCGGGCCGGGGGAGCTTACAAGTACCTGCTGATAGCTAGCGACGAGCGAATCGTCCTGAAACCAGTCGAGGCGGCGGACGAGACGCGGCGTCTCGAAATCGGGAGCCATGTGCGTTCTGTAATGATTTGATTAGTCGGTTGTTGGAATGTTCGTTTTTTTTCCGGAAAATTCAAGCCGCAAACCCCCCCCCCGTATGATTTTGGCCGAAAATTGACGAGGTTAAAAATCGCGTCAATTTCCGGTTTCATGTCTCCGTCATTTCACTTGAAAGCGCACGAATTGAGGAGCTGGTCCGACGCCGAGCTCCCCCTCCCCGTACCTTATATGGCCGGTGCGTCCTAGTTTTTTGAAAGTCTTAACGAGAAACATTTAATATATCAAGCATCTGCGGACATTTTTCGGCGCTCGCTTTTTTTGTGAAATAAAAAAAAAAAGAAATTTTAAGCTTCCTTAATTCCCCTTGAAACGGGTCCTGGCATGACAGGTACTGTAGCATTAGTTCAAATGTGTCTTAGAGATGTTTAGCATTCCGTTTTACCCATCAAATTAGAATTTTCCATCAGTTTAAACACATAAACATCAAATTTTTGATTCTTCCCGATTACTGTAGCACTAGTTGCGCTGTGCTCAATCGATGGCTAACCTGATGAAATCCTCGGCGGGCGGACATCGAAGAATCGCCTCGGTGGTATTTCGCGATGTGATGATGAGGGTCTCGACGCGAAGCCCGTAGATCAACAACACTATCAGCGTGGTTCGCATTTCGTCACGATATCATTGGCGTTGATTTACTGCAAAAAAAAGCGATTTGAGCATCGTGGTCCGAATTCTAATGGGTCCCATGAGAGGGGGCGGGGGGTGACGAAATAATTTGAAAATGAGTCATCAAATCCGCAACACACCGCACGAAATGCGGAATTAAGCATCGACAGGATAGTAGATCAAAACAAATTATGTTCTGCGGACATGTACATCACAATTGACGACAACCGCCGCAAGAGTTGGGGTGTTTGCGGACACGAACACCAAATTTGACGACACAATTATAAATCCGCAATAATGCCCATTATTCCGAATGATGGGGGTCCGCGTAGAAAAAATTGGCGAAATGCAGCTTGCACACAAATTTAATAGCTAAACATTATTACAAGCTTCGTCGTCGTCGTCGAAGAGTGTTGTGTTTTTTTTTGTGTGTGTGTGTGCAGGCAGAAGCTGAAGCTTGTCACACCCTCTTCCTCCGAGACTACTTAATTATTCTATCAGAATGAAAGAGGAACGATGCACACACAAAAAAACTTTGGAACACAACAAAATAATATTAATAATACTAAGAATGCCGGAAATGACTTATCGATTTGGTGTTGGGTGTTGGGTGTTGGCGGCGGCGGCGGCGGAAAACCCATCAATTATGCGAGCAGCTGATGAGAGCAGAAATTGAAAAATTGAGCCAAACAGAGATATGAGGAGGAGGGGGATTCGTAAACTCCTTCTCTCCCTCTTTATTTATTAAAAAAAAACACCACTAAACGATTTTTGATCTACTCGAAATGTACTATTGAAAAAGCATGGGAAAAGCGTGGCCGAGGAACACGCAAAAAGTGTGTCCGGACGCGCGTCGACGCTGCCATCTCGTCGGCCCCGCCCCCCCTCCGGAATGGTGTGGGATGGGCGTGGCGTTTCGGGTGCGGCCGGGTGCAATTTGCATAACACAACAAGAATGGGATTAGGCAACGAGGTGGAAAAAAGTCGCCCTTATGCCGCTTGAGACGTATACATCTATGAATGTACTTACATTATTACTACTATTTTCGAACGTTTTCAATCAAAACGCGTTTATTTCGATTAATAACTTTCTCGGAAATTTAATTGCAATGTTCGCCGGCTTGCCCGTCTTCGCGATCTCTTTCAGCTCCGCGTAAAGCTCCTCCAATGATTTGTAGAAGTCGTCGGTGAGCGACGGATCGCTGAAATCGGTCACGCCGAATTGCACACTGAAAATGGGCAACATCGAATCTCAACATAAACCACCGCAATCGTCGTACTCATTGTTGGCCTCCTTCAGACTAGTTGAGCCGAGCTGCCACATTTGGAGCACACTGGCCTGCAGAGTTGCACCAAAATCATCCTGTTTGAATTGAGGCTCGCTGGCGGAGAGCACCTGGCCCGAAAGAATCTTCTTCGGCAAATCTAGAACAACAAATGAGATTCAAGGGTCTGCAAAGGCGTCGTCTACCTGGCTCGGCTGTAATCGGTCGTCCCAATCCGATTCCTTGCGTCGCGTTCTCTTCAATCGCTTCTACCATACCCTGAACTGTTCGGAATCCTCCAGTTAAATACACTACGGTCTTCGTGAATGATGGCCGAATCTTCTGAGCAAATTCCAGGAAGAACGCTTCTCTCTTCCTTGTTGAATCGCGCAGATGATGGAACGCCAGCTTCTCATAGGTGCCGCCGGAAAGCTCAACGAAATCAAATCCAACTTCCTCAAATAGCGAGTTATAGAAAAATATTTTTAAAAAAAAGTACGTACCTCAAGCTTCTTTGCTATTTCAGCAGCATCATCGACGGTAGTTCCCTTATCTTGAAACTCGACCGAATTCATTTTGATCCCAACAAGGAATCCAGTCGAAGCGGGAATCTCCTTTCGAATCGCTTCATGAATCTCAAGAATGACTCGAATGCGATTCTCCAATGATCCTCCATACTGATCGGTTCTCTTGTTGGTTGTCGGTGACGTGAATTGAGCCAGAAGGTATCCATGAGCAGCGTGCAATTGAATTCCATCGAATCCCGACTCATAACAGAATTTCGCGGCGAACACAAATCGATCGATGACTTCCGTTTTGACTTGCTCGGTTGTCAATGGAATCGGTTTGCCATGCCCTCCCAAAATGAGGCTGTTCGTGAGGTGAACGTCCGAAGCGGAAAACGGCGTTTGATATACAACATACGGGGTTTGACGGCCGGCCTGAAAACAACGAACTCAAAAAGAGAATTTTGATTCATGGACTTATTCCAGCAATAAAAATTGAAAAAAATACATATTTTTCCAATGAAGGCATACATTTTTTGAATAAGTTCATTAATGTTTGAAAAAAACGAAAAAAAAAACTAATCGGACGAAACGCGGGTATTTGTCGGCAATCGGCAAAACAAACAAGTTTTTCGGTTTCGCCGATTCCCGCAAGAAAACTAATTTTTCGCCATTTTGCCACCATTTCTCGCAAGACCGGCGTTTCGCCCGATTCACTTACCAGTGCTCAGCAAAAAAAAGTTTTGTAGAAACGGCGATGAATAGAGATTTCGGTGAAACGCGATGAAATTTTATTTGAGAGACGTAGGACACCGCCGTTTCACCGAAATTCCCTTCAATCCAACGATTTCCTGACGAGTGCGCTGTGTCCGCAGTGCACTGAGACGCAACATTGCACAGAACGCGCTTACCGTAACTCAACAACTAATAAGAAATAATGCTTACATGCCCAAGTTGAGCCAACGCCAGCGCTCCATCAGCCTTTATAGATTTTGCCCATTTTTGGAAAGCCTCTCTTCTCTCCTTATTGTCGCCTTTTTTGAAAATCGTCGCATTTCCAGCCGCCTCCAAGTGAACAGGATCGACCATCACATTTCCGGTCAAAATCATCCCAAATTGCCCATTTCCCCATTTCTCGTACAAATTGTGAATTTTATGCGTCGGAATTCCGGATTGCGGCAAATTTTCGGGAGTGAATGTGGACAGACGTTCGGTTAAAGCTGCCTAAAAGTGAACAAATTTAGAAAACTTTATGTTTGAGAGAAAAAATTACCTTTAGAAATCGATTTTGCGCCTTTTTGCCATTTCGAAATTGCAAGGTCTCGCCGAGAACTTTGGCGGACACTTGAGCGGAAGTCGCAACGCGTTTGAAGACCATATCGTATGTATAATTTGATACAGTTCAAAATGACCGACACTATATACCCAGGCGGGCAACAAGGGCGGCGCATGTTACATTGTACAAACGATGACAAATGAATTAGCTAGGTCAAAATTGGACGAAAGAACGTTCACAGGGAAAACGTTTTTTTTTGCTTGGTAAACATCAAAGAACAATTGTCTTACGTGAGCACTATTTATATTTTCCAAATGACATTTCCAAAAAAAATTAATTCCATGGATATCTCATTGGAACATTCACCGGTTTTCCAAGCGCAGTGATCCTTTGCATTTCTCCAAAGTAGGCTTTCATCGATTCGTAGAATTCGGGAATAATGCTCGAATCCCCAAAATCGCTAATGCCGAACATCACACTGCAAAAAATGCTAGCAATGATATTTTTCAGATTTAGGAAAGTCTACTCATTGTTAGCTTCTTCAAGGCTTGTCTGAGCAATCTGCCATAATTGGACACCGCATGCTTGAAGAGTGGCACCGAAATCGTCTGGGCTGAATTGGGGCTCGGAAGCAGAGAAGACTTCTTCAGAGAGAATCTTTTTGGGCAAATCTGCAAGAATTTGACATTTTCAGCTTCTAGTCTGTTTGCTTTACCGGGCTCTGCTGTAATCGGCCGTCCCAATCCAATTACCTGTGTGGCGTTCTCATTAATCGCCTTCACCATTGCTCCTACAGTTCTGAATCCTCCGGTCAAGTACACCACAGTGTTTTTGAACGATGGCCGGATTTTCTCAGCAAATTCCAGAAAGAATGCTTCTCTTTTCCTTGTGGATTCGCGCTCATGATGGAATACCAATTTCTCATAGGTGCCGCCGGAAAGTTCAACGAAATCGAATCCAACATCCTGAAAAAGGCCATAATTATGTTAAACGCGGCTGATACGAGGAAACCTCTAATTTCTTCGCCATTTCCGCAGCTTCATCAGCCGTCGTTCCCTCTTCTTGAAACTCGACAGAATTCATTTTAATTCCAACAAGGAATCCAGTCGAAGCGGGAATCTCCTTTCGAATCGCTTCATGAATCTCAAGAATGACTCGAATGCGATTCTCCAATGATCCTCCATACTGATCGGTTCTCTTGTTGGTCGTCGGTGACATGAATTGAGCCAGAAGGTATCCGTGAGCAGCGTGCAATTGAATTCCATCGAATCCCGACTCATAGCAGAATTTCGCGGCGAACACAAATCGATCGATGACTTCAGTTCGAATCTGTTCGACAGTCAACGGGACAGGTTTTCCGTGCCCATCCAAAACATGACTAGTCTTTAGTTGAACATCAGAAGCTGAGAATGGAGTAGGGTTGACGTTGTAAGGCGTCTGACGGCCACCCTGAAATTACTAGTTTAAATGAGATAGGAGAAAAAATAATTCCGATTTCTTTATTTTTCGGCGTACAATGTCAGAGGAATTCCACAGCTAAATCAGTTTAACCATTCATTTTTTTAATGGTGAAAAAAAGAGTAAAAAAATAGGGTAAAAAAAGAGTAAAAATATTTTTTGTTTTCAGGAGAATGTAAATAAAGACCGTAGTGTACCCCGGCGCAATATTGCACTACTCGTCTACCGTACTCAAAGAAAAATTACCATTACTCACATGGGATATCTGCGCGACAGCAAGGGCTCCATCCCCTTTCATAACTTTCGCCAATTTCTTGAAAGCTTCTTTTCTCTCATTATTATCGCCTTCTTTACAAATGATCGCATTTCCCGGGAATTCCAAATGAAGCTAAACCAAAAATGATTAAATTTTCAGGCAAAACGTGCTACCGGATCGACCATCACATTTCCAGTCAAAATCATCCCAAATTGTCCATGTCCCCATTTCTCATACAAATTATGAAGTTGACACGTCGGAATTCCCGACTCATTCACATTGTCCGCCGAAAAAGTGGCAAGACGCTCAGACAACGCTGCCTAATTTTTTTTATTAATTAGCAAAAAAAATGAATTCAAACCTTTAGGAATCGATTCTGAGCTCGAACTCCACACGGAAATTGCAGCGTCTCGCCGAGAGTCTTCGCTGAAACTCCAGCAGTGGTGGAAACTCGCTTCAAGACCATGTTTTGAAAGACGCGTTGTTGACGGTCGATAAATTAATTGAAGTGACACAGTGATCGCAAAACGTTGTCCAACTGATATTTTTTTATGTCAACGGGCACAAATTTTTGTGTCCAAGGGCACAGATTGATATTTTTATCAAACATTGTATAACTTTTCGGTTTCAATGGTCTCTTTCATCAGCTTGTGACGTCACGATGCATTTTAACACCTTGGCGTAATTATTGAGCAATTAGAGCCATTCCTAATTAGGTAGCGATTTTGATGTTGTATTTTTTCGCGCTACATTACTTAGGAAATTTTAAAAAATCTCGTCAAACTCAGTATTTCTTTAATTCACGGCGGGTCCTTTATCGAAATAATTGATCGCTAGATCAATATCGTCTCGATGTTTTTTGATCGGAGACCTGTGCGCAATGAGGTCGAAAAAATGATGACAAACATGAGGAATACAACTCCCGCGGGCTTCCCCACTCATTCCTCTCTCATGACACGATGACAATTCACGTGAATTGTCATCGGCAAAGCTATTTTTCACCAAAAAAAAAGCGAGCGACCACCGCACATTTTCGAGGCGGTAATTCAAATTCCAATTTACACAGTGGGAATTTGGCTATCGTACTATGGATAACCTGCGAAGCTAACTCATCGGTAGTTGATTTTAGTTTATCAAAATAGCTGATTTTTATAAATGATAAAATACAATTAGAGAATAATCATCACAACTTCTCAAAATTCCAAAACTCCATGAATCGGTTTCCCTTGCGCCACTTCAGCCTTAATCTTTTCCGTATACAATTTCACAGCGGCGAGATAGTTGTCAGCCGTCTCCTGATCGCTAAAGTCGCTGATTCCCAGCATCAAACTACAAATAAACTACGTTATATTGAATTGTACAACGCAAATACTCATTGTTGGCTTCTTGTACACTGGTGCGTCCCATTTGCTCCATTTGTGTGTTGCTCGCCATGTTCGTGATGCCGAAATCGTCTTGGTTTAAACGCGCGTCGGCTGCCGAAAACACTTTGCCGGCGAGGATCTTCATTGGCAAATCTACAAGAATCGCGTCTTCCAGATTTTTTTAAAGCAATTAACAGCACCTGGCTCGGCAGTTATCGGTCGTCCCAATCCGATTCCCTGCGTCGCGTTCTCTTCAATCGCTTCTACCATAGCTTTGACGGTTCGGAATCCGCCAGTTAAATACACTACGGTATTCTTGAAGACAGGCCGAATGTTCTGAGCAAATTCCAGGAAGAACGCTTCTCGTTTTCTTGTCGAATCGCGTAAATGCGAAAATGCTAATTTCTCAATTGTGCCACCGGAAAGCTCAACGAAATCGAATCCAACTTCCTCAAATCGCGAGTTATGGAAAAATATTAAAAAAAAAATAGTATTTACCTCAAGCTTTTTCGCCATTCCGGCAGCATCATCGACAGTGGTTCCCTCTTCTTGAAACTCGACCGAATTCATTTTGATCCCAACCAGGAATCCAGTCGAAGCGGGAATCTCCTTTCGAATCGCTTCATGAATCTCAAGAATGACTCGAATGCGATTCTCCAATGATCCTCCATACTGATCGGTTCTCTTGTTGGTCGTCGGTGACGTGAATTGAGCCAGAAGGTATCCGTGAGCAGCGTGCAATTGAATTCCATCGAATCCCGACTCATAACAAAATTTCGCGGCGAACACAAATCGATCGATGACTTCCGTTTTGACTTGCTCGGTTGTCAATGGAATCGGTTTGCCAAATCCCATAAAGCGTCTCACCGCGGTTAGTTGAACATCAGAAGGCGCGAATGGTGTTGGGTGTACAAGCACGGGAGTCTGGCGACCCGCCTGGAAAACAAAAATTGAATTTCAGATTTTTTGGACTTCTCCATGCAACTAAAAATGTTTTTAAAAAATTACACATTTTTCCATTTTTTCAGGGTTGTAAAATAATACATTTCATGAATAGGTCCATTAGAAAATGAGGATGTGAAGGGTCCCCATTGGCCTACCGTAACCCAAAAACTAAATAAAATGCTCACATGTGAAAGCTGAGCCAGCGCCAGCGCTCCATCCGATTTCATAGCTTTTGCCCATTTTTTGAAAGCTTCTCTCCTTTCAATATTATCGCCTTCTTTACAGATTATCGCATTTCCAGCAGATTCCAAGTTTACCTGAATTTAAAGAAAATTGAAAAATGACATCAATAAAGGAAAACCAACCGGATCGACAAGAACATTTCCGGTCAAAATCATCCCAAATTGCCCATTTCCCCATTTCTCATACAAATTATGAATTTTATTCGTCGGAATTCCGGATTTCTGAATATTTGAAGCATCATACGTGCTGATTCTTTCAGTTAATGCCGCCTGAAAAAAATCAATTAACAATAAGAAAAAATGCGCGAAAATTACCTTCAGAAATCGATTTTGCGCTTTTTTGCCGCTGGGAAACTGCAAGGTCTCGCCGAGAACTTTGGCGGAGACTTCAGTAGAAGCCGCAATTCGCTTCAAGACCATCTGAATTGAAAAATGTCAATTTTCTAAATGAAAATCGGTTTTAAATGGCGGCAATCGCTAGAATTTGTTTCGCCGAGACGCGAGACAGTGAGAGAGAGCCTAGCTTGCCGAATAGACAAGGAGTGGCGTGTATATATTTGAACAATGAACTTTGGTCCGGTAAAATAATTGGTACGTTGTGTTAAACATCTGCATAGGTAAATATAAAGAGCATACACGAAGCGAGGCGTTTTATTTCGCGAGCAGAAAGCAAACCCGAGGTTTTAACTAAAAATCCGAAATTTTCAAGAATTGGCGGTCGTTGGAAATTATTTTCTACAAAATTAACATATTTCTGAAACGAAAACCAACCTTTAGCGCCATTTTGCAGTCGATAGTGAGCGTCGTTGTGACAAACTGGCAAAAACTCGCGAATTCATTCGAAAAATAGGAAAAATCACGTAGCGGCGTGACTTTTCTTCATTGAACAACCTATTTCGTTTCATATCCATCCAATGAAATTAATGTTTTATTATATTTGCATTTTCCAGCGAGTTATTCTATTAGGAACATGCATATCGTCACAAATTGGATTGGCGCGTCCGAGAGGTGTATGTATGCATTATTCTTGTTCAAATGTTTTCGTCCGGTTGCGCAATTAATCGAGAGAAGTAGGCGAAACCGAACGCGAATGCATATTGAGGGGAGGGGGATTGAAAAATGAGGCGTTATCGGAGACGAGGCAATCGGCAGATGGTTGCATGGCCATTTCAATGATAAATCGGTAAGCGGGAAACGTTTTGTTGGGGGATTTGCAAAACAATTCATTAACAATTAGGCACGAGGAAAATTTTGGAAATAGGGGAAACACGAATCATTGGCGTCAGGCGGTGGATGATTTAAATAAAATAATTAGAAAAAAATAACCTTGTAAAATTCACAATTCCAAAACTCGTTGAAATTTACGTTAAGCATTCCCCACAGCTTCATTCATTCTAAAAAATTAAAGCACTCGGCTTCAACAATTGCTGATAGTATAGAAAGTGCATAGTTTTTCAGCACATAACCTAAAATTGTTGAAATCTTGAGTTTTATATTTAAAAAGAAAGCCCGATTCGCTCATCAAATTTTCAAAATTTCAAGATTTACCTAAAATCTAGACCGAAACATTAGTGTTGTAGAAATGCGCTAGAACGGGTACAATAAAGAAATTTGAAAAATTGGAAAACACATTGAGAAACAGATTTTGAAATCAATTTGATGGCTACGAATATGATGAATATGTGTATTTACTTTAATTATTTTATTGCCCAGAGTTTAAAAACTTGGAATTTTGAAAATAATATTCGGAAAATTCCAATAAATTGGGATTGAAACTGATCAATATTGCAAGTGCGCTCTATTGACCACTTTGTTTTTGTTTTGAATTTTTGAATAATTTGCCGCCCTCCGTTCCCCAACATTTCTTCTTTTCTTTTTAAAGACAAACAGTTTTTTGATTCAGATGGCTGAAAATCAATTTCCCTACGATCTTCGCGTTCCAAAATTCTCTGGAAAATTAATTCAGCGATTTGATCGCCTTAACTGGCTTCCCGAATACGATATAGTTCATCTAGAACGTTATCAAAAAAAAATTGGGAATTTGTATTGGTAATACACTTGGATTTCAATTTTAAATCAGATAAAAGAACATTTCAGGGCGTTCATTGCAAAATCGCACTTCGATATTGTGGAGAAACCACAAGTTCACTTGTTTGTCAATTGTTGTGAGAAAGGCAAATTCGATGTCACCGCGAGATTGACGTTTCGAGCATACATGGACCTTCCAGAAGGGCGGTATGAAGCGCTTTATAAGCAGGTCACCTACCGTTTCACTAATCGAGATTCCTTTCGCCGAACCGATGCTGAGGTCCTTCCGCATTTGGCAGAGAAGATAATGAGCACGTAATCAACGAATTAATTAATTAATTTTTAAAAATTTGTTTTTTTCTTAGACCCTCATTCAACACGCCCGTTCCCGGGTACCTTGAGGTTTTTATCGAAACCGACGACAACACTAGTAAACCACCAATACGTGATCCGCTCAAAGAAGACGCCAGTCTCGGAAATGTCGTGTTGATCGTTGAAGGGAAACGATTAGTGAGCAATAAGATGGTAAAATTGGTCTGTCGATAAATTTGCCCAATTTCGAAATTTTTTGCCAGGTTTTGATAGTGCATTCTGAAAAATTTCGGCGATATTTCGAAGAAAACCGAGATAAAGAGGAAATTGAACTGGAAGATGTGAAATTTGTTGATGTTGTCCAACTACTTAATTCGATTATGCCGATAGAAGATCCAATCACGGGTAATTAATTTTAATTTAAAGTTTAATACAATATTAATTTTCTAGATGGAAATGTTCGCGATTTATATGAAGTTGCCAAGAAGCTGGAATTCAATGCATTTGCGTATAAATGCAAAAAATATATGAATAATCTAACAGTTCGAAATAATCAATAATCTCATTAATTAATGTACTAATTATTAACTAATTTGTCTAATAAATGTGATGTATTTTAATATTTTTGTCAATTCATTTGGATTGTGGAATTTCTTCCCACAAGTTTTCGTAGATTAGATTTCATTTTCAATGTTGACCTTTAAATTTAATTTCTTCGCTAATTTTCGTTATTCGTCGTCTAATAATATATAAGAGAAAATCTCTAAAAATTTCTATTTCTGGAATCTTGATTATTCGAAATTCCAAAATCTTAAAATTCTGTGATGGCCGTGACCGCCGACTTCTCACGACCTAGAATTTGGCCGCCATTCTAATTTTTCGAATTTTCGTTTTCCCGCTAATTTGTGATTTCTTCACGGTTTTCGTCAAATTTTTGCAAATTTGAATTAAAATTGCGTTTAGGGCCAACGAATATTTATGGAAGAATCGGCGAATGAGGAAAAAAATGGCGAGAAAGTTGAGCAACTCCAAAAAACAATAACATTGAGCAATTTGCGACATCCCGGTGGTTGGCTTTCGAATTTTCAGGTAAATTTTAATCGATTCTCAAATTGAAATAACCAATTTCATGTTGTAGTTCTCCAAAATTCTCGACAAATGTCAGACGTTCGGCGCAGAATTCGCGAGACCGCCAGGAAGCAGCGAGAAGGTGCCAAAAACTATGCAAATTTGACGAAAATCGTGTTAAATTCAGCACGTCAAATATGGAAAAATCACGCTAGAGTTCTCAACAATCGATGAAGCTCGCGATTCCTATGTTGTTCTGCAAAAAATCACGATAGACGGCGCGAGACTTGAATTAAGCGTCGATCCAGTGTTTTGTAAGCAAATTTTCCCCCGAAAATTTGTCAAAATTTGAGCGATTTTTAGTTGAAGCTGCAAGCAGCATCCCGTCTGGAAGCTATTTCAAACCTTCGGAAGAGGAATCGGTGAAATGCCGAACCATTTACGCCCTGAACCTACCAAAAAGTGCGGACAAGAAGCTTCTGGAGTGCATCGTTGGCACAGAAGTCATCGAAAACTTCCAAATGCTGCCGATTCTCACGAATCCTGGCTTCATGCAAGCGGAAGTCTGTCAAATTTCGATATTTTTTGAACAAAATTTTATTTGATTTCAGATTGTTGTGACTGATGCAGACGCGGCTGGTTCTATTATAGCCGAGGCTGATGATTTTCCAATTGACGATGGTGAGCAGAACACCGTTGTCAAGTAAGATTTTCATGAAATTTCGAAATTTGCATTTTTTTTTCTTTGAGACTCGTCACCGTTGCCGATTATTTGAATTTTGTTCGCCAAGAAACAGCCGCGAAACCATTTTTGTTGGCGAACGGACGAAAACCGGATGAAAATGACGAGGAAGGCGCGATTCCTGACGAATCGTCGTCGCTCGAAAACGTCGAGTCTCAAATTTTGGCGCCCGAAGTCGATGATGTTGAAGTTTTTCATAGATTGCTTAAGGTTTGCCATATTTTATATATTTGTGTGATTTTCCATGAAAACTACAGTTGTTCAACATTAAAGATTGGACAATTTTCAATAATTTTGTTTTTTTTTCCTCCTATTTTGGATGAAAATCGAAAATTTTATAAAAAATAACGCATTATTGAAATCCCGGAGAATTGTCGGCAGATGGAAATTATTATCAAATCACTTTGAGTCCCACTCGTGATAGGAAAGCTCCAGATTTCTATTATTGCGGTTAACGATGCCGGGTGATTTTTAGGCAATTTTTTTTTTTAAATTTATGACGGCTCTCTCTTGCACATTCTTAATCGACTAGTCGGTAGTAGGAAGACCTCAAACTTGGGTAATTAAACTTTTATTGTACAAGAAATAAATGGAAAGATTTTTCGAGAAATTTTTTCCAGTTTTTTTTCTTTTTGAAAATGGTAAGAAATTCTTTAAAAAGAAAAAATATTGAATTTAAGGCTGAATCCATTGTTACCCCCCGAGAATTTCGATATTTCAAAAAAAAAACAGTGGATTTTGATTATCTCAAAAAAAAAACGAGAAATTCGTGCTCAAAAATTGGCAATTTTTCTGCAGAATATCAAAAAATTAAAAAAAAAAAACGTCCAAAACTAACGAAAAAATTTTCAATTTTTGCCGCACAATGACGATTTTTGAAATCGTCTCGAATTTTTCTCGAATAAAAAATTGTTTTCAGCACATTGAAGACGAGCGTGTGAATTTCGCCGAAATCAACGACTGCGAGGAGCTGTACGCGCATTGCGACGCCGTCTCGGCGCAATACGGCGGATTGCCGGACTCGCTACTCAAACCGGTCATGCAGCAAGTCCTTGAGCATCATCTTCGAAGAACCGAGATGCACTGGATGCGAGAGCAAATCGAGACGCTGTTAAGGCAATGGAAGCTCGAAGTGATGTCCGAACAATTTCATGATCGGCCGACGATGGTCCGAATGGAAACTGTCGATTATAAGCCGATTGAGGAGGAAGCTGAGACGAAGAAGAAGGCCAAGTAGACTTTTTTGTGAGACGCTTACGTCTAATTATTTGAATTGATTTGCAGAAAAACCAAACAGACGAAAAGCTTGATGGGTGTTGGAGCGTTTTTGGCGCAAAATCGCCAACGATTGGTGGTTGAGGAGGGCGAAATCGAGATCGATGAGGATGATCACGGCAATTTTGTGATGGGCGGCGAGACGCTGAGCTTTGAATCGTGGGCCAAGTGAGTTTTTGTTCTCGTTTTTGCCGAAAATTTTAAGAATTTTGTGAAACGATCTTTTTTTTGGAAATTTTTAAATCGAAAATTGAATTTTTCAAGTGTTTAATAGAAAATTGCCTGGATTTTTGGGAAAATTTCCCCCGTTTTTTAATTTTTTTCTTTAACGAAATGCTCGATTAACCTGTTATTTTTTTTCGTTTGCAGAATCTCGAAGACAAAAGCGAGCGGTGTGGTTCGCGCTGATTTGGGACCCGACAAGAGCACAAAAACGGGTGGTCTGAGTCGAAAACAGCAGAAATTGGCGAAAATCACGCAGAACATGACGCAGGAGGAATATGAAGCGTGGAGGTGCGGCAAAATTTGCGTTTCAGCTTTGGAAAAATTTGAAAATTTCAATCAAAAATCTATATTGTTCGTTTTTTAAAGTTGACGAATTATCCGAAAATTGAGATTTCGAAGATTTGAAGTCAGAAAATTTGATTTTTTAAATAGAAATTGCCAATTTGGCAAAGAAAAAATGTTTTTGCAAAATTTTAGACATTTTAATCGAGAAAATGCGAAATTTTTTCAGATTTTTAAAGAAATTTTTGTTTTGTTTTTTTTCAGCCGTGAACGCAAAGCGAAACGACGCGGCGATCTTAAAATACGCATCATGAAACGCGGTTTGGGTGATAATGAGGATGAGCACGATGAGGAGTCGGATAAGGTCGAGCCAAAGAAGAAGCAGCAGGCTGCTCCAGCTCAGCCGAAGCCGGCCAAAGAGCTTGACGAGGGCGAAATCGATTCGGACGAGGAGAAAGAGGCGGCGAAGAAGGTTGAGCCGAAGAGGAAAAGGAAGAAGCGAGCCGAATCGAATAGTTCGGACAGCTCGACGTCGTCGTCGTCGTCTTCTTCATCGTCGTCGTCGTCGTCGTCATCGGATGATAATGACGAAGGGCCGTCGGATTCGCGGCAGCGGCGACGGAATCGAAGGAAGAATGATAGGAAGAAGGTGTGAATGTGAACAAATTGAATTTTTTTTTTGGTTTCTGCGAAAATTTTGGTAGTTTTTTGGCAAAATCTATTCGAGTTTTCCTTTGCGAATTCAAATTTTTGTGAATTTTCAATTTTTTAAAGAGGTAGTGCAGAAAAGAATAGAGAGATTTTCAAGGCGAAAAAAAATGATTTTCGGATTGTACAAAAAAAAATAAACCAAATGAAGAACAAAAAAGAATCGCTAAAAAATTGAGAAATTTTCAGCCGCGAAGTGTTCAGCCGAAAATCTCGCCGTTGTTCAAATCGATGTATGACAACCGGAAGGCAATTATCGCGCAGATGTCGCCGGGTCACAAGGCGGCATTTGCAAATGTTCTTAATCAGGTATGCGAGCCAGACGGGAGGAATCTATTAATTAGCTGGCATTACGCCAGTCGAGACGCTTTGAACAGTATTCGCCAATTGGGATTTTATTTAATAAAAGAAAATGAATTTTTGGCGGTTTTAAGCTGGAAATTTAAAGATTTTAAGAGTTTTGGATGAAAATTGAAAGAATAATTGCAAAATGATGAAAGTTTTCAACGAAAATTCGGTTTTTTTTTTATAAGTGAAGTGGATTTTTGGGATTTCCTTTGAAAAAAATAATGGTGAAAATTATGAATTTAAACAAAACACATCAAAATTTTGAAAATTTGAAGATTTTTGAACTTGTTTTTGACGGAAATGACCGTTTATGATAAGAGAAATGAATTTTTCAATTCTTTTTTCCGGAAAATTAATGAAATTTTGCAAATTTAATGTGGATCGATATTTTTTTTCAATTTTCCGAATTTTGCGAAATAAAACGATTTTCAGAATTTACACGAATTTTTCGAGTTTTGAAAATAATTAAATTTAATAATTAAATCAGAAATTGATTTCAGTTTGGATTTTTTGCAGATTCTTCAAAGCAACGCGCCCATATCACACAGCCAAGCCACTCAAATGATGAATGCAATGTTCAATGGCGGCGGATTGAAATAGTTATATTATTTATATTATTTTATTGTTTGTGAAATGTTGTTTTGTTTTCATTTTGACAAATAAATTCATTGAAAACTATCGAAGTTTCAATTTAAGACAAAAAAATGTCTGCAACAGAGCGTGACGTGTTTGCGGACTGAATACCGTAATACCGATATTTGAAAAAATAATTTATTGGCGTCATAATTTTTAGATTTTTTTGTTCGTTTTCCCGTAAGATGCCGGTTTTACTGTTATTTTTTAATTCATTATTTTATTTTTAGAAAGTTTTTAATAAAGAAATGCGAGCTTTATGAATAGTCTGACTTTTTATTGGAATTAAAATTTTTTATTTTCAGAAATTTGAAAAAAGAATTATTCCTCCTTGGCAATCAACAATTTTGAGAATAAAATTCAAGGATTTGACGCGCTAATCTTCACATCGACCAGCATCAGTCGTCGTAACAACTCCAATCCATTCAAGTAGATGCAAACAATTGATAAAAACCCATTGGGAAGACGACGACGAGGCTCCGAAGATGTAATCTGTAATATATTTGATTTGTGAGGGTCTCGTTTTGAATGGATTAACACATTCGTCGAACGGACATCGTCATCATATAATTGTGCGAATTGCGCAACCGGACCGGTACGCGCAATGAAGGACCGCTGAGTGTTGCGGAATCGCACGGACCATCCAAATATGGAATTGTGCATTGTTTGGTGGCGCCGTGTACACATAATGACCGGATATGAACACGAGAATTGCTCGCCCAACCCAAATATGTCTATTTGGATTTTTATTTGTGTAAAAGATGATTTGCCGATTTTTTAAAAAATGAGATCCCCTATTATCAAGAAATTTTGAATATTTTTTCAGATGAAAATGGAAATAATGTAATTTTTTCTAAATTTATGCTAAAAATCTCAGATATACAAGCATTGTGTGAAATTGGCAAAAAAAAAACCTAATTTTTCGACATTTTCCAATTACAATTTTGCATTTCCCATCTCCCATGTCCAAAATTTGGCGGCGAAAACGTAAAGTCTCAACGATATTCGGGCTATAACAATCAGTGTAACCGGATAACTTGTTTATTTTAACGTGTTACCACTTGAAACGTGGCCGAACGCTCGTCGCAAATGTGTGTTTTGTAGCGCTTATTTAAATAGGTCAGATTGTTAGATCTACGCGGTACTACGGTAGCACTAGTTGAGATGTGTGTGTGGGGGGACTGATTGCGCAATGAGAATCAAGAACTCCTTGAAAATTGCGCAATGCCCTTTTTTGTGACGTTTGAATTTGTACAAATGATTTAATTTGATTCGTGAGAGAATAAAAAGGATTTTAATAATTATTTCGATTTATTCAAAAAAAAAAAAGAACTTTATCAAAACCAATTTATTAATTCAATTCAATCCATATTTACAGGATAATTATGCAATTAATGATTAATTAATTAATTAATTAAACGCATGGCGCCGTCGTCTCCTGATTGATGCCGTACTTGCGAATGGTGAATGACGAGAACAACAATCCGATGGATGAGGCGAGCGGATCGAAGACGGCGTGAATGAGCCAATGCCAAATCTTGGCGAGACCGTTTCCGGGTATCGAGAGAAGCTTGACGAGCGGTAGGACGAGGAAGACGTTGAAGCATGAGACGACGCCGAAGAGAATCGCGAACAAGATGGTGAACGGCAACGCGATGAGTCCGAGGAGTCTGTAGACGACCAAACGCGTCCAGCTGAAGAAAATTGAGAGATTTGGATTGGTATGATTCATGATTTGACCAACCTGAACACTTTGTAATTCAGACGCCAGACGCAATCCCATGAATGCTGCGAATCGGCTTCGCCATAAACGTCGCCGAAATCGAATTGGACGTGATTGTTGATTTGGCGCTCGTCGCGATGCACCAAATCGATGCCGATCGAGATGTTCTCGTCTTTCTGGGCGTTTTCGCCCTTATTCGAGCACTTCTTCCACCAGCACGTCTTCTTCTCCTTCTTGCCTTCGTCGCCATTCTCGACGTTCGCCTCATCGGTCACATCGGCGGCCGCTTTTGGCTTCTTCTAGAAAAAACGAAAAATGAGCAATGAGGAAAGGTTTTTTTTCGACTTACACCCCAGGTGAACCAGTTTTTCTTCGGCTTCGGCTCTTCCGGAGCGGCTTCGGTCGGCTCGGTGAGCGGCACCTCTTCGGGCTTCGTCTCGGCGTTTTGCTGTTGCTCGTCGTTGCTCATTATTGTTCGTTAACTGAAAATAGAGAGGCGTTGAATGGTGAGGACTGACTGACTCGGTGAACAAATAAATTGGTGAATGGTGTACGCATTGGTGGTAGTGGTGGTGACGCCATCTCGGACCACGCCCACATTGTTGGCGTGCCGCCAACAACGCGCGCAACCCGCGAGATTTGAATGTGCATATGTGTGTGCCTTGCGCAAGAATATCCCAACAGGACACCGAATTATAGGGACCATTAGAGGCTTACCGGGGGGAAATTTCCCCTCGTCTTGTTTTCTCGTGAGAATTTTTGATTAGGACGCCTATTGTTTTTTTTTTTTTTTTTTTAATAGGAAAAATTTTGATTTCTGGACTGAAACATCGAATTATGTGAAGTTTTTAATAGAATTTTGAGATTTTATCACCTCAAATTTGCTCATTTTTGAAGGAAATTCGAAAATTTTACGATTTATGGATTTTATGTACAAAAAAACATTGAAATGTTGAAAATTTTGTCTTGAAATTGAGAGATTCCAAATTTGCGCTCAAATTCTTTCGAAAAAATGAAAATTCAGCTAAAAATTTTCGATTTTTAGCATCAAATGATCGGTTTTTGTGTTCAGAATGTTAAATTTCAGTAGAAATGCCAAATATGGTTATATTTTGTGGCCGAAATTGAAGTTTTGTGTTTCAATCCCAAATTTTCAGCACCGTCTTTTCATTGGGCTTATTTTTTTTAGAATGATCCACGAATTTAGAATTTTTTTTACGAAAAACGTCGATAAATAAGGATAGGATGAAATGTGGAAAATTTCTGCGCGAAATTCTGCCATCTTCGATGCGAAAATTAAAATTTTGCGACCTCGAAAGTTGTCCGCAGATGAAAAATATGAAACGTGAAATCATCTATTGCGGATTTCTAGGCAATTTAGTAATGGCGCTAATTGAAGGTCTTCACCTGCTCCGGCTCACATCCACCTGCTCCAGCTCACGAGCAAAATTTCTTTGCAAAGGTTTCCGCTAATCCTTCGCTTTGCAAACCGCTCATTAAACGCCAGGTGGCAAAGCGGTTAATTCTCCCTCAAAAAAAAAACTACAGTAATTATCGCGTTGGGACCATTCGAATATTTCCGATGAAATGATGTTGATGGCCTAGGTTTTCGTATGCCTCTTTTGCGCCTCCTTCTCGCCGAGTGACCAACGGTCAGCTGATGTCTGTCTGCGCACGCGAGGCGTACTGCGCGCACGCGCGCGAGCGGACACCAGCCGGCCGCTCTCATATACGCGCGGCTCGCCATCAACGACGGTGACGCTCATGGTGTAGTGGTCGGAGTGTTGGGGTGCCGCGCGGTGTTGGGGCTCGCGCGCGTCGCGGGTTCGACACCGCGCACCGGCCCCTCGCGGCCGCCGCACGCTGACGCGCTTTTGTCGGTGGCGCTCGTCGCCAGTCCGCCCGACTCGCCCTCACCGCCTACCCGTAGCTCCTATCCATGTTGCGAATTGAGAGATGAACGCGAACATGGAAGCAGCCACCGGTGCCCGGAGAGGCGCGAGGCACATCACTGATTAAGCGCGACGCAAGCATAATGGAAGCATAGTGGAACGGCTGTGGATATCATAGGAATCTTATATGCAAGTTATATGGAAGCATAATGGAAGCATTTTTTTGCGGAACCGCGTGTTTCGTATATGGAATGAGCCGTATGCCTTCCATATGGGAAAATAAGAAAACAATTTGATTGCTGTATTCAAAATTTATTTCATATTAACACATTTATTTAATTTAAAATAAAAAAAAACAACAATGAAATGAATTTCAATTAAGATATAATCAAACCATTAGTTACTGGCAACTGCCGAACTATTCGAATCATTGTCAGTACTGACATCGAGCGGGACGCTGTAATAAGTAGAATTCATATCGTTCACACTTGGTTAAAAAGCCGTGTTATGATATTTTTAAAAACAACAACTATTGCTAAGAAATTAGGCAAAAGTCCTAATGCACATTTAACCTATCCTTTTTTCGCAAATATACGCTTGTAGAAAGAAACCGTTATCGAATTTTTACCTTTTCTCCACTTTTCCTAGTCGCTACACTTCGATTATAATGGGCCTATTAATTTGAAAAACTTGTAAACCATTGTTACGTAAACTAATTTTTTCGAGAAAATACAATCAGTTTTTTTACATCAATAATTTTCTTAAAAATAAAAATAATTTATTTTTATTGCATTTTTGGAAACCCTTTAGTGCACAAAATAAAAAGTGAATTGGCGGAAGAAAGAACAACTCCAAAATTTGAAGCAAAAAGGCATTTTGGTTAAAATTTCAAAGACATATGAATACTCACATCTGAGGGTTGCTGGTAGAATCAAGCAGCTTCCTTAATTGCGCCGCGAGCGCTTCCGGCGCTACACCAAATTTCCTTTGAAGTCGTTGGCGCATTCTATCGCTTAATCAAATAAATAAATTAATAGTCATAGTTCAAAATCTTACAGAAGATTATCCATGACTTCTCGAACCATGCGTAATGCTTTCGCTTTGAAGTCATTTGTCGGTTGTTGCCCAAAGCCATGGATAAGAACATCTGTAATATAGATATTTGCAATAAAGTATAGGATCTTTATATAGTCGGCGTCTGGCGACTTCTGTACTAGAGCCCCACTTAAAAAGATAAATGCCACTGAATGATATTGGTACGAAGGCTGTACGGCAATCGGAAATTTCGGCGATTCGGCTAATGGCAAATTACCGATCGAAATTTTCTTCGGCAATTTGAAAAACCGGCAATTTCGGCAATCGGCAATTCCATTGCCGCACAGCCCTGATTGGAACCAAATAATCAACAAGCTTTAAACTTAGGAAGTACTTTATAAAGACTTCATTGCGCATATTTTTCTAATTGAAACCATTTCTGGAGTCGAACAGGCCAATTTTTGATGATAACAACTTACAAATTGGGCGTACGAAGGTTTAGGAATTGGCGTTGATTTTGTTGTTTGTGAGGACTGTGGAGAAAAATTTTTTTGCTGAGTTGGCGAGTAAATTGGACTATCTGGATCTGAAGTGTCGAGCGAATTTGGTTCCATGTTAGGGACTTCTGGTTCTTTGTTATTGACTTCTAGAGCAGTTTCAGTTATATCTGACAACACTCTCGATCTTGTCTTCATCTGTAAAAAATTTCAAAACATTATGTTTTATTAAAAGAAAAAAGCGAGCGATAATAAAAAATATGTTAAAGTAAATAAAAATAAAACGGATTCGATGAGAAATTAAACACAATTGCTGTGCGGCAATGGAATTGCCGATTGCCGAAATTGCCGGTTTTTCAAATTGCCGAAGAAAATTTCGATCGGTAATTTGCCATTAGCCGAATCGCCGAAATTTCCGATTGCCGTACAGCCTTCGTACCAATATCATTCAGTGGCATTTATCTTTTTAAGTGGGGCTCTAGTACAGAAGTCGCCAGACGCCGACTATATAAAGATCCTATACTTTATTGCAAATATCTATATTACAGATGCTCTTATCCATGGCTTTGGGCAACAACCGACAAATGACTTCAAAGCGAAAGCATTACGCATGGTTCGAGAAGTCATGGATAATCTTCTGTAAGATTTTGAACTATGACTATTAATTTATTTATTTGATTAAGCGATAGAATGCGCCAACGACTTCAAAGGAAATTTGGTGTAGCGCCGGAAGCGCTCGCGGCGCAATTAAGGAAGCTGCTTGATTCTACCAGCAACCCTCAGATGTGAGTATTCATATGTCTTTGAAATTTTAACCAAAATGCCTTTTTGCTTCAAATTTTGGAGTTGTTCTTTCTTCCGCCAATTCACTTTTTATTTTGTGCACTAAAGGGTTTCCAAAAATGCAATAAAAATAAATTATTTTTATTTTTAAGAAAATTATTGATGTAAAAAAAAACTGATTGTATTTTCTCGAAAAATTTTGTTTACGTAACAATGGTTTACAAGTTTTTCAAATTAATAGGCCCATTATAATCGAAGTGTAGCGACTAGGAAAAGTGGAGAAAAGGTAAAAATTCGATAACGGTTTCTTTCTACAAGCGTATATTTGCGAAAAAAGGATAGGTTAAATGTGCATTAGGACTTTTGCCTAATTTCTTAGCAATAGTTGTTGTTTTTAAAAATATCATAACACGGCTTTTTAACCAAGTGTGAACGATATGAATTCTACTTATTACAGCGTCCCGCTCGATGTCAGTACTGACAATGATTCGAATAGTTCGGCAGTTGCCAGTAACTAATGGTTTGATTATATCTTAATTGAAATTCATTTCATTGTTGTTTTTTTTTATTTTAAATTAAATAAATGTGTTAATATGAAATAAATTTTGAATACAGCAATCAAATTGTTTTCTTATTTTCCCATATGGAAGGCATACGGCTCATTCCATATACGAAACACGCGGTTCCGCAAAAAAATGCTTTCATTATGCTTCCATATAACTTGCATATAAGATTCCTATGATATCCACAGCCGTTCCACTATGCTTCCATTGTGCCTATGCCGCCGTTTATCTGTGATTGCCCTCCCGCCCACGAGATTTTTGGGTTTGAGACGAATTGCGAAGCCGAATCGAAACGATTTATTATAAAATATGTTATTACTATTATTATATGAGATCCTCATTATTATTATTTGAATTATTAAGCTAATAAAATTGAATATATTAGCCGAGGAACGGGTTTTTTCGCTTCATCAGCTTTTCTTGTTTAATTCGGCGTTTTATCGAAGAATCGTCGGCTGGAATCATCTCGACTGATGATAGATGAGCCATCGGAAGTGCACACTGAGCTCGCTTCATGTACATATTTACGTATGGCGCGTAAACAGGCGATGATCGTGTGTCGAGCTGCTCGTAGAACTCGCATGTGAACACACTACGTCCTCCAATCATTCCATAAACGGCTGCTTTGCAGCGCTAAAGAAAAAAAAACAAAAATAAAAGAAGAAAATAAAGAATTTGGATTACCTGATCCCGTTGGCATGTGGCCAGACAACGATCCTCTGTTGTATCATAGCCGTCGATGGCCATGGCATAAGGTCTGATGGGAACACCAACATCACGATCGGAATAATAGACAAAACACTTGCAAAGGTAGCACGGATTGCCAAAATGGTCTGCAAAATGAGATTTCCACAATGGGGGGTCGAACCAAAAGCGCAAAATGTGCTGTGGACGAAATTTTTAACAACTGCGCCATTACTTCGGACTTGTGCGTCGGTGTAGAACGCGGTAGATGTGCAACTTACTTTGCCGATTCCAGGCGCGGACTGTAATTGCAAGAATGGAAAATACTAGGAAAAGTGCAACGAATCGCATTCCGAATGTGGAAAATTGGTGAAATCTGGATGGGATCTCGAGAAAGAGGATCTTCAGTTTTTTTGAGGATTGCGCTTTTTATCCGCACTAGCGGGGCGTGGTATATCTGGGTCAGTTTCTTGTTTCGGCGATTTCGTTGTCGCCGCCGCCGCGATTTGTCATTTTCTTCAAATCGGCCTCGTTCTGCGGAAAAACCTCAAAAACCATTATTATTTCGTAACCGGCTTTTCGGCTTATTCATATTTTTTCCTTGCGCATATATATATATCATTCGTTTCATTGAATGCAACAATAAAAACTGGATTTGACGAATGCCAATTTTGACGTTTTTATCACTTTTATTGTTATTATTGCCATTCCAGAAAACTGGATTTTGTCGAGAAATTGCGAGAAGACGTCGAATATTATGCTGAAAATGAGTTTGCGCGTAGAGCTAGGCGCATTGAGTGTATTGCGGACACGCGTGCATTTCATTTGACGACACTGTATTTTTCTTTTTCGAAATTCATTTTTCTTTTTTCTTCGAACAATTTTTGACATAATTAATTTTTGCAGCAATGGAATTGTTTAGCGAATCTTCAAATTTCAAATTGAACTCTTATCTATTGAAATCGTCACCCGAAGATTGCAATCTATCGAGGCGGAACGATTCACATTTTTTTTTGGGTAGGCGAAATTCCTTTCCAAATCGTCCTTCAAATCGTATTCAAACGTCAAACCAACGATTTTGTGGTGATTTTCCGTTTTATAATACTTTAGAGAATGCAAACAATTCTCCACCCTCGATCAAAGTGCTGTATCATAAAACAGCGTGAGATTTCATTGCAAAACCCTATGTTGGTCACAGTTTGACGCGAAAATTGACGCATTCCCTTATTTGGTAGATTAATTCCTTTATTTGAGATTTCAATATTCCCGTTTGTTCTTCTTTTCTCAAAAATTTTGACTTTAGAGAATTACCAAAAAGAATTGCCGAATATTGAATGATGATGATAAAACAGCAGGGATTCGTTCGTATTGTTTTAATGGTCCCTTATTGTCGCGTCACCTGCTGATCTGTGATCTTCTTGCCAAAGGCTCACCAAATTGCGCAATTAACACCAATTAATTATCAAAGACTATGCGAATGAACAATTTTGGGAAGAAGACATTAGTGGCCTTTTTCCAAACAAAACGAACTGTTTTTGGAGAAAATTTTCTAATTTAAAGGCGCATTTAGCAAAAATTGTGAATTTCTCAAGTGAAAAATGTAAAATTTATCACATTGGTGCCAATTTTTGCACATTTCTGCTAAGTTTCCACAGAAATCTGACATTTTGAGCTTATTCATCATAGAGTAAATTATATATATAGAGTCAAAAAAATAGACATTATTTTCGTAAAAATTGTCCAAAAGAGCACATTTTTCACGAAAATAAGGATAAATTTCGAAAAAGGTGAACATTTTTAGATTTTAGCAAAGAAAATCCGATAAGATGGTAAATTATTCATAAATTCTCGTTTTAAAAAGCAAAGACGGAATCGAATCGGATAATATGTCCAAATTTAGTGCTGATTCTGAAATTTTAACTTAAAAATGAGAGAAATTGTGACTTTTTCCATAAAATTTTGTATTTTTGCTGATAAAAACGAAAAAAACACTTTCAATAACCAATTTAACGCCGGAAAAACTTAAAACTCTGAAATTGTGTCATATGTTTGAAATTTTCTTGCAAAGAATTGCAAGTGCACGTCAAAATTCCGCAACTTTTCGATCGAAATGCCAATTTCGATTTGAAAAACTCGATTTTTTTTGCGAAAATGGTAATTTTGCCTAGAAATTCTCACAATTTCGTCTCAAAACTCATATTTTCAGCTCGCCACTGCTCCATTGTTCGCCAAAGTTCTCCTCGTCCCTCCTCGGGTGCGAGTTCCTCCTGGGAACATTGCCTGTCGGACGTTCTCCGCCCATTCTGTGGCCACGCCCACAATTGGCGTATAAATAGGGTGTGTTGCGCAATTGGTAATCATTCTGCTCCATGATCCGATCCGATCCAATCCAATCCACTACTATCTGCCCCATGTGCTCTCGGGCGGCGGATCACCGAGTGAAACTTGAGTCTCGCCGCGATAATGGTCGTGACTAGAGTTGTCACTCGGCGATCTTCCCATCGAGACCCATATATATTCATCTGTATTCTTGGTCCCATTCACACTCAGTGTCAGTGGGACCCTCCGAGCGGTTGCCGCGGGGTACCCGTAACTTGATCCGATGTTTTCGCGTGCGTTGATAAACATCGATCAGTAACGGGTGGCCAGCGAATACGGCTACTTGGAATTTCGAAGAGACTCCGGCAAGAATGAATCCGAAACATTTGAGTGGTCCCAGAATCTTCCAAGAAGGTCCCTCGACGAAAAATTGTTTTTAGTTTTGACGATCAGGGAAGGGTTTTGAACTAGTGAAAAACGAACCTTGGAATTCCAATTTTTATTTAGAAATTATACGATTAGAAATTCGGCATGGAGTTAATATGGTCTGGAATTTTCCGTAGTTAAAACTGTAGTTTTCGCATGAATTTTGAGTCGAAAATCATAATTTCCAAAAAAACATGATTATCTAGTAAAAAATTGAAAAATTTAGGTATTTTTCCTGTGAAAAATTGCAAAAAATATCGTTTTAGTGGAAATATCTTCACTTTTTTCGTCACTAATTTTAGTTTTCAAAATGTTCGCCGATTTTACCAAAAAATTTCTCATTTTTAGGTAAAATCTAAGAATTTGCACAAAATTTGGACATATTAATCGGTTCGATTTCGTCTTTGCTTTTTAAAACGAGAATTTATGAATAATTCACCGTCTTATCGGATTTTCTTTGCTAAAATCTAAAAATGTTCACCTTTTTCGAAATTTATCCTTATTTTCGTGAAAAATGTGCTCTTTTGGACAATTTTTACGAAAATAATGTCTATTTTTTTGACTCTATATATATAATTTACTCTATGATGAATAAGCTCAAAATGTCAGATTTCTGTGGAAACTTAGCAGAAATGTGCAAAGATTGGCACCAATGTGATAAATTTTACATTTTTCACTTGAGAAATTCACAATTTTTGCTAAATGCGCCTTTAAATTAGAAAATTTTCTCCAAAAACAGTTCGTTTTGTTTGAAAAAAGGCCACTAATGTCTTCTTCCCAAAATTGTTCATTCGCATAGTCTTTGATAATTAAGTGGTGTTAATTGCGCAATTTGGTGAGCCTTTGGCAAGAAGATCACAGATCAGCAGGTGACGCGACAATAAGGGACCATTAAAACAATACAAACGCATCCCTGCTGTTTTATCATCATCATTCAATATTCGGCAATTCTTTTATTTGCGTTAATCGTAATAAAAATTTCCGAGTTGGCGAAGGCGTGCTATTATGCGGAGATTACCCGAAATTAGTCGGTAACAAAAAATTGAAAAAATAATTTATTTAGAAGCCGACAAAATGAAACCAATGTTTAACTCGTCGTCGGCTGATTGCACTTGAAATGCTGACCGATGTATCCGTCAGCGCCCTGAAATTGGTGCTCAATCGCAATTCTTGATGCACACCGCCCACCTTCTTCAGATCGGCTTCAACTCGCTGATCGCCGCATCGTCCTTTAAAATATTCGACGACGCATTCATAGCGGCTCTCGACGAGCTCGCATTTCTTTTGTTCCGACACCTGAAATTATTGATGAACGCGTTTCAACGGTATCGTCGACGCCATTTTTGATGGTCCGCGCCGTGACCACCTTCAAATGGCGCCGCGTGAGTTCGTCTCACTTCTCGCAAATCCATTCGATGGACCCCGCCGCAGAGCGCAATGTCCATCGGGAATTGTCGAATCTGTTGCAAAAAAAATGATGAAAATAAATTGATGGCTACGATTTGGAATTGATTACGATGTCGACGCAGAACTCCAGCGGTATCTCGATACGATTTTTTACTTGGCACGTGTCTCTGATGTGCTCGTAGACGTCGCGCTCGAAACAATGCTTGAACTTCGGCTGCAAAACGATTATTTTGTTATTACAGCGAAAATCGATGCAGGAAAATTAATAAATTGCGAAAATGATTCACTTTTTGTTCGTATGTGTTAAAACTGTTGTGAAATGTCCCACAAAATTCCATATTTTCGTAATTATTACAGACAACGCCTGCGTCTCCGCCAAACAGCACGCTCTCTCTCCCCCTCTAGTTGTCTGCGCTCTCTCAATTGTTGACAATATTTCACTTAGTAGAAATTGCACGGGTTTTCTAGAAGAACGTCAACCCAGTATTTAAGGGCGCTTATTTTTTGTTGATTCTTCTCTCTCCTTCTCAGATTTCAAATAAACGCTAATTAATCAACGACGTGTCCCCGCGGACCACACCACCAGTCGCTATCCTCAACACCACAACGCAAATTTTTGAATTTGCCCTTAAAAGAAATAGTGAAATGAAAATTAAGTTTGAAATTGTGTTTTCAAATTGTTTGCGAATCGATATTGTCGAGGACGAACGCATGCGAAAATTTGTAGATTTCGCGCTAAGATCAAAAATAGCGAACGCGTTTGATCATTCAAATTTGTCAAATTTGTACGTCTTCGACATTAATTAATTTTTAACCAAAAAAAAAACTTTTAAATGAGGTGAAAGTGGATTTTTGGTCCGCAAAAATTTAATAAAGATAATTTTAAAATGAGGTTGATTGGGGTATAATGAAATGTGTGCAAAATTGCGTCAAGGTTTAGACAGACAAAAAAAGAAATCCTCTCAGCGATTCGAAAAAGTTCCGCGGTTTGTCCCAAAACCCTACCAGTACGACACTCCAGTTACATCTCGCCCTCAATTTAGCGGTTTCGGCGTAAACCGTAGGCGACTTTTGTCTAGACTAATTAAAGTTTTACCAGGTTTGTGGCGATATCGAAATGGGTTCCCTGATCTTTCCGTTTGAATCGCTGAACTTCTTATTCGAAGATTTAAATTACAATGACAAAAGTATGTAATTGGTGTTGCAACTCGTTTATGTCGAAAAAACGAAGAAATAAAAAAAAGAACGAAAATTCTACGTTACAGGATGCGATTTAGTCCCTCTGGTAACTCAAAACCAATCGGATCCGACAAAATTCTGCTCCGGAATCAACCCGACCCGATTGGTAATTCTACGGATAAGATTGTAAAATTATCGGATCCGATTGTAAATTTGTCGGTTCCGATTTGTTTTAATATTTCAATTCGAATCGGATTCGACAAATAATCAATCGGATACGACAATTTTCCAAACTTATTCGTAGAATTATTAATCGGATAAGGTTGATTCCGGCACCGATTTTTGTCGGAACCAATTGGTTTTGAGTTAGCAAAGCACCCGCACAACGATGGCTCCACAGGTAAAATGCGGCTGACACAGATGGAAACTGCACGGATTTCCGTCTTCCGTGACATTTTCCTGATCCGCGTTTCGTTTTTAGATAATTTAAGTTCCGTGCAGCTTTGGTGTCCACGGATAAGGGTAGAATTCCACAGACATTCGATGGAAAAATTGTCCAATTCTGCCACTAATGTTTTCTTCCGAGCCTTTACGCATGAGCGAGGTTTTTTTTCTGTGTTGACTTCCCCCTGCTCTAGAAGTCAAGTGGGAGTTTCATGCCTTGCTGAAACCGGTAAAATTTGTCTCACACCACTCTTGAGGTGCTTTAGTGGTGTAGACGGATGGTACGTCCTTTTTTTTTGTTGAGTCGATTACATCACCAAAATGCCGCGAGTGGTTAACTGAGCACAGTATGAAGCTGCTTGATCCGATGGCCCGTTATAAATGAAGGATCCCGGCCTCACATTTTACTTTTTTTTTGCTAGCCATCACAATTACCCAAAAACATATCCGAATAGCTTAAACGTGGTAATCAAAAAACCAATAAAAAATTAACAAAAATAAATTGTATTGATGCACAAAAGGTGCGTCAGTAAACGGCACCATGGCGTCAAACTTGCGCGCGGATAATTAAATCCCACCCATTTTCAACGTCTTCTCTGTGTCATAAATTTCTATAAGTGAGCATTTCACCCAATTTTTGGTGTTTCGAATTCTCAGAGATCATCATTGCGGATTGGTGCATTTTATTTGACGACATGTTGTTTACTTCTCAATTCACGTAGAATTTTTGTTCTTTTTTATTTCTTATCTATTTTTCATCATATTTTTGTTCTTTTAGAGGTCCCCCCCCTTTTTTTAAGAATATTCTTACAAGAAAAGAGTCACAGTAGTTGTGCAATTCGGCGACTTGCGTCTCATTCAACATCTTATCCGATTCGGTGTCGTCTCGCAAGTTCTGAAATTCAAAATGTGCTCTTTTGGCGAAATTGAAACCATATTGATACCTTGTAGGCATCTTCGCAGAAGAGGAGCTGCTGGCCCAAAGGGTCGCCCTCGAATTCGATCGACACATTCGATTTGACACTTCTACAATTAATAATTATGGAGATGCGATTACTGTATCATTTGAATTGCCGCCTTGGGTCTCGATGGGAACAAAAACACCAAGACGTAAGTGTTAATTATTTATAATGTGAAAGAACATCTGAATTTTAAGTTATTCAAAAAAGTTTGAAATCGTTTTGACCCAATTAATTGGCAGCGCGCGAAATTCAAAATTTCAAATTCCTACCCATTAGATGAGGCCAACACGAGAAGCGGAAAAACGAGAAGCCACATGAACATTATTGGATGAGGAGGGGCGATTGTGATTTTTGTTTCTTGTCGAAAATGATTTTGAGGCCTCCGCGAAGCCATCGAACAGTTGTTGTTTGTTACGGATTGAAACAATTAATCAACAACTTTAAACTAACTACTATTTTGTTGGCTCACGGAGGTCAGGTGTTGTTCGCGGCGGGCGAAAAATAGTCGACTAAACTATAAATTATTACAACGAGTAGCACCTTGAGTCGTTGTGTGGACCAACGCGATTTTTTTCCGGAGGGCAGGGGAGTGGTTGAATCAATCTCAACGATGCTCGTGTTTTCTCTGTAGCTAGTTTATACGGTATCTTGCCAAATCACTAATTATCGGGGGACGAACAAATTGAGAGTAATTTGAGGTCCCGAATTTTCCGCCATTTGCAACAAATTTGAAAGTATCGATGAATGTTTCGCGATTCGGCTACGTATCCAACAGTATACATTAAAGGCGCATGCAACAATTCGCCAAAGAATTGGAATTGAATTTGCTTTAAAATTCATAATGTTATTTCATATTATGATGGTTAAATTGGACAAAATTTGCTCTACAAAAATCTTCCAGACGAGACCCAATTCGAATGATAATGCTGTGACAAAAAATTTACCGTAGATCGGATTAGAGCATCCGAAGCTCAATAGCGCCTGCGGGACATTGGTGTGCACAAACGGGACGGCTCCGAAACGACGAATGAGCTGGTCCACCGAAGCGGCGTGCTCTCGCGATGGCTTGTACAGATGTTGAGCGCATCCTTGCGTCGAGTCCATGAATTTCACGCGAATGCACTCCTTGATGCTGATCGGAATGCCGAAAAGCGGCGGCTTACAGTAATCAGCGTCCTTTAAATTCTGCTAGAGACCCTCGAATCTGAAAAACGCGCGGGAATTCAAAATCGTTTTTAGATTTTTTTTAATCGTGCCTCGAAGCTCGAAAAAATCGAGATTCGTGATCTCCTCGACGCGATTTTCGTCCAATTTCTCGAAATTCTGCAACATTTTCGTTATTCTATCTCCAAATTTGGCGCAAAAAATGAATTAATTTTCTAGTCTACTCGAAATTCACATTTTGCTCACAAAAGGAGGGGCTAAAACTTTGATGGTCCATATCTCTATAACTAGAAGTTTGCGCAAGTAGAGAGAGACCTAGTTCATTCGATTGGAAATTTTCTAAAGAATCTGTATGCAAAAAATAAAAAATTTTAAGACGGACAGCAAAATAACCTCGCTTGTCAGATTTTCTTTGTTTTATCAATGTTTCGAGCTCTCCGCGTCTTAAATGAAAAACATCGACATTTTTTCGATTTTTTCAAACTTTTTTTTTCAAAATTGTTCCTTCGAAAGTATAACTTTTAAAGGCGCATATAGTCGGCGTCCGACGATTGATGTACTTTTACGGGGTGTGCCTTTAAAGGTCTCGTTACATGTTAATGATTATTTCGTTGTTGTTCACGTGAACGTTTAATTCTTTCTTAATGGCTTTGGTATATTCTTGTAATTCAAACTATTGTCGGCGTCAAACGACTGAAAGGAGGCGGAGCCTTCAAATTCACGAAATCAGTGTAGATTTAAATTTTTTGTTGACTGAATATTAAATGCGCGTACACTATAATGCAATGTACGCAATCTCGCTGCCTCGAGACGCATTGGCACATAGCCAATAATTTTTTTAATTTCGTCAAGTCGTTTGACGCCAACAATAGCAACTCTCGAACCGCCCCCCCCCCCCGCCAAATATGTTTGTCCGCGTGAGACCTTAAAGGCGCATCCGGTAAATCTACACGAGTCGAAATTGAAACTTGCAGTTTTATATTCGAAAATCAAAAAATCTACATATAAATAGCACTTTTCGAAGAAAAAAGCGTGGGAATTGAGAATGTAGTCTCGTCTTGAAATGTTTCGCATCGATTTTCGATATTCCAGTCGAGACCCCGCCAACATTTATTTTGTGACAGGTGAGAGAGTTCACATTAACATTTTTCAAATTTGACACAAATTTAGAAAATTGTCTTTTCTCTTCGAGACCTGAAAGGCAGCTAAAAATGATTCAAAATTTTGAGAATTTTTTTATCAAAAAAAAGTTGAGAGAAATTCGCGCCGAGACCCAACCTCATTAAAAAAAAATGGGCCAATTGATATTAGTGAAAATACCTGAATCGCGGGTAAAAGTACAGAAACCCAAAAGCGTGCGGGGGTTTCAGAAATACAGAAGCATTTGCGATGGTGCCATCCAACGGGCAATATGATGCAACGGACGATAAGAATGAATACGAGGCAACAGATAACCGCGAACCATTCTCGAGAATTATGACCGCCGCATCAGAAGGCTGCTGCAAGCTGATTTGCAACATCAACGTGAAAATCGGATGGACGATATGCGGAATTATCCTCGGCTTCATCTACATCGCCTGCTATATATTCTATTTTAAAGTTTTTTTTTGTTTTGTTTTGTTTTTCAATCGAAATCAATCAATCAATTTTAGAATTGGTCGGCTTGTATTGTTTGCGCGATTTCGGTCGTTTTCGCTTTTATGACTTTGTATCTTTATTGGGCTTATAAGAAGGATTGGATTGTTAGCTGGAAGCACTCAACATTCTTTTGGATGTTTTGGTTAAGTTCGTCTAAAAATTATTTTTAAAGAAAATTATCGACAAATTGGTAAAAAGCTCAGAAATTTTGAAAATATTGGTAATAATTTAGCACAAATATTAAGATTTTTCTTTAGATTTTATTTAAAATCAAAAATCTGGTTAGAGAAGCGAAAAAAATAGAATTTAAAAGAATATTTTTGATCACAATCAACAAAAAATTGAAATTCAAACTTCAATTCAAATTTTTGTTTCGAAAAAGTGGAGCTTCTAAAAATATTTTCCCGAATTTCCGAAAAAAATAATTTTTCTTGGAATTTTAAATTTCTTCATTTTTTTCCACAAGAAAATCAAAAGTCCTCAAAAATGATTTTTTAAAATAATCAAAATTTCCACTGAAAAACGTGGTCCTTTAATTTTTTAAAGCTAAATTTAATCAATAAAATTTCCTCCAAATTCTCTCTCGATTTCAATTAAATATTTTTGATATGCACTCAATTGTGTGTACGAAATCAATTGTACAATGATTGTTGGCCTAAAGAATCATTGATTAAAATGATAAGAAGAACCATTAAAATCAAACAATTCCTCGAATTGAGAATTTCGAGAGAAAAAAAAATATGGCTAAAAGTTTCAGACATAATTTTCTCGATTTTCGCATTGGCCGGCCTTATCACATGCTATATAATCGCTGGAATCGATCATATGGGCGCGGCAACCATAAAAGGTCACCGAAAAATGCTGGATTAATTGTTTTCGTCCCAATTTTTTTCAGATATGCACGGCGAAAATCTATGGTTCACCGGCACATGGTTCTGTTTTATTATCAAATGGACGGTGCAAAGCGCGTTTTTCGCGAGAAGCGTCGACAAATCGCTGTATCGCAATCAAATCGAAATCGACGAGGAGGACGGCGACACTGAAATCATCCGAAAATACTAATTAATTTGCCAGTTTTACGGTTAAACCACGGGTTGTTTTTTTTTTCCTAGCGCAGATTTGAATTTGGCGCTCGCGACGCGTCCGCAATTGTGCGTCGCGGTGTACGCGGTGTTCGAATTTCGTTTCGTATCTCTCATCATATTCGAAATTTGTCATCTTTGCGCGGCGACGCTCCCATAAATTTTTTTTTGATTTTTCTCCGCTTCGTCTTGTTTCCATGGCTTCTAAAGTTGTTTTAATTTCGAAATTGCGATCTTTATGCAGAAATTGGCGAGAAAACGCGACGAAAATTATCGATTTTGTCATTTCACTTTTTTGTCCGCACTTTATAGGTATAATTATCATTGTATTCCGGACGCTGCTGCTACGGATCCGCTAGCAGAAGCCGATTATTGGAAGCATGTGACCCGATTAATCTCCGGTTTATCGCGTTATATGTAAAATTTCCCCATGATATTATTATTATTATTGTTAATTTCGTTTTACATTTGCGTTTGCGGCAGACGAAGAAATGCGAAAAAGCATCGCTTTGAACGCGCCGCGACCCGCAACGCGATGATGATTCATATGGTCTTGAAATTTTGTTTCGCTTTTCAAACATTTTCACTCGGTTTTTCTGCGCTGAATTGTTATTAAATTATTTTTTGTTTTTCTGTCACGTCGCGGTCATGCGAAGCGGTCGAAATTAACCGCACCGATAATTAAATCATTTTCGTGGTTGTAGCTGCTTTTTTTATTGCTCCATTAATTCTATGTTAGGAATCAAATCGCGTGAATTCGAGAAGCTTCTAGAAAACTCCATAAGTGCGTATTTCATTCTAGACCGACGTTTAAGTATTTTTTAAAAATTACCCAGTTTTATAGGATGTGTGTTTATGGGAGTCTTTTTTCGTTTTTGAATTACCTATTAAGTTCGTTTTCACTTTTGGCTTTTTGAACGTGCCGCTAATCGCTTTAAGAGCTATTAGTGCAATGAGGTTAAGTTTTATAATCAGCCGCTTACTTGATTTTTTTGCTGATCGATGTGAATTTACACGAGATTTTTTAGAGTTCTCGTAATAGATTTATGAGGAAATCTTTCGTTTTTAAATGCTTTCTATTTGTTTTTAGAAAATCGTTGTTGGACCCAAATTTAAATAAGCTCGCTTTCGAGATCTCAGAGAAGTTGACTTCTTGAACTAGTAGCTCTATCTCATTAGAGAATGCGTGGATTAAGGCGCAATTTCTCAAAAATAAGGGATTCTGACCTTATGCAAAATCTAGCCCATGAATTCGTTGTGGGAATTCACGACGTAGATTTACAGCAAATTTTCTCTGCTAAAAAAGTTTCATAAAAAGGGCCGTGGATTTACTGGAAATTAATTCCTCATGGTAAGCAAAGTGTTCGACTTAGGATCTCGTAAATTTCTAGGGGTGTGATTTACGAGCAATTCCACCCAATAAATTAGGGATTGATCAACCTCATTAGTGGCCCGACACTGTTCCTCAAACCGCCTCATACTGGATTTTGAAATTGTTCATTGAATCATTATTTCGGGACCACTTAAGTAGCGTGTTATTAGATTTCGTCATCGTTTTGCGTACAGGTGAAAAACGATGATAACGCCTCAGCGGTCGGTCGACTCGATAAGATTGTGCGGTGCTCTCACGCTCGCATTGTCTGGAATCTCGCGCCGCGCGCACATCTGCAACGAACGCCACCGTATATGCGGGTTTCGAGCGCGCGCACGCGCCCGCTCGCCTGCATGAGAGACCAAATCGCGGTCATGCTTACTGGAAGAGAGAGAGGGGGGGCCGAGACCCCCGGCTGACTGCACCCGACTCGGCTCGCTCGCTCTCTCTTTCTCTCTCTCTCCTTTTCCGTCCGAAACCCCGACGGCTGGTGGTGTTCTCACACTCTGTTGTATACAACGCCGGTTTTTTTTCCCGACTCGCCCCTCTCCGTCTCTGTCGCTCTCCGCCTCGTGGCGTTTTTCGTCGCCGTCGTTACTTTTGAGTTTCGCCGTCAGCTTTTCCCTCTTCGTCCTTATATGGCTATTATTATTATTATTATTATTATTATTATTGTTGTTGTTGTTGTTGTGGTTTTCCCAGGAAACCGCTTGCGATTTTAATATTGATGGGAAAATCAATTCGGTTTTCCGCCTGTTTGTCTTTGTTGTTTTTTTCTTCTGCGCGCGCACTCGCTGACCATTTTCTCCCGCCACAAAATTATTACGAAATTTTTTTATTTCATCGAGCTTACCATTGATTGTGTTTTTCTAGAACTATTCTCGTCAATTTGATCTACTATTGATTTTCGCGCAAAAGTTTTTTATTTCCTTCTTTTTGTTGTCGTGCCAAATGTAAACAAAACTTCTATCGATTTTCTTTATTTTCTTTATCAGTTTTTTTTGCGTCGTTGAACAAAAGAAAAATTGAGAAATTTGCATTTCAGAGGTCAATATTTTGGCGCTCATTCAAGGAAGGAAGAGGAATCAGAAGGACGAACTTTGTTTTGTTTGTGTTTGGCTGTTTGTGCGGAAAATTACGGGCATTGTTTTTTTTTTCTTGTTTTGTTTTTGAATTTTCGCGATGAGGATCGAGGAGGAAGCGGCGAGCACGAGCGCATCAAGCGAGATGGTACGAATATGACTATTTGTGACACAAAAAAATTATAATAATGATTTTTCAGCCTCCTGCTAGTGCAGCTCTTCTTGCGAATATCAGAAACGCGAAGACGACAGATGAGTTTATCGTCGAGATCAATAAAGGACGCGAAGTTCATTCGGTTATGGGCAAGGTAGGCGGAATCTATTGATTTAAAAGAACATTATTGATAATTTTGAAAAGGGCTTGACGAAACGCTAATTTTTGTGTTGATTTTGCAAAACGTTGGCGAATTTTTGGGACAAACGGTGTTCGAAAAAAAATACACAAAAGAAATTTTTTTTTGGCATGTTTCCTTTTAAATTAAGGGAGGATGTTTTAAAGTGATTTGATGACGAAGAGACTTCTGAATTGCGTTTCAAAATCTCTCAAAATTGTTATTTTTTTTTGTTTTCAAATACCTTCCTTTTTATATTTCCAATCGTGAATTCGAATTATTTAAATTTCATCTAACTCCATCGAGGACGTCAATTTCTTTTTCCAGACCGAGCTCTGCCGTTGGACTGACGTCTTGAATCGGTGCGACGAGATTCTCGAGGCGGCGACGTCGAAAGACGCGCGCGGCGAGATGTGCTGCGATCGCGATCCAAAAGTGAAACGTCAAACGGTGGCCGTCATTCGATTCACCGTGCTCTTGTTTGAATGCACTTCTTCGCGTCGGGTTTACCGTAGTATGGATGTAAGAAGCGCTTGGAATTGATTGAAACTTCCTCATGTTTTGTTTTTTTTTTGCAGAGAATTCTCGATTTGATGGAAAGCACTGATATGGAAGTGCTCGCCGAGATTCTGCGATTGCTTCAGACGATGGGCAAACGCTCGAAATATTTGACGCAACGATTGAGCTCCGCCGATCAACACATGCTCGTCTCGAATCTCACGGCGATCGCGCAGTGTTGGGGCGGAAAATTGCGAACGGTGAAGATGGCTGAGTGTGTGCGACGCGAGCCGAACTTGCCGCCGTTGTTCCCGTTCCAGTTCACCGACGGCAAACAGCGTTCGGTTGTTGTGGAGAAGCCAGGGGTATGATTGAAAGTCGGATTGAGGCCGAAAACGAGATAATAATGATTTGCAGCCGGATGAGAGCATTTCGGAGCTCGTTGACAAGTATATTGCACAAATGCAGTCTGGCGAGTCGCCGAGCGGCAGTGCCGCCGCCGTCAGCAAAGAAGATCGCTATTGTCTTTTGGCGCGCCTTCGAATGCTCAACGGATTCCATAATTGGCAATACCGATTCAAGTGTATGGTGGTTCGGTTGTTGTCGGTTAGCACACTCAGTAAGTGGCTGAATCTTGGCGTGTTGATGTCGAGCTTTGATTTTTCGTTGCAGTCTACAGCCGGTGTAATACGGATGAGAATTCGCTGAACGGCCTGCTGTACAGTGGATTCATAGAGGAGTTGGTGGCGTTGTTGAAAACGGAAAGGTTTGTCGAATGTGGGGTTCGGGGAGAATCAATGGATTTGATGGTTGTAGGGAAGCCGATTGCAATAAGGAGTATGCGATGCTTGACGCGATTCATACGGAAGCCCTCGCCACACTGTGCAGTATTGTGAACTACGAAAAAGAGCCGAAGTACATATTCGTCTCAAAATATCCAGGGTTCGCCAAATTGAATATTTGCGCACTTCGCGGTTGTGGAATGAGACAACGGGCCATTGAGAAAATTTTCGTTGTTGTTGTTGTTGTTGTTGTTGTTGTTGTTTTTTGTGGCCCGGCCGCGAGCTGCTGCTCTTATTCCATGGCTCGGCGTCCCAAAAAAATGACCAAAATCCCGTTTTGCTCGCCGTTTCATTGGATTTTTTTTTAGAGTGCAACAAATTCTCGAGGCGTTGTCGGCGAGCTCGTATCACGGCTATTTGTCGGTGCTGACGAGGCAGGTAGTTGATGAGCTGAAGAATAAGAATTTGAGCAAACCGGGCAAACCGTCGATTGCTCTCGCCACCGCGCTCTTCTCATTCATCTATCATTTGGCGAGTATCGAGCCTGGTGGTGAGACGCTTGTTGGTAGTGGGCTGACGAAGACGTTGCTCAGCGTTATTGGATACCATGAGTTGCCGCTTGAGTTGATCACGTTTGGAACAAGGTAATGAGTTATTATTGAATGCTCCGATCACTCGAATAATTTTCTAGATGCGCTCGAATCATCGACTTGTTCACAACGATTGATGTTTCCGCGTTCAAAACGCATAAAGGAATGGAGATTTGTGTGAATCGCATTTGCTATGAAATCGAGCAGTGCCGCAAAGAGCAGCCGTTCATGATCGACACATCGTACGATTTGCCGTTTGATGATGCTCCTGCCGGACCGGCTCCACCACCGCCGCAGCCGCAAGCAGCGGAGGCACCAGCGCCTGAAGAGGTAATGGATCAGACGGAGGAGGCGGCGCCAGAAGCCGCCGAAGATGCGCCTGCGGAAGAGAAGCCGATGGAGACGGATGAGGTGCCGGCTGCTGCCGCCGAGCCTGCTCCAGCACCGCCAGCATCTACTACTGTTGCTCCGAAGACGGATATTCAAGGAGGGCCATGGATCAAGACGGTTTCTACGGGATTGGTAAGAAAATTGATTGAGTCTTTGCGTTTTGAGACGATTTTGCTCTAGACATGTCATCAGCAGCGAAGTGGTCTTATCAAGGGACTTTTGACGTTTGTGAAGAGGGCCATTCAAGATCCGCAGTTTAGCGACAGCATTCGACATAGTAAGAGTTTGAGGAAGAAAATTTTAATTTTATTATTAATTCAGTCATGGAAGGTGGATTGCCAGAGGCTTTGATGCACATTTTGTCGAATTCGGAATATTACTCACCATCGTTGTTCCATCAATCGGCTCAGCTCATCACCAACTATGTCTACCAACATCCCGACGAGTTGTCGGTGCTTCAGCGTCGGCATGTGCCGTATGTGCTCTTTCAGAGTATGCTTCGAAAGGAGGTAGGATGATTGTCGGGGATCCTCGAGAGATTCTAGCTTTGTTACAGCTTCCGAACAACCGCGATGTGATATCGACGATTGGCAACGTGTTCACGGCGATGTGCCTCAACGAACGCGGTTTGAAGCAATTCGAATCGTATGAGCCGTTTGATCAGATTTTTCGTATTGTTCTCAGCGTTAAATTTTTGGTGACGATGAAACGAAAACGCGCCGAATTGAGTGAGTATCTTTCGGAGAATTGAATTTGACGATTTTTCTCAATATGTGTTTCTAGCAGACGCCGCGCAGAGTATTGGCGGAGCTCTTGACGATTTGCTTCGTCACTATCCGTCGCTGAAGGCCCAACTTCTGAAGTCGATGTTGAATGTGTTAGATCGTTTGGTGGAGTTTGGAAAAGAGCCGCCGCCGAACACCGAAGTCGTCATGGTATTGGCGAAGCACATATCGAAGAGCATGGTGATTGGTGGAAGCGCGTCGGAGGTTGCGCAGCCGCCAGCTGCTGAGCCGATCGCCAACAATCTTCTCGAGAATCCGGCGGCGAACTCGGAAGATGATGTAAGATCAATAAATTTAATGTTCTTCTCGATAAGTTCAACTTTTACTTTTAGAATGAGGACGATGACGATTTGGAGATGAATGAGGAGGAGTCTGATGATGAGCAAGCCGAGCTCTCGATGGATGAGATGAGTGGAGAAGGATGCCCGATTTCCGAAGAGGCGTCGGCAGCGTTGAAGAAGCCCAAGGAGGTGACGGCAACAAAAATCACTGGACGTAGCGAAGTTGGACTCGACATGGTTTGCGAGGATAGCAATGGACGTCGAATTTTGCCGCTTGGAGATTACATGATGATCGCCGCCAAGATTTTTGATGTTCTGATGAATCAACCGTCGAATATAAAAATGACTGATGAGTTCATTGAAGCTGGTGGAATGGAGAAGATGTTGGAGTTGTGCCAATTGCCGTGCTTGAATAATGAGATCGCGCAGAGCTCCTATGCGCAATCGATGGCCAACATCGTCAAGTTTATTGTGTTCCAGCGACACAGCACGTCGTCGGGATCACTGATGAATTCGTTGATGTCGGCGTTCACGAAGACGATTCGACCGCTTCTTGCGAAGAACACCACCGAGTTTCCACCGATGAATCAGGCCGAAGGATCGTCGACGGATCGCGTCAGCTCCTCATCCATGATGATGCATCTCGGCGAGAAGTTGATTAGCGATGGATTGACGAATCTCAACAATATCATGCCGGTGTTGGTGCTTGTCACGAAGTGCACGATCGGCGCGCAATTCCAGGCCGAATTGCGATTCCGAATTTTCGAGTCGTGGAGAGCGGCCGAGGGGCAGAAGCTGTACGCCTACTTGAGACGATTGTCGAGAATTTTAGTTTGGGAAACGGCACTGATTCGAGTGTTGAAGCCGTCGATTCGCACATGCGCCACACAGACTGACAACGATTTGTTGGCGCCGATCAAGGAGGAGTCGTCGATGGAGTAAGCATATTTTTCTATAATTCACAAAGAAGCAAAACGAGATTTCAGCTCATTCTCGATTAGCAGTGAACAGATTGATATGTGCGCCAGCGGCGACGAGCAACTTAAAGATGTGCAGGAGAGCAAGGAGAAAGCTTGGGTGCTCGCCGGAATCACGCAGGATGAGCACGACTTTTGGGTGAATCACAAGAGCCTTTCCGACATTGTGATCAAGACGAGCCGAAGCGTTTCGGAGCTTTTGGGAACCATCGGAAGATCGATTAATGTGATGTCGAACAATCGTAGAACTCGACGAACGAATGAGGGAAATGGTGCCTCGCCGGCTGCGTCGTAAGCGAAAAGCCCGAGAATATCAAGAAGTTTAATGCTTTTTTTTTTGCAGGACATGCACCTCAATGATATTCGAGACGATGTTTCAGGATTTGAAGTGGAAGCCGAAAGGAAAACCGAACGCGATGACGTGAGCTTTTTGATTCTCGAATTTCGTCTTCAGATTCAACATTTCAGATTTGCGTTGTATCGCGACATTCTCTCGCAGCTCAGCACTGCGTTGTTCGATGATCGTGGTCGCGCAACGACGCCGACGATCATCAAGTTCTTCTATGAGAGCGGATGTCATCAGGCGTTCTTCGAGCTTCTTTGCGATTCACTCGTTCCGGCGTTGACCAAAGAGAATCTCAAGGGCAATCTGGAGGATGCACTTGTTGAATGGTGCAAACTCACCGGATATCTTGTCAATAAGTTCAACATGATGGCTGATACGAATCAGGCGCTTGCGCGCGGTCAGAGGAACTTGGACTTTGACATGGCGAGATATTTGAAGCTTGTCCACAAGGACATGTTCACCGCTTTCCGACTGCTGTTCGCCAAGATCACCTCCATCGACACGAACTTGTCGCTTTATCAGAGATTGTGCAGTCATGCGCTCGTTGTGTTCAGAGATGTGAGTTTTTTGTCCATACGACGCGATTCCCATTTTCTGGATCATCGCTATTTTGTAGGTCTTCCGCAACATTGACGCCGAGAAGGCTGAAGCTGAAACGCCGACTCCGGCACCAAGACCCGCTGAGGAGGAGGATGTCCCCGAAGACGAACAGATCGCCAGACTTGTCGAGATGGGTTTTCCGCGAACGGCGGTTCTTCGGGCGTTGAGCCGAACGAGTTCGACGGACGAAGCGGCAAACATGCTTCTTCGCGAAGCCACCGAACGCGACGTGTTCGAACATCCCGTTGAGAATATGCAGTCGTTTAGGCGACTCATCGATCGGGTGACGACGAGAGATCCGCCGACGCTTCGCGAACTTCGCGCATTGGTTGAGAATGAATTTGTGAGTTGATCGGTGTCGGCAAAAATTGCGTTCACGTTCGATATTCAGGTTGATGATATGAACGATATTTATGGTCCCGATGATCCGCCAGCGGCTCAGAATCCTGGAGATAACGTTGGAGCTTCGTCGAGCACTGCACCGGTACCGATTCCGCAGCCTTCTGAGGATATTGATTATGATGATGATAAGGTCGAGCCACCAATCGTTCCAAAGATCCAAGATGCCAATATTGAGGTTTGTGTCGGATCGGATCTCTGGTCTTGCACAATTTAGATGTTTCAGCAAGACATATCGCTCCAGGCCGCTTGCCAACAGCTCATTCCGCTCATCAAACAGCTCATCTGTGTCAACACTGATCTCATTTTCACTTGTTCGGATCTTGTCGGAAGTGTCTACGCGTCATTGTCGAAGGAATGGAGAGAGAACACGCTGGTGAACGAGATTCTCACGAAGGAGATCATTGCGATGTGCGACGAGGTTCTCAAGACACCCGATGATCAGGAAGTTCCACTGGAGCTTGTCAAGACGCTCTCTTGCCGATTCCATTTTGCTTGTTTGCTGTTTGATAAGATCGCTGATCCTTATATGGACATCATTCGGGCGCGCGGAATGGTGAAGAAGATCATTGAGCTATTGGAGTTTTGCGATAAGAAGTTTGAGACGGATCCGAAACTTCAGAATTTGTAAGAATTGAGTTTAAAATGATAGGATAAATGTGAATGATTTTCAGGATTCTGTCGCACGCGATCTTGTGGCTTGACATTTTTGATAAGAACTGCCGATGTGAGGCGCGACGCAAGTATTTGGAGAAGATCACCACCAATTTGTCGTGGTATTACGGAATTGACGAGCCCGCCGAGACGGGAACTGGAAGAAGGAAGGGTAAGCATCACCTGGGAGAATGCTGAAGAACCAATTAATTGGTTTTAGATCGCAAATGGTACAAGTATGACGAAGGTGCGGAGAAGATTCTCACAGAAGCGTTCCTCAAGGGCGAGAAGAATACGAAGGTGACGGTGAAGAGACACAAGTAAGAGAATTACAACTCAAAATTTCCTTTTAATTATTGTCATTTTTTAGTCGTTCAGCTGCAAAGAAGCTTGAAGTTGATTTTTGCCATATGCGCCAAACCGACTCGCAATCTATTCGTGATCCGATTCGCGTCGAGATCCCTGAAGATGTGCCGATCAACGTTGACGAGTTCATCGAGGAAAATTTGCGGCTCACTTGGACGCCGGACGAGAACGACAAACTTCTGATGATTGTCGTCGAGCTGTTCAAAAAGAAGGTGGTTCATTCGCTGTGCTGTCAGTCGCTGCTGAGTTTTGCGGCGCGGATGACGCGTTTGCCGCAGAACGCGCAACGATTCATCGAATTGGACGGATTGGAGAATTTGCTAATGTTGCGCGCGAATCCGACGATGAATGTGCCGAATCACATCTCGATCATCATTCGCAATTGCATCGATGATGAGAAACTGTTGGCGTACGCGTTTGAAAAGGCTATCCGAACTGCCTCGATCGCGACACAACCGCAACCGCAAATATTTGAATATCTGATGACGCCGGCGATTTCTAAGCCCAAGGATTTCTATGAGACGCTCAATCGTCTCATGCCGTTGTCGAGTCGCAATCCGGCGGTCTTTATGCAGGTGATGGAGCGCGTCTCGAAATTGAGCGGTTCGACAATCTCGTCGATTCCGCATCAGAAGGATAAGGTGGCGAAGGAGGAGAAGTCGTCGGATCGATCGCGTTATGTTGTGAAGTTGGTGATCAATGAGATTCTGCGTGGCGAGTTTGATGCGAAGAACGCGTCGGGACGAGTATTCACCAAATCGAAAATGATGATGATGCTCGCTGAGCTCGTCAAATCGTATCCGCAATTGTCGATTCTCGTTTGCGAGGCTGAAGGCGATAATGGAAAAAGCGCGATTCATCAGCTCATGGAAACGTACATTGCGTGCACACCGGAGAACGATGTAAGATTCATCGATATTATTTTTTTTTCGGCAATTTTGAATTTTGTGCTTTTTTCAGCAAATTTCGGATGTCCTCAAAACACTGATTGCGACGATTGCCGCGTTTGCGACGAACTCGAAGACTCAGGAACTCCTTGTGCAGGATGTCAAGAATACGCTGGGAACACTCTGTGAAGAGGCGTTGAAGAACACGAAAGAGCCGGCGGCGGAGGAATCGCAGAAGACGGAAAATCCGAATACATCGAAGAAGGTAGTCATGGCTGACTGATTCATTTCGTTATCTCTATTTTTTTTTTTAGATTTCCGAGCTTTGCCAAATGATTATAACGATTTGTAATGCTTGCCCATCGTCGAATTCGACGCCGCCGACAAATCATCCTCCGGGAGAATCGGCGAATCAACCGCGTGAACGTCAGCAACCGAACAACATTATGAAACTCCTTCACAAGAAGAAGATTGGAAATGATTTGGTCAAGGCGATCACCTATCTGCGACTTTCTGACAAGGAGGCCATCGATACGGTCAATCAGATACTGAAGACGTTGGAGGTATTGATGGAGGGATTGGGAAGTGTACCGCAAACGTCACAAACTGGCGCTTCGTCAGCTTTTGGCGGATCGACGACGGCGCATCGCACGCGCGGACGAATGCAGGTTGATGTGACGACGAATCGCGAAGCGTCGCAGAATCGTGATGAGGTTGGTGAAGAGGAAGAAGAGGAAGAGGAGGTTCGTGACGACGAGATGGAAGAGGGCGGTGGCGAGAGACGTCAAGAGGACAATGATTTCCGAGAGCTTCGCGTCATCTACGACAATCGATCGTTGTTCGATACCATTGATAATGAGCATCGTGAGGTGCTCGAACTTCTTCGTAATCGCGGAGCTGCTGCAGCTGCGGCTGCTGTCGCTGCCGATGGTGGCGAGGAGGAAGACGGATCTGAGCTGTCGGAGGTCTCGGAAAGCGGTGACGATTATGAGAACGGAGAAGGCGAGCAGGATCAGGATCCAAATGATGAGACGCTCCAGAACGCTGACCATCTTGTCGTCAACATCCCACTTCATGGCGATGATATTGAAATGGCCGAAGAGCGACAAGACGAGGAGCATCAGAATGAAGATGAGGCGCACAATCAGGAAGAGCAGAACGATGAAGAAGAAGATGACGATAATGATGACGATGATGATGATGACGACGATGACGATGACGACGATGATGATGACGATGAGATGGGAGATGAGGATCGTGAGGTGGAGGAGACTCTTCAGGATGCTACTGAGCCGGGAGCACGACGACTCATTGATGATGATGACGAGGATGGCTGGAGAAGCTTTGAAGAGGACGATCAGGATGACTTTGACACTCTTGAAGATGACTATTGGGATCATTTCGGAAGATTGCCGATGTTCGATAGAACGTTCTTGTTCGATCGTGGAGAATCGTCGATTTACGATTTGATGCGCGACGATTGGGATTCGTGGCTTCGAGGCAGCCGACGACCATTGCCGGTTCGCACAGAGATCGCCGGAATTCATCCGTTGCTGTCGAGAGAATCGGAGAATAATGAGAGCCGAAATCGTGAGTGTTTGCCTTCAGATTTGATTTGATTTCTGTATTTTTCCAGGTCCAAGAAGTTTCCTTACTGGACGTCAAGATCTTATGCCACTCACTTATGCCCCTCGCACCACCCTTCATCGTCAAAACGCGATTCGACGCGGTGGCAACGAGATTCCGACGATGGAATCGATGATACGAAGTGTACGAGCCATCGGTGGCGCGAATTCGCGCGACTTTGACATGCCGATTGTAATGCGGACTGGAACTGCTGGAATGAACCGAACCATCGGGCAAACGACGAATCTTCTCGATCGCATCATGGAGTTCCACGGAGCGCACAGTGGCGGAGGAACACATCGATTCCGGGTTCGCGACTCACCGGATGAGGATCGACGACGAATGACGAGCTCGTCGGTGGCGACAGTGACATCGTGCCTCGAGCGACTTGAGAATTATGTGAGCATCATGGAGCCGGTATCGGTGCGATATGTGTGCGTCATTGCGAATTCATTGATTTCGCGTGAGGCTCGCAAGCGTGAGGCCAAGGAGAAGGAAGAGGCGGCGGCGAGCGCGCAACGAGCACGTCAAGAGCAGGCGGCGAAGAAGCAGGAAGAGCAGGAGAGAGTCGCCCGCGAGCAAGGCGAATCGTCGTCGTCGGCTACAGCTGCGCCATCGGCAACGTCAGAAGCGCCGACTGCGGCTGAGGAGCAGAGTGAGGTTCCGATTGCAACACCGCAAGCCACATCAACGACCAATACGGTTTCGGACACGACGGTGCCGAACGCCTCAAGGACTGCTGGTAAGACGATTTTTTGTACTAGAGCTTTGACAATCGATTGATTGAATTGCGGATGTTATAGGAGAAGAGACTAGCACCACACCGGCAGTAGATGCTCAACGCAGTTATGCTTCTGCGGTTTCCAATGGTCCGGAACCTATGGAGACCGGAGGTAAGATCTTCTTGGAATCTAATGATTTGAAACGTTGTTTTTTTTCTAGATGATGATTCGAGATTACCGCAATCAACGGCTGCTACTGCTGCTTCATCGGTTGCTGGAACCGAAGATTTTGATGAGCCGGAAGTTGTGAACGCTCCGGCTCAAGAGGCGAACTTGGACGAGCCCCCCACTGAGCAGGCACCACCACCGCCGACTAGTGATGAGCCAGCTGCAGCCGCTCCCGAAGCGGCAGTACCAGCAGCTGCTGAAGGACGAGATGCTGCCCCACAACGACCGCCGCTGTCTGAAGAGTTCCGGGCGATTTTGGGCGACATTGAGATTCCTGACGGTGTTGATCCGGAATTCCTCATCGCGCTTCCGGAAGAAATGCGCACTGAGGTGATTCGCGACTTCCAGCGGCAACGACGAGCTGAGCGAGCAGCTCAACCGGCTGCTGTAATGCCGGCGGCGGCTGGTGGCGACGCCGCTGCCGCTCCGGCTGCCAACGATGTCCGAGCGATTGTTGAGCCGATTAGTCCGGAATTCTTGAATGCGTTGCCGCCCGAACTGCAAGAGGAGATTTTGGCGGAGCACGAGCGCGCGGTGCGTGAAGCCGAGGAGGCCCTGAGACGAGCGAATGCTCCGGCTCAGCCGGCTCCGGAATTGGATGGCGCCGCTGTGATCGCGTCGCTTCCGGCAAACGAACGAGCTCAAGTTCTTGCTGAGATGGACGAGACGGAACTCGCCGGGCTACCGCAAGCGATGCAGGATGAAGCGAGACGAGCAAGAGCGACTCATGTCGATCCGAGAATGTTCAGATACCAGAGATTGATGTTGCGAAGGAATACGAGAAATGGAGGCGGAAGGCCGCAATGTAGCAACTTGAGATTTTCGATAGAATCATGATTTTTTTTAATTTTCAGCTAGCGGAATAGGACAGAATGCCGGGCATGCTCATCCAGCTTCGCCAACTGCCACCCAGGTTCTTGATCGTGAAGCCATCACCACGTTGTGCTTGTTGTACCTCGTCGACTCGAGAATCTCGTACAATCGCCTTCAGAAGGTGTTACGCAATGTTTGCGTCAACTCGCATTCGTGTGATTTCGTCATTTGGTGCCTTCTTGCGCTTCTGAAGAAGGCATGCGAGTCGAATTGTGATGATGAGGAGGTAGTCGAGATTATTGACGATTGTAGTGTTGAAGACGATGTTTTCAGATTGCGTCGAAGGTGCCGGAATGGCTTGACAGCATCACTGTCAGCGGTGTCGGATTGAATGAGAGAGCGATAAAGATTGGCGAGAACGGAAGCAAGGTGGCGATTCATTCGATGCTCGCCAGCTCGTTGTGTCGCAACATTCTCGACTTGTTAGCGATCATTGCCAAATCCTATCCGGGCAACTTTTTGCCGAATCGTCTCCGAAGTGGACCGAATGCGACCGAAACGGCGAAACAATCGCCGCCGTTCGACATGTTCTGGACGATGATTCAGAACTCGTCGAAATTGCCGACACGCAAAGATTGGCAAGTGCCGGCGATCACCCAATTCGAGGAGTGCCCCGTTGTTCATTTGATGATGTCGTTGGAGAAGGAGATGATTGGCAAGACGGCGGCTCTAAATGATCGCGTTCTGAAGGTGGCGAGCACGGTATGCGGATTCGGCTTAATTTTTGGAGAATTTACTCGATTGGTTTAGATATTCCAAACGATTCCGAACGATGCTCTTCAGAAGCTTGATGTTCAAGATCCAGACTTCTTGCCGATCAGCAAAGCATTGGAATTGGTGATCCTGGCGATCACAAAAGGACATGCTAACGATGGATTAAATGATGGATTGTAAGCTTTTTTCGTTGGAAAATATAAAACTTCATTGGTTTTGTTTCAGGACACTTCTCGCCGAGGCGATGCGTGCGTTCAATGACATGACGGCAATGTATATTTACGATCGGCTGTTCAACGTTGTAGCTTCTTATGGAAAACAACTCGAGCCGCAGATTAATCGACTCATCGTCGAGCTCGACGAGGCGCAGAAAACGGATGAAGATGTTGAGATGATTGATGAGAATGGAGCTGGTCTGGCTCCCCGGCCATCACCACAGCAACAACAGCCGTCTGACGAGTCGACGAGCTCGCGAAGAATGGAACCGTTGGTTTTGGATGTTAGCAGCGGTGGACGAGTTACTGTAGGAAGATTCGATGGCGAGAGATTGATAATTGATGGCGAGCAGAACGCGAGATTGATGATGAGCTCGTGCAAGGAACTTCAATTGCCGGCGGTCACCGCCCTCACCGACAAGACGGGAGCCCAGTACGCGTTGTTGTCGGCGCTTCAGACGTTGGTCAAAGTTCGCGGGCATATGCGACAAGTGAGGAAGGATCGAGTAAAACGCGAGAAAGCCGAAGCCGAGAAGAAGAAGAAGGAGGAGGAGAAGAAGCAGAAGGAGGCGGCTGAAAAGAAGAAGCTTGAAGAGCAACAGGCTGCCGCTGATCAAGGAGCGACGACGTTGGCACCGGAACCGATTCCAGGGCCAGCTCAGGAGGAGGCTCTTAGTCCGGCGTCGCCAGATCCAGTGCCGGAAGAGAAAGAGGAAGATGAGCCGGATGTGCCGGATGTTGAGCCGCGATTGTCGTCGAAACTCGCTTCACTTGAATCGTTGTGGAACTCGTTGTCGGAATGCCTTCAGCGATTGGGACGCGCTTCGGATCCGCACGCGGTTTTGGCTCTTCAGCCGGCTGCAGAATCGTTCTTTTTGGTCTACGCTTCATCGAATAAGAAGGAGAAGAAACCGTCGGATAGTGCTGCTCCGGCTGCCGTCACTACTAGCACATCGGTGGAGGGACCATCCAGCACCATCGCGAGCGCGTCGCGACATGAGGAACTTGATTCGGACACGGCGAAACTTATAGAGTTTGCTGAGAAGCATCGCGAAGTGTTGAATCAGGCGTTGAGGCAGAACAATGCGGTGTTGTCGCATGGGGGTCCGTTCTCGGTGCTCACCCAATATCCGAAGCTTCTCGACTTTGATGTGAAGAGGAAGTACTTCAGAAAAGAATTGAACAAGTTGGAGCCAGGGTATGATTGATTGGTGACTTCTGCCAATAATATTCAACAAGTGATTTCAGAACGCGCTATCGCCGCAATGACGTGTCGGTTCAAGTGAATCGCGCGCGAATCTTCTCGGACTCGTTCCGCGAGTTGTTCCGCCTTCGGCCGGCCGATTGGAAAAATCGCTTCTACGTGATCTTCCAGGGCGAAGAGGGACAGGATGCCGGCGGTCTGCTTCGCGAATGGTATTCGGTGATAACGCGTGAGATCTTCAATCCGAATTACGCGTTGTTCATCACCGCGCCGGGTGATATGGTGACATATATGATCAATAAGGCGTCGTACATCAATCCGGAACATTTGGACTACTTCAAGGTTGGGGGATTCTGTCGATGATGACGTTGTCTTATTTGGAAATTTTTGCAGTTTGTTGGACGACTCATTGCCAAGGCGATTTTCGATCACAAGTACTTGGACTGCTACTTCACTCGTGCATTCTACAAACACATTTTGAATCTGCCGGTCAGATATCAGGACATGGAGAGTGAGGTAGGATTTTGGGGAAGAAAACCAAAATTTTGCTTGCAGAATTGCTGAAAATTCCTGAAATTTATTTTTAGGTTCTTTTTTTATTATCTGATAGTTCTTTTTAATGTGATTTTTCGAAATAAAAAAGTGAAACTTTAAAAAAAATGCCGAAAATTGTTGAAATTTTGATTAATCATTTTCAGGACCCGGCGTTCTTCAAATCGCTCGAGTTCTTGCTGCAGAATCCGATCGACGAGCTCGCACTCGACATGACATTCACGACGGAGATTGAGGAGTTTGGCAAACACACCGTTTGTGAGCTCAAACCCGGCGGATCGCAGATTGAAGTGACCGACGCGAACAAGGAGGAGTACGTGAAGCTCGTGTGCCAGATGAAGATGACGGGCTCGATCAGGAAGCAGCTCGACGCGTTCCTCGAAGGATTCTATGAGATCATTCCGAAAGAGCTCATCTCGATGTTCAATGAGCAAGAGCTCGAGCTGCTCATCTCGGGACTGCCGACGGTCGATATCGATGATTTGGCGGCGAACACGGATTACAAGGGCTATCAGAAGAATAGCGCGCAGATTCAGTGGTTCTGGCGCGCGTTGCGCTCGTTCGAGAAGGAGGACAAGGCGAAATTCTTGCAGTTCGTTACGGGAACATCGAAGGTTTGAGAATTGGCGAATTTTCGAAGAAATTGCGTTTTTTTTCTAGGTGCCACTTCAAGGTTTCGGATCGCTCGAAGGCATGAACGGAGTGCAGAAGTTTAGTATTCATATTGACACGAGAGGCGGAGATCGTCTGCCAGCGGCACACACATGGTAGGCAAATTGAAGAATGAATTTTTCGAAAAAAAAAACAAGCAGAAATTTGAGTTTTATCGGCGCTTTTGATTATTTGAGAACGAATTTTGGTCTGAAATCGTTAATTTAATTTGTGAAAATTGGAATTGAGCTGAAAATACCTTTAAAAATGTCGAAAATTTCAATTATGCCAAAAGTTGACTCTTTTTGTGAATACTTAAAAATTTTGTAAGTACATCAAATGCATTAATTAATTTTTTTCGCATTTCTAAATTAAATTGAGTGTTTGGATCTTTGAAATGACTGCTTTGTGGGATGAGATGAAATTTTGACGAGTAAGTCCAATAAAATTTATTAGACAAACGAAAAAAAAGATATGACGGGAAATTTGAATTTGGCGCCGAAATTTGAAATAGTCCATTCGAATTGAAAACAATTTTGCTGAGAGAAACGAATTTCAGCTTCAATCAAATCGATTTGCCGCAATATGAATCATACGAGAAGCTTCGCGACTCGCTTCTGTTGGCGATTCGCGAGTGCACCGAAGGTTTTGGATTCGCTTAAGTCATTCGTCCTCCATTTATATGTACTAGTTTTTTTTTCGAGAATGCTTTGTGTATAATTTCGATGATTTACTTTTTGTTTGTTTGTTTGTTTGTCCATTATAATTCTCATCCTACCATATTTGGCACTTTCGGGTCGTTTCTTCATGTTTTTAGAACCCCCCCCAAATTCTCTTTTGAGTTTTTTCGAGCTTTTCATGGTGTTGCTCCTTTAAAGGACATTTTTTGCTTTTCTTTTTTTCCCATTCAAATTTTAACCGGTTTCCACACCCACACCAACTATTTTTTTTTTCTGCATCATCTAAAATCGATTATTCGAATTCCAATCATTGTCATTTATTCTATAATTATCGTTGTTCCTTCTTTCTTTCTCTTATTTGCTGGGTCCAACGCCACGATTGTTGCCGTGCGGGTCTCGTTTGCGAAAAACGGTCGTTCGCCTCGAGACCCTGGCGCTCATTTTACGACGAGCTGGCGACACGCCCACTTTTTGCGCAAAAAAGAAAAACGATGTTGGTTTGCATTATTATTTCATGCTATTTTTCCTTATCATCATTATTATGGTCCCTTCAACCAGCCCCAATCATTTTTTTCTATTCCCCACCAACCACCACCCACCCATCCACCCACCAATTGAAAACGAAAAAAAAACAAACGACTGTCTATTTTATTTTCATATTCTCAATCGATTTTCTGTGAGCTGCTGACTTTTGTTGCTCATTTTTTTTCGCTATCTGTCTGTCTATCTCTTTTCTCATCATTTTTGGTTTTTGCGCTCCCCCCGAATAAAGTGTGGTGAAATAATTTGATGCTAATGGATTACTGTAGGCGCTTTGTTGAATTTCGAAATATGGTCTTGAAGCGGCAAGAAAATTCAATTGTTTTTGTTGTTAAACATTGCATTTTTCGAGTAGCCATTGACAGATTACTGTAGGTTTAAAGACGCATACCAATTTTTTTTTCCTCAATGCGTTTCAAACACAAAAAATGGCAACCTTTAATTGCTGATTGAGTGAAAAATCGTCAGAAGGCGTCGACGACGATGATTCAGAATCAACGGCTTCTTCCAAATGTGCCTACAAATTGGCTGCTGAAAAAAAAGGGGGCTTTAAAATTGATTTTTTGTAATTTTCGAGCAGAAATTTGCAATTTTTGCAACGTTTTTAATCAAATTTCAAAAAAAACATAACGGAATTCACCAAAAACTATCGAAAACTCTAAATTTTCCATTAAACTCACATTTTTTCGATTAATTTCCTTTTGAAAATTCGGGGAATCGTGAAAACCCGCGTTTCAACGGCAATTCATTGTAAAAATGAAGCAGTTTTTGGCGTTTAACCAATTTTCGACACAAAATGCGAAATTATTTATTTCTATTTCAAAAATTGAAATCAGAAGAACTAGTTTGTTTCAGTTTCTTCTTAACAAGTTTGTAAATTTAAACAAAAAAGAAAAATTTTCGGACTTTTGCTCCATTTTCGATCATTCTTGTCGCTTTTCGAATTAATTTGATTCAATTTTAAGAATTTCAAGTGATTTTTGATCGTTTTTCTTACACTTGACCGATGAAATTCAAAAATTTTCAATTTCCGTGGTGTTGACAGAAAATGTGCATTTTTGCGTGGCGTGTTTGCACACTAAATTTTTTCAAATATTTTTCCCATTTTTCCCAATTTTTCACAATTTTTTAGTGTAAAAGTTAGATTTTTTTTAATCAAAAATCAAGTTTGATGAATAATTAAATTCGAGTTTCCTCAAAGTTTTCTATATTTACTGGATTTTGTTCTTTTGCAATCATTTATTTCACCTTCTTGTTGACTCGTCATTTTTGCTCACCAATTTTCCAATAAATTATCATGATAACGATGGCGCTTATCATTTCCATTCGCATTTAAATGCTTCTTCCCGTATTTCTTTTATTGATTTCCATTTTCGGATATTATTTTATCGAAAAACGGGTAAAATATCGAGAGTTATACATTTTATGTCGATTTCTTTTCAGCGAAGACGCGGCGAGCTCGAAACATTGATAAAACAAAGAAAAGCTGAGCAAATTGTGAATTTCGAGTGGGCGAGGAAGGTAATTCATTTTTTGCGCCAAATTTGGCGATGGAATAACGAAAATGTTGCAGAATTTCGAGAAATTGGACGAAAATCGCCTCGAGGAGATCGCGAATCTCGATTTTTTCGAGCTTCGAGGTACGATTTAAAAAAAAACGAATTTGAATTCCCGCGCGTTTTTCAGATGCCCTTCAATCCGGCAAATGTCTTCCCGTCGAGACCCTATTGGCGTTCCAACGAAAAGCGTTGAAATCGCACGCGACAACCAATTGCATTTGTATGTTCATCGAGGAATCGCTGACGATCGCCGAGGGTCTCGAGCAGAATTTAAAGGACGCTGATTACTGTAAGCCGCCGCTTTTCGGCATTCCGATCAGCATCAAGGAGTGCATTCGCGTGAAATTCATGGACTCGACGCAAGGATGCGCTCAACATCTGTACAAGCCATCGCGAGAGCACGCCGCTTCGGTGGACCAGCTCATTCGTCTCGGAGCCGTCCCGTTTGTGCACACCAATGTCCCGCAGGCGCTATTGAGCTTCGGATGCTCTAATCCGATCTACGGTAAATTTTTTGTCACAGCATTTATCATTCGAATTGGGTCTCATCTGGAAAAATTCGAATTGGGTCTCGTCTGGAAAATTTTTGCGGAGCAAATTTTGTGAGATAAATTTGATTGAAATCATCTGCGGACATTTTCGTGTTGACGGAAATTCAAAAAGGCAAGACCCAAGAGTTTCACAAGCCGATCTACGATAAATTTTTGTCACAGCATTTATCATTCGAATTGGGTCTCGTCTGGAAAAATTCGAATTGGGTCTCGTCTGGAAAATTTTTGCGGAGCAAATTTTGTGAGATAAATTTGATTGAAATCATCTGCGGACATTTTCGTGTTGACGGAAATTCAAAAAGGCAGGACCCAATTGTTTCACAAGCCGATCTACGATAAATTTTTGTCACAGCATTTATCATTCGAATTGGGTCTCGTATGGAAAATTTTTGAGGAGCAAATTTTGTCCAATTTCACCATCAGAAATAGAATTGCCAATTTTTCAATTCATAACAAGATAAATTTGATTGAGACCATCTGCGGACATTTTCGCGTTGGCGGCAATTCAAAAATGAGAGTTTGACAACCCTTGGGTCTCGTATGGAATAATGGGAAAGATGAAAATTTGAAATAATTCGTTTCCGTCGAGACCAATTGAAAATGAAAATGAAAAAAAAAGTTGTTATCTGATTTGTTCTAGGCTCGACGTCGAATCCGTGCGATTCGTCGCGTGTGCCCGGCGGCTCGTCGGGCGGCGAGGCGGCACTGATCGCCGCCGGCGGCAGCGTGCTCGGCATCGGCACCGACGTCGGCGGCTCGGTGCGCACACCGGCGACGTTTTGCGGTCTCGCCGCGTTCAAGAGCTCGTCGCGACGTGGCTCGCAGCTCGGCACCGTCTCGTCGATTCCCGGCCGCCAACTGCTCGTCACCGTCGAGGGTCCCATCGCGCCGACGATCGACGCCTGCGTCGAATACTTGCGATTGGTATGAATTGGATTTGGAACGAGAGAAGAAGAAAAAATGTGAATCACTTCAGAAGTGGAACGATTCCGAATTGAGCCGTCGCGATTTCTACGTGCCGCCCGTCAACTTTCGCGAGCATTTGTACGATTCCGACGAACCGCTTCGCATCGGCTACTACACGTTCGACGGCTATCAAACGGCACCGGCGGCGTATCGGCGAGCGGTTTTAGACGCGGTCGGTGTGCTCCGCGAGCTCGGCCATCATCTCGAAGAGTTTTGTGTGCCTCGCGCGGCGCACGCGTTCAATATTTTTTGCGCGGCGGCCACGTCCGACGGCGGAGTGTTCCTGAACGAGCTTCTAAGCAATGTACGTTGAAATTGTTCATTTTAAAAAATCGCAGAAAATTTTTTTTCAATTTTTTTTTTTGGTTTACGGTAGACAGCGTCATTCCGCAAACACCGAGACGCGCATTGCGGAATTAATTTGAATTTTTAAATAATTTGATTTGTTTCGGAATAATGCGACCGCTAGAATCGATCGCTGTAAGAATCAGCACGAAAATTGCGTGCGCCTTTAATTAAATATTTTCCGAATTCGAAAGTTCCAGAAAATTGGAAAGAAAAGTGCGAAATTAAAAAAAAGTAAATAATTTGATTAAAGGCGCGTAACACGAAAATTGGGTTGGGTCTTGTGGCGACCGAATTCTGGTGGCGTAAAAATCTAGAATTGAAGTTTTTTTTGGTGATTTTTAGGACATTGTGCCGCCGGAATGCTACGTCGGACCACCGGTGACCCGCCTACCGTACTTCATTCAACGAATTTTGCGAAAATATTTGCCCGATGAACGTGTGAAAGGCGTTTTGAGAGAATTGCCGCACAATTCGGAAGGTTGCCTATTTCATTTTTTTTGTTTTGAGGGAAATTTCGGATTTAATGAAGCAATGTTGTAGAAATGCGCGAAATGCACGAGAAAATTGAGGATTACCGACACGAATTCGTCAACGCGATGCGAAAACAGAAGCTCGATGCGATCGTGTGCCCGGCGTTTGTAAGTCTCGTTTTTTTCTCTACTTTAATTTATTTTTTTTGGCTAATTCGATATTCTGAAAGATTTCCGACGTTTTAATTCCAAAAATTCTTCAATTATTTTGCGTTTTAGCGAAAAATCACCGAAATTCCGAAATTTTTATCTAAAAAATGGAGTTTCTGAGAATTTTTGGCGAATAATTGCAAAATGTCAACGAATTGGCAACTTTTTTTCAAAACTGATGATTTGCTACCAAAAAATTACTCAATTTTAGAAGTTTTGCCTAATAAAAGGCATTAATGGTCCCTAGAAAATTAGAAACAGAATGCGGGGTTTCCGCAATAGTCCCTAAAAATTTCGAAAATTTATTTTTTTTTAACAAAAAAAAACGTCGACAAAATGTGAATAGTCCCTAGAAATTTGCAGGGAACCCTTGCGCCGCATCACGGCATCCCGAATCAGATGATAAGCGCGACGAGCTACACGTCGCTGTTCAATTTGGTCGATTTCGCCGCCGGCACAATTCCGATAACGCGCGTCTCGGCGAACGATGAGTCCGTCGACGAGGCGACGATGCCTTGCGACGATCGATGGAATCAATTGATACGACGCGAATCGACGGGATGTCGCGGAATGCCGATTTCGGTTCAAATTGCGGCGCCGCCGTTTCGCGAGGAGATCTGTTTGCGCATTTTGCGGCAAATTCAAAACAAAATCGGAATTGCTCGCAATTAATTTCAATCCAATCAAGGGACCATCGATATTTTCAACATTGTCTTTTGTTGTTTTGTGCGAGATTAAAAGATTCTCACAGAATTTGTTTTCGAATTTTGGGACCCTCAAAATCCGAGCTACAATAATGCCCTAAAGTTTCGTGTCGGGTTGAAGCTATCGCGTCAGGACCATAGCTAAGGAAACAAAAAATGTTTGACGGAACACAAACTTAATCTAGCTCGAATATGAACAGGAAAATGTTACGGAAGACGGAATTCCGGGCAGCTCTGGTCAGGATTCCACTTCAATTTTCTCATTTTCCGAAAAAAGGGGGTTCGAATTTTTTGAATTTTTCGAAAAAAAAAAACGAAATTCACCATTTTTACATGTCGAAATAATTTATTAGTTGAGATCAAATGTGTTGAATTCATAATGGATTCAAGGCGCATCGTCGCCGTCATTCATCGTCGTCGTCTTTTCGTCTCCCGCCGCGAACTTCTCGATAGCTTATCACATATCGTTGCGGAATCGACATTGGCGGCGAGTATCCGCACGGATACGAAGCGTCGTCGAACGCGATTTGATATGAATCGGTGGCGGTCGACGGCGTCGAATGGACGACACCTAAACAAAATTGCGTTTCATCGAAAGTCCCCAAATTTTCAAGCAAAAAATTTTTCGTTTTGAGAATTTTTAAAGCCAAATTGTAATTAGGAACTCGAAAAATCCGACATTTTTCGCGTAAATTGATTCCAATCCAAATTTGGACAAAAAATATCCGGGTTTTTTGGATTTCACTTAGAAAATTGATGAGATTGTTGAGAACTTCAATTCCGCAAAAAAAATCGCGTTGAGAATTGGAAGAAAAATCGCAAAAACTTTTTTTTCGGCGAAAAATTTCCAATTAATTTCCGTTCGAGAATAACCAAATTTTTTGAAAGGCAGAATTCAAAATTATTCTAAAATTTCTTATCTAAAAGGTGAATTTTCGAGGCCAAAATTCAAGTTAAAAAAAAAAAACAAACTAAGCGAACCTTTATAGAAACACGTGGTTTGGGGATAAAGCGCCAAAACGATGGCGTCCGGCGGGAATAGCGCGTGTTTGTCGTGCTTCGGATCCGCTCGCCATTTTGGCAACGACGCCAATTTTTGGCGCGAAAATATCGACACCTTTTTCTGCTCGTCGTCGACGTCGCGACACTCGTATTTTCCGTTGCCTTGACATGAAACTATCTGAAATTTAAAAAAAAAAAGAAATTTGCAAAAATCGCGATTTGTGACATTTTCAAACGAAAATTCTTTCCAGTTATGAAAAAATTGAGTTTCAAGTAAAAATCGATGTTGAAAATCGGAAAAATGAAAAAAATATATATATATATATATGGAAATTCCAACAAAATCGTTAAAAATTTTGAGATTTTACAAAAAATTCCCAAAACTTTGGCGTTTTTCCGAAAATATTGGAGTTTAAATTTTTTAGGAGGGCATTTTAATAGAAAATCGCGATTTGATAATTTTTTTAAAGATTTTCCAAAAATTGAAATGTTGAACTAAAAAAAGAGGTTCTCTAAAAAATTATTTAAAAAAAAAAATAAAAATTCTAAAATTTTTGAAAATTTCCAAAAGAAAATTAAATTTGAACTAAAAATTCTAAAATTTTTAAGATTTTCTAAAAAAAACATAAATTTAAACTAAAAATTCTCAAATTTTTGAGATTTTCGAGAAAAAAATTTCTACATTGAGTGAAAATCGTAAAATTTTGAGATTTTCCAGAAAGAAATTTGAAATTTCAATCAAACTCCTCAATTTTTGTGTCATTTTCAACATGGAAATGCTCATTTTTTGACTGAATAGCCTCGAAAAATACCTCGGCGAGTATCCAATTGTCGCCGGAATAGGCGGCGACCGCGTCGCCGGGCACCATTTTCGAGCAATCGGTGATCGCGATCGCGCCGACGCCTTCGCCCGGAAATCCGTCGACGACGTTGATCCACAACGGCAGCGTCTCGCCCTGCGATTGAATCAACTCCATCAGATCGCGTCGTTTGATCTCGCCGCGCATTTTCGATTTGTAGTCGGCGTTTCGGAGACGCTCGATTTCGTGCAGCAATTTTCTGAAAATCACACAAAAATAATAATAATGAACAAATCTGTTCGAAAAAAAAAACATTTTTTTAAAGAAGCTAATTATTTCACATTTCTCGCTTCTAATTGTTTTTCCCTACGAGACCCAAGGCTTGTCAAACCCTCATTTTTGAATTGCCGCCAACGCGAAAATGTCCGCAGATGGTTTTAATCAAATGTGTTCAGAATTGAAAAATAGGTAATGCGGCGAAAAATGGCAAAATATGCAACGCTATTTCACATTATATGATGGTTCGAATAGACAAAAAGTTGCTATTCAAAAATTTTCCATACGAGACCCAAGACAGTGCCAACCCAATAATTATACCTGAGATATTCGCAATGAGATTCGGACGTTTTCAATAGATTCGAATGCAAATTTATCGATTTCACCTGAAAAATACGATTTTCACATTATTTTGGCCCGCAATTTTTAGCATTACAGATTTTTAAAGGATTCTATAATTTTTTATTTGATGGAAAAATTGATTCTCAAAAATTCTTCAAATTAAAGATTTTTTTGGTGATCAATTTTGGAAAAAAACCATAAATTCCCAATTTTTTTTTTCGGAAAATCTAACATTTTCCGAAAATTCTGCATTTTTAATCATCGAAATTTCTTTTTAAAAATAATTTACACTGGAAAAGTTATTTTTTTAGAAAAAAAAAATGTATTTTCACATTTTTTAACGGAAATTCTCCAATATTTTCAAAAAAAAATTTATTTTTTCGGGAAAATCTCAAAATATTACAATTTTCAGCGGAAAATTGTAGAAAACTCGTCAAAAGTCTATTTTTTAAAGAACTTTTTCGGAATAATCTGAATAAGTTGATTTATAATTGCAGAAAAAATTCGAAAATTCTTTATTACTACCATTTAATCATTTTTCTTCTTAGAAATTTCTACAAATTTTGAAACCGAAAACTCGATTTTTTCAATAAATTTTGAGCATTTTTTGAAATTGCCATTCAATTTTCGTCAACGTTTTTCAAAAATCAAACAAAAACTTTGAAAATTGCAAAAAATGCTCGATTTTATCGCAAAATCGAAATGTTCACATAAAATTTTCTGAAAAAAAATTCAAGTAACACCCTAGTCTTCTCTTCGAGACCTTATTTTTCGCAATCAACAAATTCGTATCCTTCTCAACAAACTTCTGCAATTGCTCGAGCGCCTCATTCACCGTATCCTGCTTATTTCGAACATGACACATCTAGAATTGAAAAATAAAACAAATTCAAATTCCAATTCAAACCTTTTTATGAATCTCCGCAAACGCGATTTGTCGTTTTTCTTCCGAATTCTCATTTTTGTTATTTTTTCGCGCCATATTAGTAATAAATCAGTTTGAAATTTGAAAAAAAAAACAACAAAAAAACGGCAAAAAAGAACGCGGCACGCGTAACGCGCAAACAACAACATACGCTGGCGTGTTTTCGGTGCGCTGACGTATTTCCGGACTTAACATAATTTTTATTCATCCATTTTTTTTTCGGTTTCCCACAATTAACCGAGATTATCTGATATTTACAATACAACAAAAAAGCAGAAACGGAATAAATTAGGCGTTTGTGGCCTCGGTGATTCGATGATTGACATCCTGAATATTCTTGTGTGTCTGCTTCAGATTCGCAATCAACGTCATCAGACGCTTCTGGAGAAAAAAACAATTGGAAAAATTGTGGGGAATCTTTCGAAAAACCTGAAGAACAACCCATTGCTCTTGTCCGAATCTTCGATGCTGATAGCTGTTCACCACCAATTTTCGCGTCATCTCATTGATTTTGCCCTGAAAATCAATTCTTCACTTTTTTTGGGAATTTCAAAAATTGCATTGGAAATTCTTAAAGTCTACTTCTTCATTTTATCAAATAAAAATAAAGAAAAATTCAGTGAAGTAAAAAAATGACTACATTTTCTCATTTTAATCCATTTTTCTTCTTGACCATTCAATTTCACCATCAAATTTTTCATATTTTTATTCCCTATCAAATCAGTGTCAATTTTTAAAACTAAATTATAAAATAAACAAAATAAAACATCAAAAATAACGTACGCGGATTGTTTCAATCAAAAACAGAATATTTTCTGAACAATGAATTTCAAAATTGTTTAAAACACTTGAATTATCTAAATGTGGCTCAAACCCCTTTAATTATCGAGATTTTTACATTTTCATCAATGTTTATAACAAAATTGCCCAATTTTCATTTTAAAATTGAATCTTTTTTCCAATTTGGTCAATAGAATTCAAATTCTCACCGAAATAGCATTGACTTGAATGGCGTCGATGATGAATTCCTCAAGAGCTTCATCAGCAGAGATGTCGAGTTGTTTGGCCAATTCATCAAGGCTGATTTCCTGAAAAAAAAATGAAAATTCGAATATCGAGAATCAAAATCAAACATTTTTCTCTTCAGCCAACGACATCAACGTCAGAAGACGAATCTTCTTGATGAGAACGGCCTCGTCGACTCGCAAATGCTCGCTGATGAACGTCGGATTCTTCTTGACGAATTCCTGATAGTCCTTGAGGGTTCCCGACACGAAAAGCTCGAGAGCAGTGAACATGAGCGGATCCGACTGTTTGAGGGCCCGCACGGCGCTGAGTCGCTCCAGATGGTCGAACGAGAACGATTTGGGATCGACGACGGCGGTTCGCACACATTCCATCGCATCCTGACGCGCGTTCGCAGCGTCCTTCTCCGTATAAGTGCCGAGAAGCACCGTCATGATCTTGGCCGCCTGATCAGGGCGATGATCATTAAGAAGGGCGTTGTGGACGAGTCGAAGAATCTCGCGTTGTCCTTCGACCGGCGTCTCCCAATACGCGAATATCTCGTTGAGCGTCTCAATGTCGCAGTCGAGTTCGCCGATGAGCCGCGATTCGGCGCACATCTCCACCAGCGCCTTATACGTCATCGCCTGGATCTTTTTGAAGTTCGAATATCCTTTGAACAGATTCGACAACACACGCACAGCGATTCCGGCCTGAAAACGGAACAATGAGTGTCCTACAACGATTTAAAGGCACATACGTTGCTATTCCATCCGATTCCTTTGTAGTATTTCGGGGAAACTGCTTGAATGAACGAAGTGACGACGGCTTCGCTGTTTTCGGCTGGCACAATGACGATCAACGAGCAAATCGAGTTGAGCACAGGCTCTACCTGAAACTTAAGAATGGTTAATCGACAAAATTCTCAATTATCTTTTAATTAGTTAAATAAAAATTAAAAAATCTCAAATTTCTGGGTAATTCTTCAATTAAAAAAAAATGGTACCTCTTGGGCCCACGCCGGCAACAAATGAAGCGTTTTGCAGATCTCGATGAGATTCTGCGCGACGTCTTTCGGACCATTCGCATCCAAATTCACCGCCTCGTTCTTGTTGAGATATTCGCGAATCTCCCACAACTGTTTCGCTTCTTCGATGTAGGCGAACACCGGCAATTCGCGGGTGTCTGCCATTTCTGCAAATCGACGCAAAATTTGTAAGCACTTCGTTTTGAAAATAAGGGAAACAATTGAGTTGAATGCGATTTTTTGGGAGGAACATGGAAACATTCGAGGATGAGTCAATCTTTTCGTTGGAAAAAATTCGAAATTACACTTTAATTATAAAATTTCAGAAAAAATTCTCAAATCGAATTTAAACTGAAAAAAAAACAGAACTGGCTGTTGATTTTTGCAAAATTGCGAAAAAAAATATCGAAGAATGTCTTTACTCAATCAAAATTCCTCGCTTTTAAGAAAAAAATTCGAACTTTCTGCAAAAACTAAGAAGATAGTGCAATTTTAAGTTTTAAAAAAAAACTTCTTTTCTATAAATATCTTAATTTGTTAGAAATCAGCTTTTTTTTTAATGAGTCGTAGATAACCTACGAAGTTTAACAATTAAATCAATAAATTGAGCCAATTCTCGAAAATTCCAGTCGAAATTCGACAATTAAAGTAATTCCGAGCAAATTTGAAATTAAACTATAGCTGGCGTCCGGCGACTGCTGTACGCGGATAGATTTACGCGCATGCGTCTTTCTCCTGGTCTCGCACCGACTAGCAGATTATTTTGTATTTTATGGGTCGGTTCGATAATTTTCAAATTGAACGTCGTTAGAAAATCCAAGAAATGCCAAATTCATCAAGAAAAAATAAAACGCTCACGCGAAAAACAGCAAAAAAAAAGCATTCCCATGTGGCGAGACCTTTTCGAGGCGCATGCGCGTGAATCTACCCGCGTAGAGCAATCACCGAACCCCGACTACATTAAATTAAAAAAAAAAGTGGCCAAAGTTTGAAAATCATGAAGCAACTGCAAAGAGTCATCAATATTCTCGAAATTTCCATCAAAAAACCAGAAAAAAAGAAATTTTTTGAAAAATGACAAATCAAAAAGAATTGACACACAGAGTTGGGCGCAATTCCGCCTAGGAGCCCCCACCCCTTCTCCCTTTGAACAGGCATTTGTCTCAGTCTAATCCGCTTCCGCATTCCGCCCAACTCTGATTGCACAGCACTCAGCAAACGTCCAGCTCAATTCATGTACCTTATTATGTCTATTTCTGCTGCTGGCTGTGGCGATTCGTCGTCGCAATGCTCGAGATCCTCTCAATGTGGCCTTTTCGAATCGCGTCGAGTTGGCGCTGACTTCGTCGCAGATAATGCTCGATGAGCAGCACGTCGGTGACGGCGAAACGTTTCGACGCCGCGCGAAACTCGTCGCGAATATGCTCGCGGATGGTCTCGTCGCGACCGCGGGCGGCACGCAAAAAATCACGATAGGTGGCGAGTACGAGCTTCTGGAGTTTGCTGTGTGCTGCGCGCGCGCTCATACAATCAAATTGGCGGCGGCGGCGGCGCTGCAAAACAAAATAAAAACAATTATGAGCAAATTTGATTTCGATTCGAGCCAAAAACAACGAAATTCACAAAAATTCGATCTATTCGAAAATATTTTTGAGCATTTTTTCAATTTTAAAATAAAATTTCCCCTGTAAATCTCGAAATGTTCAGAAAATTTGAATTTGAAAAAGGGATAATAAACATTTTCTAAAAATCAAAATCAAGAAAAACCGAACGGTTGGTAATTTTCTTCAAATCCGCAAAAAATCGATTTCTAAGAAAACTTCTTAAATTTGAAAATATAAAAAAAAACCTAATTTTGAGAGTAAATAAAAAATTCCCGCATTTCATTAATTTAATAAAAAAGCGTCGTTTTATGATAAAAATCGATTAAAAAATATAAAGGAAGCGTGTCAAAACGCGAAAAAATAGACTAAAATTGGGAAAAATGTACCAAATTGTTTATAATACCCGTCAAACAATTTGATATTTATGAAAAAAAAAGCAAAAAAAGAAAAACCCAACAACAAAAATGGAATAAATTAGGCGTTTGTGGCCTCGGTGATTCGATGATTGACATCCTGAATATTCTTGTGTGTCTGCTTCAGATTCGCAATCAACGTCATCAGACGCTTCTGGAGAAAAAAACAATTGGAAAAATTGTGGGGAATCTTTCGAAAAACCTGAAGAACAACCCATTGCTCTTGTCCGAATCTTCGATGCTGATAGCTGTTCACCACCAATTTTCGCGTCATCTCATTGATTTTGCCCTGAAAATCAATTCTTCACTTTTTTTGGGAATTTCAAAAATTGCATTGGAAATTCTTAAAGTCTACTTCTTCATTTTATAAAATAAAAATAAAGAAAAATTCAGTGAAGTAAAAAAATGACTACATTTTCTCATTTTAATCCATTTTTCTTCTTGACCATTCAATTTCACCATCAAATTTTTCATATTTTTATTCCCTATCAAATCAGTGTCAATTTTTAAAACTAAATTATAAAATAAACAAAATAAAACATCAAAAATAACGTACGCGGATTGTTTCAATCAAAAACAGAATATTTTCTGAACAATTGATTTCAAAATTGTTTAAAACACTTGAATTATCTAAATATGGCTCAAACCCCTTTAATTATCGAGATTTTTACATTTTCATCAAAGTTTATAACAAAATTGCCCAATTTTCATTTTAAAATTAAATTTTTTTCAATTCAAAGTATAATTGGTCAATAGAATTCAAATTCTCACCGAAATAGCATTGACTTGAATGGCGTCGATGATGAATTCCTCAAGAGCTTCATCAGCAGAGATGTCGAGTTGTTTGGCCAATTCATCAAGGCTGATTTCCTGAAAAAAGAAGAGAAATGCAAATTCGAATATCGAAAATCAAAATCAAACATTTTTCTCTTCAGCCAACGACATCAACGTCAGAAGACGAATCTTCTTGATGAGAACCGCCTCGTCGACCCGCAAATGCTCGCTGATGAACGTCGGATTCTTCTTGACGAATTCCTGATAGTCCTTGAGGGTTCCCGACACGAAAAGCTCGAGAGCAGTGAACATGAGCGGATCCGACTGTTTGAGGGCCCGCACGGCGCTGAGTCGCTCCAGATGGTCGAACGAGAACGATTTGGGATCGACGACGGCGGTTCGCACACATTCCATCGCATCCTGACGCGCGTTCGCAGCGTCCTTCTCCGTATAAGTGCCGAGAAGCACCGTCATGATCTTGGCCGCCTGATCAGGGCGATGATCATTAAGAAGGGCGTTGTGGACGAGTCGAAGAATCTCGCGTTGTCCTTCGACCGGCGTCTCCCAATACGCGAATTTCTCGTTGAGCGTCTCAATGTCGCAGTCGAGTTCGCCGATGAGCCGCGATTCGGCGCACATCTCCACCAGCGCCTTATACGTCATCGCCTGGATCTTTTTGAAGTTCGAATATCCTTTGAACAGATTCGACAACACACGCACAGCGATTCCGGCCTGAAAACGGAACAATGCGTGTCTTACAACGATTTAAAGGCACATACATTGCTATTCCATCCAATTCCTTTGTAGTATTTCGGGGAAACTGCTTGAATGAACGAAGTGACGACGGCTTCGCTGTTTTCGGCTGGCACAATGACGATCAACGAGCAAATCGAGTTGAGCACAGGCTCTACCTGAAACTTAAGAATGGTTAATCGACAAAATTCTCAATTATCCTTTTAATTAGTCAAATTAAAATTAAAAAATCTCAAATTACTGGGTAATTCTTCAATTAAAAAAATGGTACCTCTTGAGCCCACGCCGGCAACAAATGAAGCGTTTTGCAGATCTCGATGAGATTCTGCGCGACGTCTTTCGGACCATTCGCATCCAAATTCACCGCCTCGTTCTTGTTGAGATATTCGCGAATCTCCCACAACTGTTTCGCTTCTTCGATGTAAGCGAACACCGGCAATTCGCGGGTGTCTGCCATTTCTGCAAATCGAGTGATCATCAATGATCATTAGTGTCCAACAAAAATTTACAAGACGAACAAAAAGCGATTGAAAAAGAGATATGAAAGCGTGTCAAAACGCCAAAATTGAAAAAAATATATGCAAAGAAATATATATAAACTCTTCATTAAACCCATCGAACAATTTGATATTTCCGCTTCCCCCAACAAATCAAGCTCAAATCCGGAGCATTTTCGAGTCCGACCTGATCCAGCTCTTTCTCAGGCTCTAACACCTTGACAGAGTTCACCGAGAATGAGCCTTTCCGCATCAAAACGCTTCCTTTGTTCCGATCATTTCTCGTGCGATCCGCAAGATCTCCATAAGTTCGCACTTCGGACCTGCTCAACTCCAAGTGAGTCCCAAAGAGTTGGAGTATCTCATCGCGGCTCAACTGCGACAAATTCGCTGATTTTCCTCCGAACAAAGCTTCGGAACACCGCAGAGCAGAATCTAAGCCAGAATCGCCGTGAACGAAACGGGTGACTTCAGAAGCGAGCTCTTTTTGAGCCACCCATTTGCCTAAGTTGCTCCGATGCTCTTCGAGAATCTCACGGAGCTCCAGAATCGGGCGAAGGCTGAAAAAGAGACAACTCCATTGAATTATTTCAGGTTTCGTTTAACCTCAACATCGTCAGCAATTCTTCAGCTTTATCATCATGAAGCTGCTTGAAATATTGATAAAAATGGAACGGCGAGGTTTTGGCGGCATCCAGCCACAACGATCCACCGCCAACCGATTTTCCCAATTTGTTGCCTCCAGAATCAACGAGAAGCGGCAAACAGACCCCAGCGGCGAACTTGTTCGTCAGCCGTTTGATATAATGAGCACCGAAATCCAAATGGCCGAGTTGATCGGAGCCGCCAAGCTGAAAAACTCAATTTTCTCTCAACTTTAAGCTCTAAATAATTAATTACCTGGAAAAGGCAATTATAATTCTCTGAAAGAATCAACCAATCAAAAGCCTGCATTGTTTGGTAGCTGAATTCAGTGAACGATATTCCAGCTTCCATTCTCGATTTCACCGCGCCCATTCGAAGCATTTCAGCCAATTGCATTCGTTTGCATCTTCGCAAATAATCAATCATGTTCATCTGAAATATTCAATATAAAAACTTTTTATGAGAACTTTCAAAATTTACATTTTCGAACCACTCATAGTTGTTGTGCATTATCGGCGGCTCTGTGGAAGTTGAAGCTCGATTGAAAATCGATTTGATTTGGTTGGATACTGATTCGCTGTTCCGAATCACCTCGTTCTCATCGATGACTTCTCTTTCTACAGAATTTTTGCAATAATCATACAATGTTAAAGAATGATTTACCGGAAAGCCGTCCGCTGGGATCGCCGATTTTCGCCGTAGCTCCTCCGATTAACACAATCGGTCGGATGCCATATTTGGAAGCCCTTAGCAAATTTGTGAGAATCACAAGGTTGCCGACATGAAGACTATCGGCGGTCGGATCGAAACCAGCATATGCGAATGGCGGCAATTTGCTAAAATAAATTTGATTTTGAATTTAAATCTTGTCAAAATTCGGCACCTGAGCTCAGCAGAGAATTTTGAACTCAAATACGATGGAAACGAATTTCGCAATAAATTCCTCTGCTCTAAATCCGCTACATATTCATTGAATGAGTGTTTAAGTCTGAAAAACGAGAAGATTTCAATTTTGAACGCGTTAAAATTGCAAAATTAACTATTTTCGGAATTTTGAAAATAATCGCCCGCTTACCTTTATTTTACGCACCTTTTCGATGAAAACCACTTCCAGTTTCGGCTTTTGAGCATTTTTTGATAAAAATAACCGAAAATGACGACAAGAAACGCGGAAAATTGACCGAAAAAGTGAGAATTTAGGAACAACCGCGCAATATTTTCGACGGCGTGGAAGAGAAAAACCTAGACCACGGTCACGGCGAGATTCTCAGCCACGATGATTTTCGACGCTGAAAATTTGATTTTTTACAGGGAAACTATTTTTTGGAGTTTTCTGACGTGTAGAAGCTTAAGAGAAACAATTGAAGTTCAATAAAATCTAAATTCATACGTAACAATTTATGAAATTCAAGAAATGACTACAAAAACAAAAATTTTAGAAAACTTGCAAAAACAATTTCAATCTCTGATTATTTAGTATTTTTAATATATTAAATATATATTTATAATAATTATAATGTTTAATTAAACTCCAACTTAATCGTAAACTATCTGGGAAACTTCTAAAATCAAGCATTTCAGAATTTTGAAAATGTCTGCTTAAGCAGTGATGATATATAAATCATTTTTAACTTTCAATTTTTAACTTGTTAGCATTTGTTGGTATTGAAACGAACATAAAGGAGAAAAAATAATTTTTTATTTACTTAAAAATTGCCGTGAATGTCTCGAAACTCCCGAGAAGTTCCCGGTTCTGGAGCTCTCGCTCACTAACGGTTCCTCTCTCTCATTTCATTCTCGCTAGGGTCTGAAGGCTCCTCCTCCGTTCTCATAGCGTCTCCATATACGCCTCGAACCGTTTCGACGGTCTCTAACCAGACTCGCCGTACTTCCGCCGTTTCCAGCTCGGCCAGTCGGACCAAGTCCTCCAAAGCCTTCTTGAGCGTGGTCCAAATCGGCCTAGCCGTTCGGAGTTCTTCCAAACGAGGGAATGCTTCCCTCGAGGTTGTCCATGTGAGCATTCGCCGTCCCAGCCGCAGAGACTCGTCTAGCCTCATGGGTTTTCAGTTTCTGGATTAAGAGTTTGACTTGGGTTGTCATCGTCGTAATTGCTGTTTGATACTGTAATAATTTCCCATATCTCGGTGACGTGGTGAATAACGAGACAAGACGAACGATGCACCTTCAATAGCGAACAAGAAGGACAGCATGTCATCGAAGCCAGGAGAACACCCGACGGAAATTTGTCATGATGGACTACCTTTTGGTGCCTTTTTAAAAGTACTAAATGGTGGAGAAATGGCAAAAAGGTGCATCGACCGGTGGGTAGTTGAAAGAGAAAGGATGCCTGATGGCAACCATTGTCGTAATTCTCGCCGTAGCCCTTTCTTTTGACGGTTATAACTTGGAAAGTTTAATTGGTTGAATTTCAGCGACGGCGGATATGACACGGTGGTCAGAGCGATGGTGAGTGACGCGCCGAAAAACGACGAGTTCTAATGGAGGCTCGGAAGAACAGTGGAGCCTTCCACCGGCGATGAGAGAGCAGATCGAATGGGCCGTAAAAAAAAAAGCGGAGAACCAGGCCAGGAAGGACAGATCATGCACTTTCTGCCACTCAATGACCCACGGCACGTGGAGGTGCAACGTGGCCGTGTTCCGACAACTGGTGACGGCAAAATTCAAGGAATTCAGGGTTGTTAAATTTTGGGCCCGGCCGGCTTTTTTCGCTGTCAAATTTTCGACCCGCGATTCGTCCCCCGACTCCGTTGTTTACGGCCGCACGGCCGAAGCGGGAATTCAAAAAAAAAGCCGAAAGCCGGCTTTCGGCCCCGGCTTCAATTTACCAACCCTGAAGGAATTGATAAAGTCTTGCTACGCCAAAAGTTGACAAAAAATTTCATTTTTTATTTTTTGAGAGGGAAGGGATAATTGATTAACAACGACGCCGCAAACAATTAGTTGCCAGCCATTTTTTTTTTACAGGAAATCACGAAACAGCCAAGAATACCAGGAGCTGGACCGACTTTTTCGAAAGTCGTGAACTTTCTTGCTCCGAATTTGCTTATTTCCAGTCAAAATTCGAGGCACCACCTTAAATCTCAATTATTTATCATCAAAATCTCAAAAATATCGGTTGAAAATTGAGCGAAAATCCCAAAAAAAAATGCCAATAGTCAAAAAAAAAGACCTGAAAAAATTTAAAAAATCCTACACGACTTGTTTAAAAAAAAAGGAACAACAGTACACGGGGATGGATGGGGGTTTAATCGCGAAAAAAAAAACGAATTAGAAGAGAAACAGAAAATCGATACCCGAAAGGCAAATTTAAGACGATGAATGAATTTTTACAAGTTTTTGAGCACCAGAAACCCGGCGAGAGCCACTATCGCGGCTCCGAATGTCAATTTCGAGAGCAAATTCGAATCATGAAGGTAGAATACACGACGTAGATGCGGGTAAACGGCCATCATTGCAAGTTGTTCGAATACCGCCGAATTCGGTTTTCCAATCTGCAAGTTTTTTGTTTCTCAAAAAAAAATTTCAAAAATTCCAGTTTTTTGTAAAAAAAAATTTAAATTTCGCTTTTTTTCCAAAAAAATCTACGCATTCAGAAATTAAGCTTTGTGTGTTGTTTTTTCATAAAAAGAATTTTTTTAAATCCCATTTTGTGCATTTTTGTTTGTATTTTTCTAAAAAACCTAACAATCTGCAAAATTGCTTTTTCGCTTTTCGGACAATTTTTTAGATTTTCAAAAATCTGCAAATTTTCATTCGAAAAACTTTAAAAGTCTAAAAATCTCCCATTTCTCGCGTTTCCAATTAATTAACCATTCAAAAAATTGTGTGGCATTTTCAAAATTTTAGGGAAAATCTGGAATCTCCCAATTTTAAGACAAATTTCAGTCGATTTTCTTGTTTTTCCTATTTGAAAAAAATTCAAAATGTCGCGTATTCTTCTCAAAACTGAATAAAAACAATAAAAAAATTCAATTTGGCGATTGAAAAAAAGTAAAATTTCGCAGTTTTCAACCCAAAAATCTCTATTTTTTTCAAATATTCCCATTTTTCAACCCAAAAAAAGCAAACTGTTCTCGAAATTTCGCAATTTTTCACACTTACAAATGTGTTGGCGAATCGAATCGGCTTCGGAAGCTCGTGCTGCCGACAAAATTCCTCCGGCGGCACTTCCCAACGCTGATCGACCTCATCTCGTTCAACTTTCGTCGCAATCATCACACACGGCGTTTTAGTTCTGCAAAATCAACAATCGCGAATTTCGGTTTCACAAATCGAATTAAAATTCGAGTTTCTCAAAATTTCGCTCATTTCATACAGAACAAATTTCGAAAAAAAAAACATTTCAACTTTTTTTCGTGTCAAAATCTCAGTTTTCAAAAAAAAATTCAATTTTTTCGCTTAAAACCCAAAAAAATAATCTTTAAATATTCAATGTTTAAAAATTTCCCTTCAAAATTTGTATTTCCCATTAAAAAAATGTTCACTTTTTGTAATAAAAAAATAGAAAAATGCGCTCCAATTTGTGGTCCCCAGACAAATAGACTTATATGCGGCGAATGACCTCGGCAATGTTGTGCACCTGCTCACTGAGCTCATCATTATGTAACCATACATGGGCAAGTACTCATTATAATCGTTCGCATCATCAAAGTGCCACCAGATGTTCGCCGTTAATCCGCGCTTTCAAAATTCGCATGCGAAAAAAGTCATTCGGGCCCGTTTTTGTGGCGAATTTGCGAGAGAGAAAAAAATAATCAATTTGGGACATATTTGGCCAATTTTTTGAGACAAACAAATATACCTATAGAAATATTTCTGATAGACGGTGGCACAGAAGGCGAACGAGTCCGGATTGGAGACGTCGTAGAGGAATGCGACGACGTCGGCCGCCGTCTCGCCGGATCCGAGCGCGTCTTGCGGCGAGAGCACGTCGACCTCGCGCAACAACAAATACTTGCTCTCTTCTTTCACGCGAACCCGATTGATGACATACGGCGAATGGCGACGCCCGATTTGCGCAACGTCGGCCATATCGCGTCCGGCGAGCGATTGCATGAACACCGTCTGAATACGTCATTATCAGTGTGCGTCATCGTTTCGAATTTCCCGGCGGTGCCAGAAATTTTGCCAATTTTTTCGTCGTCACAATGGCTTGAAATTTTCCGCGAATTTTCAAACCGAAAAAGCGCAATATTTCGATTTTCAATTGAAAAAAAAATCGAAAAAATGTTATTATCGATTTGAATATTGCGCAAATTTTCAAACGAAAAACATTCAAATTAGTTAAACGTGGAAAATGTCGCGCAAAACTCGACAATTTTGAATCATCAAAATCAATTTCTTGAAATTTTTCCACAAAAAAATGCGGCGAAAATTTTCAAATAGAATTTTTCGCAATTTTTTTTGTTTGGGAATCCCAAACTTCACGAAATGATTTTGTCCGCAGATGCAGCATTCAAAAATTTCGAAATAAACGTATTTTCAAATTTCTCACCTTTCCCGCATCTTTGGCGCCAACAACAAGACATTGGAACACTTTTCGATCAGTCCCCCTCGCTTCCAGATCCTTTCGTCGCTCTCTCGTGATTCGAATCGCGTCCAGCGCGTTTCCCGCCCTTCCGGGACCACTTCGACCAACCGGAAATCCCAAATAGGCAAGTTGTTCCATTGACTGTGTCACATTGATGAGAGTCGTCATGCTGGAAGAAAAAAAAAACCAAAAATGGTATATTTGCTAGACAAAAAAAGACGACACCGCCCAATTTTTCGGCGTTTCCACACAAAATATTCTTTTTTCAAATCAGACAAGATGTCGGATTACGGTATGCGCCTTTAACAAATTAAATTTCATGACAAAATTTGTTGCTCCAAAAAAATTACAAATCTGTGCAATTTCGCGTGAAGATGGCTGCACACATTTCGCGCTACCGTAACCCCAAAAAATACGCATTTTCTGAAAATTTTCGAAAATCCGCCACACGTACAACAGAATAATAATGGAAACTGAAAAAAAAATGGTCGCTCACTTCCAATAGGCCATATATCCATTATAAGTGAGCCATCCTCTCGAATTCGTCTCCAACGCCAAAATTGTCTGGAAAAAATAACCGCAACAAGAAACATCGAAAGAGCAATTCTCGAGCCGCTTACGTCTTTGGTGATGACCGGCGACGGACAAACCGAGAACAAATTCTGGAGTTCGCTCGGCGACAGACAACCGTCTTTGTCCTCGTCGTACTTCTCGAAAAGCGCCGAAACGAATTGGACGCCTTCCGGCGACAATTCCGTCGAGCTTCCGATCGGCACCTACAAAACCATTCTTTTTTTCGTTTTTTTTGGTCTCGTCGCGAAAAGCAGAAATTGCGCAATTTTTTTCCGACGAGCCACTCACCAACAATCTTGGATACAGATACTCTTCGGCCAATTTCAAATTCGTCTCGTAGCCGAATTTGCGCAACACCGCCCACGTCGTCTCGTGTCGTCCGCGTTCGATGAACAACAAATGCAAATAGAGGAAGCCGGGAAGCATGAGCGCGTCGGCGACAACGCCGTCGGGACAACCGTCGGCGACGGCGCGCTTCACGTCCTCCAACGCCGTCGACGTCAACGGGATGCCGAAACAGAGCTTCTGGAAATCGTTGAGCTCCGTGTCGTTGAGATAGCCGTCGTTGTCGCGATCGCATATTTTGAACACTCGAATCAACGCCTTCCGCGCGCGATCTGTCAACTGCTTGTTGTCGGCGTCGTAGAGCGGACGCGTCGGGTAGATCACTGCCTGAAAACCGGAATGACAATCAAGATTGGCGTCGAGAAAAATGGAAGAATTTCAGTTGGTTCGACGCTAAACATAAATGGAATTCAGTAGAATTTCAAAATTCGATCGATCAATATCGATTAAAGGCGCATTGCCAAAAAGTCCGCAAACATCGCGAATCGCATCAAATTCAATGTTTCTTTTTCAATTGAAAATCGCACTTTTTTTTGGCGGCAATTCAAATTTAAAAAAAAATTTAAAAAAAATCGTGGACCATCGCACTTTTTTCTTGGCGGTAATTCAAATTTTAATCGTGGACCATCGCACTTTTTTTTTGGCGGCAATTCAAATTTAAAAAAAAATTTAAAAAAAATCGTGGACCATCGCACTTTTTTCTTGGCGGTAATTCAAATTTTAATCGTGGACCATCGCACTTTTTTCTTGGCGGTAATTCAAATTTAAAAAATATTAAAAAATCATGGACCATCGGCACTTTTTTCTTGGCGGTAATTCAAATTTTAATCGTGGACCATCGCACTTTTTTCTTGGCGGTAATTCAAATTTAAAAAATATTAAAAAATCATGGACCATCGGCACTTTTTTCTTGGCGGTAATTCAAATTCGAATTTAAACACTAACCAACCGTACTCGTGATAAACCTGCGAATCAAACCCACCGCAAATCGGCACAAACAATCAATTCAAAACCAATCAAACATTTTTCGACGAAATTCAATTCCATCGGCGAACAATTGAATTCATTAATTACCTTTTGCGCATAATAGAATATCTCCGAGACGTTTTTCATCGTCCGCGCCGAGCATTCGACGCACGTTTCGACCTCGGTGTTCGCTTCCATTATCGGAAGAATCTGAAATCAATTAATTCGGCCGGTCGCTAATTGCCTAATTCGATAATGCGATGTGGCGCACAGCAAAATTCATTCATTTATTCCGATGACCAACGTCAAATCATTTCAGCATTTTCTCATCCATTTTTTTACTTAAAATCTTTAAAAAAAACCAAATTTCTCACCAAAATTGGAAATTTTCGAAAAAAAAATCACCTTTTCCGTATGATTGACGGGACCATCCGATTTGTTGCCAACCAAAATGATCGGCACCTCGTGACAATCGCCGAACGCCTGTCGGACCATCGGCAACCAGATTTTCTCGATTTTCTCCACCGAATTGTCGTCGGTCACTGAATAGACGACGCACACCACGTTCGATTGGCGAATTTCGGCGACTAGCCAATTTTCGTCTGAATTTCAATTCAATTATTATTTTTTTGGTTTTGATAGCTCAAATCTTTGCCAACCTTCATCTTTCACTGATAGATCCACTATACTCGTTGTCACGTTTTCCGGCGTCACATCAGCCGGAATAAGAACCCTGAAAAATTTTTTTTCAAAAAAAAAATAAATTCTTCGTTTTTTGGTTTGAAAAACACGCTGAAATTCTCAATTTCGGAATAAAAATTTAATTTTCAAACTAAATTCGAGAAATGTGAGAAAAAAAAATGCCGATTTTGCCTTTAAAATGCTGAAATCAATTCTGAATTTAAACATTTTAATTTTCAAACAAAAATTGCCAAATTTGAAAAAAAAATCCCTTTGTTTTTAAAATTGCAAAAATTTTCGATTATTCCCCAAAATTTTCATGATTTCGTGGAAAATTTCCCCAAATTTCAGTCGAAAAATTTCAAACTGAAAAACGAGGCTCAAGAATATAGTTTAACGTGAAAATCTCCATTTTCTTTTCTAGAAATTTCTTATTTTTGCTGAATTGGAGTGAAAATTCAGTAAATTTTTGTAGTGAAAAACAAAAATCGCGCTTAAATTGTTGAAAATCGTGATTTTTCGATGCCAAAATTTCGATATCAATTCAAATTCGAGAAAATCTGCTCAATTTTGGCCAAAAATCGTCAAATTTCGAGAATCTGTCGTATTTAGCCAATTTCCGATGGCTGTTCTTCAAGTTTTTTTTTTCAAATTCATTTTTTCGATTGAATTTTCCAAATTTGGGGCTCCCATTACCGAAAATGCACAAAATTTGAGAAAATCTCATGAATTAAAGTCCCATTTACGCCAAAATCTAATGTAATATAAATATTTTTTTTTAATTTTTAAAAATCTACTGCGAATTTTATTTCATTAATACAATTTTTGGCAATTTTCAACATATTTAAATTTTATTTCTTCTAATATCGTAAATTTCTTCAATTATTAAAATTGGATAAGATTTATTGCAAAATAAAAACAAATCAATTCAAAAACGATATCATTATCATCAAATTTGTTTAAATTCACAAAAAAATTCGAAAAATGCAAAATTTTTTGCGAAATTCTTCCCAAAAATCGCATTTTGCAAAAAAAAATATCAATTTTTGTCTAAATTCAAAATTTTCCTCGTCCAAAAAATGCAGAAATGTCTCAAAAATCGTAATCTCTTTCAAAAAATTCACTAAAAATCAATACTTATTCATTTTTCGTCAAAATTCGAAATTAATACTCAAAATGAAGGCGGAAAAAAAGCAAAATTGGCTACCGATCAAGTCGTTTCGGCACCGTATCGACCCATTCATCCTCAAGAAGGCTCATTATCAGCGACGTTTTGCCGCATTCTGAATCGCCGACGAGAACAATTCGAACATCGGCGATCACATCCTCATCGGCCATCTCCTTCTGCAAAAAAAAAATCGAAATTCTCAATTTCTTTTCTTTTTCAACAAAAACCAACCAATTTTCGTGGAAAACTTTATTGGAAATTGTCAAAATTCGCGAAAAAATAACTTTCGATTTCGAAATTTCAAAAAATTGATAGATTTCGTGGTGAAAATTCCAAATTTCCAACAAATTTTTCAAAAATTCAAAATGCAAATCCGCCCACCCTCAACGCCTCCCATCCAAATTAAAATGGGCATTAAACTCAACAAAACATCAGTGCGCGCGCGCGCAAGCGCGCTCCAACGCAAATCAAGACGCGCGTCGCGGCTCGCGTCGCCTACCAACTCTGCGTCTCCACTCACTGACGTCCATCGACCGCCTGACCTCGTCAGATGGGACGGGGCGTGCGTGCGTGCGTGCGTGCGCGCGCGTGCCTGCCTGCGCAAAGCTCCGCCCCGCCAACACACCAGCCGACGAGTGCCGCCCCACCCCCCATCGCCGTCCGTCGCCGCCCCGCCGACACCACCAAAACATTCGCATTCGTATTCGTCTGCTTGCGTCGGGTTCGGTCGGTTCCGTCGACCTCCTCCTCCTCCTCCTCCAACTTGCCTAATATTCGAAATAGGCGCATTCGCGTTCGCACGAGTTACCCGTAGCTCGATTTCATGTTCATTTCATCGCAATAATGTGAACAGAAATCTTGAACGGGAAGCTTGTTAAGAGCGCCCAATTCGAAATTCATCAACAACAACAAAAAATGGGACCATCGAAACTGAGAAGGGTGGGCAAAAATTTCACGGCGAATCGCTGCCCAAAAATTTTTCGCGACACATTCTCGTCGAATTCTCGCCCCCCAAAAAAAATGCCCTTCAATAATTTTCGTCGTGTTCGCCTAAAATCGATTGTTGGCTTCGTGCCAAGAATGCGTCTCGCCGTCTAGCGCTCTCTCGACGCCGCACACTGCCCGCCGATTGCTTCTCTCGTTCTCGTTCTCTAAACACGACGACGACCTCGGCGTCCTTTTTGTCAATTCAAATACTACTACTACTACTACTAGCTGGTGCGGCTACTGCAGCTGCAGCAGCATGAGAAGCTAGAGAGTAGGCGAAACGAGGGGACGAAGAGAGCCGCCCATATATCAATCGGGTCGACGCGCGCGCGCACCGCGAAATTCGGAAATTCGAAAGGAAATTACGCCATACGACAAGGCAGAAAATTTGAAAGAGAGAGAGAGAGCATGTCGAATCGAGAGACGTCAGAGAATGGATGCGACGATGAGTCATTCATTCCGTGATGAATTTGCCGACGTCTCAAGGTTTCTCATCTATTTTTGTTTTGGACACAATTGCGCGCTTGAATATGAGCGGTGAGAAGCTGAATTTCAAAAAAAAAAGAAATTATCGAATCGGTCGATTTTTCTTGAAATTTGCAAACGATTGGAGAGATTTTGAACGCGGACAGAAAACGCCAAAAAATGGCGATAAAGCAACCGGGAGACTTTTTTTAAACAAAAATTTCATTTTGGTGGCGATTTTAATCTAATGGTGCAATTTCAGAAAAATGGATTCGAAGAAAAATGAAATGAAAACTAACCCGATTGAAAAAGAAAAGAAATTCGATTTGAAAAATTGGTTTCGATTCAAAAATCTTCGAAATCGATCGATTTTTTTCACATTTTCAGATTTGAGATCGAAATTTTGGAATATTTCGAAAAAGATTGATTTATAATCGATTTCAATTGAAATTATTTTCGAATCCCATTCGATTTTCATTTATCAGAGTGAAAAGAGTGCATTGGAATGGAAAAATTTGTAATGTTTTAAAGTAATGAATAGATCCATATTATTGATGAGCACTAGAAATGAAAGACAAAGCGCTTCCAACAAAAGGGGTCATCAAAATGTTCAATCTAGTCAATAAATTTTTCAGAAGTTTTACTCTGAAATGGCTTGTCATTTCAGTGGACAGAAAATAATTCATCGACGATTAATTTTCCTGGATCCAATTTAGAAAAAACTCCGCTTGCTGGTCGATTATCATTCTCTGATGAATGAAAATTAATCGTATTTGAAAATAATTTCAATCAAAATCGATTATAAAATTGAAAATGAGAAAAATCGACGGATTTCGAAGATTTTTTTCACGTTGTCAATCGAATCTGGTCAATTTCTTTTTCGAATCCAATTGATTCTCATTTTCCTGAGATTAAAAACGTAAAAAATGAACCTTTGAATCGATCCATCAAAATTTTTCTCGATTTCGAATGCGACCACCCAAAAAATGGATTGAATTCTCTTGGAAATCTTCAATTTTTTGTCAAAAATCGGCCAATTAATCTTCTATTTTTCCACATTTGATTCCCTTTTTTTTCTAATTCATTCCATAAGTAGCCAACATCAATTTTAAAGCGCAAATTTCGAATTTAGACGATTTTTTTCGGTGGCGCCGAAAAAAAAAACCGACTTTTGAAGAATTCAAGTCAAAAAAAATTGTTTTTCTTAAAAATTGCGATTTTCTAGAAGAAAATTCGACTTTGCCATTTTTCGCATCCAAATTTCGATTAAAAATTGGATATATTCCGGAATTTTTGAAAATTCGCTATTTTTAAAAAATTTTCAATGACAATTACGACATTTTTCGAAATTTTAGGCCAAAATTTCGCAATTTTTTGTTAAAATTTACGATTTTGCACAAATTTAAAGCATTTTCCTCGATTTTTTGAAATTGAAAATAAATTCGGCGATTCTTGATGAGAAAAAAAAAACATCGTTGCAGGGATTTTTTTCGGGAATTTTCGCATCAAATTCATTGATATACAAATCGAAATCGAAATTCGCCGCGGTTTTTTTTTTCGAACACGATCGTTCGAAAATAAACCGGTCGGTTTTTCGCCGGGGCCGACATGGACTTTTTGGCGGCGTCGAAAAGAAAACGAAATTCGAAAATGTTTGGAAAAAACGTGATAAAATAAAATTGACGAGACCAAACGCAATCTCTGGTAAATGATTCCTAGTCGTATACGAAAAAAGCGAATTTCTTCATCGTATAAGATAAAATTAAAATCGTATACGTTAATGGTAATCGTATTAGTTAATGTGAATCGTATAGGATCGTATACGATTCTGATGAATGGTTTGTAATCGTATACGAAACATCCGCATTTCCTCGTCGTATACGTTATTGCAAGGATCGTATACGATTTGGATTTTATCACAGTAGTGTAACCACCACAATGATACACTGCGGACATGCATTAAAATTGACGTCTTAATTCGAAAAACAATTTTCGAAAATTTTCGAATTTTTTCATATTCGATTTTTATGCGTATATTGCGTTTTAATATATATACTTTCCAAAAAAATCGTGCATTTTACTGCCCCCGCTCTAAGAAATCCTTATTTCCTTTGTAGATATGTCGCAAAATTCAAAATTATTTGCATATCGAAAGCGATATCGTTACACCACACGAGAAATCATGGAAAACATATATAGGGAATATCGGAACGAGACGGAAACAGGTGATAACAACAGAAAAAATGAAGAAAATAACTATTTTCAGAAAATAGAGATACTTCAACCTTAACATCAGGTATAACTAAAAGTAAAAACAGAGCAAGATTTAATTTCTATAGATTCTGTAGAATCGTCTGAAGATGAACTCACTTGCGCGGAAGAAGATTTTGTGTCAATGTCGAGCTGTGACAACTTGCAGACAGTCATTACGTCGAGAGGTTGTTACCGTTTTTGCATATTTTTGAAATTATTTCGCTTTAGGCCAATGGGAAGCATTATCTTCGCGAGATTTACTGTTGATTCACTTTTTTTTGACTTATACTAGCTCAAAAACAGGTTGGTTGAAGAGTTTTTAACCATTATCATAATTTTCAGCGATCATTCGTTATTTTGAAATGGAAGAAAATCGAAATGAAGTTGAAATAAAGAAAATTTTGCTGGAAAATGCCAAGCAGACAATTATCAATGTGTGTGGAAACTGTGGAAATGACAATGAAAAGTAATTTACGTGTGTTGATATTTTTTTTAAATTGTTTTTGGAGAAATTCAATAGCAAATAACATGATATTCAGATGTACTTGCGCGATTGGTTATGTAAATGCCGAATTATGTTTTTCCGATTTAACGGAAAGATTTCAATCATTTATACAATTGAATTCTAAGAAAATATTGCAAACTCGAAATAAAATTTTTCAAGATGAGCCATGCTCGTCTCCAATGGCTGAAGGGATTCTAAAGAAACGACTTCTAAAAGAAATCGAAAACGATAACCAAAGAGTCATTGTACATTTCATGTGTACATTTGATGGCGTAAAGCTGAGGAGAAATGAAAGGCAAACCATTTCGATAAATTTATTTTAAAAGAATGTAGTTTTAGTCGAAAGTGCTGGCCTTTTTCTATTCAATGTTTGGATTTCGAAGATAACGATCGTGCCCGAACTAGCTCGATTATAGTATCGTCTATTTATCTAAGTAAGGTGGACCCGTCTTCATACATTCACGATCGAATCGTAAAGTGGGTGATCAACAGCTTTTCGACGCCGTACCATCATAATGGGATTTGGTATCAAGGAGCTCTTGTTGCTGGCTCGCATGACGATCCCGTGAGTTGATTTTTTTTTCCTTTAAAAATTCCCATTTGTAGGCTAGAAGAAAGGTATATGGCTTAAAGGGTCATTCGTCAAAGGGGGCCTGTGTATTCTGTTTAAACCAATCAACTTTCGTGAAAATCAATGATGAGAGCGTCAAAGGTCTGTTACTTTTATGATTCTAAAACAACTAAATGTAGACCGTCACGAGTATGGGGTCCGAGTACCTCTTAATTTGGAAGACGGATTAATGCAAAAAGGAAAACACACTTTTTTTAATTCGATTATTCCAATGTGGGAGTCGCCAATTGATTAATTTCACTGTTTTGAAGAAGGTATATTCAAAAAAATAATTGAAGGTATTTATAGTTAACTTTCTGTTTTTATATGTTCTTTTCAGAAGTATTCGGAAATGAACGCCGTTATAAAGTATTCGAAGGTTGTCGCTTGATGTTAAACACGAGCATTCGAACACCCTCAAACTTTCGTTCAATTTCTGGACGGATTCATGAAATTACAGGTTGCGAAAGGACTGTGGTAACAAAAGCTATATCATTTCGCAAAAATAATAAGTTTAGATCTTCGAATCATCGCTGGTATCCGCTGCATTAATTGGAAGGCTACCTGCTGATGCTTCACTGATAATCCTCCTATTCCATTGTTTATATCGAACAATAGTATCTCCGATGTCAATCGGTGACAAGAACTTATACGATACGGTGAGTGAGGAGTTAGTTTCATTACAGTCGGCTTTATATTTAGGTATCCAATATTTGCAAATGTATAAAAATAACGCTAAACCGAGTATGTCCCGAATTTTATCGCGGCGCGAAAGTACATGTAAATCAGTTTAAAATTGAAAGCATTCTAAGTGTTTTTTTTTTCAGCAGATTGTATTCCACTTATCCGAAAACGTTCGAATGTATGGGAGCCCGTATCCGTTCAGTACCCAATCCTCCGAGCACGTATATCACAATTTGAAACGACTATTATCGTCAGAAATCACAAAGGGAATTGGGCAAAGAATGTTGCGGAAGTATGCTTTATTATAAAATTGTACACCGTAGAAAAATTTTAGTGCTGCAATTTTGCAAGATTTGACGACCGAAGTTCGTGCAAGACTTCATTCGGACCCAACGACAAAACAACATGATGTGTCTATCGTGAAACTGAGAAAACTGCTATTTCGATATTCGGAGAATGATGATATCGAAAAAACGACAGATGTCCCACTGAAGTACTCAATGCTGGCTCAAAAAGGCGATTTGTTTACTGAGAAATACAGCTATCAAGGCTCACACTACTCAATACAAAGAAATACTGCTTCGGATAATAGCGTCGTGATGTTTCGTTGGCGAAATTCACTGCAATATGGCGATGTATTGGGATTTCTCCTCAATGAGAAGTTCGGTGACCGGGTTATTCTACAACCATACATTCTAAATACAGACAACCTATTGCAATTAGCAAACTCACTCCATCAAAATTTTCAAAAAGAAGAAATTAAGCAATGCATTTCGACAATCGGTTCATGCAGATATGGTGCTGTGGTGAGAAATAAAGGTTCTCTATTTTGCTTGCCAATTTCTAACCTTATTGGCTACGCCATCACAGTTCCTGACAATGGAATCACGACTGTTTTACCATTTTCATTCAGACCTATGCTATCTTTAATAAAGTATTTATTGATCATTCAGTGATATATTAGAGTTTATCCGTTAGTCACGGTTAACTTATCTAATTTCAGTTAATACACACTTTTTTCCGATTATAATTTTGTTAAGGATGTCAAAGCGCACGCAGTCATTTGTAAAGCAAATAATTGAAGCGAACGCCTCAAGAAGAGAAATTAAAGAAACTCGTCCAAAATCCAAAGCAACATCGCATACCAATACCAAACGCAATTTGGTTTTACGACAAACTGGATTGCAAACGGTAAAAATGCTTGAATGGTTAAAAAAATAGTGTTCAAATTAAGGCTGTCGTTGACGGAGAGCTCATCGAGGAAGAAGTAGATGAAAATGAGCTGTACTTCGAAGACTATCGTCAAAACGAGCTGGATTTTGGAAGCATCGAAGGCATTCAGGTTGACGATATGCCAAACGACCAACCAGCAAGGAAGCGTAAAATTGTGGTGGGATTTTACATCTTTTTCCTGTTTTCGAATCTTCATTATTTTTAAAGAATGGTTTATGCCCATTAGAACTTGGCGAGGATCTGTATCATTCGACTCCGGAGGAATTGATCGACTTGAAAGTAATTCAAATTTTAACATTCCACTTTAACGCAAATTTACAGAAGACTGTACATACCAATCTCTCTGGAACGTTTCAGTTCGATCATACGAACGTGGATCAATTATGTTCTTCGTCCGATGATCATTTGAGGACAATTGCCTTTGCCATGAAAGGAATCATGTTCACGGTATGTTTTATTTATTGTTCAATCATTCCAAATGTAATGGTACCAGATTTCGCAAAAAAAAGCAGTAAAATCATCAAAAGCCGTAAAAAAAATATCAGAACACGTCAAAACCGGCAAAAACCATTATAATTATGGTTACCGCTGTTTGAGTTTTTTGCGAAATCTGCATAGTACCACAATAGAAACTATAGAAACCCTATTCTTCCAGATAGAAACTTTATCCCAAAAATTCGCGGCAAAGCCAAACAAAAACAATGTGAGTATTTTTTTAAATTTTGCTATTCTCTAAATTTAGATCGACGTGATCGCCGTATACAACCCTGAAGCTCTTAAAGACGCAGAAATAATTATTCGATCACTGGATGGAAATGGTGGGTTTTTTGTGTTTCGAAAGCTTTGAATTTGTATTAAATCTTTTAACAGGAGACATCAACGTGGCCCAAATATTTTTGGAAATTCCGTTCATGAAGGCAGCTCTGAAGCATGTGATAAATACTACTGTCAACAGATTTGTCGATAAGGTATCTTACAATTATTTAAAGTTGCAAAAAAATACCTTCAGACAATTCCGAATAACGATCGTGTGAATTATTCAACATCGTTTAAGCCAACGCCGCCGCACGCAACGCTTCCAGTTCGGTTTGTCAACACAGCGATTGGTATGCTCAAATAGCGCGAAAAATGTTTAAAATATGTTTAAATTAATTTCAGCTGTTTTACAAAAGACGGTTACCATCGCTGGAATGGCTGACGAAACGGCGAATTCTACAATCTCCTATTTGGTACACGGTCATATGACCTATCTCCTGTGAGTTTTCACTTTTTAGTGGGCCTATGCAGATTTTGAAAAGAAACGCAGTAAAAACCTTTTAAAGAAACTCGACAACATTATAAAGATTCGGCTAAACTAGTCTTAATCAGATTTTTTGCGTTTTTCTCCAAAATCTGCACATGCTGAAGACTGCCTCATGATTAATCATTCAAATGAACTTAATTCAGAAACAATTCACGATCGAAAGCGCGAGCAGTGGAAAAAAATGGTTGATGCGCCAACCAAAATTAATTTATTTATTCTTTTTTCTTTTTCATTTTTTTGTCTTTCATATTTTTTTTTAATAAACAGGTATAGAAATCTTTACATCATATAAAAACGTTAAAATGCCAAACGAGTAGTGTAAAGTGAAATGGTATACGAAAAAAATCTCAATCGAATACGAAAAAATCTCAATCGAATACGAAAAAATCCCAGTCGAATACGAAAAAATCCCAATCGAATACGAAGAAATCGTTACCGTATATGAAGAATTATAGTCGTATACGAAGAAATCACAATCATATACGAAGAATTATAATCGTATACGAAGAAATGCCAATCGTATATTAAGAAATCCCAATCGTATTTGGCCGCGTTTGAAGAGCGATATCAGCGTATACGATTGAGCTTTCTTCGTATACGACTCGGAATCATTTACCAGAGATGGTAATTCGAACCCCCCTTGAACATTTTTTTGTTTGAAAAAAAAAAACAGAATTTCTAAAATTTTTGGAAAAACTGCATTTTTCTGACAATTCTTGGAAAATTTTGATGAAAAAAATTGGAAAAAGTTAACATTTGTTTTTTGGGGTTTTTTTTTTTGAAAAAAAAAAGATTCAAAATAGCCATTTTTTGAAATTTTTGATAAAAAATAGCTTAAAATTCAATTTTTTTGAAAATCTGATTTAAAAAAATGTAAAAACTGCACAAATTTGGATTTCGTCGGCAATTTCTCTGGTAAATGATTCCTAGTCGTATACGAAAAAAGCGAATTTCTTCATCGTATAAGATAAAATTAAAATCGTATACGTTAATGGTAATCGTATTAGTTAATGTGAATCGTATAGGATCGTATACGATTCTGATGAATGGTTTGTAATCGTATACGAAACATCCGCATTTCCTCGTCGTATACGTTATTGCAAGGATCGTATACGATTTGGATTTTATCACAGTAGTGTAACCACCACAATGATACACTGCGGACATGCATTAAAATTGACGTCTTAATTCGAAAAACAATTTTCGAAAATTTTCGAATTTTTTCATATTCGATTTTTATGCGTATATTGCGTTTTAATATATATACTTTCCAAAAAAATCGTGCATTTTACTGCCCCCGCTCTAAGAAATCCTTATTTCCTTTGTAGATATGTCGCAAAATTCAAAATTATTTGCATATCGAAAGCGATATCGTTACACCACACGAGAAATCATGGAAAACATATATAGGGAATATCGGAACGAGACGGAAACAGGTGATAACAACAGAAAAAATGAAGAAAATAACTATTTTCAGAAAATAGAGATACTTCAACCTTAACATCAGGTATAACTAAAAGTAAAAACAGAGCAAGATTTAATTTCTATAGATTCTATAGAATCGTCTGAAGATGAGCTCACTTGCGCGGAAGAAGATTTTGTGTCAATGTCGAGCTGTGACAACTTGCAAAGAGTCATTACGTCGAGAGGTTGTTACCGTTTTTGCATATTTTTGAAATTATTTCGCTTTAGGCCAATGGGAAGCATTATCTTCGCGAGATTTTATTTTCACAGTTTGAAACGACTATTATCGTCAGAAATCACAAAGGGAATTGGGCAAAGAATGTTGCGGAAGTATGCTTTATTATAAAATTGTACACCGTAGAAAAATTTTAGTGCTGCAATTTTGCAAGATTTGACGACCGAAGTTCGTGCAAGACTTCATTCGGACCCAACGACAAAACAACATGATGTGTCTATCGTGAAACTGAGAAAACTGCTATTTCGATATTCGGAGAATGATGATATCGAAAAAACGACAGATGTACCACTGAAGTACTCAATGCTGGCTCAAAAAGGCGATTTGTTTACTGAGAAATACAGCTATCAAGGCTCACACTACTCAATACAAAGAAATATTGCTTCGGATAATAGCGTCGTGATGTTTCGTTAGCGAAATTCACTGCAATATGGCGATGTATTGGGATTTCTTCTCAATGAGAAGTTCGGTGACCGGGTTATTCTACAACCATACATTCTAAATGAAAGGAATCATGTTCACGGTATGTTTTATTTATTGTTCAATCATTCCAAATGTAATGGTACCAGATTCCCGCAAAAAAAGCATTAAAATCATCAAAAGCCGTAAAAAAATATCAGAACTCGTCAAAACCGGCAAAAACCATTATAATTATGGTTACCGCTGTTTGAGTTTTTGGCGAAATCTGCATAGTACCACAATAGAAACTATAGAAACCCTATACTTCCAGATAGAAACTTTATCCCAAAAATTCGCGGCAAAGCCAAACAAAAACAATGTGAGTATTTTTTTAAATTTTGCTATTCTCTAAATTTAGATCGACGTGATCGCCGTATACAACCCTGAAGCTCTTAAAGACGCAGAAATAATTATTCCATCACTGGATGGAAATAGTGGGTTTTTTGTGTTTCGAAAGCTTTGAATTTGTATTAAATCTTTTAACAGGAGACATCAACGTCGCCCAAATATTTTTGGAAATTCCGTTCATGAAGGCAGCTCTGAAGCATGTGATAAATACTACTGTCAACAGATTTGTCGATAAGGTATCTTACAATTATTTAAAGTTGCAAAAAATATCTTCAGACAATTCCCAATAACGATCGTGTGAATTATTCAACATCGTTTAAGCCAACGCCGCCGCACGCAACGCTTCCAGTTCGGTTTGTCAACACAGCGATTGGTATGCTCAAATAGCGCGAAAAATGTTTAAAATATGTTTAAATTAATTTCAGCTGTTTTACAAAAGACGGTTACCATCGCTGGAATGGCTGACGAAACGGCGAATTCTACAATCTCCTATTTGGTACACGGTCATATGACCTATCTCCTGTGAGTTTTCACTTTTTTAGTGGGCCTATGCAGATTTTGAAAAGAAACGCAGTAAAAACCTTTTAAAGAAACTCGACAACATTATAAAGATTCGGCTAAACTAGTCTTAATCAGATTTTTCGCGTTTTTCTCCAAAATCTGCACATGCCGAAGACTGCCTCATGATTAATCATTCAAATGAACTTAATTCAGAAACAATTCACGATCGAAAGCGCGAGCAGTGGAAAAAAATGGTTGATGCGCCAACCAAAATTAATTAATTTATTCCTTTTTCTTTTTCATTTTTTTGTCTTTCATATTTTTTTTTTTAAATAAACAGGTATAGAAATCTTTACATCATATAAAAACGTTAAAATGCCAAACGAGTAGTGTAAAGTGAAATGGTATACGAAAAAAATCTCAATCGAATACGAAAAAATCTCAATCGAATACGAAAAAATCCCAGTCGAATACGAAAAAATCCCAATCGAATACGAAGAAATCGTTACCGTATATGAAGAATTATAGTCGTATACGAAGAAATCACAATCATATACGAAGAATTATAATCGTATACGAAGAAATGCCAATCGTATATTAAGAAATCCCAATCGTATTTGGCCGCGTTTGAAGAGCGATATCAGCGTATACGATTGAGCTTTCTTCGTATACGACTCGGAATCATTTACCAGAGTTTCGGAAAAATTGAAATTTTTTCGATAAAAAATTTAAAATCTCAAATAAATTTCGCAAACGTTGGAAATTTTTGCGGAAATCTCAACAAATCAAATCGATTTTGGAGAAAAATTAAAATTTTTTCGCTCAAAACGAAATTTCCGATCGAAATTCTCAAATTTTGTGAGCTTTCTCTTTTTTTCTTTTCAACACTTTTGAAAATATCGTGAAAATTCGAAGAATTTCGGTGAAAACTTGATTTTGAAACCGGTTTTTTTTTTCGTAAGAGAGAGATTTTGCCGAAAAATCATCAAATTTCGCCAACATAATGAGAAATTCCGCAAATTTTCGACGTGAAATTGTCGATTTTTGAAAAATCCTCACATTTTTACCGAAAAAATCATACATTTCCCATCGTTTTTCGTCAGCAACCATGTCAGGCAGCATTTTGATGGATTTATGAGCGACGAAATCGACGAAATTTCGACAAGACTCGTAAATTTTCAATGAAAAATGGGATTTTGGAGTAGAATTTCAAAAAAAAAGTGCGGAAATTCCGCAAAAATTACATATTCAATTAATTCCTCACTTTTCATTTAAAATTATTTTAATTTTTTCAAATTCGTGGAAGGAATCTCATTTTTTCTTAAAAAATTTTCATATTATACTAAAACTTTACTGAAATTTGGCTCCAAATTCAACTTTTAGATTTTCCCAAAAAGAACAAATCTAAATGCTTTTTTTCTTTTTTTTTATTTTATTCAAATATGCGAAATTTCGAATGATTCTTCTAGAAATCATCAATTCACGTAGAAAAAAAAATAAATTTGGTCGAAAAATTCAAAATTCCCATCATTTTTTTTTAACAAATCAAATTTTTTGTGTGCATTCTTTAAAATTTTTGATTTTCAAAGTCATGCATTCTCAAGGACGGACGAATTTTCGGGCGTGCGATTGACGGATCATTTGAATGGCCGCCTTTGGGTCTCATATCGAAAAAGAAACCCGCTAGGTACAATTTTTGCATTTTTCAAACTAGCACAATGCAAAAGAGCATCATTTTTATGAATTTTAAGTATTTCAGATCAAATTGACCTTGCTCGATAGCAGGGACCATTTAAATTCAAATTTCATGAGAACAATTAATTTTTTTTGGATTTTTGAAAAAAATGTGTGTAATTTTGCGTGCGCGTGAATGCACCCATTTTCGTCGCTTTTTTATCCTCATCAAAATGTTTTCAAATATTGGGACCACGAATTAATGAAGCGAATGCATTGCTTATATCCCTAGACAGTGTTCAATTTCCTGAATCGGAATTTCGTATACGTCGAGTCTGCGTCTCAAAAATTGCACTTTTTATTTCTCGAAATTAATTAGGCGCCTTCCTGAATTTTTAATGAAATTGAGGCCGAAACAAAGTTGTTGTCGATTCTTCCAATTTTTGACAACTAATTGGTAAGAATTCGAAGCAGAAAATGAGGGATTTCGAATTTTCTAATAGATTTTTTTCGAGTTTTTCTTTGAAAACTCTTCTAAATTACTACCAAATTGAACGATTTTTTGTTTTTTTTTTTGAGAAATTTTAAAAATTTGCTTTACAATCAAACATTTCGATGATTTGATGAGAAACGCAGAAATAGTGTTGACAAAATTTCAAATAAAAATTGAAACATTTCGATTTTTGAAGCAAACATTAACGAGCTTGAAAAAAAAACCCCGAAAAATTCCAGGAGAAACGTATCAGCGAGAAAAAGTTGAAAATTCGCAAAAATTTTTTGGAGAAATCGGTAAAAATCTAAAAATTGTCAATTTTTATCGAAAAATTATCATGAAATTAGTCGCAAATTCAGTTTTTTTTTTTCACAAACTCTGGTAACTCAAAACCAATCGGATTCGACAAAATTCGGCTCTAGAATTAACCTTATCCGATTGGAAATTCTACGGATAAGATTGTAAAATTGTCGTATCCGATTCAAATTGAAATATTAAAACAAAACGGATTCGAAGAAAATCTAATCGGATACGACAAATTACCAATCGGATACGAAAAAACCCAAAAAACCAATCAGATACGACAATTTTCCAATCTTATTCGTAGAATTACCAATCGGATAAGGTTGATTTCGAAGCCGAATTTTGTCGGATACGATTGGTTTTGATTTACCAGAGAAAAAATTTTTTCAATTCAAAATCTCACCAAATTGTCTAGTTGTGCGGTGTCGGCTGCGTCGTCTGCAAATAAAAAAATATAATAATAATAACGAAAAATATGGGAAATTTTTGTTTCGAGTGACAAAAAAAAATCGAAAGAGACACCTTGTGCAGTAATAACAAGCAGAAAATATTGGCGACTCGCGGTAAACATCACGTTTCTCAATTGTGCGAAAAACGCGATGCGTTTGAATCTTTTCTGTTTTTTTTTGCGCACAACCGCAATCGCCAACTTTTCACGTATTATCGCGCACATCACACACAATTATATCGAGAAAAAAAAAACAAACACCCCAAAAAAAGAAGACGAACAACGGCGGCCAATTGAAAATCAATAACGAATCGTTATCAGTTTCGAAACCCTTACTGCCACCGGACACCAATTATCTCGTTTGATCTTTAAACAACACGGAAAAAATGCGCAAAAACAAAAAAAATAAAATAAAATTCGAAAATTGGAGTGTGTGTGCAACAATGCGTCTCGGTGATTGCGGATTTTGATTACAGTATCCAAAAATATTTTATTTTTCTTTTTTTTGGGAAGAAAGAGACCAGAAATATTCTAAATTAGAAATCATTGCAAATTTTTCGAAACAAATAAATAAAATAGAAAAAAACCCACAAATTTCTTAATTTAAAAAAAAAAACAACGCAAATTTTGAGCAGAAAATTTTTAAACAAAAAATGACGCCAAAAAAGCAAAAAAGGTTTTATCAAAATTTTCAACCAAAAAAAAATAAATAATATTGTAAATTTGGTCTCTCGCCAGTTTCTGAAATAAATCTGAAACACTACAATCGAGTGTTTGCAGACTTCACACAATTACAGTACACCTATATGATGTCATAGCAATTTCAGCAAAATTTCATATTTTCAGACAAAAAACGTATTTTTTCAACCCGGGTCAACAAAAAACAACAAAACAACAATGAAAAAGAAAAAAACCATAATTTCGAAAAAAAAACCGAATTAATGAGTAACAAGGGCTCGTTTCTTCTCCAATTCCTGCTCTTTGAACATTCGCTGCTCTTTTCGAACCGTCAATTCAAATAACTCTTCAACGAAAATCTCTCTGAAATTTCGAAAATCCTTCATTTTGTGCTCCCATTTTCAATCTATTTGAAACGCTCGCAAATTGTCGTCAAATTAAATGCATTGTCCGCAAAAACACTGATCGTGGTGGTGTTTTCTTTTCGTTTCATTCCACAATAGAATTCGGATTTTTTTTAAGCATTTCAAATATATTTCAATAGGCGGTTTCAAACAAAAAAAAAACGGCTATCCGAATTGATCGCTGCGAGACCCAAAACAAAAGATGTGCGCGTGCGCCTTTAATATTTCCATTTTTTTTACCTCCAACTTTTTGATATTCGAATATTCAGAAATTGTGAAAAAAATGCAATTCAATCAAAAAAACTAAAAAACAAAATCGATTAAAGGCTCATAATGCGTAAAATGATATGGGTCTCGCAGCGAAAGACTCTTGTAGCCACTAAATTTTTCAATCAATATTGCAATTTTTTTCATTTTTTTTTAATTTTTCAATTTGCCGTTTCAAAAATTCTTCAAAATTCGATCAGACAACAACCACAAAACAATTTTTGTTTGAGCATTTTGGTGTGAAGTCGAAACGACCAACCTATAAATGGGAATGAGCTTGTGAAGAAGGTGCAAATGGTCGAATCGGACTCGAAGCATGTCCATCGCGACACCGACGCGCTTCTCGTCGAGATATTCCGGCAACACCGGCACTTTCGGATAGCGCGCGCTGAAATGCGTCAGAATCACGTGTCGCGCGCTCATTTTCTGCCCGACGTCGACCGCCTGGCCCATTGTCGAATGGCGTTTTTTGAGCGCATCCGCCTGCAATCAGAAATTTCGAATCGCTTTTAGTCTAATCAACGCAATTATCCCTAATTAACGCAAATCAAACACAGAAACAAAAAACGCATTGAGCACTCATTTTAGTTTTCATTTTAATTACCCATAATTATCGCTAACACAATACAAAAATGCAAATCGCAAATTCGCTCAAAATTTCTGTTTTTTTTTTTTGCTCGTGAAAATCGCGGGAAAATCTCAAAAATTTGCGCAAAACAAAAAAAAATGATTTGATCTACCTCGTGTCCATCTTCGAATGTGGCCTCGTGAACGAGCAAATCCGCATTTTTGCCCTCGTCGCACAGCAAATCGCACGGTTTCGTGTCGCCGGAAAACACGAGCCGTTTTCCGGCGACACCCAACACGTAGCCGTTCGCCATTCGGGTGTGATGAACCTGAACAATTCAATTGGTTCATTTCAAATAAAAAATATTCTCAAAATCAACTATTTTTTTGCTCAAAAATGGAAAAATTACTGAAAAAAAACATGAATATTCCCGAATTTTTTTTCGCAAAATTCACAATTTCTTCAAAAATTCAAGTTTTCCTATTGAAAATTTCCCAAAAAAATTAATTAAAAATTTTCATCTTTATAATTTTTTCTGCTAATTTTCATTGAAAAATTGTGGTGTTTCTTTGTTTTCAAAATTTTGCTCAATTTTTGGCACAAATTTGCCCTAAATTGCATTCGAAAAATTCGAATTCATGGTCTCGAATGATTTTTATTTCGATATAATCATTTTTCTCAACGGGATTTTATTTTTCTTTTTTATTTTATTTCTTTTTTTTTAATTCTATGGTCAATGTTTAAATTAATTTTTCTTATCTTTTTTTTTCTTAATTTTCTCGAAAATTTTTTTGTTGCCTATTCAAAAAAAATTGGCACGAGTTGTGCTGCGCCTTTAAACCATTATTTTCACCAGCCCGTAAATCTACACCATTTATGCTTGCGCCAAACCCTAAAGCGCAATCCAAAAAAACATTGAAGCCACAACGAACGAACCTGTACTGCTTTGAGCTCGGTGAGCCCATATTTGGTCATATCATGCGATATCTGCGCGAGGATATTTCGCGCCGGCGGCAAATGCGGACTCGGCAATCTCGGCCGTTTGCTAGCTGATGCTCCGTTGGGACTCGACGGCGGCGTGATCGGATGGCGCGAGATGTCGACGAGCTCGATGAGCGATTCGATGTTCTCGAAGCATATCGAGTACGTCTTCAACGGCTTCATCACATTTCGATTGCACACCAATATCAGCGGTTTGTATGGGAGTCCTGCAACGAAAAAAAAAAACATAAAACAACAATTTCCGGCTAAATCGGTCGGTTTTTATGGAATTTTCCCAAAAATGTTTGAAATTTTCGTAAATCAATATCAGAAATATTCAATTTCAGTCTTTTCGGCTTCAAAAATTCGTATTCCAAGCTCAAATCGTGCAATTTTGTGTCGAAAATTGAAAAATCTGCTCTCAATTTTGACATTTAGGGTTCAAAATTCAAAAAAAGAAATCGAGAAATGAGAAAATTTCTCAACTCTCTTTCTCTCTCACCCAATTCCTCAAAAGCTTCTTTCCTTCGATAAATAATCGTATAAAGCCCGTTCATGTGATCCTGATGAGCATGAGTAATCATGACACAGTGCAAATTCGTCAACATCTGCAAAAAATTTTTCTTCAATCCTGTCTCATGACCATTTTTGGGCTATTTTAACACAAAATCATCATCTTTGTTTTTCAAAAATTGTCCAAAAAGTAAATTTCAAGGTGAATTTTTGAAATTATCATTTTAAAAATTAAGACTAAATTCTATTTCAGCACCTTTATTGGAATTTTTTAAACTCTTTTCCACATTTTACTCATTCAGAATTTAAAAATTTCGGTTTTAATTGCTCCAAATTCAAGTTCAGCCATTTTCAGACCCAAATTTTGTTCATAAAAGTTCATTGCCGAATATTCTCTGTTTTTTTCAACCAGTGAAGCCGAAAAACTTCCAAAAAAATGTGAAGCTTCGAATTATACCAAAAAATTGCCAATTTTCTCGGTTTTTGCCAAAAATTCGAGTTTTCAGTTTCAAAAATTATATTTCAATTTCACAAAATTTGCATCATATTTAATATAAAGTGAATTAACTTGCAATTAACAAAAAAATAATTATAATTACACATTTTTTCTTTTAAAAAATATATGTCATGAAGATCATTATTACATTAATAGTGGTCCTTCTGAAAATTTTTGGTGGTTCGGTGGGACCGAAAAAATCGAAGAATTAAAAAAAAAACCCACAAGACCGGCATAAATTCGAATTTTTTGATTTTTTTTTTCAATTTAATATAATTCTGTAAAAAATTGTGACAAAAAATTGAGCAAAATTTATAAAAAAAAAGACACCACAATTTTTCAATGAAAATTAGCAAAAAAAAAAGTGTTCAAATTAATTTTTTCGTTCAAAAAGCCCCAGTTTTGTGCTGAAATCATGCCAAAAAAACCAATCAAAAAATTGCCAATTTTCGAAAAAAGAAGAATTCTCACATTTTTGCATTGTTCCTCTCCAAATATGGCCCTCATTTGCCCGTAGGTTCCTTCGCCAACATCCAAAAGAAACGCGCTTTGTTTCGACGCTTCGATCAAATAGCCCGTCACATTTCGGTATTTCGATGGTACCGCTGACGAGGTCCCAAGGAATGTTACAATCGGATATTCGCACGTCGGCTCCACGAGCGATTGCTCTGCAAATTGGTCATTAATAATCACAAAATTGTCACAAAAAACCGAAATTTCTCAAAAATCGTTTCAAATTTCAGCTTAAAGAGCAAAAAATGGGATAATTTTCCGAAAAAAAACTCTCAATTTTTTAATTTCTCTGGGAATAAATGAACAATTTTGAAATTTTCGCCTAATTTTCAGAATTTCAGAACGATAAAAATCTAAATTCAAAATTCCACCGCTTGAAAATCAGTTTAAAACATTTTTTTTTAATTTTCAGCATTTCAGTGCCAAAATTGCCGCAAAAGCGCAAAAACTTTGCAAAATTTCAAAAAATTTTTCCAAACTATGCCTAAATTCTTAAATTTTTCCCGGATTTTCAAAATTCCAGCGTTCAATATCGCTAAAAATTCAATTTTTTTCAATTTAAGAAAAGAATATCTCAAAATTTTCCGGAATATTTAGAATTTCCGGACTTCCGTTGGAAAATCACAGTCTCGTTGGAATTTCGAAAACAAAATTTGCTGAAAATCTAAAATGTTTCAAAATTTTCGCAATTTCAGCCCACAAAAATCGAATTTTTTGAAATTTTCGAATCAAAAAAAAAGGCGATGAAAATCTCAAAATTTTTCAATTTTTGCATAATCGTTTCTTAAAATCAGAAGAACAAAATTGAAAATTGAATACCATTCTGAAAATCGCCAATCAATTTTTGAGCGCTCTCGCTGAAATTCATCTCGACATCCCTCAAATCCATTATGATGGGCTCTTCTTGAAAATAAGCGGGTCGCCTCATCCAGAATCGTTGAAGCGGCGCGACGCGCACGAATCGCCCATCATCGACGCTCAATTCGTCGTTCTGTGCGACGAGTCCGCTCCATTCGAGCGGATGAAGGTTGGGAAACAGTCGCGGCGCGATGTGATTCAACAATTTCGTGTGCTTGTAGACGCTCTCGACCGACGGAATCCACGGATTCGTCTCGTTCACCAGCAAATGTCGCGTTTTTCGCTTCGACACCTCGTTTCCGGCGTCGATCGCCGAGAGAAGCTTCTTGTACGATTCGCTCGATGTCACTTTGTCGCTGCTCAGATGGACGAACTGAAACCAAAAAAAAATATTTTTGAAACAAAATAGGCGAATGGAAAAAATCAAGAAATTTTTTCGTAAAAAAAATGAAATTTGCTCAATTTTTGTGAAAAATCGAGAAATTCGCTTTTTTTTTGATAATTTTCTCTTCGAAATTCAAATATTTATAAATTTTTCTTTAAAAAACTGAAATTCGCTCAATTTTGACTATAAAAGAGTCAACTGAATGGCAAAAAAGTTCAGAATTTTTCATATTTTTCTCTTTGAAATTTTTTCGTTTTTTTCAAAATCAGTTGTTGATGAAAAAAAAATTCGCAGAATCCCGGAAATTTAAAAAATTTAACAATTTTTCAAATTTTTCTTTTTTTTTTCCACAAATAAATGTGAATTTCAGACAATTTTAGCCAAAAAAAAGTCGGCAAAATTCGAGAAATTCGAAATTTTTGAACAATTTTTCTTTCAAAGTTCTAACAATTTTTCGTTTTCTGAAATTTTTCTCGAATCTTCTGTGTATTCTCGTTTCAAAATTCAAATATTTATTGATTTCCCATTATTTTTCGACGGAAAAAATCGAGAAATATTTTCGTTGAAAACCAAAACTCACATAATCCAAATGTTTTTCGCCGCTCAGAATCGCCTGAATTGCGGTTGATTCGAGCAAAGCCTTCGCGTGCTCCTCGCTATCGCATTCAGCCACCAGCACAATCGGCAATTCGGTTCCGGTTTGAGCGTCCGACAGAATCTCGCCGGGTTCGATGGTCCGCCCATCGGGCAACGTCACCGTTTCACCCATTTTCAGCTTCCCAATCAATGGGCCTTTCGGCACCTTTTTCTCCATCAATTTCAGCGGATCGACTCGACGAGGCGGCGGCTTCAATTCCACCAAAAATGCGACGTCGACTTCGGAATTCTGAAATTTTTGCAAAAAAACCATTCTTGCAAATCCCAATAAAAAAAATATCAAAATTTTTGGATCGCGAAAAGGTGTCCAATTTAAAGGAGCATCATCCACGAAAAAGTCGTCTCATCGAATTCGCGTCAAGACCCAAAAATTTAAAGGCGCCTACATACCCGCTTCATTCGCCCGTCGCTTCGTCGCCCATTCTTCTCCTTCTGCATATCCAAAGGCGGACTCAGCGGAATATACGAGACCTTGACACCGGCATCCTCATAGCTCTCCATCGTGTACGGTCGTTCTTCAACCTGCAAAAAATAAGAAAACAAATATTGAGCACAGGAGGCGAAATTTCGGCGAGTTCGTCACCTGCGATGGATATTTGCAACTACCGTAGTCCGAGTCTTGAAACGGTCGAATGCACTCGAGAAAATGTTTGACGTTCATCGCGCCGTGCAGTCGCGTCGTCATCGCGCTCGATTCTTTCGCGAGCAGAATCGACGAGATTCCAGCAATGTTGTCCCATGTTGCTGAAAAACTTTTTTCTGTTTTTCAATTACCAAATAAAGGCGAGTTTCGATGTATTCAATTTTGAATTTTTTTTTGTGATTTGAAGATACTAATATGCAAAAATCGAAAATTTTGATATTTTCATCGCCTTTTCTGATTCGAAAATTTCAAAAAAATGCGATTTTGAGGGCTGAAATTGCGAAAATCTTGAAAAAGTTTAGATTTTCAGCAAATTTTCTTATAAGAATTTCAACAAAAATTCGATTTTCCAACGGGACACTAATGGACCTATTCATGCAATGAAAAAAAAAAACAATTTTTTTATTTGAATTCCCTATGCACGCACGTCGAAAATTACAAAAAATCGACACGATATAACGTAATTCTCCACTATTTATTTTCAAAGGCGCATGAAAAAAGTTGCGCAGGTCACGTCGCGAAGTCGGTACTGTAATTATCATTCTATGTGCTATTTTTCCGTATTTGCGAAAACATTGAAGATTAGAGTAACAGAAAATGAGGAACAGATAGGAACGAGTAAAATCAATTATTATTGGTATAATTACTCCTAATTCGGCAATATTTGTCTACTTTTCGTCATTTAGATGCCAATTATTATGAAAAATCGTGATATTTGTGTTAATTTGATGCAGATTCGCTCGATGACGCTTCTGATGAACCTTCAGCGTTTATTAAATAAAATACTTCTACAGATTTCCAAAAAAAAAAACGTTTAAAACGCTCAAAGAATAAAAAAATTCGAAAAATAACAGTCATTAAAAAAATACAGTACCGACTTCGCGACGTGACCCGGCGCAATTTTTCGCATGCGCCTTTAAAAATAAATAGCGGAAAATTACGATATATCGCGTCAATTTTTTGTATTTTTTGACGTGCGTGCATAGGGAATTGAAATGAGAAAAATTGTTTTTTTTTATTTTTTTCATTGCATGAATAGGTCCATAAAATTCTAGTGTGTTCGATGTGTTTCATTTTTTTTTTTCGATTTTTCGTTTCATTAATCAAATTTAGGGCAAAAATTTCACCGAAAATTCATATTTTCAGCAAATTTTTATTAACACAAAAGCATCGTTCAAAAAAAAAGCACCTTAAAATCGTTAAAGAATTCCCCGCATCGATTATTGAAATCCCATTAATTTTCTCATAAATTCCATATAAATTTTGCAATTCACTGATGAATTGGGAAAAAATCCATTTTTCAAACCGCACCCGGCCCAAAAAGGAAAAATCAAAATCAGCAGAGTTTACCAGCGGTAACGAAGATGTCGACAATGTTCGAAGCCCGCAATCTGAGCTGCCACATGAATCGGCACGCGTTCTCCGGACAATTGAACATGTAGGTTTTGAGCGGCGTTCGGATCACAACGCACGCCCTTAAAAGGCCGGTGGCGTTGCCGAGAATCTCAATCGACACTTGATTCGGAATGTTGACGATCGAGTTCGCCGCCGGCTCCATCGCCGCTTTCTGCTTCTTCTGAACCGACGCCATCGATTGTCGAAGGTTGCCGATCGATGCGCTGATCTCGCGCGCTCTGAAATTTCCCGCAATTATTGCCTTTTAGGGTCAATAAAGAAAAAAATGAGCTTTTTAAAACATATTTTCTCTAATTAAAATTAATTTCGGCAGAAAAACGGTCTCGCCACGACTGTGCGATTTTAACCTATACATTTTTAGCCCCCAGAAAACAAATCTCAAAGAAATTCTCTCAAATTTCCTTAATTTCGAGGAAAAACGAAAAAATTAAACGGGTCTCGCGGCGAAAAAAAAAACATTCCAATGTTTTTTGATAAAAACTTGTTTTGAAGGGTTTTTTTTAATAAAAAATTTTCAAAATTCACCAATTTTATGAAATCAAAAAAATTTGCCAAAACCATTTCGCATCATTCGATTTTTGGTGAATTGGGAGAAAAAAAATTGAAATTTGCAAAAAATCGCAATTTTCTCGAAATTTTGACATTTTTGAGGAGAAAAAAAAATGAAATCGGCGAAAATGAGCAAAAATGCAAAATTTCAGCCAAAAAATGCCTACTTGAAATGCGAAGCCGAGTGTTTCTTCAAAATTCGCCGATTGCGCTCGATTCTCTGCTTGATGCTCTCCAATAAATCCTCGTCGATGTGCTCGGCGGACGATGACGAAAATACGCGAAAATTCGACCAAGTTCTGCAAAAAAAAAACCTACTGAAATTGAAAAAAATTGCGGGAATTGTGCAATATTTCGACATTTTTAAGGGCAATTCAAATAAAATAGATCATTTTTCTAGGAAAATCGAGTAATTTGAATCGAAATTTCAAAAAATGACGTAAATTTAAAATTGTTATCCGTTCTTATTGCAATTAAATTTTCCCCAAAACAAAACCTATTGGTTATATGGGGTCTTTTGAGTGTATTTCCAAAATCTGCATGTCATCATAGCCATTTTTGGCAAATTTTCGATAAAAATCACAAAAATTGGCAATATAGAAAAAACCCCAAAAAAATTATGATTTTCAGTTTCAAATGCGCTTTTTTTATTCAAACATTGTTGAAAACTTCCAATGCCGCAGTGAAAGCATCTTTTGGTGATTGTAGATTTACGGGAATGCGCCTTTAGAACTGGTCTCACAACGAGAATAAAACGGTGTTGGTCAAAAACTCCAAAAATTCTTTTGGGTTTTTCAATAGTCATTCAAAAAAAATATTTTTTATCCAATTTTTCAAGTTTTTCGAGTTAGCAAATTTCGATTTTCAAAAATGCAATTTTTGTCGCCAAAATTTTCAAACATTTATGGCATTCATTTTTTGGCGAAAATTCAATGATTTGAGCGAATTTTACTTTAAAATTTTCATATTTCGGCATTAATTTGAAAAAAAAAGATCAATTTTTCGATAATTTGTCAAAAATTTGTTATTTTCAGAAACAAAAATGAACTCGACATTTTTCGATTTCTCGTTTGAAAAATCCCGAAAAAATTGTCTAATTTTATTCGAAAGCTTTCAAGTTCTGAAATTTTCGAAAATTTGTTCTCAAATTATAGTTTTTTTAAGCATTTCAGTGCAAATTTGTGAGGATCACAGAAAAAAATCAAATTTTGTTTAAAAATTGCAATGTTTGTGAATTTCCGCCCAAAACAAATTTGAATTTTCAATTTTAAAATGAAATTCGATGAGAAAAATCGCATTTCCTATCAAAATATGCCCATTTTTGGTGTTTCTGTGGAAATTGTCAACTCCGGAAACGTCGAGATTCTTACACAACTCACAAGAACCGCCGATATGATGCCAATCCGCGCATTCAACGGCTAAAATTTGAGAAATAATTCCACAAAAACGCCGAATTCGCTTCAAATATTTTCGTGAATTTTCAACATTTTCACACAAAACGCTTTCAAAATTCTCAATTGTTTTATTAGAAAATTATATTTGCTTTTTTTCGTCATTTTTTAACAACACAGTGACAGAAGACAAAGAAGAAGAAGGAGGAGGATCGTGTGGGGACCATAAATGGTGGGAGAATTCAACAACAATTATGAGAGGGGGACAACAAATAAATGAGAGCAAGAGAGTTCTACCTAGCAAAAACAACGCATTCTAGCCTAGATTTAAAAAAAAATAATGGAAGCGAAATCAAAAATGAAAATTTTTAAGAATTTCTCAATGGATAAATCACCGATAAAGCCGTAGTGACAACAAAACATTGAAGGGGGAATGGATGGAATTGTTTAGGAGAGATTCGGCAGGCCGGTCGGGAGACCGAATGGCCGCGTGTTGTCGATTCCCGGCTCCGTTTGGCTCTTTTGTCCCAAACTGCGCGGGTCTTCCAATGCTTCTGGCTGAAAATCGACATTTGTCGGCTTTTGGAAACGATTTTTGTTTAAAAATGAGGCCAAATAATTTTTTCGAACAGAAAAATTGCAAAAATAGACGGCATAATCTTGTAACCGCGTGAATTTTGGACAACTACAAAATTAATGATGCTTTTGAAATGCAATCTTAAGAAATTATTTTTCTGGAATTTCTGAAAAATATCGTAAACCATGCATATATTATAGGTTTCTTGGAAAATATTTTTCCAAAATTTTGAATTAAAAAAGAGAAATTTGGATTTCTTTATTTTTAAATTGTTTTGCATTGGCCCTTTGACACGTTCCGAAACAAAATTCCATGAAATGCTTACCGGCGGTGCTGTGGGGTCCATCATCGAGCCCATCCAGCGCGTCGTCACCAAACCGACACCCTCAATCATTGCGAGAATCACTGATCCCAGAATCGCACTGCCCGCCATCACTTTGGGTCCCGAGCGGATAGCAAGAAGCGCGCCGGTCAATCCGCCGGACGCGATCGAATTAAGCGGATCCTCCTTCTTGCGAATCGCCACCAGACAACAATCAATTGTGCTGAACATTCCACCCCACGCGGCGAATTGCACTCCGGTCAATGTGCTTCGCATTCGGACTTCGCGCAACATACCAACCTAAAAAATTGCCAATATATTTTTCAATTTTTTCAACACTTCTACCCTACCAGCTTCTGGCCTTTTGCCGCATTCTTATAACCGCTGAAAGACTGGAAAATTGAGCCTCCGACGAGTCCCATGGCGAATGCCGAGCCAATATCATCTCCAATACGAAACGGACTGAAAATTGACAATGTCTCCTAAAATCGCATAGATTCCTACCATGGCTCCCTGGTGTACTCTTCCATCGTTTATTAAAATACCCTGGAATTAAAGAATATTTCGGAATAATCGAAAAATCACAGTTTTGAACAGATTGCGAGAGAAATCGAAAATTTCGTGCCAATAATGAAATGCACTAAAAACGCGCCATCATGCAATTTTGCGCGGAATGCGTCAACCATCTAGCACTGGCGCATTTTTTGATTATATGTCAGTGTCAATTAACCGGCGTGTTTTACGCTTGTTTCGGGTGAAAACGCGTTTCCTTATAAGGAGGTGTCATATTAATTTTCAATGAGCAGCGATTATCCAACATTCGATGGCGGGTTTGCACGTAAAAAACGTAATCAGGTGCACAAAATGCAGAAAACGTATGGAAATGGAACAAGGTAAATTATAATAATTTTTTGCAAAAACAATAATATTAAACTTTCAGCAGAGAAGGTGAGAGTATCTCGAAGTCATCATCCTCTGAACCATCGTCGTCGTCATCGCAAAATGATGTCGAGTAAGTGCCTAATCCGTCGGTCATAATCCAGAAATGCTAAAAATAGCTTTATTTCAGCCTCGACGAAATTCCGGATCGCGATGAGCTCGTTATAGGGACCACTGAGGGCAAAGTATCCGAAGAAGATATGAAACGATTGAAGAAGGAAACCGCGCATATAAGCTTCTCAACGGTAAAATTTGAAATTTTTGATTTTTGAAAAAAAAGAGCCCTTTTTTAGATTCTCCACATTTTACATGATAATGATTATGACGTTGAGAAGACAATCAACATGGCGAAGGATCTTCTGGAGCCGGAGACGCTCTCGAAATCGCAGAAGGCCTTATTCGCCTCGTCGTGGCAGCTAATGAAGGAGAGGGGCAATAAAAATCAGCCGGAGCATTTTCGAAAGCTTCTATGGATGAGGGATATGGTAATTTTTGGACAGTTTTTTTTGGTAAACTTTTCGAAATTTTTGCAGTGCCCACAAGAGGATCAGAAGATTCTAGTCGATTATTACTACAAAACTAAGCGTCGCTCAAATCTGAAAGACAGTGAACGGTTCCAAACCCAAATTTAAATTAATAACACCTCTTTCTTTCTTTTTTTTGAAAAAAAATTTATTTTTATAGTCGTTCATGCAAATAATGAGACAATTTCGAGAAATATGAGAGTTTGTAGCATCGATATTGAGCAATTTGCCGAGCTTTTGATAAATGGATAGAAGAAATCATAGGGAAGTCGTAGGTCGATATAAGGAAGTGAGGCGAACGTCGATATCGGCTTCGGTATGATTTCAGTGAATTTTATGGTGATTGGCAGTTTTAGCTTGTCGCCAGGATTATACACAATCTGAAAACATGTTATTTATTTTAATTATTAAAGCAAGTTATGCGCCATAAGACCTCTAGCTCGAGTTTCAGAGATTTCAAGAGTTTTTGTTTGGCTCACAAATCGAGCTTGAAAATTCATGCTGGAAGATACAGTCAGAAGAATTTTTTGTGATTCTAAATTGCCACAAGACCTCACTCATTTTTGAATCAATTATTTCTTTGTAATTTTCCTTAAAGAGACACGTGCACTTTTTGAAGTACAGTCTTGATAATTTTTTTCAAAGTACTTTGAGCCCCTTTCCAAAGAAAAAGACGTAAAGTAATCTTCGCAAGATCCGTGTTATGCTCCTTTAAATTCTGGCGTTTCTAAAAGTGTGATTCGGGTCTCGCCACGACCCCCGCCCCTTTCGATTTTTGTCTTATTAGACTCCTTACATAGTCTAGGCTTAATTGTACACTGGCCGCCACAATCAACTCGCGGTATTCCCTGGTGGTGCCTTGCCGCGAGACGTAGACTTCGAAGAGCGCGGCGACCGGCAGCCGGCAGGCGCCGCTCGACGGCGCCTTCTCGTCCCACGTCGTGTTGACGCGATGCACGAGCGCCGCTTCCGAATCGTCGGTGGGCGCCGAGAGAATCTCGCGCGGAAACAGATTCGCGTAGAACGCACGCGACGCCGATTTCGCGTGCTCGCAGCTCGTCGTCGCCAACTCGCAAACCGTCGACACGAATCGCTTGAATTTCACCGTTTCCAATTTCGAGCCGCGCGAATTGCATTCGGAAAGCGATGGGATTACCAGAGGCATCGCGACGATTCCTGCAAATGCTACTTTTTTTCTTCAACTTCAACGCGATTTGATTTAAAGGCGCATTCCTCCTCTCGAAGCTAAAATCAATATAAATTTGAAGAAAAAAAAATTCCAGAATGAGGAAGCATTAATTAATAATTGCATGAACCTTTAATATTTTCGAAATGAAAATTACTGGAAATTATATTGCTGAATAATTGAATTTTCGCATGCGCCTTTAAAATACCATTTGCAGAAAATGAAAAAAGATTTCATTCAAAAAATCGATTCCTTCTCATATTCAGAAAACCCAAAATCGATTTATGTTCCATACGAGACCCAAGGCGGCGATTCAAAATGATACATGTATGTCTTCATCAAAATAATTTCGTGTCGTTGGAAAAATTCGAAGTTCATTTAAAAGGCGCATCTCAAGCTCACCATTGACCGCAAAAATCGGCTCGCCATCGCGATATTGCGCCAATAGCGATTCATTGGCGATGGGCGGTCGCCATTCGACAAATTCCACACGAAATTGCCGCTCGTACGCGTCGCCGCCGATCGTCGAATATTCGACGCTCAATTCGACGCCGATCACATTCGTTCGATTTTGGCGAATCTCGAGAACAATCTTCAATATTTCAATTTCGTCGATTTATACGTGACGCGCCTTCCTTATATGGTCTCTCCGCGAATCAATGCCTAGTATTTTTCTTTGAATTTCCAATTTGAAATAACCTAGTTTTTTTCCGCGCGAGACCACAGCTAAAGGCGCATGCATCAACAAAAAAAATTACCAGCTTCGGCGCTCCGATGCACGCGCTTCCATTCCATTTCGGTTGCACCAGTGGCGTGTGCACCACATATGGAATATTGGTGCCATTCCATACGAGCGTCTCGCCAAACATGTCGCCAACGCCAAGCGATTCGCACTTCGTCAATTGGGTCTTGCAGCGAATCGTCAAATTTCTCGACCATTCTTAAATTTGCAGCAACAAAAAAATGATTGCAAAATGAATGTCGGCCACCTATGATTTGCGTTCCGGAGCATTCCGAATTCGACGAAATCGACGCCGGCAAATGAAGCGGCCGAATCCGATCGCCTATTCGAATCTCGACCAATTCTCGCTTCTTCGGAATCTCGACGGAATCGTCGCCAACATTGCGCCTCGCTGAATAATCGTTCCATTGCTCTTCGGTTTGCACAATTTCCAAATGCTCGTATTCGATGGCGTCGTTTTGACGATTCACACAAAACAAATGGCTCGTCGGCAATATTGAATCGATTCGATGGCGAACCACCCAGGGATAGCAAACTTCTGGCTTCTCACACGAAATACAAGAATACAAGAAAAGCGGGAAAAGGCGTCGCATTTGTGAGAGCAGCGTCGTCTTGCGGAGACTCATGAGCTGCGCCGTCGTCATGACAACCACGGTGTAAGGTCCCAAATCTCCTGGTTCAAATTCTTCATTCATGAAAAATATAGCAAAATGAGAACATATCAATATAATAAAAACGGCCTAACTAATGAAAAACAGGTGGAAGCTAGCTAGGCGAGCCATTTAATTAGAAGATGCTTTAGAGTGGCTTGGCGCTCTCGACCTCGATGTACTTGATCAAATCAGCACGCTCGTCAGCCTTCTTCAATCCGGCGAACACCATCTTGGTTCCTGGGATGTACTTCTTTGGGTTCAAAAGGTACTCGAAAAGAGTCTCGCGGGTCCAAACGACGCCCTAAATAACTCAATTTCATCGAATTTCATCAAAAATGATTGAAATGTTACCTTGCTCTTGTTGGCAGCCGAGTAGTCGAATCCTGGAACGGTTCCCGAGGTACGTCCAATCACACCATGAAGGGTTGGTCCGGTCTTGGTGGCGTTCGAGTCAACGACGTGGCACTGCAAACATCTCTGCTTGTACACCTTCTTTCCTTTCTCGTAATCTCCTTCTGGGATAGCGGACATGATGAACCCTGAAATGATGAAATAATTGAACAATTCACCGTTATTTAAAGAAAAAACGAAAGAAGATTGTCAAAAAATTCAAGTACATCGAGAAAAATCTGGGACGAATTCATGAAGAACCGCCGACCAACTACGAGGCCGCCCATGATGCAATAGAGCAGACTAGATCGACATTGGCGAGACACTGAGGTGAGAGACACAGAGACATGCAGTGGAACTCATCGCCACCCTCCGATTGTTTGACGACTGATATTTGTTACAATTGTCTACTGTGTCAAACTAGAATGGATTATTTTAATATTGCCAAGACCGAACAAATTAGAGCGATTACTGTATCATTTGAATTTCCGTCTTGGGTCTCGTATAGCACCTCCTACAAGCAAGTTGTGCTGTATTTAACATTCATTATGTGAAAGCACCAACTTTTTCAAAATTAGTTGTAGTTACATTTATAATCTTTAAAAGAGCGAAATGACGAAGTATAGGCACATTTTATTTTACGGGACCAAATGATTAACACCGCGCGCAATTCAAATTTTCCGAACTCGCACCTACACGACTATAGGAATGTAAAGAAACAACAGAAATGAAGGTGAAGAATCAAAATTGATGATGCAATTCTTAATAAAGGCGCATCAACATATATCTCCGGGTCCCGCAGAAATTTATCACCCACCCTCAATCCATATACAAGGGATTGCATGTGAAAAATGATTTCTATGGAGAATGGAACGGAATAATTTCAATGAACATTGAAATAAAATTAGATAAGGCTAGAAACCTTCAAAGTTCAACAAATATTACAAGCATTTTGATAACATTTTATTGTAACAAATAACAATAATTCGCCATTTAAGCAAAGTGCGTTCTTGGGCGAGCGGTGGTGAAGACGTTGAGGTTTCTTCTCTTGGTGACACGGTGTGGGAGTGGGAAACGGATCTTGGAGTCGTGGAACATCTTGATTCCAGCACGACGGGTTTCGTCGGCCTTGACGGTCTGGACCTTGAGGATGTGGATGCGGTCAGCCTGGGCGCGATGACGAGCTCCCATGTCACGGTAAGCCTGGGTGACGGCTCCAGCGACGGTGGTGTCACGGTACTCGCGGTACATGTTGTGGTGTCCGGTACGGGAATCGTATTTAAGCCAGACTCCGTAGTTCTTGACGGTTCCTGGCTTCTTTTCGAAGACCTAAAGAATCAAATTAATTAATGTTGAATTTATATCGAATTTATTACCTGCTTGACCGAGAGAATCTCTCCGTTGGCCTTCTTCACACGACGAAGCATAGACACGAAGTACCAGAATCGCGACTTGGCGATGATGTGGTTGGAGGCGAAGATTTGCATCTTCCAAATTGGAGTCACTGGCTCCTTTTCAGTCGGGATCTTACGTCCGACGACGATGTATTCCTTCAAAGTCTCTCCAAGAGCCTTAGTTGGCATGTTGAACCCTAAAATAAAGAACGATTGTGTGCTAGAAATAAATGAAAATTAAACGAAGAAATTATTTAGATAATAGAGAAATTTCGGTAAAATAAATAAAATTTCAGTTTAAATGAACAATTTCTAATTTTTCAAAATATGAAGAATATGTAGAAGCAGCAATTTTGTTATAAAACGCTAGTAAAAATACCAAATAGCTAATGCAATTCACTTCCTCAACGTTCTGAAAATTTTTGAAAACGGCAAAATGAAAAGAACTCAAAAATGTGGAAAAAATTGGGAGAAAAGAGATTGGGAAAATAAATTCCTAAATTATGTCGACGCACCGGGTGTATAGAATAGTGCTAATTTCGCAGCGTGTTTCTCCAGTGTGTTTCATACACTCCAATGTAGATTTACGGCGCATTTGTGCAACAGGGCGCATTTGCAATCAATTACAGAATTTTCCAATTTTTAAAAGTAAAAATCTCAAAAATTTATAGATTTTCAAATGTCTCAAACTAGTACGGGTTTTCTATTCCACGCGTTTCGCAGAGCAACACTTGTCCAGCTGCGTAGCTATGCGGCGAATCCAGAAACTCGCCTAATCCATGTCGAAAAACAATTCGACTCAGTTGAGCCGGAAAAACGTGACAAAGAAGCATTCATGGCAGCGGTTGGTAAGTCTCGCCGAATATTTAATAACATCCGATTAATTTTAAGCAATGTTCAAGGAAAAGCGCGGTAGGACGCATGTCGAGTTCATCAACACCGCCCTCAAGTACATAAAGGAGTATGGTGTTCACAAAGATCTCGACACCTATAAAACATTGCTCGACATTTTCCCAAAGGGTAAAATGATTCCGCAAACATCGTGGCAGGTGAGAGGAGTTGCGAGATGGGGGGAAATTTCAATGAAATTCTTTAGAAAATCTTTCTGCATTATCCGATGCAACAAAATTGTTGCGTCAAAGTTCTCGACGAAATGGAGTGGAATGGTGTGCAGCCGGATAAGGAAATCCACGACATCGTTGTGAATGCGTTCGGCGAATGGAATTTCGCGACGAAAAAGGTCAAACGAATGCTCTATTGGATGCCGAAATTGAAGCACTCGAATAAATATTTGGATAGGAGGCATGTTGAAGGCAAATCGTTGTCGCCGGCGGAGTTGGCTGGTGTGGCGTTGAAGATGATGTCGCGCGATCCGGCGTCGACGATCTCGTTGGTGAAGCTGTCCGATTCGAGCTCGGCCGACTACAAATGGCTGGCGATCTCGCAGAGCCCCCATCAGCGGCAGCTCATCGATGAGCTCGACAACGGCGACGAGGTCTTTGTCGATCCGGGTCTCGTTTATGTTCAAGACCACAAGATCCCTTATATCCAGCTAACAGCCAAGAGCAAATTGCCGCCGTTGGACGAATTCAAAACTGAGGAGTTTGAGGAGAATTACACGAATTGGTTTGAGGATTGGAAGAAACGAAGGGCCGAGGCGAAACGAGCGATTCATGAGCAGGATCATGAAACGATTCTTGCGATTGGAGCGATTTATAGGTAGGATTTGATTCGCACTTTTTAAATAGGGAGTTTGAATTCAAAAATCGCCACTTCTCTTCTTTGTTTTTAGAAATGATGATTCAACAGCGCTTCGATGGATCGATGAGCTTCAGAAGACCAATAAGAATCTTGAGAAGTTGAGGATACGATTGAGAATCGATGGAAAACCAATAATCTAGAAATTTACGGGTAATTATTGAATGGAATAAAAGAAATTATGATTATTTTGGAAACAATTCGAATTGAAAAAAATCAGAATGTCAAGGTTTTAGACGCCCAAATATCTGGCTATTTTTGATTTCAAAACATTCTCACCACTGATATCACAAAAGTATGCAAGGACCATTTATGGGACATCGAAAACTACAGAAAAAAACAACGAAAATCAGAATCCCTCAAAGTATTCATATAAAAACCGAAATTGATAAAAAAAAACAATGAAAAAATTCAATTCAACTGACTATAAATAAAAGAAAGGTTAGAATTAATACTCGCATCGTCCGCAAATCCATTTTTCAATAGTTTCTTGATTGTTTCTCCAAGGTCCTGAATGAATAAACGCCAACGGTCCTCATCATTTCGAAGGCGCGGTTTGCAAACCTGTAAGGATATGCGCCTTTAAACTGCATTTATTGATGAAATCGCATCAAATTTTGACCAAAAATTGAATTTTCTGATCATTTTTTTTAATTATTACTGAAAAAATCTAATACAATTAATATGCACCCTTTTTTAATTGATAATTTTTAAAATAGGGGGAATCATATTGGAAAGAAATTTTCGAAAGTTGAGAGACAAAAAATAATCTTTAATTTTGTTTATTCTTCGTAAAAATTCGAATACAGCACGTGCGCCTTTAAACTGAAACTTTGACGAATTTGTGGAAAAAGGAAACATTTAAAAATGCGCGTCCTCAAGTCAAGACAACTTCTTTTCGAAAAATCAAAAATTTCCTTCAAAACCACCATTCTTTTGGCCATTTTCGTCAAATTTTCGCTTCAAAATTCTAAAAATAACAAGAAGAAGTGCAAAAAACAATCACTAAAACCATTGTCATCTGAACAAACCGACAAAGTTCGCACAGTTACTGTATAATGAAAATCAGTGCGAGACCCATTAGGGATTTTCGCGTCGAAACCTAATACATACCGTAATCACCATAGTTAGTATAAGAGAAGCTTTTGGCACGACGAGCGCATTCAACAGCACCGCTTCGGCATACATCCACAAATCAAGATGAGTCAGCCATCTCGTCGAATTCTCTTTTTCTGGGCGAATCGCACCTGGAAAAACTTGCAATTTTTATGGTTTTATGGTGATTTTGCAAAAAAAAAAAACAAAACGCCGGTAAAAAACGATTTTTTTTTGTTTTTTTTCCCCAAAAAATCTTCTATGAAGAATTGTGAAAAAAAGTGCGAATTCAAAAAAATGTTTTAAAAAAATATTTTGGCACTCCTCGATTTCCAACCATCATTTCTTAAAATTCAATTTTTATATTCAAAATCAAAAATCTCACAAAACACTTAATTTTTTTCTTCTTAAAGAGCCAAAAATTAAGGTATTCGCTCAAATTTTTCACAAAAAAAATTTCGAAAATCGTTCTCAAAAACCCACATTTCACAAACACATTCATAAACAGCTCGACAAGCGATTTCTCTCGATTAATCACCATCGCCTTCTCATCGGCACTCTTCTTATTCAATTCCTCGAAGAATTTCACACTGAATCAACATTTTAATAAGACACCTTGTTTTTTGAGAGAAAAAAACCTCTCTTCAGGATCCTGCCGCAAAACTACCGACTTTTTCAATATCAAACTAGTGAATGCGGTTTCAACGAGCGGATAACTAGCAGCCAACTGGAAAAAAAAAATCGTTTCACTCATTTTGATTAACTAATTACCCGACTAATCAAATCGCTAATTGTCGTCGCCAAATCCGAATCCAATTGAATAAGCGACTGAAAATTTGCATTCCATTCTCAAAAAAATTCTTTGAAACTTACAATATACTTTTCAATAATGCAAATAATCGCATATGTGACGTCTTTGGAGGTTTCGAGTTGCACTGTTTGATGGGTTGGCTGTTCAGTGAAGCCTTGATACCTAAAAATGGGTATAAAACAATCACTTTCAAAAAAAAAAAAAGAAATAACGCGTCAAAATTCAAATTTTTAATATAATTCCAAAAAACTGGACGATTAAAAAAAAATCATTTTTTCTTTCAAAATCTGCTAATATCGACCACATTTTTCAATTAAATCAAAATTCTCGTAAAAAATTGTCCCATTTCGACACGAAAATTTCAATATCCATATTCCATAGCTTAGAATTGGATTCATCTAATAAATACGCGACAATTTTTTTATCGTTTTCATAAAAATAAATCAAATTTCTACCCTTCAACCGGCAGTTTTTTGAGCAAATTCTTGAAAAACGCCAATATTTCGACGCGTTTCTCATGCGGCGTCTCGCGTTTCGTGAATACGGTGACCTTCTCGGTAATCGTTCGCGTCAATAGCGCTCGTTTCTCCTCCTGAAAAATTGTTTTCAAAATCAAAAAAAATTAAATCGCCGATTTTCGCCATGCGCCTTTAATATAGGTCTCAAAACGAACTAGGCTTGTTTTCCACGAAAAATCAGTTTCAGATAATGCGCCTTTAAAAAGAATCGTGAAAACAAAAAAATCGCGTTCCTGAGCTCTGACAAATCCGCCATCAATAAAATTCAATGTGCCTTTAAGTCGGTCGCGTAATTCCTTTAAAAGGGATCTCAAGGAAGTCACATCAACTTCAAAATAACCACAACAAAAAAATAGAATTTGCCGCTGCGAGACCCGACGCAAAATCTGCAGGTGCCGTTACCTTACCCAAAAAAATGTTTTAAAATTCGAAATCTCAAATATTCAATTTAAAAATATCACAAATTGCGAGTAAACTCAATTCAATCGCGAAATTTAAAAAAAAAAACGATAATCGTTTAAAGGCGCATGAAATGCCTTAAATGAGTTGAGTCTTGTGGCGATCGATTCGGCTTTTTTTCCAGAATCCGACAATACGAGGAAAGACAAAACAAAAACTCACATTACTATTGTCGATATACTCCTTTTTGGCGGCTTTCAACTGTTGGCAAACCTCCAAATATCGGCCGAACATCTTCCAGGCGGGTGCGCCTTTCGGCTTACGCTGGCTCGTCCGATGCCTTTGCTCGATCTCCTCCTCTTCGGCTTTCAATTTCGACTCGCACACCTTCCACTGCTCATCATAGAACGCGCGAACTCTCAAATACTCTTTGAACTTCAACTCGCGCTTCTCATCGTCCGGCTCGTTTTCGGCGGCGACGCGAAGTTGCCGCTCGTGTTCGGTCTCATCGTCGAGTATCTCTTGCGGAATCTTGAAATCGACAGGCGTCGTCGTCGTCGTCGTCGTTGATTTTCGACTCGTCGAACTCGACGGTTTCTCATCGACAAATTGCGACGACGCTGACGATCCACCCAATGTCGGCGTGTCGTCCGGCGGATTGTGCGGCGTCTGCGCCGTTTTGCGTTTCGACATGTCAAGCTCGTGTTGTCGCCTCGTCACTTCCAATAGTTCTTGAAATTGCTTCTCCAAACCCAATCTGTTCCAATCCATTGTTCGACGAGTTAAATGTGCCGGCGGAGCACAAGAATGTTGAGCTGCAGCAGCTTCCCGAGATTCTTTTTCTTTCAATTGCACGTCTTGTATCGGCGTTGAATCAGACTCTGATGGGTCTGAAGTGAAAACTAGATAAAGCATTCTGTTCTTGCCGAAATACTATACCTGACGCAGGAACTGCACCAAATTGGCTCTCTGGAGTTTTAATAGAATCCGCCGAAGTCGCAGCTCTTCCGAATCGGTTTTCTTTGTCTGAGGCTACTCCAAAAAGATTTCCTAAAAATTTCGTTGGATCATCTTGAGTTGAAGATCATCCAATGGCGCACCTGTGGTGAGTGCTGTCTGAGCCTGAGCTGGAGCAGCTCCAAACAGATTTCCGGGAGTAGGTTTAACCGAAGCGATTTGGCCAGCAGTTGATGCGGCTCCAAATTGATTTGATTCCGATTGAGCCTGAGCTGATGGCGGTACGACAGCAAACAGTTTTCCAGATGTCAACGAAGGAGCCGATTCTTTTTGAGTTGGCGCCGCGCCAAAACGATTTCCGAAAGTTGGCGCAACTCCAAACACGTTTTCTGGATTCTTAGCAGATTCTACTGGAGTTGGAGCTGTCTGAGCTTGAACTGCAGGCGGAACCACTCCGAATAGTTTTCCAGTCGTCGGAGCTGGAGCCGATTCGTTTTGAGTGGACGCTCCTCCAGAAAGGCTTCCTTCGGTTTGAGCCGGAGCAACTTGCGGTTTGACGATCGGCGATTCGAGCGCGGTCACGTATCGACTATCGTCCTCCTCGCTGATTTGCGAGCTCACAGAGAACTTCGGAAATGATCTGAAATCCATTAAGTTTGTGGAAAAATCAAAGAAAAACATTTTTTTTTTGGTGTCAAAAATATTTGTCGACTTCAACGAATTAGAATACGCAGAAAGAACACGTTAAAATGGCAAGATTTATTGGGCGAAAAGAAAATTTAAAAAAAACATGCAGAAATGGCAAAAAAATCCGATTTCATGCAATCATTTTCGAGAATTTATGATTTCATTGAGGTATAAATCGTGCGACGTTAATTACTTTTATAATTAAGGGTAATTAATTTTGAACTGGCAAAAAAAAGGATTTTTGCCAAATTCTCATAATAAATTGGTATAAAAATGAAAAAAATCCATCACTTTTAGGCAATTTTTTTTAAATTAAAAAGTTTCTTGGAATTTTCCTTCAAATTGATTGTTTTATTGGCAAAAATTGAAAATTTTGATAAACTTGACTTAAATTTCAGGATATTCTCGCTAAAGATGTGTTAATTCACAATTTTCTTTTCAAATTTGATGAAAAACGTTTAAATTTCGAAAATTTTTTAATTTTTTCCTATAATCTCATCAAACACTGTAAATTTTCAACAATTTTTGAATTTTTCAAATAAAAATGAAAATTTCGACCCGTTTTTCAGAAATTATGCAATTTTTAACCAATAATTTTCAAATTTTCTTCAATTCTTACTTCGAAATCGGCGTTGATGTCTGCGCATTGCCCGGTCCAAACGCAAAAGACGGCCTAGCTCCGTCATACTGATCAATTCTGAAAGAGCGGTTCTCTTGCGGGAAGAACACGCTCTCCTGGCTGAAAAAAATATCAAATTTTCGAAAAATTCAAAAAAAAAATGAGGCAAACCTATGATTAAGGAATGAGCTGTTCAAATTCTCGTCTTTCCTTGGCGCCGCCGCCAAATTGAAAATCGAGGGATTCAACGCCTTTAATGGTGCCGACGATTTTGCAAAAAGGCCTTGATTAGTGATTGCCGGCCCGAATTTGGGATTCGCTCGCGGTTTTGGCGGCAACGGATTCGCTGGGTGCATTTTTGCCGTTGAACTCGGACAAAGGAATTCTTTGGTGATCGCTTCTCGAAACGCGTTCTTGTATTCTGGAGTGGGCTCTTTTAACAGCGGAATCTCAATCTTTTTGTCGGTGATCTAAAAAAATCCATTTTTTTAATGATTAGATCCCTAATATTTTCGGTCTAAAAAGAAAAATCAAATTTTTTTTTTGACAATTTTCACAATGTTGATAGTTTTCAATGAAATTAAGAATTTTTTCAAATATTTTGTGGTTCTGACTTAGGCTTTGATTGTCAGGAAAGCATTTTCGTTGAGACGATAAAAAATTTTTAATCTTTATACCACTGCCGCCTTCATTCTTCCAACGCATTCTTGAAAATTCTTCTCGAACATTTCATTATGCCTCCGCCGTCGTTCTTCACGCGATTTCAATTTCTCTTCTCTCCTATTCACAGATTCTAAATGGTCCCTATCGAATCTGAAATCGCGATTCTCACACATTTGGCGTGATCATTCGAAAATACTTCTTTTCTAGCACCGGTTTCATGGATTTCAATTGCCATTGACGGAAATACATGTCTTTGTCTCCAAGATAATCATCGCATGGCTCATCATCATCATTTAAGCCAAAAGTTGGCATCCTGAAATTTTAAAATTGTTAAAAAATGCATAAAAACCTTTGAAACTAGTGCGAAAAGGACTTTCAAAAAAATACTTTAAAGAAATTTGGCGCAATATTCAATTTTCTAAAAAATATTGACGTAAAACATATGAAAATAATAAAATACTTGAAAAAATTATTTTTGTTGATTTTATATGAAAAGTGAGTTATTCTTGGTTATTTTGAAGCATTATTTAGTAAATTGAGAACGAAATTTAATATTCTTCTACATTTTTACGCAATATGCGTGCAAAATGTGGCGAAAAATAGTTTTAAAAATTAAAATTATTATTTTCAATGATTTTGCATAGAAATCAGGATTCCTTTATAATTCAAGAATATCGTATAATAGATTAATAACACAAATTAATTTTAATTCAAATTTTCACGGAAAATGAGTGAAAATATGAGGAAAAACGATGAAAAATAGCAGGAAATAAATAGAAAATTTGAAATTTTCTCAATGGAGCAAATGTTGTCGGTTGCGACGCGTGCGCGTTGCGTGCGTCTCTCTCGAAATACGGGTGTAAATCCACCCCAATTTCGTCTCCTAAATTCAATATTTCATATTTCAGTCGAATTTCCCCGCGATTTTCGAATGCAAGTCGAATCGTTTCAATCAAAATGCGAGGATCTTCATCTCGTCGGACTTGTCTCGTGCGTCGAGTGCGGTCGACGCTATTTGCAAAAGAATATCTATCGCCATTTATGGCATCAACACGGCTGGACGCGCGAAGAATGCCAGGATATGATTCAGCAAATCAAAAAGGAGAAGCATAGCTTGTACGGAAGCAGCACTTATCCGTGCATCGGCTGCGAGATCGTCTTCAAAACCCCGCAAGCCATGATGAAGCATAGAGCGGTAATTTTTTTTGTGAGGGAGGAATAATTTTTTTTCTTTTCAGCGCTGCCCTGAAGTTATCAAATTATACGAAACGCAGAACAAGATACCGGATGATCCAGGAACGTCGGAAAAAGTTGAAGAAGCCGACGAAAAGGTCAATATTGAAGAAGTGTTCACATTTGTGCCCAACAATTATGAAGAAATCAAGACACCATCGGAAAATGGCGAATCGACGTCACCGAAAGTCGATTTGAGTGCGATAAAAGAGTTGATTTATCGAAAAGGACAGTCGTCGGTTCGTTCGCCGCCAGCGCTTGCTCAACGAAAACTGCCGGCTTGTATGAATACGTCAAAATTTCGATCGTCGGCGGCCGCGTGTCCGCTTCCGACGTGCGGTCTCAAAGTTGAGTCTTGCGACGATCTCGTCATACACTGTCAGCAGAATCATCGAGAAATCGCGCCGTTTGCGTTGGAGCAACGTATATTCGCCACCTATGATGAATTTAAGGTAATTTTTTGTGGAAATCCGATAAAATCGCTTTAAAAACTTCCATGAATAAATGAAATTTTAGAAAATTCTGCAATAATATTGCAGCCTGATTTTTTTTGGCAAATTTATCAAAAATTCCTTTAGCACCTAAATAAAAAAAAGTTTGTATGTTAACATTTTTTTTGAAATTTTGCCGAAGAGTTATAAATTTAAGAGAAATACAATAAATCAATGCGAAATTTCGGGCAATTTTGAGTAAAAGTGAAAGCTTGAAGATTTATTGTTGCATATCCTTCGCGTTTAGTAGCATTCGCCTTTAAATTCGGTCTTTGAGTGCTTCAATAGATTGAAAAAATGATGAGATGAAATTTCGGGTGAATTGATCAAAATTTCCACATTTTTACAGGAATCTCTAAAATTACATTAATTTATATTCAAAAAAGCGATATTAATGAGATTCTTTATATATTTTTTTACAAAAACGGTGAAAAGTAACAATTTTGGCAAAAAATGCTAAAAATCGGAGATTTTGGAAAATAAATTGTGCCTCAATCTTAAAATTGGTACTAATAGGAAAATGTCAAATAAAAAGGTTGAAAAATTTTGGAATTTTTGTCATAATTCGAAAAATCGAGTGTTGGGTTTCAAAAATGCAAATTTTTTCACCAAAGAAGTGAAAATTCTCGATTTTTCTTTAAAAAAATTCTCTAAAATCAAAATTTAAAAAATATCTTGAAAATTTGATTAAAAATCTTATTTCTTTTCTATAAAATTTTAATTTGTTGAAATTAAAAAAAAGAGATTCCTAGAAATATTGCAGATGGAAAAAATGACGAAAAATAATCAATTATTTTAGAATTTTCTGAAATAATTGCATCTTTTTCGCGTTATCAATGTTAAAGGCCGGCGCGTGAAAAATTTGAGAATCAAAAATGTAGTAGAAATCGTAAATCGACCCAACAATACAAAGGATTCGTGTAAAAACATGGCATTTTTAAAGAAATCGTCAAAATTGGACGAATTTTCATGATTTTTACTTTTTTTTCGCGAATTTGGCCAGAAAATAATGTGATTTGGAAATAAAAATTTCAATTTGAAACATTTATTCCGCTAAAAGTGTGTCGAATCAGTGAATTTGACGCAAAATAAAATGAGATTGTTAATAGGTTTGGTTCGATCAACGCCAAGAGGATTCGTGTACATCGTTGACGAAGCGAACCGGCCACGGCGGCGAGACGTTCTATCGTTGTCACATGGTCGGCAAATACTCGAGTGTGGCGAAGAAGCGGCGATCGAACACGAGAAAACTCGATCAATCGTGCACGGCGTTCCTCAAAGTGTACGTGAATCCCGACGGGACGACGCAGGCGTCGGGCTGCTTCAGCCACATCGGGCACGAGTTGAATCATCGCCTTTTATGGCTCACCGACACCCAAGAGAAATATGTGAAGGAGCTTCTCGATTTGGGATGGTCCGCTGATCAGATCTACTTTTATATTCGAAGCGAATATGAGAACTATGAGAGCAAATTGAAATATATCTCGAAAAATGACATTAGGTATGTCTTTTTTTTTTGTGGGGAAGACATTTTCGGCAAAATATGCGCCAAATCTTAAAAATGTTTGGTTTCAACTGAATTTTTGACGAGAAATTGTTGGAATTGTGATTTTTGGTCCGAAATATAAAGTGAAAATGAGAATTTTCAGAAAATTTGCAGTTTTTGATGAAATTGACTTGAAGTATTGACAGAAATTGATATTTTAAGACATTTTAATTTAAAAAAAAGTTGAATTTTTGAATTTGAAAATTATAAGAAAATGACGATTATTGGCCATTTAAAATTAGTGAAATTAAAAAATTGCGGACATTGACGATTTTTGATAGAAAAACTCGAATTTCGAAAGTTTTTAGTAAAAAAAAGGGAGATTTTGAGATTTTTTTTTCTATTTTTTTGATTTCAGAAATATATCAGTGCGACACGAGCGGGAAAAAAAGAAATTGAGAGAATCGATGATGGAAACTCAACAATTATTGTCTGCTTTTGAGGTCTTCAATTTTTGCGAGAAATTCGAAAATGCTTCTGTTTTCTTCAGGAAGCTTGTCATCAACGAAAAGAAGATGAGGATAATTGCGAGTTTTCGCAATCGACGCCGAAAAAAGCGAAAACTGAAGTTGGCGATGAAGACGAATGGAATTGTGGTGTTGAAGAGGCGAAAAATGAGGAAAAAAATGAAGAACGTGAAGAAAAGTAGGCTAATGTTGAATTTAAGTGAAGATTTTTGAGATTTCTTGAAAATTTGCGAACAATTTTGAAGGAATTGTCGAGTTTCTTGTTGAAATTCGAGAAATTTACAGATTTATGCTAGAATTTCTTTTTTTTTTCAGATCGACTGAAAAAGACGAGGAAAAATGTGAAGAAGAGCGAGAAGAGGATGAGATTATTGAGAATATTGAAGTTGGACACGAGGAAGAAGTGATTGGTGCGAATTTGAGTTGATTTATGCGAAAAAATTTCAGAAAAATTATGAAAATTGAATGTTTTGAGGTATTTTCCAAAGATTTTCAGAGATTTTTGGAAAAAATTGCAAAAATTCAATGAAAACTGAAAATTTTGCGGAGTTTTCGCCAAATTTTGGAAACAATGTAAAAAATTTGCTAAGAATTGAATTTTTGAGAAAAATAGTCAAACATCGGAAAAGAAAATTGATAAAATCGAAAGAAATGCGAGATTTTTTGATTTTGGATGGAAAAAATTGATTTTTTTTAATTAAAAATCAAAAATGCCGATTTTGTTGATTTTTTTCGAAGCGGATTTTTCAGAAATTTAAAATATTCGCCTTTTTTTTGTTTTAATTGGGAAAATTGGATCGGAGGCAATAAAAATAAAAATTTTGACGAAAAGCTGAGGTATTTTTTGCTGATTTAAAAAAAATGATAAAAAATCGATGAGAATTGAATTTTTTTAAAGAATGGAGATTTTTTGATGAAAATGGCGATTTTTTAATTATTTTGAAGCGAATTTGCCTAAATTTGACACATTCGCGATTTTTTTCCGACTTTGTATTGGAAAATTAACGATTTTTGTGTGGAAAATTGGATTTTGATAGCCGAATCTGATCAGAATTAATAAAAATTAGAATTTTGACGAAAAACTGAGGAAATTTTTGTTTTTTTTTTTTTAAAGAAACTTAAATAAAAATAAAAATTGTTTGAAAATTCAATCAAAATTTGAAATTTTCTGCAGAAAATGTTGTCGAAGAACTCGAGAAAAAAGTCGTGGAGCAAATTGAGCTCACAGGTAATGATGGTCCCCCCAATTTGATCATCAATTCGTTTTTATTGCAGACTCAAATTGACCGCGTTCGAATTGAAAATACTCGTTTAATTGCCATTTTTGGTAAAACGCGCAATTTTTGCAATAAAATGTCGCATTTTTGTATAGATCTCTCAATTACTCCATTCTTATGTGCAGTTTTATTGATAATGAAATGGATTGGTTTTAAAGGCGCATTAATATGAATGGTCTCGCAACGAAATTGCGATTTAAAGGGGCATTGAAGGTTTTAACGAATTTCGACGAGCATTTTATGAAATTTGGAAGATTGATGTGGAAAAAAGTTGCTTATATTTTTTGAATGAGAAAATGGAAAAATTGAATATTTTAGTTGAAAATGCTCCATATTTGGAAGTGATTTGAAAAAATTCGTATGCACACATGCGTCTCTTCATTTCCCACACTCTCTCGGTCGCGCGTGTGTTTAGGATAGGATTTGGCGTAACCCGCAACATGTCGGGACATGATGAGAAGGAAGTTGTTGTAGGCGACGCGCGCGACTTTCTGCAGAATTCCCCAGTTGTCCGTAGTTTTCCGATTCGATATTCCGGAAAAATGTGGTTTTATTTGATTTTCAGAGATTTTATACTTAATTTTAATATTATTGATAATCATAATTATCATTTTTTCCAGGAATTTGCTTTTTTGACGACTTCGTGAATTTTTTTTGTCTTTTTCAATTATTTTGCGATTTTTTTCTTGTCAAAATTCTAACATACAATTTTCATTTATTAAATATCCCATATTATTATGATAATTATTGCTTAATTACCCATAATTAGCGAGAATTTGGGTAGATAATTGCTAAATGGCGAATGCTTGACAATAATGCGAGCCGTTTCGAGCGCCACAATAGGCCGAATCGCGTTGAACCGAATAATCGAAGGGATTCTCCGAGCAGACGACGACGTACCGATGATTGTCGTGGTCTTCGAGAGCCGATTGAAGGGATTTGCTCGATTCGCGCGCGTTTGAACGCATATTCTTGAAAAAAAATCGATCGCTGGGTTTTTCGCCTAAAAATCGTCTCACCTTCACAATTAGCTGCTTCAATTCGGGACTATTGCACAACAAATCGTTATTGTCGCTGGAAAAGCTCGGCGATTCGTCGAAATCGATCGAGCGCTTCTTTCGTCCGCAGCCGCCCGAGCAGCAGCAACCGCCGCCACCGCCGCCGAGGAATCCGCAAGTGGCGACGATATCGAGCCCAATGAGCACCAAAAACATCACGGAATTGGCTGAGTGCATCGTGAATCTGAAAAAATTGAAGAGGCAAAACGTTTCTCCCCGGCCGGGAATTGAACCCGGGTCTCGCATGTGACAGACGCGGATACTCACCACTATACTACCGAGGACACGTTAGACGCTGAGGCAAATGGCGTAGAAGTGTTGAATGGCAAAAGACGCAGTGTAAAGCGCCTCGCGTTTGTTTTCTTTATATACTCGTGGCGAAAAATATTCGGAACACATAATAATTGTAATTATATTAGTTGATGAGTTATTACTTGTAGCCGGACGGCAAAATAGAGTGTTGAATCGAGAGACGCAGAGACGGATGACCCCGATTTGTTTACCGGGTCTTTTCGTTTTGTTTTTTCATGTTTTCGCGAATGACTCTGACCTTTTTTGGAATATAATTAGAGACAATAAAGCTTTATGGTGGCGATATACCCGACAGGTGTCGAGATTTTCACTTTTTCTTCGCGGCGATTTATTGATATTACTGGAAAATTGTGGATTTTTAGGTGAAAATGTGAAAATTCTGAATTAAAATGAATGAAAAAATTTAAGAATATCTAAAAATATTTTTTTTTGTCTAAACAATCTAAAAATTAGGCATTTTTGCATAAATTCCTTTTTTTTTAATGAAAAAATTGACTTATTAAAATTCAAATGCCAACAGCCTAAATAATTTTGAATTTTCGGATGAGTTCTAATTAACTAATTTTCTTAATTGAATAAACAAAAAAATTTTGCTTGTGGAGTTTTCATTAAAAAAATGGTTCCAAAAAGGAAAAGAAAAAAATCAGCTACAGTAGCTAAAGACGCATGCCTTGAATTTTTGTTGGGTCTCGACGCGGATTGTAAAAAAATTTAAAATCGATTTTTTTTTCGCTATTTAATCGCTTCATAAAAATTCATTTAAAAATTAAAAAATATAATTTTTTCCTCAAATCTCGTTAAGACGAAATTTTTCGTCTTCGCCCAAATTTTATATGCCGTTGGGGAGTGCCGGCGACATGTCCTCGGTAGTATAGTGGTGAGTATCCGCGTCTGTCACATGCGAGACCCGGGTTCAATTCCCGGCCGGGGAGAAATTGTTTTTGCAATTTTTCTTTTTATTCTCGACCGTAAATTATCGATTTAAGCTGTGACATGACGTCACTAATAAGATTATTATTATTAGTATTATTTAATGGTGGCTCTCTCGAGCAATATTGACCAGTGATAAGATAAAAATGGCAGAAATGCATCGTCAGGCGCCCCAAGTGATTGTTGAAGAAGAAGAAGACGAAGATGAGCTGCTCACATCAAAATCGAGGCCAATGTTTCCGAATAAGAAGCGCGTCGGAACGACTAAGCCGTTGTCATTGACCGAATTCAGTAATCCGTGTATTTCTGATGAAATTATGAGCGGAATGATATGCATTGGTGAGTTTTCCTCTTAATTCAGCGAAAAATGACACAAAAATTGAAAATTTCTGCGAAAATAACAATAAATGCGAGGTTTTGCGAATGAACAATTGAAATTGTCCGCAGATGGAATTTCGTAAGAACCTTTAATTTTCAAGTTTTTAAACACGCAATATTGATTTGATTCCAGCGAGGCTCGCTTTAACGTGCAACGTGCTGCGGACATGCTTCGGGGTTGCTTTTTTGCAATAAGAAAATTGTCTCATTGTAGTGAAAGGATTAGGCCAGAAATTTGAAATCGATTAAAATTTATTTCATGGCTGCTCAAATTTGGCGGGAAACTGTCAATTTTCGACTAGAAAATCACAATTCCCCAAAAAATGTCGGAAGCATCTCAATTATATTGCAAGAGAGGAAACGTTTAAAGAAAATTTCGAGAAAAACAAGAAATCTCCAATTTCTTGGCCAACTTTTGGAAAAATCCGACCTCGAAGCATGTCCGCAGCACGTAAATGATATATCGAAAGTGAAAGTTTCACGACACTGGTACATATTTTTCAGAACCGAGAATATTTTTAAAAATCGCATTCTTGCTGCGGACAATTTTCAGCAAACCATTTTTCGGCATCAAATCATCAAATGCCCAATTTTTCTCGCAAAAAAGAAGGACAGAGTCGCTTTTTTTTTGAAATGCCTGAATTTTTATTAAAGTACACTTGATTAAAGACAAGAAGGATGAAGATGGTGTCGAAATTAGTATCCTGGCGCGGTTCTTGGCGGCGGGCAGTGATCGCAGGCGCCCTGTCCGCCTTGTCCTCCGTCGTCTCCCGGCTGTCCCGGCGCTCCCGGATGTCCCGGCGCGCCCGGCGCTCCGGCGTCTCCCGGTGGTCCCGGCGGTCCGGGGAGCGCGCGTCCGGCGCCGCCCGGCTGTCCTGGCGCGCCGGCTGGCCCCGGTGGTCCCGGCGGTCCGGCGGGACCCGGTGTGCCGGGAACGTCGACGAGTTGTCCGGGCGCACCCGGCGCGCCGGCGTTTCCTGGATGTCCCGGCTGTCCCGGTGGTCCTTGCGGTCCCGGCGGTCCCGGTGGTCCCGGACGCGAGGCGCCACCCGATTGTCCCGGCGCTCCCGGATTTCCGGACGCGCCTTTCGGTCCCGACGGTCCCGGCGGTCCCGGCGGTCCGGCGGGGCAGTCGAAGCAGAAGCTGTCGGGTCCGGCGACCTGATTGTCGGCGGCGTCCTGTCCCGGATTGCCCGGCGCTCCCGGTTGTCCGTCGTTGCCCGGCGCGCCGTCCTGTCCCGGCGATCCCGGCGGTCCGGCGCGTCCGACACCGCACGAGCAACACTCGTCCGCGTAGGCCTGACGACGCGACGGCGCCGCGCCGCTCGCGCTTCGCCGATGCGGCGCGAATCGTTTGATGCGACCGGCGACGCCTGCGACGCTCTCGAATCGCTCATACTCGTCCCAGAGGCCGTTGGATCGATGCCGACAATACTCGACCTGAAATCAACGAGGTGCCATCCTCGCAGCGATCAATGTCTACCTCAGTTTGAAGCGACGATTGCACGTGCTGCATGTAGTTGTAGAGCATCGGAACAGCAACGATGGCCGTCAGTGTGGCGATCGTCGAGACGGCGATGCCTATGCACAAGTCAATCAATGCTCAATTCGGACCCCCTCATTGGACTCACCGAAAAACGCCAGCTTTCGAAGCGACTCCGTCTCATAGGCGATCACTTTGGTGTCTTCAGAAGTCATCTGCAATGTCGATTGGATGACGCGTCGACTCTGATCGACTTACCTCTGATTGATGATGACTTGACTGGAAGTGAGGAATCGCTCGAAGCGTCGCTCGTTTTATAGTCCCTGTCCTGACCGACTTTTCGGTTTTCCGGTGACACGGGGTAACCCAAGCCCCCCCCCCTTCCCCTTCCTCTCCCCCGACGCTTCCCCCCTGTCCCCCTGATAGCCCAATGAGGAAGTGATCGACTACTGCTGGTAAATCTCGGCATTCGTTTTTTTTTCCGTGTTGGTTCGAGACAAAAAAAAATTAGCGAGCGGGCGTTCTGGGGTGTTGTTGTTGATTAGAAATTTGAAAAAAAAAACCGGTTTTGCGATTTTTTCCGACGCTACGAATTCTTCCGTTTTGCCACTTCCACAAAATTCGCGATTCGTTGATTTTTTTTTTTTCAGGAACAATTTGCGAACGCCACAAGTGTTGCAAGACGAGCAAGTATGTGAATTCGGCGACGATGGCTTATTATACGGTTGTCGAGTGGAGTTTTGATCGAAAGGTATCGCTGCAAAATGGTTTCGAGACGGGGTGGACTCGAACTCGCGACACCAAGCACTTGAAATTGCAAAAGCGAACCACTAGACTATTGGGACACTTGAGCGAGGCGACACAAATGGCGGTGATGTGTTACGTCAGCAGCCACTTCTTTTTTATTACACATAACAAATCGCTTATGAGAATCGCCAAAATTGTCGAAATCACAATAAGGAAAGGAAATTGGGAAAATAGACCAATTTATGCCAATTTACTTCCATTTATGGACATTTCGGGTGGTTTTTCGGCAATTTGTCCGCCTGGAACCTCAAAAAAAAAACGCACGGTGTTGTCGTTTTTCGAAGAAGTGTTAAAGGCGCATAACCTTGAAAATCCCATTCGTTTTCAGCCAAAAATAGTTTGTAACGAGTTTTTTCCCAAAAAAAATGAACTGAAATGTTCGATGATTTATGAGGAAATTCTCGAAATTCCGAAACATCGACCAGTTGAGCTACAGTAATCCAATTCCATTCGGGACCCTCCTCCTGGAAGCTTGGCACAATTTCGGTGTTCTACTCGAGACCAATTCTTGATGATCGGATGGGCGCTTTGAATATGAGAGTCCGAAAAATCGGGACGCGTTTCGAGACCCAATTTAAAGGCGCATCCCCCCCCCAAATTGAAGTCCTGCTTCCTTATCGACAACGACGAGGCGGTTTTCCTCTGCAAACGCCGCAAAACCGGAACACGTCGGGTTTCAGTTGGTTCAAATTTCGATGACGTCACGATGTCGTCGTCGTCGAATTTTTTTTTCGATTTTTTGAAATGATCACAAATCGCCAAAAAATTGATAGTGCATATAAGGAAGAAGAGAAAACCATCCACTCGAGATTTATGATCTACCGCACGTTGGGGTGGGTGGAATTTTAGAAAAAAGTCTCTGCAACAAAAAAAATTGGTCTTAAAAATTGGTAATTGTCATTTCGAGCACGAATTTTCCCAGAAAATCTCCAATTTATTTTTTCCAAAATTTTTTCTTCAAAAAAAAAGAATCAAAAAATTGTCAAAACAATTTTTTTTGGTCTCGCGACGATAATTAGTCGATTTTTTGAGACACCGGACGACGAGCAGCAAATTCGAGACGAATTGGAGAAGTTGTGCGAGTTGCGCCACAAACGCCTGGCGCGAATCTACGGATTCCATTGGCGCGACGATCAATTGCTCATATTTCGGACGCACGTGCCGACGGGCACGATTGCCGACCATTTGCGGAAAGGCGCCCTCAATGAGGTTCGATGGTGATGTGCAAAACGTGCTGCGGACAATCTCGACGCGCGGAAATTGTCCGCAGCACGAAATCGATAACAATCGATTATTGATGAGCGTCTCAATCATTGCTCGTTTAAAGTGGTATTTCATTTCAAACGTGCTGCGGACATTGTCCGGGTTGGGCACATGTTTAAAACGAAAGTTTGTCGGCAGCTAGGATTCTCATTTATTCAAAAAACACTTTTGTATTCAAAGCTTTGAAATTGTCCGCAGCACGTGTTCCTCAATTGCAATTTTCAAGCCATTCTAGCGAAATTGTGTCGCCGAAATTGTCCGCAGCACGAAATTTATAAGGGATTTCGCAAATCGAGGAGAAACCTCGATTTTGTCATTTTTGTTGAAAGAAATTGCCGAAAAAGCCTTTTTGGGCATTTAATTCCAATAACAGACCCCATTTTTGCCGAAATCGAAATTGAAAAATTTTCAAAATCGTCTCGAACAAATTGCGCGAAATAAAAAATGCGATCTGCGGACAGTTTACCGGGTTTCGCCGCTAAACATATATTGGACACGTGTTTAAAACGAAGGCTAAAATGCTCATTTATTCAAAAATCACTTTTTCTCAAAATAGTTTTCATCGCTGAAAAGCTTTAAATTTGAGCAACCTTGAAATTGTCCGCAGCACGTTTTTCTAGCGCGATTTTTGGCGAAATCGAAATTGCAAAAGAATTTCAAAATCGCCTCAACCAAAATAAAAAATGCGATCTGCGGACACTTCACCGGGTTTTTGCAGTTGGTCGCTTTCCGCTACACGTTGCAAGTGCTCGACGCGCTCAACTACCTTCACGAGCAGGGAATTGTGCACGGAAAAGTGACGAGTGCGTCGAACCGCAACGATGTCCGCAGACGACATTCGCTAATCGTTTTCAGCGTCCAACATGCTCATCACGCTGTCCAACGACATCCTCCTGGCCGACATGCTCGTCAAACAGCTGCCGTGTGTTCAGAAGCGTCAAGCGCTTCTCAGTTCGCCTCCAGAAGCGTTTGGAGTGTTCGACGACTTTCCCAAATTGACGCCGGCATCGGATGTTTGGTATGTTGGGACCCGGTCCCCTTTTGAGACAATTTCCATTCAAGGGCCGCCGGTTGTGCTCTCGTCACGATGCTCACTCGCTCGGCGCCGTTCTCCGACCATTTTCTGCATTTCCACGGCGACAAATTGCATCGGGTAAGGCCGTTGGCGAACGAACCCCGCGAAATGTCGGCAGCACGCATTTCTAGGAACTGATACGCCATTGGCGCAAGAATCAGTTGGCGTTCACCAGCGTTGCGCTTCTGCCGAACGCCGGCCGCGACGTGTCGGAGCTCGTCGACACCATCTTCGAGATCGATGCCGATCGGCGGCCGCCCGCCTCGCATCTCATCGCCACGTTCGGCCATCGGTGTCGGACGAGCTCGCTTCTCAATTTTCAGCGCATCAATGTGGAGGAGGTCGAGATGGTTGAAGACGTTCTTGTTGAGAAGTCGCCTGAGGTGCCTGTCGTTCCAAGGGTAAGATTACTGTAGGTTTTAAAGGAGCATGATTACTGTAGGTTTTAAAGCGCATGCTGACTGTAGGTTTTAAAGGCGCGTGATTATAGTAGGTTTTAAAGGCGCACGATTACTGTAGGTTTTAAAGGCGCACGATTACTGTAGGTTTTAAAGGCGCACTATTACTGTAGGTTTTAAAGGCGCATAATTATAGTACGTTTTAAAGGCGCACGATTACTGTAGGTTTTAAAGGCGCATAATTATAGTACGTTTTAAAGGCGCGTGATTATAGTAGGTTTTAAAGGCGCATGATTACTGTAGGTTTTAAAGGCGCACGATTACTGTAGGTTTTAAAGGCGCACGATTACTGTAGGTTTTAAAGGCGCACCATTACTGTAGGTTTTAAAGACGCATGATTACTGTAGGTTTTAAAGGCGCACGATTACTGTAGGTTTTAAAGGCGCATGATTACTGTAGGTTTTAAAGGCGCTTACTGTAGGTTTTAAAAGCGCATGATTCTCTCGCGAGTCGTTCTTTTTTCCTCTGTGCTACCGTAATCCATGAGGTGAATTGGTTTACGGTAGGTATTAAAGGAGCATGACAGAATATTTTACAATTTGAAATGTTGAAATGCTGAACTACAGTAATCCATCAATATTTATTACTGTAATACAGTAATTTTAGGCTCTAGAAAAATCTTTTCAAATTTATTTTTGTTCAATTTGAACTAGTGCTACCGTAATCCTAATCCGGTTGAGGTCAATTAGATTACTGTAGACATTAAAGGAGTATGGTAGCAGAGAGTACTGTAGAAGTAGGTTACTGTAGAATTAGAAAAAAAACAACAACAACAGGAAACTAAATGTTTGAACTATTGCTACAGTATGAATGAAATTACGGTAACCATTAAAGGGATATGGTAGAAAATGGTTAAACTAGTGCTACAGTAATCCATCGATGTCTATTCTGATAAAAGAAATCGTTGAAAAAGAAAAACGCAGAAAAAATTGAAATAAATGCAATTGGCAATTGGTTGGGATTACGGTAGCCACACGACGACGCACTTTTGCGGACGAAAAAAAACCAACCACCAACTCGCCGATTAGTAATAATGTTTGATGGGTTACGGTAGATCATTAAAGGCGCCTAGTAGAAACAATTGCTACAGTAGGCATTCAGGAGGGTCTCATCGCCTTCATTCGCTGGATCCTCTCGCGAATATTGATCTTCTCGATTCTGCTCGTCAAATGGATCGCGATGGTGTTCTGCGCGGCGTTGAGCCTCGCGCTGGTCGCCGGCACCGTCTTCCTCTCGATTTTTGTGATCTACAACGGCATCGAGATGGTGTGTCGATGCCGCCTCAACGAGGGCTTCATCGTGCTCATCGCGCTCATCCTACTGCCCATCATCATTCTGTTGACGACGTTGTGCTGCAACAACTCGCTCGAGAAATACCATCACGATGTGTTGAGCGGCAAAGTTGAGAGGTGGTAGATCAAAAAAAAAGAAACATGAGCGTTTATGTTCAGGTCGTGGTTTGTTGCGAAGACACCCGAAAAAGATATCGCCTTTTTTGGGTATTTAATGATCAAGGGAAAACCCAGAGAGGCTACGAGAAAGGTGAGAATTTTCGAAGGATGTCACGCTCTGAAATTCGTGGAATAACTTTTCTCTGAATTCATTCGATTCCTCCCAACACTTATACACAATCACCACACAGCTATTGGTGGAGGGAGTGGCCGAGTGGTGTTGTTGCGCGCGCATTTCACGGAACACTGATTAAGCGCGACGCAAGCATAATGGAAGCATTGTGGGAAATCTGTGGAACGGAAGCATAATGCTTCCATATAGGAAGCATAATGTAATTCTTAGTGGCTGTGGAAGAATTATGGGACGAATATGGATGGAATGAAAACGGGATGAATATGCTTCCGGTGTTTGCGAGCCGTGGAACAAATATGGATGGAATATGGATAAAATAATCATATGTCAATAAACATTATACAATTGGCGTCTGGACGGCAGACCAAGACAATTTCTAGAAAAATCAATACAAAAAACTTATGCAATTACTTATTACTTATTACTTATTACTGCAATTACTTAACTTATGAAATTTGAAAATTACATGATACACAACGGACGAAATTTAGCTTCTACCATTTAATGACTTATGTTACTCAGATTTATGTTAATTCAGTCAACTGTTCCTCACTTTGTTTAAAGATTGCCAACTACAATTTAGTCGTATTAATATATTTTTGCCGGTTTTTCCGAAATTGGCATCGCAAACTACTCACAATTTGCTCCAAACTGGTAGCAGACGCGCGTAGAAGAGGCGTGCCGCAGCATTGCAAAACCGTGCGCCGCTTTGCACAATGCGGCCACGCCTCACATTTTCGAAATTCGTTTTCAAAATTTTTGTCCTTTTGCTTTTTCATAATGAATTTTTTATTTTGTTTTTGTTTTTTTTTGTCAACAGTTAAAGAATTTTTTTCAAAATTAAAGGAAAAATGTTTTTAAAAAATAAAGGAAAAATTTTCATATTTATCATCAAAATCGAAACCAAAAATAAATTGATAGCATTCGAAAATTTTAAAATCGATACGATGTTTTCAAATCGTTTCCGACACTTTTAAAATCGAATTTAAATATTTTCTCAATCGAATTGTGTTTAATTTCTCATCGAATCCGTTTTATTTTTATTTACTTTAACATATTTTTTATTATCGCTCGCTTTTTTCTTTTAATAAAACATAATGTTTTGAAATTTTTTACAGATGAAGACAAGATCGAGAGTGTTGTCAGATATAACTGAAACTGCTCTAGAAGTCAATAACAAAGAACCAGAAGTCCCTAACATGGAACCAAATTCGCTCGACACTTCAGATCCAGATAGTCCAATTTACTCGCCAACTCAGCAAAAAAATTTTTCTCCACAGTCCTCACAAACAACAAAATCAACGCCAATTCCTAAACCTTCGTACGCGCAATTTGTAAGTTGTTATCATCAAAAATTGGCCTGTTCGACTCCAGAAATGGTTTCAATTAGAAAAATATGCGCAATGAAGTCTTTATAAAGTACTTCCTAAGTTTAAAGCTTGTTGATTATTTGGTTGCAATCAGGGCTGTGCGGCAATGGAATTGCCGATTGCCGAAATTGCCGGTTTTTCAAATTGCCGAAGAAAATTTCGATCGGTAATTTGCCATTAGCCGAATCGCCGAAATTTCCGATTGCCGTACAGCCTTCGTACCAATATCATTCAGTGGCATTTATCTTTTTAAGTGGGGCTCTAGTACAGAAGTCGCCAGACGCCGACTATATAAAGATCCTATACTTTATTGCAAATATCTATATTACAGATGTTCTTATCCATGGCTTTGGGCAACAACCGACAAATGACTTCAAAGCGAAAGCATTACGCATGGTTCGAGAAGTCATGGATAATCTTCTGTAAGATTTTGAGCTATGACTATTAATTTATTTATTTGATTAAGCGATAGAATGCGCCAACGACTATAAAGGAAATTTGGTGTAGCGCCGGAAGCGCTCGCGGCGCAATTAAGGAAGCTGCTTGATTCTACCAGCAACCCTCAGATGTGAGTATTCATATGTCTTTGAAATTTTAACCAAAATGCCTTTTTGCTTCAAATTTTGGAGTTGTTCTTTCTTCCGCCAATTCACTTTTTATTTTGTGCACTAAAGGGTTTCCAAAAATGCAATAAAAATAAATTATTTTTATTTTTAAGAAAATTATTGATGTAAAAAAAAACTGATTGTATTTTCTCGAAAAATTTAGTTTACGTAACAATGGTTTACAAGTTTTTCAAATTAATAGGCCCATTATAATCGAAGTGTAGCGACTAGGAAAAGTGGAGAAAAGGTAAAAATTCGATAACGGTTTCTTTCTACAAGCGTATATTTGCGAAAAAAGGATAGGTTAAATGTGCATTAGGACTTTTGCCTAATTTCTTAGCAATAGTTGTTGTTTTTAAAAATATCATAACACGGCTTTTTAACCAAGTGTGAACGATATGAATTCTACTTATTACAGCGTCCCGCTCGATGTCAGTACTGACAATGATTCGAATAGTTCGGCAGTTGCCAGTAACTAATGGTTTGATTATATCTTAATTGAAATTCATTTCATTGTTGTTTTTTTTTATTTTAAATTAAATAAATGTGTTAATATGAAATAAATTTTGAATACAGCAATCAAATTGTTTTCTTATTTTCCCATATGGAAGGCATACGGCTCATTCCATATACGAAACACGCGGTTCCGCAAAAAAATGCTTCCATTATGCTTCCATATAACTTGCATATAAGATTCCTATGATATCCACAGCCGTTCCATTATGCTTCCATTGTGCCTATGCTGCCGTTTATCTGTGGAAGGTCGCGTTTTGGAGTCCGCGCAACAAAATTTTTACACTTCTCATTTGTGCGCCCCATTTTTGCCCAATTGTTATGAAAATTTGAAGGCACAATAATAATGCCTATTGACTCCCTTATGCCAAATTTTAGCTAATTTGGTGGCATTTTGAAGAATTCGATTTTGCGGTCGACGAAGGTCAACCCTAAAAAAAGTGTTTTCATCGATCTCGCCAATTCTTTCCAAATTTCGTACATAAATTCTTCACAATTTTCTAAGAATTTTAGTGTTTTCATTTTAAGAATTGGATCATTTTGAAGCGAGTTTCAATCATTTTCAAATATTTGAATTTTAGGCGTGAAATTGTTGTGCAAAATTTCACATGCGCCTTGAAATTGGTTACTGTAATTCATTTTGAATTTGTGGAAATCCATTTTTTTTTCGGTTTTTTGCCGATTTTTTTGCGATTTTCGGAATTTTCCACCAAAGTTTTATTTTGATGAATTCATTTGGCACACAATCTCGTTCATTTCTTGCTTCTAATTGTCGTTGAATTTGAAAAAAAAATTTCAGCAATTTTGTATTTCCAAAGAATTTTTTCGACCAAAAAATAAATGAAAAAAATGCCAAGTTTGGTTCAAGCAACTAATTAAGGTCTCACCACGATTTTAATTTAAAAAATTAGTGACCAAGGCTCAGACAATGGTAGTAGTAGTACTCGCCCATTTTCAACCCACACTATCAATTTGAAACGCATGCGCCTTTAAATGCAATTTCCAAAAAAAACGTTTAAAGGCGCAATTCGTTGTCTCGGCGATGTTTGATTTTATGAGAAATTGCAGATGGGCGTCTCGACGGGAATCGCGCAGCTGATGGGCAAGACCGATTTTCTAAGCGGCGTCGCGCGGATAGCATAATTTTTTTCTTCTTCTTCAAACTGTCGTCAGTCGTGTTGAAATAAAGCTTCTCGTTCAGCTTCATTCTTGTCTGTTTTAAATAGTGTCGTGGCAGCGGATCAGGTTCGATCGGAGATCGAATCGCACGATACCCGCAGGTGTCGTCGTCGTCGTCGGTCGACTGCTTCAGTCCGCTCCGAACACACGCACACGATTGGCACGCAATGCGGCGAAATCGAAAAGTGCTTGTCGCGATCGCCGTCGCGCTTATTATTCTGACCATTTTAGGTAGTTTTCTCAGTGATTTTTTTTTTGAAAAATTTAATTTTTATCAAAATTTGAGAATTTCGCGAAAAAATGCGAAACAAACTGAAAATTCCTTTATTGTTTTCCATGTTTTAGGAAAAAATTGTCCGCAGATGAAAAAGAACCAATTTTTCCTCAAAAAATTGTCACCAGATTTTTTTGGCGGCAATTTTTGATGAAATGCCATTTTTTAACAAGAAAAGAATAAGATTTAAATCGATTTAAGTATTTTCCATCTGCGGACAAATTTTGACGGAAAATATTCGCCAATTTGAGCATTTTCAGAAAAATGCGAACCAATCTGAAAATTCTTTAATTTTTTTCCATCTGCGGACAATTTTTTTTTGCCAAAAATTCTTTTTTGGCGGAAATTTGAAAAAAAAACAAAATTGGGTTAATTTTTGATTTTTTTATTTTTAATGTGAATTTTTAAAATCTCTTTTTTTATTTCATGAATTGATTTCAATATTTTCCATCTGCGGACAAAATCTGACAGAAAATATTCACCAATTTGAGCATTTTAAGAAAAATCGCAAAACAAACTAGAAATTCCTTTATTTTTTTCCATCTGCGGACAATTTCTTCCGCAAAAAATGTTATTTTTTGGCATTTATTGTGAATTCTTACAGTTTTTTTTATTCCAAAAAATGTATATTTGCTATATTTTCCATCTGCGGACAAATTTCGCCCATCATCGATTTGCCGTTTTTTTTTTCACTCCAATTTTTACCTCAAAATCTAGCACAAATTTTGGGCGTCTATTTTTTGACGAGAAAAAAAATTGGCGCATCTGATGACCATCTTTGGTTAATATTTTTCATTCATTTTTGATTTTTCGATTTTTCGAGATTAAATGAAAAACTGGTGAACGTCTAAAAACGATTACTGTAGGTTTTAAAGGTTCATAATTTGTTTTTTTATTACACAAAAATTTCTGAGTTTTTTTCACTAATAACTAGTGCTACCGTAATCCATTGATGGAGGCGAATTGGATTACGGTAGTTATTAAAGGAACATGGTTGAAGATGAGATAATTATTAAAAATCTTGTTTTTGAATTTTTTTTCGATGTTTTGAGGAAAAATTGAAATAAAAAAGACCTTTAAAGGAACACTTGACGTTTTTTTTTTTGAATTTCCGCGTCAATGTGGAAAACTTGCTAAGATTTTATTCGTCAAAATCCCGCCAATTGTCCGCAGCTGGCTCTCAGGTAAATAAAAATCAAATCGGATTCGAGAATAATCTCGTTTTCAATCTAAATTGAATGTGAATTAATCTGTTTCGAAACATTTTAAAATTCCGATTTCAAAATTGAAAATGAGAAATAAATCAATCGAATTTAAGCGTTTTCTTAATCAAAAAAAAAATTGAATTATTTTTCAATCGAAACAGGTTAATAATTTATATTTTTGTTAAGTAGAAGAGATCTTCTTGATAGGACCCTTTTAATTTGTGAGTTTTGCACACTATTTAAATGTTTTTCGAGCCCCCGAAGAACCGAAAATCCATGGCCATCTAGAATCCGTGCTGCGGACAATTCCATCCTGCTCGATGTGTCCGCAGCACGATTCAGCATTAATCTTTATGAAGAAGCGATCACCACAGATTAACTGACTGTGAATTCAAAAAAGCTCATGAAAATGAAAATCAATCGGATTCGAAGAAAAATTGAAATATAAATTAGTTTTGTGAGTTGTGGAGCGACTTGTTTTGAGTGCCTCGTGTGGATTATTGTTAAGTAGAAGAGATCTTCTTGATAGGACCATTTTAATTGTCTTGCACACTATTTAAATGTTTTTCTCCAACGTTTCGATCTTTAGATCAACATTAGGGAAGTTCAATTTACCTACAAGATAATAAGTAATAGATGGGTCAAAAAAGGAATAAACGGCGAGAGTTAAGTTGTAAGTCACTTAGTTACTTACTTACTTAGTCGTTTCGTCCTTCGCCTATTGAGGCGCGAACCACAGCTTTCCAAGCTGTGCGGTCCTTGGCTTGGGTGGACCACGGGGTGATAACGGCTCCTTCAGCTCTTCTTGTAGTGATCTCCAAGTTGTAAGTATCAATCAAGAAACAAAAAAATATCTAAGTCAGCGTTATTGTGATGATGTAAGGAGATCAACAATTTTTCGAAAAAATAGAGGATAGGTTTAGAAAAGTTTTTTTAGCCATGACTAAGAAAAATCCCGTCGAATTCCCAAGACCAAATCTATAAGTTGTTCTTTAGTATTCAGTTCAGGATTTTTGGTTTTAATATAAATTCCTTCCAGTATTCTTCGACGAGTTGTGTTCCTCTCAATATCTAGTATTTTAATAGAAAGTTGAAACGGCTCCTCGTTATGAATTTCAAATGAGTGTTTAGACCAAACCGTGTTTTTGTATGATTTTAGATTTGGTTTCAAAGTAGCTCTAGCATGTTCGTTGAAACGAGAGGCCAAAGGCCTACCCGTTTCGCCGACGTAACTCTTTCCACAACCACATTTGATTTCATAAATGACTCCTTTAATGGTACAAGTAACAACTCCCAGCTCCGGACAAACCTTGCACCCTCTACCCTCACATCGAACATCAAAAATACGATTTTTGATAAGGATGTCCCTAAGTGATTTACCTTTAAGTTCTACTACAGCGACATCCAAGTCAACTTGTCTAACTGATGTCTTGATTATTTTCGTAGTGGTATCCGACATGAACGGAACCGGACAGTGGAGCACACTTGCAACCATTTGTTTTTGAGCAAAATTTTTATATGAAAGAATGTCAAATTTTTTTCAGAAAAATCAATTATCTGATAAATTGCGTAATTTCTTTTTTTTTGCCTCCGCGCATTTAATACTCAGCCAACTCGTAAATCTACAATTACTCTCCAAAAGCCCCGCCCCTTTTCAATCAATATATTTTTAAAAATGTCTTTTTAATTGAATAAAATCTAATTTTTCGAATTTTAGAAATCGCAAACTCGATTTTTCGAAAAAATTCGTGATTTTTTGAGATTCTATTTGAAAATGACGCAACTCTGCTCCATTGATACCCGCGAAATTTCGATTTCAAAGTAGAAGGGCCGAGGTTAGGAACACTCTTGAAAACCCCAGTTTTTCCTTATATGCAACTCGTGAAACTCAAATTTCGCGGGTTTCTCTCTCTCGAGTCCAATGGAGTGCACTTGCAACTGCTTCGCTATGAAATTGGAAAATTTTTAGTCAATTGTGCTTTATTTTACTTTTTCTCAACTAGAAAATTTTTCAAACTTGAGATAAAGTGCCTACTTAAAAAAACGGCAGCAAGTGCGCTCCATTGGACTCGAAGAAAAAAACGCGAAAATTCTAAGAAAAATACGATTCCTCTGAGCAAATAATCCGCTAAATATGAAAAATTAGAGATAATTAGTATAAATTATGGGGAGAAAATTGACGAAAATTTGAAATTCCTCAATGTTGCCACAAAAAATGGAATTGCAGTGCTCGTATTCAACTCATTCTCGACGTCGGCCGACTCGAACGAGCACGAGATCAGCGTCGGAATGCGGCCGAACGCGTCGGAAGTGCGTCTGAAGCGCGATTTGAGTTTGAAGGAGGCGTGGATGAAGCGCAAATCGTCGTCGCCGCCGACGAGTCTCGCCGGAATCTATGTTCGCGATGCGTATCGCGTCGCCGACGACGAGATTCGCATCATTTATCTCGAGAATCACGATAATAGGTAGATCAAAAAAAAATATGTATAGTGCTATGACACTTTTTTGACGGATGAATTAAATATTCAGGTAGAAATTTGTCAAAAACTTTTGGTAGATCAAAAATTGTCAAAAATTGTCAAAACAGTGCTGCGACACTTTTGCCTTAATTTTGCTGATTTGAAAATTGCAAAAATTCAAGGAAAACAAGTTTCATTCATTTTGGTAGATCAAAAACGCGCTACAACACTTTTTTCTTGAATTTGCAGAATAATTAACTATTCAGATTTGAAAATTGTTAAAAAAGAATTAAAGAAAACTACTTTTGTAGATTTTGGTAGATCAACAATTGTTAGGTAGATCAAAACAGTGTTGCGACACTTTTGTCTTGATTTTGCAGATTTGAAAATTGTAAAAATTTACAAAAAACTAGTTTCATTCATTTTGGTAGATCAAAAATGTCTGATTTCTTAAATTTGATTTCAGCGAATTTTTTGACACTTGAAAATCGCTTTAAAAAAACTACGAGACTCCGAATTTACGCTTATGCGCCTTTAAGAAGAAATGATGAAGAATTTTGGTAGATCAAAAGTCAAATTTTTGTATTTAGTGCAATTATTGATTATAAGAGTAAAAATCGCAAAAAAATAAAACTAAAGGTAGATCAAAAATGAAAATTGATTTGCTAGTCTGTGAAGAAACGATGACATTTGGAATTGCCTTCATATTTTGGTAGATCAAAAAAAAGAATGGAATGTCTTGATTTTAGCGGAAGACTGATGTCGAATAGCCTTGGTTTTAGCGGAAACTACGACACTCCACGTTTACGTTAAAAAAGACCTCAGAAACTTCCAGAATCAGTCTGAAGGCGGAAATTCCGGGCGGCGGTTGGCAGCCGATCGAATGGTTCTGCTTCAACGCGACATGCATGGACTATCTGTTCTGCACGATGGCGACGCGAATCGGCATCGTGCGTCTGCCGCCGACGACGCCGTCGATGTCGACGGTGCACGTGAGCGTCGAGCTGAGCGACGAGTACACGCCGATCGCGGTCAACGACGTCAGACCGAAGCCGAGCGCCGCCTACGAGCATCTCGTCGGCGTTTGCGTTCAGCCGATATTCTTCTTCACCGATTGGACCATCATCATTCAGTTCTTCGAGTCGTGGCTCGCGCAAGGCGCCACCAAATTCTACTTCTACGTGCACAGCTATACGAGGTAATCCACCCAAGCCCAGTCCGTCCGCCGACGTTTCGCGGGTTTCGCCAATGTCTATCGTTTGTGTGTGTGTGTAGGCAGACGAAAGCGGTGCTCGATTTCTACGCGAAAACGCTCGGCGACCGTTTGGAGCTCATCGAGTGGAGCGATTTGCCGGTGCACGCGCGAGAACGCGGCGATTATTTCAAGGATCCCAACGCGAGGTAGATCATTTTCGTTTTTTTTTTGTCCGCAGATGGTTTATCTATCATTATGCTCTTTTTTTCGAGTCGAGACATATGCGAATCGTGCTGCGGACAAAAATCGAGCGCTTATTGTCCGCAGCACAAAATGATGATACCTTCAATAGTCAGTTTCATTTTGAAAAAATTTTGAGAAACTATTGCTACCGTAATCCTGTCTTGATTTTTTATCGACATCGTGAAACGTTTGTTTCGCGGGTTTTAGTCCAATGGAGCGCACTTGCGATCGAAATGGTCGAACAACCAATTTTTTGCGGAAACCCGCGAAATGTCGGTTTCACGAATTCGATATACCGCTCAAAAGGTTGGAAACTTTTGGTTTTTTGGGCATAACTTGATCGAAAACGTATGGATCGAGGTGAAACTTTCAGATATATTGATAAATATAATCAGAAGATTATTGGTACGGTAGTCCTATCATACGCAATTATGTCTAAAGTTTTTATGGACTTTTTCATTTTTTTTCAAAATTTTTTTTAAACTGTTTTTCTGTGCTTCTTTTTGCATGATGTTACTATTTTTTATAATTTTAGACATGCCCACTATTGAAAAAAGCGGAACTTGACTGTTGAGCAACAACGGGCAATTTAGGCAGGGCGTCAAACAGGAGCAACCCTGCAGATGTTGGCCGCTCAGTTTGATGTCACAAAAACTTGCATTTTCAAATGTTTGAAAAGATGAGAAACTCAAGGAAGGGTCCCAAAGAAGTACCATATTAGTCGTCTATGCGTGACAGATCGTGCGACTGATAGAAGTATTGTACATACCTCCAGATTCAACCCGCGAATGACGGCACCGTAAAAAAACTTTTTTCCAGCGCGAAGTTTTTGCCAATTCTCCATCGCCTGTTTCGATATCAACAATCAAACACCGTTTATCAGTAGCAGGATGATTCGGAAGAAGACCAGTGAAGAAACCGTTCATTTCGGAGAAGAATAGACGACGCCAGGACGAGTGGGATAAGCAACATCTGATTTGGACGCGATTTGACTGGAATGGTGTTCTTTGGTCGGATGAGAGCTCGTTGGAAGTGACGGAATTCAATCGGTCCGCCGTCCTGTAGGTTCTCGATACAATCCCAAGTATCAAACTCCTACCGAAAAGCACGGGGGAGGCAATTGCATGATTGGGGGTGCCTTTTCCGGAAAAGGCTTCACCATGTGAAAACAATCATGGATTGCTTCGTCTATAAGGAGATCCTGTGAAAGCAGATGTTGCCGCATTTTAAGGCAATTGGTCGTGGTTGTGTTTACCAACAGGACAACGACCCAAAGCACACTTCCAAATTTGTGAAAGTAAGAAAATTCGTTTTTTTTCTCAAATATTCATCAATTGAGGATTGGTTCGCAAGTCAGCACATCAAGGTTATGGACTGGCCAAGTCAATCCCCGGACTTGAATCCCATCGAGCATTTGTGGGAAGAGTTGGAGAGAAGAGTGGCAAGCAGAACCGCCACAAATTCGAACGAAAAGTTCTGACAATTGGAAGAAGAATGGAAAAAGATTCCACTCTCGGTCATCGACAACTTGATCGACTCCATGCCTCGCAGATGCCAGGCAGTTATTGACTCCCAAGGTTTTACAATAAAGTATTAACCTTATAATTTTAGTTTCCAATGATTTTGTGTTGATAAACTATCTTTCCGGTTAAAATAACTGACATAAATTGCATATCCAAAAAAATGTGTTTTTAGGGATTTCTGAAAAAAATGGCTTAAAATCTTTATTTGGTAAGCACGAATCATGTCTAATAGCTCATTATATCGGCAATTGCGTAAGAAACAATCGGAAAAAAGTTCATGGAAAAAAGTTTGGTTTCAAAAAAGTTATGCCCAAAAAACCAAAAGTTTCCAACCTTTTGAGCGGTACTGTATATCGAATTCGTGAAACCGACATTTCGCGGGTTTCCGCAAAAAATTGGTTGTTCGACCATTTCGATCGCAAGTGCGCTCCATTGGACTAAAACCCGCGAAACAAACGTTTCACGATGTCGATAAAAAATCAAGACAGGATTACGGTAGCAATAGTCTCTCAGTGCTGAGACGGCTTGAATTTGAAAAATTTCGATGAAATGCAGATTTTTTAGCGAAAATGGGAATATTCTCAAAATATTGACAAAAATTTGATTTAAGATCGAAAATTTTCGACAATTTTTTGCCAAAATCGCGATTTTTTCATGAATATTCGAAAAATCGCATTTTTTTAACTGAAAAATTGAGATACAAATTTTATAACGCAATTTTTAAAAGAGAAAATTCATTGAAAAAAATGGCATTTATTTTTAGGGCTGAATTTGGAATGAGAAGCTCGAAATTCGGTGATTTTTGTGGTTTTAGAGTTTTCCGGCACGCGGCGACCGCCTTCATGCACGACTGCCTTCTTCGCGCTCGCTCGCACGTCAAATTCATCTCGAACACCGATCTCGATGATCTACCGTTGGCGGCAAATTTGAATATTTCGACGACGTTGGAAGCGGCGGCGAAACGCCATCCGAAAGCCGCCCAATTCAAAATTGATTGGATTTTGACGCATCAGCCGGTATGAGACCGAAAAAATCTCGCAAAAAATGTTTTTCCACTCGATGGTCGCCAATCGCTTTTCAAAATTCCCATCTGCGGACAATTTTCGCCAAAAAATTGATGCGACCATATTGTCCGCAGATGGATTTTTATTTGAGTGCGTTGACGATTTGCGAGTTTCACTGGAATTCCCGTACCCTCAATTGTCCGCAGGTGGGTTTTTCTAAAAGAGAATTTGTCGAAATCGCAATAGCACTTGAAAACACGCATCTGCGGACAATTTTCAACGGCAAATTTGCTTCGATGACTGCCAAATTCTTGTAATCCAATCAGATTTTGAGAAAATTCACGAATTCAAAACCAATCATAAACAACGAAAGCGAAATAGCGAATTTCTGATATCGATTTCGTGCTGCGGACATTTTAGTCATTTAGAAATGCTGAATTTCGAGCAATTTCGCGAAAATATGTCCAAATTTCGAATAAATAGTTTTAAGATATTATCAATCAAATGAGAATCCGTCAATTTTTGACGCATTTCTGCGCGGTTCAATGGAGCGCACTTGCAACTTAAGAATTGTAGATCGATTTTTATATACAAGAGAAGCGTTATTTGGAATTATTTTTGAAAAACTGGTTTTTCTTTATATGGAATTTGTGTGAACCCAAAATTTCGCGGGTTTCTTTGTTTCGAGTCCAATGGAGCGCACTTGCAACCATTGACATTCAAATCTGCTCAAAATGAAATTAATTGACAATTTTCGTCCTTCTAATGCATTATTGAAACCAAAAAATTGAATTTCAAGAAAAAATCTTGCCAAATTTGAGAATTTTCTCATCCAATTAGACGACTAATTATGCCAATTATCTCATTTTTCGTTTCAGATTTCTGCGGCAGTGAGATTACTGTAGGCAGTTTCCTTTTCATATTTCGATTTTGTGTGAAACCGACATTTCGCGGGTTTCTTTGTTTCGAGTCCAATGGAGCGCACTTGCAACATCCAATTCAAAAACCCGCGAAATGTCGGTTTCACGAACTCAATAAAATAACGGCAGTTCGGTGAATGAGTTATTACGATAACTCGCAAAAGGTTGAACAAAAATTGGGGCAAATTAGTTGTAGTTCAATGGAGCGCATTTGCAACCATTCTTTGGAAAACGAACCTATGATTTCTGGGAGGATCGTCATTTAAAAAAAACATGATTTTCAGCAAAATTGGGACGCGATTTCGCGTCCGGCCGACGTTCAATTCGAGCTCAATTTGGCCAAAGTGCTCAAAATCGAGCACATTCGTTGGGACTATCGAGTTTCGAAGAAGATTTTCCATCGACCCGAACGGGTGGGTTCAATTTCGCCGTAAGAGCTCAAAATTTTCGGATTCCTTTTGAACGGAACTCTTAAATTTCGCTTTTTCTTTCTAAATGGAGCGCGTTTGCATCCATTCGATGCGTTTTCAACCCCCGAATTGTCCGCAGATCGATTATTGAAAAATTGAACACTTTCCAACGCAACTGTTTTCCAATTATTATTTGGGAAAATTTATTTTCAAAATTTGAAAAATTAAAAAAATTGTTTTTTTTTCTATTTGAATTGAAAATTTGTAAAAATTAAATTTCAAATATTCAAAACCCATTTTTTGGAGGTAATTTTAAAAAATAAATTTGCCAAGAGGCTACTGTAATCGCTTTTGCGTACGCAGAGTGCGTCGTCGGTGTTTGCACACAATTTTGAAAAACCAAATCAATTCTGTGAATAAAATTGAAAACGTTGACAATTTTCTTATATGCAATTCATGAAACTTAAATTTCGCGGGTTTCTTTCTCTCGAGTCCAATGGAGCGCACTTGCAACCAATTAATTAAATCTGCTTCAAAAAATTCAGAACTTCTCATTTTTTGACGAAAATTCAATTGTTTGGAAATCCCGCGAAATGTCGGTTTCACGAATTCTATAAGAATCTTCTTCTTTTTTGAGGTCTTGGCTTCCTAATTGATCTAATTGGGCTTAATTATAGGATTAATTAGCTCGTCGAACATTTTTTTTAATGAGAATGGTAAAAATTGTGAAATTTGATTGTTTCAAAATTGTCCGCAGATGGATTTCATCAACTCAGAATTAATTATGATAATTGCCTTCAGGTGATCCACTTCGATATGCACTCCGTCTACCGTAATGAGGTCTCCGAAGACGACACGCAATATACGACCGTTGAAATGTTCGATAGTCCGCATTTGCTCTTTTTGCATTTGAGGTGAGCGATGTCGGATGCGGCGCGGTCGCGCGACGCGCTTCTTTTGGTGATGCCAAAAAATTTGGGGGAAATTCGAATTGGTTGAATATTTTTGAGAATTTATATTAGAAACAATTGGTTGCAAGTGCGCTCCATTGGACTCGAGAGAATGAAACCCGCGAAATTTGAGTTTCACGAGTTGCATATAAGGAAAAACTTGGGTTTTCAAGAGTATTCTTAAAATGGGCCCTTCTACTTTGAAATCAAAATTTCGCGGGTCTCAATGGAGCAGAGTTGCGTCATTTTCAAACAGAAACTCAAAAAATCACGAATTTTTTCGAAAAATCGAGTTTGCGATTTCTAAAATTCGAAAAATTAGATTTTATTCAATTAAAAAGACAGTTTTAAAAATATATTGATTGAAAAGGGGCGGGGCTTTTGGAGAGTAATTGTAGATTTACGAGTTGGCTGAGTATTAAATGCGCGGAGGCAAAAAAAAAGAAATTACGCAATCTATCAGATGAAAATTGATTTTTCTGAAAAAAAATCTGACATTCTTTCTTTAAAAATTTTGCTCAAAAACAAATGGTTGCAAGTGCGCTCCATTGGACTCGAGAGAAAGAAACCCGCGAAATTTAAGTTTTATGAATTGCTTATAAAGAAAAATAGATAATTTTTAATAATATTTAAAATATATTACCAAATGGGATAATTAGACTAATTATATGTATCGGAGGATGTGAATAAATGCAATTTTTGAAATGAGAATTGCAGACGATTCGAACGACGTCTTCTGAATCCGCCGGCCGTCGAATACAACAATTCGTTCGATTATTCGCTTCTTCATCGCCTCAATCAGCGAATGCACGACAATTATGCGAAGCGACTTGAAGCTTCGAAACAATTTGAGGGTGAGCTCGAAAATTTGGAGGTTCAGCAAAGATTTTTTTTTCGAAAATCTCAAAATTGACAATTTCCCTATGATTTTGATTTTGATGGTCCCGATAATTGGCATTTTTTGACTCCAATTTTGAATTTTTGATGTTCGAAATATGCCAAAAAATTGTTAGAAATGAGCTTTTTCCTATCGGCGGGTAAATTCGCTGCGAGACCCCACATTTAAGGGCGCGAATTTTGGGGAACAAATCTCATCAAAAAATGTTCGCCGAGAATTTTCGACGAGCTAATTAATCCTATAATTAAGCCCAATTAGATCAATTAGGAAGCCAAGACCTCAAAAAAGAAGAAGATTCTTATAGAATTCGTGAAACCGACATTTCGCGGGATTTCCAAACAATTGAATTTTCGTCAAAAAATGAGAAGTTCTGAATTTTTTGAAGCAGATTTAATTAATTGGTTGCAAGTGCGCTCCATTGGACTCGAGAGAAAGAAACCCGCGAAATTTAAGTTTCATGAATTGCATATAAGAAAATTGTCAACGTTTTCAATTTTATTCACAGAATTGATTTGGTTTTTCAAAATTGTGTGCAAACACCGACGACGCACTCTGCGTACGCGAAAGCGATTACAGTAGCCTCTTGGCAAATTTATTTTTTAAAATTACCTCCAAAAAATGGGTTTTGAATATTTGAAATTTAATTTTAAAAATTTTCAATTCAAAAAGAAAAAACAATTTTTTTCACTTTTTCCAATTTTGTCGAAAATCGCAAAAAATAAAATTGGCTGTAAAAATAATGTCCAAGTTGCAAACGCGCTCCATTGCTAAAAATGATCAAAATTGAATATTGTCGAATTTTTAGGTCAAAAATTGGCACCATGGGCACTAGAAGCTCGCGAGACGATGCGAAATCTCGAGCAGTGCCGTCGCGAGGCGTTCGGGACCACACTAGATGACAAAAACGAGATGTGCCAACAGAGTTCGGCGGGGTTGGTCTCGACGCGAACCGATATCCACAACTTGATTCTGATTGCAGATGCGAAGGAATGCTGACGGCCGGCATTCAGTTCATCAAAGCGCCTCTCACGTGGTCCAATCTCGCACACAAGGCACTCTTCAACGATTATGTGCAGAAAACGCGAAAAACCGGGTTTTTAGGCTTTTAATTTGTCTATTTTTGTTGAGATTTAGCTTGATAAAATCGATTAGTTTGATTTTTTCGCTCAATTTTTTCGAAAAAATTAATCTTGAATTGAATTTATCTATTATATTTCTGCTAGAAAAAAGAAAAACAAGTTTCTGAAATAATTGTTGGCTTTGGGATCGAAATGTTTTAAAAATTGTTGAATCGAAAATTCGGCGGAAAAATCGTGAAAATTGCAAAAGAATCGGCAAAAAAACGCTTTCGAAAAAATTCAGCAAAAAAATGCATTACCGTAACCAATTTCAAGGCGCATTCGGAATTTTGCAAAACAATTTCACGCCTAAAATTTAATTTTTTTAATGATTATAACTCGCTTCAAAATGGTTCAATTCTTAAAAAGAAAACACTAAAATTCTTAGAAAATTGTGGCAAATTTATGTACAAAATTTGGAAAAAATTGGCGAGATCGATGAAAACACTTTTTTTTGGGGTCGACCTTCGTCGAAATCGAAAAGGGCATTAGAATCGAGCCTAAAAAGTTTTTTTTAACGATTGAGCAAAAATTAGGCACACAGCAGAAAAAAGACACAATCTGAGTTTGGGCGGAATACCCGCCTACCGCATTTCACCAAATGAAATCCTCAATCGTTATGAAAATTTGAATACACAATACTAATGAATATTGACACCCTTATGCCGAATTTTAGCTAATTTGGTGGCATTTTGAAGAATTCGATTTCGAGTTCGACGAAGGTCAACCCGAAAAAAAAGTATTTTCATCGATCTCGCCAATTCTTTCCAAATTTTGTACATAAATTCTCCGTAATTTTCTAAGAATTTTAGAGCTTTCATTTTGAAAATTGGACCATTTTGAAGCGAGTTATAATCATTTTAAAAATTTGAAAATTTTAGGCGTGAAATTGTTTTTCAATATTTCACATGCGCCTTGAAATTGGTTACTGTAATTCATTTTTTCGCAGAAATTTTTTGAAACCGATTTTCTCGTCAATTTTTTTAAAATTTTTAAACATTTGTTTATAACTTTTTCTGTGATGAAAATATGCATACAAAAAAGAATTTTGAGAGTTTGAATAAATTGCCATAATGATCAAAAAAATTTTTTTACCAAAAATGGTATTCGAAAGGATTTTGAGGATTGAATAACACGTTAATATGAGATTAAATAAGAATACGAAATGAATTTCATCGAAGATTTTCAACAATTCAGAAATTAATTGATTTTTTAAATCGATTTATGTCGATTAAACATATTTTTGGGGGGATTTTTTCACAATGAAAAATTGAAAAAAAAAAACATTTTGAGACAATTGAAATTAGACGGTTGCAATGGTCTTATGAATAAGAATGCCATTGGCCTTCATTCCAGTCTTCTTGAAGGCGTCGAACATGAAGACGGCGAGTTCGGAAGCGACGATGTCACTCTGCGATTTGACGAACGAGAGAATCAGAAGGCCGTCTGGAAATTCGAGAAATCAATTGAAGAAGCCTCTTCAGCGCGATTCACCTTTGCCGAGATATTTGGCGAATCTGGCCAACGTCTTCTCATCTGGAGTCTCGATCGAATGCAGAAGACCTTTGAGGTATCGATGACTGTTGATGTGATCGTGAGCAATGATGATTCCGATGAGAGTAGCGATTCCGACGAGAATGAGCCACACCCTGAAATCCGATTATGCTAGGCCATCTGCGGACAATCGATACCAGAGGAACGCGAAGATCTTCTCGTTGAACTCGTTGACGGCGAGCACACACTGGACGACGTGATGCTGAATGATCGGAGTGCGGATGGTGAAGTGGCAGAAGGTGACTCGCGGGAAGATGCCCGTGTCCGACCAGGTGACGTTGCCCACGAGATTCGTCATGATGTCGATGCCCCAAAACAGATTCGCGTTGTGTCCGAGGAAGAAGCTGAGCACGACAAACTGGACGATGATGTTGAGAAGGTAGAGCAACTTGATGACGACGTAGATGGTTGCCAGATGGGACCTGAAACCCGCATGATGGTCCGCAGATGGAAAGAGTTACTTGGTCTTCATCTCCCTGTCGCAATTCGTCAGCTTGCTCTTCATATAGTTGCCCATCTCGCGGACCTTTTCGGCAATCTCGATGCTCGACTTCATCTTGATCTCGGCGGCCGTCTCGCAGAAGTACAACAGCGGAATTTCTGGAAGAATCTCATCGCAATGGTGCCGACGGATTCCGAATTCACCCACCATACATCGACTGCGCCTTTTTCCACACCAATTTCGGCGCCACAAATCCCAAAGCCATGACGGTGAGATAGATGGCGGCCCATTGATAGTAGGTCACGTTGTTGTCGGCACCCTTGACGCTGTCGATGGTGTCGATTTGGGCGGCGTCGCCAACATGGTGGGTGTTCTTGATGAAGCAGTACGTCTCGGCGTACTCTTGCCAGTCTTTCGCGTACGTCCTCGGAAACCAGCACTGGATCGGCGAGCCGACGTACGTCTTCGCCGAGATGAACACGGCGAAGAAGATGAGCAGAAAGGCGGTGGCGAAACAGCTGAGCACGTCGGAGAAGTCGTCGATGGCGCTGTAGGAGACCGCCGAACGCAGTTGATCAACGAACGGCAGCTGGAACATTCGGCTCGCGCTGAAACTGTGCGCCTTTAAACAGAATAATCGTATGAGTCATTTGAAGCGAGTTCTTGGGAGGTCTACTATCAGAGCTTGGTGGAATAGAATGCGCCTTTAAAATTCGCTGCGAGACCTACTAGGGTTTGCGAGAAGTGGAAAATGAAGAAAATGAAGCGAGTGGAATGAGCAAGAGTGTTACAAAGGGGCGGAGTCGTACAAGAAATAGGCGGAGTCGAGGCACAGGGGAAATCGAGGAGAGTCCAGAGAATTGTTTTCTAGAATGTTTTTTGATTTATTTGAAAAAAAAAAACAATGACTATTGGAAGCAGCATGAGCCTTTAAAGGGATGAATTGAAGCCGAAAAAGGTGGATGAGCCTTTAAATTTTCGATTACGTATATATTCTCTGAAACATAATGTAAAATTCTCCATAATTTTCTAAGAATTTTAATGTTTTGATTTTAAGAATTGAACCATTTTGAAGTGAGTTATGATCATTTTAAAAATTTGAAAATTTTAGGCGTGAAATTGTTTTTCAAATTTCACATGCGCCTTGAAATTGGTTACGGTAACTTTTTTGTGGATTTATCAATTTTTTCATTTTTGAGCGGATTTTCTTGCGGTTTTCTCAATTTTTGCGATAAACTTTCTTAATAATTTACCATTTTCAAATAATATACGAGAAATTGATTAGATTCTTTGCAGGACCGTTTTCAACATGACTCATTGGAATCATCGATTCGATTACAGTCGGTCAGGATCGAAAAATGAGTCATACTAGAAAAAACCAAGCAATGTTCTAATAATTACTCATCAATCGCTTCTTGTTTTTCAAATTTCAATATTATTCTCAAGCGAGGAAAGGGATCCTAATTTTTGTTTTCATTTGAATGAAATTCCAATCCAAATACGGCATATTTTGCCTTTAAAAAATCTTTTTGGTTTGTAGATTTCGAAAAAAAAATTTAAAAAGCCTAAAAATCGCTGCGAGACTCATAAAATTTTGGGGTATGTGCCTTTAATAGGAACGATTTTGTTTTTTTTTTATTTCAAGTTTTTCGATTTCAGTTCTTATTTTTATATTATGATTAAAGGCGCATATGCATTCGCAAAAATTTTAAGATGGGCTTGATTTCAGATTTGAATTACCGCCTAAAAAAGTGCGATGGTCCATAATTATTTTTTTAAAATGATTCTTGCAACGATTTAATGAAAAACTGTGTTACAGTAGGCTCCAAAAAACGTGGCCGTGGCTGAGGTTTTTAAAGTATTTTTCTTCCTGCCCCCTACATAGCGATTCTTAGAATTTCAATCCTTTAAAATTCCAAATTTGGCAACCAAAAATGGAATAATTTCATGTAATCCCCCAAAAAATTCGGTTTCCCCATCAAACACTTGAAATTTTTTTTTCTTTAAAATTCAAGATTCTCAGAAAATAAAATTCGAAGAATCTCAAACTTCAAAATTCTTAGAAAATATTGAAAAAGATCTCTTTTCTTCGAGGGGTCCAAAATCATCTAAAATTCTCAATATTTTTTTTTTCTTAAAATCTTTTTCTTAAAATTCTTAAAATCTTTGTGGCATAATAATTATAAAGCTCGGTTTTTCGATTAAAAACATTTTAAAAATGAATTGTCGTCAAATAAAACGCACAAGTCCGCAATTATTTCGATTTTGTTTATTTTTGGGCATTTTTGATTTTTTTTTCGCTGAAATCAAGAATGATGACGTCAAAATGCACCATTGCGGACTTGTGCATTTGATTTGACGACGAATCGCACAAAAAATCGAAATTTGATGAGAATCGTCTTCTGATTCAAATTATTTCGACGAATTTTCTGCCTACGAGCTTCTTTTTCGAGCCGGGCTTCACAAATTCCATAAAAGGACCAAGTAATTAAATAATTAATATCGTTTTAATTAGCATAATATTGTATGGGTCAAAAAAAAATCGATGTCCCTTTAAATTTGAAATTGTCCGCAGATGGATTTTTTTAAGAGCTACGACTTCTCAATCGCCACTACAGTACTCAAAATGACCCCTGACGAGTTGGCTTCATTTCTCCTCATTTCTTTTTGTGATTCATGACACTCCTTATCTCGACGAGACTCCACCGTCTGCCACTCTGCGTCTCTTCGTTATCACCGACTCTCACCAAACGACTACATTGTGGCAGTACCTTAAAAGTACTGACATTTTTTGCATTTTTTCTGTACTTTTCAAACCGCTAGCTGTTGATTTTATCAATATTCAAGCGTTTTCTCAATTTTTGATTTCGAATTTTCCCGTTCAATTCAACGCCAATCAAATCCCGGAAGCGCATAAATTATCATGCCATCATTTTTAATGCAAAAACCAAACAATTGATAACAGAGTTGGTTTCCTCAGTTTTATTCCGTTTTCAGTGGTACCGATGGCCGAAACGATTCAATATGTTATTAAAAATTGGGAAGCCATTGGAAATTCGTTTTTGCATGAATTCAAGGATCAACATTTTCTACTAGCCGCATTAAAAGGACTTCGAAATGGATTGGTGTAAGGTTTTTCTTAGCTAATTTGATTTCTAATGAGAATTTCTTTCGAAAAATTGCAATTTTTCATGTTTTTGCGAGTTGGCTCAATTAACTGTTGGTGGTACTGTATCGAAAATGTACGCGATGTGCACCGTCGGTGTTTGCACGGACGCCGAATTTTCGAAACGCTTGATTGATTTTTTCATGTTTTTGCGATTTTTTAATATTTCATTGAATTTTTTTTTGAAAAAATATGAACAATTCGAGAAATTTCATCGAAATTGATGGAATTTCAAAGAAAATTTCAATGATTTTCGGAGAAATCCAATTCTTTTCAAACTTTTTGATTAATCATTGAATTTTTAAAGATTTTCATGTGATAATTGAATTTTTACTATATTTTTGTTAAAAAAATCAATGAAAATTCTAATGATTCAATAGAAATTTTAATTGTTTTAAGTGAAACTCAAGATTTCTTAATGTAAAATCACATTTTTGATCATTTTTCGTTAAAAAATTCAATTTCGTATAATTTTCGATTTTTTTTAGGTATGGTGTTCGAATTCGCGCGCCTCACGCTCTCGTCATGGTGTTTCTATTCGGCGAAGGGACGCTGGCGCAGAAGCTGCAGACGATCTTCCGGTTAACGCGAATGCACGCGACGAATCTCGCCAAATTCGTGTTCTCCTATAAATTGCTCGAAGGAACACTGGGAAAAATTGAAGGTTTTGATTGTATTCGAAAAATTGATATGAAATAGTGCGAAAAACCAAAACCATTTACACTACCGTCCTTTAAATATACGATTTTGGCCAGGTTTGGCTCATCCAATCATCACCAAACTATTGGGAATAGTTAAGCATGCTTAAAATATAGTATTTACATAATTTTAAGCAATTTTTTCAACAATAAATAATAGAATCGAAAATAGCAGATATGAAAATATTTTTAATGCTCAATTTCAAAGCTTGCGAAAAAAAAAGAAAATTAGTTTTGATTAGAAAAACACCTTTTAAGGTAATATTTAAATTTTTTAGTTTGTTGCCATGCAATTTTCTGCAATTATAGCCCTCTTTAATTGATTGGGATCAGAGCTGCACGGAATTCCGTCTTCTGTTTTCCGTTTTCCGTGAAATTTTCCTGTTCCGTGTTCCGCTTTCCGTATTCCGTAAAAAAATTTATTCCGTTTTTCGTGTTCCGCTTGATATATGTACCTAGCACGTCTAGCGAATCTAATAAGGTTGAAAACCACAGCCAAAAATATTTGTTCGACAAAAAGAAGGTCCTTTGTTGAATGGGCACTTGGAAAATCTCGCATTCTGCACTGTTAATTTCAAAATATTCGAGTTAGATTAACTTTGTGTTCCGTTTTCCGTTTTCCATTAAAAAAATCGCTCCGTATTTCGTATTATCTTAAAAATTTTTTGTTCCACTTTCCGTCTTCCGACTCCCGTTTTTGAAATTTTTTTACTAATAATCATAAAAATCGAGAAAATTTGCCAATTTTTCTCAAAATTTTGTTGGATTCAAGCAAATTTAGGGAGATTACCATTAGATATTCGGAAGGTTTACTAAAAATTCGACATGGTTTTTGTAGAAATTTGATTTGAATTTCTAATTTTTGCCATCGACAATCCGATTTTCGCCATTTTCCAGGTGTCCGCCGTGAATGGCATTCGTTCGCCGCCGCATTCCTCGTCGGCTATCTCGTTTTCGGCGAGAATAATGCTGTGAATATGCAGGTAAAATTGTCCGCAAATGGTTTTTTTTTTCATAAGCAAATTAAAGAATAATTTAATCAACACAATTTTGAGAATTAATTGCATTTAGCTTCATTTTTTCTCAAATCGACGTCGAAAAATCTTCTGGCTCATCCACGTGGCATTTTTATCCAAAAATTCCCCAAAAATTTCTTTGAAACTATTGAAAATTTGAGATTTTTGATGAATTCTTATTGGCCAGAATTGTCCGCAAATGAATTTTGATAAATCTAAGAAAAATAAGCAATTGATGATTTCAACTTTAATTCTCACTTTCGTCAAAAAAATCCGCGTTTAAAAATTTGAAGGCGATTTGGTCTCGCGAATAATAATTGACTGTTTGGGTAAGAATATGCGAAATTTCAGCAACAAAATTTGTTAATTTCGCTTTTTTAAAAATCAAACGAGCAAATGCGCTCTATTGTGACCGAATTGTTTTTTTTCTGCGATTTTCGAACAATACAAAACATTTGAAAATTTTTTGGATGATATTTGCAAAAAAACGAATTTCGCCGAACAAAAATTGAAATGTTCGAAAAACAAACAAAAATGACCTACTGCGAACGCATTGTGCGAGTTTTTTTTTGCTGAATCCTCATTAAAGGAGCGCTTGAGCGCAATAACACGATACTTTAAAAAAATAGAGAAAATTTCAATGCAGCAAAAAGGAAAAAGAAAAAATAATTTTTGAATGTTGAAAAGAAAAAACGAAAATTGGATGTTGAGGAGAAATTTTGTCGAGTTTATTGAGAATTGCAACAATTTCAAGTTGGCTGTGGTCTCGCAACGATTCGCTCAATTCTCGTTTTGCCTTCTTTGAAAAAAAACCGACTCATTTTGAAAAATTGTAAATTCCAAAAGGAATTTGTTTTGTCCACACCGAGACCATCTCAAAAGGCGCATGCTCGTAAATCGACACTGAAATTTACAGTAATTCGACTTTTGAAAAAAAAAAAGAAGCTACGATTTAGAAATAAAATGCAAATAAAAATGTTTGTTGACGAAAAAAATGCTCAAAAATCGGAATTTTGAGTTCGTCACTCTCAAACCGATTTAAAGGGACATGAATTTCTCACAAAATTCGAATTTTCAGATCAATTTGTACCTTTTGTCTCGAGTTGTCGTCGGATTGGTGAAGTTGGCGGCCAATCGCGAGGTCATCCCGCAGCCGAGTGAGTCGATTTTTTAAAAATTTGAATTTCGCGCGCAAATTGATTCAATTAAAAATTCTTGTCTGAGAAGAAATTTGTCAAGAATGCGCCTTTAAATGTGGAAAAAACTGAGTTGGTTGCAAATGCGCTCTATTGAGATTTGAAAAAATTTTAAATTGCTTTTTTTCATTTAAAAATGTTAAATTTTGATAGTTTCTTCTTGTCTGCTTTTTTCGAATCGTCGGTTTCAAAAATTCCATAAAAGGCAAATATGAATAGCCGAAATAATCCAGAACGATGTTTTCCAGAAAAAAATTATTATGAAATTTAGGATGAAAAAAAAAAACGCGCTTCAATTTTGTTGAAATTCATGAGATTTTCGCGGGGTTTTTTCATCGCAGTTCAATGGAGCGCGTTTGCAACCTTGTTTTGTTTTTAGGCAAAAATATGAAACTATTATCATCTCGACAATTTTTTATGAAAAAAAAAAACAAATGAAAATGCAATTTTACGGATACCAGTAAATCTCGAAAATTTTCAACAATCGTCAAAATTTTTCGCAATAACCCAAAAAGTGGAAATACTCTTAAAATTTCTAGTGATTTTTCAAGATTTTCAGTTGGTTTTTTAATTTTTTGGAAAACCCGCGAAGTCTAGGTTTCACAAATTCGATAAATACGGAATATGACGGATTTCGGCGATCATCCCGCTTCCGTACAAAAAAATGCGATCAAAATTGGCATTTTGGATATGATTTTTTATTGAAAATTAGCGAAAATACACTAAAATTTGGCAAAAATTGCATTTTTTCGCGCGAGAATCATCAAAAATGATGAATTTCGACTGTCTTCTTTTTTTTTTAAACGCCGGTTTCACGAATTTCTATCGAGTGCTTTGATATAATTCATTTTACGGGATTTTCCTAAATTTGTAAATTTTAAAATGCAGTTTTTAAAGTTAAATTCGATTTTTTCGCAATTTTCCAAAAAATTAATCATTTTTGGGCGAATTTTCAATCATTTTTTGTTTTGGACAACTCGTAAAATTGAAATTTCTCGAGTTTTAGATGGTTGCCAAAAAAAAATGTTTCTGAAAAAAGAAAGGCTTTGAAAAAAAAATGATGTCTCCAAATTTGTCATTTTTTTTTCGCAATAAAATTAAAATGGTCCCTTGTTTCCAAATAAGGATGCGCAACTCACCTCTCGTCGGCCTCCCCCCTAAATTTCGGTCGCAAATCGCGCCAATTTGATTATTTGCGTTATGGAATTGGGCAAGTTGCCCAAATTTGGTTATATTATTCGCGCGAATAGAATTGATTGACGAATTGGAGGTTTTAAAGGCGCATGGCGTAAATTCTCTTAATTTTTTTTTTTTAGAAAAAATGCTTTTTTATACATTTTGCTGAAAATCAAGTTAGTTTTTTTGGAAATTTGTGACCAGATTTTCACCAAATCCATCTGCGGACAATCTCGCGTTGAATTTTTAAAGGGTCGCGCTAGGTACATATATCAAGCAAAACACGGAATACGGAAGACGGAATAAATTTTTTTAACGGAAAACGGAAAACAGAAGACGGAATTCCGTGCAGCTCTGATCCCAATCAATTAAAGAGGGCTATAATTGCAGAAAATTGCATGGCAACAAACTAAAAAATTTAAATATTACCTTGAAAGGTGTTTTTCTAATCAAAACTAATTTTCTTTTTTTTTCGCAAGCTTTGAAATTGAGCATTAAAAATATTTTCATATCTGCTATTTTCGATTCTATTATTTATTGTTGAAAAAATTGCTTAAAATTATGTAAATACTATATTTTAAGCATGCTTAACTATTCCCAATAGTTTGGTGATGATTGGATGAGCCAAACCTGGCCAAAATCGTATATTTAAAGGACGGTAGTGTAAATGGTTTTGGTTTTTCGCACTATTTCATATCAATGTTTCTAATACAATCAAAACCTTCAATTTTTTTTTGGAGTTTGTGCTGCCGACATTTTGCGGGATTCGAAAAACTAAAATTTCGATTTTTTTTCGCTAGTAAAAAATTGTGAGGTTTTTGTAATTTAAAGGCGCATAGATCAAATTTCGGTTGTTGGACGTTTAAAGGCGCATCGCTGAGGGCAGAAAATATTGTGAAAATTGGAAAAACAAAAGTTTCCCGTCAATTTTTGAATATTTTGTTCCGAAATTAAAAACAAACAATAATGTTGGATTATGCTCCTTGAAATTTCGAAAAACAAAATCCGTAATTTGATGTATGCGCCTTTAAATGGTCTCGCGACGACTCATATATGGAAATTGCAGAGTTCGCCGTGTTTCCGTGGTTCGCCGCCGCCGTGTGGGGTGTCGTCCTATGGCTGTTCGAGTACCATCCGACGGTGCTTCAAGGATCCCTTCAGAAGAGTATGACCTACTTGTACCATGACTCGAATTTCTGGACCGACATCAAAACGTTCGTGCTGAGAAACAAGTGAAAAGCGTGTCGATTGGCATCAAGTTTTTTTTTGTTGTCGGTCTTCTTCCTATTTGTTGTGTGTTTGAATCGAAATCGAATAATAAAAGTGAAAAAGTTGGAAACACTTTCGAAATTTCGCTTATTCTCTTATTCTTTTTTGTCTGCCATCAATCCGCTTCGAACCTGACAATTTGCGGCGATGTATACGATAAATCATTGAGGGAATTGATGATTTGTTCGCATCGTTTTTGAAAATTCATCGATTGCGATGAATTTCCGAGTTTTTGGAGAGATGAAACTTGAAAATCGCCTTCTTCTTCTTCTTTTTTTTTGATGATGATGATTAATTAATTCGTTTTTGCGGTGTGATTTTGATTTGTGCAAAAAATTGATCGTGGTGGGACCCGTTTGGGGATATTGGAAAAAAAAAAACGGAAATGACAAATTGGAAATTCGAAAAATTGGTGAAAATTGGAAGAAAATCAAAAAAAAAATTGTTTTCACCAATTTTTCAATGCGAAAATTGAAAATCGCAAAAATTTGAGATTTTTTGAGAAAAATATTACTGAGCTGGTTTAATGGCGCACGCGTTGAGCCTCGACAATTGTCCGCAGATGGAAAACGAGAAATTGAGCTTAGCAATCGAATTTTTTGTTGGAAATCGAAGTTTTTGGCATTGAAAGGTTGAATATTTTTTAAAATAACAAGTTTCTTTGAAAATTTGAGACAAATTCCATTGTTTCCGTGTTGGGCATCCCATTCAATAAAAAATTGAGAGTTGAGGCGAATCCACAAATAAATATTCATCTGCGGACATTCTCAAAAACCCGCCGCGACGATCCCGACAACAAATTTCGAAGTCAAGAAGTTGTGCCGCCGACACTTCACGGGTTTCCGTCTCAATGGAGCGCATTTAACAAAATAATGAAAAATGAATACAAAATAAATTATTCTAAATGAATTGCAATTCGCGGGAGTCGATGGAGCGCGTTTGCAACATTCAATTTCAAAAATTTAATGATTTGCCATCTGCGGACAATTTTTTTGAATGCCGCACATTGTCCGCAGATGGTTGTTTTTATGAGGCTGCGTATCACAACTGCATACAGTATACATCAAAGGCGCATTTGAAACATTCGCCGATTCCAAAATTGTTGTCCGCAGATGGATTTTCACAAAACTAAAATTTGTCTGAAATTGTCCGCAAGCACAATTCGCGTTAAACTCGAAACGCAATTTCCACGCGATGCTAATAAGGAAACAATTATGCTATTTATATGGTGCCCAGCTAATCCAGCCGACAAATATCAGACCCCCCCCCTCTCTTCCAATGGTATGTGTGTGTGTCTGCGTCTCTGCCGTCTCGGCATTGTCGGAGGCCACGCCCACTTGTGAGACATTCTCGAACGCCTTAAACCCATCCAAGCACACACACACACATACACATACCTACATCAATTCACACAATTAACTATATATGATATAAATGGTCCGTATTTATTGGCGCTTGCCGCTCGTCATTTTATTTGTTATTCATCGTTTCGCAGGTATGCTAATTTGTTCGCTGCGGGACCCCCCCCCCCTAGGTGGCGATTTTATGGGATCGATTTAAAAATGTTTATTTTTTCATTTCTAAATTGATCGATTTTCAAATGTTTAAAGGCGCATACGAGAGATGGCGTCCGCAATTTTGCGTACGATGATTATTTGAACAAAAAAAATACAAGGAATTTAAAGGCGCATACAGTTTTTGGGTCTAATTGCGAATTAAAATTCAATTTTCAATAATTTGTTGGCCCAAAAAAAATTTAAAGGCGCAGACTAGTTTTTTAAAAAAATGTTTTTTTTTTGGTGAAAAAGTCCGCAATTTTGCGTAAAATTCCAATTTCCATTTTCTTTCAATTTAAAGGCGCATAGTCAAAAGAAAATCGAACTTTTCGGCTCACGATGCGCCTTTAAAATTGCCGACGTCGAAACCCGTAAAATGTCGGGCAAATTGACAAATATGAACAAAAAAAATGTTGACCCAAATTTTCGTGTTGTGAGATTCGTTCGGCAAACAACGCACACGAAATGAATGAGAAGTTCATGGATAAGAGAGCATGAGTCTCAAAATCGTCGCCAATTTTTTCAGACGTCGCCGCGCTCATCGTCGAACCGCAATTTCTGCTCGTCGAAGAGGACTGGCCGATCGGCGACGCGTTGCCGCTCGCGTTGTGCCCGAAAAACGTCAAGGTTCGCAAAAAAAAATTGTCCGCAGCTGCCAATCAATATGATGTAGGTGATCGCCGGCGATCCGAATCGCTTCTTCAGCGTGTCGACGCTCAACGAGACGTGCTCGACGCTTCGACTCAATCAGCACCTCGACGCCGATGTGAGTTGGAATTTTTGGATTCTTGCAATTTTCTTTGATTTTTATCGGCCAGGCAGCGAGAATGACGCCAAACTGCGTACATTGCATTATATCGTACGCGCATTTAATATTCAGCCAAACGAAAAATTCAAATCTCAACTGATTTTGAAGGTCCCCCCCCCATTTCAATATGTATTCTACAGAGCGCGTTATAATTATTGAGCAGTTTCGAGAAAACCATAATAATTTTTGGACAAGCTAATGGCATTTTCGAATTGCGGACCATTGAAAACCTATATGTGCGCAGTCCGAAAAAGGTTGTGTTGGCTGTGTGCCAAGCGCGCATTTAATACTCAGGGAACGAAAAAAAAAACATTTTTTGAATCTCCCGCCTCCCATTTGAGAATCTACATCTGAAATTCGCTTCCCGTTCCAAATATGGGGGGCCCCGTTAGAATAAGAGAGATGCGATGGTTGGAGAATGTTTTGCGAGCGGCTTAACAATCGGCGCACACAGATTTCGCGCATCATTGCGATTCGGCGTTCGCGTTCAGACTTCAGTAGCAGAAGCCAGAATTTAAAGGGGAGGGGAAACCTCATCCGAATGTGTGTGTGTAATCACCTTTAGAAACAAGAACGCCGGCGGCGCCGCCGCCACGCGCGCGCGACCAATTCATTTCATTATTGTTATTCGAAACCGATGTCTTACCAAAATTGATGGTTTCGAGGCGATCCGGTTTTTTTCTCGCCTTACAAAAACATATGAAAACCCGCTTTTCCGTTTTTTTTGAGGGTCCCAACTGGACGATTTGAGCGATTTGGGTCCCTATGACTTTTTTAAAGGCGCATGACATTGTTTAAAAAATTTACACTATTTTTGGGTTTAAAGGCGCATGAAATTATTTTAAAAATTGACACTATTTTTGGGTTTAAAGGCGCATAACATTATTTTAAAAATCGACATTATTTTTGGGTTTAAAGGCGCATGAAAATATTTAAAAAATCGACACTATTTTTATGTTTAAAGGCGCATGAAACTATTTAAAAAATCGACACTATTTTTGGGTTTAAAGCGCATGAAACTATTTAAAAATTGTCACTATTTTTGGGTTTAAAGGCGCATGAAACTATTTAAAAATTGTCACTATTTTTGGGTTTAAAGGCGCATAACATTATTTAAAAAATCGACATTATTTTTGGGTTTAAAGGCGCATGACATTGTTTAAAAAATTGACACTATTTTTGGGTTTAAAGGCGTATGAAATTATTTTAAAAATTGACACTATTTTTGGGTTTAAAGGCGCATGAAATTATTTAAAAATTGTCACTATTTTTGGGTTTAAAGGCGCATAACATTATTTAAAAAATCGACATTATTTTTGGGTTTAAAGGCGCATGAAAATATTTAAAAAATCGACACTATTTTTATGTTTAAAGGCGCATGAAACTATTTAAAAAATCGACACTATTTTTATGTTTAAAGGCGCATGAAACTATTTAAAAATTGTCACTATTTTTGGGTTTAAAGGCGCATAACATTATTTAAAAAATCGACATTATTTTTGGGTTTAAAGGCGCATGAAAATATTTAAAAAATCGACACTATTTTTATGTTTAAAGGCGCATGAAACTATTTAAAAAATCGACACTATTTTTATGTTTAAAGGCGCATGAAACTATTTAAAAATTGTCACTATTTTTGGGTTTAAAGGCGCATGAAACTATTTCAAAAATTGACACTATTGTTTTTTTTTTTTTTTGAAATTAGCGAAATGTGTGCAATTCGGCGTGGTTGTGCGTGCACACTTTAAGAGAAATGGCATTTTTTGCTAATCGGATTACGGTAGAATTCCACGTGGCGCGGAATCCATTAAATTTCGGTTTTTGTGGTCAACTGAGTGATAGCCTAATTCGATTAAGGAAGCCCCCCATCTATGGTGGCATTGATGGTGTGAATATGACAGGACGGGGCGACTGGAAGAGACAGGGGGAAGCCGCTTTCGATGAAGGACACTAGAGAGGAGAGGAGAGGAAGGGAAAGGGGGGGGGGAAGATGCCTCTCTCTTTCTCTCTCGAGTATTTTGACACATACCTTGTATTCGACTAATTGGTACACACTTGAAATACGCAATTCGATTGTTGCCACCAACGGCACACCCAAAATTTGAAACGGTGGGGAAAGCGATTCGATCAAATGTGGACCATCGCTCTTCTTTTTTTGTGAGGCGCCAATTCAAATTTTGGAGAAATTGAATGGAAAACCAAAAAAATGAAAACTCGACGATTTTTTTTGATAATTTTGAGAAGACGAAAATTATTTCGAAATCGAAACTTGACAAAATGTGGACCATTGCACTTTGTTTTTTCGAGGCGGCAATTTGAATTTGAATTTAAATAGTGGCCTACCGTACTCTGGATAACCTGCGAATCAAACTTCTCACGCAAAATTCAAATCAAATATTTTGAGAATCGAATATTCGATAATAAATTTTAAAGTTTATTGAGACTTAATGAATTTTAAAAAAAATTTTGAAACTTTTTAAAGTCTTAAAAGATTTTCCAAAAATTTGTTGAGCAAATTCTAAAATGTTTCTCGATGAAATCTCAAAATATTTTATTCGATTTGACAGAGCCTTAGAAGGCAAAAAAAAAACGTGCCTCTAAAATAATTTCGATTTTTCTCAGTGAATTTTAGATTTTTTTTTGATATTATAGAATTTGCTTAATAAATTTTAGAAAATCTTTTAAGTCTTTAAAAAGCTTTTTTTTTTGTATTCATCAATTCTCAATAAATTTTAGAAACTATCAATAAACTTTTTGATTTGAATTTTTCTTGAGAAGTTTGATTCGCAGGTTATCCAGAGTACGGTAGGCCACTATTTAAATTTGAATTTGAATTGCCGCCTCGAGAAAAAAAGTGCAATGGTCCACATTTTGTCAAAGTTTCGATTTCGAAATAATTTTCCTCTTTATCCGAAATATTTCGTGAATTTTAAAGGTTTCAAATTTTTCAGTGTTTTCCCCAAATTTTGGACTACACTATTTTGATCTACCTAAGTTCACTTCGAGACCCAAACGAGAAGCCAGAGATTTTTCTAGGCTACATCAGTTGTCGATTGAAGACCTCAATCCTTAAACTATGTTCATCTTCTCACTTACAGTAATCCTCTAATATTTCGCTACAAGACCAAAACCAAATTCTGGGCCCATCGAAGCTACAGTACCCCCTTGAAAATTTCGCTTCGAGACAAAATCAAAATTCTGGGCTCATCAAAGCTACAGTACCCCATCTAAAATTTCGCTTCGAGACCCCAATCAAAATTCTGGGCCCATCAGAGCTACAGTACCTCCTCGAATATTTCGCTTCGAGACACATATTAACCCTGACCATCAGGGAGCCCGATTATATCGCAATCGTCGTATTCATCATTCATTTTTTTTCGGTTCCTCATGTTTTTAACGGGCGGCGCATCACACGCCTATATAATCCCGCTCATTTCCCCCAAGGTGAAATCCATTCGAATTCGAATTTGATTGGTCTCGAAGCGAAAAGCGAAAAACGCCGACGACTTCTCTCATCAATGATTTATTATTTATTGTGGTCGTGGGTGGCTCATTAGATGCTCAATCACACAGAATCGAGAAGCCCAAAAAAGGGCGAGAGAGATAGTGTGCGATGTTGAGAGGGCGCAGACAAACGCGATGGCGATAATTGGCGGAAACTCGAAGAGTATCAAGCCGAGCGAGTCGGTCGGATACACTTTTACGTAGATGGGACCCATTGAGGTCTCAACGCGAAATTTGAGATGGGGCGCGGCTTCTCAAAGCCTTGGAAAAAAAAACTCGGCCACGGCCACGTATTTTTGAAGGCACACGCCTTTAAATGTGACGATTTTTTTTTTCAAAAATTCGAGTTTGCTTGAAGAGACTCTCGACTCGCGAATTCGTGTCGAGCCCAATTAAAAACTCGACAAAATCGTCCTTCTTGATTTTGTGGCAATCGCGCTCCACCGCACACCGCGATATCCGATTCAAATTCCGGCAATTTTCGTGGGTTTTGTTTTTCGGGTCTCGACGCGAAATTCGAAATTAGAACTAAAATTTTAAAAGGCCCCAATCAGCAAACGTATGTATCAAGCTCATCATGATGGGCCGACGAGTCGCCGGACACGACAGTGACGGATTAGTCGAAATGTCAACAGAAAGCAGCGAAGGGAGGGAGGGGGGAAGAGGAGGGGATCCTCGGAGGAGACGAGGGACCTAAAAAGAACTTTTTGTATATACTTGATTGTTTCGCCTTCGATTTGTTTGCTCGATGCGTACACTGATTGATGAGCTGCTGTTCACGAATTCTCGGTCGCTCTTGTATACCCAAATTTTTTTCTTCTTTGAATCGGACCCCCCCCCCCCTTCACATTGTTTCGAATATTCGAATCGAGCGAGGGACTTGAGAAAATTGGCACCAAAAAAATGGAAACAACACATTCAACGATGCGCCTTTAAATTATTTTATTTTTGCCTCTATCAAAAAAAATTGACATTTTCCCAAAAATTAAAATTTTATTGCGATCGAAAATCAAGAATTGTTGAAATTTGATGAAAATTTGACAAAAATTCCGACTAAAAATTGGAAAATTGTCAATTTTGGCCGGAAAATCGAAAAAAAAAATTTCGAAAAAAAAATTGAACAAATTTTTGGTCTTATAAAGGTCTTATCGCGACGCATTTTAATTTAGCATTGGAAATTCTCAATTCAAAGACGCGCGCACGTATTCTGAGGTCCCATGCGCCTTTAAAAATTTGAATTTTTTTGGTTAGGCTTGAAAGCAAATATTCGATTATTATTTTTCAAAAATTTCCATCGATTTTTGAAGAAAAAATGAGCGAATTTGAGGGGAAAATGAGCAAATTTTCGATTTTGCAGAAGGAGAATTCCGACGGGATTCGTGGCCAATCGTTCTCGCTCGTCGTCGCGGGACCACAAAAATCGCGAGCCACTCTTGAGATTCAGGTAAGCCATGATAAACCGGAGATGCAACGAATTCCGTCTTTAGCCGTGGTATTTCAAATCATTTTTGTTCCATTTTGCCTATTTTGTAGTCCGCCAAAAAAAATGTGGCCTAGAAAAAATGGCCTCAAATGTTAGATTCGGCCACGGCCACACTTGATGAATTAATTAATTTAATTAAGTAGAACTAAACGAATACGTATATATTTTGTGTGTTTAGGATCGCGAAAATCAAAAATCAAATGAAAAACCCAAATTTGTTATATTATTTAAAAGAAAATTGTGAATAAGAATTTCATATAATTTTGAAAATTAGCATGTGATAGTGCGCCACACTTGCAGTTTTTTTTTCAGAATTTGTGTGCCGCACTTTTTTTTATTAGTATTTTTGCTTTTTGAAAGTGTGAAACAATTTTCCCGTGATTCCAATAGCGTTTTGTAGTTTTCAAATAATTTTTAAAAATGTTAGTTACGGTAATAGCGATGTCCGCAAACAGTCAATATTACGCAAATATGAACACATTTTTTTTTTGATTTTCGAAATTCGCATTTTTTCGATTTTCGCTTTTTTATATGATAAAAAATTGATTTCGTGCTTCATTTTGCGCTTTAAAAATTTGTTTCCCTTTTTCGTGTTTGGAAAATTCCATCTGTGCGCATCTCTCAGCCCGCCCCGTATCGCTCAGGCAAATCAAATAAAATATTTTGAGAATCAAATATTCAATAATAAACTCTAAATTATTTTGAGAAATTCTAAAGTTTATTGATACTTTCTAAAACTTCTTGAAAATCGCTAAACTTAAAAATATTTTTTAAAATCTTTTAAGATTTTCTAAAATTTATTGAGCAACTTCTAAATTATCTCAATAAATTCGGAAATTTTATAATAATTTCAAAAGTTGATTGAGAAAATTCTTAAATATTATAGAGACACGTTAGTTTCTCAATGAATCTTAAAATATTTTATTTGATTTACCGCCGATTTTCAGGTCGTCGATGTCAACGACAATCCGCCGGTGTTCGTCGAGACGCCGACGAGTTTCGACGTCGCCGAATCGGTCGACGTCGGCACCGAGCTGTTCAAAATTCGCACCAAAGACGCCGACACCGGAATTTCGGGAATCTCGCGATTCGCGATCGACGTAGGCGACGGCGATTGTCGCAACACCACATTCTCGACAATTTCAGAGCGATTTTTTCAAATTGACACGACGAAAATGCGCGAATGGAATGTGTACGACGACGCTCAAAACCGCCAAATTATTGGATTTTGAAGAGTTTTTCAAAAAAAAAGCAATATTTTGCGACAATTTTTGAATCGATTTACAGAAAACCGGTGCATATGATCACAATCACTGCCAAAGATGGTGATCCGCATTCGAATCGAAGTCATACTGTAGCGCATACCGTAACCATCAATCTCATCAATGAGCATGAGTGAGTTTTTTAATAGATCGAAATTTTGAAGTTATCCTTTTCCGGTAAATTTCAATGAAGGAAAAAAGGAAAAAAAAATACTTAAAATTCCTGAAAATCTAGATTTAGCCAGTTTTTTCCAAAAAAAAAAATGCAGCATGCGACATTTGTTTGTTTGAAAATTTGCGTGGACGTGTTTGCACACAAAGAAATTTTATTCAATTGAAGGGTTTTCTGATATTTAAATCTTAAAAATCAATATTAAAATCCAAAAAATTATAAATTTCGTCTAATTTTTAAAAAATTTAATTTTTTTTGTTGGCAAATTTGATTAAAGTTTAGTGATTTTTTGCAATTTCCATATAATAAAGAACAAATAAAAATTGGGAAAACGTTTTTTTTTCGTTTTCATTTTTTTTTTCCCAACGGAATCGCTCAAAAAACAATTTTTTGCCTATGGAAAAAAATTTAAGAAATTTTCCCTTCAGCGGCGCTCCAATTTTCGAGACGGATCTCTCGAAACCGTTGAAAATTGCGGCGAACGCGAAAATCGGCGAGATTCTCGCGAAAATCCGAGCGAAATGCGGCGAGCATGACGAAAATGAGAAAGTGAGCATTCTGTACGAGGTCGCCACCAATGATTTTGTGACGATGAACGCCGAAACCGGCGAGATTCGTCTCGAGAAAATACCGGCAAACGAATTATCGCTGGAGATTACGGTAGGATTACTGTAGATTTGCGTTTTTCGAGTGAAAAATCGACGAGGTTTTAGGCTTATGAGCAGGCGAATCCGACGAGGTCCGTGAAGGGAAAGCTGAGGATCGTCGTCGAACAGAAAGCCGACGCTCAAATTCAGGTATGCCCTGAATTTTTTTTTCTGTTTTTAGTTAAACACCCAAAATTAAAGCTGAAAATCGAATTTGGAGGGAAATTTAACAAAAATTTGTTGTAATTAAAATTTATAGAAAATTAATAATATTGAAATATCCTGAATTTGCACATTTTTCTTTGAAAATATGTGCCTATTAAATATTTTTCGTAGTTTAAAAAATCACGGCTTCTGAAAATGTAAAGAATCGCAGGAAAAAAAGAATTTTTTATTAAAAAAAAATAAATTCCAAAATTGCGTCAATTATGGTGCAAGTGTGCAATTTGTCGTGCCGGTGAACATTTTTGAAAATTTCCAATTTTTCAAATCAAACTTTTTCTTTTCTCAATTTTTTCACATTAACTACCTCTTCTTTTCTCAGTTTTTGATAAAATTCAAACAGGGGAAATAAAAAACGATCAAAAATTTAAAACATTTAACCAATACAATAATTTTTTAACTTATAATAATCCCTAATTTCTTTAATTTTGCTATCGTTGAATTTCAGTCGAAACCCGACGCGGAGCTTTGCGAATTCCCAATCTACGAGGCGAAAATCGTCGAAGGAAAAGGCGAATTTCTGGAGCCGATTTTCATCAAACTTCTAAAAGAAAATGTGAGTTTTCGATGCCAAATTTGATTTTTCAATGATAAAATTTCGTCGATTCTAGGCGAATGTTCGTCTAATCGGCGGCTCCGACATGTTTCAGTTGGACCAACCAACGTCGGAGCGGATTGAGCTCAAAATTGTCGACAGCGGAAAAGTGGGCGCTCAGAATTTGGACAACGCGCAACTTCTGGTAGTTGAGCGAGTCGTTTGGCTCGCAATTTGACAATTTTCAGCTGAAATCCGACGTGGGCCAATGCCGAATTGTGCTTCGATCGATTTCGGCCGATCTGCCGCTTCGGCAGTCACCCACAAAATCGGCGAAGTTCGACAAAGAGGTGTACGAGTTCGAGCTCAGCGAGAACCAGCAGGCTCAGAAAGTCGGCCAAGTGCGACTCATCGGCGGCGGCGGCTCGTCGTCGTCGGCCTATCGTCTTCAAGGCTCCGAGTTGTTCAACATCAGCGAGAGCGGCGAGATTTTCGCGACGGGACCCATCGATCGCGAGGCGACCGCGAGATTCGAGTTGACGGTGACGAGCGGCGAGGCGGCGGCGACGTCGCGTGTGTCGATTCGAATTCTTGATGAGAATGACAATTCGCCGGTGTTCGAACGCGACGTCTACACGATTACGGTGGACGAGGGAAAAAGCGAGAAGATCAAAATCGTGGTAGGACCATTGTTCAACATTTCTTTTTTCTTTATGAATGTCTCGTTCCCTAGGCAACCGATCGCGATGATGGTCCCAACGCGCACATCACCTACAGTATCGAAGAGAATCTCGACAATCTGCCCATCGACATCTCCGACGGCATTCTGTTCATCGGCGCCATCGATCGCGACGCTCTCGACGCGCCCGACGTGAATTTGACGATTCGCGCGACGGACGCCGGAATTCCGCCGAGATCGGCGTACGCGAAAGTCCATATTCGAGTGAAAGTAGGCGTTTTTTTTAAAGAACTCTCATAATTTATGGCATTTTTGTAGGATATCAATGACAATTCGCCGGTATTCTCAAATTCGAAGTACTCAATTGTTCTCGACGCGAATATCAGTCCTGGCGGGGTATGATTGCCATTTTTCTTGCGAGTCATTTTGTGTCGTTTTTGCCCAAAAAATGGAAGAGTGGCTTTTTTGAGAGTTGGTTTAATCGAAAATTTTAATATTTCGAAAAAAACAATGCAAAAATTCGCAATTTTTGAACTCATTATCGAAAAATTAAGTTTTGAGACACTTCTTATTCGAAAATCGATAAAATCCGCGCATTTTCAATGCTTAACACCGATTTTGTCCGTTTTTGTTGCGGAAAATTTTCCAAATTTTTCATGATTAATTTTCATTGAGAAATTTGTGACGGGTTTTAATTGAAAATTGCAATTTTTTATATTTTTTTAGAAAAAAATCGCGAAAATTTGAATATCTAGCCGAGAAATTGAGTTTCGAGACACTTTTTTGTTGGAAATTCGATAAAATCATGATTTTTTTATTGTGAAAATATCTGGAAAAAAGTCAGATTTCGGCATTTTCAGATTGTCGGCTCGGTGTCGGCCGACGACGCCGACGCGACGTCACCGAACAACTATATTCGGTATTCGAGTGCGAATCCGTCGTTCCGAATAACCGACAAAGGCGAGATCATATTCGTCGGCGACGGGATTCTCAGCCAACGCGCGCAATTGTCGTTCAACGTGACCGCCACCGACGGCGGACAGCCGGCGTTGAGCTCGACGGCGTTGGTGGTGCTCAATGAGCACATTGGCGGTCTGCAGAATGAGTTGACGACGCAGATCAACAGCAACGATACGCAGAGGAGGTGAGGAGTTTCTTAAATTGGCCACAAATGTTTCGCCGCGAGACCCAATTGATTTTTTGCGCTATGCGCCTTTAATCCGTAATTCCACTTTTTTTTTCAGAATTTTGTTATTACTCGCAATTTCACAAAAGTTTCTGATTGTTCAAAAATCCAAAAAAAAAAAATAAAAAATTGGCAATTTGAATTTAGAGGTTCTTTTTTTTTTTTGGCAATTTGAACATTTTTCGAACTTCGCGAAATTTTAATTTTTTTTTGAATACTGTAATTAGCGACGCTTGCAATTTTTCCTGTGTTGGGTCCTACAGCGATCGATTCTGAAAAAATTCCAAGGAAATGTCTTTGCGATGCAAATTTGAACTATTTTCCAGTGCATAAACAACGCGTTTTGAAAATGCGAAGAAATTCAGATTTTTCAGTTCGAAAATATTGAAAATTTGAGAAAATATTGATGAAAATTGTAAAAAAAATATTAAATTTTGAAATTGAAGCCGAAATTGTTGCAATTTTTCCGGATTTGATTTTTGGACACCGATTCGGTGTATGCGCCTTTAGCTACAGTATCCCACCCAATTTTTTTTGTTCGAAATATGCGTGTGGACCCATAGAAGAAAATTGTAATGGCGATGAAAAAGATGTTTGAGAGAGAGAGAGAGCGAAAGAGTGTGTGTTTTTGAGAGACGGAGACAATTATTCGATGCTCATAGTCAAAACTCCCGTTTTTTTCGTCGATTCTACGTCGCAATTCGAAAATCATCTGAAAATTTCCACATTCGATCATTTGTTTTTCGTTTTTGTTTTTGCAGATCCGAAATCAAATGGCTGAACGCCGGAATGCCGGGCTACACGTACGAGATAATTCGCGCCACCGCCGATGGGTTCGACGATGAAGCGGTCAAAAAATGGATATCGATCGACGCGAAAACGGGAATCATCGAGACGTTGACGCGAATCGATCCCGATTTGGTCAAACAAGTCAAATTGTATATCAGTATGCGGAAAGGCAAACGAGAAGTGCCAGGTAATTTGATTTTTTTTTTCGAATTTTATAACGCCCATCCAATTCGAGGCAATTAGTACACATTTCTTTAGAATAGATTTTTTTTATTAGTACACTTTTCTTTAGCATAGATTTTTTTATTGATTTAATATTAGAAAATGCTGCGAGCGCTGCGAGACTCCAAAAATGGTGTGCGCCTTTAAACAATTAAAGCGAAATTTGAAAAATTCACGATTTGTCGTCTTACAAAATAGTTTTTTTTTTGTATTTATTTAAAAATGAAATAATTGATTAAAGGCGCATAATGTGGGAAGTCATGTGGGTCTTGTGGCGACTGATTTTACTTTCTACGTTTTTCCTCATGGAAAGGCTACTATAATAGAATATTGAGATTTTTTTAAATGATTTTTTTGCTTGAAAATCAATAATTTAAATGGAATATCGAAAAAAACCAATCATGAGCATGTTCTTTTTTTCAATTTTCAGTCGAGCTTATTATCAAAGTCGTCGACACCGATGACGTTGTGCCGATTTATAAGAATAGCACGATGACGCGAACAACGAGCATCTCGGAATCGGCGACGATCGGAACGACGGTGTTGTCGATGCCTGCTGAAGGCGTCACGCCGGATGATGGTGTCGAGTAAGTCGTTTGAAAAAAATTGATGATGATTTGTGAAATCGGCGAATTTTTTTGTGCAAAATTGAAAATTCGCTACGAGACCATGATGATGCGCCTTTAAAATTAAAAAAAAAATACATTACAGTTCTTTGTTTTTTGACTTTCCACTGATCCCATTTTAATTGCTAACTAATTAACATATCACTAATTAACCCAATTATGTACTAACAGATATATGCTGAATATAACCAGCGGACCACGATATAAACTTGGCATCGATCGATTTGGGACCATCAAATTGGTGAGACAATTGGATTATGAGCGCGAGAAGGTGATTCGAGGATTTGTGAGGGCGACAATCGATGGGAATGAGGCGGTGGCGCCGATCGAGATTCGAATTTTCGACGCCAATGATAATAGGTTTTCGATTCTAACCAATTTTAACAATTTTTCTGGAGAAATGACATTTTTTTTGAGGAATTTTATCCGCGAAAATTTGGATTTTCAGGCCGATTTTCAAGAATAATTCGATTTTTGTCACTTCCATTGAAGAATCGGCGGTTTTGGGTTGGTTTTTGTTTTGAGAAATTGCTATTTTTCAATTTTTTTTTAGGAACGATTCTCGATTTGCCGTATCCGTTGGCTACCGACAAAGATTCTGGCAAATTTGCACAATTGCGCTATTCGATGACGGGCGATGAGGGATTTTTCCGAATCGATGAGGGGTATGATGGCGTTTTTTTTTTTGAAGAAATTGTGGTTTTTGGGTTAATTTGTTTAAAAAAATTGATTTTTTGTGAAAATTTCGCAAGTTTTTTTTGCGCAATTTTTGAGAGGAACGTTGAAAATTGCAGAATTTTTGGAGTTTTTCTCAAAAGGCAAAAATCATTGAATTTTGAGATAAGTTTTTGAGAAAATTACCGATTTTTTTCAAGTAATTCTCAAAATTTGTGCAAAAATTTTTGAATTTCGTGTGTTTTACGCAACACTTTTGAGAATTTTTTGCGGAAAGTTTTTAAGGAAAGTAGATTTCTCGAAATTAGTGAAAACAGTGCGCAAAGTTTCGGCAAATTTCGCATTAAAAAATAGTGTCTTTCAAAATTATGGAAAAAATATGAAATTTCGAATTATTCGAAGAAAACCAATTGAAAATTTTGCACAAATTTTCAAAATTAGTTTGAATTTTGTGGGTTTTCAGAAAAAAAATCGAGTTGGCAAATTTTTGCACGAAAATTGTTTGAAAAAAAAAGTAAATAATCGAATTTCTAATCAAAACTCCTTTTGCCCAAATTTTGGTAATTTTTGCCAATTACAGTAATCCACTGAACAATTTTCTTTAAAATTGTGTTTCTTGTGAAAGGGGGACCATTTATTCGAGATTTTAGACGAAAAAAAAATTTATTTCGTCTTTTTTTTCTGCATTTCTCACCCAAATTTGGCATCTCATCGTTTCATTTTGTGCAGAAACTCGACGATCCGCTTGGTGTCTCGATTGGACTTTGAAACTCAGCGCGTCCATTCGTTGAGCATCAAATGCGTCGACAACAACGGCGAAGTGCCGTTTCACGAGATTTTCGCGTCGGTGAGTCGTTCGATGGTCCGCGCGGCCGTGGTCGAATAATTCGCGGCCGCGGCTGCCGTCCTCCCTATCCTGAAGTCCTTAACATTTGATTATTTCGCATGTTCAGGTGACCGTTCACGTCGTCGACGTCAACGACAACTCGCCGATCATCCACAATTCGGATCTAAGCCATTTGAGCGTCGGCGAAGACGCCCAACCGGGTACTGTGATTACCGTAATCATCGCGTCGGACGCCGACGAGGGCGGCAAACAGGCGATGCGAATGAGCGCGAACAGCACGATGTTCCGAATCGACGATTCGCGAAGGCTGATCGTCGACGCGCCTTTAAACGGCCACGCCGGCCAACGGTTGTGCTCGACGATAACGGTTGGCGATGTTGGCGTGCCGACGCGCGAATCCACGGCGCCATATTGTGTGACCGTCTACCCGGCGAAGAACAACCATCACAATCCGTTGGTGATCTCGCCGAAGCCGAACTCGATTCATTATTTCGATGAGAACATCGTGTATGACGAGCTGCTCAAAGTGGAAGTGCTCGACGAGGGCGGCGAGAACGTGACGTTCGGACTCGATGAGACGTTCAAAAAAGATTGGCAATTGTTCAAGATTGATCGAACGAGCGGCAGTCTGACGGCGAGACAGCCGTTCGATTTCGAGAAGAAGACGGTCCATGAGATCAAGATACTCGCGTGTCGATCGACGAATTGCACGTCGACGCACTTGTTCATCTCGGTGAACGATCGCAACGACAATTGTCCGATGTTTCCGAAGCAGGACGTCCGGTTGACGGTTGTCGAGAATGAGAAGGGCCACCGGCAGATTGGACGAATTCCGGCGGCGTTGGACTCGGACTTTCATTCGGACAACACGAAAGTGTGCTATGCGACCGACTCGCCGTTGTTCTTTTTCGCCGACGCCGCCCTTCCGGTGCTCTACACGAACAGCAGTTTCGATCGCGAGCAACGCAAACAGCATCAGATCGTGATCACCGCGTTCGATTGCCATTCGGCGTGTCGCGATCCGCACAAGCCGGCCAACGGCACGATAGTGGCGCTCATCGACGTGATCGACGTCAATGACAATTTTCCGCGATTCGCCGAGCGCGTTTATCAGACCACCGTCGTTCAGGTTGGCGATTTTTTATTTTTTGCTTTTTGAAAATTGTTTTTTTCGGCAAACAGAATATCGACATGATTTTTTGAGCGAAAATTGAGAATTTTGACATTCTTAAAAATTCTTTTTTTAAAATGTCATCATAGTTTTCAATTTTGTTGTGGGGAAAATTGAGCGTTTGCCTTGTGGAAATTACGTTTCTTTCAAAAATTCAGACAAAAAATGGTAGGAAATTGGAATTTTTTGCGCTGCAAATTGCGGATCAACAGATTTTTCAATTTTGTACGGCAAATATATTTATTTTGACAATTTTTTTGTGCAAAACGAGTCTGATTTGAAATTCAAATATCAACACACTTGCTGCCGACATCAATCGAGGTTTCATTGAGTTGGTTTTGCAGGGCCAAGTGTCGTCGGGCAGCCACATTTTGACGTTGACGGCGACCGATGCCGACGAAGAAGTCGACGGTCTGAAATACTCGATTCGTGGATTCGTTCGAAGCGCATCGCACGCGTTTTCGCCGCAAGACTCGCCGATATCGATTGATGGCGAGAGCGGCGAAATCACGGCGAACGAGATGCTCAAAGACTCGTCGTACTCGTTCGCGGTGGTTGTCGTTGATGGCGCTGGACATGAGGATACCACTAGTGTGATTGTGAGTTGCTCTTTTATCAGGGCTGTGCAGTGAGAAATACAATTTCTCTTTTTTTAAATCATTACTTTCTGAAAAGTTGACCAATCGATCTGAAATTTTTGGACAATTTTAAGCATCGATAGGTATGGAAAATCTAGAAAAAAAATCGAAAAAACTTAAAAATAAAAAAAATCGCATTTTTGAAAATGCGCAAAAAGGTCCAAAACACAAAAATTGCGTCTATAGTATCCCAAAAAAATTTTGTAAAAAAAAATTCAGATCGATTTGTCAATTTTTCAGAAATGATTTTATGATAGAAAACGCGAAATTGTATATATGGGCCAAATTGTCGAAAATCGAAAGGCCGGAATATTTGTGATGAAAATGGCGATGATGAAGAGCTTTTGACTGAATATTCCGTTCTTGAACGACGAAATTCTGTTCGTTTGGGGAGCGTTGATTCTGGGTTTGACGCGGAATTTCAAAATTTCGGCTATTAAAATTTTTTGACGATTATTCGAAATCTTTTTCACGAAATTTCGCGGTATCCCCATGTTATTCAATGAAAATACCTTTTGGCTTCTTGGATTCCTCGGCAAATTGTCGATCGAACGTTTTTCTTCAGCTTATCGGCTATTTAAAAAATCGAAAGAATAATCCGGTTTTATATTCTTCGAGGGAAAAATTTGGTGGAAAAATGTTATTTTTTTGCCTTTTTTTAAGTGGAATTGCGGAGGAGAGATTTAAAAATTGTATATTTATCTCTTTTTATTAGTATTTTTATATGAAAAATAAATCAAAATGAAATTGAAAACGTGAAAACGAAAATATTTGTTGAAATTTTGAAACTCGATTTGTGCTGGTTTTTCTGTTGTTGAGAAAATTGACGGTTTTGAAATGAAAAATCTTGTATTTCAGAAAAAAATTGAAAAAAAAATCCGCAAAATTCAATTAATTTCTAAAATTGAGTCTCTTTTCAAAATAGATTTAACTATTTAACTACCTATGGTATATAAAGGATAATTGGTGGGTAGTTGGACTTAATTTTAATGATCTAAAAGTTAATTACTCACTGATTACCCTTACCCAATGGGCTTAACATGGTGATTTTTTTTGTGACACCTGTGGGCAATCTTCCTGGTTTTGAGCACCTACCAAATTTTTCCATTTTTTGAGAATTACCATCTGCCGACAATTTTCCGTGTTGGGAATTTGTGAAAAATTGAGAAATAAGAGGCAAATCTGGCTGAAATTGTGTTCTTTTTTTTGCAGATTTCCGTTGTGACGTACGCGCAACAAACCGAACTCGTTTTCGACGCGCCGTTCGAGTTGATCATCAAAAACGAGAAGAAAATTGAGAAGTTTGAATATTTATATTTTTTTCGCTTTGCTTTTTTGATCTACTACGATTTGATTGCAGCAATTTGTCGAATGCGACGGGTCTCAAAGCGATCGTCGACAAATGTCGGCAAAACTCGAATTTCACGCTGATGTTGGTGCATTTTACCGATCAAGACGGACAATTTGTGAATGTCGATCGAGCGGTGAAGTGGGTTTCTCGAAAATTGGCTGAAAATCGAAAAGAAATGAAAAAAATTTGAATTTTCGATAGTTTTTACACGATTTATGTTGAAAAATTTGAAGTATTAAAGAACTGTGAAGTTTTTTTTTGATTTTAGCAAAAAACAGCTGCGGAAATTTTTTTCGGAGGTTTTTGCATTTTCTCCATTGTTGAAAAATTAACCGAAATGGAAGTTAAAAGAATTTTTTTGGAATTTATTTTCGATAATTGCAAAATTCTACAAATTTTTGGTTTATTTTGTGTAGAAAGTTCAGTTTTTTGTTAAAAATTGAGAAATTTCACATTTGTGGACATTTTTTCGAATAATTTGGTAACGGGAGAAAGATTTTTTTAATGAATATATTATTTTGGGGGCTATTATTTTGGGGCTTTTGAGACTTTTTTTGGTAAGAATGTGAAAAAGAAATTCAGAAATTGTCGATTCTTTTCGATTTGATGAAAAAATGTTGAAAAAATTTAAATTTTGAGACGATTTTCAACAAAAAATTCAAAGAAATGTTTAAAACTCAAAATTCATGAAAGGCATATAAAATTCAACAAAAAAAATTGAATCTGTTTGATTTGATGCAAGAAATTACGAAAAGTTTAGCAAATCTCAATTTTTGTAACAAAAAATAAGAAAAAATTTGATTTTAACTCGAAAATAATTTGTTTTCTTTTAGTTTGCTGATGAGCTCAACGGAAGAATCTCGACGCGAGCTGCGAAGCGTCTACGGCCTTCGAGAAGCTTTCTCGCCGGTGCCGATCCCGTCGAAAATGCCGCAAATCATTGTGGTACGATGATTTTGATTTTATTTTATAGTCAGCATCAGCTGGATGCGGGTAGATTTACGCGCATGCGCCTTGAAAAGGTCTCGCCACGCGTGAATGCCTATTTTGCTGTTTTCACGTGAACTTCTTCATTTTTCTTGATGGAGTTTCGCATTTTCTTGAATTTCCAACGATATTCGATTAAAAAATTATCGAATCGGTCCATAAAGTTCGAAATAACCTGCTAGTCTTTGCGAGACCAAGAGAAAGACGCATTCCCGTAAATCTACAGCAGTCGCCGGACGTCAAATTGTTTTTTTTTTTGCCAGATTTCGGTGCTCGTCTTCTTTTTGGTTTTTCTGCTCTCAATGTGCATTTGGTGTCGTCAACGCAATAATTATGAGAGGAAATTGCGGCACATCTCCGCGCAAGCTTCAACGGTCCACACCGTCACACTTGGAAGGCCGGGAAGCACGATTAAGTGGGTTCAAAACCGACATTTTGTTTTTTTTTTTTGCAATTTTTGACAGAAATGAGAGGATTTTGCTCGTAAATTCAACAAATTTGATTGAAAAACGAGGAAATTTTGAAAATTTTTCTCATCTTTGCAATGGACGTTTCAAATCAATTTTATGAAATTCTGCTAGAAAATGGGGTCCCGCGAAACGATTTTCAGCTTATAAGCGGCAAAATTCAGAAATTTTTGTCGTTTTTCAGATTTTTAATGATTATTAATACTAAAAATGTTGCGAAAAACTCGATTATTCAATTTTTTTTTTTGAAAAATAATGAAAAATTGAGTCGAATTCAAAACCCGGAATGTTGTCGGCAGCTCGATGGGCGAAATTTGCAGGCCGAATCCCGGATATGGCGAAATTCAAATTGGCGCGCACCAATCCCGCCAATGCGCCGCCTCGCACGCTCAAGCGCCGCCCCGTCCGCTGGCCATCAACCTACAGTCGACGGAACTCTAAGCCACGCCCACCTATTTGAGATTTTTCTTCTTTTTTTTTTCTCTTCCTAGTTGCCATTCCCCCTCTTCAATTTTCTACATCATCAACTACTTATGGTGCTTTCAATTTTTTTGGATTTTCTAGTCTTTCTTTTGATATTTTTTTGTGTATTTCAACTCAATACTGGTCTATTTATTAATTGCACATAATTACCGCTAATTAACCCGTTTCAATTAAAATCATTTTTTTGGTTGTCCTTATTAGTCGTGTTGTTGCTGCTGCGGCGGCGATTCGGAATCGTCCTTGTCGAGCTGAATCGAATTGACGTCGGAGCCGTACTCGTAGAATTCGATTTGATGTCGCTCGCCGGCCGACTCGAGCGCTCGAAACATTCGCCAGTGCTGAAAATAGACGTAGACGATGAGGCAGCAGCAGAGGAGCAGAAAGAATTGAATCGACGCGAGAATGATGGTGAACAAGCAGGTGACGTCGTCGACGAAGCAATGGCGAAACGACGCGGCGAGATTCACCTCCTTCTGCAAAAAACATTTTGAGTTTGCGAGGAAATCCCGAAAAAATGAGGAATTTTGCAAAATTGTCTTCCAATTTTTTGAAATTGGTTTTTTTATTCGAAAATTTTAAGAAAAAATGACATTTTTTGAGGTTTTCCCTGAAAATTTTCGAAAAACCCGCAAAATGTCGGTTTCAGCGAAATTTTATATATAGAAAAGGAGATTTTGACGATTTCATATTCAAATTCAATTTTTTTTAAAGATTTTCATTGATTTTTTTTAAAGGAGAGCTGAAAATTGATATTTTCAAGCCTTTTTTTGGATTTTAATATTTCAAATTAAATTATTTGGAGTGGAATTTCGAATTTCTGGCTGAAAATGAATGTTTTTGAGCTTTTCACTGACATTTTTTTGAAAACCCGCAAAATGTCGGTTTCAGCAACATTTTATATATGGAAATTGGGAATTTTTAGGATTTCCAATTCAGCCTGGAATGTTTTTTTTAGGTTTTCATTGATTTTTTTTTAATAGAGCTGAAAATTGGTATTTTGAAGCCTTGTTTTTGGATTTTAATATTTTAATTTAAATTCTTGGCAGTGGAATATAGAATTTCTGGCTGAAAATCGAAAAAAATGACATTTTTTGAGGTTTTTCCTGAAATTTTTCGAAAAACCCGCAAATTGTCGATTTCAGCAAAATTTTATATATGGAAAATGGAAGTTTTGACGATTTAAATCAGATTTTTGATTGAAAATCAAAAAAAAAAAACCCGAGATAAATTGTTTTTCTTTGAAAATTGTTCTTCTAATTTCCCCCAGCTAACTTCAAATCACTTTTTTTTCCAGAATTCCGCTGAAAATTTTTGAAATTTCTCGCCAAACCAATCAATCTTTGAATTTTATTCAAAATTCTGATTGTCTTTTCTTTTTTTTTGGTCGAAAATCCTACTACCGTAATCGAAAAAAATCCGAAATTTTTAGGCATAAAATTTTTGAATTCAGCAAAATTTTGAGTGTTTCTTTTTTTTTCGTTGAAAATCTCCCAAAAACTTAAAACAAAACTCGAGTTTATCGGAATTCTCTTGAAAATCTTAATTTTTCCTTATATGCAATTCATGAAACTCAAATTTCGCGGGTTTCTATCTCTCGAGTCCAATGGAGCGCACTTGCAACCAGCAATTGCAAATCTTCAAAATTTTCGACAAATTTCGAGTTTTCAATGAAAAATGCCCAAAATTTGATGGAGAAATTGTATGGAAATTTTTTGATTCGCAATTTTCGAAAAAAAAAACCTTCAAAATATCGGTTTCATGAATTCCATAAATAAGAAAAATCGATTTTATATTAATAAGTAAAACATATGCAATTTTGCGCAAAATAAATCTGAAAAATCCATCTTTTGAATATTTTTTTGAGCAAAAATTGCAAAAAATCGAGAATGATTGGCATTTTTGAGCATTTTTTGGAGATTTCTTTGAAAAATCTGCGTTTCGATTTGATCTACTCTCATTCGCTAATCAATATTGTATAATTAGGACTAATTATAGGCAATTTTGAAAAAAAAATTGTTTTCAAAAATATTCAAAAAAAAATCACCTTTGTAATAATCACGTCATCGTCATTCTCAGTGTGATGAGCCTGAGCTGGTCCAGCTCTTGCACGCGAGTTGAGCAGTGTGAGCTTATGACCTCTGACTTGGTACACGTCGCCGAGAAGCTCCAATTGGCGATTTTCGCCGATTATCGCGCGTTTCAGCATTCGACGCGGTAGATCAAGAGCCAATGGAGACGATCTGAAAAAAAAGGAAACATGACAATGATCCTGATGGATCACGATGATCCAAAGGGTCATTAGATATGTCGACTGGCTTTTCGGGGACCTTTTTGGTGCCGCGCAAAAATGTCCGCAGATGAAATTCGAAAGTTCCGAGACTTTTATTCATTCAAACGTTTTGTTTGAAAATGTCAGTCGCTTAAATCTGCCAGTCTATCTGCGGACATCATTGCGGTCGCCTCAATCTCCAATGAGAAAAATGGCGGCCTGTTAGAATGTCCGCAGCAGCAATTCGTCAAAAAGAAAAGCAAATCTCGTTTTGAGCATTCTGAATTTGTGCATAAAAGATCGTTCTGAAACCGAAACTTCGTTTATGGTAAAAATTTGTCCGCAGATATTAGGTATGAAGGAGAAATTGTTTCTTAAGCGTTTTGAACGAAACTCGCAAATCGTTCAAGACGAAATCTATCTGCGGACAATTTCGAAATTTTTTTTAGGATTTGTGATAAATAACCAGATTGGATTTGAAGAAAAACTGATGACTTTATGAAATTTGATCTGCGGACATTGTTGCGGGTTCGTAAATCCTCAAAAATATAAAGGCATGATCATTTCTATAATGAATACTCTGCTGCGGACACTGTTGCAGGTCGCAATTTTTTCGTAAATCCTCAAAAGTACTAATGCGTGGTCATTTCATAAAATGAATACTCTGCTGCGGACATTGTTGCGGGTCGAGTGCTCAAAGAGCCGACAAATGTCCGCAGATGGCGTGTATTAGTCGATTTGCTTAGCAACTAGGGAACCCTTAGGTTGTCCGCAGCTGGGCAATTTGATAAGACATTGATGAACGTACCGTTGGGTGCCCTCATAGAGCTCGCGATTGCACGCCGGCTCGCAGTCGGCCGTCGCGCACGTCTCGACACTCGCGTGATAGACGATCTCGGCGCGTTCGGCGACGTCGACGAACGCGATTCGATAGCGAATCTCGTCGGGCGACTTGCGAATGCCGGCGACGAGATCGCGTCGAATCACACAACCGTCGTCGTCGACGAGCCGCCGAATCTCGCCGGTGTTGACGTCGCGCGACGCCAAATTCGTCACAATGAATCGGTCGACGGCGGCGTTCTGAATACGACACGATCATTTCGAGAAGGCGTTTCGTCGAGCACCTCGACCGTCACCACAATCCATCCCGTCTCGCCGATCGTCACCGCGCTCGCTTCGCGCTCGTCGTTCGTGTAGACCCTCAACGCGAACGTCGGCCGCTCCGGCGGATTCGATCTGAATCAATCGATGCCATCACACCATGCCACCCACCCAACTTACACCAATCGCATCGTTTTGTTGTTGGCGTCGACGTTCATTCGAATCGACACCACTTGGTGGTGTTGGTGTTGGTGTTGGTGCATTCGGCAGCTCACCTTGAGCAAAACAAAAACCCTTCGACAATTTTTTCGACGATTTTTCAAACCTGTAGGGTCTTGTCGCGAATCGTCACCAAATTCGTGCTGCCCTCCTTCACGTGGATCACACCGCGGAATTCGGAATGGTTCTGCAACAAAAAAATTTATATATAATGGATGCGCCTTTAAAAATGGTCCTTCGTTTTAATTGCGTCAATGAAAAAATAAAGAGTGATCCGATCCGATCCGATCCGATCCGATCCGATCCATGTAATTTCGTAGTGAGAAAGTCGGAAAAAAATGTGCACACTTTTTTAAAGCGATCTAATATTTTGTGTATGCGCCTTTAAAAATGGTCCTTCGTTTTAATCGTGCAATGAAAAAATTTAGAGTGATCCGATCCGATCCGATCCGATCTACGTAGACGTAAAATTCGAAATATAATTTTTTCAATGTTATTTTTTGCGTGTTTTTTACAGCGATCTAATATTGTGCGTATGCACCTTTAAAAATGGCTCTCATTTTTAATTGTGTCAATAAAAAGTGATCCGATCCGATCCGATCCATGTAATTTTGAAGCGAGAAATTCGTAATTCAAATTTTTCAAATGTTCTTTCAAAAAAGCTTGCATTTCTTTTGCACCGACCTAATATTTCAGGTATGTGCCTTTAAAAATGAACCATTTTATTTTTGATAATAAAAATTTATTCCAAAAAAGGTAAGCATGAATTTGTGGTCCTTAAAAATGGCATTCACTTTTAACCATGGTGCCGCCACGATGTTGAGTTTGCAATTAATTTCGTGTTGAAAAAATTCGAAATTTGCGCGTTTCCAACGTGCGCCTTTAAAAATGGTCTCGACGCGATCGCAGTCAATTTTTCTGTTGTAAAATGCTTTTCATGGGACATTTACGAATCGTCTCGAGACCCAAACGGCGCATCGATCGTACCGTCTCCTCGATGGCGCACTTGTCGAACTCGAATTTGGCGGCGAACGCGAACTCGCCGTCGACTCGATGCTCGCACGTCGAGCTCCGCCGCCCGCTCATCGCCGCCATTTTGCCATTGAACAGCCGCAACGACGACGCCTTCACCTCGAGACTCGAATCGCGGCATTTCAGCGAGACTGCAATTTTTTAAAGCATAAATTAGTCGCCAAAAAAAGTCCCCGACAAAAATGGTCCGCAATTTGTCGTCAATTCAAACGTTTCACTTCAAATCAGCACAAAAACTAATCTAGAAAAAACAGCGATTGCCCCCTCGTCCCTCAACCCAATTTCATCAAGACGTGCTGCGGACAAATTTCGGGATTGCGAAAAATCGCAAAATCGCACAAAACTAGGCGCGAATCGCGCTCGGGTCTCGCCGCGATTGATATTTTGATCTACCATCGCAATTCCGGCAAATAATGACTCACAATTGATGCAGTCGTCGAGATCGCCATGCGACAACGCGGCGTCCATTTTCTCGAGCGGACTTCGTCCGAGAATTCGCGCCGACGCGTACATCAGATGGCACGATTTCGACGAGTTGTCGAACGTGTACATTCTGCAAACAATTTGCCATTGATTTAAAGGCGCATGGTTTCATTTTTTTGCGCGCACGCGTCTTGAAATTGCACGCGATTTTGGTTTCAGTTTAAAGGCGCATGACGAATGAGACGATTTTACAATAATTTTAAACGAGCCTCCTATTTGCGAAAATATTGAAAATCGAGATACCCAAAAGTTTAAAGGCGCATGACGATTTTTGTGGAATGCGCCTTGAAACGACTCAAAAAAAATTTTTTATTTGAAAATCGAAATTGTAAAATTTTAAAGGCGCAACAACCCCCTTTAAACCGTTTTTTTGTGTGAAATGATTCAGCAATAATTTTAAAGGAGCTTGCTATTTTTGGGTCTTAAAACGAAAATATTGAAAATCGCGATACCCAAAGTTTAAAGAAGCATACCGATTTTTGAGGAATGGGTCTTGAGAAAAAAATTAAAAAATTCGAATTTAAAGGCGCTTTCTATGTTTGGGTATTAACTCGAAATGCGTTTAAAGGCGCATGACGATTTTTTGTGAGATGGGTCTTGAAACGATTCAAAAAATCGAAAACGTGTTGCTAATTTTGAGGCATGCGTCTTGAAACGAAAATATTCTAATTCAAGATTCCAAAATTTTAAAGACGCAAGACCCCTTTCAAACATTGTTGGGTCTTGAAACGATGTTTAAAAAAATAGAAGTTTAAGGTGAGATTCCAAAAATTTAAAGGAGCACCCCCGCGTTTTGTGGAATACGTCTCGAAGCGACTCCCCCCCCCCACAAAGGAATTTAAAGGCGCACCGACACGGATCGGCGACCCTCGCGCGCGCCACACACAACTGTTCGCATTCGTGCGAATCGCCGACGCCGGCGATCGTCTGATCCGCCAACGCCTTCAATCCGCCGCCCGTCATCCGCATAAACGTGCATCCGTTGGTCGTCATCGTCGTCGCGTCTGAAATTCGAGGGACCATTGAGATTGGGCGGGGCGGCCGGGCCGGGCGGGACTCACAATCTTGACAATTGTTCTCGTAGACGTCCGTCGTCGTCGATGGTTTGAAGAACAACCGCGGATTGTAGACGGCGTTCATCGCGACTCGCGACAATTGGCATAGCGACGTGTGCGAGTTGTAGGCGACACTTCGGCAATTCGATCTGCACCAAAAAAGGATATTAGACCGGGGGGAGGCGGACTCGAACCCGCGACCTTTCGCGTAGGAAAAAACTCACTCGTCGTGGCATTTTTGGAGGCACTCGTCGAGGCGAATCGAGAACGTCTTCAGAATGTGGGTGGTGTTCGCTAGAGCGCGTTTGGCGAAGCGCTCAAAAGCGAACGCGCGTTGCTCTCGGCATGGTCCTGAAGCGAAATATGTGCTGTGGGGGTTACGGTAGCCGTCTCACGTTTCAGACAAACACGAGTGCCGGCGATTGTGTTCGGCGAGACGACGACGACGACGTCGTCGTCGGGATTCAGAAGCGTGCAGACGAGTTGGCCGCCGTCCGACGCCACCTCAAAACGCGTGCACCGCTTCAACAGTCGACACAATCGGACGCATTGCGAGAGGCTGTCGACGGGTTGGCGATTCAGAAGACGCGACGACGTCGTCGAGTTGAAGCGTCGCGACGTCTCGACGACGAAGTGCGGAGCGGCGCAGTCGTCGTCGGCGTGGGCGGCGAGTGGAAGAAGAAGAATCAGAATCAGTGTGTAGACACCATATGACATAACACACCTGAAATAATGTGAATTATAGGTGGTCCGTTGGGGGAGGGCTGGGGGGGTCCGAGAGTGTTTACACAAGTTTCACTCGGCCAAATGCAAAAAGTGAAATCGGGTGGCCACCGAGTGGCCGTCAGCGCTTAATGAGGTTTTCGTCGTCAAGGCGCATATTTAGGTCAGCGTTTTCTGGACGACCCCCCTCAGGAAGCAAAAAAGTGGGAAAGTGAAATTCGTGCGCGCTTCTTCTTCTTCCGTATTCCGAAACCTATACGGACGGGAGACAATCGGAATCTCACAGTGGGTTGCCATTTGGAGGGGAAGCTGGTGGGGGACTTGGGGAGGGGAATCAAGAAGCGAATTTAAAACTTGGTTTTCGGTGCAAGATTGCGTCGCGGTGTTTGCGCACACATTTTTTGAAGTGTTGAGAAAATCAAAAATTTCGAGTTTTTCCTAGTTTCGTTTTAAAGGCGCATGGGTGCAAAACTGGTTTTCAAAATTGATTTTTTTCGGGAAATTTTGGGATTCGGATCGACGTGTTGCCATTTCCTTTTCGAGGAGAAGCGGGGGAAGCCTGGGGGAACAAGCGAATTCAAAACTTCGAGATTTCGGTGCAAGATTGCGTCGCGGTGTTTGCACACATTTTTGAAGTGTTTGAGAAAATCCCAAGAAAAAGTCCGCAAACACCGGCCCGCGAAATTCAAAAATTTCGAGTTTTGCCTAGTTTCGTTTTAAAGGCGCATGGGTGAAAAGCAGCGAAAAACTGGTTTTTAAAATTGATATTTTTTTCAGGAAATTTTGGGATTCGGATCGACGTATTGTCATTTCCTTTTCGAGGGGAAGCGGGGGGAAGCGGGGGGGGGGGAACACGCGAACTCGAATTTTCGGTGCAAATTTGCGTCGCGGTGTTTGCACACATTTTTGAAGTGTTCGAGAAAATCCCAAAAAAGGTACGCGAAATTTTGCGAGTTTTGTCTAATTTCATTTAAAGGCGCATTGATGCAAAAAACTAGTTTTCAAAATTTTTGGGTCTCGTCGCGAAACTTTTCAGAACTATCGACATCGGACCATCAATGGGGTCCCATTTTGAGACCAAAATCTAACCGATTAACAAGCTTCTTCTCTTCTTCGAATTGTGTGCATTTGCGCGTCGCGGTGTTTGCGGACTTTTTGAAATCCCGCTCGAGCCACACTGAATAATTTTTGAATGGGTCTCGCCACGAAAAAAATATTGGCAATCGGGGTTGCGTTTGGTTTTTTCGCCTATTTTTTTAAAGGCGCATAGCTCGATTTTGAAGTACGGTGAATTTGAGTCTCGACGCGATCGAGTTTTTTCGATTTTTCTCAAATTTTTGCGATTTTTTTTTGTGAAAAAATTAGCGCAAAATCGCGTCCGGCAAAAAAATGGGAGGTTTTTTTCGTCGAAATTTCATTTTTCGCATCAATGGTGCCGAATTTGAAAATAAAAAATTTTTTAATCGTTTTTTAATCGAAAAAATATTTAATCTGACATTCCGCCGGTGGCCGACAACCCGCGGCCGCGAATTATTCGGCCATGGCGCATTTTTCGAAATTTTTGAGTTTTTCTCCGATTTTTTTTAATCTCAATAAATATATGGAAAAAAAATAATAAATTTTTAGATGAAAAATTGAATTTGACGATTTTGCATCGCAAAATAGCATTTTAGAATTTTTTCCGTACGAGACCCAAGGCGGCAATTCAAACATTCCAAAAAAACGGTGTCTCGAATTTTATTCTTCAACGAAAATTTTTGGTTTTTAAATTTTTTCGTGCTGCGGACATTTTTGGCGCTCAAATGGAAGCCGAGGCTAATTGAGCTACAAGTAAGAATTGGTCCGTCGAGCAAACCAAAGAGAAAGGACCAAAATGGTCCGTTGATCAAAAATTGAATTTCAATGGTCCGTCGAGCAAATCAAACCAAATCTGGGTGTGGACAACGGACCACTGTGGAAATGCGATACCATTCTAGATCAGAATGTTCAAAATGGTCCGCTAGGGGGCAGAAATCGATTGGTCCATAAAAAATGCGGATTTCAAGTTGTTCGTTTAATTTTTTACTAATTTTAGCTCATTTTTTGGGCAAGGCTTGAATTTCAGAGAGAAATGAAAGAAAAAAAATTGAAAATTGCGATTTTCGATGACGACGACAGCAAAAATTGGCCTCAAGCTGCTCAAACGAGAATTTCGAAAAAAAAACACACACAAGAATAATGGGGGTTGGTCCGAATAAACGGTCGAAAATCACCAATAACAACAACCAACATTTCGAATAAAACAATAGTTAGTATAATTATGTATATGCATATAGTTAGTCTGGCGAGCGGGACACGATAATTGGTGGGTTTCGGGGCACCGCACCTCACGGCTGGCACCAAATGGTCCGCCATGACAACCGGCATGGCCAACAACATTTATTTGAGCGAAACGTGCTGCGGACAATTTTGGGGAATTTTGTTTCTTGCGAATTAAATCTTAACTCTTCAATTTCTGCAAACCTACGATTTAATAGAATCCATCTGCCGACAATTTACGGGTTAAAAAAAAAAACAATTATTGTGCACCTTTAAATTGAGGCCATCGAAAATTGAGCAATTTGGCAATGGGGATTAAATTGAGCTGCCGACATGGTTGCGGTTTGCAGAGCCCATATAGGATAAAATTGGAAAACGGAGTCGCGCGAGTTGTTCTTTATTATTAATGGAGTGACCGGACGAGAGACGATGGCAAAGTAAACATTCGCATATCGGATAGCGTAGCACTGATTATGGATGGCTTTATGATTGCCCTTTGATATTTGAGAACGTTTGCGCAATAAACCGTAGTGGAAAAACAATGAGGCGACGCGGGCCGGCGTCGAGTCGGCGACCCGCCGACGGCTAGGCCTAGAGGTCACGCAAAACGCTAATCGCGCTGTTGGTAGGCGATGGTGGAACGCCGTATAGAAGGGAGGTGAGCGGCGCGCTGTTTGAAAACAAAAAGACGTGTTCGAAATCGAATTGAGCGTCGACTTTCCTTTTTCGGCAAAAAAATTTCACAACGCAAAATCGAATTTGGTTTTCGTTTTCGTCGAATCGCGCGATTAATTCACATCAATTTTTTCAACGTCTTGCTCATCATTTTTGACATTTGTCCACCCACAATAAACGACGCTCCGTTTTGACGTCACACCCGCCTCCGGTTTATCGTAAAACGTGACGACGAAAATGATTTGCGAGCACATTGTCTAAGCGAAATTAATGGCAAACAAATAAAATCATTTTTAAGCTTTTTTTTGAAAGAACATTTAAAAAAATTATATTTCGAATTTTACGTCTCAAAACTACATGGATCGGATCGGATCGGATCGGATCACTTTTCATGTTTTATTGACACAATTAAAAAATGCAAGTTTTTTTTGAAAGAAATTTGAAAGTTTTTTCGACTTTCTCGCCCTAAAATTACATGGATCGGATCGGATCATTGACACAATCAAAATAGATAATTTTTAAAGGCACATACATAAAAAAAATTAGACCGTTGCAAAAGATGTGCAAGTTTTTTGAAAGAACAATTAAACAATTATTTTTCGAATTTTATGGCTCCATGGATCCGGGTGGAACGGATCGGATCGGATCACTCTTCGTTTTTTCGTTGGCACAATTAAAAACAACTTTTTTTAAAGGCGCCTACACAAAATATTAGATCGCTGAAAAAAACATACACATTTTTTTCCGACTTTATCACTCCGAAAATCCCATGGATCGGATCGGATCGGATCACTCTTCATTGCAATTCTTGTTAAAAAGAAAAAAGGGTCACGTTAATATCTGCTTTGGTCGCATGTTTCCAACTTTCTATGAAATATTCCATGGATCGGATCGGATCGGATCACTCTTCATTGCAATTCTTGTTAAAATGAAAAAGGGTCACGTTAATATCTGCTTTGGTCGCATGTTTTCCAACTTTCTATGAAATATTCCATGGATCGGATCGGATCGGATCACTCTTCATTGCAATTCTTGTTAAAAAGAAAAAAAGGTCGTCTGATCGGGCGGCGCCGCGCCGCCGCCACCGCCGCGCCGTTATCTCCAAAATTGGGGACATTGTGGCCGATTGACCCGAATATCTCTCAACCCGAAGTCACCTCATTCGATCATTCACTCGCCTTGCTGATTTTTTTCTCATTTTCACTTCTCCCCCTCCAACATGTCAGATTTTCAGAGTGAATGAAGCTCGACGGGTCGACATCGATGTGGCGAACGACGACCGTCGTCGGCAGTGTGTTCTCGACGTTCGCCGTCATCACCGTCATCATCGGATTGCCGTTGATGCACGTGCACGTGCAGAAGGTCACGAGTCTGATGCTCACCGACGTCGAGTTGTGTCGAGTGAGTGGGCCGGCGATGTGATTTGAGAGCCGAGCGCTGAAATTTGCAGGTCGAGTCGAAGGACATCTGGAAGCAGATGACGTTCGCGCGCAAGTCGCTCACCAAACGCCAATCGCCGTACGCCAATTATGGCGCGGCGGCGTCGGGCGCGTGTTGCGCGTGCACACAGGGCGCGCCGGGTCCGCGCGGCAAACCGGGCGACGACGGCGCGCCGGGACGCGACGGCCTTCCCGGCAAGGATGGTCCCGACGGGATACCCGGCAAGTATTTGCCGGCGCCGCCGCCCGGCACCAACTCGTGCCAAAAGTGTCCGCCGGGACCGCCGGGACCGCCGGGCCTTCCGGGTCCGAAGGGACCGCGCGGACCGCCGGGCGTCGAAGGCAAACCGGGACGTCCCGGCGAGGACAATCGACCGGGACCGCCGGGTCCGCCGGGTGTTCGCGGCGAGCCGGGACCGCCCGGCGAGAAGGGTCCGACCGGCGATCGCGGCAAGGTGCTCAACGGAGCGCCGCCGGGTCCGCCGGGACCGCCAGGAAAAGTGGGACCACGCGGACCGCCCGGCGGCAAGGGACACGACGGAAAGCCGGGATTGGGCGGGCAGCCGGGCGTTCGAGGCGCTGTCGGATCGAGAGGAGATCCCGGAAATCCGGGACTTCCGGGACCACAGGGACCAAAGGTAGGCCGGTGTAGTTCGGCACATCAATGAATCATGCATTCAGGGAGAGCCCGGAAATCCGGGAACTTGCGCACACTGTCAAAATCGACCACCGGGTCCGTCGGCTGGCGAGCGACCCGGAGTTCAGCCGCCAGCGCCGCAGAGCAACGACCACGAGAGACCCGAAGAATCGTATCCGTCGAGCAATCAGTACCTTTGGATTCATTAGAACAATTCAAATTTATTATTGTAAATATAATAATAAGAATAATAAGATTAATAAAGATACATTGGATCAACTGGGCGTTTTTTCGACAAGACGATCCTCGCCGCCGGGCACGGCTGGGCCGGCTGCGGCCGATAGGAACTCCGCTGCTCCGTGTTGTACTCGGTTGGATACGATGGTCCGTGGATCCATTTGTCCACCGGCACCGACAGATTCAATCGATTCGATGGGAAATTCGTGTACGTTAATCTGCAATCGATCGAATCACTTTTGTAGGTCACTGAATCGCTTACCTTGATACGGATTGACCCTCCACTTTCCCTGAATTGCTTTCGATGTTGTCCATCGGAATCACTAGCGGCACCTTATCAGTGGAGAAGGTTTGGTACATCGTCCGATTGATGGTCGACGATTCCAGTGGATCGTTGGGCTTGTCGATCTGATCCTTGGGTCGAGTGGCAGCATACCTCTCGCCGGTTCCGCCTTGGTACATTGTCCGATTGATGATCGACGATTCCAGTGGATCGTTGGGCTTGTCGATCTGATCCTTGAGTCGAGTGGCAGCATACCTCTCGCCGGTTCCGCCTTGGTACATTGTCCGATTGATCGTCGACGATTCCAGTGGATCGTTGGGCTTGTCGATCTGATCCTTGAGTCGAGTGGCAGCATACCTCTCGCCGGTTCCGCCTTGGTACATTGTCCGATTGATCGTCGACGATTCCAGTGGATCGTTGGGCTTGTCGATCTGATCCTTGGGTCAAGTGGCAGCATACCTCTCGCCGGTTCCGCCTTGGTACATTGTCCGATTGATGGTCGACGATTCCAGTGGATCGTTGGGCTTGTCGATCTGATCCTTGAGTCGAGTGGCAGCATACCTCTCGCCGGTTCCGCCTTGGTACATTGTCCGATTGATCGTCGACGATTCCAGTGGATCGTTGGGCTTGTCGATCTGATCCTTGGGTCGAGTGGCAGCATACCTCTCGCCGGTTCCGCCTTGGTACATTGTCCGATTGATCGTCGACGATTCCAGTGGATCGTTGGGCTTGTCGATCTGATCCTTGGGTCGAGTGGCAGCATACCTCTCGCCGGTTCCGCCTTGGTACATTGTCCGATTGATCGTCGACGATTCCAGTGGATCGTTGGGCTTGTCGATCTGATCCTTGGGTCGAGTGGCAGCATACCTCTCGCCGGTTCCGCCTTGGTACATTGTCCGATTGATGGTCGACGATTCCAGTGGATCGTTGGGCTTGTCGATCTGATCCTTGGGTCGAGTGGCAGCATACCTCTCGCCGGTTCCGCCTTGGTACATTGTCCGATTGATGGTCGACGATTCCAGTGGATCGTTGGGCTTGTCGATCTGATCCTTGGGTCGAGTGGCAGCATACCTCTCGCCGGTTCCGCCTTGGTACATTGTCCGATTGATCGTCGACGATTCCAGTGGATCGTTGGGCTTGTCGATCTGATCCTTGGGTCGAGTGGCAGCATACCTCTCGCCGGTTCCGCCTTGGTACATTGTCCGATTGATCGTCGACGATTCCAGTGGATCGTTGGGCTTGTCGATCTGATCCTTGGGTCGAGTGGCAGCATACCTCTCGCCGGTTCCGCCTTGGTACATTGTCCGATTGATGGTCGACGATTCCAGTGGATCGTTGGGCTTGTCGATCTGATCCTTGGGTCGAGTGGCAGCATACCTCTCGCCGGTTCCGCCTTGGTACATTGTCCGATTGATCGTCGACGATTCCAGTGGATCGTTGGGCTTGTCGATCTGATCCTTGGGTCGAGTGGCAGCATACCTCTCGCCGGTTCCGCCTTGGTACATTGTCCGATTGATCGTCGACGATTCCAGTGGATCGTTGGGCTTGTCGATCTGATCCTTGGGTCGAGTGGCAGCATACCTCTCGCCGGTTCCGCCTTCGCCTTGGTACATCGTCCGATTGATCGTCGACGATTCCAGTGGATCGTTGGGCTTGTCGATCTGATCCTTGGGTCGAGTGGCAGCATACCTCTCGCCGGTTCCGCCTTGGTACATTGTCCGATTGATCGTCGACGATTCCAGTGGATCGTTGGGCTTGTCGATCTGATCCTTGGGTCGAGTGGCAGCATACCTCTCGCCGGTTCCGCCTTGGTACATTGTCCGATTGATCGTCGACGATTCCAGTGGATCGTTGGGCTTGTCGATCTGATCCTTGGGTCGAGTGGCAGCATACCTCTCGCCGGTTCCGCCTTGGTACATTGTCCGATTGATGGTCGACGATTCCAGTGGATCGTTGGGCTTGTCGATCTGATCCTTGGGTCGAGTGGCAGCATACCTCTCGCCGGTTCCGCCTTGGTACATCGTCCGATTGATCGTCGACGATTCCAGTGGATCGTTGGGCTTGTCGATCTGATCCTTGGGTCGAGTGGCAGCATACCTCTCGCCGGTTCCGCCTTGGTACATTGTCCGATTGATGGTCGACGATTCCAGTGGATCGTTGGGCTTGTCGATCTGATCCTTGGGTCGAGTGGCAGCATACCTCTCGCCGGTTCCGCCTTGGTACATTGTCCGATTGATGGTCGACGATTCCAGTGGATCGTTGGGCTTGTCGATCTGATCCTTGGGTCGAGTGGCAGCATACCTCTCGCCGGTTCCGCCTTGGTACATTGTCCGATTGATGGTCGACGATTCCAGTGGATCGTTGGGCTTGTCGATCTGATCCTTGGGTCGAGTGGCAGCATACCTCTCGCCGGTTCCGCCTTGGTACATCGTCCGATTGATCGTCGACGATTCCAGTGGATCGTTGGGCTTGTCGATCTGATCCTTGGGTCGAGTGGCAGCATACCTCTCGCCGGTTCCGCCTTGGTACATCGTCCGATTGATCGTCGACGATTCCAGTGGATCGTTGGGCTTGTCGATCTGATCCTTGGGTCGAGTGGCAGCATACCTCTCGCCGGTTCCGCCTTGGTACATTGTCCGATTGATGGTCGACGATTCCAGTGGATCGTTGGGCTTGTCGATCTAATCCTTGAGTCGAGTGGCAGCATACCTCTCGCCGGTTCCGCCTTGGTACATTGTCCGATTGATGGTCGACGATTCCAGTGGATCGTTGGGCTTGTCGATCTGATCCTTGGGTCAGTGGCAGCATTTGGTCGAGTGGCAGCATACCTCTCGCCGGTTCCGCCTTGGTACATTGTCCGATTGATGGTCGACGATTCCAGTGGATCGTTGGGCTTGTCGATCTGATCCTTGGGTCGAGTGGCAGCATACCTCTCGCCGGTTCCGCCTTGGTACATCGTCCGATTGATCGTCGACGATTCCAGTGGATCGTTGGGCTTGTCGATCTGATCCTTGGGTCGAGTGGCAGCATACCTCTCGCCGGTTCCGCCTTGGTACATTGTCCGATTGATCGTCGACGATTCCAGTGGATCGTTGGGCTTGTCGATCTGATCCTTGGGTCGAGTGGCAGCATACCTCTCGCCGGTTCCGCCTTGGTACATTGTCCGATTGATCGTCGACGATTCCAGTGGATCGTTGGGCTTGTCGATCTGATCCTTGGGTCGAGTGGCAGCATACCTCTCGCCGGTTCCGCCTTGGTACATTGTCCGATTGATGGTCGACGATTCCAGTGGATCGTTGGGCTTGTCGATCTGATCCTTGGGTCGAGTGGCAGCATACCTCTCGCCGGTTCCGCCTTGGTACATCGTCCGATTGATCGTCGACGATTCCAGTGGATCGTTGGGCTTGTCGATCTGATCCTTGGGTCGAGTGGCAGCATACCTCTCGCCGGTTCCGCCTTGGTACATCGTCCGATTGATCGTCGACGATTCCATAGCAGGATCATCTCCAAACTCCCATTCGTCGCGCGGCGCATTCGGCACAATCCTCCTCACCGTCAGCGGCTGATAAACGAGTCGATGCTCCGTCGAACCATCGAAAACATCCTGCCGTAGTTGAATATTGTCTACCGGACGGTACATAATAGAATAATTTCAATAAAAACGTCGGTCAAGTCTACTAAGTTATTCGTATAGCATTGTTATATCAATTAGTGAGTCGAAATGTGTCACGCAGACAACCCCCCGAGGTAACCATGGCAACCTCAAATGCATTTGCTCCGACTTGTGACTTTATTTCGAAACAAAACAAAAAAAACCAATACAGGGTGTCATTTAAGTTCCCGCACAACTTTGAAGGCATATATTTCTGAAACTAAAAGTCCAAATCAAACGAGACTCGAAATATTTTTTATCTATAGTATAACAAATAATTATCTATTAACTCTTTTTGATTCGGTCTCCTTTCGCAGCTATGACTTCACGGAGACGCTTCGGGTAGGATGTGACTGTGGTACGCAGGTATTCGATGGAAAGATTGTCCCATTCCACCAGTAATGTCTTCTTCAGAGCCTCTATACTTGAGTGGGGTTTTGCGTTGACCTTCTCCTGCAAGAGCCCATCACGGAAAAGTCAAGCGGGTTCAGGTCTGGGGAGAAATCAGGCCATTCGGATGACTTGATGAAGTCGGGAAAATGGGTCTGGCACCACTCCTGAGTAGTTTTGGCAGTGGTCGGGTGCTCTGTCCTGTTGAAAGACAGTGGGCGGGTGCTCTGTCCTGTTGAAAGACCCATTTCTGCCCACCGAAATGCGTTTTGGCCCAGGGTATCACATGCTTCTCCAAAATGTCCCGAACGTAGACTTCTTTGTTCACTTTCACCCCCTGATCCGCGAAAACCAGGGAGCACTTCCCGGTTGAGCAGATGGCACCGAAAACCATCACACTGGCAGGATGTGAGGCTGGATGATATGTTCTTCCTTTCTCAGAAGCTTGCTGGGATGTCTGGGCAAGTACTCGATGGTTTTGTGAGTTGAATGCCGCCTCCACAGTGAACAGCTTCTCATTGGAGAAGATAGTGACGAGGTGTTCTCCAGACCGCGTGCGAGCAAGAAGTCGTTTTGCTTTTTCGAAGCGTCTCTACTTGTTGGCGGCCGATAGAATTGCCGCTTTTTGGACACGATATGGGGTCAGTCCAAGCTTCGTTTTGACGATTTGTTCCAAAGCGAAAATGCTCATTCCCACGTCTGACGCCATCTTTCTCATGCTCCTGTGTGGGTTTCGCCTGATCTTCGATTTAACGGCGTTGAACTTCTGAGGAGTGGTTACCGAGACGAGTCTTCCTTATCTGGGACGGTCACTGGTCGTATTTAGTTCCTTGAAACGTTAGATGATGTCGTAAACCGTTCTAAGAGGCACACCGAGGCGTTGAATGATGTCTCTCAGGCTCACATTTTGCTTATGAAGTTCGATAATGGAAGCGCGATGGATGTTAGCCTTCGCCATTTCTCGGAAACACATCCGAATGAGGTAAAACTTGGAAAGTAAGTAAAATATACCTTATTTAACAAAAATAAATTGTATTGGTGCACGAAAAGTGCGACAGCCAAGCTCTTCATGGCGTCAAACTTTTGTGCGGGAACTTAAATGACACCCTGTACATACATATAGAAATGAATAGTTAATCGATGATTCCCGTTTTCAATGGTACGAAGAAGCTTGATTCGTCGACGATGCCTGACTATCAATGTCTGTCTCCATCGTAGTCGAGTGCGTCAGAAACGTGTTGCTACTATGCCGCGCTTCGGCGTGGTTGAGATCAATGTTCGGACGCCTAAATTCGGTTTCCCATTTGCTTTTCATCGTCCGATCAATAATACCTATAAATATCAGTGCCATCGTTCGAAGACGCCGAATGCCTCGAAAGCGCCGGTATCACGTATTCGGACGGCAGCCGTCGCGTCATGTGTGCCTTCTGAATAATTCAACACGTTCGTGGAATGACGTGGTGTCGCTCACCGGCTGATAAGAGAGCAGCGAATCGCCTCGCGGACCATAAACGCCCGGCGCGATGTCGGCCGCTTCTTCGACAATCCAAAAATCCGGCGGCTTGTTCGCACCCTTCGGCAATTGCAGCTGATGACTCGCCGGCACATGACGCTTCTTCGGCTTCTGCGTTCGCCGTCGACGTAGCATTACACACAGTATTATATTCATTGTGAACCCAATGATGGACGCCACTGAAATTGCCAAAAATAATTGAAAAAATTTGCTGTTTTTCTCATTTTAATCCCTTTTTCATGACGAAATGAATTTTTCTATTTAAAAAAAATTGCAAAAATCAATTTCAAGGTGCAATTTTACATTATTTATTTCATGAAAAAGTCTATAAAATTTTTTTTACATCGCTGAAAAAAATAAATTTATTTATAAGAATTTTAAAGGTTCAATTTTTTTCTGCAAATTAGAGGTCCATTGGTACTTTTTTTTTTGGAAAAATGCCAAAAAATTATGAAATTTGATTCCAAATATGGCATCAATTTTTGTTCTTCAATTTTTCTCATTTTTTTTAGTTCCTGTGTTGAAATTCCCAAAAAAAAAATGCGATATCCCTCACATTTTTTTGCATTTATATTATTTGAGAAACTAAATTAAATTCTTCGTTTGTAGCAAAAAAGAAATCGATGAATTTGATCTACGCTTCCATTCGATTCGATTGGGACCATTGAAATGCGAGCCAGGGAATATCAAAATTTCCAAAAAATGAAAAATAATTCGCAAGTTTTAGACAAAAAACTACAACTGAGATTCTGAGGAACCGCGGAATTTCAACCAAAAAAACCCATTATCGTGGAAAAATGACGAATGTGAAAAACGAGCAGCGATATCTGATGCATTGTGTGCGTACACCGAGTCGCATATCTCAATCTTAGCTACAGTAACCGCAACTGAAAATTATTTAATCAATTATTGATCGTTTCTTTTTATGTGTATCAAACAATTATGTACGCGGGTAGATTTACGAGCATGCGCCTTGAAAAGGTCTCGCCACGCCTCATTTTGCTGTTTTCTTTTTCTTGATGCGTTTGGCAGTAAAAAAATTGTCGAACCGATCTGTAAAATGCGAAATAACCAGTTAATCCTCTCGAGACCTTTTCAAGGCGCATACGCGTAAATCTACCCGCGTACATAATTGTTTGATACACATAAAAAGAAACGATCAATAATTGATTAAATAATTTTCAGTTGCGGTTACTGTAGCTAAGATTGAGATATGCGACTCGGTGTACGCACACAATGCATCAGATATCGCTGCTCGTTTTTCACATTCGTCATCAGTCGTACCTGCCAAAAATATGCAAAGATAGTAGAGAAGTTTGAACTCGAACTCGCTGACGCACTCGTGACTCGACGGCGCCGCCGCCGCCACCATCGAATCGTCCTTCCTTATGAGGCCGACTTGCGGAATTGCCGGCGTGCTCGTCGTCGCCGTCGTCTCGCGTCGACGCTTCTGAAGGCCGACGACGATCGTCGCGGTTTGCACGTCGTCCGTCTCGATCGACGCCGTCGTTCGCTCGAGGAGTGTCGACGTCGACGCGCTGTCGCGACACGATCGTCGCTCGCATTCGACGCCGTCGCACGACGTCACCACACACGCGATTCGCAATTCGGACGCCGCCGGAAATTTGAACATCGACGGCACGTCGGCCTCCTCGACGAACTCGCGCCGCTTGAAATCGCCCATTATCGATTTGAACAGCGCGCAACCAATCGAATCGGTCAGCTGAACCGTCACGTTGCCGCCGATCGGCTCCGCCGTACACTTGCCGACGTAGAAGCTGCTCGACGACGACGTCGGACGACGTCGACGCACTTGAAGTGTGTAGGGCTGCGAATAATTGACGACGTCGACCGGTAGGCGACTCGACAACACGCGAAGCTCATAATCCGACGTTGGCTCGTCGATCGGCGAACGCGTGTCGTTCTGATTCTCGCGACACACGATCTCCAACGATTTGTCGCCGTCGACAATCAGAACCGGATGCGAGTGAACGTCGATGGTCACCGAATAGGTTTTCGTCGTCTGAAACATTCGTAGAAATGCAGAAAATGTCTACGGTCTCTCAAATTCGCACACTCTCTCATTATTTTTTAAAACAGCAAAAAAAATTGATTTTTTATGGGGTAATGCAGAGAATTTTCGAAAAAGGGAAAAAGAGAATCGCATCGAGACCCATCGCATAAATATACTGTCGTTTCTTTGCATGTTTTCATCAAAAAATTAAAATTAAAAAATTCTACAAATGAATTTGTATGACGCATGGATACTGTAGTTAAAGACGCGTGCCGTTCATTGATGCGATGGGTCTCGACGCGAATTCAACGAGATTACGTGCAGAGTTGCGAAATGACAAATGCATGCAGGTGTCGTGGAATTCTGCGTTTTGTACGCAATGCGATGAGCCCGTTACCGTAATCCTCACAGCAATTTACGGGCAACTTTGAAATTTTCCTATTTTCATTTTTTTTCGCTAAATTTTCGTATTTTCTTTCGAAAATGTTTATTTAAAATCTGTAGAACCCAAATTAAATTATTTATTTAGCAGAATACGCTACTTTTGAACGATATATTTTTTTCTCGCTCTAAAAATTATTTTGAATTGAAGAATACAAAAACAAGATAGTAGAAACACGAATAAATAATTTTTTAATGACAAAAAAATGTTTTTTTTTTTTTTAAATCTATGCTGCTTTTACCAAAAAAATATCGTTTAAAAGTGCGTATTCTGCTAAATAAATAATTAAATTCGGGTTCTACAGATAAAAAATTCGAAAGAAAATACGAGAATTGAGCGAAAAAAAAAAATGAAAATAGGAAATTTTCAAAGGTCCCCTTTAAATCGCTTCGAGGATTACGGTAACCGGCTCATCGCATTGCGTACAAAACGCAGAATCCCACGAAACCTGCATACATTTTGATTATTTTTTTTTACAAAAATTGACGCGATATATCGTAATTTTCCGCTATTTATTTTTAAAGGCGCATGCGAAAAGTTGCGCGGGTCACGTCGCGAAGTCGGTACTGTAATTTTTTAATGGCTGTTTTTTTTTCAATTTTTTTATTCTTTGAGCGTTTTAAACGTTTTTTTTTTTTGAAATCTGTAGAAGTATTTTATTTAATAAACGCTGAAGGTTCATTAGAAGCGTCATCGAGCGAAGCCTGCATCAAATCAGCACAAAAATCACAATTTCACATAATAATTGGTATTTAAATGGTAAAAAGTAGACAAATATTGCCGAATTAGGTGTAATTATACCAATAATAATTGTTTTTACTCGTTCTTAAATCCGTTACTCATTTTCTCTTCGAAGTTTTTGAAAAATACGGAAAACTAGCACACAAATTGAAAAATAAAAATTACAGTACCGACTTCGCGACGTGACCCGGCGCAATTTTTCGCATGCGCCTTTAAAAATAAATGGCGGAGAATTACGATATATCGCGTCAATTTTTTGTAATTTTTGACGTGCGTGCATAGGGAATTCAAATGAAAAAAATTAATTTTTTTTTTAATTTTTTTCATTGCATGAATAGGTCCATTATTTTTTCCTTTTGCACTGCCCCATTAATGAAATTCATTCGGTTTTTTTTTGGCTTGTCGATCTGAGCCAAATTCGACCACCGTCGCCTCTCAAAAAAAAAAAAACCATCCTACCGAATTGTAGCGCATTCCGCACTCGTCACTCGCCAATTTCAATTTCAGCACGGCGACGTTCGTGCCGAAACCTTGAACGCGACATCGAGTCGATTGCGCGGGATTCGCGCGCGTCTCCACGAGACCGTCGAATGGAAGCGGCGTGCGCACGAATATCGACACCGTCTCGTCCGAGCACGTCCAGCGCACTGAAAATCGTTGGTTTTTTTTTATGTCGCGGTATTTCAAATTGGAATTCAACGCAATGAAAATTCGAGAACCTCACCGTAAATCTACACCAGACGCTCATTTTTTTTTATTGCGATTTTTAGAATTTCTCATTGTCGGTCAGAGCTGTACGGAACTTTAAGTTTCTTAAAACGGACGACGGAATTCGGAACTCAAAAAAAATTTTTAACGGTGTACGGAACACGGAAGACGGAAGACCGAGATCAGATCCGTGCAGCTGTGGTCTCGAGACGCTTCGGAGTTCACTATCCCGACATTTGAGTGGGATTCAGCGCCGACCTTCGGCTGCAAGACCCCCCTGAAGCTGATTCAGGTCCGACGATGGCTTGATGAAACCCGGCATGGATTTTTTTCACAAAAAAATGAACAAAAAATTCTGACATGAACTGTCTAAAGCTAAAGTGTCGATTGGGTAGATTTACAGAGACTTTTAAAAATGTGCGCCTTTAATTCACACCACATCTCAATGAATAAACAATTTAAAGGGACGATACAAGAAAATTTTTGTTAAAATATATTTTTTCGTGAAGCACACAACTCATTTAGAATTTTGACAGGGGTCCGTGCCAACAACCGACGCACAAATGCACACAATGCGTCTTACATTACGGAATGATCTACATACAAAATTCAAAGTCATTACTCGAATACTCGCCATCATCATCATGTATGCATTCGAAATCGCTTTTATTTCGAATTCGAGAAATTCTACCGATCGCCACAAGACCCAACTCATTTTCTGCGCAATGCACCTTTAATCCAAACCGCGTTCTTTAATTCCAATTTCACTAAATACTCGAAATTTGGCAAAAAAGAAAGTTTTTTTTTTCAATCTTTTTTTTAATATCGCGTAATTCAAATTCCGGGTACGGTATATTAAAGGCGCATTCATACCATTTCAGGTTGCGTCTCACATCGACTAGTAGTTTATAACGCAATTTCCGCTAAAATTTGCAAGCCCCCAAAATCGGCAATTCCAAATTGGGAATCGAGACGAGTAGCTAGTTAGTAGCGGGCGAATTCGGGGGATAATCTGCCGCAGGTGTCTCGTAACCCAACCATAAATAATAATAATAATAATAATGCTAATATAGCAACGGGAGTTTTTTCTCTGCGCCCTCTCACCACTCACCACTATTTCGTTGTGCGTTGGTTGGGACCCGCCAAAAAATGACAGAGTTCCGTGTGGCAAAAACCACCGGTTTTTACGGTACCCGCTTATTGTTTAAATTCAAATTTGAATTGCCGCCAAGAAAAAAAAAACAATTCGATGGTCCTCCGATGGTTGAAAAAAAAACAAAAGTTGTATGCAATTTTCGCGAGAAAAAAACTAAGATTGTAGGAAAATTATTTTTTGAAAACCTAGGCCACGGCCACGTTTTTTCAAAGCCTACGGTACCACAAGTTTCTTATTAAATCGCTGTAAGAATCTTTGAAAAAAAAATGGTATATGCGCCTTTAATCGTAAAGATTTTTTTTCACTCCAAGTTTTTCAATTTTTTTAATTAAATGCGCATATTCAAATTGTTAAAGATTCTTGAAGCGATTTAATTTCGAAAAAAAAACGTGGCCGTGGCCGAGTTTTTTTTTGCAAAAATTCGGTCCCCACAAAAAAAGAGTGATTTTGCAATTTTTTGTGAAAATATGGCCAATTTTTCAACACAAAAACCAATGAGCTCACCATCCGCTTCGAATTCGGCGCGAATTTCGAGAAAAAGGCACTGAAAAATCAATTTTTTGGGCAAAAATTTGAAGAAAAAAAACTCACAATAGCGAATAGAAATAACAAATAACAGTTGCGAATCGTCATACCATTTCACCTGAAAAACCAAATTCTGGGCATTTTTTTTTTCTTTTTTTGGTCCCCAAATACGGCAAACAAAGCGGGGATTATGAATTGCCGTCGTCAATGACAACCGGAAAATAAACGGGCGGCGGCGGCAGCGGCGAAGAAAAAATCAGTGGAAAAAAAGAAAAATGAGATGGCGCGAAATTGAATTTATGAACAAAATTTGAAACCTCTCACTTTTTCTCATCGTTGGCCAAAAATGGGCAAATTAGGTTTGGAATTGTGCCATTTTTTTCGAATTTCCCTTCAAAATTCAAATTTTTTTGGAAAAATTTGAGGGTTTTTGTCGAAAACCGGAAAATAAAATGAGTTTGCGCCTTTAAAACGGGCCCCTTCAACGCGAGACCAAAAAAAAAAAAGCCGCAAATTGACTTGATTTTCGCATAATTAGCATAGTTTTGCCAGCATTGAGGGTTTTAGATGATTTTCGATGAAAAAAAATTTCGAAGAATCGTCTAAAATTGCATTATTTCGTCAGATTTTCAAAAATTTGCTGAAAACGACACATTTCAGAACATTTTTCAAAGTCGTTTTCGAAAATCTCCGAATTTTTTAATTGAAAAATCAAAAAAAAAATCAAAAATCGAATTTTAAAGAGCAATTTCAAATTTCATGGAAATTTTTGAATTTTGACGTAAAAATTACAATTTTTGACTTAAAATTGTCAATTTTCTGAGCATGTTTCCAATTTATGAGAAAAAATTTGAAAAAAACTCTAAATATTCAATAAATGCTGGAAAACCTCAATTTCAAGTCTCAAAACTCGAAATTCCACGGAAAAATCGAGGAAACTCTCAATTCTAGAGGATTGAAACGCAATTTTCGACGAAATTTGGCAAAAACGAATTGATTTGGAATCAAAATCATGCGAAAATGTTCGATTTTTGGGTGAAAAACGGGCGGCGAAAGGAAGCTGGCAACAAAAGGCCGCAAAATTTTCGAGGCGGACCCGAAATTTGCGCGCGTCACCACAAATGCAAACAAAATGGGCGGCGGGTGAGGGTGCACATTTCACCAAATTGGTGCACACACACACACATCGAATATGCATGTCGAATTCGATAATTTATGGCGGCCAATCATAAATTATTATTTTCTCGTCGTCATTTTTCCGATTAATAGCTTCTCGACATCATTAAGTGCTTATCAAATAATGGATAATTGGATCGGATCGGATCAAGTGGATTTCGCGCTTCCTCGATGACCCATATCCGTTATTCTTAGACGATTTTTTTGAAGTCGGATTTGATATGGAAAAAAAAACAAGGCCAAAGAAAATTTGGGGGGAAATTTTGGAAAAAAATCAAGTTTTTTGGCCAAAATTGAGATTTCTTCAAAAAAAGAACGAATTTTCCTTTTTTTTTTCATAAAAAATCGGTGAATCGCAAATTTCCAGGTCCCAATTGAAGTTGGAAACTTTTTTTTCCCAACTTTTTTTCTCTCAAAAATTTTGTATTTAATTAATTGAATTATTTTCGACGATTTTCCGATGAAACAAATTGGTTTTTCAAATTATTTTTTTATTAAAATTTCAAAAATTTTCGGCCACAATTTTCATGGAAAAACAACGGCTTACCTTGAGTGCATTTTCAAATTTTTCTTCAATTTTTGTCGTTTTTCGTGTCAGCAATCCAATTTTTCGAAATATTCGCTGAAAATCAAACAAAAATCGGTTTTATCGGCAAAAAAATGAGCATAAAATGAAGATTTGAAAGACACAATAAAAGTTGGGACGGTTTACGATAAACCGCGGGCGGGTGTACAAATGGAGTGTCGTTGGAAATAATGCGGACAACGATTTTTTTTTGAAAATTTTGGGACATATATATATTTTTTTCATCCTCGATTTTGATTCGGAAATCGTTCCCCCTTCATGATTTTGCCATCAAAATGAAAATCTTCAAAAAAATCGAAAATTTTGAATTTTACACAATTTCTCGTCGATTTTCGTGTCGAAACCCCAATTTTTTGAATTCTACACGAAAAACTGAACTCAAAATCCGTTTTATTGGCAAAAATAAGCATAAAATGAAGATTTGAAAGACACAATAAAAGTTGGGACGATTTACGATAAACCGCGGGCAGGTGTACAAATGGAGTGTCGTTGGAAATAATGCGGACAACAATTTTTTTTTTGAAAATTTTTGGATAAAAAAGGTGAATTGGGAGTCAGAATGTTAATTTTTTATATTTTTCCTTAATTTTTTATATTTTTCCTTAAAATAAATAATAGTAATTGTATAGTAGAAAACTCATTCTCAAAAATTTCTCTCTTTTCCTTCTTTTTGCGATTTTTGTTCTCGATTATTCTTGACCTTATTTGGAGTACGAAATGAACACAAAAATGAGTGGTTTTCGCTTTTTTTCAATGCAATCTTTAAAGGCACATGCAATGGTCTTACAACGGAACAATGTCGTCGATCATTAGCGTAAAACCAGAAGGTGTTTAGCAAGGCGAAAAAAAAAATCCGAAGCAAAAATGTTTGTAATCGAATAATTAGCTAGAAAAGCATTGTACACACATCTCAAGTGGCCTCATTTTCTTTGTGTTAACGCAATGTTCGAGTGTCAACTGACAAGTTTTTTCCTCGAGTGCTCCAAACGGCATCGATCAGATGATTAAAGGCGCATGACGCCGACATATTCTAGCGGGGGGGACGATTTTCTGGAACATTCTCAATTTTTGTGTGGGACCATTGATGTTAAAAACATAAAAAAACAAAAATCGGTGAATTCGAGTTTTTCATTTTATTTATAATTTGCGTGAAACACAAACGCGCCGTGTCGGATTTTTCCGAGAATTTCGAATTTGGACCTCAAAATTGGGAATATCTCGAAGCGAAATCGCGAAAAAACTGCCTCTAGAATTTTTTAGGCGTCGATTCAAATGCAAATCCGCAGAGGTGAAGCGGCGTGATTGCAGAGAGAATCGAAAAATCAGTGTATTGATGGGACCAATTTGAAAAATTCTGATAATAGAAATGCTGGTTTTCCATACGAGACTCAAGGCGGCAATTCAAAGAGAGAGCTCAAAAAAATGTAAACTTTCGTTAGAATTCTCAAAAATGTTTATTTTAAACAAATGTCAAGCTTGAATTTTTCTTAAAGCTCTTATAAGAATGGCAATTCAAACAACATTTTATGACGAAAACGAAATGAGTTATGCGATGCGTGCTGCGGACAATTTCGACGTGCACTTGACGAATGAATATCGAAAACCACTCAGTTTTTTTGTTACTACAAATAAGGTCAAGAATATTCGAGAACAAAAATCGTGAAGGAAAAGAGTAATTTTATACACTTACTATTACTTATTGGGGTGCCTTTTATGGGAAAAAAAAAATGAAAAAAAAATCGGACTTTCAATTTAATTTTCTTCCAAAAATTTTCAAAAAAATCGTTTTTTTTTTTTGAGAAATTTTTGAGAATGAGTTTTCTACTATACAATTACTATTATTTATTGGGGTGCCTTTTAAGGAAAAATATAAAAAATTAACATTCTGACTCCCAATTCACCTTTTTTATCCAAAAATTTTCAAAAAAAATTGTTGTCCGCATTATTTCCAACGACACTCCATTTGTACACCTGCCCGCGGTTTATCGTAAATCGTCCCAACATTCATTGTGTCTTTCAAATCTTCATTTTATGCTTATTTTTGCCAATAAAACGGATTTTGAGTTCAGTTTTTCGTGTAGAATTCGAAAAATTGGGTTTTCGACATGAAAATCGACGGGAAATTGAGTAAAATTTAAAAATTTCGATTTTTTTTGAAGATTTTCATTTTGATGGCACAATCATGAACGGAACGATTTCCGAATCAAAATCGAGGATGAAAATAAAACTGAAGGGGAATTTTGAGGGGAAAAAATCGAATTTCGATGAAATTGAAAAAAAAATTCAAAAAAAAAAGGCGGGTGTTTGCCGCCAATGAAATGAGTCGAGAATTATGTGGGGCGAGCACACAAGACGTTCAGGAAATATGGTTTAACATGTCCGGTAGGTTGTTGGCCGACGAATTACACGTGAAACTGCTGGCGGCGGCGAAATAGCGCGTCGGGGACGAGAGACGCAGAGAAGGGGCGGCGGCGGCGGCGCGGACAAGCCGCCGGTAAACACACGCAAAAAAATAATCGACTTTGTAACAAATGAATGACGAATAAGGGAGCCCCTACAATATACTCATGCGCCTTTAAATTTCGCTTTTGATCTACCCTCCTTTCTTTCAAAATCGTTGAAGGTCTCTTTAAAGGCGCGTATTGAGCTCAATTAAAATGCGACTTGCATTTAAAGGGACACGACATCATTGTTCAAAGGGAGCTGACGATGAATGGCTTAAAGGCGCATCAAGCTAGCCGAACCATAATAGGAAAAGTACACGGCGGTTTTGAGAGACGCGAATGGTGGTTCTCGAGACGTCGTTGAAATGGTCGGGGGGGACGAACAATCGAGAGTTGATCCAATTTTTCGGCGACGTGGGTGCGATTCAATGTGCCCTTTTCGTCTTCCGGACGCGACGAGAAAAAGAAAGAAAAAACCCGCCCATATGCAATAATTGGCCACAATTCGAACACATGATGCGAGAATTGACTATGATGAGCAATAGGCGGTGGCTGCTGCGGACAACTCGCGGGCGGCAACGAAACCCGCAAGTTGTCCGCAGCGCAACGACAAACCAACAAATTTCGCGAGTAAAACGAAACCCGTGAGTTGTCGGCAGCACGATTTGATAAAATCCATCTAGAAATCATGCAATTCAACTGCCAAAACGAAACCCGCGAATTGTCCGCAGCACAACGACAAACCAACAAATTTCGCGAGTAAAACGAAACCCGTGAGTTGTCGGCAGCACGATTTGATAAAATCCATCTAGAAATCATGCAATTCAACTGCCAAAACGAAACCCGCGAATTGTCCGCAGCACAACGACAAACCAACAAATTTCGCGAGTAAAACGAAACCCGTGAGTTGTCGGCAGCACGATTTGATCAAATCCATCTAGAAATCATGCAATTCAACTGCCAAAACGAAACCCGCGAATTGTCCGCAGCACAACGACAAACCAACAAATTTCGCGAGTAAAACGAAACCCGTGAGTTGTCGGCAGCACGATTTGATCAAATCCATCTAAAAATCATGCAATTCAACTGCCGAAACGAAACCCGCGAATTGTCCGCAGCACAACGACAAACCAACAAATTTCGCGAGTAAAACGAAACCCGTGAGTTGTCGGCAGCACGATTTGATCAAATCCATCTAGAAATCATGCAATTCAACTGCCAAAACGAGACCCGCGAATTGTCCGCAGCACTACTTCTTCGTAGACCGACCAAAACCGAAATTTCAAGGTTTCGATGTCAAATCGAACGCGTCGGGCGGTAGTATTGCCTAATTAAATGAAGTGGGATGTTCATTAGATCGAATTCGAACGGGCGTCGAAGAAATTACACATAATTAGCATAGTTAGACGCGCTGGCACATCTGGACATCAAATATTGGGGCGATATTCAATTTTTCTCAATTTTGCGCGATAATTGAGCGATTTTATTGCAAAAAATCCATTATTTTGCAAATTTTCGAATTTCTCGTCCGCAATTTGGCGTCAATTATCAATATTGCGGACAAGAGATGCGATAAAAATTGTCGGGTTTGACAAGAGCGAAAAAAAATGAACCGACAACATGCGGAAGTGTGAGTGTTGTTGGAGGGCGTCGTGCGAAATCAGAGGCTCACCTTATTCGGCGTGTTTGTCACCTTGACGACAACCTGCCTGTCATGTTTCGTGTACTTGTCGCGATTTCTGCAATTTGGCTGCTATTTTTGTCGATGTCGCTGCATAAAATCGAAGAAGGTCATGTTGGTGTTTACTATCGGGTAATTCTTCTCGTTTTGCACTTTTTCAATGCATTTTGAACAAATCAAATCGCTAGAATTGTGTTAAATAATTCGCAAAAACGTATTTTTCGCTGTCCGGACTCGAACCCCCGTCGAACATTTCCAAAAGCGAAGCGTTTTACCGCCTGCGCTATGCAAGCAACTGAGAGGGCGAGGGGCGATTGGGTATACAAGCCGCTTGCCCCCTCAACTTGCAGACTCCCCCCGAAATTGTCCGCAGATGAAAATTTCAGGGCGGCGCGTTGCTTTCAGAGGTGTCGCAACCCGGCTATCACATGGCGATTCCATATTTGACGACGGTGAAATCGGTGCAGGTGACATCATCCCGATCGATTCGATATCGTCGGTTTATTGCCTGTTTGCAGATCACTCTGCAAACCGATGAGGCAACAAATGTGCCATGCGGCACGTCGGGAGGTGTAATGATCCATTTCGATCGAATTGAAGTCGTCAATATTCTCGCGGCGAGTAGTGGTGAGTCAACGAGACGCACTGAAATCTTCCCTACCAAATTGTGATGCATTTTTCGCGTCAAAAAAATCAGCCAAGCGAAACCCGCAACAATGTCGGCAGCACGTTGAAAATATGAGTTTGATTGCAGTTTACAATATTGTCAAGAATTATACGGTCGACTACGACCGTCCGCTCATCTTCAACAAGGTCCATCATGAGGTCAATCAATTCTGCAGCAGCCACACACTGCAGGAAGTCTACATCGATTTATTTGGTACCATTTGAGCAGAATCGCCATTTTTGGCATTTTTTGAACCCGAAATTGTCCGCAGCACGCAATTTTCAAAAGATTTTTGAGGTTTTTAGTAAAAAATTTGATTTTGAAGAATTTTTCAATTGTCCGCAGCAAGATTTTTTCAAATTTAATTTTTTAAAGATTCTCATCAAGAATTTTTGATTTGCTCCATGACAAATCGCAAATTTCATCAAATTTTGACCAATTTTGGCATTTTCAGCGGGGAATTTCGAATTTCGAACCAGTCACATTGTCCGCAGCACGAAATTCTCAAAACCTTTCAGAATTCTTGTTATTTTTGCTGCAAATGTTTAAATTTCAAATTCCTTTAAAGAAAACCCCATCTGCGGACAATTCACCGGGTTTCGGAAAAATATTTACAAAGATTTTGATTTTTGCAAAAAATTCATCTGCGGACATGTTAAAGGGATTTTATGCGCCTTTAACTCACCGAATTTATTCTGAAAATATTTTTTGAACGAAATTGAAGTTCTGCGGGCAATTTTGAGGCGAAAATTGCCTAATTTCATCGCAAAATTTGAATTTTTCATTTCAAAATTGTCCGCAGCACAAAAAATGCATTTACGCGAACAGAAATTGTCCGCAGATGGATTTTTTGAAAATCTCATTTTCGGATTTCTGAGCTCCACTTGAGATTGATATAATAATTTCGATCTGCGGACATTGATCGAGGCCGCCGCAATCCAGAAATTGAGTTTTTTTGCAGACAAAATCGACGAGGAGATCAAAAAAGCGCTTCAAGAGGACCTGACGATAATGGCGCCGGGTCTTTTCGTACTGGCGGTGCGCGTCACGAAGCCGAAAATTCCGGAAGCGATTCGACAAAGCTATGAGAACATGGAAGCTGAAAAAGTCGGTCAAAATTGGCGAAAATCATTGAGAATTCGCGAAAAAATTTTGGGAAAACCGACGAATTTTCGCTATTTTTTTGCCAAAATGGGCGAAATTCTTTAGAAGCACATTTCGAGCTGCGGACAATTTTGGGCTTTCGAATTTTTCGTCAAAAGCTCGAAATCGCTCCAAAAGTCGACTCGGAAAATGTCCGCAGCACAATATTTTTAAATGGACAGAAAAATTATCAAAAAATCGACAATTTTTAGGCATTTTTTTGCAAAATTACGAATTTTTGAGAGATTTTCTCCAAAAATGACAATTTTTATCAGAAAATTGGAATTTTTCGATTTTTTCTCAAAATTGATTAATTTTTGACAGATTTTTTTCCAAAAATGACTATTTTTGAAATTTTTTTGAAAAATAAATTCAATTTTTTGTGAAATCCCAAATTGTAAAGAGATTTTTCCCATTTTTTTACATTTTTGTTTTAAAACATTCGAAATGTTCGATTTTTTCTCAAAATTTGGTTAATTTTCGACAGATTTCCTCAAAAATGACGATTTTTTGAATAAAAAGTGACAATTTTTTGGCATTTTTGATAAAATTTCGAAAAAATTCGATTTTTTCCGAATTTTACGAAAAAAATGGTTCGATTTTTGAAATTTTTTGACAAAATTGACGAAATTATTTTGGGATTTGAAAAATCGTTCCAAATTCAAAAGATTTTGGCTATTTTTTGTAATTTTAACAAAAAATTCAAGTTTTTCGTCCAAAAATCGTCATTTTTCGATAAAATCTTGAATTTTTGCAGTTTTTTTTTCGCAAAATGCTTTTGTTGAAAGAAAATTGGGCAAAAATTCAAAATTTTGGAAATTTGATCGCAAAATTCAATTTTTTTTTTCAATTTTTTCGAATTTTCATGAAAAAAAGTCAACGAGAATTTCGATTTTAAGCATTTTGACTCAATTTTGAAAAGAAAAGCAAGTAAAAAAAATCAAAATCAAAATTTTGAAAAGTTTGCACAAAAAAATTGAATTTTTAAGCGAATTTGATTGAAAATTCGCAAAATTTAGGATTATAGTTAATTTCGGACCCCTTGATGCGCCTTTAAATTCAGACTCGTCTTCTCGTCGCCATCGAACATCAAAAAGTCGTCGAAAAGCTGGCGGAGACGGAGAGAAAAAAAGCTGTGATAGGTAGGAAAAAATTTGATCTACCGCCCCCAAAATTTCTCAATTTGCCATCGAACCCGCAAAATTGTCCGCAGCATCTAATTTTGATAATCTTTTGGATTTCAAGTCAATCTCCAAGTCAGCTTTTTTGATCTATGAAAATTTTGTGCTGCGGACAATTTCGAGCCGAATTTTTGAGCGAATTCCGCTGGCGATGAAAAATTCTCATTTTTGCCAAAATCTCGAACCCGCAAAATTGTCCGCAGCAAGAAGTCAACGAGGATTTTGAAAATCTGCGCACAATTTTCAACCAAGGCTCTTATGCGCCTTTAAATTTAAAGCATACAAATCTATTTGATTTCAAATTCAATAATTAAATTGGAAGCGAAACCGTTCAAATTTTGAAAATTTCGTGCTGCGGACAATTTCGAGCCAAAAAAATGTGGCAAATTTTGAGAAAATCCACAAAAATTAGGAATTTCTTGAAAATTCTCTTAAATTAAAAAAAATTGTGAACCCGCAATATTGTCCGCAGCATGAAATATTAATGAATTTAACAAATTCTATTAAATGATTCCACAACCAATGAGGTTTCGCCTTGAAATACGCAATTTTGAATCGAAAAATGACAATTTTGATGTCCGCAGCACGATTTTCTCAAAATTGGGGGCTTTTCGAAAAATTTCTCGAAATTCTAGAATTTTTGAATCGATTTTTTTCGCGCTAAAAATAATCTGAAAATGTCAGCCACCAATATTACCGTGTATGGAATACCAACGATGAGACCCCAGCTTCATTTATTAGACTTCAACATAGGAGGTAATTGAGCGATTGTGCGACGATAGAATATACACAAATCGTGCTGCGGACAATTTTCGGCGAAAATGAAAAAAAGAGCCCCTCGAAAAAACTGATTGCAGAAGCGGAAAAAATCGCCGAAGTCGCCGCGATTCATCAAAAACAGAAAATCGCTGAAAAGGAAACCGAAAAGCTGGTGAATCAGATGGAAGCCGAAAGCAATTTGGGTGAGACACTTTTTTTTGTTTAAATTTTTCGAAAATGATTGCAAATGCCCAAAAATTGTGTAAAAATCACAAAAAATGCAATGTTGGCCGCGGCCAGCGACCAACATTCAATTTGAGAAGGGAGGAAAAAGAAAAAAATTCGATATTTGAATTTTGATCAAAATTTGAAATTTCCATGGTTGCAGTGTTTTTTTTGGTTTATTTTTCTAGAATTTCATCTGCCGACATTTTTCGAGGCCCTTTTCATTTTCATTCTTTTCAAATCTCAATGATTTTCCGATTTTTTCGCCTTGAAATTGTCCGCAGCACAAAATTGGCAAAATTCGAACAAATTTATCGCATCTGCGGACATCGTTCGAGGCCAAAAATTCAAAATCCTCAAACGAATTGCATTTTTTGTGATTTTTACACAATTTTTGGGCATTTGCAATCATTTTCGAAAAATTGAAACAAAAAAAAAGTGTCTCACCCAAATTGCTTTCGGCTTCCATCTGATTCACCAGCTTTTCGGTTTCCTTTTCAGCGATTTTCTGTTTTTGATGAATCGCGGCGACTTCGGCGATTTTTTCCGCTTCTGCAATCAGTTTTTTCGAGGGGCTCTTTTTTTCATTTTCGCCGAAAATTGTCCGCAGCACGATTTGTGTATATTCTATCGTCGCACAATCGCTCAATTACCTCCTATGTTGAAGTCTAATAAATGAAGCTGGGGTCTCATCGTTGGTATTCCATACACGGTAATATTGGTGGCTGACATTTTCAGATTATTTTTAGCGCGAAAAAAATCGATTCAAAAATTCTAGAATTTCGAGAAATTTTTCAAAAAGCCTCCAATTTTGAGAAAATCTTGCTGCGGACATCAAAATTAGCAATTTTCGATTCAAAATTGCGTATTTCAAGGCGAAACCTCATTGGTTGTGGAATCATTTAATAGAATTTGTTAAATTCATTAATATTTCATGCTGCGGACAATATTGCGGGTTCACAATTTTTTTTAATTTAAGAGAATTTTCAAGAAATTCCTAATTTTTGTGGATTTTCTCAAAATTTGCCACATTTTTTTGGCTCGAAATTGTCCGCAGCACGAAATTTTCAAAATTTGAACGGTTTCGCTTCCAATTTAATTATTGAATTTGAAATCAAATAGATTTGTATGCTTTAAATTTAAAGGCGCATAAGAGCCTTGGTTGAAAATTGTGCGCAGATTTTCAAAATCCTCGTTGACTTCTTGCTGCGGACAATTTTGCGGGTTCGAGATTTTGGCAAAAATGAGAATTTTTCATCGCCAGCGGAATTCGCTCAAAAATTCGGCTCGAAATTGTCCGCAGCACAAAATTTTTATAGATCAAAAAAGCTGACTTGGAGATTGACTTGAAATCCAAAAGATTATCAAAAATTGATGCTGCGGACAATTTTGCGGGTTCGGTGGCCAATTGAGAAATTTTGGGGGCGGTAGATCAAATTTTTTCCTACCTATCACAGCTTTTTTTCTCTCCGTCTCCGCCAGCTTTTCGACGACTTTTTGATGTTCGATGGCGACGAGAAGACGAGTCTGAATTTAAAGGCGCATCAAGGGGTCCGAAATTAACTATAATCCTAAATTTTGCGAATTTTCAATCAAATTCGCTTAAAAATTCAATTTTTTTGTGCAAACTTTTCAAAATTTTGATTTTGATTTTTTTTTACTTGCTTTTCTTTTCAAAATTGAGTCAAAATGCGACAACAATTGAATTTTGCGATCAAATTTCCAAAAATTTGAATTTTTGCCCAATTTTCTTTCAACAAAAGCATTTTGCGAAAAAAAAACTGCAAAAATTCAAGATTTTATCGAAAAATGACGATTTTTGGACGAAAAACTTGAATTTTTTGTTAAAATTACAAAAAATAGCCAAAATTTTTTGAATTTGGAACGATTTTTCAAATCCCAAAATAATTTCGTCAATTTTATCAAAAAATTTCAAAAATCGAACCATTTTTTTCGTAAAATTCGGAAAAAATCGAATTTTTTCTTAATTTTATCAAAAATGCCAAAAAATTGTCACTTTTTATTCAAAAAATCGTCATTTTTGAGAAAATCTGTCGAAAATTAACCAAATTTTGAGAAAAAAATCGAACATTTCGAATGTTTTAAAACAAAAATGTAAAAAAATGGGAAAAATCTCTTTAAAATTTGTGATTTCACAAATTTTAAATTTATTTTTCAAAAAAATTTCAAAAATAGTCATTTTTGGAAAAAATCTGTCAAAAATTAATCAATTTTGAGAAAAAAAAAATCGAAAAATTTCAATTTTCTGATAAAAAATGTCATTTTTGGAAAAAATCCCTCTAAAATTAACCAATTTTGAAATTCTCGTTGACTTTTTTTCATGAAAATTCGAAAAAATTGAAAAAAATTGAATTTTGCGGTCAAATTTGAGACGGAAATCCAAAAATTTAAATTTTTGCCCAATTTTTTTTCAACAAAAGCATTTTGCGAAAAAAAAAATTGTGAGACTTGTTATTTTTCGTTTTTCGCGTCCCCGAATAATGTCCGCAGATGGGTGAAAAATGGCGATTTTCAGAGAATACCTCGAAATGCGCAAAATCGAGGCGATCGCGACGACGAACAAAATCTACTACGGCGAGAGCATCCCAAAATTTTTTCTCGACGATCAATTTTCGTGTAAAAATTGATTCAAACTCATCGATTATCACGTGATAAATAAATTTTTTTTCATTTTCTCGATTTTCCGACTTGAAAATGAAGCGAATCAGCGATATTATGACGAATGGCGACGACGGTGAGCGAATTTCGACGCAAAAAAGGCGAAATTCGACTTTTTTCATTCGAAAAAAATCGCATTTTTTGTTGAAAATTGAAATTTTTCGATGAAAAATGGAGAATTTTTCAAAAATTTTACTAAAAAATTTGGTTTTTCACAAAAAATCACACATTTTTAATGGATTTCAATGGAAAATTGTGACAAGTCGAAAAAAATGCGATTTTCAGCAGAAAATTGAATTTTTCGAGCTAATTGTGAATTTTTGAATTGAAATTTTCAAAATATCAAATTTTTCAAGATTATTTATTGAAAATTGCGAATTTTTGAGTAGAAATTCTCAAAATTTGGATTTTTCAGCACAAAATTGCAAAATATTGATTTTTGAGCTTAAAAATCTTGAAAAAAATATTTTTTGATTTTCAAAAATTCGAAATTCGACACTTTTTCATCAAAAAATTGGGTTTTTTTCTGAAAATTGAGATTTTTCGATGAAAAATTGAAAAATCGAACTAAATTTTGATGATTTTGACGCCAAAATTTATGATTTGCTCCAAAATTCACAAATTTTTTGGTTTTTTGAAGGAAAATTGTGAGAAATCGAAAAAAAATGGCGATTTTCAGGAAAAAAATTGCGAAATAACAAATTTTTGACGTAAAATATTCAAATTTTGTAATTTTGAGCTCAAATTTTTGGATTTTTAATTTTTTTAAGTTTTCAAAAATCCAAAATTCGATTTTTTCCATAAAAAATCGATTGTGTTTAAAATTGTTTGAAAATTGTGTATTTTTCGATGAAAATTTTCAAATTTTATAAAATTTTAATCGAAAAACTTGAATTTTGCCCGAAAATTCACAAATTTTGTGGTTTTGAAGGAAATTACGATTTTCGGCGAAAAAATTTCCGAGATTTCTCAATTTGTTGATTTTTGGATTTGAAAAATTCGAAAAACGAAATTTCCAAACAAAAATCATCAAAATCCAACAAAATTTTGATTTTTTTTTCATTTTCATTGAAAAAATTGATTTTTGACAAAAAAATTGTGACATTTCGAATTTTTTTGTTGAAAATTTGCAAAAATTCTTCGAGATTCCAAAAAAATCCCGATTTCCGTTGAGTTTTTAAGCAAAAATTGGCCAAAAAAACTTGGAAAATTTGCTGGTTTTCGAGTTTTCGACGAAATTTTTCGAGAATTGTTTCAGAATTGACGACGCCCGGCAAACAGCAGATTCTCACCAGCAGCCTATGCAATCGGAAAAGTCTCAACGAGACAATGATAATGGATCACAAGTTGGTGTCGAATTTCCACTAAAAAATGCCATTTTTGGGCAAAATATCGCATTTTTTGACCTCAAATATTCAAATTATTGCGTTTTCGAGCCCAAAATCGAATTTTTTGAGCTCAAAAACTCAAAAATCGAATTTTCGAGCTCAAAATGCTCCAAGAATCGCAATTTGTGGCGGAAATTTTTTTTCAAAAGGCATTATATCGAATTTTGGACATGAAAAAATGAAAATTTGCTATTTGTCGAGCTCAAAACTACAAAATAACGGATTTTTTGAGTTTGGAAACTCAAAAAATTGATTTTCGAGCTCAAAATTTCTAAAAATTGCAATTTTGAATTTAAAAAAAATCTTAAGATTGCAAAATATCAAATATTTACATTAAAAAGGCCATTTTTTGGGCAAAATATGGAAAAATATCGAATTTTTGACCTCAAATATTCAAATTATTGCGTTTTCGAGCCCAAAATCGAATTTTTTGAGCTCAAAAACTCAAAAAATTGTAAATTTGAGTGAGAATAAATTTTAAGATTGCAAACTAATTAATTTTACACTTAAAATATCAAATTATTGATTTTTCGAGCCCAAAATTGCGAATTAACGGATTTTGTGAGCTTAGAAATTCAAAAAATTGATTTTCGATCTCAAATTTCCTTTAAATTGTAATTTTGAGTAAAAAAATAATTTAATAATTACATAGTATCAAATTTTTTGAGCTTAGAAATTCAAAAAATTGATTTTCGAGCTCAAAATGCTCCAATAATCGCAATTTTTAATGGAAATTTCTTTCAAAAGGCAAAATATCGAATTTTGGACATGAAAAAAATTGAAAAATTGCGATTTGTCGAGCAATTTTGAGTCGAAATATTTTATAAATGGCAAAATACTGAATTTTGACGTTAAATATTCAAAAAAAAATTGATTTTCAAGCTCAAAATGCTCCAAGAATCGCAATTTTTGATAGAAATTTATCTAAAATAGCAAAATACTGAATTTTTGACCTCAAAACACTCAAAATTGCAATTTGTCGAACAATTTTGAGTAGAAATTTTTTATGTTTGCAAAATGCTGAAATTTCAATCTCAAAAAAAAAATGGAAAATTGTGATTTTTCGAGCTCAAAGCTGCAAAATAACGAATTTTTTGAGTTTTGGAAACTCAAAAAATTGATTTTCGAGCTCAAAATTTCTAAAAATTGCAATTTTGAATTTAAAAAAAATCTCAAGATTGCAAAAAAATATCGAATTTTGTGGCTTGAAATATTCAAAATATCAAATTTTTAACCAAAAATACTAAAATTAAAATTGATTTTCAATCTCAAAATGCTTCAAAAATGGCAATTTTCTGTTAGAAATTTATTTAAAATGGCAAATTATTGAATTTTTGACGGCAAGTATTCAAAATATTGTTTTTTCCCGTCCAAATTTGCAAATTAACGGATTTTTCGATCTCCAAAATTTCTGAAAATTGCCATTTTGAGTTTTTAAAGAACTTTAAGACTGCAAAACGCAGGCAAATCAAAAAAAAATATTTTGAGAAAATCGAAAATTTATTGAGACTCGATAAATTTAAAAATATTTTTTAAAGTTTTCTTGTGCAATTTTGAATTAAAAAAGTCTCAAGATTGCAAAATATCGGATTTCTAACCAAAAATGCTAAAATTAAAATTGATTTTCAATCTCAAAATGCTTCAAGAATGGCAATTTTTGGTAGAAATATTTTAAAATTGGCAAAAATCGAATTTTCGACCTCAAAAAATGAAAAATTGCGATTTGTCGAGCTCAAAAAATCGCAATTTTGCCTCGAAATTTTCAACAAAAATCGCAAATTTTTGGTTTTTCTCGTGTTTTTTTGCAGCCAACTCGACGAGAATCTCGATTTCGTTCGACACGCCATCAAAAATGAGCGGCGCGATTCTCACGCGAATGCCACGTCACACGTGATCGTTTCAACGTGCGACACGTGGATGTCGCTCGACGAATATTTTCGACGTTATGGTCCGTTCGCGTTGCCCGACTGGCTCACCGCACTCATTCTCAAAGGTACGTGCTTCTTCTTTTTTTTTTCGGCTATTCCATCTGCGGACACGTTTGCGGGTTGCCGATTGAGACGATTTTCTCTGGACTTCTTGACGATTTTCCTATGAAAATTTTGTGCTGCGGACAATTTCGAGCCGAATTTTTGAGCGAATTCCGCTGGCGATGAGAAATTCTCATTTTTGCCAAAATCTCGAACCCGCAAAATTGTCCGCAGCAAGAACTTCAACGAAAATTTCGAAAAATTCGCTGAAGTTCCATCAAATCGCTTTAAATATTTCCCATCTGGGCACAATTTCTAACCAAGGCTCTTATGCGCCTTTAAATTTAAAGCATACAATTCTATTTGATTTCAAACTCAATGCTTAATCAAATTGAAAACGAAATTGGTCAAATTTTGAAAATTTCGTGCTGCGGACAATTTCGAGCCAAAAAAATGTGGCAAATTTTGAGAAAATCCACAAAAAATTAGGAATTTCAAAAAATTCTTTTAATCTGAAAAATTGTGAACCCGCGAAAACGTCCGCAGCTTGAAATATTAACGAATTCAACAATTTTTAAACTTCGCCTTGAAATTCGCAATTTTGAATCGAAAAATGACGATTTTGATGTCCGCAGCAAGATTTTCTCAAAATTGGGGGCTTTTTTGAAAAATATCTCGAAATTCTAGCATTTTTGAACCGATTTTTACAGCAAAATTCTCGGAAATCTAGATGCGCATTGAATTTGTCGAAATTATAAAAAATTGCGTGCTGCGGACAATTTCGCCACGACGAATTGCGTGGAAATTCGAATTTTAGCAAAAAAATTTTTTTCATTCGAATTTTAGCTGAAAAATTAAAAAAAAACTCGAATTTTAACCAAAAATACCACAATTTTTCGTCTCGAAAATGTCCGCAGCACGAAATTTCAAAAAAATGAGGGTTTTTGTTTTTTTTTTCATTATTTTCATTTTGAACGACAAAAATTTCAAGAAGCTGGCAATTTTGGAATCAAATTGACGATTTTTTAATGGAATTTTGAATTTTTGAGGAAAAATCGTGTTTTTTCGATATTTGAAAACCCAAAATTGTCCGCAGCACGAAATATTGATGAGTTTAACAATTTTTGGGATCTCCAATCGGATAGATCGCCTTTTATGACTTAAAATTGCTAATTCTGATGTCCGCAGCACGATTTTCTCAAAATTGGGGGCTTTTTGAAAAATTTCTCGAAAGGGTTTTCCACGAAATTGTCCGCAGCACAAAATTTGCATAATTCAATGGAAATTTGGATTTTAACTGAAAATGTAATTTTTAGAAAAAATTGTGATAATTTTCACAATTTTGTGCTAAAATCCGTCAGTCTCGCGTTTGTTTTTGAAAATTTCAACAAAAATACTCGAAAAATGCAAAAAATTGAAATTATTTTCTGGCATTTCCATGTATTTTTGAGAATTTCGAAATTGCGAACCCGCAAAAATGTCGGCAGCATCCAAAATTTGTGATTATCACAGTTTTCCGATATTCGATCGATTTATGGAAAAAAGGGATTTCAAAAAAAGGACATTTTTGTCAAAATCAATTTTTGGACCCGGCAATTGTCCGCAGCACGAGATTCTCATAGTGTCGACAAATTTGTGGCAGCAGACGAGATTATTTTTTGTCTGAACCCGCAACGTTGTCCGCATCTACTATGAATTCAAATTTGGGATAATTAGAGTTTTCAGAAACGGGATTTTAACAAAATCGTGCTGCGGACATTTGCGGAATTGTCCGCAGCACGAGATTTGCAAAGTTTCGACAAATTCGGTTGGCAAAAATCGTCGAATCATCGAAATTAAGCAATTGCGAACCCGCAACGATGTCGGCAGCATCAGATTTTGATAATTTCGGCTAAATTTGCAGACGTCTCGTCGGCCCTCTCGCAATTGCATCGTCGGCAGATTTTTCACGGCGCCGTCACACCGGACAACATCTATTTCATGAACAACTCGCATACCGTAAGCCATGCGCCTTTAAACTCGCGAATTGTCCATCTGCGGACAACGTTGCGGGTTTCGCCGCAAAATTGTCCGCAGCACGAGCGTTATTATGAATTCGCTCGATTTTCGCGAGAAACTATTGAATCCTTTATCTTTTTCGAAAAAATAATTTGCTTTTCGACAATTTTTCGCTATTTTTCGGCAAAATTTTTGATATTTCGCGATTTTTTCCTTGAAATTTGCAATTTTTGTTGGAAAAATCGATTTTTTTTTGGCAATTTCTAGCAAATTGTCGGCAAATGGCGAAACTCAATCGAATTTTTCAGGTTTGCCTATTGACGAGCAAAATGCAGGCGCGAAAAATGAACGCCGACAATTTGTGGGTTTTCGCTTTCGGAATTTCTCATCGAAAATTGACAAAAAATCGAATTTTCAAACAAATTTCGCCTCAAAACTTTTGATTTTTCATTCGATTTTGGCTAAAAATCGAAAAAAATTGCATTTTCCCGAAAACTGGACAATTTTTTGAAGTTTCTCGGAAAAAAATGCGACATTTTTAGTTTTTTTTGTCGAAAACCGGCGAAATTTGAAAAAAAAAATCGCAAAAACCATTGGAAAATTGGTTATTTTTTGGAAAAATTGTCAATTTTTATTAAAAACTTTCAAAATTTGATTATTTTTATCAAAAACTTGCTTTTTTTTTTTTAATTTTTATCAAAAACTTGATTATTTTTTATCAAAAACATAATTTTTTAAAAATTTTCTTGTAAAAATCGTCATTTTCACAAAAAATTGCGAATTTTTGGAGAAAAAACGGCCAAAATTTTCATGTTTTTTGAATAAAATTGAAATTTTTGGATTTTTTCGACGAAAATTTCCACAGTTTTTGTGAAAATCTCAAAAAATCGCCAAAATTTGTTCGATTTTGGCACATTTTTTCGAGAATTCTCCAATTATTTTCGAAAAAGAAATCAATTTCGATTGAATTTTTCAAAAATTGATGAGTTTTCGCTAGAATCACCCAATTTTTTGCTAATTTTTTCAAATTTCAACGTTTCTAACTCGAATTTCTCAATTTTTCCAAAAAAAAAATCAACAATTTTTCGTGGAAAATTTCAAAAAAAAAGGCATTTTCGAAAAATTGCTCGACCAAAAAAAATTCAAATTTTATCGATTTTTTTTCCTGTGAATTTTCGCCGAAAAAAAGTTAAATTCTGAAAAATTTTGTTCAATTTTTCCCCGTTTTCTCATAAGAATTCCAATTTTTCGCCAAAAATCTCAAAAATCGAGCTCACCGACGAAATTCTCAAAATTTCATTCGATTTTCCCAGTATTCATATTAATTGCGATCGCATTTTAATTAAATCTAATTAATTTGTACTAATTAAATTCAAAATGCTTGGTTTTCGCTTTTTTCGAATTAATCGCCACTTTTTTTGGTGGCCGCGGCCGCGAAATTTTTCGGCCATCCCACATTTCTCACCATTTCAAATCTCGATTTTTTCGATTTTCGATTTTTTTTTTAACAGAGAATTTCACGGATTTCATGTCAAAAAACGAAAATACAATTTTCAGACTCGAAAATCGAAGTTCGGACCTGTCGCAACTCGGCTTCGTGCTGTTCCGCTGCCTCACCGGCGACTCGCCGGCGTTCCTCCAAAGCGGCGACGTCTCGATTCCGTCGAACACGACCGCCGATCCATCGGCGATCCAATTGGTCCGCAAATTGATGGCCCGCAAGTTTAGCGAGTCCGCCAACGTGTTGGCCGCTCATCCGTTCGTCGTCGCCGCTTCTCAGCAGCAACTCACACGATTTTTGCATCTCTTCTAGAATAAATCACTCTCGTTTCTTTTTTTTTCTCTCGTTTCACCCAATATCCGACAGCTGCGGACATTTTTGCGGGTTTCCACCGCACCCAAAATTGTCCGCAGCTCGACAATTTCATAAGCGAATCGAAATTCCCAGAAAACGATTCGTCGATGATTGTCGCTTTCAGAAGGAACCCGCAAAAATGCCCGCAGCATGCATTTTTGATAGACTTGCGAATTTCAATGTTAGCAAGAATTTCGCGCTGCGGACATTTTTCAACCCGCAAAATTGTCCGCAGCAAGAAGTCAACAAAAAGATTTCGAAAAATTCGCTGAATGAAGCGCATTTAACCGAGGCTCCTATGCGCCTTTAAATGATCGCATACAATCTTGATTATTTCCAATCTCAAGGTTTAATCAAACTGAAAACGAAACCGTTCAAATTTTGAAAATTTCGTGCTGCGGACAATTTCGAGCCGAAACAATGCGACAAATTTTGAGAAAATCCACAAAAAATTAGGAATTTCCAAAAAATTAAAAAATTGTGAACCCGCAATATTGTCCGCAGCATGAAATTCTAATAAATCGCCAATTATTTTTGGCAAAATGTTCCGCGTTCTTCATTGTGCAATATTTTCAGCTTTTTTTTTAGCTAGAATTGCAATTTTCTGAAATTCTCAGTTTTCAAAATCTCTCTGATATCTAATTAAGCAATTCCCACTCAAAAAAACCCTCTCAATTTTCATTTCAACATTCAAAATTTCAAAAAATTTATCAAAAAAGAAAAAATAAATATACAAAAACCGGGGGGAGATGAAATCAGTGTGTTGCTCTCAACGGCACGATCTCAACGTCTGACTCGCTCCCTTATAAATATTCGTCGATTTGAGCTTCTCCTGCTGCTCGCGCTCGCGAATCTCCTTCTGGAGCACGTCGAGCCGCTTGTAGTCGTAGCGAACGAACGACAATCGTCCGGCGCGATAATCCTCGTTGACCAGGACCGGCGGAAGCGCCGGCAGTTCGCCGCCATCGGCGGCGCCGCCAGCCGCTTCCGACGACGCCATCGCGGCGTCCGACGAGCTCGTCGACATCGTCTTCTTTTTGGCGTCCGATTCCGACGCTCGCGAGCTGTCGAGCCGCTTGCCGCGTATCGTCTGCCCGCCGGCCACCGTCTGCCCGACGCCGGTGAACGCCGACGCCGGCGGCGCTGGCGGCTTCGCGCTCACCGCCGGCGCCGTCGTCGCCGCCTTCGGCTGCTCCACGTAGCCCTCCGGCGTGTCGAAATCCAAATTCAGATCGCACTCGATGATGCACACCGCGTTCGCCGGCTTCACGTCGACAACGAGAAACTCCACCGTTTGGCCGGCGTACTGAAAATTTGGATTGGCAATTTTCTCAAATCCAATTTTTTCAACATTTCTAGCCTATCAAAATATTGAATTTGCTAATCTTAAATTTGTTGAGAAAAAATGTGTCATTTTTGCTCCCACTTTGGAAATTTTTGTAACATTGCACAGAGGGGGGGTGGGAATTAATGTAATGAAAATGACGTTTCACAATAAAATAATTTAAATCAGGATTTTTTGGGGGAAAAAAAGAAAAAGCAAAAATGCTGGTGGGGGCGGGGGGAACGAACCCTCATCACAAAATTATCGGCCTACACACTAACCCCATCACCCCTCTCGACGCCATACTTGCAAATTTCCGGGTCGACCCGGGGCGGGTCAGTAAAAAAATTCGCGACCCGCCCCGCCGACCCGCAACGACACTCCAAGTTTACAGCGAGGCCCTTGTTTAGCGAAAAAAAAATTTCGAATTACATTATTTGAGTAGAATTAATTATTCTCGCAACAAAAATTGTTCAGAAGTCCTCAAACAAAATTGATTGAACCGTCTTTCACTGTTTTTGTTTCGTTTTCGATTTTTTTAAAAATAAACTTTTCTTCAAAAAATCTATTAGCGGGTCGAGCGGGTCGGTAGAATTTTCACTCGGACCCGCCCCGTTGCAAGTATGCTCGACGCTGAATTCAGAGCGCCAATCAGTTAATATGTAACCGCTTGCCCAAAAAATAACTGTTAAGGTAATTAAAAATTGCCTACAATTTTCAGACAGCCATAAAAGTCTGAAACCCACTTCAGCGAAAGCTAGAATATTGTGAATACACTAAGAAAACCTTAGTGTGTGCAAAGTGACAAAAATAAAAACGGGAAGTACACTGACTTCCCATACAAGTAAAGTTCGCGACAATTGCCAATTCAGCAAAAAAAAAACAAAATTTCATAAAATTTTTGTCACAATCATTTTTTTGTCGCGGAAATTCCAAAAAAAATAAAACATCACCCACCGATGTCGGAATTCGATCGCCTTTCGTCAAACACGCATATTTCCTCAATTCGACTTCAAGAAAAGCTCTGCAATTGGACGAAAGAAAAAAATGAGAAACAAGTCAATTCTCGCTCACTTCGGATTGGTGATGTTCAAAAATTCGAGTGTCATCGGCTTGAGTTTCGCGAACGTCGCCTTCTGAAGTGTGGCCGTCTCGATGTGAACGGTTTCGCCGTCGTCGAGTCCCAATTGGATCATCATCTAAATCAAATCAAATTTTTTTCTTTTATAATAATAATTCGCTTCAAATTGCCGATTCGATGCTCAAAAAAAATAATTTGATTTCAATTTTGCCAAAATTTTCACAAGTGAATTTCTAGAGCGAGAAAAAATGGGGAAAAAAGCCAAAGGCACATTTTTTTCACAGCGAAATCGAATATTATTTTCAATATTGTTTTTTTTTCTTTTTTCAAACATTAGAAACTCTCTATAATGGTTCAAAATTCAGAAGAATCGCAAAATTCGGAGCATCTCCGACTAGTGGGTCAAACCTGCTAAAAAAAACATCAAATCCGACCGAATTTTGAAGAAGTAAAAATTTCGAAGACTGAGAAAATCCAAAAAAATTGATTTCAACTATGCTTTTTCCCCAAAAAAATCGCAAATTCGTTCAATTTTGACAATTCTCTACAAAACGCGATGATTTTACACAAATTCTTGGTAGATCAATAGTTGGCGTTTTTTTTTAATTGAATTATAAGTGATTTTTGTCATTTATTTTAATATTAAAATTTTTTTCAAAGAAATTTCGATTAGAAAAGAGAAAAATGGAATTAGTCCGTCATAAAAATCAAAATTATTTTAAGAAAAAATTTTTTGTCAAAAAAAAATATTTGATTCGAGAATTTAAGCGCTCCAAAAAAATTTCCAAAATTTCGTTTTTTTTTGCCAGCCATGAGATCATCATTTAAAGGCGCACCACCATCGCTTCGAGACCCCCCAACCTACCCAGTGTGGGATTATCGCTTGTCCTTCGGGCGCCGAAAACTCCAACACGCCGGCATGAGTGACGCGCGAGTGGCGCGGATTCGTCAACTGAAAAAAAAAACTCAAATTTTGTTTTTAGTACATGTTGGAAAATGGATCTGTGGCATATCAATCAAAAATTCAATTTCTTTTCTCATTGCAAAAATTTCACATTTTTTGCAATGCAGAAAAAAAACGCAGTGGGTACTGTAATTATATGTTGAAGAAAAAATCTTATCCGATTGGAAATTCTGCAGATAAAATTGTCGGATCCGATTGGATATTTGTTGGATCCGATTCGAATTGAAAGATTAAAACAAAACGGATCCAATTATTTTTACTAATGAGATCAGTTTGAGCCAAATTTTGTCGAATCCGATTGGTTTTGAGTTACCCAGAGAACGAAATGCATTTTTTTAATGTAAAAAATTGAATTTTCTTTTTTTTTTCACAACCCTCCATTGAAAAAATTCTGTAATCTTTTTCATTTTTTAATTAGATCAATAAGATGATCGTGTGGGAGATCAGCTTTTATAAATCCACTTTGGATCCATATTCCATTTAATTTTTTTTCAAAAAAGAAGAAGAGTACCTTGAAAAGCATCGGATATTGGATATTCATTCGAAGGAGCATGTCAAGAGCCGACGTCGGCAGCAAAATCTGTCGAGAGAAAAAAAAACAAATCAATTTCGCAAGTTTTTTTTGGTTCGCCTCACTTTTCCGCCATTGTCGATCTCTTCGGTTTTCTCCTGCGTGGCCGTCTCCAAAAACACGGCACCATAGGCCTACAAAAATTGGGCAATAATAATTTTCGCAAAAAATTGAATATTTTTTCTTTTTTTTTTTTTGAGTCACACTTTTAGCTGAAAAACGCGTTTTCCGAACAAGTTGAACACCATTTTTGAATGAGAAATGATGGACTATCGAGATTTCACGCAAGAATTTCAAATTAATAAATTTTTTCCAAAAAAAATATTTATAAGAAATTCAACTTTGGAAAAAAAGCAAAACCGATTTTTTTTTAACATTTTTAAAGGAATTTATGAAATAGAAATCATTTTTAGATTGTCGTCGAAAAGAAAACCATAAATTTCCGCAAAATATTTTTAAATGGCAATTTTCATTTAAAAAAAAGCAAATTTCATTTTTTTTTTCAGAAAAAATCAATATTTGTCAATAAACTTAACAAATTAACACATTTTTCGGCGAAGTTTTTCTATTTTTTTGGAATCTCATTCTATTTTAGAATGCTTGCCTGATTTAACATTGGAAAAATCGATTTTTTCGCAAACATTTCGAAATTTCATCAAAAAACTTCAAATTTTTTACGAAATCTCAATGTAAAAAATCGAAAATTCCACCGATTCTTTTAAAAATTCGATTTTTGCCAATAAAATCAATTTCTCATCGAAATTTCAAAAATTTCAACAACTTTTTTCCCCAATTCATCAAAATTCCACGCGAAATTTCTCGCCTCGAATTTTTATTTCAAAATTCCGCCAATTTTTTTCTAGTCGCCACTTCTCATCAATTCGATCTATATCTCAAAAACGAAGTGAAAAATTGATTCGGCTCACCGCAAAATTGACATCGAATCGTCCCGCGTAGCTCGGCATTCCCATTCCGAGACCTTGAAAAAACGCGTGCATTTCGTTCGGCGCAACTAAAAACCCAACTCAACATCAAAAACTTTATCATCCCAATTAAAAAAAAAGAAGAAGAAGAATCAATAAACAAGAATTATGGAGAATTAAGCGAGTCGCAAAAAAATGAAACAACAATAAAATGAGGGAAACCAAAACACGAAGAACAATGTCATCATTATTCGGCGCGGCGGCAAACGCGCTCCATCGCACACCCATCGCACCTCGTGCACCATTCTCGTCGCAAATGAAAGAATCCGGTAGAAAAAGTGATATAACAACAAAACATGAAACAAAATGATAATGTTATTAATATAAATAATTGAAAAAAAAAGCAACAAAACAAACAAAATGAATAATATAAGGGGGAAAAAAAAAGAGAAACAACAATCAAAAATTTCAATTAATCGGCTCATCGGGATCGATGTCGATGCCAGTTCCGTAATAGCGATCGCCGAAGTTGCCCATGCCGGGAATCAGATAGCAGTGTTCCGTCATGTGCGTGTCCATCGCAGTCGTGATCAATTTCACCTGAAAAAATCCGCTGTATCGGTCGAAAACTCAAAAATTTCAAAACATTTTTTCTATTTTTTGCCATCTCATTCTATTTTCGAATGCTTGCCTGGTTTAACATTGGACAAATCATCGATTTTTCGCAAAAACATCAAAAATTTTGGTAATTTTTGCAATTTTTCACGAAAATCTCAATATTTAAACGCGAAAATTCCACAGATTCTTTTAAAAATACGATTATAAAATCAATTTTTCGGTGAAATTTCTCAATGAATTGATAGTCAATTAAAATACGCTGAATCGTTTTAAACCTCACAAATTGTCCGCAGCACGATTTCAATAAAATCTATCATGAGCGCATTTCCTCTTCGATTAAATTATCTCAGTTTCGCTCAAAAATTAGCAACTAAAATCTCATGGATTACTGTAGATCATTCCAAAGACAACATTGGATTACTGTGGATCGCGCCAAGACTCCCATTGAACTACTTAGACAATTTCCAAGACAACCATAGACTACTATTGATCGCGTCCTCCTCAATACCAAAACCACGTACCTTTGGAAACGCGTAGGCCAACGTGTGAGCGCCTTGTTGGCCCATGAGCAGAGAGGCGACGAATATGTCCTCTTCGCGGACGTCGTGATCAAGAAGCACACGGATCGCCATCATCGCGGCGCTTCCTGAATAAAGCGAAAATCTCAAAAATTTCTTCTTTGTTTTTTCGGCGGAAATTTCATCGAATTTTTGGCGAAAATTTCAAAATCGCACAAAATCTCGCAATCAAACGACAACGCAATTACCCGTGGTAACCGTCGCGTCCATTATAATCACTTTGTATTTGGTGATGTGCGGCGGAAGTCGAATATAATGCAATTCGGGATCAAACGTCGACTCATTCGTCTGAATGAGAATCTTGCCAATCTGAAAAACAAACAAAAATTGATCTGAAAAAAATTTTCTTGAGCTCATCCTACCACACAATCCTTCACAACCGATCTCAACGCGCTCTCCATACACTCTCCAGCCCTCATTATCGGCAATCCGCAAATCATCGCGTCCTTTCTCTTCCCCATCGTCTTCCTTCCATTCGACAACTCCACTTCAATATCCTTATAAGGCATATGATTCATCACCTCCTCAATCAGTATTCTCATTAAACGATCCGAGTAGAAAATGTGATTATCTCTGAAAATTGTCGATCCACAAAACTCCATTTTTTTTCTGATTTGTTGTTCTTTTGATCTACCTGCTCGTCGCCCGATCCCTCACAAACGTGACCAATCCTCGAACCTGCGGCGTCTGCTTCAGAATTATCAAATTGTCAGGCAGGCAATCCGGCAGATCCTCTCGAACAAGCTCATGACGATCACGATTGTTCTGATTCCGATCGTAACCTTCAAAAATTGCATCCATTATTTTTGCAAACTCATGTCGTACATTTTGGGGCAGCCAATTTCGAATTTTTAGTACAAAAAAAAACGTTCTTAAAAGAAATTCGAAAATCGCCTATTTATTGCGGCCTTTTCGTTGTGTCACTCGATAAGACTTTTCCTAAAAATTCTGAGATTCTAAAATATGGTTGACATCGAAAATCGACCAGAATTCCGGAGCCGCCTAACGTCAACTATAAAACTAGAAATGATCGGTGTAAAATCGTCAAAATTTGACGAATTTCCAAAATCGACAAATTTTTCGGAGAACAAAAAAGAAGAGTCGAAAAATTTGTGCAGCCCTCTCATCTCACACTTGGAATTTTAGTCGTTCGACACATTTCAATGGTCCGACGCGACGCGTACCTCTCTCAACGAGCTGCGCCATCACATTCTGCACAATCATATCAATCGCGACGTCGTTGTCGCCGCCGCGCGGCACAATCAAATCCGCCTCCTCCATCCCAGGCGCGATGTAGCGATCGAACGCGGGTTTGACGAATCGAAAGTATTGCTCATTGATGCCGTCAATCGTTCGTCCGCGTTCGCTGACGTCGCGCACGATTCGACGCGCCAAACGCAAATCGCCGTCGGTGTCGACGAACACCTTCATGTCCATCAGATCTTTGATGTCTTGACGATGGAACGCGAGAATGCCCTCGAAAATGAGCACGTCGGCGCCGTACATCATTTTCGGATTCGGATCGCGCGAGTGCGTGTTGAAATCGTACACGGGCACCTCGACCGATTTGCCCTCGCGCAGTCGCACCAACACCTCATGAAGCAAATCGAAATCGAACGCGTTCGGATGATCAAAGTTGTAGTTCGAGCGTTCAGCTTCCTCGGCTTCTTCTTTGCTAAGAATCTGAAAATCGCCAGATAATCAATTTCTAAATTTTTGAAATTGTCCCCTCTCCAATTTTCAAATATAAAGGATACGATAGCTAATCGTAAATCGACACCAATATGGAATATCGTAAATTTTCACGTTATCAGTTTTCCCTTCAAGACCTTGACGTCAATTTACAGTGGCCCTCGAGAGCCGAGTTGGGCGGAATTGAACATTTGAAAAAAAAGTGAAAATGCATTTTTTCTTCAATCTTTTCTCTGTCTTTTGTTTCGGAGCAATTCAATTTCAACAAAAAAAAAAACGAAAAAAAGTAGAAAAAGCGATTCTTGCAAAAAAAAAGATACGGTCCGTTTCAACACCTGACGCACAAATGCACGATCATACCGTAAAATCCGTATCGTATCAAAATGCGCTCAACATTTTTTCTTCACTTCTTCTCGGAATGGAATCGCTTCATTTGAGATAATTGCTCCCCCCCCCCTTCTTGGCAAGACCCAAACCAAACCACAACTCACCTTGTAGAAGCTGTCCATCGACAATATGGTGACCCATGGTATTCCGAGTCGCTCGATTATCTTCTCAGCGACGGTCGTCTTGCCGCTCGCCGAACCACCGCAAATGCCGATCACAAACGGCTGTTTCAGCGCCTGCCCGCGCTTATCGTACCATGGCGGACGGCCTTTCGTGTAGATTTTCTGCAAATAAGGAAAAAAAAAGCAATGCACCGCGTAGATTCGACGCACCTTTCCCGTTTTCGTTGTGAGAAGATGGTTTTCGGCTCGTCCACCGCTCATCGTACGCCGACGCGTTCGACAACCGGCTGAGCCCGCCAACGAGGCCGCGCCTTCGATCGAATCGCCGCTGCCGTTCACCATCTCGTTCACCGACGAGCCTGCAACAATGTCCGCAGGTGTTTTATGCTGTTTGCCACATTTAATCCCCATCGAAATCGAAAACAGGTCGACCTATTCTCGATTGTTGACAAGAATCGCTTCCGTTTTAGGGAATTTCGGGGGGAAAAAAAATCTATAAACTGCTTTAATTATCTACAAAGATCTAATCTCGAACAAATCTATCGAGACCAGAACACAGTTTGAACTACAACTACAGTATCCTGGTCCCCAGACGAACCTTTTTCACAATTTTTGCAATAATCGAATTTTGTAATAATTGTAGTACAGTTAAAACTTTTGCTACAGTATCATTTCTTGAAAACGCCTACTACTCAAGTGACCATTGAAACCATTAAGCCTTTATTCACAATCTATTGGAGTTGTCAAAAATCTATCAGACTATCTCATAGAAGGATTACTGTAGCACTAGTTTCAAAAATCAAAAATTTTCGGGAAGAAAACGCGATAATCGAAGACGACACAATCGAAATCGTTGCCGATATTCGGTGGGTCACGAATGAAAAAAAATGCCCCCCGATGGGCGTGGCCACGTGTGGGCGGAGCTTAAACTGCAATTGGGTCTCGTCGTCGCAGGTGGAAAAAAAAAGTGGAAGGGGAACACACATCTGGTCAAATAAATAAATGAAACATTGAGATCAGCGAATTTTTGGGAGGGGGGTTGAAAAAAAATTATAGCAAAATTGAGCAACAATGATGTACGCTCGCGTCGTGTTTATTTGCACACCGAAATTGGATATGTGAGCACATTGCCATTTTTTTTTTTTGAGGAAGCCCAACGAACATTATCGGACCAAATTAAGAAGGGTCCATTTCGAAAATCTCGAATTTTCAGCTTTCAAAAAAAAAAGCAAACAGGGGAAAAATGTGGATCAGCCGGAAATTTCAAATTTTCAGAAGAAAAATAGAAAAATCGTCAAATTTCAGCCAATATTTATCAAAAAAAGCGTGGATTTTTGAGCAAATTTTCATATTTTGTTCTTGCAAAAATTGTTTCTATTACAACTTTCAAAATTATGACATCAATATTGAATTTCGAAACACTGATAACCACCCATTCCAGGAATTCATTCAAAAATGCCCGCCTGCCATTTTATTGGTCCCACTAAAAAAAAATCGGCTCATACATTTATGCTAATAACCAAAATACTTCAAATTCATCAAAAATTATTCTCTTTCATATTATGATAGTTAAAAAACGTAAAAATCGCTCCAAGAGTTTATTTTCCCCTACGAGACCCAAAGCAATCACACCGCCAAATTCGTCCATCGTCGACTATATCATTTTTCGGTCGTCTTTTTATTGGAGACCCCCCCCTCTCTCGCTCAAAAAATTGTCGATTTGACCCCCAAATTTTTCAAGGCAGTTCAAGGTCGAAAATATGCAATGTCTGATTAAAAAAAAACGGGGACGATCATCATTTCTGTCTGCTCAATAAAACAACCGAGATTTTTAATTGAAAAAAATCGGCCAGAAAAAAAATGCAATAAAAATGCCCCGCTTTTAATAATATTCTTTATCACAAGATCGAAAAAAAATCAATTGCGTTCAGATTTTCAGACATTTTCCCAAAAATCACGGCCAAAGTCTCAAAAATTAACAAAATTCCCCTTTTATCAAAAAAAATTGTAGTTTTTCGACAAATCTCGGGATTTTTTCAGATTAAAAAATTGGTTTAATTACGAAAATTATTCAAGCATTAAAATTGTCAAAATTTGTTTTTTTTTCTATGTAAAACATTTTTTCCAAATTTTAATTCCTACGGAAAATTGCAACAAAAAAATTGTCCGAAATTCAATTTTCTAATTGAAAATCGATTTTTTCCAATAAATTCCAGTCATTCAAAAATTCGAGGCCAATTCATTGAACCAACCACCGAGAAAGGAAACGCCGTATCAATGACTATTAAAAAAAGGGGGAAACGCACCTGACGAATGACTATACGTCGGCACATCCTCAATTTTGACGCGCCGATTCGAATCTCCAGAAGACGCCGATCGAGTTGGCGCTTCATCATCGGCTAGAGAAGAAGCGGCGGCGGCGGCGGCGCCAAACGCCGAAACCATTCTATAATGATTTCATATAATTTCAAGGTTGGCCACATATGGGTGACAATAATGAGAAGAGAAGAAACAACGCGACCCTCCTCTTCGCTCAAATCATCAAAATAGATTGATCGATTCGATTCGTTTCGTTTTCATAGCGAACAAGTCTCGCTTTGCGAAATCGGCTCCGATCGGGTTGGAGGAAGTCGATTTTTGCCGAATCGCCGAACCGCGAATTGATCAACAAAACATCCAATTAAGGCTGATTCGCTGCGCAAACGCGTAATTGTTGCAGGAGAGGAACTATTTAAAGGTCCCAAACGGAAAGGGCGATTTCATTTTTGTTTTCTTGAGCTAAGGAAACACGCCAAATTTTTTTTAGGCCTATCAGTCTCGGGCGGAATACGGTGCAAATTTAAAGGCACACCACACAAACATCCATTGAAAAGTACGAATTTTGGGGTCTAGAAGAACCGGGCGAAAAGGTGTGATAAAACTCTCGAATGTGGTTCATATCAAGCGATTGTATCGATAACGACGGCATGATGAGTTCCGTCTGCCCAAAGACGATATCTACAGTACACACCCACGCGATTAGGGTCAATTGTAGATTTACGCGCGAAAAAAAATTTTTTAACAAAATTTTTCATGAATCTTAGACGCGATTGATTGCTTTTAGAAGATCTTCAAATGAAAAAACCCAAAACAAACAGACGGCGCGAAATTTGAAATTTCTTTTCTCGAAAAACAAAACACTCTCTCTTTCTCTCTCGCGACCATATTAATAGCGCCTGTTGCGATGACCACAAACCGGAAAAACGCTTGCGGCTCTCCTGCAAAAAAAAACAGCAAAAAAAAGCGCGCCGCGTATTGCAAAAAAAAGACGAAACCAGGAGACCACGACAACATTTTGATTCAAATCACAATGAAAGGGGCGAAATTGGCCAAAAGAGTTGGGCGGTCTAAAAATAGAACGAACAGACAGAGGGGCAAACGCGTTTGGGTGATGACTGGGAGGCCGAATGGTGTCGGTGGGAAGTTTGGTGACGGTGCGTAGCGCGAGGCGCGAGCACTAGCTCTCAAACAGCTCAACGTGGTGACTGAGAGAGTGCGAGCGAAAGACGCGAGTTGGGATGAGAAGCAGAGAAGAACACAGGGCGAAAGACATTTGTCTCGTCGGTGGGGTGGGCCCCCACGTCGACGACAGCATTTTCGAAAAGGTCCCGCGCGCGACGCGTCCCAATTTTTTTTTCGATTGCTTCTCTCGCCTCCCTCCGCACTTTTTGTTTGTATGCACTTTTTCTTTTCAATATCAAAAAAAAACCACACAAAAATATTGTATGGGAATCGCGACGCGACGGATTTGAGATGGATGTCATCAAAGGGGACCGTTGGGTTTTTTTTCCTTAGCGCAACAATCTGGAACAAAATTCTATTTAAAAAAATTGAAAATGTTGCTCACATGCAAGAAATTGAAATATAAGGCAAAATTAAAATTTAAAGATCTTTTTGAAAAAGCGCGATTACAAAAAACCACAAAAATTCGTCGAATTTTTTAAACAGAAATTTACGCGCTCAAATTGTCCTAAATTCGCTATCAAAAAGAATTTTATTCGAAAATCCTAAAATCGCCAACATCTGCGCAATTCTATAGAGCGCGTGTTCTATTGAATTCGAACAATACAATTGTTCGATTGTCTAGAATCTAAATTTCAAATGAAAAATTTAATAAATTCAATAAAAAGAAATCGCCAAACCGAAAACGTGTCGGCTTACAAATAATTTCCGCAACTCGTCACTTCGGTGTTTGCACAAATCTCAACACTACAGTAACGCGAGATCGATCAACATTTTCATTTCGTCTTGCAAAAATAAAACATTTTACTCGGACAAAACTCGGCGTGTATTTATAAACCAAACGATAGAAAACAAACACGGCGAACGTGTGCGAATGTGTGCCATTAAAAAAAAATGGCTGAGCGATTCGCAACACACAAAATCAACAAAACAATGCGGGTATCAGGCACCGCGACGACGAGGCAATAATTATTTATTGTTTTAAACCAGAACAGATTAAGGAAAAAGAAATAAACCTAATCGACTATTTCTTATTATTACAAATTCGTTGCAAAAACTCATTCACAATTGCTCGCTGTTTCGATAGTGTCGGCACAAAATGGCCGCCTTCGTGATTGATTCGAATCGCCGGAATTTCGAAGCGATCCGCCAACAGCTCACTTTTCGAGCTCGCCACAATCTCATCAGCGTTTCCGTATAGATGAAGCTGAAAATGATCAGATTTAAGATTAATGATAGAAATGGAAATTTTCAAAATTATGTTATCGGTTTTTAATTTGAATTGCCGCCTTGGGTCTCGTATGGAGCGAGTTTTGCACATTCAAGTTAATTTTCTATAAATTTTCGATAGGTAAAATCTAAAAAAACGTGCCATCACATTTTCTTCGGCGGGACCATCTGAAACGCCGAAATTCAAATTCGTTCACTATTTTTCAGCAAGAAAAAAAATGCAAAATATCTTTTTTTAATAAAAAATGTAAGCCTCTGAAATTACTAAAATCAGCGGCTTCCAGGTTGAAATGAGGTCTCATAAGGCTTAAAAAGATTTTTTAAGAATGGTTCAAAGCTCTACCAGACCCCAATTGGTCCCATGGCGAATATTCCTTTCGTTCGGTCTCATGACAGAAAAATTTGATACAAGGAACCAAAAATTTCTTGGAACTGAACCATTCGAGACCCCCAACTATTCTCAACATCGTCATAATAAACCTAGGCCACCAAAACTCGGCCATTCTCACAATACCAATTCGTCATCATACCGATGGTAGATCAACGATTCTCAATTGCGTCAGATTGTCATGCATCGTCGAGAGACTCAAGAATCCCGAGAAGAATATCGCAAATCGAATGCCTTTCAGATCAATCTCGCCAAGTTGCGCCTGAAATTTTGACAAATTTTCAACATTCAAACCAATTTTTTGTCGCGAAAATCTCTGAAAATCCTCTAGAGAGCAAAATCTGCAGAAAATATATGCTTTTTTTTGGAAAAAAAAAACTTCAAAAACGTTTCAATGGCACATTTTTCCGCAACCTTGGCAATGAGCAAATGAGCCATCGAAGCGCCTTGACTAAATCCCATTAAACCATCAAATGGGCCGTTTTGCTCAATAAACTTCAAAACTTCGGCGATCGATTCGTCGAATCCAATCGCAATATTTGTGGGCTCTCGCGACGAAAAGCTCATCGTCTCCTCATTCGAAAACCACCATCCGCGGCTCGTTTCAACGTCTAAAACACAAGAATACTAACAATTTTGATCGCCTTCGCAAATCCGGATAGGATTCGACTTTTTTTTTTGATTCTGAGCACTTAATCCGAATTTTTCAACCAATTTGTTTTATTCATTCAAAAAATGTCAAAATTTTCTTTTCAAAACCGGAATTTCTTTTTTTTTTTGAATTTGCAAATTTGAAAGCAAAAATGGAGAAAAATCTGCATTTATTAAACAAATCAAAATATTTTTTAGCGAAATTCTCAATTCATAATAATTTTAAAAATATGTGTTTTGCCAAAAATTTCATAAAAATCGTCAATTTTTAATAAAATAAACAAAAAAAATATTTTTTAAAGCAATTTCTCCGAGTTGATCGTAAAAATCCAATGTTCCGGAAAATTAGGACCAAATTGAATTGATTTTCTCTCATTCATTTCAATTTTTGCGAAAACTCCAATTTTCAACCAAAACATGAAGAAAATCTCGGCAAAACTGCATTTCATTATGTGAATTTTTCAATTTTACATCTTTTTCGATTCAAAACTCAAATTTTCTAAAAATTTCAATGATAATTTGCTCCCAACGTGTTCAATTTTCAATCAAAAAATAAAAATATCTTACTATTATCAGCCGCAACTTTATGCGGAGCATTCATAAACTCAAAATCCGCAAAATTCTTCATCACTTTCCTGGCGCTTCCAGTTTTCTGTCGAAATGAGAGCTCGCATTGCCGATAGCCATGAAGGCACAATATTCGCAGCTTTTCGGGGGGCGTCGACGACATCCAAAATAAGACCGAATAAAAAATAGGGGTTTCGAAAACAAAAATCACTCAAAAATATTCAAAAGAATTGAAGAAATCTCTCAAAATATCGAAAACTATTAAAAAAAAATCCTATATTTATTCAAATACTCAAATATTTAGTCTCCTTGTTTGGCGGCCTTTTTCTCCCGAATCGCTTTCAGCCAATTCGGCACCTTTTCGATAGGCTTCTGAAAATTTTACGATTTTTTTTCGTTTTCACGCGAAAAATTGCAATTTTTTTTGAAAACTGAACAATTTTCGCGTCGACAAAATTCCGGTTTGAATTTTCAAACAAAAAAATGTTGAAACAGAAAAGTTTTTGTGGAAAAATTATAAATCTCGCTAAAATTGCTCGAAAAATGGCCAACAATTTCAAAACGAGCTGGAAATTAATTTTTTCGGGACCATCATTATCGGTTCACCATTTCACAGTCAATAATCAGATACAACAATTTCAGAATCTTGTCCGCAAAAATTCGGGTCGATTCGATACCGGAATCGAATTTTGACGAATCCGTATGGTTTTGAGTTTCATCAAAGTCGCTACCTGCTCATCGTCGGGCTTTGCATTCCCAAGAACTCTCGCACTCCGACTCAACGTCCGATAATCAACTCCATAATCGGCGTTTCTGAACAAATTGTCCATTTCCAGTTCCATTAAATTCGTACGATCGCCTAGGAAAAAAAATAATGAAATGATAACCGAGACGAAAAAAAAATTGGTGACATTTTAAGCCAAAAAATCGCAGATAATCCGTTTCGTCGCTCAAAAAAAAAGGAAAAATGAAACATTTTTCTGCAATTTTTATAGAATTTGATTGTTTTTCAAAAACGTCACGATTTTAAGACTCAAAATTTCGGAAAAAATTAAATTCCAATTTTCAGTAGCTTTTGGGTAGTTCGTTTCAAATTGATTACGAAAAATTTTGGCTTTTGAATTTTGACTCAAATTTTATCGTTTAAAAAAATACCAATGAATCGAATCTCGGGACACGTGATTCCAATAATTTCACCAGTCTTTCGCCTCAGCTGATGTCGGGCTTCATCCAACGTTCGCTTCACATAGTCATCGCCGTCGCCGCGACACATCCAATGCACATTCACCACCGAAAACCATTTGTCGACGGTGACTTTGGTGAGCTGAAGCGCCAAACACGCCAACGTCTCATCCGTCGACATCACCTCCGAAATGCGCTCCTCGAGAATCGTCGCTGAAATTGTCCGCCGCATAAATGTCATCATTTTAAATTTTTTTCGAAAAATAATTTTTTTATTTCGATGTCTTAGCTTCAATGATATTTTAAAATTTTTGAGGACCCCCCCCCATTAAAAAAATAGTTTCATTTTTATTTTATTTCATTAAAGCATTTAATTGCAAAATAAAGTAGTACCAAAGATGTTTAAAAAATAATTTTTGGATTTAAAATTTTTTTAATTCAGTTTTTTTTTGAAAAACATGATTCCAAAAAAATGCTGAATTTTCACTCGATTTAAAGGCGCACAACGCGCTTACCGAGCTGCTTCATCTTCTTGCCATCCAATCTTCTCTGCTTATTCGCCAACGACGAAAGCAACAATCGATCTTCGAGACCCATATCGAATCCGAATCGCAATCCGAACGATTTTTGAAAATTCCTTCCCGTCGCTCTCTCATATCGCCATTCGAATCGCGGCAGGACCCCGTAGCCCGAACCGCGTCCGGTCCTTCGATTCACGTAATTGCGCGGACCTTTCAAATCCGGCGAACACGTCGAGATGCCCAAATTTTGACCTAAACGACTATTCAATGATTGGTTCGATTAAAAAAAATTTCAAATTTTCAAAAATTCGTTTCAAAAATGCATTTTTCCGGCGATCTTTAACATTTTCCAATTAAAATTTAATATTTTTCATAAATTTGAAGTAAAGAAAACCGAATTTTCTCATTTTCTAATCGAAAAATTGAATTTCCTGCTGAAATTCTTTTTTCTTTTCTTCTAAAATCAGAGTGTTAACCCCAATGAAGTGGCAGATTGAAAATGAAATTTAATTTAAATTTTAAAAAATGGTTTTCAAATCCGAAAAAACTATTATTTTTTGAGCTTTTATGATAATTTTTGGCTAATTTCAAGCTTTTCTATATTTTTAAAATAATTCATCTCAAAATTTCTCAAATCCAAATTTTCTCTTTCAATTTTTTTTTGTTTTTTTTTTTCGAAAAAACAATTTTTTTCCCAAAAAAAATTGAAAAATGTTATTAATTTCAATCGATATGTCATAAAATCTTCGCGTTTTCAAAATCGTCTCGCAAAACTCAATTCAAATCGTCGAACCTTTCCAAAAAAGGCAACCTCTCGGCAAACTTTTCGAGCAGCTCGCCAACATTCTCTAAAAATCCACCTTTTATTCATTTACACAAAAAAAAAATAAAATGGAAATAGAACAATAGGTAAAAACCAAAATGAAAGAGAGAGAAAAAACAGTTTTTAAAAAATTGCGAGCCCAATTTTATTAATACACAAATCAGAAAAAAAAAATGAAAACATCGCGTTGGGTGGCTAAAAAATCGGTCTCGGCAAGAAACTTTTCTAAAAAATTTCAAAGAAGCAAGTAAACAAAAATAAATAAATAAATAGTTGTGGTCTCGCAGCGAATTCAACAAAAAGAGGGAGAGCCACACCGATTATGAGAGAGTATCGTCGTCGAGAGTGAGGAAATAACCCGAAATTCTCATTCAAATGGAACAATGTCTATTATGGGACAGGTTTGAAGTAGTCAAGCAACAAATAAAAAAAGAAAACAATAAAAACTTATTTAGTCCGTCGGTGATGGTCCCAGCTCATCCTCAAACGCTTCTGGAGGTGCAGGCACCTCGTCGCCAAACAGGTTATCAATCTCGTCGTCCTCTTCCAGAATATCCGCCAGACTGACCGTCACCTTTGAAGACACCGATGGTTGCGGAGGTCGGCCGGCAGCATTCGTCAACGGCTGCACCGGCGCCAATTCCGCGTATGGATCAAGACAATCGCGCCTGGAATCAAAACCCAAATTAAACGTCCCTGTTCGATTTGAGATGGCCAATGTGCACCAAAAATGAGGAAATCATCGCTACGCCACATGCGCCTTTAATCTATCCATTTATATAGCCCGTAAATCTTTCTGTACATTAGGTTTTTTTTATTTTCGTGACGTCTAATATAGAATATTTGATTTTTCAGATCTAAAAAAGAATCTCTATAACTTTTCGCAGATCTCGTAGAAAAAACATTTTAAAACTAGCTTTCTGTCAATTTATTTCAAAGATTTTAAATATTTTTTCCAAAATCTAAATATCAATCTTTTTTTTGACGGGACAATTCTTCAAAAAATAATTTCAAAAATGATCGGAAGATTTCGAAAATGTCAGAAATGTCTCCAAAAATTACAAATAAAATTGAAATTGATTCATAAATGATTCAATTGGCTTCAATTTGAATCGTTTTCTATATTTCTCTTCATTTTTTTCTCAAAATTCCATCTGCGAAGACATACCAAAAACTATCCATCGTCGATTCATCGCCAATCTCAATATCTTCGGGAATCTCATCATTCTCATTCATAATCAAAAAGTCCGTCATCCAATTGCGATTCGTTCGATCCTGATGAAGTCGCAAATTCTGCAACAACAAAAACCAAGAATTCTCAATAATCGTTTCGTCCAATTCTCACGTTCTCATTGCAAAGATGAAGGAAGAACGAGAACCACGACGCCGGATTCAAATTGTTGTCATTCGCCCGACTCCACAAGCAAGCCAAAAGCGACAAATAGGTGTGAACGCCGGCGACTTTGACTTTAACCACCGGCGGATTCGATGGATCAATGTCATCCTCCGTTTGCGGCATATTATCATCTTGCTCAATCGGAACTTCTTGAAGCTCATGCATCACCTCCGGAACATCTACAAATCGATCATTTCAAAGAAAAAAAAACAAATTCGATTACCAATCTCAATCTTTTCCGGCGTTTTCAGCTTAAACACCGAATCGAGACCATCCTTCGGCAAATTCTCCGAATCCGGCGCCGGCGTCATCATCGACGCTCGCTGATCCTCCTCGGAAATCCCTTGAATCATCAACGTCTTATTGCTCTGCTCTTCTTTGATCACTTTGAAAAATCCAACCAAAGTCGGATAACTGAGCTGAAAATCGGCCAAAGTTCAATATTATCTCAGCGGCGAAAAAAAAGCGCCTGGCGACTCAACAGAACTTCCAAGCATTTTCGAGAAAAATTGAGATTTTTAGAGCAATATGTACAAAATTTGGCAACAAACCTTTTGCGAGTTCAAAACTCCCGCAATACTCTTCTTCTGCTTCAACGCATCAATATTCGTCGGCCGATAATTGGCTCCACTAATATCCTTAAAAAAAAACATTCTCAAATCTCCCATTCGCGTTCTCGACTCCACTTACATCTCCCAATCCAGTATCCTCCAGCCCATCGGATCGCAAACGGCCCATCAATCTTCTCATAGAATCGTTTTCAATCATGGCTTTCACTAGTTTTTCGCGATTCAGTCCCGTCATTCGCGCAAGTGCTTCCTGCCTCAGCAGCTCAGAATTCCCATTATCATCGCTATCCTAAATTGTTAAAATGTTAACATTTTCGAAAGAAGACACCACAATGAAAAAAATAAAATAGTTCACCACGAGATCCAAAAAGATTCTTTTCGACAGATTTTCGAGTTTTGGTGGTATTTTTAAAATTATATTCAAATGATTGAAGAGAGGCGGGCTTTAAATTCGCGAAATCAGTGTAGATTTAAATTTATCGTTGACTGAATATTAAATGCGCGTACACTATAATTCAAGATACGCAGTCTCGCGTACTACTCGCTACCAGAATTTTAAATAATTTTTTTCTTTAATAATCGTTTGATCATAAGATTTTGAGGGAAAAAAACTAGCTTGAACCATTTTTTTTGAAATTTTTAACCACTATCTTCAAATCACCACTGCAACTTACATCAAACACCATTGTGCTCCGTTTCTCGACAATTCCGTCATCATCTACAGGCGCCGAAGAATCGTCTGTTGTTGTTTCCTGCGCAGGTTCATCATCTCTGAAAAAAATAGCAAACCCTCAAATCAAAAAATTCCACAATCCCAAAAAAAATCATACTCATAGAAGCATTTGAACGCGTTAAACGTCATAAGCCAATGAACACAATCGGCATCGCGCTGCTCGCCCTTCAAATCATCCACCAGCACCTCCTCTCTTCGCGTCAATTTCGTCGGAACCCTCTCAAATCGTAACTTTCCATATTTCTTCTATAAAAAAAAATAAATGATTTCGATATTAACTTTTTTTCAATTCAACACAACCTTAAAGAACAACCCATATTTGCAGAACGAGTCGAAATCATAAGCAACGTGCGGTTTAACATCCGTCGGCAAATCGTCATAATAAATCTGCTCTTTTCGCATATGAAGTGTCGCCGGACTCCGAATTTCGGTGCACAACACGCTCGTCACCTTCTCGACGAAATCAACATCGGAACTGTCGGCAAAATAGTGCGCAAAATCGTCGATGCCAATCTTTTTGCGCGTTTTGCGTTCGCGCTTCTTCCGTGGCGCTTTTCCGTCGCCACCGCCGCCGCCCGCCTTCCAATGCGAGTTGTCCTCTTTGCCGAGATTCTGAATTTCCGCCTCAACTTCGGGTCGCACCACAATTCGTTCCGGCGCTCGACCGCCGACAATCAGCTCCGGCACCTCGTCGGCGCTTATCGCCGCCGCTTTCGCGGCAATCATACTACGATCAACCATTGGATCAAGCGTCTCCCTAAAATAATCAATTTCAAGGCACTTGTTTTTCGGTTTTCTTGAAAAATCCACCATTTCGTCTGTTCATTCGTCTATCTACAATATTTAAAGCCGCTTTTAAATTATTAAAATCACAAAAAAATTATAATTTCAGCAAACTCCTCGTGAGTTTGATGATTCGCTGGCTATCCATAGTATCAAATTCTCATCGCTCAAATCGAAATTTCAATTTCAGCGCCAAAATCGTAGGAAAATGGTACACAAACACAATACGTGCTCGCATTTTTTTTCCAATAATGTTCAAAACTCTTACTCAGTCTGTTCAACATGCCCAAACAATGTATCAGTCACCGCTTCGTCTTCCGTGTTGGCCGGCTCCGGATTTTGCGCTTCCTCAGCCGCTCGCTCGGCCGCATTGGAAATCTGAAATTTAAATTCCACGAGGAATGTGAAGAAAAAAATCGAACCGAAATGTCTTCAAACTGAAGGTCATCAACCGGTCCGTAATAGGAATTCACCACTTCTTCGTTCTCTTCGCTCTCAGTTCTGAAACTCAAATATGTAATCCTTCAGTCTTTAAAAAAAGACACAAGGCCTCAATATTTCACGATAAACTTAAAAAAACTCGAAAACTTTGCATTCTACGAACGTTTTCTATCCAAAATCTCAAAAAAATCTTATTTTTTTCAGTTCTTTATATTGCTATAAATTTCAATTTAAAAAAAACTAACGAAATCGGTATATCATCGTCCTGCGAATCGATCTGCACAAAATGATCCTTTCGATCCAACGGGTAAAGCTTCTACAATATCTCAAGTTAGTCCAAAGAAACATTTCTCAATTCCCCATACCTTATACGAATCGGTGGGTCTCAAGAAGAAAAACGTGCCAACCGGCGGCGTATAGGTTCGCAATTGAATCCCCGATATAAATTCGCAACCATCCTCACTATTCGAGATTCGCGCGAGATCGTCTTTACCAACCACCATTTTCACAACCTCTGCATTCACCATATAATCCATTCCGGCAATGTAGCTATCGATTCCACTCGCCTAGAAATTCAATTTCTTTTTTAATGAACGATATAGTCATGAACGGACGAGTTTGAAAAATTTTGAATTGCGCGACTGCCAATTAAATCCCGTAAAAAAACATTTTCTTATTCATATTTGCAAAGAATTCTTTTTTTTTTTAAATTTTTTATCCACTTTCACATTATTATGGTTAAATTAAGCAAAACTCGCTCCCACGTGATTTTCCATAAAAGCCCCAAGGCGGAAATTCAAATTTGAAATAGTTGCACCTCAAATTCATCCGCTTTTGACAATACATGTAGTATAAGCAATGTTGGACCCAAATCAAATTTTTCTCTTTTGTAATGGTATTATGCATATTCTATTTTAACTATTTTCCATTTTTTTTTTTAATATTTTCTCTCCAATAAGCCGCCAAAACCTACCACGACACTTCCGATTTCCTTCGACATATCCGATTGCGGATCCTCCCATTCCTCAGCCAACATTCCTCGCCTCCACACCTTTTTCGATTCATCACTATCCTCGATTATCTCCATTTTCGCCTCGATAATTGCTTTGAGGCCATCGGTTGGGAATTCCGAAAGAGTTGGAAAGATGTGATCAAGCGAGTCGGGCATTTTCATCTAGACATTCAACGATTCGAAATGCGCAATCAAACGACAACAAAACCTTATCCAGATCCATCGGATTATACTCTTGAGCCCGAATTAATGAATGATTATGCAGGTACGACATCGTCGGCGTTCGAGCAGCAGAAGGCGTCGTCGGTCCCGACGTGGACGGCTCGGGAGTATCACCATCTTCTAAAAATGGGGAATAAATTAAATTTAAGATTCTGGGAACCATCTTACGATTCTTTTCCGCCGCTGCATCGTCAGAAATCGTCGCCATCGATCCCATTTCCGTCATATTCATCATTGTATCATTCGTCAATGGCCCAGAAGCCGCCGATGCGCTCGGATACGGTATCAACACCGTCATGTCATTCATAATGCTGCCGTCTGAATTTTTGTTTATATAAAAAATTTTCTAGCAAAAAAAAAGGAAATTTAAGCCATTTTCAAGCCAACAGCCACTTGTTTTTCCACCATTTCCACACACCTCCAGTTTTCTGCTTCGTCATCGTCCTCGCCAGTTTGAATTCCCCAGTCTTCGGGCGATCCGGCACTTCGAACATCAAAAAGTTGGGCAATTCTTTGGGCGTTTCCGACATTCCATTCACCAATATTTCTAAAAATTTTCCAAAATAGGGGACAAAACATCAAAACGCAAACCTCTGAAATATTGGACCAATTCATAATTCACATCCTCATCAATCGGCGGCTTATCAATGTCCTCGATGCGAGGATGAAGCTTGAACAGCCGACCATCGCCCGACGTGATTCCGTTATAAAGAAGAGAGTGATACGATGACGTCAAATCGTCGGCGCTTCCGATCACCGCCTTCTGATAATACGAGTTAGATCGCAACCAATCAATATCCGTATTATTCAGATCAATGGACGACGTTTCAGTGAACACAAACGACGAACTCTAAAAATGGAATAATTCACATATGAATTCATATTTAGTCTTAGAGCGAAATAAAAAAAGATCCATGCGCCTTTAATGTCTAAACAAGCGCTTGCAAGGCCATAATTTTATAGACCAAATTCATTCAATAAAAGTGTTTAAAAATGTCGAGGTCCATAATCACAAGGTACGACCCACAACCCCCAAGCAGCGGAAAATTCAATTATTTCTCAAAACGCAACAAAAATCCTACATTCTTGGCAATATCTTTTCGGAGGGCATCAAGCCGCTTATGTTTGAGCATATAAATGTTCCGATCGATGTCGCAATCCTCATCCCATTCGCCATCGGTATCAATTCCATCATCGCCGAGTTGGGCGCTCTCATCATTCGAATTCGGCTCATCATCGTCAACATCCTGCTCGTCGCGCTCATTCTGCTTCGCGTCCTCGCAATTCAGAATCTTCTGCATCGCATTATAGCTGTTGTCGGGCGGCGGGTGGACTTTTTTGCGGCCGCGTCCGCCAATCTCGGCGAGCGTCTCGTCATTCTTCGACGGATCATCGTCCTCGCGAACTTCGCCCTTCGTCATCGCGTAGTACAAATTTCGACTATCCGCCCAGTAGCGATCGACGCGATAGCTGAACAACTGTGTCGCCGAGTCCATTATAACCGTCAGATCCTAAAGAAAAAACAAAAGCTTATCGAGAAAATCGAGTTCGAATGTCAACGAGTACCTGAATCTTCACATCCTCCTGCTTGCTCATAATTCTGACGTCGAACAACGACAACGGCAGCGGGCTGTCGAAGCAATTCGCCGTCGTCACCTTCTTCCGCGCCTTTGGATCTTTCAGAGCCGATAGTGTCGCATTATAAACCTTGCGGCAGGCTTCCACTGAAAAAAAAAAGAAATATCCAACAGAATTCTGAGAATTTTATATCAGAATTTCGCGGGAAATCCATTTTTTTCATTCACGAAAACCAATTTCCCGCCAAATTTCGATTTGACGTACAGCTCTGCATTTTTGGTAGCACTTGATTCGGATCAATCGCCGATGGCGGCGGCAGCGGCGTCGCCGTTGGTACTGATTTCGACGTCGATGGTCCGTCATACGCTATAATGTCCGGAGATGACGCTCGAGTTGGCCGAACAGCAACATCCGCGATCACAGCATGATCCTCATCGAGATAATTTGGTCTCTACAAATAGAACCAATAGAAATATTCATGGAATGTTAATGTCGGCGTCGCGCGACTGCGAAAAATTGGAAAACTGTCAAAAAATTTTAAAAGATGTCTCGGTGCACCTTTAACCTATTCTCATACTTAGGCCTGAAAATCTATACGTTTAGTTTTGCGTCAAGACCACAGTCATTGTTTTCTGACGACTACAATAATTTTGTTAACACAAAAAATTTACAATCATGCATTTTTTTAAATATTTTCGAGTCCAAAAAAATTCGCTTTGATAATTTTTTAAACAAAATTCATTTTTCAAGCTTATTTCAATTGTTAAATATCGACATTTTCAATCTTTTCTCAATTTTAAAAGTCACTGTTAAAAATTTCTCACCTTGACGCGACGACGTCGATTCACGTTGTCCGACGTACTCGGCTGATCGTTCATAAAGTCTGCAAGACACAAAAATAATCAATTTTGAATAAAATTAGAATAAAATAGCAACAAGCGAAAGCATTTTTCAATCTCGCGGTCGCGCTAAACCAAACGCGCGCGTAAATGGTGGCGTGTCGTTGAAAATGTTGCAGCTGTCAGCCAGCGAAATAGTGGGCCAACGCGAGAGGCACGAGAGAAGCGACAGCGTCGGAGACGGCAAAAAAGGGATGAAGGAAAAGAAAATTGCTGAAAATTTTCCTACAGAATTGCATAGGAAACGAATAAGGTCGACACGGGGAGAGATGTGGAAAGTTTCGGACTAACGATGGGGACCCTCGAGAGCCATACGTTGTGAGCGTGGCTCGCCGCCCCCTCCCCTCGACATACACCACCGAAGCGCGCCACATTCAAAATATGGGCGGCGCGTTGATTGAGAGATAAAGCCGAGTGTTTGAAGCAGCAAAAAAAAACAAATTGAAGTTCTGAGTGTCGCTGGAAGAGCTGAAATCGCTGAAAATCCCCCTCCTTTTGGCGAACTATTTCCCAAGAACACGCTTAATTGTTGCTGAATTAGACGAATGTCGGCTCGACGCCCGCCCGCCCACCATCCAATGAGCAAACGTTCACCATGGCAACGTGCCAGTGCGCCACCGATCGCGTTCACACCATTCTAACATTTTTTTTTCTTCGGCTTGATGCCAAACGCCGGAAAAGCCCAACAGCTCGCCATTCACTACTTCTCATTGGTTTTGGTGATTATCACTTGGCTTTGCGTATTTCAGGTCGCAACAATTCAATAAATCTGAAACATTTGAACGATTTGCAGGCTGTCGTTTACACATCGCCTCAATATTTGGGCACGAATCGCTAAAAAGCAATGGTGCACGAGGACGTTTTCATCGAGGTTCGAAAATTTTTCACAAGAAAAAAAACATAAAAATCAATTGTTTCTCCTATTTCCAGCCGGTTTATCGCACGTATCGCGCACCGCCGTGCAGCTGGGCAATTATCTACATCAAAATCATCAACATTTTCAAGTATCTACTGCCATTAATAGTAATTTTCGCGACAGAGGTTGGAGGGAAAAAATTAATTACGAGAAAAAGAAAATGGAAATTCCCAATTTCAGGGAATTTGGAAGAAAACTGGAACTTATCGCGAAATTCCGAAAATCGAATTCAACGGAAATTTCATCGCTTATGGTTATGGTAAGAAAAAAGAGCGTTCAAAAAAAAGTTGGCGAAGAGTGAAAAATGGCGTGTTGTCCGTGTGGACTACAAAAATTGAGTCGTTGTGTGCAAACACGCTGACGCATAAATGAACCGAAATATCGCGAGACGCAATTATTGGTTAATTTCTTTTTCAGTTTTGTTTTCAGCAAAACGCGTTTCTCGCTTATTGAACGCAGCCAATTATAAATATCGCGTGTTGAAATATGATGCAACGAGTCTCGAGGGCAAAAATGCAATAATTTCTAAATTGCAGGCCCCGACAGCTCGATTGTCGCCTCATCGTACCCGGTGTTAAATTCGGCGGCGTCGGCCCAACAATTATCAACAGCTCGGGTTTCACACCATTTCGAGAACGATGAGGTAATGGAGAAAAAAAAATGTGCAAATTGAAATTGTTTGCTAAAAATCCAATTTCAGAACGATCAAAAATTGCTCAATTTGGATTTTGTGCTCAACACCCAAAATTTGAGTCTAAACGCGTTCACCTATGGATTCGTGTTTGACTTCAAACTCGACTATCATTCAATAATCGAAGCCGAGCTCATGCTCACCGACACGGTGCAGCTCGCGTTCCCAACATCCGAGATTCTAGTGACAGGCCGGCTAGGTGTCGATCAATCAATTCCTTTCATGTAAAGCTTCAACAAGGGAAAATAGGCAACATTTTTTTTCGGTTTAGAAAAAACGACAAATGGAAGGTGATCAATAATCAACGTCTCGATGTTGAACATTATCAAATTATGTCAATTCTTGAACGAGACACGCGTTCTCCAATTAAGCTAGAGGTCAAAAGGTAACACATTGTTGAATTTTTTTTGAGGCGAATTATTTCAAAAAAAAATCGAGTTGAAAAAATAGTGTGCACTGGAGCGCGTTTGCACCACTTGTCGAAATTTTTTGAAAAAAAAAAATGGCACAAATGCGATGGTTTACAGAAAATCGACAATTTTTCTGCCGCAACCTCATCCAACTCATCAGCTATCGCTCAATCTCCGCCTATTCATCTCAGAGCTCGAGTTCACCTACAAAACTGGCATCTGGGAGCTCCTCAAATGGGCCTGGATTCAATATTTCTCCATTTATATCATTTTCGCCTCAATTTTCAACTCAATTTCGTCATTTCTGTTCCGAACCAGAGTTATCTATGCAACCGATTCATTCGCCAAATATACACAATAATAACAATAATAAATATTCAATGAGAGATCCGAGATTTAGTTAAAACATTCAAAGAAACACCAAATATGGAGCTGAGAGATACGTAATTATGACGATGATGATAAGTCTCAAGTAAAAGCAATTCGTCTCAACTATCAGGATTCATTTCGCCGTCCTGTAAAAAATAATACAATGAAGAAATAAAAAATTGTAGAATTTCAGCATTTTTCCATTAATTTTCCAAAAATTCAATATAAAAATCAATTTTTTGAAAGTGATTTCGAATTCTGAACATTCCTTCTTCTTCCCAAAATTTTTCTTTGAAGTGAGGAGAAAATAAGTTGGATGCGCCTTTAAAAGTTTGTCATATGAACAAATTTGATTTCAAATTTCGATTTTCGCCTTGCGAATCTCAAATGGAAAATCTCTTAGAAGCATCATAATGTAAAAGAGCACAAATTTTTCTATACGGGACCATTCAAACGGCATTCTGAATTTATTTTTAAATTGACATCATAGAGTAGTTTTGGGACCCAAATAAGGCGTACCGTCTCATCATCCGAATTGGGTTCGAGCATTCGCGCGTTCACCAACTGGTCCCGGTAGAGCTCGACGATCTCGACAACCGCTCGATGCACTAAATCGGCGAGAATCGACACAAATCAGTTCAACGAGGCGACAAACCCTCTCGCGCCAATTCAAACTCTAATCGGCGATTCTGTTCGAGCGCCTCTCGACTCCTCGGCATATCCGGATGGTAGCCATCGCCGTCGTCGTCGATCTGCGCCTGCTCTTTATTTTCAGCGATTCGCGTCGACATTATTGTCGCGCTGAAAATTCGAGCAAAATTTTTGCGAAAACCGGCCAACAATGACAATTTGTTGGCGCCTCGGCGAGAGAGAGAGAGTGTGCGAAACGAGGAGAGGCACGCCAGACGGTTAGACAAATTCTTTTCATTTTTTTAAGCTTCATCCAACAGAAGCCGCCGTCCAAATCCAGATTTATGGCAAATTGGTCAAATTTGGACAACAACCTTCACAATAAAAAAAACGAGAAGCTCAAATATTCACATTTTTTTGATTTTTCAAAAAAGAAGAAAAATTTCATAGTCAAAATTTTAAGAAAGCGAAATTTTTTCCAAATCTTGTTCCAGATTTATTTTCCCAATTCGCTTCAAGACCCTCGAATAGAACATCGATTGAATACCGCGAAATTCAAATCTTAAGCCACGCCTACTATTACAGTCAAAAAATTGGTTGCGCCTTTAAACTCGTATGGATCAATTTTTCTCAAATTCGGTTTTCAATAAAATCTATGTGAGGCCAATTTCTTTTAATTTTCTTGTAGATTTACGAGCGGGTCTCGCCATAATTTCAAATATTGCCTCGAAATTCGTTTAATTCGTCAGTGTTTCGTCCAAATTTTCAAATAAATATTTTATTCGTCTACTATTCAAACCGTTAAAACAACAACAAGACAACCCCATTGGAAACATCGCAAAAAAAAAGAAACGAAGCACATCTAAAAATCACAAATCAATTGAGATCACCGAAAAATAAAAACAAACAACGCACAAAAAAGACACGACAATGTCAATAATCGGGCATATTTTGGGCACATTTTCAAATGGTCCGAGAAAAAAAAATGATTAAAAGAAGAATATATGACACAACTTCCGGTGAACAAAAATGGAATAAGGCACATTTTCCCCCAAAAAAACAAAAAGAACCGGCTAGTTGACAACAAATTGGTTGGCTTTTGTACAAAAACACGCTAAAACTCCTATATACATTATAATTGTTAAGCTCTACTCGATCCAGCTCCGACGGGCTCAAGTCCAAGCTGCTCCAGCTCATAGTCCAAATCCATTGAGTTACGATCAGTCTGAAAAAATTTTTTTCTGCAAACGTATAAAACAAATTTCGAAACATTTTGGGTTTCAAATAATACTATGGAGATTTCGCAACAATAAAAATTATCAATAATTAAGTTTTCGAGATTTTTTCCCAAAATCTGTAGCACCATTAAGAAATTTCCTTAAAAAACCCAAAAATTAATTTTTTTTTAATATTTTCGTTTATATTCTCTTTAAAAACAGTACAAACAAGCGATTTTCGCCTACCTCAACATCCTCGTCAAAATCTTCATCCTCTTCCAAATCCTGCGCCGTCAATGATATATATTCGCCTTCGCCTCTCGATGCGCCATTAGGAATCGGTGCCGACGAATTGTCGAGAATCTCTTTGAGTCGTTTCGCCTTCAGCAAATGCCTTGAGGCATTCAATAGCAGAATTCCGGCCGACGTCGTCACCAGGAACATCATCGTCTTCTCAACATTCATCAGCGACGATTCCATGGCGAAGAAGCACGCGAGAATTCTGCCAGTGATCCAAGCGATCAAAAAATACGCCAATTGGACGGTTGAGCGGATTTGGAGGAAAATCTGAAGGCAAAACTCGATCAATTACAGCGGGGAAAAAATTAGCGAGTCTCAAACCTCGATAGTTAAGAATATAGTGATCCATAGGGTATGGGTTCCAACAACAGCCAGCGACAATCCAAAAATGGATGAGGCGTTGACAAAAATCCAGAGCTCGCCGATGGCGAGCACAGCAAATGAGGAAAACATCGCGAAAATGGTGCCGCTGCGTTCACACCTTAAACCGAATCGATTAGATATGCGCCTTTAGAGAAAATTTCAGCATGAGGCCCATTCGCTGTCTAAAATTTCATTTTCATTGGAAATTTTGAAACCCAATTTAAAGGAGCATATCTCAAAGTTTCAATTTTTTTAATCAAAAATTGTCAAATCACTCACATTCCCACTAGGACGATCGATGAAGCAACCGTCGAAACGCAGAGTATAATATGATCCGATTGAATGGTTTCTTGAGTCTTCTCACCAAACACTGAGTGAAAATGGAGTAATTCTGGAAGAAAAAAACTTGTTAATTTCTCGGTGTTTTTTTTTTTCTTAATAAATTAATTATTGTTGAAGTCACGCGACAACGGAAAATTAGCTAAATGCCAAAAAAACACAATGAATCTTGGCTTAAAGTTTTAACGTAAAACTAAATGTGTGGATTTACGGGCCTAAGTATAATGACAGGTTAAAGGCGCATCGAGACCTCTTCCTAAATTTTGGCATTTACTCAACTTCGACAATAAGTAATCAAAGATTCTCACGTTGCAAAAATCCCAAAATCGTCTGAATCGCCGCAATCGTCAATCGAAGTCGCATTCTCAATCCAACCGTTGAGTCATTTTCAAGCTAAAATTCCAAAAATTCTCCTAGTGAGTACGAAATAAAAAACAACCAAACCTTTTTGATTTTGGAATCAATTCGAACCGTGCACGGAAAACAGCAAAAAGCGAAACAAATCGTGAAAAGACCAAAAACGCAAATCGAAAACGTCTTGACAATCGCTTCACTCGAATCCTCAAGGATTTTCGTCGAACCGGAAAGTAGGATGTCCGCAGAAGGACAGTCAGAAGCATCCGAAGATGGCAAAACTCTAAAAAATCATTGATTTCTTCAAATTTTCTAACGAATCCAAACCTATTCGTCTCTGTTTGCCTAGTCTTCACGTCAATCGGGTACACAACACTCTAGAAATCGATGATTTTGAAAAAATTTGGGAATAACAATTTACCGTAGTCGTTATTGGAGGTAGAGTTGTTGTAGTAGTAGTGGTGGTGGTGCTAGTGGTAGTTGTAGTAGTCGTCGTCGTTGTAGAACTCGTCGTTGTGGTTGTACTCGTCGTCGTATTAGCCATCACTGTCTTCAGCTTTTCGACAATCTCCAATTCCTTCTCAGCATTCTCCTCAGTCTTCGTCTTCACCTTCTGCACATTCCCTGTGGCAACTTCGGGCCTTCAAAATTGAATAATTTATTTTCTGAACATTTTCCCCAAAAAAAAACCCACTTCTTAATGTTTATCGTTTCCGTCGTATTAGAAACTTCAGTGACATTCTCGGCAGCCGCTGAAACTCACCGATTTTCATCGAAATTCGACTCTCAAACAGGAACAAAAAAATCTTACCAAATGGCAAAAGCTCCTTCTCGTCGTTGTCGCGTTTGAATCGGTGCGCCTGAATCGAACGAGACACCAAGCCCATATCAGCGATGTTCGAAGTGGCTTCTGGAAAACTCGAAGAATGAATTCTGTGTGAGCAATCGAAGGCGAAACCTTTGAATTCACTGCTTCCCGACATCATTGCCACCATACTACCCATTGAGAAGAGCAAAATGAGCATTAGAATTTTTCTCGGCTGCTTTCGCCAGATTCCGAACCACGATAGAGCACCGCCTAATCGAAATTTCCATTCATTGTTTTTTCTTGGGGTCCAAACAAGAACGTCATACCATAGAGCACATTTCCGATGAAAACGCCGCGTGCTGCGAAGAACAGCGACGCGTTGAAGATTAGATATGTGTTAATGATGAGAATGGCAAGAGAAATGATGAGGAATACTTGAAGATTGCCGCGAAACGCAGAAAATTTGGCTGAAAATGTGATCATTCACAAAAAAAAGTGTTTTCCTCCATTTTTACCCGAATATGAGCCGAACAGCATTCCAGCACATATCCAAAAACACGAAAGAACTGTATGTTGTGCGGAGCATGACGAAAAAGTTCCCGGTAGACTAACCATACCCTATAATTATCGTGAAATGCGTTTCTCCAAAAAAATTCGTTAACTTACAGCTGCTATAAATAGAAGACATGTGATAATATAACGCATTGTGATATTTTCAGACCCGCGACGAAGCAATGACGAATTCTGACGTCTCGCCGACAGCAAATTATTCTAAAAATTGCGCTAGAATTTTCAAAATTCGAGTCTTCTCTTTGTTTTTACTCTGTCGAATAGCGTGTCACTATCCTCATCCGAATCCGACTCCCCGGGATTCAATCTCACGTCAACAAACTTCTGCTTCTCGTTGGCGCCAGCACCCTCTTGCGAATCGCGCTTCGGGCTTCTCTCGTTTGAATCAAGAACTGCAAAACACAATTGATCATGTGATAATCAATCGAAATTTACTTCCAAGCTGCGATAAAATATGCGAATCATCATGAAAACTCATTCAGCGTCTTCCAGAATATTCTCAATCTGCAAAAAATTGAACAGTTTTAGTCGCTTCTCTGAAAATCTTTTTCAATGGCCAACGCGAAAAACTCGAAAAAAAAAACGTGGTTGGAATTTAATCGACACATCTCAACGAGTGATACCGTAACGCGCAGCGTCGTCGCGATAAGAGCCACGCGTCTGGCGTCTCTCACACAACCCCACATCTCTCGCTCACATGTCAGTGGAGGGGCGGTGCGCGCGCGGGCGCGCGTCGCTTGCGTTGTGTATGTTCAGTCAGTCAGACCTTGTGATTTTCGAAAGCATTACGATGCGGTTATATATGTATTATATAATATTATATATATATATTTCAAATGAGATGAATATATATATATGTATGTATATAACTTATGCGACGGACATGTAACCAGCAGCTCACCACCACCACATTTTTGTTGTGTTTCATTTATGGCGGAAAGGCGAGAAATAAGAGTTTTGAAAAAAAGCAAACGACTCGAATCGGCGAGTTGAGTGATTTCGAAGAAAATGCGTGGTTCAATTCATCAATGATATGGTGAATATCAGTTGGGCGAAAAAAACAGGCAAAAATTGAGATTTTTCGGTATTATTTCTCGCAATTAATTTTCTATACATGTTGTTCCGTTTTCTTGCATTTTTATTTTTGTTTTTTTTTTCTCAACACAACAAAAAACGCGCTTCTTTCCGCTTTTCGTTTAGCATTCTATTTCGTGACTATAGTCGTTGTTTTCCAAAGCCGGAAAATCGATGGGGGAAAGAAAATAGTGTGTAATGGCGCGAGACGCGACCCACCATCATCACCCCGCGGCCAGCGTCACTCGCGAACATTCTTTCTCTTTCCCCAATACCTGCCGGAACAAAAAACTAAATAAAATGGAAAAATAAGCGATCGAGTTAATTGAGAAATGATTGAGTAATATCCCAAAAAAAAATCATAATTGAATGGATTGGACCGCGATTTTCTTCGAATCTTCCCAACGCTCTTTATCATTTCCATTTTCATATCATCGATTGATTAACCATTTCTCTCGCCACTTTTTTATTCTTTTTATTCTACTACTTGTTCTAATCTACTAATAATGAATGGCAAAGGAGTACAAAATGAGGGAAAGAGAGTGAAACCAAGGAACGATTAATGAAGGAAAATGACAACATTTGAATAATGAGCAATGATAATTGATGGTGGTATGAAAAAACGATGAATTGGTGAAAATGTGAAAGCAAATTTTGATTCGCTGTTATACTTTTTTTTCGTTTATTCCGCGTTTTGTCGTCTTCAATTAATTAATTAAAAATCTTCTCTCCTATAATTCCCGCCGCATAATTCTTATCGTTTATCGAGATAAGACAGAAAATTCCGGTTAGAAAAAATGAGAAAAAAAAACGAAAAGATTTCCCAATTTTTTTGTCGCGTCTTATTTACTTTTTTACGAAATACAAATGTCGAGAAATAATGGAATAATTGTGGTTTGCAGGTGATGGTAGACATCATGTCTCACAGCGAAATGAGTAAAGACGATTTCGAGGATGGCGAGTTGCCGGAAGACGGCGAGATTTGCGATGACGATGATGAAGGTTCGTGCGCGCTTCATTTTGGTGCCATTCAACAAAAAATGTTTTCAGCGATGAAACCGGCGGCGCCGGTGCCGTCAGTGTCGTCAGAGCATTCGAAGGAATCGCGAACCTCCACCGAGCATCATCATCATCATCATTCTTCTCGTAGGCATCATAGTGTAAACCATGTGAATGCGACGCCGAGACGACGACAATTCGAATTTCAGCCGCCGCCGCCGTCGTCGTTGCAACGCGATCTCGACCCGTTCGGACCCGACTCGGAAGTGAATCATGCCGACGCCGCCGCCGCCGCCGGCGGCGATAAGGACTATCGCGGCGGCAACGGAGCGGCCGGCGAGCGAATCGACGACGAGCCACCTTTCAATGACTATGATTATCGGACGCATCGAAAGTGAGAATATTGGCGAATCGCCGGAAATACTAAATAATTCTAGAAGGCGTCATTCGCCGATGCACAACGATGAGACGGACTATGAATCGCGCGCCGGCAAACGATCGTATTACGGCGGTCGCGGTGGATTCCGCGGCGGATTTCGCGGCGGCGCGAAGCCGCGCTTCAACACCGAACACCAGATTTGCAAATTCTTCCGCGAGGGCTATTGTCGTGACGGCGATCAGTGCTCGTATTCGCACCAGGCCGAAGACTCGCTGAGACGGCCGATCCTGTGCAATTTCTACGCGAACAGCTTCTGCAAAAAGGTTGGGATTTGTTGGGGGAATTTTTGAATGGCAATTATTTTCAGGGATTGCAATGCTTGATGCTTCATGGCGAATATCCATGCACGGATTTCCATCGCGGCAATTGCACCGCCGAACAATGCCGCTATTCGCACGTGCCGCTCACCGACTACACAAAACCGCTGTTTGAGAAGAGCCTCGCCGATGAGGAAGCGCGCGGCGGTGCGTCGTACGGCGCCTATCGGCAGCCGGTGAACGCCGGCGGCGCGCGTCGTCGCGTCCTTCTACCCGGCGGACCGGCGGCGGCGTCGCCGCCTCAAGCGCCCATCATCCATGCGCCGGTGCCCCAACAGATGAACGGACAACTGGCGCCGCCGAGCGTCGTCGTGCCGACGATTCAGCGTCCGATGCCGCCCGGCTATCCGCCGACGGCCTTCTTCAATCAAGGCACCACACCGCACATTCAGCAGCAGAATTTGCCGCCGCCGCGCACCATTGAACCGCCGAAGCCGGTGACGCAGCCCGAGAAGCCGGCGCCGCCAACGTTCAATCTTGAGGTTTAAAAAGAAAAATGGCGAAATTAATTGAAACATTTCGAATTTTCCAGGCGATGCTCACCAAATTGGCGAAAGGCGAAGCATTGGCGTCGGACGACGAGGAATCGCCGGCGTCGCCGCCGCCGATCAATCAAATCACCTCGAACGCGCCGTCATCGTTCCTCGCGCAAACGGCCATCGTCATTCCGGAGACGCGTTCGGTCGTCTGGCGCCATCTTCTGTCCGTCCAGCAGACGCCGTACGCCGGCGTCGACAATCTCGATTTGATACCGCCGAACGATCCGAGAAAATCGCGGGCGCTCGAAGCGGCCGCGAAAGCGGCGATCGCGATTCCCGACGAAGTCACCGATCCGCGAATTCGCTCCAACAACTACGACATCAATAGCTATGATGAGCCGGAGCCGACGTCGCAGATTTCATCATGGATGCCTCAAATGTCTTAAAGATTGTCCCCTATTATTAATTTTTTGAATTGTTAGGCGATTATTATTATAACTATTATAATTATTATTATTGATTGGTACCCTGCCCTTGAATCAATACTGGTAAAAAGGCTCAAAAAAGGAAATTCAATTTGTTTTTTGCGTCAGATGCGGCCTATTATTGCAATCATTGCACTCGATCATTCATCTCATTCCCCGGGAAAATTCTGCTTAAAACCGAATTCAAACAATTGAGTGCTGAAAATCACAATTCTCACATGTTTCTCTCTTTATTTTTTCATCCATTTTCCTCCTATTTTCTTCTTTTTCTTCTTCGTATTTTGTTTATCTTTTGCGCGTTTTTTTTCTCTATCGTTTGTTTCATATTTTATATATTTTTTCCACTTTTAAAAAATTCTTCTATGAGATTCTTAAATTACAGGCCAGATAAATATTTTGTTCTTATTGCGATTATTTCAATGGTGGTGTGGGTCTCGACGCGAAATCATGGAATTTTTTGGATTTTGTATTTTTGATTTAAAGGGTTCCTGGGTCTCGCAGCGAAATTTATTCTAAAAATCAGAAAATTTCAACTTTTTTTTCTGATCTCCCATTCGAAATGCTCATATAATTGGCACAATGGAGCAGAATTTATGAAAATTGAGATTTTCAGAGATTTCAGCTCGAAAAATCTAAAATTTGTCGAGAAATTTTTGATTTTTTACCCAAAAATTGCAATTTTCTCCAATTTTTTTCATGAAATCATTGATTTGAGGCGGTTTTTGTACAAATTTCACACGGAAAATCGAAATCATTTCAGCGAACACGGATTATTTTAAGCGACTTAAACGAATTCGACGAATTTGCCTTTTTTTCTTTTTGAAGATTTGTCAAGAATTTCTGAAATTTTCGTGAATTTTTAAAATAGAGAAATGAGCACAATTTGAGAATGATTTTTAGTTGCTCGAATTTTTTTTATGAAATTGAACATTAAAAAAAACGTTGACTTGCGATTTTTCTTCAAAAAACTGGCTATTTTAATAAAAATTTTTCACAAAAAATTCTTTCATTTTTAAGATTCAATATTCAATTCCTTCAAAAACAAAAAAAATTTGAATGAAGCGAATAATTTTCTGGAACTCTGACCACCCAAAACCAATCAGATTCCGGGAATTCGGCTTTCAGGGTCATTTTAAAGATAATATTCTGATTTTTCTGCTTTTCCCTTTTCTATATTATGTATTCTAGTATTTATAATTGGTTGATATAAATACATAGCTTATTTTTAAGCATAGTCAGCTTCCCAAAAAAGGGAATCAATCGTCACAAGACCCATCAAATTTTCAGCGTTTCAAAAAAACGAGACCATCAGAATTTTTCGCTCCAAGACCTGTGAAAAAAAATCGAAAAAAACAATAATCAGGAGCCGCACGCGAGCCGCAACGCGACTGGCGATATTGACAAAAAAAAGAACAAGGCGGGCGTAATTTTTGGGTCTTGAAATGAATTATATCGCAATTTTAGTCTATATTTCATATAGCAATTAGTAATTGGTGTCGTTTTACGGGGATTTTGATTCGCAGGTTATCCGCAGTACGGTAGAATCATTTGATATTATTGTCGGAGTCAAACGACTTGAGGACATTTCAAAAATTGTCTTCCTGAGGCAGTAAGAAGTACGCAATATTGCGTACATTGCATTTTAGCGAACGCGCATTTAATATTCAGGCAACGAAAAATTTAAATCTACACTGTATTCGCGAATTCCAAAGCTCCGAAAATATTTAAATTCGAAATTAATTCATCATGATGGTCCACAGTTGCTCAAATATTTTTTTTGGGACTTCTAAACTCGAAAGATGCTGATGTCTTAGAAGCGACTGTTTGAGAGAGTGTGTGAATTCGAGAGACGGAGACACTTTTTGTTTCAAACAGCACTATTGAGCAATTCGCACAAAATTTTTGACGATTTTGTCATTAAAATTGTATATTCGAAGAGTATTTCTTGAGAGTGGGTCTCACAACGACAGCAATTTTTGGAAAAAAAATCCAAGTTCTCATTTTTCGCTATTCAAACTCGTCAAAATTTGAAAAAGTTTATCATTTTCGAGCACAGAAAATCGAAATAATATGCAATTTCGCGTCAAGACCGAAACCAGTTTTTTCTTTAAATCTGTCGAGTTTAATGGTCTTGATTTCGCCGAAGTTTGCGATTATGTCTCGGACATTTTTCACGCATGTCTTTCGAACAAAACAATCACGGAATCCTTCCGGTTTTATGTGAAAATAAGAGTCGATGGGGGGGGGCTTTTTGGTTATCATTTTTTTTGCGTTAAAATTGCAGAAAAAAAATGAAAAAAAAATTATCTAAACTTCTTTTTTTAAATTCAAAATTTGATCTTGACCAGCTCCAACGAGACAAATTCCGCATTTTTTCAAAGAAATCGTCTTAAAAAATTCATATGCTTTCTTTAATAATCAATTATTTTCAAATTTTTAATCCAAAGAAAACCAAATTCAAGTTTTTCAAGTTTCCTCCATTTGTTCTGCGTTTCCCCTCGCCGTCTGCGCCCTCTTCCCTCTCGCGCCACACATTAAATAGAATGCGGCGAAACCCGTGAGATGTCGGTGGATGGGTAAATGTGTAAGCGTGTCGGCGAGGCGATTCGCCGTCATCAGTACGGGTCAAATTCTGATCTGCATTGAGAATGATGAAATCGGGCGATGAATCCTTTTTGATTAAATCGCACGGCGGAGCGGGACCGCAATACTCGCTCGTCAAGCCCGAATCTGAACCAAAAGATGACCGAATTTTAGACATGGAAGAAAAACTTCTAATAAGGACAGAATTGAGAAAGTTTGATGACGCAACATTGGAGCCTTTTCAGCAATTCAAAAAGCTCCTCCACTCCCGTATCGTACTCAATGCATTATATTTGTATACATCACACACGCCAACCATTCTGGTTACATAATATGGAAACGCAAAAAAAAAAAAACGACTGAGCCTGCGCGAACCAACCCAAAACAAATAGTATGTCCGAATTCGGCAGAAGCTGGAGAGACAAATGGTCACGACTGGTCTCTTTTAGCGGCTGGCGGGGTGTCCGTTCCGTTCCTATCCTCGTTTTTTTTTCGCCTTCCTTCTACACAATTCGTTTTGTTTGCTTGCGGCCGACGAGAGAGCTCCGGTTTTGGGCGGCAGCCATCAGTCCATCGTCGCGGACACGGGCTCGCGAAGCTCCCCCTACAGTAATCCGTGTTGCATCGATTTCCGTGTGTTACTATCAATGTCAGCCAAAGTTTTGATCTACCCTTCATCCCATGTATTGATTTTTCAAGTCCAGACCCGAAAATTTGAGGTTTTTGCGAAAAATGAGCTTCTAGTTGTCAAAATTCGCAAAAAATTCGAGTTGAAACCAAAAAATCGCACAATTGTACCAACTTTGAGCCAAAAAATTTTGACATTTTCAAAATTTCTCGTGATTGTCGTAAAAAATGTCATTTTCCCGTCAAAAACTCACGAAATTTTGCAAAATTTCTCGTTCAGTTGGCAAAATTGCAAAAAAACGGAAATTTACGCTCAAAATCTTATAAAATTGTCGATTGAATGCCAAAAAAACGATTTTTTCGTTCAAAAAATCGCATGGTTTTCCAGCCTACCAAATAATGGTCCCTAAACTCTCAAAAAAAAGCTACCCATTTCCTCAATTTCGAATAGCGAATTTCAAAAAAAAAATATGTGGCGCCCATATTTGACGTGGTGTTTATTTATCCAAGTTGATTTTCGTGTTTGTTTTTCCCCTAATCCTCTTCCTCTCCCCTCCCCCTTCCTCCACACATCCTCCCTTCTTCCTTCCACTCTCAATTCGACGGTCCGTCGGTACCAGTTAGCGGCTCTACCTGCGTCATCTTCAATTCGTGTTTTCTTTTTTGGCGCCGCTTGTCACCACATTGTTAATCAGGCCTACCGTAATCCTACCGTACAATTCTCTGGGGGGAGGAGGGAGGGGTTACTGTAATTATGCAAGCCCGCAAAACTATCCCATCATTTTTTAGGTTCCTGAATTTCTCGAATTAAAAACGTTTTGTTTCTTTCTTTTATTTTGATTACTGTATCCGCGATTTTCTGCAAACACCGAGACGGCATTTTTCAGATGCTGCTATGCACCAATTTGTGCTTCAAACGTCTCGATCAGTATTCGGCCAAAGTCACACAGGAAATCAACAATAACGAGTAAGTCGGTTTCTTTTTCGGTCGGTTTTTTTTTATGAATAAATATTGTTGATTGTACAATCGGTACACAATAGAGGCTATTGTGAATGCCTCCCCCCCCCAACCACCAAAAAATCTGTGCAAATATGGCGCTAGCAAAAATAAGGGACAAAATTTTGGTGGGGAAAATTGAAAGAATTGAGAGGGGGATATTTGTGCATTCACCGACACGCAAAAATGCGGACCAACTGGAAAACCCCCAAAAAAATGGGTTTTGTTTTTTTTTATTTGCAACTCAAATGGACGTTCGTATCCAATATATTTATTTTCAACTATCCCTTGTGTACTTTTTTTTCTTCTCCCGCCGATAGTAAGCACACATTCCGCAATGTTTGGCCAAGGAAATGACAAAAAAAAGCGGGGAAGTTTGAAACGTGCGAGTTTGTGAGAAAAATTTGCGATTTCTTTTAATTGCGTCTCGATAAATGATCTCGCAGAGTGTATTATGAGAGAAATTCGCGTTCAAAAGCCCACCCTCCCATAAATTGTGTCGCGACGCTCTCAATTCGGCACACTATTTCGCCATCGGTGCCGTGGAGCGCGTTTGCCGCGTTCGTCCACGCGGCGAGTTTTACAATTATTTTTTGTCGCCGTATTTTTATCAATTTTTCCATTTTTTTGTTGTTTTTGTTGCTCTAATCTTAAAATTTGAAATTTTCAGCCAAAGAAAATAGTGCAGAATCGAGCGAAATGAGTAGGTGGTCGGCTGGCTCCACGCCGGGGAGGTTCGCCAAAATTGCGCAATTTGAATTTGTCAAAAAAAAAATCAACACAGCATAATTATTGTTTCAGTGTAAAGCCGGTGTATGGCGCCCGCTATCCACCATTACACCAATCGGTCACCCAAAGCCCCACGAAGAGCGGCGAAACGGCGCACAGGCATAATAAATTTCAAGATTATGAGAATAGGTCCGAAATTGTTGGATGTTTTTGAATTTTTTCGTTGTTTCTTAGTTCCCTTTTTGAAATATCAAATTTTATTTCAGTGTTAGCGATGCTTGGGACACTCGTGTGAAGGTTGACGAGACATTAGCTTCAGCGTCGGCGGCGAAAGTGCTAGCGGCTCACGCGGCCGGAAAAAATCGAGACGAGGTTTGGGATTTTTTTTACTCGCGAAACGAAACAAAAAAAAAACTCGTGTTGTCTAGGAAATCATGCCGCCGGTGAACTCGGCGCCGACGAAGAACAGCCGACAGTTGGCGCTTCAGCGGCTCGCGATTCAGAAGGAGCCGCTGCCGACGTCGATGTCGACGACGCCGCAAACCGCCAATCCGATCTATCCGAAATTGCCGGAGATTTCCGATCAGCCGAGATCGGCGGCGCCGGCGGTTAGCGCGCCACCGCATGGTACGATTTGGGAGAGTTTTATTGAAAAAACAAAAACCAAATTTCATTTTAAATTTTCATTTTGTGAAAATGAAAAAAAAAACAAAGAGGCTCGGAATTGTTTAGAAATTTTTAATTCTCATTTTTATTCACAATTTTTTTCCAAAATTCCAATTCCTATTAATCATCTTAACATTGTTTTTGTTTTTAAAGGCGCATGGGATCTCACTAGGAAAAAGAAATTTAAATAAATATTTAAAAAAATATATTCTGAACTCTATGATTATCGGGTCTCGAGGCGAAAAATTAAACAAATTTGGCCTTGTCAAAATCGCCAAAATTCAGTATCAAGGCACTTTAAAGGCGCATACATCGAAATTTCAGGCGGCGATCGCGATCAGACGCGTTTTGCGCGCCTCCGTCGCCTCTTCTCGAATGGCAAATCGAGCGGACGAAGCTCGCCGTCGGTCGACGTTGATCTCGACAAATTGCGCGAAGACTGCTGGATGGGAATACCGCACAAATTGCGACCGCAGGCGTGGCGTTTGCTATCGGTGAGCAATTTTTGAGCATAATTCAAATCGTCTCGATTTCATTTAGGGCTATTTGCCGACGAACGCCGACCGACGCGAGGTGACACTTCAATGCAAACGCGACGAATATTGGCATTATGTCGAACAGTATTTCCATTCGAGATTCGATGATCAAAACGCGGAGACGTTTCGACAAGTGCGCCTTTAAATAAAATAATTGATTCCATTCAAATTTTAGATTAACATTGATATACCAAGAATGTGTCCGCTGATTCCACTATTCCAACAGAAAATGGTCCAAGAGGTGAGATGTTAATCGAATTTTGCTTTTTTGTGTGTTGAGGCGGTTTAAAGGCGCACGTAGATCAATGTTTGAAATTTAGAAAACCAAATCAATTATTGTAGATGTTCGAACGAATTCTGTACATTTGGGCGATTCGACATCCGGCGAGCGGCTACGTTCAGGGCATCAACGATCTCGTCACGCCGTTCTTCGTCGTGTTCCTGTCGGAGTTCATTCCGCAAGACGTCGAAGTCGGCTCGTTCGACGTCTCCCAATTGCCGCTCGAACAATGCCAATTGATCGAGGCGGACTCGTTCTGGTGTGTTTCGTCGCTTCTCGATTCGATTCAGGACAACTACACGTTCGCGCAGCCCGGAATTCAGCGGAAGGTGCTTCGACTCAGACATCTGATGAGTCGCGTTGACAGTGAGCTGATTTTGATTTCTTTTTGAGATTTTTGAAAAAAAAATCATCTTAAAACGATTTTCCTGACAAGACCCCAAAGGTGATAGTTCAAATGATCTACCCTGAAATTGACAAAAATGATCCGAACGCTTATTCGCTTCAGGACCACTCCACAAACACCTCGAGTCGAATGGCGTTGAATATTTACAATTCGCGTTCCGCTGGATGAACAACATTCTGATGAGAGAGATCCCATTGCGAGCCACCATTCGACTATGGGACACTTATTTGGTTTCGAGAATTTGCCATGTTTTTTTTTGATTTGAGAAATTTGATTTTCAGAGCGAACCCGACGGCTTCTCGCAATTCCATAATTATGTGTGTGCGGCATTCCTGCGCACGTGGTCGAAACAATTGCAGAGTGAAAAGGATTTTCAGGTGAGAGAGCGCATAGAAAAAAAATCGGATTAATTTCTGCTGGAAAATGTTCGACAAATTCACATTCGTTTTTTAGAAATGTGATTTTTTGTCTTGCGCCTTTAAACAAGTTCCAACATTATTGGATCTACAAGTACATTCCTTTCTTTTTTTTTGTTGGTTTGACCGAATAATTAAGAATTGTGTGCCTTTTGAAGCCCGCCTTTAAAGGTGCATTTCGATTTTTCATCTGGAATTGTAGTCTGAAATTTCAGAAATAGGAGAATTTCTGCAAAAATCCCAAAGATTTTTCCCACATGCCGATTTTTGAATCTTGCAGACGCAAAATTTTAATTTCAAGAAAATCTGAGAACCACGAAGTTTGAAGTTTCGAATTATTATTATTATTGACGACGGAATGCGCCTTTGAAATGTGTTCAACACTTTAAAGGCGCATACTCAAAATTGTTGACGATTAAACAGAAAATTTCCAGCTAATCCGATTTCTGGAAAGCTTATTCGAAAACCGCCCACTTGAAACCCCCCCTGCGCAACAAATATTGACATACATATTTCCAAATATAGAAGGAAATCAAGAAAAAAATGAGTGTTTTTTTTTTGCCATTTTCAGGGCATCATGATTCTCCTCCAAAATTTGCCGACACAATCGTGGGGCGATCGTGAGATCTGCGAGCTGACGGCCGACGCGTATTCGCTTCAATCGGTGTTCGACGGAGCGCGACAGCATCTGTCGACTCAGTCGGCATCGCCATAAAAATAACCAATTGAGTCTTTCAAAAAAAATTTTTGTTCCGTTCTTTTTTTTGTTCTGTGATTTAGATTTTGGGGGTTGTTATCAATCTCAAATCGTTTATTTTTTTGATTGGCAAAAAAACTAGAATACTGTGATCGAGACTAACCTGGAGAATGTTGTTGTGCCTTCAAATCGCCCCTCCCAAATTTGTAAATGTGACCCCTTGGCCCCGCCCCCCCCCCTTTAAACAAAACCATTCATTGTGTATACTCTGTTCGTCCACTCTTTATCTTTTTCTCTCTTCCACTGCGCATTATAAATATAAAAAATGGTAATTTTGAATCGATTTCGTGTTTTTTTTTTTTGGTTTCCAATTCTTAATAGATTTGATTTTGTTGATGTCATTCGAAAAAAAAAGAAAAAATTCTGACAGAATTTGCATTTTTTTTTGAAGAGAAATGAGAAAAATCGCGTATTTTTAGCGGGGATAGATTTTTTTTTTAATTTCGCGCCAAACTATTAAATGTTTTAAAGAGAAATTCTTGGTTTTTTAAAGAAAAATTGTCTAACTTTCACAAAAAAATGGAAAAATTTTTGAATTTCGCGCCAAAAATAATTTGAGTAGGTTTTGCAAAGAAATTTTGATAAGAGAATTCAAATGAAAATTTTCATTTTTTTTAATCATTTTCGCCAAAAATATGAATTTTTGAAAATTCGATTGAAAATTTTCTTTTTTGACGAAAAAACAAGAAAAAAATTTTCTTTTTAACGATTTATTGGATTTCTTTTTTTTGGAAATTTCTCAAAAATTGTCTTCGACGATTTAAAATTTGAATTTATCAACTAAAAAGCTTGTAATGTTTTCAAAAATTAGAAAAGACGAACCTCAAAAAAAACCATCACCATGGTGAAAAACGCCATTTTCCATGCATTTTTTGCTCCAAACCAATCAATACTGCTGAATAATCTGTTAATTGCGAAACCTGGCTACAATCATTTAATTGTTGATGTTTTGCAATGGAAGAATGAAGGTTTTCCAAGAGAAAAACTCGCAAATAGCAATTTCTTATCATTTGCCAATCGTCTAGTTCGATGAGTCAACAATCATCTGTAAAATTTGTCATGAAAATCGATGAAAAAAAAAAAGAATTATTTCAATTTCCGCATGTTTACGTCATGGTGTATTACACCAATCGTCGAGCTACAGTAACCAATGCGATTAATTTGCCCAATTATTGATTGAAATGACCTCAATTATATACGCCAAGGCCACTATTTTTTCTCCCCGCAAAATAGTTTCTATTTGTTCTCTCACCATTGTGCGACAACGCGCGAAAATGCAAATAAAACTAGTTGGTTGAAATAAATATGTTGCCATAGCTACACAACAAAAAATTCTTATATACTATTTTTTTATCACCGCTCTTTTCTTTTTTGTTGAAATGCCGCAAACGATTGTATTTTAGAAACGCGATGACGATTTCGTATAATGGAAATGTGGTGCGGATTCTGATGCGTTGGAAGGGATCGATTTGGCGGACGGTTTGGAAGGAGCTCGTCATTTATTTGCTCTTTTTCTATGCGATTCGTCTCTTCTATTTGAGAGGATTCGAATTGATCGATGATGATGAAAGCGATCAGGATAAAATGAGGTATTTCAATTGCAAACATTGATTTTTTTCTTTATTTCCAAAATGATGGATTTTCATTAAGAAAATTTGCTGTTTCTGGGGGAAACACGAATTTATTGCAACAAAAAAAAACTCAATTTCCCCCCAGAAATGCTGAAAATTTTTCAGGAAACAGTTCGAGGCGTTCTGCCGAATGTGTGATTCGTACACCCGCCTCATTCCGTTGACGTTCCTCCTCGGCTTCTACGTCTCAAATGTGGTCGCGAGGTATTGATTCATTCGCATCTCATCGAATTACTTTTTTTTAAAGGTGGTGGCGCCAATTTGAAACCTTATACTGGCCGGAAGACATCCTCTCCGTTCTGTGTACCGTCGTTCATCAGAACGACGAGGCGAATAAGAAGCGAAGACACACCATCGCCAGATATCTCAATTTGTCCGCAGCATTGGCGTGGTAAGTGATTATGTAAAATAGAATTTCACAATTATTCAGCTCAATGTTGATTTCGCTTTTAAAGAAAAATCGGCTACTAGTGTTTGATTAAATTGATTTTTTATTTTTTAAAAGAAAATTTGAAAGGCAAGTTTTGGGCGAATTTGAAGTGAAAATTCAACTATTAAATTTAAAGGCTCGCACCATTTTTTCCTCGCTGACGAGCCATTGAGAATCACCAACAATTAATTAATTATGGTTTTAGGAGGGATATCTCATCGAAAATTCGCCTCCGATTTCCGAATGTTCATAGTTTGATCGACGGCGGCCTGCTGACCGAAAAAGAGTTTGAGATTCTTGAGAAGATTCACGTGAGATTTTTTGTTTTTGTTGACACACCGACAAATCGGCGAATTTTCAGGAGGAATGCGAATCGACGCGTTGGATGACGCCGATTCATTGGATTCAGCACATTTTGCGGCAAGTCGAAGAGGTAATTTTTTGGGTTTTTTGAAGGGGGTCCTCGAAATCTCGAAAAATCGCTTCAAAATTTCACCTTTTGGGTTAATTTTTTCGCGAGGAAGACAAAAAATTGAATTTACTTTCAAAAAATCTCAAAAGGAATCTTCAAATTTTGGAAATATTTGCCCAAATTTTCAAAAATACACGTCTTCTACTAATTTTTGGTGCATTTTTTCTTTTGAAAAATCACTTTTAGATTGAAAAATTGAAATTTAAATATATTTTACGGCAAAACGTTGAAATAATAATTAATTGTTCATGATTTTTTCGCCAGTTTTTTTACTAGGAGTCGAAAATTTGAAATTATTCACAAATTATTTTTCTGGTAATTTTTACTGCGTTTTTCTTTCAAAATTCCAAAATAATCCCATAAAAATAGAATTTTTGATTTTTTTATTTGCTGAAACTTTGAAAAAGTAATAAAGTCTTAATGAATTTTCACAAAAAAAATTTTTTTTAATGAATGAATAAATGCTTTTTCTTTTTTTTCTACGTTTCTCTAAAAAATTCGCAAATCTTTTAAAATCGAACTCCCAAAAAATATGTTTTCTGGTAATTTTGCTCGCGTTTTTTTTTTCAAAATTACCAAAAATTGAAAAATTTGAGTTTTTGATTCAATTCGCGCTTTAAAAGTCAAAGCAGAGAAAATAAAAAAAAAGAAAAAACCACTCTCAAAAATTTTTCGGCAAATTCCCAACAAAGAAAATTTTGTTCGCAGGAGAACAAACCGACGGCGTCGCTGCTCAATCACTTCGTCGCCGAACTCCGCATATTTCGGCAATCGCTTCGCAAACTCTATTCGTATGATTGGGTGTGTGTGCCATTGGTGTACACCCAGGTCGCCGCGCTCGCCACCTACGCGTTCTTCTTCTTCTCGCTGTTCGGCCGCCAGACGCTGATTCCCGACGTCGAGTCGGGCAAAGAGATCGATTTGCGCATTCCGTTGTTCACCATCGTTCAATTCTTGTTCTTCGTCGGATGGTTCAAGGCAAGATTTTCGAGGTTTTCAGTGAAAAACAAAAAATTTCAGGTTGGTCAAGACCTTATGAGACCGTTTGGGCTCGACGACGATGATATTGAGCTCAATTACATATTGGATCGAAATATGAAGGTCTCTTTTTCCATTGTCAATCAACTTCAATCCTCGCCACCTCGTAAGTCATAAGCTCTCACTCTCTCAAAAAAACGATACTTCCTCTGAAAATGCTTGATTTTGAATATTTTTCAGCCAATTTTGACGCCGAAAGCGACAAATTGTGGCGCGAGAGCCAAAACGGCAACGCTCTTGTTCCGGCTCTACCGCACTCGAAATATTCGCGGCAGCTCTCTGAGCATCGCCCGAGACTGCACGCCTACATTCCCGTTGAGGAGAATATCAAAGACATCGAGTCGTCGAAAGGATGCATGAAAATTGTGAAAAATAAAAAGTAAATTAAATAATTTATTATTTTTTTTTATTAAAATATATTTTTTTTGTAGACATCTCAGCTGGTAATTCACGGATTTAAAAATCATAATATATAAATCGTTACGAGTTTTCCGCGGCACTTCAGGCTTTGTATACTTAATTGCTTTGTTTTCATTTTTTTCTGCAATAAATTATTTTTTTAAGCAAAAAATAAAGTAATTGTGAAATGTGCGGTAGGGTTGCATCTCGTGTGGCCCCGCCCATTTTTGCATGCCGCACAACAGCCCGTTGCTCGAGGATACGCGGATTTTCAAGCTTTTTGGGTTGTTTCCGCATGTTTCATGAGTTTTATATTAATTTTATTATGAAGCTAGAATTAATAAACCATATTATATGTGTTTTTTTGGATGTTAACATTTAAATATGGTGAAATGATTATTTTCCGAAATATTTAATTTTTGACAAAAAAAACTTGTTTTTCGCGATTTTTTTTCCATTCGAACGTCCAAATTTTCAATGGCGGATTTATTGCAGAAAAATGGGTAATCAGTACGTGAAACCGCAGCAAACTGGCAACTCGCCGTACACACGCTCCGGTGTGCCGCCGCCAGCCCTAACTCAGACCAGTGACAAGCCGCTTCATCGTGTCAACGATCGAATGTCGCTTGAGTTGCACATGGCCGATGAGCGTGTTCGCGCAGCTGGCCTCAGTCCCGCCGAACGCGAGTGGAGAAAGAAATGGGTCCATGTATGGCATTTAATTGAAGGCGTTCGGAAAATATGTCGGATTTCAGGACCAACATTTGCACGCCGACGAGCCAATTGTTGTGGACGCTGTTCATAGACAATTGAACCCGATCAGAACTCTCTACAGACTTCCATGGGACAAATTCTACCTACATTATTTGAAGGTAGTGAAGCATTATTGAATTTTTGTTGGAATATTCTTCTATTTTTGAAAAAATGCCATTTCTTGCAATCGAAATCTCAAAAACCCATTTTCTTAATAATCTTGTCAAAAAGCAGCTTTTCGCTAAATACCAGAAATTATCAATTTTTATCAAATCCAACAAAAAAATCTTTTTTTTTTGGAAAAAAATTAAAATTGACACCTCTCTCCGAAAACATCCCTAATTTGCCATGCAAAACATGCTAAAAATGACGAAAATTGGGGTTTCTCAACAAACGAAATGTGAAAATGTCGATTTCAGCCAACATTCGGCGTTTACTACGGAACCGCAATTCGAGTGACCGTCCCAAAAGTGATCATGGCGTTCGTCTTCATCCAAACCGCCTATTACTATTGGAAATATGAAGTGAAGGTATTAAAACGAAATTTTTGGAATTTGTGCGAAACTCGCAACAATTTTGCAGGATTGGACGCATTTGCGAGGTCTCGAAACGATGCCACAAAAAGAAGTGTACCTCAACGCGAAAACCATTGAGGAAAAGCATCCCGGTCTGATGGCGAAAGGGCTCGCCAATCCAGCCAAAGACGATTATTACACGCCAACATTCAATAAGAGAACTGCTTATTTGGATGTCGGCGAGACGAAGAGACCATGGTAGAGAAATATGTGTATGAAATAGGTTCCCCCTCATCGTTGTAGATTTTTTTTCGGTTTTTTTTTTTGAATAAATATTCGACTCCTTCTTCATTGTCGTTCCATTTTTAAAGCGTCAATTTCTCGCTTTCCTTCATATTTTTTTCACAATTTTGCCTTCCAATGCTTAATTTCCTTTTAAGGTAATGTAATGGCTAGCAATCCGCATCAACATCAGCCAAGTGTTGGAATTCTTCGCAAGGTTTGCATTCAATAAGATTTTCTCCATGCATTTCCCCCAATTTTTTAGGATGCAATTGGGAAAAACTATTTCAATATGGAGAATTTGCTCACAAGATCACTTTATAAGGTCTTGAATAATAATCCGGTACGTTCGGCCATGTGCCTTTAAGGATACTGAGAAGATTTCGACGAAAATCTAAAAAAATATTTTTTTTTGCACCATGCATTGAGTTTTTACAAGAGTTTTGTCGATGTTGATGGTTCGAGTTTTTTGCGAGCTCTACATAATAGTATTTGGAAAAAAGAAGAATTTGATTTATCATAAAAATTTTGTAGGAAGAAAAACGAAAAATTGCACATAATTGATTATTTTTTAAATGAATTCTCTCTTTAAAATGTTTAGCAAAAAAATGTTAGTAATCTATGACGAAAAAGTCGATAATTTGTGAAAATTTTCAAAAAATTGACTCGCAATTAAAAAATGCCAATCGATTTTTTTTTCTTTAACCATGCATCTAAATAGTATTTGATAGTTGAAAAAGTTTTGTTAGTTGTTAAGCGACTTGTTTTGAGTGCCTCGTGTGGATTATTGTTAAGTAGAAGAGATCTTCTTGATAGGACCATTTTAATTGTCTTGCACACTATTTAAATGTTTTTCTCCGACGTTTCGATCTTTAGATCAACAGTAGGGAAGGTCAATTTACCTACAAGATAATAAGTAATAGATTGGTCAAAAAAGGAATAAACGGCGAGAGTTAATTAACATAAGTTGTAAGTATCAATCAAAAAACAAAAAATGTCCGAAACACAATAAATATCCAAGTCAGCGTTAATGTGAGGATGTTAGTAAATCAAATATATCAAGAATATCTCTTCTACTTAAAAATATTTGAGAAAATTGAATCGCTTAATATTACATTTTTTCGGATTTCTTTTTTTTTTAGTAAAGTTGAAAACTTGTAAATAGAATTACGATTTAAAGAAATGATCCCCGAAAAAATTTTGTAGACCGTTGTGAGACCACAAAATGCGGACAATGTCGACAAAATTCGACTACCCAACTTTCATACGGTAATTTGAGTTTTCACTTTCTATCAAAATTTTCGTTCTCGTTTAGACTGTCGCCATTGCGAGACCGAATAATCATCGGATCGGCGCGCTGCCGTCGACGGACATGGAAATGCAGTTGAAGCTTCTCGCTCAGGAGATTTGCAGCAAAGTCGAGCGGAGGTATGAGAAGAAGCTTGAGGAAGCGCGCGAGAAGGATCGCAAAGACACCGAACGACGTTTGTTGGCGATAAAGGCCGAATACGACGCGAAGGTGAAGGTGCAGTTGTCGAAGGTCGAGAGGGAGAAGAACCATGCGTTGGATCAGCTCGCCGAACGCGAACGCACGTTGGAGCATCGTCTCGAGATGCGAATCTCGGAGAAGGAGCACGACGTCGAGACGCGACGGCGGACCATCGAAAATCGAATGGCCGAATTGATGTTGAACAAGGAGAACTTCGAGAAGGTCAAAGAGGAATGGAATCGGAAGCTCGAGGCGGAAATGGAGGAGATTCGGCTCGAGAAGGAGAAGTTGGCGATGAACGCGGTGCAGGTGAGCGCGCGGCAGAGTTCGGACATTGTGCACGAGCATGAGCTGCGAATGTGGAAGAAGCGGACGAAGGATCTCGAGAACGACGCGAATGAGACGAGACGCAAAATTGCGGAGCTGATGGCCGAGAATTTTCGACTTTTAGATGAGAATTCGAGTGTCGAGCATATTAAAGTAGGATTTTTTTCTTGGAAAAGTGATTTTGGTTGAAAATTTCAGACCGAAATTGAGTTGACGGCGAGAAATTTGAACGAAACTCGCCAAGAATTGGCGGCGGCGAGGCTCGAGATTCGAAGAACCGCGGATTACGATCGTCTGAAGGCGGAGAATGAGCAATTGCGCAAAGAGGTGGGCTCTCTTGGCTCTTTTTTTCTCAAGAAAAGAAAATTCCAAAATTTTTGTTTTGTTTTCAGATTGAGGAGCTCCGAATTCAGAATTCGCAGCGAATTCAAGCGGCCGTCGCCGAGAAATGCGACGAGTTTGAGGAATCCGAGCAGAAGCATCGCAAAATGCTGAATTCGGCGAAATCGCGAATCGCGCTACTGACGGAAAAATGTCGAGAGTTTGAAATGGAGCGCGACATGCTCAAACAGGAGCTCAAAACGATGCAGAAGATGGTGTCGCGTGGCGGTTTTCTGAATTCGACGACGAAATCGCGAACAAATAATAATTACAAGAGATGCCGACGGCAGAAGTCGACGGTGTCGGAATCGTCGACGTCGTCGTTGTCGGAAGGCGAAATGGAGATTCTCCATATTCGGCAGCGGATTCAGAATCTTGATGAGATTGCGAAAGAGCTTGACGCTTCCGTTGAGCATTTCTCGTTTTCGTCGAATCGAAAGGAGCCGATCGATTATGACGACTCGAAGGTGAATTTGAAGATGACAAAAAATTTTGAAAAGAAAATGACAAAAAATGACTTTTGATATATTGAAAAATTTGTTGTCAAAAAGAAAAAGTGATTTCAGGTCGAGCTCTATGATGATTTCTGCCGTGCCCTTCATCAAACCAGTGTCGACGATGAGAGTACGACGTCGCCGAAGACGTCGTCGCCGCAGAAGCCGTCGACGAGACGGCGTGCTTCTGATGAAGCGACGAGGCAAGAGCAGCCGAAACACTTGAAGGGCATTCGATTGATCTCGCCGAGAATCGCGCCACCGATGATTGAGGAGAAGCCAATGAATGTGGAGGAGCGAATTGAAGAAAATGTGAGTGTTTTTAGAATTTTTTTTTTTTGACTAAAATATTTCAAAATTATGGTGTTTTCAACGGATTTTAATAGAAAATATATCGAATTCGATAATTTTTCTTATTTAAAATAGGAATTTTCGAGAAATTCCAATTATAAACACATATTTTTCAAGATTTTTCGAAAATCCTAAACGAATCTTGAAAATTTCAGAAAATGACGGAATTTGAGAGGAGAATTCAAGAGCGGAACGTCGAGAAGCAACAGCAGCATCAGCAGAAGGTTGAGACTCATGTGGATGAGCCTCAACCTGCTTCAGCTCCAGCTCCTACTCCTCCTCCTCCTCCTCATTCAAACACATCAGCTTCGAATCAGCTTTTCACTGGCGTCGATCCGGTCATGGCCGAATACATGCAGAAAATCATGCAGGGAAGGAAGAAGCAAGAGGCTGCTGTTGTTGAAGCTCCGCCCAAAGAAATGGAGATCACGATGGGCGACGAATTGCAGCTCGACAAGCCTACCGATCATGTGAATGATGATGAATGGTGGTAAATTAATCAAGCGGTTGTCGTCTTTCATTTTTTTAATGTATTCCCATTGTTGTGGGTTCGCTTTACACTAGTATTTATGGAAAATTTGCCCCTTTTCCAAAATTTTTTTCCCATATTTTCGCTTCGGGACCACGTCCTACCCACTTTAAAGGAGCATTGAACATTTTTTCCTCGAAGCGAAAATGTTGGAAGCATTTTTTTTAGAATTTTAATTTAATTACAAATTTTTTGAAAGGTTACTAGTCAAGTTTATAATTGTTCTAGTCGAAAATAATTTTTTTTTTTCGAAAATCGATATCGTATTGAAAAATGTTTCTTGAAGAAATTCAAATTGCGCGAAATCTTGCTCAAAAATGCTCGAATTTTTTTTTTCAAAAAATTTGTTGTGCTCAAAAATGGGCAAATGTGTGTAAATATTGAATATCCCATAATTATAATTTTATGCGACCCGTTTTATCGCATAAATTTGCGTTCTTTTCGCGCATAATAACCTTTTTTGTTCACTTTTTGTATGTATATTTGTATTTGACCCCAATTCTAAGTCATCTTCCCATTTTTTATCGATCTCCGTTTTACCCGTTCGTTTTTCGGATCTCAACAATAATAAATTGATTGTTATATTCATCGAATTCCGGCTCATCAATATTTGGCCAAATTCTCCAACTGGTTATCCTCCGAAATTTCTATTTGCTTCATTTTTGTTCGAAATTGCCGCCTCCATTCAATAAGGGACATTTTCAGCGATTTTGGTCTCATGTGGAAATGACGAGATTACGGTTATTGGTAAGGATTTTCGTTGGTCCCTGACGACAACTAATTGCAGGATTGCACAATTATCGCTTTAATTCTATTTGCGCTTTACACGATTTCACACAATGGTAGACGAGAAACGAATTAAGGGACCATTTCGATTTGTAGGGTCCGATTCGGTGAATGACGCCGCCGACGGCGAATCGGCGACGCCGCGCTGGGAGAAGGAGGACATTCGCGAGTTGTGCCAGTTTTTGGAGCACGAGGTTGTCGGCGAAGAAGGCGACGAATGGATCAGAGGAAGCGATTATGAAGGCAAATTGAAGATGCGCGGAATGTTTATCACGTTTCGGCACGGTGAGAGGTGGGTGGAGCTGGAGCAGCTCGGGGCTCGTCGAATCGCAAAAGGTGTGACGAGCGGAATTTGAGATTTCCGTGTGAATGCTCAAAAATCGATTTATTTGAATTTTTTTGAGTGCCAAACTTCGAATTGTGGGATTTTCCAAAAAATTCTACTCTACGAGTACGACACTCCATTCACACATCGCCCTCAATTTAGCAGTGTCGTTTCGTTGCTACTAATTCAATTTCTCGTGGTCTCAAATTTTTGGTCATTTTGAGCAGCTTCGACGAGCTTGAAAAAAAAACTGGAACTCTGGAGTTTGTAGATCGAGCATTGGAGACGTCGACGACAAAACCGGATGTCTTGCGTCGCGCGACGCCGATCGAATCGCATTCCAAAATTACAAGCGTCTCATCGACAGCGACGATTTCCAAGTGACCGTCAATATTGATGCGAAAGCGAAACAATGGCGGAAATATCCATTCGAGTACGATCTTTCTTCAATTTTTGACGATTATGAGACGCGTTGCGGTCGAGCCGCGACGCGTGTCAAAACAAAAAAAAATAGTTGAAAAATTGCAAATATTTTCGTTTTAAGAACCTTGAGAAATGATTTGGAATCAAATAAAGGAATGAAGTTTTTAAAATAATGATATTAAAGGCCTGTTCAGGTAATAAAAAAAGTGTTTTGATTAATTTTTTAATGGCGGCTTAAAATTTAAAAAAAAATCAATTTTTAATGGTTCCAACTGACACTGGTTGGCTGTTTTTCCTGGAAAAAACGTTATTTTTTTAATTATGAAAAAATATACCCAAAAAAATAAACAAAATCGCGAGAAAATCGAAAAAAATTAAGAAAGTGAAAAAAAATACGATTTTCACTCCAAGACCTCGCCTTTGAAAATAACGAAATTTCGCGTCATTTTTTTTGACGTGAGTTCATAGTGAATTGAAATGAAAAAAAAAAATGATTGTGGAATTATTATTATTATTTTTTAATTGTTATCCCATTCAGCGCTGAATGCTCCGCTGGCAATTTGACGGCGGAAGGAGCTCTCCAGCACGTGCGGCTCGGCAAATTTCTACGCAAAAAATATTCGGCGTCGTCGCTTCTGCTTGAAGGTTAGCACCACACGCTGGCAACTCAAAACCAATCGGATCCGATAAATTTCGGCTCTGGAATCAACCGAATTTTATCGGATTTTTTTTTTGTAGTTTTACGGATAAGATAGGTTATTTGTCGGAGCCGATTCGAATCTAATCGGATCCGAAAATATCCAAATAACCAATCGGATCCGGATCGGATTGATTCCGGAGCCGAATTTTGTTGGATCCGATTGGTTTTGAGCACACACATACACACGTGTGATTCACAGAATCGAATTACAGAGAATCAGCGAATTGTTGCCGAAATCACCACGTCCAATTATTTTCGAACGTTTCAATCGGCTTTGGCGTTCGCCTCGGAATTCTTCTACAAACAAAAGGAGATTTTCGCGCCGATTCCGATTCGGGTAAGCATTTCAATTCAACTAATGCGCCTTTAAATTTCATCGCAAACGAGTTTCGATGTGTTTCAGGTTTCGAATTACTCGTTCCAATGTCTCGACGCGTTCTGCGATTGTCCGATCGGCAAGAAGATGCGTCTTCAATATGAGAAGGAGCATCTCGAAGAGTTTCTGAGTCGAGCGTCGCCCGAAATTAAGCGACGCGTTGATGAGATTCTCGCGAATCATGAAAAATATAAGTGAGTCGGAGATTCTTTTTGGCTCTTAGCCGAAAATTGAGAATTTTGGAATTGAATTAGATTAATGAGAAGCACCAAGAAAATTGAAAAATGCTCATTTTTGACGATTTTTTGCGTCTGAAAATTTTATTTGATGCCGATTTTCATGAAAATTTCAAATTTTTCCACTATTTGTCAGAATTGAAATTGCGTTTTTTTTTTTCAAATTTTTTGAATTGAAAAAAATTATTGGAATATCGATTTTAAGCAATTTGAAATTGCGAAAAGAATTTGAAAGTTTTCAGATTCGCGAAAGATCCGTTCCAGTTAATCGACATCAGTTTGGGACACTATATTTGTCGTAGAAAAACGCTGCCGTGTTTCGAGGAGAAATGCATTACCTATGAATTTTTGAATCAGGTAATCTCGTTGGATTCAAATGTTATTAAGAATTTGTAAAAAGAAAATTCCATCTGCGGACAAAATGAAGGAGAATTATGAGATGAAATTTTGAATTTTTGTGAGAAACAAGTTTTTGGATAAAAAAAAGAGAAGACAATTTCTGAACTCGATTATTGTCCGCAGATGTTTTTGACAAAATTTTTTGTCTTTCCAAAATCACGGAAAATTTTTGATTTTCGATTGTTTTAACCAAATTTTGCTCATGTTTTAAACGAAAAAATGACATAAAGAAAATCGCGAAACGAAATTCGATGATAATTTCTTTTTTCGCTGTTGAACTTTGAAAATTATGCAAATGCGCCTTTAAATCACTACAATAATCATTGCTTCAAAATCTCATGCATTTATTTTTGTTTTAAATTTCAAGAAAAATTGCAGATTGTGAACATTTCGACGATTCGCGGTGCTCGAATGTTCGATGAAACGATCGGAATCGCGCGACGCCTTCAAATTCTCGAATCCTATCCGATTCTCACTTATTTGACGATGGCGATCGAGAGGATTCGCAAATTTCCGCACACAAATTATATTCGCGTGAGAATTTTTTGTTTTGTTTTTTTTTTTTTTAGCGAATTTGCAAGCCTTTCTTTGATTTTCAGGTTTTTTCGGCTCACGACGCGGTTGTTGGGCCGATTCTTCGAACTCTCGGAATTCGATTCATCGATCCGCCGCATTACACGGCTCGAGTCGTTTTTGAGGTAATTTTCGCCCATTTTGAGAAATTCAATAAAAAATTAGCCAAAAAAATGATGAAAATTTCAATTATTGCTATATTAATAATTAAATTTCTCATTCTTTTCGGCAAGTTTAAAAGAAAAAATTTTTAAAAGATTTTTTTTCAAATTGAAAGGACTTTCATTTGTGTCCCCAAAAGATTTAGAAAGAAAAATTTTACGCTAAAAAGAAAAGCCAAAAAATATTGACGATTTAAGAAAAATTTGCATTTAAAATAGCCAGTCCTAATAGTTTTTTTTTGGATTTTGAAAACAAAAATCGAGGACCATAATTGCAGATTTACGAGCATTCGGACGAAGGTGTCTTCATTCGGGTACTTTATAATGGAAAAAATCGAAGCGATGAAGTGCGATTTTGTAAGGTTGGTCGCACATTTTTCGACGCTTTGTTGGAATTTGCGATTTCAGAACGATGACCTGAAATTTGGCATGTGTCGGGCGTCGGCGTTCGAGCGTTTCGTCGAATCGGGAATATTCGAGTTGGCCAAAGTGCGGGATTTTCAAGAGATTTGCAAATTGTGATAATTTTTGCGCCTTTTTCGTTTTGTTCGTCTTATGGGTTCTCCAATTTATTTAATACATGTGATTTCCGTTTTATTCGGGGCTTCTCTTTTCTTTTTTTGGTTTCGTCGCAATTGTTGAAACAATGAAATATCTGCAAAAAAAAATGTGAGGATTGGTGTAATTTTTTGCGATTTTTAGATGCAATATCGTGAACAGGGTGAGTTTGAAAGGTTTATTGTGGAAAATGTGAGGTTTGTTAATTGATTGGCCCATTAATTCGAATTGTTGGCAAATTTTTATGAGATGGTCGCGTTAATTGATTTCAATTTTGCTCGCCATTTTTAATTTGAGACAGTTTTGTCGACGAAAATGGAAGAGTTGCCAATATTTTACTTTTTAAGGTGGGAATTTGGGAGAAAAAAAAATATTTAAAACAATAAATAAAAATTTTGAGTACTGTAGTTTCATTTGTCTGCATTTGTGCGTTGCGTGTTTGCACACAACTTTGAATTTTTGGCCATAAATTTCAATTTTCTTTCCGTTGACTGGTGAAATTGAAAAAAACTGTTCAATTGCTTGTTATCTCGCGAAACCAATCTCTTTCATTCTCAAACGTCCCTCGTCCAATAGTTTTCTTAGCGAAAAAATCTCAAAATGGAGTGGGGGTAATTTTTTCTCGATTTTTACAATTTTTTTTTTTCAAAGCGAGTTTCGTTTTTCAGCGATGTTCCGCAGAAGATCACCACCAGAAGATTGATATTAGTAAGGATTTTTTTTTTCAAATCGAAATTGCAAAATTTTCCAATAAATTGCAGTGTATTGCGCTAATCGTTGTGGTCATTCTGGTGCCGATTATTCTAATTGCGATTCTCGCCAGAGAAGTGCCGAAAGATGATGGCACGCGACGCGAATTCGTTTTGGATCAATGCCAATTCTACGAGAAGCCGCTTAGCGGCGATGAAGGCGCGAAAAAGAATTTGACGCTTCGCGGCGTTTTTATGATTTTTCGACACGGAAAAAAGTTGGGCGGGATGGTTTTTTTTTGGGTTAACAAAGTCGGAGATTTTCTCAGAATTCTACCCGTGAAAAATCTCGAATGTAATTCCCTTCGAAATAAGCGCGAAGTGCGAGAATTTGAAAAATTCAAGAAGCTTCGAAATGATTTTGAAACGTCGGGAATTTTCCAAATCGGCGCGGAACTCGAAAAATGGAAGAATGAAAGGGAAAAGTGAGGTTTTTATTTGCTCTTTTTTTTTGTAGACGATAATATAAGCGGTTTTGTAGATCAAATTGTACACAAGGCTTTCTCGCCAAGGAAGGTGTCATCCAACATCTCAAATTGGGACGATTCATGGCAAAAGCCTACTCAAACTGTATTTGTTTTCTTTTCTTCTCGAGACCCGTCGATTTCAGTTTTCGAATCGGCAAAATCGCCGAAAATCAGCGCGCGAACATCGAATCTCGAGCGAACTTTCACGTCAGCCGAAGCGTTTCTCGCCGGATTGCTGGAAAACCGGCAACTCAACGCGTCGATTGATATAAAGGTAGCGAGAATTGTTGACGATCGATAAGCGAATCGATAGTTTTTTTTTGGTAGGCCTCGAACGACTCGAATTTGTGCGCCGACGAATTTTGTCGATGTCGAAATTTCACCGAGATCATGCACAAACCATTTCGCGAAATGTACGAGATGTTCGAGAGGAAGCCCGTCGAACGATTGAAATCGGCGATTTCGGCATTGGAATTGAGCCATCCCGAAATTGGGTAGATATTTTGTGTTTTTTGAGTACTGTAGTTTGGCTGTGTCCGCATTTTTGCGTCAATTTTGCTCTCTATTCGAATTCAGACGCGTGGGAACGCCGTTCAACTATATCGACAAAGCGATATCGGGATTCGTTTGCCATCCGCAATGCGATTTGCCGATTTGTCGCGATTATTCGACGCTCTATGAGGTTCTACTAACCGCCGAAATTGTCATTTCCATCATTCAATTGCTAGATGTATGAATATGTTGCGGAATTGTGGAAATCGAATATCAAAAACGACGAGGGAATCACGCGGAGATTCATCGCAATGGCTGCGTATCCGTTTTTCACATACGTCCTCGACGGAATGCAGAATTTGGGAGATGAGCGAGTCTTTAAGGTAATTCTATGGGCCCAACAACGGTTTTTTTTTTCGATTTTCTCTAGAATATTCAAATTTCGCGCTTTTCTATTTGACAAGACGCTTTTTTTCAGATTTTCTCCAATCACGACATTTTCATCGGCGCTCAATTGTTCCTTCTCGGCATCGAGCACAACGAGCCGGTGCCCTACACGTCGCGTTTGGTTTTTGAGGTGGTTTTCCTGAATTCGGGAATTTCGAAATGAGAATTGTAGGCTTTTGAGCACCCGAGCGGCTCAATGTTTCGTGTTTTGTTCAACGGAAAAGATTTCACGAATAAAATTGGATTCTGCAAGGTGATTTTGGTTTAATGAAAAGAAAATAAATTTTTAAAACCAAAAATTGAATTTCACCAGTATAGCATAGGTTTCAAAGAATTTATAAAAACAACCCGGGTCTCATAAACATGAGTGGCTTTTTGTTGAAAATAAGCAAATGAGTGCACTTTTTCGGAATTACCGTGTCTTTTTCGAATTTTTATTAAAGTTTTTGGTGTAGAACCAATTTTTTCTCGAAATTCGACGTATTTGAACGGTATATAAGCATATCAAATTCCCAAAATTTTCAATTTTCCAACTGGGCCCTTATAAAGTAGAATTTTGTATCAAAACTCGAGATATATGTCGAACTCGCCGCTATTTTTTTTTACTATTTTTTACAGATCCATTAAAATTCAAACTCGCCAAAATTGATTATTTAGTCGGCGTCCGGCGACTGCTGTCAAATTTTATGGGAAAAAAATTCCAAAAAAAAAAAAACACGAAAATCAATGACTGTCGAATATATCGAATTTCAATAGCATTTTCAAAAAAAAAAGACGCAAAATATACTTTTTTTTAGATTGATTGATTGATTATTAATGTTTTTCGGAAATTTTTTCGAAAATCCTCTCCTTTTTGATGTTTCCTTTTTGAAATATGACATAGTTGACGTCCGGCGACCGCTGTATGCGGGTAGATTTACGAGGATGCGTCTTTCTCTTGGTCTCGCACGGACTAACAGGGTATTTCAAATTTTTTAATCGAATGACGTTGGAAATTTAAGGAAATGTGAAACTCATCAAGTTCTCGTGAAAACAGTAAAATAAACGTTCAAACGTGGCGAGACCTTTTCAAGGCGCGTGCGCGTAAATCTACCCGCGTACAGCGCTCACCGTGACGCCGACTACAATATATAGTGAAAGAAATATGCCCGTCATATCCACTCGCCAATATGCAAATTTCAGGTGCTCATTGATGGTTTGTGCAAAGTCGACGATTTTCGCGACTACATGAATCGCGAGTTTTTCGCATTCGCCGGTTTTAAGACGATGAGCGATGTTTGCAATTTGAGGAAATAAAATTTTTGATAATCTTCCATTTGTTAATAATCTTCATCACTTTTCGGTTTTTACCGTTAATTTCTATTTTTTTTTCCACAAAAAATGCTCTAAAATAATAATGTTTGAAGGAATTATTAATGAATGATGATCGGAAGCCTTCATCGTCGTTGAGAAGTAGGTTGCCTCGAAAATTTTCGAATAATTTGCTTTAGGACCCTCGTCGGAATCGAGCAACTCCGACGATGAGCGCGGAATGATGGAGCATATATTGAGGCATGGATCGCCGCCGGACATGGATACGGTAATTATTGGTAAGAATTGGTCCCGAAGCGAAAAATGACAAGTACACTCATTTCTTTTTCTCAGAAGACTCGAATGGGATTCCGATCAATTTGAGCCAATCGAAACCGCAGGCGTCGTCGTCGTCGTCGTCGGAAAATTGGATAACGAAATTGCGAAGGTTGGGGTTTTTGGGAGTTTTTTGCCGCCAAAAATGCGACTGAAAAAAGAAATTCATTCTGAAAATGCTCGCAAATTTACAGCGCCAGCGCTTCTGTGATGGGCTCGATTCGGCCGTCGTCATCATCGTCGCACGATGAGCACAAAAAGAAGCCGCAGCAGCATCAGCACTGGAAGGCGAAAGTCTGGTCGACGTGGAACAATCTGAAGTATTCGAGCACGTGGATGGCGGACCGAAGCGACGAGTACACCGGCAACACGATCGTCTTTCTCCTCGGCCGCTGCTATTTTCCGAATCGCGCCGTCGAGCAGTGCGGATTCGACGAGTTTTGCGCCGATTACAACTCGCGCATCTGGATCACGTATCGCACCAATTTTCCGCCGCTTCTCGACACGCCATCGACGACCGACTGCGGTTGGGGATGTATGATACGAACGACGCAGATGATGTTGGCGCAGGCGATTCTTGTCAAACGACTCGGACGAGGTATTTGAGGCTGAGTCGCGTATATGCCAGCGAAAACTAGTTCGCAGTGATTCTGACGTTCGCGGGATCACATTTGTGCGCTTTTGGTAAATTTTACGAAAACGTGTCAAAAAGGTGGGGTCCGAATTTGAAATTTTTTGAGAAATGGTCCTACCGAAGTGTCGGGGAAAAATGTTAAAAAGGGTCCTATTTCAAAAATATGAATTTCGGTCCTCCTAGGAATCCAATATTTTGTCAATAGTGTTAAAGGGGGGGGGGTCCTAGTGTTTCGAAATTGACGCTTTTGAAACAGGACTCCTTTAACACTTAATTGGTTTTTCGGATTACGGTAGTCAGCGAAATGTCAGAAAATATTTAGATTCTTTTTTTTGGGAAATGCTATTTCTTTTTATTTTAGACTGGAGGTACACGAAACGGAAACGATCGTGCGTTCAAGGTATATCGACGAGTCAGCTGGAACTGAATGAGACGAAGCGGCAAGAGCTCGCGATTCTCAAACTATTTGAGGTAAATTGATGAGGAAGTGCGAAAATGCGAAAATTTTGTCGATTTTTTAAAGTTCAAATTGACCCGTTAAAAATATTCAAAACTACCGTATGTGTACATTAAAGGCGCATGCCAAAAATTGTTGATTTCGCGACGAAATACTGGAGGCAGCCAATCGCGCCGAGACCTCTTCAACAATTCTTTTTCGCCTTTTAAAGTCATTTGAAAAAAAAACGAAATTCAATTTCAAAATTACTGTAATGTCGAATTTTGGTGAAAAATGTTGTTCCGGAAAAAAATTAACGATTTGACTGCGGATCAGACATACCTAAACCAACCGTATATGTACAACATTAAAGGCGCATGCCAAAAATTTGTCAATTTCGTGCCAAGAATGAAAACTGTTGGATTTATTCATGGAAGAGAAAAAATGACACATTTTTCGAATGCAGGAATAGAAAAATGCACAAATTTAATGGAATTTTCGATATTTTTTGAATTTGTTAAATCTGCGCCGGGGAATTGCAAAAAAACGGAAAACTGTATTTGATGCCAAAATTTGAATTTTTGAAAATTCGATTGACATCACTTGGGTTTTTTTCTTCTGCAGGACAACAACTCGGCGCCTCTCGGAATTCATCGGTTCGTTTCGATTGCGCAAAGAGAAAAAGGCGACAAAGCGATCGGATCGTGGTATTCGCCGAGTGAAGCTGTACATATAATGAAGTAATTTGTCCTTTTTTTATTTTGATTTTGATGATCCTAATGTGAAATGGCGAAATGGTTTTCAAACGATTCGAAAATTGTCAATTGAGAAGCGAATTTTCTGATTTTGAGAAAAAAAAGCCACGAAAACTTCATAGAATCAAAAGTTTCAAGTTTTTTAATGAGAAAAAACGAGAAATTTGGTGAAGGATGCCGGTTTTTCTGAAATATCGTTCTGAAAACCCAAAAAAAATGAAATGAATTTTTTTTTGGGGGTTTCTAGCCACAATTGAGTGCGCGACGAGACCCGACGCACAAATTCAAATGGAGATTTTCATTTTAAAAAATTTTACAATTAAAATATGGGTTTTAAAGATTTTTTTTTAAAGAGATTTCCCAAAATGATCATGTTATTTCGCTGCAACTGGAAAAACTCGAAAAAAAATTTTTTTTGATCCTTTAAGTGCCTAAAATATGCATTCATTCGTGGCGAGACCATTTGGGGGAAATGTTTGACATCGAATTGCGCTTCAAGAATCAATCGAATTGCAGAAAATGCATCAACGAGTCGTCGTCGGCGCTTCTCGGCAACATCGCAATGGTTTTGGCGATCGACGGCAAAATTCACATTCGCGATATTGAGATCGAAACGCGAAACTGGTCGAAACACTTGATATTGGTTGTCGTCGCGAGACTCGGCGCCAGCGAAATCAATCCGGTCGGTCGCATTTTGTTTCGTTTTTTTTCACTGCGGAAAATTGGCTAAATGCCAGTGGTCTTGACGCATAATTCAAAGTGTAGATTTACGGGATCAAAGTACATATAGGGATAGTTTCGAGACCTGTTTTAAATTTTTTGGTGTTTAGCCGCAATCACGCGAAGGTCGACGACAAAAATTTTAATTGAAAAAAATTGCGCATTTTTAATTACTTGATGATTTCCAACCATTAAACTCCATGAAAAGCTCGGCTGCCTGAATTTGGTAGATCAGGCGCGTTGCGGTTCGCGAGCGGTCGCGTCGTTTTTTTTTCTTGATTGCTTCAATTTGACCGAAATTAGCTCGAAGCTGGTGAAATACGAAAAATGTACCAATTCGCTGTGAAAAAAAAAGAGAAAAGCAGGCACAATTAATTTTTGACACTGTTTTTTTGTGGAAGCTCGAAAATTTCAGGTCTACGTGTCGCATCTGAAGTACATTTTCTCGATGGAACGCTCGCTGGGAGTCACCGGAGGCAAACCGAATCGATCGTGTTGGTTTATCGGATGCTATGATGATGTAAACGCTCACGATAATAATGGTCCCTAATTGTGTGTCGCATTTTTTTTTGTTTCCTACAGCACGTCATCTATTTGGATCCGCACGTTGCTCATGAATACGCGCCGATCGACGTCGATGGTCCCGTCGTCGATGGTGAAACGAGCGGCGGAAATAAAAGGGCGAAAAATCCGGAAAAATCGTATCATTGTCAGCTGTTGTCGAAAATGCACTTTTTGGACATGGATCCGAGTTGCGCGGTAAGCTCGAACTCGCCGATTCGCATCTCATTTGATCTCATTTTCTTTTTTCCAGATTTGCTTCAGTTTTGAGACGAGGGAGCAATTCGATCGCGACATGAAAGAAATGAATCTGGTAGGAATTGATTTTATTTTGTTCGGCTTCCCCAATACGCCAAAATTTGATTGTTGAAGAAATTACGCTCGAAAAATGAGAACTGCGAAATTTGTGCGATTTAGGCTTGTCGAATCCGGAAGGCGTTGTAGAATTTGTCAAAAATTGTAGTAGGCGTCCGGCGACTGTTGTAAATTTACGCGCACGCGCCTTGAAAAGGTCTCGCCACGTTTGAACGCTTATTTTGCTGTTTTCACGAGAACTTGATGAGTTTCACATTTTCTTAAATTTCCAACGTCATTCGATTAAAAAATTTGAAATACCCTGTTAGTCCGTGCGAGACCAAGAGAAAGACGCATCCTCGTAAATCTACCCGCGTACAGCGGTCGCTGGACGTCGACTATGTCATATTTCAAAAATAAATACATCAAAAACGAAAAAAATTTTGAATTCTTTGGGTCCCCGCCGATTTCGGCGAACAATTTTCGCAAATGTTGCTCCTGATTGAATCTATGAGGTCTTGCCACGAAAACGAAATATTTTGCAAACTCAAACCGCCTTTTGATGTTTTGTTGTTGTTGTTGTTGTTGTTTTTTTTGGCCGCTAGCTTCTATATGAATTTTTGTTTCATTTCAGCACCAATACATTGACATCGATCAAGGCGAAGAGGACGGAATGAAGCGCGTCAACGATCCGCTGTTCTGCGTCGTCTACGGCGAGCGTCGCGTCGAGACCTACGACGAAACGACGGCAACGGTCGCCGAGAAGGAGCAGGCGAATCGGCAAGGCTTCGAGCTCTTATGAATTGCAAACGCCGAATCGATTTTGTAAATAGACTCGAAAGACGGAAAAAAAAGAATGTGTAATAATGATCACTTCCGGACGGATAAATTTTTTTTAATGATTGCAATCATTTTGGTTTTTTTTCAATTTCGAAAATTGCAATTGGTTTTGTTTGCTTTTCGCAAATGACGAAGCAAATTGTTGGGTGGGAACTCGCCAGATTCGCCTGGTTACTGTAGATCTAGTGGACATAGAAATTTTGGAATGTGCCTTTAAGCTATCCTTTGTCAAGACCTGTCATTGTGTTTTTTTTTTTGACATTTTGCCAATTTTCCGCAATCGCAAAAAATGTTCAATTCGATTCAACAGCCGTCGAAAATTGAGTTGGGTCTCGCGGCGAATTTCCACGGCGAAAGACGATTTGCGATTGATTCATCATTTTGAGGTCTCGCGTGGAAAAAGGTTTGGAGCGAGTTTTTTTTTGTTTAATTCGACCATCATAATTGGCACCTTTTTTAGCTTTAAGGAACCATTTAAAATTGATCCAAAACACGAAAGATTGGATCGAAAGATGTTGGTTTGAAATCTCCAATTATGGATTTTAATAAACGAATGTTTTCAGCTCGCCAACACGATCAATTTCATTGCGATCCGCCCACTTCCTTCATATCTTTTTTAATAATGATTTCGCCGCTCGGATTGATACGATTCGTCCATTCATCATTTATTTCGTTCGTTTTTTTTGCCGACGAAACCAAGCCGGGACCCCCCCCCATTTTTCGCCACTAGATTGCCATATTTCAGAGGATCATGTTCCAACTACCGTTCATGGACCAGCTTCGCACGCTGGTCTCCTACAGCGCCATCGACGACTTTTGCGACATGCTCAGCAGTTTCGCCACCGCCTTTCTGCTCATCTTCTGCGCGGTGCTCATCTCGGCGAAGACGTACGTCGGCTCGCCGATTCAGTGCTGGCTGCCGCAGACGTACTCGTCGGCGTGGGAGGAGTACGCCGAGACGTACTGCTTCCTCAAAGACACCCACTACATTCACGACGCCGCCTCGCTCGACACCATCGACAGCGTCGAGAATCCCGACAACAACGTGACCTACTATCAATGGGCCGCCATCTATCTCACCGTCATGGCTTTGGGATTTGTGGCGCCAAAATTGGTGTGGAAAAAGGCGCAGTCGATGTATGGTGGGTGAATTCGGAATCCGTCGGCACCATTGCGAATGAGATTCTTCCAGAAATTCCGCTGTTGTACTTCTGCGAGACGGCCGCCGAGATCAAGATGAAGTCGAGCATCGAGATTGCCGAAAAGGTCCGCGAGATGGGCAACTATATGAAGAGCAAGCTGATGATTAGGGAGAAGGAGAAGAAGGCCAAGTAACTCGTCCCGTCTGCGGACAATTTTGCGGGTTTTCAGGTCTCGCCTCGCCTACACCTACATCTTCATCAAGTTGCTCTACCTTCTCAACATCATCGGCCAATTCGTGCTGCTCAGCTTCTTCCTCGGACACAATACGAATCTGCTTTGGGGATTCGACATCATGACGAATCTGCTGTTGAACGTCTCGTGGTCGGACACGGGCATCTTCCCGCGCATCACCTACTGTCATTATACGATCCGAACACCGGTTCTTCAGAGTCATGTGATTCAATGCGTGCTCGGTGTCAATGAGTTCAACGAGAAGATCTTCACATTCATTTGGTATTGAGTTGAATCGTCTCACAACCCGAATGAGAATTCAGGATGTGGGTGATCATGGTCGGAATAGCCACCGTCATCGGAATCATCGTCGCTCAGAATCACATCAACAGTCATGGATACCTCAAGGGTCTTCTCCATTCGATCGAAACTCCCGACAAGCCGATTTTGGCAGAATTCGCTGATTACCTTGGAAAAGGTGAATCGCGCTGAAGAGGCTTCTTCAATTGATTTCTCGAATTTCCAGACGGCCTTCTGATTCTCTCGTTCGTCAAATCGCAGAGTGACATCGTCGCTTCCGAACTCGCCGTATTCATGTTCGACGCCTTCATGGAATCCGATGAGCCGCTCGTTCACAACGCGCCGGAGAAGGCTGCTATCTAATTTCAATCATTTTTGATTCGTTTTTCTTCGTGAGAAACTCAACAAAAAATTGAATGCGCAATCGACATAAATCGATTTGAAAAAAAAATGAATTTTCAGAAATTTTGCGAAATTTGGGCGTTTTTCCTAAAAATGAGACAATTAAAAAATATGGACCAAAATGAATGATTTTTCTAAATCAAATCGTGAGACAGCTTATATTTATGAGTGATTTTCGCAAATCGAATGCACAATTTGGAAAAGCTTCCTTGATTTTTAATGGAAAATCGCGGAAAATTGGCTGATTCGCAAATTTTGCTGGTGGCATGCGTTGAGTCGATCTGAAATTGAAAATTTTGACCAAAAGGAGCATTTTTTAAACGTGTAATAAATGCTAAAAATGAATAGGAAGTATTCTAAAAAAAACATAAATGAAAAATATTTTCTCAAAGAGGGAAATTTGAGATTTTGGGAACCAGGAGAACAATCGTGTAAATTTCTGGCTGTTATAAATTTAGAATTATACTTTTATTCACTCTAAAGCAATAAGAAAGAAAGATTTTCGCAAAAAATGAGAAAATTGCAAGAAAATCCGCTCAAAAATGAACAAAAAATTCAAGTTGAGAAAAAAAAATACAGTAACCATTTTCAAGGCGCATGCGGAATTTTGAAAAACAATTTCAAGCCTAAAATGTAAATTTTTATATGATCATAACTATCTTCAAAATGATCCAATTCTTAAAATGAAAACACTAAAATTCTTAGAAAATTATGGAGAATTTATGTACGAAATTTGGAAAGAATTGGCGAGATCGATGAAAATACTTTTTTTTGGGGTTGACCTCCGTCGACCTCGAAACCGAAATTTTCAAAATGCCACCAAACTAACTGAAATTTTCTTTGAAGGTAGCTAAATGCATTAGAATCGGGCCTATGAAGTTTTTAACGATTGAGCAAAAATTGGGCAAAGAACAGAAAATGTTAAAGCGAGCCGTATTTGGATTGGCATTTGATTCAAATGAAAAAAAATTAGGATCCCTTTCCTGAATAATATTGATATTTGAAAAACAAGAAGCGATTGATGAGTAATTATTAGAACATTGCTTGGCTTTTTTCTAGTATGACTCATTTTTCGATCCTGACCGACTGTAATCGAATCGATGATTCCAATGAGTCATGTTGAAAACGATCCTGCAAAGAATCTAATCAATTTCTCGTATATTATTTGAAAATGGTAAATTATTAAGAATGTTTATCGCAAAAATTGAGAAAATTGCAAGAAAATCAGCTCAAAAATGAAAAATTGATAAATCCATAAAAAAGTTACCGTAACCAATTTCAAGGCGCATGTGAAATTTGAAAAACAATTTCACGCCTAAAATTTTCAAATATTTAAAATGATCATAACTCGCTTCAAAATGGTCCAATTCTTAAAATCAAAACACTAAATTTTTAGAAAATTATGGAGAATTTTACATTACGTTTCAGAGAATATATACGTAATCGGAAATTTAAAGGCTCATCCACCTTTTTCGGCTTCAATTCATCCCTTTAAAGGCTCATTCTGTTTCCAATAGTCATTGTTTTTTTTTTCAAATAAATCAAAAAACATTCTAGAAATCAATTCTCTGGACTCTCCTCGATTTCCCCTGTGCCTCGACTCCGCCTATTTCTTGTACGACTCCGCCCCTTTGTAACACTCTTGCTCATTCCACTCGCTTCATTTTCTTCATTTTCCACTTCTCGCAAACCCTAGTAGGTCTCGCAGCGAATTTTAAAGGCGCATTCTATTCCACCAAGCTCTGATAGTAGACCTCCCAAGAACTCGCTTCAAATGACTCATACGATTTCTGTTTAAAGGCGCACAGTTTCAGCGCGAGCCGAATGTTCCAGCTGCCGTTCGTTGATCAACTGCGTTCGGCGGTCTCCTACAGCGCCATCGACGACTTCTCCGACGTGCTCAGCTGTTTCGCCACCGCCTTTCTGCTCATCTTCTTCGCCGTGTTCATCTCGGCGAAGACGTACGTCGGCTCGCCGATCCAGTGCTGGTTTCCGAGGACGTACGCGAAAGACTGGCAAGAGTACGCCGAGACGTACTGCTTCATCAAGAACACCCACCATGTTGGCGACGCCGCCCAAATCGACACCATCGACAGCGTCAAGGGTGCCGACAACAACGTGACCTACTATCAATGGGCCGCCATCTATCTCACCGTCATGGCTTTGGGATTTGTGGCGCCGAAATTGGTGTGGAAAAAGGCGCAGTCGATGTATGGTGGGTGAATTCGGAATCCGTCGGCACCATTGCGATGAGATTCTTCCAGAAATTCCGCTGTTGTACTTCTGCGAGACGGCCGCCGAGATCAAGATGAAGTCGAGCATCGAGATTGCCGAAAAGGTCCGCGAGATGGGCAACTATATGAAGAGCAAGCTGACGAATTGCGACAGGGAGATGAAGACCAAGTAACTCTTTCCATCTGCGGACCATCATGCGGGTTTCAGGTCCCATCTGGCAACCATCTACGTCGTCATCAAGTTGCTCTACCTTCTCAACATCATCGTCCAGTTTGTCGTGCTCAGCTTCTTCCTCGGACACAACGCGAATCTGTTTTGGGGCATCGACATCATGACGAATCTCGTGGGCAACGTCACCTGGTCGGACACGGGCATCTTCCCGCGAGTCACCTTCTGCCACTTCACCATCCGCACTCCGATCATTCAGCATCACGTCGTCCAGTGTGTGCTCGCCGTCAACGAGTTCAACGAGAAGATCTTCGCGTTCCTCTGGTATCGATTGTCCGCAGATGACAAAGCATAATCGGATTTCAGGGTGTGGCTCATTCTCGTCGGAATCGCTACTCTCATCGGAATCATCATTGCTCACGATCACATCAACAGTCATCGATACCTCAAGGGTCTTCTGCATTCGATCGAGACTCCAGATGAGAAGACGTTGGCCAGATTCGCCAAATATCTCGGAAAAGGTGCATCGCGCTGAAGAGGCTTCTTCAATTGATTTCTCGAATTTCCAGACGGCCTTCTGATTCTCTCGTTCGTCAAATCGCAGAGTGACATCGTCGCTTCCGAACTCGCCGTCTTCATGTTCGACGCCTTCAAGAAGACTGGAATGAAGGCCAATGGCATTCTTATTCATAAGACCATTGCAACCGTCTAATTTCAATTGTCTCAAAATGTTTTTTTTTTTTCAATTTTTCATTGTGAAAAAATCCCCCCAAAAATATGTTTAATCGACATAAATCGATTCCAAAAAAATCAATTAATTTCTGAATTGTTGAAAATCTTCGATGAAATTCATTTCGTATTCTTATTTAATCTCATATTAACGTGTAGTTCAATCCTCAAAATCCTTTCGAATACCATTTTCGGTAAAAAAAAAGATTTGATTATTTTGGCAATTTGTTCAAACTCTCAAAATTCTTTTTTTATGCATATTTTCATCACAGCCAATAATTATACACATGTGTTTGAAGAAAAATTGGCGGAAAAATCGTGAAAGTTTCAAAAGAATTGGTTTCAAAAAACTTCGGCAAAAAATAAATTACAGTAACCAATTTCAATTCGCATGCGAAAAATTGAAAAACAATTTCACGCCTAAAAGTCAAATATTTGAAAATGATTGTAACTCGCTTCAAAATGGTCCGATTGTTAAAATCAAAACACTGAAATTTAAATTTGGAAAGCAGAAAATTTAATTTCTAAAATATTTCTTGTAGTTTCCCCAAAACACACCTTTGAAAATAAATTCACAGAAATTCAATCTTTTATTTGAATTCAAATTCGCGTCGCTTATTATTTTCAAAAGAAATGTCTAGCGTTGGATTGCGCAATTGTTTAAAGGGGGAGACAGACAGACAGACGGCTCGAATGCGGCCGATATCGGGCATTCGAAAACAGCAATCAACCATCTGGTGCTGCCGACAACTCGCGGCTTCTCGCTCTTATCAATCCGTTTTGAAATTCGAGGAGATCTCTTTTGGGTCTCGCCGCGAAAACCAAATCGCCGCTGCGAACACGTCCGGTTTTTTCGATTTCCATTTCAAATCGGCTCTCAATTTGGAAAAAACTCTTCCAAAATCATATAGATTCTGAGAAAACCGAGCTTTTCCTTTTTTTTTACAAGTCACCAATTATTTCTGGTCCCCAGAATTCCCCAAAAAAGTGCCATCATTCCCTTCTCAGTCTTCGAAAATCGCAAAAATCAAAAAATCTCCTCAAAATTGTCGCAATTCGATAGGAAAAATTTCTCAAATTTGGAGCAAACATTTAAATTCAATTTTTGAACTATTGTTACCGTATCCAATGATAGGAATAACTGAAAACAATTCAATATCACTCTCCGCCCACTGGGCCACGCCCCCTTCAACAGGGCACATTTGCGCCCGCAATTATGCCACAATATCCATCTCGCCATTTCACCATTTTTTTTTCGTTTAAAGGCGCATACTCGATTCTCGACCGCCGCGAAGCATGTTCCAACTTCCATTTATGGACGAGCTCCGCTCGCTGGTGGCGTCTAGTGCCATCGACGACGCGACCGATCGATTGAACAGCTTCGCCACCGCCTTTCTGCTCATCTTCTTCGCCGTGTTCATCTCGGCCAAAACGTACGTCGGCGAGCCGATTCAGTGCTGGTTTCCGTCGCAATTCGAGCACGATTGGAAAGAGTACTCGGAGACGTTGTGCTTCGTGCAGAAGACGCACTTCATTCGGGACACGAGTCCGCTCAACAATCTCATTCATGTCGAGAATCCCGACAATCACGTCACCTACTATCAATGGTCCGCAATTTTTCTCACGCTGATGTCTCTCGGATTCATTGCGCCCAAGTTGATCTGGAAAAAGGCGCAATCCAAATTTGGTAAGTTGTCCGAATCGATTCAACGAATCCATGAGATTATTCTAGATATTCCGCTTTTGTACTTCTGCGAGACGGCCGCCGAGATCAAGATGAAGTCGAGCATCGAGATTGCCGAAAAGGTCCGCGAGATGGGCAACTATATGAAGAGCAAGCTGACGAATCGCGACAGGGAGATGAAGACCAAGTAACTCCTTCCATCTGCGGACCATCATACTGGTTTCAGGTCTCGTCTCGCCTACACCTACCTTGTCATCAAGTTGCTCTACGTCCTCAATATCCTCAGCCAACTCACGCTCGTCAGCTTCTTCCTCGGACACAACGCGAATCTGTTTTGGGGCATCGACATCATGACGAATCTCGTGGGCAACGTCACCTGGTCGGACACGGGCATCTTCCCGCGAATCACCTTCTGCCACTTCACCATCCGCACTCCGATCATTCAGCATCACGTCGTCCAGTGTGTGCTCGCCGTCAACGAGTTCAACGAGAAGATCTTCGCGTTCCTCTGGTATCGATTGTCCGCAGATGACAAAGCATAATCGGATTTCAGGGTGTGGCTCATCCTCGTCGGAATCGCTACTCTCATCGGAATGGTCATTGTGCTTCTACGTCTCTTGAACTATGGATTCATCAACGATCTTCTTCTCGATACTCCCAAGAAGGAAATCGTGTCCGAATTTGCCAATTATCTCGGCAAAGGTGCATCGCGCTGAAGAGGCTTCTTCAATTGATTTCTCGAATTTCCAGACGGCCTTCTGGTTCTCTTGTTCGTCTCATCGCAGAGTGACGTCGTCGCTTCGGACCTCACCATGTTCATGTTCGACGCCTTCTTGAAATCCCATTTAGAAAAGATCGCGGAGATTGAAAAGAAGGAGAAATTGGCTATTCTCAATGTATAGTCTTGCATTCTTATTGTTATTGTTGTTTGTTGTTGTTTTTATGTTTTTTACATTTATTCAATAAAATAAATATTTAAACAAAGTAAAAGCAATTTTGGAATATATTTTCAACACTCTTCCCTTCATTTTCCAATTCGTTTATCTCTGAAAAAATGTATTTTTTAAGATTATTCGGTTTGATTTTTTCTTTTTTGACAAAGTCAAAATGTCTATTTTTAGAATATTTTCTTAAAATGAATTGATTAGGTCGAGATTTAGATAGTTAAAAATCATTTTAGACAAATTTTCTACTTGAAAATCAATTATCTAAATTTTAACGCTTATTCATATATTTTTGTTGACTGTTTCGATTATTCTTTAAAGAAATTTTAAATTTCTAAGTTTACCACGCTAAACCAAACCTTTTTCTTGCCAGAAGCATTTGAAAACATGTCTGGAATCGATTTGTTGATTGACTTATTCGACTGTTCGCATGGAATAAATGACCCCCTGAAATTTAAAAATATAAGCGAGGTCCTGATTTTATCCTTTTTTGTACTATCAAACCTAGGAAATTACATTCTCTCTATCATTCATCCGATGTTCGAAGACGTCTTCACAGAGATTTTCATCGTTTAATTGCGATTACCTGAAATAAATCGGTTTCTCAAAACTTGAGCATAATTTTCAAAACAAATGAAGTTACAATTGAAACAGAATATGCTTTTTTTCAAATCACAAAATAATATTGTGAGTAAAAAAAAAGACAAGAATTAAAAAAATAAAAATCAAATTGGGCACTGAATTTGAAAGGATTAAATGCTATTATAAAGGAAAATGGAAAATAAATTCAAATTTCCCCATCGTAAATCGACACAATTTGGCTGCGTACATTCTGCTGTGGCGAGACCTTGGCTGCCGCAACAACAATAAAGCATTGCACCAGTTCATTTTTCCTTCAATTTTCCCAGTTTTGAACCAAATTTAAATTTTTTTCGATTTTAAATTATTTGGCAACGATTTTGAGGAGATGTGCTTAAGGTAAAGTTGAAATATTATTTTAATGTTCAATTTTTATAATATTTTATCGTTTGAAACATTTTTAAAATAAAATCTCAAATTATAATTCGACATTTTTATTTTTCAGGGTTAAAACTTTGCGATGGGCGACGTCGTTACTATCAGAACGAGAAAGGTTATCACCAACAAGCTTCTTTATAGAAAGCAAATGGTATGCCATTTTTTCAATTGTTTATTCTATGAATCAAACCGGAATTCATAGATTTTCCACAATTTTTCCCAAAAATCATTAATTCATAATGTTTCAGACCGTTGAGGTGATTCACCCAGGACGCCCAACTGTCCCAAAGGCGGAACTCCGCGAAAAAATCGCGAAGCTCTACAAGACCACCCCGGATACCGTGATTCCATTCGGATTCGAATCGAAGATCGGAGGAGGAAAGTCGCGTGGATTCGCATTGATCTACGACACTGTCGATTACGCCAAGAAATTCGAGCCAAAGTTCCGACTTATCCGCGTATGTATTTTCGTTGAAAAAAAAAGAAATTTGAAACATTTTTTACCAACAGTTATGTTTAATGCTTCAAGTTATCAAGAAAACCTGATAAAAACTGGAAGTTTGTTCTATTCTTTTTCAATTTTCGAAATTTTCAGATGGGACTCGCCACCAAGGTTGAGAAGCCAGGACGCAAGCAGCGTAAGGAGAGAAAGAACAGACAAAAGAAGGTCCGTGGAACCGGAAAGGCCAAGGTCTCGGCTGGAAAGAAGTAAATCAGCATTTGTTGTTGTTTATTTCTATTGTTATTTCTACAATAAATTTGTTGAGAACCCAATTGTTTAATATGAGAGCATTAAAGAAATAAGGTGATTCATTCAACCCTACAATACTAAATGTGATCCACTGAAGACAAAACCAAGTGCGAGAAGAATTAGGCGATGACATCTCGTGGAACATGTGAGAGCTTCGATGAGATAGGACAGTGTAAGTGAGAATTCGGAGGGTCCCGCGACGAATATGAATCAATTTGAAGATATTGATCGACTTCGAGAAGAACGACGATTAACAGAGCATTCGATAAGAAGATTGGAGCATGAGAAAGGCGTATTGGAAGAGAAAATCGAAGTAAGACGAAAACGGAGAATTCTGACAGAAGCCATTTTCTAGGATTTGAAGCAAAAACGCGATGCGGTCGACGTGAAGCTTCAAAGTGAGCTCGAACGAGCCGAAAGACAAGACCGCGGTCTGAAAGAGGTGAATTATCGAGAAAATCCGAAGCAATTTGGCAATCTTCCAGGCAGAAGCCACTTATAACAAATTGATGGAATCGAAAAAATCGTTGGTTGATTTCGTGAAGAAGGAATATCAAGACACGAAGCGTTCGAGTTCGAAATAACCGAAAAATCGACAATTTTCTTGTATATTTACTCTCGACTGGTTCATTTTTCTTCGAAAATCTCACTTTCTGTACCATTATTTAAGGGTTCTCGTGTTTTCTTTATCTCAACTAAACATTTTTGCCGAAAAAACCCGTCAAATTTCAACAAAATCGACAATAAATTAAGAAGAAAGATGAGAAATCATTGTCGAAATTCGCTGCGAGCATTGCGATGGTCCGAAGAATTCGACGAGTTCCGAGATTGGTGGTCCCTTCTTCGAGCCGATCAGCGAGATCCGAATGATCGCCATCATCTTCGAATCGGATATTTTGTGGGTGCGCGCGATTTTTTGAATCGACTCGATGGTCCAGTCGTCTAAAATCGAAAATGATCCGTTCGAATCGGTTCAAAATTTACCCAAATTTCTCAAATCGTCGAGAATCTCTCGCAAATTGCCTATCGTTGTCGTTTGAGAAATCAAAACCTCGGCGGATTTCGGCTGAGTGAAGAACCAGACGAAATCGCCGCGAGTTAGAGACGACAAATTCCCAAACGTTTCCTCTTTCGTCCGCAGAAAATCGACAATCTGTTGCGATGATCAATTTTCAGCGATGATTCGCGGCGAGACCACTGCTCACCTTTCGAAGATACTCGTCATTCGGCAGCTCATCGTTCGCCAATTTCAAATCATTTTGAATTCGCGCCAAAATTCGCGGCTTCAATGTTGTCTCAAAATCAGCGCATTTGAATGCCATTCGAGCATACTTGTTGAGAACGTCGGTGTCAAGCTTAAAGGAGCATGATGGTCTCGTAAATCGACACAATGTCGGTTTTCGAGAAAAATTGTCGCCGCAAGACCTGCGCCTTGAATCTCCATTATTGAGAGGAAATGAATTTAAATGGAAAATTGTTTAAAGGGACAAGTCGGGTCTCGAGACGATAAATTCAAGAAACACGTTATTCGTAAAAATGCCAATGATTTTCAATTTTTTAAGAGGAGCACCAAAAATGAGAAAATTACCAACAAATTGCGTCGACCCAATAGGGTGTGATCAAAATCGGCAACGAGATCGGCGAGTGTGTAGAATCGATTGGCGTCGAAATCGCGAATGCCGCTTCCGTTGCGAACGAGCAAATTGAGGAGCGCGTCCGGCAGAACGCCGAGCACATCGCCGTAATAGGCGACGAACGCATCGCGATCGCGTTTCGACAACTTCTTCGCCGCCGTTCGCATTATCAACGACAAGTGGACAAATCGCGGCGGCTTCCAGTCGAACGCCCTCAATTGTTGCATTCAATTTCGCCGTTTATGGTCCCTTGATAGCCTACTTGTACAATAGATGATGTTTTCCGGTGCTGCTGAGCCATTCCATTCCGCGAATCACGTGCGTGATCTCCATTCGGCGATCATCGACCACGTTCGCCAAATGGTACGTCGGGAAGCCGTCGGATTTGAGCACGACGGCGTCGGACTCGTCGATGAGCTGCGTCACGTGGCCGAACACCTCGTCGTCGAACGCGATCGTCTGTTTGTCGAGCTTCAATCGAATCACGTGATTCTCGCCGCTCTCCGCCATTTTTTGCGACGTTTTCGCGTCGAGACTCGCACATTTTCGATCGTATTTCGGGATCTCGCCGCGACGCGACGCGTCTTTTCGGAGAAGCTCCAAACGCTGTAAAACAAAAACTTGAAAATTCCGAATTGCCCGTTTTCATCCGAAATTCAACATCAAGTTCGAGCTGTTCTCGAAAAAATCGCAATTTTCATCAAAAGTCTTTTGAAAAACGCTGTTAAAATGAAGAGAAAATCTCAAATTTTCAATTTTTGCTGAAAAATTCCAAATTTTCCCTTGCAAATTTCATTCAATTTTTATTTTTTGGCTCAACACGCTACCTGTTCTGAGCAAAAGCATCTGTAAGCGTGGCCAGAATCGATTAGCTGATTGGCAGCTTCCTTATAAAGCCCTAATCGCTTCGACTGCTCGTATGGACCAAATGGTCCGCCTGAAATGCAACTTTTATTAAAAATATTCGATTTTTAGATTTTCAAGTCTAAAAAATCGCCAACCTTCTCGCGGTCCTTCGTCTGGCTTCAGACCGTACATATCCAATGCCTCGTAAATCTACAATTGTCTTCAATTTTCCCCCCTCGCCATCGAATTTCCAACCTTTTGCTGAGCATCGCCCACAAATCTTGCTCGATCCGTGTCCTCAATTCTCAACACGAATTTCCCGTCGTGTTTTTTCGCGAATAAATAATTGAACAGCGCTGTTCGAAGACCGCCGATGTGCAAATGTCCGGTTGGCGATGGAGCGAATCGCGTTCGAACGCCGACGAACGACATCCTTCAAAATTTTCAATCATTCTCCTGCAAAATTATTCGAGAATAAAAATAAATACTTTTGGCTGGATTGATGCCTTTTGGATGCTTATTACATCATTTTTTGATATTTTTAAAAATTAATGACGAAAAATTGCATACAAATTTAAAATGTTTCGATATTATGGCATCACTGGCTTGGGTAATGTGAATGAATACCTGAAAATTAAATCTAAATCAAAAATGTTGTTAAAAAAGATTTTTTTTTTTTAATTAAAACTATTGACTTTTAAATTTAAAAAGATGCTGTTACGATTTTCCACGTAAGACCCTTTATAAATATTGCTATGCACCTTTAAAATACGACAGTACTACGTGCACACAAAATTTCAATTTTCTTTCAAAAAAACAAATTCTTAAAAAAAATCGGCAAATTCATCAATAAGACAAGTGCGCTCCAACGTGCTTACGTTCGCCCGAACGGCGGGTATTCGAAAAAAAAAGCTCAAAATATTTATTTATAACGAACAAAGGACAAAGAAAAAAACATAACCGGTTGAAATAAAAGACCACGTATTAAATCGAATGATACAGTAAAATGAAAACAGAGACAAAAATCGAGAGGTTCAAGGGTCGCATCGAACATTTTCGAGGAATTTATTGGGTGTCAGAACGCGATTCGAGCCGAGATACACAATCCAGTCGGTCTGTTGTCGCGTCAGCTCGTAAATTGCTCGCATTTCAGAATACGTGATTCCGCCTGCAATTGATTTTTATTAAAAATACACATTTTTCGATTCAGTATGTAAAAATTGACAAATTTAACGTAATTTTTTTGATTGTTGAAAAAAAAACTGAATAATTCCATTCAGTTTTCTTGAAATATTCGAAACAATTTCAAAAATTCAATGTGAAAATTGTCAGATTTTTGAGAAGCTCATCACGTTTCAGTATTACGATGACCGTAATCGATCATTCCATACGAGACCCAATGCAAATTATTGAAAAATTTGTTAATATTAGGTAAATTGTTGCAAAAAATGCAGATTTTCGGTTTTTTGGAGATAAATTCCATCAAAATTCCCCCTAAAAATCCATTTTTGGCTCAAAAAAAAAACACAAGTTTCACCGGCAATAAATAAAATCAATTTCTTTCGATTCTCGAATTTCTTCGCCATTTCGCCATTGGTGCCAAATCTCGCCGATTTCGCCATCCTTAAAAATCAATCAATTTTTCGAGACCAACAAAAAGAAAAATGAAGGTCCCACTCGTGTTTCTTGGCAATCGGCCGTCTGCCCATATAAAGAAATTGCTTCTCATCGAGTTTTTCCTCAAAAATCTCGCGAATCACATCAAAAATCATCGGCTGCCAGCGATTTGTTGCGAATTTGCCGTCGTACGTCGCCACCGACTTCTTCTTCACCCGAAATTCGCTCTTCTAAAAATTCGTCTCGTTTTTCACTTCAAACAACACACACAATCACTTTTGCTCTTTTCATCATATTCCAAATCATCGGATAGTAATAATCGCCAATTTGCGACAATCGCATGAGCGTCTCGCAGTGCTCTTCGGTTTGCGCGCCGATCGTGAGCAGGTAGATGAGAATGAGGCGAACACGCGTCGCCTCCGACAATTTCGTCGGATTCTCGATGGCGATCGGCACGAGAATCGGCGACATTCTCGACATTATTGAAATATCTCGAATTGGAGCTCCTTCTGTCGTATAGCCAACAGCCAAATCCTGAAAAAAAAAACGAAAAATTGAAAAACAAAATTCCACATTTAAATGCCAAAAATGTATGATTTTTGTTGACTTTTACGCAAAATCCAATTAATTGCACCAATTTTCATATTCCTTGCAAAACCCGCCAGAAAATGGTAAGAGATACCTGCTCTATAATGCAAATCTCGTTGAGACCTTTATTGAACTCCCTCATACAATTCTCGGCCAATTGCACGTATATTCTGAAGTCGAAAAAAACCGAATTCGCAAACAATTTTGTGAATGACTCACGAGATTTTGTCGACTTTTTTCTGCTGCATCGGCAATCGTTTGACGGTCTCGCCGAGCGCTCTCAGCGAGCACTTCATCGGCGATTTCGCGCGCGCGGTTTTTTGCGCTTCTCGCGTCTTCTCGGCGACGCGACTCAACACGCTCGCGATGTGCATGTGTTTCGTCGCGTTCCATTCGTCGTCGTCGAGCACCACCTCCTTTTTCTCGCCGCTCGCCGATGTCAGCGTGCACACCGGCGCTTCGACGCCGAGCAAATCGGCGCACATCGATTGGAACGTGACGTCGTGCAGAAGCGGTGTGAGTAGATCGAAATTGCGGTCTGGAAATGTGGGCGAATGTCGACATCTCGACGAACGTCTCACCGACAATAATCAATTGCGCGTCGGTTTCGATGCCCATTTTTGGGTTGAATTTCATGAGCTCGTCGAGCTTCTGCTCGACGCGATAGCACAATTCGGCGCTTCGTCCGAAATCTGAGCGATATCTTGAAACGATTTAACGATTACTCTCATCATCAAATTCATTATTTCGACTACCTTAATAGCGGATAGACGTCGAGATTCGCGCAGAAGCTCGCGATTCCCGAAGCGATTTCACTGATATCGCCATCAATTTCCGATTTTACGTCATCCGTGAGGAATACTTGAGATTCGAGAGGACAATAGGAGATCATGAGCTCTTTGAGAGTTCGAATTCGTTTCGAGACACAACTGAATTTCAAATGTAGGATTTCTAATTTATTTGAATTGAATACCTTTTTGAAAGGCGCCGAAACAAATCATCTGGGCAAGAGTTTAGAAAAAATAAATGAATATGCCTATATTGGCCGGTTTTTGAGGTGAAATCTAGGGATAATCGATCAATCTGAAATTGAAAAAAATAATAATATTGCGTTTCATTGGATTGGAAAAATTACAGAATCTCTGGTGGCTTTCATAATATAGATTGCATCGATATTGGGAAATGGTTCGCGGCGTTTTGAAAGGTCCTCGACGACCATCACACCTTCTGAATAGAGAAATTTAGTGGAAAACTGAATTGATTGAAAACCTTGAAAGATTTCGGTCATTGCGAAACACGAGGAAATGATTTTTGTGGCAAATGCGTCGAGAACCAAAACATTGTGGCGAGTTCCATCTTTTGTGTGGTGTAATGGCCGGAAAACGTTCTCAATAAACTCTGAAATTCATTCAATTTCAAAAAAAAACCGCTTCAATACTTACTATCCCTCAATATTTCTTTTAAACACATTAATATTGAATCTGCAAATTAACATTTAATTTTTTAAAATTCCCTGCAAATTTTTGCAATTATAAACACGAAAAAATATTTTAAATTGATCAGCATTTGAATTTTAGGAATTCTGTGTTGAAAAGGGGTGAAAACGTAAGAAATCGATAGGACAAAATTCGAAAAATTAAAATACGGTCCGCGAATTATCGTAAGGTCATTGCGGACGTGCGCAATATTTGACGGAGCGAATTTAAAATTTTTCAATTTTCAAAAAACTCCCTTGAAATTTTATTATGAACGAGTTATAGAGAACAATTTTTTTTGAAAAAAAAATTCGAATCCCAAAAATGTTTTATGATTCAATTTTGTTTATCGAAAAAATCCCTGATAGTCACATAGAAATTCTATTTCAAAAACCACATCACTCGACATTCTCCTAAAAATAATCTAGCATTTAGAACAATCATGTGCCCCTTAATTATACATTTTTTTTTAAATAATTAAAGGTTAGAAGGAATAATGTGAAGCAATAAATCTCAAAAATCGGAGATTCTTGAAAGAGCCAAAGGCATCGCGTGAAAAAATGACAATTGCTCATTCATTTCTAGAATGTTTTCGAGCAAAAGTGCAATTATTGGTCTGGTTTGCAATTTTCTTACAGTTTCTGCGAATATTGTAATTTTTTAATTTCTTTGGGTTCTCGTAAGAGATGTCGCAAAAAAAACGAGCACCTTACACAATTATATGTAATCGCTGAAAATTTATTTCGAAAGTTTTACAGTTGGAATCTGTGCCAAAATCCCGCCCGAATAAATTCAGCATACATTAAAGTACTCTAATCGGTTTAGAAAGTTCGCGTAGACGATCTAAAAATATGCGAAAGAACCAAAAATATAAGTTCCATTTCACTTTTTTGCATTTTTTGAACTACGCGCCCCTTTGGATAAAAACTGAATGGTCCCTAACTGTAATATAGATAAAAGCGGTATTGAGCCAGTGTACGACACACATATACGCATTTCGCCCGCCCACTCTTGTCAGCCCACTTGGCGCAGGCGGTAAGGCGGCTGCTTTACACAAGGTGTCACTGGATCGAGTCCTCACGCTAAAAAGTCCGTTTTGCAGTGATGTTTTTTTAACGATGTTTGGTGTTCATCCATTAAAATCACGAAACCAAGCTCCATTCTAATTAATCCCGTTTAGATCTATGTCGAAATCGCGAGCAACGAGTATTACGTTCGTCTATGGGTTGTTTATTTGGGCGCCGCTCTCGCGATGTCAATCATCTACTGTAAGTCGTGGAATGCGTGCTCATCGCCGAAAATGCGATTTTTGCAGCTCTATTGTTCGTCACATCAATTATTCGCCGAATTCGCTTAATTGATTCGCTCGGCGAAATTGATACGATGGTAGGAGAATGCATTAGTCTCGTTTCTGAATTATTCATTTTTTTCTGTCCCAGACCTACAAGGTGGCTCTCACCACGAAAAATGTCAACGAGACGCAAACGGCGATCGAATCGAACTCGAAGGAGCCAGTGAAAGAGAAAAATTGACGATTTTCGACTATTTGTGAATAAACTATCGAAATATGAAATCCCGTCAGTTGTCCGCAGCAGCGATTCCATATTGTTGATGTTTCTGAAGAGCCCTTTTCGCAAAAAGCCCCTAATGGGACATTTTCCGGACCACATCATTTTTTCTTAAAAAACTTCAAAAATCGTCTTCTTGATTATGTGGGAAGTTTTTTTTTGTCAAGTGTCTCACTTGATTTGTTATGCGCCTTTAAACGGATCTAGTCTGAGCTGGACGAACTCCTTGACAAAGCGCCCACGTCATTGTCAGGATTCTTACAGTAAGCCGAGAGCTGTTTAATTGGCTCTACCGTAATCGACATCAGACGCATAATTAACCAGGCGACGCCCAATTAGAGCCACTCCCACTGCTTCTTCATTTCTTTTTTTTCTCGCTTTTGAATCGACGCGCGATCCGACATTAAAAGCAAAACGTGTTGGAATTTCGAGAGCGACCAACGCGAATATGAATCTACATTGTCGAAGGCCACTATTCTATCTATTATTCATTTTCTCTACACACACACCCGCTCACAAAAAAATTTTTGATGAGTATATCGCGACTGATTTTTTTTTTGAGGGGGAGTGATTTGAAAAAAATTGTGTATGGATGTTTTTAAGCGCGCGGCACTTATTGGCTGACCGCGTGCGGTTACCCAACGTGCGCGCATGGCGGTGTGCAGACGTGTTTGCCTTGCGCGCTGACCCTCATTGGTTCGACCGCGGCTCGCGGTTTTTGCAGGGAGTGGGATGATATTTTAATGCCATCCACGATGTTAGTTTTTAACACGCGTCGCGATGACTGCCGACGACGGTTTTTTACGGCTTTCCCACAATCATAATCGATTCATCCGTCGCCGCTCTTCGCTGCTCTCTCATTTATCAAATTTTCTAATGTCTATTGCGTTGTTGTGGTTCGGGGCCCCCACGAAAAGCCATTTTCAATCTAAATTATTAGGCAAACTCAATTTCGCCTCTATTTTTCACATCGTCCAAATTTGTATCCCCGTATTTTGCTCATAATTTTGATCTCATCGGCGATGAATCATTTTAATTCCAAAAAAAAAAGAAAGAAATTATAGTTAATAATCTCCATTTTTAGACTATTCTGCCCTTTAATCGCCCTCGAATGTTTTTGTTTTTATCCGAGCCAAACGAAATTATTATAATTTAATTGACATTCATTGAATCGCTTGCTAAATTGTGTAAGCTCGCAGGCGTTTTTTCGTGCTCCAAGGGGCCGCTCTCAATTTCGAAACCCGCGAGTTGTCCGCAGATAGTTTTTGCAAAGTGCGATTCGCAAAAAATTCGAAGAAAATCGCTGCTCCGCAATTTTGCGTAAAATCTGGGGTGTTGGAAGAAAACAAAAGAAGTGAAAATTCGCCGATTACGGTATACATCATAGTTGACGCACAATTGCGGAATGACGTGCTCTCGTAGACGAAAATTGACAATAGCCAACTACTATAATCGTGTTAATCTTTTGTAGATTATAGACGAGACGAATATCATGTCGAGATTAATCGTCGCCTCCCCCCACCCAAATATGGAGTGCTCGCTTTAATTAGCGACACCAAAGGGCGATTTTTCATTGGCGCCAACGAGAAAATGTGGCGGCGAGAGTGGTCGACGCAATTTTCCGCCCGAATCCTTAAGCCGTCCACCAATTTCCCTCACTCGGCAATCCGCTTTTTATTGCTGCGGACAATTCGCGGGCCACCAAAAATTGTCCGTCTATATGTGTTGTTGGTCTGCTGCCGACAACTCGCCGCTCACAATTTGTCCGCAGATGGTTTCTATTAATTGATATCGAGGCACTAACGAGCGAATTCCGAGAATCTCTGTTTTTTAAGCATAGTAGATCAAAATTTTTAGACTCTATATGAAAAACACGGATTATAATTGAATCTTACAGATTTAAACATGAAATTCGTTTCAAAACCCCTCTTTTTTCATTGTCTTGACAATTTTGCCATAATATGTCCGCAGATGGCTTCTATTAATGCAAAAATGCTCGTCGAAAATTGTCCGCAGCTGCCGAATTCAAATATCCAGCCGATTTTTGATTCATTAATTATTAATCATGCGGGCGGCGACTTTCAATTTTTTTCTGAAGCACATACTATGTGATATATAATTAAGAAATTGTCGGCTAGACGACCTCCAAAAAAAACACGTCTTGGGTCCATAGGTCGTCTACAGTAACCCGAAAAAATAGCTGTCCGATATTGTAGACTCGGTTTTTTTTCGTCAATTTGCCGCGAGACCCAAATCCGCTTTCGATAAAAAACTGAACTTTCCACTTTTTTTTTTGGGAAAAAAAAATTATTGTCACCGATTTTTCGCACTGTGTGGCCAACTCGCAACAATTCGAAACTTAGAAAAATGCATCTGCGGACACCTCGCGACTTCCATTTTCACTCATCGCGTCAATTTGAAAGAAACTCGCAGCAATTCGAAATTTAGAAAAATGCATCTGCGGACATCTCGCGACTTCCATTTCCTTCCACTACTCTCATCAATCTTTGACAACTCGACTTCTAGAATAATCGTGCTGCTGCGGACAACTCGTCGGTTTCGCATCTGGCAAGATCTCGCCGCCGACAATTTCCGACCGGCGAGTCTCCAAAATAAGAAGAGAGCCGGGAGTTGGCGATTTCTGCAAACCTTCCTAATTAGGCACGCGCCGAAAATTTTTTTCGCGAAAGGAAGCGTGGTTCCGGCCCGACATTTCGATACCATACTATGGTAGTGCTCACAATCCTAATTAGACGTCCTAATAAGGAGGCGTGGTCGCGCTTTTAAAGGGGGGGGGAATCTCATTCCAACCATCTGCCCGACGTTCTACCGGGTTTCCAAAAATTTGTATGCGAATGTCAGCCGAAAAAAAAAAAACAAATGGCTCATTCTGGCGAAATCAGAAGCCACCCCCCCCGCCTCCTAATTATGGGGGTCCCTGAGTCGCGCTATGGCAACCTGCGTTTTTGGCTTGTTTCTCCTATTTTTAAATGGCTTCCTTCTTCTTCTTCTTGTTTTTTTTTGTGCGACGCCTCAATATTTGCTTCGAGCACCTTCTCATAAGGCCCTTCAAATCTAGTACGTCGTGGTTTTTTTGTTTCGCCTCCCCCCCGATATTTATAGTTGTAGGGACCACTGAAACACAACGGACCACCCCGTATTAATTGGCATAATTGTATTAGTTGTGGGAGACGTCGTCGGCAAATGTTTTCGGACCCCCCCCCTCCCATTTATGGAGAAGTGGCCTAATTTCGAATTCGCGCGCAAAATTCATTAATTGTTGCGCTTGATATGTTTTGAATGCGAAATTTGGCTAACTATACGTATAAATATGTTTTTGCAAGTTGTTTCATCTGTGAAAATATGCACGTTTTACTGTGCGCCTTTAAATTCCCAAGCTGGTGGCAATTCGCTGCGAGACCCGCTCGCCTTTAAATTCACAAGCTGGTGGCAATTCGCTGCGAGACCCGCTCGCCTTTAAATTCACAAGCTGGTGGCAATTCGCTGCGAGACCTTCCCCACCACTCCACTGGCGCTGTGCGCCTTTAAATTCCCAAGATGGTGACAATTCGTTGCAAGACCCGCTACTCCCCTGGGGCTGTGCGCCTTTAAATTCCCAAGCTATGGGCAATTCGTTGCAAGACCCGCTACTCCCCTGGGGCTGTGCGCCTTTAAATTCCCAAGCTATGGGCAATTCGTTGCAAGACCCGCTACTCCCCTGGCGCTGTGCGCCTTTAACCCAAGCTGGTGACAATTCGTTGCGAGACCCCCTGTAAGCGAACCACACGATTTTGGAAGTTGTTTGGCGCGCCTCTCTCTCTTTAAAGGGGGGGGGGTATGATCTACAATGAGTACGGTAGTCGCTGCGAGATCCGTTAGCTACAGTAATCGGACCGATGTACACACATGTATATTTATGGTCCGTAAACACGCGCACGCAAAATTGCAGACAAAATTTTTGAAAACTTAGTTTTTCGATTATTTCAAAACAAGAAAAAAATTCATTTCTTAAAATTGGAGCCAAATTTCTGTTTTTTTGATGTGCGCCTTTAAACATCCCAACTGATAGCAATTCACTGCGAGACCCCCCTTGTACGATGCGCCTTTAAGCCATCATTATTTTGGAAGTTGTTTGGTGTGTCCCTTTAAAGGGATGTCACGAGACAATTTTGATCTACATACTATGAAATTAATATTGAAAAATATAGAGTACGGTAGACGCTGTGAGACCCGTTAATTACAGTAATCGGATGCACATAATCTCGATGTTGACATTTGTATATTTATGGTCCGTAAACACGTGCGCGCAAAATTGCACACAAAAAACTCTCGTCATTGATTTTTTCAAAAATTTCATCCAAAAAATGAAAATTTTGAAAATTTACTCATTTTTTTGACTATTTCAAATGCAAAAAAAATTCATTTCGGAAATTAAATGCGGCTTAAAATTGGCGCCAAATTTCCGTTTTTGGTGTGCGCCAATCTTTTATTGCGTTTTTTTTGCGGCGAATTCGATTCTCAATTTATGGGACCACTAGGCTCTGCCCAAAAAAATTTTCATATATATATATATATGTTGGGTCGCGTCTCTACGTGTGGATTCCAAATTGAAACTATTTTCGATTTTCCACTTGGGACCCGTTTGGTTGCTCATCTTGGCTTCTGGAAAATGCCGTCATCGCTCGTTGCTCCAATTTTATCGGACCCCCTTCATCCCATCCCACACCATTTTGTCAGTTATTCGATACCTTAAATGGAGCGAGAGCTTCGCTAATTCATTTCATCTCGTCTCAAGACATTTGCTACCGTAGTCTGCCCAAAAAATGAATGAGAGAGAAGGACGAGAAAGAAAGAGAGAAAGAAAGAGAGAGAATGAGAGAGAGAGTGTAGAGAGAGAGAGAGAAGGAAAGGGAGAGAGAGAAAGAGAGTGAAGAGAGTGGAGAGAAAGAGAGAATGGTGAGAAGGAGATATATAGAGAGAAAATAGAAGAAAAGGAAGAGAGAGAGAGAGTCGAGAGAGTCGAGAGAAAGAAAGAAGGGAGAGAGAGTGAAGAGAGGGAGAGAGAGAGCAGAGAGAGAAAAGGAAAAAAAAAGAGAGAGAGAGAGAGAGAGAGAGAGAGAGAGAGAGTGAAGAGAAAGAGAGAAAAGAGCCATATTTAGATGGATTACGGTAGATCAAGTTCACCTCCCTAGATGAGAAAACAAACAACAAATGGAATTGTCTAATTGTAGATTTACGAGCCTCAGGTATAAGGCGAGTTTAAAGGCGCATAGAGACGGTGCCTTCAACATTTGCGGGAAGTCTCGCCACGACGATTGCTCTCTTCGCGGGAGCCGCCTCGAGCCTACCTACCCAAATTGGTCGGCGTGGAATTTTTTTGTTTGTTTGTTGTTTTTCGCGGCTCACCGGAAACGTGCTCCCAACTCGAAATGAGATTGTTTCGAATTAAACACATACGTTGTTGTTGCGATGGGAAAGGGGATTAGGTGCGAAAAAAAATCGAAAACGACACGCTTGCTCTTTCTTTCTTTCTTTTTTTTTTGATTGCTCTTTTATTTGCTTCGAGCTTATCCGCAAATTAGTATTGAGTTGAGCATTTTCAATAAAAATTTTTCATTTTTTTTGCAAATTTTGCGTCGAATTTGGTGTTTTTTTTTCAATTTTCTGCAATTTTGCGTCGAATATTGTGCATTTTTCAATTTTCTGTAAATTTTCGTCGAATTTGGTGCTTTTTTCAATTTTCTGCAAATTCGCATCGAATTTGGTGCTTTTTTCAATTTTCTGCAATTTTGCGTCGAATATTGTGCTTTTTTCAATTTTCTGCAAATTTTCGTCGAATTTGGTGCTTTTTTCATTTTTTCTGCAAATTATTCAATTTTCTGCAAATTTTCGTCGAATTTGGTGCTTTTTTTCAAATTTCTGCAATTTTGCGTCGAATATTGTACATTTTTCATTTTCTGCAAATTTGCGTCCAATTTGGTGATTTCTTTCAATTTTCTGCAAATTTGCGTCGAATTTTGTGATTTTTTCAATTTTCTGCAAATTTGCGTCGAATTTGGTGTTTTTTTTTTTTTCATTTTCTGCGATTTTTTGTCAATTTTGATGTTATCTTATTTCTAAAAAAAATCAAAAAAATCTCAATGGAGCGCGTTTTCGCAAATGTTTCCAAATCTGCAATTTCGCGTCGACTTCGGTGTTTTGCCCCCACTTTCTTTCAAAGAGTCCGCAATTTTGCGTCCGCAAAATGTAGCTCAAATCAAATTTCCCCGAAAAAAAAAACAAATCGTGTGTGAGGTTTCGTTGAGTTCCAAAAAAACAAAATTATCTCAAAACATCTCAAATCTGCATTATTGCGTCAAATTCGGTGTGGCACCGAAAATTCAACGGAAATAAAACAAAATGATCGCATAAAACTCCATCGGCGAATTGCCAATTCGAGATGGTCCGTTGTTTTATGTCGCGCAAATGAGAAATGCCGTCATTTCGTCTCATCTTCAGCTTCTTCGTCTTTTTTGTTAGGGACCATCCAAATCGCGTTGTTTCAGGTGGTCCTCAGCCACGCGCAATGTCGACCACCGACAATTCGCCGACGACGACGACGAGTTCCGACTACCAGGAGGAGGAGCAAGGTGAGTGTTCCTGAGTGGTCCCAACCCCCCCCCCGCCCCCCTTTAGGGTCTGCAAAACCAAACTGGTGATTAATTTCGCCGCAAGGCGAATCCAATGTATTTGCCCTTCTCGAATTATGTTTTTTTTCTCGCTGCAATTCGTTCGTCATAATCCCCCATTGCCCGAAAAGGGAAATTGAATGCTCGACGAGCTGCTGCTCATTTGTTCGAATCACACAATCAAATTTGATGGTCCCTTTATTTAAGGGGGGGGGGTCTCGGCTTTCAATCAGTTACACTTCAGAAACGGGCCAGCGCAAAAAAAAAATAGCAAAATCGAAAGAGATCTGCGCCTATTGCTATTCGACGCCAATGGACTAGAAATGAGCCATCGTGGACGTGGCAAAAAATTCTAGGCCAGCTGGCGATTTTGTGCAATTTTTTCTCAAAAAATGTCAATTTTATGCTTCGAGACCCCGATATTCGGAATCAGCGTGAAATTCTGAATCAGACGCGCTTCTAGAACATATGATAATTGTCTAGCTGACGGTGTGAATTCTAGACCATCTTCTATTTTTTTGCTTGCCATTTTTGCCAGCATTTTCCTCTTTTGCTTTTTTTTTTCATTTTCCGGAAAATGCAATTTTTTGTTGAAAATCGCCTAATTGGCAATTTTACGCTTCGAGACAGCGATATTCAGAATCAGCGTGCAATTCTGAATCAGACGAGTCTAATTTTGTCGGGGGCTTTTCAAAATATGAAAATTGTCCATTTTGGGAGAGAGAGTTGGGGGGGGGGTACTGTAGGTACAGTAACCCGGAATAGCGAATCTTGATCCAATCGCTTTAAGATTTTGGCGAATGACAAAATTCGATATGCTGAATTTTTTAAGCATGTCTTCGTTACCGTAACCCGGTTACTGTACCGGGTACGGTAGCAAATAGAATCTAATTAGAATTTGCTGGAATCTATCATTTTTTAAACCTTCTAGATCTCGTCTTGAAAAAAATGTTATTCTAGAGCACATGGCGTTCGCGAAGGGCTTCATGACAATTGTCTATCTGACGGTATGCTTGATCGGCACACCGGGCAACATTTGGATCATCTACAAGCTGTTCCGAGCCAAGTGAGTCCTCCGAATGTAGGCGTCATCGAGCATCAATCAATTCCGGCAGATTGTGGAGCACAAGCTCGGTGCAGTTGACGGTCTCGCAACGCTCGCGCATCTACATCTTCGCGCTCGCCTGCTCCGACCTCATCCTTCTGCTCACACTGCCGGCGACGTCGAGCTACAACTATTACGGCACGTGGATATTCGGCGGCTTCGCCTGCTACATGATTCGATCCATCGAGATCTTCGCCAAATTGTTCTCCGTCGTCCTTTTGACGGTGATGAGCCTCGAGCGCTATTTCATTGTGTGCACCAGGTTGGTGGTCATCTGCGGACATCCATCGAGGCCCATCAAAATCAAGGTCGAAATGATGTCACTTTTTTCGCTCTCTCTTCCTCGCAAAAAATTCTCGCTGCCTATTCAGCGAACTGGACGACGCTATCATTGGCGTCAATCTCTCTCTCTCGCTACCGTAATCCCCCCCACCCGTCGTCGTAGAATTTGTGGATTTCAAAAATTCGATCTTTGCAGACTCCGACTTGTGTATCGCGCCTGGATGTCGCTGGTCCCATTGCTGATCGGCTTCACGTTCGGCGTCGCGATTCCCACCGTCTTCCACCTCCTCTACCTTCAACACTTTCAGCTCTCGCCGGCGTTGCTTCAACTCTACGGCATCACCGATGAAGAGGTACATCAGACATTCACGCCAGCGCATTTCAGAAGTGATTCAGGAGTCCACATGGCTCTGCTTGCCAATGATGGGCGACGGTGTGTTCAACATGTTCGCCCAGTACACGTTCTTCGTCGGCTTCGTCATCCCGTTCATGATCATGACAGCGTGCTACATTCTGCTCGTCAGTCACGTCAAGAAGAAGTACAAGATTCGGCGGAGAGGTTCGTTGAATCGCCCCCCGCGCAACTGATGATGATGATGATGATGATTCAGCGCAAGCGACGACGACGCTGACGACGCACGGCAAAGAGCCGCGATACATGAGCGAGGTGCGCAAGAGCATTTGGCGAATCGCCGTCTTCCATTTCGTGTGTTGGGCGCCGTTTTGGGGCTCCACCATGCTGCCGCACTACATCTCGTTTTGGGACGAGCCGGAGCCCAATGAGACGGACCACGACGAGCGCGAATCGTTGCTGTTCGTCTATTGCCGATTGTTCGCCAATTGTCTGCCCTACATCAATGCGGCCGGTATGTCTTGACGATGACTAATCCAGCAATGATTAGGTTGACTTGAAAACCGATTCGATGGAGCGCACTTTCCCTTTAGCTAGCCCAAATCACAAGACTATAAACTCACCTGACGGGGCATTGATTGAGCTCGACGATTAGCGAGACATTCTCCGGGACCCTTCCAACAAAAAAAAAAATGCGTTTTTGAAATTTTCTGCGTTCGCAATGGCCCTCAATAATTCCAGCCCCCCCCCCAAAAAAAATTGCATCGTCAAGCTTTTGGTCATCGCGCCAAAATTATCTGATCGTCGTATTTCGTTTCGTTTCGCTTCTTCGATTCGGATTTGATTGTTGTCGGTGGGCTGGCTGATGATGCGACACGACGAGTTTCGATGGTTTCTTGGACGAAAGTGTCGTTTGCCGAGGCGAACTTCCGAGAGATCAAATGACGTCAGGCGAATTCGCGTCGACTTTGTGAACTCGCTGGTCGCGTTGTTTTCGGAGTCGGCGAACACGTCGAACAATCGCTACAGTAATCACACATGTCAATTACAACTACCGTAGGCGCGTCTCAAATCAAATCAGAAGAAGCGCGAAGGTGTGCCGCACACGTTGAGCAGAGCTGCACGGAATTCCGTCTTTCGTTTTTAGCAAATTTACGTTCTGCACATCGTAGCGAGCTTGCCGAGAGCACAATTTGAAAACTCGACTGAACTTTTGAAATATTGAAATTGTCGATGGTGACGATCCAATCGAGATATTCATCTCAGCGCCGCTCGACTAGAATGTCCCCCCAATCTAGAATATAATCTTGTATCTCGATCGTTCAAATTTGTTAACGATCAATGGCCGCTTCCCAAACACACAGTAGGAATAGTTCAACAAATCACAATCGACGTGATTTCGGCGAATACTTATTCTGTGGGTTGCGGCTCAAAAGATCGAATTCGCCTGCGACGAGAGCCCCCCAACCCCCCGGCAAACAAAAGAATGTCGAATCAAGCTTCTTCCCCAACAATCATCCCACCTACTTGTCGTAGTGATTTGCGACCTCTGCGCTCGCCGTTGAGACGGTCAAGCGGGTCTCGACGCGATTGAATGTCATGTGTCAACAGAGACAATACGCTTAGAGATTGCCTATACTCTATTCGGCCACAATTTAAAGGCGCATGTGGGAGTGTGTAGAGGTGCTGACGATTGCCTCATTCCTCAATTTGAGATTCCAGCGAAATCGAAACGCCATCTCATTAATCCCATGATTTTTGGTCACAGAATGACGTGTGTGTGAAGTGGTGGCTGCGGTAGATTAGAGTGTCGCCGATGATCGATTCCGATTCGCCCGGCGAACACCTCAACGATGATCTCGCTACCGTAACCGGCGAATCGTTGTTACCGTAACCCCGGTGGGCTTGGAGTTCTACGTTTTTTTTTCTTTGCCTCCAACACGTTTCGAAATACAGTAAGGCGCAGGAGGGCTCCCGCAACGACGCGTTTTTTTTTTGTGAAAGAAAAATCAAAAATTGTTTAAATTGCCGAAAAAAGCATTCATTTTCTTTGATTTCAATGGATGGTCTTAAAAAAAAACGTGTGCAAACAGAAAAAAAAAATACGACCCAAAAAATCATCTGGGAAAAAAGGCAAACTTAATTTTCTCGAAATTTGAATTTTTGTTTTTTTTTGCTCCCCTTCGAGGCTCCAAAAAGTCGCATCTCCATTTTCCGCGCTATGCGCCTTTAATCGATTTTTATTCGGCTCATTTCTCTTCGGGGCATCACCGACAACAACGAGTGGATTGTTTAACAAACCTACTCTGAATCAACTACAGTAATCCTATCGTCATGAAATTGAAGCTCAAAAAAGAAAAAAGTTCTTTGCAATTATTTTGCAAAACGTCTCTGGTTTCACAGCGAAAAGAGAGACTGACAAAAAAAAGAGAGAGAAACCAATGGATTTATTTACATTTCAACACCTCCTAAAAAAAAGAAACAAAAAACCCCCAACTAAATTTAGCGCGATTTTTAAGTGGATCAAACATTGCCCACCTATTATTTTATTTTTTTTTCTACAGGCAATTGGGTACTGTACGCATTGCTGAATGTCGACGTCCGCAAACACATCTACAATCAGCCGGCGGCGGCGGCGAAGAATAAGAAGAAGAAGAGATTGCGATTCCAGCCGATGACCTCATCGCTTTAAATTTTTTCCAATTATGCAATGAATTCGTTTACGGTTGTTTTTTTTTTGGTTCGCCACGAGACCAAATAATCGATGGCAATTGGACTTTGATGCGCGTCGAAATTCATTTTCTGATATTTATTTATATTTGTTGTGTTGGTGTTTGTCCATTCCACGCTCTCATATATTTATTTTTTTTTCTCCCCTCCACCGAATCAACATTTTGTCCTCAATGAACTATTTCAAGCGTCCATTTGTGTTTGACTCGTTGTTTTTTTTTTCTAAACAGGCTGCAATTTTTTTCTCCATACCATTTTTGTGAATTTTCGACACAAAAAAAATCGAGTTTCAAAAACTCTCTTTTTTTGCTTTTTAGCTTTTTTAAAAAATATATATCATATTCAAAAATTCCAGCCACTCGTTTTTGCTATTCTAATAATAATAATATTGGAAAAAAAAGTTGGAATTTTTGACGGAAAATTCAATTTCGCGCAAAAGTGAGGGTACTGTAGTAGCGGAAAGGCGCATAGGTCAAATTTGTGCGGCGGGTCTTGAAGCGATTCATTAAAATACCCAAGAAGCCGCATTGTTTCGTGTTGAAAAAATTCAACAATCGAAACCAGATTAATGTAATCGCCTCACAGTTCCGCAAGATCGGGAAATCAACGATCTCATGCGCGTTTTTGCCTCCCTGGAGACGATAGTCTATCGCAATTTTGTCGGAACCAAAAAAGAGAGAGGGAGAGAGAATGGAAAACGAAATGGAAGAGTGTATTCGCGTCGATCGCTATCTATCACCAATTTTTTTTGAGCTATTCGTCGTCTGTCTGGGTTGAACCCAAAATTTGATGAGTTACACACACATACACAAAAAAAAACGGAAACCATGTACAATGAATCAGTGATCTTTGTGATATGCCCCCCATGGTTTGGAAATAGCAAACAGATTTTGTTGGTCTTGCGATCTTTTGCGTTCCCCGAACGTCACCGAACTGGTTGTGTCAAATAAGCGTCGGAATTAAATTCCATTTTTGGTTGTTTTGGGGGGTTGGTGGTGTGCGCGCGCTATGCATATACGGACTTAGAGCACTGCACCACCAGTAGAACTCGTGGCCTTGTTGACTACGGCGCCATTTTTGCGCGAACAGTGGCGGGATCAATCCCGCCCTCCACGGCGCATCTCACCTCCCATTTTTGCAAACAATTTAAGCAACTGTTGTGTTGTTGGTGAACGTTTTGCGCGCCTCCCATTTTTCGCATTTCAGTATTTCGAGGCGGGATGGAGAATTGAGAGAGTGTTGTCGGCGATCGGTGAACTCGGGAGGGGGCGCCGCTGTCGATTAGATCTCGCCATCGAAAACCCGCCCCCCCCCCTTCCATTCTGTGTTTATCCATATAAATGTTCGACGGTCAATTTGCGAAAATTTTTGCCCTCATTTTGGCCTCGCTCATTTTTCAACGATCCATCGCCTCATTTCCATAATCATTCATTTTTTTTTGTCTATTCCTTATTTTCATTGCAGAGAAGCCTCTCGATTCCCTAATCATTCATGGACATTTGTGGTCCGATGATGGTGAAATCGTCTTTCGGACAACTGCAGACAACCTCGTCGTCGTCAGCCGCTACCATAATGCAGCCGACGTCGTTTTTTCCAAGCACCTCGGCGACGTCGATTCTCATGGAATCGGTGCTCGCCGCCCAACGACGACTCACCGATAACGGCAACGATGGTGTCGAGACGAAGATGGAGATCGCGACGCCGCGCGATTCGCCGGTGAATTGCTTCAAGGTGAGTGCACGGCGAATTTGGCAAAAACGTGCTGCCGACGCTTCGCGGGTTTTGGTAATCAACAATTTCAAAAAAAAATAAATAAAATGAATCCACTGACATATGAAATACACCATAGCAACAAAATGGATTTCGTCTGCGGACATTACGCGGGTCTCGCGGTTCGCCTACGCCGCCACCCGACAGAAAGCAAACACCTCAAGATGAATTGCATCTGCGGACACCTCGCGCGTTTCGCATTTTACCAAAACCTGCATACAGCAGGAAGCTACCACTTCAAATCGAGTTCCATCTGCGGACAATTCCACTGAAATAATATTGTAGTCTAGAATTCAATGATATTCGATCTACAGTAATTTGCACTTCACGAAAACCGTTCTCACATAAATTGACCTTTTTGCAAGAATTGCTGAGCGCAATGGTCTTTCGATTTCTATCTTTTTATCTCTCCCCACCGACAAACCAATTGATAACGCAATTTTTTGTTCACGTGAATTTTTTGAAGCGCCGACCCCCCCCCCACCAGTCCGACCAACGTGTGTATATGTTGTGTTGCAGCCGCGTTTCTCTCACTCAACACTATTCTAGGACATTCTCAGTGGCGTCTGCGTCTCCCGTCGAGTAAATAGAAGGCGAGACTCAACTTTACATATATGTTATTACGCGCAAACCTTTCCACCGAAAACCTGCATGCAACATTTTTCGTGTAATAATTCTGATGAACTCTGCTGGACTTGCACTCGCGATGCGCGACTTTTGTACACAAACATTCCGCCTTGCGCTTAGTGGACTCATGGCGCAGGCACTAAGTGCGCCCCCCTTTTGTGCATCGCGTTTTCAACTCCACCCCCCGCCTGTTAAATACATGTTTTGGTTGCGCTTTCTCTCCACACATTGCAGCGTTTGATCTTTGATTGTTGCACTTTTGATTCGTGCCTGACGAAGTCGCACACTCATTTTTTCATTTATCTTCTTTTTTTCCATCCAAAATTGTTGCTTTATTGAACGCAGTCTGTGCAAACAAGCCCCCTGTATTGATTTTTGTGCGAGTGCGTTTTTTTTCGCCAACATTCGACAGTGTATTTCGTTTAATTCTCTCCACCTCTTCCCTTATTTTTTTCAAGCCTTCAATTAATTATAGTCGTTGACATAATCATTATTAATAATATGTAGTGTTCCCCGATTGGTGAGACGATGAAGTTTAAAAAAAAAAGAAGAAGAAGAAATTGCTCGCGTTGAACTCTCGACTCGAATTTCTATGAGCCAAACACCATCAACTTTTGTCTCGCTCTCGCTGCGCCTTTAAATTGCCCATCCGTTTTCAATTCTTCACATTGTGTGCAGTTCACGGCGGCGCCAAATTGCACACCAACAAAATTAATGCAACACTCGGGAATCTCTTCAACATCGAACACATGCGCCTTGAAACTTGTTGATAATCCAAAACGCGATTATTCCACATATGATAGGGTCCGATTTGAATTGTGGCTAAGCGAAAAACCGAATTTCCATCAGATGACATCGGAGAAGCATGGCGCTCATCGAATTTCATTGTCGACGAGCCTCCCGCTGATGATCATTCAGCGATGCTGCGGACAATTTCGTGTTTGTCCAGCGATGTTTGCCACTAGGTGCCCCAACATTTTTGTTTGCGCCCTTCTACGGGCTGGTCAGACGCGATTCGAATTCTATGATCTACAGTTGTCCACCGAATGGTACTGTAGATGCACCGCTCGAATTTGGTCTCCTCGGCAATTATTTGATGTTTAAAGGCGCATTTTTGGCATTTCTGTTTAAAGAGTCGGGTCTTGTTGTTGGAAATCAAAAAATCAAGAAACCCCCCCCCCCTTCTGATCTTAATCTTATTTGTTTCCCGTCCATTCTTTTCCGCCATTGTCACACTCGCCCATTACAACCAAATGTTTCTACTACATTCACTCTCGTTTGGTTGTTGAAGTGTCTCATCGGCCGATGAAGTTTCAAGAGCAATCTTGACTTCATTCGATCGATTTTCACAGTTAAATCATTGCTACCGTACGCCTTTTCAAATTTGCGATTCTCATTTATTGATGATTGCGTTCATCTCGAAGATTCCGACAAGTTTTCCGAATAAATCAGCGTGCACCTTTAAATTTGATGCTCCTTTAAAATCCGCCGAACCATGCGCCTTTAAATTTGATGCTTGCCTAATATCTGAGATTTGTGCTCCTTGAAAATTTCGCCAACAATTCAATTCAGTCAGCATGTGCCTTTAAATTTGATGATCCTTTAAAATACGCCAATCATGTGCCTTTAAATTCGATGGTCCTTTAAAATCCACCAATCATGCGCATTTAAATTTGATGCTTGCCTAATGTCTGAGATTTGTGCTCCTTGAAAATTTCGCCAACAATCCAATTCAGTCAGCATGCGCCTTGAAATTTGATGATCCTTTAAAATACGCCAATCATGTGCCTTTAAATTCGATGGTCCTTTAAAATCCACCAATCATGCGCCTTTAAATTTGATGCTTGCCTAATGTCTGAGATTTGTGCTCCTTGAAAATTTCGCCAACAATCCAATTCAGTCAGCATGCGCCTTGAAATTTGATGATCCTTTAAAATACGCCGATCATGTGCCTTTAAATTCGATGGTCCTTTAAAATCCACCAATCATGCGCCTTTAAATTTGATGCTTGCCTAATGTCTGAGATTTGTGCTCCTTGAAAATTTCGCCAACAATCCAATTCAGTCAGCATGCGCCTTGAAATTTGATGATCCTTTAAAATACGCCGATCATGTGCCTTTAAATTCGATGGTCCTTTAAAATCCACCAATCATGCGCCTTTAAATTTGATGCTTGCCTAATGTCTGAGATTTGTGCTCCTTGAAAATTTCGCCAACAATCCAATTCAGTCAGCATGCGCCTTGAAATTTGATGATCCTTTAAAATACGCCGATCATGTGCCTTTAAATTCGATGGTCCTTTAAAATCCACCAATCATGTGCCTTTAAATTTGATGCTTGCCTAATGTCTGAGATTTGTGCTCCTTGAAAATTTCGCCAACAATCCAATTCAGTCAGCATGCGCCTTGAAATTTGATGCTCCTTTAAAATCCGCCAATCATGTGCCTTTAAATTTGATGCTCCTTTAAAATCCGCCAATCATGTGCTTTTAAATTTGATGCTCCTTTAAAATCCGCCAATCATCTGCCTTTAAATTTGATGCTCCTTTAAAATCCGCCAATCATGTGCCTTTAAATTTGATGCTCCTTTAAAATCCGCCAATCATGTGCCTTTAAATTTGATGCTTGCCTAATGTCTGAGATTTGTGCTCCTTGAAAATTTCGCCAACAATCCAATTCAGTCAGCATGTGCCTTTAAATTTGACGCTCCTTTAAAAACCATGCGGGCCCCCCAAAAATTGCATTCCGCCCTAACGTGCCTTCAACTCGCTGCGCCTTTAAACCGACCGCCTCGTCCGCCACCAATTTTCGAAGCGCAACAAAATTGAATTAAGATGAAAAACGGTTGGGAGCGAACACAATCGAACGTCTCATTCTTCCATCCGTACATGTCGTCGTCATCGGCGACGACGTCGACGCCATCGCCGACCGACACGATAGCGGCGGCGGCGATCAGCATCGTCACCTCGTCGCCGCCGTCGCCCAACTACTACCACCATCAACCACATCACCATCAACCACCGCCACCGCCAATGGTGTCGTCGTCCACGCCAACTATGGCGCCACAGCAGCAGCAGCAGCAGTGTGCCAAAAATGATCAAATGAAGGCAAATTTTGAGAGTGTTGATTACCAATTCGATTCGTCGCCGGCGTCTTGCTGGCCGATGCCGCGTCGAGTTCAGCGTTCGCCATTCGCCATTCTAATCGCCGTCGTGATTTCAGGGCGAGCGTTGCGTCGGCTGCGGCAGCTCGACGGCGATCCGCGTCCACTACGGCGCCAGCTCGTGCCACGGCTGCAAGGCCTTCTTCCGGCGATCCGTCTTCGAGGGACGCGTCTACATGTGCTCGGCGGAGAACAATTGCGACATCACGAATGGTTCGCCAATTTTTTCTTTAAAGGGGGTGGGAGGGGCGAATCTCTGGCAAACTCAAAATCCCAACCAATCGGATCCGACGCCGGATCAATCCGATCCAATGGGAAACTCTACGGATGAGATTGTATAATTGTCGAATCCGATTCGATTTTTTTTTTGGGTATTTTCGGATCCGATTGGATTTTCTTTGGATCCGATTAAATTTTTTGGATCTTATTGATTTTTTGGGTATTTTCGGATCCGATTGGATTTTTTTTTGGGTATTTTCGGATCCGATTGGATTTTTTTTGGGTATTTTTGGATCCTATTGGATTTTTTTTGGATCCGATTAATTTTTTTAGATCCAATTGATTTTTTGGATATTGTCGGATCCGATTGAATTTTTTTGGGTATTTTCGGATCCGATTGGATTTTCTTTGGGTCCGATTAATTTTTTTGGATATTTTCGGATCCGATTTGGAATCCGTGTTATTTTATTATTTTAATCGAATCGGATTCGACAAATTACCAACCGGATCCGAAGAAAATCCAATCGGATCGGAAATCGCCCAATCCAACAATTTCACAATCCTATTCTGAGAATTTCCGGATTGGTTTTTGAGAATCAGTTTTCGATTTTTCTAGTTTAAAGGCGCATCGCCATTGGCGAGCATTGTTTCAACGAAATTCCATATTTCAAAATTATGAATGACTGTAATTTAAAGGCGCATCGCCATGAAACAAATTGTAGTCTTGAACTTTGATTCTTGCGATCAATCAGTCCAATCCAGCGACTTATTTTTTTTCTGTTTGATCGACGGTGTTCGCCCGATTATTTATTTTCCGCCCACCCAACCCACTTGTCCTTTTAATGGATTCAAAGTGAGAAGAGAGGGGGGGGGGAATCATAAGAGATCAAAATACACACACGAGAAAAAGAATTTGTGTTGCAGAATCGCGGAATCGATGTCGCGCGTGTCGCCTACGGAATTGCCTCGACGGCGGCATGAATCCGAAGCACGTGCGCGAGGAGCGAAGCAAAATCGAGCGGATGCCGTCGAGCGCGAGTTGCGCGACGACGGCGGTGTCGGCGAACGGGATGCACGCGACGGTCGGCGCCGATGCGACGACGTCGTCATCGGAAGCCGAAGGCGTCGAGCGAAAACCGAGTAAGACATCAGCCCGCCATCAAAATGCAAATTCCCCCCGTTGTTTTTTTTTTCCAGTTCAAGAGCATCAACTCACATTGTTCATGTGCGCTCTGGAGAAGCAGACGGAGATGTTGACCGACGACGATGTTCGCAATAACGATTTGATGGGCGCGTGGAGTCGAGACATCACATTGAGCTTCGGATTGCACAATCCGCAAATGGTGATCAAACGATTGCCGGTAGGATATATATCAAAATTCAATTCATGTATGCTTTCGCAGCTCGTCTACACTTGCGACAAAATCATGGAAGCCAACGATCTCTACTTCTCCTGGTATCGATCGTTCGTGTTCTGCGCCGATTGGGCGATGGGCATTCCCGATTTTCGCATTCTACCGCTTCCCGATCAGACGACGTTGTTCAAGCAGAACTTCATGGCGTTCGGCTGGATCAATTTCGCCTATAAATGCTATGAGATGAACCATCAGAATATTGGCATTCCGTTGGGCAACGGCGCCTACATTCCCTACAATGATGACGAGCAGAAGAAGATGCCGGAGAGGTGAGAATGATAGCGAAGCATTGCTGCTGCGGACATGAGAGAAATGTCCGCAGATGGTGTTTGCTAAAAAATTACCAAATTCCACTTGACATTTTCAGATGGGCGACGACATATGGCGTCGTCTGCAAGAAGCTCGTCGATTTGATCGTCCGCGTCATGATTGAATTGCAAATGAGCGAAGAGGAGTACTGTCTGATCAAGACGATCTCGCTATTCCAGCTAGGTAGGCGATCAGGCCATCAATCCAAACAATCAATCAATCATTCAGATTGCTTATTGTCGCCGCACGGTGCCGCCGTGGTGAACAAGGTGCGCGATCGGCTTCTCGAGGCGCTCTCGATTCACATCGAATGCAAATTTCCGCATTTGTCGCCGCTCGAGCGATCGACGAGGGCGATGAAGTTGACGCTGATGCTTCCAAGCTTCTCGGTAGACATTTGATATTCGATCCCCCGGCTAGACGTTCCATTTTTGTGCCCCTTTCGACTCACGCCCAAATATTTGAGCAACTACCACGTGATGTTGGGTGGTAGACAAATAGAAAAGCGCCTTCTTTAAAGGCGCATCGTCTCGTTGAACCCGGAAATTCGAAAAATGAGAATGTTGATTTTTTTCCAGCATATCGGCCAAGTCGAATCGACTCTAATTCAACAGCTCACTGCTGCGGACCTTCACCAACTCAGCGGGGTCCCTATGGAGATCTGCGCGGCGCAGCAAACCCTATAATATACATAATTGTTATATATATATATTGATTTATTTATTTATTTATAATTCAACTTCCTCCTCGACGGGTTTTAATTGTTTTTCCAATTTTTGTTTTGTAAATACAATGTGAATTTTCACGTTTGTTTCTTTTTTTTTCTTCGTGAATATCTCAATTATTTTAACTATTTTCTATTATAAATTATTGTTGGTCATGCGATTTTTAATATTATTGGCGAGTTTTGGCGAAATTTTTGCTGAAATTTTATTATCGCGTCTTGATTTGAATCGATGCTATCAGGAGACGTTCGAAAACGGCCAGCTATGCAGTTTGATGACGGTAGATTTATAGCGAAATCGTGCTGCGGACAATTTCGTCGAGATTGTCCGCAGCTGAAACAATCGCGATTCTTGTCATTCTTTGACTTTGAAATTGTCCGCAGATGAGAATTATCATTTTTGTAGAGTCTTGACTTTTGCGCCGTCCATATCGGCCATAATTTGGACATGTATAAAATAAGCAATTATGGATGCACAAAATGCACATTTCGGGTAGAAATTTCGCAATTTTTTCGAGTTTTTAGCTTCTAGATGGACCATCAAAAGCTCTTATGTCGGACGTATCGCGTTCGAGACACGTTTGACACACTTTGCTGTTGCGAGTACCCGTTTTGCAATCAGCATGTTGGTCCCGACGCGAAAATCGATACCAATTTTTTTTTGGTGTTGCTCTAGATTCAAGCCGTCGCCAACTCGTCATTATACGATTACATTCCGTTGAACACCGACGCCGTTGGCACTTGTGTTGAAGGCACTTATCGATTCAATCGAATGACCGTCTGGAATTTTACCGACGATGTTCTGCCATTTCCGGTGTGTTCGCTGCGAATTAATGTCGAAAATATCCAGGATCCGAGAAGCCAACGAGTACATTCAGTGATTTCAATTGATTTGGAAATGGGATGCGGTTTTGATATGGGTAGAAATTTGAGAGAAATAAAACGCAGAATTCGAATGGTGTGCCGTAGAGTTGCGAAAAACTGTGCACCAGTTGCGCGCGGTGACCACGCCCACAATTTTTTTTTTCGAAAAAATTTGCGTAATTTTTAATTTTTCTTCAAACTTTCAATATGTCATTTTTCGGAGAAATTTACCACTGGAAAAAAATTAATATCAAAAACCTCAATTTTGAATATGTGGGTTTTTTTAAATATGAATTAACTTCTCTGAGATATCATAATCCCATTTTTTTTAAATATATTTTCAATAATTATTATTTTCAATTTGTAAAAAAAATATTTGCTCTATTATTATAAAGGTCGACATTATTAAGTGCTCGTCATTTTTGAAAGAATTTTATCAATTTTTTTGCCAATTTTAAGAAACTTGAGAAAGATCTCATGTGAGCTCTGTCGTTGTCAAATGTTAATATACTGCGCGCCACCATCAATATAGATTTTAATTTTTTTTTTAATATGAAATGATAAATTTTGAATTCCAGGACCCGATGATCTTTTAATTTATACCAGCAATGATACCGTTGAATATTGCTGCCGCGGGCATCGCTGCAATCAGAAGCTGTTTCTAAATTTTGGCCTCGAACTTCTAATAAACTCGATGTTCGCCGATCACGAATATGGTGAGATTATGAAATTAATCCGACCACGCGAGAGCCCGTCTGCACTTAATCGGATCCTCGGCTGAGCCGGATTGATCTCTGTTGTTCAAATTGTGGAACGAGATCGAAAAATCAGAATCTTGTCAAATATAAAACTCGTTTTTTTTTCAGAATATCGTCAGCGATTCACTCATGAATTCCGCAAGCATTCCGTATTGATGAGCGAAACTGAATCCTATTATGAGGAGTTCACCATTTCGGGTACATCCCTTTTATCCGTTTAAAGGAGCATTATGCATTAAATTTCAGCAATGATAAGCATCCTCGTCGCATTCACTATAACCGGAATTGTTTTCTTAATAATCGCCTTCCGGATATTCGAGCCGGTGAAGTTGGAATATCGAAAATCGCCAAATTTCAATTTCGAGCAGGCAATTTTTCCATGGCACCGATTTTGTTGATTAATTTTCGCGATTTCAGAAATCAATTGTAGCTGTGCCAGAAAGTGATGAAGATGAGGGATTGTACTGAGATATGTAGTATTTTTTCCAATTTTTGATAAATAAATATTTTGCTAATTTATCGTTGTTATTAATCGCTCAAAACGAAAGCGACAATCCAAAAAAATTGGCAAAATGTCACGTAAAATCAAAATCCACGTAAAACAGCAGCTGGATCATATCAATAAATATATTTCCGTTTTGTTTGTTTGTTTTTTTTTGCGATGCAGTTGATCGAAATTATATTCACCGCGTTTTTCCTATACGGTTTGGTAGATTTTCCCGAAAATTGCGACTAAAATTTAATTTTCTAGATAGCTTATTTGGAGAAGTTCTAATATCTAAGCTCGATGTTAATAGGTGTTTTGTGCTCGAGCAAAATAATACCAATGGAAAAGGTCAAAAATGTAAACTGATATCGGTAGGAGGTCTCGCACAAAATTATTAAGCGTTTCGATAAAACTTCAATTGCCCTGCGTTTTGGTCTCAATATCGGAACTTAGTAGTAAACGAAGTTTTAAACAAATTGGAAAACGTCTGTTTAAAAGAAAAAATAAAGATTAAGCTTTGAAATTGAACAAAAATCGACGAAAATTGAGGAAAAAAATGAAATTCGAAATTCTAATGGGCGTTCCCCAATTTGCAATTGTCGCACGGATTTAAGCACAAATGCGGCACCTAAATGTTTCTTGGTAAAAAAAAATTAATTTTCAAAAAATAATTTCAATATATTTTTTCATTAACTCGATTTTCAGAATGAGGATTTTTGCACGGTGAGATTGACGAACTTAATCGATAGGCAACTCGTCCGCGACGAGGGCTGTACACGCTGCATTTTTCGAGTAATCGGGCACATTAAAAATGTATCCCTTTTTTAAAAAAATGTTTTTTTTTTCTGCAGATGAAACACGAGTTGCTCATTTGTCGAACGTATCGAATGTTTGAATCGTACGAAACCATGTGCTGCTGCGAATTTCCGCATTGCAACAAATATGTGAGCTTGCCGGAGTGTGAATAGAATAATGGGGTCAATGTAGAGAAAATATTTTTAAATTTTCTCTGCATTTTTCTCCATAATAACAAAAAACAACCTGGATATTCGAAATCATCTTCAAATTGATTGGGTTTATGCGTGTTTCCAGATAATTGAAGCTGCTAACAACGAGCTAAGGGACGCTCATCTTTCGGCCAACATGGCCACATCGTGCGTTGTTGGTCATTATTCAAGTGATGACAATTGGAAGTTTGTACAATCAACCGAATTGTTTCCGGTTTGTAGTTTGCGTTTTATCGTTATTCCGCTTCTCGATTCGCGTAGCGGCAGAATTCACAACCAAGTCAACGTCAGTTTCGAAGTTGGCTGCGGGTTTGATATGAGTAAGTAATCAAAAGTTGCACAGATAGTATAATAATAGATTTTCACGATTTTGAAAATGTATTTTTGAGTTGTTCTAGAAAAAAAAAACACATTTTGTAAAATTCCAATTTGAATTTTCAAAATCTTTCATCGCTCTCTCGATTAGCCAAATTTTTGTTTTTTTTTTCGAGATTTTCAGAATTCCTTTGAATTACACTTTACAATTCGATTAGTCGCATTATTTCAGCTGACGAACCATTGGTGATTCATACGACGAACACGAGTGTCGAATATTGTTGCCGCGGTGTGCGTTGCAATCGCGACATTTTCATGGTTTTCGGTGTTGAGTTCATCATCAATACCGTGTTTGCCGAGCATGAGCGTGGTTTGTGCGCTTTTCATTTGATTTTTTTCTCTTTTTGAAATCCTTGTCATCAATCTTCGGGACATTCCCATCTCATGAGCCCTCGTTGTGAGGCTCCGATGAGCGTTTCGTCTCACTCGTTCCTTCACGGCTTTCACCTAAGCTAGAGTCGTAACAGAAACTTTTCTTCCTCTCCCAAGCCTGTCATCAAGTCCTACAGTCTCCTTATATCGGCAAATCGTCAAATAAACGCTGTTCGGATGGAGTTTGAGGGGCGTGATGATTAAGGGAATTTTGACCACTTATCGAATAGCGAGCAAACAGTGACTCGATCGATACTAGCCTTTACCATTTGGTTGAAAATTAGTATTTTTGTCGGAAACTTAGAAAAACAATAGAAAACACATTAAACAACTGGAAAAAAATTGTGAGCGCACAAAAAAACGCGACATCATGAGTCACCATGGCGCAAAAAAAATTACCGGTAATTATGCCCGACCCTGTAAATATGAGATCATGCAATTTTTGAAGAATTTATAGTCGGCGTCCGGCGACTGCTGTACGAGTGTAGATTTACGGGAATGCGTCTTTCAAATTGGTCTCACTTTACGGACTGGTTCGATAATTTTTTAATCGAATATCGTTGAAAATTCAAAAAAATGTGAAACTCTATCAAGAAAAATGAAGCAGTTCACGTGGAAACATCAAAATAAGAATTCACGCGTGGCGAGACCTTTTCAAGGCGCATGCGCGTAAATCTACCCGCGTACAGCACTCGCCGTGACGCCGACTATATTAATTATTGTTGAAAAATGAAAAATGTATGCAGGCCTCGTGGGATTCTGCGTTTTGTACGCAATGCGATAAGCTGGTTACCGTAATCCTCGAAGCGATTAATTTTCATTTTTTTCGCTCAATTTTCGTATTTTCTTTCGAAATTGTTTATTTAAAGTCTGTAGAACCCGAATTTAATTATTTATTTAGCAGAATACGCTACTTTTGAACGATATATTTTTTTCCCGCTCTAAAAATTATTTTGAATTGAAGAATACAAAAACAAGGTAGTAGAAACACGAATAAATAACATTATTAACGAAAAAAGATGTTTTTTTAAAAAAATCTATACTGATTTTACCCAAAAAATCGTTTAAACGAGCATATTTTGCAAAAAAAAATTAAAATCAGTGGCTACAGATTTTAAATTTAAAAAAAATGGAAAGAAAATGAGAGAATTTCCCCCCCCCCCCGTAAATCGCTTCTTTTAATCTCACGACACCTGAATACATTTGCCATTTCTGAAAAATATGTTTGAAAATCCATTAAATATCAATATTTCAGACTATCGCACGCGATATAATTACGAGTTTCGGAAACATGCGAAATTGTGGTCGGAAGAAAAAGATTATTATCTGAATTTTCCGAAGACTGGTTCGTGTTTTGCCTGATTGATTATGAGAAGAAATTTTCAGCGATTTTCAACTATATTGTCGTGTTCACTGTAACGAGTCTTGTATTTTTGGCGCTCGCATTTCGTTTCATGGAGCCGAAAGAGATGGAGTTGCGAAAATCGCCGAATTTCAATTTTGAGAATGTGAGTGTTTATTTTTTAATTCCGTGCGGCTTGATTTCTGAAAATTCAAATTTTGTAATAAAATCTGAATTTTTTAAAGACATTCTTTGATTTTTTGAAATTGATTTCTTCAGTTATCTATAATAAATCGAAATTGTCTTTTCCCAATAATTCATTTTTTCATATATTTTTTATTTTTTTAAGCTCAATTTTAAATCAATAAGAGAAATAGGAGTCAGATATTGCTTTAAAAACTCGTCCGAAATTTTTTGATTAACACAAAAATCCTACTTGAAGCTGAAATTGCGTCGGTTTTCAGCAAGCGCCGGCCGCCGCTGAGCTAATCGAAGCAGACGAAGATAATATTGGATTGTATTAATAAAGATTCTATTGTTTTTTTTTCTTTTCGTAAAAATTCTTGAAAACGTCACGAGACCCAATTCAATATCGACACTATGTTCCTTGAATCTCATTGAGTAACGAATTGAAAAAGTGGGGTAATTTTTTTTTATTGTTCAAAAAAACAGTATTCAATAGTTTTTTTTTATAGAAGAGGAGCCTTTAAGATGTGGTCTCGAATGGATTCTAGGCTCCACCCTTTGAGATGACGACTCAGCACAAGGTAATGACGATTGAAGAAGGATGAGAATGGCGCCGCTTTCAATCCGCGTCCTGATCATGTCGGAATCGGCAATTCGCGAGAAATCACGTCCCGCAAATGTTAAATGTGGTCTCGAATGGATTCTAGGCTTCACCCTTTGAGATGACGACCCAGCACAAGGTATTTAATATGAATGACGTTTGAAGGAAGTTGCCGCTTTCAATCCGCGTCCTGATCATGTCGGAATCGGCAATTCGCGAGAAACCACGTCCCGCAAATGTTAAATGTGGTCTCGAATGGATTCTAGGCTTCACCCTTTGAGATGACGACCCAGCACAAGGTATTTAATATGAATGACGTTTGAAGGAAGTTGCAGGAAGGAAGGAAGTTGTAAGCCCCCCCCTTCTCTTTCGCCCTTAAGATAATGCGTAGGTGATAATCATTGAGAGTTGTCGTCTTTCTTGATTAATGCACAAATGGCATTGTGTGTGTGTGTGTGCATTCCGCACCGTCGCGCCTCCACGCTGATAAGATAATCGAAAAACGATTTTATTGTTCCGTTGCCTTCCAATACCGCAAGAGCCAACACACGCATACCATTTTGCACTTGGTTTCCGCTTTTATTATTTGCATTGAGGTTTTGCCGATGGCCAATTATTTTTGTGGGTGTATGGCGCCTTTAAAATGGTGTTTTGCTGGAATTTTTCAAAAAAAAAAAATAACTTGATTTCACACAATTGTTGAGATTTGAAGAAACGCGCTTCCTCTTGATTTGTTGAATTTTGTTGTTTTGAAAACGTCGGCAGATGAATAATGCCTTGATTCAATTGTAATAGAAGCAAATGTCATTATTGATTTTGAGTCATCGAGGTTTTGATTAGAAAAAATTGGCCTCGATAAGGCGACATGCCAAAACGCAAAGAATAGCGGCGCCTTGAACCGATTTTTTCTCTCGCTTTTTGGGACCATTTGAAAAAAAAATCAATTTTTTTTTGCAGAAATGGGTGAGCTGAAGACCGATTTGAACGCGGCGCTTCTCGCCGTCAAACTCAAATGCGTCGATTTGAACGAGCGACTCGAACGCGACGATCGCAATGTAAGCCGGCGTTCGCTTCGAGACCCGAAACTTTGTTCTAGTTGCAGACTCGATTCAATGGCCATCTTCACGTGAAACGCTACATTTACGCGTTGACCGTCCGAAAGAATCAGGTACGCGTGCGCCTTTAAACACCACTATCCGGTTGTTGAGACTTGATTTCAGCATGCGCTTCATCGAAGGGGACGATCGCTGACAAGGGTTTACATGGAGCAGAAGTACTATCGATCGGTAAGGGGCGATAATGTCCGCAGATGGAAAACTAATTTTAGAAATCGGTTCCCGCTGGTGATCAAGTCGATCGTTTGGAGGATATGACACAGGATTACACGTGAGTCGCACTCCCCCATCTCATTCCTATCGCAATGATATTGTTGCAGAGCGACCGGTGAGGAGCTTCTCGAGTACATTGAGACCGTCGACGCGCCGCTCGAGTTGCTCAAAAAAGAGGATCGCACGCATTGCGACATTGTGAAGCGTCGATTGCCGGCCGGACACGCCGAATGGGATCACGAGTTGACGGTGGCCGAAGAGGACGGTTTGAGCGGACGACTCGAGGATCGCACGATCACACTGAATGCCGGCGATCATCCGTACGGTCTGAATCAATTGAGCGAGGTGTCGGAGAAGCTCGCGCGCAACATCAGCGCGTTCTTCGGCGATCGCGATGAGATACGCGTCAACGAGATCGCCGGCATGTCGGTGAAGCCGACGTACGACGATCACGACGGATTCCAGATGAATCGATCGAAATCGTTGTCGTCGGTGGCCGTCGAGACGCAAGAGGTTCCGCGTCTCAACACGCAAACCAAATCGCAGAACGAGTTGTTCCACGTCGAACACCAACAAGACTACAATTCGAGATACGGTATCTACTCGGCGGGTTACGGTAGGTATGGCGAACACATCTATGCGCAGCCGGCCGTCCCGACGACGACGACGAGGACGGATAACTACACCACCTATAAAAGGAAATATGATTTTAAGTAGGAATATTGTCCGCAGATGATTTTCAACATAATCGTTCTTATTTCAGGACGACGAAACCACCTGAGGTTGAACTACCGCCGGGCTATCATTCGTATTATAATCCGTCGAATCAGATGTCCTACAATCCCTACTCGTTCTATAGCGGCAACATCATTAGGCCGCTGCATTACTCGTACAGCTCTAAGGACACTTTTGAGAGGTACTCGGATTATATGGGAACGCCGAAACGCGTGGTGAGCCCGTATCCGGAGCCCGAGCCGGTGCCGGAGCCCGAGCCGGTGCCGGAGCCCGAGCCGGTGCCGGAGCCCGAGCCGGTGCCGGAGCCCGAACTTGTTCCGGAGCCCGAGCCGATTTTCGTCCGCAAATCGCCATCGCCACCTCCGGCTCCACCAACACCGGTGCTCGATTTGATGGATGACATCGCATACCATCCGATTCACGTTGAACCCCATCCCGACTACTATGACGCTTATGAGGTGCAGGAAGTTGTGACGAATCTGAGCGAAGAGGAATTCGATCCGGAGCCCTATTACGATGCGCTCTATAGAACAAACGATTTGGAGTATAGTCCACTTCATGGCTATGAGCATCATTGGTACGATCAGCTACCCGAGCCCGAGCCGATTGTCGAGCTTGAACCAGAACCCGTGCCGATTGTCGAACCGGAGCCGGTCTATGAGGAAGTCTATGATCCCTACCACGACTATCCGACGAACGTCCTTCTGATGCACGATTACGATCGGTTGTATAAGACGAACGACATTCCGCACATTGAGTACGCACCTGAAGCGCCGCCGATTCACACGCTGCCGATACCGCAGCCGAGAACGCCACCGCCGCCGCCGCAGCCGATCTACGACGACATCTACGTCGGGCAGGAAGCGTTGGCGATCTCGGTGTCGCCGACGTTCGGCAAATCGACGGATCAAAACAATTTGGGTTTGGATCGAAGCGTTCACGATCGCGTCAAAGAGCTCGAGGAGGCGCTGAGAGGCGAACGCGAGGCGCGACGACTCGCCGAGGAGAAGGAGAGGAAGATGCGCGAGCTTCAAGAGGAGATACGCAATAGTCGCGTCGACGAGTCGACGCACTACGACGCCTATGCGGACGTCGAGCCGACGACGATCGTCGAGCCGCAGCCGATCAAGGTGCCCGACGTGTTCGTGGCGCCGACGAATGTCGAGCCGGCGCCGGTGAAGCCGGCACGGAAATGGGTGCCACCGCCGCCGGTGCCCGACTATGACATCCCTCATCGAGACGGTAAGTCGGGGGGACGATCTGTGTCGAATCTTGTGATTCCGATGATTTCAGTATCGCCACTGGGTCCCGTCGTGTTCCATGAGCTCCTCCTTCAGAACGGCTATCTGAGGAAGAGGTACCAAGAAGAGCAGCAGCTGAGTCGATCGCGACCGGTGAGTCGTCCGGTGAGCCGCGCCAACAGTCGCCCATCGACACCGGGTCCCACTCAGCGGACCATCGACATCCCGCGAATCAATCAAGTCGATTTGTCGAACGACTATGAGGCGATAAACTATGTGACGGATCGCATCAGCCAGTACAACGCCTATCGGCTCGATGACGATCAGACGGAAGCGGACAATGTCGAGCATTCTCATCGGAGAAACATTGTCTATGATGAGCCGCACGAGGTTCAGTACGACGTTCCGCCGATCGTTCCAACTCGTCATAGCTCGTCGTCGGCCTCGTCGGTGCAGACGGTCATTCATCGGCGTAAGCTGTTGTTGGGAGTCGAAGTGATCGCTCAATGATTTTCAGCTTCCACTGGCATCCAACGAGACAACGTTCCAGCTCCATTGGTCATCGAGCAGAGCAGCTTCCTGAACGAGGGTCACGTCAAAGAGCTCGCCAAGAAGTTCAAGTGAGCCTTTCTTATTGCCATCAAGCTCTCATCGAGTTTCAGCCGGCCCGACTCGAAGCCCCTTTCGACCGAGCAGATCATCTATCGGATTCGTGAGGCTCACTTCACCACCGAGCAGATGAGTTCGCCGAAGCCGCGCGAATCACTTCGACGCGTTCCACTCGACGAGGTCGAACTCTACGAGACGGACCATTACACGAAAGTGAGTTGGAGAGGAGTTGAGTTGATCATGTGTGTCTCGAGATTTGCAGATTGACGATGAGCCGACCGTCAGGGTCCGACGCGTCTACAAAGCGGTGCCGCACGGGTTAGACTAGTTTGGATTTTTTGTATTTCTCAATATTTTGCAGAGACACCGCCACTTCGATGCTCTCACCAATTTCCATCGATGAGGGCGTCTCCTCTTAGATGTCGAAAGAACAAATTGTTATTGTTTCTATTATATTCAATTTTGTTTTCTTCATTTCTCAATATTAATAAACTTTATTATTTGAGACGCGGTTCGAATTTTTGTGGGGTGGTTCCCGAGGGACCATGTCGTCGCGGGTCCCGTCATGATTGATAGGCGCGCGTTCGGGAGCTCGAGAAAAAAAAACGGCATGAATGACAAATTAGGAACAATGTGAGAGGAGAGAAAATGGCGAACAATAAAGAAAAATCCAACAAAAACGAGCTCGTTTCGACTTGTCGGCGAAACCCGGATGGGTGTCCGCAGCACCGTTAGAAGATGGGTTGTCTCTCGTGAAATTGCAATATTATAGTAGTTTCCACGAACCAGCAATTTTTTCCCTTCTTCAACTTTTTTTTCGTTGCCAGAAAAAAATGTCTTATCTTTAAATGTCATTAAAAATTTTTTTGCTGCCATGTTTGGTTTGGTTAGTTGCATTTTGTGGGCAAAAGTCAACAAATCGGGCCCCAAACAGAATGTCAACAAAACCCGCGGCAAAAAAAGAACCTTCCTTCTGAAAATCGGCCGGCCTTCCAGCCAATCGTTGTGTCTGCGCGTCTGCGCCTCTCTCTCTCTCGCCACGCCGTCTCGTCGTCTGACGCTCTCTTCGATTCGCGCGTGCGCATTGCGACCCCTCAATTTCTTTGCATCTCTCGTGTGCCAATCGTGTGCCTCTCGATTCCGCGCGCTATTTCGCGGCCGCATTCAGTACTCAACAACTCGAGATGGGGGGTTGAGGCCAGAAGGGGGGGGGGGGCCGGCGCCCGAGTTCCGAACCCCCGCCATCCTTCCTGCCACAAAACCCGTTTGGTCTCGCAAACCGAAAAAAATCTCTAATCCATATCCATTTGGTGTGTTCTATTTGTCGCGATCTCTGGTTTTTTACGCGACTTGTTGCACTTTTTGCGTCCATTCCAAGCCAACCATTATTTTCATGCATCTTTTTTTTGCTTCTTGTTTTTTTTTCACCCCGAAACCTATTATTATAACGCCGACGATTCGTTCGGACATCATTCATTAAGAAAAAGTGCATTTTGGGTTTGGTCCGGCTTGTCAGTTGATAAGACCATCATCAAACAATTGAATGATGCCTTCTGCGCCTTTAAACATTACAGTAGAAAAACGCAAATTCACATATGTATTTATTATTCCTGTTGTTGCTTCACTAATAGAGCCCCCACGAAAATTATAATGGTCCCAAAGCGATTCCCCTTCTTTTCGTTGGCCAACGACGAGAGATATCCAATTCCACACGTGTTTTGAGTTCATTCATTTTTTTTTTAATTCTTTTCGCTCACAATTTTTCGGCATTCCATTCTCAGATTGTTGTTGTTTTTTTTGTGACGAGGGAATTCTTTTGGAAAAAAAAAACAGCAAACGAGAACAAAAAGTTGAATGGCAAACTCCAAACTTTTCTCATAAATATGCCATGAGCATTTTATTGCTTCGGTGTTTGCGGACTTTGCTCTTCAAGCATTCGATATACAATAATCGTTTAGAGCATTAATGCTTCTTTTAGATTTTTTGTGCATATTGTATCGGAGTACGGTAGCACTTTGTTATTTTGAGATTCTTTCTCAGACAAAAATTCGCGTCCCTTAAATTCAATTTTTGGCGAATTTGAAATTCAAATTTCCCAATCGGCATTCATGATAATCAATGGGGGTTTTCGCCGGGTCGTCGGCGTCGTCGTCGAAAAACAAACACGACAAAAAAAAATTGGCGTCGAAACAACAATAACAACGCGCGTCGCTCGATTTTCCCATCCCCGAATTTTTTTGTTTCGCCTATATAATTACCGATGCCGAAATTCCGCGCGAGACCCGCCGCGAAACTGGTTCTCGCAACGAGATCCATCAATTTTAAATCATTTTTTTTCCAAATACTCTTAATTTAAATTTTGTTAGGTTACTGTAGCTCACAAATGTGTGCAAACACCACAATTCAAAAAAAATTTTTTTTTCATTTTGTTTTTTTTTGCAAATTCAAAAAATCGCCTCAAGGCAAGTTCCATGCGAGACCCGAGAGTGGCACACAATAATAGTACATATTTTCCGCTCCTCCCCGCCCCCCTCGCCTCTTCATTTTCATTTTGTTCGTGTTCGTGTGTCTCGTTGCAAATGTTTCGGTGTGTTGTGTTTTCGCAAAATGCGCGCGCCGCCGTCTTCCGTCCGTCCGTCCGTCCGTCCGTCGGTCCATCGGTTGGCCGCTTACCCCTCTCCTCGAAATCCAATACACTCGTTTTGCCAGTCCTCTCATATACACAATCTGCAGATGAATCGCCAAGATGACCGAGATGGAATACATATATATGTATGAATTCATTTATTATGTGTTGTGTGTATCGATTTAGGTTTTTACACGCGCGTTTTGCGATTTACACCCTGGTTTCTTCAAAACCCCCCCCCTCTTACGGTATGCAGTTTGGTCCGTGAACACCGAGTACGCAATTTGGCGTCAAACGATTTTTTTTGTTTCACGATTATTTTATTTGAGATCCACAAAAAATCCCCCATTTTTTTTTAACTTTAAAAAATTGTTTTTTTCGACTGGCATATGAATTTACAGCGAATTAGCTTATGGTTGCTTTTAAATTCACCAAGTCTTCACTATTTAAATTAAGGATTCTGCGGAATCCTCCGCATTCTTACTGAAGAGCGCTCACACGGCGCGTTTCTCCGGTAACGCGAAATGTTTTCAATAATTCAAAGGAAAGTTGAGAATCTCGAACAAATTATAATCGAAATGAGGCATTTAATTAAGCGCGTGCGCTACGGTATTCAAAACGTCCGCAATACGTCGTCAGCGTCGTGAACACACGTTTCGTTTCTTCAAATTTTTTTCCATAATTTTTTTTTCGTTGCTTTGAATTATCGATTTGAGAATTAAAACCAAAAGCAAACATGATTTGATGCTATTCTCGTCGACTACTAAACCAAAAAAACTAACAATTTGCAGCGAGCGGGTTTCATTTTCGCGATTTTAGCTCAAATTTCCATGCTTGCCCAACTTTGAGCTCTATTAATCTTCGCTCGTCGAGAACCCGCTAATCTCCTCGTCAATGTTCCATGCTCATATATATATATATATATATTGCGAGCTCATTCAGTTCGTAAACAAAAAAATTGCTCGCGGGTGCGTTTCATCGCCAGAAACAAAGAGTCGCCGTCCGGCTTGCAAGTAATTTTATTAGCCAAAACGCTTCTTCTTCTTTTTCTTCTCTTTCTCATCGTGCCCCTTTGTTTTTTTTTTTCATTAAGCAAAATTTTGAAAAATTCTTTTTGCTTTTTGCATTTGCTGAAAAAAAAACCAAAAAGTATCCGATTTCGAACAGAAAAGGCCTCTTTCCTCTCATCAACCGGAAGCCAATCAGACATTTTTTTTTGCGCGCTCACTTTCTCATAAAATCCCGTCAGCCGCACTTTGTCATTCTCGAGCCTAATTATCGTGTCAAAATCGGTATTTTGCAAAAAAAAACACACGCACTCAAAAAGCACATTGCCGACGTTATTTGCCGTTGATTTATGGGCGTCTCAATTGATTCGTAATTGTCGTCGCGAGAACCCGCCATATTCGCATTCATTTCAGACGCAGTAGAAAAACGCAAGGCTCTCAATGGCGGACCTCGACGACGCGCAGCCGATTCATGACGGCACCGCGAATGGGGCTCGCGCCGACAGCCTCAAAGCGGTTGAGGCGAACGCGCTGCGCGAATGGGACCCGAAGAAGTTGCTCAAAGCGCTCTATGAGGTCTCATACGAGCCGCGCGTCGAGACCAAACGCAATCGGTTCATCTCAATGGAGGGTCATGTGGAGGTAGGATCCGCAAATTAAACCGATTTGTAGCATAATTGAAATCTTAAAGGTACCTGCCGATGAGGTAACGAAAGCTGATGGATTAGACAATGATGGATGGATGAAGCAATACATTCGGACGAAGGAAGGACGATTGCAGATATTTGCGGTAAGAAAAACAAAAATTACCCGAAATTTTCTAGTTTTCATCATAAATCATTTTATAGTACATTTGTGAAAAACTCAAACCCATCTGATTTTTAGTTATCTCATTTTTTATATGTCGAAATTGCAATTCTTCACAAAACCATGATATTTTCGAAATATTCGAATATCTCGCACAAATTGACGAATTTAAACATTTTTTGGAGCAATTAAAACTGTTTTTTAAACTCATTGATCCACTTGAAAATTCTCAAAAAATTTCAGTCGCATTACGCCGGCGAAGCGCCAGCTCAAGAGCTCATCCTCTCCGGCGCCGACGTCGACGCCAACAAGGAGGAGCGTACGTTGACGATTCACGGCGGTCGTGAGCACGTCAAATACTTCTGTCGGGTGCCGTCGGCGTTGTTCGACAAATGGCGCCAATCATTTCTGTCGCATTGCGCCTCGACGCAAATCGACGCGTTCGTCAAGCCGATTCCGCGAGCGTTTCAGCACCTCACCGAACGCGTGCTCATTCTCGAATTGGGCTCGTGTTCGATTCGCGCCGGCGTTCTCACGACGGAGCCGTCGCTTCCGCAATGCTTCTTCCCGTCGATCGCCGTCAAACTCGACGACGGGCGAATTGTGGTGGGAAGCGACGCGTACGCGCCGGCGAATCGGCACGCCGGCGAGTTTGCGCGACCGATTCAGGCCGTCGACGTCTCCGTCGACCAGTATCGAATCGATAGAGGCGTCGTCAAAGCGTGCATCGATCACGTCATCAAAGAGCTCAAATTGGAGACGTTCAAATACAAGGTGCTGTTGTCGATTCCGCAGAATATTCCGAATGTGCTCGTCGGTGACTTGCTGCAAGTCTGCCTCGATGACTGCAAATTCCAGGTGCCTCTATCGCCATTTTCTCATGATTTCATTCAATTGTACATTTGCAGGCGGCGGCGATCACACGACAACCATCACTTATTCTCTATGCTTATGATGTGACGACCGGCGTCGTCGTCGACATTGGCGATCGACTCAATATCGTACCGGTTATTGATGGTGAGTGTTTTTCGAATGAATCCAACTTGAATCCATCGGCGACATTTCTAGGCTACGTTGTTGAATCGGCGATCTGCTCGATTCCATACGGTTCCGCGCAAATGGGCGAATCATTGCGAGCTTCATTGAGCGCCCACAACAAGGGTCTCTACGCATTCCAGAGTCCCGTCGAGAAGCTGATTTTAAGATATGTCATGGAACAGGTAGCATTTGTCTCAATTCCAACGGACAACTGTCATTTCATTGTCAGACAACCTACGTGCCGGAAGATTACCAAAAAGAGGAGAAGAGCGAGAATCGCGAGGTTCGAGTATCATTAGATGCTTTTGATCCGACGCCGGGAATGCTCACAAAATTTGATGTATTATTTTTTTTTGCCTTAATCGAGAAAAAAAAAACATACTAATTTGTTGCAGATTGATAACTCGAGATTCCTTTGCACCGAAGGATTGTTTAAGCCGAAGAAATGGAATCTCGACACGAAGGGACTTCATCAGCTCATCCATGAAGCAATTCAACAATGCCCAATTGATAGTAGGAGGACGTTGTATAGGAATATCTATCTGGCCGGTGGAGCTTCGCTGATGCCGGGGCTTGCCGAGAAGCTTGAGCAGGAGCTTTCCACAGTGGTGCCGAATACGATTCACATGCAGGTACTTTGCTTCTTCTTTTTATGCTGGGAATTGTTGAATTTTCATTTTTCTAGGTTAGCATTTCGCCGTGGAGGTACAACGCGGCGTACCTTGGCGCCCAGGTTGTCGCGTCGGCGTCAACATTTGAGGACTCGTGCATCACCGCGCAGCAACTTCCCAAATTTTTGACGCAGCTCAAAGCTGCCGCTTTTTAAGAGAGATTTCGAATATTTATTGATTTTCTTTGGTTTCTCCAATCATATTTGTTACATTTAGTCATTCAACTTCACCCAACTGCCCCAACTCGGTCGAAAATTGTTATTATTTTGTATATTACACCCTATTTATACACAATTATTGTTTCCATTTTGCTTTTGATCATTCAACATTCTTACTTCAAAAATTGTTTTTATTCAACCACCCAAAGCTCTTATTGTGATATATCAAAATGTTTCAGTCGCCCAAAACACCACACGAAATTACTGATAATCAGAAAAATATTGCAAGTTTTATCAAGCATTATGTCGACAATTTGTATTCTTGTCTTCGCTAGCGGTTCATAGCTAGACTTATTAATAAAGAGAAAGCTAAAATTAATAAAGTTGAGAATTAATAAATCTTTTTGAAATTTCAATTTTCTTTTAAATAAAAAGCATGAAGATAATCGTAAAATGCTTAAAAAATGATCCAACGTTAGAAACAAGCTTTAAATAGTTGGAATTTTTTGATAAATAAATTTAAAACGCCATGGAAGTTAATTTTCATATTTTGTCAGATAACTTGCAAATTGTGTCGATTTTTAATGGAAAGTAGTAGTAATATATTAGTAGAATTTTTTCTATCATATTTCGAAAAAAAATTTGAAAAATGCGCTCCAAATTATCGAAAAACTTCAAAAAATTTCACGACGAAAATGAAATTTTAAATACGGGCGAAGACGCATACGTTCGACGCCAGCCGGAGTCCCGCCGCGAAACGACAGTGAGAGGCACATTTGCGCTCCGTCGGACATGCCGAAAATTTAGGCCCGTCCTTTCTTTTTTGCCGTTTGCTTGGGTTTTTTCAGGTTTTTCCATTCAATTCTCTGGATTTTTAAATGGAATATAATCGAAAAAATCTAAACTAATTCATTTTTAACGTGGATTCTCGCACGTCTCTGCGTTTTTCGTCGGCATTCGTGAATTTAGGCCATTTCCTCTTGAGAATTTTATTTTTTTATTTTTCTTAATTTCTTCTCAATTGTATTTTTCGCTTTTAGCTTGCTAATTGCAAAATTACAATTTTCAGCATGGGTATCTCGCGCGACTCTTGGCATAAGCGCTATAAGACCGGAGCTACTCGCCCGGTCCCACACAAGAAGAGGAAGTTCGAACTTGGACGCCCAGCTGCTAACACCAAGGTTAGTTCAGAATATTTTTCAATCCATATTTACCCAAAATTGGTACTTTTCATTTCTTACATTATCTTTTTTAGATCGGATCTTACCGCGTCCGTCTCGTCCGTGCTCGCGGAGGAAACTTGAAGCACAGAGCTCTCCGTCTTGATAACGGAAACTTCTCCTGGGCTTCGGAGCGTTAGTGTTAATTATTTTGATGGTTTAATTATATCCAATTTTTCAGAGACCACTCGCAAGACCCGTATCGTTGATACCGTCTACAACGCCACCAACAACGAATTGGTCCGTACCAAGACCCTCGTGAAGGGAGCCATCGTCAGCATTGACGCTGCCCCATTCCGTCAGTGGTATGAGTCGCACTATGCTCTTCCATTGGCTAGAAAGAAGAACGCTAAGCTCTCTGAGGAAGACGCCGCTATCCTTAACAAGAAGCGGTGAGTATTAAATAATTCCCATCTTATTATAAAAGCTGGTTTTTTCTTATTTGATTTTTGTAATTTAGATCTCGTCACACTCAGAAAAAATACACCGAGCGCCAGAAGACCGCCGCTGTCGATCAATTGCTCATTGAGCAATTCCACTCCGGACGTCTCCTTGGTATGCCTTTACCTGAAATTCAATTAAATTTGAAATTTTATTTCTATTTTCAGCCCGCATTTCTTCATCTCCTGGCCAAGTTGGACAGGCCAACGGATACATCCTCGAAGGAAAGGAGCTTGACTTCTATCTTAGAAAGATCCGCGCCAAGAAGGCCAAGTAAAGACCTTGTTCTGTTATTGTTGCCTATAAATAAAAAAATATGTTGTATGAAGAAATTGTTGTTGAAATTAACATGAAGAAAGAATATTCGTTTGTTCGTGAAATGTCCTAGAATTTGAAGCGAGTGTTTGCTGAAAAATGATTGGAACTCGTTCTGAAGTGGAGCGGAGATTCGATTTAACAGAAAAGGTTATTAATAAATTCTGGAAGTTTTCAATAAGGTAGCGAAAAAGTGAATGTGTCGGATTAAAACAGGAATTCTGCTTACTCATTAAAGTTGAGTATTCAAAACATCTTTACAGTGACATAAGCAATCGTCGACGTCACGAATGACTCATCGCGCAACAAACAATAAGGCTTCATCAAATTTGGCAATGGCGTGAATTTTAAAGCAATCGAATCAATGTGCCATTTACGACCTTGAACACGCATTGGAGGTTCGAGAATATGTGAATTGAAAATTTGAAATTGTCTTTTGTGTAATGTATATATGCGTCATACAGAAGATACGAATCGAACAGGAATAATGAAAATTAGCTGAATAATAAGGAGAGTAGTTCAATATTTTCAGGGGGTACATTGATCTAAAAATTGGCCTAAATTATGTTTTTTAAAATTTAAATTAGTTAGAAAACTTTCCGAAATATGACAAATTTATATTTATTTGAAAATCTAAATTTTCTGACGATCAACACGAATTTTTCGAAATTTCAATTTCCCATGTTCGCCAAAATTGAACATTTTCCATTTCATTCTTCGATGCCCTCGAACTCCCGTGGCGCGATAAAACAAAAGCGACGTCGATAATTGAAATATTAATGGATTACTCAGTGGTTGTCGTCGATGGCAAACGAAGAAGCTTGGTTAATTTCCAGCCGATTCGAACCAGTTTCGAGGTCAACCGTCGAATGTCAACGAAAAGTGGGCGTTGCTGCGAATGGCAGATAGCTAACCGAATTCGACAAAACACACACTATAAAGGCGAGACAAATTCGAGAAGGTCTCGTCAATCAACGATTCTTTTCTCCCGATCTCGCCATTTTATCGTTTTTTTTTGAAAACGCTTCCATCGATTTCTTATACGCACTCTCTCGCCCAAGTGCTCATGAGTCCGCATGGCTTTGTGGATAAGTCGCGCGCTTTTCGCTGCTCCTTTTGCTGGTTCGACTCCCATCGCTAATTTCTGGATTTTTTTCAGGGAAATGCTGCACTCCGCAGTCTTACTAATCGCCATTGTGCACCAAGCATCGGCAACCTTCGGTATCATCTTCTCCCGCTCTTCTCACCACCCCGAATTATTCATTTTTAGGCGGCTGTTGCGCCATGGCGCCGCCACCATGCCCACCGCCACCAATGTGCTCGCCGCCGCCACTACCATGCCCGCCGCCGCCGGTGTGTCCGCCGCAATTCTGCCCACCACCGCCGCCATGCCCACCGCCGCCGCCACCACCGCCGCCACCAATGTGTCCACCACCGCCACCACCACCACCACCGCCGCCAAAGTCGCCGTGCCAGAGCTACGCGCCAGCGCCCGTCTTCAACCAGTACGCGATGCAGCCGGCCAACGATTGCTGCTGTCGATGCGGCTCGCCGTGCCAATTCGTCGCTCGTCACCGAACACTTGGAAGCAAGGTGATTCAAGTCGCCAATAGTGATCACTTCAACAATTCTTTGAGTTCAGCTCTTCACCACTGAAAGCGCCGAAGAGGAGGACCCGACGTGCAACAGCAAGAAGCTTCGTCGAGTGATGCGAAACGTATGTTGTTGAGCGACCTTGTTGCGCAAGGCCGAATTACAAAAAAAACGCGAATGTTGCAGAATATGTCGACGGATCCGACGGTCTCGAAGCGAGCCATTCAGAAGGCCGCCGAGGAGAAGCTGTTCGGCAAATTCAACGTGATCTGCGCCAAGGGCGATTTCTCCTATGTCGCTTACACCGAGACTTATTGTCAGGTCGCCAATGATGACGTCACGTGTTACGCATTCCGACCGATGTAAAACCGTTTTCTGATTGTTACTTGTCTTCTTCTTCGTCTTCCTTTTCCAATTTGATAATCATTCGCTTTTTTGTTGTTCTCGGCGCATTCTTTTCAGGGAACCGAATCTCTATTATTTTTTTCTTCGCTAATCATTCCAAGTTTGTACATATTAATTAATTATGTTCATTTTTTGTTTCCAAATAAATGTTTGAAATTAAAAAAAAAAACGTTGACATCCAAATATGAGATCGAAAAATTGAAATTGTCTTGCGTCAACAGATCCCGAAAGTGAATTCCCCGAAAACGATACACACAATTTTCGCATTCGACACAATATTCTCTGGTAACTCAAAACCAATCTGATCCGAAAAAATTCGGCCCCGGAATCAACCTTATCCGATTGGTAATTCTACGAATAAGATTGGAAAATTGTCGTATCCAATTGGTTTTTTGGGTTTTTTCGGATCCGATTGGTAATTTGTCGTATCCGATTAGATTTTCTTCGAATCCGATTGGTAATTATTTGAATCCGTTTTGTTTTAATATTTCAATTCGAATCGGATTCGACAAATATCCAACCTTATCCGTAGAATTACCAATCGGATCTGACAAATTACCAATCGGATCCGAAAAAACCCAAAAAACCAATCGGATACGACATATTTCCAATCTTATTCGTAGAATTACCAATCGGATAAGGTTGATTCCGGGGCCGAAATTTGTCGGATCCGATTGGTTTTGAGTTACCAGAGTTGTCGAAATTCATCAAAATGCGATCACTGAATTCGTGACCATCGACGCGTTCTTCAGCGTCTTCGTCGGTGTGATCGATTCGACTGAAATTCTAGAATACGATGAATCGCAAACCGGTTTGCACCTCTCAAAATTCTTAGCGTCGCTTTCCAATAGTCGGGATATAGAACGAGAATGCAGCACGTTTCGAGAAAGCCGTGCAATGAAATCATTATGAAGCAGATGTTTGTGAGTTCTACAACGTTTTTCGATTGTCATTTAATTTTTTTTTGTTTTAAAGGCGCATAAGGCGTCGTCATAAAAATTAATTCATGATCTCGCTTCCATTTTAAAGTCAAAAGTGGTCTTGCAGCGAATGTTGATAATTTTTCCACAAACAAAGGAAGAATAATTTGAGAAGTTTGTGAGAAGATGAACATTTCGCAGAAATCCCGAAATATTTGTGTTTCAGAATTTTTAGAAATATATAAACGAAAATTTCATTCAATGCCTCCAAAATTTTAATATTTATATTTAAAAATGCAGAAAAATATATTATAAATTAAAAAAATTTTTTTCATCTGTTCGATTTTTAGCGATTTTCAAATAATTCAATTTTTCTCGATTTCTCAAGCGATTTTTTTTTTGTGAAAAAACCACTCCACTTTAAAAATTTGTGCAAAATTCGCCTTACTTTGATTATAATAATCGGCGAATATCGTAAGAATTGTGTAGCCAACCGGAATCGCACAAACGGTGAACGGAATCGATACCTAAATTCAAAATTCAAAATGAATAACTGAAAAACAAAAAGAAACAAGAGAACACCTGAAATGTGACGGATCGCAAAAATTTCTTCTGCATTTTGCGCGTTCTTTCCGATAATGTCGCCGTTCGCGCGGCGCTCGTCAAATAGATTAAGCTGTGGAAGAGGAAGAAGCCGATTTGAGCGACGATGACGAGCATCGCGAGGCCGATGAGCTCACCGATGAGCGTCGACGTCAATTGGAGCACGAAGACATCGTCGTTGAAGAAGTCGGAAGCCGGACAAGGGATGATCTGAAATCGCTCAATGCACCTTTAAAGAATGCATTGAATAGTTAGTTTGTTGTAAGCATTGATGTTCAAAAACGAAACAAAAATCGATTTTTACTCTAATCGCTCTTTTTGAACTAAGAAAATAAGTAAAAATTTATGTTGGAGAAGTCAAAAATGCTTGAAAAGTAGAAAAAAGTCGATGGCCATGAAAAAAAACGTTCTTAAAACGCGTCAGAATTGAGCCGGAACTCGAGGGTCTCGTGTGGAAAAAATTCTTAGGAGCGAGTTTTGCTCAATTTAATAATCATATTTCTGAAATTAATTTGAAGTATTTTGGTCATTTTTATGAAACAATGTTTAATAACGGAGTACGGACCCAATTAATTAGCAGCTCGCCAAATTCCAATTTTTCAAATTCGTTCTTTCTCGACAATGGAATTTTTTTTTCGAACAAAAGGGAACCATGTGTAGATTTGCGTTGAGCTTGATTCGCAGGTTATCCATAATACGGTACCCCCTTAATTCAGCTAGTCAAAATTCAAAATTACGATGGTCCACAAGCGATAGTAATACCTTAATTTTGAAAACTAAAAAAATTTAATAATTCCGAATAATGGAATTTTCGATTTCACTCAAAAATTTACCTGTAATTGAATGATTTTCGCCGATTCCTGTTCGGGAATATTGGAAAACGCTGGCAGTGTGTAGGTGAGCAGAAACGCATAGTTCGAGACGACGAAAACGAGACGCGCGCGTTTGCTTCCGATCCGCCACACGCTCTTCTGCACCAGATTGTTCTGACGATTCTCGTACAGAAATAGAATGCCCATTCCAACGCCTGTGACGAGCAAATGCAATGCGGTTGCATGTTTCAAATGGCTTCACCTGCAATCGACGTCACATTCGTGTAGATTTGAAACGGTTGTGCGACACGAAATATGGTGAGAATGCCGGCGCCGTAGCCGGTGCATAATGGGAAGAACACGTAGGGAACGACGAGAAAGCCGGTGAGAAGATCGCAGATGGTCGACCTACAATGGAAATGTTTTGGTCTTGACACCAACAAAAATTATATCCTCAAAAGAGGTCACAATGAACTCATAGGCTGGAACTTTGTTTATTTTCCCAAACCGAACAATCTAATTAATGGTGTTTGGCGTATGTGTAAAATAATCGGATTTGCAGAATTAGTATCACATTTTAGGCACACCGGAAATTCAAAAAAAAAAGCTGAAAAAATGCACTTTTAAGAAAATATTTGCAAAAAAACCGGTTTTTTAATTGATATTATAGACCAAAATGAAGTTTGAAGTTGAAAATTGCGCTGAATTTGGTTCAAGAAACACTATGACTGAAAATATCGCTCCTCAATTGAGATTTGGAGCCTATTTTACAATTTTTGACAACATTTTCAAACACTGGAACTGACGACAACAGTAATCGCGTGGAAAAACGAGATTTGGACTCAAGATATCGGCTAGAAAACCATTCAAACTAAAATTCAAAGATGCAAAGTCTGAACAACACTTTTTCACGTGAAAACCTGCCAATTTGTTTTTTTTTAATAAATAGGAAAAGCATTGAATAAACAAGATCGTTGATTGCTCTTTGATTTTTTAAATATCAACATTACCATATATGGATGTGTAGAAGCGCAGGCCGCATGGATCTCATTTTCGGCGGCGTTTTATAAATAATCAAATACGTGGCAAACAAATTCGTCGGAATCACAATAATTGATAGGAGATGAGCAGCGGTTGCTTGAAAATCGGAACTATCTAGAAATGTCGACGGCGGACAATTCGTATAATTCATTCGATAGTATCGCTGAATCGACGATTCCATAGAATTGTCGGAATTATTCCAATGTTTGGCACATAAACAAATAGGCGGAGTCGGCCGACATCTGCAATAATTCAGCGTTTCTTTTTTTTTCGGCGAGCGGAGATATTGACATATAATTATGATTTATGCATCAAAATTTGCGAACAGATTATGGGGCTCCATAATTATTACCTTTTGGTTTTAACATTTTCGGAAATAATCTAAATAAACCTTTGGGAAATGATGTGGGGGAGTATTGTTCGCTCGTCTTACTAGTTAGATAATTTATTTTAAGGAAAAAAATGTTAGAAAAATAAGTTCTAATTGAGAAATAGCTTGAAAAGTGGAAAAAATCTGGCCTAATTGAAAATTTGTATCAATTGTGTGCATTCACGCTGACGCCAAAGTGCAGACTGCTATTTAAAAAATCAATTTTTTCGAGGAAAAATCAAATATCGCGGTTTTCTTTTATTTTTCTTGTCCCATAAATTACAGAAACACATTATTATGTACAATTTATGACTATTATGCATGCTGGCACAAGAAGAAAAAACTTAATTATCGAATCACTTTGAGATCATCACATAATAAATCGAAAATCACATATATTATTGCAGCCACTGGTATCGTTTTCGATGTAATCTTCGGTGCAGAATCATCCATAATACGCAAAATATAAGACACATAATATACAAGAGAAGCTGATAGAATCTTGCGGGAAGCCAAAGAACCGAATATTGCACTTGGGTCTCGCCACGATTCCGGCATATTGTCAAAGCGCCGTAGCCCATGTACGGAACGCCCATTCTTTAAATAAATACGGTATTCAAGAAGAATTGTTATAGATTACCGGTAGGAGCACGTTGGACTTCGAATCTCAACCAACGGCTGATCAGGTCCAATCGTTTTTATATACAATGGAGACGATTCGGAGATTCGCGAGAACAGAAGAGCTTGAGGAGACGATCTTTGAATTTCGTAGATGCCGTTCTGAGAAATACAAAAATTGTGCGCATTTAAACAACATTTAAAAGTTAAATTTTAAAAAATAAATTCGAAATTGATTAGTTTCCATGTTTTTTTTTTAAATTTAAACTGTTCATTTTCTCAACAAGCACGGTAAGACCTCATTTTTAAAGGCGCATTCGATACCTCATGATCATGTGAAGAAAGTATGAGATCCATTTGATGGCCGACAGGGTTCCTCTTATATACAGAATTCAAATATGGCACATGGGTCAACAGGATTCTGGCGATTGGCTCGTTGTAAGCTTCAACAATTCGTTTGCTATTCGGATTGTCAAAAAGATAAGTCTGAAAGGTTCAAAGATGATTATTGATATGATTTGATGGGAAAAAAAACTGGTCAACGCTCTGTTTTAAGAGAAAACACGCACATTCAAAAAAAAATCATTGAAAATTTCCATTTTTTTTCGATTTTGATACGAAAAATCTTGAAAATCGTCATTCAAATTAATCATATTAATTAGTTTTTGATTTTCCAGAAAAAAAAAAGAAAATTTAGGGCAATTTTTAAAGGATTAATTAGTAGTTTTCTTAAAACTTCCTTCGAAAAAATTCCAAAAAACCATTTAAATGCTAAAACTGCTCGCGATGCTCTAAAAATTAGAAAAATTGACGATTGTAGGAATTTTCAAAATTATTCAAAAATCTTACTTCATTAATAGTGAAATCCGCCTTCAATTTATCGACATGATTTCGAAAATAATGATAAAATTTCGATTTGGCCGCATTATTGATTAATTCCGCTTCTCCGCCAATATCATTATCGCCAGCAATATAAATTACCGTCTGAAAATCAGACCAAAATTCATGAATCCAGAAAAAAAAATCGACCTCATTGGCATCAATTGGGAAAATTTTGACGAACCGCTCATACGTTTCATTCCATTCATCATCATTCGCGTCGAGACCCTCGTCAAACAAATCGCCAAGAAATATGAAAGCGTTTGGCGCAAATTGCCATTTGGCGTAGTCGAAACCCGTCGCCAAATAGCGATCGCTGTCCCATCTCGCGAGCCATCCGAATTTCTCGCGTCGATAGCCGATGAGTTGCGGATCGGCGACCAAAAGCCATTTTTGGCAGTTTCCGTCGATTTTTTGGATTTGCCACGTTTTCGACAAATAATAATAGGCGAATTTTTCGTTCCATAATAAGCTCGATAATAAGACAAGAACTGCAAATTGAGAAATTAATCGTTTTCGAGGCACTTTTTTGTGATTTACTTACACGGAACACCGTATAGGAAGCGGGTCTTGACACGCATTGAGTTTAGCTAGTGAGCATTGCCAGAATTAATCAATTACTGCTGCCTGGCAACGGAAATCCGGAGGTATGGTGATGGCCGTGGCCGCGCGCAATTCCTAGGCCATCTCGATTTGTCGGCGTCGAAAATTTTTTCATTCTTTCAATTTTTCCCCAATTTTTCGACTATTTCGCCAACCAATTGATATTCACAAAATCGAGGGATCTCATGTGAATGCGTGAATCTCGCTAATTTATGCGTATTCGCTCTAAAATTACATCATTTCTGCCCGAAATTAGACAACGCGTTTTTTTTGTCGGCGCACGTCTTCTTCTTCTTCCTCCTCTTCGATTTTTTTTTCTCGCTCGTGTCCTGATTATTCGGCCAATGATTAAGGTGAACGCGATGAAGAAAACGCGAAGCCCCGCCGGTTTCGCCAGTAGTTTTTTTTTTGAATAAATATATATATATCGAGGCGAGTGCGGCGCGGACGACGCGTCGCGGTCTCGGCCGTCTCTCTGTTCGACACACTCCGTTCGGCTTGGGGTTTTCGAGTTCGTCGTTTTTTTTTTCTGAGTGCGTCGCATTCGACCTGCCCCGCCGGCCGTTCATCCCTATATTTCGTGATTCTCCATTTTTTCTCTCTCACTTCTAAATTCGATGTTAACGAGCAATTAAGCGAACCGCGCTCTCTCTCTCTCTCTCTTTCTCTGGCCATTAATCGTGAGAAAATTGGCTGCGGCAGCTAATTATCCTAATTAGCCCACTCCATTGCGGGATCATTTGAAAAAAAAAAAGGCACACCCAAGAATAAATCGAGATTCACTGCAATTTTTGCGAAATGTCCTCTCTCTTTTCCTCCCCTTCCCAACCAATTCATTTTGTCTCTTTGACAAATATGTGAGCCGAGAGATTAATTAGAAATGTTGTCACGGAAACACTGATTCGATTCTTAATCTCCTCAACCGACATATACTAGTCGTAATTGGATTCTTGTGTTTTAATCCGCAATATATATATATATATATATATGTATTATGTGCACATGCTCAATATATGCATATATTCTAAGTGCTGGAAAGAAGGCTATTATGGTACCATGCAGATTTCGCAAAAAAAAAGACCCAATGCAAGTTTTTTCCTTTCATTGAATCTTCATAGCTCCATTTGTTTTCAGAAGGGACCATTATGTTTTTGTGAGACCGTCTCTTACATTTTAAAGCCACTTGCATCGCGTTCCCAGAATCTTTTTGAATTCAGAAGATGCTAGAAATCGATGTTTCAGAATCCACGTGGCATTTTTTTCCCTAGGTGATCACAAAATTCGGCAAGCTTCTCCGGCGCTTCGAAAACCGATTCTGTGTTTTTTTATTGATTTGTTTCGCTTTTTCTAATCGAGTCGGCCTTCACATTCTCGAAGGGGATGATCGATTCATTGTCTGCGATTGTGCGAGGAGCTTCATCGAAACGGGTTACGGTAACGAGTCATCATCATAGACAAGAAGAGAAGGAAGAAGAAAAAATGTATGAAGAAGTCGGCCATCAATTTCGTCGTTGTCTCTGCGAGCGTCGAACAATAGCGAATGAATTGGCGCCACGAAGGTGCGTCCGAAATCATAATATAATAATGATGATGCACAAACACCGTTGCCCACCCGCTTCCTCTCGCGTTCCCCCGCATCCTCCTCCTCGCCGATCCACTTCAACTTGTGAGCCGCCCATTAGTCATCGACCGGTTTTCTTCCTCGTCAAATCGAGCCCATTTGGTTTTTTTTTGCTTCTCTTTCTTATCATCTCTCAAAAATCCAATTTATTTGATTTATTATTATTATTATATTTCTGTCTGGTGGGGATTTTTTTTTTCACCTCACGATACCGTAATACTAATTTTTTTATCGATTGCGAAATATTCGATTTAAATGCGCATGGATTTCTTCGATTCGTGCTATTTCTGTCACTTTAAAGGCGCATTGCAAAAAATGCTAGCGTTTTCGTGATTTTAGATGTGAAACAATCGATTTTGCCGTATTCTCGGTCTTGAAGCGAAATCGCCATTTTCTAGCTTCAAAGGCGCACGCATTTTGTCGATGCGGCGGTCTCGAAGAGACGCACCGTATTCTGCGAAATTTGGGATTCTGTCATTAGAGAATTAAAGGCGCATCCAGTTTTTTCGCATTTTTTTTTGAAAAAAAAAACGAGTCTCACGATTTCTTGACTATTTTTAGAATATTTTAAAGGCGCACCGCGGATTATTTCTCATGAACTGAGCTTAATTGTGTTGGAGGGGGGGGGTCGCTTTTCAAATGTATAGAATTTATGCGACGCGATTAGCTCATTGATCCGACGTCGCTCTATTTATTGTCAAAGCGGATTTTGATAATCTCGAAGCGAAAAATGCGCAATTGTCGACGAAAAATATTTGAACTTTGCCCGATTTTCGTTGATTTGAATTTTTGATGGCGGTTAACGTGTTTTTCTTTTTTTTTTTGACGGAATTTTATATTATCCCGCTAAAAATGGCAAAGTTTGTGATTTACTAGCTAGAAACAATTTTTTTTGTCCAGTTTACCCTAAAATGCCTTCAGAATCTCAATTTATTCTCGATTTTTTCGCCTCATGAAAACGTGAAATTTAGGTCTTCCAGATTCCAGAAACCCATTTTCAAAAAAACCGAAAAAAAAGAAATTCCGAAAATGATAATTAGCGCTAATTGGCACCCCCAGCCCATTTCCATTTGAAAAAAAAAAGTTTCGCCCAACAACGCGAGTAGATCAAAAATTGAATGACCCGCGCGCGCAAATTGGTCGTCGAAACCCACTTGCATCGCCCAAAACCGCTGCTGGCCCGTTTTTTTTGTTTCGTTGCTTCACATGTGTCTCATCCTTCGTCCTTCTCGCTTGTTCGTCGGCATTCCGTCAGACTCCGCCTCTACCTCACCACCACCAACACCAACACCATTGATTTCAAGAATGGAAACTACTGAGAGTGGGAGGAGTCTTGAGAGAGAGAGAGTGTGTGTGTGTGTGTTTGAAACATAAGAAACTCGAGTAGAAATTTGATATACGAGAGTAGCCGGTGGATCGCCGCCGGCTCGCATTGGCCGTTTTTCGCATGCGCCTTTAAACTCGTCCCAATTTTATTTGATTCATTTTACAATTTTTGATTGCAGAAGGGGTAATGACGGAGTACAAGTTGGTTGTGGTAGGCGATGGTGGTGTCGGCAAATCGGCGCTCACGATCCAACTCATTCAGAATCATTTCGTCGAGGAGTACGATCCGACCATAGAGGACAGCTATCGCAAACAGGTGGGCGTTTCATTTTCGGCTTATAAAACTCCCCCCACATGTGTGTATGATTTTTCCTTCAAATTTTCGTTTAAAGGAATGTTTGACGCGCGTCGAGACCCCCTATGTCAATGCTCCTTTAATCTCAAAAGATTCAAAAAATTGAGGTTTTGTCACTGAAAGATATTTTTTCTGAAATTCCTTTTGGGATCATAAGAGACACAATTTGTTTTGGGGACCCTTATTGAAAACCGGCCCTAAAAATTTCATTAAAACTACTAAATTTTAAAAATGGAAAAAAATAGGGTCTTGATGCGAAATCGCCGCTAAAAGCTTCGGCAAGGCAATTTTTCTTCATTTAATCGACATGAGATTTTCATTATAAATCGATTGTCTCAATTTCGCCTCGCCGCCGCCGCTGTTGCTCCAATTCATTTCTTCACATCTGGTGCCCGAATTGAGCTTTGCCTCAACGGCGGCGATGACGAAGAGGAATTGCCAAATGGTTGTTGAGCTTCTTCTAAAACGAATGCACTGGTTCGGGGGAACCTTCTAATTTAGGTGTTAACTTCGATCAATGATCAAACATTAGACGAAATAATTAGTGGGTTTAATACGCCGATTTTGACGAATAGGCGAGTTCTTCACGATACCCTAGCCGGCAATTCAAACGACTTTTGATTTGATATTGAATTATTTAGTCTTGAAATATTTGTTATAATGAAGTCAAATCAAAAAAAAAATTTCAAAAGATTGCTTAAATGTGCGCCTACAACAATTTTGGCTTGGAAGCGATGAAAAAAGACTTTTTTGAGAAAATTTGAATTATTTCCTGAATTTTTTCGTAATTTTAAGATTTTTTTGCGTTCCAAGCTTGAAACTACAGAAAATTTCTTAGAAAATAGTTTCTGATTGACAAAAAGTGTGCCAATTTTGGTTTAGAAAGTGTGTTTAATCATTTTCGATTTGATTTAGAATGATTGAAAACTGCAGTGTGAATTAAATAAATAAAGATGTTAATTGTTTTTTGAAACGCGTTGAATTAATCGAATTGGTCCGACAGTATTGAGCCCCAAAGGGAGGAAATAGTTTTTTTTTGCAAGAGAATTAATTGTGGACTTTGTTGGCTCGTCGAGGGTTGTTTCGGGATTGCGAGCCTCCTAATTTGATGAGCAAAAAAAGAAGAAGAAGAGAAGAACGGGGGGAGAGGCTGAATGAAGTTCTTTTTGTCTTCGACTAATTCGATTTTGGCTCAATCGACCTCAATTTTTTGCAGGTTGTCATCGATGGCGAGACGTGTTTGCTGGATATTTTGGACACGGCCGGTCAAGAGGAATACTCGGCGATGCGCGATCAATATATGCGAACCGGCGAGGGATTTTTGCTCGTGTTCGCCGTGAATGAGACGAAATCGTTTGAGAATGTCGCCAATTATCGCGAGCAGATTCGAAGGGTCAAGGATAGCGATGATGTAGGTCTTTTTTTGTTGAAAATTTTTTCAAATTTTGAATGATTTACTGCAAAAAATTGATTTTTTTTGCATTAAATATTTTTTAAAAATTGGCAAAATTTCTATGATGAAAAAAAAAATAAAAAGGAAACTTAATTTTTGATGGAGCTGCATTAGTTTTGCGGCAAAAAAAAACAATTTTCACATTTTTTGTCGAATTTTTCCTTCCAAATAAAACCATAGTCAGATGGTTTTTAGCTTAGCGAAAATTTTTGAAACTTTCAACAAATGCGCTACCAAATTCGGGAAGCAGGTGATTTTTGGGATTTTATTGAAAATTTTGACACATTCATCATTTTTTTTTTTGAATTTCATTGCAGGTTCCGATGGTTCTCGTCGGCAACAAATGCGATTTGCCGTCGAGAAGCGTCGATTTTCGTACGGTTAGCGATACTGCCAAAGGATACGGGATTCCGAATGTCGACACGTCGGCGAAAACTCGAATGGGAGTTGACGACGCGTTCTACACTCTGGTTCGCGAGATTCGAAAGGTTTTTAGTTTTTTTTTTTTTTTTGAAATTCGAGATATTTTGAAATTGGCGCCGAAAATTTTTGGAATTTTGAAATTTTATAAGAAACTATTCGTGCAGATTTTCAACGAAAATTTAAAAACTCCTTAAAAAACCAAACTTCAAACCCTTATTTTTTTCTCACTAATCGAATTTTTCATCATTTTGTCAAAAATTGGCCAGTTTGGATTTTTCCGCCATCAAATACGAGTGAAATTGGCTAAAAAATTATGAGAAAGGTCTTGGCGAAAAAATGAATGGTGTAGATTTACAAGTTAAATATTAAAGGCGCACGTCGCGCCCTGACCACTCACTCATGGTTTTTTTTTCATAAAATTTCTCGCAGATTAAAAAAAATTGCTGAAAATTTCCCACTGACACAGTTTTATGGAAAATTCTGGGATTTTTTTTTTAATTTTTTAAAGCCGGTTAAAAATTTAAAAAAAAAGCAGACGTATATCAATTTTTCTGTTAATTTTAAGATAAATTTTTGAGTTTGCGTAAATTTGTGAAATTTGCGTTCGAACGAAAAAAGAAATGAATTTTCGAATAGTTTTGATCTCTCTGGCTTTCGTGATAATTTTTGTCGTCAATCGAAAATCGCCAAAAATGCGAAAATTTTCCGACAAAACTGACAAAAATATATTTTTTTTCCATTTAGCATCGCGAACGGCACGACAACACGAAGCCACAAAAGAAGAAGAAGTGCGATATAATGTAGACGTTGTGGTTTTCCGATCTGCAAAGAAAAAACGCCCCGAAAGAAAAGCGAAAAAAAGTGCTCACTTCAATTTGTTTGTTTGTTTGTTTGTTTATTTTGGCCACGCCCCCCCCCCACATTTTCGTCTAGATTTTCAATTTCCAATTATGTATCGATTCATTGGAAAACAAATGATTTTTCATATCAATCCAATTATCCCTAATTATCGATTTAATTAGCGTGAAACACCGTGCGTTTTGAGATATATATATATATATATAATGCTTTATAATGTTTTCGCATTTTCGTCTTGCGTTTTTGTTTGATTTTTGAAAGAAGAAGAAAAGAAAAATTGCGTTTTACGTTTTGTTCTAAAAAAAAAAAAAAGAAGAAGAAAATGCCGGTTTTAATTTTTGTGTGTTCTTTTTTTTCAAAGAAATATGATTTTGTTAGTTTCCGTTTCATTTTTTGCCCATTTTTGGTGTTGTTAAATAGATTCACATTGGCTCCGCCCACAATTTCCCCCCTTTTCGATCAACCCCCACCGAAGATTGTCGATTTTTTTTTCTCTCTCTCTCTCTGTCTCCCCACTAACCAATACAAAGAAAGCGAAGAAAAAGAATGATTGGTGTTTGAAATGTCGAGCCAATCATTCTTTTTTTTTTGGTTGTCACTCATCTCAATTATTTTCGACATGAGACCCATTCCTTGGCCAATCTCCTCCCCCCTTTAGAAAATTTCCTCTTTCTTCGACGTTCGTCTCTTTTACTCTTCTCTCAATCTCTCTCTCTCTTTTTTTTTTTCATTTTTTTTGTTAAATGACTGATAAATTTGAAATTTGCTGCAATTTGGGGATTTCTTTTCTTTTTTGTTGAATTCTTCTTTTGCGGTATTTTTGCCTTGTTTCACAAATTATTTGAATTTTTGTCTTATTCGAAATTTGGCATTTAGTTGTAGGATGACAAGAAAACGAAAGAATGTCGAGGAGAAGCCGGCGGATGCGTTTCAGGAATATGGATATGAGGCGGCGAGCCGTCGAGATCATGGTGGGGAAAAAAAAGCGAATGGAAAAATATTTTTTACTTGAAAATCTGAAAAAAAGATGAAATTTGAATTTCGCGGGTTGCTAGTTTTTTTTTGGGTCCCGTTATTGGTTAGAAATAGCAAAATGAGAGTTGAATTAGACAAAAACTCGCTTCAAGCAAGAGACTTTCCATTCGAGACCCGAAAGCGGCAATTCGAATTTTTAAACGATCCCTAAAATTGGCCAATTTCGAGAAAAACGTTTGCCTTAACAATTTTTGAAATAATTGCTCAAATTTGAAATTTTGGACTGAAAATGTTTGGGAAATTTTGAATTTTTGGCAGAAAAACGGCGATCGGGTGAATTTCGCAAAATTTGAAAAAAAAGGAAAATTTTATTTGTTGGAGATTTTCTGTCCGAGACCCGAAAGCGGCAATTCAAATTTGAAATTTGTGGCATTCTTAAATTCGGCCATGTTCGATTGGATCTAGAATGAAAAATACAGTAGACTTTAAAGGCGCATTCAATTTTGGCAACTAAATCTAGATTTGGTGTTAAAATCAAAATTTTGATAATTTTAATTTTAGTTTAAAGAAAAAAGGACAGAGATATTATTTATCAAAGTCCGAATTTTTTATTTTCATTTTTTTTTGTGAATTGTTATCAGAAATAGCTGAAAATGGCAATAATTTTCTGAAAATTTTGGTTTGAAAGCGAAAAATGAGAGAAAAAAACACGAAATTGGTGAGAAATTTGAGTTGTATTTTGATTTCTTTGCTTCGACACGTGCAAATTTTCAAAATTATGAGAGTTTGATGATTTTGGCGGAAATTAGCGCTATTTTTTCGTGAATTTTGCGATTTTAGAATGAATTTTTCCAATTAAAAATAATTAGAAAAAATCCAGAAATTGTTGAATTTTAATTGAAAACGCGATTATTCAGAAATGCGAAAAAAAAAAAACTTTTTTTTTGTAGAACCGATTCGCTCGTTTCCGGAAAAACGGAGTCGAAACGACCGAAATCGTCGAAATGGACAAAAACGAGAGTTTGACGCGAGCGATTTCGAGCGGGTTCGAATTTATTTTGATGTTTTTTTATTCTTTCAATTTCGTTTTTCAGCAATACGGACGAGTTGGTGGCGAAAACGCGTCGAATCGCCTCGATGAGAGCGAAAACGAGCAAAAGTGAGAGCGATTTTTCGGCCCAGTTTTTCATTTGCCGTTTTTGTTAGGCACGATCGTCGTCCGACCGATGAGCGTGGCGAGTTTCCGAAGGAGATTGTCGGCTATTTGCGGAATATTGAGCAGATTGGCAAAACCGAAGGGCGAATCGGTATGAATTTTAGAGAAAAAAAAATAACCAATTTGGAAATAATTCAAAATTTTTCTCATAAAATTTCGTTTTTTTTTTTGAAAATTTAGAAAATGGATTCCTTCTTTTTAATTGGAATTGAATTCCAGAGGAATTCATTTTGGACAAATGCGCGGAAGAAGTCGCTGGAATGGAAACGACGCTTCTCGAATGGACCGAAGCCGCCGTTGTGGTGAGATGTGCGCCGAAAATTGGGTTTTGGGGGATGTAGAAATTGAATTTGCCAATTTTTTTTTTTGATTTTTGGATTTTATTCATTTTGGATTATCGATTTTGTGTCGAGAAATGAAAAAATATTGATTGAAACCACTCAAAATTGAACGAATTCGGATTTCCGGCGAATTTGAGCCGCGACGCGAAAAACGGTTGTCGTTTTTCCTGTGAAAAATTTGTGAATAGCTCATTTCCAAATTTTTTTTTGAATCGAAACAACATTTTGTTGTGATTTTTGTTCCCAAATATGAAATCTTGATGTGGATTTACGGAATGCGACATTTCGAAATGGGTCTCGCAACGCGTGAGAACTGTTAATTTTTTTTTCTTGATGAAATTCAAAAAATTAGCGGAATGATCTCGAAAATGTGTGTTAAACATGTACAAAAAAATCGGGGTCATTTTGAAAATGATTTTAGGCAGCTTTTGAACCCCGCCAACCTTTTCAAGCAAAATACGAGCATTTATTTGATTTTTTTTAATGAATTTGCCATTTCCTTGAAGTTCGAACCGGATTCTAATTAACAATCATCGAGCCTGACCCTTGAGATTCAAAATAACCAATTTGTCGGTGCGAGACCATAGAGAAGGCGCATGCGCGTAAATATACACCGCGTGCAGCAGAAAACATTTTTCGTCATTACTTTTGAGCGGAATTTTTTGACCGGAAGTCAAAAACTCAATTTAAAAACAATTTGAAATGTGGATTACTGTAGTTCACAAAAAGAAACGTGTTTGCGGACTTTTTTTTTGAAATGTGCAAAAATGAAAAAATCAATACATTTTATTTATAAATTTTTTAGAAATTAATTTTCTTTTCTTTTTTTCGGTGCTATGGATATTTTAGAATTAATTGCGAAAAAAAAAATAATGTAAAAAAAGATGTAAATCGAAAAGCTGATCGATTTCAGGTTGAGCACGTGTTCGGCTCTTGCTCGTACGGCGCCGCGTTGTTCCTATCGGCGCTATCGCGACTCAAACACAAAAAATTGTTGGCGTTGTTCTTCGGCGGCGCCAGCGCGCGGACCATCGAGAATCTCCTGCTCAAATTGTGCCCGATTTCGAGAAGCGAGCACGTCGAGGTTGGATTTTTTCGATTTCTTTTTTGGTCCCTTCGAAAAGAAAATGCCCTATATAATTGACAAATTAATGGTGTTTTATTTTTTTTGGATTGCCCGTGAAAAGCGTGTTTCAAAATGTTTATAAGAAAATGCAAGAAAAAATTTTTTGCGATTTTTTATATTTTTTATCTTTAAGTCACATTTTCGTAAAAATTTAAAATTGAGAAATTTTTTTGCCTAAAAATTACAAAATATTAAAGTTTTTCGGGAATAAATCAAAATTTTTTTTTTAATTTTTGGCAAAAAATCGTATTTTTCTCAATCTCTCATTACAGTTGATCTCGAAATTCGCCGATTTGCTATGCGAGAATTGGTCGGAAGCGGTCGGTTCGCAGCCGTCGGCATTCCTTTTGCGGCTCATCATTCGAATCGCGTCGGGTCTCGACACGAAATCGACAGAGGCAAAAGTGGTGGTGGCGTCGACGCCGAAATTCGCCAACAAAGAGATGAAGGCGGAATTGAAGGCGATTTATGAGAGGATCGCCGCGTTTGCGTTCGATCTACAATTGAACGCCGGTAAATCTTTTGAAAAATTTCAATAAACCCCGCAAAAAATGTGCGCATATGCGATTTGCCATAGCGTTGATTGAAAACGGCGAGAAAAAGTAATCCAGAATTCGATTTTCTATTTCATTTTTTTTTCAAAAAGCTTGAAAATTTTAAAAATTGAAAAGAGCTTGCGAAATTTTCGCGGCAACTATTGAAATATTTAGAAGAAGAATATCGATTTTCATCTTTTTGCACTTCAAAATTTTATTTAAAGTCACTGTCGAAGCATTGAAGGGATCGTTTCAGACCTCATCGAGAATCCGGTTTGCTGTCTGACACTACAGGAGGCGATCGACGCCGAAACATTGTGGAAAGGGCGACGATGCGATGATTTGGTGACGAAATGGTTCGAAAAAGACGCGGGTAGAGAATTTTTCGCCAATTTTTGTTTCAATCGAAATTGACGATTCTAGGCGGCGAGTTGTTGTTGAACGCGTGGAAATGCAAACAATCGTCGAGATTCTGGGAGAAGATTGTCGAAAATTGTCGCGAGGAGACGAGAAGCTTGATCTGGATGACGGCGGTCGCGAAAAATGTGCGAGTTTGTTGGCATAATTGAAAAAAGCAATCGGTTTTTTTTTGTAGGTGATTGAGCTCTCGCAGGATCCGTACGCGAATTTCGTGCTCCAGAAGCTGATCGGCTCAGTGAGCAGCTTGGAATTGGTGGGTGTTGATTTCAAGCATTTTTTTTTGTTCTCAAGTTTTTTGACGCCTCGCGATTCGCGTTGCGGTTTTTTTTTGGTATTGGCAAGTCCGTGTGGAGTACACAGAGACCATTCGGAATAAAATTGAAGTCTGTGTTTTAATATAAAGTAATTTTGGTATTTCGTACATAACTTTTCTCAAAGGGATGAAATTTTAAAACAAACTAGAAATGGAAATAGAATTCGTAGAAAAATGTGAAAAATCTCAAGAATTTGTGAGGAATCGAAAAAAAATGGAAAACTTGAAGGAATCAGTTTCAAATGTTTCGACGAATTCTATTTCTATTTTTTTTTAGCTTGTTTTAAAATTTCATGACGATCCGACCACTTTGATGGAAGGTATGCTCGAAATACCAAAAGCTCATCGATTTTTTAATGCATTTTTTTCTCTCTTGAGGCCACCGACGTCATCGACGAGATTGCGCCGACGTTCGCCGGATATTTGCTATCGAATCGCGATGGTGTCGCGCGTGCGGCGATTCGCTGCGCGTCTCGACACGAAAACGTCCAAGAGCTTCTTTTGAAACAATTGCGGCAATATTTTCGCGCCGCCAAGGTAGGTGGCATGTTTATTTTTTTTAATTTAAATTTAATTTTAAAAAAATTGAAAAATTGGAAAAAAAATTGGAAAAAATTGAAAAATTAAAAATTTTTTAATTGAAAAAAAAAAATTGGAAAATTTCGCTTTTCTAGGCGTCGACAAAATCGCATTTTCTGCTCAATGTGCTCACGAACAACGCGTTCGACGGCGTCGACGTAAATTTGGAGAAGCTCACCGTTCAGGGGAGTCTTCTTGTCTCGGAATTGTTGAAATTCGGCAAGATCAAAACGATTTCGGCGGGATTCGAGGCGCTCACTCAACAGCAAATCATGCAAATGGTGGGTTCTACTCTCTTTCTTTTTTTTTTTTTGATTTTCCGAGAGCTATCGCTTTTTTTTTCTGGTTAATTTAACCATTGACGCCACATTGTCCGTGTGGAGTACACAGCGCGCGTCTCGAGACCATTTCGACAATATCACGAAAAAAATTGTTTTTGTCAATTACCATTTTTCAAAATTATTTTCTGTATTAATGAATTTTGGATATTTCATTTTTTTTTCATTTGAAAAAACTATTTCAACAGGATTTTTTTTCTAAATTTCAAGGGACCATTCAAAAATTTTCATCAGATTTCATTTTTTGCCGGTTTTTTTGTTTAATTTGTGCGACGATTCTAAACAAAATGATTTTGAAAAAAGCGAGGAGAAAAAAAATCGATTTTGAATTTTAAAAATGGTCCGTGTCAACACGCGACGCATAACTGCAGAGTCTGTGCGTCTGGTACGGTATTTTGGTTGGTGATATCGTCGAAATGGTCTTGAGACGCGCGTTGTGTACTCCACACGGACAATGTGGCGTAAATCGACACTCGCGTTGCGAGACCCAACTCTACAGTAGGCTGTTTTCGGTGTAGTCGCGCGGATACTGTAGCTAAAATTTTGAAGACTGCGATTTTGTGGGGTTGGGTCTCGGCGCGAATTTTGTTTTTTTTTTTCATTTTCACAACCAAATTGCCCTATAGGAAGAAAAATGGATCATTTTTTGTTGTCTGATTTCCAAATCAACAATTATCAATTTTTCAGTCTCGCCACAAAATCGGTTCGCGTGTGATTCAGAGCGCATTTACGAGTCCGACTCTCAGCGATGAGCTCAAATACAAAATGGTTGAGGCGTTGGCGGTGAGTGTTGATTGATTCGATAAGCTGGAATGAAAAGAAAAAAGTCGAAAACAGAAACAATCAGAAATAGCTGAAATTTGGCATTTTCTATTTTAAACAAATTGCACTATTGGCATTCTTTTGGAAAACTAGAAAGCGTCAGAAAATTACGAAAAATGTGAATTTTTCAAAAAAAAGTTTTATTTCGACTTTTTTTTTTAATTTTAAAGCAGAAAATTGGAAGGAGGACATTTTTTTTTTCATTGATGGACATATTCATGCAATGAAAAAAATTTAAAAAAAAAATCAATTTTTTTTCATTTGAATTCCGCACGCACGTCGAAAATTACAAAAAAATGACGCGATATATCGTAATTCTCCGCTATTTAATTTTAAAGGCGCATGCGAAAAGTTGCGCGGGTCTCGTCGCGAACTCGGTACTGTAATTTTTAATTTTTATTTTTTGAGCGTTTAAAAAGTTTTTTGGAAATCTGTAGAAGTATTTTGTTTAATCAACACTAAAGGTTCATTGGAAGCGGCATAGAGCGAAGTCTGCATCAAATTAACACAAATATCACTATTTTTCATGATAATTGGCATCTAAATGACGAATTAGGAGTAATTATACCAATAATAATTGTTTTTACTCGTTCTTCATTCCGTTAGTCATTTTCTCTTCGAAGTTTTTGAAAAATACAGAAAAATAGCATACAAAATGAAAAATAAAAAATTACAGTACCGACTTCGCGACGTGACCCGCGCAACTTTTCACATGCGCCTTTAAAAATAAATGGCGGAGAATTACGATATATCGCGTCAATTTTTTGTAATTTTCGACGTGCGTGCATAGGGAATTGAAATGAAAAAAATTGATTTTTTTTCATTGCATGAATAGGTCCATGAATGAAATATATTCGCGTCAATGTGCTACCAATTTTTGATTTTCTCGTAGCTCAAAATAATCCGATTCGAATTGAAAAATTAGAACATACCGGATTCGAATATCCAATCGGATCCGACAAATTACCAATTGAATCCAAAGAAAATCCAATTGGATCGGAAAACACTCAAAAAAAACCAATCGGATCCTGCAATTTTACAACAATCATATCCTAAGAAATTCCAATCGGATCCGAAAATTTCCAAAAAAAATCAATTGGATTCGAAAAATTACCAATCAGATCCGAAGAAAATCCAATCGGATCCGATAATTCACAAAAAAATCAATTGGAGCCGACGAATATCCAATCAGATCCGACAATTTTACAATCTGATCCTAAGAATCTTCAATCGGATCGGAAAATATTTTAAAAACCGATCGGATCCAAATCGGATCGGATTGATTGCGAATTCGAATTTGGTCGGATCCGATTGGTTCATGAGTTCCTGGAGTTGCTCTCTGGGCTCGGGGCTCCGTTCGTAGTTTGTGTCGTTGAGCCAACAAAACGAATCGTACTTAGTGTGCCTACATGCGTGTGTGTGTGTGTGTGTTCGGATCGTCTAGTCACACTTGAACCCGACGCGACGCGACGCGACGCACTCGTAGTAGTTTCGGGAGAGAATGAAGAAAAAAAAAAGAAACTCGTCATTTTACAGAACGACTGGGAATCGCTGGTGTCGGACACGTACGGCAGTCATGTGTTCGAGAAACTTTGGGATTTCGTCGATGTGAGACGCAAACAGGACATTATGAAGGTGTTGGTCGGAATTCGTGTAAGCGTTTCTCTTTTCATTTTTTTTGCGCTTCGAAATTTGACGGAAAAATTGAGAATTTTGAGATTAAATTCGATTTTTTAAAAAAATTCTTATTCGAAATTAGATATCTCGCTTTATAAAATAACAAAAAGTTGCGAAATTTTGCCTGAAAATTTGAGAAAGGAGACTGATGTAGATTTACGGGGACTGCGAGGGAGGCTCCCGCCGCGTTTTAATTTTTTCGTTTGATCTCCGGTGTCATTCGATTTAAAAAAAATCGCAGAATGACTCTCTGAAATGCAAAATTCCATGCGAGACCATAGCGAAGGCGCATCGTCGTAAATCTACACCGCGTGAAATTTTACCTTTAAAAAAAAGTTGAATTTTTGAATGGAATTTTCTGAAAACAAAATGCAAAATTTGCGAACATTGTTGATTTTGGACGAATTTTTTTTGGCAGAGAGAGAGAGAGAGTAATTAAAATCCCATAATTGGCCACTAATTGAACTCTAAAAAAATAAAATTTGAATTATGATGCGTGGATTTTCTGGAAAAGAAAAAAAAACAGATTGGACTGAAAAAAATGATGACGCCTTTCGGTTTTTTTTTATTTGAGCGGGCAATGCAGAAATTTTTTTTGAATGGAAAAAATCAGGAACATGCGATGCAGAAAAAAAGAATCGAAGATACGTGGGTTTTTGTGGATTCGCGTCGAGACCCATCGAATAAATAAATGGCATGCGTCTTAAAATACCGTAAACGAAAACATTTCAACAAAAATTAAGTAAAAAAAATTAAAAAAAAAAATAAGTAAAATTCCTTTTAAAAAAAATTCCTTTATTTTTTTAATTAAAAACTAAAAAAAAAATAAGTAAAATTCCTTTAAAAAAGTGAAAAAAATAAGTAAAATTCCTAAAAATAAAGCAACGCAGAGATACGGTATTTCAAGACGCATACCGTTTGGGTCTCGATGCGAATCCACCAAAAATTATACGTATCAAAAAAAATATATATAAAATTATACGTGTATAAATTATACGTAGTAATTATTCGATTCTTCATTTTTTTTTCTTTTTTTTTTCATTTTTCCGCATTACAAAAACAAAATTGCAGAATTCGTCGAAATTCTTCAAATTCGCGATGCTTCGCTGCGACGTTCACCAATTTCGCCACGATCGAAAAGCGTGGGTGGAGAAAATGAGGAAATAAGTCGAAAAAGCGTTGTTGAATTTTTTTGTTCTTGTTGTTATTGCTGTTGTTGGCCATTTTTTTTTCGAAATTCCCGACATTTCTGTTGTTTTTTTTTTGTTGATTTTTGAGATTGTTCAAATAAAATCGAATGGGTTGAGCGTTTATTTTCTTTTTTCTTTTTTTTTTGAGCAAACAGGACAACTCGCAAAAATTGCCACTTTCGTTTTTGTGTCGTTTCGAGGTTTTTGAAGAGAAATTTCAAATATCGATTTTATGCGTTTTTTTTTCTGCTGCGGACATTTTCAATCGAAATTTTTTTCTCTCTTTTTCTTCCCATAATTTTTGCGAGATGGTCCTCGATCGATTTTGATGGTCCCCAGTGTTTTTTGTTTTGAATCTACTTTGTTGAAAACTGCACGTTTTGCACAATTCGCTTTTTGGGGATTACATCTGCGGACACTCATCGAGGTTTGGTCGAGGAATTCAATGGTCCCAAGAGATTTTTCTTTTTCTTTTTTTGAAATTTGCATAGAAATTGGAATTCCAGAGCGAATCGTCGCAAGACCCAACCGATTTTTCGCCTCATGCGCCTTTAATCAATTATTTCATTTTTTTGAAATTTTCATAAAAAAATCTTTAATTATTTGATTCAAAATTTTTTTCGAGAAATTGAAAATTGCAAGTCGTTTCGCGTCGAGACCCGCCGGCTTCGAATATTGCTGCGCCTTTAAAATTACAATCGAAACTTTTGAGTTAAAGCAGTCGAAATTCATGAAAAACCTAATGCGACAAAAAAGGAGAAGCACCAAACCGACTTTAAAGGCGCACACCGTAGCGATGGCTTCAAGAATTTCCCAGTCTTGTCAAACAGCAATCATCAGGCAGGCGGCAAAGTAGCGAATTGAGTTTGGGCGAGCTGGTATGCGAGATCGATGGCGCCGACTCGGCAATGTTTGTCGACCGGACCGGTTGGCCGCGAAACGAAGCTTCTCGTACCTCGCGCGCGTGTGTGTGTGACACTGACTGACAAAACTGCTCCCCCCTCTGTTCTTCATGACTCTTTAATCCTTCAACCTTCTTCTTCTTCTTCTTCTTCTTGCCATTGAGAGCTTCGAACGCTCGTCTTGATAAATTATTTGTGAGGCGGGAGCTTCAAACTCGCGAATATGGTGCCGATTTAAATTTTTTGTTAAATGCGCGTACGCTATGATGCAATGTACGCAATTTCGCAATACATTTTTTTATTTCGTCAAGTCGTACTAGTACTTGATACCGCGACCTCTCGCACAACAGCCAGCGCGTTGACCGACTGCGCCACAACCGCATGCTTCTTATTGTCAAAAACGCATCACGACCCCCAAGATTTCCCCTTGTGGTCCCTTTGATGGAATATTTTTTGTCGCTTTTTTTCATTTCATTAATAATGCTATGTTGTGCGCAGTGAGAATTCGATACCGCGACCTCTCGCACAATAACCGTTGACCGACTGCGCCACAACAAGATTAAATGAAATTTTGACCATATGCGGACATTTTGCGGGATCGGCTGTGACCGCAATTGGGACCCAGCTTTATTGTCCACGCCAAAAAGAAGTGAGATGGGACCTTCAAAGAAGTGAGATGGGACCTTCAAATTCGCGAAATTAGTGTCGATTTGAATTTTTCGTTGACTGAATATTAAATGCGCGTACGCAGTCTTCTCGGTGCCTTGGCACAGAGCCAAGAGTCGTTTGAATTTGACAATTCAAAAAAAAAAAAAACCACCGTTTCTCAAATATATCAATTTTTTCGAATTTTTTGAAATTTGGCCCTGATTTCTCAAATTTCACCATTTTTTTGTTGTCAATTTTCGAATTACTATTTTTTTTTTGAGAAAAAGCCAAATGTGTGCAATTTTGCGTACGTGTGAATGCACACTGTTTTTTTCTTCTATCCTCGTTTTTATCATAATTTTTTGGACATTTTTCATTTTTCTTTCTCATTGGGTCTTAGCAGGGAAAAAAAGCGAAATTTTTAATGAATTTTGAACAATTTTTTAGATAGTTGTAGATTTACGCGCATGCGTCTTTGCTATGGTCTCGCACCGACTATTTTGCATTTTTGAGGACATTCTGTGAATTTGAAAATTCAGCGATATTACGAATTCAAGAAAATCATAGAGCACATCAGGAAAACTTGAAAATTCAAAAAACGCGTTTTCGCGTGGCGAGACCATTTCGAGAAGACGCATCCCGTAAATCTACAATCAATCAAATTCGAAGCTTCTCAGCAACATTTTTTTTCCGAATTTTGAAATATTACGTGAAATTCCCGAATTTTCGCTTTTCATTTTTTTTAAGCTTTTCCTTTTTCTTAAATTTCGAGATGATTTCAGCTTTTCCCTCCTTCGATTCTGAAATTTTTCAGATTTTTGTTTGTCAACAAAAAAATGTCTAATGTGTGCGTTTCGGCTCAAATATCGACGAGTTCGCATATGCGAAATTTTTTTTTCCGCGATGCGCCTTTAAACGCTTCGTCATGCGCCTTGAAATCTCCAAAATGAATCCGACTATTGGAATCATTTAAAGGCGCATTCGACGTGCGCCTTTAAACTCTGATCAATTGACCTTCGATTTTTAGCGATCCTCGGCTTTGCATAATTTTTTCAAAATTTTTTTTTGCAGGAATCGGAAAAAATTTTTTTGATCTGTTGAGCCCGACAAAAAAAAAACCCAATCGCTCGGTTGCAATAATGGGGACCACGATCGACAAGTGAGTTTTCGCTTTGAGACACACGATGCGCCTTTAAAGATTTTTCCAAACTTAAAAAATTGAGAGATCAAAATTGTGTGTGCGTGTGCAAACACGTCGACGCGAAATCGCGTACCCGATGCGCCTTTAAATGCGATATTCAGCGTCGGCGACTATTTGCCGCTGGAAATCATCGACGACGACTCGACGATCGCCGACGACGGTCACCGATGCGATGGTGTGATGGCGGCGATCACCAAAAAACATTTGGAATGTCTCGCGAGGTTCACCATGCACCATTATCGACTTGTCAATCGCGTTTTTGAGATTCACCAACAACGATCTACTCGCGAAGGACACGATCGGACAGAATTCGCTTCATTTGGCCGCCAAAATTGGCGATGTGTCGATTTTGAAGTCGGTGGTTTTTTTTTTTCGCTTGGTCCAATGGTCCCCCGCCCCCAAGATGTCCCACAATGGTCCCCAAACCGGCCGCTATTGGCCCCCGAGCAAAAAAAAAATCCAAATCCGATCCTTCTCAAATCTTTGAAATCGATATTTTCTCGGTAAATACGGGGCTCAAGTGTTCGTGCTGCCGACAAAAAAAAAACAATAAAAAATTCGCACTTGAGATGAAAAATATTGAATGAGACCGCCTTTCTTTTGAGCACCGCGTTTTTTTTTTTTGTTTTCAAGTGAAAAACAATGGATAGATGGCTTTAAAATTTACAATTTAAAAAAATTTTAAAAAGTGTACAATTTAAAAAGTGGGCCGGGCTTGTGGTAGGTCAAAAATTACATTAAAGGAATGCTTAAAATCGGGTGGCCTTAGGGTAGATCAAAAATAACACTTTAGAAAAAGTAGACTGACATAACGGTAGATCAAAAATATGACTACTTAAACTCAAAAAGTGGGCGGGGCTTGTGGTAGATAAAAAATTACATTAAAGGAATGCTTAAAATCGGGTGGCCTTATGGTAGATCAAAAATATGATTATTTAAATTCAAAAAGTGGGCGGAGCTAGCGCTACATCAAGAATATGACTATAGAGAAATGCAGAAAATGGGCGGTGCTTATGGTAGATCAAAAATAAGAGTTTAGAAATGACTAACCTGACGGTAGGTCAAACATTTCACTGTTTAAATTCGGAATGTGGGCGGGGCTAGTGGTAGATCAAAAACTAACACCATAGAAATGCAAAAAGTGGACTGGCTGAATGGTAGATCAAAAATAACCATTCAGCATGGTTGGGGCGTACGGTAGATCAAATATGGACTACATCACTTAAACGACGATGCTTAAATGCGTGGTCTGTTTAGAATTACTGTAGATGTCAAATGTCGAAAATCTTTTTTTTTAAGTGTTATGTTGCCACCTACAGTAACCCACAAGAGAAACTGGGTCCCACCGCGAAATTGGTTTTTTTTTTTAATTGCAGATATCTTCTCGATCGGTTGCCCGAACTCCGCGAGATCCAATCGACAAACGGTGAAACTGCCGCTCATATTAGTGCTGCCCATGGAGGTACCGTAATCTCTCGCATCGGGTCTCGACGCGAACGGAAAATCGTCGAAGGAATTTCGTTTCTTTTTTTTTTGCAGATATGCGAGCTCTGGAGCTCATTCTTGGAGGATCGCTGAAATCGGCGATGAAAACCGCAATGTGTAGGTGAGAAAATTTGAAATAAAATCCAAAATTTTGAAAACCTCTCCCAAATTTGGTCAAAAATGGCATTAGTATGAAGCCTTTAAAGGTCTCATATCGATTGAGTAGAAATTGCGCCAAAAAATTCGAGAAAATCCGCTCGAAAATCAAAAAAAAAATTGATAATTTCACAAAAGAAGTTACAGTAACTATTGTCAAGGCGCATGTGAAATATTGAAAAACAATTTCAAGTCTAAAATTTTCAAATTTTAAAATGATCATAACTCGCTTCAAAATGATCCAATTCTTAAAATCAAAACACGAAAATTCTTAGAAAATTATGGAGAATTTATTTTCTCAAGGAGGGAAATTTGAGATTTTGGGAACCAGGAGAAAAATCGTGTAAATTTCTGGCAGTTTTAAATTTAGAATTATACTTTTATTCACTCTAAAGCAATAAGAAAATTAGATTTTCGCAAAAAATGAGAAAATTGCGAGAAAATCCGCTCAAAAATAAACAAAAATTCAAGTTAAAAAAAAAATACAGTAACCAATTTCAAGGCGCATGCGGAATTTTGAAAAACAATTTCAAGCCTAAAATGTAAATTTTTATATGATCATAACTATCTTCAAAATGATCCAATTCTTAAAATCAAAACACTAAAATTCTTAGAAAATTATGGAGAATTTATGTACGAAATTTGGAAAGAATTAGCGAGATCGATGAAAATACTTTTTTTTTGGGGTTGACCTCGAAATCGAAATTTTCAAATTGCCACCAAATTAACTGAAATTTTGTGAGAAGGTAGCTAAAGGCATTAGAATTGAGCTTTTTAAAGTTTCACAAGGATTGAGCAAAAAAGTTGGACTCATATATGATAATTATGATTATGATATTATAATAAAAAAACGGCCGATACTGGTTGCGCGGACTCCAAAACGGCACCCTTCGCGCACCATATGCGCGACAAACCCATTGCGCCACACATACCACCGGCGTGCGTTGCAGGAGTTTCAGTATAAGTCATAGGTGGCAAATGCGTTCAGAAAAAAGCGGATTTCGAAAATTTTAACTAAAACGCCGATATATTTGTCAATTTCGGTATTCGAAAGATTCGATTTAAATTCGTAAATTGATTTTGAATAAAAAATGTGATTTTTTTTTGCAGAGATATAAACGGAACCTCAATTCTGATCGCCTCTGTGGCTCGCGGCGACACCGAAATGGCAATGTGGCTTTTGAGAAAGTTGGCGAAAAAAAAGCAAAAGCCTTTCTTTTCCATCCAAAAATGCGAAATTCAGGTTCGGAAAAGCGCTGGCGCAACTCGAGAACAATTCGAAAATGTTGCCGATCCACGTGGCAGCCGCACACGGTACAGTAATCCGATTGAAATTCGCGATAGCCGAGTTGCGATGATTGTAGGCAACATCGAGTTCCTGCGCGCCGCCGTCAAATTCGACACCAATATGGTGCACGCGCGCGACGAGTTCGGGTGCACGCCGTGCGTTTACGCGGTTCAGGGCGGCTGTCTCGGCACCGTTCGATTTCTCGTCGAAAAAGCGCGCAGCGAGATTGGATCGGTCAGCAATCGAGGTGAGATTTGCATCGAAATCCATTCGCGCCGTCAAAAAACGCAGTGCACGTGTTAAGTATAGACAATGACCAATCCTCGAAAGGTGTCCGCAGCAAGGCTGCAGGTGGTATATAAACAGAGCGCGACATATTTTCCACATTCCTCGTGCAGCGGGCTTTTTGCTGAATGACTTTTAAACCCGCGACTTGTCCGCAGCACAATATTATTAAAATCGAAACACCTTCAGGCCAATCGCTTCTACATATTGCCTGTCTTTGCGGCCACGAGCACATTGTTCGATGGATTTTGAATCGCGCCGGCTCGGACTCGATTCTGTGGACCACCAATGACAAAGCGAACGCGGTGCATTGTGCAGCTTGTAAGGGGGGCGTCCGCTAGGGACCACTGAACCTATTTTTGCAGTTGCTGGCAGCGTTCCCGTCCTTTCGCATCTATTAAGCGCGTTCGGCAAAAAGAAGCGTCATCACGTGTTGACTTTGAAGGACTCCAGGTGAAATTTCAAAATGAAAAATGAATTGGCGCCAATTCAAAAATTTTTTTTTTGCAGAGGAAACACACCGCTCCACTTGGCGGCCATCAATAATCACCTCGACGCCGCTCTTTACATGGTTGGTTTTGAATTTGAGCTGCTGCGGACATTGTTGCGGGTTGGCCAAATCGAAATTTGGCGATTTTTCGCGATTCAAGCAACAATTCGTTTTGTGTGCGTACACGCGTACGCCAAATTGCGGACATTTGATTTTTTTTTGAAGAATTCTCGTTAAAAAAAAAACGAATTTTCTCTTAAAAAAAAACGAATTTTTTGGCACACCCAGAAATTTGCTCAAATTTTGAGTAGATCAAATCGAATTCTCAATTTTGAGAAGGGATTTGAAAAAAATGAAAGATTGAAATTCGAAATTCTGAAATAAAATCCTAGAAAACGCGAAATTCGCTTCAAACGAGGATTTCCGTACGAGACCCAATTTGAAATTACGAAGGTTCATTCGAACAGGTCCCTTAAAGCGAAATTTGGCTGGACGCCGAAAAAAGTGTGCGCACACGCGCACGCAAAATTGCACACATTTGATTATATCAATAAAATTCCAATTTTTTCGTCGAGAGAAAAAAAACAATAAAAATTGAATTTTTAAAATTCAAATTTCGAAATTCAAAGATTTCAAAAATTTTGTAAATTCCCCGAAAAAGGGGAGAAAAATTGTTTCAAATAAAAAAATTTTTTTCAAATTCGAAAAAAAAACGTAATTTTTTTTTATTCCAAAGAAACTTTTTTCCGAATTCGAAAAAAAAATTATTTGTTTTTAATTCCAAAAAAAGAATTTTCAAATTCGAAAAAAATTTTATCAAAAAATTTTTTTTTTTTCAAATTCTAAAAAATAATTTTTTTAATTCCAAAAAAAAATTTTCCAAATTCGAAAAAAAAAACGTAATTTTTTAATTCCAAAGAAATTTTTTTTAATTCCAAAAAAATTATTTTTTTTAATTCTAAAAAAAATTTTCAAATTCGAAAAAAATTATTTTTTCAAAAAAAAAATCAAAAAAAAATTTTTTTTTCAAATTCCAAAAAAAATTTTTGCAGCTCGAAAGCGGCGCCGATCCGTCGTTGATCAACACGTCCGGCCATTCGCCGCAATCGATCGCATCGGTTCGGAATCATTTCGAAATGGAGCGTCTTGTGGCTTCATATCAAGGTGCGAAAGCATCAAAAATCGGCTCATTTTGAATTTTGAAGGCAAAAAACGAAAGTCGAAATCGAAAAAGAAGTCGCAATCGATGCACGATCTCTCGCAATACGGCTCACTTCAAAGCGGACCATTGAGCCCCGGAGTGGTGACGTCATATTCGAGCAATACCAATGGTACGTCTCGTTTTTCAACTTTTTTGCCTCAAATCCCAATTTTTATTTTTATTTCAATATTAAAATTGCGATGTGTGCAATTTCGCGTCACGGTGTACACACGCTCAACGTTTCAGGCTACGAGACCGTCGAGCGTCGCGCATTCTCGCCGCCGGAGCTCAGCTCGGGCTACTCGAGCAACGGCGATCAATTCGGATCAACGTAATCCGATCCGATCCGATCCGATCCGATCCATAATTCGTTTGCAGAATCAGCGAACACGCGGAAGTCGTCCGCCATCGGCTGCGATTCGTCGAGGACTCGATCGGCTCGCTTCGCGACACCGCCGCCCAGACCGACATCGATCCGCTGAGCGAGGCCGTCAAAGTGCTCGACGACAAGACGTGGATCGGACAAGGATTGTCGGTCCTCGAGCAAATCGATCGTGTTCTCGATTTGGAGTACGCCAACGAGAGCGCTTGAGACAGACGCCAACCAATTTCAGTTCGCTCGCCGCCAATGTATTTAATAATAAATTCAATATATTGATGCTGCCGACATTGTTACGGGCCATCGTTGCTCTTTTTTTCCTTTTTGAAGAGATTTTGATGCGAGAGAGAAAGAGTATGACTCCAAGAATCAACTACAAGTATACAGAATGCAGATGGAATATGTTTTCCAATATTAAAAGTCCATTTTTCTCTTTTGAGATTTTTTCTTTTCTTTTTTTAACACAATTATGTAAAATCGATTTTTCGTGGTATTTTTCAGTATGCAAGTTCATATCCATAATGGTCGAGTGTGTACTTTTGCCAATTAAGAAAGCAATTAAGTTTTTTTTCAGATTGCCTTATTATCATGCTGGTCAATATCGCTTTTTGTGTCAATAATTGGAATTCCTTGTGATTCATTCTATTCATTTTGGAACACTTTTTTTCAAATTTAATTAATTTCCAGATAACTGCGTCAATATTTACAACTTTTTCTCAGATGTTTTTGCACATTTAATTGATTTGGGATCATCTTTTTCTTCAATTATAAAAATTCTAATGATGAAAACATTCAGTAACTTTTCCAAATACTGATAAGCTATTGGAACCGTCAAATAAGTCGAGTGAACCTCAAACTTGGGTAATTAAACCTTTATTATTACGTACGGTAGATCAAATATAGACTAGATCACTTAAACGACGATGCTTAAATACGTGGCCTGTTTAAAATTTGTTACCGTATCATTGGATACGGTAACAATAGTTCAAAAATTGAATTTAAATGTTTGGCCTAAATTTGAGAAATTCCTATCGAATTGCGACAATTTTGAGGAGATTTTTTGATTTTTGCGATTTTCGAAGACTGAGAAGAGAATGATGACACTTTTTTGGGGAATTCTGGGGACCAGAAATAATTGGTGACTTGTAAAAAAAGGAAAAGCTCGAAGCCGATTTGAAATGGAAATCGAAAAAACCGGACGTGTTGGCAGCGGCGATTTGGTTTTCGCGGCGAGACCCAAAAGAGATCTCCTCGAATTTCAAAACGGATTGATAAGAGCGAGAAGCCGCGAGTTGTCGGCAGCACCACATGGTTGATTGCTGTGGTCTGCAAACGGTTTTACCTGTGAAGATTGAATTGGAATTTCAGTATAAGTCGTGGGTGACGAATGTAAGCCTACGTCGCCATCAAATTGCTCTACCTTCTCACCATCATCCTCCAACTCCTTCTCATCGGCCACTTTCGTGACTACACGGTGACCATGAGTCGGAGGGGACTTGCAAATCACATGGAAGGCCACCTTCCCCTAGTGTCGATGAGACGATCTTCGCATTCATTTGGCATCGATTGTCCGCAGATCGAATTCGCGGAATCGTCGTCGCTTGCCATGAATTCGTCAACCGTCTGATTAGCGACAAATCCAACATGACGACGTTTCCAGACGGCCTTCTTCTGATTCTCTCGTCGCTTCTTGTCTTTTCAAATATCCATTTTATTTTCAAACGGATTTGAAAAATGCAATGGAATCTGCGGAAAAAGCGATTTGAAAAAAAAAGCGATTTTTCCAATTTGAAAAAAAATTGGCAGTGGGATGAATTTTTTTTTTCACAATAAATTCCACAAATCATAAATGTCAATAATTCGATTTTTTTTAAATTTTTTAATCACTCATATTGGGCGAAATATTTAAAGACAACAAATCTCATTTTTTGGAATCCAAAAAAAAGTTTTTGTGTGTCCAATTTCTCATTTGAACCTCAAATTCCCATCTATTGTTATTAAATTTTTGTGTTTCTTTTGAATAGGCGAAATTCGAAATGTCTAGACGCGGGTTGGATTGCGCAATTGTTTAAAGGGGGGTGCGAACAGACAGACAGACAGACAGACGGCTCGAATGCGGCCGATATCGGGCATTCGAAAACAGCAATCAACCATGTGGTGCTGCCGACAACTCGCGGCTTCTCGCTCTTATCAATCCGTTTTGAAATTCGAGGAGATCTCTTTTGGGTCTCGCCTCGAAAACCAAATCGCCGCTGCGAACACGTCCGGTTTTTTCGATTTCCATTTCAAATCGGCTCTCAATTTGGAAAAAACTCTTCCAAAATCATATAGATTCTGAGAAAACCGAGCTTTTCCTTTTTTTTTTACAAGTCACCAATTATTTCTGGTCCCCAGAATTCCCCAAAAAAGTGCCATCATTCCCTTCTCAGTCTTCGAAAATCGCAAAAATCAAAAAATCTCCTCAAAATTGTCGCAATTCGATAGGAATTTCTCAAATTTAGGCCAAACATTTATATTCAATTTTTGAACTATTGTTACCGTATCCAATGATATGAATAACTGAAAACAATTCAATATCACTTCTCTGCTCTCTCTCTTCAATTTCCATTCTCTCTCTCATCATTTCCGCCCATTCATTCGATTTGTTCGTCTCGACTCCGCCCACTAGGCCACGCCCCCTTCAACAGGGCACATTTGCGCCCGCAATTATGCCACAATATCCATCTCGCCATTTCACCATTTTTTTTTTCGTTTAAAGGCGCATACTCGATTCTCGACCGCCGCGAAGCATGTTCCAACTTCCATTTATGGACGAGCTCCGCTCGCTGGTGGCGTCTAGTGCCATCGACGACGCGACCGATCGATTGAACAGCTTCGCCACCGCCTTTCTGCTCATCTTCTTCGCCGTGTTCATCTCGGCCAAAACGTACGTCGGCGAGCCGATTCAGTGCTGGTTTCCGTCGCAATTCGAGCACGATTGGAAAGAGTACTCGGAGACGTTGTGCTTCGTGCAGAAGACGCACTTCATTCGGGACACGAGTCCGCTCAACAATCTCATTCATGTCGAGAATCCCGACAATCACGTCACCTACTATCAATGGTCCGCAATTTTTCTCACGCTGATGTCTCTCGGATTCATAGCTCCGAAATTGATCTGGAAAAAAGTGCAATCCAAATTTGGTAGGTTGTCGGAATCGGTTCAACGAATCCATTAGATTATTCTAGACATTCCGCTGTTGTACTTCTGCGAGACGGCCGACGAGATCAAAATGAAGTCGAGCATCGAAATGAATGAAAAGGTCCGCGAGATGGCCAACTATTTAAAGAGCAAGCTGGTGGTCAGAGAGAAGAAGAAGAAGAGCAAGTAACTCTTCAGTCATCCCATCTGCGGACAATTGTGCGGGTTTCAGGTTTTGTCTGGCACTCACCTACATCGCCATCAAATTGCTCTACCTTCTCAACAATGTCGTCCAGTTTGTCTTGCTCAGCTTCTTCCTCGGCCACAGCTACAATTTGGATTGGGGATACGAAATCCTGAAGAATCATATCAGTGACGTCTCGTGGTCGGACACGGGCATCTTCCCGCGTGTCACCTTCTGTCACATCACAATTCGCGCTCCGCAAATTCAGAATCACGTCGTCCAGTGTGTGCTCGCCGTCAACGAGTTCAACGAGAAGATCTTCTCATTCATTTGGTATCGCTTTTTCCGCAGATTCCATTGCATTTTTCAATTTCAGGGTGTGGATCATAATTGTCGGAATTGTCACCATCATCGGAATCGGCATTGCGTCGTATTATATTATCAGCCATTCTTACCTCAAAGGTCTTCTCCATTCGATCGAGACTCCAGATGAGAAGACGTTGGCCAGATTCGCCAAATATCTCGGAAAAGGTGCATCGCGCTGAAGAGGCTTCTTCAATTGATTTCTCGAATTTCCAGACGGCCTTCTGATTTTCTCGTTCGTCTCATCGCAGAGTGACGTCGTCGCTTCCGAACTCGCCGTTCTCATGTTCGACGAATTTTTGGAATCCCATCGAAAAACGATTGGAGTAAATGAAGGCAAGGTGAAGCTCAAAGTTTAATCCTTCTTGTTATTTGTTATTTTTTGTTGTTGTTGATTTTCTCTTTTAAAAAAATCCCGATTTTGTTGGGTAGCAATTGTTTCTTTTCAGAAAATTGAAATAAATAATTAAGCGTATTACGGTAGACAATCCGCGAATTGGCGCTGCAGTGTTTGCACAACTCTTGGCGAATATTTGAAAATCGAAAATCGACATTTTTTTTCTATTTTTGCGCTGAAATGAGCAAAAATTTCGTTTTTTTTTCTCAAATTTTAACCGTGATCATCAGAATGTCGTCCGCCGATAACGAAGAAGAAGAAGCATTAAACAATTATGCGGCATGGATGCACAAAAAAGGAATGGAAAGTGCGTCGCGCAAAATTTTGGTGATGGAGAATGAATTGAAACGAATTTTGGAGGTAACGAATTTCGAATTTTCTTATTTTTTGCAGATTTTGGAAAGAAAAATTAGTGATAAGTTGGGGTTTTCCTATGGCGATTTCACAAATTTCGAGAAATTTGAATTCTGCTTCTCTGATTTATAAAAAATAATTGTATTTGACAATAATTTCAATCGAAATCGATTGTAATTCAATCAAATTCGATCTCAAAATTGAAATTGAGAAAAAATCGATCGATTTCGAAGATTTTTGAATTGAAACCAAGTTTTCAAATCGAATTTAATCACTTTCTCAATCGAATTTAAATTTCAATTTTTTTTATTTCATTTTTCTTCGAATCCAATTGATTGTCATTTACTTAAGTTTTAAATTGGTCCCGTATAACAAAATGAATTTATATTTCGCCCTTCAAAATTATTTCGGTTTGAAAACACCAAAATCGTCCCCAACAATAATTTTCTGTTCAAGACCAGGTAGCGAATTCAAATTATAAAGAAATGGGTTTCAAAAATCGACTATTCACAAATTCTGGTCAATTTCTTTCATCAAAACATTAATTAAATAAAAGAGTAATTAAATTTATAAAAAATTTTCAATTTAGTTCGGAAAATTGTTGGATTTTAAGGATTACACGCCACCATTATATCAGACCCTTTAAAAATTGGGCATTTCACAAATTTTTAAGCAACCAAGGCACCTAAATCTTGGAAAAATGTATGCCCCTTTTAATTTTGGCGGTTAGATGATTCCTAAGGGATTTTCCATTCAAGACTCAAGAAAAAATTCAAAAATTATTTTTTTCCATTTGATTTTTAAGGATATTCTCTTGTCTTTTGATCTTCTTCAATATCGTATTCCAAAAAAATAAAAATAAAATAAGTTTTTTATTACAGAATGAGAAAAAGCATGGCGTTCAAGTATTATTGGAGAAATTATTGGAATTAAAGTCAAAAGTTGAGCAGAGGGACAAAAAATTATTGGAAAATGTTGGTTTCTTTTAAATTCTTGATTTATTTTGAATATTGTTGCACGGAATTCTGTTTCCGCGGAGAAAAAAAAACCCGGAAATAATTTTTTTCGTGTCCTCAGAGTGGTCGAAAAACGTGAATTTGTTCGTTTTCGTAGAAATATATGCGACCGATCGCGTTTTGCGATGAAATTACGATTTTAATAGAATTCGGATAAAAAAAAGAACCAATTTTTCCTGTTTCGATTCTTTCAAAAATGTTTTTTGAATAAATGAAAGGAAAATAAATGCTCGATTTAGAATGACTGGGTTGACGACGACGAGGAAATTCAAATGGAGACGGCATCACAGCGATTTCGGGACACTTTTTTCTGTTTTCGAGATTTTCTTGGCAATTCGGATGTGTAAGTTTTGTTTATCAAAGGCGCATACCAAAAATTGGAGGTCTTGACGCGAAAATTGGTTTTTTTCTCAATTTTCGATGTTTCCTGGCAAATATCAATTGGCCAATTAAAAATTTCGTGGATAATCAAACAGGAAACATGGGTTTTGAAAAATTTACTTTTTGGTTTTTTTATCATACGAAAATTATAAAAATTACGGTATTCGCGACGAGACCTGAACAATTTCGCGGCTTGTGGTTTTAATTAGAAAAATGCAGTAATTAGCGGTATTAATTGCATATCACAGATTTGTCGATCCATCTCCTTCTGATTTAAATGGTCCGGAGTCGCGCGAATCCAAGTACGAAATTTTGTTGAAAACTTCTCATTTCATTTTTTAAAAATAGATGTTTGTTAATGCCGATGATGTCTAAATTGGAACGCAAATGCGTTCCAGTAGATCGTAAGAAGATGAAGAAGAAGGAAATGATGTTCCGACAATTCGAATCAATTATGACAGCGGTTTGATTTTACGTTTTCAATTTTTAAAAATTTCGATATCTACCAGATTTATTAATTTTAAGGATTTTCTTAATTTTTTTTTGAGCGTTGTTATCTTATCGCTACGCTTTGTACAAAAATGTTCGATTTTTGAAGACCTACCAGGAATTTTGCACATCGCCGATAAACAGCTCAAAAATATTTGAGATGATTGATTCATGCATCCGCGAACTGGACAAAATTGAAATAATGGCGTAATTTTGTTGGTGGTTTTTCTTTTGATTAAATAAATTTCAAAAACTCGTAACATTTATTTTGAACCCGATATGACACTTTCGAGGGAATAACAAGAGATGCTGATTTACTTCTTTCCAGCCGAGACCTTGGCCTTTCCGGTTCCACGGACCTTCTTTTGTCTGTTCTTTCTCTCCTTACGCTGCTTGCGTCCTGGCTTCTCAACCTTGGTGGCGAGTCCCATCTGAAAATTTCGAAAATTGAAAAAGAATAGAACAAACTTCCAGTTTTTATCAGGTTTTCTTGATAACTTGAAGCATTAAACATAACTGTTGGTAAAAAATGTTTCAAATTTCTTTTTTTTTTTCAACGAAAAAAAATACATACGCGGATAAGTCGGAACTTTGGCTCGAATTTCTTGGCGTAATCGACAGTGTCGTAGATCAAGGCGAATCCACGCGACTTTCCTCCTCCGATCTTCGATTCAAATCCGAATGGAATCACGGTATCCGGGGTGGTCTTGTAGAGCTTCGCGATTTTTTCGCGGAGTTCCGCCTTTGGGACAGTTGGGCGTCCTGGGTGAATCACCTCAACGGTCTGAAACATTATGAATTAATGATTTTTGGGAAAAAATTGCAAAGAATCAATCAATTCCGGTTTGATACACAGCATAAACAATTGAAAATAACGACATACCATTTGCTTTCTATAAAGAAGCTTGTTGGTGATAACCTTTCTTGTTCTGATAGTAACGACGTCGCCCATCGCAAAGTTTTAACCCTGAAAAATAAAATTGGCGAATTATAATTAAATATTTTAGATAAAATATATCAAACGACCATGAATTATAAAAAATGAACGAAAAAAACGCCTTTCAAGCTTCGAAGAAATACAATGATACGTCCAATTTAATAAAATAATTGATGAATCTTCAAAATAAAAAAATTCCATTGGAAAAGCATGCATTTTAACAAGAAATCACTTCTGCAATGCTTTATTGTTGTTGCGGCAGCCAAGGTCTCGCCACGCTTAAAGCCCGCAGCCAATTTGCATGCTCCTTTAATGCTTTGGTGTCGATTTACTGACGAATTTTTAAAAATGATTTTTTTGTGTTCATATTTTTAAGAGAATTTTTTAATTTTTTTTGTTTTAAGAGAATTTTTTAAAAATTTCTATTTCAAAAAAATGTTTTCCTCAAAACTTTCGAAAAAATAGGAAAAATACACATTTACAGAAAATGATTGAAAATTTTGAAGGATGTCGTTCGTCGGCGTTCGAACGCGATTCGCTCCATCGCCAACCGGACATTTGCACATCGGCGGTCTTCGAACAGCGCTGTTCAATTATTTATTCGCGAAAAAACACGACGGGAAATTCGTGTTGAGAATTGAGGACACGGATCGAGCAAGATTTGTGGGCGATGCTCAGCAAAAGGTTGGAAATTCGATGGCGAGGGGGGAAAATTGAAGACAATTGTAGATTTACGAGGCATTGGATATGTACGGTCTGAAGCCAGACGAAGGACCGCGAGAAGGTTGGCGATTTTTTAGACTTGAAAATCTAAAAATCGAATATTTTTAATAAAAGTTGCAGGCGGACCATTTGGTCCATACGAGCAGTCGAAGCGATTAGGGCTTTATAAGGAAGCTGCCCATCAGCTAATCGATTCTGGCCACGCTTACAGATGCTTTTGCTCGGAACAGGTAGCGTGTTGAGCCAAAAAATAAAAATTGAATGAAATTTGCAAGGGAAAATTTGGATTTTTCAGCAAAAATTGAACATTTGAGATTTTCTCTTCATTTTAACAGCGTTTTTCAAAAGACTTTTGATGAAAATTGCGATTTTTTCGAGAACAGCTCGAACTTGATGTTGAATTTCGGATGAAAACGGGCAATTCGGAATTTTCAAGTTTTTGTTTTACAGCGTTTGGAGCTTCTCCGAAAAGACGCGTCGCGTCGCGGCGAGATCCCGAAATACGATCGAAAATGCGCGAGTCTCGACGCGAAGACGTCGCGAAAAATGGCGGAGAGCGGCGAGAATCACGTGATTCGATTGAAGCTCGACAAACAGACGATCGCGTTCGACGATGAGGTGTTCGGCCACGTGACGCAGCTCATCGACGAGTCCGACGCCGTCGTGCTCAAATCCGACGGCTTCCCGACGTACCATTTGGCGAACGTGGTCGATGATCGCCGAATGGAGATCACGCACGTGATTCGCGGAATGGAATGGCTCAGCAGCACCGGAAAACATCATCTATTGTACAAGTAGGCTATCAAGGGACCACAAACGCCGAAATTGAATGCAACAATTGAGGGCGTTCGACTGGAAGCCGCCGCGATTTGTCCACTTGTCGTTGATAATGCGAACGGCGGCGAAGAAGTTGTCGAAACGCGATCGCGATGCGTTCGTCGCCTATTACGGCGATGTGCTCGGCGTTCTGCCGGACGCGCTCCTCAATTTGCTCGTTCGCAACGGAAGCGGCATTCGCGATTTCGACGCCAATCGATTCTACACACTCGCCGATCTCGTTGCCGATTTTGATCACACCCTATTGGGTCGACGCAATTTGTTGGTAATTTTCTCATTTTTGGTGCTCCTCTTAAAAAATTGAAAATCATTGGCATTTTTACGAATAACGTGTTTCTTGAATTTATCGTCTCGAGACCCGACTTGTCCCTTTAAACAATTTTCCATTTAAATTCATTTCCTCTCAATAATGGAGATTCAAGGCGCAGGTCTTGCGGCGACAATTTTTCTCGAAAACCGACATTGTGTCGATTTACGAGACCATCATGCTCCTTTAAGCTTGACACCGACGTTCTCAACAAGTATGCTCGAATGGCATTCAAATGCGCTGATTTTGAGACAACATTGAAGCCGCGAATTTTGGCGCGAATTCAAAATGATTTGAAATTGGCGAACGATGAGCTGCCGAATGACGAGTATCTTCGAAAGGTGAGCAGTGGTCTCGCCGCGAATCATCGCTGAAAATTGATCATCGCAACAGATTGTCGATTTTCTGCGGACGAAAGAGGAAACGTTTGGGAATTTGTCGTCTCTAACTCGCGGCGATTTCGTCTGGTTCTTCACTCAGCCGAAATCCGCCGAGGTTTTGATTTCTCAAACGACAACGATAGGCAATTTGCGAGAGATTCTCGACGATTTGAGAAATTTGGGTAAATTTTGAACCGATTCGAACGGATCATTTTCGATTTTAGACGACTGGACCATCGAGTCGATTCAAAAAATCGCGCGCACCCACAAAATATCCGATTCGAAGATGATGGCGATCATTCGGATCTCGCTGATCGGCTCGAAGAAGGGACCACCAATCTCGGAACTCGTCGAATTCTTCGGACCATCGCAATGCTCGCAGCGAATTTCGACAATGATTTCTCATCTTTCTTCTTAATTTATTGGCGATTTTGTTGAAATTTGACGGGTTTTTTCGGCAAAAACGTTTAGTTGAGATAAAGAAAACACGAGAACCCTTAAATAATGGTACAGAAAGTGAGATTTTCGAAGAAAAATGAACCAGTCGAGAGTAAATATACAAGAAAATTGTCGATTTTTCGGTTATTTCGAACTCGAACGCTTCGTGTCTTGATATTCCTTCTTCACGAAATCAACCAACGATTTTTTCGATTCCATCAATTTGTTATAAGTGGCTTCTGCCTGGAAGATTGCCAAATTGCTTCGGATTTTCTCGATAATTCACCTCTTTCAGACCGCGGTCTTGTCTTTCGGCTCGTTCGAGCTCACTTTGAAGCTTCACGTCGACCGCATCGCGTTTTTGCTTCAAATCCTAGAAAATGGCTTCTGTCAGAATTCTCCGTTTTCGTCTTACTTCGATTTTCTCTTCCAATACGCCTTTCTCATGCTCCAATCTTCTTATCGAATGCTCTGTTAATCGTCGTTCTTCTCGAAGTCGATCAATATCTTCAAATTGATTCATATTCGTCGCGGGACCCTCCGAATTCTCACTTACACTGTCCTATCTCATCGAAGCTCTCACATGTTCCACGAGATGTCATCGCCTAATTCTTCTCGCACTTGGTTTTGTCTTCAGTGGATCACATTTGGTATTGTAGGGTTGAATAAATCACCTTATTTTTTAAATGCTCTCATATTAAACAATTGGGTTCTCAACAAATTTATTGTAGAAATAACAATAGAAATAAACAACAACAAATGCTGATTTACTTCTTTCCAGCCGAGACCTTGGCCTTTCCGGTTCCACGGACCTTCTTTTGTCTGTTCTTTCTCTCCTTACGCTGCTTGCGTCCTGGCTTCTCAACCTTGGTGGCGAGTCCCATCTGAAAATTTCGAAAATTGAAAAAGAATAGAACAAACTTCCAGTTTTTATCAGGTTTTCTTGATAACTTGAAGCATTAAACATAACTGTTGGTAAAAAATGTTTCAAATTTCTTTTTTTTTTCAACGAAAATACATACGCGGATAAGTCGGAACTTTGGCTCGAATTTCTTGGCGTAATCGACAGTGTCGTAGATCAAGGCGAATCCACGCGACTTTCCTCCTCCGATCTTCGATTCAAATCCGAATGGAATCACGGTATCCGGGGTGGTCTTGTAGAGCTTCGCGATTTTTTCGCGGAGTTCCGCCTTTGGGACAGTTGGGCGTCCTGGGTGAATCACCTCAACGGTCTGAAACATTATGAATTAATGATTTTTGGGAAAAAATTGCAAAGAATCTATCAATTCCGGTTTGATACACAGCATAAACAATTGAAAATAACGACATACCATTTGCTTTCTATAAAGAAGCTTGTTGGTGATAACCTTTCTCGTTCTGATAGTAACGACGTCGCCCATCGTGAAGTTGTAACCCTGTAGTAGAATTTTCATTCAATATTAAGTTATATCTTAGAAAATTATGACCTAATCGACCGAAATACAAAGTATATAGTCGTCAAAATTGCGAGTTAGATAACTATTGATGAAATTTGATACAAAATTTCCGAAAACGGTGAAAATTTCAAAGAAATAGGTGAAAAACTGGGAAAATTGAAGGAAAAATGAACTGGTGCAATGCTTTATTGTTGTTGCGGCAGCCAAGGTCTCGCCACAGCAGAATGTACGCAGCCAAATTGTGTCGATTTACGAGGGGGAAATTTGAATTTATTTTTCCATTTCTTCCCCAGTTTTCCTCTTTTCTTCTCAATTTTTGGCCAAATTTTTGCATTGAAGTGTTCGAATTTTTTATTAAATAAATTTCAATGTTATGTGTGAGTTTATTTTAAAAGTTGTTCTTTTTAAAAATTGTTCTGTAAAATTAATTTTTTATCAGTGTCATTCCTTGTGGATATTCAAGGATTTATCAATTTATCCTTATTTTTGATTCAAAATTGAATAAATACATTTATTTCTGTACATAATATTAAAAAAGCAATAATATTAAATATTAACGAGGTATTTTTAAAAATTATTGCATTATGTGGAACCCGTATGTTTCAACGTTAAATAGAACAAATTCAGATTCACATTGGCAATAGAGCTTCTTTCTTTCTTCTTTTGCACTTCGTATAATCGCAACATCTTGAATCGCAAATTTCGCCGCTAATATTGGTTCTTCTTTTAGGTGACGACAACGTCGATCGTTTTCCCCTATATTGTGAAGTTTGAGGTGCAGAGGCGCATGGACACATCTAAAAATGTTGAAATTGATTTAAAAAAAATGAAAAATTGTAAACCGCTTGTCTCTTTTGACGACACTGCGAGCATCCAAAGCTTCTTTTATATCTCTTGAAAATCTGGCCAAGGTTTGAGCAAGACGAGCAGTTAGTGTTCTAAAATTGAAATGTTAATTAAATTTCGACGATTTTAAAACCCACCAAGCTTCTCTTCTTTCTTCCAAGGCACGGAATACAACCCTAAATAAGCGGAAATCAAATAAATAAAATATAATTTTAAAATATTACCATTCTCTTAACTCTAACATGAGAAGTGTCTCGCTTCTTTCGACCCATGCACGGCAAACAGATTGTTCGCTTCACGCGATGAGCACGAAGAGCCGATCCTTGGCATTTTCCACAAGTGCTTTGCTGAATGATAACGGGGGTAATTTTTTTTGAAGAAACTTTAAGAGTGAACAAAGTACCAATGGATTAGCACTGCATCCAGTCTGCCGCTTCTCTCGATGAATCAACGTCCTAAACGGCTCACCGCTTCTCGAGCATTGTGTGCATTGCGAGCCAATCAGATGCCTCTTGAGTCGTCTGGCGCGATGGACGCGTCGGCGGCATGGACACGCCGGACAGGCTCGTCCGCAGATCGGAATTGTCGGAAGGCTTATCGAAATTGTGCAGCATGTTGGCGGCGGAAGGCAGATTGGCTGCGGTTGGCAGCAGATTTGCGGCTGTGGGCAGCATGGAATCTGAATTGGCGGGCAACACGGTAGAGTGGCTGCAAATCTGTCGATTTACGCAATTTTCGAGATTTCGAGTGTCGTACGCAGGCAGCACGGTTGGGGAGCTGGACAACAGTTTTGAGTTGGCGGAGTTGGGCAAGCGCATCCCTGCTGCGAATAGCTCTGCGGATACTGCGGCTGGTATTGCTCGAATGGATGCTCTGAATAGGTCCTAGAAAAAAAATGATTTTTTATGGAATTAAATTCGCGTTTTCTAACATCGATGGATCTCGTGGAATTGAAACGGGTTGTTGCGTTTGCGGTGGTTCCACATAAGCGTTTCCAACGACTGGAACCGGATTTGACACCGGATCGTCATACGGCTCCTCAGCGAACTCAGCTGAAAATGTTTTGTTTAACAAAAAGTGGAAGGCAAAAGTGTTTCGACCACGGCAGGATTCGAACCTACAATCTTCTGCTCCGTAGGCAGACGCGTTATCCATTGCGCCACGCGGCCGGTTGAAATCGGCAGATGAGACGCGGTATAAATGCTACCACCCCGATTACTTACATTGCCTATTAGTCGGATCGACGAGTTGCTGGAAATGGTTGTCGGAGGGCTTGGTTTCGATTTGTCGCGACACCGGCTGCTTCTCCTCACAACACGAACAGCATTTTCGAGCACTTCGTCCGAATAATGACTGCAAAAATAGGAAGGATTGAGGCGAGAAACGCGAAATTGATTACTGATTCGGATTCAGACGTCTCAAGAATGATGTCCTTGGTGGCATCGTTGCCAATCGTCTGCCCAAAATTGACGTTTTCTCGTGCCGGATTCTCGAACTCGTCTGAAATTGTGCAAATCGCCAAAAACAAAAAGAAAAACGGGCGTACCGGCGATGCGTTGAATATCGCCGATGCTCACTTCGACGAGCGGATCGTTGTCGTCATTGGCTCCACGCGAAGCGCTGAATATTCATAGTTAATGGTTTTTCAGATCGATTCCGACGAACTCTAGCGGATTCCGGTCGACGCCGCGATCGTCACCTTCAAATCTCGCATGTCGGTTGTCGAAATGAATTACGGGCGGTGCTGGTGGGTGCTCATTGCTTTTCGTCTTCGTGCCGTGCACTTGTGGATCGTCGACAATGTGCAAAAACGTGGACTCGAGAAGATTCGATGATGATGATGATGATGGTGATGGTGTTGGTGTTGGTGTGCTCAATTGGCGTCGCTCGTCCGAAAATGCCGATTCGGGATCGTCCGGATATTCGCGATCGCTGGTGATCGCGGCGACGTCTAAACTGTTCCCCTCATTCGTCGAATCGTCGGGTGATCGGTTAGTTGGTGGGAAATTAGTGGTGGTGGTGGTGGTGGTGGTGGACACTGGCTTGATCGCAATCCGAATAGCTCCAGCTCCAGACGGCATCATCGCTAGCGGCTCGCTTCCCCATCCTTCAATTGGTGCGGGTGGTGTTGGTGCACTTGGCGCCGCTGTGATGATATGATCAAATATGGGATCATGCGTTGTCGGCGATTCATCGCTTCTTGGCGTCACATGGTTAGAATCCTCACTTCGCATCGGACCATCATCATCATCATTGGGGTGAGTGGTGCCGGTGCTTGACGGAACAATACGATCAGTGGTACGTGGATCCCGTGGACCATCTATCGATCCATCAGGCTTGGTGCTATTATCAGGAACACTATGATTGTTAGGACGGAACGGATCAGTGGTACGTGGATCCCGTGGACCATCTATCGATCCATCAGGCTTGGTGCTATTATCAGGAACACTATGATTGTTAGGACGGAACGGATCAGTGGTACGTGGATCCCGTGGATCATCTATTGATCCTCCAGGCTTGGTGCTATTGTCCGATGATAACACGCTTGATGGAACACTATGATTGTTAGGATGGGACAGATCACTAGCACTTGGATCAAGTGGATCATCAATTGATCCTTCTCGCATAGGGTTAATGCTTGTGGTGTTGCCAGGAATAAAGACGTCTGATGGAACCGTGTGATCATCAGAATCCTGTGGCAAAGGTGTTGTGCTGGTGGACGTGATCGGATCATTAAGGATCCCCGGTGCTCTCATACTTGTGGATGCGGTGGTGCTGACACCTCCACGAGACTCCTGCTTCATTCCGATACCTGTCTGCTCGTCGTCATCATCGTCGGCGAGCTTCTGAATTTGTTTCACTCGATCGTTGTCAAACTCATCGGCGGCCGTCTCGAAATCGCGATGCTTCATCTCGTCGATGTGCCGTTTGCTCGACGCCTTCTCGTCGCCGATGTACGTCTTCATGAATCCCTCTTCGGGCGTCTCATCTGAAATCGATGTGGGTGTCGTGTGTGGTGCAATGATGATGGTGTGATTGGTGTGGGTTTTGTGCATACCGGGTGCCAACAAGCGTTTGCCATCCTTGTCAAACATATCTTGCATGGTGATGGCGAACAAATCGTTAGATGGTGCCAATGGTGTACCTGTGCTCGTTGTTGGCGTCGTCGCTTCCTGCTCCCGGGTTACTGTAACACTAGTTAGAAGTGTGCTGATGAGAATGTATACCTTGAGGCTTATAAGCCGGCATTCCCCCGTCCTTCTTCTTCGTCTTCGGATCCTTCTCATAATAATACTCATAGCCGGTGAACGAGCTCGACTGATAAGGGCTCCTCGGCACGACCACCTCATTCTCTTTGATCTCCTCATCGGGATAGGTGCCCGGCGGTTTCGCATAACCGCTAACTATACTAACCAATACCAATAATAGATATGAATGTCGTATAGGCATTCTGCAAAAATGTCTAATTTGATGATGGTCTCGATGTGTGTGTGTGTGTGTGTATGGATAAAGATGAGGGGGGGGGTTTGAAGAGATCAGGTACGGCCCGAAAACTCGAGGTGGAACGAGTTTTTTGGCCCGTCTCCGCTTCTCGTCATTAGCGCAAAAAAAAATGGGCGATTTGTTTTGTGTGTGTGTTTTTTTTTCTCATCAATGGTCGGATTGGTGAAACCGTGGCCCACCGGAAATATGTTGGAAAAACCCGGAAACAATGCGTCTCGACTGGAACGGAGTGCGCATTTAAACCAAAAAAATGGGTTTTGGAACTTTCAGTTAAAAATATGTTGGAAAATTTGACAATGCGAACAATTTTGGCAAGAATGTGCGGTGAGCATAGAGGGCGGCGAAACCCGTAACATGTCCGCAACATGTTGGTTAATAAACAGCGCGCTGCGTGGTGCCGCCTTTCCTTGGGATTTGTGTGGTAAAATAACTGGAATTGCCATCGTTGCATAATGGCGAATCAGCGAAGCTTCATCGTCACACTGGATGATGGAATATTTCAAAGATTGAATTTCGAGGGACAATAATTCGACGTCCGGTTTTTTTCCATCCCGCGCGTGCGTGCGTCCGCCCATGTCGTTGTCCTCTGCGATTATCGTGTTGACGACGAAACAATTTTGATAAATCGTCGTGATGATTGGTGTGGAGTGCGGGGGCTTGATTGCCATATTATTTTTGGAATCGCTCTCGACGACGCGTTTCTCACACGTCGGCGTCCGAGAGCTAATTGGACTAATTAGCCAATTTTCTGTTTTTTTTTCTCTCGATCAATTAAGTGAAAATGATTTGATGGGGGGCATCAAAATTGTCGACGAGAGATTACGCAAAATCGAGAGAGTGCAGGCAATTCTTTTTGGTGTTCTTGTCGAAAAGCTATTCAATTAAAATCGTTGAAATGAAATTTTTTAAAGGCGCATAACAATTAAAATCAGTTGGGTCTTGTGGCGACTTTCTTTTTTTTCTTTTTTATGATTAAAAATTTGAATTAAGCTTTGCTATGAAAAAAAAATCTGAGACATTGCGTCACGGTGTTTGCACGCCACATTAAAAAAAATTTTTTTTTTCTCTAATGCAGGCGGCTACCGTCATAATTCTATGTCGCCAGACGCGTTGCGGTTTGCGTGCGGCTCTCGTCTATATTTTTTTTTCAAATCCTTCAATTTTCAAGTTTTGGCGGGTTTTCAAAAAATTCAAATCGATCGAGTGAGAGAGTGAGAGAGTGCAGACAGTCAGACAAATTTTTTATTTCAATATCTCGTCGATAAAATCGAATCCATGGAATTTTTAAAAATTCAAATCGATCGAGTGAGAGAGTGCAGACAGTCAGACAAATTTTTTATTTCAATATCTCGTAGATCAAATCGAATCCATGGAATTTTTAAAAATTCAAATTGATCGAGTGAGAGAGTGAGAGAGTGCAGACAGTCAGACAAATTTTTTATTTCAGTATCTCGTCGATCAAATCGAAGCCATGGATTTTTTTTGAAATTCGATAGCCTCCCTTCGAAATCGATGCTCGACACCACCAAACCGATGGACAACATTTGTTGTAGCACTCGAAACCCAAACCAAATTCGATGGTGCGGCTATTTATCAAAATACTCGACTCGCGACATTCGCTAATCGAGGAGACGAGCGAGTCGTCGTCTACAAACAGTTGAGCACACAATAGCTCCTAGTAGTCCCAAGCTTCATACCATGCGCGCTCAATTTCTCATCATTCTTCTAGTCCCGCCAATTTTTGTCGCCAATGAGTTGGGCGGTGAGTGGGGGGGGGGCTGAATGGTCCGCAAAAACGTGGGCCCCTCTCAATTTTCAATCGATTTTCAGGCTTCGTTTGTCGACTACCTAAAAATGTTGGCTACACGTGCGGCGTCACCACTCCGCATTCGGCGTTCTATTTCGACTCCGATATTAGTAATAATTTTTTCTTGTTGTTGAAATTCTCCTGTGTGCGGTTTTGTGTCGCCGTGTTTGCACACATTCGCGCTACAGTATTTAAATCGGTTTAAATTTTTAGTTTGAACCATCAAAAATTTAGTGCTCCTTTAAATGACACATTCAATCGTTTTGCATTCTCTTTTCTCGAACCCGAAATATGTCCGCAGCATGTTTAATTCGAAAAAGAAAACATGATGGTCCCTAAAAGCTTAACGAGCCCACTAGTTTGAATGAGTTTCAGAAAAATTCAAAATTTCGACGATTTCCAAAAATGGTGCTCAAAACTATTCTGTGGAAAAAATGCGAATTTCAAAATCGTTCGCCATAAGACCCAATCGACTTTCAGCGATATGAGCCTTTAAAAAAATATTCAATTTTTTTTCATTTTCAAAAATCAAAACAAAAAAATTATTTGAAAGCCCGAAATCAGTGGGAATTCAAATTTCCCACAAAAATAGGTAATTTTTTGAAACTGTTATTAAAGGCGCACGCAAAAATATTTTGAAGTGGAGTCTCGCAACGACTTCCAAAATGCGGAAAAAATTAATTTTCAGAGGAATGCATCGAGTTCATGTTCGAAGGATGCGGCGGCAATCAGAATCGATTCGCCACCAAGGATGAGTGTATGAGCGGATGTCGGAGTTTGAGTACGTCGACGCTAGCCGATTCCGATTCTGATTCCGATGTGTGTGTGTCATCGTCGTTGTCATTTCAGCCTCCTGCGGCAAAGGAATGCCATTGATGGACTTCGCCGGCAACATCAAACGATGCGACGGCGAACGGGTGCCGTGTCCGGGCAGCCACGAATGCGTCGGCAGCGGCATGTCGAGCGTGTGCTGCCAGAAAGCCGGTAATCAGTTCGATAATTCTCAACAATGGCGATCGCGCGTAAATTGAAATGTTTTGTACGCAAACACGCCGGCGCGCGAATGCAGAGAATTTTCGACTTTTTGGGTATCGTATGGAATACCCCCTTTCCAGATTCATTTTTTTTACAAAATATCATTTTTGAAGGGCACCGATAAAATTGAAGCCAAATTTCTTAAAAATCTTCAAGTTCATCTATCCGAAAAATTTTAACACAATTTTTTCAAAAAAATTTTTGTTTTAATATTTAATTAATAATTTTTTCAAAAAAATATTCAATTAAAAATATTTTAAGGCAATTTTAGCTAAAAATTAATTATTTCAATTAGATTTTTATATAATTAATTAGTTTTGAAAAGAAATCGCTTAGAAAAAATATTTTTCTAATTAAAAAATGGCGGACGTGAAATGTGGCATGGCCGAGTATTTCGCGGCCGCGGCCGATTGGAACCCCTATTTTATATGGTCCTAAAATCCAATTCTAATATAATATTGATAATTTTAATGTCGTTTTTGAGAAAAAAAAAACATTCAAAAATTGTGAAAAAGAATTTTTTAGCAAAAAAAATGAAATTCGATTGGGGGGGTTCCCTCTCAATTTATGATAATTGCAATTTTACACCAAACACCAATTAATTTTTTGAAATGCAAAATTGATAAGCCGGCCGTGGCCGGCCGAAAAAAGAAAATTCTAGTCCTTGGCGAAATTCATGAGCTTCGCACAGATCGCATCTGTCAGTCGTCGGTGCATTTGGGCACACCGTGCGGTGTGCCGCCGACGACGCGCTTCTATTTCGATTCGTCGTCGAAAACGTGCCGGCCGTTCACCTACACCGGTTGCGGCGGAAACGAGAACAATTTCAAGACGCGCGGCGAATGCATGACGTTCTGCAACACCGAGGGTAATCGGCCACCGAAGCCTCCCCAAACACTGTAGTGTTCCAGTGATCTGCCCGAGAGGTGAACCGCACGCCGATCGATATTCGATCAATAATATTGCGTCGTGCATGGAAGACCGACACTGCCCGAGAAACTACACGTGCACGGCGCGCGGCGGCAAGAAAGGCGCGTGTTGTCCGAGTAAAGGTATGCGATGGTGCCATCGAGCGCTTCAACCTCAAAAATTTCGAATCAGCTTTCGTTTGCGGCACACCGTTCGAGGCGAAGAACAACTGCCGACGCGGCAGCGGCGAGCCGATGAAGACGTGGTGGTTCGATTATCGCAAAGGCGAGTGCCGCGAGGCGGAGCACTCGAATTGCGATGAGCACTTCAACTCGTTCGCCAATCAGGAGCAATGCACCGATTATTGCATCGGCACGTGTCCCAATGGTCTCGACGTGCATTTGAATCGAAAAACGGCGCAGCCGGTGCTGTGCGATTTGATCAAAAATGTTGGATGTCCGATGGGTTATGAATGCCTTAAAAGGTGGGGACGCGAAATGGAAATACTTGGACTGGACTTTCACTCAATCAAGACCCTAGCAGATTTTTGACGTCATGCGTCTTTAAACAATTTCTTCAAATTTTCAAAAAACTATGTTTTCATTGAAAATTGGATACCTCGCGGTTTGGAATTTTTGTAACTTTGCACACTTCAAGACCTTCTAAGTGTATTCACTGTACTGTGTGTTTCAGACGAGTTATGGCCGTCTGAAAATTAAATCCTAAAAGTCATTCTCCCTAACAGACAAGCGGTTCTCACTGCTCGGCGCCTTACACTCAGTGTCGGAGCCAATCATTTTATGACGAAGGTTCCCAAAATTTTTGCATTTCGTTTTTTCCACTGAAAATCCTGATTGACATGATTTTATTGAAAAAATGGCATTTTCTTTGAAGTTCCTGGTCTAACCCAGAATCAACGTTCCCCAAGGAACAGAATTTCGTGGCACAAGAAGAGGATAGAAGTTCTTCATCGCAACCTTCTGTCATCAGGATATTTGCAAGGGCAACACCTCTAGCACTAAATATCGAAAAACACCAAACTTACGTCTTAAAAAGTTCCCTCGCATCTTCTAAACTGATGAATAATAGGTTCGAGCACATCCTGAAAAAAAGCGGCTTTAAATACCCAAAAACTGAGCCCAAAAACCTCTCTCCACAATCTCTAAAATATCGCCGCTCGATTACTGTCGGTTTTCGCCACGAGATATCCTAGCGGCCTCACTGCATCCCCCTTTAGCCGCTCGCATTCTGCGTCTCTCTGTCGCCCACTGTCTTTTCTCCAAACGCGCGATATCTCTACCTCACCGCGCGCGCCCTCCTCGTTCACACACTCTCTCACCTCTAGAGTTATTTTTTAAATTTTCTCTATTTTTCCTTATTTTTCAGTCAATTTCCCGCCGAATTTGACATTTTCATTATACCCAAGACATTCTAGCGCAATATTACAAAAAATTCCAAAGCTTGAGGTATATTACTACTCTTTTTCTTTTGAATCCGATTGGTAATTATTCGAATCCGTTTTGTTTTAATATTTCAATTCGAATCGGGTTCGACAAAAAACCAATCTTATCCGTAGAATTACCAATCGGATAAGGTTAATTTCGGAGCCGAATTTTGTCGAATACGATTGGTTTTGAGTTACCAGAGTACAGTAATCATTACAGTAGTCCGTATGCTTCGATTTGCTGCCGAACCCATCCGACGTGCCCGTCGGCGGAATCCCTATTGCTTCTTGACGAGGTACGCCACGCATTTCGTCGAATCAAACAATGACGGCTTGATGATCGCAGACCAACGAGGCTCGTCGATGTTCGCCGACGCGAAGCGACGCGTGTCCCGACAATTATTCGTGTCAGCAGGCGAAAAACGCCGAGTTCGTTTGTTGCACGAAGCCGCTCGAATGTCCGACGGGGATGAGCGCGTTGCGCGAGAATGGCGGAAGGCCGCGCGTGTGCTCCATCGGCGTCGACGGCAATTGTCCCGACGATCATATGTGTGTGTTGGGTGAAGGTAGGGTAATCATCCACAATTGTTGATGGGACCATTCTAAAAAGGTCGCTCTGAGGATTTCCTGAAATTCCAGTTTTCAATAAAGTTGTTGCCCAAACCTTAAGGGACCCTTTTAGACAATGATCGGAATTCCAGGGGTTTTGATTATTAAAAAAAAAGGCAAAATTGATTCTCAGGCTCAATCGCGAACTCTCGCCATCTGTGCTGCAAGCCGCACAAGAAGTGCGTGATTCCGTTCGTCGACGTCGCCAAGAAGCGTCCGCAACGCTGCCATCCCGGCGACGCCTCGTGTCCGCCGTCGACCGACTGCCTGCCGGCGCTCGAGGACTCGGCCAACGTCACCAACGCCATCGACGTGATGTTCTTCTGTTGTCACACCGTCAACATTTTCACGTGTCCCGACGGCGCCTCGCCGCTTCTCAATCCGACGACCGGCAATCCGGACGTGTGCCGACCGTCGAATCCGTTGTCGTGTCCGTCGGAGCACACGTGCACACAGCTCATCGACGGCACCCATTCGTGTTGTCCGATCGGCGTCGAGATGTGCTCGGAGGCGCTGCTCGACGACGACGACGCCGCGCCGCGTCAATGCCGCGCTTGGGACGACAATTCGTGTCCGCTCGGCATATGCCAGAAGGCCACCGACGGCCGCTACTATTGCTGTCGGCCGACTCAGCCGATATTGTTGAACAGCGCCCACGTGGTGCCGCGCGTCTCGATGTTTCCCACCGATCGCATTCGCACGTTTCTGCGGAACGCCGCCAGCCGCCTCGGCATCCAATACACCGACGAGATACCGGTGAAGCGGCGACGAGAGCCCGACTATCTCAGATTGCTCAAGAGGACTCGACGAATGCTGGTGTGAGAATTTCAGCGCCGCTCCAGCAAAAAAAAAACAATTTCACTTGCCATTCAAATTGTTTATTTTTGGTCTCAATTCATTTTTGTCTTGTTGATTTTTGCTCATAAACCGCTTTATTGTGCTCATTGAGTTATTGTTGAAATTGTCCGCAGCAACAATTTTATTAATGCCGAGTTCTCACTTACTAATATTTCCGTTCAAAAACCGATGAAGAACGAATTTTTGATTTTGCCAATTGTCCGCAGCAACAATTTTATTAATGCCGAGTTCTTACTTACCAACATTTTCACTCTAAAAACCAATTATGAACCAATTTTTGATTTTGCCAATTGTCCGCAGCACAATTGGTTTAAGCCGAATGACACTCAAGAATTTGAGGTTTTGATTTAAAGACGCATGACGTCTAATTTGCCAATCACACATCATTCCTTTTTGTGATGCCCGTCGCTCTTTAAAGACTCGAATTGCTTAAAACAGGATATTTGCGAAGCTATAAAAACGCGAGCACGACACATCAACGCCATTCGGTGTGCCATAAAAACCGAGTTTTAATGACGCCGCACCAAAAATTTGGGAAGCGCTCGTAATTTGATAAGTGCCTTCAGGTCAACGATGCGTCTACACAAAAAATGGGCATCGCATGTACGAGTTTCTTTTCCTCTATTGTGTTTTTTTTTAGTTTCAACGACACCCATTCATCCGCCCCGTAAATCGACAACTATGCGCTTTCAGATTCATCATCTATGCACCGCCTGTCTTTACATCATCTTCATTTTGTGCATCTTCATGAATTTCTATGTGCTTCTCAGCCGCGAGGACACCATCTTCTATTTGAGGATTTACCATGCAGTAGGTCAAACACAATCGGTGCGGGACCCAATGCGCCTTTAAATTTGAGCCGCTTTTGGAAATGAAAGTCGCTTTCCATTTTTATATATAAATTGTGCAAACACACAAGCCCATTGATTTGGCTGCGTATCGAGAAGTATTAAAGGCGCATTCAAATTTCTATGGCAAAAAAAAATGTTGGCGTTGGGGGTCCCGCAGCGAAAATTGCAGATCGTCGCCGTTCTCATGCTCTCATGCGCGATTGTGCAAATCGAGTTTCTCGTCAGAACGCGAAATTTGCCGAAGCTCGACGAGCCGCATGAGATACCCGATCCGGCGCTAATCGGTAGGCAAAAAATTGTTTTGATCTACCTCCCCCCCTCCCAAATTGAAGGTGCCATCGCGCTAACAATCGGCATAATTCTCGGCTATTTGTACTTCATCGTGTTCCAATTCGGTTTTCGCAATTGCGACAAACTCGTCGATTCGGTCTACTCGTCGGAAATCTACCTCGACGCCTTCTACAACATTCTGATGGCCGCCTTCTCCGGCCTCTCATTGATCTACATTCTGCATCGTCGCTTCTACGGGGCGATCAGCTCGAATCTCGACAAAATCGGCCGCCTCTTCGTCAACGTCACGTTCGCCGTCGTCTGGCTGAAGGTCGTCGTCTTCAAAGGCTACCTCAGCCATCAGGAGTTGTGCCAACGCAAAGAATTGGACGGCTATTGGTGTCCGGTGATGCGTCGCAATTATGAGTGCTCGCCGTCGGACGATTTGCACGGAACGCAGAAGATGTGGTACTACATCAATAAGGGACTCCTCAACTCGGCCGTCATCTCGTGCGCCTCCGAATTCTTTCCGGTCATTCTCGTCGCGCATTGGCTCGCTTGCGGCGGCGCCGAGGAGAAGGCCGATGATATCATGAAGCGAATGAAGGTCGGTAGGTTGGGTTTGCCACTCAAACCACACTCCATCGTGAACGCCGAATGCCTTTGATTTAGCGGGCATTTTTATTTTCCGCCTAAAACTTGGAGATATTAAAAAAAAAGAACGAAATTCAAAAACAAATTCTTTTGGCGTTGAAAAATTTGTGGAGAAAACCAAATGTCAAACGACACTCCACCGTGAACGCCGAATGCCTTTGATTTAGCGTGCATTTTTATTTTCCGCCTAAAACTTGCAGAATTGAGCCCCGGCTTCAATTTTCATGATTGTGTGGTACACCGACACGCAAAATTGCGTATATTAAAAAAAGCTAAATTCAGAAAAAAATTTTTTTGATCAAACAAAATTCAAAAAAAAAATTTTTTTGGCGTGAAATTCAAAAAAAATTTTTTGGCGTGAAATTCAAAAAAATAATTTTTTGGCGTGAAATTCAAAAAATAGTTTTTCGGGCGAAATTCAAAAAAATATTTTTGGCGCGAAATTCAAAAAAACTACTTGGGCGCAATATTTCAGTTTTGAATGAGGGTTGAAATTTGCGGAAATTGAGTTGCGCAAAAATTCGCAAAAAAATTTGAGAGAAAATTGATATTTAAACGACACTCCACCGTGAACACAAATGCCTATGCTTTAGCGTACGTTTTTAATTTTATATTTTCTTAAAAATTGAAAAAAGAATACCCGATTTCAATTTTTATCGGGTTTCGTCATAATTGTCAAAAGCAGCTCAAAATAATAGGGTATTACACAGGCACGCAAAATTGCACATATTTAAATTTTTGGCGCGTAATTCAAAAAAAAAATGATATTTCAATTTTTAATGAGGTTCGATGAAATTCGCGAAAATTCGTGACACAAAAATTGTGAAGAAAACCAAATTTCAAACGACACTCCACGGTGAACACAAATGCCTATGATTTAGCGTACATTTTTATTCTTGAAACATTTTCATTTAAAAAAATTTAAAACGTTTCAATTTTGATAATCTTGTCTTTCACAAAAAAAGTGTGGTACACACGCACGCAAAATCGCACCAATTTTAATAGAAAAAATTTTGAAAATTGTTTTTTTTTTTAATTCAATACCTGGCACAATAATTTTTAAAGGCGCATATTCACATAACGAATTTTAGAGGAAAGAAGGCGTTCGCGGGATGCTTCGAGAATTCATGAAGGACGTTTCGCGCGTCTACGTGGCTCATCCGGAGCTCGACGCCGCTCCGCTAATTGTCAAGTATGAAATACAATGAAAAATGCTCAAAATTGATATTTTCCGATCAAATTCTAGAAATTATGTGATATGGTTTTTCTGGCTTCTCACACCAATCGTTTGTGTCGCCTCGACAGCCAAATGGCTATTTTATTTCTACTATACAATCGGTTTTTTCTAATCTGGAAAATTTTGCGAACAATTTTTGCACAGATTTCGACCAACTTGTTGAGCACAAATACATGATGAACGACTATGTGAACCTTGGAGCGAATTTGCTGCAAACGGTATTCTATTTGGCGGTAATTCAAATTTGTCATGCATTTTTTTTTCTTCTTCTATTTCATCATTTTTGAGCTTTACGCCTATTCATTGACCATTAAAAATGAGCGACTCGATGCTCATCACAAGGCGCACGCGAGAGGTGACATTTCCATTCTTTTCGGCTGCTGTGTGGTTCTTCTTATCAAATTGGTGAGATTTTACGAGTTTCCTTGTTTGGGAAATGATATTGAAATTGAATGATGTTTGAAACAGTGTGTAATTTGAATGAAAAAAGGGTCGATGCAATTATGAGAGAAAAAATAATGAATTTTGGAGATTTTTAATTTAAAATTTATTCTACACAACGACACTCCAAAGGAACACACTGCCCGCGCTTTAGCGTATTTCGGCAAGGTTTTTTTTTTCAATTTTTCTTGTTATTTTTGCCGGTTTCTTAGCTTTTTTCAATGAAATATCTATTTTTTTAATTGAAAAATATATTGAAAATAGAATATTCATTTTTAATTCAGAAAAAGCAAAGATTTCTGCATTTTGAATCATTTTTTTCAAAATCAAATCACTTTCGAAAAAATTTATTTTTTTTTTCAAATCAAAAATCCAATGTTGACTATTCAGGTTCTGCAATCCGTCGAAATCGAATATCAACGTGTCGACGGCTTCATAATTCTCTCCGACGCCATCATCCAGAATTTCAATCTCGTCGTCATCCACATCACTCAATGGTCCCAATATTTTGCTGTTCGTCGCCTTCTGGCTCTCTCTGACGCCGATTGCATTGCCACCAAATCGTTTCTGCCATTTGCTTTTATTGGCGGCCTATTAATGGCATGGGTGCATTTTGGTATCACGTTTTTCGAGACCGCCCTCATCAAATATCAATTAACCGATGAAACATTTCAGTAAGCATTTTTTTGGTTTCTTTCAAAATTGTCATTCTTGAATTTTTTTCAGATATTCCAGTACCACTTTGATTTGCATGATATTCACACAGACCCTATTCCCCGCTGATTATTTGTTCGCATTCACCGGTGGGTTTTGAATTTCAAAAAATTCGGATTATTGAAATTTTCGCTTCGAGAATCTCGTCAAATATGTGTGTTTTCTCTTGCAAAAATGCGATTACTGTAGTTGTCGCGACGAGACCACAACATAAAAAAAATATCGATTGATTTAGTCAGCGGCTGCTACCTCGAATTCCTTCAACGCTACCTCAACATGGGCTTCTTCCAGCTCGGCGAGCCGCGATTCCATTCGTCGGCTTCGTCGCATCACGCCAAACACGAAACGGCTAGTCCAAAAATTAAATGAGAGGCCGTAACCCCGACAAACTTTTCAGGAAGATCGCGATAAAATCGCCTCAATGATCTACGCTGCAAGTGTGCTCCACCGAAAACGCTTCGAGACCTCATCATCATCATCATCATCATCATCATCATCAACAACAAAGAGCAGAATCAGAATCTAATGTATTTACAAAAAAAATGAATAGAAGAATCGAAACACACAAAAAAAACTGCAAATTCTTGTGGTGGAGGCCAGAAGGTCATCAATAAATAAAAAAAAACATGATTGAGTTCTTCTCAGAAACAGACGAACATATAAAACGATGGATAGAGAGAGAGAGAGAAAAAAACGAAACAATGAATCACATTAAACCAAAACGCGAAAATTTTCTCTTGTTATACATTTGAAACACGACGGATAATCGATTACCCGTTGCTCTTGCAATTACATCAATTATATTATAAACGAAAAGATGAAGTGGTCCCGGACAGACGAAGAGAAAAAAGGAACAATTGAAGAAGACCAAATCGAATTCAGAAACCGGGACTAACAAATGGGAGGAGACAATGGAGCAAAAATCAACCCCTCTAACCAGACTATACAAATAAAATTGAGGGGGCTTAATGTCACAAAAAAAAATAAAATTCAATCAACTCGTACGGGGTAATCTGATGAATTGAGAATGGGGGGGGGTGGAACAAACGACACAGAAATTAAAGGGGTTCGACAAAAAATGGGGTTAAAACGCGAATAAAGCTTTGATTTTTTTGATTTTTTCTTTCGTGTCCGGAAATTGCTACCGTAATCCAGCGGCTATTTATTCATTATCGCTTGTTGCCTAAAAACGCTCTCTGATTCTTAAACGATAATTAAAGGCGCATAGGATGTTCGGCGTTGAAAAATCACAAGCTTGGCTCAAAACCATTGAAAATTTGAATTTCGCAAAAAAAAATTTTCCATTTTTCAAAACTGAGAAGCAGGCATCGCGGCGAGACCCAAAAAAAAGTACTCTTACCATTCTTTGGCAGCTTTCAGTCCAACAATTTTCGCCTTATTCGTATTCGACATGTCGAGCAGTGTGACTCGCTCCGACGGGACCCATTTATACCTAAAGAATGTTGAGTGTGAAACGATTCTCAAAAAAAAAACGTACTGCTCGGAATTGTTGGTCTTCTGGAAGAATTCGACGTAGACGAGATGATCGTCGTCGCCGCCGCCGCCGCAATACGACGGCCGATTCCGCGGCGACGCGCCATTCTGATGCGGCCGCGTCGCGAACATCTGTTGGCGTTGCTCGCGTGAAATGTCCGACAAATGGGCGTATTGCGAGTCAATCACCCTTTAAAAAAATGACGAATTCAAGTTTTTCAGAAAAAAAAATACCACAAAATTACGAAGAGAATTTCGCGGTGAAATTTTCGCGAAAAAAAATGTCTCAAATTTTAATATTTCAGAATTTTGTCTTTTTGAACCAAATTTTTCAAAAAATAATTCAATATTATAGGAATTCTAGTAGAATTACTGTGAAAAAATAAAAATTGAGCATTTTTGTCGTCTCGAAAATCATAAAAGCCCAAAATACGCAAACTTTGCTCACTTGTCTACCAAAAAATATGAAACTTTTCTTAAATTTTTTAGTTTTACGATTTTCCCAAAAAAACCAACTCAAAAAATTCGGTCTCCCCCCCCGTCCTCAAAATTTTATTTTTGCGTTTTGAAAAAAAAGGCGACGACGAATGCAGAAATGACTCACTTCGCCGCTTTTCCATCGACATTCACAATCGCATTGTGCGCAAACTTCGATTTGCAATCCATTTTCGCCTTCTCCACCGGACTCTCTTTGCCGCCTTTCAGACGCGGGAAACTCTTTCGCTTCGGCTTCGCACTTCCATTCTTCTTCCGAACATTCGTCGCCTGCAAAACGAAAAAAAACGTTGAGTCGAACTTGCAATCGCAAATAAAAAAAAACACGAGCACCGAACCAGGAATATGCGTTTTAAATTTTTTTTAATAAAAATATGTTGAAAATCGCATTTTCGCCAACAAAAATGCGCCAAAATCCTTCATTCGCAAAATTTTTTTGAAAATCATCTTTTCGCTTCTCACAACAAGGGGGGGGTCTTTCCGATTCTTTAAACAATTTCCAATCGAATGAACTAGGTCGCTACCTGCGCAAACTTCTAGTTATCGAGATATGGACCTTCAAATTTGTAACCCCTCCGCCGTGAATTTTGCATACAAACGTGGGATTTTCCCACATGTACCTTTAAAATTTACAGTTGTCTTTGCTGAAAAACATTTTCCAAAGGACCAAAACACCTCACTCCGCGAAATTTGCACCGGACCATCGAAAGCCTTTGGAGTTCAAATTTCAAATCCATCTACAAGGCACACTAATTCAGAGAAATTTATAAATTACAGTAATACTCGTATTTTTTGGATTTAGAGAGAGAGAGAGAGTGAGAGAAAAAAAACTAGAAATCGCAATACCTCATCGGGAACCACATCCTCGTCGGTCGAGCATTCCGTCGACGACGCCGAATCGGCCGGAAGTGGACTTTTGACGGCGTCATAGTCGCGAACACCCGAGAAATGCGGATTGTTGCGAACGTTGCGCGTGTTGCGCGCGTTCACCAACACCAGCGGCGAGTTGGCGCCGGATTTCGCGATCGCCGAAAACGTGAGCGGCGGTTCGGATGTCGTCGTCGTCGTCGTCGACAAAAACGGCAAAATCGTCTGGTTCGCCGCCAACTCTTTTTTGCGTTTCGGCGTCGTCGCCGTCGCGCCGAATGTGCTCTTGCGCTTCACTTGTCCGACGGCACCGGTGAATATCGATTTCCACGACGACGCGAGTGTGCCACCCGATTTTGGCGTCGGAGCGATTGAAGCTGAAAATTTATCACCAGAATGTCTAAAATTCTCGGCATTCTCACTTTCCGACTCCAATTGCTCGTCCTGCTCGATGGGACTCTGAACGACGACAACGACGTCCGTCGGTGTCGTTCGCATCACCGGCCGTCCGCGTCCGCGATTCCTACTCGACGACGGCGTCGTCGTCTTCGACTTTTGCCTACCATCAATCTGCTCATCCTCGTCAATGTCGTCGGCAATTTGGCTCGATGGTCCCGCACCGAAGTCATCGTCGATCGGCTCGTTTCGCGAGCGTTTCGCTTCCGGCTCGTCGCCGCCAATTCGGATTTTTTGACGCAAAAAGTTCTCGCCCAGCTCGCGCGTGAAAATCTCGACAAATTCGGCGGTTTTCTGCAAGAACGACAACAACAAAAAATGGAATCAACAGCAAAAAAGAAATCATTTACATTGCCACTGTGAATCGTCTCGTTCGCCATTTTCTCGGCCTCGTCGAGAATCGACAACGCCGCTTTTCGAAACTTTTTGCCGTACCGCAAATAGTAGCGATTGTCGTGATTGAATTTCGCGCAGTTGTCGGTCATGAGCAGAAGATCTTTGCGCAAATCGTTCACCGACGCTGAAAATTGTGGATTTGTGGAGAAAAAAAAAACATTGAGAAAAGCTTAAGCTGGAAAAAAAACGCGAAGCTTTTAGCATCGATCGCTGCGAGACTCCGAACAAAAGCTGCATGCGCCTTTAAATACCCAATTGACAACCATGGCAAAAACCGAATTGAGTATTAATTTTTTCAGAAGCCTTCTATCAAAATTCTGCCACTTCGATTCAAGACCATTGTCTCTAATTTTGGTCTCGATATTTCTCAAAATTGCGAAAAAAAAGAAAACCTCAAGATTCACTCAAAACTGTCAAAACGATATAATTCGCGTCAGGACCCGATTCAAAGGCGCCAAAACAATAAGAAGAAGAACCCACAATATTTTCGATTGGCGCATTTGCGTCGCATCGTCGACAAATCCATCGGATTCTTGATGATCGTCAAATAGCCATCGAGTTGAACGGGCTCGGCGAACACGTTCTGCTCATCCTCTTTGTCAAACTCATCGAGAATTCGACTCAAAATCTCCTCGATCGGCATCAGCGATTTTTCAAACAATTTGCGATGATGGATAAGCTGAAAAATGGAATCAAATGAGCATAAGATTGTAAGAAAACTCGAAAAAAAACTAGATTTCGCTCAATTTGTATGACATTTTTTGCCGACAATTGCAATTTAGCTCCGACAAGCAAAACTTCTTCAACTCACATAGCCCCTCTTGTTGACCTCGCGCTTCTTGATGAGCTCCGACAACATTCGTGTCGTCTCGAGCGAGTTGCGAATCCTCTGGAATTGCTCATAGAGCGCCTTTTCGGCGCTGCTCAACGCCACAACCGTCGAGTTGGCGCGTTTTCGCTCTTTCGGCGCCACTTCGACGTTGAGTCGACGAATCAGCGGCACACCGGCGCGCGATCGACGCTTCTGATACCAATAGACGACGACGTCTTCGAACTTCTCGATGCCCGTCTCTCGCGCGATTCGATCGACATTTTCGCGACTAATCGTCGGCATTCTGAACTCGATGAATTATCAAGAGCTCCCACAGCGGGGCGAATAATCTCACGTGATCGTCGGCCGATAAGCTCCGCTCGATTCCATATTGCGTCGCGCTTTTCGAATCGATTGCTCAATCTCGCGTTTCGTCATATTATTGCCGGCCGCGTGCTTCTGACAATAAACGAATCGTTTCACGTCAATCTCTTCGCCGTCGTCTTTGTCGAGCACAGTCTCGACTTTCATGGCGAGACCCAATTGTTGGGCGCACGTCACGTGAAACGCTTTGATGCAACTTCGACTCGAGCATTGAATGCAGGCGCCATGTTTCTTCCTGCAACAAAAATTGTCTAGCTGTTGACATTTATTCATGTAAGGACAGTGAAAAGAAAAAAAACGGAAAAATTACCATTTTTTCTCGTTTTTCTGCATTAAAAGTATGTATATAGCCCTATTAATTGGAAATTTTTGCAATTCGATGCTTATAGTCACCAATATCGAATTTTTCTTTAATTGGCTAATTTCTAGACGTTTTTTTCCGCAAATTAAATCGCCCTTTGATGCCGCCATTCAAATTTTGTATACAAATTTCAGATGAAATTTGATTTTGCCAATAAAAAAAGCTCATTTCATTCAGAACTATAAATGAGCCAATTAAAAATTCTCTAATGACGTCTATAAACGTCTCTCCATTTTTAGCGGCATAACCTACCTGCAGTACAAGCATCGCAAGATCTTCCTCTCCTTCAGACATTCTTTAACACCTTCAATCGGCTCCAAAAACACAGCATTCCCAAAATGAACCTGAAAAAAAGGGTTTTTCAAAAATTATTTTTTTTTTTGAAAAATTTGATTTGTCACAAATAATTCAAAAAATCTTGGCGGAAAAAAAATAAATGTGCATACACACACGCAAAATTGCACAATTTTTTCAAATAAAAAAAAATGAAAACGACTCGCGCCAAAACTTTTCAATGGTTTTTTTTCTGCAAATCTCAAAACCATACCTCATTGAGCCAAATTGCACAAACGACATGCGCCCATCGACCGTCGGAAGTCGGTTTGAACGCTCCGAACGGATGCGGACACAGGCAGCACTTGACCGGCTCCGATGGGCTCAATTTGCATTTTCGGCACAGCCACGAACCTTCGGGAATGTAGGGAACCCCATAGCAATCCTAAGAAGGGGAGGCTAGAAGATGATGACGACGGAGAGGTACCTGATGGACGGCAATATTGCACATATCGCAGTAGATAATCTGATTCGCGTTGGAGACGTCGCCGTCGGCGCAAACGCAACACACATCGTCGGTTTCATCGTCGCACGATGCCTGCGCGTTCGATGGTCCCAAATTTCCAGCAAGCGGCTTAAAATGAACATATAAATTCGGCAAACACACAAAAAAAATATGCTCGTACCTCAAATTTACAGCATTTCTCCATTCGATCGATCGCTATTTCAAACTTCTCAACGCTGATCTCCTCCACCGAGCTTCGAATTCTCTCCGCATTCGCCATCTCAATCCATTTCGAATCCTCTTCATCAATATCATATTCGATTGTGTTCTCCAGCGCCTCCGGCGGCTTATATTCGATATATCTTTAAAAATTGATATTCGCTATTTGGTTTTTTTTTTCGATGAAAAAGAAATGTTCAATTACTTGGAAGGCAATTTGAATGTGAGCCGATCGAATAATGCTCCAAGCTCTCTGACATTTGTTTCCGGCACATTGACATGATCGGTTTTGAAATGCTGAAATTTCATTATAATTTTTCTATAGAATTAAACCCGACTGTCATTTTGACACTCCGAACAAAAACTGTGTGCGCCTTTAGAAAATATTTTCCAAAATTTGAAAAATTCTTAATTTGATTTGGAATTTTCAAACTTTATCGAAATTTTGACAGAAATTAATTCTGTAAGCCTCATTTTTTTCCGATAGTCAAACGACGGACGAATTCGTGGGGTGATTACTGTATCAATTGAATCGTCTTATTGGGTCTTGCATGGAAAACCTCTAACGAACGACTATTGCATAATTTAACAATCACCATGTGAAAGAGCATAAATTTAAATGAATTTTTAGAATTTTGGAAAAAAAATCGTGTAAAATGATGAAGTATGAGCTCATTATATATTTAGGGGACCCGCGAAATTCAAATTTTTCAAATTCCGCAATATTTTCAATTGATAACGAATTCGTCGTTTTATCAATAAAGGTCATTCAAATACCAACAAACAATTTGAATTTCGATGAAGCCAATTTGGATGACGTCATATTTCAGGAATTTATTTTTTTCGTCGAGAATGAACAAAATAAAGTGGTTCACCTCGCGATAATTGGCGAGTCGCCTCGAAATCGAATCGTTCGTCTTTTTGCGAGCGGCAATGATGAGCGGCGTGTTGATGTTGAGGCGATCGCCACACGCCAAATTCGCAAATCCGGTCAACACGCTCATTTTTCCGGAGCTCGCATGTCCAGCGCACCTGGAAGGAAAAAAAAAGCAAAATTAGTTTGAACAATAATTAACGCATATGTATAATTTTTTATTTGAAAAAAAAAACGGCGGATGCTCAGCGCTGGAGGAATAAAAAAAAACACTCAAATATACACAATATGAGCGGCAAAAGAATGTTAAATGAAAGGAATCATCATCACATGAAAAAAGATGAAAAGGAAAAGTAGAAGATGGCGGGCGAGAAGACGGGGGGCCCGAACACAACACACAACACGAGGCAGACGCAAACCATCGGCGAAATAGTGCGCGAGAATGAGAGACGATGGTGTTGAGGTATGATGCGAGAGACCGCACGGCGGCAAAGAGTGTCGCACGTTTCCAGATTCGACACACACACACACATTTCACATATATAAATACATATATGTACATACACGGAATACTGGGTCGCGAAGCGAGAGAAGCAGAGCTCGGCAAAGCGAACGGCAAAATGAAATGATGAGGAAAAAAATGGTCTGGCGCGAATTTTTTTTTAGCGCCGCTTTTCTTGTAAACAAGCGTATCGCGACAGATGGTTTTGATTTTTGAAATTGCCTCAATTTTCTTCGTCGTCGTTTTTTTTTTACATTTTGCACGACACCAAAATCATGTTGAAATGAAACGCGTTGGGCAGTTCTTAATTTAAAAAAATCAACATTTAAAAAACTGATAATGCGGGCAAATGCGCTCCATTGCAAAACATAAAAAATCTCGGCCATGATGGGTATTTGTGTACTCCTCGTGGACAATTAATTATTTAAAAAATTTTTTTGTAAAAATATCTTGTTTACGCTATTGCGCGATTTTTTCCATGCGTTATCGTTTTATAATAATAATTTAGGTTTAAATTGATTTCTCGCATAGTTTTTCTACTAATTTTCTTGCGAAAATTATTAAAAAATGTTCTAGAATATACAATGGAATCAAATGGGTTTTCAGCGAATAGTTGTAATGGAGAAGCATCAACATCATTAGTAGTAAGCTCTTTTTTTTATTTTAAAACGAAACTTTGGTTTTTTGCAGGTTCCAATTAAGGATATTATCGACCATCTGAAACTTGTAAAGGATGATATTCAACCAGACGAAAGTGGATTAGTAGCAATGTCAAAATCGATTGTAATTATTTGATTTGGCAACTCTATGCGTTCTAAATATATAACTTTTTCAGGAGTATTTTATACGTTATATTATTCAACATGGAAGTTTCAATGGCGATCCAAATAGCGAATACGATTCGATAGCGCGCACAATCGCGTGGCTCAATTCTGGAGTTCTTCGAGGTTTTGTTCAACTACCAATTATAGATCATAATATCAGATTTTTAGAGTTTTTCCCATCGCGGACACCATTTGCGGAAGTGATAAATCGTATTGGAGAGGACGAAGAGCACAATGAGCAATTCGATATCGATCATCACCAACAGCATAATATGTGAATGTGTAAAATAAACGAAGTGCAATTCTTGAGGAGTTTTTTGATCAGACACAGGATATCACGAGAATTCAGGTTTCAAATTTTGGAATCAGAAGCATGACTGGCTAGGGCGAATAGAAGCCGCCCGAATGATACTTTACCCTCCGACTGTGGGCGATGTACTGATAATCCTGTATTAAAAAAAGTGTTATCGCTATATTTAAAAAAATCGAAAAAATTGTTGGGATACTGTTATTGTACAGGATATGCCCGGTTTTTTTGGAAACAAAAAATTCAACCTTTTTCATATTCGCAGAATTCATGTCACGTTATCGAAAATATGGAGAAACCCTAGTTCAAGGTCTTGTGCCAATCCTTATACACAAGCAAGTAAATCGAAAATTTCACATTCGCGTCAGGACCACTGCCATGGTTTTCGCGACGCCGACAAAATATGGAATGCTGATTCGGGAGGCGTTTCGTCAATGTTCTCATGGGTATTGCTAATTTTTTTTCTCACACCTTTAATACCAATTTTCGATTAGCAATGAGAAAGGAGATAAGGTTTTTCTCATAAGATCGGGTTATGCAAATTTTCAGCGTATCAAATTTAGTCGATTATCAGATCGATTGGAATAACACATATTCAGATTACTGTAATTACAGTAAGCCGCCACATTTTTTTACCGTGCACACTTATCCTACTGCTACAGTAATCAAAAAGATAATTTAGGCCATTTAATTTATTTTGATTTTCTCTATATTACAAAAAATATTTTTTTGGGTTTTTTCCATTCTTTTTTATAGACGTTTAGTTTGAGGATACGCATCTGAAATAAGCCAGTTTCAAAAAAATTGTGGAAAATTAATTAGCAAAAAAAAACAAGAAGAACAGCGCTTTTTTTCTCGTAAAAAATTTATAAAAATAGAAAGAAACAGAAGAATGCTATTTAAGCAATGGGTCTCGACGCGAATTGCAACCCAAACACATTTATTTTCCATTTATTTTTTTCCTTCGTCGATTTTTCATTGATCTGAATGCATATTTACAAAAATCAACCAAAACGAGAAGTAATAAAAATTGATGACGTGAAATGTGACGATTATGAAGAATAAAAAATTGAAATTAGTTTCTAAATGAATAAATTGATCATCAGGATATTTTTCGCCTTCAGTTTTCTCGTAATAAGCGATGGTGCATTAAATTGCAGAAAAATCGGTAATTTTTCAAAAAATTCAGATTATTTTTTGTGATTGGCTTGCTAATTAAAATTATTAAAAAAAAATAAAATTTTGGATTTCGAAAAAAAAAACGATAATACATATAAAAATCATCTGCAAAACACTTTGCTCCAGAGCGGGATCGCTCGGTGCAAACGAAATGCTCCCGTTCGAATGTAAAACTGCTCTCGCTCGACGTCGGAGGGGGCGCAGTTTCACGTCCGAACGGGGACAATTCACGCCCGAATGGGAGCAGTCTCACGCCCGAACCGATGTGAGACTGCTATCAAACTGCGACAAATTGGTTGCGAATTGGGCCCGATTCACGCCAGATTCTCGTTCGAACTGGCGCCAGATTACGCCCAGTCGGCTCCAGTCAAATTTTATTCTTTTTGTGTATTCGCTACATTTTCGATGCATTAGATTTATTTAAATCAAATAATAAAATAAAATAATAGATATCGAAGGAAAAATATTAATTATCGAGTAAAGAGGAAGAAAATGGGAGGGAGAGGGAACATTAAAAGAGGAATCGAGGAATTACTGTCGCGGAAATCGGAAAATAAACTAAATGCCAAAAAATGAGAAATGTCTTGGCCCACGGCATGAGCCTCAATACTTATATTTTGTCCGTATATCTACACATTTAGTTTTGCACCAAGACATCTCCTTCAATTTTTGGCACTTTGTAATTTTCCGCAATTTTGCGACAATTAAATACAATTAATAAATGTATTAAACCATCTTACAACAGGAAGGGAATACAAATTCTTCTTCCTCATGACTCTTGACATTTTATCCATTTGCGAAGTTTCCTTGGTCTTCGCATTATGAGCTGGGTCTAGGTTGAGGCAGTTAGCAGCTTGTAGTTTCATTCTGTAAAACAAGGGTTAATTGATGATAGCATCCATATTTTATAACACTTACTCAATATATAGTTCCAAAAAAACCAGTTGGTCCTCCATTAAGCATATAGCCAATTCATCCAGCATCGCATTCAGCATCAGAAATCAGCACCGCAGCTTGCCATCTCATTTCTAAATTATAAGTGTTTAAAAGATAATAGAATTGCGAAAAACGACGATAAATTATGCGCAAATTTAAAATCAATTTCTATTCACTTATCGAACCTTTACCGTTATAACAAAACTTTAAAAGTTCTCCTAATTTAACATCATTTTTGCATTTAAAACCATCCAAAAACGCGTTTCCGGCTTTTAATGGCAAAAATCAATACAAATGTGTCTGAAAACTACTTTTTTCTTAGAAAAGACAATGAAAATGCCCAAAAGTTTCAGTTAAAAATTTAGGATAACAAAAAGACGCGAAAGTTTAATAAAAAACAGAAACGTTCCACTAAAATACGAGCGAATTGATAGATACACATTTTCTTAAGTTTTAGAAAAAAAAAATTACGAAAAAAGCTCGAGAAATGATCGAAAAAAAGCAATAAAAGTGTTTAAAATAAAAGACGCCATTTCGAAAAAAAACAACCGCGACGCGGCAATTCCGCGGCGCGCTATTTTGAATTGCTGCGGCACACCATTGACTGCTCCCGTTCGGGTGCTCACGCCCGAACTGGAGTCAACCGCTAAAAACCCCTGCTCCCAATTGGATGCAAATTGGCTGCAGTTCGGATGTTGAAATAATCCTCTCCAGTTCGGAAGTCCGCCTGCCACCGATTGAACGCTATCGCCCGAACTGTACCAGTGGGAACCTATCGGTCCCAGTTCGGGAGTGTGTCGGCGACCAATCGAGCGCTATCGTCCGAACTGGAGCATTTCGTTTGCACCGAGTCGAACTCACGATCTCCACGGTTATGAGCCCAAAAATTCCGCCACTGCGCTATTGCGCCACCCAACACGCAAGCTATAATTTGATAACAAGTGCCACATATAAAAAAAAACAACGGCAGTGGCCTTGGCGCATAACTAGTAGTGTAGATTTACGGGCCTATGTAAAATGATAGACACCGAGACCTCTTTTTAATTTTTTTTGGCATTTAGCCAGTTTCGCGACATAAAATAATAATAATAATCAAATAGAAATATTTAGATGTAACATGTTGCACCGGCCATCCGTCGAAACCGGTTGTCAAAGAAATGTGGCGCGAATTCTATTTTTGCTCGACGTTTGGCAGCATGAAATTCGAATTCCCATCGCAAAACTTCACCGACGAGATCACGTTTCGGGCGTTTCAATACACCGACGTGCATCTGATTTGGGAGAACGTCGCCGATTTGAGATACATCAATCTGACAAAAATGCGATATGCCGACGGAAATCTGACAATCAGGAATAATCCGAGTTTGAGGGAGTTTCGATTCAACGCCGGCACACGAAATCGATTTGAGAGTAACGCGAATGAATTCGATTCACGACGAAATGAATTGCAGACGTGATCGTTGATGGCAATCCGTTGCTCAGCCGACAGAGCATAGAGGCGTTGAATCAAATTTGCCTTCGTTATTGCAAAATTCAAGGTCAAATTGTAAATTTATTGAGTGAGATTGACTCGCTGAAAATTTTCAGACGTTCCAACGACGATGCCGACGACGACGTCGATCACGAAGCCAACGGCGACTTCACACTTTCTAGCGGACGTTGAAATGAATGAGACGACGACGACCGCCGACGAAGGGCCATTCACCATGTCAGATGAGCCGTCACCAATGGCCACGAGACAATCTTCACCACCGCCACCAATTGCGCCAACGACTGTGCCAATTTTCAATGATTACGAAGACGCGTGGCTCGCGGGTTTCAACTCCTCATATATGATTGCACTAATTTCGCTATTCGCGTTTATTCTCATTTATTTCTAAAATTGTTTTTTATTTTTTTTATTGTTAAATTGTTTTTAGTCTCTGAAATCGAATCTCGCGTGTTTACACCGAATGCATTTTATTTGACGACGATTTTTAAACGTTTAATTTTCACGTGAGCATTTTGAATTCTCAATTTTCAGAGATGAATACAAATTAAAATTGTGTCCAGGAATATTTAAAAAAAAACGAAATTAAAATCATTGCGGACTATGCATTTTATTTGACGACAATTCATATGCTATTTTCTTCGCTTTGTTTTTTAAATTATTTCTTCTCTCAAAAGTGAATTCACTTCCACCTAGCCCTGAACCCCAAACATGGCTACCTCACCTGAGGTATTAACTTTTTCACTTGGCTTCAATCAAACAAAATATTTGTTTTTCTTTTTGAAAATAAAACAAGAAGATGAAAACAAAAAAAAATTAACAACAACGATCAAATGATTATTCACTTTCTCTTCTTCCGTTATGTACATAGACCTTTTTCTCAGAATTTCGATTGCTGATTCAACATTTCCTGCTGAAATATACCTTCATCATTTAAATTCTTTGTTGTTATTCTGAAGACGTTCATTACTCACCTTTAGTAGTTCGTTGAATCTTTCTTCTCGTTAAACATAGTAAAATCTCTGATCATTGAACACATCTTTCACTGTTCGAAGTGATTCACCAATTTCGTTAAATTGATTTTGTAGTAAAACCCGCAAATAATTAATAATCTAGTGTATCAAACAGAATAGACTTGACCTGTTTCTGTTCACTTTTACACTTTCTATGAAGAAGTAGAGATTTCTTGAGACGAAAAGCATTCCCATCTGAAAAGAAAATATTGAACTTTGCTTGAAAAACATCTTCAAAATGAAAATAATTGGACTGGACAGAAGTTCGAGTTAAAATGGAAAAGCGGCCAGCCACATCGATGTCTGTGGAATTCGAAAAAGTGGAAAGTATGATATATTTCTAATAAATGCTTGAAAACAATAATTTAGAAACCAAGAAAATAATCAATGCATGGGAGGACCGAGTCTTCATGGTGTCTGGCGATGGCCTACAATGCACTGGAATCTTAATATCGCATCAACAAATTTTAACCGCTGCACATCTCCGCTTCAAGATCGGCAAGTCTTATACCGTCCGAGGAACAAATGATCGCTGCTTCTTTGCCAAATGCGAATTTATTTCGAAAAAATATGATTTCGCTGTGCTGAAGTCGACGGATTTGCCTGAATGCGGAACGCCAATCGAACACCTTCGACGAGGAGACAAATATGTGACTATGGTATGACTTTATTTTTGAGTTTATAAAATTTGCAGAAAATCTCTTTTTTTTTTTTAAATATTATTAACTATTTTTTTAGGGGTATCCCAATGGCATTAGTTCAAAACCGTCTGTTGCAAAAGGGATTATGAAAAGAATGATGGACGATCAAGTTCACTTAAGTAAGAATGATTATGCTTCATTTATTTATTATCATTATTTTTAATAATTCATCATGATAAAACAAATTTTTCAGTTGGACTTCCTGGAATAAGACGTGGTTATTCTGGAGCGCCGATTATCAAAAGTTCTGGATGTTTGACGGTGATTTTGCTCGGTGGTACACCCGGTGTGAATAATGACACAACGATTCGTGAATGTCTGGAGTCATCGGCGGAACAGAAATATGCTCGAATTTTGGGAATCTCTGGCGTCCACATCATCCACAGTCGAGGTTTGGTTTAATTGATTTTAAATAAAATTGATTTTAATTTTTTTAGGATGTTCGGACAAGGAAAGTTAAATTACCGGCACAAGAAGATTTGTGAGGCTTCGATGAGCGTTTCGTCTCACTCGATCCTTCACGGCTTTCACCTTAGTTGGAGTTGTAACAAAAACTTTTCTTCCTCTCCCAAGTCTGCCATCAAGTCCTCCAGTCTCCTGATGGCGGCGAATCGTCGAATAAACGATGTTCGGAGGGAGTTTGAGGCGTTTGATGGGAATTTTGACACCCTAATCGAACAACGAGCAAACAGTGACTCGATCGATACTAGCCTTTACCATTTGGTTGAAAATTAGTATTTTTGTCCGAAATTTGGAAAAACAATATAAAACACATTAAACAACTGGAAAAAAATTGTGAACGCACAAAAAACGCGCCATCATGAGTCACCATAGCGCAAAAAAAATTACCGGTAATTATGCCCGACCTTGTAATCACAAGTTTTCATTTTTTATTGTTTAGGTGCTTGTTTGCTTGAGTGTTATGTTAACGTTGAAGTTTAAATAAAATAATTATGCCTTTTCATTTATTGTGCTTTTTTTTTATCTTCAGAGATAATACCACTCTCAGCGGTTCCAAAAAGAGACTACCACTTTCTTTCTAAAATCGCCATCCACTGATTTTTTAAAAAGCACGAAAATGACACATTTTGGAGTCCAACTCCATCGAATGGCTCTTCGGCAGCCCAAGTTTTTAAAACAATGCTTAAAATTTGAGAAAAAAACAATTACCTTGATATATATTATTGAAAGCAACAAAAATAAAAATAATTTTAACAAAAAAAACTTTTGGATAATTAAGTGCAATTAATTAAATAACCAATGCGATAATTGAAAAATGTAAGAAGAAAAGCAACCAAAAATGAGGGATTTTCAAAAATTGAAAAATCAGCGATCAGAGGCGAACCCGCCGATTAACAGAGGATATTAAGAAGTTTTGTGGCCAGTATTTATCAATATCTAAAAAAATTAATAAATTCAATGTGCATTTCCAATATAATACGCATCTGATAAGCATATTGGTAAGTGTTAGATAAGAGAGTCAGCAACCGACCGCATTCTTTTGGAAAAAAGCTGCGAAATTCAATGTCGAGCAATTCTGATTCGAAAGCCGCCGTGCTTTCTCTTAAAATTCACGATTCTTTTCGTGACGCAAAGTTCGATAAGGACTTTACAAAATTCGAGGTAATTCGACATTTTCGCTTATTTCATCAGGCTCATATTTTAAGAATGGTCCCCAGCCATCGCCAACAGTTGATAAAGCAAAGGAAGAGGCTTTAGAGAGAATGAGACAATTGGAAGGAGTCGTTGACACTTCAATTGACACTCATCCAAATAAGGTTGGCACGAAACAATTATTTATTAGAGCATCCATGCGTCCGTGAGATTTTCAAAAAAAAAAATCATTTTCATCATTGATTAGCTTTTCCAATTCGAATTTCTTCGAAATCAGAAGTATTTAATTTGTGTGCCAACATTCTGTTCATCATTTGAATTGTGCGTACATTTTCCCTTCTGAAATATAATTCTTAATCTATTTTAGTTAAATGTGAAAGTTGGGGAGCGACTTGTTTTGAGTACATCGTGTGGATTATTGTTAAGTTGAAGAGATCTTCTTGATAGGACCCTTTTATTTTTGTGAATTTGCCGAAACGCAATAAAAATGTAAGTCAGCGTTAATGTAAAGGGTCCCATCAAGAAGATCTCTTCAACTTAATAATTAGTTGGATATAACAATCTTACGATTTCCTTCCTCCAGGGCCGTAACTCATTAGCGACAAACCATTTTTACAACGGAGTTGATGATCATTTCCATTTCTACCGTTAGTTACATTGAAATTATCATCGAAATCGAAATCTGTAAGCTTCCATGATAATCACCATTCATTTTTTTTTCACAATACCTCAATTAGCGTTTTTTGTGATAATCGCCGCAATTCTGATATCTCAAAACTTTCTCTTTTCATGATTAAACCTAAAATTAAATGTAAAAAGAATTAACTTTTTTTTTCAGTTTTAATAAAAAAAATCTAGACGAAAAACGCAAAAATCAATAAAATTGCTAAACAAACATTAAATTTCGATTTAAAAAAATGAAAAAATCTTAATGGCCGCGGACTAATTTTTCTCGGCCGCGTACGAACTACCGATTGCGGACGTCCGCGTGGATGCTCTTATTTTTTATTATTACTACTTAATTAGTTCTAGCCAACTATTCGTGGTCGTCGACAATACGATAAGCCGCATGGCTGCTATCGGCTGGCTATTAAGGTTAATATACTCTATAGTCAAATCAATTTTAAAAAAATCAATTAATTAAAGGCGGCTGGAAAGTTCGAGAATGATACATGGCTAACAAAAAATGGGAATCCGTTCGAATGGGCGGTCGCTTATATTCCAACAGACAGCGAAGAGATCACAAAAATTTTGGAAAACGGATTTGAGCCGGGAATCGGCGGCAATATCGTCACTCCTGATGCGAAAACGGCAAACAAATTTGCTTCCGACTTTATGTTTAAAGTATGTAGAAAAGAAAACCGAAATCTCGATTTTGAAAATTGCAGAATCACAAATATAAATTGATTTTTCAAGTGCGCGCCAAACCCCAGGAAATTCGAATGGTGAAATCGGCCAACAGCGAGTCCGGTGAATTATGGAAATTGAGAAACCCCAGTGATATTCGAATCTACGGGATTTGCTGTTTTCCGACGGCAAACTTCAATGAGCCCGCGGAGGTATGCTAGAAATACATTAACTATGTAGTAATTGCTGTCTTTTTTTTTGCAAGATCCAAATGCAGAAAAATTCACTGGCGCATCGCAGTCAAATTGTTCAATCGAGTCCGAAAAAGACGGAGATTAGTCAGCCAGTGACGAAAAATGAACCGTAGGGAGCCCAACGTTGGGAGCGATAACGCGAGTCGTGCCAGTTTTTAGGCTTCCCGATAATCACTTGAGATTGTCGGACATCAAGTCCAACGAACCCACTAAGAAACAATTGCCGGATTTGTCTGAAAGAGTCAAACTGGTGAGCACGCAGGGGTTGGCGAATTCGTTCCTCCTGCCATCGTCATTCACTTCACCACCTCGTCCTCCCCATTCATCATCAAGGAGTACGAGTGTTGGTCCCGCAAGATCGTTGATGAGCGGTCCCGGTGAATCAGTATCCCAGCCTCGCATACAACCGAAAGCCGCGCTACCCGACAACAGGTAAATGGAGGAATTAGCAACCGAAATCATATTCATTTTCGATGAAGACGTCCCGTCACATTGAGCAGCAATGGCGAGAATTTGACGACGTGGAAGGCGAGATCGCGAAGCATTTCGAGACCACGACCCCATGAGTATACCGACTCGTGTGGTCCCGTTAAGAACTAGTATGGTGGTGTAAGAGTATAAATGTTAGCTGGTCCTGACTTCACTAAGACTGGAGCTCTTACGCTCTTGATCTCCGCATTCTTGATTTTCAAAATCCGACGGGCCAAACCTTCCAGGACCGTCGCATATCAACCCTAGGCGATTTGCCGCCGGTCTGACGCCGGTCCGGCTCCCTGTACTTTCACGAAGAGGGTGGGAGCCGAAACACACCGTTCCCGGCACTTATGTATACATAGTAACGTTTTCTTGAGACTCCATCATTCCACGGAGTGTAATGAAGTGGAGCTTATCGCTCTCTTCCACTGATGGCCATCCAGATCAGAAGCATTCGTTCGAAGCCCTAATTGCCAAATATGCCGAAACCGGCGCCCGCAAATTTATGCCATCAAAGTGCGCGGGGGCTTCGAGGGAAAATATTGTCGGCGTCAAACGACTGAAGGGAGTCGGGGACCTTCAAATTCGCGAATACAGTGTCGATTTAAATTTTTCGTTGACTGAATATTAAATGCGCGTACGCTATAATGCAATGTACGCAGTCTTGCGTACATTGCCGCCTCGAGACCCGCACATAGCCAATAGTTTCAAAAATTTCGTCAAGTCGGTTGACTTCGACAAAAGAAACTGAAAAAAAAGAACAATTCAACATTTTCAGCTTGGCGCTATTCCTAAACTTGGCAACAACATTGGCTTCCCTTCGGCCTCTGACGGCAAATCAGAAGTTTGATTTTCAAGTGTATTCAAAAATCCTAAGGTTGCGTTTTTTTGGTGTTAGTACAAACAAGCGGTGGTAACTCATATAATGAAGATAAAAAATGATCCCGGCAAGGTTTCGTGCTTTGTGTGGCTCATCGATGACCACGAGTAATCAATTTCGATTAATTAATGTCTAGAATCGTTATTCAGAGACTCGGTTTATTATTGCACGAACGACGAATTGAGAGTTGGACAATTTTTTATCGGAAAATTCAAATATACGGTAAGACATTTCACCGGAATAGAACTCGATTGCTAATAGAGCGCCATTGCAACCCTTCCAATTCATTTTTTACCGATATAATCTCATACAGAATCTGTCAACAATGCTTAATTCTCTAGCCAGATATTATCAATAAAAAATCAAATATTATTATTGGGAGAAAATTGCAATTGCGCTCTATTGACAATCGAGTTCTATTCCGGTGGGACCATCCGTTTTTCGATTTCAAAAAAAAATTAGAGGAGAGGTCGGTTAATGGACCTGTTCATGCAATGAAAAAAAAATAAATCCAATATTTTCAATTGAATTCTCTTATACGACAATACATATGTATATCTCTCCCGACTGCGTGACGGGTTTTGAGTGGTCAAACTCCTTCACATTGCAATTTTTATTTGTAAAACATTCGAAAACGACAACAGAAAATATGTATTAAAAAACACTATTCGAAAACCAGGAAAACGTTTAAAAACGCCCAAAAAATCGAAAAAAAAACAGACATTGAAAAATTACAGTATCGACTTCGCGTCGTGACCCGGCGCAACTTTTCGCGTGCGCCTTTGAAAATAAATATGGGAGAATTACGATATATACGCGTCAATTTTTTTTATGATTTTCGAAGTGTGTGCAAATAAAATTCGAAAAAATGTTTCATTGCCCGAATAGGTCCATAACCAATCTTACAAGGGAAGTCATTTTACCTCGCGTCTTGGAATTTTTGTAATTTTTCACATGTAAACTAGAAGGTCTTCTGAGTGTGTTTCATAAAATTCCAGCCTGTACTGAGACGAGATATGACCGTCTGAAAATTCAAAGTGTTTTTCCATTGTTATCAATGCCAAACCGGGGCCCCAAGGGGCGTCTGTCAGGGCTGTGCGGCAATCGGAAATTTCTGCAATTCGGCAAATTGCCGAAAATAATAATTTCTGCTGTTAAATATTTTCAGCGATAATACCAAATTTTCGCGGTATCCCAAATTATTCAATATTGAACATTGATTTTTATTTCGCCGGCTTTTTTTGACATCAAAATTTCGGCAATTTGGCAATTTGAAAAATCGGGAATTTCGGCAATTCGGTAATCGGGATTTTTTTTTCCATTTGCCCCACAGCCCTGGCGTATATGTGTAACCTATTGCCCAAGTGGTTGCTGACAATGGAAGAACACCCTGAATTTTCAGATGACCATTACTCGTCCCAGTGCAGGCTGGAATTTTGTGAACACACTCAGAAGACCTTCTAGTTTACAAAATTACAAAAAATTCCAAGAGGCGAGGTAAAATGACTATTGTTGTTAGGCCCGTATATCTACACTTTTAGTTTTTCGGCAATATCAAGTTCAATCAAATTTTGAAGACTATCCATATCTAAACTCTTCAATAACTTTCATTTCATTAAATTGTTTTTCTATCGATTTTTTCAGGATCGTTGGCGTTGCGTGAAGGTAGTAACAATCCTTTCGAACATACTCGACGTAGCCCCGCTCGATAACGGAATCGAAGTGTACCTCACCGTGTTTCAACGAAATGTGCCCTATGACGACAATGAATATCCAATGGCATATGACCGTTACATCGGTCGAATTGTAATCAGAGTTCTTGAATTGCCCCTAATTTTATTGATCATTCCTTTTCAGACGGATAAATTCGAGCAGTTGCCACAAGATTGCAGTAAAGGTGTGCGTATTGCGGTTAGAAAGATGAAGGTTGGCAATGAATATCAATGGTGTGTCTATAAAGTTATGGAAACTGATTTTGTGCATGTCGCGGCGACACACATGGCGCCGCGAATGGCGACGTCGCGAACGATGATAAATGACGTCATACCGTTTTTGTTTTCCTAGACATCATAACGATTTTTTTCTGTTCTCCCATGACATCATAACGATTTTTTTTCCTTTTTGCCCAATTAAGCTGTCTGGCACATTAAAACGGCCGCATATATAAAGGGGTCGCTCGGGGCTGATTTGGTGTGATTCTTGCTGTTGCTGTTACTGTTATTGTTTACATATTCTTCTTCTATTATTCTATTCAATAAAGCCGCTAAGAAACGAACGATTTCTTACAGTGCACGACCACAAACGCGCTCAATAGAAATGTCTCGTTGTATGGCACCCTCTCACTCTCTCACTTTATATTTTTTCTCTCTGCGTCTCTTATATTTCTCCATTTTTGTAGTATGGTCCCGGGTCGCGATATAAGCTTTTTCTCTCTTTTTGTCCTTCGATTTGGTTGACCCAATAAAGTCATATTGACCAAATCTCGTGTACCTACGAACACAACAGAAAACAGCAAAAGAGATACTGGCGATGAGGGGGGCGGGCATCTAAAAATCAATTTTTGGAATTTTGAAATATTTTTTGATAGATCATTTCAAAGACGCGCGTTACTATTGTGGAGTTAGGTCTCGCCACGCAAACGCAACATTGCGCATTGTCCGTGTGGAGTACACTACGCGCGTCTTGTGGCGTCTTGGAGTCAATTAGGTAGAACTAAATGAAAACGAAAATATGATTACGAACTAACACGCTGAAAATGATGTGGTGAAATAAACTCTGAAAAACGAATTTTAGTTGCATCAGCTCGCTGAAATTGAGTGGGACCCACGCGGATAAAATGCGCTCTACGGCATGAGGATCCTGCCTGCTTAAATTCTAAATCGTCTACCTGAATCGATCTCGATTTGAAGCTAGCTGAACGACGGATCAAAAAAAAATTATTCCCTTTTTTTAGCCATTGGTTGTTCCTGGACGTGCGCGGAGAGGTAGAGATATAAGAAAGACAGTGGGCGACAGAGAGACGCAGAATGCAAGAGGCTAAAGGTGGATATAGTGAGACCGCTAGGATATCTCGTGGCGAAAACCGACAGTAATCGAGGGGGCGACATTTTAGAGCCGGAGTGGAACTCGAAGTGATAGAACTTTTTTGGAAGGGAACTTTCTTTAATAGAACTCGGTTCTCAATAGAGCGCAATTGCATCATTGTTTCGTTTGAGGATTTTTAAACATTTTTGCTTCGAAATTTTGTATATTTTGCAGTTGTTTTGAAAAAAATGTGTGCCAGAAGGAGAACTTTTAGAAGTTGATGGCTGGGATTTAAAAAAATGGGATTTAAAAAAATGAATGGAACAAAACAATGATGCAATTGCGCTCTATTGAGAACCGAGTTCCACTGGGTTTTTGAGCTCAGTTTTTGGGGTTTTTTTTCGAGAACTTGCTCCAAGCTAGTATTCAAGATGGCCGTCACAAGTTTTTTTTGTTTTTTCTTTAATTTACAAGTTTAAATGCGAAATTGAATTACAAGCAAAAACCTTCCAAATGCGTTCAACGATTGATTTTGAATCGACTCAGGTAAATGAAAATCAATCGGATTCGAAGAAATATAAATTAACCTGTTTCGATTGAAAAATAATTCAAATTCGATTAAGAAAACGGTTAAATTCGATTTTAAATTTTGGTTTCGATTTAAAAATAATCGAAATTGATTGATTTATTTCTCATTTTCAATTTTGAAATCGAGTTCGATTGAAATTTTGGAATAATTCGAAACTGATTAATTTACATTCGATTTAGATTGAAAAAGAAATTTTTTTGCGAATCCGATTGATTTTCATTGAGGATCCACAAGTCTCCGCCTTCAGCTCTTATCATTTCTTTCTTATGTTCAAGGTTAATTTTTCAAGGTTCATTTTCCATTAGCAATATTTGCCGAAACCATTCATTGCATTTCGCAAGATTACTAATTTTTTTAAAAAGTTTCTTTTGTCGTCAAACGCGTCGCGGTTCGCGTTGCGGTCACGTGAAAAAAACTTCATTGAGGTTTTGGTGCTTTTTTTGCCGAAATCAAATTTTCCTTGAATTCATAGAAGCTCATTTTTTCCTGATTTTCAGCAATCTGTGTAAAATAAATTTCATCGATTTTACAAATTCGAAAATTGATTCGTCTCGTGACTCGATAAGATAAGACCGCGTCAATTCCCACGAGAAAACTGTTCCAAAAAATTTTGAAATACACCAAAAACGATTCATTTTTTTGAATAAAATTGAATTTTTTTGCGATTCTCATTGATTTTCAGAGGTAAAAAATTGAAAATGTCGTTTTTCTCAGCGTGCCAACAATTCTTCCTAATTTGGCCATTTTAAGAAAATTTATAACCAATGATTCCCAATTTTCTAACATTCATCATTCTGGAAAATCTTCCAAGGGTCCCTTTGGAAAAATGAATTATTGGGATCCAATTGCTCATCTTTGGGATTTTCAAAAAATCAAAATTGTTAGAAAAAAAAATGATTATATAATTAACTAAATTTGAAAATGATTGGATTTTTTTTTTGAAAAATCAGGCGTTGGTATATTAATTTTTCAAATTTTCAAACAAAATTCATTCAGAATTTACAAAAAACCGCAATATTTGAAAAGTGTGCATTTGAGCGCGCGGTGTTTGCACGATTTTTCCCGAATTTCCCCTCGATCCTATTTTTATTCAATTCATACCTAAACTTTTTTTTTTGAAAACAGACAGACCGAAATCACAACCCGCTCAATAAAAAATTTTAGTTTGAAAAAATTGTGTCCACAAAAAAAATCTGAAATCGATGTTCCATAAATGAGCTGGTCGTGTGTTTACACCCAATGCGTTTTAATTGACGACAATTTCAAAACGTGTCATTTTTCAAGAGAGTGAACATTCTGAATGCCCAATTTTTTGGAGCTTCGAGGTCTCAGAGGTTGGAATGAATGAAAAATTCCCTAGGATTATCAAAAATAAGCGAAATTGAAATCATTGCGGGCAATGCATCTTATTCGACGACAATTCACACTATCCTTTTTTCACAGCGACGAATTGTCGATAGAATTTCGCTCGTTTTTTTCCAATCTATTTCCCATCATATTTTTATACTTTTTAACATTACCCCCCCTTTAAGCGAGGGCTAAAAACTGATTAGCTAATTTGCTAATTAGTTTAGAATTTGCTAATTTGCTTTACGGTCATCATTCCATTATTCAAGAAAAAAAAATAATGGACTGATATTGTTGAAATCGCGCTCTATTGAAGAGCGTCACATTGTCCGTGTGGAGTACACTGACACAAAGCAGAAATTTTTGCTTTTTATAGTTTGAACTTCAAAATCGGATAATTGAATTCCGAAAAAAAACGAGCATGTCAAGTTTAGTGATGTCGGATTACTCTCGAGTAAGCGCCATCGAAATTCTTGATCTACTCGATTTCGATGCGAACGTGAGTGCTTGTGACTAGCAATTTTCAATTTTCGAATATTTCTTCAGGATAAACTGATTCGCTATCTTACTGGCGAGCCGCCGGAGCTGCCGAAGGGAATTCGAAAATTTCTCAACTTTAAAATTTTGTGGGTCTTTCCATCATGTCCGCAAACGACGGCGAGCGTGTTTGCGGACTTTCAATTTTTTTTCCATCAACACAAAAATTCTGGTTGTCACCTTTTTTGGGGGAAAACGCGCTATGGTCTTTTTCTGTCGAATTCGCTGCGAGACCCGGCGCACAAAACTACAGTATCCGAAAATCTGTTCCACTGATTTCGGATTTTTCTTTTCAAAAAAAAATTGTGCAGAATCGTGAAACATAAAGAAATAAAGTAATCGATTAAAGGCGCATAATGCTAAAAATGAGTTGGGTCTTATGGGCGCTGCGAGACGAGTCGCTTCGAGACCCAAACTTCGTGCGCCTTTAATTCTTGGTGGTTTCAGCGACCGAATTATTTTTTTCACATTTTTTTGCAAACTAGCGAATTTGAAAATTTCGAATTTCGCGGGCTGCCTTCTAAATTCCCGAAATGCATGATTTACGAATTAATCCATGCGAGACCCGAAGGCGGCAATTCAATATATAATATGGCGATGATTTTTTTTCCAGCGAAAATCTGAAAAATGATGATTTGGTTGTCAATTTGACCGCTTTTCTTCACTTTCAACCGAAATACAATTGCGATTTTCGAAATCGCAAGGTGAGAATTTTGCTACCTATGTTGTTAGACGCGTTGCGGCTCGCGTGCGGTCATCCTCTGTTTTCTTTTTGCGACACCACTAAAATCGCCAAATTGCATACATCCGGTTGCTCTCCGGAATGTACTCAACTCATTCAACCGCACGCGAGCCGCAACGCGTCACCATCTTTGCAGGACGATGGCGACGAGTACTTCCGTGGGGGACGAAAATATATTCATCCATGGGGATCGAATCGCTACGCACTTTATGTAAGTTTTTCGAACGAAAATCAAATTTACATTTTTTTTGGGTTTTGGTACGCAGTACACCGAGAACCAGCTGCTTTCTTTCTTTAAATCGATCGGTGCATTGCGGACCAGAACACCAAATCTCACGACAATTGTGCCAATCAGTTAATGAGGAATTAATTATTTAATTATTTTAATTACTCATATAGCACTATGCAGAAAAACTAGCGTAGTAAAAATGGTGCGATTAAAGGCGCATATAATAAATATTGCACGATATGGTGGAATTCAAATGACGTGGCCGTGGCCGAAGTTGATTTTTCCGAATCTGCTTAGCTGCCAATTCAATTTTTGCATAAAAATTTAATTATAGGTGAAAGGGCGATTCGAGAGCGATAAATGGTTGGGATCTGACGGAAATGAGGGCGAATGGCCGGCGGCTTATCACGGCACGTGCTCGAAAAACACGTACGGCATCGCGAAAGAGGGGCTCGACGTCGAGCGCAGCAAACGATCGCGATACGGCTTCGGAATCTATTGTACGCCGGACCCGAAAACGGCGAAGCGATACGGCAAAAAATTCATGCATAATGTACGCCGGTGGGTCTATCAGAGCTGCACGGAATTCCGTCTTCCGTTTTCGGAAAATTTGAGTTCCGTGCAGTTCTGGTGCCATGTCGGATGATCGCCGGATTTCAGGGAAAGAATTATCGCATCATTTTCCAAGTGCGCGTTCATCCCGAAAAGTTTCAAGTGGTGAAAGAAGCCGATGAAGCCCGCGGTGAATATTGGCTGCTGCCTGATAGCGACTTCATCAGACCTTATGGTATCTGCGTCTACGAGTGTCGAGACAGGAAGGAGAGTCGCAAAAAAATGGATGAAGGAAGCGATGAGTGTAGTTCGAATTGCTCATTGCGACAATAAAATATATATTTGATTGTGTTGTATTCTCCTGAGGAGCCCATTCACGCACGGCCTAGAAAATTTGTCGTCAAATATTTGGTTCGGCCACGGTCACACTTGATGGATCAATTGATTTAACTAGGTATTGTCGAAGTCAAACGACTTGACGCACGCGAGACTGCGTACATTGCATTATAGCGTACGAGCATTTAATATTCAGTTAACGAAAAATTTAAATCAACACCATATTCGGGAATTTGAAGGTCCCGTCTTCCTTCAGCCGTTTGACGCCGACAATCGAATTAAATGAATAGTTATGTATTTTGTGTTTTCACGATTTCAAACCCCAAAAATTAAACCAAAAACCAAAACTTCCTAGAAATAAAAGAAATTGTAAGCATTTCATATAATTTTAAAAATTTGTCCGCGATAGTGTGCCGCACTTGCAGTTTTTCTCGGAATTTGTGTGCCGCACTTGCAGTCTTGATTTTTGAAAGTGTCGACCAATCTTTCTAGGCCGAGCCGTGTAGCCGAAAACCCTCTGCTCAATTTCGAGGGTATACGGTACACACTGCGGTGTCTGCACACACACACCCGAGTTGACGCGCATCTACAGAGTTTTTATGAACTGTCATCGTTTTTGAGTTGAAAGTTGGTTTTTTGAGTGATTACTTGATATTCTTGTGTTATGTCGCAATTACCCTAGTGATATCATAGCTAGATATTATTTGTTATATAGTTTACATTGCATCTATTCGGTTCCAGTTAAATATTGCTGATTTCAAACTAATTCTTTTGTTGTGGGTTCTTCGTTGCCATTTCAATATTCATGATTAATTCTTAGGATACTTGCGTGCTTTTTTTATGATAATAAGGATTATTGTTATTTATTTTTATAACAATGAAGATTTTTAACAATTGTGTCACATTCATTTGAAAAAATTGAATTTCGCGAGCTGTCAATTAATTGGGCCCCTTAAAACGAAATGTATTTTGAAAAAAATCAATTTTACAGAAATATGATGATACAATTAGGCAAAATTCGCTCCTATTTTATAAACAACGATTGAAATTTTTAGAAGCTAGTGTTTTACTTTTGATTCATATAAGAGATCTATTGGGGTGCTCGAAAAGATGTCTGCATTTCATTTACTTGTTTTTATCCCGAAAGGAACCTTGACATCATGCATCTTTTAAAAGAATGATCTGGGACGATTCGCTAGATAAAAAGAAACAAATTCATCTGATAAGCATATTGGTAAGTGTTAGATAAGAGAGTCAACAACCGACCGCATTCTTTTGGAAAAAAGCTGCGAAATTCAATGTCGAGCAATTCTGATTCGAAAGCCGCCGTTCTTTCTCTCAAAATTCACGATTCTTTTCGTGACGCAAAATTCGATAAGGACTTTAGAACATTCGAGGTAATTCGACTTTTTTGCTTATTTTATCAGGCTCATATTTTAAGAATGGTCCCCAGCCATCGCCAACAGTTGATAAAGCAAAGGAAGAGGCTTTAGAGAGAATGAGACAATTGGAAGGAGTCGTTGACACTTCAATTGACACTCATCCAAATAAGGTTGGCACGAAACAATTATTTATTAGAACATCCATGCGTCCGTGAGATTTTCAAAAAAAAAAATCATTTTCATCATTGATTAGCTTTTCCAATTCGAATTTCTTCGAAATCAGAAGTATTTAATTTGTGTGCCAACATTCTGTTCATCATTTGAATTGTGCCCACATTTTCCCTTCTGAAATATAATTCTTAATCTATTTTAGTTAAATGTGTTAGTTGGGGAGCGACTTGTTTTGAGTACATCGTGTGGATTATTGTTAAGTTGAAGAGATCTTCTTGATAGGACCCTTTTATTTTTGTGAATTTGCCGAAACACAATAAAAATGTAAGTCAGCGTTAATGTAAAGGGTCCCATCAAGAAGATCTCTTCAACTTAATAATTAGTTGGATATAACAATCTTACGATTTCCTTCCTCCAGGGCCGTAACTCATTAGCGACAAACCATTTTTACAACGGAGTTGATGATCATTTCCATTTCTACCGTTAGTTACATTGAAATTATCATCGAAATCGAAATCTGTAAGCTTCCATGATAATCACCATTAATTTTTTTACACAATACCTCAATTAGCGTTTTTTGTGATAATCGCCTCCTCCGTTTCTTCATCGCGGAGAATGAACTTCTCGCAATTCTGACATCTCAAAACTTTCTCTTTCCATGATTAAACCTAAAATTAAATGTAAAAAGAATTCACTTTCGGTTTTTTAATAAAAAAAAAATCTAGACGAAAAACGCAAAAATCAATAAAATTTCTATACAAACATTAAATTTCGATTAAAAAAATGAAAATCTTAATGGCCGCGGACTAATTTTTCTCGGCCGCGTACGAACTACCGATTGCGGACGTCCGCGTGGATGCTCCTATTTTTAGTAATAATTTTTATTTTTTTAAGTAGTAATAATTTTTATTATTACTACTTAATTAGTTCTAGCCAACTATTCGTGGTCGTCGACAATACGATAAGCCGCATGGCTGCTATCGGCTGGCTATTAAGGTTGATATACTCTATAGTCAAATCAATAAAAAAAATCAATTAATTAAAGGCGGCTGGAAAGTTCGAGAATGATACATGGCTAACAAAAAATGGGAATCCGTTCGAATGGGCGGTCGCTTATATTCCAACAGACTGCGAAGAGATCACAAAAATTTTGGAAAACGGATTTGAGCCGGGAATCGGCGGCAATATCGTCACTCCTGATGCGAAAACGGCGGCCGAATTTGCTTCCGACTATATGTTTAATGTCTGATGAGAAACATCTCCCACGAATCCCAATGGCGATTCAATTTCCAGAACATCAATTACAAACTGTTTTTTCAAGTTCGCGTCCGGCCCGACAAAATTCAACTAACGAAATTGAGATTCCAAAATTTCGGCCAGTTTTGGAAGGTAAACGATGGTTCACACATTCGAGTCTACGCGATTTGCTGCACACCGATATCAATTTCAAATCAAAATTTGAGAAATGCGTCAACTCAAACTCAGGTTGGTTAAATTCTCAAATATGTATGAACAGGGGCGGTGCTTTCAAATTTGCGAACCTATAATGAATGAGGGAACGGGTGGGAATCAATAATGGATGAAACCTCTAATGGATCTACGGGGACTTCTATTGAACGAGTTTACCATGATGAGGGAATCTTGCATAGAAAAATTCTTAGAATTGAGTTTTGTTTAATTTAATCTTCATGTTTTGAAAACGTTTCAAAGATAAATTCAGCTGGTCGTGGAAATCAACAGACAGCTCCGTTGGTTAGTTTTTGGGATTTTTTCAGCGCAAGCAAAAAAAAATAATATAAAAAATATATCTATTTATAAAGCCACCCCTGTTTTTTTGGTGTAACTCTGTCAATTGTGAAAATGTTTAAATTCTGATTTCGAAAATGAATTCAGGGCTAAAAATACATATTTGTACCAATTTTCATATCTGAAAAATTGACCGAGTAAGTTTTGATGTTAGTAAGACGACGATTTGGAGGACACTTAACGTTGATCCCAACATCATCCGGGCAGTTATGATCATCACAAGTTGCGTCGTCTCGCATTTGCTCGAGACAACATGGGCCATTGACTAGACAGAGGTAACTTTTTAACGACACTTTTCTTTAAAAAAAACAATACGATTATCATTAGATCATTTTCTCGGATGAGAAAAAGTTAAACATTGATGGTGCCGATGAAAATAAGTGTTATTGGCACAATTACCAGAAGTAATTTTTTCAAAGTTTTTGTGGCCAGAATCTCATGGTCTTGGGAGCATTCCCATTGGCGGGATTTCACAAGCTGGCATTTGTCGAATGAACTCGCTGGACTATCAGCAAGTTTTAAAGGACCATTCCCATTTCTACGACGATTTCGGTTCAAAAAGTTCGTATTCTAAAGACAATTCCCAAATCATGTGAATCGATGGACTTTGAATTGGCTCAGCAAAGAAAATATCGACGTTTTGGAGTGGCCAGCGTGCTCACCAGACTTCAATCCGATGGAGAATGCTTGGGAAGAGCTGGTTCGCCGCTTTTATCGTCATGGCAAGCAATATCGATTCATTGATAAATTGAAAGCGGCGATTACCGACGAGTGGGTTCTATGGAAGCGGGAATTCGGAATTCCTGGTGGTTTTATAAATGTGAAACGGTTGCAAGTGTCAAATTTTCAGTGTTTTCAGCATCACTCGGCCAATTTTGCAGATATAATTATAAAAATTGGTACATGTACTTTTAGCCCTGAATTGTAATTTGAAAACCGAATTTAAACATTTTCACAATTGACAAAGTTAAGACCAAAAACAGGGGTGGCTTTATAAAAGTGAAACGCACTGTAATGTTTGCCTTATTTCGATATCCTGCTTCTATAGAAACCAGGACAACAATATTTGTTTCAGAAATACGAAAATCTTGATCCAACGTCAATTCCTCAATCTTCCAATCACGAACAAATGTGCTCCGAAATCACTTCGAAAATTGAAATTGATTTGGGCAAGGAAAACAATGAAATCTATCGTAACATTGTCGAGATTTGCACGTATGTTTGGCCAATTCAGGGACTCAGTGATTCTTTTTGACGTGACTCATAAAAATTGGATGAGAAATCGCCTGAGACCCTTCCCTTAAAAAATTTCAAAAAATCATTAATCAAAAATTGTTACTCAAAAAAAAATTAGTCAACGAATAAAAAATCATGGCACAATTTTTATGAGTCAAAAATCATGAGTCACTGAACATCACATTTGAATTCGAATTGTTTCAGAAGTCTAAAAACAAATTTTATCGATGATTCATTTCTGCATAACAAAAGCTCAATAGGAATTGTGAATGGAGTCGAAATCAGTCAGATTCTGGTTTCTTCATAACTATGTTTAAATTTTTAGACCACGATCCAGACTTTCTCTTATGGCTTCGACCCACTGAAATTAATACCAACGATGGAAGACAATATCAATGGACGATATACAATAACCCGGTGCCATGGGATATTAAAAAAGGAAATTTAATGGGCAATTGTTGGCTGATGTCTGAGATGGCTCTTATTGCCGAAAACCAAAATATTATTGCGGAGATACTCCCGAGAAATGAGTATTCAGACATCGGAGTTTATCAAGTCAAGTACGTGTTTTATCAGACTTACGTCTTCCCGTAATATTAAATGATAGACTATGTCTAATGATATTATTATTGTCGAAGTCAAACGACTTGACGAAATTTAAAAAAAAATTATTGGCCATGTGTGCCAATGCGTCTCGAGGCAGCGAGATTGCGTACAATGCATTATAGCGTACGCGCATTAAATATTTAGTCAACGATTAATTTAAATCTACACTGATTTCGCGACTTTGAAGGTCCCGCCTTCCTTCAGCCGTTTGACGCCGACAATATGTACTGATGAAATGGTGACAAATGTTGCAAATTTGGGGTCTATTAGAAACCACCCCGACTTTTATTTATGATACCACCCTCACTTTTTCACTGCACTTCAAATATTGCAGTTTCGAACAATAATTTTTAACAGTAAAATTAAAAAAAAAATTTTTTAATTTGCAATATTTCAAGTTATCAAGAGGAGATTCGCAGAATTGATGTCTGAATTAGATTTTTCAGAAACTACGTAGTGTTCTTATGAAAGGCTAAAAAATTTAACAAGTAATAAACTACTCTTGGAAAACCCCTTTCAGAAAGATTTCGTATTTTGTAAACGTGAATCTATTCCAACAATTGTTGATATTTTTCACGTGTCTAATTGTGGATTTTGATATCAAGCTGATAATGTTTAGGGTATGCGTTGAGGGACAATGGAAAGTGATAATCGTCGATGATTATTTTCCTTGTTATCCGCACACTCGAACATTTGGAATGGCAATTGGAAGGAGAAAACAAGTGCATTTACTATTAAGTGCTTAAGCAAGTTGAATATTTTAGCTATGGGTACCCTTGATTGAAAAAGCACTAGCAAAAGCTGTTGGAAATTATTCGAAGCTTTATGGAGCATCTCTTACACAAGGTCTTTCAATGTTAACTGGAGCTGCTTGTGTGAACTACAATAGGCCTGAGCAACCGGCGGACTTCGACACATTTTGGGCCCAACTTGTTAGCTCAAAGTCGGGTTGTATTAAAGTTTGAATTGCCAATTGTAATGATTTTCAGAGAATCGGGATTTCTGATGTGCTGCGTTTGTGGTGGACGAGAAACTACAGACGAGCTCGATTATGAGTAAACGAAAATCGTATTATTTCTCATTTCCTATGCCAATTTTAGATTGCAAGTAGAAATGGCAAATCATGCGTATTCAATTCTGGATGTGGTAACAGTTCATAATCACCGTCTTTTGCGGATTAGGAATCCATGGGGATCATTTGTATGGAACGGAAAATGGTCAGATTCTTGGCCTCATTGGCCTCCAGGTTTCAATTCTAATCGGGTTCGAAGAACAAAACGAATTTCAGATTTGAAACGAATACTCTTGATAGACCGAAAACAGGAAATAGGAGCATTTTGGATAGAACTTGACGATTTCATTAGTTTGTTTTCATTAGGTAAGATTTTCAAAATATCAAACATTTGAAATGATGTCTTGGCGCTTATTGTGCGCCTATGAACAAAGCTCTAGAAACCCTATATAGATTGCGTAAAAATTTATAGTTACGAATTGAAAGGAATCCGTGAGAAAAATGAAAAGAGAAATAAGAAAAATAAAAAGAATTTGAATATAAATAAGGTAAGTAGAAAATTGATTATGAGTTAATATGTGTAGCAGTGTGTGCTCCCGGGGAATTTTTTTCCTAGATATTACGAGGTGTTTTTCCTGAGTAGTTTTTCTACCCGGAAATGTAGAAAATTCCCGAAAGCTTCCGGGAAATTTTAAGGAATCTGTGCCGATTATTTGGGGAAGTCTCAGGAAGTACACACTGATATGTAAGAATTAACATATGTATAATGAGGGATGAGTAATGGGGGCCGAAAGGTGTGTAGGAGTTTGAGTATAGAGCGAATTGGGGTAAATAAATAGGTCTGAGACCGAATTTTGTGTTTTTTTTTGCAAAATCTGCAGTATAGTTACATTTTTCCTATAAATCACCCTTATCTTTTTTATATATTGATGAGTATTAGGTTCTCGACATTAATTTATATTTCTCTCTTATAGTTACCGTGTGTAAGGTTAATTCGAATTGGTCAGCACTTCGATTTTCGCAAGAACTCAACGATAATGAATCGAAAATTCTTCAATTTAATGTTATTCAAACATGTGAAGTGTCTTTCATGATTTTCCAGAAAGGCTCGGTTGGAATGGATCATGAAAAGGCGGTAAGAAATTTAGGAACGTAGTAAATGGTGCAAAAAGTAATAAAATTTCAGAGAGATTTCATGCTATCAGTACATCGTGTCTCAGAAAATGGCCAAATTGGTGAATTGGTGTTTAGTACAAATTGCGTTCTAGATCGGCACGTTTCAACAGGTTTCATTCATTAATCAGTACTTTATAGTAGAAATCGAGTTCAGATGAAACCATCCTGACGCCCGGCACATACATTGTTCTTTGTTTCAATTTGAATCGCGGCATAATTTCCGTAAATATTGTTGTGCACAGTTCGAATGCATTAATCGGCACTCCGTCAGATTTTAACTGCCGATTTTTAACTAATGATTTTAACAACCGTGCTTAAATAGCTCAATTTCAAATAAAGAAGAATAATTAACAAAATTAAAAAAGTAGTAATCGAAAGGTGGGGTGGCGAGGAAATATGATATTTAAAAAAAAGGCAAAACAGCATAACTGAAAAAAATTTAAAGCGGGGAGAACGAACGGCGCCTTCGTTTATTTCGTTGTGGACTTCTAAAAAGACGACACTGTGTCGATTCAACTTCTCTGAAGACATATTGTTATATTTACGTCGCTTTATTATTACTCACATTCTGCGCATGATGTACTTTCCACAGACTCCACGTTCTCTTCATTTCTCAAACTTGTTGAAATTGGTTCGAAATCATTACTTATTGACGAAACGTTAAAGATTGTCATACTAAAATTATGAATAAATACAATAATATGAAGAAAAATCCTTCGCTTTTCACTCAATATTTTGTTTTTTTTTTAATGTGTTTTGTTTATTTATTTTTTCTATTATTTTTTTGTTATTTTTTGTACAATAAATACCTTTTTTTATAAAGCTAGTCATTCTGTTGATGGCGGGACCCGCGCGGGTCCCGTCCCACGCGGCCAGCGGCGGCTACAAAAATCTCAAGACGGGAGGTAAAATGACTGCCCTTGTTAGGAAACATCGAATATTTTGCTCTACAATCCAATACTTATCCGGTAAAGTCCTCGATTCGCTCAATCAGTAAAATTTAATATAAATAACTCGAATAATTCCCACTAGTAATAAAAAAACGTTAAAAACGATGAAGAATGTTGCGAAAGAACGAGATATGCATAAAAATTATTACTTATTAAATTTACTAATGTTTGAATACGTTTTGTGCGGTTAAAAACTGCAAGGAAGGATTTAAAAGATAATAATAATAAAATAAAAAATATTCAGCGTACGGTATATCTGTGCAATTAGTCGTAGAGTGTTTACGGACTACGTGTTTTCCCCTAACATTTTTTCTAATTTTCGGCCTATATTTCTTTTTAAAATCCTTTATTGCTGTTTTAACCGCACAAAACGTTTTCAAGCATTAGTAAATTTAAGCAGTAATATTTTTTTGGGAAGTGGCCTAGAAATGCGTGGACTAACTTTTGACCCCAATGTTTTTTTTATTCAATTTTATTCGATTCCAACTCATTTCAAAATGTTCAGCTAAAAGCTTTTGGCGACCCTCGTGTCAGAAAAGTATGTCTCGTCAATTCGTCGAATTTCGACGTACAAACTAAAAATCAAATAGTTGTATACTTTTCAACGATAAAGGTAATTTTTAGTAATCAATTGTAATAATTAAATATAATAATTAAGACTTCGAGACCCAACGCATTCGAAATAAATCCCGGAACCGAATTGCCTGCATACAAACCTTTTACTGTCATTGACGCCGTTTTTCACATTTTCAAAAGTCAGGTGAGCTTTTCCAAAAAAATTTTTTTGAAAGCTTTCTGCAGTTGAATGTGTAAGAAATATTTTTAAAATTTTTTTATTATTTCTGCTTGCGAAAATAAAATGCACAATACCGCAACTAATTGAAACAAAATTAATTGTGTTGTATTCTCCCGAGGAGCCTACTCACCACGGCCTAGAAAAATTGTCTTCAAAAATTAGGTTCGGCCACGGCCACACTTGGAAGTTAATTTATTTAGGTATTGTCAAAGTCAAGCGACTTGACGAAATTAAAAAAATTATTGACCATGTGCCAATGAGTCTCGAATAAATATTTTAAACAATTGTGTTACATTCATTTGAAAAAATGAATTTCGCGAGCTGTCAATTAATTGGGCCCCTTAAAACGAAATGTACTTTGAAAAAATTAAATTTTACAGACTTATGATGATAATATTAGGCGAAATTCGCTCCTGTCGCTTCTGTAACTTTCCGTACGAGACCCATGGCGGCAATTCAAATTTCGCGCTCCAAATAAAAGCTATTAGAATATTAAATTTTTATAAACTTTTGATTCATATAAGAGATCTATTGGGGTTCTCGAAAAGATGTCTGCATTTCTTTTACTTGTTTTTATCCCGAAAGGAACCTTGGCATCATGCATCTTTTACAAGAATGATCTGGGACGATTCGCTAGATAAAAAGAAACAAATTCATCTGATAAGCATATTGGTAAGTGTTAGATAAGAGAGTCAACAACCGACCGCATTCTTTTGGAAAAAAGCTGCGAAATTCAATGTCGAGCAATTCTGATTCGAAAGCCGCCGTTCTTTCTCTTAAAATTCACGATTCTTTTCGTGACGCGAAATTCGATAAGGACTTTAGAACATTCGAGGTAATTCGACTTTTTTGCTTATTTCATCAGGCTCATATTTTATGTATGATTTCGATCCATCGTCAACACTTGATAGATCATTACGAGAGACTTTCGAGAGACTGAGACGAATGGGATTATTAGACACAAGCGACGATCCAAATGAGGTTGGCACAAAGCAATTATTTATTATTACTATTTAATCAGTTCTAGCCAGCTATTCGGGGTCGTCGACAATACGATAAGCCGCATGGCTGCTATCGGCTGGCTATTAAGGTTGATATACTCTATAATCAAATCGATTTTTTTAATCAATCAATTAAAGGTGGCTGGAAAGTTCGAGGACGAGACATGGCTGACAAAAAATGGGAATCCGTTCGAATGGGCGGTCGCTTATATTCCAACAGACAGCGAAGAGATCACAAAAATTTTGGAAAACGGATTTGAGCTGGGAATCGGCGGCAAAATCGTCACTCCTGATGTGAAAACAGCTAAAAAATTTGCTTCCGACTTTACGTTTAAAGTATGTAGAAAAAAAACCGATATCTCGATTTTGAAAATTGCAGAATCGCAAATATAAATTGATTTTTCAAGTGCGCGCCAATCCTAAGGAAATTCGAGTGGCGAAATCGGCAAACAGCGAGTTTGGCGAATTATGGAAATTGAGTAAGCCCGGTGATATTCGAATCTACGGGATTTGCTGTTTTTTGGCGGCAAATTTCAATGAGCCATCGGAGGTATGCTAGAAATAAATTAACTATGTAGTAATTGCTGTCTTTTTTTTTTGCAAGATCCAAATGCAGAAAAATTCAGTGGCGCATCGCAGTCAAATTGTTCAATCGAGTCCGAAAAAGACGGAGATTGGTCAGCCAGTGACGAAAAATGAACCGTAGGGAGCCCAACGTTGGGAGCCATAACGCGAGTCGTGCCAGTTTTTAGGCTTCCCGATAATCACTTGAGATTGTCGGACATCAAGTCCAACGAACCCACTAAAGTCCCCCCACAAAGTTTGAAATAGGGTACATAAACTGCTTTTCGCGCGGAAAGGGGACTCTTGTCATCATATTAAAATAAAATGAATCCTTTTCACAACCAATGAGAATTATATTGACACCATCGTGCGTGTATATAACCTTATCTGTGTCAAATTACAGAGAAACACGTCACATCGGGACCTATTTTGAATTATGTGGGGACCTGAAATGAAATGTTCCCCAGGGGGGACCTATACGGCACATGGTGGAAACCATAACTGCGTTTTAGCCAAAGCGCGTACACTATAATGCAATGTACGCAGCCTCTCGTACTTCTTGCTGCCTCTAGACGCATTGGCACAGCCAATATATATATTTTTTTTTAAATTTCGTTCGATCGTTGACGAGGTGCGATCGACATCAAATTTGAATTGCCGCCTTTGGATCTCGCATAGAAAAATTCTTAGAATTGACTTTTAGGATATTTACATTTTTTAAACACTCTTTCTTCAGAACGTTCCAAAGCAAAATTCAGCTGGTCGTGGAAATCAACAGACAGCTCCGTTGGTTAGTTTTTTGGGTTTTTTTCAGCGCGAACAAAAAATGAGTGAAATGTTGAAATGTATTCGAAAACTTTGAGATATCAGCATTTGATATTAAATAAACTGTTCAAAATTTTTCGAAAAAAGGGAGAAGCGTGAGCCCAAACGAAATTCAAAATCATAAGTCAAACTTTCTTCTCTTTTTTGCAATGGTATCGCCTGTTTGAATAGAAAGAATCCATCAAATTTTGTCGGCTTAAAGCCGAATTAAAGTTCATAGGATTTTTACATTTTCTAAACACTCTTTCTTCAGAACGTTCCAAAGCAAAATTCAGCTGGTCGTGGAAATCAACAGACAGCTCCGTTGGTTAGTTTTTTGGGTTTTTTTCAGCGCGAACAAAAAATGAGTGAAATGTTGAAATGTATTCGAAAACTTTGAGATATCAGCATTTGATATTAAATAAACTGTTCAAAATTTTTCGAAAAAAGGGAGAAGCGTGAGCCCAAACGAAATTCAAAATCATAAGTCAAACTTTCTTCTCTTTTTTGCAATGGTATCGCCTGTTTGAATAGAAAGAATCCATCAAATTTTGTCGGCTTAAAGCCGAATTAAAGTTCATAGGATTTTTACATTTTCTAAACACTCTTTCTTCAGAACGTTCCAAAGCAAAATTCTGCTGGTCATGGAAATCAACAGACAACTCAATTGGTTAGTTTTTTGGGTTTTGTTCGGCGCGAACAAAAAATGAGTGAAATGTTGAAATGTATTCGAAAACTTTGAGATATCAGCATTTGATATTAAATAAACTGTTCAAAATTTTTCGAAAAAAGGGAGAAGCGTGAGCCCAAACGAAATTCAAAATCATAAGTCAAACTTTCTTCTCTTTGTTTGCAATGGTATCGCCCGTTTGAATAGAAAGAATCCATCAAATTTTGTCGACTTAAAGCCGAATTAAAGTTCATAGGATTTTTACATTTTCTAAACACTCTTCCTTCAGAACGTTCCAAAGCAAAATTCTGCTGGTCATGGAAATCAACAGACAACTCAATTGGTTAGTTTTTTGGGTTTTGTTCGGCGCAAACAATAAATGAGTGAAATGTTGAAATGTATTCGAAAACTTTGAGATATCAGCATTTGATATTAAATTAACTGTTCAAAATTTTTCGAAAAAAGTGGGAGAGCCCCAAACGAAATTCAAAATCATAAGTCAAACTTTCTTCTCTTTTTTTGCAATGGTATCTCCTGTTTGAGTAGAAAGAATCCATCAAATTTCGCCGGCTCCAAGATTTAAAGTTCATAGGATTTTTACATTTTCTAAACACTCTTCCTTCAGAACGTTTCAAAGCAAAATTCAGCTGGGCGTGGAAATCAACAGACAGCTCCATTGGTTAGTTTTTGGGTTTATTTCAGCGCAAGCAAAAAATTATATTAAAAAAATATATATCTATATATAAAGTCACCTCTGTGGGCTAAACAAATGCAAATGTGTACCAATTTTCATGATGATATCTGAAAAATTGGCCGAGTGGCATTGAAAACGCGGAAAATTGGCCATTTGCAACCGTTTCGCTTTTTTAAAGCCACACCTGTGAAAGGTCTGAAATTGTGGAGACCTGAAGGAGAATTAGAAGTGAACATTGAACATATCACGGGGATTTTTGCCTATCGAGGCCAAAATGGCAACCATCGATTCTCGAAAATCGCTGGATGGTCGAACCGAAGGATTTCAGCAACATCAAAAATGAGACGACGATTTGGAGGACACTTAAAGTTGATTCCAACATCATCCGGGCAGTTATGCCTCCAGGACCATCACAAGTTGCGTCGTCTCGCATTTGCTCGAGACAACATGGGCCATTGACTAGACAGAGGTAACTTTTTAACGACACTTTTCTTTAAAAAAAACAATACGATTATCATTAGATCATTTTCTCGGATGAGAAAAAGTTAAACATTGATGGTGCCGATGAAAATAAGTGTTATTGGCACAACTTACGGAAGTAATTTTTTCAAAGGGGAATCTCATGATCTCTGGTGAGCTTTGGCGGGATTTCTCAAAGTCAACTGTCGGATGAACTCGCTGGACTATTAACGAGTGTTAAAGGAACTTCCATTGTCATTTCGGCGCAGAAATTGTCATATTCCAACAGAACATGCCGTAATTCATGTGAATCGATGGACTTTGAATTGGCTCAGCAAAGAAAATATCGACGTTTTGGAGTGGCCAGCGTGCTCACCAGACTTCAATCCGATGGAGAATGCTTGGGAAGAGCTGGTTCGCCGCTTTTATCGTCATGGCAAGCAATATCGATTCATTGATAAATTGAAAGCGGCGATTACCGACGAGTGGGATCTAGTGGAGCAAGAATTCAACAACACCAAAACCACCCAAAATATGGAAAACCTGACCCGATCGATGCCAAATCGAATTCACGACGTTATTTTCTTAAATGGTGGCGCAACTAATTTTTGATCTGGTTTTATAATAGAGTTTTTACGGTGTCCACGGGGGTGGCTTTATAAATGTGAAGCGGTTGCAAGCGTCAAATTTTCAGTGTTTTCAACGTCACCCGACCAATTTTTCAGATATTATTATGAAAATTGGTACACATTTTCATTTGTTTAGCCCTGACTTAAATTCTGTAATCAGAATTTAAACATTTTCACAATTGACAAAGCTACACCCGAAATGTGAGTGAATGCGCCTGATAATAGAAACAAAAAATTTACAATGTTCGGATTCGCAATAAATCTATCGTTCAATTCAAAGGCATTTGAAATTCAACATGAATTCAGGCTTCCCATCAACGTCGAGACGGAAAGAAAAAAGTGTCGTTGCGAGACCTTGGATACTATTTTGACGATCACGGAATTCTTCGAACGATCAGTAATGTATGGATGATAGAAAATTGAGAAACCGCGAAAAATTATTATATTGCTATTAGGGAAAATTGTTCATGTTCACCAACATTGACGAATTCGACAGGCTGGTTGAGGCGGTGACTCAAGAAATTTATGGAATAATGGAGAACAAACAGAACATGTCGAGAATCGGTATAAACGCGTCGCTGGCCGTCGACGATTCTAGCGGATTCGTGTTCGCCTCAAAAGACTATGACAAGAAGCAGACAATCGTTGTGCTCATCCAGGAAAATGGAAAGGCTCGCGCTGGGCAGTGGTCCGTTAATGTTATAATCAATGATAGTTTGGGCATGGGATCACAGTTGAATTACATTCGAAAAGCGCTACAACTTGATTGGGGAGTCGTTGTATTCAATCCCAATCATAATTATGACGAGCAGGGGAATCCTTTAAAGGTGCGTCGAAATGAGCTACATATAGCCTAGAATGCGTATCTCCCATGTTTTCAGTTCAGCGGTTCACCGGCTGAGCACGTGATCAATGCGTGGAATTGTGTTCTAAGACGAACTAAATGTCAGCAAATTTATGTGTTTGCACAGAACGAAGCAGCAGGACATCTACAGAAAACGGTAAATATTTTGCGCGCCCGTTTGAATCGGTTCGCTGCGAGATACAGTCTCAAAAACTCATCACTGCGCCTTTAACACAATTGATTTTTGAAATTCATGGTTTTGAAGAAATCGCGCAAAAGTCGGACACGATTTGTCATAATTCTCTGGTAAATGATTCCTAGTCGTATACGAAAAAAGCGAATTTCTTCATCGTATAAGATAAAATTAAAATCGTATACGTTAATGGTAATCGTATTAGTTAATGTGAATCGTATAGGATCGTATACGATTCTGATGAATGGTTTGTAATCGTATACGAAACATCCGCATTTCCTCGTCGTATACGTTATTGCAAGGATCGTATACGATTTGGATTTTATCACAGTAGTGTAACCACCACAATTATACACTGCGGACATGCATTAAAATTGACGTCTAAATTCGAAAAACAATTTTCGAAAATTTTCGAATTTTTTCATATTCGATTTTTATGCGTATATTGCGTTTTAATATATATACTTTCCAAAAAAATCGTGCATTTTACTGGCTCCGCTCTAAGAAATCTATATTTTCTTTGCAGATATGTCGCAAAATTCAAAACTATTTGCATATCGAAAGCGATATCGTTACACCACACGAGAAATCATGGAAAAAAATATATAGGGAATATCGGAACGAGACAGAAACAGGTGATAACAACAGAAAAAATGAAGAAAATAACTATTTTCAGAAAATAGAGAAACTTAACATCAGGTATAACTAAAAGTAAAAACAGAGCAAGATTTAATTTCTATAGATTCTATAGAATCGTCTGAAGATGAGCTCACTTGCGCGGAAGAAGATTTTGTGTCAATGTCGAGCTGTGACAACTTGCAAAGAGTCATTACGTCGAGAGGTTGTTACCGTTTTTGCATATTTTTGAAATTATTTCGCTTTAGGCCAATGGGAAGCATTATCTTCGCGAGATTTTATTTTCACAGTTTGAAACGACTATTATCGTCAGAAATCACAAAGGGAATTGGGCAAAGAATGTTGCGGAAGTATGCTTTATTATAAAATTGTACACCGTAGAAAAATTTTAGTGCTGCAATTTTGCAAGATTTGACGACCGAAGTTCGTGCAAGACTTCATTCGGACCCAACGAGAAAACAACATGATGTGTCTATCGTGAAACTGAGAAAACTGCTATTTCGATATTCGGAGAATGATGATATCGAAAAAACGACAGATGTACCACTGAAGTACTCAATGCTGGCTCAAAAAGGCGATTTGTTTACTGAGAAATACAGCTATCAAGGCTCACACTACTCAATACAAAGAAATATTGCTTCGGATAATAGCGTCGTGATGTTTCGTTGGCGAAATTCACTGCAATATGGCGATGTATTGGGATTTCTCCTCAATGAGAAGTTCGGTGACCGGGTTATTCTACAACCATACATTCTAAATGAAAGGAATCATGTTTACGGTATGTTTTATTTATTGTTCAATCATTCCAAATGTAATGGTACCAGATTCCGCGAAAAAAAGCATTAAAATCATCAAAAGCCGTAAAAAATATCAGAACTCGTCAAAACCGGCAAAAACCATTATAATTATGGTTACCGCTGTTTGAGTTTTTGGCGAAATCTGCATAGTACCACAATAGAAACTATAGAAACCCTATACTTCCAGATAGAAACTTTATCCCAAAAATTCGCGGCAAAGCCAAACAAAAACAATGTGAGTATTTTTTTAAATTTTGCTATTCTCTAAATTTAGATCGACGTGATCGCCGTATACAACCCTGAAGCTCTTAAAGACGCAGAAATAATTATTCCATCACTGGATGGAAATAGTGGGTTTTTTGTGTTTCGAAAGCTTTGAATTTGTATTAAATCTTTTAACAGGAGACATCAACGTCGCCCAAATATTTTTGGAAATTCCGTTCATGAAGGCAGCTCTGAAGCATGTGATAAATACTACAGTCAACAGATTTGTCGATAAGGTATCTTACAATTATTTAAAGTTGCAAAAAATATCTTCAGACAATTCCCAATAACGATCGTGTGAATTATTCAACATCGTTTAAGCCAACTCCGCCGCACGCAACGCTTCCAGTTCGGTTTGTCAACACAGCGATTGGTATGCTCAAATAGCGCGAAAAATGTTTAAAATATGTTTAAATTAATTTCAGCTGTTTTACAAAAGACGGTTACCATCGATGGAATGGCTGACGAAACGACGAATTCTACAATCTCCTATTTGGTACACGGTCATATGACCTATCTCCTGTGAGTTTTCACTTTTTTAGTGGGCCTATGCAGATTTTGAAAAGAAACGCAGTAAAAACCTTTTAAAGAAACTCGACAACATTATAAAGATTCGGCTAAACTAGTCTTAATCAGATTTTTCGCGTTTTTCTCCAAAATCTGCACATGCCGAAGACTGCCTCATGATTAATCATTCAAATGAACTTAATTCAGAAACAATTCACGATCGAAAGCGCGAGCAGTGGAAAAAAATGGTTGATGCGCCAACCAAAATTAATTAATTTATTCCTTTTTCTTTTTCATTTTTTTGTCTTTCATATTTTTTTTTTAAATAAACAGGTATAGAAATCTTTACATCATATATTTAAAAGCGTTAAAATGCCAAACGAGTAGTGTAAAGTGAAATGGTATACGAAAAAAATCTCAATCGAATACGAAAAAATCTCAATCGAATACGAAAAAATCCCAATCGAATACGAAAAAATCCCAATCGAATACGAAGAAATCGTTACCGTATATGAAGAATTATAGTCGTATACGAAGAAATCACAATCATATACGAAGAATTATAATCGTATACGAAGAAATGCCAATCGTATATTAAGAAATCCCAATCGTATTTGGCCGCGTTTGAAGAGCGATATCAGCGTATACGATTGAGCTTTCTTCGTATACGACTCGGAATCATTTACCAGAGTTCTCAGAAATTTAATTTTAAAGGCGCATATTTAAAAAGAGGTCCCGATGCGCGGTGTGCTCCTTTAACCTATACATAGGTCCGTAAATCTACACTTTATGTTTTTGGCTGTCTTTTCTTCAAACGCAAAAAATAAATACCACAGAAATAAGATATGAAAAGAAATCATAGCAACGAAATTGACTCGCTAAATTTCTCGATTTGGCTATTGAAAAAAATAAGGCCTACGGCGTCAATTTTTCCATTTTTTTAAGAAAATTGTAATGAAAAAAAATGTGTTTTTTGTTTTAAGTATTTCTATTGAAATTGTGAATAGAATAGATTATTATGGAATGGAGAAAAAAATTTTAAATCGAAATTTGCATTGCTGTTTGAATGTAAAGTTGCTGAATATTAAATGCACGTACACTATAATGCAATGTACGCAGTCTCGCGTACTTTTCGGTGCTTTGAGACGCACATCGCACAACCAATCATGTTTTTCTTAATTAATTTCGTTTTTTAGTTTGACGACAACAATAATTCTAAAAAAATGACGTGGCCTAGAAATGCGCGGACTAACTTTTGACCCCAATGTTTTTTTTGTTTCAATTTTATTCGATTCCAACTCATTTCAAAATGTTCAGCTAAAAGCTTTTGGCGACCCTCGTGTCAGAAAGGTATGTCTCGTCAATTCGTCGAATTTTGAGAAGCAAACTGAAGATCAAATCGTTGTATTCTTTTCAACGGTAAAGGTAATTTTTAGTAATCGCTTGTAATAATTAAATATAATTAATTAAGACTTCGAGACCCAACACATTCGAAATAAATCCCGGAACCGAATTGCCTGCCTACAAACCTTTTACTGTCACTGACGCCGTTTTTCACATTTTCAAAAGTCAGGTGAGTTTTTCCAAAAAAAATTTTTTGAAAGCTTTCTGCAGTTGAATGTGTAAGAAATATTTTAGATTACCAATGAAAACGTGCAATCTGTTATTCGAGACGCTGCATTGAAGTTCTCTGATCTGTCCGAAGAGTCCTGATGTGATTGTTTAATTTTTGGGTGATTCACCTTATATAATATTTAGAATAAACTCACGGAAGTGGCAATTTTTTTTATTATTTCCTGCTTGCGAAAATAAAGTGCACAAGACCGCAACGTCATTTTAAATTTGATTTCGAAATTGGAATCGTTGTGGCCCTGTGAAGCGAAAGACTGGTTGGCCTCACGTTATCGTGAGCAAGACCTTCTTCGAGAGGACATCCGCATCATGTCTAAAGTTCGAGACCCCCAAAATCACATCACGAAGAGGAAGATGACCTGGGCTGGACACGTAGCGAGAAGGATAGATGGAAGATAAACTACTATTCTAACCGAATGGAAGGCCTCCTATGAGATGGTTGGACTTGCTTCGGAAGGAGATCACCACAAGAACAATTGATTGAGCAATCACACAGGATCGAAAAGTTTTATGTTTCTCAGTGCTATAGAAATATATTTGAAAACAATCATTTTCTGAGCTTTGAGTTTCTGGTTCCCAATTATTTTTCTATTTTTTTTTAAAATATTCAACGCCTAAAAAATTGGAAAAATGGCACTAAAAAAGATTTGATGAAACTTGTTATCATGATCGGATAAAGAAATTTGATGATTGACCAACACAGATTGTTGTTCGAACCGACTCGTGACTGATAAGCGAATACATTGTTCATAGAATGTTCGCATTTTAGTAGCAATTCGAATCCGAATGGTTTTGAGCTATCACAGATGCCCAAAAATCGCATTTTTCCCCCGCCCAAATCAAACTTCCAAATTTTTGATAATTTTTATCATCTCTTTTTTTGATTGCATCACACCATTTCGCTTATCATCTTCAAAATTGTTTACATGCCAATAAAACTATCGATTTTCTTCAACGTCATTTCAATTTTCAGGAATGAATGACGAAAATGTTCCAGTAATTAACAACGAGCCGGGCGATATTTTCGCAGCTCGAGTAAGTTTGGACTTGTGGACAAAAAAAATCAATATATTGCATTTTTTTTTGTTGGAATCTTCAAAAAATCGCTTCTGAATGCTTTGGTAACTCGAAAAACCAATCGGATGCGACAAAATTCGGCACCGGAATAACGGCGATCCAATTTGTTTGATTGTTTTCGATTCAAATCGGATTTGGTAGATTCCGGTGCCGAATTTTGTCGAATCCGATTGGTTTTTGAGTTATCCGAGTGTTGTCGGACCTTTTTTTCAGAATTTCAGACATACGCCCTTTTTTTTGGTCACAATAATTCCTATTCTTAAATATTGATTTTTTTTCCAAAATAAATTTTAGCAGCGACTCGACGAACTTTTGCAAAATCAGACGTTCAATGATCAACTCCTTGACCCGAATAAATTTAAGAATTTTACAAACAAAAAGGTGAAGCATTGCTATGCAAAAAAAAAAACTCGGCCACGGCCACGTTTTTCGAAGCCTAGCCTATATCACCACAGTTTTTTTTTTAATTAAATCGCTATAAAAATCGTGAAATTTTATTATATGCGTCTTTAACCGAAATCGAAAAACTTGGATTAACAAAAATTAAATTGGGAAGAAAAAACGGCGGCCGCCGCCCGCTCGCGGCCACGAGTTGTTCGGCCATGGCATATTTCACATCCGCAATTTTTTATTTTTTGAATTTTTAGAATATTTCACCCATTTTTTTTTCTGAATTTAAAGATTTTAATTGTTCGCGCTGCAATTTATTTGATCGCCATCTAAATTCTCTACCGAATCGAATCCAAAACGATTAAAGGCGCATATGATAACATTTCATGATTCCTGAAGCGATTCAATTAAAATCTTGATACTGCAAACTTTAAAAATGGTGGCCGTGGTCGAATTTTTTAAAAATGAATCTCATTTCTACGATTTAGGATAGGGGCAAAGAATATTATCGCGGAAAATTTCGATATATTAGGCCATGCGGTTCAGAGCGACATGCTATCAGAGTAAGCCAATTCATTATTGAAAAATATTTATATTGCACAAGAAATGCAGGTTGAATAGAATGGATTTCGAGAAAAAAAAACGAAATCCCGCATTTCTTTTGCAAAAAAACGAATCCAACTCGAAGGATTGATTGTTTTTCATTCAGCTGGAAGGCCGATACACGGATGGCGATGAGTGGCTGAAAATGAACGGCAGTCCCGACGAATGGCCCGTCGCCTATATCGGAACCAAGTTGACGATTGACGCCGCCGACGGAATCATTTCCCAACTAGCCGGCGAATACAGCGACGACGACGACTTCGTCTTCTGCTCACCCGATCCGCAAACCGCTTTAAAATACTCGGATGTTCGAAATGTCAACGTAATCATCATGACGCAATTTGGGGGAAAACAAATAATGATTCAAAAATTATAGGGCGATAACAAACTAGTGATATTTCAAGCTCGTGTGAACCCTGAAGCTATAACAGTTGTCCGGTTGGAGAACAATAACCATAGTGTGATCTGGGCGGTTCCCAAAGACGATTCGATTCGCCCATACGGACTGTGCTGCTATCCGATCCCACAGCGAGCATAATTCTACTCGATTCCTAATTATGAGATTGTTTTAAATCCAATTTTTCATTGAAAAAAAAATTATTTATGGCTAACTGCCTTCAATGCCGCCTGAGTGACTTCCTCGACAACTTTCATCGGCACTTTTCGTGGTGTCGGCGGCAATTTGACAAACAGAATGGTGCCATTCGACGACAAAATGTGGAAGAGGAATAGGATTCCGAACGAAATGAATGCGAGAGCGACGCCAATGATGAAGATTATCAATTCGACCGTCTGAAATAATCAATATTGTGTGAGGCGATTAAAAAAAATTTTTTAGTCGAAATACTATATCGTTGCTGAAGAAATGCATATTTTTAAACCGTTTAAACACATTTCGACGAATTCAAAAAAAATGGATTGTGAAATATTTCAAAAAAGAATCGAGAATGAGCATTAGAAATACTGAGTCGTATAAAACAATTGTGGAAAATATGAATTTTAAAAAATTCAAAGTTATAAAATAAAAAACCTGAACATATTTTGAAATGATTAGCCGTAGATTTAAATGCAAGTACGTAGAGTTGAAAGGTGATCGCACAATTTGTAATTTTGGGAAATTTTGTTTTTTGTTTAATTATTTGGCAAGAATAACCCTCGAAACCGATTAACTTGATGAAAATGTCACCAGTTAATTTGCAGGACCAATTAAGAGTTTAACACAGCTCGGGTCTGGCCTAGAAAAATTTAGCAACCTCAGGTTACTTGCTGTAAGTCGCGCTCTGTAGATATACGAATTTATCTGATAAAATGTATTAGCGGCAACGAACAAACAATAATTAAATTAATCGGCAATATAAAATTCAGAATCAGATATATTCTAAATCAAACAAACACAAACAATTATATCAAATTATGCTATCACTAGCGAAATTGCCATAAAATAGAAGAAAAGATAAGCAATCGCTCAAAACCAGCGTTCCCCACAAAAATTCCGCATACACGCGTCAACTCGTATGTGTGTGTGCAAACACCGCAGTGTGTACCGTATACCATCGAAATTATTAAAAACTTTATTTTTATTATTCGAAATTAATACTTACAATTTTTTAATTTCACACGCATATATTAATTTAGTTCTACCTATTTAAATTAATTAAGCTATCAATTGTGGCCGTGGCCAAACCATTTTTTCTAGGTCATTTTTTTCCAACATACCATTGCACTTTTGAGCTTCTGAATGCATGGCGCAATTGGTGATTCTTCGACCTCTGGTGGCATGACACCTCCATAGAGTTCGGTTTTCTTTCTGAACAATTAAAAAATTGATGGCGATTCTCTCGCATCCAACTCACGCGGCCTCTTCGGCGGCGGCATCATCAGCGCCTTCGGCAGGCGGTTCGCCGGTTCCCGGCGCTGGTGTCGAAGCCATCTGAATCCGCCAAGTGGCGCATTGGAGAAAAAAAAATGAAAAACTCACGACTTTATCAAACAACTGCTTTCAAACTCGATTCTATTCAAAAATGAGCTGAAATTTTTCTCGTCAACTCTTCTTATTTTTTTTGCGTGATGACATCATCAACAAAAAAAATTAATTCAATTGTTCGACCATTTTGAAATGTTGATTGTTTATGTAACCATTGCTCTTGCAATCATCGTCAACACCATTTTCCAATGCGCGTCCGATCGAAAATCACCGCAGCGTCGCGCTTCTCAGGTTTTCGGCCGATTCGACGAGCTCACCAAAATCGCATCATTTTGACTTCAGCGTAGTAATCGTCGATCAAGAAAATCGAATGCTTCGACGAAATCGACGCAATCATCGCGTCGAAGCGGCAGCCGCGCGACGCGACGACGTCGTCCGAAGCCGTCGCGATCGAAATCCACAAAGTCGAGCTCGCGAAAATCGGCGTCCAACAAATCAAAATCGAAGAGACTGAACCCGTCGGAGGTAAGATTTTGTTTTTCTTTTAGCGAATTCTACAACAATAATTTGAAGCGCAAAATCCAAGCAATGCTGCTCGCCGACAAAAAAGCGGCGTCGAAAGCCGTCGTCCGACGAGCCGACGCCCAAAATCCGAGCTCCGAGAGCGCCGAGCTCAATATCACCACCTATGCCAATATTCGTGTGATTCCCCATGAGGTCGCGTTCAAACCATTCGGCGGTCTCAAGCAAATTCGAATTCGAAACGCCACCAAAGAAACGTCGGCATTTCTGGTAGATCAAAAAAAAAAAGAACAAATTTTTTAAATCGTTTTTAGGTTAAATGCTCGGACAATCTTCTATACAGTGTGAATCCGGTGTTCGGCAACGTTGAGCCGAACACCGACACCGTGGTGAATGTGCTCCGCGAGAATGGCGGTCCGAAATCGGACAAGCTTGTTGTGGTCACCACAAAGGTGCCAAAACTCGTCACCACCGTATCGTCGTGATATTTCGTTTTTATAGAACGCGCCTGGCCGCAGTGCCATTCAGGCATTCGAAGAGCTCCAAATGAATAATTCGCTCGATTACAATGTGAATGTCATTCCGCTGGTCGTTGAATAGACTCAATAAATTTTTGCCAATCTTTGAATTGTGGCATTGATATAGACGAGATCATTTTTGTGGTCTATTAGAAACCACCCCTCCTTTAATTTATGATACCACCCCCACTTTTTCACCCCCAATTTTTTCATCGCACTTCAAAATTTGCATTTTCTAACAATAATGTTTAGTAGTAAAATTTTTTTTAATTTGCAATATTTCAAGTTATCAAGAGGAGATTCGCAGGACTGATGTCTCAATTAGATTTTTCAGAAACTATGTAATGTTCTTATGAAAGGCTGAAAATTTTAACAAGTAATGAAATATTCTCGGAAAACCCGGTTCAGAAAGATTTCGTATTTCGTAAGATTTTCGGATTTTCCAACAATTGTCAATATTTCGAGTGTCCAATTGTGTATTTCGATATCAAGCGTATTTGCAAGCCTACATAGTGTCTGAAAAATCTAATTCAGACATCAATTTTGCCAATTTCCTCTTGATAACTTGAATTATTGCAGATTAAAAATTTTTTTTTAAACTTACTGCTAAACATTACTGTTAGAAACTGCAAATTTTGAAGTGCAGTGAAAAAATAGAGGTGAAATCTAAAAATTGGGGGTGAAAAGTCGGGGTGGTTTCTAATAGACCGTTATATAGAGGGGCTTCGTCACCTGTATGATGACTATTCTTGCGCATTATTGGCAATTCCTCGCCGACATGCGTTTTCGGGTTCGCATTTCTCGTAGCAACATACATCTGAAATGATTATTTGCGAGTTCTCAGTGGATGCCCTTCGTCACACTCTTCCAAAGTCGATATGAAATTCTCATAGATAATCAAAGATTTCTCGAGAAATCCTCAAGGATTTTCGATCATTTTTTGTCACTACTGTTCGAAATTTTTGAACCGTTTCGATGAAAATCTCTCGAGAATTTCTTCGAAGACATACACTCATCATAATTATTTAGATTGGAAGGTTGAAACATGTAAAAAGTGGGCTATGCTTAGCAATGCCAATCAAAAAAGGATCTAGTGGAAATGATGATGAATTTAATCCTCCGATTGTTGAATCATGTAATGGATCAAATGAGCGTCAGGTAAAATTTACTTGAATGGTACAATTCGTAACAATCGATATTTGTAGATGTGGAAGATTGCCGAAGTCGAATGGTTGAATGATTCTATATAGTCAATCAATTAATTCGATCACATCGTAAAATGTTCATTTTCAATTGAGTATTCTTGTTTACCTCACATTTATCATTTAAAATGTGTCAATATTCTTTCCGCGTTTTAATTCCGAAAGCATTAATTTAACTATCGGTGTTCATTCATTCATTTTCACTCTAATTTTGTGGTGTCTTCGAAGAACCCATCTTGATCTTTTCAATAATTTCTTGTTGAGTTCTGATCATTTTGAGCTCTTTCAGACACATCAGATGTATAACACATTTCTCTTGTCGCTTTTCAGCACAAAATCTACAATTTCAAATTGTTTCAGTGATTTTTCTGCTGCTAACATGCAGATTTGCTTTATAAACAACAATATATGTAACTATTTATTCATTTAATCAATGTCAATTTGGTGTTGGTGGTTTTGATTCAGATTTTGAAGCTCCCGCCGTCTTCTTGTCGTAAACATTACCAGATCGATAACACATATAAGAGACAACGGAAAGAATCGAAAACACAGCGGATAGCACAATTGAGGATGCTAGAATAATCTTCAACGAGTGATCGACAGCAACTCGAGAATCGATCAGAGGATTGTGGTAGCATTCTGATCCAGATGTAGTACGTACACACACTTCCTTTTGGTTTGGGCAATCTCTAAAAGAAACAACGACAGAATAAACCTGGCGAGTATGAAAACATTACTTATTAATGCTGCATTTGTGGCCAGTTACGATTACCGACCTCGACGACGCCAATTGTTTTTCTCCGATGACCGTGAGATTGCCGGAGGCCGGATCGCAAAACATAAAGTTCGAATAATCCGGTGGAGGCGCAGCTGGATCACATTTCCGTGCAGTGATATATGGTTTCTCGCCCAATTTCAACGACGGCATGGTAACCAACGGCGGACAACATCTGCCATAAGAGCAAATTCCGGCCGGCTGTGCCTTGCAAATTCCCGAATTCGGATCATTCGCGACGACATTTTCACACCTCGGCTCATTGAATTTCGGAGTTTGGTAATCAGGGCAGTGCCACAGTAATTTATCGAATCTTCCTGAAAGTATTAATTGTTTATTAAGTGCAATTAGACGACTCACCGTTGCAACAAACTCCACTTTTTTCGTCGCACCACAAAATCTTTAGTCCAGGAACTCCCTTATTACAATCATCAAAAGTTGAACATTTTCTGAATGGAGTAGCAACATTTCCATATTCGCACATCCCAGTTGTATCTTCTTAAAAATGGAGAGATTTACTCAAGTTTTTGACTATAACTTCATACGGTAACAGCATAGTCGCACTTCCTCATTTCCAAGAGCTTCATTCATTTTTGTGCATATTCCACTGAATTTAATAGAGTTTTAGATTGTTCGATGATAAATTCTAACATTTTGTTGAAACTATCGGGTCCTGGGTACTTTCCACCTTCTATACAGTCTGCATCTCTATTGCATAAACTTTTTGATGACGAGAGTTGTCCGACGGGATCGAATTTAGCAGTTATTCCTTGGTTCGATGAATCACCATCTAACGTATTTTGATTCGTGACTTTACACAAATCTGCTTTCTTGGCGCAAAAACCATTCTGCTCTACATATTCGCTTTCGACAATCCGTTGAAAACCACCAAAGAATGGTTTGTAGCAGAAATATTCGGGGTTTTTGCAATTCTTTGACTTCGTGCACAATTTCAGACCGACATCATCGTCTAAGATCACTTGGACGTGAGAAAGTTCTTCAGGAACTGAAAACGTGATATTGGAATAACTGAGTTTATACTCGACTTACTTTTATAGCAGAATCTTCTAGACTTATGATTATTGCTTCGGTCAACATTTTCAACCGAATACGGCATGGAACCATTGAAAGATGGGTTGACTGCGTCGTCACAGAACTCATTTTTATCGCAGTCCGAATTCTTATTACATGATTTTGGAGTGCCTTAAAACACACTGAAATCGTTCCCACTGAAAATAATTACCGGAAGGTAGAACTTTCATCCATTTGAAAAATTGAAATGAATATGGAATTGCTTAAAAACGGAGTTTGATTTGAAAACGACGAATGCAAAACATACGACAGCAAATATCATTTTCGGGTGTATAACCATCTGGACATTTTCCATCAATTTTTCCATAAAGATAACTGCCATCAAAACGATTAGTGGCACCACTAACTGAATGAAACGTCCACATTTTGGTGCTACAGTATGTCTCTAAGTTGCCTGAATTCACAGAATAAAATGAATTGAAATTGAAGTGAATCAAGTTGTTTTATTGCTCTTACCGCAGCAGTACCTTCCCCCCTTCGCCCCACGATAACAAATTTCGCCATCGGGACATGCCTCATTTCGACATTCTTTGAGATTCGGCTGTTTTTTAGCACATACTGCAAGGATATCTATAGCTATGACAAAACCAATTCGTTTACCGTTTTCGGCTGTTGCTGATCCAACAAGAAACGCGATAAATATCAGGGTCGTTGTAATTGAAACGACCATATTCGGATTGCCAGTCGACAGCTTTCAAATTCGCAAAATGCGATTTCTTTCTTCTTTTCAAAGTATAAAAAGAACTGATGCTGGTATTTTCTGGGTTTTTCGAAAATAACACACGTGCAGTTCACGTACTTGTTCATTTTAGCTCACTTTTTAATGAATCTTTTTCCATTTTTTTTTCGAAGCATTCCATTTTTAATCCTTTTCTTTTTATCCTTCCTTCGCTGTCCCCTGCCTCGTCGAGTGTGGTCGCTTGGTGGTCCGTTGTTCTCACATTTCGTGGGATTCTACGGTTGCGTATCCTTTTGTTCTAATAACCAAAGTACAGTAAAGAGGTTAAGCTGCCGTCCTACCAAATTGTGGTAGGGCGGCGCTTCCCTTATTTTTCTCACTTTCATATTCATTAGGAATTGATAACGTTTTGAAAAAAAACTGATTTTTTTCTTCTATGAAGTGAGGAGATTACAAATAAATAAAGCGGTGGATCAAAAAGAATAAGAGTTGGTAAAACAGGGCCGACATAAGCGACTCTGGAAGGAAGGAAAAGGACCTTGATAGAGGGTTGCGGGGGTTTATACATATATGTATGTTGGTATTTACAATAAAATATTTTGGATTAAAAAAGGATTGATAAGAGATTGATAAGGGATTGCATCAGCTCCCGGTCGCCCACGGCTTCCGGTCGAGCTGATGCGGTTTGATTAAGTTTTTGTGGTAGAACCTGACAGGCTTATCCTTTACAGTTTTAAAATTTCATTTAAAAAAATATGCTCTTTCATATTATGATAGTTAGAATACGTAAAAGTCGCTAGTAAAAGCGGAATTGTTGGTCCTTTCGGACGGCTGACTGCTGGCTACACATTCTGCGACACTGATGCTGATTGTGTAAGCGACGGACGCGATCCGAATTTGGCGAAACATAATGCAGTGTATGTTCAGTCTTATTAGACATATGAACACCAAAACGAAAATTTTTTATAGCGGAAAATGCACAAAACTCGATGAGCCTAAGGTAGATGGTAATTTATGCTGTTTCGGTAAGCATTGGTTATATGCATTGGGTTACGTAAAAAATTAAACGAATCAGTGCAATCCTATGCCACGAAGAGTCGGAGGACCGCGTTCAAGCTGGCCCAACAAGAACATCCCCTTTCGGACGACATCATCCGCAACCTCCGATTGCAGAGACAAGATGACTTATGGATATTTCATGGACAAATCAATAAGCCCTTGATCTACCTTCCCATGGTAGAGTTGGCGAACTTTTCGTTGTCGATAAACACGAACGTCACGGCCACGCCAGTACGTCATATACGCTAGCTGCAATTCGTGAAGTTGTTTGGATAACTCAAGGGAGAAGCTACGTGATGAAGATTCTCACCCGTTGCCGACAAAGTGAACGCCGTCGATTGAAGCCATACAAACAGCCGGACTTCGCGCAATTCCCGGAGTCGCGAACGCAACCGACCCGACCATTCAAGGATACTGGAATGGATTTTTGTGGTGTTCATATGTCTAATAAGACTGAACATACACTGCATTATGTTTCGCCAAATTCGGAATCGGAAAAAATTGTTTTTCATGATATTCGAATAAAATTCCGAAATTTTAATGAAACAATTGATTAAAGGAGCATTACGCGCCAAAATCAAAAGGGTTCTGATGGCCGCTCTTTCTTTTTCTCGAAATATCCTACCTTTAAGACTTTCACAATTGCCTCATGCGTTCCATAATCCTGCTCAACATTTTTGCCTTGCGATTTTAGAAGTTTCGAAATCACCACATTGATGCGAGACATTGAGAATTCGAGCTCCTGGCACGCAAGCTGAAAACAAAAACAATTCTCAAATACGCATTTGAGCTTGTATCATTTGAATTGAATTGGGTCTCGTGTGGAAACATCCTAATCATCATACATAGCATTTATAGCATAGCTATTATGCATAGCATTTTTTTTTAAACAAATCTTAAAAGTGCAAAAAAATAGGACCCAATTATTTGGCAAAATTCTTTGCAAACCTGCAATGACGGATGAGCGTGCTCGGCAATATAATGCGTCAAACCCGGATTTCGAAGCTCTTCAGCTTCCTTCTCATTCGTCAACCAACGCTTCAACGTGCTCGTTATCCGCTTATGGGACGATGATGTCGCCCATGTGGAAATTGTGGCCAATGCGATTTGATCGACTTCAACACCATCGTCCATCTTAAAGGGAATCGTGAAGAAAACAACAGAGAAGCGCATTTCGAATCAATTACCACTGATAAAAGAGTAGTGGCATCTCGGATGAGCTTCTCCTGCGGGGATCCTTGCTCACTGGCCGCCATTCCGATGAGCTCTAGCTGCACCGAAATGATGGATTGGATCACCTCCTTCGAAAGAATCTGCAATTGTTTGTCAGATCATCGTGAATTCGGAATTCTGCCCCTCAATTACACATAGAAGCGCGTTTTCGATGTCAATCACCACTGCCAAGCCCTCATCAACCATTCCGGCGATATAATACAACGCCGATTCCAGCGCGTAGACTTTCAGCGCCGCGTCCGTCACGATTCGCTGAGCGCTGAAATCGTCGGCGAGCGTCGCACGCGACGTGTTTCGACTCGGCGCACGATTACACCAAATCGACAGGTCTCGAAGCGCTCGACGCGCGATTCCGACGACGCCGGCGGCGAATGTGATGCGACCGCTGCACACTAGCTCACTTCCAACCTGAAACTTGCTTTTTTTTTTCTTCCCGTTTATCATTTGTTATCAATTTTGGTACCTCCGGACCATTTCCAGCATCTCCAAGAACATTTTCCGGTGTAATCGACGCGGTGAATGTGATTTTTCCCACTAGGATTTGTCAAGATTCAATTGAACCGAAAATTGATAATGATTACCATCCACCGCCTTCAATCCTAACGTGGAGTCTTTCGAACTTCAAGCTATCAGTGCTCTCGAAATCCGGCTCGTTTAGAATATAGCACGTCTGCTCGATTTGCCTTGTGCTCTTATTTGGCGAGTCGGCGAACACGAGAAAGAAATTCGCGTTGTGTTGCCCGACAACTCTCACATTCTCGCCGGTGATCATCGATTTTCCCACACTTGCCATCGTTAATTTTGCTCTAAATTGCGACGAAAACAATTCACGCCGGCGATTGTGTCGGTTTTACCCAATATTTTTGCTGAACGCGATAGCCGGACGGCATTTCGATGAAGCGAGAAGCGGAAGAAATTTGGATTTTTGCTCATCGGACCCATAAATTGTTAGAATTTTGGCGACCATTAGAGCGATTTGAGCGGTTGTGAACACGTTGAGATCAACGCTGAGCTCCTAAAACGAAACAATGAGCTTAAAGCCTTTAGAAATAAAAAAATACCTCAAAAACCTTCGAAACGTCCTTATTATTCATTCCAACTCCATTGAAATCTTTGCCGATTGATAATCCAAAAATTGCATTGCTTTTCATGGCATCGAGAACTTCTGGCGTCAACTCGCCGGCTTTTTCGATTTCTGCACTATCGCCTAAAAATAAAAAAATAAATAAATGTCAAGTTTTTTTTTTCGAATAATTTTACATGCAAGTTTTAGTGAATTTCGTAGGATATCGACGAAACCTTCAATATTTCGAACATCATCTGAATCCAAATATTCCGGATAAATCATAAAATCCTGAAAGAATACCAACAATTTCAACATTTTATACTTCTTTTGTCTCACTTTTTCGAATTTATTCAGCGCTAGACCCCTTGAAAGCGATAATTTTTCCACGGGAGCTGTTGGATCAAGATTTCGAATGGCGAATCGTGGTTTGTCCGCGTTTTTAGCAACTGGTTTATTTGCCGAATCGCTTAGAGCTCGAATGAATGCCCATTTATTTGTCCTTGATAGAATTCTTTGCATTCTGCTATAAAAAATCGAACGTTTTCAAGATAAAAACGAAATTTTATGATTGAAAATGAAAATTTTTAAACTGAACAAAAATTGTGTGCACTTTGTTGCCTCGGTGTCTGCAGACTGGCTATTCCGAGTTTGAATTGCGCGCGTTTATTTTTTGAAGGCTTGTTTCTCCATCGGATTTGACTTGATTAAAGATATATCTGAAACGATCTTGATAATAATTCAATGAACATCCGTAGGCGTTGGGAAAATAACAAAAATTAGCAAGAAGAACTCCAATCACCTCGAATGACACTAATATTGCTAATTTTTTGGAAATCATCGAATCTAGCCGGCTCAAATCGTTCTAGGCAGTGAATTTTTTTTTTGGAAAAAATTAGTTTTTCCTCAAGTATATTTGGATCATCGCACCAAACGAATTGCTATCATGGTTTTGATAAGGAGTAGTGCGAACTGACCGGACGGACGAAAAATTTGAATGGCCAAAAATTATTAAATAATTTAAAAGTGCATACATTAAAAAATGTATATAGAAATTTCTAGTCTTGCTTTTTCAAGCAACTTCCCACAATGGGCCTTTTCCTTTCAAGACGCTGCTGCTCTCGTAAATCGACAACTGTGATCGCTTCCGGAATTCGAAAATTTTGCTCGATAATGTCAAAATTTGACCAATTAGTGATCTTTGATTAACATTTCTCACTCTTGAATATTTTTCTGATTGCGATCTGATTCTAGTAAGATTTATTCCAAAAACATAAAATCTGAAATTAATGCAAATTCCTCTTGGAACAAAATGAAGACGTATCTTTTCTTTATGGGGGTAAAAAATATTCAGGGCGGAAGCCATCTTTTTGATGCTCTGATGAGCATTTCGTCTAACTCGGACGATCTTAACGTTCGAAGAAGTCGTCACCGTAGTTTTTCTTCCTCTGCCTGCACGGTCCTGGGTTGTGCCAAGATCCTTGAAACGAGAAATTGCATCGTAGACGGTGTTTTTCGGAATTCTCAGATGCTTCCAAATTGCATACGTGCCTATTCCGGACTTGTGCAATGCGATAATTGCGGGTCGGTTTGCATTTTGCTTCGCCATTTTGCTAAAACCGAACCAATTATCATGAAAATTTGAGAGATAGTAAAAAAAAACATTGCTAATTGAAAAAATTAAAAAAACATTGCGCTGAAAAAGCACCAGTGCGCCTCACGAAGGCTCGAAATTTTAGTCCGGGTAATTTTCAGCCACCCTGTATATGTATAAACCCCCGCAACCCTCTATCAAGGTCCTTTTCCTTCCTTCCAGAGTCGCTTATGTCGGCCCTGTTTTACCAACTCTTATTCTTTTTGATCCACCGCTTTATTTATTTGTAATTTCCTCACTTCATAGAAGAAAAAAATCAGTTTTTTTTCAAAACGTTATCAATTCCTAATGAATATGAAAGTGAGAAAAATAAGGGAAGCGCCGCCCTACCACAATTTGGTAGGACGGCAGCTTAACCTCTTTACTGTACTTTGGTTATTAGAACAAAAGGATACGCAACCGTAGAATCCCACGAAATGTGAGAACAACGGACCACCAAGCGACCACACTCGACGAGGCAGGGGACAGCGAAGGAAGGATAAAAAGAAAAGGATTAAAAATGGAATGCTTCGAAAAAAAAATGGAAAAAGATTCATTAAAAAGTGAGCTAAAATGAACAAGTACGTGAACTGCACGTGTGTTATTTTCGAAAAACCCAGAAAATACCAGCATCAGTTCTTTTTATACTTTGAAAAGAAGAAAGAAATCGCATTTTGCGAATTTGAAAGCTGTCGACTGGCAATCCGAATATGGTCGTTTCAATTACAACGACCCTGATATTTATCGCGTTTCTTGTTGGATCAGCAACAGCCGAAAACGGTAAACGAATTGGTTTTGTCATAGCTATAGATATCCTTGCAGTATGTGCTAAAAAACAGCCGAATCTCAAAGAATGTCGAAATGAGGCATGTCCCGATGGCGAAATTTGTTATCGTGGGGCGAAGGGGGGAAGGTACTGCTGCGGTAAGAGCAATAAAACAACTTGATTCACTTCAATTTCAATTCATTTTATTCTGTGAATTCAGGCAACTTAGAGACATACTGTAGCACCAAAATGTGGACGTTTCATTCAGTTAGTGGTGCCACTAATCGTTTTGATGGCAGTTATCTTTATGGAAAAATTGATGGAAAATGTCCAGATGGTTATACACCCGAAAATGATATTTGCTGTCGTATGTTTTGCATTCGTCGTTTTCAAATCAAACTCCGTTTTTAAGCAATTCCATATTCATTTCAATTTTTCAAATGGATGAAAGTTCTACCTTCCGGTAATTATTTTCAGTGGGAACGATTTCAGTGTGTTTTAAGGCACTCCAAAATCATGTAATAAGAATTCGGACTGCGATAAAAATGAGTTCTGTGACGACGCAGTCAACCCATCTTTCAATGGTTCCATGCCGTATTCGGTTGAAAATGTTGACCGAAGCAATAATCATAAGTCTAGAAGATTCTGCTATAAAAGTAAGTCGAGTATAAACTCAGTTATTCCAATATCACGTTTTCAGTTCCTGAAGAACTTTCTCACGTCCAAGTGATCTTAGACGATGATGTCGGTCTGAAATTGTGCACGAAGTCAAAGAATTGCAAAAACCCCGAATATTTCTGCTACAAACCATTCTTTGGTGGTTTTCAACGGATTGTCGAAAGCGAATATGTAGAGCAGAATGGTTTTTGCGCCAAGAAAGCAGATTTGTGTAAAGTCACGAATCAAAATACGTTAGATGGTGATTCATCGAACCAAGGAATAACTGCTAAATTCGATCCCGTCGGACAACTCTCGTCATCAAAAAGTTTATGCAATAGAGATGCAGACTGTATAGAAGGTGGAAAGTACCCAGGACCCGATAGTTTCAACAAAATGTTAGAAATTATATTCGAACAATCTAAAACTCTATTAAATTCAGTGGAAAATGCACAAAAATGAATGAAGCTCTTGGAAATGAGGAAGTGCGACTATGCTGTTACCGTATGAAGTTATAGTCAAAAACTTGAGTAAATCTCTCCATTTTTAAGAAGATACAACTGGGATGTGCGAATATGGAAATGTTGCTACTCCATTCAGAAAATGTTCAACTTTTGATGATTGTAATAAGGGAGCTCGTGGACTAAAAACTTTGTGGTGCGACGAAAAAAGTGGAGTTTGTTGCAACGGTGAGTCGTCTAATTGCACTTAATAAACAATTAATACTTTCAGGAAGATTCGATAAATTACTGTGGCACTGCCCTGATTACCAAACTCCGAAATTCAATGAGCCGAGGTGTGAAAATGTCGTCGCGAATGATCCGAATTCGGGAATTTGCAAGGCACAGCCGGCCGGAATTTGCTCTTATGGCAGATGTTGTCCGCCGTTGGTTACCATGCCGTCGTTGAAATTGGGCGAGAAACCATATATCACTGCACGGAAATGTGATCCAGCTGCGCCTCCACCGGATTATTCGAACTTTATGTTTTGCGATCCGGCCTCCGGCAATCTCACGGTCATCGGAGAAAAACAATTGGCGTCGTCGAGGTCGGTAATCGTAACTGGCCACAAATGCAGCATTAATAAGTAATGTTTTCATACTCGCCAGGTTTATTCTGTCGTTGTTTCTTTTAGAGATTGCCCAAACCAAAAGGAAGTGTGTGTACGTACTACATCTGGATCAGAATGCTACCACAATCCTCTGATCGATTCTCGAGTTGCTGTCGATCACTCGTTGAAGATTATTCTAGCATCCTCAATTGTGCTATCCGCTGTGTTTTCGATTCTTTCCGTTGTCTCTTATATGTGTTATCGATCTGGTAATGTTTACGACAAGAAGACGGCGGGAGCTTCAAAATCTGAATCAAAACCACCAACACCAAATTGACATTGATTAAATGAATAAATAGTTACATATATTGTTGTTTATAAAGCAAATCTGCATGTTAGCAGCAGAAAAATCACTGAAACAATTTGAAATTGTAGATTTTGTGCTGAAAAGCGACAAGAGAAATGTGTTATACATCTGATGTGTCTGAAAGAGCTCAAAATGATCAGAACTCAACAAGAAATTATTGAAAAGATCAAGATGGGTTCTTCGAAGACACCACAAAATTAGAGTGAAAATGAATGAATGAACACCGAAAAATCAACCCGTCGGCAGATATTGCCATCTCTAATATTTATTTTTTTCGAACAATCACAAAATCGTCTACTCTCAAAGATGGCGTCATTTGAAGTGTGTTGACTCTCTTTTCTGGTATTAACACAACTTTATAATTTTGTCTCAAAAAATTGCATAATAGTTGGCAATTATTTGATCTACCATCTCGGATTACATCGAATTTTATAATTTTGTGGTGAAACTGTGATTCCGAACTCTTTCTGAAGAGATGGCGAGGGATTGGATGGATCGAATCGAGAGAAATCTGAATACAAGATTATCAATTGAATATTCTTATAGGTGCATGTATACCTCAAATTGGTTAAATAGATTGGCGAAGAAGAGGAAAAGCTCCATTCGAGCCAATCCTTCGCCGAGACATTGCCGTTTTCCGATAGAGAATGGGACCAACTTAATTATGCAATTATATTGTTGGAATTTTCAACAAAAATAATGAAACCTCTTCAACTTTCAACAATTTTCCATCGTCTCCAATGAATCTTGAAGGATTGAATGAATGTGGATCGGGGAAGATCTTCTCGTCGTACAGAACACATGAAATCTGCAGAATCGATGGCAAATTATTCGTGGCGCCCGGCTGGCGGATTTCAAATTTTGTGGAAATTCCAATGGCCGATATTTGTGGGCTCAGACCAATTTAAATCTCGGCACAATTGCAATTGGTCAATGAGCCCTATTTTCAGGAAAGAAACTAATCTGTGTTGGAACCTGTGGAACAATAATGGTATCCTTCGGAATTCGCAAGCCATTGATTTCGACGTCTTCAGTTGTCGCATGCGAAACATTCAATGGAAGCAAATTGGCGAGTCGTTGAACTTCCTGCAAAAACGAATCAATATTTTCCCTGAATTTTGTGCCCTCAAATTGTTGACATTAATTGTGGCATTGATATAGACGAGATCATTTTTGTCAGCCATCGTGATGATCCGATCGCCATTCACTTTCTCCTTCAGCTCTTTGTTGATATTCTCAACGACTCGCGGCGTCGTCAAACAGTAGAGAACCGACCAGTAGAGTGTGTTCGAGGTCGTCTCCATTCCAGCTACCCATAGATCGAAGCAAACACTGTCTAACTGCTCCAATCCAAAATAGACCAAATTGGGGGGGGAGAAAAAGGCAATTTGTTCGTTTTTTCCTTACTCAAATCCCCCAAAATTGGGCTCGTCTTCATGCTTTTTCCTCTCCTTCAAAAATGCTTCAACATAATCCGAATACTCATCACTATCATAGTCGACAGCTTTAATCTTTTCCATGTACTGCCTTCTGAACATACTTTGAAGATCATTCCAATTGTTCATGAAGGCTAAATATCAATATTGCTTCGACTAATTTCATTTCAAACCGACTGTTATAATAGTTGTTGAAGAATGGAAGTTGGCCGAGCCATGGATTCATCGCGATGAGACCCGCAATTGGTTTTGCAGCTTCATCGAAATGCCTTTTTAGGCCATGTTTCAGACGGAGAAACTCGTCCATATTGGTCTGAAATCATTCAGCCCCCTTCTAAGCGAGTATCCCAGCCAGACCTCGTCATATCGGTAGCCGAACAGCAAATGATTAATGATTGATCCAACCGAGGCATCGAAACGATTTTTCATATCGATTGGACCATCATTGCATTCCCTCTTCAATTCTTTCAACAGAATATCGACTTCTGTTATCACTCTCGTCTCCATCAAATTTTTGCCCAATCCGAACTCGCGAAGAACGTGCAGCGCGAATCGTCGTTGCTGGACCCATCGATCGCCATACGATTCCACAATTCCATAAGGTCCCTCTGCAGCGTTTCGCGAATTGTGATTCGATATGCTTCCGACTTACTTCTCATAATAATCGACATCGGGAATTCAGGACGTCCGATGTATTTCGAGCCATCCTTTATGAAATGCTGCCTGATCAGCTCCCAATCGGTTACGTGAACCGCCGGCAATTTTGCTATCCAGAATGTGTAGACCGGACCATATTGTTTGCTGCAAGAAATTCAAAACAATCAATTGAAGTGATTGAATCGAAAATTTAGACTAACGCTAGACTTTCCCACAACTTGTAGCCCGGTTTGACGTCATCGGTCATCAGATACAAATTGCCAATTAAAGGGAGTGGCAGTGGTCCTGCAACTCTCTCTCAAATAAAATTTGATTCATTCAAACCAACCTGGCGGCAAATTGCGTCTTTTCCAATAAAAATTGTAAAACGCGATTGAAATGAGGCCGGCGAACAATAGCAGAAAAATCATTGCAAATACATTTTGGCAAGTTGTGTCGAGTGTGTTATCTCGAGCGAATCGCTCAAAGATCATCGCGTTTTCGTTTGCGAAATTTTGAACATCGATTTTCTTAAAAAAAATATTTTACCCCATAAAGAAAAGATACGTCTTCATTTTGTTCCAAGAGGAATTTGCATTAATTTCAGATTTTATGTTTTTGGAATAAATTTTACTAGAATCAGAACGCAATCAGAAAAATATTCAAGAGTGAGAAAAGTTAATCAAAGATCACTAATTGGTCAAATTTTGACATTATCGAGCAAAATTTTCGAATTCCGGAAGCGATCACAGTTGTCGATTTACGAGAGCAGCAGCGTCTTGAAAGGAAAAGGCCCATTGTGGGAAGTTGCTTGAAAAAGCAAGACTAGAAATTTCTATATACATTTTTTAATGTATGCACTTTTAAATTATTTAATAATTTTTGGCCATTCAATTTTTTCGTCCGTCCTGTCAGTTCGCACTACTCCTTATCAAAACCATGATAGCAATTCGTTTGGTGCGATGATCCAAATATACTTGAGGAAAAACTAATTTTTTCCAAAAAAAAATTCACTGCCTAGAACGATTTGAGCCGGCTAGATTCGATGATTTCCAAAAAATTAGCAATATTAGTGTCATTCGAGGTGATTGGAGTTCTTCTTGCTAATTTTTGTTATTTTCCCAACGCCTACGGATGTTCATTGAATTATTATCAAGATCGTTTCAGATATATCTTTAATCAAGTCAAATCCGATGGAGAAACAAGCCTTCAAAAAATAAACGCGCGCAATTCAAACTCGGAATAGCCAGTCTGCAGACACCGAGGCAACAAAGTGCACACAATTTTTGTTCAGTTTAAAAATTTTCATTTTCAATCATAAAATTTCGTTTTTATCTTGAAAACGTTCGATTTTTTATAGCAGAATGCAAAGAATTCTATCAAGGACAAATAAAAGGGCATTCATTCGAGCTCTAAGCGATTCGGCAAATAAACCAGTTGCTAAAAACGCGGACAAACCACGATTCGCCATTCGAAATCTTGATCCAACAGCTCCCGTGGAAAAATTATCGCTTTCAAGGGGTCTAGCGTTGAATAAATTCGAAAAAGTGAGACAAAAGAAGTATAAAATGTTGAAATTGTTGGTATTCTTTCAGGATTTTATGATTTATCCGGAATATTTGGATTCAGATGATGTTCGAAATATTGAAGGTTTCGTCGATATCCTACGAAATTCACTAAAACTTGCATGTAAAATTATTCGAAAAAAAAAAACTTGACATTTATTTATTTTTTTATTTTTAGGCGATAGTGCAGAAATCGAAAAAGCCGGCGAGTTGACGCCAGAAGTTCTCGATGCCATGAAAAGCAATGCAATTTTTGGATTATCAATCGGCAAAGATTTCAATGGAGTTGGAATGAATAATAAGGACGTTTCGAAGGTTTTTGAGGTATTTTTTTATTTCGAAAGGCTTTAAGCTCATTTTTTCGTTTTAGGAGCTCAGCGTGGATCTCAACGTGTTCACAACCGCTCAAATCGCTCTAATGGTCGCCAAAATTCTAACAATTTATGGGTCCGATGAGCAAAAATCCAAATTTCTTCCGCTTCTCGCTTCATCGAAATGCCGTGCGGCTATCGCGTTCAGCAAAAATATTGGGTAAAACCGACACAATCGCCGGCGTGAATTGTTTTCGTCGCAATTTAGAGCAAAATTAACGATGGCAAGTGTGGGAAAATCGATGATCACCGGCGAGAATGTGAGAGTTGTCGGGCAACACAACGCGAATTTCTTTCTCGTGTTCGCCGACTCGCCAAATAAGAGCACAAGGCAAATCGAGCAGACGTGCTATATTCTAAACGAGCCGGATTTCGAGAGCACTGATAGCTTGAAGTTCGAAAGGGACTCCACGTTAGGATTGAAGGCGGTGGATGGTAATCATTATCAATTTTCGGTTCAATTGAATCTTGACAAATCCTAGTGGGAAAAATCACATTCACCGCGTTGATTACACCGGAAAATGTTCTTGGAGATGCTGGAAATGGTCCGGAGGTACCAAAATTGATAACAAATGATAAACGGGAAGAAAAAAAAAAGCAAGTTTCAGGTTGGAAGTGAGCTAGTGTGCAGCGGTCGCATCACATTCGCCGCCGGCGTCGTCGGAATCGCGCGTCGAGCGCTTCGAGACCTGTCGATTTGGTGTAATCGTGCGCCGAGTCGAAACACGTCGCGTGCGACGCTCGCCGACGATTTCAGCGCTCAGCGAATCGTGACGGACGCGGCGCTGAAAGTCTACGCGCTGGAATCGGCGTTGTATTATATCGCCGGAATGGTTGATGAGGGCTTGGCAGTGGTGATTGACATCGAAAACGCGCTTCTAAGTGTAATTGAGGGGCAGAATTCCGAATTCACGATGATCTGACAAACAATTGCAGATTCTTTCGAAGGAGGTGATCCAATCCATCATTTCGGTGCAGCTAGAGCTCATCGGAATGGCGGCCAGTGAGCAAGGATCCCCGCAGGAGAAGCTCATCCGAGATGCCACTACTCTTTTATCAGTGGTAATTGATTCGAAATGCGCTTCTCTGTTGTTTTCTTCACGATTCCCTTTAAGATGGACGATGGTGTTGAAGTCGATCAAATCGCATTGGCCACAATTTCCACATGGGCGACATCATCGTCCCATAAGCGGATAACGAGCACGTTGAAGCGTTGGTTGACGAATGAGAAGGAAGCTGAAGAGCTTCGAAATCCGGGTTTGACGCATTATATTGCCGAGCACGCTCATCCGTCATTGCAGGTTTGCAAAGAATTTTGCCAAATAATTGGGTCCTATTTTTTTGCACTTTTAAGATTTGTTTAAAAAAAAATGCTATGCATAATAGCTATGCTATAAATGCTATGTATGATGATTAGGATGTTTCCACACGAGACCCAATTCAATTCAAATGATACAAACTCAAATGCGTATTTGAGAATTGTTTTTGTTTTCAGCTTGCGTGCCAGGAGCTCGAATTCTCAATGTCTCGCATCAATGTGGTGATTTCGAAACTTCTAAAATCGCAAGGCAAAAATGTTGAGCAGGATTATGGAACGCATGAGGCAATTGTGAAAGTCTTAAAGGTAGGATATTTCGAGAAAAAGAAAGAGCGGCCATCAGAACCCTTTTGATTTTGGCGCGTAATGCTCCTTTAATCAATTGTTTCATTGAAATTTCGGAATTTTATTCGAATATCATGAAAAACAATTTTTTATTGATTCTCAAAAAGTCAGAAATCTTTTTTTTTTGTCCTGAGTCATGCTAGAGCCGCGCTTTTCTTTTTTCAGAAACCAACTATAATTATAATTGTCAGCCTTAATAATCGGTTTCAGAACAATTTGATGATGATTTCGACAATTTCGCGCGCTTCACGCTCCTATTCAATTGGGCTCCGAAATGCCGACATCGAGCTCGCGTGGGCGACAATGATTTGCTCGAGGTTCTCAACGATTGGTCATGAATCAATCAACAAATTTGATGGTGATTTTCAGGCTCGCTCGAGAAACGTGGTTCGAGCTCGACGCTCTGTCCGACGTGTTCGGTCTCGTCAAAATGAATCCGTCGCTTCTGAACGCCGGAAGAGCCGTGTTCGATCTCGGCGGCTATCCAATTGAATCGCCACTCGAGAAGAATTGGTAGCTCAAAAAAAAGGATTCATAGAAATAGGAAATAGTTTGTTTTTTTATTGTCACAATCGCGGGGGTTTATAAATATTTTTCAAATTGCCCATTATTTATTTGTTTGTTTTCTTTTCTATCGTTCAAATTGCGATAATTATATTTAATTGAATAGATGTTGATTTTGAATTGTCGGAGACTTTGAGAAATTTGAATTTCGCGGGCTCTGCATTCAAAATTTGATCTTTTAGAAAAAAATCGGACCACACCTTGTCATTTGACACTTAAAAATAACCGAAACACTTAAAATTCGTTTAATTAAAAGAAAAACATGTTTTTAATTGTAAGAGTGTTTTTCCGTACGAGACCTAAGGCGGCAATTCAAACGGTACAGTAATCGCGACTATTGTAATGGCGTTTAGGTGATGTCGAGGCGGCATTCTCCGGATATCGTCAATGTCGACGAGGGGAGAAACAAAGAGATTCAGAAAATTGTAATTTTTTCTTTGAACGAAAATAGCATACATTGTATGCGCCTTTAAACTTGACCAAATTAGTCTGAAACTGAAACTATTGCAGTTTTCGGCCCGTAAAAGTCTAATTAAGTTTTTTTCAACATTTTTTGCTAAATTTAAAGCATCGCGTTGAATAATTGAAAGTCACACAAATGATTCTGATCACTTTGAGACCCATTATTAAAGGCGCATGTGTGTGTGTGTGTGTGTGTGTGTGTCAATTAGTTGTTGAAAAATTGTGATTTCAGAAAACCGGCCGACTAACGATGAAAGATTTCGCCGATGATACCGAACTGTTTGAAGCGTCGTGTAGCAAAGCGGCTCTTGTGCTTCCGGACGACGTGCGGAATGGGAAGGCGACGATCGGAAAAGACGATCTCAAGACGCTTCATCACATTCTTTGTGGCGAATCGTCGAAAATGTACGATTCGGATGATAGTCTAATTTCGGAAATTGATTTTATGGACGCCGAGCAGCTTGCCGAGGGAACGGTGTGTTTTGGCTCAATTGGGGATCCAAATATTTTCAACTTGAAATTTTAAAATTCAATTTTTGCTAATTGAATATTTGGAAACTTTTATTGTTGTTTTCAGGCGAAAATTCGAGAAAATATGGAATTTGTGGCGAGAATCGATTCTGACACGGACCTTCTTAAGCGAATGCTCAAAAGGAGTGACAATCGAAAGACGGCGAATCGAAAAAGGAAAGAGTGTGAGTACGTCGATGTTGAAGTGAAGGCGGCGGGAAAGAAGGCGAAAAAAAATTGTCAGAACATTGACAAATTCCTGAAGAAAATCGTGCCGATTCCGACGAGTGTTCAAGTTTTCAAAGAGAAGAAGGCATGCGATTAATTGATTTGATTCAATTTATTTTTATTTTGGTAGAATGTCAAAAATTATATAACGCGCGAGACGTTGTCGGCGATACTCGAGATATTTGCGGACATTGCCGAAAAAAATCCGGAGGCGAATCTACGCAAAATCGATTCCGATGAGATTAAGAAGCGGTTGGGTTGATGAGAAACGAATGCCTCTAATTTTTTTTGTTGTTGCGCATTTCCAGAATGAGAATGTATGGAATTGATCAGAAATTTTATACGGATGATCTCGAAATGGTCGAATATGTCAAAAATTCAATCGGAAAAGTGCTCGGCAATAAGAATATTACGAGAATCTTCTATGGCGATGAATTCGGATTCGATTTCGCTTTGAAAGGTGAAATTTTGAATGCGAAAATTGATTTTCACATTGTTTTTTTGTAGAAAATCTAATTTGAAATTTGAGATTTTTGTGAGTTTAATCGTGAAATACTCTTAGGACATTTAAAATTCTGAAAATCATAAATTACAGATTGCTTCTGCGCCCTTGCCAACTACTACGGAAAACCAATGCCAAATATGAACGACGACGGGACATCGATAAATCCGCTCTCAATTGATCTCAACAAACTCACAAAATCGGCATTTCTCGTCAAGAAGCAGTCGAATCGCACGTTTGCGCCGTGCGAGAAGCTTCGCGACATTGTTTTAGACCCGAGCATTTGATTGACACTGACCCTCCTGCAAGCATGTACATCTATTTATTATTATACTGTATGTATCGCTTTGATGTCATATCTCTCAATTTTTTGTGTTGACACATAAATCAATAAAATTTCGGATCGTTTAGTGTGATTTGGCCGCTCATTACGGTCACTGAGGTGCCGACAATGTTGACGCGATCGTCGATGAGACTCAAATGGAATTCGGCGCCACGACCTGGGTACGATTGGAACGCGTATAACTTGTTGGATTTTGTGATGGCCGCCCAGAGGGGAGCGAGCGCGCATTGCGCCGAGCCCGTCGCCGGGTCCTCTTCGATTCCGACCCATGGTGCGAAATAGCGGCACGCGTAATCGTAAGGCTCGTTCAATGAATTGGTGAAGCCCTAGGAGAATTTCGATTGGTGTGATTCCACGTTGAGACGCGAACCTGATTAATTGCTGACGTCGGTTTGACAGTGATGGCGATTCCGCGAACAAACGAGCCGTCGTGAAGTTGAAGCATTCGAGCTGAATCGATTTTGATCTACAATTTTGAACAATGAAGTCGGTGCACGATTTTCGGCGTCTCATTAATTAGATATTTGAATTGCCGCCTTGGGTCTCATATGGAAAACACATAAAGAATCTTTTTTTTTAACAATTTTTCATCGCTGAATAAAACAATGCGGAATTTTTTTTCGTTATTCGAAGTAATTTGGAAATTTAGAAGTGCTAAATGAAGGAGTATGGTCCCATTTTGTTCAACGGGACCATCCATTTAAATAGCAGGCGGCACAATTCAAATGTCTTAAACGCAGTTAAATTTTAACGAAATTCGAATTACCGCTTCCAACTCGAATTTCGTTGTGTTCGGATCAATAACGATTAGAAGCTTTTTCGCCAGCGCTGAGTAGGCCACACTTTCAACGATTGTCTGAAATTGGAAACACTTGAAAGAAGCAAGGAATTGCATTTTTGAACCTCGGCGGGAAAAACGCATTTCACGATATCGCATAGGTATGGAGGAGCATGGAACTGAAAAATTTTGAGTTTTCATTTTTGCTAGAAGCGAGAGAGCTTTAAATATAGTTTCTCTGTAAAAAAAAGTCGGAATTTAAAATATTTTGGCGTAAATTAAAGTGCAAGTCCGCAAAGTTTGGTCAGCGTGAATGCACAACATTTCTTTTTTTCGACAATTTCTAAAAATTTTGAGGCCCGATTTTTAAGTTTTCTGCTTACTTTGAATTTTCATTTTTTTTCACTTTTGCTAAAAAATCGAATCTCATAAATTACATTTTTCTGATATTTTCTCACTTTTGACCAAAAGCAATGGGTGAATCTGAACATTCAAAGTTGTCTTGAAAAAAGTTAAAAAAAATAAAATTCTAATTTTATCAATTTTTTGTGCCTTTTTAAAAATTGCTATTTAAAGGCATATTCGTCTAAACCAATGCGTTGAACCTTTGATTTCAATCAATCAACTGGTCCGTCAGTCGTAAAAAATCGATACCACGAAATTAATGAGGCTGAACGAGACTAGAACGTAGGGGGATGAAACCCACAATGGGTCTCGCGACGAAACTACCTCCGACAGAATTCCGCGCAACTGATTTTCAGCGTGCGAGAATTTCACCGACGTCAATTCATATTGCGGGAAGTTCATCTCAAGTGCGGGACCATTTCCCGATTTGCGGACCACCAAAACACCGGATTTCGTGTTGAATTTGATCTCGTCGTTTATATTGCCTGAATTTGGTGTTGTTTTTTTTTCACCAATTCAAAAAATGCCAATTTACCGATTTCGTTAAAAATCACATGCGACGTTGCTAGTGTGGCGTGACCGCAAAGCGGCACCTCGGTTTTCGGTGTGAACCAACGAAGATTGAATTGAGAGCCTGAAAGACACAAAATAATAAATTTTCTATTCATCTCAAAATGCATCTGCGGACAATCGTTGGAAACCAACATGTTTTATAATCGGTGAATCCGATGGGCACCGGAAACGCCGTCTCCGACAAATTGAATTCGGCGGCAATTTTTTGATAGTCGACGTCGGCGAGCACCTAGAAAGAGTTGGCACATATATCATCGCAAGATCCCGACGCGATGCGCCTTTAAACCTGCGGAATCAAACAAACCGCCGCCGGATTGCCGGCGAATCGTTCGGTGGTGAACGCGTCGACAATGAACGACGGGAATTGTTGTTGCATGTCGGGAAAGAAATGAGAAGTGACCTCGAAAGGCGACTCTCTAGGCCAGAGAGATCGCAGACGAGAAAACCGCTGTAACCAAAAGATTAATGATATGATATTGTCGGTGTCAAATGACTTACTCTGTATTGTCGAAGTCGGCGCGGTACCACAGTACGAGTTGGGTCTCACACCATAAATGCTCCGTGTGGAGTACACAAAACCACTGCTGGCATTTAGCCTCGCAGAATTTGTTAATTCACTTGCGAGTTACATAATAATTGCGCGTGCGTTAAAATGCAGAGTACGCAGACACGCGCACGCCTCTTTGCACTCGACACACAAATAGCCAAAATTTGTTAAAATTTAATTGCGGTTGGGTTTGAATTGATTTGTTGTTCACCAAGAATGCGCCACAATTCAAAATTTGGTAATTTAATCCGAATTTAGCATACAAATAAAGAAAACGACTTATTATATTAATATGACTCAATTGTGCAAAAATAAAAAGCAATAATCCGCGCAGGATTTAAATTTCATCGCGCTTCGGCCACGGCCACGCTTAACTCGGCCAGCCGCTGTTGCCAAACGATTGGACACGGCGTTCACACTAGTGGGATTTACCTGAAATGAAAACTCAAACTGTGTCAGTGATCGATTGTTGGCGTCTTTGTCGCGCAGACGAATTTTTTAAAAATCGCCAGGTTTTGGCTCATTTTTCAAGTTTTTTGAATTTTTCTCAAATTTTAACAAAAAAGTGCACCGACCACGTTTTTCGCAAGGCTTTTTTCTATCGAAAAAGCTTTACTATAATTCAATCGGATAAGTATTCAGAGGTCCGTAGTTTTTTAAAGATTGAACTGTAAAAATATTCACATTTCTTTTCTCTGTTTTTTCACTCTCTTTTTTGTTAATATCATTTATTATTATATTATATGGTTTGAGTTATACGGTTATGTTTGGTAACACTTGGAAAAACATTTCATAGTTGTTTATTTTTATTTTTTTTTGCAAATTTTAAATGTAAATAGTGTGTCATTTCGGCGGAGAAGTTGCAAGAGATTCTCTATAATTTTTTTGTCGTTTTTTTTTTAAATTTCGTTAGTTCTTACGTTAATTTACCGTTTTCAGCTTCTTTTTTTCTATTTATCTCTCTCGCGTCTTTATCTACTCGCATTGAATTCATTTATTGAATTCAGATAAGCACTCCATCTCGAAAATCAAAAGCTGGCGGAGTGATGAAACGATATCACGGACAATTCGCTTTTCGAGATTTTTTAAACTTCCGAATTACTTCAAAAGACCAATGGAAAGACGTCCTCAACTCAAAAATGTATTTTTTTAGTCATTTGTGTTGTATAACATCAAAGTGTTCTTTTCAAGCTGCCTAATGAAATCGGTAAAGAGAATCTTGTTAAATGTGTTTGTTGATTATCCATTTGTTTCCAAATTGATAAGTGTATTTTTTCCCTATTAGTATTGCAATTTTCCAAATGTCCTTATATCCTCTTTTTCCGAATTCAATCTCTCTCGCGTCTTTATCTACTCGCATTGAATTCATCTGCTACATATCATCAATTTTTATATCATAATTCAATTGTGTAGTATTTCTTTCGCTTAATTGATGGTTTTATCTTTTAAAAATGTTATGTATATGTTCAAAAAAAAAAGATCCAATTTAAATTAAAATAACTTATTTAATTTATAACTAATTAGACCATAAATTGCGGTGAATATGATCCACTCGAAGAAATATAAAAACTAATCGTTCTTATTGAAAAAACGCTCCATTTTGAGAATGTTTCTAATTTATTTCACAAATTTAATTTGTTGAATTTATGCACCGGAATAGCGCTAAGCTGCATGTGCGCTCCATTGAGAAAAATCTTTTTTTCATGTAAATCCCACTAGTGTGAACGCCGTGTGGAAGGTTGACGGCGACGAATTTCATAATTATTAATATGAATCAATTAAATTCACGTGAATCCTTGTGCCGCTGTTTGAGAATTTCTCATTTTTTGTGCGAAAAGCAATGACGGACAAATCAGGCAACGCGAAGAATGCAAGTCGCGTCAATGAAGAATTGTGAGTAGGGACCATTTCGGTGCAACTCACTTTCCCCTCGTCCCACATTTAGAAACACTATAAAAGAAACATTGTCGGTGATTAATACGCGCGAGCTCGTGCTCACCGTTCTCACGTCCATCGTGCTCGTGCTCATGTTAGCAATCATCGGATTCATGATTTGCGATCGCCGCAAAAAAAGCAAACAAGTGATTGCCAATGCGTTAATCAATTCCATATGCGGACAATTTGCAGGGAAGCGTCCCGCAGGCGATTGTCATTCAGCCGAATGCGAACAGTGGCCGAAGTGCGCGCGCCACGGCCGCGGCCACCAAATCCAAAGAGAAGCCCAATAAGGTGTCCGTCTATGAGAAGGACGTGCTTCCATCGAAGAGCATGAAGATGAAGGTGAACATCACGCAGAGTTCGGCCTCATCAAAATCGTCGAAGCGGAAAGGTGTGTCGGTGTCGGATCGTCCATCGAACGACGACATCTCCTCGATACCTAGTGTTCCGATGGCGGTGATTCCGCCGGCGTCCGGCAACACGACGCCGCCGGCCGCTTCAGTGCCGTCTTCGACGGAGCCCGTCAAGCCGGCGTCGAAGGAGGCCGAGTCGATCGCGCCGCCCGTCATCACCGTGGCGCCGCCATCGGCCGAATTGAAGACATTGACGCCGGCGACTTCGGTTGAGATGAGCACGGCGACTTCCGGCGACAAGAAGCGCGTCGAGAGCAAGACGAGCACTTCAAACGATTCGTTCTCGTCGTTTACCGTAAATGGTGACGATCGCACAAATGTATCGATTAGTGAGTTTCGCGCCAACTTCAAAAAGTGTAAATTATCGGCAAATAAAATGCACAAAAAAAGGTCTGTATTTACACCCAATGCATTTTATTCGACGACTATTTTAAAACGTGTTATTTTTTTGTGTTTGTGAAGAAATAGTCCAGCAATTTTGAAAAAAAAAAACGCGAGATTGTTGTCATTGCGGACTTGGGCATTTTATTCGACGACAATTTGCACATTGTTTTTAATAATTAAATTTTAAAACCAAATTTCAGCGTCAAACCTTCCCGCGCCCACTAGTAAATCGTCGGGTCTCATCGCGACACCCACCGTAACCACGCTATCCGGTTGCGAGCCAACCGCGTCGAAACCCACGCCTCTTTCATCAACGACCGCCACCGGGGTACGCTTTTCGTTTCGGTGATTTCCCTTCAACGCAACTCTGACGCCTACAGGGTCCATTCACAACGACAGCGACCGCCGGCACCGCCAGCCTCGCCGCCGACGCCAATTCGACGATTCCCGTCGCCAAGACGGCGAGCCCGGTGATGAAGGCGCCGGACGCCGCGCCCACACCCACAATAGCCACCGAGAAGAAGGTAAGCGAATCGATGGTTTTCGATGTTCGACGTTTTGAGCACATTTTAAGATTTGAGGTGCCCGAACTGCTTCCTAGCTATGGCACGTGGGTCTAGACGTCGTCGCCGCTTTTCTGTTTAGTCGAAGAGAAATGAAATAATTTATCATCAAATTCCGACCCGCAACTAGTCACAACACGCAGAGCAAAGAAAAAAAAAACAATGAAACAAACAAAATAATGAATCAAAAAGTACAATCCTTATAAGTTAGTAGACATTTAAAAAAAAAGGTATATATAACAGTAATCACATTAGGTATCAAGTTTCGCGTAGCGCATTCCGTTGCGATACTCGTGTCCACTATCGTTCGAGTTCGCTTCGAGACTCGGACTCTGCCAATCGCCGGCCGTCGTCGACGCCGCCGTTGACGATCCGGTCGGCTCGCCGAGTCCGCGAATCTCCACCTCGTTGCCGTACGCCGGATTCTCGAACGCCACCGTCGGCTGATTGAAGTTGTTGCGTCTACGCATCAGCTTCCCGAATGGATACGGCAATTCGCGTCGTTTCGCCATCACCGCCATTACTGAAATTGGATGTTGGAAATTCCAAAAACAAAACACACCAAAAAACAAAAAGAACGGCACATTCGTTTACCTCCAATAACTGATCCACACACTAGCAGAATAACGAAGATCCAGAAGGCCGACGATGATCCCTTCGACGAGCTCCTTCGAGCGATCGTATTCTTCGGAATGCTCGAATAGACGAGCGGCGAGTGTCCCAACGCGTTCGCCGCGAGAATTCCAATCTCATACTCTTCAGATGGATCGATTTCAAGCTCAATCTACAATCAACACCATATTCCGAATTGATTCGGGTCAACGCGTTCATACCGTCTGTTGAAGGCTCTTCTGCATCTTCCAATCCGAATCCTCATCATTCTTTTTTCGATAATAGACGGCAAAATATTTGTAGTCGCGCGTCGGCGGATAGTCCCATTCGACCTCGACGGCGTCTTTGCCTTCCGTCGATTTCACACGAACATTCGTCACTTCCAACGGAATGTGCTCGTTGCCTTTGACGAAACACGACATGATCGTGACGGCGTGCTCCGAACAATCGACATCCGGCGAAAAACTGTCGCCGGAGCACAACGGAAGGCATTTCGCCGAAACGCCGTTCGCGATGCAGCAATCCGAATGATCGCGCACATCGCTGGCGCACTTGAGAAGCGACGCGGCGAATCGTGTGCAATTCTGACCCTTGAATGTTGACGACGGACGACCAATCGAGCACGCCTAAATATGGGATATACGCCGATGACGAATGACGACGAATTCCAACCTGTAGACAATCGCCAGTGATTCCCTCATCTTCGCAACATTGCAGAATGAGCTTCGGATTGACGGGAAGCGTCTCGGTGCTGAATATCACCTCCGATTGCGCTTCCAACTTGTTCTGTCCGACCGCTTCGACGACGCACTTGTAGAAGCCCGCGTCCGACGCCTTCACTTTTCGAATGTGCCATTTCGCCACATAGCCGGCTTCTGTTTTTTTCAACGTCAAATAACCGCGCGTCGCGCGTTTTCCGTCCTTCTCGAAACGAATGATCGGATTTCGCGCGATTCCGCGATAAATGCATTCAATCTCCACCGTTTGATCGTCGAGCACTCTCACCTTGTCCTTCTTCATCGTGACGCTAGCGTGCTCTGAACACACATAGGAGATCAACTCGAGAGGGCACGCACAAAAACAAGCTTACTCTCCAGAACCAAATGCTTCATGGCAACGTGTTGTCGTCCATCGGTATCCGATACCGCACAAGTCGCCGTGTCCATCGATTCATCGGCTTCCGTCTCGAGAACAACGAACATCACGCCATGATCGTTTTGCGCCTTTGAATAAATTTTAAAAATGAAATTAAAAAAAAAAACAGTTTCAATTCTTACCACATGCGGTCCAACCGTTAAATCAATATTCAAATGCTTCTCTTTGATGTTCGGAAGCGAGCAGTTGATTGTCAACTTGTCTCCCGGCGAGTAAATCCCATCTTTGTGGTCCGGTTGAATTGTTATCGTTGGCTCCGGCAAGCCAAACTTGTCCTGTTGCGCAAGAATTGTGATTATCGACGAGCTTCGACTCGTCTTGTTGTCCTCTTTGGCTGTCACATAGACATAGTATAGCGCATCCTTTCGAAGGTCCCTCATCACAACCCAGGTCTCATTGGTCCGCAACGTCGTCCATGTCGTCGATTGTTCGGTGTCCAAGAAGTAAACGGTGTACTCGACGGCTCCCGTGATCGGATCGTCGTTTCGTCGAGTGGTCACGCGATTCCATGTGACATTGACACGAGGGCCCGAGTTCCACGCGACTCGGAGCCCTTCAGGCGCCAACGGTCGATCAGCTTCATACACTGAAACACAGAATATTGTTTGGCACCTCGTAGAACTCCAATTCACCTTGAGCCGGTTTCGTCGTAAACGTGATATTCCACGATGGTGGTCCTTCACCTTCCAAATTGATTGCAATTACACGAGCCTTATATTCGGTCTGAGGATCGAGATCCCAAAACCGGTAAATGTCGGCAGAACTGTTCACCGATTTGACGAGACCTCCATTTTTGTCGAATAGCTGCAAACGAATTGACGCGGGGGCGGGATGAAAACGAAAGTGCAATTGGCTTACTTGAATTCTGAACGCAACAATATTCGACTCGATGTCCTCCCAAGATATCGTCGCCGAATCTTTGGTGATCGACGTGACCTCGAGACTTCGTACCGCCGCTGGAAGCTGCATATGCGCGCCGGCGAAACACACCTTAAATTTGTCGACGTCACCGAAGCATTCGTCGGCGTCAACTGTGAACGGATGAGCGCACGCGGTGCGACAGCTCTTCGACACCGATTCGCGGAGGCAGCATCTCGTGTGATCGCGTCCTTCCGAAGCGCACTGAATCCATATATTGATGTGCTGCTTGCAATCGGAGGTGAGCGACGAGTTGTATGAGCATGTCGACATGCAACTATCCGGCATCTTCTGCTCTCTGCAACACGGCTGGAACTCCTCCGACGATCGTAGGCCATCATCGGGACAGCAATACGACAAGTCCGTATTGAGGCCGGTGCAACGGAATCCATTGGGGCATGGACTAGTCGTATCGCAGGTCAGAACTCTTCCGTCTAAAATTTCGAATAATGTCAGTTTTTCGCTCATCCCCCCTCCCACCATGCATGTAAATCGGCTCGCCAATGGTGCACAATGGTGGCCGAGTCGTTGGCAGTGTGGTGAACAATTTCGCCGTCGACGGCAGACTCGTGCCCTTCACCGAGTGCGATTGAACGGTGATCACGTACTCGGTGTCCGCCTCCAAACCGTTCTCGGTGTGCGGCGATTTCGCGCCGACAATCTGCTTCACCGCCTCGCCGTGCTCGTTTTTCTTGAGGAATATCGTGTAATTCTCGACGAGATGCGAATTCGCCGCCGGCTCGTCCCAATGAACGGTGACACTGTGCGCGGTGGTGCCGACAATTGTCACATTCTCCGGGGCCGATGGATGCGATTCTGGAAGAAACGAGCAAAAACGAACATTGGGCGTTCTAATCAAACAGACGCCTACCGTATCCTTGCCGAATGCATTGATAGATCGCCTGCAGATCGAGATTAAGGCACAACACCGAATTGACGCCAAGCTCTTCCGTGCTTCCCGCGCAAATTTTGAGACAATCGCGATCAACACCCTTTCGCACGCAACAATCCGTGTGATTTCGTCCGTCGGCAATACACGGCGACACTTTTGGCCACTCGGTGCGGCAAGTTGTGGCAACAGTGATCGTCGAGAATGAGTTCGGATCCTCGACGACACTGCACATTTTTGAAGCGCAATACGAAGTGACATTGTTGGCCGCGCAGCATTCTAAAACAATTATTTGAAGAAATTAAAATCACTTAAAATTATTCGTACTTTGAGTATCCGGAATCGTCTCATTATTCGTAATCATGTGCACATTTGTCGAGGCGATGCTGCGGACTGAAGGCACACTGGTGCCGTACTCATTGCGAGCCGTCACGTAGACAATGTATTTGGAAGCGGATCGAAGGTCTTTCAGTGTTGCACAAGTCTCGGTCGTATTGATCTGAAAACAACTTTGGTTTGAATTGCCGCCTTGGGGTCTCGTATGGAAAAAATCGTAGCGACTCAAAGTCTCTATAAAAATGAGCGCAATTTTTAAATATTTTAAGTACTTGAACTATTCGCTTTAAAATGTCAATTGCCCGCGAAATTCAAATTTTCCAATTTCTAATCTCCCTTATCAGGCCATTTCAAGGCCGCCCGCGATACTCCCAATTTTCTTCTTCTTCTTCTTCAAAAAAAGGAACATACACTTTTGAAGGCGAATTCACGAATCGTCGTCGAATTGTTGGTATCATCTCTTGTCACAATCACCATCATCGATCGTTTCTCTCGAACCGACACCGAAATCGTGTCAGCGAGTCGCTTGAATCTCGTCGGTTTGTCGTCGTCTTTCACCACTTCCTCGACGCCGTCGTCGTCCTCCTGCTGGTATTCGTCTTCTTGAATGTCGCCAACGTCGGAATAATCGCCGGCCAACAACGGAAGGCCCCTGAGAGAAGGAAAAATTCATTTAGAAACCAAAAAGAAAAAAATGTCTTACATGTCGCCGCCGAGCAACGGGAAATTCGGGATCTCCTTATAGTAGACCGAATAATCGAGCACGGGAAACATTTTGTTGGAATCGAATGTGCGAGCTGGCTGCCAACACACCGACAACTTGTCATGCTCCACCGGATTGACTTCGATTTGAACCGGCGGATCCGGATAGGGCACTGAAATCTCAATCATCATTCAAAATTTCCCTTTTCAATCAAATATTTTATTATTAAAAGTGTGACCGCCTCGAAAAAAAAATATTGCGCTCCGGTTTAGTTCCGTATTTGCAATAATCGTTATTTCGCAGGCTTGTTATTTTTTTCAATTAAACACAATTTGTTTGTAGGCTCGTTTTTTTTGCGGCTGCAATAACTTTTTTCTCTCCATCGCGAAACAACAACAATCACAAATCGGAAAAAAATGAGCAAAAACTAAATGAATTTATTCATGCAGGTGAGCGGCGGACAGAAAAAAAAATGAGAAAAAAACCAAAGAGGATAGGATAACTGAGGGTCAGCGTGGAATTGATTCATTGCACTAGATCACCGCAAAAATTCAGAGTTCGATGGAGCGCAATTGCTCTAGTAGAAAAATTAGCGAATGAGTTGGCTATGAATCAATTCCGCAGAAATGTTAAGCGTTTCAAATATTAATACGCGATTATCCTATAAAAATCGCGTTATTAATATCTGAATCGCTTGGAGAATATATATTTACATATAGACAAATCACATAACATCGCATGCATTTCTTCTATCGGCCGACAATCGGCTTCTCAATCATGAAAGCGGAAAGGTGCACGTTGGGACTGGTGCGAGGCATGTCTTTACGATTACGATTTACTGGCAACATACGATAGGCTCGGTCGAGGCATGAGAAGATCTCCGGAAGATAGTAAAGGCATAAGCGATGCGATCGGCGGAGCATTTGGAAATTGCCGGAGCAAAAATCGTAGCAGAAGCTCGGCACCAATTGCGTTTTGCAGCAGTGCACATGACTTCTCGTATTGTTCTCCGTCGCGCATGACAAGAAATTCTTGTAGTCGTCGGTTTTGCAACTGGAATTATTTGAAAAATTGAATTTTTAAAGCGAGAAAATTATGCAGTGAAAATAATTCACAATTTCAGAAAAAAATGAACAACAAAAAATGATCGCTGACGTTTTTTTTTCATTAAAAAAATGAATATTATGGATTACTGTAAAACGCGCGGCGAGACCAGTGTTACATTTTAGGTATGCGTCTTCCGATTTTTGTAGAATAAAAAAATAAATTTTATTTTTCTTGGCGATTTCCATTGAAATTTGAATTTTCCCATTAGAAGCCAACAATTACCTCGTGGGATCGAAATGATATTGATCCATTTCGGATGGTTTGCACATTCCGCGACACAACGGCGAGATTCCCTTCTGTTGGCAGCATTCCGAATGATCATACGAGATATTCTCATGGAATCCGCCCTTCAATCCAGATTCTATAGAAAAAAAAAATCAATGAAATTGACTAAAGGGGAGGGGGGGGGATTTCGACACCTACCAAGAACTTCAACCTGGAACTCAAGAAGCTCAGACTCGTTGCCAAGCTGACATCGATACCTTCCAGATTCTTCAAAAGTCAGATTTCGCAGCACCAGCGTGAAATCTTCCTTTCGACATGAGCAACATTGATTATCGACACATGAGTAGCCAGCTTCACATGGTTTCGAGTCATCGCATTGACCTTTGCACCCTGAAATGAGAACAGATGGGGGTGCGATTCCCAAGTGACCCGCCAACCTTTCTCATAATCGACCTCAATCGAATGCTGCAATTTGAACGCCTTCTGAGATTGATTAACAAATTTGGCGCCGTCGGTGATTTGAACATCGTCTTTGTACCAAACGACTTGATTCGAGCACGTGTTGAGCACACATTGAATCTGTGTGGCGAATCCCTGAATGACGGTGAGTAGGCCCTCGTCGTCGGTCGTCAAATGCGGACCATCGGCGGCGAACGCGATCGCCGCTGTCAGCCATAAAATGGCCACGCGCCGCATTTGAGGGGGTGGTGATTTCTGCAATTTGACGAAATCATGGCCATTGTTTCCAGAAGAACAAAGCATATCAAAATGTTCAGAAGGAAAAGGAGGAATCATGATGAAATGCTGTTGGATGGTTGGGGAGCTGGAGAAGCTCGAGCAGGTGCCCTTATTGGCACACCTGCCATGGCGAAGAACTAGAGGGTAAAGTTGAATGGATATGGTTGAGATGAATTCGGGTGGGTGCGCAAAACGAGATGTCGATTGAGATGTATAGCGCTGGATAGGTAGATTGCGCAGACGCGAAACGAAAAAAAAACGCAAAGGGGTCGACTGACTGGTTTCGATATACGCAAATGATTGAACAGAGGTGTTGGCGAAAACAAAAACCCAAAATTTTTTCACATTCTTCCCAAAACTGCGCATTTTTTTCTCATTGATGAACAACAATTTCCAGTTTAGGTGCGGGTAATGGTGATATCAGAAGATACAAAAAAGGGGACAAGGACAAGTGGAGGTCAACGATTCATCAAAGCGCACTTTTTTTTTCTCGCCCAACAAGGAAAAAGCGAATAGAAGTTTGTTTTGGTAGATCAAAAACAATTGTTACTCGAAAACACGTGTTTCTTTTTTCCAGACAATTTTCACGAATTCTCCTAACTTGATTCGGTTTTCCACCGTAATCCCAATTTCAGCTGTGTGAAACGACATTTCGTCAACGGAATGTTTTTTTGGAAATTTAATTCTAGCCCATAAATCATCTGAAACTTGGCATTTCTGCTGCATTCGCATTTGGTCCATTTTTGAAATTGAAATAGTCGCGCAATGGGTACGGTAGTCAATGTGTGTGTTGTGCGTGTGAGCGGTGTTTGCAGACTAATCGGAAAATTTTTTTAATTTTCATTTTTCAATTGCAAAATTCAATATTTTAGGGCAATTTCGATGGAGGAAAATCAAACAAAAAATGTATTTCAATGAAGGAACAATCGTGTGAACAAGAAAACGACATTGGCCTTGAAATTGAATGAAGGAGAGAGGGGGATTTGGGTTGGTGAGCGGTGTTGTCGTCGTCGCCGCCGCCGCGCACGACCATCATCGTCATCGTTCGATTTTTGTCCGGCCCGGAATTGATTGGGCGGCACGCGCAGAACAGAAAGCGGTGAATGCGAACAAGACAAAAAAAAAGAATGGCGGTGAGGCGAGATCAAATATGATTGCGATCAAATCACGAGAAAAACAACATTTTCAGATTCTCGGAATTTCGCGCCAAACGAGTCGCCTTGGAAACTGCTTTCCGTTTTTTTTCCTCCGATTTATGTGATATATAAAAATGTAGTAGTTGGAAGAACAAATAGAGGGCGGCGCAGCCATGCGGAAAACAAGAAAATGACACTATCCAACAAAAAATAATCAGAAGGTGACTCAAATTTCACAAAGAAAAATCACCTTTTTTTGCTTAATTGCAGGTTTTCAAAGGATCTATCACATTTCTAGTGGCGACATTCGAATTTCGCGCCAAGACCCGAAGCATAATTGCAGGTTGGAATCTGGCCGTCAACATACAAGTAGAACTACTCGAAAAATGATAGAAAAGAAAAATAAATGCGTGTTTTCGATGCAAGATTAGGATTAGCTGAAAGTTTTTTCATGAAAATATTTTTCGCTTTTTCTCAAATATTAAAAAATTGTAGTGCGCGCAAGAGTATACATATATAAGCGAAAACTCAATTTCTAGATACTGAAATAATAAATTTTGTGCAAAAAATGAAAAGAATACAATTATCGGCGAATAACTATAATGAAATTACAGTAGGCGGAAGGCGAAAGCAAAATGGGGCGTGGCCGATGGCGAAAAAGAGCGTGAATTAATCAGCGATATTACTATGCGAGTTATAAATAAATAAATAAAGCAAAATATGTTTTTTTTTTGAGGTTTGGGGGCCTGGCTGAAGGCAACACAAGGAGAGCAGGAAGCTGCTCGCCAAAACAGGCATACGCTCTGCGTCTCTGCCACTTTCCGTATTTGGCGTGACACGGAGTGCTCGCGCGCTCGCAAGAGGATGAAGCATTGAATGAGGTGGAGAGAGCTCCACCCCGGTGAGCCAAACGTGGAAAAAACTGTCAACAACAAACAATCAACGCCCTCGTTCGGCTAACCATTATATTGAGGAAGCTCGCTTATTGCGAACATTTCCGGTCGAAAATTGAACATTTTGCGATTTCGCCCAGAGAATCGAGTTTGTAGAAAATCACCTGCGGACATTCTCCGCGGAATTTTGAATGATTTGCAGCCAACGGCAATACTCTATTAGCAGGTTCAAAAAAACAGAGTACTTCACATGAAATTCCTTGATTTTGCCACTCGAGTACTCTGTCGCTTTCGGATTCCACACGGAGAAGAATGGCAGGCATTTGAACTTGCATTTTTCTTTTTTGCAAAAACACTTTTGTCAAGTGTTTTCTGCAAATTTCTCAATGATTGTGTTCGTTTTTAGTAAATATTGTGGGAAACAAATTTTCTTGTGATGAAATTTGAGCCCATACATTGCACAAATTGGCTCAAATTTCCGAGAAGTTGCGACTTTTCATGCACTTTCACTAGCGTGCTACGGTACGCAAGTTGTGCAAACATCGTGCCGACGCAATGCACAATTCATTTATTCGCCGCATTTTCGCCATCGTTTTGTGTTTTAAAATTGGAAAACGAATTAAATCGTCGTCGTAATCCGTCAAAGCCAATGTTACAATCGCGTTCGAAACCAAAAAACCATTTTGTGCGCGTCATCGAGACGAGAAAACTCGTTTGACGCTGATGCCAAGGCCGCGTAGACATACGTTGCCAGTACATTGACTTGTAAATATATAGAATTCATTGCGATGCCAAAAAATTCATCATTGTTATTTGTTTAAATCGGCGATTGTTTATTATAAACCATTTTTCGTTTCAGCCAAAACGCTCTCCGCATGTAAATACGAATTCGAAAGGCGTCGTTTTCTCCAACCGAATGATTAATCAAAGAAGGCCGAGGTTTGCCGCAACACCCTTCAATACAATGGCGGCGCGCGGCGGATGCGTCATTCTATTGGTCTTTTTTGTCATATTCGGTTTAATCCAGAGAATTATTCAATGGAAATAATGAAACATAAAATTGCAGTTCTCATCTCGCAAACTTCAAATAAGGCAATCACCGCGAATCCAGTGGAAAGTCAAGTCGAGGAAATGCCCGAAGTTGTCCCAAAAAGGTATTTTTATCTTATTTTCATATTAAAAATTCCATTAATATTGCATACATTAAAAATGCACTTAAGCAAGTTCAAAACATTCATAAAATGTCGATCTTTCATTTTTTTTTAGCGAAAACTCACGTAAATCACGTCCTAAATGAATACTCGTAAACGATTTTCTTTCAATCTTCTCACTTTTTAAAATTTCCTTTTTCAATTACTCGCTCATCAAACAACAACAATACGGTACTATTCATAATTGGCAATTAGTATTCAATAAAATTTTATGATTTCTTATTCTTCGCAGAAGAAAAACCGGAATTCAGAGAATTCAGTGAAGACAACGCGATGGCCGAAATGATGGAGAAGATCAAAATGCTTGAGGATGAGATTGCGTCGCTTCGGAATCGAATTGACGAGAATGACCATTCCGAGCAGGTCATTGGTGCTCCGCTTCCAACAACGTATTTATTTGAATATTTTTTATTAATGAAATTATTCGAGAATTTTCAGAAAGACTTTTCCATCGGTTAGGTATCGAAATGAGGAAACGAGAAAGAGGATTCTGATCACCGGCGGCGCGGGATTCGTTGGCTCACATCTTGTAGATAAGCTTATGCTTGATGGGCACGAGGTATTCATCGAAATCGATTTGCGGACAATTTTTCAACTATTTTTTTTTTCAGGTAATTGCTCTCGATAATTACTTCACTGGCCGGAAGAAGAATATCGAGCATTGGATCGGTCACCCAAATTTTGAAATGGTCCATCATGATGTGGTGAACCCCTATTTTGTCGAAGGTATTCACGCGTTTCGCAAAAATCCGCCCCAACTAGATTTTCAGTTGATCAAATCTATCATTTGGCGTCACCGGCGTCCCCACCTCATTATATGTACAATCCAGTCAAGACCATCAAGACAAATACTCTTGGGACCATTAACATGCTAGGATTGGCCAAGTTCGTCGGAAGGCAAAATAAGTTTTTATGAATTCTTTGATTTCTAGAAGAGTCAAGGCTACAGTACTCCTCGCCTCGACATCAGAAGTCTATGGTGATCCGGATGTCCATCCGCAACCCGAAGTCTATTGGGGCCATGTGAACACGATTGGACCTCGAAGTTGCTATGACGAGGGCAAACGAGTCGCCGAGGCTCTTATGGTGGCTTATAACAAACAGGAGAATGTGCAGATCAGAATTGCGCGGATATTCAACACGTTCGGCCCACGAATGCATATGAATGATGGACGAGTGGTGTCGAATTTTATAATTCAAGCGTTGCAGGATAAATCGATAACGGTAACCACAAAAATTTCATCATCATCATCATCTGATTGCGTTTGTTTCAGATTTATGGGAACGGAACGCAGACGAGATCGTTTCAGTACGTCACAGATCTTGTCGATGGCCTCATCGCGCTTATGAATAGCAACTACTCGCTTCCGGTGAACATTGGCAATCCGGAAGAGCACACGATCGCCGAATTTGCAAGAATCATTCGCGACTTGGTGCCGGGATCGACTAGTCAAATCGTCAATATGCGATCGCAACAGGATGATCCGCAACAACGAAGGCCGGACATCACAAGAGCCGCGAATGAGATCGGATGGAAGCCAAAGGTACGGGGTGGTTCCACGGAATCGATGATCACATTGATTGGCTCGATTCCAGGTTCTGATGCATGATGGATTGATGAAGACTATTGATTACTTCCGGGCCGAGATTGAGAGGAACAAAAAGGGCGGCAAGGCGGTGCCGGAGGCGATTCCGATCGATCGTCTTGGCGGATTTGAAAGTCGCCGATAATTCAGGAATATCGTTTTGTGTAGTTTTTTTTAATTGAATTTTTAATTATCGATTCGATTCCACTACGGGAGAACTGCTTTCAGCACCAATAACCTTGAATATTTATGTATGTATGTATGTAATAGATCCGGTTACTTAATGATCTACGCGGTCTCTTTATACAACATTTGCATAATGTTTGATTTTAAAGCTTCAGGTGTCTTTTTTTTTTCTTCCCTCATCAACCCTTTTATGGCATTTGTTCGAGAATTGTGATACTTTGTACCCAATGAATTATTGATCGTTTGAAATTTGGTATTTGATTCGTTTTTTTTGGGGTGTTGTTTTGACAAATCAACTATCTTTTATGGAAATTTGGAAATTCTCATCTTTTTTTTAGCTATGGATAGCGATGATGGTGATGGAAGCTTCTATAAACCGATTCCGAGGTAATCATTTCGATCTGCGGACATTATTGAAGGTCCCCTCCCCCCCCCAAGTTTTTTGTTGCAAATGAAATGCAAATTTTTTTATATTAATCATCTACCATGCTCGTCAGACCCTTTTAAGCATTTGGACCATGAAAACCATGACGATGTCAATTCTTCTAGAAATCAAAAACCCGCCTAAAGAAAATTTAAACGACTTTTTTAAAGTGAATTTATTTTGCAACAATCTAGGATCGTGATTTAGAGGAGCATTCAAGTGCTTTCTACCGATATTATGAAATGTGGTCTCACCGCGAACTGGTCTCATCAAAAAAATTGTTTGTTTCCAGCGCTGTACCTTTAATCCGCCAATCGCAAACGGTAAAAGTTGAGCCAGTCGATGTTGCTGATGACGATGACGCGAAATCGGATGACTCGTTTGAAAATTTTCGAGGGGACCCAAGTAACATTCCAAGATCCATTCATGGTTTTAGACAAATGCTTAAAATTTCAGTTGCGCCGAGTCAGCAGCAAATTGCGAAACCGACGATTCCCGACACGCAAATGAGTAAAATTGGCTTGAAAACAAAATTTTTTCAATTATTTTTTTTTCAGACACCGTCATCTCACAACAGTCGCGATGCTCACAAATTGAGGTAGACTTTTGATATTATTGTGGACAAATAATTTTTCTTAAAATTTTAAGAACTCGAAACCGAACGGCTTTAATTCAACCCAGGCTTTAAAAGGTAATCGGGGGGTTTTTTGTTGATGGAATTATCCATTCTTTGTGTATTAAAAATAATTTCAGAACCTTCATCGTATTTTCGACAAACTCAGGTAGAGATGCTCGCAAAATGACCATATTGAACTTCTTTTTTTCTAGGCAATTCGATCTTCTCATTCTTCTCATACTCAGGCTTATCATGGTATTCAGTTTTAGAGAATTTCAAAAAAATTGATCTTTGTTTTAGCTAATACTGCTAGGCCACCTCTAGCTTCTTCACAGGTAGGCACTTTGCTAATATCTTTTTTTTTTATTTAGAAATTTTCATTTCTAGATGTCTTCGATCGCTGCGAGACCCGTGGAGCCAAAAATTAGCCACAGTAACGATGGATGCTTGTTTCGATCGTGATCACAATTTTCAGCCGCGAGACCGTCGCCTATTAATAATGCCACACTGAACAGCTCGTTTTCACGTCATGAAAGTGACAACTCATTTTTCCGGTTGGGAGCCCAAAAAGCTCCGATGAGAACGCCGCCGAACGCTTCACAGCGGCCATCGACGCCTAGCGGCGAGACGTTGATGCTTCGAAGTCAACTGGAGAAGGAGAAGAAGGAGAAGGCGAAAATGACCGCCGAATGGCAGAAATCGGTAAGAGAAATATGCGAAAAATTTTTTTTGATGTCTAATTCAACAAATGTTAAAGAGAAATGCAAGAAAAAGTACAAAAATTATTTTTTTTTTTTCAAATTTTGAAACAATGAAAATCACAGAATAAATTCAATTTCTGAAAATGTGCTTAGCCGCATGAAATTTCAGCTCCGCGAGCTTCATGAGAAGCATCAAGCTGAAATGGCGGCCAAAGAGGATGAATATAAGAAGCTGATGACGCAGAATGAGATGCTGGTATTGAACGATATGAAGCTTACCAAATTCAACCACTATTCAGAAGACGATGGCTTCTTGTCGGAAGTATGACAATGAAGTGGCAGCGAACTCGTCGACTAAGGAGACTCCACCTCACGGGGTCCAGATTAAAAAGGTCCCGGTTAGGGTAGGCGAGTTTTACTGGCCCAATTACAGCGGTCTTTTTTCTTCAGATAGGTGGTCCGTTATTCAAGCCGGCGACTTCTACACCAAAGTCAAGTAATTGGTTTTTCATGAATTTTGGGATGTGAATCAATCGCTTCAGAAGCCGTCGTGGGAACGCCGCGACGAGATTCGCGACCGAGCGTCTTGCAATTGTCGGCGTTTCGCCACGAGAATCGCCTACGGCTTCCTGTCAGAGAATGCAAGAATGGCGAAGAGCTGATGGAAGAGGATGGTGATGTAAATGATGAAACATTCCCGTTGGAGACCAGCTTCATTCCGACGATGACGTCGACGCCGAGAGCAAACGCGCCGATCAGATCGTTCTCGAGTAATCAGTGAAATTCGCGCGCGTGTTCACCATTTCTCGATTTGTAGAACTTCGACGTGGTCTTGACGCGAATGGCGAGGATGTTGAGCGAGGAGCGCCGTTGGCGAAACGGCCGGCAATTCTTATTGACGAAAGGCCCAGCAAGAAGGAGGAAGAGCCTCGGATGGAGCGCAAGAAGTTTGGAAAAGTCGAACTCAAAAATCGACTCGATTCAATTAAATTTGTCAAAGTTCGCAAGAAAGTCAGTCCCGAAAGTTGTCCTCTTTAATCCTAATCATTTTTTGAAAATTTAGGAGCGTGACGAGCCGCCACCCGACGACTGCTCATTCATTGAGGGCTGCTCGAGCTGGGTGGAGCAGCACCTCAGCGTTCAACTCGAGAATGTCCAGTTGAAGAAGCGACGGCAGGCGTTGTCGGCGATCACGCGAACCAAACTGAAAGAGTTGATCGTGAAATCGGAGCGCGTCGACGATTCGTCGAAATTGTGCCGAAAGTGTGGTCTCGCGACGATTGTCGCAAATGGTGAAAAATCGAAGAAGGAGTGGATGCTGAAGGAGGAGGATCGAATACGACGAGCTCGAAAAGAAGCTGAATCACAATTGATTCTTACGGTTGGATTTGTGTAGGCGGGGAATTGCGAATTTTCTGATTTATAGTACACATCAGCGTTGAACAATGTGAATCGGAAGGGGTTTGAAAGTTTGGAAGCTAGCGAGAAGCAAATCAAAGAAATGGAATTGGAGTTTAAGAAAAAGTGTGAAGAAATTGAAATGAAAAATTTGGAATGTTTAAGAAAAGAAGTGATAAGTGATTGGAGTAGGCGTATTTTGTTTTCGGAAATTTCGATTCTCGATTGATTCTAGAGCGCTCATATTTGGATGCTTTGGAGGAATTTGGCGAGCTCAATGCGAATTTATACGAGCTGCCGAAAAATTCGAAATATGGTGAAGCTTCATCGCGCGCTCTCACATCAACAATTCTTCTAGATGACTGTATTTGGACGTCGGATTCGGATGATGACGATCAACCGCCGAACAATGACTACGACTACGGTGTGCTTTGCAAATTGTGCGCGAATCGGCAAAAGTTTGAGCGACGAATTGCGAAGCGCGAAAACGTGCGAATGCGATTGAGAATTGAATGTTTTGATGAGTTTGGGAAAGAGCAGCGCGAAAAATTAAGGTAGAACTCGTGAAACGGCGAGAACTGGCTGAACACATCGATTATAGGAATATGTCAATATTGACAAAGAGCAAAATCGAAGAAGCCGATGATGAGCTGAAAATGCAAGTGCGCGAATTGATGGGCGATGATGATTCGGATGAGAATGATGTTGATTCGTTTTAGGACCCCCACCCTAATCCCAAATGTACCTTCTCATTTTTGTTTCCTTTTGATAAATTGTTATTATTCTTCGGCTTGTACGATAAATTGAAATTATTCCTCTTGAGCATTGAACAACTTTTTTGGGGGGAATTTCCAACATTCGCGAAACATTTACCGATTGATATCGTATAATACATGCGTTATCGCGAGTGACACGTGCATTCCACCTTGTCGCCGTATAAAACCAAAGTCGAAATTGTTTCTCTCGTCAAAAATGCTGCACGCTTCTGTATTTCTTTTGTTGTTCGCGCGAATCGCGGCGGGACCCATTTCTGGCGGGTTTGTCGACGAGGCGGTCAGGTAAATCAAGAAGTCTCGATTCTCGATGGAGGTCTGTTCTAGAGTTGACTGCTTCCCCGAACCTGGAGCAACTCAAGATGCATGTACATCGAGAGGTTGTATTTGGGATGAGGCATCGGTAAAAGATAATAGTTTTGCAGAAAAAAGTCGCAGAGTAGAAAAATGAGTTGAAAAATAGTAGCATAAATCGTAATACATATGTTACAATCGTTTTAAGACCAATAATTCGAAATGAAATGCGCCTTTAACCTACTGTAACATTTTTTCATTGCATTTTTTTTGTAATTGAACATTTCGTGTTTTCTGCTAATTTCGTTACTATAGAGTAAAATTCTAATTCCCACTTTTTTGGTCTTTGAACCAGAAGGTTCAAATAGGGAATTATGTGCCTTAATAAAACTAATGATCACTTATCAGCAAAAAAATGTGGAGATGCAAGTTGTCATCGATTATTTATTTCTTCATGAATCTATTTATGCAATAAAATTGTAAAAATTAACAAATTTTTCCAAAGTTGTAAAAAATTGTGAATTTAATAATTTTTAAAAACATTTTTTTGAAAATAGAAAGAAATTTCATTTCATGAATTAGTCCATTGTAATAAATATTTAACATCGGATTTTAAAAACAGTAACATTTAAATGTGACTTTGAAACATGATTTTTAATATTTCAGTCAAAAGCCCCCGCCAAAACGCCATGGTGTTACTATCCAACTGAAAGCGGATACACAATTCAAACAAGAAATGAGCGTGGAATTGTATTAAAGTCGAAAACCCGTAAACAGTTTCACATCAAATTATTCGATGTTGATCCTTTAAACTTGCAGCAAATCCATACGGGACCAACATCTCACCGCTAGACGTTCGATACCGCAAGAACGGTGCCACTCTGCTCGTCACTATTGGAAATGACGATCGCTATGTGCCGCCGGTGAATCTACCGCAAGCCGCTTCCACTTCTTCCGAATCATTGAACTTTGATTTCGGCACAATCGGCACCAGCGATATCTTCTATTTTACCGTGAAGCGGGCCAGCACTGGAGTTTCGCTGTGGGACACAAGCATCGGTAAAAATGATGAATGTTCCAAATGAGGCCATTTTGTTTTTAGGAGGAATGCAGTTCGCTGACAAATTCATTCAAATCGCCACCTACTTGCCGTCGAAGAATGTCTACGGATTCGGAGATCACGTCCATAAAAGGATGAAGGTATGATCGAATTGCAGGCATCATTTTATGTATTCGGTGAGTACACCACACGAGTCAAAACACTTTCAAATATTTATATAAAGCAGAAAGTTAAATAAATACGGAAATCGCCGCGTTGGGCGCGCGTGTGTGCATATGCAACATATATTTGTTTACAACTTTTGGCGTTGCACCCATGAGTTGATTGAGGACTTGATGCTCTCCGATCCTTCCTGATCTTGATTCTCCTCGTCGTCATCTTTGGCTTGCTTGCGCGCTTTCACCGGCAGGGCGACAGCGGCGGCCGGCCAGTTGGCGGCGATCTGGAAACATGGATTTTTCGAATTGCTGAGATCAAATGCGACGCCACCTTGGAAACATCTGGCCAGTTGGCTGGAACTGGTGGAACGTAATTGTAGAATGGGGTGGCTGGCCGCCAGGCGGCACCGTACGTCGACCAAACTGGACAGCAGAAGTATGGTCCGATGTCGACCGAGTTGGTGGCGTAGCAATAGGATTGCGGTGGGCATTGTGGCCATGGCCGCTTTGGATCACACTCGACAGGAAGGGACGGTCCGCCGGGGCACTGTCCGACAGGAGCGACCACGGCGGGGGCGACGGGGACGGCCGGCGCGACATACTGGCGATGCTTCTTGGTGGCAGAAGAAGCTGACGAACCTTCCGGTGCGGAAAGCGCCAATGTCACAAGGCACGATGTAGCGAGGATCTTGGAGAACATTTCGGCACCTGTAAGCGATTTTTTTTGCGAATGTCAAAGAAAAGAAATGAGAAGATGGCGCCGAATGAATGATTTGCAACAATTTTGCTTAAATATGCGCCGCCAACTCGACTCCGCCCAACGCGCAAGCATTTCGAAACTTTTTTGCCGACGCCCGCGAGCATTTCCGGAAACTGTGTTGCGGGGTGCGAAAACCCGCGCGCGCGGCGCGCGCATACCTGTAGTTTTTGACGGGTGCCTGATGCCGGCGAAGCCGCCTGCAAAAAAAAATAGTTTGCTGACCATCGGTTGGACGGCTGCTCGGCAAACACATTGCGCGAGCACGCAAGTTGGACGACTCGAGGAGGAGATGGAGATGCCGGCCAAAAAAAAAAACGATGTGGCCAACAGGCGCCTATTGTGCCTGAAACTCGCCAGCACAATGGAGCTGGTCGCGACGAGTTGAGCCGCATGTGTGTGCTTTTGGGTGTCTATCGGTGTGAAGAAGCAACCAATCGAGGGGGGGGGATCTTGACGATTTGTTTCTTTGCAACTTTTCAGCACAACATGGACCGCTACACGCGTTGGCCGATGTTTGCCAGAGACATTGGACCGGATTCTCAATCTGATCTCTCCACTCAGAATCTCTACGGAGTCCATCCATTCTATATGGGTTTGACTTCTAGCGCATTCGTGACTTCTATGATATCTTCCTTGTAGTGATTGAGGGCGATGGAAAAGCGCACGGTGTGTTGATTTTCAACAGCAACGCGCAAGAGGTCGAAACCGCACCGGGACCACATCTCGTCTATCGTACCATTGGCGGCCGATTGGACCTCGCTTTCTTCCCGGGACCCACTCCTGAAGACGTTGTCCATCAATATTTGCTGCACATCGGCCAGCCGTTTCTTCCAGCGTATTGGGCTCTTGGCTATCAGCTGTGCCGTTGGGGATACAAGAGTCTCGACAATATGAAGGCGGTGATCGCTCGGAATCAAGCGTTGGGCATTCCGCTTGACGTGCCCTACGCGGATATCGATTATATGAGAGGAGATGAAGATTTCACCGAAGGCGACAATTGGAAAGGATTTCCGGCGTACGCTGTTGAGCTCCACAAACAAGGCCTTCATCTCATTGTGATCTTCGATCCCGCCATTGAAGTCGACTATGACGCATTCTCAAGAGCGTTGGCAATGGTAAGAAAGCGCATTCGAAACACCAAAACATTGTGTCAATTCAGAACGCGTCGTTCATTGAATGGGCGAAGGACGAGCAAATCCCAAGGAACATTCAGGATAAGTACCCAATGGCGAAGAACACGCGGGCGATGTTGGGCAATGTGTGGCCGGCGCGGAACACGGCGTTCCCGGACTTCCTTGACACCAAGAATAATACGAATGACTGGTGGGCTGTGGAATTTGCCGAGTTTCACAAAAAAGTATAGGCTGTTTTTGAAAAAAAAAACGCGGATCTCAATGTCGTCAGACGCGTTGCGGTTCGCGCACGGTCGGTCCCAAAAACGTATTTCTGAACATATTGATCTCGATTTTCAAAATGATTCCAGTCCCATTGTAAACTATTTAAACTAGAAAAATTAAGAAAGTTTTAAAAACGTGACCGCAGACGAGCCGCAACGCATAAGGTCTTGCAACGACCAATTCTGTGAGTCTCTTCTTTTTTTAAAGTGACTATGTTTTAATCAGAAGTAAAACATATTCATAAGCTGAGTTGCAGCTTGCATTCGACGGAATGTGGATTGATATGAACGAGCCGTCGAATTTCGACACGACCACCTATGACAGCGTGAGCAGTCATCTCGCCACCGACAAGCTCTCGTGTCCAATCTCAGGGCCGGATTCGAAATTGGACAAGCCGCCATATGAGACGGAAGCGGTTTTCTTTCACCAAGGCGAGCATCTTTGCTCAAAGACGTTGTGTATGCTTGGCAAAACCGCGAGACGAACGCACAACTTCTACGACACCAAGAATCTTTATGGATGGAGTGAGGCGAGAGCGACATATCTTGCGTTGCCGCGTGTCACCGGCAAACGCGGCGCTGTCATCTCTCGAAGCACATTCCCGTCGTCGGGAAGATATGGCGGTCATTGGCTCGGCGACAACACGGCGAGATGGGCGGATCTGCAGACGTCGGTGATCGGCGTCATGGAGTTCAACATGTTCGGAATACCATACGTCGGCTCCGACATTTGCGGATTCAACGGCATCACCAGCGAGGAGCTCTGCTTGCGTTGGCATCAATTCGGCGCGTTTTCGCCGTTCTCGCGAAACCACAACAGCATCGAGATGCCCGCTCAGGATCCGGCGGTTTGGCCATCGGTGGCGTTAGCGGCGAAAATTGCGCTCAACTTCCGATACAACTATCTTCCATATTTGTACAGTCTTCATTACAACGCGGCGAGATACGGCCACACCGTCGTCCGTCCATTGTTCTTCGAGTTTCCCAAAGATCAAGAGACATTGGAGATTGATGAGCAATTCCTTTGGGGTTCGGCGCTCATGATCGCTCCAGCACTTCACAAAGGCCAATCAAAAGTGCACGCCTACTTCCCGTCGGACACCTGGTACTCCCTACAGCCGGAGCAGTATTCGATGTCGATCAGCGCTGGTTTCAATGATGTTGATGCTCCGCTATCATCGTTGACGCCGGTGTTCGTCAGAGGCGGCTTCGTTCTTCCGAGACAAGCTCCGAACACAACCACGACTGCTTCAAGGTTGAATCCGTTTGAAGTGCTTATCACAGTGAAACCAAACACAATCTCATCTGTAAGAGGTGTTCACATGGAGTTTCGATGAATTCATTAGTTTAGGGCGAATTGTATTTCGACGCTGGCGACGATCTCCTACCCAACAATGACATTGAGAAGCACAATCGGCTTCACTGGCAATTCTCGTTCAGCTATTCTGTTGCTGGCGCTGTGTTCAGCGGAAATTGCGAAGGATGCTCAGCGGTACGTCAATAGACCCATATTTAATCTGATTAATCGGATGTTCAGGCTGTCAAGCCTCCAACCTTGGACACTATCGAAATATTTGGCTACCGGCATAGTCCGAAGTTCAGCAGCTTAACGCTGGATGGAAAATCGGTGACGGCGTCTGGTAATTACAATCAAGACACCGGCAGAGTTCTGATATCTGCGAAAAATCTCATTAATCTCACAGCACTCAAGAAGAAGTTCACGTTGAGTTTCCAGAATCAATAATTATATTTATTATTTGTTATTATTGATATTATGATTATTAAAAAAGAAATCATCGCAAGAATTTTCTCATCAACTTGTTTCGTTTGGTTCATTCTTGACGACGCCATCCATGACCTCGTCTTTCTTGACATCGTCTTCGGTGACTTCTTGTTCCTTGACGTCGTCCTTCTTGGCTTCATCTTCCTTGACATCATCCTTCCCAACCTCGTCCTTTTCATCGTCTTCCCTAACCTCGTCCTTCTTGACATCGTCTTCGGTGACTTCCTGTTCTTTGACGTCGTCCTTCTTCACATCATCTTCCTTGACATCATCCTTCCTGACCTCGTCCTTCTTGGCATCGTCTTCCCTAACCTCGTTCTTCTTGACATCGTCTTTCGTGTCCTCGTCTTTCTTGACATCGCCTTCAGTGACTTCTTGTTCCTTGACCTCGTCCTTCTTGACATCGTCTTCCTTGGTCACCGCGTCTTCCTTGACGTCCTTCTTCTTGGCGTCTTCTTTGGCTTCCATGGTGTTGTCGTTATTATTCATTTCTCCATTATCAGACTCTTCAAGATTATTCGGCGGCGCCGCACAATACTTGAGCGGAATCACGAAGACAGTAATGTCGTCGTGCGACGCCATTCCGCCGGATGCCATCACCCACTTATGGGTATTCTTCGCATGCGGCGTGCCTCTTGCAGCAATGACGAGCTCTTGAGCCGCCAATGTGTACCTAAATTCACGATGATTCGAGCAACCACATTTATTGAAACCTATTTGGATCCGAGAAATCCGAGACGCCCAGCGAGCTTCTCACAATCAAGCTCGCGTCCTCATTCGTCATCACATCCCAGAAGCCATCGGAAGCGAGAATGATCACGTCGCGATAATTGATCGAGTCGAGCTCCCGCAAATTGAATACGCTGATCTCTGGCACCGCCGAGAGGAACGGCTTGATCGGCAGCTTATCGACGGCGGTCTTCAGCGTCTGATCGCCCAACCCTCTTGTGACGCCAATCGTGCTCAATAGACGCTTCTTGTGAGTGGCGCCGGTGATCATCGGTGTCCTGAGATCCAACTCGTCAACTCGTTTCGTTGACCAGCCATCCATGTACCAATCCCTGAAGCCCTAGCTTATTGCAATCTTAAAAACGAAAAGAACGAAGCGAGACCTGTACAACACCCGGGTGTTCAAATCCTTTCGAACGAGTCGTCGAGAATATTCGAGACGCGTGAACGAGTTGCCAAGAAGCTCCGGTTTGCGGAAGGCGATCTCCTGAAGTCGCTTGCGTTCGGTGGCCGGTGTGAGATCGCGCGATAGTTGGCGCGTCATGAGCGATGAAACGAGAAGCGCTCGGCAGTCTCCGGCATTCGCTGCAAAAATTGCGATTAGTGGACATTTCGCGTTTTTTCCGTCATTCCTACCAACGTAAATCTTGCCGAGGAACACTAGAACGACAATCGCTGCGCAACCTCCATGAAGCTTCCAAACGCCTTTATCGAATTTAATGCAATCATCCATGTCGAGAAACGCGGTCTCCAATGCGCCTTTAACCAGCTCCTCGCTTTCGATTCGCACTTTATCGAAGCAAGTCTGCAACTCCAGCATGATTCATTTGGCTCAATTTTGAGGAAACCGAGCTCAAACTGTATGATGATTCGGAACGCCGCTTGGTGAGCTCGTGCCGTTCAAATCTGTCGAGCGTCAAAATATGGTCGAGCGCGTCGACTAATCTTGACTGAAATTTGAATTGTGTGATTCATTGTTTGGTTTTTGGAATGAAATTTGACTTTGATGTGTTCATGAAGCGATTTGCTTGCCAAAATCGCGGCGGCAGTTCCCGCATGTCCGTCGAAAATGCCGAAATAGGCGGCCTCAACTCGCGGGCCGAAATCGACGTCCTAACAAAATATCAGATGAATTACATCGTAATTTTCATATTTCCTACAACTTCAACGACTCTGGGTGTTTTCGAGAGAATCGGAAAATCGTCCTCTTCCATTTGCTTCTTCAGAACCGCTTTCGCCGTCTCCGGCGACAACGGCACCGCCGTCGTCAACAGCAACATTTTCGCGGTCGCTTGATCCTCGTTCAGTAGCGTTTTACCTAGACGAATTTGTTTTTTTCTTTTTGAAAATGCTTTTTTATTTTCGTGTCGAGAACCCGAATTAATCGCTTCCGCGTATCCAGCGAAGAGCGGCATTCTCGCGGGAAACTTTGGACAAATGACGGGACGCACTAAATGATCGGCGGACACGACAATGTCGTCGGTGCAGAAATACAAAAACTCCGGACGAAAATAGGGATAATCGTGTTTTTCGATGGTTTCTGCAATTTGTTCTCAGATGAGTTGGGCGGCAATTCGCACGGCAATATTCCTACGCGGACGCAATTTTCCTTGGAATTCGAGTTCACTCACGTCGACGATGGGCTCGACGTTTTGCGCTGGCTCGGATTGTGTCGATGTGCGACCGACGACGTTGGCCATTATTCGCGCGGCCGTCTCCATTCGCGAACACTGAAAAACGGGCGTGTGATGGTGTTGCGGAAAATATGCAAAAATGGAAGGTGGATTGATTCGACTAGCGGCATTTGCAGCCGCATATTTCCTCGAAATGAGTGCGATTTAATTATACGCTATACAAATCTGAAAAATGTTAACCCCCCCCCCGCCCGCACCAAGAGCCAATAGTCTAATTCCCTTGCACGGCTCCATCGTTAGCTTATATCGATTCCCCTGCAGCTACTTTTCGACGCGCATTTTTCTCACGCACTCGCGTAAATCAACAACGAGAGTCGCACACATGACCTTGTGTTACCGTAGTCCGCCCTCTGCCGCAAGACTCCATTCCTTGCTATTTTTGCTTTTCTTTTTCCCGGCCTAATAGGTTTTTGAAAATTTTACGTTGATTTGCAGTAGTTTTTTTGAATTTTTATTTATTTCAGTAATTTCCTATGTATTTCCACTAATTTATTTGTTAATTTTATTAAAAACTTTCGTTTAAAACAAGGAATGATTTTTTTTCTTCTCGTTGTCGTATAAAAACCTATTCTGTTATATTATTTTCGCTGAAGCAGTATATAATTAGTTAAATTACGTTTTAGACATTGAAAATTCATAATTTTATGATTACTTCTGTTCTCGTTTTGCCCAGTTCGTCTATTTTCTTTAAAATTTTCTAACATCATTTTTAATTAGCGGTTCTTCAGGTAAAATGGCGAACCGGGTCACTTACAGACGCCGTCTCTCGTACAACACTAAGTCTAACAAGAAGCGCATCGTCAAGACCCCAGGAGGTCGTCTTGTTGTTCAGTACATCAAGAAGCGCGGACAGATCCCAGTCTGCAAAGACACCGGAGTTAAGCTCCACGGAGTATGTTTCTTTTACCACTATTATTCAAAAGCGACGTACTTAGTTGTCGAAAAATAATTTTTTTTTGAACGAACCGAAATTTTTCAAGCATTTACGATACTTCGTAAATTAATGATTTGGTCACTTAAAAAATTAATAAATTTATACTTCCGAACTTCTGTTTCTGGTTGAACGCTGCATTATTTTTAGTAAGATTTTAAAATAGAATACCGTTTTATATTGCTTCGTTTACATTTATTTAATTTTCAGCTTACGCCCGCCCGTCCACGTGCTCTTACCCTTTTGAAAAAGAACCAGAGAACTGTCAGCCGTGCTTATGGAGGTTGCTTGTCGCCAAATGCTGTGAAGGAAAGAATCACCCGCGCTTTCCTCGTTGAAGAGCAGAATATTGTGAACAAGGTCATCAAGCACCAAAAGGACTAAGATGTATCTGATTGTTGGTTATTTTACATAAAAAATTGTTATGAAATCATTTATCAGATATAAAACAGAACAGAATAATTAGTCAGTAGTTATAATATAAATCACGAAGAGTCACTATTAGGAGAATCGTAGTCAGAGATTTCTTCACTCATGACGCTTGAAGGCTTAGGGGAAACTTTAGATTTCTGAATTGAAGATTCAATTTTTTCAATCAATTTTTGTCTAATGCTTACTGAAAGAATATCCTTAACAACTTTGTTCATTTGATGCGGTGCAATAATTGGATAATAGCGGTGCTCTAATCTATCAAAAGGTGCCAATACTTCCTCGAGTATCAAAAACCATTTTTCTTGCTTATCTAAATCTTCAAAATCTAGTTCACGGGAGCAGCATCCATTCTAAATCGAAATTTCGTTAATTTCTAGAAAATGAAAAAAAAAACTTACTTGGGTAATATATAGGCAAAACGGTATTTCAACAGTAGTATTCCAATCAGCGCGCAATCGGAATTTGCACGCCAATCTCATCGTGGCCTGGGAGCCAGCTTGTAAAATCAAACATGGAAACCGGTGTAAATTATTTTTTCTGAAAATTGAATTTTTCTGGTTATACAGGGAAACGCATTTACAAAATTAGGAAATCGAGACGTTCAAAAATTCGTTTGCAATTTTCGATAAGCCTTATATTGTGATAAGCGGTTGGCGAAAATATGAAGACCGGTCGCTCAACGGGACAATTGAGCAATCCCTCAGTGGAAAGGAACGGAGCAACACGCGGATAATCGTCGTCAGCGCTGAATCCGAAATATTCAAGGCAATCAACATGCGCTGATCATCTCACCTCATTGTATCATTCTCGTGACCGCAGCACATAGATTTATAAAATCGCTAACTGATCATTCGCATGAGGTGTTCGCGATAATTGGCGTGTTCGCCAAGTTGACAATTTTATTATCAAAATTTTCAGCTCGGCATCCATTTCAAACTAAAGAGCACTTCAATTAATTTGACGTTAATTAGTTGGCAAGATTGAAATTTATTAAAGAATTATTGAAAAAAAAACTATTTGGCACACACACAAGAGATAGCACCTATATCACAGACATGGCAATAATGATATGCAATTATGGATATAATTAAGTAGTTAATTACGAATTGGCAGGTTTCAGATCAAGCGGATTGTTCCATTCAGCGAATATGTCCTTTTTCGGCGGTCTATTGGGGGGCAGTTGGCGGGGAAGCAGCCGAAGCGGCTCATGATCCTCCAAATCTTCACATTCGCAAATTTTTCGATTCGAATTCACGCATTCAATGTGCATCAAATGACCACATCTGCAAAAAACAAATGGTCCTTCAAATCGGAACGTTGTGTGTGTGTGTGTGTGTGTGTGTGTGTGTGAAAGCACCTAAACGCATATACAGATTTGTTGAATGGTCCCGAGCACGTGGCACACTGATGGTCGACGATGAGCTCACCTCTGAGCCCAATTTGAGATTCCAAGATTCGATTGTATTCGGAGGATTCGGAATTCTAGAACATCGCATTCATAGAGGAAAAAAACCAGAAGCTAAGGTCTCACCACGACATTCAATAAATTCGCTAGAAGGGTGTTTTCGTAGTTGCAAGAGGTGAAGATAAAGTGCAACAGCTCTTGATGCTCACTGGAACAAAACGAAAAACGTATGCGGGGTCTCGACACGAACTGAACTCACCTGTGCGCGGAGTCGGCGAACGACGGACACTCCAACAGCGACTCGAGCAATTGCGCGGCGTGCTCGGTGCCGCTCTCGATGATTCGCATCGTCAGCGAGTGGAGGCGCGCTTTGATGTTCGGAAGCGTGCTCGCTTCCGATTGGGCGGCAATGAATCGAAACACACGCAAAAGCCATTCGTTGGCGATTTTCGAGTGTCGCGAGCAGAACGCGAGGAGCTCGTCGAGCCAAAAAACTGCAAAACGACAAGTTTGAAAAATCAAAAAATTTCCTTTTTTTGTTGATTTTTTTCCCAATGTTTCAAATTTGAATTTCGCCGGCTGTCAGAAAAAATTTAAAATTCTTTTTAAAAAATTATGCTTTTTGAAGTTATGATATCTCGAAAACTCGCGCCAAGTTCATTTTCCATGCGAGACCCAATGAAAAAAAGAAATAATAGCTTATTAATTTTTGGCTAACCGATTTGCGCGTCGTCGAATCCCGCAAACTTGACAAGTTGCTCGAAGAGCACCTCAAATGCTCGCTGCGTGTGCTGTCTGGCTTCCAGTAAGCACACCACCGTTCGAACGCATTCGCCGTTGGCGACCGCCTGGTTCAAACAGAAATCGTTGCGAGACCCGGTCGGCAGCCAAAACGCCAACAAATCCTTAATCAACAATTTGATTTTACAATTCGAAAATAAGAGGGAAACAAAATGTACCATCAAATGCTCGTCAATATTCGCAATACGGATCCATTTCTTGCAAATCCCTTCGAACACAATTCCGAATAACTTCTCATCCAATTCCTCGTCGGAGCAAATGAACATCTGCTTCTGCTCTCGCCTAAACAACACCTTCAATGATCGATTGAGGACTAACGAATCGAACCTGATCAGCATAATCGCGTTGATAACGTCGAAATTCGACATTCGATGCGAATCGCCCGCAATTTTCTTCATGTAGTCGGCAAAATTGTCAATGATGAGTCTCGCACTTTTTCGCGCATCGATTCTGATGAGTGTCTAACAAGAGAAAAAAAAATAGTAACGAGATTTTGGCAAAAAAAATTGGTCAAAAATTTCTTACCGGCAAAATTTTGCGAACATATTCATTGAATCGTTTCGCCTCCTCCGAATCCATATCGCACTTCTCGAGAATCTGCGTGATCGATGCAAAAACCTCGCTAGACTTCAATTGATTCGATAATATATAGCATTCGATCAGCTCGACGAATTTGCGCTCGCCAAGATAGATTAATGTGCAAATCGACGCTCTAAACAAATGTTGTTTATCGAGAGAAAAACAAAAACAAAATTTAAAGGCGCATCGCCTCAATTTTCGAGCGGGGTCTCGAGACGAAGCAAAAATACCTCATCGGCGAATGTGCCGCGCGCAATATCAAATTTCGATCCAAATTCGTCACCGCTCGAAGCGCGCTGAGAATCGACGATTCTGTGGACACGTGTTGCCACGTGGCAATTCGCAATAGCGAAATTATCGCCTAAAAAAATTGTTTCTCAACTACCGTGTTCTCGCAAAATAATAATAATAATTACGTCGTGCACCAATTCGACCGGCGGCACGATGAGCGATCGCTCAGTGAGCTGCACGACGAGCCGAAGGAAGTGCGACAGCGGCGATTCTTTGCGCATCGCGACACACACCAGACCGATCTGCAAACGATGACGCCATGAATGAATCATGCTGGAGTTTTGCCTACCGTATCAGTGATGCGCTGCAATCGGCCATCGGTCTGAAACAGCGTCTCGTCGGCGCATGTGGTGATCAATTGCACAAAAGACTCGGCGTCAAAGTCCAACAGAAGCCGCAGATTCGGATAGCTCTCCTCGGAACCGCTTCCATCCTTCCCCTTCAGCGAGCATATACATCGATAAACCTAGAAGCGTTCAAGAATTAGAATCGTCCCGTCGGCTTCCGCATACCTCCAAAGGAACATGAGGATCATTAATTGTCCCATAGGGATAGCCGCGTCCAGCCAAACAGCATTGAAGGTAGACGAGGAGGCGATTGCCGGCGCCAACTTGATTATCGGTGAGCACCTCGTGCGAGGCGAACTCACGAATCGCGTTGAGCATCTCTTCGAGCGGCGAGATGTAGTCGTTCAACGCGTTGTTCATCACATAGATGATACCATCATAGAGGCCGTTTTGGCGGCATATCGACATCACCTGCAAAATCGGATTCGTTGACGGCGAGAGGTCTCGACGATGTCATCATTATACACTGTGCAAATCAATCGAGTGAATCGGGAATCGGACAACGGCGGCTTGAAATTGCGAAAAGTGTCCCTCCGAGGCTGAAATTTGTGAAGTCCTCTAGGAGCACACGAGTTTTCGTTTGAATTCCGGCCTTGGGTCTTGTACGGAAAAATTTAATTCGGATTGGCATTTTCTAGACAAACGAGCAGGAGATCCCAACGCGCGAAATTCAAATTTTTTCCACAAATTCCGTTCTTACATAGATATTGCAAATAGTCGCTAACAATCGTCGGCGGCGGCTCAACGAGAGCCCCATCGAGCACATACTCATCGATCGACTCCAATAGAATATTTCTCGATATCAAATCGGCGCTGACGCGATTCCAAACGTCGTCATAGAGGATGTCGAACATTTTTCCAGTGATGCACACGTGCAACAAAATTCTGATGTACTTCTGAGATACCGTAATCGATGACGTGGCATACACAAAACAAAACAAAACCTTATAATGGGCGGCGAGTTGCGCCACCCGTCCCTCGCGATATCCATTCATGGTAATATCGAGAAGCTTGTAAACTGAGTGGCGTAGCTGCTCGCTGGCCTCGTCGTTGAACGATTCGCTAGCTTTGACCTTCTTGCGGACGACGTCAAGAAGGAATAGCGCGGCTGAGATCTCGTCATCGCTAAAACCAAAAATAAAAACTCATTTTTTGAACGAAAGCGCCCGAATACCGCTCTCGGAAGCGTTCAAGCTGCTCCCAATCGGACACCTTCTCAATGATCTTCAATCCATCATGAGCGAGCACGATGAATCGATGAGACGTCGATGTGGCGTTGGTGATTGATTGGAAGCACGCCATCTCGGCGATGCAGCACATCGCTTCGCTAACGCGTCCGCCGGTGGCGAGACCCTAAAGCTGACATGATTGTTGCGATTCGAATCGAGATGACGCTGCTACCTTGTAATCCGATGTCGCAAAAATCAGCTCGAGCTGATCGACCATCGCCTTTTCGCATTTGCCTTTTTCAGTTTCGATCTAAAACCATTCCATAATTGGAATTGTTCACGTTTTTTCCGACCTGCCAAACACTTCCATGCTCATCAATTCCGACAATCAGGTGAGCCGTCGTCCAGTGCAAGTTCACCATGGGCACGGGAAGGCGAATTTTTCGGTGCAACGTGGCAGACTTCTAAAACAAATAAGGAGGAGCTTGAAAATCGAAAAAAAAAATGATGATCGCCTGACATGTTTGGTTCCAAAATTGGCGACATGCAGCCGAAAAATCACCATCTCGATGCCACGCGATATGCACACTTTGAGGTCGCGCAACGAGCGAGCCGTCAGCGATTTTAGCGGCGACGACGGCTGCGCGTGACCGCCGAGCCAATAGGCGAACAATGGCGGGCATGTGTAGGAGTGATTCAATGGAAACGCGCCGAGAATACTTCCGCCGAAGCGCGTCGAGACGAGAAGCAGCTGAAACTCGCAAAAATCGATAATCAATCTTGTGGATTGATTGCGAACCTTGGAGACGGTTAGAAGGGCCAACATCGAATTGGGCAACAATCGAATGTTGATCACTTCTCCGTTGCATCCAGAGAATATGCATTTGATCTGAACAATTAATTCCATTATAGTCATAATCCACAGCGACTCCATTACCGAATAATCTTTCTTTCTTGTTATCTTGGTCCTAACGCGAATCTCATACACCGAACCGCCCGTGTCCAATGTGAGAAATGAGGAAGAATCGGCAATGTACAATATTTGCAAGATTCCAAGACCGGGCTGACCGCCTTCAGGTATCAAATGATGCACGGTGCCAGTTCTGACACTAATGATCTGAAGCGTCTAATGATCTTTGGATCGTATCAACTTCCAACCTTGACAGCGCCCTTCGAGTACCCAATCGTGATATGCTTGCCATCTAAGGAAAATGCGACGCATGAAGCCGAGCCCATCGCACTATCGCTCTGATGATACCGATCCAATTTGCCCTAGAACATTTTTTCTGAATCGCATTCTGTTAACAATTTTTTATTGCGATACGTCTAAATCGAATAGAAGAAGATGACCGCGACTGGTTCCAACCGCGATTATTCCGTTGCGTTCGGCGATCGCCACCGGATTGCCGGATTTCGATTTGAGCGAGGCGATTTGATGGGAAATCGAATCTGAATGATGAACGATTTGAAACGCGATGACGATGAGAAGGCGGCTCACGATGCGAATGAACGACGACGGCCGAATCAAGTTGATAGCTGAGAGCCGACGGCTCGGATGAGATCTCCGGAATCGGCGAAACGTCGCCGTCGACGATCGTCTCGTCGGTGAATGACAATCCTTCATCTAGATGTTCGATCTGCAAATCGTTTTCTCGAATTTTTTTGATTTTCGCGTTGCCTGATTAACAATGCGCAAATTCACCACAATATTTTCAAATTTATTTTATTCATCTGCGGACATATTCCTTGTGGGCTCAAACACAAATTTCGACAATCTCAATTCTACCATAATTCCAATTTTTTAAAAGCTTTTGCTTCTCAAAAAGCTCCGAAAAAGACAATTAACAAATTTCTGTAATTTTTTGGGAGTAAAAAACGAAGATGAGGTTCCTTTCAGGCCCCGTTGGAAATGGAATCTCGCGGAAGAATGGTCCGTTAAATGCCCTCACAGATTGTTGAGGGTCCCCCATCAAAAATAGGTCTAAAAATTTGACCTTTCGCGCAAGTCTTTTAAAATTTCCAGCTTTTCACTTCTCCAGAATACCTCATTGAGGACATCATCCAATGCGAGGCTCGGAATCGATGCTCCATCGCCAATATCAAGCCAATCCTCCGGATCATATGAGGCCGATCCTCTCGATGAGCTCATACACCCTAGAAAAATGAAAACGAAATCCAGGCGAGTCGAAATCAGGCATCGATGGAAAAGAAAAATTGTGAAAGGAATCGAACCTGCCCAAAACTTGCTCATCATTCTCCCAAATGTTTTATTTAAATAATTTCAATTGCAGAAAAAAGAAACAATAAAGAAAAAGGGTGCAATAAATAAGAATACTATTAATAATTATTTGGCAACAACAAGTAAATCGGAAATTCCTGGCTGAAAACGAAAACGAGTAACCCATGAAACAAGAAAAAGAAAACGCTGAAACAAATACAAAAACCAAGAATATATTGTTTTAAATTGGAAAGTGAGTGTTTGAAATTCCCGCCAAAATCCTTAAAGACACACAAAATGGTAGTAAATGAAATGCAACAAAAATGGAAAGAAAATCACAAAACAAAATCAACTCATCACGTTTTTTGTCGGTTTTTTTGGCACACTTTTAAACACTAGAAAATTTGATTAGGGTTTGAATATTATAAATAAATAAATAGAAAACAAAATGATTGATTTTTGGAATGTTGTTAATTACATGATGATATCGGGTTCCGGAACATTGCATGCTATTGATTTGTGTGGAAGAACGCGAGCTCCATTCAAATAAATCTCATCCTTCACAACCTGAAAATTGTGATTTTTAGGAAATTTCAAAGATGGCTATAAAATTATTATGGAAATATTCAAGCTTTGAACTAAAACCTTCAAAAATGGTGGTAAAAAATTGCGAAAAAATCTAGCAATAACAATTTATTTTTCGCAATCTTCATTTTTTTTTTGAAAAAAAAAAGTTTTTTGATAACAAACGAATAGTAAAAACTAATATTTTGAATAAATTTTTTAAAATATAATTAAATTTGTATGAACCTCTCGGAAATTTAAGTTTTTCTAATAAAAAATGTTTTTTTTTTCAAACCAAATCGAATAAAATCTGATATCGAATTATTCTTTTTTGCGATTTCGTAATAAATTTCAGTTTTTCGGGTTTCTGCTATGACACTCTCATTTTAACTAGCCAATTGATTCAAAATTAATTTTTTTTGCTTCAAACTTACCACATCGTCTCCAATCACACAATTATTCTCGAATCGAACCCAACTTCCGATCGAGCATTTCCTTCCAATCAAACTCTCAGAAACCCATGAGAAGCTTTTGATCGTCTACAAAAAAAGTCGGATTCCATGAAATCATCAGTAATCCATCGCTTACAGTATCCGAAAGAATCGTGGTTTGTCGAATGCAGTTGCCTTTCTCGATGCGAACACGTGGCCCGATTACAACATTCGGCCCGATGACGCAATTCTCGCCGATTGTCGCGGTTGGGTCAACTAGAAATCGGCTATAATACAGAAAAATTCAACAATTTTTCGAATCCAACCTAGAACATTTCCCTCGATTGCCGTCGAAGGATGAATTGAAGCGCCGGTGTTGAGCTCATTCGGATTGGTCTCTTGCTTGTGCGCAAGAAACAGCGACATCCCTTTAAGGAAGTCCTTCGGTTGGCCAACGTCCATCCAGAAGCCCGGCAGGACGTAGGCGAACAGATTCTCCGAGCACGCCATTTGCGGAAATATCTCCTTCTCAATGCTGGTCGGGCGAAGCGGAATTCGGTCGAGAATCGCCGGACTGAAAATGTACAAGCCCGCGTTGATCTTATTTCCAACATATTCCTTAAGAAGGTTGTCGTAATTGCGGAATTTCTCAAATTGCTTTGCATTTTGCGTACTTGGGGCTTCTCGACAAATTCGGCGATTTTGCCATTCTTCTCATCGAACACCACCACACCGTATTTCGACGGCTCTTCGACTTTTGTGACGGCAATCGTCCCCTCACGACCATGCGTTTTATGGAATTCGATCATTTTTTTGAACGGAAAATCGCAGATGACGTCACTGTTAAGCACAAAGAACGGCTCATCGCCTTCGAGATGCTTTCTGAAATCGAGATTTTTCGAAAAATTTCAAAACGCCTGAATTCGATGAATAACCTCGCCAATGCTAGTGGTCCCGCTGTTCCCAGAGGCTCTTCCTCTAGCGAGAATATCAATTTGACGCCTAGCCGATCGGCATGCACCGCCATTTCCTGCTCGAGCTGCTCGGCGCGATAGCTCACCGCCAACACCACAATATCGACGCCAACGGCCGCCAGCGCCTCCATCTGATGAAGCATCATTGGCTTGTTGGCGAACTCCACCAATGGTTTCGGTTGCGTTAGGGTCAGCGGTCGTAGACGTGTCCCATAGCCGCCTACCAGAATCAGGGCCTTCATTCGCTGCAAGAATCTTTGGATAATTCGGAGGGGGTTCTCCGTGATGCAAGCAAATTTCAACAAATTTATTTAATTGGCCGAAAACGATAATTTGTGAGGTTCGCACACCATTGAATCACCGTTAAATAAATAAAACACGTTGCTTGGCACAATTCCAATTTCGTGTGCAATAGAGCAATATTGCAACCTTTAGTAGCCGGAAATACGGAATTGCATCCACATTTTTTTTTTATTTAATTGCAGTTTTTATAGCTTTTTTGAGGGCGATATGCTTTATTAAACCTTCGTTCAATTATTAATTACAATAAACCTTTTTAAAATGAAAAAATTGATGGCGAATAAAATCTAATTAAGTTTGAAAAAGTGTACGTATTCTTTTTTTTAAATTTCGCTAGAATTTCTGGAAAATCAAGAATGTGAAAATAAGAAATAATAAAATCATGTACCGTGCTAATCAAAGACGCATCTTTCATTAATAATTTGGTCTCGCATGGAATACTAAACCGAACAGTGCATTTTAATTGACGACATTTTGTTTCCAAAAAAAGCATTTTCAGGCTTATGGACGTTTTAGATTCTTCAAGCGTTTATCCACGTACAATATGCTTCCGAAACTCAGAAAACGAACCAAAAGAATTGGAAATATATCAGGTTTCACAGAAAAATAGCAAAACAAATTTTTAATTGATTTTATTCAAGGAAATTCTCACCGACGTGGGCGGTGTGATTTGGGATAGTGCATTGTTAACAATCCACTATTTTTTCAAGCACCCCGATCTGTATAGCGGAAAGAAGGTGAAATAATCAATTTCATCAAGAATGATTTAAAAAAAAAAGTAAATATTTGAAGGTCCTCGAGCTCGGTTCAGGAACCGGCGTGTGTAGTCTGGTGCTCGCCGCTCTCGGAGCCGAGGTGACAGCAACAGATCTTCCCGAAAGAATGCCCCTTCTTGAAAAAAACATTGAGAAGAACAAGAGTCTCGTCGAGAATCAAATAAAAGCCGAACCACTCGACTGGACGAAGAATGAGGCTCCCAACGATCTCGACTTGATCCTCGCCGTCGACTGCATCTACTATACCTCATCAATCGACGCATTAATTGAATTTTTTCGAAAAAGTTGCGCCAAAGAAATTTTGATAGTCAGCGAGAAGCGCGACATCGGCGAACCATTTAAAGCGCAAACAATGTTTTTCGAGAAAATTAAACAATTTTTCAATATTGTCGCAATTCCTGAAGAAGAGCTTGACGAAGATTACTTTGCTGAAGATATTGTCATTGCAAAACTTGTCAAAAAATCATAATTTTGGCATTTAAACAATTATTCAACATTTTATTGCATTTATTGATATTCCCGGGTGGTGAAAGGAAAAAAAAAAGAGCTTTAATTAATAATAAATATTTATTATTTGTGATGTTCTAGTGAGTATTTGATATTTTCTGTTAATTGAAATGTTTAATTCATGATATTTTTAAAAATTTTAAGAATTTGCTGACTGAGTCCCTTTTAAGGTATGGCACCACCTCATCCATTGGACCCGTCGACTGGCTCAAACTACCGGGAGATCACCGTTTCCCATTATTCCCTTAAATGGGAGGTTGATTTTGACAAATCGGCAATTCGCGGAAGCGTCGACATCGATTTGAAGGTCAAGGAAGCGACGAGCAAAATTGTAGTCAAATATTTTTTGTTCCAAAAAATGTTTTAAATTTTTTTCCAGGTGCTCGATATTCGAGATTTGTCAATTTCCACAGTGAGCATTGGTGGAAACGCTCAAAAATTCACCATCGAGGATAACGAGGCTCTCGGGCAAAAATTGAACATCTCAACGGACGCGTTGAATCCGGGAGATCAAGTGTAAAATCGCTTTCGTTTAGAAATTCCAAGAATCACGCCGAATTTTTGTTTGTAGAAAGGTCACCATCAACTACGAGACCGGCAAAAATGCGGCCGCTTTGCAATTTCTCACAAAAGAGCAAACTACCGATAAGAAGGTTGAACATTGTTTTGTTGCTTTTCTATGAAGATCGCTTTCTAGGCACCGTACCTCTTCTCTCAATGTCAGGCAATCAATGCTCGCTCGATCGTCCCTTGTATGGATACGCCATCCGTCAAATCAACTTATGAAGCTAAGGTTTTTCTTTTTTTTCCTCATTTTCCAGAATTCCACTTTTTTTCTTTTTCAGGTCACCGTGCCTCGCGATTTGACTTGCTTGATGTCGGCGATCGGCGGCAGCTCGCAAAGAGTCGGCGACAAGGCGTTCTTCAATTTCAAGCAGCCCGTCCCGATTCCCGCCTACCTGCTGGCAATCGTCGTCGGCCATCTCGAGCAGAAGACGATCAGCGATCGGTGTTCGGTGTGGGCGGAGCCGTCGCAAGCCGAACTCGCTTCTTTCGAGTTCGCCGAGACCGAGAAGATTCTGAAAATCGCTGAAGACCTCGCCGGACCCTATGTGTGGGGCAGATACGATCTCGTCGTGCTTCCGTCGACGTTCCCATTCGGTGGAATGGAGAATCCGTGTTTGACGTTCGTCACGCCGACCCTCTTGGTATGAATATTTTTAGATCCGAAATTTTTTTGAACGAAAATCCATTAAAGGCTGGCGATCGCTCATTGGTCAACGTGATTGCGCATGAAATATCGCACAGCTGGACGGGAAATTTGGTCACCAACTTCTCATGGGAGCATTTTTGGTGAATGGTGTTTGCGTCTTTAAACTAATCGTCAAATTTTTAAGGCTTAATGAGGGTTTTACGGTGTTCCTTGAGCGAAAAATTCACGGACGAATGTACAGCGAGAAAGAGCGGCAATTTGAAAGCGAAAGCGGATATGTAGGGGACATTTTTAATCAATATTCTGTTATTGAAATTCATCCGTTTTAGGAAACGCTTGTCCAAACTGTCAATGAGGTTTGGGGTGCCGATCACGAATACACGAAGTTGATCCAAAATTTGGGATCGGCTGATCCGGATGAGGCATTCAGCTCGATTCCCTATGAAAAAGGATCGGCATTCTTGCTCACCATCGAGCAACAATTGGGAGATAATTCGAGATTCGAGCAATTTTTGAGGGAGTATATCAAAACGTATGGCGATTTTGTCCGGTTTTTCGAAATCCTGCTTCTAGATTTTCGTACAAATCAGTGTCGACCGAGGAATGGAAAGAAGCTCTTTATGGGTTTTTCACCGATAAGAGGCAAATTTTGGATCAAGTCGATTGGAAATTGTGGTTGAATCAGCCAGGAATCCCGCCGAAGCCGCAATATGACTCAAGTTTGATGCTTGCTTGTAAGGAGCTTGCCGCGAAGTGGACTTCTGGAGGACCAACTCCAACTGATGGCTCGGAATTCCTTAAAATGTCCAATTCGCAAAAACTCGCCGTTCTTGACACGATTCGAGTGAATCGCAAGACGTTCGGCGATCAGATGCCGTCGTTGACATCGGTCTATAAGCTCGATGAGGCGAAGAATGCCGAATTGCGATTCAGATGGCTCATGTTGGGTCTTGACACGAAATGGGAGCCGATTATTGAAGCGAGTCTCGCGTTCGCTTTGAATATTGGACGAATGAAGTACTGCAAACCGATTTATAAGTGAGAAATAGACAGAAATTCTGAAATAATTCGACATTTAGGGGTTTGTTTGAGTGGAGTTTGACTCGAAATCGCGCGATTGAGCAATTCAAAGCAAATATCCCGAACATGCACCCAATTACGGTTCATGCCATCGAACGGCTTTTGAAATAAGTCTCGATATTCAAGTTATCGCCGCGTTTTCTACTAATTAGTTGGTCATTTTTATTTATTTGTCTGGGGTTTTAAGCATAATTTTCCAGTTATTGCATAAATATTGAAAATTGTGTGTTTTTTTTCCGAATAATTTATTAAATATCTATGAAAGACTTCCGTGTTTACTATTCAGTCATCCTTAAGCCATATCATTTATTTTTATTCTTCCCTTGATCGAAATCTGTCCAATCATATTTACACTTGTATGGCATGAATCTGGAATTTGTGAATACTTTGATTGCGTTAAAATTTGAAGCTTAACCTTTCTGGAACTCCTTTTAGCTTTAAAATTCGCATCTCTTTCCATTTTTCGTAGTCTTTTTGAGAATCGCGAACACTGACGACGACGGATATCGGAATTGTGGCCACGCCGAGAAGGTAGGCGAGTTTTGCGCGCCCTGTTAGTCCGTATACGAACATATTGGTTAGAAGGAAATTCGTGAACATGGAAATTCCCGTTTGAGTGAAGCCAGGATCAGGATTCTGCCATTTCAATTAAATACATCAACAATAATAAAAAAAATTAAAATTTTCACTTTAAACAAGCCGAACAATTTTGTGTTTTGGAACGGAGGATTTTCCTCATCTTCTACTGTATGCGACATCTCTGAAAAAATCAATTATTTTGGATTAAATGCAAAAATTCGCTAAAAATAAGAAAAAAAAATGAAAAGAAATTTGAACTCCGCAGACAGTACAATTGACGCAAATACGCACACATTTCAAAATGAGCCAGTTTCTTGAGCTTAGCGTAAAACGCGTGCATAATTCTTTTTAATTTTATTTCACCAACAATATTAAAAAACAAAACAAAACAATTCCGTTTTCTAACATTTAATTGTTTCTTTCATTTCTTTGTTCCAATCGAAAACAAATGCATTCGAACGTTCAGTTATTGTGATTTTTCCCCCCTCATGAGCATCTTCGTCAAATTCGCCGTAGTCTTCTGCATTTATGTCGCCTATGTTCTTTCGCGACGACTGCCGATAGTGTTTCTGGCGCAAATTCGCAAAGAAATCCAGCTCGACAACGACGAAATCGGTACGTTTTTAACAGTTGATGAGAGAATGTTTTTTTTTTGAAGGGAGGCGTGTGAACAATTATTTTTTTGCTCTTTCTTTCTTCTTTTTTTTCGCAACACCATTATTTTTGTCGTTTTTGTTGTCTTGTCGCGTTCTGTGCCAATTCGCTGTTGTGATTGCAATCGTTGCATTATTGGTTTTGATCGCAGTTTCGTTGGACCAGCACCACATAGATGCGATAAATCGTCGAATGATTGAAATATGGTCGGATACCATCCAGAGCCGATCAATGGGCAGCTGCCGTTGACTTCAGCGGAATACAGGTAACCATCGTTTCGGCATATTTTATGCAAATTCATGGATTCCTGTAGCGAAGCCGGTCTCTTGTCGGGCATCGTGACAAGAGTCATCATTCAACCGCTTGATGTGCTCAAAATTAGATTCCAATTGCAAGAAGAGCCGATTCGCGGCAAGACCTCAGGCAAATACAAAGGGGTCCTTCAGTCGATATTCTTGATTGCGAGAGAAGAGGGCGCCGCCGCCTTCTGGAAGGGCCATATTCCGGCGCAAGGTCTTTCAGCAATGTACGGTCTCGTGCAGTTCTCGTCTTTCGAATGGCTTTCGAGACAGGTCAGGCAACTCGAAGACAATTCCGAAATTGTCGATTCAGGCCGGCTTCTACCTCCCCAACGATGATCAAGCTTTACGTTCGAGTTCGGACTTTGCTTGCGGCGCGCTCAGCGGATGCCTCGCGATGACCGCCGCGATGCCGCTTGACGTCATCCGAACGCGTCTCGTCGCGCAAAAGTCGGGAAGTGTCGTCTACACCGGCACCGGGCACGCCATCAAATACATTTGGCAGAAGGAAGGCGTCGCCGGCTACTTTCGCGGTTGGATTCCCAGCGTCGCGCAGGTTCGACCCTCGCTATGAGTTGCGTAATTCAGTCGTCGCGCATTCCAGATCGCGCCCTACACCGGAATGCAATTCTCATTGTACAACTTCTTCATGGAATTGTGGCCGTTCGATGAGAAGGAGTCGGCCGCTTCGTTGACCAGCGGCGCGATGGCGGGCACGGTGGCGAAAACGGTAAACGCGATTGGTGAATGTGGCGAGCATTTTTCGAAAATTTGCAGATATTGTACCCGCTCGACATGGTCCGACATCGATTGCAAATGCGGGGATTTGAGAGGACCGGATTCGGAAAAACCAGTGATTACAATAAGGGATTGTTGAAGACCGTCGCAATGGTGAGCATTGGTGTTGATGAGAATTCATTTGGAATGACCATTTACGGCTCATATGGACACATTTTTCAAAAAAAAAAAGTGGAAGAAAAATGCAATAGTGTGCATACACGCGAACGCAAGATTGCACACATTTAAAAATGCATTCAGTGAACTGTGATAATTGAAGAGAAAACTTTTTGTGCAAATTCAAAGCAGTTCATGACTAATTGTAACTTGGGCTGATTCTTCAAATTGTCCGCAGATGAATAGTGATAATATCAAATTATTTTTTTTGTTAGTTGTGGAGCGACTTGTTTTGAGTGCATCGTGTGGATAATTGTTAAGTAGAAGAGATCTTCTTAGGACCCTTTTAATTGTCTTGCACACTGTTTAAATGTTTTTATCCGACGTTTCGATCTTTAGATCATCATCAGGGAAGGTCAATTTACCCCAAACTTGGGTAATTAAACCAAAAAAAAATTAGATCAGTATTTTAGCGAAAGCTATCAATATTTTGGTTTCAGAAATTCAAGATAAATCAGCACTTTTTAAAGAGAACCCATAAGCTTTTCCCAATAGTGGTGCTAAACAGATTCAGAAAAAGAAACGCGAAAATTTCAGGTGGTCCGCAACGAGGATTGGTACGGCCTATTCAAAGGCCTCTGGCCGAGCCAGATCAAAGCGGCCGCCAATTCGGGCTGCGCGTTTCTCTTCTACGAGATGTTCTGCGACGTCATCCGGAAACGAAAATCGCTCACAGATTCTTAGTGTGTCCCTTTAAACATATCTAGTAGGCAATTTAGGGTATATTTATATATAGTAATCAATATATATGTATGTATGTGCTTTTTTTTGTTACGTGCAATATTAAATGGCTCAAAACAGATCGTGTTTCTTTTTTCTTCACACACGCACACACCTCCCTTCATCACACACAGGTTTTTGCCGGTTTTTTTTCTTTCTCTCTATCTGCCTATTGCATTTGTTTTAATTTTTGTTGTAATTTTGTTTTCCAATAAACCCATGACCGAATTCAGGCGTTCTTGTTTCGAGTCATGCGGCCGCCATGACGGCGAGCAAATTGTTTTTTGGCGTCGCCGCCGATCGCAGCTCGAACGTCAAACTGCTCACGATGGGCTCGCTGGGATGCGCCACACTGAGCATTTGTCTAGGTGATTTTTTGTTTGTTAGAAAATCGCTTGAATACGTTGCTTTTTAGGATTCTCGTCGAGTTGCCCTCAGATTATAATGATTATGCTGTTTATTGGAGGCCTTCAGGGTGCTGGATGGGTTCCCGCGACGAAATGCATTGCGAGGGTACGGTAGAGCTCGAAACAAATCGATTTGTCTGATTTCTTCTAGTGGTTCAATGATTCCTCATACGCCACAATGTTCTCGATTCTCGGTTGCGCCTCGACGCTCGCTGGTCTCCTTCTTCCAATCTTCAAACACTTCTACTGGCGGACCATCGAGCTCAATTTTGGGCTCGCCGTCATCGTCATGGTCGCTTTTGCGCGCTGGTTGCTTCGATTCGATCTGCAAGAGGTTCGAAATGTGGATGGTGACGAGAAAAAGGCGAACGCGAGCGCAATTGGCGGTGTGGTGAAATCGACGGCGATTTGGCATATCGCGTTGATTTATTTTTTCTCGATGGAGGTTTGGAATACATTCAAAATGTTGAAGACAGACAGAAATTCAAAAATTATCTAATTTTTTTTTGGCATGCTCGTTTAATGGGTATTGTGATATTGGATACGCAGCCAAATCGCCTTCAAATTTTGGCGCTAATCTGGAAGTCGTCTGTCTTCGACAAAATAATTCGAAAAAAAAGTGTTGAGTGTTTTTTTTTGAATTCTAGATGCGCACAATATGCGAAACGTGGATTCCGTTATATTTAACGGACAACCAAATGTCCGCAGATGGTTTTCAAGTAGCCTATGAGCTTGGAGGGTGAGTTATTGCCCCCCCCCCAAAAAAATCAAATTTTGCATTTTTTGTGTGTTGTGTTTGTTGTCAAAATAGAAAGAATTTTAAAATAAGAGTCAAAAAGGTCATAAAAATATTCGAGAATTTTTTTGAAATTTATTTTTATAGGTGCTGTTCTAGAATGTTTGAAAAAAAAGTTTGCATTTTCTGAATTTGTAAATGAGCCAATTTTAAAAATTTTCTGACGACAGGAATTGAAAAATTAAAAAAAACCGGATTAGAATAACTCTGGTAGCTCAAAACCAATCGGAATACTCAAAATATCAATCGGATACGGTTGATTCCGGAGCCAAATTTTGACGGATCCGATTGGATTTTGAGTTAACCGAGAAAAACCAATCGGATCCTACAATTTTACAATCTTATTAGTAGAATTTCCAATAGGATAAGGTTGAACCGATTTTTTTTTGAGTTACCAGAGCACAGAACCAACATTTTGCAGAATGATTGGCACAGTCGCGTCCGGCCTATTTCTCGATGGTCTTTCGGCTCGAATCGGCGTCGACACATCGCGAAAATTCAGCGGCGTTCTTTTTTCGTGTCTAATGATGCTGTGCGCGATTGGCGTCTTCGAGATTTCGGTCAGTCATTCTTTTGTTTCCCCCCTTCCAATGAATATTTTTTTCAGTCTCTCGCAACGATATTCGGATTCATCACTGGATTCCTAGTCAACGGCTCAATCAACATCTGGTGCCTAATTGGCTCCCAATGCGGCAACTCATCAAACGCTGGAGCTTGTTCGGCATTCATCAGCTTCGTGGCAACTTGTAAGCTGAGCAATTTCTTTATTCAGAATTTTTCGTCATTTTTCCAGCAGGCTCAGTGTTCGCTGGAAGTCCGTTGGCGAATCTTATCGCTCACAACGGCTACGGCGTGTTCAAACTCCTACTTCTAGCCCAAATTTTATTTGTATTGTCAATTTCCGCTCTTCGACTACCCTTAAAAATGAGCTCATCGAAAGGGAAAACGGAGTAATAAAGAATTTCAAGCATTCGACAAAACAAGCTCAGACATTGTACAACCACACTCCATCTTCTGGCGTTCGGCGCAGCGTTGGGTTCCGCCTTCTCAGGCGACACTGCATTCCGAACGCCTCGGACACTGCACAGCATTTCATTCATCGCTCTCGCGGTGCGGTGTCGATCGCGCGATGTCTCGCTCGCCAGACGAGACACTACGCCTCTACACCACCCCCGCATTTCTGGCGCACCGCCAAGTCGGCACATATGTGCGATGGCGAGGAGACGAAATAAACACACGCGCAAAAATTGGCAAAAATCAAATTTTTTCATTGAAAGGCATCAAATCTGCAAGAATCACATAAATGTTCTCAAATATGCGAACAATTACTACATAATCATTCTTTGGATGGACATGTCGGGAGATCTATTCAAAATAAACCAATGGAAATGAAATGAATGTCAAATAAAATTAGGAATAGTTAGCTTATTAATTATATCATCTCTTTGCAAACTTATTAAGCAAATGTATTAAAATTTTGATTAGAAAAGGGAAATTAGATAAATGCATTAGAAAAAAATTCTATTTTGTTCCCAAATACTTGACTGCGTATTCCCTGAAGCCGGTGGCGGTTATGGGTCCCGATTCCTCGTATTCCAAAAACGGCGGACAAGATTCCCCATTGTCATTGATGACTTCCGAATGGTTCTGAAAATTCAAAAGATTTTTCTTCCTTTCAATTTTTGAAGAATGAAATCTTGAGTTTTGTGAATAGAAAAAGAAAACACATAAATTCGAATAATTCAAATTGCGCGGGCTACAGTACTTCAACAAAGGTAGCCGCGAGTCCACAAAGTAACAATATCAAATTTTAAAGCCAAATTCAATCATTCTCACTCTTTTTCAAGTATTTTTTTTTGAAAATGATGGATATTTCTTACTAAATTAATTTTTAGGATTTTTTTTTAAATAAATGATTTTTTTCATTCAAGTCCCAAAAAGGGCGCTTCGCCCCCAAAATATTTAAATTCCTGTTGATTACTGTCATTACCGTATCAACGCAACCGGCCGATCTGCATCGCTCCGGCGCGTCGTCCGAAAAATCGCTATCGAACGAGATCGACTCCGAATCGCCGCCGACTCGCCGACTAATCTTCACAATCATTCGCGAGTCGACATCGAAACTCAGCTCAGCGCCGGGAAACACCGTCTGATTCTCAGAAACCTAAAAAAAAAATCAACAATTTAATGACGAAAAAACACAATGAATGATTTTTTTTCAATTACATGCGCGTATGAATGCGGCGGCAATACGGCAGTGACATTCTCGAACTTCGATGCGAACATGCCCACCATTGACGTCGATGGCTCATCGGGCTTTGGCCTCTTCATCGGCGGCTCCTCATTCTCCTCAGCCGCCTCCTCTTGAGCATCCTTCTTCTGAATCGCGTCGCAGTGCTCATTGATTTTCTAAAAAACAAAGAAAGCAACCAAAACAATTCTCGACAAAAACGCCGTTGGCAAACCTCTTGAAGTTGCTCAGACGTGAGGAACGTGCGCGGCGTCTGAATCGGCCTCACCGGCAGTGCCTCGTCGTACTCTCGAATCATTCGCTCATATCTTCCGCCAAGTGCAAGGCAAATCTCGCGCAAAATGTCATCGCAATTGCCGAGAAGTTCGATATCAGCACGATAGTTGCGAAGTGGCTCGCTTAAAAAAGCGAACATTCGAAAGAAAATCAAAAAAAAATCACACCGATTGATGAGAATCTGCGGCACATTCTCGTCGACACTGAACGGAATCAACGAAACCGGACGCACGTTGAGCGATGAGCCTGAAAATTAAAAGAACAATTTGAAGAATATCCATTTACGACGCACAATTCACACAATTTATATACATATTTGAATTCCCGCCTAAAAAAATGCGATAGTCCACAATTTTTGCAATTGCGAAAAATTGGAAAAATACCGAAAAAGGTAAAGGTCTTAACGCGCCGTTGACATGTCGTTATGTTCAGCCTCGTGAGATCGGCACTTTTAGACAATACCAAATTTCAATGCAATTCTTACCGATAACGACAACCAGATCGACATTATTCTTATCTTCCGAAATTTGACGATGAAAATCTTGAGCCAAATCCTCTCCGAAAAACACGATATTCGGCTTGATGACGCCATCGTCACAGACTCGGCACTTGGCCACTCTCTACAATAACTCACATTTAAAGGCGCATGCTTAAAAGGAAAAAAAAAAGAAAAACAACATCATCGATGTGTGCCTTCAACTATCGAGTCCAATGAGTTGTCACAAAAATAATTGATTTTTGGGTATTTTTTTTCAAATTTCGAGAAAGTTTCGTAAAAAGTGCAATTCAATCGTCCAGATATATATATCGGTTGTTGGATTTCGCGATATTCTTTTTTTTTCAATAAATTAAAAATTAATACCTGTGCCATGACATCCTCGCGAATTATTTCACCATCATATTTGGCTCCACAATTGAGGCACGTCGCCTTCGAGAACGATCCTGCAAAAAAAACCAGAAAATGAATTGTCGAGGAATATCGCAAACCCGATCACAACCATTTACATGCTCAAGTTCGGTAATTCCTACTTATCTATTGCTTAAACATCATCGAAAACGCCCAAGTTTGGGAATTTCGCGACAAGAAGTGTCTAAGCTCTCAGTCCCGCCACATCGGACGTCGAACGCGCAAAAATGAATAACGCTTACCATGACATTCGACGACCCGTGTGATTCCCGTCTGCCTCTCCAAAGTGTCAATATTTTGGGTGTAGTTCCGCAAAAGCTTTTCGTCGTCCTCGAGAACTTTAATGAAGCGATGAGCGATCGACGGATTGAATTGACCGGGGAAGATCTCTTTGGCGAAATTGTAGAACGGTTTCGGGTTCGAGCGAAAATAGCGAATGTCGAACATTGCCGTCGGATTCGGCAAATCCGGAAAATCGACGTGCAATCGCGCGTAAATTCCTTGAAACAAAAAAACCCAATTGTATTAAATCGAATTATTTTTCTTTACATTTTCGTGGTGGGATGAATTTAAAACAAAATGAGCTCATACTAAGCTATTGGACACTTTAGAAAAATAGTAAAATTACTTAAAGTCCATAAAAATTATGCTCAATTGCATTATGATGATTAAATTACAAAAAACTCGCTTCTAAAAGGTTCGTTTTCCATGCGAGACCCCAAGGTGGCAGTTTTATCAATGAGTGACCCCCCCCCCAAATTATAATAAACTAACCATCTTTGCTGCGAAAATCGGGAATTCCACACGAGACCGAAACACCGGCTCCAGTGAGCATCAAAATGTTCTTCTTGGTTCGGAACAGTTCGATGGCGTCCTCGAACGTGTTGTACTGCGGCAGCTTCTCGCGCACCGGCGCCGACTCCATCAAGTCCATAAGAAGACCCATTAGCTGAAAACACGAGTGCGTCTTTTAAAAATCAACATTGTCAACGATTGGCGTGGAAAAAATCGTTGAAACTGGGGGATTGAAAATTTTCGAGCGGTCGAATTTTTTTTTCATCAATTTACGGATATTTCTTTGAGCTAATTTTCTCTTTTGTCCGCAGCATCGACATTTTGAGGCAAAAAAACTCGCTTACAACATTTTCACTGAATCTGTCCAGATCCACGTTGAATTCGGGGAACAATTTGTGGATAATGTCGGCCGTCGAATGACCATCCGTCAGAAGTTGCTCCATTTTTAAGAGCAGACCACGATCTACGCGATTCTGAAATATGCACGTGGAAATTATGAGTTTTTTTTTAAAGAAGTTGGTGATTTACAACAATTAAAAACATCTTTAAAGGTCATTTGAATATTTAAATTTTTTTTGCAAAAAAAAACAGATTTCATAGGTTGAGATTTCATAGATTTTTTTTGCAAAAAAAAAAAACATTTTTAATGACGCGTTCTCAAAAATACTAACCAAGTCGCTGATTTGATACATTTTCTCAATATTAGTTTTAAAAGCTCACAACTGTCTGCCAGTGCTCCGATCCATAAGTAGTGGTGTCGCTTCCAGTGCCATCATCGTCATTCGGCGCAGAGTTTCGCGGAGCCACTTGCACTTCAGCTTCTCCTAATTGTACAGAATCTTCCGCATCTTCGGAATCTTCTGCTTCTTCAGAATCTTCTGGCTCAACAGAATCTTCTTTCACTTCTGGCTCTTCTCGTGGCTCAACGATGTCGGGAAGCTTTAAGATAACAATTGGAAAAAAATGGTGAACCTATGAAATCGAAATTGTTTCATTCAATCTAGCTGCGGACAAATAATAAATATTTTTTTAGATCGATGTTTAAAAGATAATATAAAGGAATTAAACAATTTGTAATATTTTTTTAAATTTACTAAAACGCAAAAAATATATTAAAATAAATTGAGCATAATTAACTATATTCATTAATAAAAATTTTTAAGTGCGTTTTTCTCATACTTTTACATTCCCACCGCAATTCAAGTTAAAAATCAATGCATTTGGTACCTGAGGAGACGGAATCGGAAGATCGACATCGGGTTGGCTCTCAACGTCCACTTCAACATTCATCATCCTAAAATTTGAATATTAAAATTATAAATATTGCGAAAAAAATTGAGAGCCATCACGTAAATAACAATTTTTTAAAGTTATCTATAGTAGGGCACGCCAACTTCCATTGTCTAATTCAAAATTTGAATTATCGAATAAACGAACACAAAAAAAGGTTAGTCCGAGAAAAAACCGCATCATACTTGTTTTTTTTTTGCAGTATTTTCGAAAATTAAAAAAAAATCGCAAATCCATCGATTTGCGCGCAAGCAGGCCACAAATTGCGCCAAGCCCCCGGAAATGCGCCAGGCAAGAGTGTTGGCGCGTTTCTCGTGCACAACGCCTTGAACCGTGAGTAATAGAATATGCACTTTATTGGAGGATAAAAAATGACTTGACAAATTAATTGGGTGAAAGTTCGTTTTTTGCCCACCCGACGAGTTTGCCAAGGAATATTAAAATGGTTATAACAACAAAGCGAGATCCTATATATTCGATACATTAAAGTCGTCGAAAATCAACAAATAAAAAATTGGGGGTTTTCACTGAAAAACTCCGAAAATCTCTCTAATACGACTATACTAAAGTGATTTGGAAAAAAAAATTATTTTCGTAGAGTCCTCGATTCCAAGACTGTTCTACCCTCGTGATTTTTCACTAGCTTGTCCATTCGATTATACCAGTCGGCGATTTTCTCGTTGAGGATCACTTCTTTGAAAGCTGCACAACCATAAAACGAATTCATTGCGCCATAGAGGGACTGAAAATCGTTTAGGCATATTTAAACATTGCTTTTCAATTTTACGCCTTTAGTCATGGTCTCAGTAACTAAAAATTTCTTTTTGAAATTTTTGAGTATTAAAAGAGCACCGAAACCAGACCTATGAGGATCTTCTCACAAGCAAATTTATTAAGACTGATATAAATTTATTGAGTTGCGAAAATCTCACCAAATCCGCCAAATTCGGCCTATCACCTCCCAAAAATTGCCGACTCGGTCCGATCGCCTCCATCCATTCCCGACATGCTTTTCTCAACTCCTCACGCTCATCAACGATATTGTGCTTCTTTTTGAGTGTTTTCGAAAGCAAAAACATCGCCGCCGCTCCAATATAGACAGCCAGAACACGCTCCCAATCGGGGAAAGTTCGATGCCATTCACCGACCTTCTCGAACCATTTGAACGTCTCAAGCGATTCTTCCCAGGTGCGATAGACGTTCGGCGAAATTAAATGAATAAACCAATTATCAACCCATTCGCGCCATTCTCGTTCTTCTCTGAACACTTTAAAATTAAAAAAAATCGTAAATCATATATTAAAACCTTGCCAATGCCATATCCTTCTCAGAACCAACTTCTCCTTTCATCACAAAGAATTTGTTAGGATAAGTCAAACATGGTTTCCCTTTTTCGTTCACTGAGTCAACTGCTGGGTACATTTTCTCAATACTTTCCAGAGTTTGATCGGGTCTTGTCAGATATGTCGCTAGTTCCGAAATGATCAACGATGATTCGGTCAATGTCGTATTTTCACCGCTTCGCAAAATCGGCACTTTTTTATAAGCGGTGCTGAATTTGATTTGGGATCGCGTCACTGGATTGACTTCGACAACCTCATAGCTGAATCCGTAGTAATCAAGAAAGGCGCGCACCTAAACGAATGCGCTTAAAAATAAAATAGAGTTAAATTCACTTTACAACAAAATGGACAGGTTTCATATTGGTAGAGCCGCAATTTCAGATTACTTCTATCCAAATGATTGACAATCTGCAAAAATTTGCATCACAAATTCGCCTTATTGGCTAAAAAGTTTTACCTTTCTGCTTAATAACACATCATTATTGGCTTTTTCTGGAATTGAAATTTGAATCGGACATGTTCTTGGCTTTTCATCAAGTTTTGTTGAGCTTCCTCCCCAAGAGAATCCGGCAATAGAAGCTATTTGAAACGAACGAGCTGCGAAAAATCGCATCTGCAATGAAATATTTATAAGACGCTAAATAGTACAAATAATACAAAAAAATAGTACAAATAATAAAAATAACACGTTTTCGTTATCAGATAATGTGTCAAAAGTTCAATTTCGCCCGAAATTTTAGAAAAAATGTGCAAAGCACGTAAAAATAAATAGAAATACGGGGGAGCGTTGCGAGACCAATGCTCATAAATGTATGCACCTTTAAACCATTCGTTTAAATTCTACATTTTTCAATGAGAATTTCCCTATTTTTCCCTTTTTTCTTTCAAATTGATTGATCCAATTGCAGAAAATCGAAATTACTCCAAGAAAAGAGTGCATGTATCCTAACTAATAATTTTTTTTCCAAAAATTTCACACGTTTTGATTTTCGAATTTCCAAAAATTATTTTCAACCCCTATCTGGTTATTTAAACTTTTTTGAAGCATTTCCTCATCAAAATATTCGTAAACTCGGTTTGTTCGCTTTTTGGAACTGTCATATTTCAAAATATTTCGCAACACCACCGAATTACATCAGATTGCGTGGTGTTGTGCTGCCTTTGTGTCAATAAGTGTGCAAACTTCATTCACATTTTAGGGTAAAAATGAGCGGCTTGTCAACCGTTCCAGACAATATCAACTTTGCGAAAGAAGAGGAGAAAATCTCTCAAAAATGGAAAGATGAGAATACTTTCATGAAATCTGTTGAGTAAGTCCATTATTTTTTGGTTGTAAATTTCTTCTTTAATATTCAGGCTTTCAAAGGATCGTCCACACTTTACATTTTACGATGGTCCACCATTCGCAACGGGTCTTCCCCATTATGGTCATATGCTAGCCAGTACCATCAAGGATGTCGTAGGTCGCTGGGCGCATCAAAACGGTCACTACGTCGAACGCCGATTCGGATGGGATTGCCACGGTTTGCCTGTCGTAAGTGGCAATTTTGGAAAAAAAGAGCGATTGTTAGAATCAATTTTTTAGGAATATGAAATCGACAAGACTCTTGGCATTTCGGGTCCCCCTGATGTGCTGAAAATGGGAATCGACAAGTACAACGCAGAATGTCGCAAAATCGTCATGCGATATTCCGGAGAATGGGAAAAAACGATGGGAAGGCTCGGAAGATGGGTCGAATTCAAACACGACTACAAAACATTGTACCCATGGTTCATGGAGTCCGTTTGGTGGGCGTTCAGCGAGCTCTTCAAAAAGGGATTGGTCTACAAGGGAGTCAAAGTAGAAAACTTCCCATAATTATACAATAAATATCAATTATCTAGGTTATGCCGTACTCCACGGCCTGCTCCACTCCGCTTTCAAACTTTGAAGCCGGTCAAAACTACAAAGACGTCGTTGATCCGGCAGTCTTCGTCGGATTCCGCGTGGTTGACAACCCAAATCGGCTTCTTGTCGCCTGGACAACTACGCCATGGACCCTTCCATCAAATTTGGCACTTTGCGTCCATCCTGACATGGAGTACGTTGTCGCGAAAGACAAGACGACAAATGTCGAGTATGTTGTTCTCGAGGTGCGGCTCGGTGAGCTCAAGAACGACAACCTTGAGATTATCGAGAAATTGACGGGAAAACAATTGGAAGGAATCAAATATGAGCCATTGTTCCCTTATTTTGCCCATCTTGGCTCCGAACGCAACGCATTCCGCGTTGTCAATGACACGTTCGTCACTTCGGATTCCGGTACTGGTATTGTCCACCAGGCGCCATATTTCGGAGAAATCGATTACGCCGTGTGCTTGAAGAACAACATCATCTCAAAAGATTCGAAAATGATCTGTCCAGTTGATGAGACTGGAAAATACACGGAAGAGATCACCGATTTCGTCGGAGTGTACGTCAAAGGTGCTGATAAATTTATCATCAAGCGGTTGAAAGAGACTGGAAATCTTGTGCGACATGCTGAATGCAAACACAGCTATCCATTCTGCTGGAGATCCGACACTCCCTTGCTCTACAAGGCGGTCCCATCGTGGTTCATTCGCGTCGAGAGCCTAGTGCCAAATTTGTTAGCGAATAATATGGAAACCTATTGGTAAGTGCCAATCGATATAGTGTGTTTCTGAAAAACCGACCGGCCACATGCAAGATTTAATATAATAATTGCGTGTGCCTTTAAACATTGGCAAAATTCCTCACATTTTGTGAAAGCCAAAGATTTGCGATTTTTTGTTTTTAATTCCTATCAATCATTTTATTGATATTCGATTATATGGAAATTGTAATGATTTTGTGAAAAAACACAATTCAAAATCAATTTTTAAAGGGTACCATCTTTCGTCAAAGAAAAACGCTTCGCCAATTGGCTTCGTGAAGCTCGCGATTGGGCGGTGTCAAGAAATCGATTCTGGGGAACTCCAATCAACTTGTGGGTCAGTGACGACGGCGAGGAAGTCGTGTGCATCTCGTCGATCGCTGAACTAGAAGAACTATCCGGACAGAAGATCACCGATCTTCATAGAGAGAGCGTTGATCACATCACAATTCCATCGAAGTCCGGTAAAGGGGTTCTCAAGAGGGTTTCGGAGGTGTTTGATTGCTGGTTCGAATCGGGATCGATGCCATATGCGCAGAATCATTATCCATTTGAGAACAAAAAGGTGGAAATTTTTCGAATTTGCCACGTGAAGTTGACATTTTTTCAGTTGTTTGAAGACAATTTCCCAGCCGATTTCATTGCTGAGGGAATCGATCAGACTCGTGGATGGTTCTATACACTTTTGGTGTTGTCGACGGCACTTTTCAACAAGCCTCCATTCAAGGTAATTTTTTTGTACGAAAAAAACCTGTACGAGAATTTTTAAATTCAGAACCTTATTTGCAACGGGCTTGTCTTGGCTTCGGATGGTGCGAAAATGTCGAAGAGAAAGAAGAATTATCCGGATCCGACGGAGATCATTGACAAATACGGTGCCGATGCTCTTCGATTGTACTTGATCAACTCGCCGGTAGTTCGAGGAGACAATTTGAAATTCCGGTAATACTTTGTTTTTTTTTAAACAAAAGTTATAAAACACATTTCCTTCAGAGAGGAAGGTGTTCGCGATCTGCTCAAGGACGTGTTCCTTCCATGGTTCAACGCCTACCGATTCTTCGTTCAAAACGTTCAGCTCTATGAGCACGAAACCGGAAACGCGTTTGAAATGGGTAAATTTGTTGCCAGCGAGAATGTGATGGACAGGTGGATCGAATCGTTCACCAACAGTCTTATCGCGTTTGTGAGGAAAGAAATGGAAGCGTAAGAGATTTGATGGTATAATGTTAGAGAATGGGTTCGATATTTTAGATACCGTCTCTATGCTGTTGTGGGACCATTGACAAAGTTCTTCGACACCTTGACTAACATCTATATCAGATTGAATAGAAAACGCATCAAGGTGCTCTTATCGGAAATTCTCTTGAAATATTGATTTTTTTTTTCAGGGCGACAATGGATTGCATGAGCAACACCACTCGCTTGCTGCACTTGGCCGAGTCTTGGTGCTGATTGTTCGCCTCATGGCGCCATTCACGCCATTCTTCTGCGAGTACATTTGGCAGAATTTGAGAAAGATTGTCGGAGCCACTGAAGAATCGATTCATTTCCTACTCCTTCCGAAGCCTGATGAGAGCCTCATCGATGAATCGGTTGAGCGGCGAGTCGAAGCGATGCGGAACGTCATTGATCTTGTTCGATTGGTGCGTGATCGCGAAGGAATCGCTGTCAAGTATCCGCTGAAGGAGATGATTGTGATCAATCGTGACAGCCAGTTCTTGGAAGATGTGCAGAGTTTGGAGTCGTACATTTTGCTCGAATTGAATGTGCGCAAGCTCACGGTTTCTCAAGATAAACATAAATATGGAATTACGCTCAAGGTAGGCATATTTATTAAAAATGTTTAAAACAGATTTTTGGTGGATTTAGGCTGATCCAAACTTCAAATTGCTTGGAGCTCGTCTTAAGGGAGAACAGAAGAAGGTCGCCCATTACTTGAAGAACGATATTTCTGAAGAGGAATTGGAAAAATTCTTGGCTGAAGGTATGCAAAAAAAACCATGTGTGTTACCATTGCAAAAAAAGAATACTACTATTAGTATTCGTGATTCATCGCATATTTTTTCGAGCCGGTAAAATGGTCTTACTGGTTTTTGCGCAATCTAGGGTTCATATCGAATTTGAACAGTTTTAACGTTTGAGACTCGTGAAAATGCTTCTGGAAATAAGAATCGCATGATTACATCTTTAAAATTATTAAAACGTGGTGAAACCATTTAAAAAAAGTCATTCTAGTAAATCTACCCTAAAACATGAGCAAGAAATTTGCACAAATTATCATTCTTCAGGAAAACTCACTGTTCTCGGACATGAGCTCTATTCTGAAGAGGTCGCCGTGAGCTACGCGAGCAGCGACTCCAACACTGGACATGGATACTGTACGAATTCGGATGCCAAGACGATTGTGATGGTTGACACGAGCGAAGACGAGAGTCTCGTTGAGGAAGGACTTTGTCGCGAGGTCACGAATCGCATTCAGCGACTCCGCAAGCAGGCGAAGCTCGTTTCCACCGATTCGGCCTATGTGCATTTGGTTGTGACGCCAGCTGATTCGCAATTGGCTCAGGTTGTGGCGGCCAAGCTAAAGGATATCGAGACGACGACTGGAACCCCATTGAAGCTTGGAACACCAGCGGATGGAGCAAAAGCACCAACAGCTACTAATAAGAGTGCGGTGAAGGAGGCGGAAGTTGAGGTAGATAGTATTTATTATTTTCTAGAGAAGAAAATTTTAAATTTTTAGCTTTGGCTATTCGCTGAAGGAGATTCATTCGAAGGAATCACTGTTGTCGATGGATCCAAGAAAGTCAAAATTCATGTGACTTCTGGAAATCAACAATTGAACGGATATGCGGACCTTCTTTACCAAATTCGGTCAGTTCTTGACTTGTGGAAAGGAAGTGTGAAACTTCGCAACGCCGACGGCTCATCTGTGCACCCGACCGTCGATGTGAACACATTGGCGGGAACAACGCTCACACTTGTGAGATAATTTATAATAGATTTGTTTTGTTATGCCTAATAAGGAAATTCGGTGTGAATGATTGAAATATCAGGTGAAGTTATGAGTAGGACAGATGTTATGAAGAAGGATTAAACTTCAGTGAACGCTTAGAGCGTTCTTCCTTAAATGTCGAATCGCTCCGATAATTCGTTTGAGGACAAATTCAAAAAATTGATTGCGCCTTAATTATCCAAAAATTCTTATTGCTTCGACAATACTGTTATATTCGAAATATGCTTGAACATTTTTTGAAAAACCAGAGCGGCATCGAATTCACGATCTCCACGGTTATGAGTCCACCGGCCCAGAGGCTCCATAAGACGGCAACAACTTGATGGCAAGCGTCACATAGCGCAGATTAATCACAAAACGGCGGGGTAAAATAATAAGCAGAATCTTCAGTTGGTGTCAGAATCAGAACCACGAAGCGACGTTTCCGGCGAACCCGTTTCGTACAATCGATCCATCTGCTGTTCTCCTCGAGATAAGACTCTAGCTTCATCTGCATTTGCTTCAGGACCTTTAAAACAAAAAAAAATAAAATACTAAGGTAGTCAAATCAAAATTATTGATGGGTGCGGCGGAGCGCGTTTGTTGCACAACGTCTGTCTCCCATAAAAAAAACAAAATGACTACCGTAATTAGGGGGAATGTCAACAGACGCGTTGGGGTTCTTGAAATTTTCTAGTTTGGCTGTTACAGTAATCTATATTATAACAATGTTGGTGGTCCAAAACTTGACTTAATATTTTTTCGAAATTCTTTATATAAAAAACAACAATTTAAGAAAAATTGGGCGATTCACGACGACGACGTTGGCCGATTGCCGAACGTGAAGGTGCCGGGTCCGACGCCAATCGTCTTCCCATTCACCATCACCTTCCTTCCATTCCAATCGACGCTCGATTTTTGGCCTCTGACGCTTCCCGCTTTGAATTTGCTCGCGTTCTTCAAACGTGTGTCTCGACGCGAATCGAGATCGATGAGATCGACGTCGTGATCCGTGCCGATGCGAAGCGGTCGCGCTCCGCTCTTCTTGACGTCGGGCGCGTTTCGACTTGCGTCCTGCAACGACATCGCTGATTGAAGCGCCCCGCCCTCTCTCAAATGCTCATCATACCCCTCGGCTCATGTCTTCGACGGCGATCACACGACCAACACCGTTCGTTGAGAAGCCGTCGCGTTTGGCACGCGTCGGCTGGAACATGAGAATCTGGGTGATCACTGAGGCGTTCGTTGAAGGAATCTACAAAGAATTATAGAATCTTTATTGTCCGCAGATGCGATTCCTCGAAACGCCCTCGCTCACCGGCTTGCTTCCTTCTCCGATGAGCTTCCAACCTTTCGGCAGCTCGACGCCGTTGATTCTCGTCGATCCGACCATCGGCGGATTCTCCTTCTCGTGCTCCAACGCCTTCTGAAAGCCGGTTGGCAATGGGACGTTGTCGCATTCCGGTTGTCCGAGGATGCCGCAGGTCTGCAAGGATCGGATCGCATCGGATCGGATCAACTAGGTTACCGTCTCCCGATAGAATATCGAGCTACCATGCTTCATGCACTGATATTTGATATGATTCTCGACGAACGATTCGCCGGGATTCATTCGTTTCGTTCCATTCGCGATGCATCCTAAAATCTACCGTAATCGAGTCTACAGTAACCCGTACCTTCCATTGAGTACACACCGTAATCCCGGCATTTATAGCGAAGGTGTCCGACTTCGAACTCGTCGCCGGCGTTGTACTTTTTGCCATTTTTCGTGCACTCCTGAAATAAGCCGCCTCTCGCAATACCGTAATCGAGGATACGGTACCTTTGGCATCGCTTCGAGAGCCGACAAAACGCTAGCCGAGTTGTTGAGTCGCATCTCGTGTAGAATCGAGTGCAGCGATTTGTTCGCGTCGAGACCCGCGACTATTGGAGAAAGAAGGCATAGGAGAGGAATGAGCGAAATCATCACTGAAAATTGTCCGCAGATGCGAAACGCTATTAGCGAATGAGGAATGCACATGAGAAATTAGTGGAGTTGCGCGGAAATTGTCCTCAGATGGAAATGATTATTGGGCATTGAAAACAATACGTTTCTTTCACACTTGAAATTAAAATGAGAAATAACGAATTCTCATCGCCGACGCCCTTTCGACCAGTTTTTAACCTTGAAAAACAACAACACCATATAAATAGATAGCATAGTTTATTTAAATGAAACGAGAGGGGTCGCCAATATATTAGATTTCAATGGTCAGTAGTTTTGAGCGGGTTTCAACCACAAAATTACCGGTTCGACGGTTTTTACGACAAAATGAAATGGAATCGTGCTTTGAGCACACAATACTCGTAATTGTTGGGGGGTTTTTTTAATGGCGCACAACACTGCTGAAATTATCTATTTCGGAAAATCGTGTTCGTCGAATCGAATGGCTCGTGCGAGATCTGCAAAACCAAACAAAAATGCGCATTTCGACGATTTTGATCTACCTTGGCGCGTACGGATGGCGGAAGATTGGCGGGCTCCTGGTCGGCGAGATCTGGACCATTGCCAGTCTCGATCGGAATGAATTCTTCGAGACCCTGCTGAAATTGAGAGCGTTGGACTCAGGTAGATCAAACAAATAATTTTCGAGGTAGATCAAACGAGAAATTGCACCCTATGCTTATAATATTCATATATTACATGATGCTGAAATTGATTAATCTGATTCGTCGCGAACAACTCTATTGGAGGTCTCGACGCGAAGTTCATAATCAATCGAGCACCACTAACTGATTACTGTAGGAATTGTTCAAAAATGGAAACCCACATTCTCATTTTTGTCAAAATCGAATATTGTGGATACTGTAGTTGTTCTCAGAAGGTGATGAACTTCTAAAAAATTGAAAATTCTTGATTTTAAGGATCCTTTGAGAATTGCGAACTATTCAGCCGATTCCTCAAATGCTGATGACGATTGTGCAATTTGAAAACGCGTATCCTCTTTGGTAGAAATGGTCGCCGTGTCGCCTAGAATATCATGTCATGCGCCTTTAAACCGGCGCTGCTCACCGTCGGCTCGTATCGATGAGCGTTGAGCTCGTTCTCGAGGCTATTGATGAGGCGTTGAGGCGACGGCGGCGAGGTGTCTTCGAGATGAAGATCTTCTTGGGAGTTTGGCATCGCCGATGGCGGTCCCGGCTGGAATAATTGGGGAAGAGGGTCCGAGTAGACTGGAATTGGAATTTTTTTTTCTTTTTGAGGGACCATGAATGGTTTTGTGGACTACAAAGCTATTCAGTTCTACACTAATGTATCACAAATCAATATTCTCATCTGCGGACATTTTTTCTGCTTCGTCGCTCGCTCACCGTGCTCTTGGAGCGCATAGCCGCTGACCATCGGAATGTTGCCGGTGTAGCTTGTCGAGTAGTCGAATGGCGCTGGTGGTGGTGGTGGTGGTGATGGTGGCGATGGCGGGCCGACCAAATAGTTTTGCGGATGCGTTTGATACATGATGTTGGCGATGTTGTGCGGTGATCGCGGTGGAGCGCACATGCAACAATTGCAGCCGAGTCCTGGAAAATTGTCGGCAGATGAAACTCGTCATCATCAACCTCAAAAATGGTACCCAGAAGATTCCAGAACAACGCGATTGAGTCGGCGACGAGAAGCGAGAATACGAGAAGTGTTAGCGGTTGCATTCCGCTGAAATCATCAGTCATCAGTTTCGGGTCTTAAACAGAAATTTGAGGAATGCGCCTTTAAACGAAACAGTTTTATTAAGGGGGGGGGGTGAGAAATGAGCGAATTTGAAGAAAGCGTGTACAATGGCTTCAAATGCCTATTGTTCTTTTTTTTTTGTCCGAAAAAGGAAACACCCTTAACGGGTCTCGAAAAGAAAAGCCCTAATGAGAATTGCTCAATAGAAGAAGGTGGAAACGAATTTTTTTTTCAAAAATTTGAATTTCGCGGCTCGCCAATTTTGATCCTACAAATAATGATGGTTAAATTAGCTTCAAAGAGTTTGAATCCATACGAGACCCAATTCAATTTTTGGGGGGAACATTACAGTAGGAATTAAAGGCGCATATGCACATTTCGCGTTGAGACCAAAAATCGGGTTGACCAATTCAATTTGTCAGCTAAAATGTCTAATATTTTCATGATAGGTCTTGAACGCAAAAAAATCCGATGGTGTACGCGATTTTGCGTCGCAGTGTTTGCACACATCGCTCTCATAGAGAGTGTAGTTGAATGAGAGACGCAGAGAATCTCTGGGGAGGGAAGGAGGTGGCCTAGAATTTTGGAATTTCGACTCAAAAATCGAAAAGCGGAAAAGCGCGCGCGTCGATCGGCGAAAACGCAACGATCGCAAAATGAGGCGAAGATATTTATCGAATTTGGGGGGGGGGCGGGGGGGTTGCCGATAATTCGCGCTTCGTAGTAACAATTTTTTGGCCAATTTTATCCTCTCTCTTTCATTTTTTTCAGCTTTTCAAGTGTTTTGATCGTATCGCCTCTCAAATTGTAACGTTCTAATTAATAAAGTGTAATCGGATTACATAGTCATGTAGCCGATTTTGAATACCATCATCCGGAATGCTTCTATTTGATCTACCGCCTCCCTATTCCTATGAATGCTCTTGTTTTGAATTGCCGCCAATCGGGGGGATTGTGGCGTTTCCCGTAAAATGTCCGCAGGTGTTTTGAATGATAGAGTTTTGATTTTTTTTGACACGCTTCCTTCTTCTTCCTCCCCCTCCCCCATGTTCTGATCTAATCTATTTTTTGTAGCCAACTATAGTCAATATTTGAAATATTGTCAGATCGATATCGGTTCAATGCTGGTGCTCTCGAACCCGACACGTTTTGACCTTACATGGAATGAGATCTCGACGATATCGCCACACGCGCGCAACAATTTTCACTTTTTGGGCGATGCCAAAGGACCCCCATTAAAAGGACCTACTATTTCATATATGGACATACTATAATTATAGATAGTATCTTTTTATGTGTGATGATTGGCGTCGCGGTGTTTGCACACATCACCATTTATTTTGCTCAATTATGTAAATTATTTATAATTAATAAAATTGTGTTTTCAAATTTTCGAGCTTTGGTGCTATGGGAAACAATTGCTACAGTAATCCTTAATTAGAAATTATACAAATTTTGGTATTAAGACATACTGTAGATGTAAAAAAAAAACCCAAAAAATGATTAAGAGCGAACAAATGAAATTGGTAGATCAAAATATTTTTCGAGGTTTGGTGCCAAAGAAACAATTGATACAGTAATCCCAAAATTTGGAAATATACAAATTTTGGCGAAAATTACAGTGGGAATTAAGACATACTGTACTATGATTACTGTAGATGAGAAACGAACCCTGGTAGATCAAACCTTTTTTCGATCTTTGGTGCTAAGGAAACAATTGCTACAGTAATCCCTAATTAAACATTTTCAAATTTTGAAAACAATACAGTAGGCATTAAGACATACTGTAGAATGATTACTGTATATGTCTAAAGAACCCGAAAAGGTTTCAAAAGCGAAAAAATGAAACTGGTAGATCAAAATCATTCTCGAGCTTTAGTGCCAAAGAAACAATTGCTACAGTAATCCCAAAATTTGGAAATATACAAATTTTGGCGAAAATTACAGTGTACACCAGAAGCTAGTGTAGTACGACTACTGTAGATGTCTGAAAAGGTTTCAAAGCGAAAAAAAATGAAACGGGTAGATCAAAACCATTTTCGAGCTTTGGTGCCAGAGAAACAATTGCTACAGTAACCCTAATTAGAAAATATGCAAATTTCGGTGAAAATTAAAGTGTGCACCAGAAGCTAGCGTAGTACGACTACTGTAGATGTCTGAAAAGGTTGCATAGCGAGAAAAAAAAACGAAACTGGTAGATCAAAACCAATATCGAAATGCAAACATTGGCGGCGAACAATCGAAATTGGAACCAAAAAAAATGAGAGAGAGAGAGAGAGGCGATTAGGTTTTTTAACACCAATTTAAAATGGCAACTAAAAAAATCAATCCAATCAAAAATCGAGGCGGGGGTTTTTGGCGTGAAAACCGAATTCAAGGGCAACACCAATTTCGATACTAATCTCCTTTTTCGATTCCTTCTTCGTCTTCGTTTTTTTTTCTCGTTGCCGACTTTCACTGGGTGTACGTGTGAAAATTGACAAGCTTCCTGTAATGCTTTTCCACTAATCGACGACGATGTGTAAATTATAAATGAATCGAAAGTGGTGGCAACAACGATTGGTTTTCCGGACCCCCCACCCCACACCATGGGTCTCGTCGCGTCGAGAGGAGAGCTGAAAAAAAATACGGAAAAACTCGAAAAATTTGAAATTATTAGTGCAGAATGTGAGATTCTCTAAGGGATTATTAGAAGGACCTTCTTTTTTTCCGGCTGAGCTAAAAATTCCTCTTAGATTTGCTAGACGTGCTAGGTGTCACGAAATAGGAACAAATTTCTGTTTAGCGGACCACGGAATACTTAACAGAGAAAACAAAACGGAAGACTTGGTGCAATTCTGCTCGACACCCACCGCATGTTCCTTTGAAAATGGAAAAATAAATTTTTTTTGGTTTGAGTTGATTCAACGAAATGTGGAAAAACAACAACAAATCAAGCGATTAATAGGCGCACGATTGTACTTGAATGGCGATTTTCAACGGCCGCCCCGCCGGGTATGGGTCAATCCGGTCAGTGAAAGTAAAGTGGCCACCGGATCGCGCTCTTCATTAGCATTCTCATCGAGAAAAAAGCCGGACGCCATGCTGAGAGGGGTGGGGTGGGTTCGAACTCGTGACCTCTCGCACCATATTTGCTAGAAGCCAAATTGACGAAAATTAAAAAATTTGACGAAGATCAAAAAAATTTTACGAATATTTAAAAAATTGACGAAAATCAAAAATTTGACGAAAATCAAAAAATTTGACGAAAATCAAAAAATTTGACGAAAATCAAAAAATTTGACGAAAATTAAAAAATTTGACGAAAATAAAAAAAAAATTGACGAAAATTAAAAAGTTTGACGAATAAACAGAGCTTCAGCTACAAGCTCCGCCCACTCATATCAAAAAACCTGGGTACGACTAAAAAAACTTTTCATTTTTATCCGAGAAAAAAAGGTTTAGTGAAAAATTATTTTTTTAAAAATTTAAATGAAATTTGTTTAAAAAAATCATTGATTAAAGGCGCATGGCTTGGAAAATCAGTTGAGTCTTGTGGCGACCGACAAAATTCGGGTTTTTTCTTGCAGAAATTCCGGAATTTCAAAAATCCGACAAAACTATGGTTAGCTTGGTCGCCATGAGACCCAAATTCAATTTTTTTATGTAAAAAATTTTTAAATTTAAAACTCAAGGCCTCAATTTTTTCTGGCAAAAACAAAGTGTGCATTTTTGCGTCTCGTTGATTGCACACTACAGTAACCATTTTTTATAAAATTTTTTTGAACAAGTCAATTGCTTATTTTTGATTTTCTGACAATGAAAATTTGCGCAAAAAAATCCCATTAATTCACATCATTAAAATTAATGTCATTACACCGAAAATTGGTATAAAAATGGGCCGGAAAAAATTGGCAAAAACATTCCCAAATGGAACCGCGCAATTTCGCACGTATTATTCTATTGTGGCTCGTCGCGACGCTTCTCGCGATTCAAGCGGTTCAGGATTCTGCCGATCACATGATAATCGATTGATCGAATTGCAGTGTATGACGCCGACGTGCAGCGAGCGACGATTATTCAAGGAGAACACGCCGTGGAGAAAACCGAAATAAGAAATGGCAAAACATTGCCCAGCCCCCTCACATGAAATAAATCGCTTATTTTTGTACAAGTGTTTTGTGTGTGTGTTGATTGGTACGCGGCGCCGCCATCTGCGCCACCTGCTGCCTTCAATTCATTCATCTTCTCAACATCTGCAAAAATCGCATTCAGCCAACGCGGTCTCGAACCCTCCCTTCCGGCGCGCGCGTCCAAAAGCGATACCGACTGCGCCACACTTGCCACATTTCACCTTTATAAAAACTCGGTACACGTGTGTCGCGCGGGCGGCTACCGTAATCATCGCCGACAATTTCACGTCTAAAAATGAGCAACATTTTATTTTGCGCGTCAGCGAGCAAAGAAAAACGCTCGCAAAAAAAAGTATCGCGACTAACAAGTTACCATAGCAATCCATATAGATGGAAAAAGGGAGAATAGCGATGTTGAAGGGGGGGGGGCAACAAACTTTGATGACTTTTTTTTTGAGCTCTCATATTGCTCGCCGCGCGCTTGCGCGTACGCTCGCCCATTTGTCTTGGCTCCTTACTATTACTATTATTATTATTATTATGCATGTTTTTCGATGCTTATGACGCTTAATCGGCTCATTTTCAGTGCACGGCTCATCGGATGATCCGTCGGCAATTTGTAATACTCCTGTGTTATTCTATGCAGTTCTTCATCTAAAATCGATTGCTAAATTTTTTTCGCTTCGCTTTATCGCGCCTTATGGAGTTGTCACAAGAGGTAAGATTCAATAATTCGATTTCGAGCTGCCTCAATTATGGTTGGGGCCGGGGGGGGATTAGATTATTTCTTGCCAATTTTCAATTATAGCAAACTGATAGGGATTAGCTCTATTGATAGAGCACTGGAAGCCTTGCCAGCCATCAAAAAATGTGAATATATCTTTGCAACGAAACGTTTTATGGCAAAATTCATCTGCGGACATTTTTTGGGAAAATTCATCTACGGACATTTTTTGGCAAACTTCATCTGCGGACATTTTTTGGCAAAATTCATCAGTGGACATTTTATGGCAAAATTCATCTGCGGACATTTTTTGGGAAAATTCATCTGCGGACATTTTTTTGGGAAAATTCATCTACGGACATTTTTTGACAAACTTCATCTGCAGACATTTTTTGGTAAACTTCATCTGCGGACATTTTTTGGCAAAATTCATCTGCGGACATTTTTTGGCAAAATTCATCTGCGGACATTTTTTTTGGCAAAATTCATCTACGGACATTTTTTTTGGCAAAATTCATCTGCGGACATTTTCAGAATTCAAATTTCTTGTTTTCTCTCTCAAAATGAAACCCATTAAAATTCCTAATCCGATATTCTACATCCATGTGTTGCTCTTTAATCCTTTGGCCAAATTTTCGCGTCTCTTCGCCACGGGATATCGCCCAGGTGCACACTGGTGCGCCTTTAATTCAATGCCGTCTCGAGACCAATTTTTTGATGTGACCCTTCGTGCCAGGACCCACGCTTTGTTTGTCGTTTACTTATGGTGGCATTCTATGCATCCTCGGCCCCATCGTGGCGCAACCAAAAAATCAAATGCGCCTTTAACTTCGCGTCGGGACCAGAAAAGAAGGGCTCGAGACCCGCCAAATTGATTCAATTTGAAACGTGTGATTAGCTAGAACAATCAAAATTTCAACGATTCTTCGAAAACTCGAGCCCCCCCCCCCTGAATAATTATACATTAATGCATGTATGAGTAAGATTCTTTCGAAACCCGCAAATTATCACATCGGATTCATGGAAATGCGATAATCGCCATAATTTCGCTGATTTTTTTGTTCCAAATTCGCACGTGATTCATTGCGAAAACGAATTCAAAGGACAATTTTTTGAATATTTTATATCACGGCAAATGGGAGTGCGCCGCCCGAATAATTATACGCATATTATAAATCACAGTATCATTCTGCAAACACCGCGACGCCATATTGCGTTGAGCGAACCTACAGCTACAGTACTGGCCAAATGGTTTTCCTAGCATAACTTTTTTTGAAGTAGTCCATTAGTTCCTATTTTTTACAGGGTTTTGTACACACAATACCCATGTTTGCAGCTTTTCTGTTTGCAGAAATGTGCTGAAAATTATTTTTTATAATTTTTTTCTCGATTTTTTCGTTTTTTATTTTTAAAATTTTTTTCTGGAGTTACTTTTGAAATCTCGTTTTTCATAAACGTTTTTATAGATGAATAGACCTCAAGCAAAAAAAAAAACCATGTCATCAGACATCCGCAAAGCGATTTCGACCGGACAGAAACAAGGAGCTTCAATCGAAATCCTTGCGAATCAGATTTCTTGCTCAATAAGGACAATCAACAGAATCTTGAAGCAATTTCGAAACTCGGTTTTGTTTTTTAAACTTTCGAAAACTATTTTCGACGTTTCGCATAACTGTGATGTGCTCCAGTCACCGGGTAGACCCCGTAAAACCACCAGGAACGTTGATTGAGAGAGGACCCTAGACGTACTTCTACGGACATCCAAATCATCGAGAAGTCTCCAAATGAACCAACACCATCCAGGAGAACTATCCGAAGACGTCTGGTGGAGAATGGAATGCTCGGACGACGTCCAGTGAAGAATCCGCTCATCAGCGAGGAAAGCGAGAGTTGCATGGGCAAAAGAACATTTGACTTGGGGACGTCGTGAGTGGTCAAACCATGTCTGAAGTGACGAATCTAAGTTCAATTTGTTTGGAACTGACGGAATTGAGTGGGTGAGACGTCCTGTTGGATCCCCCTTCGACCCCAAGTACCCAACTGCGAAACATTAAGGCGGATCGTGCATGGTCTGGGGCTGCTTCTCAGACACTTCAATGGAAATCATGAATTGATTCGTGTACGAAGACATCTTGGAGAACACAATGAGACCATGGGCACGTGCGAAACTCGGTCGGGCATTCGTCTTCCAGCAGGAGAACGACCCGAAGCACACTTTTGAGCACGTCACGAAATGATTTCAACGTCGTCGTGTGAATCTTCTGGACTGGCCGAGTCAATCTCCTGACTTGAATCCTATCGAGCATCTCTGGAAGGAGCTGGAACGTCGTGTTCAAGATGCCAGTGTATCGAATGTCAATCAGAAGTTTGAGCTTCTCGAGGCTCCATGGAAAGCCATTCCGATGTCTGTCATTCACAAGCTTCTGGAGTCGATGCCGCGACGATGTCAAGTCGTTATTGATGCAGAAGGAAACGCAACAAAGTATTAATACATTATTTTTTTGTTTCGACCCTGAACCATAGCTTTAAAATGTTTTCTGAAATTTGTCGAAACCAATGGCTACGAAGTGTTTAAATATTGTATTTTAGTGTCAGAAAGACTGTGTTAAGTTTTCAGAATGATCGGTTCACTTTTAGAAAACCGATGCTCGAAAAACCATTTGGGACATTCTTTACGGCCAGTACTGTATACTCTCACAAACACCCACACCAGGGCTGTGCGGCAATCCGGCAATTCGGAAATTTGCCAAAAATAAAAATTTCGGCTATTAAATTTTTTCCACGATAATTCGAAACATAAATACCGAATTTTCACGGTATCCCAAATTATTCAATGGACATTGATTTTTGTTTCGCCGATTTTTTTTTGATATCAAATTGCCGAAAATCAAAATTTCGGTAATCCGGCAATTTCGGAAATTTCGGCAATCCGGCAATTCGGCAATTCCATTTCCGCACAGCCCTGACCCACACGCACCACTGAACCATTCGAGCCCGCTGGTATTGGGGGGGGGGGCTAAACGTCGGTGATAATAAGGATGGCGGCCACAAGCATCCCATGCAGAAATTCGAGAAAATCTCGACTGAAAATTGAAAATTCAGATGCGAATTTCTCGAAAACGAGCGAGTTGTGTGAGTAGGAAATTTTGACAATCACATTTCATAATAGGGTCTAGAATGTGTGAATGCAAAATTAGCCAAAATTTATTTAAATACATATTCGAGGCTTTTGGTTTTTTACGCGTTTCGCGCAGACAAATAAAGCGAAAAAATTAATTTCCGAGAACCCAAAAATTTTGGAATTTTTTCCAATCTTTATAAAGTTTCATATGAAATCATTTTTGCAACGAAAAAAATCGGGTCATGTTCGGAATATGCGCCTTTAAAGTTCAAATGGCTTTTTCAAAAATTGTGTATTCACGCGCACGCAAAATTGCACACATTTGATTTTTTTTGTCAAATTCTAAAAAATTTCAAAATTTCAAATTTTTTCTCAAAGAAACCCAATTATTTCACAATCAAATTCTTAAAATATGAAAAAATTTTCAACTAAGTTTAATGCTCCTTTAAACCCAATTATTTCGTTGTAGGACCCAAAATTGAAGGGTGTTGAGCAAAATAATTATTTATCTTGGACATAAGGTATCGGCGAGCACCTCATGCGCCTTTAATTCACATACTCGAATTGGGTCTCGAGGCGACGCGCGTAAATCGACACCGAATGAGAAAACCCAATTGCAGGTGGTCTCGATCGTCGTCCTCGTCACCGTCTGCGTCTCTCTCTCGCTTCTCACTCTCGCCGTCTGGTTGTGCGCGTGTCGTCGCGACAAAATTCGCGCCGCCGAACACCGCGCGATTCAACTCGATCGCTTCGAGACCGCGTGAGTCGAACGGACCATTATCTCTTTCTCTTCTCTTACCAACACGGACCATTACCTTTTTTTTCTCGTTTCAGGCAAAAAAATGCGAAGACGACGACAATGGCGATGACGGCCAAAATCGGCGAGCGTCAGACGGCGAGAATCGAGCAAAAGGTAGATCAAAACGAATTTTTTGTTTTGCAATTCTTCTTTTTTTTTTCAGAGTGATTCGAACGAGCTCAACAAAGAATACAATCTGCCCAGAAATGTTAGTGTTCTTTTCTTTTTGTTGTTATTGTATAAATCAAATTTGTGCTGCGGACATTTCTTGCCACTTCTGGAAATGTCCGCAGATGGAAATTTTAAAAAGAGAATTGTTGTTGAAGCGTCGACTTGACACGATTTCCGAAATGGCGATATCCAGCGAGTCGCTTCAACGAAATGATTCGAAGGTAATTTATTTTGACTACGATTGCACTTTTAAAATGCGCTCGTCGTCGCGAGACCATTGGATTTTGAAAATCACTTCGAGACCCACTCGGCATTAATAGAATCCTGGGAATTTTTCAAATCACCACTTTTCGCGATTTGTCTCATCGCCACGGGATATCGCCGAGGCCCAACCTGACGCGCCTTTAATAATTTTTTTTAATTGAATATATGAATATCGCCATATTCTGGTTTGCCAATACTATTCTAAGGTGGTCTTCATACAAAATTTCGTCACAATCAATTATTTCGAAATTTTGTTCTAATTTTTTGACGAGAATTCAAAAATTAGGAATTGGGAGCCGCTTGCTCTTCACCACAATCTGAGCGCAATAATAATTGTGCATGGTTGGTGGAGTGGTTGCGCAGCACGCTAGCGCGCGGGTTTTGCTGTTTTCAATCCCCGCCCCCACTGCTCCCATTTTTGCGACCCTTATTTTCAAAATGAATTCCGATCAATTTGAACTTATTTATTCGAGAAATGAAATAAACAATAGAAAAGAACAATTAATTGCGAATTTCAGACAAATGTGTTCAATGTGAGTACAACGACATCAGCGCCGTCATTGGCGCGATCGCCAAACTCCGAAGTGGATCTCAATCCGGGTCTCGACAATTCGATTAGCTTAGAGAAAATATGAAAACAATTAATTGATGAAAAAAAATAATAAACAAATTCAATTTGAAATGAATAATCGAAATTGATTTTGATGGAAAATGGTTGAAGATTTTTGATGGTTTGTAGGCCAACAATTTCAAAAATTTGTTTGAATTTTATCAATTTCGAAATATTGGGAATTTTCGCGAAAATTTTGAGTGATTTTTATCAAAGGAACAGCATTTTTTAAAGAAAAATGGGAATATTGGGTTTTTTTTTTGGATTTTTTTTAAATTAAATGTTTTGAGGTGTGGTTCAACTCATAAAAAGCGAAAAATTAAATTTTTAAAATTTGTTCTCAAAAATTAAAAATTATTTTCGTCAAATTATGAGCAGACCTGGTAAACAATGGAATTTGAAGGTTTTTTTTTTGGAATTTTGGAATTTTTTGATTTTTTTGGATTTTTTTGAATTAAATGTTTTGGGATGTTTGAAAATGAAAAATAAATAGTTTTTAAGGCGAAAGATCGAGAATTCAATTTTTAAAGGAAATTTTTGTACTAGAATTTTGTTCTAAAATGCCTTAGGTAGGTGATACACAATAGAATGCTAGGGGGATATGAAAAACAATGAATTACATATAAAATGTTTCAAAAAAAAAGAGGGAAATGGTCCGACCTAATAATTGAAAGTGTTCGACGACGACGACGCCTTGTTCGGCGCCGTTTCGGCGATTCCGGCGGCTTCGGCGCGACGCGCTTTGCGCGCTTTGTAGTCGTCGATAAACGCGCGACGCTCGTCGACGCCCATGAATCGCATCAGAAATAATTTGCGCGGCGCCTGGAACGTGGCGACTTTCGATCTGCATCGGTCCACCATGTCGGCCAGATGTTTGACGGGCATCACGATTTTCAGCGGTCGCGCCGAGCCCGTTTTTGAGCCGATGCGGTACGCGGTCACTGGGATGCATGGCACGTTCATGTGGCGCAGAAGACAGACCACCTGCAATCCAGTATTTGGGTCTTGTCGCGATCGTGATCACATGCACCTTTAAATAGATAGGAGCCCCCATCAGTGTATTCAGAATCTCGATCTACCCCTATTTGGGTCTCGTCGCGATCATGATCACATGCACATTTAAATAGATAGGAACCCCCATCAGTGTATTCAGAATCTCGATCTACCCCTATTTGGGTCTTGTCGCGATCATGATCACATGCACCTTTAAATACATAGAATCACCCATCAGTGTATTCAAAATCTCAATCTACACTAATTTGGGTCTTGTCGCGATCGTGATCACATGCACCTTTAAATAGATAGAAGCCCCCCATCAGTGTATTCAAAATCTCGATCTACACTAATTCAACTTCTCAGCTATTGTGAAAATCAGCTGCGGACATTATTCACCGAAAGACTGTTGTAGATTTACGCGTATGCGCCTTCACTGTGGTCTCGCACCGACTATTTTGGATTTTTGACGCCATTTTGTGAATTTTGAATTTCAGGAGACATTAAAAATTCAAGGAAATCATATACTCATCGAGCGAAAATTTAAAATTTTGAAATAAGCTTTCAAGCGTGGCGAGACCATTTCGAAAAGGCGCACCGCGTAAATCTACAGCAGCCACCGGACGCTTGAAAAAAAAATGGTTGGTTATCAATGGGGCGCATTTGCACCATTATTTTTGAAGCTCTAAACGCCAGACGATCTAATTGATAGTGGAGAAAAAAATTTTTTTTGATAAATCAAATTTTGATTTTTCAGTTTTTAAAACTCTGGAAAATACAAGCTGAAATTCAGATATGGCCGTGTTGAAAAAAAAAAATTAAAATATAAAAAATTTTAATTTTAATGTTTTTTTTTTAAAGATATTAGCTGAAAACTTAATAAATTAATTTCGAAGTTGTCAAAAAAAAATTAAAGAATTGATTAAAAAAAATTTTTTTCTCGATTTTTTCAATTTTCAAAATCTTTATTTTTAGGAATTATTCGATGTGACAAAATTTTTTTGAAAATTTCATCAATTTTGAAATTTTCGTTTTGTCGAGGTCTACAGTACCACAGTGATTATCAAATCGCTGCGAGAATCATCAATTTTAATAGCGTGCGCCTTTAAATGTAATGATTTCATTTTTTGGCCAAACTTGTCGTTTTTGTCGCATTTTGAGTCCCTCTAATTATAATTAACATAATTAGCATGAATTGATTATTCATAGTCTGTTGATAAATGACAAAATGGTGTCGTAGGATTCTGCGTATTGTACGCAATGCGCTTAGCGAGCTACAGTAATCCTCGCAGCGATTTTTTTTCAAATTTCGCTTTTTCATTTTTCGCTCAATTTTCGTATTTCCTTCGAAATTTTTTTATCTAAAATTTGTCGAAATCGATTTTAATTTTTTATTTCGTAGTAATATCCACTTTTAAACAATCCTGTTTCGGTAAAAACTAATTAACATCAATTAATTAATTAAAGCCAAATATTTTAGGATTTCTTCATCCAAATAATAAAAATTTGCAGAAAATTCTACAAAATTTGAATTCTAAAATCATTTTTAATAAATTTTTCGCATAATTCCCCATAACTGATTCAATTTGGTGGTTTTAGAAAATTTCAAAAAAACAAAAAAATTATTGAAACCACCAATTTCAGTTTGAAATCGCCGCCGACCGCGACGCGTACGCAACGCGGCCCCAGGCGCGCCAATTTGAATTCGACAAAAAACGAACCACGTGCATGTCTTGCGCTTGCGAACACTCGGGAAGATTGTAGAGGACGAGACTTCTTTTCGATTCATCGAGCGTGTGATTGGCGATTCGAACCTCCGAGCTCATCGTCGACACATCGCCGATGAGTTTGTCGATCACACGCGTCTGCTGCTCGCACACCTTTTCGATGGCCTCGATTCTGGCAATCAGCTGGAAGGAGAGGCTAATCAAACGCATCTTCAAATGGTCCCTACCTCGGCGTAATTCGGCGGCTCGTGAAAATAGCGGGCGTTGATCATTCTCGGAATTGCAAATGTGTCGAATTGGGCAAAATTCGAGCCGATTGTCATCTAGAACGTTTCGATTTGAGACGGGCGCACACGCGAAAGCTCCGCCCATTTGTGGTACAAGCTTCGAGCATTTTCCGCGGGCTGGGGAGCGGCGTGTGATTCATTGAATTTCGAAATTTTTGAAAATATTGATTATTTTTGTGCGACACGTGTTATTAATATTGGTAAGATGTGCGTGTGCGCCTTTAAAGGGTTATTATCACGTGTTATTAATATTGGGCAAGATGCGCGTGTGTGCCTTTAAAGGAGGTGGCGAGAGGATAGCGATCGGAGGGGGTCCCCCCACGAATGGTACGTATTGAAATCGAAGAGACGCCAAACGACTATTTTTTGTTGCTGACGAGTGATGGGAATCCGATGACGAATTATTGTTTATGGGTGGAAGCGGCGCGCCGAAATGAGCGTGACCCCCTCCTCTCCCTAACCATATTTGATTTCGGTTTTGTATATGGCCATGATTCTCACGCCAAATTGGCGACTTTGGGTGAACGATTGTTGGAGGGAGTTGGAGGGATTTCAAAATGTTAAGTGTGCCACTAGGTTTCTTTTTTTGAAATGGTTGAAGCTTGAAAATAAGGACCGCAAAAATGGGAGAAGTGGGAGCGGGGATTGAAAATGGCAAAACCCGCGCGCTAGCGTGCTGCGCAACCACTCCACCAACCATGCACAATTATTATTGCGCTCAAATTGTGGTGAAGAGCAAGCGGCTCCCTATTCCAAATTTTTGAATTCTCGTCAAAAAATTGGGAACAAAATTTCGAAATCATTGATTTTGACGAAATTTTGTATGAAGACCACCTTAGAATAGAATAGTATTGGCAAAACGAAAACAGTTTTGAATGAATGGGGGAGGGGTGGAGAGAATCGTGAGAAAAAAATGGTATCGGGCATAAAAATAAAGGAAAAGATGAAGAAGCGAACGACAAAAACGGCGATTTTTTTTCTCGTCTCGCACGAAATAGTGATGGCTCGTCGAATGAGAAAACATCGTGTCGGGGCGGTCCAAAGCGTTTTCGGAATAATCGCACAATTTTTTTTATTAGCCGCAATCGCACTGTTTTTTTCCTTTGTGACTCACATCGGAGAACCAATAAGACAGGGGAGTCGCCAATTTGAATGCGTGCGCCTTTAAATATGCGAATTCAAGGTGGACAAATGTCCGCAGATGGAAATATTCATGTGAAATTGAGCGGGGCGCAACAACCAGCAGGCAAGTTGGAGGGAAGGAGGCGAGGCGGCGCATCCCGGAAGATGTCCGCAGATGTCTACCACCTTCAACAAAAAATAGTACCAACGTTTATTTGACTCGTCTCAAAATTATCATTCGGCCTCAAATTAGTCGTCGAAACCGCACACAACGGTCTCGCCATGAAAATAATTGTTCAGCGTCACATAGCCCATATGATAGATGGCGTTGAGCTTGTCCGCCGGTATCGGGTACTCAACGATTCGTCGACATCCCTAGAATCCGTTTTCGTAGATAGATCAAACCAAAAAAAAAAAGCAAACCCGCCGCGCGCCACACGCGTGATGCACTTTGAGATACGGCTCAATCGGCGCGTCTTCGTCGTCGACGCCGCTAATGTTGACGAAGACGTCGGGAGATGTGTAGGCCTCGGCGAGTAGATCATCCGGATCCACTGAAATGAGGTCTCGCAACTATTTGGCAATTTATGGTGGGTTTTCAAGTGCGCCTTTAAAATTGCCTAATTTCAATCCCGTCAGGACCACCACTCACGCGGATCGCGTTCCATGAGGAATACGCGCGTCTGATGCCCTCTTCCAATATTCGCCGTCTCGTGATCGATACACAAAAACGTCACCCGAACGGTTATCGTCTGTCGTCTCATTTTGGCATTTGAAATCAAGAGAATTATGAATATCAGTTTAGTTATCAACATATTGCATTACTAATAAAATTGAGGAATGACGAGACGATCAAAATTTAAAAAAAAATCATTTTTTTGACTTGACCTCGTCATTTTGAGAAAATCGATTTTCAGAACTCAAAAATGGCGTTATTTAAAAGTGCAGAAAGAAGGAATCATCTGCGGACATTTCCCTTGGTTTTATTTGATCGTACTGCGGACAATTTCCTAACATGTATGTTGAAAATATGTATGTCTCCGTTGCTTAACAAAATTAATTTTGTGATATTTTGCGTCGCCGTGTTTGCACATTCCATTCCTAGGTCGTTCCCACATCAAATCCAACGCGGCTGGTTCTGAAAATGTGCGTCAAATTCGGTGTTTTTGACGCAAAATTGCACATTTCGAAATGTTCGGTCCATAGGGGCAGAGAAGTCTGGTGAAGGCGCGCTGCCGGTTGGTTCATAGAGAATCTCGAACCGCAACGCGTCTGAAGACATTGAAGAATGAAATAGTCAAACAGATTATAAATAAATTAGTATAGATTTGACTAGGAATCGAATTCTCATGTTAAATTAAATGCGCGTACGCTAAATTGATGGGGCGGCCGCGGCCGCGAAATCCTCGGCCACGTTGACTTATAGCCAATAATATTTTTTTTTTTGAATTTTGTTTAAAACTGGCAATCATATTCTGTGAACATGTGTTCTATTGAACGCTTTCTAATCGTAAATCAATCGAACAACATGTGCTCACAACGTGCTCAAAAATAACAATAGAATTCTCAATTTATTTCAAATCTCGAAAATAACATTAACACTTTCTTAAAACCACGGGGACACGAAAAATTTCGAACAGTTGAAAATGAGCATCGGGAGGAGTCGAAATGAAATGGAATCAGATTCCAGTAATTTGTTTTCTGCATTATGAAGAGACGTTGTTTTTTAGGCGCCAAAATTTGGTACTGTAGATCGCTAGGCGATATTCGAGAAAAGAATTTGCATGATCCTTTAATGTCGACTTTGGATGTAGTCATAATTAATCATCTCAAATTTTGTTTGAATTCAACATTTCATTAGAATTCTCAATTTCGGAATAGAAACAATGAAAATTTTATTATTTATTTAAAAAACTTATCCGTCCGAAATAGACGAAAATTTGGATTATTATAGTCTTTTCGAAATGGTCTCGCCACGCGCGAAGGCTAGGCACGGCGCCATTTGACATTTTACGGTTCTTTTTAAATTTTCAGGCGAGCTGTTTAATTTTTATCGATGACAGTCTTGAATTCTTAATATTACTGAAATTAAAAATCAATGAAACAACTTCTAAAATGCAAAATAGTCGGTGCGAGACCATTGCGAAGGCGCGTGGCTTGTCGTTTCGGCCCGGCCATTTCGAACAATGATTTTTTGAAATCGCTAAATTCAAATTGCGCAAATTTGAATAAACATCAGATTGTTCTAAATTGAGTACCTAGTCGGCGTACGTTGGTACATTTACTGGCACGTTAAATGTATCTTCAAGAAAGAAACAGCTCGTGGCGAGACCATTTCGAAAGACGAGCCGTCGACTATCAGATGCGCGTGAATTATATGAAATGATCAAGAAAATCTTGCGGAACAAGATCGGATTCGTCCAATTGCTCGAATTTAAAAGAATGATCAGGCTCGAAATAAATATTGAAAGCCATTCCATCGTGATGAAGTCGACGTCTAATCATCATTAAATTATTCTCAATCACACGCAGTCTTGGGAATATTGTGGAAATCTCGACATTTTCGCGCTCAATCTGAAATTTGCAATTGATTGAATGTCGAATCGATTCATTTCACCTCGCAAAGTACGGCATTCTTATCGTAGATTCCTCTCAAAATTGTTTTGGTTGTCGAAAGACAATTTTGAAATGTATCCAATGTTTTCTTCAAGCTCTTGTTACGTGCATTAACAGAAATATATGACAGCTTTTTCTCAACATATCCTCCATCTGAAAATCGTAGTTTTTTATCGAAATTTGAAATTAGGCCCACTATCATCGATTCCATCGATTCTTGCACTATAATACAATCGCCATCCAGCCTTGAGTGTAGCACGGAAAACGACCTTTGCTGGTATCAAATTATCGTTGGGGTGAGGACGATTCTGTATAGTAATTAAGCAATTAATTAATTAATTATTAAAACTGTTACCCCCAATGAAGTGATCCATTCAAACTTATTAACACGAGCGTATCGTTCGACATTAATTGCTTTAGAAGCTGTAAATAATTGCTATTGTGTTACTTAAGTCATAAATAATTCATTCAGGTAAATGAAAATCAATCAGATTTGAAAAAAATCGTTTTGAATCGAAATTGAATATAAATTAATCTGTTTTGAATTATTTCAAAATTTAAGTACGATTTCAAAATTAAAAATGAGAAATAAATCAACAGATTTCAAAGATTTCTGAATCGAAAACAAGTTTTCAAATCGAATCAGATTAATTTATATGTATTTTAATTTCTTTCGAATCCAATTGTTTATCATTTACCTGAGAAACTGATAAAAAAATTTGGAAATAAATAGAAATTTTCGAAATAATGATGGACGTGAAAAGGGCCAATGTTCATTGACTCATACTTTTTGACTTGACTCATGATTTTTGACTCATAAAAATTGTATAATGATTTTTTATTCTTTGACTCATGATTTTTGACTAGTGATTTTTGACTAATTTTTTTTTTGACTAACAATTTTTGACTAATGATTTTCTGAATTTTTTTTAGTTGAAATTCCTGCAGTTTTTTCAGTATTCAATTCTGTTTTTTTGGCCAATATTGATGGGTAAGAAGCTGAAGGGTGGGAGGAATTGGGGGAAAGATTATTACTGAAAGGAAAAAAAGTTCTTTTAACTTCTGTAAGCATAAAAAATTGTTTTTTTGGCATTTCATCGCTTATCGATTTCAATGAGAAGCTTAATCCCAGCTAAGCGGATCCACCGAAGGAATCGACTGTAACATTAAACGAATATCCGTAGTGGGCCAAATGGTATGTATGATTTGATATTTTTAGTAGTCTCCGTTAGTTTAATGAAAATAACTAAACACAGTTTTTATTCGCTATCATTTATTATTGAGCGTGAATAAAGGAGGGAAATGGATGGAATAACGCGATAAGTGATTTTTTATTAATTTATTTTGCAAATTATTTTAGCAAAAATAACACATTGTTATACTTTGAGAAGTTTTTTGAAGGCTGTTTTGTTAGAAGTACCATTTTGATAAAGGTTTAACGGTATAATGATCTATCGAAAATTTCAATGATTGATTAATTTTAAAAGTTTTTAATAATTTTTTTGAATATACCGTTTTTCCTGAATTTTGATGATAAATCGAAAATTATGCCGTTTTAAAACAGGCCTGACCGAATAAGCTAAAATAATTTGCAAAATAAATTAATAAAAAATCACTTATCGCGTTATTCCATCCATTTCCCTCCTTTATTCACGTTCAATAATAAATGATAGCGAATAAAAACTGTGTTTAGTTATTTTCATTAAACTAACGGAGACTACTAAAAATATCAAATCATACATACCATTTGGCCCACTACGGATATTCGTTTAATGTTACAGTCGATTCCTTCGGTGGATCCGCTTAGCTGGGATTAAGCTTCTCATTGAAATCGATAAGCGATGAAATGCCAAAAAAACAATTTTTTATGCTTACAGAAGTTAAAAGAACTTTTTTTCCTTTCAGTAATAATCTTTCCCCCAATTCCTCCCACCCTTCAGCTTCTTACCCATCAATATTGGCCAAAAAAACAGAATTGAATACTGAAAAAACTGCAGGAATTTCAACTAAAAAAGATTCAGAAAATCATTAGTCAAAAATTGTTAGTCAAAAAAAAAAAATTAGTCAAAAATCATGAGTCAAAGAATAAAAAATCATTATACAATTTTTATGAGTCAAAAATCATGAGTCAAGTCAAAAAGTATGAGTCAATGAACATTGGCCCGTGAAAAGTGTCATGGCCGAACAATTTGCGGCCACGACGTAGAATGGAAGTCTTGTAATTGACAATTTCGGTGATAGCTAAAACACTCAATGAACATACCAAGAAAAAAACTTGCCTCCTGCACCTCCAAATTCATCATCTGTCACATTGTATAAGAATATGACGCCTTTTTCGCGAACCGCAATGATCTTGCGTAGTTTTAAAGTGATAAGGGCCAAAACTGTGGAGCGATTCGTGACAAAATCTGCCTGAATGTGCTCCTTTAAATCCGTTCCAGGTTTGCATTGCATTTTGATGAAATCGAGAAGGCTTTCCAGTTTTTCGCCGCCATATTTATCCTCGAAATCCTCCATTCCTTCATCTAAATTCGTTCCGATGACGTCATCAATATTCGGAATCAAACGAGGAATCTGATCGTATCCAATCGTCACCTTATTTCTGAAATAATCGAAACAATTGAAGAAATTCATTTCGACAAAATATGAAGTACGTTTTCATGTCGATTGAATATGCGCCGACGTCTTCAATTCGAATTGGATCTCCCGATGTTCGTTGCGCATTCGATTCCATCGCAATTTTCTGCAATATCAGTTGGAATTAAAAATTGATAGAAGACATTTATATATTTATAGAGTGCGGAAAAATCACATGTGCTTCGAAACCTTTGCAACTTTGCTGATACTGCTTTGTTGGAATTTATGATCATTTTAACGACGTTATCAACTAATATGCACTCGATATGAAAGTACCCATGAGTCATTCGATGTATTTCTGTGTTGAAATAATGAAATAACTTTTCCAAAAAAAAATTGGCTAACATGCAGATAAACACCCCACACGTTGCATTATACAGCCCCGCGGGAATATTGCATTTAAGGGACCCACATAGTGCAGTATAGGTCCACCGCGATCAAAAATTATTCGGTACCGGCACAATGAGGGTTTGACAATATTATTTCATTTCGAAATTAGCAAATATATTTTAAAGCATAATTTTTAATAATTGGTCATTAAAAAAATTATCCTGCTGGCACGCATGTGCGTGGCGATTTTTTATTTCCATTCTATTCATTTGTTTTTTTTGCTGATTTTAACAATTTGAACGTGAATCGCCTTTTTTGAAATAAAAATGCAGCGGCAATGTAAGTTCGCGTTATCTTGACATTTTAAGAAATATTGTAACATCAATGTTTTCAGCAAAATGATGATGTGCGATGATCCAATTTCATTTTTTTATCTTACTATTGAGTTAATAAGGTAGTTTTGAATTTTCAAATTGTTATGAAATATCGATAATTTCAGTTCATTTCCGATTTTTTTGGGGGGGGGGACCTACAGTACCGCTCAAAAGTCTATCAACCTTTGGTTTTTTCTTTATTTCTCAAAGAGTACTGCACCGATCAACATGAATCTTTTAGAGATAATGTGAAATGGGGTTTAAAACATAATTCATGTCATTCGGTACACAAACACATATCCGCAAAGTCCATGACGCGATTTTACACACTTTCAGGTTTTTTGCGTTTTTCAACTTTTTTTTTTAATTTTAATTTTTTTAATTTTTCTAGAGTAGTTATCCGTTCATGTTCTTATTCATGTTTTCAGAAATGCCTAGAGCTTTTGGGAACAAAGACTTGACGAATAACGAGAAAAAAGCCATCGTGGCTGGTCGTCAAAGTGGACTTACATTGAAAACGCTGGCCGGAATGTTCAATCGAACGAAAGGATGTATTTCCAAACTCTGTAAACGCTGGGAAGTTCAAAAAAATTTTTCTGTGCCTCATCGCTCCGGGAGACCACGAATTACTGATCGTAGTGAAGATAGAAATATTTTGCGGACGTCCAGAAACAATCCTAGACTCCCTGCCCCTGCAATCAAACGGGAAGTTTTCGTGAATTCTCCTTCTCCACCATCCGTTTCGACTGTGAAACGTCGTCTCTGTGCTGCTGGGATTATGGGAAACGTCCAGTGAAAAAACCCTTAATTTCTGAGAAGAATAGAATGGCCAGAGTGAAGTGGGCAAAGGAACACGTCGACTGGACAAGACAAGACTGGGATAAGATTTTGTGGTCCGACGAAAGCAAGTTTCTGCTTTTCGGAAGTGATGGAATTCAGTGGATTCGTAGACCAATTGGGTCCAGGTATGATCCTAAATATCAATTACCCACTGTGAAGCATGGCGGTGGTTCGTGTATGGTATGGGGTGCGTTCTCTGGAAATGGTATTGGACCGCTTCATCGCGTGAATGGGATCATGGACAAGAATGTCTACAAAGACATTCGCCAGAATCAGATGCTTCCGCACTTGAAGAGAATGGGTCGTGGAAGTGTTTTCCAACAAGACAATGACCCAAAACACACTTCTTTGTATGTTAAGGTGAGAAAATTGATAAGTAAACAGCATCACAATGAATTTCGGGATTGGTTCGCAAGCCGTCGGGTCAACGTCATCGAGTGGCCGAGTCAGTCTCCTGACTTAAACCCAATTGAACATCTATGGGAAGAGTTGGAAAGACGTTGTGCCAACAAAAGAGCCAAAAATTGCAATGAGAAGTTTGCTCAACTGCAGTCTGAATGGAATAAGATCACCATGTCGACCATCGACACTTTGATCGACTCCATGTCGAGAAGATGTCAAGCAGTCATTGAAGCTAAGGGCTTTGCAACTCGATATTGAGCTTTAAATTATGTTTGTTACTGTTTTTTGTTAATAAACTTTGTTTTTTGGTAAACCAAAACTGTTTATTGAAAACCCCAAAAAATCGGTATTTTTCGAAAATTCTATTTTTTTTTTTTAATTTTTTTTAATTAAGCAGGTGTCAAATCAGCTGACCAAAACACGTTAAACCACTCCAAAAAATAATGGGAAAAATTTTGGATCGATACCGTATCTTTAAAAAAAGTTATCCTCAAAAAACCAAAGGTTGATAGACTTTTGAGCGGTACTGTATACTGCACTATGTGGGTCCCTTAAATGCAATTTGCCCGCGGGGCTGTATAATGCATCTGGTGGGGAACCTATCTGCAGGATCGCCTGGAATGAAAGATCAGCTCACCACTCCATTGAAAAATCGTGCAGATAAGATCCCCATAGTGCAGATGAGGTCCCCACATCGATACACGTCGCCATGTTGAAGTTAAAGTAACATTTAAACAGCGTGCAAGACAATTAAAAGGGTCCTATCAAGAAGAACTCTTCTACTTAACAATAATCCACACGATGCACTCAAAACAAGTCGCTCCACAACTAGCAAAAAGAAGTTAAAGTCCCCAGTGAAGAAAATGTCCCCCAATTTTAGTGTAAGTGGGGACTTCTGCTGCAATTGTGGGGACCTTTCTCTCATTGTGGGGGACCTCATCGGCATGATCGCCAAAAAATCAGCAAAACACGTTCAAATTGACATACTCCAAGTTATTTGATCGAACGATGTTTATTCTGATTATCAACATGAATTTATGGGCCATTGTGATATAAATTATGGTTTGTAAAGGAAAAGCCTATCGGGTTCTATTACACTCCGCCAGTTTTTGATTTTCGAGATGAACTGCTTATGTGAATTCAATAAATGAATTCAATTCGAGTAGATAAAGACGCGAGAGAGATAATTAGCGAAAAAAGAAGCTGAAACGGTAAATTAACGTAAGAACTAAAGAAATTTAAAAAAAAAAAAACAAAAAAATTTTAGAGAATCTCTTGCAACTTCTCCGCACATCAAGAACAGTTGAAACCCAGAACATTCGACAGCAAGAAGCAGTCGCCAGTGCAGCCACTTTCTTCTACGTTTCTCTCTTCATTTTCAAACCAAGTCCTTCCTGAAGTCGAAAATTTAAAGAACCTATTCAGGCAACCCAAGTGCTCACTTCGGCCGATCTCAAAAAGCGAACCGTACACGCAATTCAACCATCTACTAAACAACCGTCCAACTACACATCGCGCCATCAGCGACAACAACCTCATCGCCACATGTGTACCCTTGCAAGCTAATCGCACATTCACACCAAAATAGGAAGAGGAGGCCCAAAAGGTTCCGATCGATGGAAAGTGGGATTTATTAGAAACAACAAAAACAAACAAGAAGGAATAGAAAGAAGCCATCAAGAGAAGAATTAAAAACAAGAGATGTGTTGTCCACCCAAAAAAGGAATGCCAAAATAAATAGTCGAATGGGAATTGATTTAAGCATTGAATCGGTTGCCGTCGAGCTTCTTTCCGGAGTAGGTCAGCTGATCATTGCACTTCTTGATGAATTCATCCACGTCCTTCTCGTTTGATGGCATCACAAAACTGAAATGAAATGGTGAATTGAGAATTGAATCATGACTGAATCAGGAATTTCGAAGCAACACCATACCCGGACTGATTGTAGATCATGGTTCCGCGCTTCGAGAATCGATCGGCAATGACGAGAGGCACCGGAAGAGAGCACGGACTGTAGACAATCTGATGAAGGAAGCACAGGCGATAGGTGAACGTCTCGATGTCATCCATTTTCTGTTTCATCGTATCGTAGATCACCGAGAATTTGGGCGATTTCGCGGTGCCCTGAAACGCGAAAAGCGATTGATCGAATCGAATTGTCGACGGACCTGCAGCGTCACATGCGACGTCAGATAGAATTCGCTGATGACGGGACTCACGATGAGCTTGTCGATGACGGTGCCCGGCTTGATGTTCTGCTCTCTCGCGTTTCTTCCGCTCAAATCCTGCAAATCGGCGTGCACATCGGCATGAGCACGGGCGACTACCTGCTTGTAGAATCGCTCGTTGTGGCTCTTCGAAACGGCCAGCACGGTGATGTGGGGCCGATAGGTTGGCGAGAGTTCGATGCACGCGTCCTTGATCGACTGCACGTAGCGCTCGTTGATCTGAATCCGACTGATTGGTGGATCACCGAAAAGAAACACCCCCAACCAGGCTGTACTGGCCTTCGGAGACGCCATTGAAATACACGAAGATCTCTTTGGCGATTCCTCGGTTCTCCTTCATCTTCTGCAGCATCTCCTTCATGGTCTCTTTGACAATCGGGCCGAACACCTATCAACCTCATTTCGTATTTCAAACACCAAAAAAGGCATCGCTCACATCGGAATTCTTTTTGACAAATCTGAAGCCTCCGCCGAACTTTTGTGGATGATCGAGAAAGTTGGCCGAATATCCGATCATGATGGGAGTCTGAAAACAATGTCGAAAATCCGACGGCGATCTCCGCGCGCAATTACCCCGGCGTTCGAGTTTCGCTGAGACGTCTCGAATCCGACGATCAATCGATATTTGTATTGCTCGGTTTGCCTTAAAAACGATTATGTATTTTTTTCAGAATTCAGCCGAACGGGTCTTACAAGGCGGAAAGCACAAAGTTGAGGCCACCATTTTTGATGTTCACCTGAAATGTGATTCTCATTGGCTTCGCTTCTCGATGTCTCCGACTACCTTGTTTATCACATTCTCCAGTGTCTTCTTCGCCGCGTTCGCCACCTTCGATCGATTGTCTTGTGTCAGAATATCATACTTCTTCTCGAAATACTTGATGTGCGAATGCAGATTCAAATTGTCGCGATTGATGAAGAACAAGAACGAGGTGCCCGCGTTCTTCGCGTTGATGAATATCTCCTGAAAAACGCGATTCCCGAATGAGGCGCGCCGAACTCACCTCGAGATTGTTCCGGTAGCGGTCGTAGTTCGACACCGTCGGAGCCGACACCGTCATTCCGACCTTGTTCATCTCTCTCAGCAAGATCTCGACGAAATTTCTGAAGTCAATCATCGATTGCGAGCTGAATTCAAATCGCGATCAACTAACGGTGCCTGGACCTCGATGAAGATCACACTCCACTTGTTGATGGTGGCCGGCTGCACGAACTTGCTGACAGTCCACGTACTCTGAACAACACGATAAAACACGCTGCGATCGGGGGTTGACCAACGTCGGGCAGAACAGTCGAACTCGCGTCTCTCGTCCTGATCAGCGGCGGTTCGAGCACCCTCGCCGGCACCGAGACGAAGCTTTTTCCGATGGTGAGAACGCCGGCGATCGTCTCGTGAGTGTCCAACCCGACACTACGAATGATGCTCTCGGTTTGTTGGCGACGAGCCGCCGGCGGAATCGCCGAACTCTGCAATCATTCCGGCATCATTCTCGTCGTCATTCGACCGCCCTACTTTAATCGCCGCCTGCTGTTCGTTCGGCATCATCTGCTCGTTGCGAACGACCTGCTTCTCGCACACAATCAGCAGATCCGCCGGAAACAGTCCCGATCGTCGTCCGGTTTGGCCCTTGATCGTCATCATCGACGGATAATTGATTTGGACGTTGTATTTCGCTCGGAAGTACTCCTCGATCGTCACTTGTCTTCCGTCGTACTCGAATCGGCTCTGCGGCGAATTCGCTGCCGGTCCGAACCCCTTCACCAGCACTATCGGCGAGTCTTTGTCGGGTGTTCGCGTCGTCGAGTACGACACATAGCAAGCCACGTTCTTGACCTGCTTCAGCAGCTTCTGAGCCTGCGCACTTGCCGGCTGGAACTGCTCGACCTGCTTGTCCAAGTAGTACAACTTATCGGCCAAACTGTTTCCGGGAACGTGGAAAAGCGTCTTCTTGACTGCAAACTGCCTAATTAGTCGGCAATTAGCTGATTCAATTATTCACCCTCCGCCACCATGTATAATTGCGGCTTCTTCCCGTCGCCTTCCAACGTCTTCACGGCCTTCGAAAGGCCGAGACCCTCCCATTTGGTGAAGAACCTTCTGAAATGGATGGATTGAGATGCAAGGATCATTCAATTCAAATCGAACCCGTCCTCGTGCGGATCGAACAGGAAGTGGTTGCTTCCATGGATCGAGAACACGTTCGGCCGGTTGTTCGGAATGTCGGAGATCATCGCATTCAGAGCTTCCAGCAACGTCTTGTTCGCATTCCTGGGCACCGCGTGGACGGTCGCCTGAATGTCGTTGGTGGTAGCCTGGAAATCGCATCCGACTCGCTCGATCTTCATTCTGATCTCATGCGCCGAAGCGTGTGGAGTGATGACACTCGTCGGAATGCTGAAGTCGTTCTGAAATCATCGCCAATCATTTCCAATCGTTGTTTCAGATGCCAAACCCTCGCTCCGAGGTCCTTCGTCGAATACAACGAGGCCTGTTGGTCGTAGAAGCACGTCTGCTCGGTTCCGAATACGTCTCGATGCTTCTCGAGCACATACAAATAGACTGCTCGGCACTGATCCTTCGATCGGAAGTTGTGCTCGCTGAACACCATTGCGATCAGTCATCCGTTCACCTGATTCGACTACCTGCTGCGCAATTCCTTGCTGATTTCATGCGACACGATTTCGCCGTCGTCTTTCTTGTAGAAAATGTCGATCTTCACATCGTATTTGTAAATTGGCACGTTTGGCATCAAGTCTGAATACGTGATTCGCCTATATTTGGGTCTCGCGGCGATTTGATTCTTGCGTGGAAATCCACCCTTCTTTTTTTTGGATTCAAATATTCAAATTACATACCGATTTTCTTGATATTCGCTACACAAGTCGTCGGTGTTCCGATGAATCCGGCAGGCTTCTTTGCGGCGAACGGAGTCAATCCGAGATGGTCCATTTGCTTCGTCAATTTCTCCACGTTGTCCGGCATCGTCGCCTAAAAAGAGAGAGACGGACATGAGAAAATCGAACAGTCGAGGAAATTGGCGAGGAACAAAAAAAGAGAGGCGAGAAGGGGAGTATTGGAAAAAAGGAATGAGAATGACGGGAAGCGATCACACGAATCGACCCGACGAGCAAGGGGCGTGGTCAACAGCAAGGAACACAAATGGGCGGGACTCACAACAAATGTGACTGAGTCGAGGAGAGCTGAGGATTCGAGAAGGAATCGGAAGAGAGTCACGTCGAATGCGAATAACTCGAAATTGAAATATTTGAAATGTGATGGTTTTCAAGGAATCTCGAAATTTCTTAATTTGTCGAATCCGTCAAATTGCACAAAAAAAATCGAATTTGTTTGTTTGATTGCTGACTATCAAAGATATTTCGAAACAATTGTCGAATTGCTCATCGCTTTTTTTTGTATTTTCAATTTTTGTTGATATTTTTATGGTTTCTTGAGACGAAACATTCTTCAGGAAATATTTTTCTAAAAAGGGCAATTTTTAATTCCAAAATAAATTGTTTCAATTCAAATTTGTTGTTCTAACTATTCAGTTTCGATTATTCCGTGAACATGTGCTCTATTGTATGCCTTCTAATCGTAAATCAATCGAACAACATATGCTCACAATCTGCTCAAAAATGACTCGATTATCTCATTTCAAAAAGCGAAAAAAAATATTTTGGAAACGTCTAAAATGAAGAATCTCGCATCGATGTGTTCGAACCATAAATAGAAGATTGTCGATGAAAAAAATGTATAAAGAAGGAGAGGGCGAATCGTCAAAATTTAATGGCCTCAGAAATAGCGTTGTCAATCGCGAATGTATAATCGTACGGAACGCTCGATGAAAATAATCAAATATTGTCGAAAAAATGGAGCGGCTATTTCGTGTAAAAAATGCAAGTGTCGGTATCTTCGAAAACATTACACGAATTGAATAACGAATGATTGCCTTCGGAATCGAATGCGCCTTTAAAAAGATTACATGAAAAACGAATGACTGGGTCCCAATTGCGGTCACCTGCGCCAGCTGACTGTTGTGCGATAGGTAACACAGCAGATCCCGCAAGATGTCCGCATATGGTTAAAATTTCATTCAATTTGCTCCGTCGCGGTTGGATATCCGTTTTGATCAACATGATAAAAATGGAAGACGATAGAACAAAATGTCTTCGAAAATTGGAGATCTCGGACAATGGTATAATCGATGCCGTGGCCATCAATCAAGTAACACCAATACGAAACAATGGATGTGCTATGACATTCTCATTGTCGTATTGCTATTTATTTTGGTGGTATGTTGGGAAGAAAAAAAATATATTTGGGAATCAGTGTGCGACGTCGAGGAAATCAAGATATCTCGAGGAGTCTCGGACGTCGTGATGCATTTTTGACAATGAAGCGTGCGGTTGTGGCGCAGTCGGTCAACGCGCTGCCTAGTGTGCGAGAGGTCGCGGTATCGAGTTCTCACTGTGCACAACATAATTTCATTATTAATGAAATGAAAAAAGCAGAAGCATATAGAGTTAATATACAAGCAGATATTCCACCTAAGGGACCACAAACTTATTTTTAAAAATCACGAAGCTGAGGTGGTCCAATTGCTCTGTGAAAATTGGCGGGTCCTCATTCAAGCTCAATCAATTTTCTAAAACAAAAAAAAAACTCGTAACATTATCAAATAAAACGATCAAGTTTTCTTATAATACGTGTAGTAACAGGACGGTGGAATTTTTTTTCTGAACACACACTCGAAGAGCGAGCGAGCGAGAGAAAGAGAGAGACGCAACAAGAAGTGATAGGGACCGATGAGAAAACCCGCAAAACGAAGAGGATTGGAAGTGAGACGAAGAGGTCAGATGGGATAGAAAAAAAAATGGCCGCTTTCTTTTTTTTGCTTCTTCTCACGTGCTATTTATCGTCGAATAAAAAAACGACCCCGGGGCGCGTCGCAAAAAAAAATACACACAAATTTGTTTCGAATTGTTTTTTTTTGTTGAAGAATGCAAAAAAACATATGAATGAATCACCATTGTTATTCCATTTATTTTTTTTTGCGACGATGTCCATTCGAATTCAAGAGCAAATAATTTGGATGAAAGTTGAAAGTTGGGATTTTCAATTTTAAAAAAATAGCCAAAAAAAGCGGACGGGGGAAATTTGAAGGACCATCAGACGGAATGAGGTGCCAAATATACCCTATACTTACGATATTTTTCTGACGAGTTGAATTCAAACCATTTTTTTAAGCCGATTTTTCAGATATCAAAAATTGCATTCATGAAATACGATTAAGATAAAGTTTTAGGGGGGCCAAAATGAAAATCATTAAAAAAAAATAAATAAAAAAGAAAATAAAATAAAACTTGTCGTATTTGTTTTTGCAATTGGTTTTCTTTGAAATCCGCCCAGCATTCCATTTTCCGGACATTTCGCAAAGAATGGTTTCGGCGACCCCGATTTTCGCCACGACACTTTTTGATTTGGGGACGCAATACAAAAAATAGTGGCCCCAACAGTGTTTGGGAGAAATATGTATTCAAAATGCCAATAGCATAGGTAAAAAATTCGGCCTGGAATATTGGGAATATAGGACCCATATGGGCCACCTCAGCTTCGTGATTTTCAAAAATATGTTTGTGGTCCCTTCGGTGGAACATTTGTTTGTATATAGACCCAGTCATTCGTTTTTCATGTAATCTTTTTAAAGGCGCATTCGATTCCGAAGGCAATCATTCGTTATTCAATTCGTGTAATGTTTTCGAAGATACCGACACTTGCATTTTTTACACGAAATAGCCGCTCCATTTTTTCGACAATATTTGATTATTTTCATCGAGCGTTCCGTACGATTATACATTCGCGATTGACAACGCTATTTCTGAGGCCATTAAATTTTGACGATTCGCCCTCTCCTTCTTTATACATTTTTTTCATCGACAATCTTCTATTTATGGTTCGAACACATCGATGCGAGATTCTTCATTTTAGACGTTTCCAAAATATTTTTTTTCGCTTTTTGAAATGAGATAATCGAGTCATTTTTGAGCAGATTGTGAGCATATGTTGTTCGATTGATTTACGATTAGAAGGCATACAATAGAGCACATGTTCACGGAATAATCGAAACTGAATAGTTAGAACAACAAATTTGAATTGAAACAATTTATTTTGGAATTAAAAATTGCCCTTTTTAGAAAAATATTTCCTGAAGAATGTTTCGTCTCAAGAAACCATAAAAATATCAACAAAAATTGAAAATCAAAAAAAAGCGATGAGCAATTCGACAATTGTTTCGAAATATCTTTGATAGTCAGCAATCAAACAAACAAATTCGATTTTTTTTGTGCAATTTGACGGATTCGACAAATTAAGAAATTTCGAGATTCCTTGAAAACCATCACATTTCAAATATTTCAATTTCGAGTTATTCGCATTCGACGTGACTCTCTTCCGATTCCTTCTCGAATCCTCAGCTCTCCTCGACTCAGTCACATTTGTTGTGAGTCCCGCCCATTTGTGTTCCTTGCTGTTGACCACGCCCCTTGCTCGTCGGGTCGATTCGTGTGATCGCTTCCCGTCATTCTCATTCCTTTTTTCCAATACTCCCCTTCTCGCCTCTCTTTTTTTGTTCCTCGCCAATTTCCTCGACTGTTCGATTTTCTCATGTCCGTCTCTCTCTTTTTAGGCGACGATGCCGGACAACGTGGAGAAATTGACGAAGCAAATGGACCATCTCGGATTGACTCCGTTCGCCGCAAAGAAGCCTGCCGGATTCATCGGAACACCGACGACTTGTGTAGCGAATATCAAGAAAATCGGTATGTAATTTGAATATTTGAATCCAAAAAAAAGAAGGGTGGATTTCCACGCAAGAATCAAATCGCCGCGAGACCCAAATATAGGCGAATCACGTATTCAGACTTGATGCCAAACGTGCCAATTTACAAATACGATGTGAAGATCGACATTTTCTACAAGAAAGACGACGGCGAAATCGTGTCGCATGAAATCAGCAAGGAATTGCGCAGCAGGTAGTCGAATCAGGTGAACGGATGACTGATCGCAATGGTGTTCAGCGAGCACAACTTCCGATCGAAGGATCAGTGCCGAGCAGTCTATTTGTATGTGCTCGAGAAGCATCGAGACGTATTCGGAACCGAGCAGACGTGCTTCTACGACCAACAGGCCTCGTTGTATTCGACGAAGGACCTCGGAGCGAGGGTTTGGCATCTGAAACAACGATTGGAAATGATTGGCGATGATTTCAGAACGACTTCAGCATTCCGACGAGTGTCATCACTCCACACGCTTCGGCGCATGAGATCAGAATGAAGATCGAGCGAGTCGGATGCGATTTCCAGGCTACCACCAACGACATTCAGGCGACCGTCCACGCGGTGCCCAGGAATGCGAACAAGACGTTGCTGGAAGCTCTGAATGCGATGATCTCCGACATTCCGAACAACCGGCCGAACGTGTTCTCGATCCATGGAAGCAACCACTTCCTGTTCGATCCGCACGAGGACGGGTTCGATTTGAATTGAATGATCCTTGCATCTCAATCCATCCATTTCAGAAGGTTCTTCACCAAATGGGAGGGTCTCGGCCTTTCGAAGGCCGTGAAGACGTTGGAAGGCGACGGGAAGAAGCCGCAATTATACATGGTGGCGGAGGGTGAATAATTGAATCAGCTAATTGCCGACTAATTAGGCAGTTTGCAGTCAAGAAGACGCTTTTCCACGTTCCCGGAAACAGTTTGGCCGATAAGTTGTACTACTTGGACAAGCAGGTCGAGCAGTTCCAGCCGGCAAGTGCGCAGGCTCAGAAGCTGCTGAAGCAGGTCAAGAACGTGGCTTGCTATGTGTCGTACTCGACGACGCGAACACCCGACAAAGACTCGCCGATAGTGCTGGTGAAGGGGTTCGGACCGGCAGCGAATTCGCCGCAGAGCCGATTCGAGTACGACGGAAGACAAGTGACGATCGAGGAGTACTTCCGAGCGAAATACAACGTCCAAATCAATTATCCGTCGATGATGACGATCAAGGGCCAAACCGGACGACGATCGGGACTGTTTCCGGCGGATCTGCTGATTGTGTGCGAGAAGCAGGTCGTTCGCAACGAGCAGATGATGCCGAACGAACAGCAGGCGGCGATTAAAGTAGGGCGGTCGAATGACGACGAGAATGATGCCGGAATGATTGCAGAGTTCGGCGATTCCGCCGGCGGCTCGTCGCCAACAAACCGAGAGCATCATTCGTAGTGTCGGGTTGGACACTCACGAGACGATCGCCGGCGTTCTCACCATCGGAAAAAGCTTCGTCTCGGTGCCGGCGAGGGTGCTCGAACCGCCGCTGATCAGTACGAGAGACGCGAGTTCGACTGTTCTGCCCGACGTTGGTCAACCCCCGATCGCAGCGTGTTTTATCGTGTTGTTCAGAGTACGTGGACTGTCAGCAAGTTCGTGCAGCCGGCCACCATCAACAAGTGGAGTGTGATCTTCATCGAGGTCCAGGCACCGTTAGTTGATCGCGATTTGAATTCAGCTCGCAATCGATGATTGACTTCAGAAATTTCGTCGAGATCTTGCTGAGAGAGATGAACAAGGTCGGAATGACGGTGTCGGCTCCGACGGTGTCGAACTACGACCGCTACCGGAACAATCTCGAGGTGAGTTCGGCGCGCCTCATTCGGGAATCGCGTTTTTCAGGAGATATTCATCAACGCGAAGAACGCGGGCACCTCGTTCTTGTTCTTCATCAATCGCGACAATTTGAATCTGCATTCGCACATCAAGTATTTCGAGAAGAAGTATGATATTCTGACACAAGACAATCGATCGAAGGTGGCGAACGCGGCGAAGAAGACACTGGAGAATGTGATAAACAAGGTAGTCGGAGACATCGAGAAGCGAAGCCAATGAGAATCACATTTCAGGTGAACATCAAAAATGGTGGCCTCAACTTTGTGCTTTCCGCCTTGTAAGACCCGTTCGGCTGAATTCTGAAAAAATACATAATCGTTTTTAAGGCAAACCGAGCAATACAAATATCGATTGATCGTCGGATTCGAGACGTCTCAGCGAAACTCGAACGCCGGGGTAATTGCGCGCGGAGATCGCCGTCGGATTTTCGACATTGTTTTCAGACTCCCATCATGATCGGATATTCGGCCAACTTTCTCGATCATCCACAAAAGTTCGGCGGAGGCTTCAGATTTGTCAAAAAGAATTCCGATGTGAGCGATGCCTTTTTTGGTGTTTGAAATACGAAATGAGGTTGATAGGTGTTCGGCCCGATTGTCAAAGAGACCATGAAGGAGATGCTGCAGAAGATGAAGGAGAACCGAGGAATCGCCAAAGAGATCTTCGTGTATTTCAATGGCGTCTCCGAAGGCCAGTACAGCCTGGTTGGGGGTGTTTCTTTTCGGTGATCCACCAATCAGTCGGATTCAGATCAACGAGCGCTACGTGCAGTCGATCAAGGACGCGTGCATCGAACTCTCGCCAACCTATCGGCCCCACATCACCGTGCTGGCCGTTTCGAAGAGCCACAACGAGCGATTCTACAAGCAGGTAGTCGCCCGTGCTCATGCCGATGTGCACGCCGATTTGCAGGATTTGAGCGGAAGAAACGCGAGAGAGCAGAACATCAAGCCGGGCACCGTCATCGACAAGCTCATCGTGAGTCCCGTCATCAGCGAATTCTATCTGACGTCGCATGTGACGCTGCAGGTGCGTCGACAATTCGATTCGATCAATCGCTTTTCGCGTTTCAGGGCACCGCGAAATCGCCCAAATTCTCGGTGATCTACGATACGATGAAACAGAAAATGGATGACATCGAGACGTTCACCTATCGCCTGTGCTTCCTTCATCAGATTGTCTACAGTCCGTGCTCTCTTCCGGTGCCTCTCGTCATTGCCGATCGATTCTCGAAGCGCGGAACCATGATCTACAATCAGTCCGGGTATGGTGTTGCTTCGAAATTCATGATTCAATTCTCAATTCACCATTATATTTCAGTTTTGTGATGCCATCAAACGAAAAGGACGTGGATGAATTCATCAAGAAGTGCAATGATCAGCTGACCTACTCCGGAAAGAAGCTCGACGGCAACCGATTCAATGCTTAAATCAATTCCCATTCGACTATTTATTTTGGCATTCCTTTTTTGGGTGGACAACACATCTCTTGTTTTTAATTCTTCTCTTGATGGCTTCTTTCTATTCCTTCTTGTTTGTTTTTGTTGTTTCTAATAAATCCCACTTTCCATCGATCGGAACCTTTTGGGCCTCCTCTTCCTATTTTGGTGTGAATGTGCGATTAGCTTGCATCGAAAAAACGAAATACTTCTACAAAAAAAACGCATTCAAATTGGAATCACTTCAATTTATTGAACATGTTTAAGAATGTCGAACGTCTTCTGGATCTCGTGAAACTAATATTTTTGATCAATCTTCACGCCAGGATCAACGAAAATCGATGAAGGTTTGCCGTCGGCGCGTATCCGCACGGCGTTCACACTAGAGGGATTTACAATGCAAACTCAAACTGTGTCAGTGATCGATTGTTGGCGTCTTTGTCGCGCAGACGAATTTTTAAAAAATCGCCAGGTTTTGATTCTTTTTTCAAGTATTTTGAATTTTTCTCAAAATTAAACAAAGAAGTGCGGCGACCACGTTTTTCGCAAGACTTTTGTCTATCGAAAAAGCTTTACTATAACTCAATCGGATTAGTATTCAGGGTCCGTAGTTTTTTTTAAAGATTTATTTGTAGAAATATTCCAATTTCTTTTCTCTGTTTTTTCACTCTCTTTTGTTAATATCATTTCTTATTATATTATATGGTTTGATTTATACGGTGATGTTTGTTAATACTTGGAAAAACATTTCATAGTTGTTTATTTTTTATTTTTTGCAAATTTTAAATGTAAACAGTGTGTCAATTCGGCGGAGAAGTTGCAAGCGGTTCTCTATAATTTTTTTGTTGTTGTTTTTTTTTTAAATTTCTTTAGTTCTTACGTTAATTTAGAGTTTTCAGCTTCTTTTTTTGCTAATTATCTCTCTCGCGTCTTTATCTACTCGAATTGAATTCATTTATTGAATTCACATAAGCACTCCATCTCAAAAACTGGCGGAGTGATTTTTTTGAGTTTTCTAGAAGCGCGTCAACCCAGTATTCAAAGGCGCATATTTTGTGTCGTTCGTTTTTTCTTTCCATCTTCTCAGAGTTGAAATAAACTTTAATTATTCAACTACGTGTTCTCGCGGACCATGTCCACCACTACAGTCACCAACTTCTCATCCGCAAAGACAATTGCAAGATGTTTTTTAAGGATTCAACCATAATTTCTAACACAATAACCCATAAATTCATTCTGATTATAAGAATATGCTTCGCTCGGTCAAATAACTTTACGCTGTATTTCCAACCGATATTGCAGAAAATTGCGATGAAATCGAATGAGCAACGAAAATTGGGAGATCCAATTCGAATTGAAGACGTCGGCGCATATTCGTTCGACATGAAAACGTCCTTCATATTTTGTCGATATGAATTTCTTCAATTGTTTCGATTATTTCAGAAATAAGGTGACGATTGGGTACGATCAGATTCCTCGTTTGATTCCGAATATTGATGACGTCATCGGAACGAATTTAGATGAAGGAATGGAGGATTTCGAGGATAAATATGGCGGCGAAAAACTGGAAAGCCTTCTCGATTTCATCAAAAGGCAATGCAAACCTGGAACGGATTTAAAGGAGCACATTCAGGCAGATTTTGTCACGAATCGCTCCACAGTTTTGGCCCTTATCACTTTAAAACTACGCAAGATCATTGCGGTTCGCGAAAAAGGCGTCATATTCTTATACAATGTGACAGATGATAAATTTGGAGGTGCAGGAGGCAAGTTTTTTTCTTGGTTTGTTCATTGAGTGTTTTAGCTATCACCGAAATTGTCAATTACAAGACTTCCATTCTACGTCGTGGCCGCAAATTGTTCGGCCATGACACTTTTCACGTCCAACATTATTTCGAAAATTTCTATTTATTTCCACATTTTTTATCAGTTTCTCATGTAAATTATAAACAATTGGATTCGAAGGAAATTAAAATACATATAAATTAATCTGATTCGATTTGAAAACTTGTTTTCGATTCAGAAATCTTTGAAATCTGTTGATTTATTTCTCATTTTTAATCGTATTCGATTGAAATTTTTAAATAATTCAAAGCAGATTAATTTATATTCGATTTCGATTCAAAACGATTTTTTTCAAATCTGATTGATTTTCATTTACCTGAATGAATTATTTATGACTTAAGTAACGAATAGCAATTTTTTACATCTTATTCTGCAGTAAATAATGTCAAACGATACGCTCGTGCTAATAAGTTTAAATGGATCACTTCATTGGGGGTAACAGTTTTAAAAATTAATTAATTAATTGCTTAATTACTATACAGAATCGTCCTCACCCCAACGATAATTTGATACCAGCAAAGGTCGTTTTCCGTGCTACACTCAAGGCTGGATGGCGATTGTATTATAGTGCAAGAATCGATGGAATCGATGATAGTGGGCCTAATTTCAAATTTCGATAAAAAACTACGATTTTCAGATGGAGGATATGTTGAGAAAAAGCTGTCATATATGTCTGTTAATGCACATAAAAAGAGCTTGAAGAAAACGTTGGATACATTTCAAAATTGTCTTTCGACAACCAAAACAATTTTGAGAGGAATCTACGATACCAATTACGTACTTTGCGAGGTGAACTGAATCGATTCGACATTCAATCAGTTTCGAATTTCAGATTGAGCGCGAAAATGTCGAGATTTCGACAATATTCCCAAGACTGCGTGTGATTGAGAATAATTTAATGATGATTAGACGTCGACTTCATCACGATGGAATGGCTTTTAATATTTATTGCGAGCCTGATTATTCTTTTAAATTCGAGCAATTGGACGAATCCGATCTTGTTCCGCAAGATTTTCTTGATCATTTCTTATAATTCACGCACATCTGATAGTCGACGGCTCGTCTTTCGAAATGGTCTCGCCACGAGCTGTTTCTTGAAGATACATTTAACGTGCCAGTAAATGTACCAACGTACGCCGACCAGGTACTCAATTTAGAACAATCTGATGTTTATTCAAATTTGCGCAATTTGAATTTAGCGATTTCAAAAAATCATTGTTCGAAATGGCCGGGCCGAAACGACAAGCCACGCGCCTTCGCAATGGTCTCGCACCGACTATTTTGCATTTTAGAAGTTGTTTCATTGATTTTTAATTTCAGTAATATTAAGAATTCAAGACTGTCATCGATAAAAATTAAACAGCTCGCCTGAAAATTTAAAGAGAACCGTGAAATGTTAAATGGCGCAGTGCTAAGCTTTCGCGCGTGGCGAGACCATTCCGAAAAGACTATAATAATCCAAATTTTCGTGAATTTCGGACGGATAATTTTTTAAAATAAATAATATAAAATTTTTATTGTTTCTATTCCGAAATTGAGAATTCCAATGAAATAATTTATTGCATTCAAACAAATTTGGTTCAGGCTACATCCAATGTCGACATTAAATGATCATGCGAATTATCTTCTCGAATATCGCCTAGCGATCTACAGTACCAAATTTTGGCGCTTAAAAAACAACGTCTCTTCATAATGCAGAAAACAAATTACTGGAATCTGATTCCATTTCATTTCGACTCCTCCCGATGCTCATTTTCAACTGTTCGAAATTTTTCGTGTCCCCGTGGTTTTAAGAAAGTGTTAATGTTATTTTCGAGATTTGAAATAAATTGAGAATTCTATTGTTACTTTTGAGCAGATTGCGAGCACATGTTGTTCGATTGATTTACGATTAGAAGGCGTACAATAGAACACATGTTCACGAAATAATAGAAACTGAATAGTTAGAACAACAAATTTGAATTGAAACAAACTTTTTTGGAATTAAAAATTTCCATTTTTAGAAAAATATTTCCTAATATACAGGGGAAAAATACAGGTAGAGATACCTGTTCGTAGAGGAGTAAGGCAAGGTGACCCAATCTCGCCGAACCTTTTCTCCGCGTGCCTGGAGCAAGTTTTCCGTGAATTGTCTTGGAGTCAATTCAAAAACGACTCAGAAGACAATACGAACACTCCAGGACTACGAGTGAATGGCCGCAACCTCACACACCTGCGGTTTGCAGACGACGTCGTGCTCATAGCGCACAGTCCGCAAGCGGCATCCGAGATGCTAAGTGAGATGGTTGCGAGATGCGAACAAGTAGGGCTCCAGATTAACGCTGGAATGACCAAAGTCCTTCGTAACCCCTTCGCAGACTCCGCCAAGGTTACCCTAACGCACCAGAATTCGGTCAGTATCATTGACGATGTTGACGAATACGTGTACCTTGGAACCCCCAAAAACGAGCTAGTCAAGGAGATCTTCCGAAGGAGAAGAGCAGCTCGGGCAGCGTTTAATGGAATCAAGAACACCACCGATTTGATTTCCTGTAACAAAACCCGCGCACAGCTCTTCGATTCCATCGTTCTCCCAGCGCTGACTTACGGATCAGAGACTTGGACCTTCACCAAAGCTCTTGCCGAGAGAGTCCGAATTAGTCACGCTGCGGGCTGGACACGTTGCTAGAAGAACAGATGGAAGATGGACTACTCTTCTAACGGAGTGGCGGCCGTGGAATTGAACCCGGCCAAGAGGAAGGCCTCCCATGAGATGGTCGGACTCGCTTCGGAAGGAGATCACTACAAGAACAGCTGAAGGAGCCGTTATCACCCCGTGGTCCACCCAAGCCAAGGACCGAAAAGCTTGGAAAGCTGTGGTTCGCGCCTCAACAGGCGAAGGACGAACCGACTAAGTGACTAAGTGACTAAGTGAAGAATGTTTTGTCTCTCGGGGGTCTCAAGAAACCATAAAAATATCAACACAAATTGGAAATACAAAAAAAAGCGATGAGCAATTCGACAATTGTTTCGAAATATCTTTGATAGTCAGCAATCAAACAAACAAATTCGATTTTTTTTGTGCAATTTGACGGATTCGACAAATTAAGAAATTTCGAGATTCCTTAAAAACCATCACATTTGGAAAATTGATTGAGCTTAGATTTATTGGAGCATTCTTTTTTTTTCTTGAGTTCTCGATGATATGATTTTTTATGGTTTCGAACACATCGATGCGAGGTGCTTCATTTTAGACTTTTCCAAAATATTTTTTTTTCGCTTTTTGAAATGAGATCAGGTTGTGAGCATATGTTGTTCGATTGATTTATTCGATTCCTAGTCAAATCTATACTAATTTATTTATAATCTGTTTGATTATTTAATTCTTCAATGTCTTCAGACGCGTTGCGGTTCGAGATTCTCTATGAACAAACCACCATTTCATTTCAGTTTTGTGATGCCATCAAACGAGAAGGACGTGGATGAATTCATCAAGAAGTGCAATGATCAGCTGACCTACTCAGGAAAGAAGCTCGACGGCAACCGATTCAATGCTTAAATCAATTCCCATTCGACTATTTATTTTGGCATTCCTTTTTTGGGTGGACAACACATCTCTTGTTTTTAATTCTTCTCTTGATGGCTTCTTTCTATTCTTTCTTGTTTGTTTTTGTTGTTTCTAATAAATCCCACTTTCCATCGATCGGACCCTTTTGGGCCTCCTCTTCCTATTTTGGTGTGAATGTGCGATTAGCTCGCATCGAAAAAACGAAATACTTCTACAAAAAACGCATTCAAATTGGAATCACTTCAATTTATTGAACATGTTTAGGAATGTCGAACGTCTTCTGGATCTCGTGAAACTAATATTTTTGATCAATCCTCACGCCAGGATCAACGAAAATCGATGAAGGTTTGCCGTCGGCGCATATCCCACATGGGAGACACAATAAATGGTTCTACATTGGTTCATAGCTTCCTCAGAGGTCCTGGCAAGGACTCGGGGGTTTTGCGAATTCAATGATGTTGTGGAAGATCCCACAAATTTTCATATTTTCATAATTATCATACACAATGTCTGCGTCTCCGTCCGCTACACGCTCTCTGACACCCTCTCGTCGTCTGCACTCTCTCTCTCTATAGTAAACTCTCTCTCACTTACAAGAAATTTTTTTGAGTTTTCTAGAAGCGCGTCAACGCAGTATTCAAAGGCGCATATTTTGTGTTTTTCGTTTTTTCTTTCCATCTTCTCAGAGTTGAAATAAACTTTAATTATTCAACTACGTGTTCTCGCGGACCATGTCCACCACTCGCAATCATCAACATTACAACAAATGCAATTTCTACAGCCACCAACTTCTCATCCGCAAAGACAATTGCAAGATGTTCTAATCTCCTTTGCACGTTTTAATTCATGCTTCTTTTATTTATCGATTAGGATGACGGCCTATCTGACATGATAAGATCAATCATGTTCAGCTCATATTTGACAATTTTTCCCCTTCGGTTCATCCTTCGTCAATTTTGCCGATGAGATGGAGGCGCTGAGATACAAAGATATTTTTGGTTAAGCTATTCATTGTTTTAATATATAAAATAAGCTATTCATTGTTTTAATATATATTATCAGTTTTAAGCGTAAAAACATCATTTATTTAAAAAACAAAGCTCAGAAAACAACATTACAAAACATTTAAATAATTACAATTATCATAGAAAAAATCGGTACCAATACATTGAATCAAGCGCTATCTACTTTTGAATGCCTCTAAAAGTAAAAAAGCGTTATATATAAAACGTCAAATTTGAAGAATTTTAAACGTTTTCATAGAATTAAAGCATCAAATTCGACAATTTTGGTTCATGTAAGAATGAAAGAAAATGCTCACACTTCTCTTTTTTAGGAATGTATTCCCGTTTTCCCCAATTGCAATCTTTGCCAGTCGAATTTCTGTCCTAAAAAATTGATATATTTCTATGTATATAAATTGAGTAGAATCTTACAATGCCGCTTTCAACTTCGTCGGCAAGATTACAATTTGCAATAAAATAATACATGGCTCGACGAACGTGGAGTATTTCTTTCCTTACGTTTTCGTTTACTCCCAACGTCATGTAGTCCCTTGAAGAGTAACTTGTTATAGTTGTCTAATTAATACCGCTTACGAATTGTCCATCACTTCAATGTCGGTCAAGCTAATTTTTGAATAAATGTTCGAATTCAATCCGAACAAATGAATAAAAAATCCTGTAAACATTCGATTAGTATTTTTTTCCAATTGTCAGTTTTTTACTTTTTATTACATCCACGATTGGTTGCGGCAAGTTTTTCACTGTCGCATTTCTACTTTCTTGACGATCGTGAACTGTAAATTTCCGAATTTTTTGAACCGGCTCCGTCAGCTGAAAATTGAATAAGTCATTTAACACAAAAACTTTCCTAACATTTTGAAGTATCTGAAAAAGATAAAATGAAACTACTGCTTTTGGATCAACTTCTGCCGATGGATGAATCAATGTAGATATATCTAAGATAATAATACTCTGAAGAGATATTTGAAAGAATGCATTAATTATAATTGTTACCTTAAAGGGTGAAGGCATTCCAGAAACGCTGAGTTTTTTCATGTCATTGGTTACGGACCAAACTAATCTTTCGCAAGGATCGAATGCAGCTACACTTTCAGCAAATTTAGTCTTTTGTGTCTTTTCCATCTTCCGCAGAATGATTGATTGCTGGAAAACAAATATATTACATATATTCTTCTCGAACTCTCTTGTATGTGCGTGAAAATACCTTTAGTTGTTATCCAGTAGCTATGTATCTTCCGTTGAACTGCGAATGAGTGAATTCGGTAAAGCTTAGTGACCAAAAAATTTCAGCATTTCGTTTTATAAAATTCTGAAAAGTACAATAAATAAATTGGTATTTAGTCGTTTAATCTAGAGAATACGATACTTGAATTTCCGCAGTAGGATCAATTCCTCTGTCTAAAACAGAGCAAATAGCTCGCCCAGCGGAGAGGCTATTAAAACAACCTTCATTCAAGAAACTCGTCAAAACTTCTGAAAATAGGCAAATTTCTAATTCATTACTTTTTTGGATTGAATAAAATACCAGACAATGAACACCAGTATACGAATAAATATTCAAATACCGGGCTCGTCCATTCCATCGGGCATATATCTTTGAACTCCTTCTTCGCGAACATCTTCATTATTTCCTTCAGTCATATCGAGAACCTCGAAATCATCTTCCTCTTTTCTTTTTTGCGTTTCTCTACCTATTAATATATAGCGTAATAAAAATCAAGTTAATTTTTAATTACATGACTTGCCGCAAATCATTTCCCACGTTATCTGAGACGATGCAATCGACTTCTTATTTCTCTTCAATGAATATGCTGAAAGAATATTTTTAATTAATTAATTTTTAATATTACTTATCCCTATTTAGATATGCGTAGTCTTTTTTTTAAGTACCACAAATGTACATACTCTGGTGACTCAAAACCAATCGGATCCGACAAAATTCGACTCCGGAATCAACCTTATCCGATTGGTAATTCTACGGATAAGATTGGAAAATTGTCGTATCCGATTGGTTTTTTGGGTTTTTTCGGATCCGATTGGTAATTCTACGGATAAGGTTGGATATTTGTCGAATCCAATTCGAATTGAAATATTAAAACAAAACGGATTCAAATAATTACCAATCGGATTCGAAGAAAATCTAATCGGGTACGACAAATTACCAATCGGATCCGAAAAAACCCAAAAAACCAATCGGATACGAAAATTTTCCAATCTTATCCGTAGAATTACCAATCGGATAAGGTTGATTCCGGAGTCGAATTTTGTCGGATCCGATTGGTTTTGAGTCACCAGAGTATCCAGAAATTGTTTAGATCTTACCTAGAGTTTTGGTTCGTCGATCCACATTGGTCATCGTCAATAACCTGGAAGTAAATGTAATCAATGCAACGATGAGGATAAAGAAATTATTAAAACGTCCGTAAAAATTTTGTTTAATTTTGCATGGTATAATTTTACTTAGTTCTCGTTTCAAATTGGTGTTTTCTCGCCAAATTCGAAATAATTTACACACAATGAATGGATAGATGGATTAGAACAATTGTAAAAATCACTAAAATTATATTCATTTGAAAATTTATAAAAAATCTATTAAAAAAATTAATTTAATTAAAATTTAAACGTTTAACGTGCGTGGAATTTTTAACGCACGTTAAACGATTAGAGCGGATATCCCCCTCACTGTCTGCGTCTCTAACCTGCCCACTTAATTTCGCTTTACATGCGATCCACGGAAGGGCTGTGCGGCAATTCGAAATTTCGGCAATTCGGCAATTTGAAAAATCGGCAATTTCGGAAAATTCGGCAATCGGCAATTCCATTGCCGCACAGCCCTGATCCACGGACAGCATACCCGTAACAATAACGCGATTATGGCACCTCGCGCATTTCTTCCGCAGCATGCCACGTCTTCGCGCAGTGTTTCCAACCGATATTGCAGAAAATTGCGATGGAATCGAATCGACAACGAAAATCGGGAGATCCAATTCGAATTGAAGACGTCGGCGCATATTCAATCGACATGAAAACGTACTTCGTATTTTGTCGAAATGTATTTCTTCAATTGTTTCGATTATTTCAGAAATAAGGTGACGATTGGGTACGATCAGATTCCTCGTTTGATTCCGAATATTGATGACGTCATCGGAACGAATTTAGATGAAGGAATGGAGGATTTCGAGGATAAATATGGCGGCGAAAAACTGGAAAGCCTTCTCGATTTCATCAAAATGCAATGCAAACCTGGAACGGATTTAAAGGAGCACATTCAGGCAGATTTTGTCACGAATCGCTCCACAGTTTTGGCCCTTATCACTTTACAACTATGCAAGATCATTGCGGTTCGCGAAAAAGGCGTCATATTCTTATACAAAGTGACAGACAAATTGGGAGGTACAGTCAATTGCAAGATTCCATTCCCCGTCGTGGCCGCGAATTGTTCGGCCATGACACTTTTCACGTCCACCATTACTTCGAAAATGTCTATTTATTTCCAAATTTTTTATCAGTTTCTCAGGTGAATAATAAACAATTGGATTCGAAGGAAATTAAAATACATATAAATTAATCTGATTCGATTTGAAAACTTATTTTCGATTCAAAAATTGTTGAAATCGATTGATTCACTCTCATTTTTAAATTTGAAATAATTCAAAACTGTTTAATTTATATTCGATTTCGATTCAAAACGACTTTCTTTTTCAAATCTGATTGATTTTCATTTACCTGAATGAATTATTTATGATTTAAGTAACACAATAGCAATTTTTTACATCTTATTCTGCAGAATTTTTTCTCAAGCGATATGCTCGTCTTAATAAGTTTGAATGGATCACTTCATTGGGGGTAACAGTTTTAATAATTAATAATTGCTTAATTACTATACAGAATCGTCCTCACCCCAACGATAATTTGATAGCAGCAAAGGTCGTTTTCCGTACTACACTCAAGGCTGGATGGCGATTGTATTATAGTGCAAGAATCGATGGAATCGATAATAGTAGGCCTAATTTCCAATTTCGATTAAAAACTACGATTTTCAGATGGAAGATATGTTGAGAAAAAGCTGTCATCTATGTCTGTTGATGCACATGACAAGAGCTTGAAGAAAACGTTGGATACATTTCAGAATTGTCTTTCGACAACCAAAACAATTTTGAGAGGAATCTACGATACCAATTACGTACTTTGCGAGGTGAAATGAATCGATTCGACATTCAATCAATTTCGAATTTCAGATTGAGCGCGAAAATGTCGAGATTTCCACAATATTCCCAAGACTGCGTGTGATTGAGAATAATTTAATGATGATTAGACGTCGACTTCATCACGATGGAATGGCTTTCAATATTTATTTCGAGTCTGATTATTCTTTTACATTCGAGCAATTGGACGAATGCGATCTTGTCCCGCAAGATTTTCTTGATCATTTCTTATAATTCACGCGCATCTGATAGTCGACGGCTCACCGCATCCGCGGGTAGATTTACGGGTGCGTCTTACGAGTTCTCTTCACACATGAGTTGGTTCTTCCTTGAAGACACCTTCAACATGCACTTAATATACACGCGCACGCCGATTATATTTTTCATGATAATGATTGTTTCATTTGATTTTTAAATTGAAAAAAGTTAGTTTACGACTCGAATACGGGAAATGACATAAAAAATATATTTCTATAAAATGTTACAATTTATCTTAATTTTTTATTGAACACATATACGTATACAGTGCACGTCATAATGATTCGCCACCAATACAATTTCAATTCAGGGCCACTGAAAATCTAGACACGCGTATTTTCATGAGGGTTTGGATTGATTGATTAGATTACAGGGTGTCATTTAAGTTCCCGCACAAAAGTTTGACGCCATGAAGAGCCTGGCTGTCGCACTTTTCGTGAAACAATACAATTTATTTTTGTTAAATAAGGTATATTTTACTTACTTTCCAAGTTTCACCTCATTCGGATGTGTTTCCGAGAAATGGCGAAGGCTAACATCCATCGCGCTTCCATTATCGAACTTCATAAGCAAAATGTGAGCCCGAGAGACACTATTCAACGCCTCGGTGTGCCTCGTAGAACGGTTTACGACACCATCAAACGATTCAAGGAGCTAAATACGACCAGTGACCTTCCCAGACAAGGAAGACTCGTCTCGGTAACCACTCCTCAGAAGATCAACGCCGTCAAATCGAGGATCGGGCGAAACCCCTCCAAGAGCATGAGAAAGATGGCGTCAGACGTGGGAATGAGCATCTTCGCTATGGAACAAATCGTCAAAACGAAGCTTGGACTGACCCCATATCGTTTCCAAAAAGCGGCAATTCTATCGGCCGTCAACAAGCAGAGACGCTTCGAAAAAGCAAAACGACTTATTGCGCGCACGCGGTCTGGAGAACACCTCGTCACTGTCTTCTCCGACGAGAAGCTGTTCAGTGTGGAGGCGGCATTCAACTCATAAAACCATTAAGTACTTGCCCAGACATCCCAACAAGCTTCTGAGAAAGGAAGAACAATTCAGCCAGCCTCACATCCTTCCAGTGTGATGGTTTTCGGTGCCATCTGCTCAACCGGGAAGTGCCCCCTGGTTTTCGTGGATCAGGGGGTGAAAGTGAACAAAGAAGTCTACGTTCGGGACATTTTGGAGAAGCATGTGATGCCCTGGACCCAAACGCATTTCGGTGGGCAGAAATGGGTCTTTCAACAGGACAGAGCACCCGCCCACTGTCTTTCAACAGGACAGAGCACCCGACCACTGCCAAAACTACTCAGGAGTGGTGCCAGACCCATTTTCCCGACTTCATCAAGTCATCCGAATGGCCTGCTTGCTCCTCAGACCTGAACCCGCTTGACTTCTCCGTGATAGGGTCTTGCAGGAGAAGGTCAACGCAAAACCCCATTCAAGTGTAGAGGCTCTGAAGAGGACATTACTGGCGGAATGGGACAATCTTTCCATCGAATACCTGCGTACCACAGTCGCATCCTACCCGAAGCGTCTCCGTGAAGTCATAGCTGCGAAAGGAGGCCGAATCAAAAAGAGTTAATAGATAAATATTTGTTATACTATAGATAAAAAATATTTCGAGTCTCGTTTGATTTGGACTTTTAGTTTCAGAAATATACGTCTTCAAAGTTGTGCGGGAACTTAAATGACACCCTGTAGATAGATTGAAGTTGGGGAGCTGGCTGATCTATCCAAATCTTTGATTTTCTTAGATGAAACCCAATTGAAGATGCTGTCGCTCTTGTGAATAACTGGATTGTCTTGTTGAAATCTGTGAAAAAAATTTTAAAGCAATTTCGTAGATTCGTATACAGTTAGATTTTCGAGAACGTCCGATACCATCCTTAATCGGCTTGACACTCTGATTGAGTTATACCATAATGCCAATTTGAGCTTTCTCCTGTGAGCTAAAAGATTTCCCGCGGCCGATGATTACGATAAGGATAAGTAAAAATAGTTTATAAGTGAAAAACGATCGGTCGGGCTGCCCGCACACAGAATACAAGCAGAATGAGAACCTTTTATGAGCTGAAGGCCGCAATTAGACGGGAATGGAACAGTCGGTCTGCTGGATACCTCAAGAAACTCGCCGACAGAATGAAACCGAATATGTGAAGTGATCCAAAACTATGGAGGGACTACTAATCATCGAATTTGTCGTGTTCTTGCATTCAAACTTGTTGTCGCTTGATTATTTAGACCTTTTTCTTGCGTTTTAATTCTTAAATAAAATAAAGTCGTTCAAAGGACCGAATTCGGCCCGATTTCAAGCCAAAACTAAAGCGGACGATCGCTCTAAAATAATAAGATTGTTGAAAAACTGTACAAAATAAGCCAGAAATATGCAATAATGCCGAAAGAAAAGATAAAAAATAGGGGGTGGCGTATCATTATGACGCGCTTGAAGATCCAACTTTTTCGGGCTGTGCGGATACGGACCAACGGACCCTCATGAAAATACGCGTGTATAGGTTTTCAATGGTCCTGAATTCGAAAATGAAATTGTCTTGTCACCAATTTATATGGTTTCCCCAAAACTGCGAAATTTGGGGAGTGGCGTATCATTATGACGCACTGAGGCATAAATATAGCGCCCCAATTTTTAATAAGACGTCACTTCCCTGCTGCTGTGATGGTATTCGTTGGAATCTGTTCTGATGGGAAGACACCTCTTGTAAATGAATGCGCCAAAATTAATCAAGAGTTACTAAATGAAAAATATTTTAGAGTGATACCCTAGGCTCAATCGCACTACGGAAACAACCATTTGATCTTCCAATAGGACGGAGCTCCGGCTCATCGTGCCAAAGCCACTCGCCAATGGTGTGCGACTCATTTCGCTGAGTTGATCACTGCGGCTGAATTGCCTTTGAACTCGATGGATTAGAAGTTGTCCACTAGAAGCTATCCAAGTTTGGCGAGTTCGAAGATTGCCCTGAATAAGGCAGGGGACGATCTAGACACCAGCTACCTTCGTGCCGTCATTAACGCATTTGTGAAAAGACTTCAAGCGGTTATCAAGGCGAACGATGACAGATTCGGAAACTATTAGAAATTACATATGTTACTAATAGTCAAAACGATGGTAAAGAATGGAGATCATGTTCGACTATCAGGACTATGCTGTTATTCGATTGATGAGTGTCGAAAATTTTGATATAAATTATTGTCGATGTGAAACGACATGACGAAATTAAAAAAAATTATTGGCTATGTGCCAATGGGTCTCGAGGCAGCGAGATTGCGTACATTACATTATAGTATACGCGCATTTAATATTCAGTCAACGAACAATTTAAATCCACACTGATTTCGCGAATTTGAAGGTTCCGCCTTCCTTCAGTCGTTTGACGCCGACAATACCGTTTGCTATGCGGCGCTATATTTATGCCCCACCCTTGTGTTCGTAATAAACACCATATTGAATGCTATTTTGACCAATAATTGCAATCTAATAATTGGGTAATTAAACAAAACTCGAAACACAAACGAAACGAAACAGAATATGCTTTAAATGTGATATATAGCTAAAAAAAACACAATGGAGAACAATCAAAATGTCAGATTTGAATTTGTTCGCGGCCACGGCCACGCCTAACTCGGCCACAGTCGCTGTTGCCAGACGATTTGGAAGGGTATCCAAGGTTGTCAAAACGGGCCCCTGGCCCGGCCCTGGGCCCTATATTCTAATTGCATGAGAAAAATTGCAAAGCATCAATGGAGGGAGAGAACAAACGACTAGAAACGACGCTCCGCGTTTACGTTGCTTATTGTTTAGTGTAATTAGCGTCAGCGGCAATTCAAACTGGGCCCGTAGGGCCCCCCGGCCCGGCCCCGGCCTTATAGAGCCCAGTTTTTTTGACAACCCTGGGGTATCCCAACAATTATGAGAAGAGCCTAGAGATTAAAAGTTTTGATTATCGAGATGCCGAAAATTTCAAACATAAGCAATTTGGAAATGAAAAATTTGTTTCACATGTATTTCTAAGAAAATGGAAAAGCTTAATATTTGTCATATCAGACCCCACTAGCAGAAAAAGTTTGAGAAATCCTTGACTTCTTTTTCTCGACATTATTCAAATCGAAGGATTTCAGATTTCAGTGGCGTCAATTCAAATTCCAAATTATTCTAATAGATAAAACTGAGGAGCTCTCGTGCTATGAGGATTTCTTTCCCTCTCAAATCCTCTTTATTCAGTTTTTTAAAATGAAAAGCGTGCTGAAAATATCAGAGATCTCGCCAAATAGAAGAAAAAAAAAGAATAATTGAATTGGCCGTTGATCAATTCTTATGATATTCCAGGTAAGAGCAATTGTCTCGAACACATTTCCAGAAAGGTGACAATTCGAATCAGAAATTCAATTTGTCAAATTCGTCATCTTGAAAATCGCCTTCTTAAAAATCGAAAAATTGTCTCGTTTCTTTCATTTTTTTTTTGGGTTTTTCTTTCAAATTCTTTAAATATTCAAATCAACGATAATAAATTATTGAATTTCAAAATTTTCTCGTGTACGGCATCGTGATCATCGGTTGCGTGCTGCCGCCGTTGAACGACGCTATCGGCAATCCGCGTTGAATCGGAAAAAATCCTGAAACGTATCGAGCGTTTCCGTTTTGGCACCACTCCGACAAACCTGCTCCATTGCCACCGCCGGTGATTGGCGGCAGTCCCGATGGAAAATGGCCGGGAAACATTCCAGATGGCATTTGACCTAAACTATTTCCATTTTTCGCCGAACTCGTTCTCTTCATTTTTATCTACCTGCCATCATGCCGCTCGGCTCGGATGTGCATGAGCAATCCATCGAGTTGGCCAGTTGAATGAGTTGCGCGAAATTCTCGAATCCTGTTTTTGTGGCAGATTGCCTATTGATGATTTCCTGCTGTTTGCGTACTTGCTCCTGGAAGAAGGTTAAAAACTAATGTAGACAAAAAGACAATTTTTATTGGATTTTTTCGGCAATGCTTCTTAAAAAAGGATGGGCCGAACCGGGGATTGAACCCGGGACCTCTCGCACCCAAAGCGAGAATCATACCACTAGACCATTCGGCCACATCTTCCACAGGTAAAACGCCGAATGTCAAACATGTACCAACTGTGACTGAACGTACGCTGAGCGTTAATTGTGACCCATCTTTGGCTCACATTTGAGGCTCGGCGTTTGACAATACGCTGAGCATGAAGTGTGACCCGTTTTGATTCACATTTGAGGCTCGGCGTATGACAAAACGCTGAGCATGAAGTGTGACCCGTTTTGATTCACATATGAGGCTCGGCGTTTGACAAGTGACAAGACGCTGAGTGTCAACTGTGACCCATCCTCACGAGAGTGCATGCATCATCTGTGCACATATTAACACTACATAATTATAAAGTTCCAAATTTGAACACGATTCGTTCACTGGGAGCGTACTTGACTCCGAAACCACTACAAAAAAGGGAATATTGTTTCAGATTAGTACAAAACAGGATTGGAATGACAGATTTGTGTGAATGTGTCGAGGATGAAGTATTTTCGAAGACGACCACCAAGCAGAGCTGCAGTTACAACATTACACTTTTATTGATATTTGTTTATTTTTGATAAAATTATCATTTGATTCCGAATTTCAGTTTAAAACAAGAAACGAGAACTATCAGTACTAAATATCTGGTACAGTGAACAAAGAGACCCAAATAAGTGGACGAACTGATATGTTCAACAATGAAACAAACATGAAATGAAACTATTTTATTTCAAAAAATATATAAAAGTTGATTAAAAACCTACGATAGAAGTCCATGGAACACGTTGGTGGAACATCAAGTAATCTGAAAAAGTTAATTTAATTTATTTGGTCGACTATGTTAAATATATATTACAATTTCAGACGTTTTATGGCCTGAAAGTTACTTAAGAATTCAAATCCATAGTGACATAAAAGGTCATTAAAAAAATTAAAACACATCCAGATTATTTACAATATCATTTAACTCCTTACTGATATAATAGAAACTTGAGAGGTTTCACTGAAACAGTTCACGGAAAACTAACCGGAGAGAAAGAACTAGTGCCTATTGAGAACACCGAATATCCGAATGACTCTGCTTATGACATTGTTGGGTTGTTTTCTGAAAAATTCTCTGTAATAAAGCAAGAATGGACAAAATATTAAAAAATAACAATGGAAAAAAAACCATTTTAAAATATTTCTGCAAGGAAAACATCAAAATTAAAATTTAGCGGGAAAATATGTTAAAAAATAATTTGCGAAATAAAAAGGTAACGCGACGCGTGCGCGTGCGATTGCGATAGAGCGCGAAACATGGAGACCACCCATGAAGATAACTCTGTTTTTTCCTCTGTTCCTCTGTTGTCATCACGATCGGGTTGCGTCTCACTTTTTTCTTTTTTTCTTCGACATTTCCTGTCAAAGTGCATACTTTTCTTCCAATTTATTAATGGTGCTATGCAGATTTGGCAAAATAAAACCCGTAAAAGACTATTTAAAAAATTAAAACCCAATTCAGATTGTACAAAACCAGTTTTTTTGAGTTTTCGCCAAAATCTGCATAACAACATTAGTATTAAAAAAAGTAAAAGTCCGTTTATTTCGTTTTTTTTGTTTTCGCTGCGTTTTTTCAATTATTTCAGCCCCTACGTGTCGTTGTTTCAAATGGGATCGCCAACGGGCGAAAGTAACACCGAAAAGGTGGGTGTTTAGGAAATAGTGTTTTTAAAAATTATTCCAGCGCCCGCAGGACGCAGAGGTGTCCGATTTTCCCAATGATGACAATGCGGATTTCGATGTTAACGTCCTAAGTGCAGCCAACGGCGGCGGTACGAATCCAAGCGAATTTATTTCGAGTTTACAAATTTATTTCGAGTTTACTAGATGTCATGGCAATTAAAGCGTTCAAGAAAGAGGAACAGAGGAAGCCGATTGTAAGGTCAAAATCAAATGAGTTAAGACAAATACACTGATATGTGAAGAGGTTGAAAGGGCGGAATATTTAAAAATCTTTCGATGAAAGTTATTTGTAGATCTCTGAGAAAGGCAAATATTATGTAGTCTGCCGAGTTCGCTAAAAAGCACGAAATCTGCGCCGATCGATAAAGAGGTCATCGAATATATCGCTGGTACGAAATTTTAAAAAACGAAGTTAAAATTAAATTAAAGTGCTCTTAAGAATATCTTAAAGTTGGATTTCGTGTCGCGACCAACGTCTTCATCGAGACAATACTTCTTGCGAGAGTAGAATCAGCAATAAAAAATCAGATGTAAGAATTTTTTCCGAACTAAAATTTTTGAACTTTTAGTTATCGCAAACTATGGGAAAACAAAGACAAAACAGAAAAGTTGCTGATGAAGTTGACGAAGCACAGGTAGTTGGACAATTCTTATTATATCTCAAAACTGTTGCTCTAGAAAGGCGCAGATCGACGACCACCAGAATACCGAATCGCCGTCAAATGTGTCAACATTCGACGACAGCATCTCGACAGTCAACGAGAGCCAGAATTTCGGATCACAAAATCCGCTTCGTTTGTAACTTTTACGATTTTATGCTTGGTAACTTGTTTCAAATTTGTTTCTCTGCGTAACTAAATAAATATATATATTACAACGTTCTGTTACATCCAAACGCTGAATCTCCAAAATGATCATGATAGAGTCACCGTTCGATCACGTTTTGTACCCGGATTTTTACGCCAACTGAGTCACGAAAGACTCAACTTTGGATCACAGAATAGTCTTAGATTGAACACCGAGTGTCAAAAATGATTATAATTGAGTCACATTTTGGTCACGTTTTGTACCCGGATTTTTACGCTGACTGAGTCACGGAAGACTCAACTCTGGATCACAGCGTTTTACCTGTGTTCGACACCGCTAGACTGCAGTTATCAAACTCGCAATCGTCGCGCGGTTTTTGCGCGTTTGGTAAACAATTTATACCACAGTTTTTGAAGGCGCAAACATTGGCTAATTAAGGTCTTGAAGAGAAAAGGTAAAATTTTTCAAGTTTGCAAATTTTTAAAAGTTTTTTTCTACCTGAAGTTGAGCGATTTGCTGCTGAGCTAACTGATTCGCCTCCATTGGTGCCGGCGCGAGCGGATTCGCCATTTTCGAAGTGCATTTGCAATTGAAGGCGAAGTTCACTGCAACAGAAAAGAAGAAGAAATTGTGCAGTTTTCGAAGAAGAAAAAGGATTTGATTGAATTTTCAAACAAAGCTTTTTCTTTTTTACAAGTTTCAATTCAATTACTCCCCACTTTTCCAACAAAATTATTTTTTACACTACGCTGTGTAAGAAATCGCAAGGTTAGTGGGCAGCCCAATTCATATACGCACTTGTCGCAAACCCCGTCGTCTCCGTTGTGGTCTAGTGGTTAGGATTTATGGCTCTCACCCATAAGGCCGGGGTTCGATTCCCCGCAACGGAAGAACTATTTTTGCCGATTTGTTCTTCTTGAACCACTCTATTTTAAGCAATTTCAATTTCATCTGCTTTTTATGAGGCCATAGTCGACTAGGTTCTGCTCACCGCCTCCGCCAACGCCCACCATTATTCATTTCAGTTTTTTTTGAATTATTCAAAGTTGACAATGGTGGTTTTTCATTCATATTTTTTTCGCATAACTAATTTTTGTTTGTTTTTTTTTCTCTCAAAATACCCGAAAGATCCAAGATCATGAGTGTTTAAACATTTCAGCTAGCAATTAAATTTCAAAAACAAGTAAGTAATTAATAAAATTGAATTGAAAATCGGGAAAAAATAAGTAAACCTGCATCTGCCGACAATTTGCAGGTTTCCAAAAACGGCTGATATCGATTGGAAAAGTTTTGCTCTATTTTTCGGAACTCGCAAATTGTCCGCAGCAGGTAAGCAACATAGCATCTTACCCATATTCATCGAATTCTGTCCAACGCCGGCGGTCATGCCGTTCATGAAGTTCGCGTTATTCCGTATATAGATGGATGGGTCGATTTGCTCGGAGGTTTCGGGCTTCTCCTCACCTACCGTAATCCCGACGAGAAGCAATAGAAGCGTGTAGACGACGAACATCAGTTCGAATCGGTGTGAATGCGAGGGCACCTGATTCGCATAATCGTAAAAACCAACTCGTTCTTCGTCTTGGTTGCGTTCCGCCCGGATTACGGTAGGCCGGTCCCGAACGGATTAGCCCAGTTTCAAGCGGAAAACCATTTTTTTCGTGTCTTTTTTTCTTGTTGACGATTCTGGAACAAGTTTGAAGAACAAGAAAAGTGCATTATTATTTTTTCATCTCAGACTCTCTCTCTATGAATGATCAATTTGACATGAAGTCACGTCATTTCGCGCCGAGATATTATTTAAAGGCGCATGAGTCGGTCTCATGGTTTTGGTAAAAAAAAATAGTTGAAAAATACCATATAGGAAACAAAATTTCATTTTTACCCTCAATACCTAACGCGTTTTACATTATAATAGTAATAGCAATTGACTGGCCAGAGGAGAAGCCGACCATAAAAACGCAAATCCATTGAGTACAAAAAAAACTGGTTCGCTTCGAGACCCTCACTTACGCACTTTTAATTACTGTAGTTGAATTGCATACTTTATCGTTTTTGGAAGCGCGATGCAATATTGAAGAGCGAAGAAAAACACCTCGCCCAACACCCCAATATAATATTTTCCATCTGCGGACATTGTTGCGGGCGCGCCAACGTCTATACTCAGCATAGTGTCACCTAACTTCGCTGCGGACAATGTTCGAGGACGACTCAAAATTCATAAATCCCATTAGCTTCTCAATTAATGTCTTCTTCTTTTTTCACAAAACGCAGAAATGAATGCGCTGAGTTCATTCACAGCCCTCCTCTCGCAAATCTTCATTCAAAACTTCTCGTTTTTTTTTCACCCCCCCCCCAAATTTTTAGTCAAATCATGAATAAATTATCAACAAGCCCTGCGTTTTGCACACTTCAAAATATTTCTAGTTTAGCCCTCTCAAGTTGGTTGGTGACGTTCAGCTCCCTGACCAAAACCGCACCATAAAGCCCCATTGATGGCGCCAATTTGTTTCATTCATTGCTGTGGTGCCGTCGACGTCATCAATTCCATGCTTTCGTTTCGTTTAAAGGCGCACTACAATTTCGTTTTTCAGGTAACCGCTTCTCGCACAGAATGCCCCCGCCGTCGCCAATGCTGCTCTCAATTCTCCTCATCGCACTGCTTTCAATGGGTATCGCGTTGATCAATACCCAAACTCCGCAAAAAAACAAAATTTCAGCGGCTTCATCTCAACGCATCGGCGAGTTGTCGGGCGACGTCGATCGCCTGCGCAACGCCGCCGTCGAGCGGCCAGTCGTCGTGCAAACGCGCGCCTCGCGCATCGACTGCATTCTCAATCTTCGCAGTTTCGAGTTGTGCCGAAATCTGTTGCACTAGACGACGTTGGAACATCGATCGCAATCACACCAAATTCGAATTCATTGCGCGCGAAAATCGAATAAATACGGCCTATTGTGTTCGTTTCCAATTGCTCGTTCGTCAGGCAACCGCCTCGGTCGGCGACATTTTCGACATCAACATCGTGAAGCGAAGCTCGTTCGCTTTGCCGTTCTCCATTTTTTTGAGGCTCGAATGAGCCGGCGAGCACGTGATCGACACCTACAAAAGACAAATTGGCGAAAATGTTAAAAAAAAATCACATTTCACATTTGGGCGTTGACACATTGAAATAATTGCTACAGTATCTCGAAACAAAATTTTTCGAGCTACCGTAGCAATTGTTGAGCTGTAAGAATGCGCCTACCTCCTTGTCAAAAGTGATATTCGAAATTTTCGCCATCATATACGGTTGCTCATAGCCCTTCTGATTGGCATACGGAAAATAGCACGCCGGGATTCCCGTCTTCGGATAGTATTCGAAATTCACATCATCCTAGAATCCAAAAAAGTTAGAATCACAATGAGAAAAAAATAGAATTTTTCAAACTTCTTCAATAATCGAAAAAAATAACTCATTTGGAAGAGGTCTCGAGGCGAAAAACAAAACGGTGTCGATTTACGGGCTTAAAAGAAAATTTTTACTTTTCTCATCATTTTTTCCTTCAAATTTCGATTCTAAAAAATTTTTGGCGTCTTTTTTTGAATCAAAACAATGCGCAATCTCTTTAAAGGCGCAACAACGCGTCAAGACCTCGTTGGAATTTTGCCAATTTTCAATTTTTCACTCAAAATAAAACTCACGTCGGACTCGCAAACGAATTTGATGCCCTCGCCGCAGCAGAGATTCGTTTTTGGGCAATTCGAATTGTTCAAAAACGACGGATACCATCCAATAATTTTGTTGAGTTTCAGCATCAGACACGGTTGGCCTTTGCTGAAGCCGAACCCGTGCTCCAAATTGTCGCTTGAAAAAAAAAGAATGAGTATTTGAAATTAAAAAAAAATTGATCGATTACTCATCCAAGACGCATTCGCCAAAATTTGTGACACGATCAAATTTGCACGCTTCCGTCTCGGTGAGCTTCTTCGTCCGACACAACTCCTTCTTCCCACTACTTTCTTTTTCATCGACAGTGTAAGCTAGAGATAAAGAGATTTTAGAGAAAAAAAATATGAAAAATGCCCACTTTTGAGCACTTGCTTGTACCGAATGAGCAGGTTACGATAGGAGAAGAAATCATAAATGTTGAAGCTCATCAAATTCTGGCGGCTCTCCAAAAACCGCTTCGGGTTCGGATCGAATGTCACCACTAGAATTGTGTGTATTTTTTTAAAAATTTTCTTATTGCCAAAAAAAAATTGAAAAAAAAAACAATCTCCTTACAAGGAACTCCTCCAATAAACGAGCCGTCACCGAAATAGGTGGGAAATTGTGGATGCATGCTGAAGATTCTCGCTTTTGTTTAAACAAAAAAAAGGTTTTCAAAATATTTGTACTTTTTTATATGCAATGAGACGAGTGCCACTGAGAATGCGATGCAGATGCCCCATAAGATGAGAAGGTACATTATTGAGAATACTGGAAAAGAACTCTCATTTAAAGCATTACGTGTTTTGGATTCTATTTTATAAAAACCACCTGCGGACAATTTAGAAGGGGAATCTTGTTAATTCTAGGCTACTGTAATTAAATTGGTCCTCAATTGAATTTAAAAAGTCGAGGCTACACTTTTTTTTCCAAAGTATGTAACACGAAAATTCTTATTTTTTCCTGAGGAGTTGTTTTTAAGAAAATCAACCAAAAAAAAGTGATTCCATTGTCAAAAAGAAATTTTCAGCATTGAAATTTGAACTAAACATCAAAAAAAAAAAATAGTTTACGGCCAATTCGAAGGCTTAGTGGAAAAACACTCACTCCAGCCATATGGTCCCGTATCGAACTCGGAACCGTCGCTCATTTTGGGTCCGCGCGGCGCGGTGATCGTCTTCTCAACGCTCGTCTTGGTCGATTTGCGGCTTTTCGACGCGTCCGCAGACAGCTCGTTGGCGGTTCTTGCTGAAAATCCGACGCCGTCCTGCAATGCACACGCCGAATCGCCACCTACTTGATTTATCAAGAAATGCCTTTTTCTCTTCCTGTTCAATGTTCGTCGTGCCGCTTGAAAACATATCGAAAAGATTGTGTCACTTCTCTTTTTTTTGTGGTGTGAAATCGAAATGAGCGACGCCGATGAATGAATTGAGCACAATGCCGCGAGGTTATCACGCTCGATTTTCGAGATTCTGAATTGTCGGAGCCAGTTTTCGATGATTTGCTCATTTTTCTTCCAATCTACGTGAATGTTTGGCTTTCTGAACGTTCATATCTGCAATTAATTCAATCATTATTTGATGATAAAATTTGAGTACCTGATATTGTCCGAAATGTCGATAAAACAACAGTTTTTTAATCATTTTCTGCAAACATTTTATTTTCCAAGGTAATTTTTCTAAATTTAAAACGAAATTCTGAAATTTTTGATGAAAATTACTAGAAATTAGCTAGGGGAAATTTAAAAACCAATTAGCAAATTTATGCGGCATTCTTGTGAAAAAGTGTGCGTTAACTGCAAAATAAGCCACGCCTATCATTTTTTTTCTACTTTTCTTATTTTTTCGTTCAATTAAATTCCGCCGCTGTTGAAAAATCTCGAATTGATTTAAAAAATTAAAATTAATAATCGGATAATTGCAATATTCGAATATTTCGATTCATTTCTGCCGATTTTAGGATTTCCAGTTTACGTGTTTCAAAAAAAATCCAAAAAATTTTTTTGATTTCATTGCTGTTAGTGCTGAAATAATTTTTATTGCGTTTTTACACATTTGAAACGAAATATACGTGATTTCAGAGGATGTCAGTTTCAAATCGCGACCCCTTGACGAAAATCTCAAAAAAATATTACCATCACAAAAAAACGAGCACCAATTATCCGCAAACAATGACAATTCACGGACTTTTATAGATTACAGTAACCAAAGGTGCTTGTTTTTATTTTCGATTGTAATATATGAAAAATAAAGAAGAATCGCGAGAATCCCATTGTAATTTTTAAGCTGTGACGAATCTAGAAGGTGTACACAAGAAAATCATCCAATTCATTAAACACGAATATTTCAGAGTGTGTAAGATTCCAGTGAGTCATTCAGGCCAGTTCACTGTAATCTGTTATGTCCAGTTCATTTCTTCAACACCCACACATACATCCACCGTTTTCACCTTCCGATCAATACGCTTCGATTGCGACGCCTCCGGTTTGCGTCTCTCAATTCTCGCATACTCTCTCGTCGAATCTAGGGCAACCATAGTGAAAGCCTTCGGGGGGCAACATCAGCAGCAGCAGCGGCGGCGGTGGCGTCGCGTTTTTCCACAAGAATAAATGATTATTCGAAATTTGTTGAGCCTCGTGATCCTCTACACCACCAGCGTTCACTCGCAGCTCTTCACACCGTGCAATGGTACGGTAGCCATTTGAAATCCTCATTTTTGCGTTATGCCGAATCTTGCAGGAAAATCGGCGCTCGATGGCGTCTGCGACAACAATTCGGATTGTGACAACAAGGGTTCGATATGTTTGCGCGGCAAATGCAGGTTTTTATTTGGAAATTGTTAGCAGGTTAAATTCATTTTCAGATGTCATCCGCATTATATCGAAACTCGAGATGAGAAGGGACGGCAGAAAAAGTGTGTAGTATGTAAGTTAGAGCTTCTCAATTTTTACATTATAATTAGGATAAGGAGTACCAAAATCGCAAGTATTCTATCATTTAATCATTTTCCGTTTTAAAATTTAAAAAAAATGCCTTTATTAATTTTCGGGACTCAAAAGAAAAAAATGCCAATTATACATTTTTTTTGTAGTACCGGCGAAAGTCGGCGCGCGGTGCTCAACGAAATGCCGCGAGCCGTTGTTCTGCCGCAACGGCGAATGCCAATGCGTTCAGCGCGGCACGACGCGTATCAGCAACGGCGAGTGTGTGACGACGTCGCGCGTCGGCGATCGCTGCTCGCGTCACTACGATTGCACGTCGCCGTTCTCGGCGTGCCTCAACTCGCAATGCGTTTGCATTTCGGGAACGATTCAGCAGGGGACGCGATGCGTCGCCGCCGCCAATTGTCCGCTCGGCGGCCTACCCGGCCAGAGTTGTGTTCGACGGTCCGACGCGTCGCTGGCCTACAACCTGCCGCCCGATCAGGACAACTGTCCCGGCGGTCAGGTTTGTGTGACCGCTGGCGACAGCCCCATCGGCCATTGTTGTCCAGTTGTGTGTCCGCTGGCAAGCCACGTGGATCACAAGTACTCGTGCCATCCGAACGTGACCGAAGCGCTGAAATGCCCATCCGACACTCATTTTTGCCATCTGCTTTCGGATGGCAGCTTCTCGCAGGCGGTCTGTTGTCGGCGGCCGTGTAACGCGCTGGCGCCGAACGCGCTCTACACCAACAACCAGTGTATTCCGCGCGGCCAACTGAACTCGGCGTGCACGAGCAACGCGCAATGCGGCGGCGGCGAAGGAATGGAATGCGTGAAGGGCCAATGCCAATGCCAGAAGAACTTCCATCCGAGTGTCGACGCGTTGACGCATCCGCTCAAAAATCCATCGCAAACGTGCTCGCGCGATTGCGAATCGGAGAATTTGTCGCGTGACACGAGCTGCATGAAATCGGTGCCGTTGGGCTCGTTGTGCTTCATTCAGAAGCAGTGCCCGCAAAACTCGGGATGCTATCGCGGACGATGCATGTGTCGATGCGGTTTCGTTGCCAAGGTTTGCCCCGCATTAGTTTCAGTGAAAATTAATTTTGGTTTCTGAAAATTGCAGAATGGAAAATGCGCTGCGCTTCCGGCACCCTCAACGACAACATCGGCGCCTTCACGTAAGCGAAAATTACAGAAAAAAAATTATTGAAGTGGTTTGAACGAAAAAAAAAAACAGAAATTTTTTTTCCCTTCTAGAATCGGACGATTTTGAGTGGCTGAAAAAATGTAAATTCTGAAATTGCTGTAAAAATTGAATATTTTCCAAAAATGATTTACCAGACCTACCATTTTTGATTATGTCGCCAATTTCTTTTCGAAATTCGATTTGTGAAAATATGGTTTTCCAGAAAAAGAACATTCTAGGCAGCAAAATTGGTCTTAATCTAAATTTTGTTGGTCCTTGAGCCAAGAAAAATTGCTGATGCTGGAATTTTCAGCCCCAATCATTCCCGGAGTTCAACTACCTCAAGGAAACGACCTGTTCAAACTGTTTGGACAATTTCTGGGCGGCGGAAACAGTGGTGGAGGTCTGAATTTCGGATAGAACTCCCAAAAGTTATCAATTTTTTTTCTGAATGATTACGAGGTATTTAATTTATGTATGTAGAATTTCGAATAAATCACGTCAAATGTCTCATTTTCTAATTCAAACTTGATGCAAATTATGCGATTTTTAACAATAATAGGTTTTTTTTTGCGAATTTTTGTTTTTCCCAAAAAAATTCCCCAATTTTCTGACTAGAATTTCTATACTTTATCGTTTTCGTCGTTGCCGCTATTAAAGTTATCAAGAATAAGCCGACGACTACGACGACTTCTAAACCGACGACGACGACGATTCCAAAGAAGACGTCGAATGTGGTGTGTCTAGCGGATCGAAACGCGTCGGAATGCGCGAATTTTTGCGAAAAACTTGACGAATTTCAAAATCGTGATGAGATCGAGTAGTTTTGTGATGGCAAATTTGCAGAAAATCTCAAAAATTTAGGCAATCGTTCACCATTATTGAATACTCGTTGATCGGCTTAATTGGCGCTCTTCTAATTATCCTAATTGCCCTCATTGTCTTTTGGTGGCGAATCGAGCCATCCGAGGTGACGGTTCGAGAAGCGAATCCGAAATACGATGACAATCGATCGACGAGACCTCGGGCTGATCAGAATGATTCGGAAGCTCAAAGGCTTCTTGAGAATCCCGAGTTTATGGCGAAATTCAACGCGTTTAAAATAGCGAAAGAGGTCGACAATTAAACGCGATAATTAATGGGGCAATTAGCGATAATTCTAGAAAGAGTATCAAGAGGATTTGAAGATATTTGAAGCGGCGAGAAAGGGGAAAATCTATATACCAAATGAGGTTGAGGACGCCGATGTGGGTGTCGATTTCGATGGTCCGTTGAAGACGGCTCGCTCGAATTTCAGATGATCTCGAACGTCGCGGCTAATGATGATGTGAAGCTGAGATATGTGTATTACGATCCGACGATGAATGGAGAGTACGAGATTGGCACCGACATCGATGAGGTCGAGCTCGCGCCGAGCACTATCGTCGCTCCGTTGACGGAATCCGCGCGGACAATCCACCGGGCCGCCAAGAATGACTCGAATGAGAAATCGTCGTGAATTTGGATGGCGATTTGAGAAAATTCGAGTCCAAATTGGACAAAAATCATGAAAAAATGAGAAAATGCCGGATTTTCGCAAAAAAAAATTTTTTTTGACCATTTAATTACTCAATTTTATTATCGAAAAATAGACGTTAATTTTTTTTCATTGCGAGACCATAGATGTGCATTTAATTATTGTTTTGAGTAGCCGAAAACACGCTCACATTTTCGAGGGTATACGGTACACACTGCGGTGTATGCACACATGCACCAGAGTTGACGCGCATCTACAGATTTTTTGTGGGGTTGTCGCAGCCTTTTTGGCCAATAATTATTAACTAAATATTTTTTAACTAAATTCACTAAATATGATTTTTAACTAAATATAATTATTAACTAAATAAATAATTTTTAACTAAATTCATATTTTTCAACTAAATAAAATATTTTTTAACTAAATATGATTTTTAACTAAATAAATCCAATTTTTAACTAAATATAATTATTTTTAACTAAATAAACCTACAGTAAAATGATACGAAATAATTAATTTTCTTCATAACTTTTAAACGAGTGGTTCAATCGAGCTGAAATTTTTAGCACTTATTTTCATTGAATTAAATGTTTAAAAGTTCATATTATGGAAATTAAATTTTTCCAAGTATATTTCGCAAAAAAAAAACGAAATTTCAAAAAGTAAAAATGGGTGTATAAATTCAAATTGCCGTAGAAATAAAATTACATCATCAAACACCAAATAATTTTTTTACAACTATGAATAGACCTAATACTTAGTCGCTACACCATTTGCGATCAGCTTTAGATAATTTTTAGACCCTTTTGGTCGACCCATCCTTAAAAGTAATGAATATATCACAAAGTATCGAAAACTAAAAAAAAAAAGCACGTATTTTTTCGAACTAGTGTAATTCACTTTGCGGTTTGTTTTTAATTGTGTTTTTGACTCCCAGTGAAAATTTCATTTCGATTGGACCACTCGTTCAAAAGTCATGACGGAAAATTATTATTTCGTATCTTTTTCTGTAGTACTGTAACTGAGTATAACAGCGTGTGCATAGTAGTTTATCTATCTATATAATAGCAAAATATGATGTGCAGCCTATCGATTCTTAAAAAATTTACCAAGATTTTATACAGTTCGTCGCAGAATTATAAGGCCACCCCCGAATTTGAACGCCGCGCAATGATTTCGATATTTTGAGACCAACCAGTGTTAAAATCGTGTTCAGCATGAAAAATTACCTATATGTACCTATTTTTATGTTAGCATCTTAAAAAGTAACCGCGCAGTTGAATACCGTTTTTCGAGCGGTGCAGAATTATAAAGCCACCCCCATGAAATACGTTATAAACTCAAAAATAACGACAGTTTAATGTTTAGTGGCACCTCCATTTGAGGTAATAATGTCAGAAACACGGTCTGGCATAGATTTGAGAAGGTTTGAAACATATTAGGTCGATTTAGATTTGAATTGCTGCTCCAACGTCTTCTATCAAAATGATTCAAAAATAGAAAAATAGTGAACACTGTAGATTCTTAAAGCCGGAGGTTTCACCAAACATTGAACTGTCATTATTTTTGAGTTTTTAACGTATTTCATGGGGGTGGCTTTATAATTCTGCACCGCTCGAAAAACGGTATTCAACTGCGCGGTTACTTCTTAAGATACTACCATAAAAAATTGGTACATATTGGTTTTTTTCATGCTGAACACGATTTTAACACTGGTTGTTCTCAAAAAATCGAAATAATTGCGCGGCGCTCAAATTCAAAATAACTCTAATTTATTCAATCCTGACCTTTAATTTAATATAAAAACACCTAAAACGGATAACATGAAATTTTATCATTTAATTTTGATACAATAGGTCAGCTACAATGCGAACATTGCATCATAGCGTACGCGCATTAAATATTCAGTCAACGATTAATTTAAATCTACACAGATTTCTCGAATTTTAAGGTCCCGCCTCCCTTCTGTCGTTTGACTCCGACAATATACTTCTTAAATTTTGAGATGGACAGCAAAAAAGACATCCCTTGTAAACTAGGTTTATTTAGTTAAAAATAATTATATTTAGTTAAATATTGGATTTATTTAGTTAAAAATCATATTTAGTTAAAAAATATTTTATTTAGTTGAAAAATATGAATTTAGTTAAAAATTATTTATTTAGTTAATAATTATATTTAGTTAAAAATCATATTTAGTGAATTTAGTTAAAAAATATTTAGTTAATAATTATTGGCCCAGTTTTTGAGTTTCAGACACCTTCGGAGTTGTTGCTTTCACATTCTTTTTTATTGTTTTGTAGTTAAGCAAGTTGTAGTTGTAGCGTAGCCATATTAATTATTGTGTTCACCTGTTTAGTGCTGTGTTAATAATTTCCAGATTTCGAATTAATTTATTTTGTTTAAAATATGATTTTCTCAATAATTTACTCCTCTCTTTTATTCTTTAAGCATTGTTTTAAAAACTTTGGCTGCCGAAGAGCCATTCGATGGAGTTGGATGATAATTTTTGAAAATGCAGATGCCGTATGGTCGAATGGAATCGCCTCTTGGTACTATCCAATACTCGCCATCGGTCCCTTTATTGATGACGATGATTTTTTTCGGATCGACTCGAACTTGGAAGATCAATTTGCAATAGTTGCCCTGAGAACCTCAAATATTGATTGAAAATACGAGGAGCCCCCAATAGAATACATTTTCTGTGTTGAATTCGTGCGCGTAATCGAGGGCCTTGTATGGATCCGGAGTGCATCGCATTCCACCAGCATGGTATTCCTCGCGGGACCCATAATAGGCGACTGGCCATTCGCCCAACGAGCCGTCGCTTCTCAGCCAAGCGTCGTCGTTGTATTTCCCGAGGACCTGAATCACTGATATTGCGCGGAACCGATAAAACGGCATCGAGTATTTAAATGGTTGGACGCGTCGCGGCTCGCGTGCGGTCCTTTTTATTGATTTAGTTTGGTTTGCTCAAAACGATGATACTGAGCAATGCAATTTGGTAACCAAGTTTGTTTTTTCTTTCAATCAGCATGACCGCACGCGAACCGCAACGCGTATGACCACATACAGAGGCGAGGCTTACCTTGATCGCATATCTGAACGATCCGTATGGACGAATATAATCTAGTCCGCCTCTGTTCTGTTGACCACGATCCTGAATAAAAAACGGTGTCGAAATAAAAGATCAAAAGCGCAAACCTTCATGTGTCTGAAATCAAAATTGAATTTCTCATCGAATTCGAAGTTCGAGATAAGAATGTACGTCGGATGCGATTCGATCGAATTCTGAACATATTCAAATTGTCTTCAAATGTGGAAAATATCGAAACGGGTTTATTTTGATTGGTTTGGCGTGTTTTTGGTGTTTCGCCAAAACTCCCTTGAGCCATTCGAAAGATATCATCGACCGAAAGTTTGCCGATATTCGCGATATGAGGCAATCGAGCGAGCTCCTCCTGCAAATGCACACGTCAAAAACGGGGCCGTTGAATTGGGCACAACTCACATCGGTGTAGAATGGTTGTCCTGTCACTGACTTGACGAGATGTTTGAGTCCGGCAGCCAGCACTCCGTCCATTTGGAAAATCTGAAATCGGTGTGTTTAGATGAAAATGACATAATGATGGTAACTAATAGAAAAGAAGGGAGGAGGATGAAATCGTTATCAGTTCAACACAAATACTGCTCAGGTTAAGAAAATGAATGATAAGAGATCATTCTACGAATAGGCTTCAATGTCACTTTTTAAATTTTGCAGCAGAGTTGCCAAAACGGGCCCCCGGCCCGGCCCTATAGGGCTCAGGGCCGGGCCAGGTGCCCTGCCTTTTTAATCCTTAACAACAGAAATTTCATTTTAAACATCTGCGCATTTTTTCCATGATATTAAGTGGGAGACCCGTCGAAATAAAAAAATCGATTAATATATCGTTGATTGGACAGATTTTTCCGAATTCTGATGTGCATGGCTCTCCAATATCGCTTCTTTTTTCTACAAGACGATGTGTGCCTTCTGAAAAAACTTAAAAATTCTTCATGAAATTGCACGCTTCTTACTTCTCAGGTAAATGAAAATCAATCGATTTCAAAGATTTTTGAATCGAAACCAAAATTTAAAATCGAATTTAAGCGTTTTCTCGGTCTATTAGAAACCACCCCCACTTTTTAACCCCTCCTTTTATTTATGATAAAACCAACACTTTTTCACCTCCCACTTCTTCACTGCACTTCAAAATTTGCAGTTTCTAATTTCATGTTATCAAGAGGAGATTCGCAGAATTGATGTCTAAATTAGATTTTTCAGAAACTATGTAATGTTCTTATGAAAGACTGAAAATTTTAACAATTAATGAACTATTCTCTAAAAACCCGGTTCAGAAAGATTTCGTATTATTCTATTCCAACAATTGTCAATACTTCGAGTGTCCAATTGTGTATTTTGATATCAAGCTTATTTGCAAGCCTACATAGTTTCTGAAAAATCTATGTTAGACATCAATTTTGCCAATTTCCTCTTGATAACTTGAATTATTGCAGATTAAAAATTTTTTTTTTAAACTTACTGCTAAACATTACTGTTAGAAACTGCAAATTTTGAAGTGCAGTGAAAAAGTGTTTCGTGAAACCTAAAAATTGGGGGTGGTTTCTAATAGACTCGTTTTCTCAATCGAATTTGAATTATTTTTCAATCGAAACAGGTTAATTTATATTTAATTTTTCTTCGAATCCGATTGATTTTCATTTACCAGAGGTAACGTGGCCACATCCTGATAGCATGACTTCAAAACATGATAAACAATTCAAAAATTTTGTAGCAATTTTCTTCTCGTCTTCGATTTCCATTACGCGTTATTTCTAGTTTTTTCCTAAATTAATTTCATTAAAAAGTTTATTCTAGTATTAATAATTTTACCAATACGACTTCCATTATCAGTTTCTTCACTTCTTCTATTTCAAATGTCCTATGGCTTGTAGAATTTCTTGATTTCATCGCCAACTGGATATCCATATGAAAATTATTTTATTTAATTGACATTTAATCGCTAATTATATAAGAAAAGTTGCAAAGAATCAATAGAATGAGAGAAAAAAACGACTAGAAACGACACTCCGCATTTACGGCTTCCCATTGTTTAGTGTAATTATTGTCGGCGGCAATTCAAACTGGGCCAGTTTTTTTTGCAGAATGGATTCCGTGCAAGTTTCGACGCTGTTCTCAGTGCTCCGATCCTTTAGCAATTCTCAATTCGCTGAAAATGTGAGATGCAACACGCGCCCATAATTTAAGCGAGATTTTCAGACAACTGACGGCGCTGCGATTCAGAATCCAGATGAGAATGGTAGTATCCAAATATGGTAGGTTTCGAGAATCGCTCTAATCAATTAATTGGAGAAATTGAAGTGTGAAATTATCAAAGGGAAATTATGTGGAAGTCAAGTGTAATCCGGATACTTCAGTGGAATATTTGAAATATTTGATCTACACCAAAACTGGAATTCAAGCCGCCTCTCAGCGATTGTCTAATCAGCACGTCTGTATTCCATTGGCGCAATTTGTATTCAAGCTTCTTCTAGAATCTTCCATTAGACGATGATGATCAATTGCTTTCGAATTATGGTATTGCCAATGATTCGCTGATCCATCTGGGAGTTCGATTGCTCGGCGGCGGATTCAGCGCCTACAAAATCGATCCATCTTTATTTGATCCGCCATTCAATTTCGATTTTCGAAAAATTAACGTATAACAAGTCATGTGATTTGAAAAGTTTAAGTGAGAGTTTAGGACGACGGCAAAAAATTTTTACGAGCCGGCCGACAATACTTTCGCCCGTGTGGCTCATTTCGATATGCTCTAAAAGTCGCCAACGCTGGTATGAAGTTGCGTCGTCATTGTTGAATGCTTGCAGGTTCGCGGCCGATATGAGAACGATGATTGGCTCGGCTCGAACAACGGAAAAGGCGAATGGGTGAACGCCTATCATGGAACCACAGAATCGAATGTGCTTAGTATTGCAAGAAGTGGATTCGATGTGAAAAAATGTCGAAGAGAAGTGTTCGGATCGGGAATCTATTGTTCGCCGGATCCGAAGACGGCGCTTTCCTACGCAACTCCATATGAGTATGAGGTGATTGTTGGACTTCAAACTTTTCGATTTCAATTTCTTGTGATTTAGGGCAAGAATTATAAACTGGTGTTCCAAGTTCGAGTCGATCCCACACAGATTAATCTAGTCGCTATTCAAGCATACAATGCTCATGATGAATATTGGACAGTTCCCGATGGAAAGTATATAAGACCATTCGCGATTTGTGTTTATGAAGTTTGATTCCAATATAAATAGGGGTTTTTTTTTGCTGTTTATTTGCTAAAATTATTGTCGTGGCCGCGAATTCTTCGGCCATGTCGCTGGTCGATGTTGTCGCGGAATATGGCCGCGGCCGAGCAAATGACAACTTAGCTCGGCCGAAAAAGAAAATCATAGTGTTTTCCAGGTTTTTCGCAGTGTATCTGAAAATGACATTTGCGGACTTGTGCATTTTATTTGACGCCATCATTTTGATTAATTTTTGAATTTGGCGAGATTTTGCAGAAAAAAATGAAAGCGTTGAATAAGGCTTTTAAAATTGTGCTTAAAAAACGAAAAATCAATTTTTGAAAAGGAGGTACTTTCGATTTTATAATAAACCGTTTAATTTTTTGTTAAACGCAATTTGTTATAGTCCACAAACGCGCTCTATAGAACTGTCTCGTTGTATAGCACCCTCTCACTCTCCCTCGCTATCTCTTTCGTTTTTTTCCCAAAATCTCCCTCAATCGTTTGAGGTGCACAATAAAAATTCAAAGAAAAATTCCAATGATATAATTTATTTCAAAAATTTCGAATGCTCATCAATCGAATAACAGCATAGTCCATATGGTCGAACGTGATCTCCTTTCGGCACCATCCACATATCGTTTTGATCTCTCAATATTGTTCGAGGGTTCACGCGTGCTTGAAATATCACGCGTTTTCGGCGACCCTGTCAAAAAATGCAAATTTTGCCAACTACGTATAGTCGGCGTTCGGCGACTGTTGTAGATTTAAGCGCATGCGCCTTGAAAAAGGTCTCGCGACGCGTCAACGCTTATTCTTGACGAATTGGACATTTCTTGGAATTTCTAATCGAACCGAACCATAATCTGCTAGTCGGTGCGAGACCGAGAGAAAGACGCATCCCCCGTAAATCTACCCGAGTCGCCGGACGCCGACTATCTTTAAATGATTGCGATTACATAAACACATTTGACTTCTGAATATTTCAAAGCGATTTGTGGATCCGGTGTGCAGAAGACAATTTCGTTGTCATTGAATTCGGCACAATCGGCCAGTCGACTTGTCAACTTGGTTCCGATGTAGGCGACGGGCCATTCGTCGCGATTGCCGTTCATTTTCAGCCACTCATCGCCGTCTCGATATCGGCCTTCTAGCTGAAAAATGAGAAACGCAGGATTTCGGATTTTTTTTCGACAAATCCCCCTTCTAGAAATAATATGGTTGGCGTCAAACGCTTGGCCTTCAAATTCGCGAAATCAGTATTAGATTTAAATTTTTCATTGACTGAATATTAATTGCGCGTACGCTATAATGCAATGTACGCAATTTCGCGTGCTTCTCGAGACCCATTGACAATAATTTTTGAAATTTCGTCAAATCGTTTGACTCCGAGAATAGTCATACTAAAATTTAAGCGGCTTACTCGAATCGCATGTCGCTCTGAACCACAAGGCCTAATATATCGCATGTGTCCACGATAGAATTGTTTTCCGCGATCCTGAATTCCAAAATATTGAAACGAACAAAAACTCTGACAAATCGCACTCGTCGCCTTCGGAAATTCATGAATCGCGTTGGATTCAGAATATCATCATCGAACTGCGCGGTGTTCAAAAGTTCGTCGAGTTGCTTGATCTTAAATGATTTTTGATTATTTAGTAGATTATTGCAAAGGAAATGCAGGATTTTTTCTACGATCATAAATTTAATAAAATAAGCCTACTCAATGTTATCAGCAAAACGCTTTACGTCAGAGCGAGACTGAACACGCGACCTCCCGTTTATGAGTTTAAAAGTTTGTCACTGTGCTATTGCGCCACTTGCTGCAGGTGCTTTAAGCTCGTTACAACTGCCACTTGCACTTTTTGTTAGCAGCGGCAAAAAAGATAAGAATGTTATAATCCATTATACGGACCTTTCTTTTTTACAAAGGTCCATTTAAAGTAAAGAATTTCTCTTGGAGCGCCCAAACTGCACCTGTTTTTCCGTAATATCCATTAATAATTGCAAATTTGTTGCTCGAACTTTTTCGCCCAATGGATTCCCATTATCCAATCGTGAAGCTTCATCACTTGACACATTATCCTGAAAATAAAAATAAAAGCAATCGAGAAGCTGTTTGAATATACCAAATCGATATTTTCCTCACTAGAAATCGATTCAGATGCATCCGATTGATGTTCATTCATGTCTAAAATCAAAAAAATGCAATTATCATTAATTTAAAATTCCATTTTTATTAAAAATATAAAAAAGAGGGAGTGTGATGAAATAATTTATGAGAATTCGCCAACAAATGGAATTCTTGAAACGAATTCAAATATTGGATTAAAAAAATAAAATCGCTAACAAAATTAAGAGGGTCCATAGAAATTGACGAGCTGCTATAAATGATGAATCAAAAGCAGCCTTTTATATCAATTCCTTTGCTAAAATCCATTGCTAACCATTTTTTTGAACAATCTTATCAATGGAATTCTCTTCAGGTGGCTAGTTGATTGCTACTATTGCCCAAAATAAACATTTTCTCGCCAACCCCTCTTCTTGTGTGTACTGTCGTCAAATAAAATGCACAAGTCCGCAAAGCCTTTTTTTGTGTCTTGCATTTCCAAAAGAAGTAAAAATCTGAGCTAAAAGTTTCCATAGATGAGCGTGTCTACACCCAATGCATTTTATTTGACGCTTATTTTTTTTCCCACGCGATTGAGCAATTTTTGATGTTCTTATGTATATTGAATAAGCGCAATTGAAATCATTGCGGACCAGGCATTTTATTTGACGACAATTCACATGTTGTTTATTTTCGATCGATTTTTTCTCAGCGTAACTTCGAATTTTCGATTTCTTCTCCAGTTTCAAATTAATTTTGGTTTAATAATTTTTGATAAAAATCTTCAAAGATAAAGTTTCCATTATTAAACACACATTGCTCAGCTCAAATAATCTTATCAATGGCATTCCTCCCAAGAGGTGATTGCTGCTAAATTTATTATTTTTTGATTTCGCATTCCTAAAGTTGAAGATTCTTATAATCGGCTTCCGGCGTCCTGCTGTACGCGGGTAGATTTACGCGCATGCGCCTTGAAAAGGTCTCGCCACGCGTGAATGCTTATTTTGCTGTTTTCACGTGAACTTCTTCATTTATCTTGAGTCTCGCATTTCTTGGAATTTCCAACGTCATTCGATTAAAAAATTATCGAATCCATAAAATATGAAATAATCGATTAGTTCTTTGCGAGACCATTTCGAAAGTCGCATCCCTGTAAATCTACAACAGTCGCCGGACGCCGACTATATTGTTTTTAGAATTCTGTTCCGGTAGAAAATTGCCAAAAAATTCCAGCTTCTGGTACCTAATTGGTCCGGATTGATTCCGGGCCCGATTGGTTTTGAATTGTCAGGCATTCGCTTATCTCATTTTTCGATTCTCATCAATAAACTCGATTTGCTCGGTCCAATCAATTTTTCTTTTGATTACATATTTTAATATCTTTTTTATTGTCACCGCTATCATTGATAATCGAGCAGAACTGGCATCATTATAAAATTGATTATCTGTCGAATTTCTAATTCAATTGGTTCCGTTTTTTTCCTCAAGGACATTCTATGACGGAATTAGTAAGTCGATAATCATTCGTTGAATTTCAAAAATTTTTTTAAAATCGAATCGAATTAATTTGCATTTCATTTTTCTTTGAATCCGATTGATTTTTAATTACTTGAAATTTAATATTGCCGGCGGAAAATTGGCTAAACGCCAAAAAAAAACTATGTTAGCGGTTTTTGGCGCAAAACTAAAGGTGTCGATTTACGGGCCTAAGGATTGGTTAAAGGCGCACCGAGACCTCATTTTGAATTTTTTTTTTGCGTTTAGCCAATTCGCGCGACATTGATCTAATCAGATTTGTCAAGAAAACAAGGCTTTTGTTTGAATTGCCCTAAACAATAGGCACCGTAAATGCGGAGTGTCGTCATTGTAGTCGGTTTTTTGAAATGAGATACATTTTTGAATGATATTGAACTCATCAATTGACTTTTAGATGCCATGCGAGCGCCGTTATGAAGATGTGTCTATTAGAGATGTGAAGTTTGAATTGAATACATCGAGCCTTTCTTCGAATTGCGAACAAACAAAACAAAAACAAAATGAGGATAAACAAGCGGTGAAAACAGGTGACTCATGGAAATATTAGTGAAAAAAACTGAATTTGTTTTTTTTTCTCATTTTAAAGCAAGGCAATTTGTTTGCCAAACTTGGTATTATTTTATGAGCGATTTTGTTGGAATTCGACCGAAGCCATATTTCAGAGATATCTGCTGTTCTTAATACGCTGCAAGACATTGAGAGCACCATCAAGAAGTTTCGTGAGACCATTGATCAAACGAAAAATGACAAAATTGTGAAGATCCTCAACTCAACGAAATTGGAAATAATCGATATTTGTAACAGCAAAACAGCGAGAGAATCTCAAAAATATGGCATGACAACTAGCAACATCGTATGAATATCGAATAAAACGTCACACTTCAAGAATTGTGAATTCAGGGATTCGGTTTGGCTGAGAAGCATAGAAAGAAAGAAAGCTTAAAAGATTTGGGATACAGTTTTGATTCTGATGGGAAGCTTCGGCGAACTTCTAATGTTTGTCAATGAGCTCCGAGTAACTCAAAACCAATCGAGATCCAAATTGGTTTTGAGTTGCCAGAGTATTCGCAAGAGAATCGATATCAAATTTAGGGAGCGGATTTCAAATACACGTCTCAAATCGAATATGAGAGGCTGGGACGTGCGATCACCGAGCACATTTATGAGAAAATGGAGAATGAGTTGGGATTGAAGAAGATGCCGGTGATTGACCAACAGGTCGGAAGCAATTGTCCCGATGACACCGGGTTTGTGTTCGTCTCAAGGAATTACGAGATCACAGAGACCTTGCTTGTACTGATCAATGGATCGGGAGCCGTTCGGGCTGGCCAATGGGCGAGAAGTGTGATTATAAATGATAGTCTGGATAAAGGGTCCCAATTGTTTTATATCAATCGAGCAATAAAGAATAATTGGGGAGTTGTGGTATTCAATGCGAATCACAATTGTGACGAGCAAGGACGCCCTTTAAAGGTAGGCTATTCTTCTCATACCCCCCATCATTCCCCCTCTCGTTTCAGTATAGCAGAACCCCATCGGAACATGCAATCAATGCTTGGAAGTATATTGTGCAGCCGGCCAAATGCCAAGAAATTTATGCTGTTGCTCATAGTAGCGGTGGAAGCATCTTAAATTCAGCGGTAAACTTTTTTTTGGCAATTTTTGCCATACAATTCGTGATTCGCAGATTCTCAGAACCAATGATCAGCGTGTTCGCAAAGTGTGTCTCGTCGATGCCTACGGATTCACGCCATCTGATAAGAATCAGCTTGTGGTGAATTTCACAACGCGTTCGGTGGTTAGTATTTAGTCAAATGGTGTCAAACAATGTGAAATATTTAGAGTAATTATGGCAACCGTAAAATATATTCGGGAACCGATTCTCACTTCTACACGACTTATTGTTCGAGAAACGCTGTGTTCCACATCTTCGAAACTCAAGTAAAATATTATTATGCAGTGCTCCACATAATTATATACCCAACCCAATTTTGTCGAATAACTCAAATACCTCCAGAAACGGTTTCAATTAGAGCAATATGCGCATTTATTATTAATTGTTGTGATCGGCTAGATGGTTATCGTGGCTATTGGCACGATTTGAGAAAGGAGAAGCTGCGGTTTTCGTGAAGAAACTTCACAAGAGGAGGCTTCAAAACGAATGGGAGAGTCAAGTTGTGTATCGTTTCGCAGAAAATAAGTGATTCTGACTATCGATTCGTCACAAGACCTGATGGTCTGCTGCCACTTTGGCGTCGAAATCGACTGAGCCCCCTGTCCAGGGGATATCCGTAGAATCCTAGTTCTCGACGGGCCAGCCTGTTCTCCAGATATAAACCCCATCGAAAATGTCTGGTGAGGAAGATTCATGATGGAAACAAGTCGTTTCATTCAATTTCGGATCTCAAAGGGCAATCGTAGAAGCCTGGAAGCTTGTCGATCAGCAGCTTCTTGACAACCTTTATTTATCAATGGGCTACCGAATTTTTGACGTAACACGACCTAATGGAGGTCCAGTTGATAGTTCATTTTCTTTCCAACCCTCGATGCCTTTATCCGTGTTTTTTTTTATCAAGGGGCTATTTGATGTTTATGATTATATAATGATATGATTGCCCTTTGAGATCCGAAATTGAATGAAACGACTTGTTTCCATCATGAATCTTCCTCACCAGACATTTTCGATGGGGTTTATATCTGGAGAACAGGCTGGCCAGTCGAGAACTAGGATTCTACGGGTATCCCCTGGATATGGGGCTCATTAAAAAGTAATTTTCTGTCGATTTCGACGCCAAAGTAGAAGCAGACTACCAGGTCTTGTGACGAATCGATAGTCAGAATCACTTATTTTCTGTGAAACGAAGCACTGAAGAGTCCTCTTGTGAAGTTTCTTCACGATAGCCGAAGCTTCTCCTTTCTCAAATCGTGCCAATAGCCACGATAACCATCTAGCCGATCACAACAATTAATAATAAATTCGCATATTGCTCTAATTGAAACCAATTCTTGAGGTATTCGAGTTATTCGACAAAATTGGGTTGGGTATATATGTAATTATGTGGAACATTGTAGTTAGCTAACTTCTAATTCCTTTTTATTAAGACCACGCTCAATAATTATTCGAACGTTATTGAAGACGCCTCGAAAATGGTAATTCAATTCAAGGCTCCCAGTTTTAGCAAAGCTTGGCAACATTATTAATTGAACGAATTTATTTAAATTCTATTGCAAATTCATTAGGCCTACTGAATAAATTTTCGTTGATTTTTGGTTTTGAGAATTTCAAAAATGCTCGAAATGATTGAATTTGGCTCGCCGAATATTATCATAAAATTTTGAAAAAATATTCTCAACGATATGATTTTCAATTTGGACCAGTGCAAAATGAAAAATTTTGAGAAAACAAATTTCAATAAAATACCGCGTTTTTGGCGGCAATTCAAACGGACCTTCTTGTTTCTTAATTTTCCAGTTTTTTATTTCAATGGACAATTAGCCGAACGAATTTTGAATTTTATTTTCCACAATTTTGATCTACACTTTTTCCAGCAAGTAATTAGAGTTTATTTGAATTCAGAGAAAGGTAGGAAAAAAATAATTAACACAAATGCGAGAAAACTCGTGCAATTTCTAGTAGTGAGACAGTGTGAAAAATTGAGAGAGTTCAGACAACGAGGGGGAGAGAGAGAGCGTGCAATAGACGGAGATGCAGGCATTGTGTATAATAGTTATGAAAATATGAAAATTTGTTGAACCTTCCTAACCAAAATCTGGTGATTCGCCGGAATTGAACTCGATTTGTCAATAGAGCGCAATTGCAACTTTCTCATTTTTTTCTAACACCAATCATAATTTTTGATTTTTTTATAGATAATATCCGGGAGAGATTTATGAATTGTTGACGGATTCTGTATGAGATTGAAAGGGTTGCAATTGCGCTCTATTGACAATCCAGTCCTATTCCGTCTCTTAAAATTTGAATTTTGTAAGGAAATTTGTTTTTTGCTTAGATTGATTTGAAAAAAGCTGGTCTACAGTCTGCCTCAAATGATTTTTATTGGGATTGTCGCCGACCGGCGACTGTTGTACGTTCTAAAAACTCGGCCACGGCCATGTCTTTCAAAGCCTACACCCTTGCAACTTGATTAAAAAATCGCTGCGAGAACTGTTCAATTTTATGATATGTGCCTTTAATAGAAAAAAAACTATTTTTTTTTTAATTATATAAAATAAAATAAACCGTGTGGGAAAATATGTCGATTTTTTTATTTCAATTTTTTTCGCAAAAAAAAAATTCGCTGATTATTTTCGATTTCATTTCGAAATTTCCAAAAATGGTTAGAATTTTTGTTTTGGAATTCAATTCGTCGAAAATTTCGCGCAGAGAGGAGTCGCACTACTAATCACACGTCTTCAACGATCATCGCCAACGAATCGAGGAGGTAAGGTCGCCCTCGTTTAAAGGCGCATAGAGTTTCGTGTCAAGACCAGATCCCCAGCGAAATAAAATTGTCCTATAGTTTACAAGTGCATCTTACAGTAACCCTAAAATCAATTATTGACATATTGGGGATTACTGTAGTTTGAGGGGAAAAACACCATCACGTAAAATTGCACACAAATAGGCGACTGTCTAAGATAGTAGGAAATTGATTGTTTGGGTTCAAATATTTTTTTTTGATCTACCCACGCGTTATCAATTCTCACCCCCCCCCCAAGGACAATATAATTGGTCGCTGATAGGCTAGCCGTCGACGGCATGCAGAGATACGCGCTATCGGTTCAACGTGGGTTTCTTTTGTGTTATCATTGATCCAAATTTCTCGAATTTGATTTTCCCTGTTTCATTTTCGTTTCAAGACCCATTTCAAAAAATTACAATGGGTATTGAGAAATCAAAATGCATTTTTCAAATTGCCGCTTTTTCAGGGGTCCCTTATTTTTTTTGGCATTAAAAAAACAACTAGTGAAAATTGCCCTTTTCAGGCACATTTCGCCGATTGTCCAACACGATGGCAAATTTGGCGTCGACGGATCTCATCGATACGGTAATTAGCACTTAATTATATGAGGGGGGCGATCGATCAAAATTTCAATTGATTGCAGCCATCGGCGTACACGACGAAATCCAACAAGAACCCCAATAGCATCGATTTGCGTTCGGATACGGTAGCTCGAAATACCGTAATCCATCATCAATTTTCCGGTTTTGCAGGTGACGCAACCGTCGAAAGAGATGCGGCAGGCGATGGCGGAAGCGATCGTCGGCGACGACGTCTACGGCGAGGATTCGACGACGACGCGGCTCGAAGAGAAATGCGCCAAGTTGTTCGGCAAACCGGCGGGATTGTTCGTCGTCAGCGGAACGATGGGCAACTTGTTGGCGGTGATGGCGCACTGCCAGCGAGGCGACGAGATCATCGTCGGCCGATACAATCACATTCATCGATGGGAGCAGGGCAACTACGCGCAATTGGGCGGCATCAGCGCGACGACACTTGAGGTGAAGCCCGATGGCACCATGGATATCGATGATATCGAGCAGGCGATTCGCGTCAAGGTCATTTTTGGTTTGGTTTTTTCGAGGGTCCCTAATTCGATTTTTAGGATTGCCATATGCCGAGAACTAAATTAATTTGCATTGAGAACACCCACAATTATGTTGGCGGCAAAGCGCTTCCGATTGAATGGATGAGGTGCGAGAGATGGTTTGAGATTTAATTGGAGGATGATGATTTGCAGACAGGTTCGCGAGTTGGCGAATCGACGCGATTTGAAGGTGCACATGGACGGCGCGCGGATATTCAACGCGGCCGTCGCGCAGAATCGCCGCGTCGACGAGCTCGCCGCGTTCGCCGACACCGTTCAGATGTGCTTCTCGAAGGGTCTCGGCGCGCCGGTCGGCTCGATTCTCGTCGGGCCCGTCGAGCTGATTGCCGCGGCGCGCCACCTACGCAAGGCGATCGGCGGCGGTTGGCGACAGAGCGGCGTGTTGGCGGCGGCGGCGCTCGTCGCCGTCGATCGCGGCGTCGCCACGGTGAAGGCCGACCATCGGCGAGCGGTGATGCTGGCGCGAATGATCAACGAGGCGACGCCGGCGGCGCGCAAGAGCCAACTGTTCGCGCAAGAGAACGACATCACCAATATGGTGTTGGTGCACTGCGAGAATGGTGTCACCGTGCAGCAGGTTGACTATCTTTTATTAGAGATTTTTCAAGGCCAAATTGATTGCAGTTTTGCGACTTCTTCCAAAATCACGATATTCTGGTGATGGCGTTCGACGCGAAACGAATTCGGATGGTCCTCAATTGGGACGTCACCGACGAGCATCTCGATCGCGTTCTGCACGTCTATGAATCATTCGTCGCCCAATTGTAATAATAATTATTATTGTAAATGAATAAATCGACGAACGAGAATTGTCCGCAGCTGAATGATGATGATAATGGATTTTCATGCGAAGCGCATGCCTCGACAAAATTTGAGAGATTGAGAGAACGAGATTGATGGAGCAAATGACGGCGGCGCCCAAACGACACATGGCGTCCGTCGGTCGGAGAAGCGTTTGCGAAAATTTTTTGATTTTTAGTCGTCCGTTCGAATGCGCTTCATCGTCTTCCTATTCCTCATTCTATTCGATTCGCGCCTCGCCGAATTCGTCGTGCATATTCAGTACTTCAAGGTCAGGCTTACTGTAGCCTTACAGTAATCCGAAACAATTCGTGTAGTATTGAGTGGACTTGCAGAAGCCGATTGAGTACGGCACGTTCACTCTAAAGCGCATCGACACGCGTGCCGAATGGTCGACGCGCGTCTACAATAGACGCGGTGAAAATTTGCGCGAAGATGAGATTCTCGCGAAAGTTCGCCGATTTTTCGATGGTCCCGCCGGCAGCGTCGAGTACGAGTCGGCGTCGATCACACGCTATTTCGGCGTCGAGTTCGCCTACGTCGTCGCCAAACACAACGTCACCCATATGATTTTTGTGAGCCCGCTTCAGATCGGCCTCGCCATCTGATGTGTGTAATGAATTGCAGGAGAACCTTTGCAGTCAGATGAAGCCGAAACTCTCGAGCATCATGATGGAGCAGTCGAGGAAGCCGTCGCGCATCGAGTTCGTCGTCGATCATCCGAGCGCGAGCTTCGCGATTCCATTGGGATTCCGCGCGGCGCTGGTCGGCTGCAGCGAGTACAAGATCCGAATCGGCGGTCGCGCCTACCTCGATCCCGACAACTTCCTATGCGACGCGGTGATTAATGTAAGTCGAATCGAGTTTGGCTAGTATTATAGATTTCGCTTCAAGACCCAAAATCTCGTGGTGACGCAAGGCGGCGAGGTTCGCAGCGGATTCGACGCCGACACATTGTTGAGCATCAAATCGCCGAATGTCGTCATCGAGGGTCGGAATATCATCGGGATTGACGATGTCAAACAATTGGTTGAGGTTGGTTCAGATCGGGCCGGGCCGTGCCGGATCGGATTGGCAAATGAGTCGGATTCTAGGAATGGCTCAATGATAAGCGCGTCATTGGATCTTGGCAGATTGACGTCGACGATGATGTGCGAGACACTTGGGAAGCGTATTATCGGAAGAACGCGACGACGCTGAAAATCGAGTTGAAGCGCGGCCGACTCGAATTGGCGACGTTCGAAACGCCGGACGAACGCGATTTTGTTTTTGAGAATTGAGCAAAAAAGAAATAATAATAAAGTTTTAATGGTCCCATTTTTGAGGGGACCCTAATAGAGGGCGTTTCGAATAAAAACATTGAAAATGCGGGAAAAAGCGGTTTCTATTGGGACCATTGAGTGGAAAAATTAGAGAAAAATTGGCTAAATTAAGTGTGCATTGAGAAAAAAAATTAAAGTTATAATTTTTCCAAAAAAAAAGCGACAAAACTCGTTCAAATCGATAGCACAAATTAAGCTACGCGCAAAAAATGCGTCAGTGGGTTATGAGCTGGCGTCAATTTCGTGAGCACGTAGATTTCATTTTTTTTTTCAATTTTAAAATCCAGTTTTCTCGCGAATTTTGATATTCCCCCAAAAAATTATCAATTAAAAATTGATTTTCAAAACGCAAAATAATTTTTTGCATATTCATTTCAGGGAATTATAGCTTGATGACTTGAATTTCTGTGATTTCTGACTGACCAAAATCCAAAAAAAATTTTTTGTGACTAATTGTGACCACTAGCGTTGTTTCCATGCCAATGTGCTCAGTCTGACTAGCAATTTTCGATCCTTCCTCCGAAGCCCCACCCATCGGTGCGCATGACAACGAGTCCTATAAAAGGGCAACCCGCATCGAAGCCAAAATTCAGTTCATCCGATTCTCAATCATGTGTAAGTTGTCGGCCGTCCCCTTCAAGACCATCTTCTTAATGTTGTTCCGATTCCAGCTGTCAGCGAGTTCCAGAAGATCATCGATGATATGCAATCGCTGAAGAAGGCGATGAACACCGGCGAGCTGATCAAAAAGTACGCGGCGACGGGCAGCACATTTCTCGCTCCGTTGCACGAGCCCCTCTCCGGCGCAGGTTTTTTTTTTGTTGATTTCCCAATGGTCCCTAGAACAACAACAACAACAATTTCAGATCTCGCGAAATTCTATGGCGGCGATAAGGCGAAGTTTTTCGCCAGCGCCGACGTCAACGAAAAAGTCGACGAGGCGACTCAACTCGGCGACGTCGCCATCGTTCGATCGACGCTGATCGTCAAGGCGAAAGACGGCGACAAGCATGGATGGTATATTGATTCAGTCGAGGTGTTACGGTAGCTCGACGCATTTCGTTGCAGGACCCTAACGGTTTGGGTCAAGGAAGGCGGCCAATGGAAGGTTCGCAACTCGTGCATCACCTTCAAAGCGCCCAAATAAATGTCGATGCTGAATAAAGAAATTGTTGATCGTTGAAGCTGAAAAATCCAGGAGAAAAGTGTGCACACACAGTGACGCAAAAATGCACAGAATCGAAAAATGAGATTTTGATTGAAAATTAAGAATTTTTTTTGAGAAAAAAAAAGTAAAATCGAAAAAAGGAACCAGAAAATATTTGATATTTATAAGGAACATTTTGAAGTGCATTCATGTTGCTGAAAAAAAGCACCAATAAAAATGGACCATCATAATCGGACCCAATAATTTCTCAATTGTTAAAATCGAATTAAAAAAAAAGTAGATTTGGATTTTTTCAAAGATTTGTGAGCATTTTAAAAATTTACGCGCGAAATTCAAAATTTTTGGATTCTTTTAAAATGTTGAATTTCGTTTTTTTTTTCCACATGATGACCAAAAATCGGCTTCTCAAAAACAAAAATATGTGCTCAACTGCAAAAAAAAAGAAATTGAGCAGAAATCACAACTCTGGTAACTCAAAACCAATCGGATCCGACGAAAATTCGGTCCCGGAATTCTACGAATAGAATTGGAAAATTGTCGTGTCCGATTGGTAATTTGTCGGATCCGATTAGATTTTCTTCGAATCCGTTTTGTCTTAATATTTCAATTCGAATCGGATTCGACAAATAACCAATCTTATCCGTAGAATTGCCAATCGAATTCGAAAATACCCAAAAAACGAATCGGATTCGACAATTGTCCAATGTTATTCGTAGAATTCCGGTGCCGAATTTTCGTCGGATCCGATTGGTCTTGAGTTATCAGAGAATTTTGAGCTTGAAACATGATTTTTTCAGGAGGGGGAATTTCTTCACAAATTCTGATAGTGTTGCCCAACAGACCTAAAATTCTCATGGGAATCGTATTCATATACTCGGCTGTTGTATATTTGGTCTCACACGGAAAAACGTGTGATTTTGCATTTTTGAGGTTATTTCGTGATTTTTTTTAAATTTCAGTGATATTTAAAAAAATTTCAAAAAAAAAAACGCTGTCACGTGTGGCGAGACCATTTTGAATAGACGCACCCCGTAAATCTACATCAGTTGCACGATGGGGTCGGTTATATGTATGTACATATTAATGAAATTTAAAAAATTATTGGCACTGTGCCAAGTACGCGAAATTGCGTATATTGCATTATAGCGTACGCGCATTTGAGGAAAATTTAAATTTGAAGGTCCCGCCTCTCCTTTGACGCCGACAATACATGCAAAAAATATTCTAATGGGACCACAATGCCCCGAGCCATTGATGAAGCTTCACTTTCTGAGAAGATAGACAAAAGATACGGATAATCGGTTTGCAAACTTTTTTTCGGGTTGCCCGAACACAAAAAAAATCGCTTTCATCTTTTCCGACGCGTCAAAGATCGATTCTCGAAGCCGAAAAAAAAATTGAAGGGCATAATTTTTGCAGTCCCATAAAAGCCATTCAGTTGGCCCATTTTTGGAATGCAATTTTCTTTGATTTCCCACCGACGGCGACTTTTTTTCGTTTCCGATTTGAATCAAGAGGAACCGGTTCGATGAGGAGTGGTATTTCCTTATAAATTGGCGCCGTCGGTCGAATTTCAGACGATTCGCCGACGGGGCTCATCATCGAGAATGTGTAAGTGTGCCAAACAAGGCGAGCAACTCGATTGCCGGATTTCAGCGATCGCCGAATTCCAGCGCTATCACGACGAGATCGAGGCGTTGATCAAATCGAAAAATTTCGACGAGTACGTCCGCCGATTCACCGCCAATGATTGTGTGCTGCTCGGACCGTTTGATGCGCCGAAATCGGCACAAGGTTTTTTTTCTTTTTGGGAGGGGGACCATCGGACCATCGACTCAAGTGCATTTCAGAATGGGCCGAGCTCATGAAGGCCGACAGCAGCGAGAGCACCGACATTCGGATCAGCGTCGACGACGTCAAACAGATTGGCGACATTGTTGTCGACCGCGTCAGCTATGAGGTTCGCTCGGAGACGGGCGCGTTGGCGGGATGGTGAGGATCCGATCCTTGACGATCCAATGGATCGCTATTTTAGGATATTGAATGTTTGGGTCCAGGAAGACGGAGCATGGAAGATTCGGAACGCGTGCACCACTATTAAATGCGAATCCGAATAATTGCTTCTTTTTTCTTCTCACTGATATTCTTGTCGATTGCAAACGCGCTCCATCGCACTCAATTTTTTTTTGAAAAAAAAAACTAGCAAAATTTCTTCTTTATTTAGTTTGAGAATTTTAAAGAAATTCGAAAATATAGAAGGATTGGAGACAAATGAAAAAATTTTGGGGGTCAAAGTCCAGTGGTCCCATCATCACACATTGACCTAATTTTCGCGCAGAGTCCAAATATACGAGATTTGCGGCTGAACAAATGAATTCCATGAATTGCAATGGTCCCAAATTAATTGCGGACCACAAGACACGAGATTTCTAAAACGTCAACCGATTGAACTTTGAACACTTGAGACTCTAGACGCGAATAATGTGTAAGTGTCAATTTTTGATTCATTCGATTGTTGATGTTCCAGCGGTCGCCGATTTCCAAAAGTTGCACGACGAGATTCGCGAGTTGATCAAATCCAACAATTTCGGCGAGTATGTTCGCCGATTCGCCGCCAATGAATGCGTCTTCATCGGACCGTATCATGAGCCGCAAACTGCGCAAGGTGAGACAATTTAGAATGTTGGATATTTTAAAAAAATGACCACAAAATTGGGCATGTTTCAAGGAGGGTCGAACCCGCTACAAAATGCGCGTCAGCGGCGATCCTGCCCACTTGCCCATCGGTGCACGCTGACACAGGCAAAACGCGACGGATGAAGTCCGGGCGAAGTCCGGATATTTGAACGTCACGGCTAAAAAACGGGCCAAGTACGGACCAAAAATTTCTTTGAAAAACGCCGCGGTAAAAAAACGGACAAAGTCCGGAGATTTATAGGCCACGTTTTTAAAACGTGTTAATTACGGATCTTGATTTTCAGGATAAAACGCCACGGCTAAAAAACGGGCCAAGTACGGACCAAAAATTTCTTTGAAAGGCATCACGGACAAAAAACGGACAAAGTCCGGAGATTTATTGGCCACGTTTTTAAAACGTGTTAATTACGGATCTTGATTTTCAGGATAAAACGCCACGGCTAAAAAACGGGCCAAGTACGGACCAAAAATTTCTTTGAAAGGCATCACGGACAAAAAACGGACAAAGTCCGGAGATTTATTGGCCACGTTTTTAAAACGTGTTAATTACGGACCTTGATTTTCAGTATGAAACGCCACGGCTAAAAAACGGATTAAGTACGGACGAAATATTTCTTTGAAAGGCATCACAGACAAAAAACGGACCAATTACGTGACAATTTTTTTCGAGTGAAAATGTCACCGACAAACAAAGGACTATTTACTGATCGACACTTCCTGGCTGAAACGTTACGACACAAAAGTTAATTAATATTTAATATAACGGCTTCACTGGAAGCTGTGGCGACCGATGGCTGATAATTAAATTTTCTTGTTGCAGGTTGCCCGATACCGATGCGGTAACCATAGCACGGCTCGAGACTTCCTTTCCTAAGATCGATGTGTCTAAGTTCGCTGCTGTCGATTCACCGTTATGCGTTCTAACTGTTCCGCTCCATATTTATATTCGTTGTTTTGTAATGTAGAGATAATGTGGAAATGGGAGAGTGGGCGAGACGATGAGGCGGTGGGCGAGAGAGAGAGTGCGAAATGAAGAGACGCACGCCATCATGCCATCGGGCAATGTCCAGCAAAAAGAGGGCCGCGGCCGAAGTTCACCTTTATTTAAATGCAAGTCCCCAATCGTAAACACCGATTTAGTCAATTACTTATGCTTTTAGTCGTATTATTTCAGTTTATTAAGTTGTTTCCCCAAGCCCACCATCCACCATATTTAGTATCATCAAGTTTGTTATTAGTTTGTATCGTTTTGTTAACATTTTGACATGTTTTTGACATGTTTTTGATTGAGACAGAATTGTACCCTATTCACCACCTATCTTATTGATTTGATTGTTTTTAAATGTTGTGTTTCTAATAGTTTTTTTTGTTGTTATATCGTTATCTCATAAATTTTAATTGAGAAACTAGTATTTTCTTCATTAATGTTAAGCAAATAAGATATTAAAAAATTGTTACATTTCATCATTAGTTATTTATTTCATTTCATTTATTTAATAAACTTTGTAATTTCTTATAATATTTTAGAATAATTTGTCATTATATGTTACATCGTAATACTCGATCAGTACATATCAAAATATTTTAACACGTTTGCCTGAAAAGTAATATACTGTTATTATACCCTGGCATTATTAAAAATCTCCGCAAATCAATTTCGAATAATCTACACGATTTGTTTATATTTTTGCATTTATGTAATTAAAAAGTATTTTGCAGGTTTCGATGGCTCATAACGAAATGAATGAATCGGTGAGTTTTTGTTTCTAGATACTTTTGCCTCTCACTGGCTGAAGTTAAACGATCTGAATTGAATATATAACGAACGTAACGAAAAAACATGCACTGTCGATCGTCTTACAATTGACAGTGTCGTTAAATATTAATAATTCAGAAATTTTTGCAGTTTCCGATAATGACAAAGGCCGAAGAAAGGCTGAAGCGACAGCATTTGAAAAGGAGTCATTCTAAGGAAATGGATAGCGGTGTTGAAAAGTTTCTACACGACAGCCAAAAAGAAAATCGGGTATCGATTTTATATATATATTTGTCATAATATATAGAAATCAAATCAGTCAAAAAATATCGAATTTGATTAAAAAAGTATAATTTTAATTAAAAAATTATTTAGTTAAAAATCATCGAATTTGGTTTAAAAAGAATATCGAATTTAGTTTTTAAAAAAATTAAATTCCGTTGAAAAGCATAAATTTAGTTAAAAAATTTGATTTAGTTAAAAATAATATTTAGTTAAATTAGTTTAAAAGAAATATTTTGTTAAAAAACATCGGCTTAATTTAATTTTTTATGACAAAGTTTTGCCTCATTTATGTAATAACGACAAATTTTATTACTTCGTTTTACTTAGGGAAATCTATCATCCGGCGGACACTGGAATTGCCACGAAATGATAAAGAAGACTTGCTTCGATGATCAAGGGACATTGTTATCACGGAATGAATGCAAAGTGCTTTTGTTTAGACTTAAATTCCTAATAGTACTTTTCAGGCAAATTTGCAACGTACAATGAAAAACAAGAATTCGGTGGATTTTTATGAGGTCTTGAAATGCTTGCAGTGCAAGGACCATTCAAATAACTTCGAAGTATTAGCTGCGACTGTGGCCACCTTGGCTTTTCAAATGGAGCGCGGGCAACGAGAGTCCCATACCAGCAAAGTTTTAGTGGTTAGTTAAAAGTTGTTTTTTTGTAATGGACATATACATAGTCGACATCCGACAACTTCTGCATATATATATATATATATATATATATACCGTAAAACCTGTATTAGACGGCATGCCGCTCTATATTTCGAAGGACTCTTAGGGGTTCCGCTCTATTTTTCAATTACTAAATTACGAATCTTGCAAAAAATCTGGTAACTAATGTGCTTGAATTCGATTGATAAAGTGATCGAACTCGATTTGAAAAAATGTATTCGATGGAAAAATCTTCGAAACCAATTGATTTATTTCTCATTTTCAATTTTAAAATCGTATTCGATTGAAATTTTCATGTATTTGATTACGATTAAAAATGAAATTCTTTCGAAACCGATTGATTTTCATTTACCAGAGAATGCCGTTCTATTGAAAGGTGCCGTTCAATTAGAGGGTGCCGCTCTATTAGAGAGGCCGTTCAATTAGAGGATGCCTTTCAAATACAGGTTTTACGGTATATATATATAAATAATTGTAGACAGATATCAACAGTTTCGATATTGTAAAAGGTAAAGAAGTCGACGAAGATATCGATATGCCAGCTGGGTATAAATTGCGCATTGGCGATTTACTAACTCCATCAAACTGTTCAAAATGGATGGCACAGTCGCCTGAAAAAGGCCTTGAAAAGGCGGTACTGCACATACTGAATGAGGTAATGCATAATCTGTACAACTGCATGAACACATTTACTTTCAGTTATGCGAAAAAGATAATTTTTTTGTAATTTATTCGGCCGCTTCGTCAACGAAACGAACGAAATATCCCAAAATACCGGACAAGTTCTTCGAAATTCTTGGAAGTAAGTAGATTTGAAGTAACATTGACCGGCTAAAAACTTGCGCCTAGTCCATATTGGCCAATGAGAAATTGAATGGTAAAAACTATGCTTTTTTTCAGAAATATTACACCGAGGCTTCGATATAAAAAGTGAAGGGTGGGAAGAAACCGTCGTCGTTTCTCATATACGAGAAATGACAAGAAACTTCATGTAAGTGAGCAACGCGAATGTTATATATATGCTATATACTGTGTTTCAGCGATGATAAACGACGCGGAAAAACCGCCAAAATCGAAGAGTTAATGGAAATGTTCCAATCCAGGTAGAACACGCGTGTGCAAATGGAATGTGCAAATATTTTTTTTGTTTTTAGAATTATTTTTGTTCTAGTAATTCGATTCGAATCGAATACAACAATTTTCGGATACAAACTTGATCGAAAATTAAGTTTGAAATTTGTGGTACTCGATTACTCTTTGGAAAAACCCGAATGTACTCGTATTTAGTGCGAAACTCGGTGTATTCATTTCGAATTTTAATGTATTTGATTGTGAAACAAAAAATTGACTCTTTCGTATCGAATACGAATTAATCATTTTACAATCGAATACGATTAAATTCAAAACGATTATAGCGATTGCGATTCGTAAATAATTTTTTTTTCGATTTTTCTTTAATAAAACTTTTATAATAATGCTGTCTATATGATTTCAATTTTAATTTTGATTATTATACGAACGGAAGAAAAAAAAGCATGTGAAAAACGCCACCGGGCGAATCACGGTCCGTTCCCGGATACGCTAAGACGTCCGTGTCCGGTACGTCAGCGACACGCTGGAACGGTCAATAACGGACCGTGATTCGCCCGGATTTCATCCGTCGCGTTTTGCCTGTGGAGTTTTGGCCTAAACGCCGGTGATAAAAGGAGTGGCTTACCAGCCACGCCCTCCCCCCCCCCCAAAAAATCAGAATTTTGCAAAAAATGGATTAAATGGTCCCTTCTTGAAGATATGCTCAAATTCGCGGAATCCGAAGAAGCCGAGAAGCTGAAGAAAGCCGAGATTCACGTCGTCGTCGATGAGATCAAACAAATCGGCGACGTCGTCATCGACAGAACCCGATTAACAATGAAGGTCGAGAATTTCGAAACGAGCGGATGGTATGCCAGATGAATCGGCATCCGTCGAATAAAAAAAAAATTGGTTGCAGGAGCCTCACCATCTGGATTAAAGAGGACGGCCAATGGAAGATTCGCAACACGTGCACCACGTTCAGAGCGCCGAAACCCGATTGCCAAAAATAATTTTTTTTTAATTTTCAATTCATTTATAAACAGTTGATGGGATCTCCTACGATTGATATTTAGTTGGCGGCCAATTCTGATCAATGTACTCTTTGAGCTCCGGCAAATTTCGCATTCGCAAATAATATTCGCGAAGGATGTGAAGCTCATCGAGTAGGCCATCCTCGAGCTGCAAACTCATTCATTGTGAAATGCTGAGGGCGGCGGCGACGATCCGAACCTGATCCAGCGCCTCGAGAACACCCAAAATGTAGATGTCGCACCAGTGCGGCGTTTTGCCGACGAAAAACTCGCCGCGGCTTCGCCGCAGCAGATTCTCCTGCGTTTTGAGGCGATCGCGAATCGTCGCGCTGAAATTGGCCAACATCTCGTCTTTGACGTGAGTCGGCGCGTAGACGGCCGACATGGCGAAATTGAAAATGTCGGCGAACGCGTCGGCGAACATGTCGACCTTCGCCGAATCGGTTTTGGTGGCGCCGCCGAACCCTGAAGCATCATTTGTGTGTGTATCTCGATGGTCCCCCAAAGCCCCAAACCCCCATTGTCAAATTGCTTTGATTGCAAATTAAGCGAAAATTAAAAAAAAATGAACTCGGTGAGAGAGTGTGTGAACGAGGAGGGCGCGCGCGGAGGGTTAGAGATATCGCGCGTTTGGAGAAGAGACAGTGGGCGACAGAGAGACGCAGAATGCGAGCGGCTAAAGGGGGATGCAGTGAGGCCGCTAGGATATCTCGTGGCGAAAACCGACAGTAATCGAGTGGGCGAGATTTTGAGCTCAGCCCCCCCCCCCAAAAAAGCATACATCTGTCGGGATTGATCGATTTGGCCAAATAGCGGCAAATCGTGAGCGTTTGGCACAGCACCGTCTTGCCGCCGTCCATCTCCAAATATGGCAATTGTCGCATCGGCGCTTCTGAATTGATGGGTGTGTTTGTTGGGTCCCGGCCCCCCCATCCGACTCACTGTCTTTGCTCTCCGCGAATTCCTCCATCGACATTCGAACATCCTCGAAATCGACACCCAAATAGCTGGAAAATGTTTTTTTTAATTGTTGTTTATGAGGGAAAAGCTTAGATTACTGGAACATCAGGCGAATCGGCTCGGCTCGTCCGCGCGAATCGAAATAGTAGAGCTTGTAGGTGTGCTTTTGAGAGCTCATTTCTAGAATAAAATCGAAATTTGTGAGGCAATGAGAGTGGGGAAAGCTTGGGGAACTCGAGGAAGTGGGAGAAGAGATTTAAGGAAGCCCAAATACCATGCACTGGGATGGGAGGTTCGATTAATCTATAAATTGCGATGGGGAACGATTGAGGAATGTTGAGGAGAGGAAAAAATGCGGAAAATCAAAAACACATTTTTTCTTTTTGAGCGAATGCGTGAGCCGCTCTATATAATTATCAAAATCGGATCTCCCATGGGGGTTTGTGGGTTGTGTGGGACTCGAGCACACACCAAATCGAATTAATAACAAAACGCCTTCGACGGACGACGACGACGACATGAATTATGAATGACTGAGGCTTGGTAGCTCATTTTCTTCTTCTTCTTCCTCCTCTTTTTTTTTCGACGCTTCGAAATTATGACAAAAACAAAAAATGCATTTTTTTGGCGGTTTGTTGCCAATGGAGATTGTTGATTTATAGCTGCCGACAATTTTTTGGAGAGCCAGCGAGATGTCCGCAGATGGAATTTGTGAAGAATAAAAAAATGACAAAAACAAAAAATGCATTTTTTGGCGATTTTTTGCTCATAGAAATTATTAATTTATTGCTGCCGACAATTTTTTGAAGGGCCAGCGAGATGTCCGCAGATTGGATTTTTGAAGAATAAAAAAATGATGAGAACAAAAAATAAAATTTTTCGGCGATTTGTTGTCAATGGAAATTCTTGATTTTTAGCTGCCGACAATTTTTGGGAAGCCAGCGAGATGTCCGCAGATGGAATTTGTGAAGAATAAAAAAGTGATGAGAACAACAATTCATTTCTTTGGCCATTTTTTACAAATGGAAATTATTAATTTATGGCTTCCAACAATTCTTGGGGACCAGCGAGATGTCCGCAGATGGAATTTGTGAAGAATAAAACAGCTGGGCAAAAAAGACGTTTTTTTCTCGAATTTTAGCCCCACCCTCGTCTCGTAAAAAAAAAACAAAATTATGCGCATAAAAGACAATTCGATGAAGAATATTCGCGTTGTCAAGGGACACCGAGAGCGAAGAGAGGTTCTCGGCGGAAATTGTCGGCATCAGAGTTCATATTGGTCCCTACCCCATCCAAAAAAGGACAAGCCAACATTTTGGAAACCGGTGTGATGTCCGCAGATCGCTTGCTTGAAAAATTTATTGAAAATTGAAAAATTGACGAAAAATAGCTTTTTTTCGATTTTCGACATTTTCAAAAAAATTATTTTGATTTTCAAAGTCGTCGTAAATCGACACGAACGAAATTTTGATCTACAAAGAGTTTTGGGCAAAAAAGATCACGATTGGTAGAAAATCATAAAAATTTTCAATTTTTTTGGAGTTTTTCGGGAAAAAGCGACAACCAAAAAATTGTTTCGATTTTTTTTAATCTTGATAATTTTGACAGCACAGCGAAACCAGGAAATTGTCGGCAGCAACGTTGAGGTCAACGAAAATGAAATGAAATTAAGGGCGCTACTCGAAAACAAATAAAATTGCGTTTTTTTTTTGTCTTTTTGGTGTGCCTATTGTTTTCTTGATGGTCCCTTCACGAAAACAAAGTGAAATGGGGTTTTTTTTTCTCAAAAAGAATATTTTTTATATGAGTTGGATCAGAGTCCAAAGTCCATTTTGTAACTACGAATTTTCAATATTTTTCGAAAAATGACCTCGAATATTCAAATTTTAATATTTTCTACGCAATAGTTTACAGATTTGAGATTAATTGAAAAAAAAAATGCAAATTTTAGACTTTCAGAAAAAAATCTGCAAAAAATGAGAAAATCTGGTTTATTTTGTCTGAAACGCAAAAAATTATTAACATTTTGTTCGGGAAACGGAATAATTTTCGTCTTTCGTGAAAAAAAAAAAAATTTTATTTCAAAAATTCCCAAAAAATGCTCAATTCATGGCGACGATGTCTGCGTCTCCCTCAACCGCGCACTCTCTCACCGTCTTTGCCACTCTCTCGCTTGTGCACACTATTTCGTCGGCTGCGAATTTCTTCTTCTGAAAAGCTCGCCGATTTCCATTTATCCTACCGTAATAGAACCATGTAGGCATCAGATGGTCCGCTCGACGAGAGACCAATGAGATCAAAAAATCAAACCACCAAAATTGGCTTCTGCTTATTTTCCCAAAACAAAATTTTGGCTATAAATCATAATTCTAGCCATCGTGTTGTGCTTTGAGCCGGAAATGAGAAATGCCAAAAAACGAAAATTTCGATCATTCAGATCGCATTGGAATTTAATTAAATGATGAGAGCTCATTTGGAATCCGATCATCCTTCTGACTCGGTTCTCTCACAATGGAACTCATATTACCTCTCGTTTTGAATTTTTTTGTAAACTAGAAGGTCTTCTGAATGGGTTCACAAAATTCCAGCCTACACTGGGAGGTTACAGACGAGTTATGGCCGTCTGAAAATTTAAGGTGATTTTCCATTGCCAGCAACCATTTGGGTAAGAGGTTTCACATACGCCTCTTCGCCCTACATCTCAGTGTCCAGGTGAGATGGAGAGGCAGGTGTGTAGGATAGTAATTTTATGGTGAGGGTTCGCTCCCGGCCCACGCTTTTTTCTATTTTTTCTTTTTGCCACTGTAAATATTAATGCCAATTGGTTCCAAATGCATGATTTCATGCCAAATCGTCGTTTTTAATATTACTTTTAATATATTTTTTGCAATTTATATTAGTTTGATTTCCTGAACTCGATTGTTTTCAACAATTGTATGCCGAATAACCACAAAAGGCTTTTTTGTCAGGGTCCAAAAAAAAGAATCTGACTGGTCAGAAATCATGAATTGAGTTCCAAATTCCGAGGGAAATGAATTAAGAAAATGCGCCGGCGAGAGAGTGTGCAAATGAGGAGGGGGCGCACGGCAGGCGTTAGAGATAGTGGGCACGAGAGAGAGACGCAGAGAAGAGAGATTAAAGGTGGAATAATGAGTTCTGCGAAGATATCTCGTGGCGAAAAAGGCACAGTAACCAAACAGCGGCGAATCTAGTCGATTTTTTCTTCAATTCTCGACCGCCCCTGATTTTCTGAATACGGTACTGCCAACGAGGCCTGAAGAGCTTCCATTGGTCCCAAATTTCAAACGTTGACAATGTCCGCAGCACAAATCACATATATCAACAAAGTGTTTATTATGGCAACACAAAATTATGCGTTGGCGGGCATCTTGAATGTGGTGCAAGAGTTGCGAATCTTCCACTGTCCGTCCTCTTTGATCCAGACGGTGAGGTTCCTGCAACGAAGTCTACAATCATGGCAATATCGACGAGCTCCGTTACCATCCGGTCTTCTCGCCGCCACTCGGACACTTGATGTTGACCGTCGAGCGATCGATGACGACATCGCCGATCTGGGTGATCTCGTCGAGCTTCACGTCGATGTCGGCCTCAGCCAACGCTTTCAATTTGTCGGTTTCGGCGAGACTGCCAAACTCTGAACAAAATCGGCTTTTTGCGGGGGGCCCAGCGATGAGCTCGTCCTACTGTCGGCCGAAATCGGCTCATGAAGCGGACCCATGAACGTGTTGGACTTGGCGGCGAAGCGTTTCGCGAACTCGGCATGATTGCGCGTCTTCTTCAACGCCTTCATCTCGTTGTGAAGCTTCTGGAACTCGTCCATCGCTGAAATTCGCGGAGACGTGTCGCGTCGAATTGAATCGTCGAGCCAACTTACACATGATTGAATTGAACACCGGTTTCGAATTGAGCGTCGACTGGATCTCGCCGTCTTCAGACCGCCCGTTTTATATGGGACCCGGTTGCCATGAGAACGTTGGGGCGAGGTGCTGAAATTTTTTTTTTTTGGGGCGGAGTCTCGATGATGCCGGCAGTGAGTGATTCACACACATTCGCAGAATCGAGAAACTAAAAAATCAACGTCGACGCATTTTTGTGGGAAACAAATTTTTTTTTGTTTAAAGGCGCATACGCGCAAAATTTGATGTAAGTATAGCTACAGTATCCTGAAAATTTGATCTTGAAATTGACGGGATTTGCTCGAATCGATTTTGGCATTTTTTTTTGAATTGAGGTTCTGTAGCTACCGTAATCCCAAAAGCCACGTGGAAACCGTCAGAAGCCTTTCATCAGTTTGAAGCGAACAAAATAAATTAAAATCGATGTGCAATTTGACGTCGAGACGATTGCGGACCTACAGTAATCAATGTGATATGAATAAACTTTTTTTTTCAGAGACGATTTTCTCGTGGAGCTTCACATAATCTCAAAGAAGCCCCCCTCAAAATCCCATTGATCTTCAATGGTGCATTTTTGCGTCACGAGAGTCACGTAGGCCAGTTGAGTTCCGACAAACAAACCAATTATGGCGAGAGAACAAGGAGCAAAAAAAAATTTGTGTGCTTTGCTCAATTCCACCTGGCAATGATTAATCATTGAGCTCGATTCGAGCATCTGAGCATTCAAACAAATCGGACCATTCAAACAAATCATTTGTGGAACAATTTTATTCAACATTTCGCCCAACATCAATTATTATTGGGCGACGAGACGCACGTGGAACTCATCGTTGGCGATTTTGTAGTAGATGGTCCACACGCGTTTGCCCTTGACGATGACGTCGCGTTTGCCGACGCGTCCCTCGCGCAACATCGGCAATTTGACGACGTGAGCGCGATAGTTGAAATTGAATGGTCCGAGGCGAACGTACTGGCTGATCTTGAACACGATCTCGTCGCCGTCATCGGTGAGCTCGTCGCCGGCGTTCAAGTATCAAAATAATGATTTCAGACGTTCCCTTTTTTGGTTGTGCTTTACCGGCGCACGCCGTTAACGTCGGCGCGTCGATCGTCCACAAATGTTTGCGGATCTTCTTGACGCGTTTGACGAGCGGAAAATAGATGGCGCGTTTGAGAAGCATGGCCGATTCTCGGTTCGTGCTGCTCACCGCACGCTTGGCGTTTTATAGGGCGCCGCGTTGGTCGCCATTGGCGACGAACCCGCCAATTAGTGAGCCCTCACCGAAATTCCCCCAATTTTGAATGTGATAAACAAGTTAATTGAAGCGGATGTTTGAATTCTTGAACTCGGCAGCTCAAATTTTAGAAATTCGATTTTTTTTTCTCCAAATTGGAACGTTTGGGTCTCGCGACGAAATTTTCGAAAAAAAAAAAACTTTTGGGAGAATCGCGTCGAGACCCGTCGCATAAATCAACGGCATGCGCCTTTAACTACCGTATCTCTGTTTTTTGCAATTTCGCTCGCTTTTTTCGATTACGGTACTTTTTAGACGTATGGGTCTCGACGCGAATTCGAAAAAATTCTTTTTTTTTTTGAAATTTTTTAAACCCCCACAAATTCACACGACAATTTATTGAGCATTTATAGGTGACTGCTCTACTCGGGTAGATTTACGGTGATGCTCCTTTCTCTTGGTCTCGCACCGACTAGCAGATGATTTCAAATAATTTTTTGACGTTGGAAATTCCAAGAAATGCGCAATTCGTCAAGTTCACGTGAAAACAGCAAAATAAGCGTGTTGACGCGTGGCGAGACCTTTTTCAAGGCGCATGCGCGTAAATCTACAACAGTCGCCTAACGAATTGGAAATTAATCAACATTGGTCGATTCATTCTTGAAAAATCAAAAAAAAAAATAGAAAAAAAATCAAATCTTATTTATCAGCAAAAATTACTAATAAGAGAGGTCTCAAGAGGCACAACATCTCGACCAAAATTGCGAAAATTTGACTCAACCTGTTATGCGCCTTTAATATATAGCATGTGCATCGCAATAATGGTCCTTAAAAAGCGGGAGGCGAAACCCGGGAAATGTCGGCAGGTGGTTTACAATGAAACGCCTCCTGCCTACTATTTTCACGAAAAGCGTACCTTGTTGAGTTGTCCGTGTGGAGTACACCGAACCAAAACCAAAACCAATGAATGTGAAGGGTGACGGTGCAATGAGTCTCCACAACATGACAAATGGAATGAAAGACGAAAATTACAACAAAAACCGTTTGAGTCACTGCACAGCAAACAGTGTCGAGACCTTTTCTCTCTCTCCCTCTCTCTCCCCCTTATTTGGAAGTGTGGTGCGCAAAGCAGAAAAAATAGGGTGTGAATTTCAATTCGGTCCCCCCCCCCGGGCCTGTATATTATTAATAATCATCATCATGCGCGCATATTTAATCCGTCGCCAACGCGGCGATCGATCGTCGCCGACGACAATCATGCGCTCGCCGACGATTCTCATTTTTGTTCTCGTCGTTCTACTATGCGTCGTCGTCGTGCTTCTCATGGAGCCGTCGTTGAGCGTCGGAGTCTCGCTGGTGAGTTCCCCCATCCAGCATTTTCAGTGTGCCAATCCATATACAGGGTGTCATTTAAGTTCCCGCACAACTTTGAAGACGTATATTTCTGAAACTAAAAGTCCAAATCAAACGAGACTCGAAATATTATTTATCTATAGTACAACAAATAATTATCTATTAACTCTTTTCGATTCGGCCTCTTTTCGCAGCTATGACTTCGCGGAGACGCTTCGGGTAGGATGTGACTGTGGTACGCAGGTATTCGATGGAAAGATTGTCCCATTCCGCCAGTAATGTCTTCTTCAGAGCCTCTACACTTGAGTGGGGTTTTGCGTTGACCTTCTCCTGCAAGACCCCATCACGGAGAAGTCAAGCGGGTTCAGGTCTGGGGAGCAAGCAGGCTATTCGGATGACTTGATGAAGTCGGGAAAATGGGTCTGGCACCACTCCTGAGTAGTTTTGGCAGTAGGGGCGGGTGCTCCGTCCTGTTGAAAGACCCATATCTTCCCACCGAAATGCGTTTGGGCCCAGGGCATCATATGCTTCCCCAAAATGTCCCGAACGTAGACTTCTTTGTTCACTTTCACCACCTGATCCACGAAAACCAGGGGCACTTCCCGGTTGAGCAGATGGCACCGAAAACCATCACACTGGCAGGATGTGAGGCTGGATGAATTGTTCTTCCTTTCTCAGAAGCTTTCTGGGATGTCTGGGCAAGTACTCAATGGTTTTGTGAGTTGAATGCCGCCTCCACAGTGAACAGCTTCTCGTCGGAGAAGACAGTGGCGAGGTGTTCTCCAGACCGCGTGCGAGCAAAAAGTCGTTTTGCTTTTTCGAAGCGTCTCTGCTAGTTGACGGCCGATAGAATTGCCGCTTTTTGGACGCGATATGGGGTCAGTCCAAGCTTCGTTTTGACCATTTGTTCCATAGCGAAGATGCTCATTCCCATGTCTGACGCCATCTTTCTTATGCTCCTGTGCGGTTTTCGCCTGATCCTCGTTTTGACGGCGTTGATCTTCTGAGGAGTGGTTACTGAGACGAGTCTTCCTTGTCTGGGAAGGTCACTGGTCGTATTTAGCTCCTTGAATCGTTTGATGGTGTCGTAAACCGTTCTACGAGGCACACCGAGGCGTTGAATGATCTCTGTCGGGCGCTCATTTCGCTTATGAAGTTCGATAATGGAAGCGCGATGAATGTTAGCCTTCGCCATTTCTCGGAAACACATCCGAATGAAGTGAAACTTGAAAAGTAAGTAAAATACACCTTATTTAACAAAAATAAATTGTATTGGTGCACGAAAAGTGCGACAGCCAAGCTTTTCATGGCGTCTAACTTTTGTGCGGGAACTTAAATGACACCCTGTATATCCTTATGGGGGGGGGGCTCAACAAGACTTCAAGGATTTCATTCCAATGATTTTAGATTCAACTCGGCTTCGAGACGTCGGCGTCGCTAATGCTCAACGAATGGCGCGATTGTATGCGCGCCAACATCACCAAATTTCGACATTCGACACCCGATGAGGTATGCGCCTTTAAACCAAATTCAAACGCGATTTGTCAGGTGTGGCGTTCGGCCTACATTCCGATTGTGCATTGCGAGGCGAGCACACGAATGGCCGAGTTGGACATGAAGGCGTTCACGAATTCCGACGAGACGAAATACGCGATTTTGCCGAAAACCGGCGAGTCGTGCAATTTGGTGACAATCGGCGTCGGGCAGGACACACAGGCGGAGATTGGCTTGAGAGAGGTGAGCTGCCGACAATCATCCGGGTTTCCCATGTCCGCAGATGATTTGAGTGGCTTGAGAGAGGCGAGCTGCCGACAATCATCCGGGTCTCAGATGCTTTATTTGATATGCTAGAATTGTTCACTAGGCTCTCGGCGCGGACCACATCAATTTCTTTGGCGTCGATCCGATCATCGATGGCAATTTGGAGAAGTACACGCAAATCGGCAGATTCTATCCGTTCGCCATCGGCAATTCGAGCGAGGTCGGCGAGTCGTCGGTTCTCACTCAAGGTACCATCATTCTCAATTTTTTTTCTCGAAAATCGCCCTACCATTTAAAGGCGCATACCACACGCAAAATGTGATTCATATCGAAATGATTGTATTTCTTCGAAATATCGCGAATATCAAGGTAGATCAAAAGTGTTCTGCAATGCAATTTTTTTTGCAAATTCAGATGATTGACCATTTATGGCTCGATGGCGAAGGTGCCGAATATGAGCTGTTCGACTACTTCTACAAAAATGGCAAATTTGATGAGAACGGCATCACGATATGCCAATTCAATATGGAGGTGAGACTACAGTAATCCTTGAGACACACGTCTGAAAATGTGTAGTTCGGACGACAAAATTGTCAACGGCTTACAGTAATCCCTAGAGGTTATGAGACTTAGGAATATTGTTAAAAACCTACAGTAACCCATCGGACATCAGAGGTGATTTTCAGATGCACGAGCCGAACGACGCCCGCAAATCGGCGATCCAATCGTTCCTGATTCGACTATTCGACGACGCGCGCTTCGCCTTCTTCCGTCCCGTCCAGGCCACCCATCTGCGGTTGTTCTTTGTGAATTTCGCCGATCGCGCGTGCGTCGCCAAATATCTCCAGCAACGATGATCTCTGAAGTCCTCGATCGATTTCCTTCTCGTTTTGTGTTTCAATAAATTTCGGATGTGGCAAAAAAAAAAGAAAGAAAACATTGGTTTATATGTCGTGTTTGAACAGCCTGTCGTCGTTGTTCGATGGGGGGAAACATGCATGTAAGTGGAGCGCAAAGTTGCGTTATTCTAGTATCCCTTCTGATTACTGTCGATGATGTCTGGCATGCGCCTTTAAACTCGTGATTACTGTAGATGATACCATGTCTGGCATGTCCCTTTAAATTCTGGATTACTGTAGATGATGTCTAGAATACCCCTTAAAATATTAATTTCTTTTAAATGATGTCGGCTATGTCCCTTTAAACTTGTGATTACTGTAGATGATACCATGTCTGGCATGTCCCTTTAAATTCTGGATTACTCTAGATGATGTCTAGAATACCCCTTAAAATATTAGTTTCTTTTAAATGATGTCGGCTATGTCCCTTTAAACTTGTGATTACTGTAGTGATACCATGTCTGGCATGTCCCTTTAAATTTTTACTCTAGATGATGTCTAGAATACCCCTTAAATATTAGTTCTTTTAAATGATGTCGGCTATGTCCCTTTAAATTTTTGATTTTTTTGATGATACCATGTCTGGCATGTCCCTTTAAATTCTGGATTACTCTAGATGATGTCTAGAATACCCCTTAAAATATTAGTTTCTTTTAAATGATGTCGGCTATGTCCCTTTAAACTTGTGATTACTGTAGATGATACCATGTCTGGCATGTCCCTTTAAATTCTGGATTACTCTAGATGATGTCTAGAATACCCCTTAAAATATTAGTTTCTTTTAAATGATGTCGGCTATGTCCCTTTAAACTTGTGATTACTGTAGATGATACCATGTCTGGCATGTCCCTTTAAATTCTGGATTACTCTAGATGATGTCTAGAATACCCCTTAAAATATTAGTTTCTTTTAAATGATGTCGGCTATGTCCCTTTAAACTTGTGATTACTGTAGATGATACCATGTCTGGCATGTCCCTTTAAATTCTGGATTACTCTAGATGATGTCTAGAATACCCCTTAAAATATTAGTTTCTTTTAAATGATGTCGGCTATGTCCCTTTAAACTTGTGATTACTGTAGATGATACCATGTCTGGCATGTCCCTTTAAATTCTGGATTACTCTAGATGATGTCTAGAATACCCCTTAAAATATTAGTTTCTTTTAAATGATGTCGGCTATGTCCCTTTAAACTTGTGATTACTGTAGATGATACCATGTCTGGCATGTCCCTTTAAATTCTGGATTACTCTAGATGATGTCTAGAATACCCCTTAAAATATTAGTTTCTTTTAAATGATGTCGGCTATGTCCCTTTAAACTTGTGATTACTGTAGATGATACCATGTCTGGCATGTCCCTTTAAATTCTGGATTACTCTAGATGATGTCTAGAATACCCCTTAAAATATTAGTTTCTTTTAAATGATGTCGGCTATGTCCCTTTAAACTCGTGATTACTGTAGATGATACCATGTCTGGCATGTCCCTTTATAAGGAATTGGGCTGGCCGTTGCCAGCACTCGGAATTATCGTCGGTGTTAGTGAAGTTCTGAAGAGTGTCGAAATAGAACGATTCGAGTCTCGAGAGCCAAGTTTTCTGCTTGTCGGCTGACCATTTGAGGTATGGAATTTATGAATCGCTTCTTCGAAATTTCTGATCTCCTTTTTATCTATTTTCTTGACTCTTTTTTTTCGAAAAGTCTTTGATGACATTTAATGTTTTGAATTAGAGCTTAGCAGTTTCTGTGTGGGTCCTTGGACCATTTCGTTTAGGACCACAGCTCGACTTCTGAGCATTCATTCGATTGGGTTCACTTCTTTGCTATGCCGGCTAGAATGATGAGAATTATTGAAGCCCCCGATCCCCCTTTTGAGCTGATGCGCCTTTAAATTTTTTTCGTTATGCATCGGATTGTTGCGCCCAAAATTGTCCGCAGATGGTAAAACAGATAGCTGATTCATATTCATCGCGTTGTGTGTTTGTCTACGAGCCTTTCAACCGCCAACCAACATTTTTGTTTCCGTCGATTTTCGACGTGACACTCATTTTTTTTCTTGCTCATCTCATTTTTTGATCTACTTTTGTGCAAAACGCACATGATAACAAAGGAAGAATGAATATTAAGTAGGTTTTCGATGGTTACTTTGGGGGGGGGGTCTCACCGCGAAAATTGATTACTGTAGTTTAGCGCATTTGTTGCCGCTCGCAAAAACTCAACAAAAAGCATAAAAATAAGGGCATCCATATGTATATTTTGAGGCGAAAAATGGCAACAATTGTTTTTTTTTCTTTTTTTGGTGTATTCAATGTGTCGTTTTTTTTGTGGTGTCTTGACGCCAACCAAAAAAAAACCAACAAATTTTGTGCCAGACGAGCGATGAGGTCACGCGGCGTCTCGATTTGGTTTCTCATCACCGTCATCCTCGTTTTGATCTACATGATTGTCGTGTTGGCGCCGGAACGACAGGTACGATTCGCGACGAGACCCCAAGTTTGCTTTCAAACATTGTTTTTTTTTAATGTGCTTAAAAATGATAATTTTAACGACGCGCGTTTGATAAAGAGTACTCACTTGGGCGGGTCTCGAAGCGATTCAACATTTGACGAGAAAAAACGAAATGTGAATTTCAGTTGAGTTGGCCGTTTTCGCGATCGGCCGCCTCGACTATCTACCAACGCGAGTTCGAGCGATGGAACGAATGTATGCTCAACAATCTGACCGAATTCCGAAACGATCCGATGATGGTAGGGGGTGGTCCGATCGCGGTGGGACCCTTCTCTTTTCTCTTTTTTACAGGTCTGGAAGAACGTCGGCAAAGCGGTTCGGACATGCGAAACGGAGAAAATGCGGCAACTGTTGAAGATGCGATCGTTCTCGAATTCGGATGAGACGAAATGGCACATAATGCCGATTTTTGATCTACCGACAACGGTGGTCACGCTCGGAATTGGGCACGACACCAGAGCCGAGGAGAAGCTTCGTGTAAGCTTTTACTTTATTTTTTTTTTGGGGTAGGGGGTCTGATTTGAAAGAAGCATCTGAATCGGGTGATTGTCATTGAATTTTGGTTTTTTTTTCTCTCAAATTGAGAAAAAGCAAAAATAGAAATTGGATTTTCTAGAATGTCTCCGATGTTCACGAGTTCTTCGGCGCCGATCCGATGCACGAGATCAACGAGGAGCTGTACACGAAGATTCCCGGCAAGTACTTTCCGTTTGCCGTCGGCGCCGCGTCGGGTCTCGGCACGGCTAGCGTGCTGAAAGGATGTGAGTTTGACTGTTGGCGGCCATCATCATCGCATTATTCCCCGTTTTCAGCGACCTATCGAGACATGACGGTTGTCTACGTTGAAGTGATCTATTTCCTCAAAGAGATCATCAAGAAGACGGTGAGCGGGGCGGGTCTTGAAGCGAACCGAGAATTGAGAAGAGCAATCAATTTTTGCAGTTTATTGATGATTTTTGGATCGATGCTGAAGGCGCTGAATATGACATGTTTCCGTATTTCTACAACGGCGGCAAATTTGATGAGAACGGCATCACGATATGTCAATTCAATATCGAGGTTGGTTGAGGAATGCATATTTGGAGAAAAACTGAAATTGTTGAGTTACGAGCAGGTTAAAGGCGCACGCCGACTCGAATTTTTATTTTTTTTTGGCATTTAGCCAATTTTCCGAAATCGCGCATTCTAGAATTGATTCTTTGGAAAAAAATTGTCGGACCATGGATGATCATGATTCTTTTTTTTTTTTCAAATTTTTGCTTTTAGCGATTACGCATTGCGTTTTGTTTTTTTTTTCTGGAAACATTTGAACGATTATATTGGAATTTGTCATTTGGGAAAAAAATTGAAACGCGATTTCGTGGCTTCTAGTGTGGCAAAACTCTGTGAAAAAAACGGAATAACTTTTCCAAAAAAAAAAACACCACAATTTATTGAATAACGAATTAATCAGCATTATTTGATTCGTCCTCCTCGATTTTTGATAACCCCCTTCAGACGCTTCGGGTTGGCGTCCGTCGATGACCCGTTGGCCCAGAAGGGCCGCTTGTTTTGACATCTCAAACTATAAAATGTAATTAAACCTTTATTTGATAAACGAGTAATAAAAAAAACTCTAGCGCAATTCCAAAAAATGTGCATTTTTTCACAAATTTTGAAGAAAGCCACTCAAATTAAGCCATTTCTGTCAAAATTCCGCAATTGCGCGTCAATTCTGATGCCGAGTTCGCAACCCACCAAATAATGTAAGCATCGTCCGGTTTTGGCATTGTGTGTAAAAAGAAATAGGCTATAACATGAATAAAAATACAAATAGAAAAGCAATGGTTCATAGCGAGCCACAATCTTCGCAAATATGGGCGTGTCGGAACACGCCAGTTCAGAAAAAATGCAAAAGCTGAAGTCTTCTCTTGTTAGACCCCCCCCCCCTAAACAGAATAGTTCATGGGGTAAATTAGGAATATGGTTTACATGCCCTCAGAATGTTTGAAATCACCTTCAATCATACTCGCAATTGGGCGGCTCGGATCAGGCTGAGAATTTTATCGACCCGCGCCGACCCACTAGTAGATTTTTAATGAAAACTTTATTATGAAAAAAAAAATAATAAAAAATGAGACTGGTTCAATCAATTTTGTTTTGGGAACTTCTGAGCAATTTGCGTTCCAATAATAATTCATTCTGCTCGAAATGACGCAATTCGAAAATCGTATTACGCTAAACAATGGTCTCGCTGTAAACGTGGAGTGTCGTTGTGCGCGTCGACAAATAGTGTGTCGTGTAGAAATTGCTATATTGTTGGCGTCGCGGCGCAAAATTGGGGGAATGCCAAAAAAAATGGTGTTGGCGCAAAATTCAAGGTGTAGATTGGCGGGCGATGAAGAGCTTCTGAGCAAGCAATTCGTTGGTGTGCCACGAAATTCGATTCCTTTGGGAAACGTTGAAGTTTGGCCCAGAATTTAAAAAAACAAAAGACGATTTTTGCGAAAATGCGCAACCCGCAAAGATGTCGGCAGCACGAATATATCAAGTTTGGAAAAAGTGGAGGCCCCAATTCTTGGAGTCTTCCGGTGGCGGCGAGGCCCGCAATCATGTCGGCAGTTGAAATTTGCGTCGCACAATATTTTTGTTTCGCCAGATCCACAATCCAAGTAGTGACGACAAGCTGAAAATACACGACTTCATCTTCCGCATTCTCAAGGATCGACGATATGGACTATTCAAGTTGATCCACCAACCCTCGCGATCCGCTAACTATGCGATTTTAGGCCGATCCAGGCGAGACACCTGCGGTTGTTCGCCGTGAATTTTGACAACGACGAGTGCGCGACGAAGTTCTTCGAGCAGAAATTGTGATAATTGAAACGGGTCCCCCCCCCCTTTAATTTTTTTTGACAAATCGTGAATAGCATAATAGTAGTTGTAATTTAGTTTTTTTTTTTGAAATGGCAACGCTTGCGTCTTTAAATTGTTGTACTATTCCATTTTCTTTCTCTCTTTTTATAAACATTTTCATAGAGGATAATTGGGCATCGTGAGAGCAGACGAACGATGCCAATCATGCCCTGAAGCATTGCTTCCCATTTATGGGCCTAATATGAGCAACGTATCTGTTTCCTCGAGGCAATTTTGTTTTCGGCCCCCTCAATTTGTTGTTGATTCGTGAAAATTCCCCACGGGACCCAATGGAATCTCTTGTTCCATTTTTTTGTGTGTGTCGTTATTCTCCTCATCGTTTCCCCCACCTCCTAATAATTTATGATGGTGGGGTTTTGAATTTCGCGCGCCCGGCTCCGAATGAATATTTGATATTGATATGCTTTATTGCAGCAGTTGAGAGGGAGAAGCTTCTCGCTCCTCCTGCTCCTCACCGCTTCGTTGAGAAGAAGGAGAAGCTTCTCGCATGACACCTAATATGGAGGTTTGTTTTTTGTTTTATGTGTTATGCTATGTTTGATGCGTCTACGTTTCTTTTTTCTTTTCTTTTTTTTTTGCTTTTCAAGGCACCGCTGAAATTGGTGCTACCGTAATCATACTAATTGGGATTTGGTTTTAAGCTAACCAGCATCGTGCACAGCTGAAATTGGTGTTACAGTACGCCTGAATTCGCGGTTATCTATGTAGGCAATAATACGCATTGCAAACGAGTGCTACCGTAATCGCCGATTTTTTGACCACCTTGCCAAAAACGTGTGCTACCGTAATCGTGTGAATCACTTTTGTTCTAGCTTTGTCTACAACTGAAACTAGTGCTACAGTAATCTAGATTTTGAATTTTAAAATTGCTGAAATTTGGACTACACTATACTTTTATGAATTTCTAGTTTCGTGAACAAGTGCTACCGTAATCCTGGTTACTAGTTGCCATTCTTCAAATCTTTGGAATCACACACCTGAAACTTGTGTTACAGTAATAATGATAATGATACGGTTTCGTGCGATTTGTCGAGTTGCACACCTGAAACTAGTGCTACCGTAACCATGATCGAGATCGAGTTTGACATCGCACAGCGCGAACTTGTGATACCGTAACCGGCCAACAGTTGTATTTCTATTAGAAGTGTCGATCTGCGGACATTGTTGCGGTTCGGCATTTTCAAGAGGCCCATCGAATAATTGAGAAGTTGTTGAGGATGAGAGGAGATGGGTTGGAGGGGGGTAGTGGAGGGGAAGAGGAAGGGATCCGTTACGCCCTCCCTCTCCCCCCTGGGGACCATCAAGTTTCCCGAAAAACAACAACCAGCAGTATTGAAAGATTACGCGCCCATATATACACATCGGGACCCTCGAAATTTTGTGCCGACGACTCTAAACAATATATTCGTTTATTTTTCATGCTTCGACGAATATTTGTAAGTTGCCTTCTTCGTCTTCAGCTTCTTCTTTAGACCCCCCCCCTCTACTTCTCAAAAAAAAAAACTCCTTGAGCTAATCGAATTCGTAGTATGACGACGGACCCATCATTCATATTTTGTGTGTCTTCACAACTTCAATTTATGGTCCCAGTCTCCATGATGCCAGAGAGAAGCGCGCCGTGCTTTTATTTATTTTTTTTTAGTGGTCCCTACGATTCTTTTATGGTCCCAACGAGTTGCTGCCCAAATTGATCGCATAATTTTGTGTTGTGGAAATTTGGAACGAACCCAAGAGACCCCCCCCTCATCACCAAACAAATTTTGCAATTTTTTTGGAACCCAATTATGTAGTTGCTCTCTTGAAATTTGATTTTCGAACTTCTTCTAGAATATGCCAATTAAGATAATTAGGCGCAATTAAGAAAATTCCCCCCAATTTTGATGGGCTCAACTAGGTAAAACCGAAAATTTCGACAATAAATTTTTTCGGCGCGAAAACCAAAAGTTCAAAAATCGGGCTATATATTTATAAGGGGGGGGGGTCCAAAAAAGTGCACTCGAGCGTAAATAATTCGCGGTGGTGAGCAGCCGCTACCAAAAAAAAAAGAAAGTTTTTGGGCGAATTAAAATGCATGAAAATCTGTGTGAATTCGCCGGAAATAAGCTTCTTCGTCGTCGTCTTATTCCAATTTGTTGATTTGCGTCGAAGCGCACGATTTTTACAGAAATCCGGCCACAAGAAGATGTCGGCGCCGACGCGGCTACTCGGTGAGTTTTTTTGCATTTTTTTTTTGGGGGGGTCTTATTTTAGGCAAACCAATTAAGTGGGTAATTAACTAATTAGCGGACAGTCATTTTTTCTTTTCTTTTCTTTTTTTTGGTTTTGAAATTTTTCTTATTTTTCTGATTAGGGAGTAGACGATTTTTGAAGCCATATGAATTACCATCTGCGGACACGTCGCCGGGTTGAGAATATCGAAGTCATCGACATTTCGTAGATCTATTGGAATCTGCGGACAGTTCCCGGGTTTGAAAAATTGAATCTGCGGACAGATTCCGGGTTTTACAAAAAGTTGAATCTGCGGACAATTCCCGAGGTTTTAATAAATTTTTTATCTGCCGTCAGTTTCCGGGTTTTGAAAAATTTGGAATCTGCTGCGGACAATTCCCAGGTTAAAAAAAATCGAATCTGCACACTATTTCCATAAATTTCAATCTGCGGACAGATTCCGGGTTTTACAAAATTTTGAATCTGCGGACAATTTTTTTTGTTGAAAATTCGAATCTCACTGGAATACCCCAGCGGCTGGCCGAGTTTGGCGTGGCCGTGGCCGGCGAAATCTCGATAGCGATTTTTAAAAAATTTGAATCTCCACAGCTTCAAATAAAATCTGAATTAAAAGAGACCATAAAATAAAAAAATCAAATCGGCCGATGAGCAATTTTCCAATTATCTAATTAAACTAATTATGTATATTGGTGGGCGGGGCGACGAGAAACAACAAACTTGAATGGTTTTTGTTTTCTCATTTAGACGCGAGTGCATCCCATCCGAATGTGTGTGTGTGTGTGTTTGCTCACGGCTCACGGGGGCCCCAGACGACACCCCACCGAATAATTAAATTCAGCCGCCTCCTCCGGAGAGCTTCTCGCGCCGAGCACAACACTCGCTTGCTCACATATGCCCATTTTTGTGCTATTCGCCGTCGAGTGTTGCTTTCTCACATGACGGGGCCCACAACAAAAAAGGACCCTGTCCAAAAAAAATTTTTTTTTTTCGAAACTTTTTTTTTTCGATTTTTTTTGCTCGCCACCCAACTCTGCGCAGGATTTTTGGTTTGGTGGGACCCCGAAAATGGTGGGGACCATTTCGAGTTGATTAAACGCAAACTACTCTTTTTTTTTGAGGGGAAATTGAATTTTTGTGGCTCCCTCTTTTGTTCAAACCGCCTATTTTTTTTTGGTTTGAGGGTTTTCTTCAAGAATTCTCTTATTCCTGACAACATCTGGCCGACGATTATGATGTCGGCGCTTAACGGACCCACCCCCCCCCGACGATGAAAACAAATCATCATTCATCCCTCTTCTCTGCTCCAGTTATTTTTTTTTTCGCCGTTCGCGTTCGCTCGTAAAAATCATGCTTTCAAATTGTCCGCAGATGGAAATTGCCATATCATTTGTCGTGTTCTCCTCATTCTTTTGTCTTCTTTCAAACTCGGAGATTGTCCGCAGATGGCAATACTTGAATATATTCGATACCCCCCGTGGCCCCGTGAATTGTCCGCAGCTGGAAATTATAGAAATAATCGGCGAATTGAATTCCTGGCTTCTTCTCAAAGGACAGTATTTTAGTCCCTTGTGATGTCCGCAGATGAGAATTGGAAAGACCCATTTTGATCAATGATTTTTTTCTCATCAAATTTTGAAAAAGAAAATTTTTAGAATGTTGTTTTTCGCTCAACTCCCTAATTCTTAGCGGAAAAATTCAATCGTTAACCAATTTCGACGCTTTGGCCTGTAAATTGTCGGCTGCAAATCACTTAACGATTTTTTGGCTCGTAACATGTCCGCAGGTGGAATTGGAAACTTGAAATCGTGTACCTGCAGATTAGATAGCTCCAGCCGGCCGAAAACGGTTCAATTTTGAATTGACAAACATGATCACCAGTGAACTGTCCGCAGATTGCATGAGATTTGAGAATGGACCATTGAAGTCTAGAAAATTATAGAAAATTATTAATATTTTGATTTAGGGACCAAAATTTGAGCCTGAGGACCATTCAATTCATATTTTGATTTTTTTTTTGATTGATGGGGGCCATTAAAAGCACTTGAAGCCCCGAATATTGCAATTGTCCGCAGCAAACAAATATTGAATACGGCCGACGCTTTTTGTTCGCGTCGAGAATAAAAGAGAGAGAGAGAGAGAGAGAGAGAGGGGTGGAAAAGGGCGAAATGAGAAACAAAAAACATGCCGACACAAACCGCTAACGAACCACCCTAACCGGAAGGACCATCATTCTCATTTCGCGTCCGGGCGGCCCAAAATCTATTCATTTCGCTCAAATTTTTTTCTGTATCCATCGACGGATGAGGGCGTCTCTTTTGATAGAAAAATAAAACAGCGCCCTCAAAGAGAAAGAATGAGATGCGACAACGCTGGAATAGGAGGAGGAGGAGGAGGAGGATGAAGAGGAAGAGCGGAGGCAGAATGGCTCGGTTTTATTTTATTCCGAAGCGCTCGCCCTCCATCGCTCGTATTTTTTTTGGTTCCAGTATTATTTCAAATCCCCCCCCATTTTTTTTTCCAATCTGATTTTGACCTACAATGTCGGACACCATGTCGCAACGCAAAAAGAGTCTTATTGCGATTAATCAAAGGAGACAGTCGACAGGTGAGATGATGGTCCCTAGGATTGTCAGAATTTGCTGTGACGAACAGAAAATTTTAATGAATGTTTGCTGCGGACAATATGAATCTGTGGTTGAATTCAATTCATTAAAGAAAAGTGAGACGTCATTTGCAAATTTATCTCAAAATCATGCTGCGGACATTGTTGCGGGATTGAATTTTTCAAAAAACCGACAATTTTCATTTTTTTTGCGAAAAACGGGCAGCTTATATATATTCCGCATAATTATGTGTTGGACGAAGCGAATTAATTCCAAAAATTGCTAATTTGCAAATTTGTTTCGGGGTGGCTTCTCCCCCCTCTCTCTCCATCAGTGTGCGCACTCGATCTCAAAATCGTTAAAAAATCGATCTTGCTCGAGAATTTAAAGATCGATCGAACCCGAGATCGATCGAGCATTTCGAGCGCTCGAGATCGATCGAGCGGGATCGATCGAACTCGAGCGCTCGAAACGCTCGATCGATCTCGAGCGCTCGAAATGCTCGATCGATCCCGCTCGATCGATCTCGAGCGCTCGAAATGCTCGATCGATCGCGAGCGCTCGAAGCTCGATCGAGCGGGATCGATCGATCTTTAAATTTATATGCAATTAAAATTAGTTTTGAATACGTTTTAAAAAGCGAAATTTTTAATTTCTACCGGCTGCACAATTTTAATGAAAGCCTTGCATCGATAATTCCGTTTCGAACCAGCTCTATTCAGAAAAAGCTATTAAAGTTCATTCTATGTATACATGTATTCATTTATTTTTCCCGTAATAGCAACAAAATACATAAATTATAATAGAAAGCGTACAATACTAATAGGATAAAAAACGAGGAAGAACAAAAATAATATAAAATAAGAGTGGGAATTATTAAACGAAAAGAAAAAAATGAGGGAATTTTGGAAACGAAAATGTTCATGACTATAAAATTTTTAAAACCAATTACACTGCTCCACAAAGTTTAACCTCATTGATATTTTTTGAAAAATGACATTGTCACGAAATTTCAAAAAACGATTTTATTGTTAAAATATGGCTAAAAGAGTTCTCCTAAACATGATCGTGGTCTTTCGAATCGACAAATCGTTCGAGATTTGGGCGCAGACCAAAAGTGATCAATAATTATCTGAAGAATCCATCAGATTGTGGTACTGCGACATGATCTGGATGTCCAACCTCCATTTCTAGCCGAGAAATAGAATTCGTGAAAATGTCATTTTTCAAAAAAAAATGGGTGAGGTTAAACTTTTGTGGAGCAGTGTAGTTTTTTAAAAATTGCTTTCCTGAATGTCTTCGATTTCGAAATTTAGTTCTTGTTCACCTTCAATGTCGTCCTCTTGTCTTACTCCTCCCTTTGTGTTGGCGTTTCAAGTTCGTCCTCGTATCCTGCATTTTTTTCGTCTTCTATGGCGAAATCAAGAATATCATAGTTTGAATCTACGTCTTCTTCATTATCCTCCCAATGTCTGAAATATAAAATCAATTTTTCCTAAATTTTTGCACTTACTCTTTCGCGAGAGCAGCAGTTAATAAAATATTGGACACTGTGTCCGGTTTCATTCGATTGCGTTTTTTGTTTCGCAAAATATCAGAACATTTTCTGAAATTATGACAAATATAATCGGTGTAATAGTAAACACTCATTTGCAAAATAAATCGGCATACATACATATTGTCGGCGTTGAGCGACTATTGAAAATTCTCAAATTAAAAAATTTGGAACGGATTACGCATAAAAATAGGTTGAAAGCGCACATATATTTTCATTGTTTTGGATTTTGCCAATTTTACGTAGTGGACACCGATAATAGTTATAAAAATTTCTAAATAACTTACGAAAAGTCGCTCCGCTGAGGAACTAGAAGCTGGGCAACTCAGATACACCTTTGCGAAATTTCCTAATATGGGAAAATGAGCAGATTGACCGGCCCAAAAGAAAGCGGGTCAGATTTGGCCGATGGCCGATTTGTTGGAGTATTGTTTGTAATGCAATATTTCTGACTAAAATTAATATTTTACCAAGTAGTACTCCATTATTAAAATTACTTTTATTGTTTTCTCAGAAGACGCACCTCAGCCTTCTTTTCAAAATGAGTTTTCCATCGTCCGAATCGGAATCGTTTGTTGTGATGAACTTAGGTTCTTTGGCACTGGTTTCATGTTTTTTGATAAGAAGTTCTTTTTATACATGACGTTTTAGATTTGGCCGAAGCTGAGCGGGGATCCACAACATGGCGAGCTGCAGAGCGTCATTTTCCTTATAAGATTGCGCGAATCTGTAAGGCTTTTTTCGATAGCTTAAAATTTAAAAAAACCTAATTTCAGATCTTTGCATTTTATAGCTAGCGAGTTCCTTTTGTTTCGAGTTTTTGAATTTGGGATGATCTCCGATGTCGAGTTTTGCGCTCAAACTAAATAAATAATCAAATAAATGAATACAAATATAATTGGTTACCTTAGAAGAACAATATAACTGGCTCCAGAACATCGATAATCTCATCCAAACTTTTGTGTGTGCGGACAACATTTTGAAGTTGCCTTCTGCCACTAACGATTTAATTCTTTTGATAGCTGTTTATAATAGTACATCGAAGCCCATCTAGTCGGTGACAAACACTGCGGCAAGGGTGCCGTGTCGGGAAGGCTTTTGCGTTTTTCGACTTCACTTCGGACGCTCTTATTTCGAGAGAGATATGATGACAAATTTTGTGCATTTCCCTAATTGGTTCAACCTTCTTCAATTTTGAAACTCCTCGAATGCTAGATCGAGAAAATGACAGCCACAATGCACGTTTTTGAGAAAATGACCAGTTGAAAACGAGCGCAAATTAGCTCCATCTGTGCTGTTAGTTCGCATGCTTAAGTTTATTCCTACTCGTTGAAGTAAGAGCATATCGATTCAGCAATATCGGCGGCTGTGCTTTTAGCGACGTGACGAATTCCACAAAGGCGTTCTTTCGTTTGTAATCTTCAGAGACGAAAAATCTGGCAACTGTGAAGTTTCGATCTTTTTTATTTCGCATAGCCATCCGTCACTAATGTAAATGACTTCACATTTCTTAATTTGCCTTTCTATCATCTAAGTAAATTTGAGATATCTTCTCAACGTGATGTGCAATCATTTTGGGAGTGGGCACGACAGCAGATTGATCTAAGAGTTTGTAAGTTCTGATAAAATTTTGATTGGCTGCAAACGGAAGGGGATTCCTCCTGTGCAAAAGCTCTGGAATGTGTTATATTATAGTTAAAAAAAAACGAAAATATTCAAACTTCGTGATTTCAATTCCATTCCTTATATATTGGTGCTCAATAGTTTCTTTTTCAATGACCCGTTTACTCTAAATTAAAAAAATGTTTTATTTAAAAAAAAAAAAAAACCTTGGAGTTCAAATGTTTCAACTTTTCAATGTGCGACTTTGGTGTCGGATGAGATTGGTTGTACTTTTATTATAACTTATATCACTTTGCAAACTGGACACTTAATATACTGAGTGGTGGGATCAGTAGGTTTGGAAAAAATCCCACGCAATGGATGTCATTCTAAAAAAATAATAATAAATAATGTTTCCAATTTAAAAAAATTTGAGAACGATCCAACGAATAAAAAATTGCATAACTGCCATTGAATTACGGAGTTTATGTGAAACAGCTCTTAAAGCGGAAAATTTGAATTATATAAAGTTTTCGAAAATTATTTAATTCGCGTTCGAAACGCGCTCGCGTGCGTTTTCAGGTGTTGGGGCGTGTTTGCAGCGGGACTCGTTTTTGCAATGTAGTTTTGCCAATCAGGGACTGCAATAAGGGGGTGGAGTCAGGACAAAACGTATGACAGTATTGATGTCTATGAAAATTTCATTTTCGGCTATTTGCTATTTTCGATCATTTACGGTAACTTTCTAAACAGATTTTCTACATTCGGGTTGTGATTATTCGTAACGTTTTTCCAAAGTTTTTCCTAAAATTTCAAACTTTTTCTTAAGATAATTTTTTTTTTTTTTTTTTTTTTGTTTAGAACTCTCGGGCTCGGTTCAATCTATAATTTGCTACTGCTACTTTTAGTCTGAATACCTGCGCTGGAGATGGGCTTTCGTTTTTCGCATATGTAGTCGTTTAGTAAATATGTCTTGAAGCATTCGGATCTCGAGTTTGCTCTGTGGCTTCTTCTTTTTGTGTTTAAAAAGAAACAAAAAAAAAAAAAAAAAAAAAAAAAAAAAAATTAAAAAAATCTCCATCCATTTTGGGAATTTCTCTGATGCCTTGGTATTCTGTTTTTCAGTGGCCAAGGCGGCCGTGTTGTCGTCGGCGATGTTGGCGCGCAAGAATTCGTCGTCGCGTGGTGGCGTTGGCGGTGGTGGTGGCGGTAGTGGTGGCGGTTCGGCGGCGTTTGGCGCCCGCGAGAGCATCGCCGCCATCTCGGATATGCTGAGCACGCAGAGCAAAAAGCCGATCAGAAGCAGCTATGTTGAAAGCGAGCGGCTTGAGACGGCGCTCAAAATCGCGTGCACGATTTCAATGATCACGGTAGGTGTCTTGAAAAAACCGGAATCCGCCAAAAAAAAAATTATTATAATTTTTTTTTGTGGTACTGTATGTGGCCAAGTCCGCAATAAGCAAAAATGCACAGATTTTCGAATGTCGATAAAATTGCAAATTTTTAATTTTTCCCTTTTTTTTTGAAAAATGAATCCAAAATTTTTTATTTAATATTATTTTGCGTTCTGACACGAATTTTGCATGCATCGAAATCGAAAAATAGCGGCATTTGACCTTAAATGGCAAAATTGAATTTCGCGTTCTCGGTTTTTCTTTTTCTTTGATGAATGACCGTCATTTTTTTAATTTTTTTTTCTATGGACCATTTATTATGATGTTTAATAGGCCGAATAACTTTTAGGTATGCCTACACACACCGCGGACCATCGAAATTCTGCCGCCGTTGGATTTCATAATACTGATAGCCGATTTGGTGTCCGTCTCGATTTTTATGATTGACGCCGTTCTCAGAATCCATTATGAGCGAATTTTCCAGGTTGGTTTTTCTTCCAAAAAATTATAACTTCTATTTTTTTCAGTGTGATTCTTCATATTTAACCAACCGCTGGTCGCAATTTTCCGTTTTTATGTCACTTATTCACCTTGCTTCATTTTTATTGCACGTTTATCAACTTTTAGGTACGCCAATATTCCAGTTTTATCTTGGAAAATTCAATTTTTAGACTCGTTTTTCCCATTTTTGGGCCTTGGTTATCGTCAATGGTTCGGTGTTATCCGCTCAATTCGACCTTTCATAATTATTCGAATGATTCCTCTTATTGTCAAATTCAAATTGCCTAAAAATCGGATAGAGCAGCTTTTAAAGTAGGTTTAAAAAAAAAACAATTTAAATATCTCATAAATAATTTTTACAATTACGGTAAGCAATGTGTGCATTTTTTGGTCGCGGTGTACTGCAGATTTCACGCCATTTTTCATTTTTTGAGAATTTCTTCTCATTTCCTTTTTAATTTTCGTTGAAATACAACAAAAAAATTATTGTAGTCTGAATTTACAAATAAAAAATTGCAGGCGATCATCTCAACAAGTCAAAAATGTAACATTATTCTTCGTTTTCTTCATGACGCTCTACGCAATATTCGGAATTCAATTATTCGGAAGAATGGATTACCACTGCGTTCAGCCGAGTAATCTTTCGCATCGAATCTACTTTCAATTAATTATTTTTTCGTAGATACCGATCCAAATAACGTCACCATCATGGATCTCGCCATTCCGGACACAATGTGTGCGCCCAACGGAATTGGCGGCTATGAGTGCCCGCCGCCAATGGTGTGCAAACAGTTGAATCTCAACGCCAAGGGCGAAGGCTTTTATGGGATGTTCAATGATTTCGGAGCCAGCGTCTTCACCGTCTATCTAGCAGCTTCAGAAGAAGGCTGGGTGTACGTCCTCTACGATTGTATGGACTCCCTACCATCATATCTAGCCTTCTTATATTTTTGCACACTGATTTTCTTCCTAGCATGGCTAGTAAAAGTATTTTTTTTTTTTTGATAAAACTCATTATCGCAAAAAAATGCGCTTCAGAACGTGTTCATCGCCGTCATCACCGAGACATTCGCGGAGATTCGCGTGCAATTCAGCGAAATGTGGCAAAAGAAGGAAATGACGCTGGATGAAGAATTCCGAAAGCGATTAGAAAAAACTGAAGACGGTTGGCGGTTGATTCGTCTCGATGGTGAGGTTGAGACTCAAGGGCCCAAGCAGAAGCTTCAGCTGATGCTCCGAAGTGTCTACTTCCAATGCTTCGTCATCATTTTCGTGGTGCTGAATGCAATCGCGAACGCCATGATCGTTTACAAGCATGATCATACGGATAAGATTAGGAAACAATATTTGTATTATGTCGAGGTGAGCTTTATAATGGAATTTATTCGTATTTCAATGGTTCAGGTTGGCTTCACAATTCTATTCAACGTCGAATGCATCATCAAAATTCTGTGCTACGGCTTTCGCAATTTTTTCCGACGCGGAATCTTCAAATTCGAGCTCATTTTGTGCGTCGGCAGCTCGCTGAACATCGTGCAATTCTTCTACGAGCGCAATTATTTCACCTACTTCCAAACGTTTCGCCTCCTTCGTCTCATCAAAGCGTCGCCGATTCTTGAGGATTTCGTCTGGAAGATTTTCAGCCCTGGCAAAAAGTTGGGCGGTCTTGTGATATTCACAATCGCGTTCATTTGCTGCTGCTCGGCGATCTCGCTGCAATTGTTCTACGCGGTGCCAAATTTGCATCATTTTCGCACGTTTCCGCAGGTTTTGCTTTTTTTTTCTGAAAATCCAGCCAAGACCCAAATCGCTGCATTGATTTCAGGCATTCATGTCCATGTTCCAAATCATCACCCAAGAAGGTTGGACCGATTTTGTCGTCGAGGTCCTACGGGCCACCGATGACAATATGGTCCCATTTGTTGCGTTATATTTTGTCGCGTACCATCTCTTTGTGACATTGGTAAATCGGAATTCATCACTGAAAACTGCGTCATCTGAAATTTCGACGTTCAGATTGTGTTGAGCTTATTCGTCGCTGTCATTCTGGATAATTTGGAAATGGACGAGGAGCTGAAGAAGGTGAAGCAGTTGAAAGCTCGAGAGGCCACCACATCAATGCGATCGACACTGCCATGGAGGTTGAGGGTTTTCGAGAAATTCCCGACGAGACCTCAAATGTCGGCGATGAAGAGGTACGGTATTTGTGGAAGTTTTTTTTTGCAAAACAAAATCGTAAAAAATGAATAGAAATCGAGTTTTCAATTTTCAATAGATTTCTGAAAGCCATTGCAGAGCTGACAGCGATTTTCCAATGCCGAAAGTTCGCGGGAGCTTCACCCATCAATTCGCCGGCGAGCAATGCGTCGAAGCCACAGAGACAATTGAGCATGGTAGCGAAATTTCTTTAAAAAAGAACAACTAATATGTGTTTTCTTCAAGAACCCGACACTCTTAAGCGGATATTGCCGATATCGGCGAATTGCAAACGAAATCTGTTTCGCGACGAGCTCTCATTCCGCCATATTGGCGGCACATCGCTACGGTGCAGCCTCAACAATCTTCTCGAGTTGGTTTTTTTTGGGTTTTCAAAAAAATTGTTTTTTTTTTTTGATTCTCTGGGCATATGCGGATTTTTTTTTTCTCGCTTTGTGGTTGTAGTCGGCGAATGTTCTCAATTCGTGCATTTTTTTTTCTTCGCACCCCACAGAAATTGCCTGATTCGCATGCATATTAGCTCGGTTATCGGAATTTTGTTTTTCCGTGTGTCTTTTGTTCTCATTTGGCACCAATTTATTTTTTTGTCTTCTGCCTGCGCGCACCGCGAGCACGAGTTTGCAGGGAGTCGGACCGCAATCGGCAATCGTTGTCCAACTCGTTCTCGTTTCTGCCGACGTTCACGCGATCATCGGGAAGCTTGTATCCGCGCAAAGACGCACTACCGTATGTTTTTGCACTTTTGATCACACACACACACAGACGCACACAAAGTTATCTATTTTTCATTTTTTTTTTCGGTTCTTTTTTTTTCACCCATCACCTTTATTCTGTAAAATTGTTGTTATGTGTCCGACACTTGATTAAGTTAAAGAAAAAAGAAACGAATTTTTTTGGGACGAGGTAGATCAAAACAAATTTTAGGAAATCGCGATCGATGACTGGAAAATTCCTGCAGACGGCGATTCGCAATAAGCAGTACAACATGTATAGCGAGAATGGCGATCTCGCGCGACCATCCGACTCGGCGCCGAAGAAGAATGCGAAGCAGGGCGAGATTGATATTCGCGCTTTGCAGCAGAAGAGGCAACTTGCCGAGATCACGAGGTATAGAAGCAGCAGCTACGGTAGGATTACTGTAGAATTGTGAATTTGGTTTAGAAATCGAATCGAGGAAGACATGCGCGAGAATCATCCGTTCTTCGATCGCCCGCTTTTCGTTGTGGGACGCGCGTCGCAATTGCGCGAGTTTTGTAAAAAGGTTGGAAAAATTCGAGAGTTTTTGTTTAAAGGCGCACACGCTTTTTTGTTGTGCATTTTCGATCACCTTCCTATATTGTAGATCGTCCATTCGAAATACGACAGCCAGGATGATGGAGTCAATGGATCGAGTAAAACGAATCAGAGCTTCAAGGAGATTCGGTATAACGTCGAAAACCCCAACTCCCCAGCTAATTACCCTAATTATAGAGCGTTTATTGGGATCATGCCTTATATCGATTGGGCGATGGCTACCGTGACCATTCTTTCTTGCATTTCAATGCTGTTTGAGAGCCCGTGGCCGACAACAAAGGAGAATTTGGTTATGTATAATTTCTACCTGCAGGTAAGCATGGATCATCGTCACATGGAGAAGCTGGATGTACGGATTTCAGATCGCTGACTACATGTTCGTGTTGGCGATGACATTTGAACTTTGCGTCAAAATCATTGCGAATGGGTTGTTCTTCACGCCGAAGGCTGTCGTCAGGGACGTTGGCGGTGTGATGACGTTGTTCATTTATTTTGTAAGCGCGTTGACTTTTGAAATGACCAAATTGAACAAAGAATTGTAGACAAGCTTGATTTTCCTTATATGGATGCCGAAGAATGTTCAAATCAATAGTCTCGCTCAATTTTTGCTCATTTGCAGAGCGATGCGGCCGTTGAGGTTTGGCTTTTTGTTTGAAATTGATAATTTTTTTCCGATTTTTCAAGGATTTACACACTTGTTCCGCACATTCGCCGCGTTGTTCTCGAGTTCTTTCGCGGATTCAAAGAGATTCTACTCGTCACGATACTCATGATCGTCGTGATGTTCATTTTCGCCAGCTTCGGCGTCCAGATTGTCGGCGGCAAATTGGCGGCGTGCAACGATCCGACGATAACGAGCCGCGAGAATTGCACGGGTGTGTTCTGGCAGAAGATCTTCGTCACGCGTCTCGAAGTGTACGGAAAAGATTCGGAGAGTATGCATCCGAAGATACTCGTGCCGCGAGTGTGGACGAATCCGAGGAACTTCAATTTCGATCACGTCGGCAACGCGATGCTCGCTCTGTTCGAGACGTTGTCGTACAAAGGATGGAACGTGATCCGAGACATTCTATCGACGCGTCATGGACCGTGGGCGGTGGTTTTCATTCACATCTACGTCTTCATTGGATGCATGATCGGACTCACGTTGTTCGTTGGCGTCGTCATTGCGAACTACACGCAGAATCGGGTAGGATTGACGCGATGAAATTTTGATGACGATGATTGTGTTTAGGGTACTGCGCTTCTCACCGTCGATCAGCGTCGTTGGCACGATCTGAAAGCCCGTCTGAAAATGGCGCAGCCTCTACACGTGCCGCCGAAACCGTCGGAATCGGCGCGTCTCCGCACGATATTCTATGAGTTGACGATGAGTCGCGGATTCAATCAGACGTTCGCGCTTCTTGTCGTCCTCAACAGTTTCACGCTGGTGATACCGTGGAACGTCGAGGAGGAGTCGCTTCGGTCGACATATGTGTTCATTGTGACCGCCGTCAGCGCGTTCATCAACATTCTGTTCTGCGTTGAGATCATTCTCAAAATCGTCGCCTACACGTTCTCCGGATTTTGGCAATCGCGACGGAATCGCGTTGATCTACTCATAACAGTGTTCGGTGTGATTTGGATATTCCTCCATTTCTTCGTCGCGCTTCCGTCGTCGAAAATTGACGTCGATGTTCAGGTGGAGTTTAAGAAGGCCACCTACACGTTCGGCTATCTTGTGGTGATATTGCGCTTCTTCACAATTGCAAGTAAGAAATGCCGATACAAAAATCGCGACGCCGACAACGATGCGGGTTTTTTAGGTCGCAATTCGACGCTGAAAATGCTGATGTTGACGGTGGTGATGAGCATGTTCCGCTCGTTCTTCATCATCACCGCCTTGTTCCTGTTGGTGTTGTTTTACGCCTACACCGGCGTCATTCTATTCCCGATGGTCAAATATGGAATGGCTGTGAGCAAGTAATCTTGTGACGCTTCGAGCTTTGTCAAAATTTGGTCTCAAATTGAATTTAGGCACGTCAACTTTCGAACGGCTTCCGAAGCGCTGGTCGTTCTGTTCCGATGTCTGACCGGCGAGGATTGGAACGACATAATGCATGATTGCATGGTGATCAATGATTATTGCGAATTTTGGATGATGATTTGTTTTTTTTTTCAGAGAAGCGCCCCATTCTGCTATTGGTCGGAAGGCATGAACTATTGGGAGACGGATTGCGGCAACTATTACGGTGCAATTATATACTTCTGCTCATTCTACCTCATCATCACCTATATTGTTAGGAATCTTCTTGTTGGTAGGCTCAATTCTTCGATGACACACTTCAAATCAATCAATCGATTGCAGCTATCATTATGGAGAACTTCTCGTTGTTCTACTCGTCTGAAGAAGACGCGCTTCTTAGCTACGCCGACATTCGCAATTTCCAATATGTCTGGAACATGGTGGACCGCGAGCAGAAGCGGACGATTCCCGTCGAGCGCGTCAAATTCCTTTTGAGACTTCTCAAGGGAAGGCTGGAAGTTGATCCCGAGAAGGATCGGATTCTGTTCAAACACATGTGCTATGAAATGGAGCGTCTTCATAATGGCGAGGAGGTCTCGTTCCATGACGTCCTTTAGTAAGTGGAGTTTAAGAAGATGAGTCGAAATTGGATTCTGCTTTCAGTATGCTTTCCTATCGATCAGTGAACATTCGAAAATCGCTGCAGCTCGAGGAGCTTCTTCAGCGCGAAGAGCTGGAATTCATAATCGAGGAGGAGGTGGCGAAGCAGACGATTCGGACATGGCTTGAAGGATGCCTTCGGAAGATGCGCAATCCGAGCCAGAAGGATTTGCAATTCGATTCGATTGTCTCGCACACGATACCGCACTCGTCGGGCCACTCGTCGATTTCGCACGATGAAACGCAACGGATTCGTTTCGGCGTTGAGAATCGCGAGAGTCTCGACGTCGACGCCTCGGAGAGCGGCGACGACGAGTCGCCGCCACCTCCGACGAATCGAAAGAAGTCGGCGGTGAAGAATCGACGGGGTAGTATTCCGGACGGAGGTGTTGCACCAGTATCGGTAGAATCACACGAGTCATGGATCATTGAATTTATGAAGTGATTTGATTGCAGAAGTTCCAGGAGGCGGCTCGGAAGTTTATGGTGGGAAGCTCGAGCGAGAAGAAGGCGTTCGTGAAGGTAAGCGAGATGAGGCTGCTGCTGCTGCCGCTGCTGCCGATGTACCTTACGTGTGAACCTATCAGCTTTGTTTTTTTTTTCCCAAATGTTGTCAGTCTGAGCGCTTTGAATCGCCGTGCCCGATGACGACTACGATCCATCCCATCATGGGTTTACACCTCATGTTTTTTTTTGTGTTTTCATTTCAGTCGTCGCGTTCGCCGGAAATGGTGCAGTTGTTGCCGAAGCGATGCGCATCGGAGACTCGCAAGACATCGACGCTCACGCCGACGCAACTCAAGAGTTTCCATGTGAGTGATCGGGGTCGACCGCTTCTTTCTTTTCTTTTATTTCTCATGATTTTGATTTGATTTTTTCTTTTCGAATGTGTTCGTGTCAAAGTGTTACCCGAGAATATTTTTTGAGTTTTTTATATGTAGATGTCTTTTTTTTTTGTCATATTGCAATTTTTCTGGATTTTCAGCTAAATGTCTACGATTTGCCGGATGTTGAAGAGCGAGGAGAGGAGTCGCCGTTTTCGCCGAAACGGATTGCCGATGAGCTCGGCGATCATACGCCGGTGGTAAGAAGTTTTTTTGTTTTTGGATGTGTTTTAAGGTATTTTTTAAGGCACTATCGCAAAAAAAATCTAAAAATTTGATATACAGAATGAATGCAGAGAAAATCTGAAATCCTTGGTCGCGGCCACGGTTTTCAAAGCCACAGTTGCTTTCATTGAAGCGCTGAAGGATTCATTTTAAAAAATGGTGTATGCTCCTTTAAATAGAATGGAAAAATACATAGCAATTGTAATCGAAAAACTCGGATTTAAAAAGTGAAATTGTTACGTTTAAACTCGCATCCCGTCGATTTCATGATTCTTGCAGCGATTCAATAAAAATGTGGTACTGTAGGTTTCGAAAAACCTGGCCGCGGCCGAGGTTTTTGTGGTTTTTTTTAAACCGCAATCTGCATAGCCGTTTTTTTGGGTTTTCTTTTTTTTGCGAAATGTCCATAGCACTATTTGAAAGTTTTGAGCTTCGCACACAAATCTTATAGTAGAAATTTGGATTTTCTTAAAAAAAGAAGAAAACAGAAAAATCTGGAAAAAAATTGGATTGGATTTTTAAACTCTAATAATGACTTATTAGGAAGTAATTTTCGACGAATGCGAAATGGGGCCAAAATGACAAATAGGGCCCCAAAATCTGATAAATGGGATCATTTTGAACATAGATCACTTTTTGAATCAGATTGATGATCTTGTGCGTCCCCGGAATTCAGTAATATGAATATTTCATGCTTTGAGAGAATTTGAATATTGTTAAGTAGAAGAGATCTTCTTGATATGACCCTTTATTTTAAATGTCTTGCACAGTGTTTAAATGTTTATCCGACGTTTCGATCTTTAGATCATCATCAGGGAAGGTCAATTTACCTCAAACTTGGGTAATTAAACCTCTACTTAACAATAATCAACACGATGCACTCAAAACAAGTCGCTCCACAACTCACAAAACTAGAATTTGAATATATGTAGTATTCAAGAGAGGCTGACAATTTTTCTGAAAATTCAAATAGCTGAATTTGAAGATTTTCCACATTAACACGGAATTAGAATTCCCCCGCCGAGAAATTTCTGATTTCTCTTCTAGAAGCGGTTCCGCGAGTCATAAATAGTTTTTACATCGTAAATGATGGAAACGTTTGCAACAAATTTGGCCGCAATTCGCGTCGCCTGAAGATCAATTGAACAAACTGCAAACCAATTAATTGATGGTCGATGTTCGGTTTTTTTTTCCAGGCGATCAGCCCGTCGAATCCGATCTCGTCGACGCACGCGAGTCCGCGTCAGATGCCCGCCGAGACGACGAAAGACATCGAGAAATGGTGGAATTTATTGAATGATTGAACGGGTTGTTTTTTGAAAAAATCGGGGCATTTTTTTTTGGTTGGATAATAAATGATTTAGTTCGAGTTTAGCGCGTTGCACGTCTCCATTATCCGCTTCTTGACGTACTCGAGCTCTTTTTTTGATAGATGATCGGAGACGATGTCGAAATCGCCGTCGTCGATGAAGACGGAGCTGTTGCCGCGCGGCTGGAAAAACAATTGTGGGAAATTGGATTGTCGGAATTTTGAGGCGATCCTACGCCGAGAAATATGATGGGCTCGCGATGGATCGGATCGACGTCGATGTCGCGGCGAGACCGTCGTGGCGTTCGCTCGCTGCTCTCCGCCGAATCGCTGTGTTCCGTGGCGGAGTTGGGCGACGCCGAAGCCGCGTTCCATTCGGCTTCCTCCTGCAAAAATTTTAAGACGGGTGTCAGAACAATTTTTCTTGGCAAAAACTCACCCGACAAATGAGCTTCTTCTTCTGATTTTTGCGGTAAATCACCCATGGCGAGGCGACGGCGACGCACACCAACAGGACGAGAATTGAGCGCATCATCAACATCATCTGAAGGCGATGTGACGACGAGAATTGAATAACACGACTAATTGTTGCGAAAATTGGTAATAAAGGGGGGGGGGGGGGGTCGCAATTTAGATAATTGGTCGATGGAGGCAGGTAGGAGGCCGGAAGGAAGGACGGAAGAAAAAAAACGATTTTGATGGCCATGCGCCTTTAATTGACGGAGAATGGAAATGTCTTGAATTTTTTTTAAATTGCGCACTTAATTTTGGCGATTTGTCGCCCATTATGCGATGCGCCTTTAATTTAATTTTCACTTGATCGCGGCAAGACCATGGTCAATTTTTGGAAATTGAAAATATTTGCTTTAAGGCGTAAAGGTGTAATGCGCCTTTAAATTAGATTGGCAATGAAAAGCGTAAAATCGATTATAGTAATTCAAGGAGCATATATGAAAAATAAAAACAAAAGTACGGTAATAGTCTTGTAGGGGAAAAAAGATGCGAAATGAAAAGAGGGAGGTCGGAGAACATGTCTTATTACAATACATGTTTGTGATTCTTGGATTACGTGACGGACAGCTTTTCGACGATTGTATCAACAGCGCCGGCGAGACCTCCCCCGAAGGGAGGGGGGGGTCTCGCGGCGAGCACACATACAATTTATGCGCACACATATATACACATAACCAACAATGGTTTGAAAAAGATTGGTGTCTTGCGAATTTTTTTTTAATATTCGCAAATTTTTCGATTTTTCTTCTTATCCCCCTATTCTCATTCCCATCTGCCGACAGTTTTGCGGGTCTCGCCCACAGCCATCTTTTTTATGTCGACGAGAGAAAAATCATGGAATTTTCGATTTTTATTGTTGCTTTTTTTCGCCCGACATTTTCATTAATTAAACTTCATCTAAATTAAGCGTCAGGTTCCAGCGGAAAATCGAAATAAATTTAAAAGAAATTTGAAAAATTATTGTTTTTTTTTTTGAAGAAATGAGACTAGCGAAAAAATCTATGAAGAATTATGTATAATATATCAGAAATGTATGAAATAATTTATAAAATATTGTATTACAATCGTAATACGGTAGAAACGGGCGGGCGCCCATTAAAGGCGCATCGAGTATTTCGATAGAAATATCCCATCGCGATCGGCACTACTAACTTTTTTTTCAATTTCGTATTAACCTCATTTTTTTTTAATTTATTATCTGCGGACAATCATAGGAATTGCTAGAAAATCTGATGAGTATTCAATCGGCATCCTCGCCGAGAATTATTGCCATCAAATCAAAGCGATTAATCGACGGCGGCTTGAGGTGTTCGTCAAGTTCCATCGAATGCCCTGAGAGAGAGATATCGAGGGATGATAACGCGAGGCAAACCGGGAATAATCCCCCCTCAGAAGCCTTCCACCACGGTTTCCAGTTCTTTTGCCATTTATGTCGTTCTCGCCTTTCTTTAGCTTCTTCTCTAACCATGCCCTTCTGACTAGAGCTTCCATTCGATGGGAAAAACCAAAAAAAATTTTTTTTCACACATTTTTTTATGTGTTTTATTTTTTTTTCAAAAAATCGAAGATCGTTGGAATCGCGTCGAGACCCATCGCATAAATAAACGGCATGCGTCTTGAAATACCGTAAACGACAAAATTTTCATTGAATAAAATTCCTAAAAATCGAAAAGCATTACGCAGAGATACGGTAGTGTCAAAGACGCATGCCGTTTATTTATGCGATGGGTCTCGACGCGAATTCAATGAAAACGATTCTTCATAAAAAAATTTTTGCATTCTAAAATTCAAAAAAAAATTCTAGCCCTTACAATGAAGGTCTTTTTTCCTGTCTGTCATAAAATTTTTCAAATTTTTTGCATACAAAAGTCCCAAACTTCTAGTTATCGATATATGGACCTTCACAATTTTAGCCCCCTCCTGAATTTTTCCTAATTTGGCCAAACAGGTGTTCTTGCGTTTCCAGCTCGCTGACATCCCTCAATTCTCTGGAAATTCGAGTGGCGCCCAAACAATCGATTAGGTTTCAATCATTGAAGCGAACAAGCCAGACGGCTGCCAACAAGCGGAAACTCATCGGATTGGTTCGCGGCTTCCTCCGCCGGCCGGCCGACCGACCGGACATATGTTACGCATCGGCAAGTACACAAACAAAATGCTTCTACAAGAAAACCCATTGTTGTCAATTCGACGCATCACCCCTCCCCCCTTTAAACAATTTGTCGTCAACACCTCGTTGCTTGTTTTTGGCTATTCCGGATTCTATTGGGTCTCGCGTCGAACATCATTGGTCCCTCGAAATTTTGTCGCATTTCCAACTATATATAGAAGTGTGTCTTCCATCGGCGATTTGTTTGATCAAGTTACCTGGGGTGGGGTTCGAAACCCATTTGGGCGTATCGAATTCGGGCCGTTTAGGCAAACACTTTGCTCACCCCCCTGTGTTTTTGGATTGTCTTTTGGAGGCATCGCGCAACTCCAAATTCGGCTTCTCTCATCGAGCCCAATCGTGTCAGTCGCTTCTTATCACATTTTCCATCTGCGGACATTTCTGTACACATTTCAATGAAGCAAAACGTTGGCGGAAAATCAAAAATTCTAATGAATAGAATTTTGAGAAGCTTCTGGAATTCTTCTTGGCCAGCAAACTGTTTTCTAGATTCCTTCTGATCAGTTCCGATTTGACCCCCCGGCGTCTCCCAGCGCTGAATCGAATCAACCATGTGTGCGCTCGCAGATTTTTTTTGCCGATTTTCTTTGCGAGAGCCTCCGAGCCGTGTTTGCTCTACGTGACTGTCATAGTTGGTGATGCGACAAAACAAAAAAAAAGCGAAGCGACCCCCCCCCCTCAGCCAGCATTATCCAATTATCCCACACACTTGGAGATGATGCCCAAGCCAATTTTTCTTGTTCTCATCCGATTATGATCGCGATTTCGTTTTGAGAGATCGGCCTACGGTAACTTGTTGGCGTTCGAAACACAAGAAAAAAAAACTGGTTGCCATCTTTTTCAAATCGCTTTTATTTACCTTCTCATTGACCAGTTCCTCCTTTTTTTTTTCGAAGAATCAATTTTTTTTTTTTTTGATTTATGATTCGTTGCCGTATTTGGTAGATAACCTTGAAGGACACCTCCTTGATAGGCAAAAATTGAAAATTGATGAAATGTCTGCAATTGCGCGTCTCGGTGTTTACATCCGTGTCTCTTTGCACACATTTCTGCCTACAGTAACCAGCAGCTCTATTCGAATCGGCGAATTTCAATATCTCGGTGTTTGCACACATTTCTGTCTACAGTAACCAGCAATTCTATTCGAATCGGCGAATTTCAATATCTCGGTGTTTGCACATATTTCTGTCTACAGTATCCCAAAAGGAATCATTTTCAATTGTGCGAAAATCAAAGGCCATCAAAAATCCGCAATTTTTCGTCACGGTGTTTACACAAATTTCCGTCTACAGTAATCAAAATTTTTCGCTTGAAGTTCCGAATTTCAAAACCTCTGCATTTTCCCGTCCCGGTGTTTGCAGACACCGTATATATCCACAGTACCACACTCCGTAATTTTGCGTCTCGGTGTTTGCACACATTTCTTTTTGTGGAACATTGAGAAAAATTGATTTGATTTCTGCAATTTTGCGTCTCTGTGTTTACACACACACACTATTTACAGTACCATCAGTATCATGATTTTCAAATTGGATTCCTGTTGTGCATCTTCGCGTGTCGGTGTTTACACAAAATCTTCAATTCTCCCAAATTCCAGTTAATTACGTCACATCCGAAACGTCGGCATTTCAATTAATTATGCTAATTAAAAATTCTAATAATTAAACCAAGGTCAACAATATTGGTTCCCTTTTTTTTTTCATTCCTTCTGAATTTCATCAAACGCCATCGATGAAGGCCTTATCGTTGCGAACCATCTCGTTGTTGATTCGAATCGCCAATTGTCCGCAGCAGCTTCGCCATAAATGGGCGTCGGTTCGAAATTTTGTTGTTGCTGATATGCTTCGAAAAAAACTTGAAAATTCTTTCTGATAACACGAGACATTCGAATTTTTGTTTTTCGAGGTCATTTCGTCGAGGAGACCGATTCGAAATTGAACATAGTTGTCGAAACCAATTAGGTAGGAGTCGCATCTCCCCCCGCGGGGGGAAGTCGAGAGGATGAGAGAGAGAGCATCTCGCGCAAGGTCATTTCGCTTGTTGACAATTTGTCGCCGACGGTTTGCCAAACCAGCAAACAAAAAATTGTCCGCAGATGAGATTCGGTTATCATAATCATCCGACTGGTTGCCTTGACCATTCGAATCGCAACGTCTTCCTGGCTGCGATTCAGAATGACGGCGGGAAGGAAATCAGCGATATACTCGTTTTTTTTTTGGCGCGGTCGGCCGTCGTTGTCAAAATGTTATCTTTTACACAGCGTCGTCGTCGTCAATTTTTTTGTGTCGGCTTCACGATCCGTTTGATTATTTGGCAAGCCGTCTTGAGACGAAAAAAAGAAATAAAACAATGCCGATGATGTGTAAACTGTCATTTGTTCGAACTACATATTACTGCACCAGCTGTCACGCTGCTTGTAGTCCTTGGCCTCCAATGTTGTCCGCAGATGAATTACATTGACAAAAAAACTTGTATGGGTTGGATTAGATATTACAGTATGTTGCCAATATTCTAGAAAGTGATTTATTGGGGTTGTAAGGAAGATATTTTAAACTATTGTGAAGCAGAAGCTGAACACTGTCATTCGCTTCAAGACCAAACAATGAAAATTGCGAATTCGCCTCGAGACCCAATTCAATTCATTTTTTGAGGCAATCCAGCAAAAAAAAAAAACAAAAGAAACATTTCTTGGGAAGCTTTTCAGAAATTTGACCCCCCATTCTTCAGACCTCAAAGGCGCACCATGATATCAATTTTTTTTCTCAAATTCGCTCCAGGACCCTGAGGAAAATGGGGCTGAAACTCGATTTTCTCAAATTTCAATCGACAAAAAAAAATGCGGCATTCATATTGTCTTCGGTCGACAATACGACACCGCCAAAAAAATTTCCAATTGGTTTTCGTTTTTTCTCTTCCCACAACTACATAGTACTCTCATCACATCAGTTGCTTCTGTGTGTTGTAAGCTTCAGGGAAGTTTTAGTCTTCTTCTTCTCCCCCCCCCCCTTGATCATATCATTCGGAAGAGAGAAGAAGCTTCGCCTCAAGTGTTGTTCATCGTATTCCGCGCGGAGGATGAAACCAGCTTTTCTGCCTCTCCGCTCGTCGCCCAACTATTTCGAGTGATTCGGAGGACCCCCCCTGATTTGGGAGGGCCAGCGGAATACCGTAACTCGAAAGGTTCGCACTTGTCAAACTGCAACTTTGAACATTGCTTATTATGTTTTATATTTATTTATATGTTATATATGTTTGCTTGTTGTTGCCGCCGACTAGCTTCTTCAGCTTCTTCTCTGTTGATGCATGCACTTGAGTTGACCGCCCGTGCCCCCCTGCTTCAACTCTTTTACATATCTAATTCTTCTTTTTTTGAATTTCGCGCCATCGCGTCTCGAAGCGACTTTCTAAACTTCAAAAAAGAAAATCCCATTTTTTTCGAGACACGGGTCCCGCCGCGAATTTTGGTAACAAAATTTTTTTTGCCGAACATTTATCTCCAGAGATCTCAATCCCGGCTTTCGATACGATCAAGATGCGATCTAGGCGGCGGTCTCGAAACGATTTCTATTTTTTTTCTTTCTTGACTGAATTCCTAATCTCGTTGGCAATTGAAGGGGGGAAAAGTGAATTTCAAAAATTGATTGCTTCCTGTGCGTCCGATCCTCGGCCGGCGCCTTTATACCAGTTTCGGTTTTTTTTTGCCGCCTCCCCCCCAACAATCCCAATTTTCTCATATAAATCATTGACCAAGAAAAAAAAATGCGGTGGGGGCGAAACTCGTCACCACCAAGACCAAGTTGCTCTACTCTCACCACCCGTTTTGTTATGCGCCTTTAAATCGTCGTCAATTCAACACTTTGAGTATCTGCGCCTTGAAATTCTGGCTTTCATCGATATGCTTTTTTTTCGATTCTCGTGTGATACGATGTTGACCCAATGATGGTCATTTTGCTTTGTGTGTCGTCTTATCCCTTTCACCTAATAAGGTCTTCCAACCACAGCCATCAAATCTTCGCGCATTCTTCTACGTTTCTTCGCCGCCTGTATTTTTCTTTTTTTTTTAATAAATTTTATATTCCATTTTTTATAATGTTCTTAAAATGTCCATTTTTGTTGCAATCGCTTCAAGACCCATTGTATAATTATTTCACTTCTTTTCAGTACCCAAGAACACTTCTCCCCCCCCCAGCGCCTCCTAAAAATAATACCTTGGCCTTTAAATTTGCCAAGATCACCTTGAATAATCGATTCCGATCTGAAGTACACGGTTTCCGCTTCATCAATCCCAACAATTCGAAATTGTCGACCTTACATTTTTACGTCCAACAAAAAAAAAGAATCGCCGGCCATTTATCGGCGCGACCCTTCAACAAAATATTTTGCAAGCGACGACGAAGAAGAATAAAAAAAGAGAGGTAAATCGACGTCTTCTATCAATTCGCAAAGATTTGATAAAGCGCGCGCGCTCGCGCCGCCAGCAAGGTCGATTATCTCAAATCTTTTCTATTTTTTTTTCTCTCTTCACCATTCTTCTTCGTTTTATGTGTTTTGTTTTGTGTTTTACACAAAACCCATCAAATATCAACAAAAAATTGTTCGAGAACATTTATTTTTTTTTTTTGAGAAATAATATTGGCTCCTTTAAATTGCGCCTTTAAACTATTATCCCCCCACCATATTCTTTGATTGCCATGTTCGCCAATTGAAACCTCATTCTATTAAAATGGTCATCGCTCTTTTCAACACCCCCTCCAAATTCGAATAGTTTATTGCGCTCATTAGACGAGACGCGTTTGCGCCTTTAAATTGATGATGTTGATGAAAACGCGAATTATCAATCCAAAATCGATTCCGAATCGAATTATGGTGTTGTTGCAGGAATGGTTTAAATCATGTGTTTGCGCCCACTGCTAGCATTGTTGTTTGCGGCGGCGGCGGCGGTGACGGCTCGAACCGCCAACATCTCGTCGCTCATCGAATCGCTCGGACCCAACCAATTGTGCTCCGTTTATGATCCGTTCAAAGTGCTCCCCGAGAATAACAAGGTATTCCGTTGGCTCTTTTCATTTTAACGCTGAAAATCTACTGAAATACGCATCATTGGCGCGGCGAAATTGCGCAATGTTGCAAGTGCGCTCCAGCGAACATCAATAAAATTTGAAATTTTAATTTTGTTTCTCTCAAATTTAATTTCATTTTCAATGATTCCCGTAAATTAGAAGCGTTTTAGGGTTTTTAAAAATTTTGGATATTTTAAAAGAAATCAGAACATTGTGAACCACGTGAACTTTTCTGAAGAAACCCTGAAAAATTATAATTCGAAACTAGCGCGTATTTTCTTTCTATTTTTTTTGTCTAAAAACGCTGACAAGCCTTTATCTTTGCAGTTCCAAATCGGCGGCAGTTTTCCACTTCATCTCGATGATTGCACCACACTTCGACCCGACACCGTTCAGGAGATCGTCGCGATTCAATGGGCGCTGACGCATTGGAATCAGAACGAGCAGCACGCTGAATGCAAACTCGGCTTGTACGCCGGCGACACGTGCTCGCGATCCGCCGAATCGCTATCGCAATCGCTTCGATTCCTCGATTCGGTCGGCTATCACGAGCCGAAAGAGTGCCGAACGGAGACGCCCGGCACGAAACTCCTCGGCCTCATCGCGCCGAAAGACTATGACTCATCGATGTCGCTTGGAAAATTCCTATCAGTCTCGTCGATTCCGGTGGCCGCCTATTCGTCAGCATCGATCAACGCGCTCACCGAACTCGATGTCGCCAACACCATCGCCACCGCGCCCACCATTGGCGTCTACGTCGACGCCCTCATAAGGCTGATGGGACAGATGAAATCGAACCTGGTAACGATTGTCGACGATGGATCGCAATCCCCAATGACGAAGGGAGTGAGCGCCCATCTTCGAGACTTTGACATCTTCGTTTCCGAGATCATCCCAGTCGATCATCCATTCCTTTCTCAAGCCCTTGAAGACAGCGACTCGTCGATTGTGGTGAGCCTGCTGGAGAAGCAAAAGTTGCAGAAGATCATCAAGCAGCCTTCGATCTACACGATGACCAAAATGTGGATCTCGCTTCCGATCACCGGCGAAGCGTTTGATGAGATGGAGCAGACTGAGATACTGCACCCTGAAGCCAAGTTGGAGGTAATCGTCAAGAAATCATGACTCCTATAATTCAAATCTCTTAGGTAATCTCCCTTCAACCGATTCACAAGAAGCTACCGCAATTCCGTGATTACTTCGTGAGAGTGCTCAAGAACAACTATCGCAACTATCAGCTTCTCACCTCCTACGTTCAGCAGGTCTACAATTGCACCAACGAGGATTGCGATCTCGACAAATCGGCAATGATCAAATCCTACGTGCAATCGCGAACCACCGAAGCGTCGATTCGAATGACGTACGCGTTCGCCGGTGTCGCGAAAGAGATCGCCAAAGATTCGGCGTATGAGAAGATATGCTCGCACGCGAGCGCCGAGTGCACCGAGTTGATCATGAACATCCTTGTCAACATGGATTACGAGTTCACGAAGCATGATCCGCCAGAGTTCGCCGGCGAACGATTGCAGTTCTACAAGGGCAACGATCGAATGCTTCTGGCGTCCGGCATGAATGTGGAAGCGGTTCAGATCTATGCCGAAGACGCCAAGATCATTACCACTCGTCTTCTCTCCTATACCACCGGCTCGCCGCCGACAGTGATTCTGTCCTCTCTAAGATCCGCCGATCAGCGACTGCGATCGATTTGCGCACCGTATCGGCCATTCTGCGGACAATGCCCGAATCTTCAAATGGTGAACTCCGAGGTAAATCGCTCGCCGACATTCGATTCATCAGAATTCATTTCAGTCGCACTTCCTCTCGATCCCACGACACTATCCGCTCTATCTTGTTGGGCTCTTCGATCTCCACGGCGGCGCCACGTGTCAATCGATGAGCCAAACCGACATCTCGTTGCCGATGGCGTTTGTGCACACCGTGTGGACATTCAAGCAGCGCTTCCCGCAACTCGGCCTTCTCAAAGATCTCGATTTTGGCGCGTTGCTCATCGACAGCTGCTCGTCGGGACGACAAGCCATCGAGTCGGTCGTTCGCGCCGAGACCCAATGCTTCCGATTCAATCAAGCCGGAAGGAACATCACCATCGTTCCGAAATCGGTGTTCGGCTACGCTAGCGCCCTTCACGGCGACTCGCAAGAAGCGCTGAAGGGCTACTTCTCGTCGGGCGACACCGACGCCGCGCTGGTTTCCGTCGACGCCGAACACTCGGCGCTTCAGCACTCGTTCACCGCACTGCCGAGTGCGAGAAGTCAAGCGTTGGCGCTTCTCAAACTTCTGAATCGAATGCAATGGCAGTTTGTGACGGCGGCGATCAGCGAGCAAGATCCCGAGTCGTTGGCGTTGTTCCGAAGTTTCGAGCGAATCGCGCTTGATCGTGGCGTATGCCTCGCCGAGGTCATCAATATCGGTGGCTCGCGTGTCGAGAATCTCCAAATGACGCCGACGACGAATGTGACGGTGGTGTTCGGAACGGCGCGAGACGCCGCCCAGTTTCTCGTCAAACCGAAACCCAATCACATTCACATTATGATGGGCGACGCTCATGATTGGTACCTTCACGCGCAAGGCAACATGGAGCAGTTTCCCGGAACCGTGTCGGTTCAGCCGCGCAACATTCTCTACGCCGATTTCCGCGAATGGCTCGAGACGACGACACCGCTGACGCTTCCCGAACTCTGGTATTGGTCGTACATCGAAGATCGATATGGCTGCGCGCTAAGCCAGAAGAGTAAGCTGATCTATGACCGAATGTGCACCGGCGACGAGCTTCTCAGCATTGAGTCGCTTGGACGAATGACGAAAGCCGGATATCTGTCGCGTGGTGTCGAGAGATTCCTCTTCGCGATGGATTCAGTCTACAAGGTAATCAAGCAATTAAGGGGTTTCCTAATTAAAACATCGCATTTTCAGAATCTCTGTCCCGCTCAAAGCGGTCTTTGTTTGGAATTCTACGAGCAGGGTCGCAAGCAGATTCTGAATCAGCTTAAGAAGACCAACGTTGAAGACGACGTCGAGGTGTACGAGTTCCTACCAGATGTCAACGGCAAGTTCACCTATCATCTCATCGCCAATTGGACAATGGCCAGCGGTCTTCGGATGACGAATCAATACCGAAGTCCGAATGGAATCGACATCGAGTCGAAGTGTCAGCCGCCGATGTGCAAGTGCTTCCTTGACGGCGACTTCTTCCAGCGTCCACTCGACTCGTTCGTGTTTGTTGGCGATGAGCAAGAGTCGTACATCAAGAAGCAGCCGGCGTACGGATCCGAGAAGGTCCAATACCAATCGGTGTTCGAGCACATCACCATCGGGCATTGGCGAGAGCATCCGCACAATTATGTGCTCCTCGCGCTCATCACAATTCTTGTGTTCATCTCATTCGCGGTGCTCGTGCTCGTCTTGGTCAAACTCTATCTGCGCGTCGTCAAAGGCAACCAATCGTTGGGAATCTCGCTGCTCATCGGCATCATTCTCCTCTACATCACTGCCTACTTTTTCGTGTTCGATCCAACCGACACGGTGTGCCGATTGCGGGTGATCATGCACGGTTTGGGCTACTCGATATGCTTCGGCGTCATGATCGCCAAAGCGACTCAGCTGCGAAACGCGGAGACGCTCGGATTCGGCACGTCGGTGCACATCTCATTCTGGAACTATTGGCAACTATTGTTCTTCATTGTCGGTGTTCAAATCGCTCTATCGAATAGGTAAGCGCTTCTGGTTTCAATGGTCCTCAAGCGGATGTTTCAGATGGCTCATGGAGCCGTTCATGTCGACAATCGGTGTCGTTGATACCACCTATCAACGAATGATGTGCACACTCGGAAAGTGAGTATTCTTAAATTTGTTTGGAAAAAGAATTCATTGAACACAGGGTTGAATTCGTGCTCTCCAACAGCTACGTGATGATTCTGATTTTGATGACGTTGTTCCTGAGCCTCCTCAATCGCAACATCAAACGCAACTACAAGGAGACGAAATGGTTGCTCTACTCGACGGTCGCGTGCTTCATCGTGTGGATCGTGTGGACGACGGTGTATTTGAGTATGGGCCATGAGTACCGCGAGACGGTCATCGTCGTCGAGCTCATCACGTGCGCGACAATTATGCTCGCGTTTCTGTTCGGCCCCAAAATCTACATTCTTCTCTCGTACGAGCCGGTGGTGGTGGCGCTGAATCGCGAGCCGTTTCCCAACGATCTTTTCGAGAAGGACGACGATGTGCCGCGCGCGGTGTCGCCGGCCTCGTCGACGTCGTCATCATCGAATCGCTCGTCGTCGGGATCGTCGTACACGTCGAGAAAGCCGGTCAACGCCGTCGGACCGCTGCCATTGTCGAAGAGCAACATTGAGGATAACGTAAAAAGACCCCGATCGTCAGGATTGTTAAGAGTTTATCGATTTCAGACCCCAATATTTCATACAGTGATGCGCAAGAAGAACAAGGTGCGTCGATCGCAAAGTGAACACGAAACGGTAATACAGTAGTTCCACTTGAAGTACAGTAACCAAATCTAGATGCATTCCGGCTACCCAATGACATCGGTGCCAATCATCCGAAGTCCATCGTCGCGCGACGAGAAGGTGCACCATGTGGCGATATCGCCTCCGATCCGCGACTAGCTAATTCCTCGACGATCCATGTACATATACATCCCCCCCCCCTGTGACCAAAACCCTACCCTGTAAGGGTCCCACCATTGTTATTTATTATTACCCCTCCCCCCCCACCCCGTCTTACACAATATGGTTCAATCTCCTCATCCTTCTTTTATTGAATTTCTTGTTTCGCTACTACTAGTCTACTTAATTAGAATGAGATTCTATGTACTTGTATCATCGTCTTCGTCTTTTCCAGCTGCTTATCCCAATAAACAGTTTGCCATTTCGAAATTGTCCGCAGCAGCGCAAACATTAATTTTGCTTTTTGATTGTTTAAGTTTTGAAATCAATCCGAGACCGCCGCAGACCAATTGATGATCGTGTGATTGGCAAATATTGAGGCGGTGAAAATTTTTGGACTTTTTTTGGAATCGTGGTGGGACCCTAAAGAGACCCTGAATTCCGTTGAAGCGCGTCAGGACCACATTTTGACAATCCGGGACGAATAGAAGGAATTTAAAGGGACATCAAAAAAAACTGCGGGACACGCAATTCAATATTGTGACGCGAAAATGCCAACTATGAAAAGGCCTAGTGTTACGTTTAAAGGCGCACATCGTGGCGGGACTAATTTCAAGGAGCTATTAAGCGTTGCGGGACCCAAACTGTTGCTGCGTTGGGACCGATTGTGTAGGGCATTGGGCGAAAATTTTCACGCCGATTTAATCCGCCGCTTCCCCTCCCCTTCCTCTCCATCGGTCTCAACACGCTCGCGCGCGCGCTCATGCCAAAAACCATTCATCGCTCTCTCTCGCCGATCTACAGTAATCGCCGACGGCCGGACGGGCAAAAATAGTGTGCGGATCGGCGAGAGCGCAGGTATTCGCGCAGCGCCTGCGGCCGAAAACCAGTGATTGATCTCAAAATGTTGGTTGGTGATGATGGTTGTCGTCGGGCGCGGAGGAAGTTTGCCTCGACACTTCATAAGCGACCTCTCTCATGCTCAGTCGGCGGCGAGCACGAGCACCTCGTCGAGTTTCAGCCAACTCGTCGGTGTGTGTTTCAAAACCATCATTCGATATCGACAATTCTCCCACCATTTTTCAATTTCATTTTATTTATATGTATTATATGTATTTTCTCTTCATCGCGTTCTATCAATATGAAAATAGAGAGGCGTCATCACACCTCCTCATCGAATGGTCTTTGGTTTCATTTCAATGCATCTTCGCTTTCATCGAACCCATCTGCGGACAATGTTGCAAGTCCCCCCCCCCCTTATTTTCTCATCGTACCATTCAAGGTCATCGAATTTCACTTTCCGGGTGCCCCGAACCTGTTAGATAACCATCAAGCCGGTTGATTTTGCGAGGTCCCACTCTTCAATTTTTCGGCGCCAAAAAACGAAGAGTGCGCTGGGACCCGAAGCAAATTTTTTTCGAAATTTCTCGCCAAAAAAAAAAAAACAAAACTCGACAAACATTTGGCCCACGCCCTTGTATTTTTGTTATTGCCGAGACAAAAATCATACAGCGCAGACAGAGAAAAAAAAATGAATGAATGAATGAGTCGTCAAATATTTTGGACCCCCCCCTTCCACTATTCGCTTTGGTTGTTTCTTATTACTCGCTTCTTTCACATCTGACTCATATTCTGCTGACCAGAGCCCCCTGGCGGAGCTCTCAAACAAACACTCTCGATTACAACGAAACGAGCCGCTCGTGTGGGGTGGTGCTCAAATACAATAGAAAAAAAAAACCAATAGAGTTGTATTCGCTTCAAGACACTTCCGGCTTCCCCACTAGTCCTTCTCGACTTCTGAAATCCTTTGGCTCCTTCTAGATTAACACAGCACCCCCCCCCCTTCAACAAGCTTCTCCTCCAATCATCATAATACAAATTTCAGCAAAAAAAAAGACTGGTAACTAGACCCACAACGCAACAATGGGGTCTCTAACGCGTTCGGAGGAGATGCGCTTCTGTCAGCTGATCGTCGAGAAGGACGCGGCGTTCAACATCGTCGCCGAGATCGGCAAACAGCCGTACGTGCAATTCAAAGATGTAAGTGTCAAGATCGGAGGATTGAGCGCTTCTAGCCTCCGACATTTTACGGGGATATTGATTGGCACCAAATATGGAAATTCACATCGAAAATATAGTGGCTTTGAATCATTTGTATACCATTCATTTTTGCATAATCAAATGCAAAATTTTGGTTGGAGAATTGTATGACACGAGAACCGGTTCGAATTCACATATCAATCCGTCATTATTATTCGTAAAATTCGGGGGGAGGGGAGAGGAAGGGGAGAGGAAGCAAATTCTCGACACATTTTAGTGGATCATATTCAAGGGACCATGTAGATTCTTGCTAGATTCTTCATCTATTGAAAACTAGTGACACTTTTTTTTTGATCCTCATTTTGTTCCAGTTGAATCCTGATGTCAATCCATTCCAACGGACATTCGTCAAACATATTCGACGATTCGATGAGATGGAGCGAAAATTGAGTGGGGGCGGATCGCAATTTTTTTTTTCACAACGAATAAAATCTGCTTCAGGATTCTTGGAGAGTCAGATCGTCAAAGACAACATCACGATCGGCGGCCGAATCGACAACGGCGACTATTCGATTCTGCCGGTGTCGGAGGTGAATCAGCTCGAGACGACGCTCGCCGATCTCGAGAAGGACGTGAAGAACATGAACGATTCGGACGCGTCGTTGAAGGCCAACTTTTTGGATTTGAAAGAATGGGACGCGGTGCTCGACAAGACCGACGAGTTCTTCCAAGGCGGCGTCGATGATCTCGCGCAGGAGGAGTTTGAGAGTCAGGAGGAGGAATCGCTCGGTCCCAAAGAGAAGGTCCCGGTCAAGTAAGGACCATTGAAATCATTCGACTCCGTTTCTTTATTTTTCCAGCTACCTCGTCGGTATCATTCAGCGAGAACGCCTCAACGCCTTCGAGCGCGTCCTCTGGAGAGCCTGCCATCATACCGCCTATTTGAGAAGCAGCGATGTCGAGGAGGAGCTTGAAGACGCCTCGGTGAGAATTGTCGGCAGCACCATCCGCATAATGGGAATATGTATTCAGGGCGAGAAGATGCACAAGTCGGTGTTCATCGTGTTCCTCAAAGGCGATCGCATGCAGAGCATCGTCGAGAAGGTGTGCGACGGCTTCAAAGCGCGCCTCTTCAAAAATTGCCCGAAGACGTTCAAAGAGCGTCAGTCGGCGCGAAACGACGTGCGCGCCCGCATTCAGGACCTTCAGACGGTGCTCGGACAAACGCGCGAGCATCGATTCCGTGTGCTTCAGGCGGCCGCCAACAATCACAATCAATGGCTCAAACAGGTGCGAATGAACAAGACCGTCTACAACGCGCTGAATTTGTTCACGTTCGACGGCATCGGACGATTCTTCGTCGGCGAGTGCTGGATACCGCTGAAGCACATCGACGACGTGCGGCGCGCGATCGAAGCCGGCGCCGAGAAGAGCGGCTCGTCGGTGAAGCCGGTGTTGAACATTCTCGAGACGTCGGTGGTGCCGCCGACGTACAACGAGACGAACAAATTCACCGCCGTGTTCCAATCGATCGTCGATTCGTACGGCATCGCCTCGTACCGCGAGCTCAATCCGGCGCCCTACACGATCATCTCGTTTCCGTTCTTGTTCTCGTGCATGTTCGGCGATCTCGGACACGGCTGCATCATGTTCATGGCGGGATTGTGGTTCGTCGTGCGCGAGAAGAATCTCATCGCGCGCAACATCAAGGACGAGATTTTCGGCATGTTCTTCGGCGGCCGCTACATCATCTTGCTGATGGGACTGTTCTCGATCTACGCCGGATTCGTCTACAATGATCTGTTCGCCAAATCGTTCAACATTTTCGGAAGCTCGTGGAGAAATCCATACAAGTGAGTCTTTGCGAGAGATCGAATCCTCATGCGCCTTTAATCATTGCCGCCAATTGATCAAGAAGACCTTGCACCTTTAAATAGGGCTTCGAAATTTTAAAGAAACCCATGCCCCTTTAAATAGTGTCTAGAAACTTTTAAGAAGCCCCTGCGCCTTTAAATAAGACCTAGAAACTTTTAAGAAACCCAAAAAAAAGGGCCTAGAATCCTTTAAATAACACACACACGCCGCCCGTGAATTGTCCGCAGCTAGATATGCATATGTCATTATTTTCATAATTTCCAGCAAAACCGACATCGACAACTGGATTGCGGCCACCGCGCACGGCAAAGAGTTTCTGCTGGAGCTGGCGCCCGAAGACGCGTACGATCGCGAGCTCGGCCCCTATCCATACGGCGTCGATCCGATATGGAACGTCGCCGAGAACAAGCTCAACTTTTTGAATTCGATGAAAATGAAGTTGTCGGTGATTCTCGGCATCGCGCAGATGACGTTCGGCGTCATCATCTCATTCTTCAATCATCGCTACAACAAATCGAGCATCGAGATCTACACCGTCTTCATTCCGCAAATGCTGTTCATGGGCACGATTTTCATTTATCTGTGCATTCAGATCGTCCTCAAATGGTTGTTCTTCTCGACGCAAGAGGGCATCGTGTTCGGACAAGTCTATCCGGGATCGCATTGTGCGCCGTCGCTTCTCATCGGCCTCATCAACATGTTCATGATGAAGGACCGAAGCAGCACATTTGTGCGCGGGGTTCGATTCAGCGTGTGGCGTCGTTCAAATAATCGCTAGCTCTATTGCAGACCGAGAAGGTCAACGGCGTCTGGCAGGAGGTCGACGCTTGCTATCTCAGCCAATGGTATCCGGGACAGGGCGCCATCGAGATGGTGCTCGTCATCATCGCCGTCATCTGCATTCCGATTATGCTGTTCGGCAAACCCGTCCACTTTTTGATGGAGCAGAAGAAGAAGAAGAAGGCTCAGGAAAGTGTACGTCGAAAATTTTCGCTTCTAATTCGGCTTCTTCATTTCTTTTTCTCGTTGCAGTCCGTCCGCGCCAACGTGATCTCCGAGAGCACCGAGATTATTTCAAACGGTCATAAGAAGGAGGCCGAATCGCACGGCGGCGGCGGCGGCGGCCACGGCCACGAGGACGAAGCATTCGGCGACGTGATGGTCCATCAGGCGATCCACACAATCGAATACGTGCTCGGTTGCGTCTCGCACACCGCCTCCTACCTTCGGTTGTGGGCTCTCTCGCTGGCGCACGCGCAATTGTCCGAAGTGCTCTGGCATATGGTGTTCGTCACCGGCGGCCTCGGAATGTCGGGCATCGTCGGCTTCATTCCGGTGTTCATCGTGTTCGCCATCTTCTTCGGACTCACCATCTCGATTCTCGTGTTGATGGAGGGTCTCTCCGCGTTCCTTCACGCGCTTCGTCTTCATTGGTGAGTGAATTGCATCCCTGGGTATCATATGGGATAGCGCATCAATGGATTTCAAAAAAGTCACCCCTTAAAATAATCCAAGTGGATTGATTCCGGATCGTCTATGCTAATTGCACATTCTAGATCATTCAGGACCATTGTAGTAGGTTCTGGATCATTCTGGACCATTCGAGACTGTTCCGGGTGATTCTAGTCCAACCTAGAAGGTTCTGAATCATTCTGAACCATTCTAGACAGTTCTGGATCATTCAAGACTATTCTAGAGGGTTCCGAATCATTCAGGACCATTCTAGAATGTACTGGTACATTCTGGACCATTCTAGAAGGTACTGAATCATTCTGAACCATCCTAGAAGGTTCTGGATCATTCAGGACCATTCTAGAAGATACTGGATCATTCTGGACCATTCTAGACGGCACCGGGTGATTCTAGTCCAACCTAGAAGGTTCTGAATCATTCTGAACCATTCTAGACAGTTCCGGGTGATTCTAGCCCAACCTAGAAGGTTCTGGATCATTCAGGACCATTCTAGAAGGTTCTGGATCATTCAGGACCATTCTAGAACGTTCCGGATAATTCTAGACCATTCTAGAAGGTTCTGGATCATTCTGGTATCGCCCAAGTTCCGGGGCCATTCTAGAATCGTGCAGTATCCTGAACATACCGACAATCTTCGGAAATGTTCTAGAAGATTCCGGAGATCACTCGGGAAACGTCCAGAATGCGGATCAGCCTAAAAGGCGATTCGCGAACATTTTTTTTCGAGGATTTAAGGCTCGCCTCATTCGAAAACCAAATCAAATTTCTTCACACACAATTCGAAATGTTTGCAGGGTCGAGTTCCAATCGAAATTCTATTTGGGTCTCGGCTACCCATTCGTTCCATACTCGTTCAAAACCGCACTTCTCGAGGCCGAAGCGGCGGCGGCAAGCGCGAGCAGCAACTAAATGGATGGTCCAGCTTCAACCACCGCCAATCTAATTTCGCTATCATTCCCCCCCAGCACCCATAGTTGATTTCCACACATTCCTTCTATTTGTCGGCTTCTCGTTTCTCTCAGGAGAAACGCGCGCTTACAATTAACCAAACCAATTAATCTAATTACCACCCAATAATTTTAGCATAATTATAATGTGTGTCCGTTTTTTTTTCAATCATTTTCCGGCTGCGATGTCCGGTGAAATTCGTGTCAATTTCGATCAAGTGCTCGCCGGTTTTTCAGTTTCGCATAATAAAATTGTTAGAGTTTCACGATTTATGCTCGATGACGAGAATGTCGCGCTCCTCGCTCGGCGAATAGTGGCCGAGCTCTCGCAACGGGTTGTCGAGCTCGATTCGATGCTGCTTATGATTCTCGCACATCACCAAATAAATCGCGATGTCTTGCGAATTGCCAATTTTGAATAGTCGAGACAGCTGAAATCGCAAAATTTGTTGTTTTTTTTTGGCCTCAAAGATTTTCTAGATTTTTCCAGCAATTTCAGCCTTTCATATTTCATTTTTGCCTTATTTTAACAGAAAAACGCGTTTCAACAATTTTTCATCCCACAAATTTTCATTTTTTTAATTTTATATCATCAAATCTTTCAGTTTCTCCCTCAAAAATTGAAATTTCAAAATTTTTCCAATTTTTCATTGCGAATCTATTCTAAAATTAATAATATCTGACTGTTTCACGCAAAATACAAAATTTTTTCTCATCGGCGCTCCCAATGATGCAATACTCAATCTTATCTAATTAAAATTCGATTTCAATTACGATTCAATTACAAAAATGCCCAAATTTCAAATTTTCGATTTTTTAAAATTCTTTGAAAACTAATTTTTGGGCCCTTTTTTCTCGTCACAAAAAAACCCGCTTACCATATCCTTCACTTTTTGCACATTCATTGCCAGCGGCAAATTTCGGGTCTCAACACGATTTCCGTACTCAATTCGCAATTTCACAACTTTCAATCCTTTGGTGGTCGCGTCAACCGTCGGCTCGCCGTAAATCTACAAAAATTCCATACATTCGTTTTTTTTCTCTCTCTCAGCAACAATTCGTCCAATGGAGCGCACTTGCAACCAACACTCGTAAATCTACCCCCTCAAGATTATACAAAAAAATCAATCAATTCTCACTTTGACAAGCCTTTGAATATCATGCAAATGCTCATTCCTCAACTCCTCGTCTTTAATTCCAAAATAATTGTTCAAAAATCGAATTTCGGCCGATCGTCGCTCAACTTCCGACACATCGAACCGATTGAAATCCATCAAATTCGGCAATTTCGCTATAAAAACCTTAAAAAATCGAATTCGCATTGAATATTTCCAAAAAAAAAACGTTGAGCAAACCTCGAATGCGTTAATACCCGGCGCCAATTTGAAATTTCGATGATCGATGAGCAAATTTTTCAATTTATTCAATTTCTGTAGTGAATTGACGCTGTTCCACTGGAAAATTAAAATTTAAAAGAGTGAAAATCACAACAACAGCAACAAAATTTAAAAAAAAAACGAAAAATCGAACCTCTGCGATCAAATTCTCACGCAAATTCAAAAACTCCAAATTCGGAAACGCCTCCGAAAAATCGCCGATTCGCCGTATTTCGCATTTCGCCACATTCAGACAACGCACGTTCGCGTAAATGCCTTTAATCGCCGACAAACTGCGCAACGGGTTGCCCTGCAAATCGAGGCACGTGAGTCGGGCGGCCTGCGCGGCATCGAGACCAAATTCGGCGAGCTCGTTTCCGAACGCGACGAGTTCGACGCACGCGGGAAATCGCCGCAACACCGCGTCGATGTTTGACGACGCCTTCATATCGCATTCGCTGAGTATCAATTTGGTGCACGTCTCCGAAAATGGCGCAACGCCAAACGTCTGCTCTTCCATGACAAGCTCGCGATCCTCATCGATGTCAATCATCCAGTTCCTTCTGAATTTCAACGCTACATATTGTCGGCGTCAAACACGATCTCAAATTCGGGAAATTCATCGTTGACTGAATATGTATTAAATGCGCGTACGCTATAATGCAATGTACGCAATTTCGCGTACTTCTCGCTGCCTAGCTCGAGCCACATTGGCACAAGATACGAAATAATTAATTTTCTTCATAACTTTTGAACGAGTGGTCCAATGGGGTGGATATTTAAATATATTGGAAACTAAAATTTTTCGATTTTTCCATTTTTGCAGATTTCCGCGCGTATTTTTGCGAGCTAGTGTAATTCACAAATTGTGTTTTTTAGTTTCAGTAAAAATTTCACCCCGATCGGACGACTCGCTCAAAAGTTATGAAGAAAATTAATTATTTCGCATCTTTTTCTCCGGTATTGTAGCCAATAATTTTTCAAATTTCGTCAAGTCGTTTGACTCCGACAATATTCACATTTAAAAAAGAACCAACCTTAAATTCAATTCTTGAATTTTGGGAAAAAATTTCAGCATATGTTTGACGGTGTGCCATCTGAAATACATCAATATCGCGTTTCATTCTTTCTGCACCAACTTGTACACCAAATTGGCGTAGAGGTTCAATTCTTTGCATTGCCGAAACATCGGCGCGTCGTTCGGCGGCGCTTCGCCGACACTTCGATTGTCGAGCACGATATTCACGAGCTTCTCGATGTTCGCCTGTTGCGTCGCCGTTTTTCGCATGCCGACAAGCTCGATTTTTTTGGTGGTTTGCGCGAGATCGATCTGAAATCCTAAGTGACTCATCATTTTTGTTCAATTTTGTGGGAGGCTCAAGAAAAGACTCGTTTCGGGTCAAAAATTTCAAAAACTTCAAATTTCCACCAAAAAGAAAATCAAAAAAAAAAAGTTTGGAGAATATTCATTTTTCGGCTTCGAAAATTCACCGCAACTGGAAAAATGGAAGAATTTTATTTCAACCATTTTTCGAGCATTTCCCAGTTGCAACCAAATCGGCCAGCGTAAGCTTAATGTCGAACCTGATCCTGAACACCATCATCGCTCTCAATATATCGCGATTTGATCTCGGCAAGCAAATCACAAGGCAATTGGACGTTCTCGATTTTCGTCAACGAGCCGCCCGTCGGATGTCTGAAAATAATAAGCAAAAAAAATTGGGTAAAATTCAGATTTTCGAGCAAAAAAACCCAAAAAACTGGCTGTAATTGGTTCTTTTTCGGATTTTTCAAGATTTTTTTTCTGCCAAAACCTGCAAAAAATTGCTAGTATGCAAAATTACGTGTTCGAATCCTTTAAAAACCGATTTTTATTTGTCGAAAAACCCAAATTTCAGCAAGATATTTCAGAAATAATCAAAAAAAATGTCATCGACTTCTGATTTTGCTTTATACATATTTAAAATCCAAAAATTATTCAAATTTCAGCGATTTTCAGCCTAAAATCTCGACAAAATTTTTTCCTATCTCGAATTTTCATCCCAATTTCAGCCTATAATTCTCAAATTTAGCGAAAAAAAAACTTGAAACCTCGTCTGAAAATATCGTCGCCCTTTCACACATCCATCGTGCCTTCCTCTCTTCGGATCCTTCCATTCCAATCCCAACCAAATCTGATCACCATACCCATCAACGTTTCCAATATACCGTACCACAGCGAGATGGTCATCGACGCGAACTCGATCACCGATTCGGACCATTCAAGTCGGAAAAAAAATATTATGAGACCCAAAAAAAAAACGCGAAAAAAAGTAAAACATCGATGAAAATTACGTCTAATCCGTTAAAAATCTTCGAAAAAAAATGAGAAGGTGAGATTAAAAGAAAAATTTATGAAACACAATAGACAAATTGGGAAATGTGAGATTATGCACAAAAAAAGGACACCGTTAGTATCTCAAAAAAGAGAAAAAATGCAATAAATACAACTAATACTGGTCTATTTCGCTTCCGAAATCTCTTTGGGCTCGAATTTGTCGGTGAGAAGGAATACGATGAATAGGAGGAATGTTCCCAGCAAATCGCCAAGAGCCGTCAAATAGGGTATCACCGAATTGTCGGGATTGACTTTTAGCTTCCATAAAAGGGCAACCAAATATTGGCAGACGAATAGAAGGATCATCACCTGCAATTCAATTTGTTGGTATTCTACTTATTTGCTGATGTTGCCAAATTTGAAAATCTTTCAAATATTCAAATTTTTCGCAAAATTCTCGACATTTTTTAGAATTTTCGAAAAATTGCACGTTTTTTGGACAAAATCCTTCGAAATTTTCAGGCAAAAAATCGACATTTTCACAACTGGACCGCAAAATTCCAGAGATTTTCCAACAATACCTGAACAATTGCCGCGAGCAAGTACAAACTATTGAAAAGCGGCCCATGCGGCGGTCGAACGCCATCATGATCATGAAGCGAGAAAATTTGAATCAAAAAATTGAAGCAAATATGTCCAGGGACCACCAAAAGCAGCAATACTCGCGCCGATCTCGAGTCCCATTCTAAAAAAAAAGAAACAAAAATCATCATTTGAAAAAAACAATTTTCGAGACCTTTCGAGAAAAATGCGCGTTTGACACTCAAAAACCGATCAATCGTCCATCCTTCGGGCAACTCGCCGAGCGCGGCCGCCGACTGATGGAAAAACGTCGAGAGGCGGCTCGCTTGAACCGCCGCCAAATTGCCGCCGACACCTTTAAAACAACAAAAAATAATCGATTAAGATCTAAAAATCCCAATACGAACCATTCAACACCGGCCCGAATGTGCTCAAACTCTGATAGCTCTTCACCGCATTCTCCAGTATGAATCCGCCGCCGCTGCTTATCAACATCGACATGATCACCGGCGTCCAGCCGTTGCGCAACGTCTCGTTCGTCTGCTCGTTGTTCTGCGCGATTCGCGCCCATATCGGCAACACCAACAGAAACGCCAACACCACAATCGTGTTGAGCCACGATTCGGTCTCGTGCGCCTTCAGAAACACCGAGCCGAAGAAGGCGAGCACCGAGAGTGTGGTGAGATCGCCGAGCGAGGCGGCGATCGGTGTCGCGACGTTGTCCGGATTGATGTTGTAGTGTCGCGACGCCACAATCACGATGACCATGAGAAGCGACAGAACCAGCGAGGCGCTGCACGCTGAAATTCAAGACAAATCGTTGATGGTGTCGATTTACGAGCGAATTGAAAAATTATTTTCTTTTTAATGAATTCACACCTAGAGAGTCGATTTACGAGAAACGTTTGACTCAATTCTGGAAACAAAAATTGTGGGCTCAAATTTACGCACGACAAGACCCAAAATCACACTAGATGTTCCATATTTTTCAATTTATTTTTGTGAAAAAAAAATCCACAAAAATCAAATCTAAGCTCTGTAGCAGACATTTTTGACGTGAAAATTGCAATTAATCTCAACATCCAAAAATTTGTAGATTCTAACACAACGGGTTACTGTAGTTGGGTCCAGTCTGTTGGAAATTGTGAAAAAAAATGATTTCAATGTTGTGCTTGGATATTTTAAATTCAACCAAAATCGACTTATAGACAGAAAATTGGCAATCGAACCTGTCGCGAGACTGCTGGCGCACATCAGCGCACCATGCGCCCAATCGAAATCGCCGTTCGAGATCCACGCGAGCGATGCGGCGAACGCCGACGCCAAAAACGCGACGACCGTCGCCTGGACCTGCACCAACGCCAAATTCGCAATCACAACATCTTTGCGCTGTTTCGACGAGTCCATATGGCCGAGATTGGCCAGCGTCGACAATCGGCTAGCCAACGTCATTTCGAGATTGCCTTTGAGGCCGAGAAGCGCCGGCACAAGAATGAGAATCTCCGGCACCTGGACGAACAGCGGCCACGTGACAACGATCGATAGAACGATGCCAGCGAACACCATTCCGAGGCCGGCGACGACGAATGGGAAAAGCACCTGAGAAGAAAAAATGATTTTCCAAATCACTCTCGTAATTTTGCCGCGAAATATGAAATAATTTCCGTCAAAATCCACAAATTTTCCCAGAAAATTTGTAAAATTTCGAATTTTTTTCAAAAAAAAATGTACCTGGAAGAACAGAACATAGCTGGATTCAGCGGGCGCCGCCGACGCCGTCGTCATCTCAACACCGCTCTCGGTCGCCTCAATCGATTTTCGTTTCAGCGTCGTCGTCTCGCTCCTAAAATGATGGTGGGTAAAATCCGAAAGCAAACGGTCCGACTCAAAATCCCTGATTAGCGTATACACATATAAACCTGTCATGAATCGCCGAGGCGGGCACCCAACGCTCGCCTCTATTCAATCAGCATACTATTTATATATTGTATTGGTTCGAAATCAATTGTTTGTTTAATGGGGTGTCAGAGATGTTGTGTTCATGATCGCATTTCGACATTCGACACAGAAAAAAAATAATAATGCATGAATTGGCCAATTTTTATTCGTTACAAAAAAATGGCGATTCATTTTTTTCCAGACGGGTATTCATCGAATTTAAATTTTCATCATGTGTTCGAATTATTTCAAAAAAAATTCCAAATCTCTATTTTAAAGGACAGTTTTTGATTTTTTTCGTTGTACAAAATTGACAAAATTCAAAAATGCCTCATTTTTCTCACAAAACGGAGATTTCCATCCAAATTTTGGAACATTGCACGAATTTTTCATAATTTACATTAAAAAGAACCGTTTTTTATTAATTTTTGGAAAATTTGCTTTCAATAATTGAATATATTGATGGCAAGTCACATGAAATTGAAATTTTAATGTAAACAATCCTCAATTTAATTTTATCAGCGTTGCGGCGGAAGAAAAAAAAACTATAGAAGAGGTCTTGACGTGCAAAATTAGACGATGTGGATTTACGAGCTAATTTTAAAGGCGCACAAGACCTTTCACCGATATTTTGTCAATTTTCCATCATAGACAACAATATATGCAATTTCATAGTCAAAATTCCACAAATGCCTTCAAATCCCGCGATTCAAAGGATTATTGAGGGGATTTTCGAGAGAATTCGACCATCAAAAATCAAAATCAATAGAGGCAATTCGAAAAATTTTACAGTTTTTTCGGCAATCCAGCTATCGTGTGCTCAACATCCTTGTCAATATTTCGTTCAGCTTCATCCAACGCATGTCCCATTCGATCAAACTCCGAAATTCCCTTGAAAAAATCCAACGTTTTCCGAATTTCTTCACAGTTTACCTGACTGATTGCCGAACCATAATTTTTGCCGCCTCCGCCACCGGCTCCACCCGGTTTCATGACTAAAAAAATGGCATTAAATTATAATTTTCAGCAAGTTTTAAGGTATTTCAACAGTTTAAACTGAAAATCACACAAGATATTGGTTAATTTAACCGTTTTATTATGAGAAAAACAGTAGAAACGATAATCAGGCCTAGCTCGCAACAACAACATGACGATGAGATCGCAATAAAGAAAAGTGCGAAAACGGCGACGAGTTTCAGGTGAAGCTTCTTCAGCGTTCAATGCCGCTGCTTCTTCTTCTCCTCGTTCGTCTTTGTGGCAAAGAATGATTCTTTGTCGGCCGGTTCGATTTTGTTATCAATCGACCATTTAACGAGATCGCGGCGCATTGCGTAAGCATCTTCGCCGTCGGCATAATATCTGAACGAAATTACGATCAATGTAGTCTAGGATATTCCGAGAAATCGTAATTTTTGGAAAATAAATTCCCACTTTTCGCTGAAATTGGTCTAAACTCAATTTTTTTTTTCAAAAAAAGTTTTTAAAAAATCTCAAATATACAAAATTTTATTGTTTTATTTATAAAGGTCGGAATGATTTCTGAAAAGCGAAATTTTTCTAGATTGCTTTATTTTTGAAGGGTTTTATTTGGAAATGTAGCATTTCGACTTTTTTTGGAAGAAAATCATGTTTAAAATCAACCATTCCAAATTGCCTATTATTTTTTGATCACCTACTTTGGCTCAACATCATTGATCTCGAACTTGAGCGTATTCTGGTACAAATTTAGAGCGGCACGATTAGAAACGCGCACGTGGAGCGAAACGTAACGCGCATTGTAGGACTCGACCATCGCCCTTGCGGTTTGATCCATCATCTTATTGGCGAGACCCAAACGACGATAGGATCGTTTGACGGCCAACGATGTGATATGGCCATGCGGCTCCTCTCCAGGATCCTCCTCCATTTTAGCTAGCACATAGCCAACAACATTTCCCTGAATTTATCTCTTTTTTTGCTCAATTAAAATATTTAAAAATCACACCTTATGATCCTCGGCAATATAAGAAAGTTGCGGCCATGAGAGCGCATGGTAAAAATAATACTTCATTTGATAGTTTTCTGGAAGGCACATGAGATTCGCATTCTGCATGCTCATCAGATCCTCTGGCCGAGCGCAACGAATATTCATTTTTAACGCTGAAATTTATGTTTCGTTTGGAAGTCATGCAGAATAATATAATTTAAAAAATAATTTTTTTGAGCTCTATTTTATTTAAAGTTCCGCTGACAACCAATATCCACGTTTTGTGGCAAAATGTGCTGGAAATGAAATAAAAAAATTGAAAATATTGATTGGTGCGATGGAGCGCGATTGCAAAGCCAGTGGCAATTTGCCAACTTCACTGCGCAGCAACTCAACTAAAGGCGCATGCACTAATTTTGCCTCTTCGTTGTGAGACATTTTTTTAATTTTATCAGATTATGCACTTTTTTTGAACTTCTCATTAATAGTTCACAATTTTCTCAATTTTTCTTAATCATTTAACAAAATTATATTTCGTTAGCTACGCAATAAATTATTGGACTAAATAATTGTAATTTGGGTAGATAATCACATTATGTTTTACTGATTAATACATTCGAATTTTTCGAAACCCAAAAAAGTAATTTTTTTTCAAAAAAAGTATATTTTTTTAATTTTATATTTCGTTTTCTTATCGGTCTCATCGAGTATGTAAAATTATTTGCCAACTAAATTATTGTTTTCAGGTAATATCTTCAAAATGGGTTTTGACTCACCAGCTAGAGGAAGAGGAGGCGGCGGTAAAATAGAAAATACGAATAATTCAAATAGTGAGAAAACAATATTTTAGGATTCCGTGGCCGCGGAGGTTTCGGAGGTGGCGATCGTGGACGTTCTCCTGGAGGATTCCGTGGTGGAGATCGTGGACGCTCACCGGGTGGATTCCGCGGTGGAGATCGTGGACGTTCCCCGGGCGGATTCCGTGGTGGTCGCGAGGGATTCGGCGGTGGTGATCGCGGACGTTCTCCAGGTGGATTTCGTGGTGGCGACCGTGGAAAATCGCCAAGTGGTTTTCGTGGTGGGCGCGGCGGTGGTGGATTCCCATCGCGAAGAGACGGCGGAGGATATTCACCAGGCACTAAATACATAACATAGATGAATAATATATCCTCACAAAATTTCAGGAAACCGCGGAGGAAGAGATTTCGGTGGCCGCGGAGGTTTTAGCCCGCGAGGAAGAAGCAACTTCACGCCAAGAGGAAACTTCTCCCCGCGTGGCGGCCGCGGAGGATTCGGAAATCGTGGTCGCGGCGGTGAAAATGGCGGATTCACTCCACGCGGTGATGGCTTCAACAGCAAGCGAAAATTCAATAGAGAGGAAGATGAGGAGGAGGACGAGGAAGTCGAACAGCAAAAACCAATCGCCAAAAAGCCCACTCAGAATACTCCAGCTAAAGGGAAGAAGGCTCCTGTTAAGCAAGACGTTGAGGAAGATGAAGAGGATAGCGACGAGGAGGAGATTCCATTGAAGAAAGTCAAGGGATCATTGAACGCTGCAGTTACGGAGAATGATTCTGACGATGATGAGGATAATGATGACGAGGAAGAGGAGGAAGATGAAGAGGATGAGGAGGTCGAGGAAGAAGATGAAGAAGAGGAGGAGAATGAAGAGCCAGCGAAAAAGCCGGCTGCAAAGGCTACCCCAGCGAAAGCTGGAGGACTTTCTTCACTTTCTCAAATTGCTCAAAAAATAAAGGAGTCTGCTGATTCGGATGACGATGAGGAAGAGGATGAAGAAGATGAGGAGATTGAAGAAGAAGAAGAGGAAGAAGATGAAGAGGTTTAATTTATTCAAATTACCATATTTAGTATAATTTGGGTTTTAGGAGGAGGAAGACGAGGAAGAAACCGAGCCTGTTGTGTCCAAAACTCCAGCACTCAAGAGCGCGTTGAAAGGAGCGGAATCGGCGGCAAAAAGCAAACAAGTCGATATTTCGGCGGCCGCTACCCCACAAACAGCGGTATCCGTGTTTTGAATCGCCGAATAAGCTGATGATGATTATTTCCAGGCGAAGAAAACTCCAGCCACACCGCATCCTGCTAAAAGCGCCAAGGGAGACGTAAAAGCTGTGTCGACCCTTCAGTTCTACGATGATAGTGATGAAGAAGATGAAGACGAAGAAATTGATGAGGACGAGGAGGAGGAAGAGGTATAAATCGCGATTTTCTCAATATTGATTAATTTTTTTCTGATTTTAGGAAGATATTGATGAGAACGCTTTGAGGGCTTCGATCGCTGATAAAGTTGCTGCGGCTCAGGATGATGATGAAAGTGATGAGGACGAAGAGGAGGAAGAAGACGAAGAGGAAGATGAGGAGGAAGAAGAAGAGGAGGATGTCCCGGATTTGAAGACTAAAGAGGATTTGGTGAAACAAATTGCTAAGAATCGAGCTGCTATTGCTGCTGAAGATAGTGATGAAGAGGTATTTGAATAGTCTTCTCTTTATTAGCAGTTAATTGATTTCTTAGGAGGATGAAGAGGAGGAAGAAGAAGACGAAGAGGAGGATGAGGATGAAGAAGAGGAGGAAGATGACGAGGATGAGGATGTCAAGAAGCCGACTCCTGTCAAGTCTCAACCAGCCAAGGTCGTAGCTACTCCAGCTAAAGCTCAGCCAGCGAAGGCTGTCGCTACTTCAGCTAAAGCTCAGCCAACGAAGGCTGCCGCTACTCCAGCTAAAGCTCAGCCAACGAAGGCTGCCGCTACTCCAGCTAAGGACGGCAAAAGAAAAATTGAGGAGGCTCCTGTCAATGCGAAACAGCCCAAACTTGAGGAGATTAGCACTATCGTTTCGGAAGAAGAACGCCGACGAAAAGAACGAGACGAGCGATCGCTGTTCATTAAGAATATTCCGCACAAGTGCAAGGACAACGAGATTACTTCGCTCTTGACCGGTGTCGATTCGTTCAGACGAAAGAACAAGGCCAACTTTGGATGGCTTGTGTTCACCAGCGTTGCTGAATGCGAGAAGGCTAAGGGGATTTTGGAGAAGACGAAACTCAGAGGGACCGATAAGGCGTTGTTTGTTGATTTTTGCGGATCGAAAGCGGCGAAATCTACAAATAGTATGTTACTTCATAATTTGTTCATTGTTTGTTATGAATTATTTTGTAGAGCCCACAGAACAACGTCCAATCAATCCACTTCAGTTATTCGTTAACGCTTTGCCACCAGCCTGCACTAACGCGGATCTTAAGAATTTGTTCCGATCTGCCACTGAGATCAAAATTCTACAACCTGGAAAGAATCCGAATTCGAAACGGTAATTTAATTTCAACTTCTTGTTTATTTTATAGTTTCTTTTTTAGAAACGCTTTTATCACTTTTGGAAATGAAAATGATGCGAAAGCAGCTTTTGAGAAGTCCAAAGGTCTTAAAGTGCTCAACCAAACTGTTGATGTCTATTTTGCCCGTCAAATGAAAACTTCGGCGGAGGTGAAGCCAAAAATCGCGCCGAAGCCAGTTGCGGCCGTGCCAAAGAAAGCAAAAACACCAATTGCTGAGGATTCTGATGACGACGACAGCGATGATATCGCCTCCAGCGACGAGGGAATTGAGGAAGTTGTTGAGGAGAAGCCAAAAGTGAAAAAGTTGGTGAAAAAGCCGGAATCGACAAAGCCAATCGCCCGTGTTCCTATCAAAAAATTGCCGATGAAGAAGCAGCTGAAAAGCAAAAAATAAGCGCCGATTGAAATTCTAGAATGTTGTTTTTTCTTTTTTTTTAAATGACGATTATCACCAGAGAATCTTTCAAAAAAAAATTTATGTTGTTTTACCACCCGCGCGGAAAAGATTAATTGGATTTTATTGTTATTGTTGATCTTGTTAATGTTTATTTCAATTCTTACATGCCAAATTATGGAGGCCGTTAATTGTTCAATGGTTGTTGAATTTGTTTGTTGTTGAATATGCTCGTTGTAGTTTTGAGAATTAAATGAAAACCTAAACGCCGAAATTGTTTGACCCCTCGCGTGGCCACGTTTCTGGGTCGAGTTACGTGGCGAAATGTGTGGGAGCCGATGGGGGGATAGGGTGGTCGAATGAGCTCAGTCGAGTCGTCGCCAATCATGGATGATTGCAGCTTCCTCACCGAATTCCAGAGGAAATGTCTACATGTGGTAAGTTTGGTGGGCTTCTCCTTTTAAGGGCTAATCCATGCATTAGAAGAATGTTTTACGAATTTGATGCAATTTTTTGTGTCACGAATAAGACTGTCAAGCTTTTACCCCATCTGCAGATCATTGAAGCCGAACGCGATCCGCAGACGTTGTTCACCAATGATGAGACATGCGAATATCATGAGGTTGGTCGTCTTGAGCTTCTCGTTTCGTTTCTTTAAACGGTCTTGCAGAATGTGATGGCGTATCTCAAAAAGTTGCTCATTGAGAAGGCGCACCTTCAAAAGTGCGGAAATACGAATTTCGCGATTCAATTGATTGACGAAGGTAGGGAAAATTGTTGGCCTCGATGAATGTCGGCAGCACGAGACTCGATAAATCGTTTTGCGCTTCTATTCGTTGCAGAAGTTTGCCGCCTTTTGATGGTGCCTGTCTCGATACCATACGTCAGTTTGTTGGAGCAGTACGGACGCGAGATGCTGATGTGCTCGCCGGACGTTTTCACGAATCACACGCTATCCGATGAATCGCTTCATTCGGAGGACAATGAGGAGGTGACGCTGACGAAGAGCGTCCTCATTCCGATTGATGAGTATCCATCGGTAAATTTGGAAAATTGCGCTTTTTTTCTGGGTGGTTGAAATGGACGCAATTTGGCGTCGCGGTGTTTGCGGAACCGTCGTTTTACAGTAGTGTTTTGATGAAAAATCAACCCTTAATTTTTTTTTGCCCACAAAAAAAAATCAAATCGAATTTGTGTGTTTTCAGTATAATTTCATTGGGCGAATTATTGGACCTCGCGGAATGACTGCTAAACAATTGGAAAAGGACACTGGCTGCCGAATTATGGTCCGCGGATATTATTTGAACAAAATTGTGGGTTTTAAAGATTCTTTTTCTTTTTTTGAAGACGAACAAATTATTTTCAAATTTTTAGTATGGACGCGCTCCTCGCAATGGACTACTTGATGAAAATGAGTAAGTGAATTCAATTTTTTTTTTTCAAAATTGGATTATTGAATTTTTTCAGCCCGTCTGAATCGCCGCTACGAGTTGTTCTGGAGACGACTGGGCCGAGAAAAGAGGCGAATGAGAGGCTGAATGCCGCTATCAATGTTGTGAAGTCGCTTTTGGTGCCACCGGTAAGCGAATTTGTCTTTTTTGGAAAAAATATTGCCTAATGCAAGTTTGGCGAGACTCGTTTAAAGGGGGGTGACGCGTGCGCGCGCGCTAGCACACATGTCTACACATTACATCAGGCAACGCAGCGAGCATCGGTGGTTCAGTGGTAGAATGCTCGCCTGCCACGCGGGCGGCCCGGGTTCGATTCCCGGTCGATGCAATCTTTTTTTTCGTCATTCAAAATGACGAATTTGCAGCGCTAATGTTTTTTTCATGGCCTTATCAAACTTTTGAATCAAGAAGGTGTTCATTTTTTTTTGCTTTTTGCAGTCTGACGGCCAAGATGAGCTGAAGCGTCGTCAACTCGTCGAGCTCGCCGTGATGAACGGCACCTATCGTGGTACAGGCAGCCGAAAAACGCCGGCGCATTTTTAATTCACCACTCCCCCTTCGAAAAAGCCAATTTCGCCTCAGTGTTTTTTTTTTGTTGGTTTGACGCCATGTTTTATCCTTGTTTTATTCAGTTTTTTCCCCTTCTCTTTTCCACCCAAAACCCACCAAATTGTCGTCTGTCACACTCGAACTCATATATATAATTATTGATTTTTTTTCGTTTTTTTTTTCTTAAATAAAACGATAATATACCTGAGAGAAAACGACTCATTTTTCCAGTGTCATGTCATGTTTAATTTATCTCGTTATTTGTCGTCGTTGGAAATTGAGATGGATGCCGAGGCCAACTGTTCGTTGTGAAGGGCGGTTTTTTTTTCTTGTCGTCATATTTCAAAGAGTATTATATTTGCTGGACTCTGAACAACTCGGTTTTCATGAAACGCCGCTGTTGCCAAAATATTTCTACGCGTTTTGGGCCCATTTTGACGCTCTTGGATTACTGTAGTTACTGTAATCGACGTTGAAGCACTTTGCGAAGGATAACGGTCATCTTCGGGATTCACGTTTTATTTCTCGCCGAGAAATTGTGCGAAACGCGAAACCCAATTTATCTCCGTCCTTCTCCCTCAATTTTTATTCCATATTTGGAATGAATAGGCCGGGTTTGGTGAGGCCAATTTATTGATGTACACCCGTGTATATTTTGAGGAAATTTTGTCGGCGTGCGCGCGTTCTTCTCCAAACTTCTTCTCCCCCAACATCTTCTCCTCATTTCAATCGTCTCGACGCACTCGAAATGAGCCTTATTAAAAGTGTGTGTGTGTGTCGTTGCGTTTTTTTTATTAAAGCAAGAAACGATTGCGCCCCCCCCTATAAAGAAGAAGCCTCATTCTAAACACCTTGTCGAGCTCTCGTCGTGCTCATTGAGCTCCTCCAGCTCTGCTCCCCCCCCCATCAATTTCACACCGTCCCCCACACACCTCATGCCAGCTGTGCTCAATTTGTTGAAGGCCAAAATGATTTATGCGATCGGCTATGATGGATTACGGTAATTTGTAGAGCCACCCTTTAAGAAGAATTGATTTTATTTACAGTACCCCCCCCCATCCCCTCTCTATCTTAATTTTATTGCTATGTTGTGCGTCCCGTAACAATGTCCGCAGCCGACATTTGGTAAATGCCAATAAAATGGATCGCTTCAACCCTCGACTTTAATGATCCAGATGTCAAGCCATCGGGGCCTAGTTTCGCCAAGGCCGTCCTCTATAATTATATGAAGCGTCGTCTTCGAGCTTCCTCAAAAAAAAAATAAACGCAATAAAGGAGCTGTAAAAGGGAGGCGATCGGATCCACATGGTTGTCCGGTCATTTCAAACCTATGTATATACAGGGTGTCATTTAAGTTCCCGCACAACTTTGAAGACGTATATTTCTGAAACTAAAAGTCCAAATCAAACGAGACTCGAAATATTATTTATCTATAGTACAACAAATAATTATCTATTAACTCTTTTCGATTCGGCCTCTTTTCGCAGCTATGACTTCGCGGAGACGCTTCGGGTAGGATGTGACTGTGGTACGCAGGTATTCGATGGAAAGATTGTCCCATTCCGCCAGTAATGTCTTCTTCAGAGCCTCTACACTTGAGTGGGGTTTTGCGTTGACCTTCTCCTGCAAGACCCCATCACGGAGAAGTCAAGCGGGTTCAGGTCTGGGGAGCAAGCAGGCTATTCGGATGACTTGATGAAGTCGGGAAAATGGGTCTGGCACCACTCCTGAGTAGTTTTGGCAGTAGGGGCGGGTGCTCCGTCCTGTTGAAAGACCCATATCTTCCCACCGAAATGCGTTTGGGCCCAGGGCATCATATGCTTCCCCAAAATGTCCCGAACGTAGACTTCTTTGTTCACTTTCACCACCTGATCCACGAAAACCAGGGGCACTTCCCGGTTGAGCAGATGGCACCGAAAACCATCACACTGGCAGGATGTGAGGCTGGATGAATTGTTCTTCCTTTCTCAGAAGCTTTCTGGGATGTCTGGGCAAGTACTCAATGGTTTTGTGAGTTGAATGCCGCCTCCACAGTGAACAGCTTCTCGTCGGAGAAGACAGTGGCGAGGTGTTCTCCAGACCGCGTGCGAGCAAAAAGTCGTTTTGCTTTTTCGAAGCGTCTCTGCTAGTTGACGGCCGATAGAATTGCCGCTTTTTGGACGCGATATGGGGTCAGTCCAAGCTTCGTTTTGACCATTTGTTCCATAGCGAAGATGCTCATTCCCATGTCTGACGCCATCTTTCTTATGCTCCTGTGCGGTTTTCGCCTGATCCTCGTTTTGACGGCGTTGATCTTCTGAGGAGTGGTTACTGAGACGAGTCTTCCTTGTCTGGGAAGGTCACTGGTCGTATTTAGCTCCTTGAATCGTTTGATGGTGTCGTAAACCGTTCTACGAGGCACACCGAGGCGTTGAATGATCTCTGTCGGGCGCTCATTTCGCTTATGAAGTTCGATAATGGAAGCGCGATGAATGTTAGCCTTCGCCATTTCTCGGAAACACATCCGAATGAAGTGAAACTTGAAAAGTAAGTAAAATACACCTTATTTAACAAAAATAAATTGTATTGGTGCACGAAAAGTGCGACAGCCAAGCTTTTCATGGCGTCTAACTTTTGTGCGGGAACTTAAATGACACCCTGTACATTCTGGCAATTTGTTTTGTTTACACGACGCGTTTGTAAACAAATGAATTTCTTCGAGCTTCTCATTGAACAAGCCCTTGTGTTATTACCGTAGTCCACGAGATGTGTCTAGAAAGAATTGAAACGCCAAATTTTTTTTTTCGCCGGTTTCGCCCATCGGGCGTTCTTCGACCTCAAGCCGGCCCCCCACCCCCTTTGACGACGACGACGACGCGCATCCGCTATACATACTCATCACAGCTAAATAATTAACGAATCAGCCGAATGGCTGGCGAGAGAGAGAGAGTTGAGGCTTGTCCAGCTACCAGTCACCTCGTGCGGCTCCCCCCCCCCTTTTTCACATTCTTCCAATTTACTGGTGGCAGGGTAGACACACGCAAAAAATTGCTTCCTAGTTACACCTTCACCCCCCCCTACCATTGAATATTTATAAATGAGCTCGAGCTCACCTTTGAAGCTCGTCCAGCTCCTCCTCGTCGTCAAGTGTAACATTTTATTCATGCTCTCTCAAAAAAAAAATGTTGTTTTTTGTTCATCTTTGATTCATACGCTTTTTCTTCTCAATTCTTGAATTTCTCATTTAGTACAGTACCCTTGAATGCCGGCTACAGTAATCTTGAGTAGCAATTAAACAATTCCATATTTTTTACGACAAGTACACCAATCTAATACTTAGCAGCTGAAAAATGATTCTACAGTAATCCCCCCAGTGGTTCCTTTTTTGGATGGTACGTCTCGTGATCAGCCAACTCATGAATATATCCAATTCGGTTTGAGTCATATCCAAATTGTGGCGCCGGCCGGGGCGGTGAATAATTCCCTCAAATTGTCCGCAGATGCGAATCGCCAAATAAATGCCAACCGCTTGTGATCCAAGTAGCTTAGGCCACGCCCCCCCCCCTCCAACCTCTCTCAATTTTTTTTACGACCATCCACCTGAATCAAATCCAATTACGCATGGCCTTGGTTTTTTTTTCTTTTTGTGATGTATACAAATTTTTTCTCCTCCTCGTCCACACGAAATTCGATCCGCCGACACACGCCTGTTGTTTCCAGAAATTCGTCGTGTCGACGACGGTTTCTTCATCATCGCATCACATCATCGAGATGGGCAACGGAATGCGCAAATACTCGCAATGCGACGCCTACTACAAGAAGCGGCGAAAAACCGATGGTAGATCAAATTTTTTCGGCGAGAAAATTGTCCCGTCGTCTGGTGGCTTTCAGAAATTTGCGGCTCGAATTTCTCAAAGGATTACAGCGAATACTGGAAGACGACCGACAGGAAGAATGATAATTTCGCGATCGAACGCAATGAGTACATGTTTTCGACGAGTCAAGCGTGTAAGTCACACACGGTTACTGTAGGATTACGGTAGATCATAGAAGTAGTCTGAGGAATCGATGGGTTACGGTAGATAGCCTTATTTTTTATAGTCTATGAGCCCTGGAATTTGGATTTTTCTAGCAATCAAAAATATTCAATCCAATTAGGGTAGGTCATCAGAGAGGTCTGACAACTCGATTACTGTAGGGTTACGGTAGATCAATGAAGGGGGTCTGAGGACTCGATGGGTTACGGTTTTATAATCTATGACACATAGAATTTGGAGTTTTCTAGGAACCAAACACTTTCAGTTCAATTACGGTAGATCATAGAGGGTTACTGTATTTTTTTTTTGAAAAAATCCAAAAATGGAAGGTCTCGAGAGAGCTCAGCCGAGTTACTGTAGGCTTTGTGCTTTGACGTCGACTACCGTAGTCGCAAAAATTGAAGCCGCCGATGAAAATACAATCTCAAAAAGCACGCACATTCGAGTTTTAGGTAAAAAATTTTTGAATATGACTAATTTCCACGAGAAGCTTGAAATCAATAATGTAGAAGGATTACGGTAGTTATAGAAACACCCTGGATTACTGTGCGTCAGCCAGCATCAATATATGAAAAATTGGAGAGAGATTACTGTAGTCCCTACCGTAGCCCAAATTCGATAGGTTTTGGTTTTGCAGTCGATTCGCCGCTTCGCAACAGCCGAAAACAGCATCCGTCGACGTTCGTCTCATCGTTTGAGGGCTCGAATAATTTCGGCGCGAAAACGGATTGCCGTCGCTGAGAGACCGACGGACCCCCCGAGCCCCCAACCCCCAATTTTTTGTGATGTCCCATGTGATGCTCCCCCTCCCCCGTCTCCAAATATGTACATAATTGCTAGCCACACAAACTCCATGAATAAATGAAGAATTCTTTATTTATTATTTCAATTTTCTGCGCGCCAATTGACCCGCGAATTGTCCGCAGCATGAAAGTGTTAAGTCATCGAGTTGAGCGTTCGAGAAATGGATGATTTTATGGATATATGGAGGTCGACTCATTATAAGAATGAAAATGACAATGGGTATCAGGATTTAAACACGCATAACATTTATTTAATATTAAAATCGAGAAAAAAACCATATAATATTTGGTCAGCGCGTAAATCTACCCGCTCGTAAATCTACACTGGTTACGATATACTGAAGGCCACGCCCCCCATCAAGTCGTTTGACGCCGACAATATATTCGTTGAACGTATTGTTGGATATATTTAATAATAAAGTTTTTAATTAATAAATACTCTTTCATTTGCTTGTTTTTGCATATGAAATAATGTAAGCGCGAATTACGCTAAACGGAGGGCTATAACGACCATACGCGCTTACAGCTACTTGCTAGCAGAGTGGGGCAAAACGCGGGCGTCCGTTGCTTTTGCCACCATTCTGCCACGGTTTCGCCCGCTCGGCTTGCTGAGAAGAATAACGGAATTTGTGTTCTTTAAAGACCAACATTTTTCAATCCGATAACGGCAAATCGCCAAAGAGGTTTAAAAAATCAACTGGCCTACTGTAGGACTACGGTAGATCATGGAGGGGTCTGAAATCTCTACAGGCTTACTGTAGGACTTTGATTGTCTTGGATGTACAATAATGATTTCATAGCACAATTTTTATTTATAAAGCTCTAAAAAAAATCTCGTATATGATTACGGTAACTGGATGAGTTCAACTAGGCTACTGTAAGCCTCGGAAAATAGTCCAATGATCTACTGTTGTTAGATTTTGTGATAATCATTGTGATTCCTATCTCAACGATATTTAAGATCGAGCGGTGTGCGATCCAGCTTGAATATCTCGTAATCCTTCAGATACATCAAATGCAAATATTTGCGGACAATCGGATCATTTTTGACCTGAAAATTGACGCACAATTACGGACTGGCGTGTCGCCATTTTTTGATCTACCTGCTCTTCAGCCTGTCTTCTCACCGGCGATTTGTAAGTGCCATGAATCGTCTCAGAAGCTGAAACTTCGTATTAGGTGTTTCGAATGGTCCCAGCGGAACGTACCCAATGCATTCTTCTTGATAAACTCGATTTTGTCGTCGGAAACATTTTGCTGTTTGAGAACGTCGACGAATTTCGCGATCGCCGGCGCTCGTTCCTCGATCGTCGGACCGATGAGGACTTTTTCGAATTTGTCGAGGTCCCGATGAAACTCGCAATTCCTGTAAACGATGTGCATTTTCGCGTCGGCGTGTTCGCACACAGACACACCATGACATTGGCGCCGCGTGGAATTCCTCGTAGGTCGGCACCGGCAGCACGTCGCTGTTGGCGATGGCGCTCAGCTTCTCGTAGGCGGTGCGCGCCACACACCGCATATCGGCGTTGCAATTCCAGCAATGTTTCTCGCTTCAATCAAAACCCGCACATTAAAAACAATTGCTACCGTAACCCGATTCTTACTGTTCACATTTGTTGAGGTAGAACGAGATGAATCGATCGAACGGATCGCGAATGAACACAATTCGCCGCATGAATGCGTCGAGCTTCTGATCGGCTTCAAACGTGCGGAATATATAATCGCGACCGCAACTGAAATAATAAATACGAAACTCGAGCTTCCGACATTAATGCGGGTCCGCGGGGAACCTCGTTGAGACGAGTTGAGGCACATCGGCGAACGATTGGTTGTTCTTCAGGAACGCCTCGCTGTCGTATAGATAGCACATGACGTTGGTGGTCAATTGCGACATCGATTTGGCGATGATGCAAGCGGTTAGGTTCTGATTGGGAAGAACGAAATAGTTGGCCCAATAATTGATAAAAGACGGCAAAAGTGGGAGTTCTGAAGGTCCCTTTTTAGGCACCTGATTTCGATGGTCCCCGTACCTTCACTGGTGGCATTGCCGTCGGCAATTGTCGCATTCGTCTCATTCGTTGAATGCAGCACTTGAAATTTGCCGAAAACCGTGGTCGATATCAGAAGATGGTAGATCAAAAATGCCGCGCAACAACAAATCAGAATATATCGAAGCAACGTCGTTGGCATTTTTTTGGGTACTGTCTCTCCTTACTACCCGAGTGCTGCGCTATTAAGCTTCGTCGCAGACGGCCACGCCCACAATGTGCGGCCAGAAAAAAACCATGAGATCAACGCATACTGTAAGCAATACAGGAGACAAGATTTGGTCTTTTAAACTGAAATATAACCGCCGACAATTGCTTAGTTGTGCCATTAATATTAATGTGTGAGGTTCCTATCAATCTGCGGACAATTTAGCGGTTTCAGATCGACGCTGAAATTGGCTTGGAAATATCGCGTCCACAATTATCTGTTATTAGACGATTCAAATCATGGAGTATAAGTTTGTTCAAATTTTATTTAAATTTTCAGATCGTTTTCTGAAAATTGGCCATTTGCAATATAATTCGAAGAGTGTTCTTTTCATTTTTGCAGACAATTTCTAACAAAAAAGCTTTTAAAAAATAAGCCACGCTTTTACTAGATTATTCCATTCAAAAATCAGATGTTCGACTGGCTCAAGCTCGACTTGAATCCTTCAATTCAAATTTTCGATGGCTCTAATACGAAATCTTGAAATCATGTCGGTGGCGTTTTATTCAATTCCGACAATCCGTCAATTCAGCCAACGGTATCATGAATATATCAGTCTGCCGACAATTTGCGGGCGATTCGATCACACGAATTGTGCTGCTGACAACAATATCGCAACATGCTGTCGATTTTCAATGCGATTCAAACGGCAAGAAACGAGATACAATCGACGTATTTTGGGTACCAAGAGTTCACAAATGCCTCCCTAATATGGTCGTCGTCGGAATAGAAGAAGCGAGAGGGAGGGGGGTCTGATTGATCAAAACGATATGGATTTGTGCCTAGAACGTTTGGAAGAAATAGTTGAAAATGACTACTCGAATAACTCTTTTTTTTTTTCAAATCTCGACTTGATTCGAATATCCGCCGACAAATCATGACGTCACTTTTTATTATCATTATTATAATTACTATATATTTATATCATATATTCGAAGCGACCAATTTTTGTTACTAATTAACATGAGAAGAAATATCACAATTCCCTAATACCCAAATTTATCTGCGGACAATTGGCAGAGGGAAATGTTCAAAGTTGTCCGCAGCACGAAATAGTCATATAAGGAGTTTGCCATTTCGAGAATTTGGCTCGTCGTTCAAAGAGGTTGCCCGCAATAGAGCACATTTGCCCAATTTTTCTGATCTACCATTTATCGTCAATGGGGGAGGGGAAATTCAAAAAATACTGTCGAGAAGGATTTTTTGTAACAAAAAAAAATTGAGCTGCGGACAATTCGCCGCCGGCTTGATCAAAAATTGTCCGCAGGTAAATATCAACAAAATTTGTTCTTTGAAAAAAGACAATTTTCAAAAGACTGAGACATAGACTCAATGTGTACGGCGGGAAACTGTTGAAAATTGTCCGCAGCACGAAATAGCCATATGTCAATAACAATAATATCAACGATTGAGACACTACCCTATGAAAGGGCAATCAGTTTCACTACATTCTTCTCCATCGCATTCATCAACGTTTATTCTGCGTAGATCAAAATCAAGATCAGCAACATCTTGACCATTCGCCTGTTTGACATCAGCAACAACTGTCATTCTAGTCATTCAAAAAAGGCGTTCTCAGAAGAACAATGAGCCGAACCATCAAACGTCGTTATTTGATTGGCCTCTCCCAGAAGCAACTTCGATATGCTTGGGTGTCGATTCCACTCTTGCTGATTCACAACCTCATCGAGAAAAAATCTATTAAATAGCTTTTTGCTATTTCGATTTTTTTTTATATATAGGTTGTTGAAATCGACTAATCAGATTCTTGGTTTTTTTTTTCAGCAGAAACCAATTTCAATGGATAGCAGGGTTTCATTGAAATTGAGAAAAAAAACCCCGAAATTAGAATACCTATTTAATTTTTTAATTCTCACAACCGCTTTTCAATTTTCACCGAAATGATCTGCGGACAATTGGCGGGAATTCTATAGAAATTGTCCGCAGCAAAAATCTTTTCCCCATTGACGATAAAATTGGTAGATCAGAAAAATTGGGCAAATGTGCTCTATTGCGCAACCCGAAACCTCTTCGAACGACGAGCCAAATTCCCGATATGAGTATTTCGTGCTGCGGACAGTTTCCCACAATTCCCCGCCAATTGTCCGCAGATAATTTCGGGTATTAGAAAATGTTTCAAAATGAGATTGTGATATTTCTTCGTGTGTTAATAAGTAACAAAAAAATGGTCGTTTCGAATATATGATATAAATATGTAATAATGATAAGTGACGTCATGATTTCGGCGGCGATCAACCTGATTTGTCGGCGGATATTCGAATCAAGTCGAGATTTGAAAAAAAAGGAGTTATTCGAGTAGTCATTTTCAACTATTTCTTCCAAACGTTCTAGGCACAAATCCATATCGTTTTGATCAATCGGACCCCCCTCCCTCTCGCTTCTTCTATTCCGACGACGACCATATTAGGGAGACATTTGTGAACTCTTGGTACCCAAAATACGTCGATTGTATCTCGTTTCTTGTCGTTTCAATCGCATTGAGAATCAAGTGCAAGTGTCCGCAGCACAAAGATCAGTTCAAAAATTGTTTTTGATCGAACTCGCGAATTGTCCGCAGATTGATATTGATGAATTCGCTCATGATGGCTATTCGATGTGGCGGGATGGCCGCGTATGGTCGGCGTCAAACGACTCATCGGAATTCAACAAAAAAACTAGTGGCCAGGTGTTTTGAGACAAATGGTACCACCAAATCAGTCATGATTTTCCATTAAATTCATTTCAAAACTCTCTTTCAACCATTATTTCGTCGGCAGCACACAATTGCCATACCAACACAATTCTCATAGATGCTATTTTCAGAAATGGGCAATGGAATGCACAAATACCCAAATTGCGACGACGCCTACTACAAGAAGCGGCGAAAAACCGATGGTAGATCAAATTTTTTCGGCGAGAAAATTGTCCCGTCGTCTGGTGGCTTTCAGAAATTTGCGGCTCGAATTTCTCAAAGGATTACAGCGAATACTGGAAGACGACCGACAGGAAGAATGATAATTTCGCGATCGAACGCAATGAGTACATGTTTTCGACGAGTCAAGCGTGTAAGTGCACACGGTTACTGTAGGATTACGGTAGATCATAGAAGGAGTCTGAGGAATCGATGGGTTACGGTAGATTGCCTTATTTTTTTATAGTCTATGAGCCCTGGAATTTGGATTTTTCTAGCAACCAACAACTTTCTATTCAATTACGGTAGGTCATCAGAGAGGTCTGACAATTCATACTGTAGTGTTACGGTAGATCATAGAAGGAGGTCTGAGGACACGGTGAGTCACCTTTGTATTGTGTAGTCTTTGAGTAGCCGAATTTGTGTTCTTCAAAGATCAGAAGTTTTCAATGCGATAACGCCAGACAGAGATGCCTGCGACTACAACAGGCTTGTAGGGCTACGGTAGATCATAGTGGGGTCTGAGATCTCGTCGGGTTATGGAATTTGTATTTTCCTAGCAACCAAAAATTTTACTGTTATCGACTAGGAATGTTCACATGAATTACTATAGGATTACGGTAGATCATAGAAGGGGGGTCTGAGGACTTGATGGGTTACGGTAGATAGCCTTATGTTTTATAATCTATGAATAACGGAATTTGCGTTCATCCAAGACCAAACGTTTTCAATCCGATAGCGGCAGGTCGCCCGAGATGTCTGCGAACACAAAAGGCTTGTAGGGTTACGGTAGATCATGGAGGGGGGTCTGATGTGAGAACTCTACAGGCTTACTGTAGGACTTTGGATTGTCTTGGATGTACTAGAATCTTTTCATAGCACAAGCTCAAAAAAAATCGCGACTTCTCCGAGTTCAACTAGGCTACTGTAGAGGCCTCGGAAAAACGTCCAATGGGTTACTGTAGTTAGATAAATTGGCAATCATTATGAGGAGACCAAATTTGGATTACGGTGTCTTCGATAATGTTCTAGAATATTGCGTCATGTCGCGAGATTGACCACCGCGCGACCCCAAAATAAAAAAAAAATTTCAAGCGGAAGTCCAGTGGATTTCCGGGCAAACGCCGTCACACCGCTGCTTTTTCTGGGACAAACATCGAAAATCTCAAAACACTCCAAACTGGGGGCTACAGTAAACTGTGTGTAAAATATAAAAGCTACCGTAATCCGAGAGACTTTTTTTTTCATTCGTCGTTTCAGTCGATCTACCGCTACAATCGCGCCGACAATCGACGTTCGTCTCATCATTCGACGGCTCGAGCAATTTTGCGAAATCCCCTCAAAAATTGTGATAAACAAATTTTTTGTTGTTGTTGTTGTTTCGTATTAATTATATTATAAAATCAATCACATATAATAAGCCACAATTTATTGAAGCGAAAACTCAAAAGTGGGTTTCGGCTCGAAAAAGTTGGACGGCACACGACTGACGGATACGGTAGCCACGTGGCCGAAACGATTTTTGATCTCCCACACGCCACGTTGAAGGGGCCTTGAAAACGTCGATTCGAATTGTGTGACGCGCGAACCACGCCGACTTACCGCTTCGGCACACCGCTCATGATTTCCGCCTTTTGCAAATCGTCGCTAACTATATTCAAGTAGGTCATACCTCTTCGTCGACCGTCTTGCCATTCGCGCAGAATCCGATTGATGCCGACGCTCGACACCGACGACGATCGAATGAGAATCCTTGGGCACGACAATCGATCGAGTTGCTCGTCGCTCACGTCGCTCTCGATCGTCTTCATGTTGAGCTCGCCGACTCCCCGAATTTTCGGCTCGTCGAGAAATTGCGATCCAAGAATCTCGATCGATCGCTGATGGAACGCGAAGAACGAGATTTGAAGTTTGCTCGGCGAGCCGATGCAACGACGCAACATTTCTCGAATCAATTGCTGATCGTAGGAATTGAAGCTCAACGTCTCGATTCGCGTCAAAACTTTCGGATTTCGCCGAAGCGTCGACTCCATGCTAGCGGTGACGTTGGGCTGCAATCTGGGCAATCAATCAAGCCGATCCAACAATTCCATACGACAGTGATTTTGACATTCCCAATGTCAGTGTGATTCTCGAATCGATTCATGAAATCATTGAATGCCGCCGTTTGAAAATCGTTGGTAACTCGGACTTCAGGCTTCGGATCGTCCAACCTAACGACACCCTATGTTTGGATCATCCGGGATCACCTACAGAAAATCCATCGGATCCGATTGCTCATCGACGAACGCCAATTTGAATGTGTCGCCATACTCGTCGGTCCAACCAACATGGGCGCTTTGAATCGTGCCGTTCTGAAAGCACCAATCCACGTATTGATTGAACACAATGCGAGGCTCCGCGTCACGACTACCGTATTCAGCCAAACCGCGTACGTGAGCTCGTCGAGAATGCGTTGCGCGCTCAACAAGCGTGGGAAAATGAGCAGGAAATGGAGCATCGGCGAGAATTCGAAGAAACCGGAAATGAATGCGAAATTCGATCGGCCGGTTTCGACAAACCCAAAAATAGTCGTTTCGACTAGAGTGGTGTGCTATTCTTCAAAATTGGTAAATTAATACTCGACAAACAGAATTATAGCGACAACAACCAAAAAAACGAGTTGAAGGACCATCGAAACTGATCTCTTATTTACGCTTGAGATATCTAGGGACCATTGAGTTTTTGGTAATAATTTCAAGGGATTTTAAACGCGTTTACATTTTTGCCATAATATAAAAAATTTGACCCATCCAGATGACTACTGTAAATTGATTGGATTACGGTAGATAAAAAAATTACAGGATTCTCGTGTCAAGACCTAAATAACACAATAGCGGGCATCATAATATTCGAATTCAAGCAAACAAATTTCAACAAAGACGATGCAAAAAATTGCAATTTTACTCGGAGTCATCGCTACGAGACCCTACCGTAACGCAACAATCCAACTCAGAAAATCCTACTGTAATTCGCCAGAGAAAAAATGTTCGAGAGTGTGTGATTTTGAGAGGCGGAGACATTTCTTGTCGCCGTCGTTTCGCGTTTGTCCACGATTTCTACAGCACGATTTACAGCTAATACAACATGTAGAATACAACGTGAAGCAGCAGAAGCGACGCGAGAAGATACTCTACGGTGAACAGAGAATACTAGGTATACCTATTTTTTCGTTCAAAAAATTTCGCGGAAAAAAAACGTTTTTAAATTGCACCATAACTCGTAAAATTTTAAAGATACTGCAGATTTTTAATGTACACGAGGGAAACGCTATAAAATATTAACAAGCGAAATATGATTTTCAAACTCTTCACTTTTCAGAAGAATTCTATTCAAATAACCTGAGCTATTAGGGATACTGCTAAAAATCGAACATAAAAAAATTTTTCCGGATTTTTTTTGCAGGGTTTTTCTTGTACAAGCCCTGAGAGCACCCACACGGTACCCCTTCATCAAGGACCACAACAGATATGCTTTTCCCGGTCCCATAATCCGGATTTTGTTTTCGCTAGATTTTCAGCAGGGCGGATGGCGTATGGGATCTCCACCCGGAATCACATACCGCCCCCAGACTCAATCAATTCGTTTCGCTACTCAATATTTCAAGGATTTCACGCATGTGCCTTTAAAAACTACACCAATCTTTGCTTAAAATTTCAACAACAAAAAAATTCTCAAGCGGCTGCTAGTACCTAATTGCGCATCTCGAAAAACGAAACCGAGACCACGAGAAAACAAAGATGGGGAATCCCGCTTTTAACGGGGATGCCCACTAATAATATAATAGATATAGCAAATACCAATTCATCGTTTGATCATTTCCGTGACTTCATCTGATTCTCATTTTCTGGGCATATCTCTGAAATCATAAAAGTTCGAATTTAATTCTATAACTGGAAATTTGGTTAAATTTCAAATTAAAAAAAATTAAATGGGGGGTCTAACAATATATTAAAGGCTCACACCAATACGGAAAAAAAACGTTTTGGCATTTCGCCAATTTCAAAAAAAATCAATAAACGCACTGAATCTTAAATTTCGTCGCGAAAATTTAAACCCATACGAAAGTTGAGTTGTCCTATCGTCGATCGTCAAACAATTTCTAAATTCATTAAAAAATAATGTAAATTATCTAAATCGTCAAACTTTTCAGTGAATTTCAAATTTCGGTTTCAAAATCTAAATAAATCCAATCTAAAACCGAGTTGAAGCATTTTTCTTCTTTCACAACAATATTCGGCTTGAACTACTCATTGATTACCCCGAAGATATTGATATCTGAAAATATTACATTTTCAATCTTTCTTTTCGGTTTTTTTCGCCACAAACTGCTTAAGAAGAAGCCGCCACAAGAAATAGAAGTGTAGAAGCACTTCTATTTCGATCAAAATCTGAGCCAATGGAAATTGCAGTCGAATCTTGAAAACCAAATAATTAGTGGCTTCTAAAAAAACATCAAAAAGAAAATCTACCAATACTAGAAGAATTCTGAAAATCACAATAGAAACGACAAAAAAAACTGGCGGATTTCAATTCGACAGCCAGCAGCATCAGGAAACGACGATTATTCCAGGCGGAATCTAAAATAAATAAAATTGGGGGGGGGATGTTTTTTCGAAGGAAACCAAACAATTGGAGCATCACGAAGACTGGAAATTGTAGCAATGATTGCAATTCTGAAAATTCGATTTCAATGAGAACGAAATGCAAGGCAAAACTCGCGATTTTTGTGAGAACGAAGCATCGGCAAGAGACATTTTGAGTTTCGATCTGAAATTTTGAAATTTGAAATTGAAACTAATAATGCAATCAAATCACTGTTCAGTTGCTCAAGAGATGCCATCGATGTCAGCCGAAATTCCTTGTATTCAGTGATCATGAAAAAAAATTCAAAAATTACATATCTATATAAAATATTATCTTCTAATCTTTCTCATAAATTTCAAATTATCAAATTTAATCGTTTATATATTGCGCATTCGTTAATAAAATCTGATTATTTTCAAAAAACCATTTACCAATTCGGTCGTCTCCACAACGAACGTGTCCCAAACGCCACACCACCGTGTGCGCCTAGACTTCCCCAGGCGTTTACCCTCCTGGGTCGGACCCGATGGGTCACCGAAGCGGGGTGTTGGTCCGCGTCTCGTGGCGCGAGAAGCGCGGCACCCGTGCGGGCTCTCTCAAATCCGATTCAACGAATGTTCGCGAGACACGCTCACAGCGGCTCGGAACACGTTTTTGTTATGGAGACAGTTGAATGGCAATTTTCGAAAATTTTTAGCAAAATTTGTTTTAAAAAATTGCGAAAATCAATAAAACCCAAAAAAAAACTTACACAATTGCGATTTATTGATTTGTCAGTGACAAACATCATCGATCACTCCGATTTTGGCCTTTAAAATAATAAATAAAACGCTATTTTTCTGCTATAATTCAGAATAAACCAAGAAAACACGAAATTTTTCAAAAATTAGCCTCAACACGTGGGAATGAATAACGTGGAAGGTTACTGTAGAATGAAATCTGTATGCAACTGAATTGCCGACATAATACAGAACCAGTTTTTTGGGGGTTAGTAAAACAATTCATAATTTTTAAAATTGTTTTTCAAAATAGAGAAAGTTTTTTTTAATGATTAATTCCTTGGTTTGAATTCTGCCTTCATTTGAATTTTTATACTTACCTCATCTTTCTTTCAATCCACATTTTGTTGCAGATTTTCCCGACAAACCAATACCATGCAAATGGAAGAATGAAAATGTGGAAGAATGTAGGTAATAGTGATGTGGAAAATTGAAATATTCACGTGAAATGGTTTTTTTTTGCTGGTGGATAAATAAATAAAATTATAGAATTTCATGGCGTCAGCGGCATTTAACACAGAAATTCAAAACTCTACTAGCTCGAAGCGCGATATATCATTTATATTTTGCCAAACTCGTCCATGGTCCGCGTATTTTCAAATCTTGATATTCTGCTTCTTTTTTCAACTAACCCAATTTTCCAAAAGTGAAATTATTGGGAGAATACCTTCGAAAATCTTGCTTTCTTAGACTTGTGATTAACTTGCAGCGAGTTTTTTCCAATCATCTGCTCACTTTTTTTTTCAAATAATCAACCGCCGTTCAAATATCCCGTTGCTAAGCAATTTCGTTGGAAGTAATGCATTAAATTCAGCATGATGGAAAATTTTGTATGGTTTTTGATTGAAAATAAGCGAGATAAACACTTTTTCATATATTGTATCCCATTTTGCCGCTAGAACTTTACCAACATCTCTTTACGGGTTTGAAGCCCTAGCCTATACATGATGAATTGTGATTTTCTTGTTTCACTTGCCGTGCAATTGTAAGTAAAACAGTCCATGGTACGTGGTCCTTGGGTTATGGTTTAAATTGTCCCCAACGAAAATTCAAGTGGTCCGCAAACGTTTCGAATGAGATTCCTCAAGTTTTGACTTTACGCAGTCCTCACTCATTCACTCGTACCATAAAAACACCAGCACAATTTTTTTAATATTTTATATTTTTTAACGTAATAATAGTAAAAAAAAAACCATCACAAAACTATTTTTTAACCCTTGTAAAAATAGAGGGAAACGATTATTTTCCATTTCCCCTTTTTCCTTCATTGAAATGTTCTCTACTTTTTCTTCATTGCCCTATAAACATCCTTTTATAGGCTCCAACTACAACGATTCGAGAATAATAAACAAAAATAATATTCTCGTGAACATATTATTTGTGTTTCGAAAACGTGTAGATGCAATTCGAAAATCGTTGGACGATTACGTGGATTTTCCGCGAATTTCGATTTAGTCTTGTATTGCATCGCCGTCGGCGACTCATCTACACGATGGCCTAGTTTTTGCGCCAACCAATTTCGCGGCCCTCGCAATTGTTTGGCGTGCTCGCCGGCCGCGGTTTTCGAAACAAATACACCTGCGCGTTATCTCGTTTCGCTTTATCTATGCGTTCTCATTGATTCGATTGTGGCATAGACGGCCATGAAACCCGTGGCAACGCGCGCCTTCTCTCGTGTTTTCGGCAATTTCTTAATATTTCATTTTTGAATGCTTCTCGCTTAACCAAACATCACGCGTTTTCGTTTTCAGACAATGGCATATAACAACGGTGGGTATCGGAATAGACGAATTAACGAGCAGGATGTGCCTGAATCGAAGCATACGGTATTCGTGCGCGGTTTAACTGGCGATATACAAACCGACGACATCAAGTATGTTTCTTTTAAAGGTTTGGCGTGCGCACTCCCAAGCATCGCTATTTTCTATTGGAAATTTTCAATATTTTCCATTTTGTGCAAAATGTCGCTTGTGTGTACTGCAGAAATTAAAAGATTACCGTATCGCGCAATAAAAAATGATTCGTGTTTTGTTTTTCGTGTTTATGCGCTTTATATGTGTAAGTTTCCGACATTAATGGCAAAGAAATTATGAATGGAATGTTCAGAAATTAAAAATCGTCCCCGTGGAATCATTTTATTTTCACCGGCCGGGTTGTTCATTTGATTTACTCTTGTTAATTTCTTCTCTTCGATTCATTAATTAAATCATTCTCAATTTTATTTCTTATGCCGTTTTCTGCGTCGAAAAGAGGTTGGTTTGCTCTCGCAACGACGATTCGTAACACAACCATTTGTTGGCAAGAAAAAAGATAATAATAACACTAACAGGACCTCAATCGCAATTTCAGGCAAAATTTAATCAAATTTTAAGTTGTCATCATTTTAAGAGAATATCTATCGCCAAGAATTGGACGCGTTACATTCGATTTTGTCAAAGTCACTCAAGATCGCTCGAAAATTTTTGTGGCGATTCGCTTCGAGACCCGCGATGAAGCTAGAGAATTTATGGATAAGTATGATGAATTTTTATTTAATATATTTGAAAAAAATTACAATTTTAAGGTATATGGATCGCGAGTTTATGGGATGCCGTTGTGAGCTTACCTGGTTTCGCGATATTCGTAGATACGCCGCATATCAAGCAGCAAAAAGTGAGATTTTTTAAAAGAAATATGAAACGAGTTGTAGATGAAGCGATGAACTTTTTAAAAATCTGAGCAACAGGTATGAAACGAAATGAGGGCGAGCGCCGTCGACGCCGTCGCTCGGATTCCGATGAAACGGGACGCGAGTCATCGCCGCCGAGTCGCGCTCACACCAGAAGTCGCAGTCGTAGTCCAAGTCGTCGACGTAGCAGAAGCACGTCGCGCGGCTCGGAATCGAAGCGTAGCCGAAGCAGAAGTATGTGTTGTGTTCAGTTGATGAGAGCGAATCAAGATTTTGCTCGTTTCAGGTCGTCATGCATCGCCAGCAATGTCCGATTCTGACGATGAAATCGAGCGCAAGAAATCGCGTCGCTCGAATTCCAGCGACGATTACAGCCCGTCGAATCGTCGACGAGGCGCTGACGTCAGCGATATTGCAGCGTCGCCGATATCGGATCGTAGTCGTTCGCCGGCGGTCGGCCGAAAGCCGATGGCGTGTTTGGTGAAGCGCGGCGAGACTCCGCCACTTCCACCGCCGCGCGAGCCGTCGCCAATTCCGGTAGTTGCGCCGCCGCCACGACACCCGTCGCCAACACCCGTCGCTCCACCGCCGAAAGAGCCGTCGCCGAGCGGCTTCATACCGCCACCGTCGGTCCAGGAAGAGGACTCGTTTGCGGCGAAGCCTTCGATGATTCCAAACAAAGAGATCAAGTTCAAATTGCGAGGAGTCGTAAGTTCGATTGTAGCCAATTTTGAGTTGCGTGTGTTTTTTGGAATATAGGATGAACTAATGACACCGACCGCGTGCGCTGTGCAAAATACCAAAATTGTGGTTGGTTTGGAAACCGATGAGCCGCCGAAAACTGTTGTCCGAGAGAATAGTGAGTATTAAAGGGAGCTTATAAATAGATAATTGTCGATTTTAGTGGCTCCGCCACCGCCACCATCATCATGGGGTTTACAAGCGTCAACGCCTTCAGAAACATCCACGTAAATTCTATTATTATGATTTTTTAACACGCTTTGCCAATTATTTTTAAATATTCCAGCTTGACAACTAGCACGTATGCATCATATCCGCTCGTCAGCGCGAAATCCGAGCCCGAATCACCAGCAGCGAATCATTCGCAGTTGAATGGATTTCGTGATAGCGTCAAACGTTACCCGACCACGGACAAGTGAGTGTTGCGTGATTTGCAGCTATGGCAACGAGCCATCGAAGCGATAGAATGAGAAATTTGCGTGACGGGGGCAACTAATTTTTGCTTTTTTGAAATCACTGCGAAAATATCGACATTTTGCATGCTCCTTTAAATATTGCATATTTTGCGCGCCAAGATATTTGAAATTTTGCTGCCTTTCTGATAATAGCTGTTTTAAAGTTTAATTTCAAAATTTTGCTTTTTCCCATTTTAGTACATAAATTATTCCATTCAAGACCCATTGGACTCGATTATTTTGCAGAATGTTCGGACATTTGAAGGAATTCCAGTCGACACTCATCAGTTCGGTGAAATATGAGCCAAAAGAAGGTTAATTCTACTATTCGCAATTTATATTCAATTATAGCCTGAGAAATAGAATAACAAAATCGGCGGATCGAGCGCCGCGAGACTCATCGAAAAAAAGCTGCATGCGCCTTTAATTATCGTACCGAAACAATGAAAACTACTGAAAAGTCACAGATTTTCAATTTTTTTTCATATTCGCGTGTTTAGCAATTTTATATATATACGAGAAACGCAATTAAATTGTATGGCAAATATAATGGAATAATTAATTAAAGGCGCATGGCGCCGAAAATGAGCTCAGTCTTGTGATGAAATTCTAATACTCAAATTTCAGAGAGTTTCGAATCATTGAACGCATTGCGACTCTCATCATTAGCTAATGATGAGGACATGGAAAGCCAAAGGAATGCGGAGCGTGAGCGAAAACTTGCGGCTCTCAATGAGGAGCAACAATTGCGATTCACAATAAAGAAGAAGCAATTCGAATTGGTTTGAACTCTTGAAAATTGCTGTTTTTTTTTATTCGCATGTTTTCAGGCTTACAAAAGCGATTGTCAGACGTACGCCATCGTCACCAAAGCACTTCTGTCGAAAGACGAATCGCTCGCCGGACCGATCAAAGTCGCCCTCCTTGAGAACATCGACGACCTCTATCAGCAGTTCTTGAAGCGAATCGATGACTTTCTCGACACCCTTGCCGTTTAATTGTTGCATTCAATCCCCTCGTTTGGTTCAATCGAACCCTAATCAATTAAGTAAAAACACCAGACAAATATGTTTTAGTATAAAAAGCATCATTTTTTTTGCAACATAAATAGTAATAAAAATAGTTACAATAAAATAATTAAAATAAATAGTTCAGCGGAGAAAAGCAGTAAAGGACAGGGAATAGGGTGGTTCTTATTTCTTTTGGATAGGATTGATTCATTCAACAACTTGGGCTATGGTTATCACATATTGATACGACTTAATTGAAAACGCGAGCGGTAATAAATTAGAGGATGATCGAAAAGAAAGAGTTATAATGCTTCATCACTAACCGGAAAAAAAATAAAAAGAAATTAAAATAATTATTTTTTTTTTGATGATGGGCGAATGCAAGTTTATTCGTTATCTTGGAGCGAGAGATGGGTGATCTTGGTGAAATCGAACTCTTCTGTGGTTCCGCGCGCGAAAATCTCAAGAACATCCTGAAATTCCATTTTAATTGACACTTGAAAAAATTGCAATTTACCTTGCAAGTGGTCTCAAAGTGGGTGGTGGCGTCATACGATCTCGAGATGAAGATTTGCGATTCGGTTCCGAGATCGGTCGGCTCGTACAAATCCGAAATCGAGATGAACTTCTCGGTGATCGGGCCGAGAAGTTGAAGTCCCGGAAGGATTTCGGCTTCCGGGTTGGCCGTCTCAACAGTCGTCGACACCATTGCCAAGAACCAACCCTTCGGTGTCACCATGTTGGTGTTTGAGCAGCACGAAATGTAAATGTCTAAAAATTGAGATCATTCGATTGGCGAGACACGCTCGATTACCATAGTGTCTTCCGACTTGCTTCTGCGGAATGATGATTTGGCACGATTGGGCATCGTTGGTGTTCGGAATCGGATGATTGAGAAGGCAAATGGCGCGAACAACTTGTCCAATCTTCTTGATGCGATCCTTGGCGTAAGACGGATCACAGTAGATTTGTTTTCCGCGCACGACCTCTTCGCCGCACTTGACACCGACAGCCTTGCCATTCTCGAAGACAACCTCGTCGACCGGCTTGTCCAGCATGTAGGTTCCACCGTAAATGGCCGACAAGCGCGCGAAGCCCTGCGGCAGCTCGCCGAGTCCGTACAACGGATACAAGTACGGCGATTTGCCGTAGCGAGCCAACGAGTCCGAATACAAGCGGATCTTCTCAACCGCCTCCGCAAACGGTTTGTTCTTGTACTCATCGTCGCGGTACAACGCCAACGCGTGTCCGGTGAAATCGGCGGTGTTCTCATCGAGACCGAACTTCTCGTACACCTGTTGCATCGTGTTGTTGTGCGGATCAAGTCCTTGCCAAGTTTCCTTGTTGTTCGCATCGAATTGTTGAACCCAGACGAGGAACTTCTTGAAGCGACGCTTCTCAAACATTCCCATCAACGATGTGGCCAATGCTTCCATCTCGTCGGCCGGCACCTTGTAGATTTTTCCGCCTTTGAACACATAAGACGCCTCGATCGACTTGAATTCAAGATATCTGGTGACGCCAGTGTGAATCAATAATTTGACGAGTGGTCTGAAAAAAAGAGGCATTCGCTGAAATCCAATGATTACCAACGATTACCCATTGGCCATGAGGAACTTTGGAATCAAATCCACATTCCAGTCACGTCCGCGTCCAGTCTCGGTTGGCGGTTTAGCGTTCGGCCCATGGAACTTCTCGTAGAGCTGCTCCAACGGCGTCAACGAAGCCGACTCACCACCATAATAATTGTTGCGGTCAATATGCAAGACTTTCTTGCCGGACACCGACAGCATTCCGGAGAGAATGCATTCCTAAACAATTTGTTGCAAAATCATAATTATTGACTTTTTCTGGGGGGTAGGGGAGGGAAATAATAACAACAATGCCAACAAATACTACCTTCAATCCAGTTCCGAGAACAATCGCATCATAAGTCTCATCCATTGTTGAGTCGAGGGTCGCTTTGGTTTTCTCAAAATTGGGTCAGAACCTTAAAATAACGTTAGAAAGCCAAACAAAAAGAAAGTTAAAAGTACAAAGGCAGAAGAAACAACTGCACTCGTTCAAGACAAGAGACAAATTGCGAGAATCGTCTAAACATTTTATTCTATAAAATTCATATAATTATTCTTTAATCGCCATTAGCGCATAATTGCACCGCGTCGACGATGTCCAAGACCACTTGTTGCCGAACGGATCATAGTTTAGGCCTTGCAGCGACTGAACACGACAACCGGCCTCATCGATCACCCGCGACAATTCAGCGGGCGTGATGAACTTCGCCCAATCGTGAACACCTTTCGGAACGACTCCGAGAATATCCTTCAAAATGAAACGATAAAATCCGAACACACAATTTCGAACGCAATTTTTGCTACCTCAGCTATCCATATGGCGGCCAATTTGCTGAAAATCGTGCGATTCATCGTGGTGAAGAATAATGGCGCTCCCGGCCGCGCCAACGCCGCCAACGATTTGACAAATCCGCCAATGTCGGCGACATGCTCAATTATTTCCGATGCGATTACGGCGTCAAATTCTGCAAAAAAAGAACAAATGACAGAATTCGAAATTTTCTTCAGAGGGAGCAATAAAGAAAAAAAAGTCATGGAAAAAAACGCAATCAACAACCAAATCTAGTAGCGCAATTTTTGAATGAACTCGCTCAAACATGTAGGTCAAAAAGGGCGGATAGTTCAAAAAAAAGATTGCACGACTGTAAAACAACAACAACAACAACAACAATTCATCGGGCCAGGGTCCTGAGGCGAAAGCCACGCCAACACTGCGACCAGAAGCGAACGGCGAGGAAAAGAAAAAAATGCGACGACTAGTGTCAAAGAGAAATAGTAGCCAAAATGGCGAGTGAGAGAGAGAGAGGTTCGTTGCGACAGCGACATCGCCAAAAACCAGCGCGGCGCGAGCGAATGAATGAATGAAACAGCGCCTCGCGGGCCACTCGCTGGGTACAATCGATACACGACCACAAATGTGGGTGTGTGTGTGTGTGCGCGCGCTCGTGGAAACAAGCATTTCGAAAAAGCAGAAAATGCAGAAAAGGCGGCGACGAGAAGCGCCCTAGGGCACATTCGTGCGAGGCAAACGGGCAGACATTGCCCGAAATAGTATGGCTCGCGCACAACTAGAGCTGAAATTGAGAAGAACAAAAAAAGGCGGCGGAAGCTCGCTAGACATCACGCGTATGCTCGCCACGTCGAGCATAGTGGAACGAAAGCGAAACCCACAAACATTAATTTCCAAGATCCAAATGAGAATACCGATCGCAATTTTATTGTTGGTGGGCGAAATTATTGATATTACTTCGGAGGGAGGGAGGAGAGAGGGAGTGCGAAACCGAAATTTTTTCGTCTAACAAAAACATTGAATTTGTCATAGTAGAGTATAAAAACGCATAAAAAAGTGAAAACGACATGCGAGATTATTAATAACAAATATTCGCAGATTTCAACATTTTTTTGTTCGATTCACCGATTTCAAAAAAAAATGTGGCGGCGTGTTGTTGTCAATTAATTTTTGTGCAAACAACGCGCCAAAGCGACGACAGCGGAATGGAAAAGAAATAAAGAACTTGGCCCAATTTTGGGGGGGGGGGGAAAGCAGCAGTTGTTCAAATATATGCCCAGGGGTCTACACTGGTTAATCAAAATGTTGTTGGAATCAGGAGCGAGTCAACTAATTGGGAAAAAAAGGCAACTTTAAAGGCACCTAATACAAACGTACTTCCAATATTTTCCCCCTTCTTGCTGAAATCCTCAACGCTCGTCCATTCGAAACAAAGTTGCTCGTTGATTTTTGACATTGCTAATGGCTTCGATTCAAGCGCTTTTTTTGCCGCCTCCACCTGAATCTTCTCATTTTCGATAAAAATTCTAAAACGTTTCGATACCGCTTCAAGAGTAGCATCGATTCCGATAACATTCAAACCACTTCGAGCCAATGGAATCGAAAGGAGACCGCCACCACTGCCCACATCAACTACTCTCGGCGTAGAATTCTGATCATTGTAATTGCACACCAAAATTGTTCAAATCAAATTACCCGTGTTCTAGGAATGTTTCCAACAATCCAAGGTACTCGAACTCTGTTTAGTGAATGTAACGCATTGAATGGTCCCAACTCATCGGCCCATTCACTTGAGAGGCCAGAGAACATTTCCACCTGAAATTATGTTGGTAAGCAAAATTTCACACCAACTTCAACCTCTTTATTATCGATTGAAGCAGAAGACACATTTGTTCGTGCCGCCGCCAAAACAGGCCTGCCAACAGAAAAAAGTCTCTTCGACGAGCCTATCATTCTGCAGGATATGTCAAATTTTCACCAAAAAAAAATAGCTCGCTTTTCTTTCTCATTTCGAAATATTCATTCGTACGGTTTACGCATATCTATCTAGAAAACACGAAGAAACCAACATACGGCTCGGTAAATTTTTCTTAAAAAAACGAAAAGGAGAAAAATATGAGACGAAGAAAATGATGGATCCTATAACGGATGGCCCGTTAGACAATATACAATACGACGCAAACGGTTGCAAAATAGGGAGCGCTTAATCCTTTCCATTGAGAAATTTCGACAAGAAGTCCTTCGGCTTCGCTTCAATATTCTCAGCGAACAAATAGTTGCGCACGTGGTCAGGATTGTAGAACGTGTAGCGAATTGCTTCCATATGCTGATAAAAAGATAATAATGCCAAAAATGTTTTTCGGGTTATTACCTTGTTCGTTTCACCGACGAGACGATCCACAACACGCACGTCGGTCAAGTGGCCATTCTTTGTGAATTGCTTTTTGATCACTGCACGGAAGACACCAAGCGGCATGTCGTGTAGACCGTAATCCCACCAGAATTTCGGTGTCATGCGTTGGCTGTTATTAATTGTGAATTATATTGTGAAAATAATTGCAGTTTCAAATGAAATTCTAGTTACTCTATTTATATTTGTTATCTCACTTCTTAATATAAAAGTGGGACATAACATAAAAACTAGAACGGAAGAAAAAAAATTGAAATTCTATTTTATTTGGTTATCGAGAAAAATTGGTGAGATTTATAATAAACGACATGAGAAATATCAACTAAAAATTTTTAAAATACTCGAAATTGAAAGAATTTCAGAATTAGGCATTAGCATTTTTGAGACTACTTTTCCTTTTAAAGCATATAATTTTATTTCTAAAATCTTACAATTCTTTGTAGACTTGAAGAACAGCCATGCGAGCTTCTTGTGGGTTGCTCGACTTGATCGGAGCGACGGTGCGTACAGCTTGCGCCCCAGAACGTACAACTCTTCCAGCGGTAGATGACATTTTATGAAAGTGTTTCTCCTTTGGTAACCTGTAAAGAATTTACTCAAATTTTGTGAGTTTCAAAAAAAATTTTACGCGTGCTTCAAGATATTCAACTTTTCTTTCAAGAAGATTGATTTTGTCACTGAGTGTCGCTAATTTGGTTCGACACGAAAGCTCTGAAAATGATTTTGTAACATTATAAAATTGTACCAAACAAAATTATTAAAAAAAACAAAACACACCAAAGCTTGAGAGAAAGTTAGCGATGTTCTTGATGTTTTCGGAGATTATCTGTAATTGGACGTGATTAATGGGTTAAAGCAGGACGTTGGCATTTTAATAAAAATTTAAACAAAATATTTGTGATAAGGAAAAATTCAAGAATTTTTCACGCGTCAGCAAATGTTAATTAATATTTTACATTTTTCAAGCAAATTTTGGCGGATAGAACAAAAAAGGGATTTGTGTTTTCAATTAATCGGCGAAACACTAACCTGCTTGTGTTTCGCCCATTGGGTTTACCAAGATTAACTAAACGACGCACACACACACAAAATGAGGAGAATTTTCTATTTATCCAATTCCCACCTGCTCAAACTCGCGATTGTCCCAGTCGTCACGAAGTTGTCGTTGAACGGCTTCCGAAGCGTTCATCCAATGACAAAAAAGCCTTCTAATCGGAGCTTTTTTTGTCGCGCGATAAAAAATTGCGGCCGAATTCTATCGCCGCGACGCAATTCCGTCGCCAATCGTTGCGAGACCTGCCTCAATAAATGTGTGCGCCTTTAACCGCATCATTTTTCCAATAGCGCTCATTCATCAAATGTTTCGCAATTTTTATCGTTTCTCTTGTATTCATCAATATTCGATTTTATCAGTTTCAAGTATTTAATTTATGAGTATTATGCATAAGATTTCATCGTAAAATTGTCATAAATTCTTAGTGAAATATAGAAAAAAAACATATTGCAGAAATATCGATTAATTTTAATCGGTTAAGGTGGGCTTTTTCGCTTCTACTGAAATGTCGGCAATTTTTGAAGATGTGATAACTGAAAAAAAGCACAGAAAACATTAGTGTTTTCTGCGAATCCGCGAAACTTCATTTTTCCAAAACTCAAAAAATTATCGTGCATCGCCTGATGAGTTTTGTCGAGTTGGTAGATTTTCCTGTTCCACAAAATCATCATATTTTATTTGCTAATAATTTTTCAAAAATTGAATTTCACCATCCTGAACAGCGTCCTTATCTGTTGGAGTCTTGGAAAGATTATAAAACAAACATCAAACGTGTGGTTTATTATCAGCGCTCACTGTTTTTCATTGAATGTTTTGTATAACTCACATTTTTTTGCAAATTCCAGAAGCGAAAATGTTGGCGATGGTAAATAAAGTGCTCGACTGGATCCGCAGTCTCTTCTGGAAAGAAGAAATGGAATTAACATTGGTCGGACTCCAAAACTCCGGAAAGACCACATTCGTCAATGTGATCGCGGTGAGAATTTAATTTCACATTAATGAATTTTCTTTTAATTCATTTTCCTAAATTTCAGAGCGGCCAATTCACTGAAGACATGATTCCAACAGTTGGATTCAATATGCGAAAAATTACCAAAGGAAATGTCACAATCAAGGTGAAAATAAAATGAAAATATTAGTTTTGGGGAGAAAAAATTCAAGATCAATGTAGTTTCATAGAAAGTAAATTTCAGCTCTGGGATATCGGAGGCCAGCCGCGTTTCCGTTCGATGTGGGAGCGCTACTGTCGCGGTGTGAACGCCATTGTCTTCATGGTGGATGCTGCTGACGAAGAGAAGCTTGAAGCTTCTCGCAATGAGTTGATGCAGCTTCTTGACAAGCCGCAACTCGACGCAATTCCAGTTTTGGTGCTCGGAAACAAGCGCGATTTGCCAGGAGCTCTTGACGAGCGTCAACTAATCGAGAGAATGTAAGAATTGTAACTAAAAGCTTATAACTAAAACTTGAAATTCTTCAGGAATTTGTCGTCTATTCAAAACCGCGAGATTTGCTGCTATTCGATTTCATGCAAAGAAAAGGACAACATTGGTAAGAATTTTCGAAATTTTGATTTTAAATAAAAATTCAGATATTACTCTTCAATGGCTCATCGACCATTCAAGAGCTCAGCGCTAAATAGGCCGAAATTCCTGTTTGATTCGAAATGTAAAAACTTAACTTATTCTTAAAAGCAAAATATATAGATCGTCCACACTCGATTTTCCATCAATCCTATTATTTCTCGTAGAAATTGTTCGCGCATACAACCATTTATTTTTCACTTTTTCAATTTCAAAAATCCCCCCGCGTTTTCACTCACAACTATTTCTCGCAACACATTTTCTGCGATTTAATTCATCCCAAATAGTCGTTAGAAGCTTTCACTTACGAATTTTCTTTTTGTTCGTCTTGATTTCTATTCAAACGTCTCATGATTTTTGAACTGGTGGATGTATTTTTCATCAAATCTAAACAAACCAATCTATATAGCCTAATTATCGTTATAATGTATATCTTAAAGTGTTTTTTCTCCCCTTTTTACCTGCTTAGATGGAAATGAATGGATTTATACAAACAGCTCGAAATTCAAGTGATGATTGTCACGCGGTGTTTACGGAAGCAGCGAGTTGGCTCGGCGGTTTGCTGGGGACCCCATTGGCGATTGAGCTCGCAGAAATAGACGTCCCGTTCCCTGTCGGTTTGGAGAACATCGAATTTTTTCTTTTGATAATGAAGCACGATGCACCAAATGATTGGAGTGCAGAAGACGTAAAATGGAATTATCTAAACGGCGGAATAGAAAACCAAAAAATGAACGTTGAAAGCGCACATTTGAAATCAGTGATCGAAATTGCGGATTTTGGAGCTGTTCGAATTGATCGAAAATTAACATCCAACTTATTGAGAAGTACAAATAGCAGGCGGTATGGAGAATAATATTAGGAAGCATCAGGTTGAAGCATCGGCGAAGCTCTTTGCGTTCAACTTTTCGATTCACGTCATATTGAAATCTGAAAAAATGGTGTTTTTAAGAATCTAAATTTTCTGTTGCTGTGAAGAAAAAAAACGAATCGCCGCAAGACCCAATTCATTTTCCGTCATTTTCAATTAACTATGATTATTTGAAAATTGCGTTTCTTCAAAATGCCGAATAAAAAAATTAGACACAAAAAACGATTGAAATTATTGGCTTTAAGGAAAGTAGAAGAGCTTTATGTGGATAATCAAAGATTCGCACATTTTAAAAACATTTTCCATATGAATTTTAAAAAAAGTTGGCGCAGGTGGCAATTAGTAGTGAAATGTTTTGAATTGCGGGCCAATTTTTGAAATTTTCAAAAACTATCAATTTTCATCAAAAATGTTATGTAGAAGCCTCAATCAAATACGTTTTTTGGCGAGAATAATTAAATTAAACAAATTCTTGACGAATAACAAATTGTGTGCAACTTTGCGTGTGTGTGTATGCACAAACTTTCTGCCCGCTTTTTTAAAATTCGTATTTCTTCAACATTTTTGTGTCGAAACCAAATCTATATAGAAATGTCTAATTAATGCCATCATTAAGTTCTTTTTTCTGCCGCTGATATTATTTTCAAACCTTTTGTTTGCCAGAACACATTCGATATATAATTTCAGACAAATCATCGAGATTAATGAGAGCACATCGAGAGAAATGAACCACTGAATCACATTTTGTTTGAGAAATACAAATTTCAATCGGAAAACGAACTTACCATGAATATCGTTTTCAAGTGGAGTTTTCCCTTATTTTCGAACGAGGCGCAATTTGCAAGAAAATTGGTCGATTTCAAATCGATGGCAAGTGAAGGGAACACCGCGCAGAAGCTCAGAATATACTTGAAATGACTTTTTGAGTATTGGAAATGATTGAAATAGCAACAAACCGTTAAAATTCCAAGCGATCTTGCCGTCCATATGCTATTGTATAGCTTCTTAGCGGCAATTCCAAGAAGAACTTCAAGCGAAACTGCGATATAAAACATTTGAAATACGTTAGTTGCCCAAGATTGAACGATTCGAAACCAAATACACACACGATCCGGCACGAGAAGGTCGCATTCTTTGAGGAATAGGCGGGAGATAACATGATACGTCTAAATGGGGTGAGGTTGAAAGGCTGAAAGACTTTCAGACGCCAAGGTACCTGGATTATAGAGAACGACAAGCAGTATAGGATGGCTGTGGTCTTGTGGAAGTTTAAAAGACACTGAAATCGAAAAAAAAGTACCGCAAAAAGAGAATTCTTGATGAAACACCAAATGTGTGCAATTTTGCGTGCGCGTGTATGCACGCATTGCTCTTCTCAAAATTTAAATAATTCATTGATTTTCAATATTTTTTTTCGCTCGCGCAACCAACGCGCAATTCTATTTCATTTTATAACTTGAACCTTTAAATTCGCGTTGAGATACACACGACCATATCGACGCGACATGAGCCATAGCAGCAATGGGCAGGCAATTGTTTGAAGAATTTGTGCAATTTGAACGATGAGATAAATTGGCTCCGACGACAAATGCACTTGGTCCAACGACGATTCACTACACCAATTCATTGAAGAAAAAAAAACGAAGTCTGAAACATCAATGATTAATATTTAGAATGAAGTGCGTGAGGCATTTTTGAATCCGCAACCCATAATTATTAGAGCTAACTTGAGGCGGAAGAACCCGAAATGCGTCATAAAATTCAGCTTTATATGATTTTTTAATTAGAAGATAATTGGATGAGAAATTAATTTTGTTCGAGAGATCGCTTGAAAAATAATAATTATCATTGAACGAATATTCACATTTTTATTATTCACTCATTCTATTTTTCTGGAAATTTTCTAAGATATATGTAGCTTGAACTTTCAAAAACAAACACGAAAAATTAAAAAAAAAAGAGAGAAGCGGGAAATTTAAGGGAATATGTGCATACACACGCACGCAAAATTGCACACAGTCGGTTATTTTCAATGAGTTTCTTTCGACTTGAAAAATTAAAGAAGAAAAATTGAATTTAGTGATTTTTATTGACGAATTTAGTAGAAAATTACGTAAAGCATTTTCGATAAAAAAATTTTTTAAAGATTTTTTTATTTTTGCGTTGACTCATCATAGATATTTTGCAAAAATCTAATATCACGACCTAATTAATTTAACAGAAATTACATTGCATATTTTCCGTTCCTGGTTTGATCGCAATTATCATATTGGGCTCGTTTTGACCTGCCAAATTGTCAAAACTCCAGAGACGAAGAGTGGTGAACTCCTGCGTAAATATCCCCCAATCAACGCGTATGTTGCGAGACCCAGCTCAACATTAGAACGCGCCTTTAAGGATGTCCATCGTGCCTGATGCTAGTTGACCGCCGCCGAAACAGACACCGCAAAATTTTTTTCATTCGTTTTCCAATTCGCAATAGGATATATTTCCTCAGAGTTGGCGAGAAGACACATAATAAATATGGAATGATTCCAGAATAAATATCACTGAAATTCCAAATATTATATGAAGTTTGTTGCAAAAGAAATGCACCAATTTAAGATTGTTGTCTTTAGAATGTTTTTTTTTGGGCCCATTACCATCAACCCCCAATTTTCAACCCCTACCCCTGATTTTCCACCCCCAAAATTTAACCCCCATTTTTATTTTTCAACCACCCCCCTAATTTCCACCCCCAGATTTAAGCCCCCATTTTAATTTTTTTTATTACCATTAAAATTAAAATTGGATTAAAATTAATTATAGTTTTATTTTAAGTGTATATATTTGTAAACTGGTGATTATTTATGACTGAAATTAATAAATGCCTAATATTTTCCCAATTCTTAGGATTGTTTTATTTTTCGTATATTCAACATTACTCCATGATTTATGTGTCTTTCAGGCTTCGTCTGACGCTAATCCCGCGCCATCGATATCCATTCTTCGATTCGCTGGTTTTTTGTAATATTTGGTAAATTTTTCCCATTTTTTTGTTCCCTTTCCATTCTAATTTAATTTTGTTTTCCTAAAATAAATTTATATTCCTCAAATGTGTTAGATTGCCACTATTGTTTTTAGGTATTTGATTTGCGCAAAGCTTGCAAAGAAGATTGATACAGAATTGCAAAATTGGATACTTGAAATGTTGGAAATTGTGGTAATAGATTCACGCTTACGAAGCCTATCTGAACCTGCTTAGCATCATTTTCTGAAACAATGGGCAATTAGAATCATTTTCTGGAATTTTAAAAACCTTCGAAATCGGACCCCTTAAGAACCCCTCCAAATAACACTGACAATTTCTAGGAAAATTTACGGTATTGGCCAAAAGAACATAATTAAGTACTCAAGTCAAAAATTTGAGTCAATTAACATTGACCGGTAATAAAAAAATTAAAATGGGGGCTAAATTTTGGGGGTGGAAAATCAGGGGGTGGTTGAAAAATAAAAATGGGGGCTAAATTTTGGGGGTGGAAAATCAGGGGGTGGTTGAAAAATAAAAATGGGGGCTAAATTTTGGGGGTGGAAAATCAGGGGGTGGTTGAAAAATAAAAATGGGGGCTAAATTTTGGGGGTGGAAAATCAGGGGGTGGTTGAAAAATAAAAATGGGGGCTAAATTTTGGGGGTGGAAAATCAGGGGGTGGTTGAATAATAAAAATGGGGCTTAAATTTTGGGGGTGGAAAATCAGGGGTAGGGGTTGAAAATTGGGGGTTGATGGCAATGGGCCTTTTTTTGGAAATGACGGCGATTGATTTTTGAAACAAACACTTAGTACGACACTCCGATTACACACCACCCTCAATTTAGCGTAAATCGTGTTTTCAAGATTGTTGTGTTTAGGAAAAACGCTTCAAAAATCTTTTCCAATGGAATAAATACATTTTTAAAGGTTTAATTGGACGATTCTACAGCAAAATATGCGATTCCAGCAAAAAGGAAAAAAATTGACAGATGAGGGGAACGCGCCGTGGTAGGCACGAGGATCCCCGAAAAATCGCCGCTGTTTAACACTTCCAGTACGACACTCCGATTACACGCCACCCTCAATTTAGCGTAAATCGTGGAGCCACAAAGAAAACCAATTTTCCGCTTCTCATCGGCATTCAAAACGCATTTTTTTCGATTCCTTTTTGCTAAAGAATCTTCCCACTAATAAAAAAATGAATTTCTTTTGCAACAACCCAATCAAATAAAAATTTCGAAAATTTATTCAAACCTCAACAAATTATGAATTAAATAATATTGATCGGTAGATAGCGAATAAAACGGCGATAATTTGTACATAGTAATTAGCACGATAATTAGTTGGACCCCCACTGAGCCTGAATATTGAGCTTCCAAACGCAAAATGTTTCTTACCAATTATGGAACACATAACCAATAAATTGGTATCGCTTTTTGATGTTGTATTTCTTGCGAATAATTGCGCCGAAAAAATTGGAAATTGATTTGGGGACACTTTTTGAAAGTGCACACCTGCTTTTTCTTTCTTGCTCTCAAACTCTTGAATAAATACAAATAAATGACGAATAGGAATAGGCAGTTCAGGGTGATGACGGCAGCGCCGATCGTATAAAATAATTTCGTCAGTGGTTTTCTGGAATAAAATGTGCTTTCTAAAAATAGCGGCTACCAGAATTTTTCGCCGCGAGACCTTCCAACCGCAACGGGTCAAAAAGTAACCAAAATGAGCACCCTCGGTGTTTGCTTGACCATTCGACGCGAAAATTCGAATTTCGATCAAAACTTGACAAGGCAATGGTCATTCTAAACATCTGCGGACAATTTTCGGGGTATTCGCCGCAATCGCCCGATTGCGTGGAATTAGCGGGTGGCGGCAATTTAAAAACACGATGAGCTCACACGGTGAACTTTGGCACAATTCCGTTCAGCGAGTTTCGCGTGAGGCGGACCGGATTGAAAAACGTCAAAATGCCGAGAAGGCTTCCTGGCACATATTGAATGGCTATTGGAATCCATATACGCCGATACCAGAACATCTGAACCAGCAAAAATCGCATTTATAGTCTTGCTACCAGAATCGATCGCTGCGATAATCAATCTCAGAAAAAATCCCGCGTTGCGCCTTAAAATACCAAAAATTATTTGTGGTTGGCCTTGAAAACCACTAATTTCGGGTTGTTTTTTTGGTGTCCAACATTGAATTTTCGAAAAAACTAAAAAAAAAACGCGCATAGCGCAGAAAATCTTTTGGGTCTTGCAGCAACCGAACATTGATGCTCACATTTGGATATCGTCTTGGAAGTACAATATCTGAAAATCGATTGGCAGCGAGATCTGAGACGCACATCGCCTGGCATGCCACTGGAAAAACAATCGGACGAATGAATATTGAATTTAAGAGAAGAATAACCTGAAACCCATGCGAGATACATATAAGTATGACCATAAATTCGGCCAGCGTGAACGTAGAACAGCACGAAATAACCCCATTTGGGGAACATTGCTCCAAAATAATTGTTCATCATTGTTACTGAAATTTAATCAGCATTTTGTGCTCGGATTTTCGCGAAAACTCCAACCCAAATCAATAATTGCTGTGCTGATGCACAATTTGAAAAACGGCGTATTCAATCCGGCGTGTCGTCGTTTTTGAGCGTCGACGAGAAACACGACGAGAATTGTGTAAAATGGCACCGTAATACACCAAAACATCAATTGGACGCCTTCGACGACGAATATCACATTCGGATTCAATGGATCTTCCGATTCGCGAACCATCGGAAGCGCCCAATACTCATCCATTAGAATTCTGGAGAATGCCGAGAGCTGAAACGAGAAATGACGCAAATATTGCGGTGGCTAATTTAATAATTCCAGCTGAAATTATACACGGAGACCATTTATTCAATGAAAATGACTTTTAATCGAATTATGGAAGCTTTTTCGCAAGTCGGATAGTCATTTGAAAAAATCAAAAACGAAATAGTGTGCATATTGGAGAGGGTGCACTGATGATGAGAGAGTGCGTGATAAGAGGAGACGCAGGAAGCGTGTAGAAAAATTACGAATTTGAAAGGGCCAAACTTTCACAACAAGAGAAACTTTTAATGAAATTTTCTTCGACCCAAAATTAGATTATTATTATTGAGAATATAAATAATAGCAGGTTTGCCGGCAAATGTCATTTCAAGGTGTGGAGGGGTGGCAGCGATAAAAGTTCAAAAATGAAAACCAATATATCCTTCGAACCGTATTGGCATTAATTAAAAGATTTATATGTATACCAGGGCGGCACAATGGTTGAATTTTCTGAAAATCGAAGGCAGAAAAGGGAAATTTTTCGAAATTCGAAAGAGATTTTCCCGGGACGGGCAGGGATTTTCTTGGAAAAATCTAATTTCACAGTATAAAAATTCGAAGAATCTCGGTCCGGCCGAAAAAAGTGTGCATTCACACGTACGCAAAATTGCGAACATTTGATTAATTTTTTTCTATTTGTTTGTGTGTGCTCTCGAGAAAAAATTCTCGAGAAAAATCGAGAAAATTAACCGGTACCGAGAGAATTTCTCTCGACAATGTATTCGAGACTCCCGAGACTTTCCAAAAAGTACCGAGACTTGCAAGAATTTCTCGAGACTTTCTCGGGAGTCTCGAGACTAGCGAGAATTTCTCGAGACTTTCTCGGGAGTCTCGAGACATTCTCGAGAAAAATCTTCCGAGACTCCCGAGACATTCTCGGGAGTCTCGAGGCCTTCACGGAAATTTTTTAAGTGAACAAAAAAATTATTTTTTCTCCTTTAAGTTCGTTTCAATACTAACAAATGCTAACAAGGGAAGTCTTTTTGCTGTCCATCTTAAAAGTTGTCAATTTTTGCATACAGATTCTTTAGAAAATTTCCAATCGAATGAACTAAGTTCCTCCCTACCTGCGAAAACTTCTAGTACGCAAAATTCACGTGGGTGGGGCTAAAACTTTGATGGTCCATAACTCGATAACTAGAAGTTTTCGCAGGTAGGGACCTAGTTCATTCGATTGGAAATTTTCTAAAAAAAATCTGTATGCAAAAAATTGCCAACTTTTAAAACGGACAGCAAAAAGACCTCCCTTGTAAGTTAAAAGTGATTGATATGCCACCCAAAATTGTAAGTTAAAAGTGATTGATATGCCACCTTAATCGCGGTCGGCTAAACACGCCAACTTGAAATTTTGGTCTTGGTGAAACATATGGCACTAAAACCTTATGGTACGAAAACCTTAGACATAACTTTAATCGCAAACAATCGTCTGCAAAAAAAACGATTTATTTATGTATTAATCCCCTTTTTATACGGGTGAACATTTTCAAAATATGTTGACTATGCTAGTTTTCAAAATCCTACTAGTTATCAATTTAACTACTGAATTTCATCAATAAAAAAATCCCGAGAAAGTCTCGAGACTCCCGAGAAATTCTCGGGAATCTCGGAAAAATTCCCGAGAAAGTCTCGAGACTCTCGGTTCCCGTCCGCGCGACTACCCGTATAGTACCGAGACTAATAATTTCGAAAATTTCTCGGTGCTTCCGGGAGTCTCGGGAAATTCTCTCCCGAGAGCACACACTGGTCTGAATGTCACGAAAAATCTTGGATGAACACAAATTGCAGTTGACTTTGTTTGCTCATTCAAGAAAAACATCCATTTATTGAAACATTTTACTGATGGAGCAGGATCATGTAGCACTAAAAAGAGATCATAAGTTTTCAATATGAATTCGAGTTGAATCTTACACTCAGGAATAAAAACTGCGATCTTTTCGAAGATCTGAGTAACCATCAGTTACTAGAATCAAATTCTGAAATAATAAACTTTTAGTAATTGCAAAAAACCGTACATACATTAGCTGTTTTTAAACACACGGTGACCTTTTTAATGTAGAGTTCGTTGTTATCCTCCACTAGGTCCTTGAGTTTTGCTGGTGTTGGGAGAATGAATCCGAGTCTATCAAATAATAGCATCAGTTCACGATTCTTTGCCACACGAAATGGCAGTTGTCAAGTGCAAATTGCGCTGAATTAATTTAATTGTAAAATAATGATATAAAATAAGAAACCGTGCAAATAACATTTCGTTGCTTTCGCCATCGAGACTACTCGAATCTTCTTATCTTCGGCGTTTCAATTCGACTTCATTCTGAAAACTTGGTTTAAGATAATACTACATTAATTCATACATGAAAACTTGTCGATCCTCTGTATGATATTGGCTTCTTGCACAGTCGACAGTTGACAACATCTGCTTTAGAATTGATCGGCTTCACAAAAAACTCCCATACTAACGATCCACTCATTTCCAACAACCTAGTTTAAAAATATCGTACAATGAGGAACAGTTAATATTTGAAGATTTGTAATAAAACGATTAATACGAAAACATAGCGAATCAAGGATAAACTATTAACAGAGGTGATGATGGCGGAAAAGGCGAAAATAAAAATAATTGACGCAATGAGGGACTTGTATTTGAAAAAACGAATAATCTCGACCACGGCCTTAAAATTGCCGGTCTGTGCTACGCACATTTCGTTGTGACCCTCTTCATACTCTCTCCTCACTCTACATTACAAAACTTTAACTAAAGTCCATTCCAGACACTAGCATAAAAAAGCGCGAAATTCCCGAGACTTTTCCCGAGACATTCCCGAAGACTCCCGAAGACTCCCGAGAAAGTCTCGAGAAAAAAAATCCGAAGACTCCCGAAAACTCCCGGGAGTCTTCGGGAGTCTTCGGGTTTTTCACGAGACTTCCCCGGGTATTCGGCATAGAATCCTTAAAATTTCCCGGGAGTCTTCGGTATTTTCTCGGGAATTTTCTACATTTCCCGGGAATAAACTGCTCGGGAAAATTCCGCATCTCATAATTCCCGGGAGCACACACTGCTCAGGATGATACGGGCTCATCGGTGTTCCTGGACGTGAATGAATTGTGAATTGTGCTAGAATAAATATTTTAAGTAAAAATCCTTTTTGTATAGAAACATACAAACTAAAGTTGTTTATGGAAGATAATAAATTCAATCGTAAGTCATACAAACCTTCAATATCAGCTGGAGTTGATGGTCTCGAAGGACCTTGATCCGATCTAAGAGACAGTTACCGTAATTCTCGCAGCGATTTACGGAGTTTTTTTTTTTATTTTCTTTCAATTTTTTTTTGCTCAATTTTCTTATTTTCTTTAGAAATCTTATATTTAAAAACTGTAGAAACCGAGTTTAATTATTTAATTTTCAGAATATGCACTTTTCCACTTGTCCAGTTGAGTTGGGAATTATTTTGAAGGTTTTGACGCTCTAAAAATTATTTTCAAAATGAAGAATACAAAAACAAGATAATAGAAACGCATACAAAAAGCAAAACACGATTAAATAATTTTATTAATGACAAAAGTGTTTTTTTTTTAATCTCTGCTGTTTTTACCAAAATAATATCGTTTAAAAGTGCTTATTCTGCTAAATAAATTATTAAACTCGGTTTATGCAAAATTTAAATAACAAAGTTTCAAAGGAAAATACGGAAGTTGAGCGAAAAATAAAAAATGAATATGCGAAATTAAATAAAAAGTCCCCGTAAATCGTTGCGAGGATTACGGTAACTATCTCTTAGCATTGCGTACAAAACGCAGGATCCTACGACACCTGGATACATTTGTTATTTTTCAACAATAACTTACTCGCATGTTATCTTGAGCCAATTTTCTTCATAAAACAACGAAACAATTGCACTATCAGGCAAAAGGAAGGCGGATTTGACGGAGCTCTTGATGATAAAGTTGTTCTGCAACTTTACGACAACATCCTTGTCGAACATCTTGATTCGAATCATTTGCGAGACGAAGATATCTAAAAACAAAGAATTAATTGTTTACACACACTCTTTAAGATAGGAAAAGATAAAAAGAAAGGAAAAGCGCCCATTTGCGGAAAAACTAACACTGTTAGATTGCACCGCAACTTATTGTGGAAAAATGACGAATGTGAAAAACTGCAGCGAAATCCTATGTATTGTGTGCGTACACCGAGTCGCACAATTCAATAAGAGCTACAGTAATCTAAACTAAAATTTATTTATTTATTTAATTTTTTTCGTTCTTTTGTGTTTTCTTGGCGAATTAATGGTTTTATGTATATTTTTTTGTTAAAAAGTGTTATAGTAAATTTTTTTGTATATTATTCAAAGATAATTGTTATATAAAAAGAAACTATCAATTTTTCGAAAAAATCATTTAAAATATCATTTTCGACAATTTTTGCATCGAGCTGGAAGGCAGAGACGCAGAGGAAAGCGAGAGACAGCCATCGCATTTCTTCAGTTTTTTGTGAATAGAAATATTCTAAATTGGCATTTTAAACCTTTTAAATTCCTACGGTCCATATTTATTTCTAAATATTAATTTATATATATTTTATAATTTATCAAAATTGCTTTTTATTTGCCTTATTTCAGAATGCTTCGGTTGCTTTATGGATATCAGTTGGCAACCACTGTCAGCAATCTAAGAATGGTAAGATATTTTGATAGTAAAAAAAGGTTTCTAATAAACAAAGTAACGAAATGTTTTTTCTGAAAATCACGTAATTCACATAAATAACTCAATTTGATTTTAGATCCACGGCAAGGCGCTCATTTCCACAGTCGACATGTTGAAAGAAAGAGCCAACGGATACTTGGCTGATAACGATACTGCTCAAGCCTCTGAGGAATCATTCCAAGTATATATTTTTCAATTTATTCTTAATGTTAATTCAGTACATTGAAAGTTATAGCACTTTTTGCTTAGACTTCTAATCTTTATTAAATTATTTCCAGGCCACCAAACTTGCTCTGATGAATTACGTCAAAAGGCTTGAGGAAACGGCTGACGTCGAAATTGTGCCAAAACACCTGGAAAATCCATGAAGCTACAAGATCTTCAACAAGCTTTGCCGTTTCATCGTGAAGAAAGCCGATCAGGCTAAAGATATTGTGGCTGGATGGGGGTCAGCTTATAAGTAAGATATAATATAATTACTGATTTGGAGTTTTTTACTTGTTTTTAGATTTCGTGTCAAAGGATGGACACAAAATGACTTGTCTGTGGAGGATGTAAAGTTTTCACTGCCGTTCGTTATTCGGTAAGGCAAAGAGTTGTTTATTTGGATTTTTTGGATTTTTTTTAGATTCATTGATATTGTCGATGGAGATCAGAACGTCAATCGTGAAATGGCGACCTATGTCAAAGAAAATTTGTACACCATTAACATTGATGAAATCGCAGCAGAAATATATGAGGTTATTATTAAAACAAAATATATTAGTTTTTTAATTTATATATTTATAGGAGTCAAACGATGGAAAGATCACTCAGCTCCTGCAAAAAACTTGAAGATGAGAAAAGATTTGATAAATTTTATATGGAGAAGATCTTGCCGATGTTCTGGTCAGACATAAGGATGAATTCAAAAAATTTCTTAGTATTAAGGTTAATTTTTGAATAAATATTGATAACTATTGTATTGATAATATAAATATTGATCGAAATCATCTATCTAATCGAGTCCAAATTTACAATTCCAACTTCTTTTGATATTATCTTGTCCGGTAAGGTATCTCGCATAAAAATGACTCGAAAATTTCGAATTTTTAGTTGTTTTAAATGGTTTAAGAGATCGATGTTGGTTAGTGCAGGCAGATCTTTCTCTAGCTTCACCATTTATTGAGCGAGTTTTCTAAAGACACAATCCCACAACAATAGATATTGCGAGAAAACTTTTCGTTTAAAAATTTTTTTCATAGATATTTTGCAAAAATCTAATATCACGACCTAATTTAGCAAAAATTACATTGCATATTTTCCGTTCCTGGTTTGATCGCAATTATCATATTGGGCTCGTTTTGACCTGCCAAATTGTCAAAACTCCAGAGACGAAGAGTGGTGAACTCCTGCGTAAATATCCCCCAATCAACGCGTATGTTGCGAGACCCAGCTCAACATTAGAACGCGCCTTTAAGGATGTCCATCGTGCCAGATGCTAGTAGACCGCCACCGAAACAGCCACCACAAAGGTTGTCTTCGTTCGTTTTCCAATTCGCAATAGGATATATTTTCTCAGAGTTGGCGAGAAGACACATAACAAATATGGATTGATTCCAGAATAAATATCACTGAAATTCCAAATATTATTTGAAGTTTGTTGCAAAAGAAATGCACTTTTTTCGTCAAAACCGGTAATTATCATTTTTCAAAAATTTAAGATTGTTGTCTTTTGAACTTTTTGTTTTGGAAATGACGGCGATTGGTTTTTGGAACAAACCAAAAAAACTGGCGTTGTTCGTCACGAAAACTATTAACACTTCCAGTACGACACTCCGATTACACACCGCCCTCAATTTAGCGTAAATCACAGGCAGTCACTAACTTAATTCAAAACCATCAGTCAGTGGAGTTTTTTCCGGAATCCCTTTTTTTTTCGATTTCTTTTTGCTAAAGAATCTTCCCACTAACAAAAAAAATGAATTTCTTTTGCGACAACGGAATAAAATAAAATTTTCGAAAATTTTTTCAAACCTCAACAAATTATGAATTAAATAATATTGATCGGTAGATAGCGTATAAAGTGGCGACAAACTGTATATGGTAATTAATAAGATAATTAGTTGGACCCCCACTGAGCCTGAATATTGAGCTTCCAAACGCAAATTGTTTCTTACCAATTATGGAACACATAACCAATAAATTGGTATCACCTTTCGACGTTGTATTTCTTGCAAATAATTGCGCCGAAAAAATCTGAAATTGCTTTGGGGACACTTTTTGAAAGTGCACACCTGCTTTTTCTTTCTTGCTCTCAAACTCTTGAATAAATACAAATAAATGACGAATAGGAATAGGCAGTTTAGGGTGATGACGGCAGCGCCGATCGCATAAAATAAATTAGTCAGTGATAATCTGGAAAAAAAGTTTCCAAAAAATAGCTGCAACGAGAATTGATGATCTCTCACACGGTGAATTTGGGCACAATTCCGTTCAGCGAGTTTCGCGTGAGGCGGACCGGATTGAAGAACGTCAAAATGCCGAGAAGGCTTCCTGGCACATATTGAATGGCTATTGGAATCCATATACGCCGATACCAGAACATCTGAACCAGCAAAAATCGCATTTATAGTCTTGCTACCAGAATCGATCGCTGCGAGACTCAGCCCCAGAAAGAACAACTGTCTGTGCCTTTAAATACCGAAAAATAGGATTGATTTTTTGGTGTCCAGTGTTCAATTTTTTGAAGAAACTCAAAAAGACGCATAGCGCAGAAAATTTTTTGGGTCTTGCAGCGACCGATCATTAATGCTTACATTTGGATACTGCCTTGGAAATACAATAGCTGAAAATCGATTGGCAGCGAGAACTGAGACGCACATCGCCTGGCATCCCACTGGAAAATTAATCGGAAGAATGAATAAATATAAGAGAAGAATAACCTGAAACCCATGCGAGATACATATAAGTATGACCATAAATTCGGCCGGCGCGAACGTAAAACAGCACGAAATAACCCCATTTGGGGAACATTGCTCCAAAATAATTGTTCATCATTGTTACTGAAATTTGATCAACATTTTGTGCTCGGATTTTCGCGAAAACTCCAACCCAAATCAATAATTGCTGTGCTGATGCACAATTTGAAAAACGGCGTATTCAATCCGGCGTGTCGTCGTTTTTGAGCGTCGACGAGAAACACGACGAGAATTGTGTAAAATGGCACCGTAATACACCAAAACATCAATTGGACGCCTTCGACGACGAATATCACATTCGGATTCAATGGATCTTCCGATTCGTGAAGCATTGGAAGCGCCCAATACTCATCCATTAGAATTCTGGAGAATGCCGAGAGCTGAAACGAGAAATGACGCAAATATTGGGGTGGCTAATTTAATAATTCCAGCTGAAATTATACACAGATTAAATGACAATGACTATTATTCAAATTATGAAAGGTTTTTCGCAAATATAGTGATTTGGAAAATTTCGATTTAGCCGCGAAATAGTGTGCACAATCGAGAGGGTGCACTAGTGATGAGAGAGTGTGTGTGATAAGACGAGACGCAGGAAGCGTGTAGAAAAATTTCGAATTCTGTAAGGTCCAAAATTCTGGCAACATTCGCAGCAAGTAATAGTTTTTATGAGTTCACCCAGAACATGATTATTATTATTATTGAGAATATAAATAATGGCGGGTTTGCCGGCAAATGTCATTTCAAGGTGCGGAGGGGTTCGGTGAGTACAATGATTGAATTTTCCGAAAATCGAACGCGGATCAGTTTTTGGGCAGAAATTGAAAGCGCAAATTTTTCGAAAAAGATTTTCCCGAGGATAGAAACGGACAGGTTTTTTTTTTCTTGGAAAAATCTCATTTCACAGTATAAAAATTCGAAAAATCTCGGTCCGGCCGAAAAAAGTGTGCATTCACACGTACGCAAAATTGCGAACATTTGATTAATTTTTTTCTATTTTTTTTTGCAAAAAATTCCCAAAAACATTATTTCTCTTCTTAGCCACTTCATCGGTTAGCAGCACTTCAAGCTTTTCGGTTCTTGGCTTGTGATTACGGCTTCATCCGCTGTTCTTGTGGAGATCTCATTCCGAAGTGAGTCCGACCATCTCATGGGAAGCCTTCCTCGTGGCCGTGTCCAATTCCATTTGAAGAGTAAAAAGTCCATAAAAAAGACATTTTTAAAATAGTATTAAATATTATTAAAGGCGCACAACCGCTCCCAAAATAATTTGGCATTAATCCAAATTTTTCGAGGACGCTAAAAAAATGCGTCGAATCGTGACCTCAACATATCAATTTTTTTCTCATTTCTGCATAATGATGAAAAAAATGTAGGCGATTTCATTTTCTTTTTGCAAACCAAAATCGCAATTCCCAAAAAAATTGTAGTATCTCAAAAAAATGTCGTCGTTGTTTAATCAAGTTCGCGATTCTTTCGTTCGTCTCGTTCATATTCCTCGGATTTTTCGCCACGATGAGCAAACTCTCATCATTGGCGATGGCGAAAAATCGCGGTAGATCAAAACGTCGAAAACAAAAAAAGAGATTACAATTATTTAATTAAAAGATACCTATGTGGTTGTGATTGATGCCGGATTCGATTATACGTCGGCACACGTCTATCTGAGCAGCGTTCCAGAAGGCAAGCGCAGTGGATTTCAGAAAATTTGAGCTGAAATTTTCAGAAGGGGGACTCGTGAGCGTTAAAGCGGTTGAAACGAACGGATCATTAGCAATTAAGAAAGTTTCGAAAAGTTTGAGGTCGTCATCGAATAATGAAACGTATTTAAAAGGTAAAAAATTTAAAAAAAATTTTTAAATCTATTTTTTTTGAAATTCGCGTATAAACTGCATCATTTCACAATTTCTAAAAATTTCGAATTTCAAAAAAATAGACACAAAATAGGAAGGACCATTTTAAGTGGGAGTTTTCGAATTTCAGCAATATTGTTGCGATAATCAATAAAATCATATTAATGAGCTAATTAGGCTAAGGTAATTATAATAAAAAAATCAGTGCAATTAGTTTTTTATTTCTACACGCTCAGATCAGTGTGCTGAAGTTACAAAAAGGCAACGGGTTTCTTGAGAAATTACGTATGCGCGTATAATGAAATGTTTGGTACGCAGACCACGGTGGCATAAAAATGCGGAATCGCAAAAAAAATTTTCTACGCATTCGCGACATCTCGTTTTCAAGTAATCATCGCATTTTTCAGAGTACTTCACAGAATTGCTGAGATTCGCTGAAAGTGTTATTCCTGAAGCCGATATCTATAATTCGATTCTCTACATTCTAGCTGCCGATGATTTCTCGTATAATTTTCTCAAAACCTTGTTCAATTCATTCGAATTTTCAGCGAACTAGACCAATCGCTCAATTTTATGAAGTTTTATCTTCCCCAAATCACAAAACTATCTGTAATTTTTTAAAGATTTTAGCTCTATACTAGAAATCGAAATTTTTTGAAAAATATGGAACTAAACAAATTTTTGAAAAACTCGATTATTCACTTTTTAAATTAACTTTTTTTTTTGAAAGTGTGCCGACATTTTTCTTTCTTTTCTTCCAGAAAAATTTCAGAAAAATCATTTTGAAATAAAATCGATCAGGGTAAAATAAAAGTGGGCTAAATTGCGTCAGCGTGTTCATCGAATCTCAACTTATTTTGACGAATTTCATTTTTTTCACAAAAATTGCGCAAATTTGAATTTTTTTCACATTTTTCAAACAAGAAAACGCCTTTTTTAGTATCCTGTGGCGGATAATTTAGTTTTAAAAATCGATAATTTGAATTATTGGCTCCCAAAATTTGAAATTGCCAACTTTAACTCCTAAATTTCTTTTTTGATAATTCAATTTGAAGATATATAATTCAAATATTCGATATATTGATGGGAAATGGAAAGGAATTTATAATTGGATAGCTTTTAATTATGATGAGAAACGATTTAATGATCATCGGAGTGGACTTGTTAACCTGAACAACAATCGGATCAATATTGTCTATGAAACCGAGAGCGAGGAATCCTCTACAACTGTGGGTTTTTTTATTCAATTTTAAAAAATTATAGCAATTTTGCAGATTCAATTACTGAAAAACAGCGACGATTATAAATTTCGATTGTTTTCTTCGAATTACTATGAGTTTAATAATCAAACAGGTAATTTGTATGCATAATTTTCAAGGAATTCTTTGAATTGTCTAGAAATCAATAAAATTGAGTGCTCGGAGTTGATTCGAATGATAACGAATGATGAGGAATTTCCGGCATCGAAATCAAGGCTATGTGTGAATCCAAAAAAATCGGTTCGTCATTAAATGTGTTCAATCGATCGCTGGTGAGATTTCAGCAATGGACCAAAGGTGCCGTCGTCTTCAACTTTAGATATTTTGGAACGGTTTCCAAGTAAATTTTGCGATTGTGGACATCATTTGACTCAAATTTTTTTCAAGCCATCATTTAGGAAGATTGCAGCCGACGAATTGAACACCTACGAGTTCTATTTGCGATTTGTCGCGTTGATTTTAACGATTATTATTTTTCGAATTTCGATGCGAAACGAGTACGATCAGATTTCTGCGCAAATCGATTTCGTCGTTTCTTTGTTGGAAAAACACATCGAATAAATGTTGTTGATTTGAGTTGTTTAAAACTGCCTGAATTGAATGATCGGTGTTCGGCGACTGCTGTATGCGCGGGTAGATTTACGAGTGCGCCTTTCATCATGGGTCTCGCCACGACTAAATTCGTATTTTATTTTTTCTCGACGAATTCGTTGTATTTCGGAGGTTGCAAAAATTGGAAAATTATCGAAATCGGCCATTTACTGCAAAATAACTGGTTAGTCAGAGCCAGTGTATCTACCCGGGACAGGATTTCCCGGGATCCCGGGAATTTCGTTTCCCGGGTTTATCAGGGAAATCCCGGAACTCCAATCCCGGGTTTCGTCCCGGAACTACCCGAGATGAGCGGGTTCCCGGGAAACCCGGGAAAAAGTCTGTAAACACCGCGCGCGCAAACGCACACTCTTCGAATATTGCGTATTCTCGTTTTTTTAAATGAATTTTCTTATTTTAAAAAGATTCAAATGCTTAGAAAATGGCATAGGAAGTCCCTATTTGGAATTTTTAAAATTTCGCAGAAAAATGAGCACAATTGCAATGTGCAAATAACGATTTTTCCAAAAACGCCATTTTCTAAGCATTGGAATCTTTTTAAAATAAGAAAATTAATTAAAAAAAACGACAATACGCAATATTCGAAGAGTGTGCGTTTGCGCGCGCGGTGTTTGCAGAATTTTTCCCGGGAAATTAAGTTTCAATGAGTCCCGGGTCCCGGGAAACTTCGTCCCGGGTAGACACACTGGTCAGAGCGCTCCGTAAATCTATCCCAATTTTTTCCGGTTAAATTTTCTTCAAATAACCATCATCCTATTTTTTTTCTTGATGTTCTCTCGATCATTAAAACCGCCTACCAGAATCGCTCGTTGCGAGACCCAGCTCACTTTTCGTGTCAAGAATAAAATATTTCATACATTAATTGTCTTATAAAGCGATTCTGAAAAATTCCATTCTTCTTTCTGATATAACTTTTTTGTGTCTCATTTAAAAATATTTGCAATTGTTTGAAATTTCAGTAAACACTGTGACACAACTCAATTCGATCCTGAAATATTTAAAAAAAATGAAATAATCAATTAAAGGCGCATAGCGCAAAAGAATTAGTTGGGTCTTGTGGCGACTGAATATGATAACCACTTTTTTTTCAGAAACAGGCTATTGTCGGTGTCAAGCGACTAAAATCATAAATATTTTTAATTGAAAACAATCCAATAAAATTATGGGACTATTGGTAAAGAATCACCAAATTGCCAGAAAAAATACATACATTTATTTCGCATTTAGAAGACAATTTCAATGATGAAAAGCCCAGACGTCTATGTTATACATATATATATAAGTATAAGTTAGTACAGAACACGTGTAGCACACTGATAAAGGTGTGGAGTACAACGAACAAACGAGAGAAAAAAACACACAAAACAATTGATACAATGGAACAACATATAACAGTAGAGCAAACTTTAGCTGAAGCGCTAAATTCAATCTGAGGCGGCATTTCCCATTCGAAAAGAGCACGAGAAAAAAAAACAGAAAAGACGGTAAATATTAAAAAAGGAAAAAAAACTTAGGTAAGCACCATTGAAGGGCCAACAATGCCGATATATGTCATGTTTCTATGCGCATTAAAAATTGCAGCAGTCAATTCCGGGGGAGGAAGGTTCAATTCAATTCGATGTCGTCCATCTCAACGGCGGTCTCGCTTCGTTTTTTGTGATGATGATGCTTTTTGTTCTCCTTGTCGACACTCTTCCCGCGAGCCACCTGCTTGATCTGTCTGAACGTCTTCTTCTTCTCCTTCTGCTCTTTCGCCCAATCGGCCGATTTCACACTTTCGGCAGTTTCAGCGGCAGCGCCTATAAGATAATAGAAAAAATGACAACAAAAATCAGCGTGCAACGCTCACGCTTCTCCTGGTGCTTCTGATGGCGATATCTTCGATAACTGGCACGCCATCTCTCGGCCGCTTCCGCTGTCATCGCCGGCGCCGTTCGTCCGAACATGGCCTTCTCATTCTTATCCATTTGGAATGCGCGAAGAACACGAAGCTTAAAGAAAAAAAATTATATTTAAAAAATTAATATAGCTCTTTTTTTGTCTTCGCCTCCTCCCCCTACATGATTTCCGATGAGGAACATTCCGCGCATCCAGAGCGTCTTTCCGCTTCGTCGCATCGTCAATGCTCGCGATCTCGCGCGCACATTATAATCGCCGTTGATGTGCAATTTCGCCGGCTCGACTTCGCCTTTGCCGACCTTCCACGTCTTTGGCAATTTTTTCGATGGAATCGTTGCGACCACTTGTCCCCAGAGAAGCGTCGACACGCCGAGGGCAATGCAGACGATCCACTAAACAACACATCCAATTTTCGGATATTTCGATTCAAATCAAATTTAGGTGTCAAGTTTTTAAATTATTTTGGTTGTTTTAATAAATGCACCTTTGACAACCATAAAAATTGCAGCGACCCCTAAAATAATCCAGTCTTTCTTCTCCAAAAATTTGAAAAAATTCATTTTTTTTTTAATTTACTAAATGTGTGCAATTTTGCGTAATACACTGTTACGTACCGCACAAAAAATGTTTTTCAAAAAAAAAAGTGCCCAACTTTGATTTGCTGCTCAAAAATCAATAATGGTCACCTGTGGAATCGTGAGAGGATGAGTCGAGAACCAAGCTCCACCAAATTGAATAATGAAAATCTGAGCGATGAACGTCGTAATCCAAATCACGCAGAACACACGATTTTGAAGCAATCCCTAATCGAGAAAAAAAAATTCCGAAGTTCACCTCAACAACTCTTCAACTCACCGTGAACACATTGCGTTCGCCGTGAACTTTTCGCGCGTTGATCTCATTGAACACGGTCATCATTACAAACGCGTTGAACACAATGGTGAAATGTTGCGACGGCGGCGCGAAAAGCGGCGCGTACAAACCGCTCTGAATGCCGAACATTTGGGGTCCGTAGAAGAAGATGACGAAAATGATGACGAGCTGGTACAACGCGTGGCACAATATGTTTTTGACCATTGTTCGCGAGATGAGCGACTTCTTTCTGAAATCAATCGCGATATTGAGCAAACGTAATTGGAATACTATCGTTTGAATTGACGCCTTGGGTCTCATATGGAAAAAATACAAACTCTTTATCATCATAAAGTGAAAAAGCATAATTTTTTAAAAGTGCTTTTTTTCAAAATCGTCCGTCCACACTATCATACACATACCTTCCATACGGTTTTCTATTGAGCAAATCATCGGTTGGAGCTTCGGTGGCCAACGCCAACGACGCAAGTGTGTCCATAATCAAATTGATCCAAAGCATGTGGACCGCTTTGAGCGGCGAATCCGACACGGTGACCGCGCCGATGAACGCCGTGATCACAGCGACGACGTTGACGGTCAATTGGAATTGCAAGAATTTCGATATCGAATCGTAGACGTTTCTTCCCCACATCACCGCTTTCACAATTGACGTGAAGTTGTCATCCGTCAAAATAATATCCGACGCTTCTTTGGCGACGTCAGTTCCAGCAATTCCCTAAAAGTTTTTCTTTCTTTTTGAGTTGAAAATGGCAATCGTCAATCGGATACCATCGCAAATCCAACGTCGGCCTTCTTAAGAGCCGGACCATCGTTTGTACCGTCGCCAGTCACGGCGACAATTTCGCGTTGCGGCGTCGCCTTCGAGTCAATGATGCCCTTGACGAGCGTGTATTTGTCAGCCGGTTGGGCTCTCGCCAACACGCGAAGTCTCGGCCAAATCTCGTCGAGTTTCGCCTGCGACACTTTTCCATTCTCATCGCGAATCCGCTCGTTGAACTCGTGGCCTTCCATCGCGAGAAAATCCTCGCCGGGCTCGAGAATCTTGCATTCGGTGGCGATGGCGCGCGCCGTCATTATATTATCTCCGGTCACCATGCGAACAGTGATGCCAGCCTACAATTGACCATCTTCCGCATAATTTCGATTTTTTTTGCATTTTTTCTAGGTCAACAATTTCGTTTCGAGGTCATTCGTGTCAAGACCCATTACAATCAAAAACGATCCGCTCACGAAATATTCGATTTCCCCCCACACCCCCCCCCCATCCCTCCTTGTGATCGCACCTTTTTGCATTTCGATATCGCTTCCGGCACCTCGGGACGCACGGGATCCTGAATTCCGCAAATCGCAATGCCGACAAAATTGTTATACATCGCCTCCTCATCGTCCCAATCAATCTCCGATTCTTCGCCGAATGCGATCTGAGGAGACAGAAGAAAATTTGAAATTGCATTTTGGCGAACAAAACAAAAAAAATGAAGAAGAAGAAGAAGAAAAAGAAGAAACCTCGGTTTTTGTCGGTTCGCGTGCGCTCGTTCTCACGTAATCCTTATACGCAATACAAATTGTTCTCAAGCCGCTGTTCGCCATCTCATGGATTATAGTCGATGTAATTTCCTGCAAAAAAAAAAACAGCATTACTGTATTTTTCGCAATTTTATTATTTATACTGCTCGTATCTGGAGAAAAAACCGCGCTGAATCGATCGCTGTGAGACTCAACTTCAAAAACGATGTGTGCCTTTGAATCTCGCGTTCAAAAATTCCCCAAATTCTCTTTTACGTCAAATTTTCATTTTTTTTTTGGATTAGTGAAGCGAGGCCACAATTCAATCGCAAAATTCCAATAAATGAAATAATCAATTAAAGGCGCATTACGCGAAAAATGAAATGTATCTTGTGGTGACTGAATCAACCGCTTTTTTTTCAAGAAGCATTCAATACCTTCAAACGATCGCTGGTGAGCGGATGCGGTTTTCCACCGGATCCCAAAAGGTACGTGCATTTGCTGAGCACAATTTCGGACGCTCCTTTACAGAACACACGATAACCGATGGATTGTCCGTTCTCGTTCAATGGGATTACCGTCATCATGCATTTTCGCGAGGAATTGAATGTGTACACCTAGACGTCGGTGTGAAAAAAAAGTAAAGATGAGTAGAGGTACCTTAACAAGATCGTGTTCGGGGTACTTCTTTCGAATCGCCGCGTAGTCGCCGCCGAGTCGATTGACGAATCCAAGCAATCCGCATTCCGTCTTGTTGCCGAGCTGTTGCATTTGCTCTCCCGGTTTGGTCGGCTCAACAATCATTGAGTTATAGGCGCTATAAAGAAGCATACATGTAATAGGTATGTGCAAAATAATAGCAGAATTTTGTGTTTTTGTATTTCATACTAATTTTATTCAAACAAAACGTTACTTTAATATAAATGACTAATCATTTGAAAGCTTATCATTCAATGAATGGAATTCAACCAAAATGAAGCACCCACCTGTTGATGGAAATAGCCTCCATGAGAATTGGGCCAGTGATTCCCGGCAACGCGGATCCATGCGGTTGGGCATCCTGGGTCGCATAGTGATTGCCATTGATGTAACTCTGAACGACGGTCATCCGGTTCGTCGTCAACGTGCCCGTTTTGTCCGAGCAAATCGACGTCGCGTTTCCCATCGTTTCGCATGCATCGAGATGACGAACCAAATTGTTGTCGTACATCATCTTTTTCACCGAATATGTCAATGCCAGCGCAATCGCCAACGGAAGACCTTCGGGAATCGAAATCACGAGAATCGTGACGGCGATGATGAAGAATTTCACAAACATCTAAAAAAAACAAACACTTTTTTAACGTTCCAAAGGCGAATTATGGAAATTTAGAGGGGCGTCAGAATCGATCGTGGCGAAACCCGACACAATATATATGTTTCAAGATTTCCGAATTTCAAATCGAATCAATTCGATGGATTAAAGGCGCATGACGCGGAAAATGAGTTGGGTCCTGTAACCCGACAATACCTGCACGTCGATGAGAGAGAACTCATATTTTCCAATAACATAGTGTTCTATGCAGAAGCGGGTAATCAACACAATAAGCGCAACAATAGCTACCGACGTTCCTGAAATTTGACGAGAAATTTATGCAATTTGAAAAAAAAGCGTTTTCTTTACCACAATAAATGATTTGTAGGGCAAGTTTCGACAATTTCGCCTGGAGCACTGATTTCGCCGACAAATCGTCGTCAGCCGATGATTTCGACGAATCAGAAGTGGCGTTTGACGAGCCGCCCGACGACGATGACGACGACGAGCTGCTCGACGATGCTGCAAATCAGCACCAATAATTCTTTTTTTGTGAATTGAGAAAAATTTTTCCATAAAAGAAAATTTACAAAATCGCTTACTTGATGTCGAATCGTCATCATCAACTCCAGCTTTTCCAGCGCCAAGCAATGTCATTATAATTCCAGTTTGAGAGTTGACACCAACAGCCGTCACAACCATTTTTCCGGAACCCTCCATCGCGTATGTTCCCGACAAAAGGACCGGATCCGATTCGACGCTCTTCTTGATGTGATCCGATTCGCCAGTCAACGACGATTCATCGATCTAAATTGAGGCATTTAAAAATCGAGAAAACGAAAAACGAAAACACAAGCTCGCCTTCAAATCGTTGCTCTGAATCAAAAACCCATCGGCCGGCAGCAAATCGCCATATTTGACGCGCGCGATGTCGCCGACGACGAGATCCGACACGGGAACATCGATCGCCTCGCCGTTGCGAATCACCGAGAATTTTTGGCCGGTTTCGATTTTCGCCTGAAACGAAAGAAAGGTGTTAAAATGAAGCATGAATGAATGCGAAACCTGAAGACTTCGGAATTGGCGCTCTTTCGAGTAGTCGTTGATGGCGGTGACCAGCACGACGACGATGACGCAAAGTAGAATCGCAACGCCTTCGATCCAAGCGGTTCCATGTCCCTCAGTTGGTGCCTCAGTAGTAGTAGTAGAAATAGTAGAAATGAATGGTAGGACGGTCGAGTTGGCGATCGCCGCAATTGCGGCCATTGTCGCATTCGCCACCATCGTCGAATTGACGCCACCATCATCGGAGCTGCTGTCAGACGATGATGATGATGGCTCGTAGAATGAAAGCGCAAGATTGACAAAACCAGAGAGCACGAGAATGATCAGCGTCGGATCGCGGCACGCGTCGAAAACGAGACGAATGAAACTTTTGCTTTTCGCCGGCGGTATCGTGTTGGCGCCATAGACGTGACGACGCTTCTCGAGGTCCGCCGCCTCGCCGCTGAGACCCTTGAGCGGATCGGTCTTCAATTTTTGGCACAGACCCTCGACACCATCGTGTTCAGTGGACAGCTGAAAGTTGCAACAAAAACAATTTAAGGGGGTGACAGATTCGCACGACGTTTTAAGAAATCGCGGTCAGCTGATAATAATACAATCAAGTATTACAACAACAACGACTACTACTACTATTATTTCTATCTATATGTACATACATGTCAAGGCCGAAGTTGAACAATGGCCTGCGAGATGAAAAGTGCAAAATGTGGTTTGCGAAGAAAAAAAAAGAATAAGCGACTTACACGAACGATCGCCTCGGCTCCACGCGCCTCCATAAGACCGCGAAGATCGGCGAGTGAGCATTGGAAATCTCGTGCATCCTGAAAATCAAGCTGGTCAGTTTCGTGAATTTTCAACATCATTCCGCGCGCATCCTAAAACCAAAGCCCAAAAATTCTGAACAAGCATCGTTATCTCATCGAAAAAAAATTAGTTTGTTCGGTGATGATCCGGTTTTTCATGTCCCCCCCTCCCCTCACATACAACATCCCAAAAGTGTCCGCTTATCAATTCGTTCAAAATTATCCGCCACCCATATTGTTTGACAGAGAAAAAAAAAGAAAGGATGAACCTCATCATAAGTGTTTCCACGGCGTAGTCGCATAATCAGCACAAGACGAGAATCGGTGTTCGATTTGCGACAACGAAAAGCGAAATAACGAAAAAAAATCCGAAAGAATGATACTAATAATAATAATAGAGGGGGTCGTTGAATAATCAGTGTATTAAACAGTCAATATCCATATTAGGGAGATGTTTATGTTGAATAAGACGACACCGAAGAAGACGAAGGAGGAGAAGAGGAATCTAGACAGTTAGATGAAGCCAGATAGCTAATCGTTGTTCGAACTCGAACAAATCGAAACTGTGGCGGGGGCGGTGCGGGTGCGTCCTGATAACGACGCGCAAGATGAAAAATGCGGGTAGATTGATCATAGGACGTCGTCATCATGATTGTCTTCGTCTCTATGATCACTTACATACATTATACATAAAATAATCAACGTGTGGTGTGTATGTCATCTGTTGTATCACTCCTGTTCTTCTCAAAAATGCTTGCCTGTTATTCTCAACTTCCCTTCGCGTCCAGCCACCTCCACTGCCAATTGAGTGAAGTTGACATACAGAGGTAAATTATTTAAGATCGTTTTTTTTTTGTTGGTTTGTGATGTCATGCAATTCACAATACTCGATTGTTTTTTTTTTTCTTGTCGAATTTGATCGCTGATCGTCCTCAAAACGCACGAACAAGGAAATCGTAGACGAGAGATAATAATAATTCATGACTTCGCACCCAATCGTTGGCTGATTGGAAGTTTGCCAAGCGCGAGGCACGCCGTTTACGATGTTGTCAAACTTGGAATTTTGTTTCGATGTATCGAAACGATTTTTGAATCGGATAAACATCGAGAAGAGGGAACAATGATTTTCAAGCATTTCTAATAACAGTATGGTTAATAAAATGAACAACTAATGCTTAGAATATTTTTCTTTTTTTAATGTCACGTTTAAATTGTCGAATTTTGTCACGTTTAAATTGTCGAAATTTGTCGCAATTTTTTGAAATATCGCCAATAAATCAAAAATTGACAAGAATTATTACCAATGGATTTGAAAATGAATATTTTTTGATTTTATAAAATATTTTGTTTTTCAATCCCAAAAATTCCAAACCTTGATGTTGCCTCCTGCGCAGGTGTCAGGACTGGTGTGGCGAGCAGCAGCCGCCGCTCCCACACCCTTGATTGCCGCACTATCAGTCACATTTTGGCCCTTTCTCATTCCACGAGACAATTCAGTTGAAGACAGCTTCGAAGACTTTGAATGGAGGCGAATCGGTGATATGCCGATGTGCCTTTCCCTGTAAATTTGTTGAACTTGGTTATTTTTTGATGAACCCGCTATCGAAAATAACATTTCAACAGCGAGGACGTCGTCGTTCAACGAATAAGATATTCGGAATTCGCCAAATTTTTTTTGACACAAATCACGGGAATCGGTCCCGTTTGTGTTGATGGGGGGGGGACGTTAGTCAGAAATAAAGAACAATTGAAGAACAACAAAACAATGTACAGGAAACTTTTTTGAATAGATGCCATCGATGACGAAAAATAAATGGAATATTTATTTGTTATTGAAGAAACGCGGCGAACGCGAGAATCCGGGAATAACGGAGTGAATGACAATGAATGAATGACGATAGAACCCCTCCATAAATCATTATTGGGATCATAATTGATCCACGCCAATGATACCTTAATAGTGGTGTAAAAAATGTTGGTGATCGTATATGTAGATGTAGTAGGAGAATTTAAAAAATACTATCATTTAAAATAAAGGTCTGAGAAGCTTTTAAATCGAAAAAAAAATCGCTGATTTCTGAAAAAATTAAACTGTTTATGAAAATCAAAACAAAAAAGTAAACAAGATGTGTGCAAACACCGAGCAAGTCATGCGTACTTTTACTTCTACCGTATACTAGAATTTTTCAAATATTTTTTTCTCCGGGTAAAAAGGTGAGTGAAAAGTAGTAAAATTGGTTATAATCTGCTCGACACATTGCCTTTTATATCGTCACAATACAGTATCCCAATATAGAGCACAAAATGTAAATAGAAAAAAGATTAAAGATTTGCATATCAAATCGCTCGTTTCCATAATTTCTCTGCGCTCTATGCACTCGTCGAAATCTATTTGACTGAAACTGTAATTCAGTTGCAATCACTCGTTGTCACGGGTTAATCATCACCATTCGCCGATTGCATACTGATTTTCGAAATAATACCTTTTTTGGGTGTCATTGCGAAATTGAGCGCTGGAGAATTTTTGAACCTCAAATTTGAGAAGTTGGTCTGAAATCGACCATCAACCGGTTTCGATACAAAATTTGCGTTTTCGAACGAAGCATATACGAATTTTTGAATTTTGAATGGGATTTTTGAATTTCAACGTTTTTTTTTTCGAATCGATTTCAAACAATTTGAGAATCAAATCAGGCTAATTGTATATTTCAATATATTTCAAACTATAAACAAATTCGAGAGCAATATCAATGTTCAAGTGTTTATTAATATACACAATTTTTGGGGCAATGCAGAAAAAATTTTTTAAAATTATTAATTTTCATATTTTCTCTGCATAGCCCCTTTAATATGAAATTTTTTCGGAAATTCTATCACAGAAGAAAAAAAAACATGAATTAAAATATCACAGAATTGTTAACACATTTCGCATTGTCAAATTCTCACTTTTTAAAATTCTAGCCGACTCGTTTAAAGTCTCCGATTGAATTTTAGACCAAACCTGAAAAAATTATGAATTTTTTAAATGATTTCATTTTAATTCTTTTCTCAAAACCTCTTCAATTTTCCTATCCAATCGAATTTTGTTCTCCTCAATTTTGATCCGATATCGCGTCTGATAATAATTGCATTCCTCGCTGAGTTCATTCGAAATTCTCGCTGGCAGAATGTTCAGCGCATATTTTGAGCGATCCCTCTCCGACACCAGAATTTTCAAAATCCCCAATAGTTGATGATTTGAGCGAGTTGGAAGTCTGCACAGACAAAAATTCATTTATCATTCAGCCAACCAAAAATGAAAAAAAAAACCTCAAATTCTCCGATTTTTTTCTCGCCAAAAATTTGCAATCCGACGACCCATTTTCATCGTCGAATTCAAACGTTTGAGAAGCCGCATTTTTCAAGCAAATCCCTACAAATAGCAAACAAAAAAATTACAAATTTCATTCAAAAAATTCCAACCTTCATTTTTCGCCTCAACAAGACTAAAATATTTGAGTTCCGTCGAATATTCTTCAATTTCACGATCCTTTTCGTCCATTTTCTAGCAAGTAAGACCATATATGAATGGATATATATAAAAGCCAACAAAAAATCTGAAAAAAATACCGAAATCGTTGAGACAATCGACGACGAGGTGTCCAAATTCTTCGGTGGACGATTATCAAGCGACCTTGAATTCAATTTTTATGGACGCATGCGCGAGAAGCGTGTACCTGATGTCCTCGGATGAAGTCAACGACGACAAAATTGGCTTCGACGATGTCTGAGCGCTCACGTTTTTCTCCTCATAGAGATAATCCCAAAATCTGCATTATTTTTTCTTTTTGAAAACTCCTTGAGGTAAAAAAAAAAGAACCTATCAATTTCGCTAAGATCAATCTCGCTTTGAGCTTCGGTGGCAGCGTCCAGATTCTGCTTGAACGTCGACCGTTTAAGGCTGCTCATTGAAACCGTCGACGATACTAATGATTCTTCAGTCTGCAAAGTCGATTTTAAGAAAAATTGGACGCATGATTTATTCATAGAGCGAAAAAAAATGTGTTCCTTCAATTTTGGCTTCGTTTTTATTCGAATAGTGGCAAAAACAATTTGTTCACTTTTTTAGCCGATAAATTATTATTATTTTTTAGTTAAAAAAAGAAATCATAATTCCGGCGGGACGTTAGTTCGTGTTATTCGGAGCCGAAAACATGCTAAAAATTTCGATGGTATACGGTACACACTGCGGTGTATACACACACACCAGAGTTGACGCGCATCTACAGAGTTTTGAGGAATTGTCATTGTTTTTTCAGTTTTTTCTTGATATTTTTGTGTTGTGTCGTAATTACCCTAATGATATCATAATCAGCTATTATTTCTTGCAAAATTTATTATGTGTCTATTTGGTATCAGCTCGATATTGCTAATTTCGGACTAATCTATTTCTTGTGCGTTCTTAATTGCTAATTCAATATTCTAGATAAATCCATGACATATTCGCTTTTAAAACAGTTACTAAGTAAATAAGTAAGTGGCTAAGATATTTTTTCCGAATTGCCTATATTTCCCTTGTGTCGGCTAATTAATATCATCAGCTCGACTAAATTTGAAGCGCATTTACTCGGCAAAACCTCACATTTTTGTTGACCAACTCTTGATGGAAATATTCATGAAATGCAATTTTTTACAAAAAAAAGTGCAAAAACATAAAATTTGCCGTTTTTCACATACCTGCATTTAGAATTTTTTCACATTTTTTATTGCAAAAGTTGCGCAAAGTTTTTTTCAAAGTTTCGCACATCATTTAAACTTTTTTTCAGAAGCTGGCCACTATGTGATGCGAAGTATTCCCAACATCTTACTTCGACTTTCCCGTTCTTCGATCCCTGATTGTCATTCGGATGTTGCACCGAGTCAACCCACTGTTCAGTCCGGCTTCGTCTGTCATCCGAGTCAAACGGATCGGCAAAAATGTTTGCATTGCTGCAAGAAAAAAAAACAATAGAGATTATTAACTAGATAAACCAAAGAATTTAAAGCCCATCAAGTGTTTCTACTTCCTTTTTGCTACAAAAAAAGCTTCGTCAGCGAAGCCCTTATCGTGGATCGACTATATTTTAGGTGTTATCTAATCGCTCATCGCTACATCATTGTGAGACTTGAAGAACCTCGTTTACCTTAGCATATTTTTTTCGATGAACGATCTAATTTCCTCCTCGTAGTTGACCTTTTTGGCGAGACTCGGCGAAATTTCGGTGAATCTTCAATCGAATTATTTTTTAAAAATTTTTCACCGCATATTCTTACAAGTCTGAGCAAATTTCCAATGAGAAATCTTGATTTTTCGTTTCATTCTTCTCATCCTCATGCGTCATTCGTCGTGATTTATGCTCTCGACAACTCGATGAGGAAGATGTCTTGAAAAAAGAAACAATATAAATCAAGAGCGGTGTAGATTTACGGGCATAATTAATTCAAATTTGAAGCGACACAGTTATCAATAGGAAATATAAAAATCAGCGTGGCGAGACCATTTAAAAAAATTGGCAAGATGCCAAAAATACAATGACTGGGTTTTTGGCGTAAAACTAAAGGTGTCGATTTACGGGACCTCGTTGCAACATTTTCTTTGCTAGAAATGTGTGAATGCGGTCTAATACGACGCCCAAATGAGATATTCGCGTTCGCTGGTTGCCGTTAGAAACGAGCAGGTGTTCACCTCGCAAATTAGCGGCCACCGAGAAAAAAGAACAACTCACCGTGCTCGCCGTCGGCTGCATTTTTCGGAGGCGATCGCCGCGCTTCTTGCGATACTCCAAATATGACGATTGAAGCGACACCGAATCAACTTGAACACTCCATTCCGGTTCGCTGAAATAATAAATAAATGCAAGCGCGCTAAAATATTTGATGTGGGCTTACGTGCGGCTCGTCATATTAATCGTGTCGGCGATGAAATTTGACGGCTCGCTTCGACATCGTCGTAGTGTCATTCGTCGAGACGCCAATTCTGCAAGATTATCAATTTGCTCTGGCTGAATTGGTTAACTCTTGACACCTGGTGGAAGCGAGTTCATGAGCACTAGATGAAAGCGTCGTCGCGAGTTGCTAAAATCAAAAAAAGATTCATTTCCTCTTTATTATTTTGTTATGCATAGCGAGTTACTAGGGCAACCGAAGTGTTTCGATTGCAAAGTATAACCTATTTTTGGCTTCATTTTAAAATGTTGAAGTTATTAAGACAAATGAAGCAGGGTAAACCAAAAGAAAATTAAAATTCCTGTTTTCGGATGGCTTTTTGGGTATTTTTATGCCGGAAAATGACATGATGATCGAAATATCATTGATCGATGATTTTTGCATGGAAAATTAGAGTTTTTTGCCAAAAACTATTTTTCTTGAATTTTTATCTTCGTGTTTCATGAAACAATATATTTAGATTATACACCTTTAAACAAAAAAAATTGCGGTTACACACTGACGCAATTTTACACACATTTTATTCCACAATAATCAATTTTCTTTAAAGCGTTTTTTTGCAATTTTTTCTAGAAATAAATGAAAATTAGAATTTTTTTGCAAGTTGCCAATAAAAGTGAAGACCGGTAAATTATTAATAATGAAATTAAAAAAAAAAAGAAATGAATGTAGAGAAAATCGCATACCAATTTTGAACCGTCTTGTGTATTCGAAGAACGCTTTGCTTGTCATATGGAAGATGAAGAAAGCATAACATTCATGACACCTAAAAGCTAATAAAAACAAATGAGCGTTCAAAAAATATGTTTTTTTTTTTGGTGGCCTGCTGGGTGTACACGTAGAGTTGCCACGGATACATGACACCGAATTACACTTGGAACAAAAAGCGCGCAGGCAAATTGCGAGCCGCCGGCTGAATGTATGTATACGCCCGGAACAAAATACATAAATTGGTATGTGTTTCGCTCGACGAGCTCCCAACGACCACCCGAATAGTATAATATTCGCGCGCCGCCTCGCCAGCTTCTTCTTTTTACTTTTTTCGTTTGGTTTCGAATGGAACAGGTGCATTCCTTAAATGAGATGCCATGCGCAAATAAAATGGGACCATCGTGCGCTTCGTTGGGTTCATCATTTTCTATTCAGCCACACAGGCAAAACGCGACGGATGAAGTCCGGGCGAAGTCCGGATATTTGAACGTCACGGCTAAAAAACGGGCCAAGTACGGACCAAAAATTTCTTTGAAAAACGCCGCGGTAAAAAAACGGACAAAGTCCGGAGATTTATAGGCCACGTTTTTAAAACGTGTTAATTACGGATCTTGATTTTCAGGATAAAACGCCACGGCTAAAAAACGGGCCAAGTACGGACCAAAAATTTCTTTGAAAGGCATCACGGACAAAAAACGGACAAAGTCCGGAGATTTATTGGCCACGTTTTTAAAACGTGTTAATTACGGATCTTGATTTTCAGTATGAAACGCCACGGCTAAAAAACGGATTAAGTACGGACGAAATATTTCTTTGAAAGGCATCACAGACAAAAAACGGACCAATTACGTGACAATTTTTTCGAGTGAAAATGTCACCGACAAACAAAGGACTATTTACTGATCGACACTTCCTGGCTGAAACGTTACGACACAAAAGTTAATTAATATTTAATATAACGGCTTCACTGGAAGCTGTGGCGACCGATGGCTGATAATTAAATTTTCTTGTTGCAGGTTGCCCGATACCGATGCGGTAACCATAGCACGGCTCGAGACTTCCTTTCCTAAGATCGATGTGTCTAAGTTCGCTGCTGTCGATTCACCGTTATGCGTTCTAACTGTTCCGCTCCATATTTATATTCGTTGTTTTGTAATGTAGAGATAATGTGGAAATGGGAGAGTGGGCGAGACGATGAGGCGGTGGGCGAGAGAGAGAGTGCGAAATGAAGAGACGCACGCCATCATGCCATCGGGCAATGTCCAGCAAAAAGAGGGCCGCGGCCGAAGTTCACCTTTATTTAAATGCAAGTCCCCAATCGTAAACACCGATTTAGTCAATTACTTATGCTTTTAGTCGTATTATTTCAGTTTATTAAGTTGTTTCCCCAAGCCCACCATCCACCATATTTAGTATCATCAAGTTTGTTATTAGTTTGTATCGCTTTGTTAACATTTTGTTCGTTTTCGTTCAATAATGAAGGTTTAATTACCCAAGTTTGAGGTTTACTCGACTTGTTTAACGGTTCCAATACCGTATCATTATTTGGAAAAGTTACTGTTTTATTCCATTGTAGTTGAAAAATGAATAGTGTTCCTTTGAAATTGTTTTTTCAGATTGTAAATGGGTCATTAGGTCATTTAAATAAATACAAAAATTTCCCAATTTTCGTTCAAGTTTTGATAAAGACTACGATTTCAGTCATGGGACGGTCATATCGAAGATTTCTACCATCTTTACCAACAAAAAGTATGTTAAAATTGCATAACTATTTGCTATACTCTCTTTTACTACAATAGGATCAAGAGAAGTATCTTCTTCAAGTGAAGAAAACTTATCTGAACCGATTGATGTTCAACTTTCTGAGTCGCTCAATATAGACATCGATGAAGAGGAAGAAATGTTTCAATGGGATGTGAATTGTGACGATGTTGAGGAAAACGATGTTGAGGAAAACGATGTTGAGGAAAACGATGAGAAATCTTCAGAAGATTGTCCCCACAGCGGTAGGTAATTTGTCTTAATACTAATCGCCATTTTCGAATAGACTTGGCGCAGTATTTAGCGAATGTGTCGGACGAAGTTTTGACATTCGTAACTTCAGCGTGCATAGCTCGAAGTACCGATGCGGGTAAATAGGAAAAAATTACGAAGAAGTAAAGAGGCAATTACAGATTTCAAGAGATTCCTTTCTTCTCATAAAGATTTAACATTCCGTCGGCAAAGCTTCCAGCTATGGAAGAACAATATGACTATTTATAACGCGCACTATGTGTGCAATAGTTGTGGGAAAGAAACAAATAATATGTTCGCAAAATGGTATAGACGTTGGGCACTTTTTATCTATTGTTTGGGTTTTCAGTTGTGGAACTATAATTAAATATGTTAGAATTGGAGGAATTCAGCAACTCTCGGAGATAGTGGAGGAGTACTGGACAGATATTCATCGGATAAGAAGCGAAATAAAAAATGGGACAAACAAACAAGTTAAATTAGTTTAAAAGAAATATTTTGTTAAAAAACATCGGCTTAATTTAATTTTTTATGACAAAGTTTTGCCTCATTTATGTAATAACGACAAATTTTATTACTTCGTTTTACTTAGGGAAATCTATCATCCGGCGGACACTGGAATTGCCACGAAATGATAAAGAAGACTTGCTTCGATGATCAAGGGACATTGTTATCACGGAATGAATGCAAAGTGCTTTTGTTTAGACTTAAATTCCTAATAGTACTTTTCAGGCAAATTTGCAACGTACAATGAAAAACAAGAATTCGGTGGATTTTTATGAGGTCTTGAAATGCTTGCAGTGCAAGGACCATTCAAATAACTTCGAAGTATTAGCTGCGACTGTGGCCACCTTGGCTTTTCAAATGGAGCGCGGGCAACGAGAGTCCCATACCAGCAAAGTTTTAGTGGTTAGTTAAAAGTTGTTTTTTTGTAATGGACATATACATAGTCGACATCCGACAACTTCTGCATATATATATATATATATATATATATATATATACCGTAAAACCTGTATTAGACGGCATGCCGCTCTATATTTCGAAGGACTCTTAGGGGTTCCGCTCTATTTTTCAATTACTAAATTACGAATCTTGCAAAAAATCTGGTAACTAATGTGCTTGAATTCGATTGATAAAGTGATCGAACTCGATTTGAAAAAATGTATTCGATGGAAAAATCTTCGAAACCAATTGATTTATTTCTCATTTTCAATTTTAAAATCGTATTCGATTGAAATTTTCATGTATTTGATTACGATTAAAAATGAAATTCTTTCGAAACCGATTGATTTTCATTTACCAGAGAATGCCGTTCTATTGAAAGGTGCCGTTCAATTAGAGGGTGCCGCTCTATTAGAGAGGCCGTTCAATTAGAGGATGCCTTTCAAATACAGGTTTTACGGTATATATATATAAATAATTGTAGACAGATATCAACAGTTTCGATATTGTAAAAGGTAAAGAAGTCGACGAAGATATCGATATGCCAGCTGGGTATAAATTGCGCATTGGCGATTTACTAACTCCATCAAACTGTTCAAAATGGATGGCACAGTCGCCTGAAAAAGGCCTTGAAAAGGCGGTACTGCACCACAGGCAAAACGCGACGGATGAAATCCGGGCGAATCACGGTCCGTTATTGACCGTTCCAGCGTGTCGCTGACGTACCGGACACGGACGTCTTAGCGTATCCGGGAACGGACCGTGATTCGCCCGGTGGCGTTTTTCACATGCTTTTTTTTCTTCCGTTCGTATAATAATCAAAATTAAAATTGAAATCATATAGACAGCATTATTATAAAAGTTTTATTAAAGAAAAATCGAAAAAAAAATTATTTACGAATCGCAATCGCTATAATCGTTTTGAATTTAATCGTATTCGATTGTAAAATGATTAATTCGTATTCGATACGAAAGAGTCAATTTTTTGTTTCACAATCAAATACATTAAAATTCGAAATGAATACACCGAGTTTCGCACTAAATACGAGTACATTCGGGTTTTTCCAAAGAGTAATCGAGTACCACAAATTTCAAACTTAATTTTCGATCAAGTTTGTATCCGAAAATTGTTGTATTCGATTCGAATCGAATTACTAGAACAAAAATAATTCTAAAAACAAAAAAAAATATTTGCACATTCCATTTGCACACGCGTGTTCTACCTGGATTGGAACATTTCCATTAACTCTTCGATTTTGGCGGTTTTTCCGCGTCGTTTATCATCGCTGAAACACAGTATATAGCATATATATAACATTCGCGTTGCTCACTTACATGAAGTTTCTTGTCATTTCTCGTATATGAGAAACGACGACGGTTTCTTCCCACCCTTCACTTTTTATATCGAAGCCTCGGTGTAATATTTCTGAAAAAAAGCATAGTTTTTACCATTCAATTTCTCATTGGCCAATATGGACTAGGCGCAAGTTTTTAGCCGGTCAATGTTACTTCAAATCTACTTACTTCCAAGAATTTCGAAGAACTTGTCCGGTATTTTGGGATATTTCGTTCGTTTCGTTGACGAAGCGGCCGAATAAATTACAAAAAAATTATCTTTTTCGCATAACTGAAAGTAAATGTGTTCATGCAGTTGTACAGATTATGCATTACCTCATTCAGTATGTGCAGTACCGCCTTTTCAAGGCCTTTTTCAGGCGACTGTGCCATCCATTTTGAACAGTTTGATGGAGTTAGTAAATCGCCAATGCGCAATTTATACCCAGCTGGCATATCGATATCTTCGTCGACTTCTTTACCTTTTACAATATCGAAACTGTTGATATCTGTCTACAATTATTTATATATATATACCGTAAAACCTGTATTTGAAAGGCATCCTCTAATTGAACGGCCTCTCTAATAGAGCGGCACCCTCTAATTGAACGGCACCTTTCAATAGAACGGCATTCTCTGGTAAATGAAAATCAATCGGTTTCGAAAGAATTTCATTTTTAATCGTAATCAAATACATGAAAATTTCAATCGAATACGATTTTAAAATTGAAAATGAGAAATAAATCAATTGGTTTCGAAGATTTTTCCATCGAATACATTTTTTCAAATCGAGTTCGATCACTTTATCAATCGAATTCAAGCACATTAGTTACCAGATTTTTTGCAAGATTCGTAATTTAGTAATTGAAAAATAGAGCGGAACCCCTAAGAGTCCTTCGAAATATAGAGCGGCATGCCGTCTAATACAGGTTTTACGGTATATATATATATATATATATATATGCAGAAGTTGTCGGATGTCGACTATGTATATGTCCATTACAAAAAAACAACTTTTAACTAACCACTAAAACTTTGCTGGTATGGGACTCTCGTTGCCCGCGCTCCATTTGAAAAGCCAAGGTGGCCACAGTCGCAGCTAATACTTCGAAGTTATTTGAATGGTCCTTGCACTGCAAGCATTTCAAGACCTCATAAAAATCCACCGAATTCTTGTTTTTCATTGTACGTTGCAAATTTGCCTGAAAAGTACTATTAGGAATTTAAGTCTAAACAAAAGCACTTTGCATTCATTCCGTGATAACAATGTCCCTTGATCATCGAAGCAAGTCTTCTTTATCATTTCGTGGCAATTCCAGTGTCCGCCGGATGATAGATTTCCCTAAGTAAAACGAAGTAATAAAATTTGTCGTTATTACATAAATGAGGCAAAACTTTGTCATAAAAAATTAAATTAAGCCGATGTTTTTTAACAAAATATTTTTTTAACTAATTTTTTTTGTTTTGTTTTTTATTTGTAGGTTGGATTTTTTTTTTTATTTGTGTGGGTTTATGTTTTGTTTGTGGGTTTGCGGATGTTAATCTTTTGAGGGATCTTTGAATCTGTATTGCCTTTTATTTTGTATTTTTCTTTTACCCGCATGGTTTCGAGTATGCGTGAGTGATGTCAAACTCGTCCGCACATTGCTAATACTGCGCCAGTTTTGAAATGGCGATTGTATTAAGACAATCTCGCTGTGGGGACAATCTTCTGGATTTCATGTTTTCTACTTTTTTGTTTTACATCGTCATCCTTGTTTCTTCTTCCGTGTCTTTGGGACTGTTGACATCATCGGTCGGTTTTTGAGAGATACTGCTTGTGGGGTTGTTTAATTTTGTTGGTAGATGGTGATCTGCTGACTTGTGTTTACTTGACGTTTGTTTATTTTGCTGTTTAACTAGACTCTTTACTGAGTTATGGGGCTGTTTTGCATATGTGGATGGTGGGCTTGGGGAAACAACTTAATAAACTGAAATAATACGACTAAAAGCATAAGTAATTGACTAAATCGGTGTTTACGATTGGGGACTTGCATTTAAATAAAGGTGAACTTCGGCCGCGGCCCTCTTTTTGCTGGACATTGCCCGATGGCATGATGGCGTGCGTCTCTTCATTTCGCACTCTCTCTCTCGCCCACCGCCTCATCGTCTCGCCCACTCTCCCATTTCCACATTATCTCTACATTACAAAACAACGAATATAAATATGGAGCGGAACAGTTAGAACGCATAACGGTGAATCGACAGCAGCGAACTTAGACACATCGATCTTAGGAAAGGAAGTCTCGAGCCGTGCTATGGTTACCGCATCGGTATCGGGCAACCTGCAACAAGAAAATTTAATTATCAGCCATCGGTCGCCACAGCTTCCAGTGAAGCCGTTATATTAAATATTAATTAACTTTTGTGTCGTAACGTTTCAGCCAGGAAGTGTCGATCAGTAAATAGTCCTTTGTTTGTCGGTGACATTTTCACTCGAAAAAATTGTCACGTAATTGGTCCGTTTTTTGTCTGTGATGCCTTTCAAAGAAATATTTCGTCCGTACTTAATCCGTTTTTTAGCCGTGGCGTTTCATACTGAAAATCAAGATCCGTAATTAACACGTTTTAAAAACGTGGCCAATAAATCTCCGGACTTTGTCCGTTTTTTGTCCGTGATGCCTTTCAAAGAAATTTTTGGTCCGTACTTGGCCCGTTTTTTAGCCGTGGCGTTTTATCCTGAAAATCAAGATCCGTAATTAACACGTTTTAAAAACGTGGCCTATAAATCTCCGGACTTTGTCCGTTTTTTTACCGCGGCGTTTTTCAAAGAAATTTTTGGTCCGTACTTGGCCCGTTTTTTAGCCGTGACGTTCAAATATCCGGACTTCGCCCGGACTTCATCCGTCGCGTTTTGCCTGTGAAAGATTCCACGGCGACTTTCTGCTTCGATTTCAGGTAGTTTGCGGGAACATAGGAATTTGAAAATTTTGAATTTCGCGCCCCTTCTATTTAATTGGGTCCCGTAAGGAAATGTGCGCATACTTCGTCAATTTGTCACTTTTTGCAGAATAAAAAAAATTACGCAAATTTTGTTTTTCCATACGAGACCCAAAAGAGCGGAGAATAAATTTGAGCGAAATTTCTTCGAAAAATTTCACCAAAACACGAGTTTTCGGGAGGAAAATGATTTTTGTTGATTAATTGTATTCCGAAAAATTTGTATTCTCGCAAAAACCACGACTCTCCGTTTTACTGTAATTGTCGGCGAGATTGATTCGCAGCTAGTCATTTAGTCATGTCAGATCGATGTCATCCCATTGGCGACCGGAAGGATTTATATATATTAAATCAATCCTTCGACCGGAAGCTATAATATCTGATGGTTATTGTTGTGGAAGGTCCCGCAAATTTTTATATTTTCATAATTATTTTACGCAATGTCTGCGTCTCCGTCCACTGCACGCTCTCTCTCATCCTCTCGTTGTATGTGCCCTCTTTATTGTGAACAGTGTCTCACTTACTTGAAATTGTACGAGTTTTCTAGAAACACGTCAACCCAGTATATACGGGCGCACATTTTGTGTGTGTCTCTCTCTCTTTCTCTCTCTCTCTCTCTCGTTCTCTCTGTCTCTATCTTTCTCTTTCTCTCTGTCTCTATCTCTCTCTCTCTCTCTCGATTCCTCTTCAAAGTTTTCGAAAAATAACACAGAGAATTAAAAAGTTAAAAATTACAGTACTGTTTTCGTGACGTGACACGCGCAACTTTTCGCATGCGCCTTTAAAAATTAATATCGAAAAATTACGATATATCGTGTCAATTTTTTATTTGTAATTTTGAATTCAAACGAAAAAAAATTGATTTTTTAAATATTTCTTTTTCATTGAATGAATAGATTCATTATTGTTGGTACTAACCAAAACCATGAATAAGTAATTGAGTCGCGAACTGGACCGAATGGCCGACGTTCGGACCATCATGCTTCTCATTATTCAACAAAAAAAATTTGAATCGGAAAAATACAATGGCTCGAAAACACCCAATGTGCGACTGCTCGTTTTTATTCTCCCAATGCGAATATATTCATTTCTCATTGAGCACATTACCTGCTTAAGATTTGTGGCCGTGGCCGAACTTTTCTAGGCCACACCCACCTGTTGGGTTATTCTCTCGTGTCTTTTTTTTTCAATTTTATTAATTATTATAAATTATCGATATTCAGGATCCAAATGTTCTCGATTCAACTGGAAAACCCCATAGTCGTAAAAGTAGATTCGATGAAGATATTGCCGAACGAAATTGTCCCGTTTTAGCTGAAAATTGGGCAATTTTTATAATTTCTATTTAATTCTTGCGCTCAAATTTCGAAAGATCAGATTGATCTACCAATGTTTGATCGTTTCAAGTGACACAAAAGATCTCGATTATTTTCTGCTGTGCGCGGGTAGATTTACGCGCATGCGCCTTGAAAAGGTCTCGCCCCGTGTGAACGCTTCTATTGCTGTTTTCACGTGAACGATTTATCCTCTTTGTTTTTGATGAGTTTGGCATTTCTTAGAGTTTCTAACATCATTCGATTTAAAATAGTTCGTGGCGAGACCAAGAGAAAGACGCATCCCCGTATAATTACCCATATTCAATTTTAAATATCATCGGTTTGCCGGGGTGTCGTCGCCGTGACGGTTATCGTTCACAAAATCTGAGTTTTGATGAAACATCGCATGGAAACCTTTTTTCGATTATATCACGCAATTCATTGCCGGCTTAAACGGAGATGGGAGAACCGTTGCGAAGATCAAACTATCATTGTCGGCACATTTCGCGAGCTTCGAGCGGGTCCTCTCTTTTGGCTGCGTATCAAACGCTACAGTATGCATTAAAGGCGCAGTGTCATTTCTCGCCAAGAATTATTCCAAACTGTGTGTTGGCCGAAATTGATGTGAACACTAACAAGAATCAAACCACCTTTATTAATTACACTAACTCGATTTGAAGAATTTCGTGCCAATTTTCGAAATTTTTAACGAAATTTCACAAGTTATTCATTTATTCATTTGGTGTGCAATTTTGCGTGCGCGTGTGTTTACGGACCGCATTTTTTTACTTGTTCAAATTGTTCTAAAAGGTGCCTTAATGATTGCCTATACTTTTAAATTTCGATTAAATCTCAAAAATGTTTCCCCCACGCGCGCAGAAATCTTTGAAAATCGCCGATTGTTTGAACGATAACCTTCTCGCGAGACTCGACTTGATCTTCAAAAGGGAGCGGCGAATAAAAAGATTCGATAAGATGTTGGCAGGTGTGTAAAATGAATATGCAAAAACAGACGGCCTTCTGGGTGAAATTGCAAAATATTCCAATTTGGGAGGTAAAATGATCTTCTATGCGAAATATGAAAAAAAAAACGCTTCTTCTTCTTAAAATCTATGATGGTCCGTAGCGAAGAAGATTAACTGGTTCTCTACACAGTTGGAGATTTCGCCACCACCCAGCAGAGCATCCTCAGACTATAATATAAGTGCACCGTCCCACACAGGCCGCGGTTAGAGTCGATTACTCCTCATACGTTACTTTTCGACTCGGCCTAGTGAATCGGAAAAAAGGAAACAGGTGTCTATTGCGTTGAAAAACGCGGTAGATCAAACATTCGCTTTTTTTCGCGCCAAGAATTTAACATAAATTTGGCAAAATTAATGAAATTCTCGAATGTAAAAAAAACTTGATGCGTTTTTTACATTCCTGAATTTTTTTAAAAATAAATTCCTATTGTCGAAGTCAAGCGACTCGCGCATTTAATATTCCGTCACCGATTAATTTAAATCTACACTGATTTCGCGAATTTGAAGGTCCCGACTCCCTTCAGTCGTTTGACGCCGACAATAGGTCGATAAGATTCTTATTGGAGGATAGTCGATGAAGCTATAGATCTGCCATAAAGTTTTTTCTTCGCGAGGCCGACAAATTTCGTGGAACCATTTTTTTCTGCACAGTTGGAATCAATTTGCATTATTAAATACAAACTACAGTATACATTAAAGGACCACGCTAAAATATTGTTGAAGACCGACAATAGTTCACGTCAAACCCAGTTCCAACTCCTGGCACGAAATGAACAAGTTTTTGCGGCATGCGCCTTTGATGCCTATTGTAGTCTTGCATATGTTCGATACGCAGCCAACTCGATTTATTAAACAAAGCCGTCTGGTTTCGTGAATGTGGACATTTCGAGATATTATCAAATATGGTTGACCCGTAAGTTTCGAACCAATCGGGGACCACGATGGCCCAAAATGGTGCTGAAGAACCCTCGAAGCCCACAATCATACAATTTTTATGGCATCGCCGCAAGATTCATGAAAAATCTGATGGTTATTGCAGCGATTTAATAAAAACTGTAGGCTGTTGTGCACATTGAACAATTGAGGACCATCGTTTTTTTTCGGTGGGCGGTAATTCAAATTAGAATTTTAAAAGTCGAAATTCCGAGAACACAGCCTTCTATCTTCCTCCAAAATTCCAACTATATTTTTTGAAGTTCGATCAGTGTCTTTCTATTTAAAAAAAAAATTACTTTCGTTTTCAATTTGAATGGATTTTCGAACAGCACGAACGCGATAAAATGTTTCAGCGGCGTGGTTTTTCATTCGCCAGCAACTATCTAGAAAGATTTCGAGACTCGATAACACACCTCACTTGTGAAGATTTTTGATCCATTTGGAGAGGCGCGGATTTTTAAATTTTCGAAAAATTTGGAATTGCATCAATTTTGAGTATTTTATCGATCAATTACGGTGTGAAAAAAATAGATAGTGGTTTTTGACACGAGACACAATTTCAGGGGCTCACTAAAATCGCAGATTTGATTTTTTTTCGGGACCGCCTATTTGATTTCTTTTCCCCCACAACTGAATCGCTTCATAATTATCGTAATTGTTCTCAATTAAAATTTCAGACGATGCGAAAACCATATTTGACGTTCCTTTTTTTAGTATATTAAAAATCAAATAGAAAATATTCACCTGCTCTTCTGCAACTTTCCTTAACGGCGACGAATGTGTGCTATGAGTTGTCTCACTTTCTAAAACGACAAGAAATTCAAAGAAAATTGAAACTTCAATTATTTTACGTGTTGCCTCTTGGATAATGTATTGAATATCGGCTTCAGGAACAAATTGCTCGCGAAAAATTTGCGCCAATTTTGAAATTGCAGCGGTTTTTTGCGCGGTTTCCAGTCCGATTAAAATGATATCGAACTTGTCGATGTCTTTCGCGAAATCGCAACTCCTAAATATATAAAATACAAATTATATACATAAATAAAAAATATATATTGTTGAGAAATTACAAAAAAATCCAGGTGTCGTGGGATCCTGCGTTTAAATATATTTAGAGTTTTAAAAATAATTTAAAGGCGCACTCATCTTTTTGTGCCGAGTCTTGCAGCGACCGATACTGATGGCCGCGGTATTCCGAAACGGATTCTGGAGAAATAACAAATGTATCCAGGTGTCGTGGGATTCTGCGTTTTGTACGCAATGCGATGAGCCAGTTACCGTAATCCTCGCAGAAATTTAGGGGGACCTTTAAAAATTTCCTATTTTCATTTCTGCTCAATTTTCGTATTTTTTTTTTTGAAAATTTATTTAAAGTCTGAACCCGAAATTAATTAATTATTTTGCAGAATATGCACCTTTAAAGATATTTTTTTTTTAGTAAAAACAGCATAGATTAAAAAAAACATTTTTTTTGTCGTTAATAAAATTATTTATTCGCTATTTACTCTTAATACGCAATTCTATTTTGTTTTTGTGTTTTTCATTTTCAAAATAATTTTTCGAGCGACAAAAATATTGATAAATATCGTTTAAAAGTGCATATTCTGCAAAATAAATAATTAAAATCGCATTCTACAGACGTTAAAAAAAATTTCAAAATAAAATAGGAAATTTGAGCGAAAAATGAAAATAGGAAATTTAAAAATGCCCCCAGTAAATCGCTTCGAGGATTACGGTAACTGGCTCATCGCATTGCGTACAAAACGCAGGATCCCACGACACCAGAATACATTTGCCATTTCTCCAGAATTTATAGTCCGTATCGGAATAACGCGGCCATCAGTATCGGTCGCTGCAAGACTCAAAAAGATGAGTTAAATTATTTCTAAAAATTAAATTATTTTAAATTATTTCTAAAAATCTAAATATATTTAAATTTAAAATTTTTTAAATCCAATTTGTTAAAATTGTAACAAAATGAAATAATTCATTGATAGCGCTTTATGCGGAAAACGAGTTGGGTCTTATGGCGGCGGATTGTGGCATTCGCTTTTTTTTAAATCTATATTTTCAAAAATCAATTTCGATATGGAAAAAATGTGAAAATGACCAAAAACAAAGTCAATATTTGATATGATTTAAATTTTTTACATTTCAAAATAGATGAAATAATTTTAAAACTACATAACCATGTTAGAGGGGCCGTATGGAAATCTTCAAACGAAGGCGTTGACCAAATCTCTCGCTTCGCCAATTTTTTAAGCGATTCATAGACGTTCTTAACAACACATCTCATATCGCCCTTGCAATTCCAGCAATATTTATCGCTGAAAATAAAATCTCGCGTTTTTTTTAATCGCCAAAAACTCTTACTTGACACATTTATTGAGATAAAATGAGAGAAATCGATCAAACGGGTCCCGAATGAACGCAAATCGTCGCATATAAGGATTTCGTTTTTGTTTTTCACCGAAAATGGTAAACGCGGAGTCTTTCCAGCAGCTAAAATTTGGTGTGATCGGAAAATTCACCAAAAAAAAAACGAGAGAGACCTCCTCCTTGATATCAATGTGGCATCGCGCATTGATTGGTTGCTCCTCAAGAATAAATCCTTGTCGAAAAGATAGCATAATGTGTTGATGGTGAGTTGAGACATTGCCTTCGGCACAATGCATCCGGTCAAGTTGTATTTTGGAGCCAACTGCAACAATTTTAGGCCGTTTTTATTTAAACATTGTTCAACTTACTGTATAATAGGCCGGAATTTGGACGAAAGGCGGAATGAGAAATTCTCCTAATATATAATATAATAGTTAAATATTGTTGGTTTCAAAAGGCGCATCTGGAGGGTCATTTATTGTATTGGTGAAAAAAAATTAGTGAAATTCTAAATGCGCGTGCGCTAAAGTGTAAAGTACGCAAACACGCGCTCTCATCGCGACACCATTTTTTTTTTCAAATTTCGATGAGCCGTTTGATAACGCCAAAAATAAATATTTATTATAATATCTTACTTTCTGTTTTATTCAATTTATTTGAATAGCCAGCTATTATAATATAATTGGGCGTGCTGTGCGAGATTATTAGATAGATGGTAAAAATGACAACGAATATCACCAAGGCGATGACTGGTCGCGTTCCCATAATGAAGCTTTATGTGGAATAATCTTCTCCTCATCTCATTCCTTTCTTCGACTACGGGAGGATTTTGCAGCATCGAGACTCCGCCCAATTGCGAAAAAACGATTTGAATTTTATTTTTTGGAAACCCACATTTTTTGTTCAATCGTGACCTCGTGACGACAAGCTCCTATAGGGGGCTGAATTTTCAGAAACAGATTAGACAGTATCGTATAGTCTATGCTATAAATCCAGATGATTTATAACATTGAATTGCCTGCTTTTGTTCACAAAACCAATATTCTTTGAAATGATTCTATCAAAAATTGGTCGAGATGCGATTCGGCTAACAGTTGCTCCATTGCGCGCCGCGTGGTTTACACAAAATTCGTGTTTCAAAAAAACACACAACAAAGATCAAACTAGAGATGAAACACAAAGCCACGTGACTGTGAGGTGTGTTCGAAGATTTGAAAGTGAAACCTAAAAAATCGCAAATATTGCATAAAAATAAGCGAGTTTTAGAGAGATTGATTCGTGCTGGAAAACATTGAAAATTTTTTGCTTAAATTTAATTAGGTATTTTAAAATAAAAAGAAAATGCGCGCAAATTTGGCACTTTTTAAAACACCAAAAATTTTTGAAAATTGCGCTTTTTCATATTTTTATCATCGCAAAAAATCGAGCGCTTTTATTTCTTCCATACGAGACCCAATTCAAATGATTCTGTATGCGGATTTTAGGAAAAATGTTTATTTTTTCAAAAAAACCCGCATTGTTCCAATCTCATTAATTCGCCAACGACCTTTAGACCTTCTCTTGTTTATTTCATTTAGATTCAGTTCCTCCTCATGGGGGATTGTTCCGTTTTCGTGTCATCTATGACCATTGTATCTCAACGTTTTGCATGTTTTAAGAAACCCTTATGTACTTCCTGTTTAGAGTGATTAAATGACAGCGATCAATCGTAAACGTGCGACACTCTCGGCCGGCCGACGACCTTGCATCCCCCAGCTCATCAGTTGTTGCTCGCCAGTCGCTTCTATCTTCTCCAATCGCCAACACGACTTGACCTCCTCAATCAATTTTTGTGAATCGTATTATTCCATTTCAAAAAATTCATAATGTCAATTTTAATCAAAAACGGCGCTATTGTCAACGATGATTTTATGCAAAATGCCGACGTTCTGGTGAAGGATGGCAAGATAATGTAAGTATACACATTTTTGAAGATCCATTTCATCTTTCGCATTATAAGCCTTTTAATATTTATCTGAATTTTTCGATAGAATTGAGTTTAAAAACAATTTTCGTAGAAACTTCTAGAATGTCAAATTTTTTTTTTCAAAATTAAAGATTTAATGGAAAACAGCCAAAATTGTGATTTTAAGAAATATTTGAAGATTTCAAATTTCAAAAATAATATTTTAAAACAAATAATACTCCAGTGGCCACTTTTTTTTTGGCAAACACCCTATAAATACTAAATGCGCGTATGCTAAAATGCAGAGTCCGCAAACACGCGCTCATATCGTAACACCATGGAATTTTTTTTTTAATTTTTCGGATAAAAATGTTCCTTTTTTAAGCCGAAATATAAATTATTTTGCTGGAAATGGCCACAATGATATGACGAAGGTATAATTTTATAAAAACTTTAACAAAAAGGTCGTTTATTTTCTTCTAACAGTCCCATTTACCAAATTGATAATTAAATAAAAAAATTTAGGGCAATAGTCATTTTTATTTCATCTAAAATCTACAATATATTTTTTACTATTATTATACTTTTTATTGTAGGTGGAAAAAAGTGGGGGTGGATTCTAATATAATTATAATTTATATTATTATTGTTATAGCAAAATTGGCGAGAATATCAATGTGGAGGGAGAGGTGGAGATTGTGGACGCTACTGATCGTTATGTGATTCCTGGAGGAATTGATCCTCACACTCATATGCAATTGCCATTTATGGGAGAGGTAAACACTTGTATGGATTTGAATCCAACTTTTTTTTTGCCAGATCGCCAAAGACGATTTCCATCGAGGTACTGAAGCCGCGGTTGCTGGTGGCACCACAATGGTTTTGTCTTGTTCATTGGTTTTCTCGTTTTCAAAATTCTGCCGTTTTTCAAGATTATTGATTTCGTCATTCCCAACAAGGGCGAATCGCTACTCGCCGCCTACGATCGCTGGAGAAAATGGGCCGATCCGAAGGTGGTTTGCGATTACGGCCTCTCGATGGCGATCACCACGTGGAATTCGGAAATTGCCGCCGAAATGCGAACCGTGACCGCACCCGAGTACGGCATCAACTCGTTCAAATTCTTTCTCGCCTACGCCGGCATGTTTATGGTGCGCGACGAGGAGTTCTATCAAGGAATGCTTCAATGCGCGAAGCTTCGCGCGTTGGCGCGAGTGCACGCCGAAAACGGGGCGGTGATCAAAGAGCGAAGCGAAAGCCTACTGGCGCAGGGTGTGACCGGACCCGAAGGCCATACGCAGAGTCGACCCGAAGAATTGGAAGCCGAGGCGACGTTTCGAGCGTGCACAATGGCTGCGCAAGCCAACTGCCCACTGTACATAGTGCACGTGATGTCGAAAGGAGCTGCTGACGCGATTGCGCATCACCGAAAGCAAGGTAGCGAAAATGGGATCGTAGAAGAAAGAAATTCGAAACCTCTCCGAAAAATTGTGCCATCACGCGCACGCAAAATTGCACACATTTGGATATTTCGAATAAATTCTCATTTCTTTAAGGATACGTTGTGTTTGGCGAGCCGATCGCCGCCGGTTTGGGAACCGATGGCTCGCATTACTATCATGAGGATTGGCTTCATGCGGCGCGTTACGTCATGTCGCCACCATTATCGCGGGACCCGACAACTCCAAGCACGTTGATGAAGCTCTTGGCTGCGTAAGATTATTTGAGGGTTGTTGCAAAAGGAATGCACTGTTTTCGCAAAAACTTTTTATTTTTGTATATTGTTGGATTCACGTGACCGCACGCGAACCGCAACGCACCTGACGACAAAAATCTTGCACCCGCCGATTCTAGTAGGGGGTTTTTTTTAGCGTGATCTATTAAACTATAATTCTACCGAAATCGTATCTTACTTTTCAAATACTCTCAAGGGCTTATGATAATTTTTTTCCAATTTGATCTAATGTGAAACGAATTGAAAATTACAGTAGTATATATCAAAAGCGCATGTTTGTAGGCGATATATTGAATTCGTGCTAAGACCAAAGCTTTCATGTTCCTTTAACGTTGAGTGTAAAAATTCTCGTTGCCTTGTGGCCCCATTGGCACAAATCCAATATTTTTTTTCTGAATTTCGATCTATCGCAGGTTTTTAATAGAAAATATCGAGCGAGGTTCTCTAAATTTCAATTTTCATTAAAAATCTCGATATTCAATTTTTAGGGGACCTACAACAATCGATTTCAAAATTTCTAAAGAATTTGTATTCCAAAAAAATGAATAACCGCAAAAGGAATTTTTTATAATTCTCGAAACCAGAAAAAAGTGGTGCATTTCTTTTGCATTGAGATTGTCTATCGAAATTTGATTGAAGCGGCGAACTTCATCTGACGGCCACCGACAATTGCACATTCGACTGTAAACAGAAGGCGCTTGGAAAGGACGATTTCACGAAGATTCCGAACGGCGTGAACGGCGTCGAAGACCGAATGTCGGTCGTCTGGGAGAAGGGCGTGCACAGCGGTCTCATCGACCCAATGAAGTTCGTCTCGGTGACGAGCACGATGGCCGCGAAAATCTTCAATTGCTATCCGCGAAAGGGGCGAATCGCTGTCGGCTCGGACGCCGATATCGTCATTTGGAACGCGAACAGCACTCGAGTGATCTCTAAAGACACCCATCATCATGTAAATATTGAATATGCAAAACGAATAAAAAACAATTTGTTCTTCTTTTTTTTTAAGGCTGTCGACTTCAATATTTTCGAGGGAATGAAAGTTCACGGTGTTCCCGAGATCACAATTGCCGGCGGTCGGATCGTTTGGCGCGATGGCAAATTGTTGACGACGCCGGGAGCCGGAAAGTTCATCGCATTGAAGCCGGATTCTCAAATTGTGTTTGCTTCGATTGACAATAAAGCCAAGGTAAAGCTTTAAAAAATATATATATGGATGGTATCGTTTTTTCAGTCTTCGGCTCCAATCAAAATCAACCGGGCTCCTTATAATCCAGAAGAGCGCGCTCAAACCGGACGAGACGCGGCTCATCCGGCAGCCGCGGCGGCTTCAAGAAATCCGCCAGGCGGAAAGAGTAGCATTGAATTTTGAAATGTATATTAACTTCAACAAATAACAAATAAATTTGAACGACAACAAATGAATCAAATCAACGACGACTATTTTTTGGCCTTCATAGGCTTCTTCTGCTTCAGAACTTTCTTGCCGAGACCTTTGACCGCGATTTTCTTCGATTTTTTTGCCTTTTTGACCTTCGGAATCGATTCGGATGATGATTTCTTGAGTTTTTTGAGTGGAGTCGGGTTTTCATCGCCAGAATCTTGTTCGTCGTTTTCTTCGTGTGCCTCCTCGCGTTGGCGTTGCTTCTGCCGCTCAACTCTACAAATTTCAAGTGATGTGTTGAATAAAAAACAAGGAAGCGAATTATTTTTTCGCCGGTTTCCGAAAGGGACTCATCACAAAAACCGCGTGCGCCTTTAATTACGGTATCCATTTCCAAATTGTCACTGATTTCGCTTTTGGCGTAAAATTTTCATTACTTTTTTTTAGATAAGAAATGTGCAATTAGAAAACTTTGCAGCTTTTGGACAGAAATTTAAAAAAAAAAGTCGAAAATCGTGTTTTTTTTAAATTTTCGACGTCTGTTCCATTTTTTTTATTTTCTAAATCTCTATTCAACTTTACAATAATTTTAAAATTCAAATTCCGGAAAATTTGAATTGCAAACATTTTTCTTTGGAAGTTTACTGTTGAAGCGCTTATTTCAATTTTTTTAATTAAAAAATCCGACGATAACTCACACTTTCATTTGTTTGCATTTCTTCCTCTCATTCTTGATCTCCTCATTTATTTTCAACACGCGTTCCTCAGCTTCCTCGAACATCGCCTTCGTGAGAACTTCCGAAGGAACCGGCGGCTCGAAATGAAGCGGATCACGTCCCGCCGCCGCCTGCTCAAACTTCTTCACCAGGTCGTAAATTCGTTTTCGGCGCTTCACCGGAATTTCCGATTTTTTTCCCACGTTGAACAATATTTCGCCAATATTTTTGTAGTTAAACTATACCAAAAAAATCACGGTTTTAAAAAATAATTTTAATTATATATAAATAATTTACCTGAATTCCTCCTTCTTCCATCGGCTCATCTCCTTCATTTTCCGCTTTCGCGGCAATTTCTTCACTTTTTTGATGAAGAATCGTCATAAAAATTTCGGTGATAATCGAGCTGAAGAGATAATCCGAGATTCGTCGATTGCCGAGAAGATTCGCGTATGGTTTAAGCAGCAATGAGACTTGTTTGGCCGTCAGTCCGCCTATTAAATTCAATTGGAATAATTAAAATCAAAAATTTGCTTGCCAGCATTGTCGAGCTCATCGAGAAAAAGCGAGGCGAAATGGAATTTGAGTCCTTCGCTGAAATTTTTGTCCGCCGAAATTGTGGTTTCCTCAAAAACCGCCCAATATTTGTCGCGGATTTCTTTTTTCCAGTTCAATTCGCGCAAGTGCGCAAAAGTAAACTTTAGCATTCTTCGGATTTCCTGAAATTTTAAGGTTATAATTTTATTTGGACAAATTTTTAAAAAACCAAGTTGAATTACTCATTTTTGGTGCGCTAAGCTAAAAAAAATGAGGGAATTTTTGATCTGCTTGTTCAACTCAAAATCAAAATTGGCAATTTGCCAATTCACTTAATCCGTAATATTTACAACAAATTTTAATAAAAATTACCATTAAAAACTTGTCCATTCGCCAACGATCAATATGTGGCCATTCTTTTGAGATACTTTTCAGGAAACACTTGACATAGAGGATTTTCTCCTCTTCCGAGCCAAAAATATTAATTAGGCCTCCAATTTTATCAGCCAGTTCTTCCTTAACACACATATTTCACATTAAAACCCAATTTTAAATTAGTAGTTATTACTTGAAGAAGCATTTTGTCCTGCATCCACATGACATAATGCAAGCCTTTGCATAATCTCATCAGATCCTCCTCATTGAATGCTGAAATGTATTTTTCTCTAGATTAACATAAAAAATTTTACGTTTTTTTGACGACTGCTCCCTAATCCAATCATGTAGAACTCGCAAAGCTCTTTGGCGGGTCACAGGCTCACCACATGCAAGTTTTTGAGCGAAAACTACTTCAACGGCAGCCAAATCGACTTCCATCTAAAAAAAAGAAATTTTATATAATATAGTTGGCTCGTTTATTAATAAAATTGCAGAAGATTCAAACTAAGAAAAAAAAAAAGAAAATTAAGCGAGAAAAATAGGAGCGATGTCGTCACTCAGCAAATCGCGCCGTAGAAACGGCGGTGAATAGCGAGTAAAACGGCGGCAGATGATCGGTGAAGAAAACAGACACTTTCGTTCCTCCAACTTTCCACCGCCGTTTCTCCGAAATTGCACGCGTACGCGCGGAGTGTCGTACTGCCTTCGTTTTAGTACTTTCAAACTATTGTCATATTTCACCACGTTTATTGTTTTTTTGAAAGTACTCGCGAAAAACTGGAATAATTTATTACAAAAAAAAATTATTTAGTCATTTGGCTGCAAAAAATTAAATTTGTCCTCCGTGTGATGCCACTTTCTGTGATAACGTTGAAATTGTAGACGAATTCGTAATTCTATAATTCCTCGAAAATTCAATATCACTACTTAACTGTAAAGTCGAATCCGAACTGAAGAAATTCAAGTTTAAGAGATTTACATTAAGAATTTACCTCTTTTCGGTTGTGAAATAACTGTCCGCTATAAACTTTTTCGCCATATCCGCAATCGATAGTTGATTAGTCATTAACGATAAGTAGCAGTGCGTTTTTTCAAAACTTGCAGTTGAAGTTGTTGAACAATTGCCGTATCTACGAATCAACTCCACACAGTGATCAAAAATCAGCTGGAATTGCTACCATTCTTCTGTTTTAAACAAGTCAATTTTCTTACATGCATTTTAAGCGTATAGAATTCGCTATTTTCATGTCCAATATATCCTTTTATGAAATTCGAAAGTTGTTGGATTGCGTAGAGATGAGCTTCGGTCCTTGCCATATATAGCAAGTTGTTAAATATGAACAAGCAAGCCAAAAACGTGGTTTCCATGATGCGAGGAAACTTAAATGTCATTGATAACGCAGCAAGAGTAAACTGAACTGACTGAAAAATATAATCAAATGTCCCAACTTTAAAATTGCTCACTTTTCTTATCTCTGAACCGGTCGCACGCGAGAATCTTTCTGGGCTAGCAAACCTGCAGGGCGTTTCCGGTGGATCTATGGTATTAATCAGAGAACATGAAAGTGCCTGAACCACCCTAGTCGAAATTTTCAACCGAGGCAAATTTGAACCGCGCCCAAAAATTTGTTCCAATAAATTTTTCAAAAACCCTTCGGAAAGGTAATGAAGTTCATCGAACGGTTGATTTGATGGGCTGGCAAGAATTGACAGAATGTCTAACAATTCATATTTTAGATGTAGGTTTGAAGGGAATTGCTTACTTAATTTTCCGCTAGCTCTCATCATATTCATTACATCATTCGCAGTTCTTGAAGGGTATTGAATGTCGGAAAAAAAGAAACCGCTTGCCGACCCGATTTCGAACCAATGATCGTGCAAAGTGTGCATCCCTGTGTACTTGCCCAATTCGGAAGACCACAGATCTGACGCATGCCCTATATCGTAATGTTTCATTATGTACCAAGACAAGCTTGCCTTGAGATCCAAAAATGATACAGCTGGCTCGACCATGACGGAATATTTGACCCCTTCGTATTGTATAAGCAGTGGTGAAGTTCTAAGAAATTCTACTTCGTGCATTAATCTAAAATAAGCATACAATTATATATATAGCCGCGAATTTTTCATTACCTGAATGTGATGGTGATATTCATGCGTTTTGACGATTATTACAAGTTTTTTATTATCTACAGTTTCTTCTTCAATAACATCATTGACGTTTTCAACAGGTAAAAGACGAACTCCATAGCCCCGAATTCGCGCGTCTACAAAATTTTTTCCTTTATGCTGATCACAGATATACCATTCTCTTCTTTCGTCAATCTACTCCTTTTCATGTTGAAACGAACGTTCTGGAAAAACCATTCTCATCAAATCAAACTTTCAAATTTAAAAAGAATGTAGTATTAATTATATTAAATCTTAAAACCAATAGAAGGTTTTAAAACAATCAATACATTATAATTAATTAATTACAAATTAAAAAATTCATAAAATTAATTTAAATAAATCTTCATTTTGAAATTTAATTAAAACTTTAAATGAAATTTAAATAAAATCGAAAATTAATTTAAATTAATTTTCGTTTTTTTAGAAGGTTGTACGACACTACTAATATTACACATAGCCCACGGTTTAGCGCGTTTAGTAAACCATCGTTCCACCGCCGTTTCACCGAAACTCGCTATTCACCGCCGTTTCTACGGCGCGATTTGCTGAGCAGGTGTGTTGCATTGTGTGTAAACATCGCCCCGCAGAAGTGAACCAGAATTATTCAAATTTTGATTTTAAAAAACTGTTTGATGGAAGGGACAATTCTGAAAAAAATGAAAAAAAAAATGTTTGCAGTATGAAAATTTGCTTTCTTTCTATTTCTTCTGCATTTCCCCTTAAAATATTAAATTTTAAAAAAGTCTGAAAAAAAACTATTTAAAAATAGAAACGGCTAAATTAAAGTATTGGCTTATTAAAAAAAGGGGGGTTCCAAAATGTTAAAATCGTCAAAAACCGGCAAAAATCACAAATTATCGGTCAAATTTAGTATTGCCTCTTGGCGCGAAATTTATAAATTTATTATTCGCTCCGCCCCCTCAGGAAGTATTCGGTCCTCGGTAATATAAAGCAAATTTTAGAAAAAAAAATAAAAATAATAAAAATTTAAAAAATTATTGGCAATCTCTATTTTTTTTAGACCGAATTAATCTTTTCTGAAATTCAGTATTGTATTTATTCGAGATAGAAGGTAGACTTCGAAGCAGCAAATGACTTCCATTTTGGGACCCTTTTTTTGACGCTTGAATCTTTAAATTGAAATTAAAAAAAAACCTTTTTTATCTAGTTTCACACTACTATTGGACATATACAGTGCGTTGCAGAATTATAAGGCCACCCCCGAATTTGAGCGCCGCGCAATGATTTCGATACTTTGAGAACAACCAGTGTGAAAATCGTGTTCAGCATGAAAAATAACCTATATGTACCTATTTTTATGTTAGTACCTTCAAAAGTAACCGCGCTGTGGTCCAAAACCGTTTTTTCGAGCGGTGCAGAATTATAAAGCCACCCCCCAACAACGGACTTTTTCGCATTTTTTTGAAACTTTGGCGGGACCAGTGTGCATAAAAATTGTTGTGTGGCTTCGAGAACCTACAGTGGTCCTTATTTTTCACTTTTTGAATGATTTTGAAATGCCACGTGGTCTCTGTCTTAGTGCTTCTGAGCAATCTCAGATTATCGCATTCAAAACGGCAGGATGGTCGAACCGTCGGGTTTCGAAGAATTTAAATGGTCCGAAAACATTCGTAGACATCTTTGTGAAGGATCCAACTCGTGTCAACATGTCGCAAAAGTCAGGCGGCAGAGGAAAACTGGACAATCTCGCTAATCGAGCAAGCATTCGAACAGCTTCGAGCAGTATGAAGTCTACAAATGGCATCAAGAAGAAGCTAAACTTTGACAAAAGCAAGTGGACAGTTTGGGGAACCATCAAGAATAACCCCAACATCGCTAGAGAAAAAATGAAGCCGGCTCCGCGACTCACAGAGGATCATAAAATTCGACGCCTTGAGTTCGCACGCAGAAACATTAATACGGATTGGAACAAGGTACTTACTTTCGAGAATATTGTGAATAATAACCATTCAAACTTCAACAGGTTATTTTTTCCGATGAAAAAAAAAATAATTTGGATGGCCCAGACGGCTATAACAGTTTCTGGCCCGAGTTATGAAAGAATCGTCTCCTGCTTTCAAAACTCAATTTGAGAGAAGGAAGCGTGATATTATGGGGGAAGCGTTTTCGGAGGCCGGATTTCTGGAATTGGCTTTTCTGACGAGTAGGGTGGACTCTTCGGATTATCAGAATGTTCTTGAGAGCCATCTTCTTCCATTCCGACGTCATTATTGTCCTTTTTCAACAGGACAATGCGGTCATTCATGTGGGTCGGTCTACTTTGGACTGGCTTCAGTCTCACAGTGTGGACGTTCTCGATTGGCCAGCATGTTCTCCTTTTTGGAGTAACATGGAGAACATTTGGGGAGAGTTAGTACGGCGTCTTTATGGCCAAGGAAGGAAATTCGGGGAGTTGGAGAGCTGAAAACCGAAATCGTAGTCGAATGGAAGACGTTAGAGCAGAAATTCAAATCGAAATCGACCCAATATGTTTAAAACCTTCTCAAATCTATGCAAGACCGTGTTTCTGACATTATTACCTCAAATGGAGGTGCCACTAAACATTAAACTGTCGTTATTTTTGAGTTTATAACGTATTTCATGGGGGTGGCTTTATAATTCTGCACCGCTCGAAAAAACGGTTTTGGACCACAGCGCGGTTACTTTTGAAGGTACTAACATAAAAATAGGTACATATAGGTTATTTTTCATGCTGAACACGATTTTCACACTGGTTGGTCTCAAAATATCGAAATCATTGCGCGGCGTTCAAATTTGGGGGTGGCCTTATAATTCTGCAACGCACTGTATAATTAATACCATATAAGCAGTTTCGAGATTTCTTAAATGTCCCAAAAGCTCATCGATTTTTTTATGATTGCAAACTCATTTTTGCCTATACATAAATTTGAAAAAATTTGATTTTCGAGAAATTAAAATCATCTCATACAAAAATTGCCATAAAAGGTTTTACTCGTTCACATTGTGATAGCTAAATTCGACCAAAAGAGAGAGAGTTTTGTTTTCCATTCGAGACCCCCCTTCAAATCGTCGAGCCCAGACTATCTGAAATTTATTCTCGACACCTCTTTCATCTCAAACCTTCATCCACCAAAAATATTTCGATTCATTGCAACTTTCGGCCCCCCTCGTGTTTACATATGAAAGACATTTGCCTTTTACGCGCGGGCATTCAATGGATGGTATATACAAAATTGGATGAGATGAGGCAAAAAAGGAGGCGGAGGCGATTCATCTCGTTTTTTATTAGCTTCTGCTTCTTCTTCTTCATCGTATTCCTCGTCCTCCTCCTCCCCCCACGCAGCCACCCCTTTCCGTCCATTCTTCGCAATCTAATAGCAATTGCCACTGATGAAATTTCCAATTATTCTATTTTGGTTTCAGTTGACCACACTAGGTAAGTTGGCCAAATTCGACTAGCCGAATTGTGATTCGACATTTTTTTTCTAGTTTTCGGATGTATGCCTGGCTATGAAGCCGAACGAGATCGACTGCGTGAGCATCTCGGCATCGAGTGGATTCCAGGCGGATTGGCAAAAAGCGGTGAGTTCGGATTTTTACGCTCAATTTTGATTCGCGCTTGTCTCAATTGACAGCGATAGCCGCCCACGCCAAAAAAAAAACACACGGCAACTGCGCAATCGAAATTAATTGAACAGGTTCCTCTCTCTCTCTCATTCTCTCTGACATGCCGACAATGGCTAGTGACCACCACAAGCAGCTAATCAAATCGCCGTTTTTATGTTGAAAATTATTAGAATGCGAAAGGGAATTTATATTATATTAAATGAATGACTGGAAATTGCCGGGAATCTTTCATTTTTTTCGATCGATTCTGTTCGAAAACGAGATTTCCATTTTTTCGATATTTCGCCGGCGTACTGGTTCACTCGACATTTTTGTTCTATCTTTCCTAATGATCTCTCAAGTCGAAAAAGCCAATGAATTGGTCAAATTGAATTCAAATTCAAATAAGCTTCTGCTTCTTCGCGGGTAAATTTACTGGGTGCGTCTTTTCGAAGTGGTTTCACCATTTTTTCAATGATTAATATCACTGGAATTAAAAATTAACGGAATCACATCTAAAATGCAAAATTCCATTGTAGTCGGTGCGAGACCATAGCAAAGGAACATGCACGTAAATATACCCGCGGATAGTAGTCGCTGACCGCCATAAAAGTGAGAAAATAAAAAAGAGCCTCATATAAAACCGAGAAATGTTGAACATTCTTAGAAAATGCTCAAAGAATGTTTCTCTGCTTCTCATTGTATTAAATTCTGAAAAGCATTTGGCAACGAGCCAATAATTTCTCAAATGCTAATCCAAACATTTGTTTCTGAAAAAAAAATTGAGACAACTCGTGAAAATCGATGTTTCGATTCGACGTATCCAACAATATCAGAAATCTGTCGAATTACGATAATAATATGCCTGGGTGTGTCCATTTCTCACATTTTTTTTCTGCCGTCAATCCGAAATCCACACCAAAACTGGAATTGCGTCTACTATGATGATGTTGATGATGACGATATCCGATTTTTCCCTTTTTTGATTCGATCATATCATTCGTGGCTGACTCACTCTCACTTCGTTATCTCTATGAGAAGTTGCGCAATCCATCAAAAGCTGGCTATTATGTGAATCGGCTAACAAAAATTGCGCCAGCGTGACCGATTTGATATCGTTGATCAAAAGTTCAATAATAGTAATTTACAGAATGGTCCGACAAGCCGATTCGTCACTCATCGGATTTGAATTGCGATTTCAGCGAGCCGGCGAAATGCCGCTGGAAAAACATGGCCGATGATATGCAAATGGACTCGAGAGACTTCTATTTGTTCGAGAAAATCGATTACACCGAATTTCCGGCTCTTCGTGTTGGTCCGGGACCCACGAAGGTGCAACAAGGCGACAAGATGATATTCACCGGCGACAAGAAGCGCGATGAGCAGCACGCGATATTCTATAGTAGTCCGATCAATTGTCAAAACTCCACCGGAAATTTGACATTCACGTAAGCGATTAATTAATATTGGGACATATAAGATGGTTATAAAACAAGCTAGTGGTTATAATATTAGATTTACGTCAATTATCAATTAGAAACTAACCAAATCAGAAATTACTAACACAGAGCAAAACAGATACGTAGTTACGTACACAATAATTAATATAATATCAAAAAAACACAAAAAATATTTTGGAAGCAAAACCCCCGCATCCAAAAAAAAAACAAAAAAAAAGAAACTCACGCAAACTCTGCATTTTCGCGCCAACTCTGGTGTGTGTGTGCATACACCGCAGTGTGTACCGTATACCCTCAAATCCTGTGAGCGTATTTTCGCTTCCTCATCATAGAAATTTTTCAGATATTGGGTGTACAATGGCGCGAGAGTTGAAGTCTTCTTGTTAGAAGACAATAGAAGCGGCGGCTACAAAATGGTATTCGATGATCCGGCCGAGGAGAAGCCGTACGTCTCATGCGGAACGATACAGATCAACACCGAATGTCACGCTGAAATTCCGCCAAGGGATAAGCCGTTCAGGTTGTTTTCGAAATTTTTTTTCATCGAGCCAGACAAGTAGTTTTGTAGAATTGGAATTCGCGCCTACGAGATCGCCAACACCGACGGCTCATTTGTGATGATCGACAATATTCTTTACTCATCGAGCCTTTGCAAAGTTGGAAGTAATCGAAAACTTGATAGATGCGATCTGAAAATGATCTTTTTTTTCAGTCGACGTTGGCGACAACTTCAAAACGCTGCCATTGGAGACGGGCGCCAATGGGAAATCGATTCAATCGGCGCAAGACCTTAAATGCAATTCGTTCGATTCGAAATGCCGTTGGCGTTCGGGTGGCGACGCGAAAGTGGTAAGAATCGCAACAATTGATCGAATCGATTCGAGAATCTAAGATGTGGCGCAAATCGACGTCAATCCTTCCGAATCAGCTTCTACTGAATGCCACTGGCACCACCGTGGGTCCGAAAGGAGCGTACGCGGTGCTTTACGTCGAACAAGGCGCTGATAAGAAATCGTTGGATATTTTGAGATCGGATCCGATCGCGTGTCAAAGTCTTACGGAAAACGAGTTTTCATTCAGGTTCCTACGAATATATTATAGTCTACCAGAATCGGTCTATGTCGTTAAACGCGTTGCGGTTCGCGTGCGGTCACGTGTTTATTATTTTTTTTAGAAATTGATGACGAGGAGTTTTATACTGGTTGAACTGGAATTTTTTTATAATGAAGCTTAACGCGAACCGCAACGCGCCTGACGACATACAGAACTGAATTTTTTCATGAATCAAATTTGTTTTGTGAGAATTGCAATTTCGCAATGGAAAAACTGAAAAAGTGAAAAAAAATGTTTTTTTTTTTAGTTATCATTTTTTTCCACAACCTAATCATTATAGTGCTTTTGGGAAAATAACTAGTCTTTTGCGGAAGAATAAAATAGTTCCCAAAAAATCTGATTCTTATAGATTCTGGGAATTCGGGCAAATCGAGCTTGAAGCATGCGCTGTGGACCTAATGTTTAAAGACATTGAATGCATTCCGATTCCTCACGGATCATCACCGGCTAATGTGAATGTCACATTTCGAAAATCCACCATGAATTTTATGGTTTGTCAATTCATTGAGGCAAAACGATTTAAAAAAAAAATGACAGATCACTCTACGCGTTTCAAAATTGAATCCCGATTTCGACAACATGCTCATCGTCGACGACATCGTTTACAAGGCCACACTGTGCACCGACGCGTTGTCGGTGTTCGACATTGGCGATAGTTTTGTGACGACGCCAATGTTGAGTTTGCTGCTCGGCCGAAATGTGCACACCGCTCAAGATTTGTCATGCGACTTCTCGAAGAGGGCTTCGTCTTGCTTATGGGGAATGTTGAACCAGGAGGATGAGACAACCGAAATTGCCGAGAATATGTGGACGATCGGGCACGGACCATTGAATGCTGAGAAGCTCTACTTTTTGACGGGAATCGCTGATACGCCGGGTAATTCGCTAAACATTTGTTGGATTCAATTAATCATTCAAATTTAGAAGGGGAATTTGGCGTCGCAAAATTTGAAACTGGTGGAAGTGCCATCATTTTATCGGAAATTGTGAGGTGCGCTTTGGACAATGTGCACGTTCAATTCAAATTATGGACCACTGGTTCCACAACAGTTAAGGTAGGAAATTATTCGTTGACAATTAAAGCGCCAATTATTGGAATCGAAATTTTTTGAATTGCCCGCCAATTCTCACAAATCCGCAAATAAAAACGAGCACCCTCGGTTACTGTAGTTTAAAAAGTCCGTGAGTTTGATTCGCAGGTTGTCAGTAGTACGGTACCCGAATTTCCATTGTTAAACATTGAAATTTAAGTTGCCGCGTCAAATATGAAAAAAATTAGCTAGTTTTTTTCGCTCGAAAAAATGTGTGCAATTTTACGTGCACATAAATGCACACTTTTTTCTCTTCTCGATTTTTTCTTCAAATAAATGACATTTGAGGTATGCTTGGTGGAAGAATCATCGCCGTCACTTTTGGATTGTCAAGTCGCTTCGGCTGGTGACGTCGTCGTCGACCTTCCAACTATTAAAACACCGTTCCGCGTCGCATTTTCCGCCGAAGCCGATGATCAGGGCATGGCGCTTATTGATGACATAATCGTGACGGGAACAATTTGTCCGCCAGCGTCGGCGCGCCAATTTTCGTCGAAGACGTTCCGACCGACTGCCGACATTCCGGATCCGAACGTGTGCCGCCTTCTATCATGCGACTTCCATCTTGGACACGCTTGCTTATATGAGCCATCTCGAGTTGAAGGAAGCGCAATGCACGGGGTAATACGATCAGTCGACAATTGCAATAATTCTTCAATTGTAGATTTCTGATAGAAAACTGAACGCGTTTCTAACACGATCGAAAAAGGTGTTCATTTTGGAATCGCCTCAATTCCGATTGAACACCGCTGCGCGCCTTCATTTTGACTACAAACTTCAGGTTGCTCCTCATTTTTTATTCGAATCAATTTTTTTGAAACGTGAGAATTCTTAGGGTGAAGCCAACTTATTTATTTGCAACGATAGTGGAACCAAAGAATTGGAAAGCTGCTTCAAAGTTGAAGGACGGGAAGGCAAGGATTACATCGAGCTGATTGCGTCGGACACAAAGGCGAGTGAGATCGGTAAACGATTGTCAAGGAAATGTATGATTTAGGTTTATATGATTGCGAGACTCGCTGAAAATGGAAGATACGGATCATTGGAAATTCAGAAGATATCGTTTACTGATACGAGCGATCAGATGATATGCTAGGATTGCTAATAATGACCAATTTTAGTGCAATTTGATTACCGGTATAATTTATTTTTGTTAACAACGTTGTTGTTGTTGTTTTTTTTTGCATTTTAGAGCGAAATTAATAAATTTGTATGCTGTAATTTTGCATGATTGTAGGCTTCGAAATACATAGCCGAGGTTTTTTTGCGAACTCTGCATAGAGCCATTTTTTATTACAGTGTTATTTCCTCTAAAAAAAAGTAGAGAATTAAAAAATAAAAATTTCAGTTTTCCAGGGTGCATTCAAAAATAAATGGCTGTGAATTTTTTTGCATTTTTTATTTTTAAAAATATTCTATTCTTCTACGCAACCAAATCGCGCTGCCGCTGATTTTGTCAAAATTTGAAAATAAATGTCATTTTTGGATTTTTGTTTTCGCTCTTTATTAGGAAAATAGCAAAAAAAAAGGAATTAAATTATCATTATTTGCATTTTTCGTTTGAATATGGGCTTTTCAGATTTGTAAAAACGGTGTTAGAAGGTATGACCTCGATCAGATCAAAATCAATCGGGTTCTGAAACCTTTCTCCCCCAACACAGAGACAATAAAAAAAACAAAAAATAGTCATCCACACGGATGTTGCGAATTTGAATTTCCCGCCGACAACACATTTCAAATTTGTTCACGTGAAATTCGCCTGATGAGCTCAAAACAATCCCGACAGTGATTGGCGAGAGAGTGCACAAAAATGAGAGAATTTGACGAAATATGGTTTTTGCGACGCCTTCGACACCCGAAGCAATTGCGCTCTGCAGCAATTCGGCGTCGATTGGGAAAGAAGCGCGTCTCGCCGTCGATGATCAGAGAGTGTGCCGACATGAGAGAATCGGCGTCAATTTGCAGTTCGATTCGACAAACGCGCTCCATTGCCAGTGTCGCACCGACGACGCCAGTGGCACTATAAAAGGCCGGCGAGATGCGCATTTTGGTCATTCTCGCAACTCTCCGAGATGCGAGAGGCACCCGCATATCCAGCGGGGATCGCCGTGCCCCCCACGGATAGTTATGTGGGCTCTCACGCGCCCCGCATAACCTGCGGGCTCCTCGTGTTCCACATAACCCGTGCGGGGCTCATCGTGCCCGCATCTCCTGCGGGCTCGTCGTGGCCAAGGATCGAGCCGGTAAGTCGCATTCATCGAAAATTCATTTTCTCAATTCCTCGTATTCACGTGAAGAGGAGCAAGAAGAGGAGATGGCGAAAGGTCGATGCTGCCCGGGGCATCGAGTAGAGCGAGGAGGCGGATGCGAATGCGAATGGTAAGAAAGGGAAAACAATCTGTCAGAATAATTAGAATCATTGCAGTTGATTCGGATCTCATGGAACGAATAGGAGACGACGTCTTCTCGAGGAATCGACGAGGAAGGAGCACAGCGTCTGGTAATTGGTAGTTTTTGGCCCGGGCCTCAATTTTTTTTTTTACTATTCACTCGCACCAGCCGTACCACTTGCGGCTTCATTCTCTATATCCCACCACTTGGGATCCTCTCTCTCCGTACATTCGTACCGCTTACGTCTGTACATCCTCCGGTCCTACCGTTTGGGACCACCCTCTTCTTCTTTTCCGGGGAAAACCGGCTTCCCCTTTCCTCTTCATGCCGTACCACTTGCGGCTTCACCCTCTATATCCCACCACTTGGGATCCTCTCTCTCTCCGTACATTCGTACCACTTACGTCTGTACTTCCTCCCGGTCCTACCGTTTGGGACCAACCTTTTCTTTCTTTTTTTTTCGGGGAAAGTCGTACCACTTACGGCTATGCCAGTCGTTCCACTAATGACTGGCCTCCCCTTCTTTTTTGTCTTATTATTATTTCGTTTTTTTTTTAATTCTAATTAATTTGTGTGTGCGTGTGTATGTTTAGGTATCGTCAATGCTGCCGCCGATGGAAGAAGCCTGCCAGTGAATCGACTCACCGTCCCGTCACATTCTAAGTTCCCCCCCCCCAGCAATAGTCTCTAACATCCTAAGGTCCTTTAGTAGTCTCTTTTTAATCGGCCGTAGTCGGCAATGCTTAGGCCGTAGTCGGCAATTCATAGTCGTAGTCGGCAATTCATAGTCGTAGTCGGCTATTTGCCCCCCAAAAACGCCGCGGCTTCCCGTTCCCCTGTAGTGCCGAGGCGTTTGGCTGGATGGCGGCCAAACCGCTGTATCCTAAATTCGGGTGATTGGCCTGGCAAGCCCTTCAGCCCTGATTCCGTAGCCGGGAATCGAACCCTACCCAAACGTCCCCGTTTCAAGTACTCTCGAGTGCTTGGTGGGCGTTATGGATGGTTATGCTTTAGAATATTGCTTCACCGGGTGTCCTCCATACTAGTCAGGATGGCATCTGGACCTGACCTATATTGACGTGGTTTGGCCAGCTATGTCAATATGTCCAGCCTTTCGGGTGCACATGGACCGTGCTTCTTGGCATAGTAGCTTGCTACTTTGTAGTGGCTTGCTACTACTTAGTAGTAAGCTGCTGTGCTGAGAACACAAAAACCACTTTACCATATCACCAGTAGACCCGGGGCCCAGCCAGACGTGGCTTGCCCAACCACTTCTACTTCTATTATCCTCGGATGATAGTTGTGGGATGTCCTTGGGTGATCCCCATGGTGGGATCGGCGATGACCCACATCAGGTTTCGGCCTGATGCTGGTGAGCCTCTCCTTCATGTGTCGAGCCTCTACGTGGCGAAGGAGATCAACTGACTCGATCGAGTCAGGCTAATCGACACAGTCCCTAGAATGCAATCAGAGAATCTTTTAATGAACATTCATTTAATAAATCTAGGGTAACCAGTTAGTAGAGGGATTTCCATGCAATCAAAACTCACAGAAAACCGCCTGCATAATCTTTTTTGCTATTTGAAAATTGGGAATCGGTTTTTTTCAAATTCTCGAAATTCTCAAAAAATTGTTTATAAGTACAAATAATAGGATTTCAAACATCCCCAAAAATCATGGAACTCAATTGGTGCATCGTAACCTTCTTCTTGATCGCGCTACTATCGCCCTCCTGATGCTCAAATATCACATCGGCAAGTTTTTGGTGCTAAATTTCACAAATTGAGAAACATTCAAAATACTCTCATCAATCAATTACCCTTTGTCGTTTCAGTGCTCCCGCGGAGAGCCGCTTCCGATTGCTGGCCTCACCAGCCTTGGGCAGCATTTCAATTATTTTCGCCGTGTTCGTGATCACTCTCGGCGGTGTGCTGACATCCGTCAAGTGCACTTTTCGAAGAGTGATCTTGTGGGCGATCAGCTGCCTCGTCGCGTTCGCCAACGGACGCCTTGTGACATTTTCGCTAATCGGAAACATCGTCAACGAATCAATCGGCGGCGAGAATAGCCAATTCATCTGATCCTTGACCATCAACGGCGCGTATGTCAGCCCATAATCGCACATCGCGTTCACCGCCGCGCCGAGCATCGCCTGCTCTCTTTGCGTGTACAATTGATCATTCATCGGCTTGATCGGCGGCTGAACAATTCCAACCAAATACGGCAGAATGTCGAGCAAAAGGTCCCTCTTGTGTGCGCCTTTCGACATAACGCCACCCGATCGAACAGTGTTCAGCGTTTCTTCCGATTCGTGACATTTTTGCGATTGAGTTTGATCAATTTGTGGATATTGAATGTGAATTCTAGAAAATTACATTAATGATTTCAATATCGAATTGGCCTACTTGGAATGTGTTGCAAGTGTCAAATGAAGTGAAACAAAAAACGCGAACGCATATTTTTGAACCGCCCAATTTTGAAAAGAGCGAATCTGAAATTTTAATCAATTTTCAATTTGAATCGACATGCATACAATTTTTTGAACATCATCGTAAAACAAAAACCATGTCGACGCTTTTCGAATTTGTCCGATCGGCAACGAAACAAGATAGTTGGCATGAAGTCCGCTAACGAAACGCTCTTCGCCACCATGATCGGCGGCAATTCGCTCGATTTGACGGACACGATCGTGCACGGATTTCACTTTGCCTTTTCTGGAAAAAAAAACACGGAATTTCGTGAATCTCGACACCGAATTACCCATCAGAATGCTTCGACAACTCCAAAATCGCCGACCAATGGTCAAAAATTGATGCGGCTCCGCTTCTCTCTTTTTCCATTACCCAAAATCGAATAATCAATTAATAATTAGAATTGGCGTCCAACCTCTTTGATCAATTTCATTTCAATCGCTCGATTCGTCTTCATCGACGCCACCGCCACCCATTGAAGGGTGTTGATGGTGTGACGCATGTCGTTGGCGCACATCTCGCACAATTTTCGAAGTGTCGTCGAATTGCATTTGAGCTTCTCGTTGTCGCAAATCTGCTGAAGGCGTCGACACAAATTCTCGGGCTTCGTCGCGCCCAATTGCACACACCACGCCGTCGAGCGCAATTCGCGAAGCGACGGCGCAAATCTGCCAATAAATCCCCATCATCATCATTATTCGACATTCGTTTCGCTTTTCGCGTGATACGATTCTTATCAATAAGGTCACTATAAAAATGGCGGCGTTTCGGTGTCGCGTCAGTTCAATTTAAGCGTTCTATATTCATAGACGACTGAAACGCGAATTGCTAAACGAACGCGGTTGGTTTATTGAGAAGAAGAAAAAAATAGAATGGCATCCGAGAAAACAATCGAAATCGCCATCGATATGGAGGAGGGCGAGCCGCTCGGCGCGGTTCCCAACGATAAGCTCGTCATCACAAAAATTCAAAGCGGCACAATTGCCGACGGAAAACTTCGTGTGAGTTCATATAGGCGAATTAAGAATTCCAAAAAAACAACAAAAAACGGGACATTTAGATTGGTGATCAAGTGAAGAAGGTGAATGGAACCGAGTGCAAGAACATGAACGATTTCTTCCGGGCGCTTCGCTTCGCCGCGCCCGTCGCTCGCCTCACGGTGGTTCGCGACGAGAAGAAGGCCGAAGAGCTCGAGGCTCGCGTGCACATTCCCGAGGATCGCGCCAAAATCATTCAGCGTCGCGAGGGCTACATCTATGAGATGGCGACTCTCACATGGGTTCAGAACGGACCAAAACTCGGTTTGGGCATCAAGCATTTTCAGGTGGCGTTCTTTTTTCGCGTTTCTTTTCAATCGCCTCAACACTTTCAGAATCGCGTGCTCGTCTCTCGCGTCGATCCAGGATCGCTCGCCGAGAAATGCCTCGTCGTCGGCGATCATTTGTGCGACGTCGACGGTGTTCCCGTCACCGACAAGGACGTCGCCAGAGATTTGCTCGTCAAAAACATTCAAGAGCGCGGCAAAGTCACGTTCGTCGTCGAGAGACCCGATTCGATCGAGGCGAAACAATGGGCGAAGAACGCGCTCGCCACGAATCTCATGCAGCCGCCGTCGGTGCAGATGAACGAGGATGTTCGCAATATTGCGTCGGCGTATCGCGCCGCGTTGAAGACGTTGAAGCCGCCGGCGAAGAGCGCCATGACTCAGGGAGCCACCGGAGCCAAACGAGTCCAAATCGTCGATTCGACGAGCAGCCACGAGATCGGACACGATCACGAAGGTACCGTGGTTCATTTTTTGCTCTGCATTCGATTTGCACTAATTTTCAGGAAAAGCCCTTCGCAAAGTCAAATGAGAGCTCTTTTCTCAAAGTTTTGCAAGCCGACGTCTAAATGGCAAACACCAGCTCACACCACCAGTCAGCACCAGTCGATTTTAAGAAAAATAAAAAATAAAAACAACACCACCATTCTGATCGTCTCACTTACAAATTGTTGCAAATTCCGATGATGGGCCGTCGAATCGCTTTTTTTCCAACCGCTTGAAGGCATCTGATCAAATGGCGAATTGTGTCAATTGGCGCTCCGTCGATCTCGTCGAGAATCAAACAATTTGGTCGAGAGTCCTGAATGAAATTCGCCAAATCAGGGTAGATCAAACGAAATTGTCAATTTTTTTTTGGTTTTTGGACTCGTTTAAAACCACCAACCGCGTCGAGCGTTCGCGCGATTTTCACAGCGCCCTCGAGAACACGATTCAAATCGGCGACCGTTCGAGCGTCGCTCGAATTCACATCGACGGTCGTGTAGCCGGCCTGACGAGCCACAATTTTGGCGAGCGTCGTTTTTCCGAGACCCGCCGGTCCGGCGAGAAGGACCATTTTGAACGCGGGACGCCGCACTTTGCCGTTGTCCATCTGGAACACGTCGCGCAGTTTTTCGGGAACACTACTCAGCAGACTGTCGATGTTCCTCTTGAACACGCACTCGTCCCACAATTTGAGCCAGGTTAGAATGTTGCGATTGACGGTCTAGAATTTTTTTGTTTGAAGTGCTCCCAAAAAAAATGAAAAGAGTAGTGGCTACCGTAACCATTCACTGCGAGATTCAGCTTCAAATTAAACTATTTGAAAACTGCTCAAACTGTCAATTTTTTGAAAAAGGGACCATTTAATAGATAACGTTTTGGTGTATTTGAAAAAAATCAAATTTTTTAATGCAAAATTAATTTGGCCTCATTTGGTAACATCAAATATCGTGAAAAATGGTTTGGATTATTCTGATAGCCACTTCTTCTATTTTTCAGAATCCCTTTTCAAATAGCTCACATCGTCTGACAGCAGTTCGGCAAAATTTCTCGCCGAGTATTTGTTGACCCATAGTGCACTGTTCGGCTCCGAAGAAGCCGACGAACCGCCGACAATCTCCTCTCCATGTATCATTTTCTGCATTTGCTCTTCTCGCGCCTTCTTCGCCGCCTCGAGTTTCTTGTGCCGCAACTCATCCGCCTCTTTCATCACTTTCTCGAAAGCGCGATAGCCAAGTTTCGATGTCGTCATTTGTTTCGTTATCGAGTCAATGAATGGCTCCATTCGACTTGAATCTCGAATCATTCGGATGTACATTCTTTTGCCGATGACAGCGTCGCTGATTCCGATCCATGGACTACCGTCGATTGGCGGAGTACTCATTATCTCCTAAATCATCAAAATGTTTTCATTGGTTCATTTATACCCCACGTGTAGATTTACGGGGCGTTTGATTTACACATTTTCCGTAGTACGTCGCCATGAGACCCAGCTCATTTTCCATGCGCCTTTAATCCTATTGAATCACAAATTCAATTAAAATAACTTCTAAATAATCAAATTTTCAAATACCAAAAAATGGCGCGAAATCGTTGATTTCGAAGAAACGAATGAGCACGTTAATTAAAGGCGCATCACAATTTTAGCGCGCAGAGTCTCACAGCCAGCCATCGATAATGACAGACTAATTATTTAACCACTCACTCGTTTTCTTCCGAATCTTCTCGTCAATTCCTCATCGCAAAGCGCGCTAACAGAATTCGCGTCAGACGTCGTCAAATCATCGCCGATGATGCTCTCGTCGCGCTCGTCGTTTCGCTCGACGGCCGCCTCGTTGATTTTCTTCTCAAGCTCATCGAGTGCTCGCCGTTTCGCCACATTCAGACGGCGACCATCATCGAATTGCTCGCCCAATAACGGCATTCTCATGTGCCAATCTGTTTGCAATCAATTCTTTGATTCGTCAGAGAATGCTCGATTACCCAGCGGATGAGAAAGCCGTCCATCTTTGCCATAAACCTCTTCGACTTCCACAAATCTTCGTTTTCGCGACAAACCTTAACGATGGGAATCACGAGATCGTCAGAAAATTTTCCTTCTTTCTTTTTTTTTTGAGAAATTCTTGTTTTTTGCTATCATTCGTACCAGTTTCTTCAAGTGCATTCAACACATCTCGCCGTCTTTCGTTCTCATCGCTTCCATTTCTTGCGAAAACCTCACCATCACCCGCTCCATCATCTCTAAACAACAACAAGTGATAACAAGAACAAGACGATCGCCCATCAATTTTCTCGCCATCGGCCGTCACTTACGGATACTGCAGTTCTCCGCCATCGTCTCCGTATCCGGTAGAGATCACATTATAATCATCATCCATTCTGACCAATCTTTTTGTCGAATTAATGAAAACCTCTTTGCGATATATCTTGGAGTGATTTTCCCATTTGAAACACACCGACAAGCGAATAAATATGACATTTTTTATTGCAAGTTCAACGTGCCAACAATCGAAAATCAACGAAAACGGGCGATGCATAGAATGGTTTTTTGGGAACAATTCAAATTTGAGCAAAATTAACTATTGGTTTCTGATAAAAAATTTAACGAAACAATAATAAAAAAAATACAGGGAAGATTAACAAGACGCATCGCCCGATTCGTCAGACAACAAATGTTAAAACGTGAATGAATGATGGGAAAAATCGAATGGATGTCTTTAAACAACGTCGAATACAAAAAATGTGGACTGGAGTTCCGTGCGAATTAAATTTTATTAAATTCATGAATTTTACAACCATGAAAGTTCAAAACATTATGTGCATGGAACCCCCGGGGGAAGATCGGCTAGTTTCTCAACCGGGCTCTTTTTTTTCAACCTATGGTGCGTAAAGATGTTGAAAATAAATAAATAAATAGGTTTTCAGGAGATCTACTAAACACTCTACACGCGATGTAATTGTTACCAGAAACTTGATTACTTTTGAATTGAATATGAGTGCTCATCCAACAAATCAAGTATTTGGAGATGATGGTGATATTGGAATACGAGAATGATTACAGAAAATGATGGAAAGATAAAAAAACATGGTTTCCAAAAACACACAAAAGAAGTAAAGAATGACTTATTAATCAAAAAGAAAACGCCTAAAAGGCGAATTATGATGTTGGGTGTTAGAGTTCTGATTTACAATTTATGACTGAAAAGGTGTTTGTAAAGCCGAAAGTATATATATGGATACACCTCAACATTCATTCACCTTTTAGTGGTGACCATTTTGACCGCCAAAACCGGAATTGTGGAAACCCCCGCGAGGTCCACCACGACCGGCTCCGCGTCCTCGAGAATTATTGAATCCTCCGCGAGATTGGTATCCACCGCGGTTGCGGAATCCTCCTTGATAGTTATGAGGTCTGTCTTTCTGCTCACTAATGGTCGCAAGTCCGTCAAAACCGAACGAATCGATTTTCAATTGAAGGCGGTAGACTCCTGTCTCCTGAAACATAATCGTTTCCATGGAAACACTTTTGAGAAAGTTTACATCTTTTGTCGCGGAGTCGAAAACTTTCTGGGCAGCTGCGACATTCCTCATGGTAATGAAAGCAAATGCAGTTTTCGATGTATCATTCGGGAAATCAAGAACCTTTCGTGGGATAGAAACTCCCTCAACCTCTCCAAATTCTGCAGAAAATCAACTAATCAAGAAAAAAAGCTTTAAATTTACTATAGAATATCGTTTTGATTTCTGTTTCAGCGGTGGCGGTGCTATCCGGGACAATTGTGCGAGTGATGCCGCCAAGGTAGATTTTTCTCTCCATCAAACTTCCAACGTCGTGGCGGTTAGCGTTTTGCGTTTGAGGATGGGTGTCCCGTGGTTGTTGATCAGACAAATTTTCTAAAAAAAGAGAAAATGTTTCATTTTTAAAAATTTCTACTACCGTGCTTCGGTTGCTCATGTTGTTGTGGTTGCTGTACAGATTGAGTGTGAACTTGATGTTGAGTGGCAGTAGCCTTCGCACCCCCTCCAACAAGATTTGCCCACGTTTTTGGCTTTGGTGGCTCTTGCGGCACCGGTGCCGGAGCTGGAGGAGCCGGTGTTTCCTTTTTAGGAGTAGGGGCAGGAGCTTGCTGTTTTATTGGCTCTGGTCTCTTCTCGTGGAAGGCTGGCTTGTTCTCTTGATCACGAAGTGGGGATCGTTCTTAAAACTTTCATTTAAGGAGCACAAATTTGCTTTTATGTAACCTTCGATTTTTCTTGGAGTCGGGTGGGCCTTATGGACGTTCTTCGTTGGTGTCGCAGCGGTGTTCTCAATGACAGGAACTTGCTTTTCAACGTTTTCCTTCAACACAGCTTTAACATGTCCGTTCATCTAAAGAAACTTATTACGTCTATTATTTTTTAAATTCAAACCTTTGGTGGTTGGTTTCCTTCCGCAATAAAAACATCGTCAATAAAGTTGAAGACGTCATTTTCGATGTAGTATTTCTTCGCACATTGTTGTCCGAGAATGAATGTTTGCGTAAACTTTCTCAAGTTGATATGTCCGAACACATGCACGAGAATTCCTTGATGAAGGGTTGGAATTCCCTGAGATTAAACAATAATGCTTAATTATAAATGAATTCCTTACTGTCATTTTGTGAATTTTATAGTGCAACTTATTGTCGAAATTGGCTTCATAGAACTTCGCAATGTCCTAAACAAAACTTATAATTTTTCATTTAACAACGAATTGAACCTGTTGACCAACTGCTACTTTGTCGCCACATTTCACCATCGACTGATGTCCGTAGAATTTTTGAACATCGCTTCGGTTGTTCGAAAGAGTCGTGTAGAATTGGCGACCGAAAGCATTGACAATGTCTGCAAAAGAAACAGAGCAATAAACTACGCTTCAAGACGTTTCTTACTCTCCGCATCGGCTGGTGATACAATGTCGGAAGAGGGAGAAGCATTCGGATTTCCGTTCATAACGTCGTTCATTTTCATTGCGTTAATAGGAGCAGTCAACTGCATTTACTAATTACCTGAAACAGAAAACACCATTTTTCCGAGAAAAGAAATCGTGACGTTGCAATAATTATAACGACATTAAGTAATATCACATGATTGTGTATCACCTAATATGGAAGAATTAATCAATACGAGGGCGCAATTCAAAGTAAATACGAGAGAGCGCAATCATCACATTTTGAAAACGCACACAAAAAAGGGTGGACGCGCGAAAGAGGAGAAAACGCGAAAAGCAAAATTTTCGCGCAAAAAATTCGAAATTTCTTGGCAAAGTTCCTGATTCGCAGGCATCGCTGCGTACTGGCATCGAGGTCTTGCCACGATACGCAACTGTGGCGGCGATTCAAAATTTTCTTTTCGTTCCTGCGCGCTCATCGGTCGGCGCACTCTCTCGCTGCCACACATTCCAGCTCGTCGGAGTTTTAGGACTTTAAAAAAATTCAAAGGAGAAATGAAAATATTCCCATTTACAAATCGAAACAGTTTTATAATGGGCCTATTCAGCGGCATGCAAAATAGTCGAAATAGTCAACTTCAACAAATTTTACGTGATTTCATTGGGTAAAAAAGGCAAATTCGACAAGTTTGTATTAAAGCACTGGATAGATACATTTCAGAATTTGTTCGATTCAATTTTTTTTCGCACGATTCATTTTTTAATATTAATAATAGTAAAATTTTAGGATTCTCAATGTTTCTTAAAACAATTTTATTTGTTGTCGGCTGTTTTTCGGTGGTTGATGGACGTGCTGTATGTTAACTTACAAAGATAAGATAAAAGTTTTCAATTTTTTAGAACCTATTGATTAGCAAAACACCTCTCAGCAGATTTGCTGTCGAAAATACGCACTATCTCATCGAGTATCAATTTATCAACATTGGTGACACTGCCGCAACGAATGTTATTCTGGATGATCGAGGCTCATTCCCAACCTCCCATTTCCATATTGAAAAAGGTTCTCTACGAGTTATTTACGAAGAAGTTCCCGCAAGAAGTAACATAACTCATGTCGTTGTGGTATTGGCATGATGTATGTAATTTTGAGAAACGATCTGTTTTAGATTAAACCCCGATTTGTTGGAGAAGTCGAAAGCCTTCCCGCGAACGTGACATTTTACGACGGAAATGAATACGCGACCACTCAATCGACCGCATACGGAAAATGTACGAATTTTCGATATATTTTTTCAAATAGAAATTTACAACTTTAGATTACGTTTACAATACGAAAAGCTTCATGCGTTTCTACAACTCGAAGTGGCAAACATTCGGCACATTTTCCTTGATCTGCCTTCCGATCACTCTATCGGCATTGCTTCTCTACATGTGCTCAGTGAATCGTTATTGCATCGAGAAGAAATCCAAAAATATTTGATTATATTTTCATCATAATTAAATTGAAAAGCATTTTAGGCCATTTAGTGATCTCCATAGTTCTATTGTAAACGTTTTTGTTTCTGGTCGACATTTTCCATATATAAAAAGTATATTATTACGATCGTTTTTGAGTGCCTACGTCAATTCGAACCCGAAATGCAAATTGAGCGCCAGGATTTGCATTAAAATGCCGATGTGCATGTCGTCGCACTTCTCACCTCAACATTGTCAGCAGCAACTATTCGATACTGTCGATGGGTATGAAGAAGGATCTCCTTCTTGTGCTGACTATCGAGTCGGTAGTACTCGGTGTCGTACTCGGGTTTGTCATCCGACCCTTCAATCCAAGGTAACAGTTTTAAATTATTCATTCGTTGCTTTAAAGTGTTGCTCTTCTAGCAATGACACCATTAGTCTTATCGGTTTCCCGGGAGAAATCTTCATGCAAATTGTTGAGATGATGATTTTACCTTTGATTATGTCTTCAGTGATATCCGGTAATTAATAAAATCGCACCTTTTTTGAAACCACAATTTCCATTAAAGCTCTGGCTCAAGTGCGTGCTCGAGATGCTCGTCGAATTGGTATTGTTACAATTATTTATTACATGACCACAACTTTCCTGTCGACGTTTGTAAGCCGATAATTAAATTTTTTTAAAAATAATTGTTTCCCCTCTAAAACTGAAGACAGGAATTATCCTTGTGTCGTCGATTCATCCCGGTGATCCCGAATTGATTCACGAACTTGGAGAAGGAACACTGGAGAATACCGCATTGAGTACACTCGACACGTTTTTGGATCAAATTCGGTATTTATTTAAACTTGGGAACCCAGATTGATCGATACATTTAGAAATATGTTCCCGGAGAACATTGTGCAGGCAACATTCCAACAAGTTCAAACCGAATACATGCCAATTAAACCGGTAAGGTTCCGGAATTCGACGGTCAACGGAACTGCCGAAATAATGCACAAGCAGACATTGACATATACGAATGAAATGAACGTGCTTGGTAAATAGTTGAATATCAAAATCGAAACATTTCAAATCGCTCATTTAAGGCTTAATCGTCTTTTGTAGTGGGTTTGGCATTATTTTAAGCATTCTCGGTGATCAAGCACGGCTGATGATCAACTTCTTCATTGTTTTGGACGCTATTATTATGCGATGGATTAGCGCTTTGATGTGGTGCTATCCGGTCGGAATTTTGTCGCTTGTTTGTAAGAATATCATCGATATCGACAATTTGACAGAGACCGCGCAAGGTTTGCCCGAAAAAAGTTGATATTGGGAAAAAATTGAGCGATTGAAATTTTAAGCTCTCGCCATGTATGTGGTCACTGTCATTTGCGGATTGATGATCCATTCACTTCTTACTCTTCCACTTCTTTATTTTGTCGTGACCAGAAAGAGCCCTTTTGCATTTATGACTGGTTTGCTGCAGGCATTGGCTACTGCATTTGGAACGGCATCAAGGTTTTTCGAAATTTTGTCCTCTCGTTTTTCCGCACATTGAAATGGGCGGTGCCTAAAACTTTTTTGCCATTTGTCAAAAAAAATTGTCAAGCAGAATATTACAAAGAAATTAACACCTTGAGAAATTGTGGACCATAAAAACTCAAAAGAGACCTGCTTTAAAAACCATAAAACCAGTGCTTTTAACTGGATTTTTTGTATTTTTTTGCAGAATCATAATCAAACAAAAATTATATTATAGTTTTCCCCGCGCAATTCAAAATTCAAAAAAAAAAAACAATAATACATTTTTCTCTTATTAGCGGTGCCACTCTTCCTGTCACATTCCGTGCGCTTGAAGAGAATCTAAAAATCGATCGGAGGGTCACACGATTTGTATTGCCGCTTGGTGCGACTATTACTATGGTTCGAACTATAATGACTAGAAAAAAAAATAAATGAGCAATTGATTTCAGGATGGAACAGCATTGTATGAAGCTGTTGCCGTCATTTTCATCGCTCAACTTCATAACATCAATCTAACGCTGTTTGATCTATTCACAATCAGTATTACAACAACAGTGGCCTCGATTGGCTCAGGATCGGTTCCGGCGGGTCTCGACACGATCGTCATCGTCCTTACCACCGTCGGCCTGCCAGCCAAAGATCTCAGTCTGCTGTTGACAGTGGATTGGCTTTTGTAAGTACATATTTGACGAGTCCTCATTAATTGATTGCGATTCTTCAAGGGATCGAATTCGAACATCAGTCAATGTGCTTGGCGATGGATTCGGCGCGGGAATAATTCATCATTTGACGAAGAGCTCACTTCTAGAAGCGGACACCGATGATCTCATTCGTCAAATTCGAGAGGACATTGGTGAATTCATCAAATCAATTCATTTATATTTCCAAAAATTGGAATTTTTCAGATATTCTCAACAATCAGCAACTTGATGGTGTTTCTCATCATCAGAGTCAGCATACACTTCATTCACAAACCGCACCATCTCAAGTTCGATCGAAATCGTCGATCGGCCAAATTCCAGTATATCTCAACCTATTCATATTTCCTAGCGCTTCTTTTTAGAATCGCATTGGTTTCTCCAAGTCGGCTCGTGCTTCATTTGCCAAAATCAGCGACGAAGAAGAGCAGAAGGAATCGCTTCTGGACAACACACAGAATGTTGAGAAGTCTGATATTCATATTGTATAGACAATTGTTACATCAAACGCTATTGTAACTCGTACCGTAGTCTAAAGGATTACGGCGTCATGTGTACAAATGAGAAATAAATTCAAATTTAATTCGCTCGCTATAAATTAAAAACAACGGTGTTAAGACGACGACGAAGAATCAATTGAGAAGATACGTATTGTATTGATACACGGTATCACATGTTGATTGATATGAGGCACTTATAAGGGTCACTTCAGTTGCATCGGTGTGACGGTGTGCGTCGGCACGATTCCAAAATCGCGGAGGCGTTTTAACGCCGGACGATAGACTTCCTTTAATATTGGACGCTGAATTCCGGCGCGTTGGATCTCATCTAGAAATTGGTTCATTCTTTGTTTGTTTAAATCCGACAAATTGCAAACACTTACTGTTCAAAACCATGTGAGAGACGATCGCGCTAGTGTAGCCGACGGTTCGAGCCATCGCCGAGAAGCCTTGCGGGTTTCCATACTGCACCAAACTGATTCTGTGCTTCTCCGCCTGCTCTCCTGGCAATAACGCTCCAATGTCGTGATTGAGAACGACCAAATCGCTCTCGTGCTCTTTGAAGGCGAGAATTTTGGCGAGATACTGCGCCAGTGTGTCGATTGGCGTTCCGTGACGATCAACAATGATGTCGGAGAACAGTCCGAGTTGCTCCAAAGCGTTCAATCCGGTTGGCCCAACGCGCTCCTCAACCATCATGCGAAGCGAGTCGGGGAAAATGTCAAGCTTCTGATGGAGAAGCGAAGCGATAAGCTCCTTCCATGAGAGTTCTGGTCCAATTGTCGAGGTGAACGCGTCGCTCGTGTTTGATGATAAGAGGCCGATGGCATGAAGCGCTTTCACCGTTTCGACGAATCCGTGATATCTCAATGTTCCACGAATAATTGTCTTGCAGTCGCTTCCGAGGCCATACACGTCGGCGTATTTCGTCGAATCGCGATTGGGGAAGCCGATTAAATTGAGGCCTGAAATTAATTGATGTTTTTTTTTAAATTTAGAAGCTAAGAAGCGATTTCGTTGCGGAAAATGATTATGATTTCAAAAAATAAATAAATAAATAAACGTCTAACAAAATGTGCATTTTAAACTTTCGTGTCAGGACCCAAAGCACAAATTCAGAGTATGCGTCTAAAATTACGGTATTTTCGTAATAGGGTTTTTTTTTTCAATTTTTCTAACGTATTTTTCTTTTCTTTCACAACAGTTCCGCATTGAAAATATTAAAAAAAAAATACCAGGCATAAAATCAATGTCGATGAGGTTGTCGACAACGCTTCCCGACGGGACTTCAACGATGTTTCCATTTTTCAAATATTTCGCTGGATTCATCAAAGCGGTGAGAACCCCTTTCGGCGACCACGAGAACTTGTAGCGAAGCGGATTGTCGGACCATTCTGGTGCTGGAAGCCCACCGCAGAACGATTCGAATGATACAATACGACCTCCATGGTCCTTGATATTGTCAAAGCACTCCATCGCAAGCATGTGATCAATTCCGGGATCAAGACCAGCTTCATTCATTATGGTAACATCAGCCTCTTTTGCTCTAAATGGAATGATTTTGAAACAGTTTTTTGCAATACAAAATCGCTAACTGTTTGTCAAGAGCTTCCAATTCCGGGGAGACATAGCTCGACGTAACCATGTCGCGTTGATTCTGAATGCACATTCTCGCAATCATCGGATGGAAATTGAATGGAAGAAGTGAGACAACGATATCATGCTCTCTGTAAAAACCATTAATTTTAAAAAATCCGAATAAGTCGTTTCCCGTTGTGTTGTATTGATTTGAAAGCGGGAGAACAAACACACACACACACGGGCGCAGACACTCCCCCTCCCCGCACATATACTGCCACTTGCAATCTGCCCATCGTGGCCTTGTGGCCTAATGGATAAGGCGTCTGACTTCTAATCAGAAGATTGCAGGTTCGACCCCTGCCTGGGTCAAAATTTTTTTCCCCCCGCATTTTTCTACATACCTCACAAGTTTCTCCATTGTGAGACTCTCGCGTGCGACGTCAACAACAACCGATGAGATGTTTGGCGATGTGCAGAGACGCTGGCCGTCTCGCTGGGATTCAGTGGCAACGGTCAAATGGACCTGGAGAAAGATGTTGGATGAAATTTTGTGTCAATTGGGAATCGAATAGCAATGAACGTTTACATTCTTCTGTTTCGCGTAGAAATCGGCGAATGGTCCCGAAACCATGCCAGCGCCGAGAAGCAGCACTTTTTTGTCGGAAGTTCCCATAATTCTCGAACTACTCGCCGACGAACTGAAAAAAAATGTTGGGTGAAATTAAAGAAAAAAAAATGAAATCGAGGTCACGCAAGAAACCAGTCTTACAGCGCTTGTTCCTTCCGCAATTGATCAATGTACTCGAAATTCGGTGTGAGTTTCCCTTGATTCGTGATAATCGCGTTTTTAATCTCATCGCGACATTGCAATCGATCAAAGTGTTGGTCGTTGGAGCAGTTGAGCTGGAAAAAAAATGATAAGTGCTGAAAGTCATGTTGAAGCATGGCTCGTACGAGATCCATTAGCCACGGGTAGAGAAGATTTCCAAACTGATCGGTGGCTTCCATCGGCATCTGAGCTGGCATATTATCGATTGAGCACACAAGGCAGCCAGATGGGGCGTTGAAGCTTAAAAAAAAATTTGGAATGAAAATATTGGCGATTGCAATTTGATGTCGAACCTTTCCGAACTTGTGTTGAAATCGGCATCATAGATTGTGAATGGCTTATCGATTGTGGTGCATTCGCGCATGAACTCGACAGAGCCGCCCGGATCGGCGGAAATGTCGCAAAGCGCGACGAGTCGATGCGGAAGCGTCGGACATCCCGGCGAATCGTACTAGAAATCGCATGTTCAGATAATTGGGTCGGTTATTTTTGCAACAAAAAAAAACTACGAGACGGTTAGTTGGTTCAACTCGTTTTTCTCCGTATAAGGATTCAATCGGTTGCCTCTAAAGTTAGTATAAGAATGAAATTTTTTTTAAATGTATCGATCCAGTGTGAGGTCTTGTCGAGAATTTCTCAAAGCAGAATCTTTTAAATTCAAAATATGGACGCGAATTTAAATTAGCAAACGACTTCGGCCACGGCCTTGCATATGCCGACTATCGCCACAAGCGTGTGTCGGTATGGCGTCTCTTCAATCGTTGCGCTGTCTCGTCTCATTCGTCTCGTCGTCTGGCGCTCTCCAGCATCAACACACTCTCACGAAACCCCCCACAAGAGCAATCCGTGTATTTCTGCGCCCGTGTGTTTGCGGATTGCTTTAGACTCTTGCCCTTCGACTGTTCTCGTCAAGACCTCGAACATCGAGAACAACACCAAAAAAAAAGTGATGAAAATCGAAATTTACTTTTTGCACCGGCGTCAATAGATTTTTCGCGTCCGGAATCGTGATCAATCTCGGCGATTTCGCGTCCCAATACACTCCATTGATAATCACCGACGCGTATGGGGCAATCTGAGGCGAAAAAAAAAATATATTTATCTCGTTGATTTTTGTGGCATTGAACTTCTATATTTGGGTGATTCGGGCGCGCGCGCGCGAGATTTCCTAATGTGACGCAAATAAATAGGCAGCGTTGAATCGCATGATAATCTTGAGAATGATATGGTTCGCACCACGAGGGTTGAGGGTCGCAAATACACTTTTCATTGAAACAATGATAATGATAATAATTGTTCAGAACACGATTGATTGAGAGATTCTCGTGTGTCGTTGACACAAAATCAAAAATCGGGTTGCGATGTGAAAAACGCGCGACTGAAAATGATAGAATCGAGTATAGTCTAGTTCTGACGAAAAAAAAATCTACAATTCGACAAATTTGAATGCGTTGACTATTTTTGGTCTTTGCGCGAAATCAACAAATTTTCGCATGCGCCTTTAATATCTACTGTAATGCGTTTCATACGAGATCAAATCGAAAGTTATTACGAGACCATGGCGCCGAAATTTGAAACGCCTAATTATTCAAATTCGAAGTACAATATTTACCATAGTTACTGTAGTTTATAAAGTCCGTAGTACGGTAATCAAATTCCCCAAAAGATTCTCACTGGGCTCATTTGCGTTTTTTTTGTGTGTGTTTGCGATCGGTCCTTAAATCTGCATGCGCCTTTAATAACATCAGAAAGAAAAAATAATTTCTCCAAACTAGTGATTTCAGATTTTTTCAATTTGTTCGAAATTTTTACGAGAATTGCGATTTCAATTCTTAAATTGAATTGAATTTAAAATAATTGATCAAAGGCGCATAGCGCGAAAAGTTTGATGGGTCTTGTGGCGATCGATTCTGATTGCCTTGTTTTTCTTTAAATATTGATTTTAAAAAAATATTGTTCTTTGATATATTGTTGGAAAAAAAGCAAAGTAAATTCCAAGAAAAAAATAAAAACAATATTTTTTTTTGATTTTTCCCTTTTTTTCGTCATTGATCCTTTAAAAAAATTCTTTTTTTAAATTTTGTCTTAAAAATTCAAATTCTGAGCAAAAAAACCTATGGCAGAGGGTAATTTAAATTTCGCGCCAATCCCATTAAAGGCGCACAAGAGCTTCACCTAGCGTTTTGTCAAATATTCGGCAGAAACAAAAATTTTTCGGACCATTTAAATTTCTCTAGCCTTTTGTTTTTAAGTGGCTCCTAATGCCGTCAGACGCGTTGCGGCTCGCGTGCGGCTTGCAACGCGGGGCTTTCAAAAATTTTTTCGGACCAGTGCGTTTAAATTTCTATTGTTTTTTTTTGTGTTCGAGCGGTTCCTAATGCCGTCAGACGCGTTGCGGTTCGCGTGCGGCTTGACTTCCAAAAATTTTTTCGGCCTACCTCTGTGGCAAATTTGGACGTATAACGATCGGGATGCTGCTCGAACTCCTCCTTATTGAATGGTCCGCCTGAAATTATTTTCAAATGTGTGTTTTTTTTTTGCTTTCAGCCCTTCCAAACCATTGATCGGAACAAAATGATCTTTTCGCGTGACGACGCATCCGTAGACTTTGTTCAATTCTGTAAATCGAGTGGCTCGAGATGTGCTCAAATCATCGACTGTCTAAAGTTCGGGACCCCCTACACCACATCACGAAGAGGAAGATGACCTGGGCTGAACACGTTGCTAGAAGAACAGATGGAAGATGGACTACACTTCTAACGGAGTGGCGGCCGTGGAATTGGACCCGGCCAAGAGGAAGGCCTCCCATGAGATCACTACAAGAACAGCTGAAGGACCCTCTGGACCGAAAAGCTTGGAAAGCTGTGGTTCGCGCCTCAACAGGCGAAGGACGAACCGACTAAGTGACTAAGTGAAGTGACTCAAAACGACTCACGTCCTTTCTGCGCGACTTTCGGCAGTGTGGCAACATCGACGTACTCGTGCGGTAGATGCTCGAAGAGCTCGCGCGCGCCTTGCGACACGTTGCCGGAGCCGGTGAACACGAATATCAATGGTCCCAATGAGCGCGGCATTCGGTCGAGCGCGATCTCGTAGCCGATGTCTCGCAACGCGTTGATCGCCATGTGCGAGTCGTTGTAGTTGTGCGCGAGGCCCATGTGAAGGAATGGCGTGTTGTGGCCGAGGGCGAGAAGGCTGAAATAAGGGGAGGGCAAGGGGAAAAAAATGAGAATGAGCAAATCGATATTTACCGTAGGCCGAGTCCGTGAAGAATGTCGATGAAGCCCGCGTTGCCGGCCCATTTGCCGAACATCACTAGGCGTTTTCCGCGCTCGTCAACAATTTTCTCATAATCGATGAGACGGATATTCTGCAAAAAATCGATGGCAATAAGGCAGAACGAAACAATTTGCAATTGCCGGCCGCGGCCGCGGCCGCAGAATACTCGGCCATGCCATATTTCACGTCTGCGATTATTTTTTTTTCGAGAAATTGAAATTGAGTATGAACGATTTCCATACCCTTTGAAGAATCGTGTCAAGCATATCCATATTGTCCTTTTGCGCTTTGATGGTGTGCGAGAAGAACGCGTAGGTCTTGTTCGGAATCAATTGATCGATGGGCACCGATTTGACGGACATGATGACGTGAGCCTCGGTGAGATCCTCGCGGACGATGGCGCCGGCGGCGACGTAGTCCTGAATCGGGTAGACTCGCCGATTGCTCGGCTGGATGAGCACATTGATCCCATTTTTCGTCAATCGCTTCACGTGCGACGGCGCGAGCGGCGCTCGTCGCTCCCAGGCGTTCACGGTTTCTCGTCTAATTTTTGGGGTCTTTGATCGGATTCTCGCGAAATAATTAAAAAATTGTCCCCGCCCGGGACACTCACCGAATTCCGATGGTTGGTGTTCCGCGTCCATGAAAATTTTTCGCGCTATGACAACGAGCTTGAAGTCGACTTATCGATGAGTACTGTAGAATACGCATTCTGCAATTTGAGAAATGCGGTTTTATTTCAAACAATATTTCGTGTGTCACGCCGATCGACCAAAAAATCAAAAATGCTGGTCTGCAGGGTTGCGTGATCATTGTGGGGGGCGTAGTCGAGGCGCCCCTCCCCCCGTCTCTTTCGTGACCTTGGTGGGGATAGGGCGCATCCATGATGATGATATGATATTGGGGTTCTCGAAGCGAAGAACAAGAAAATTAAAGATTGTGTGGGCGAGGAAGCAAAGGAAAAAATTCAATAAAGCTGGAAAATCAAAAAAAGCAAAAAATTAATTCAGAAAATTGATTTTAAAATTGATTTTTTCTATTAAACCTGAAACATTTGGGCCTCCTGCAAACATCAATTTTTTTTGTTTCTTCTCTCTCTCTCTCACTCTCTCTTTTCTATCGGGACCCGTTTAATTTGAATTGGCGGCTTGAGAAAAAAATACGATGGTCCACAAATGTTGCTTTCAAATTTCTTTTGAATTTCGCGCCAATTTTTTTGTCGAATTTTTTCTTCTACAAAAAACTTGAAAAAAACATACAAAAATCCGCCAAACTCGAAATTTTTTGAAGAACGAAGATGGGAAAAAATTGCGATTGGCGCCAATTCCAATTTTCAATTTTTTTCTGTCGGTTTTTGATCTTGACTTATTAATATTTAAGGTTTAAAATTGGATGAACAAAAAGTGGGCACACGCGTTGCGGTTCGCGTGCGGTCGGCAAAAAAAAGTCGAATTTTTCTTCAGCATCTATTCAAAATTTCAATTTGTAGATATTTTTTCTTTCAGAATTTTTTTATAAACGGTAGCGCGAGGAAATCTGTGCAAACACCGCGACGCAAAAATCACGTACCCGAAAAATCAAATGCCAAAAAATCGTCTCAAAACTAAAGATGTAGGTTTAAGGGGTACCTCTTTAAAAAATTTTCTGGAATTTTGCCAATTTTTCAAAATTCGGCATGCGCCTTTAATACCTTTTATAGGCATATTTCATACAAGATCAAATCAAAAAATTCATCCGTCATCGACGAACAACTCGCATTTTACAATCATCGGGCTATCAATCAATCGATCGGTCTTCAAGCGAACATCGTAAATCATTGGATTGGTTTGTCTTTAAAAATTGTCTCGTCAAGATGTGGAAGTTGATTTATTGCTGAACGACTAGAGCATTAGTAACACATTGAAATGGATTGCCGGATCGGAAGGAAAAGTAGGGGGGAGGCGGGGAGGGGGAGGGGAAGGGGAGGGGAAGACACCCGAAAATTATGGAACAATTTTTTGGTGGAATGCGCTAGAAATTCGACGAGATCGACGTTATTGGGACGTGGAATGATAAGAAGATCGGCAATATATATATGGATGTGATGTTCTAAGGCAAGGCATTCGAAGAAGACGTTGTTTAGGAATCCATCGTTTCGCTTTTCACCGGGGGGCCGTTTCCGTTGAGTTTGAAGCCTAGAATTATCAATATCATTTTCTTTTTGTATTATGGAATGGGGATGGGAGGCCGTGGCCGGGTTTTTTCCACGGCCCCGCGGGGGATTTCTTTTTCTCATTTTTGGAAATAATAATTTTTGGGAGAAACATTTTTTTTCGAAATTGTACTCTCAAAAATGGGATTTTTTAAAATGCAAATGAATTTCCAAAAAATCATCATAATCAGATTTTTTTTAATTTACACTTTTCTGCAAAGTGTCGTGGGGTTCGGTGTTTTGGTACGCAAATTCAAATATTCTTTTTGCGGGAAAAAGTTCTTCAAAATTAGGCTTTTTAAAAAAGTCACATTCAATTTTCAATCTTCTACAATCACTGTTTTATAATCGGTGCAAAGTGTCGTGTGATTCGGTGTTTTTCGTACGCAACACTCCTACCGAGCAATTCCGTCGTGCTATTGTTCACCATTTCGGCGGCGTTGATAATTTGCTCGTCATAGAGTTGAACTTGTCGCTGATAATACGCGATCTCGAGACGAAGCGCTTTTTGTCGAAGGCGCTCGGACTCGATTTTCGCGTCGGCCAATTGGAGTTTTTTGTCGAGCAGCGCCGTCTCCGGCGACATTTCGCGACTGTCGCGCGACGCCTTCTCGATTTTCATTCTGAAATTTGAAATTTGTTTTTTTTTTCGAAGCTCTGATAACTCAAAACCAATCGGATTCGAAAATTGGGAAAATTTTTTTCTGAACACTTTCCATTCGGATCGGATTGAGCCGAATTTGAGCCGGCAATGGATTTTCTTTAATTTTATGTAGGAAAAAAATCTTTAAGCGCATGCGCCTTGAAAAAGGTCTCGCCACGTGAACTTGATGAGTTCCGCATTTCTCTAACGTCGCTCGATTAAAAAGTTGTCGATCCGAACCATAAAATTTAGTCGGAGCAGTATATTTTGATTGAATTTTTATAAAATAATATTTTATTCATTATACCGTACCCGTTCCCATCGAAAGTATGATGAAACAACAAGTCTGCTCCTTTAAACGAGCAAACAGATACGGTAGTTGTTTTAAATTTCGGGTCTCGCACCTTTTCGCCTTCGAGCCGAACGCCGCTTCCATCGCGTCCGACGCGCTGTCGTTCTCTTCGACGTTCTTCTCCTGCTCCTGCATCATGATCTGCGCCAAACCCGTCATCCAGTCGGGCACCGGACCCCGCGAGCGTCGTTTCGTCTCGGCCCAGCTGTACTCGTTGAGCTGCAATCCCAACAAATCGTTCTGAATTTCGTGATTAGCACCGAATAGTCGATTGTTTTTGAAGTTGTTTGGGTCTCGTACGGAAAATCATATGGCGATGTTTGCAACAAAAAAAACTCGCAAAAAAAAATCCCAAGTCCACATTATCACAATGTCAAAAAATGAAATGAATTGAAATAAAAAAAGAGACATTGATCGAAGGCGAAATTTTTTTTAATAAAAAAATGTCATAGTGTGGCCTTGAAAATCGTGGCCGTGGCCGAGTTTTTCGATAAGCGATTTTTATTGAATATTTTACAAAATCTGCATTTTTCAACGAATTTAAAGTGTTCAAAAATTCGATTTATGAAAATGTTCCCAAATGACGTACCGGCGAGCAAGCGTTGGCCGCTGCTTGCGCTTCAAGCCCCAATTTGTGCGCGTGTTTCCGCGAGAATTTCCGCATGTCCCGTATTCGTTGTTTGATCTGCGCCGGCGTGCGCTCGGCGAATCCCATCGCTGTGATTTCGGCGGCCCATTCGCGCGCGAGTGTATCCTGAAAATTGTCGAACGATTTTTTTTTCCTCTCGCAATGTCGTCAGGCGCGTTGCGGTTCGCGTGCGGTCAAATGTAAGTCACCAATTTCCAAAATCACATTTTTTTTTCAAAATTATGAAGCAGAAATTGGAAAGGTCCCCGCCGCCACGAAGGGATCACCTCTAGTAGAAATGCTATCTATATGTAGTCTGGTCAGGACTAATTGAAATTTTTCCAATTTTGTCTATATCACCTGCTCAAGGATTATTTTTCTTATTTGGCAATTGAACGAATTGCACATAGTATATTATATGCCTAATGGGAGAAGAATTATGGGGGTCGATTTACTAGGTGGGCGAGAGATAACGTAATCGAGAGAGAGTGCCAGACGGATAAACGAAGTGCAGCGTTGTCGCAAATAGAAACAGGCGAGTGCGGCGAATCCCCGAAAATGTCCGCAGGTGGTTCAAATGGGCCTAACTCTCGAGTTTGAAGTCCTACCGGAATTTCTCGCGGCAAGACCCTACAATTATCTATCGCGACTGAAGTTGGCTTCCAGTTTCACCAGAATATCTTCTTAAAATGGAATTTCAGAAGAAAAAGGTGTGGAGCCACACAAAAACCTCATGCGCCTTTAATGGGCCAGAAAAAAAAGAAACAATGGTCTTGGCGCAAAACTAGGTGTAGATTTACAGGCCAATGAGTTAGAGGCGCATACAACACACTGAGACCTTCAATTCTATGATATTTAGCCAATTTTCTGCAGTGATGGTTTAACTTGCTCCTTAGTGTTTAGGCGGCAAATTCAAATTCGAAATCCACCCCCTTTAAATTGGGCAAAACCAGAAATGATGACCTACCATTGGAACTTCTTCATTCCGTTGTCCCGAAGGCCTCGTCGAGTGATATTCATCCCGTTTCGCTGAATAGAGCTCATAGAGTCGCATGTTTTCGGCTTCTGAAAATCGACGTTGGCGGATACGAAAGCACACATCGCAACGATACCATTGAATCCCACCGTTTTCGGCTTCTCATCATTGGTGTGATTGGTGGCGTTGATGGCGAACTGCGCGCGCAATAGTTGTCCGATCGAGGTGGCATTGATCGAAATCGGCGATTCCGAGCGCCCGTGCGACATGTGTGGTACGGCCGGCCTGAAATGTGGAGGAGTGAAGCGAATCATTTTTGTGTGGGGCTGGTCATGCGCGACGCGGGAGAGGCAGATGGTCGCATGCGGGAGATGGGGGGAATTGGAAAGCCACCATCCGCAGATGGAGCACATGCCCCAACCCGGGGCGGCCCGGCCCGGGCCGGGGGGGGGGAGGGAACGCAGACGAAATTCTCCGCGCGTGTCCCGCTCTCTATCGCATTTGTATAAATACAATCGGATGGGAGAGGGGAAGGCGAGGAGGGAGGAGGAGGAGGAGGAGAAGGGGTGGAGAGTGAGCACACGGGAGCCGCGATATTCTATTGATGGCAATTTGAAATTGAAAATGGAATCGATGGGTGTGACCTAGTCAATTGTTGTCGACGAGTTCCCTAATTGGATTGCCTCCAATTTCGCGGATTATGGTGTTAATTAGTCAAGGTGTTGAATGCGAAGCGCCATAGGAACAGCAGGAATCGAGAACAAATTTTTTTTGATTTATTGAAGTCTGCGGTTCCACGATACGAAACGAAAAAAATTTTTTTTTTGGTGAGGGAATCGGACGGGAGAGCGCTGAGCGGAGCTCGTGTTGGAGGCGGGCGTCGGAGCCCCCACCCCGCGTGTGGGAGACACATCAATACATTTCGACGACGTCTTCTGGCTGCCCGTGGCGGCCGCTCGCTCGCGCGCGCGCGCACATCTCACAACACGCCATTGCGGGCGCAGCCGCACCACAATTCCATTCCCATATACGGGGGGTGACGAGAGCGGTTCGGCTCGTCGGGGGCGCCGCTCGCGAGCGCCTGCGTCTCTCGACGGGAGGAGAGGAGAGGGCGGCGGCCGTCGTGTGGTGCTGCTGCTCTCTCTCTGTTGTTGGATGCTGCTTTACTTGGTAGCAAGGAAGAAGGGGGGGGGGAGTCTCGGGCACGGCGCGCAGGATATGAGGGTGATTTTTAGATTATTTGGAAAAAAGGCAACAAAAAAAATTGCGCCTGCTTCCCCCCACGAGTAAACAATTGGGAATTGCGGGGGAAGGCATTCCCCCTTAGGTGTACAGTGGTTCCTCGATGGTTGCTAAAATTATTCCTAATTGGTTTCAAACAATTTAGACAAGTATAATTAGACAAATTGGATTCTCGAGATTCTCTATTATTATTCGAAATCGCCACTCCTTTTCTTTGTTTCAGAGATGGATTTCAAATTTGAATTGCCGCCCTTGGGTCTTGTGTGGATTTTTTCTATTGGTGGGTCTTCGACAAAATTCCCCGAGACTTTTTTTTGGGAGCCCCATTTTCCTTTCGGGGGGAAATTTAAAATGACCACTTGAGCACATATTTATTTTTTCTATGAATTTTAAATATTTTGGCATATTTTTGAAAAAAAATTTTTTTGTCAAAATTTGTGTGAAATGAAAGAGTAGGGGACCATTTTAATTTTGCGGGTCTTCGGAAACTCATTAAAAAAAATTTGGAACCCCCCCCCTTTAAAACCCCAAAATCGATCTTTTTTTCGTGGCCAATTACCAACTTTTCATTGGTTCGAATTACAGGCATTTTTTAAAACTTTAAATCCGACAATTTTCCGTCTCTTCGCTTCAAGATCATATTGAGGTCCTGCGCTTTTTTTTCTGTATTCACATTGACGCAAAATTGCACACATTTTCGCTTCACACCCTCTTTTCCAATAATTTATTTGATTTCAACTTTTCTGGAAAAAAAGGCTGTGTGAGATTTTCACATCATTTTTGAAATTGATTTTTAATTTTTATTTACAAAAAAAATTTTTTAATTGATTTTTAATTTTTATTAAAATTTCAAAATCAAAAATATTGAAAGGCAGCTTCAATTCGTGGCGAGAAATGAAAAAAATAAATATCGCGTGCGCCTTTAATGTATACTGTAAATTTCTACTCTGCAACACAATTTGTTTTGTCTCGTTGATTCTCTGCGCCCTCTTCACTCTCGTCTTGTGCTCCCGGGATTTTATTTGTAAAGCTCATCCTCAATCTGTTTCTCTCTCTCTCTCTCTCTCTCTCTCTCTCTCTCTCTGTCTCGCCTCATCCGATTTCCCCATTCCCCATTCCACCGAATCGAATGTCGTTGAATTTGGCAGCGGGTCGCGGTGTGACACAGGTTGTCGAGCGGTGTGAGCAAGCAAAAAATTCTGGAACTCTTGGTGATAACTATATTGAATTTTTTTTTCACAATCTCGCCCATTTTTAGATTTGTCGAATTGCCAATTGTTGTACATCGCCGACGCGGTTTATATGCTTTTGAAGGGCCACGAAATCGATAAAGTTTTGCGAAAACCCAAAAGACTCTGGTAACTCAAAACCAATCGGATCCGACAAAATTCGACTCCGGAATCAACCTTATCCGATTGGTAATTCTACGGATAAGATTGGAAAATTGTCGTATCCGATTGGTTTTTTGGGTTTTTTCGGATCCGATTGGTAATTCTACGGATAAGGTTGGATATTTGTCGAATCCGATTCGAATTGAAATATTAAAACAAAACGGATTCAAATAATTACCAATCGGATTCGAAGAAAATCTAATCGGATCCGAAAAAACCCAAAAAACCAATCGGATACGACAATTTTCCAATCTTATCCGTAGAATTACCAATCGGATAAGGTTGATTCCGGGGCCGAATTTTGTCGGATCCGATTGGTTTTGAGTTACCAGAGGAGTTGCTTGAAATCCAACACAAAAATTTGAATTATAGGTCAACATTCGCAATAATATGATGAAAAAATTCCCGAGAAAATTCGTTGAGAAATTCCCAAATGTCACAGGTATGAAATTTTTTGGCGGGTCTCGCATGGAAAAAATCGCTCATTGGGGCGAGCTTCATTCAATTTGAACATCTTTATTTGAAACAAAAAAAAATTTTGATGGGGTACGCGAAATTCAAAAAAAAAACATTTTCTCATGGGAAGCGATGTCCCCGGGAATTATAATTTTTTTTTGGCTTCTGGAAGAAGATTAATCGTAAAATTCCGAACGAGAAACTCATCGGGGGGCCGATTTCCACGTGGAAACGCTCAAAGAACAAAAAATGAGCACAGAAATGAATGGGCTCGAATACTATGGATTTCAGTGCTCAACATGGAGGCGAACGAAATTGCCGAAATCCCGCAAGAGTGCGCGTCGTGGTCGTCGCTCAAAGGTGTCAACGCGTCGCAAAACCAGTTCGCCGCGTTTCCCGAGCCATTTTTCAGTCTTGCCCAATTGAAATTCATTTGTTTGAGCTCGAATCTCATAGAAGGTATTTATTATAATAATTATTATTACGTGAGGCATTCACACGCGGGGAAGCGCAACAACATTTTCCATGTGGACTAACACCCGTCTGGCCTAGAATTTTCTCGTCCACCCGGCGGCACGAATGCCTCACGATGACAAATTGTTGCAGAAATCGATGCGGAAAAATTATATACATGTCTGCCCGAGTTGACGCACCTGGATTTGTCCGACAATCGGTTGAGCGAGGAAACGAAAATCGAACTCGAGACACATCACAAAAAACCGGCGGGTCTAACATTGAAATTATAAATACATAAATAGCAAATATAATAAATACATACACGCTTGCAGGGGTTGTTTGTTTAAAAAAAATGACTAAAAAAGGGCATAAAATCGGCTAAAAATGCAATTTCTTCAATTTTTTTCACAAACTGTTCCGATTTCCTTTTGAAATCGCGCCTTATTCATCTATGACATCATCGGAGCCCATTCGTTTCTTTTTTCGCTCCTCCTCCTCTTTCTTCATCGTCTCGCGCCATTTTTGTAAATCGACCGACGTTCGCGTTTTTTGCGCTTCTTCGTCTTCTTCGGGCACCGACGTCAACACTTCAATGGGTGTTCGTCGTGGCGACGAGGCGATTTCTAAAATTTTGGTTGTTTTTTTTGCACCACCACACACCCTATAATATTACCCTCGGGTGTTAAAAGCCCATTGTTCTTGGCGTCGTCGGCCAAATCATCGAGAATGCTCAACGAGCTGCCGATGTTGTTCTGAAATTTTGAACGCAATTCGTCGAAAACTCGAATTTTCGCCGATTACCGCGTCGGTGTTGATCGAGCACGTCGACGAGCCGAACAATTTTTGCGGCCGATTCATTTTGCGCGTCGAGCCGCTTATTTGGCTCTTCAGTCGCTCGAACAATCCGCCGCCGTGCCGATTCTTGCTGACGAGACTCGTGCGACTCTCGCAATTGCGATTCACCGACACCACCGAGATGCCGCGATGAAGTGCACCGCGATGGCCGTCCTCGATCTCATCGAGCATTCCGTCCTCGTAGTCGTCGGCGTCGACGTGCGGCATCATGATCACCTCGTTTTCGGTGACTCTGTTAAAAAAAAATCCGATTTTTTCGAGATATTGAAGCCCAAAAATGCTTACTCGTAGGGAACAGCCGAGCCGACTTGCGGATTCTTATGCATAAGCGCTGTATTTGCCGAATATAAAGGCTCAACGATTTCGGCATTCCAGAAGGTGTCTTTTTGAAGTGGTGGACTGTCATTGTAGCATTCGTCAACAATCGCTAGTCCAGTCTAGGTTGAATTATATCTATCGTCATCAACGGATTTTGATTTTTCGAACAAAAATTGTTTATAAAAAATTCGAAAATTTTTTCAAATCTGTTCTCCAAAAAGAAATTGACCTGTAACACAAAAAAAATTCCGAAAAATCATCAAAATAATTTTTGTTTTGAATTTTCTACAGTAATTTTTCTCTCGGTGCATTGGTACGCGTTTTTTTCAAACATTTTTGAAAATAATTTTGCAAAACAACTAATTGAAAGAAAATTGTTAGCAAAAAATCATTCGGAAAATTTTTTTCGAAATTTTGCTCCTAAAAAATTCAGCTAATTATCCAAACAATTTTTTTTCGGTTTTCGAAAATTGTCGGAAAAACGAGCTCGCTTACCGCCAGATTTCTGTCGAGCAAAAAATTGCACTCGAAATCATCGTCGTCTTCACCCAAGGGGTTCATCAAACTCTCGGCGACTTTCATCCATCCAACGTAGAAGATGAATTGAAGCGACGTCATGAGGAACGGGATCAGCGGGTAGACGGGACTCGCGTCTTTCGGCGGCTCGCCGTCGATGAGCACACTTTGTCGCGCGATCAAACACAAAAAGAAGTAGATGCGAACGGCGAGGAAGACGACCTGCGGGTAGACCAATGGAATTGGGACCCAATCGAAATTGCACAATTGGCCGAGACCGCGCCGAAAATCGCCGACACTTTTGACGATCTCGTTGAGCATCACGTCGGCGCCGATTTTTCCCTGAGCTCGCGCCTCGTAGAGAAGTGTGAAGCACCATTGAATTGGAAGAAAATATTTGTTGTATTTCAGCGAGAGATCGACGTATTTTTCGCGTTCCACATCCATCATGAACCCTAAAAAAACCACGAATAATAAAATAATATGTAGTTTTTTTGGACTTATCATTTGATTTTGGGTCTCGAATGGAAAAAAACTTTTTTTTTAAAGTTCGTTGGTTACTTTTTAAAGTGCCTAGCAGCGCGTGCAATTCAAAATTTTCGAATTCGTTATATACATAACTTTCAATAACAATTTTAGCGTAAAAAACTGAAAAACTCAAAATTTCAGTTCCACTGTAAAATTGGAAGAAACTATTTTTGGAAAAACTTTTTTTAAAATCCATATATGAAGAAGAATCGCTCCCTTTTTTGGTGACTTTATCTTGAAATGCGAACCTCAAAAATGGGACCATTGAAAATTGTATCCAATTTGTTGGAATGTCTTAAACGTTCTTCTAGTTGTTGGCCACTTGACAGATTACAAAAATTCCAATTAAAATACTGAAAACACCCGGGCGCCCTCCTTGTTGTCTGCATACACACTTACGCAATTGTGCACACATGTAATTTCATTTTTCCTTTTTAAAAGAAGGATTGATTTTTAGTTTTCCAGGAAAAATGGGAAAACCGAGATGGTTTGAAATTTTTTTTCAACAATTAATTATGAGCTTTTATTCTCAAAAATAAAAATTCGAAAATTGCCAAACAAAATTTTGAAACTTAAATGGAAATTAAATTTTCAACAGAAAAAAATACCTGCGGCTACAACAGTTTCCAATGTCGGAAATCGCCGTCGAACCTGCATGCTGATATCTCGAAATATGATGACCTGCGTCAACACCATATACCGGATTACGGTACGCCGAACCATTCGGCTCTTTTCATCGCTTCCCCTAATATAGGTGGATACTAATAATGCAGTTCTAAACTACCGTAATCATTTGGGAAATTTCGCGTTGAGAACATACGAGTCGATCCAGCCAATATTTAAAAATATATCATTCCATCTGCCAACAATAATTGTCACGAAGAAGCCGAGCATAAATGTTAATGGAATATAATCAAGTTTTTGGTCAAACAACGCGGCGAAATTGTCCCAAAATCTGAAAATATTGAAAAAAATTACATTAAAAAATCGAAATAAATTCATTTTACTTACAATCGTTGAGCTGGCGATAGAAAATAATTGGTACGATAGAACGCTGTCACCAATATAAAGAAAAATGCGAAAATTGCGAGCTCCTGAAATTCAGCGAAAAAAATTTAAAGAAAAAACAAAAAAATGAGATAAATTTCAGTTTCGAAAATTCAAGTATTTTTTTTTATTACGCGATTTTTCGTTTCGGTGTTTGCACACATCGCGCGCTACCATACATTTTGGTTAATAAATATTATTTTTTTGAATTTTAGGATCACATTTTTATAAATTAGTGTTGAAAAATTAAAAAGAGGCAAATAAATTTATGAAATATCCAAAATATTCTATTTTGGCGTTAATTTAAATGCGTTTTCCGATTTTGGGTTTCGTTTTTTCTGTACCTTCATAACGGATTTCCATATCGAGCCTCTCCATCGTAACTGAAGTTTCAAAAATGCGATTAGCGACGTTGATGAGACGTCGAGATTGTAGGAAACCGTCATAATGTGTTATCAAACTGAAATGTGAAAATTTTGAACAAATTGTATGAATGGTTGTTTGCTTGAGGGTGGTTTTGAGCTCGTAAATGGCGGGTCGACGAGAGTGTGCGGCGAAGCGAGAGGGCGCAGCGTTTGAAAGCGGAGCGAAAGTAGGAAGAGCACAGCGCAAAAATAAACATCAATCGCCACAGCCAATCGAGGCGGGTGGCGAATTTTCGAAATTTGATTGGCGATCGTCACCACAAAAAATAAATTGATGGAAGCATGCAGAGTTGTAACGCGCTTCTGATCGGCAAACATGTCGTGCGACGCGAGGATTATAGAATGGTGTCAATTGAGAAGCATCCAATCTTCATTTTTGAGACATCGGCAAACAGAGGCGTTTTGAGAAAAAATGAAGGATTCGAATCAAATCAATTGGCCAAATTTGAATAGCAAAGGGGTCCAAGGTCGTTGGACGTTGTTGTGTAATACTTGAGAGATGGTGAAATTCAATCCTCAAAGATATTTGTCACAGTTTCCATCCGCACAGTCGAAATAATTTATTTTGTTTCATACAACTATTTGGAGGTGCTTCTTTAAAGGCGCATAGCGCGAAACCCGATTTGATAATATAATTCAACAAAAAATTTTCGCTTGCCCTCAAAAATTATTCAATTTTATTTATATGTATATCACAGACCATTGTTTTTCTCAAAAAACGAAATTCTGCGAATCCGAATTCTCCGAATTATCAGCTGTCTTTCAGCAGGTGAATATGCGTCGTAGGTTTGTCGGCATTCTCGACGACGATTGGCCCCATGAGCCAATACGATTGGAATAATGTCGCCTATCAACTCACCCCGTTGCAACCATACATGGACTTTTATTCGAATCAACCGCGAAGCTACATGTTCCAAGGCGCCAATGACATCGATATTCTAATGTTGTTGGGCGCGATTCCGATGGTCCTTATTTTTTTCGCGGTGTGCTTCCGCTCGACGCCCTCGCTCACCAAAACGTTTCTCCTATTTCCATGGTGTCAAATCGTCCTCAACATGCTCATTCGATTATTCAAGGCCGGCATCCTTCGATTCATCCCGTATCCCGATTACCCTTGGCTATTCGTGTCCACCAGCATCGAGACGACCCTCTATTACACTCTTGATCTACAACTTACAAGCTCGGTATTACTGTATGCCTATTTTCGGGGTGCTTCGACGATGGCGCCGCCGTCGACGCGCCTTCTCTTCGCATTCCTTCTTCTCGTCGCGTTCGCAATTTCGGCGTTCAATATCAATTTCAACGCGCTCCTCTATGGCTTCCCGTTTTACGTTCACGTCGTCTTCTTTGTGATCACGTCGTTCTCGAATCTCGTCATTCTGATTACGGTAGCGCGAAATTCGAGACATCGCACATTGATTTCAATTGCAGCTGATTGTGGAATGCGTCGGACGAAAACCGGCGTCGCACGACATCGGTGTTCGACTACGATTGTTCATCTTCATTCTCATCTCGTCGCCGCCGATTTTGTTCAACACCGCCGTCACCGTCATGGATTTGCTCTTCATGTTCATTGGTGTGACAGAGCAATTCCCAATACGTATGTCCAAGAAACATTTTTTTACTAGTGTGGTCCCAGTGTGGCACTTCTTAGCGCAGTCAGAACCATGAAGATCTTGAGTTCGATTCCGCTCTGGCGAGAAGTATTTTGCTGTCTGCGTCTCCTTCCACTGCACGCACACTCTCCCTCTCCCTCGTTGTCTTGCACTCTCTCAATTTTACGCAGACTTTAAAAACGCGGACCGGGGCAAATACGCAAGACGTATGGGACGTTCTGAAATTTGGACCTTCTAAATTTGAAACGCACTATAGGAATACGTATGGATTTCGTATTTGAAATACCATGGGTCTCGTGTGGAAAAGAATTTAGCCATTAAAAAACCAGCACATTTCGAAATTTTTCAAATTCAGTCAACTCTGAACAAAAAAAACTAATTATTTCCGAAAACTTCTCGATTTCAGCATACCTTATCATGGTCAATTGTCGCTATAAGGCGTTTGAAATCACACCGATCGCATTTTTAATTGCCGCGATGTTCCTGTTGCCGGATTTGATGTAAGATTATTGCGAAAGGGAAAACCGTCTGACAGATTTGTTTCAGGAAGCCCGTCGAAACGACTACAACAATTACAACGCCAAACACGGAACGAATATCGCACGCAACATCAGCCGATCGGCACTCGTCGCCGCCGGCGCGCCAAATTCGCGAAACACCGGCCGATTCAGTGCCCGGCGTGGTGCCACAAAACAGCCAATTCGGATCAATTATTGTACATCTCAACTCATCGAACAACTCCCAATAACCATTTATAAATTAGAGCAACAATTCCTTCCAATTCCCATTTCGATATTTCTCATCAAGCGTTGATTTGCTGAACGGAAAAATGTGATAATCGTAGAAATAAATTTTGTGTAGATAATCTCTGATGAACGGATCGGTTTCGATTTGCTTCTGGGCGTTGATTCGTTTTTCCGAAAAGTGCGTACTATGAGTTGTCAAGCCGCCTGCGAAAGAAAAAATGAGAAGCGTGAAAAAAACGTCGATCGTACCAAGCGAATTATATATGATATAGTCGATTTCGTGTTTCGGCACATTTTTGGATTTGAGGATGTTGCCGAGCTGGTAGATTGCGGCTCGTCGCTCATCCTTCTCGGGTCCGATCATGAGAATATTGTATTTCGAGAGATGTTTGTCAAATTGACAATTCCTAAAACGACATTTTTTTTCACAAATTCGCTTATTCTCAAATTACCACGAAAGAGGTGCCGCGTGAAGATCCAAATAGTTTGGATTGGAATCCTTGTGAACCAGAAACTTTCTTAATGATTGGTATAATTTCTCTACGACGCATCTCATATTCTCCTTGCAATCCCAGCATCTATCTTCGCTAAATAGAAAAAATAAATAGATTTTTAAAAGTTTAAAATTATTTGAAATGATCTAAAAATCTTTGAAAATTCTGGGCCCCGCCCAGAATTCAACGTCCCCGAAGGAACAATTTTTTGTGTGGCAAGAAACGAAGTTATCAGTCAGAAGCTCTTCATCGCCGCCCAAATGGACGGCTAGAGCCTTCTGTCATCACTTAACTCCGGCCCTTCGCAAGGGCAATGCTCCCGAAATTCTCCCTTCCTACGGCCGCGCCGTCTTAATGGGAAAAGAAAACCCCCCAATATCTCCCACGCGGCCGCGCCGCCAATTTGGGGAACTCTACCAAGTCAAACTACATACCTGGGAGGTTCTCTTCCCCTTGGATCGCGCATCTCCTTCCTCCGCGAGATCGCTCCATAATCCGCAATCAGAATAATAGGCTTTTACTCCAGTTAGAAAGAAAAAGGAAAACTAAAAAACAACGTTTTTCAAAAACCTCCTAACGCCGCCGCTAGGTTACTGTCGCTCCGCGCCGCGAGAATTCCAAGCGGCATTACTGTGCCGGCCTTTAACTTCTCCCCCTGCGCCTCCTTTGCGCCCGTTGTCTTTCCCTCAGCGCGCGTTATCTCTACCCTTTGGCGCGCGCTCTCTCCGTTCACACACTCTCTCTCCGCGAGAGATATTTATCGATTTCCCTCATTTTTTCCTCCTTTTTCGTCGAATTCCCGCGGAATTTGACAAAATCTATTTTTTCATTAAATTTTTTTGAAAAAAAAGTTGATTGGCATTAAACAAAATGTGTGCAAAATTGCGTCAGTGTGCATACAAACAAAATAGGAATCCTACTTTTTTTTTTAATTTGCTTATGTTTTTTCGAATTCGTAGTATTACTTAACACATTTGTCCAGGAAAAACGATAAGAATCTGTCGAACGGTTCTCTGACGTAGACGATTCGCGTGAATTCAGGATCATTATCGAGCTGGTCAGATAGGTGAGTGAATTCGTATTTCTGACGGCATCTGATAATAAATTTTTAGGTCATTTTCGAAACTCTTGCCGCCTACTCTCGGTCTTTTGGTCCTTTTGCGTCGTTCATTGTTTGATTCATTTCGAGGAAAAGCTTCGAATCATACAAATAGCACATTGTGTTTAATGTGAGCTGAGCCATCGATTTACGAATTGTGCACATTCCAAGTTTGTACTTTTCGGCGATCTTTAAATTTTTGCAAAAATATGGGTTACCTTTGAATACAAAACTATATGTAGTTATGGAAGGACGAATTTCAGGTGCAAATGCTTCATCATTTGAATTGCCGTATTGGGTCTCGTATGGAAAAACTCATAAAGCGAGTTTTGACGAATTTAACTGCCATAATTTGATTGCGAGACCCAATTAAAAGGCGACACCTCGAAATTCGAAAAATTTCCATCAACGATAGTACTTACAAAATAATCACCAACGATATTGATAAATGGAGGGAGAAAATCTTCTTCTGAAAATCTCTGTCTTATTTGTTTTTCTTTTTAAAAAGAAACAAATTAAAAAAAAAACTTACTTCCAGTGAAATTTACCATCTTTCCGTTAGCTATAACATTATAAACATCCTCGCAGGAATTATATTGGTAGTATATGATTGCTAGTAGAAAGCCGATCACTATTAATAATATTATGTTCCGCATATTATAATTTGTCGGATATTCGGCATTCGGTAGCTGTCTGTAGGTTGACATTCTGCATATGAGACCCTTCACGACCGATACTATCGCCAGTCGAAGAATCTTCTCGTCGTTACTTTTGTTGGGATAAGGACACGCTCGAAATTCCAATGCATTTCATGTTCAAAAGGCCAGCTTCTCACGAAATAACGGAACCTGAACTGAGGAAGATTTGGCTGGCTTTTGTGAACCAAAAATTTATTTTGGTCGCGATTCAACGAACAAATATATGATAAACATTGTATATTCAAAATCATGGGAAGATTGAACTTTCGAATCACATGAAAATGATTTGTGCGCCTTTAAAATGTTGGAAATTCCCGGGAATTTAATCCACATTCAACAATTTAGTATTGTGCCAAGTTGTACACAATTATGTGAAGGTTCTTGTGAAAAAAATGCGGAAAAATCGCGAAAATGGTGAGCGATAGTGAGAGACCGAGAAATTATTATTTCATTTTGTCTGCTTTAGCCCAGTTTCAAAACTTGCGGTCTTACACATTACTTTCGGCATCCCGCGACAAATTGATAGTTGCGAGCCCACGACTTTGGTCTCCTTGCGTCAGTTTTTGATAATTTTGAAATTTCGCCAATCCCAAAAAATTCAAGCAAATGTTCTGAGACCACACTCAGTGCTTCAATCTACCCAAGATATTGTATGTGCAATGTTTATCATATACTTGTTCGTTGAAACGCGACTAAACTACATTTTCGGTTCACAACAGCCAGCCAAATCTTCTTCAGTTCAGGTTCCGTTATTTCGTCGCGATATCGATATACGGTAGATGAATGTTCACGATACGAGAAATAGTGTTTTTTAAAAAAGAAATCGGAAGATCATTGTAGATTATCCTTTTTCACTGTCTTAACGCATCATCATTGGAAATTTTCTAAAGAATCTATATGCAAAAAATTGACAACTTTCAAGACGGACAGCAAAAAGACTTCCCTTGTTAGCATGCATTTATTAGTATTGAAACGAACTTAATGGAGAAAAAATAATTTTTTTTTGTTCACTAAAGAAATTCCCGTGAAGGTCTCGAGACTCCCGAGAAATTCTCGGGAGTCTCGGAAAATTTTTCTCGAGAAAGTCTCGAGTCTCCCGAGAATGTCTCGAGAAATTCTCGCAAATCTCGGTACTTTTTGGAAAGTCTCGGGAGTCTCGAAGTGATTCTCGAGAGAATCTCTCTCGGTACCGGTTAATTTTCTCGATTTTTCTCGAGAATTTTTTCTCGAGAGCACACACTGGTTATTAGCTTTATTTTTAAGAATGGTAGTCAATTCAGGGCACCGAGGTACCATTATCGATATGGCTACGAAAGGAAAGAGCATCAGTTGCATCGCAAAAGCTCTCGGAATCTTTCGATCAACAGTTTGGAAAACCGTAAAACGTCAAGATCAACTGGCAATATTACTTAAAGGAAATTCATAAGAAACATGCTCCCATGGACCCAATCACACTTTGGAAACCAGGTTTGGACATTCCAACAAGACTCTGCTCCGACTCACAAATCAAAATCGTCCAATCCTGGTGTGCCGCAAATTTTCCCGGTTTATTTCTTGCTCAGAATGACCAGCGTCGTCGCCGAAATTGAATCCAATCGACTATTCTGTTTACGGAGCAGTGTATCTACCCGGGAATATCGTTTCCCGGGTTTATCCGGGAAATCCCGGGTCTCGTACCGGTTTCGTCCCGCAACTACCCGGGATCCCGGTATCTCGGGTTCCCGGGAAAAAGTCTGCCCCCGCACACTCTTCGAATATTGCGTATTCTCGTTTTTTAAAATTAATTTTCTTATTTTAAAATGATTCCAATGCTTCGAAAATGGCGTAGGAAGTCAAGAATTTTATACGAAATAATGGTTTTAACCTTTTTTCAATAGACTATTTCAACGAAAAAATGTATTGGAGATCGATGAAGTAAACAATAAATTATATTAATTTATAATATACTATAAATTATAATAATATATAATATCGCATCGCGTTCAATTTACACCAGACCTGTGAATCACAAGTAAGTAAAGAAGTGCATCGTTTTCGTGAATTTGTGCCGTTTTTCGCAGGGCTGATTCAAAAAGAACTTTCGTCTTTATCGATCACATTCACTTTCATCTCCGTCATCTCCTCTTGGCGCAGATTCAAAATTTTTCAAATAGGGACTTCCTACGCCATTTTCTAAGCATTGGAATCTTTTTAAAATAAGAAAATTCATTAAAAAAGGAGAATACGCAATATTCGAAGAGTGTGCGTTTGCGCGCGCGGTGTTTGCATACTTTTTCCCGGGAACCTGGCCATTCCCGGGAAACTTCGTCCCGGGTAGACGCACTGTTAGGAAATACTTCAGTCGAAGGTTCAGGCACATCCCCATACCAATTTGGAGTCATTGAAAAAAACTTTGGTTGAGAAATGGGCCAGACTATCTCCAGAATACTACCGTGCCACAGTCGAGGCATTCCCGACGAGACTCAAGGAAGTAATGAAGAAAAAAGAAATCGTATCGAGTAATGTTGATGTATTTTTGTTTATAATTGATTCAATAAACTATTTGTGAATTTTCAAGTTGATTCAACTATTTTTACAAAAATTACATCACTTTGAATGTGCTTCCATAATTATGGGCCACCCTGTAATAAGTTATTTATTTCAAATTTATGGATTATAGCAACAGGTCCTTCGGATTGTAATTTCGATATTTCTCATCAAGCGCTGATTTGCTGAACGGAAAAATTTGATAGTCGTAGAAATAAATTTTGTGTAGATAATCTCTGATAAACGGATCGGTTTCGATTTGCTTCTGGGCGTTGATTCGTTTTTCCGAAAAGTGCGTACTATGAGTTGTCAAGCCGCCTGCGAAAGAAAAAATGAGAAGCGTGAAAAAAACGTCGATCGTACCAAGCGAATTATATATGATATAGTCGATTTCGTGTTGCGGCACATTTTTGGATTTGAGGATGTTGCCGAGCTGGTAGATTGCGGCTCGTCGCTCATCCTTCTCGGGTCCGATCATGAGAATATTGTATTTCGAGAGATGTTTGTCAAATTGACAATTCCTAAAACGGCATTTTTTTTTCACAAATGCATTTATTCTCAAATTACCACGAAATAGGTGCCGCGTGATAATCCATATAGTTTAGCTTGGAATCCTTGTGAACCAGAAACTTTCTTAATGATTGGTATAGTTTCTCGACGACGCATCTCATATCCTCCTTGCAATCCCAGCATCTATCTTCGCTAAATTAAAATAGGAAAGCTAGTGAATTTCTCGAATTCAAATTGTTTCGCGTTTTTAATTTTCTCAAACATTTCAAGAATATTTATTTCACATCAAACTGTTTTCATCCTTTTCTTCCTGGTTGTACCTCAGTCGAATCGTGCCTAATCCGCTTAATTATTCGCTCCCTATTTTAACACTCTTTATACGACTCAATTGTTGTAAATGTGTCTCAAACGTGAAATTATCTAGAAATCTATTTTTATGACTTTTTATGACAGAGGCGGGACCTCCTAATTCGATAAATTAGTGGAATTTAAAATGTACAGGGTGGCTGAAAATTACTGAAAATTTGTAAATATCGTTAACTGAATATTAAAGGTGCGTACAATGCAATATACGCAGTTTTGCGTACGTCTCGGTATCTCGATACGCATTATCACATAACCAACGGTTTTTTTTAAATTTTGTTCAGTCGTTTTTTTTTCAAATCCGTAGTATTACTTAACACATTTGTCCAGGAAAAACGATAAGAATCTGTCGAACGGTTCTCTGACGTAGACGATTCGCGTGAAGTCAGGATCATTATCGAGCTGGTCAGAGAGTTGAGTGAATTCGTCGTTCTTGCGGCATCTGAAAATAAATGTTTTCGTCATTTTCGAAACTCTTGCCTCCTACTCTCGTTCTGTCACTCCTTTTTTGTCGTTCATTGTTTGGTTCATTTTGAGGAAAAGCTTTGAATCATACAAATAGCACATTGTGTTTATTGTGAGCTGAGCCATCGATTTGCGAACAATGCACATTCCAAGTTTGTACTTTTCGGCGATCTTTAAATTTTCGCAAAATCCAAGTTAAATTTGAATACAAAAATATATGTAGTTGTGGAAGGACGAATTTCAGGTGCAAATGCTTTATCATTTGAATTGCCGTATTGGGTCTCGTATGGAAAAACTCATGAAGCGAGTTTTGACGAATTTAACCCCCATAATTTGATTGCGAGACCCAATTAAAAGGCGGCACCTCGAAATTCGAAAATTTCCAACAACGATAGTACTTACAAAATAATTACTAACGATATTGATAAATGGAGGGAGAAAATCTTCTTCTGAAAATCTCTGTCTTATTCGTTTTTCTTTTTCAAAATTCCCACAAACACTTACTTCCAGTGAAATTCATAACTTTTCTGTAAGCTATAGATATGTCAACGTCCTCGCAGGAATTATATTGGTAGAATATGATTGCTAGTAGAAAGCCGATCACAATTAATAATATTATGTTCCGCATATTATAATTTGTCGGATATTCGACATTCGGTAGCTGTCTGTAGGTTGACATTCGGCAAATGAGCATCTACATGACCGGTACTATCGCCAGTCGAAGAATCATCTCGTCGTGCGTTTTGGAAAAAAATTCCGATGCATTTCACGTTTCTAAGTCCAACCCCCCACCACCCAAGAATTTTTGAATCACATGAAAAAAGATTTGTGCGTCTTTAAAATGTTGATGCATATGTGGAAATTTCTCTCCGCAATTTAATGTAAATTCAAAAATTTTGCTAATGAGCCATGTTATACATAAAAATGAGAAGGGACCCCTGAAAAAAAATAAGTTTGTCGTTTCGGCCAGCCCGAGTCATTAATAATGAAGGATTTCTATATCTAAACAGTTACTTTCGTAAAAAAAGAGCACATTACACATAATTCCCCAGTTATGATTCATTTTTTATCAAAAATTTAAAACAATATTATTTGCGGCCTTACACATTACTTCATTCCGCGACTAACCGACAGTTGTCGATATACGAGCCCACAATTTTGTTCTCCGATCATGGTCACATTTTGATAATTTTGGAAAAAAAATTCAAGCAAATGTTGTGAGACCACACTCAGTGCTTCAATCTACCCACGATTTTGAATATACAATGTTTATTGTATGCTTGTTCGTTGAAACGCGACTAAACTACATTTTCGGTTCACAACAGCCAGCCTAACCTTCTCAGTTAAGTTTCCCGTTTTTTTTCAGTTCAGATTCCCGTCGCGATAGCGATATACGGTAGATCAATGTTCGCGATACGTAAAATAGTGTTTTTTAAAAAACGAATGTTCAAAGACCATCCTGGGGGAGCCTTTTTCACTGTGTCAATTCATCATATGGATTTCACAATTTATTGATTTTTTTTCTGAGTAACGCCAACAAATATTATGAATGGCAATAATGAGGTAAATTTTAGAAAAGGAAAAAGCAAACATATTCATTTTTTATGTTGTTTTTCTGAGTTGGTTTTTAAAAATATATGTTTCTAAAACAGAACAATCTGCAAAAAAAAGACCAAATATATTGAAAATTTTGGCCTCAACGCGAAAAAAACACATATTCTTAAGACATATAATTGAAACTAGACACGAAATCGAAAAAATCGAAAACGAACGAAAATTCTGTGTTAATACATGTTATCGTGGAAAAATGACGAATGTGAAAAACTAGCAGCGATATCCGATGCATTGTGTGCATATCAGAGCTGCACGGAATTCCGTCTTCCGTTTTCAGAAAATTTAAGTTCGTGCAGCTCTGGTGCGTACACCGAGTCGCACATTTCGATCTTACCTACAGTAATCTCAACTGAAAATTATTTAATAAATTATTTCGGGGTCAAACGACTGAAACGAGGCGGGACCTTCAAATTCGCGAAATCAGTGTAGATTTAAATTTTTCGTTGACTGAATATTAAATGCGCGTACGCTTAAATACAAGGTACGCAATTTCACGTACGAGACGAATAGGCACATTGCCAATAATTTTCTAATTTTCGTCAAGTCGTTTGACTCCGATAATATATATTTTTTATTTTTTACTCTGTTTTCTTGGCGAATTTATGGTTTTATGTGTTGGAAAAAAGGTAATATTAATCATTTATTCAAAGTTAATTGTTTTAAATAAAAGAAAGATTAATAATTAATAAAATAATTTTCAGTTCCGATTACTGTAGCTCGGTGTACGCACACAAAGCATAGGATATCGCTGCAGTTTTTCGCATTCATTACTGTTCCACAATACGTAGTTAAACGTTTTCTTTGTGTAAATTCTTCTTCCTTAGTTCAGCTGCCCTCAATTGGTCGCGATATCGATATACGGTAGATGAATGTTCACGATACGAGAAATAATGTTTTTTAAAGAAAATCTAAAAATCATCCTGGAGAAGTCTTTTTCACTGCGTCAATTCATCACATGGATTTCACAATTTATTGATTTTTTTTCAGAGTAACGCCAACAGATATTCCATTCTTTCAGCGATTTCGTCGCGATCGAACGGCAATGACGAGGTCGCTTTGAGAATCTCGTCAACGCTTATCTTCTTGTAAGTCTTCATGCAATGATTGTAAGCAGTGAGCAATTCCATATCATAAGCTTTTGTCCATTTCTAAAAATAAAACTCGTTACTGGAGAGGTTGTAGGATTTAAAAAATTTTGTTTCTGCCTTTTAAAATATCAAATTATATTAAAAATTTTTGGTCTCAAGACGAAAAAGTCATATTGGTGATCTAATTTTCAAAGAATCAAAAAGACCTTAAACTAGCCAAACACGTATTTTTTGGGTATTTTTTCGAAAATGTGCAAGATGCCATAAGATCCATGTTGATCTTAAAAAAACCATATTCTGGTACGCCGAGTAAAATTCAAATCTCTTTCAAAATAAACTTTCAAATCTAATTTTCATTCTATTCCAATTCGATCAATTCCATGTTCGGAAAATTGCCAAAAATGCCATTTTTACACAATTTCAACGAATTTGCAAGCGTCACCACCCCCTCCCCTCCCCCGTGTTTGCCTTTCGTCGACCCTTGGTTGCCCCGATCCCCAAATTTGTTCCAAGCCTGCCCGACGCCCGCCCAAATTAAAAAAAAAAATTGCAATGTAACCCTGAAGCCTAATATAAATTGGTGACTTACATTTTGGATTATTTTCACTGGCACAAAATTTCCCTTCTTTTGAACATACATTTGTCCAGCTTTGACCTAAAATTCAAGTCTCAACATCAATCACCAAAAAAAACAAGAAATTATTTTTAAACTACCATTAGGGACGTCTGCGATTTCTTGATAGTGGTTTGTGACGGAAAAACTTTGTCCAAATCAGAGATAATTTCGAATTGAACATCCGTTTCCGGAATCTCTCCTTTGGTAAAATCGATGTATTCGAAATCTTCTAAAGCTCCTCTGAAAATTTTGAAAAAAAAAGCTTATTATAGTTGCGCGATCGTGCCAATCACCGCTCTTTTGCCGCCAATCCGTAAAACACCTTCTCAATTCGCTTCCAAAGCGGCCTCTCGTGTCCCAACAACTGATGGAATCGTTCGGCGGCTTCAACCGAGCTTAGGTTTTTCCATTCTTCAAATCGAAAAATTCAACATGCGCACAGATAATTGGGGGGTCATTTTTACCGATTTTCGAAATTAGTTTGAATAGTTGCCGAACCGTTGGCGTTTTGATTTTCGCCGCCGATATATAACCCTAAATGTTTCTTTTCATTTTTTTCCATCTTCTTCTTCGTTTCTTTTTTAACCTCAATATCGAATATTGCGTGAATCGCAATTTGATATGACATTCGTAGAGGATCGCTTAGAATTTTTTGCGGCAAATATTCAATCGGCACAAATAATAGGGCGAGATTCAGTACATCCGGCATCATTTCGAACAGCTCCACTATTTTTTCAACCTTCTGAATATGGGAAACAAATTGACTGATTATTTAAGAACCTATTCAGACAATAAGAGAAATGTGAAAAATTACAGAACATTCCAATGTAGCGACGCAAATAGTTGCTGAAGAACTCTGCGAGACCCATGAAGAAATTTTTTGCCATACGTCTTTTTACGGTATTATTATTTTCTATTTGATTGATTCAAATTTTCTCTTTTTTTTTTTCATAAAATTTGCGCAATATTTCTTAATAAATTTTAGTTGAGCAGAATAATCAAAAATTAGTCTAAAAAATAATACCGTAACTTGGTAAAAAGAAAGACGCATGGCAATAAATTGTCTCTTGGGTCTCGTGGATATTTTTTAATTATTTAATTATAGTACTCATTGCATTTTTATTGCAAGAATAGGTCCATTATTTATATTGTTCGCTTCAAAAAAAAATCATCAAAATTCACCTGCTCTTCGTCAATCGATGAGTCATTGATTAAACTCTTGAGCTTCTTCCATTTTTCCGTATGCATAAATAATCGATTCTCAATGTCGTTGAGAATTTTCCGCGAGATGATCATTTTTTGCCAATGCCTATACTTCAAATCCTTCATTCCCATCTCGCCCATATTCTCCTTTTCCAAACGCGACCGCTTTCGGCGTTTTCGCAACGGATCATAGCTCTCCGAGAATCGTTCGCCGTCGTCGCTGGTGCCCGCTTCGCTTTCAAACGTCACACGAGATTCCTTAATGCATGGTTTTTCAATATGGGTTGTTTTGATTCAAGTGTTTCGCAACTTGTTCGCCAACGCATTCGGAAGCGCCGTCGACGTCGTGCCTCGAATACTCATCGAATCCAATGAAGTCCGTCCGCCAATCGTCGTCGCTCTCACCCCATTTCGGCGTTTTCGGCGGCGGCCCCAACGACGACGACGACGCGCCGCCCGGCGTGGTAAACTCGAAGTTGTCGAGGTTCGAGGCGTCGAAAATTGGTCCGAGACTCGACATCGGCCGTTTTCCGGGTGTCAGCGGCGTAATGAACGTGATGCTTCCCTCATCGATCATTGAATTCTCTTCAACTCTCTGTAGGTAACAATGAAACTTTATGGTATGATTGGGGAGAAAATAAACCAGAAAAAATAGAGAAAATTTAAATTTCCTTCGTTTCGATTTTTAAAAAAATTTTTCTACCCATTGTAAGGCAGATTTGGGGAAAATATTTCAAAAAAAAAATCAGTTAAAACTATTCAGTTTTGCTTTTATTTGAAGAATTTGAAGGTACCTAATTTTTCAACATTTCCAATTGAAAAAATTCGCATGGGAAACACATTTGAGCTAACAAAAATCGAATTACCAAATTTTGCTCATCTGCATTTTCAGGTCCTTCTTCTCGCGGCGACTCGTTCTGATTGCGCTCGTCGTTATTTCGACGCACCTCGTCGTCCATCGAAACTTTCATCGGCGTCAAAATTTTCCTCTTTCGTTTTGATGGCGATTCCTAAACATTGGGCTTCATTCAGAATGTTACGAGCTTCCATTAATTTATTACATCCGGAAAGAGTTGATTGACAAGCGCCGCGACGTGCTGCTTCTCCATTATAATCGGTTTACCGCCGTCAATGGTCCCCAGACTAATGTACGGACTATCATCCGAATTGGTCAAATTCGCGCTTCCTTGTGTTATCGCCACCGTTGGCGTTACGACGAACGAGCGGAACATTTCCATTTTTGGCACGATTTTGTAATTATCAATGACATCAAAAAATCGCGAAAAATACTTGAAAAATATTAATTCAACAAAAAAAATGTCTTCAAAATGCACCTTGTACCAATTCGGTTGAAAATCTTCAGGCCACAATTGAATTGGAGCGTCGATTACCGTAACCGGTGGAATTGGGAACTCCATTTTGCATATTCCTTGTTCGGCTTGCTGAAACTCGAGTTTGCATCAAAATAAGAATATTGGGCAATTTTGTTTTGAAATAAATCTTGCGTTTTACAAAAATTGAAGAAATTAATATTCAATCGTTTTTTTTTTCAATTAAATGTGCGCATTTTTACGTAATTGAACTCTTTCAGCCTTGAATTATTCACTTTTTCTTTTTTTTCGTGCCAATTTAATTGGAAATGGAAGAATAATCGATTTTTGGAGGAGATCGAACTAATTTTGTCGAAATTCGCGAATTTTTTCAATTTTTTGCGCAATTCGCTATCGAATCACATTTTTGTTTTGCACGGAATAACTAATTTAAAAAAATAGTTTTCTAATTGTGAATATTTCACAAAAAAAATTCTAAAAACTATCGAAAAGCTATAAAAAAACTGCAAATTGAAAGCAGAAAAGTTTTCTTTTCGATTTTCCAGGTTTCTTCCCAAAATTAATGCGCATAGCGCCACAAACGAAATTTAAATTAAAAAAAAACCTAATTATTAAATTTTAGTGATAAATATTTGAAAATTGCACGCAACATTCGAGCTTTTGCATTTTTTGCTTTTCTAATAAAAATTTACCGCAATGAGAATGTGTATAGGCGATGATTTCTCATGGACATTCCGCATAGTTTTCATATGAATTCGAATTTTATCCGGCGATCTTGCCGGCAAACAATTCTCATGAATCGCTCGGTACCTAAAACAGTCAAAATTCGATTATTTCTCGTTGTTGGCCATCGTGCCTATCCAGTGTGTTACAGCCATACGCGCGTCGCGGCAAATGAGCGAATTGTAATAATGCTAATGCAAGCATGATGTCTTCGGATCGCGTGAAATTCGTTTCCGGCAATAAATCCCTCGGTTGGATTTTCGGTAGAAGCGACGGAAATTTGATGGCCGAACTTCTTGAGAGCACAACGATCGCCTCGGGCCGAATCGCCGGACCCATGACGTCTTCGGTGTTTGAACTCCAATTCGTGAACACTTCTTCGACGGGCTCAACATGAATAATGTCGTGGCAAGACTCGATCGATGCTCCAAGATTTGGAATGTTGAATATTGATTGGGGACCATAATGGGCGTAGTAATTGTCGAGTTCGTTCTGAAATCGAATTTTCTACATTAAAATAAACGAACACAACTTACAATCATTCTTTGAGCTTGATTTTTCGTATCAAAGAAATTCTTCTCCCAATAGCACATGACAACACTCTGAAATTGAATTTATGATAAGATAGAAAATTTCACTAAAATTTAATTTTTAGCCCAGCTTTGCCTAAAATTTGCATTTTTTTTTGGAAATTTGTTCTTTTTTTCTTTAAATTCTTTTGTTTTTCGCCTATCGTTTATCTACAAAAGCAAATTTTCGATTTAAAAATAAACATAAAATGAATATCTCTTCGAATTGCCCAAAAAAAATGATTGAAAATTATTTTCAAAATCCATTTTTTTTTTCGCTGATTTCTGATCTAAAAATTGCCAAATCTGGTTCGGAAACCATCCAAAAAAGAGAAAACAAATTTTGGCGAATTCAATTTTTCTTGAAATAGAGACAAGTACCTGCGTCAATAACTGAACGTGCTGTTCTAGTTGCATTTTCAGCTGCTCGATTTCACACGGTCGGAAGAACACATTGTTGCCTATATCATTTTCGATTAGCAATGAATGAGTCAGAATGATTGAAATTTAAGGATATACAGGTTTTCGCTCATTTTCTGTTCCAAAAGTCATCGAATTCGGAATTTCTAATATTTGTAGTTCAAATATTGTCAGCGTCAAACGTCTAGTGCTACTTAATTGAAGGCCCCGCAAAATTTCAGTCGTTTGACGCCGACCATAATCTACTGAAGCAGCTGAGATCGCTGTTCAGGCCTGTCAGAAAATTTCGGTGATCCGGCAATTCCATTGCCATGATGTCGTTTCACGAACCTCTCAGCAGCGTGCACGATTGAGGTGCATTTTCCGCATTCTCTCTCAATCGCTTCACCACGTCTTCATCCTTCTGTCGTTGCGTTTTTTTGCCGACATCCTCATTTCTCTCGGCCGCCTTCCCCTAAACCATCACATTTTTTCGTCAAAAACCGACGCCGCCTTGACAATTCTCACGACTGTTTGAATATCGGGAATCGCTTCTTTTGGTATGACAGCCATTGGGATCTCCTTCACCGCAATGATTGTGTCCATATAGAGGCGTTTGACTTCGTTCGGCGGGATTTTCGTCGATTTGCCGCATTGCATGTCCTCGCGATAATCAACATCGAGAATGTTGTTGTCCTCATCGGAATGATATTCATAGTCGGCGTCTTCTGGATCATCATCGGGAAGTAGTTGATCTTCTGAATTATTAGAATTGCGATCAAATCTCATTTCTAGAATCACCTTTATGGATGACAGAATTTATAATTTTTAAATAATCGGGATCGAAATCATCGATTTCGAAATTGCTTTTGAAATGAAATGAGGTGTCCAAATCAGGAAATGAGCACGTCTCGTTGCGAATCGACGAATCGTTCAAATTTGCGCGTTCGGCCTCCGGACATTTCGCGCTCATTTCCTCTTTATCCATTTGCACAAACGGATCTTGAATTTCATCGAAATGCTCATGAATTGCTTCTTCAGCATGCTCCTCTTCTAATTCGTCGTCGTCGTCTTCTTCTTCGTCGGACACCTCTTCATCCGATTCGTCCTCTTCTTCGACCTCTTCATCGTCGACATCGTTGTCGGAAATTTCCGAGCAATAGTCTTCATCGAACTCGTCGTCTTCTTTGAATTGAAAATCGACGGTGGTGACGGCGACTTTTTCACCAGTTTCGGGCGTCTTTTTTCGTTTTGAGCGCGTTATTCGAACACCCGGAACGGTTTCATCGCCAGTCGTTTGCATGAGTACATCGAAAGCTTTCGGGTATTTGATTAAATGCTAAAACAAACACCCAAATGGGATCATATTAGCTAATTTTGTAATAAAATTTACATGAATAATTGATTTTGCGTTGAGCGTTGTCACATTTAACTCCATCGCTTTATTTCGTATTTTTTCGTCTGGATATAATTTCATAATTGTTTCGCGATCTTCTGGCTTCAATTCGCTGCAAAGATATTATTATTTAATTAAAAATTAACGGTTTACATTTTATTCCTTCTTGTTATCCGTTTTGGACCGTTTGACGTTGATGGTTCATCTTCATCAATTTCCAACGTTTCATCTCGTTTTCGTTTTCCGTTTTTTTCTTTCTCATTACTCATTTTCTGTGAGAAAAAACGAAAAAATTGGAAAAAACTGGAAAAGTTGCAAAAAAATTTGAAAAAAATCGCGCGCGTGGCCGCGGTTTTCACGTGACCTAGAAATGACGACACAAAACTCGGCCAAATTATTTTTTGAATTTAGAAATTCAAATTTTCTCCTAAACTTTCAAAATTTTAAGGTAAGGTCAACATTTATTTTGCAATATTTTAATACTTTCATGTCGTCAATCGTAATGCTATAAATATTGGCAATGAAATACTGAACAATGATGGAATACTAACGAGCGGAAAATATGGATCTAATAGAGCATCAAGGTTGGATCAAAAGAAGACGATGGCTTTCGATTGATGGAAACGATTTGTTCGGTGAAAACAACCATGGTAAGTGGTGGAACATAAAGGGAGAAAAGTGCGCACAGAGCCATGTAGAAAGCGTAGGATAAGCTGTAATTTCGGAATTTTCGAATTATCGCGAAAATTTTTTTGTTTTGTGTACCTAGCCTGACCAAACGTACTAAATCCGACAGAGATTTGATCATCAAGCAGCATGTTTAGCTTGATCGAGCTTTGAAATTGTGAATAAAATAGCGCTAACGCTCCTCCGTGTGATACAGCTTAAAAATTGGGGATTTTCTTAATTTAGTTTTTTTTCGCAAAATTCCTTACATGACAATAAACTCCATAAATATATTCCATTGGCACCAGCGATTGACGAATCGTGTCCGAGTGTGGTTAATGAGAATGTGCAGGAAATGACACCAGCTAGAGACCAAATAAGGGACATTGACTCGAAGAACAGGAAGAATATCCAAACAGAGCGGGTGAAAAACGACGTTCCGTCTTGGAGCTCTTCAAAAACTGAAAAAAATTTATCCATATAAATGTGTTATGCTTAGAAATCGTTTATACCATTAAATCGCGTGCCATTTGATCCGTTATGATCATACAGTTCTCTAGTACCTAAAAATGATTTTTTAATGCACCAAGTTATAATGAAGAGATTTTTTATTTAAATCCGGCGACTGCTGTACGCGGGTAGTTTTACGAGGAAGCGTCTTTCGAAATGGTCTCGCACGGACTAACAGGTTATTTCGCATTTTATGGATCGAATCGATAATTTTTAAATCGAACGACGTTAGAAATTCCAAGAAATGTCAAACTCACCAAGAAAAAATTAACCGTTCACGCGAAAACAGCAAAATAAGCGTTCACACATGACGAGACCTTTTCAAGGCGCATGCGCGTAAATCTACCCGCGTACAGCAGTCGCCGTGACGCCGACTATAGAACTAGATGAATATGCATCTATTGAATGTGGTTACATTTTCAAAAATCAAATGTCAAATTGAGACAAAATTTTTTAAAAATTAGCCTGTGGTAGTGTGCCGCACTTGCTATTATTTCTCGGAATTTTCAATTTTTTTTCTTTTTCAAATTGCCGGCCAATTTTTCTAGGCCGCACGCGCATTGCGGCGAGCTGTCATTTGATCGATCTACCTGTAAAGATGCCGGTGTTGACAATTCCACTCTTTTGTAATTCTCGCGTGTCGAGAACGTCGGCGCGCACCCAATTTTCAGAGAGCAATGAAAAGCTTACGAACATTATACTGAAAATGTTTTGTCTTCAATTGATCTTCACTTTTTTTTCAAATTAAAAATTTGTCGGGTCTCTATTTTTCCAGTAATCCAGGCGGTCCGTTAATTTGAAAAAAAAATAAAGAAAATGCCAATTTGAAAATTTACTGTAGTGTTTCTATGAAAATGCGGAAAAAAATTTCCCTAGAGTTTTTTTTGCATACCGTAATTTTTACGATTTGGCTGCGTATCAAAAACTTGCGAAACAACAGCATACATTAAAGGCGCAATGCAAAAATTTAATTTAGCGCGAACGAAAGAAAACTGTATTTTGTCTAAATTCTTTAATGAGATTTTATTTTTAAAATGTGCGCCCAATATACCCTAATCCTCCGCCAATTTATAATTAAAGGCGCATTCGAAAAATTCGCACTTTTGCTACTGTAATTTATCGTTTTTATATTTCTAGGTTTTTTTTTTTGTAAAAAAAAAACAATGTGAACAAATGATGTACAGTAACGAAATTGCGACGAGACCTCACGAAAATGTTCGCATGCGTCTTTAAAAAATAAATGGATGAGAATTACGGTATACATTGGAGATTGAAATGGAAAAAAATTGATATCAAAAAACTTTTTTGGTTTTTGATCGCATGAATACTGTAGGTCTATAATATTGATGGGCAAAGTTGGACAAACCTCAAAATGAACGCGATTAGGGAAATGATGACGGCAATTTTCTGATATCGCTCCATCGCGCGTTTCTCGCCGGGGGATCAAACTGGGCCAATATGCTGTTGCCGTTGCAGCAGCGCGCTTTTTTCGCGGTTTTGCGGTGGCAAATATCCGGAATGATACGCGCGTCCACGCTTGGAGTAGCCGCTTGTCAGTTTTATTTGCAATTCGCACACTAGGAGCAGCGAAAAAATAAGTGTTAGAGAGAGAGAGAGAGAGAGAGAGAGAGAGACAGAAAAAACAACAGCAATAATAATTGAAACACGAGCCTGTTTGGATTTCGAAATGATTTATTGCGTGATTTCGTTGCTATCAAACATTTTTGAAAGACTAAAAGGGAACCGTAAAAATCACAAAGTTGGGGGCAGAATTGAAAAAAGAAAATAACTGGAAACCCGTAATTCCATAAATGCACAAAATCTAGAATTATAGACTTGATAAGTCGGCTGAGAAGAACTGGTGTAGGACGCCTTGCGAGATTGTCGAGATCCATAGGAGGTAGCGTTCGAGGTATTCAAAATGGAGCGTCATCAATGCACCCCAATTGGTGAGAAGGCCGCGAACCTAATAAATTTGACAATTAAGGCGTCCTTCAATGTTTTGTGTTTTTTTTTTCTCTTCGCCCGATACCTGCTGAAGTTCGTCGATTGTTCGAATCGAGTGCAACAAAATTCGCGAGGCCGGCAAAATCGTTGTCGAGTTTGTTGAGAAAAGCGCCGTTTTTTCGAGGGTACTCATTCGCGCGATCTCCGCCCAAAAGTATTTGCGAAACGCCGCGTTGTAATGAAGCGAGAAGTCGCTCTCAAAATTGAAAATTGTTGAATTGCGCAAAAAACGAACGGAATTACTTGAAGCGCCGACGCGTACACAGCAGCATTTTTCGTGTTCACGATCGCCTTGGCGGTTTTCTTCAAAAGTCGATAGTCGTGCGAACACGCCGCCAATTGGACCATCAACACCCATTTGGGACCGTTCGATTTTAAGCGATCATCGAGAATATCGTGCTTCAATTATTATTATTATTATTATTATTATAGAGCCAGTCGGCATCAATTCATCCTACCACACTTTGCAGGTCTTCTTGTTTCGTCGTCGCAAATAATTGATGGCACACGGCGGTGACTTGTTTGTTGACGTCTTCCGTCCACTCATCTGGCGCGTGAATCCATTTTTGCGTCTAGAATTGACAATTGTTTCGAATTGTTTCAATATTTCAAATTCTTACGTGATAGGCGTTCTTGCAGCTCGGTAGACTTGTGGCACACCGTAATTGGTAAAGTTTCGAAAGTCTTAAATTCGACAATTTTTAATTTGCGATTTCGAGTCTCGTTTTTTTTTGCACCCCAACCTTTCAGGTCGTACAAGCCACAACGATGCGGTTTCGGCATCGATTTGGCTTTCGGCTAGTAGTCGGTCCATTTGCGAAACGACGGGAGCGAAATAAATCAGAATCGCTTGGTTGAGCTCGGTTGCTTTAAAAAAAATTGAATTGGATCCTAACACGATTAATAATATAAATAGTCGGGTTCTGAAAAGAAAAGCCAAGTCGGGCCCCAATTTTAAGCGGTTTTTTTAAAGATAAAATTATTCGTATGTCAAAAAGTGGGGTTTTTAATTGACCTATTCACGAAATGTATTATTTTTTTTTTGAAAAAAATGCTTTAAAAAATATTAAATTTAGAATTTTAACTTGAATTTCGAATGTTGTTCAAATTAGAAATTATCGAACTGATCCTTAAAATGCGAATCAACCAGTTGGTCCGCGTGAGACCCCGCACCCCGTAATTCTACCCACGTCCAGTAGTACGAAAATTTCTTCTTGAATACGGTATTTAAAGGCGCACGCAATTTTCGCAGTGAGTCTCGCGGCGACAAAGCTTTCTTTTTTTCTAGAAACCCAAAATCTCGCTCCTACCTTTGAACATGTCTATAAAATTGTAAACCGCGTCAATTCCAAATAGCATCACTTCAAGTTTTGTTTCATGCGCCAAATATCTAGAATTCGGAGCTAATCGAGAATAATCGATTTCGAAAATCTACCCAAGAAGGTACAAATAGAGATGCGGATTGTTCGAGTTGCCGAGAAAATATTCAGCGTCGACGATCAACTGCATTCGCGATTTGTCGGGAATTTCCTGATGACTCTGATGGAGTTGTCGAGCCAATAGTTTCCAATTGAGCAGATCGTAGTTCACACGATACGGGTACTTCCAGTCGGGATTCAGAAGGACGGCTTGTGTCGGCGAAATCTCGCCGTCGCCGAACGAGACCGTCCGATTTTTGAGCCAAAACTCGCGGATCACCTTCAAAACATTATGTCGTTTGGGCGAGTTCGATATGAGTACCTGTCCCTCGCTGGTTTTCAACGAGCCGAACATGTAGGTGATTGGAATCGTCCACAAATCCGCCGGATTTCGCACACGTCGCGGTTTTCGAAGCTCATCCCTTCTACTAATCGAGCTTATCACCGGTTTGAATGGTCCGCGCGGTGTACTAGCCTAAATCAAAAAAAAAAACTACTAACTGTGGTAACACAAATCCAATTGGATCAGACAAAATTTGGCTCCGGAATTAATCCGATCCAATTGGAAATTCTACGGATAAAATTGTAAAATTGTCGGATCCGATTGGTAATTTGTCGTATCCGAATCAAAATCGAAATATTAAAACAAAACGGATTTGAATAATAACCAATCGGATCCGAAGAAAATCGTATTCGATTAGATTTTCTTAGGATCCGATTGGTTATTATTCGAATCCGTTTTGTTTTAATATTTAATCGGATCCGAAAATACCCAAAAAACCAATCGGATCCGACAATTTTACAATCTTATCCGTAGAATTTCCAATCCGATCGGGTTGATTCCGGAGCCGATTGGTTTTTTTTTGTGATACCAGAGAATAATAAATCCAAAACGAAATGACATTTTCATACACATACCTTTCGGCGATTCTGCTTGTGTTTCCTTTTCTTCTCCTTCCTTCGTTCTATCGTGTACCCATCGAATAGCGTGTCGTCGAACGGTGTGCTTCCGTCGAGATTCTCAGCGTCGCGAGCCTCGCGCACACTTTCGGTATCGTTGCTCTCAGCGGTTCGCGAGACGCGAAATATCGCCGCCAATTTGCGATCCTTCAAAAACGCGCGATACTCGTGCCGAATCGTCTTCCGTTGGCTCATCGTCATCATCTCGTTGTCGTAATTTCGTCTGAAAACCAGAGCTCATGCGATTTCGATCTCATATATTGGCTTACGTTAGCGTCACTTCCGGAATTCCCTCATTAACGAACCATCCTTCTAGAACGTCATTGAGCTTCTCTTGGTCTGCTCCATGATCGGCGTATCCTGGCAAACTCGAGAACAGATCGTCCCTTGAAACCGATCGATACGCATTCTTTCGCAAGTATCTGAACCATTCCGATGATTGGGATTGCCATGTTTTTTTTTTGTCAATTATATTTCTCACCGGCGAACCGCCGCCTTGAAATCGAAATCCGTTACGAGATCTCGAATCATTCGTATCAGAACGCATCCTTTTGTGTAGAGGTTGGTTGGATGGAACGACAATTCCACTTGGGATTCGGTGGCTAGATCGCGCACAAGGGCCAGACGATGATCTTCGCCGCTCTAGAAAAAGCTTCATTGAACAAGAATGGCCAAAATATAATATTTTTTGGTACCTGTGCCGCGAAAAGAGCGTTGAGATTGTCGAAATACTCGAATTCCGATGTTATCGGTCTTTCGGTGCTCATCATCTCATAAACATAGAATGTTGCGAATCCTTCATTCAGAAACACCTCACTCCAATCGCGCATTGTTACCAGATTGCCGAACCTAGAAATTGATGATCGTCGTCGAAACTCGCCATTCGCCGTGCTCACCATTGATGGGCGGCTTCGTGGGCAATTAGTTTGCCGATTCGAAATTCGTTGTACATTCGATCGACGGTCTCGTTCACATGATCAGATATCGACGGGGTGTAGGCGACCGACGAGAACTCGAACACGATGAGGCCCCAATTCTCCATGCCGCCAACATGGAAATTCCGTGCGGCGATCATATCAATTTTCGGCAGCGGATAGGAAATCTGAATCGAAATTTTTCAATGATCGTCGTTTGTGTTGTTGAACAAATCTCACTTCCAATGATTCTTCGAGACGATCGAAAATGATCGGCGCGTAATCGAGCGTGAACTTCATCGACATCACGTCTTCGGGATATGTCCACACCGTCACCGGCACGCCGCGTTCGGTTCGCGTTTCGAGTTTGACGAACTCGCCGATGGCAAACGCCAACAGATACGTCGACATTGGCGGCGTTTGCTGGAATCTCGTCGTCACGATGTTCGTGTTCCATTTCAGATGAGGCGGCGCCTCAATCGGCGGCATGTTCGCCAGCACCGTGTATTTTTTGTCGTGCTTCACCGAAATGTTGAATGTGGCCTAAAGAGCGTCGAAATGAAACGATTTGATGGATGAGGTGTTCTCACTTTGACGCCCGGCTCGTCCCAACACGGGATAAACGAGCGCGCAAGAGTTGGCTCGAATTTCGTGGTGAACGATGTCGATTTCAACGACGAGTTCGTCGTCTCATCGAGCGAACAACGAACACCATCGACGTCCTCATCGCAAATCGTCATGTTGTATTCGATTTCGAGAATATATTTGCCTTTTTGCAGCGGGTCTCGCAGCGAGATTCGTCCCAATTTTTTCGACTCCTCTCTTTTAAACGTTTTCGCGTAGAATTTCCGAGTGCCCATACGCAATCGCATTCGCTCGATGTTAATATTCGGTCCGATGTGGAATTGAATCTCGTCCTCGGTGGAATTGCCGTAGCTTTCGAGATGAATCGAAATGTTGGCGCGAACGAATTGAGCGGTGTCGAATCGCGTCAAATCGAGCTGGAAAAAATTTTTTTTTTTTGAGAACGCTTTGATATGCCTTCTCGTACCTTTAAATCATAATGATATGGGAGAATGTAAAGTGGAAGCGGGACCAATAATGCATCGGTGGTCAGCTTATTTCCGCGGACCGCATGCAGCTGCTCGGCGATGTCGAAACCATTGTCGGGCGGCGGAAAAACGTCGGCGAATGTGTAGTTTCGTTTTTTGTGAAGCTTAAAAAGAAAAATAATATTGATTACGTACGGAAGGATCGTTTATTATGGGAACAAGCGATCGTAAAATGTCACTAGTGTCACTTTTATTTGATTTTATTGCCGGCAGATGTACGCTTTAAACATGTTGTGAGTCTCTTGCGAAAACCAACAAAAAAAATGTTACACCGAAACGCGTGCCTTTTTTTTTCAACACCCATATTAGTAATAAAACAATTTTGTTAGAGGAATATATATTTTAAAAAAATTGATTCCCGAAAAAAAACGAAAAGTGGCGGTCCGCAACGAGACGCGACGCACAAATGCAGAGTGTGCGCTCAAAATAATTTTCGACGTTTCTCATTTAAGAAGAAAATATAATTCATACAGGAATAATTCTTTCGATGACTCGCGGATAGTGTTGGGCCTTTTTCGATGTTGTGGTTAGTAATGTCGGCCGAGCGCGATCATCGTCCATCGGCGTCGGTGTGATTCGATCGGCATTCGCCAGTTTCGCGCTTGCAACGATTTCCTATAAGCCATCGTTAGTAGACAAACAAAATAATGGTTAGAGCGATACGCGCTGAAACATGCCATCCCACATTACCGTTGCTGTTCGATTCGTCGCGTTGCGCTCCTCGCTGATCCAATGGCCGATGACGAACGCGGCGAGAATTGCGAGAATGAAAATCGCGTGGATGAAAATGAGAACGATGCATTTTCGCGCGCACTCGGATTTTCGTTGGCGTCCGCCCGATGATGTCGAATCGTGTTTGAAGCCGGCCCGTATGCATGGCTCAACTTCAGCAGTCATCGCGAATTGATGCCTCATCGCCGATTCCTCATTATTCGTATTTCGAGAATTTATGAACTAGACGAACTGCAATCCGACAAATTGGACTTTATAATAAATGTATGGAATAAGAGGCAATTAGAAAAGACGGTTACAGAAGCGAAATGACCTTATACAGTAGGGGGGGGTGCATAATCTGTCCGTGACTAATCCTCAATATGTCCATTAGTGCAAATAATAGAAGGGGGTTGGACGGCGCGGGGGTTTCAAATTTCAACGCTAATTTTTAAATACATTTTGTTTTTTTTTTGGTCGACACTTGCATGCGCCTTTAACGATTGTGGAAATTTTCAAAATGAGGCAACGAATTTTGCACGCGGCGGTTTTTTTTCTAGCGAATTCGGAATCTTTAAAGGGCCAACAACTGAAGTCGATGGGTTTGGAACAAAAGGGAAGCAGTCGATTTCCGGTGCGAGAAAAAAAAGTGAGTGGACCTTTTTTGAAACAATTCTTTTGGGGGGTCCCACGAAAATAATAATGTATAGAATAATAATAATAATGAAGTGTGCCTGAATAGTTTTCCCATTTTGCTTTTGTGTTGAAGAGAAATTTGATAGGCGACTTAAATGAATAATAAATAATACACTTGAAACAGCAAAAGAAGAAAAAAAAACAAAGAGGACAAATGACGGCGAATCGGATCAATAAAAAAAAATAGTCGTCGAGAATGGTTGAGATCGTAAAAATTGGTATTGTTGGGGGCCAAGGGGGGACCCGAAATGAACCATAAAAATAATGTTTCGCGAGTTTCTCATGTAAAACATATGTCTTTGGGTCCCCGCTCACGGCGACTCAAAGTGGTCAGTCGAAAATCAGCGAGCGAGCGGGACTAATTATTTCAATAATTATGCGGGCGCGCATAATTTTTTTTTCGCGAATGAGTTCGAGAATTGCAAACAGATGGTTGAGGCGGCGATATTGGTCACATGAAGCGATGTTTGATTGATGGTGCCCCCGTCATTATGGTACGAATTTACACATACATAGTTTGCCTAATAAATTTTGATGGAATAATTAGGCGATTTTAATTTCTTGGAGTGCGATTGGCAATCAATAAAAAAAGCAAAGGAAAATGATTTATGGTATTAGGCAGAATGCTGCGAGCCTTGATTTGGGGGTCCTAAGGAGTCTCTGAAATGGAGGATCATTGGGTGGTCCTAGGGAAGGACCCCTTCCTTTAAACTGGTTTTAGTAATATTTTCTAGGGTGATATTCGAATATTTTCGAATTCGGACCCCCTAGGACCCCCCTTTCAACATTTTTGACCATTTTTGGGTAAATTTGTAATTTTCAAATATTTTCGGATCTTTTTCACAATAGTTTTTTGTTCGTATCGGTTTTTAAAATTTTTTCAATTGCTGGAAATTTTTTTTCGTCATTTATCGATTAAAAAAATAGAAGTTTCGAATTACGCCTCACTTTTTAAAATTTAATTTTTCGAAAAGATGTGAATTCTCAATTATGTGCAATTTTGCGTGAGTGTGTATGACACTATTTTTTTTGAAATGTGGAAACCAAATTTTCGAAAAATTCTCTATTTTTATTTTTTTGTCATACTTGGAAAAAGTTTTCCCAGAAAAAAATTAATTCCTAAAAATTGAAAATTAAAATCACATTTAATTTGCTATTTAATTATTTTTCATGTAAAAAAATGAGACGAGCATCTCGACAAAATTTTTTGTGGACCATCGAACTTCTTCGATGGCCAGAAAAATTGAAAATTTGATTTTAGACCCCCCGGTGTGTTTGAATTGCCGCCATCGCCAAGAACAACAAACCAAGCGATCCCGGAAAATGTCCGCAGATGTTTTTCAATATTGCTCGTTGCCAATTTTTGATTGCAATTTTTACTTTTGCGAAAAATGGAAAAAAATACACACATAGATTCTCATTGAAGAAGAAACAAAAAAGAATTTCGGTTCAAAATATGTATATGGATTTTTTGGTCGTAATAATGACAAACGGCAATGTGAAAAATGTATGGTAATCCCCGCAGATTACCGCCCCGACGATTTTCTCTTTGGGATTATATTCATGATGGGAATGACAAATGTCAAAGGGACCATTGAAATTTGTTTTGGTTTTTTTTAGGGGAAAGAAAGAAAGAAGAAAAAAAGCGACAGCTACCAAGTTTTAATATCTTATGAGTAAATAGAGAAGGGGGGGGGGTTCGAAAACAAACAAGGCGCAAATTAGGTGATGTTCCAACGTTGGGTGTGGGTGTGGGTGTGAGAGAGAGAGAGAAGAGTTGTGCAAACACTCATTAGAGTGGGAAGAGCCGGCCGGGGCAGAAAAAAAACACATACAGGTGCGTCATTGGGGGGGGGGTTCTGAAATGTTGGATGATGCGGGGAGAGGGTGAGGAAGTGATAAAGGGAGGAGATGAGAGATGGGAAGTGTTCGGACGGCAAAAAATTATCAATCAAAATAAAATGATGAAGAATAGGCGAAATTGAAGAGCGATGAGACCCCCCCCCCTAATTATTATAGACAGACGACTGGCATTGTGTACGATTCGTACAACCGAAAAATTATTGGTTTATCTGGTTATCAATGCAATTGAGATTGATGAATGTGAAAAACTCGCAGCGATATTCGATGCATTGTGTGTGTACACCGACCTTGGCTACAGTAATCTCAATCAAAAATTAATTTTAAAAATTTTTTTCTGTGTTTTCTTGGCGAATTTTTTGATTATTTTTGTGTTGAATAATTTTGTATATTATTCAAAAATTAATCATTTTATATAAAATGAAACGATCAATAATTAATTAAATAATTTTCAGTTGAGATTACTGTAGCGAAAAGACTCGATGTACGCACACAATCGCATTTGTCATTTTTCCGCAATATTTAGAACATTTTGTATTTGGGAGTTTATTTTGAATCAATTTTTTTTTGAATTACGCGCCAATTTCAAAATTTTCAAGTGTGTGCAATTTTGCGTGAGTGTGTATGACACCTCTTTTTTTTCCTATTCATTTCTCGAGTTTTCGCATATTACTAATTGAATTGTTTTTCTCTTCTAAACGACAATTTTTTTCGCTTTTTTTAAATGGACCAATCTGTGCAATTTTGCGTACGTGTGCCTTACGGACTTTACGAAATTGCGGATTTTTCTTCAACAATCTTCAACGATTTTTTTGTCACATTCAAATTTTCGAAAAATTAACATCTCATTTTTTGAATTACAGTACCGCTAATTGGCATTTTTTGAAATTTCCCAAAAATGGAAAAATCGACAAATTTCCATTTTTGAATATATTTGTTAACTTTTCGAAATTTTGTGGATGGGCCGACCAAAAGGGTCCGTAAAAAAGGGGGTTCTCCACTTGCTGATATTGAATGCCAAAGGATTCAAGTTTTTTTTTGTCAAATTATTTTTCAAATTATTTTTTTTATTTCTTGCTATCGCTGGTTTGGCGGTTATTTAATGCCCTATATTGGGTGTGGCTGAATGGTCCTTATTAATAAGATGGTCCCCCCCCCCCAATATTCTGGAACTTCTTTCCAGCAAAATAGCTGCTGTAGAGATTTAAAGGCGCATGCAAGGAAGCTTACAAAAATGTGGAATATATGAAATTGCTAAGTTTTATTTCGAATTTCTGCAAATTGCTTCATACGACTTTGATCCCCATCTCGACAACTAGGAATTGTTGGCAGGTAGATCAATGGATTGGAAAAAACAAAGCAAAATCACAACGAAAAAAAAAATGGAAATAAGCAGAATTCGAGAAAGAAATGATCAATTTCAGAAAAAATTTTTTTCAAGTTCGAACCGCTGGGAATTGTTTTGCACAACTTCCGGCTCAACCCAATTCGTTTGGGCGGGTTGAGGTGGGTGTGAAAAAGAAAAAAAATTTGGCGAAGAAACGAAGAGGAATTGGTGGCTCTTTCTCTCCTTCTGACGAACGGTGGTCCCTTCCCAAAAAAAAAATATTACTCAAAATTTAGTTTTGATGGGTCGACGACGTCCGCGCGTCGAAGAAGAATAAAAGGAAAGGAGAAAATAAATTGAATATATGGGGAATGGGGGGAGGGGTCGAATATATTGGGGGGGTCTAGCGTGCACACACACATCCCACCCACTTCTCCGCTAGTCTCTATGCCTTCTTTTTCGTGCGTACTCGACGACGAATTAGAAAATAACCATATAATAACTAACAATGATCGGTTGTGACCGCGTTTTGCCCAGAAGGAACGTGAGCAGCTCTTCCTCTCCTCTCTTCCTCCCCCCTTCCCTCCCAAAAGTATTAAATGGACATGACGTTTTTGAGAAGGGGGGAGATGGGATTTAACGAAGCACCCCCTCCGTCAAAATACGAAATGACTTTGAAGCATACCTATAAGGCATTCAGAAATATTTAAAAAAAAATGCATTTTTTGTGAAATACGATTTTAAATACGCGATTTTGCGTCGCGGTGTTTGCACACATTTTCGGCTTTTTGAAATGAACGATGGGATTTAATGAAATTAATTATAATGGAATCCACGCGAGGCGATGATGATATGTTCAATGATGTCACACACCAAGGAAAAGTGAGAGTACGTGATTTTGCGTCGCCGTGTTTGCACACAACGCTATCACTTATTTCGCTAAATTTGAAATTTTTCAAAAAAAAATCATCTAAGTAAAATATTTTTTTTGGAATCGAAATACGTGATTTTGCGTCGCCGTGTTTGCACACAACGCTATCACTTATTTCGCTAAATTTGAAATTTTTCAAAAAAAAATCATCTAAGTAAAATATTTTTTTGGAATCGAAATACGTGATTTTGCGTCGCCGTGTTTGCACACATTCCAAACACAAAAAAAACGACCACCCTGCGCCGATTTGCGGTGAGTTTGATTCGTAGGTTATCCAGAGTACGGTACTCGAAATTGAAATTTGAATTGCCGCCGTGAAGAAGTGCGATGGTCCACAATAATTCAAAACGCTTGTTTTTTAAAAATAATATTTCGCTTAATTTTATTTACTGTGATTTTGCGTCGCGGTGTTTGCACACATTTTCAGACGCTATCATTTATTTTGTTAAATTTAACATTTTTTATATTTGAAAAAAGCATTCAAAGAGATTTTCGACAAAAAATTGGAAAATAATTTCATGAATAACACAATTCCTCTGATTTGGCGCCAAATTAAAATTTTTGCAAAAATTTTTTCTCTTAAAAATTTGAAAATTTCGAAATAATTATTTTACGAGATTTGAAGTACGTGATATTGCGTCGCGGTGTTTGCACACATTTATCATTTATTTTGTTAAATTAAACATTTTCTGATAATTTAAACCTCGCATTTTAATAAGAAAGTATCAAAATCTAAGAATACAAAATTATAGACTGTTTTCCAACAAAAATCCGGCTTGCGTAATTATCCTATGTGGCCAGACGCGTTGCGGTCCGCGTGCGGCTTGATTATTTTTTTTCTACAAGGTCTTGAAGCGAAAAATTGAAAAAATAAAAAACACTAAAGTTTTGGCGCGTTTTTCAAATTTTTTGTCGTCTTTCAAAAAAAATTAAAAAAATTTCGATTTTTGTGGATTTCTTTATGGATGGCAATAATAAAAACTATAAAATTTTTGGAAATTAATGAATTTTGATGTGCCATTATTCGGGCGGTATTTAATGGCGTCGCTGAAATCGCCATTCAACTCTCTCACTATCTGAAAAAAAGGCAAGAAAACCACCGATGAAAATTTCCAGCCTATTTCTATTGGTTTTCGTTTTTTCTGGCACAACGGCGAGCGGAATTGTAGGGATTTTTTAGATCTTTAAAAAAGATTTGATTGAAGCTTCATTCAAAATTTCAGGCATGCGAAAATGATGGCGATTTTCATCACAGGTAGCTCTGCGGCAAGGGAGGCGATTTTTCTCTCTCGAAATTTGCTCTTATTAGCTCTGAAAAATTTCCTATCGAAAAAAAATGATAGCAAAAATGATTGCGACTGGGAGGAGTCGAACCCGCACCAAAATGTTCGCAGGCGCGAAGACTTTCCTCTTAACCACCGCAGCACCTGGCGGCGAAGGCATAACCTCGGTATATGAAAGCGCGCATGTGAATATGCGCAGGAAACAAATTTCAGATTGAAAATTTTCAGAGATAGGAAATTTTTCATAGAGCAAATTTAGAGACCAATGATCTTCCTCCCTTGTGAGAGAGAGAGAGAGAGCGAAAAGAGAGAGGAGCAAGAAAAAGAATTGTAGAGCGAAACGGCATGAAGCGAAAAATCGAAAATACATGGACAACGCGCTTGGAGAGGGTAACATTAAATCGCAAGGGTTCATTTCGAGCCTCGTACTTTCAGTCGCCGGCGGTGTCGCAGTTTACGCGGTAGGCATTTCGCCAATGATTCACCGGAGTTGGTGTGTTGTCGACGCGTTTTGCAGATCGAGAAGCTTGCCGACGTGCTCGTCGAGCGAATCAGCGGCCAACAGCGGCGTCAACGCTACGGAGCGAGTCGAGCCCATCATTTCGAGTTGATTTTTTCTCATTTTTTGCTTTAATTATGAATTTTGTAGCGAAATTCCCATGGAAATTGAAGAATTCGAGAAGCGACGTCACATGCGATCGCAAGAGTTCACTCAAGACTTGATGGGCCAACGGTATTTCCAATCGAATGAAGCTCGACGACGTCGGAATGATGAAGTACAATTCGCGTGAAGCTATCTTGTAGAGTGATTTTGAATAAAAAGCAATTAAAAAATCAATTTTTCATTTGAATTCAAAATTCCAAAAAAAAATTGACGCGAGATATCGTAGTTCTCCGCTATTCATTTTTAAAGGCGCACGCGGAAATTTGCGCTGGGTCACGACGTGAAGTCGGTACTGTATTTTTTATTTTTCATTCAATGTGCAATTTTTCCGTATTTTTCGAAAACTTTGAAGAGGAAAATGAGCAAAGTCTTGAAAAAAACGGGAAAAAATACAAATATTTGTATAATTAGTCCTAATTCGATAATATATGTCTATTTTTCGTCATTTAGATACCAAATATTATGAGAAATTCTGATATTTGTGTTGATTTGATGCCGACTTCGCTCGATGACGCTTCTGATGAACCCTTAGCGTTGAGAAAACAAAATACTTTTACAGATTTTCGAAAAAAAAATTTAAAAACAAAAAAAAACAGTCATTAAAAAAAATACAGTACCGATTTCGCGTCGTGACCCGGCGCAAATTACCGCGTGCGCCTTTAAAAATGAATATTGGAGGGTTACGATATATCGCGTCAATTTTTTTTTGGAATTTTGAATTAAAATGCAATTTTTTTTTATTTTGATTTTTTTAAAATTTTTCCATTGCATGAATAGGTCCATAACAAAAAAATAAATAAACAAATAGACAGTCGGATCTCATGAAAAATGAGGTTGTATGAAATTGATGGTCGAGAACCATTTTTAGGGTGAGGCGGGCCAGATGCAATCTCGTCGAGAAACAGCGTGCGGTTGAGTGGAGACGTCGAGAAAACACCAGATGAAAATCGGTGATAAAAAATTGGAGGCGACGACTGTCACGGATTAAAAATGAGATTTTCCAGAGGTTCCGACCGACGAGCATGAGCGAAGTGCGAGAGAGAGAGAGAGCCTCACGTCAGTCACTTTTTGAAGGAATTATGTAAATCGGCATTTGCGTTGCCTCCGGATTTTCCCGCCGAAAAATTTTATTTTTATTATTATTATTTTTTTTTTGAGGCGCTTTGATTATTTTATCTGAGCCGACAACGGTGTACGGTAGACATTGCGGTGTATGCACACACGTACACCAGAGTTGACGCGCATCTACAGAGTTTTTTCTTGATATTCTGGTTTTCTGTCGTAGATTCCCTAGTAATATTGTATCTAGATATTATTTTATGTTGATTTCACACTATGTTTTGAATTGCCGCCCGTGGGTCTCGTATGGAAAAATGAATGGGGGGGGGGCGAATTGAATTCGACATCATGTGAAAAAACTACTTTGGCTCATTTTAAAAGTGTCCAATTTCAACGAGTAACCGACTATTTTATTTCACGTGACCCGATTAATTGGTAGCCCGCGAAATTCAAAAATTTTCGAATTTGTTCCTATACGAAAATATTATTATTATTATTCAGATGATTCGATTTTTTCTGCATGTTGGTATCGCGGTGTTTGCGGACTTTGTTGCAATTTAAAAAAAAATAAATTTTCACGAACCCATATATAGCCGGTTTTATAGAGAATCGCAAATTTTCGTTTCTCAGAAATATGCAATTTTCGAACACAATTTTTGAGATTTGAAAAAACCGAAAAAAAAATTTTTGAGAGATGTGTGCAAACACCGCACCGCAAAATCGCGTATTTAAGATTTTTTTATTTTTGATGTTTTAAATTGTCCATACTACATATAAATTAAAGCGATATTTTGGCGAAATTTGAAAATTTTGAATTACCGCGAAAATTCGTAAAAAAAATTTGCCTTTTGAAATTTCCAGTTAAATTCGACACAACTCGATCGGATTTGTTTTCCCTTCGAGACCCAAATAGCGTAAAATTAAAAATTTCAAAGAAAACTCACGATTTTATGGTATGAATTGCGATGAGGGCATCAAATTTCGATGGAATCAAGAAAATGAACACACAAAGGGTATGGGAAAGAGACGAATTTTGTGGGGGGGGGTTGTCATCAAGAATTAATTTATACGCTGATAAGCGTATCGAAATTGATAAGCGCCGTGTGTCGACGTATGGGAATTCGCGAGATTTTCAAAGTTGAGGGCGAAGAAAAAAAAACGCGAGGTGCTTCAACGAGGATTAGGTAGAATAATACTTTTTTTTTGGGGGGAAAAGACGTATTATCGGCGAGCGAACATTTTTTTCGCCTTTTTTCGCCGAAATTGACACTTTCCATCGGTGCCAATAATTGTGAAGTTGGGACGCGGGAGGGGGAGAAACGCATCAATTAACAAGTGGCTTCCATCCGAATTGATGTATAATTGTTACGGCGAAAGCTGCCAATCTGACTGATTGATGTCGGACGGCGCTGGGCTCACCTGGAAGGGGGGGGGGAGGTGTGAAGCAGGGCTGTGGAATTGCCGGATTGCCGAAATTGCCGAAATTTATATTTTCGGCAATTTGATATCAAAAAAAAAAATCGGCGAAACAAAAATCAATGTCCATTGAATAATTTGGGATACCGTGAAAATTCGGTGTTTATATTTCGAATTATCGTTGAAAACATTTAATAGCCGAAATTTTGATTTTTGGCAAATTGCCGAATTGCCGAATTGCCGAAATTTCCGATTGCCGCACAGCCCTGGTGTGAAGCAGGGCTATGGACGATGGACCTATTCAGGCAATGGAAAGAATTTCTAGATTCAAATTAAAAAAAAAAATTTCATTTTAATTCAAAATTCCAAAAAAAATTGACGCGATATATCGTAACCCTCCAATACTCATTTTTAAAGGCGCACGCGGAAATTTGCGCCGGGTCACGACGCGAAATCGGTACTGTATTTTTTAATGACTGTTTTTTTTTTGTTTTTAAATTTTTTTTTCGGAAATCTGTAAAAGTATTTTGTTTTCTCAACGCTAAGGGTTCTTCAGAAGCGTCATCGAGCGAAGTCGGCATCAAATCAACACAAATATCAGAATTTCTCATAATATTTGGTATCTAAATGACGAAAAATAGACATATATTATCGAATTAGGACTAATTATACAAATATTTGTATTTTTTCCCGTTTTTTTCAAGACTTTGCTCATTTTCCTCTTCAAAGTTTTCGAAAAATACGGAAAAATTGAACATAGAGTGAAAAATAAAAAATACAGTACCGACTTCGCGTCGTGACCCGGCGCAAATTTCCGCGTGCGCCTTTAAAAATGAATAGCGGAGAACTACGATATCTCGCGTCAATTTTTTTTTTGGAATTTTGAATTCAAATGAAAAATTGATTTTTTTTTCAAATTTTTGAAATTTCATGAATAGGTCCAAAAAATGGGAGTCCATTGAATAATTGATTTGGGAAAATTCGAAAATTTACCGTGAAAATTCGATTTTTGTATTTCGAAAAAAAATTAAAAGCCGGCATTTGTGTTTTCGGCGAAGGCGAGTAGAAATCAAAGCGTCGTACGATTTTAAACAGCACTTAGCTATCAAATAAAACGATCAATTTGATTTGAGTCGCATGAAAAAGATTTTTTTTTGCAAAATGAAAAAGTTCATTTGGACGAGTGGGGGGAAATGAGGCAGAAATTAGAAGAATTGGAGGATTGTCTCGCCGGACGATTCAGCGGTGAGCAATTCTGAAAATTTTTGCGATTTTTAAGACATCGACGGGCTTCGTATGAAATATCTCGACGCGATCTACACTATCAAATTCTCGTTGAGACAATTTAAGAGGTCTTGATGCGCGGTGTGCGCCTTTAGGCCCGTAAATCTACACTTCTTTTTTCAAAATTTGAATTTCCGGGAAAATTGGTCATTGACGGTTTTCCGTTGATTCGAAGCACAAAAAAAATGGAAAAGTCGAAAATCCTGTCTTTAAATTTTGAGCAACACACATGCGCCTTTAAAACATCTCTACAGTAATCGCTATAAACTTTGATGCGAATAAAATGGTAAAATTGGTTTTGATCTACCAAATTTCTTTTCTGACGGACCCTTTTAATTTCCGCAATGTTGAGAAATACAAATTTTGGCCTCTCTAGAATATACCTTCATCATAAACATCGACGCCACTGTGATCGATAACATCAATTGCAGAACCCTCTTCCTGAAAATGGGACGTCGGAAAATGAAATCAATCAATATGGATTCCGAGCAAACCGATTGGACAACAGCCATCGTTAGAAGAAGAACGATGAGGGTGACGATGAGAAAAGTGCGGACCATTCGGCGTTCGGGGGTTGTAATTCTGCAAGAAAAATTCGATGAGAGAGAGACTCGTCGAGTCCCAAAAAAAAAAACAACATTGTGCTCGAGTCGTTTTTTGCTTTTCGTTTGCAAGAAAAAAAAGTTGCACGCATTTTTGCGACGAACAGTTGTTTGAATGAGAAGGTCATCGGCGAGACGTGAGCACGATGAAATTGTTGCGATCGCCTCGCTGTACGATGGGATTCAATGGAATCCACGCGAGGCGATGATGATATGTTCAATGATGTCACACACCAAGGAAATGTGAGAGTACGTGGTTTTGCGTCGCCGTGTTTGCACATAATTCATTTTGTTAAATTTCGTATTGTATTGCGTATTGATTTGAAAAATTCGAAAAAAATGAATTTCACGGGATTTGAAGTACGTGATTTTGCGTCGCGGTGTTTGCACACATTCCAAACACAAAAAAAAACAAACACACTGCGCCGATTTGCTGTGAGTTTGATTCGCAGGTTATCCAGAGTACGGTACTCGAAATTGAAATTTGAATTGCCGCCGTGAAGAAGTGCGATGGTCCAAAATAATTCAAAACGATCGTTTTTTTTTTAATAATATTTCGCTTAATTTAATTAACTGTGATTTTGCGTTGCGGTGTTTGCACACATTTTCAGACGCTATCATTTATTTTGTTAAATTTAATTTTTTTTAATTTGAAAAAAGCATTCGAGGAGATTTTCGACCAAAAAAATTTAAAAAAAAATGCAAAAATAACGCAATTCCACTGATTTGGCGCCAAATTAAAAATTTTCAAAAAAATTTTTTTTTGGATTTTTGGATTTGATTTTGGTGGTATCTCTTAAAAGGTATTGCGTATTGATTTGAAATTCGAAAAAAAATTTCACGGGATTTGAAGTACGTGATATTGCGTCACGGTGTTTGCACACATTTCATGAGCCATCACTTATTTCGCTTAATTTAAATTTTTCAAAAAAAATGCATTCAAATGAGATTTTTGGCAAAATAATTTAAATACGTAGTTTTGCGTCGCGGTGTTTGCACACATTTTCAGACGCTATCATTTATTTCGCCAAATTTGAAATGTTCAAAAAGAACCAAATTTTTTCGTTAAAATACTGTTTGGCGTCAAACTACGTGATTTTGCGTCGCGGTGTTTGCACATAATTCATTTTGTTAAATTTCAATAGTTTGCAATTCAAAAAATGCATTCAAATGAGAATTTTGACAAAAAAAATTTTGGAATCGAAATACGTGATTTTGCGTCGCGGTGTTTGCACACAATCCTATCATTTATATTTATAGTTGAATTCGAAATTTTCAAGAGAATAATCTAGAAAGAGAAACCACAAAAAATCGAAAAATCACATTTTTTGGAAAATTTCAAAATGAAGCAGCTATGCACACTTTCCGCCCGACATTTTTTGCAAATTGCAAACTCCAAAAAAAAGATCAAAGAGACTCAAATGAACACTCGTTTTTTGTGGCCATCATCACCCAATTCTTTTGTGATTTTTCTTCCAGAAAATCCGGAATTTCGGCGCCTCTCACACCAATAAACCAGCCAATAACTTGACGACACAATGACCGAACGCTAGTATATAAATATCGATGTCGACGACGGTGTAGATCAGCGCAACAGAATGCGAGCCATTCTCATCACATTCGTCGTCATCGGACTCGTTTACTCGATTCCGAATCCCGATGGAAGTGTCAATGGTGAATCTTTGTTTAAGATTTTTCTCAAAAAAAATTGTTCCCAATTTTCAGCGAGTTATGTCGCCGGCGGTGAAGTCTTCGACGGTTCGTCCGAAAATTTTGTTTTCCATTTTACCCAAAATTTTTCCAGAATCGCTCACCAACCAAACCGCCCGTTTGAGCCGTCAGATCGATGCCGAATCGCAAGAGAGCGCTGAACATGGATCGGGAATCGATTCGGAATCCCTAGAGGACGTTGGTGTTGAGCCACGATTCAAACGCGGCGGTATGACGGATTAAAGAGCCATCGAATCAATACGAATCAATTTCAGGTGGATTCGGTCAGAGTGGCTGCGGTGGCGGTGGCCAGCAGGGTGGCGGCGGTCGCCAAGGCCAGCAGCAGCAGGGTGGCGGCGGTGGCGGCGGCTATGGTGGACGCCAACAACAACAACAGAATGGCGGTGGAGGCTACTAAATAGAATCGGACCATCGATAAATAAAACGGCATTTTTAATTCATGTCTCGTCTCAGCATTCATCAAATGATGCCTCATTTCCGGCCAACTCGATTAACGCAATGTTTTAGCTCTCGTTTTTTTCTCTTTTTTTTTGCGCTGCCGCTAATACCCAATTATATGTATCAATGTTGATGAGGATGAAAAGGGCAAAACCGAGCGATAGGTCGGCATCATCATTTCTCGACAAAGAAAAAACCAATGTGAGAGCGCGCTCGCGCGGTGAATCCCAATAAGGCGACGCTCGTCGGAAATCTATTTTCCCCAGAAATTCGCCATTTCTATTTTTGCGCTGGATTATTCCTACACTTTTAATCATTGCCAAATCCATCTGTAATCCTGGCCACGCCTTTTCATTATTCACCCGCCAAACTATTACTATATATTATTATAACTATTTTAGAATGTCGCTTCTTCAAACGCTCATCGTTCTGATGCTCATCGCGGCTTTGATTCAAGTCGACGCTCAACGATTATTTGTAAGATGCCTTCTTGTTTCTTCTCATTGAGCTTCAACCCCCTTCAGGATGTGCTTTTGGCGAGAAACGAGGAGCTCAACTCGCTTCGCAACGAGCGCGCTTTCCATCCGGTCAACGGTGTGCTCAAGCGAAATTCGCTTCTCGACAATTTGTACAACATCGGATACATGCCCTATTGATATTGTGTACCCCCCCCCATATCGGTGTTAATAAAGAAATTTATGAAATTGTTGGTCCCAGCTTCATTGAAAATTGTTGAAGTCCACAGCATCCAATTTAAGTCCCTCCCTTCTCTCAAATCAGGTGTTCTCATTGTTTTCCATTACGGACCATCACAGCAATTCGTCTCCCCTCAATTCGGGGTGCAGATATCAAGGGTGAAGCGACACCAACGCAATGTTCGTTCCACCATTTAATTAGTCGTCAATTATTCATTTGAATTCGGCCTCCCAGCGGAATACCAAAATTAAAGACGAATTTTTTTTTGGATAACAATTCGACGAATTATTTATGTGTGCGTTCACACATCAATTTTCGAGCAACTTCCGCTCGTCTGGAAATTGAAAATCTTCTAGAAGACTCGAAAATAATCGAATAATGTATGCGCGAATGAAAATTTTCATAATTAATTAAAATGATGTGATCGGAAAAATGTTTTGGGCATTGATCGTCGGCTTCTGAGAAACGATTTTTAATGTTGTCAGGTTTTTCTGAAATATAGTAATTCGTTGTTTTTTTTTTTGACATATATAGGTTCAAGTTTTTTTTTCTACAGAATATATCAAAAAAGGACTGAAAGAAAGGGATTGAGAAAAATAAAAATTTTGGCTTTTCTCAAACAATTTTTTCGAATTTCGCAGCCATTTTTGTCAAATTTAGTCGATTTCCAACCGATATTTTAGTTATAGACTTCAAAATTCCATGTTTCTCCGACAAAAATTGAAAGAATCGCTTTTTTAAGAGAAAGAAAATTCGGTGCAATTTTGCGTGCGTGTGCCTTACGGACTATTACGGTAGGGGACGCCGAAGTTGTTTTTTTTTTTAATTTTTCCCTTATCAGCTTTCAACTTTTTTATTCACAGCCAAATTTTCGAAAAATCAACATCTCAGGTCTCGTACGACTTTTTTATAGATATTATTCTATTTGATATTAATAATAATTGCGCTTAAACACCTTATTAACAATTTCCCAAAAGCAGAATTGTTTATCGGCTATCAGTCAGTCGAAGTGCTATCGATGATCACCGCAAAGGGATATGATTGTGCCGCCAAAAGGGCTTTCACACTTGCCAATCCGCTCGGGACCATTTTCTTTGGCGGAAGTTGAATGCCGCTTCACACCTTGCCGTTATCGCCTACATTATCAATGGGCGTGTCGCGACGGCCACTATAAATACGGTTCGGCCGGCCAATAATTGGATATCATATCAATTATGAAGCTGTTCAACAAACTCCGCCATCTTGTTCGTCGCTCAAGCGGCTCGTCGCACCACTCGGACACTTATTCCGATGCTTCCGACACCGACTCATGCTCATCATCAACTGCAAGCACTACTGGCGTTTACACAGTGGTGAGTGAGGTTTTTCATTATTTTTTTCAAATTTTTATGATTAATTTTTCATTACTTTTTTCGTTTTCAGATTAGAAACCCGTCATTGCGTCTTCGTGTTCTGCAAAAAGTTCGCGATGAATGGCTGCCGAGAACGTTGGTGCTTCGATTCGACACCAATGGTGAATGCCACATCTACATCATTGCGCATTGCCAATATTCCTATTACGAGGTCTACAACGCGTCAACCAACTTCATTCGCGCCATTTATGGTGAGCAATTTAATTTTTGCTCTTTTTTTCCTAAAATTCCAATTTTTTTAAGATGCCAATGACAAATATTGCACACTCGTCCTCCAGGAAGCCATTCTTCGATTCAAAATGGAGAGCAAATTGCAAAAGCTCAAATTGGTCGCGTATATTTCGGAAAATTTGGACGTCAAGGGTTGGCAAATGGACGGCGTTTTGACGTACGCGCCCGACGGGAAATATCACAAAAAGAACACCAAAGTGATATTAATAGTGAGGGTAATTACTGAAAATCATTATCATTATCATAATTGGTCATACTTTTTAGGGCAGCATGCTTCTGATCATCGATCGCGCCTCGCTGGAGATCATTCGCCGAGAGTCTCTACCCCATATTGGTGTGATGTCATGCGATTTTCAAACATCGCTACTTTATTACACCAATCTTCGCCAAACCGAAATCCCGATCAACAACCAGAATTACGTGGCCGTCTCGATTCCCAACATTCATCTGTTTTGGGAGTTTATGACGAATCATCGACTTCAACATTGTCAACGATTCAAGTTTCTTCGAGCCTAGATATTCACACCACCCCTTGATTTTCACCCCGTGCTTTTATTTTCTATTATTGTTTTATTTTGTTTCTTTTCATATAATAAATTAATTAATTTAAAATCGGTTGTTTTTTGTTTATTGTTTTTTTTTTGTAGCGCGACGGCCGTGGGAACATTGATGGGCAAAAACACGGCCGCGTGGAAACACTAGCAATTATTCGGGAAATTTTGACTAAAATGGAAATTCTTCAAGATTTTGTCCACATTGTTCCAGATTTTAAAAATAGGGAGAGCTAAGTATAGGTTAAAGGCGCACAATAAGACCTTTACCTAAATTTTTTGACATTTGGTCAATTTTGTTTTTGAGAATTTTCTTTTTTTTTTGAGTAAATGTGAATATTAAAAAAAATTGAAGAAAATAATATTTTTTTGAGTTTCGTCGCGATTTTTTAAATGACCGCGATTGAAATATATTTCAATAAAAGTTAATTTGTTGAAAAATGGAAAATGTATCCTAATGTCGTGGGATACGGTGTTTTGTACGCAATGCGGAGAGCCGGTGGGTTACCGTAATCCTCCAAGAAATTTTGAGTTTTTTTTTTTTAATTTCAATTTTTAACGATTTTTTGCTGAATTTTCTTTAGAATTTTCAAATTGAAATTTTTCGCCGACTGATTTTAATAATTTATTTACCAAAATGAACACTTTTGATAAATATTTTTGGCAAAAAAAAAACGCAAGATAAAATATAATTAAATTATTATTATTTTGCACATAATAAAATCGAAAAAAGTTTTGTCGTATTTTCGTTATTGCAATAAATGAACGAATTTGAAAATTTTGCATTTCGAGGCCCACTAATTAATTGGGTAATCTAATATCGAATGTACCTATACTCCCCGTAGCACTATAATTCACTAAAATACTACTCATTCATATTATGACGGTTCAATTGAGTTCTATTCGGTCCCTGGGGGGGGGGGTCCGACAGAGTTGGATGGAATTCGGCCTTTTCGAATCTCACCAACGCTGGTTCTGAAAATTTGCGTTAAATTCGGTGTCTTGCAGATTTCAAAATTTTCGCTATGAATTCCGCGTTTTCAATTATATTTTTAATTCCGCAAAACCTATGCTACGAGACCCATGGCGGCAATTCAAACGATACAGTAATCGCGTCCCAAATTTACATGCACCTCTTTTTGCCAAAAATGTCAGCTGCATAGTTATTTTCTTGGATTTGGTAACTCAAAAAAAACCTATCGGATCCATCCGATCCATTTGCGGACCATTCTGTTTGACGCGGCAATTCAAATTTGGATCTAAACAGTAGGAAGTCGGGTGGTAGTTGGCTCGGTGCACTGCGTACCAATGCGCCATATTCCACGACAGTATTTTTTGTTCCAATGTTTCCGGATTCGATTCAAATCGCGTTCTAGAATGATCTGAACCAATCTAAAACAGAAATTAGTGGATCCAACCTGATCGCGCAGCTCGGAATTTCGTCGAGGGCCGACTCCACCGAAATTCGAATCCTCCCAAACGAATAATAGAATCGAGAGAAAAATGAAAATGATGGTCTCAACTCTAGATCTCCGCAGTTAAGATGCATTTATCTTGTGAATTCGTGCGAAACCCGATGAATGCTCGAAACAGCGGGGATCCGGAGTGAAACGTCCGGCCAGCCATCGGAATGCGATGATATCGAATCGTATCACACCGCTTAAATACTCGCGCGTCTCATCGAGAACGACGGGAGGGGCGTGGCCTACGAGAATACCGTAATCGGGTTGCGGAACACTCGGACGATTTGCATAATCTCACTCTCTAAAATATGTGCATGATAATTTTAGTGATGTGCGATTGTGTGTGTTAAGTGGGGTACAGCGGATTATGCGAATCAGTAATTCGAAACGCATCATAAATATATTGAGTGAGTAACTCACACCTAGCTGGAGGTGGCCTAGAAAAATTGATGTAGGTTCGGCCACGGCCGTGTGTGTTTACGAACTAAATTTGACATCGAAAATCGAATTTAAAAATGAAACTGCTGCGGCGAGCCATAAAATGTGCTCCATCGCAAAAATAATGAAACAATTGTGGACCATCGCATTTTTCTCTAGGCGGCAATTTGAATTTGTATTCAAACAGTGGTGGGCAATTCGGGTACCGTACTACAGATGAGCTGCGAATCAAACTCGGTGGAGCAAAAATTCAATCTGCGGGAAAAAAATCAATTTCAATTTTTTTTCTTCTTTTGAAATTTTGCATTCCAGTTTTCTTGGGTTTAATAATTATTTTCCTTACAAATTTTTACTTTAACTATATTTTTTTAAATATATCACTCGAAAGCTTATCAACGGACCTGTCAGCCAACAACGATCCCATTTTCAATTTCAACTTTCTGTACAAGAAAGATATGACCATCAAAAATCGGGCCAAAAATGGTTTCAACGATTTCGTGAAAATTGCACGTTGGAAAAGTGGATCAATTTTTTGAAATCCACTTTTTTGGTCCAAATCTCAAAATGAACTTAAAACCACCTGAAAATTGTATTTAAAAAATTGATAGGCCCATTTTATTCGAATAAACTTGTTGCATCGATTCTTTCGAAATTGGAGATCACAAAATTTCGTAAGGATTGGAGAAGAGGTGGAAATTCGCGATTGAGGCCGCCTAGAAAGTTTCGAGAAACACGCGGTCTAGACGAATTCCACGTAACCCGCCATTTTGTATAACCGATTCGACTTTTCGCAATTCGTCTCGCCAATCTCAACACACTATTATTACTACTCTGATTATCAGGCGTCGCAACGCAAACACAATTAGTCGCTGCTCGACGCCGCCGTCGATGAGGCGTTTCCATGGTGAGCCGGCGGTTTCGACGCCATGTCAATAATATTCGCACCTCGACTTGCCTTATTCCCAACCGCGTTCGGTTCACTACAGTTAAAGTCATTGTATCGAGTTTCAACACTGATAAATGCACTTTAACTGAAGAGAACTGGAAGAGCGGACCATTTTTGATATTGAAAAAAAAAAGGTAATGCAATTAATGGGCGAGTTTATTGGATGAATTGAAGTACACGTAAAACGGCGAGGAGCACGCAAAAATTGAGAAGCGTCGTTGCCGACGGGTTTGATCGGCGAAACGCGACGCGGGTGTCTGACGTCACGACGTCATCGATTCGACGGGTTCTGGAATTGTTGTGTCGATATGTTGTTTGACTCGAACTCTCTTGGTGGTCTCACCGTCCCGGCGTTGGATTGCATTGAATCGAGAGCAATGAGCACATCAGCGAGTAGACGTCGAATAGCTCGATGGGACCTTTTCGGTAGCCGACGCGAAACGCCGGACCGTACGCCAGAAACACACCCGATATTCCCGGCAACTCGTTGTTGTAGCCGTCGATGGCCGCCGAAATTTCGCGCAAATTCGGTCGCGGAAATTGTTTTCTCTCGTCCTTCTGAGTAAAATTTTTTTATAATTTTTTTTGGCACAGCAAAAAAATCGTTTCACTCATATTCATTTTTCGGTTTTTTTTTGGTTTTGAATCGTGCTTTATTCATATTTTTGGCTTAAATGTGTGCAAACACCGCGACGCAAAATCACGTATGTAAAATCACCCCAGTTGAACCTTCAACCGCCCCAAGCCCCCTTTCGATGATGTCTCTCTTTTAAAAATTCCAATGATTTTAAATACGTGATTTTCATCGCGGTGTTTGCACAAATTTTTAAAAAGGTCAATATCAAAAATCGAAAAATTAAAATTAGAGAATTGCGAAAAAAAATTTTAGAGGTTTTTTTTTTAAATATATAGTTTGATAAATTTTATTTTCAAAATAGATTTTTGCTCACCGTGACAATCGCATATCCAGGATCGGCGAGCAGCACCAAATCAGGCACAACGTCGCTCTTTTTGTAGTTGTAATGCGTCGGAATGTCGCCAGACTGCAAAATATTTGTAGGCAGGATTGGAGCCAAAAAAAATGCACACTCACGTTTGGCGACGTATAGTAGACTTTGACGTTGGGAATCGGATGATGCTCGCGAAGTTGGCTGAATACTTGATGGGTTTTGCCTTTTTTGACGAGCAACTGCTTGATTGCACCGCTTCCGATGGTATTCTCGATTAGCTCCATTGGAATGTGCTCATCGAGGACTCTAAATTTGAAGTTTGAAGAATTTGTCGAGTATTGCCAAAGAAACGAGCTTTGGGAGTTTTTGCGGACCATCAAAATTTTTTTGCAATTTTTTTCTTCAAATTTTGATCAAAACAATCAAAATGAGGTGGCACAAATTAGGAATTGCACCTTTTCAAATCTAAAACACATTTCGAATATTGGAAATAAAAATTATAAGAAAAATATGGCCTATGTTGAAAAGGCATTTATAAAGAGCATTAGATAACTTTCGAATTATAAAATTATATTTCAAATTAAACAAAAATCGTTTTTCTTTTTGAAATACAATTATTGAATATAAAAATCCAAAAAACCGCATTTCTTTTGAAAATGGGCTTAAAAAATTAAATAATGTGCGCGGGTCTTGAGGCGACTGATTTTCAAGTCGAATATATTTCAAAAAAAATCGCCACCTTATATTTTTCCTTGGCACATCAATTAATCCATGCGTCGAGACCACAATCACATTCAAATCGATTCGTTCGCGAGCTTGAGCCACCAATCGCTCCAAACTCTGCGCGAACCGCTTCACCTCTTTCGAACGCCTCTCGTTGGCATGGTGTACACCAATTCGGCGAAGTTCGTCGCCAATTTTTGGGTGATAGATGAGCGTCAAATCGTTTTCCCTGAACACATCAATCATTTCGTTGTTCTTCCGATTCATTTTAATACATTGTTGATTTCACGATGAGTTTTGCTTGCGATTCGTCGGAGAAGGATTTGCCGCGCGACGGGACGCAAATATGCGGCGAGAGCTCCCATTCGACCTAAACGATGGCGATGAAAGGGAAACTCGATGGTTAATAATGCACAAGAGAGGCGATTTACTTGACATTCCGGAAAGAAGAACATCGCGACGGAAGCTTTTGAGCGCAATGCTGAGATGTAAATCGGCTCGATTGACCACCAATCTCTGAAATCATTTTTTTCTCGATGAATTGTGTAATAAAAAGTGATGAAGATAAATCTTAAACTTGAAAATTTACTTACGGTGGAAAATATAGTCTGAAACAGCCATTATTCCCTTTTTTGTGTTGATATTTAGGGCAAAAAAATAGGAAAAAATGAATAAAAAAAATTAAACGAAATGAACTGTAGTGTGCAAACACCGCGACGCAAAATCACAACTCGCTTTTTTCGTTAATTTAAATTGATTCATTTTTTTTTCTAATTCCATATTATTATTTTAAAAGAATTTTTAAAAAGGACGTTTTTTAATTTGCTCAATTTGTTTTTTTTGCCACACGACCAACCTTGAGAAATCGCTGGTTTCGGTGAAATTGTGGAATCTCCTATGGTTTTTCCAATTGTAAATAAAATCGCCGATAATTCCGTGGCGTTTCGGCGGCACGCCGGTGAGAAGCGAATGGCGATTCGAGATGGCGAATGTCGGAAACACGGGAATCAGTTTCGTCGACCAGACGCCCTCCTCTTCGAACGTTCGAAATGCCGGCATATGCGAGAATTTGTGAAACGTGTTCGCCGCGAGACCATCAACTAAATAATTGAGATGTCTGTTTTGAAACCCAAATTATAGAGAATTGTTTCCAAAAATTATTGATGATGAATTTTTTTCGATTTTTCAAATTTCAAAATTGCGCATTTTTGTCGCAACAACTTTTTAATTACCTATCACAACAGCCAATTTTTGAGCAGCGGCGTTCAATAAAAAAACGAGTAGAATCAAGAGCATCGACATGTTCACATTCTTCTCGATTTCTGCAAAATATGACAACCAATTCATATACGCTAAATTGTGGCAATTTTGCACTTGAAGAGTGGGGGGGGGGTCCCCTTCGTGCTTGTTTCTTTCGCCTCCTCGAAAGATTAATTAAGAAGATATACGTATAGTAAAGTCGACGCCAAAAGAGAAAGGGTGGGGGATGGGTGACAATATTAATTGCAGAATATTCGATTAGATGAAGAATGGCGACAACTAGGCCAACAGGTTGTCTGGTGGGGAAAATTGAATTTTCGCGGGGAGCGCGTCCTGAGAAGAATAGGATCGGCAGCACAAAAAAAACGACTTGGAGCACACACAGACATAAGTAAATTAAAGTTGAGTGCATCGAAATTTTGCGATTTTTTTGGTGAATAATAAATACTTCAATTTTGAGGAAGGAACAATACGAAATGGATTTTCTCAAAATTTTAAAAATCCTCTTTTTTTGGCTGAAAAATTACGTGAAGGCCAATTTTTATGATTGCTTGTCGGACAAAAAAAACTTCTCAAATTATCTTGCAAGCGATCTTTGTTGAATTTTCAATTAAATAGAATTTTTTGTTGAAAAATTACAAATGTCGTGGGATTCTGCGTATTGTACGCAATGCGATGAGCCAGTTACCGTAATCCTTGCAGCGATTTACGGAGACTTTTTTTAAATTCCGTATTTTATATATATATATTTTAATTTTTAGCTCTCAATTTTCCTATTTTCTTTCGAAAATTTTTATTTAAAATCTGTAGAATGCGATTTTAATTATTTATTTAGCAGAATATTCATTTCTAGCCGACATTTTTTGATAAAAACAGCAGAGATTACAAAAAAAAACATTTTTATCATTAAAAATTTATTTATTCGTGTGAAATTGTTGGATAAAGGGAAAAAACGGGCTATTATTCAATGTTGGCAGACGCGTTGCGGTCCGCGTGCGGTCCCGCAAAGATTTCTTTCTTTTGTTTTTTTTTCTTTCGCGAGAAAATTGAAATCGTAATATTTTCACTCAGGCGGCCGCGGCCGCGAATAATTCGGCCATGACACATTTTCAAATTTTTTCCGGAATTTTTTAGAATATTTCGCCGATTTTATTTAAATACCCATTGAATACAAAAAAATTAAATTTTGTTATATTTTTTATTGATGAAATCAAGAAAAATTGCGTGAAATTGAAATTTTTTAAATGTTGGGGCAGCTATTAATTAGAATTTCAAGGCACCTAAAATTCGTTAAAATTCTGTTTTTTTTTCATGTTAACGATTAGAAAAACAGCTTTTAACTATTTTTCCATACGAGACCCATGAAACATTAAAGCAAAGCGATTTGCCGTCAAATACGAGGTCCAATCAAAAGGCAGAGAATAATTGAAATCGTAATAATCAAAGAATGAGAATTGAGATTGTAAGATAAATTCAAATTCGCGTCGATCTCGGCCGGTGAGCCGCGTAATGTGTAAAGCTTGCGCGGCGCGGCCTGGCGTTGGCCAATATTTGTCCGTTGAGACAATTACTTGGTTGATTGGCGAACGCGGCGCGATCGATGAGTGCTCGGAAGTGTAATCGCTTTATGAAGTTGTTGCCAAGTTGTTAAACAATTGTGGGAGCTCCTCTGAATGCTATCCATCGTGACGGGACCCGATGCGCCTTTAATTTTGCAATTCTAAAAAATTGAACCTTGCCAAATTCTGACCCAAATTTCGAGATGTCTGAGAAAAAATGAGATTCAATTTTTTCCAATTTCAAACCCGCACGATTAATTTCCTGCTTTCAAATTTTTCTCAATTGATTCTTGAACAAATCAAGGAAAAAGCTTGCTCTTTTTTCAAGATTTAGTCTTGAATTCAGGCTTGACAAAAGAAGAAAAAAATTAGGGATACTTTAAGAACCTTCAGGAGCTTTTGCTTCATCTTGATATAAAAAATAATTCCATTTTGTTGCGCGATGATGGCGTAACCCTGAAAATGTCTGCAGATATATTGTCTCGTGAAATAAATTCTTACTCGCACAACGACGGAATTTTTTAAATAACCAAAATTCATAAAATTTAGCCTGGAAAAAAACCCATAACGATTAAAGGCGCATATTGTATGATTCTTGAAGCGATTAAATAAAAACTGCGACGGCTTCGAAAAATGAGGCCGTGGCCGAGGTTTTTTGGATTTTTCTTCTTCCATCTGTATAGCCCATAATCAGATGAATTCGCCAAAACAATTATTAAAAGCTTACGCTTTATTCTTCCAAACCACACGAATCAATCGTCTCAATACAAATATTGAGATTCCGAATATGGTCGTGTAAATTAGGCCAATCAAAAAATAAACATCAAGCATATGCTTTTGAATGAAGTTCAGCTTTCTCGATTGCGGGTCCAATTTGTCCAATGGTCCGTACTTTCCGACGAACTCGGTGTATTTGACGACAAGCTCTTTGGGTTTGAGAGGCTGATGCTCCAATTGCTCGGCTAAATGATGAGCATGTTTCGTGTACGACTCGTCGTACAGAATTTTGATCAATGCGTCTTTAAGAATGCTCGAATCTTCTAAATCTTCTTTTTTCAATAAAATTGATCCACCATGTCTTTCAAGCATTTTCGCGTTTCTATATTGATCGACAAACACCGGCACCTGAATTTAATAGACCACTTTCATTTTTTAAATTTAAATTTCTTACCAGGATGGCCGGCTTCCCACAATACGCCAATTCGTTCGTACTTCCTAGACCGCCGTGTGTCACAAATGCCGACAATCGATGATCAGCTGAAAAGAGGAAATAGAATAAATCAGCATGAGCTAGTGATCTACCAAGAAGGGCCGGCTGCGGGACCCATTTCGAGAAATAAATATTGTCAGCTTCTTTCGCGAATTCCAGATCGTCGGTTTCGTACTTCCAGATGAAGGTGACGTGCTTCATTGAGGCGAACACTTTCACCATGTTCTTCCTTTATAAAAATTAGGATAAAAACGAAAAATGGAAATCACGTACTTCCAACTAATGGGAATATCAGACGAGGCTGATAGGGATCCGAACGAGACGAGAACCGTCTTCGATCGTCGACTAAGAACCTCGTCCCACTCATCGTCCAGTTTGGATTCTCGGATCTTCTTCAAATGCACAGTAATCCCGCCGATCGGAATTGTTTTGGACAACATTGGACGCGGGAAATCCAATTGCGGATTCGCGTTTGTGAACATTATCGAGGCTGTCGCGAACAAGTCCTGGAAAATGTTGATATAAGGAGTAATTTGTCATTTTCAGTACATTCCAATGAGGCATGTCTTCTCCGAGATACTCTCGATAATATCTCATTTCGCCGTTGAATTGATCGTGGAAAAATTCAACACCTTTCTAAAATCAAAATGAATTAAAATTGGAATTTAATCATACCGTCATCATTCTCCAATTTTTGTATCTTTCAGCAATAGTCATTATATCGCTTCCCATGCCCATTACAGACGGAATCTGACTCGGCTCCAACGGCTCACCGCTAGCAATCACAATCGGGTCGTAGAATACCATCGATGAAGCAAAAATGGTTTTTCGAATTCCAATTTCATGCATGTATGCTGAAAAAAATGAATTGAGTTGGTCATTAGTCTTCTATGAACCTGGTCCGCAAATCGCAATCGGCTCAACAATGCCAACATCGAATTCTCGCGATTTCATTTCTTCGAGAATTTGACGATTCCGAAGCAAATTTGCGCACAACTCGACAAACATATTCTTAAAGACTTTGGTGAACTGAAATTTTTGTTTCGTTTAGACAATCCATATTTGGGAAACAATTTACTGATAGAAGTTCGTCGGGACTTTCTGAGTTCAAAAGCCACGTGTTCTTCATTCCATGATCGATTTCCATGAGATTCGCGTTGATCATGTGCGCGTCTTTCTCGACGACCACGACGTCGTTCGTCAATTTGACGCCGAGTTGAGTTTTTCGCGCCTCGTCGCCAACCGGCACCAAAAAGGTGACATTGTGGCCGGCTTCGGTCAGCACATCCGCCAATCGCGCCATAAAATTCGTATGGCTTCCACTGAACGACGGCGAGTAGACGAGGATCTTCAGCTCATCGGATTGCTTGAAGGTGGCGATCAGAAGAAGAACAATCGAAAAAAAATGCATGATGGAATATTCAAATCAACAATGAGTTGCGCCACTTTTTTATAGATACAATATGCTGACATCGTTGATGCGATGGCTTATCATAATAATTTCTGTGCGGGTCGTTGAGGGTGATGACACAAAGATCACCCCCCCCCCCCAAAAAATTGATCTCCCGGCCATTTTGTTGTTTCTGTTCTGACTACAAACTTTTTTGTATGATGCTCATCGAACACTGATAGCTTATCAGAGCGTGGCCGATGGATCTGTTCGATCGGAGGAACCATCGACGGCATCTGATGGGCGGTGGCTTCTTATCAGTAGCAAGGACTCACATTTAAGCTCGAATAAAGTGCATCCCCTTAAAATGCACAATAATTACGGACCATTAATTTCAAAATTATATTGTTTTTTTTATAGTGTGTGATTTTCATAATTCCATGTTCGTAACCTCAACATTCGAATTGAGTTGAAGCTTTAATATTAAAAGAGTTTGAAACTTCTAAAATTAAAATTTGAATTACCGCCAATTGTCCACTAGTATTCAAGGCGCATCGTCTTTTTTTTTGGCCAAATATGATTCGAATGGCAAGTTCACGCCTCATCCATCAAAAATTGTGTCGGCCGTCGAATTCACTACAAACTCCGAAATATATCAATATCAATTGATCAACTCTAGCTTATCATCATTTTTTAATAGTCAAAATGCAAAAAAAATTGATATTAAAAAAAAATGAAGATTTTTGGCAACGCTAACGAATAATTTTTTAGGCCGAATTGAAATTTGAATGATAAGAAGGATGGTATCAAAATTATCTATGCTAATTATGAGGGAGAAATGAGAAATTTTGGCGTTTTTGGAAATTACAGAACCCCGTGATATTGTCCGCAGATGAATTAGCTTATTACCATGCCATTGGAAAATAATCGAATCATGAATAAACGTTCCTAACTATTATGTTATTATATTACCCAAAATGGTAATAACATGATTATCAATGTCTGTTTTAGAGTAATAGCGATGGACAGAAAGATCACACACACAAGCACACACCTCTGTTTCACTTGTGACTTGATGATGCCTGCCAGTTTACTATTCCCTATAAAAGGCAATTCGAATATTTTTTGTAGCAACACACACACACACAAGTCAATGATGCTATTACGTTCTCCCCAATTCCTGGTATTCATATTATTCGCAAGTGTCGACTCGCTGAAGATTCTCATCTACTCGCCGTCGTTCAGTGGAAGCCATACGAATTTTATGGCGCGATTGGCGGATGTGCTGACCGAAGCCGGCCACAATGTCACATTTTTGGTGCCGGTTGGCGACGATGCGCGAAAAACTCAACTCGGCGTCAAATTGACGAACGACGTCGTCGTTGTTGAGAGGGACGAGCTGATGAGGCATTCGAACGTCTCCGAAATGGATAGCGGCATGAAGAATATGTGGCTGAAGGAGCAGAATCACAATGATGTCACTGAGGTAGTGGAGGGATTCCGATGAGATGGAATGACGATGGATGATTTTCAGATGTTGATGTTTCTCCGAAATATTTTCACCGCGGTGTGCGCGAATCTATTGCGCAACACCCAAGTGTTCGACGAGTTGAAATCGAGACAATTCGATGTCGGGATTCTGGAGCCGCTTGCCGCCTGCGGATTATGTACACCCTATTGATCACCAACGCCAATTAATTGCTGATTTTCAGTGTACATGAATCAGCTTGGAATCGAGAAGACCATTCTGGCATCATCGACGGTGATGTTCGACAATATTCCAGTGAACTGCGGTGAGGATCTTGAGCCGAGCCATCAGCCAGCGCTGATGGGATTGAGTTCCGACGATATGAATATTTTTGAGCGCTATGAGAACTGGAGGATCATGAAGGTTGTGGATTCTGTTCTTTTGTTTCGAATTTGGCCGAACTCAAAATTTCAGACTACCATTGATACCACTGATGGAACGTTCGACGAGGAGCTTGAGATCTACCGACAACATTTTGGGAATGATGTGCCGCATTGGCGGGTTCGAGCATTTTATGGGAATAATAGGCAATTCAATTTCCAGGACTTGTTCCCATCAGCGTCGATAATGTTCACAAACGCGAATCCGCTATTGGATTTCCCGCGTCCAATGTTGTCCAAAACAATTCCGATCGGCGGGATTACTGTGCATTTGAAGAAGATTCGAGAAGCCAAATTGGACGATGAGTGGGATGAGGTTCTTAGTGAGTGGGATGAGGTTCTTAGGGGACGAGCGAAGACGATTCTCGTCTCGTTCGGATCAATGACAGCCTCCTCTGATATTCCCATTAGTTGGAGGTATGTAATTTTCATTTTTCGTTTCTATCCTAATTTTTATAAAGGAAGAATATGGTGAAAGTGTTCGCCTCAATGAAGCACGTCACCTTCATTTGGAAATACGAAACCGACGAACTAGAATTCGCGAAAGAAGCTGACAATATTTATTTTTCGAAATGGGTCCCGCAGCCGGCCCTTCTCGGTAGATCACTAGCCTTTGCCTCCAGTGTATAATTTTATTCGCTCTTTCAGCCGATCATCGATTAACCGCATTTTTGACGCACGGTGGTCTAGGGAGTACGAACGAACTGGCGTATTGTGGGAAACCGGCCATCCTGGTGAGAAACATACACCGAAAATACTGAAAGTGATCCATTAAATCTAGGTGCCGGTGTTTGCGGACCAATACAGAAACGCGAAAATGCTTGAAAGACATGGTGGATCAATTTTATTGAAGAAGGAAGATTTGGATGATTCGAGCATTCTTAAAGACGCTTTGATCAAAATTCTGTACGACGAGTCGTACACGAAACATGCTCATCATTTAGCCGAGCAATTGGAGCATCAGCCTCTCAAACCCAAAGAGCTTGTCGTCAAATACACCGAGTTCGTCGGAAAGTACGGACCATTGGACAAATTGGACCCGCAATCGAGAAAGCTGAATTTCATTCAGAAGCATATGCTCGACGTTTATTTGATAATAGCAGCGATTTATATTTCCTTGTTTGGAATAGGCTTCTATTTATTATCTCGATTGTCAATTGTAATTAGGAGAAAAATTAATTAGGAACAGCTTTAATTTAAAAATTGTATAGAATGTCTCATAATCTTAATAAACCGGTCATATTATTGTTTTAATCGATGAGAATTCGACACCAACGATTAAATTCATCGTAATATTCATTTTAGGAATTTTTCTTTGAAGAGATCCATCGCGCATATGTGGAATAGAAGTATAAATGAAACTTGACTTAGTTTTTAATTTTTCGAAGCTTTATCCAATTTTATCGTGACAACAAAAAACAATTCTGTAAAATAAGGTCAATTAACAAAATTGAAGAGATAATGGTTTCATGAAATGTAATTTTACAAAAAATTACAAAAAAGTGTTTAAAAAATATTAAGTTCGCAATTATAGACCAAAATTCAAATAATTTAAAAATTAGTTAATTGCACGTATAGTCGGCGTCACGGCGACTGTTGTACGCGGGTAGATTTACGCGCATGCGCCTTGAAAAGGTCTCACCACGCGTGAATGCTTATTTTGCTGTTTTCTCGTGAACTTCTTCATTTTTCTTGACGAGTTTTGCATTTTCTTGAATTTCCAACGTCATTCGATTAAAAAATTATCGAACCGACCCATAAAATTTGAAATAACCTGTTAGTCCTTGCGAGACCATTTCAAAAGACGCATTCCCGTAAATCTACCGGCGTACAGCAGTCGCCGGACGCCGACTATATGCCACCACTTGAAACATTGTCTGCATTTGAGCGTCGGGTGTTTGCACGGAATCTATCGAAATTCAAAATTGTAATGGGGACCTGAAAACACGCTCATAATTTCGAGGGTATACGGTACACACTGCGGTGTATGCACACACACACCAGAGTTGACGAGCATCTACGGAATTTTTGAGGAATTATCATTGCTTTTTGATTTGGAGGCCGGATTTTTCAATTTTTTCTTAATATTCTAGTGTTGTGTCGTAATTACCCTAGTGATATCATAACCAGATATTATTTGTTGCATATTTTACATAGTATCTGTTCCTAGTTATATATTGCCGATTTTGGACCGCCTCTGGTAAATAACAATTAATCGGATTCGAAAATAATTTCACTTTCAATCGAAAAATTAATTTCTTTCGAATTATTTCAATCGAACACGATTTTAAAATTCAGAATGAGAAAAAAATCAATCGATTTCGAAGATTTGCGAAATAGAAACCAATTTTTCAAATCGAGTTTGAATAATTTCTCAATTGAATTTCAATTCTTTTAAAATCGAATCAGCTCGATTTATATTAAATTTTCCATGAGTTCTAATTGCTGTTTGTTTTTGCTAATTTAATAAATAAATATATATATATATATATGTACTTATATACAACAAAAATAATCATTCAAAAATTTCCTACAATTCTTTCTGAATCGTTTTCTTAATGAATTCGCGAAATTTCAAAAATGTTGAAATTTCTCGAAACTTACTTATTCCTTCACATTTTAATCTCAGCAAAAGCGTTCAGAATAATTGCTAGATAATTGCTCGAATGCTCTCTAGTATATCAGCGATGCTTCTTCGTCCCATGTGCCTGTAATTTGGAAGGCGTCAAGTTGCTTAAAAACGATTCAGAGGATGTTTCAGTCCGCAAACGTGCCATATTAAAATGTCTTTGTTGTATAGCACCCTCTCTCTCTCTCGTTCTTTTTTCTCTACGTCTCTCATATTTCTATTGTCTGTTAATTTAGGCATTCTATTTGATTGCTCCAAATAAATCAATTTTGGCCAAATCTCGTGCACCACACAAACACAACACAGAAAAATCATTGCTTGAAATGTTTTATTTAAAAATCTATCCGTCGAATCCCGCGTTGAAATGACACCCGGTTGATCATTATTATCACGAAATTGCATCTGCGGTAGTGGCGCGTCGAGACCGTCGCGGAATCGTCTCAAATGTAATTTTGTGCTCAAACGATGCTCCGCGTTGACTCGTCCGCACATTTGCGTGCCTTATGTGAAACGATGATGAGTTGCTCAATTTCACACCACTTAAATCAAATGAATCAGTGTTTTAATGATTCGCCGGTGTTCATTTACCATATATCCTGATCCATGAACGACATTTTGCGATTCAGACGCGTGCTTGAGGTGAACGCGTTGAATTCCTCGTCGGAAGCAAGAAATCGCCATCCTTTAAAAAAATAAAATAAAAATAGCAATTGGCCTATTCAATGATTTCGAATTACCTAACAATCGCCGCAATGAAATGCGAAATTTTCGCGACATGAACATATAAATTGCGAATGATATCGGATGTAGGCTGATTACTGTGATATTTGCGAACACCTGAAACTACTATTTTTTCCAATCTATTGTCAAAATCGCAAAATTTTTCGGTTACGATTTGAATTGCCGCCACGGCTCTTGTATGGAAAATTTCGTCTAATTTAATCATTATAAAGAGCATAATTTAATAATTTTAAAAACCGAGTCAATGAAATTCAAAATTATCGAAAACCCACCCGTAAATAAACGTTATTGATGATTTCGAAAGCCATTTGTGGGACTGTCATGTAATCCATCGTTTTGGCAAGAATTATGAGCAACGTCGACGGCGCGCGTGCCAGCATATAAATTACTATAATTACAGTCAGCATGATTGTTGTGTTTGTTGACGATTTGCGATTTTTGTGTCGATGCACTCTAAAACGGAAAGAAGGAAAACAATTAAATAATAATTATAATAATAAAATTGCCAACCCCGGTTTTTGATGATCATTCGTTCGAATCGTCTGGATCAGAAGGATTGTCACAACAAACAAGAGCCCACTGGAGACCACAACCATGCCAATGCGGAAATAGTCGAAAATCGCCGCAAATGTTTCGGCGCCGACAGCCGATGTTAGCGTCGAATAGCCGATGAAGCAGCGCGCCACCTAGAACGAATCGGAGCCGTACTGCAGAAAAATAACTTTATTTTGTTTTTTTTAATTCGGTTAAAATAGAATCAAGAATGCAAATGGGACAGTTTGATGGCGTGTGCCTTCTTTTTTTTCTTGAAAATCCAAAAAATCGCTGGCTGAAGAAAAATTGCAAAATCCTCGGCCACGGCCACGTTTTACGAAGCCAACATACAATACCACTGTTTTAATTAAATCGCTGCAAGAATCGTAACATTGTGGTTAAAGAAGCATACACATTGAATCTTACAGCGATTTAATTTAAAAAAAAAAAAAAGACCGTGATACTGTAGGCTTCAAAAAAATGTGGCCGCGGCCGGGGTTTTTGGGGTGTTTTTTTTTGAGAAATAATGATTTTTGGGATTTTCACAACAAAAAATAAATAAAATTTAATTCCTCTTGGGTCATTCGTTGATGATATTTTCAAAAAAACCATTTTTGAGGATCCCAACAAAATGATTACCTGAATACAGAAATGATAAATCAGGCGCACGTCGTAAATCGAATGAATTGCTGTCAAGAAGATGGCGACGAGTAGAAGAATTTTTGACGTGTTGCGAACTTTTCGAGGAGTACACCAGCGGATTGATTGAAGCGGATATTGTACAGCGATAAATCTGGAAATTTATTAATTATTCGAATTAATATTTATTTTATTGATCGCTTAAATAATGGAAAATCTTATTCTGGAAACTCAAAAACCAATCCGATCCAATAGGAAATTCTATGGATAAAATTGTAAAATTGTCGGATCCGATTGGATTTTCTTGCGGCAAATATCTTATCAGCAGAATTTCCAATTGGATCGAATTAATTCCGGAGCCGAATTTTGTCGGCTCCGATTGGCTTCGAGTATCCAGAAAAAATTTTTGTTGAATTGCACACAGATTGCTCAATTCTGGGTTTTTTGGTTAAAAATCGAAATGTAATTAATTTTTATGAAATTGTGCATTTTTGAACTTTTCTAAAAACCAAAAAAAAATTTAAAGCGTAATTCAAAATTTCATTTAAAAGAAGAAAAACCAAAATAGTCTATCGAGGAGCCGTGAAATCAACGTACCGTTGAATTCCGAGCATTATTGTGAACAACGTGACGAGGGTGTTGAAGAAGAACGGCAAAATCTCCATGCAAACCTGCAATCAAATCATATAAACTAAAAAAAAAACAAATGAATTTTGAAAGAACAATGAATACTGAAAACTACCTTCTGCAAATAGCACATGAACAGCGTCTGATTGAAATCGAGATGATGCGACAAATTGTAATAATAGATTGTGAATGGCAGCGGCGAGATCGCCATGAGCAGCGAGTAGATGGCCATGTAGAGGAGTGGCTCGACACTGGCACGCTTCTGAAATTCGAGTAGTCATGTTTAAGGCATTTCGCGAATTTTTTCAATTTTCACAAAAAGAAATCAAAAACGTATGTTTTTCCAGCAATTAGAAAAAGATTTTAAAACTAATTTTGACATTTTTTTTTCAAAAATTCACATAGTACCAAAATTTGGCCTTAAAATCTAGTGACAATTAGAAAAAAAAAGCAAATTCGCAACAACGAAAAAAATTTAAAAAAATTGTAGCGTGCGAAAATGTGTGCAAACACCGCGACGCAAAATATCACGTATCACATTCGAATTCAAATTTGCACTTTTTTTTTTGCAATTTGCTTGTTTAATTGGAAAAAATTATGCTTTTAATTATTTTTAAAGAAAGAACTTCTAAATTTTTCTGTAATTTTAACAAAAATTTTCAAAATGAAAATTTTCGATTTCTACACTTTGCCCATTTCAAATTCTCGGACATATTTGAATATTTTAGAATATCAAGAAGATTTTTTGAAAGTGACAAATTCTTTTTTCAAAAATTAACAAAAATCTCTTCGTTATTCTTCCTTTCGAATTCCATATTTGAAGAATTCAGCAAATATTCTCAATAATTTTTTTCTCATTAAAATTTTCAACAATTTTTGTGAGAAATTGGCATGTCATAATAAAATCGTTGGATTTTTTCGAATTCATTTTTTTAAATCGATTTTTAATTGACGGCAAATGGCGAAAAATTAAAAAAATCCTCATTTTTCCATTTTTTTTGGCTCCTTTATTGAAATTTTCGAATTTTTCTGCAAACTTTGAATTTCGATTTTCCCACATTTCCAAAATTCGTTGCTCGTTGCTCATGCAAAAATAATAATAATAAATTATTATTAATAATGATAGATGTATAAAAAATTCTTCCATGGAATAGATTTTCTAAAGTTTCAGACATCCTCCCCCCCCCGGGACCACATCCAACTCTCCAAATATTTACCCACGCGTTTTTGGGACCATCAAAATCGGCAATTAAAAAAGAGAGCGCGTCTGGCGGCACGAATTCTATTATTAGGACAACCCCGAATCCCTCAGCCCAAGCTCATTTACCGATTTCTGCTGACTGAGCACAACGATGACGATCGAATTCGAGCAGACGACGAGGACGGCGAGTATCGGCAATATGATGCCATAGATGATTTGCATTTTCACCTCGTTCTCTTGATCCTCGAATTGGATGACCTGCGCCGGAATGCACGCCTTCGTGTACGCGTCATACACCGCGTAGACGTCGGAGCAATTCGGAATGACGCCGTCATACGCCTGAAATCATTTTCCGGCTTCTATTTTCGTTGCATTCGCGCGAATTACCTTCGGATCACATCGTTCCAGCGTGCTGCTCATTCTAACGCTCTCATTTTGGTTGGAAGTTGGATCTCTGGAAAAAAAAAAACCAATAAGTTTTGCTGTAAAGACCAAAGATAATTCTATGGTTTCACTTAGGCTTAGGCAAAAAAAAATGAAGAACAATTTGAGAAAATGAGCACAAGTGCAAGGCAGTTTAGCGCAAATTGAGCTCATTTATTTTTTTGAAGACAATCATTCGTTTTTTCTCGAAATTTCATATTGAAAATGACGCGATAAGCCGATCATGTAGATTTTTTTTATTTTGAGTTAAGTAAGCTGAGAGCAACACAAAAAAACATTCTTGCACACATGTACTCGCACGAGCCAATTGAGAATTCAACGAATGAGAGCAGAAGAAGAAGAAGAAGGAGCCAGTAGTCGATATCTCGGAACACACGACCTTTGGCTGATGGGAACGCGCCGAAATTGGTTTGGTTATGTGCCGAGCACAATTTGCAAACGTTTTCCGGCAAAAATGGATCATTCAAATAATATGTCAATCATTCTTTGGAATCTTTTTTTGGTCTTCTATCAAAAACTTGAAAAATTGTTTCATATCGAATAATAAAAGGCGCGCAATTTTGGGAAAAACCTTACACATTTCAATAAAAAGGAAAAAAAATATATTTTTTAAAATTTTGAAATGATGTCATTCATCCTAAATATATAATGCTTAGATAGGCGACATTTTTCAAAATGAAGTAGAGCTCAAAATAACGACACAAAACTACGTGGCCGCGATTTTCGCGGCCGTTGAAAAATCTAGGCCACTGCGGAATTTGATGAATTTGATTAATCTCAGGAAAAAAAATGGAATGTTGACGTTCGCAGCACACAAATTGTTGTTTCGTTTGTTTGTCATATAAAATTCAGTCGATTTCACGAAAAGAGCATCGAAATTCGAGAAACAAAAAAAAACGGCGAAAAAATTTAAAAAATAACAGGAAATTTGGTGAATCGCCCAATTGCGGGCAATTTCGAAAAAAAAAACAACAAATGATGGTCCCCAATTATGCCACAATGAGACCAAATCTTGAAATATACTCCATGTATATTAGAAATTGAAAATTACAATATAGTAAAGTCAAAAAAAAAATTGAATTTAAAACTTAAAACTGTTGGCAATATTTCAATATGGGTATTTTTGAAAAAAAAATCAAAAAACAATTTTTTAATTTCCAAAAAATCTCTCAGTTAATTCTAACCCTCATTTTCCTTTCAATTCTTCAAAAAAAAAATCAAAATTTTATTAATGCAAAATAGAATTGGTGCAAAATTGCGTCAGCGTGTTACAGACAAAAAACGAAACCACGCGTTTTGCCATTTTTTTCAATCTTTTTTTTTGACAAATTAAATTCTAGTGAAAAGTGCCACAAAACAAATTTGTGGAATACTATCACTTTTTGAAATTCGCGCCATTCGTCCCAAAATACCCTAAAAATAGGTCTCCAAATATGGAAAAAAATGGCCGAGAAAAGAACAATTAAAAATTGTTGATTTATTTATTTTTTTTCAAATTGGTCTGATTTGCCAGGTGCATATTTGGAATTATCCAATCGAATCATACATGTCGCACCTGATTTATGATTTAATCAACCAAATTCGAAACAATTTTTATTGTTTATTATTTATTGTCGTCGACGAAATGAATTTACGAAGCGATTGGGAGCTTATTTGGTCTCGCATGGAAAAAAAAAACAGAAGCCGAATCTTGTATACAGGACCATTGAAGACCTACATATATCTAATTTCATTTGGGTCCGTTGATTCATATCCACACAGTCCAAAAAATCGCGCAACTAATTTTTCCGCATTCTAGATCTCATTTTGAAAATTTCAATGGCGTTAGATATTCAAGAATATGCCAAACTCATAGAAAAATTGCGAAACGAGACGCCCGTAAATCTACAGTAATGGCGACTATTGGTGGGCGGAGCTTGGCAAACCGCCAATTGATTAGAGACAACCAATATCGAGAGAGAGAGAGCGCAAAGAAATCAGCTCAAAGAAATTTTTCGTTCCTTTTTTTTGGGTCTCATTTGGAAGAAAACTCATACAATCCGGTTTTGTTAGTTTTGACGAGCTCTCATTACTGATTATTGTATCATTTGAATTGGGTCTCGCATGGAAAATCTTGCAGAAGCAAGTTTTAATCGAATTCGATCACCACAATAATGAAATCTCAAAAGTTCGAATGAATTTTTGCAAATTCCGTCAACTAAATGACAGTCGGCGAAATTCGAAATTTTTCATTGAAGGCAATTTTTTAAAAGACGCCAATTAACGCATTTCGACACCAAACAAATTGGTGGCGTCCGCGCGCGAAATTCGAAAATTTTTCGAAATACCGAGAATAATTCAAATCAGACATAGGATTCTGGATTTTTTTTTCAGAATTCAATACATTCAATTATCGGGTATCCTGTTTATCGCGAATCTTATTATTTGAAATTCTAACAAAAAAAAATATAAAAAAATAGTTTGTGTGGAAAAATCTGAATCAAGGGAAACCGATTTCTCAAAATCGAGAGGGAGTGAAAAAAAACGCCGGGGCACGCAATAGACATCATCGAAATTTGAAGTTGGCGATTTGAAATAAAAAATTTCTTTATATATATATATTTCATGTATTGCCTTGGGACAAGTTCAACTACTGCTTGCTTAAACGTGAATAATTAATAAAACTTGAAGAACCCGGTGGAAATTAATTTCAACTAGGCGTCTAAAGATAAAAAAAAAGAAGAAGAAGAAGCACGGACCTCTTTATTAAAAACTTCAAGAATTGGCAAGTTTTGCAAAAAAATTTTTTTCTCTGACGAGGACGATGCACAATGCATCACTAATAGCACAGAGCTTCTCACGCTACTACATTCATTCAGCAGAACAAAAAAAATAATCGACTCGTTTAATTGCCTCAATAACGATTTTAGCGATGACGCAAAAATCCATGAGAAAAGTTTATGACTCTCTCGAAACACGGGCTTTAAAGGGAGGGGGGGATAAGCAGCAATAATCCACTCGCGGAGCAACTTAAATCCTAGATAAACAGAGTTTCGCCTCAATCCAATTTGGCGATTCAATTATTGGCTCCGTCTATCGCAACACCTTCTTCGACCGTCTTCAGCGGACCACTTTTTTTGAATTTCGCGCCAAACTAAAAACACTAGATTCAATAGTTTTCCCCCAAATTTTTCCATTTCCGAACAAAAAACATTTAATAATTGGTTTATTATACAATTATCAATTGTGTGCAATTTCGCGCGCGCGTGTGCGCACACAATTTTTTTCTCATCATTTTTTGAGGCGAAAATCGAAAATTTTCGTTTTCGCTTCTTTTCCCAATATTTGTTTTGGGCGGAAAATAATAAAAAAAAAATGAACTCAATGAACTTTTTGCATTTATTTTTTCTTATAAAACTTTTAATTTCAATGTCTAGACCAGGGCTGTGCGGCAATGGAATTGCCGATTGCCGAAATTGCCGAATTGCCGAAGAGAACGTTCGATCGGCAAATTGCCGAATTGCCGGATTGCCGAAATTTTGTTTTTCGGCAATTTGCCGAATTGCCGATTTGCCGAAATTTTGATTTTCGGCAATTTGATATCAAAAAAAAATCGGCGAAACAAAAATCAATCTCCATTGAATAATTTGAGATACCGTGAAAATTCGCTATTTATATTTCGAATTATCGTTGAAAACATTTAATAGCGGAAATTTTGATTTTCGGCAAATTGCCGAATTGCCGAATTGCCGAAATTTTGTTTTTCGGCAATATGCCGAATTGCCGAGTTGCCGAAATTTTGATTTTCGGCAATTTGCCGAATTGCCGATTTGCCGAAATTTCCGATTGCCGCACAGCCCTGGTCTAGACTGAATCATCGAAACACTTTTTCTAATGGGTCAATATATGTATATATAAAATAAAAAATAATTAAATACCAAAAAAAAAACGGAAAAAAATGATTATGCTTCTTTATTTTTTTCTCCACATTGAGCCCTAAGGATTAACGAGTACATCAAAAAAAATATTCAATTACCCAAAAATTCATACATAGTTTAGCGAGGAGTTAAAAAATGTTGAATTTGAATTACCGCCATGGGTCCCGTATGAAAAAATAAATCAATTTTAATGTGAATCGATCAAAAAATTTTCAAAACATCCTTTGGAAGGAAAATTTTAGGACAACAAAAATTTCCTTTGAGCATTTTTTCGGGAAATTGCCTGGACCACAAACTTGGGACCCATCGTAATACATTAATGATCAGCATCTTTTCTTGGCTAGCTGATATTAGTGTGTGAATGTGAAATTGTTGAATAAATAATGCAATGTCCGCAAAGAATAAAACTTGCAACGAAAAACATGCGTTTGAATTGAAATGAGCTTCTCATAGGAACGAATTTCACACGCGCTTCTTTTTTTCGGCAATTTTTCGAATAAATAAAAAATTCAATTTTTTTTTGCTCGGCGAGCTAATTCAAATTTGTGTACCGTACATCAAAGCTCACTTTAATTTGCGATTTAGTTTATTCCAAGAAAAAAAGAAACTTATACTTTGAACTATTTGAACTTATCAAATGTGTGCAATTTTGCGTGCGTGTGTGTGAACTTTTTTTTAAATTCGATATCAATCATACTGCGCAATCCTAATTTGAACCAATGGGCTCCGCCCATTGAGGGACCTCAGATGAGACCCACTATGGAGCAAATTTTATTGCCTTGCGTCAGTTTTTCAAAAATTTCGGGATTTTTAAAAATTACTGCTTCAATTTCAGATTTTTGACTTTTATACATTTCCGAATTTTTTTAGATTAAGAATAAAACATAAATAATACCTCAGCGATTCAATCGCGACGAGCAGCGGACAAGTTTTGCTGAAATAACCGTGCGGGAAGAAAAATCAGTGGGCAGAAACAATAGTCGCCTCGCGAATTACGCTAAATTGAGGGCGACGTGCAATTGGAGTGTCGTAGTGAAGAAAAAGTTTTGCGGCGAACAAAGTGGCAGGTTTTTTTTTTGCGAACTCCCGTGGGACCACAACGTTGCTGAGACAGCTGAAACTGGAGAAATGGTCTCAATTCGACAAATTCAAGCGCGAATCTAATTTTTCGTTTTGCGTGCGCCTTTAACTAGTTTTCAATGCCTTACCTCCAATAGAAAAATATGTGGCGCGACAATTGTAATCCCAATTAAAGCCTTGCTTAAATTCAATATTTAATTATCATTATTATTCAATTCTCAAAAATTTACCAAAAAAAGCATCAATTTAAAAATTTTCATAATTTCCTTGAAATTTCGAAAAACAATAATTATATCGCCACTTGCTAGAAAACACCGAATATCTCTCATCATTGGAATGTTGTTGAAGATGAGATAATCAACAATTAATTATTTGGAAAAATTCGTCCGAGTAAAACTTTTGAAGAAGCTCGACTAACTATGTAGTTCGATTATGAAAATCGTTTTTTTTTAAATATAATTTATTGATTCGAACCACAATAAATAAAAATTAAATATCACAGTGCAACTAAATACTTTCAAATTCGGCAAAAATCTACAATTTTGCTTCAATGAGCTTTTCGAGGAGGCGAGCATCCTTGGCGAAGTTGCGAATTCCCTCGGCGAGCTTCTCAGTTCCCATCGCATCCTCGTTGAGGCCGAAACGATACGTTTTCTCATCGACGGCGATTTTCGGAATATCAAGACTTTTGGCTGTAAACGAAACAAAATTGAAGGCAAATTGCAAATAAATGAGCGCCACCATTTTCAGCCGAGAGTGCCAACGGAACCGTCTCAGTTTCAGCGGCGAGTTGTTTCAACAACGCCGGGCTGATTGTCAGAAGATCGCATCCCATGAGACCCTTGATCTCTTCAGTGTTTCTAAACGACGCGGCCATCACTTGAGTCTTGTAGCCATATTTTTTGTAGTAGTTGAAAATTCTCGTTACACTCTATAACAAACATAGTTATTATTAATTACTATCGCAAAAAAAAAACAGCGATGGCCTTGACTAATTGTGGACCATCGCATTTTTTTCAAGGCGGTAATTCAAATTTTAATTTTAACAGTGGGACGCCTAAGAATCCCACTGGGTGCTCATTTTTTTGCAATTGTAATATTGTCAAAGTCGCTCTACTGTAGAGTTGGGTTGTCTTTTGTCCGTGTGGAGTACACACAACTCTTCTCCTCGTTGTGCAGTCGCACGTTTTCGACAATAAATATAATATAAAAATGAATACCAAGACTCCCGGATCGTCGGCGCGCGTGAAACTCTTCTTATCGGTATTCTTGACGTACCAATCCATGATTCTTCCGACAAACGGCGAGATCAAAGTAACACCAGCTTCGGCGCAAGCAACGGCCTGCTCAAAATTGAACAACAATGTCATGTTGCAGTGAATTCCGTGTTGAGATTCGAGAATCCTTGAAAACGCCTTTCTTTTTCAAATCAAATGATCAAATACTCACTTGGCCGCCTGAATTCCCTCCCACGTCGACGCCAACTTAATAAGGATTCGCTCCTTCGAAATTCCCTCCTCTTCGTATTGCTTAATAATGTGAAGAGCTCGATCAATCGAACCTTGAGTATCAAACGATAGTCTAAAAATTGGATCGATTACCCAAAAAATGTGTGCATTTTTTTTTCAATTACCTGGCATCAACTTCGGTCGAAACTCTTCCAGGAATGAGTTTGAGAATTTCATTGCCAAACACAACGAAAAGACGATCCATCGCATATTGAAGAACCTGATCGCGTCCATTCGCATTCTTCTTCGCGTAGGCGACAGCTTCATCGATCAATGGAGCGTATTGCTCCATTTTGGAAGCAGCAAGTATGAGCGATGGGTTTGTAGTGGCATCCGTTGGCTGGAACTCCTTGATGACTAAAATTTCGATTTTCAAAACGAAAATATTCATTTCCAATGCAGAAATGTTTTATGTAATGGGTACAGTAATTAAACTGATATTATTATATTATACAGTCTATAGTCTAGAAACCTAGTGGATATCAATTTTTTAGTCTTTTTTTTTCAAAAAAAAAAACGTCATAGCACTAATACGAATAAAAACACTAGACCATTCTCCCTTTTACAGTATCAGTTTTTTTTTTTTCGATTAACTGAATTATTTTGGACCTATTTATGAAATATTTTTTTTACAAAAAAGTATAAAAAATTTTAAATTTTCATATATCTACAACACTGCATTGTTAAAATGTGTCATTTTAAAAATATTTTTCATTGCATGAGAATGGAAATTCAAAAAATCATCCGACATTTCAAAAAATACGCCAAAATTTAATTTGAAAATTTTTTTCCTCATCCTTGGGCTGAATTCACACAAATAAAATTGGGTCTCGCAGTCTCTTTTTTGTAGCATGATTACTGTAGCATTGCATGTTTAATTGGAGTTGTGGGAGATGTCTTTTTATAACCCTATTCAAGCAATACAAATTTTTTAAATTCCCACTTTTCCAAATGCCAGGGTTATTTGAAAAATGCACATTTACTGTGTAATTTTTTGTAAAAAAATTAAAATTCATGAATAGGGCCATTAGAATTTGAAAACTCTTAAATAGGTTCAAAGAAAATGAAAACCCTACGATTGAAATCTCCAGTGTCAGCGACAACAATCGATACCTTTTTGAGTTGCTCAAGAACCGACATTTTCCTAAAAAATAACTGATAAACATGAATTTAAAAAAAATAGTAAGAGCCATTAAAAAGGTAATACGATGTGATGATCATGTGGCGTGATTGAAAACGATAACGCGAGACCAAAAGAAAACCTGGACCGTTGGGTGTGGCCGAATTTTTGACCAACGTATCAAACCAAGGCCATCATATACTCAAATATTTCTTCGTTATGGGTTCGAAACCCTCTTTCTAGAAAAAAAATTGATAAATAAAATGAAAACAAGAAATTTAATATGTCAACAGAAACAATTACACTAAATTCAACAAACATCAACAAAAAAAATAACAACAAACATCATTCAACAACAATTATAATTATAATTATAACAAATGGAAATCATCTTGAAAGAAATTCAACAAAAAATTTACAATGATTGTGTTGTCATTTCGAACCACTGCCTAATCGATTCGGCAATCACTGACGGCAGTTGTTGAACATTTTTGACGATCGCGTAGAACGGGAACGGAAACAGTGACAAATACGATGTAAGTACCTGACAAAGTACACATTTTCGATTTTGTCTCCAAATTTATTTATTTTTTGTTCACTCACCACCTTGCCGTCTTTGAACGACGCCACTGACAAGTCTTCAATTGATTTTTTACCCGAATCGAGAATCACAAATAGCACAGTTACTCCGTGAAGAGCCGAATACAATGCACGAACCTGCCAATTGAATATATAAGGACTATTTTTCATTTGAGAAAAAATCGCCACAAGACCCAAACACATGAAAAACAGCTAGAAATTAGTGGTTTTGTTTAGACAATTTGAGTTTCTTTGAATTTATGGTTCGAAAGATTGAAATATCGCAAAAATCGGATTTCTCCGGGTTGGGACCCAACCAGCGTCGTCAGATTAAGCTTCTGCTGCACTCCAAAAATCAATTCAAATTACTCTGCTAGAAATAGCAAAAGAGATATCGTCATATTTAGCAAAAAAATATGGAGTCTCGCAACATATTTTTCTTCTATACTGTAATTAAAGGCACACATAGTTTTTTTTGTTGCGATGAGTCTCGAAGCGAACACTATAAATAATTATTTCCAATTAAGAAAAAAGACGAACCTTGTCAGCTCCTTGCGACAACGTTCCACGACCATCCGAAATAATGATAAGCATTTGCTCGGACGTTGCCGTTCGAATGTTGTCGAGCTCGCGTTTCGCCGTTTTCAACAAAAGCAAAAGATCGGTTTTGTTTTGGCTGAACGTGAGCTTCTTCAACATTTGCACACTGCTCGAACCCGACGCTTCGCCGAACGGAATGATTGTGTCGACAGACGCGCCGAACGAGCACACCGACACACTACCAGCGTCGCATCTTCAATAATATGTAGATGTTGATTTTGTGTTGATTGATTCGATTCATACCTTCGTAGCGCGTCCTCAACGATACACACCGACTCGCAAGTGACTTGATGGATCCCATTTTCGTTCATCGATCCCGAATCATCCACCGCGATCATTATCTGATATTCTCTTTGCGCTCGTTTCGTTCGCCTCATCCAAATTCGATCTTTGCGATAGTCGCTAGCAATATACGGAATGAGTCGCCGCATGTTCAACCGCTTGCCGCTTCGATAATCGCCCCTTCAATTGATGCCATATTAATTTCGATAAAAAAAATGAAGAAGTCATACTGCATTTTATTGGCTCGTTGCGGCTCCAGAATCAAACGAAGATTTTCAGCAAGTTCGGCGGCCAACACGCCAACGATTCTCGACATCGCCGCCCATTGCTCATCAGCGTCTTCATTGATTCCACGCGTCGCCTCATCATTCTCATCTAATCGTTTTTCCGTGTCGTGCTCAACAATTCCAGCGACAAGCTCTTTGGTGGCATCTTCCATCTGCAATGAACCGATTTATACAACAAAAAAACTTGCTCCCGGTCGAAAATTTCGAAAAAATCCAGTAATATTTGTTTTTTTTTTAATTTGTTTGTAAAAATCCAATTCGTGTCTCATTTTCTTTAAAAAATGTCACATTCGAAACCTTAAACATACCAAACTGAACATTTCCAAAGCAGGCAAATGAATCTGCGCATTCTTCGCCTCAACCGCATCGTCATCTTCAATCTCGCCATCATCGCCACCCATCTCATCCATGACACCCTCGGGAAGCTTCCTCCTCTTCTTCTCGCCGCGTTCCTCCGTCTCGTTCTCGCGCTTCGTCTGTTTCGCTTCATCGAGTGTCCCTTTTCCAACAATCTGCCTTTCAGCGACCGCCGCGTCCTCCATCTGTTGTCCCTGCTCGTTTTCCTCACCTTCACCCATTTCGACATCGTCGACGTTGTCGCTCGATTCTGTCGCCAGCTCGCGTTTTTCCGGTTTTTCACGCTTCTCGACGCCTTCTTCTTCATCTTCATCATTCTCCCCGTCTTCCTCATTCTCCTTCTTCTCGACTTTCGCCGTTTCACCATCGCCATCTTTTCCGCGAGGATCCGATTTGCTCTTGCCCTCACCTTGCTCCTTTTCATCCTCATCCTTCTCATCATTCTCATCTTCGGCAACACCGCCCTCCGTCTGATCATTCTTCTCATTCTGATCCATTCGCTCTCCACCCGTTCCCTGCTCAATTTTTTCATCATCATTCTTCTCATCAGCCGCCTTCTCATCGTCTTCGTCATGTTTCGCCTCAACATCTCGATTGTCTTCATCATTCTCATCTTCGCCTTCGCCATCAATCGGCTCATTGCCCTCTTCTTCTTCGTTATCCGTCTCATCACCATCATCATCCATTTTCTCATCACAATCAGGATCGCCTTCATCGCCGCTACTGAAAATTACAATATTATATAAAATTGAATTCAGTTTCTAAGGCAAACTCACATCTCCTGATCTTCTTCTTCCCTACTCGCATTTTCCTTCTGAGGATTCTCGTCGTCACCGTTATCATCATTCTCACGATCCCTTTCATCGACATTTTCTTGATCATCAGCTTCTTGATCATTTTCTGGAGTCTAAATTCAAAAATAAAAATAAAAATAAGGAGAACGTGACAATTTGGTTGGAAAATTCATAAAAACTCACAGATTATTTCTAGAAAAAAATTGGTATTCTATCGTATTGACTTATCAAAAGTAAACCGTAAAATAGAAATGGTTTGGCACGAAAAAAATTCAAAATTATGAAGAAAAATACAAAATCATCCAAATTTCAGAAAGAAATCTGCAATGGTGAAAATGAGATGGCCGACAAGACGAACGCGGAAGGGATCGAAACTCAAAAGACGCAAGAAGTGACACCAGAAGAAAACGCAGCCATCTGGAGCGCACATATCTTAAAAACCGCGGTAATCAACAACAAGCAATCTTAAAATATTACAGAAAAGCTCGTTAATAGTATTCAGTGACTCATTCAGATTTTTATCAATAAAATTTTGAATAAAATCCAAAAAAACATTGAGAATTTTTTGTATTTTCTTAATAAAATTTTAAGAAATGTCCAATAAGGCATTTTTTTTTCTAAATTTCTAAATTTCACAGTCCCAATAATTCTTATAAAATACTATTAAAGTTTGAAATTTATTATGGTTAAAATAAAAACTATAAAAATTCGAAAAACACCTAGTTTATTTTATCAACTTTTTTTCCCCAAAATCTGCAAGGTGAAGCACAATTTTCAAAATTTTAACAAGTTTTTGCAATATTTTAATATTTCATATCGTTTGTTGCCAAAATTGAATATAAATAAATTATGCAGAGAGTGAGCAAATTAACACAAGAGTATCGCGATAACAAAGATTGGAAACTCAACATATTCACAGCCGTTTATTATGAAAAGAATCCCGACAAAAACAGGTTTGTTCGAGATTTTGCTTCAAAATTTCAATTCTTACACACGAAGATATAATGATATTCCGTGTATGGACGAGAATCGGGTGGTTCTCAAAGAGCGAGACGCCACCAACGACTACATTCACGCCTCGTGGATGACGATGCCCGACGGATTTCAGTACATCTCAACGCAGGGACCATTGAAAAACACGATCGACGATTTTTGGCATATGATCTACACGGAGAAATGTCGAGTGATCATCATGCTGTGCCAATACGTCGAAGACGACGCCGAAAAATGCCGACGCTATTTCGACAACGACGCGACGAAAGAGTACGGCGAGTACAAGGTGAGCGTCAAGGAGAAGCAAATCGATGAGAATCCATCATTGAAGTACACCGTGTTGCAATTATCGCGAAAGTGAGCAAGATTCGAACGTCGAACACATATTTTGAAATAGAACATTTCAGAGGAAATGAAAAATCGCAAACAGTTCATCATTATTGGTATCATGATTGGCACGATCATGTGGCTCCGCTCGATCCGATAAGAATCATACGAATGCACAAATCAGCTATTGAAAACGTATTTGATAGTTGGCCGCGTTTTTATTTTTTTCAAAATCTCAAAAATGCCTAGGCCAAATTCGGACCAATCACAGTGCATTGTTCGGCGGGTGTCGGCCGAACCTCGACATACATTGGCATTCATTATGCTGTCGAGCAAATCAAAATCAACCCAAAAACCACAATGGTCGATATACTCAAAAGTCTTCGAAAAATGAGGTAAAAAAAATGAATTGTGTCGGCGATTTTCGGGAAATTTTTCCGAAAACGTTTTACTAAAAAAAATATGAGGAACAGAATGCCGAAAAAAAAGATGGACGAAATCCTAACTGAAATTTTAAAATTCATTTTTCGTTGCTTAATATAGCGACTTCCTAATGTACCTTGAAACATCAACAATAATTTTAGTTTGAAAATTTTTCAGTCCCGGGAAAAAACCACGAATTTTCGAAATAAACGATGTGCGCTTTTTTTCGGCGTGAGACCCAAAATAGTTTTAATCAACCATTTGATTATATTTTTTCAAACTATCGTCGTGGACAATCGAATTTGAAAGTTTAAATTTTGCAGTTGCCACCTGATTGGGCCTCTCTTTGACACTTCAAAAACTACATTTGTAAAATTCATTTAAAAAAAATTATGCTCTTTCCGATTACGATGGTTATGTAAAACTCGCTACTAACTATTGGCGGCAATTCAAAATTTTTTTTTAATTTAATAATAAATCAATCATGCAGGTATGGATCGATTCAAAGTCAACTTCAATACGTATTTCTCCACATTTGCGTCATTCAACTTTTGATTGTCGATGGAATCATCAAACGGGAACACTCGTTTGACGAGTTTTTGAAAAAATACGAAAATATCACGAAAAAGGTTATGACGGCAATCGATGACGAGTTGAAGAAGCACAAAGAAAAGAAAAGCGTGCGAACGAAAAAGTTTGTGGTCGTTTTGCGACCAAAAATAAAAGCTATTGCCAATAATTTCAGCAAAACCAAAAGCTGGGAGACGAAGCACGACGGCCAAAGCGCACTATTCAAATTGGTTTTGAACGTGTCGAAACTTCTTTTAAAAAATGACTATTAGGTTGAACAAGAAGCAGGCAGCAAGAAAGAGAAGAAGCCGGCGAAGAAGGTCGAAGCTGTCAGCAAAAAGGACAAAAGAACGAAAAAAGACGACGTTCGTCGATCAACTCGAAAAACATCAAAACGATAAGTGCTTGAGCACAATACTTGTTAAACATAAATGCAAATTCTTACATTCTCATCCTTTTTCTCGTCACCCTCATCATTCTTTTGATCGGCATTATCTTCTTTGGCCACCATCTCGTTCGTCTCTTTGTCGGCGCCGTCTTGCTCCTGATCCATGTTCTTCGCATCATTCTCCTCTTTCTCATCGTTATCCCACATGTCCGGATCAAGCTGCTTCTCATCTTCATCGTCGACGTCACCAATTTGATCTTCCGGCTCCGGCGTTTCCTCGTCGGATTGCTATGTCAAATCAACAATTGAGTTCACATTTTGAGACATGCAAATCTTACGTCATTCTCATCATTCTCGTCACCTTTTTCGGTTTTGTCAATATCTTGCAAATCTTCGGCGAAATCCTTAAATAGGTTGAAATCGATTTGAAAAAAATCGAATGGTGCAATGCAAAAAAAAGAACTCTAGATTTTCGAGTTTTTCGAGTACTCTTTTCACAAAAAAAAACCACCAACATCTTCCATTTCAATCGGCTTCTCATTCTCATTTTTCGCTTCATGCTCTTCCGAATCAACCGGCTGCTCATCTTCAAGACCTTCAATCTGCCCGGTCTCTTCCATCTCGTCGGTGACATCTTTGGCGTCTTTGGCGGTTCCACCTTCGCCAATTCCGCCACCTTCGCCACTCGCATCCGTTTCACCATCGCCACTTTCCTGTTTGTCGGCTTTCGGAATCGTATTCACGTAGCCCTAAAACGAAAACGATCTATTAGATAATTTTTCGATTGGATTCTCGTTTACGTGTTCGAACAGCTGAATTGTCATCGAAAGAATTGCGTGATACAAAACGCAGAATTTTCCGAGGCAATTCGTCAAACGAGCAATACATTCGTTCAACATGTGCACAGCTGTTTTGGTGAGCTCCACAACGCCTAAAACGGAAAAGACCGAGGAAAAAAATTTGTTGAAATAATTCCAACGAGATACCGCGCATTCCCTGACGGACAACTCGTCCGCTTCGATGCTCTTCGATCATCTCTTCAAGCCAAATCACAAGAGATCCCATGTCGGACGCATTCAAACAGTTCGCCACGCTGATTATCTTGTCAAGAGCCTACAATCAAATGAATTCTTAAAAAAAAAAAACAAAAGTGCGACGACGAGTCTTACAATCTTCTCCGTTTTTCCGCCAACAACGGTGTCGTCAATTTCGGCATTCTCGAGGCCTTTATAAATATTTTGAATAACCATTAAAACACGGGCCACGTTGATTTCTTTTCGCGTCGGCTCTTCCAATGGCAACAATTTCTAAAATTTCAATTTTTTTAATCAAAAATGAATAATGCAATTTTTACATCAACATCCGCTTGAATCAAAAACAGCAATCGTTTCATTTCAATTGATTCGACGTCGAAGAATCCATCAAACGTTTCAAATTCACCGATTGCTTCTTCAACATAGCTCTTCATTTCTCTCTTCCAGTATTCAAATTTCGCACTGAAAAATCAAATTTAGACAAAAAAAATTCGATTAGCTCCCCACTTCTCAATGATTTTGCCATCATTCTCATTGATCTCATCATTTGTCCGCTTCAGATTTGACAACGAAATCTCAATTCTCTTGAGGCAACTCATCAATTTTTTCGCCATCTCATCCGACTTGCAAATTCTCGCCAATGGATGATGGTGCTCTTTCGCGAATTCTTCAACAAAAAAAAACCAATTACCAATTTTGCTCGATTCAGCAAATCTCGAATTACCATCATCAACGTTCTCGGGAATCTCGTTCAATCTTCTCATGACAATTTCAACAATAATCGAAACATCGCTAATAAGCTTGGAAATGTTCTCAACTCTTCCGGCAACAATTTCATGATCGATATTCCAAGAAACTTTCTGATTCTCGACAATTCGCTTCATTTCATCAATCGCCTTCTCAATTCTGCCAGCATCGTTGGTCCATTTGTTGAGATTCCCATGCATTTTTATCATATAGTCCATTCCATATTCTTAAAACAATTAAATAGTCGTATATATGAATCAGAGGATGTGCGGGACCCTTCGGTAAATTTATTTGAAAACCTTTGTTTCTAGCCACAGAAATCCGGAAATTTCGAGGTTTCAGGCTCTATTAATTTTTTAAACTAAAAGTTTGACGAAAACCCCATATTCCAACAATCACCGACATAAATACCGAATAAATGAACGAAACGCCAAGGTATCTTTAAAATCGACAGTAAATTTAAGATTTAAAACGTCTCAATATCCTGGTAATGTTTTCGGGTTTTTTCAAAGGTTGATTTCAAATTTGAATTGCCGCCTGACAAGGGAACCGTATTTTTTTTAGGAGAATTGACAGATTCAATCCGTCGTAGCTAAATCGAGTAAAATTTTCAAAAAAAAATTCTACAGCACTCGCTCTGAGACCATCTTTTTGAAAATTCGTATGAATCCGTCAAATACGAAACGATGACATACCAATAATTCCCGTCAAGTGTTTTCGCGTCGAGACGCCAACTTGCTGATCGATCTTGTTCGCCTTCTTGATGACAACATTTCGGCCAGCGGCACAAACTCGCACCGACGTCTCGCATTCGCCGCTCGTCTCAATTCCGATCACACTCATCTCATTGATACGCTCTTGCGTCAACAGAGCCGCTCGCCGCGCATTCAAACCAATCGATTGCGCTTCTTTAATCACCATGGCGACTTGACGTTGACGCGCATTTCTCGCATAGCCCTGTTGCTTCTCCTTTTCCGAATCTTCACCAACATAATTGATCATCGTGCGAATGCTCTCATCTGTCGATTTCGTCTGTTCGGCAAGTTCTTCAATGGCAGTGACGTTGCACATAAGAGTTGCTAAAAAAAAACATTTTGTTATCGTTTCAAATGAAATGCATTTTTTGGTTTCAAGATACCAGCCAAACTCGAAATGTTGGGAAAGTTGTTTGAAACAGCGGTGGATTTATTATAGCATTTTTTTTGCAAATATGCCTACATTTTGGTAAATAATCAATCATTCGAAAATTAATCGAATTCTCATTTTAAAATGCGGCCGCAAAAATCATAATATTCGAAATTTGACCATTAAGGTTTGATTTTTAATAAATTGTCTTAATAAATCGAGAAAAAACAACAACTTCTCACTTTTTGCCGAGACTTCGTCACAGAATTTCATCGATTGCCTAATACGCTTTCGAATCTCGACATCTTCAATGTCCTCAATTCTCGATTCTTCTCTATCATCGATCGCCTTGTTTCGCCATTCGGCGAGCGTTTGAAGCACCTCGAAATCGGCGTCGACTTCCTCATTGATTGCGGCTTTAAATCGCCGAACAATTTTGTAAAGTTGCGCGTGCGCTTTTTGCGACGAAACGCGAATGTTCCAAAGATTCAAATCATTGTATTTGACAACTTTCAAATAATCGCTCAGACTGCGCTCGGCCGGCTCGCGCGCCGCTTTCAAGCGCTTCTCAACGCTTTCGACGAACATCTCGAAATGTCGTGACGCCGACAACAACTTCGCGCTCAATTCCATTTTTCCAATGATCGTCGCCCATTTCGAAAGCGATTCAACGCTACGAACTCGTGTGCCGAAATCGATGAGCGTCGAATTGTGCATCCATTCAATACTCATTGCGACAATCGACGTTTCAGCTTCAATCGCTGAAAATCGGTCCATCACAAAAATTGTCAAAATTACAGAATGTCATACAGTCAGCGGTGAATAGCGATTCGAATAACGGGAACGCCACCAATTGGGCTCGCTGTCTCGCCTCATTCTGACAATTGTCGAGCAACGCCGACCAGCAGCGCACCTCCATTTTCTTCCATTCGACAAGAAGCCGCCTCAACTCGTCTAGCGGTCCCTTCAGCGAGTTCTGTCGATCCGCCATCGATTCCCATTGCTCGCACTGCTCGATCAGCTTCTCGATTTCGGCGGCCATTTTGATGTGCGGCATCGCAACCGAGACGCCGAAAAACTCGTCAATCGCCGTGAGAATGCTTTTCAGCGAAACCACTTCCGGCCATCTCTCACGAACATCGCCAACTCTGGCGGCAAGTCTCTCAAGAATCGAAGCAACACGACGACATTCGCGAAGCGATGAGTTTCTGGAATTTGCTTTTTTTCTAGTGGATAATAAACCAAACTAGGGAATTATTACGAATAGACATTGATGATTTTCTTATCCTCTCCTTCAAGACCATCGTTGAGTCCTTCATTGTTGGCCAAGATTTCAAACAGCTTTTGGTCACCATCTATAAGAAAATTGGGCTTATATTAAAATTTAAAAAATAATTGTAATCCTCACCGATACAACGTATATCTACCAACTGATCATCGGGAATCAATCCAACTTCCGATAAAACGTATCGCATCCATGACAATGCCATTTTGTGTCGCGCATCCGAAGCATTCCGACTGTTTTCGTCAACCAACGACCTAAACCTCAGCTATATTAGGTATTCATTATTTTCGATGACTTGGAAGTTTTCTCGACCGCCTCCAACAAAAGCGAAACATCATTCTCCGAAAGAACATGCGAATCGTGCGAGCTCGCCGAAAAGTATTCCTCAATATCCAGTTGCTCTTTCTCCTCTTCGCTTTTCGATCGATAGACAAAGTCCTTTTTCTCTGCTTGAGCAATATTTCGTTCGTACCTTAAAAGAAGAATGAAACGATATCAAAAGTTTGCCAATTTTGAAAATACCATTTCTTCCATTGATTTCGAACCCATTGAATGTCCGCTTGCAATTCCATCGCACAGCATTCTGCGAGTCTTTTCCGCACCACCGCCGCTTTCAGAAGAAGTGGCATCGGCGACGAGTCGCGAATCGCCCATGTCAGCACTTCTGGCGAGACGAGACCATTATTTGATGAGGTGATCTGAACAGGTCCATGTTTTGAATTGACGGGAATGACTGCTCCTCTCTTCCCGTTGGCTCAAACATGGTCCCTTGAAATTCGTCGGAACCACGTTCGAGTCAACGAGCAGAACAGATCATATCAATGAGAAAAAGAACGGTTATTTTCATAGAATGCCGAATATAATAACAAAAAAAACAAACATTGATCATTCTGGGGAAGTTCGTCGAAATTTCAGCATCGTGCCGTTTCAGCACACGACTCGCGTTCAATACGCTCTCATTCAACGCGATTTCAACAAGCATCAATCCCGCGATGAACGGCGTCGCGACATCAACAAACGACGAGTACTTTCGGAGAATGCTCTGCAAGAGAGAAACAAAATAATATTAGAAATCGAAAATTGATTCAATTTTCAAAATCATACCACTCGAAAATTGGAGGCGCTAATAATGAACGATTTCATTCGCGCCAATTTGATTCTCAACTGCTCATCCGTCGCTCTCGATTCCTCAATTTTCCGCGAATCGCGAATTGCGTCCAGCGTGACATTGAAGAACGACGCAAGTTCGGCACAAAGCGTCGCATACTGCGTTGCGGATTGACGATGAATTTGTCGCGCACGAATTGCGTCGTCGTCGCCGCCTTCCGTGAGCTTCTCATCGAGACACTTCAATTCGGCTTCAATTTCGCGTGCCGCTTTCAAAATCGGATGAGTTGTCGCCGAATCGCAATCGCGCTCCTGTCTCGACACCAATTGTCGATACGTCGACAGAATATCAAGCTGCTTCAGAAGAATTCGTCGTTTCGCTCGAATGAATTGAATTTGTTCCTCTTCAAAAATCACCGGATCGAGCGTGTTCGGTGGAGGCACCGCATTTCGCATCATCTCGACACCAACTTCGACACAATCCACATTTTCATTATCATCTCTCCATTCCTTGATTCCACAGCTAACTTGTTTGATATGTTCTCTTAAATTAAAATAGTATATAAATTTGGTCGCTCATTTCACAAAAGAATAACAACCATACCTGATTCTCGTTTTTAGTCGACCGCTATTCAACGCCAATCGCCACAATTTTCGAGAAATCTCGCGAATCGGAAACTTTTGCAAATGTGAAACGCTCAAATTTGATAGTGTCGGATTGTAAGCGATGGCCGAAAAGAACAAACGCGTCGCTAGACAATGTGCGCCGCCGCCAATCGAAGCCAAATCGCCAACACTGAACAATTATTCATTTTTTTGCTTTTGTTGAAAATCCCCAGGCTTGTCGTTCTGAAGCCGAGCCAAAGACGATTAAAAAAATTCAATAGAAAAAGAATTTTTTAACGAATGTTATTGAAGAGTTTGAATTTGGAAAGGTTTAAATATTTGATTAAATTTAGTAATTTCGGCTTACAAGGTCGAGTAAAAGAAAAAATTTCTTGGTCGAACAATATTTTGACTGTGACCAGCAACAAGCCTGAGAATAATTTGAACATTTTGAATTTCGCGGGAAAATCATGCCAATTAAAAGCTTTGAAACATTCAAAAATATTGTCAAGAACGGGCATTTTTTGCATTTCACAAACGCGTTCATAGTCCCCACCAATAATTAACAAGTGCTTACATAAAATCGGTTCCCTCTTCGGCTTGGCTCAACAATTTGGAATTGACAAGTGTCGCACATAACACCGCGATGGTTCGCATCATTCGAGACTTTTCAACACTCGTCCAATTTAAACCATTGAAAATGTTCGAGATGTTGAAAATCTTATTGCTCTCATCGGTGTCACCATTCGACAAAAAATCAAAAAGAGCATTGACGCTTTCGAGAACATTCGACGTGATTTCGACGGGCGATTCAACGATTTCCTTCTTTTCCTCCTCCTCATCATCATCTTTGTTCGCATCTTTCATTTCGACGTCCTCCGATTCCTCACTCGTCGACAACTCCATTCGTTGGACATAATTCACTGCGTCCGACTCATCCTCAAACGGCTTGACAATCGAACCGTTCCGCCACCTCCAAATATAAGCCTTCAAGAATTGCTCGAACGACTCCGATGTCCATCCTTCTTCGATTTTGGCAATTATCGAGATCACATCTTTTGGGCTATAAAAATACATAATCAAACCTTTCAGTTTTGTTTTTCAAAAAAATAATTCAAAGGACCACTCACAATGAAATATCACATCGTTTTCCGATTTCATTTCGCAAATCATTCCAAGAGAGATAAATGGCAGCACAACCAGTCCGATTCGAAAGTTTTCGACGAGAAGCGGCAATCAGCAGAAGCAACGACAAACAAATTGAAAATTGCTGAATCATTTAATACATTTTATATTATAAAACGAGCTAAAATACAAAACAATGTGTTCTAAATTATTTCAGATCCTCAGAAAATTCCAAAGTGTGCAAGTTACGCAAAAATTAAAAAAAAAGAACCAAAGTTTGCGGAAAAATACAGCAAAAATCTATTTTTTTCAAGTTTTTAAACGAATTCTGCCGTATCAAAACTTCATGATCAGCCAAATAACAATTATCAACGAAAACCCAAGAGTTCGTTTAATTGTGGAAGACACTCAACCTACCTTCGATTCATCATTCGAAATTGGTTCGTTTTGCTTCCAGAGCGATACAGTTGCTTTAATCAATGAATAAATGAACGGCAAATTGTTGAATGTCACATCGCATGTCGCAATTTCATCTAAAAATCAATTCAATACCACTGGATTATCTCAAAAACCCCTCCCCATACATTTGGTTTTCGTTTTGCTAATGTTCTCCGCTGAATTCTCATCAATAGGCATTTTCGATTGTAATTGCAGCATCCATTCGAACAAAACCATCGTGTTATATCTAAAAACACTATTTTGAGTGAAAAATTGGAAATTTTTCGATTTTTGCAACTTTTTAACGGCCATTTCATTTTTCAAAAAGCCGCCTGCAAATCTCGGATCAATCAAATGCCTTCCAGCGAGGTTGAGGTGTTTCAAACGATAAATGAACGGCTCTGAAAATTCAAACTTTCGAAAATTTCCCCCCCAATACCAATTTATACCAATTAATTTTCTTCCAAACGCGTCAATCAAATTGTTCGAATTCAAGATTTGCGGTGTCGCCGATGACAATACCATAAAGACGCCTTCAACCATCGATATTTTTCTTGTCTTTATGGCAACCTTCCAATTCTCAATCAGCCATTCCTCATAATTCCCATTCAAGTTTCTGAAGTCAAATAAAACGGGTCGACTTCGAGTAAAATTCGATTCGACTTACGCAACGCATTGAACATTCGGCGCAATCAGTCCCTCGATCGTTTCATTCCCATCATCAAAATTCTCAATTTCCGGCGCTCCAACGAGTTTCAATAGCGAAGGCAACGGCAATCGATTCTCATCGCTTAAAAGGATCGACAAGTGAAGCTGCTGTTCAGGACTCAAATTGCTCGCGATGTAGTCAGCCTGATGTTCATTCAAGCTTCTACAAATCACAGAGGACACATCACGAGTCGAAGTGTGCCATCTAAAACCATTCGCATGAAAAAAAAAATGAAAACAGAAGGAAAGAAAGAAGAAGAAGAAGCAACCTCGAGGTTTCGTCAACATAAATTTCGACACTTCGATTTCGCATCGCTCGCGAAATTTCACCAACTCGCGAGTCCATCGACAAAAACACCCGAAACTCCGGATGCGGCTCAAGTGGCTCATAGCTGTTCTGTCGTTCAGCGACCACCAGTTTTCCGCCGCTTTCGAGGCACGAATTCAAACGATCAAGAACTGCGGCGCTGAAAATCAAAGAAAACGATTTGAAGTTGGACTAGACGTCGATTGAAACCTGCACAGATTGACGTCTTCGACAAGAAGCCAATAGCCGTTTAGATAGGCATCGACAAACACAGAATCTCTCCATTCGAATCGCATCGACGCCTGATTGGCGATCTCGTTGATGTGACGAATTTTGGCTTTCACATCGTCATTCGAAATTTCAGATAGTATCAACTGCAAAATTTAATGTGCGTTTTCAGTTCGACTCAACAAATTTCGCCTACTTCGACCGATGATTCAAGTTGCGTCAAATCTTCGGCACCTCTCAATTTCTCGGCGTACATCGATCGCAATTCAGCATCGTGCAAAACTTTCAAAATCGCCTCTTTCGCGTCGGGCAAACAATTTTCGTCAACAATTTGCTCGTACGAGCCGATGAGCTCCTGAGCGTCGGTGTCGGCGTTCAGTGCAATCGTTCGAAGTGTTCGGCCGCTCAGCGTCGCCAAATTTTCAATCGCACTCCGCTTTCCGCAATTCCGCGGCCCAACGAGCAAAACCAGCCAATTCATTTCAACGCATGTGGCAAGATTGCTACAAACTTCCATTTGTGAAGGCAACAGGCGATTCTCATTCTGAGCCATTGTCGGCGACGAGCGCCGTGAAATTTTGCTCTAAATCGACTGAAATTACTAGAAATCACAATTTTCCACAATTACCTTCCCAATTCTAAGAACTCGCTCGTCAATAGTTAACTGAACAGCAGGATAAACGCTATAAGAGCCTGAGAATCCACGAAAAATTGTCCTCATCAATTCTCGATCTTCCGATGAACGCATTCGGCTGACGTAGACAACTTCATAAGCTTCTGACAAGCTTTTATACTAAACCCAACATTTAAAACGCATAAACTAGACAAAATTTCAACACCTTTGCCGCTAATTCATACCAACGAAGTAAGTCGCGAAGATTGAAAGAATGAGGACCACCGGCAAACTTTGCCGCCTCGGCTTCTTCGATACACCGCTGGTTAATCTTTAAAAAATAATTAGTAGCAATCAGAAAGTAAAAAAATTCAAAAAAAAAATTATATACCTCCACCATCATTGTCCGCACCTCTTTCGTAAGCAAATTCGACGAATCAACACCTTTGAGAACAATTTCAATATCATTTTTGGACAAATCATCAGTGTAAATCTTAAAAAATTTTTCGAATCAAAGATGATTAAAAAAAAAAACAGAAAACCAACATTCGTGAATCGGTTGACAAATGATTTCGGAAGAGCTCGCCGATTTCCGCCTTGAACACGCGGATTCTGGCAAGCGAAAAACCGGCAACTGGACGTCGTCGGAATCTCGAAAGATTTGTTCAACTCGGCGATATAGAGAATACGTCGATGATCGAAACACGCGTTGAGACCTTCCAGAACCGATTGACTCGCCAAGTTCATTTCATCGAGAAGCACCCACTCGCCGTTTTTGATTGCTTTCAGCACCGGCCCATCTTCCCAACGGAAGCTCATCGCTCCGTCCTCGGTTATCACCGGAACATCGCTACCGAACAAATCCGATAAGTCCGTCTGATCACTCAAGTTCAATCGTGTGATCGGATTTCCGGTGAGTTGCGCTAGTGCCATTACGGTCGATGATTTGCCGCAACCCGGCGCTCCTTCAAGCAAAATCGGCTTGTTGATGAGCAATCCTCTGAAATTCAAATATTCGTGTTTTGGCTACATATGAAACGTGCCTAGCAATACGGTAGAAGTTCTTTGCGCATGTCGGAGCCTTTAGCGAAAACGATTTAGGCAATTTTGGATCCAATGGACCGTAAGGAACCTAAAATTTCAAATTTTCATTCATGAATAATAAGAAATTAATGTTCAACCTTCAAATGCCCGATTGCCAATTGATTGGCCATCACATTGATCTCATTCATCGCGCGATTGGCATCATTGAGAAGTTCTAACATCTCCTTCATATCACCAAATTTCGTTTTCGCCAATTCATGAACCAACTGAAAGCGACGATATAATTGGTACTCAAATCACAAGGAATATTTCGAAGTGTTGGCGTGGACGAATTTGTAGTCAAAATGTTGTATCATTTGAATTGCCGCCTTGGGTCTCGTATGGAAAAGCCCCGCTTTTTTTTAATTGGAAAAAACTTGTATTTTTTTACGAGCGAGTTTTTTCCACCTCACAAAATTCAACAATTTCAAATTCGTTCACCAATACTTCAAATTCCAATTTTAAAAATAAAATGAGAAACCATTGAAAGCGCGTCATCGAACACTTCCGACGGATTGATTTGTAATCGTGTCGTCAAACCGGCAAGCGAGTCAAGAAACACGGCGCAAAGCGCGTCGCGAATCGCGACAATCGATTCGATGCCGGCGCGAATTGCAGCCGAATAGAGTTCGGCGCAAGCAACAATGTCACGAACCGACGGAGCGTGCCTTGAAAAAAAAACAAAATTCATCAAATATCTTATATACACAAATCGATCAAACCTGAACACGTGAGAGTATTTCGAAAAAAAGTCAATAATCCAAGCGACGACAGCTTTCGACGTTTTCGACGGAAAAATTAGCGCTTCATCAGCGGTCGCCTCGTTCCCCAATAATCTTTGATCGAATATTGCCATCAATTCTGAAGGCGTATAATCGCTCGACGTCCAAACTTCAGTAAATCGATTTCGAAGTGCTTTTGAGAGCTTCAAATTAGTGAGTTTTTTTTTGCAAAAAAATACAAAAAAAACGAGCAAACCTCCTTTTTTCCATAGTCACCTCCCGGATTCATCGTAGCAACAATTTGGAAGCCCGGCAACGCCGTAATCAATTCGGTTTCTGTTCCGGCGTCCGACAACAATAATGATCGATCCTCCTCGAACAGCGGATTCAATCGTTCAAGCACCGAATCTTCGGCGAGAGAGATTTCGTCGACAAGCAATGGAACACCGTCGCGCATCGCCGCGATCACAACACCATCGGACCATTCAAATCCGCCATTCTGTTTCGGTCGAAGTCTTCCGAGCAAATCGACGGTTTCGGTTCGCTCGTGACAATTGATGCTTCGCAATTTCCCTCGTCCCACCAATTCCGACAGCGTCGTCTTACCGCCACCGGTTTCTCCAACTAGAAGCACAGCTTCATTGCGAAGCCATGCCTGATGCGTAAGCACCAACATTCGACGCATTCCAAGTGTCAAAACGACATTGCCGGTGTTCACATCCGTCGGCATATAGGGCGATTCCATATCGAACAGCTTTTCAACATCAATATTCCGCTTAATGACCTTCTGGAGCGTCTCCACCACCGTTTCTTCATCCTTCTTATTGCGGCAACGTCCGGCGAGCAGGAAATAGCCGTGATTGACGAGAATCTGAAGCCAATCGTCGCATGTTTCATCGGTCGTCAAACGTTTCGCCCAGCGGAACACGTCGCGCAGCGTCATGAGACCATCGCGCGCCGAGAACAATCCTGATAGGGATCGTCGCGTTCGCAGCTCATTGAGCACTTCAATCATCTTATGGGCAGCCGACGGCGGTACGTCGCAACGTGTGCAAACCATTTCGGATAGCTCGTCCATCGGCAAATGATTGAAGCGCAACACGATGAATCTCGACATAAGCGCTCGCGATAATTTCTTTCGTCCAGCATACGTGCCCGCCGGATTCTGGGTGGCGAATAGCCGAAATCGTGGATGCGCTTTGATTGTCTCATTGATTTCCGGAACAAACAGCTCGCGATTGTCGTCGAGAAGCTAAATACTCACAATTCTCGTTTCAAGATTCAAAAAAAAATGCAATACTCTATTCAAGGCTTCAATAACATCGGTTGGTGCCAAATTGAGCTCGTCGAGAATAACCCACGAACCATTGCGGACCGCTTGCACGAGAGCACCTTCTCGAAAAACCAAACGACCGCCATTATCGGCCACATACGATCCCATATATCTGCAAACAAAAAAATTTACCGGATATTTTTTTTTTCGTGAGTCGTTTACTCTTGAACATCGGTGTGCTCGTGATTATTGATGCGAACAATCCGATTGCCAGTGATTTTTCCGAGATAGCACACAATCGACGTTTTTCCCGCCGACGTTTCGCCCTCGAGAAGTATTGGAAATCGTCCGCTGCAGACGATCCTCGAAATTTCGGCCAAATTCGCTTTCACCGTCTTCGTGATCACGTATTTCGCGTCGTCGGCCGGATGCACGTCGCCTTTCTCGATCAAATAGCCGCCGATTTTGACGAAATTCTCGACATTTTTCGGCGACGGCATCGCCGCGTGTGAGCATTTGAACATCGTCTGGATTTTTGAGCGCATCACATTTTTCTCATCGTCTTCCAAATTCGTCAGATACGCCATCGATACCTGAAGTACATTTGAGAGAAAAATCAATTAATTAATCAATCAATCAATTTCATACCGCTTCATAGATTGATTGCTCCACACTTCCAAACATGTTATCGGTGACGAATAAGAGCGCACGACAAAATGTTCGAAGGCTGTACGTCGATGGATACATTTGTTTCGCTTGTAGGTAGAACTTCACGAGATTGTCGACATGATTCTGCTGAATGGTTGGCAGATAGGCCGACACGATGAGCGCCAATTGGTGTGGGTCGTGCGTTTCGGAGACGAAGAACTCCGTGAATTTCGTGCGCACACTCGGCGGCAGTCGTCGTTTTCCGGAATCCGTCGCCGGATTCATGCAAGCGAATAGACGGAAATTCGGATGAGTGCTCGCAGCCGAGAGGGCGTGAATGATAGCATCGAGGCATTCCGGCGGCGCCAAATTGATTTCATCGACAAGAAGCCAATGCCCGTTATCGGCCGCTTCAAGCACAGCGCCCTTCTGAAGCGCGAACGGCGCCGCGCCTTTTTCCAATCCAACTCTGATTTGTTTTGCTCGCACGAGAATCTCAGCCCATCGCTCGTCAATTTGTCCATTCTTCTTCTTTTCGAACGCCTTTATCGCAGTTGCTTCGACAATATTGAGATAGTCGCGGAATCGTCCAGACGACAGGCATTTCTATGAAAAAAATACATAGATATTTGACATTTCGTAAAAAAAGTTTGATTAAAAAAACAGTACCTCAAGATTATCGAAAAACTTCCGGTTTTTCGAGACATCGAAATTCGCCGAGAAGACGTCGACGTAGAATTTGGTGAACGGTTCAATCAGTTGGCCAATCGTTGTTGGCTTGTACCTAAAAAATGGAATTCGCAAACTATTTCCAAAAACATCAATCGAATAAAAACCCTTGAATTAGCTCATCCGAATCCGACGTTGGGCTGACGTTGACAACATTCAAAGTCGTTCCGATTAGATCCGCGACAGCCTGGACGACAGACGTTTTGCCAACTCCCGTTTCGCCGACCAACAGCAGCGGTTCGTTGTTCGACACACAAACCGCAATTCTTTCCATCAGCTGGACGACGTCACTGAAAACAAAAAAGACAAATGCATTATGCGAAACATGAATATAACCGAGTATGTCCTAATCGATGTCTAGCTGATTTGATCATCGATTGTTCTCTAGGAAGAATCGCTCTTCCGATGGACACCACTTTATCATCGTAGTTCACATCAGGCTGTCGAACCGACATATGAGTGTGAACTCTGTCGGGATGAACGTTCAACATTGCTGCCACCTAAATAGATATAAGTTTGTTATAAAATTCGCTATATGAGAAAACCTTGTTGCACATTTCCATGGATCGATCCTTCGTATCAGCTAAACACCAAACATCAATCAATTCAGCGAATGCTTCAACATTTGCGCTAACATCGGCAAGTTTCGAAAGACGAGAACATCCACGAAGAAAGTCTCTGAAATAATTATAAATCGATTTTCACAGTAAAATTTGCAAAACGAAAATAGTACGCTGATGTTAGTTGTCGTGAATTCCCATTGCCTGGAATGGCCTCCATGGTTCGGAATATTGAAATAAGTGTTCTAGATAAATGTGAAATTCTTGGAAATGCCTGGAAAAGAAATGATGATTAATTGAAACTGAGGTAAATTCAACTTTTGAAGCTAGACGTTTCAATTCTTCATCGCTAAGCGGCCCAACTTTTATTCGAATCGGCACACCGTCCAAAACCGCGTTTCTCTTGCCTTTTCCCCTTGAATTTGTTTTTGTCATACACATTTCCGAATAGTATTTTTCATTCTCTTACGACATTGTTGCCAATATTCGAACGCTCTCGTGAAACACGCAATTCTTCTCCTCATCTGATGCGTCTGTTTTACGAGACGACGCAATTTCAATAATCTTCGTGATAACATCCGCATTCGCTGCATCGATGTCTTCGAGTAGAATCACGCAAGGAGTGCGAAGCCACTATAATTTTGTGTTTTTTTTTTTTTGAAGAAACGCACAAAAACGGACCTTGGAAAATGTTGATTCATTCCAATGGAATTGTCCGGCGACTTCAGTACAGTAATAGGAGCCAAATAAAGTTTTCGAATCAATCTGGTCGCCCATCTGCATCACATTCAACGGCAAGTTTAATGAATTGGCAGCGTAGGAGGCAAGAAATGTTTTACCACATCCGAGGGGTCCCTGAAGTTAACTAATTTAGAGAATTAAAGTTACGATTATACCTCTATTATAGCGAATTTCTTATTTCTAACAGCTGTAACAACTTGTTGACCTAATATTTCTCTAGTTGGAAGAATTGTGCATGACTCGTCTGCAATCATGGGAGGTAACTAAATTAAACAATTAGAAACAGACCGTTCATTATTATTTCTTTTTGGGGTTCATCTTCGAGAAGGCGTTTTTTCTGAAGAGATACTTCAATGACTTCCAAATCTTCGTTGGTCTTCGAATTGGATAACAGGCGTTTACGAGCCTTACGCCGTTCCTTGCTTTTGTTAACCATTTTACCCTGCAAAAAATGACAAAATTTGTTCGAGGAATCATTAAAAGCAAACCGAAATACAAATTATTTTACGATTCATAATAAATCCAAATTAGATAAACAGTAATCAATGAAAAATTACGGTAAAATGTGTTTTTGGCGATTCAGAACCGCGCAAAAAAAAAGATTAATAAGAAAATAAATTTTCATTTAGGCATTGTTAATAATATCTTAATCTTTTGCGATTCCCCATCTTTAAAATTACTCAAACTTTTATATGTTCATTATGTGTGCCACAAACCTATAGATACAAATTTCTTAATGAGAAAAAATCTTTTTAAAATTTCAACTATGTTTTGAAACATATGAAAAACCTAATTGCATAAAAATTAAAAAATTAGGAATTAAAAAACTTTCAAAAAAATTCAGCGATAAATAAAAAATTGCAAACACCTCACGCAAAGTTACACCAAATGCACCGCATCTGTCGATCATGACTATTTTTCAATTTTTAAATGTCTCTCGCTCATATTAAAAATTAATTTACTTTTAAAATTTTAGTTTATAATAATTTATTAATTAAAATTAACAAATCCTCCGAGTTTTCCAAGATCTTCACATTCTATTCGGTGTGTTCTAAAAATAATTTTAAAATTTTTTTCCGCAGAATAATTAAAAACTTACAGATATCGATGTAGACAGTGTGTTTCTAAAAGCTGTTTTACAATTCGAATCTTCTTCGTCTATTGTTGTCATCATATGTACTGGTTTCGATTTCGACGCAGTTCTTCGCGATTCTAAGCTCTGACAAATTTTTGTATTATTTTAAAATTTTGAATAGAATTAACCAGTTGAACATCCGGTGGAAGATCTCGGTTTGAAGACGAATAAATTGCTATAAATATTTTATAACACAAAATTCAAAATTATATTTACCATTAATGATTTTCAATTGTTTTTCCTCCTTTGAAGATCGTTCCTGAAAAAAGTTAATTAAAGCTGGTGGTTTTTTTCGAGATTTCCCAACCTGCGTCGATTCCGTCATTTTCGTTCGAGTATCCTGCGCAGCTTCGCATTTTGGATTCTAAATTCTTATTTTAATATATATAATTATCTGATAATCGATTCGCACCGCCGAATCATCGTCAGATATCGATGCCTGTTTCGCCGGACGAAATTCTTTTTTCACCGGCTTCGCATAATTCAATTGAGCGTTCGCATCTATATTTCAAGTTTTAAATTATTTCTGCCTCCTATTTTAGCAATAATTAAACCAATGCTATTATTCCAATGTTTTATATCAATATAGCAAGCGATTGAAAGACAAACCGCTAAAACAATCGTGATTCCACAAATAATTCCAAAAACCAAATTGGAACTATTAAAATAGTAAAAACGTTTTTTGAAAAATTGTTCGAGATGCAAACCAACCCGAAATATTCTCCAATCAATTCACCACAGATTACATCAGCTTTTATTAATAATATAAAAATGATGCTCACAATTCGAGACATAACTAGAAATAACTAAATAAACAAAAACTATTCACGCGAATTTTATTGATTACGATAATGGCTTCGCTTTTTGGAATCGAATCGGTACTCCACGCTGTTTGATTCGATGACGCAGTGGTTCTGGCAATTCTCCAAGTCCCTTCTTCTCCTATAAAACGATTATTCTAATTAAATTTTAAAAAAACGGGAATCGCCTTACATTTTGGTAGGTTTCGAGCAGAGCTATCAACGCTCTCGTGGAAGCAAGGGCAGTCCCGTTACAAGTGTGCGCAAACTTTTCCTCTCCATCCACCGTTTTATATTTGACACCTTCAAATTTCACAAATATCCAAAAAAAATCTTGAAAAATTTGATAATACCTAATCGTCTCGTCTGAAAATCGGTGCAATTACTAGCCGATGAGACTTCGCCATAAAGTTTTCGGCCCGGCATCCACGCTTCAATATCGTACTTTTTTGCTGCCGACGCTCCGAGCTCTTCAGAGGGCATTTCCAATTGACGGCAATGAATTCCGAGCGCCTCGAATGTGCCGCGTTGGACTTGAACAATGAATTCAAGTTCGGCGTCGCTCTGTTCCGGTGTGCACACGGAGAACATTTCAACCTTCAACAAGAAAAAATAATTATAATTAAATAACGTCTCGAGAATTCAATTCGGACCTTTGAGAATTCGTGAACCCTGTAGAGTTTCGCTTCAATTGCCGATTTGCTGATCTCGGTGCGAAAGCATCGACTCATCGACACAAGTCTGATCGGAAGTTGACTCTCCTCAAAAGTTCGTCCCCGCAAAAACGCCGCAATTCCCATTTCAGCGGTTCCCGACAGCATCGTGTTCGCCTCGCCGTCCAACGAATACTGTATGGGATTGTCGCTGCGTTGAAAAACACCGCATGCTTGAGTGACGTCGCCGGAGACGAGATCCGGAACGACAATCGGACGGAATCCAAGAGCACAAACGCGCTCATAGGCGTATTCCAACAATGCCTTAATTATGGCAAAAACGTGAGGAGCCTAATTTAGAGAGAAAAAAAAAACAATGGGCTTGAATGGTCCGTTTTTCGGTACACTTATTGCTCGCAGAGCTGCACGGAATTCAGTTTTCAGAAAATTCAAAATCCGCGCATTTCTGATTGCAATCGTTAAATTCATTAATTGAATTATCGCAAAAAATTGACAATTTTACAATTCTATTAAAGTTTAAGCGATCACAAATCTAAAATCAAAACCAACATTTTCGAGAGACGTCAACGGACCCAGAAACACATAGCTTCGTTGTCCGCAAGCCTCATTCGGATGAAGAAGCGATCTCCAGGATTGAACGAGTTTCTCGGCACTCAGACAATTATCCTCGCGTTTCGTTCCCCATTCAGCGACAAGCTTAAATTGGCACAATTAATTGTGAAAAAAACAAACGATTCGGATGTGTTCAACCCGCGCTTCTTCCATTCCGCCTCTCGGCACACCATCAGCCGTCATATTCGGAATCAGCATCGCCTCATCGTAGAGCTCATTCCATATTTGCGCATACTTCTCTTCGGTGAGATCGTCCGGCTTTTTTCCCGATCGCATCATCGCCTGAATCAGCGCCCACTTCGCGCGAACACTATCAATATCGCCAACACCTTTTCGAGTGCTGCAAAAAATCCTCAATGAAATTTCGATGATCACCAACACCCCCCTACACAATATTCTCTTTGATCAACTCCAAATTTTTATCATCAAGAAGAAATTCAAAATTCAAATCGGGCCTCAAAACCGGCGCGATATTGCCGCCAGCTGACGTTGACGCTTCCGTCGAATACGGTAATCGAAACAGTGCCAGCCGATTGCGAAGGATTTGGCCAGCGCGACGCATTCTAAGCAATTCATTAAATTGCTTAAAATCTTCATAGTATAAATAAAGTATAAATGGATAGAACCATGAAGAAATATATGAAAAAATATATAAAATTTCAAACAATTTATTCACAATGCCTTCATTTTTTCCTTCTCGCTGCAAAAACTTTATACTTCTCATGACATCGCCGAATCATTTCTTGAAGATGCTCAATCTAAAAAAAATCGAATTTTTCAAATTTCAAATGCAAGCCCTTACGTGTATTATTCCAAACTTCCTCTCGGCCTCACGCAAATACTGATTCTCATATTTCGTCAGTGTCGCTTCCATTCTATCAAGCTTCTCTTCAGCTTCAGGTGTCGTCGGCGGAAAACATCCCCAAAAATGTCGACACAATTCGTTGACCGCGTTGTTGACATCCCGAAGCTCGTTGATTTCCGCTGCCGTCAATCCCCATCGCTCAGGCGACACCGATGTCATCGAATCGCTTCCATTTGATTGTTGGCCAACGCTCACATCAATATCCTCAATATCATCAACACCACAAATGATATCCTTGAAATTCGCCGCATTTTGATTGAATCAATCTCAATTTCAAACCTCGTCTCGATTTGAATCGAAAAAACTTAAAACCGCACTTTTGTAGCTCGCAGCCAGCTCAGGCGAATAGGATTTCGAAAAAAATTTTAAAATTAGCATTTTTTAGCCGAAACTAGGAGAATACCACTTCAACTCCAACAAAATCGGGAATTTTTATGACTTGCACTTCATCATTCGTTGATTCTTCAGCCAAATCCTCAGATTCAATGCGTTTTTCGCACTCTTCAACGACACGCTTAAAACATTCAAAATAATTAAACATTGGTTTTTTAAAAGTCAATTTTATGTACATCCAAAACCGCAAATCCTTTTTTCTTTTCCAAATTTTCCGATGTGCTCGGTTCGACCTCTTTCCACGATGTCGCCAAAATTTTCTCCGATAAATAATTGCATCGTTTTATTAACGTCGTCTTCGCCGATTTTGGAGCACCTTCATTTTTCTGCAAGAAAAAAAAACACGAAATCCTCAAATTGATAATGCGATAAACATGAAAAAATTCGCGGAATGTGTAGTCATCCAAGTGATTGAGATCGAATCGCCGCCTTTGAATCCCGTCGCTCGCGATTTTTCCCATCTCCTCGTCATCAATTTTCACACAATCGGCAAAAATGTCTTTCGGATTCGGGAGAACTTCTCTTTAAAAAAAAATTGAAATTAATCGTTTTTAAATTATATGTATATTCAGCAGATTTTAGGGGAAACCCCCCATATTCTGAAACAAATTTCAACCAATTTTGGATTTTTTTTCCAAAATTTATTGCCGGCGTTCGGCAGCTACTGTCCGCGGGTATATTTACGTGCATGCGCCTTCGCTATGGTCTCGTAACGACGAACTGGTTATTTTGAATTTTTTAGAGGTCATTCCATTTATTTTTAATTTTCGTGATATTAATTATTTAAGAAATTGAAAAACTCATCAAGAAAAATTGAACATTTCACGTGAGAATTTCAAAATAAGCTTTCACGCGTTGCGAGACCTTTTCAAGGCGCATTCGCGTAAATCTACTCCGCGTACAGCAGTCCGACTGCACATTCTAAAACAAAAAGAACAAAACCTCTCTCGATGAAAATAATGCGATTTGAAGAATTTCGTCCAAAATTCGGACTCGGTCATTTCATGTGGCACCATTTCCAAATGCTTCTTCTCCACTAAACCATTTTCAGGTAAACAATTGAAAAACGAAAAAAAACATGAAACCAACCGGCAGGATAAGTTGTAAAAATCGCCTGAATTATATCGGCATTCAAGTTCAGCTTAATCCCATTGGTGCCTTCTTGTTGCGCAATATTCGCCAAAAATGCGCCATTTATACCCATTTTCTCTTCAGAAATTCCCTCCTACAAAAATTTAAAATTCGAATAAAAAGAATTTTTTTAAGCTTGGTTCTTTCCAACCCCCCCCTCTCCTCCAACAATAAAAAAACAACCAATCACCTTTCTGTAATAATCCTCCCAAAATTCTTGCGGTGGAATGAGTTGCGTCGCGACGAGATGCTTATAGAGTTGCTCCAAATTCTTGTTCTCGCGCAAAATCTTCTGCTTCTCATCGAGCTCGGCGGTCTTCGAGCGCTTCTCCACCGACGCCGCCAATTGATTGACGTGAGCGCGATGCGCGATCAACGCCTGCTGTAGCGTTTCTTTGACAGTGTCGCGCTCTTTCGTCAATCCGTCTTTGTCGAGCGCCGGATTCAGAAACACAAACGTCGCCTGCTCTTCGTTCTGTAGAACAAGTTGCAGTTGGACTTTCGATTTGTGCGGTGGCGAGACGCGTTGTCCTATCATTCATATTTCAATTTCAAGCAAAAAAAGTCATTTTCACCTTTAATATGAATAAATTTTACGGTTAGAACCTCAGGACTCGCATTATCCCTCCATTCAACATACTCCCTAAATAATCCATAATTTCAAAGGCAAAAAAAAGAAGCTTCTAGATTCGCTACTTATAAATTGAAAGACGTCCGATGGGCGATTTGCCGTCGCCGGCTTTTCGATATTTAATATGATCTGCGCGAAACAATAAATTCACATCATTCTCCTCCAACATTCTAAAAGTTTAATTTTCAAAATGCATATGTACGTGCAGAAAATTGGCTGAATCAGAAAAAAAAGATAATGACAAAGGTCTTGGCGTCAAAAAGATGTAGATTTACGGGCTTATGGCGCACATTTTGCCAATTTTCCAAATTCTCCAATAGTTAAATAAAATTCAAATATATATCAAAGGTAAAATCACCTTTTAAAAATGGAATAATATTGATGAAGAATTTTTTTTATTTTTCCATATTACGCAAAACGTTCAATAAATGTACAAAACCAGCGAGATTCAAAAATTCAATATCGATTATTTGTTGCCGTTCTCGGCGGCGTTCCACTACCACCGCGCTCATGTTTCGCTCTCTCATCGGCCATCGCCGCTTCCGGTTGTGACGCGTTGAGGTTCGGATACAATACCACATCGTCCCCAAAATTCTCTCTCGCCGCAAAATCACGTCTCGTCTTTTTGACGTGCTCTTCAACATTGTTGCATATCAATTCCATTACGTCGATCTCGATCGCTGCAAAAAAAAAACCCTCGGCTCTCACAAAAAATTTCTAATTTCTTACGTATCCATTCTCTCGGCTCCTGGCTCTTGTTCAACGCGAACAGCTTGACCCGTTTCGGCGAAACGACTTCGCCATCTTCCAAGTTCTCATCGGACAACATTCGTCGCAGTGTGGTCGAATCGGTTTTCAGGAATAAACACGGAAATGTTTCGATATTCCTGAAAACAATTGATTTTCTTGGCAATATCAATTAATCGAATTTACGTGTCGTTTGGAATAATGTCTTCGACATCCAAATTGAGCATTTTCGACACACCCAAAGCTTCATCATAATCTCGGTAAATCTAGAAAGAGCTCAAACTCTCGAAGCTTCACAATTATTCTACAACTACCTTTTCATGTTTTTCGGAATTTTTTCGATACAACGACAGAAGTCTCGCAAACTCGACAATCGCAATTCTCGCCTGCTCGGATCTGAAATAAAAAAAATATGCTTATAAAAACGGAATTGATTAGAATACTGACGCATCCGACATATTTTTGACCAACGTCGTCTCAATATCGGCTTTTGGCGAGCAAAACGGCACCATTTGGTCTCTCTTCTGTCGAACTTTCATAATTGTCTACAAAAAAATTTCAGCCGTTCACAATTCATTCATAGCAAGCAACAAAAAAAAACCAACCGCTGCACAATTCTCAACATCCGCATCGTCAAGCGTCTTCTTGGTGATCAATGTCGCCAGCGGCTCAAAATTCTTCATCACCTGCGGATGAAACACAAACGTGTCTTTCGCATAGAGCGGAATGTGTCTCATCAAGCGAAGCATCTTCTCGCGAGCTTCACCCATTCGAAGCTTTCGGAATGCTTTGAAATTCTCCTCATTGAAATTTTTGCCTTTGATCATATCGATTTCGGGTTTTTTCAACTTCAACTGCTCCATGACGTGCTTGAATTGTGCCGTATTTGGCTTGATGGCCGGCGGTCTGATTGGCGTCATTTTAGACAAATGCAACGCGAGATTTTTGTTAACACCTGAAAATATGGATGATGATGCTCAATTAATTATTAATCGTTTTTTTCCCACGTCTCGGCGCAATGTCAACCGTATGCAGATAAATCCGTCCATGTTTGGCGATCAGCAAATGCGACACCAAGTATTTTCCGCCAACGTTTGTGCGCAATTTCGAAGCGGCACCTTTTCTCTAAATTTCGTTCATAAAAAAACCCATTCTGGTCAAATTTTCTCAAATTGGACCTGCCAAACTAGGAGGACCATTACCCTCAACGCTCCTTTGGAAAAATTGGACCATATTGCAGGTATCGTTCAGAATCAAAATTGAGGAGCCCACAAGACCGAAATATTCAGAATTACTACATATTCGATTTCAAATTTCTGAATAAAGTGCGTCATTTTCAAAAGTTCTCGTTGAAGAGCAAAATTCGTTTGCGGGGACCCACTTGGAAAAAGTGGACCATCAATTTTTTAGGGGCTTATTGTTGGCATCGCGGCTAAATGATTTTGGTTAATGCCAAAAAAAAAACAATGGCAGTGGTCTTAGCGCAAAAATGAAAATGTAGATATACGAACCAATGTATAAAGATAGGTTAAAGGCGCACACGGAGAAATATTTTTAAAATTGTTTTGGCATTTAGCCAATTTTCGCGCGACGCCGACAACAAGTCTAACCTCCAAGTCGAGAAGCACACATCGTCCATCCATTACAAATTGCGTCAAACACGTCGCTGGCCGACTACTCGATTCCGAAGGTGTGCACGGAAATGCGGCTCGTTGATAGGGAAACTTCAAATTGACGACAATCATTGAGAAACCGATTACTCAATTATCTTACCAACGACCATTTACTCTTCGGCGCTGTCGCCCATGCTAAACGATTCGTCTCATACGTGACACCCTCATCAGAAGTTGCTCGTGAATTCACAAGCTGAAAATGAAAATTTTCAAATTCTATACAAAAAATGAAATTAATTACTCCGCAAATTTTCAGACGTTTCAGAATATTGAGAGCAGCTCTCGGATGGAACAGCTCAACATCATAGTTCGAAGATGTCGAGGTCCTTAAAAAACATTATTGACTCAAAAGGGTCCACAATTGCCATCAATTTCCAAATAGAATACCCTTTGATCTCCTCCTTCATCGGAATTTTCGATACTGTCGTTGAGGCGAGATGAAATGCGTGAAGTGTGATCGATCGAAACACTTGCAAATACTGCGACGCATTTCGCGAAATCACCCACGTTCTCATTTGTGGATATGGCGGATACTATAAATTATTATATAAATTCATATAATTACATAATTGGGTGCGATTACAATCACTAATGGCGATGTGGACACATTGCAAGAATTTCCAGTGTACAAATTAACGATGAAAAGTCGAAGGTCGGTGATGGGCAAAAGTCTAAAAATATTCAAAATCAATTTTATGGTCTTACAGCGGGTTTCACATTCATAAGGTCACTTCTTATACAGTCAAAATTCCGATTTCAAAATTGGTTTACCAATTTTACAGATAGCAATGTAACACAAGTCATATATGGAATTTTAAGCGCCGAATTCAATTTTGAAGTTTTGACTGTGGAAAAAGTAACGGCCATTTATGGCATTAAAAATGTGAAACCCACTGTTTTCATATTTTGAAAGAAAAAACTGGCTAAACAGATTTTCAGTGGGTGTTTCCCAAAATCTGCACAATTCCATAAAAACACATTACGTTTGAGACGTCGCCGCCGTTGTCATTTCATTATGCATTCGTAGCAAATTGGCCACTTCATTTTTGAGTTTCGTAATATCGCCATCGCTAAAAAAAATGGGAAAATTGATCACTTCGGTTTCTAGTCAAAAAATGAAACTTTTCAAATCTTGTGAACATGATAATATTTCCGACGGTGTCAATTTTATTCGGCTTCTCCACACGTTTAATCTCGTCGATGAAACGATCAATTTCCGACGATTCAACATCGCACGTGGCTTCCTCATTTTCCTGCGGCGCCGCCTTCACTTTCGGATCCGCCAACGCGTTGATCGCCATTGTCAAACCGCCCAATTGGTTTATCTCAGTGTTCGTCTCCACCGGCGGCTCAACGTTGCCAAGAACTTTCAACATCTTAATTGGCGGCTTATTTGCAAATCTCGTGTCTCCAATCAATACCTCATGTCTGTCGTAGCCTCTTTCCGGCCAAGCCGAATCAAGCATTCTCGAGACATAATCGGAGACGGCGAAACGAATGAGAGGGTCCCCTGGAAAATGGCATTGCGCAACAAGTTTTTTGGATATAATCGAACCATTTGGATATACATCTCTTAGAATTCTGTGCATTTCGAAAAGACCTTCCATTATCCACGACCATACTGGTTTGTCGCATTGGTCAACCTAAAAAAAATGGTGGGAATAAAAAAAATACAATTTTGATTCGAAAATAACAAACCAGTCGATTAGTTGCTCCTTCTTTTATAAAAAATTCGTATTTCTAAAAAAATCGTCAATGGAAAACATTTTAAAATGCAGTTTTTTCTACCTCATCCGTACAATCCGCGAATTGCGCGCTTCGATCCAACACCACAACCGTTTTTCGGACCACCATATTTACTAAATTCGCATTCCTATTCGACATTTTTAAATTATTCGGTATTTGAAAAGAAAACCAACTTTTTCAACATTTTTAATGATGTGCAATTATGAATAATATTTACAAAAATCGAGCAAATTTAAGTTAAATAATAAAATGTTGAGTTGGAAGCCATAAATTATACACGAACAATTCAAATTGGATGGTTTAATTCGCGGGAACATTGAGAGTATTTTTCGCTACAAGAAAATCAACAATATGAATTTGGTGTTTCCAATAATTCACTCGAACCGGATCCAACTCGATGAGCTCATTGTAGAGCTGCAAAATAAAATGATCAAATACAATTCAAATTTTTTTTTTCGCAAACCTTCTTAGCGCGTTCCGCAGATTGTTCACAATTCACCCGTTTCTCAATATTCTCCAACATAATATCAGCGATAAACGAAACCATCATCGGCGATCTTTCTTGCCCTTCGGTTCTTTCGTACAAATCCTCAACAAAGTTGACTATATTTTGGTTCGACGAGATTCCATTTTCGAGCAAAAGGCCAGCTAGATAATTCCAGACACTTTCATTATTTGGCATTCCTTCGATAAATTTTTTCGCAAGACTAAAATCATATTATTGGCGGTTCTTTTTCTCTTTAATTATAATTGTTACCTGATTTCTGAATCAATCGTTTCCCTATCCTCGGTTTTCTTGTAGAGCGTCAATAGAAAATAGCGATAATTGTAGGCTGAATTATTTCGTGGGTCTTCGAGAAGAAGTCGAAGTGCAAATGATAGCTCACGATCCAATGGTGATTTAAACGTGCGCACAACCCATTGCCTTAAATTCGAGCAATTCATTTGATAATTGAAATTAGATTTACCGATGTTGCCACGCATGATAATTTTTGTTTTCGTCATTCAAAATATCTCCAGTGAAATCGAGTTCATAATCAAGCATACTGGCACCAATCTGCTCAACAATGAGCCGACGGTGATGCCAAACTTGATAATTTTTTGGAGTTTCTTCGATTATCGTATCCAAATACTTGATTTCCTTCTTCAAATCGGAATTGAGTGCTTTCAATGTTTCGCGACGATACTGCCTGCATTTCTCATTTACCAATCGAACATATGAATATTAAAATACCAAACAGTATAATTAGCCGGATTGAGGCGAATGCAATCTTCAAGCAAAATCAGCACACGATTAGAGAATTCTTTTTTCTTGAGGATGGCGCGAAAATAGGCAAACGCGTCGATGACTTAAATTTAAATAATTTCTAAATTTTTCAGCGAAGCTTACAATCTTCCGTAACTGCAATTTTCACTGCACGATCTTCATCTTCTGATGGATATATTGGCACAATATCGGACCAATCTTTATTGTCTTTATAGAGAGTTGAAGTACAAAGCTCCTGTTCGTCAGACATTCTGAAAATCATAATTTGAAGAATGTTTTATCGTTAAGGAAAAGCTCGATCCACATGTCGGGAAACTATGGATATTGCACTATTTGAACTTTGAAACAGTTTTTATTTGAAATAATTAAATATTTAAAAAGAAACTAATCATTTTCGAATCGGTCATCAAAATTTTTAAAATAATTGCGATGGTTCGTTGTTTTCGGTGCAAAGGACGCAAACACCGCTGCATACCGTACCACGAATACAATTCCAACACGATTAATTTTCTCATTCTTATTTTATTTTGTTCAATCGAAAATTCATAATTTCCTGGATTGATTTAATTTTTAACTGATAGAGAATGGAAAATGACATACAATTGCCAATTGAAAATGACATTCGCACAATTGGATTGGAGCAAATGCGTGAGCTTTTTTTTAACCCTAGAGTTTCCAAGTTAAAATTTTGTTCAGGAAGAGAAAGGGTACTTCTAGCCAGCGAATTAAAATCAATCGAATCACAAATAAGTGATCTGGCGTTTAAAAACTATGGAACTTACGCGGATGCTGGAAGAGCAACGCACGATTGCTCAAAAACCGTACAAAGCTTGAATTTTGAAATAGTTGAATACATTTCAAGTTTATAGTTCGGCGGAATGCGCGAAGGCACCGAAGATCTATCAGCTAGATCGGAAGAGCTTACAAATGCATTTCAAGATTTCCGAAAGAAAGCGAAACTTCTAGCCGCCGAACAAGAATTAATTCAAAAAGCTCTTGACAAATCAAATCCATTGTGGGAACTTTTATCGCTTCCATCGGTATAAACTAGGCATTCGTATAAATGAATAGTTATAACAAATACATTTTAAGAAAATGGATGTCTGCATTCGCGCGGGTTACTATGACTTGGCGTATTCCCTAACAAATTATGGAATGCAGCTTCACCAACAATCACAATTAATCAAGAATCCCCTAATAAAGGTATCCAACGCCAATAAAAATATATTCGAAATTTTTCAGAAAGTCTCTGACCGTTTGGTTGAAGCGCGCTCTTATTTACTCGAAATGCTTTTCAACAAGTTCTCCGGCCCATTGGATCTAGCCGAGTCGATCAAAGTAATATTATCTCAAACGATAAAAAATATAGAAACCTTTCAATATTTTAGGTAGTGAATAATGTGCGAAAAATGCCCTACTTAACTGCAAACCAGTTAAGAATTGCCGTCCTTCAACATCGCGACATCTATCTAGACAAACAAATTTTGGATATTTCGGTAACAACAAGCATTTTATTAATCAACTGGATTTGGCGTCTTATTTCTTAAATTTCTCGCTATGAATGATACGGAGATATTCTTTTCCGCTCGGCAGTGCAACGGTCTCGCAAAGAGAAGCGTCGCCGTCGCAAAGTTGGTGAACCTCAATATTGATATCGTTTGATGAAAAAAAAAATTCGAATTTACCACTTGATCCATCTTCAACGATGGTTGCGCAATCACCGCGTCTCCCTTTCGCCAATTGACTGGCGTTGCAATCGCTGCCGAGGCTCCCAATTGAACACCATCAACCATTCGAAGAATTTCACTTTAAAAAAATAATATTCTTTCACTACTAAATGAGCGTATTTAAAAATCTTACTCAAAATTTCTTCCAAACGTCGCTGGGTACAAAATCTGCGACTTCAATTTTCGGTCAGGTCCGAAAAGCAAAACTGCGCGAGCCGATAATGCAATTCCCTAGGTGTCTTTTTATACATATAGCTTATATTTAAAACAATCTACTTTGGAATTAATCTCGTCGGGATCAATCATTCCAAGGCTTGTGCAAATTGATCGATCCTCATCGGCAATAATTTCATATGGAAGATCTAAACAAACGTTAGCAATTCTTTTTCTTTTTCAATTAATCAAACTTGATGATGGGGCATCTCCAGATCCTTTTTGGGAATATCCAAGAATATCTTTGGCCCATTGACGATGGGTTTCAGCCGAATCAATGCTGACAGCGAGAATTTTCACATTTCTTTTGGCAAACTAGAAAAAAATATATATATAGGAATCTCAACAATATCAAAAGCAAACCTCCGGCGCGAGTTCGGCAAGTTTTGCGAGCTCCGTCGTGCAAACCGGCGTGAAATCGGCGGGATGCGAGCAAATCATCAACCAACTGATGAGAATTTCTAGTCATTTATCATCCAACACAAAAAATACCTGTCGTTTCCAATCCATTCGTACAATCTATCGATTTTTCCTCGATCGGTGCTCAATGAAAAGTTGGGAAGAGTGTCGCCGAGCTTCATATCTGCAATGAATGATTGAATCATTGAATGTTTTTTTTTTCAGGCCAACGGCGATATGGTCTCGCAGGCGATTGAAATCTATCGCACGTGTATGTATGATACGCTCGTTCTGTTTCTCGCCGTATTTCCCGAAAATGAAGTGATTCGCAAAGATGTTAGTGGATGATGACAAAATTTGCCATCTCTTCTACTTCGTCTTTGATTTTTCAGCCATCGTTTGACCCTCGCTGGGAGTCGACCCCAATTCTTCCACCATCGTCGATACTTTCACAATGGACCCTTTCAAACGTGAAGCGGCTTCTCGATTTGATCGAAAACGCCGACATGAAGTAAAACGTGATTTGCGGCACGATTTCTCAATTCATTTTCAGATCGCCTTTGGATCTCTCAACCGTCTGGTCGAAATTGATGACGATGGCCTCATCATTTGGAAGGATGGGCATCGATTTTCGGCCATTAATTATCTCGCGTCTCACGCAATTAATCGAGAACAAATTCAAGCGGAATGTTCAAAATGCAACACTACAGTATGACAAAAAAAATAAAACACCAAATAAGCTTGTCGACATTGAATTTAGATTAACCGGCTCGTCGCGCGAAATTGTCATGATCGGAATTGATCCCGCCTCGTTGCCGCAATTCGAGAGCTCGCCCGACTCGCCGCCGGTGCCCGCCGCCGAATTGAGCCTTTGGGACGATCTCACAGTCTACGCGAATCACATCGTTGATTATTTGAACTCGCTTCGCTTCATTCTCAATCCGATTCTGGTAGGAATCGATGATGAGCAGCACGACGACTCATCGAGCGCACAAATTTCAGCTCTCCACAGTCGTCACCTCATTGCGCGACTCGATTCGATCGATACTGTCATGGTTGGCCACTTGTCATTCGGCTTCGCCAAATTTCACGCGAGCGATTCGCATCGTGTGCACGTGTTTGGCGCCGTTCTTCGAGAAGTGCGTCGTGTTCTTTTTTCCGCCGTCGACGATCACTCAAATTTTCGGCTCGTCTGTGAGCAAGCAGCAATACGTAAGAGCCCGATAAATTCGATCTAGCCAAAGATTCGATTTTCAGCTTCAATTCATCGAATTCGATATGCGCCAATTGGCGGCATCGTGTGACGGCGCTGATAAAATTGAGGTCCGTTTATTTTAGCGATGGGAACAATTGACAAAAAAAAAATTGTTTTTCGGCTTTCAGGAATACGTGATAACACTTCTACAAAAGAAAACATTGGCCGAAATTGATTTGGAAAATGTTTTGAACGTTGACAAAACGAAATTCTTTTTGGAAGACGTGCCCGAGGAGAATTCCGAGCAAAAATTGAGCACGAAAGAACCAACGATGAGCAGCGCTCTAGAAGAAGAGCCGAGAGAATCAGAAGACGTTGTCAAACCAGCAGAGGTCCAATTGGAGCCTTTTACGGCTCCAACGGTCGCAGAGGAACCAGTTGTCCCGCAGAAAATTGAAGCAGAAAAACCTAATGCGGAGACAGCTGACGAGATTCGAATCGATGGGGTTCCATCGGAAGATCCTCAGCAAGCTATAGTTGAATCGCAAACGCCTGAGATAAGCGAGACGAACCATGAATCTCAAGCAACTCAAAATAGTGAAGCTGAAACTGAAGAAGAATGGGGATGGGATGGTAATGAGGAAATCAACGTTGATGGAATCGCTGAGGAAGCGAAAGTCATCGCTCCGCCGGAAATCAAAAAAGGAAAAAACGATTAAGTGAAGTGATTAACGAACATTGTGATAAAATATGGATACAAGATATTAACACCTTTGTTGATCAGTGGTGACACAATTTAACAAATGATTAGTAAATTATTCAAGTTTGAAATGTTTTATTCTTATTGTTATTTTATTATTATAATTAATTATGACTGGACTGACAAATACAAGCTTCAATAATCGATTAGGAGGTGCCGAATTGGAAGACCAGAAAAGGGCATATAAAAAAACGTTGGTTGATAGCACAACCATAGCTATAAGAATGCAATAGAATGTAATGTACAAATTGAGATCTTATAAAAAAATTAAAAAAAAAAGAAAAAGAGAACAATTTTATAAATCATCTCCCTATATGCCTCCGATTTCCTCACGCTCATCATCAGCGTCAATGCCCGGTCGAATCGTTGGAACGTTTTCCGAGTCCGACAATGTCGCCTCGGGAGCATGTGCGCCGTTTCCGTTTTGTTGAAGGAGCTCCTAAAACACAATAACATAGCCGTCATCATCGATAGTCAATAAATGGGCGTGGCGCGGATTTTATTTAAAACGGAAATGCCGAAAAAAAAACAAAAATTATTATTACATTGCCCCCCTTTAAGGGGGTCCGAAAAATAATTGTCTTCGCGCAAAGACCCGACACACAAATTCAGGATATGCGTCCATACAAGGGATTTTTCGTAAAATTTGCTCATACCTTTTTTCTCTTCTTGATTTCTAGAAGTCAAAAAAATTTTGCTAGATCCTTTTTTGGAATCACGCTTTCTAGTATCCGGACGAGACCCGATTTTCTTCATACTACTCTTACACACCAAAAAAACTTCCGGATCAACTTAAGATGCGTATATATACAAAATTACCATACGCATACATTAAATGAGCCTCAAAATTTTGCATACACGTCAATTTGTGCGTCGGGTCTTGCCGCGAACAACATCAAAATTCTCTGCGGTCGATTTAATTCTTTGTTTTTTTTTTTTTGGCAAAGTTGATATGCAAAATTAAGAAAAAAAAAACGGGCTAAAACTAGTTTTTTTTTTCGTAATTTCCATAAATTTTTACTTTTTTCTAAATTGCTTTCCAAATGTTCATAAAACCATAAAAAATGCGGTAAATTGCATCTCGAAAAATTTCATTTTCAAATTCCGCATTCATTTCATGTCGAATTGGTAGTGTAAAGCGAAAGCGTTAGTACCAATACATTTTTCAAGAAACAAACTAACAATACTCACGGTCTCTTCAGGCGTCTCTTTTTTCGGTTTTTTGCCGCCCCACCTCTGGGCGATCCCACGAATCACACTTCCCGGCAATCGTTGATGCTCTTTGATGAGATAGCGAATCTCGCGTTTGATCGTTTTTCGCACCTATTCTCAACAATTCTTGTCAATCCAGAGTGTTTCAAATTTCGAACAAAACCTCTTCGGGTGTTACCGTGTCGAAATCGAAATAAATCGGTTTTCCCAAATGGGTGATCATTTTCACCGGAAATCCGCCGTAGATCGGGCACAACGGCATTTTCGTTTTTTCGTAGATCCACCGAAAGAAGCTGCGACCCCATTCGGGCGTTCGGAACGATTCGCGGCAATTTTCGGTGAACATCGGAATTACTGGCTTTAAAAAATATTAATATTATTTTCTTTCCTCAATTAAAACAAAATTGATACCGTTTTACTGCCGATGATGACCTTGGCAAATCCCAAACGTTTACCCCACAAAATATCATAGACGTTCGGATCGGAGAACAACGCTTCTCGAACACCACCGGGTGCAATGCACAACAAATTGCCGTCTTTCAGCTGTTGTGTGCATTCTTCAACAGTTCCAGCCGTGATTGAGAACATCTTGCAGAGCGGTCGCCAGCCTGCAAAAAAAGAAACTGCGTGCGCCTTTAATTTCTTTATCCAAAAATTGTTTTAATTAAAAAAAAACAATCTTTGATTTTATTTTTCAATTTTCTTTAACTCAATGAAATTTTTTAAAAATTGCAAAAATCAAGGAATAATTGATTAAAGACGCATAAGGCGAAAAATGAGTTGGGTCTTGCTCAACATATTAAAAAAAAAAAACAAGCGTGAACAATAATTGTTACCCGGAATTTTGAAGATGAACTTGTCGCCAACGCAATGAAGTGACCGGTTTTTGTGGATAACTAATTTCGAAATCAGATAATAGACATCCAATGGAAGGCATCCGTGATAATAGATGAATAGCGCCGGTCCCTCGTCCGGCACGTTCTCAATTCCATCAAGTTCGTAGCCTGAAACAAAAAAAAGCCATAGATTCGATTGAATCGATTCAATTTTTGTATTCGTTATTCATCAACAACGCTCAAATTTGTAGTATTCGTAATGTTTACCGTGCCAAACACTTCCGACGCCATCCCAAAACGACGCAATCGCCACTCGAGCTCCATCCCAATAGCTCGTGTGATATGCCTCGCGAATTTGATGGCGATGCCCATAAATGTGCACGAATATCACGCAACCATAGATGAAGAGCGCCAAAAATATTGGGAACACGAATAATATGAAGAATGGAAGCAGTAGCCAGAGAAGATACTGAAACATTTATGGTTTTTATTCAATGTCTGCTGACGTCACTATTTTTTCTTAAACTCTTTGAAATAATGTTAATCACCAAAATCCAATTTATTTAATGCATCGGTGAATTGCGTACTTTTTGGCCCTACAGTAACCCCAACAATTTTCGAGCATTTCGACAAACCTCCGGAAAAATCTCATCGACGATTTGAGCCACCGCGATCGCCGCGTTCTCAGCCCATTTGAGCATTTAGCCATCCGATAGCAACACTCAACTGTTTCACTGATCAGAATCGGTCAACCAAGAGAAAACGCACGAAACAGATTTGAAAAAAATTAACAAAACAAAGGAAACGGCGAAACGCGTGCGAAATAACCGCAACGAAAAAAAAATTGCTATGCATGGCATAATCAAACTAGGAGGAACACTGGCGAAGACGAAAAGACGCAGGACTCGCGAGGAATGCGTATAGAGCGCAAAAAACGAGAGGGCGGTGTGCTCGCGGTTTCGACCGGCTCATAACTAGGACACTGTATTCGTCCATATATTGATCGATTCGCTTCAGTGACGATAATCAGATTGAACGCAGAGCAGGTCGTTTAAACGCGAGAATAATTGATTTCAAAGAGAATTGACATCCAATTGATTCTATTCGGTGGAATGTCAGCAAAAAAAGGAAGCTTAATTTCCTGTTCATCGCTCTCAGCCGAGAATTTTCTCTGTGATGCTTCAGTGAATGAGAAAATATTGGATGAATATGCGTTTAATGAATGTGAATCTATTGTAAAGTGCATTTGAGAAATGATGATGACAATCATTGGTTTCTCGAAAATTGCAAGTTGAAATTCTGGCGGGAAATTGACTAAATACAATATTTTGAGGTTACTTGAATATTATATTAAAGTTTGCTTTTTCAAATCATTAGAAAAATAATTTGTAGATGAGTTTAAAATGGTTTTTTAAATTTAATTCTTGTGAGAATTTAAAAGGCACAAGCACATATTTTAGAGTTTTTTTTGAGTCCTAATAAGATTTATTGAATATCAACAGATTTCACTATTGTTGATCATATTTTAGAATTTAACATTAATTTTTTGTAGATCTCCTGTGCGCCTTTAACCTATTCCGTTCCCCGTAAATCTACTCGTTGCAATTTTATAAAATGGGCCAAACCTCGAAATAATCAATATCGATGTAATCGACAGCCCACGTGATCCATAAAAGCAAAACTTCAGCGTGAGGCTGAAGAAAATGCGGCCACTCGTAGTCTACAAATAAAATTGTTTAAAACTGATATTTTTTGAGATTGATTTTTCTAACCTTGTAGGGTCTGTATTAGTTCTGAAATCGCCATAATTGGGCCTATGGCGTGACCCGTATCGTTCTAAAAAAAAATCGATATAAAATACACTGAGGCAAATAAGCAAATATTCAACAGTGCTAAAATGCAAACACTTGGCGAAGACATTTACAAAACTAGTTGTTAAAATTTTTTATAGTTTTCAAAAAAAAAAGAAAATAAATAAACAAAAAAAAACCAACAAAAAATGCGCTAAATGATCGATCTAACCTATTTCTTTTAAAAATCTATTTATTCATCATCGGCACCATTGTCCTCCCATTTTCCCGTATCATAAATTGTGAAAACGCCTCCATTCAATGATAATCTGAATTGAAGCAATTATTACAAAATAGTCCGATGAGAAAGCAAATATCAGAATCGGGCCGCTACAAGACCCATCTCACTTTTTCGCGTTCTGAGCCTTTAATCGATTATCTAAATTTTTTTTGAAAATTCATAATTTCAGTGATTTTTTTAATTGGAAATTGGCTGCTAATCTTAGATGGTTTCAAGGCAATTTTTGAATTTTCACAATTTTTGGTTTCGAAAATTAGAAGTGCACATTTGCTGGCCGCGTTCCTTTCAAAAACAGATTGTAAAATAATTGTTATTCTCTAAAACTGCTCACCGAACTTTGGCGGTTTGAAATTCGTCATTTTCAGCATCTCTAACCGCCAAGACATCCATGTGACCACAATCAACAACACCTGTTATCGGAATTCTCAGCTGAAATTCGCCAAACAGCTGATTTATGTTGAAAAGCTGAAATAAGAAAAAAAAGAAGGCAAAACCAAACCTGACTCCTCGTTTTATCAACATAATTATGACGCCTATCGGCCAATTCAACAGTGCCAATTTGAATCGGCGCACCGATCGCTTCAATCGCTTTCGGATGCTCGTAGACGATTTTCAGACTTTCGCTATAGTGCGGCAACTTTCGCACTTTCCATTGCACCGATTTTTGCGCGAGATAAAGACCCGTTGAGCCAGCGACAAATACACCAGCTGCCAGCTTCACTAGTGTTGCAGATTGTACCTGAATTACAACAAATTCAAACAAATTTGACGAAATGAAAGACATACCATAATTTTACTCAATATTCCCTGATGACATTTGTCGTAAATGAAGAAAAGAAAAAAATTTACTGAAGATTTATTAAATGAAATGAAAAAAAATTTTGAGCAAATATACAGATCAAATTGGAACCACCAAAATTCTCTATTCTTTATGCAATGTCCACGCGCAAGTTTGCCCGATTCCCGCCATTCCGACGACACGCCAACCTTCACGTTCGAGTGTGTTCAACACTTTTCTCGGCGACCATTTTGTTATATACTCCTATGAGATACTGATGTGTGTGTAATAAGACAATCGGAACAAGGAAGTCACTAATGGCCTTGATTCTTTTGATAATAAAAACAATAAAATAGCGTCGAAAAAGGGGAGCTAATTTTTATTGAATTAAAAAAGTTACGATTTTCGTCAATTATTACTAATTTCTTCGACAAAAATTTAGAATATTCGATTTTCAATAGTTTTTTTTTTAATTTTCCTGCTCGGGTGAATCAAATAAAACAAATTTTGGTTCTTTGAGAAACTAATGTGTCTCTATAATATTTCTCAATTTTTTTTTTAAAGGTTTTTTTAAATTCATCGAGTCTCAATAAGTTTTTGGAAGTATCAATAAACGTTAGAATTTCTCATAATATTATAGAGTTTATTATTGATTGAATATTTGATTTTCCTGTGGGGTAATTAATTAATTAATTCTAAAATCTTTGGTGAATAAAAGAAATACCTATGAATACCGTGAAAATAAGTGATTTTAAATTAGAATTAAAACCGAACAATTTAATGCGGAAAATTCCGTTTGACCAAAAATTTGGCAAAATCAATGTTGTTGTTTTTGAGAACGAAAATACCTGAAACTCATTGCCCAACTGTTTCATCAGGTTCGCCTCGAGCAACGCCATCAATTGCGGATCGCTATCACCATCGCCGACCATCGTCGGACCGCATTCCATTCGAATTTGTGTGGAAATGAGCAAATAGGGCATTCGAATTATTGAAACAAGACAAGAATGCAACAAAAGACAACAACAAAATCAAGGACGGCGGCGACGGGAAACAGGTTAACACATCGATTGATACCAAAAATAAGCGACATGACAGATAAAGAATAGAGAATTTTTCCAATCATTTTCTTTTTTTGTTCAATTAATTAATTAAGAAAGCCATGCTGGATTTCGAGAAACCAAAATAAAACAAGAATAATGAGATAAACGAAGAGAACAATATTTATTCACAATGAACTTCTGGTAAACAAAACACCCGGAAAATTTGAAAATGTTCAATTCATCATCAAGCTTCAAGTTGATGCATACTGAGTCCCTCGTCGTCGTTCAGCGCCGATTTTGCGGATTTTGAAAAAGGTGGGGTTGAGAGCACGCGAAGCTTCTCTTGAAGTAACTGATTGATCCAGTCCAATCTAAAAAAAATTAAACATTTACTCAAGAAGTCTTCAGAAAATAAATATAGCCGCTACCAATATGGATCGAGACTGCGGGTTTTTTTTACATATAAAAAAATTAGACAAATTTCTTAAACTCGTCCTTTTCGTGTCCAATTTTCAATCTATTTAACTTTTTTCGCTATATGCAATATCAATCACGCGAATTACAAATTACTGGAAAAAATAATTTTCAAGGGCTCCGTAAATGAGTAGGGTCTTGCGACGACTGTTTCCGGTAGAAATAAACACACATTTTTTTGAATTTAATAATTTTTCAAAGCAACTTTAATTTTTTTTAAATCTCACTTTTGAGTCACGTTGGCAACTTGTTCGGCGGTGACCTCCGGCACATTTTCCGACCAAATCACAAATGATTTCGTCGCGTCAAATCTAACAGTAATTCGATTCTCATTGACAAGACTCTGAAACATTTTCCATATTATTTGATTCATATTTATAGCCAAATGTTTTTAAAAAAAAATGCTAATATAAAAAATGAGCATAAAAATTTAATTTTTTTTGCTTCTTTTTCAATTTTCCAATTTTCCAAACCTCAATAATTTCTAATGTCTCCTCGTCACTCACAAATCCGGCAAGACGTTTAATATCAAACACTTTGATCGACGAATAGAGCTAAATATGTTAAATTAGAAAAAAAAAACCATTATTGAATGGAATAAAACCTTGCAAACTGCGAGCACCGCCTTCTTTTTCATTTCGAGTTCGACCAACTCCAACAACGCCAAATTATCATCCTAAATTTTCAATTGCCAACATTTTTTTTTTTCGAAATAATTGCCTTACAGCCTCAAATCTTTTCTGATAGGTCGAAACGCGATCCTGAATTTGACCATGAGTGTTGTCGCCTCGCTTAAATCGAATTTCCGTCAGGCAACGATAATCGCCGAGTCGACTTTTAATGATCCGATTCACTGCGATCGAGCGATCCGAAATCTCCAACACTTTCCCCTCGACAAGAAGCGAAACAAGAATGAATCTGAACATTGTTAAAACCATATTTTCAACAACTCATTTTCAAAATTACTTCTTGTAGGCTTCCAATTGCAAATCACTGGCCTGAACAGCGGGAAGCGAAACGCAAGCCTCCAATAAAATCATAGCACGTTTGTATTGCTTCTGGAAATAAAAACAGATTAAAATAGTTATAAGAATCTACAAACCAGTTCGATAAGAATCAGAGCGCCATAATACAAATATTGTAGAATGTAATTTGGATTTATGTGTGGATATCCGGAAACCACCGGCGTGTTTACTGACGAGCATCCCGCTGTCATTTTTGACTGAAATTCGAGACACTCAATAATTTCTGCGTGTCGCAATGCAGACCTTTACCGATTTCCAACCATTTCCCGCGTCTTTGTCAAAAGATTTCGCCGGTTTCGATGACGAAGCTTCCGATGGCTTCACCGCTTCATCTTGGGCATCATCAACAGGAACCTTGAAATTCAATTTGCGACAATTGCAGAAAAATAAATTGTGAATTGGAACCTCATTGAAAATCCCCTCGACAAATTCGACAATGAACGGCTCGACTTTTTTGAAATTTCGCGTTCGCAATGCGCACGCAAATAACGCGCAATGGCACGATGTGATGAAATTCTTGGTGTTTGGATCATCAAATAGCAATTGTTCCAGTGCCGAAATGATGATTGATTCGCCAATTTCGGGCTGAAACAAAAATTTTTTTCTCATTTTCTAACAATTCTATTCAATATACCTCATTCTTTTTCTCAAGGCAATAAAATCCGACACATCGAATTAAAGGGAACACTGGAAAAACAATTGCAAAAAAAAATTAAATAAAAATTCCCCACCAATGTCGGGAACAATTTTGAGATGTGCTGAAACCAATTTGCCCTCATCCAAATAATGCTTGAGAAGCTCGACGGCTCGATCGGTTCCATGCTCGTAGTTTTTTGCAAACGACGTGTCAAACATGGCTTTAATTGCAGCAATCATTGCCGCCTTAAAAATTGCCAATTTGGTGTTTGAAAAAGAAAAATCTAATCTAACCGATCCAACATTCGGGCTGCAGTTCAGCAAAAACGCCTCAATATCGACCGTCTTCTTCTCGAATATCTCTTTGCTCTTTCTAGTGAGCTCGGCAACTTTTGGCCCAACAGAATCTACAATTTCCAGCGGTGTTCAACTCTCGCCAAATAATATTACCAGTTGATTCTGTCGACAAATCGTTGATGATTTTGCAAAGCGTCTCCATACACGTCACATCCGATTGCGCGCTGCTTGATGATCCCGGCAGAAGTTTGGCCAGCAATGATGACATGACGGTTCAATCGCTCAATTTCTCTGCAAATATGGTGAGTATAATTTATGTCAATAATATCACAATGTCAAGCAATATATACAACGAGACGGGTGAGAAATTATGTCAAAATGATAAAAAATCATCGTCGAGCGCCGAAACGCTCGACTTCTTCTGTCCGGCGTCGTAGAACGGAACAGTGTCGAGAACGGCGTGCATATTTGTCATTTTCGCGTTCATCTGCTCGAATAATCGATCAATTTCCGCCTCCTCTTCAGAGTCCGACTGAAATCGATGATTCTCTATGTGAATAGCATATGTCACAAAATTACAGAGAAGTCGTCGCGGCCTTTTTGTCGTTTTCGCCGTTCCAAATCAATTTCGTAGACACGCAAATGCGTGTTTGTCACGTCTTCATGAGCTTCTTTCACCGAGCACATTGCCGCGATTTGCGGCTCATCGAGCCACCTCATTTCCCCATTTCGAAATTGTTCCAATAATTTCAACATTCCCTTCTCCTAAATTCATACAATCGATATTAAAGTTTAAAGAGAAGAAAAAAGCGAACCTCGAAAATGATGGCCTGATCCGAATCGGTCGGATGCGCAACAATGGATTCTCCAAGCGTATTCGGGTCCCATTCATACAAATCCACTTCGGAATCAGCCGGTGGCAATTCGCCGGTTTGCGATCCAATTTCGAACCACTTCTCGCCAGACTCAGGGCTCGCTAATTTATCCGGCCTATTCACTTCTTCCTCTTCTTCGTCCTCCTCAATGATTTTCTTATCTTCTTTATCCGATTTCGTGAATCTGAATTTCACAATTTCAAGTTAAGTTATAACAATCGCAAATAACACGAGTGAGTTTGCTTCGTAGGTTAAGAAAACCGTAGTACGGTACCCCCCAATTCGCACTGTTTCAATTCTAATTTTAATTTTCACCTCAACAAATTTCAATGGTCCACAATTGTTCAATTTTTTTCTAATGGTGTTTTACCTGTGAAAAAAATTCGATATCGATGTCGCTGTGTCTTTCCGCTTCTTAATACCATCATCATTGATTTTTAATTTGGATTTTTTGCGTTCCTACAACTAAATGCGCTATTTCTTGATTTTTTGTATTATTTAACTTTAGTGGGGAATGTCAAATCATCTGTGGATTCGTCCAATTCTTCAGGTGCAACGAACGAAGTGGATAAGGTGGCCGAGAATGAGAGCGGGTTGTCGACTTTCTGAAAACTGAGCTCATTGTAATGCAAATTTGTAAAAATTGATTTTTAAATATTTTTCCAAAATCTTTATTGAATCATAAATTTTCAACTAAAAAATTTTATTTTTTCATTTTTTTGAAGCGCTTCTCAGAATTTGCCTCGCTACCTGTGTCTCATTTACAACATCCACCACGATCGGCGGTTCATCGACAGGCGCGAATCGAAATTCGGCAGAAGACGGCGATAAGCTGCCTTCTCTCGACATGTTCTAAAAGAATCACATTGAGAAGCTAACAGGAATTACATTTAAAAATATATCAAAAGCAAAATACCTAAACGAACCAAAAAAAACATTTTTATGGGTCTATCTTTATTCTTTTTTTTTATCATTGGGATTTTGTAAAAAAAAACAGATTATTCAACAATCAAAGAGAATCGAAAACAAAAAGGAGAAAAGAAAGTATCTCTGAGCAATAGTGGCAAGTGAAGAACCGTAGAAGAAAATTAGAGATGAAAATGGGAAGCACTACGAGGATGGACGAACAATTATTCTCGGCCAGCCAACATGTCTCAGCCACGGTCCTCATCAAGCAATTAAATAATATACATGATACTCCATAGAAGTAATAAATAAAAGGATTTCAACATAATTTGTTTTTTCTTTCTAAATCTACCCAAATACACGATAACCGGCAGATTAAGTGTAATCGATATTCAACATATGGCAAAATCGAATGACGTCAGAGCTTCTTTTTTTACTATCTACATGCTGATCAGTGTTTGATCATAAACTTCCACAAATCACCGGCATGATTCGCAAATGCTGTTGAGAATCCGATGGCGACCAGTGTCGGAAGCACCATTCCTGGAGTCGTTTTCGATCTAAACTTTCATTTATTTTTATAAAACTCATTTATAATTGAGCGATTCCAATGCGAAAAGAAATTTTATTGTCGAAGTCACAAAATTGCGGAAACAGGGTTAAAAGCCAAAAAAAATTCAAAGAGTGTGTCACAGCGTGCGCCTTTAACCTATCATTATACATCGACCCGTAAATCTAAATTTTTATTTTTGCGCCAAGACTGCTACAATTTATTTTTGGGCATTTGGCCAGGCAATATATGTATTATTTTCTTTTCGAGAGCGGAATTGACCTTTTTTGGGAATCGGATTAGTTTTGGTGTTTCTCTTAAATTAAGAGGTTCATAAATGACATTTTTAAAATGAAAAATTCAATCTAGTACCAGAATTTCATTTTTTTTTAATTAACATAATTATTTTCAAAATTTTCTGTTATTTTAATTTTTCCACGGAGAAACAAAATTTGGAAACTGTCGGCGTAGGGTCTCGCAAGGAAATATTTTAAGAACAAGGTTTTCTTAATCGAATGCGTAGATTACACGGGTGGAATTTAAAAAGCGAGCAAAGACACACAATTAACTAATTGCGCCAAGACCTCTCGACAAATTTTGCGCATTTTAACAAAAAAATTGTCATCTGGCAAGAAACGAAACAGTTTTAATCTGCTGGGAGACTAAAATTTAAAAGGAATTCAAAAGAAATCAATTCAAAAAAAATTGCTCACCTCCAAACCGTATAGAGCATCTCAATCACCAGCGCGCAGAAGACCGCAGTGAATGTGATATAGAACAATTGGGTGTCGAACATTGAACTATATTTCAAGACGACGTTCAAAAAAATGCCTGAAAATAATTGATGATTCTAGACAGCGATCGCGAGATCAATTCAAAATCACCTGGAATCATGATATCCAATGTCGCCACACTTTGCTTATTTCCATTGCCATCTCTCGGCACCAAAATGCGCAAAGGCGCCGTGTTTTCATTCGTCACACATTCTGAAAGAAATTAAATCAATCAAAAAAATGTTTTTTTTTGGAAAATAATTTCTTACTCAGCATATCAATGACGTAGAAGAAGAACAAATCGAAAATTGACATTCCGATGACAAATATAACAGCAGTTTGATAGCTAACAGCCTAGAAATTTCAATTTTTTTCAACATTACCTTCACCTTTCAGAATACCTGAACTCTCGAGCACACGACATAAATCGATGAGAACGCCAAAATATCGTTCGTGATCCAATTTCCGCAAACCTCGTGGTATATTCCGAACAATATCGAAATCACCATGGCGGCGTACATCATCGTTTCTTCATGATAGTAAAAATAGAACGCTGAAAATGTCAAAAGTCATTTAACAAAGACACATCGATTCAGAATTTCATACAAAGATATTGGCTGAACAATTCCAAAACCCAAATGTAGATACAAGAAACGCACGCCCAAGTTGGCACATGAATCGCAATCAATTCGGCGAGAATATCAATCAATCTGAACACATTTTTCCATATTTTTCGATATATCGAAACACCTACCCCAGCTGTACATAAACACGAGGTCCGTCAGGAGAAGCTGGAACGAGACTCAAAATGCTCAAAGAATAGGAAAACAAATCAATCTGCAAATCATCTCGATCAAGAGAACCATTCAAAATACCTTACATCTCCAAGTCTTGAGTAAATATCGCATTTATCATCGGGTTCATCTGAGCAAGACCAGACCACCTAGAGAAAAAAACATCAAAAATTCATTTCCGATCATAGTGGATAAGAAAAAACCTTGTTATTTTTGTCAGCCGGCGTTCCACAATACGACGATTTTCGGCTTGAACGCTGACTTGCCGAAAGCCAATTGCTTGATGACAATTTCCTTCCAGCGCATAAAAGATCATTTCTCACTCGCGAATCCGTTCGAGATCGTTCCAAAGGGGTTGAGCTCATGCTTGAGTCTTCAATAAATAATAATAAAACAAGAATTGTATCATGGATTTTTTCTATTTGAAGATGAAGCGAAAAAAAACCTGGCGGTGCAATTATCTTCCGATCGTCGTCAACACTTTCCACGCAAAATCTCGAGCGCTGCTTTGGTTGTGGCGAATCCTGTAAATCAGAAATAACAAGTTATGGAATGTTTCAAAAAAAAATCAGCAACTGTAATTACTCAATGACTTCAAACGCGTTGCGCTTCGCGTGCGGCCCGTTAAATTTTTTTCTAAATTTTTACATAAACGCGAACCGCTACGACAATGTCCTACAGCGAAAAACTCAGATAGCCGCGATTTTTGAAAAATGCTCCAAATTTAACACTTACTTCATCAGACTTCTCCGAAGATTTGTCCTCAGTCGATTCTGCAATTTCAGATTCCGATTCCAAACGTTTGCGTACACTTCGAATTGTCGACTCAATGTCTTGTTCTTCAATATCCGACAATAATCCTATAATCAATTATTTTCATTTTTTCTTTTTTTCCGGAAATTTCAAATTTCCTCAAACATTGCCAATGTGTATAATATGATTTCCGAAGGAATCCGATTAATAATCGAAACGGAACTAGAAAAGCAAAAGATCAATGAGAAACGAGGGAAAACATGTTACAACGCTTCCGGAAATAATTGTTAAGAGGCGAGATTTTTCGGTCAGCGTTTAAATTCAAATTGCGTCATGAAAAATCTTAAGACAATTAAATAATTATCTCGTAATTATTTTACGCTATTTCAATATAAAATCTCATTTAAAAAATAAATAAGCATATGTCAATTTTAGAAAAAAAAATCTTGAAAAATTGATTAAATTCTTCTTAAACAATTGATTAAATCTAGTTTTTTTTCTAAAAATTCGAGTAATACCGTAAACTGCAAAAATGCTTACGTCGAATTCGTTGCTGTTGCTCGCTATTATCGTCCAACGAAATCGATGGCCGCCTGCTTGTTTCCCTCGAAACTTTTCTCGAATTAAACGACGAAGACGCTTGAATTGCCTACAATCATAAAATGCACATTAATTAGGGAGCCTCCCCCCCCCCCAGCTCTTCTCAATTTACCCTCAATTCTTTCTCGGCTTGCTGCGCGGCTTCTCGCTCGCGTCGAATATCGCCGCTTCGTTTCGTCGCGTGATACACCAAATACAAAACGAGAGACAACGCGATTGGGAATATGAATGCAAATGTTTTGCTCATAAATATGACAGAAGTCGTGTCCAGCTGGAAAAAAAAAGAAAGAAAGATTGCAAAATCAATTTTTCAAACATTACCTCGAAAAAATAGATTGTTGACGATCTTCGACAAGCCTGATACAAAACGAACCACGAAACTATCAAAATCGACGTCGACGCCGCAATCTTCGGAAGCCCATCGCGCATTTTGACGAATTTCTGCCAATTAGGTAGTATTCGAAACGCATCGTAATATTCGTGATTAATTTTTCTTGATGGCATCGTTTGATGACGGGGAGGGCAGGGCGACAACTCGATCACCGCCCGAACATACAAAGGTCAGTCGCGTGGTTTATACGGAAGGGGAGGCGAAAATAAAAACAACTTCTCTCATTCACTGGAGACGAAAAGATCGAAACAATTTGACGATGTCTAATTTTCGTTCGCTTAATTGATTAATCAATTTCATTATTTTGATTTGGTTTCTTCTCGCAAAAATTTGATTGCTTCGAAAAATGATTGCTCTCAAAAGCACGAGGACAACGTGCAGAAGTAAACTCGAATGAATGTAAATAACGTTCAAAAACCGGCGATCTACGACACGTGTTGCCTGCGTCTCTTGTTTATCCAATAATATTCGACAACGCGACTGCACAAGGACGAACAAAAGATGATAGCGACTTTTGAAAGTTGCGGGGACCGATCTTTACCTTTTCAAATAAATCTGAAGATTCATTGGAATTCATTAAATTTTTTTCGTAACAAGTAGTTTCTTTGGATAAACCTTCATTTCTTTTTATTATGAAAAGAAAAACATCAAAAGTTTTGCAACGATTATTATATAGCAACTTGAATTAATGAATAAACAGCACAAGATATAAATTACTCAATTGATTGGTGTAAGGTAACAACATAAATTTTTCAGATAAAAATAAAAAAGTCGATATTGAGTTGAAGAGATACATTGGAAAATGTTTAATAATTACTGTTTGAATTGATTCCTTTAATCACGCGGTGATGCTGAACGGCTGCGCGAGCGAGAACGGCTTCGGCTTTTTGATGCCGAACGATCACGTGGTGGTGGTGAGCGAGACCTGAAAAATTAGTATAAATTTGAATATTTGAATAAATTGTTTTACCTTGTACGAGAACGGCTACGCTCACGTTCACGATCGCGACCACGAGAACGAGAACGACTTCTAGATCTTCCTCGATATGGTGATCTAAAATAGAGGAATTAACGCTTGGTTTCAATATACTTCGCAGTTTCTGGAACGGATGATAGTGAAGAAGAAAATTTCCCTCAACCTCTTCTTCAAAACTGGCGACGAAGGTCACATCTTTTCCAAGAGCCGATGTAGGGGATCAGATTTTTGAATCCGTTAAATTTCAAGTGGTATCGATTCAAATGAGACATTGCATGAATGAACTGTTGTTTGTAAAAGATGAAAGAAGCGCTTTGCTGGAGCGTAGAAGAGAGGTGCGGCGTTTTGAGAAGAGAGTTGGTGAAGAGAAGTGGAAGAGGGTGGTGTTTTTGTTGGCACTTGGAAGCGCGGACGAGCGGAGTCCGCTAAAATTAAAAAAAATCATTTCCCATATAATTTTAGTAGCGTTTCTCATATTAAATATTAAATTAATTTACATAATCCCCAGTTGATAATAACTTAATCCAGACGATCAAACTAACCGGTCTCTTCCGCGATCGCCACGATAACCACGATCTCCTCTGTCTCCGCCGCCCCGTCTGCGACCATGAGAAAGTTCGACTCTAGCTCGGTTTCCACAAATTCTTCTGAAAAAAAATTATGCATTATTGCCAAAAAACAGTTACTTACGATCCGTCAAGAGCCTTAACCGCATCTTCGGCATCACGAACATCTTCGAATTCCACAAATGCAAATCCTGGAGGACGACGAGCTACCCAAACTTTACGAATTCTTCCGAAACGATAAAAAACATCTTCAATTTCTTGAGAGGTAGCGTCGTTTGGAAGACCGCCGACATAAACTTTAGCGTCCATACTGCAATATTAAGATTTGCAAACACATTTGACCGGAAATGGCAGCATAAAGACACATTAAAACTTTTAAGCACAATAAAAATGTCGGAGAAAACGGGAAAACGCGAACATCGCGTCCCGTATTCAAAAAAATCGACGAAGCGGGGAACGCGTTGCAGCGTCGTGCGCGTCGCGGTCAGACACATATTATGGTAACACTCGTTCAGCTGTGCGATTTTCGAGGGAATTCAAACAATTTCGCAATAGAATAACGGCGAGTCACCACAATCACAAATAAAAAAGTTACCCGTTAATAATCTTTATGTATAAAACGAATTAAAAAAAAAAAAACAATTCAAATCATTTAGAAAGACAAAGTGCACATAAGCAAGCACAAAGGGCCGCCAAGCAGCAAGCTTCTCCAGCACCACCCGATCTATGATGACGATCATGTCCATGACAATCGTCGATTCTAAAAAAAAAATAAAAGTTTGAATAATAAAATAAATAAATACGAATACTTACACAACCATCTGCGGTTGAGTATAATAAACCGGTTGCGCACCAGCTCCAATATGAACTCCAGGTTGGGTAGCATATGGTGGTGGTGGTGGATTGTATGGATTGAATTGCTGAAATCATTTAATTTTTTTTGAATTCTCAGTTTCAATTTACCTGATTCTGCGGTGGATTGTAGGGATTAAATTGCTGAAATATTTTCATTTATATAATCCCAATGTCAAATATCAATTTACCTGATTATACGGCGGATTGTAGGGACTCGCCATTGGTAAAAATCGATATGATCAATGTGTGCAACTATTTTGCCCAATGGAAATCAGAGAGCAGAAGCGACAATGATAAGACGGCGCACAAAATTAAAACAAAATGACTAACAAGAAGAACATTCACATGCATTTATTAACAAAAAATCCTGATAAGCGACAAAAATGATGTCAAATAATTCTGGAGAGGCCTTTCTGTGAGTAGCTATGACTCATTCCAAGCATTTTGTGATACGTCGCGGGTAATCGATTCCGAATAATTAAGAACGTCATGGCCAGTACGGTCATTGAAAGGAACAAAATAATACCCGTGAGAATCATTGAACTTGATCTGAACATTAGAAATTTAAAGTTTTAAAAGAGCTATTCAGATTTTGCAACAAAAAACTAGTTTTAACAGACTTTTAGAGTGTAGTCCTCCGAAATCTGCATAGCACCATAATTAAATAAAAGTAATTACCTCGGAGCATATCCAAAACTTCGTAGATTATATACAACTGCTCCAAGTGCCCACTGCATTTCAACACCCGCTATTTTTTGTACAGTCTGTAATTTCAATTCATTTCTTGTGTTAGACAATTGTTTCACCTGAAATTGATTCGCTTCTTTTGATATTTTCAATCCGTCGTGCAATACGGTCGCCACCCATGCGGATTTGAAGCAGAACAACTCAAAAGATCGATCGTCGACGAGAGGATTCGGATTCCTCTCAAACTTCTCCTGTACGTATTTTACAATTTAAAAAATTGGGAATCGAAAAAAAGGAAACCTTTAGATCGTGCCAATTGCCCGAGCAAAATTCGCGCGATTTCTCAACAAAACGTTGATAATCATATATTCCACCCAACCCTGTAATTTCCACAAAATTTTTCTCTTTTCCAAATATTAAAAATATATAGTTATCGGGAATGCTTCAAAAAATTAGTCTGCTTACTACATATAATTGAAATTTCTTACCATATAAGTTATCTGTAGTGTAAAAATATTCCGAAAATCCATATATAGTTATCTCCGATAAGTTCACCTAAAATTTGCTTATTTATAACCACAATTCTAAAATTTAGTGATGATTAAAACATAACAAATATGTATGTATGTATATTGAACGCGTTATATTTATATAATTTTGAATTCTTTACCTTGGGCGATATAATCTTTTTCATATAACAATCATTCGCATAGCATTCTTCAGATTTCTTCAATTCCATAACAGTTTTCAGTCTTGATGCGCATTCATCAAAATTCCCATTTCCCTGAATCATAAAACCATGACAATTGTAAAAATTCAAATCAAAACCTTTTTCTGGCCATTTGTAACGCTAGCATTTTTTGCGTACCCATTAGGGAAGCAAGGATCGCTCTCAGTTTTATTTCCAATCGCTTCTTCATACATTTTATATCCTTCATTGGCTCCATACCCCAAAAAGGTTGTAGAAAACAATTGGTAGCGATATTTCGGATCCTCATTCGAGGGACTTAAATTTATCTAAATTTCTTGTTCTTTTTTTTTCAAATTTTTATTTTTCTTACGCTTATCACATCAGCACTTGAAAATTCGATACTTTTGGGTAGCTCAAATGTGATTTGAACGCTGGCTCCGCCCATATCACTCATTCCCACCGTCGGCGCACCTTTATTGAAATATCCAAGCATATAATTGACACTAATCCAACTATAAATGCCTTCCCATTTTCCATCGATCACGTTGATATTTGAATCGGCAATCTGAACTTCAAATAAAAGTCTGACGAGAATGAAATATACCGAAAATCGCGAAATCGCCGGCAGATTTGTCCGCAAGTGCTCCATGATTTCAAATTGAACACTGAAAAAAAAAAGAAAATTACAATTTTTGAAAAAAAAAATAATTTTTTCACTTTTCTGGCAATAATCGAACACCGGCGGTGGCCAATAGAAAAAATTGGGTCGCGTCGAGTTTTTCCTCCGGAATATAACTCTCAGCAAACTGAATAAGTGGTTTCATGTAATCTGAAAATTCAAACAGTTCACAATTTCTCGATTTTTCGCCTCACCAATAATTCCGCTTATATTGTTTCCAAACGTGCTGAGCCCCGGCGAGATTTTTTTAACAACAGGCTCATTTTCAACAACCAATGAGTCAATTTCAATTAATCCTCCGTCTAACAAAATTTCTTTATATAGATTGTTAGTTTGAAATGAAATTTAAAGAAAGGCACCTTGAGGTATACTGTAGGTATATACAAAAATTCGAGTACCACTAGATCCTGCATCGCAAATCGCCACGTAATTTTTTTCTGCAAAAAAAAATAATTAAAAAAAATTCGTTTGCTCCTTTTAATAATACCATTAGCAGAATGAACACTTCGCCGATTTTCTTCTAAATTGTACAACTTGTAGTTATAGAGTATAATTAGAAACCCGCTAATTAGTATGGCGATTGTGACAATTTCCGGCGTGTTGAACCGCATGAGCCTGTCTGAAAACCAACGCGTTCACAATTCGAATCGCAATGTGCGGCGAAATGGGCGAATAGCACGAAACGAATCAAAACCCAATTCGGCGATTTTATCGTGAATTCCAACGCAAAAGCCGTTTTTCCATCTAATTTTCGAGGCAAAATCGTCGACAATTTTCCCACGCGAATCTATTTTTTAACAAATAACGCGATATGAAATGCCATAAATATATATAACCAACAATTTCAGAGGCAAATCACAATTCTTCGCACAACTTCTTTTTGTGTCCACCGTTGAGCGAGATGTCGGATATGTTGAGTATTCTGCCGACCGATTTGCCATCAAAAATTGATCGCCGATTGTCAAAAACGGTTGAATCAATCCAGTTTGCCTTATGGTGCTTTACTATGCCTTTTTATATATTAATTTCAATATTTATGATTTTGGCGCAGATTAGAAAAATTGAAGAACTTTGCACCCCATTTTTCAAGTTTTGTATTGTTGCAGCAATTATTGATTTATGTAAGTATTAATATTTTTCAATTTACAATTAAATTTGAATTTCCAACATTTAGTCACATTATTCGCTAATTATTTCGGGGTAATTTTTCCGAAAAACGGTCAATTTCTAACAATCTATCTTTATCTTGATGAATATTACGCTCATACCTATTTCTACATTGCATGGAGTACAGGTAGGCAAAAATGAAATGCGAAACACATTTCATAAACCCCCCAGTGTGTCAATTCCATTCGGGACCATTATAAATCAAACCATTTCTTAATTGCATTTTTTTTCAAGGAATTTGTCAAGCCATGTCCGTTTCTGTGCTTGCCACCAATAGATTGTCTGCCCTTTTGGCACCCAACAATTATCAAAAGGTTAGTTTTAATATCAAATGTTGTTTTTCAACATTGTGGATTTAAAATATTAATTTCAGATGTGGCGATCTTATCGCTTCTGGATTGGAGTTGCAATTCAATTAATTCCGGGCTGCGCAATGGCAATTAGCACATTTTTCAATTCAACTCAATTATATCGAAACGATTCGGGTGGAATTGTGCCAAAATTCATCAAGTATCTATAATTGCTCGACAATAATTAATTAAAATAATTTTTTTCAAGCAAAAAGCTCACTTCAATATATTTTATGATCGGCGGAGGATTTTTAACATTAAATTGTTTTTATCTAATAATCGCCTACTGCTATATGTTTTATAAGATTAAACAGCGGAATACGAAGCATTTGAAGAATTCAAGCAATCCGCGCCAGAAAATTCGAAGGCGCGAATTTCGTTTGTTTGTCATGTGCTCAATTATAGGTATAGAATTCTGAAAATTCTCTTTTAAAGCCAAAATTACCTTTTTTAAGTGGGTGTTCAATTAACTGTTTTATTATTTTTCGCTGTCAAAGCTTCTGCGCTTTTCACAATCAATATCGATGAATTCTATCTGCTTTATAATGCCTTGAGGTGAAACAAAAGGAAATCACTTTTTCTTCAATATATTACAATTTTAGTGATCTATTCGCTAGTATTAATCCATATTTGCTATTCATTTTCTCCGATTCACTTCGCAAATTTATATTAACACAATTGGGTTGCCAAAAGAAAAAATCGCCTCAAATCACAGTATTGAGTTACAGATCAAACTTCAGATAAATATGGGTCAATAATTGAAATAAAATAGAAAATTTTTATTCATTTTTCCGCAAATTTACAGGATTTTTAATAGTACATGCTTAATTGGCGTTATTTCGCACCGCGACGACCACGCCCTCGTCGAGCTTTTCCTCTCGTTGCCACTGGAGCTTCAACGACTTTTTTCGACGCTCGTGTTTGGCGCTTTCTGAAATCAAATTCAAACATACTGCAATCAGCCCACTTAAAAACGAACCCTTCGACTTGTGGAATTGGCGTGCTGGTAGCAAATTTATTATTCCTTAAAGGGCTAACATCAAAAAGATCGATCGAGTTTCTTGAACGTAGACGCGTGACGATAGCAGATGGCTGAAATCATAGAAAATGACATTTTTCCGGAACGCATTTTGGTCAACTTTTTCTAAAACCGGATCTCTAGAGTCGTCGAGCTTCATTGGCGACACCTCTTCTGATATATCCGCAGAGTCTTGTGAATTTTGAGATACTAAAGAAATTGTTCTGTTCAAATCTGCCGTCTTCTTCCTATTTTCTTTCTTCAAATTTTCCAACTGAATAAAAAAAAATATTAATCTTCTCGGCTAAATTAAAAACCTCTTCCTCAAATTCGTCAATTTTATGCTTCATTGATGATAAATAATGATTAAGCTCATTTTTCTCAGCCTTCTTAACTTCTAAAAGCGTCGACAATTCACGCAAGCGATCAGGTATATCAAAATTCATCAGTCGCATTTTCTCACGAATTTCTTGAAGCTAAAATTTAAAACTATGCTAAATTAAAAAAAATTGTCACATTTTTTCGCTCTTCGTCCAAAAAACTCTGCTGCTGTTTTCGTTTCTGAATCACAATGTTATTAAACTTTAAAAATTTACATCTTACTTTATTATCATCAGAATATTTCCTTTTCTTTTCAACAAAAGCTGCAAGTCGTTTTGTTGTCGAGATTTCTCGACTTTCCTTTTTTTCCTATATACAAAATATAATAAATATTATTTGAAAAAATGTTAAACCTTCATATCATTCTCAATTTTAGTTATTCTTTCGCTGATTTGACTGGACAATTGGTTTTCATCAAAACTTTCCCATTTCTCAACCATTAATTTAAGGTGTTTAGCTGCATTCTCAACTTCGATTTTCATTTTTTCCTAAATTTTAAGCAAATTATCGATTAAAATATCAGCGAGATTACGATATTTTCCTTCAAAACGTTTTTGCATTCAATTTTTTGCTCTTTCAAGCTTTCAATGTTCGTATCAACTTTCGAAGCCTCCATTTCTAGCCGGCAGTTATTTGCTCGCGAATCGGCCAACTTTTGACGTTTCGTGTCGCGTTGAAGCTCAAGATCTCTAACTTCAGCCTCATAGCCTGCTATTAAACGTTTCCTCTCATCATAGTCTTTCAAAGCTAATTCGTGTTCTTCATTATTGGTTTTCATCCATGAGCAGTATTCAAAAAGATTTTTCCGATAATCTGCATTCTTTGCTAATTTTTCGTGCAGATCCTAAAATTGAATTTTACAATTTTTTTGAAATATTGAAATTATAATAAACTTACCTTTATATCGCGCTTCAAATTTAAATCTTCTCTCATTTTTTCACCTTTCGCAGATATTTCGCTTAGAAGATTCGCCGTAATCTGCTTGAAATTTTTCGACGATTCGAGTAGACTGTTGAAGTTTTTAGTTGCTTCTTCTAACTCGCTTGTATCAAAGTTATTCGGTTCTGAAATTAATTATACATTCAAATCGCAAAAATTTAATTAGAATACTTTTCGCTTTAGAACAAGCTGCTTCGTTGCGACGCAGAAACTTGTCTATTTCCATTTTCTCCTTTGACACAGCTTCGAGAGCACCTTTCTCCGTATTCAGATAATCTTTTCGTTTTTTCTCTTCTTTCTTGTTGAGTTTGTCAAGTTCGACACATTTCGCTTCATTTTCCGTCGATGTTTTGAGCATTTCAATTGCTGATAGCCTTGCTTCCTTGATGAAATCTCGAACGAGAGCAGCGTCTTGGATTTCGGGATCCACAGGACTCCCTTGGACATTGTACATCCATTCTTCAAATGTTTCCATCTAAAAAAACATTATCTCGCTTTAAAAAATTAAAACACTTATGAGTTCATTTTACATGAAAGGAAAACAGAAAAATCGTGGAAAAAAAAATGTAATTCATAAATTCGTCCAGTAGAGCGTATTTGCAACTATGACCAGTATTAGTCCAACTCAAAAAAAGCTGAAATTCGAGTAAAAACTGAAGCGTTTATAAAAATTTATTTTTGTTAAAGCTTCTTTACCTTATAATAGCTATAAATAGAGTAAAATTTAGTTATTTTTTAATTTTTGAAAATTTAAATATTTATTTTCTTGCCTAAATTTTCTTAATTTTCAAGGTCATTATCTCTATTGTTGGTTGTATTTGTTTATTTATGAATGATATTATAACGATGGTCCGATTCTGAAATTTCCCAGTGTCAAAAAAATTTTCAACCAAAAAATTCTGTAGACGAAAACTTTGAAATTTTGTCAATTGTTGAAAAAATTCCATAATCTATTTATAATTACCAATAATCAAATAATTAATACAAAATTTCCGAATTGTTAAGTTTGTGAAAATTTCTTCAAACATTTACCCAATGGTTTTCTCCACACACCCCTGGCCCACGTGCACTGCATTCAAATATTCCTCTTTCACCGCGTGTGCAGTAGCGCGCGATTGCTATATGAAAGCGGCGTCGGTTTAAAATTCTTTTCTTTTTTCGCTTTTATTTAGCATTGTATAATTAATTTATGAATTTTCTAAACGTATAAATCATTGAAATTTGTGTGCTTGCTCTTGCGGATAATTAAGTAATTAAAATTTTTTAGAATGGCGTACCGAATGTCCACAGCGCCAAACAGTAGGGCATCGGGCGTCAGAATCGTCGAAGTGCATGATTCTCCAGTTCGGGAGCCGCTCAGAGTTATTGATCGAAATACTAGCGAGACAGCACAGCTTCTTGTCAGCGTTAGAAAGCTTTTGTAAGCTGAATTTCGATATCTTGAAATTTTTTAAAATCATGCTTCTTTAGAGATCTGACGCCGGAAAATTTTCAAAGGCTCGGCGCCGATAAATATTTAGATTATTCGGAAACATCCATTCGTAAACTGTCTCGCAGGATAAACGAGCTCACAGACGACGAAATTGATTTATTGGAAAATTTAAAGTGGAAAGTTCAGGATGTAAGGCGTCGATATGAAGACAGAGAAGAGGAAATTGCGCGACGATCGCACAGTCAAAGTTTCGCATTTGTAAGAAAAAAAATCCGGCCAACTAATTTGGACATTAATTTGTTTTTCAGAATAGAGAGATTGGACGGCACAATAGCATAACTGTTCTACAAGATAGATCCAATGACGTTCGAATCAGACACAGAAGGTATATTGAAATAATCAGGATTTTCTTCTGATCGTATGAGTTGTAAAAAGCAGTTATTTGGACTTTGGAATTTCATTTTTTATTCATTCAGTAATATATATATTTTTAAAGTTCCTTAAAACAAAATTTAGCTAAATTTCTTATTCAGAATTGAGTAGAATGCAGAAACTGAAGAAAAAGCTTCAAAAAAATTCTAAATTGTAAAAAAAACCATTTCATTCAAATTCGGAATTTCAGGGACAGTTATGAGTCAGACCGAACGTCGATATCCGACAGAAGAAAACAACATGAGCGGCGCATCGAGCAATCAGACGAATCGGACGATGAAGTACCCGCAAGAAGGAGTCCGATCAGGCAGAAGCGTGTGCCTTTGGTGCGCGGAAAAAATCAATCGACGCTGAAAAAGATGAAGCGCTACAAGCCGGGAATGAAGGCTTTAAAAGAAATTCGACAGTATCAAAGATCGACGGATTTATTGATCAGTAAGGTAAGAATGCTCAGTGTAAAAAACAACTGTGTGCGCCTTTAATTTAATCGTAACAAAAAATTTTATTCTCAAAATTAGGCCCACTCAAATTTAATTGAAAAGAAACCAAAGAATTCGGAATTTTTGTGTGAACAATTTTCTATTATTTTGAAATTTTTATAAAAATTCCAATCATAAAAAATGAATGGGGTCTTGTGGCGATCAATTCTCTCACAAATTAGGTCCTTCATGAAGTACGGTAAAGTGGGAGGGGCTAACATTGAAGGACCATATCTCGATATATAGAAGATTGTGGACCATCGCAAATGAAGAAGCGAAAGTTCAAATTTTAATTTAGAGCCTTGAAATTCGCCTACCGTACCCTCTGTAAATCGGTGCAGGATTTTCTTTTTTTGCGCCTTGTTTTTAAAGGCGAATCTTTATTCAAAAATTTTTTTTTCGATGAACTGCAAAAAGTTTTCAGGCGCCATTCCGACGTGTCATCCTTGAGATCATGAACGAGCTGTTTCCGAACGTCGGCTACCGAATCCAAGCCGAAGCGCTCGCGGCTCTTCAAGAAGCCGCTGAAGCGTTCCTCGTCAACGTATTCGAATCGTCCCAACTTCTCTCATCGCACGCCGGTCGTGTCACACTTCGTCCGAACGACATTCAACTCTATAGGCGTCTATGCTTATAAAATACTACAAACACACTGCTTCTTCATTTTTTTGTTGTTATTTTTCTCAGTATTGAAAGATAAATTGTCAAATAAATACTAACATTTTTTATTTTTTTTTCAATAAAATTCTATTAAGACAGAACGGAGAAACCCACAAAACATTAGTGTTGTAGTAGAGAATCGAGAATGGAATGCAATAAACTTAAGACACAAGTTCCGGGATATAATGATACAAATTAATCAGAAAATGGGAGGCGAAAGAAAAAAAGTTCAAGTTGTTATAAATAAGACCCAAAAAAAAAAGAAGAGAATAATAATGGAATGCGCAAAAACAAACAAAAAAAAAGAATGGAAAAGAGAAATTTCGACAGCCATTCTCGCCAGGGCCGTCATATCACAGTTGTCTATTTACAGCTTATTAATATTATGCTTCGTTATTAATATAGTATTATCAATTATTGCCGATCAGAAGAGAGAGAGAGAGAAAACAAACTATGGGAGGAGCAATTCATCGAAATTTGTACTCGTGTGTGCATGAGAATTGAAAATGGGCGGGAGGGGGCCAAGAAAAGAAAAAAAAAAACGTCGATCACAGAATAAGGCATGAACAAAAAGAAAAAAAATAAGAACGAGCCAACAATCAATTCAAAATCGCTTTATGGGCACGCTTTCGGCAGCTGATTGGCAAACTCATGAGGCGTTATCACCATCTGATGAATCGGCTTGCTAAAGTCCGCGTCATCCAGCTGATTGGTTGGCGCAAAATAGAAATTGTTCGCCGCAAACGGATAGCCGGCCGAAGCGGTCATCAGCATCGACTGCGTGTTGTTGGCCTAAAACAGAATCGTCATTGATTGCAAAATTCCGCACCATCACAATCTCGGCTCACCTTCATCCCCCAAACCGCCGACACCGTCTGACTCGCGTCCATCTCCATTCCGATCATGCCGTTATCAATTTTGATCTTTTTGCCACCTTTCGTCGTCAACTTTCGATTGCGCGTCTGAATCCCATCCTTCTTCATTGTTAGCGGCCGCTCGACCTGCAACACAAACACCGTCAAAACGATATAGTAGTAATCCATCAAATTCTCAAGATTTTTATCAGCTCCATAAAGAACACACACACACACGCTGGCGTCATCGGCAATTATCGGTCGGATGCCGCGAAAGGACCAACACAAACCGTTGTTGTTGCATCATCATCATCAAAAAAAAAAACAATCTCTCTCGCCATTTACCTGATGAAGCTTGTAATAGAGACCGCACGCGTTGCACACCGGCTCGCCGGAGCCGTTTCGCCTCCACAGCGTCGTCGTGTTCGTCTTGCAATTCACACACGAGACTCCCGTTCGTTTTTGGGCGCTCTGCAAATCAGAAAAGAATTAATAGTAATAGCCAACAATTCGAGTTATCGAGTTCACATTTCAAATACGAGGCAAATGTGCTAATTTACGGGCGCCTCAAATCTACCCCCCCCCCTCTCCTCCTCATTCTCAACGACAGTTATACAGTACATTATGTTTCCCCTTTTTCGGCGACGACGATTTGCCTCGTTCAACACAACATTTTCAGAGATTCTTATCTGAGGCGCGCGCGCCCTTCCCTTCCATCCTCTTCTTCCTCACCAACGACCGTCATCGCTCTTTTGTTTTCATGCTAACAAATTTTCAAAATTCTTTTCGCGGTTACGGTAGCAGTGTTCCGTCACGCATATTATGAGGAATCGAAACACACAAATGAGAAAAGTCCGATCAGCAAAGAGTTAGGGGAGGGAATCGCAATTTGTGAAAATTCAGTCGCCACAAATTTCACTACTTCTTATCTACCATCAGGCGCACACAGCCCACAACTAAATGAAGCGCAATATTTCATAATGAGCTTCAACTGCTCATCGTCAGCCAACAAAAAAAAAAGCGAAGAAGCACAACGGACGTGACAACAACTGTTTGTTTGTCACTGTCCGAATAATTGAAATATCGAAACCAAACTTCTTTTTTTTTCGTCTTGGTTTTCGCTGGGCCGCGCGCGCGCACGTCTTACGCAAGTTGAGCATTTGTCGTCAACTTGATCAATTGCTAGCCCAGCCCTCTCCAATCACCTCAATATTTATTGCAAAAAGGTCCACCACCCTCCCAAAGATAGCCATCAGAACCGTCGTCGACGGGCGGCAACATGATGGAGGTCCTAACCTCCTACTCCAATAAACTCGAGGTCATCATCAACGTCGTCGTCGAGATGCGCGGACCCTTTCTCTCTCCCACCCCCCCCCTTTCCCGCAATCATGGTCCGATTCATAATTGTTAATTGATTAAACCGCATAATGACGGGACGACGACTCTCTAATTCAATCCTACCTGCCGCTTTTTCGGCTTCACCAACGGCCGATTCGATCCGTTCATTTTGTGATATAATCCGCACGCATTGCACATGTACTGCCCGTTGCCGTCGCGACGCCACAACGGCGTGTTTTGAACACCGCAATTCACACATTCGCGACCTTCGATGTTCGCTGAAAATTGCACAAAAAAATCCAATAGAAAAAATCGAGTAGGACAGGCAAAAAGAAATTGCGTCAGCCAAAAAGCATAGAAACGAATGCTCACCATTCGACATCGAGCCACTTCGAATTTTGCCAATTTTAATCGACGTCGAGTTGTTTGACATGCTCGACGAGCTCGATGATCCCGTCGACGTCGCCGACGAGCATCCGGCCACCGTTGCCGTCGTCGTCGGCGTCATTCCCGCCGCGCTGATTCTCGCCAAATTCGACGTACCGCTTGTGTTGTTGTTGGCAGTGGTGGTGGTGGTGGCGGCGGCGGCGGTGGCGGTGGTGGTGGCAGCCGCCAACTGATCATACCCATAGCCAATCGGATTCGGATAGTAGAAATTCGAATTTTGACCTGAAAACGAAAATGATAGACGTTTGGCGAAATCGAAACGACAACAAAAAATTCGCAACAGCCAGCGCGCCAATAAAACATTGGAAGGGAGATGAACGGAGGGGAAAAAAAGCAACGGCAGCAAAACGAGGCTCGTCTGAACGCGGATCGAAATCAGATAAGACGAATTGCTGCTTTTATTCCTCGTTAATTGGTGTGGTGTTCGTCCAGCAAAACTTTTTTTTTTGTTCTCGTTTTGTCGTTTCCAATTCGAAACGAAAAACTAACCAGTAAAAACGCTCGCGTCCATCGTCATGCCTTGCGAGAACGAGTCCATTCCGGTGGAGCACGACGCCGTCGAGCCGGGTAATGAATACGACGGATAATTGAGAAACATGTTGTAGCTCGACGGCGCCGTCGTGTAATCCTTATAGTAGACGTTGTTCGCCGGATTGTAGCCGAATTGCGCGGTGGCTTTCACCGGCGAGAAGACGTCGTCGCCGGCGGTCTCGTGATTCTCGGCCAACACCTCCGACATTGTTTGCGAATCGCAATCCATTATCGAGCACGTCGTCTGATACATGCCGGGTTGCGCCGATAGTGTTTCGCCGCATTCAAATTTGGGAAAATCACTCGACGGCTTCTCGTATTTGAATGCCTCGCTCATTTCCTGCAAGAAATCGAATTACTCGTTTTTGTGCTTCACTTTTAATGACGACTTGACTTGGTTTCAGGGCTAAACAATTGAAGAGCATCAGGAATAAGAGAAAAGAAAAAAAAACAATACATACACACATATATATGTATTTACAATGTTTCGACTTTCATAACTCTCTTAGTAGTGAAAATGCATCAATCGAGAAAACGGGGGATTAGTGAACCGAGCGGGCCGCCGACCGACCGGCCGGCCGGCTGGCAAAAAAAAAACAACGTCAAGCACGAAGACGAAGAGCAAGAAAAAGCTTGAGGGCACAAAAAAATGGTGGCATAGATCAAAATCAACACCTGAGGTCTGTGTGATCAATATCGTGAATGATAATCTTCAAGATATGTGGCCAACGTTCCAAATTGGTATAAAATACACGCTCATGCATTGAGAAACACACACACACACACACACACCCTCAGACCCCTCCTCCCTTTCGCACAGCAACCCCAAAAAGTGGGCGTGGCTTGTGGGCCGGCGCATGACTAATTGACCAGCCAATCAGCGGCCGTCGGAGGCGGGGCACTTTTGAGGATACGAGCGCGGCGAGGATGTTTTGAGATTTATGAGCTGATGATTGCCTCGGGACGTTTGGCTTTTTTTTTTCATCTCTCTCTTTTAGTTGTCGGTCGTTTTCAGCGGAATGCGATCGGGTCGACTAATGGGATAAGTGATAAGCATCAATTCGAACAACACGCATGGTTTTGGGGCATTCTGAATTCTATTGTTTGAAAAAAAAAAGGGTCTCGAAACGATAATAGCAATCATTTTCAATTTCCAAACGATTTTTTAGCAACTATCTAAATTTTTATAGATCACAATATCTATGGAGAAATTTGGGACCAATGAAAGTACGATCTAAATTAACATTTCAAAAATGGTATATTCAAACCTTAAACGCGATAATATCATCGAGACTTTCAACGGCATCGAGACTATTCTGTGCACAATAATCCATTCTGAATCAATCATTTCAATTGATTATCTGGTTGTTTTTGAAAAAAAAAGCAAAATGAATAACGCGCGAAACTCACGGGAATATTCGAAAAAAAACCGGAGAGAACCAAGACGCCAAAAATGAGCGATAAGATTATCTATGAAATTTGATCAAAATGCGGTTTTTCTCATTCATGCGTTTCGACGAGCGTTCGATTCACCGTGGAACACGGAACACGTGTTTGTTCGGCTCACCTCACACGTTTTCCCAAAACAATTTTTTTTTCATTCCTCGCCTCATATTTATTTTTATTTAAATTAATTGTCGCTGAAATTAAGGCGAAACGAGACACACAAAAAAAAATCAACCAAAAACATTGAATGAGAAACACACACACACACCCACATTTATTCGAGCTTCAATTTTCATCCAATTCCCCGGAGGATCCTACCGTATTCTCAGCAGCGCCGCCCCACAAAAATAAAACGCGACGCGCAAAAACGCCTTGAAATCGTTGCCAATTTCGCGCTTCGCTGAACACCCAATTATGCGCTTCAAACGGTCAATAAAAATGTGGGGCGGATGAGGAAGAAGACGTGAGCAGCGCTGCTGCTCACGCCGAATCAATTACCAGAGCAAGATCGCCAACTGATATACGCTGGCTCGCCCAAGATAATTAGTTGGGAAAAAAAAGTGACAGAGCGCGCGGGGGGGGGGCGTGCGGGAGTTGCGGGGAAACTTCAAAAAAGCTCCCGCGCACACACTTCGGAGCTGTTCACCGTTTTTGCGGGGCCGACGGCGCGGCCGGCGGCGCCTGCGCCACACGCCGCTTTACAATTACTGATTTATTCGATCGCATTAAGTCATTTGGCGCGAAAACAAAGCGTTTCGTTGTGTTGTTGCCGATTCGTTCCAGACGAGACCCAACTAATGCGCAGTTCATTTCAAATATTCTTGACTTCGTTAATTATGGTCAATTAGTGCAATTTTTACAATTTTTGTTTGTTTAAAAAAATCCGAAAAAAAATCCATAGGTGCTCATTTTTTCCATTGTTTTAAAAAAAAAACTACCCCCCCCCCCCCGGAACCTGTTGCCGTCGTTTTCAAATTGCCGCATGTGGCGACGGCACCCTCTTTCATGAGTTCGCCAACCGCGTGCTCGCACCATTCGGCGGGTGTTTGATTTTTTTTGTTTTTTCAACAAAATACCGCCACGGTTTTTGACGTGCCAACTTTTGCACATTGCGAGAGACAAAGAGCCGCGCATGTCAACCAAAACATGACATGCTTGTCACTACACACCTTTTAGAGATCCGACTTCCGATACCGTATCGGAAACCTAGTTTCTCCATATTGTCGCGTCGAAAACCCACATTGTGAAATTGAAACAAAAAGAGAATTCCTTGTATTCACTCATTGACAATTATAAATGAGCCCCCCCCCCCTCTCCCTGTTCGGACCAAGTATATTTGTGAGCATTATCCATTTTCGTTGCGCGCAACCCTCGGAGCCCCGCGATTCGCCCCATGGGACCATTCAAAAGACCGCCTAATCGAGATTCATGGCTTCCGCCGTCTTTGCCAAGAGTGATAGGTGACAGACGGGTTTCTCTCGAGAACACGAGCCCCAAATCAAACTAGATGATGATGATGATGATGATGATGAGGAAGAGAGTTGCCAGAAGAGATTCACCTAGGATTTTCGATTAAAACCACCCGAGTGAGGTCGGCGGGAGAACCAGAGATGGAAGACGCCAAAACCGAAAACATCGCCAAGGTTCACGGTTATCTTGATTTCGATTGCCACTCATATTATGAGTCTAGTAGGTCACAAACTCATGGTTGCATAACTTACATATGAATGGGCACCCAACGCCCTCCCCCTCAACGTATTACGGTAATGTTCTTCGGGGAGGAATTCTGGCAAAACAACACAAATCGAAAAAGACGAAAGGGACCATTTCAAGAAGAACCCCCAGCCCCCCCCCCCTCTCTCGTTGTTAATTGGCCCATCAAATCGATCAAAATTTGTTTGTCATCCAGGCGTTGCTCATAAGCCGCCATCCCATTTATCTATGTCAAGAAGCGATTCACACTTGGAAACAAGCTGATGAAAATTTGCATAAAATCTGCGCATCCTCGGCCTTTCCCCCTTCCCCCCATCGCGCGCGAGCTAGCTGATTTATCATCATATAATTCATTATGGCCGTGGCTGGTGCCAGCGAGAAAATAGGATGAGCGAATAGGCTGGCTGCCAAGAATTCGCGCGGCGGTTTTCATCTCCTAAATCCCGGGTATTGACCATCAACCGGGGTTCGGCCCCTCTTCTCCCCCCCTCAGCCAACCAACGGAAATTGAACATTGGGAAATAGCTCCGACTTTCATTGTTCCATTGATGAATAAATAAATAATTCGGTGCGGAACGACGCCGGCGACGACATCAACAAAAAAAAATTGAGGTCAAAAATCCGGGTCCGATTTCGCGTTCCCGTCACGCCTCTCCCTCTGCCAGTTTTGTGTGTGTTTGTAGGTGTCATGTACCAGATTGCTGGCAGATAACGGGCGGTCTTCTTGTTTCGTCCGCCGGTCGCTCGGTCGGTCGGTCCGTCCTACAGTATGCCGAAACAGCGGCGGCGGCGGCGACGTCGACCGCCCACGATTTGCCTCGTTTTTCGAAAGTTTTCCAACGACTAAATATTGACTTGAAAACGCTACCCAACGACGAGATAGATTCGCATTGATTGATTAAGATTGAAGAGACAACACAAATTATTCCTATACGAGGACGTTCAAATGGCGGTTCTTTCAAGAGAAATTCAATCTTCTGACAAAACAATCTAAAAATAATATTTCATAACAAAATTGAAATTCTCAAAAATCATAAAATCTCAAAGAAATTCAATGTGGCAAAAACATTTTTTCAAAATCCAAAAAAAAAATTTTTTCAAAAAATTTTTCAAAACCCAAAAAAAGCAAAATTTTCAAAATCAAAAACTCGTAAATACCCTTTGCAATATTTATTGTGATGATATTTATGCTCTTTTAAAAGTCATTGATAGTTTTGGTGGAAATTAATAAGATAATAATTGTTTCTGTCATTGAAATAAGGGGGAAGAAGTTGTAAATTAATTGATGACAAGTAACAACACGATCAATTTACAACGATTTTGAGTAATTATTTTCGAATAAATCACGCTAATCGTAAAACAATGACGATACCTATGTGCTCTCAGCAAGATCGGCATGCTCCGATTACCGGCTCAAGACATTCAGATTTGCGTCGCCACCAAGCCTAATCCCGTTCGCCAATTTTTTCGATGGCATGATGCGCCGGTCGAAAGTGAAAACCGGAAAATGGTGTGGCGACAATTCTGAACAGAAGGCGAGATTTCGAAATGTGTTCCCATATGCGGCGATGATTTAAACGCATCGCTTCAATGGTCTCCAAATGCTCCAAAATCATTTTGGCGAGGGGGGGGAGGGGGGGGGCAAGAGAAAAATCGCAATAAAGTTTGCTCATAAAGCACGTCATGAGCAATTAATCAAATACGGTAGCAATAATAAATCAGGAAAATGTCTCAAGTCAAGGTTGAACACGTGCATACACCTTTAACATTTATGGACCCATTCCATCGGGTGATGGCAGTCGAAAATAAAAATTATGAATAAAAATGCAAAACGTTTGCTGGCGGATCAATCAAAGATTCGGCAGGTGTCGGTTACACACAGATACCGTAATTCTATAATTGGGTGAAAAATTTGCTTCTCGCAAATCGTCGCTTATTATCCGATAGTTAACACGCGCGTGTGCGGTCTCTTTAATAACGAACCAATTCATGAAAATCATTTTTTCCAACCAAACATCTATTTTTTTTTGCTCATACGCTGGATGAATCTCAAAATTTCGGCCAAAATGGTGCAAAATTCGAAATTTTGAAAATGAATAAAAGAGAAAATGTTAAATAAAAAGCAGAAATATATAAAAGTCTGTGAGAAAAATTGTGTAAAAACATTGCAGCGAGGTTTGTAAAAACATAACACACGAGGGTTTCGATTCGATATTGGAGCCTATCATCATTTCTTTTAATAAAACAATTAGTCACCTTGTAGGACAAATGTGCGAAGACGGTTAGGATGCCAATGTTAGTACAAGTCGAGATTGTCCTTGGTTTTAAATCATCTGAAAGAAAATTTTCTTAATTTTTTTATAATTCAAAGTGCGAGACGGAAATTAACGATTTTTAACATTGTCGCTAAATGCGAATAATTTTTGTTTCGGACCATTTCCGTTTTTTGTTTCTGTAGAACACCTGCATGTGGACCATGACGATTGTTGATACAATAATTGGAGCAAGTTAATCCGGATTTGATTGCCCACATGTCATATCTCGAGACTTATCTGCCTGTAAGCAACTGCGATGTACCGCTCGCTCGCTCTTGGCTCAACACCAACGGATTACCACATAATTAGCGTGTCTTGCGCGCCGCCGAAGAAACGTCCTCAAGAACTCACGAAATTGGGGGGTTTCGTTGGCGAACCTTCTACGGCCGGATGAGGTAAATGAATAACTTCCGTGATTTGATGTTTTTTTGACGGAGGGATGACATCGGCAAATCCTTGATGATATTTGATCATATCGCCAACACACTAACGTGCCGCCGCCTTCGCGGACACATCGAAACAAATTTGATCGTCGCTCGCACAAACATACCATTAAAAGAGTATTCGAGAGCGAAAAATTTGTGTTCCTTTTTTGCGTCGCTTTTTTTTATTTTAGTTTGCCTGTTCTTCAAACAAAACGCATTGACCATTGACTACCGTCATTGTTGGTTGGCTTCTGTACCCGAAAATGGGCGGTTGGTTGGTGCATTTCGGTACAATGCAAATATTGACACCTACCTAGCCGAAACCGTCTTTTGTTACTTACGGCGTGTAGTCCGTTTGTTGAATATGCCTAAGCTTCTACACAATATTCGTTTTCATCGAGAAATTGCTCGCTTTTTGCACCCGAAAAAATTATTTTGATAGTGTTATCAGCAAACAATTAATGGTTTATTCTAAATTATAATTGCCGCTAGTTCCTCAGCAAATATATAAGACGTTTTTGATGTTTACATTTTATTAATGCACTTAATAATGTACTAATTTACAAAATATAATAAAAAAGGAAAATAATTATTCGAGAAGAAAAAATAAAAAATATATATCGCGTGTTTACGTACCCCTAATGCACAGACTCACATCTACCGTAATCAAGTTAAATAATTAATTTAATTTTTGGATTATCCTCATCGTTTTTACGCTTTTTCTCGTGTTTGCACATTTTTAAATGCAACATTTCCCTGCATTCATCACTATGAAATACCAATTCAGCTCTGGCTAGTGTAAACAAACCGGCAACGTTACTGCAATCTCTTTTCATTCGAAAAAACATTTGATGCCCTTTTGAATGTTAAAACGGCGTCTTTCTCTTCTCATGAAGAAAGCAAATTTGCCCCCCGTTCTACAAATTGTGATCATTTTGTGTCGCATTTTTTTTGCAGGAAACATGACTGAAAAAGAACCGTTGAAGAATAAAGTGGAAGAAGACAATCAGGTGCCAATTTTTTAATTGATATTTCAATGCATTTTTTTAATAATAGGACGGTGATAAAGGCCTTGCCAAATCAATCAGCTTGTTCAGCGGAATTAATGTGATCGTCGGATGCATTATTGGATCCGGAATTTTCGTATCTCCAACCGGAGTTCAAGAACGTAATATTTTATTTAAAAATTTTTTTAACAACATGAAAATTCAGAAGCTGGATCTGTTGGCTTGTCTCTTATCGTATGGCTTACATCAGGATTGTTCACAGCAATCGGAGCCTATTGTTACGCCGAGTTGGGCACCTTAATTAACAAGTCGGGTGGAGATTATGCTTACATCATGGAAGCTTTCGGTCCATTCGTCGCTTTCATCCGCCTTTGGGTCGAAGCAATCGTGGTCCGTCCATGTACGATTACAATTGTCGCTCTTACCTTCGCGATCTATTCGCTTCGCCCATTTTTCCCCCACTGCGATCCGCCAAGTGGTCTCGCTGAACTTCTTGCCATCCTTTTGATTGGTAATCTTCAATTCACAATTAATTAATTAATTATTCTTTCCAGTTATTATTACCGCGATCAATTGCGCCTCAATCAAAGCGACAGTATTTGTGCAAAATTGGTTCACCACTGCCAAGGTGGTCGCATTGGTGCTTATCATTTTCACCGGATTTTATCTCCTCGTTTTTGGTGAGGCAATTGCGAATCAGCGTAAACAACAATTTATTATAGGCTCGCCACAATACAAAGAATCATTTGAAAATTTGTTTGAGAATTCGTCGAAAGATTTGACAAAAGTCTCGCTTGCCTTCTATTCGGGTCTCTTCGCCTATTCGGGATGGAATTTTTTGAATTTCATCGTATCGGAATTGAAGAACCCGAAAAGAGACTTGCCGATTGCGATCGCTGTATCAATCACCGCGTGCACTGTGATCTACTTCCTCACTAATGTCGCCCTCTATACGGCCATCTCTCCCGATGAAATGCTCGAAAGTCCCGCCGTCGCTGTGGTGAGAATCGAATTCAACAATTTCTTGTGCTGAAAAAAATGTATTCTAAGCTGTTCGCTGAGAAATTATACGGACGATTCGCATTCGTGATGCCCGTTTGTGTCGCAATTTCAACAATTGGCTCGGCAAACGGCGTCATTTTTACATCATCAAGGTATGATTTTTGGCTCCCCCCAAATCACATAGCTCAATCATTCTAGATTGTTCTATTCTGGTGCTCTTGAAGGCCAAATGCCGCAAGTTTTGACAATGACAAATAAACAAACGCAAACCCCGATTCCAGCCGTAATTCTCACGGTAATTTAGTCTTCTGAAACTTGAATTTAAAAAATGAATAAGTGTTTCAGGGTCTTTTGTCGATCGCATACCTCGTGATGTCAAAAGATGTGTATCAGCTCATTAATTACATTCAGGTAATTTTGCGATTTGTTGAATCATCGCTAAACTCGATGATATTCAGATTAGCTATTGGCTTGCCATTGGTACCGCCATCGCCGCGTTGTTCCACCTCCGCAAAACGATGCCCGATGCGCCGCGACCAATCAAAGTGCCCCTCATTTGGCCGATCATCTTTCTGGCGGGCTGCATCGCGCTTGTGATCATCCCAATCATCGCGAATCCCCATGACACTGGTAACAATCGACTCGATTCCACCTAATAATAACCCCCACTTGCTTTAAAGGTATTGGACTTCTCATTATGCTCTCCGCTGTTCCGATTTATGCTATTTTCATCGGATGGAAAAATAAGCCGAAGGCTTTCAACAGCGCCATTGGTAAGCTTCTGACAATGTCTTAAAATAATTTCGTTTTTTTTTTCAGATGCATTCACCGTGTTCACACAAAAATTATTCATGGTCGGCGATTATTCGAAAAATCAATAATTTTACGGTTACCAAATTTTCCCTTTTGAAGGTTCAGTATTTTATCGTAATTTGCATTATCAGATAATAAAAATTAGCATAATCCACAAGTTTTTCCGCACAGAATTTTTCGTTTATCGTTCGAATACCATTCCAGCTCGCAAAACTTTTTGTTCTTCCAAACCGCACATCTGGAAATTTTCAATCAAAACTTATACCTTTGTGAAATGTGGGGAAAAACCGATCGGGAAATGCGTCGGCACAACAATTCTGACATTTAAGGCATTCTGAAGAAGGAGAAATTGTTGTGTTGGTCTCGTAGCTATGCATTGAGAGGAAGCATCGGTGTCTTGTGACGACGTCGCATCCATCACAAGCTGGACTCGAAGTGGCGGCTGACGTCGTCTTTGAGGCGCCACGTGGCGGCTTGGTGGTTTTTAAAGGCGCAGAGCAGCAAAATTTGCCACCTTCACAAGTTTTCGTGGTGTCTTCACACGACTTTCGCCCCAAGAATCCACTTTTACATGCTGAACAGTAATAGCCTATATAAGGGATTCGTGGGAGGAACTCACGAATTTTCGAGACTTCACCATTTTGACATTTAAACGTTTCCTGACTGATTGCTAAAATGACGAGCGATGAGAATACAATAAATTGTTGCATATTCATTATGAGGTGGAATCAGTGGGAGGAAGAAAAATATCGAAAAATATTATTCTTGACACATTTTTAAATAATCGATAATATTTGTCCAGCTGATTTCTTTATTTGTACTCGCGAAAATAACAAAAACAAGTAGGTCAAACGAGAAACGCGTGGGGGTCGCCGAGAGCAAATATGCGGTGATGAGATATCGACGGTAGGAGAGCATTCGAGCAGGTCTGAAATGCACAATGAGAGGCATGTCTGATATAAGCTGTTGATGGCATGCAAATCGAAATTCTTATATTTGAATATACTATATTTTGAAGGTTAGAAAAATTTGAAAAAAAATTGAAAAAATGCGGTCAGGCCGAAAATGCGTGTATACACAAGTACGCAAAGTTGCACACATTTGAATTCTTGTTCGAAAATGATTTTTTTTTTCAAGTTTTTGCCGAAGAAAATAAAAACTAAAAAAGAGATAATTTTTTTCTAAATTCGTCGATTGAAACATTTAAACTTTTCTTTCTTTTTTTTAAATTTGTGAACACCTGATAGTAAACGCGTCTCGCGCTATATTTCCCATCATTTCCGGCCAACTTCTTCAGAAGCCTCTCGGAAAATTCCATATTTTCTTTTAGAATGTAAAAGTCCACCGATCTTCGATATATAGCGAGTGGATCCTCGTCAAATTCAAAATCTTCTTCAGGATTCTGGAATCGGATTTGTATTTTTAAAATTGCGAGAATTCAATTACATAAAAATCTTTCAAGCAATTTCGAAGGAGCACTTCGGCAATCTGACAATCTTCCGCATACAATGGGCTAATCATGAGATCCGGCAGCGTATCTTTTTCATTTAAAATATTGCGCTGCATGGCGATTCCAACGCAATCCCCCTAAATTGTTGGCAATTTTCTGATGGGGGATGAATCGAATTTGAACCTCTCTGAATGCGCAGATCAATTTCGTCGACAAATTCGAATACGAAATGTTCCAATTGACATCAAGGCTCGTCACCGATTTTGAGAAGTCGCTCACTTTGCCAAAATCGATTTGGTCCAATTCTGACGAATTTTTTACTATTACGCCAGGTAGGGTCTCCTGAACACGAAAATTGAAGGTGGGGAGTCAAATTTCAAACAATTCGCCGCGTACGATCAACTCCGGAAATCCTGACGAATTTTCGACGCGAATTTTCAATATTTCTCGCGCCATTTTTGGTGACATGCCCAATTTCAGAGCACTCGGAAGGAGATAAAACGCTGAAATGAAAAAAAAAATGAACAACTGCAAAAATTTCGTGTTTGAAATTGTCGATTACGAGCGTTTATCGAGACTTCCGGGAATTGGCGCATGATTTCAGCGAGCATTTTGCCGCCGATTCCGACATGCCGAAATTCCTCCATGACGAAATGCGCTCCGATGTGTGTTATTTTCCCATTTTTGCACAATAATGCCGCTCCAATCACTTCGGAGCCTTTAAGTAATTATTTTAATGGAAATACGTTCATCCAATGGGGGGCTTTACGAATATTTTTAGCCACTAATAATTGAAGTGGTCCCGATTGCGATTCGAACATTCGAAACGAATTGGAATCGAGCATAAATTCGTTGCGATACCACATTTCTTCAACTATCTGTAAAAGAAATTTAAAAAACTTTAATTAGTGAAGAATTAAATTTATCGTTGACTGTTTTTTTTTTAATGTGTGTACGGTATAATGCAATGTACGCAGTTTTGCGTACGTCTCGCTGCATTGGCACAAAAATTATTTTCGCTTGACGCCGACAACCCTATTTTATTAAAGCAATTAAAAAAATAAAATTTAGACTCGCAACGATTCAAAGACTATAAAATAATTTGAGCTTACCTCATCCCATTCATCTTTTCCACCCCAATAGAGTCGAAACCAATATCCGTTTTTTGTGTACGCTCCAACCCAAGCGTCGCCAACATTTCTCGGAAATCCATGGTTTATTGCGCTCTTCATCGGATACGGCAGATTGAATTTCGGATTCATCGATTCAATGATCGCATCGATCGGTGGCAATTCGTCTTCGGTCGGCCACATTGTCATATAAGGGAATAATAAGACGAATGTTTGCACGACTGACAATGGGCGGAGAATTGTGAGCGAATTGGTATCATTTGCGACGCAAATTGCCTGCAATTTTTCCTCCCGCAGAATATTGTTTGCTCGAGTCAAAATTATAAAAAGTGCGGTTTTGTCGAAATATCAAACACAATTCGATTAATGACAATAAGTTTATTGGACTGTCAACTCGAGAGCCACAACACAATTGAGATCGACATTTGGTGAATTGCTAGAAACTTATTGATTGGATGAAGAGAGACAGAGAGACAGAGAGAGAGAGAGAGATTTGTTTCGAGACCACATTATTAAAAAAATAATTATTTATTTTCTTCCGAATCGAATGAGCGGCGCTCCCGAGGCGCGTCCAAAACGGATGAGCGGAGCGCCGTCGGAGCGACCGAAGCGAATCAGCGGCGCTCCTGCGGCGCGGCCGAAGCGTATCAACGGCGCTCCAGCGGCACGCTTGCCGAACCGAATAAACGGCGACGCTTCTGGAGCGCGTCCGAATCTGAAGCCGGCCAATTGAATTGAGCTCTCAAAAAACGCGTTCAATACCGTATCAGTGGAGCGGTGGGCGATCGTTTGCCGAAGCGGATGAACGGCGACGCTTCGGGAGTGCGGCCGAATCGAATCAATGGTGCCGTCGGCGCTCGTTTGCCGAATCGAATAAGCGGCGAGTCCAAACCCTAAAACAACAACATTAATTTGCAATCGCCCTCGATTTTCTGCGGTTTGAACACACGTCCATTGAGCGCGTCGGTCGTTCGCTTCGCTTCATTTCTGAAAATCCAAATCGAATACTTCGAGATTTTTTTTCGCTCACCGTCGACAAACGTAACGTCGGGCGTCTGCTCGACAAACTCCAATTCATTGGCATAGCTCGCCGCGAAGATTAGCGGAATGACGAGGAGCGACGAGATCATCGTGTCCTCTTCCACCCAAACGCAATAGTGTAACCGAGTTTGAAGCGAGGCGGCTTAAAATTGACATATTGAGGAATGGGGGTGGTAAAATGGCAAAAGAATTGGCGATCGAATGAGCCGGAACAATTCGGAGAGCTTGTTGCTCCGCCCCACAGGGCCGGTGTGATTTCATTAATTCATCAAACAAATTGAATCGAAATTCAATTTGTCTTCATTGTTTTTCCAATTTGTCCTTTTTTTCATATAGCCATTGAGCAAAAATTTGTAGAAAAGAGGAAGAAGTAATAAGAGCGATTTTTCTTTGACAAGTGAAGTGGTCCAACCGGGGGAGAAATGAGCAAGTGGGGCTGAATTTGCATTTTTTTCGGAGGGTCTGGGGGAGGTGGGCAATCTTCAAGGACTCGCCCTCCTCCTTCCTACCCGATCAAATTTCATATCCGGAAATTGGTTGGTATTCTCGTCTGATTACGTCGATCAAGAATACGACTAATTTCCTGAAGTGGTCGAGATTCGGGAAAGATGGCATACAAATTACCCACTCGCGCGATATATTGAAACCAACAATGACGAAATCGCTTCGAAAATCAAATGATTTCATTTTTTTGCGCTTCGCCCCGCCTCCCCATCCAACTCCGAATGAATGTTGGTGGCACATTGGGTCTCGTCACGCAAATCACCTACAGTAATCGCAAAAGCGACACGAATAAGCATTAGAGCAAATTAATGGATTTTATTGGCAAGAGCGAAGTACAACATTTGAGATACTTGTTTTTTTTTCAGTATACACAACAATAAGCTACTCTATTGGCATTTGACCGATTTCGGCTCGCCGATTCCTGTCACAATTCCGAGCATCTGCAAAATCGCATTTCAAATTTCATGACTAATTAATTATTTGAAAAAAATTACTCTCTGCAGCGATTGGTAGACGTGACTCGTTTCATAGTCGCCGGTGCCATAGAATGTGAACTGGTCCGGTGCCGCATACTTTCGTTTGATTCGTTTTCTTCAAAGAAAAAAAAATATATGGAAATACAACTAATGATGTCATAAATTTTAAAAATTTCTCGATTCTCTGGGCAACTTGTTGTTGACGCGAATCGTATATTTGAATAGCATTTTTATGGCGCCGCTTTATTTTTGAAATGGGGATCAGAGAAAATATAAGCAATATTACTGTAATTTACAACAATTTGATATGCAGATTTTTAATTTACACAGTTTCAAGAAATTAAAAAGTATAAACAAACTATATAATTGGGCACTAATTTCCAAGACATACGTTTGAAAAAAAATCATTGATGTCTTCCTACACACTGACGCAATTTTGCACACATTTCATTTTACACAAATCAATCACATTTGAAAGTGATTTTTTTAATCTTTTGACTTAAATGAAAGGAATATTGATTTCAAATGATTAAAAAAATTAATTATCGATTTTCGCAAACCAATTTTGACAAAATTTGAAAAATGAGTGCGCAACAAAAATTTTGCACAAAAAAATTTTTAAACCAAAATTCGAACTCCTTCAAAAAATGCGCGAGCTCGTTTAACATTTGTTTTTCTGTCGAAAAACCTTTATATAAACCTCAGTGTCATTTCCGGATTGAAAATGAAATCGAACATCATATAAACCCAACTATCGTGCGTTCTCCAATCTCTATAATATTCCGGAGCGATTTGGCGAACCTGAATTGAAACAAAAAATAAATCATCCACAAATTTCTGCACTAATCGTCGTCGTGTTGATTTACACGCCTCGCTAAGGTCTTTGAGCGAAATCGCTGAGCCCTAGTGAAACGCACGCGCGTAAATCAACACCCAATGCATGATGAATCAAAAAATTTTGAAGAAGCTTCATACCTTTGGCAAATTTGCACCGGTGATGTAGGGAAAATCGTGGTGCTCGACATGATAGCCAACATTAAACACGACCATATTAATAGGACCATAATAGCTACAAGAGGTTGAGTTGGGAAACGTCGGTGCCAGAAGTGATCGATGAAGGCTCGTGCGATTGAAATTAATAAATAAATATTACCTGTACGTTTCTTGGCCCTTCTTGAACACATAGTGCTCCGAAACAAAATGGCCCGCGCATGGATGAAGCCCCATTCCGAGCACAAGACCGCCGAAAAGATACACCAGCGACTTTGGGCCGAATTGGGTGTAGATGAAATAATTGAACGACAACTCCAAAACGATATTGATCAACTCCAAATCGGTCATCGCTTTCGGATAGATCATAAACGGCCGAATTCCGTAGAACACCGGCTGCAAGCACATCCATACGAGTTTGCCGAGCCACGTCTTGAAAATGTTCGCCTCGATTTCGGTGGGCACGTCGGTATCGATAATATCTTCGCCTGCAAAATAAATTTTGGTTTTCTCTCGCAATTCAAAAATCGACCTAGATTTCGATGATGCTCAAGATGATATTTTTTGAAAGAAATTGACATCGGAATTCCCATCGGAAGATTGGCGATGAATCCGAAAAGGCGATTCTGCAAACTAATTTTCAATCAATAAAATAATAGGGTCCTACCGCTAGCGGCCGATTTGTACCAAACGCTTGATTATGACTAATTTCATGTACAGCTAATGTCAGCGAATGATTAATTGTTCCCGAAACGACATAAGCCTGCAGGAAAACTAAAAGCCAATCAGAATCTGAATGAAATGAGCTCAATGGTTTTGAATATCATGATTCATCTGATACCTCGAAGCAAATAGGCGAACACAATTTGCGCGATGACCATCGAGATCACCACCGGTCGAAACGCCGGGTCCTGACCGAACAGCTCTTTGATTTCGGGATATTTCGCCAAAATTTCTTTTCGCCTACAATCAACAATTAAAAATCAATATTGAATGAATTGAAAAATTTGCCTCGACGCGTGCGGCTCCTGTGTGTAAGCCCACGCGAAATCCTCTTCTTTCGCCACCGATTGGCCCATTTTACCCACCCTGCAAAAAAAATGAAAAAGAAAAAATTAATAATAACAATGCGACCAATGCAATCACTAATATTTCGGGAATTACTCGAAACCATCGTTTTATCACGTCAATCACTCCATATCATCGCACTATACGACGAGATGATAAAACGTCGCAATAAAAAAAGATAAATATAAGAGTGGACCGGAAACCTGCTCATCAGCTACTTGTTTGAAAAAAAAAACAATTTTCATTTCAACCAACAATTCTATTAAACAAAATCTAATCTATTATTATATAATAGTCGGCGTCGTCCGGTCGGGTATATTTACGGGCATGGTCTCGAGCCGACTAATCGGCTATTTTTCATTCTACGGCCATTTTTGAAATTCAAGAGTTAAAAAAATCAAAATTTCACAGGAAAATTGCAAAGCTTTAAAAGACCCATTCCCGTAAATCTACCCAACAGACACTGACTATACTAAAACAATAATTATTAAGCAACAGCGGCTACGAGCGGCTCATCATCATTGCCTTCCACCTTTTTCTCCTCCTTCTTCTTCTTCTTGTTCTTTCGTTTTTCAATCTGAATCATAGAATAATCGAGCTTTAAAGGAACATTGAAAATCAACCTTCTCAATTTCCTCTTCCGATGGAACTGGAAGCCATTTCGAAACATCGATCGCGTAATGCTCATCGCCGGGAATCGTCATGAGCAGAGCGCGATTCACAAACGGTCCGAGAGCCGGATTTCGATGACTACACGCCGCCGCGATTACGGTGCCAATGTTCGCTTCGATCTCCTCATTTGGCATTGATAATCGACCGACGACGCAATCGCTCAAACCCCAATTCGGATACACCGGATCGCTTTTGATGTTCAGCTTCACACCATTTTTGAATTTCTCGATCAATTCCGGAAGATTTTCACCGAGGCCGCCTGCAACATTTGAGAGTTTTCTTTTTTTTTGGCGGGCGTTCAAACAAACCATTGGCTCGTGTCGGGAATCGAGTTTTCAAGATGCCTCGAAGCGGCAATATGAACGATGCCATGTCGATGTGCGCCACACAGAAATCATAATCTTCGGTGCGAAATTGGCCCTTGATGATTTTCTTGATCATATCTTGTCCCAACGACATCTCGGCGCCCGATTCCAACGCCAATTCTTGCAATTTTGGGTCATTAACGAACGCGAGAATTGTTCGTTTTTCGTTGTGTTTGAACGGAAATGGCACCGGCACAATTTCGTCACTACTTTGAACCATTTTTGTCTTAAGCAATGCATTATAGATTTAAAATGTTCAATAAATTTGTACTTGTCGCTCGGTAGTCATATTCAATTCGAGACGCATTCGAACGGGAGCGTTGGGATTGTTATAAATACTTGGCTGCTGAAGTTCGCGGTGCATTTCAAGCGCTTCGCCGACAGAATAGAATTGCGTTTTGAAATGATTTCTAGAGAAAAATATATAAAATATTTTGCAAAACTTTGAAATTCACTTGATAAATACATCAAGAGTAGGTTTTTCCGGCAGATTTGCTTCATCTTCAGCGGCAAAACGACCAGGAAATTGCTGCGATGGAGAAAGTCTGCAATATTTCAAACAAAAATCCAATTTAAATATATTTAAATCGATACAAATTCTTCATTCGTCTGATATTGATTCGTTCCATAAATGAATATTGTTTTCTGGCCGCCTCTTTTTCTTCTCGTTTTATCCTTCGTTCAAGTTTTTGCTGTCTAGTCATTGTTTGCTTCAACGCACGCTTACGCCCTAAAGTTTTCAATTTCAAATTGCTGTTTTCTTGGATTTCTAAAAAGAAAACCTCGAATTTGCATAATTTCCGCCGATGTTGGCCTTAACACCGTTGGATACCATATTGAGCCCAGTTGATTCCGTAATACGGACAGCATCTGATAGTTGGAATGAAAAATTTTAAGATGGACTATTTAAATAATCTAATCTGCACTAACAGTACAAAATAATTGAAAATGAAATTCATCGAAACGTTTATTAATAAATATAATATGGAATTAATCGCGGACTAGTACAGGGGAATGATGAGAAACGATCAATATACATGGACCATGCCGTAGAAGAATACCCATAAAAGAACAAAAGTGAGCAATCCGTTTCCATGCGACCATGTGAATTGGCTGTTTTCCAGGAAATAATGATGCCAACCGCCTGAAGCTTTTGCACTCCAAATTAGTCCCTGAAAATAAGTTATTAATCAAATGCATGCACATATTTTTTTCCGGCCTACCTGCAAAACGACAGTAGCAAAGTACAAAATGAATCCTGAGAATCCGGTGAGGCCAAGAATTCCGGCGGCTATTCCGGCGGCACAAGATTGACACGTTCTTCCAAATTCTAGCGCTTCCAAGTTGCTTGCCATTGCAACGGCACTAAAAGAAATTTGCATAATTTATTTTATTATTAAGTGGACGAATTACTTGAAAGCTTCATCCAATGGTTTCTCATTTTTGTTTTTCTGAACCGACATTATGCTGAAAATAAATATATTATTAACAAATCAGAAATGCATCGGGGTTTTCACAAAAAAACGATAATTTGCATTTTCGGTCCGCAAAATATCGTTTAGTAGCACAGTGCGCTAGAGCGTACATGCTCATCTCGTTACGTATATTTTCAATTTTCCTGATTTTTTTTCCGATTTTCTGCCCAATTAGCTCAATTTTTAAAGTTTGATTTTATTATTCAAATCAATTCAGATGTTACGATCATGCTTGAGGATTGAATCAACGTTGGAGAATAGTTGTAGAACCATTTCTACTTCATCATGCTTATTAAAAAATAGAGCCGGCAAATATAAGGCAAATAAAATCAATTAAAATATTAACATAAACACAGCTGTATAAAAAATAAAATTCAGGCAACCGTTAATCGTTCTCAGCTGTTGACATACGAAATGGCTCAGAAGCCCCATCACGTCGGTGTTCGAAAATCATGGCTCACATGGCATTCGCAAAACTTGGAAGGTTTAAAATGTTTTCAATGTTAATTAGCAAAAATGTGTTTGTTTCAGGCTTTCGTCAATCTCAACCGCTCGTCGTTGCCCAGGATGAAGTCGTTCGAAGATTTATTCGCGGCTTCTTTCCCCAAAATGTAGTTGTCAGTGGAAACGAGGTGAAAAAATTTCGAAACCAATAATCAACTTCATCTCTCAATTTTTAGATTGTCATAAAGAGAAGAGGCAACGTATTAATCGTTGCCGGGTTCCTTCAATATTCGCGACGTCTCGATATCCGAAGAATCTACTGGATGTTTGGATTTGCTGAAGAATTCCTCTCCATCCTTTTGAAGCAGCCCGTCAAGCTCGAATTGTCGTTTGTTGAATCCGAAGCAGACGTGGCATACAACTATATTTAGATTTGTATATTTCCTTTTTATAGTTTAGATTATGCGATTTGTTGATTGTTTTAATAAATGACTCCCTGAAAAAATTGTGACTCCATCAGACCCCATCACAAATCGATAAGAGAGCACAACTGATAGCGCCTCGTCTCCATCCACCTGTTACTTATTTGCTCCGTCCTTTAAACTATATAATTCGACGGTGCGCATACACACACACATCAAATGATAAAGACCATTTTGATAATTTGAATGGAAGATTCGCGACGTTCAACGGACCCGCCCAAAGAAATCGCGGGTAGGTCATGCGCAGTAAGTTGTCAACTGTTTTCCACCGTCGCCTCCGCGATTTATTCAGGTGTGCTCGGACAAGGCCAACGGCTACAATTTCGGCGTGCTCTCGTGCGAGTCGTGCAAGGCATTTTTTCGGCGAAACGCTGCAAAACGAAAAGTAATTGGCAATCATTTGGACAAGTCAAAGCAAAAAAAAAAACAATTTATTGCAAACAATAGGAAATAAAATGTCCATTTTCGAATTCGTGCGAAATCACATCGGCGTCACGCAAATTCTGTCAAGCTTGCCGCCTCAACAAATGCATTTCGGTGATTGTCATGTCGAAACAAAAAAAAAACAAAGACCCCTTAATTGGGTTTAGGTCGGAATGAACAGCGAATGGCTAATTGAAGGCAAAAACAAAGTTGGGAAGATTAAACGAAAACGAAATGAGAGTCCAGTAATTCATCAATCCCCTTATCAATTGAGGTGACGTCGTTTTAGGGCTCGACTGTTGAGAAAGAAGACGATGAAAATGTTACAATTCCAAAAGCATTTCTACAGAAATTAATGAAAAATGCCAAGTTCAATTTTTCTGTTTAAAAACAAAATTAAGGGACCCACTCCTTTATTTTTTAGAGCCCCTTCGTCATGCTCATGCAGCTGCACTTGTGGCTTTTATCCAGTTGGCACAAAATTGGTGGCTGCACCTCAAACACCAACACCATCAAGTTTCGATAAATACTCGGCTGTCAATTCGCCATCGTCTATTATTGGATATTCACCAATGGCGTCGACGCGACCCGCCAATTCGCCAATTGTTCCGTTTCCGATTCAATGCTCGCCGCAGCCAAGTCGGTTTTGCTTATGAGCCGATCAAAATCGTACAATTCTAGTGTTTCCTCAATTTATGCAACAAACGGCATTTCATTCCACATGGCCTCCACAACCAACATTCACTACTACTACAACTACAGCTAATTGCGCATTTGTGGTGAATCCCGAAATATCAGCATTGTGAGAAATGATTTTGTTGTAAAAAATCATTTTTTAGCCTATTAGGGTGTCTAATAAGGTTTCCATGAGGTGCGGGTGGCCGCCGCTCGAATCTCGGTGGTGGCCGTGAAAAAGTTAGGCCATAAAAAACTTCCGCGAAAAAATTCGTTAAGCATTAAGAATTTTTAGAATATTCTACAGTGAAACGTTATGAGAGCGTTCTTTTTCTCACCTTGATTGGATATACAATTTGGACCATCTATGGTTGAAAAATTAACGCGGTCAAACATTCGCCCGCATGGAAACCCTAATGGGGGTCGTACAAAAAAAAAATTAGTTTTTCCTGCGTTGAAATTTTCTTCATTTTACTATTTTAAATTTTATTTCAACTCAATCCCTAGATCCCCACTTTTTTCCAATTTTTATTCTGAAAAAGTCTAAATGGGTTTTAGAGGGGTCCGAATTTGAAAATACAACAATATGTGTAAATATTCTCGATAACTGGACTTATTAAAATTTTTCTATCCTTTTAAAAATCACTTTAAAACTATACAATAATACAAGTTAATCAATATTTGGAATCATTTTCTGATTTTTTTTGGTATATAATTGATATATGAAAACGTGATAACACTTATGAGCTCCAAATTTCAGCACATCAGTTGTGCCGAGCTTCACAGCCCCGCAAGATTGTGCCAAAAAATCGGTGATCAAAGAAAACACATTTGTTGACGATGGCGTTTTGCAGGAGATCCGAAGAAGTTGGTGTGATTTCGTCGAAATCGAGAATTCCCAAAAAAATTGCAGAAATCGACAAATATCGCGGTGTGCTGTCGATCGATGAAATGGCGCTGCTCGAAGTCGACGAATTCGAAACTCATGTCTAATTTGAAATTCGATTTTCTTGCAGGAGCTTCACGTGTTGAATGAGCCACTCAAATATCCGCTCGAGAAGAATTATAATCAAGAATCGTTGCAGGTTTCGATTTCATTGTATCGAAATTTGCAAGTCGAATCGGGGTTTAGGGCGTCGTTCAAATTGTTCAAGAAGCTCTCCGACGAATTATTTCGATGACGGCACAGTTGAAGGCGTTCAGAGAATTGGGCTATGAAGATCGCAGGCAGCTAGTTAAGAGCGGCTTTTGCGAGCTGCTGATTGTTCGAGGTATTATGGCCTATAATAAGACGAATGCCACGTGGAATCATAAATTTGCAACGGTAAGTATTGATTGTTTCCGGCAAACAAACAATGCAACGCAGCTATCAGAATCAATCGCGACAAGACCCACCGCATTTTACGCGTTATGCGCCTTTAATCAATGATTTCGTTTATTGGTCGCCAATGTTCAGTGACTCATGATTTTTGACTCATAAAAATTGTATCATAATTGACAAATTCTTTTTGACTAATGATTTTCTGATTTTTTACTGCTTGAGATTCATGATGTTATTACTGAATGGGGGAAAGAAAATTCAGAAAAGACGTTATATTAAAAAAAAAATAAGACATTGTTATACTTTGAGAAGTTTTGTGAAAGCTGTTTTGTTAGAAGTACCATTTTTATGCAGTTTTGACGGTATAAATGATCTATTGAAAATTTCAATAATTGATTAATTTTTAAGTGTTTTTAATAAATATGATATCGAATATAAAATATGTTTAGTTGTTTTCATTAAACTAACGGAGACTAATAACAACATCAAACTACTACTACTACAGGAATCTCAAGTAAAAAAAAACTTTAGAAATTCATTATTCAAAAATTTTTAGTTAAAAAGAATTAGTCAAAAATCATGAGTCAAGTCAAAAAGTATGAGTCACTGAATATTGGCCTTTATTTGTTGAAAATGGCGATCGCATTGAGTTGCCGTAGAACTAAGTGTTTAGTACGCAATACACCAAAACCACTTACCGTAGTCCGCGCAAAAAAATTTTTTATTTTCACATTTTCTTTCGGTGTTAAAAAAAAAACATTTTTTTCCTTAAAAAAAATTGAAATTTCTCTATTTTTTATTTTGTTTTAATTGTAAAAAAATTAATTGAAAATAATTAAAAAATATTTTTCTTTTTATTGAAATTTCGATATTTTTCTTTTTTTTTTAATTACAAAGTTTTCTTTTTAATTTCTGAAAGTCTGAGACTAAAATTTTCTTTATAAATAATTTTTTTTAGTTTTGAAAAATTCTAGAAAAAAAAAACTGACAATAATAATTAGCAATTTTCTGTTCGGTGTACTGCGTACTTAAACACAAGAATCGACGATACCTCAAATTTCATTTCAATTTTAAATATAATTTTTAAAAAGTAAAAAAAAGAGTTTCAAAATTGGACACAAAAAGCGCCGAAATTATAGACAATTTGAAAAGCTTTCAAATTTCGCAAAAAATCATTTTTTGTTTTGATTACTGTAATTAAAGGCGCATGCCATTTTGAAAGTTGAGTCTCGCCGCGACCAATTCTCAAAGCCATCGCTTGTTTTTTAAGGAATTCATTTTTGAATTTTTTTAATGAATGAAAAATTTTTTAGAACAACATGGAAGTGAAATTAGACGTTCTCAAACAGGATCCCAAATATGTGGCTCATTATAAAGTTCATAAAAAGTGTGTTTCATATATAATTTAAATATTGAAAATACGGAATTCTTGTAGACTTTTGGACTCATTTAGCGATGAGATTCGAACAAATGAAAGTATTATGCTGATATTCAACGCAATTGTAATATTTCATCCTCGTAAGTGTCGTCGCGAGATGCGAAATGAGAGCGTCGATCAATTTCCAGGCGTCTCGGACCTCAAGGAAAGCCACAAGGTCCATCAAACGCAGGCAGCGTACTTCAAAATGCTGCTCAGGTTTGTCGAAAAATTCGCCGCCACCAATTCCGGGTTCGATTCCATTCAGCGTGTTGAACTTCGAGTTCTCCGAGGAAAAAGCCAACGACTGCTACAAAAAGCTTCTCGATCTTGTTGTTGACCTACATATGGCTAATCAAACAATGCTTCACGTTTTTTACGGTTTCGATCCGGCGCGACTCGATCCGCTCGTCAAAGAACTTTGCGATTTCACTTGATCAACTATTTATTTCAATTATTACAAATTTGTATCTCGAGTCAACAAAATGCGTTATTAATTAGAAGAATCGAATTATTGCACAAGGTGGGTGGTGAATACACGTAAAACAACGAATTTGAATTAAACAAACAACAATCTCAAATTAATTTTTTGCGAATTTGATTACAAATTACTCATCGGCCAGATATTTTTCACACTTGGCGACGTAGATCTTCACTTTTGCGCAGGTAAGAGCTGGATAGTAATTCTCGATGAAGTAGCAATGCTCTGGAAGAAAAAATGATGAATTTTTTGCGACATCGTCATTTCAGGTCGCGGCGCAAAATCGCGTATTTTCAAAAATCAGTTTCCCAAAATGCCGCAGTTTTAAAGGCGCATTGGGACGCCTATTCAAAGGACCGTACCATTGGCAAAATCAGCAACATTGTCGAACAAAAATTGCTTGGCAAAGCTTCTGAGATTCAAGCATTGCTGACGAGTCACCAAAACCTTCTTGGTCCGTCTCGTCTTCCTCTTCAATACGATCGGAGCTTGGGTTGTTGTCGTCGTCGGAATCTCCTCCTCCTGCTCCTTCTTGTCATAGTCCTCATCGCTTTTGGTCATCGCCGACCGAATTCGCTGCATCACCTTCTTGTGGATCTCCATGTCGAGCAGCTTCTCCTTCTCGTCGGGCGTCATCTCATCGACCGCCGGTTTTCGCACATGTCTCGTCGGGCTGTCGCTTTGAAGGTTCACGCGTTTCTCCTGGACCTCGTCGACGTCGGCGAACGTTTGCGCGAAATCCTCCGACGGCGGCGCGACACTCGGCGCCACTTGCGTTTTGTATTGCTCCTCGTAGAGTTCGGCAAACTTGCGAACCTCCTTCTTTTTCGCCTCCTCCAATTTCTTTTGATGGAGCTTCCTTCGCTTCTTCAACGCCTTCTTCACAACCCGCCTTCTCTTCTTTGGCGGCTCGGTGACGTCGTCAACATCGGCGGCGACTTGCTCCTTGTACGAATCCTCGAAGTGTGTTGGCTGGTGCTTCGGCTTAATGGTGCGCACGCGAAGCTTCCCCTTGAGTCCCTCGTCCTCGCCGTCGCCTCGTTCGACCTACAATGAATCAAAAATTGAGGTTGGAAGGATTTGATGGCGATTCACGTCTGATTGAATCGCGAAAGGCTTCGTCACCGCGATGGTCTTCGACGCGAATTGTCTCGAATGCAATGATGGCGATTTTTTTTCGACGCGCGCGATTTTCGAGATTTTTCGTCGCGGAAAATGGCGTCGATGCGGCTAAAATATCAACTAGCAAAACAAAAAAAAACCGCCAAATCGCTGATACCTTCACACTTTCCTCTGTCGTCGTCGTCATTTCTTCGGTGGTTGTTGTCGGCGGCGCTTCGGTGGTGGTGACGGCTTCTGTGGTAACCTCGTCGGTTGTCGTTGTGGGGGCGGTTGTCGTTGTCGTTGGCGGCGTCATCGTCGATGGAAGACTGAACTGATCAAACACGTTCACCATTGGCGGGAATGTTGGCGCAACGAAGTTGTTCTGCGCGTCAGTCTTCTGGAAAAAAAAAATCGAGGAACTGCGCAAAATTTTTGAACGTTTCTGAAAACCCTCGCAAGACCCACCGCATTTTACGCGTTATGCGCCTTTAATCAATGATTTCGTTTATTGTTTAAAAATGGCGATTGCATTGAGTTGCCGTAGAGTCAAGTGTTTGGTACGCAATACCCCAAAACCATTTTTTTTAAATTTTTTTTAATTATTAAATTTTTTTTAATTGCTGAAAGTCTCAAAATTATTTTTTTTAAATAATTTTTTTTATTTCGAAAAATTCTAGAAAAATTTTTAAAAAACTGAATGCAAAATGCGCTATCGATTTTTAAAGACCAATTTGAAGGAAATTCGAATTAAAGGCGCACATGGGGGCGAAGCTCGATCAATTTGTTGCGAGAAAATTAAAAAAAATTGCGTTAAAGTCCGCAAACACCGCACCGCTTACGACAAATCACGGAAAAAATTCAAAACGGCGATTTTTGTTAGAAGAAATTTAATTTTTTTTCATATAGATTCTATATTTTAATTGTTTTTGTTTAAATTACCACAGTCTTGATTTGCATTTTCTTCTGCTCGGGCACCGGCATTTCGCTGAACAGATTTTGAGCAACAATTCGCGACGTTCCATCGCCATTTTTCAAGAGCACAATTTGCTCGAACATTCTGCAAAATACACGAAATCGAATCGAATTGATTTTGGTTTTCGAATGGCTCGCCGAGCTTACGTCTTGCCATCCTTGACCACCGGCCGATAAACAATCTCGGTTTGCGGATTCTGGTTCGAAGCGGTCGGCTCAATCATCGGCCTAAAGTCGAAAGTAAATGTTTTGTTATTGTTTGCCCCCCTCGCATCTCTCGAAAAACCGGCTTGCGAGTGGTGCGAGAAGCGAGATCTCGGAAGACCGTGATTCGATCAAGAATGTTGTCATCATCAAAAAAAAACCCGATGAATTAAGAAAAATGCGAATTAGCCAAAAAAAACAACAACAACAAACATTCGAAGGCCGGGCATCTCGAGTGGATTTGGCAACGGGACAAGCGGCGGAACGGTCATCGCATCTTGTTGCGGCTGCTGAATGATGCGTTGGGCTTGCGCTTCGCGAATCGCGTGGCCCGTCGCCGAGATGAGTCTAGAAAAACAAAATTCGAACGCCTGCATCGAATCAAAATAGGGCTCACTCGGAAATTGAGAACAGCTCGTCATTCTTCTTCTCTTTTGCTGGCGATGCTTTGAATTCCTTCTTCTCTTCTAGAGCGTCGTCAATCTAGAAATAGAAATTGTTTCGATCAATGAGAAGATGCTCGCGATACCGTTTTGAAGCTCGGCGCTTCTTCTTTCTTCTCTTCATGCTTCTCCGCCTGTTTCTCGGGCTCCGTCGCCGTGTCGGCCATCAATCGATTCATTATGTCAGCTGGCAGTTTGAGCAACGATTTGTAGACGTCGGTGGCCGGCGGACGGCTCGGCGACGCCTCGTCCGATTTTGACGCCGTCGTCGTCGCCACTTGAACGCTCTCATTCTTCGCCAACATTTCGGGCGTCTCTTTGATGGCGTCAATCGTGTCCTGGAGAGCGAAAAAAAAATCACGTGCGATAAATGAATGATGGCGATAATTGTTACCCTGACAAGTTCGCGAACATCGATGAAATGATCGTCGGCGAGCGCGAGAGCCGCCAGCAAGACGAGAGCAAGACACGACAGCTTCATACCTTAAACGGAAGTGAATTCGAATGTGTGGGGAGGGCGCGAACAAGGCAAACGCGTCAGCGGTTACGCTCAATAAAAATCGACCCGAAAAAGTGCACTCGATCCGGACATCCGATCCATCTAGGTGGGAAACGCACGGGCTGGGGGTCAAATGCCAATTACCAATTAAAAGAGGGCGAGTTGATTTAATTGCTTGATGGTGGTTGGGGAGGGGGGGGGCAAGATTCCCTATTTGGATGAATGGCTTGATGAAAAGCGATAGTGTCGAAAATTGAGCGAAGATTTTGACGAGATAAATTTTTGCGAGTAAATTTCCACACGCGTCGAGAATACGCAATGTCCATATACATATCGATATCGAAATTAGTGAATTGAGGAGGCGGAGAGGAGGGGAAGGGGGAAGGCGGTGTCGAAGACAACAAAAAAAAATAAACGGGAAACACGAAAAAGATGTCTCGATCAAGTTTCGACGACCACCACCACGGCTAGCTTTCGCCGCAGTGATATGCGAACGAGAATATCGCGATGGGTCGCCGATTAGGCGGGCCGTGTTGAAACAAGCGAGTTTCGAATGATAATAATTGAGTCTCGAGAGAAGCGGCGAAAGGGGGAAAAAACAACAACAACAAAGGGGAAATGCGAAGAGAATGAAAAAAAAAACACAAAAATGATATGATAGCGAGAACGGGATTCGAAGCCGAGAGACGATCTGTGCATCGAAGGTGTCCGGAACTAATTTTTGTTGTTGATTTGTTGATTTTGTTCGACATTCGTGCCGCTCAAATTTACCCTTACCTCAAAAACCACAACTGCTTGTCAAATTAGGGTATAAGCTCGATATAATATCCCATTATTTCATTCCATATATTTGTATGCAAAATTCACGGGGGCTAAAGCTTTGATTCTCCATATCTTGACAACTAGAGGTTTGAGAATCTGTATGCAAAAAATTAAAAATGGACTGCAAAAAAGACCCTCCTTGTTAGAGATTTTCTAAAGCACTGAGCCCCGAGTTGGGCGGAATTCCGCATTCTGCAACGAAGGTTTTGAAAATTTCGCGTCAAATTCGGCACATTTTCGTTTTACAGGGTTCTCCGCTTAAAAAATATTCATTCCGCCCAGCTCTGATTGAGCCTCTTAAAATTGCCAATATCACTTTTTTTCCCGGTTGAAATTTACCTGATTTTTTCTCGGCCATTTTTTTGCCGACTACAAGGTCATACAACGACCGGCAGCCACATTTTTTTCCAGAAACGGTCAATATTTTTTTTAACTCAAAATTTGCTGGTCTAGGGGTTTCGCGTGGTCTCGCGCGGATAATTAAGTACCCAAGACAAAAAATCAATCGTTCACCCGACAAATCGGCGAGAGACCTTTTTCAAGGCGCATGCGCGTAAATCTACCCTGCGTACAGATGAAATTACAGTTTATTGTTTCATTAACGCCTCATTTAATGCTCCAGATCTCATTTTCAACATACTAATGGTGTATGTGGGGTGTGTTCAGAAGCCATTTCCCCAGGAAGAATTGCAGAAGAATTTGGGATTGAGGAAATAGAAGTTGACAAGCCCATATGAAGAGCTTTTAGAAAAATTTGAAGAAAAAAAATTTCAACAAAAAATTGAGACTTTGGCTTTAAAAATATTTGCTTGCCATTTTTTTAAAATTTTAACCCAAAAATCTGCAAAAATAACTAGTCAGCTTCATTTTTGATCAAACGGACACCGAGTTTCAAATGCCCATCGAAAATAATTTGTTTGAATTCGTTAGAATTGTCGATCAGGTTCAATTTGCAGATCTTCTGCTTGCCTGCCATTTATCTCGAGATTTCCGCATTGCGCGCGCGCGCAAAAACGAGATTTCCATACAAAAATCGAGTGATCACCTTATTTTTCTTGATAAGCCTCAATCATCATGACTTTATTTCGATTAAAAAACGTGACAATCGCGCATTCATTCAATTTTGATCATCTTCTCCTTTCCAAGAAGCATATTCAATGTGTATTCGTAGACATCGAATATCTGAAATGAAAATAATGTGAGGTCGTAAAATGAACGAAGACAATTTTAACGACAACAATTCCAAATCATACATTTTCGTGTTGCTTTTTCAGCATACTCAACGCGAACGCTCTACTTCCTCGTGAGGCGTTCGTTTTGCCGAGAACGTTGTCGGCAAATGAATGATAGTGGATCAATAGGTCAACCATGACATCTTGAAGAAGTACGGCGAATTTGCGAGTCTCCGGAATGTGATCCCTTGAATATTTGATGGCTTGCTAGAAAAACAAAATTATTTATTGCAAAATTTTCGCAAAAATTATAAAAATGCAGAAATTTCACTGAAAAAAATGGAAAAAAAAGAAAAATCGACTGGTGATTTTGAATTTTCATAGCGTCCGTGCCAACACCCGACGCACAAATGCAGATAATACGTATCGAATTTTATTATTTAAAAAAATTACCCGAGCATTTTTGAAACCGAATTTGCTAGTAATATACAAAAGGACAGACATTTCCTGAAATCAAAATTTTCCAAAAAAATCATTATTCTATAATTATCACCTTTGGATATTTCTTGTTAAGCGCTCTCGCCGCTTTCATCTGCATCGCGAAGGTTTTCTCGCGATGCCTCTGGTAAATGATTCCTAGTCGTATACGAAAAAAGCGAATTTCTTCATCGTATAAGATAAAATTAAAATCGTATACGTTAATGGTAATCGTATTAGTTAATGTGAATCGTATAGGATCGTATACGATTCTGATGAATGGTTTGTAATCGTATACGAAACATCCGCATTTCCTCGTCGTATACGTTATTGCAAGGATCGTATACGATTTGGATTTTATCACAGTAGTGTAACCACCACAATTATACACTGCGGACATGCATTAAAATTGACGTCTAAATTCGAAAAACAATTTTCGAAAATTTTCGAATTTTTTCATATTCGATTTTTATGCGTATATTGTGTTTTAATATATATACTTTCCAAAAAAATCGTGCATTTTACTGGCTCCGCTCTAAGAAATCTATATTTTCTTTGCAGATATGTCGCAAAATTCAAAACTATTTGCATATCGAAAGCGATATCGTTACACCACACGAGAAATCATGGAAAAAAATATATAGGGAATATCGGAACGAGACAGAAACAGGTGATAACAACAGAAAAAATGAAGAAAATAATTATTTTCAGAAAATAGAGAAACTTAACATCAGGTATAACTAAAAGTAAAAACAGAGCAAGATTTAATTTCTATAGATTCTATAGAATCGTCTGAAGATGAGCTCACTTGCGCGGAAGAAGATTTTGTGTCAATGTCGAGCTGTGACAACTTGCAAAGAGTCATTACGTCGAGAGGTTGTTACCGTTTTTGCATATTTTTGAAATTATTTCGCTTTAGGCCAATGGGAAGCATTATCTTCGCGAGATTTTATTTTCACAGTTTGAAACGACTATTATCGTCAGAAATCACAAAGGGAATTGGGCAAAGAATGTTGCGGAAGTATGCTTTATTATAAAATTGTACACCGTAGAAAAATTTTAGTGCTGCAATTTTGCAAGATTTGACGACCGAAGTTCGTGCAAGACTTGATTCGGACCCAACGAGAAAACAACATGATGTGTCTATCGTGAAACTGAGAAAACTGCTATTTCGATATTCGGAGAATGATGATATCGAAAAAACGACAGATGTACCACTGAAGTACTCAATGCTGGCTCAAAAAGGCGATTTGTTTACTGAGAAATACAGCTATCAAGGCTCACACTACTCAATACAAAGAAATATTGCTTCGGATAATAGCGTCGTGATGTTTCGTTGGCGAAATTCACTGCAATATGGCGATGTATTGGGATTTCTCCTCAATGAGAAGTTCGGTGACCGGGTTATTCTACAACCATACATTCTAAATGAAAGGAATCATGTTCACGGTATGTTTTATTTATTGTTCAATCATTCCAAATGTAATGGTACCAGATTCCGCGAAAAAAAGCATTAAAATCATCAAAAGCCGTAAAAAAATATCAGAACTCGTCAAAACCGGCAAAAACCATTATAATTATGGTTACCGCTGTTTGAGTTTTTGGCGAAATCTGCATAGTACCACAATAGAAACTATAGAAACCCTATACTTCCAGATAGAAACTTTATCCCAAAAATTCGCGGCAAAGCCAAACAAAAACAATGTGAGTATTTTTTAAAATTTTGCTATTCTCTAAATTTAGATCGACGTGATCGCCGTATACAACCCTGAAGCTCTTAAAGACGCAGAAATAATTATTCCATCACTGGATGGAAATAGTGGGTTTTTTGTGTTTCGAAAGCTTTGAATTTGTATTAAATCTTTTAACAGGAGACATCAACGTCGCCCAAATATTTTTGGAAATTCCGTTCATGAAGGCAGCTCTGAAGCATGTGATAAATACTACAGTCAACAGATTTGTCGATAAGGTATCTTACAATTATTTAAAGTTGCAAAAAATATCTTCAGACAATTCCCAATAACGATCGTGTGAATTATTCAACATCGTTTAAGCCAACTCCGCCGCACGCAACGCTTCCAGTTCGGTTTGTCAACACAGCGATTGGTATGCTCAAATAGCGCGAAAAATGTTTAAAATATGTTTAAATTAATTTCAGCTGTTTTACAAAAGACGGTTACCATCGATGGAATGGCTGACGAAACGGCGAATTCTACAATCTCCTATTTGGTACACGGTCATATGACCTATCTCCTGTGAGTTTTCACTTTTTTAGTGGGCCTATGCAGATTTTGAAATGAAACGCAGTAAAAACCTTTTAAAGAAACTCGACAACATTATAAAGATTCGGCTAAACTAGTCTTAATCAGATTTTTCGCGTTTTTCTCCAAAATCTGCACATGCCGAAGACTGCCTCATGATTAATCATTCAAATGAACTTAATTCAGAAACAATTCACGATCGAATGCGCGAGCAGTGGAAAAAAATGGTTGATGCGCCAACCAAAATTAATTAATTTATTCCTTTTTCTTTTTCATTTTTTTGTCTTTCATATTTTTTTTTTAAATAAACAGGTATAGAAATCTTTACATCATATATTTAAAAGCGTTAAAATGCCAAACGAGTAGCTCTGGTAAATGATTCCGAGTCGTATACGAAGAAAGCTCAATCGTATACGCTGATATCGCTCTTCAAACGCGGCCAAATACGATTGGGATTTCTTAATATACGATTGGCATTTCTTCGTATACGATTATAATTCTTCGTATATGATTGTGATTTCTTCGTATACGACTACAATTCTTCATATACGGTAACGATTTCTTCGTATTCGATTGGGATTTTTTCGTATTCGATTGGGATTTTTTCGTATTCGATTGAGATTTTTTCGTATTCGATTGAGATTTTTTTCGTATACCATTTCACTTTACACTACTCGTTTGGCATTTTAACGCTTTTAAATATATGATGTAAAGATTTCTATACCTGTTTATTTAAAAAAAAAATATGAAAGACAAAAAAATGAAAAAGAAAAAGGAATAAATTAATTAATTTTGGTTGGCGCATCAACCATTTTTTTCCACTGCTCGCGCATTCGATCGTGAATTGTTTCTGAATTAAGTTCATTTGAATGATTAATCATGAGGCAGTCTTCGGCATGTGCAGATTTTGGAGAAAAACGCGAAAAATCTGATTAAGACTAGTTTAGCCGAATCTTTATAATGTTGTCGAGTTTCTTTAAAAGGTTTTTACTGCGTTTCTTTTCAAAATCTGCATAGGCCCACTAAAAAAGTGAAAACTCACAGGAGATAGGTCATATGACCGTGTACCAAATAGGAGATTGTAGAATTCGCCGTTTCGTCAGCCATTCCATCGATGGTAACCGTCTTTTGTAAAACAGCTGAAATTAATTTAAACATATTTTAAACATTTTTCGCGCTATTTGAGCATACCAATCGCTGTGTTGACAAACCGAACTGGAAGCGTTGCGTGCGGCGGAGTTGGCTTAAACGATGTTGAATAATTCACACGATCGTTATTGGGAATTGTCTGAAGATATTTTTTGCAACTTTAAATAATTGTAAGATACCTTATCGACAAATCTGTTGACTGTAGTATTTATCACATGCTTCAGAGCTGCCTTCATGAACGGAATTTCCAAAAATATTTGGGCGACGTTGATGTCTCCTGTTAAAAGATTTAATACAAATTCAAAGCTTTCGAAACACAAAAAACCCACTATTTCCATCCAGTGATGGAATAATTATTTCTGCGTCTTTAAGAGCTTCAGGGTTGTATACGGCGATCACGTCGATCTAAATTTAGAGAATAGCAAAATTTTAAAAAATACTCACATTGTTTTTGTTTGGCTTTGCCGCGAATTTTTGGGATAAAGTTTCTATCTGGAAGTATAGGGTTTCTATAGTTTCTATTGTGGTACTATGCAGATTTCGCCAAAAACTCAAACAGCGGTAACCATAATTATAATGGTTTTTGCCGGTTTTGACGAGTTCTGATATTTTTACGGCTTTTGATGATTTTAATGCTTTTTTGCGGAATCTGGTACCATTACATTTGGAATGATTGAAGAATAAATAAAACATACCGTGAACATGATTCCTTTCATTTAGAATGTATGGTTGTAGAATAACCCGGTCACCGAACTTCTCATTGAGGAGAAATCCCAATACATCGCCATATTGCAGTGAATTTCGCCAACGAAACATCACGACGCTATTATCCGAAGCAATATTTCTTTGTATTGAGTAGTGTGAGCCTTGATAGCTGTATTTCTCAGTAAACAAATCGCCTTTTTGAGCCAGCATTGAGTACTTCAGTGGTACATCTGTCGTTTTTCGATATCATCATTCTCCGAATATCGAAATAGCAGTTTTCTCAGTTTCACGATAGACACATCATGTTGTTTTCTCGTTGGGTCCGAATCAAGTCTTGCACGAACTTCGGTCGTCAAATCTTGCAAAATTGCAGCACTAAAATTTTTCTACGGTGTACAATTTTATAATAAAGCATACTTCCGCAACATTCTTTGCCCAATTCCCTTTGTGATTTCTGACGATAATAGTCGTTTCAAACTGTGAAAATAAAATCTCGCGAAGATAATGCTTCCCATTGGCCTAAAGCGAAATAATTTCAAAAATATGCAAAAACGGTAACAACCTCTCGACGTAATGACTCTTTGCAAGTTGTCACAGCTCGACATTGACACAAAATCTTCTTCCGCGCAAGTGAGCTCATCTTCAGACGATTCTATAGAATCTATAGAAATTAAATCTTGCTCTGTTTTTACTTTTAGTTATACCTGATGTTAAGATTCTCTATTTTCTGAAAATAGTTATTTTCTTCATTTTTTCTGTTGTTATCACCTGTTTCTGTCTCGTTCCGATATTCCCTATATATTTTTTTCCATGATTTCTCGTGTGGTGTAACGATATCGCTTTCGATATGCAAATAGTTTTGAATTTTGCGACATATCTGCAAAGAAAATATAGATTTCTTAGAGCGGAGCCAGTAAAATGCACGATTTTTTTGGAAAGTATATATATTAAAACACAATATACGCATAAAAATCGAATATGAAAAAATTCGAAAATTTTCGAAAATTGTTTTTCGAATTTAGACGTCAATTTTAATGCATGTCCGCAGTGTATAATTGTGGTGGTTACACTACTGTGATAAAATCCAAATCGTATACGATCCTTGCAATAACGTATACGACGAGGAAATGCGGATGTTTCGTATACGATTACAAACCATTCATCAGAATCGTATACGATCCTATACGATTCACATTAACTAATACGATTACCATTAACGTATACGATTTTAATTTTATCTTATACGATGAAGAAATTCGCTTTTTTCGTATACGACTAGGAATCATTTACCAGAGAGTGTAAAGTGAAATGGTATACGAAAAAAATCTCAATCGAATACGAAAAAATCCCAATCGAATACGAAAAAATCCCAATCGAATACGAAGAAATCGTTACCGTATATGAAGAATTGTAGTCGTATACGAAGAAATCACAATCATATACGAAGAATTATAATCGTATACGAAGAAATGCCAATCGTATATTAAGAAATCCCAATCGTATTTGGCCGCGTTTGAAGAGCGATATCAGCGTATACGATTGAGCTTTCTTCGTATACGACTCGGAATCATTTACCAGAGGCCTCAATATACTTTGCGCTTCCATTTTGATGCTTGGCAGGTTTTTCATAATTTTCTTAAATTCTTTCATGCTTCTCTCCAGTGTTTTTCGATTGCGCCCAAGTGTTTTGGCGAACGTTTCCTGGAAAAATAAATGGGCAATTTTTGCAATGGAAATACACTTTTTTTTTGTTTTTTTTTTTGAATTTTTTTATTCCAGCAAAGCTATAATTATTCCAGTTCACCTTCTTTTTTATCGCTTTTTCTTGAATCACCAGATCGAACCATCTGGCCAAATATTTTAATCGAAATTCTTCAAAAACCAAAAAAAAAATTAATATTAATTGCAAAATATTTCCTTTTCCTAAAAATGGATTTCTTTGGCGTCTACCCTATAATATATAAAAATCCCGACGGCTTCAAACCTTCAAATTTAAATTAATTATTGACTACAATATAAAAATGCGCGTACGCTTAAATGCAAAGTACGCAATTTTGTGCAGATCTCAAATTCCAAAGAAAAATCGATTTTATCTTAAAAAATTGCAAATTCGAAATTTTTGAAAAATATATTTACTAAAACCGAGGATTTTTCTCGGAAATCGGACCCCACTATTTTATTTTTGCAGTTTTTCAGTAATATTTTTCGAAATCCCACATCGTTGAAAATTTCGGACCCCCCTAGGACCCCCTTCTCTAAAATCTAAGCTCAAAGCGAACATGGATCAAAAGCACATTACCAAATAGCCAATAATAGGGATTTTTGCGAAAATTTCGCGTTCAGTCGTTTTTTTGTTTGTTTTTTTTTTTTGACAAATTACCGCCATTCCAAAATTGGCGGCAAGCGCCACCAACAAACGATTGGTGTCATTTTCGGTGAGCGATTTGTTGGCGTAGATTTCGGCGAACTCCTTCTGAAATTCGTCCGGCACCAAATCGACGAAATCCCGATAATTGTTGAGTTCACAATTCACAGAATAAAGCAAAACGCAAATCGAGGCGGCGAATCGAAGCATGACGATCGGCGTGGCACTTTTGATGTCATTTTTCGCGCTTTTTAAGGCTGCGAAATTCTCAACATTTGTCTAATTCGACGATGTGAATGAATGAATTGAAACACGAAAAATTTTATTTCAAAACGCCGACGATGAAAATAAAAATGAATTATTGAGATTCATTGAGGCGTTTGATATTCCATTCGGCGGTTTCGCGAATAAGTCTATCGAGAATTTCAAGATCCTGAAAATCAAGGTTTTTTTCGATGAATTTATTCGAATACAAATTTGGAGACAAATGTGTGCAATTTTGCGTGCGTGTGTTTCACGGACAATTCGAATTTTGTTTTGCATTAACACAATTTTTTTTATTTTTATGAGTACTGCAGAAGGAAAAAAAAACTCTAAAAAGTTCGGCCACGGCCACGTTTTTCGAAACCTACAGTACCATCAATTTTCATTGAAAATCGCTACAGGAATCGTAATCATAATAGAAGTAATAGCTAGCGAAAAACGTTTAAAGGCGCACATAATCGAATTTTATGATTCTTGAAGCGATTTAATTTTAAATGATACTGCTGGTTTTAAAAAACGTGGCCGTGGCCGAGGATTTTGAACACTCCTTTCTGAATGCGATTTTTAGGTTTTTTTTTGCGAAATCTTCAAACTACCATTAGGTCTTCATTTTTTTCAATTAGAAAAAAATAAATTAGCACCAACCTCTTTACTCAAACGCTTCTTGAGCGTTTCGATTGCCGCCTTGATCTGTTTCACCGTATATTTATTGCTATCGTTATAATAGAAATAGTCGCCAAAATCATCAGCAACTGGTTGAATTCGATCTCGATACTCGCTGCTTTTCTTCGTCAATTTCAAATAATAATTCGCATCGCTTTGCATATGATCATACACATCCTAAAAATATTTGATTGTCGGCGATTTTTCAAAATAGTTATATGAAAAAAAATGGGTACTTCTATAGACTTAACTATTCTTCATCCATATTTTTGTTATTTTCCTAGTTTTCTGTGCTTCGAGGGAATGTAAGACAACGAGAGAGCGTGTGGTGGAAGGAGACGCAGACAACAAAACGCTTCGCATCAGAGCGGGATCGAACCCGCGACCTTAACTCTAATGGGCCAAAACTTCCACCACTGCGCTATCGCGCCTCCTTTTGGACCGGCTATAACTTGATAACAAGTGCCACCTGCCTTTCGCAGCTTAAGCACGAGCAAGCGGATGGTATAATAATAAAAATAATAATGAGCTTACCCGCATATTTTTATCGGGAAATCCTTCGTTCTTGACAATCGCGAAGAACGCGTTCAAACCCGGCGCGAAGTACGTCAAATGCGTCTCATAAAATCGCCTAAAATACTCGGTGACGTTATTGAACTTGGCCACCTTCTTCGGCATTTTCGCTATCAATTTCTCCATACGCGGTCCAAAATATTCAACAAATCGCGATATGTCTTCGGTGTGCATATAAGAGGCAACGGGTTGCTCGTTGATGATTTTCTCCAATTTCTGCAACAAAAAAAAATTGAAGAAACGCGTCGTACGAGTGAATTTCGAAATCGCCTACCGCGTCGCCAATCTCCTGTGCGAGCTTGATGGCCCGTTCGGACATCATCGCAAACGTGTAGTCGTCGTTGCTCACAATCTGCTCGATTCGTGCGCGATAGTTTTGCGGGAATTTCGGCGGCAAATCGGCGAAAATGTTCACTTCTTGGAGGGTTGGGAAAAACGCGAACGCGACGCCAAAAAATGCGAACACCCACAAATGGTTCACGAGCATTTTTTTTTTCTTTTTTTTTTTTGGGTCCCCCCTATCATCAATGGGCGCCTTTTATAGTCAACCAAATTGCCAATTTTATGCGGCACAATAATACCTCTTTTATTAGAAAAACAACAATGAAACGAGAAATCAAATATCATTTTTTCTTTCTCGTCAATTCAACAGGAACTACGTTTTTTTTGAGAAATCTTTAAGAAAACCCGAGTTCGACGAATTCATTAATATCGTTGCATTGTGGGTTGTCTGAAACTAATTTGAGCGCCTGAAAACAATTGGCGATTGGAACAAACATTTATTGGAAAAGTCACCTTTTCGGCGCCGAATATTGGTGTTAGAGCTTCAACATATGGAGCCCGTAGGGTGTCAATCTGGAAAAAAAATTATTTGAAAATTTTTGAATTTTTGGAAAAAAAATTATTTGAAAATTTTTGAATTTTTGGAAAAAAATTATTTGAAAATTTTTGAATTTTTGGAAAAAAAAAATATTTGAAAAAATTTTGGATTTTAGAAAAAATTATTTGAAAAAATTTTGAATTTTAGAAAAAATTATTTGAAAATTTTTGAATTTTTAGAAAAAAACTTATTAGAAAATTTTTGAATTTTTGAAAAAAATGCTTGAAAAAAAATTATTTGAAAATTTGTGAATTTTTGGAAAAAAATTATTTGAACATTTTTAAATTAAAAAAAAATTCTTGAAAAATTTTTGAATTTCTCATCACAATTTGAAAAAAAATCAATATTTTGATTTTTTTGAAAATGCCCGAAATCTTTTTTCTTTCATTTCTTTCAAAAATAATTCAAAAGAAACAATTGATTGGTGTGAAATGAAATGTGTGTAAAATTGCGTCACTGTGTTAACGTATCGAATGCGAGTTTGAATTTTCTAGTCAAACTTTTCATTCAACATGTAAAATGAATATAAAAAGCTGCGGACATGTTGCGGGTTTGGAGTCGCGAAAAAAAAATCGGGGGGTTTTTTTTTGCTAAAAACCCACAATGTCATGTTCGCTTTCAGCGTTTTTCGGACCACCGACGCGATAAATCGAATTCTTGTTGCCAATTCGCGTTATTTTTCTCGAGTTTCGCGGTTTCGACGCCGCCGGCACAACGTATTCGGGCAGAAACGGATCATTCGCGCTGTATTGATAGCATTGTTGCGATAGCGACGAGTGAAATTTTCTGGACAACAAAAAAACAGAGGTGGAAATAGTTCGTTTTTGCTGATTTTTACTGATTTCTATCATTATTCTTTGCTGCTCGCATATTCATCTCTCTTGCTTTCATATACAAATCCATTAAACTTTCTAAAATTTTTGAAATATACCATGCAGATTTCGCAAAAACCTAAAAATTCCAAAAATTCGGTCACGGCCGCGGTTCACATCCGACTTTATTTCTTATGGTTAAATGCGCATATAATAATAATTTAAATGCGCATATAATACAATTTTATGATTTTTGCAGCAATTTAAATTTTTTAAAACAGAGGTTTTGAAAAAACGTGGCCGTGGCCGAGTTTTTGGATTTTTTTGAATATCATTTTTTAGAGCATTTTTTTGCGAAATCCGCATGAAAGTGGCATGGAAAATAATGCCTAATTTAGTTGATTCACCATCGCCAATAATTCTCGCCAATTTTCCCATTATATAAAGCTGATCGGAAGCCGATAATTGGAACGACAGCGGGTTTCCGGTTGGCGTTTTTCTCGCAACTTTCTTTTGATTCGAATTAATCTTGAAATCAACAAAAATGAAGAAAATTGATTATTTTGACAAATTTTCGCCCAACATTCATCGACAAATTCATTTCGCATCGAAATTTCATCGAATTCGGCGTGACAAATGAGGGTCGAAGAAATCTTGAAACAAAAATTTGAAATTTAAAAAACAAACAAAAATGAGCACCTATTGATGACAATATCAGCCAAATCCGGGTGTTTTCTACTGAATCGCAAATATTTTTTGCGTCGCCCCACAACACAACCATCGCTGTTCATCGCGCAATCGACGATCGTTTTCGAAATGTCGGAAGAAGTGACGTCGCCTGAAAATCGGCTTCTTCTTTTTCATTCGTCATGTCGTGCGATTTCAAATTTGAATTGCCGCCGGGACCATAATCATTTTTCAACATTTTTGCGCACAAAACGAGAAAATCGATGATGCGCCGAATCCCGGAAATTGTCCGCAGGTGTTCGAAAATGAAAATTCAAGATAACGCCTCGTGCCCCTTTAGTGTTTTTTCCATCCAAATTCAAATTTTAAATTCAACCAGTGTCTTCAAGAATGATCAAATCGAGATTGGCAAGCAATTGCAATTCATATGGATCGGTGCACTTGGTAGCCAATTGATGTAGTGTGGATCCGAAAAATGCGACAGCCTGAATACGCCGGCATCAATATTCGATATTCATTTCCACATAAGACTCCTCTAACAGTATGCCCTCTTGTTATAAAATACCACAACGCGATGGTGACAGCGCGAACGTTCAGAATCGATCGATCCATTGGGAATGTGTCGCGATTATTAGCCAACATTTGATTGTACCTAAATTGGACCTATAATGAGCCTTAATTGATAAATCAAAAAAGAAAAAATGATATTCGATATTCATACCGCGCAAATTCGTCGAGTTTTCTCGACGTTTCCCATGCGCGCCCCTAATTGTTACTTGGAGACATTTGTGGGTGTGGGTATCGCATTTAATATGCTCGTATTTCGAGAGACCTATCCGAAATATCCATTGCGTCGATACAAATTGGCCGCAGTAGAAGGTCGTCGTCTCGTTTTTCAAACGATTTCGTCGCCTCATTATAAATCAGCGAGTAATATTTGTTGTCGGCATTTTCGATCGACTGAAATCGTGATGATGACGACTAATTTGACGACTATTCCCCGAGCAACTTTTAAACATCTTGAAGCCGAATTCGTTTGTGGAATATCGAAAATCGTTTCGAATCCATCAATAAATTCCATTTCTTCTTTTTTTCGAAATGCCTAAAATTTAAAAAAAAATATATCATTTCACGTTTTATTGAAAGCCGCGCAATTTTTTGAATATATCAATTTTTATCGATTTTCAACTTTTTCATCGAAGGTCGTCTTCCACTTTTTTTTTCAAATTTTGTTTTAGAATTCTCGGATTGCAAAAATTCCTAGATGTCTGAAATTAATGCGAGGTTTTAACCTCGCACATTTCGAACACCATTTTCATATTCGGAGTTTTCAATGATGGCCATTGATTGAAGCACTGACGAATGGGTTGTTTTTGAACTGGTGCACATTTTTGATCGGGTTCGACCCCTCTCAATTCCAAAACGTTTTTGCATTCACTTTTTAACCCTTTAGAACTATTCTTTCTGACTTTAATTGTAAAATTGCGTCATTAATTAAATCAATTCATAGAATTATTCACAAATTGAGAATGTGTGCAATTTTGCGTCGCGTGCGTGTGCACATTTTCAGCTGCTACTATGTATTGTTTGAATATTTTTTCAATGTTTTTTTTTTCTAAAAAAGGTATCCAAACGGACCATATATGGCAATTTCATATTTATTTTTTTGCGTCGCCGCCGCCGCTTTCATCATGTAGCCGCCGCGATCGGGCGGCACCGAGCCAACCACATTTTTATTGCTCCGAATCAAAATCGCTTATTAAACTTTTATGTTCGCCAACCGACATTGCTATATACTTTTTTTCTTGCTGGTGATTGCCATTCAGCCAGCAACGACCAATGATTGATGCAAATCAGGTTTAATCCTCCCGAAAACACCATGTTCTTTTGGTTGGTCGTGTTCGAGGCAGCCACCAACAAAAAAAAATGACAAACTACCACCCGTGGTGTGGGGGGTTTGGATTAGACCCGCCTCGCTTCTGCAACAATTCTAATCCATCAGAATTTTTCGATGGGGGGGGGAGGGCTTTAATATATTTGTAATCTTTTGCTTCTTGCCAAATATGTAGTGTGCGTTGAGTTGACAAAAAGAAAAGGAATTGCGGCCGGCGCAGAAAGTGCATTTTCCCACCTTTTCAGGGGGGGGCTCAATTTCGGACCGGACCCCCCCCCCCTCACCACATCCCACACATATTTCCTCAAGTGCCTCCCCCCTCTTCCTCTTCGAGACCCTCATTGTTTTGTTGGGTAACATGCGAAATGAATAATTGATGAAACTCAAGAATTTCTCGAGTTCGACTGCCAATGAACCACCTAATTATTCGGTTTTGTTTTTTTTTATTTATCGCGTTCAATTGATCTACCTCCTCCATCAATCGAAAATTCTCAGAAAAGAAAATTTTTTTCCCCTCTCGCTATTTTTGTTTTTGTTGCGCGTTCTCACGAAATTTGTATTATTATTATTATTATTGCTATTATTTACCCGTTTTTATCCATCCATTCTTTTCATTCTCTTGATAACGAGGAAATTATTTCGATGGTCCCTCTCTCATGTTTACCTATTATATGATATGTCGAAAAAATGAGGCCCAATTTGTCTTGGGTGTCGAAAAAAAAATGAATGAGGTTCGCGCCGTCGTCAGAAACGAGTTAATTATGGTCAAAAATGGAGGAAAGGGATGAAGGCGTGCGACACGCCAAGGGCGCCATTAAAATGACACCCTTTTCCAAAAAAAAACCTTTCGTATTTTTTTTCCTGCCTTCCTTGTATGGCAAAAAACATTCATTCATATTCCCGCCAAAAAATGGGGGTAATATGCATTCGAAATGGTGTACTTAATGGGGTGTCTCCCTCATGTACTCACTTTGAAACAGAAGGAAAAAAAAACAATTTCGTTCTTTTTCGACTCGAAAACCTCCCAATTCACACTTGTTGGCGGGCGGGAATTTATTATTTGAATTGCCGCCTGGGTTGGGTCTCGCGCGGAAAATCGGTTTTGAGTTGATTAAAATGAAAAAAAATTGAAAAAAAAAGCAGGTGTGTGGCGTGAATGTGCCGCACACACACTCACGCAAAATTGCACACAATTAATTATTTTCATAATTTTTTTGTTTTGTTCAATTTTTCGCAATTTTTATGGGAAAAAGTATGAATTTTGGCAAAACTCACAAACTATTCAATTTTTTTAAAATATGGTCGTGGAATTTTTGGGGTCTCGTATGGAAAACGCCAAAGTTGGCAACCCGCGAAATTCAAATTTTTCTGAAAAAACAGGTGATGCCATTGAAAGTTTGTTGGTGTGTGTGTTTTTTTTTTTTCGAAAATTTTCTTATACCACATCGATCAAATGTATGTCAAATAAATCATTGGCTGAAAAATATTCCCACGAGATATTCACCCCCAATTTTTGTCTCCACCCTCTTTCCGAAATCCAAAACATGATAATTAGCAGGTTGGCAATCACAAGACACCAGTGTGCTCTCAATAATCTATCTGTCGTTGAGTCTTTCGAACAAAAAAAGTGGGCGTGGCCAGTGGTGGTGGTTCATGTCACTCGAAGCTTCATCGTGCTATTCGAAGCCTCCCCACTTTCGCCGACAAAAAACAATATTCATTTATTTTTTTTTTGCCAATTTCGAAACCGTTCTCAACTACAAATACGCCACGAATAAAAAAAAACAACTACAATTATTATTGCCTTATCAATTATATATATTTTTATTTATACATTGAGGCAAAATCAAATAATCGCTGATGATGGATTTGAGGACGAAAGCCGTCCTCAGCCCACACCTCTAATTATGATTCCCGCGAGAATTCGTCGATGAAAATTGATGATTATCAAAAAAATAAATAAATTAGATGTTTTTCGAATTTTCTTATAATTATTATTGAGTCAGCAAAATTTTTTTTTTAATTCGGGCGCTTCTTAATTTTTTATTCACATTTCCTTTCATCAAGGGCACAAAACGGGCCGAAATCATAGGCAATTTGGAAATTTTCTTTTGGATACTGTAATGAAAGGCGCATGACGTTTTTTGGAGTCGGGTCTCGCAGCGAACGGTTTGTTTTTGAGTCGAAACTGTCCCAAAATTGCAAAATAATAGTAAGCCGGCTATTTCAACCGCTTTTCCCGACTTTTTCAAATATGCCAAACTCACACATGGTACTCAAGTATGCCCCAAGTATACATATAATGATGTTGAGCACCGACCGGGAGAGGGTTTCTCAATTATTCACCATGTCACTCGCACCTTCTTCCAGCGTTTCGTCTTTCCATTGTTTTTGTTTGTTTTGCACACCTCCTTGGGGGGGCCGCAATATCAATCAACTTATATTGTTAACACACTCTACCCCGCCGATAACATTTTTATATTTATTTTTATTTATTTTGGATGCGATTGATATTTCATTTGAATTGCCGATTTGTGTTTCGTGCTGAAAAGTTTTTAGCAGCGCATTTTGTTTAATTTAACCATAAATGATTTTTTAAAGGAATTTAGATTATTTTTTAAAAGTGCCAAATGTTTGAATGCGCGATCCAATAATAAATTTCAAATTTCGTCCTTCGCATTTTTTTAATTATCACTTTATTCGTCTTATCGAACCTTTTTGGCAGCAATTAACCCAAATCGTTGCTTTTTTGCTTCTCGTGTAAAATAATCATGCTTACAGATTTTTCGATTTTCAGGAGAGACTCCCAGCCCACGAGATTTTGATAATTTTGTTTTGCGCGGCGAATTTCGATGGATTCATGAGGAAGATGAAGAAATTTCGAATAACATGCTATTGGTTTCGATGATCGTTCTCTATTTTTCCGTATTCGGCTCGTCGGCTCATAGTGAGAACGATTTTTGATCGAGACACATTGATTGCAATCAATTTCAGAGCTTTCGGGAGTTTCGCAAAAGTGCTATAGTTGTATGTCGAGATATTACGGTGCAACGTGGCAATTCGCCGGCTACTCGCGAATTTATCAAGAGCCCAGAGCGTTCACCGATCATTGCAGGTCTCGAAACGCAAATTCTCATCGGTACCTAAATAATATCGTCTAGGGACCCGCAAGCACGTGGCGCCGATGTTCCCTACAGCTATTGCGAGGAAAATGCGAATTGTATAACCATGATCGAGGAGCTCAAAATAGGTAATTGTTTTTTTTTTTCTTTTTGATTTTGGTGGACCCTGAGAAAACCAAACAATTATCGAGAATTGTGATGATTAAACGAGACAAAGCGCGCTGAAGAGAATTTTTCCATACGAGACCCAAGAGCCGCAACGCTCTATTATTCTCACACCTGACGTTTTTATGCTCAGTTTGATTTTGCGTTGAAAACAAAAAAAACGCACGAAACTTGTCGAAAATGTTAAGAAAATGTGTCAATCATGCTATGATAGCGTCTTGTCAACCGCAAAGCAACGCGATTCTCGTTGAGTTGGCTTACTAATTGTTGCAAGCAATGTATATATTTTTTTCGGGGCGAAACGTTTTTCATCATCGCGATTCGTCGTCCTTTTTTTTCGGGGCGAAGCGCAGGGGGCCGATATCGCCTCAAATTGGCTATATCGCGCGGCAGCAAAGGCAAAACGATCATTAAATTTCCGTATTTGATTTTGCTCGAATATGTCGTTGACGATGATGCGAAATTTCGGCGTTTTTGCAGGAACCGGTGCGCGGGGTTATATTCGCGGATGTTGGAGTTCAGTTCTTCTATTCGGATTCAATCGATCAAGTATGTTTGGTAGACGGACGATATTGAGAAATCGACACTTAAAAAATACTTAAAATTCAGTTTTTTAATTTCCACCGAATTTTTCCGTACGAGACCCATGGCGGCAATTCTTTGAAAAAAAAGAACGCGTTCAATAATTCCAACCAATTCATAGGCACCGTCGGCGCACTCGCCAACCATTCATTCTGCCACACGTTTAATTTGACGGAGCTTGTGAGCGGCGGAAGACCCGAAGAGTCTTCAATCAAGTGAGTTACCGTAGGATGCGCGCGCACACCCCGGCATTTGTCTTGATAGATTGGTCCGTCATTAATTGATGTCGATGACAGAATACACGGGTTGCCCCCCCCCTCTGCCGCATTTTGATTTGTTTTGTGTGTGTGAGTATTGGTGTAATTTGATCATGACCAAGGGGAATATTATTCTTATTATTATATGCTAGAAATAAAACAATTCATTTTCAGCGTTTGCTCGTGTCGCGGACCACTTTGCAACGGCTCAACAATCAATAAGGCAACTTCATTTTCATTCGTTTCTGTGTTATTTATTGCATTTTTTCAACTGTTCGCATTATTATGAAATTTTTTCTGTATAAATGTCTTTCGAGATTTATTTCAGCTCTTCAAACGTTTTACACCATTTCGCAAGGGTTTCGCAATTTTTCGCCACTAAACCAGCTTTGCAAAGGGCGTTCAATCGATTTCCCAGTGCAATCAGCATTCGCGAATAACGATCCCAAATGTTTGAGAACGTTTGAAGCTCTTCGCCATCGTCAATCAATTTTCTTTTCTGAAAAAAAAAAACACAATTTTTGAAAGCGCTTTTCAATATTTATCTTGTAGAAAAGTGTATAACTTTAAATTAAACATTTCTAGAGTAAACAGTGTATGTTTACTTCTCGAATTAAAAATTTCCCACCGAAACTCGAAGTGAGAAGCGGTGTTTGCGGACCGCTGTGATCGGTGTTTGCAGACTTGCTCCATTTGACGCAATTCTGCATTTTCTCGCAAAACGTTCGATTTTTTTTGAAAGAATTAAAAATTCAAATTTTTAGTGTTATTAAAATAAAAGATTATTGAAATTAGTTTCAGAAAATCGCCTCGATTTTGTCGCTCACCGATTCGACGCCCGAAAATGTCAATTTTCTACTTTGCACGTTGTCACCAATGATTTCCTCGACTTCCAATGAAACCTTCACAATTTTTTCACCATTGATGTCTTGCCAGCTCATTTGCTTACGAATTCTGTATTCAATACTGAAAAAAATTATTTTGCATCGAAAAAGAATTTAAAAAAAAAAACGACCTTTCCAATTTCTTGGCAGCTTTTTTCCACATTTCCAAATTCGAGCAATTCGATTTCAGAACTCGCAAAATAAACGAATTGGCTATTAATTCAGATGTAATCCAATCAATAATCACTTGAACATCGAAATCGATGAGGCAGAATATTGAGATAATAACGCTCGGTGGAAAATATCGAGAGTCTTCTGGAATATTGTCAATTTGTTGAAAAAGCGACACAGCGAAACACAGGCATCGCTCATCATTATTCAACAATTTCTCCGAAATATCGAAGCTTGATTCGTAAATATTGTCATATTTCGAAAGAAATTCCTCGCCATCTGAAATCGGACACAATATTGAGAAAAAAATGCAATTTATTTATCTATGCAAATGGAATTTTTTGAAATCTTTCAAAAATAATGATTTTCAACTAAAATCTTCGTCGCAAATTGCTATTTAGATATATAGTTTTCGATAAAATTTTGAGAAAATGCATTTTTTTTAATTAAGTGTGTGCAATTTTGCGTGAGTTTCTCTTGCGGACTTTTTCGAACACGACGAAGATTGGTTTTATGGATCTATTCAGTGAATGTAAATTAAACAAAAACGACAAATTTTCATTATGCAGCGATGTCGTTTTTGTCGCAATAAGCGCTTAATTTTACTGAGGGGTACTGTAGATCGCGGGTCGATATTTCAAAAAAATTGGCACATGCTCCTTGAATATCGATTTTTTTTAAATATTTTTTATATTAAAATTTTCGTATTTTCACTCGTTTTTCGCGGATTTTTTTTAAATAATTTAAACTTTTTTTTGAGTAACACTTGGTGATATTCATAAAAACTACTAATTTGTGCATATATTTCCTTTTTGAAGCATGTCATTCGCTGAGTATGAAGGAAACGACTCTTTGGTCGAAGACGTGGTGGAGGCACATGGGCCAAGAAATTTGCCAATTGCTGAACAGCGTGAAGAAGCTAAGCGCACGAGAAGGAGAAAGCCACTTGTAGATGACGGATATGAAGCGGTGAGTATTTAAAAATGAATTGTTGGATTTTATAAATTAATTAAATTTTTTTAGTTTCCACAACACTTTATTGTGGACTTCATCAAGACCGTTGAGCAGTACCCAAGTATTTGGGACTCATCTATTAAAGAATACCACAGGAGAGAATTGAAGCTTAAGGTCTTTCAGAATATCGAAAGCATGTGCAAGAAATTTCTCCGCGCCGGAAGACCAAATGGTATTTTCAAAACCACTATCGGTAAAATTGAAGTTTTAGGTATGACGGCTTGGAAATTGTGGGATTCGATAACGCGCGATTTCAATAGACATGTGTTGCGAATCCAAAATGCTCGATCTGGAACTGGAACATTGGAATCATCATTTCCGTTTGCGGAATATTTACAGTTTTTGGATGGAGTCAGACACAAAAGACAAGTTAAAAAGTAAGTTTACCTGTTTTTTGTTAATTTTTTTTTACTACAGTGCCTTCATATGCGGTGATAAAAGTATTGAGTTGCTTGAATCGCGGGGACCCTCGGATAGTCCGAAGACTGCTAAACGAAGAAAATCAGGTTTCTAGCAATAAAAAATGGAGTTTTATGGGTATGTTTTAGACAGCGATGAGCTGATGAGTATGTTGCGCGAGACGAACAGCGAAATCAAGCAGCTGCTTAGATCGAATGATGAGGAAGCCAAGGAAACCCCCAAATGTAAATTTGACCGATTGTGCAGGGTCATGGCCAGCCACGTTGCGGATTGGCCTGAATTGGATCAAATTCAAGCCGAAGCGAAAGCGATCGCTTTCATCATGGATCTCCAACCGACGGGCAAAAGAAATGAGCAGACGACTTCTCTCAGTTTGTTGGACGAAAATTATTTTTAAGTATTTTTTTTATTATATTAACAATTAAATTTAAAAAGATAAACATTAAACATGATAAAGAAGATAATTTTTTAATGCCGTTCTTTGATCTTCGGCATCGCTGTATGGGTCTTGAAGTAAGGGAAAGTTGTGGTCAGGTGGAAGATCGGGAGGAGCACCTAGTGATATGTTATGTACAACTGAAAGTGCTACAATGAGGGCGCGCGAAGAAGACGGGTCCATATTAAGGGCTTTTTTGAAAATCTGGAATTTCGACTGCATCACACCAAAAAAATTTTCAATTTTCACCCTAGTTGCCGACATAATCTCGTTAAAACGCATGTTTTCTGGAGTCAAGGAAAGCTGCCTATAGGGTTGCATAAGAAACTTAGATAGTCCAAATCCGTTATCAGCAATTATAAATGGAGGCATTATAATGGATGAATTCGGAAGCGGGCGATATCCTCCTATTGTGGCTACATTTTCGAGGAGTGCTCCCAAAGGCCCATCTCTGAACATTTGGGAGTCCGAATTTACTCCAAGCTCAGAGATTTGCAAATATATAACACGCAAGTTTGCATCACAACAAAAAAGAGAATTAAATGAATAAAACGACTTATAATTATAATTTAACGATCCTGTATGCGCAGGATGCTCGATCTTCCAATGCTTTCCATCCAATATGGCAAAACATGGAATTCTTCGACGAGGAGTTCGATCAGAAGAGTTCATAAATCCTTCTTCCAGACGAATTAATTCTCTTCGATTTTGTGGCAATCGGATTTGTTCTCCGGCAACTTGGACGATATCCTCGATTGTATCTCTAACTAGTCGAGAAATCGTTGATTGCGAAACTCCAATTTCCTTCGCAAGAAGATTTTGGCTAATACCTATAAATTTTATAATTTTAATGCTTGTAAAAAACTAACAAACAACTAAAAAATAACCTTCTCTTGTGTATTTTAAGAAAACTGCCAATCGAATTGTCGCATTGATTCGACCTTCGTGATTTCGGCATATCTTCAGAAGTTCCATGAACGTGCTGTTAGAAACGCCGGTCACGAACTTAATTTATTCTACATTACTTATGCAGAAATTCACTTGTTTTACTTGTTTCCTTACCTCAATACCACCACAATCTACTAATCGGTTGACTTTTTCACAAAAAAGATCGAAGCTCTGTTTCTTGATCACTTCAATTGTTTCAGATGCATTCAATGCATTTTGTTTCAATATCCAAACCAAAATAATTCGTTTTTTCATAAGCAGTGCAATCTATAAATTCATTTATTTGTTTTTTGTTTAAATTGTATTTCTTACTATAGCCTTTTTCTTATTTCGTAACCTATCCAAATTAGCCATGGAACGATCTGAAATATTCAATTTCTTTAAATTAAAACAATATTCGAATAAAATCGATTCAGTTTTGGAATAGAAAAAAACGAAAACGATATGAAATTATTATTTAAAAGTGTTACTCAAAAAAAGTTTAAATTATTTAAAAAAATCCGCGAAAAACGAGTGAAAATACGAAAATTTTAATATAAAAAATATTTTAAAAAAATCGATATTCAAGGAGCATGTGCCAATTTTTTTGAAATATCGACCCGCGATCTACAGTACCCCTCAGTAAAATTAAGCGCTTATTGCGACAAAAACGACATCGCTGCATAATGAAAATTTGTCGTTTTTGTTTAATTTACATTCACTGAATAGATCCATTAAAAAAAAAATATTTTTTTAATTTCTTGAAAAAATCTTCCAAATCAAATTTTTTAAGGCATTAAGAATTAAAAAAAAAACACCAACTTTTTCCTAAAAGACAATTCGCCACCAATCCTGAAACAATTTTCCTCTCATTATCGCTATTCGATGAATAATCGGCAAATCCGCCCAACCACTCGACACCTCAAAATTTCCCACATAATCCTATCATGCAAATTTTTCGCACCGGTTTGATGTTGACCGTCGAGTTCGCTACAAAATTTCAAAATATGTTCTAGAATTTCAATTTCTGTCGGATTAGTGATCTAAAGCAATTAATTCATGTAAAAATGATAAATAATCATCGTCACCTTTTTTAATCCGAAAAACGAGTCTTGGTAAATTAAAAATACTAGTCTTTCGCATATTCTTAATTTTGTGTCGAAATCAATTGAAGATGCTAGAATTTTAGAATAAAGTGGAATGTCTGAATCGCAAAGCCCATCTGATGATTGCAATTTCAACAGTGTAAAGTAATCTTCCATCTTCAAATTAATGAATCAAAATAAAAAATACTTAAAACTTAGTTACGTGAATCCCGCTGAAAATACAATCTCACGACATAACCTGTTTCATTTTAATCAACAGTTTATTGGGCAAACACGAATGCGAAGCCAGGTAACAAAATTCAGAGCCAATTATTGATCTACTCGTTGACGACGTGCAATTTGGAAAAAATAAAAGCGAAATATTAAGCTGAGAAGGAGATGAAGGGGGGGGGGAAGGAAAACAAAATAACAACAAATAAAACTTGGACAGCATAAAAATGGTCTATTCGTTATTCGTGAATAACTGGAGACGTATAACAGAACATTTATGAGAGGAGAATTAATTGTCTTCATCCTCGTCGCCGGAATACTCTTCGTCATCCTCACCATAGTCGAACATCTCGTCGGTAAGCAACTCTCCGGTGTAGAAAAGGACGGCTCTTGGAATAATAGAATCGCGGATGGTTTGTCCGAGCTCATAATCCGATTGCAGTGACTCCTCGTCCTATAAAATGAATTAAAACTTGTTTTACTTCAGGAACCAACCAATTCTTCATCCTCGTTTTTATCTGTTGGTGCAGTTGGAGGATCGAAGAAATTGAAGAAACTGTCAGCTTTAATTGTTTTGGTCAGGAATTTTCCGGCAGCAGCACCCTTCTTTTGCTTCTTCTTAACGACCTTCTTGGTGACATCTTTACCATCCAGCCAATCGATCTTATCACTAAATTAATTAGCTGGAATTTTTACAATCTACAATCTACTTACGCATAGGCTCTAACGACACTTGGTCCTTCATAGCGGTATTTCTCTTCGTTATTGGTTGGGATTATTTCCAAATCGTAAGTCTTCTTAATAACTTTGTTGCTGAAGAATTGGTTCTCAGCAAAGTGGAATTCCAAAGTGAAGCTCTTAATTTATAACTTAACCAAAGTTTTAAAATTGAAAATCGCTTACTGGTGGGTCCAAAGAAGCTGTCGTTGTGATATCAGTGAGGAATGAAAGGATAGGGACATCGTGTTCTTGGATAGTTTCGCTAATCATATCGTGCGATCTCAAAGCATTGAGCCAGAAGTCTGGAATTCCCTTTTTGTCGGTGTCTGGCAGCGAGTTCTTGTAGAGATCCTGAAAGATTACATATTTTATTCTCAATATTGTTTTGTTTTCATCATCGCTAGGATACATGGATCAGAGCGGGAATATAAAACAATTCAGTATTGCACAATTTACGGGGATTTGGCGAAAGTCATCAAATCCCATGAACACATGTGCATTGAATTTAAACTAAAATCATACTTCAATCTCAGCATCATCAGCTTCGTACAAGAGTTTTTCGCTCGCTTCCTCATCAGTCGGTTCACGTTCACCAGTAACAATTTTTCTGCGCTGAAGTGTACAATTAATCATTTTAACGCATTGCCAATACCATACCTCTTCCATCAATGGCTTGAAAAGTTGCTCGAATTCGATTTCCAAAGCTTGCACTCTCTCATAGAACTTGGCTTCGATCTGTAAAAAAAATAATTAATAGGCTTTAAAATTTTAAAGAAAAACGTACGTCAATAGTCTTCAATTGAAGGCTCTTCAAAGCGCACACACGCTTCTTGACGGCCTTCGGCAATGGTCCTAAAACGTCGTGATTGCCTTGCAAATTTTGTCCCATTTGTTCGACCATCTCGGCAGAAATGCTTTGAAGCGTCATTTTTATTACCTTAAACAATACATTGAATATTTGGTGGCATACATAATAAAAAAAAAACTAAAACATTGATATTCAATAACCATTTAAAGCTAAAAATAAATTTCGACGAGGAGTAACGAAAAATGAAAATGTTGCGAACGATTGGGAATTCATTCCGATTATTTTCAAAAAATAGGAAAAAGTGAGATACAGTAAGCATTTTAGTATTGCCGTCGCGAGACCCACGTTCAAAGGAGCATGGCGTATTTTCCCAACGCCGCGTTATTGCTAATGCTGCTACTCGAGTAGTAAACAATATTTCGCCCGTTGCTCACATTTTTGCTCAATTTTTTGCATTTTTCTGTTATCAATATTCAAAAATAATTAATTTTCGGTTTATAAATTGTAATTAACCATCTGTTTTTAAACAAAAATTTTCACAAAAGTGTAAAATAATTTCAAAATATTTCGAAATTGTTCGGATGATGAAACGCTTTCGACACTGATAAGGAATATAATATTGAATTTATTTAATAAACAATATTTTCAGAATGGCATCAAAAGCGGATAATAACGCTTCGAGCCAAAATATTCAACTCGGGCACGGCCTCGAAGTTCCACCGTTCAGAAGTGTGAACGAATTTCTGTTGGAAACCGACAGATATGAAGTAAACAGTTTTTTTGTGGCATATTTTAATTACCCAATAACTTTTTTAAGCGTCCATCATTCAACGATTTGAAAAAGTGGAACAATCGGATAATTTCGAATTTGTTGTACTTCCAATCGAATTATTTTGTCACGTTAGTCGGACTTTTTCTTCTGCAGTCGCTTTGGAACAGCATGGTTCGTTTTATGTCAGATGAATCATTGACAATTGTTTTGTTTAGGATATTTGCATCGGATTATTCGCTATTCTTCTGGTTATAGCTACACTTATCTTCACAATTTCCAACGACCCTAACTTGAATAAGGTATAATATTTTTTTAATCCGATTCTGCCAAAGACCAAAAAAGCAAAAAAGGTCTCTGTTTCAATAACTTATCACAAAATTATAATTTATATATATTTAAATTTATAGATTCGCAGTGATCATCCGTTGATAACACTTGGCGCGATCATTGTCGTCTTCTACTTTTTCGTTCACGTTATCAACTCGGTATTCGTTGTTTTATTCGCGTAAGTTGCAAACAAAATGAAAGTTTGAAATGAAACATTGAAATTTTATAGCTTCCTGTTCCCCCTGTTTCTCATTCTTTTGCACGCATCATTCCGTCTTCGTGGTATTGCTAATCGTTTGGCCAACAATATGGAAAGGTAAATTCATTGTTTTGTTGATAAACGAAATTTCATGCCAATTTCAGACATGGCATTCGCACAACCGTTATGGGAAAAATTCTCGAGAGAACCGGTATTTCTGTTCAATTATAAGCACTGCTCAAATTGCCATTCAACACTGATCACATGCCTTTAAAATGTATTTTGAAAGTTTAACTTTTCCCCCATCTGTTCATTTTTTTCATGGAACGCCTAGGAATATATTTATGCAAATATTTATTTACTCTCATCCTGAAACAAAACTTGATTCCGATGCTTCAGGTTTCCTTTATTTATTTTTTTTTCTCGCTGGGTGAAAAGTGTCCCCTTTTACACTTAATAAACTTCATTCCATTAGCAATTTTCGATTATTTGCGATTCGATAATTAACAGAACAACTTCATGCAGGTATTAATTAGTAGGAGAGAAAAAAATGAGTTGAAGAATAATTAACGAGTAAAGGTTAGTGATAGAGTTGCGGGCACTCCTCTTTTGGGCATGGCGCTAAAAGTTTATCTGAAATTGCTAGAATATTTTTGAACGCGATTTCTATTTAAGTATTAGTCACCGTCCACTTGAACCGATCGGATTTTCTTTTTGAGGATGCGATTCTTGAATGGCTCGGTGAAGCGGACATTCGATCCGACAAGATTGAGAAGCGGCGCTCGTTTGTTGGCGGCGATTATTTCAAACTGAACTCGTCATTGAGGTTTCAACGATAATCTCGATGTGCAAACCTCATCGGGGTCTTGAAACGAATACAGCAACTGCTTCTCCAAACCGAACAACGGCTGTGTGGCGACAGCGGCGACGAGGAAAACGAGCAGCCAAGAAAGGGCACCGATTCGCGACATCTGAATTGTCGATTATTAATTGGTAGGCGAGCATTTCGACAGAAAAACAAAATAGAAGATTTTATTATTTTGGGTAAGAACAAAACGCAACGCGATTCCTTATACATTTCATCTTTTTTTTTTTCATCCATAACATATAATTAGGAAATGCGCGGCACAAAAACCAACCACTGACATCTTTTTCTTCGTTTTTTTTTTTCGTAATCTCGGGTGAACAAGTTTCTTATAGAATTAAGAAAAATGAGGAGGGAGAGATGAGAAGAAAAAAAAGAAGGTAGGAATAATCCAGACAATCCAAGCTCGCGACAATAGATTGAAATTAACACTTGACTGCGTTTGAATTCCGTTGAATCGAATTCGCGATGATGAGAGTCGAAACAATGCGTCGTATTGTTCTCGTCTAGATTTTTGATGACAAGTTTTCAATTCTTGAATGGCATTTAAACAAAATTTGAATGAGCCTCTTCTTCGAGCAAAATGTTGCGCGTGGTTGTTTAATGAATAAATCAGTGGCGTTGTGGAAAAATTAATAATAATAAATGCGAAATATTTCTTTTCTCGACAGGCGGAACTAGTCGAGAAAAGAATGGATGGTCCGAGAAATTCAATTAGACTTTCGAATAGTTGTAAGAGATCCGAAAAGGCCTCAATGTGTTTGTTTTTCTGCAAAGAGCTAGCCAAATGGGTCCTGGTCTTGCGGGTCCCGCAACGAAAAACTATGCAGGATTTCTGTGTTTTTTTTTTTCAAAAAATGGAATTTATATTATTTTTAAAAACTTCCCTTTTTCTAATTCGCCAATCGCAAAAATCTCACATCAGTAAATTTAATTCGAACCCAATTATGAAATTTCGATATGGGACCAATTGACCCCTCCCCCCGCCTCCCCCGTATGTCCAGAAATGCAAGTCAACGGCAGATTGTCAGGAACACATGAAATTTTACGTCAAAATCATGAAATTGGCGTTTTGCACCCAATACCAGAATTTTTCGCTGTAAGACCTTGCATATAAATAACTTCGAATGAATAAATGGGAGCCGCACGCGCGCCGCAACGCGTCTGACGGCATTGAAAATTACGGTAACCACTTTTTTGAAAAAAAAAGACTTCTCTTTGGAATTTGGTCCCTTTGGAATTTTTTGCAAAAATAATTTTAAAAATTGGGAAAAAAATTGAAGGCATAATTTCGGGATGGTCCAATTTTTTTCAAATTTGACACGAGAATTCGCTTTTGGCTCTTCTATTTATGTCAAAATGAAAAACAAAATTATAAGAACAAAATTGTGCATTAATTCATCCTATTTTTTAATAAAAAAATTAATGTGTCCCAAGAAAATGTTAAAGTCACAATTTAAAAATTTGGGCTTTTGGAGGCTAATAATAAATATTTGTAAAATTTTCAACAAAAAATCGAAACCACAAATTAAAAACATTAGCAGTTATAATCGTGGCCGGACGAAATTCAGGGGGAATCCATTAATTTATCATTCGAATTTCCATCTTAGGTCTCGTATGGAAAACTCCTAGCAGCGATTTTTATTCAATTTCGCCATCATGATATATAAGTAATTTTGGTAATTTTAAAAAATCGAATATCGGCACCTCAAAATTACGGATAAAATTATTTGAAATTGTGGAAAAATGACGAATGTGAAAAACTGCAGCGATATCCTATGCATTGTGTGCGTACACCGAGTCGGACATCTCCATCTACAGTAATCTCAACTGAAAATTATTTAATCAATTATTTTTAAACTTTTTTGTTTTCTCGGAGAATTATGGTTTTATGTATACTTTTGTGTTGAAAAAGTGTAATAGTAATCATTTTTGTATATTATTCAGAGTTAATTGTTTTATATAAAAAGAAACCATCAATAATTAATTAAATAATTTTCAGTTGAGATTACTGTAGCTAAGATCGAGATGTGCGACTCGGTGTACGCACACAATGCATAGGATATCGCTGCAGTTTTTCACATTCGTCATATTTCCACAATAGCACGCGCCTTTCAAAACATTCCATCCGACAATTACTGTATTGTCAAATAATTGGACAAATTTTAAAATATTATTGGCTATGTGCCGATGCAGCGAGACGTACGCAAAACTGCGTACATTGGCATTATAGTGCACGCGCATTTGATATCAAGTCAGCGATAAATTTAAATCAACACTAATTTCGCGAATTTGAAGGCCCCGCCTCCTTTTTGACTCCTACAATATATACGATGCACTTTGGCCAAGGGCAGAAAATTATGGAATCTAAAAAAAGAATCAAAGTGCGGATCCTAAAGCTAAATAGAAGATAACGCAAAAAAAAATAATACGAGCAATGTTCAAAAAATTTGAACAGAATGAATTAATGTTGGTTCCCCTTTAGTTTGCGATTGTACGAAATTCTTCGTGAAGTGTACTTGTGAGCACTGCAAGTCGCTGGCTGCTCAAGGCTTTCTCGAAAAAGTGACGCGTGGAATATCAAAAAATTAATGATCCAAGGGCTTTTCTTTCGTTTTTTATTTAATTTTCATTATTATTTTGCAACAATGTACAACCCAATTCGATCAAATATCGGCATATCTGTACATAAGGCTCATATCGTTCGGTTTTCTAGGCAGCGGCTCGACGTCGACTTTCGGGCAGAACGAGCAACAGCAGAAGAGTAGGGGAACCGCGCGGCGATACGGCGGCAGGAATACCATTGTGATGATCACCATCCAAGTGGGACGATAGAAATGGACCATGACAATGAGAATATCGCATATAACCTTCGCCTATAAAACAGAAATCGGGTGTTTCCAAAAATATATTGAAAATCTTTTCAAAATTCGTCATTCATTTTTAGATTATCCTCCGCATTTGTTAGTTCAATATCGAATGACGAGCTTTTCAAAAAAAAAAAGAGAGATTTGGATCATTAGAAATTCTTCAACACACTTGCTTGTCAAGTGATACGAGAGCGTGGGAATGCGAACTCACCAATCTCGTGCCGCTATTCGGTTTTCCGTGGATATCGAAAACGTAAAATATTGCCTCAACTGCAAAATGGGACAAATCTGATCGATTGCCTGGTTTTCAATGTTACCAATGAATGGAATTAGAGTGATGAATGGGATGGCGATGTAGGCGAGTGTCCACGCCAAACGACATCGCGCATCTCGAACCTGCATGTCCACCGATGTCGCCGCCTCGTAGGGCAAATCGCGCATTAAAACAACAATCGACTAGAATAATTATTTTTGGATAAAAGTGGATTTTAAGAAAAAAGTTACCACAAATATTTGGACGAGGATGGCTGAAAAGCAAACAAGTGTGACTATTCTTGACATGGCTGCGAGAATTGCGAGCACCGTCGCGGCGTTTGTTGTGTGCACATAGTTCAGAATGCTGACAAAGAATGGCACAACTTGCATGACCATGCATATCATACTAAAAACACATACAATTTGTTTATTGGAATTTTTCAATCCCCCCTATTTGGTGTGAGACACTCAACGAAATTTGCCAAAGAAATTTCCTCCGTGTTCAGCTAGTCAATATGACATTTTTTGGAATTTTTTTTAATTAATTGCCCAACTTTTTCACAAAAAAAATGATGCACTGGCTAAAAATTGCCATTGTTTAAAAGGACCAATGCAGAAAAATTATCAACATAAAATTTTTATTTTCTTTTTTTTTGCGGTAAAAAACCCCTTAAGAGTGGTTTTCGCTATTCCCTTCCATTTCATAATGAATTTTAGATGCCTTGTGGCGAAGTGGGAGCGTATTGATTAAGCGACTTAATAAATTATAGCCCTTACATTTAAAATCTTCAAATTCATCGGTCCCACCAAAATTCTTTGCAATTTTTTTGTGATTTCATCTAAAAATTTAATTATTTTTTCATATATTCAATGCGATTTGAGAGTAATACTCTAAAAACTCATAAAGATTCGAAAATAAATAAAAAAAATTTGAAAAAAAAAATGACGGACGTGAAATGTGGCGTGGCCGAAAAATTCGCGGCCGCGGCGAAGCGAGCCCAAAAATAGAAGTCCACCCCCCTTTTTGTTAGCTGTTTTGCATTAAAAAAAAACAATTAAATCGTTTTTTTCTTTTTAAGCCCTTTAAACAATGCGCTTAGTGTTTTTTGGCTCTGATTTGCGCAAAATCAAATTTCTAAATATTACTCTATATCATTTTTGTTTCACATTTTCCAATTGGGTCCCATTTTGAATTACTTTGTCGGAAACGCGTTGATGCGATCGCCAGGAAGTGTCGCAATTCGTCCACAATACAACAATAGCGGAAGCATGCACACAATATTGATATGCACGTAGTCGTTCATGACGGACAGAAACCCTTGCGTCCAAAGAATGTAGGCGCTGAAAACGAGCAGCTGAAATTGATGGGAGAAAAAAAATGAATGAATGAGATGCCTTCGGAATTCCTTCGATTCTTTTGAGGATTTTGTGAAAAAATCGGCAAAATTCACACATTCGATGTAGATGGCGAACAATTCCGACACGACAATTGGTATGAATATTGTGTTCGATATTGAGCGCATAAAATCTTTCTCCATCTGGAAGTTTTTTTTGAATTTAAGCGGCTGAAACCTTTAAAAAAATAATGAAAATTCTACAGTAATTCGTCTCGTCAATTAAAATGCACAAGTCCGCAATGATTTTTTTTTCGAATTTCCACAAATTGTGCATTAAAACTTCGCAAACACGCATAAAATTATACGATTTAAAATAGTCGTCAGATCTAATGCATTTGGTGTACACACACGGAAATTTTGATTTCAATTTCTGACACAAAATGAAGGCGTAAAATTTAGTTGCGGACTTTTGCATTTGATTTGACGACAATACACATAATTTTCATTTTTTTGTTTTTTTAATCTATTTCCATGAAATTTTCTCCTTTTAAAGGTTAATCCCCTATTAATTGCCACTTTTTTTCACCTTGGTCCCTAAAACGAGAATCAAAACTGCGATTAGAAGTCGTCCAAGCATTATTCCAATCGATATCACCTTTTGCGGAGTAAAATAGACATCTAAAAATAATTATTTTTTGAAAAAATTGCCCAATTTTGAAGCACCGCAAAAGAACTCCTCGCATAGCGGATAGTGCCTTGATGACAATGATTGATAGGTCGTCGTGAAACCGGTTAACAATGTCGAATCGGTCATGAAAAGCTGAAAAAGAAGAAAAAGGGGGTTAAGAATAAAAAAAATGGATTTTCTTCTCGATTTGGGCGCCATTTGGTGATTGTCGTGTGTGAGAAAAATCAAATGGAAAAAAGTTTTTTTTTGGTTGCGATGGAGACGAGGAAAAAATGACTGTGAAACGGAAAAGTTCGCATAGGAAAAATTTTTTTTGCGCGCAAAACATGAAACGTTTAATTAGATTTCGCCGGAAATTGCTCATTTTTTGTTGGGCGCGCGATTTTTTTTGGCAATTTTTCGCCGAATAAGGGTCTATTTGAATTTATTCTATTCACACATATCAAGCGAAAATGATGCTTTTTTGAAATTTCTATGAAAATTGAAATCTACCAATTTTTTTGCCGAACCGAGTAGGCTGATGGACGTCATTGCGGGCAGAATGCGTCGAATGTCGGCGAAATAATGGAAAGCTGAAAATTTTGGTGTCAATAATTCGGCAATTCTTAGCTTTTAATTATTCTTGGTTGATTCTTTGAACCGTTTTATGGAAAATTTGTGAAAACAGGTGAAAACATCGAAATTCTTCACAATTTTTCAAATATTTTCGATTCAATAAATGAAAATCTCAAGGATCAATGGAGAGAAGAAAAAAGAGTGTTGAGATTCGCGTCGAGACCCATCGCAAAAATAAATGGCGCGCGTCTTTGAGTTTTTTTTTTAAATAAAAAATACAGCAAAAAATTCTTTCAAAAAAAAATCAAACCGCAAAGAAACGGTAGTTTAAGACGCATGCCATTTATTTATGCAATGGGTCTCGAAGCGAAACTTTTGATTTATTTTTTTTTCGCTGAATTGCCCTGAAATTACACATTTTATAGTGCTGAATTGTTTTAAAAAATGCGCTTTTTATATAATTCTTACATTTTTTAAAATATATTTCATAAGTGTAATCGATTTAGAAAAAAAATGAAATTATTCGAAAGTATTGCTCGTGATTCTAGCGACTTTTTTGATTGTTGAAAGCCTGGAAAAATTTTGTTTTGTGAAATCTTTAAAAATTTCGAATTGTATCTAATTTCCATGTTCTTTTTTTATGAAATCAGAGGTCCATTGAGATTCTTTGCCGTGGAGAGACTCCCCCATCCAGCATCAGGAATTGAATCGGAGCTCGATCCCCCAAGACGTTCGTCATCATTATCTTCATCCATTTGATTTTTTGGTGACGCACTCATTTCTATTAAAAATAAATGAGAAATTCGAAAAATAATTCACAGAACGTGCTTTTTGAAAATTGAAATATTAAAAAGGCATTTTTTGAACTTTTTTTTTCGATGTTTGTCACTGATTAATTTATATTTTCCAATAATTGAATGTCATGTATTTACATGTGATTTTTTTAGTTTCTATAAATATTCTAACTAATTAGCTTATTCCAATTTCTAAAAAAAAATTATTGACAAAAAATTTCGGATTAAACGATTTATTAAAAAAAAAACATTGTACTGTTTTCAAATTCCCTCGCTGAGAGCGCGGCCGTGAAAAAAAAAACTCGGCCGCCATTTCACTTATGACGTAAAAAAATGCAATTGATTAGAAGTGGTCGTAATTATTCAATTAAATGTGCCCTTCAAAACCACACATTTTTGTATTGTGTGAAATATGCCGACGGTTGCACATGCAACGAATTTCTCAGATTATTCTCGTTCTGAAATAATGGTAAAATGAAAAAATAAAAATAAAATCGTAATATTAAAGGCGCGTTTGATAAATATTACATGATGTTGGCCGAAATAAAAAAAAACGTGGCCGTGGCCGAGGTCTCGGAAGTCTTCTCTGCCACGACGATTTATAGGGGTTCTTTTTGCTCACCACAACGCAAGTGCGGTCTAGAAAAATTGGCTAAAACTTTCAAAAAGTAAAAACGTAAGTGCGGCACACAAATTCTGAGAAAAACTGCAAACGCGGCACACCACCACAGACAAATTTTTAAAAATAATTTGTAACAATAATATGTCTCGCAATTTTCTTTAGTTTTTTGTGACTTTTTTTTAAATATTGATTTTTGAAATCGCAGAAACTCAAAATCTATGCGTATTCATTTAATTCGACTTAATTAAATTAACAAATCCATCAAGTGTGGCCGTGGCCGAACCTAATTTTTCTAGGCCATCTCAGCGCGTCTATTTTTGCGATGGAATAGAAATAGATGGAATAGAAATGCGCGTAGTTGTATCAAAAAAGAATTAAAAAAATCGCATTACCGCTTTACTTTGTTTTCGGTCCAAATAAATAACGAGCAATGGAAATGCGATGGAATATTGCGGAAGCAAAATAAAACCTAAACGCTTCATCAATGTGCCGGAAGGCTTTATTTTTTTTTAAATTTTTACTCTCTATCAGAAATATGAATTTTGGTCCCGTTATATATCTGCTGTGGTAGAGTAGAATGAACGAGCCGCAGCTGAAATATAATTGGACGAATAGGAAAATTTTTGAAGGAAGCCACAAGTTCTCCAAACTCCTGAAACAAACAAAAAAATAGTCTTCAAAGATCTTGATTTTTTTTTTGGTTTTTTTCTCGAACCTCAATGTTTCTCTTATATGATAGCGACTGTTCAATGTCAGACTATCCGGTGAGATTTTGCTTTTTTGATTGACGCTTAATAGGTATCGGTAGATCAAAACCGCGAAAATTTGAAGGAATGTCGCCAACGCCAACGAGAAAAATGAGAAGGATGAAGCTTGCGGATTGGCCGCAATGCAATATTCCCGATAGCCTTCTCGTTTTGTTCCCCAATACATAAAAATGAGTAAAATGATCGTCATCAAACTCTAAATATTATTTTCATTTTATTTAGATTTGGTTGTGAATCGGTCGCTGCAAGACCCACAATTACCATTGTCATTTTTTTCCCAAAAAAAATTGAGCATTTTTTGTTGGAATCTTTTTTCCCGTAGAATTTTTTAAATACAAATTGAATAAAAGAAAAAATGTGGAATTAAAGGCGCATGATGCAAAAAATGGGTTGGGTCTTGCGGCGTTTCTTTTTCGGGGAATCACACTCTACTTGTATGAACAGTATGATGAATCCCCATTTTCGGTCGTGTTGATACGTTGTCGATTTACGCGTCGCGATGAGCCTCTCCAAAGATATCGAAAAAATCGTGCTGATTGAAAACCACATGCCGAAATTGAAAAATAATCGAATAAAAAAACATCTTGAATTGGAACTCATTGAACAACACCGATTGCGTCAAATTGCTCATTTCAAACCTTTGCGCTGTCGAAAGTATATGGCACGGCGAGTATTTGTACATTGTCACCCAATAATCGTACAAATCCCAACTATGATAAATCACCCTCAAATATTGATCATTTCAAAAGGAAGTCAATATTTATATAAAAGCCGTCTGGACATTCTGGTCCGTCTGCGTTTTGCGAAACTGTACACAAATCTGAGACGATACGCAGGTAGCAAAACACTCCGCTTCAGAGCGGGATCGAACCCACGACCTTTACGCTCAAGAGTTAAAAGCTTTGCCACTGCGCTATTGCCGTCCTTTTTGTGGAGGCTATTATTCGATAACAAGTGCCACGCAGCGCACCACCTGCCTTTCGCTGCTTAATCACGAGCAAACGGCTAGCAAATAATTAATTACTAAAAAAGTACCTGTCGCCGAGATGAATAATTATCGAAATGCCATAGGCAATAAGAAGGACTTTCGTGTTGAAATGATGTAGCGGATTTCGCGCCACCGAGTGCATAAAATACAACATCAACGGGATGCCGATTATTGAGGAAATTACAAAGAGTGCTAGAAGAATATTGAGCGGTTTATAGGTGGCAATGGCGTACATTTCATCGCACTGCTTCGACAACTTCATATTTCGACGAATAACACGAATTCATCACAATGACACCTCAATGATAATCATTTTCCTTGGGGGATTCGAAATCTTGTGATGTTTTTTAACAAGTGAAATGACTCATGAAAAAATGGAATCCATTCTTGTGATGAACTTTGTTTCAATTTTTGGACTCACTAGCGTTTAGATCGTGGGTTCAATCCCGCTCTGACGCGAAGTGTTTCGCCGTCTGCGCCTCCTTCTCCTCGCACGCTCTCTCGTTGTCTTGCACTCTCTCGATTGTAAACAGTCTCTCAAAAAGGATGATTTATTCACAGTAGAGAAAAATAAATTAATTAAAAAAGTAGTAATATAGAAGAAAACAATAAAATTAAATAAACTAAGAGTAACAAATAAAAAATAGAAAGACAATGGAATAAAAAAAGAATTAAAAATAAAAATTTGTATGACTAAGGCTTAACGAAGAACTATAAGAGATTTAAAGGGTGATGGAACAGTTTTATGGAAAAAAACATGAATTGAGCATAAAAATCTTTTTTTTCTGAATCTGTAGGATTTGGTAGAAATTCTGAAGTAATCGATGATCCTGAGTGAAGTGAAGTATTTTTTTTTCTTTTTTTTTAGACCTCGTGGTTAAATAATGTTCCTCAACACACTTTTTTGCATTTTTGTTGAATTCTTGGCACACGTCAAATTTGGCGAAGATTCCGCCAATCCCGGTGGCGAATGGAAAAAACAAAACGACTACCATTGATTTTTATATAGGGTGAAATAGGTGGAAGTTTCAACGTTGAGCGTCTTTTTCAGGTTTTTGATACTCTGAAAAATTGCAGAATTCAAATTCGACGTTTTTTATTGGAAAAACCGTTTTATTTTGTTTTCTCTCCAAATAAAAAAACAGCAACGGAAATGCTATCGAATATTGGGGAAGAAGAACGGTGGCTGAAATTGAAAGACTAGGATTTAAAGGGGGGCGGGGGCTAACCTTTAAAATTATTTTTTAAAAATTAATGGAATTCGAAAAAAAAAAGAAAAATGAAAATTTTGTGGCGTCAAATAAAATGCACAAGTCCGCAATGCCATTTTTATAAGCTTCATATAGAAATTTAGAGTCTTCTCTGTGGAGATGAGTACAAATTAGAAATGAATATTGAAAAAAGGCGAAATTTAAACCATTGCGGACTTGTGCATTTTATTTGACGACAATAAGATTTTTCCCCTTTTTTTTCGATTTTTTATCTATTGTCGAAGTCAAACGACTTGACGAAATTAAAAAAAAAAATTATTGTGAGATTGCGTACATTGCATTATAGCGTACGCGCATTAAATATTCAGCCAATGAAAAATTTAAATCGACACAATTTCAGTCGTTTGACGTTTTTTTTTCCATCGTATTTTTCATTTTTACAGGCAACTGCCCTTTAAATAATCACCAACCTTCCATTAGAAGTAAATATTGTCGGTGTTCCAAGTACTTATTATAATAAAGCACCAAAAAACATGAAACGCTGAAATATAATTGAATGAATAGTACAATTTTTGCGGGAAGTATCAGCATTTCCAAGCTCCTATACGTCAGAACTTATAATTATCAACAAAAATAGGAAAACCTTAGCGATTCCCTTATATGGTATCGATTTGTTAAACTTGAGGTCCCATTCGTTTCTTTTATTTTCAATTGCTTTGTGATGTTCAAGAGATAGTTGTATATCAGAACAGCAAAGAATTGAAGTACCATTGCCATGGCGAGCGAGAATAATGTAAAATAGGAAGCGTCTCGATTGGACGCCAGACAGTAGACGCGAAGTGTGTCGAGCTTCGTTCCAGAATGCATTATCGTTAGCAACACAATTGTCAATATTGTCTGAAAGTGAAATTCGAATTTTTCGGTTTTATGCGCGTTTAATAGATTGAAATTCGTTTTGTCATTGAAATTATTGGAAAAATCGCGAAATCTGTGGGTTTAAAAAATTTGAGGCAACTCTCGACATTCCAACATATTTTCTTTCTCTGGAATAAGCGACTGAAATTAGGCGGACCCTTAAAATTCGAGAAATCGAAATAAATATTTTAATTTAAATTAATCACTTATTTAATATTAAATGCGAGTACGGTATCATGACAATGTACGCAGTTTTGCGTACGTCTCGCTGCCTTGATACGCACTGGCACGCGGCCAATAATTTTTTTACTTCGAAAATCGTTTTTTCTTTTTTTTTAAATAATGTATTTTTGAAAAAACTACCTGAAATATTAGTAGAATGATTCCCCATTTTTTATCCTTCTGATAGGTATTGATATGATGAGCGGCAATCACTCGCTCCATTGCAATTGTGAATAATGCACCGATTGAAAACCATATTCCGTAATTGTACATAACTCGAATATAAAAGCATCGTTTGCCGCTCGACAATATTGCGCACGCCGACGAATTTGGCATTGTGATGAGATAATCATACAGATCCCATCCGTGGTAAATTATTCTTAATTGATTTTTTCATTTTTTTTTTTGAATTTGTTCAAAAATTATAATTTTCCCCAACGAAACGAATAGATGTACCTGACTCCGAGGTGGAATAAAATGAACATTCCATAGGCGACGAGGAGGATTCTTGTATTGAGATGGAATAGCGGGTTGCGGCCAATTAGATATGTGAAATATGTCATTAGTGGAATTCCGATGATCGAAGATACAAAGTAAAATGACAATAAGAGTATTAAGGGCGTGTAAGTTGCGATATTGTGCATTTCATTACACAGCATTAGGATGTCCATGCTTTTATGCGTTGAAATTGATGATTTGAATGAGTAGTTAGCGCATTTCTCTAATTATGGTTTATAAATCCCATTGGAATTCTTGTTTTCAGCGTTTTCTTCGATAATTGAGTTGCACTGTTGTATTCAAATGACTCATGGGTGACGGGAAATTAAATTTCACCTAATCAGTGGGGATCTACGATTTTGACAATTCACTAATATGCATACACTTGCCTTTGTCTCGAGCCATCATGGAACCTAGCTAATTATTTTTTTAACGTTGATCGCAATCGAAAATACTTCATAATCAACATTGAATTTTTGAATTCCCGCGTTTGTGTGTTACACACACACCTCACGCAAAATTGCGGCCACAAAAATTGTGACATTTTTTTTTCGGAGGGATAGTTGAACGTCGGCTTCTGTTCTTCGAAATGGACGAATTCAAGAATGCATCCACCAGCATTCATCCAACCGAATCGAAGCGCGTGCATTCGAACGCCGCCGAAATCGAAGAATCATTCCGGAGATTGCTGAAAGTGAGTCAAGAAGCTGAAAAATTCAAAAATGTTGGGCAACATGAAGGTATGCTTCCAATGGTGTTCCCAACTCAAACGTTTTAAGATAATTCCGACGACGATTCGAATGAAGAGGACAAAGCGATTCCCGATGAGAATATCATCGAGCCAACATCACACGAGGAGCCATTGAAAAGCATCGCATCGCCCGAGTATATTCGAAAAGTCATTCGAGAAATGGATATTATGAGCGCCGAAATGCTCAGAGAGGCACTTGCTGCTATAAAAGTCTCAACAAGGTAAGAATTTACCCGTAAAAATTTAAAAAAAAAATAATTTTTTATTTTTTTAGTGGAACTAAAAGACAACTACGCAAACGGGTCGCACATTATTATCGCAAAGAAAATAGTCTACTGAATCGAAAAATGGATTTCCCCAATTCTGATAAAACATTTCGTCATTTTGATTATTTAATAGCAATCGATTTCGAATGCACATGTGTGGAGGTGATCTACGATTATCCGCATGAGATTATCGAGCTTCCCGCTGTTTTAATAAATGTTAAAGATATGAAAATAGTATGAAAACATTGGTATAATTTCAAGAATATTCGTTTTTAGGTAAGCACGTTTCGCACTTACGTCCGACCTGTCCGGAATCCGATTCTTAGCGATTTCTGCATTGCATTTACCAGTGATTTTTTTTTCAATTTTCAATTTTTGTGATTTCAATTTTTAGAAATCGCACAGGAAACCGTCGACCGCGCTCCCTATTTTCGCGAAGCCCTCGAATTATTATACGAGTGGATGCGAAAATTTGGATTGTCGGAAAAAGGGGTCCGATTTGCGTTCGTAACTGATGGGTTTTTTTTAATTTGGGCTCGATGAACCCACAAAAACTTGGATTTTCCAGACCGCATGACATGTGGAAATTCATGCAATTTCAATGCGCTCTTTCCGGAATGAAAATGCCGCACATTTTCCGATCATTTATCAATATCAAAAAAATTTTCAAGGAAAGACTACACGGATTAGTCAAAGGAAATGGGGTATTTCAACAAAAACTGACCGCTAAAAATCAATGGGGCGATTTGTTTTTCAATCAGAAATCTGGAATTGAGAATATGCTTGAAAAATTCGACTTGAAATTCGAAGGAAATAAGCACAGCGGACTTGATGATGCGAAGAATATCGCATATATCTGTTTGGAAATGATGAAGAGAAGAATTGAGTTGAGAATCAATCAGAAATGCGCTTATAAAGTGAATCAGTTGGATATTCTGGATGACGATGTAGATAGATGCGAATATATATATTTTTTGAAATGAAAAAAATTTAGGACGACGAAGTTGCCGACCATCGTTCGCTTGATATTTCGCAACGCGATTTTCAATTGTGGATGCGCAGATTGCCGTTGAAGCTTCAAACCGTGTCTCGCCGCGAATTTCTCAACGACGAGTACATGGATTGCGAGTCGTGCGACGATTTGACCGACGATCAGGTAAAACGCCGCTGGCATTCGCATCGATGCGACATGTTCCGAATTGAAAATGAGCAACCCGTCCGATCAATCCGATCAATGTGCCCTAGATTATCCGAGTGTCAAGTGCCAATTCCTGTCGGATCATTATAGAATTGATGTTTGAATTGATAAGAGAATAAAAAAGTTGATTTTGAAATGATATTGACAATTCGTGAAATTTCAGAATGAAGTCAATGAGTTTTCGAGAAAAATGAGATATCGCGAGGAAATTCGAATGAGAATTGACACCCAAATGGAAGAGGCACTTCAGGAGCACAAATCGAACAAAATCGACGATATTCAAGAATTGGGGTTAATTTGAAAAGGGTGAAAAAAGCAAACCTATATTGATTATTAGGAATGGTGGAGATTCGCCAATTTCTGATAGCTTCTCGGATTCGGATAACGCCGACGATGAAGACGAGGAAGACTTTGAAGCGCTTCTGAATACTCGCCAAACGCAAACTCATTGCGAAGCCGACATGGAATTGAGATCGGTTTGGAGTCGAAGCGATGAGAATCAGAATGGTCGGGAAATTTTGAAAAAACGAAACCTATCGATTTTCAGACCAAGCGCTTCAACGAGCCGATCGTCGACTATCCGATTCGTCATCGTCGGATTCAACCATTCTCGATTCGAGCTATGCGCATTGTCGACCGCAAACTCAAGCCGCCCCGAGAAACTCGCTGGCCAGCAATGGATATAGAAGGGGTTTTTAGACTACTTGAGCATATTATCGTGTACTTGAATCATGAATAATTTATTTTCGACCCGTTTCGATTTGATTTGAATTAGCTCGTCCAAAAAATAATTAGTTGTTCGTCGATCGACACACTTGAAACGAGAGGATGGCCATTAGAACCCAGAGGGGCACGAAAATGAGGCCGTAGCTCATTTGGACCTTCACCTCTTTGGTGTCGAACTCGCCGCCAATTTTCGACACCATGAGAACAGTGAAAGTGGCGCAGAGTGAGAGTCGCAAACAATTGAGTAGAAGTCTGCAAACAAATCGAATGGATAAGAAGAAGAGGAAAAAATGGGACCTTAAAAACGGCGATTTAAAATCTTTGTATTCGACGCAAGCCCTCATAAATATGATGAATAGAAAGTAGAAATTGATGGCAAATCCGGCGTAAACCGGCATGAAAATCATCATAAATTTGATATTTATGAGGTCGTGCAGTTTGAGCACCTGAAATATTTCGTAATTTTCCGAAAACCACTTCTTGTTTTTTTTTCTTTACTAATAGGGCCGATGATGCGAGAATTGAGCCAACGGTCACCCATAGCTCGAACACCGTGGTATCGGTCCATGTCATAAACTCCCGCAGTGTTATAATCATGCGTCCCGAAACTGCAAAAAGAAATGAGCCTGTGATTGTCACAAAAAAAGGCGTTGTTGAAAAATGCTTCGCGTTGTACAACTGACCATTGCGATGACTCATAATGCAACGTTTTCGCCGAAATAGCGCTTCGATCAATGAGATTGACGGACAATGGAAGAGATCGTTCGGAAAGGTACGTTCAGACGGCCAAATAGATTTCTAGCGTATGCGTGTCTGCGCTCTCTAGCCATTTAAAACGCTCTCGCGTTGCCTTTGTGAGGGCCCAGGACGTTTTTTTTCGGCCATAGAATTATTCATGTTTTGTTCTTCGCTTTTTTATGCACATGTGCAAAACGCCGCGATTTTTTGGACTATGAAAGTTTATTCAAATATTGATTTTTTTAAACCGTTATTTTAAATAGCATTTTGAAGGGGCCATGAAGTAAAAGGGAAAAGTTAATATTTTTATTTTACTAAGTATTCAATATTTAAAGATTAATATGTAAAAAGAACGATTTTAAGTGTTAATAATAACCAAAATAAAAATTAATCCATTTTTCCATAATTTCTCACTTCGGTACTGTATGCATATTTTGTGCATACACGTTAAAAATCTAAACGCATTTTTTGCATTCGTCATAGAGATTTGCAAAATAGCCGAAAAAGGCAATTTTGACAACTTCGAAAATCCGAAATCTATAATTTTAACATTTTTAATGGTATTGTAGAAAAATAACGAATGTGAAAAACTGCAGCGATATCCTATGCATTGTGTGCGTACACCGAGTCGGACATCTCCATCTACAGTAATCTCAATCGAAAAATTATTTATTTAGATTTTCCAAAAAAAAAAACTATAGAGATTGCGCCAAACGCTAGCTTTTTTGAGGCATTGAAAATTCCATTTTTGGCATTGAAAATTCCATTTTTTTAATTAATGACTTGTTTCAACTTGTTCTATTCATTATCAGCTCATTATTCTTCTTGTTAAGGAAATGGCATGGAATGGCATTTTTGTCTCCACCTTTTGCCATCCTATTTCTCTGTGTTTGTTCTCGACTCCCATTTTTCTTCCTCTTCATCTTCTCGTTTTTTTTCTGTGCCTCCCCCTTCACGTTTTGGCTTGTAATCGATACAGAAAACGAATTGCAGCGAGGGCGTGCCGAATGGAAGTCGACACGGTGCCGCCGAACGCGTCGGCTCAGCAAGACTACGACACGAGGCTGTTTCATCAGCAAGTCGTTCGCGACGCGAATTCCGGCTCCGAGTGCACGTTCACCATCCCGAAACGATATGTGAATTTGCGATATCTCAGCGCCGGCGCTCAGGGTACTGTAGTGTAAGTCGAACGACGTCGACGAATCGCTTAATGGATTCATTCGAATTGCAGCGCCGCTGACGACACGCAGACCGGCACTCAGGTTGCCATTAAAAAAATGCAACAGCCGTTTGTAATGACGATGTCCGCCAAGAGGGCCTATCGTGAATTCATTCTGCTAACTACTATAAAGCACCCAAATGTACGGAGGGCCAGACAAAAACCCATAGTAAAATTTTGTATTGCCATTTTTTTAGATCATTCAGCTTCTGAATGCTTTCACACCAGACCGTTCACTTGAAAATTTTAGAGAGGTTTATTTGGTCATGGAGCTAATGAATCACAATCTTCATGAAGTAGTGCATAGATTGAGGTGAGATAATTCTATATTTTGTTTCTTGAAAAAAAATTATGCGCTTTTAATCAATTATTTCATTTTTTTTAAAATTTAAAACACAATTTTTCTTAAAATTTCCAAATATTGAGAAAAGAAAATGCAAATTTGACTCAAATTGTACTTTATGTTTTTTTTGTAATCTGGGAATTTTCAAAAATATTATTTCGATTCCGTAATTCACAAAGTTAAAAGCTGGGTCTCGCAGCGGCAAATTTTTTTCTACTTTCAGACTAGATCATAAAACACTATCCTTTTTCGTTTATCAAATGTTATGTGCCATCAAGCATCTTCACAATTCCGGCGTTATTCACAGGGTATTTGATTGTTCTTTTTTTTTAATCTCAATAAAATCCTAAATTTGTTTAAAGGACCTTAAACCATCGAACATCGTTGTGAATGATCGGTGTATTCTCAAAGTTCTCGATTTTGGACTCGCGCGCAAAAAGAATGTCGACACGTCGATGAGAATGTCCGACTATGTCGTAACGAGATATTATAGAGCGCCGGAAGTGATTTTAGGAATTCCCTATTCCGAAAAAGGTGTTTCGAGAGAGAAAGTTTCTGAAAATTCAAAAAAAAATTTGTTTCAGTTGACATTTGGTCGGTTGGATGCATTTTCGCCGAAATGATCAATCACACCGTGCTGTTTCCCGGAAAAGATCGCATTGATCAATGGACGAAAATCTATACGGTGATGGGTTCGCCTAGCGAGGAATTTGTGAATCGTCTCGGCCAGAGTGCGGCCGTCTACGTGAGATCACTTCAACGAGCCTCGCCGACGCCGCTGATTGAAATCGTTCCCGATTGCAATTTTCTGACCGATACCGAGAATCCGCGAGTGAATTTGACAGGTTCGAAATTTTGCAAATTCTCGGGTAAATGAAAATCAATCGGATTCGAAGAAAAATTAAATATAAATTAACCTTTTTCGATTGAAAAATAATTCAAATTCGATTAAAAATCTTCGAAATCGATTGATTTATTTCTCATTCTCAATTTTGAAATCGTATTCGATTGAAATTTTGGAATAATTCGAAACAGATTAATTTACATTCGATTTAGATTGAAAAAAAATTATTTTCGATTGGTTTTCATTTACCTGAGATGCCACCTCTGGGTCTCGTATGGAAGAACTCAATTTCAGCCGCACAAGCTCGTGATTTACTATCGCATATGCTGAAAATCGATCCCGATGAAAGATTTTCGGTTGAGGACGCTCTCAATCATCCGTACGTCAAACTATGGTTTAAGGTTGAACATTTCCGTCTGAAAAAAAAAATGGAATGCCTGATTCTTGATTTTTAGGATGAGGAAGTGAACGCGCCAGCTTCTGAAAACCGCTACAATCAGGAAATTGACTTCCAGGACAAAACGCTTCTCGGCTGGAAAGGTACGCCAATTTTCATATCACTCGCGAGCCAATCCATTCAATTTTTAGAACTCATTTATCAAGAGGTGCAAAATTATCAAAACACTCACGACATTTTCCATAAATGAGTTTCGAAAAAAAAAAGAAAGAAACTCACTCAAAATTCAGTTTCTCTAGTCTTCATGCTCTCGGCTCCCCCTCAACTTCATTAAGCCAGCCATTGATTTGTTGTGATTTTTGTACAGTATGTTAACGTGTAAAATTTATACTCTGTTCGAAAAAAAAACTATTAATGAAATACTGGGAATTTCGAAAAATCGCAACATCTTGTGTTTTGTCTTTTTTTGCAATAAATCGAAAAAAAATCAATACATAAAGCAAAATACTCGTAGCATATTTGGTTGAAGACGTTTTTGATGCATAGGAGGGGCGAAAACAAAATATTGAAAGCAAATACTAATTATGGCGGGTTGACACTCGGCTTGGGTACCGGCCGGTGGCGGTGTCAAAAGAAAAATTAAAAAAAAATGAATTGAGACTAAAAATTTGATTAGCGCCGCTTTTTGCGCCATTCCCAGTCTTCTGGCAGGTCGCCGCGGTTTGCAGTACTGTTCGGATCCGTCATTTCGATTTGACAAGTTGGTCCCAACCATCCAGGCGCACAAGTGCATTGACCACTAGAAAAAATCGAGCAGAGTGAATTTACAATCTATATTGTTACGTGTTGGGATTGCACGAGGCTCCATTGAAGCATTGACACTTTTGGAGGCACGATTCTCCGTATCTTCCCGCTCTACACGTCTGCTCACATTTCGGACCATGACGTCCCATCGGGCAGATGCACGTTCCGTCTTGTGAGTTGCATCGGAACGTCGCGCAATCGCATTTTTGAGCGCACGCCGGCCCAAAATAGCCATCGTCACATTTTTGTTCGCACTGCAACGCAAATCTTTTTTTTATGTGTGTGTTGCAATTCAATTCACCTTATCGCCCTGGAATCCGGGAGGACAAAGGCAACGACCGTCGGCCGCGTCGCAATGAGCGCCGTTTTGGCACGAGCACGACTGCGAGCAGTACCATCCGTAGAAGCCTGACGGGCACGCGAACTGACATCGCGTCCCGTAGCGACCCGGCGGACAATCGCAGCAACCCTGCACCGGATCGCATCTCGCTTTTCCGTAACACTCGCAATCGAGTGTGCAATTCAGGCCGTATTTTCCCGACGGACAAGGCGTGTCGCAATTGGGTCCGGTGTATCCCAAATTGCATCGGCATTCGCCCGTCGCCGAATCGCAATGACCGTTCGCGCATCGGCACTTCTCTTTGCATCCGGCGCCAAATCGGCCTTCAGGGCATACTGAAAAAAGAGAAAGACAATGATGTCAGCGGATGTCGGTGAATCGGCTGTGTTACCCTGATTGCAATTGATTCCTGTGAAGCCCGGCGGACATCGGCATTGGCCGGTCAAACGATCGCACGAGCCGCCGTTCTCGCACGCGCATATCTTCTCGCACGTCGGTCCGTAGCGATCCGGCGGACACGCCACCTCGCATTTCGTGCCAATGAATCCCGGCGGGCAGACGCACGCGCCGCTCGCCGCGTCGCACACACCGCCGTTCTCGCACGCGCACAACTCGCCGCAATCGGCGCCGAATTTGCCCTGAACGCAGCCCGATTTGCAATCGGCGCCCGACCGGCCCGGTTTGCATAGGCATTTGCCGGTGATCGCGTCGCACAACGCGTTCTCGCCGCAATCGCACGCGTGCGCGCAATTCTCGCCGAACGTGCCGTCGGGACAGAGTTCGGTGCACGAGTGGCCGGCGTAGCCGCGCGGGCATTGGCAACGTCCCGAAATGTGATCGCACGCTTTGCTGTTGGCGCATCGGCAACTCTGCGCGCAATTCCTACCGAAATACCCTTTGAGGCACGCTGGAAATTTTGTTGATAATCCGATTTCTTTTTTTTTTGGCTTCTGCACTCACGTCGATTGCATTTCCGTCCACGCCATCCCGGCTGACACGAGCAATGCCCGGTGATATGATTGCAAATCGCGCCGTTTTCGCATTCGCAAATCTCATCGCACCTCGAACCGTAGTTTCCATTCGGACACGGCTTCTCACACCTCAAATACATTATCCAATAGACAATTTGCAAATTGGCTTTCTCACTTCTCGCCGGTCCAACCGGGCAGGCATTCGCATTTTCCGGTTTTTCTATCGCAACTCGCGCCATTCTTACAATCGCATTGTTGTGCGCAATTAATACCGTATTGTCCGAACGGGCACACTAAAACAATTCAAAATTCATGGATATTGGGGAATTTTTGTTGTCGCGACTCACAGAATTCGCAAGCCGGACCCGTCCAGCCATCAATACAATTGCACTCGCCGGTGACGCGATCGCATTCAGCTCCATGCATGCAAAGGCAATGCTTCATGCAGTTCGAGCCCCAAAGACCCGCCGGACATTCTAAAATAGCAAATATTCAATAGTTCCGAAGCGTTTCCCACTGTACCAGTTTCACAATTCCTCCCCATAAATCCCGGCGGACAATCGCAGAATCCAGTCACTCGATCGCAAAGTGCACCATTCGAGCATTCGCACGCATTTCGACATCCTTCGCCGTATCTGAAGACAACACAATATTCTAATTTCGACAATCGTGATCGCATCAGTGCCTTCCAGGCGGACACGGCGTCGCACAATCGGGTCCAGTCCATCCAGCTGAGCATCGGCATTCGCCAGTGATGTGATCGCATTTCGCGGCGAACGGATTATACAGCGACGTATCGTCTGTGGTAACTTGAATTTGGGGAAAATCACAAGAAATTACTTGATACGGCACAATCGCAAATCGCATTGCACTGATCACCGTAGCGACCGTCAGGGCACGGCCGGTCGCATTTTTTGCCTCGCCATCCTGGTTTGCATTGGCATTGGCCACTGACAGGGTCGCACTGAAATTGAAATTAATTAATTAGGTCCCAATTTACCGAGAGACCCAAGAAGGCAGTTCAAATGATACGGTAATAGATCCCCCCGCCCCCCCCCCCATATGCTTCATCGCATTCTGTTCGCTTCTAGACCCAAAGCGGCAATTCAAATAAAAAATTCCGTATTGAAAATGTTCTTACCGTTCCGCCGTTCTGACACGCGCACAATCCTTTGCATCCGGCGCCGAAAAATCCCGGCTCACAATCGTTCTCGCATTTCGGGCCCTTTTTGCCCGGCGGACAAATGCATTCGCCGTCGGACGGATCGCAATGCATTCCGTCGGCGCATTCGCATTTGCGCGCGCAATTTTTGCCGAACGTGCCCGACGCGCACGACTTCTCGCATCGTTTGCCGCTCCAGCCCGGCGCGCAATCGCACTCGCCGTTCTTCGGATCGCACAGCGCGCCGTTTTGGCACTTGCACAACTCCATGCAATCGTTGCCGTATCGACCCGACGGACACACCTCGCTGCACGCGGCGCCGTAGAAACCCGGACGGCATCGGCACGAGCCGTCAATTGGACTACATGAGGCGTCGTTCAGACAATGACACGTGTGCGCGCAATTCGGGCCGTATACCCCATCGGGGCACGCTGAAAATTTGAGAGAGGTTAACTGTGTGTGTATCGTCATGATCTTCATTTGACATATTCCGGAATGTACTCACGCAATCCGAACGCCAACTTTTTTGTTTACAGAAAAGAACTATGTCGATAAAATCAGTGGTGATTTGCTCAAAAAAATAATTGCAACACTATATTTAAGAAGAAGAAAAAAAATGACACAAACGTTGATCACAATTTCGACCGGAGAATCCGGGCATACACGTGCACGTCCCGGTGACATGATGGCACACTGTTGGCGTGTTGGTGTCGTTCGACGAACAATCACAAGCCTGCTCACAATCGTATCCGAAGTAGCCGGCCGGACATGCTGCAATCGGTGCGCTACTAGTGTGTGTGTGTGTGATCACAAGAAATGTGAATGTGCCCACAAATCAATATTTAAAAGAAAAAAAACATGTAAAATGTGGATTGCGGAAAAAAATGTTGGGTGCTTACGCGTCTCGCAATTCTCTCCAACGTATCCCGCCGGACATTTTTTGGTGCATTCGCCGGTCGCCGCGTCGCATCGAATCCCGTCGGCACACTCGCACTTTTGCGCGCAACCCACACCGAATAGGCCCGGCGCGCAATTGCGCTTGCACAGGACACCGTAGAAGCCGGGTTTGCAGAGGCATTTGCCGGTGATCGGATCGCAGCCATCCGAATGCTCGCGCGAGCACTTGCAAGGGAATCGGCAGTTTTTACCGAATGTGAACGATGGGCATGCCTGAATTTGATAAAAATAATGAAATTTAAATGATTTTAAAACCTTGTCGCAGTGTTGTCCGTAAAATCCTTCCGGACATGTGCAGTAACCGAACACCGGATCGCATTTGTTATCAGCGCACTGCATACGACATTTAAGATTGCACTGCGGACCATAATAGCCTGCAAAATAGTGTTCAAGTATTAGAGGCTAGCTTGAAGAAATATATTAAAAACCACCGATTTTGGTATTTTGGCTTAAAAAACAATTTATGTAATTTTAAAGAAACTCATTCATAATCAAAAATGGAGTAACGCGAAAATTTGGGTTTTGCGGCGATTGATTCTGATGGTCACCGTTTTTCTAATAAAATTTGCACCTACCACTTTCGCATGGACCATCGGAGCATTTGGTTTCATCTTCACATCTGCACGAGCCGGTCGTCGGATCGCAAAGAGCACACCCACATTTTTGCGAGCAACCAACACCCCACGTTCCTTGCGGACAAATATTCTCGCATGTGTCGCCGGTGTAACCGGCAGGACATTCGCAGTGCGCTCGGATTCCCGGCGTACAGCGTCCGCCGTTTTTGCAATCGTCACAAGTATAGGCGCATTTTGAGCCAAACATTCCCGGCGGACAATCTGAAACAGCAATTATTCCACTCTTATTTTTCAATGCGTCTTTTTTTCAAGGATACGGTACTTTTTTCGCGAAATTCAATTTTTCATGCAGTTTCTTTCCTTGTAAATGATGGAAAACCTCTTATTTTTCGTGCAGAACAATTTTTTAAGCACACATTTTCCCAATGCAAGCATGCAAAAAATGGATACATAATTAAATTTTTTACGTTATTTTTAAAAAAAAAGATAATTCCGTTATTAACTGCTATTTTTGTTACAAATAATATATAAATTAATACCGTAACTTTGAAAAAAAAAACGCGTATTTTGCATAGGAAATAGATTGGATTTTTTCTAAACAATTTTTTATGTCGCTAAATTTCCTAATTAAGCCAATAAAAAAATAAAAAGCTTCACAAAAAAAGCCAAGCAACCTTTGACGTTTCGCCGCCTTCCGAACACTAGCGGCTTCTCCTCGTCCTTCGGATATGTCTCGATCGATGAGATAACCTCGTCGAGCTCGTCGAGTTGATGATTGTCGGCTTCTAAAAAAGGCAATGCAACATAAGCCAAGTTTTCGAGGCGTGCGAAATCAAAGCACACAAAATCGACATTCTCTAAGAAAACATTACAAACAAATGTGACGACTCACCGCGAACATCAGATGAGGCTAGAAAATTTCGAATTGAGCACGAAAGAAAAAAAAATCCAAGAACGAAATGAAGTCTTACCAACGCATGTTTTGCCATCACTGGCGAGAATGTAGCCGACAAAACATTCGCAACGTCGAGTGCCTTTATCATTACGGCAAAGCTGACTGCAGCCACCATTGTTGTCAAAACACTCGTTCGAATCTAAAAAAAATCATCGCTATTTTAATTTATCGATTCCCACGTTTACAATTTCTAATAGGTTTCTGCCAAAAAGTTGTCGAAGGTTTGCAAATTTCTTTAATTTTTTTTTACGATGGACAGCAAAGTCTTGCCAGTTCTTTCCGCCCCTTTCCCGAGAACTACTCAAATCGAAATTTGAATTAGCGACAAAAATGGTCACCAGAGGAGCTTGCATTTTTTCTGATGAGATGAATTTCCAGGTTTCAAATGACTGATTGAATTGTGGAAAAAAAATATATTGCCGAACAGCCGCGATGACCAGCGGTAAATTCAAATTTCGTGCAGCTCCGATCGAGCCAATTGATGATATTAATATTCTTACCATGGCATGTATGGCGGTCTTCAGCAAGCTCGTAGCCAGGCTCACAGGCGCATTGATAATGACCTGGTGTATTGTTGCAAATCTGCTGACAGCCAGCATTATTGTTGACGCATTCGTTAATATCTTAAAATATATCCAAAGTAATGAATCTTTTTATTTTTAAGATTGCCGGCATACCTTCACACGTTTTCCGATCGTAGGTTAGCATAAATCCTGACTTGCATTGGCACTCAAATGAGCCGGCGAGATTGATGCAAATATGCTCACATCCACCATTTTTATTGGCGCATTCGTTAATATCTGAAACAAGCAGAATATGAATTAGAAAAAAAACACGGGACCACTAATCACAAAAGACTGTCTACAACCCAAATTTTCAAACAAAATGTTGTGCTCGCTATTGTATATTGCTACTGTGCGGAATTCACCGTCGCATTGGTGGGTTCCCACCAACTCGAATCCGCTGTCGCACACGCATCGCACTTGGCCTGTCGCGTACTGCATACAGAGATGATGGCAATCGGAGTCGCGAGGACTCACACATGAGATTGGCTCCCATGGCTGTGTCAGCGACACTTCTTCAACGCGATATTAGGCGAATGGCGAGGCTTGGAAATTCGCGAAAAAAAAAAGAAAGCAAAAATTTGCCGCCCTACCGTAGCACAATCGTTTGTCGTCGGCTAACGCGTAGCCCTCACGGCAATCGCAAATGTGTCCACCGTCGGGCTGATCATAGCAGTTGTGCTGACAGCCTCCGTTGTCCACCTGGCAGCCAGACGGCGCTTCTTCACAGTGTCGCCCGTCTTCCGCCAATTGGAAGCCGTCTTTGCATTTACACTTGTAGGCGCCTTTTTCGTTTTCGCAATAGTGCTCACAACTATTGGCTCTCGCGCATTCATCAATATCTGCAAATTTTTTCTTATTTCCCCTATTGTCATGGATTGACGAAATTGATAAATTTGAATTGCGCTTGCGACACTTTTTCAAACCATCAAAATGCTACGACGTCAAAAAATCCTACGAGTTTGATTTGCAGGTTAACTGTAGTACGGTAATCAAATTCTCACTGTTTAAATTTTTGAAAAATGAGATGGTCCACATTAGTCAAGGGGCTCGTTCAATTTTGCAATAGTAATTCTTGAAAATCATCAAAAAATTATTATCCTTCACCTTATGATGGTTAAATTATACAGAAACTGCTCACAGGGGGAGTATTCCAAACGGGACCCAATTAAAATTATAATTGAATCACAAGCTTTTCTTACGCGAATATTTGTTCTTGATTAATTTCCTTGAATTCCTAATGTCAGTTAACAATTATGAAACCGAAACCCTAAAATGCGAAATAACCATAGAATCTGTGTGAGACCATAGCGAAATGTACAGAAATCACCAGGCGCCGACTATATCTAGATATATTTTTTTTGAACGCACCAACACAAGAGACCCGATCATAAGATAGCTGAAATCCGGGATAGCATTGGCATTGAGCTCTTCCGTGATTATTGGTGCAATGATGTTGGCAGCCTCCATTGTTGTCCAAACACGGATCCAGCGCCTGGCACGATCGTTTGTTTTCAGCAAGCCGATAGCCCGACCGACAATGGCATCGATAGAACTTCCCATCGGCGTCGTTTTCGCATTCGTGCTCGCAGCCGCCATTCGCGACGGCGCAAGATGTCACTTCTAAACAAATTATCATTCATCGGGTCAAGTGCTCTCGAATAACCTCCGCAATTTCTGCCATCAGCGTGCAAGTAGAGTTCCGATGGGCAATCGCATCGAAAGCCCCCTTGTGTGTTGACACATCGATGCGAGCAACCGCCATTCAGTGTTGCGCATTCGTCAATATCTGAAACAGGACAACAATCAGAATCGATTGGCCGTCGGCTCGGACGAACCAATGCAATGATTCTCGCTGTCCAACTCAAATCCCGGCCAGCATCGACAATAAAATGTGCCAATCGTGTTGACACACTCGTGCTCACACCCGCCATTGTTTATCATACATTCATTGACATCTGTAAATCAAGAATAATCTGGATTCCGTTGAGCACCTCAACAAAACCATATTGGCACTTCGCTCCAGTGAATCCACTCGGACATTCACATATATGTGATTCTGAAGATGTCGAAGGTAGGCAAGTGCCTCCATTATGGCATAGATCCGATGAGCAGTTGGCTAAACAAGACTCGAATTTCCTGTCGGCTAATAAGGCGTTCGGTTTTTCGTTCTAACATTTCAAAACAAACACCACACAATTCAACATGTGTATCCATCTCCATCCAATCAATCTCAAATGTCACAAATCTGTTGGGGGTCCGCCGAGCGCAAAATTTGCATAAAATTTCAATGGTGAAGCGTTTTGTCTCGCAAAAATTGACGACGAAATTGCTCACGCATAAATTTTTGTGGCACCTCGAATTTGAAATGGCCCATTTTAATCGAGTGGCGCGTTTTTTTTGTGACGTTCTCGCGCACATCTGCCTTTTAAGGACAAAAGGGTGAGCATATGTTGAACACGATAATTGCTGAGGCATTTCTTTTATGGCAGAATTCCATTGTTTCCATCGCATTCAAAAGGGACACTGGCGGTTGTTAATTAATAATCATATTGGCAAACCCTCGAGCAGGTGTGAAACATTTTACGGTTTACTATGTATTGAAAATAGGGATAGTAGTTTAATAAAACAAAAAACTGCATTTTGTGAAAACAATGCGAGATTTGATTAATTTTGCATTTTCAATTCAAAATCTGAAAAAAAGAAACTTCTGTACGATTTCTTAATAACTACACCTAAATTAATAACAATATGATATAAAAATTCGATCGATAAAAAATTTACGATTATTAAAACAAGAAAAGTTGAATAATTCATCAAACGCTTCGACGTTAAAAAAAAATTAAAAGTAGTGCAAACACTACAACGCAAACATGCACAATTCTCAAAATTGCGGGAATTTCTATTACAAAATCCTATTAAATTATTTGCTATTCAATTCTAAACCAAATGCTAAGCTTAATTGCTCGAGAGGTTGCCAATAACATTCACCCACCCCCTTCCCTTATTAGCAAAATCGCATGTTATAACAATTATCGGCGCGCACTTCAAAACGATAATAAAACAACTGTCGCGGCCAATTGGCACATTGCGCGCGAAATTAGCATAATCAGAAGGCAGATGCTCATGGTCGACGTACCGCGTTGACAGCCATCGTCGCCCGGCTTGTGTATCCATCCGGGACAGCATTCAGCGACGGTGTGACGCCTCGTTCGATTCACTTTTTTGTATGTATGAAAGTAAACGGTCCTGAAAATCGTTGTTGTTGTTGTTGTCGTCGTCGTTCTCATTTTTTCGTTCGCTCATTTGGTTTCAAAACGTGCTCTATATAATAAATAGCCTTGAAACAAAACTTGCGCCATGTGCGCTAATCTAATAAACCAGCGAGGTACGCGCGACTAATTATAGGTGTCAGAAGGACTTGGCGAGATAACGACAAAAAGGTCATGAACTCATACTTTGGCTGACGAACCGCGCACGTCTGGAATTTGCCGTTGCATCCCGGCTTGCGACTTTTCACATATTTCGTGTAGGCTTGAATGCATGGCTGTTTCAGCGTGACAATCTCAACCTCCTCGTGCGGACACACGTTCTTCCTGCAAACAATTGTTCTCATCGATGTTTGTACTAGATAATCACCGTTTTTTTATCGATTTCTAATGATGATTTATTCGTCGGCAAACAGTTGAGAAAGAGAAAAAAAAGATTTCCCCCACCCACTCCCCATTCTCCTATTATAGAACAGTATGGACGCGTAAACGAAACGAAATACGCATTGCGTTTCCTTAATGTGTATTTGTAGGCAATTGCGCGTTAAATCGAGTCATGTATATATTTGTACAGTTTTATTACCACTTCAACACCAACCCTGCCTGAGGCTTTATGTCTTTGATACACGATGTTTGCTAACTGGGGGTGGGATTAAGGAATACGCGGCTCGTTCGCAACGCAATTTGTCAAAACGGGATTAGAGGAGACAAATGCAACAGACCGGGGGGTTTAAACTGTCAAAAAAATTTTTTTTTTGGTGTCAGACCCCATCAATCGTTCATAATTCCAAATTCCCCCCCCCCATCTGGCGTACAATAGTGATAAACGTGACGAATCGAATTGTCTTATATAATATTCAATTAGGTGCTGGGGGTCACATAAGACCCTTAGGGGGTCTCAAATTATTTGTTTGCATATTCATGTAGGAGCACACGTATTAAGAAGGCATTCGGTAATGTTTGCCGGCTGCGATTAAATTACCTGAACACATTGGGTGTGAGTTGCACCACACCTAGTTGTGCAATGGTGATCAATCAAAAAAAAGAGAGAGAGAGACTAGCCACCATATGGGGGATGGTTTCTTTTTGTATACCTCGCCAATTTCGAATTCCAATCAAATCACCTTCGATTTCATATTGTCGTATTGAATGTATGCAAATTGAATTGGGGGGGGGGCCCCGGTGTTTTGTACTAATTCATATTTGAGGGCCAGCCGCGAAAAGTTTTTGCAAGCGCGCGCCCAGCGGGTGGTCCCGTAAAAGCTCTCGCCAATTTTCGTTTGGTGCCTTTCGCTTTTGAATCGAATCATACATCAATTCGTTGATGAATCGCATATTTCGGATTGGAATTCGCAAAAAACCGCAAAACGACATTGCGCCCTCAATCGTCTCGCCTTCGCATTTCGATGATATGTATGTCAATGGTGAATTCGTTTCCAAACACTCACTGTCCTAATCGAAGCTCCTGAAGTTGAACGTCGACGAGTTGGCCGGCGTCGTTGAAGCTCAACGCGGCGCACGCCAATAGTAGAATGATTTGAAGCATTGCTCAATTGTCGATGCACATTTCGGTCGAGTGGATATCTGAAAGCCGAAAAAAAGAAAATAGAACGAATAAATTGAAGACAATCAGTGGTGGTGTGCACAGCACTATGAGGATGGTGGATGGGAAAATGAATAAAGGTGGGCGGAGTCGAGGGGCGGGTGGCGTACGCCTCGCTGACCACCACCCAATTCGCGCGGCGCACCACTCACAACGACACCGAGAGTCAAAACGGAGATGTTTGAGGCGGTTGGAAGTCGGAATTCTGGCGAAAAGTCGCTTCAACTGGATTTGGGGAAAATGGTTTTTTTTTTTCAATTTTTGAATTTCTCAAAATTATCTAAAAATGGAATTTTGAAAAAATTCCATTAAAAAATTGGAGAAGCCTCATTTTTCAATTTTTTTTTTAATTTTGAAATTGAAGAATTTCTTTAAAAAAAATTGTTTCTCTAGAAAAATCGCAATTTTAATCTAAGCTTGTTTTTTTTAATTACCCAATTAAATAATTTTATATTTCTGCCATTTTTGGGAATCTGGTGTCGATTTACGGGGGATGCGTCTTTCATGTGGTCTCGCGCGGATAATTTAATTTTGACGTTGGAAATTCAGAAAAAAATGTCACGCGTGGCGAGACCTTTTTCAAGGCGCAACTATATTAATTAATTTAATTTAGTTATAGCGAATTGGTGCGGCAAAAAATCGTCCAATTTTAGTTTTTTTTTTCTTTTTCACTGACCAAATATTTGCTATCACATAACATTAAATGCATAAACCTCGAGAAAAAATTTTTTTTTGGATTTTTCTTTTCTGGCAACCACCCAACGCCAGAAATTATAGGGTGTACAAGTCCACCCAGCATGTAGAACCCCCCTCGACATGAAAAAAGTTTTTTTTTGCTTGCCAGTAAGCATGCGTTTTGTGTCATTGGAAGCATTTTCTTTTTTTTTTTTTTGAGAAGACAAAGGAACAATGGAAGATGCAACATTTCCGAATGATATTTGTTTATATAAATATATTTTTTGGCAAAAAAAACGAGAGAACGTTGGCAATGTTACCGTAAACTATACTATATAATTTATGGCCAAAACTAAGCATCTACAGAACACACAAAAGAGTTGAGGAGGTATGAATGTAACACAAGGGGGTGGATGAATCACAATACCGGACATGTTCATGGGAGAGTTGAAAACTCCATATTTGTTATTTTTCAGAATTATATATTTCTTGCTAATGAAATTCATCCTTTCGATTATTAACGAGACACAGACAGCAAAAGAGTTCGCCCCCGAGCGGGATCGAACCCATGACCTTCACAGTTTGAATCCAAAAACTTCTCCACTGCGCTACTATGCACACAATGCGTAGACTATAAGTTGGTTACAAGTGCTACACAGCGCAGCATTTGCCTTCGGGTTAGCTGCGGCAAAAAAAGACAAAAATGCTATAATTCTTTATATGGACCATTTATTACAAAGGTCCATGTTTGCGAGATTAAATCGAATTGTCCCACATTAAAAATTTTTTAGAAAGAGCATAAGATAAGCTTTTGATGCTACAAATCATTTTATATTAATAAAACGTTTTGGCCGGAAAAAAAATTCAAAAAAAATGAGAAGTCGGCAAAAAACTAGGTTTTGTCGAATTTCCATTAAAATAGCAAGGTTTTTTAAAATTCCCTTCTTTTTGTATTATTTAAAACCAGGAAATGAAAAAGAATTGTGGGAAATCAGAAGGTGTCACGATTTTCGTGTTTTCTTTTAAACTTTATTTTATTACCAATGCATTATTATTATTCGTACGTCTTATTACTATTATTATTATTATTATGGGTCGGCGTGGAATGCAATTTTCTCGTATGACACGCCGGTACAATTTTTTTTGCACGCGCCTCACCTTCCTTCTTCTTCTTCTTCCGCCCCCCCCCCACCCATTCTTCCTTACAAGCTCAAAACTCAATGAAGCTGAAACGTGCTCGAGTTTCCGTTCTCATTCGAAGCGAAAGAATGTTGGTGAACTTTTTTGGAGCCCCCCCCCACACCATTTTTTGTTGGACCCGCTTACCCTCCCCATTATTTTGCCCGAGCGTATAGATAGCAAGCTATCGAGTTGCCGACGAGGGCAAATCGCGTTGCTTTAATTTCCGGAAATTCGGATCAAGTTTTTCATTCACTGAAATATCATCATCATCATCGTCGACGTCGCTTAAGCCGTATACTGTAGAATTGATGTTCTCTGATTCGTTTTATAACCGAAAATTTTTTTTTTCAAATTTTCATTTTTTTTTCTCGTCTCCACAACAATTTCTGGAAAACTCGAATGTTGACTCGACGAAAAAATTTATTTTCGTGTGTTGGTTCGCCATTTGAACACAATTTCTTTTTCTTTGCTTGTTGCCTAATTTTCAGGTTGCTATTTCTTAGAGGTTTAACAAAATAGAAAATCAAAAAAAAAATGAAATTTCGGCTTGAACGATTTTTTTGAATTACGCGCGCAAATTGAAAATTTTGTTTTGAAATTCAATTCTAAAAAATCGATATTTAATTGAATAATTTTCGCGGATTGCCCTCGGTTTTTTTAATCTGGTGACGAAATTAAATGTGTGCACAATTGCGTCGGTGTGTGCACAGACAAAACCGTAATTCGCTTGTTTCATTGATTCCATCGTCCAACTTCAACTTTTTTCGACGAATTTAATTTTGAAGGGTTTGAATTGAAATGAATAAGTTGCCTAAAAATTTTTCAATTATTATTTCAATCAAATTATCTATTTATGAGGCCAATGCAGGCAAAAAAAGACAAATTTTAAAAAATTCCATATAAGGCATTAATTATTAATTATGTGCTCAAAAGGTAAAAACAAACTATATAAATGGTTTTGAAAAATCAAATCGGTGTATTTTTGTGTCGCGGTGTTTGCACACATCTTCTCGCGCTGTCACATTGTGTTAAAATAATTTTCCAACTTTTTAATAACTCAAAAATTAAAAAATTATGATTAAAGACCAGAAGTGATGATAAAATGTTGAGAAAAGTCCGCAAACACCTATGGTTATTTTGGCGGCAATTCAAAAGCCTCTCTCATTTCTTCGAAATTTCGAAGACACCGCAGGTCAGATTGAAATGTAATTAAAAATAAAAATTGGCCTTGTGCCAATGGGTCTCGAAGCGAACAGTGCGCACATTTAATAAGAGTCCCCCGCACACCCAATCAGTCGTTTGAATTTGACAATAAAAATAGTTGAAAAACATTTTTTGATTCTATTTTATTATTATATGATTATACTATTTATTCGCAAAATCGTTCTAGAAAAAAAAAATAACGAATTTACGCGGGGTTTGATTTATTATTCGCGAAAACACAACAAAAAATTTGAGAGAAATTTCAAATCGCACATTTTCGCGGCGAGATTTTGGTCACACGTCACCACGTGCGCCTTTAATTCATTTTGTAGTGTCACAAGAAATATCGGAAAGCTCAAAACAAATTATTCTTGTTATTTGTTTGATACGCAGCCAAATCGATAATTATTAGTTCAAATTCTTCCCCCATTCTGTGTACTCCACACGGACAATATCATAAATCACCGGCTTTCAGTGAGATCCCCACATTCTACAGAATAGCGTGGCTTCCAAAAAAAAATTGATGATCTCGGTGTACTCCACACGGACAATTGCAGAAAATATGTGGTGTGACTTGAAAAACAATTGGCAATGAGTTGTGCTTGTGTACTCCACACGGACAATACCGTAAATCGACACCAATCCCTTAAAATGATTCCAACAATGCGGAATACAGCGTGTCGTGAACAATGATCGTTTGATGATTGCCTGAAACCGGTCGTCGCGTTTCCGGAGCCAAATTTGGGCGGAGGGGGGCTCGTCTCAGCGACTGATTACGACGACGACGACGACGACGAGCAACAGGACGATGCGCGGCGGCGCGCGGACAGCTAACCGCTCGCCTTATCCCAATCGCAAATAAGCGGCCCGCCACGCTCATTATCATTTTTCGTTTCAGGAGCCCTTCCTGCGGCGGCCCCCGGCCGGCCGGCCCTTATTCGAGCTTCTCCGATTTCAATCAACTTTGAGGCGCCCCGACGAAAGGTCATGCTCTCAACGATGAAGGCAAAAATCCAAGTTCTTGATTGATCGTGACGTCACCACCATTCTTCTCCATCATCTTTTTTCTTTTTTCTCGCCTTCGTTGCAATTTTATAGCGTGCCGCCGCAAGTTGCGGCAACACACAAAAAAAAAACTCAAAAACAACCAGGACCCCCCCCCCCATTCCAACCTTGGAAGAGAGGGAAAAAAGGAAAAGAAGGTCCCCCCCTCCCTTTCACACAAAAACGTAGGTTTCCTGCGATTATGCGCCGTTTTGGAAACCAAATTTTTATATACATATATACTATATATGGTATATTATATATATCAACCCAACTAAAAAAAAATGCAAATTCATTGACGCAAATTTCTGCACCTGTTACGTCGGGAATTATGCAAATTTGAGGATTGTCATGTTATATTTAATGTTCGACAATATTCAGAATACCACCATCATCGGCTTCAATTCGATATTTCCTTTTTTGTTCATTCTGTTCTCGTCAGCCGCACTTGAAAATGCATTAGAGAGAACATTTTTTGATTGAAAATTTGATGGATTTACTTAACTCGTTTAGTTTTGCCGTCAAAACACGCCCCATAACATTTTAATTTCATTGTCGGCGTCAAACGAGATTTCGCAAAAATTATTGCCTAGATTGCGTACAATGCATTATAGCGTACGCGCATTTAATTTTTAAATCAATACTTCAAACTTTTTAATATCAAATTACGCGCTCATCGAAAATTGGAATGCTTATCAAATTACGAGAAATGGTAATTAAGTTCAATTGTTGTTGCTTTTTTTTTGAAAAAATTTCGCCTGGCTGAAATTTCATTGATAGAGATTGACAAAAAATTAAATTTGATCAACTCAATTTTTTTTCCAAGTTGAAATAATCTGAAAAAAAGATTTTTCTTGCATTTCGTGGTAAAAAATGCAATAAATTTTGCGGAAAATCTCGTTATTTTTTAAGACAGAATCTCGAAATTTAGAAAATTTGGAAAAATATATATTTCGCCTTCAACAATGAAAAAAATTGTTTCGTTTGTGTGCAAACACCGCGACGCAAAATCACGTACTCTACATCTTTTCGACATTTCACCTTGTTCATAATCAATGCTTCGAATAAGAAATTCTCACCAAGGTCGAATCAATCTCATCTTATCATCAATATCTCTAGCTAGCTATCATCTACCATTTCGGGAGGGGTGTGGCGGTGGCCACTCATTCAAATGCGAGATTCGTGTGTCGAGTCGTCTTGGCAACGACGTCCCATCTAATTCTTTTCAAGATTTCGTCGTCGCGCTGAAAACTTTCCTCACCCCCCTCTCTCGCCTTATATGTCGCATCGGCGCTGATATAGAGAAGTAGGGGGATGGCGTATACATGTATGTGATTTTTTTTGTTGCGCTAGCGCGCCGGTGAGAGCGTGACCAAGAGGGTCGCGACGAGACGGAAATGCGAATTGATAGTGGTGAGGCTCCAAGAACGCGAGAAAGAGTGTGCATTTCATCACCCCCCCCCCTCTTCATTAGTTTTTTTTTATATTCACATAAATGTATTCGACGACTCGCTTCTACGCCCCTCACCACCCCAATATGGTTGGCTTGTTGCCTGGAATGCTCATTTTTGTTTAAATGCACTCTCTCACCATTTCCGACAAATTCATTTCACCGTTGACGGAAACTAATTAGGCCTGACAACAGCTCAGTTAGTTCTGATGGGTACCAAGAGATTAACGTGGCCGGCTTCTTCCATTTTTTTTGCCTCCTCGTCTTCTTCTTCTTTTTTTTTCGAAGGCCCCCCCCCCTCTTCAAGCAATCATCACACGCTAATTATACTTAGATGTGCTATACGAAGAAAACTACTATCAATAGTGGATGGCGATTGAACTTCGGGATCGGTGAACAGAATGGAGGACGATGTATCCATTTCTCTTCACACCATCCCACTATCATAACCGTGTCTCATCGGGGGGTCGTGTGTCGATTGCAACAATATTTCAAATATTGATTATTCCATTGTTTTCCCGAAAAACGTTTTTCCGATATATACACATTATTCGTTTGGTATCGATACAAAAAAATTGCATTTTGTAGTTAACTTGGTGTGACGATGCCACCATCACAGCACTATGAGTGCACCACAGCCGAGCTGCGCTCGCTTATGGAATTGCGAGGAGCCGAAGCGCTTGACAAGGTAACCATCATAGGGGGTTGAAATTAAAAAAGAAAAAAGTAAGAATGATATAAAATAGGGGAACCAAGGTAATAAATTTTGTAATTTTTTTTTGTTGCGCGTCCTGGATGAAACCAGTTGCTATCAAATTGCATTTCTCCTAATTTGATATAGTGATGTACTTGAGACCAAAAATTTGTTTCGACTGAAAATAATTTCTATCCCTTTTTTCTCTTCTTTTTTTGTTGGTAGAACTGGTTGATAGCGGTTGAAAAATTGGGGGGAAAAGTGCGAAGATTAGCACGAGAGAAAACATTCCACGCAATTACCATAAACACGAACTGGTTGGGTTTCGTTCATTATTTCTTTCTCTCTGTTTTTGTCTCGAGACCCCCCCCCCCACCACCTATCTCGTGTACTAATAGGATTACATGCATTCGATTGCAGATAAACACGACGTATGGCGGTGTTGAAGGTCTCTGCCGTCGGCTGAAAACCGATCCGGTGAACGGAATCAAACACGATGCGCAAGAATTGAAAAGCCGACAGGAAGCGTTCGGCAAAAATGAGATACCGCCGGCACCGTCGAAGTCATTCTTTCGACTCGCTTGGGAAGCTTTACAGGTGATTCATATTTGAAAAGAAAATCGCCTGAAATTTTGATGTTGAATTTTTTTGTTAAATTCAAAAATTTGTTCCTTTTTTTGGTGTGAAATGAAATGTGTGCAAAATTGCGTCAGTGTGCAAACAGACAAAGTGGGAATTTGCGCGTTTTGAAATTAATTAACTACAATTTTTTAATGAATTAGATTTTACTGAAAGATATGAATATGAATCATTCAAAATCATTTTGGACCTATTCATGCACTAAAAAGGGTTAAAATTTCACATTTCAATGTGTATCTTTTTATAATTTTTTAATAAAAATGTACGTTTCATTAATAGGTTAATACTTTATGATTTCTTCATAATTTTCGCGATTTTCCTTTGTCTGAAAATTGTTTAACGAATAATCGTAATATTTCAGGATATCACATTAGTCATTCTTCTAGTAGCTGCGCTTGTATCCCTTGGATTATCATTTTATCGTCCTTCCGAGGAGCACGCAGGCAAACATCAATTATTAATGGGCTCGTTGAAATCGAATCGGGTTTTTTTGCAGGAAATGATGCATCCGAGCAGGAAGCCGGATGGATTGAAGGCGTCGCCATCCTTGTCGCCGTAATTGTCGTCGTTTTGGTGACAGCGCTAAACGATTGGACGAAAGAGAAACAATTTCGAGGTTTCGGGTGTCGCTGAATCATTTTGTTGAATCAATATTTTGTTGTAAGGTCTCCAATCGAAAATTGAAACCGAACACCGGTTTTCCGTGATTCGAAACGGCGAGCCAATCGATGTTGTCGTGAATGAGCTGGTCGTCGGTGATGTTGCGCGCGTGAAATACGGCGACCTTCTACCAGCCGACGGCATTCTGATTCAGTCCAACGATCTCAAAATCGACGAATCATCATTGACGGGCGAGTCGGATTTGATTCGCAAATCCGAGGATTTCGATCCAGTGCTTCTCTCGGGAACCCATGCGATGGAAGGCTCGGGACGAATGTTGATCACCGCCGTCGGGCTCAATAGTCAAACCGGCATCATTATGAGTTTGTTGGGCGCGACAAAAGAGAAGAAGGATGAGAAGAAGGAGACGGCGCCGCCATTGACCGTCGGCAACGGCCTCGCGAACGGCGACCAAAAAGGCGCCGAAGCCGTCGCCGTTCCGGAAGAAGACGAGATTGGAAGAATGTCGAAATCCGTTCTTCAAACCAAACTTTCAAATTTAGCTTTGCAAATTGGATACATAGGCATTGAGTATTGATGGTTCGCCTCTAATTGTGTGATTTATAGGATCGATTGTCGCCGCCGCCACCGTTCTCATATTAATCATTCGGCATTGCATATCGAAATATGCCATCGAGGGCCATTCGTTCCAAGCTTCTGATATTTCGCATTTCGTCAACTTTATCATTATCGGCGTGACCGTATTGGTGATTGCTGTGCCCGAAGGCCTTCCGTTGGCCATCACACTGGCATTGACGTACTCGGTGAAAAAGGTTGGTTGGTTGTCGCGATCGAACCAAATTGGCTTATCAATACTGCAGATGATGAAAGACAATAACCTTGTGCGACATTTGGATGCGTGCGAGACAATGGGAAATGCCACCTCGATTTGTTCCGACAAAACGGGAACATTGACAACGAATCGAATGACATGCGTTCAGCAATACATCAATCGTAACACATTCGATCATTTGATTGTCGTTCTCATGTGGTTTTTTCGTTTTAAACAGATCGCTTTTACAAAGGGGAAGTGCCGAAGTTTGAATCGTTGGATGCGGTCACACGCGATTTTCTGTTTACTGGAATTGTGGTGAACGCCGGCTACAGTTCGCAGGTGATTCAACCGTCAACGCCCGGCGAGCAACGCCAACAATTGGGAAACAAGACCGAATGCGCGCTGTTGGGATTCGTTTTGGACGCCGGAAAGAACTATGAGGATATTCGGAAGGAGTACCCTGAAGAGAAACTCTATAAAGTGCGGACTTCAATTTCAAAAAAAAAAATGCTCAATTTTTGATGATTCTAGGTGTACACGTTTAATTCGTCGCGAAAATCGATGATGACTGTCTTGGACCTCGGCGACAACAAATTTCGAGTTTACGCAAAAGGCGCCTCGGAAATCATTCTGAGCCGATGCACGCACATTTTTGGCAAAAACGGAATCGTCGAGAATTTCGGACCGGCTCAAGTCAACGATTTGACGCAGCGCGTCATCGAGCCGATGGCCTCCGACGGCCTTCGTACCATTGGTTTGGCGTTCAAAGACATGGTGCCGGCCGGCACCAAGGCGAACGACTTCGAGGAGGAGTACTCGGGAGACATCGATTGGGATAACGAGGAGAAAGTGCGCGAAGGGATGACGGTGATCGCGATCATGGGAATCCAGGATCCGGTTCGTCCCGAGGTGCCGGCGGCAATCGAGAAGTGCCAAAACGCCGGAATCACGGTTCGAATGGTGACTGGCGACAATATCAACACGGCGCGTTCGATTGCGACGGCGTGCGGAATTCTCAAACCAGGCGCCGACTTTTTGGCGCTTGAGGGAAAAGATTTCAATGCCAGGTACCACAAACTCCCTCAATATTGGACCCTCCTCATTATGATTTTGTAGAATTCGCGATGCCGACGGAAAAGTGAACCAAGCGAAACTTGATCAGATTTGGCCGAAACTTCGCGTGTTGGCACGCGCTCAACCGTCCGACAAATACGTGCTTGTCAAGGGAATCATTGATAGTAAGAACACGAAGAATCGCGAGGTCGTCGCGGTGACCGGCGACGGAACGAATGACGCGCCGGCGCTTAAGAAAGCCGACGTCGGATTCGCGATGGGAATCGCTGGAACCGATGTGGCGAAAGAGGCTTCCGACATTATTTTAACCGATGATAATTTCACGTCAATTGTCAAGGTAATCGAATTTAATTGTGCTTCGTTGCTTTTTTTTTTGGCTTCAAAATCGATTTTGTTCAGGCGGTGATGTGGGGAAGGAATGTGTACGATTCGATCGCGAAATTCCTTCAATTCCAATTGACCGTCAACGTCGTCGCCGTCACGATCGCTTTCATTGGCGCGTGCGCCATCAGCGATTCGCCGCTGAAAGCCGTTCAAATGCTTTGGGTCAATCTAATCATGGACACATTGGCTTCATTGGCGCTTGCCACTGAAATGCCGACAATGGATCTACTCGATCGAAAGCCGTACGGTAGAACGAAATCATTGATCTCGCGTACGATGGTGAAGAATATCGTTGGCCACGCGGTCTACCAGCTCGCCATTCTTTTCGCAATCATGTTCTGGGGTAGAATTTGTGTTGTCCAATGAGATCAAATTAATGGATTAATTATGTAGGTGATAAATTAATTCCGAACACACCATCTGGACGCAACGCGCCACTTGGCTCGCCACCGAGTCAACACTTCACAATTATTTTCAACGCATTCGTTTTGATGACGTTGGTGAATGAAATCAACGCCCGAAAAATTCACGGCGAGCGAAATGTCTTCAAGGTGCCGATAATAATGAGCGTCTTCGTTTTTTGTGATCTCGCCATTTCAGGGCATCTTCACCAACCCGATTTTCTGTGTTATCTGGATCACCACTTTGATATCGCAAGTGTTGATTGTCCAATTTGGAGGCCATTGGTTCAGCACGGCTCCACTCGATGAAATCCAATGGCTCGTTTGCATTTGCTGCGGTCTCGGCGAGCTCATTTGGGGACAGGTAAATGACGAGCCGGAGAAATGGCTTATGAGAAACAAAAGCAACCAAGACGCATGCGCGTTTCGATTAGACGTGATTAGCAGCACCGTTCACCATTACAGATTATCAACACGATTCCGTCGTCGATTCTGCCGAAGTCGTTCCGATTCGGAAAAGGCGAAGTCAAACCGACGTCGATAATGCTGAGCGGCGAGTACGATGTGCCAAGTTCGGCGTCCGAAATGAACGCCAAAGTCGACGGCGTCGGCGATGTCGAGAAGCGTCCGGGACAAGTGTTGTGGCTTCTCGGATTGACGCGCCTTCAAACTCAGGTAGAATTTCGATTCGATGGATATTGTACACAATTTCCTAATTTATATACGTACATATTCTCTTGTTTTCTCTCTCTTTATATAATTTTTTGTCTATTTCATTTCCTACTCTTCTCACTTACAATATTCATCGTGTTCGGATTGATTGACAATTGTGCGCATTCGTTTTTTTTTGCATGTTGTGTTAATTTGCAGATACGCGTCGTCAAGGCGTTCCAATCGGTGAACGATGATTCGCATCCGAACTCGTTGACGACATCGACGGCCGATCGATTGCGCGCTTCCTATCGGCGCCTGAAAATCGCGAGGGAGCTCGAACAGCAGAAAAGTTCGTGTAACTGCCTGAAACGGGCGCAATCATTAGGGGCTCGCCGCAAGTGATTCTCGTTGCAGGACCCCAAAAACGCATTATAACTAGTCACTCAAAGTATATAAAAGAGGGTGATCCTCTAGTCTAGTAGTTTTATGCACAATTATTTATATTTATATATATATATATGGACATTTATACATATTTATTAATATTAATGCGATAATTTGATTATTAATTGACGACGAGGTTTGGGCCAATTAACATGTCATACCCGATCCCAATTAACCAGCGAACTTTACAGGGTCTGGTGGCCTACGAGCCGGTGGACAGGTATATAATTCGGACGCAACAACGAAGGATACATCCGCTATAAAATTCGCATAGGTGGCCATAAATCCATACCCATTGCAGGGTTCAATTCACGGTGCTAACACCCAATTAATTACCCACCACCCATCTCTAATTGTTATTTTCCCTTTATTGCAAATTAATTATTTCTCCCCTCCCCCCCTCCAACAAAAAAGTGCCTGCTTGTTAGCTAGTCTTTCCTTTTCATTTTTCCCTTCCAACCAACCACCCCCCCCTCTCGCCCTTTTAGAATCAAACACAGATTCGATTTTTCAAACCGTTTTTTTTCATACTTAAAACTAATAATTTTCCTAAGCCCAATTTTTAATTGCCTAAGCTTACGTCGACGAAAACGTAACTATATGTTTTTTTTTAAATTCAATATTGTACTTTTATTTATTGAAATACTTTGAAACTGGTGCGTATAGCTCAATGTTTAGATCCAAAGCGCATTAATTTGTGTATAAATTGGTGAATAAACTTATTGAAACGTTTTATCCGTTATCCTCCGCTGCGATCACTAGCGGAAGTGCATTGATCTATAAGACAATGATTTTATTCGAAAGTAATTAGCGAGCTTACCGATCGGTAGGTGGTCCGCTCATCCGAGTCTTCCTCATCAATGATTTGGATTGTCTCTTGTTGGGTTGCGAATCGGACCCTGTAAATTGCATCTTCTCGAAGGAACGCTCTCATGCTCATTCTATAAAAGGTTGCGTCAACAATTGCGAGCGAATTTTTGCGAGAAGCCGACTCCCTACGTTCTTGGATTCAGAAGGCGATCGTCCATTTCGGAATTCTCCATTTCCAGTTTCGAATAGGCCATATGGCGTGTAATTTGTGAGGTCATCTTCTGAAGGGTCGAATCTTTTCTTGAACGCGGGCGACTGAAAAGGAAAATGTTTAAAATATATTGTAGTGATAAGGGCGTTTTTTTGCGGGATTATTAATACGTGATTTTGCGCCGCGGTGTTTGCACGCATTTTCGCGCGCTACCATTTATTAAGTTTGAGATTGTCAAATAAAAGTGTCCGAGCCTCTCTGAAACCACTAGAAAATACATATTACACATCTGCGGACATTTTCGGAGTTCAAATTAAATTTTTTGCTGATAAATAAGGTCTCAAATTTTATTGATGCCGCCAAAACGGTATCATCAAATTAGCCCATTATTTTTCAGAATATCATTCGGTTTCAAATTACTCAAGGTGTCATGCGATGATAATATTTGTGAAAAAAAAATCAAAAAAATTATTCGAGCAGGAAAGCACCGGTATTTTGGCCCAATTCAGACACACACACACACACACACACACACCTAATTAAATGGTAACGCGCGAGATCCAAATTTTCAAAATGCAATATATATATATATATATAACCTCTGGAAAAAGTTGCTGATGATGTGGAACAAATGAGATCGAAATGTGCTGCTCAGAATAAACATTAGGGGAAATGGTAGACTGTACGAGACGCCGAACATCAAATTCTGAAAAAAAGGATGAACATGAATGTTTGATGAAAAAAAAATTGAACCCTCGTCGACTCTTGAATTTCCTGATTGTAAATTAGATGAAGTGTGGTGTACACGTGAACCACCGAATGCGACAAAATCAGTGAAATGAGCAATGGTTGAAGGTTTGAAAACAGTGGGATGTGTTTGGCCGCATACGGGCTTCCCAACTTCGGCAGAATGCACTTCTCAGAGGCGAGAAATGTCAGCGTGCACATGATGCAGATCCAGTAAATTACGGTTGGAATCAGACGAATGAGGTCGGTTTTAATGTGTTTTTGGAGAGCGGCCTCGGAGAGATGAGGTCGTCCAATCGCGTACAATTGATCGCTGAAATTGGGCGCGATTCTGAGCGCGAGAACGTTGAACTCACCCATAGACGCATTGCTCGTAGTCGATAACCCATTCGAAGCATAGTGACACGTTGACAATTGTGCCGAATGGTAAAAGGCAAAATATTTTGCGCCACGCCACCCATGAGACCGAATTCCAGCGTCGGCAACGCTTAATTTTTTTGGCAATTAATTGACAATTTATAGCGGATTTTGAACCAACCCGAATACAATTTAGTAGTAATAAAAGTCGCACTACAAAGCATAGACATAATGTTGATATTGAAAAATGGAACAGGGCTAGAAGAACTGGAAGAAAGTTTGCGGCGATCCAAGTGCGTCCTCTGGTGATTTTTTCAAATCATTCTTTATAGTACAATGCAGATTTAACAAACTAAAACTCTAAAGAAAACCCTAAAAATTCGAAAAAATTAATGAAAATTTTAACTGTGAAAAGCGTGGCCGTGGCCGAAGTTTTCAAGTTTTTTTTAAAGTTTTTTCCGGTTTTTCAGATTTTCATTTCTCGCAAAATTCTCGCAAAAATACAATATTTTCTTACTCTTGATAATAATCGGTTAAGATTTTCAGTGGAAATGGAATAATGAAGAAGACGAATTGAAATATGCCGATGATTCGAATGTAGGCGAAGCTCGCCGTTCCCAATTTTGGGCGATCGGAAAACACGAAATGTAAACATGTGTTCGACAATAAGCCGCCAACAATTATAATGAGATGTGTGATGATTGTTGAAGACTCAACCGGCTTCGCCTGAACCCATATGGATGTGGTCCCTCAAAAAAAAAGGAAGCGCCCTCGACAAACCTGATACAAATCTACACATCTGGCAACCGTGATGTTTTTCAATAGGCCAAATCGAATATTCATTTTTGAGCGTCGAGAATTGGCAATGTAAGATCGAAATGATGAACGAAGGGGGGAGAACTGATGCCGTAATTTGAGGCAATTGGCCAGTTTGCTCGGTTCACTTACATATTTGTTTTATTATAACTATTTGTCCTGGACTTGTATTTAGCCCAAGAATTTGGGAGTTCGATTACTGTATTATTTAAATTGGCGCCTTGGGTCTCGTTTGGAAATGTCTTTTGTGCGAGTTTCGCTTAATATAACTACTAAAAATTTAGAGGTCATCATTTTTTAAATACTTTGGTTTGGGGGACGATCGAACACATTTCAAGAAAATTCTTGACATCCAAGGACGTTTTGGAATCGTGAATCATCCTCGTCAACGTACTCAGACGGGTTCATTTGAATGGGACCATCGGCGATCTGAAAGATCTATTCGGGACATTGTTTTGTCAAAAAATTTCCAAGGTGCATTGCGCGTCTTGCGACGATTTAAAGGAATATTTTAACAAATCCGATATTGACTTTTTTAAAGGCGCATAGTGATTTTTAGAAGTGTCAAACGACGAAGTATAAAAAAAATTTATTTTACGCAACCAATGATTTGATAGCCGGCGAAATTCAAAAGTTGGATACCGTAATTGTGCGTTCGGGTCTCGAAGCGGTCATAAGGCAAAACAGCTACTGTTTCTCAAAAAACCAAAATTCCAGGACTCTAGCGACGATTTTTTGGCACCGAGATACTCATATGACCCCACCCCCCCCCAAAGATCTCCTCCCGAGATGAAAATATAAAATAGCTTCAATCAAATATGATTGGGGAGATTAATAAGTGAGACTTATCACATATGCATTATGATAATTGTCACGTGCACAGTTATCATTTTTCGTGTGCGACATTTTTATGAAGGAATGTACCTAAAATTTAAAAATGTGGGCAAATTCTAACAATGTGAACAATGAAATTTGTGATCGCGATAAAATTAGAAAGGCATTGGATCGATATTGCGGTCGAAAAGACCTCCAGCGTGAGTTTCGTTCAACTTTGAGAAACCGGCGACAATTTTGCCAACCGACTCATCGACCTTCAAATTTTATATAAATGATTAATACAAATAGAAGACAAACAGTAATCTCTGCATTTTGGCCTCCCATGTCTGTTTTTACCCATCCTGGATGAATCGTGGTCACCAAGATCGGAATGCCGAGATTCTTCAAATCGCATGCCATGGTTCGAGCATAACTGAGCATAGCGACCTGAAAATAAATAGAAATAATTTTATGAAACTGGTATATAGTTCGGTTGTTCGCGTTTCACCTTGCTCATTTTGTAAGCGAGAAGAACTTTTGAGGGACCGGATCCGCGGAGATTCAATGCTTGCGACGAGCAATCCGATCCGATGTTGATGATGGCGGCGCGATCAACCGAGAGTTGATCGCCTTCGGTGAGTCTCGCGGTTTTTTCGAGAAGTGGCAGGAAGAATTGCGAAGCGAGAAGAGCGCTGACCGCGTTCACGTCGATACATTTGAGAACGGCGGCGCGATTTGGCTCAACGTCTGTCGCGTACTTCTCGATTATTCCCGCATTGTTAATAAGAAGATTCAACCCTTTGGGACCAACAATCTTTTCCACCTAAGAAGCTGCATAACATCTGAATGTTAAGGAAATTTTATTCACCTCGCTGACAGCGTGTTTCAAGCTTTCATCGTCGGTGACGTCGACCTTGAGAAGATGAACTCTATTATCTGCCTTTGCAATTCCATTAAGATCCTGTAATTTGAAATGAATAAGAAACAGAATGCTAGAGATACCTCGGCCGCGTCAATATTACGAGCGCCGGCGATAAGAGTTTCCACTCCCGGTAGTTTGAGGATTTCCCGAACTAGACCAAGTCCAATTCCACGATTTGCGCCGGTGATGAAGACGGAACGAGGAGCCATATAAAAATGTCAAATTAATTCATAAAATAAAAAAAAATGAATTTTTTTTTAAATTAAAAAATCATCATGCGTCTGTAAACACGTAGCTTTACGCGCAAATGCACATCCAATGCGTACTAAATTTTTGAATTAAATTTTTGAGATTTTCTAGTGACATTTCAAATTTTTTCTTAACTGTTCAATTATTATTCTGTTTTAGAATTTTGTTTATGGGAAATTTTGTGAGTTTTCCCAAAAATGTATGGCTATTTTCGTGAGACCGATGATTCGACAACCGTTAACTTCAGTGCATATGGAAAATTTTTACCAGGGCCCAGTAAGTGGTTTATAGAATAACTTTGTTTATATATCGATTTTAGAAACGGGTTATCAATTATTAACTATCGGAGCCAAACACATTCGAATATTTCGCACGAATCCGTACCTTCTTGTCGAACCGAGTCGCGATGAAGACGAGTGGCAGCAAAAAACCAAACTTGAATGCATGTTCTCATGTAGATTGCTCAACAAATGTCAATCTGTTGCAATTGCGAGGGTTCCGCGTAGGAGAAAAATCCAATTAAAAAGAAAAATAATGCTTTTTTTTAAATAGAATTTCCCGAACAAGATTCTATATTAATGGCGTTTGATTATGCGAAACTCTCGATTGTGACGATGAGCGAAAAGGAAAGAAATCTGCAGACTGTCTCACTTCACGCGTTCGAAAGTGAATATCTTCGTGAAGGATTTACCAAATACTTTCCGGACCCTATTGTTCGGGTATTGCTTTTGTGTTTCAAAAAAAAATTGTTGTTCTAAATAATCTTTATATTCAGTCAGATCCGTCGAACCGATGCGCAGCTATGTTAGTCTACGGAAAACATATCGCGGTTCTCCCGTTTCATGAGAATGCCAAACGCATTAATAGTTATATAATTTCATTGAAAAAAATTGACGCCAGATTGGACAATGTGTATGATATGGTGTTTCTCGACGGATATTACGAGCCAACAATTCTCTTTTTGTATGAGCCCCTTCAAACAACACCGGGAAGGTAATTCAATCGTATAAAATTTAATTATTCGATTTTTTTCTTATTTTCAGAGCGTCAGTTCGATTTGACACCATGTGCATAATGGGCGTTTCTGTGAATATTGTCGACCGCCAGTTTGCAGTTGTTTGGCAAACATCAAATCTTCCAATGGATTGCAACAAGTAAGACCATTTTGATTTAAAGCCTCGACGTTTGATTTCAAGACTTCTTTCAATTCCAAAACCGATTGGAGGCGCATTGGTCATCGGCTCGAATTGCATTATCTATCTTAATCAAGCGGTCCCCCCGTGCGGAATAACTTTGAATAGTTGCTATGATAATTTCACCAAATTTCCTTTAAAGGTATGTTACAAAATCGTATATGAGGCTGTCAGAATCGAAACCGAGCTCATTTTTAATTAGTACCATTGCAATAATGAACCCCCATAAATAATTGAGGCCCATCAAATTTTTTTCGACCCCCCCCCCACCTTTCAAATTTGAATTTCAATGGAGCGAATTTGGGTCCTTTAACATTTAGATTCTTAAAAATAGATGTCAAATTGCAGAATCCGACTAAAGGCTTTTAAATATATTTTTTTATATTCATTGAAATCTTTTTATACCAAAACAAATTGGGCAAAATGCCCGAAATCAGAGGTATTTTTGAATATCATAGATCTGCGATCGATTTTGGTGGCCTTGGTGGTTTTTTTTAAATGCCAAACCAGAACATATGAAATTGTCTTATTAATTAGGATATGCGCCATTTTGCAATGACACTTGATTGCTCAACGAGCGCTTATATGGAAGACGGTCGAATCGCGTTAGTGACGAAAGACGGCGATTTGTATCTGTTGCGGCTTGTCACCGGCTCGGGCGGAAATTCGGTGAAAGCGTTGGACTTCAACAAAGTTTACGAGTGCTCGATTGCCTACACGGTGACCGTGTGCGCGCCGGGCCATTTGTTCATCGGCTCGCGTCTCGGCGACTCGCAACTCCTCGAGTACACGCTTGTGAAATTGGCGGCGACGAATGGCGCGAAGCGTCAAAAATTGAGCGACGACAACGATTCGAGCGACAAGCCGACGTTGGAATTCAACGAGGATGATCTCGAGTTGTACGGCGATTCGATCGACGAGCAACATGCCAATGATGAGGAGGAAGTCGGCGAGACGTTGCAGTTCAAAGAGCTCGACAGACTATGCAATATTGGTAAACTCGAAATTTGTGGTGCGCTTTAAAAATTTCCCATTGCCACAGGACCCATTAAATCAATGTGTGTTGGACAAGCCAATTATTTAAGTGCCGATTTGGCGGAGAAAAAGAGAACCGATCCAATATTTGATATTGTGAGTGGAATTTTCAGTTGTTGTTGCTGAAAAAAAAATTCTTTTCAGGTCACTGCTAGCGGTCACGCAAAAAATGGGGCGTTTTGCCTCCTTCAGCGAACAATTCGACCCAATATTGTGACGAGCAGCGCGCTGGACGGCGCCGAACAAATGTGGGCGGTCGGGCGAAAAGACGACGAGTCCCATCGCTATTTGATTGTGACGCGATTGCGTTCGACACTTGTTCTTGAGCTCGGCGCCGAAATGGTTGAGCTTGAGGAGCCGTTGTTCGTCTCGAAAGAGCCGACGGTGGCGGCTGGCGAACTATTGCAGGGTGGATTGGCGGTTCAAGTAGGCGTTATCAATATTATCAACAACAAAAAAAAATGAAAAATCGCGGACATTTTTAGTGGTATTTTGGAGAAAAAAAAAACTGGTATTGCATGGAATTTTTATGGAGAGAAAATTTAAAAAAAAAAGATATAGGAAATTTTTTTTCATTCTTGCTGAAATTCACGGAGTATACTCCAGATTTAGAAAAAGAAATCTTCAGAATTGAATTAAATAAAAATTAAATGTGCTTTTTTTAGAATCAAGTAGAACTTTTTTTTTCCTTTTTTGTATTGAGTCATTATGTTTATCATTAAAAGTGAAACTTGGAAAATAGCTTATTCGATTCGGAATTTCAAACACTGCAAATGAACCAATTTTTGAAAAATTCTTGAACTGCGACTCGAAACAGTATTAATTACAGTAACCGAGGGTGCTTTTTTTTGTGACTCTTAATAATAATTGCAGGTCACTTCGATGTGTATTGCTCTTGTCGCTGACGGACAACAACTGCAAGAAGTTCACGTCGACTCGAATTTCCCGGTTATCATGGCTTCAATCGTCGATCCTTATGTCGCACTTCTCACACAAAACGGCAAACTACTTCTTTATCAGCTGGTGACGTCGCCGTTCGTCCAATTGAAAGAAGTGAATCTCTCATCGACGCAATTCGCCAACACTCTCAACACAACGCTCACCTCGATTGCCATTTATAGCGACGCTTCCGGAATGATGGTTCTGAGTGCCGATGGTGAAGACAATGAGAAAGAGGCGGGCGTGTGCCAAATCGAGAAGAAATCGATCGACGATGATTTGTATGGAGATGATGAGGATTTTTTGTTGTACGGCGAGCCGACGACAAGTGGCGCCGATGGGAATGGTGTAGATCAACAAGGGGCGAAAGAGGGTGAGACGAGGAAACGAAAGAGGCTCGGGCATGCGGCAATTCAGTCGAGTCGAGGCGGCGAACAATCCGATGCTATTGATCCCACCAAGAGTTTTGGTAATTTGTGGAACTCATTTCATTTCTTAAAATTTGATTTTCAGCCAATGTTTCCTACTGGCTTGTATTGGCGCATGAAAACGGACGATTGGTGATACACTCGCTTCCCGACCTTCGAGTTGTCTATCAGGTGAGTGATTTGGGCAATTTAATTTTGCCAACGGATTGATTTTGAATGAAGATTGGAAAATTCGGAACGGTGCCGGAATTGTTGAATGATTTGAGCGCCGAGGAAGAAGAAAAAGAGAGGAAGGCGAGAGCGCAACTGGCAGCGACGACACAGGATCAGGGTACCGGTGAGCTTTTGAAGCCGGAAGAACGAGTATTAGAAGCGCAGATTATACGTAAGGATTTTGGGGGTTTTTTTTCTAAATGGAAATGAGCAGTTCTACAGCAATGGGAATCAATCAGTCACACCCAATTCTTATGGCGATTATCGATGAACAAGTGGTGATGTACGAAATGTTCGCATGCAAAAATCGAATTCCAGGTTCGTTTTTTTTTATTTGAATATATTATATCGCAAAAGGCGGTTTGGCTGGCCTGAGAAGCTTAACCTGATGATTCGGCGCCGGCTCGGAGCAATCCGACTTTTTTTCCCGGAAGGCGACCGATTAGTGAAAAATGATTTAATTTTGTGGGCGAATTTTCTTATTTTTTTTTAAATCGAATGTTTTCCTTACTTTCGAACCATCAGATTCAAATTGACCTGCTGAAAGAAGACGAAAAAAAAGTTTTTCAGAGCACTTGAATATTTCTTTCCGAAAATTACCTCATAATGTTTGCCTTCGAAGGACTCCTTATCTATTGCCGGACGGAACGCGAGCGCCGGTAAGCGACAAATTGAAAGTCAGAAATTCTGAACTCAAATTTCAGCTGGAAATTGGTCAAGAGGGAGAGAAGAAATATTCGATAATTCATCCGTTTGAAAGAATCTCATCTGTGGTATGGAAAGAGAATTCTCATCAGATATTATTAAAATTCAGACGAACGGCGCCATGATTATTGGATCAATTCCGACGCTAGTTCTTTACGGATCATGGGGAGGATTGCAGACGCATGAGCTCACTGTTGACGGGGATATCAAGTATTTGTTTTTTTTTGCTGAGTGTTTCGGGTCACTCGTCGCATTTTAGAGCGTTCACACCATTCAATAATGAGAATCTACTTCATGGATTCGTCTATCTGACGGCGGACTCGTCTGAACTCCGAATTGCGCGCCTACTATCCGATTTTGATTATGAGATGCCGTATCCAACGAAGAAGATTGAAGTCGGAAGGACGATACACAACGTGCGGTACCTAATGAACTCTGATGTAATTCTGAAGGTCCACTTTTTTGAATTCTAACGTGTAATTTGAAGGTTTACGCTGTAGTGTCGTCTGTGGCACTCGGAACAAATAAGCTGTGGGTGGTCATGAATGACACGAAGCAGGAGGAGGTGCACGAGAAAGATGATGATTTTGTGCTGCCAGCAATTCCGAAATATACACTAAATGTAATTGGCGTTGTTCAAACGCGACATTTGTTCAATTTTCGATATTCTCAGCTTTTTTCACCGGTCGACTGGAAGGAAGTGCCGAATACGTCGATCGAGTTCGAGGAGATGGAAGTCGTCACGGCGTGCGAGGATGTCGCCCTAAAATCGGAATCGACGATGAGCGGCCTCGAGACGTATTTGGCGGTGGCGACAATCAACAATTATGGCGAAGAAGTGCTGGTGCGAGGCCGAATCATATTGTGCGAGGTGATCGAAGTCGTTCCGGAACCTGGCCAGCCGACGTCGAATAGAAAAATTAAGGTGTTGCATTTTCAGCAAAGAAAAAAAATTGGTCACCTTTGAGATTATCTGAGTTTTTCTTTTAGGTGTTGTACGACAAAGAGCAGAAAGGGCCAGTGACGGGACTCTGCTCAATGAATGGCTTGCTGCTCAGCGGTATGGGCCAGAAGGTGTTCATATGGCAGTACAAAGACGGCGATCTGATGGGATTGTCGTTTCTCGATATGCATTATTATATCAATCAGCTCATTTCGATTCGATCGATCGCGTTGGCGTGCGACGTCGAAGAATCGATGTCGCTGATTCGATTCCAAGAAGAGTACAAGGCGATGTCGATCGCGTCGAGAGACGATCGCAAATGCGCCCAACCGCCAATGTCGGGCCAATTCATTGTGGATGGTAAAAATCTGGGGTTCGTGTTGTCGGATGAGATGGGAAACATCACAATGTTCAATTATGCGCCCGAATTGGTCGAATCGAATGGCGGCGAGAGGCTCGTGATGCGAGCGGTTGTCAATATTGGGACCAATGTGAACGCGTTCTTGCGGGTCAAAGGTGAGGGCTGATCGAATTTGAAAATTTTGAAACTATTTAAAAAAGAAATGGAGGGTCCCAAAAATCGTTTGTTGAAATCAAAATCACTTAAAATTCATAAATCCAATGTTTTTTCATTTCCATACGAGAACCATGGCGGGAGTTCAACACGTGCGCTGATCTATGTGATGTTGTGGTTTCAGGGCATACTTCATTGCTACCGCCGTTGTCAACCGCGGAGGAGCGAGACGCCATCGAGCAGCGACAATCAACGCTGTTCGGATCGCTTGACGGCTCGTTTGGGTTCATCAGACCGCTCAGTGAAAAATCATACCGAAGGCTTCACTTTTTGCAAAGTTTTATTGGAACCGTGGCCCCGCAAGTTGCGGGCCTTCATCCCAAGGTTGGAATTGATTTGACATTGATTTTGATGGTAGTGCCGAATTTTTGGGGGGGGGTTTCCCGTTGCCGAATTACAGAATTCAAAGGCGCATACCGAAATTTCTTATCAAGAATTGAAACTATTATTTATTAATTTGTTTTCTGGTCACAAAATTTTGTGCCCATGATGTTCAACGATCAAACTGTCATCATTTACCTGCCCAACATTATCATCATTTTTTTCCTCTAGGGAGCGCGTGCCTCGAAACCAGTACAGCCGGTGGTGAATGGTCGAAATTTTCGAAATCTGGTCGATGGCGACATTGTCGAACAGTATTTGCATCTCTCCACTGTTGACAAACAAGATTTGGCGAGGCGATTAGGTGCTAGCCGGTTGGTGGATATGTTTTTTATTAATCGCAATTTAAATATAATTATTTCAGTTATCATATTATTGATGATTTGATACAGCTGAGAAGGATGGCGCTGTATTATTAAAAAAATATATTTTTTTTTGTAGAAATTAATTTTATTCGAATTTGTTTTTCAAATATCGTTGTGATCTCAAGATTTTTTCTCTTTTTGCGTTTATGTTTTTATTATTCCTTTTATTGTTTTTGTGCTATAGTAAACTTTTTAAATTATATTTACCTTCCCTTATATTTTTTCTAAGAGAAATTAAAAATTTTTAATGGTTTCTGTAGTAAATTTGGGATTTAAAAATTGAGAAAAATAATCGTTGGTTTGTTTTCCTTCAGAAATCCCAATAAAAAGGTAATATCTTTTTTTTAGGTTGAAAATGGTGTATTTTAGCACTCAAAGATAATTATAATTCTTAATTTTTATTGAATTTTGCTCCAAGTATTCTAGAAAAAGGATAACCATAAATAATAAACGGCGATATTCTTTTTTTTTCGAACGTATTTATTTTATGGCAATTAATCCATTATTATATCTCATTATGTGTATTTAAATGTTTAACAAGTTGTTGTTTTATTATTTTTATTTTAGGAATTGTTAGAAGAAAAAATGGCACCGAGAAGTGTTTTGGTGACCGGAGCGAATCGAGGAATTGGACTTGGAATTGTGAAGCAGCTCATTTCGCACAAAGATATTGAAATTATCATCGCAACTTGTAGAGATTTTGAAAAAGCGCAGGTTTGAGATGCAGGAAATTAATTTTAATTTTAATTTCAAGGAGCTGAAATCTATAAATGATCATCGCCTTCATGTTTTGCAATTAGACGTCGACAGTGATGAGTCGATAGACAAACTTTATCAACAAGTAATTTGAAATTTGATAGATTTGATTGGATTTCCTTTTTTTGGGTTGATGAAATTGTCGGCGAGAAAGGTCTTACTGTGCTCCTCAACAATGCTGGAATTTTATTGCCGTATAATGTTGAAGAACCAATTGATCGTCGAACGATCATCCGCCAACTCGAGACGAATTCGGTTTCGGTTGCCATCATCACGCAAGTATTTCGAATTGTCAAAACGCGTAAAGAGACGAGCGAAACGTTTAGAAATTTTTGCCGTTGCTCAAAAAAGCGGCGGCGCAACGAAACGACGAATCGGTATCGATTAATCGAGCGGCGATTATCAATATCTCGTCAACGGCGGCGTCGGTGGAGAAAATCGATGGAACATTCAACGGACCACTAGTATAGTTGCTCGAAATTGTGAAAAATGTAATTTTTTTGAGTTCAGGTTGCTTATCGAATGAGCAAATCTGCGCTGAATTCGTTCGCCAAATCTTGCTCGATTGATTTGGCAAAATATCATATTCTCGTCACTTCATTTTGTCCGGGATGGGTTCAAACTGATATGGGCGGAGCGAATGCACTTCTTACGGTATCATTATTTTATTATTATTATTATTGTTGAGAAATGGCAAATGTATCTAGGTGTCGTGGGATCCTAGGTATTTTCTTTTTTTTTTTAATTTCTGCTATTTTTACCAAAAAATATAGTTTAAAAGTGCATATTCTGCAAAATAAAAAATTAAAATCGGTTTCTACAGCTTTTAAATAAAAAAATTTCGAAAGAAAATACGAAAATTCACTGAAAAATGAAAAATAAATTCGAAATTTAAAAAATTCCCCGTAAATCGCTGCGAGGATTACGGTAACTGGCTCATCGCATTGCGTACAAAACGCAGGATCCCACGACACCTGGATACATTTGTCATTTCTCAACAAAACCAATATTATCCAAAAAAAGAGCGCCTTGAATAATTTTGGACCATTTGCGAGGCGCTAATTCAAATTTGAATTTAAACAATGCGAATTCGGGTACCGTAATACCTGCGAAGCTAACTCATGGTAAATCGGCGGTCGTTTTTTTGCGAATGTAATACCACATTGAAATTTGTTGTTTTAGGTCGCCGATGCTACGAAAACTCTCGTTGACAACATATTGTTGTTGAATGGCGACCATCATGGAAAATTCCTTCAAAGCGATTTGCAAATAATTCCAAATTAGATAATTGAGCACAGTTTATATATTTATGCTATCATAAGAAAACTTGCTTGTGTAATTTAATCCAAACTTTGAATTATTTTTTTTATTTGACTAACCAATAAATAATTATTTATTTAAAATAGCGAACATGGTTTTCCCGTGCGAATGTTAAAAACGGAGACAAAAAACATTTTGATATTTTTGCAACAGAAATTGAATCAATAAAAACCGCGGGAAATGAAATTTACGTCTTTGAAACTTTATCGACAAATATTTATTTATGTTCGGCGGCCGTGTTTATTTTTCGCTGTGGCCTAGCCGACATTCGGCCACCATCTTTTTTTTGCACTTATTGAACTTTATCGCCATTCACTAGGAAACTCTTGTTTTTCTCGTATTTCGACCGCGTTTAAATCGATATCGGACATTTCAAGATGAGCGGCATTGTTGAATTAATCCCAACGCCAAAGTCGCATCAGTTTGAGCCGCGACGCATACGCGTTGGGCCCGAGACTGAACCGGTCAAGATTGGGCGAGCTGTTGGGAGAATTCAGGCAGCCAAAGACAACGCAGTTTTTGATTGCAAGGTATCATTTCCTAGTTTTAACAATCAAAATACGTTTGAATTAAGGTTTTATCGAGAAATCATGCGCTTTTATGGTACAAAAACGGCGAATTTTTCATAAAAGACACAAAAAGTAGTAATGGAACGTTTGTTAATACGGAACGACTTGGAGGAACCAGTATGATATAAAAACGTTAAAATTGAGTGGAAAATCCTAAGAGTTTAGGTCAAGATTCGCCGCCACGTCAAGTATTCTCCGGTGACATTATTCAGTTGGGCGTCGAAATTATCGAAAATACGAATAAAGTGATGTACGGGTGCATCTATGCGCTGATTCAATGTTATGATGCTGATGGAAATTTGATTCAATTGAATCGTGTCAATGATCCATCGTAAGATCAATTGTGAAAAAAAATTTAATGGAATATAACAATGAATTTTTAGAACCATTAAAAACTCGAATGATTCGCTTATTGTGAATCGAGCAATGTTCCAAATGCAACAATTCATATCGGAAGGGGCGTATAGGTAGCATCTCATTTTGAGAATGATGTTTTATTATTTGTAAAAATTTGTAGGGAAAAAATGCGCGAGGAGAAGCTCATCGATTTGGTAACCCTTTTGGATGATGTCGATCGCGCTTCAGAAACTGCTTGGAAAGCGCTGGTTAATGAGGACCGACTACTTGCGAGGATTGAAGCCTTGGAAGCGCAATTGGCGGTTTGTTCGAATAATAACACACCGGATAAACAGAAAGAAGAACTGCTCAAGATGATTGATGATAAAACCAAGTTCGAAGCGACCACTAAAGAAACTATACGGTATAATTTATTGATTTATAATTAATCATAGAATTATTGAAGGCGTTTGCAAGAAGAGATTGCCGAAACGCGTTGGCGTATGCAAGATATGGAAAGAAGCTTGAACTCCACTGAAAATACTTGCAATCAGCTTCGAAACTCGGTAAAAAATATACATATAAATTGTTTTTTTACATTAAAAAAATGATTTGCAGAATTCGGATATGGAGAAGCTTTTATATGAATCTGCATGCATGTTTGATCAGAAAATGTTTGAATATGCAAAATCGAGGAAAGAATTGGAGAAAACCAAAATGTAGACAAAAAACGCATAGTTTTAAATCAATTTTTATGATATTTTAGTGAGCTATACGATCAAATTCATTTGCGCGAAGAATGGGAGGCGAAGTTCAAAAATCTGGAAAGAGATGTCGAGAATGCCTCGAATGATCTGGCGATGTTGTGTTTTCGAGTTCGTGAATATTTGGAGAAGAGCAATGGGAATTTTAATAGGGTCATTATCGTTTCGCTGCAAAAAGCGTTGAAGCAGGTCATGGGTGAGAATGACGTTGAGATTGCTGGTAACCTTAGAATGTTACCTAAAAAATGACGAAAGGCTGATTTTTAAGGTAAAACTAAGGAAAATGAAGAGCAAATAATCGACAAAAATGCTGAATCCTATTTGAAAGAGACATTGGCGTTGCAAGGTATTTTAATTGTTTTTGAAATTGTAAATTTTTTTTAATCACCACATAGCGACTATTCGCGATCTCGTCGCTGAGCTTCATCAGGCGAAAGAGACGATTGAGAATATGCGAATGGAGCGGAATGGGGAATATCGAAAAGTGGAGTGCAATCAATTGGGCGTTGGAGATGCCAGTTTGACGATGACGGAAGCTGGAAGCGTTTCGGTTGTGCCGAACAAGCTAGCGCTCAAAACCGGCGACATAACAACGAATGGGGAGAATGTGGTATTTTTTTTGGACCAATTTTATGGTTTTGACAATTACGCGTTACTTTTTCTTCCAGCTTTTCCTCGTTTCTTTCGTTCCGCTGCTCGCTTTTCTTCTCTCAATTGTGCTTCCAGTTCACAATCGATTTTTGGCACCCAGCGAAGAGAAAATCAATAAGCTTAAATGAACAGGTTATATAAGTTCGATTCATTACATAGTAAAATCAATATCGATTTTTCAGCGGCGTGTCAGCTAGTTGTTTTACTACCGAATTGATCTTCAACACACGGTTCATTCACATTCTTATCGGTTTTCTTTTTTTTTATTTCCAATTTTTATTGTCTTACAAATAACGTCATTAATTTATTTAATTGTCACTATAATACTACCAATTAAGGAAAAAAACTCGAATTAAAAAAATCTGTGTGCAAAATACCAAGAAAAGGGTTTATTTCAGTATTGCTTGAACTTCTTGTGAATAAAATCAGATTTCCAATAAAATGCATGCCCGATTTGTTTTTTGTTGAAACCCGATGATTCATTTTTTGATGATCTAGTTTTAGTCTAGATTTGATACATTGGAAATGATATTGATTGAGATTATCGAAATTTCAGCCGATGGATTGCGATACGCGTTTTTTGGACGAAGACTACGACGTTGTCGATTCCGGTGTTGATGATGATGGACTAGTGACGAGAGAGTTTGTCTATCGCGGAAAGGCTTATTGTCCGGTGCCTCCGACACCTATGACGCTTGTATATAATGGGGTGAGAATTTATGGAATTGTCGAACTCGCGTCGAGTTGGATGTTGTCCGTGTGGAGTACGTAACTCGCGTTTCGAGACAGTTTCTGGCAATCAATCACGCGATTTCGACAATAACCATTTGAAAATTAATATTGAAGCTTTGAACGTTTAGGACTACAACTCACCTTATAAAGTTACTGCCAAGAAAGATTCAGAAGAGGAAAATGTATATATATTTGAATTGAGAATTCCGGTATTTTTTTGCATCGAAAAAACATTTAAAGCCATTTATTTATTTTAGCTTGAATTTTTTTAGAATCTGAAAAACAATCATAGCGGAACTGTGCAAATTTATATCAAAGTTGGGAATGACATGCTCACTAGAGAGCTTGATCTCACATTTCGCGGGTTCAACTTGCCGAAGCCGGATGGTCGAGCGTTCCATGAGCTCGACGGTGAATATCAAGTGATTGGTGTTCCATTGCGCTACGTGTTGCCTAATGAATATAATTTTGTTTGGTATAAGGTTTTTTTGAATCGCGAAAATTTTGATAGCGACGCGAGATTTGTGTTTAAAGAATGGCGAACTGGTGCCGCCGCAACGGAAGAGAACGCATCAGTATATTTCGAAATCGAAGGTTTCACCACTGCCGGTTGCTGCACTCAATATTGGGGTATAATTGAATTAATTAAATTGAAAAAAAAAATGATTTAGAGGACGGCTGAGGAAACTGCTGGCTCCTATCGAGTTGTTATCGAAAATAGTTCCGGTGAGAATTATTGCGATATCGATATAATTCACGGTAAATGCTGTTTTTTTGTTCGAAATTTGTCTTGAAAATGCCATTTTTTAAAGACACCTCTCGTCCGTTCTTCTACAAACTCGCCGAATGCAACGCGTGCTTCCATAAGCGTTGTGTTCCGGGAACCGATTTCGACGCGCCGAACACGGGAATGCGTGTGAACTTGAAAATATTCTATGTGTCATCAAGCGAAAAAATGACGCGGGTTTGATTTTTCGTCGAGATGGACGGACGAATAAAACGTACAAAAAAAAACCAGTAATGTCAAAATCTTTAAAATTCAAATTTGAATTAGCTCCTCGAAACAATACGATTGTCCAAAATTGTTCAAAGTGCTCGTTGGCTGGAAACGGCAAAAATCGCTTCAAGACCACGAGGCGGCAATTCAAAAAAAGCACCAATTCGTCCGCTCATTACAATAGATTGTTAAATTCACTTCAAAACGCAATTGTTTCAGGTAATTTGGTCTTGTAACGATCCACAGTTCGTTAAGGGCACGGAATTCGATCGAGAAGATTCGCGACGAAGTGTTTATAAATATGAATCAAAAATATCATTCACGGTATCATTTTTTTAAAGCTTTATTCTTTAAATACATTATTTTAATCGGTTTAGATGACGATTCGAACCCTCGAGATGAAATTTAAGGTTACTGTTATGAACGAGTTTGGTATAAAAAATGGCTACATGAATGTTGTTCTAAAAGGTATCGCAATTTTCTGACAAAGAAAATGCATTATTTGATTTTCGGTCATCGAATAATGGATAGGAGATCCGACAAACCGGAAACGAGAATCACATTTAGTCAATTTGAGAAGAACGACGAAGATTGCTTTTATTTTATAATTGACAAATTTAAATATGGAATGTACAATGAGAAGGACAACATTGTGAGAAACAAGGATAATAAAGAGGTTGAAAGTATGGATTCAGAATGTTTGAATTAATTATAAATCGAATAAATGATGTGATCTACATATTATTTTGTATTCGTTAATTTATTTGTGAATTGTTTGATTCAATTTATATATATATATATTTTTTTTTTATTTAAAGAATTCAATTATTGTTTAAATGTTTTAGATGACTGGGTCATCGGCGTTGTTGAAACGCCGCTCGAAACCGCCTTCGAGCAACTTGAGGTTATTTATAGCTTTTTTTTCTGAATGTGAAGTAGAATTTCAGGCTGAGACGCCTCACTCAGGCATACCTTCAACCGACTGAAGAGCCGAAGCATCCAACTACGACGGTTTCGAAAATCGATCAGATTTATGATATAAGTGAGAGGCTCAATTTTGCGCGGTGGTTTTGACATAAGCGGATTTCAGCACAAGAGCTGATTGTTCAATGCCAAAGTGTCACCAGTGGGCTGTTTCCGAGGTATTCGAAAAATCGCGATGTTGGATATGTGAAGGATAGCATTTATTGTGCGATGGCGTGCTGGGCTTGCTCGGTTGCTTACAAGTATGTAGAAATCGGAATTTGTAATTTTTCTCGCAAAAAATAATATTCATTGAAATTCAGGCGGCTTGATGATGATCGCGGTCGGCAGACAGAGCTGAGGCAAACCGCGGTGAAAACGATGCGAGGAATTCTGTTCAGCTGGATGCAGCAGACGAGGCAACTTGATCAGTTCAAATCGCAAAACTCGTCGGAATACGCGCTTCACGCAAGATTCGATCTCGCCTCTGGTATGGTGCTCCAATCGGCGCACAATCATCACTACGGCCATTTGCAAATGGATCTCGCGGCGCTTTACCTGCTCACACTTGTTCAGATGATCAGCGCCGGCGTCAAAGTCATCTACACACATCACGAGGTGAATTTCATTCAAAATTTGGTGTTCTACATTGAGCGCACGTATCGCACACCCGATTTTGGGATGTGGGAGCGCGGAACGCGATATAACAACGGGAAGCCGGAATTGCATGCGAGCAGCCTCGGAACCGTGAAAGCTGCATTGGAGGCGATCAATGGTTTCAATCTCTACGGAAGCAATGGCACATCGGCTTCGGTGATCTACGTCGACATTGACGGACACAATCGCAATCGGACGACACTTGAGACGATCCTTCCACGCGAAAGCAACTCGAAGAACACGGACGCGTCGCTTTTGCTGACGGTTGGTTGGCCGGCGTTCGCCACGCACGACGAGGATTTGTTCGAGAAAACGATGAAGAAATGCGTTCGACGATTGGAAGGACGATTCGGGCTGCGGCGATTTCATCGCGACGGCTATCGAACCGAACTTGAGGACAACAGTCGATGCTTCTATGAGGAGCACGAGACGGCACAATTCCAGAGTGTCGAATCGCAATTCCCAATGTTTTTTGCTTGTATTGCTTTGACGGCGTACATTCGCGGGAATCAAGAGTATGGGGATATTTATTGGAAGAAACTGCAAAAAGTTTTGGTTGCCGATGATTCAAGTGATTATTATTATTTTTTTCTTCGTTGTCGACACAATCCAATGATTTTAGTTCCTGGCGGTTATGTGGTTCCCGAATGCTATTGCGTCGATGAGCTCTACATGGACAAAGAGCGTGCGCAGCCGAACAGCACCGAACTCTATGCGTTGAGCCATCAAGAATTTGGCCATCATCTTTGGAGCAACGCCCTCTACATTATACTAATGCTCAAACGAGAAGGATTGATCCATAGCGGCGATATTGATCCAATCAATCGGCATTTGCCGGCTAGTCAGCGTCCGAAAATGTTCAATCGACATTCGGCGTTTCAGGTATGCAGATAGTTTCGCCGACAATTGCATAGTACTATGAGAACAGTTATATACTATATGATATTCTTTAGGGGAGTATGGAAGGCGATCCTGTAGTTCAAGTGGCGTTGATCTCCGAATCTCCACGACTTCAAATGATGCTTTCCACGTATGGCATCACCACTCAGACGCCACACGAGGTTGAGCCAATTCAAATTTGGCCGAGTTGGCGAATGGTGAAAGTGTTCGAATGTCTTGGGCGAGACAAAAAGCTCGAATTGAGCGGAAGGCCACCGAGACCGTTCGGACCATTGAGCACGTCGAAAGTGTTTCGCGTTTTCGGCGACACTGTCCTCTGCTATCCGCTGCTATTCGAGGTCAAAGATTTTTATGTGAGCTCGGATCCGGCGGTATTGATTGATGACATTAAGGTAGGTCGTGTGTGTGTGTGTCTTAGGGAAGAGCACTACATTCCAGAGGGATATCGAATTTGTGGCAAGACGATGGAAGTTGGCCGGACGGCCGACACTTTGTGTGGTTCTACGCGAGGAGAATGTCGCTGGCGAGTATTTCGATCATATTCTTGATCTTCTTGTCCAACTCAAAAATGGGCACATCAACGGTGTGCGTGTGAGATTGGGCCGAGTTCACGTAAGTGTCGATTATTATGAATCCGCCGATTCCATACTTGATGACTATCTCAGCAACTGTTGAATTCCTGCTGCATCGAGCATATCGATTTTGCCAATTCGGATGATCTCGAGTTTGACATTGACATTCTTGAGGAGACGCACGAGAACTCGCAGATATTCTCGAGGTTGAGTTTGAAGGAAGGCATCGATGATGAGCAAACTGTTGAGGTTGTTGTTGGTGTTTTTTAAAACTTGTGACAATTTCTTTGTTTTTTTTTTTTTGAGTTTAGAAGGATTTGGCGAGTAAAACTGATCACGAACTGTATGAAATTATTGTTCGAGATGATATGGAACGACCACGAATGCTAGCATTTGCAATTTGGACGCTGTGGTCGAGAACGAATATGGATATTCTTGTTCATAACTGTAAACGTCTAGATCAATGGGATAATTTCTTTTTTTTCTGCTTCATTACAGTGACGCTAAAAGAGCGAATGGAAAAGGTTTATCGGAGATGCTGTCAACTCAGATTATGGTGGCTGGTGCGGTATTGTGCTGGACGATTGAGAAAATCGATGAACTCGTTGGCGCCGGCAATCACCAATATGTTGGTTCGAGGCAAACAAGTATGTTTGACACTTTTTTTTTTGATTTTTGGGGGCAAATTTGAATTTCGCGGGCTTCGAAAATGTTAAAAAAAAATATTTAAAATTGTGCTTTTTTTCTTTACATATTTCCCTTTTTTATAAAAAAAATTGTGTTCTTTCCAAACTAGAGCGTTTTCCATTCGAGACCCAAGGCGGCAATTCAAATCATAACTCACGAATTCGTCGAGCATTGTTGTTATTCAGATAACTATTGGCGATCGGAGTAAAGGAACGCGAGAGGAATGCATTCAGAAGCCGATCGCGCCGAATGAGCTCAACAACTTTTTGTTCGAATGCTGTCCGCCGGGTGAGCCGCAAGTTGCCGTGTTCCATATGGAATTGATAATTGCGTGCTCCGATTTGGTATCATAGAGAATCCATGTATATATATGTCGAATTGTGCATTCGTAGATGTCCCACAATCCAGCGGCATTCGATGGTGTCCTCACAATTCGCCTCTCATGGCTTTCGGACGCCATCAGCATGCTGCTCAATTATGTGCGAACAACTAGCGTTCTTCATATTCCGGGAATTCGTCATAGTACACCGCCGACGCCCGGAACCACCGGGATTCCGACAGGTAAGAGAGGGGGCGGCTTTTTTTTTGCTATTGCAAATTTTTGTGTTGCGCGCTTTTCACATAAAATTTGGCGTTTAGAATCGGAATACCTTCGACAGTTTGTCAAGAGAAAGTACCGTAAGGATTTGGTATACAATGGTAATTTGAAATGCCTTGTAGTGGAACGATTAATGTGTGGAATGTCATTTATTTATTTATTCTTTTTTGACTGATTGTGTTCTTTCCTTATTAGCACGTGGGCTCATCAAAAATTTCAATTGCGTGCGATTTTCAGAATTCAAAAAGAATTGTATATACGATTTGTCGCCGACGGTTGTCAAAGATGTCGTCACCGCGCTGATGACGAGAACGAATTGGCACCTATTGTATGACGCCCGAAATATTTGGTTTGGTGGGATTTTTAATTAATTTTTTGCGTTTCATGTCGCCATTGCAAACGAGACGATTGAATGGCGCGTTGAACCGGATGCCCGTCAACTTCTATGATCGAGTTTGGACGATTCTGGAAAGATCGAAACACGGAATTACGATTGCCGACACTCTGCTTCCACAGGTTTATCTTTTAAGAAATCCGGGATTCCCGCATTTTTTATTTTGCGCGGTGTGGTTTTAGAAGTGAACTTTGCAAAATAATCGGTTTAAACGAAATCCAAGCTCAAATAGGTGCGGTTGGCTTCTGGCAATTATATTTTTTAAAAAAAGAATCGAAAAATTTCAGCGCACGTGTGAAATTTTTTGTGAATTTCGCGCCATTTTTCGAAATTTTTTTCAAAATTTCAATACGCACCTTATAATTAATTTTTTTTATCGTGAAAATTTTGAAGAAATGCATTTTTTAAAAAGAAAAAAATTCATCGAAAAAATCGATGTGTGTAAATTTGCGTGCGTGTGTATGAACTTTTTTGGCGGCAATACGGTTTTTTTGAATTTTTCTGCGAGTTTTATTGTGTCGAAACGAGATTTTCCTAAGAATTTCCTTAAGAAACTTTTATAGTACTGTTTTATTTTTTTTTTAATGAAAGTATTAAATTTTTCAGGAGCCGACTCTTAGCGATATGACGCGTTATGAGCTAACGTTTTCGCACAAAATCGAAGCGATGTTAAGCCGAATATCGCATCCAGAATATCGTCAATTACTCGTGGAAGTAAGTTTCGGCGTTATTTGATTTTATGTGATTTGATTGTTCTGCGAATTTTGAATTTTCGGTCATTTATTTATGATCGGGGCCGCAAAAAAAAGGCGCGGGCGTAAAATGTGCTTTCTGCCGTCCGATTTTTGCTTTTCCAAATGCGATTAGACGTATGTGTTGCTGGTAGGATTGAATTTGCGGCCTTTTTGAGCCAATTATGACGCTGTGTTATTCATTAATAGTACTGTTGTTTCTTTTTTTCAGCTCCTCTCCATTATCGCTACAATTCTCGAGCGCAATCCGGAAATCAGTTTCAACGGATCGAAAATCGACTGCGATGCGGTGATATCATTGCGCGCAATTGTCTGAGAAATGAACAATGCATTATTTTTTAAGCTTATCAAAACGGCGTTCAAGATGTACGCCGAGGAGCAGAACATCGAGGATTTGACAAATCTGACGCCGTTTTATCAGCTCGAGGGGCAAGCGTTGTCGACATCGACAGCGACATACCTAACAAGGGTAATCATCGAAACAAATATTGCGAAAACAATGTTCGACTAATTATCATCAAATATTCCCTCCCTTGGGGGTTATCATCGCGTGGACTTGATTCAAACTGCCCACGACATTGGTTTCAATTAGGACAATAGACATTGTAGTGTGTGATGAATTGGAAAAAAAACTCCCAAAAATAGACATGTTGCAAAATGTTTAGAAGTTCTCATCACTTTATTATTATTAGAATGAATTAAGGGGGGAAATGAGACAGATTTCCGGCGATAATTGAGCAAACCCACCAAAGTTATTCAACTTTGTTTTTTTGTGAACTAATCGGATTTTGAGCAGACGAAGGTGGTTTGATTTTTTTTTGAAGAGTGTCGAATTTGTATGAGTTTCGAGAATTTGGGAATTGTTTACATCTCAATTTTAAAAATTTCGACAAATTAGTGGTGAACTTTTCGTTAATTAATTTGTTGAAAAGTCCAATTCAAGAAATTGAACCTTCTGAATCATCATCATCATCATCATCATCATCCGAATTTTGTTGAAAACAAAAATTGTTAGCTTTTTCTTCTTTGTCGTCATCGTCATAAGAAAATTGAGATGATTGAGAGGGAAAAAAAACACGCTAATCCGAGAGGACATTGATAATGCCGAATAACAATACCTCAAATAATCCAATTAGATTAGGAATTGACATGAACTATTATTTTGTGGCTGAGAGTTTCATCATTTTGTATTTTTAGGCGATTGTCGAATTTATTCTCGCCGGACGACATTTCTCGCAGGTGATCAACATATTCGGCGAGCAGACGTCGCGTGAAGACGCCCTAGCGACGCCGCACTCGAAATCGAAGCATCATCGCGATCGGACGCCGGGTAGGGATGGGATGGGGGGGGGAAGAAAATTGGATTGACGAGAGATTACATGGCGATTTTCAGGGCGTATTGAGAGCAAAAACGAGGAGAGCTGCAAAATACAGTAGTCCGCAAGCAGAGTGGGGGATTATGACGCTCTCTTTTCATCTTCATCTTCGGATTTTTATTTAGCTGGATTAGGACACGCATAATAGTGCCAGGAAAACGACGCAAATTAATCGTTATTGATATATAGAAATGTCTGCACTCTAGTCAATTGTACACCTGACTTTTTTCTTCTTAAAAGTTATATAGCCTTTCATCAATGACGAATTTCCAGCTGCACGTTTCCTTTTTGCCATAGATTGCCATATATATATATAAACCGTTTTTTTTTCTCATTATGATTTTTCAAACCCTCGAAACTGTGGTCAATGATTCCTTATAATTTTTATTTCAAGCAAGCATAAAAAAAGAAATGAAAGAGAGCGTTTACTTGCACTCTGTCGAATGAGATACAAAAATAATTGGAAATCCCCATTGGAGATACGTTGAGTGTCGAATGGCGTCCTAACTGGATCCCATAAGACAATGAAAACTGACGAGCGACATTCGTGAATTAGGCGGGCGGAAAAATTGGGAATGTCGCGGTTGGGAGTAGAGTTGTCAGTGGGAAATTGAGAAGAGGGTTCGCGAGAAGCGGCGGATTACGAGCGTTGTGGTCGCAATTGTTGAGAAGCTGCTGGAGGAGACTGTAAAATAATTAAGGGGTTTCGCCTAATCACTGCGCTCATTGATTACTAGTTGTTTAGAAGTTGAATGAGTAGATCGTTGGTGTTCTCGATGGGAACCTGCTCGAGCTCCGAACTCGACGACACTGTCGATGGTGGAGATGGCGAGCTGAACGAGGTTGACGATGTTCTTCCAGACGGCGGAAGAATTGAGTGTGCTGAAACGCGTGTGTTGAGTATTTTTTCGGTTTGCCTCAAACGTTTCGGGTCCTACATCGATTGTCATAAGTGACCATTGTGCCGTCGACGTCGTCGGTGGATTTCGGAACGATGCGCAAACGCATGTTGCCGTTTTTCGAGCGAATCGTCTTGAGGACCGCCGAGTTCTGGTTCGGTTGACGATGACGAAATCGGCGAATTAGGGCGTTGGCGCGCATATTCATCACTGATGAGCACTGAACACACCGGAATTGAATAGAATTTGATTAAAAATAGATTTTTGGCGCGATTGATACCGTGTCGCATGTGCAATTGTTGAACGGACATGAAGCGGCGTGGCCTTTAAGGATCGAGTTGATGCCATGGCCTTCGCATTTGCGGCACGTTAATTTTTTCACTAAATTCACACGTCATTATCATTATTATTAGATGATGATGTTAGTATACTTGACTTCTTCTTGGGCGATTCGTAGACAGCAGCATTGTCTTCAAGAATCATGATGATTAGAAGGATTGGAATAGGTGGCGAGGAGCAATCAAGAATGAATAAAGGCGCGCGAACGGCGAATTCTGGGCGGGCATCCCGTTTTTGGCTTCTGCCCACCGAGCCAACTTTAATCCTCTTGCTCTGATAATCGAGAGGTGGGTGTGGCCTGCTGTGCTCCTCTGCGCGCACTAGGCGTATGCATGGCAGCAGTAGAGCGGGGCGCGCGCACACACACAAATCTATGTATTCGATGTACATATATGTGTATGTGTGTGCAATTCATTTTTTTTTGGGCTCGTTGCCGACGACCGGACTGCGGATAAAATGATTTGATTATGAGACTGACAGCACTAGGAAATGTTGAATGACGAAATCGAGAAATGCGGGGGATAAAAGTGTTTTTTTTTAATGAAATGAAAGATTTTCGACGATTAGCGAGAATGTGAGACATTCGAATCTTGGGGGGATTTAACGAGCACACCCCGAGGCCCTTTAAAAGATTTAAGAAACCTTTAATGGAAATGGGAAATGAGACATATGCTAATGATATATAATCAGAAGAACGTTTCAGAGAATCGTTTGGTCGGTATGAGCTAGCACGTCATTACGTGAATAGTGGGGACTTATTTGAGAGGGTCCGTGATAGCCACCACTAAAAAAAATAGGGTATCAAGCTTTTGAAAATAATTTTTTTATCAAAAGATTTTGTTTGAATGAAATTATGGGAAAATGAAAAATGATAATACGATTTGCTGAAAATGATTTTTTTCAGAACCTTGATTTTTCAACAATTTCTGCGAATTGAAGGTCTGAGAAAACTCAAAAGTTGTGAACAAACTTGAAACATCAGAATTTGAAAAAAATTTGTGATTAAAAATCTCGAAAAATTTTTTTACACACAAAAAAAACCAGAGAATTTATTAAATTTTGCATGGAATTTTCGCAATTCTAAATAATTATTTTCTCCAAAATTCCCTTCAACTATTTTTTTTCTTGATAATTTGTTCTGATTATAATACATAGTTGACGATAGCGATCGCGTTGATACAAGTAGGCCACTTTCTTACGATATATCCTCTCGATTCTTCACACTGTCTCATTTTGCTTCGGACTTTGATCACTACACTAGATTCTTATCAGCTCATTTTATCGAAAAAAAATTTTTTTCACAAACATTTATCCAAGAATTGATTTGCATTCATTTCAGACTTGAGAAATGATCATTCTTATCGGGTTTCTTGTGATCATTGGGCTTTTATTGTGGAAATGGCTCGACATTCGATCGATTGATGAAATCCAGAATATTGGACAATTGATGACGAGCGGAAATGGACAACACGTGATGTCGAATTTGTTTCAGGTTTATTTTTTTCTTGAGAATGCGCTATTCATATTTGCAGGTTGATGAAAAATCGAAGCGGCATGGTGGCGAACTCGTGGCAGCTGCTTTGAAGGTTGTCTTCCTCAATTGTTGCAATCATTGATATATTTATTTTAAAGGCGCATGATGTCAAGGAGATTTTTGTGCTCTGCGGTGGTCATATTTCGCCAATTCTCGTCGCCGCTCAGAATCTTGGAATTCGCATCATCGACACTAGGCATGAAGTTGGAATGAGCATTAAAAAAAAAAAAAAATTTTATATAATTCTCAAGGTGACTGCCGTGTTCGCCGCCGACGCTGTTGCTCGCCTACGCCAGTCGATTGGTGTGGCGGCGGTGACCGCCGGTCCGGGACTCACCAACACAATCACCGCCGTCAAGAACGCGCAAATGGCCGAGAGTCCGCTGTTGCTCATCGGCGGCGCCGCGCCGACGTTGTTGAAAGGACGCGGCGCGCTTCAGGACATTGATCAGATGGTGCTGTTTCGACCGTTGTGCAAATTTGTCGCGCGCGTCGAGCGCCTCCGCGACATCATCCCGACGATTCGAGAGGCGATCAAAGCGGCGATGTCGGGATGCCCGGGTCCGGTGTTCGTCGAGTTTCCCGTCGATGTCCTCTATCCATACGATCTTGTCGTGAAAGAGATCGGATTCAATCCGAACGCGAGAGGATTCATTCAGACAGCGCTCAACTACTACCTTCGTTGTCATGTGTCTCGCCAATTCAGCGCCGCGTGGCGATCGCAAGATCCGACGCCGTTGCCGACGAGTATCCCGTGGCCCAAGAATGAGGACGTCGAAAAAATGGTGCGCCTTGTGAAGAACGCCAAAAAGCCGGTGTTGCTCATCGGAAGTCAGGCGGTTCTTGCGCCAGTGAAGCCCGACGATCTCGTGAAAGCCGTTGAAGCGCTGGGATGTCCGGTGTTCCTTGGAGGAATGGCGCGTGGTCTTCTTGGCAAGAATCACAAATTGCAAATGAGACATGTTAGGCGAGACGCGCTCAAAGAAGCCGATCTCACGATTCTTGCAGGCAACCATTTTGACATTTTTTTTTTCGATTTTAAGATTGCTTTTATTATTTTCCAGGAACTGTTTGCGATTTCCGATTGTCCTATGGTCGAACGCTGTCCAAAAAATCAAAAATTATCGCTATCAATAGAAGTCGCGCGCAATTGACAAAGGTTTTCTACCGATTTTCCACCTGCATCGGCGTTAGATTATTCAACGAGGAAGTTTCAGAACGAGAAAGCTTTCTGGAACGCAGACGTTTCGGTTCAGTCGGATGTTGCATCAGCTCTAGTGCAGTGTGCTTCGAGACTTGGGGTAAAGCGTCCCATGTGGTACTTGAATCCATTTTTGTTTTGTTTCCTCTTCAGGGCGATTATCAGACGCCATCGGAATGGGTCGATGCGTTGCGAGAGAAGGACAATGAGAAGGAAGCGGGAAATGAGAAGAAGATGATGGCGAAAACGGCGAACGGATTCATCAATTCGTTGAATTTCCTGAAGACGTTTGACAAAGTATGCGAGCGTATGTGTGTGTATTAGAAGAGGAACCAAATTTATAGCTTTAAAAAGTGTCTATGATGATGAATTGAGGCCACAAATCACAATTTTGATATTGAATATTGTTTGCAGTTGCTTCCCGACGACGCGATTCTTGTGGCCGACGGCGGCGATTTTGTCGGATCGGCGGCGTACATTGTGAGACCGCGCGGGCCGTTGCAATGGTTGGATCCGGGCGCGTTTGGAACGTTGGGTGTTGGCGGTGGATTTGCGCTTGGCGCAAAGGTGAGCTGTTGGTGTTTTTTTTTTTTCAATTTGAATGCAGAAATTTGGTGGGTTGTGGAAAAAGAAAAAAAAAGTTTGGAGTGAAATTAGAAGCTCCCAATTTTTTGCTCCCAGTATTTTGAGAAATTGTAATGCCGGCGTCGCGCGATTGCGGAAAATTGGCGAAAGGCCAAAAAAACGAAGGCAATGGTCTCGGCGCGAAACTAAGAGTGTAGATTTACGGGTCTTAGCATAGGGACTGATTAATGGCGCGCACTGAGACCTTTTTTTGGCGTTTTGGCAATTTTCCGCAGTCGCCCGAAAATACTAGATTACCATCGCAAAAAATAGAGCGCCTTGAATTGTTGTGGACCATCGCACTTTTTTCGAGGCGGTAATTCAAATTTGAATTGAAATTGTGGGAATTTGGGTACCTGCGAATCACAGAATGCTCGTTTTTTTTCGGAATTCAACTACCACGATTTTACCATTTTGTCTTTTGTTTCATTTTTTTTCTAATAACCCAATAAGGCATGAATTTGAGGTTGTTCATCCGGATCGTCCGGTGTACATAATTTGGGGCGACGGCTCGTGCGGCTACTCGTTGATGGAGTTCGACACGTTTGCTCGTCACAATTTGCCGGTGATCGGCATCGTTGGAAACGACGCGTGCTGGACGCAAATCGCCCGCGAGCAGGTGCCAATGTTCCAGAGTTCGGTCGCCGTCGATCTTGCGGTAAATCGATGACAAAATTCTGAACGATGACCGATTTGTGGTATGATTTTTAGCGGACGCGCTACGAGAATGTGGCGAAAGCGCTTGGCGGCTATGGTGTTCACATTGACGAGACGAATGTGGATGAGACGGAAAGCATTCTAGGCGATGCTCTTGAGAGCTCCAAATCGAGCAGCGCTTTGGTCAATGTGTTTATTGGTAAAACGGATTTCAGAGATGGCTCGATTTCGGTTTAAATGTTTCGATTTTGGTTGAATAATAAACATTCCTAATGGTCTCGTGATTGGGAGAGCGAAATTTTGGGTGAAAAATTATTGTTTTACGATGGACGAAAAATTGTTGGCGTCGCGCGACTGCGGAAAATTTGGCGAAATGCCAAATGAAGAAAAGGTTCAAGTTGAATAAGTCTTGGCGAAATGCCGAAAAACCGAAGGCAATGGTCTTGGCGCAAAATGGTAAGTGTAGATTTACTGGCCAATGTTTAAGAATAGGTTAACGGCGCACAGCACGCACCGAAACTTTTTTTTTACATTTTCGGTATTTAGCCAATTTTGCACCCTAGATATCAATGGACCATCGAATTTTTTACGCGGCTATTCAAATTTGAATTGGGGAATACAACGAGTAACCTGGTTCTCTTTCTTCGCGATGATAATGGTCTACTTCCTTTGTAGCCTTAGGCATAAATTATCGTATTCGAAAAAGAATTATACATATATTTTACGAAATTTGTTTTTTTTTTAATATTAATCTTTAAAGGATCAATGTAGAGAAAAAATAATAACAGTTTTTTTTTGCGTTTCTTCGGCAAAAAAAATACTGAAATATAAAACCACACGAAGATACGGTAGTTTAAGACGCACGCTGTTCACTTTTGCGATGGGTCTCGCAACGAATGGTGTATTTCATTTTTCGCATTGCATTTTTCTTTTTTTTAACATTCCGTATATAATAATCAGCGATTTTCATTGGGTAAACATTTTGAAAAAAATTATTTTATTTGTAAGCGCAAATCCGACAAAAAGTTAATTTAGTCGAAATTGATTTGCGGATGCGGAATTCCGCGCCGAGCACACCTGCTCGACGGACAGTTCGACCTCGTCAGAGAAGCAGCTGACAGGAATATGACTATTACACTGTTTTCGATTGCGCATTTCATACTAATATCCCCCCAAGTTTTTTTTTCGTTGGATTCTCATTTCATTTTATTATTATTATTATCATCGTCTTTAATCGACAGTGTCAATCACTTTTTGGATATGAGAATCCGGGGGGAATGTGGAAAAAAAAGGAGCAATATTAAATTTTTCGCCGCAATTTAATTGGAAGAGCCGAATGGGCGAACAAAAAAAGGAAGAAGCAAATTAATAAATGACATTTGCTCGCCTTTATTTTTCATTTTTCACTGCATAAAAAAAACAACAACAAAAAGCGCACAAAAATTGATGACACCCCGAGCGCGCGCGCGGATATTGCCATCCTTTTCCTCAATTTATCCCACCCCCACCGCATCAACGAAAGTTTTTTTTTGTTTGCCTTTGGCATCACGGAATCGCATTCCGGGGACCCTCCCCCGAATTTCTTTTATTTGTCTGCTCAAGCATTTTTTTCTCTTTGATTTTTCTTATGTTTTTGAAGTTTCTTGACGATTCACTACGATTCACTTCAATCGAATAAAATATTTTGAGATTTATTGGTTAGAAACTTTTCTCAGCTATATGAAATGCCAATCGGATTCGAAAATAATTTCGTTTTCAATCGAATATAAATTAATCTGTTTCAGCTTATTCCAGAATTTCAATCGACTCCGGCAAATCGAATAAAATATTTTGAGATTCATTGATTAGAAACTCACGTGTTTCTCTATAACATTTTAGATTTTTCTTCAATCAACTTTAGAATTTATTGAGATAATTTCGAATTTGCTCAATAATTTTTAGAAATTCTAAAAAAATATTTTTAAGTTTAGCGATTCTCTAGAAGTTTTTCGAAAATATCAATCAACCTTTGAATTTCTCATAATATTTTAGAGTTTATTGAATTATAATTGAATTGAATTAATTGATTGAATTATTCAATTTATTGATTGAATATTTGATTCTCAAAATATTTTATTTGATTTGCCTGAGTGTGGAATGAATTGGTTACGAAAATACCGATGAAATGCCTAGAAATGGGAGTCGCTAATGAAAAACAAAAATAATTGAGCTTCTCGTTATATCAGCTCCTCGAAATATGAATATGTATGAAAAGTCACTTTTTTTTTCGAAATAATTTTCCCAAAAATTGAATTTTCTCGACATTTTCGTGACGGGAACCATTTGGATAAATCACTTGAATTTTTCGAATTGAAAAAAAGATCAAGCCATTCGCTAAAAATTTTTTTCTTCTCATGCGCGAAAAGGAAATAGATTTTGACGAATAAATGTGAAAAAAAAATGTGGAAAATTTCGATTGATGATTTTTTTTTGAATTTCGATAGGTTCCGACACGCGACGCACAAATGCAGACTTGGGAATTACAGTAGTAAGCTATGAAAATTGAAATTCATCAGCCGAAATTTCCTCTTTTTTTTCCATTTTTTTTTCTTGAATTTGATTTTCCTCAAAATAGAAATTGACTTGATTTTAAGATATGATTAAAAATCTTCGAAATCAATCGATTTTAATTCTATAGGGAGATTTTCGTTACGAGATTCCGCTCAAAATCAATGTGCGCCTTTAATTACGGTATCGAAAGAAAGATATTTCTTCGAAATTGGAAAATCCATCAAATTCTCCCCCCGTTTTTTTTTGAATTTATACCATCAAAAAATTTTTTTTGTGATTCAGTGGCAAAATTTTTAAAAAATGAAATGATTGATTAAAGGCGCATAATGAGCAGAGGGTCTTGCGGCGATTGATATTTTAAAAATTACAGGATATGGAGCTATTTCGATCCACATGAACAATTGTGGACCATCGCACTATTTTTCGAGGCGGCAATTCAAATTTGAATTTAAACTGTGGCTACCGTACCCCAGATAACTTGCAAATCAAACTTGGCGCTCGTTTTTTTTTCCTATTTTTGGGAAGCCTATTGATTTCAAGTTTCTCTTATCCATGCAATTTTTGAAGGGTCCATCGTCAAGGTAAAAATAGCAATGGCCGTGGACGGGGAAATTTGTGACCGAGAAAAAAAGCGGCCGCAATAAGAACGTTCAATTTGGGGGGGGGTTGAATTCGAAAATTGGTCAAAATAAAATGCCACGCATTGGCCCGTAAATCGACACGTTTCGTTTCGCGCCAAGACCATTGCCTTCGGCTTTTCAACTTGAACGTTTTCATTAATCGATGGGTCCAATCAGAAGCATCATAGTGGTCCCAATTCCGCTATATTTTTTTGTTGGTTGAATCTCGAGTCCTCAATCTTCTTAATGTATTTTCAAAGCGTTTTCACATGTGTTTCTTGCCAATTCAAAAGTCGATTATCGCACGAATGAGCAGGCTTTTAAGCGCGCCGAATAAACGATGAGCCTCTTCTGAAGAATGAAACAAATGTTTTTTTTTTGGTTGGTCTCGGTCCGCAAAAATTCCATTTCGCCTCGATTCGACAATCAAGAAGAAGTTCATTTCCTTTTTTTTTTGCTCATTTTTCTCCTCCTCTCGCTTCACCATGTCGTCTTAAATAATGTGAAACGGCGTAGGACACCTAATTTTATACATTCATATATAAATAGTCAATGGATGAATATATAATTTATTGAATGGCGAGGCGAGGCGAGGCGAAATCGCCGCGAAGATGAAACATTGAGGATGACACGCGAGTGGAGAGAAACAAAAAAATAGGGAAATTTAATTATTCGGCTCTCATTGCTTGTGCACACCTAGCAAAAACTATTCCGAGTGCATTTCTTCTGCTTCCTCTTTTTTTGTCGTCTCTCAGAATGCAATTATGCGATAACGCGAGTGCTATTATAGTCGGGGGGCGTTGATTTAAGCGCGTGCGCCTTGAAATGGTCTCGCCACGCGTGAACGAACGCTTGTTTTTTTCTTTGGAATTTGCAAAAATTATTGAAATGGTCCTTGTAAGTTTAGTCGGCGCGAAACCCATCCGACGTAAATCTACCCGCGGACCTTCCATTTTTTTTGCATCCCTGAACATTTCCATGGATTCTCAGGTAAATCGAATAAAATATTTTGAGATTCATTGAGAAACTCACGTGTCTCTAGAATATTTTAGAGTTTTCTCAAAGAAATTGAGAAATTCTTATAAGATTTTCGAATTTGCTCAATAAATTTTCGAAAAATAAATTAAAAAGTATTTTTGAGTTTAGCGATTCTCAATAAGTTTTAGAATGTATCAATCAACTTTAGAATTTCTCATAATTTTTTCGAATTTATTGATTGAATATTTGATTCTCAAAAATATTTTATTGGATTTGCCAGAGTTTTTGATGTTGGGTGACGGATTCGCCGAGATTAGGAGCCTGGATCAAACCGATTCGATTCGAACCATTTTTTTTCAACCCGAGAAGCCCCCTTGATTGTAAAGATGAGGGGGGGGGTTGATTTTTTTTCTCTCCTGGATTCTGATTAGAAGCCTTGCTGGGATTCAGCCGAGCAATTCATTTTTTTTTTGACTCACCTCCCTTTAAATTTTGGTTTTTCTCATTTATTTTTTCATTTCTCAATGGGGATCGCGAAATTTCACATCATTAAAATTGACTAGCTTCTTCATTTGTTGAAATTGCGCGCCAGCAAAAATCAAACAAAATCAAATGTGTGCAATTTTGCGTCTCGGTGTTTGGCACACAAATTTTTTTCTACATTGATATTTCGAGAAAAATTTTCGCATTAGCGAGAACTGCTAGATTCATTTTTTGGTGATCTCCAAAAAAAAAGAAAAAGAAGAAGAATCGCGCTCTTTGATCTATTAGCATGGCGTTCGATGGGCAGAAGCAGTAGCAGCAAAAAAAAATAGGAAGCCGAGAGATTTTGAGAAAAAACGAGGGGGGCAAGCGAGAGAGTCGTCGGCACATCCGGTTGACAAGGTGATAAATCTATATCTTGAAAATCCCTGCTCGTCGGCCCGCCCATGCGAGAGCCCCAACCCTGATTTGGCTAATTCATTCCAATCCGCCAACCTCGATGCCATTCATTTCGATTCCCTTCCCCCCTCCCCTCCTCTCCTCCCTCATCCCCCCTTCTGTGTTGTGTGAAACACGAAAAGCTGGCCAACTAAAAAAAAAGAAGAAGAATAATAATAATAATAATGCAAAGGTGTCTCGAGTTACTCGAAGTCTCACGCCATGTGTGTCCTTTGCGCAGCTCGAAAAAAAAAATTATATATATATATAATCATATATTATACATTCACATACATATGTGTGTATTTTGGCGAGAATGAGAAACCCGCGGGGCATTTATCCACCGTGGCAAACTCGAAAATCCGATTATTCCGACCCCCCTTCAGCCCCTAAACGACGCTGAACACATGCAACAGCACAAATTCGGGTTTTTTTTCGGTGGTCCCATTGATTTCGGTTTTTTTTCGTTGGCGTCTTGCAGAGAAAAAAAAACAATCGAGCCGTTGCCAACCTTCCATTTTTGATGCAATTTTTTTTCGACGCGTGCCAATTTTCGCCAATTCGAATGTGAAGCCAAAAAAAAAAATAAAATTGCAGACAATCAAATTCCATGACGCCTTGCTTCTTTTTTCTGACATTTAATCGCAATTTAATTTTTTTTTGACATTCACATTTTGACGAGCCACAAAAAAGCAAGTGGGCGCAATGTCAAATGTGTGCAAAATTGCGTCGCGGTGTCAACACAAATTTTTTGAATTGCCGCAAATAGGATAAGTGATGCTTTCTGGTAATTTTATTGAAAAACTCTTCCACTTCTATTTTTTTCTCTTTAAAATTCTCCTCAAAAACCAATTTCGGTGAATTTCAGATGATATAATGAAGTTCCGCTCGATCGCCTTGTCACTTCGCGTATTCGGCGTCAAGAATCGCCTCCTTCAGTCCACAGTGCATAATGTGAGTTTGCATTTTTTTTTCGACGGCCTATCGCATTTCACCAACGCGTTTCGTTTCATTCATTTTTTTCATTCACCCTCGATGGTGTGCCACCAAAAAGTGTACAACGCGTCCACCCAGCGTACACCATGACCTTTCACCCAATCCAATAAAATCCAAATGGATTGCGGACCACAAAAAAAAGCGCAATTGTTGCGCTCCATTAGTCGGCCATTTTCGCGAAAAAAAAATAAAGATGGCGAGCGTGTGTCTCTTTCAAAAAGAAAAAAAAATTGCATTTAATGAGTGCCGCGTCGAGTTGACCAAGAAAACACGTCTCCGAGGGTCCCTTTTTTGTGTCATTACATATTAGCACTTTGTGTGATTCGTTCGCGAAACTTGACGCTTCTCTCCGTTTCGTTTTTGTTCTTCACAAGCGCCAACGCCAACGCCTTCACACCCCTCAACCACCATAATCGAATTTTCATTATTTATTCATTGAATTTTTCATTTTCGCGCTTTTCGCACCCCACACGATGGGAGGTCATCGTTCAAAAAATTCTCATCTCAATCGGCGTCTCGCATTCTCTAACTCTCTCTCTCTTTCGCGCTATCACAAAAATGCCGTCGTCGACGGCGTCGCAACTCATCTGTTCGCCAGAAGGACACAATTCGGGTCGTCGTGTTCTTCTTCGATTGTTCAAACAAGTTCACTGTATGTTTGTATATTTATATATTTGTTGTGCGCGCGCGCGTGCGCGTGCGTGCGATTTTAGTGCCATCGGCTAGACGAGAGAGCACGCCAATCACGGAGTGCGCCAGACACTCAATAGCCCCCCGCGCGCGCGCACAGGGGGTGTAGTTTTCTGATGGCAAAAGAGATGAAAAAAAAATTTTTTTTTCGCCAAACTGTCGAGAGCACCCGGAAGCTCCTCGATTATCATCCGCTCGGCAAATTTTCAGTTTTTCTTTTTCATTTTGCATTCTTTTCTTTTCTTTTGTGACGGTAGATCACACGCTTCTTCATTTTCCCCCTCTCCGTCCCATTTCCACGTGGATTTTTTTCAACTGTCTGCCATCCATCAATTTGTGAAATTCGGCCGTGTTTGTAGTACTCGCCTTTTTTCTTTCCAACGCGCGCCATATCTTTGGCAAACATATCGCATCATCATCCCTCCAACGACAATAGGAGGAAGAAGAAGAAGAAGAAAAATTGAAGAAGAACAGAAATGGTTGAAATTGATAAAAGACGCCCATTGTTGACACAGCGCGCGATTTTCTCATTCTCTCTCTCTCTCTTTTTCAAAAAAAAAAAAAAACGAACTAAAATGGTGGCAATTCATGGCGGAGGCGGAAAAATTCAAATTGGTGCCAATCATGAGGCGGGCCCGAAGGGCCGAAACAACAATGCACGAAAGAGAGTGAGAGTGAGAGAGGACGACCTTCTTCCGCGTCGAAACGAAAACCCAAAACGACACCATCATCATCATCATCATCATCCGAATTTATTTGGTCGTCGGCAGAATGCACAAACCGCTCTCGCCATCCGCCCAACGGCACTCGCTGGCCACCGCGCCGGCGGTGTACACCGTCGACGGTTGGCCGATGCGAAACACGTTGCCGCTGGGAAAATACTTGCACACCGCCAGTGTGTACGGTTGGCCGTCGAGCCAATTCGGTTGGCGTGCGCACTCGCGAATCGCGCATCCGACGAGCCGCGTCGCCTCCCACATCATCTGGAATTTTGATTCTCGACGCTTCGTCTTCGAGAGCGCCCTACCTGAGTGGCGTGTCCGATGCGGCGTTCGAACGCGTCCATTTCCAATGATTGTATGCCGTGCACCGAAATCTCGGCGCCCATCTCTTCTATCCCTTTCTAGAAAAAAAAAACATTATTTTTTCTCTCTGTCGTTTTTCTTATTCAACACGACATTTTTGCTTGTTGATACTAATTTTCGCGCTTACGTTTATCGCATCGCGTTGTTGTTGTTGTTGTTGGTGGCCGCCGAGAAAATAGAAGGCATTCTCGCCGCGCATTTCGTCCAAATTGGTCGCGTTCGATATCGTACTCACGATTCGGCAAGTTTCGGCGCGATCGTGCGCCTCGTTTTCGAGACGGCAATCCCATTTCTATGAAAAATAAATATTTCTTTTCGTCGAATCAAAAAAAAAAATAACCAAGAACTCAGGTAAATGAAAATCAATCGGATTCGAAGAAAATAAAATAGAAATTAACCAGATTCGAAATTCGATTTGAAAATGGCCAATGATTCCTCACTACCGAAATTATAGTTTTTTTTTTCACTTTCAATTTTCCGCTACCGTTTTTTCACTACCAAATTTTCTTATACTCACTCATTCTTCTTGATTTTATCAATAATCCACTTTATTTCAGAAAAAAACGAGTTAAAAAATCTTTTTTTTTAATATTTAGAAAAAAGCTAAATTTATTTAATCTTTAAACGAGTGAAAATTAATTTCACAAGGAACAAACAATGTTTCAAAATTTTCGTCCGTCCGAAGCCATGAATGTTAACCTAACTGCATTGTTTTTAAAATTGTTTTCTATTAGTTTAATTAACAAGGTTATTTCTAATAATATTTTATGGATATTGATCACAGCTTTTTTTTTAGCTTTTTTAAATATTTAATAAAAAAAGATGAAAAAAAAGATTGTTTTAACTCGTTTTTTTTTCTGAAATGAAGTGGATTATCGATAAAATCAATAAGAATGAGTATAAGAAAATTGGTAGCGAAAAATCAGTAGTGGAGTGAGAAATCGGTAGTGAGGAATGGTTTGCCTTGAAAATTTTATTCAAAAATCTTCGAAATCGATGGGGTTTTTTTTGTCAAGTTCAATTTTGAACTCAGGCAAATCAAATAAATTATTTTGAGAATCAAATATTCAATCAATAAATTGAATAATTCAATCAATTAATTCAATTCAATTATAATTCAATAAACTCTAAAATATTTTGAGAAATTCTAGTTTATTGATATTTTTTAAAAACTTCTAGAGAATCGCTAAACTTTAAAATATTTTTTTTAGAATTTCTAAATATTATTGAGCAAATTCGAAATTATCTCAATAAATTCTAAAGTTGATTGAAGAAAAATCGAAAATATTATAGAGAGACACGTGAGTTTCTAATCAATGAATCTCAAAATATTTTATTCGATTTGCCGGAGTCGATTGAAATTCTGGAATAAGCTGAAACAGATTAATTTATATTCGATTGAAAACGAAATTATTTTCGAATCCGATTGGCATTTCATATAGCTGAGAAAAGTTTCTTACCAATTTCGGCATTTTCGAAGCGGTCGGCAAAAAGCCGCCCGAATTTCCGTTTGGGTACAAGCCGAGCGCGACACGACGACGCAATTCATTGTGCTTCTGAAATCGTGTTTAAACAAAATAATTGAGTAGTGTAGGAGGAAAATTGGATTGGCTAAATCGAATAAAACATTTTGAATATTTTAGAGTTTTCTCAAAGAAATTTAGAAATTCTTATAAGATTTTCGAATTTGCTCAATAAATTTTCGAAAAATAAATTTAAAAGTATTTTTGAGTTTAGCGATTCTCAATAAGTTTTAGAATGTATCAAAATATTTTATTGGATTTGCCTGGGAAAAAAAACGATGGCGTCGGTTTTCGAAAAAAAAAGCAATAGTTCATACACGCGCACGCCAAATTGCACACATTTGTTTTTTTCAAAATTTTTGCAATTTGAAAAAAAAAATTACCATCAAAAATATTTCGCGCATCGATTTATTCATGCGATCGCCGCAATTCATTTCGCCATCATTCGCGGCAAACTGAATTCTCGATGGCTTCGAGTTTGCTGAAAAATACGAAAACCCTCAATTCGCTTTTCTCAGCCTACAATTGATTGATCGAAACGCGATGAAAACCGCCGTTGTTATAATAATAAAACCTCTAATATAGCTGTAAGACATACTGAAAAATAATAAAATAAATAATTAAAATGTGTATTGTAATTGTGAAATACCAGTTGGAACTAGTTTCCAAGCAGCTTGTTGATTCATTTTTGCTGACTTCTTCAAATTACAAAATTTGTCGCTCACACCCATTCGCCCACCTTTTGCCATTTTTAAAATTGTGAAATGACTCGTTCTTATCTTATCTCAACAAATCAGTAACTATGCGTTTGTTGTTGTTGTTGTTGCGTGAGTGAGCGGCTCCGTTTAATTGCTAGGTGCGCCCGTCAATTTTCGAGAGAGAGAGAGAGAGAGAATTTCTGTTGAAAAAGAAATGAAATAAATTACAGGCGATCGATTTGTACTCGCTGGAGCCGACGCCGATAAGCTCGACGTCACTCGAGCCGAATTTCGTCATGTCGTCGGCCGATTACGCGTGCCGACTGAAATTGTTGCGAGCCGACGTCTCGCCGGATTTGCTGCCGGCCGGCTGCGCGCCCAACGACTTGCAGGCGGCCGTCAACGTGAAAGAGCGCGTCGACGTCGACGGCGAATCGCGTCTCGTCCAGAAGAAGAAGACGCTCTATCCGGAATGGGAGAAGTGTTGGGATACGGCCGTCGCCGAGGGACGCATCATTCAAATCGTGCTAATGTTCAATCAGACGCCGGTCGTCGAAGCAACAATGCGACTCGAGGTGAGCGCAATCAAAAAAAAAGCGTGGGTCCCCAGCCGCCCTCTCTCCTTCAACTTTTTTCTCCTTTCTTCTTTTTGCCAATTTTTTTTCGTGTGTATTTGTGTGTGTGCGTAAAAACGTTTTTCGGACTCCTGGGCCCCTGCTGCCCATTTTCGGTTCGTTTACGTCAATCGGCGAATCTATGGTTGTGTTGAAGGGGGGTAGGAACGGTAGAAGTCAAGAAGCATGCGCCTTTAAAGCCATTTGCAATTTTTTTTCCGGAACATTAAAAATTGGGCTATTCAAAATTTTTCTATTTTTTTTTTGAAGTCCGCAAACACCGAGACGTCCAAAAAAGGCAAATTTTGCGAAATTAATTAAGAATGAAGGAAAAGCTTCGAAAAATTGTGGATTTTAATAGGAACGGTAGAAGTCAACAAGCATGCGCCTTTAAAGCCATTTGCAATTTTTTTTCCGGAACATTAAAAATTGGGCTATTCAAATTCTTTCTATATTTTTTTTGAATTCCGCAAACACCGACACGTCTAAAAAAGGCAAATTTTGCGAAATTAATTAAGAATGAAGGAAAAAGCTTCGAAAAATTGTGGATTTTAATAACTCAATGAAAATTGCCGCCGGCGATTTTTTATTCGTCGCAAACGAGAAAAAAAAAACCAAAAATCCCGTTATTATTATTATTATTATTATTGTTTAGACGTTCAGCAATTTTTTTTTCAATTTCCAAAAAAAAAAAATGAAGTTTTGTTCGTTCGGACCCCCCCCTTCTTTCCTTTTTTCTTACATCTCATCTCATCTGCTTTGAATTTAGCGTGCTTTTCACATTTCGCCCATCTCCCGAAGCGTTTTCATACTGCCCTCAACACCCCCCCCTCTCCTGCTACGTCGTTTTTTGCTTCCCCCCTCCCACCCACATTTTTCTACTTCAACATTTTTTTTGAGCATGGGAAATGCGCACACCTTTTTTTAGATGGGCCCCCCTCCCCTTTAAAAAGTACCCCATTTGTGATTTTCCAAAAAAATATTTTTTTTGCCAAATCGGGATGCGCCTTTAAGCGTGGTGGTACTGTAGGATTTGAAAAATGGTGGCCGTGGCCGAGGTTTCGCTCCCCCCCCCGTCCTCCTTTTTTGATGGTTTTTTGTCTGCAAGAAATGAGGCGTTTGAATTGCCGCCAAAACAAAAACGAGCGAGTCGGTGTTTGCGGACTTTGCGATTTTTCCGTTTTATTTAGGTTTAAAAAGAGTCGCCTAGAATTATTGCGAATGTGTGCAAACACCGTGACGCAAAAAATCACAGGAATCATTTTAAAGGCGCATCGAGTTTTAATTTCCCCCAAATTTTTTTTTCGCCATCTTCATGTCGTTTTTTTGTTTGCCGAAAAAAAAAACACGGCGAACGGCAAAACAATTAAATAGGGCAATTAGATGGGGGGCTCGTTTCTTCGGGTATTTTTGCCTCCGAAAAAAAAAGATGAACGGATAGACGTGACATGTTCCCGCTTGAAAATCGTTTGTTTAAAGCATTCGACCATTATTATGTGTGCTCGGTGTTTGCACACATTCTCGCGAGTTACAGTACCCCAAAATCGTTTTCCCAATCGGTTACTGTAATTGGGGTGTTTGCACACATTCTAGCGAGCTACAGTAACCGAAAATCGTTTTCTCAATCGATTACTGTAATTGAAGTGTTTGCACACATTCTCGCTAGCTACAGTACCCCAAAATCGCTTTCCCAATCGGTTACTGTAATTGGGGTGTTTGCACACATTCCAGCGAGCTACAGTAACCGAAAATGGTTTTCCCAATCGGTTACTGTAATCGGGATGTTTGCACACATTCTAGCGAGCTACAGTAACCGAAAATCGTTTTCTCAATCGATTACTGTAATTGAAGTGTTTGCACACATTCTAGCGAGCTACAGTAACCGAAAATCGTTTTCTCAATCGATTACTGTAATTGAAGTGTTTGCACACATTCTCGCTAGCTACAGTACCCCAAAGTCGCTTTCCCAATCGGTTACTGTAATTGGGGTGTTTGCACACATTCCAGCGAGCTACAGTAACCGAAAATGGTTTTCCCAATCGGTTACTGTAATCGGGATGATTGCACACATTCTAGCGAGCTACAGTAACCGAAAATCGTTTTCTCAATCGAATACTGTAATTGAAGTGTTTGCACACATTCTAGCGAGCTACAGTAACCGAAAATCGTTTTCTCAATCGATTACTGTAATTGAAGTGTTTGCACACATTCTCGCTAGCTACAGTACCCCAAAGTCGCTTTCCCAATCGGTTACTGTAATTGGGGTGTTTGCACACATTCCAGCGAGCTACAGTAACCGAAAATGGTTTTCCCAATCGGTTACTGTAATCGGGATGTTTGCACACATTCTAGCGAGCTACAGTAACCGAAAATCGTTTTCCCAATCGGTTACTGTAATTGGGGTGTTTGCACACATTCTAGCGAGCTACAGTAACCGAAAATCGTTTTCTCAATCGATTACTGTAATTGAAGTGTTTGCACACATTCTAGCGAGCTACAGTAACCGAAAATCGTTTTCTCAATTGATTACTGTAATTGAAGTGTTTGCACACATTCTCGCAAGCTACAGTACCCCAAAATTGTTTACCATAATTTTTCGACGCGTTGCGGTTCGCGCGTGCGGCTGTCCTATTTGGTGTTATTTTTTTTTGAATAAGAATGCTATTTTTGAAAATTGGGGGGTCCTAGGATTTCAGAAAAAATTTTTTTGTGCAACTTTTGGGTTTTGTCGAAGCGAAATTCGCATGCGCCTTTAATTCGCACCAATTTTTGTTAAACCAAAGAAAACGATTTGCAGGATATCATCTCGAAATGCAAAAGTGACTCAATCACGCATATCTGGATCAACACGAAACCTGGTGGACGAATTTTGGCGCAGACACGCCATATCAAAAACGCCCGTAAGTTGGCGCCCTGTTTAAAGAAGCATATTGTCGTCAAATCGAACGCACAAGTCCGCAATTGTGATACATCATAATTGACGACAATTTGCACATATTTGAGGCAACCCCCTTTAAACGCGATTTTTTCTCAGCAATTAGAGAGAGAGAGAGAGAGAGAGAAAAAAGGTTTTATTGAATTTTGTCCTCCACCCAAATTTCTTTGTGCGATTTATTTTTTCCCTCCCAATAATAATAATAGTTGTCGGTTTTTTTTTCGAATTTTTTTTCCCGTCGATTGAGTGCCGCTAATGCGTCCACCAAATTTCGGCTAAGAAGCTTCGAAAGGTGCCAATCTGTCATTTCTCATTTGCATTTTTCTGCCATTCTTTTTTTTTTTGGTGGGGCCTAAAGCCTTCAGCAACTCTTCGTCTTTTTTTTTTGGCCCGCCACTTGACGCATCATTTTTTTCTTTTTTCGTCGTCGTCGTCATACGGTAGGCACCCATTTTGGCCCGATTATGATGCATTTTTGAGAATTTATGAGCTTGAAACGTATAATCGACGCCAAGGATCTCTTCATTGTGGCTCTTTGCTTGGGGTTTTTTCTTTCTGTTCGCTTTTCAAATTTTTTTCGCACTTGTGAGCAGCATCCGATGCGCGTTCGAAACATTGGCGATGGTCTCTGAATTGTAGAATTGAGTCGGAAAAATTTTTTATTGCTCGTCGAATTTTGTAGCTCGCTCATTTTCGAGAAATTCGCATCTGAATTTTCAGTCAAGATTTTCTGAGGGAGAAGGTTTGCATTGGATGCTTGTTGTCGCTGTCCTTATTATCATCGGCGTTTAATGTGTCGCGCTGCAAGCGCTGATGGCTCAGTGGCAAGTGTGGCCGTTCCCCGGCGCGCGACTGTGGGTTCGCTCCCACTAGATGCGGGGGGGGGTTTTGTCGTTTTTATTGAAAGGGCTTATTTTACCCTTCCATTCATAATTTAGTTATAGTTCGTTTATTATAGCAGCATACAACAATATTAAATGTATGTACAAAATTAGACAAAAATCCCAGACCGACAGTAAAAACACTTTTCTTGTGAGTGTCGATTCACATTAAGTGACGCATTGTCCGTGTGGAGTACACAACGAGACAGCTTCTGGAAGTTTGCCAATTTTTTCTGTTGTCTGCCGGACTTATTTTGTGCTCGTCAAGTGGATATATACGTTAAAAAATGGTAGCAAAAAAAAAATAAAAATAATATTACGAATGACGATCAAGCTTCCCATAAATTTTTTTTGATGTAAAATTGTTTTTTTTTATTGCATTTTCGCGAATCGCAAAAATTGCGACGCTTCGGGCCGGCGTCGAACCCGTCGTTGTCTGTTGGCCGCAACTAGCGGCGTTGAATGGCGCAATTGATAGTGCACCACCGCGTTAATCTCATGACGGTGGTTCGAGACCGCCTCGAAGAAATCCATTTCAATTTGTTGCTGAAATTCCGAAATCTACAAAAAAATGAGAAAAGCAACAAAAATTTAAAGGCGCATAGGACAAAAATTTGTTACAACATTGGAAAAAAATTTTTTTTTGAACCAAATTCGTAGATCATCAAAGGTGAGGGGGGGGGGAACCTCGCATATTACACAGAATGGTTCGTGATGATGACGTCATCACGCCAACCTAAGTCTTCTCGATTTCCGCGACCGGTTTTCTTGTTTTTCGCCCACTGGCCCCATCTCTCTCTTTCTCTCGCACTTTCTCCAATTAGAACAGTGTCTCGCGCGCGTCTAATTATCGAACTGTATCACTCGACGGTCGTTTGCGTGCTTCAATTCGTAATTTCTGTTGGAATTTTTTTTCTCGCATCGAAATTATTGACATACAAAAAAAATTGCTTCTTCCATTTTTTTTTGCGATATTATTTGCCCCCGACAAAATGTTTGATTACCGGATTTACCATCGCGATTTTCGCATTTTTTTTTGACAATTCGTTTCATTTCAGCCGATGATGACAACCCGATAGACGACATCATGACGAGTCGCAACAATTCGGGTCCCGGCTTGCAGCGTCGTCGAGGCGCCATCAAACACGCGCGCGTCCACGAGATTCGCGGCCATCAATTCGTCGCCACATTCTTCCGCCAATTCCATTTCTGCTCGCTATGCTCCGATTTCATGTGGTGAGTTTCGGTTTGCTTTTCTCTTTTTCTGCGTTCAACGACAAAAAAAAACAATTGAATTGCCGAAATTTGCGATTACTTGGGGGTAACTCGAAAAAAATTCCCAAAATCGGATTCGGAATCAATCCGATCCGATTGGATTTTTGTCGAATCCGATTGAATATGTGTCGGATCGGATTGGAAATTTGTCTAATCCGATTGAATATTTGTCAGATCCAATAGGACTTTTGTCGGATCCGATTGGATTTTTGTCGGATCGGTTTGGATTTTTGTCGAATCCGATTGAATATGTGTCGGATCGGATTGGAAATTTGTTGGATCCGATTGAATTTTTGACGGATCCGATTGGATATTTGTCGGATCCGATTGGATATTTGTCGGATCCGATTGGATATTTGTCGGATCCGATTGGATTTTTGACGGATCCGATTGGATATTTGTCGGATCCAATTGGATATTTGTCGGATCCGATTGGATATTTGTCGGGCGAGGAGCCGAAAAATAAAACTGTGCAAAATTCTCTGGAAACTCAAAAAAAAAACCAATCGGATCCGACGAAATTCTGATCCGGTATTAATCCGATCCGATTTATCATTTTACGGATAAAATTGGATATTAGTCGGATCCGATTGGTTTGGTGTCAAATCCGATAAGATTTTTGCCGGATCCGTTTTATTTTTCGGCTCCTCGACTCCGGAATTAATCCTATCCTCTACGGATCCGATTGGATTATTGTCGGATCCGATTCGAATTGGCATGATTAAAACAAAACGGATTCGATTGCGAATTTTTTTGGCGCCGCAAAATTTTTCGACACCTCGTGCGCCTTTAAAATTTTTACTTTGATATATAGAATTTTTAAAAATTTCCTTTGTGAAAAATTCAAAAAAAAAATTATTTTTTAAAGGCGCACGGGTCTCGCAGCAAAACGGTAGTTTTTTTTCAGCATTTTTTGTAAGCGAAAATTCAAAGAAAAAAAATGTCTTGTGCGCCTTTAAACTGAATTTAGGGACCACCAAAAAAAACTGTGTGATTGGAATTAAAAAATTTGATTTTCGCGATTCAAAAAATTCAAAAATTGTGCGGCGCGTTATTGTGGGCGTGGCCTGCCTAGAAGCGAATAATAATTGGTATTCTTTGAGCGATTTTCTCGCTGATTTGAACGGCGGCGCGTTTTTGTGGGCGTGGCCCAGGGGGGGGAATGATTAGCAGTTTTTGAGCCGAATTGGAATTAAAAAATTTGAGTTTCGCGATTCAAAAAATTCAAAAATTGTGCGGCGCGTTTTTGTGGGCGTGGCCTGCCTAGAAGCGAATAATAATTGGTATTCTTTGAGCGATTTTCTCGCTGATTTGAACGGCGGCGCGTTTTTGTGGGCGTGGGCCAGAGGGGGAATTTTTGAGTCGAAAAAAAAGTGATTTTAGTCGGATATTTTGCGCGTCGAGACCCGTTTTTTTTTTGTTTGCAGGGGCCTCAACAAGCAGGGCTACCAATGCCAATTGTGCTCGGCGGCCGTCCACAAAAAATGCCACGACAAAGTGATCATGCAATGTCCGGGAAGCGCGAAGAACACGAAGGAGACGATCGCGTTGAAGGAGCGCTTCAAAGTCGACATTCCGCATCGGTTCAAAGTCTACAATTTCAAATCGCCAACGTTCTGCGATCATTGCGGCTCGATGCTCTACGGGCTGTTCAAGCAGGGCCTCAAATGCGACGTGTGCAACGTGGCGTGCCATCACAAATGCGAGAAGCTGATGTCGAACTTGTGCGGCGTCAATCAGAAGCAGCTCTCCGAGATGTATCACGAGATCAAACGCGGCACACACGCGACAAGCAGCAGTCCGCCGAACATCGCCAATTTGCAATTGAACGGCGACGCGTCGAAGAACGCGACCGGCAGCCTGCCGGCGAAACTCAAAAGCCTATTCCGAACGCATCAGTACAGCATCGAGGAGACGCACAAAGACGCCGACGACTACACCGACAATATTTGGGCGGGCGGCGGCGATGGTCCCGTGCGCAAGTTCGCTCTGCAACACTTCAATTTGCTCAAAGTGCTCGGCAAAGGCTCGTTCGGAAAGGTGACATTGAAGGTGGCCTAAAAAAACGGTTCCTTGATTTTCTAGGTCATGCTTGTTGAGCTCAAAACGCGAAACGAGTTCTACGCGATGAAGTGCCTCAAGAAGGACGTGATCCTTGAAGACGACGACACCGAATGCACGTACATCGAGCGACGCGTTCTCATTCTCGCTAGCCAATGCCCATTCCTCTGCCAGCTGTTCTGCTCGTTTCAGACGAACGTAATCATTTTTTTTTGGGGAATTGGTTTTGAAAATTCTTACGACCGAAATGTCAACCTTTTTTTTCTTCTACCTACTTACAGTTGACATTAAAGGCGCATGCCTCAAAAAGAACACAAAAATTGGTTTTCAGGAGTATTTGTTTTTCGTCATGGAATATTTGAACGGCGGCGATTTGATGCATCATATTCAACAAGTGAAGAAGTTCGACGAGGCGCGCACAAGATTCTACGCGTGCGAAATTATTGTTGCGCTACAATTTTTGCATTCAAACAGCATTATTTACAGGTGAATTTTTGGTTTCGTTCTAAAAATGGTCGCAAAAAATTGATCGATGTTGCGAGGGGTCGAACCCGCGAATAATTCTCGGTGCAAACGAAATGCTCCAGTTCGGACGTGGGACTGCTCCCGTTCGAATGTAAAACTGCTCTCGCTCGACGTCGGAGGGGGCGCAGTTTCACGTCCGAACGGGGACAATTCACGCCCGAATGGGAGCAGTCTCACGCCCGAACCGATGTGAGACTGCTATCAAACTGCGACAAATTGGTTGCGAATTGGGCCCGATTCACGCCAGATTCTCGTTCGAACTGGCTCCAGTCAAATGTATTCTTTTTGTGTATTCGCTACAATTTGGATGCATTAGATTTATTTAAATCATATAATAAAATAAAATAATAGATATCGAAGGAAAAATATTAATTATCGAGTAAAGAGGAAGAAAATGGGAGGGAGAGGGAACATTAAAAGCGGGTTCGAGGAATTACTGTCGCGGAAAAAAATAAACTAAACGCCAAAAATGAGAAATGTCTTGGCCCACGGCATGAGCCTCAATACTTATATTTTGTCCGTATATCTACACATTTAGTTTTGCACCAAGACATCTCCTTCAATTTTTGGCACTTTGTAATTTTCCGCAATTTTGCGACAATTAAATACAATTAATAAATGTCTTAAACCATCTTACAACAGGAAGGGGATACAAATTCTTCTTCCCCATGACTCTTGACATTTCATCTATTTGGGAAGTTTCCTAGGTCTTCGCATTATGAGAAGCTGGGTCTTAGGTTGAAGCAGTTAGCAGCTTGTAGTTTCATTCTGTAAAACAAGGGTTAATTGATGATAGAATCCATATTTTATAACACTTACTCAATATTTAGTTCCAAAAAAACCAGTTGGTCCTCCAGTAAGCATATAGCAAACTCATCCTGTATCGCATTCAGCATCAGAAATCAGCATCGCAGCTTGCCGTCTCATTTCTAAATTATAAGTGTTTGAAAGATATTGGAATTGCGAAAAACGACGATAAATTATGGGCAAATTTAAAATCAATTTCTATTCACTTATCGAACCTTTACCGTTATAACAAAACTTTAAAAGTTCTCCTAATTTAACATCATTTTTGCATTTAAAACCATCCAAAAACGTGTTTCCGGCTTTTAATGGCAAAAATCAATACAAATGTGTCTGAAAACTACTTTTTTCTTAGAAAAGACAATGAAAATGCCCAAAAGTTTCAGTTAAAAATTTAGGATAACAAAAAGACGCGAAAGTTTAATAAAAAACAGACGTTCCACTAAAATACGAGCGAATTGATAGATACACATTTTCTTTAGTTTTAGAAAAAAAAATTACGAAAAAAGCTCGAGAAATGATCGAAAAAAAGCAATAAAAGTGTTTAAAATAAAAGACGCCATTTCGAAAAAAACAACCGCGACGCGGCAATTCCGCGGCGCGCTATTTTGAATTGCTGCGGCACACCATTGACTGCTCCCGTTCGGATGCTCACGCCCGAACTGGAGTCAACCGCTAAAAACCCCTGCTCCCAATTGGATGCAAATTGGCTGCAGTTTGGAAGTTGAAATAATCCTCTCCAGTTCGGAAGTCCGCCTGCCACCGATTGAACGCTATCGCCCGAACTGTACCAGTGGGAACCTATCGGTCCCAGTTCGGGAGTGTGTCGGCGACCAATCGAGCGCTATCGTCCGAACTGGAGCATTTCGTTTGCACCGAGATTGTGCACGGGCCCAAAAAGTCTCCACTCACCCATCGCGCCACCTTAGGAGCGCTGTTCGAATTTTAGATATGAATTGGCGAATGCAAAATGTGTGCATGAAATTTTTTTCTCTCCGCGAATTTCATAAAAATGAGAATCATGGTCCCGCCAAATGTTTCAAGTGACTCGAACCAATTCGAATTGTAGGGATCTCAAACTTGACAACGTTCTTCTCGATTCGGATGGACATATAAAGCTGGCCGATTTCGGAATGGCGAAAACCGAGATGAATCGCGAGAACGGCATGGCGAGCACGTTCTGCGGCACACCCGACTACATCAGTCCCGAAATCATCAAAGGCCAATTGTACAATGAAGCCGTCGATTTTTGGTCGTTCGGCGTATTGGTATGAATAAAAATAAATAAATCAATCAATAAATGGAAATTATATTTTGTAGATGTATGAAATGCTTGTCGGACAATCGCCATTCCACGGCGAAGGCGAAGACGAGCTGTTCGATTCGATTCTCAATGAGAGGCCCTATTTTCCGAAGACGATTTCCAAAGAAGCGGCGAAATGCCTATCGGCGGTATCAATCAATATAATGAGCGAGACAATTTTTTTCCTTTTTTTTTAGTTGTTTGATCGCAATCCGAACACCCGATTGGGAATGCCTGAATGTCCCGACGGACCGATTCGACAGCACTGCTTCTTCCGTGGCGTCGATTGGAAGCGATTCGAAGCGCGTCAGGTGCCGCCGCCGTTCAAACCAGCCATTGTAAGGATGATTTGGGGGGCTGAAAATCGCTCAAAGAATACCAATTATTATTCGCTTCTAGGCAGGCCACGCCCACAAAAACGCGCCGCACAATTTTGGAATTTTTTGAATCGCGAAATTCAAATTTTTTAATTCCAATCATATCTTTTTTTGGTGGCCTCTAAATTCATTTTAAAGGCGCACAAGACATTTTTTTTCTTTGAATTTTCGCTTACAAAAAATGCTGAAAAAAAACTACCATTTTGCTGCGCCTTTAAAAAATCCGCCGCTAGACCGTGCAGTTCGCGTTTGCCTAAAAGAGCCGCACGCGAACCGCGACGCGTCTGACGACATTGAACAATTTTGGTTTGAGCTTTCGTGTGAAAAATGCCTGCGCTTTTTGTTTTCAAATTTCTCATTTTTCTCAAAAATTTTCAAAATTGGCTATTTTCGCGCCAAAAAAAAGAAATCTGCAATTTTGCGTCGCGGTGTTCACACTCATTCAAATCTCGCACCATAATTTTGAATTGCCGCCTCAAAAAAAAAACGAATTACAATGGTCCACAAGTTGCGGTTTTTTTGCGAATAAATTGATGGGGGTGAAGAAAATTTAAAAAAAAATAAAAATTTTCAGCTCGAATTTCTGTCATTCGAACATTCAGAAAATGATTGGAAATTGCGCAGAAACTCAAAAAAAAAAAACCAATTGGATCCGGATTCAATCCGATCCGATTGAAAATTCGACGGATAAAATTGTGAAATTGTCGGATCCGATTGGATTTTTTTTGGGTATTTTCTGATTTCGTTATTAATCGGAACCGTTTTGTTTTAATCTTTCAATTCAAATCGGATCTGACTAATATCCAATTGGATCCGACAAATATCCAATCGGATCGGTCAAAAATCCTATTATATCTGACTAATATCCAATCGGATCGGTCAAAAATCCTATAGGATCTGACTAATATCCAATCGGATCGGTCAAAAATCCTATTGGATCTGACTAATATCCAATCGGATCGGTCAAAAATCCTATTGGATCTGACTAATATCCAATCGAATCGGTCAAAAATTCTATTGGATCTGACTAATATCCAATCGGATCGGTCAAAAATTCTATTGGATCTGACTAATATCCAATCGGATCGGTCAAAAATCCTATTGGATCTGACTAATATCCAATCGGATCGGTCAAAAATTCTATTGGATCTGACTAATATCCAATCGGATCGGTCAAAAATTCTATTGGATCTGACTAATATCCAATCGGATCGGTCAAAAATTCTATTGGATCTGACTAATATCCAATCGGATCGGTCAAAAATTCTATTGGATCTGACTAATATCCAATCGGATCGGTCAAAAATTCTATTGGATCTGACTAATATCCAATCGGATCGGTCAAAAATTCTATTGGATCTGACTAATATCCAATCGGATCGGTCAAAAATCCTATTGGATCTGACTAATATCCAATCGGATCGGTCAAAAATTCTATTGGATCTGACTAATATCCAATCGGATCGGTCAAAAATCCTATTGGATCTGACTAATATCCAATCGGATCGGTCAAAAATTCTATTGGATCTGACTAATATCCAATCGGATCGGTCAAAAATTCTATTGGATCTGACTAATATCCAATCGGATCGGTCAAAAATTCTATTGGATCTGACTAATATCCAATCGGATCGGTCAAAAATCCTATTGGATCTGACTAATATCCAATCGGATCGGTCAAAAATCGGATCGGTCAAAAATTCTATTGGATCTGACTAATATCCAATCGGATCGGATTGATTCCGGAGCCGAGGAACCAAAAAAATGCAACATTTTCTGGAAACTCAAAAAAACCAATCAGATCCGACAAAATTCTGATCCGGATTCCATCCGATCCGATTGGAATTTCAACGGATAAAATTGTAAAAAATTTTGCAAAAATCATCAAAAGTTGCTCAAATTGAGAGGGATAAGGAATTCATCAAACATTATTCTGGAATTCTGAATTCCAGCCTTCAGAATTGTCACAACGTTTGAATCGAATCACACTGGTTTTTTTTTGCAGAAAAACTCGTCGGACGCCTCGAATTTCGACGACGATTTCACCAACGAGAAGGCGCAACTGACGCCGGTGCACGACAAAAACCTGTTGGCGTCGATCGATCCCGAAGCATTTTTGAATTTCTCCTACACCAATCCGCATTTCTCGAAATAGATTGATTGGATTGTCACCGGTATTTTTGGCTCTGTGAATATCCGACCCCCCCCCCCAGTCTCATTGTCGACATTTTTAGTCCGTGTCAACGAGTCGCATAACTCAGCCTGTCGATTTTTTGCATTCTGTTCTTCCATTTGAATTTTTTTTTTGACTTATCTTTCATATCACCCCCACCCATTTATTCAAGACTAACCCTTGTCTCTTTTTTTTTGTGTCTGCAACGAAACCTACTATATATCTAGAAATCAATATGATTTATCACATAATTAAACATAAAATTGGATTATTGATTGGTTGTGCGAAGAACGTTGAAGCTGGTGTCGAGCGGCTGATTAGAATTGTCGTTGGCGTTGCCCGCTTTTGAGTTGCCGCGATTTTTGCTGAAATTGCGCGCTTTGTGGCTGCTGCCGGCGCGAGACACGCGTTTCACTCGAACGGCTGAAATGGCATCGATTTGGTGTGGTTTGGTCGCGTTGGCGCGCCGCGTTGCGTATGCGTCGCGGTCAGCAGTAATTTGAAATGAGGAAATGCCAACACAATTTTGGGTTGGCGCGCCGCGTTGCGTATGCGTCGCGATCGGCAGTAATTTGAAATTAGCTAATGCCAACACAAATTTGGGTTGGCGCGCCGCGTTGCGTATGCGTCGCGGTCGGCAGTAATTTGAAATGAGGAAATGCCAACACAATTTTGGGTTGGCGCGCCGCGTTGCGTATGCGTCGCGGTCGGCGGAAATTTGAAATTAGCTAATGCCAACACAAATTTGGGTTGGCGCGCCGCGTTGCGTATGCGTCGCGGTCGGCGGTAATTTGAAATGAGTTTTCTTTCTTTTCTCTATTTTTTTTATTTTTCATTCAAGCGATTTTTTGCCAATATAATAGTTTGGCTTAAAAAATCCTTCGATTAAGATTTTTAAAAATTAAAAAGAAACCTCGGCCACGGCCAGGCTTATAAAAGCGCTAAGAATCATGAAAGGATTTTTAAAAAATTAAAGTCGAATTATGGTTATTGTAGGCTTCAAAAAACGTGGCCGTGGCCGAGTTTTTTGTTGTTGGCTTCAGATTATTTTTAATTAAAATTTTCAAAAAAAAATGTGATTAACTAGGCAATTCAAAGTAGATCAAAAAATTTTGGAATCATTTAAAACTTGTCACGTTTTTCCCATGAAAACTAGAATTCACAAAATTCCAAAAAAAAATGAAAAAGGCAATTTTTGATTTTCCATCAGCGCTTCGCTTCTTGTGAACGTGACGACGACCAAAAAGCGGCTTCAAAACAAATGTACCTACTGATTTCGCGGCGTTGTCGTCGACGTCACTCGCGAATGTCGGCAGCGGCTCATCGAGCGATCGCCGATCTCTCTCCTCCTCCTCCTCCTCCTCATCACCATCGTCGACGACGTCATCCAGCTCGTCCTCATCATGACCCTGATCGGTGCTTCGCGTCAGACGACGACTCGGACTCGCGTCGGAATGCTAAACGATTCGAATCGTGAACCGAATTCATCGAAGCATTCCTCACGTGCTCGCCTCTCTTATCAATATGATGATTGTCGGGCACCCCGGAATGATGTTCGGCGTGGCGTCGATGCGGCTCATGATGCTCGTCGGACCTTTTGTGAATGCCATGCACGAGATCCATCGCTTCCAACGTCTTCTCGCCGCTGTCGGTGTGGCGCTTCACGCGATCGTCGTCATCAATGGAGCCTAGGCGAAAATCAAAATTGGGAAATTAGATTTGTGGGAATGAGTGAAACCTTCCGTTGATTTGTCGTCGTGATTGCCGACCGGAAAACCGGCGACGAGGACGGCGGCGAATAGAAGAAGCGTCAATCCATGGATGAAGCCCATTTGCGATTTGTCTGTGGTGTGTGTGTAGCGAAAAACGGCGAATCGCAAAAATAATGACAATTTTGCGACGGTTGAACGAGTGTGGCGATTTCGAGGCTCCGCACCAATTATGTTGTGTGTGGGTCGTGTCGAAACCGGATCTCGATTCCAGCACGGGTCGCTGATTCGTCTACCGTAGACTAATCGGCGGTGATCGATGAGCGCTGCGCATCGTGGACACGCCATGCACCTTTTTTTTTGGGAAAGGGAAAAATAATATTGAAATCGCAAATTCAATGGAGACGTCTCGATTTTTCGGAGGCTTTTTTTTGGTGGTCCCACCCTGGAATTGAACTCGATTGTCAATAGAGCGCACTTGCATTTTTCAAATTTGAAAAAAAATAGTTAATATCATATTATGCCTCGGCAAGAGATATAAGAATTTTGACGAATTCTGCAAGAAAATGGAATTGTTGCAATTGCGCTCCATTGACAATCGAGTTCAACACCGTGGGAACCACCAAATGCCAACGAACAACAAAAAACAATGGCAATGGTCTTGGCGCGAAATTAAAAGTGTATTCCGGCGGATTAAAGGCGGACCTCTGGCATTCAGCCCCAATTTTAGGCACAAATAATAATTTTTACTGTTTTCAATTCAAATTTGAATTTCCTATCCGCCGGCGAGACGAATGCTTTCAGTTTTTTGGGAAATAAATGGCGGGGGTCGGGCGAATTTCGAAAAAATTCGAATTGCGATTTGGACGAACTAAAATTCTCGGCCACGGCCACGCTTTTCGAAGCCATAGCAGATTTTTTTCTGCGAATTTCATTTGTTTTTCTAGTATCGTGCATTTTTTGCAGACAAGCGTGGCCGTGGCCGACGTTTCCGGTGTTCATTCGGCCATTTGTATAGCTTGCAATTCGGACCCTAGTTTTCCACACGAGACCCACCCAAAGCGGTCGTTCAAATTCGCCGAAATTCGTCCGGAATTTTTTTTTTGCTTTTTCTCGAAACTACCACTGTCATTTCGCGCAGCGTCCAGATTCGTTGGAGTTGTCGGCGAAAATCGCGATTCAGCATCAAAATGCAAAACGGATTGATGTAGGAGAGAAGGCCGTTGGCGATTGGGTACAACGCGCGCATTGTGAAAATTGGTCCCGTCTGGAAAAGCGGCCGGTGGACTTGAAAATTGCTAGGCCAGCGATTTTCCGGCCACGCCGAACCCCCTTACATTCATTGTCTTTGCGAAATAATTTTGGAACGCGTAATAAATGAACATCGCGACGAATGCGCCGAACAAGGCGAACACCTGAAACGCGAGATGAAGCTCGCGTCGAAGGGACCTGAATGGCAAACATCGACGGACCACAATGATATTGCTAGAGAACCTTGAAAGCGTTGTCGAATTTTTGTGCACAAAAATGATGATTGAGGTGTAGCACATCAGACAAATCGAGCATGTGGCTCCGACGACGATCAACGCAATTCGACTATTTTTCTGCAATTTTTCTTTTTAGCAATTTTTTTTCTTGGCTCTAAATTCTCACCATTATTACTTCCTTATTTGTCATCACATTCATTTCCTCGATATTATCATATTTGAAATCGGTGTCTAGAAGCGTCGGAATGCTGAGAATCGTTGGCAGAAGCCAGTAGATCAACGCGATTGTGGGGATTCGCAAATTTTGGACCATCTAAAACAAGGAATTGGTGAGGCATTTTTAAATCGCCACCTCGGTGAGTCTCGCCAGCGGCAAAATGATGGCCGAAAAGCGTTGAAGTGAGAGGAGCACGATTCCGCAGCAACGAATGTTGAGGAAATAGTAGATCGATGTGTATGTGCCTTTAAAGTTGATTTCAATTTTGCGGGCAAAGTTTTTTCCAGAAAAAAACCGACTATCCGATTTTTGACGCGTCGCGGCTTGCGCGTGCGGTCACGTTTACATTCAATTTTTTCCATTGAAAAAAAAAATGCCAGATTAGATTTTGGGAAAAAAACCGCCTGATTGCAAAAAGAAATCCTCGGCCACGGCCACGGCCACGTTTTTCAACGCGCCTTTAAAGTTTTCAAATCCAAATGTGTTTATTATGGTTCAAACTGTGGTGTCGTGGCCGTGGCCGAGTTTTTGCAATCTCCATTTTTTGAATTTTTTTTTTTGCAAAATCTGCATAGTACCACTTTTTTGCGGCTATTTTATTTGGAAATTTGATAAATTAAAAAAAATTTACCGCCGGCGATATAATAATTTTGATAGGTGTAGAAAAATTGGCGAATATACGAAAATTTGCGGAATCCATAGGTTATCATAAATATGGCCATCGCTAATTGGTCCGCAATACACTGAAAACAAAAATCGATTGGTGGTATACTGTAGCGCGCGAAAATGTGTGCAAACACCGAGACTCACGATTATTTTTATTTCATTCATTGTTTTTTTTTTTGGCAAATTTTGGGAATATTTCAAACTGTAAAAAAATTGTTTCGGATATGGTAATTAAAGGCGCATGCGGCTCGGTGTATTCCACACGGATGATTGGTTTGAACACCTACATGTTGCAAAAAAATCGTGTAGAATGTCGTCCTATAAATTGATGATTCTTTTCGAAGACGTAAAAGACTTAGAAAGACGAGAAAATAGATTGGAAATGTGACAATGCTCATTCCGTAATAAACTTGTAGCGGCCAAGTCGGCGGCTCGTCTGGCAGCATTTTCGATGAGAATGACATTTGGTGGACGGAAACTAAAAAAAAGAATTCCCACAATTGCAAATCACCCACGTGTAATCATTGAACAAATTGGGATATCAATTTTTAGAAACGGCAAGAAGCTTATTGTTGTGGGGGCGAAGAGCACAGAGTCTTTCGCATTCATATCCGCAGTTTACATCGCTGCGCTCAGCTGGCGCGGTGGTTAAGAGGAAAGTCGTTATGCTGCGTAACCTTTTCGCCCGGGTTCGACACCTCGCAACATCAAAATTTTTTGCGACCATTTTTTATCCACTAGAATTGCATTTTAAACATTTTTTCTTGAAAAAAAAACAATTTTGCTCAAATATTGTCCAACAATTCACAATTTTAATTTTAATTTTAGCTATTTTATGTTGTTTGAATTATTTTTGAAGAAATTCTTTTTTAATCGATTTTAAACGGAAATTTTTTTCCTCGATAAAATTTGAAAAAAAAAAAACCCATTTAATAATGAAAATAAATTAAGAATAATCGAGTGTGTGCAATTTTGCGTGAGTGTGTATGACACCTCTAAAATTAATTATTTATTTGATTAAATTTCATAAACAATCAAATTTCAGAAATAGTCTTATTTTTCTGATACCGTAATTAAAGGCGCATGCAGGTTGTGAAGCCAAATCCCGTAGTTATTTATAAGACACTAAAATATGAAGCGATTTTTTCATTGTATGGTTAAAAAAAAAGAAATTGGCAATATGTCGTTAGACGCGTTGCGGTTCGCGTCGCGGTCGTCGCGAAACGTCGAGAATGTATTCAGAAGGATGATTTTAATATTTGAGAAAACCTGACGGCACGTGAACCGCAACGCGTCTGACAACACAGACACGAAGAATGAAGAAAATTGCCAAAAACCGAAGGCAATGGTCCTGACGCGAAACTGGAAGTGGAGATTTACGGGCCTTAGCTTAAAGGCGCACGAGACCTCTTTTTTTTTTAACATTTTTGGCATTTAGCCAATTTTGCGAATGGAAAAATATCAAAAAAAAAAACTTGGTTGTTTTTTTTTTTTTGAAAACAAAAATGGAATGAGATGATGAAATTAAAGAAGCGAATGGTTCATTAGGAATGCAAAACAAGACATTTTTCTTCATTTCCCCACCGCTCATTTGATGTTTTATTGATGATTTCTGAGTTTAGTCGACTGCGTCGTCATCGATAATTGAATGTCGCTCTGAAGAAATTATTTTTTTTTTAAATATTTTTTTTTATATTTAATTCGAATCGACATACGGTTCTGATCGTTCGGCGAGTTATTAAACATTTGACACGCTCGCCTAAATCGCGATTCAATAGTAATACGCAAAATGGGTTGAGGTAGGAGAGGAATCCATTCGCGATTGGGTAAATTGTTCGAATGTAGAATCGAGCGCTCGACTGAAATTATTTGGGATTGAAATGAGATGTCGTCGCAAGACCCAACTTTGATTTATGCGCCTTTAATCGATTATTTTATGTTTGCGCGAAGTGGATTTAATTTCCGTCCTCAATTGGGTACGGTGCGCTGTCGGTGTTGACACACACGCTCTAGGTGACGCGCAATTGCACAGTGCCAGCGCATTGGATTTTTTTTTCAAATTTGATTGTTATAACTATTATTCTCGGTTTGATAATAGTATTCATTTTTTAATTTTATTTTTCAAATAATTTTGAATTAATCGATAATATAAATGAACCTTGATTTTTGTTAAAATTGGCAATTTTTAAATATTATAAAAATTGAAGCAAGTTTTGTTCTTTTTTTCTTTTTTTTAAGATTCCATTCTACTATATATTAATTTTTGTTCATTCAGAAGCAAACTCTACATTTCCCGTTCGTCCAAAATGATTGACGAGCCCGTAGAACACCATCATCACGAAGAATGCGAGATGAAGCGCGACGATTTGAAGTGTGAGATTCAATTCGCGTCGAAGGCGCTTCGAGACCACCTTTTGACGAATCGCAATATATATGGAGAGATGGCACATTGAGCAAATCGCACACGCCAATGAAACGATCGACAACGCGATGATGCTGTTTCGCTGAACCGCACGTTTTAACGGTATTTCGAAATTTCAACGAAATTCGAAAGAGATACATTTGTGATTTGCAGCGGCGCGATGATTTGCATGGTTTCGAGAGAATCGTAATAAAAATCGGCGTCTTTGAGAATAAATATGGACAACGGTAGAGGAATTAGCCAGAATACGAGAATCACTTTCAATTTTGAGGCGTTCTGAATCGCCTGAATCCAAAAATGTTGCGTGTGAAGTGGATTTTGGCTTACTAATGAAATATGCGACGTCGGGAAGACGATGATGACGAATCGCTGCAAGGAAAGAAGAATAATCCCGCAACATCGAATAATGAAGCACACGTAAATCGTGTTGAAGCATGCTGAAACTCAAGTATTTCATTTACTACTAGGCTTCTTAAAAAAAAATACATAAATTTGAATTTTTTTTTTTTGAAAAAAATTATTTTTCTTGAATTTATTTCACAAAGAAATGTCTAGGGATTTGTGCATTATTGCGTCGGAGTGTAGCCATTGAAAAATTGAAAATTCGCGTTTCACCAGCAAAAATTGATTCCCACCTGCCGCTATATAATATTTCTGGTATTCGAAATAGAATTTCTGAACGGCTGGAATTTGACGGATCGGATTCACAAAATAGTATGTCAATATTGCGAGAAAATCAGCGATACACTAAAAATTAAAATTTTTTTCGTTCTTGTTGAACCCAAATTTTTTTTTGCGCTAACGTGCTGCATGAATAGCGTGTAAAACGTTGAATTGTAGATTTTCGAGTGTGTTCGAAGACCGCACAAACAAATGAATATCAATAGGTATAATGGAATCGCGATAATCGACATCGCGAAGAAGACGTACATCGACCAGGGCATTTTCTGAATGCGAATTGGTTATCGGCATCTACAGTGCGTTTCAGATTTATAAAGCCACCCCTGTTTTTGGGTGTAACTTTGTCAATTGTAAACATTTTTAAATTCTGTTTTCAAAATTGAATTCAGGACTAAAAAATACGTATATCTACCAATTTTCATTATGATATCTGAAAAATTGGCCGAGTGGCATTGAAAACACTGAAAATTGGTCACTTGCAACCGTTTCACATTTATAAAGCCACCCCCGTGAACGCAGTAAAAACTCTATTATAAAGCCAGATTATTATTTAGTTGCGGTTTCTTTCATAGAAATAAGGTCGTAAATACGATTTGACATCGATTGGACCAGGTTTTCCATATTTTGGGTGGTCTTGGTGTTGAGTTTCTGGTCCAATAGATCCCACTCGTCGGTAATCGCCGTTTTCAATTCATCAACGGGTCGATATTGCTTGCCATGACGATAAAAGCTGCTAACCAGTTCTCCCTAACCATTCTTCATCGAATTTAAGTCTGGTGAGCACGCTGGCCACCTCAAAACGTCGATATTTGCTTTGCTGAGCCAATCCAAAATTGATCGACTCGCATGAATTGAGGCATTGCCTGTTGGAATACGAACTTTCTTAGCCGAAATCGTCATCGAAATGGTAATAGATGGTCCTCTAACGCTTGCTGATAGTCCAGCGAGTTTATCCGAAAGTTGACAACCGCTAGCTTGAGAAATCCCGCCGAAGAGAATGCTCTCCATACCATGAGATTCTCGCCACCAATGTCCCGCTTTGAAAAAATTGGGTTTTCCTTCCGTAAATCGTGAAAATAACACTTATTTCCATCTGGATCATCTAGGTTGAACTTTTTCTCATCCGAGAAAAGGATCTAATGATAATCGTATTGTTTTTTTAAGAAAAATTTGGTTAAAAAGTTACCTTTGTCCAATCAGTGGCCATGTTGTCTCGAGCAATTCGAGACGACGCAACATGTGATGGTCCTGGAGGCTCGGAGCTGGACGCGTAACTGCCCGGATGATGTTGGGATCATCATTAAGTGTCCTCCAAGTCGTCGTTTTACTAACATCAAGATTCCGCTCGTTTTTGATGTCGTTGCATGACTTCATCGTGTTGGATGCTACTCGGATGATCGATCTTCGGTCTCGGGAATTCAGTTTCGCCTTCGATCTGGGATTTTTTGGGTGCTGGTTTTTGTCGATCTTGTTGAAAAAATTTATAATGCAAGTTTTCGACCGCTTCAGGTGCGAAGAAATCCTTCGGTTAGACCATCCAGCGAATTTTAAGGAATCTATGGTAGCCTTTTCGGCATCGGTGAGCAAAAATCTCCGGGACATGTCCAAATGTTGGTTAAAATACGCGGAAAAAAAGAAAAATATCTTACAGTACTCTATTTATAACTACACTGCTCATTCTTCTTCAGGTCTCCACATTTTCAGACCTTTCACGGGGGTGGCTTTATAAATGTGAAACGGTTGCAAGTGACCAATTTTCAGTGTTTTCAATGCCACTCGGCCAATTTTTTAGATATCATAATGAAAATTGGTAGATATACGTATTTTTTAGTCCTGAATTCAATTTTGAAAACAGAATTTAAAAATGTTTACAATTGACAAAGTTACACCCAAAAACAGGGGTGGCTTTATAAATGTGAAACGCACTGTATGAGCAATAATCAACAAGCGTGTGAGAGGTTTGCTCACCTTTCTTTTTCTTTTTGGAAAAATAAATCTTGAAGTTCGATTTTCGATGGGAAATCGGGTAGAAATTCGATTTGGCTTCGCTTTTACGTGATTTTGCGTCGCGGTGATTGCAAACAAAGTACCCTCAAAGCAGTTTTTCCTCTAGAAACATAAAATTTATTAATTTTAAAAATAATTTAATAGCAAATTTCAATATTTTCATCGATGTCGCGTTTTCGATGGTGTCGTTGTCGACATATGAATTTCGCTCTGAAAAAAAAGCCCTTCTGAGATTTTTTTTTTCAAAAATTTTCTCTACCACTTTGAACGTTTTGCATCTAAGCGAGCGTCTGACCTGAATCGCAAACTCGCGATTCAGAAATAATATACAATAAGGATTAACAAACGAAAGTAGGCCATTGGCTAACGGATAGATTGATCTCATCAAAAATATGGGACCCGTCTTCAAAAAAAAATGAGTCGAATGAATTAAATTGAAAAAAACAAAACGTACATTGTGCGTTTGCGCGAAATAATTTTGAAATGAGTAATACATGAGGATGGCGAAGAATGCTAGAAGAAGCGCGAGCACTTGAAACGCCAAATGTAGTTCGCGTCGAAGCGTTCTGAAAAATGGATGAGTTTCAGATGCCAAGCCGGATCTTTTGAAAAAATCACCTCGACAGCATTGCCGATTTTTTGCGGACCACATAAAACAAACCGCCGTAGCATAATGAGCACGTTGCGCATGTGAAAATTGTCACGATTAGAGCCATTAAGGTGTTTCGCTGTAAATCGGTGAGGCAATTTCTTTATTTTTAGAAAAAAAAATATTTAAAATTGGTTCATTTTTTGACGCGCTGTCTGCGTCTCCGCTCTCTCGCAGTTTCTTTGGACTCTCTCGATTGCGCACGCTATTTCACAATTAAATTTGATTTTTTTGTTTTTTTTTTTCAAAAATTTCCAGCACCATGGCCGCGGCCGTGTTTTCGAAAACTATAATCTAGTTTTTAAAAAATCGGTTTTTTCGGAAATATCGTTGAACTTTTGAGTCTCGCTTTTTTTGATCTATGCTAAAAGAAGATATTTTTATCAGACAAAGTTAAAATTAATTACTCATTAAATTGAATAATTCAAAAATTGAAGAAAATATTAGAAAAAATTGGCAGAAATTCAAATTTCCCGCTGCCTTCAAGCATGGCCGTGAAAAAAAAAAGTCGGCCGCGCTTTTTTTTTCTTCCTCTCACATTAATGACTTCTCTTTGTGCAATGAGTAGAAGGGTCTCATAGGATTCGTAATAGAAATCGGTGTCCTTGAGAACAACAACGCACAACGGCATCGGTAGAAGCCAGAAAATCGCAATGATAATCAATTTGTTGGCGTTTTGGAGGGTCTTGAAACGAATTGAAAATTAGCGGATATCGATTCGACGATTACAATGGACATCGTCGACGTCGGCAACGCGATGACGACGAATCGATGAATCGAGAGGAATATGACGCCGGTGCATCGAATGTATAGGCAAACGTATATCGAATTATAGCACACTGTGAGGAGAAACAAAAAATTGGTGAGTATTTGAATTCAGACGAATCCCAACTTGCCGCGATATAGTATTCTTGATAGTCGAAATAGAAGCGCTTGATGAATGGGATTGTGCGAAGCGGATTGACGAAGTAGAATGAGATGATCGCGATGAAATCGGCGATGCACTGGAAACAATTTGAATTTGCCGTCATCACGATGGTCCGTGAGTTTAACATTGAAAAGGGACCTACGTGTTGAAGGAATATTGTGTAGAATGTTGTGTTGTAGACTTTGGAATAGCAGCGAAGGCGAAGGAGACTGACGAACACGATGAAGTAGATTGGAAGCGAGACGATCGACATGGCGTAGAAGGCGTGCATTGGCCATGATGGTTGGTAGACCTCCTCGGGAATACTGTAGTTGGAGTTATAGACGGCGTGTAGATTTACGGGAGACTCTCGCGCCGATAATTTTGCAATGCCACAAGTTCACATGACAACAAGTGGAATCGTGGCGAGACCTTTTTCAAGGCGCATGCGCGAAAAATTTTTTTGGCGAATGGCACACAATCAGACGAGTGCTCTTTTGGAGAGAAACTTTTAAGCAAATTATATAGGGTATAATTAATTTTTCGAGGAAACGAGAGATATTAGAATATAGTTTATGATTGTGATTTATGAGAAAAAAACATCTGCATTCAATTTTATGCAAAAAAAAATAAAGTTGATCGATTTGCTCCGGCGAATTAACGCAACGTTTGCTGTTATGATTCTCGAATTGAAGTTCAAACTACTTATATGGCATTAATTGAATGTCTAATAAGTAGAATGTGACTGGCTGAAATGGCGAATGGAAATTTGAACCTTGCTACGAGATTTATTATTTTTTTTTGGGAGACGTGATTCGGCGTCGCGGTGTTTGCACACACACACAGTTTACAGTAACCATTTTTGGAAATGATTCTAAATTGTCGAGAAAAAAATCGCGGCATGTTTTTTTTTTCAAAAACACGCTATATGTGATTTGGCGTCGCGGTGTTTGCACATATTCTACAGTAACCAATTTGAAAATTATTATAAATGGTCGAAGCGAAAAAGTAGTGCCATGGTTTTTTTTTCAGAATCACGCTGTACGTGATTTGGCGTCGTGGTGTTTGCACACATTTTGGCGTGCTACAAAAAACGAAACACAGTCGTCATTTTTTTTGAATTTCTGAGTTGAAATAGAAATTTTTCAATAAAAAAGCCAAATTAGGCAAAAGGTGGCATTTCGCCAATTTTTTTTGATATACATTCGAACAGCTGCTGTTCTCTTTTTTTTGATTAAATATAATTTTTTATTAATGGTCAATTGAATTATGCCGAAAAAGAAATTGGTTTCAAGATTGTCACATATGAAAAAAAATGAGATCATTGAAAAACAAATTGAGCAGCCGTCGCAGCTCGGTGATTTTCGATTTGCAATTTTTTGGGAATCTGGAGTTGCGTTTCCCATCGGCCATGCGCCTTCCAGAACAATTGCTGATTCGATTCGTGGGAATCGAGCATTGACACCAATTCCTTGCATAGTTGAAACAGCAAGAAAGAAAAAACCAGTTTGATTGACATGGGTTGTTGCGGATTTGGGGCGTATCGTTTTTTTTTGTGTGTGAAAATGAATAATCCGGTGACGACCTCAATTTTCTTTTATTCACTTGTTTACTATGCATCGCGATAGTCAACGCCTTCGAGTTTCATTATTTATGGGCGCACGAATTTGGCGCAAGCTCATTCGCCAATTTTGGCACCAATTTTTGCGCATTTTTATGGTTTATTCGATTTTCTGCGTTATTTTCAACATTTTCTAAAAGTTTCATGGAAATTCGTTGACAGAAATGAGGTGTTGATGGGATTTCAAATTTTTGTTTTCCTCTCGTTCCAAACTATATTCTAGTCGAATTTTATCTAAAAATTTGATTAATTTAATTATTCGTTTCATATATTTGATACTAAAAGCGAAATGTTTCGTAAAAAGTTTAGTTTGAAAAAAAATGAATGGGCATGGCCGAATTATTCGCGGCTGCGGCCGCGCGCGCTCCCACACAACCTTCCTAGCTTTTTTTCTCGATTTCACATGGAATATGTTTTCCTAAACAAAAAAGTTCAAGCACGGCTCCAGATTATTCTTTTTTTGGTCCCACTGAACGACGATGGTAGGGAATAATTTCTGATAAAAACTAATTTGAAGGAAATAAAACAATAAAAAATTGATTGAAAATTGAAAAAATGATATTTTGAACTTTTAATGAATCAAGGAAACTACAAGACCAAGCCATTGTTAAACCATCAAACCACCGGACCAATAAGATCTCTGTCAAAACACAACAATTGGGATCCCAAATTCAAGAACCGCAATCGAAAGAGATCACCAGGAGTTCACCAATTCCCGGTTACTAGGAGCAGCCGATCAACGCAAAAGCTTGAAGAGAGTAGCCGAATACAAGTCACTGATTCCATGCCTCAAATGCTCTACTACACTCAGAACTCTCACCTCTAGAACTGAAATGGAGAACGCCCACATAAAAATTGTCGATGACCAGTCGAATTATCCTTTCCATTCAATGAATGGTTTAAAACCGAAATCAATGGTCATTCAATCTTGAACAGGAACTATTATCCCCCCGATAATTACCAATCAGATCGGATTGATTCCGGACCCGAATTTTGTTTTGAGTTGCCCGAGTGTCGAGTGATTCGTCAGCCGTCGATCCACACACTTCACGCCATTATTTCTCTACTCAATTTCCATCCTTGACTTCTTTTTTTTTATTGCTGTTGCTGAAAATTTCAAGAATATTCAAGAATGCGTCACGATATTCAATGCCTTCGTGCAATTGCCATCATCGGCGTCGTCGGATTCCACATATTTCCCGACAATCTCCCCAACGGATTTCTGGGGGTCGATGTGTAGGGCCGGAATATTCGAAAACGAAGTCTTCCATGAGAGCGGACCATTTTTTGCCGAATGGCCGACATGAAATGTGGCATGGCCGAGAAATTCGCGGCCACGTATTCGCCGGCCCCCATGAAAGACTTTGGAATCGCTCCAAAAAAAATGAGAAAGCCAAATTTGTGATTTTCAGCTTTTTCGTCATCTCCGCATTTTTGATGTCGAAGATTTTGTACGCCAAATCGCTCGACGTCGCCACAATCGCCGATTTCTACTATAAAAGGTAAAATTGAAATCAAAAATTCGAAATTTTCAATTTTTTGTTTGTTTGAAGGATCAAACGAATCTGGATCATTTATTATTTGATCATTTTCGCCATCAATCTCTCAAAACAATTCTTGCAAGCCGAAATCTGGTGGCCGAATAACAATATTTATGCGTTCTTCTCGCTTTTGTTCTTGACAAATCAGAAAATCATAAGCGATCAGAACGATTATTTCAACGCGGTAAATTTTTTTTGGCTTTAAAAAATTCAAAAAACCACTTTCAAGTGTTTTTTTTTAAATATTTTTTAAAATTATGCTAATTATAATATATATATTTTTTTTTGTTCATTCAAGACCTCAACGGTGGCAATGATTTACGCACATGCACCTTGAAAATGGTCTCGCCACGCGTGAACGCTTATTTCGTCGTTTTCGGGTTTCACTTGACGAGTTGAGAGCGTTTCCTTGAATTTTAAATTCCATTCGATTCAAAAATTATCCGCGCGAGACCACGTCTCCCCGTAAATCTCCACCAGCCGCCAGAAGCCGGAAAAAAAAATGGAATCGCGAAGATATTTATGTGATGATGCATTATGATATCCACGCGCATAAAAAACTCGTTTTTATGGATTTAGAAGGTTTTAAGACTCGATACCGATTGTGTCACAGCTCAGTTTTAGTTTTTATTCACATAATTATTATATAATTGTGGTAATTATGAATGTCTTTTTGAATTGCCGCCAATGCGAATAACAACAAACCCCGAAAGGTGTCCGCAGCATGTTTACAGTTTAATGAGAACGAATTGAGTTGACACGCTCTAACACTCTTGGTTTGAGATTTAAGGCGCGATTTGCGCGAAAAGAAAATAAAAAATTTGCGCGTCAAATTCGGTGTTTTGACGCAAAATTGCAGACATTGATAATAGGAATCAATTCAGTTCAAAACCGACGTCACCGCCAACAATTTATTCCTTCACTGCTGGTCATTGAGTGTCGAAGTCCAATTCTACACCATCGTGCCTTTCGTCTTCATCGGCCTGCATCAACTCAAATCGATTCGACTCAGGGTAAGCCTAGGGACCCCCCAGCCCCTCCCTCCCCCCTTTGAAAAGAAATTTCAGATTATCGCTTTAATCATCGCCTCGATCATTTCATTCTCGATCACCTTCATTTCGATCGATCCCAACTTCACCTTCAATTTTGCGATCGCCCGATTCTATCAATTCTTCGCCGGCATTCTCGGCCATATAATAGGGTCCGAATTGATAAGCGACGCCAAAAAAGACAATTATGGATGGCGCCAATACGATTTGTGCGCGTTGGCGGCGATTTTGGCGATATTCTGGCCGCTTCACGTCGCACCAACAATTCTCAGAATATTCGTCACAATTCTGACCGCCTATATTCTCGTCGCCAATTTCGAGCTTTTGGTGCCAAAACCGCCACAATTATCAATTCAATCATTTTTTTTGTCTTCAGTGCTCGCCTTTTTCGACGCTCGCCTACATCGGCGACATCTCCTATTTGATCTACCTCATCCATTGGCCAATTTGGCTCTATTTCAAAAACTATTTAAGCGTTTTATCAATTATCTGTAATGAATTTAGTTTTTTTTTTTCTCTGATTGGGACCATTTATTTCAGATCTCATTGGATTATTATCGATTCTTGTGCATCATTCAATCGAGACCAATTTTCTTCGACAAAATCATCGGCCGACGGTTTTCGCCATTTTGGCGTCGCTCATCGCCGCCAATTCGTTGTTACTGTACTCGTTGGCGAATGGGACCGATTCGGGTTTTTTGAGATATTCAAAAGGTCAGTGGATGCTAGCCCGCATGCGCCTTTAATTACCGTATCAAAAAATGGACTTAAAAAAAGGATTGCGACATTTTTTTTGTTGTCAAAAAAGGATCCTAGGACCCCGCCTGCTTCTCACTTGGGAACCATAGGGTTTAGGCTGGACCAAACCAATATTTTTGAAATGCTGGGGCGTATCCCCGAAGCATGTCCGCAGCATGCTGAAAATGAAATCGATTGATGAAAAAATTTTGAAAAATTTGTTTTTAGGAAAAATAATTTTAAAAAATCGCATAAATCAAGACAATGGGATTTTTCGTGCAAAAAATTGCATCGAAAAAAAATTTCGCATTTTTTTGGCAAAAATTGTCATTCTTTTGAATTTCAAAATTCAGCAGCATTTTTCGCACCGAAAAATCGAATTTTTAGTTCACAACGACGTGATCGATGAAAATTTGAAATTGACGAATGTCAGTTGGACGCATCCGCCGTGTGATCTTGAAAAATTTGACAACACCACCATCGACGAATCGTTCGGCCATTGCAAATTCCCGCCGGGCAATGGGACCCTCAAAATCATGCTCATCGGAAATAGCTATACGCTGAATCAAGCGCAAACAATCCATAAAGCGTTTCGCGGGAATTTCTCGAGTTTCGAGTATGTCTCGATGATTAGTGAGCGAAAATTTAATTATGCGCTAATTGCCCAATTATCATCGAGCTCAGGTAATTATGGAATCTACGCGGATGACATCGATGGCAGTCGAGCGAAATTGGAGTATAGTAAGCGAATTGCGGCGCGTGAGAAGCCTGATGTGATTTTTGTGATTTCGAGGCGAGTCAAAATCCAATCGGACCCCCCCCTAATTAATTATATTAATTATAGATTTATGCAAAGCCCTCGATGGAATATCATCGATATCGAGAATGACAAGATTGTTCGAAAAATGCGCGAAAATGTGGCATATTATGAAACGTATGGATTGAAGAAAATTGGTCGTAAAAAAAAAGTTCGGCCACGGCCACGGCCCCACTTTTTTTTATTACATCGACTTAAGAATCATGAAATGTTTTACCCAATCCGAAAAAATTGGGATTTAAAATGAATGGCATGGTTTAAAAAAAGTTTTCTGGGGTACTGTAGAATTATGGCCGTGGCCGAGGTTTTTCGGTTTTTTTCTTCCATCTCAATTTCTATTTTTTTTCCCGTAGTTTTTTGAGCACATTTTTGAGAATGTGCTTAGTACTATTTTAATTATAAATTATATATATAATAATTATTATATATATTATAGAATAGCGAAAAAGGTCTACATAATGTCGCCATTGCCGCAAACGCCGCTCAATTTTCTGAACATATTTGTCAGTGAGCTAATGTTGAAAACGGAGAATTTGGAATATCTGAATATACCAAAAATGGTTATTATTATGATTATTTCAATTCTTCAATTTTATTTTTTATTTCCAGGATTTTATCAAAGACTCGAAAAATTTGAGAAGGCGATTGAACAATTTGAAGTGCTCCAATTGTGAGGTATATTATATCATGAGAGTTGCGCATTCAAATTTGATTTTTATTAAAATTGTTGTTTTATATTGGATTGTCAAATAAATTTGGCTTGCGGTAGGAGGAGGCGCAAACTGCAAAACGCTTTTTTGCGCCGAAGGGGTTCGAACCAGGGATGTGCGGCAATGGAATTGCCGATTGCCGAAATTGCCGAAATTGCCGATTTTTCAAATTGCCGAATTGCCGAATTGCCGAAGAGAACGTTCGATCGGCAAATTGCCGGATTGCCGAAATTTTAATTTTCGGCAATTTGATATCAAAAAAAAATCGGCGAAACAAAAATCAATGTCCACTGAATAATTTGGGATACCGTGAAAATTCGGTATTTATATTTCGAATTATCGTTGAAAACATTTAATAGCCGAAATTTTGATTTTTGGAAAATTGCCGAATTGCCGAATTGCCGAAATTTCCGATTGCCGCACAGCCCTGGGGTTCGAACCCTGGACCTTGACGTTTGAAGTCTAAGGGTTTCACCACTGCGCTATTGCACCCCTCACAGGCAAATCGCGACGGATGAAGTCCGGGCGAATCACGGTCCGTCATTCCAGCGTGTCGCTGACGTACCGGACACGGACGTCTTAGCGTATCCGGGAACGGACCATGATTCGCCCGGTGCCGTTTTTCACGTGCCTTTTTTTCTTCCATTCGTATAATAATCAAAATTAAAATTGAAATCATATAGACAGCATTATTATAAGTTTTATTTAAGAAAAATCGAAAAAAAGGTAAAATGATTAATTCGTATTCGATACGAAAGAGACAATTTTTTGTTTCACAATCAAATACATTAAAATTCGAAATGAATACACCCGAGTTTCGCACCAAATACGAGTACATTCGGGTTTTTCCAAAGAGTAATCGAGTACCACAAATTTCAAACTTAATTTTCGATCAAGTTTGTTTCCGAAATTTGTTGTATTCGATTCGAATCGAATTACTAGAACAAAAATAATTCTAAAAACAAAAAAAAACATTTGCAACAAGAAATTTTAATAATCAGCCATCGGTCGCCACGGCTTCCAGTGGAGCCGTTATATTAAATATTAATTAACTTTTGTGTCGTACCGTTTCAGCCAGGAAGTGTCCATCAGCAAATGGTCCTTTGTTTGTGCGTGACATTTTCACTCGAAAAAAATTGTCACGTAATTGGTCCGTTTTTTGTCCGTGATGCCTTTCAAAGAAATATTTCGTCCGTACTTAATCCGTTTTTTAGCCGTGGCGTTTCATACTGAAAATCAAGATCCGTAATTAACACGTTTTAAAAACGTGGCCAATAAATCTCCGGACTTTGTCCGTTTTTTGTCCGTGATGCCTTTCAAAGAAATTTTTGGTCCGTACTTGGCCCGTTTTTTAGCCGTGGCGTTTTATCCTGAAAATCAAGATCCGTAATTAACACGTTTTAAAAACGTGGCCTATAAATCTCCGGACTTTGTCCGTTTTTTTACCGCGGCGTTTTTCAAAGAAATTTTTGGTCCGTACTTGGCCCGTTTTTTAGCCGTGGCGTTCAAATATCCGGACTTCGCCCGGACTTCATCCGTCGCGTTTTGCCTGGATTATTTAGAGCGCCTATAACTTGATAACAAATGCCGCGCAGCGCGGCGGCAAACGACTGGTAATAATAAAATACAACAAAATTTTCTATTTTTTCAGCTCTATGACATGAGTCGATTATTTTTCAACGGCAAATCCTATCAAACGTTCGATGCTGAAACGAATTTGGCTTATTTCGACAACGAAATTCATTTGACGCCGCCGGCGCTTCAATTAATCGAATCGTTTTATAACGAGTTTCTGACGAAAATGAAGATTTGATTGCATCGCGAGTTCAAAAGTGCAAACAGGTTTATCGATGTTTCGGAAAAAAAAATCAGAAAATCAACGGCGACGATCAAGTCATAATGAAGTCGTCAGAAGAATTTGAAAAACAAATCCTCAAAAGCGTCTGCAAGTTTTGTGTATTGAACCAATTCTTGCAAAAGAAAAATTTCGAAAAAAAATTATTATAGAAAAAATACGTTTCACGAATATTTCCATAATAAAAATCACACATTTGTTTAATTAATTCCGAATTTTTTTAAATGGTCGAAAAAAAGGATGGCCGAGTTTTTTCACGGCCCCATCTCCAATGTTATTTTTTTCCAAATTCGGCTAATCTGGTAGAGTAGAAAAGTGGAAAAATAAAAAAAAAAAAAATAAAATTCGATTTTGTCTAAACCATCTTTCTCAAGAAATTGAATTTTTTTGCAATTTGAATTTTCGCAAAATATTTCTTAAATTTAATTTTCCAGAAAATTTCTTCTAGAATGCTATTGCTACGTCAACGACATCAAATTTGTATTCTATTGAATGTGATGAATCATGCGACAGTCCATCGGATTCAAATCGTCCTGTTGGAATACCCAAATCGGGATTGGCTTCGGCAAAATTTTTCTCTCGAGTCCGTTCTTTGACGATCTTGAACTTGATTGATCCCCGATCAAAATCCACCAAATGGCGCAAAACTATTTTCAAATATTCGCCACGCCCATTCGCAGTCGCCTTTCCATTCTATTAATGGCCAAAAAGTCAATTGCAATCATCTTTAACAGGAACCATTATTAGCTAGTCGCCGTCGATCCACTTCACATCAGTGGTCGTCTTCTCCTGCGTAAGCCTTTCATGCGATCGGCAGAATCCCACGCCCAAGTCGAAATTTAAATTGGGCGAATTTAAAATCCAAAAATTTGCTTTTGAAATATTTTAGTCACCAATTATTCTTTTCACACCAAGAATTCCACCCATTGCAGTTTTCACGCTTCATCTGAAAATTTGATTGATTCAATTATTATTTGCTCATTGCTTTTATGTGTTTATAAAAGAAATTGGCAAAAAAAATAAATTGAAAATTGTGCCATGGCCGAGTATTTCGCGGCCACGGCCGGAGAATGGAAAGCTTACTCTTTTTCATTTTTGACCCTCTGAAAGGGCAATTTTTACTAATCTTGTTAATGAAAACCAATCGGATCCGTCGAAATTAGGCTCCCGTTCCGATTGGTAATTTGTCGGATCTTTTGATTTTTCAATTCGAGGACCCGATAATTTCCAATCAGATCGGATTGATTCCGGACCCGTGATTCGTCAGCCGTCGTCGATCCACACACTTCACGCCAGTAGTTCTCTTCTGAATTTCCAGTTTTTGATTTCTTTTTTTTATTGTTTTTGCTGAAAATGCCAAGAATATTCAGGAATGCGTCACGATATTCAATGCCTTCGTGCAATTGCCATCATCGGCGTCGTCGGATTCCACATATTTCCCGAAAATCTTCCCAACGGATTTCTGGGAGTCGATGTGTAGGGCCGAAATATTCGGAAACGAAGTCTTCCATGAGAGCGGGCCATTTTTTGCCGAATGGCGGACGTGGAATGTGGCATGGCCGAGAAATTCGCAGCCACGTATTCCCCGGCCCCCCCCCCTGGAAGACTTTGAAATCGCTCCAAAAAAAAATGAGAAATCCAAATTTGCGATTTTCAGCTTTTTCGTCATCTCCGGATTTTTGATGTCGAAAATTTTGTACGCCAAATCGCTCGACGTCGCCACAATCGCCGATTTCTACTATAAAAGGTAAATTTGAAATCAAAAATTCGAAATGTTCAATTTTTTGTTGGTTTGAAGGATCAAACGAATCTGGATCATTTATTATTTGATCATTTTCGCGATCAATCTCTCAAAACAATTCTTGCAAGCCGAAATCTGGTGGCCGAATAATAATATTTATGCGTTCTTCTCGCTATTGTTCTTGACAAATCAGAAAATCATGAGCGATCAGAACGATTATTTCAATACGGTAAGTCAAAACGAAAAGAAATGAAGATTTCATTTTTTAACTATTCTAATTTGCTTTTGAAAAATTTATTTAATATGTAGTAAATAATTTTAAACTATTTGAAAATGTTCATTTGGAGCGGGGGGGGGGTCCTGAACAAATGAATAAAACTAAAAGAATATGGCTAAATGGGTTTCTCACTAATCGGGGGACTTGAATTTAAATAAAGTGGACTTCGGCCGCGGCCGCCTCTTCGCTGGCTATCGCCCGATTGCATAATGGCATGCCGTCTCTTCGTTCTCGGCGCTCTCTCGTCAACCGTCTCGTCTTCTCGCCCCCTCTCTCGCATTCCCATACTATTTCCACACCTTGTTGTTTCCTTATATTACAGAAGACAATTATGTTACATATTTCATATTTTTTATTATTTATTTTGTGCGTTACGGTATTCTCAAAGTCCGCAATGAGCAGATTTTGTTGATCTTTTTAAATTATCGCAATAGTGCAAAAATCAACTTTTTTTTTCCTCGCAATTTTTTTTTGAATTGCCGCCACCGCGAATAACAACAAACCCCGAAAGGTGTCCGCAGCATGTTTACAGTTTAATGAGAACGAATTGAGTTGACACGCTCTAACACTCTTGGTTTGAGATTTAAGGCGCGATTTGCGCGAAAAGAAAATAAAAAATTTGCGCGTCAAATTCGGTGTTTTGACGCAAAATTGCAGACATTGATAATAGGAATCAATTCAGTTCAAAACCGACGTCACCGCCAACAATTTATTCCTTCACTGCTGGTCATTGAGTGTCGAAGTCCAATTCTACACCATCGTGCCTTTCGTCTTCATCGGCCTGCATCAACTCAAATCGGTTCGACTCAGGGTAAACCTAGGGACCCCCCAGCCCCTCCCCCCTTCAAAAAAGAAATTTCAGATATTCGCTTTAATCATCGCCTCGATCATTTCATTCTCGATCACCTTCATTTCGATCGATCCCAACTTCACCTTCAATTTTGCGATCGCCCGATTCTGGCAATTCTTCGCCGGCATTCTCGGCCATATAATCGCGTCCGAAAATGTGATTTCGGATCCAAAAAGGGTCAGCAAGATCTCCGAACATCGTGCGTTCTTACGCGACCAACTCCACTGCACAATCCTAGCCGGCCTATTGATCCTCTTCTGGCCTCTCGAGCTCTCATCGACGCCGGTCCGATTGGCAATCACATGCCTCACCGCGTTCATCATCGCCTCCAATATTTCGCCATATACGGCCGCCATCATCGCCTCGCCAATTTTATTCTACATTGGCAATCTCTCCTATATAATTTATCTCGTCCACTGGCCACTTGTCGTTTTCTTCAAACAAGACGTCACCGCAATTCATCTCATCTGTAATTTCAGATTGCAATTGGAGGGGGCAATCGTCAGAATTTCGATTTTCAGACCTCACAGCATTCCTATCAATCATTCTACATCATAGCTTCGAGCGGATCATTGTTCGTCAAAGCAGAAGATCCATCGGATTGTGGCTGATCGCCTTGCTCGCCGCCAACGCTTCATTCCAATTCGCCCAATTCGCCGATCCCGAATTAATGGCGTTCGGCAACTCACGACGTAATCCTTTTTTTTTATTCAAGGGACCAATTTCTGTTTCCAGCTTATATTCGAGCTGTTGATGAGAATCTGAAATTGAATAATTATTCAACCACGTGGGGCAATCCGTCGTGCCAACTTCAACCCATCGACATTGAGTTGGACGGCAAATTGCCGTTCGGCCATTGCAAATTCCCGCCGGGCAATGGGACCCTCAAAATCATGCTCATCGGAAATAGCTATACGCTGAATCAAGCACAAACAATCCATAAAGCGTTTCGCGGGAATTTCTCGAGTTTTGAGTATGTCTCGATTATAGGTTCGATGAGAAGTTGAAGCTCATTTTTCTTTTTTCCTTTTTAGGCAATTTCGCCCTCTATGAAAATGGCCTGTATAATAGCGCTCAAAAATTGACCATCGCAAAGCAAATTGCGAAGAGGGTGAAGCCTGATGTGATTTTTATTGTCACCAGGTGATAAATTTTGCCTTAATTAATTGAAAATTAACTGAAATTCGCAGATTTGTCGATGTCTCAATGGCGCCGATTCGCAATATTGAAACCGACGAGGTTCTTCGGCAATTTAATGAGAATATTGCTTTTTTTGAGGCGTAAGTTCACTTTATTTTTTTTTAATTTTCTATATTATATATTAAATGGTATTATGCAGATTTCGCAAAAAAAAACGGTAAAAATCACCTTCTTTTGAGATGGCCGAATTTTTTTTGAAAACTCGGCCACGGCCACGTTTTGCGAAAAGTTTTTTTTAATTGCTGCAACAATCTGGCAATTATTATATGCGCCTTTAATCGTAAAAAAATTTTAAAAAACCATTTTTGATATAACAAATGGAATCGTTGAGAAAATCTTCATGGTACCTTGATTTTTTTTGAAACGCTGCGGAAAAGAAGGGAGAGAGAGCGTGCGAATTTGAGAGACGGAGACATTTATTTTTCTTTCTACGAAACTTTTTTTGAGAATTTTTTTTAAGAAAATAAAAAATTAAAAATGTGTGCAATTTTGCGTGAGTGTGTATGAACCGTAAGCAGCTAAATTTTTGAGATTAAAAATTTTTTTTTTGGATTTTAATTTCTGAATATAATGGTCCTATAGATATGGGTTCGAGGCTTCAAATGAACTAAATTTTTTTCTCGAAAATTGATCTAAAAAAAAAATGGAAAATTGTTGGAAAAATCGCAAATCTGAATTTTCTGAGAAAAAATTCCCAATTTAAAATTCGGTTTGGAATTTTCAAATTTTTTAAAAATAATCTGAAACTCTGAATTTCAATGGTACCAAGCAAAACAAAAATGAATTCTCTGAATTTTTTTTTCTTTGAAGGATCTCGAAAAAAGTGTACATAATGGGCGCATTTCCATTCGTTCCCTACAAATTTCTGAAAATGTTCGTCGCCGATTTGATGCTCGAAAAAGACGGCCTCGATCGATTCCATATGTCTGTGAGGAAGCACAAAAATATGATGAAGCATTTAATCAAAAGATTGGAGCATTTGAAATGCAAAAATTGCGAGGTATTCCTTCTTTTTGCTAATGCGCCTTTAATCAATTAATTTCATTTGAAAAACAAATTTTAACCTGAGGAAAAAAACTCGGCCACGGCCACAGTGTCACAGAGTCCTATTAAAGGCGCACAAAATCAAAAAAAATTCATGATTCTTGCAATGCCAAAAATTGTGATACTGTAGATTTCGAGAAGAAAAAACCAAAAATTGGATTGGGAAAAAACTCGGCCACGGCCACATTTTTTGAAGACTACAGTATCACCGTGTCCTATTAAAGGCGCACACAATCAAAAAAATTTATGATTCTTTCTTGCAATGCCAAAAATTGTGATACTGTAGATTTCGAGAAAAAAAACCTAAAAAAATTGGATTGGGAAAAAACTCGGCCACGGCCACATTTTTTGAAGACTACAGTATCACCGTGTCCTATTAAAGGCGCACGCAATCAAAAAATTGCATGATTCTTGCAATGCCAAAAATTGATGGTGCTGTAGATTTCGAGAAGAAAAAATCGTGGCCGTGGCCGAATTTTATTTAGCGAACATTTTTCAGGTGTACGACCTCGGCACCACACTTCTCAACGACGGCTTCTATCGAACATTCAACGAATCGTCGAAACTATTGCACTTCGACGACGGCATCCATCTAACGCAATTGGCGCTCGACGCCTTCATCGAGCCATTCTATCGCCGCGCGAGCACCACAATGAACATTTGATCGATGAGCACAGAGCATGGCGCTGCATAATTAGTCATTTGTTGACTGATCATTCAAACACAACGCCATATCTCAAGAGCACCCGCATTCCAACAATTGTTGCCCAGTTTTCCGGTCAAGACGTCGCAAGCATAAATTTTTTTTGTTGTGTTGCTCTCTGTGTGTGTGTGAGTGAGAGTGATGTCTAGAAGTTCACACAGAATTGCGCAATCATAGTTCACTAGAGAATACAGTCAGCTCCCAATTAGCCGCCATAATCATGTTTGCTTTAAAGGGGGGTGCCCATCAACGTGTAATCCGTTTGGCACCGGACGTTTCACACACACACCGAGTCGGCTGATTAGCGAAATAATCGGGTTACGCCGGCCGACGAAGTCAATTCATGCAACTTTTCACATTCTGGTTTCCATCCGGCCCTCAAATATTTTTGGCCAATATGGTGAACCAACTAGATGGTGTGTTTGAACACCCCCCCCTTTGGGTCTACTTTTCAACGTACTACCAACTACTGGTAGCATTGCAAACATTTTGAGATCATGCAGAGACTGACTCGTAGAACCCCCCCCCCCTAGGCATCAAAATGTACGTCTGCCCCAGCTGTTCGCCGTCTTTCCATGTTTTGATTTGCCTGATCAAATACACAAGAATGATGTATGGAATGAATGGAAGCCTGAAACACAATAGCATCCGGAAGCGACTCGCCTAGCGACTCGAGAAACCAGCGGTTTCTCGCAATTAAAAAAAAAAAAAACAATACTCGTCGTTGCCGGGCCGCGAGTTGAAAAGTTGACAGTCTCGGCAAACATGAGGAGGATCAAGTTTCGCGATCCATGATACTGAAGGGTGCTAATGAGCGTGTTCTTCTAGCAGTTAACAAACATTGCCGAGATCCGGTGATTGATACTCGATGATTTTCTTCAGAGGGTTGGGTGAGGGGCTGCCAAAATGTTGTATGTGTCGTGGAACACAAATAGAGAGGGAGAGAGGGGGAAAATTTTTTTTTTTTGAGAAGCGCCATGAAGACAACAATAAGCCGAAACGGCGAATATCCACTTGACCGGCGAGAATCGCACGGAGAGGATATGGATAGTCGCGTTGGGCATCATCAATCGCCGCAGCGCAAAACAAAAGGAGCCTGGGACCCATCGCGTCCACGCTGGCTTCAAACCACCAATTTTGAATTGGCTGATGGGGGCGTATCCCCGAAGCATGTCAGCAGCATGTTGAAAGTGAAATCGACACATTCCGGCGTTTTGTTTTCAACTCCCAATCCAACTTTTTTGGACTGTGACCCTCATGAAAATAGGCGCATATCGGTTTTCAATGGTCCTGAATTCGAAAATGAAATAGTCTTGTCACAAATTTAGATGGTTTTCTCGAAACTTCGGCATCATGGAACTGTCGAGCACCATCGACAAGAGAATCATCGGGACCTCGATCTTTTGTGTTTGACCTCTTGCAATTCTTTTTTTTTTTTTGAAGAGCACAATCTTGTAAGAGCCAACTTGAACGGTTTGTAAATTGGCACTTGGGCAAATACGTGAAAATTGGCAGGCAGAGAAAGTAAGTCAAGTTCAAGGAGTGCCGACCCCCCCCCCCTGAATTTTTTGGGGGGTGTCGTGAGACCTCTTGAGGACCCATATTCAAACATTAAAACAATGAGACGAATTGGGAGGGTTCTTGAAGAATGGGTGCGGTTGTGTTTTTTGTTTCCTCAAAGATTCTTCAATTCCATTTCCATCGAAGCGACTATTGGTTTCCTAGGCTGTCAATTGAATGCCAAATGATGATGCGGCACCGTGTTCCGCGCGCCGCCCGCCCTCTAGGTGTGTGCTCTCCAGCGACGACGAAAGGGGGAGGTGGGAAGAAGCTCGGCGGGCGCTCGCGCGCGCGCTCCAAGCTAGTATATAAGCGAACCGGGTGTGCCGCTCAAATCACACAAATACCTACCAATCGTCGATATTCGCAACAGGCACAATGGCGCGAGTTTTGAGAGCGATTGCGTGTTGCGCACTTCTCGCAGGTATCCGTTGAGATATATGCTTGACGGGGGTTTAATACCCTTTAACAAAAATTGTTTCTACAGTTGCTGTTAGCGGCGAATCGAAAAGCGGCGACGAGACGCCGCAATATTGGCGCGCGATTCTCGGCGACATTTGCCAATTGCCGTCGTTCCCGCGCGCCACCGGCGATCCGACGCGCTACGTCGAATGCGTTCGACAGAGCTCGTTCGCCGCCGACAGGTACGTTTGATATTGAGCCAGAGTCGGCCAAGCCAGCGTCTTCATCGCCGCTTTCAGAAAAGATCTCGGCATTTGGCTTCTACGCGAATGCCTTCCCGGCTATGAGTTTGTCGCGTCGGCGCGTCGCTGCAAAACGGTTCGGTCCGTCAACAAGCAACAGGTTTGCTTCAGACCCCCCCCCTAGCCAGAATCGGAAAATTGGGAATTTAGGAGCTGTGCGAGTCGGCGAACGCCACCGACTACAATTTCTGCCCGCCAAAATCATCGATGCAATTCATGATCGATGAGATCCGCGAGGCGCCGCGACAATGCGCGTGTCCGAACGGCGAACAGAATTGCGTGTGCCCGTCGCCGGAGATTCTCGAGCCGACGCTCAACTCGCCGAAGGTTCGACGATCGGCCGCCCCACTCGTAAGTCGACGACCAGCAATACAACACCAGCGCCAAATCGGTGTGATTCAGCGCTTCTCGCAATACCCGCAATGCCCGTGCCCGCAGAGCCAGCCGGCGTGCACGTGCGCCACAACCGGCCAGCAGAACGAGCAGATCCTCGTCTCGATCACGTGCTGCCAACAGGCCGTCCAGCAGGAGCCGCAGCAGCAGCAGCCGTGCCAGTGCACACCGAGCCAGATTCAGCAGAATTGCCAAACGACGACGACCCAACAGCAATACTGTCCGCAACAATCGGCGCCCGTCGTTCAACCGCAACCGTGTCCGCTCGTGCAGGGCTCCGGTGTGCAGAACGCGCAATACCAGGGCATCTGCTCGTGGATGGTCGATCCGCTCGCCGTCGATCCGCAATCGCGCACCCACTACCTCCAATGTCAGCCGGCGCCCAACAATTTGTTCTGCGGCCGCTGGCAGCGGATGCCGTGCGCGCCCGGCACCGCGTTCGACGTCCAATCGCAAGTGTGCGTGTGGGACACGCAGAGCACACCGGCGACGCTGCCGACGCCGGCGCCGTACGTCTCGACGCAGGCGCCGCAGAACGCGCAGTGCGCGTGCACCGGCGGCGTTCAAATCGGCTCGTGCAACCAGAACTATCAATGCCCCGGCCAGTCCGTCTGCCAGGTCGGACAAAACGCCGGCCAGCAATGCATGGTGTGCTGCTATTTCCGCAAGAAGGCACGCCGTCTCTAATTGGCTCAACACGCCCCCGCCCCCCGCCCACTCGTTCTTTCATTTTTCTTCTCGAAACTGCCCATATATATTTTTTGTATATATTGCCAGTGGCCCAAACGCAAACCAAAAAGCCCCCAACTAACAAAATTATACTCAAAAACGGATAGACATTATTATATGCCGAGTGGTTGCCTTCTCTATGCGCTACTATGTTTTTTTTATTATTACTATGCTAATTATTATTACAATTAGGGTGTGACCAATTTTCCGACCAGAAAACACAAAAATAGATGAGGAAACTGTCAATTAACTTATGGCAAAATAATAAATATGTGAAATAGAGTTGTTGGTTTTTTTTCTCTCTCTCTCTCTCGAACAATTTCCGAGCCATTCGCGTTTTCAGCCAATGGCTTGTTGTGAACGCTCAATGGTCCCTTACTTGTCGATTTGGTAGGTCCCATTGGATAAAATCGGCTCAAACAAGTTTTCAAAGATTTTTTCTTTAACATTTTATTTTTTACACTACTTTTTTTTGCAAGATTGAAGAGATTTGCTGAAAATGTGTGCAAACACCGCTTGGCCGATAAATTGAGAGCCCATCATGCGCCTTTAACTAATTTTAAAAAATTCTTTTTTTTTCCTAAAAATACTCGACTCCAATTTTGTGCAATTAATGTCGCAATTAAAGTTTGCTCCGGTTTTTTGTAACCTTACAAACTAGAAGGTCTTCTTAGTGTGTCCACAAAATTTCAGCCGACACTAGGCGGTTTCAGACGGGTCATGACTGTTATAGGTAGCGGTTACATATTCGCCGCTCGGCTTTCCAAATTCATCGCTGATGTGTACACAAGTAAATTAATAAATTAATTGTCATAGTGTAGAATCCTACAGAAGATGATCACTAACTTCTCTGGTAACTCAACACTAATCGGATCCGACAAAATGCGGCCCCGGAATCAACCTTATCCGATTGGTAATTCTACGAATAAGATTGGAAAATTGTCGTATCCGATTGGTTTTTTCGGTTTTTTCGGATCCGATTGGTAATTTGTCAGATCCGATTGGTAATTCTACGGATAAGGTTGGATATTTGTCGAATCCGATTCGAATTGAAATATTAAAACAAAAGGGATTCAAATAATTACCAATCGGATTCGAAGAAAATCTAATCGGATATGACAAATTACCAATCGGATCCGAAAAAACCCAAAAAACCAATTGGATCCGACAAATAACCAATCTTATCCGTAGAATTACCAATCGGATAATTCTAGAGCCGAATTTTGTCGAATCCGATTGGTTTTGAGTTACCAGAGTTCTCACCCTGCGAAGTGCCTTCGCTTTGCAGTCATTTGTGGATTCTTGTCAAAAACCTTGAATGAGAATATCTGTAACATAGATATTTGCTATAAAATATAGACCCTTTAATTTAATATAATATAGTCATTGAGAATACTTCTTCAGTTACGAAAAAACATAAGACAGATACGAAATTGATGGTAGACAAATTTTTTTTCAATTTTTGAAAAAAAAATCACGAAAAAATTTTGCAAACCCATTGAGAAAAAGCAAAATGACAAAAATTTCGAAAACGAATTTCAAAAATTGTGAGGCGTGGCCGCATTTTGTGCAAAGCGGCGCACGGTTTTGCAACGCTGCGGCACACCTCTTCTACTCGCGTCTGCTACCAGTTTGGAGCAAATTGTGAGTAGTTTGCGATGCCAATTTCGGAAAATTAAATTGTAGAAGCTAAATTTCGTCCGTTGTTTATCATGTAATTTTCAAATTTTCATTGTTTATGTGATAGCATAAGTTTTTAATATTGATTTTTTTGGAAATTGTCTTGGTCTGCCGTCCAGACGACAATTATATAATGTGTGATGACATAAGATTATTTTATCCATATTCCATCCATATTCGTCCCATATTTCTTCCACAGACACTAAGAATTACATTATGCTTCCTATATGGAAGCATTATGCTTCCGTTCCACAGATTTCCCAAAATGTTTCCGTTATGCTTTCGTCGCGCTTAACAGTGTAGTAAGTTTAGGTCGAGGGTTCGTCCCCCCCCCGCATAATTTTGCATTTTTTTCCACAGTAAATCCTGAACAGAAAGCAAGTTGTCAAAGACACGATTTCTAGTCGGCGAGAGTCTCGCGACACACCAAAAGACTTTTCTCGGGGCATTTCTCTCACAAATCAAGAGCGAGAGACGCAGACATCGCAATTTCGAAACAGTGAAAAAAAAACACTGCGTCTAGAAATCGACGACGAACCTTTTCAAGCTTTGTCAAAGAAGCTCATCAAATCAAATTTCACTGGATTGATTCGGTTCGAAATGTTCGCAAATGAGACGAGATGCATTGAATTTGTCGTTGACGGGGTGGGAGATTGGAAAAAAGTTCGACAATGAGCGCGATATGATCTCCGCGCATCCTTCTTCGCAAATCAATTGGCAGAAGCTGTCGACGACTCCTTCATCCATCCGCTTTCACTCACTCTCTCCCTTCACTTCATTCTCCATGGCACTTCACATTCAAATGGGCTACTCGCGATCGAGACGCGCTCGCAATCAGCTCGTCATCATGTTCATCGTGCTCGCGTGCCTCACCTCGTTGTACGTGCTTCTGCTCAAAATCCGACGAATGATCCATTTGTCGCAAATGGACGAGAACTCGCTTCATTCGGCCACCATCAACGACGTCATCTATTACAATCAGAGTTTCACGCGGCGCAATTCGATCGGCTCGAAGCCGGAGCTCGCGCTTCTCATGACGAGCCACATTCACAATTTCGACATTCCGATGACGTGCAAATCCACCGACGGCTACTATGAGGAGACGTCGACGATCAGGTAAGAGAAAATCGTAGGCAATTGGGCTTCATCAATTTTCAGACTGACAAAAATTGGCGATTCGCTGATGAAGGGCTCGTGCGTCGTCGTCGAGGACCCGATTTCGATGACGATCAAACTCGACGATTTTCAGGTTCAGGTAGTTTCCGATGATCGGCAATGCGCCTTTAAATATTGCTCAAATTCAAATATTCACTTTTGGCGAAACTTTTGTGCCGTATCAATGCGCGTGATCCTACGACACATTGCACACAATCACTTTCCATTTTGATTTGTTCTAGTACAGAAATTAAAGGCGCATTCAGATTGAAACGCCGTCGAAGCCGCCCGAGTTCGCCAACGACGATCACGTCATCTGTGTGTCGCATCTGGTGTTGTACGAAGACGGCGCCACCGTGCTATCATTGCTGAAGCACTTCAAGAGCGACGCCAACAAGATTTTGATCTACGCTTCGAGTATTAGGTGAGGACGGGGGAATTTCTGGAAAAACTCAAACGAGTGCAACAATTTCAGTGATGACCTGTTTCGGACCATCGAGGAGTTCTCGGACAACGTCCAAATCGTTCCGTGGATGTTGCCGGAAAACCGGTGATCTACCGATGCCCCCACACCCCCGATTGATGCGATTCATTCAGGAAGCACGACGAGTTCGACGTGCTCAAATTGAATCCGACGTACGCGGCGGCGGCGATCGAAGCGAGCCTCGCGCACTGCTTTCTGACGTACGCGCCGACGGTTCGCAAATTGACGTTGATCGATCTCGCCGAGCTCAAATTCAATTCGGCGCCGTTCGCCACCGATTTCCAGCTAAAGTAATTCATTGAGACGTACGCAAAATTGCGTACAGTGCATAAATTGCGTACAGTGCGTGTGGAAATCAACTTTAACAGCGAATTTTGTCATTTTTTTTAAATCAAAATCCAAAAAATTTCAATTTTTTGAACAATTTTCAAGTTTTCAGCAAAGACGCCAAAAAAATGGCATAATTTTTGAAGTTTTTTCCCAATTTTTGAATTTAAATATAAATTTTATTAATTTAATTTAAAAAAAGTATATAAAAACGCGTTTTTTTTTTAAGAAATCACCAAAATTTTCTTGAAAAAAATTGCGAAAATCAAAAAATGTGGCATGGCCGAATATTTCGCGGCCACGGCCACCTCAACGTTTTTAAAACCGCCCAACAATTTCAGCAAAAATTTGAGCTCTTTGGTGAATAGCGCGTGGAGAATCGAGCAGTTGGTGACGTATAAAGTGGCAATTAATTCACGTGAGAAAATCAATTCAAAAAAATTAATCAACCAATTAAATACCAATTAACAGAAAATGAGATTGTGCTGAGTGAGAAGTGCTTCGTGAAGGCGTCAAACAATTGGGACGATCAGTGTGGTCCGTTGAGCGGAAGCCCGAATTTGGTAATTTGGAATTGAATTGGCAGAATCGATCGATTTTTTTTGAGAACTCGCCGGTCCGCTCGATTTATATTCCAAAGGTTATTCAATACGACAATCTGAGTATGTATGCCGACGCTCTTGGAAGGTACATTGAACAATTTAAAGGGGGGGGGAGTGTAAATTGTCGTCAAATACAATGCACAAAGTCCGCAATTACTTCTTGAGCATTTTTGCACTTCACCTGACGCCAATTTGCACACATAACTCGCACCCCCTTTAAAAACGCAAAAAAAAGAAATCCAAAAATCGTATGATTCCAGATGCACTTCCTACAAATCGGTGATCGACGACCATCAAAAACTGATGAAATTCGAGTTCGAGCTCGAAAACCGCGTGGCGTCGGCCGACGTCTGCGAGATCGAGCTGCTTCGCAACAACTTCGACTGTCGCGTCGCGATGGACTACAACAAGAAGATGTTTCGGCAAGTGGCGCGCGGATGGTCCGAAAAAAAATTGGAGAATTTGATTGCAGGCGTCGAACGCGCCTTCTAGTCACGAGAAAACGAGCGTTTTTGAGGTTCCACGACGGCTGCCATCTCTAGCGTTCCATATATGTCGAGACCTCCCCCAAATAAACGTGTTCTAATAAAACCCGCCAAATCGGATTTCCAGCAAAAAAGTGCACCAATTAAAAGCGGCCACTAAACGGATTAAATTTCCGGCTTTCGTTTTTTTTTTTTGGGTGTTCGAAATTTTCCGTATAAATATTCGCCGCCCTCAAATTGTCCGTCATCATCGTTTTCGGGGTCCCCCCCCCTACTGCCCAGTTTTGAAGCCTTGGAATAATGCTGCCATTTCGACGATTTTTGACTCGCACTAAAACAATGTTTCGAGGTATTTTGTCGTCGAGTCGATGGCTCCTTTTTTTTGTTTTGGTCCCTTCTTCGATTTTTTTTTGATTTTTACGTGTTTTCTTTTTTGAAATTCCGCCAATTTTTTTCCAGGAAAACGAATGGCTGGCAATTTCGCGGGAAAAGTTGTCCTGGTGACAGGTGAGCGAGATTCGAAATGTTATGGTCCCTATTCCCCCGTGGTCCAATCATGTCGTTGCGCGATTTTCGTCTAGCTCCGATTTCAGTAGAAAAAGCTTCTATAAAAAATGCTTCTAGAATTTTCCATCCGACGAGATAGCGTGCGCAATCGAGAGAGTGCAGGCAGTGACGCTGAGAGAGAGTGTGTGCGTTGGAAGGAGGCGCAAACATCGCGTCGCAATAATTTGCAAAAAAAAAAATGATAAATGTGGACCATCGCACTTTTTCGAGGCGGCAATTCAAATTCGAAATAACTTGCTCATTTTACCCCCCCAAAATAAAAAAAAACAATGAGATGGTACGTGATTTTGCGCCTCGGTGTTTGCACACATTGAATGATTTCGCGAAATAAAAAAAACCAAGATTGAGCGATAAATTGTTGTGTAAAAATTGCGCACATTTCTTTTTTTTTTCAAAATTTGCAAATTTGCGTCGTTTGATGGTTGTCCGTGATTTCGCGTCGCGGTGTTTGCACACAAGCAGTACAAATTAGTTAAAGGCGCATGACGGGCTCTTAACTTTTTTTTTTGAACAAAAAAACGAATGGTCGAATTCCATTGATTTGATGGATGTCCGTGATTTCGCGTCGCGGTGTTTGCACACATTTTTTTTCGAGCCTGCGATTTCTCTCAACAAAAAAAAAACCGTCGACGTCGAAATATTGTAGGCTCGTCGAGCGGCATTGGCCGAGCGGTCGCGGTGCTTCTCGCCCAACAAGGCGCTCAGGTCGTCGTCACCGGTCGATCGCTCGACGGCGTCATGGTGAGTCCGACATCAAGCCTCAAATTAACGCGTGGGCGGTCTGAAGGAAACGCGACGGCAATGCGTCAACGCCGGCGCCCATCCGGCCGACATTTTCACGATCACCGGCGATTTGACCGACGACGATTTCGTCGGCGATCTCATTCGGAAGACGATCGAGACGTTCGGAAAATTGAATATTCTGGTAGATCAAATCCAAAACCCAACAAAAAAAATCAATGAATTGAATTGAATTGTCGGTGAACAACGCGGGAGGTTTGGAGGTGGACGCGACGGGAAAAGACGGTTGGGAGATGTCGGTGGACGTCATGGATCGATCGATTCGGACCAATTTTAGATCGTAATCCCAATTTTTTTTTTCTTGATTGAATCGAATCCGCCGGGATTCCGGAATTTCAGGGTGCTGGTGATCACGCAAAAAGCGTTTCCGCACTTGGAGAAAACCAAAGGCGACATTGTGAATGTGTCGACGTTTCTGGCGGTGCCGCCGGTTGGGGTAGGCCCTTTTTTTTGGGAAGTTCACCGAATAACCGAATGAAGCGGTGTTCAGATTCGCTCGATGCCCTATTATGGTGTGCCGAAAGCGGCGCTCGATCATATGACACGATCGATGGCGCACGAGTACGCGCTGAAAGGCGTCCGCGTGAACAGCGTCAAGTAAGACGGCTCGCCATCATCGTCCGAATACATTTATATTGCATAGTCCGGGTCTCGTGCCGACCTCGTTCTTCTCGCGTCTCGGATTCGGCGACGAGAAGACGCGCAAAATGGAGGAGTATATTGCGAGCCGACGCGATTTTGTGCCGTTCGGACGCATCGCCACGTCGGAGGACATCGCCGAGACCGTCGCTTTTCTCGCTGACAGGTTCGAATTTCCCATTTTTTTTTCATTTTTCAAATTTGATCGCTACAGTTTTTTTTTTTGAATTTCGCGCCAAAACAAAATTTTTTGTCCAGATTTTCGCTGAATTAAAAAATTTTTTTTTGGAAAAATTTTTGAACAAATTTTTTTCAGAATTTTTTTTTGAATTTCGCGCCAAAAAATTTTTTTTGTCCAGATTTTCACTGAATTAAAAAAATTTTTGAACAAATTTTTTTTCAGAATTTTTTTTGAATTTCGCGCCAGTTTGGAAAAAATAATTCTGAGAGATTTTCACGGAATTAAAAAAATTTTTTTTGTGAAAATTTTTAAGCAGATTTTTTTTCAGAATTTTTTTTTTGGAATTTTGCGCCAATTTTACAAATTGCAAGCGATTTTAAACTGAAAAATTTAAAATTTTGACGAAAAATTTTTGATACCATTTTTTCCGCAATTTTTTATTTGAATTTGGCGCCAATTTCTAAATTTTTAGACAAATTTTCGCAAAAATCTTTTTAAAAATTTTAAAATATCATCTAATACGATCTTTTTTTCCAACGGGAGAAACTAAAGAATTAAATTTGAAAAAAATAAGCAATATTTAAAAAATGTAAAAAAGTGTGCAATTTTGCGTACCAACATTTTCGAAGGTCAACCAATTAATTTTCAAAAAAACAAACTACAGTATCCATTAAAGGCGCATGAAGAAAAAAACAGATATTTTTGTGGCAACAATTTCAGAAAACGCTCGCAATGCATCATCGGCCAATTAATCATCGTCGACGGCGGTTCGCGTTTGTGCTGCAACATCGACATGTCCGACTTCAAAGAGCAAATGCAGAACTAATCGAGCATTGGATTTTTTGATTTTATTCGAGATTCGATTTTTTTCGCAATAAAAACTGTTGATTTCTCAATGTTCGCTGAGAAAATGATCGAATTCGTGGCGAGATTCGGGCCATGGATCGCTGCAAAAAAAAAAAATTGGCGAAAAAAAAATAATTGGGCAAATCGCACTTTCTTCCGGCGAACGTCAAATGTCGAATCTTCTCCGGCGGCGACGCGTCGGATTTTTCGAGAAGCGACACGAGCCATCCGATGGCGATCATGAGGACGAATCCGACGCCGGCGTAGGAGAACGTCGAGATTCTGAAGGTGGGATGGGTGGTGGCTCCCGTTTTGGTGTACCTCGAAATGAACAGCGTCGTCGGATCGCCATAATGGGCGTCGTAGGCGGGCGGCCGTCGGAGTGTGAAATTCGAATGACCGCAACCTTCAGCTCTTCACAAAATCAAATTTGAAAGAAGAAAAATTGAGTCGGCCACACACTCACGTGGTGTTGGTCGGCAGGAAGAGTTCACGATAGGGGTCCTGAACGTAATTGGCGATGCAGATGACGAGGCAGACGACGTTGGAGGCGACGAACGAGACGAGGCACGAGGTGGCGCCCGAGTTGGGGAAGAAGAGCGCCAACGCGAATATCGCCACCATCGGACCCGACATGGCGCCCATTATCGAGATGCAGATGCGAAGGATGCCGCCGAGCGATTCGGCGTAGAACGCCAATGATGTCGACAGCACACCGCAAATCAGGCAGATCACCTGGAAGTTGTTTAAAGAAAAAAAAAAACTCGGCCACGGCCACCATTTTTTTGTTTTGGAAATTCCAGTTAAAATTGCAATAAAAGAGCTATGGCCGTGGCCGAGTTTTTTTTTTAAAATTATTTTTTTGAATAATGGAATTTTAAACTTCAGTTTTTTTGGAAAAATATGGTGTTTGCGGACTTGACGAATTTTTTTTGAGAAAAAAATGGCATGGCCGTGGCCGAGTTTTTTGGTTTTTTGGAGTAATGGAATTTTAGGTTTTTTTGTGGAAAAATGTGGTGTTTGCGGACTTGACGCATTTTTTTGAGAAAAAAACATGGCCGTGGCCGAGTTTTCTTTTCTGAATTGAATTTCGGAAAAAAAACCTCGGCCACGGCCACGTTTCACCACCATTATTTTGTAAATTAAATCATTCCCTGATAAAATTGCAATGGAAAAGACATGGCCGTGGCCGAGTTTTTTTTTTTGAATTAAATTTTGGAATTTTAGGAGTTTTTGGAAAATTTGCAAAAAAAGAAAAAATAAATTTAAAAAAAAACCTCGGCCACGGCCATGTTTTACGAAATCGCTGCAAGCATCATGCGCCTTTAAGATGGATTTACATTCAATAAATAAAATCGCGAAGAAATGGAATGATTATTGCAGCGATTTAATGAGATACTGAAGGTTTCGAAAAGCGTGGCCGTGGCCGAATTTTTTTTTGAATATTTTTTCGGCCATCCTCAAACAGCCCGCTTTTTTTCTGTTGAAACTCAATGATACCTTATTGAGCCTAGTGGCATTCGTGTCGGTGATTTTACCATCGAGACGCGATTTGAGGAAATCCTCGTAAATCGCCGCCGCCATACTATTCATACCCGACGACAGCGTCGAAAGTGTCGCCGACATGATGCACGAGACGTACAAACCGAAAAGTCCCGGCGTTGGTTCTGCAAAAAAATGGTTTTATTCAGATTTTTCTCAAAAATTCACGTAGAATGTCGCGCGCGAACAATATCGTGATGTGATCGACCTCGACGATCTCGCCGCTCTCGATCGGATTGCAATTGTAGAAGTAGGCGAGCGCGATGAAGCCGACGAACGCGACGATCGAGCAGAGGACGGCGAACGGCGCCAACGTGTACAGTATGATGTTTTGCGCTTGATTGAGCGTCGGCAAACTCGCGTACCTAATAAGGCGAACAAGTGGTTTGACCTTCTATTTTTGTATTAAAATTGTTCGCGAAATTCCCGATCGTGCGTGTATATATACTCGGTGCAATCGATTTGCTCCAGTTCGGACGATAGCGCTCGATTGGTCGCCGACAGACTCCCGAACTGGGACCAATAGATTCCCACTGGTACAGTTCGGCGATAGCGTTCAATCGACGGCAGGCGCACTTCCGAACTGGAGAGGATTATTTCAACTTCCGAACTGCAGCCAATTTGCATCCAATTGGGAGCAGGGGTTTTTAGCGGTTGACTCCAGTTCGGGCGTGAGCATCCGAACGGGAGCCAGACATTCACTACAGTTAACTAACGACTCCAGTTTGGACAACATTGCCCAATCTGGCGTCGACGCATCTCTGGTAACTCAAAACCAATCTGATCCGACAAAATTCGGCCCCGGAATCAACCTTATCCGATTGGTAATTCTACGAATAAGATTGGAAAATTGTCGTATCCGATTGGTTTTTTCGGTTTTTTCGGATCCGATTGGTAATTTGTCATATCCGATTAGATTTTCTTCGAATCCGATTGGTAATTATTTGAATCCGTTTTGTTTTAATATTTCAATTCGAATCGGATTCGACAAATATCCAACCTTATCCGTAGAATTACCAATCGGATCTGACAGAATGAGTTTGCTATATGCTTACTGGAGGACCGAATAGTTTTTTTTGGAACTAAATATTGAGTAAGTGTTATAAAATATGGATTCTATCATCAATTAACCCTTGTTTTACAGAATGAAACTACAAGCTGCTAACTGCTTCAACCTAAGACCCAGCTTCTCATAATGCGTAGACCTAGGAAACTTCACAAATGGAGGAAATGTCAAGAGTCATGGGGAAGAACTATTTGTATCCCCTTCCTGTTGTAAGAAGGTTTAAGACATTTATTAATTGTATTTAATTGTCGCAAAATTGCGGAAAATTACAAAGTGCCAAAAATTGAAGGAGATGTCTTGGTGCAAAACTAAATGTGTAGATATACGGACAAAATATAAGTATTGAGGCTCATGCCGTGGGCCAAGACATTTCTCATTTTTGGCGTTTAGTTTATTTTCCGATTTCCGCGACAGTAATTCCTCGAATCCGCTTTTAATGTTCCCTATCCCTCCTTATTTTATTTGATTTATATAAATCTAATGCATCCAAATTGTAGCGAATACACAAAAAGAATAAAATTTGACTGGAGCCGACTGGGCGTAATCTGGCGCCAGTTCGAACGAGAATCTGACGCGAATCGGGCCCAATTCGCAACCAATTTGTCGCAGTTTGATAGCAGTCTCACATCGGTTCGGGCGTGAGACTGCTCCCATTCGGGCGTGAATTGTCCCCGTTCGGACGTGAAACTGCGCAATTTTTTTTTTCATTTAAATTCCCTATGCACCAGGGCTGTGCGGCAATCGGAAATTTCGGCAATTCGGCAATTCGGCAAATCGGCAATTTCGGCAATCGGCAATTCCATTGCCGCACAGCCCTGGCACATAGCACTACACCACACACCGCCTCGCGTGCTACGCTCCCCGCGCGATATATGTAAGCAGTAGAAGTGTGTCAAAAAATCAAGGGGCAAATCTGAAACTTAGGACTCAAAATTTTGCGATTTTTTTGAAAACCAGTAAACGGCAGAGTACACTTGATGTGGAATTTCGCGAACAACATATATTTGTGTGCAAACCCCCTAGAAAAAAACCCTTCCCTTGAAAGGCTTCAATTCGGTGTGGCCGCGAAAAATTCGACCAGTCCACATTTTTCACGTCCATCAAAAAATTTTTTTTAATTTCGCCGATTTCTTTCAAAAATCTCGTTGAATATATGAAAAAAAAAATTTTTTAACCATAATTTAGGCCCGAATCGAAGCCCCCCCCCCCCTAACGCGTACCGCTGAATCGCCAACTGATTGACGCCGAACGAAGCGAGCCACACGATGGTGCCCGAGAACAGATTGATCCATAGGCTGTTGTACTGATCGATGCGCCAATCGATTCGGACCAATTCCGCGATTCGGCCAGATCGCCACGCGATGTCCATGACGCGCGATAAGCCGCCAACGCGCGGATGCATCAATCCTGACGATGTCAACGTTGGGCCCCCTCCAAATAGGCATTCGCTAGCAAACCTTTGTAGATCAATGTGAACACGCCGGTGTACATGAGAATTGCTTGAAGCGAGTCGGTCCAAACGACGGCTTTGATTCCGCCAATGCATGTGTATAATGTTGTCGTGCAGCCGAATATCGAAAATTGGCGGATTCGATAGATATGGACGACGGCTTACCAGAACTAGATACCATTTGTTGATTTGGAGGACTGGCGAGAGGGCGACCGATGGCGCATACACCACCACTGACATGTAGACGATGGTGAACGACAGGAAGAGGGCGGAGAAGAGCCTTCGAATCAGAATCGAGTTGTATCTTCAATTGCATTGCTCAATTGATTGATTAATTTGAATTGCCGCATCGCATTGGAGCGCGTTTGCACATCCTTTTGAAATTTTTGCACGCTGAAGCTGTCAAGCGACTAGTTTTGTAAAGAATTTCGTCTCGGGACCATTTCCCAACTTCTTAATAAAGCGCGATTACTGACCCTTCACCTTTTATAGTGGTGTAGATTTACGAGATGCGCCTTTCAAAATGGTCTCGCAAATACATTTTTTTTCAATTTTTAAAACTTTCCAACTGTTTAATTTTTCTTGACGGGTTTTCTCGTGAATATCAAATATCACTGAAATTTAAAATCAACGGAATTGACCTCCAAAAGGCCGTTCGAGACCAGGCCCGTAAATCTACAATAGTCAAAAATTCGTTGCGCCTTTAAACCTTCCTAATTATGTGTCTATTTATTAGAAATTTATTAGATTTTAGATTTATTAGAAGAAGAAGATTTATTTTTTAGAAAACTAGAAGAAAAACCAAAAAAATTATTATTTCTAATCAATTTTTGGTCTGTGACATTTGCGTCACCGTGTTTGCACACATTTTCGCGCGCCTACCATTTTGATTCAATTTCTGGCGGGAATTCAAAATTCCGATTCGCATGTGACTAATTTTCTGGCAAGAATTTGTCATTTTTGGTGAAAAGTTCAAAGTCCAAAAGGGTACTGTAGCTACAGTAACCTAAAATCGTTAGTATTGATCGAATCGATCTGAAACTTTGGCGAATGACCAAAATTCGGTACGCTGAGTATTTTAAAAATATTTCCATTACCGTAACCCGGCTACTGTAGCTACAGTAACCTAATATCGCAGGTATTGATCGAATCGATCTGAAACTTTGGCGAATGACCAAAATTCGGTACGCTGAGTATTTTAAAAATATTCCCATTACCGTAACCCGGCTACTGTAGCTACAGTAACCTAAAATCGTTAGTATTGATCGAATCGATCTGAAACTTTGGCGAATGACCAAAATTCGGTACGCTGAGTATTTTAAAAATATTCCCATTACCGTAACCCGGCTACTGTAGCTACAGTAACCCACAAGCGTTGAATTAACCGACCGATGAATGAAGTACTCGTGTAGGCACGTGCTGCGCATTTTGTGAAACACCGGCAAAAAGACGAAGCACGTGATGAGCGACGACGAGACGCCGATGGCGAAATTGAGCCAGATTTGCGCGCCGCGCTGGAACATCTCGGCCGGCACGCCGAGCATCAGAATGCCGGAGAGGAACGTGGTGAGAAGCGAGAGCGCGACGGGTATCGACGGCAACTCGCGACCGCCCATCAAATACTCCTCTTTCGCCGTCCGCGCGCCGCCGCGTCGCAACAATCGACGACTCCTACGATTTTTTTCTTTGTTTTCTGATGCGAATCACCTCGACCAACCTGATGGCGTGATAGACGCCGGTGGCCAGCGATAGGCAAATGCTGGCGGCGAATATGGCGTAATCGAGCCACGACAATTCAGCCGGCATTTTTTTTTTCTGGAAATCGTATTGATTGAAGCTGGGCTAATTGAATTTTCGAAAGCGCAAATAATGAAAAAAATGATAGCACACGATGCCAAAGTGCCAATTGTCTCAACGCTCAACGTTGGGTGCACACGACGCGTTGTAATAGTCGGACGATTTCAATTTTGAATTATTTTTGGGCCCCCGCCTCCATCAAATGTGTGCGATTTTGCGTGAGCGTGTACTCAACATTTTTTTTGGATGTCGAATTGCGGATTTTGAATTGGGCGCCGAAACGAGGACAACCTGGGAAAATGTCCGCAGATGATCACAAACGCCTCATAATCGATAATTTTAACAACAAAACATTTTGGAAACAAAAACCAGTTTGAAAATCGCAATCGAATCAGAGACGATGACAAAAAAAAAAACGAAAAAATTTTGCCCGCACGCGAACTGTTGACGACATAGGTCTTTCATCTTCTACTATTCACTCAAATTGGTTCTTCCTCTCATTGGAAATTTCAAACGCCACGGCCAAATTTCAATTCGTCTGCGGATATATTCCGGGTTTCGAGATCTTTCTCATTTCATAATATATATATATATATAAAAACCGTCTGAACATTCTGCGTTTTGAGAGACTGTGTACAATCGAGAGAGTGCAAGACAACGAGAGAGCGTGCAAACTGCAAAACGGATTGTCTCAGAGCGGGATCGAACTTGCGATCTCCGCTTGCAGTCCGTAGCTTCCACCACTGCACCATATACAGCCGATCGGGCTGAAATTTTTACCATAGCTTTAAAACACGAAGTTTTTTTTTTCGAAAAATCACAAATTTCATAAAAATGCAGAAAATGGCAAAAAAATGACACAATGTGATTTGAAAGTCTCAGAAACGCGAAAACATTACAAATGTGTACAATAGCTTCCACCACGGCACCATATATGTTCAAACGTCATGGGTATATTGTGGCTGACATTTAACCCATTTTGTACTCATCGCGTACACTTACCCACTTTGAAGCCACTGCAGAGTCACGAGCCAATATTCGTCCGCAGTTTGCCTGCGAAAATTTCTTTAAACGGTGAACATGAAACGCAAGCAAAACGCAGCTCATCGAACGCTGGACATGAAAATTGGCTGAATCAGAGCTCGCGGTTCGCCTGCGGTCGAAAAAAACTGAAAATGCTAAGATTTATGTGCCTACGATAGATTTAATCTATGTTTTTTGTGTGTATTTATCGTTTTCTGTTAATTGAACACATTTTCACTTACATTCTCGAAGATTCTGACAATTTTTTTTTATAAATTCTTTTTGAATTCTTTTTGAATGATGGCGGCAACAAATGAATGAAAAATACTTTATATGGACTAAGGCGACCGTTTAAGATATTTTCAAGAAGAAATTAGAAAGTTTCTAAAAAAACGCTGGCAAGCGAATCGCAGATAAAAAAACTTGGTATGCAGGGAAAGTGAAAAATCTAAATTTTCGAAAAGAAAACAATTAATAAATTTCCAATCAACTTTTTTCGAGAAATTTTCTTCATTTCAGAACGTTTCTAGCTCTTCTCTGAAAAAAGTTACAATCGAACAACGAAATGTTGACATTTCAGTAGCCGCTACTGTAACAGTCTGTACGCAAACACAGTACGATAAATTGCACACCAGCTCGCCACACCACGGAAATCCATTTCAAATCATCATGTTTGAATTTTTTAGCATTTTAGATGTTTTTTTTTTTCAGCAGTACAGGTTTTCACATGCCTCGAGTAGATCTAAGACAATTCTACAATCTTCGATAGGAAAGTAATATTCACCATTTGTCTGACGAGAGAATAATTGCATATAATTGTCAAGGAAAAGAAGATCGCCCTCGAATACAAATGAAGACGCGACCAAATATATCAGAACCAACGACGAAAGTATTATCAGTGAGTTTTGGATCTAAATTATGCGAAATTTCATTTTTGTATGAAAAATAGTCGATGAATACTTAATAGAAATGAAAACCGCTTTTCAATCGTTTGACACCGACAGCTAAATTAGAAATGACAAACACTGAATAAAAAAATATGTTTAAGGCAAACATTTTCGTCCTCAACCCACTCGACTGAGCAGCGAAAGTGAAGAACTCTGGAGCAAGAAGCCCAACGGTAACAGCTTTTAATTCAAACCTCTTCTAAATTTTCAGAGCATCGATAACGAACAACAAGAAGAAATACGTAAAAATGATGATATGAGGGCAATGTTTTCAAGATCTCCAGTATGTTCTAAATTACAATTAAAAAAAAAGTCCTAACGAAGATTAAATTCAGAAACCCTTGTCCCCAGGAAATTGCCCCAGGAACAATAAGGAACGAATTTCTTTATATCTACTACAAGTTTGTTCATTTACCAATTTCAGATGTCTTCAAACAATCGTTATGATCCAGTTGCGCTAATGCGGAAATGTTGTTTCGATAACATTTCGAAAAAGCTATTGTCCGAATCGGAATGTGAAGTAATGTATCTTGAAGAAATGCCAACTATTTTTTTTTACAGAAACATCTCATAGCTTGCCTCAAGAATAAAAAAATTAAACTATTATGATGTAATGAAGGACTACAATTCAGATAACATTACCATGTCACAGATAAAAGATATGATGCTCCGTGTTGCGTTTTTGCTCTTTGATTCCAGTCGATCTCGAAGGGAAACAAAGCAACCCGAGACTATGCAATTTGAGGTATGTTTTTATATGAAACAACCTAATGTTCATATAATTAAGGATAATGCTGACGATTTCGATACAGCTTCAATCAAAACTGGATTATTCGAATGCGTCCGTCCTGGAGAAGAAACTGTGGATTTAGCAAATTTGCTAAACTCGTCTTTTGCATCCGACTGGATTGGAAAGCCGCTGAAGGAAGCAGTTCAAATGGCTTTGAAAGCAATAATTCACCAAGTTAGTGTTAAAAAATAAATTAAGAGTAATTAATGTCGTTTAGTTACGAAAGGAATTTCGATGGCTGATAATCTGTGCAGTTCCGTGCAGTAGCAGATCCACACGATATCCACGACTTCCTCAGGCCGTCTTTCTAAAATTAGCAGGTAAAATCCAAAACCTTCCAAAAATTTATTATATTCTCAGAGATAATTCAAATCGGCTTCCGCATCGAAAGAAAGGCGCTGTCTACTGCGACAATCGTGTCCATGGCAAAGAGAAAAATGAGAAATTATATGTAGGATGCAGATTAACTTTAATAATGAATTTTACTGTTTTCAGTTCGAGAGAAAGAACCGGACAAATGCAACGAGTAGAAAAACTGCTTAACAAATTTTGGAAAAGGTAAACTTTATAATTTAAAATATTGCCTGTTTATATTCCTTATAGAATAATGTTTACATCTTTAGATATCCCAAATGGAACGAAACTGTAGAGGCCTACGATGCTGCTCTTGATGATTGATTTTCTGTTTGTTTTTTATTTATTTTCCATTCGGAATAAATAATTGTAATTTCACTGTATTAGTAATTGAAAAAAGGAAACGAAAAGCAAGTTAAAGGAAGAAAGAAAGGGGACCTAGCAGAGGAATTTTCGTGAAACTCTAAATCAAAAACGCAGGTCTAGAGGGGACATAACTTGATAACAAGTGCCACACAGCGCGGCAACTGCCCTACACAGCTTAGTCACATAATAAATTATATAAATATTTATTGCTAATCAAATTTCGGCAGCTTCTCTCTTATTCTCCAACACCTCAATCAATTTAAGAACATCGATATCATTGTATTGTTTGTGGGTGGTGAAGTGAATTTGGGCGATTTTCGCCAAATTGCGCACGTTGTACGGATCGCGCATTCTCGCGCGCCTCTCAACGATCTTCAAATGCCAATAGTGGTAGATCTCGAGAACAAACGCCGCCAACGCCAACGCCAATCCGATTCCGCCAATTGTGAAGACGCCAATCGTCGATTCGAGGTCTGCAAGAAGACTGAAATGTCTCGTTTTGGTTCGGCTCACCTAGCGGCTTATTCGCCTTCGCGATTTCGTCATCGTCGAGCGAGCACTTCGGAATGTCGCCCAATTTGAAGCCCTCGAGAAAATATTTGTTGAACGTTCGCTGAATGAATGATTGCTGCATGATGATTTGATGATTGAACTCGCGAATGAGCGTCGAGTTTTTCGCGAACACAAAGTAGGCGGACACTTGCGGAAGACCTGAATGTGGTCAGACGCGTTGCGGTTAAGTGTCGCGGTCGCCGCGAGTGAGCTCCCGGTCCCATCTTTGACTATTTGCAAATTTGGAAAGACATTTGGTTTCATGGAGAACATTTTTTGAAGCTGCCAGGCTTCCGACACAATCCAAATCGGTGACCGCGACGCGAACCGCAACGCGTCCACTTCATTTTTTTGAATATGGTCAGACGCGTTGCAGTCGGCGCAAGATCCCATCTTTAACAATTTGGAAATTTGGGAATTTGGAAAGACGTTTTTTTGAAGCCGCCAGGCATCCGACACAATCCGAATCGGTGACCGCGACGCGAACCGCAACGCGTTCAACTCTCCGCCCCCCTCACCCTCATTCACATAGACATAATCGCATCGCTCTTTGCTCATTTGCATCGCCAATGAGTCCTGCTGTATCGGATAGATATATTTGCCGGTGTCGACGAGATCGAGTGCCTCCATGACGCTGGCGGCCGCCACCACCGGATTGGCGGCGGTCGCCGCGCGCAACTTCACAAAGTGCGATTGATTCGAGTGCTCGAGATCGTCGAAATACCAATTGCCGAGATAGTTGGTCGTCAGATGATATTTGCCGCTCGCTATCAATTTGATCATCTCGTCGGCGTTCTGAGAACAACGAGGTTGAGAGAGCGACGTCGTTCGACGCTAACTCTGAACGGATCATTGCCGTTGGATGTGATGAGCGCCGTGAGAAGGATGCCCTTGTAGAGATCGATCATGAGACCCGATTGAAGCAGCGCAAATATGAACAGAACGATGTTGCCTGAATTCGCGCTTTTTGGTCCCTCCAGTTCAATTTTTTTTTGTCGAATGGGGGTCCGCAAGTGCAGTCACTTTTTTTTTGAAGAAATTTTTTATTTTTCACCTTTTCTTAAAATTTCGAAGTCCAAATGTGTGCAATTTTGCGTACATTTTAAAACATTTTCAAAAACCAAAATGGATGCCTAGGGACCATTCAATTCAAGAAAGCCAACAAAAAGGGTTCGTCTGAATTCAGAAGACCAAAAATATTTGGGTCCCAATTATGATCATTGGACTACCAACCTGATACTGTGAAAAATTGCATGTCGTCACTTTTCTCGTCCAACTGAAGCTGAACAACCTGCCAGGCGATCTGGTAGGGCTTGAAGACGTCGCGGAAGCGCAATTTGAATTCGCATCTGGTGATGAGAAGCATCACGAGGAAATTCAGAATAAGCGAGCCTTTAAACGAATCAATCGAATCTCGATTTTTTCGATTTTTTGGGAATCGATCCCACCTAGGAACACGAGCCACACTTGATAGCTGAATGGTTTGAACGCGTTCCACAAAACCGAGCCGAGCGTCTCTTTGCGCTCACGGACCACGTAGACCGGCTGCACATTGAGCACCGGATAGGAGAACTCGAAATACCTGCTCCTCATTTCCGTTTTTTGGTACATCAGGCAGGCGGTATCGGCGGTGTTGTTCTGCAAGTATCCCAGCACTCCTGTCCACGTACCATTATCCTGAAAGGACCATTATTTAAATGAACTCAGACTTGCTAATTTTGTGGCTTTAATGATCTATAATTAGGCCAATTTTCATTTTTGAAGTCGCTCAATTATTGACGTCTAGGAATCTTATTTTACTGAATGAAAAAAAAACAAATTTTAATGGTCCCAATTTTATGAAGGGGGATTCTAAGCTTCAAAATTTCTCAACATGGGGTCCAACAATCAGATTCAAATTTGAATATTGACAACTATGAGCAATCGTGGACCATCGCATTTTGGCAGCCAAGGTAATTTTAAATCCTAGTTTTTTTTTAGTTCAAAAGTCCACGCCAGTCATGATGGTCCCTTATAAGGTGTCTGGGAACCTGAAAGGTGTTCTAGATGAATTCATCACCTTTGAAAATTCCAAAAATATAAAAAATGGAGGGAAAATATTTTTTTTTGATCTCCGAATCGAAGCCAAACTCGATTCTGACTCAGTAGAGATCAACTGAAACCAACGTCATCATTCACAGGCGTTACGCACCACAATTTCTCTGTATTTAAGCGCTGGTGTGTTTGCGTACAAAACGTTTTAATTGACGCGCATTGCAATTTCTCGAGCCGCCACGAATGACATTGTGAGTCGCGTAATCTTGCCGATGCTTCTGAGAATGCTTCGGAGAATGACAAACCTGATGGGTGCCCCAATCGAGTCCGCCGACGATCGTCGGCGTCACAATCGTCTCGATGTCGCGCCGCATCGCGTCGGCAATCATTTTCAGCACCTCGACACAAAATCCGGGAAAACTGCATGAGACGGTCGGCGCGAGCGTCGGAAACGTCGGACACGCGGCGAACGCGTCCGGCGGATTGCGCGCGAACACGACACGCATCGAGAGAGAGAGAATGCGAGTCGGACCACAAAAAACCAAACCGCCCCCCCCGAGAGTGGAAATCAGAGGAGTTGTAACAAAAAAGAAACGGTGAAACTCTATTCAATCGTCTTGTTTGCATTTCATTTTTGTGTTTGTTCAATTTCTATTATTTATTCATGTACTTCGAACCCGAGTTACCAATTAAACACAAAAAAAGTAGTGAATGAGAGAGAGTAAAATTTTTCTTGAATAGAAAATACACATGTTCAAAATTTACAGAGAAGGCTTAAAGGGGTGTCGGGAGAGAATGAGAGAGAGAGAATGGCAAAATATGGCAACCGAGATCACACGGCCAGGTCTTGTTTCTTGATCAAATTATAATATTTGCCCTTCTTCTGCATTAGCTGCGAATGATTGCCGGCCTCTTGCACTTTGCCGTGCTCGATGTAGACGATCAGATCGGAATTCTGAATCGATGAGAGACGATGGGCGATGGTGATGCACGTGCGACCCTCGCGCGCGCGATCCAACGCTTCTTGAACCGCCTGTGAGTAACACAATATTATCTAAATTAGTTCGCAATGCATATCGACGTACCCTCTCGGATTCCGAGTCCAACGCCGACGTCGCCTCGTCGAGTAGTAGAATTTTGGGATCGCGGACGAGCGCGCGCGCGATCGCAATCCGCTGCTTCTGACCGCCCGACAATTGCGAGCCCTTCTCGCCGACGTCGGTGTCGATGCCGGCCGGCAGATTGCCGAGGAATCGGTTGGCGTTGGCGAGTTCGAGCGCCTTGTTGATCTTGTCGAGCGGCACGTCCTTCAGTCCGAGACATACGTTCTCGCGAATCGTGCCGGCGAACAAGCGCGGCTCTTGGCCGACGAGCGCCATTTGCGTCCGCAAATGGTACAACGACAGATCTTTGATGTTGACGCCGTCGAGTTTCAGCGCGCCGCCGGTGACGTCGTAGAAGCGCTCGAGCATTCCGATGCACGTGCTCTTGCCGGAGCCCGACGGCCCGACGAGCGCGACGGTCTGGCCGCGAAGCGCGGTGAAATGAAGGCCCTTCATGATCGGCTGACGCGGTCGTTGCGGATACGAGAATTTGACGTTCTCGAATAGAATGTTGCCGCGAATTTCCGGCGTCGAGCCGGCCATCAGATCGCCGGTCATCGGCTTTCGATAGATGATGTTGAACAGCATTCCGGCCGCCGTTTTCGCTTTGACAAACTCGGGAAAGTATTGCGAGCTGTTCATGACGGCCACCGAGCCGAGAAGCATCGCGACGATGGCTCTGAAAGAGACAAAAATAATAGAAGGTTGGGAATATAAGGAAAAATCAATTACTGGAATGTATCCGACGGCGTCTTGTCGGCTTGATAGATGATGCGAATGCCCAACGCGTAGCAGAAGCACATCATGAAGTACATGAACGTCTGCGAGATGCTGTAATTCACCGCCTCGATCATTCCCTTCTTCAACTCGGAACGCTTCTGAAGTTTCGACGCCGTCTGATAATGATGATAGAATCGTTCGGTGCGTGTGAGCAGTTGAATCGTCTTCACGTTCTCAATGATTTCGATGGCGATCTGACAATTATCGAAAATTATTTGGTTGAACTCGACACCCTCTTCTCACCCGTCCCGCCTCGTCGTTCTTGATTTGGTGCATGTTCAACAACGAGATCTTGTACGCCAATGACGTCATCGTGACACCCAACAGGATGATGAGCGCCGTTCCGAGAATCGCCACCTGCCAACAATAGACGAACCCGATGACGACGCAGGCTATGATAGCGGCCACCGCGTAGATCACTTGAAGCATTCGCGCGTCGACGACGGCTTTGATGTTGGGCGCGTCGGTCGCCAATCGTGTGATCAATTTGCCGGGCGCGTGCGCCGGATTGTCGTAGAACGACGCGTCCTGATAGAGGAGATTCTCAAACGCTTGAACACGGTATCGCATCGCGAGATTCTCCGAGACGATCGCGAAAAAGATTGACTGCAAAATTATGAATTTGAGTTTCCCCAGAATGGGATGAGCGAGGGGGATGCTTACACTGAAGAGTTGCGAAACGAAGACTCCGAATCCGGTGCAGCCGAACGCGATGATCGCCATCGCCATTCGGTGCATCATTCGCGAGCCGTACGGCACAAACTCGAAGCCCTGGAACACCCATGTGAACAGCAACGCGAGCGCCGGCAATTCGAGACCGCGAATCAGTGCGCTGACGAAACCCAAGAACATGTAGAGGTAATTGCCTTTGGCGTTTCGGAAGATGTCCAAATAGCCCGACGTGATGTGGTCGTCCTGGTCCATCACTTTTTGCACTTCCGCGGCGAACAGCTCGTTTTCGGCGTCGGCCGACGCCGAACGCACCGAGCCGGTCGCAAACGAATCGTTGAGGGTGTTGGCGCGTCGGAACGCCTCGGATCCCGATCGCATCGAGCCCGACATTGACGAGTGCCGCGAGCGCAACTCGGTGTCCAACTCGATGTCCTCCTCCTCGATGTTCTCTCCGTCCGCTTCCGGATCGGCCTTGAATTGTTGGGCTTTGACGAGATCGAAGTAGCGTCCGCCGAGACGCACGAGTTGCTCGTGATTGCCGGCCTCGACGATGACGCCCTTCTCGAAGAACACGATCTTGTCGGCCTCGCGAATCGTCGACAATCGATGCGCAATCATGATTGTCGTTCGACCGCGCGCCGCGTTGTTCAGCGCACTCTGCACAACGCTCTCACTTTGCGCGTCCAGCGCCGACGTCGCCTCGTCGAGAAGAAGAATCTTCGGGTTTCGGATAAGGGTGCGCGCGATCGCCACACGCTGCTTCTGACCGCCCGACAATTGAACACCACCGTCGCCAATCAGGGTATCGTAGTCCTTCGGCATCTTCATGATGAAATCGTGGGCGTTGGCCATCTTGCACGCGTGGATCATATCCTCTCGCGTTGCGTTCGGATTGCCAATCAGCAGATTGTTGTGAATCGTGTCGTTGAACAGTATCGGCTCTTGTTGCACAATGCCGACGTTGTTGCGAAGCCAGTCGATGTTCAATTCGCGCACGTCGACGCCGTCGATCATCACGTGGCCGCCTTCGGGCTCGTAGAGTCGCGTGAGCAGTCCGACCGACGTCGATTTGCCGCAACCCGAGTGTCCGACGAGCGCCACCGATGTGCCGGGCTCGATTTCGAGATTGAGACCGTTGAGGATCTTGGCGTCTTTTCGCGTCGGATACCGAAAATGGACGTTCTCGAAGACGACGCGTCCGACGATGGCGTCCGGCCGTTTGCCGGCCGTCGAGTAGGGATCGATGCGCGGAACGCGCTCGATCGTCTGATAGATCGACGCGGCGGCGACACGCGCGTTCAACAACACCATCATGTGCGGCGAGATCAGGCCGAGGAAGTAGGCGCCGAGAAGCATCGACATGACGACGATGAAACAATCGCCGGGGTTCTCGATGATGCGCACCTTGACAAGATAGGCGCCATAGAGCATACCGCATCCGAGGAACGCGAACAGCCAGAAGAAGAACAATCCGCCGAAGAAGCCGCTCCAGAATCCTTTCCACACGGCGAACTTGCGGCCTTTGTCGAGTTCGGCCGAATAGCGATCGACCATTTCCTGTTGGCCGTTGAACGCCTGCACGGTGCGCACGCCCATCAGCGATTCTTCGGCAATCGAGCCCGCTTTGCCGACGCCCGTCAATTCTTTGATCGTCGTCGACGTCATTTGGCGCGCGAGCAGCGACATGCACACACAGCACACCGGCGCGACGCCGAGCATCATCGACGCGAGACGCCACTCGTAGATGTAGGAGACGACGATGGCGGCGCACAGCATCGCGACACCGCGAATCAGAATGCCGAGCTTATCTCCGATGCCCTCGCGAATGCGTTCCATATTGCTGAAATCAGAGGACCCCATTATTCTAGAATGCTGTCTGGAAGCGTCCTACTCGTTGAGTTTCGTCGTGATCGTGCCCGAATGGTTCTTGTCGAACCAGCCGGCGTTTTGGCGCAAAATCGCGTAGACGTATCGATGGCGCATTTGCGCCATTATGCGGGTGCACACGTGTTGAAAGCACATGTATTGAATGAAGTTGGTTATCGCCACGAAAATGCCGATGCCGAGGAATATGTAGACGTTCTCATTGGCCTTGTTGCGAAACTGTTTGCTCGTCGGCGGGTAGATCAAAAGCGCGTTCGTCACACGGCCACTAGAAAATCCGAGAGGTTACGCGCACGCGCACCGCGACGCGCCACAAACCTGACAAGAGCCAGAATCGGCTTCGAGACGCCGGAAATGATCGCGCAAATGATGCCGATGAATAGAAGGAGCCAGTCGAACGTTTTTCCGTAACGGAACTGAATCAATGATAGTGGAATCAAAAATGGGAAATTGGCAAGATTCTCACCAATCCAAAAATGGAAACCGGTCGAGCTTCGAGTTGCTGATTGGCCAAATCGCCTCTAAAAAAAATCGAATCAATTAAGACAAATTGGGATAACTATAATATCTAATTACCTGCATAGTAAATAATTGAAGAATTTCTCAATGATCGATGGGGTGTAGACTGATTGCTTATCATCATCATCATCGTCGAATATCGGAATCGGTTCGGGTGTCGATTTGGGTTCGGAAACGGCCAACGCGGGCACCGCATAAACGGTGCTCCGTTGCGACGGCGCGCGGTCTCGTTCAATTTTCGGCGTCATTCCCCCTCGACGCTTCCTAGTCGCTCATTTAGTCTGAAAGTACAAAATGAGTAGTTGTCGATGTGTGTGTGTGTGTGGCAATTCGGCGCAACCTCGATCCGACGCTTAAGTAGTTCCGAGCATCTCTTTTTTTTTGGCGGATAGGCGGAGACGAGTGTTAACAACGCATTGGGCAATTTTTGGGCGACACGCAAACAATATATGTTTGTGTGTGTGTGTAAAACACGGTGGCAAATAGTCGGTCGGGGGCGAAATAGCATCGGCGGTGTCGAGTTGGCAGCTCGTGTAGTTCGTGCTCTGAGATTGAGAGAGTTTGCCAAACCACACAAAAAACTACATCTTACCATTTTTCTGATCTGTTTGACGGCGAGAATGAGAGACGGATGGAAAAAAAAACTGGAATCGTCGCAATTTTTTTGTGCCTACTTTGTTTGTTTCGCCACATTATGGTTTGTAGCTTCCATGGGGCCAAAATCACCGTTCATTGTTTGACAATCGTTTGTGCGTTGATCACAATCGCTCAGATGAAGTGCGTCGAACACGGAATGGTATATAAAATCGAGGGTCCAGCAAGCAAATTTTTTGATGCACGTTGTCGTCGGCTTGGTATTTCGCGTCCCAAAAAAAAATTAATCTAAACGTAGCAACTATATATAAATAAATAAATAAATATATATATAAATATATTAAACGTGGTAGGTAACAACTAACTAAAAAATGCGGCGCAAAACCAAAAATACAAGTGTGTCCCGCGCAAGATTTGAATCGAATTTCGCCGGCGCCACTCGGCCACGCCAAACTCGGCCAGGAGGCCATTCATAGAATCCAATCATCATAGAATTCCAAGAAATGCCAAGCTCATCAAGAATGAATTTAGCGTTCACGTGAAAACAGCAAAATAAGCGCTCACACGTGGCGAGACCTTTTCAAGGACTCGGCCACGGCCACGAAAAACTCGGCCAGGAAGCCATCCCAACGATGAATGAGATCAAATTCACAGTTCCATTTTTTAGATATTAGCTTTCTGGAGAACGTTCCAAATGTAATTTATTTATATACTATATGATAATAGCAAAGAAGCGTTTTCATGTGTCGTAAGGTTTTTTTTCGCATTAGAACGATTTGATCGCTCGCCTTCATTTTTGGCTTTCATCATCTGCGGACATTTTTCTTCACTTACAGTATACACATTAAAGGCGCAACTCATTTCGCCCAAAAGTTAACATATGTAGGATTCCTTGAGGAAAAATTCACTGTCTGCGTCTCCTTCAATCGCACGCTCTCTCTCTTTATTTCTCTCGATTGTTCCCACTATTTCGTAGATCAAAATGTGGGTTCTCGAAAAAATGTTTCGCTAGTTCGTGACGGGATATTGCAATCAAAATTGTGTGTGCGCCTTTAATAACAATTCGTTTGAATTTCAATTTTTTAAGGCAAAATTTCTCATAAGCGATTTTCTCTCGGAAAAAGTCCAATTTGAAAATCATGGATGGCTGGCAGCTATTCGATCGCTGCGAGACCCAAACCTTTTCAAACTGTGTGTGCCTTTAATTAACAATAGTATCTCAATTAATTATATCTGCATTTTTTTTAAAGTTGTACTCTCTCAAACAATGGTGGCAAAATTGAGCCAAAACTCGCTGCTCACACAATTTTCCCGTCAAGACCCAAACGGCGCCAATTCAAAATCGCAGTTTTAATATTCGATGGTCCTAAAAATGTCTCCGATCTCAAACGATCCGAAATTTTGAGGTCAAAATTCGATGAAAGGCGCAAACACCGCAAAAAAACTTGCCATTTCTATTCCGGCACACGCCGGTTTCTATTTATTTTTCAATTGCCAAATAAAAATCCAAAATTGTCGAATGTGCACTCCGTTCGACACAATACAATTTTGCGTCGAAAGTGCTCCTGTTGAACTCTTCGGCAAATATATGTAAGTTTGGCAAACAATTTCAAAAAGGCTCAATATTTTACACAAAACTCGAAACGCGATTTGAAATTCATATGTAGTTTCATTCATTTTTTTTTGCAAATGCAGCCAATTTTATTCAAACTCTCCAATAAATTATATCATTTTGTTAGAGCTTCATTTACACATAAAATGTATCAAATGTAAATATATAATAATAATAATAATAATAATAATTAAATAGATTTAATCTGGTGGGGAAAATCTGTGATAGATCAATGAAAAAGGGTAGAGGGGGAGTTCATAGCGCATAATTCAAAAAAAAAATAGTAAAATTAGACAAGAACAGGTGTGAAAGAAGGAATTGAATTAAGAGACAGACTTTTTAGGGAACAACGGCTATATATCATATTTTTGACTAGTACTTTTTGTGTATTTTTTTGGTATTGACAAAAATGGCAAATAATAATTGGAAATCATTCTACAAATCGGGAAACCACGCAAAAGAAATTTAAAAAAAAAAAACAAACAAAAATTATATAGGAAATAATCATTAGTAATTATAATTAGTCATAATTTCAATATTCGGTTTTTCTTTTCCCAATTGGTTGTGTGCCTTTTTTTGATGATCAGAACCGGGACATAGTGTACACAGAGAAAGATGCTCAATTCGAGAAAAAACATTTTTTCTCTGAAAATGTCGAATATCTGACTCTAAACCACTAGAAAGCAGGCGTTTCGAACACCAAAAAAAACGGAAATTCTCTTTTTTTTGGAGGGGCGGGGCGGGGATCGGGATTTTCTGGATGATATGCGGACAGATTCGTACTCAGCATCTCGAAAAAAATTGCCAAAGACAGAGAGAGAGAGAGAAACTAGGAAGAATTTGTTTTTTGATGAAACGAGAAAAAAAAGCAATTTTGAAGATAGACAAAATTAAAAAAAAAAAACAAACAAAATTCGGAATGAACACAATTTTCGAGACTATCATATCCACTATTATGATGATGATGATGATGAGTTGGTCGGCCCATTTTTCGGCGGCTGCGGCGTCGGCTGACGGCTCGCTATCGGCGATTGGCTCGGCGATTGGCCGGGCGGTGTCGCCATCGTCGGCGGCATTCGCTCGTTCATCATATCCAGACGACGTGCCTCCTCGAACGACTGAATCTGATGGCCCGGTTGGACGCCGGACAACGCTGAATTCAATGAATCTTATTTTTTTTTCGTGCGAGAGTTGTGAATTTGATCAAATTCGACGTGTCGATGGACAATGAACCAACTCACTCGCGACAAGCCCCGTCCTTCCGCTCGATAGCGCGCCTTTCGGCAATTTGCCGCCGGGATTCAAGCCTTTTAGCTGCACAACGGTCTCGCTTTCATGTCTGCCAAAACAAAATGTCGGTTTCTCACGCAATTTTTGTTGAGTTTCGGAATTTCGCGCACAATCAAAAAAAAAAACAGTATCGGTTATTTTTGAGACGCCAAGAAAAAAAAACATGAAACAGCGATTAGAGGGGATGAAAAAAAAAACGTTGAGGCAAGCAAGAACGGCAAACGGACGGGGCCGACGAGCACGTCGGTTTTTGTCGGGCGACGACGACTCTCAGAAAAACCTTCGCGAACTCCTCGAACACCTTCCTGCAGCACGCCCATCGGTAGAGCGCCGGTCGGCGTGAGACCCTTGAGCGCTAGAACACTTTCGCTCTCTTGCCTAAACATGCGGATTAGATCGAATTCATATCACCAGATGAATACAACAAAACACAAAACGAATTAGGATATAGCGTAAAACAAAAGATGATGGCGCTAGGCGGATTTTTCGCAACGACAAAGGCAGCCTACAGTACCACAAATAATTTTGCTCTTCAAAAAACCGCGGCCGTGGCCGATGTTTCTAGCGAAATCCGCCTAGCACCACCCCAAAACAAGAAAAAAAACGACGTACCGCAACACGGAGAACGCTCGCGCCATTTTTCCGATGGCGCGAATCTTGTGACGAATGACCTCCTTCCTCGCCGACGGCACACCGCCTGCAAATTGAGTTGCCGATTAGTCTCGCGAAACAAACAGCTCGGCCGACAATCGCCACACCCCTCCCCCCCCAATTGGATGCTCAATAGAAAAATAAATAAATAAATAAACGCATTACCAATCACATTACAAACCAATTGGGGGCGATTGTCGATTGTTCGAATATAAATAAAAACAGGATGATGAAAAGCATGTCAAAAAAAAAAGAGATTATATCCTCGCATTCGTCGCACACACAAATTTGATATCTATATATTCATATACATTTATATATGCGACGAATGCGAAGCTAGACGCCTACCACCGAAAAAATAAAGAACCCGATATAAATCATAAGAATTAAAAAATAAAACCAAATAAATAAATATTATCGATTTTTCAATGGTCTAAATTTTCAATTTCTCTCCACATTTTTTTTCTCGTTGTTAAATTGCGGCATGCTGGGAATCAAACCAAAGTAAAGCGACATCAGCGGCAATCAGTTGATAAAAAAAAGGGGGCCGGGTGGGAAGTGGGCCAATTTTGTTTCGCTTCGAGACCATTGAGGGGGCGGGGGGGAGGGGGTGGGTTAGACGAACAAAGGAAAGAAAGAGAGAGAGACAGACAGAGAGAGAATTGATAGAGGGAAAAAAACAAATCACAACAAAAAACAGAAAGCAGCATGCAAATTTTGTCTTTGTGGTTGTGCGATTAATTAATTTCACAATTTTTTTTATGCCGATTCTTCGGGACCCGTTGGAATGGCCCCAAAAAATCCGCATAGTCAACTTTGAAAGCCAAACCAAATAGCATAGGTCAGCGCAAACAAAACAACTTCTATTATTGAAAATTAATAATAAAAAGGTGAAGAATTAAAAAAAAAAAAAGAAACAATTTTCGCTGATTGTGATTTGGTTTTTCGTTTAAATTGAAACATACGTGGCACAGGGGGGAATTCATCCACTTACCATCGGCTCCTTAAATAAATTATATATGAATAATTTAGTGACAACTTTTTTTTTTTAAAAACTGATTTCAACACCAAAATACCGATTAAAAAACACGAGAAAAGGCGGCGTGCTGTTATTTCAAAAAAAAATTTTTGTCTTTTTTGGGGTTTTTTTAATGGTTCTGCTTCACAAACAACACTCCTCACGAGAGAGCGAGCGAGAGAAAAAAATTCGTTCGATTTCACGGCAAAATATAAAAAAAAATAACAACCCGGGTTTCAATTTGTTTGTTTTTGTTTTCTTGGATCTTATCTATATTTGGTTCATACATGCGTTTTCGACCTAGCAGGTTCAGGATAGGGAATTGGGACCAGGGGTAATGGGTCGTCGACAAAATTCTTCGGATATGGGGTTGGGAAAAAGAAGCCGACCGGAGAGAGGATTAATCGGGGGGCCGAGGGACGGGAAGGGTGGTGGCAGAGCTCACCCACACCCAAAAATATTCGTTGGTGGGTGCAAACTTTCACAACGATCATCGGATAGAATTGAATTCGGCGAAATGTCTCATCGAGTGAAGCGACGATGAGAATAAGAAGAAGAAGAAGAAGAAGAAGAAAAAAAAGGAGAAGGTACGAATCACAACACCTAATAATATAATAATAATAATTTCAAATTCATATTTTCCGGATTGATCGATTCGAAATGAAACTGAGCTACTAGAGGAAAACACATGTACGAATCAATTGAGATTTGCTTTCAAGCATGCCCTACATGCTAACTTTCTTTTTTCGAATTTCTTTTTTTTCTTTTTGAGAAACAAAAAATTTCAAACAACATGTTCATTTCACAATTTTTTTCTTTTGCTCGCGTACCTTCGAAAGTGTCGTCGCTCTCCGACATCAATTCCTCATCGGAGCAAATATTCAAAATGTGCACCAGCATTTCGGTTACTGTGAACGCGAATTTGGGTTATTATTACTATTTTTTTTATTATCACCTTTTTCGCCAACAAACGGCAGCGACCATGTGAAGACGTCCATGAAATTTGGCAACCAATACGGATGCGGGCTACAATTGAACTGGCGAATGTTCATCACGTTATTCTCGTATTTCAAAATCGCAGCTGAAAAATTGGCAACAATGAAGTTGAGCAGCCAAATTCGTTTTTGGGTGGGGCAAAAAAAACTTTATTTTTTTAAACAAAAAGTTATCCTACCTTTATTATTGTACACATCTAAGTAGTTAGGCGCACTGAAAATTGTGATAAGCGATGGGAACCCGGTGGCTTGAGATTTTCGATACATTCGATATCTGCAATTGGAAAGAAATAAAAACACGATACGGCCGTGAGAGAAAAAAAAATATAATGCGATTGAATCGACCCATTTTTCGCATTCGAGAAGAATGCACTCCGTCTAGAGAATTATCCTAGTTTTTTAATCCAAATTTTAAAGGCGCACGCTTTAAAATCGTGTGGGTCTTTCAGCGAAAATCGTAATTAGTTCATCTTTTTCATTTGCAATTTTCAATTTTTCGTATCGTTTATTCGTTTTCATATTAAAAATCTGACAGCAAACACGTTTTTCTTCAGGTTCCAACGAAAATTTTGACAATTGTCGACGATCAATTTCTTTTTTTTTTAATTTTTAGCATGGGAAAATGACAAAAGCAAATTAAATTGACCTATTCATGCAATTTAAAAATTATAAATTACATAAAAAACATACAATCTCTGCGATTCGATGGGGTCGGCGGCTTTTATGAAAATCGCGCTAAATTGAGGGCGATGTGTAATTGGAGTGTCGTACAGTTAGGGTAAAAAGATTTTGAGCGGACAGAAGTTTTCAAGAAGTCCCATAGAACCCAAAAAATATATATATGAAAATTGATTGCAATTTTTTCGCAAAAAAATCAATTCGGACCAGCTTTCCTAGGAAACGAGTTTAAAAAAATATTCAGGAAAAAAAAGCTAGCAAAATAAAAAATTACGATTTTCCCGTCAAGACCTTCACAATTTTATGGCGATGAGGCAACCAATATAATCGAATTTTTTGGTCGATTCGCATAATTCTGAGCACCCGCCTCCCCGCTGGGACCCTCACGCGAAACCAACCACCGACATACCCCGCATCCTGTGCCTCATGAGCGCGAATAATCGACAACAGATTGTTGTGTTGAAGGAAATCGCAGCACGCCGCGTAGCTGTAGAAGTACGAGCAACCGCGAACCGAATTATGGCTAAACTGCTCCGAGTTGCGCTCGTTGCCGAAATCCTCGAGCGGATCCGACCACAACAGATCGCACATCGGGCCGAACGCCGGCGGCTCTTTGAAACGATCGAGTTTTTTGATGTCGTCGAGCGTGTGGATTTCCGGCGAGAGGCCGCCGTGCACACAGAGAAATTGTTGATTCATGAGAGCGGCGAGCGGCAGCGCGTCGAACGACTCCATGCACACGTCGTACACGCGTTCCGAGTATTTGATTTTGCCTTCAATGCCGCATATTCCAATCAAATCATAATAATAATTATAATTATAATTCTCAACTTACATTCTTGTTTGAACGTGAAATATTCGGTGAGATGGCGACACTCGTGATTGCCGCGCAACAAGAACAACGTGTTCGGATAGCAGATTTTCAGCGACCACAAATAGAGGACGCATTCGATCGAGAAATAGCCGCGATCGACGTAATCGCCGAGAAATAGGTATTTGGTTGACGCCGGCGAGCCGCCAACCTAACAATTTCGACGTTTTCTAGTTAGATTTGAAAAAAAAAAAAACGAAATCGCGCTCACTTCAAACAATTTCATGAGATCATAGAATTGCCCGTGAATATCGCCGCACACCGTCACCGGCGCTTCGATGTCGAGCATCGTTTTTTCTTGTCGAAAAAGCGCCGTGCATTCTTGAATCACACGAATCGCCGCTTCCTCCTCTATTCGGCCCTCCTGCGAATTCAACGTTATTCAACTCAATAGTCGGAAAGAAATTAAAAAAAAAAAACAAAAAAAGCACGCTTACCTTAACAAAGTGATCTCTGAGCACATCGTGTCGCGGTTTGCCGGTCCTTCGATCATAAACCTGATCGACCGAAAGACGCTCGGCAATTGGGAATTGGACGCCTGTCAAAAAATTTCTCATTAGGCGCCAAAAAAAAACCTAATTATGTCTCTCGGGCGCACAAAGCCAATTTAGAAGGCACCGACGAGAAGAAAAAAAAACGAAACAAAAATTGCATTATGTGTTTTTTTTTGGTGTTGCCTTTTGTTCTGCTCACAACTTACTTTTGACAAATCGCTCAGTGAATTGTTTCAAATCACGCTCGCGTTCTCGATTATTCGCGGCCGCGTCTAGAACAAAAAAAAACAAGAAGATGGTGTGTATGTTGAATGGAAAATTCTGTGCATTTCAAAAGGCGAAAATCATTAAACCCAAAAATACCTTTCGAATTTCCCGCTGACGTCGACGCCATTGCAATGAATTACAACACCTGCCGTCACCGACAAAATTTCGAATTCGGTGGGTAGTGTCTGAATTGTTGGACCCGTAGCTTCCAGATATTTTGCTCAAATTTGATGTGTTACCCTCCGCGAGAAATTGCCGAACGTTTGCCACTGGAAAACACACACAAACATACAGACATCAAACGAATTAGTCATAATTTCGAACAATGACGATTCGATGAAGAAATTAGAGAGAGAGAGAGAGAGGGAGGGAGAGATGATAACGCGTTATTGATTTGATACATAAAAAATAATTTTTTTGTGGCGAGAAATGGGTGGAGTTTTGAGTGTGATAAGCCGACATATGACTTGAACAAGCGTAGAAAACAACAAAAAAAACATCAAAAGGGGTCAAATCGACAAAAACTGCCGGGCCGTGGAGAGGGGGAGAGTTGTGGTCGACGGGGCGAGGAGCTCCCCCCCCCCTTCTCCTCTTCTTCTTCTTCTTCTCTTCCACCGACGTTGCGAGGCGGCTGCCCTCCTCGGAATGCGCTGCGTCTCTAACATCGTGCAGCACACGTCTCAGTTCGCTTACTCTCTCAAAAAAAAAATTTTTCTGTTGGCCTCTCTCGCCTCCTCGGTTTCCCAAAGAGCTCTGGAAGACGACGACGACGACGAAGAAGAAGAAGAAGAAAATGGAGACGATGGAGAAGCATAGCTGCTGCTGCTGCTGCTGCTGCCGCTGATGATGATGAAAAACGCAGTGGCAACGACGAGGCACCAACACACCAGTGTCTTGGGCTCAGGCTCAATTTCACACACACACTGCGAAACCGATGAAAAGAGCAGGGATTTCAAGGATATTGAAGGGGACAAATTAATCGGTTTTTGTGCGGCGCGCGCCGACAAATGAGAAGGAGAAGAAGATGAAAACGACAAGGAAGAAGAAAAAGAAGAAGAAGAAAAAAATGCAATTTTGTTTTGTTGAATCTCGAATTTTTCGCCTGAAGCCAGTCGCCTGGCCGATTCGCGCCAGACAATTTTCAATGGCGAACAACATTGAAATGAATAAGCTTGAAGAAAAGAACGAGACGACAGCAGCAGCAGCAGCAGCAACAGCAAAAACGTCGATCGCCTCAGGGGCTGCCGTCATAGTGATGATAATGGTGAGAGTGCGGAGTGCGCAGACAGACAGCAGCACACATCGAGCAGCATGCAGCGGCGGTATCGAGGGAGAGGAGGACAGGGGGGGGGGGGAGGGGGGAATCGATACGGAGTCGAAGAGATGAAAGGAGACGCATTTATTATACCCCCCTCCCTCAACACACACAATCAAGAAGAAAAAAAAATAATGTTTGAGAAACAAAAATTGACAAGAAATTGGGTTTTTTTTTTGAAAGTCTATCAATAATTTTCGCAAAAAACAATGTTCGAATAAAAAATTATAATGAGACGCAGAACGGACCAAGAGAGCAAAGCGCGGATGGTGAGGGTGGATGTTATATTACATGTAATGCATAATTCAAAGTGCAAAAGCACCTGCGAGGCATTGAGCTTTGTGCACGCGGCGCACACACGCGCCGCAACATGATGAGATGGGGATGGGGGGGGGGCACGGGCGATAACGCCGCACACCATATTATCACCTTTTTTAATCCGATTATGCATAAGAACACCGACGCGATCATTTCGTGAATGATTGCAGCACACACAACTCGCTCTTATCGTGAAGTGGTGTAATGAACAAATAAGGGATGTAAAAAAAATTCTCCCGCAAAAAAAAGAGCGAAAAAAAAATGTTTGAATTGACGCTACTGCGAATTCCAAAAAAAAAAGAAACATCATCTTAAAACGCGCTCGAAATGTGTGCAATATTGCGTCGGTGTGTAAACAGACCAAAATGAAGTTGGCACACTATCAAATTTTTTTTGCGGACAATTTAAATTTTTCTTTTAGGCGCTCACCACGATCGGAATTTGAATTGCCGCCAAATCTCGCGAAACACCATGGTGTAACCCGTGAAATGTCCGCAGATGTTCAATTCTCTCAAAAACAACGAATTGCCTTGAGAAATTGTCGACCATTCAATTCTTTTTTTTTTCAGGGGGGGGGGAGTACGTGCAATACGCCTTTAACAAAAATCTACAAAATTTTTTTGAAGAGAAAGTGAGAAAAAAACATTCGCCACAATTCCTCCCCATTGCACCAATTTTACACCAAGAAAGGAAAAAAAAGAATGACAAAAAAACGCGATTCAACGGGGGGAATAATTGAGAAGACCGAAAATTTATGTGTTTTTTCTTCACCCCTTCTCTCTCTCTCTCTCTCTTTCTCTCGTTGGCGACCCATTCAGAAAAAACGACGCGCGCACGCGCGGTTTTTTTTTTCAATTCCAAGTTAAGAGGGACCCTTATAAAAAAGCATGTGAGAGAGAGAGAGATAGAGAAAAAGAACAATTTTTTAGTTTCAAAGCAAAAAAAAAATTAATAATAAACTAGTATTGAGGAGGCGGAGCGTGTCTACAATATTAAATGCGCGTACGCTATAATGCAATGTACGCAGCCAACTGCTGGCAATAGATCAAATTGGTGTATAATGAATCCTTTAAATGGGTGGTGGTGTACTACTAGGCGCAATTGTCGTCGTCGTCATTTCGGGAGGGGGGGGGGAGGTGGACGAAAAAAATCCGCGCAACGACGACGACGACGACGATGCTGCTCTCATTCATTTTTCTCATTTCCCATCCCCATCCCCCCCCGCACCCATTTATCCATCCATCCCGTCCTCATCTTTTTTCCTCGTTTTTCTCCTCTCACTTCAATTCGAATTAGAAATGTGAGCCAGCCGAGAGCGGGTCGTGGACGGCGTCGTCGTCAACGACACACACACACACGAAAAAAATTGCGCGGAATATGGAAGAGGGGGAGCAGAAGCAGTGAGGGCGACGGCTTATCACCTTGGCAATGTAAGCCGCCCAAATCCGACGTGCCTGATCCTCAATAGTAAATATATATGTATAATATTAAAGAAAAATATGCGGGGGGTGGGGGTGAGGACTCTTTAAGGACCACTGAGAAATGGTGTCGTACCTGCCAATTTCCTCGTTTTTCAACATCACCAAAAATCCACGCGCGATGAGCGTGACAATAAATCTCCACAGTATCCTCGGATGATTGTAAAGCATTGGTTGTGAAGCATGTGGTGCATAAATCAGCGGTTCCACTCAAACACACATGTCCTTCATTGAGACAACAACAAAAAACAAAAAAAATATCTCCTCACCGCTACTATCGAATTTCAAGAGTTCACGTTTCGGCGAGCCGAACTCGCGACAATCATTTCGTTCGAGTTGCCAACGATGATGCTGCTTCTGATTCTGACGCTGTCCAAAGTTGTCCACAATGTGCGATCATTCAATTTCGGCGCGCCACACAAAATTGGTATTCAGATGGCGGCGGCGGTCACGTCGAGTTCATATTTGCGTTGGGTGCCGCCGAATTCGCAAGAATGGAGGCACACCAACATCTCATTGAATGTTCGAATGTATTGGGAGGGGCGATGGGCTCGCGCGAGATACGCGAAAGGCTGCTCCGGCGACGACGACATCAAGGTGGCTTTGCATTCATCATTCTCCAGATGGAGGTCGGGGGTCTCTTCTAGATCATACCCGTCTACTTTTGGCCCGGCGAGCGTGTCGACCTCAATTGCAACATGTGTCGAATCTCATATTTGATGAACGGCCTGGTGAAGCGATGGGGCTACGCCGAGGACATCGACGAGTTCCTATTGAATCCGCAACAGTTCACAAGGGTCAACGAGCTGTGGTCCGAGGTGCACAACGTCGAATGGCACGATGAGAAGACGAGCGAGCCGGATGGCGGTGAAGGCGACGCGATTTATTTGCCGAACACCAACGGCGAGCGGTCGAACGCGAACGGCGAGCGCGTTCGCAAAACTCATCCGAAATATTGGCAGAATAATGGCCGACTCACGATGCTGAATGTATGCATTTTCAAACGCGAATTTTCGCCTCGTAAATAATTCAGACGAGCGCAGCTCGACGCGCGCGCACAAGGTGTCTATTTTTGCTATGACGACGAATCGAAAAAGCACACGAGCTTTTTCTATGTGCTAATGGCAATGCTTCCGCCGTTTCGCATCACCACCGACAACCCGAATCTATACAGTGAATCAAAACAAAAAAAAAGGGGGGAGTCATTCGAAATAATTGACGTCGTCAAATTTTAGGCGATTATTGCGGCGAGCCGAACGACGACAAAATCTCGCCGGCGTGGAATTGGAGATATCATTTTTTGCCGATGGCCGATTTTCACGCGCCGCCGTCGTGCCGATTCGATGGCGACGGTGACGTCGCGTCGTGCCGATTCGACGACGACGCCGACGAGGCGGCGTCGAATTGGCCGCCGAACATTGTCGCCGACGAGTGTAATCGCGACAAGTGCCGCGCGAAATTAATCTCGCCGTCGCCGAATATCGATTATTATATCGAAATGCGTTGGGATGAATGGACGTCGTGCGACGGCGCGCAAACGACGAAACGACGCGAAGCGCATTGCTATTTGGTGCGCGGCGAGAAGGGCGCGATGAACGTGGCGAATTGGGGCGACGCCAAATTCTACAAATGGGCGCGCCATTTGGAGACGGTGTTTGATCGAAAACCATTCGATACGGAAGGCATTCGTCTTTATAGGTCCAACAACAAAAAAAAACAATTGAGCAGTTGTGTTGGAATTTTTTCCTCCCCGCAAAACAGTCGGCAGATGTTTTTTTAATAACTAGGCGCGCTAAAAATTATTTCTCAAAATTTCGCGCAGTTTTCATAGACATGCAATACAGAAAAATAAGGAAAAATCGTGTTCTCACAAGAAAAAAAAATTCAAAAACAAAATACGCCGCTTCAGAAAAAGTCCGTGATGTACACTCACGCCAAATTGCACACATTTAATGGACTACGATTTTTTTTTTCAAATTTTTATTTTTCTGTTGTTTATCTGAAAAAAAAACGTAAGATTTTAGTTGAAAATCAATAAAATTTGAAAATTGAAAAGTTCAACGCGCCAAAACTGCTCAATTTTTCAATCAATGCGTTTTTTTTAACTACTAATTATTTTTTCCTTATAGCTCACTATTGACCGCTGCAATTTACGATCAAACGAAATTGACAAATTGCCACAACGCCGATGATAGCGAGCGATATGAATTGGTGAGCAAAAAAATTCTTTTTTTGATCGCAAAATGCAAATTGGTCAAGTTTTTGTTTTGAAATATGGAAATTGAGGCGAGACAAACAGCAAAAAAAAATTTCAAATTCCAATGAATTTGCCAACCGTCATCGTTTGTCATTCTAGTACGACCAAGTCTGGCGCAATGTGTTCATGCGCAGTTTTGGTCTCACCACGGCCGACGGCAAACCAATCGAATCCGACAACAATGACGCGAATAGCACTATTCGAAATCCGCTCGCTGCTTGTCTCAGGTTGCAAATGTTTCAATTCAAAAGCCAATTTCCAATATTTAGATATTCAATTCACAATGGTGTCGAAAATCTTTTGGGAACGTTTGCAACCCAAGTCGATTATTGCTGAAACGCCACATGCACTCCCACACATTGAAAGTTTATTAGCTTAATTAAATAATTTATAACTGGAGAGAGCATTATGCGAAATTATTATATTTGAATCCTAGAGAAAGGAGGTCTGGGACGGGCTTGGCGTGGATAATAATTGAAATGTGTGCGCAACAACAAAAAAAAAACAGAATTGACTTTGGGATTGAACTCGATGAAAGCTCATTGAAGGCAGTGAAAAGAGCTGGTAGAAAACGCGATAAAACGAGATAAAGCATGAATCAATGGGGGAGACGAGAAAAAAAAACACACACAAACTAAATAGCTAGAAAATAGCGAAAACAAAACGATTAATGATAGGAATGACTTGCCGGCAGGCAGGCAGACAGATTAAATGAGAAATGCAAGTGAGACCGAACACGAGATTGGAAGAAATTGAATTGATAGAGAAAACGTTGGGGGGAGTGAGAGGAAGAGGGTTGGGGGCTGTGTGGAGGAAGTCTGATCATCATCATCATCGTCGTTGGAGGACTTGTGACGATTTTTTCATCATTTTTGTGTTCACTTCGAATATTAGGCCTTTGTAGCGTTCCGGCGCGCATTTGCCGCAATAGCCACCGCATCGGCCTTCGATTCGCGCATTGTTCTTAAAATCAGACATTTCCAAAAATCGAATTAATGGGATGGGATCTTACGAATGTTCGATCAATTCGAGACGTCGTTCGATGGCCATGATCCTCCCAATTGAGATCGTCGACAATTCGGAGGCCGGCGTCGCGAAGGTCCAATGAGAAATGGCCCTGTGTTGATAATGATTTTTAAAAAAATACGCGTTTCGCGCCAATCTCTTCTATTCAAATTTCAATTTTATCGCTATTATAGAAAGCTTTGAAAATCAAAAATTTTCGACGCGCCTCTTTTTTTTTGAATGTTATCAAATTTAAAATGCCCATTATAATCTCTTTTCCTCAAATTCGTTTCAGAAAATTTCTTTAAAAAAAGAGAGTTTCTTTTTGGGAGAACCCCCATAAAAAATCAGAATGAATAAATTATTTGGTTTCCTCGAAAAAAAGCCAGCCACGATTGCTTGAATTGAATTGTGTGCAAAAATGCGTCGGTGTGTGAACAGACAAAAACGAAATCGGCGGCAAATTATAATTTGCCGCCCAGCTGCGGACAACGTTGGGTGGGGGGGGGGGTCGCGAAAATCGTTTCAGAATATTAGAATCACCTGCGGGCATTCTTTCATACTGTAGCAATCGCCAGCAGTTGCAAACGGCACATATTTTCCATAGATCTGTTTGGTGAACGTGTAGTCGGTCACTGAAAACACATACAAGTTGAACGCGCGCCAAATTCGATCTTACAATGGATTTTTCGATTGAGAAGATCAACCCGAATTTTCTCATAACGCGTCAGTCCGGCGTTCGCGTCGCCGTCGTCCGAACAATGACACGAATCATTGCGTTCGCCATTGAACGGGCACGTGTGCGGATAGATAAGCCTTCAAGAAAAAAAAATAATCATCGCTTCTCATTGATCCTCACTTTTTGCCGTAGATCTCGGCGAAGTTCGTCGCCGGATTCAGATTCAGATACGCTTTCGGAATCGAGTCGCTCATTTGATGGCAATAAACGGTGATGGTGAAACCGTCAAGTAGAACAGTGTAATTGCCATCGTTCGTGCTTCCGGTGGTTGTTCGAATTTCTTGACACGTTGACGGTAGACCTTGAAGCAAAAATGCCATTAGCAAATAATTCACATCACAATTGACTGGCTTACAATTTCTTTCGAAACACAATTGCGTTCGTCGCGGCCTCTTCGAGCCGCACTTCGATCGCTCGACGCGTTTGCCGTGCCGATCGACGCATCGCACTTTGCGTCGTCGGATACCCTGACCGCACGTTTTGCTGCAACTTCCCCACGGTCCGAATTGCCATTGGAATTCGGAATCGCACGGATTGAGCTCGCACGTTTGCGTTTCGGACGGCTTCGGAAATTGTTCGCATTTCTCGCGCGGCACCGCCGCGTCGCCAAACACCGACGTCAGCGTCGTCGTCGACAGCGTGACGTTCGACCGAAGGCGGCACGAGACGTCGCGCGTCTGAACACCTTTGCCGCACGTGCGCGAGCACGATTGCCAATCGCCGGGCACCCACTCGTACGGGCATTTGCTCGTGTCGCATTGGCGATGAATTGGCGGCGCCGGCGCCGGCTCGCACATTCGCGGCGCCGCACGCTTCCCGGCGTTGCTCATGCAGAACACGCGACGCGTTTGTTGTTGCCCGCGAGCGCATTCGTCTTTACACTGAAACAATAATGGATTTTGATTTTTGCAAAAAAAATTTGCAATTATCTTTTTCGACAAAATTTCCTTTAATTATATTCATTTTTGGTTTCACTTTTTTTCCCAAAAAAATTCACAAATTCCAATTTTGACGATTCTCACCAAAAAAAAATGCGATGATTTTACACCAATCCTTTCTATTTCTATGATTAGGCAATTTTCTATTTTTTTAATGAATAAAAATTAAAAATAAGTCATTTTTCGTCGCATTTTTTTTGAACAAAAATTTTAATAAAATCGCTTTTTCTTATTCCCAACAATTTCAAAAATTTTTTTTTTCGAAAAAAAAACCCAAAATTGAATACCTTGCTCCACGGCGTCGTTGTCCACGTGTAGGCGGGACACGCCACCGGGAAACAGAACGACTCATTGCGCAATTTCGTCGCCGGATTACATTGCTCATCGTCGACCTTCTGCTTTCGACCACGATAGCAGAACACATCGCGCGTTCGGACGCCTCGACCGCAACTCACCGAACACTGAATAAGATTCAATTTGAGACTGGGGTTGGGGAGTTGAATTCGTCTTCTCATTACACTACTCCACGCCGTCGTCTTCCATCGCGGACAGTGCGCAACGCGGCAGCGAACCTCTTCCACAGGCTTGTCGGTCTTGTCGCATCGAGTACTCGCGACGGTCACGTTCAACGCGGTGTCGAAGCATTCAACAACGCGTCGCTTCGTTCCGCGACCGCATTTTGCAGAACACTGTAATGTATTGATCTACATGGATATATTAGGATCGCAAAAAAAAATCAAAAACCAGAACCCCATTCTGCCAATAAAAAAAAACAAAAAATGCAGATTCGGGTCGAAAAAAATTCTGAAATTCGGATTACCGTCATTCGCCAATGATCATATAATAATATTTAGTCATGCAAAACTCAAAATACATCCAAGCCATATATTGTTCACTATTAATTTATTTGAAGGAATAAATCAACAACTGACATTAACACAAAGAATGACATAGTTTCTTTTTCTTCTGGCAGTTCTTTTCTTTTTTTCTGAAGGACAAAATGAGAAATTTTTTGGGGGATATGTGAATTTAAATAATATTAATAATAATAATAATGTGAAATAACACAAAAAAAAATGAAACTTGAGACAATAAGCACCCGATTGTTCATGGTTTTTTTTTTTTACTTTTTCACAAAAGCTTTGTATGTTCTTTTTTTTTGGTTGCGAGATACCTAATGTTGAGCAGTTTCCTATAGAGCATTTCATGCAAACATGAATTTGTTTTTGTTGACGACGACGGACCTTTGAAGCACATGCATAGACACGGACAATATACAAAAAAAAACAAGAGAGACAGAGACAGCGACAAAACACAAAATTTGGTTAAAGCTTCCGATCGATGGTGTACGAATAGTATTGTGAGGACGACACAAGGTTTGAATCTAATAGGCGACGACGACGCGATTCAGCCGGTTTTCGTCGACGATGATTTCGCAGACGATTCTGCTGATGACGTACCGCACTCCATGCTGATGATTGCCACGTGAGTTGATTCGACGCCGATGACGACGACGACACAGACGGTATCGATGCGCGTTGAGCGACGGTCGGACACGGCGGCATTTCGCAATCGCGTTGCTCAATCGGCTTCTGCTCGACGCATTCGGTGTCGTCTTGAATGCGTCCCGATGACACATCTTCGCACCAGATGCGCCGGCGTTGAACACCGCCACCGCACGTCACCGAACACTAAATCGATTGATCAATTTTGTTGGCGCAAGTTAATCACTAACGTGTGTCCATGGCGAGATTTGCCATGAGTTGTTGGTGAGCGGCGGGCAGATCTCCTCATTGCAGCGATCAAACATTTTCGGTTTTCGCGTCTCATCGCATGATGTCGACGTGCACGAGACACTTCGACGACGCCATCCGCCTCCGCACGTTGCCGAACACTAAAAAACCGCAAATTGGAAGGTAGTGATCAACAAGAATTTCGAAAAATTTGCTACCTTTGACCAGTCACCGATAATCCAACTTCCAAGATGCTCTTCGCCTTTCGGGCACGGATCGAGACGGCAATTTCTCGCGCTCGCCGGCCGCTTCTGAATGTCGCAATCGGTGTCCTTCAACACGCGTTGGGTCTCGTCGGCGCTGACGCATGAAACGTTGCGCGTTTGTTGAACGTGCGCGCCGCACGTCGCCGGACACGCCTCCCAGAAGCCTTGACGCCATTGAGCGCACGGTCGAATTTGGCACGAGCGCGTGTCGGCGAACTTCTCCAAATGGCTGCAGTAGGCGTCGGGCAGATCGCGAATGTGATCGCGACACTTCAGAAGGCGCCGCTGGGTTCCGTTGCCGCACGTCGCCGAGCACGCCGTCCACGGTCCGGTGGCCCAACGAATCGCTGGGACTTCGGCTTGCGATTTCGCGTAGACGCGTCGCTCGCCGCACGGATCCTTCTCGCACACTCGTTTCTCGCGCGGCCGCGCGTTTTTGTCGCAAAAGTACGCGCCAACCGGAGTCCGATCGGGACCGCGCACGCACTGAATCGTTCGCGTCTGGATTCCCGAGCCGCACGACACCGAGCACGGCGACCAATGCGACGGTTGCCACGACGTGCACGGCGCCAACGAGCACGTCTGGAACGTCGACGGCGGTCGCGAATCGCCACAATAGGAAGCGTCGACGATCTGATCGCGATAGATGCAATCGACGGTGCGCTCTTTTTGGCCTGTGCCGCACGACACCGAACACGCGCCCCATTCGGACATCTTCCAAAACGGACACGCTCCAAGACTGCACGGTTGATGAATCGCGGGTCGATCGGCGACGGGTCCGCATAACGACAAGTCCACCTCGCTGCCATTTTCGTCGACGCACGCGATTCGCCTCGATGACCAACCGTCGTCGCAGCTCACACTGCACTGCGACCATTCGCCGAGCTTCCACGACGGACACGCCGGTTTGCGGCACGCCTTCGAGACGATCCTTTCCAATTTGTTGCAGCGAGCGTCGGCCAAATGATTGCCGTGTCGATCGGTGCAGTTCGCCTCGCGCAATTGCATTCCTTCGCCGCACGTCGCCGAGCACTCGGACCACGGTCCGAACGTCCACCATGTGCACGGATGGGTGTTGCACGTCTCGTGTGTGTGCGCGGTGCCGCATCGCGATGTGTACGTCTCGCGATCGGCAGCGTCAAGGCATTGCGCGTGACGCATCCGAACGCCGCCGTCGCACGATCTCGAGCACTCAGACCAATGGCCATAAACCCATCTGGGGCACGGTATCCGATTGCATTCCTTCTCGACGGCCTCTTTGATCTCCCTTCCGCACAACGACTCATCGACTCGCCGATTGTTGCCATCGACGCAATACGATTTTCGGAATTGTTTTCCGTTGCTTCCGCACGTCTCCGAGCACGTCGTCCATTCCGAGTACGTCCATCGTCGTCCCGTACAATCAATATAGCACGAGACGATCTCGGCCGGTTTCGCGTTCGGATCACAATTGATGTCAGCGATTGTCGTCTGACGATCGCCTTCAAGTTTCACGCACACCGCCTTCTGACGCTTCTGCCCGATTCCACATTTGGCGTTGCACGACGTGACGTCTTTCGTCGACCATCTGAAAGTAGTGGAATGAAATAATTTTAAATTTTTGAATATTCGCTCCCACTTCACAGCACAATCAATATTGCACATTCTTGTCGATGGTTTCGGTTTTCTGACGCGACAATTCCTCTCGCTCGTCTGCCTATTCGCCGAAACATCGAAGCACACCAACATCTGCGATTGCCTTCCGCGACACACACGATCGCACTCCGACCAGCGATCCGACACACGCCACATATAGCGCGCGCGTGTCGGCGGACGCTCGGCGACGCTCGGCGACGCCGCCGTCATGTACTCATAGTAAATGTCGGGCGGATGGCTGCCAACCGACAGCACGTGCACGAAAATGTCGCTTCGAATCGGACCGGTGCCATTGATCCGCTCGACGACCGCATCGCTTCCAGAATACTCGAGAATCGTGTCCTGCACCGAAATGTGCTGACGCGTCATGCTCACTTGAAAATGGCCGTTGAGCAGAAATTCGCCGTTGGCCGAACGAAGCGCTGAAATCGATTTAAGAAATTTTGAGCTTCAATTTCATTCCACCCCCTACAGAGATAGTTATCGTCCTCCTTTTGATTATTGAAGCCCCTCTGCCGGATGTCGATGTTGGCCGATCCCGCCGGAATCTTCATCACCTCGTTGTACCCAAATGTGCCTTGCTCATTGAACGTGCCTTGAACCACTTTGCACGACGAATCGTCGCCGCCGCATATTCCGCATTTGTCGCGCCGAATCGTTGAGTAGAGCGTATGATCGCATCCGGCCGGCATACACGTGCCAGCCACACAAATATCATCGCCGTTTCGATCGCACGGCGTCCCGTCGACGACCTTATCGCGCAGCAAATAGAACGCGGCGCTTCCCGACAATTGGCAATACAATTTGCAGCGCTCGTTTTCGGCGACGTTCGAGTATTTCGGCACCCAATGTGTGTGCTTCGACGGCACCCCATGAATTCCGATGTCCTTGTTGTTGAATTCGGCGCATTGCACGTCGCGAAACGGCGGCGTATCCCATGGGCACTCTTGTGTGTTGCACGAGCGATATCGTTCGCGTTGGCCCACGCAATATTTTCCGCCGTTTGTGGGCCTGTAATAAATTTAATTGTCAGTGTAATTGCGGGGTTTTTTTTCATTAAGCGAAATGAGGCACAAAAAAATAGGCCATCCATCAAATTAAAAAGGATTATTAGAAAAAAGAAGCAGTTCCCCCCTTCCAAAAAAAAAACTAATATACCTTTCAATCTTAAAAAGTCTAAAAAATGGATTTAAAATAAAAGAATCAAAAACATTTACCTGGGATTGTCACAATCGCGAAGTGCTTTCTGAATTCCACCACCGCACGTTCGGCTGCATTCGCCCCATCCGCGCCAGTCGCCCCATTGGCCGTCGACTCTGGTAAGCGATTGGGAGGCGATTCGAACGCATTCGCCATGATGGCAAAACTTGAAAAATAAGAATTCAGCATGAAACTATCATCGAAAGTAAAAAAAAACAAGACGACAATTTGATGAAAAAAAAGCGTCATGTGCAATTTGTCGACGAATAAAGTGTACAAGTCCGCAATTATTTAATTTTTTCGATTTTACAATTTTGCCCATTTTTTTTTTGGAAATTCAAGCTTAAAACACGTTTCAAAGCCAGAAAGTGCCTCAAAATAAAAAAAAAATAAAATAAATAGTGGCATTTTTAAGTAAAATTTCAAATCTTCCCAACAAAATAACCTAGAATTTCCGTTATTTTTTTTTCTATTTTTTTTTTTATTTTCACTGATAGTTAATTCGTTTAGACGTCACAACAAGCATACCATATTTCTTGACTCATCGCATGGTGTTCCATCGGCCCATGGCATATGTTGAGTTCGACAACCCATCTGGCTACCGTAGAATGTTGCACACCACAATCGGCGGCATGTTGGCTGCAAAAAAATAACGAAACGAGTAAGTCATGTTTTGAACGGCGGTTCGCCCAACCATGTATGGGCACAATTCCGAAGCGGGACCAAAAACGAATTTGCACTGCTGATTCGCGTCGTACTTTTTGCCGGGCTCGTCGCGCGTGAACACGTTCTCATAGTAGCGCCGCTCGACGGGTTGATCAAATAAACATTGAATTTGTCCTCGATTCGCTCTAAACAAATCATTGTTGTTGTTGTTTTTTCAGAGCAAAACAAAAATTTCATCGATGATGGCCTACTCGAGAAATCGTTCGAGCATTCCCGCCGAACACGGCGACCAACTCCACGGATGCGTGTTGTACTCCAACGTCGGCGCCATTATATGATAATTGCTTTTTGAGACCTGCATAAATTGGCCGCACTTTCGTTCATCGTCGTGTGGAATTGAGAATCTGTCAAATGGTTGAGAGGGCGATTTAATTCGAAGCGCTCTCGACTTACACATGTCCCAACTCATGGGCAACCGTGAACGCGGCACTCAGACCGTTGTCCTCGATGATCGCGCAACTCTTTTGCATGTCGCACATTGTGCCGAGCTCGGCCAACCCAAGAGTATCGCATTTTCCTTGTGACCTAGAAGAATCGAAGAGCAATTTTGTTTTATTTTTTTGGTCTGTCGATTCTGTGGGTCTCATTCATACCTACAAATATCCTTTCGTGTCAACAGAATCGCAACATCGTGATGCTGAATACTCGTGTCATCCGGATCATTATAATACTGTTGCCATCGGCAAAAGTCTTGAAGCGTCTGCTGAGCGTTTTGTGTGATTCGTGGTCCCGACTAAACGCTCAAAAAAAAAGAAACAATATCATATTGGCGATGAAAAGCCACACGCACATTTTCGGCCTTCAATACAATGATTTTGACGACGACGACATTAATCGAAGCGCGAAGCGATTGATGGCGATAGATCGAGGCGACCGTCGAGAACAACGTGAGCACATAATCCTCAAGCGATCGACCGTGATACTCGTACATTTTCGTGTCGGCAACGACGAGCACCTCGACATAATGGTCCCACGAATTGGCGGCGCGTCGCGATCGCGTTTTGCGGTCTGCAATACACTCGCCGCTCATGTGGGTAAATATAGTCGCTAGAGAGATAGAGAGAGAGAAATTTTTTTGTTCTTAAGCCAAAAAAAAAAGAATTCGCGCGTGGGAGGCGAATTGTTGCAATTTTCTGAATGCTTACCGAGCACATCTTCGAACGGCTCGGCGTAGGTGGCCGACGCCGCCGATGCTGTTGTCGAATTGAGATAGTCGAACGCTTTGAAGTGCATCGGATCGAATTTGCGCACCAAGTGTTGGCGGTGTCGAGGTTCTTCAACAAAAAACACCCCCATCATTAATAATCATCTATTAGCCAACCTTGAGAGTTCTCGTCGATGATCGGCTCGACTGTATGAATTCCATCGGGAAGCGCGAGAAGGCCATACTAAAACGATTTGTCGATTGTTCTTTGTTTTTCGTTTTGAGAGATCAAGATTCCCACCAATCCATCATCGGAGTCGCAAAGATTGACGATGCTGTGCTGTTCGACACCGGACACATGCGCTCGGTAAATACAATCGGGCGCGACTCGGGCGATTCGACCGCGCACCGATTCGTCCGAGTCGAGATAGAGCACCATTGGCGCGTAGTTGGAATTCGAAATGACTGGAACACTTCTGGAATGGGCACGGCGTCACGACGACGACACAATTTGAGATGTGACGACTCACTTGTTTTGCGACGGCGGTATCTGATTCCAGCGATGGAGGTGCACCGAGTAGACGCGATTGTGCGATCGCAATCGTAGATGGCACGAGTGGCCGCAATCGCGCGCGACACCGCGCACTCGGCGCGTCGATGTCGCGACGCCGACGCCCGACGAGCGCCGCCGGCGGATGTGTTGCGCGTCGGCGGCGAACACGCCGTTGTCGAGGCGCTCATGACGCACCGACACGCCCGAGTACTTGGCCCTGGAGACGAGCACATTTGTGAGTCGTGCGCCACTTGCCTCACTCCTTCCATTTGCAACTGGAAACGTCGACAAGCGGATTTCAATTCGAACAAGGGTGTTGATGGAAATGCGAAGAAGAAGCGACTCACGGTAGAATCCAACAACAAACGCGGCGATGAGCAGGAGCACGAAGGCAGAGGTGGTGTGCAACAGCGGCGGCGTCGAGCGCATGCCCGCGATTGGCGACGGCGGCGCGGAATCGATGGAATCGTCGCCTCGTCGTTCAGGCGTCCGATGATGTGCAATGATTAATATTGAGCGCGCGACTCGTACCCGAGCATCGACCCTACAAACTTCGAAGGTCCTCTCAATTACTGTTTTCGACTCACCAAAAAATTTCCAAAAAATTCTTTCTGCTAGCTAGAACAACGACTATAACTAGGCGTCCGTCTTCCTTCTGAAAAGAATTCAAAAAGAAATCATAATAAGACGGTTTGGGGGGGGGCGAATAATTGGGAGTATTGTCTCAAATTTCAATGAGTCAGTCTCAAAACGAACACTGTATAGAGGCGTCTCCTGACCGGCGGTTGGTTTGGCGATGGAGAGATGAGATGGGTGGGGGGGGTCAGAATTTAATAATGGTTTATTGGGCTTTTAGAGCATCTTTAATAAAATATTGATAAGAGTAGAAAATAATAAAATTAATAAGGAGGTCAACATTGAGAAGAAAAAATGAAAATCATTGGGCCATCTCCCAAAAATGGTCTCATTTTCGGGAGATTCTCTAACACTTTGACGGGGCCCAAAAAAAAAAACAACGACGAAGATGAAGAAGAAGAAGAACGATGAAGGTAGTGTGGCTCTCTCTCTTCCTCTCTCTCTCGATGGCACGCCGATGTGACCAGCCAACTGACGCAATTGCAACTCTCGGCAGGAAGGAGAAACATGGGAGGGGGTGGGGGTGAGCATCAACACAAAAGAGCAAAGAGAGGCGCTTGTCGTCGATTCGAGAATTTGTACAGTGTGTGGTTAGGCATTGCGAACACCTAGACGTCTGCGAAAATGTTGGTTTTGGGGTTCAACCCCAAAAAAGGAGAGTTTTGAAATGATTCAAAAAAAAATATTTATAGTGATCTCATTATTGGAATTCCAGTTTCGCCGCGGGCCGGACGGTAGCCCAAAAAAAATTTACGATGCTTGAAATATGATTACGGTAGCGTCCGCGCATAAACAACAACAACAAACATGAGAGAATATCAAAAATGTGAAAACGCGTGAAATTTGATGTGACATTGAAATTCGGGGTGGGGGCAAAAAATAATAATAATAAACTGGATTGGACTTTTTTTTTTGGTTCTCTGTCGGCAAAATTTTTTTGTTCGTTGTTGAACCCAATGTGCTCGACAGATGTTTTGGATCGTTCGAAAATTATTGGAAAACATTTACATTGGAATAGAGGCGGGGGGGGGTCAGAATTTGTCACGAATTGTTTTTTCTTTTGAGATTTTTTGAGGGCGAAAAAATCAACCAAAAAAAAACAATTTTTGATTTTTTTTTGGCCTTCTGAGTCGTCGTCGCCTCAAAATTGGTCTAGCTCGAAAAATGGCGGCGGCGGCGGCGGCGGCGAGCCGCTCGCTGGCCCCCGCGGGGCTACGTTTTTGTTTGCTAGCGTGTGTACTCAAACCGGCCACAAAAAAAAATGGAAAAGAAAAGAACCTGCTCCTTAACTCTTAGGTAATCCTCTCTTGCGCGTTTATATTGTTTTTGTGCTCCCCCAGACATCATTTTTGGTACCCACACAAGGCGACCCGGACCGGGCCGGACCATTGATTGATTTGCATAATTCTCTTCCCTATGATTCCCCGGAACCGATCGTCGCCAAAAAAAAAGTTCACATATACATATTTATTTATATAATACACCAGCACATACACACACATATACACGCGCTCGCCAGTCAATCATTTGAGAGCGAAACAGAGATGATCGACAAAAATGAGGGGAGAGGACGACGAAGAAGAAGAAGAAAAAGATGGGAAAAAAATGAAGAGACCCATAACGATATGACCTCATAATAATGATGGCCATTAACAGCGAATCATCTCGTTTTTTTTTCCTCTCTGAAGATGTGGAACAGAGTTTTATGAGGGTGGTGATCGGTGGTGTGAAATCGAAACGACAAAACACACCGCAAACTAATGGGCATCAGACAAAAAAAAATTTTTTTTGGAGATCTCAATCGGCAAATAAAAATATAGGCAAACTGCCTTCGTGGCCGAAGTGGCATGGCCGAGTTTTGGTGGCCGAATTGGAGATTTTGCGATTAAAAACAATTTAAATTTTCTATAGACAATAAATGATATTTCAATCGAAATGTAGCAAATTAAAAAATTGGCAAACTGCCGTCGGGGCCGAAATGGTATGGCCGAGTTTTGGTGGCCGAATTTTAATAAATCTTTGGGAAAATGGAGATTTTGTGAGAAAAAAATCAAACCTTAAATGTTTTGCGAGAAAAATTGAAAAATTCGAAATTGCTATAGACAATATATGATATTTCAATCGAAGTGCGGTAATTAAGAAAATGTGCAAACTTCCGTCGTGGCCGAAATGGCATGGCCGAGTTTTGGTGGCCGAATTTTAATAAATCTTTGGGAAAATGGAGATTTTGTGAGAAAAAAGGCCAAACCTTGGATTTTTTGCGAGAAAATTTGAAAAATTCAAAATTTCTATAGACAATATCACAGAATAATTGAAACATCAATTATAATCGATCAAAAGATGGCGGCGACACCACATGTGGTGGTTGTAGACATACACAAAAAAAGATGGCGGCTAATTGGGGGTAACATGAGGGCTCGGCGAACGAAAAAATCGAAACCAACGAGACGAATGAGTTCAATGATTGTGAAGGCGGCTAATGGATCTCGACGCGTTCGGAATGATTTATGAAAGGTACGAAAATTGGAGAAGGGGGGAACACTAGAAGAGATATGAGTGTTTTGAAAAAAAATGCAGAAAAGACGAAGTTGAAATAGAAAAAAAAAACTGTACATTGGCAGGTGTTGGCCGCCGTCGGTGCCAGGCGGTCTGCGTTTTGTTAGTGCTGAATTCCAGATGTTCGATGCAACTCGTACTAGTCACGCATCGCATGATTACTTTTTCTGAGAAACAACTGGCCTTGTTTGATCATGTTTCGAGCAACTCGAAATTGTCCGCAGATGGGAATTGGTATAAGGAATTTCGAGGGCTGGCCTTCTTTTTGAGCGCTTTTCAAGATCCCGAAATTTGTCCGCAGATGAGAATTGGTATAAGGGATTTCGAGGGCTGGCATTCTTTTTGAGCGCTTTTCAAGCTCCCCAAATTTGTCCGCAGATGAGAATTGGTATAAGGAATTTCGAGGGCCGACATTCTTTTTGAGCGCTTTTCGAGCTCCCGAAATTTGTCCGCAGATGGGAGAGCAAAAAAATGAGAATTTTAAAAATCAAGATTGATATCTCATAAAAATTTCCATTTTGCTAATTTTTCTGAAAAAAAATACTAGGATTTCTTTTGCGCAGAAAAACCAAATTTTTTGGAAATTTTGCTATTTTCACGATTGAAATTTAATGGACCGTAATGATGTTATGCAGATTTGGGGGAAGAAAATCGAAAATTTGAAAGAAAAAAAGCAGTTTGTGACATCGGAATAACTTTTAAAAGTAATCATTTTCCAAAAAAATCAAATCATCTTAATAAATTTCGAAAATTTATTTTTAAAAATCTAGATTATTCTAGGCACTCTGCCCAACCATATAAAGTTAAAATTGCTGAAAAAAATCGAAAAAAAATCTATGATCATCAAAAATCCGCATAGTTCCATTTTTTTCCCAAAAATAGCCGCCATCCATATTTTATTATTTGACAAATTTCATCCGCGCCAAAAAAAAATGAGAATTTACAATTTAAGGAGGTAATAAAAAATTAATGAAACAAATCTTAATCCTATGGATTTTTTTGGGGCCCAAAATCTTGAAATCCAGCAATACTAATAGTATATATATAGTTGAAGCTTGGAGTATAGATTTTTTGAACCCAGTGGGGCGGCTCTGTGGCATAGTACGAACGCAAGGCGCGTGTTAGTACAAACCGACAAGAAAGAAACACTAGAGCGAAGGATCCGCTTCATCATTCGCTCGGACCAACATATGTGTATCATTTTTCGTCTCAAACAACAACGAAATTATTCAAACGACCTGGAATTTTCTAGAAGGGGCACGGAGAGGCTTTTTATTAAGATGTTGACAAAAAAATTTTTTTGTTGAATTTTGTTAATTTTTGAATGGTCCCTATCGATGAGAGAGAGAAGAGTTGAAAGGCTTGAGAGAAGCGATGGAAATTTGCTGGCGAAAGCAAAGTTCATCACCCCCGCGGGTTTACACTCGCACACACACAATTTCGAGGTGTTGGAAAATGAACACTCGTTCACACTAGAGGCCAAATAGTGAAAGTTTCATTTTTTTGTTTTCCTTTTGTCAACATTTCGGCCAAAAAAATAATGGATCATAGACAATTTTTGAGTGAAAAATAAATTTTTTTGAAATCTCCAAAATCGCATTCAAATTGCGTTGAAAAAATATCAAAATAAAATTTTGAAATAAAATTTTTTTGAAATCACCAAAATCGCATTCAAATTGCGCTGAAAATAATCAAAAAAAAAATTTGAAATAAAATTTTTTTTGAAATCACCAAAATCGCATTCAAATTGCGCTGAAAAATATAAAAAAAAATTTTGAAAAAAATTTTTTTGAAATCACCAAAATCGAATTCGAAATGCGCTGAAAAATGTCAAAAAAATTTTTTGAAAAAATTTTTTTGAAATCACAAAAATCGAATTCAAAATGCGCTGAAAAATGTCAAAAAATTATTTGAAAAAAAATTTTTTTTGAAAACTCAAAAATCGAATTCAATGCCTCAAAAGTATCAAAAAATAATGTTGAGAAGAAAAAAAGAAAAAAACAAAAAGTTTAAAGGGACATTTGACTATCCTATCGGACCTCACACTCAGGATCGAATGAACTACTATATAAGTTGATGATAACGATCTCAACAGGGTCCGAGGTCCGTGAGGGTTGAACAACAATCAAGATGTTTCAATCAACGAACACGGCCAACAAAACAATTGGATGACTAATGCGTCGGGAATCAATAATGAGAAAGCATTTCGGGGCGATGGATTACACCTGGGTCGAGTGGAACCGAATTCGGAAGAATGAAACAAACTTCCGGCGGTGGGGGGGGGGGGGCAATGAAGAAAAAAAAATTCTTTTTCGTCGACCTTGACGCCGGCCAGATGTTCTCCACCTGCGTCTAGTGTGTCGGCTCGAATTTATTCGCTTCTAGCCTATATAATATAGAGCAATTGAATGCCAATTTTGGCCCATCATCAGCGGATTTTCGAGGAGAAACCGGAAGGTTTTCGAATTGACGCCACAATACGAATCGCGCCGTTTTTTTTTCTTTTTCTCCACGAAAATGCGTGCACCGCGAAATTTTGGAAATGAGCGTTTCGCTTATCAGCTTCTCGATCGTCGCCCGGGCGGCTCGCCTACACCATTATTGAAATGGCGTGTTCAAAAATGCTATAGTTGACGATTGATAACGAAAATGACGGAACTGTTTTTCAGCTTTTCCTTTTTTTAATGTACTTTGGCGATTAAAAAAAAATTTTTTTTTCTTCAAATTTCGCAAAAATTATTTTGATTACAATATTCATTAAAAAAAAAACAAAAATTTGACGAAAATTTCAAAAAAATTTTTTTTTCTTCAAATCTTCCTCTCAACTAATTATTTGATTTTTGATCTTTGATCTTGATCGATTAAAATTTGGAGAATTTCGATAAACGCCGAATATCCACAAACCATTTTGGTGGATTTTCTATCTCGACCGGTCTACTCTGCACTATTGCGTCTCGGTGTTTGCACCCAACTACTATTTATTTCAGATTTTTTAATAATTGGAATATTTTTCGAAAAAGTCCGCAAGCAATTCAAATGGTTTTCGAATATTTTTGGTGGTTTTTAAAAAATTGACTTTTTGAGTTTTTTTTTGACAAAAAAATTGGAAAAAAATTAATTTTGAACATTTATTTTTCCCCAAAAATCCGTCATTTTTTATTTAAATCGTAAAAAATGAAAAAAAAAAACTCAGAAAAATCAGTTTTCTACAAAAAACGCTCTAACGGGCCCATTCAGCGGGAAAAATTAAAATTGAAGGGTACGATTACTGTAGACTTTGGGTCTCGCGCGGAACCCAATTCTGAGAAGCGATTTTCGGCAAAATTAGCGCACATAAAATGCGACTTGAAATATTTATCTTCAACGAGACCCAATTAATAGGACGGGGCGCGAAATTCAAAAAAAAAAATCAGAGGCAATATGAGATCGGGTCCAGACGGGAATTTTTTTTTGGTGTCAACGCGAACCGAGATTGATGAGCCATCTGGCGACCGTCGGTGTTCTCGAAGCGAAAAAAAAATACAAATAGAGGGTGGGGGGGGGGCGTTTTGGCATTGTCTCAAATTTTCAATAGATTCCATCGATAGAGCGAATTTTCCGATGGCCGAACACGATGGCGCCGGCCGGCTTATCAACACCATTTTACGATGGGGCCCGGTGAGGACCGCAAAAAAAAAGAACTTTCTTTCAAACAAATGTAATCCATTGTGGATTAAATGGACACGAATTTGTAGGAGGAGTTTCTCATAAAAAACGCGCACTCAAAGGCGAACACAATGTGGTCCCAAGAGGCGCGCGAAGGAAATTAGGGACCCCCCCCCCCTATGGCTTGATTAATTCAATCAGCAAAATAAATTTGGAGGAGGGAGGAAGACACAAATGCTCTCCCTTGTACGGTAAACGCACACTAAATATACACGCTATATGTGTGTGTGTGTGTTTAAGCGTTGTATTTGAGCAACCATCCAAACACTCGCGTGCTCTTCTCTTCCTCTCTCTCGCGTTTTTGTCGTCGCGGGCTAATCCTCGGCATCGAGTATCAATCAAGACGACGACGAGGAGGAGGAGGAGCACACCGAAAAAAGTTTTGCGAACGAACAGAACAGAACAGAACGACGACGACGGTTTTTTGTTAGGGGGGGGGGGCGATGCTTGCGCGGCTCGTTGATGCGTCACAAAACGTCGCTGTCTCTCACACACACACACACACGCACACACTCATGCACACAGTCGTTGCGGTTGTTGTTGTTGTTGATTTTTTTTGTTTCGCCAATTCTAGTATGGGTCTCGTATGGAGAAAAAAAACTTGCCAAACAATGCTTCCATTTTTTTGGGACCCGGTAAATTGCCGCGGAAAAAAACACTGAAAATGTATTATATTCGATTTTTTTTACCAATACATGATCTAGTGACAAAGAAAAACGATATATGACAGTGCTATAATTAATGTATCATCAATTAAAAAATGTGCAAAAATGTTGGCAGAGAGGGGGAGCGAAACCGCAACTCCACGCAGAACAACAAAACCGACAGACCACTGAACCACAACCGCTCGAGGAAGTACACAGATAAACGGCGGCATAGGCACAATGGAAGCATAGTGGAACGGCTGTGGATATCATAGGAATCTTATATGCAAGTTATATGGAAGCATAATGGAAGCATTTTTTTGCGGAACCGCGTGTTTCGTATATGGAATGAGCCGTATGCCTTCCATATGGGAAAATAAGAAAACAATTTGATTGCTGTATTCAAAATTTATTTCATATTAACACATTTATTTAATTTAAAATAAAAAAACAACAATGAAATGAATTTCAATTAAGATATAATCAAACCATTAGTTACTGGCAACTGCCGAACTATTCGAATCATTGTCAGTACTGACATCGAGCGGGACGTTGTAATAAGTAGATTATAATGGGCCTATTAATTTGAAAAACTTGTAAACCATTGTTACGTAAACTAAATTTTTCGAGAAAATACAATCAGTTTTTTTACATCAATAATTTTCTTAAAAATAAAAATAATTTATTTTTATTGCATTTTTGGAAACCCTTTAGTGCACAAAATAAAAAGTGAATTGGCGGAAGAAAGAACAACTCCAAAATTTGAAGCAAAAAGGCATTTTGGTTAAAATTTCAATGACATATGAATACTCACATCTGAGGGTTGCTGGTAGAATCAAGCAGCTTCCTTAATTGCGCCGCGAGCGCTTCCGGCGCTACACCAAATTTCCTTTAAAGTCGTTGGCGCATTCTATCGCTTAATCAAATAAATAAATTAATAGTCATAGCTCAAAATCTAACAGAAGATTATCCATGACTTCTCGAACCATGCGTAATGCTTTCGCTTTGAAGTCATTTGTCGGTTGTTGCCCAAAGCCATGGATAAGAGCATCTGTAATATAGATATTTGCAATAAAGTATAGGATCTTTATATAGTCGGCGTCTGGCGACTTCTGTACTAGAGCCCCACTTAAAAAGATAAATGCCACTGAATGATATTGGTACGAAGGCTGTACGGCAATCGGAAATTTCGGCGATTCGGCTAATGGCAAATTACCGATCGAAATTTTCTTCGGCAATTTGAAAAACCGGCAATTTCGGCAATCGGCAATTCCATTGCCGCACAGCCCTGATTGGAACCAAATAATCAACAAGCTTTAAACTTAGGAAGTACTTTATAAAGACTTCATTGCGCATATTTTTCTAATTGAAACCATTTCTGGAGTCGAACAGGCCAATTTTTGATGATAACAACTTACAAATTGGGCGTACGAAGGTTTAGGAATTGGCGTTGATTTTGTTGTTTGTGAGGACTGTGGAGAAAAATTTTTTGCTGAGTTGGCGAGTAAATTGGACTATCTGGATCTGAAGTGTCGAGCGAATTTGGTTCCATGTTAGGGACTTCTGGTTCTTTGTTATTGACTTCTAGAGCAGTTTCAGTTATATCTGACAACACTCTCGATCTTGTCTTCATCTGTAAAAAATTTCAAAACATTATGTTTTATTAAATGAAAAAAGCGAGCGATAATAAAATATATGTTAAAGTAAATAAAAATAAAACGGATTCGATGAGAAATTAAACACAATTCGATTGAGAAAATATTTAAATTCGATTTTAAAAGTGTCGGAAACGATTTGAAAACATCGTATCGATTTTAAAATTTTCGAATGCTATCAATTTATTTTTGGTTTCGATTTTGATGATAAATATGAAAATTTTTCCTTTATTTTTTAAAAACATTTTTCCTTTAATTTTGAAAAAAATTCTTTAATTTTTGACAAAAAAAAAACACAAAAAATCTTGAAAATTCATTGAGAAAAAGCAAAAGGACAAAAATTTTGAAAACGAATTTCGAAAATGTGAGGCGTGGCCGCATTGTGCAAAGCGGCGCACGGTTTTGCAATGCTGCGGCACGCCTCTTCTACGCGCGTCTGCTACCAGTTTGGAGCAAATTGTGAGTAGTTTGCGATGCCAATTTCGGAAAAACCGGCAAAAATATATTAATACGACTAAATTGTAGTTGGCAATCTTTAAACAAAGTGAGGAACAGTTGACTGAATTAACATAAATCTGAGTAACATAAGTCATTAAATGGTAGAAGCTAAATTTCGTCCGTTGTGTATCATGTAATTTTCAAATTTTCATTGTTTATATGATAGCATAAGTTTTTTGTATTGATTTTTCTAGAAATTGTCTTGGTCTGCCGTCCAGACGCCAATTGTATAATGTTTATTGACATATGATTATTTTATCCATATTCCATCCATATTTGTTCCACGGCTCGCAAACACCGGAAGCATATTCATCCCGTTTTCATTCCATCCATATTCGTCCCATATTTCTTCCACAGCCACTAAGAATTACATTATGCTTCCTATATGGAAGCATTATGCTTCCGTTCCACAGATTTCCCACAATGCTTCCATTATGCTTGCGTCGCGCTTAATCAGTGTAAGATGGAAGCGCGGTATAAGGCATCCCATTATTTTATTTCGAGTTTCCAGACACTTGTATGCAAAATTAATGGGGGAGGCTTGAAATAATTTACTTGTTGATTTTCGATGGTCCCTAACTCGATGGTGCAACTGTCTTTCCATCGATTTTTGGTGAGCTATAGCACACTATACAAATATGACCGTTTTTAGTGCAAATAAAAAACAAACTCCAATCAGCTTTCTATTATTTTTTTTAAGATTTTAATCAATAATACTTTTTTGCAAATTTTGGGATCTAAAAAAATTCAAAGTTTTTGAAAAATTCATTTTTGAAAGCATACAGATGTGTGCAATTTTGCGTGCGAGTGTATGCACACTTTTTGGGTTGAACCTAATTTTTCCAAAAAAAAAACAGTGAAAAATGAATTAGTGGGAATACAATAATTTATGAATTATCCACTGAAATCAAGAGATCAAAATGACTGAATAGGCGGTCGAAGGGTTTCATCCATTGCGGAGGACGGTGTACTCGGCACATTTGGTGCTTCTGTCGATTTGTGACTGTCCCAAATCCCTCGTGCGATCGAGTACAACAAACCATCGATGAATCGGATTTCATCCGGATACAAATGATGCATACTAATGAGATTTTCGTGGAAAATGTCGGCTCCCTGAAATGTATCTCTTTTAACAACGCTTAATTGCGAGATTTTCATTTGGTGATCAAATTTTGAATTGCCGCTCAATCTTTTACAAGGGAGTCTGGAAATGACTGCCAAAATTCCTGAAAATCACATCAGATTTTCGTTTTTAGATTTTGCATTCTTTGAGACGCCGCCCCCACCTCCCCTATATCACCGGCGTTTGGAATGGAATCGCTGCGTGCACTGTGCACAGGCAAAACGCGACGGATGAAGTCCGGGCGAAGTCCGGATATTTGAACGTCACGGCTAAAAAACGGGCCAAGTACGGACCAAAAATTTCTTTGAAAAACGCCGCGGTAAAAAAACGGACAAAGTCCGGAGATTTATAGGCCACGTTTTTAAAACGTGTTAATTACGGATCTTGATTTTCAGGATAAAACGCCACGGCTAAAAAACGGGCCAAGTACGGACCAAAAATTTCTTTGAAAGGCATCACGGACAAAAAACGGACAAAGTCCGGAGATTTATTGGCCACGTTTTTAAAACGTGTTAATTACGGATCTTGATTTTCAGTATGAAACGCCACGGCTAAAAAACGGATTAAGTACGGACGAAATATTTCTTTGAAAGGCATCACAGACAAAAAACGGACCAATTACGTGACAATTTTTTTCGAGTGAAAATGTCACCGACAAACAAAGGACTATTTACTGATCGACACTTCCTGGCTGAAACGTTACGACACAAAAGTTAATTAATATTTAATATAACGGCTTCACTGGAAGCTGTGGCGACCGATGGCTGATAATTAAATTTTCTTGTTGCAGGTTGCCCGATACCGATGCGGTAACCATAGCACGGCTCGAGACTTCCTTTCCTAAGATCGATGTGTCTAAGTTCGCTGCTGTCGATTCACCGTTATGCGTTCTAACTGTTCCGCTCCATATTTATATTCGTTGTTTTGTAATGTAGAGATAATGTGGAAATGGGAGAGTGGGCGAGACGATGAGGCGGTGGGCGAGAGAGAGAGTGCGAAATGAAGAGACGCACGCCATCATGCCATCGGGCAATGTCCAGCAAAAAGAGGGCCGCGGCCGAAGTTCACCTTTATTTAAATGCAAGTCCCCAATCGTAAACACCGATTTAGTCAATTACTTATGCTTTTAGTCGTATTATTTCAGTTTATTAAGTTGTTTCCCCAAGCCCACCATCCACCATATTTAGTATCATCAAGTTTGTTATTAGTTTGTATCGCTTTGTTAACATTTTGTTCGTTTTCGTTCAATAATGAAGGTTTAATTACCCAAGTTTGAGGTTTACTCGACTTGTTTAACGGTTCCAATACCGTATCATTATTTGGAAAAGTTACTGTTTTATTCCATTGTAGTTGAAAAATGAATAGTGTTCCTTTGAAATTGTTTTTTCAGATTGTAAATGGGTCATTAGGTCATTTAAATAAATACAAAAATTTCCCAATTTTCGTTCAAGTTTTGATAAAGACTACGATTTCAGTCATGGGACGGTCATATCGAAGATTTCTACCATCTTTACCAACAAAAAGTATGTTAAAATTGCATAACTATTTGCTATACTCTCTTTTACTACAATAGGATCAAGAGAAGTATCTTCTTCAAGTGAAGAAAACTTATCTGAACCGATTGATGTTCAACTTTCTGAGTCGCTCAATATAGACATCGATGAAGAGGAAGAAATGTTTCAATGGGATGTGAATTGTGACGAAGTTGAGGAAAACGATGTTGAGGAAAACGATGAGAAATCTTCAGAAGATTGTCCCCACAGCGGTAGGTAATTTGTCTTAATACTAATCGCCATTTTCGAATAGACTTGGCGCAGTATTTAGCGAATGTGTCGGACGAAGTTTTGACATTCGTAACTTCAGCGTGCATAGCTCGAAGTACCGATGCGGGTAAATAGGAAAAAATTACGAAGAAGTAAAGAGGCAATTACAGATTTCAAGAGATTCCTTTCTTCTCATAAAGATTTAACATTCCGTCGGCAAAGCTTCCAGCTATGGAAGAACAATATGACTATTTATAACGCGCACTATGTGTGCAATAGTTGTGGGAAAGAAACAAATAATATGTTCGCAAAATGGTATAGACGGAATGGTAAAATCGGGTATCGATTTTATATATATATTTGTCATAATATATAGAAATCAAATCAGTCAAAAAATATCGAATTTGATTAAAAAAGTATAATTTTAATTAAAAAATTATTTAGTTAAAAATCATCGAATTTGGTTTAAAAAGAATATCGAATTTAGTTTTTAAAAAAATTAAATTCCGTTGAAAAGCATAAATTTAGTTAAAAAATTTGATTTAGTTAAAAATAATATTTAGTTAAATTAGTTTAAAAGAAATATTTTGTTAAAAAACATCGGCTTAATTTAATTTTTTATGACAAAGTTTTGCCTCATTTATGTAATAACGACAAATTTTATTACTTCGTTTTACTTAGGGAAATCTATCATCCGGCGGACACTGGAATTGCCACGAAATGATAAAGAAGACTTGCTTCGATGATCAAGGGACATTGTTATCACGGAATGAATGCAAAGTGCTTTTGTTTAGACTTAAATTCCTAATAGTACTTTTCAGGCAAATTTGCAACGTACAATGAAAAACAAGAATTCGGTGGATTTTTATGAGGTCTTGAAATGCTTGCAGTGCAAGGACCATTCAAATAACTTCGAAGTATTAGCTGCGACTGTGGCCACCTTGGCTTTTCAAATGGAGCGCGGGCAACGAGAGTCCCATACCAGCAAAGTTTTAGTGGTTAGTTAAAAGTTGTTTTTTTGTAATGGACATATACATAGTCGACATCCGACAACTTCTGCATATATATATATATATATATATACCGTAAAACCTGTATTAGACGGCATGCCGCTCTATATTTCGAAGGACTCTTAGGGGTTCCGCTCTATTTTTCAATTACTAAATTACGAATCTTGCAAAAAATCTGGTAACTAATGTGCTTGAATTCGATTGATAAAGTGATCGAACTCGATTTGAAAAAATGTATTCGATGGAAAAATCTTCGAAACCAATTGATTTATTTCTCATTTTCAATTTTAAAATCGTATTCGATTGAAATTTTCATGTATTTGATTACGATTAAAAATGAAATTCTTTCGAAACCGATTGATTTTCATTTACCAGAGAATGCCGTTCTATTGAAAGGTGCCGTTCAATTAGAGGGTGCCGCTCTATTAGAGAGGCCGTTCAATTAGAGGATGCCTTTCAAATACAGGTTTTACGGTATATATATATAAATAATTGTAGACAGATATCAACAGTTTCGATATTGTAAAAGGTAAAGAAGTCGACGAAGATATCGATATGCCAGCTGGGTATAAATTGCGCATTGGCGATTTACTAACTCCATCAAACTGTTCAAAATGGATGGCACAGTCGCCTGAAAAAGGCCTTGAAAAGGCGGTACTGCACATACTGAATGAGGTAATGCATAATCTGTACAACTGCATGAACACATTTACTTTCAGTTATGCGAAAAAGATAATTTTTTTGTAATTTATTCGGCCGCTTCGTCAACGAAACGAACGAAATATCCCAAAATACCGGACAAGTTCTTCGAAATTCTTGGAAGTAAGTAGATTTGAAGTAACATTGACCGGCTAAAAACTTGCGCCTAGTCCATATTGGCCAATGAGAAATTGAATGGTAAAAACTATGCTTTTTTTCAGAAATATTACACCGAGGCTTCGATATAAAAAGTGAAGGGTGGGAAGAAACCGTCGTCGTTTCTCATATACGAGAAATGACAAGAAACTTCATGTAAGTGAGCAACGCGAATGTTATATATATGCTATATACTGTGTTTCAGCGATGATAAACGACGCGGAAAAACCGCCAAAATCGAAGAGTTAATGGAAATGTTCCAATCCAGGTAGAACACGCGTGTGCAAATGGAATGTGCAAATATTTTTTTTTTGTTTTTAGAATTATTTTTGTTCTAGTAATTCGATTCGAATCGAATACAACAAATTTCGGATACAAACTTGATCGAAAATTAAGTTTGAAATTTGTGGTACTCGATTACTCTTTGGAAAAACCCGAATGTACTCGTATTTGGTGCGAAACTCGGTGTATTCATTTCGAATTTTAATGTATTTGATTGTGAAACAAAAAATTGACTCTTTCGTATCGAATACGAATTAATCATTTTACAATCGAATACGATTAAATTCAAAACGAATATAGCGATTGCGATTCGTAAATATTTTTTTTTTCGATTTTTCTTAAATAAAACTTTTATAATAATGCTGTCTATATGATTTCAATTTTAATTTTGATTATTATACGAACGGAAGAAAAAAAAGCATGTGAAAAACGCCACCGGGCGAATCACGGTCCGTTCCCGGATACGCTAAGACGTCCGTGTCCGGTACGTCAGCGACACGCTGGAACGGTCAATAACGGACCGTGATTCGCCCGGATTTCATCCGTCGCGTTTTGCCTGTGTGGGGGAGTGGAAAGTGTCTATGTTGGGAGAGCTTTTGGCGCGGGTTCAAAACCTCCCAACATCAACATTTTTTGCAATCAATTCTTATCTTGTAGAAACTCGAAAAAAAATTGTCTAGAAAATCGACTAGTACCCAAACTTGAATTGGATCCATCTGAAACGATTTGGTGAGATCGGCGTAATAGTGCTGTTCGGGTCGCCACGGCAAAAATCGCTGTCGTCCTTTGTCATCGCGCGTGTCTTCGGGAAAAACGCCGACCGACGCGAGGCATCGCGCAATCGCATAGTCCTCCCATTCGTGATACGGACACGCGTCTTTATCATGGAATAGGCGGTCGGCGAACAGACGCATCGCCTCGCGACTCATCACATATCCGCTGCCGCCGGCATTGTAGCCGGTCGTCTGAAATCGCCGAAATGAAATGGTGCCCAATGGTCCCCCGGCTTACCGTTCGACGACGCAATCGATAGCCGATGAAAAACGGCTTATTCGGATCGAGTTTCTCAACATAGCGCTTCAAGTTCTCCACGACCAGATACGTATCGTCGTCGCCTTTGAAATACCTAGAAGAAGCTCAAGGTCGCAAAATTTTATCGACGGCCAACCAATCGAAATCGCTTGAAATGTTTCGATAGACGTATAATAGCGCGAGACGCGTCTTCCAGAACAATTTATAATAGCTTTCGGGGAGCCCGTGGAATACGGTATGATAGGGCGTCGACTCGTTGAGGAAGCGTTCGGAGTTCGTGAAAATGTGGCCGGCGTCGCAGCGTTTCAGCCACGTGTCCGAAATGGCGGGCACTCGAGTTTTGTGGTAGATCGACGTCGTCATCGCCCAACACAGAATTTTGCCCGATTTGCGTTGCTCTTGTGCGCTTTTCGACGATTTCACGTTACGCAAAAGCTCTTCATTGTAGAGGCTGCAAAAAATCGCCAAAAAAAATGAATTTTCTACAAAATGTGTGTGGCCGCATAGAGTGTGGCGCGACCCCGAAACATGTCCGCAGATGTGCGCGCACATTTCAACAAGCCTGCGCGCGCGCCGAATTTTCTTTTCGCCCACCTGAATCCCGAATCGTCGATCGGGAACAACGGAATAATATCGATTCCGGTCTTGTATTGGACTTGATAGAAAAAATAGACGATGAGCAGAAATAATGTCGAGGCGATGATCCAGCTGATGCGATGCTCGCCGGTGCACAATCGCCGAAAATTCTTCTATAATATTGCATTTGCAATTTTAGCACTCAAATTAATAGCATGTTGAAAGTGTGTGCAAACACGGCGACGCAATTGATCACAGAAAATCATTTTTGAATGTTTTTTTTTCGGCGATGGGAAATCGCGCAGTTCGAACGACGGAAATAAAAGTGTTCGCGAGAGAGTGTGCGATTTTGAGAGACCCAGACGTTTCGAATTTTAATCTTGATTAATTAGCGATAGAAACATCCAAAACTGGGGTATGTTTGTTTAAGAAAAACAAATGAAGGGAATTTGAATTTCAAACCAAAAATTTGCGATTTTTAAAGGTGCCGAAAATTATTATTTTTTGATTACGATATTCATTAAAAAAAACAAAAATTTGACGAAAATTTCAAAAAAAAAATTTTTTTTCTTCAAATTTCGCAAAAATTATTTTGATTACAATATTCATTTAAAAGAACAAAAATTTGACTCAAATTTCAAAAAAAATTTTTTTTCTTCAAATTTCGCAAAAATTATTTTGATTACAATATTCATTAAAAAAAAACAAAAATTTGACTCAAATTTCAAAAAAAAAATTTTTTTTCTTCAAATCTTCCTCTCAACTAATTATTTGATTTTTGATCTTTGATCTTGATTAAAATTTGGAGAATTTCGATAAACGACCAATCTCCACAAACAAATTGGCGGATTTTCTATTCGGCCCGTCTACTCTGCACTATTGCGTCTCGGTGTTTGCACCAACTACTATTTATTTCAGATTTTTTAATAATTGGAATATTTTTCGAAAAAGTCCAAAAAAAAAAATTCAAATGGTTTTCGAATTTTTTAGAGGTTTAAAAAAACTGATTTTTTGAGTTTCTTTTTTTGACAAAAAAAATTGGAAAAAAATTATTTTTGAAGATTTATTTTTTCCCCAAAAATCCGTCGTTTTTCTATTTAAATCGTAAAAAAATATTTAAAAAAATCAAAAATTAGTTTTTCTTTAAACGCTCTAATGGACCCATTCAGCGGGAAAAATTAAAATTGAAGGGTACGATTACTGTAGGCTTTGGGTCTCGCGCGGAGCCCAATTCTGAGAAGCGATTTTCGGCAAAATTAGTAAAAATTCAAATTTTCTATTTAAAATATTGGAAGAAAAACCAATTTTCTACTCTGCACAATTGCGTCTCCGTGTTTGCACCAAAATATGCAAATTTCTAAGATATTCTCAAAATATCGAGCCCCAACTTCAAAATTCGAATTTCCGCCTCAAAAAAAAAAGAAAGTGCGATGGTCCAGAATTGGTCATAATAGCAACAAAAAAAATGAAAGCAGTGACCTACCTTGAATCTCTCACGCCATTTCTTTTGGGTATGCGCGGCGAGCATTGTTAGAGCGATTGCATAATTGCGTTGCGAAAAATCGAACCTGCTAAGAAGCGGCAAGTCAAGCCAAAAAAAAATAATGCGTTGTGAGACGAGGCGGAGGATGGGGGGGGGGTTTCGTCGGCAAAACGAAAATCAGCTCAGATCCGAATTGGCGATAGCCCGTCATCATCTCCATACCCCCCACCTTATTTGACACTGTCGAAGGATTCGATTTTTTTCCCCATCGTCGTCGTCTCCCCTCTCTATGCATAATTCGACTTGCGACGAAACTTGATAGCGACGACGACGACGACGCTCAGATTCCTATCTGAAAACCGCTTTTACCTTCCAATCCGCTCAGCGATCTCGATTTTCAACGGCAGGAAGAGACGAGCAAAAAAAAATTGTTCATATTATTTATTTGCGAAGAATATGATTTATTCGGTTTGCAATTCCAATTGGGTGATGATTGGCAAGTAGGGAAAATCTTCGCGATAGCTCAAATTGATTTGCGTCTGAAATTTTGACAATTATTCGAAATTCCACAAAATGAAGCCACCCTCCATTATTTGAACAAATTTCTTTCTACTAGTTAAATTTGAGGGGACCATTGAATTTGAAATGGGGGCGGAGCATCGGGGTCCATTATCCCACACATATCTTACATCTTGACATTGGAATTTTCTGTGGCAAAAAGAAAAAATGCGAAAATGCGTGCGCCGGGAGCGAACCTTCAACACAAAATTTCAATCCCGCACCCTTGCCACTCCACCACACCTCGACGCTAGAAAAGGGAGCCAAGAGGCGTATGTGTAACCTCTTGCCCAAATGGTTGCTGACAATGGAAAAACACCTTGAATTTTCAGATGGCCATAACTCGCCAGTGCAGGCTGGAATTTTGTGAACACACTCAGAAGACCTTCTAGTTTACGTGTACAAAGTTACAAAAATTCCAAGACGGTAGGTAAAATGACTTCCCTTGTTAGTTGAATTTTATTTAATCAGCATTACAGACCGCGAAAATTTGAAATGTCAAGAATATCCAAGAAGCTATGAGTCCCGACTTTTGGAAAAAAATAACCTTGAAACTAGTGTTTTGCAAGATTTGAAAAATGAAAAAAATGCACTTGACTACTGTAATCAAACGTGTTCAATTTCGCGTAACGGTGTCTGCACAAATTTTCCAAAAAAAAGGCGCCATACTTTTGCGTCCGCTGAAATGCATTCCAGCCGTTTGATAATTGTTTTAATGGTCCCTCGGGCGTCGGGTTGGTGTGAAGTACATGAAGATATTAGCTGACATCTATAATAATAATTTTAATATAGTATTCGAATTTTTTTTGATTTTGATTTTACACAGCCTCTCCGCAATAGGGAATATTGTCGAGCGTCGCCGAGCCGTCGCGCATCGCGTCCACAAACGCCAACGATTGGCGATAATTGGCGAAGGGTGTGGCGCCGAGCGAGAAAATCTCCCAAAGGACGACGCCGATCGACCAGATGATCGTCTGCTCGTTCATGATGAGCATCGCGTCTTTTTTGAAGTGCTCGGGCGGCATCCAGCGAAATTTGGTGGGCATCTGGAGGTCTTCAATGATTTTTGTTCCATTGGAATCCGACTCACGTGCTCGGAGCTCATCATATTCAACGCGGTGTGCTCGGCGAGCCCGAATCCGGCGATTTTGACGACGCCGCGCTCGGCGACCAACAAATTCGACGTCGACACGTGCGGCGGATAGACGCACTTCTTGATGAGATGCTCGACGCCGGCGCAACACCCGTGCGCCATCGTGACGAGACGCTCCGACGAGAGGAACGAGGCGAAGTTGAACGGATCGGTGCCGAAGCGCGCGCATCGACTCTCGCGCAACACGCCCTGAAGTGTCGGCTGATGAAGCGGCTCCCACATGAGCATCACGTCGGGACCCGATTGCGTCACGCCGCACAACGACAACACGTTCGGATGGCTGCCGGCGCTGAGGTTCGACTTGAGCATCGCGGTGAGATTCGAGAGCGCCTCATCGGGCAGACGAGTGACATCTGAATTTTGGCAAAAAATAATTGGGGACCATTGAGTAGAATTGACTTTTCAGTAGGTAGACGTTGACGTCGTGAACACTTCCGTTGTATGAGTTGAATATGGCTCGATAGATTGGTCCGAATTTTCCCATTCCCACCGAGATGCCGAGCTCGATTTTGCTCGGATTGAAAGTGGTCCCGCCGCGAACAACACTTCTAGACGATTATCAAAAAGATTGGGGTGAGGGCAATCGATAATTGCAAACCGAAATTTTTCAAGCGTCTCGTTTTCGTCGAAAAGTTTGACGTCGTCGGCGTCGTGCGAATTGGCGCGACTCATCGACTTCTAGAATTATTGAATTTGATTTTTTTTTTTGAAAAAAAATTGTCAGGGTTAGGTGCAAATGGCATTTTTTTGAATTTCGCGCCAATTTCGAAATTATAAAAATTGATTTTTAAAAAATTCATTGCAATTAAAAAAAAAAGATTGTGTGTAATTTTGCGTGCCTGTGTATGAAGTTTTCCTCATAAAATTTTGAATTTTCATTTTTTTTTTGCATTTTCCACATCGAAATTGAACAGTTTTGATTTTTATTCTTAAAAAAATGTTGGCATTTTTTTTTTTGAATTTCGCGCCAATTTCGAAATTTTTCAAAAATTATCGATAATTTCTTCAAATTTCGACGAAATTGATTTTAAAAAAATTCATTGCAATTCAAAAAAAAAGATTGTGTGTAATTTTGCGTGGTTGTGTATGAAGATTCCTCATAAACGCGATTTTTGTTTTTTGAATTTTCATTTTTTTTCTCATTTTTGCATTTTTTCCACGCCAAAATTGAACATTTTTCGAAACTTTCTTATAAAAATTTTGCCAATTTCAAAAATCACAATTTTTTTGAATTTTTTAAACCGATTTTCCAATGGAAAAATGAAAAAATGCGTTTCAATTTTTATTTTTCTTTTTACAAAATCGTTTCAGAACAATTTTTCCAGCAATCTCAAATCGATTGTTGCCTTCAATTCATCTAGTAGTTCCACATATTAGGATGATTGCAATGCGTTTAATTAAAATCCTGCTCGGTGACACGTGCTCAAAAATTCTTTATTGATTGACAAATTTCAGAGAGAAAAAATATATATGTGAATACAATTAATGAAAATAATGAACAATATATTTCAAAAAACAAAAATTGAGGGAACAGAATTAAAAAAAAATAATAATAAAACAAGATTGCACACGGTCACCGAATAGGTCGAGCGGGGAAATTGGATTGGGTTAATCAATATACATTCATTAGTGGTGAGATATATCAGTAGGGTGTCCCAACAAAAATGTGGGAAATTTGTGATTGGTGGGGTGGGGGTGTCATGAGAATTTTTGGCGCCACGGGCGTCGCGCGCGCGCGATGGTGTGTGAGAACATCTCCAGAATTATTATGATGCGTTTCTTTTTGTTTGGATTTTAACCGTAATCGAAGAAGACTAATTTTTGTATCATTTTTTTTTGGTATTCTATGCTTTTTCTCTCTACTGTCGCAATTGCTCCTTCTCTTGACTTACCAGCTCGGTGGCTGGTGGCGCTTGATGCGCTGATGAGTAGCGATAGCCATTCGCGGTCTTCGTGTCCTTCTGCAAACAATTTGATTATGCGCCATTAAACAGCAAAAAAAAAGAGAGAGAGAAACGCAGTTTCTATTGAAGCAAATGAGATTGACCTTGCCGCAACAGCATCGTCGACGATAGCAAAGAACGATGGCGATGAACGCGATGAAGCACGCGAGGGTGATGAGGAACACATAGCGAACTCTGTGGAAGTCGTCGCCGTTCGTGAAGCGGAACCAAATTGTCTCCTGCAAACATTTTTTTGTTCAGCAAATTGTCTTGAACGCCTTGAGACGCACTACCTCGTCGCCTTCCTCTTCGTGCCCTTCGACAACCTCCACGGTTGTCGTTTCGCCTTCCTCCTCCTTCCTCTCTTCTTCCTTTTCCTTATCGCCTTCCTCGCCTGCCTCCTTCTCCTCCTTCCTCTCCTCTTCCATTTCCTTATCACCTTCCTCGCCTTCCTCCTCTTCCTTCATCGTCGCATCGTCGGATTTCTCAGCGACACTTGTCGACTCGACCTCTTTCGCTTCCTCTTCTTTTTCTTGCGACTTCAATTTTGTCGGCTTGACGTCTTCCAAATTCACTTTCACGACGCCCTCCTCCTCCTCCTGCTCCTCCTTCTTGTCGTCGCCTTCCGATGTCTCCGGCGCCTTCTCAGTGCTCTTCGCATCGTCAAAGAAATCGGTGGCGCCGGTCTCCTCGCTAACCGCTTCGCCATCATCTTTGACGCCATCACTCGACACCACATCGCCTTCCTTCTCGCTCTTGACGTCACCAACAACGCCATTCACAATTCCGCTAACGCCATAGAGCTCGGGTTTCAAGTCGAACTTCAAATGGTCGGACTCGATGGAAGCGCTGGTCTCATGGATCTCGAACTCGCGCGACGCTCCGATTTTGAGCTGGCGAGGCCGTCGCACAATTGCGGTATAATAAGCGACGAGTTGTTTGGCGCCAGCGAACACATCGCGATCGAATTGAATCTCCGGCGGAAGCTCGTCGTCATACTGATCATAGTTCTAAAAATCATTCGTGTGTCAAAAGGCGTCATCGCACAAAAATTTACATCACTATGCTCATAGTCATCGGCGTCGCTCGTCGCCGGCTTCTCATCGCCGCCGTCGTCGCTGATGTCGACGGCGACCGACGATGTGCACGTGTGGACGCCGTCGTCCGTCGAGTGCACGTCGCCCTCGCAATGCTCGGGCACTTTGACGCCAAACTCATAATGAAGTGTGAGGTTCTCGATTGGCAAATGCTTCCAGTAGGGCTCGAGCCAGAACGGCTCAATTGTCACCAGCACCGACGAGTTCTCATTGACCGCCAACGGCATCGGCGGGCGTTGAAGCGCTGAAACTTCGACGTCTTAAAATTGCGTCTTTCGGATTCTTACCATCTGAATAGCACGCCGTGTAGGTGCGCATTGTGATGTTGGCCGGATGCGTTTTCGGAATCGCATCGTGCTGGCAGTTCTCGGCGAGCTGATGCGAGCAGCTGCAGCCGCCGATCGCGCGCGCCGCCCGCGAGTCCTTGACGCGAAGGCAGACGCTGTAGCCGTTGTCGGCGCACTGTTTGCAGTCGACGCATACGTCGGTTCTCAGCGTCTCCTCATTCACCAAGTTTCGGAGTCCTTCAATTAAAATCATCAAACGATCTCAACGATGGTCTAGGCTGAATCGCGTTTATTCATTTTGGGCAATTCCTCAACGAGAATTGCATTTTTTGTGGACCATCGCCAATTTTCAGTGTTAGGCGGCAATTCAAATTTGAATCACTACAAAAGATGCATTATCAATTGTGTGCAATTTGGCGTGCACGTGTATGAACTTATCAAAAACCGATTTTCTTTCTTCTTCACCAGCTTTTTCTTTAATTTGAGCATTGAAAAATGGGTTGTTTGCTATTTTTTTTTTGTATTTTTTGATTGAATTATTTTTATTTTCTTACTATTTTTCAAGCAGTCTTAAAAATTTCCTGAAAGTTTGCTACTGATTGAATAAGCCGATTCGAATATTACTGCATTTAACTCAAAACCAATCAGATCCGGCAAAATTCGGCGCCGGAAAAAATCCGTTTTGTATTAATATTTCAATTTGAATCGGATCCGACAAATATCCAAGTGGATCGGATTGACGTCGAAATTTTGGCGGATCCGATTGGTTTTTTGAGTTGGCCGAGAACACGAAGGTAATTTTGCGAAATAAAAAAACCCAACAGAAATCGGTCGAATCGAAATTCACTGAAACTGGGAAAGGGCCAAAAGAAATGTTAAAATGTGGATGAAAAATTGATATTTCTATAGTCTGATCCATTTTTTGCCCTCTTCCCAGTTGCAATTTTGCCGCTTCCTGAATTCCGGCAATATTTTACATATCAGTCGAAAGCTTATCGAATGGCTCTTTTGAAAAATTGATGTTGCTATCATTGCTACTTCGATGAATCAACTTTTTTCAAGCGAAGAATGGTCATTCAGATGAGCGTCTTCAAATTCCAAGAAGACCGCCTGCGAATTTCGTTTCAACAAAGCTCACCATAATCCAACGCGGCTGCTGGGCATCGCAAATCGACGCATCCGCTTCCTTGAGCGCGCTTCTCGACGGTGAACGCGCTGGAAGCCAGTAGAAGGCTGACGCCAATCACGGCCACTTCGAGACCCATCGGCTGTCGGCAGCGAGGCGAATAGTTGTCGTGGTCCGAAAAAAAATGAATAGAGAGGAATTATTATAAGCGAGAAGCGCGCTGATAACGAGAAATGGTTTATCGATGGGGGGGGGGTGCGAAGAAAAAAATTTGAGAATCGATTGATGAGAATGATGTGAGGCGACAAAATTTTTTCGAGGAAGACTCGGCCGGGCCGGGCCGGGCCGGCGCCGCCAAGAACAAACAGACAATAGGCATCTGTGTGCCAATGAATTCGAACATGGACAATGATGATGATCGCAAAAAATGTGGGAGCGCAACAAGCATCGGGCTCGGGCTCGAATCGGGCGCGAATGAATGGCAACGATGAAGACACCCTGAACAAACGTGCCGTGGGATTCGGGAGCTGTTCAAACAAACATCGACTCAATTACCCGATCATCAAAAACCAAGCGAGCAAGCAAAATAATTTCGTTTCTTTTTTTTTTGATTGATAAAGAAGTTGCGCTTCAAGTGTCGTTTCAAAACGGGGATCTCGTCTCGGAATACTGTGTGTGTGTGGTTGGCAAACAATTTACTCATATAATGTTTCACTGATGATGAAGCTGGCTACCCTCGGCACTCACTATTTAACTTTGCCGCTGTATTTATAGAACAAACTACTATTTCAAACGTTGTGGGGAGATTGAAAAAGTGCAGCAAAAAATTTGGCTTTTAATCAAAAAAAAATTAATGTGTTACCTTGGTTGAATGGAAGAGGGTGTTGAGTCAGAGGGCGGGCTTGAATAGCAGAATTGATCCTACCCTTTTGGTGACTGTCGGGTAAAAAAATGAGATGGTGATTTGCAAAAAGGGAGAAGCTTCTCTCTGGTAGATGGGAAATATTGAAAAATAGAAGTAGAATTTGATGGTTAAGCTTTTAATACTCATTTTATTCCAGCAAAACCTCACTCTAATATCAACTGTTACTTTTTTGTAATTGAAAATCAGAAATTATATTTTTTTAAAGCTTGTTGATCTACTATGAAATACACTATCCTATGAATCTATTAAAGGCGCATTCTTGGGATTTCAGTAAAGGCGCATTCTTGTGATTTAAAGGCGCATTCTTGGGATTTCAGTAAAGGCGCATTCTTGTGATTTAAAGGCGCATTCTTGTGATTTAAAGGCACATTCTTGGGATTTCATTAAAGGCGCATTTTTGTGATTTCAACGATCTAAAACTGAAAAAAGTTTTTCGCTGAGCAAACAAAAAATGTACGGTAAGTAATACATATGTGTTGCGACTAATGAGAAGTGGTCTGATATGTACATATTAGAGCCAAACCACACCCGCAGGGGGAGGGAAGGGGTGCAATCGGGGTGGAAAGGTCTCGTGTTGACACAGTAACCCGATATACCTCAAAATGGGAGGGGGGAAAGATGGTGCATCGCAAGCGCACCACTAAAACAGCAAAAAACACCAAATTTCCATTTTTTTTTTGCACGTCCGGGACTACGGTAGTATGTGCAAGCAGCAGCAGCAGCTTCTGCTCATAATGACGACGGAATTATGAAAAGCAAACAGATGAGGTGGAGGAGGTTGAGGAATGTTGAAGTGCGACTAGCCGGTCATTGCTTGTGTGATTTTTTTTTAACATTGGGGATTTCATGGACTTTTCAACCCAATTGATTTGCGAATTTGAATTGCCGCCACACGCCTGAAATTTTGGTGGAAGTGTAATTAGATGGAAAATTGGTATATTCGATTCCGCGAAATCTGATGCCTTCGGAAGAGTATATACAAACAAATGGCAATTCGAATAGAATGAGAAAAATCGAAAAAATGTGATTTTTCATTGTGAAAACTTGCATCAAAATTCTGGGCGAATGTGCGAACGGTGGGGGGGGGGCTCCCGAGGTTTAATCCGTCGACTCTAAACCAACAAACGGTTGGACGTGTTTCTCTCGCTTGATTTAACCCCCCCCCCGCTCCTCCGACCCCTTACCGTCGTATTCTCTCAATTTGCGGAATTGAAATAAGCATTCGCCAAACAATTCATTTGCGCACTACTGTACGAAACTCGGCTTCATCTCTTTCTCTCTCTCTCTCTCTCTCTCTCTCTCTCTCTCTCTCTCTCTCGCTGTGCTTCCATTTCCGCGCGTGGGCGATGCGATCGTCGTAGAGCATACACACATCACACCACACACAACACACAGTAAGTTGAATTCAGCTTATGCTCATTTTTGGAGCTCGGTATCGCATTTCAACAATTCATCGTTCCTCTCTCTCTCTCTTTTCGTTTTTTTTCTTCTCAGCCAATGCAAACACGAGATTTCACTCATTTATTCGATGAAATTTGACCCGTTGGAAGGCGCCAAAAAAAAAGAAAACAAAAATTTGGGATTCGAGCATTGTTAGGCAATTCGCGATGGCGAATATGGTGGCGGTGGTGAGGCGGCGGTGTCGGCGCGAGCAGCGGTTGTTGCTCGTTGGTACGATGGAAGCAATCTGAAATGAGACAGAAGGGTTTTCCACGTTTTCCAATAGCATTTTGAAATGTTCCATGCCTTTTTTGCACTATTTTTTTCGAGTAAAAACCATTAAAAACAAATGTTTCCAGTGTGGAATGAAATGTGTGCAGAATTGCGTCAGTGTGTGTTCAAATTTTCGCCAAAGCATTTTATACACTTACGGAACATTTGAAGAAACTACAGAGACTGATGTGTTCTCCTGACTCGTCGCCGGATTTCTGCAGGCGATCGAGCGTAGAAGAACAAGCATTGAGGTCCTAAAAACGAAACCTTCAATTCGTTTCATTTTGTTTGACTTGCCTTCTTGCTGGATTCGACGAAAGCCACATTAGAACATCATACGACGAGCTCGAATTATTATATCCGACCGAGACCCTGCAAAAATCTATGAATTATTATTCGTCTTCTTCATTTTTCACTTTGGTTTCGTGATTTTGCTCAAACCAAACGTGCACGTCAACGCGATGAGCATCAATAGGAAAATGCCGAAGAAGAATGTGAAGTGATCCTCGTGCTCTTCAATCGGCTCGACGAGATAAACGGGAGGCTTCTAAAAATTGAGTGTGTGTGGGCTTTAATTGATATATCGCGCACTTGGCTCGACGTCGTTGGGAATGGCGAGCAAGGCGGCACCTGAAAATCGGCACAAATCAAACAACCAACAAAAAATAATATTTTCAAACTTTGCACCCGCCATTTATATTGCGGCTCCCCTCGGGAGGAGCACGTTTGAATGCGCGGCCGCCTATTTTTTTTTGTTTTGAGCCGAAATGAATACTAGGAAACGCGAAACAATTGGTTTGGCATTATTGAATTAGGAATCGCAATTTTTTTTCTGAAAAAAAACGAAACCAAAATATAATGTGTTGAGAATTTGTGGACCATTGCACTTTTCTGGAGGCGGCAATTCAAATTTGAATTTTTGTTTTTTCGTCTTGCAAATGTCATTTGATGTTTTAATAGAAAAAGACGTGAGCCCGCGAATTTTTATTTGCAAAGCGCGGTAATTCAAATTTCGATTTGAACCATTGTGGAAAAATGACGAATGTGAAAAACTGCAGCCATTTCCTATGCATTGTGTGCGTACACCGAGTCTCTTAATTACAGTAATCTCAACTGAAAATTATTTAATTAATTATTGATCACATATTTTTACATAAAACAATTAACTAGGAATAATATACAAAATGATTACTGTTACACTTTTTCAACACAATTTAAATAAAACCAGAAATTCACCAACAAAACAGAGAAAAAAAGTTTTTGTAATTAATTAAATAATTTTCAGTTGGGATTACTGTAATTAAGAGACTCGGTGTACGCACACAATGCATCGGATATCACTGCTGTTTTTCGTATTCGTCATTTTTCCACAATATCCCAGTTTGTGTGAAATTGAAACGCGCGGGTTTCTTTTAATTAGGATACTATTCTATTAAATGACTGTTTTTTTTTAAGAAATAACGAAACAATTCAAAATTATGTTTTTTCTTCCATACGAGACCCAAGACGGCATATTTGAACTTTTCGCCTGAAATTTTTGGCCGCAAGACCTTATAAAACAAATTTCGATTCAAAAAAATTGTCGAGGGCCGCACGCGAACCGCAACGCGTCTGCCAACATTGACAAACTACGGTAGGGAGGGAAATCGATGAATTCAATTCCAACTCACCCTTTCGGTATCATTCAAAAATAGAATGAGTTGACAGCAAGCGCGTTTCGTCAGATTCATCGGCTGATCGCACAGATGCGGCGGCTTCATCGCCGAACCTCGTTTCGACCAGAGACGAAAAAAATCCAATCAAACCGGCGACGGCGAGGTATTTGACAACTCGCGCAAAAAACTTATTAAGAATTTATGAAGCGGTGGAACTAAAACCAAAAAACGGGAAGTGGGTGGCTAAGAACAAAAAAAATACGGCGGCGCATCGAATTGTTCGTCGAAAAGGGCCCCAATTAGGGCTGAGAAGGCGAAGAAGGGGGTGCCGAGGCAAAAAAAAAAGCGCGTCTTCCCCCCTATTTCTTGTTTTTTTTTTTGGAAATGTCTGCTAACTACTCGTAAATTGGATTATGCTTCACAAAAATTGAAAAAAAAACTGATACAATGTGTGAAATATCTTATTATTTTTAATCTTTAATTTAATTTTTAATCTTATTATTTTATTTTAATTTTTATTAATATTTTTTTTAAATCGCCTCAAAAAAAATATAGGCTTTGTGAAAAACTAGGACGCTGGACAAAAAAAACGAAAAGGTTTTTTTCTTGCGCCTATGAGACATTTTGCCGTTTCGTCGAAACGCCCAATTCCCCATTGGGGGGAGCCAATATCCCATGCTCCCTATCAAACTTCCATCATTTATTTTTTTCCCGCGGCGTCCCCCAACGATGATAATCTTTATTCGTTCAAGAGCAATATAACAACAAAATGAAAATAATGAAGAAAGCGCGGACAATAATAGCCAAAAAAACAACAACTATACCGAGTTTGATGTTGAAATTGGAGCATTTCAGCCAATTGTGCGAAATTCGATATGCATCGCCCGGCTACTTTCTGACAAAAACCGCGCCGGTCGACGTGACGCCCGGTTTTCCGCCGAACGAGAACTGATGGCTCGCCGGAATCTCTTTGACGAACGCGAGAAAATCGCCATCGAATTGGCGTCGAAGCTCGTCACTGTAATATTCGCTTTGATTGTCGCCAGTTGAGAAAGAAAAAATTTACATTGTGAAATTGCACGAGAAAATGATAAATTCGCCATTATCGTTGAGCGATCTCCTCAAAAACTCTTTGTATTTGTTGAGGCGAGCTTCTGCAAAAAAATTAATTCAATTCAACTTCATCAATTCAAATCGTACCACGATTGAGCGGATCCGATAAGCTCATCGCATCCCAAGTGCCTTTATCAATGACTCGATCGCGTTTGATATCGAAAATCGACTCATCGGGATGCAATATATCTTGTTGCTGGAAAAAAAAAAACAAAATTCACTTAAATTATGAATGAATCCAGAATTTGCGGTTTTTACTGGAGTCCTATAATCACCCATTTCAAAAAAAAAAAATTTAAATCGCATTTTCAATCTCTAAACAGTAGAAAAATACCGATTTTATACAAACCGACGCCGACCGCGACGCATACGCAACGCGGCCAATTCTCGGCGCGCGAATTTGAATTTTAAATCTCGAAAATTCTTTTTTTTCTGGTTTCTCTATTCTATTCTCCTCAATTGCTCACATTCAGCATCAATAATTGAATGTCGGTGTTCGACGCGGACATTTTCGGCAGCGAAATTATTCGGCCGTAAATCGAATTCCTACTAAAACTCATTACACTGCAAAAAAAAACAAGTAGTACATAGTATTGATAAAATTAAATTCGTTGGAGAAAGCAAAATAGAAAACATAAATGTGTGTGTGTGTCGTGTCGTGTTCTTATGGCAACCCATTATTTTCCGACGACGACGAAAATGCGAGTAATATAATAAAAGACGATGAGCTCCGTTTATTATATATATATATAAAACACGAGGTTCGCAAAAGCTTTCCTCTATTCAATCTATTTTCAATGATAAGCGCAATTATATCAATTTTGATCGCATTAAAAAAATTTTGTTTTCATAAATTTCGAATATTAAAATTAATATTTTTTAATTAATTGTTTTCTCAATGCCATTAATGATTTAGTATCATAATTTTCTATTTTTGGGTAGATACATTTAAAAATTTGAATTTCGCGCGCTTCTCCGAGATTTAGCACTTTTTTTTTTAAATCGTCAAACCATTAAATTGAAAATTGTGCTCATTCACATCATGATGGTTAGAAGATCCATACGAGACCCAAGGCGGCAATTCAAATTAAAACGCGATTTTTTTTTAGGAAAATTGTTTTTTTCTGTCTGCCACGTTGCATTCAAAACTACAGTAACCCTTAAAGGCGCATGCAAATTTTTTTCTATGGTTTTAGCGCAAAATATAGCAAACCCTTTTCGTGTAGTTTCGAAAAGTCCGCTGTCTTTAGTAGCCGCAGCTTCAATTGAAAATTTGAGTTGCCGCGTGGAAATGGTCCGCAAACACCCAGGCTGCTCGATTTTTGTCTGCGTACCTTGAACTCGATAATCCCTTCGATGTCAGAATTCTGAATCGTCTCCTGTTCGGCCAAACTTCGCGCCAATTTCACCGCCGCCTCGCAATAATCAATTCCCATCAGATTTGTGAATCGATTCGCTCTCTAAATAGCGCCATTTATTTTTTTTTTGGACAAAACGAAAAATCGAATCGATCTCAACCAATTTTCGAAGAACCGAACCATTCCCGCAGCCAATATCGAGAATTTTGGCGTCCGTCGGCGTTTTGCTCGTCTCGCAAATGTACTTCAGCATTCGATTCTCCGAGCTCGCGCCGAACCAAATTTCGCCCTCATCGCCGAATGATTGAAAATTGTCGAGCTCGGTGTTGTATCGTTGATCCCAACTAAATTCGAGGTATGCGAAATTCAACAAAAAAAAATTCATCAGTCAATTTTAATTGAAGTGTGTGATTTTGCGTTGCGGTGTTTGCACACATTTTCGCTCACTTCCATCTGTTTTTCAATTTTTACGAAAAAAAAACCAATATTAAGGAATAAACCGTGGCTAACAGAATCGGGCGCTGCGAGACTCAGACGCCTTTTTCTTACCGTATCCACAAAAAAATATTTTTGAATTTCTTCAAAATCACATTTCCAATTGTTTGAATTCGATTAAAGGCGCATAATGCTCGAAATGAGTTGGGTCTTGCGGCGACCCGATTCTGATGGTCGTTTTTTTGACGGAAACGGATTGCAAATTGGCGCAAAAACCGCCATTTCCAATTGTTTTCAAAAATAATTCAATTTGAAATTCCATCCTCTTACTATTCTTTAGTTCCAAGCTTGCTGGGCGCAATTTGAAAATCGTCAGCCATTCGAAGCTCTAAAAAAATCATGAAAATTTTCAGCCAATATTATAAATATTGCAAGATAATTGCGAAATTTACGTGGAATAAAAAAGAAAATCTATTAAATCGATGGAAAAATCACCACAAATAATTTTTATTAAAAAAACGTTTAACAAAATTTCAACATTTTCAAATTCCTTTGGAAGAGGGGGGGGGGGTACAATAGTTGAAAGAAACACACATACACCCACAAAGAGATCTAGAAATCAAAGAGATCACATATTTCTAAACCTCCTGAAATATGGGGACCATTTATATACATCAGGGGCTCGATGAGGTAGATGCATTTATTATGAAAGGACATTTTCTTTTTGGTATCAATGTATTAAAGCTTTAAAATTTTTCCCAATCGCTGTTTCGCTGTCACCATTTTCGTTCCCGATCTCTTTGGAGCCGTTGGCACTTTCTCTTTGACAACTGCTGAAATTTGAGTTGAAATCGAGAAAAATATACATTTTTTTTCGGTGAAAAATCACCAAATACCCGCGTTTTTTCGCTTCTTCTGCAATTTCACACCAGTTGATTTCGCTTCGCATTCCGCCAATTGCGAATCATACTCGGAAAACGATTTCAGCGTCGCCATCGTGTTCACATCTGCCAATATTCTCATTCATTCGTTTTTCTCTCAATTTCCAAATCTACAGTGCCAGCATTTTTTCGCTACAAGACCTTGGCCAAAAAATTTATATACATTGTCGTGGACCGACGAATTCGAAATTTTAATTGCGCGGGCTGCCATTTAATAAAAAGCGTAAAGTTTTTTTTCCATACGAGACCCAAAACGACCAATTCAAACAATAAAACAATCGCACCCCAAATTCGTCCGTCATCGACTATATTTTTGGAAAAATTTCGAAAAAAAAACCGCACGCGAACCGCAACGCGTCTGGCAACATTTTTTTTCGGGAAACATGCTAAATTTGTTTCGCTTCATTCTAAAAAAATACCTTCTTTATCGATCGCAATATTTCCGCAATATTCCATGACGTGCTGATTGACTTTCACCTTTCTTCCAGACGACGTCCGCGCCGAATTGAACATTTGTCGCGCATTCTGTTGGTCCTCGTTCGGCAGATTGAAGCGTATCTTTATTGAGGCAACAGGCCTAAATTATTTTTGAATTTTTTATATTCACTTGAAATTCTCCTCCAACTCAATTTCGGCGCCGCTCGGCGTCGGCAATTCATCAACAATCGTCGTCGTCGTCTCGTCCATAATTTTCGGTTGCGAACCCAAAATTTCCGCCGCCGCCGCCGCCGCCATCATCGCACTTGTCGATTTTGTCGGCTCCTCATAATCCGAATCCTCGTTGTCGCGATTCTTTCGCGATTTTTTCGATTTCCTCACTTTCTTCGGATGATATTCGCCGTCTCGACACTCCAATTCGCCCGAATTTTTTCGCTTCGATTTTTTCACTTTTTCCGAGTCTTTTTGATAGCGCTAAACGAAAATCGCCAAGTTCATGTTGGAAACCAAAACAAAAACCATTTGCTTTTTCACTTGGGCTTCTAATGCTGCTATCAGCTTCGCCTCGTTGTCAAGATCTTGTAGTTCTTTCGCAGATGAGCTACTTGCAACTTTGATCTATCAAAATATAGCTATTATCTTAAATAATCTTTAAAAATTACCTTGTTCCGCTCAAACCACGCCCTCATCTCGACACACAGACATTTTGCCGCATACCAAACGAATGGATCGCTAACACTCATATCCGCGCATTCTTCGTTGCATTCTAAATAATCAAATTGTCAATTTTCTATTGCAAAGAAAACATTATCAATGAGATACCTCGGATTTTCTCTATCAAAATATTGCGAACGTAGTACCAATGGAGATATTCGAAATTTGGAAAATAGAATTTTTCGTCGTGCTTCACCACACTTCGAACAGCGCTTTCCAGTTGATAAACCCTACAAACACTTGTCTTTTCCATTCAAGAAAAATATGCTACGTGATTTGAATTGCCGAATTGGGTCTCGCATGGAAAAATCTCTTACTATTTTCCAGCCATCGTAATGGAAAATAGCATAATTTTCATGAATTTCGAAAATGTTCGACATTATCCAACAGAAATGGGTCCATGCGGGCCCACAATACACCGAAATTCAAAGTTTTCCAAGCAATATTTTCATTTATATAGATCAAATTTGAAAGAATTTTTAAAAAACTTTCAAAATTTTTATCCTAATATCTGAAGGTCCACAAAAATGTTTTTTATGGACCTCATCATAAAGTCTAACATTTTTTCGCAAAAAAAATGGTATTATTGGCGTCGCGCTACTGCGAAAAATTAGCAAAACTCCAAAAAAGATATTTATGGAGACCACTGTCATTGTTTTTTTTTTGGCATTTCGCCAATTTTTCACAGACTTTGACATTTTTTAAATTTCAATTTCAAAAATTTAAACCCACCTAATTTGTTTTTCGACGTTTCCCAAATGCAAAAAATTGCCGCCGAACACGAGCGAATCTTTCGGCGTCCAAACCGCGTGAATCCAGCCGGCGGGAATGAGAAGCGTTTGACCCTCGTCGATGACGACGCGCTTCACACGTCCCGGAATCTTGTTGCCGAACCATTCGTGCGTTTTTTTCGTCGTCTCGTGCTGCTCGAACGCTTTCAGATTTCGCTCGTTCGGCTCCGCAATGTAGAACACTTTTTTGCCCTGCAATTCAATTTTTTTTAATGGTTTTTTTTTTCAATTAATAAATGAATACCTTGAAAATGTGATAATACACACTGCTGCCACCGAAATCGATGTGAAAATCGGTATAGGAGTTGGCCATGCCGGACAGACAAAACTCCTCAACTTTCGGCCGCTCGTCGTCCGGCAAATATTCTTCGGTCATCAATGCGCGCCGATGAGCCGATGAGCCCGGCTCGGGCCACAATCGATCGACCATCGAGATATCGCGGACGAACGACGGCGGTGCGACGTGATCGCGCATCTGTTGATTCTCGGAAAACTCCAACGAGAGAAAATTGTAGAGACGCGTTCTTGGGCGAGGATCGCGAATCTTTTTGAGGAACGTCGAAAGTTTCATCGAGAACGTGTTCTGATTGTACACGTCGATTGTGTCGACCTCATAATCGGGTCCCATTATTTCGACAACGTTCTCAATGTCGAAACTGTCTCGATCAGGCACTTTCATTTGAATCCCATCGAGCGATTTGATCAAATACACTTTTTTCCATTCGCCGGGCTTCAATTGATTGAAAGTCTCGCAAAACTCGAAACCGTTCTCGAATACTTCGACTTCTTTCTCATTTCTAAAAAAATTTTGAATTCAACCCCTTTTTTCGCTTTATTTTTCTTACGGAGCTGGTATCTCTCCTTCAGTTTTAATGAAATTTTCAATCCATGTTTCCGTTCCGACTTCAACTTCTTTTTTATCTTTTTCTTCTGGAGAATACCAACGATAGCGATGTTTTGCGAGTTTTTGATATTCTATTAACCATTATTAAATTAGAACCATTTTTTTTTTGAAAAAATGATACCTGTACTTGGACCAGCTTCTGCAACACAATTCACACAGTGAAACTTCTCGTATAGATAATATTCGAATTGTTCAAGGCCAGAGCATCTAAATAATAATCAAAGACATATATTATTTCAATTTTTTGCAACTTACAGAAAATGATACCAACCGTGACAATGATCGCATTGAATCCATCGAAAATCATTGTGTTTATGCTTGTGCGACTTTTTCTTCGACATTAATTGCTTCGGTTCCGGTTTTACGAGCGGCTCGTCAGTTTTTTTCTGATCCTCTAGCGGGTCGACGTCTTGCTCATGGGTAAATCGTTTGCATTTCGCACAAGTTTCATCAGCTTTTGGCGTTTTTTGTTCAATTTCGTCATCGTCGGACTGCAAAAGGAAAAACGATGTTTTCAGATATTATGACAATTTTTACCTCGGCTTCATTTTTAACCTCGACTTTCAATGGTCCTGTGACGCTGTCGATCGCCGGTTTTATGTCAGCTGATTCATAACAATTTTCTTCCTTATACGAATTCACCAACAATGTCGACTGATTCTGAAATTCCAACGTTTTTATTGCACCTACTAATTTTTATAAAGTTTACCATATTTTCTGTTGACTGATAATTTTTATCAGTATTCTCTTCGGCTTTTGGCTTCTTAAAAAAAAATAATTTCTCTTTTTTATGTTTTTGAATTACCTGATATTCATGTACAACATTGGAAACGTCTTTGCAAGACGAGCAGTACGGTGGAATGCTTAGACAATCTGCAAAATGGGACGTTTTAAATTTTATTTAGAAATTTGAAACCTACCTAAAATTATACCGCACTTCAAGCATCCGGTAGAGCTATTAATTTCGGACATCATTGAACCAACAAATTGTTTTCTCCAAACAAACGGATCAATTGGTAAAATAGGTTTATGCTAAATATAAAAATTGAGAGTTGCTAAAAAAACACGGGAAATAAGACACAATTTTTGAATTTTTTCAGCATTTTTCAAGTATTTTAAACTAATATTTTATAATTTTCTCCCCGAAAAAAACCCATTGTGTTATTTACAAAATATTTAATTTCAAAATTATCACTTACCACTTCATTATTTACATTCGAAGTCGATGGTTCGCTGTCGGGCACACTTTGCTCACCAGACTGCGACATTCCCTAAATTATCAATATTTTTCGCCTTTTTTCAAACACGTTTTCGCTCAGAAACGCGTTTTGTCGAAGAAAACGTGAAAACTAAAAAAACGCGAGCCTCGTATTTACACATTGGCTACTAGCCAACAAGCCGGGTCTTGCCGCGATGTCTCTCTCTGTCTGTTACGCTCCCCTGCTCCTTTAAACACTAACAACGTATTTACGGCTTGTACCGTCTTTTATTGTATTTCGCATATAATTAGTGCAATTTGATGTATTTAAATTTGATATTGTTCAGAATGTTCAACCGCGCTCTTCTCACCTTGTCTAAGAATCAAACTGTCTTCCGCCGTGCTCTCCACAAGGGAGTTGATTCGACCCCACCACTTCGTTACACTTCCGTCGGAGAGAAGGTAATTCTTGAATGTTTTTTTTCTATTCGCATATTCCGAATTTTTAAATCGTGTCGTTTTTTTTTCTTCAATTAAGCACGGCGAAATATAATTTTAAAAATTGCTACTCTCATTTAAGTACAAAAATTTGATTATTCAATTTCAGGTTGCGTTGTACAGTCTTATCTCCGTTGCTCTTCTCTCGTACCCCACGTCCGTCCTCTTCAGACTTGATAACCTTCGCCCAAGACCAGATAATGCCTTGGCTCCAGAGGTTCAGGAAGAGATCAACGCTAAAGCTGCCGCTCGCCGACACTAGATGGATTATTTTTCGTGAATTTATACTGAAACATAGATCGTAAAATAAATACTTCGTATTGTAATTTTCTTCTTATTGAAGTGGTTTGTTTTGGTTTTAGCCGAACGGAAATAAATATTTTCAATACGAGATTAAAATTTTTCCCATCAAAAGAAGTTTAGAAAAAATGGTCAGGAAATGGGTGTGGCGAGGAACTTTAGCGCAACCATTTGCAGTTAAATTGTTCAAGGGTAATTTCAATGGTCTTCGATAACATTGCGTTCAAACTTAGGAATTTGGAATGCTCATCCACGTTTTGCCACACGAACTGTCATGGTCTCCAATAACGATGTCGACGGTGCCTTTGGGCTTTTGAATAGGTAAATTTCTTTTTATCAATGTAATTATTGGCAGTTGGAAGCTTTATTTTCAATATTTCTAATGTTTTGAGAAATAGTTTCGAGATCTTCCAAGACACATCGCACCAGAACCCCTACCTAAATTTTTTGGTCATTTTTCAACACTCACGATATCTGGTTTTCGAGCAAATTTTAAATTATTCTATTGTCGACATCGCGCTATTGAAAAATAGTTGGCAAGCTGCCAAAAAAATTCAATTTAAAGTATTACAGTGAATTTTCGATAAAGGTCTCTCAAAAGGCATTTAGACAATTTTTCGAAACTATACATTCCAATGGAAATTCGGGAGAAAATGACGCATGCCTATCGTATTGCCATTTTTTTAATTTTCAGGCTGATGGACTCGGAAGGCATGCTGAAAATCATTCGACGAACACAATTTTATCAAAAACCGTATATGCAGAGGAAGCAATTATCGATGGAAGCGTCGACGGCGATTTTCAATGAGGATATGAATCGAAAAATGAAATTTTTGGTGCGAAAAAATCGTTGTGACAAGCATCCGGGACAAGTGACATCGTAAAAGCGGAAACTTTAATTATTATTATTATTATTGTTTTTATTAGTTTAGATAAAAATGATTGCCAATGATGACGCCTAGGTGTTTCTTGTTGCTTTAATTCCCCTTGGCCAATTCATGCTAATTGCGGAAGTGTGAATTGACACTCAAATACGCAAATAAAAGCGGCACGCAAAAAGTTTCCTGTTTTCGGCGATTTTGTGTATATAAATGCGTGATAAATTGCGGACAGAAGCACAAAAACCGTTGGGCATGATTTCGCATATTGCATTCGCTTCGATTTTTGCCGTCACGTGTTCGGCGACGATAGTAAGTCGAGCCAAAATCAAAATCGCACATTCCAGCGTGTTCTCGCCTTTTTTCAGTTCTCGCCCAATGATGTGACTTTGGGCGAACCGATTCGAACATCGACGGTGGCGATTCGCGCCAAACGCCAGTGTGGCGGAATGGGCGGATGTTGCGCGGGCGCTTGCTCGTGCGGCGCAATGGGCATTTGCGGGCAGACGTGTTGTCCGGCGCCGCCGCCGCCGTGCTCGTGCGGCACACCCGGCTGCATGCAGTGCATCACCCAGACGGTTTTGGTTCCGGTCCAGCAGACGACGTGCTGCAAGTGTTGCCAGCCGGTCTGCACCAACGCATGCATCAATGTATATCTTCGATTTTTGTTTTCGTTTCGAGACCCAATATGAATTTCGCAGGGAGGTGGATGCAGTTGCGGATGTACACGAGGCGGATGCTCGAGAAAGAGAAGATCACTTCTTGCGATCGCCGGCGAGGAAATGAGCAAGAAAGGGGAGCACATGATCTAAACTATATATTATTTCGAATAGAAGATAGTTATTAATTTATTACATCCTTTAATAAATAAATATGAGCTAAATTATTCGATGATTGTATTAATTAATAATAATTAATCGAGCCATAATCATGTTACAAATTGAACAATCAATTAGTATAGCATATGCTATGTTTTTAGTATTTTTTCCTTCAGAAACCAGGGTTGCCAAAAAAAACCAGGCTCACGTTTGAATTGCCGCCACCGCGAATAACAACAAACAGGGCGATTGTGGCGCATCCCGGAAAAGTGTCCGCAGATGTTTACAATGAAATTTCTCTTGTTAGCATTTCAAGACGGCCTCAATTTTGGGAACCCTGGCGAAAGATTGACTACTTTTTTTGAACAATTCAAATACGCGTACAAAATTTTTCTCCCGATGAGCGTTTCTAATGGAAATCTCTAACGTTTTTGACTGCTATTTAGTAGCATGATCGAAACGCCGCCGGCAATTTCGGAACTATAATTCGACATTGACATTGTTGTTGTTCCGGTGCAAGAAGCGCGATTGGTCATCCGCGACGGGCGGCGAAGAATTGTGCTTCGCACGTGCTCATATCTAAACTCAAAAAAGTGAATGTCGACCAATAATAATAATTTGCGCAGACCTTGACTTGCACGGCATCAACAGGATATTTTTGAAGGCTGTCCTATATTTATGACTATATGTTATATAAATAATCGGATTCAATGAGCTTGAGAGTAATGAGAGCCATTGGAAAACTGGTCGGATTACCTAAAATGTGATTTTGAAATTTTTGCAAAATGATTATTGCCAAGAACGGACGAATCAGGTGCGATTGGGTTATCATTTGAATTGCCGCCTTGTTAGGGTCGTATGGAAAAAATTTTAGACCGAGTTTTGGCCAATTTATCCAAAAAAAACTTTTAAAAATGAATTTTAAGCATTTTCAAATATGTACATTTTATATTACGAGACCCGCGTAATTCAAATTTTTCGTATTCGTCCGTTCACGACTGTACCATTGATGTGATCGTGAAGAGCTCCGATTTTTGATCAGCGAAAAAATAGAAATAAGTGAAAATTACTAAAAAAAAAATTCAAATTTAATATTTTCAGTCATTAGGCTCTTTTTAGACCATATAACGGTAACCAGCAGCAAGCAAATATAATAATGACTGTGAGCATCATTGTGGCAACCCGTAGTCGAACCCGATCCTCTCTTGCCTTAATTAATTCATTTTTTTATTCGAGAAATCCAATTTTTCGATTCTTACCCTTGCATCAATTGCCAGACTCCTGTGCGTTGAAACCGTGATGAAAATTTTCGTGTATAAAGTGGAAATCAGTACAAATGGTATAATGAACGCCAGAAGTAGGTTAACAAATAGAAAATAAAGTTTCTGATCTGTTTGCGAGGTGCACAATCGAATAGAGAATTCCGGCTCACGCCAAACAATCTTCAAAGAATGCAATTTGAAAAAAAATATGTGAAATTTACCTGATCGTAATTATACCAATTTGGTATTCCAAAAATTGCAGCGACAAGCCAAATGGAAATTATCACATATTTCGTATATTCTCTATCCCAACTTGTATTATATTTAAGCGTATGACATATTGCTAAATATCGATCGGCAGTCACGGCTACTAATGTGTACACAGAAGCGCATGACGTTGAGGCGTTCGCCCATGTTGAGAGTCTGCAAAAATAGGGACCCCAGAGCCATTCTGCAAAAAAAAACGTGTTGAGTTTCACACGTGATATAGTTGAAGGCGAAATCAAATGAAAAAAAAAGGAGAGAATTGCTCGAAGAATGCACGGCGTCGAAGATTTCTCGAGAATCCGGTGAACGCACAACGACGAAAAATTGCAGACGACACAACGAATTTGACGCGATTGTCCCAAATTTTGGAAATCACCAACAATCATTAAATTCATTACACAATTTCAGAGAAAAAAATGAAATTAAAAAACTAGAAATCGAATTTTTCTCGAAAGAGTTCTTTTTTTTTGAAACTAAAAAGAAGACAAACCTGTAAAAATGCTGTTAATCAGCGTTGTTGGAAGGCATATCCATAAAATGAACAAATCGGCGAGTGCCAACGACAAAATCAAATAGTCGGTGGTGATGTTGACCGATTTGTGTAGCCAAACGGCGACGACGACGAACGTGTTTCCGAGAACGCCGGTGAAAAACAGAATACCATAGGCGATCGTGTAGAGCAACGTCAACTCATACGAATGGCGGAGAAGTGGAACGACAGTGATTTGTTGTTGAAAATCGTAATCGATCGCCGTCGTATTCATTCTTCTCGCATTTTTTTTCTCTTTTGAAATTCTGACGAGGTCTGAAAAAAATTTGGAATTCAATTAAAAAAAAGCGACTGTTTATTTTAAATCCAATGAAAAACCGCGGGGTTTTTTTTCGAATAGACGATGCACTTGCAAAAATGCACTTTTCAAACTACAAAACGCGAAAAAATTGAAGATTATCGAGCAAAAACTCGTTTTCCTCGAATAGAAATAACGAAAAATTGAGTGAAAAGCTTGCGATTAGCGTTTGATGAGCTTGGGATGAGAACGTTCGTTTTATTTGGTTCGTTTTCACCAAAAAAAAATCAAGAACGCTAGAAAAAATGTGATCTAATTTGCTCGAAGAAACCCCCCTCCTTCACAAATGAGCCGGTTGAAGCGTCTTATAAAACATTTGTTACATATATATATATATAATAGTATTAAGTTGGTACAAAGGAAAGCAAGTTACACCTAAAATCGATTTCAATAAGCTGTGGGGGTTCGATGAAATTTAAAACAAAATCCTGCAAATTTACAACAACTAATGTCAAATAAAGTGTTTTGGATTTCAAATGTGTCATTTGGCGTCACGTGTTTGCACACATTTTCTCTCTCAGCTACCAAAAATTTCAAAAATGAAGAATCTCTTAAAATCACCCAGACAAGTCATTTATATTATATATAAATATAGTATAGAAAAAGTTGTTGGCGAGAGAAGAAATAGTGAAGCGCAAATTCGGCGTAAACTTGAGCTGGCTAAACGGTCTCCTAGATTGGCACAATTTGGTTCGAAATGCGTGAGCGTTTCGCGAATAAAAGAGCCTAATAATTTCAACGATTTGTTTACAATTTGAACGTGAGGCATTAAATAATTCGTTTGTTTTTGGCGGAATTCCAAATTTGGAAAGGGTGGTACGAAAAAAAAAATTTTTTTTTTGAAAAATCACGTCAAATTTGATGTGTCATCCGCAGTCTTTCGTCATTGTGTCTTCACCGTTCTCTCAATCTCGACATTATTCGATTTTATATCAATTTTCGGAGAGCATACACTTGATGAAGGGGGGGGGGTAGGGCCGAGACTCGAAGAATTCAATTCAGGTCGCTTCTGATGAACACTGGTCCATCGTCAAATTAGTCAACGAAACAATTCGAGTATACATTTCGACGACGACGACGACCAAGGAGGAGAAGTAGAAGAAGGCTGACAGAAAAAAAACGCGAGAGGAAAAATGTTCTCCAAACAAAAATCTAATTGTGATGTATGTTCTTGTGAATAAATCATATTTGCAAATTGGAAAACGTCGACAAGAGCGCAATTTCAAAAAAAAAATTTCGAACGAAATTTGACCAAGCGCGATTGCGCCTTTAATCAATTGAAAAAACGGACCACCATTTTGTGCTAGAATTCGATAACTAGTGGGGAATTAAAGGCGCAGCGGCGACTTTTCTGAAACAACGCGCAGAATCATTGAGAAAAGAACAATTCAATAAAGCTTGAGACAAAAAAAGCACACTGTTGGAATGAAAAGAAGAAAAAGTGCTTGTCGAATTGCGTCGCAAAAATTTTCGGACGTCGTCTAATTGAAAAGGAGTTGAACCGGCGGGTGCTCAAATTATTTACTGATCGATCCCCGGGGGACGGCGACGAAGGCACAAGAATAAAAAAATTGGGCGAATGGACCGCCAAGTAAGACGTGTTTGATTTGATTAAGACACAAAATTACTGGTCCAATGCAAACGCTTGGCTAGAAAAATCACAAAATGGTCCGAATGGGGGTAAAAAAAAGCATTCACACATGTACGCAAACGAGTACTCGTTAGACGACGCCGAATATATCCATATCAATCGAGTTACCGCCCACCAAAACAACATCCAATTTGTTCGGTTGAGTCGCAGAAGAAAAAAGCACACGAGAAACAAGACAAATGATTTATCCACCATTTTCGGATTCGACAGTTTTCGCGGGAAGTATCTAAAATTCAAAATTTCAAGCAAAAGAAATCTGTTTTGCTTGTTTTCAACCTTGACGAACAGCATCGAGTTCCAGCTCGAAGGCACATCCATTTCGCGGACTTTCTCCTGCATTTTTAATCGTGCCGATGGATGCCTGAAATTTTTGTGGAATAGAAAAATTCATCGAAACAAAAAAAATTGAAAATACAATGCACACAAATTCTGAGAAAAAAGCAAGGTTGAACAATTTGTTTTGAAAAAATTAATTTATCAAGCGTGGCCGTGGCCGATCCCCAATTTTTAGGCCGTTTTTTCTAGGCCACGCCAGCGCTGCCACATTAAAACGAACAAAAATGAATGTTGTGGTGATCGATTCTGGTAGTCGCGACGAGACCCGACAAAAAAAGAGTTATTAGAAACCCGATTAAAGGCGCATAGCGATAGAAAATTGAGACGGGTGCTCAAATATTCAACGAGTTCAACATTACTTGGCTTTCTCCTCTGTCAAAATCGGCTTCGGCTCAATGTTTCGTCGAAGAACCGAAATGCCCTCGAGCGCGTATTGTCGGCAGTCTTGCGGAATCGGATAGACGCGAAATATCTCCTTCGTCGCCGCCGCGATTTTGTTTCGAATCATATTTTTGATCATGTCCGTCGCCGGGATTTCCATCAAACACAACGCGTACTTTCGAATCTCCAATGATTTTTTCAAGCGCTCGTGAAACTAAAAAAAAATTAAAAATTAAAAAAAGAAATCAAACTGGCTGAACGAAAATGCAATCTAATTTTGTCGAAGAAACCCCCTCCTCCTACACAAAAGAAAAAAAATAGATTTCAATAAATTGTGGAAAAAATAAATGTGTCATTTCGCGTCGCGGTGTTTGCACACATTTTCTCGTATTGCTCAAATTTACGCGCAAAACTTTTAATTTCTTCCGAATTATTTCGATATTGTGGAATTTCATTAAAATGATTAAATCCAAATAATTTTTTAATATATGTGTTTCAGAATTAACACCCTGGATGTTTGCGGACAATTTTCAAATTCAAAAAGCGAAATTCCAGTGGAAAAAATTCCAACCATGTTCAAATTGAGCATTATTTCACCGTCAATGTCGATGATGGCCTCGCCGAGCGAAAATGTCAAATCCGATAGCGAGTTTTCAATCATATGACACACAATAAGCTGAATTCACATTTCTTCTTTCTAAATTTTTTCTTTGCCTCACTTTTCCGTCGATATCACGAAGGTCTAAACCTAAATGGAATATTCCCTTCATATTGTAAATGACTGCCGTTTCATATGAATATCCTTCCTGCTTCTGGAATGCTGCAAAAAACGAATCATACTGGGGGGCAATGTCGTCAGACGCGTTGCGGCGGCTCGACAATTCTCAATAGAGCGCACTTGCATCGCCTAGCTCGAAATCGATGGAATGAGCCGCGCAACGCGTAGGACAACGAACGCGGAAAAGACACCGGCCGACTAATTCGCCGCTTCAATCGAATATACTTGATGACAGCCCTCGGCACCGGCGATTGTTGCAAATTTTGGACAATTCTACACATTGCCGACTATCACTTGACGGTTTTCTCGAAACAACCCACTTGACGAATTGGCCAACATCATTTAGGTGTTGTCCGTTCAACGAGAGCACAATGTCGCCGGCTTTCAGAGAGCCCTGGAGAAAGAAAATGATTGTTGTGGTCCCATCGATGATGGCGCACCAAAAACGGACTGTTATAGTTGATGGAGACGATGAAAAATTGGCGAAGCTCGAGACCGAGACCGTCGCCTTTTTTGATTAATTGCGACGCTTCGCCGACGTCAAGAAGCTCGTAGCAGAATTTTTTGCCGAACATTGACTCGATTTTTTTGACGACCTGCAACCTTGATTATAAGGGTCCCAATTTGTTGGGTGGCGGTCCGTTTACTTGAATATCGGTTATTGGCGATGCGAGATTGGTGTTGGACATTCGGATTGAGACGAGCAAAAAATCAAATCAATCAAAAAACCCCCAACGATAAAGTTGATGAATAAGAATTTAGCTAGGAATGAGCACAACAATTTTTTTATTGGCTCACGCTTGATATTATCGCAACACGAACAACAAATCTATTAAATTGACATGTCGATGCCACTTTTTTTCTGTTGGCGTTTTCGACGAGAACACGACGGGGACCAGTTGGTCCGTGAAAATAGTGGGCCGATCGGCGAGACTCATAAATCTTGACTCGCTAAACATTTGAACATTTCTCCACTTTTTTTTCTCGTTCGATTTTAATTTGTATAGTCTAATTATGATTTCGATAATTGCGTGCGCCTTTAATTACAGTAACCAACATTTAATATTTCTTTTTTGTGAAAGCAATTTTCTTAAATCTAAATTGTGATGAATTAAAGTCAAATGCATTATGCGCCTTTAAATACTGTACTCATTGAAAACCCCTACTAATTACAAGGTTTTTTATGTGCATATTTCAAATATTTGAATTTCAGCAACAATGAGACAAAATCAGAAACTGATCGTGACAAGACCCAAATCAATATTATATTTTTTCATTAAAATTTCAATAGAAAATCACTATTTTAGAAATCATGGACCATCGCACAATTTCGAGGCGGCAATTCAAATTTGAACTACATTTTTGTCAGAAATATCACATTTTTTGAAATTTAAAGGCGCACGCCGATTCGAGCCAAAAATCTATATCATATGCATCTTCATGATGGATTCAAAACATCTGTTTCCTAGATTTTTTTTTTGAGTGTTCCAACAAATTATTACACTTCGTTTCGAAAGCACCCCCCCCTTTAATGTTTAAATGTGCTCCTATGCGTATTTTAAACTTAAAATTCATCGAAAATTATGCGCTTTTATATAATTTTTTGATTGAATAGAAACTGTAGCCCTTTCGATATTTTCCATACGAGACCCAGCCCCTGCCTCCTTGACTATATAAATCATCGAATTTCGTGAAATACTTGAAGTGTTGCAATTGTTGCGATGCCAAGATTTACGACGTGCCAAACGTTGCCGGAATTTAACAACACAACAGCCGTCGATGTCCGCAACCTTCTCCTCCCTTCCTCCCATGAGCTCATCATATTCGTATTACACAATTCGCCTGATTTCAAATCGCTTATTAATTTTTTTTGTGGCACTTTTCGAAATTCATACACCAATATAGGGGGTAGATTTACGGGTATGCGTCTTTCTCGGCGGTCTCGCACCGCAAAAAAATTTTATGGATCGGTTTTGACAAATGACGTTGGAAATTCCAAGAAATGCGTGAAAATGGCAAAATAGGCGTTAAAGCGTAGCGAGACCTTTTCAAGGCGCATGCGCGTAAATCTACACAGCAGCAGTCGCCGGACGCCAATAACTAACTAATAAATGCGGTGCAAATCCAAAAAATGCTACTCCTCGCGACTCGGCCACGGCCACGCCAAACTCGGCCACGAGGCCATCCCTCACAACTTCGTTCGATTTAACAATTATTAAACCGGTCCATAAAATTTGAAATGAACTGTTAGTCCGTGCGAGACCAAGAGAAAGACGCATACCCGTAAAAATACCCGCACCCAGCAGTCCCGGTTTTCAAAAAAATTTATTTTTTTCAAAATCCAATCGCGTAAAGCCACATAATAATTTGGGTCTTAGCACGATGCGAGATTCAACAAATTAAAATTGTTCAATTTTCATGATTGCCAAAAATGGAATCATATTCATCACCGGACATTGATGAGAAGCTTGCATTGCTTCATATGGAAATGGCCTCGTTGAGTGTTGAATGCGATCGTCTGTTGAATAAGCATTTGATTGTTGAGAAGACGCTTTCGCAGGTAATTTCAAGATTTCGTTGAAAAATTAAAAAAAAAAAAACATTTTTCTCGATTTTATCCTGTTTTTTCTTCTGTGCACACACACTGACGCAATTATGCACACATTTCGTTTCTCGTCAAGCAATCTCCTAATAGAACGAATTTATTCAAGAATTTCTGATTTAAAATGAAAATTCTAGAAAAAACGAACTTTTTTTAATTATTGATTTTTTAAAAATTTAATTTACAATTTTTTTCTCTGCATTGAAAATTTTGCGCGATTAAAAATCGATTCAAAATTCCGAAAAAAATTGTTTCCAAGAAATTCGCAGAATCGAAAATTGTGTTCGTTTTGTGTTCAGAGCTGCACAGCTTGGCCCAACGGCGCCGCCGACACCTCATCGGCCTACAATACCGGCGGCGAGAGTTGCCGAAGTGTTTCGGTGACACCCGACACCACATTCATCCGCGCCAATTCGTAAGCGTCAAATTTGAATGCCTTGTTAGGAATCTCAAATCAATGCAGAATTAGTCAGCCGCAAAAATCGCCGCGAGGCCTACGACGGACCACAAAGTTGCCGAGTCCGGCGGTTCAGCGCAAATCTCAAAAATTGCCGATTGTCGTTCTGCCGCATGACGACAAACCAGGTAGTTAATTAATTAATTAATTGGGCGATTAATTATTTTAGTGCCTGTAATTAATAATAATGGTCAAATTGACGATTCGAAAGCGTCATGCTCGAAATGCTCGGTTTTCAAGGCGCCTAAATCGGTGATTGGCGCTCTAAAAGGGACGAGCCTTCGCAAAATTTCAATCGCCAAAAATCTGGTGTCATCGTCATCGGCGGCGCCGCCGCCGCCGCCGCCGCCGCCAACCACCGATGCCGTTGAGTATGCGAAGCGATTTCGAATCCCATCATATTCGGTCGTTTTGAAAGATGAGACGACGAGAAAGAGCTCGTTTCGCTTCGCGATTCCCCAGTAATCTCGCCAATCGAAAAATAATTCGCCGTTTAATAACGCAATTGTCGCAGATATTTTCGAACGACGCGCACGAAACCGACGAGTTTTGTCGTCGACACACTTCCCGATGATGAAATTGAAGAAGTTGTCGATGAGGAAAAAATGGCCAGCAAAGATATCGCCGACACCGCAATTCATTACAAATGGAAGGTATTGAAATCGTAAATCTAGCAAAGAAAACCATTGAACATTTGAATTTCGCGAACAAATTTCAATTTGTCATTATAAATAATTAATAATTTATTTATTCTATTAAAAAATTATGCAAAAATTCAAAAAAGTTTTGAAAAAATCAAAGAAAATTGATTGAAATAAAATGTGTGCAAAATTGCGTCGGTGTGTAAACAGACACGCCCGGCGCGTTCCTCAACTGACGAATTGAATTTTATTGATATCACTTTTCTATGCTTTTCTAAATTTTTTAAATTAATCAATTATTGAAATTATATTTTATTGGTATTTAAGACCCATTTTGTTTATTTTTCGTCAAAAGCTGTCGTTTGTGGAAGTGGTTATGGAAAAAAATAGGGTAAAACAGAGATTTTTTTCGAATATTTATTTTCCTGCAATTTTTGCGTCACGCCTCGATGCCACATTTTTTTATTTTTTTTTTCTCGCCCCGCACAACGTAGTTGATCCTTAAATACATATTAAACATTCAGATAAAACGCCGATGCGACGGCTCGCGTTATATAGTGAAACGACCGATACGCAGCCAAATATTGAAAAAGCGAGAAGCTCAATTGTATCGAGAACGAGCGCCAATTTCAACCGACGATGACGCAATGAGCGAGCTTAAAGTGAGGAAATGAGAAACAACACGATTTCGGCAATTTGGCATCGAATCGCATTTTCAGCTTGGCAGATTTCACACAAGAGAGGAACGAAAACGGATTCTTGAAAGGGAGAAGCTGAAGAAGACGTTGAAAATGCAACAAAAGATGGTCGAGCGAGCGCATCCGTCCGAGCAGGTTTCGATCTTGTGTGCTGCTAAAATTACCGCCCGATAGCCCCATCGACGGCGGCTGTGAAAAAAATTAGGCCATAATAAGACGACCATGAAAAAAATTCGTTTATAAGTAAATTTTTTTAGAATAATCAGCAGGGAAACATTATGTGAGCGCGATTAATATCGCCTTAATAGCATTTATGAGCATCATTGATACAATTTGGATCCGGAATTTTAGATGATTATTGCTTTTTTTCGCGATTTTCGACGACTCTTTTAAAAGGCCTGCTCTTTCTCGCGAGCACATGATTTTATTCTCCTTAACCTGACGAGAATTTTATTTGATTGATTATAGATTGATTATATTTGTCAGACAATAAGTGAAGCAAAAATTGAGTTTTTTTGGGAATGCAATGAAATTCAAAAAATAATGAAATGTTTCAGGCGATTCTTCAAATATCACAACAAAAAATGGCGCGCGAGAAGGACAACATGATCTATGATGAGTTTGTGACAACACGCGAAGTCCTTTCGAGTCGCACACGACCAGGTGGAATCCATGGGATTGTCTCAATCACGACGGTGTAATTTTTGTATCAATTATCAAACTGAATGAAGAGTCATATCATTGAAAATTTCATCGGAAATTTTGAGAAAATCAATAATTCAGAAATTATTTCGTCACAAGATCATACCAAACTTGGAAATTTGAATTTTTCGCTATGGCGCTGTGCGTGTTTGCGGACTTTGCGTAATATCGTTTCGAAATTTGTGAATCCTTCACAGAAATTTTATTGCTACATTCGAGCACGTTGGAAACCTCAAACCAAACTGCATAAAAAAGGTGATTTTTGAAAATGTTCAACTCCGATGCGCTAAACTGAGGGCGATCTGTAACTGGAGTGTCGTACTGGTTGCGTTAAAAAGTTTTCGGAACTCTTATGGTGTCACACTTCCGATTTTTCGACTCTAAATGTGTTTTCAAGGGTAAAATAAATCTGGAAATAACATTGCGGACTTGTGCATTACATTTGACGACAATTTAAACGTGTCGTTTTTTTTCTATTTTCCCACTTCTTATCATTCTTTGATGATTTTCGAGGTTATGTGTGGCATCTTCTTATCTCCCCAAAAAAAAACTTTATCAAAGTGTGTCAGAACACACCCACGCTACAAAATATTGGTGACCCAATTATTCTAACACTTTATTGCATTCTCGAACAAAAACCAAAGTGAAATATTGTGGAGGAAGATTTTCATCAGTTAGAAATAAGAAAAAAATTGAAATAATGCAAATAAAGCCAAAATGAGAGAGGTCAAGATTGAATTCGTCGGGTGGATGATGACGATTTGATTAAAACAATGCATGAGGGGGGAATGTTTCATTACAAACAAAACAACACGCTCGTCATTTCAATTCCAAACGGTTTTGCTCATAATTCAAGTGTTACCAAGAAAATTCAAAGAAAATCAAGACAAAAGTGCGTCGATATAAAACGGGTGTGGTGAAAATTACGAAAAAAAAAATAGAGAACCAATTAAATATGAAATGCGATAATAACAAACAAAGCGGCTAGTGTGATGCTAAAATAATGAAATAACAAAAAAAAAACACCATAACGAAATTATTACCGCGGTACAAAAATTCGGGAAAAATCAAAGGAAAAAAAAAACAAAAACCGGTAGAGGCCGAATTCTTCGATCAGAATTGGGATAAATGAATTCCCCATTACTAATCTGTAACAAAACAACGGCAATTCTTGAAATGAATGCCACCAATAACAACGTTTGAAACACTGAAAAAAAATGCGTCCAACTACTATGCGCGTAGGTTATGACGGAGGAAAAACAAAATGATAACGAGGATATTAAACGAAGAGTTTCAACACCGAATCATCCGATGTCGCGTTGCTTCCAAATTCGAGCAAATGGAGAAGCGTCATCGCTCCAGCCGAGAGGAGACCTTAGTTCAACGCAATTAATTAAAACAAGTTTTTTTTTAAATCATTGATTACCAGCTACTGGCAATGTGACAATCCACGAAAGCGAAATGTTTCGGAAAACACCCCAATGAACTTGATGATTGGCTTGAACTAATCCAACGGCGACGACGGAACCCACCTGGAATATTCGAATCGAGTTTTTCATTTTCGACATCGCATCACTTACTTTGCATTGTGTCGACGAAATTGGCATTCCGAGTTTGGAAGCGACGAGAACGGTCACGGCGGCGCCAAACTCAACAGCGAATCCCGAAGCGGGCGTGATTTTCGTGAGATTCTCGCCAACCGTATAGATCACACGATGCCCGAGCATCCATAATCCAAAACACATTCCGATCGATCCGTACAACAATATGTACCATGGTGTGTCGCGATTCGACGACTCCATTCCGTGATATCCCATCAACACCAATGACACCAATGGCGCAATCGCGTTACTCACGTCGTTGCCGCCGTGCGCGAAACCGCCGAAGCACGCAGTCATCACTTGGAGAAGCGAGAAAAGACGCGACGCTTGCGGATCTTCGGGTTTGCAACTTCTGAAGAACGAGGCAAGCGATGTCGCCGGACGAATCGTGTTCTTCTGAACATTGAACGACGACGTCGATTCGCCATTTATCGTCGATGCCGACGTGATGACAATCGAAGGTTTGTCAATGAGTGTTGTTTCTGAAAATCAAAATCATTTCAACACTTCAAAAAAAAATGCATCAATTTACGTTCAACGCTATTCAACTCCAACTCATTCGCCGCTTCCAAATCCTTTTCCGGTTTCTTGTTCTCAATGTGACGCTCAGAAGCACGACGACGTTGCAAATCCAGAAGCTCTTTGCCTAAAACGTCGACGAAATGGAAATTGAAAAATTTCTAATAAAAAGCTTATCCTGGACCACTAGAAATTCAACAAAAAACAATAACCAAAGCACGATAAGGCGTCATTGAAATTTGCCTTATCGAAATTTGCTAACCTCATCTCACTGTTAAACATACTCAAGATGTGATCCTTGAGGTAAGGAGCAAAGAAGAAGGCGAACAGAAGCGCGACAAGAAGTCCGGTGAAGAACGATATTGCGAGGCATTGATAGAGCGTAAGTTTGTCGAAATGCAAAACTGAAATCAAAAAAATGCCAATAGGTTTTCGCTCGAAACATACAAGATGGTCCTTTGTAAACGATGGCGAACACGTTGAACGCGAAACAGATAAAGTACAACACTGGTAGAACTTGTATTCCGCTATGAAGTGGCTGTTTCTGTAAAATTACTAACATTTCTTTGGTTTCGATTTTTCGAAAATAATGCAGAATTTCTAGGAAAACTCAAAAAACCCCCGAAATCATAAGGTTTCAGGATTTTTACAGTTTTTTTTCTGAGTTTCTTCTACAAAACTGAGCATAATCTTGCAAACAGTGTGGCAAAAAAAACTAGCATGCTTCAAATCTCTTGTTTTGAGCATTTACGTTTAAAAATTGATACATTAAAACTCCACCTCCCCCTTCTTCTCACATTTTATATTTTCAAATTTAATTATTCAATTAGACATACCCTTCGAAGAACCAAATGATCCAAAGCAATATAGATGACAATTGACGTAAACCCAGAAGACAATGGCGAAACGATCCATGAAAGAACTGAAAAAATTGATAATGTTGTGTTGGAAAAAAAACGGTCGATTACAAATTCGATAGATTTTCCTCCAGACGATCGCCTTGAAACCGCGAACGACCAACGCGAATCCAATCGTTGCGCCAACAATCGAGTGGGTCGTCGAAACCGGCAATTTGAACGCCGTCGCCAACAACATCCAGGCACCGCAACCGGTGAGAATTGCGATTTGTCCCAACATCAGCTCGTGTTGAACTTTCGTGTTCGCCAACAAATCGACGTCGGTGGCGATCGATTCATTGACGAAAACGAACGAATTGAAATCGATGACACCTTTGCGCATCGTGTCGGTGACTTGATGGCCGATAAGTAATGCGCCAAGTGTTTCGAAGATGCTCGCCAATATGTACGCTTGATGAAGGGTCAATACCTGCAATTGGGAATTGGCGGGATTTTCGAAAAAAAAAGCGAAAATTACCTTGCTTCCAACAGATGTTCCAAAAGAATTGGCGGTGTCATTGGCGCCAATCGCAAACGCCAACACAAACGCGATAATTGCGCCAATCGCGACGAGAACGCTGGGATCCAGAAGCATTTTGTCTCTGGAAGAAATGCGCAAATGAGAATTTATCAAACCACGCGCATCATTCAGCTATCAGCATCAATTTTCAGCTGACTGCTAATGATAACAACGTTTCCGGTGCATTAGAAGAATAAATGATTGATAATTAATAATCATTGAGACTCACCGATTACAAACAACAAAATCCAATGGTCGGATCCGAATGCGAAAAAGCAAGGAAGTGGAGTTGTGGCTCTGAGGGCCTTCGCCTTTGATTTAGGCGAAAACGGTGGCAAGATTTGTTGGAACTCGCCGACACTTCACGATTTGATACGAAAATTACCCCTGAAATTTGATATTTCTTGTATTCTTCAAATAGAAAAAAATATATAATCAAAATGGACAACGAGGGGAAAAAATGAGCAAAGCACGGCAAAGGAAGCGTTCTTTTGTTTGCTCGATGAGTCGCAGGTTTATTAAACATCTTTGAGAGGCGAATTTTTGTGTCTAAACTAAATAGAAAGAGAATTGGGTCGTTCCTCGCAATTTCTTTGCAAGATGTTTGCTTAAAACAATTTTAAAATTGGATATAATTGCCATGCTCAAAAAAAAACTTCAACAAACTATGAAAGAAAATTGCGAATCGATGTGAAAATTGGCGTACTATGTGCACGGCAAGTGTAACGTGCCAAGTGGCAACAAATGTTGAAGAGACGAAGATAGCCGATTTCCAAGTTCAAAAATTTCAAGTTCTTTGTGCTCTCAACTAGTCTGATGATGCAATCTTTAAAAATGAAGGTCTTATGAAACTATTTTGGGGTAATACAAACAATTGAAGAGATCAGCTATCAACAGGAACAAAATCCAAAAGTAGGATATAACAAAGAATAAAAATGGGGTAATATTTTATACCCAACAACGGCCTATATGTTGTTTTTTTTTCTGCAATGAGAGGGCGGGCCATGACGCGATGTATTTTTTTCGTGGACAAATCGCGGTTTTTCAGAGAGCTGCGAGCGCCGATGAGGCGTTTCATCGCGTTCGTCTCTATTGCGATGAGCGGTATTTCACCTCTGAGACAGCGCGCGCGCGCGCGCTCGCTCGTATTTTTTTTTTTGAAAACCGCCTTTGTTGCTGGCGAGGCACGCAGCTGGTTCGTTGGTCCAGCGACGCAAAATCATTTGCGCAAGCACAGTCGGGCCGTGTGGTATCGATAGATGGAATTCAAATAAAAATCGAAACAACGCGGCGGCGAAAATATCTGAGCTAATGAAATTTTTGCGTCACATTATTTATTTAATTCAAAAAGTTCCAAATTTCACAAATAAAAACCGGATAAATCAAATTTTGCATATAAAATAATAAAAATATGAGATAACTAGAAAAAAATCAACCGGATCTGCAAAATTGTCAGGGATTTTCGAAATCAATTGGAAATTTATTAAAAATTCGAATTCAATTGGTTTTGATTTAGCAGAGATATTTATAAAATCTGGACCGTATAAAAAGAAACATTGAACATTATAAGAGCAAAGCTTAGAAAAAAAGCGAACAAATACACAATCTACGTGAGAATGTTCAAACTATCCGCTAACCAACTGTCGTCAGCTGTTTAGTTACTTTTTAATTCTCTCTAGATAAGATTTCGTTACATTTAAAAAAAGATTTCATGCTATTTAGGAAATGTGCGATTCAATATAACATCAAGCAAGCCATTTATATATCTATTAAAAATCTATTAGCATCCATTATGGGGAACACAAAAAGCTAAAATAAATTTGGTATTAACTGGCGGAGAAAAGACATGAAAGTCAAAATCGAGCAGGGGAAATTTGGCGCTTTGCCAAATGGGTGAGTGACACAGAGGAAAGCGGGCAGTGAGGGATGTTGTAAAACGTTATGCTCAGCTCTCTATATCATTCTCGGAGCTTGGTTGACATTCTCGGAGCTTGGTTGTCATTATTATTATTATGATGCAATGCACTAATGAAAAATAAAACAAAGTAATTAAAATTGGTTAATTAATGAAAAGGAAAAATATCGTCAACGACTGGAAGAAGTGGATGAAAAATGAAAAGCGATGCTGTGCGTTAAAACAAGAATCTCCTAAATTTCGAAATGAAACACAGTTTTTGCAATTTTTGCCAGTAATTAAATTGAAAACTGATTTGTAAATTTTATGTGGATGTTACTATATAATAATGATAATGATTAAAACAAACTTACATACCAAAAAAGGATAAAAGGAAAATAAAAATATTAAATGGGAAAATTAGCGAAATGTGCAAGAGATGTCGATGGTGTTTCGTCTACAGTAACAATACATCACAATTGACGACATTTTTGATTTTTCTGATTTTTTTTTCAAAATATGTTTTATTATTTACGTATTTTTATTTAAAATACGTGTTGTCAATCATTTTTAGTAGAGACATTTTTTAGTACTCACTCAACTTTGCGTGTTACACCAAAATGAAGCGCAGTGATAGCAATACTCGGTAAGCAATAGTTGATTGAATGATTAATAATTAAATCATTCTTAAAATTGTGACAGCGATGAAATTTAATATATTTTTCTTTTTTGGCATATAATGCTACAAAAAAATTAAAAAATATGGAAAGCTAATGCAGTTGTTCTGTGATTTTCCTCTGCGCCAGCCTCAACCTGCGATAAAAAAATCCTGCAGGTTCACTTTTAGAATTCGAAAAAAATTTGAAGCCCGATTTATAGCTAGCTTCTCATATTATTAAATAAAGGAGTTTTTACGATCCGAATTTCAATTCCCCACTTATTTTTCTCGATAAATTCGAAAAGTAATACCAATTCCAATTCAAGACCTCAAATTCAAAACTAGCTTATTGTAACCTGAGTCCGTCTTCCTCCTGCCGTCCGCTCATCTCCCGAATCAACGCTGTGATGATCTGTGCCCTCTCAAGCCGCCACGTTATTTATATATCTATCCACGAGGGCCGCGTTTGTTTCACATGTTCAACGCGTCGATTGTGAATGCGTGCATGCGTTTCATGACGATACTTTTACGTTCATTAAATACATCATTTTACGAAGTAAAATATTTTCGATTTTATTCTAGGCGGTCGTTCTATGCAAATATTATGCAAATGCCAAGAAATTGCATTTTTTCTTTTTTTCTATTGCTCCAAAAAATTCGAAAATTACCCATTTTTCCCAGTAATTACGATATAGAAAATTAGTGTAGATTACTTAAAAATCTTCAAGTGTTTACTTTATCGTGTGTAAACAAATCCCCAATTTCGTCCGAGACACCTAAGATAATGTAACGAGTATTGTTTTTCAGTGGCGAGCCTCGAAAACCGACGCCATCGTCACACCAACACAACGGAAGCGGCGATACGCAATTGGCAGCAGCGCGTCGCGATTCGACACCGCCGTTGTTCGCCGCGATGGCGAGCTTCCTCGATTTTTTGCAGGTCAACAAACACAAAACATTTCGGCCGAAGAAGAAGTTCCCGCAGGGCACCCTTCGACACCACTTGCATAAGCAGGCCGAAGCCACACTTCATTCCGGCGTCGATTTGCGGCAGGCCGTCAAATTGCCGCCCAACGAAAATTTCGACGATTGGCTCGCCGTTCACAGTTTGTGTTTTTTTTTCTCTCTCAAAACAATTTTGCATTGTTGTCCAATTTTCCCCAGTCGCAATTCCAACAAAAAATCTATTTTTCCAGCTGTCGACTTTTTTAATCGAATCAATTTAATGTATGGAACAATTTCGGACGTATGTACCGCTGAATCGTGCCCAACAATGTCGGGAGGCTCAAGGTTTCGTTTTTAAAATTATCATCCCATTTCCACTCGGCCACATTTTCAGATATGAGTATTTATGGCAAGACGGAATCGAATATAAGAAACCCACGCGATTGCCGGCGCCGCAATACATGCAACTATTAATGGATTGGATTGAAATTCGAATCAATGACGAGCACATTTTTCCGTCGAATACGAGTAAGTTTGAGGTGATTTTTTGAGAAACGTGATCATTTTTATTCCTTTGCGTTGCCTCTTCCCATTATTATTTGTTTTATAGGTGTACCATTTCCGAAGGATTTTCGCCAAATTTGCAAAAAAATTCTGACGCGATTGTTTCGAGTTTTCGTGCATGTTTACATTCATCATTTCGATCGTATTCGCGAACTCGGCGCGGTTAGTTTTAATTATATATTATGTATGATATATTGTAATTTGAGAAATTTGAATTTCGCGGTCTATTTTGTAATTGGTCCACGTTCCGTCGTTTGCCACTTTTTTGATAGCTAAAATTTTTTGATTTTGCACATTCGAATTAGAAACCTTTTTTTCGACACGAGACCCAAGGCGGCAATTAAAAAACCGATAAGAGCTTTAATTGAAATTGAGCTGGTCCGTAATAGTGGAAGAGGAAAATTATTTGAGAAATTCAACAAAAAAATCGAAAAATTATTGGAATTTTGCCATAAATTTGTCTGTAATTATCCAAGGCTCTCGTTTTTATTTATTTTTTTGATCATAGTATAGTCAATTTTTGAGAAAAAAATGGGCGGTTGCTGGAATCGCCACAAGACCCATGTCATTTTTCGTGTTGTGAGCCTTTAATCAAATATTATTATTTTTTTTTGGAATTTTTCCATTGAAATGCGTTCATTCACAATTTTGTAAAAGGTAATTGAAAAAATAATTGAAAATTGGGCACACAACGACGGAACAATTTGATACGGTAATTAAAGGCGCACGTTTGGTTTTGTGCCGAGTCTCGTAGCGACCGGCTCTGAAATCGACTATAGCGAATGTTTTGTTTTAAAGGAACCCCACGCGAACACGCTGTACAAACATTTCTATTTTTTCGTCACCGAATATGGAATGGTTTCGGCAAAAGAGCTCGAAGCATTGGTATGCAATGATTTGAGTCGATCACAAATTGCATGGATTTCAGAAGGACATGACGGAACGCTTATTGGAAAGCCAAAGTCGCCGAGCGCCGATTCCAGCGGCCACAGCGTTTGCTCCACGGGCATAATTAATTGCATTTAAAAAAATGTTTGGTTGTGAAAATTAGTAGTATAGGAAGGAGGGATTATAATACCATTTTTCAATATTTTCGACGTTTCAGTCATTTTAACACATTTTGAAATGAAATGAGTAAATTTTAAATGTAATTAAAAAAGTGTTTCAATAATTTTTAAAAATGTATTTTCGACTAATTTTCTGTTGAGATGTCGATTTCGTTTTAAATTTTCTATTTTCACGTTCAAATTCTCAAAAAATGTGTCATTTTCACACTTTTTAGAAAATTGATAGATGTCGATTTCTTTTAAAAAGTGGTATTATAAAAATTATAATTTTTAAATGACGAATCTAAGATTTGATAAAGATCTAAAGCCATTAACACAAACTTTGATCTACTAGAATTAGTAGACTTATTAAAGATCAAGAATTTCCGTGGCATCTTTATGCGAGACAACAAGAAATTAAAGAAAGGGAAGTAGGAATTTAGATTCTTCTGAAGGTAAAGGTACATTGGGTTTGTTAAAATTTCTCCGGAGAAGAAAAGTAAGCCTCATCGACTAGCTATTGAAGGGATTGGCATTGGAAGTTGAACGATCGACTTTGATGAAACATTGTCGTGTATAATGGGCTTTTCTGACTCACCCATAAATCCATTTCACAAAATTTAACGCAAAATAGCCAATAGAGCCATGCAAACCTTCAAAATATATCAATAATAAGATCGTTTTCAGCACAAAGAAAAAACTTAGATTTCAGGCGTACCCAAAAACTAATAATTCAGTTTTCCCTAAATTGATTGCTCAGGTGAATGAAAATCAATCGGATTCGAAGAAAAATTAAACATAAATTAACCTGTTTCGATAGAAAAATAATTCAAATTCGATTTGAAATCTTGGTTTCGATTCAAAATTATTTTAAAAAAAATCGATAGAATCCTACGACACGTGGATACATTTGTCATTTTTCAACAATACTACTAAAATTTTATTAGGAACTTGTCGATTAAAGTATTCGCAAACTAATTACCCCCCCCCTTAATAGATTTCGATTTTCTTTTCATATGCATTTCAAATCTTGCAACTGTTCTCTTTTGAATTTTTTGCCACAAAAAAGATATTAATAAAAAATTGCTCATCTCATAAGTGAGCACATATCGCAATTCGCATTCGTTGCCATGGCAGTAGGTTTTTTCTCTGCTTGTTTCGTCGCGCCGAAAAACACGTGTCGACCGGAAGCGCGATTTTTTTTGTTGTTAGTTAGTCTTGCTTCGTTTACGTCCATGCTCGCCAAATACTCGATTCAAAACTATGATAAAGGTTGGTGATGATCGATTTTTTGATGACCCTCAATTTGATTTTCAAGCGACGGCGACCTACTCGAAAATTCGCACCGGCATTCTATATTTAACGCCCGGCGATAACAAATGCAGATTTTATTGCAAAGGTCCGAGATGTCGATTTTGTGTGGTGCCGTCGAGAAGTCAAACAGTTCAAGCGATTCAAGGGCTCTATTCGACATGGTAAATTATATGCATAATACACTGTTTATAAGAATTCAGAAGAAGAATAAAAAATATAAGAAACGAGGTGAAAACCAATCGGATTCGGGATATAAAATTAGTTGAGCCGCAGCGTGGCCGAACAGTCATGGCCGAACTTGCATGGCCGGGTTTTTTGTTCGCGTGCTTTTTATTGCTGATTTCTCGCATTGTACTTATTTTTTCAAAATCTATATCACGTTTAATTTAGTTTAATCAATTTCCTATATTTGAGAACATGGATAATCATGAATTGAGGTCGCAAAAAGGTTTGCAAGCAATTTATGAAGATGAGGCACAATTCGGTGTATTTTAAAAGGAAGCATCAACTAAGGGGTCCAATGCTCTGAGGTTAGCCCCCCACTGTGTTTGTGGGGGGTCTAATTGGATACATCCCATTCAGCCTCCATCAAATTTAGCTTGCAGAAATTTGTTCAAAATGGTTTTTTTGGTTGTTTTTCGAATCCGATTGGTTTTAGGGGTGCGCGTTTTTCGCTATGGTCTCGCCACGTTCGAATTTTCCAATGGAAAAAATTAAAAGTAGTTGAAAAAGAGGCATAAAAACGCGCCGTCTGTTAACACACCAACGCAATTTTGCACACAATTCAATTGTTCTTTCGAAATGTGTTTTTTGAAATTTCCAAAGAGAAATTATCGGAAAAAAGAAATTATATATACGCATAGTTACAATTAAAAAAACATAATTCATCGATTTTTTTAAAAATAATTTTCTTAATCCGTTAATATTGTATAAATTTTGAAGGGTCACTGACAATATTCTGGCGATGGCTCGACTCCAACCGCGTCATTTCGATGAATTCTCAATCATCGAGCAATTCATTAAAAACGACATCAAATCGGTGTTCAATTTGCAACAATTCGGCGAGCACGCGTTTTGCGGTTCGGGAAATCTGACGAGCGGCTTCAGCTACGATCCGGAGGCGTTGATGCGAAGCGGAAGTGCGGCGGTTTCTTTTTTTTTTCGAACACGGATTTTTATTTCCATCGGTTCTCGAAAAATTGGGCGTTGGTTTGAAAAAAAGTAGAAATTTATGTAAATCTACTCATTTATTTGCAAAATTTTTAACTAAGCCTGATTTTTTTGAGAAATCATTTTTAATTTTAATCAATAATTATTTTTTATTGAATTTTTAATTTTACCCGAAGTAAGCGTTGTAACATGGGACCACAATAATTCATAATGCTGACGGCTGGCATACGCGGCCGAGAAAATCAAGTCCGCGGCCATTCTTTTATTTAATTTTTTAAATCGAAATTTTTTTCGGCACTTTCATTCAATTATTCTTTTTTTGATGCGCAGAAATGGAAATTATCCAAAAAGTGTGAATAATGTGAAAATTTTGTTGGAAAATTAAAATTGAATGCAATAAATTCAGCTTTTAAAATTTTCTGAAACAAAAATTTGTCAAATCGTCCGACAAATTGCCCCCGTGAAGGGACCCATTATCAATTTTGCCAGAAAAATTCGCATTCATGTTTTTGTTGATTTTCAGTTTACTATTACAATTTCCCATTGCCGGATTTCGAAGCGTGCAGCGTCGATCGTTTATTGGACATTGTGAAAGTTGTCGATTTCGCCGTGTCGATGGGCAAAGTTGCGATTCATTGTCATGCCGGTCACGGACGCACCGGAATGGTTATTGCCGCGTGGCTAATGTACTCGGGCGGTGTGTCGCCGGCGAGAGCCGTCGGTCTCGTTCGAAGTCGAAGGTAGTTTTTGGAATTGTCTTTTCAAACCAATGAGGTTGTTTCAAGAGAAGCCGCTGTTCAAAGTAGGGACCAAGTCGAAACTTTGCACAAATTTATGGTTGTGAAAACAGTTTCAAACATTTATTTAATTGCCAATTTCTAGTTATTAATGCAAAATGACGGTGGAATGATAATTGATTCGAAAAAATACGAGCTCATCACTCAATATGTCGCTTACAATCAGAAATTTATCAGTAAAGCAGAAGCAAGATATTATGGAAACGTGCCAAAGGTTGTTCAATGCTTTGAAATTGTTTTATAATAAACTTTAATAATTTTCAGATAGTGTACGTCACAATGAATATTATTTTGAATAAGTTTTATGATAGAGTTTCGATTGATTTCCAAAAAGTCGCCGACACGACGTCGAGGTTTTTTGTCAAATGCGAGCGGCCAAAAAAGGCGAATAGTCTATTAGATGAACAATTGCTCAAAGTGCAACTAATTGATGATAATTTGTCGAATGTGAAGGAATGGTACCAAAAGCTTGTCGATCAAGGCCTCACGATTGCCACGATGAAGGGTTTTCTAGAGGTTTCAGAGTGGATTTGTGAAAAAATAAAACAGGATTTGTGTTTGAGGCCGAAGATTTTCGCGATTTGTTTCGATTTCTCGATTATTTCTTTCAAACATCATTCCATCAATTGTCGTTTCGAAGCGAGATGGACTCGATTTTGCGCGATGAGCCGCAACGCGAGCGTGCGAGAGATTTCGCGCCGACGTTCTGGTTGCTTGTCCGATGCGCTTCGGCGATGCCGACGAAACTGCAATCGCCAATGTCGATATTAATATCACGGTTTGTTAATTGAAATTTTTATTCTCAAAGAAAACAAAAAATACAATGTGGAACTTGGGGGGTGGCCTAGAAAAATTGGCCGACATTTTCAAAAACCAACAAAAAAAATGCAAGTGCCGCACACAACCTTTTTTTTGTCTTTTATTTTCACGAAATTGTTACTTTTATTGGTGGCCGCGGCCGAGACTAATTTTCTATGACATTTTTTCTAGGCCACCCCAACGTTGCGGTGAATTGTGGGTTGTCTATCGGAAAATTACAGTATTCGATATTAAAGGCACATTGGGGAAAACCGTTCAAATATTTGACAGCGAAAAATAATTCTCAAAATTTCGCAATTGGTTTCTGTTGGCCAACATCCCAGATGCGTTGCGGCTCGCGTGCGCTCACGTGAATCATTATCAGACGCAACAAGACAAATCAAAATTTTACGATTTGAATTGCCGCCGACAATAAAACTATTTCCGTAGCGCACGCGAGCCGCGACGCGTCTGACGACATTACGTTTTGCCGAAAAAAATGCAGTTGGTTTTCTTTTTCCAGCTGGTTTCTTCGTGGCGATTCGACATTTGCAAATGAGATAATTTCATGGATCAATAATAATAAATAAATTGATTTATTAAAGTGTTATGTCAGTCGCATTCATTAATTCTCGTTTCCAGAAGATTTCCGGAGGCAGTGAGGCCCAACTAGAATGAGACTATCAGAGAAATCAGCGAGCTTATCCTACACAATTTTCAACTAAATTCCGTTTTATGAAATAGCGTGCTCAATCGAGAGAGCGCAAAGACACTGATAGAGAGAGAGAGAGAGAGAGAGAGAGAGAGAGAGAGAGAGAGCGTTCCATTAATGGAGACGCAGAAAAATAATAAAAAAGGGGGAATTTCTAGAATCATTAAGCTTTCACAAATTTGGCGGTTTGAACACTTCGCGATATGCTAGTATCTCTGTCCGAAATTGTTCGCTTCGTTCGAAACAGAAATTTGCGATAGGGCGTTAGAAAAATGAAATACGAGATTGGCCCGAAAACCGGTATCAACACGAGACCCGTCATTATGTAATTCTCCATTAGCTCGCTTCGATAGATGCCGAATTGCTCTAGCACATACATAGCGACGCTTACAAATAGAATGACCGGAATGAACGCCTGATAGGTCAACGCCTGCAAGTCGAATATGAATCTCAGTGGGCTTGAATAAAAAAAAGATTGGAACCATTAGAAGTTGCGAATGTAGAACTTTGGTGCTGACCGAAATGCTATATTGGGGAATGACGAGTTTTTTGATGATGAGCCGACGAAACACGAGAATCCCGATGAATACCGGCACCGCCATGACGGTCAATTGGAAAATTTTGCTCTGCGCGGCGATGCTTCGAATATCCTCGACGCCGGTGATCATTTGGCCCTTCAAATTGTATTCGGGCGCGTTCTCCTGAATGATTCGGATGATGTTGGCGGGTTCGCCTCTCGCGAACTGATAGGCGATGAGGAGGAATAGCGACGGCGAGTAGACGACGAGCAACGCGATGATGACTTGTCGACGCGTCGGCTCGGGACGAATCAGAATGTAGTAGCGGTAGGCGAAGGCGAACAGAAGCGAATAGTTCGAATGGACGATGAGATGCGACATCACACTATGACTGCAATTATAGAATGCTTTGCAAGTTTAGAGCCCATTTTTTTTAAATATTTGAATTGCCGCAATTTTTTCGAAAAATCAACACCTCATTGTCAAATTCTGCAGGAATTGACTGAAAATTGAATGAAAATAGGGAAAATTAAAACGCGGAGAGAGAGAGTGTGTGAACGAGGAGGGCGCGCGCGGAGAGGTAGAGATATCGCGCGTTTGACGAAAAGATAGCGGGCGCCAGAGAGACGCAGATAGCAAGCGGCTAAAGGGGGATGCAGTGGCGCCGCTAGGATATCTCGCGGCGAAAGGCGACAGTAAGCGAGCGGCGACTTTTTAGCGAATTTTGGAGAGAGGTTTTGGGCTCAGTTTATTTTAGATAGTAACGCCGTTCTTTTTGTTTTTGTGCTAGAATCTGTTATTCTTGAGTGTAGAAGATGCGAGGAGATTTTCTGGAGGAGCAAGGTTTGTGTTTTCGGTATTTACCCGGGGGAGCAGGGTTAGAGGTGTTGCCTTTGCGAAGGGCCGAATTACCGTGATAAAAGAAGGCTCTAGCCGCCAAATTGGCGGCCATGAAGAACTTCTGACTGAGTATTGTTCCTTCGGGAACGTTGAATCTGGGTTAAGCCCAGATTTTCAAACTCATAAAATTTCCCCTTTAAACAAATTTTCGAAATAATGGTGGACGTGGAATGTTCCATGGCCGAATAATTCGCGGCCGCCCGAATTTAAGAATTTGAAAGCATCAAAGAAAATCCTAAAAGCGCTATGCAGAATTTCGAATAACTGGTCGAAAAATCGCGGCCAAGCCTACAGTATCACAGGTTTTATTAAATCGCTTCAAGAACCATGAAGAATTATTACATGCGTCTTCTAGATTATATTTTTTAATTCAGCAATCATATTCTTATTCACTATTACTTCATGATTGCAGTGTTTTTTAAATTTCAAAACAAGGGGCTTCGAAAAACGTGGCCGTGGCCGAGGTTTATTTTTCTGCAAAGCGGTTTTTAGGTGGTTTTTAAAGTTTTCTCCGAATCTGCATAATATTACGTTTTTTTTTTCGACGAGTTAATACAATTTTCGATTTTTTTCCGAAAAATCTCAAGTCGGCGCATAATGCTTTCCTTGCTATCAAGCATTAATTCAAGTTGTGTACTCAGAACCCATTAATTTTATTTTATGACACAATTTCTTATTATTCCAATTCACGAGAATGGATTTTTGGTTTTTGATTAAGTCGGAAAAATAATTTGCAAATAATCTCGAATTATTAATTTTGTTTTTTTTTTCGTTCAAATTCGATAAATGCTTCGAATTCAAGCTCAATGATTCGTTAAAAAGCGGCAAATAAAATCAATCGTCACAATTAAATCAAAATTTTATTAAATATTCCAAAATCTCAGAAAAAAAAAACGGTAATTAAAGACGCTCCGAGACCCGACGCAAATTCAGCGTACGCGTCTTTAGATACAGTTCTTTATTTTGTAATTTTTTCTCATTTCTCAATGTATAAAATGTGGTCCCCCCCCCTTTTCTCCCATTGACCAAAAATCGCCAAATTCAAAATGTGAGAATTTCAGACGAATTTTGAAGGCAGAAAAAAACGTACCTGAAAAAACAGACGAAACTACCGAAATAGCGACAAGCGCCATGAGAAACGTAGCCAATCGTGTATAAAATTGGAATAATTCTAAAAAATCCGATAAACGAATCGAAAAAAAATTTTGATGAATGGCTACCTTTGTTGCACAAAAAAATTCAAAGCGGCCGCAAAAAAATCGGTAAACGCGAAATTGATGATGAGAATCTTGTAGATCCTCAAATTGCTCGGCGTTTTGAAAAACGCCAAATACAATAGAATCGCGTTGAGTAGACATCCAAGAATATCGAACACCGTCAAAATCTTCCAGTAGAGCGACGAAATATCGATGCTCATGGAAAAAAAAGCAAAATGATTGAATAGTAGAGGTACGACGCACAAAAAAAAACCAAATATGGGAATGAATAATCGAATGAGCAGGTGGAACTCGACGAAAATCTAATCAATTTTTATTCACATTTCTTATATATAAATTATAGTATAATACACATATTGGACTTTTGCACCGGCGCAACGACATTCGTCAACGTCGTCGGCCGGTCTTTCTCGATAAGCGACGTTCGACTTTTGCTTCGCTCCAATTTGTCGAACGTCGGCCTCGGCGCATACGTCTGACGCGTCGAGTTCAATTGAGCTCCGTTGCCGCCGGTTTGATGGCCGACCGCCGATTGCTCTTTTTTGATGTCGTTTTGCGACGACGAGCTTGACGCTTGAAACATTTTGTCATTTTCGAAACCTTCGTCGAATCAATTACCGGGCTCGTTGGTGATACTCGAAACGGATTGCGCTCGAGCGCTTCGCCGTCGCGTCGCTTCTTGCGGCGTCGCCGGCGTGTTGTGAAGGCAAAGAATCGGCAATTGTGCGCAACCAGTGAGATGGACGAGAAGGCGATTGGCTTCGAATGACGAGATGAGATTTCGAATCGGGCGATGCGCGTTGAACGTCGACAATCGGGTCCCTTTATCAGTCGACCACGCTTCAATCCAGCCCTCTTCGGTCGCTAGATAATTAAAAAAAAACTAATTGGGCGGAAAAAAATGATTGGGTCTCGCGGCGAATCGAAATTCGATGCCGACAATACTCACTCGAGAACGCAACCGATCCGTCGCCGGTGAGTGCCACAGCCGTCAATGGAGCCGACGCAATTATCGAGCAGACGTTCTCGCCGGTCTGCACGTTCCACACAATCATCTACAAACTGTTGGCTTGACGCTTTGATTCCGATGACGTCTTACTTTTCGATCGCGCGCTCCGGAGATGACAATTCGCTCGTCGTCGGAAATACAACAGCATGTCACAATGTCTTCATGACCCACCAAAATCTGCAAAGAAAAACCATTTTTAAATTGCCGCCATTTCTAATTTTATTTGAATATTTCATTAATTGATTTTAATATGTATAAACACATCGATATTTGCGAAAATAGTTTTTTTTTTAAATTGCGATAATAATAAACCAATTTTCAAAATCATGAATAATGGCCGTGGCCGAGAATTTCGCGGCCGTCCTCAATACCTGCGTCAGAAATCCGGAATCGATTTGCCAGATTTTCAGCGACATATCAATCGAGCCGGTCGCCACCAGCGAGCCGCCTTTCAGCGCCGTCGCGAAACACGTGATCTCCTCGTTGTGCGACAATTTGTTTTTCTGCACCGGCGCGCCCTCATCGGGTATCGACCAGACTTTCATTCTGAAATGTGCGCATTCAAAAAATTGTTCAAATCGCTTCACAAAAAAAAAACAACTCTTTCGGATTGATCGGACAGTGGCCGATGATGATTCGACCCGACGGCGGCACAAATATCGGCGGCTTCACACCGGTGGCGACCATTTCCGGTGTGTCGTCCTCGCCGAAACAATCCCATTGGACGATGCGATCGTCGCGATCGCACGAGATGATCTTACCGCTGTACAACGACAATATCGACACGATCTCGCTGCTGTGCATCTAAACGCCATTTGTTTTTTTTTGTTTCTCTCGATTGACAATGATTGTCTTACGTTCACGTCGCGTAGAATGTTGCCGTTGCTCGAATCGAGCACCAGAATGTTGCCGCTCGAGTTGCCCGACACGAGAAACGAGTTGTCGACGGTGAAACACACGCACGACACCGGAATGCCTTTCGCCTGCACGATTGTTGAGATGCACTGGCAAATGTCCAAATCCCACAGAGCCACAATTCCGTTGTAGGTGCCGCACGCGGCCACCTGAATTCGAAATGTTATGTATGTGCAATATGTCGTGAGATGCGGTGCCTCGGTACGTAACACGCTTATATTTTTAGTTTCTTTTTTTTGAAATAAAAAATGCAAAGAAAATTTGTTTATAAAAAGTTTAAAAAAAAGATCTTTTCCAAAAAAAATTCGAAAAGACATTTTTTTCCAATAAAAAAACCTCGAAAAATTATTTCTAAAAAAATTTTTTTTTATTTGTCCCAAAAAAGTGTCGCAAAATAATTTCAAAAAAATCCAAAAAATTATTTCCGAAAAAATTTGCCAAAAACATTTTTTCCCCCAATAAATATCGCAAAAATAATAATTCCAAAAAAATTCAAAAAATTTTTTTCCGAAAAAAATTTGCCAAAAAAATTTTTTAATGTTTTTTTTTTTCCCAAAAAATATCAAAAATAATAATTTCAAGAAAATTTTTAAAAAATTTTCTGAGAAAAATTTGCAAAAAAATTTTTTTTTTCAATTTTTTTCCCAAAAAATGTCGCAAAAATAATTATTCCAAAAAAATTCGAAAAAAATTTTCCAAAAAAATTCTAAAAAATATTTTTTTAACATTTTTCCCCAAAAAATATCGCAAAAATAATAATTCCAAAAAATTCAAAAAATTTTTTTCCGAAAATAATTTGCAAAATAAATGTCTCAAAAATAATTATTCCAAAATAAAATATTTCTAAAAAATGTTTTATTATATGTATAATTATTATATATTATATATACATTTATTATATGTATAATAAACATTTTTTTTCAAGATTCTCACAGCACATTCCTCTTCGCTAGCCTACCTTCTCATCATACGACATCGCCACAGCGGTGAGGAATCCCTCTTTGTCGACGGACACGTCATGCGCGTCATGGTTGCGTTTTTGCACATTCCATATCGTGACTTTCGGACCGCAACCCGACACCAAAAAATAATTGTCGGACGAGATTCTCAGACTGCATATCGGAAATGGCTGCTGCAAATCGAGAATGTCGATCATTTGGCCGTTGTGAATATCATAGCAAAAGATTTTCGATTTGGTCGCCGCGAATAGTTGGCAATCATCGTGCGAGCACACCAACGAGTTCACTTTGCCCTCATGGCCCATCAGCTCGTGGAGCTCCTGTCCCGACACCGTGCTGAACACTTTCAGCGTCTCGTCTTCGCACGCGACCACCACGAACGCGTCGTTCCTGCAACAATGAAATAAAGGTGGATCATCGGATTGGCGAATTACGAGGTGATCGCCAGCGTGCTGACGGGCGCCATCAGACCGCCCATTCGCGAAATGCAATTGCCGTTCGAGACGTCCCACATCTGAACGACGAAATCGCCGGAGCCGGTGATCAAGAACAAATTGTTGGAAGTGAGTTGAAGCGAGACGACCGAGCCGGTGTGATCATTGAACGAGCGGACCACTTCGCCGGTTTCGACATTCACCATCTGAAAAATTGCGAACCGCAATAAATGCATGCTTGGCTACGACATGTCTTTCGACCTTTGCCGATGAGTCCGCCGACGCGGTGATCAGAAACTCGTCGTCGCTCGTCAGAATCGCGCACGTCACTTTTTGCGTGTGATGCTTCAACGTTTGCACACATTCGCCCTGAAACAATCAAATTTTTTTTACGCGGCCCAATCGAACAATCAATTTTTTCTACTGTAAGAAAACTCCACAATTTGACGGTTTTGTCGATGGAGGTGCTCACGAAAAATTGACCATTATTGCTGGTGCATAAGCACGTGATGCCAGCCGAGTGTCCTGCAAAAACCAAAAAAAAATATTTAGAACTTCCCGCCGCCAACCACAACACTAATAGGCGACATCGGCGAAACCCGGAACATTGTCCGCAGCATGTGTCTCGCTTGTTTCAAAACCGCGATTTTCACAACGCGCGCGTTTTTTTTTCTCTTCAGCTAATTTTATTTTTTTCTTTTTGTGCCAACCTTTAAATGTGGCGATGAGAATTTGCGAAGCCACATGGTACATATAAATTGCACCGGGAGCCGATTGATTGCCGGAAATGAGCACGTGTTGATGATTTTGCGTCGGCGAGAGCACCGTTTGTCCCGGTTTCCAATCCTTCAATAAAAAAAAAAATAATTTTTTTTGATTTTGATGAAAAAAAAAACACGGCATGCACCTTTAAATACCGTAGTCAAGCAATATTTTTTGAAAACTCCTTAATTTGCCGGATTTTTGTCACCATTCTTTTCTTTTGCAGAAATTTTAATTGACAAATTCAACTCATTTTTGCATGCGCCTTTAATTTTTACTGGATTTTGCAATGAACTTTATTTGGATTTTTATGATAAGAGAATTGAAAACCATCAAATGTGTGCAATTTTGCGTGCGCGTGTTTTGCGGACCTTTACCGTTTTTATTACCATATTCAAAAAAATTGTCTGCGTTTCCACTCATCGCACACAGTCTCGCGACAGCTCAAATAGAAAATCTCGCAAATTTTGAAGAATTTTGCAAAAAAAATCGAAACGAATCACCTTGAGCATGAAACTTCGGCACGTCTTCATCGTCGGCGGCGATATCCAGCACGTCAACGGGACGAGCAGCGGCTGTCGATTATAGGTGTCGACCCAGCCCATCGCTTGCTCAACCATCGTGTTCAAAAAATGGCTGTTGTCGGCCCTCGTGAATCGCAATCGTCCGATGACCTCGGCGGCGAGCTGCTCATTGTCCCTCACAATTGTGATCAGCGACGGTAGTAGGACTTGCTCGCACAGAACTAAATCGCATCATTCGATTTCAATTGTGTGTTTCATTTTTTCTTTTTTTACTGTAGCAAAATGAAGAAATGCAAAAATCCCCCCGTGCCGGGACCGAACCTTCACAGTAAAATTACTCCACCTCGGTGAAAATTGGCGGGCCCCGCGCGGGTGAAAACAACGGTTTGCGGGTCCCGCGCGGGCGAAAATTGAGGGGCAAACGCTTTCGTCGAGCGGGGCCCTCATATCACCGTCGCGGGGCCCTCATATCACCGTCGCGGAGACCTCATATTACCGTCGCGGGGCCCTCGTGTTTCACCCGCGCGAGGCCCTTATATCACCTTTGCGTGGCCAAAAATTCTAGATACGCTCGGTGAAAATTGGCGGTCCCCGCGCGGGTGGAAATGGGTGGTTGGACCCGCGCGGTGCCAGCGCGACTCCAAATTATGCCCCGTGCGGGCCCAAACGGCTATTTGGGCCCGCGCGGGTCATATCTGCGGGCCCCGCGCCGGTGAATATCTCAGAAGGGCTCGCGCGGGTGATTTGCGTTCAATGGGAATGGAGGGGCCCGCGCGGGTGAAAATAATGCGGGGTTCTGAGGGGCAACTGCGGGCCGTAAGCGGGACTCTCTAAGGACTCTCGCGAGGCCATCAAATGCGAGGGGCCCGCGCGGGCCATTTGCGGCAACCGCAATATATCAGCGTATTACAGTTTTCCAAAAAAGATTTTGCAAAAGAATTAAACATGTTGTGTATCAATTAAAACATTGTTCAAAGTGTTTGAATCATCACGACCGTATTCCTTTCGGATGTGGTCGAATTCGATTGGGAAACAAGACATTTTGCGTTTGGAATATTTTATTTATTTTAGTTTTTTTTTATTAATATATTTATTATTGTTTTTTTTTTTTTTCGAATAATAGACCAATTTTTCTTATTGAGAATTTCTAGACTAATCTCGTTCACAGAAAATTTTTTTTAGTGGAAACACAGTGTACGACACTCCGCCGTTAACACGTGCCCGTTGTTTATCGTATTTTGTTTCAATCGTTTTAAATTGTTCGTTCCAATCACATTTAACTCGTCCAATTAATTAGCAAGTGTCTAATTTTTTTCATTAGTTTTTTCTTACTTCTAAATTTAATTATTTCAGTCATATATATGGTAATATGCTCCAAGCGCAATGTCGAACCAAAGAAGAAGAAGATTTACATTTAGTAAGGAAATGCAAAAAAATTAAATACCGTGCGTTGCAGAATTATGACCACTACACGGTTACTTTTTAAGATACTAACATAAAAATTGGTACATATAGGTAATTTTTCATGCTGAACACGATTTTAACACTGCTTAGTCTTAAAATATCGAAACCTGCGCGGCACTCTAATTCGGGGGTGGCTTTGTAATTCTGCAACGCACTGTATATATAATATATAATATTATGTAACATAATTTATGTTTATAGTTGGGTTGGCAAGGAAATGGAGCCTCACCATGGACCTTCAGAAGTACTATTGAGTAAGTTCCTTTTCATTGTTCATAACTTTGGCAATGAATGTACAGACGGTTCAGACTATATAGTCGGCGTCCGACGGTGGTTCAGTGGAATGTGTATGGGTTACCAAGAAATGGGTCGTTGGTTCGTTGCCCCTTCTCGCATTTTCTTTTGCAATTAATTTGTGATAAAATTTATACAAGTTTTATAATGGCTTGAAGGTTTAATTTTGTGAAATGAATAGTTGAATCGAACAGAAAATGAGACTATTCATTTCACAAAATTAAACCTTCAAGCCATTATAAAACTTGTATAAATTTTATCACAAATTAATTGCAAAAGAAAATGCGAGAAGGGGCAACGAATCAACGACACATTTCTTGGTAACCCATACACATTCCACTGAACCACCGCTGCTTGCCGCAGTTCCATCGAAATGGGGTATTTGTGCGTGGTGAGGAAGTATGGCAAAAATTATGAAACAGTGTATAAAAACAATGAATCAAAATTTGAAACTTCGGACCCAAAGTTTTGGGACTTTTTGGAACTTTTGCAGAAAACGACATAGCACACTCGATAGGGAATTTCTTGATCTGTTTGTGTGCAAAATTAGAAAAAATTCCAAACCACTAAGTAAAAACACCTCCCTTGTTAGTCTCAAAATATCGAAACCTGCGCGGCACTCTAATTCGGGGGTGGCTTTGTAATTCTGCAACGCACTGTATATATAATATATAATATTATGTAACATAATTTATGTTTATAGTTGGCAAGGAAATGGAGCCTCACCATGGACCTTCAGAAGTACTATTGAGTAAGTTCCTTTTCATTGTTCATAACTTTGGCAATGAATGTACAGACGGTTCACTATAGACTTATCATAATATGATAAGTCTATATAGTCGGCGTCCGTCGACTGCTGTACGCGGGTAGATTTACGTGCATGCGCCTTGAAAAGGTCTCGCCACGTGTGAACGCTTATTTCGCTGTTTTCGCATGACCGTTTTATTTTTTCTTGATGAGTTTCGCATTTTCTTGCCCCAAGATAAACGAGCATCTTCATGAATCTACCCGCGTACAGCAGTCGACGGACGCCGACTATATCATATTATAATTCCTATATTTCAATACTCTATTTATGGTTTTTCAGGAACATTATTCTCCAAAATTCAAGAGCTGAAATTCAAGCCATGTGGATGCATAGGAATGTTTAAGTGTAATTTGTTTTTTCATTTAATAAATGTTTCATTAAGTATATAATTGTTAATTAATTGTAATATGAATCGTATCTAGAATTTTTGGCCACGCAAAGGTGATATAAGGGCCTCGCGCGGGTGAAACACGAGGGCCCCGCGACGGTAATATGAGGGCCCCGCGACGGTGATATGAGGGCCCCGCTCGACGAAAGTGTTTGCCCCTCAATTTTCGCCCGCGCGGGACCCGCAAACCGTTGTTTTCACCCGCGCGGGGCCCGCCAATTTTCACCGAGCGATTCATATTACAATTAATTAACAATTATATACTTAATGAAACATTTATTAAACGAAAAAACAAATTACACTTAAACATTCCTATGCATCCACATGGCTTGAATTTCAGCTCTTGAATTTTGGAGAATAATGTTCCTGAAAAACCATAAATAGAGTATTGAAATATAGGAATTATAATATGATATAGTCGGCGTCCGTCGACTGCTGTACACGGGTAGATTCATGAAGATGCTCGTTTATCTTGGGGCAAGAAAATGCGAAACTCATCAAGAAAAAATAAAACGGTCATGCGAAAACAGCGAAATAAGCATTCACACGTGGCGAGACTTTCAAGGCGCATGCGCGTAAATCTACCCGCGTGCAGCAGTCGACGGAGGCCGACTATATAGACTTATCATATTATGATAAGTCTATAGTGAACCGTCTGTACATTCATTGCCAAAGTTATGAACAATGAAAAGGAACTTACTCAATAGTACTTCTGAAGGTCCATGGTGAGGCTCCATTTCCTTGCCAACCCAACTATAAACATAAATTATGTTACATAATATTATATATTATATATACAGTGCGTTGCAGAATTACAAAGCCACCCCCGAATTAGAGTGCCGCGCAGGTTTCGATATTTTAAGACTAAGCAGTGTTAAAATTGTGTTCAGCATGAAAAATTACCTATATGTACCAATTTTTATGTTAGTATCTTAAAAAGTAACCGTGTAGTGGTCATAATTCTGCAACGCACGGTATTTAATTTTTTTTGCATCTCCTTACTAAATGTAAATCTTCTTCTTCTTTGGTTCGACATTGCGCTTGGAGCATATTACCATATATATGACTGAAATAATTAAATTTAGAAGTAAGAAAAAACTAATGAAAAAAATTAGACACTTGCTAATTAATTGGACGAGTTAAATGTGATTGGAACGAACAATTTAAAACGATTGAAACAAAATACGATAAACAACGGGCACGTGTTAACGGCGGAGTGTCGTACACTGTGTTTCCACTAAAAAAAATTTTCTGTGAACGAGATTAGTCTAGAAATTCTCAATAAGAAAAATTGGTCTATTATTCGAAAAAAAAAACAATAATAAATATATTAATAAAAAAAAACTAAAATAAATAAAATATTCCAAACGCAAAATGTCTTGTTTCCCAATCGAATTCGACCACATCCGAAAGGAATACGGTCGTGATGATTCAAACACTTTGAACAATGTTTTAATTGATACACAACATGTTTAATTCTTTTGCAAAATCTTTTTTGGAAAACTGTAATACGCTGATATATTGCGGTTGCCGCAAATGGCCCGCGCGGGCCCCTCGCATTTGATGGCCTCGCGAGAGTCCTTAGAGAGTCCCGCTTACGGCCCGCAGTTGCCCCTCAGAACCCCGCATTATTTTCACCCGCGCGGGCCCCTCCATTCCCATTGAACGCAAATCACCCGCGCGAGCCCTTCTGAGATATTCACCGGCGCGGGGCCCGCAGATATGACCCGCGCGGGCCCAAATAGCCGTTTGGGCCCGCACGGGGCATAATTTGGAGTCGCGCTGGCACCGCGCGGGTCCAACCACCCATTTCCACCCGCGCGGGGACCGCCAATTTTCACCGAGACCCGCGCACTTGCCCCTTCACCAAACCTCGAAGCTGACACTTGCAACCAAGAGGCGTATACGTAACCTCTTGCCCAAATAGTTACCGGCAATGGAAAATCAGTTTGCTGGGCCCTACCTTGCAAGTCATGGTGCAACACTTGCATGGCGCACTCCTCATACAACGATAGCAAATGAGTTACGCCAAAATATCGCGCCGTCAAATCGATGTAGTCGAATTGGCAAAGCGCCAGCTCCTTTAATAAATCCATATTTCCTGAAAAAACCATATTTGGTTCATCATTATGGAGTTCTCAAAATAAGCGTACCCGTATGTAATAAATGGTACCATAATAATCTAAGTTTTCGAATGTTCGCCGAACCATTTTCCCGTTTTAGACTTTGCGGGAAACTCTGCAAAAATTTTCGAGTCAGTTTCTGAGAAAAAAAATATTATTGTCGAAATTTAAAAGCTGTGTTCAATTTGTTCAATTTTTGAATTGCAATAGAAAAAATTGGGATTCCATCGTAAAAATCGATTTGATTAAAGGCGCATAGGACTGAAAAAAAAACGAATTGGGTCTAGTCGCTTTTTTGAGCGATTTCGTTGTGCCAAAAAAAATGAAAAATGCGAGCTTTAAAAAAAAAAGAGAAAAATCAACTTTTCTGAGGGCAATTTGTTGGTATTTTTCTTCGGATTTAGTCATTTTCTCCATTCATTTGAAAATCCGAATATACCTGATAACTAATCAAATGTCGCGGTGACAAATTCTCAATATCGATATAAAGCTCGGTGAACAAATCGGAAAGTGCGATGTGAATCGATTTGAGATCGGCCGTCGTCGTCAGATAGCGATGGCGGACGATCGAGCACAACGTTAGATGGGCAATCGAGATTGTCTCGCGTGCATCGATGACAGTTTTTCGCAGCAACGGGCCTGAATTGCAATCATTGGAAATATTTATCGGCATCCATGCGGACGGACGCGGAATTTGTGGCCGAGAAAAAAAAAACACGTCCGCGGCCGCGCCTTTCAATTTTTTTTTAATTCGAAATTTCATTTTTTCGGCTGTTTCATTAGCGATTTCATTTATTTTTCTGCATTTTTTTGCTTTAAATTATTTTAAAATATTTAATTTTAGATTTTATCATGAAAAAAAAACAAAGTTTGAAGAGAGAAGGGCCCAATATTCTATGCTGTAAATGCCAATTTCAAAGCGATTTCTTTTACAGGTATTATTCGAAAAAATTAATTGTGATTATAGTGGACGCTTACAGATTGATTTATATCATAATTTTATGATTATAATGGATTTGAAGGGAAATTTAACGAAAAAATGCGCGTCGCTGGCAAAATTTGGACAGCAAGTAATAAAATTGTTATCTATTATCACGATAATTAAAGAATTTTTCATTTCAGGATGGAAAATAAATGGAAAATGATGTTGAAGCAATAAATATAAAGTTTGTTTTTTTAATTAAAATAGTTTAAAACAAAAATTTTCCAATTTTTTGTTGGACCACCGAAAAAAATGTTACGCACCTAACGCTTCCAAAATTTTGTCGAGGAGAATTATTGAAAACGTCGGCTGCGCGTTCAAATCGCCAAACATCTCCTTATGCGATGTGATGACGTCGTGGAGCTCGAGCCTCGTCAATCCATGATAGGTGACGCTGAGAAATTTGCAAACGCACGTGACCGCGGCGGCGCCGAGCTCGTTCTCAATGCGTTCGAGTCGACCATCGACGCCTCCTTTCATCGGACTCGAGCCGTTCAATAGGATTTCGTGCGCGTACATTTTCGCGCTCAGAATGCTCTCTTTCGATTCGACAATCTCAAAAACCAAATTTGTCAAAAAAAACACAAAAATTGAAATGAAATAATTCAACCTCGTTTTTGATGCCGCCTAGTTGCTCGCCGCTCAATTTTCGCTTATTCGACTCCACATATTTTTTGAGCATTTGAACGAGCTCGTCCTCATCGATCGGCTCGATGTTCATCGTTTGCGTGATGGTGAACACCGATGAGACCGGCGAGACGTTTGACGATGTGATGAACAGTGAGAGCTTCTCAGGTGCCTCAAATAATTCGAAATTTACAATTTAAAACCATTTATGATAGATAAAGAGGTGATCTAGATGGAAGTATATATGGATATCATCGTTGTCAAAAAACAACTCCCCCGTCCCTGAGCCTAATAGGACCCTCATTAGTCTCGTGTTTGAATTGCCGCCATCGCTAATAACAGGAAAATGTCCGAAGATGTTTAAAATGAAATTTCTTTTCGCGCCCCCGGCCCGAATTTTGACAACACTTGCTTTCGATTCATCAATCGTGAATTCACGGACATTTTCCACAACTGCCAATAAACGTGTAACGGCGGGGCAAAAGGGGGGGGGTCCGAAATTGAAATTTTTCGACGGTCTCAACGTTTTGGTATCAATTTCTGAGAAACGAAACCGTGATGATCATTTCGACAAATCAATTTGAAGTTCGGTTTTTCAAAAATACTTTCAATTTTGTTAAAATTCTCATTTGAGCATCAATTTTGAGATGACTTTCTTCGATTCCACGAAATTCTCCCACAATGCTTCTGTGAATTTCAGTAGTCAATCACTATTAGACGTGTTTTCCCCCGTCAATGTCGTCGGACGCGTCGCGGTTTCATTTTTTTTTTGCAATTTTCTTGTTTTTTTTTTAGTATTTAAAAATTCCAATTTACCGCTTCGACTTTTTTGCTCAGCACACTCAAAAAATGGCCAAACTTCAAAAAGTGAATGTCGTCGATGAAAATGCACACGGGCTTGTCGACTTTTCGAATCGCCTCGACCAAGCAGTCGAGAATTTTTTGCAGTTTGAACTCCTGCGAAAAAACAAATGATCAAATATATCGTCGGCGTCCGGTGACTGCTGTAGATTTACGGGAATGCGTCTTTCTCTTGGTCTCGCACGGACTAACAGGTTATTTCAAATTTTATGAATCGGTTCGATAATTTTTTAATCGAATGACGTTGGAAATTCAAGGAAATGCGAACTCATCAAGAAAAATGAAGCAGTTCACGTGAAAACAGCAAAATAAGTATTCACGCGTGGCGAGACCTTTTCAAGGCGCATGCGCGTAAATCTACCCGCACAGCGTACAGCACTCGCCGGACGCCAACTATAGATATTTTTTAATTATTTAATTGATCGCCAACCTCTAAGACGTTCGACGCATCCAAATTGGCCATCGAGCAAAGCGTCAAGCAAATGTTTCGCCATACCTCGTGCGCAAAATTCGACGAATATGTCAAATTAATGAATCTGGAATTTTTTTTCGTTTTTTTGGTAATATAGCTTCTGAGGCAAAAAATTTGAGCTCCTACAATATAAAAAAATGAAAAAAAAAATGGCCCTTTAAAATAATTGTTCAAAAAAAATTATTTCTCCAATGGCGGCAATTCAAATTTGTATTTGTGTTTTCAAATGATTGATTAAAGGCGCAGAAGCCGGCAAACTAAAAATCACCTAATGATTTTGTAGGCGTCCTTCTCGGAAATTTTGTCGTACAATCGGCAGAGGGTTTGCGTTTTGCCGCAAACGTCGGGACCCTCTATGAGAAAGACGCCCGACGAATGTTTGAGGCGAGCCGTCTCGTCGAGCTTCTTCTCGACACAATTTCGAGGCAAATTGCCGATTTGCAGCTGCTTTCTTACGTTGTCTGAAAAAAATATATGAAGGCGAATATTCATCCAAACAAAATGGAATTTGAATTGGCGCCAGAAGAAAAAAAACAAAGAAACAGACAACTGCGGTGTTTGCAGACTATTTTTTTTTTAATTTTCTCACAATTAGCATTCATTTTGAGAAAATCCCAAAAAACCCCCTCCTCACTATTTTTCAATTGGCTTTTCGGGACAGTTTTAAAGGCGCGCGAAGTCTGGGAAGTATGTTTAAAGGGGGAGGGGGTCTAAAAGCAGTTTTAAAGGCGCATCGAGTCTGGGAGGTATATTTAAAGAAGGAGGGGGTCTAAAAGCAGTTTTAAAGGCGCACGATGTCTGGGAGGTATGTTTAAAGGGGGAGGGGGTCTAAAAGTAGTTTTAAAGGCGCACGATGTCTGGGAGGTATGTTTAAAGGGGGTGGGGAGTCTAAAAGCAGTTTTAAAGGCGCATCGAGTCTGGGAGGTATGTTTAAAGGGGGTAGTGGGTCTAAAAGCAGTTTTAAAGGCGCATCGAGTCTGGGAGGTATGTTTAAAGGGGGTAAGGGGTCTAAAAGCAGTTTTAAAGGCGCACGATGTCTGGGAGGTATGTTTAAAGGGGGTAGGGGGTCTAAGAGCAGTTTTAAAAGCGCATCGAGTCTGGGAGGTATGTTTAAAGGGGGTAAGGGGTCTAAAAGCAGTTTTAAAGGCGCACGATGTCTGGGAGGTATGTTTAAAGGGGTAGGGGGTCTAAGAGCAGTTTTAAAGGCGCACGATGTCTGGGAGGTATGTTTAAAGGGGGAGGGGGTCTAAAAGTAGTTTTAAAGGCGCACGATGTCTGGGAGGTATGTTTAAAGGGGGTGGGGGTCTAAAAGCAGTTTTAATGGCGCATCGAGTCTGGGAGGTATGTTTAAAGGGGGTAGTGGGTCTAAAAGCAGTTTTAAAGGCGCATCGAGTCTGGGAGGTATGTTTAAAGGGGGTAAGGGGTCTAAAAGCAGTTTTAAAGGCGCACGATGTCTGGGAGGTATGTTTAAAGGGGGTAGGGGGTCTAAGAGCAGTTTTAAAAGCGCATCGAGTCTGGGAGGTATGTTTAAAGGGGGTAAGGGGTCTAAAAGCAGTTTTAAAGGCGCACGATGTCTGGGAGGTATGTTTAAAGGGGTAGGGGGTCTAAGAGCAGTTTTAAAGGCGCACGATGTCTGGGAGGTATGTTTAAAGGGGGTGGGGGTCTAAAAGCAGTTTTAAAGGCGCATCGAGTCTGGGAGGTATGTTTAAAGGGGGTGGGGGGTCTAAGAGCAGTTTTAAAGGCGCATCGAAATTGGAGGGTATATTTAAAGGGGTATGACGGCAGATCGGTAACAAAAAAATTGGTGTCAAACCTGAATGTATTCGATCATCATTCCGCGCCATTTCGATGATGTCGCGCGGCGGCGCCGGTCGAATATTTTTGTGCGTCTCGCCGAGAAGCGTTTTGATGCGATTGGCGAATTGTCGCGAGATCTTCTCGCGATATTTGTCGCTGTTTCTCGAGTTGAAAAAATAATTGATGTCGCTGGTTTCCGGACGCAACACGTGCGTCATCACCTTGTCGGTCATTTTCAGCGACACGTTGTTCTGCAACAACACCAACACACGATATGCTTTTGTTTCGAAAAAAAAAAAAACAAAAACGACAAGAAGCGAGGGGAGAGAACCTTCAAATTTTCAATATTCCTCGTATTGATTTCCGTTTTTTCAACAAACGACGCGTTGAGCTTCTCGTCGAATTGGACGTTTTCAAATTTGCGCAAAAGGAAGATGCAACGCTGCGGCGATGTTTGAAGAATGTAGCGGACCAACGAGTCGATTGGCGAAATGAAAAATCGATTTTGGCGTTCGACGTGCACTTGATTGATATTGCCCTCGTCATGCGCCTTTAAAAATTGAGAGAATTTGGCAAGAAAAAGGCGGATAGAGAAAAAAAGCAAAGCAAGCTACCGCCTGTGCGCCTTTCTGAATCGCCTTCGTCAGCTTCGACCGAGTTTTGGCGTCTTGAATCGCTGCCGTCGAAATGCAATATTCGTCTACGACACGGGTCCGATCTATTGTATAGCATTGATCGAGAATTCGAACATCTGGAAACCAACTGTGCTACAGGAAATTGAGGCGATTCATTTCCATCTATGTGCATAATTGAATTCCTGAGAAAACCAATTTCCTTTCGAAACTCTTGTGCCTTTTTTTTCCTTCCCCTTCACAACACGAAAAAAAAAACACGATTCCCTTTGATTGTATGGGTGTGTACATATATAAGCAATGGAAAAAAACATTAGTAAAAAAATAAAGAAAAAAGTTTGGCTTGTTTGATTTTTTTTCGAATTGCGCGCGCAATTTTTTGAAATAAAATCAATAATAGATAGAAAAAAAATTTTATTGTAATCATAATGTATTTTCTTTCACTTTTTTTAGAAGAAATTTTAAAAAATGATTACTAAAAAGATTGATTGGTGAGAAATAAAATGTGTGCAATATTGCGTCGCGTGTAAACAGACAACAACGAAATTTGAATTTTCGTTTTCAAATTTTATTTGAATTAAATTCGAAATTTTTCTTCTATTTTTTGCTTTTACTTTTAAAATCTTTTTTTTTTTTCGAATTTCAGGTAATTTTCAACGACTGGATTTCTTCGAAAAACGTGGGAATTTTTCATTTTCAAATTTATTTGAATTAAATTCGAAATTTTGCTTCTATTTTTTGCTTTGACTTTTCAAATCTTTTTTTCGAATTTCAGGTAATTTTCAAAGATTATGTCACATCGAAAAAACGCGCGAAATTTTCGTTTTCAAATTTTATTTGAATTAAATTCGAAATTTTGTTCTCTCGTTTGCCTATTTTTTTGAATTTCAGGTAATTTTCAACGACTGGATGTCATCGAAAAACGAGAGGGGAATGAATGAAATGTCGTGCGCAACAAAAAAAAGGGAAAAAGATGAAATGAAATGCGTTTTGCGAGCACTTTCGACACATTCACTCTTAAATTGGTTTTGCATTGATTCGCAACGGTGTGCAAAAATTTCGTTTTGCCGAAAAAATTGATGAATCCGTTTCTTTTTTTTTCAGGAGGACCAACCATGGGCAAAAAAAAAACGAAGCACGCGACTTACCGACGTTCAGCTCGAATAGCGACGCGCGAATTGAATCGAACTCCTCTTTTCGGAGAGTGACCGGCGCCGACACTTCGCCGTAGCGATTACCGAGGAGGCACTGACAAAATTTGGAGACAATTATTGGAAACGAAACAAAAAAACATGGTTGTCACTTTCATACTATTATCAAATTGTTCGCGTTTTCTTCGAGCTTCTGAATGAGACGCTCGACGGTCGAGTGCGTCAACGCGCCGGTCTCCAGCGGCACGTCGACCCATTCCAAATCGAATCCCGCTTGAAACGCGACATTCTGAAGTTCGGGTAGCACGTCTTGCCAGAGAATTCGGCGCTCCACGTCGAATTCTGCAAAAGAAACAATTTTTGGCCACGATTCATTCAAATTTCAAAAAAAAATTCTCAAATTTTTTTGTCTTTTTCAAAACAAAATCCATTTAGTTTCAAAGGCGCCCACAAAAAAATTTGCATTTTTTTTTAATGAAAATGGAATTTTCGGGGAAATTGAAAAAAATCTCAATTCTCGATTAAAAAAATTTTTTTTTAATATTCAGGTGCGCCTTTGGATTACGGTACAACGCCTCAATTTGTGAGTTATTCTTTTTTGTGAAAATTATGAATTTCCATTCAGCTGACCTTCGGCATCATTGGCAACTATAAATACAGTAGACGAATTGATTTGTGAGGTCTCGTTCGTTTTTTGGGGGCTCACACCGCGAAACATGACCAATTCGGATGCTACGGACCTACAAAATTTGCCAACATTTGTAGAAGTATTGAAGAATTGACGAATAAACGTGGCTAGAAGAATTGGTAGCTTTATTTAAATTTTTTTTTGCGAAATTTGAAACCTACCCAAATTGACTCCAATTTCAAGCGATTTTTTCTTCATATTTTTTTCTAATTTTGAATTTTTGAATAAAAATTTGATTGAAACTAAATTTTCCGCGAAAGACATTGAAATTCAATGTCGCCAGACGCGTTGCGGTTCGGGTGCGTCTGTGTACTCCGCACGGACAATGCCGCGTAAATTTCCCCAAGCTTGTAAATCTACAATGGAGCGCGCTTTCCAACACATAGTCTAGTATGGAAGAACAAGATTTGAAGAAAAAACAATATTTCAAATAAATTGTGTGATTTTGGGTCGCGGTGTTTGCACACATTTTGCACTCAATACGGTAGTCGGCTAAAAAAATGTTTTTTTTTTTCAAACCTCAAATAAATATTTTTAAATTTTGAGAAAACCTTTTCTTTTCAAATTTCGAAATTGAAAAAAATTAATTCAAAATAATTTTTGAAAACCATTTTTTTCCCAAACGAGACGCAACGCGCGCAAAAAAAAATAATATGAGGCGTCGAAATTAAAGGCGCACAACACCGAAAACGAGTTTGGGTCTTGTGGCGATTGCTATAAAATTGTGCGCGTTTATCCCGCTCGCTGATATTGTGTGTGTGTGTTTTTTTTTTTCAACTTTTCTCTTGTCACAGCAGCAACCCAAAAAAATAGTTGCTCGGCAATTTTTCATTCGACTCGTCCTCGTCATTCCCTCATGCCGCTCTCTACATATTACGTTCGCTATTTTGATAGGCGGGAGGCTAGTTCGGTTTCTTTACACTTTGCCGTTGGCTGACGACGACGACGACGGGCGGCGGGGGGTATCAAGCTGCGGAGGACAGAAGAAACGGATAATAGGTCGTGTGCCGTTTTCCACTACTGCTAATCGTCAACGACAATAAATTGGGTGTTGTGCGAGAATGGCGAGCAGCAGCAGCAGCTCGACGCCGATTCGAAACGTCGTCAACTTGACGATCAACATTTTTTGGACGTGCGTCTACTTCGTCTATTTCCTTTTCAAGTTAGTCGTCCGCTTTTGTTTTATAACGATAATAGTGCCAACAGTGTCATGCGCCTTTAAAAAAATGATTTTGCGAGATTGAAGAGCATTTTCAAACGCGTCCGGTTTTGTCTGTTTACACACCGACGCAATTTTGCACACATTTTAATTTATTGTATTTTTTTAAAAATGAAAGCGCGAATAAATTAAAGAATTGATTAAAGGCGCATACGGACAATGAGAGGGGGTCTCGCGAAGAAAAGAAAAAACAATTTTTTCTAGGAAATGTGTGAAATGAAAAAGAGGAATGGGAAAAAAAATGTCAATCATTTGATTTTAATTTGGCTCGACGCGAAAATTGTCAAATTTCCAGAGGAAAAAACGAGTGGAAGTGCGAGACGGCGAACGCGCCGCGTGTGATCTACTGTTGCGTCGACGGCGCCCGTTGCGACGATCATTCGGAGTTGCGGTGTCGGAAGGCGACCGTCGACACCGCCGCCTACAACTCGTCGCCGAAATCGTTCTACGCGTCGAGTTCGAGCGGCGCGCTCGAATCGGCGTGGCGTTGGGTGAAGCGGGCGGCGCGTGGCGTCGCCGGCGTCGCCAAAACGTTGGCGTCGAAATTGGCGAAGCTCGTCAAATCGTCGGCGAAACTCGTCGCCGAACTCATTGTCGCCGTTTTCGCGCTCCTTCGAGCCCTCGTTTGCTCGCCGAACGTGCCAACGCAGGCGCTTCCATCGACGCCGAAACCCTACAATCCGAAGCCGATCTCGCCGAGCTACAATTCGGTGAGCAAACCACCAATGACAAGATGTCGTGGGATTCTGCGTTTTGTACGCATTGCGATGAGCCAATTACCGTAATCCTCGTAGCGATTTACGAGGAGATTTTTTAAAATTTCCTTTTTTTCGCAATTTTTTCGAAATTGTTTATTTAAAATCTGTTGAGCCCGAATTTCAACATTTATTTAGCAGAATTATGCACTTTTAGACGATATTTTTGGTAAAAATTTTTAAAAATCCCATTTTTTGTGGCTAATAAAATTATTTATTCGTGTTAGGCTCTTAATACGCGTTTCAACTATCTTGTTTTTGTATTTTTCATTTCAAAATAATTTTTCGAGCGTGGAAAAAAAATATTGTTTAAAAGTGCATAATATTATTCTGCTAAATAGAAAAAAAAATCGGGTTCTACAGATTTTAAATAAACAATTTCGCAAAAAAATGCGAAAATTGAGCTAAAAAAATAGAAAATTGGAAATTTTAAAGATCTCCCAAATCGCTGCGAGGATTACGGTAGCTGCCTCATCGCATTGCGTACAAAACGCAGGATTTCACGACACCTTGTCATTTCTCAACATTTTTTTTGTTAGTTGTGGAGCGATTTGTTTTGAGTCCATCTTGTGGATTATTGTTAAATTGAAGAGATCTTCTTGATAGGAAAAACCAAATCTAAAATCATACAAAAACACGGTTTGATCTAAACACTCATTTGAAATTCATAACGGGGAGCCCTTACAACTTTCTATTAAAATACTAGATATTGAGAGGAATACAACTCGTCTGGAAGGAATTTATATTAAAACCAAGAATCCTGAACTGAATACTAAAGAAGAACTTATAGATTTGGTCTCGGATTTGGGAATTCGATGGGATTTTCTTAGTCAAAGCTAACTGTAAAAACTTTTCTACTTCTTTTTTAAAAACTTTTTTGTAAAAACTTTTCTAAAACTATCCTCTATTTATCTAAACTTTTTGATCTACTCTTATCCTAAAATTAACGCTCCTAACATATGTATTGTGTTACGTATTGGACATTGTTTTGTTTCTTGATTTGTTTTTATGGTTTTTTTTTTATTTTTGATTGATACTTACAACTTAACTCTCTCCGTTTTTTTCCTTTTTTTTTTACCAATCTATTACTTATTATCTTGTAGGTAAATTGGCCTTCCCTGATGAAGATCAAAAGATCGAAACGTCGGATAAAAACATTTAAACAGTGTGCAAGACAATTAAAAGGGTCCTATCAAGAAGATCTCTTCTACTTAACAATTTCTCAACAATATAATATTCCATTTTTATTTTCTTGCCTACCAGGTGTCTTTCGAGTTAGAGAAGAACGCCGTAGAGAAATCGACGACGGCCGCTGCTGCGAAAGACGCCATCGATGAGGAGGACGAACGAACCGTTTATGAGGACATCCCAAAATTGCCGACTGATAATGGCCAATCGTTTTATTATGAGAGAGTGATTGAGGCGAAGAGCAATCAGCCGCTTCAGGAGATGTACATTTTTCGATTTGAATTCGCGCGCGTTGCGTCTCGTATGGGAATATCTGTGAAGAGCGATTTTTGGGAAAATTGGTTTTCAAAAATTATTTTGAATTAATTTTTTTAATTTTCGAAATTTGAAAAGAAAAGGTTTTCTCAAAATTTATAAATATTTGTTTGAGGTTTGAAAAAAAAAACATTTTTTTAGCCGACTACTGTATTGAGCGTAAAATGTGTGCAAACACCGCGACCCAAAATCACACAATTTATTTGAAATATTGTTTTTTCTTCAAATCTTGTTCTTCCATACTAGACTATGTGTTGGAAAGCGCGCTCTATTGTAGATTTACAAGCTTGGGGAAATTTACGCGGAATTGTCCGTGCGGAGTACACAGACGCGCCCGAATCGCAACGCGTCTAGCGACATTGAATTTCAGTGTCTTTCGCGGAAAATTTAGTTTCAATCAAATTTTTATTCAAAAATTCAAAATTAGAAAAAAATATGAAGCAAAAATCGCTTGAAATTGGAGCCAATTTGGGTAGGTTTCAAATTTCGCAAAAAAAAAAATTAATTTTTGGGATAATCAGCAAATCGAAAATCGATTTTCTTAGTAGGAAAACGTTCGAATTTTTAGAGAATCGTCATCAGCCGCTCCTCCGCCACCGACACCACCACCGCCACCACCACCAAAGCCCGTTTCTAGAGAGGCGAGCCGCGCGAAATCGACGACGCCGGGCCGCGAGCGAAAAGAGGTGAAGGGTGGAATCGGCGGATTCAAATCGGACATAATGGACGAGCTCGAAGGTGGGCGCTCGACGATGGTTCGACGTCTCATTATTTTGCAGAACAACAACGATTGCGTTACGAGCGAAGCGTGTCGGCGCAACGCGAAATGACGCAGAGCTGCCATCCCGACATGGCGCAATGGAAGCACAACGAGATCGTCGATCGATCGTCGGCGAATTCGACGCCGTGGCGAGCGTCGTCGGTTGGGCCGACGATGCGACGTCTCGAGCACGTCGTGAGTCGAATCGACGGCGACGAGCCGAGTTTTGTCTTCCGGTAGACGCCAATGCTCTTTTTCATGTTTTTGAATTTTTCCGAATCACAGGCCCAAAATGAGCTACTCGTCGCCGGAATACCAAACCAAAACAAAAAATGACGAGTATTTGATGGGTCGAAGTGTGTTCAAGCCGGTCGAGGAGGCCGAACGAATGCGTCATGATATAAATGGGTAGGCGTACCAATTTCGGACCAGCCAAAGTTTGTGTGGGCCCGTGTGGCAGCTGTTTGGCCGCCGAGCGTCGCTTTTATTATCAACGGATTCCTATTTCTCTCTTTCTTTTCGTTCAACGCCCGCGGCGTTTTCTTTTTTGTCTAAATTAATTTTCTCCGCAGAAAATCAACTCAGCAATCGTACAGCAGCCCACAGTATCGCAGCGGCAACTGGATGGAGAATCAACGATCGCGAAGTGTTCACAGGTTGGAAGCTTTTCGGAAAAGGGCGTGGGGGGTCCTCTATTTATTTTTTGGTTTTTTTGGTTTTTTATTTAGTCAATTTTTTTTTGGAGGCGCGCGCCTCGAAAATCAAAAATTTCGATGTGGTCCCGCTTGGTGTGCGCCTTTAAAATTGAAATTAAAATTGAGTGCGCCTTTGAAATTAATTTTGCCGAGAATTGTGTATCAATTCTCGTCCATTTTTGGGGGTAGTTTCAAATTTTCAAAAAAATGCATTTTTTTTTCTGATTTTCTCGAAAAAAAACACTCCCAAACTTGAAATTTAATTTTTTTTTTTCGCGATTTTCCCGCAAAAATAATTCTATTTTATAATGAAAATAGCAGAAAAATTTAAACTATGGAAAACAGATGGTAGCGAGCGAAAATGTGTGCAATCACCGTGACGCGAAATCACGTATTTTTGAAATTCGAAAATCTCGTTTGAATTTGTTTTTCATTGACACTTTTCAAGGGGTTTAGAGGATTTTAATTGAGGTCTCGTGTGGAAAAACTCAAAGGAACAATTTTTTTTGTCAAAATCTAACCATCGCAATGTGAAATAGCATAATTTTGGTGGCTAACAGAGCACATTCAATTTTACGAGGGGGTTGATTATCACCGCGCGCGCGATTCAAATTTTTCAACGATATTAAAAGCTTTGATAAAAAAACATGAGAATAATATGAAGGCAAAAGAAAAGAGACAAAAATAAAATTGAAAAATTGAATTAGAAAAGTAAAGAAGAGAAAATTGAGCGTATGCGTGTGTGTGTGTGTAGATGCGGGCCCCCCTCACATGCATTCGCCTTGAGGGCCCACTTGTGAGGAGCATCAGCGTATTAAATGTCATTATACGGTATATTGAGTTATTACATTCGGAATAACAGAAAAAAAAAATAAAAAAGGAGAGGGAGGCGTGAAGAAACTCGAAATTGAGAAATTTGACGGGAAACTTTGGCCGGCTCGATTTCTAATTGGGGTCCGAAAGAGCCCCCCTCTTCTATTTTTTTTCTCCTCGAAGCACAAACTGCCGTCCATCAAGTCGTGTTGATTATTTCCCACACTCATGATTGTTGTATTTGGACGAATGTGTTGCGCCCCCCCCCCCTTCTGAATGTGTGCGTGTGTTGTCGACATATACACATAACTAAATTGCATTATTTCATGTTCTCGGCTCTCGGATCTTTTTTTTTGATGATGATGATGACAAAAGGAAGAAATATTCACGCCTTGGTTGAGAATTAAAAATTCGGCGACTTTTTTTTGTTGAAGAGAAAAAATTGTATGATGAATGAATACAAAATGATGCTTTTTTTTGGGGGGGGGGGGGAAGAGATTCTCGAAAAATAATGTGAAGAAGACGAAGAAAATTGGAATTTGATAATTTTTGGCATAGAAAAAATGATATGCGTATAGATTTTCTATAACCTGCTGGCGTTACGAAAAAGGAAAAAAAACGTCGGGCCGGGTGAATATAAGGCGAGACGAATGAGGAGGTAAAACGGGGGGCATAATATCAGCATTGACCGACTACTCAAGACACGTAATTGGAAGTTATTGATTCAAGCAGATTAACTATTGAATAGAGAGGGGGGCGAGCTTGAGGGTGACAAACGTGCTCATGAAAATCTGAAGAAACTCGAATTAATTCGCACCTTGCTCGCTGAAATTATATAGGTTTTTTTTATATAGGGTTTGATGAGAAGAACAACAACAAAAATGATTTACGAGCCGATGTTCGGTATATATTATTATTTATTATAATTAATGGAAAATTGTTTGGAAATGTCCGCAGATGGAAAAGGTTTGATTTGGAAAAAGTTGCGAATGTCACATAGAGGCGCAAAAACAAAAAAAAAACAACAACAACAAGTAATTGCTGTGCACTGAGGAGATAGGCCCGGTTATTTGAGCGCCGGGGCATTCATTCGCATGTGTGCACATCAAATAAGGGCATAAAAGGAGATGATGACGAGAGGGTGAAAACGCCCCGTTTAGAAGTACTAATTATAGTTGAGTTGAAGCTTGAAATATTTTTTGATTGTTGTGTTTTTTTTTGGTGCGAATTTTTGATGGTGGTGTTTGCGTACGTTTTGGGATACAGTAATCATAGAGAAAATTTGGTTGACATTTTCAAAAAAAATGTTTCTCAAATTATTTTTAGTTTTAATTACCATTAAATCTATCAAATGTGACCGTGGCCGAATCTAATTTTTAGGGTGGTTTTTTCTAGGCCACTTCAGCGTTCACGAAATTATTGCTTATTTTTAAGGTATGATCAATCAAATAATGGCTATGAAGTGAGAAATCCATTTGGAAGCGCTGCTTATAAGTGAGAGTTTATTTTGATTGTTTTCCTCAAGCTTCAATTATTCAGATTGTCTCCCTATACGTCGCATACTTCTCGTCGAAGCAAAACGCCAATCGGAATCGATCAATCGAATACTGGAGTTGAAGCCGTCGCGAGACACTGGCCTCCGTTGAGTAATGCGACCGGAGCAACGTCGGGTCGTGATGATTGGGTTGGTGAGGCGATGAGACGCGGCGACGTCGATGACGACGGATTGGTTGTGACAATGTGTCGAAGTGCGCTTCAATTATTGTTGCGAGTGGCGATTTTTATGATATTGAAGGGGTTGTTGAGAAGAAGCGGCAAGACAATTGGAAATGGCGCGATCAGGATGGAAATCTGCTCGATGAGAAAAAGAATAACACCTGGAAAGGTGAACTTGACACGCTGCTTCGAGACGGACCCAACGAGGGACGACATTGGAGTCGGACCGTCGAGAAATTGCCAACAGGTCAAACTAAACCTTCATTGTTCTGTTTTTGAAATCAATTTTTTTCATTTTTTTTAGGAGATACCCGCTTTCAGGATGTCAATCGGCAGTACAATAGAGATTTTGTTGTTGAGGTTCGTAAATATTTCATTTATATTAATTACATTTTTCGATTTCAGAGCATCGTGCGTAATTATTAAGCTCTTCGGACCGTTTTTTTCTTCTATAAATATAAATATTTGATTTTATAAGTTATGATTTGTTGGTTAAAATTTAACTTTTTCTTTTTTGAAAAATGATGTATTAGATAATTAATAAATGCATAATTATAGCCTTTATGAGAATGATAAGGCCTTGGAAATTTTTGTGATGGCCGCGGCCGTGAAAAAATTAGTCCATTAAATAGTTGGAAAAAAATGAATTTTTATTTTTATTTTTTTTTCATTTTCCAAATAAATAGAAGCAGTAAGAGCTTTAAAATTTTATGGATTCATTTTTTTTAAATTCCAGCACGATTGTTAAAATAATTTTTGCCCACCATTGATATTTACAAACTTTTGTTAGTCTTCAAATAAAAAAAACTTTATCAATGGGGCGCATTTGAATGCGTTATAGTTTTTTTTAATTTTTGCTGACAATAAAAATTGCGAAATTTCGACGATTCCAGAAACAGGAAAATTAATTTCGTAGTTTCTATTGTTTCTTTTATCCTTAATTCTTATAAGTTCAACTTTATGGTTTGTTTTTCAGCAAAATATACCATCCAATTATCGATATCGAAAAAATTCGATTTTTGAATGGCGCAAAAGGAAGATGTCGAACACACGATAATAGTATTGGAACTGAATAAGAATTCTGTGATCGGATATTCATGCGCTTCACTCAAACCGTACATTGTCCAGTTTCCCGAAAGCGATAGGTAGGATTTCCAAAGTATTGTCTAATTCGGGAAAAAAATCGGCTACGCTGCGAGACCCGACTCATTTTCCGCGTTGTGTGCCTTTAATTAATTTAATTTTGCTGACAATAAAAATGTTATTTCATTTGTTTTTTAAAAATTCACCATTGAATTTCGATGCCTCCGAATTTAAAAAAAAAACTGTGCAGCTTGTCGATTTATTATTTTTTTGCAATTTCAGCCCAAATATCGGAGATGTTGTCAGTTTCATTACAGAAGGATATAGGGATTCCAAAATAATTCCAAAGACTTCATCAATCGAGATTAAAGAGCGTTCGGAATTCACAAATTTTGATAATGGCATTTATGTAAGTTCTGTTGTCATATTTTTAAGCTAGTCATATTTTGCATTTTTTTCCAGTTTGATACGAAACTAACGTGTAGTGCAAATCCAAAACATCGAACCTATAACTGTCGAATCGCTTTCTCCAGCGAATTTGGCTTCGTGAGTCTCGAAAATGCCGAAATTGAGCGAAGTGTCGTATATCATGGAAGAATACGATAGTAGGCATTCATTTTATATATAATAATGTCGAAAAAATTACAGCAAAGGTTTCGTCGACGGCGATTTCGAGCCGCTGTTTGCGGTTTCATCGGAATTGGAACGACATGCCGATATCGCCGAAGACTACGGCTTTCTGGAAAATCTTCAAAGATATGAAGTACTCTGAATCGTAATGATTGACTGTTTCATTATAAAATATAGGAAAGCTACGCGAACCATCTGAAAAATACTTTCGGTTCCACAACAATGCCGGCGCCGCCTTCCGGAAGCCGTCTAGCGGTTAAGAGCATCATGCCGAAATATAAAAGGAACAAAATGGGGCGCGATAATCCGGCGGTTTGCGTTGAGGTCTTGAAGCGCGACGTCTCATTCGATGCCATTTCCAGATAAACGAGTACAAAACTTTAGTTGTAACCGATCAATTCCCATCGAACCGTTATGGTGTGCATGGAACAGCGGTGTGCGAGATCGGCGAATGTGATATCGCCATCGGTGTCGCGAAAGCAGCGAATTTGGATCTGAAACTGGGAGATTGGTTTAAAGGGTTTGTAATGTGAGTAAAAATGATTTCAAAAAATGATTTCCATTATGAGTTTCGATATTTGAGGTTTTTCGAACGGACGCAATCATTCCGCATTGAACGAGTTGAAGGAAAATTGGAGATAAACCTCACATTTCGTACAGATGGAAATTCTTTTTATGTAAAAAGAAGGTGTTAATGGTTCGAAATTAAAAAAAAGTATAATTGCAGATAAGAAATGAGCTTGATCTGAGGGAAACTGATGCGAGCCCCAGGGAGAATTTTGTGGTTTTGAACGACGCATTGCTGTCAAATGTTGTAGTGCCTCGAGGATTCTTTGGCGAATTTGGAAAAAGGTTGGAGCAATTTGCATAGGGGGTAATGCAGAAAAAAAAAGAAGAATCGAAGATACCGTTGTTTTCGTTCGATTCGCTTCGAGACCCATCGCATAAGTATACTGCATGCGTCTTAAAACACCATAAACGAAAACATTTCATTTAAAAAAATGAGTAAAATTCTTAAAAATAAAATAGTAGGACGCAGAGATACGGTAGTTTAAGACGCATGCCGTTTATTTATGCGATGGGTCTCGATGCGAAACCACCGATGTTTTTTATTTTTTTTATGCATTGCCCCAATATTTAAGCACATTTTTTTCGGAAAAACTGGGTTTGAGAGTTTGGTTTTGGTTTTTCTTTTCAGAATTTGAGAAGTTTAAATTTTGCGCAAATCAAAATTTGAAAAATTTGAAGTTCCTTGAGATATTTTAGAATTTTTCCCCGCCTAAAATTTAGAGAATTTATAGAAATAACTGAGGATTTGCTCAGAAATCTTCAAGAATGAAGATTTTTAGAAGAAAACTCGAAAAACGATATTTGATTCTCAAAACGTTTGATTTTATTTTATTAATCTGGAGATATCGAGAATACCCGAGCTACCGTAACCACAAACAGAACCAAGGGTACCATAACACGGCGAGTTTTGGTCTGATCGATGTAATAATCTTAGAAAAATTTTCTACAGCTCCAATAACCCTTAAATGCATTTAAAAAAAATGGAAATCAAAAAAACAATTTTTCAATATCGATCATACTCCAACCCGAGATACCGTTGAAAACTTTTTATTTTTTATTGTTGAATATCCGCGCAAAAGTTTGCAATTTTTTAAGGGTGGAAGCTGAATTTGTCAAGCTGAATAAAGAAGAAGCTTTGCGCTATAAAAATGTGTTTTGGAAACTGCATGAGGTCATTCAAGAAATTCCCGATAATTCGATATATGTGAGGAAGCATTCTAGCGATTTTTATTGATTTTTTTTTGCAGCAAGATGGAAAAATTACAAATTGGAATAGAATATCGAGTCGATCGTTTGGGTAATTTGCCAATTTTTTGCGAAATTTAAAATTTTTATTGCAGTCTTCACAGTTCTACCGATTTGTTGGAAAAGTTTGGTATGATTTTACTAGTTTTTTGTTTGTGGAATTCCAGAAAAAATTGAAATTTTGAGATTTTCCGTTTTAAATTGCGAGATTTTGGAAGAAAAAACGCTTAAAAATAATTTTTTTTCTTCCACAATTCTATCAAAAATTTTTGTTTCCTTTTCAAGACACTATTCAATTTTACAGATTCCTCGAATAACTGTCAGAAATCATATAGCGAGTCGAATTTCTCAAAAAATTTCTCTAAGCCCAACGATACATTAGATACAAGGTGTGGCGAATTCAAAGAAAAATCGGATATTTTGAAATTTCAGAGAAAATCGAACGACAAGTCCTTCGTTGTTGGGATTCGTCGCGTGTGAATATGATCATTTTTATGTGGTATATATTGGCCAAATTCGTGGTCCCGCAATACTCGACAAGTATGGTTTGTTTTAGAGGGACCCGTGAAATTCGGCTGGCGAAATCCGGTAATTCTACGGATCCGATTGGATATTTGTCGGATCTGATTGGTTATTATTCGAATCCGTTTTGTTTGAATTGTTCAATTCCAATTGGACCCTACAAATTTTTAATCGGATTCCGAAATACCCAAAAAAATTTTAATTACCGTATCCTTTCAAAAAAAAACACGGAAGGTGTGAATTCAATTAATTAAAGGCGCATATCCTTGCCTGGAAGACTCGAACCGTAATTGAATCTCTAGGGAATTTGCCGCGAGAAATTCCGTTCGTCTTGGCGATGATTTGGAGATTGCGATTGGCGAAATTAATCGAAAATTTGGGTGCAATCACGAAGTCACCCAAATAATTGGCCGAAAATCATTATCATGTGGGCGACAAGTTGAAAACATTGCTGAGGTTTGTTTTACATATTTTTTTGTTTCAAACCAGAAATTTTAATGCCTATTCGATTTTAGACCGTGGCGACTGTCGATCTGAGGGCTCCGATCAAAACGTTTGGCAAATGGTCATGCATTGCGTTCAGCTCGCCCGAAATCGGAGATGTCATCGCCCCAGATATGGTAAAAATTTTTGAGGATTCGATTCGCGAATGAAATTCGCCAGAATTAGCCTCAAATCAATTTTTTCCCCATTTTTCTACTAGATTTGGAAATTCTAACAGCTAGAAATTAGTTTTGTTTTGAAAAACGACCAATTCTGATAATTCGCTGTTTGCAGATCGTTTGCGAAAATGCGTACCCGATTGAGAATGTTATCGACAGATGGCGTAATAAAAAAGAAGCGGAAAACATGGTTTGCTATTGTCGATACGTCTACGGAAGCGTTGGAGATGTCGGAAACGAAGCGTTTCATTGGGTCATTTCCAAAATTGTCTCGCCATTTGCAAATTTTGCTTATAATCAAGCGGAGAGCGTCATGGAATCTAGAATGCGCGATTTTTCGCGTAGGTTGTTGGCAAGGGTTCTCAATTAAAACTGAAATGATTCAGAATCGCCGAATGTCAACGAGAATCGAGGCAATCAAGTGAAATTTCAATTTTTTTTAAGAAAAATATCGTTGAATTATTGGGTTTTGCAGAAAATTGTCGACGCGCCAAATTCGACGTCGTCGTCGTGTGAAGGTGTGAAACGCGACAACGAGCGGCTCGTCGATGAGCTCGTCGAGATGCGCAATCAATTGCGTCGCCTCAAACTTGAGAACGCGGAATTCTTGAAGTGCGCTCAACGTCTGCTGGAGAATCGGGAGACGCGCAGCGCGATGAAACGAGAAGCATTTGATATATATGAACGCCTGAGATGTTTTGTGAATAGCAAGAACTAGTATTTTTTTTTTTCAAATTAAAAATTGAAAGCCTCCTCGGGTAAATCGATTAAAATAATTTGAGGTTACTTGAGAAACTAACGCGTTTGTGAATTTTAGAATTTATAGAGATAATTTAGAAATTGCTCAATAAATTTTCGAAAGTCTTATAAGATATCAAAAAGTGTTTTTAAGTTTAGCGATTCCCAAGAAGTTTTAGAAAATATCAATAAACTTTAGAATTTCTCATAATTTTTTAGAATTTATTATTGAATATTTGATTCTCAAAATATTTTATTTGATTTGCCTTGGAGTCTGATAAAAGAAAATCAATCGGATTCGAAAAAAAATTCAATTTTTAATCGATTTCAAAGATTGTTTTTTTTTTGCAAAATCGAATTTCACCTTAATTTTTTTCCATTTCCGATTGATTTTCTTTCAATTACCTGTGATTTTTGTTCGAAAAATTGGCAAAATTCCAAAAAAGGACATTGAAATCGAATTATAGGGAAGCATTTTGCCAATTTTCGCGTAGTCATAAATATTTTTTTGAATAAATGCCAAACGCGCGCAATTTTGTTTTGTGTGCAACATCTATGTCTGCCTGTCGTTCTCTCTCTCTCTCTCTCTCTTTCTCTTTTTCTGCTTCATTGGAATCGTGTACTATTTCATTCTAATGGTGTTGTTGGTTGGAACGCTTACGTTTTTTTATTGCCCCCTTAATGAATACATTTTTTTCCCAGATTTGTTTTTTTTTGTTTTCAATTTTAATATCGTTGAAGCGAGAAGAATATTTCAGATTATTTGTAGAAAATTGAACGACTTCAAAAATTTGATTTTAGATATACAATGAGCGAAAAGGCTTCGACATCATCACACAATAAGGTAATTTAAAGTTGAATTATGAAAATTTTGAAAAAAAATTTCAATCTATCGTTTTTTTCCAAATTTTGCGTAAAACCATGAAAGTAATATAATTCTATGAAGAAAATCTCGTTTTTTTTTCTGCAAATCATAGTGTTTTTAGAGTTTTTGGTAGTTTTTAAAGCAATTTTTGCGAAATTTGCTGTAAAAATTCTACTTTGAATCAGTTTTTGAGTTTTTTTTCCAAAAAATTGAATAGTATTATTTTTTAACCGAAAATCCTCTGAAAGCTGTCAAAAAACCCAAATTAAACTGATTTTTGCGATTTTTTCACCCGAAAATCTATTAATTAATTTTGTTTCCATTATTTGAAAGAATGAAACTAATTAAGAAAACCAACAAGCGTAAATCGAAGACCCCCAAAAAAGAAGAAGCGCCGTCCAATGTTCAAATGTTATTAGCTTGTTTGCAAGAAGCGCAGGTTGATCTACAATTCCCTCAATATATCATTTTTTATTTTGAAATTCAGTCGAAGACATTAAATTCGCCGAATGAGGGCGGCAGCTCGTCGAAGGCGAAATCGCTGAGCGGCAAGAAGGAGCCGGCGATGGGCGATCCGACAACGAGTAAAACTCAGAGAAAACAAAAAGGAAGTGTTGCGGCGCGAATGCAGCAACAACAAGACGGGCAGACCCCCAAAAGGGTCCGAAAGGTATCATTGAATCGAGGTCCGTAATTTTATTGGTTTTCGAATGCCATCGTTTTTAGACATCGACACCCGCGTTCAAGTCGAGAGTTCCCGTCGACGTTCTCGACGATTTGGAATTTCGATTTATCAGCAATATTCCGACATTTGATGTATGTTGTAAAATTTGTGGGAAAAAAATGAGAAGCCAGACGAGACCCAAAAAAGTTTTTTTTTCGCGTCATGCGCCTTTAATCAATTATTTCTATATTTTTTTTTAACACTTCTTTTTTTTGACGATGGGTCTCGCAACGATTGCCGTGCCATTTTTTTCTGGTTCCAAAATGACGACGAAACGATGATTTGCAGAAGAAGAACCGAATTCGAATTTGTTTCCAAGTCGAACTTGCCCATTGGTTTTACATTGATCATATCGTCGAAGGGGAGAACAACAAAAATTGTCCGAATTTGAGTTTTCGAGATTTCGCGCGGTTCGTGAGACAAAAAACTCTGGTAACCCAAAACCAATCGGATCCGACAAAATTCGACTTCGGAATTAACCTTATCCGATTGGTAATTCAACGGATAAGATTGGAAAATTGTCGAATCCGATTCGTTTTTTTTTTGGGTATTTTCGAATACGATTTGTAATTTGTCGGATCCGATTAGATTTTCTTCGAATCCGATTCGAATTGAAATATTAAAACGAAACAAATTCGAAAATACCCAAAAAAAAAACGAATCGGATTCGACAATTTTCCAATCTTAGAATTAAAAATCGGATAAGGTTAATTCCGGAGCCGAATTTTGTCCAATCCGATTGGTTTTGAGTAACCGGAGAATGATAAAATCTTCGAATTGCGAAAAAAAAAACTTGAACGTCGTATTCAGCGCACTTTTCGAGCACTGCACCGAACTTCGCCATTTGGCCAATAATGTCGACTCGGTGATTTCGCAATGGCGCGAATATAAGTCAACGGTTCCAACATACGGTGCGATTCTGTTGGACGAGACCCTTCAGAAGGTTCTTCTAGTCAAATCCTACTTTGCCAAAGGAAATAGTTGGGGATTCCCGAAGGGAAAAGTAGGTTTCATTTTAGTTTTTGACTACTATGCAGATTTTGGAAAAAAAAATACGGGTTTCATTTTTTTTGCCCATTTTAAATAAATTAACATCGAATTTTTGGAAATTAAATTGTAAAAATGGTGTTTTGAAGAAAAAAAGTTTTTCAAATCTGCCTAGTATTATTAAATTTTTATTTTAAGACTAAAAAAGTTTATTTTAATTATATTGAATTTCATGGGGAGATTATGAAGAAGAAAAAATCGAAAAATACTTTTTTAGCATATTTTTTTAATTTTTTTCTTCTCCAAAATCTGTATAGGAGCCCTTCTTATGCCAATTTTATCACAAAAATAATTTTTCTTCTTCTTCTTACAAATTTTTTTCTCAATTAAAAATTATTGAGTTTGGGCGTACTGTGCAGATTTTGGCTTTTTTTTCCAGCCTCATTCAAATTTGCAATGCTTCAGGTGAACCAGAATGAGCCGCCGCGCGATTGTGCAATTCGCGAGACGCTCGAAGAGACCGGCTTCGATTTCAGCACGATATCGGAAAAAGAGAAAAAAGTGCAAAAGTTCATCAACGACGCCATGGTGCGTTTGTACATTGTGCCCAACGTGCCCACCGAATTTCAATTTGGTCCGCAAACGCGAAAAGAAATCAAGTAGGTCCCTTTCACGTTCGTCCTTTCGTCTGTTGAGGCGCGAACCACAGCTTTCCAAGCTTTTTGGTCCCTGGCCTGAGTGGACCACGTGTCATTCATTTTTTTTGTGTGATTTTTTCGACGAATTGCACATTTAGAGACATCAAATGGTTCAATATTTGCGATTTGCCGACGGAAAAAGGCGAAATTCCGGTGCCGCATTTGGCCGGCTACAATTTCTTCATGGTTATTCCATTTGTGCACGAGATTCAAAAGTTTTCCGAGAAAGAGCTCCAAAAAAGGCAAAAGGTAGTTGTTTTTTTTTTCAACTATTTCAAGGGATCGCTGCGAGACCCATTTTTTTTTGTTTTTTTCAATCGCGAAACCCTCACATTAAAAAAAAATGAATTTGTTAAAGGCGCATAGCCCAGCAAATGAGAAGGGTTTCGTTGAAAAATCGAAATTTTGCGAATCAGATGGCCAAATTGTGTTTTCCTAAAATTAATTTTTGAAATTTGAATAAATAGTTCAAATTTTGAGAAAATCGCTGAATTTTTGCTATAATTCAGCTGAAAATCTTTTTTTTAATTAAAAAAAAACAACTTTTTTTTACTCGTCTATTGGATTTCACGATCAAATTGCATTTAATTTTTGGTAATTAAACGTGCAATCCAATTTTTTTGGCGCCAAGTCTCTCTAGCACACGATTTTGATAGCCCAAAAACAGACGCTAGCCGATTCGATGCAATTTTTGGGAAATTTTTTTTATTTTTCTAGGCCGAAAAAGCGAAACAGCAAGCTGAAACGTCGTCGATTCTAGCAAATCTGTTTGGAAATGCTGAAAAGAGTAGCCCGTCTTCGATGCAAACGCCTGTGTTAAAACGGTTGGCTCAAATTGATTTTCGGTTTTTTGTTTTTTAATATTTTCTGTTGTCTAGACTAACCAGCGAAGAGTTCTTTTCGTCGATTCGCAAGTCGGTCGATCAAAAAATTGAAGAGGACAAAAAAATGCGCGAGGAGAGCGCCCACGTGGCGCGTCCGACGCTACCCGAATTCAATCCGACGTGCGAGGGTTTCGATCCGCTCGGAACGCTGGGCGTTTGCACGCCGCTGAAACCCGGCGCGAGCCTCAACATTTTCGGACCGTCGACAATGCCGCCGGCGGCGAGTTGCCCGACGATCGACGAGACCGACGCCGTCAACGAGGCATCGACGAATCGCGATGGTTCGTCGTCGACGTGTTGCCGATCGATTTTCTCGCCGCCGGCCGCTCGCGATTATGAGTTGAACTCGGACGCGTTGCCGCCGATTACCGGATCGTCATCGGAGATTTCTTGTAAGTTTTTTTTTGAATTTGACATTGTATGGTCCAAATATGGAAAAAATGACAATTTTTCGTTTTTTTTTCTGCATTGAAGCTTTCTGAGAAAAAAAATATGCACAGAAATTTTGGAAAAATTTCAATTTTATTGCTAAATTAAAAAATTTTCAACATTATTTATAAATAATTTTTTTTTTAATTTTAGAAAGCGATAATAATTGTCATTTTTATTGTTCACTGGTCTCGACGCGATGCGCCTTTAACCTCTCGTTTTTTTTTACGGAACTTTGCCACAATTTCAAATTTTTTTTTAACAGGGCACGACGACGATAATGATGTAAAAACGCCGGTGCCGACCGAAATCCATCACGGCTGGCTCGATAGTAAATTGGCGAACTCGATAATGCAGCACGTGCCGCCGATGCCGCAAACGCCGACGACGTCGCCGAACGCGCAAGCCAATCGCTCGTTGAGCCATTTGATATCGAAGCCGATTCAGCCGCAGCCGATCGCCGCGGTGCCGGCGACGGCGAGCGCGCTCGGAAGCGCCGAAGCGCCGAAGCGAAGTTCGCGAATCAGTCTCAGCGACAATTCGGTAACGGATCTCGACAAACGACAAAATTCTAGTTTTTATTTTTTTGGTAGGCTTTCACGGCGATCAATGGGCGGAATGTGAAACCGCACGACTTCGAGTTATTCAAAATGTTGGAAATTAGTGCGAGAAGGTTGGTGATACGAAATAGGCAATATCGATTTATGATTGGGGCGTCAAACGCGAATTGACGCCTACAATAATTATACCTTAATAGAATTGAACATTCATTTGTCTAGTGCCTCCCAAACGCCACAAATGCGCCATCGCGAGAATCAAAACAGTTTGATTTCGCCAACATCCAGCGGAATGAGCTCGGTGATGAAATCGATGATCGAGTTGACGGCGATTGAGAGTAGCGTTTTGTCGCCGAACCAAATGAACCAGATTGGGGTTCCGGCGTCGATCAGATGGAGTTTTCCGTTCAAGGTGCGAATTTTTCGTGGGGACCATTTATATACATACATTATTTTTTTTGTCTCCAGCTTGACATTAACTATATTCTCGGTCCAATAGAACAATGGAAGTCGGCGTTCTCCATGAAGGCGTCGATGGCCTAATTCAAAGAAGCATCAATTCCTTGACGTCATGGTTTTTTTTTTAGCTTCGGCAATATTTATAACGCTCACCCGTTTAACGTTAGCCTTAACCAAAAAAAGAAAAAATATGTATTATAATATGTTTAATAACACTGTAATAATAAAAATCTGTTTGATATTTCAATGACGTCATGGCAATCTAGAAGCAATCGAAATCGTTTGATAATCGGGCGATATTCTCGCGTGAACGTCCGAAGTCTTCTCGACGACTTTGCCGATGATCCAGGCTGGATAGCCGTCAAGCTCTTCGATTTCTTTGATATACTTCTGGAATGATTTTAGCTTACTCAATTTTTTTTTGTTGGAAAATGTGAAAAATTACATGAAATTGGGCACCAAAATGTGGAATTTTTAACATTTTTTTCTTCATTCAACAACATACCTGAGCATTTTCGGGAGACATCGCAATCAATAGGCCGCCACTGGTTTCTGCGGAACGCCCCTACAATTTCACAATGTTTGATTCAATATAGTTCGCGGCGAGACCCAATTCGTGTCGGCGCGATTCAAAATACTTTTTTTCGTGAAAAATATTCGGAAAATCACTTTTTTTTTTAATTTTCTCCATTAATTTGACATTTGCTGAAGGAAAAAAATAATCGAAAAATTTTTTTTGTACACCAAACTTGAAAATTCGCACAAAACCTGAAACAATCGAAATCCCTCGCCGCCATTTTCAATCAATCTCGCCGATATCTCGTCCATATACTCAATGATTGGCAATGTTTCGATGAGAAACTCGACGGCCGCTTTTTGAACTCGCGCCAAATTTTCGGCGTGCCCCAAAATGCCGAAGCCGGTGACGTCGGTCGACGAGTGCGCGTCGAATTTGTGCAATAATCGAGCGGCGTTTCTGAGAAGCCAAACAAAAAAAGCGGCTTGAACAATTTTCTACTCGAAAATACCTGTTGAGTCGACTCATCTGCTCGCAAGTCTGCCGAAACGCCTTGCGAATTCTCGATTCGTCCAACTTCAACTCGTCGACTTTCCCATTTCGCTTCTGAAGCCATTCGTATGAATTGACGGCGACCTGACCGCCGATTGGTTTCGTGAGCACGAGAACGTCGCCAATCGCCGCTTGATCCACATTGATTATCTCGCTCTCATGCGCTACTGAAGTGGCGACGCCGCCAAGAAGAAGCCACGGGCAGCGAACCGTTTGACCGCCGCGAATTTTTGTGTCCGCCTCGCTGGCGGCATCCTAAATTTGCCAATTCGCGACTCGATCAACGCGATCGCCAAACTTTGAATCCTTCAATGAACATTCGAACGATGACGTTCCTCTCGGTTTCGTTCAAATCAACAGCGACACCAAGAAGCATTAGCATATTATCGCATTCCGATATTCCCATTGCATACAAATCCGATAAAACATTCGCGCAAGTAATTCGACCCTAAATATTGAATTAATGAGAAAAAAAGGAATGTGAGACCAAAAATGGTCAATTTTAGTCATTTAAATGTTTTAAAGCCAAAAATCGCGAGCCAAATCTGCTGGATAATTTTTTTTCAAAAATTTATAATGAAAATTTTACAAAAATGCCTAATCTAATTACATTAGATTTATTCTTTTTTATTTAATTGGAACTATTTTTTTAAATCAATCGTACCATTATATATGGATCGTCCACTAATGGATAAAAGAAGTCGGTTGTCTGAACAAGGCGAAGGCCTTTATGCCTTAATGGAACCACACAACTATCAAGTCCAATATCTTAAATTTCAGTTTTAAAAAAATCGGAGAAGCCTACGAACCAACCAATTTCATCATTGTTGATCACTAAATCGGTTTTAAACGTCTCCAAAAGATTCAAAAGAACCTGCAATTCAATTTTCTATCGGTTTGCAACTTTTAAAAAATCAATTACATCTCTAGGAACTTTACATCCGCAACCCTTCATCGCCGTCAATTTCGTCAACAAAAAGTTTTCATCGAGCCCATTTCGAATCGGCTCAAATCCTTGGCAAATGCGTTGCACTCGATTATCCATGATGCTCTCTGTGGATAAACAAAAATATCTATATTAATGACGTATGGCGCGCGCAATTAAATTCATTAATGACATCGATAATTGGCTTAATTTACTCATTGCGACTTTATTATAATTATACTATAAAATTACCAGTATAAATATGGGAAAATTGACGACGAAGTTTATTCAAAGCGAAACGATCCTTTCGAGAAATGCATCTCTCATATATTATCTTTTTTATTCTTATTATTACAATAAATGCATTTGATCCAAGATTGAGAAGGTATTTTTTTGTCTTGTTGGGGGTTTTTCCTAATAAAGCTATTCAGCTACAACCAGCCATCTCCCAAACGAGCAAGTTTATCAAATATGATGAGAATTGGAAAGCGAATGAGCAACGAGCCTGATGAATTTATTCAAGTCCCCAATGAGTACCCCTTGGCGTGCGACAACTGCAATTTGGGGACTTTAATGAGAATTGGATAATTATTGAACAAATTTTAGATGGATTTGTTGAATATTTACCGGTTTCGCTCGTTGTTTCAAATAAATAATGTTTGTTATTTCGCACAATTTATGGAAACCTTCGTATATCATTAAATTTGAATATGCATAAAGATCTAGGCTATTATATTTTTTTGAAGGTTGAATTATCAAACAAAAATATACTAAATGAATTTATGAATGAAATAAGAAATTACGAACTTAAAATTTTGATTTTTCTTTCTAATATTCATTAGCAGGCAAAAATCGCTGAAAACCACAATTGAAAGCAATATTATGATAACTCAAAACCGAATTTCACAAATTTTACAAAAAATACCAATAGATAGCGATATGTTGATCCGTAGAAGCGAGAAACACAAATGTTGAGGGAATCAATTTATTTTTTTTTTCAAGTTATCAGTTTAATCGCCCGCGCGTGACATAATGTGTGCCAACACGGCGACGCCGAACTTCAGAACATACGTTCAGAACTCTGAAAAGTGTTTGAGATAATTGTGAGACTCACAGTCATTTGATTATATCATCGTTGGAAGGAAAATTTATCAAATAAAGCTAGTCTCAAACAGTTTGGAATTATTGAAAAGAAACATTTTTTAATGAAATTTTTGAGATTCCCACATTTTGATTTTATTGGGCAACAAAATGCAATTTTCTGAGACTGTACGCATCAAATTAAAAACATTTTTTTGACATCGGTTCTTCATCTGATATTATATATAGAAGTTGTGTTAACCGGAGACAAAGCTATACCTGAACATTCACTTGGATTTTCTTTTCCCACAAATTTTCTGATATCTCATTATGAGTGTGAATTATATGTATAAAATATTATAGTTAATTAAAACAGAGATTCTGACAGGTGCGAATCGAGACCAGGCATAAATTGCAGAAAAAACAACGCCAAACTAATTGTACGGTAGAGCGTCATTGCATCAATCACATTTTATTATTTTCCGCATTTTCCAGCAAATCAAATTTCCATCAATTATTCCAAGGAATATTCAATTTCTGACGCTTTTTAGTAATATTTTAGTCATTCAATTTTTTTTCAGGATTTTCATTATGGTTTGGGTCAAACCCGAACATCTTATTCTTGCACAATCATTTTGGTAAAAAAAATAATGGTGCGATTTGTTAATAAAATTTTGATTTATTTTTCAGGACGTGTGAAACGTCTAGTAAATATTTCAAATTGCAAAGAAGAAAAGGGCAAGGAACACGCGGTTTATCGGCGTTATTGGTTGCCACAATCGACTCAGTTTTTGACACAAGGCCGCCGCCGTTCAGAATAATATACGATTTTGATAACGATGATGTACATATTTCAATTGGTATGATTTTTCGTTGAACCTATTCAAATAAATACAATTTCTAGTATTGGCTGTGGCTGTTGAAAAAAGAGAAATCGATGAACATTGGGATTACATTCAAAAAAGAATTGCCCCAGCTATTGGTATGTCCCTTCGCGTCTCAATTCAATCAATATTTATTGGCAGATGGTATTTCATGCGAAAAGGACATTCGAAAATTCATAATCGGAAAAATTGAAAGCCTTATTAGTTGCTCTACCGAAAATGTGCCCATTCATTCAGGTATTTAATTTTGGTTGAATTTTAATTAATAGAATAGTTTAGAAGAATTAGATCACGTTTCAACGCGAAGTTGTCTTGATCGATTTCACAAATTATTCACAATTCCATCTGACGAGAAGCTTGTAAATTGTAAGCCATCATCGGGAGTTTTTTTTTCATTTTAATTTCCACACTCCAGATTATAAATGTTGCTATTGGAAAGGAAAAGTGCCGAATCAGGGAGACATATTCTTTTCTGTCAATTTTCTCTGCTTCTACTCGTTCATTATTGGAAATGAGACGATCATTAAAATTAAATGGACCGATATTTGTGTAAGCGCCGGCGATAATTCATTGTCCAGCATGATTGATCATGTTTTTCAGCGGCTCGAGCGCGTCTCGTCGATTTTGCTTCCGCAGAGTTTGCTGATTGTGACGAAAGAGGAGAAGAAGTACACGTTCTCGATGTTCATGAATTTTGAGGAAACGTTTCAATTAGCCACACAATTGGCAAATATTGCCATGAAACAGTAAGCGATTTTATTTCGCCGAGTTGCCCATTTGAAATGGTGCTCTTCATATCATAAAAGTATTAGAATGCAAAAATTTCCATTCAAGACCCAAATCGGAAAAAAATATATATATGCTCATAAAAGTTCAGGTTAATCGAAGAGGAAGGATTTTGCGAGGACATCTCGCTTCGACGAAAAATGTTGATGGAAAGCGAGAATACGCGAACGAAAAAAACGAAAAGCTCATTTCTCAAACGCGATCTCGATGCGCGGTACCGAAGCGACGCCTACAGGTAGGATTTTTGATAATTATAAGCTATTCGTCTTCTTTTCGCTTTCCAATTTTCCGTCCTAAATGCAAAAAATTATTAAAAAGGAGCAAAAAATGCCTCCTAACCTTTGAATTGTGGCCTTTTCCATTAGTCGACCAGTCGAACGGAATATATTCGACAGAATAATCGCCAGTGAAATATAAACGCTCCAAATTGTGCTTTTTGTCGGAATCATCATCATCGAGAATCTCGAGAATCCATTGAATCATTTTCTCTTTGGTGCCGCCAAAATCTTCGCAATACCATTTGAACGTTTTGCCGAGATGTATCACATTCTTTTTAATGTCAACCCGCAAATATTTGTCGCCGAACAGAAGTGTTGATTTGGCGTTGTCGCGAAGCTCGCGATAGATATTCTGAATTTGTTCGCTGCATATTTTTTTTTGGTTTCAATTTGCGGTTTTCGAATTGGTCCCGAAAAATCGAAACGCTACGCTAGAAAATTTCGAACCAAAACCTGTCAATTTTCTTTTTTTCTTTGAAATTGGGGTCTCGTGCGGATTAGCTGAGACGTCAGCAAAAAAATTTGCGCGTCGAGACCATAAAAATACCCGTAAATCGACCACCACATAGTCGATTTTTAGCGAAATTCAGCCTTTTTTTTTTTTTAAATTTCTTGCATTTTCTCGGAAATCGTCAGAATTGGTGTTAAAAAATGTTCCTTTTTGAACAAGTTAATTCTTTTTTTTTAGTAAATTTTTATTGTGGCTTTTCTTTTTTTTTTGAGATTTTAAGTGTTTTACTATTTTTTCTAATGGTCCTTTTTTTGCTTAAAAATTTGTCAATTTTTTTCCCGTTGTGGAATCTTGTAGATTTCGTGAAAAAAATGTCAATTTTTTCTCGAGCTTAATTGATTTTCTGATTTTTTTTTCGTCCACTCAAATACCTTTGATGAGTAGACGCGAAGCGGCGGTGTGGTCTTCGAGCCGGTGATGACGGCGAAATGCACAAGCGGCTCGCATTGGGGTAGCGCCAACACGAGGCGGCCGTCGTGTTTGCCGAACGCCTTCCACAACATGCCGGGACCTTTTCGGTTGCCGCGAAGAATGCCGTTCATCACCGAATGCAGAGCGTACTTGTGATCGCCGATTTGATAATAGGTGCTGTTGACCAGCTAAAACGCGACACATTGGAGTTTGACTCAAAAAATGTTTCATCGAATTGTCCAGGGTTGTCGAAATTAAGGCAACCCCCCCCCTCCCGGCCCGAAATATGCTTGCGAAAAAATTGTGAAGTTGGGTGGGGGTCGAGCCCGCACAAAAATGCGCCATAGCTCAGATACTTTCCACTCAACCATCGGTGCATGTTGGGCAATGAGAATAAATTCTGGATATGAAAGCGCATTTACAAAATGTGTAGGTGAATGAAGTTCCTATAGAAAATCTGAAATAAATTTCAGACTAAGCTTTTGCGCGTATCGGGGGATTTCTAGAGACATTTCAGAAGTTTCGTAGATTTGATGAGAAAAAATCGCCAATAAATTGTCGAGGGAAGAATTTACTTATTATTCAAGTTTTCGCACCATGGTCTTTAAATCATTTTTCGATTTGATCTAGTAAGGAAAATTACAGTAAACATCAAAGGCGCATGCGAAAAATTTGTTGTATTCGCGCAAAGATCAAAAATAGCTAACTGTTTCATTCTAAACATTCTGCGGACAATTTCTGCCCCACAATTGATAGCAATTCAAGGTCAGTGGGGGGGGGGAGCGGGCTGGAAGGGACCCTGTCATTTCGACACCACTGGCAAAATTGCCTGCCTTCCTTCGCTGCCAAATACTTTGCGGCGGTCCACATTTGAGCGTCATATGTATCAGCATGATATTGTAGATGTTGACGAAAAACGCGAGACGCTCATCGATTGACGATGTCGATGACGTCAAATCGAGATATTTGAGTTGGCGCGCGAATTGTGCGTAATTGTTGAAATTCGCGTTGAATTGAAGGTTTTGGTAAACGATTGACTGCAAAAAAAATTGGCGATTTTTGTTTGTTTGGTTTTTTTTAATCGCAAATGACACACGCACACGATTGTCGTCGTCTAGAATATCAATGTAGACGTCCTCCAAAAGTTGGGCCAACTTCGCGTTGCACTCGACGATGTCGAATCGTCGTTGAGTGTCGTCGTCATCGAGATTCGCGTTCAATGGTTTATTCTCGTCGTCCTCAACTAATTGGTAGTATCTGGAGAAAACAGAAATAGGTGTTTTTTTTTAAATTCATTTTACCGATCCGGACTGAACGTCATTCCCGCTTCTTTTGATGTCTGTTTTCCGACGTGGCGATCGATAAGCTCTTGGCTGAATTCCAATGCTTCAGAGCGTTCTGGAGAAGGTGAAAAATTGGATTTTTAGCAGAAAATCAAATAATGTAAAAAACTAGATGGTTTTTGCGTTTATTGATATTGCTTTACCGAAAAATTCGCTGGAAAATGTTGGGCTCGCAATCGAATCATTGAAGCATGGAAATTTCCATTCGTGCTCATCGGGATCCGACTCATAATCGAATTGGTCCGACGAGGCGATGATTGGAAACTCGTGGAAATTGGAATTTTTGCGATGAATCGGTAGCTGACGCGCCATCGGCGGGTTTTTTTTTGGTGTGATGTGAGAGACACTCGATTTCGTTCATTATCAATTTGAAGATCGACGAAGTTCTTTTTTTTTTCTTTTGGCCGGGACTGTGATGCGTATAAATGTTATCTAATCAATCCATTTTCAACGAAGAAAAAAAAACAGCCGACGATTTTTTTTTGTTTTGAATTTGAGAGGGCGACCGAACGCTTGTTACATAGAGAAAGAAAGAAATCGAGAGAGAGAGAGAATGAGCGAAACATTAACAAAAAAATAAAAGAACGAGGAAATGGCGAACAGTTTATAATATATGCGTTGTTGTATGGTTTGATTCTTTCTTTTTTTTTTGTTATTGCACGCTGGCGAACAATAAAAAAAGGCCGGCCGGAAAAATTTTTTTTGGGGGGCTAAAAATGGAAATAAATGTGAGCACCCAACTGATATTCTTTTCGCGCATTAGCCATTCGATGAGCTCTTCGCCTTTGAACGAGTTTTTGTAGGTTGTTAGAAGGTTGATCTGAAATTGGAACTGTAAATTTTGGCAACAAACGTGCCCTAATGATATGTCTTGTTGTCTAGCACCCTCTCACTCTCGCTCGATCTATAGTTGACGCCCCATTTTTTTTTCTTTGTTTCTCTTCTTACAGGTCGCCATCTTTTTTCTCTGCGTTCTCGCATTGATCCACACTCTTTATTTAATTTTTCGGGGTGGCGGTTTCGATTTATTGAATTCAAGTGTCTTTTAAAATTCTGGCCTAGTCCAATCAGAACTGAAAAAAATCAGAATGGTCTTGTCATTGAAGAAGGGCCAAATGATTGGGTTGGTCGTGGAAGTGGCTTACAGTGCCCATCATGGATCTCAATTCTGATCTCTGGCAACTAGAAACCAGTGGGATCCGAAACAAGGAATCAATCCCATACTTGCAAATTTCCGGGTCGATAGCGGGCAACGACACTCCAAGTTTACAGCGACGTCTTTGTTTAGCGTAATAAGAATTTCGAATTGCATTATTTTGAGTAGAATTAATTTTAAAAATCTATCGGTAAAATTTTCATCATGATCCGCCCCGTTGCAAGTATGATCAATGCGATCCGATCTACGGATTATGTTGTGAAGATGTCGGATTCGATTGGTAATTTGTCGCATTTGAATAATAACCAATCGGATCCGATCCGTCAAATTTTCAATCGGATAAGGTTGAGCCGAATTTGGACGGATCCGCTTGGTTTTTTTTTCCAGAGAAGGTCCCTAATGAATTTTTTTTTGATTTTATTAATAAATATTGTCTGCGTGACAAATTGTCTAAATACCATGAGATGGTCTCGAGACGCGCGTTGTGTACTCCACACGGACTCGAGACAACGTGGCGTATACCAATTTATTGCCATCCGTTATTGTTTTTGAATGTGGAAAAGAGAAACAAAATTTGAATTTCGTTTTTTTTTTTGAAAAAAAAACGTTCGGGAAACTCTCTTTCGAAATAGTTTTGTTTTTTTTTTCCATTCGAGACCCTCCCGCCCCCGCAATCCAAAAATTCGCAGTACCTTATTATTTTTGATTAGTTGAGCTTTTCTCATGTCGCTCACCAATTGGCAATACTCGTCTGGAATCCATATGGTGTGCTCTGCAAAGAATTAAATGCAAGAAAAAAATATGATCATTGAAGTATCATTTTGCACACGTTGTTATTTTCGATGAAACAAAAAAGAGCGTTGATTTTTGTGTTGTAATGTTTCAACGAGCGATGCGATGCCACTGTTTCTCAAATTTTTGATGGGGCTCGCCGAGCCAACTGTTCGAGCTCGCCGCTGATGCCGATTGGCCGGAGCTCGTCTCATTTCAATCGAGCTCCATCATTCACCATGAGGTGCGTTCTCCTATTGACTATTCTCGTCGCTTTCGCGTTTGCCGAATTTGTCACCATCGGCTACAAGGCGTGCAAATCGGATGGCGTCGTTTCGAACGTTGAAGCCGACGGATGCGATCAGCAGATGCGCGACGGCCGCAAAGTGTGCGTGTTCAAGGTTGGCACGACGCCGGTGATTCGAATCCACTTCCAGCCGTCGATCGACGCGGCGAGCCTCAACAACGCGGTGCGCGCGAAAGTCGGCATGAGCACGATGGTGCAATTCCCGCAGAGCGACAACAACGCGTGCAATTTTGGTGTCAAGTGTCCGGTGAAGGCCGGCGAGAAGCAAGTGTTCGAGCAATCGATTGCGATCACCGACACGCATCCCAAAGGCGAGCAAATTCAGGTGAATTGGCAATTGACGCGTCCCGACGGCGCGAAAGAAGTTTGCATTATTTTCCTCGCCGAAATTAATTGAAATTGTGTATGAATTGAATGTTTTTTTTTTTAATATTTTTAATAAAGATCATCTCGAAATTGTTGTTTTTTTTTGGTGCCAATTTTTTCTCCGAAATTCCGGATTGAAAAAGAAAAGGTTTGGAGAAATGTCCGATTTTCGGATTGCATTCTGAATTGTCCGATTTTCGGATTGCAAAAAATTTCGATTCAGAGGCATTTTGGTCATTTTGAAACAAAATATTTCGAAAAATTCTTAAAATGGCTTAAAATATTAATTAGCAAAAAAATGAAATTTTTTTGACATTTTAGTGAAAGAAAATTAATTTCTAAAAAAAATTGAAATTTTTCTTCCCGAAAATTCTTTTTCTCACCCACCTCTTTTATTATTGTTCTCCAATCGAATGACGCCAACGCTGTCATTGGCATCATGGCGATCGTTGGAAATTATTGGTGTGTTGTCGAGATTCTCGACGCCATCCATTTTGTTGGCGGCTGGATTTGTCTGGAAAAAAATTGGGATCTCTATGAATATTGTCTTTAAGGGGCTCTCTTGGGATTATCCATTGATTGGCATTAAAGGCGCATGCGAGAATCTGTTGATTTTGCGCCAAAAAATTTTTTCCCCCTTTAAATTGATCACAGCTTATTGACTAATCAGTGGCGGAGGAAATTCGATTTCGCAAAAATCGGTGGTAGATCAACAAATTCGCGAATTTAGACGCGTAAATGCAGAGAATTGAGCCAAATTTTTGATTTTAGAAGAAAAAAAAATGCCAATTTGAAACAAATTTACAGCAGAATTGTTTTGTTTTTGGTGGCATTCTGAAATCGGCGAAAAAAAACAAACAATAATAAGTCAAAATGGAGTGGCATTTTTCTCAATAATTCTTTGTTTTCTTCCTCTTCTTTTTTTTCTGTCAATTTCCGCTGAATAAGCCGGCTAATTATGAGGTTTGAAAAAAAATTTTTGAAAATGTTTGGGTCAATATAGTTGAAAAGCCACAGACATACACAATAAGCCGACGTTTCAAATAATCCTTTTCTAAATAAATGCTTTATTGAATTAAGTTTGCTGAAACGAAATGCAAAGAGAAAAATGGGTTTGAGTTTTGTTTTTGAAGAAAATTGAACGGGGGGTTCACACACTGCGATTTTTTTTATGAGCTTCACATGCCGGCCAAACGCTTTTCGCACATCTCGACATCATTCATTATATGTTCCAGTCGACATCGCTGTTTTCTGGCGCAATAGCGCAGTGCTGGAAATTTTGAACTCTGAAGCGTTAAGGTCGTGGGTTCGATTCCGCTCTTGACGCGATGTGTTTTGCTGTGTGCTTCTTCTTCCCTACACAGTCTCTCAAAACGCTGAGAAAAAAATCAAACACATCCAGATGGATCTTATATGTGTATCTTCGGAATCAAACGTCTAGTTGAAATTTTAAAAAAATTATTGACTATGTGCCAATGCGGCAGCGAGACGTACGCAAAACTGCGTACGTTGCATTATAGCGTACGCGCATTTAGTATTGCAGTCAACGACAAATTTAAACCTACACTAATTTCACGAATTTGAAGGCCCCTCCTCATTTCAGTTGTTTGAAGCCGAAATTATATTATTATGATTTCAGATGTCAATTCAATTTGCCGCTCAGCGAGAAACTCGACGGCGACACAGAATGCCGCCTATTCACGCCGTATGATCGCCGACATGTCGCCGGACGATTGTTCGTCTCATCGAATTTTGTGTGCTTCGCGAGTCGGGTAGGCGATTTTTTTGGGCGCCGAAAAAAGAAAATGAAAATGTTGACGTTTAGACGGAACGATTGGTCTCAATCATTTTGCCGCTTGTCGAAGTGGTGTCGATGGAGAAATGGACGCCGGCGGCGTCGTCGTCGTCATCGCAAACGACGCGCGGAATTCTGTTTTGCCTAGCGAATCGTGCGACGGTTGTGTTCTCGGCGGTTCCGGATCGCGATCGAGTTGTCGCGAAAATTGCCGCGTATTTGGAGCGCGTCAAAATTCGAATGAATACGGTCAGTCAGGCGGTGATCTGTGGACGAGACTTGTCCGGAATTTCCGCCCCCAACTCTGTCGCCTCCCCAAATTAGAACGAAAATTTCGAAATTTTGCGTCAAACATCGAATTTGACGCGAATTTTCAGAACATGCGTTGTCGAATGATTTGAAAAAGGGTCTCGTTGGGAATTTATTGATGCGGATTTTCGGAGGGGTTGGGGAATCGCCTTTTACGGTTTTTTCTTTTTTCTGTAATTATTCAAAAAAGAGAGCAAATTGATTTCGAAATATTGGATATATCGAAACTGAGGGTGGTTGGATTTATTTAGTATTCCTATTTGGAAATAAAAATTACTGTAGGCGTTTAAAGGAACATGTAGACCAATCGATTTCGATTTTTTTTTGATAATAATTGCGGAAAATTGGCATTAAATGCTGGAAATGAATGCTCAAAACGAAAAAAACATTTTTTGTGCCAAATTCAAAATTTTTGGTTTGTGCAAATTGTCATCACTGAAATGATTATGCTAAAAAAGTGACTTATTCGAATTTTGGTGACTTTTGAATTTGAGACCTGCTTAAATTTTTTTTCTTCTAGCATTCATCATCATCATCGTCGTCGTCATCATTGGATTCATCAATTTGCGAGTATCCGCTTATCGAAAAATTTCCGTTTGGCGCTGATGCGGCCGAGAAATGCAAAGCGAAATGGACGGCCTACTTGCAGGTTTCGATTTTCAGACAAAAAAAAACCATTCATTCGGGCCTAATCGAGCAAAAATTCTGACAATTCTAGGAGTACGGAAGCGGTGTTTGTATGTACCGAACGATTGAGCTTCATCGACTTCTTCTTGAAGGCGTTCCACTTCAACTACGCGGCGAGGTTGAGTTGAATCCGTGGTGAGAGGCGGGTTTCGACGTCCTTCTTACAGATTTGGATGATTTGTTCGGGCGCGGCCGCCGAAATGAAATTGAACCCGAATTACTATAGGCAACTTCTTCAGAAGAATGAGGGCGTGTTTAGTGTGGCGCTGGAAGAAATTGAACGGGACCTTCATAGGTTGGGACCATTATAATGGACCTATTCAAAAAAAAATGTAGAATATTTGCATCATTTTTACATTTTTTTTTAAACTTGAATGAATAGGTCCATTGAAAAAAAAATTGTTGATCTCTCTCTTTCTCTCTCACTCTTCAGAAGTCTTCCCGAGCATCCGGCGTTTCAACAGGGTCCCGGCATCGATTCGCTTCGTCGAATTCTGACGGCCTACGCGTTTCGAAATCCGAACATCGGCTATTGTCAAGCGATGAACATTGTCGGCTCGGTGCTTCTGCTGTTCGCCAGCGAGGAAGAAGCGTTTTGGCTTCTCGTGGCGGTCTGCGAGCGCCTTCTGCCGGATTATTACAACACGAAAGTGGTTGGCGCGCTGGTCGATCAAGGTTGATTTTTGAGATTATGAGAATTTTTCCTGAAAATCGAAAGTGGGGGCGAAAATTATCCAGAACTGAAATTTCAAGTTTCCCTATATTGGAATAGAAAAAGCAATTCCGTTTGAAGCTATTATTATTATTATTATTGACATATGTCTAACCATTGTTTAAAGTTTAAAAAAATGTTCATCGAGTATCAGAAATCGTTAAAAAATTCCGACGACCCGGGTAGATTTACGCGCATGCGCCTTGAAAAGGTCTCGCCACGCTTGAACGCTTAATTTTTTCTTGAATTTCCAACGTCGCTCGATTTCAAAATTATCGAATTTGTTAGTTCGGTGCGAGACCAAGAGAAAGACGCATCCCCCGTAAATAATTTAAATTCCAAAAAAATGCACCTAGGATTAGAATCTTGGTAATTTTGACCCTTTGAGCTTTACGATTAGCCTGAAAAAGAAACGCATCGGAATTGTTTTTTAGAGAGTTTTGCTTGAGCATTTCTCATAGTTCCATTTTTTTTTTGTAAAATTGTTTCTCGTAAATGTTTAAAAAAAGAATTTGGGCAGTTTCGAAAGAATAATTTAAAAAGAATTTTCAATTATAACGGATCCATCATTTTTTTTTTCTCTTCTGAAGTGAAATCCCGAAATTTCTGTAGAAATCAAACAAAATTGATATATGTGCATTTCACGTTTATAAAGCCACCCACAACCCTGCTTTTGGGTGGGTAACTTTGTCAATTGTGAAAATTTTCAAATTCTGATTTCAAAATTGAATTCAGCGCTAAGAAATACATATATGTTCAGCAATTCTCCTATTGATATTTTCAAAATTATTGAATTAAAAATTTTTGGCCAATTTTTGTATGAAAATTGCTACGCATTTGTATTTTTTTTTTCAGCGCTGAATTCAATTTTTGAAATCGGAATTTAAAAATTTTGACAAAGTTACCCAAAAAAAATTTTTATTTTCGGCAATTTGATGTCAAAAAAAAAACTCGGCCAAACAAAATTGCATAATTTGAAATTCGGTATCAATATTTCGATTTATCGTTGAAAAAAATTTAATAGGCGAAATTTCCGATTGCCGCCCAATCCTGGTATATACTACATATATGGTTTTTTTTTCTTTGGTCTAGGCGTTTTTTCGGAGCTCGTCGAACGATTCCTACCGTCGGTCGCCGCTCAATTGACGCGACTCGGCCTCGACGACATGGTCGCGTTGTCGTGGTTTTTGACAATATTTTTGTCGGCCATCAAATTCGACGCCGCCGTTCGCATTCTCGACTTGTTCTTTTTCGAAGGCGCCCGGGTGAGCGATGAGAATGAAATGCAGAGATTATTATTATTGTTTTCATTTTTTTTAGTTAATGTTTCAAGTGGCTCTCGAAATGTTGAAGGAGAACGAGCATCTCATCGGCAATTCGAAAGATGACGGCGAGATTTTGATGAGTCTGACGAAATATACCGAAATGATACACGAGGGCGACGCTGATGAGAGGTGGGCTCCATTGATTTTTCGCCGTTGTGCGCCTTTAATGGTGTCTAGGAAGATTTTAAGGGGGGGGGGTAAACTAGTTTTTTTTTGAAATTGTCATAGGGGTTTGCGGAATTTTTTTTTCCAAAATAGTTTTTTGCGAATGCCACAATTTTTATGGAATTTTCTTGAATATCAAAAAAATGAAATTTTCGTTGACCAAATTTCACAAAATGTTTTGTCGGTGTCAAACGACTAAAACGATGCGGGACCATAAAATTCCCTCAGTGAATATTACGATTCATCGTTGGGCTGCAATATTAAATGCGCGTACGCTTTGATGCAATGTACGTGATCTCGCGTACGCTAAGACGCACTGGCGCATAGCCAATAATTTTTTGTGAAAAAAAAGTTATGGCCTGCGAGGCGTACGCGAGATTACGTACATTGCATCAGAGCGTACGCGCATTTATTATTGCACCTCAACGATGAAATATTCACTGAGGGTTCGTGAATTTGATGGTCCCGCATCGTTTTAGACGTTTGACGCCGACAAGATATGGATTGGAATTTTGAATTTGAAGGGAAGATGCGGACATGTCGTTGTCAACCGGCATTTTTATGGATATTGAAGAGGCGACGTCGTCGATAATGTCAATGATACGCCCAAATGCGTCGAAGCCGCAAACCAAGGTATCATTTTGTCGTTTTGTTCAATATGAAAGGCGTTTCTCAACTCAAAAATTGCCGGAAATTTGCGTTCTCAGATACCGATTGGCGAACTCCTCGCGAAATCCTATTCGAATTTCGGCTACGCGTTCACCAATGAGCACATCGAGTCGCTTCGTTTGAAGCATCGCCTGAAAGTTGTGCAGAGTCTCGAGGACAATCAAATGAGGAGCATCATAAAGAGTATCGGCAAAGAATGCAAATTTACCAACGGCGAACTTGAAGCGCTGTACAATGTGGTGAAGGTAACTTCTTTTTTTTTTTTTGAAAATTTCAAACGGCTTTTGCTCAAAATTCCGAAAAAAAAGTGGTCTTGACACAAAATTGAAGGTGTCGATTTACGGGGCCAACGAAGGCTTTGGTTTTTTTTTATTGACTTTCAGAAAGAGCTGGTGAAAATGGGGAATTTCCAAAAAAAATTGTCGATTTCGCTATTGAATATGATTTTTTGTGACAAATTGACTCATTTTAAATTCCCGCTTGAGAAGGTGAAAATATTTTAACGGAAAAATGTTGGAGAGTAAAAATGAGTAGAAATAAAACGAGGGCGTTTACGACATTCCGTTGTTTGCGCCCGCACAGCAGCGGCGCGAAAATTCAAAAAAAAATTGGCAAGTTAAAGGCGCACACCGCGCCTTGAGACCTCTTCTTGAATTTTTGGCATTTAGAGACAATAATTATTTTTTAAATACCATAAGATTTATTATAATATTATTAATTATTAATTATTATTTATACATTCTTTTTTGTTTTCCATCGAATCGCTTATAATTGACGGGCGCATACGACACTTTCAATTGGGAACCCTTGCATGAACCAATGGGTCCCATTGCAATTGTAGGTGAACGTGCGAGATTGATCGTTATGGGTTTTTGAATGGACGTCGCAAAGGTCCGAATCGGCCCATCTAGAAATTTGTTGGATTTCGCTTTTCGGAGTTTTGATCTACTAGTTGTTGTGTACTCCACACGGACAATGCGTTCCAGTTTGTTTTGGAGAAATTGAAAATGTTTTTTTTTTTTTGAAAATTTGTGCAAACACCGCGACGCACTAACACACTAGTCTCATTTTTTAGAATTGCGCTCCACAAAATGAAACGATTTTTTCTAAATATTCAGAGTTTCTAGAAATTCCTTAAAGGCGCATAATGCAAAATAGTATTGGTCATTCATTTTTTGCCCATTTCGCACCCTCCTTTAATTATTTATGTGCTTGATACGCAGCCAAAAATTGCGCTCCTCAAATTCAAACGATTTGTTTAATTCTCTAAATATGTGGAGTTTCTAGAATTGTTTTAAAGGCGCATGATGCAAAATAGTGTATACCTTCCTTTAACTATTTATAAGCTTGCCGAAAAATTGAAAAATTGTGTAGATCAAATATTGTAATAGGCGCCATCTCTCTCTCTCTCTCTTAAAAAAAACCCAAATTGATTGATTGACTCACTTGACCAACATGTATGGCTCGGTGCAGAACGTTTGTCGTGTGCACTCGATGGCGTCATTCGTATCATCGACGGTAGTCGGCTTCCTCGTGTCGACGTCCATCGTGAAATTGTCGACAATCGATTTATGATTCGAACACAAATTGCTCATCGGCGTTTCCGAGTTCATCCATATTTCCGGGCATGAATCACAAATGTCTAAAAATGGGTTGAGTTTTCAGTTTTTTTTTTCTCAAAATCGCGACTCACTCGTCTCTTTCGACGTCCAAATCGAATTGCGATGAAGTTCTGATAAAGCCTCGCCGGAGCCTTCAACATCGTTTTTCGTTGGCGCGCCAAACGCTTTTGGCGGCGTCCTCTTGGGTGGCTCGATGGCGTTTTGCTCAGCTTTCTTTGGCTCGTCGTGATGCGGCCTCAACGATTTTTTCGATTCCTCGAACACCCGTCGGTGTTGTTCGATGGACGGCTCGCGTCCGACGAACGGATTCAATCCGGCCGTCTCGCCGGGCACCATTCGAATGCACGCGCCGACGAACACCGCCAGCCAGCTGATCAGCAACATGCCGCGAATGGCGTGCATCGCTTCGCTCTTCGTGGTTTCGTTTTTTTTTTCGTTTTGCAACTCGTCTCGCAATAGAGGTCAAGTGAAAGTTGCTTCTCTAGTTTTTTAATGCGGTTATGTTTACTCGACTAGACGTTGCCTGGAAATAAAAATAGATTAGAAATGAAATGTGTGCAAAATTGCGGCGGTGTGTTTGCGTACAAAACCACGAAAAAATATTTATAAAAACGAGAATTTTTTTGTTCAAAAAAAAAATCTGCATGAAACCCAAAAATGTTCGAAAGGATGTCGAATTTTAATGTGTTCTCAATTTTGCTATCACAATTGTCGGTCGAATTTTCCTTTTTCGATATCCTTTCTCTCGGTCGCTTCAAGCGAACAAACCGGGCGCGTTTAATTGATCACCACCTCTTCTTCTCCTTCTTCTTCTTTTTTTTTGTTTCCCGGCTGCCTCAATGAACTATTTTTGGAAGCGCGTGATGATTTGATTCAGGAGGAGCATTTGCTTTCATGGCGCCATCGATTGGGCGCCAGCGCGTTTGGCAAAATGGCGACGCTCACCGAACGACCGCGTCCGGATCCGTGTGCGCAATCGCAGTACAGGTATTGGACATTAAAAAAACGAAATTTTTTTTTTTTGAAATTCTGATTTTTAAGGCTCGATTACGATCTATTCGCGCAGGTTTTTCCGCGCCTCTTGCCGTGGCAAGTTTCGGACATTTTTGTGGTCCGCGTTTTTCGGGTACGTCGATTTTGCTTCTTGTTTTTTGGGTGTCTTTTTTGAATGCCATCATGAGTTGTTCAGCTTCTCGACATATTGGATAGCGGTTTGTTGACGTTTCGCGATCTTGCCGTCACTCTATCGATTCTGCTTCGCGGCGAGGCCACCGAGAAGTTGGCGTTGTTCTACAAGTGCCACTTGCCGCCGGCGTTCAATTTTTCCGATCTCGATGAGCTCGACGCGTGTCGATTGAATAGCGAGACGAGAGGTGATTTTTGACACATTCTTTTTTGTCCTCGTTCGAAAATTTTTAAAGGCACACGCGCGCTTTAGCGAGAAGGTCTCGAAACATTTGTCGAATTGAAAATCAATTTTAACTGGCACTGATAAAGTTTTTTGCTTGTAGACGACGAGACGGAAATCGCCACCGAGGCGACGACGTTGCTGGAATCGCCGAAACGAGCGCGATCGCAAACGTCGGCGTCGATCAATATTCCCCATGGGCGGGTGTCGTCCGATCCGGCGATCGACGCCTCACTCCGAACACGTTGCAGCACGTCGAGCGCCGTATTGGTATCGTCGCCGTGTGAGGATCGCACGTCGGATGCCGAATCGTTGATCGATATGATAACGGCGAAATCGATCAAATCGATTCATTCGGAGAACGAGCAAGACCGCGTTCATATGGCTGAAGTCGCCAGCGAAGGTGAGAGAGAGAGAGAGAGAGCGTTGATCTGAGAAATTAATTTCGATTTTTTTGTCTTCTTTGAGATTCCTATTCGGTTGTTGATGAATCAATTGAGAAGCTGAAGCAGCTTCGAGCGAAAACGATGTCTTCTGAGGCGTCTTCGACTCGACTAGAATTGAAAATATTGCCCGATATGACACAAGTAATTGAATTTGGTCTTCTTCAAAAGACAGAAATATATATTTATTTTTTTTCAGATTCAATTCATTCAATTGTGGAAAACGTTCTACGATATGCTGGGCGGCAACGAGACCGATGAGTGTGTGTTCCATTCGCTGGCTGTCACCGGCACATTGCTTCTTCAACTCGGCGAGACGCATCGCGAATTGCAATCGAAGATGGAGGCGCAAATTGCGGACGCTTTAAAAACAATTGATGATGATGATGATGAGGCGAATGAGACGCTCAAAATTGATATGGAATTTGAGGAGGATCGAAAAATCGATCCGATCGAGGAGCAGCGAAAACGAATTGGTGATATGAGAACGTGGTAAGAAAATTTTGTGGGAAATCTCGATTGCCGTTTTTTTTTTTGAAGTATTGCTGACGGCGAATGGCGTGTGAACTTGGAGCAAATTATGGCTACCGTAATCGCCGAGGGTCCGCTGTGCGATTTTTTTGAGAAAAAATACTCACTTGAAGCATTAATAGAGAGGTATGGTGGATTTTGTTTTTTTTTTTGCTTCTTCTTCTTTTAATGGAATTGACTTTTTAGGTATTGTCGAACGCGATTTTCGAAATGTTCAACATAATAATTTTTTTGGGTTTGAAAGGGACCACTTCAAAATAGTTTGATCAACTTTAAAATCTTGTGATATATCCGAACAATTAACATATAAATTGTATTTTTTTTTTGAATTTGAACATTTTTAAAAAATATTGAAGCGTTTCACGCTTTGACGCCAAATGATCCGTGGGTGATGACGATAAAAAGAAGAAATTGGCGCCATTTGGTCGTCGAAACTACTTGTTCCTACGGTAGCCGATTTCGGTGGGTATGGCGCGTGACCGAACTAATAAAATCGAACGTTCTCTCAGTGTGGGTGTGTGTGTTTTTTTTCTTGAGCAGCCTTGAGTGGGTTGTTTGATAAAAAGTTTGAGAGTTGCGTCGAACTTGATTTTATTAGGCGTGCATTTTTCGATGGTGTTTCTTCAAATCGAAATTGCGGCAGAATCCTTTCGAGCAGACGGCGCACGTGAACGGTTTGTGCTTGTCGTGGGTGAACATGTGAAATGCGAGATTGTATGATTGATGGAACGCCTGGAAAATGGAATTGAGTCGATATTTTGCAAAAAAATCAAACAAAAAATGGAAAAAATTGAGAATTGTTGAGAAAAATTCGAAAAAGAAATTTTGGGATTTCATATACGTTGTTTTGCGACGCGGTGTTTGCACACATTTCCGCGCGCTACAGTACATTTAATTTTTTTTTTACATTTTTTTTCAATTTTAATTATTTTAACCGCAAAAATTAAAATAAAATGAATAAATGCTTGAATATCATTTTTGGAAAGAAAAATTGAATACCTTTTCACAAATATGACATTTGAATTGTTTATATTCCTCGTGTGTTAATCGATGATTTTTGTAGTTGCCATTTTGATGAAATCCTTTTCCACAAATTTCACACACATATGGTTTATAGCCTAAAAAGGAATAGCGACTAGCTGGAAACGATGAAACCAACCTTGATGAATCCTTGTGTGGGTATTTAAAGTCGACGAGCGATTGAAGCACTTGCCGCATATTTTACACTCAAATTTATATTGATTAATATAATTAAGAGCGAAATTCCGATAAAACGGTGGTCGCCTCAATTTTTAGAAGGTTTTTTTTGGAGAAACGCAGAGAAAGAAAAAAATAGAAAATTATTTTTTTCTGACAATTTGATCTACACAATTGTATCATCATCGCAAAAATTCGGACCATTTAGGCTGCTCATTTTTTTCGATCAAACTTGTGCGAAACTACCGTACCTTAAAGGCGCATACCAAAATTGGAAATTTTTGAATTTTTGGAAAAAATTATTTTTGTTTCAAATTTCCGTTTGATTGAAGGTTTTCTGAGATTTACTGTTTCAAAAATTTATTAAATTCTCCAAAAAAATGGAATTCTCAAATAGAAGCCAAATCAGTTTTCAGAATTTTGTTGTTTCAAATTTCCCGTTGAATTGAAATTTTCTCAATTTTTTTCAATTTTCTCCCTTTAAAAACGAAATGGTCCCTAACAAAAAGGTGGAGAACTACCGTAGGCGAACGTCTAATCGGATCATCGTTTTATAATCCGCCCTTGTCTCGCTCACCTTGTGCGGCTTATTGTCTGTATGAATGATCTTGTGGCGGCAAAGAGTTGAAGCTTGACGAAACGCTTTCCCGCAAATCTGAAATGAGTAGTGGGACCACGATGGTCGAAAATGGACGGACCTTGCAAACGAAGGGCCTCTCGCCGGTGTGCACCGGCATATGCCTCGTCAAATTATAATGTGCGTTGAATTGTTTGCCGCAAACCTCGCAATTGAATTTTCGCACCTCCTCGCAACTACCTTAAATGGAATTTGCGATTTCAAATTGTTTCTTTTTTGTTTTTTTTTAGTCACCTGCTTCACTTGGTGTACGCGTTGGTGCGTCGCTCCAAACGTTGCGAAAAATTGGCGACGCTTGGTGTGTTGGTGGCGACGCCAAAAGAACGTCGATCGAGAATTTGAGCATCGCACAGTTGAACAGTGACGCTTGGTGGGGGGGGCGCGCCTCGAATTCGATTGATTCGACGACCCAGACGCGCACGCCCACAATATCTACCGTAGTCCGACGCCCTCGGCGTGAAGCGATCGGCATTGAGGAGGTGGCGAATGCAAATGGGATTATAAGGCGATGACGGCCGACAGATTACCAAAGCCGATTGGGAAATCGTGAATAAGGTTTGAAACGTTGAATCGAATCCGCTACATTTGCTGTTGAAACATATTTGAATTGCCGCCGTTGGGTCCCGTGCCGAAAACCCGGCTGAACGCGAGATTTGCTTTTTTATTTCAAGACATTCGGATTTGGCGAAATCGAGCAACTTCATTGTAAACATGCTGCGGACATTTTCCGGGATGCGCCACACTCGCCGATTTGCTGTCGAAAATATTTGAATTGCCGCCATGGGTCTCGTATGGAAAGCGAGATTTGCTCAATTTAATCATCCTAAAAATGAAAAAAGAAATGAATTTCAGGTAGTTTGATTATTTTCAAAAGTATTCGGTGTGGGACCCGGCCCGCGAAATTCAAATTTTTTGTTATTAAAAAAAATAGTCGATTTTAGGTTTCGAAAAATTTCGAGAATTCCAAAGTCTGACAAATTTGATCTACCCAAAAACCTATCTTTTTAAATTCGAAATCCACAATTTTTGCATGCGCCTTTAATTCCTTTTTGTTGGATTAGATTTTTCTTATGAAAAATTTGTCAGGGGATGGCTTCTAGAATTGATCGTCGCAAGACCCAATTAAAGACGCAGATGGGTCTCACGGTGATTTGATCCTCGTAGCCGATTTTTTCTCTTCAAAAACAGACGAAATCAATTTAATAATCCCATTGGCGGGAAAATTTCAAAAATAGGCCACGCCCACTTTTACGTGTTTTTTTAGTGAAAAAAATTAATAGCCTCTATAAAATAATTTTGCTGCATGCGCCTTTAATGTATACTGTAGATTTGCATATGCTCGATACGCAGCCAAATCGTAAAATTATTGGCGAGAACCAATGGGTCTCCAAAAGGGACAGAAATAATTTTCAAAAAAATTTTCCAATCGCAATTTCTCATATTTGCCCGCAGAATTTGACGGACCACTAGAAATTTGAGCAAGAAGGTCCCTAGATAAAATTGATTGGAAATTTTTAAACGGCCAGCAAAAATGAGCGCCCTTGTTATGTAATTAGACAATTTTCGAAGCAACTGAGCCAATTTATAAAATGATTATTCGGACCACAGCTCTCATTTTGCCCAAATTTGGCGGTGACGACAAGTTTCGAAAATTGTGCGATCGCCGATGCAATGAATATGCAGGGTGACCATTGGACATGATTTCGCTCAAACCAACCAACATTTAATATTACACTGCCGGGATTCGTCTTCTTCTCTGCTCCTTCTCAAAAAAAAATCAATATCGCTAGTCGTGAATCAATCGAAAATAATTGTTTTACATTGATGTATGGAAGATGCTCATCGACACCAACCGGATCGACATTGTCAATTCGATCATTTTCAAGTGACACCACAACCATTTCAAACGCCTACCTTCAACGCTATCGGGTAAGATTTGAATCACTCAAATTGATCGGCAACTAATTTTTAAAAGAAAAAAATTCATTTTAAAATATTTTTTTAGTTTTAGTTTATTCAAAAAAATCAATAGTAATGGGATAAGGGAGCGAAAAAAAAGAAAAAATTTTAATTAGAAAAATAATGTTTTTTTCTCTTATGCAGATTTTTGAGGAAAAAGTTCATCTAACTGTTTTTATAGGGATTTTTTACCCGAAAATTTAAATATAATTATTTTCCGCTTATTTTAGAATCATCAATTCGTTGAGCCGCGTCGTCGCACGAAAAAACGTTCGCAAATTCCAACAACGCAATATTTGAAATGTGGAAAGGGCAAATGCGCTCCACGGACAATTCATTCACGTCAGCCACAGGTTTTTTTGATTTTTGGAAGAAATCGCCAAAAATTTATCATTCATATCAATTTAATGTCATATTTTCAAAAATACACGTCTAATTCATATATTCGCTATTAAATTTTCGCTGTCAGTTGCCTTATTGTCCAATTCTCGTCGCATTTTATTGATCCTTTCTTTCAGATGGCGCTTTTCCGAAATTTCTTCGGAGGCGGATCGGATCAACATGAAGAGGAAAACGGCGCCGAGCTTGTCGAAACGTTTGTCGAGCGTGTTGAGACGTGCAGTGCGCCGGAGGATCGTCGCGATGCGCTGCGAGCGCTTCGAAGTCTCGCAAAAGTTGGAAAAACCCCCGAAATTCGCGTGTTGTCCTTAATCAAAAAAAAAACGGTTTAGAAATACCGATTAGCTGTCGGCACGATGGGTCTCAACGCGTTCATGGAGATTCTCGAAAAGGAGCGCCTGAATACAGACGCGACGGCTCTTGTGCTCGACACACTGCAAGCGGTTCTGAGCGCCGATGATGAGTCGTCGGAAGAGGACGAGCTGGGCGAACGATTGGCCGAAGTAATGATAAAACGAAACGGATTCGTTGCCTGCGTTCTTTCGGCCATCGATCAATTCGATTTCAATGTTCGAAGGTAGAGCTTTTAAAAAATTTTGCCAATCTCTCAACTCTAGAACTGCCGTCCAATTGCTCACCGCACTTCTTCGTCATCGAGGTCCTGAAGTTCAAACTAGTGTTCTTGGACAGCCGATGGGAATCTCGAAGCTCGTTGACATTGTGCACGACAATCGAGAAGTCATTCGAAACGAATCAATTCTGATGCTTTGCGAATTGAGTCGGTCCAACTCGCAAGTGCAACAGCTTCTCGCTTACGACAATCTTTTTAATTTATTATTGGACGTCATCTCGACGGAGCCGCTTGATAGCATTGTCGTCGAGGATTGCCTATTTGTCATTCTCAATCTTTTGCGAAAAAATACAATGAATCAGCAATTGTTTGTCGAAAACAAGTAGGTTTCAATCGATACATTATAGAAAAAAAAATGTTTAAAATTTTATTATTTTTGCATTCCACCGAAAAAAATTATGATTTATTTTATTGAATAAGTTTTTTTGGTACTATGCAAAAAGAAAAAACATAGTTTTCGGGTTCTTTTTGAGTTTTTTCCCCAAACTTTTATGGAACTGATTTTTTTCACAGAAAACGCATTTATCGTCGAAATTCAAATTGACTAAATCGCATAATAAATTCCACACGAACAATATACCTTTTATCGGCGTAAAAATCCCGGCTCGTAAATTGACACTCATGTTGCGAGACCGAACTCTCAGAAATCCCACTTCAAATTTTGAATTAATTATTTTTTCGATAAAAAATGATGAAAAATTGAATTTAAACCGAGAAAAAATCGATTTCAATTCTTTTCTTTTTTTCAAAAACATTCCAACTCCGTTAGGAATTTTTTTTTTTGGAAATGCGGAAAAAAATTCAATTCAAACTCGAACATTCAAAATGTTTCATCGTTCAGCCTTATCGCAAGAGTTGGAACAATTCTCCACACATTTTTATATGGGCGTGGCGAAGGCGACGAGGAGGAAGTGGAAACCGAGGAATGGTCGAAGCAGCGGACCGCCAATGTCATTTTTCTATTGCAAATTTTGCGGTGAGATATTTTTTCTATCGCCTAGCTTCATACTCTGATTTAGAGCCCTCGTGAGTCCTGACAATAATAGCCAACAAACGCATTCTGCGCAAAAAGTCATCTATCAGACAAGTTGGTTTTTATTTCTTGAGTATTGTTGATTTTTTTGTTTTGCAGAAATTCTCGCCGAGCTTTGTCGAGTGCTTTTAAGTGAAATTGGGGCGTCGGTTGAGGTAATTTTTTTTTGAATTTTCTTCTTTCTCATAATTGTTTTCCTGCAACCATCTCGTCATTGTCGAATTCAAGATTCTCACCGAATCGATAATTGTCGTCGCCGAGGCGATTCGCGGCAACTACACGAATCAGGAGTTCTTCGCGAGCACAACACTTGTCGCCAATGAGGACGAGACGCGCTCGTCGCTTCTCGTGCTCCTCATCTCGATGACGACCGAAAAACAGCCGTTCAAACTTCGTTGCGCCGTCTTTTATTGCTTCTTGTCATATTTATTCGATAACGAGTTTGGCAAAACGAAAATCATTGAGACGCTATTGCCGCAATCGCAACTCAACACGCCGCTGTCGACGGGAGCGTTGATTTGTCAGGTTAGCTTTGATTTATAGAGGTCTGCCATTCTCGAAAATCTCAATTATTATAATCACGGGGTCTTTGCAAATGAAATGCACAATTTAAAGGAGCATATAAAACTCAGCCTAAAATAAATTTTGATAATTCGAATCGAGTCAATTTCAATTTTTTTCCAATGAGAAAAAAGTTGGTTTGAATAATCGAACTCGGAACTTTTAGAGGTCAGGAAAAAAAGAAAAACAGAATAATTGAAAAAATTAGAATAAGCGTTTGGCGATGAAGATCTTCTGACTGAATATTCCGTTCTTGAACCACGAAAATTGATTCTTCGTGAACCGTTGATTCTCGGATAAATTCAGAATTTCAAAAAGGGTTCGAATGGTATATAAAACTTGGCAAAATAAAGTATTGCCGGAATAAATTAAGTAAAAAAAAATTGGGCATTTCATTTGCACAGACTTTGAACAATTGTAATCTGAATTTTGGGGATTCGGGCTAGCGTACTCATCGTAAATCTTCACAGTATAATAATTTTAGGCAATCTCGTCAACCGAATCAGTCCAAGTATGGTTTGGTTGTGTTACCCTAATGCACTGTATGTATCAAGTTGATCATCTATGGTAATTAAGAGGAGCAATTCGGTCAAACCATCATTAGTGTTTATTAATTAAGCGAGCAATTGCTTCGCGTTCAATTGACGATCGTTCCCGGCGATCCGCCGATTTCGTTGCTCTCGCACGTGTGCCAACTTTTGATATCGATGGGAAATCGGCGATCGCAAATGCGCGCCGGAATTCTGATGCTGCTCGGCGTGTGGCTTGTGAATTCGGAGAAGGTCGTCGCCGCGTTCATGGAGAAGGACGAGAATTTGCAATATCTGACGTCAAATATTGGTGAGAATTCATGAAATTGTTGGCGGCGTCCGGTTGTACGCGGGTAGATTTACGCGTATGCGCCTTGAAAAGGTCTCGCCACGCGTGAATGCTGATTTTGTTGTTTTCACGTGAACCATACTTGCAACGGAGCGGGTCAAAGTGAAAATTCTGCCGACCCGCTCGACCCGCTAATAGATTTTTTGAAGTTTATTTAAAAATATCGAAAACGAAACAAAAACAGTGAAAGCTGGTTCAATCAATTTTGTTTGAGGACTTCTGAACAATTTTTGTTGCGAGAATAATTAATTCTACTCAAATAATGTAATTCGAAATTCTTTTTTCGCTAAACAGGGGCCTCGCTGTAAACTTGGAGTGTCGTTGCGGGGCGGAGGCGGGTAGCGTATTTTTTTACTGACCCGCCCCGACCCGGGTCGACCCGGAAATTTGCAAGTATGACGTGAACGACTTATTTTTTCTTAATGAGTTTCGCATTTCTTCGAATTTCTAACGTCGTTCGATTAAAAAATTATCGAACCGGTTCATAAAATGTGAAATAACCTATTAGTCCGTGCGAGACCAAGAGAAAGACGCATACAGCAGTCGCCGGATGTCTACTATACGGTAGTTGAAGAAAATAATTGACGTTTGTGTTTTTTAGTTGATGAATGTGGCGAAGGATCGGAAAGCGAGCAGCAAGCGGTTCGCGGACTCTTGGCGTTCGTTTTATTGGCGTGCTTGAAAAATACGCAGACAAAAGAGGCCAGGTATCTTGATTTTTCTCTCTTTAATTGCAGATTTTTGGGGGTTCTTTTTATTTTGTTGAATTTTCGCAAAATCTACATAGTGTAGAATTTCGATAAATTTGAGATTTTCACTTCTTTTTTACTTTTTTTCAGAGCATCAATGGAGACGTTGATTGAACGACGCGTCGGCAAAGAAGTGGTGTTGTCGGCGCTTGAAGGCTTATCGCGAACTGAGCAATTCGTGCGAGCTGCTCAAAAACCGCAGCCGATGGCGAAAGGGCCCAGCGAGCTTTTCCTTGATTTTCATTTCGTTAAACTATTTAAATCGTGTGAAGGTTGGTTGATTTTTTTTTGGTGTTTCGAATTTGAATATTTCTAGGAACCCTGATCAAACAAATTCGACCAAATGGGGATTTTAATGGAACTGCAAACAATGACAGCATTATTCAATCGTTTAAAGTTGATCATTTGAATGGTCCCGAATTGATATTGGATATTTAGGAGCTTATCAAGCGGCAAGATGAAGAGATTTCAGTATTGAAGCAAGAGGCTAAAAGGAGCAAAACGGAAATTGAGAAATTGAGAGAAGAGGTAAGGAATATTGGAAAAAAAATTTTTTTTAATCGTATGCTGAGTGGAAAAAATGGAATTTAAGAATTTTAGAGAAGCTCAAATTTTTTTTCCAGGCAAACAAAGCCGACGTCGAGAAGGAGCTTGAAGAAGTTCGCTTAAAACTGAAGGAGTCGTGCGAAATCAAAACGCAATATAATGTTTTGTCGACTCAATTGCAAGAAGCTCAACGATTGACGCAACAATGGTACTCGGAAGCCGAGCGCTACAAACAATGGGCGCAACAATGGCAATCGTATCAATTGGGACAAATACCGAACGCGGCCGACGTCGGACTCACGACACTTCAGAATCAGGTCGCCGAGCTTGAGCAACAACTTTCGTATGGTTATCAGGCGTATGAGCAGCAAGCGCAAACGGTGAATAATTCTGAATGCGAGGCAAATTTTGATTGATGTTTTTAATGGAATTGTTTATAGATATTGCACTACACGTCGGAAAACGCGACGCTTCGTGAAAAGCTGGCGAAAACCGAAGACGCGCTAGCGGACGCTGAGAAGAAAATCGCGTTGGCGCCACAAAATGGGCATGTGGAGAATTCCGTCGAGGTTTGTTGCGATTCCATTTTGTTTTTGCCTCAATAAAATCGCGAATTATTGATTTTTTGGAAAATTTTTGAAAATGTGTGCAATTTTGCGTGCGTGTGCGTTGCGGACTTTTACACACGCGGCGTCAAATGCGTTTTTTTTCTTCGCAATATTTTTTTTCAAATTCGAAAATCAAATGTAATTTTTGATTTCAGTGGAACCTTGCTAGTAATAAATTGAATTTTTTGAAGAATTCCGATGCCATCAGTCAATTGAATCGTCTGAAGCAAGATCAAGAAGAACTGCTAATGCTATTAGCTGACCAACACAACAAAATCGCAACGTATCGGCGACGATTAAAAGATGTGGGGCAGGAGGTGACAGACGACGAGGATGAATAGACGCCCCCGTCTAGAATGGCATTCGGATTCAATCAATCAATCAGCAATATCGGTGTTTTGCACAAATTCATCTAATTTATTATGTGATCGCGCGCTATCCTAATAATGAATAGGTTTTTTGTATTGACGAGAAAATGTTGGTCCATTTCTTGTGATCATCAATTCTGATTTCATGCAGGTGGAAGTGAAAGTGATAAACGTTGATAATCCTGTTCCAACGCGTTCGTCAATTGATATCGAGTGCGGGGGTGGTGGCTTCAGTTCAATTTTCTAGCCAAACTGGGAATCGATATGATTATCCGTCGGCTGATTCTGCTAATATGTTTGATTCGATGCGCGTATTCGTGCCATCCGCAATTTTCCAAAGAGCTACGCTATCTCGATTTGTATTTGGGCGTCAAGCCGGATGGCGACGGTGAAATTCCGACGGCAGGTTTGGGCGATTTCAGCATTTTGGTGTTTTTTTTTTCTAGAAAAAAAAGATAGAATATTGCAATTATTAGATGCGGTGGAGTTTGCGACTTATATAACGTCGCCGGACGAATTGAATTGCGATTTTGAGAGCGAATGCCTTTGGAGGAATGCGCCGACGGACGACCTGCTCGATACCAGCGACTGGTGGTATTTCAAGGTGAGCTCTTGGAAGGTGTTCGCTGAACTCGGTGGAAATCATTGCAGAAAAGCGACGAGAAATCGTTTCCGGTGCAAATTCAGCCGGGAAACTCGAAAATGCTGAAAGGCGAACGATTCGTCATTGCCGGCAACACGACGAACAGCGCGCAAGGCGCCGTGTTGGCCAGCGCGCCGATTGCGTGCCAAAAAGGCTTCTCGAATCTCACATTTTCGTATGAATGATTGTAAAGACGACAAAAAAAATCAACGAATTCAGATATTGGATTTATAATCACGCGCAAGTTGAGGTTGTGATTTTGAAGGCGATGAATCGACGCCGACATTTACAGGTGAGGTTGAACATTTGAATTGCCGCCAAAGGGTCCTCTAGAGAAACATTAATTTCGAATTAAATCGAAAATTCCAATCCGCAAAAATATCGGAAAATCTAAAACAAATTTGTGATTAAGGTTTTAATGAGGCCGAAAATGAAGTGCGATTTTCTATCAGCCGCCAATGAAGATTGCCGAGTTGAGATTCCGCCAATCAAAGAGCCATTCCGAATTGGAATTCGAGCGTTTGATTTGAAGGTAGTCATTGAAGAAGCCACACCCCCCAAAACTCGAAAATATTTCATTTTTCGCAAATTTTTAGCATTTGAGATTGAAAAAACGATGATAATTTATGTGTGCAAACAGAGTGACGTAAAATCACGTATTTTAAAATAATTTATAATATTTCATACATTAGTAAGAAAGCGAGCTCCCTGCCGAAGGCCCCTCGCTTTTTTGCGTTGCAATTTACTAGAATCAATTATCAATTCGAGTTTTGGGGGGTTGGGAATTTTTCCAGAAAATTCTGTCAATCTGCAAATTAAGGATAATACAGTTGGAAGCCTTCTCATGATTGATCACATTCGATTCTTTGGAAATATATGCCAACAATCGCGTAAGTCGTGTTTGAAATATTGAACAAATCGGCGTCATTCAGCATTCCCTTCATATTTTTCATCTCTTCGCATTCCGCCGTATGAGGAAGAGACGCCGATCGCAACGCTGAGCGAGCTGAACTGCGAACGGCCGTTGAGATCGTGCAAATGGTCCAATGAGGGCAAATCGAGACAAACCGAATGGCGAGTTGGACGAACAATCGATCGATGGAAGGAGAATTTTCAGGTAGATCAGTTTTTATTTTGGACAACGGCGACTGTTGTACGCGCGTGCGCCTTGAAAACAGGTCTCGCAACGCGCGAACGCTTATTTTGATGGTTTCACACGAAATTCGATGAGTTTGGCATTATTCCACCGCTCGACAACACCTAGAATTAGCGGCAACCAGTCGCCACGAGACCCAAAACAGTTTCAGCGAAATGAGCCTTTAAATTTGCGATCGCAACATTAGCTGTTTAAAATTAAATATGTAGTGATTCAACCTTTTTGGAAATAAGATAATTAAAGGTGCATGCAGTTTGGGTCTCGCGGCGAAATGTCTAGCCTCATAAATGTTTTCAGACAACCGCAAATCAATCGCATCCGAATTCGTCGTTCCTCTTCTTGGCCGTTGATTCGTTCACCCCGAGACCCTATTCGGTTCTCGTCAGCCATCTGATTCCGTGCACCCAGCGAACGACAAGTCTTAGTCTCAAGTAAATCGTGATTCCCGCACATGAAAAAAAAAGAAATATTTTTTCGAATAGGTATTGGATGAAAACTGGCACGCAGGCCGAAATTTGCGCGATCGACGACGACGGCATTTCGCTGAGTTGCGCTTATCTCGAGCCGACGGACAGTCCGGGACCGATCACCATCGATTTGGACGCCTACGCGAAGCCGTTTCGATTCACCATCGCGATAATCGCGTTCGATGAGAACTCGATCGGTCTGCTGGCGATCGCCGAGTTGCGCGTCGCCGGCGTGTTGTGCAGCGAAACGCCGGCGCCGATCGTGACGACGATCAATCCGCCAACGGTAATCGCGAATTTTGTCGTTTCATTTCTCGCCAACATCACAGATCCAAACAATTTTCGGACTACAATCCGGCGATGGCCGCCACGTTCCCTATGATCTCACGCTGAATTGCGACTTCTCGAAAGACTATTGCAGTCAATGGGTCAACTATGACGGTCATTTGAAGTACGGTGTGACGCCGAGAGACTCGGAATTGTTCCCGGTGCCGAAGCACATCAGCGGAAACGTCGCCGTGTTCCTGCTGGCGAACGAGACGGTCTCGACGATGCGCTCAAGACAAATTCCGTGCGCGCATAACGGCCAAGTGAACGTCGCCTATATGAAGTATGTCACTCAAATAGAAAATTGCTATTTATTCGAATAGATCCGAACATTCGAAAATTCGCATTTGCGCACTAGATCAATGCGTCGAAGGGAAATCAACGACCGGTGTGGTGTCAATTGGCGTCTCATCGACGTCGCCGTTTTTCGTCACCATCGAGGCGTCGTCGCGATTGAATTCGGTCGTCGTTGTCGACTCGATATCGACGGATGGCGATTTTTGTCCGCTGAAGACCGCCGAGCAAACCGTTTGCGATCAATTGTCGTGTGAATTCAGAAGCACGTTTTTTTTTATTGCATGTCATCCCTACTAAAATCGATGACAACATTTCAGATACACTTTGTAGCTACGAGACGATTGTGGAGAAGGCTGGAGATGTGCCGATTATGGCAACTGCTGATGGTTGGTCATTTTTGGCGAGGCGAAATGCCAATAAATTTGCGAAAAGGTCTTGGCGCGATGCATGAAAATCGATTGGCGCCAAGACTTTTGGCATTTTGGCAATAATATTTTTTTTAAACATAATTTCACTAATTGCCCGATTTATACAGTCGAAAAAATGTTTGATTTTGAATATGTGAACATATCCAATAATGGGTAATATAATTAAATGATTCCATTTGAAAAAAGAAGAAAAAATTGGGGAAAAATCGAAAACGATGATTTTAAATTTTGATGAAGTCCGTGCCAACACTCGACGCACAAATGCAGAGTATGCGTTTTGAGTTACGAAATAATCTGCATTTGTGCGTCGAGTGTTGGCACGGACCCTTTCAAAATTTAAAATCACCAGTGGGATTTTCGATTTTTTTCAATGGAATCGTCACATTATTAAATTACTAGGAAAACTGTGAGACAACTGTTTGCCTCGCGCTCTTTTCGTTGAAATAAAATTTAATTTTGCTATTTTTAAAGACAAAAAAAAGCGAGAGAATAAAAAAATTAATAGCATAGCTTTTAAAAACGAGTCGACGCGATATATTTCGCGGTTTTCCTAGTAATTTAATTGAATAATTGTTCGCGTTGCATTTTTTCTTCATTGCCAACCACAAAAAATGTTTTATAGGAGCAGAAGTAACGCTAAATGGCGGAGGAATTCGCGCGATTCTCAAAAGTCCAACGTTTGATCTCGCCTATCCTTCAATATTAACAATAACAGCCTCGCAATCGACATTCGGCTCACGTGTGCTTCTTTGTCCCGATGATGTTAGGTAGAATTCAAATAAAATATTGTTCGTTTAACCAATTTGATTCTTTTTTCAGCGATATAAGCCTATGTCACGAATTGTCCGGTCCAAGAGTACTCGATTCATCAATTAAAAAGGTTGATTCTTAAAAATAAAATTGAAAACAAAATGATTTCAGTTGATATTTCCTCTTGACATTGGCGCACGCTCGTTCTCAATTGTTCTCCACCATGACAAATCCGTTGAATTTGGTGCCGCCAAGTTTAAAATCCAGTCAGTGGACATTCGAACAGTAAACGACGAACAAATGTGCTTCTAATGAAGCGACAACCTAATAATCTATTGCAATAATTGACCATATCACAGTTTTTTTTTTCGGAATTCAGACTTGAATCAAATTTTTATTATAAGTTTCTTGTTCGTTTGAACGATGTCGTCACACTCAGCGCACAATACATTTCATCGACATTCGCGCTGCCCGCGTGTTTTCGAGAAGTCGATGTAATCACGGTATAGGGGCTCGTATGATCGATCTAAATTTTGGTTTCATTTTCAGAATGAGTGAAAAAAAAGTTGTCGAATTTATCGCACCTGGCTGCCGAAAAGAATCGGCGATGTCGTGATTCGTTTTCCACGCGCCAGAATCGGAATCTCGTCGCACTTCATCAAATTCACAGGAGACAGCAAATAGAGTTCGCGTTTCTCGAAACAGAATCCCCGTATGATTGCTGAAATTCATAATATTTGGGGATGATCGAAGAAAGAAAAAAATCCGATACCAAATCCAAAGCATTTCAATGCCGGTGTGCTTTCATCGTGAATTGCCAAACTTGGCAAATTGCTGCTATCGCAAATACGGCGCGATTTCAGCTAAAATGAATTGCAATTACGTTGCAGGCAATTTTTTTAATGAGTCATGTCGAATTTCCAATAAATTATTGCGCCTGGGTTGATTTACTAGCGAGAGACAACGACAGACGTGAAATGTCTCTTCGCCACGGGATATCTGCCGCAAGAAATCTCGTGCGCCTTTAATTCATCGTGGACGGACTAATTTGGAGGCTTTAAAAGTAACTCAAATACTTCAAATGCATAAAAAATGCTCTACTGTTTTTCCTTACGAGACCCGAAGGCGGCAATTCAAAAAACATTAATCGCACCCCCCCCCCCAAAAATTCAATATTTTTCAACGATTAGCTTATAGCAAATCGGGACTATTCGGAATCAAGTGAGTACCTCCGGAATCGGCTCGCACAACGCAACAGTCTGACAATTCAACGACGCAATCATTTTCGAGTCCTCGACGAGAAGCTCGTTGGGCAATAAAAACGTGATCTCTCTGGAATTTCGAAACAATATCGATTTCATATTGGCGTATTCGACTTGAAATTGATTCGATAGGGTGTCGCTTGCGCAATCGACGACACATAGGAAGTGGGAAAGATTGTCGAGAAGTAGCCGACCGACGTCAGCTCGCGAATCATCGCCGCCTTCAATTTTTTCTCCGTCGGCACATCCGTGATGAGCGCGTTGTTCGGAAAAATCGAAATGCACGACGAGCCGCGAGGAAGCTGAAATCGATGAATTCAAATCAATTTCATTCGTTTTTTTTTCGCCGCCGCACCGAATATTTGAATTTCGCGACACTCGGATCACGACAAATCTCGACAATCAAATCGGCGCGCGTCGACTCGAGAATCCGAAGAAGAATATCGCGTCCGGCGTCCTCCAGCCAGCCCATCGAATTTATTACGCAAATTGCTCCCGGCTCGCTCGTCGACACAAACGAATTCCAGAGTCGCTCGAAAATGTCCTGCAGCGCTTTGTTTCTTTTCCAAAAATTTTCAAAAAAAAAAAACAACGAAACCTTGTACAAATCCAAATTGTTAATAATAATATCCCCATAAAAATATGTGTTGCTAAATTTTGCTAATTGATGACCGTAGGGTTTATCTGTTTGAAAAAAAAAACAGAAATTCATTGTTATTATATTTAATAATGCCAGAAATTACCAAATATGGGTGAATGAATTTTCGTCAACGTAAGGCAACCGCATGGTGTGAACTCGCTTTGTCCAATATCACAATCAATCACGTAAACGTCAGAACCGCTGAAAAATTAATTATTGTCGAAACGAATTGACGAAATTCAAAAAAAATGTTTGGCTATGTGCCAATGCGGATCGAGGCAGCGAGACGTACGCAAAACTGCGTACATTGCATTATAGCGTACGCGCATTTAATATTGCAGTCAACGATAAATTGAAATCTACAATTTAATTTCACGAATTTGAAGACCCCCTCTTTTCTTCAGTCGTTTTACGCCGACAAAACACAATATTAAAATTTACATGCTTCTGGTAAATCGATTTTGGAAAAAATGGTTTTCAACTAGAATATATTGTCGGTGTCGCGCGACTACGGAAAATTGGCAAAATGCCAAAAAAAAACAATGACAGTGGTCTTAGACGAAAACTTAAGGGGTAGATTTACGGCCCAAAACGGAAATCAATCGAATTCGAAGGATAATTAAACATAAATTAAACTGAAAATATTTAAATTCAATTTAAAAACTTGGTTTCTATTCAAAAATCTTCGAAATTCATTGATTAGCATCCCATTTTCAATTTTGAAATCGTATTCGATTGAAATTCTGAAAATAATTCGGAACAGATTAATTTTAATTCAATTTCGAATGAAAACTAAATTATTTTCAAAACCGATTAATTTTTATTTATCAGAGATTTTAATTTTTTGGCTTTTGGCCAATTATCCGAGCGCACAAGGCTTTCAATCAAATACGATTTCTTCAGACTTGAGAGAACTGAAGATTCTTAAGAAGAGAAATTTCAATTTAGACATCTGCTGACAATATACGGGTTTCGCCGCAATCGCACGTTTGCTGCTGCGAGTGATTATATGTGGCGGAATTCAAAAAAAAAAGGAGGAGGTTCTCCTCCGGCCCATATAGGGCTCAGGACGGGGTTTTTTTTCTGGCAAACCTTGACTTTTAAATGAGATTTTTAAATCTTTTGATTCCCTTTTTTTCAACAACGCTCTCGACAAAAAAAGTGACATACTTGGCCAAGCATCGATTAATGATACTCCTTACTAAATTCGATTTTCCTGCTCCTTTATGGCCAATTGGAAGAATTGAAACGCGTTGTAAATTATCTGAATTAAATTATATATTTTTTGAAAATTTTGAATTACGCGCGGCCTTAATCTTTAAAAAAATTCATTCAAATATTTTTTCCCAAATTCAAATCATAAAAAACTACTCACCTTGCTTCAATTTCAAATTTCTGATGCACGAATTGAGTTGATTATCGCTTTCTTCGGGGTATATGTAAAAATCCATCTAAAATCATTATTTACATCAATTTTTTCCAATCGAAAATTTTAATATACCCGAGATATTGTGTAAAATGGCGGCCGAAATATTCCTTTCTGAATTGACGAATGCACAAGAAAATTCTTTAAATATCTTGAAATGTTAGAAGCTAAAAAAAAATGGGAAGCTTATCGCCTACAGGTAGCGCATTATTCGCCGCCATTTCGGGCGTTTTCAATTCTTTGTTGAATACAAAAACCGCCGGTGTTGTATGCCCAATCTTCTTCATAATATCCTCATAGCAATTTGGTGCAATCTAGATCAAAAGAAACACTTTTGCGATTTGATTTGATCGCTCGTTTCAACCTCTTTCAATCGAAATTTGATTCGAGCATACTTATAATTTTTGTGATACGGGTGAATTTGCAAAATCGCCGGAATGTGCATTGCTTGCGGCGCCGACAATTTCACCAAATTCCCTTTCGAATACGAAACTTCGGGCAATGGGAAATCGTTCAAAACCGCATTTCCGGCTGCAAATTTCATTATTATCATTGATTTTTGCGAAATTTTCTCTCCAACTTAGGCATAGTATCGAGCACGATCCATAAATGCATATTCTCTCATTTTCCTGTATCACATAAATTGCTAGATCGGATTTGAGGCAGTCGTATCGCAATACTTCCGACATTCTAAACAAATATTCAATTTAAAATAATTGAAATTAAATTTTCCAAGCGTACATGCCAAAAAAATTCAAAATTTACAACGAAATAAAAAAATTCAAAAATTACAGTAGCGAAATTGCCGCAAGACCCGAAGTATTTTTTCGAGTGCGCCTTTAAAAATCAACGAACGACAATTTTTTTGAATTTTTTGACATGCATGCATGAATATGTCCAAAATATAAAATTAATCAAATATTCAAATGATTTGATGACAATAATTTATAACTTGACAAAAATGCCCAATAATTTATTCATCAACCCAAAGATAATTCGGCAAGTTTTGCAATATCATAAGTTTGCAAAATATCCACAATCTGAAATTTGTGAATTAACTATAACACAGAATTTTTTGCTAGTCGAACCTTTGACATTGGCGGACGCAATGTGCGGTCTTTCTGGCCAGCCGATAAGCCCAATTCAATCAGTATTTCGAATAAATTATTTTCGCGATCTGAAATTTTTAAATTGCCGGGCATTTGAACAATTTAGGCAACACATTTGGCATGCACCTTTAAAATACATTATCGTTTTTCTTTTCAATTTTTTCGGATACGGTAATTAAAGGCGCACTTCAAGTTGGATCTCGCAACGACCGATTCAAGAGGCTTCAGAAACAGATAGTATTTCTTTTGAAAAAAATATACTATTTAAATATTTCTTTAATAATTTCAATTTGATTGAAATCATTAATTTAAAATTAAAGGGAGGCGGGGCGTTCAAAAATTTAAAGTTATAGTTGACTGAATATTAAACGCGCGTACGCTATAATGCAATGTACGCAGTTTTGCGTACGTCTCGCTGCCTCAAAACGCATAGGCACATAATTTTTTTTTGTTTTGAAAACAAAACCATTCGAATATTTCGGCGTTCGCTTATCGATTATCATCCTTCGTAATTCATCAACATCAAAATTCGCGTCCTCTCGATGCTTTTGACAAAATTCGATCAATCCTCTCGGCTCACGCGTATCCGAATAAGCGCGAAGACCTTGAAAAAAAAAAGAATTTAATTCGAGGAAAAAAATTTTTGAAAAATCGCTTACCCGTAGCAACTTCTAGTAGCACAATGCCAAAACTATAAACATCAAGCTTCGTCGATAATATTTTCGAGGTGATAAACTCGGGCGGCAAATAAGCGAGCGTTCCTTTGATATGCGACGCGATCAGCGGACACTTATCAGGCACGTCAATCTCTTTCTGGAAAATCGAATAATGAATGGAAAAAAAAGTTGAGAAATGTGCCTGTCCGTCTCGACTCAATCCAAAATCGCCCAATTTCGGCTCCATGTGCTTATCGAGCAAAATGTTCGCGGTTTTCACGTCGCCGTGAATCACCGGCGTTTTGGCAAACGTGTGCAAAAAATCGAGACCTCGCGCGGCTCCCAAAGAAATTTCGTGTTTCTGAGTCCAAGTCAACGGCAGTGTTCCTTTCTGAATCGTCAAATTCGACTTCAGAAATCACTATTAATGTCAAACTCGGCACAAAAGTCGATCTTCAAGGCTGCCATTTGCCATGAATTGATAAACTAGGCAAGGCTCGGGTCCTTCTAGTGAGTAAGCGTAAATTGGAAGAATATTATCGTGTCGAAACCTTGCGAGTGTGCGAAGCTCTTGAAGACTCTGCCTGAGGCGCTCCTTCTCGATTTTCGAGCAATTCGGCGAGTTGTCGGCTTTGGCGACGATGCGCTTCACCGCGACGGCGCCGGTGCCACGCAAATCGCCGTGGTACACGATTCCGTAGCCGCCTTTGCCGATAATATTTTTCGGCGAAAACGAATTGGTCGCAATCTGAGAGCAAATGAACGCTTGAAAAAGATTTTCATGGCGGGGTGAACCTCGAGGTCGGCATAGGACACCGGTAGAGTTCCTTCGATGGCGATTCGAAGAGGAGCTTGACTCGTTCTAAACTTCAACATTTCAATTTCTTCAAATTCAAACATGAAACAAATCATTTACGATTGTAAATTAGCTGTTGATGATGGCGTTGTTGAAGCATTCTGTTTTCTCTGCTCCGATAATCTGGTGGCGTAGGAAGACCCTTTCACCGATGAAGCTGCTACGCTAGCCGGCTTCGAGGATCGAGCACTTTTCGATGGATTCAACACCCTCTTCTCCAAATGATGAAGATGTTCGCTTACTAATTAAAAAAAAAACATATATAAATTCACATATTAAACTTGTATAAACCTGCTGGCATTATGATCCTCATGCATCGGACCATTTTTGTTTTTGCAAACAGTTGATAAAGATGATCCGTGGTGTAACCTTTGGAAGACCATATTCGAAGCAATAAAAGTGTGGGACTTTTATTCATTTTTTGATATCTGCAAAAATATACCTATATTTAGCAAGTCATTAGAAATTTATTAAAAATTTGAAAAAGCAAACCTTCTGCATCCATCAATATCCTTCATTAGAATTCCCGGCATGTGTGGAGCTTTAAACACAACATTGAAACTAAAAAATGTTTTGAAAATACCAATTTGCTCCCACGCTTCATCGATATCAAGAATATTGCAAATGGATTGTAGAAGCTCGCGATTCATGCTTCCTACTAGCACAATCTTTTCTAAATCTAAATCGGCCATCTGAAATGTTGAAAAGAGATTAAAAAATTAAATAATTGATGTTTTTTAATTCAAATAGCGAGCGGGATAATTCAAAATAAATGAAAAAAATATTCGCGGCCGCCGAAATATTCTAGGCCACTCGATTCGGCCACCCTAAAAATAAGAGAAATTGAGGAAAAATTATTCATTAAACTTTATTATTTGGAAACGAAATAATGTATAACCACAAGAAATGGTTTAAAAATGTATAAAAATTGAGTTTACTAGTACATTATTTTGGGATTGTATCTACATATTGGCGGAAAACGCGCAGTGGTTGATTTAAAAACAAACTTAGCAGATTACCATAATTTTTTTGTTTCGCGAGAAAAAAATTAAATAGATTTCTTTACTAGAATGTGCACGGATGAAGAAATCGACGTTGAACACGTGTCGGACGAAGAATCAGATGACGAATCGTCATCGCCGATTAAAGAAAGTCTAAATCCAAACGTGATTCAAATCACAACGGGTCGGTTGTCAATGATATCGAGAAAGACAAGATATGTAGTAAGATTGTATATATATTAATTGCGATTGGCCAATTAGATTTGTTTTAGATCACACGTCCGGAAATTCTCCGACGAATAAATCTTCCGGAGCATTTAAACAGCTCGGCAATCGCTGCATTCTTAAGAAAGTATTCAATCGAAGAATTTTGGAGATCATTTCTCGCCTTTTTTGCAGGCCCAAAAGAAAAAATGGAGGTGAAGATATGCGTAAGCAATTGAAAAAACATGGAATTGAGTTAAGCTTGTGTAAACGAAAAGCTAGTATGACGTCGTCAATTACTGCAATCTCTGAAGGCGTGATTTTAATTGATTCGTTTAAAAAATCATTTTTCGATTTTAGGCGAGATGACGGATATTGCAAATGATTTGAATCTCATTATGAACGAGAGTTATCCAACAACAGAGATTGCTAAAGCACTTCTTAAAGAAGCCGAATCTGATAAGAAAAAAAAAGATTTGATCGACGAAGTGAATTCTTTTGTGTAAATTTTCGCGGAAATCCTCGAAAATTACAATCATTCCTGATTTAGGCTGATGTTTCCCATGTTCTTCAACGCAATGCACCTCATCCAAGGCGAAACTTCCACCGTTCCGCAGCGATTCTCACCATTTCCGGTCATTAATGACGACGTCGAGACGTATTCATTAGTAATTTCGCCCAAAAAAAAAAACAAATAATTGTTGAGATTAATATTTATTTTTTCAATTTCAGTTTACTCATGGATTGGGTCCGTTAACTTCGCGCATCTGGACGCAACACTTTTATAAAATTGGAGTCGATTTAGCGGCGATGAATTTTGAAGAGGAACTCAGAAAACGTCTTCTGCTAATTAATAAAATCAAATCTAAGGATAGCAAATAATGCATACCATTTATTATTCTCATCCTCAACATGCGTGAGTGCGACCTTTGCACCTTCCACTCAGCTGATGGTGCAAAATGCCAACCAGCGTTTGTCGTCTGCGTCTCTTCCAACAAAACGGATTCGTGTGTTCATTTCGTCGACAAACACCATTAAGCGGTCACCCACGTGCGTTGCTCTCAATTTATTGTTATTTTTCATTTTATTCATTGTACACTTTGACTTATAACACAGCTACTAATAATAAATAATATACTAGCATTGAAATAAATGAAATTTTCTATTAGAAATGGGTAATCGACTTGACCGATTGGGCGGCTATGAGTCGGATGGTAGTTTGGAGCCGTCGAATCATATCGTCGAGGACCTTTTGCAGCCGGGCACGAGTTCGCGTAAGCGGCAATCAACTGAAACGACCGAGGCGAATTCGTTGACGAAAAAAGTGAAAAAATTGGATACGACGAAATATGTATACGAAAAACTGTTCCTACAGGTATTTTATTTTTTTTTCTACAAAAAAGAAAAAGGGCTACGAGACGCGGCTTCAAAAATTGCGTGCGCCTTTAATTACCGTATTCGAGAAAAATGTTTTGAAAATTTGAAAAATTGCCTGTTTTCGTGTCGAATTTTCGATTATTCTAAATTTTCGCGCGGAAAATATTGCTAACCGCTTTTTTCCACTCAATTACTATTATTTGTGATTCAGGGTGAAGGATCTGACATCACAATTCACGCATGTGGAAAAGTCTGGAATCTTCACAAATTTTATCTGCAGCAGTGTAAATATTTTGAGGTTTTTTTTTGTTTTCTTTAACAAAAATTCAAAATGAGACATTTTCAAGGCGATATTGAACGGAAATTGGAAAGAGTCATCCAACAACTCGATTCACATTGAAATCAATGATGAAAAAGTGACAGCTGAAGGTAGGCGAATCAAAAATGTTTGAAATTATTCCAAAATTAAATTTTTCGTTTAGGAATGCATTCGGTTCTAGCCTCATTATACAACAACGAAATCGAGATTGATTTGGAAAAAATTGAGGGAACATTAGCGGCGGCGATTCTCATCGGATTGGAGAGTGTGGTGTCGAGATGCGAGGATGTAATGGCCGATAATCTTTCGCATACAAATGTGCTTCGATTTCATGATATTGCCGAAAGATATGGATTGTTGAAGGTTGAATTTTCCGTAGGATTCTCCAAAAAAATTTTTTAGGTCCAAAAAATGGCATTGTGCAGTCTGAAAATCCTTTTTTGGAAGTTCATGTCAAATCGCAAAATGCTCGCCGATTTAAGGTATGCTAGTTGTGAATTATTAGCAAAAATCTGAAAAGTTGACATATTTCAGCGAATCTCTGCTAACGTCCCTCTTGTCATCCTCCGAATTACTGGTGGTAGAAGGCGAAATTGATCTATACAAAATGGTTCGATGGGTAAATTGCAGATAATTTTAATAAGACTGGGAAACAAAATAAAAAATTTCCAGTGGATTTATATTCACGAAAGTCCCGATGCCGTCTTGCTTGATTGCGATGATGCGACGTTTGAGAAGAACGTCATCAATTTTCTAAGAGAGTCGCCTGAAAATGTGCTGTTCGTCAAATACTCGACAATATTTGCGTCGCTGCGAATTCATCATTTTCTTACGCTCACTGGTTGGCAATCATTTTCAAATTAAATGAGGGAAAATAAATATTTAGGGAGTATTAAGCGAATCGAACATGATAAACTGATTCCGACGCAAGTCATCAATTCGATTTCGGTTTCGCAGTGGAGATCGATGCTCAGAAATGAAGAAAATCCCCTTTTGTAAGCAATTTTGGTTATTTTTTTCTAATATCCGAATTTTGTTGACCGGAACTTTTAAACATATAATTTTTAAACCTTCCTCTCTAAATTTAATCACAAAATTTGCTCCATCATTTTTAAATTTTTAGAATCAATGATCTGTCGGACGACGATTTCAATCTGAGCAGTTGGCGACTTGGAAGAATTATTGAATCATTTCCGGTATTTTCCAACAAAATTATTTTGCAATAAAATTATTGTTTGTTTAGAAATGCTGGAGATGGACTGGCTATAACAATGGTGTGGACATTTTACTTCATATCACGAATTAGTAAATAAAAATTAAATTTTTTGAAGGAAGAAAAATTTCATTTTGCAGTTTATTGACAATGAGACGAAACTGCCTCAATCAATCAACACCATACTCGATCAATTTGAAATCGGATAGAACAATTCATTATAGGTTTACATTTATTTTTTGAAAAATTGTGAAAATTGCAATTTTTCCTCCCCGAAAAAAAGTGACCTCCGATTTTTTTAGAATAATCCTTATGGATGCGAATGGCAAATGCTTGTTCGATAGTGAAAAGAAATCAGTCATCCTACGACCGGATCAAATTATTACCGTAGCCCGTCTGCCGGACGAAATGGCCCTTCCGATATCGGTGCACCTTCAGTATTTGGCTGCCGAGCCACCGCAACCATCATTAATTTTTGTCAATGATTTTTTGAAAAATTTTCAAACGCAAGCATAACTAAGTGGAATCGTAATTTGCTCATCATCATATGTACAATTTGTATATATGTAATTGTACATATATTAATGATAATAATATCGAAATAAATTTTTAATTGAAAATCGAATATCGCTGGCAGGGCAAACTTTCCAGTTTTGGCGATATCATTCGAAAACCTGAATAGCATTTGTCAGTCGGACACACCATCAGCATTGCTTCATTTCCATTGATGATCCAATGATCATCGCGCTAATTTTTTTTATAATTTTCAATGAAATTAATGGTCAAGCGGTTTTGTTCCCGCACGGATATTTCGATAGCAAAAAATTGAGGCCACGCGATGCGATTTATCTCAATATGATGGCTGTATCGAATTTAGAATACGGTGGAACTACATTAGAGGTATTTAATAGAGATAGTAAAACAAAAACGGTGCCTTTTATGGTAGCGATGCAGAGAAAATTAAAAAAAAAATCCCTTTTTTTCAATTTTTTCAATGAACTCTTAGGATCTCGAACTTCTCGATGCGGCAAGAAAGGTAATTCCGCGGCCAAATAATCTGGAAAGAACGAGAAGTGAAGATGACAAGACAATTGATCAGAAACCTCTTTTTCCGTCGCCAAATCCGGGTACGTTTCGTTGAAAAAATTGACACAATGTACGTTAGGTGTCGTGAGATCGTGTGTTTTGGTACGCAGTACACCGAGCCAATTACAGTAAACTCGTCGAAATAAACGGTTTCTAAAATGATGGCTATCGAGAGCCAGCTCATTTTTTTTTGCGAATACCTTGAAATCAATGATTCCAATAATTCTTTGAATACGCTTATTAAAGGCACATGCAGTTTATTGCGCTAGCCGCTTTTTTTTTGCACAAACAAATGGTGAGAAAATAGAGTGGATTACGGTATGTTCATCGATGTATTGCGTAGCCAACACCGGATCCCACGACACCTTGCGTACTTTGCCCATTCAATTTTCCAAATTAATTTTTTTCAAAAATTGTAAGTATTAACGCAAATTCATTTCAGATGGCACGTTTCCGGAAACGATCGAAGGTGACCATGAAATTACAAGCAGCGATGAAAAACAACTTGGAAACGAGACCGAGACGTTGCGAAAAAGCAGGAAAGCCCCGTTTCAACGAGTCCAGCTAAAACGAAGTGCGAATTGAATCGCCGATCATTCACAATTTTTCTCGTTTTGTTCAGAACGAGACACACCGCCGAAAACCGACGAGGCCAAGACCATCGCGGACGTCGAGAATCCATTCGAAGAAATTGTAACTCGTCGGCCACCCAACGATTATTGGCAAATGCAAAAATTGCGCAAACAGCACCGGAAAAAGAATCGAAGAAAGAGAAGAAAGCACAAGAATGGGTTTCTCACAAGAGACGATATTATTCGCACACATGGGTTCGATTTTTATGTGAACCGGCCCCGTCTAAAATGATCAATTCAGAAAGCAGCAAGAGCCTTCAGTTCAGATACGCGATTTAACTCGCGAGAAAGCCGAATTCGATCACACCACTCGCAATATTGCACAGGAAACGTGGGAAAGGGAAAACAAGCAAGCCGAACTCGTACGCCAAGAAATGGAAAACGGGCAAGCAACGAGTGCGCCAATTGTTAATCCCGTTGAAAAAATCATCGAGGAAGAGAATGGTGGTCCGATTCCAATGAAAATTCAGCGACTTCCCAACAATCCTTACAAAACTGTTGATATTCGAAAACCAACAATCATTTCCCTTCCAGTCCCGCCATTATTTCATTCGTGATTATAATAATGATAATAATATTAATAATAAGGAGCTCGACAAAATGATGCAATATATTGAAATTAATAAATTTTCGGTCGGCATTCAACACGATGATGCAATGCGTCGCCTGCTCACTTTAATATGAACCGGATTGATTGGACGCATTATAATTTCCATTTTCGGTCGAACCTTAAAAAATAGCGCTTCGTCCATTTATTCATTTTTTATTTCGTTCAACCTCATGCATTGTTTCCAATGAGGTGATGTCGAACTTTCTCAAAATATGGACCATGACGACTTTCTCCTCAAGAAGTGCAAATCGCTGCCCAATGCAGTTTCGTCCACCCGCCGAAAACGGAATAAACGCAAACGGTTTGCGTCCCGCCGAGTTTTCCGGCAAAAATCGTTCCGGATCGAACACCTCCGGATCTTTCCATTGGTTCGGATCGCGATGGACAAGATATTGATTGATGAGAAGCGTTGTGCCTTTGGGAATGTTGAAGCCGCCAATCATTTGGTCGCTGCTCAACTCGCGCATAATCAATGGCACCGACGGGCGAATGCGTAGCGATTCTTTCAAAACGCATTCAAGGTATTTCAGACGAGCGAGATGCTCGGGCGTCACGTCGTCATCGCCACCAACCACTTCGTCAATTTCCGCCTAAACTCGAGCAAAAAAAAACAAACTTTAAAAAAAAAACACATCAAATTAATCACCTGAATTTTTTTCATCACATTCGGATGATTGCCAATCAAGTGAAGCGCCCACATGAGTCCAGTCGACGTTGTGTCGTGCCCTTCAAACATAAACGTGTCCACCTCGGCTTGAATGTCCTCGCGATCCATTTGTCCGCTGTGCGCCATGTCTAGAAGCAAGTCGAGAAACGCGCGACGACCATCAAGCTTGTAGTCCATTTCGACGAGCGCTTTCGCTCTTTCTTCAATTACCTGAAAGAATTTCGCAATGAGCCCATTCTCTGTTTCATCATTTCTCACATTTTTTGTAAACGAATGCAGAATGTTGAGGCATTTCTGATGGGTTTTTCCATCTTGGGTCCTGTTTTGAAAATGACAAAAAAAATTAATGAATTGTTTGAAATGGAATAAACCAAAACAACTCACAAATTGTAAATATTTTCGTTCCATAGCAATGGATTTTTGGTCCGCTTTTGTATCAGCTGGTTTATCGTGTGAACTGCCCAGACATACTCGTTGTCCTGACAAAAAAATTCTAGAATTACAAAAAAATTCTTTAAAAAAATGGAGGCGAGGCTCTCAATATAATCATTCGCGTCGCAATTTAGAATTTAAACTATTTAATTCCAAACTTTTGAGCTTATTCCGCAATTGTGACAACCGAGACCGCACGCGAACCGCAACGCGCCAAACGACATTGATCCTGATGAGCAGCCGCTTTTTTTCTAGCAAGCATACTGCGGAAAATTGTCTAAATGCTAAAAATGGATAAATGTGGTCTTGAAGCAATTAACAGTGTAGATTTACGAGCCCGAGACCTCAGCCAAATATAGCGCAATACAATAAAATTGCCCTCAACCCACCAATTCGGAAGTTTGCGCGTTGATCGACTTTCCCATCGAGGTCTCGCAAATGATGTCCAACGTGCACAGTGTGACGGTTGATAGAACATCTAACGGTTTGCTTAAAATTGTGTAAATTCGATGCTCTCGGGGAATCTCAAACTTTTTCGGATGGCGCTCCATTTTGTCGGTCAAAATTTTTGATTGTTCGTTGAAAATCGGAAGAAAATCCTTCAGAATGTCATAATGGAACGTCGGCGTCAACAATTTTCGTTTCGGTCGCCATTGCTCTTTTCCGCTGAATAGTCAATCAGTCGAACACACTGGTTTTCGTGTCAAGCTCAAACTCGCCTCGTGAGAATACTCAAGCCAAGCCACGGCTCCAATAGCTTATACGCGAATCCCTTATTGAGGTGTTTGCTCGATGCAAGAATCGGCTCAACGACATCGGCCGAGTAAAGCATTAGGCATGGAAACGGGCCAAGCCAAAGAAGGCACATTCGCGGATCGTTGGGAAACAGATGGCCCATTCCGATGACCTGATTCACGAATCCTTCAGGATCGGGCTTCGTTATAAGCGCGTGCCCAATTATTGGATATGATCTTGGTTGACTGACATTCTAGAATTATTATTATTATTCGTTGGGAGAAGCTGACGTCTTCAAATATCACCTTTAAAGAATTGCGAATTAGCAAATGTTTGATGAGGAAGTAGAAGAAGGTCGATGAAAATATGACGATGAATACCGGTATAAGAATACCCATTGTCTGAAATAATTATTTATATTGGAATGGGTCGCGAAAATTAATTGCGAATAATGTTAGTCACAATTTACCTACCGCGAGATTTGCGCCAAATCGATAGGGCAAACCAATTTTTGATCTCAACGAGCCAAAATTAATTTCAAATTGAAATAATTACACAAAACGTCCATCTCTCGAATTTTCAAGGCAACGATGATCAGTGGCAGTTGTTATTTTTTGTTTATTATTTTCCCCCTTCAATTTTTATTTTTATGCCGCGAATTGTCATGCTTACAATATTCTGCGTAATCGCTTGGTAAGTTCACATTCCAATTTTTATTTTGATTTTCCAAATGATGATAATTAGGGTGATGACAAAACGAAAAACTTGCATTTTGTCACGTAATCATCTCAATCAAGGTTCAATTCAATTCTCTTTTAAAATTCACATTCAACGCAATGTTTCTGGAGTGACGAATGAGTTCACGTGATATATGCGTGTGTGGTCCTGTTCGATGCGTCAGTGCCTCTCCCAACACAACACTATTTTCTCTTATGAGCGTCTGACGAATTGGGGAATCCCCCCCACCCCACTATTGTGGCTGACAAAAAAATGGTTCGAATGATAGTCACGTAGGCATCCTTTCTTATCAATGTTCCTAAAAACGTATATAAACGACTTTGATTTTTGAAAGTTGTCTTTAGCCTATTTTCGTTGATTTTACATTTATTTTTAGAATTGATTGTAAATAATTTATAATTTTTACTTTTGCTTTTAACTATTGTACTACTATTGAATCAAATTTGAAAGTTCATTGCGTTGTATTAATTCCGCCTATTAGATGATATTAATATCGATCGAATAATGTTGCGTGCGATAGGGTTGACGTCATTTTCGCTAATCAGAGATCCCATTAGTCGAATATAAATAAACGGCATTCGTTCAATCAACCATTATATACAAGCGAAAGTATATGATAATGATCGCTATATATTTTATTCATTTTTCTATTGAATAATATTTTAATATTAGTATTTAAAATGGATTAAACTAATTGACCTATTCTACTAATTGGAAACAATTAATTTTGATTTTTCATTTACTTTTTGCCTCGCTGAATAATTTTAGAAAATTCCGTTTGCAGAATAGGCCCAAAATAGTATTAACGATAATTAAGGGAAAATTATTAAATAAATTAAAATTATATCGAAGTGAAATTCTCGGTGAGTTGTGCATATTTGCGAAAGATTCTATGCAAGATTTTACACCGAAAACACTTTATTTGACGATCAAGCATTTTTTTTATATTTTAAGGTTTAAATTTTTAAAAATGATTTTTTTCAAATAAATATGACAATTGTAATATCTCTCTATCGCTATTCTTATTTCCAATTATTATAATAATATTTCCAATTTTTTTACAGCATGATTCGCGTGGCTGTTCCATCAGTGGCTGGTGTTGTAACACGATCAGTCGCGATATCGCCGAATAAGAGTCACGAGGAAGAAACGAAGCGCGTTTGGCGAAACGCGGAAGCTGTATGCTTCGACGTCGACTCAACAGTATGCCAAGATGAGGGAATCGACGAATTGGCTGCCTATTTGGGTTGCGGTGAAGCAGTGGCAAATGTAACCCGGACGGCAATGAGCGGCAATGCAAGATTTAGGTAATTTTTAATTTATTAGCCAGTAAATTACCAAAATTTGTTCAAAGAATCAAAAAACTAGTTGAAAAATGAATGTTTTCTTTCAGGGAAGCATTAGCAGCTCGTCTTCAAGTCATGAAACCAAGTAATAGTCAAATTGAGGCATTTCTAAACAAGACCAAACCAAAAGTAATTAAACTCAATCAATTTTTGATTAAAAAATTATCGCTTGATTGATTTCAGCTCACTCCCGGCATCAAAGAGCTTATCGGACGCCTACACTCGCGCGGAGTTGACGTATTTCTTGTGTCCGGCGGATTTCGCCGGCTAATATTACCGGTAGCCGAGCTTCTAGGTATTTCGTTGGCTTCTTCGACGTTCGCGTTCGATGAATCGCGTTTTTTTTCCAGGAATCGACAAATCGAAAATTTTCGCAAATGAGATACTGTTCGACAAAACCGGAAACTACGCCGGATTCGACAAAACCGAACTGACCAGCGATTCCGGAAGTAAAGAGGTATCATTCGAAAAACGTGCAGCGGTCTCATTCTCGCGTTTCAGACGGGTAAACCTGCGGTCATCTCGCTTATCAAACGAAAATTTGGCTATAAAACTGTGGTGATGGTTGGCGATGGTGCAACCGATGCCGAAGCTTCGCCACCAGCCGACGCCTTCATCGGATTTGGCGGCAATCAGGTTGGATTTGTCGAAAAATGTTCAATATTTTGATTTTCTCGTCTTTTAGGTCCGCGAGTCGGTTAAAGCGCGCGCCAAATGGTACGTTACCGATTTTGATGTGTTGCGTAAAGAATTGGATCACGATGACACAGACGACGAATAATAATAATACTAATAGTCTTTCCCCCCCCCCGATGAGTAGCACAATTTGTGTATATTTCGTTGCCATTGTCCCATATGAATCGAATCAATAATTGATGTTTATAAACTGAAGATCATCAAAATTTGTCATATGTAGCAATTTAAGAAGCTCGAATTGGAGGCGACACGAGAATCACAGAGTCGCCGCGCACGAATAGCATTGGGACCGATCTTTTCGTTTGCTGGTAAATTCCTTCAAACGATTCTTCGTCGGTCTCGCGCGTTGTAACAATTTCCTCGACCTGAAAATGCAGAATATTGGAAATCCTCCTTTAACGGAATTCCGTTATTCGCGAGTTGAAATTATTTCCAGTTTAAAAAAGCTGCCAAAATCAGGAAAAACTTGCTGAAATTCGTTTTTATATCAGATTTTTTGCAATTCGCGGAGAAATTTTTACATTTTAAGCAATGATTCCCGATTTTTCTTTGGCATAATATGGAACAAATTCCGTCTTGCGTGATTTTTTGTCTCGTTTTCCGTTAATCGATAATTTCGCTTTAAAAAAAATCTTAATTTCCGCACAAAAACTGACTTTTTTGTCCCACAAAACCGGCATATAGACTTACGTCGGAAAGAACCATATTCAAATGTTGGTCGAATGCGCGCAAACGTCCTCGAAGCTGAAATATTTGATTTTTTATATCAATTTTTCAAATTCGACACAAATTCGTTGTGGAAAATGACAAAACAAAAATTCATATTTTTCTTAGAATCGCTAGCTTATTAAATTAAAACCGTAAAAATACCTCTCTGTCTCCACGCATTTTCACATAAACCTTCTCTTCTAAACTCAGACGCAACAAATCAAGTGGCTCTTCGACTGTCGCCGTGAGCACCTAAACTCCTCTCTTAATCAATTTTCTTTAATTAAAAAAATTAATTACCACTTCTTTCTTTTCTGCAGCCATTTTCAATTCTGTCTGAATATTAATTTTTGAAATTAAACAAAAAGTAAGAAAAAAAAATATATTGATATAAAATCGCATAAACGAAATTATATAGAATTAAATAATAAAACAGAGCAATTTTATGAAGAGTATCACAAATTGAATAAATTAGGGTTTTTCCGATAAGCGACTTGGAGTCACGTAGTTCATTTTCGTGTCGGAATCCACATAACCAATCGGGCCATAATCGCAGTCAGCGCAGGTCAAATACTTGACGCCATCAACGGAATGAGTGAATCCGACGTTTTCGAAAGAAAACATATCACGCACTTCCCAAAAACCAGTCACACTTTCCTAAATTATTAATTGTCGTCTCGATAAAACAATTAAAGCGTTTACTTTTTGAGTTTCGACACCTTTTTGTTGCCTTGCCAATGGAAGCTCTTTTTCGTCGTCCAACCAACGCCCTGCCGCGTTTTTCAGCAGCACCACAGACGAGCAAATTTGACAAATAAGAGTTTTCTCATTTTTCGGCTCGATTTCATTCAATTTTGTTATCTATAATTTATTGTACATCATTGCATTTTCAAATAAAAATTATAATACCTTGGAGTCCTTTGGTGATGTCGTAGGTGGACAGGGACTTGATGAGCTCATCTTTTAACTTCAATTGCCTAAATTTAATAGTTTTTAAATAATTTAATAATAAAAAACTATTGAAAATACCTATATAATGACGAAATTTGATCCCTTTCTCGATTTTCGTTGACTTGTATGTTAGGAATTTGACGAATTTTTTCTTTGAAACTTGCAATTTCGCTTTCAACACTTCTTAAACGCGCTGTTAGTTCCGAACCGCTGCCCTTTTCTACCCTAAAATAAAAAAAAAATAAGATTCTCAATTGATTTTAAAAAACTTACGAAGTAATTAATTGAAGAAGGTCTGTATAGAGTTTGTCGATGTGGGAAAGGCAATCTTCAGATGTCGAGTTTTGCGATACGTTGCCTCGTGAAGCAGAGCTCATCAGAAGGCAAACTCGTATTTCACAAATTAATAAAATCGATAGATTTTTGGAAAAATCTCAATGATGTTCGATTTCGATGAATTTAAACGTTCAAATGCACATTTATCAATGGAGCGCGTTTGCTGACATTGAATCAGCTCGAACGTTCAGCGCATTTCAAATAATTAAAAAAATTGTTTTAAATAGTTTATTCAAAATATATATCAGGTAAATCGAAAAAAAATATATTTTGAGATTTATTGAGAAACTAACGTGTCTCTATAATGTTTTAGAATTTTCTCAATCAACTTTAGAACTTATTATAAGATTTTAGAATTTATTGGGATATATATTTGATTCTCAAAATATTTTATTTGATTTACCTGAGATTTTTATTTTTATGACACTAAATACTTGCCGGTTTTGAATTTAAATACTCAAAAAAGTTTAAAACGTTAATATCGTGATTTGAAAAAAATGTTGCTCAAGAGAGCCGAATTTTTGAATTTTTCCCAAAATCGTGTCTAGTTTTAAGTCAAAATATTTTTCAGCTGAACCAAAATATGCTATGTAAATTTGCCCGGTTTCATCCTATCATCAGGCACTTCTCAAAGCCCGCTGTTGTTAGCATCGATGTCAATTCAACGGTTTGTCGTTTCAAAATTTCTTTACAATTTCAAAAATTTAGAAACAATTGAAACTCCCGCAAAATCGATCATTCGTTTTCGATCATCCGTCAGTAGTCGTTCCAACTTTTGAAATTTCGAGACGAATTGGAAACGTGTTTTCTCAAACATTCTATTTAATATTTTTTGAGAGAAATTTCAGCGTTGAAAGCCTTTTGAATGGCGCTAATATGGTAGGTCGTTTTTTATTAACCCGTATAGTTTCTTTTTAAATTTTTTAGGGTATACAATCTGTTGCCAGTTCTTTCTATCACAAAAAGTGGGACCAAGTTAGTGATATTGTTGCAAAGGATGTTCTGAACCTTCTGATAGAAGCAAGACCCGAGTAGCTCCCATAAAATTTTGTATTAAAAAAAGCTGGTTTTCAGAATTGATGAAAATCTCGAAAATTCGCTTAGATTTGTTAAAGAGGAAAATTTTATTCTATCCTTTGTTCATTCATCCATCATTTCGGGAAAAGATGTATTCAAAGGTTTCAATTCACTGTCAAATCAATTTAAATAATTAAATAATTTTAGTTGTAAAGTCGAAAAACATTGCAATTTACTTCACAGTGGTCTCCTATGTTCGATTATCGGATACGGTTCCCGATGATGCCTCAATAAGGCAGTTAACCGGAAAATACAAAAATGACGTGCTTGTGTGCAATGCGACGTATTGAAAAACAAAGTGATTAAAGATGTGATTTTGAAATTTCAGGTTTTCGAGAATTTTGAATCCTCTTGGGGTCTGGAAAATAACAGCCATCAATTTCTTTCGTCAATAAATCATTTTCAAATTTTGTTTCTGGCGTCAAAAATATTTTTTTTCAATTTTACCGAAAAAAAATTGAAATTCCAACCAATGCGTTGTCTGCCACTCTGCGCCCTCCTCCATTTCAACGCATTCTCGTTTTCCGCTCGTCGTCTGCCACCCTCCACACATCACACGCACACTATCAACACTCAATGCTCTAGCGGCGAAATTGTGCAGCTTTAATTATTCACGGCATCCGCTTTTTTCTGTAAACGCACTCTCGAATTTCTTGTATATTTCTTTTTCTTCAAGCTTCCAAAATCACTATTGATTTAATTTATGGATAATGATGATGGCTTCGAATATTTATTCAAAATCGTGCTCATCGGCAATATGGGTGTCGGAAAAACGTATGAATTATACAAATCCGGCATAAGTACTTTTGATTTTTAGATGCGTAGTGCAGCGATTTCGAAACGGAACGTTCGTTGATAGGCAAGGTAGTACGATTGGCGTAGATTTCACAATGAAAACCCTTGTTGTTGGTAAGGCGCCATTAAAAAATTTTGCGGAAATTAAATATTTCAGATGGAAAACGTGTGAAACTGCAAATATGGGATACGGGTGGTCAGGAGCGATTTCGGACCATCACTCAATCTTATTATCGTTCCGCTAATGGAATTGTTCTTTGCTATGATATTACTTGTAAAGAATCATTTGCTAGTCTTCAACGTTGGATCGACGACGTTTCCAAATTTGCAGCGCCGAATGTTGTCAAATTATTGATTGGTTCGTATTTTGAGGATTGGTTCTCACTAAAACTTAAAGTATTTAGGCACGAAGAGTGATCTCGAGGAGCATAGAGCCGTGGAGCAAGATGAAGCTGAAATGCTCCAACGGGCAAATGGTAATTGTGGTTTGAACAAGGTTATCGCAATAATTGGCGGTTGTTTCTTTGAAGGAATGTTTGCTCATTTGGAAACGAGCGCGAAAAATAATTTCAACGTCGATAATGCGTTTTTGGAACTTGCCACAATACTCAAACGACAATACGACCAAGGTGTGCACGAGATTGGAAATGCTGGAAGTTTTCAGCTTGGTTCTGGCGGCTCCACGAGAATCGGAACCACGTGGAGCAATTGCTGTCAGTTTTAACATGTCAACTTTTCATTTTTGTACCTACTTATGTATTTATACACAAATGATCGCATAACAATTCATTGTGAGTCTCCAATTTTTTATTTTATGATTCTCACCAATAAAAATATATTCAAAATTGGTTTTCAAGTATAATCGAATGCAGTTTAATCTGTTAATAATATCTATTTGTATTTTTTTTTTTTTGAATAATTTTTTCTATTTTTTTTTCTTTTCAGATGACGGATCTTTTATTGGATCCAGCCATTCGAACGTGGGTTTTTATACCAATTGTTGTTATCACATTTTTTATTGGTGTTCTTCGTCATTATGTATCAATGCTACTTATGAATAAGAAAAAGGTGAGAAATTCATTTTTTTTGTAGGCAAATTTGAATTGCCGCCTTTGGGTCCTGTATGGAACACCTTATTGATAGCGAATTTTGTTGAATTTAATCGTGATAATGTGAAAAATCACAATTTTTATGATTGGTGATTTTTTAAAACGTCAAATGAAATTTGGGACCCAATTAAAATGCAGATTATACATTTTTGTACTGGTTCGACACCTACCGACAGTAAAATTTTTGCGATCCCTTCAACATTAAAAAAAAATCCTTTTTTTTGCAAAATTGCGTTGAAAAACCAATGAAGAAGTCGAAATTTGAAAATCTTTCGATGTGATTCGAAATATAAATTTTTGATTTTTAACCAAATTGCGAAAAAATTTAAAAATTCCGTCCGCGTCAATAAAAATTTTCAAAATCAATCATATTATGTGTTAAGCCCGAACTAGAGAACATTGTTGATGGACAATATCTTCTACGCGCTCGCCTCCTACGCGAGAATGGTCGTTTCCTGCCGCGCTCATCATTTAACGCGCGCCGACAATACTTGGTGAATGAGGAGCACGGATATTTGTCGAAGGCGATGCAGCGGCCGGCGAAAGGCCCGAATCCGATGGATCCGTCGCACATGACCGAAATGTTGAAAGGAAATATGATGAATATGGTAACTCTTGTCAAAAATCGATTTTTGGTGGCTCAAACCATTTTTTCCGTTCACAGATTCCAATGATAGTTGTTGGAGGATGGATTAATTGGACGTTTTCGGGATTTGTGACGACACGCGTGCCATTCCCATTGACACTCAAGTTTAAAGCGATGCTTCAACGCGGTGTTGATCTTGTCTCGCTCGACTCGGCCTGGGTAAGACGGCGACAATCGACGAAATTTTGATGTCTCTTTTTTCTTCTCCCTCTAGGTTTCATCGGCGTCGTGGTACTTTTTGTGTATGTTTGGACTTCGCTCGATCTACACACTGGTTCTCGGCACCGAAAACGCTGCCGATCAAAGCAAAGCAATGGAAGACCAGATGACGGGAACGGCGGTCAATCCGCAAGCCGATCCGCGGGCGGCCTTTAAATCCGAGTGGGAAGCATTGCAAATGCAGCAACATCAATTCGTTCTATGATTTGAACTCGAAATATTTATTTAATGGAAAAGCAACATCTCAAAAATGAAGTAGTAATTTTATACAGAAAAATCGAGCATTAATTGACTCACAACTCGATTGAAGTTTTCGATCGTCACAACTTTCGATTCGACATTTACAGCGGATTGAGCGCATCGTGACATTGCCTCCTTTAGTAAAAATTATATTTTTTTAAAATTGAAAAAGAGATACAGAAAAAAAGGAAAAATGCTAATTTTTCGTTGTCTTTTCCCTATTTTTATTCACTCTTCACAAAAAAAATGAACACCTTCACAAAAATGTTGACGAGAGCGGTGAAAACCGTCAAAGCGTCCCGATTGATTTGAATTTTCCTCTTATTTCCTCTTCTCGCGACAACCAGCATCGATTTGACCGTTGCCGGCTTTAAAGCCATCTTAGACAATTGAAGCGAATTGAAATATCAATTAATATTTGCAATAGGATATATATATAGGGAGAGAAAAAACCAGTCGGGAATAAATAAACAACCAAATTTTCGAAAAAAAAATTTATTCACCTAAATTTCTTCAATATTTAAAGCGGAAAGTGTCAAATTCATTTTTGTGTGTATTTCGGTGATCCGCGTTTGACATTTCGACATCATGCGTTTCAAAAACTGAATTTTATTTATCGTTTAAAATCAATCCATCAATTTTACCTCCATTTTCTTTTTGCTATATTTCACCGCCGATGTCAAATTCATTTTCGCGTACAAATCGTCCATTAATTTTACGACGACATGGCTCGAATCTTGACTGAAAACAAATAATTTTTCGATTTTCCGCATTTTCGTGAATAATTTACATTTCAGCGTTTACGTAAATCTTTTGTCCAAGATCAAAACGTATATCAATTCCATGTTGTTGAGATCCCTAAAATGGTGCCATCATAGATCGAACAGTTCATTTTTTTTTTAATTTTGAAAGCCAATTTGCAAAAATTATCGATTTTCTATAAAAACCTTACATGGAAACGTCACAGTTTTCTGAGCAAACTTTTTTTCGCGAAAAAAATGAAATTAATGGAGAAAACAGAATGTGTGCAATTTTGCGTCGGCGTGTCTCACGGACTCGGCCGCGCATTTTTAAAACTTGTTTTTTTAAACTTAAACTTCATCTTGTTTTTGACCGCTCTTTGAAAAGATCTTGACACGATGCGCCTTTAAATTTACATTTTTTGCTCCATTGGATTGTTTTTGGCGTTTCGCCAATTTTCCGAAAAACTCACAAGTAATCTTTCGCACGTAAAAACGAGTTTCGCATACTCTTCACATTCTTTTTGCAATTTTCGCATTGTCTCATGCTCGTCTTGAAGAATCGGCATCCAAAACTCCCTATAATTTTTAGATTTTCTCAAAAAAACGAATAATCGTTCTTACTCGATCGATGTGTTCAAAACACGCGCCGAAATTTGCTCCATTCTCCAAATTATATATCAAATTTTTTTTTATAACATTACATTAAATTCCTAAAGAGATACGCTCTTTCTCAGATTCAAACCGTTTAAAAACGTCCACACCAAAAATTAAAATATTTTTATTTTCAAAAATTTTTTTAGTAAAGCCGGCCAACGCAAGCAAATCTTCATTCTGATATAAAATCAGGACGTAGAATCTTGGCGATCACTAATTGGAATGATGTTATCACATTTTCGCACACGTTTCTCGACTGAAAAACGCCATTTTCAACCAATTTTCAATTCGTTAAAATTTTTACCAAATTTAATTGATATTTGATATCTTCGAGATGATGATTCCCATTCATATAGGGCGCCATTGCAATGAAATTCGATAATTTTTCTTCAACTTGCGACAAACTCTCGGTCTCAAGCATCTGTCCGCATATATCGGCGACAATCGATTGCACGTTGACGTCGATTGTGCTACGGCTAATCATATTCTTAAATTTTTCTCGATAAATCATCGCCCAATTTTGGTCATCGACAAAACCCTCAATGCTTCTGGACAATGCCGTCCCGGGCGCGGGCATTTCGCATTCGAATACGGTTTGATGATATAGAAAAACACATGAAGCTGAAATTCAGGAAAATTAAAAATTTAGAAGAATTCTTTATCATTTCTTACCTGCATTAGCATTTGATGCTTTAAAAGCATCACAACCAACTTGGCGCGAACATGCTGCTCGGATAGTGGAAGATTGGAGCGCACAAACGATCCGAGTGTTGCCGGCGGATTGAAATGAGCCAATCCGGCGGCAAGATGAATATTGGCTCCAAATTGTTGCGCAAACTTCTCGATCATTCTAAAATTGCTCAATTTGCTCGACAATATTATTTGAAACGATTTACGTTTCCAATGGCTGCGGACTAGTGGCCGACGTGTACACATTCGTGTTGCACAACGGATAAATCAGTATCGCGCGTGTCCACAAGAGCAGATGGCGCACAATCATGAACACTTCGAGCACCGGAATTCCCGACGCCGTCGACATGTCGAGAATCGATCGGTCGGGACTGCAATGCCGAATGAGACGCGCCACCGATGGATTCGCGTCGGGCGTCGGTCCGATGTCCTCGAGCAACAGGATGCCGTGGTAGGGGCGAATCGAGCGCACGATTTTCTCGATCTCGCTTCGACCCTTCGGCATCACGCTGGCTAGCGATAGTGAGTAGGCTTCGTCGCAAAATCCGATCTCGATTAAATTATTTACATATTTCTGTAATAATCAATCAATAATAATCAATAAATGCAATCAAATTGATTACATGAATATTTCCGGTTCGAATGACATCCTCATAGACATCAACGAGCGTTCGAGCCAATTTGCTCTTTTGCCGAATCTTCTCGAACGGATTCTTCGCGTCATGATCAATGTCGTCCATGATTTTCTGCTGCTCCTCGATGAATCCTTCCGATTGCTGAAGTGCGATGAACGCGACGGCCAACTTTTTGCTCAACCGCTGATACGCTTCGACGCTGTAGCTTTCGCTGTTGGCGCGAATCGCGAAAACGATGGAGATGTGAAAAATCGCGTTCGAGCGCGCTTTCCACTAAATTCTTTGGGTTTTTTTTGTTTCTTTCGGCGAAATTTCGAGCCAAAATTTTTGAGCGCACCTTTTTCGGCCACGCGACAAATCGATAATTGTCGATTTTCAGCTCAAACGGCTTGTTGCAGCTCGATCGGTCCACATTCAGCGCTTGTCCGAGCAAATCGGTGGTTAGCCTAATTTGAAACATTCACGTTGATTTTTGAATTGCCGCGTTTGGGTCTCGTATGGAAGGACAAACTTTCTCATTTTTTTGTGACCCGAAAAAAAGGAAGCGCGCGAAATTCAAAAAAAGACTTACGTGAATTCTGTCATAATTTTGCCAGTGTCGCTGAAATCAAATTTCGTGAAAAAATTTCAACCGCATAAAAAAAAATTGGTCAAACTCTGGAATTTCGGCAAGAACCGGCTTTTTCGTTTTCGCGTTGGACGGATGATTGAATTGTGAATAAAATGAGGGCGGCAGCTCGGAATCCTTGTCTTCAAAAAGAAAAACTTCGACCATTTTTTGATAGCTTGCAGATTTTTGGGGGAAAACCCAAATTAAATAAATTTTTCCCCAAAATTCTCTCAATCAATTATTAACTATAAAGAGAAGCTTCAATTTCGCTGCATTTGTATTTCCTCTTAATGAAATCATACCTTCTTTGGGCTTCTCCTGAACCCTATACGGATGCATAAAGTGCAATTTCTCTCCGGAAACACCACTAGTCATGAACATAACGCATCTTAAAACGCCACAAAAAATGATCTAACGCAATTTTCAGAGCACTCACGTTGCAGCGCATTCAGCGCTTTTGTGATTTGTCGTCATTTTCAAATCGTCTAAAAAATTTCTAAAATTTGAGCAAGAAAAAAAAACTCGCATGTATTTCTCAATGATTTTCAACATAAAGCGCCAATTTCAAATCTACAATAATTTTTTTTTATAATAAATGAGATCGTTAGTAAATAAAGCTTAGAAAAATAATAAGCATTCATATATACATTAGTCGCATTCATCGTCATCTTCAGAATCCGATAAAAACCCTCCATTGACCATGTCGATATGGTTTCTGAAAGGACAAAATCGAATTATAACCAAAAATCATAATTAATTTTACACCTTTTTATAAATGTTTGAAGCTTCTCCACATCGACATCATTTCCAATGACCGATGTGATTTTGATAAAGTTTCCAATCAAGTTGCCATTCAGATAAAACTGCAAGGCTGGAACTCCATTCTCCTTCTAAAAATTAATGCTTCTAACAATTTCCGCTCGAAATCACTTACAAATGATGAGCTCATACCCAAAAGTGTCGATGTGGCTCGGATGAACTTCGTTTTTGGATAATCAGCGGCGAGAATCTGAAATTCAAAAATTATTTTTTTAATCTATTCCGATTGAGTTGATCACTTTGCACAGATAGCTCAATTTGGCGCAATCTTCATTTTCCGGCTCATAGATTAAAACCGCAAGCAAGTAGGATGTGCTTCCATCAACAGCATCAGAATATTGATCCTAAAATCTGTCTTTAATAAATTTGTTTCAAAAACACTTCACTAAGGTAAAGGTGTGCGCCTTTAAACTAAATATTACCCCCAAGACATTCGTCGTTTCTTTGAGCTATTTCTAATAAGAGTCTCTAATGCCAATTGCTCTCCTACAATATTAATCGGAAAAATCGAAAACAAGCATCCGGTGTAGATTTACGGGGGAAAGTAAAAAAATAAAAAATATACCCGCGTTGTGATTTCAATCAAACGATTCGCCGCCACTTTTCGCAATTCGCGTAGCCGTTTCGCTCGAATATCGTCAATTCTCATCTCGTCTTCCAATTCGGCATTCTTCTGCGCCTTCTCGCGTTCCTCACGCGAGCCCATCATCATTCCGCGTTTCGCCTGCTCAATGAACATCAAATTTTTGCGCTCAATCGCTCTAAACAAAAAAAATAACAATTCACCAATTTACATAAATATCCCTACTGTTTCGCTTGTTCACGAAATTGCTTGAAATCGTTCAAAACGCCTTTCGCCCCCGTATTCGAGCTCGGCCCAAATTGTTTCATAACATTCGCCTGAAGCATAATTATAAGAAAATACCATCCATATATGGAATATATGAATTATACCTGATGCTCGTCTTCATCCTTAACAACCTTGAAATCGTCTTCCTCTTCATCCGAGCTACTGCAATACCCACATGGTTTACCGTCAAGAAGGCGCGACTCAAGATTCATGATATCTGAACAAAACTAAATTTCAGACTGACATAAGATTATTCAAATATTTCAACGGCAAAAAGGACCATTTGGACAAATCAATGTTAAAAAAAACCATATTTTTCTAATTTTTTATTCCAAAAATGGCATCACTGAACGAAACCCGCTCCGATAAACGAATATTGACAAATAGTCGCGTGAGCAATAATGCAAAATCAAAAACTGCTTCTCGGCTAGCCTTTTCGAATAATATTGCCAAATTCGGTCAATTTCTCTCGAATCTTCCCGCTTTTTTTGCCAATCTCTTTCTCAAAATCGTCAATTTTTTTCCATTCATCCCACGAAATGAATGGAACCGATCTCGCCAATAGAACATCCATCACCGATTTGGAATCTGAAATTTTTTTTTACTTAAATTGTATTCTTTCTTTCAAATCCCCCCAAATACCACTTGTTCGAAAATCCGCAAAATCGTCGGCAATCTCCTCAGCGACTAGAACTGACTGTTGCTGTGTGTCGACGATAACGCCATGAGGTCCGTGAGCGCACCAGCCTAAAAATGGAATTTCTTCGATTTTTCTAAATAGAGGGTCAATGCAAAAAAAAATTTTGAAAAAATTGAAAAAAAAGTTTCAATGCATTTTTTCCTTTCAATACAAAAAAAAACTTTTTAATGATATTTTTCTATTTGTATTTTTTTGCATTGAAAACTCCTTCATTTTTTCTCTGCATTGCCCTATAGATTTTTTTTTCTAAAATTTACACAGCACCAAAATTTGAGAAAGAAAATATGTGAAAACCTGTTGCATAAACCGCAGCACGACAATTTTCGTCCATATTAACACGACAAAAATCCTTCATATCGATCATATTCTGAGAAAAAATTAAGCATTGCCAATTAATTTTTTTCAAAAACCAATACGAATATTACCTTATCGTTTTTCGGAATCCCATCGAGAACCAATGTTTCATATCCAATTGAATATATCAAAAGTTCGCACGGCATTTCAACAATTTCATTCGATTCCTTGTTCAAAACCCTTGAATCGAAATTCGCATTTTAGATTCGCCGAAATTTACCTTAAAGCTTTAATATTGCCTTCCGAATCGCTTATTATTTCTTGAGGTACATGATGAAACAGAAAACTGCATCGTTTCGGCCCCGCAGGCACACCAACGTGTTTGAGTAGGACCTCCGTTAGCCGCTTCTTCTTCCGCTCCATTTTTGCCATCGCTTCTTGAAGAAGCGTCATGTCGGATTCGGACATGACGATTTTGCTGGACCATCCAGGAATTTTGAATTGCTCTCTCAGCTCTTTTATGGTAAACGACACCTAAACTTTGAAACATGCAATTTTCAGCATCCCAAAATGTTTTTTTTTTTACATCGCCTGGACCTCTTCGTCCCAACACTTTGACGTCTTCAACCGGCGACGTCTCAATAATCTGAAGGCGATCGTTGGGAATGTCGCTCGATCGCAATTCGCCCGACACCGCTCGCGCCATTATTCGAACGCAATCCAATGCGACGTTTCCATTGCCGATGACAATCGCGTTCTTCACGTTCAAATTCGGACCATCAACATTCGGCACGCCGTTGTACCAGCGGACAAACTCGCCGCCGGCTATCACGTTTTTCGATTGTGCGCCGGGTATATTCAACGTTCGGATTTTATACGATCCATAGGCGAGGAGAACCGCATCATAATTGTCCGTGAGCTCTTTGAATGAGACATGCTTTCCGATTCTATGTTTATAATCATTTGAAAAGTATAATACAAAATTTGGAATAAAAAACTTTAAAATCTGGAAATTTTTTCCTTTTTTCATAAATTTGCATGAAAAAAAATTAGCGAGAGGTCTCGGGATGCGCCTTTAACCTATCTTTTACTTAGGACCATAAATCTACACTTGCTTCAAAACCGGGTCAACAATTTGAAATCCACTTACTGAACATTACAAAATAGTCTCAAGCGTTCGCGATTGTTCTCGAACATTGAATCGAAAGTGTGAATCACATTTTTCATCTGAATTATGCAACCTTTCGTATTTTTGAAAAATTCTTCTTATCAAATTAAAAAAAAATTAAGTACCTCTTGATGGTCTGGCGCGACACCATATCGCACCAATCCAAATGGAACTGGAGCATTTTCAAAAACGTCGATTAACATTCTCGTTCTTCTCATAAGTCCATTACACGTGAACATTCCTGTGTGCAAAAAATTCAAAACGAATGAAATGAATTGCGAAAACCTGCTGGTCCACTGCCAACAATCGCCAAGCGGGGCACCGACAATGATCGCCGTAGAATTTTATAAGCTGCTTCTATCCTATTAAGTGGTTTTACCGGAAACATTCTTCAAGAAACCAAAAAGTAGTGAATTTGAAAACAATTTGAAATATAAGGGGAAAATCCCATTATTCGACACAAATTTTTTTTTTAATATTGAATCGTATATATATATTTATATAAATATATATACGAATATTTAAGAATCACAACGATAAATATGGATATGAACAGCTGATAATGGGCGATTCCGAATGCCACTTTCGAATTCGTCGCTGTACGAAAAAATAACGTCGGAAACCTATAGTGAATGATGCGTATAGCGAAAAAAAATGATAAGTAACCTGCACAGTCGAGGTCAAAATATCTGATTTCACACTTCCGTGGAGGTTTCGTTCGACTTCCATCGCAAAAACCAACGCCTTGTTGATGGATGCACCCATTCCATGAACATAAATCTATAAACAATTGTAATCGGTTGGTGAAAATTTATTATCAAATCTCACACTACTGAAAGAGTTGTTTAACAGTGATTCAGCTTCTTTAACTTGTTGCTCGATGTTCGTTTTTCTGCAAAACTCGAATAAAGACAAAATGTTGGTCACAAATTTGGTACCTTGATATATAAATATGGTCCTTTGAGCTTTTTATTGTCGCAGGCTTTTGACGCGTAATAGAAAAATGATTTGTGTCGATGCGGGAATTTTCAAATTTGTTAGGTGATTCGTTCATTTTCAGAAGAATAGAACAACAACGGCCATACAAAAACAACTCAAAGATACCCAAGGACTAAGTCGTTCTCCGATTCGGGCAAACTTCCAAAAGACACCCAACAGCCTTAAAAAATCAATTATTGGAAATAAATTATATTCTCGTTTCATACCCTTCCTTATTCCTATCGATAATTCTTGGGGCAAATGCGCGTATATAAGCGCAAGTACAAATCAGCAAAAGAATAACAGAAATGAGACTTTGAAAATTGAAAATAGCTGACTAGAAAGAAAAATTAGTTGCAATTTTTTTTAAATTAAAAACACTCACCAGTTTGAAAGCGTGTGCAGCCTTAACAGGCGCGTATCCTGAAATAATACATAGATCAATTTTTATAAAAATTTGAACATAAATAAAATTACTTTTACACAAGTTTATAAATAGTGAACATTTTTCAAAGTAACGATTTAAATAGTTACGAAATATATGCGAAAAATAAAAAGAAACGAGGGAAAACGCTCAACGTGGTCATTATTGAAAAATAAAAGGAAGACGCATTTGTCGATTTACGAGCGATATCTCGTCGCGAAGCGCTCGCTGTACAGTATACCATAGAGAATTTCGTCAATTTTTATTTTCTTTTTTTCCTGTTTCCTAATGGTTTTTTCGTTTAAATGAAGCAAATTTTAGCCATTTTTTTCAAAATATCTTTCTCCGTTATATTTAAAAAATTATTATTTCAAAATATTCGATATAGTAATTTATTTGCATTTTTAAACTTTCAGGTAAAATGCGCTACGTTTCCGCTTACTTGCTTGCTGTTTTAGGAGGAAATGCGAACCCAAAGGTAATTTATAAATGTTCCCCGTAAAAAATAATGTTTTAAAAACACGAATGTTGTGTTACGATTTTATCCTCCACAAATTTTCATTCATGTATAGATTTCAGGTTGATGACCTCAAAAGCATTTTGAGTGCCGTAGGTGTCAACACCGACGCTGAAACCGCGAAACTTGTTGTCGAGCGACTTCAGGGAAAGAGCATCGAAGAATTGATCAGCGAGGGATCATCTGGACTCGTTTCGGTAAGAGATATTTTTTTATTTTCAAAATGGAATTATGCTCTTTCAAAAATATTACTAGCAACGTTTTGCATGTAAATTATCTTTACAACCCCTCTGAACGACATTTATCTGCGAAACAAATTCTGTATAATCTGTAGACGAGGGTCCGTTTTTTTACGATAGTAATTTTTCGCAATTGTATGAAATCATTTAAATTGAATTTAGTTATTTAAAAACAATGCATTTTAGGTCTCCGGAGGTGCTCCAGCTGCTGCTGCTGCTGCTCCAGCCGCCGGAAGCGCAGCCCCAGCTGCTGAAAGCAAGCCAGCTAAGAAGGAGGAGCCAAAGGAGGAATCTGACGATGACATGGGCTTCGGACTCTTCGATTAAAATCTTGTTTGTGTTAATAAATTGTTATTTTTAATAATGGATCAATACAAAAAATGTTTTATCTATGTCCATACCGCTCCGATCGAAACATAGAATACTGAAACAAATTTAGATAGATGAAAATAGTTGAATGTGCTTATCAAATCGTTGAGTCCGATTATGGCAGCGTAAGTAAATATAGCGGATTGAAGCGTATATTCCACCGCTTAAGGTTCTCATTGCTGAATGTAGTACCAGTAAACGTGTGATAGCAGTTTATTTTGTGCGCGACGTTGAGGATGACATCAAAGAGCTTCAAGAAACATTTCCAACAGTCAATTTTAAAAATGGCATATGTACCAACTCTGGACTAGTAAGATTGCATTATGTGTACATTGAATTTATAACGTATTTGAAAAAAAATCTTTAAAATCATGATCTCGCATATGGTCATTAAAAAAAGCGACCGTAATTCTATAAAAGGACCTACAGAAATTTTTCGATTTCTATAAATATCTGCAATTAGCGAATAATTCCCGTCGGTAGGAATACCTTTAAAGATTTTATGATCCAATTTTAAGAAAAGTCGCCAATAGCCACCTAAACAACCTCACCGGAAAGAGTAAAGAAATGATATTTGAAATTTCTATCAAATTTCTGTTCATTTTTTATAAAACTGATATGATTCTGGTAGCTCTATTTTGTAAGCATATTGTCAAACATGAGTTTTTGCACTTGTAGGTCGTTGACGCAATTAATCGACTTGAAGTGAGTTCGGAGATACCATTACACATCAAATGCGAAACGCAATTTGGGAAGCAAGTGGTGGACGCCCTTCAAAAAATTCCCAAAGGAGAAACACGAACATATTCACAGGTACTTCATACGGTAATCTTAAACATTGCGAAAACGATCAAAAATCACCAAATTCCCAAATACACCCACATCTTTGATATTTGGTGAGCAAAATTTTTGGCTCAAATGTATTTAATTTGCTCGGGAAAATGTGAAAAAATTCCGTTTTTTTTTCAAAATTTGGTGCATATTTCTGCACCACCTAACACAAAACATGTATTTTCAATGACGAAATTGGAGTGGAATTTTTTTTATTAATTGAATTGTCGAATTAGGTCTCGGAAAATCTCTTAGAAATGAGTTTTGTTCATAGTTAACGATTATTACGTTGACGAAAATAATATTTCAATTAATTTCAAGAATTTTGTCAAATTTTCTCCATCCGTTTTTATAGAAATATTATTTTGAAAAATTTATGATAGAAATATGCAGATCGCACGAGAATTGGGAAATCCAAATGCGGCTAGAGCGGTTGCTCGCGTGTGCTCAACAAACAATATTGCGTATATCATTCCGTGCCATCGTGTAATCGCATCGAATGGTGCAATATCTGGATATCGATGGGGAATCGAGAAGAAACGTGAGCTTCTGAATGCGGAAGGAGCGATTATTAGTTTCGCCGTAATGTGATTTAATTGTATATATCTAACGAATAATTGATGAACGATGAATTTGAGATATTGGAGCAATTGAGCTTTTTTCCAGTTTTATTATTCCGAAACTGTACAATTTGATTATAGATCTCCTAAAATTCCATTTTTTATATCCGAATCATCCCTAATAAATGAAAATTGTTGCCTGTATTCCGATGTTCTCCAGAAATACACAAAAACGTTCAGCGATGCATTGATGATTACAAGCCAACCAAGTTGCTGATTGATTTCTGCAATGACTCCTGGCGGCAGCTCAAACATCTAAATGTTTATGTAATAAGTATGTTCAATTTAATTTAATGACCGTAAATAATATTTAATAATCACCTGGGTAATAACAAGCGCCGAAATGGTCAAAAACCACGTTGAAACGTAAATTCCGATGACCACATTCAATGATCTCATGAGCTTTTGGATCATTCGAATCGTATGATTGTGCTTATGATTTTCTGAAACTCAATTTTCAACGAGATTTCATTTTTTTTCTACTTACTCATAAGCGCTTTGCATTTGATATGTGAAGTTCCATATAAACCAATAACAATAATTGATATAACAAAATTTGATGCAATCCAAATATATCTTGACTGGCCATTGTATGCTGTTGGCGGTAGGCACACCGCAACTTTCACTTTTTCTGAAAAATGGATTTCGAGTTAATTAATGAAACAATTTTTTTTTGAAACCTGATGCACTCAAGTAGCCTAAAAAAGTGATTAAGAATGAGAAAAAGACGCATATAGCAATGGCAAACGTGTAAAAAATATTCGGGACTCTGGAATATCTGAAAATTTTCGCTATTATGCTGCGAGACGCTTTGAGTGGAAAAAAAACGATGAAAAATCTTCAACTGCTTGTCGTGCGTTAGATTACGGTATGTGCACGCACTCGACGCAAAAATGCAGAGTGGGGCGCTCCTGCGTCCACAGTATCCGTATTTTTCGATTAAAAATCACGAGCACGTCTTAATTAAAGTGCGTCGGGTCTTGGCACGGCCAAAAAAAAACTCTATATGAGCACTCGACTTTTCTCCTCGTTTTTTCCACTATTTTATAAATAATCCCATAAATAAACGCGTTAAAAATTTGACCGCAAACATTTTTTTTTCATTTTTATTGAATTTCTCAATTATCGCCAATTTCAATTGGTTTTTGGCCCGAATAATCAAATCAATCAAACTTAATTTATATTCGCGTCTCAATCAAAATTTAACCAGACATGTCGAGAAACAATCAATGTTTTCTTTTTTCAATTACTTCCTGATCGAAATGAACCTCGACAATTTCGACCCACTCGTTTTATAGGCCGCTAATTGAATTCGGTTCGATTAAATAATGGGTGTCGATTTACGAGCGATTCGTATGAAACCTTTGAAAAATTTAAAATGTTAATGCGATGACTTGCCGACCCAAAAATAAGGGTAAAATTTTGAAAAATAAATTTTGGATTTTATTGAAGGAAAAGCGGCCGCGAGACTCAGCTTTAAAAAACTGTCTATGCGCCTTTAATTACCGTATCCAAACAATTTTGTGAAATTCGAAAACTCCTCAAATTATCTTCATAAAAAGATACTATTTTGTTGGGACCAATTTTCTATAAATTTTGAGAATATAATTAAAGGCGCATGGCTGATTCAGAAACCCATTAAAACCACATTATGCGGAGGAAATTGCCTTTTTTTGCATTGCCTTTACAAATGTAAAAGCTGACCGACGTAGATCAATAATTGAAGACTTGAACTCACTTTAAAGGAAACGAAACATTGTAAAGTCGATCGCAGCCGATCACAAGACCCAACGAACTTTGCATATTCAACGCGAACAGCCCATACGCTGATAATGTGTAGCAGAACATCGAATTGATCATATAAAAATTGAGAAGCATCATTATTCGCAATTGAATGAGATAAATGCAAACGACGGCGTCCCAAAAAGCGAGAAGGCCGACGAGAATGTTGCAGCGCGTTTTCAGCGATTTGTTCAATATCGTAATTATCACGATGGTTAGATTGCCGATGAAACCGATGATGGATAGAATTAGTGTTGAATAGATCATGCCGATTGGTACGAGATTGTCCATGGCTCGGCGATTTTTGTTGGGACTACAACAAAAAAAAAAACAACAACAACAACGGCGTTTCGAACAAACAATAATGAGGTTTCGCGGCGAGAGACGTTGGGCGGAGCCGAAATTTCGGGGCTTTTGTATCACGGCGAAAAATAGAATATAAGGCAATCAAATTGTTTCGTGGGAACATTTTTGCTAGAATATTGCTCGATGCGGGAAAATATTTATGTCAGTGGCGTGGGAAAACACGCGGACTTTTTTTTGGCAACAAAAATGCACCCTATTCATGGAATTAAAAAAAATCTTTTTTTTTTTTCAGTTCAATTCCTTATGCATGCACGTCGAAAATTACAAAAAAAAATTGACGAGATATATCGTAATTTTCAAAGGCGCACGCGAAAACTTGCGCGGGTCACGACGCGAAGTCAGTACTGTAATTTTTTATTTTTTATTCTGTGCGTTATTTTCCGAAAACTTTGAAGAGGAAAAAGATGGATGGATTGAAGTAAGTAAGTAAAAAAACAATTATTGGTACAAGTACTCCTAATTCGACAATATATGTCTATTTTTCTTCATTTACATACCAATTATTATGAAAATAGTGATATTTGTGTTGATTTGATGCAGATTTCGCTCGATGACCCTTCAGATGTACCTTTAGCGTTGATTAAACAATATATTTTTATTTTCTTAAAAAAAGTTTAGAAACGCTAAAAAATTAAAAAAAAATCGAAAAAAACCCTCCATTAAAAATTACAGTACCAATTTCGCGTCGTGACTCGGCTCAACTTTTCGCGTGCGCCTTTGAAAAGTACGATATATTGCGTCATTTTTTTGTAAATTTCAACGTGCATGCATAGGGAATTCAATTTTTTCCATTGCATGAATAAATCCAAAAAAAAAATCTGAAATTGCCCTCGTTTTTAATAATTGCGCAAAAAATTGCTAGAAATAGTTTAATTATGCATAATTAATATGATTGTTGCGGGTAAATGACTAACCAAAATTGGGCAAAAAAAAAGAAATATTGGCTAATTGTGCGTGCTCGCGTACTTTGAATTTTCATCTACCCGAATATAATCTATTCTATTTCTAAAAAAAACGCAATTTTCACAATTTTCGAATGTCTAAAATTAGAATGTGAATACGGTAATTGAAGACGCATGCCGTTATTTGCAATGAATCTCGTCGCGACTGATTCTTGAAATCATCATTTTTTTATTCTTCAAAAGCTTTAATCGGCCCATTATATTGTGGAAAAAAGTAGGATTTTTAGAATCGCCTTTTTTTCGTCACAGCAAAATCGCTTCATCAAATCCGTAAGCTATTTATAACTATGCGATTCTTCCTGAAAACGAGATGCGAATTTCAATTAGCATGTCTCATTTATTTCGTCAAGTAAAAATGGACTCTGATTGTGTTTTTTTTTCTCTCTCCAAATCGAGAATAACAAAAATTACGAATAACATAAATCTTGAATATTAATAAAAACACGTAACAATCTCACCAATGAAATGCTATTCCAATTTTGGGAATAACAATTATTGCTGAATTATGAGAGATTGGCTTCTCAATTCTTCGCACATTCATTATTTGGGTCCGATAGTCGATAAATCGTGTACTCGGCTTTTTTCGTCCATTTCGCCGCGGCGACTCGTGTGAACGCCATGTACATCAAAATTGTGAGGACCACGGTGATGGCGAGAAAGTAGAAAATGCGCGACCACTGCAAAATTGCAAAACAATTCTTTAATTTTTTAGCGAATTTTCACCTGCTCCCTGCTGTTTTCCGGCGCCGCCGCTTGAACACCCAACGGGATGACAATTTGCGAAATTCCGGCGATGATCACAATGAAATTGAGAGCGAAATGAGCGTGTTGGGCAGCGCGCTGCAAAAAAACGATTATATTTAAAAAAAATGGAAAATGGAAATGTTTTTGAAGAAAATTTGGAAAAATAAATCGAAAATTTGAATTGCGAAAAATCGGTGTGCACACCACGACGAGAATTTGCAGACGACACAACAAACTTGACGCCAATTTTCTAATTTTTATTTTTCAATTTTCTTTTTTTCTAAATTTGTCGCTTCATCAAAAATTATTACGATTTGAATGGTACGACTGCAAATCACTGGCACGAAGAAATGAAGTGACGCGAAGACCAACATCGCGACCAATGAGAGAACCCGATCATCGACCTAAAATCATTTTTAGTGGATCGATCAACTCAGGTAAATCGAATAAAGAGATTCATTGAGAAACTAACGTGTGTCTCTATAATATTTTAGAATTTTCTCAATCAACTTTCGAAATGATTATACGATTTTAGAATTTATTGAGATACTTTAGAATTTGCTCAATAAATTCTAGAAAATCTTAGTTTTTTAGCGATTCTCAATAAGTTTTTAGAAAATATCAATCAACTTTAGAATTTCTCAAAGTATTTTAGAGTTTATTATTGAATATTTGATTCTCAAAATATTTGATTTGATTTGCCTGAGCAGTCAAAACTCACAAATCCGGTGAGAAATAACGCAATCGCGCTGAGCGTTTCGAGAAACACCAACGGCACGGCGAGCATGACTTTTTGCGAGACGCCAAAATTGCAATCCAGCAATCGGCCGCCAACAACTTTGATGAGAATCGCGATCAATTGGGGAATCGCCGAAAAATAGCCGGCCTCGCGAATACTAAAATCGAGCACCCGTCGGATGATCGTCGGCGAATATTGTTGATAAACGATCATTGCGAGATAATAGCCGACAAACATTATTATATTGATCCATATCGTTGTGTCAGCGAACATTTTTTTATACGGCACACTTTCCTTGTGCTTCATTTCGTGTTTTCCACTCAAAATGTATTTCTTTTCATTTTCGTTGAGATGCCTAAAAATGGGTTTAATAGAATTAATAGAAACATTTTTTGATGGCAAACTTGTTGTCCTCGACAGAATCCGAATAGAAATATGCCAATGCGGTGGATAATATGAAGGTCAGCGTGCCCAGCACATAATACGTTGCTTTCCAGCCAAACAGCGACGACGAGCACATTTCTCCACCAAGAATCATCGTAATTAGTGGGCCAATCTAAAATTTCAAGTTTGAATTAACGAAATTTCTCATTTTCTTTTGAAAATTCGAAAAAAATTAATTTCTTTGTGTGTGCATTATTTACGTCATGGTGATTGCACACAAACGCGCTACAGTAATTCAATTATTTCAAATTGCAAATTTCTTAAAAGAAAAAGCAGAAAATTTTCATAATTATAAAAAAAAATTGCGCGTCAACGTTTTAATGCATTTTTTAAACAAATTCTAGTGTACTTGCGATGTCGAAAGCATAATTGAGAAGAAAAACGAGGATTCCGATTGCGGCGCCCAACGAAGTACAATATCATTGGTGAATTGCAGTTGGCTGGCTTGAGCGAATCCCTCAATTCATATATGAAGCTAAACAATTTCGGTGGGCGTTGTCTTACCGCAAAAAACCTACACACAAACGCCGGCCAAAATCCGAGATGATCGGCTAGTGGGTAGGCGAGCGAGCTCATCGATGAAACGATTCCATAGACGAATATTAAAGCACGGGTGTTGTGATTTTTGAAAATGTAGAATGGAAGGGGTCCGAGGCACATGCCGATTGCTGTCGACGTGAACATCCAAGCCACATTCAGTGTGTTCAAAAGGTAATAGTCTAAAAATCGAAATCGGCCAAGCAACATCGAGAGAATCAAACCTGGACTAATGTCGTCTCGAACGCCGCTTGAATTATTTCCAGTTTGACAGATCACCGTGAACCCGAACACGACCCGATTACTGTAGATGAGCGTCATTGACATCGTCGCGAGAAACAACAGCAAGAATCGAAAGTTGTTCATTTCTGGAAGACAAAAAACCGATCGCTTTAAGACCCTACACACCATTTTTCATGCGCCTTTAATCGATTTCGAACAACAAAAACAATTGTTTTTTTTTTGTCTCGATACGATAATTAAAGGCGCACACAGTGGCTGTTGTCTTCTTGGGACCAACTATTTTCAAAAGTCGACTATAACAACAAAAATTGTGATTGTCTGATTCGTCAGTCCGAATTGAAATTCACATAATCCGATTCGGTGTCACACATTTTCATCATTTTTTCCGATATTTTTTATCAAAGCAGAGTTCAGTTATAGCAGCCCCCGCTTATAATATGAATTCTTATTGTATTGTCCGTTTCTGAAAGAAAAAATGACAGTGGCACGCGTTGCGGTTCGCGTTGCGGTCACCTCAAACCATCGTGTTCTCGATATTCGACTCAAATTCGCTTTCACGCCTGTGAGAAGACATTTGCGGACATGTGCATTTAATTTGACGACAACTTTTTTTTCTTTCAAATTCGACAAATTGGCGCGTTGTGTACTCCACACGGACAACGCCACTTATACTGTGAGACCCCACCATCTACAGTAGGCTTCGGGCGACATGGACAATATTTAAAAAAGAATGCACATCGACCGCACGCGAGCCGCAACGCATCTAAGGTCTTGCAGTGGGCGATTGAGGAATTTCAAAACGATTGAACCATTGCCAATTTTATTAAGGTTTCAAATACTGGAGCGAATACATCACTAGTCCAAAATTGATTCCGCAAATCGCGATAAAAAATAAAACCAAATTTATTAGAGTGCACTTTCGCGAGATGAACCTGAAAAATTCGATGAGGAGAATGCAAAAAAAAAGAAATTGAAAAAAATTCTCACATTGAGATTTGACTAACATCACTCGAATTGATTTGCGAACGGCTTTTTCGTTTTGGTAGAAGCTTCTAGAAAAAAAAAACCCTAGACGTTGATTTGCTCGCATCGGTGAGTTTCTGAGACAAATCGCGTCAATGCTTCAAGACCCATATGTGCCTTTAATCAATTTGCTTCCAGTTTTTGGATCCTCGGGTCTCGAAGCCACTTTCATTTTTTTTTCTGACACCCACCTCATCCATTATTCCTCTTTTTTTTCAAAAAATGATAACGAAAATCACGTTTCGATAAATATTTATTTTTTCGCTTTTATTCGAATGAATAGGACTAAACGCCTTCTGGGAATACTGATTGAGCGCATGACTAAAGCGATTATAACGGAAAAAAATGAAGAATCAGCCATCATTCATTCCTTATTCGGACAAATAGAAAATTACAACTCAATGCAAAACGCTAGTCTATGCGAAGCGATCGAAAAAATCGCAACATTCCGACCATTTCTATTATTGCTATCATTTCTCCTAATTGTATCATTAATTGGCATTCCGCTTACAATCTATCTAATTTACAAAATTTCCAAAAAGTCGCTATATCATATTAACACTCGAATTTTGCTCATCGCTTATTTTTCATCGCTACTTGTTCATTTGGCCACCAGGTGACGAATTTGAATTGCCGCCTTCATAGGAGAAGGGATGGTCCAATAAAAAAACTCACTTTGTCGGTTCGGCCTTCGCCTGTTGATAAACAGCATTCCAAGCTTTTCGGTCCTTGGCTTCAGTGAACCATCATGAAGCGGGTCCGACCATCTCATGGGAGGCCTTGGCCGTTAGAAGAGTATTCCTTCCATCCAGGGTGTCCTCTTGAAAAAAGATCTGGCTCAACTGATTAACATTGAACCTATTTGAATTGCCGCCTTCGGGTCTCGAATGGAAATAGAAGCGACAATATCATTATCTAAAAATTCTCAAGCAATCCATCAATTTTGGTTTTAAAGGGTCGCCTATCACTCATGGGATCTCTACGATTATTTAATTGTTTTACCGCAAACGTCATCGTGCGACATATTATCAAGTTCGATGAGGTACCATGATGGTGTCGATTTACGGGTTAATGGTCTCGAAACATAAATTTTTTTGCTCAAATTGCATAGGATTGCTTAAATTCTTTGTTTGCGAATGATAGACGAAATCGTCGGCGCGAGACCAAAGCCCGTAAATCTACACCCACTAAAATCACCCAAAAAAAATCATTCGAATAATTTCAGATGCTTTTTCATTCGATTACCATTCAATATTAGCATGTGGTTCGCATCGAGTTCAACATTTTTAATATCCGTCGAACGATTAATTGCAACTAGGCGGCTTCATTATTATCACAACGATAAAAAATGGGGGCTCATTTTGATAATTGTTCAGGTAAAATTTTGAAATATGAAATTAAGTCTCAATTAAAATTTTATAATTAGGCAATAATCACCATATTCATTTTACATCTCAAATATCAACATGTGAATTTGCGTGGCTTCAAATACTACTGCATTGTTACAAAACCGGGTATATCTGAAAAATTTGCAAAAAAAAAATTTTGAATCGAGCTCTAACTCTCTCAAATGTCCCTTTTTTCATAAATAAAATTATGTCATTTCATATTAAATCAACCAAAAATCGTACCTTGAATATTTTCGATGCGAGACCCGACGGCGGCAATTCAAATCGTGTTTCAGACAATATAGTTTCCGCTCTCGTTCCGCTAATGATAGCCATCTCGCTGCAAATTACTGCAGTTGTTATATTCATGTGCTTATTGAGCGTCAACAAGAAATTCGAAATGGAAAAGTATTCAAGTTTGACGAATCGCTATCAAGTTCGAGAATCGCTTAGGTATTTTTTTTGCCTGAAAAAAATGCGCAAAATTTGAACAGCGCAACAATTTACGAGTTTGGCTGCGAAAACAAATATTGTTGAGAAATGACAAATGTATCCAGGTGTCGTGGGATCCTGCGTTTTGTACGCAATGCTAAGAGACAGTTACCGTAATCCTCGCAGCGATTTACGGAGATTTTTTTTTTTAAATTTTCTTTCAATTTTTTTGCTGAATTTTCTTATTTTCTTTAGAAATCTTATATTTAAAACCTGTAGAAACCGAGTTTAATTATTTATTTTTCAGAATATACACTTTTCCATTTGTCTAGTTGCGTTGGGAATTATTGTGAAGATTTTGACGCCCTAAAAATTATTTTGAAAATGAAGAATACAAAAACAAGATAATAGAAACGCATACAAAAAGCAAAACACGTTTAAATAATTTTATTAACGACAAAAATTATTTCTTTTAATCTCTGCTGTTTTTACCAAAAAAATATCGTTTAAAAGTGCTTATTCTGCTAAATACATTATTAAACTCGGTTTCTGCAAAATTTAAAAATTTAAATTAAAAAATTTCGAAAAAAAAAATTAAAAAATTGAACGAAAAATAAAAAAAAATGAATATGCGAAATTTAAAAAAAAGTCCCCGTAAATCGCTGCGAGGACTACGGTAACTGTCTCTTAGCATTGCGTACAAAACGCAGGATCCTACGACACCTGGATACATTTGTCATTTTTCAACAATATATGGAAAAAATTTTTTGAAAAAAAAAATATGGCCTAGAAAGTATGAATAGCCGGCGTGTTTATTATTTTCGACCTATTTTTAATCTATTTTTTAACAATCAAAATTTCAAATGCACTCGAAAATCAAGAAAATATAAAAATCGCGAAAATCAAAGTGTGCTCGTAAATCTACCCAAAATGATTTTCATCATCTCAATAGAGCGCATATGCGTTTGTCGGCAAACTTCGGCCACGGCCATGACACTTCAAACCTCGCTAATTCCACAATTTCAGAAGTTTGCGAGCATTATGGACTCCAGTTCGAATGATGCTGTTCGTTCAAATCTATTTCATCGTCGGAAGTTTTCTCGTCTACACCAATGATTCACTTCAGGAAATTCCGCGCGTAATACTTATAATGGAGTGTAATTCGATATAAAAAACTTTTGAAAATTAATCATTTTATTCAGCTAATATTCTACTTCCTGAATATTCGATATTGGCAGCCATTATATTCTTGAGGAGGGATAGAAAATTGAGTAAAATTGTAATTCACAAAAAAAACACATTTTTTTTTTCAAAACCAATTTTTTTAAAGAGCGAACAAATGTTTCGAATCAACACATATTAATCTAGAAACATAAATATTCTACTCGTTGACTCTTCGGAATAGTTTCGAGACGCGACGAATCGCGGCGGGACCATTCCAGTAGCCACGAACGAGTCCGTTCCAATACAAGAATGGCATGAAATAGCGCTTCATGAGATACGCCCAATAACTGGAAAATTGCAATTTTCTCATTTTTTTGAATTTGTACAATTTTATGATTTACCTTGGTTTGCTTTGATCGAACGGAGTCGATTCCATTCGTCCTTCGGGCCCAAATTCGGCGAGAATCGCGCGATTCGTGGACACCACCAGTGGACATGAGGCGTAGCCGTCATACTGAACAATGATCATTTAAATAGGCGTCAAAATTATTCGCAAATTTCAGCAACAAACAAGAAAATTGTGATTTTTGCACTACAAATTGCACTATTTCAGGATATGACGCAATTTTTTTGCAGAATGCCGTGAAAAAAATCGAAATTGAGTCTCGCGGCGAATCAGTCAGCATTTTTCTAAAGCTGACATTCTATTCTATCATTCAAAATTTCGAGAGTGGGGTCCCTAGAACATTTGCTATTTTTTTTCTTTTGTTTTGTCCAACCTCCGCCGTCATTTGTTTGCCGGCAAATTTCGCTTTGAGGTTCTTCTCGATCGTTTTCAGATGCGACGAAACGGCCGCCGCCGTTTTCGCATTGCTCGTATTCATACAATCACCAACGCCAAAGACGTTGGCGAATTTTTTCGATTGAAGGCTCAAATGATCGACGTCCATGAAGCCGGTGGCATCGACGAGCTCCGACGTTCTCAACGCTTCCGGCGTCGTGCAAGGCGGCGCAATATGGAGCATCGAATACTGGATTGACATGACGCATTAATATTGAAAAAGGTCCATCGCCCAACCTCAATCGTATCGAATTTTCCCTTCGAATTGCAATTGTCGTCAAGCAGCTCAAAAATTGCCAATTTGTTTCGGTGATCGACTTCGATCAAGTTATGACGAGTCCTCACGTCGACGTTTTTCTCGCGCGCCACTTTCTCCAATGGTTTGAGGTATTTCTCGACGCCGAAAAGCTAAAAACTTTGTCAAAATTGGGATTGGATTTGGTTGGTTGCAAAAAAAAAAACAAACAAACAAAATATTACCCTTCCCAAACTGGTCGCATAAATCACATTTGCATTCTGACGTACGCCACGCTTTTGCAGAATCGATTCGGTGATGTAGCACACCTGAAATGCATAATTTATTAGCGTCGATTCGAGATTCGCAACCTTCTGCGGCGCTCCGGCGCATTTTATCGGCGTGTTGGGAAACGTGAAAACCGCATTGCCCGACTGAAATTAAAAATAATAATCAGTGAGAGAAAAAAAAACAAATCTCTCAAATTTCCTACTTGAAAAATGCTCGCTTCTTTGAATGTTTTCTCCACATATTTTGGCGAATAATTCGAGCAAACTCCTGGCGTTTCCAACGCTTCTAATGCGCCTTTAATCTGGAAAAAATAATTATTCGAAAACGAACACTTGTTTGCAAGAAAAATCTATTAGAAATGGCTTGTTTTTTTTTTTGAAAAATAAAAATGTGTGCAATTTTGCGTGCGTGTTTTACGGACTTTCTCAACGCTACAAATTTCCTTATTTTTTTCTGGCGTTTCTTTCTAATTTTTGGGATTTTCAACTAAAATCTAGCGAAAAATTGCCAATTAATGTTTTCTTTGGAAGATATTTGATGAATTGAAAAATTGATTCGTGTGTAATAAACTATTTCAAAGCGAACACGTTTGTCGCAATATTTTTCCTTCATCTTTGATGTGTTACACATCAAAACTGGTTCTTATTTCTTTATTTTTCGACACGAATCGAATAGAAGAGACCCAGGCATGAATACAACAATTTTTTGGTGTTTACTTACCATGTCATATCGAAGGGAAACACCAACGGCAACCACCATATAGTCGTAACTGACTTGATCGCCATTGCTAAACGAAAAAAAAAATTGCAAAACTAAAAAAAATGCAAAATTTGAGCTCACCTCAGCGTGACACGATTTTCAGCCGGCTCGAATCTCTCAACCAAATCTTGAATCCACACCGTGTTCTTCGGTATCACACTACTTTGTTGTCGTCGATTCGCCTCGAGACTCATCAGACCGCCGCCGACAAGTGTGAAGCCGGGTTGATAGTAGTGCTCCTCATGGGGTTCGACGATCGCCACCGCGTTTTTCGGCAACACCCGCGCGAATTTGCTCGCCGCACCACATCCGCCAGCGCCGCCGCCAACCACCAATAATTGGAAGTGGCGATTGGCTGCAAAACGAAATTATTGACGAGTTTTGAAAGAAATTAATGTACCAAGTGCCACACACGATTTCTTCATTTCGCTTCTGTGTCAACAGCTTGAATGTGAAAACGCGAGCGGCTCTTATAGTGGCGGTTATCGGCACACATTTTATACTGGCAAAAGTCATGTAGACTAGGTACCCGCGGGCAGCGGCAAGGTCAAAACCTACTACTTTAAACTCACGCTCGCTTTAATATTGCAAAATACGATTTTTGCAGCAATTTCGACGTATTAATTAGGGGGTTAAATATGATAATAAAAATAATACAAAAGTTGGATTCTTTAAAAAAAAAAAAGTGACTTATATATCTATAGAAAATTCCAGAATTTTTTTCGCCGCGAGACCCAACACATATTTTATTAATTTCAACTCAAAATTTCTTAAATAAAATAAAAATAGACTGACGTTGGCCGTTCATTTTTGTTGGAAAATCGATTACTGTAATGCGCGCGAAAATGTGCGCAGACACCGCGACGCAAAAACACACAATAGATTTTTTTGTTGGATTTTTGTTATGGGTAATTTTTTCAGATATCGGTCTGAAAAAATTGGCATACATATGAAATTTTATGCGCTGAATTCAATTTTGAAAACCATATTTCAAAATTTTGACAACGAGCAAAGTTATGGACAATAATATGGGCGGCCTTATAAATGTGAAGCGCACTGTACATATAGTAAAAGTCCGCAAACACCGATCACAATTTTTTGCTCCCCAATTTTTTTTCCTTTTAGGGTGAATGAATTTTTTTTTTGGACGAAAAAAAAGTTGTCATGCAAACGCATGCATGCATCAATTTTCACCTATGTGCTAAATCTGACCTCTCAAAAAAAAAATAATAAAGTTTCCATATTGGCTCTCGTAAATCGACACCACAGGGGGGAGGTCGTTTTTTTCGGATAATCAACTTGCAAATTTTGAGCCAACTTCTGGCACATTCAAAATTTGCAAAAAAGGGCGTTTCGTGAAGTTTAGCCTTCTATCACCCCCATCATCATCATCATCATCATCGTCATCAAACGCATGCAGGGAGCATGAGCCCGCGGCGAGCAACATCATCTCGCGTGGGGGGGGGCTGCCTGCTTCACTCATCGATTGGCACCGCATTTCTCTTCATGCCTACTAGCATAGAATATTCTATTTTTCCATTCCACTATTTTTTTTGCCTTGCTTCTGCGCGCCTGAATTCGCTCGCCGCTCAAAGACATGTCTCGGGGCTTTCCAAATTGTCGAGGCTTTAAAGTTGCGCTCAAGACCGATCCAGCCGAAATTATTTGCACAAGTTGGTCAATAATACCTCTTTGACGTCTCTTCGTCGTCGACCGTATACTTACTCGCGTTTGAGTTGCCACACGGTGACACCGATGTCCACCAAATTATTTTTTTTGGCTTTTTCTGAAATTCATTTTTGTGCCCTCTCAAATGACTATATTAAAGTTTAGATTGCCTATTTTTATTTCATTCGATTTTCTCCAAAATCCATTCATTTTTTAAAGTTCGCCACACTCTCGAGTGAACGAGAGACGCATAGAAGCTAAAAAAAATGAGAACGAGCCAACCAGCATAGTTGCGCACCACTTCTTCGTCTTCTTCGGCCGCCCGCTTTTTTTTTCGTCGTCGTCGTCGGCATTCATTAACAATTTGGCGAGTTTCAGCGCAAATCAATTCCGCGATGCTGCAATTATAAAAATGCGGTTCGTGATTTTTTACGTCGTTCTTCATCACGTCTACACGCTGTCCGACACATCGGCACAACTTGATCGGCGGCAATTTTTGAGCGGCGGCATCACGTCGCCGACAACTCCAACGAAGCACACTGAAGACAGCGAAGTTTTTCGTTCCGATTGCTCCGAGCCGTTCAATAAAGATATTTCGTGTTCGGTTCACGTTGGTGAGTTGTTGACGGCTTAAAAATAAACCAATTTCGGAGAGGTCTTGCCACGAAACCCTTTAAATATACACAATTAAGTTTAATTAATTTAAAAAAAAATTGAAAAGCGTAGTCATAGCACGGTTTTGAGAAAAAATTGATTTGGCACAAAAATTTTTTTTTGAAGGAAAACTTTTAAAAACTGGACTGTTTTTGTGAATTTTTAGAAAAATGAATATTCTTTTTTAGAATTAATTATTTTTATTTTTAGAAGAAAAAAAAGAATTTAGTCTACTCGCAAGATTTCTGTCGAAAATCGAAAAAAAATTTAATTGCGTCATATCTGATAAAGTCCGCAAGACTTGCACGCAAAATTGCACACATTTTATTTTATTCGATAAATTGAATATTCTTCGTTTTTATGGAAAATAAAATAATTGTTTAATTGAAAGTTTTTTTTCTCAAAACTCTTCTAATTAATTAATTTGAAATATTCAGTGTCTTGCACAAATGCGATATTCGATACAGTTGAAGCAGGATCCGAGCCACCAGAAGCGCACGATGTTCGAATTGAGCCGTTGGCGAAAATTGTTGGAAATAATCAAATCGATGAGAGAATGCATCGACTACATGTCGATATCTCATGGCAACTTCCCTTATATGGTAAATATTTTCAAAATTGAATCATATAGAGATATGTGGTGAATTCAGAATCGTCGTCGAAACTACGCGCATTCAAATTGCATGTTTTGGGCGGCGGAAAAAATATATGTTTTTCATTCAACGTCACTCGACACCAACAAGATGATACCGTTTCGGTAGTTTTTGATAGTGAACTCAGGTGAATGAAAATCAATCGGATTCGAAGAAAAATCAAATATAAATTAACCTGTTTCGTTTGAAAAATAATTCAAATTCGATTTGAAATCTTGGTTTCCATTCAAAAATCTTCGAAATCGATTGATTTATTTCTCATTCTCAATTTTGAAATCGAATTCGATTGAAATTTTGAAATAATTCGAAACAGATTAATTTACACTTCGATTTAGATTGAAAAAGAAATTATTTTCGAATCCGATTGATTTTCATTTGCCTGAGAAATTGCGCAATTTTTTTGTTCTTTCAGCCTCGATTTCGCTTCTCTTCCGGCACATTATTCGATTTCTCGCGAAACTACACAATATCGATTTATAGTCTGCCGGCTTCGACGGCGAAATCGCCGAAGGTGACGATCGTTCGTCGAATGCCCGACGATCCCGACAAAAATCAGAATAGCTTCAAATTCAGCGAGGAGTTTTGCCGAAATAATAGTAAATGTGTTAATGTGTGTTATTGGAAAATTGATCGAATTTTTCAGCGCATCCACAATCGACGAAATGGGCGGCGAGTTTTCGCAAAATCTTTTTGTTTAGCTTAACGCGAATGATTCACGTCGAATTTTTGGCGGCGCCGGCGCAATATTGTTTCGAGGAATACGAAGTGCGACTACTTGACGGCCAAGGCATTGTCGTTTATCAATCAGCGATCATTCGAAAAGAGGACCTGAAAACGGAGATCATCAAAGGACGGGTGGTGCAGTTCGGCGAGCATAATTTCACAAATGTCGCTGTAAGTTTTTCGCAAGTGGCATTTCTAATCGAATTTTGAATTCTGAAGTTGGAGACCGACGTCGTGCCATCGGTGATGCCGATAGAGATGTCGCGAGATGGGAGATGTTTGTGCGAAACGCGCAATGGGTGTAGTTGCCTCGCGGCCGCCTGGAAGCCGGTGCGTCTAGCGCGAATCGAAGAGCCGACCAATAAAAATTCGACGTTGAAAATGGACAAGAAAAATGGCAACGAGATGATCTACACGTGAGTTGGTTGGTTTTTTTTGTTTTTGAGAATCAATTTGTTTCCAGTCGAACATTCATCGTATCAATCAGCATCATTTCGATAGTGATAACGGTTTTATGCGTAAGCGCGATAATCACTGGCTGCCGGAATCGAGATCGACGCCTGAAAATTGGAAACACAACATCTGATGTTGGAAACAATGGATCGCTTCCATTGATTTTGAAATGTAAAATATATTTAAAAAAAAACTAACCAAAATTTATAACAATTTCAGCGTCGAAAACTGTTTTAATACTGTACTCTCATGATTGCGAACTTCACGATGCGGCGGTGCTCGCATTTGCGGAACTTCTACGCGATGTACTTCTAATGGATGTGCATGTAAGAAATTTTTAGGAAAAAATTAAAAAAAAAGTCGCAAACACGCGCGTTTCGATTTTGTCTGTGTACACACCGACGCACTTTTGCACACATTTCATTTGAATTCTCAGCAAATCGCGCCGTAGAAACGGCGGTGAATAGCGAGTAAAACGGCGGCAGATGATCGGTGAAGAGAACAGACACTTTCGTTCCTCCAACTTTCCACCGCCGTTTCTCCGAAATTGCACGCGTACGCGCGGAGTGTCGTACTGCCTTCGTTTTAGTACTTTCAAACTATTGTCATATTTCACCACGTTTATTGTTTTTTTGAAAGTACTCGCGAAAAACTGGAATAATTTATTACAAAAAAAATTATTTAGTCATTTGGCTGCAAAAAATTAAATTTGTCCTCCGTGTGATGCCACTTTCTGTGATAACGTTGAAATTGTAGACGTATTCGTAATTCTATAATTCCTCGAAAATTCAATATTTTTCATTACCTGAATGTGATGGTGATATTCATGCGTTTTGACGATTTCTCCAATTTGCTTTGACAATATTCTTGCCAATTGATTGTGAATTGAGAATGTCACAAGCCTAATAGGTTCCGTAATCGTACCTTTCACTGGCTTGCACCTTAGTCGAAACTTTAATAAATTGCCTTTACGCTGAAGTGCTTACTGATAATTACTGCATTGTTGATTCGAACAAGAAATTCTGACACTGGGAATTTCTCCTAAACAGGACGTACAGAACGTTGTTGATATTGGTTGGCAATAATCTTCGATCAGTTTTTCCTGGAATGCGTAGATGTCGCGTTCCTGAAATGTTTCCGGAGTCTTAATGCTAGGTACAGTCAGCGTCCAGCGACTGCTGTACGCGGGTAGATTTACGCGGATGCGTCCTTCTTTTGGTCTCCCGTGGACTAACGTTGATATTTTGCATTTAATGGGTTGGGTCGATAATTATTAATTTTTCTCGAAATCGTTTTATAATTAATTTTCTACCAGAATAACATTTATTTTCTGCTACAATAACATTCATAAAGCCGATTAATTCCCGGAACCAGTAATTTCAATCAAAGGGTTAACCGGTTAAAGGGTTTTACATTATGATATCGAAAAAATATGGTAACCGCATTAATGTGTCAATAAATCAAGAATCATACCATTATTCCATTCCTGACAAACACTGAAAACATTATCTTTTGGCAGCATTTCCATGGTCTCGTCAGTTCCGTTATAGTCGCACCCTTCCGTGAACAGACGATCCTAAACCCAGCTCGACTCATAAATTTTCGCCATTCATATTATTTATTACAAGAATACAGTCGTCATATCCAGCGTCCGCAAAATTTCCCGCGAATTCCCCCTTCCTAAAATAACCTCGATTCATTAATTTTCATGAACTTATTTTATTACAAGTTTTTTATTATCTACAGTTTCTTCTTCAATACCATCATTGACGTTTTCAACAGGTAAAAGACGAACTCCATAGCCCGCGCGTCTACAAAATTTTTTTTCCTTTATGCTGATCACAGATATACCATTCTCTTCTTTCGTCAATCTACTCCTTTTCATGTTGAAACGAACGTTCTGGAAAAACCATTCTCATCAAATCAAACTTTCAAATTTAAAAAGAATGTAGTATTAATTATATTAAATCTTAAAACCAATAGAAGGTTTTAAAACAATCAATACATTATAATTAATTAATTACAAATTAAAAAATTCATAAAATTAATTTAAATAAATCTTCATTTTGAAATTTAATTAAAACTTTAAATGAAATTTAAAGAAAATCGAAAATTAATTTAAATTAATTTTCGTTTTTTTTAGAAGGTTGTACGACACTACTAATATTACACATAGCCCACGGTTTAGCGCGTTTAGTAAACCATCGTTCCACCGCCGTTTCACCGAAACTCGCTATTCACCGCCGTTTCTACGGCGCGATTTGCTGAGTTCATTTTTTTCGAAAAATTAAAAGTTGAATAATTTAGATTGACGTTTGGGATGAAGGAGAAATTGAAGAAAATTGTTTCGACTACATTCATTCAACAATTGTTAAAGCGCATAAGGTTTGCTAGTTAAAATAATAGTTGCATTATTCAATTTTTTAAGGTAATTATAATTAATTCGATTGGAACTTACCACAGAATCATTGCTCGACAAATGAAAAGTGCGCCGGTTGAGCGGCATTTGCCTGGAGTTTTCGACCACCTATTCGTTCGTCAATTCGAATTAGCTCTACAGTAAATCGCGATTAATTAATTCAGCAATATCATCAATTTTTTGTTTTTTCAGACACCCAAATGTCATTTCGATTCGTTTCGACTATTCGCCCAGCAAATGCACAGTGTTCGCGTTGGCCAATTATTTGCAATACCCAATTCCGAGCAATATTCGAACGCTCGTGTCGAGCATCGGCGACGACGATTCGCTGAGCGCGTTGAGCGCGCCGAAAAACGCGAGCTGTCTGACGCGTCTGAATGAGGCCGCTGATAAAATGTCGACGTACACGACGCGATTTCCCGATTGGTTCGAGCGTTCGCATCGAATAATTGATGAGAAATCGAGAAGTGGCTTCAAGAATCGAAATGATGAGCCGCCCGATGCGGTGGTGAATCGCGAGACGCATTCGGAAAAAACGCAGGCGACCTATTTGCTGGATGACGAGGACGAGGGAAGAGGAACTGATTCGCAAACTGTGAGCTTAAACGACGAGGTGCGTTTCTTCAATTGTCATTTGAATTGGGTCTCGGATGGAACAATGTAGATTTAAATTGATTGCTGATTGAATATTAAATGCAATGTACGTAGTCTCGAGACCCATTGGCACATAGCCAACATTTTTTTTTCAATTTTGCTCAGTTGTTCGACAACAATGTGAATGAGCTTCATTTTTTTTTTGTTGCGCGCGAATTTAAAAAGGTTTTAAATGAGACTTTCAGGAATATGAGCCGTGCTGTGATACAATCGATTCGGCGTACACGAGCGATGAGTTCACCCAGACGTTTGAGCAACCTCGAGCACCGATCAACGATTATTCGAAAAAGTCGCCCGACGCCACCATCGACTCGGCGTTCCATGAGGACGTCATTTATATATCATAATTTTCGCATATTAACTCTGGGTTTTTCATTTTCTCATCGATAATCATAGCCAAGCATACGGGTTGGAAATGTTTCAGAGTTTTATGTAGATTCGTCATCATACAGATTCATTTTTTTGCTACTGGTTGCTTTTATGTCATTTGTTATTTTTATTGTTGTTAATTGCAAATTCTTCTTTTTTTTTTAATTGTTTCTCTTCCTTGTGTATGGCAAATGCGCTTTTGAGAGAAGAATAACAATTTTCTTCCCCCAAATTGTGATGATTCACAAAAATTCGCGTTGTAAATAGCATATTTGTCGTGCTCCGTGTAATCTGCCGTCTAATCTTGACATTCGACGATGATCAACTTAGCCGCGGTTCGCTGATGAGCATTTATGTTGTGTGTTTGGCCGAGAGCAACACGCGCCAAAACACTTTTGAGAAGCGCCGCGTTTGGGTCTCGAATGGAAAAAATCAGTTTTTCGAATCCCCCTATATAAATATATATGAATGAGCAAAATGCGTTTGGTGTTAAACTATGCGAATCTAGAGATTTCCTTCAATTCTTATCATCGGGGGCATCATCATTGTTAACCTGCAGGGCCGACAGTTAGCATAAATATATATAGAGGGCTCACTTGGGCTCCGTCAGCCATCCAGTCCAGTCCGAAAGGCAAACAAAACGCTTGAACTGACCGCTGCCGCCGTTCGGCTTCCGAACGCGTCGGCGTCTCTCGCCTCGTGCCCGCTATTCAAACGTCCATCGCGAGTTCATATTTGGTCAACGTTGGAAAGAGCTCGAGCTGTAGTTGTCTCAACCATCGGCCAACCTACTCGACGACTGTATTATTTGTATTTCATATGCATACGCATTTTCAATCCAACATTCCTTCATTGAAATCGTCTTTTCATTTAATTTTGGCATAGACAAAAAAAAATAAATATTAGCCAATTTCAGCCGATGCGCGAGCGGCGGCAGAAATTATTTTCTGCTTTCATTCTCATTGCAAAATGCGTTTCGATAATCGAGGCGCAAATCAATCAGAATATCGGGCAGACGCCTCAAAATCCGACAATCAATCAGGTGTCGCCTGGACAAGTCTTCACCGGAACCGGCAATAATCCCTATTATGGAGGTAGTTTCATTTTCTATTGATTGCTTCCCTTGTTTCTCTTGCTATCTGAAATTCGATTTTGATGTTTTCTTTTTGTTCTGGCCCCACAAACTCGAATCGCACCGCGGATACTACTTGAGCCATAGGAAATGTCTGTCTGGAAACATGACACCGTTGTGTTCTGTTTATTCGCACCCTCTTTGAAACGTTGCCCATTTATTTGTTTGTCGTGGACATTTGCTGCAAATTAAAGAATGAGAAAAGCGGGAATCATGCGATATAAATTGTAAAAAAAGTTTCTGGTTTGAATTTTTTAGTTGATAAGACGGATTATTAATAATTTTGCTGGAAAAATATTATTTCAAATAGCACATTTAAAAAAAAGAAAAAATTTTGCTTCAATGAACTGCTGAAACAAACTTTTCAGCTTGATGATGAGAAAAATTCAAAAATAAAAACGCGCTGCACTTTTTAAAAATGTACGCATACACACTCACGCGAATTTGCACATATTTTATAATTTGCAATGAATTTTTTCAAATTTTTCTCGAAGAAAAAACAATTAATTTTATAGTTTTTAAGAAAGATTTTAGATTAAAATAATTAAAATAATCTTCGGACAATCGTGTCCGAAAGGCAAAATCGCACATATTTTATTTTCTCAATAAATTCATCCTTTTTTCTAATTGCTATTCAAATGTTTATGGAACAGATTGATTTGTGCACAAATTTGGTGGGTCGTCGTTAAAAATGTGACAAAATGGCGCGAAATTCAAAAAATTAAATTTTTCTGTAGATTTGGCCATTTTCAAATTTTCTACTTGGCACCTGAAAGTTCAAACTAATAGAAAGCAATAGACGTGGTGGAACTTAATTCTAGAATTCCAAAAAAATCATTATTTCAGTAAATCTTGTTCCATTCGGACCCGAAGCCGGCGATCTTGTCGTCAATCCGTCGATGCTAACAGCCGGAATGACAATCGATTTGCACATGTTCTTTCCCTTTTATGGAGGACTCTACAATTATACAACAGCAAGTCAAATATTCATTTTGATCTACATTTGATTGTTTTCAGATATCGGTGAATGGATATATGGGATTCGCGACGGTTTTAGACCAAGGTCCCACCATTAACATCGGACCTGAAACGACGGATTGGCCGCGACAAGAAGATCCGGCGATGATCGCGCCGTACCTATGCAAGCAGCAAGTGCCGCAGTCGGGCAATCCAGCGCGTCGCGCCGGCGTCTACTATCGCCTTCTACTTCGGCAATCATTGTTCGGACGCGAGACGAACTCGAACATGAACCTCGGCGGCACCATGCAGCAGTCGGCGTTCTTCGGCCAGAGCGCGAGTCTGGCGTGCCCGGGAACCGCCGACACCTACGTGCGATGCGATCAGAACAGCGATTATTTTCTCGACCAAATGATGATATGGCTGCAAGAGGGTGTCGCCGGCGCGTCGATGTTCCGCGCCGACGCCGCCGTCGTCGTCACCTGGTACAACACGGCATCGGCCATCTCCGGAAGGTCCGACATCGACGCCGGCCAGACGGGCACCTATCAAGCGATTTGGTTGACCGACAGCGCTGCGCGACTCTCCTACGTCATTCTCAATTATGATCGTCTTGGATTTGACGCGCAAGATTTTCGCGCCAATTCGCGATCGGGACGATGCAGGGTGAGGATTTTATTGGGGAATTCGAGCGCTTTTAAAAAATTCCGCCTTTTTTTTCGAAAACCATTTTTCTGCGGTTCTCCGCTGAACTACAAGGTCTTGCGACGAAAAATTCTCGAAATCAATTTTTTTTGGAAAACGCACTTTATCCCATTTTTGTCTGCACACACAACGACGCAATTTTGCACACAATTCATTTTACATTTTTTTTTTCAAAACTTTTTTTCGCTAACAATTTTAATATTAATTATCGATTTTATTTAAAAAATTCCAAAAAACAAAAAATTTGAGGTCTTAATTTTATTTTTCAAGAAGATTTAAAAAAAAAACGGACCATTGTTTGAATTGCCGCCACATCGTTGAGGCGATTGCGGCGTATCCCGGATGATGTCCGCAGATATGTATGTGTAAAACGAAATTAATTTTGTTAAGATTTTGAGAAAAAATTCAAACGACCTCTCAAATAGTCATATTTGTCCCAAAAAAATTGTTCGTCGCTTTTATCCAATTTCTGTCTGTGCTCACACATACGCAATATTGCACACATTTCATTTCACGCCTAAAAAATCAAATAATTATTTTTTAAGGAAAAAACATTTTTTATTGAATTTTGTTTCATAAAAAAAATATTTCAAGCCTAAATTTTATAATGAGAGCCACCTTTTTTTTCCAAAAAAAGCTAAAACCCAAAAATTAAAAAAATATATTTTTTAGGCGGTTTTCAACGGCGGCAATCACACTGGCTCGGTGGAAGTCGATCCGACGCATCAATACAAAAACACGCCCAAGGTTCTCGCTCAACGATCGGGCGTGCCGCACATGGTTCGCGGGCGGTACATGTTTCGCGTCGACGATGTCGTCCGACCGGCGGGTTGCAGCAACAAAACCGGCGGCACATGTAAGAAGAATTTTGGGTTTTTTTTTTTTTTTGGGGGGGGGGCAATGCTGAAAAAAAAGGCGGAAAAAAATCGAAGATACACGCGTTTTCGGTGAATTCGCTTCGAGACCCATCGCATAAATAAACGACATGCGTCTTTAATATATACCGTATCCCCGTATATATTTTGGCATCGCATTTTCCAAATTTTTTCGGCATTCCTCCCATTCGAAAAGTTGAAGTTGCTCACCTCCCAACGCATTTTCAGATCCAATAATGATCTACCCGAATATTGTCAACATGTTGGGCGAAATGACGGTCGACGTGAACGCGTGCTGCCTCGATCGCTCGCAAACCTACATCATGATGATCGAGGAGAGAGAAGTCGCCACGTGTCAAGTCATCAATCCATCGATTGCTCGATGCAGTCTGCCGAAAATTTATGATTGGGGCACCAAGACCGTCTACTTCCAGCCGCAATCGCGCGGCGCCAATGATGAGAAAGCGTTCGTCGGATATATTTATTTTGGTAACTTTTTTTTTGAGCCTGCTTAGCTCGAAAAATTTGAGCGCTATGCGCCTTTAATCAAAAAAAAATGTATACTTCATTTTTGTTGTTGGATACGGTATGATTAAAGGCGCACGCGACTTTTTTTTACAACAATTTTTTGGGGAATGCAAAATTTTTCATCAAAAAATATTTGGAAAGTGCCAAACTCGTCTAAAATCCGTATAAGGGACCATTTGAAAATTTTTGAAAAATGCAAAAAATTTGAGAAACTTCTTTGAGGGTGTCGATTTACGAGACCTGAAGCTTCGAGCAAAAACCAAAAAAAAAGAAGAAGCCCCGTAGATAATGAATTCAGTGCCGCCGACACTTGATCCGATGCGTCTCGACATTGGCAACATCTACGAGTGGTACAAAAACCCGATGCCGAACAATTTGATGCCGATCTCGTGGTATCCGCGCAACTTCACCAATCCCGACATCATCAACAACGGCAACAACATGGGCGTTCGCATATCGGACGACGCGATGTACGGCGTCCAACTCGGCCTCTACATCATCGGCTATCGTGAGTTCAAAGACGACGAGATCAAGAAGTTCCGTCCGGAATACCGAACGCTGGCGCGCGTCACCACATTCAGCAATCAGAACAATATCAATTATCGCTGGATGCCGCAAGAAGAAGTGATCAATACGAATCAGGTTGGCGAAATTTTGAAAAATGAAATTGTGGATTATCGATTTCAGATTCAACAATGGTATTTGACGGATTGGGAGCGAATGCATCATCTCTACACATATCGAGTTGGATTTTTCAAATTGGCGCCAATTAATCCAAATGATATGAATGGCACCCATTTGTTGCCGGGGTACGAATTCGAGCCTAATCATTGGGTATTGGAAATAATTTAGACTCGTCTCGGCGCCAATATCGCTTCATTGGCTTTGGACGCCGAACAATCAGCAATTCGCGCAGCTCACAATGAATCAGCAAGGTATTTCTGCAATGATCCTTGAAAATTGAAAAAAAATATTTAAATAAATAGTGGCTCGCGGAAATGTGTGCAAACACCGTGACGCAAATAATGCAGACAAAATTGCATTTGAATTTTTCGCAACAATATTGCATTTTTTTGAGAATTTGACATATATTTACAATTTTAATTGACAAATTCTGAAAATTGTCATTTTTTTGTCATATTGAAACTTGGAGAATATTCAGATCGCGATGAGCGCATCGAATTTGTCAAAGAGAAATCGCGAGAGATGTGCCACGATTGGTACGATGAAGACGGTGCGCTGTGGAATTTCATTCGCGACACCGAGACGAACACGTCGTGTCCGTGCGTCGAAACGCAAGCGCTTCTTGATTTGGGCCGATTCATGCCGCATCCGAGATGCTCACAAGTAAACATTGATTTGGGCTAATCGAAAATGAAAAAAAAATTAATTTTTCAGATGTTCCGCGATATCACTTGCACAACTGTCATCGGTTCGAGGAATTGCTATATGTCGGCGTCGAATATTTACGCGAGCTATGCTGGAGAGGGAAGCACATTCAATAATCGGGATACGAAGTGAGAACAGAAATCGTCAAGAGTGTTATGCGCCTTTGATCGTGTTTTTCGAATTTTTAGAATAATTTAAAATTCGCGATTATTTTTTTGAAGTCGTGTCTCGCAGCGAACCGCTTTCTGCCAGAACACTACTCACTGTATCGATATTTCAGCCGCTTCATGACCCATTATGGTCAAGTGTGTTGCTACGATGAATCGGGATTCCTCATGCAGACCCCGTATCAGCCAGTCATCAAAACCCAAAAAGACTACTTCTACAATCCCGGCTATCCATTGCGAGCCTACGAGTTCGGCACGGCGCCCTATATGGGACAATTCGAGGTTTGTCATTGATTGTCATGCTCTCAGATTCGATAATGAATTTGCAGGTTCCCGGCCTTTCGGTGTTCCATCACGATTATATGCCCTACTTTTTGTGTTGCAAATTCGCCGATTTTCGCTGTCAAATGTTTTACTGGAGGCGCCCGTCATCGGCGTGCCAACAATACCAGCCGCCGGCAATTGGTAAGCAGTTTTTTTTTCGTACCGTAGAGTTGTGTTGTTCGCTTCGAGACCTGGGCAGATAGAATGCAGAGAAACCGTCAATTTTTTTGTTTCGCTCTCATTGCGTCTCTTCGTGACGAGACCCAATTCATTTTGCTCATTGGTTTCTCAATTGCAGGTCGCGCACAAGGCACCGGCGTGTTCCAGACCATCGACAACGACAAATTCATATTCAATCAGCCGGGCGTCTACAACTTTTTGTACATTCCGCAAACGACGCGCTCGCCGGAAGTTCACATTCAAGTGCGCCTCGAGCGCTATCCGAATCGCAAAGTCGATTTCGGCCTGTTGGGTCGCTACATTTCGCAATGGGAGCTGGTGCAGCCGACGAACGCCACCGTCATCACCGGCATCGCGATGGAAGCGACCGGCACCGATCGTGTGGTGGTGATGACGCGAAAAGACACGCGACGATTCCGCTATCGGACCAATATAATTGTTGGCAACATTTTGAGATATTTCGACACAATTCGACTCCAGAGATTCAAAGGTGATTTTCGATGAATTAATTTTTATTTCAAAAAAAAAACATTCTAGGCGTACTGATATATGTGAATAATGTCGAACGCGGTCAACCCGAAATTTATGTGGTGCTCGAAGAGGCTCAAATCGGCGTGAAAGTCACCGAGAGCTACGCGCTCGACATCGATCGCCTGCCGAACTATCAAGAGTCGATGGGCATTCTCGACATTCAATTGTCGGTTCCGCCGCAATACGGCGTCAATCCGACGGGCGACAAAACGCAAGAAATGACGTACCGTCAAATGTACGATTTGCCGCGCGTCAGCGGTTTGATGCGTCCGTTCCCCGATCAGACGAGCGGCTCGCTGATGGAAGGCCTCACGTTGAACGACGTCAATTCGGAGACCTATCGACAGCAAATCATTAGCAATTGTAAGTGGCCGAAAAGAAAAAAAAATTTTTGTTTTCACTTATTTCTTTTTCTAGATCTTGTGCTCGGATCGGGCGAGGCTGGAACACAACAGAATATGGCGGGCACACTCGCGCAAACCCTACCTCAAGACAACATGTTCACCACATCGAAAGACGAGGACAAACAGTTCGACGTGTTCCCGGAAGCGAACATGCGCTCGGAGCCCGTCTACAAAATGGCGCCCGTCTATGATACGGGCGCGTTTCGGTTTATGCCGCAAACCGGCGCGATGATTATTCAATTGTTGAACACGTGTCGCGATATGCAGACGAATCCGAATGGTAGGTCTAAATGGTCCCCAAAAATGAAGCGGACGGGGGTTTTTCGAAATTTCGAGTTTTGTCAATTTTTTGACAAAAATTTAATGCAATTTTCATATATATTTTTTATAATAAAAAATTGAAAATGTGATATCGCTCACATAATTATTGATTGCAGTTGATCTACAACCCTATCAGAGTGTTTCGACGCTGAGCTATGGAATGCAATGTCCCGACGATCCGGGAGCGATTCTCACCGAATGTGGCGACAATGTTGCATGCCTCTATGATTATGCGCTGTTGAATTCGAAAATACTAGCGCAAGAGGAGCAGGATGCATGGAACAGCTTCTTCTCGGATCGACTAGTTGCCGTCAAGCAATGTGGGTTTACCAAAAAAAAATAAACGGAGAAATTTAGGAAAATGAGACTAAAAAATTCCAAAGAAGTGTGCGTACACACGTACGCGGAATTGCACACAATTTATTAATTCAAATTTTCATACAAAGAATGTTCAAAATGTTTTTTTTTATAGACAACAGCTGTGGAGCGATTAATATTGAATATCCGGAGTATATGATGAAAACGCCGGCGTTGGCTTCCGGATATTTGCAAGGAGACGTCGCGCGATTCGAGTGCTATCAAAGCCATTGGGTCAAGGGAGATAATGAATATAAATGTTTGCGATTTGTTTCAATAGTCTTACCAAATTGTTTTTTTTTCTTTAAGGTGGAGTCGTTGTTGACTATAATCGGCCGAATGACTATCGATTCGAGTGGAACAAGGGCTCGCAGCCATGGTGTCGATCGCGAATCAAGGAGAATTACTTCAAATGGATCGCGACGGTGTTTGGAACCGTCGGCGTCATTCTAGTGATATTGGCGATATTCGCGTTCTGTTGGTGCATCAAACAGAAGAAATTGCAAGAGCTTCGCGGCTATGGCGGCGGCGCCTCGTACACGAACAACGCCTACTTGAATCAGCCGTACGAGACGAAGCCGCCGCGGGCGTTGTCGGTTGGCGATTTGTCGAACGCGCCGCGCACGGCGACGATGGCGATGCCGCGCGACACGACACCGAGCACACTGGAACCGGCGAGGTAATTAATAAGAGGGCGGTGAGAATTGAAATTGAAAATTGATTTCATAGAATGTCGCCGGCTCCATCGGATCTACGAGGGTCTCAGGGAATTATTGGCCTCAACACAAGTGTTTAATTAATTAATTAATAAGTGATTTAATGAAGCATGTAAATTGTAGACACATTTCTGTTAATTCAAATTGTTGCTGCGAAATTCTTAATTCTATTTGCTATTGCTCAACCAACAATTGTATTTTATCGATTGATGACTTCAATTCTGTTTTATGGAATTTTTTTTTGAACGGTTAATTCCATGACCAAAATGTTGATTATATGTATATATTTATTTATAGAAGTTAAATTATTGCATCAATAAATTATTTCGCATTTTTCACGCCTTGACGTTCTGCTAGAAAAAAAAGGAGAGTGGTGGAGTCTGCAATCAACATTATACAAAAAGGCACAGATTATTATTTTTTTTTTGGATACTCAAATCTCCCATTTAAATCATCTGCGGACAGTCTTCCGGGATACGCCACAGCTGGAAAACGCTGGAAAAGTGCTCTTGTGTTGTACTCCACACGGACAACACGTAGCTTCGCTGCGAGACCCAAATCTATTATTTTTTTAACTTTGATATTTTTATTGAAAAAATATGAAGAAGTATATGATTATTTGAAATTTTGATAAATATGCGAAATTGCGATTTTTGGCCGAAAAAATATATCAATTGCAATTCAATGGCATCATTTTCGAGGCCAGCGACGCATGACGAACTTTTCAGTGTGTGAAAAATGATGGATCGTCGACATGTGAATATTAATCAACCGAATCCCGTATAGCCGATGAGAGCTTCTCATGACAACTAAAAAACTGGTTCAATTTTTGTTCCAACTGCCCCGTTTTTGTATTATTTTGAGAGAAAAAAAAAACGTTTTAATCTAGCAGATGCTTCAAATCACATCTCTACTGTGCTCCATTATGATTCTTTCAATTTGTTGCTCGTCGCTTCAAGCGTCGGAGGCTTTCGGCAGGCAAATCAAGGTATTCACAAAAAAAATCCGAAATCCACCTCATGTTTTGCTTCAGAGCTTCCCATATTCGGTATCGTTCTACCGTATGCTCGGACACGATCGACACCTGAGCCCCTATTACGGTGTGAACGATGAGGTTGGTCACGCTACCGCAAAAAAATAAAAAAATAATAATGCGCCTCAAATATTTTACGGTAGCTGTGGCTTAATAAGCAATAGAAAAAACGGAAACCAACAATTGATTGAAAATAATTGGTTGAAATTGCAGGTGGCCGCGCTCATCGACTCAATGAACACCGACGAGAATCCATCGCATCAGCGGTACCGAAGGAGCGATGGTTTGCGAGGTTCTCGAATACATGTATTCTATAATTTCAAACAAAAAACTTTTGTAGGTTACGCATGCCGCTTCAAATTTTGTAGAATCTACGACAATTAGCGAACGATGAAATAATATTGATGATAAGCATTTAATAATCAAAAGAGAGAAAAAAATAATCAACTTGACAACTCAAATTCTGCAGCGTTTTCTTCCACATTCCACCCTCAATATATCCGATCCGAAATCATCATTTTTTACACGACAAAAACTCAAATAAAGCATTTGTTTGTTGAAATTTTGAATTGAATGAATCCTCTCATCGGGGCTTCTTCTCTTTCATCGCTTTTTCCTTCTTTTTCAGCATCGCCTTCTCACTTTGAATTGATTCAATGTCTCTGGAAATTGGCGTGAAATTTTTTTTTTGGTGAGGCCACTATTGGCAAAACGTACTGCAAAGTGTTGTCATTGTCCTCGGGAGGGTCGGCCAGAGGTACATTTGGAAGTGGAGTGCCACTAAAACCAAAAAAAGATCAAGAAATTCTAGTTTAATTAGTGCGAGAGAAAATCTTACACAGAAAACGCGTCATCCTTTTTTGGCGTGCCCGTCGTTGGCGTCGATGATGCCGGTGAAATCGGGGGCTTCATCACCTCATCGGCCTTCTGGTCGATAACAAGGCTCACCTGAATATTTTTACAAATTTTCTTCAACGAAAAAATTGTACATCTCGATTTCCATCATATGTCTTTTTCTTGGAACACATCAGCATTGAGGAAACAACCAAAAATGGAAAAATTGCCTAAAATTGGACAATTGCTCAAATTTTATGAAAATTTCCAAACCGAGCATGAAAAACTTAGAAGAGTATCATCCATTATGATATTGATTGGTTCTGATCAAAAAGACTTTAAAAAATGGAAAAAATATTGCAATCATGATTTTATTAAGCATTTTCCACGTTTTTGAAAGAAAATTTAATCATTTTCGAATATTTAGAATGTTAGAATTCCTCATTTTAATTACATTTCATATTCTTACCGTTTTGATTATTCCATTATGCGGCAAAAAGCAAGAAGATGAGACGGCGGCGGCTGTTGCGCAGGAGACTTCTGAAAATCGATTTATTAATTTCGCAGCGACAGAGAGAGTAAGAAAATTGAAATTGTTAATATTCTCATTAAATTTGTTGCGCGAAACAGTATAAAAAATGATTGAAACCTTTTGGTTTCGTTCAAAACGCAGAATTGCCCTGATAAATTTGTAGAGTTTTTTTTTAGAAAACAGATGAACAATTTGCAACGAACTCACAGTGTTTATATCACGAAGTTGCTCGAAATATGTCATATCAAGCCTCAATGAAGTGTAAAAGTCAAGACGACACATGGCGGGTGAGAATTAAATAAATATTAAAAAAAAAACAATTTTTGAATGAAAAATGTTTGATTATGTGCAAACACTTTACACAATGCACCAAATTTGACGACAATTCTCATTTTTTTTTTGTTTTCAAAAATAATAATTTTGTCTAAAAATTCGTTTTAAATAGGGAATATATCAATTAATTCCAACATCATTGAAAAATTGAAAAAATTCAATTCCTTGATTAAACTTATGGATCTATTCAGTGAATGTAAATTAAACAAAAACGACAAATTTTCATTATGCAGCGATGTCGTTTTTGTCGCAATAAGCGCTTAATTTTACTGAGGGGTACTGTAGATCGCGGGTCGATATTTCAAAAAAATTGGCACATGCTCCTTGAATATCGATTTTTTTAAAATATTTTTTATATTAAAATTTTCGTATTTTCACTCGTTTTTCGCGGATTTTTTTAAATAATTTAAACTTTTTTTTGAGTAACACTTTTAAATAATAATTTCATATCGTTTTCGTTTTTTTCTATTCCAAAACTGAATCGATTTTATTCGAATATTGTTTTAATTTAAAGAAATTGAATATTTCAGATCGTTCCATGGCTAATTTGGATAGGTTACGAAATAAGAAAAAGGCTATAGTAAGAAATACAATTTAAACAAAAAACAAATAAATGAATTTATAGATTGCACTGCTTATGAAAAAACGAATTATTTTGGTTTGGATATTGAAACAAAATGCATTGAATGCATCTGAAACAATTGAAGTGATCAAGAAACAGAGCTTCGATCTTTTTTGTGAAAAAGTCAACCGATTAGTAGATTGTGGTGGTATTGAGGTAAGGAAACAAGTAAAACAAGTGAATTTCTGCATAAGTAATGTAGAATAAATTAAGTTCGTGACCGGCGTTTCTAACAGCACGTTCATGGAACTTCTGAAGATATGCCGAAATCACGAAGGTCGAATCAATGCGACAATTCGATTGGCAGTTTTCTTAAAATACACAAGAGAAGGTTATTTTTTAGTTGTTTGTTAGTTTTTTACAAGCATTAAAATTATAAAATTTATAGGTATTAGCCAAAATCTTCTTGCGAAGGAAATTGGAGTTTCGCAATCAACGATTTCTCGACTAGTTAGAGATACAATCGAGGATATCGTCCAAGTTGCCGGAGAACAAATCCGATTGCCACAAAATCGAAGAGAATTAATTCGTCTGGAAGAAGGATTTATGAACTCTTCTGATCGAACTCCTCGTCGAAGAATTCCATGTTTTGCCATATTGGATGGAAAGCATTGGAAGATCGAGCATCCTGCGCATACAGGATCGTTAAATTATAATTATAAGTCGTTTTATTCATTTAATTCTCTTTTTTGTTGTGATGCAAACTTGCGTGTTATATATTTGCAAATCTCTGAGCTTGGAGTAAATTCGGACTCCCAAATGTTCAGAGATGGGCCTTTGGGAGCACTCCTCGAAAATGTAGCCACAATAGGTGGATATCGCCCGCTTCCGAATTCATCCATTATAATGCCTCCATTTATAATTGCTGATAACGGATTTGGACTATCTAAGTTTCTTATGCAACCCTATAGGCAGCTTTCCTTGACTCCAGAAAACATGCGTTTTAACGAGATTATGTCGGCAACTAGGGTGAAAATTGAATATTTTTTTGGTGTGATGCAGTCGAAATTCCAGATTTTCAAAAAAGCCCTTAATATGGACCCGTCTTCTTCGCGCGCCCTCATTGTAGCACTTTCAGTTGTACATAACATATCACTAGGTGCTCCTCCCGATCTTCCACCTGACCACAACTTTCCCTTACTTCAAGACCCATACAGCGATGCCGAAGATCAAAGAACGGCATTAAAAAATTATCTTCTTTATCATGTTTAATGTTTATCTTTTTAAATATAATTGTTAATATAATAAAAAAAATACTTAAAAATAATTTTCGTCCAACAAAATGAGAGAAGTCGTCTGCTCATTTCTTTTGCCCGTCGGTTGGAGATCCATGATGAAAGCGATCGCTTTCGCTTCGGCTTGAATTTGATCCAATTCAGGCCAATCCGCAACGTGGCTGGCCATGACCCTGCACAATCGGTCAAATTTACATTTGGGGGTTTCCTTGGCTTCCTCATCATTCGATCTAAGCAGCTGCTTGATTTCGCTGTTCGTCTCGCGCAACATACTCATCAGCTCATCGCTGTCTAAAACATACCCATAAAACTCCATTTTTTATTGCTAGAAACCTGATTTCTTGATCACTTCAATTGTTTCAGATGCATTCAATGCATTTTGTTTCAATATCCAAACCAAAATAATTCGTTTTTTCATAAGCAGTGCAATCTATAAATTCATTTATTTGTTTTTTGTTTAAATTGTATTTCTTACTATAGCCTTTTTCTTATTTCGTAACCTATCCAAATTAGCCATGGAACGATCTGAAATATTCAATTTCTTTAAATTAAAACAATATTCGAATAAAATCGATTCAGTTTTGGAATAGAAAAAAACGAAAACGATATGAAATTATTATTTAAAAGTGTTACTCAAAAAAAAGTTTAAATTATTTAAAAAAATCCGCGAAAAACGAGTGAAAATACGAAAATTTTAATATAAAAAATATTTTAAAAAAATCGATATTCAAGGAGCATGTGCCAATTTTTTTGAAATATCGACCCGCGATCTACAGTACCCCTCAGTAAAATTAAGCGCTTATTGCGACAAAAACGACATCGCTGCATAATGAAAATTTGTCGTTTTTGTTTAATTTACATTCACTGAATAGATCCATTAATGTTCAAAATTTGTATTTCTCAAAAAAACCTGCTTTTAATGTTGAATTAGAACAATCGCTGAAAAAAAAAAAACATTTTTTTTTCAAGAAAATCCCGCCATTTTTCCAGATTCTCGCTTTATACTTGGACCATTTGAGATCAGTGAATCCTGTGGAGTTTCAAAAGCATCGCCGTAACCACTCATATTCCAAACGGGACCCAATTTTCAAAATGTTCTTCTAGTAATTGACGCCGGTATGGCAGTTCTTCATGACGTTCAAAATTTGTTGAAACAATCGCAATTCGACGACGAATTGATAGCCATCGCGATTATTCATTTTCTCGCCGATTACCATCAAATCAAAATAAACATGGGAAACGAGACAACCCCGTGGTATACGGTAACACTAATTAAATCACACCATTGCTAATTGGCCACCCAATTAAGGTATTCTCGAAAAACGCAAATTTTGACGATCTTAATAGGTTGAAGGCATTAATACAACAAGAAATTGTTTCAACAAGGTAGAAAAGAAAAAAGATTGAAATAAAAATTTTTCATTTCAGAAGCCGAAGCATTGGAATATAACGTTTGTGCGCCTTTTTTTTTTGAAAATTTAATAATGAATAAAAATAATTGTCGAAAAAAAAAGAAGAAGAACGCCGTGAATAAAAAAAAATAATATTGATTGCGTGATACCCGCATGCATGACGTGTCGGGGTTTTCCACGTCGTCGCTCGGCGATTGTTTCGCTTCACACAAATCGTCTTCAATTCAATTCAATCAGCCCGTTCATCATCATCGTCGTCGTCTAAGAAGAAGAAGTAATAAGAAGACGAAGAAGCGAAGAATCATGAACGCGTCAAAGGAGAAGAAGCGAGAGCACGAGGAGAACGCCGGCGGCGCGCTGATGAGCAGCCTCGCCGGCCTTCGAATCGCCGATGGAATGCATTTGTTGACACCGCCGCCCAGTGAGGACAAGGTAACACGGACCATATGGTTCTTTTGTTCAATATAGGCAATATAAGAATCCACGTGGCGCCACGCGATTTTATTTTGCAGGGCACCTCGAGCCAAAAATCGAGCTCGGACCACTCGAACCATCAACTTCATCAGCATGACGAGAAGAACTATTGCGATACCGTACCACTAGATGAATGTCAATTTGTTGAATTATTGATTTCAGGCGTCCTATATCGATTGCCTCAAAGAGGAGCGCGATCAACTCGCGCAATACACTGATGGTTTGACGCACGTGTTCGCGCTCATCGACAAGGAGATCAAACGCGTCGGGCAGAAGGTCGAGAAGACGGCGACGCCGGCCAACGGCATCCTCTCCGAGACGATTCCGATTCCCGTCGATTTGTATCCGAACGTATGTGGATCTTTGAGAAGCAATGAGAAAACATGGTTTTTTTTTTCTTTCTTTTCGTTTAGTACAATTTTGTTGGACGTCTCCTCGGACCGCGCGGGACGACGGCGAAACAACTCGAAGAGATCACCGGCTGCAAAATCGTGGTTCATGGAAGGAAGAAGGACGCGGTGAGTGGTGGCGATTGTGAGCCGCGCTCGATGATTCGCGTTTAGGTTGGAAACGAGAGCGCCGCATCGACACCGAATCCCGATGATCCGCTTCGCGTTGAGGTCTCGTGTCCGGCCACCGATATTGGCGCCGCGCAAAAGCTCGAAGTCGGCGTCAACGTCATCAAAGTGATTCTGCAGCCGCCGGTATCAAGCATTATTTTTTTGTCGTCGATGTTTTTTTTTTCATTTTCAGGCCGATGGACAGGATGATCTCAAGCGTCAGCAGCTCACTGATTTGGCCTACATGAACGGCACCTATCGACCGCGAAGTCATCACGCGCAGCACTCGACCGCCAGCGGCGACTATCCCGGCGCTCATCATTTTCAAAGTTAGTTGAGGCTAAAATTGAAAAATCACACAAAAAACCAAAAAAAAATCGCATTTTATTTAAATCTAGTCATTATTTTTCATTGATTCTTGTGATCTCATGCCTTCTATGTATGTGTATTTTGTTTTCCCTCTCTCTCTCGTTCTCTCATTTCAATAAAACCATTGATAATCGAAAAACGAGACAACGAACACGACAAAATTGCAGGCCTTCTGCCGTTCGCCTATCGAATTCCAGCGTTTGCCGATTGCAAACACGAGGTTTTTCTGAAGACGTTGCTCTCGCTCGGACTTCCGCCGACGTCGGTCGTTCAGCTCATGTACAATCAGCAGAAAGAGTGCGACATTCCGAAATGCTCGGTGCTGAGAAGTTTGATCGAGCACAATGTGCCGCTGTCGCACAAATACGATGCTCCGCTTAGTGGTGTGTCGAAGATGCCGCATCCACCGTTAGTTTTCCGCGCACGGCTCGATTCGATTCGGTTTAAGGCGATTTTAGAAAGTTTGACGAGCTCTTGAACGCAATGCAATGGTATGATTTGATGAGCCGAACCCGTCAGGCGGCTGAGGCTCATTTGAGCTGGAGCACGCCGGAAGCATTTCTAAAATTTCAAGGTATATAAGCAGCAAAAGGGAATTGAAAAAAGGCCATGAAAATTGCGTACCGTTTTTTTTTCTAGAATCACAGAAAGCGCAAGAGGTTAGTAGCCGAATGTGCGCTTCGATGGGACCATTTGGTTGCAATCCGCGTCAGTCGGGCGGCTCATCGAAGAGCTCGACGCCGCGAGCCAATGTGACTCATCTTGCCGAGAAGCCGAAATCGGCGAAGAAGTAATCAATGCGTCCCATATCCCTCATTTTCCCCACAACCACTGCCGATGAAAAAAAAGCTCGAATAAGTTTTTTTGTGTTTTTTTTTAAACGTGGTCCTCCCTCTCTTCCTCTCGGCACACCTCAATAACTATTTAATACATTTGCTTTGTTTTGTTCTAATTATTCATTCATGGCGTTTATTGAAATGTATTCAACATGAATAAAGACGTGTGTTATTTGAGATTGTTGCGGAAATTCGACGAGGCAGTTTCTTGGCGCACCCACCGAAAACGATGGCGGATGAGTTGCGCCATCGAAAACCTAGTATTCCGGAGAAGGTGAGAATGCGAGCTATCGGCGCGTTCGTTCAGCGAATTGTTGTTGATCAAATTTAGGAGTTTGACAGCGATTTTGTCGATGACGACGAGCTTCGCGAGATTGTTCGCGATATTGAGACGGATAAGCAGAAGGAAACGCCGGTGGAATCGAATACGCGATGGGCGTAAGCGCGGAAATTTCTGGAAGACAAAAACCAAACCAATTATTTGGAAAAATTGTAGAAAAACGAAGAGATGCTTACGCGAGTGGGGCGCTTCGTGTAGTTGGCACGGAATTCCGCATATGGCACAATCGTTGACAGTGAGTTTGCGCGACGAAAATTGCGAATTTGGATTATTGTTGGAAAATTGTGTTCGGTGTCGTCAGATTATGTGTTTGGTACGCAACACACCGAACGAGTTACCGTAATCCGGGAACACAAAATTAAATTATTTCACTCTATTATTTTTTGCCTCATTTTTTCGAGATTTCGCAAAATATTCAACTATACGACATTTCAGCTAAACTGTCAAAAAAATTCAATTTGAATCGGTACCAAATCACACGATTCGACGACATTTTCCAGCAATTCCTAATTATTTCATTTTTTTTTCGTTCAGTTCTTGGCAATTTTTCTATGGGCCACAATTTTATTGATTTGCGCCATCCTTCTCGTCTACTTGATGTACAGCACAATTTGTCAATATCTGAAATTCTCGAAGGTTGTCAATTTGAACATCGGAATGGATCAATCGCGATTCCCGTCGGTGACGTTCTGCAACACGAATCCCTACAAATTGAGCGCCGTCAAATCGATTCCCGAATTGGAGGCGTTGGTAAACCATAAAACATCATGAAAACGCATAATGTTGGCCATTTTCAGCTCACCATCTACGCGCAATCGATATAATTTTGATTTTTTTTTTCGATTTATTTTAATTTAACAATAAAATCGAATAACAATGTGTGAATGACAATCAATCACCGAAGATTGCTATTGAGAAAATCGACGAACAATGAGGTGATTTTCGTTTTATCCGTTAGCGGATCTTTTTTCGACATGTTCATGAATTGATGCCTCAATCGATTCAATTCTGGTAGCGTTCGCGGCTTTGTGAATTTTATCTGCAAAATTTTGCCAAAATTCAACGACACCGAAATCAATTTTCGAAACGCACCGTGTCCGAATTACTCGTCGCGCCCGGAATTTTGATGGTCTGACCGCGAACCAATGTGCGTTGAGCGTTGAGTATCGTCGTGACGACGTCTTGAGTGGCTCGGTCGAGCTCATGAAGAAAGTTGGCCGGTGCTAGTGGGACAACTTGCGTCGATTGATTCTCGGTGAGCTCAACACCCTTGAGAGAGAGAGAAGCAATTAATTATTGACAAATTTCCAATTTTCCTACATTAATTATCCAATCAATAATTTCGTCGTCGAAAATTTGAGCGTTTCGCGGTGACGGATGCTCAAGATTCACCGACATATCATCAATATCGTCAATTTGGCTAAATTATTTCATAAATCAACAAAAAAAGGAATTGCGGTGGCAAATTTCGTTGAAATACCTTTCAGATTTTCCAATTTTGATGTCGAATAATGGCTTCTCCCATCGAAATTTGGTGTCCGGTCGCTCGTACCTCATAAGAAGTTGACTTATTTGCTCGTTTGTATACCTTAAAATAGACGGAATTTGTGAAAATTTGACACTTTGTAAATTTAATTTTAAAAAACAAACTCAAAAATTCGTCGATTGAGCCTACCTCTCATTCTCCGGCTTCTGCTCATTCAACCAACGGCACGTTTCCTCATCTGGAGTGCACTGCACAACACAGTACGTCGTCTTACTCATCTTCGCCGCCAGGAACAATTCATACCGGAATCCTGTCAGCAGTATGTATATTATTTAAAAAAAAAACCCCCTAATAATCGCTATGCATATTTTAAGAAATAAATTTGAATCAAAGCCTACAATATCGCGGTTTTTTTATCGAATCGCTACAAGAAAAATTAGTATATGCGCCTTTAATCACAATAGAAAAAAATAAATAAAATCGTTATGATTAAAGGCGCATGCGAAACAATTTCACGATTTAATAAAATCACTGTAGGCTTTAATTTTTTTCTGCAATCTGCACAGCCATTTTTTTGCGAAATCTCCCTATTCCTCAAAATCACCTTTAATATAATTGAGACCATCGCAAATCACAACCAAATTCTTTGACAAACTTTGCTGAATTTCGCCGCGAAGCCATGATCGCACATCTTTTTCCTACAAGAACCCTCATCACATTGTTTTTCAATTTTTTTTTTCAAATTACACCTTATTCGAACTGTCGTAGCAATTTCTCGAGAAACTCCCATAATCGTTCTCGCTTATCACTCGCACCTCGTTTTTCGAATTTTCTTGAAATTTTCGACATAGTCGCTCGACGATCGTCGATTTTCCCGCGCTCGGATGACCGGTGACAACGATAAGCGGCATCTAAACCATTTATTTTATTTCACAAGAAATTTGTTGAAAAAAAATATTATATAAATCAAGACGAGCAGCAGAATATCCGATGAAAGAATAAATAAAAAGAAGAAAACTCAATCCAGAAAAAAATGTTCAAGAGAGAAAATACTTATTTAAAGCTTCTGAGCTGGTTGAACATTTTGACGGAATGATTCGATTATTTACAGCACATCGAGAATTTAAGACATATCCATTTCACGCGACTCATCGATTTCCATCTTTTGCGGCGATTTCTCGGCATCTTTCGGCGTTGGCAACGGTCGCGGAAGATCTGAGGCGGCGTCCTCGTCGAGAATCAGCGTCAATCGATTGTTGATGGGTCGCACTTGAGACGCCGGATACTTTTTGTCGCCGTCGTATATCGATTTCACCACGTGCGATTTCGGTTTGCCGGTGATGATGAACGCGAGGTTCTTGGCGTTGTTCAAAACCGGCATCGTGAGCGTCACTCGCTTCGACGGCGGCTTCGGCGATTCCGACACGGCGGTCACCCAATGATGATCGGTCAATTTCGGCACGTCGAGACCCGGAAACAAGCTGCACGTGTGCCCATCCGGTCCAACTCCAAGAAGCAGAATGTCGAATCGCGCGTATTGTCCGTTCTGCTCGGGCAGCAACATTTTGCGCAGTGTTGCCTCGTACATGTGCGCGGTTTTCACGTGATTCTCGTAGATCGTGAAGTTGAGCAGCGATTTGTTGTGGGCTTTCGGGATGAGTCGCAAATAGGTGCCGATGTTGCTCTCGGCACTGTCCACTTCAACGTTGCGCTCATCGACGACAAATATCTTGACGCGATCCCATTGAAAATCGGGAATGTTGCTCAACGCTTCGGCGACGATGCTCGGCATTGATCCGCCGGAAACGCCAATGCTGATGATGCCGTGCTGCATCGCCATGTAATTCACCTTTTCCTCGATATATTTACGAACGTTGTCCACCAAATGGCCATAAGATTTTGATACTTGAATATCGAATTTCATATTCTGAAATCTTGTTTTAGTTCATTAATACAAATTGTTTAAAGAATTAAAAGCGAAATTGGAAAATAAAATAACCGAAGGTTTGAACCAGGGCTGAGCGGCAATGGAATTGCCGATTTTTCAAATTGCCGAATTGCCAAAATTTGATGTCAAACAAAATCGGCGAAACAAAAATCAATGTGTATTGAATAGTTTGGGATACCGTGAAAATTCGGTAATTCGAATTATCGTTGAAAATATTTAATAGCCGAAATTTTAATTTTCGGCAACTTGCCGATTGCCACACAGCCCTGGTTTGAACTCTCAATAAATTTAATATTTTTTCTGGAAAACAATCTTTAAAAATTAATTCAAGTTTAAATAGAAAGTAATCATCAATGGAGGCAATAAAAGTGCAAAAAGTACAATTTTCGAAGAAACTCTGGTGATAAAAATGAAATTCGACGATGCTTCGATTTACACTAACCTAGTTTTTATCGTAAATTCTATGCGAGAGACAAAGGGAAACGAGGAGAGTGAAAACATTGAAACAACGAGTAAACGCGCTCTATTGCGATCCAAAAATTTTTCCATTTGTTCATTTTTAATTTCAGAAAAAACAATCGATTGTCGCTATTTCTAGGTGATGAACGCTCATTTGATCCGCTCGCTGCAATTCGCGGCTCCTCGATTCCTCTCCACCACCACATCAACGTCAAGCATGTACGATCCGCGAGTATTTCGCGAGCCGGTGACAGACGTTGAAGAAGTACGATAATACAATGTTTGAAATAATTGATTTCGCAATTTTCAGATGAAAAAACCATTGGACACCGATGACGAGAGAAATTTTCTGTTCATCAAAGCAATGAAAAGCGACCAAACCCCTGTATTCTATAGGGACCCGGTGGTAAACTGAAACTAATTTGAAATATATTATGAATATTTGTTTCTTTTACCGTTTAGATCGATAAACTGATTCGCGTTTGCACAAAAGATGGCAAGAAGGACGTTTCGCGAACAAATGTATTGAGTGCTCTTGAAATTATCAAGCGTCGCCAGTATAAAGCATGGCTGAAGGCTAGCGATGAGGAAAAAGTAATATTTTTGAAAAGAGAATCGATTTTATATTGTAAATTTCAGAAATCAATTGAACTCGACCCGTTCCGAATCGCGCGTGAGGGAATCCGAAATTGTCATCCGCTGATGAAATTGCAAGGGGTAACCCGCGGTGGAACCACCTATCAAGTGCCATTTCCCATCGAGGAGGATGAAGCCGAATTTCGGGCAATGAAAATGATGAGGGACATTTGTCGGCAACGTTCCAAATCGGGAGCCACACATTTCAAGTAATTCTAGTTAAAAAAAAATATATATATATAGTCGACATCCGGAGACTGCTGTACGCGGGTAAATTTACGGGAATTGGTCTCGCAAGGACGAACAGGTTATTTCAAATTTTATGGACCGGTTCGATTATTTATTAATTAAATATCGTTGGAAATTCAAGGAAATGCGAAACTTGTCAAGAAAAATGAAGCAGTTCACGTGAAAACAGCAAAATAAGCATTCACGCGTGGCGAGACCTTTTCAAGGCGCATGCGCGTAAATCTACCCGCGTACAGCACTCGCCGGACGCCGATTATATATTATTTGAAAAATTTAGGGATATTCTGGCGACAGAATTGCTGGCAGCAAGCCAAAACGAGGGTCAGACGATTCAGGCGAAGCAGGAATTGCACAAGACATGTGAAGCGAATCGCGCATATGCTCATTATAGAGCATAATTCAACAATTTTATAGTTAATAGCTAGATTTGTTCGTTTTTTGTTATAAACTATTGTTTTCAATGGCGAATTTTCTTTTTTCAAATTGAAATAATTGGTTTCGCCCACGTCACCCTACTTTCAGTTTCTCTCACCCAGTTTAAAGGCGCATTATTCAGGAATGTCTGGAATTGTGGGGACGACGTCGCAGGCAGCGATCGTCGAGCAATTGAATGGTTTTGAGAAGCAATATTCGCTGCAGACCGCTGAGGTAAAATTTTATTTATTTTTTGAAATTTTCATCACCTTAGCTTGAATAATTTCAGATCACTTCGAAAATCGGACGTGTCCACACATTGCCCAATTCCGAGCGCGCTTCGGCGGTTCAGGAGATTCGCAAGAGTCTCGACGACGTCAGCGATCTTCTCGATCAGATGCAGCTCGTTGTTCGCGAGCTCGAAGCCAACACGTACTAGCCGAAACGCGACGAGTTTGAGAAAATCTCGACGTTTTTAGAACCGAACGAACGAAATATGAGCTGCGCGTGCGCAGCTATCAAGGCGACAAGAAGCAATTGGACGGCGAGCTGGAAAAGGCGATCAAGCGAGTTCGAGAAGAAGCCGATCGCGATGAGCTTCTCGCGTTTGACGATCAATTAGTTGAGCATCGACAGGTTGACAATTCCGAGTAGTCGATCGAAATAAACGATTTTAGGAGGATCAACTCATTGCGAATACTCAACGATTGGAGCGAAGTTCGCGAAAACTTCAAGATGCTCATCGAATAGCCGTCGAAACTGAGCAGGTGGCTAAAATAGTCGCCAAAAAAATTGAGAAATAAATTTTGAAATCAGATTGGAACCGAAATGCTGTCGAATTTGACTAGTCAAAGGGACACAATTGGAAGGGCTCGCGATCGGATGAGAGGCTCCAACGCAGACCTTGGCCGAGCCAATAAAACTCTAAACACTATGATTCGACGGTATGATTGGGAATACTTTGAAAAAAGGTGATTTCTAATTTGTTAAGGGCAATACAGAATCGATTACTTCTACTGATTGTCACTGTACTGCTGATGTTCATGTTCCTCTACATGGTGTATAAACTTGTCTAACTATATACATATATGAAATAAATTTTTATCGCATGTATTTGCTGATGTCAATAGTTCAAACATCATGGAAATTTGATTGTTTTGGAAAATAAAATCGAAGAAAAATTTCTATAACATAGTTTTCACGTAATCTAGAAGGTTTTCTGAGTGTGTCCAGAATATTCCAGCCTGCAATGCGCGGTTTCAGACGAGTTATGGTTGTCTGTAAATTCGAGATGATTTTCCATTGGTCAAGCGGTTACATATCCGCCACACGTAAAAATTTTTCTTTTCAAATTTGTTAATCTCACAATTCAAAATTCAAAAAAAAAACTACAAAAAAACTAGAAAAAAAATTTTAAAAAAAAACTAAAAAACTTGTGTCGATTAGCCTGTCTCGATCGAGTCAGTTGATCTCCTTCGCCACGTAGAGGCTCGACACATGAAGGAGAGGCTCACCAGCATCAGGCCGAAACCTGATGTGGGTCATCGCCGATCCCACCATGGGGATCACCCAAGGACATCCCACAACTATCATCCGAGGATAATAGAAGTAGAAGTGGTTGGGCAAGCCACGTCTGGCTGGGCCCCGGGTCTACTGGTGATATGGTAATGTGGTTTTTGTGCTCTCAGCACAGCAGCTTACTACTAAGTAGTAGCAAGCCACTACAAAGTAGCAAGCTACTATGCCAAGAAGCACGGTCCATGTGCACCCGAAAGGCTGGACATATTGACATAGCTGGCCAATCCACGTCAATATAGGTCTGGGCCAGATGCCATCCTGACTAGTATGGAGGACACCCGGTGAAGCAATATTCTAAAGCATAACCATCCATAACGCCCCGTAGCAGTTTCCAAGCACTCGAAAGTACTTGAAACGGGGGCGTTTGGGTAGGGTTCGATTCCCGGCTACGGAATCAGGGCTGAAGGGCTTGCCAGGCCAATCACCCGAATTTAGGATTCGACGGATAAGCCGCCATCCAGCCAGCGCTTCGGCACTACGATTGTGAGGGACGGGAAGCCTCGGCGCTTTTGGGGAGTAGCCGACTACGACTACGGGTGGCCGACTACGACCTAGGGATTGCCGACTACGGCGGGTTTAAAAGTTAGGGAGACTAGAGGTACTTAGAGACTTAGACTTATTGTGGGATGTGTGCCGGTGAGTCGATTCACCGGCAAGATCCTTCCATCGGCGGCGGCGGCGGCAACGTCGATACCTAAACATACCTAAAGATACAAATTAAAAAAAAAAGAAAAAAAAGAAGGGGAAGCCAGTCATTAGTGGAATGACTGGCGTGGCCATAAGTGGTACGACTTTCCCCGAAAAATACGAAGAAGTGGGTGGTCCCAAACGGTAGGACCGGAAGGATGTACAGACGTAAGTGGTACGAATGTACAGAAAGAAGAGAGAGTGAGAAGCCGCAAGTGGTACGGCAGGAAGAGGATGGGGAAGCCGGCTTTCCCCAGAAAAGAAGGGATGGTCCCAAACGGTAGGACCAGGAGAAAGTACAGACGTAAGTGGTACGAATGTACGGAGAGAAGGGGGAATCCCAAGTGATGGGAGAAAGAGGGGAAGCCGTAAGTGGTACGGCTGGTGCAAGTGAGTGATAATAAAAAATTAATAAATAATAAAAATAAAAATATGGCCCCCCTAAAACTACCATGATCCGCGGATCAATTACTTCTCACTGGTGTCATTCTTCGTCGCTTCCTCCGGTTGTCTTCTCTCGATCCGTTCATCGAAAACCCTGCAATGAATCGAATTATTCCGATCGATTGTTGCTTCTTCGTTACCATTTGAATCCGCTTCCTCACTCTGCTCGACGCCCCGGGCAGCGTCGACCTTTCGTCGCCTCTCCATCTCTTCCTTCATCACCTCGATGCCTCAGTGTAGGTTTAACGTCACCTCGAACCAACACTGCAGTACGCCCATTGAAGGGTGAGCCCTGACTAACGGAGCCGGTCGAGGCGAGAATCCCTCACACCTTGAACACTTCTGATCCGAAGGTGTCGATGGAGAATCGACTGTGGCTCATATCGGATCTGCAAAAAGAGGAAATCAGGAAAAGCGACGGCGATGAATGCGACTTACCTAGTGGATCCTTGGCCACAGCGAGCCCGCAGGAGATGCGGGCTGCCCGCAGGTTGCGCGGGGGCACGTGGAGCCCGCAGGTTATGCGGGACACGAGGAGCCCGCAGGCGGGTTGCTCGCAACTCGGAGAGCTGCGAGAATGACCAAATTCTTCATTCAGCCGGCCTTTTATAGTGCCACTGGGCGTCGGTGCGAGACCTGCGACAGAGCGCATTTGACGACAAGAACTTCAAATTGACGCTAAGTGTTGGCACATTCTCTCATGTTAGCACACTCTCTGCTCCCCGACGCGCTTTCCCGATCGACGCTGTATTGCACTAGAGCGCATTTGCCTCATGAAACAAACGCGGGGGGCGGAGTTTAGATTGCGAATTCGCGGCTACAATGTAGCAATCTCAACGCGAATAATAATAAATAAATCTAGAAATTCAATTTATGGAAATCAGATTTTGAACGAGAAATTCGAAATTCGTTGAATTCGCGGTACGTGCTTCGAGAATTTCTTTTGCCGAATGTTACTTTCCGTGTGTGCTTCAGAATTGCAATTACTCGAAATGAATCCCAATGCCATCGTTATTGTCCTACACGGAATTCCGTCTTCCGGCATTTTTTACTGTTATGTTTTCCGTCAAACACAGTTTTTATTGCGACTACCGTATACCCTCTTCCGTCAAAAAAGTTTCTTCTGTTCTTATTCTGTGGCCCACCAAAAATCATTTCTAATTGTGATTGTTTTATTTTTAATTTATTTTGTGTGTTAAGATTGTCGATATTATGAAACACAAATGAAATCATTCTTTTATTTTTTAAATTCGCTTCTTATTTACGTTTTTGAATTTAAATTGTATTTAATGGTGAAGAGAAGATTATGTGGAGACTACTTCTTGATAACTGATAAAATGTGGAAGAAATTCTCAAGTAGGCTCGAACTGAACTCCGTTTTCCGTCCCTTTTTTGTTACGCGTTCCGTCAAAAAAATTTTTTTCGTGAAAAAATAAAAACGCTAAAATCTTCTAGTACAATTTCAGTTTTCAAAAAATTCAAGTCCCGTGCATCTCTGGTGCAGACGGCAATTATGATTTTTCAAATATTTTTCTAATTTTCACCATAGAGCGCACTTAAGTGAACTGCAGTTCACGTTCCGAAGTGGCGGGGTGGCAAGTGTTCGCGGCGGTACTCGGTGCAAACGAAATGCTCCAGTTCGGACGATAGCGCTCGATTGGTCGCCGACACACTCCCGAACTGGGACCGATAGGTTCCCACTGGTACAGTTCGGGCGATAGCGTTCAATCGGTGGCAGGCGGACTTCCGAACTGCGGCCAATTTGCATCCAATTGGGAGCAGGGTTTTTTAGCGGTTGACTCCAGTTCGGGCGTGAGCACCCGAACGGGAGCCAGACATTCACTACAGTTAACTAACGACTCCAGTTTGGACAACATTGCCCAATCTGGCGTCGACGCATGTCCGAACTGAAGCGGGTAGCCAAATTTGCGCCCGAACGGGAGCAGTCAATGGTGTGCCGCAGCAATTCAAAATAGCGCGCCGCGGAATTGTCGCGTCGCGGTTGTTTTTTTCGAAATGGCGTCTTTTATTTTAAACACTTTTATTGCTGTTTTTCGATCATTTCTCGAGCTTTTTGCGTAATTTTTTTTTCAAAAACTAAAGAAAATGTGTATCTATCAATTCGCTCGTATTTTAGTGGAACGTTTCTGTTTTTTATTAAACTTTCGCGTCTTTTTGTTATCCTAAATTTTTAACTGAAACTTTTGGGCATTTTCATTGTCTTTTCTAAGAAAAAAGTAGTTTTCAGACAGATTTGTATTGATTTTGGCCATTAAAAGCCAGAAACACATTTGTGGATGGTTTTCAATACAATAATGATGTTATATTTAGAGAACTTTTAAAGTTTTGTTATAACGGTAAAGGTTCGATAAGTGAATAGAAATTGATTTTAAATTTGCCCATAATTTATCGTCGTTTTTCGCAATTCCAATATCTTTCAAACACTTATAATTTAGAAATGAGATGGCAAGCTGCGATGCTGATTTCTGATGCTGAATGCGATGCTGGATGAATTTGCTATATGCTTACTGGAGGACCAACTGGTTTTTTTGGAACTATATATTGAGTAAGTGTTATAAAATATGGATGCTATCATCAATTAACCCTTGTTTTACAGAATGAAACTGCAAGCTGCTAACTGCTTCAACCTAGACCCAGCACATAATGCGAAGACCTAGGAAACTTCGCAAATGGATAAAATGTCAAGAGTCATGGGGAAGAAGAATTTGTATTCCCTTCCTGTTGTAAGATGGTTTAATACATTTATTAATTGTATTTAATTGTCGCAAAATTGCGGAAAATTACAAAGTGCCAAAAATTGAAGGAGATGTCTTGGTGCAAAGCTAAATGTGTAGATATACGGACAAAATATAAGTATTGAGGCTCATGCCGTGGGCCAAGACATTTCTCATTTTTTGGCGTTTAGTTTATTTTCCGATTTCCGCGACAGTAATTCCTCGAACCCTCTTTTAATGTTCCCTCTCGCTCCCATTTTCTTCCTCTTTACTCGATAATTAATATTTTTCCTTCGATATCTATTATTTTATTTTATTATTTGATTTAAATAAATCTAATGCATCCAAATTGTAGCGAATACACAAAAAGAATAAAATTTGACTGGAGCCGACTGGGCGTAATCTGGCGTCAGTTCGAACGAGAATCTGGCGTGAATCGGGCCCAATTCGCAACCAATTTGTCGCAGTTTGATAGCAGTCTCACATCGGTTCGGGCGTGAGACTGCTCCCATTCGAGCGTGAATTGTCCCCGTTCGGACGTGAAACTGCGCCCCCTCCGACGTCGAGCGAGAGCAGTTTTACATTCGAACGGGAGCAGTCCTACGTCCGAACTGGAGCATTTCGTTTGCACCGAGGGTAATTTTATGATGAAGGTTCGCCCCCACACCCCCCTCATCTTTATTTTTTCTTATACGGTAATGCGTCCTCCCTTGTTAGCGGCAATTTGGCACGGCTTAAATACAATTGAATTTCAATCATTTTAAAAATCCTGACGAATTGCGAAATTGCCTCAAAACATCCACATTTTTCGTGTGAACATCTGGAACAAATCGCCGTCGCACCGCCCCGCCAAAACAATGACAATTGGTCGATTTTGAAATCAATGTGTAATAGTAGGAATTTAACAAAACCAAATTCTCGAGCCCATCACACACACACACATATCGGATCGATCCGATGAATAATTGGTGTTTGCGCGAGGCGGGTTCGCTCGCGCGCGCGCGAGGAGAAAACCGCATTTACAATTTTTTGCCTTCCCCAATCCATCCCCCCCCCCATTGTCAAAGTTTCTGCTCGCTCATTAGATCTGTGTTGCTCAGCGGCGGGAGCCCCCCCCCCCCAACCCTCCATTGGCGCTGTGTAAAATCCCGATCGATTGAGGCGCATCGTGTGTGCTCTTCATTGTGTGGGCAGATCGCTCTAGAAAGTGGCTCCCGCGCGACGGGGCAACCAGTCGCTCAAACTCGTCTCGATCATTCCTCCATATATCCATGACTTCGTCTTTTTTTTTGGCTTCCAATTCTTATTTGACGAACAAAAAAAAATTGGAAACCTTCAAATATTGAGCATCCGTCATTTTTTTGACACTTCTCTTCAGTTTTGCCCGACTTCTTGGGCTCGCACAAATTTGATCTACCCATTATTATTAGCATCGCTACCGTAAACGTTAAAGGCGCATGCAGCAGATTTTTTCAGTTCCCCATCAAGACCTAAATTTCGAAATTTATTGGCCGTCTTTTTTTTTAAGAAAACTCTATATATGATCTACCCCTACTGTATCGCAATTTTCGCCAAGCAAACACGCATTTGTTAATCAAACATCGGCGGCGAGAAAAAAAATAAAAAAAAGCGGAATCTGAACAAGGTTAAACATGACCATAATTGGCTCAATTTCTTCTCTTTCTCGGCGAGACCATTTTTTCTTCTTCGTTTTTGTTCTTCTTCGTGGCGTCCCGCGAAAAATCGATTTTTCCACAAAATTGTTATGATTCTGATTCATTTCATTCAAAAACACACATTTTTCGTCTTTTTTTTTGCCCAAATTTTCAGAAATCACCAACAACACTAGAATGGCCGACGAAGAGGACCCGTATGCGCTCTCATCGTCCGACACCGACGACGAAGCGCCGAAGAAGCCGATCAAAATCGAGGGCCGAACCGGCGATTTGAAGCAGCTCGTGAGTGGCCCCCCACAAAAAAAAAACAATTAATGGTCCCTTAAATATCAAAAACCAATAATCTATATTGTTTCAGCGAGAAGCTTTATCAGACACGACGGTTGGTTTTTCATAATTGCACCCTTCTCACACCATCAATTCCACCCCCCACCGCTTCTTTCTATTTCTTTCATAGCACCCAAAAAAAAAACAAAAATCCTCAAATTTTTCCAAATAACTTCACAATTTCACCATGATGGACCGTCGAAAATGTTTTCGTTCAATTGTGGTTTTTCCAGAAATCGGCACTTTTCGAGAACAAGGGTCCCGCGAGGGACGAGGCTCGCGACGAGGAGCTCGCCGCGTTGAAGTTGGCCAACGAGCAGCTCAAAAAAATGAAAGAGGTTCGACATCGAGGGCGACGAGAAACGAAAAACGCCGTGCGGCCGGTGTAACATTTTTATTATAGGGCTTCGAGACGGGCACCGTGCATAATATTGAGAATGAGGACGATGAGACGAGAATCGCACGATTGGAAGAAAGGCAAAAACTCACCGAAATTGGAAAAGTGCGTTTCGATGTGGTCCCAAAATTGGAGAAATTCGCGTTTTTTTTTTAATTTTCAATTGCCTGAAATTGCGAAATTTTTGATTCGCAAGAAAAAAAAAGATTGTGCGATTATGAGAGACGCAGACATGCCGCAAATTGTGGACTATGATTTTTTGAAAATATCCCTTTAAACAATTATTTGAATTTCGCGCCAACTTTTGAAACATCCCACAATTAGATGTGTGCAATTTTGCGTACGTGTGTTCACGGAACGGACCCCACGCGTGCACACATTAACGGAATACAGTACCAATTGCGCGAAACGAGCATTTCGTAATGTTCGCATCCCCAAATTTTTTGGTTCGCGTCTCGACGCGAATTTTTTTCGTCTAAAAATATTCCAAAAAAAAACCCCGAATTTTCAGGAGAAATACTCAAAATTCAAGACGAAATTCGAGAACATCGACAACGATGAGGATTTGGAGGCGCGTCTGAAGCGAATCCAACGCGAGGAGATCAGCGGCGTCGGCAAAGCGACGCTGACATCGGCGAAACAACGGTGAGTTGTGGAGTTGAGCGGAACGCGGAATTCCGCACAAATCCGATGTGGACGTGTTGGTCCGTTCGCGAGAACGATCGGCGGAAGTCGACGCAGACAGCGAAACGCTTTGCCCCGCAGAGCGGAACCGAACCCACGGTGTCCGCTTATGAGCCCAAAAGCTTTACCACTGCGCTATAGCGCCACACTGTGGAGGGCTTGTCGTTTGGTATCAAGTGCCACACACCTTGTTTTTTTTTTCCAGTTTCGAGAGCGGCGAGAGCGACGTGATCATCGAGAAGACAAAAGTCGAAATCGAGCGAAGCGCGGATCTCGGCAAAATGAAGGCGGCGTTCATTCAGGTACTGTATGCGCCTTTGAAATACCCCATCGAAACCAAAAAAAAAATTAAATTTAGGGCGACAACAAGACGGAAGAGAAGCGCAACTGCTGCATTTGCGAGAAGATCGTGTATCCGACGGAAAAAATTTCGGCCAACAAGAATCTGTATCATATTCAGTGCTTCAAGTGCTGCAAGTGCGCCAAAAAGCTGACGTGAGTGATTGTCGACAATTTAAAGGGAGGCGGGGGTGGGGTGGGTGGCGAACAATTGGTGAATGGTGTGTTCAGAGCCACAAATTTCAATTCGCACGAGGGCAAATTGTTGTGCAAGGTGCACATGCTCGAGGTTTTCCATCCCGAATTGGCCAAAACCATGGATCCCGCCAATACCGAAGGTGAGCGTTTTGATCTACCATTTTTTGGTCTCGTCGTTTTTCGCCGCTATGCGCCTTTAATCGACAATGTTTCAAATTTGTAAGAAAAAAGCCAGAAAGACAGTTTTTGTCGAAATCATGACATAGCGATTTTGGATTTTCGTCGAAAAAAATTTTTTTGTTGGGTCTCGCAGCGATTTGTCGTTTTTCCGATGTCGCCCGAGCTTCCGCGCATTTCTAAGCGATCACATCACTTCGCCAAGTGTGTTGATTGTGATTTGGGCACTAGACGCTCAAACCGAATCAAGTGTTCGGCAAACACACATACCAAATTCGGCGCTGGTCATTCTCACATCAGGAAATTTTCGAAACCCAATCGGATCCGACGAAATTCGGGGCCGGAATCAATCCGATCCACTTGGATTTTCCATTGGATCCGATTCGATTTTCCATTGGATCCGATTGGATTTTTCATTGGATCCGATTGGTAAATTGTTGGATCCGATTGGATTTTCCGTTGGATCCGATTGGATTTTCCATTGGATCCGATTGGATTTTCCATTCGATCCGATTGGTAAATTGTTGAGTCCGATTGGATTTTCCATGCGATCCGATTGAATTTTCCATTGGATCCGATTGGATTTTCCATTGGATCCGATTGGATTTTCCATAGGATCCGATTGGATTTTCCATTGGATCCGATTGGATCTTCTTCCGATCCAACAGGTTATTTATCGAATCTGTTTTGTTTTATTATTCAATATCAAAAGGCTCCAAAATCGATCCGATCCACTTGGAAATTCGACGGATATGATTGTAAAATTGCCGGATGCGATTGGTAAACTGTTGGATCCGGTTGGATTTTTCATAGGATCCGATTGGTTCTGTTTTAATTAATCAAAATCAAATCGGATCCTACAATTCACAATTTTATCCGTAGAATTTCCAATCGGATCGGATTGATTCCCGAGCCGAATTTTGTCGGATCCGATTGGTTTTTGAGTTACCACAATTTCTTTTTTTTTAATAATTCTTGTTGCAGAGGACGAGCGTCAGACGTCCGACGACGAGGAGTTCGCCGTCTCGAGCAAACCGAAACAATTGCACGGCGTCGTGAAATGTAAGAAGAAAAATTCGTGCAAACACCGCGACACAAAAATGCAGAGTTGCGGTTTTTATTTCGACGAAAAAAAACGAAACAAACAAATAAGTGAAATCTTAAAGGAGGGGGGGAGTAACTTTTAAGAGTATAAAAATATCATTGAATATAATTCTGTCGTCAAATAAAATGCCCAAGTCCGCAATGTCATTTTCAGGACCATTTCGAAAAAAAAAAAACATTATCTGAATAGCTATTTTAGGCAAAACATTTTAAATTTCTGTGTGCACACCGAATGCACTTTATTCGACGACTATTCTAAAACCGATAACTCATTGCGGACTTGTGCATTCTAATTGACGACAAATTGCACATGTCGCGTTTTCCGCGACAAATTAACATGGAATTTTCGCATTTTTTCATCAATTTTTTGCAAAAAACTTTTAAAGGTTAGACCACCCCCTTTAATAAACCCCTGACTTCAAAATCACATCTTCATGAGAGAAATTCATTTCCAAAAATTCGGGTCACACACACGCACACAAACATTTCCATTTCATCACCGATCTCATTCAATCGATCAAATTATTATTATTATTATTATGATTATGCATATTCGCACTTTATCCACGTTCACTTTCATATCTCCGGCGATGATCGCGACATAATTGAAACCGACGGTCAACGATAAATAATGCGAGAGAAGGGGGGTAGATTTCGCAATCCAAAAAAAAAATATTAATTCAATGTGTGCAATTTTGCGTCAGTGTGTATACACACATTTCTAGGCACCGACTTCTTCCTCTTGCGCCATTAATTGAATTACCTACTAGCTTATATTTAAAGGCGCATCTAACTGTAGTACTGTAGGCTTGACATGGCCGTGGCCGACGTTTTCAATAGCTCCATAAAGTTTTCGGCTCACAATGGTCCCGAGTAAAATTGAGGGGGGGGGGAATGTTTATAATATTATTAATATTATTATTACTATGCCTTGTGTGTATGTCTGCCTGTCTGCGTCTCTCACCCTCGCTCGCTATTTCGTCGAATCGGCGCGCGCCACCCGTGCGCATACACAAAACTAATGGGTGGGGATTGAGAATCGGAGAGAGAGAGAGATACACATACACACACTCGAAACGCATACATTTGGCGCAGTCAGTCAGTTCACACCACTAATATTCATACTCATATCTCATCTGTACGATCTTGCGAGCGAACCGCCCCCCCCCCCATCCCTTAGATCGCCCCATTCATCAATTTCGATCGTCACATGCAATCATGGTTTCAGCCGGCGCGATCGCTGTTCACGACGAGCTCGCGCAGCTCAAATCGCTCAAAGAGAAAAAGGGCGATTTCGAGTCGTCGTGCAAAGAGGCCGAGACGATCGAGAGAAAAACCCAGGTGCGTTCGGCGTTTGATCTAGCCAAAATAGCAAGCACCAATTTGCAGATCGACAACGAGCTTCTCGCCGCTGGAAAAGTTAAAGCCAATGCTGAAAGGTGGGGGATATGCTCGCAAAAAAGCAACACATTCAATTTTTGATCTACAGATTCGTGTCGGGAGCCGCACTTGACGCCAAAAGCGACGACGACGACAGCGAGAGCATCGAACGCGATCCGAACATCGTTCGACATTCGAAGAAGGCGGCGCGCGAGACGCTGAAGTTCGACGCCGTCGGCGACATCAAAAATAAATGGAAGGCGGGCAACGTGGAGACGGCCGAGTTTCGCGAGGCCGCCGAACGCAAAGAGCTCGAGATGCTCAAAGGCGGACCGTCGGTGAAGGAGCGATTCAAGGAGCGTAGCGATGCCGACGCGACGGACGCCGTCGAGAGGAGCTGGAACAAGGACGAGCTCAACACCGCCGGTAAGAAATCGGAGAGGAGGGGCCGGAAAAAAAATATTTTCTAGCCAAGATTACTGTATGCGATTTTAAAGGCGCACGCCCCTCTCGCCTCCCCCACTACACCGAGCATTTCATTTTTTTTTCGCCTTTTTTTGGTCGTATCCATGTGTCTTCACGAAAATGTCCGCGTCTCGCACACAAAATTTTTTTAAAATTGATTTTTCGTTTTTTTTTTTGAAATTCCCAACGACGACGCGATTCGGGCGATTTTGACGTGTGTGAGGACGCAGTTCATCTCGAAGAAGACATGGGTGCCAAAAGGTAATGCGCCTTTAAAATCCGTGGGGGGAGGGGGGGGGGTGGTACGGTAGGCAAAACAAATCGAGTTGGTCGTGGTTTCGCGTCGCGATGATTGCACACGCACGCACTTTTTTGGGAATAAAATGAAAACAAAAATTGAATTCAACAATTTTTTTTGGTCAGCTACCATCGCGCAGGTCGCCGCGTGCGTCTTCGCGAGGGTCTTGAAGCGCGCGAAAAAATAAAATTCCGTCGAATTTTCAGCAATCGCCGAAGCTCGCAAATCATTCGTCGCCGGCAATGCCTATGAGTCGGCGAATCCCGTCGAGAAGACCGCCAAAGATCTCGACGAGCTCAAATTCACACGTATGACGACGACGACGGCATTTCCAATTGATTGGTGTCGATGATTTCAGAGCTGAAAGGCGTCAAAGAGAGATTCGAGAAGGGCGACGACGACGGCGGCGACGGCGAGAACGACGCGCACAAGACGACCGTCGATTTGGGCGGCGGCGGCGTCCAATTGGGCAGCATCAAGGCGACGTTCGAGAAGGGCGCCGTCGATGAGCCGACGATGACCGACGCCGACGAGCGTGCCGAATTGAAGAAGCGCGAAATCGAGGCCGAATTCCAGAGGTACAAGTTGGCGCGAAAAGCGGCGAAAGCGCAAGAGGAGGCCGAGAACGCCGACGAGAACGCCGACGTCGGAACAATCAAGCATCGATTCGACGGCGGCGAGGCGTTCAAGGCGGCGTCGACCGATGGTTAGGCATTGAGCAATTGCGCAATTCCACAAATTTTCTGAATTTATAGGCAAAACGATCGATGTCGAGGTGAAAATGGCGGGCAAAGCGCGCCAAAAGTTTTTGGAGATTGACGCGAGCGGCGGCGCCGCGCCGGTGGCGCCACAACCCCAGAAAAAGGCCGAGCCGAGCAAATGGGACATCGAGAAGAAGCCGATGGCGGAGGTGATCAATCGGCGAGTTGTCGATGATGACGACGATGATGAGAATGATGACGACGACGCGTTTGACGTCAAGAATCTGATGAACAAATTCAAGAATATTGGGGCGAGCAGCGAGCAGGTGAAAACGAGCAGGTAGCGATTTCAAGCAAAAAAAATTACCTTCATTTAATTGTTTTTTTTTTTGCTCTAGCGAACACCGCGCCGAGCTCGAATCGCTCAAGACCGCCGCCAAAGACTTCAAGGCGAAGTTCGAGAAGCACGCCGATGAGTCGGATGCGGCCGCCGAAGCTCGCCGTCAGCAAATGGAGGCTGAATTTGAAATAATGAAAAGTATCGACGAAAAAAAAACTAACAAAACCAGCGTTTTGTGCCTTCAGAGGAACGCGAGGAAGCGCAGAGGAAGCTCGAGGAGGAGCGTCTCGCCGAGGCGTCACAATCGCAATCAACGGAGGCGCGCGACGAGGAGGTGGCGATAAAGGTAAGAGGCACAGAATGAAAAAAAAAATGGAATGCGAATTTTTTTCGGCGGATCACGCGTCGAAAATGGCGGCGAAATGGGAGAAAATTCAGCAAAAGGAGGCGAAAAAAGCGGAAAAAAGTCGAATGCCCGAGAAGAAGAGCGGAGCGGTGAGTGCGATTCGCGAATCATTTTTGTTTCCTATAAATGGGCCAATAAATGGTGGACTGGTTGATATTATTTTTCAGGCCTAACCATTCCGCACATTTCGCAAATTATTTATTGAATCTCGCGCCTACTACAGTTTGAAACAAAACAAACAAAAAAAAATCATGTTCGTTTAAGGTTTATTGTTTCGTTTTCATCTCTATTGTCACATAAATGCGTTCAAAATTCGAGTTTGTCGACGATTTCAACGACGAATGCGGTGCGCTTGAACTAATTTTTTCCACAATTTCAACAATGAGGCTTGCATTTTGCGTTCTAACTAATTAAATAGAGTTTCTCTCGCTAGTTTGCCGCTTCTATAATATTAACATAATTTCTACTAGTAGAATTTTCTTTTTTTTTTGAAGTGCCACTAACCTATTAACATCGAATTTCAGAGATTTTGTGTGCCGCCGCCGGAACGATGCGATTTGTGCGCGAAAAACGTGTATCGCGCCGAGCAATTCCAATGCTTCGGCCTTCTCTTTCATGTCAACTGCTTTCGATGCGGCGAGTGTCGTCAGCCATTGAGGTTGGATCACTGAAAATCATTTTTAAAGCGAAACATTTGTTTGCAGAGTTGAAAAAGCGCATCGTTCGAAAGATGGTGAACTTTATTGCGTTGTTCATTTCAAGCTAATCGAGGAGAAAAAAAAGCGCAAATTCATAGTGAATACGGAGGACAATAATAATAACGAGGAAGTGGGAATCGAAGTCGCCGATTGTTAAGAAAAAAAATAAATTGCCATATATTTTTACAAATTTATACATATCACAGAACTAATAAATATCGCTCAAATTGAATGAAAATTTTCGAAAAACAAAAAATATCGATTATGGTGATTGCACAGAATGCGCGGAACCTGACGAAATATTGCGTATGTTCACGAATGCGTGGCATTCATCAAATAGCTGCAAATGAATAAATGAGGTTCGGTTGGATTCACTGTCGTCCATTTCGACGTGTGCATCAATTCGATGACATTATTTTGCGGCGTCATAATTCCTGCAATAGGCGATTATTATTTGTGTGCGGTTAATTCTACCAAAATTGTGCACTTCGAGCGGCGTGCCGTCGTCCCAATAAAACGGGCTGCTCGCGTTCGATCGACTCAGTCCAATATAGAAATTGCCGTTGGTGATGCCAAATTTGGTGACGGCCATCGCTGGAAAAAAAAACGATGCAATTGAAAAATGGTCACCCCGAGTGGCCTAGAAAAAATGTCCTAAAAAATTCGGTTCGGCCACGGCCACCCTTAGAGAATTGAAAGCGAAAAATAAAAACGAACACGCCAAAAAATTCCATTTCCTCTCGTCTTTGGCAATCGCCACATTCATTTTCATAATATGACAATAGCGCTGAGCATCATGATAATTGAGGTTGCTATTTTCGAAGCGATAACATCTGAAAGTCGAATTTTGGCGCGATGTGACGCCAAAATTGTGGCGGCTCACGTGTCGTCGATTAAAATGTCGGACGAGCTGAGACGGCACAACTGATTCGCGGCGGCGGCGGCGGCGGCGAGCAGAAAACCCAGAAAAAACAATAGATTCATTCACCAAGCTGCAAAATACGAGGCATGATTTTGCGGGGGTTCGAGAAAAAAAAAACAACGAAAATTGCCGGTCAATCATGTGATAATTGAAAATCTGAATAAATTTTTCATTTTGCGGCAATTTTATTATCAGGAAATGTTTGATAAACTCGCCACTTCTCATACTTCGTTCCTCATTTCTGTGCAATCAATTCAAGCGATAATCGCCGGTGGTTTCGAAGCGATGATTTAAACAAAAAGCTACCGTAGGAAGGGCGCCATCAATACCGTAATTTTTGTGGTCACGATATGTATTATTTTGCTAGCAAAAGAAAAAAAAAACAAAAAACCGACCGTCGAAAATTATTTTCTGGTTGGCAGTTTCTGCGTCTCTTCGAAACGCACACTATTTTTTGAAATGGTTCAAAATCAAAAAAAAATTTTAAAAATGAATTTTTTTACCATTTAAATTTTTTGAGCCAAAAATTTGAATTTTTATAATTTTGAGTCCAACATAAGCAAAAAATGGGCGGAGCTTGGCGATTAGGAAGGACCGATGGAAATTTTTCAAATTTTTTTGAAATTTGTTGACTCCTAATCAGAGATGCACAGAAATTGAAATTTTTTAGAAAGAAGAATGCATTTTAAAACGAATCTGTGCATTTTTGCGTACTGCGGACTTGGCTACCGTAACACGCAAAAAAAATGGGGTTTTTCCAATTTTGTTAATGAAAAACAAGACCGGATTTATTTTGCCGCTCTATGCGCCTTTAAAATAAATGCTAACATTTTTATTTTTCTAATTAAAAGAATTCTTTTAATTATAATTTTTTGATGACAAAAATCCTGAAATCAACGAGTTTTGAAAATTTAAAAAATATTTTAATTTTTTATTTCAAATTTTTCTTTTTTCAAGCCATTCTTTTTTAAGCAATTTTTTCTTTTCCAGAAAACGAAAATTCAAAGGCGAAATTGCTCTAAAGAAACCGCGATTTCGCGTCAAGAGCCCTACCAGAAAAAAAAATGGCGCTGCTCCTTTAAAATCCATTCAAAATCCGCCGCCCCTGCCATTTCAACCAATAAAAAAATGAATTCGTTCATTGGTGATTGTCTCAATCTAAAACGACCTCGACCGAAAACGTGACACTCGTCGCCTTTTTTCTCTGCACCCTCTCAATCTCTCGCCACCCAATTTGGCAAAAATCGAGAAGAAGCGATATTATAAAGGTCGCGTGGTCTCAAATATTTCAACAAAAAAAAACACACATCAGGCTGCCAATTTTTGTTGAAGAACAATGCTTACTGTAGGATTACTGTAGCTGAAAATCGAAAGTTCGAAAAAATTTATTTCTTTTCTCAAAAATCAAAAGGGTCCAACGAGATCAAAAAATTTTTAATATTCCTTTTTTCCTCTTCAATTCTATATATAGTTGAATTCCCGAGATTCCATATGAGGGTCCGATGGGCGTAAAAAAAACAGGCAAAATTTTTAAAAGACGGAACATTCACTCAGAACACCATCCCTTTTCCATCATTCGTCCTCTCAAATCACCAAAAAATCATAAATCAGAGGCGACGCGGCGGCTGGATTGGCCGGCCGGTTACGGTATTGGACGCTATATTAAAAGTTGTTGGTAAATTGATAGGCGACCATCTGAACTATTTGCCAATATGACACCACACGTCTACTCGTCAATTCTTTTAATTCTATTGCTTCTACAGTATGCAGGTGAGCATAGTAGATCAAAAAAAAAGTTGGAAAGCAACGAGTGCTACAGTAATCGTCGTGGACACCTCGAATCTTCTAAACGCGTATTTCAAGGCGAGGAATGCTCATGAAATCGTCGCCAATAATTTGTTGTCCTCAAATGGGCGTAATATTGTTGAGGATTATGATCATACGGAGGCGAGGGAGCCGGTAGGTAAAAAAAAACGCGTCACAAATTATTCAATTGTGCGGTTCACAAGCACGCCAAATTGCACACTTCATTTGTTTTTTGTTTTTTTTTTTTGAAAAACGGGTTTTATTGAGGATTAAGCCCGCAAGGACATCATTTAAAGAAAAAGATATCTGCGGACAATTTTCCGGGTTTTTGAAAAATGCGAAAAATGCATTTTTAAAGGGTGTGCCCTATCAAAAAGCACAATCAACGCTCTTATCAACACAACGAAAATGCTCGAAATTCTTCCAGGGCCGCTTCGTCAACCTCAAACATCCGACCGATTCGACAGAAGTCGTCGCCATGTTCCCATATCACGGATTTTTTCACGCTTCAAAAGCGCTGCACGTAAGAGAAGCGCAAAAAATTGTTGATCTACCAAATAATTGAGTTTGCAGGAAGTGAAACGCGGCGGACATCCAATGGTTGTCGGATGAGAACTAATGTAAATATGAATTATTTCCAAAAAGTTGTAAATATTTCTTTTTTTCTTTCAACATGCACTATTTATTTTGGTATGAACAATTCTTCGAAGTGATTGATTTTGAATGATGCGTTGCGCTACTTGAATCGCGGTTTGAGATTCTGCAAAAGATGCTGAAGGTATTGCGGTGCTTCGTCGTCGAACGACATGAGACGATTGCGGCGGAATCTGCAAGAACAACAACAACACACCATTTTCATGTTGGTTCTTTGATGCATTCAATTGTGGTGAATTGAATGCGAAACCTGCTTTTGAGAATCTCACGAGGTTTTTGTGGGAAAAAAAAATAAATAATCGTTGCATGCTGGAAATTTATTTTTGTTGTGGGGTACTGTAGCGCGCAATGTGTAGCCACCGCGGCGCGAAAGTGCACCACTTCGGTTTTTGAATCAATACGCCACCATTTTTCCCACGATTTGATTCATACCTTGGCGAGAGCACCTGATAGATGTTGTCGTACGGCGCTGATTCAACCATCATCGTGAGCGCGACGAGAATCGCCAACAGTACGCAGTAGACGCCGGCGGACATTTCGAGACGCGACGAAAACGAGCACCCAAATGCCTTAAAAAAAATGTCGGGCATTAATTTTCGGTTTTTCTTCTTCTTCTATTTTTTTTTTCTTAATTTTTTCTGATTCAGGACCTGGCCAAATGAATAATGAACATTCTTTTTTATCGGAATGCCGAAAGTCGGAATGAAAATTGAAATGTGCATTTTTCAGAGGATTAAAAAACAAGACAAGGGAATAAAAATCGCATCGAGAGGCGGTTTTATTTTTCATTAATTCATATTACGATTAATGCGGAAAATCGAGATATGTGGTGGGCGATATATATATGTACATATATGCGTGCGTGTGTGTGTTCAAATGAGCCACTCGTTTTCTAATGAGCTGTTGAAAATCATATGAGTAAACGCCGGGGGGGGGAGGGGACCATCGAAAAATAGCAAGGGCAAAATAATAATAATAATAATAATAATAAAATAATAATATAATAAAAAGCGAAGTCAATTTTCGTGGCGGCTCCCAGCGCTGAGAAATCTGGTAAGCGGTTTGACCTCGTGCGCGAGTAATTTCAGAAAATCGACTGGAAAACAACAAAAACAACATCGTAAATTGTAATTTCGCGGCGAAGACGCAATTTTTTTGCTATTTAATTATTTTTTCAAAATACAACGCGCGAAATTCCACACTCTTCTCTAATTAGTACGCACCGTCTCAATTGGCACGACGGCTCATTAGTCGAGTTGGCAACAGAGGGGGGAAAAAAATAATGAAGAAACAAAATTGCATATGGGAGCCTCGTCGAAATGAATTGAAGCGCGTTCAACTGGAAAAAAAAGAGAAAGAATGAAAGACGAATTGAAAATCACACCATCTCCCAAAACGAAACGGACAATGACGTGATATTTTGCCGTTTCCGTCGCCGGATACGCCGAAAATCGCACAAAGTCATGCAAATTACTACCATACAAGGAAGCAATCAAGAATCTTTTGTTGTTGTTGCCCTTGAAATGACGAAGGCCGATTTATGCAAAAGAAAACGGGCGAAAAATGATAAATACGAAATAAAAACTATCCGAGATCTATTAGTTTACATCCTAATCTGGTTTGATCGTTTTCGAGGATTGCAATCATCAGGCCGCTTGCAATTTTTGCTTGACCGTCGAGGCGGACGCTATCGAAACGTTGCCGTCGTCTTGGATCATCTGAAAATCCGGCACGGATTAGTTTTCTCAAAGAGCTGAGAAATGAAATCATGTGCGTTGACGCAAAAGTGTTTTTGAGATATAAGTATTTACGAGGCTGTGAGACCCAAAAAAAAATGAATGCGCCTTTAATTAAGCAAAATTATTTTCAAACTAGATAAGTTGGGTAAAAAATCGCAGCAATTTTTGATTTTTGACATTCGCGTCAAAAGAAGCAAAAGAATATTAAAGGTGCATGACGCGTCAAACAGTAGGGTCTTTTAGCGAGAAATGTTTTATCTCCCTAAATAAATTACAAAATTTGTCTAATTTGCAGAAAACACGAATTTCAATCGAAATTTAGATTTTCAACTCGAACATTTTTGGAAAATTAATATAATTTTTCTCGTGAGGGTCTTGCAGCGAAAAAAAAACATTTGGTTTTGCGCAATGTCCGCAGAATTGCTCCGCGGTGTTCGTGCGCACCCACTCACCTTTTGCAATGTGACCTTGTAAACTTTGCCGTTGCCGTCGACGCTGAACACCGAGTAGCCGTCGTACCAGCTCAAATGATTGACGCGATAGTCGAATCGAAATAGTCTCGGATTGACGAGCAGGCGGGGAAACGAGACATATTTGATTCGCCATCGGCATCGCACCGATCCTTGATCGATGACAGGATGCGCCGATATCAGCTCCATTTCGATATGCGGAAATAATACCTGCAAGAAACAATATGGGTCTCGACACGACTTTGTTTTTTTTTTCTATAGTCGGCGTCCGGCGACTGCTGAACGCGGGTAGATTTCGCATTTTATTGGTCGATTCGAAAATTTTTACCAAACTCATCAAGAAAAATGAATCGCGGTGAGACCTTTTCAAGGCGCGGGTGCGTAAATCTACAGCAATTCTATTAAAAGCGGGCTACCAGAAATTAAGACCGCAACGCGTCTGACGACATTGGGTAGGCCGCTTTTTCCAGCAACGCAAGGCGCGAAATTCAAATTTTGCCAAACCTGCCCCATTGTGCCTAGAATTCCAAAGTAGCTCATGAGTTGCTCGAGGCCACGCCGCTCGATTCGCAATATCTGATCAACGCACACGACGTCGTTGCGATAGAACGTGTAGTCCAATCGTTGGCGGAACATGAGCGGCACCTGCGCACAATATTCTCATATTTCGAGCGATCGCCTCGATTACCGTCTCGGTGATTCGTGTACGCACGTGCTCCAACTGATGAGGCGCCGGCGATTCGTGCGAGAAATCCATCGAGAAGCATTTACACGTTAGCGTTTTGGTGATAAGACTTCGCGGCAGTAGCAAGCTCATTCTGCGCATCGTCAATTTTCTATTGCTCATTGGAAACCGGCAAAGAGTATTCATGGAAGTCAAACCAATTGTTCAATATGTTGTGGGCTCCATTAAGAGATCTTTATGTAGAAATTTTCAAAAAAAAAAGTGTTTAGTTCGACAATTCGTGTGAAGAATGCAATAGATAAAAACAATTAAACATATATTGTAAGTTATCAATTTATGGATGTGGATCAGCGACGTTCTCGTCCTTAAACTATTCAATTATTCTTTCTGGAAATCACAAATATATGTAATTACCTCTTGGTCCTCCTCGTCGATGAACTCCTCGAGCTCCTCGTCGTTAACTTCGTTCATGTCGGGCATGATGAAGTATTGAAGTGGATTTGGGTAAAGGTCGTCTTTGATAACTTCGGCAATTTCATCGGCGTCTGGCGGCAAATTGCTGGCGAGCCACTCGACAAACGTCAATTGTGATCCATCGCTAGGGTCCTTCTAAATCGAGAGAATCAAACATTTCTAATAGAAGAACAGAATTATTTTTGTACCGGCTCGGGCTTTTTTCCCGGTTTCCAGTTGATTTCCGACGTTGTCGAAACCGGATTCTCGGCGTTCAAATGGAACGTCTTGATAATTTGCTCGGTGTCGAAAAACGAGTTCTTGTCGAACTTGAGCTTTATCTTGTAACCCGTTTTGATGTCCTCGAACTCCTCAACTTCGAGATCTTTCAAATTGAGAAGCACCTCTTCTTCCTCCTCGGGAATCGCGGTCGTTATGAGATGATGGTTGAGGAACTGGCAAAAAGAAAATTAATTTCAAATCTTTTCGCATCATTTTCTTACAGCGGTTTGCCAAAAAGAGGGGATTTGCTCAATAAGCTGGCTACGCTTCTGATAATGTGGCTGACGTTTTTTGTTGTAAGCCTGCTCGATCTGAAAATGGATTTGCTCTTTGCTATTTTTTTAAACAAAAAAAAAAAAATAAAAACTTTCTCACCGCCAATATTTCTTCAGCCGCCTGCTCTCCCAAATTATCGAGATCAAGCTGAACCATGTCGAGCTCCATGAGTTTCTCTTTAACATTCTCGTCCATACTCAGGACGTTTGGATACTCATCGGCGTTTCGGGGTCTTTTAGCGCTCGGCTCGCCCATCTCCTTAAATGGACGTTTAACAATTATTTGTTCGAGTTCAAATATACAACAAAAATGGGGACAATTAAAAAATGCCAGTGAAACCGACAAACGACTCGATATACGAAAATGGTGTGCAGAGCATGTTCGAATTAATTCCGAGACGCCGCAAAAACGTTGATAACAAGTTCGTCCGCGGCCTTCCAAAAACTCGGCCACCGCATTAGAGCGCGCTTTCTCGAACTAATTTATATATTTTTTTAAAATTTCTCTCCAATAAAACACGTTTGACTGAATAAATTTTATGAGAAAACCCGTAAAATAACATAAAAAATCAAAAAAAATATTATTTAGAGATATAAATCTGCAACTTCCTCACGCATATTAACGTCATAACGAAGGAATAAACAAATGTGACTTGTAAAAGTCCGAAGAGTAGAAGGGCGAGCCTATAATGCAAATAATTATAAAATTTTTAAAATTGTTAAAATACCTTAACAAAATAATATCAAGAACTTTATAAGTTCGATCCTCTCCATTAATTTCCTCTCGAATTTCATCAGCAATTGTAATTGTGGCTGCTATAACGGCTCCTATAAATTTGATTGCCTACATTTTTAAAAAAATCATTAACAAACCCATGTAAGCGAAGAATATCACACAATCAACAATAATGTACGGTAGCAAGAGTTTCCATTTCGATTTGAAAATGCCGAGAACAAATAGCGCGGTGAACAATAAAAATAGACACATCAAAAGTGAAATTGCAACTGGAAATTGGTTGAAATTGTTCGAGATTTGATTCGATTTCAAAATTACCAATGAATCTCACATAATGGCTTGGCGATTTCTGAATGAGACGGACCAGGATATAAATGAAAATTGATAAAATGCATATTGAGTTGAACGATATTCCGAAAATTGCCACTAGAATTGAGATATTTTTCGACTAAATTTCAGTTTTTCGAAACCTTTTTGCACCGGAATTATTCCGCACACCGTTGCCGGCTTCGGCGGCGCCGATGGACAATAATAATTGCGATCGGTTGGAAGTTTATCCGATATCGTCGACATTGATATAAAAGTGGAATGATCTGAAAATGATTGAATGTATCATGTAGTTTAAAGGCGCATCGCAAATATGTGTTGATCATCTCGAAATCTTTGGTCTTATAGTGAACTTTCAAGCATTTTATTGCCTAATTTTGAAAATGATCAAGAAAAAAATAATTTTGAAGGCGAGAGATTCTCAAACACCGCTCGTTTTATATTTTCGTGGTGGGAAAATCCGAACAACAAATAAACAAAGCCATCGCGACAAAAAAAAATGCTGTTTTTTTTTTCGACGGAATGTTAAATCAACTTTAATCGAACGGTTCGGTTTCATAAAAAAATTTAAAAAGTATTTTATTCAATACAGAAAAAAGTAAAAATTGAAATTTTCTACATTTCCCCACTAAAGGGGCGAAAAAATTTAATTAAAATGGAAAAAAATAATTATTAAAAGTATTTTCTCCATAAAAGGACAATTAAGAAATTTTTTCCTTTCGCATTACCCCCAAAAAATAAGGCAAAAAAATGAATTTCAAAACAGGATGGCATTATTGACAATAACAAGCTGCTTGTGTTTGCATACGTACCTTTCTTTCGAAATTCTTTACTTCTCATTGTGGCGCTGCGAGACCCACAAACCAAAATATCCCAAAAACGAATCAAATTGTGGCAGGCGATGCCCCGCAAAAATCGAGACTGTTTACTCAAAGAATTAATGAACCCGATTAAAACAAATTGGAACGAGGAAAAAAAAATCGAAAAAGTAAGAGACGAGATCGATGAGGAAGGACGATTATTTTGAATAGAAATCACGGCAAAAAATATCCTGAAAACGGTTGTTTGTTTCCCTGTCAAAAAATTGGATGTTTGGGCAACGCGAACAGGAAAACGACATTGTAAAAAAAAAGAGGGCGCAGCCAATGAATAATAAGAAGAAGGCGGCGACGAAGAAGAAGAAAAAAGTACAAAAAAGCCAATTTTCTTATCTTTTATGTTTGTTTATTGGACAAAAACGGGAACGATGCGCGAAATGTATCGAAATTCTATTGATGAGTGCGTTTTGGAATGGTCATCGAGACGGCACTTCAAAACGCGTCGCGTCGCATATTGACCATCATCGCACGCGCTTGAAAAATTTTGTTTTCTCTATTCAATAATTTTGCGTGGTTTTGTGGATGATATGAAGTTTTTATGTACAAATACGAGTGATTCATTGCGTCATATCGAGAAGGAGTTCCAATGCGGCTTGCACGTCGCCATTCGTTTGCTGAAGGGCCAGCAGTCCGAGTGTGGCGTCGGCGAAACCAAATTCGGCGAGTTGCTCCAATTGGGCGGTGTAGTCGGGACTGGAATTTTCAATTTTTTCTTTGCTTCTCCAAAAATTGTAAATTTAATCAAGGACGAGCGAATATTGGACGTGATTACTGTAGTGGGTCTCACATGGAAAAATTCTAAAATGCGAGTTTTGCCTAATTCAACCAACATAATATGAAAGAGCTCAAACCGCGAAATTCAAAATTAGCTAGCTCGCCCTTGACAATAGTAAAAGCTTACAGAGCTTGTGGAATCATTGGAGGGTTAGTAGGAATTGAAGCCAACGCCTGAAATGAAAAAAAATGGTATAAATTCGAAATTCATATAAAAAATTTGGTTCAACACAGAAAAGTGTTGAATGAAAAATTCGTGCACACAATTTTTAAATGCATTTCTTCAATTTTTTGTCAAACAAAAAAAATAATTTTTCTACGCTTTTTTTTTGAAAAATATTTCCGAAACATAATTACCGACGCTAAATCCTGTTGTGAAATGACTGAAGCCGCCGGCGCCGCGATCGGACCAGCTTCAACTGGCGGTGGTTGATTGGCGGCTGGCGCTCGGAAATATGGTATCGAGTTGTTTGTGTAGAATTGACTGCTGACATCGTATTGCGGCAATGTGAGAGCGTCAAGATACACCGGAATACATCTCGGATGGTGACGGAAGAATTGGCGGAGTTGATCTTTGTTATTTTCGCCGAATATGAAACAGAAGTAGCTGAGATCGGTGATGCCCACGAGAACCACCGGATCGTTTTTAAGCTGAAATTGAGGCGATTTTATCAAATTTTAATTCTAAATTAATCAATAATTACGTCTGGATATTTTTCCAAAATTTTGTGAGCGAAACCCGGAAAGCAGACTTCTTTGGTGGCGTAGCCGTGAAGAGACTTGAAAAAATTGATAATTAATTAATTTAAAAAAATTCCTTTCGATATTACCAATTGCACACTCTCATTCTTATGCCTATACGCTCTTTTGATGATCTTCTCAATATCTTCCTCGTTGGCAACCTGAAAATGCAAATTTTTCTATTAAAAAAAATCGAATTCGAAAAAAAATCAAACCGCTTCTTGATGTTTTTTCAATGGCACAATTCGAAAACACGCCGTGTCCTTGATGGATGGATCGATTTCTTCAGTGACCAGTTTTCCATTGAAAGTGATTCCTGAAAATTTTTGAAGGCTCAAAAAAAAATTGCACGGCGTCAAAAAATATACCGAAATTTTCGGGATTTTCAACGCCAGTCAACTTGTTAATTAGTTGGTGGCGATTTTCGCGCAGCTCGTTGATACCGACATTGTGTGACGTGGCATTATAAAAAACCTTGACCATTTTAAACAAGGTCTTTGCGAAAAAATCGAAATTTAATGATTTTTCGGACCACTATGTCGAAAAACGTTGAATGACAAAACGCTATGCGGCCGCGTGGCACATTTGCGCGCGCGCATTGCATTTGAAATCATCATACCACGCCCATCAGCAGAGACCTAAAATTTTGAATTTTCTGAATTTTTTTAAAGCTCAATTCAATTATATTGAGTTTTGTTTATTTTAAGCAATGGCGGAGGCATCAAAAAGCAAGTCGAATGCCGTAGATGACGGAAATTATGACAAGGAGGTTAATTTTTCGATGTTATTGTTCCAAATATCAATTATATTTTTTTCAGGTTATTTCCAAGTTTCCTGACCTCGAATTGGCTCAAATTCGATTTTTAGTGAATCACCCGGAGCTTGACAAGGACTTAAAGGCTCAGAAACTTGAAGCTTTGCAATTGGTAAGTAGACTTGAAAGTGAAATTAATAATTTTACATTTTATAGGCCATTACTGAGAATAATATGGCTCCGTTTTATGAACTCGTGTGTGCAGATTTAAAAGTTCCAGCAGATGCCGCTCGTTTGAGCCAAATGAAAGCTGAAAACGAGAAAAGAATCAAAGAATTTGATTCGGAAATCGAAGATGCTGAAAAGAATCTGGGTAATTACTATTTGATTGAAATTGTATAATTTTAATCAACTGTAGGAGAATCTGAGGTTCGTCAGGCTCTTTTGCGAAAATTCGAATATTATTGCCAAATTGGAGACAAAGAAAACGCTACTAAAACTTACAAGGTACTAATTTAAATGTTTCTAATGATTAGTTGTTTTTTTTTAACTTAAAGACAACATATGAAAAAACCGTTGGAATGGGCTACAGAATCGATTTGGTTTTCTCAATGATCCGAGTTGGTCTCTTCTTCCTCGATCATCATTTGATTAACAAATTCATCTCAAAAGCCAAAGAGCTAATGGAGCAAGGAGGAGATTGGGAGAGAAAGAATCGTCTCCGCTCATACGAAGCCCTCTACAGAATGTCTGTTCGTGATTTCGCTGGAGCTGCGAATCTTTTCCTCGAAGCGGTTCCAACATTCGGCTCGTACGAGTTGATGACTTATGAGAATCTTATCATGTACACCGTCATCACTACCACATTTGGTAATTTTTAAACTAATCCGCGCGGAAATCATTCTCAGTGTTGCAGCTCTGGATCGTCCGGACCTTCGAAGCAAGGTTGTGGAATGCAATGAAGTTCAAGAGCAGGTAAATAGTGAAAAATGGGTTCAATTAAGATTTTGCATGTTTTTCTATAGCTCACTGGTGGAGGAAATAATGGTTCCCTGATCCCAGTTCGTGAATACTTGGAATCATATTACGATTGCCATTACGATCGCTTCTTCATTCAATTGGCAACGTTGGAATCGGAAAGAGTAATAGAAATTTGAATAATATGGAATTCAAAAGGGATTTGAATTTTCAGTTCAAATTTGATCGCTACCTTTCCCCGCATTTCAACTATTATTCTCGTGGAATGAGACACAAGGCCTACGAGCAATTCTTGACGCCATATAAGACTGTCCGAATCGACATGATGGCGAAAGATTTTGGAGTCTCGCGTGCTTTTATTGATCGCGAGCTTCATCGTCTCATTGCTACCGGCCAACTGCAATGCAGAATTGATGCTGTCAATGGAGTCATTGAGGTATAACCAAAAGATTGTTCCACAAAATTGATAATGTTTTGAAGGTGAACCACCGCGATTCGAAGAATCACCTGTACAAATCGGTGATCAAGGATGGTGATATTTTATTGAATCGGATTCAGAAGCTCGCGCGGGTGATCAATGCGTAAATCAGCTGGAATCTGACGTATTTATCATCAATACTGGTCTTAATTTATCCTGCTTCAAATATAATGTATGAATCCCAGTTTTGTGTGTGTGTGTGTTTTTTTTATTCATTATTTTTCCCCCTCGATCTTCGGTGAAATATTTGAAGCAATGAAACTATTTATTGAGCGTTGATAATTAATTTGTGGTTTCAAGGTTTTTTGCCTTGTTCAATATTTTAATTCTTTTTTGAATACTGCTGCAGTGTAGAGTTTTCTTTTTTCGGCAAAATTGTTGTATGTCGCGGTCCCCGGTGCACAATACGTTGCGCGGAGGCTGCTTCTGAACATTTTGACGATGAAGGGACTCTGCAAATGCGCTATTTGTTGCTTTTCATTGATTTCGTTTAAAAATCACCTTATCGAGAATCTCATCGTAGAACTGCGAGGTTTTGTGGATTCCTTGAATCACCTCGTTGGTAATATCTTGCCAGGCGTTGCAGTGAAATCCGGCATCGGTGAAACTGCGAATTGTGGCGTCGATTTGATCGGCGAATCTCAAATCGGTCCAGCATAGAAAGCCGTCGGGTTTAAGCACTCGATGGCATTCGTTGAGGAATTGCTCGAAATTTGCGTAGAGATGCGAAGCCTCCACGTTGAGAACTAAATTTTCCGCGAATATGGTTTTTTTCTTCAGACATTTCCCAAATTTTCCTACTCATATCCATTGAGCTGCTTTCGAATGGTAGATCATGCGCGTCTCCATACGTTATCCATGGTGGTGGGCATTTGATCTTATCACATCCTATTATGGAAACGAATCGAGTTCTAATATTATCATTTATTTCCTTTTTTGCCATTCATTCCACCTACCTATCAATCCAATCGATTCCGTACCCCTGTCCGCAGCTGACTTCAAGAATTGAAAGGTTTTCGAAATCTGGATACGCGGGGTGGAGTGATAGCAGCTTTTCATAGAGGAATAAGTGGGGCTTGTCGCATTCTGAAATAAAAAATTGAAAATTTGAGATTTTTGAGTGCACCTTGTCTAATCATATCGCAATTTTCCTCCATGAAAAGTTGTATTGGTGTATCGTCGAGATCGTTTGGCCAATAGCCAAGATTCATGAAATGCACGCCAAGAGTTGGTGCAATCCATGACATTAGCGGGTACAAAATGAATTGGTCGAAAATCCAGAGCCAAATTTTGTTAAGACGCGCGAAAAGATGGTGTCGAATCATTCGTATCGTGAAAAATTTTGTTTCATTCCAAGTCGATCGTTATTATGCGGACCATTGTAATTTCAGGCAATTTGCAACCAATAATGTCGGGACGTCAAGGAGGAAAGGCCAAGCCGTTGAAGGCGCCAAAGAAGGAGTCGAAGGAATACACTGAGGTTTCAAATTGGTGCAATTTTGAGAGGTCAAATGTTTTTTTTTTTTCTAGGAGGATCTTGAATTCAAGAAGAAGCAACAGGAGGAGCAGAAGAAGCTCAAAGAGATGGCCGCGAAGGCTTCTCAAAAGGGACCACTCTGTATGATTATTTCAAATTTCTCTATATATTTAATTTTTTCAGTGGGTGGCGGAATCAAGAAGTCAGGAAAAAAGTAAATGATTCGAGATATTCAACGCAACGTTGTTACCAAGTTTTTTGTTATTTTCATTCCGTAAATGTCTTTTCGTTTTTATTTTTTCAATAAATCGAATTTTCATCGCACCGTAACTATCCATTTTCTAGAAAATATATCACAGTACATTAGTATTTTTCATTCAAATATAAAATTGAAGCTATTTCAATAAAATGTACATACTAGTTAGATTATGACTTACATAAGCTAGTAAGGAATGTGTGTGTTTTATGCTACATCCGAGATTGAAAATCCGCGGGCGGGTAAGTGAAAGAATAATTCAAGAAGAAGAAGAAAAAAAAAAGAATCATCTCTTTGAAAATTGGAGATTTTTCGGAGAGTTATGCGCAACAAAAGAAATTGACGAGAATGGTGACATTATTTTTAATTAGAAAATTGTCGCCGTGTTGTATTTATTCTGCCAGAAGACGACGATCAGTGTGACGGCGTACAATCCGGCGGCAATCCAGCATTGAGTCGCTTTCTCGCTGTACTTGGCCTCGATTTCACTAAAAATGAGGAATTTGAATAACAAAAATTGGATTGAATTTGGTGAAACGTACACTGTTGTCACTTGTGGGTTGGATTCGTCGAAGTGAAGGTCTGGGAACAGGGTGACGGCCTGAAAATAAGAAAAATTTTAGAAAAAGCCTTATTGATTTTAGTTTTGCAACATTTAAAATCGAATATTTTTATTCTTTTTTTTACCTATAGCCGATTTTATTGAAAATATTTAGCTTGACAGCAAAATTTTCTCCAATAATTTTTCACAGCGTTAAAAAATGTCTTAAAAAAGAAAAAGGTTTGATAAAATTTAAGAAAAAATCTTTTTTTTTTTTTAATTTAAACGAGAAAAAATGCAAATAAAAATTACATCTGTGTTCCATTTTCTTGAATATTAACTTATAAATAATTTTATTTCGAATTTTTCATTCAAAAAAAAAATTTCACAATCATTTTCAAGTGTATGCCGCATTTTAATCGATCTTTTTTTTCAAATTTTATAAATACATTTTTTAAACATTAAAAACTTACATTAATGTAGAAGAATACGCCAAGAAGTCCCAGGAAAATAACTCCCCACACTGACATAATCATGCTGCAAAAATTATATTAATTTTCGAGAGAACGCACCAAAAAAAAATCGATAAACTCACCAAAATGCGGACATTTTTGGTCCCAACAACGGACAAACTTTGCCCATTTTCTTCTGAAAAAATCACAAATTGCGGTTGTTGCGAAAAGTCGACGAAAAAACAATGAAAATAAGAGGGAACAATGGAAAATAAATGCGAGAAGTGGGCGGGGCCGGTTTTCGATCCGCATACACTCGGGTGAAAAACACGCTGCGCCTCGAAATTGCGACATTTCAACATCCGATTTCTCGGCTTTTTGCGAACGAAACCCGATGAAACTTTGGCAATATGACTAGAAGAGAATTCTCAATAAAATGTATGAAAAAACTAGCGGCGACGATCGATTAATTTGCATTTGATTTTTGGCCGCAGCGTGTTTGGTGCGTCTATTGATCTCCGGCCCGTAAATCGCTAGTGCTTTGGCTCCTGAGCGCCGTTTTCGTCTCTCATTGATTTTTCGCTCGTGTTTTTCAATTTTCGGCGATTTTGCAATAATACTCGAATAATATTCAGTGTTCTAGATGGCGGTTTGGATTCCATTGGTGTCGGTGTCGGCATTCTGGGCTGTCATTGGATTTGGAGCGCCATGGATCGTTCCAAAAGGGCCAAACAGAGGTAATTTTTATAACTAATTGTAGTTTAATGGTTTTTTTATTAGTTAAACATTCTAAAATCGTTTTTTTTCTTTAAATAAAACTAATTTTTGCAGGAATCATCCAACTGATGATTATTATGACCGCTGTTTGCTGCTGGATGTTCTGGATCATGGTACGTTTCTATTTTTTTCCCAAACTAACCAAAAATATTTGAAAAACCTGCTTGATAAATTAGTTTTTTGAAAAACTTTGAAAAATATTTCAAAATAACTTACTTTTGCGTCAAATTTTCCAAATGAATTTTCAACTCGTAAATTAATTTATACATATAATCAATTATAATTAATTTTTCTCCACATTGATTTTCAGGTGTACCTTCATCAGCTTAACCCACTCATCGGTCCACAGATCAACGTGAAAACGATTCGCTGGATTTCTGAAAAATGGGGAAATGCGAAAAACGTGATCGACTATTGAACGCCGACGGCCAAATTTCACTTGCTTTCGTTTCCAATTAGTATTCGTGTTGTGTTTTATCATTGATTCACTAAAAACCACCGATTTCGTGTATCATGATTACTTTTCCACTATCATTGTGTGTTTTTTTTTCACCTCGACTTTTTGTGTGAAACTTCAAACCAAGAAAACATTCCCGTTGGGAGAGAATTCTCAAATCAACATGTACAGTAGAATTATATGCTAAATGAACGTCTTTATTTTAAATTTCGCATGTTTCGTCGCATATCGAGAATTGAGGCGCCGAATATTGGCGGAACGATTCACATCCATAATATTTGAGCTCTTCTGGACATCCTTGAAGACGGAATGCCTTCTCGAAGCAACTTAAGCCGGTTTGAACGTAAGGGCAAGCCTAGAACAAGCAAAAATTGAAACTCTATGGAAATTTGAATGAGATTTTTGTACATGATTGGGATTTTCTTGAGTATTTATCACAAATGCGTTGATGCATTCATACATGGTCCCATTCTTTCCAGCGTAAATGCGCTGAACACAATCCCAATTATCAGAAGCGACTGAAAATCGAGAATTTATTGATTCAAATTGAGGCGCTTACTATAAAATCCGGCTCCGCATTGATATTGGAGCATGTTCATGAGGAATCCGTAAGCGTAGGCGTTGTTTGGCGATGTGCTTGAATGAAGGAGCCAGCTGAAATATTGAAATTGAGAAAAAATTTCTCGAATTTTCAGCAACCTGATATCGAAACATTCGAATGTGCTTGAAGATGAGTCGGCGAGGCATTTGATGAAGCCATTATAAGCGCTGAAATAAAGATAAACGATGATTTCAAAAAAAAAAACATGAAATTATCACTAAAATGTTTGAAAAAGTGAAATAAAAAACCAAAAGAAGAGCGAAAATTTAATTATTTTTGTATTGCCGTCAAATAAAATGCATAGTCCGCAATATCATTTTGAACGCTATTTTAGTAATTTAACGTGATTAAGCACTTTGGAGGCCCAATTTTTATTGTTTCTAGGTCCTAGCTATATAAATGAAGAATTTGAGTGAAGAAAAATGACACAGATTTTAAAATTGAATGGAATTGTAATTATTGCGGACGATGCATTTTATTTGACGACAATACCAATTTAAATCAAGCAAATAAAGTTTTTTCAGTCTTCTTTTAATTATTTTATGCTTTTGGAGGTTCCCCCCAATAAAAATTCGTCTTAAAAATCTTACTTGCAAACAGTGTTAAGTCCTCGTTCACCTGCGTTCCCATTAATATAAAGATTCTGAATCTGAAGTGTCAATCCCAGCGGATTCGACCAATCATATCCACGCGGAATGCCCAAATCATCCGAGAACTTCGCCTGACATCCATTGAATTTTACCAAATTGCATTCAGCGATGATGAGCGGCAAAACTAAAATCCAACTCAAATTGATTCTTGGAAATCTTCTTCTTGAAACCTAATGCGAGAATAATTAGGGAATACAGCTTCATTTTCAGAAACAAAACAAAAAATGAGGGGCGTATGCTTCTGACAAGCGCCGATAAGACGGTTAAAAATTTATCGATGCCAAATTTAATCCGATTTATGTATTTATTCAATTTATGTGGATAATTGGCGATTATTTAGTGAACGATGCAGCGAAGTCCGCGGCAGGCGCTGTCGAAAGTGATTCGGAAGTTCTCACATCCATAATATCCAGCCTTCAAGGAAAAAAATGTATTCAGTTAAGCTAATTGGGCATCTCATACCCCTGGCTCTCCACAAGCTTCAACATATTTGTTGTAAAGGCAATCTCCGGTGTCCGAAACTGATCTGAAAGAAAAATGGAATTTTTTGAATGCAAATTTTGACGCATTTGAAATTACGGGCAGAAATTTTTGGCGGTCACCGTGTTGTTGAAGTTGGCGATGCAGCCTTGATAGGCTTGTGTGGTCGGGAATGCGCCAAGGCATCCCCATTGATAAACGACTTCTGAAAATCAACGACTGCATTGTTTCAATATTTTTGGGGTACCTTGGAATCCACCGGCGCACATGTATTCAAGGCCACGGAATGTGCGAACAAAATCAAACGCTGAAATTTAAACTCGAATTGATGACAATCGAATTGCGCTGGAATTTCCAACTTTGCTGCAAATCCGAGTTTGGCTTATTTCCCAGCGTGAAAAGATTAATGCAGGAATAATACGAGGCTCCGAGACATTGGTAATATTGGGTGCGAGCACTAAATTAGCAATTTGAAACGAATAATTGGATTCAACATTTTCTACTTGCAAACTTTGATAAGCTCGGTCACGTTCATTTCAAGGTATTTTTGAACGGTGTTGAAAATGTATGAACCATTTCTCCATGTGACGTCTTCTGGCATCCCAAAGAATTGATTGAAGTTGTGCTGAAAATAATATATATGGATAATTTTCTATTTTTAAACTTTTTTACCTGGCAGTGATTAAAAAGAATATCCTGGCATGGGGTGAACGCTGCCTAAACGAGAATTTTGGGCGAAAAAATTGAATATTAATTTCTCGGTTACTGTATAATTGCGTGTACGCAATACACAATGACGTAAAATTGCACAATTTTCTGATTTTATTTTTTTTCCTCACCATTGAAGGTTTTTCCCGAAATGACATCAATTCGATAACGTCATTTGGAAGCTCAAAGTCGATAAGAATCGAGGCTTGACAGACGCATAGAATGCTGAGAAAAACTGTCAACTTCTTCATCCCTAAATATTTGCCAATTGGAGATTACTATGTGTATAGTTAGGAGAACCGAAAAACGAGTTTAAGTGTGCACGATGGCACAATCAACGCCCAAACATTTTATCAGGTTATCATTTCGATCAAATTACGTGGACTGGCCGTCGGAGACACCTATCAAAGGCAATAAAATAGCAAAAATTTTATGGTTTGAAAGTGCTAACAAATACAACAGTGAAACTGAAAAGTTTAACAACAGGAAAAAAAATGATGATGGCCTAAACTAATTGGAACAACAATGAAAATCTTGATTTGAAGGAATCGACTATCGAAATTTGGTCAATTTTCCCTATCAATTGATTTTTGAGGCGCGAATCGTGTGCGAGAAATTCTTTTCTTTCGTCATCTGGCACCATATTTGAAAATTGCGTTGACATTTGAGATTTGACACTTGATTTCTAAAAATTCGTGAATTCACATAAATATGTGCAAAATGGCGGTACCGTTTCATCGTCAAATTCAAGCTTATCGATTTGAGAGCGAATTTCGCCAATTTTTTGTTTGATTTTTGATTTTACAAAACCATTCGCCTGAAATTAATTTTTAATATAGACATTTTTTTCTTTTGAAAAATTGGCTTACCTGATGAAATTGATGCTCATACGAATACAAAACCTTGGAAAGAATACACAATTTCGCCATATTTGGCGATTTTTTGAAAATTTCAATTCGTTGAAGAAATATTAGCCAATGTTCCGGCAGATCGATGAGCGAGCATAGAAGGGAGACCTATAAAAATGGCACTATTGATTTGGCGTCGTTTCAAGAATACCGCATGCAAAAATTCGTGAGGATCGCCGGAAAATCGGGCGAGAATTTCAGATTTGATTCGAAGAAATTGAAGTTGATCGCCAAAATCTATAAGTAAACTCTCCAAACTAGTGAGAAATTCTAGACTGATTTTTTGGTTTTCAGAAGTCATTGGTAGCTGAAAAATTGGCAATTTTTTAACGAAATTCACCCAAAATTTCGATACTTTCAAATAACTTTGAAGAATCGAATCGATTAGCATGATTTTGTGTACGCGATTGTTTTTGGAAGTTTCAAGAATTTTATTGCAGCTCTGAAATTACTTTTCCATTATTTTAAAACCATAAAACACCTTTTTCGGCTTACATCTATACATTTTTGGTATTCGCCAACATTAAAATTGGCAATAGCGCGATAGTATTCAATTTCGCTGAAAATTGCATCATAATACATATTTTTTTTATAAAATCGCTTGCCTCGCAGAATAATTGTCGGTTTCTGTAGTCATAAACCAATTCTTTTCATGGTAGCAAGGCACAAATTTAGGATAGGGAGTTGAACGAGAAGAATCGGAAGGCGATTCATTATTATCACAGGAGAAATTACTTAAAAATGCGAATTCTTCTCCCATCTGAAGGAAAAACTCAACAATTTTAATGCGAATATCAAATTTTTGAGCTTACTTTACTTGGATTCTGGTTTGTTTTTGCCAAAGTTCTTCGTCATGCAAGTCTTGAATTCCTGTAGCTGAAACAAAAAATTTCAATTGAAAATTCCGTAATTAGCTCATTACCTGCGCCTGACACTTTCTCCAGTCGTTGTGCTCTCCCATACAATCAACAACCGATATATGATTGTCCCAGCAGCCGGATTTCCTGAGATTTTATTAATTTTTAATTAATTCCATTTTTATTCAACTTGATCAAAGCTTCGACGCGATCTTCTTCCTCGACGGTTTTAGCCCAAGTTGCGTGTTTATTTTCAGACATTCGGCAGAAATCAGTGCTGTAATTTTCACCATAAAAAAAGCGTTGTAATATTGGGAAAATTTTGAAAATAAATTTTTGAGAGCAAATGATGGCCGTGGCCTTGAAATTTCCCACTATTTGTAGTCCTCGTGGAAAACTTTTTTTTTAGAATTTCCATAAAATGTCTTATTAAAGTTTTTATTAGTTTTTTTAATTGCAGGTGCTGAACCTAAATAATAACGCTGGAGAGACAAAACGAAATCGCAACAAAGCGTAATCATTTGGATTTTCTGGCGGGTTGGGGAGCTGGCGGTATAGAAACATGTATACTTTATCCATCAAATAAAGTGATATTCCGGCAACAGCTGCACGGGTTTTCCGTAAAAAATGCAATCAAACAAGTGAGTTTTTATCGAATTAAAAAAAGGAATATATATATATGGAATTTCAGATTAAAATGGAGGGAACCGGAATGCTGTATCGCGGGCTTCTACCCCCATTAATAATGCGAACAACGTCCAGGGCTTTAATGTACGGTTTATACGACGAATTTCAGGTGAAAATTGCAATTTTTCCGTTAAATTTTAGCAAAAAAACGTTGCAGATCACCTTGAATTGTCCCCATTCTCCACCAAATTCGTCATTCACTCTATGCCACGCCCAGGCGGCATTTTTATGTAATTTTTTCTCATGAAAATCAAAAATATATCTCGAAAATTGTCAATTTCAGCCGGTATTTGCGAAGCAATGCTTTGCCCACTAGAACGAGTCCAGGTTCTTCTACAAGCCACCAAATTTCATTCGCGATACAAAAACACACTTCAAGTGTTTATGGAGCTGAAAGTGAGCATTAGTTCTGAAAGTCAAAAAAAAAAATGAAATTGTTTTATAGCAATATGGACTCAAGGAATATTATCGCGGATTTTCGGTGATAATCGCTCGAAACAGCTTGTCAAACACGCTATTTTTCACATTAAGAGAACCACTCAAAAATCGGGTTTCGAAAATTGTCAATTCTAGTTCTGAAATTCATTTTCTTTTAGATAATCGAAACCAAACGGATACCCGAATCCGCTCAGCAACTCGTCGGCGATTTTGTCGCCGGCTCACTTCTAGGCGCCTCAATATCAACTCTATTCTATCCACTCGGTGTCGTTAAAAATCACATGCAAGCCAAGGTATCGAATCGAGTTCGACACACCCACCTTCCTCAAATTCCATTATTTCAGATTAATAAGCCCTATGATAACGCGTTTCACATTTTTCGACATATTTGGCATCTAAGGGATCGCTCGATTCGAGCACTCTACCTTGGCGTTCACTTGAATTTCACTCGTTCACTAGTCGCTTGGGGAATCACCAATTCCATGTATGGGATACTCAGGCGCGCGTTGTCCACGTTTGAGTAGATCACTATCACTTCCACAAAATTTATAGGATTCAATAATTAAATTACGATTTCTATTGTTCAAAACTGCCAAAACCCTCCCATATTCTGGTCATTTCAGTTGCCTTTATGACATATGACATACAAAAAAAAGAAAGTTGCATCCACTCAGAAAAAAAGAGACAAGTTGTAAATAAAACACGAAATTATTGCATAAATCTAATAATGTCTAGCCGATTTCATATCAGCGATCTGCTGGTGCTCATCGACGCATGGGCGCTTCAATGATGGCATCGGCGCGTTCGGCACTTCATCGACAACAACTAGAACATCGTCAGTGGCAACAACGTTTTGCTCGGATTCCTCAAGAATGTTCTCCTCTCTCGCCTAAGAAAAAAAATGAGATCTTCACCAAATTGATAGGGTTTTTTGAAAAATTCAATTTTTCACCTTTTGCTCGATTTCTTGCCATTTGATCTCTCGGAGCTCTTTCGCTTCGGCGGTTTCTGTCTCATGCTCATGGCCAAGATGTCCGAAGCAGGCGACAACTTCAATTCGTCCACTATGACGCTCGCAAGTCTGCAACAATTCTCCGAATAAGGCGAACAATTTGAATTGCTCACCCTAATAAATGCTGGGCATTGCTCACACCGTCTTCCTTTTGGCTGTCCTCGTGAATTTGAATATTGGCATTTGAAAAGCGCCGTTTTTTGAGCATATCTAGAAATTGAGATTGAATTGAATTGTCTAAAAATTGATTAAAATACTTACGTGACTTTTTGAGTGGTCCTGAGAAAAAAATCCGAACGTGTGATTTTTTCCATATCACGCTTCCACTTCTGAAATCGCCGAAAATGTATATAATTGAATCAAAATGAGATTAATCTTACTGAAAAACTCGTTTTATCCTGAAAAAATACTCGTCGAATACGAAATGCATCGGAAATTGTGACCAAATTGCGATGCGCCGAATCGACATGAATCGCGAGGTCGAGATATGTGGTGAAGCTGGAAATTTTTTTTTAAAGATTTTCTACACAACATTTTTACTTTTTCTCGCATGCATAACTCGGACAAACTATATTGTCAACACTTGCAGTTATCATTTTCTCATCGGCGTCGATTTCGTGGCAACGCAGCTGAAATATGAAATTGATAGCAATTAATAATATTGTTTCAAACTTTATGCTTCACTAATCCATTTTTTGAGACAAATTGCGTTCCACAATCGCAAATAAATAAGCTGAGCTCTTTTTTCTGTAAAAAATGGGGCTAAAATTTGAAGAAATATCCCATTTTTTACCTTCTTTTTCGCATTTTCAATCCTTTTTTGTGTCTTCATCAAATCAAGCTGCTGTTTTGTGTATCCGTGATGATCGAATAAATGATTGTAGAAGCGACGATTCGTCAAATCCTCGCCGCAATGATGGCACAATGTGCTATAATTGGGCAATTAAATCGATATCGATTCAAAATCACTCACTGATCGCGATTGACCTCGTCGATATTGACGGAAGTGTAGAAGAATGGGTCCATCACATCGCATTGAACATCTTGAGATGATGATGGAAGTTGTTCGTCGTCATCCTCGCCGATTAGAACATTCTCCGGCAATTGTTCGGCATTATTCGCGTGCGTTTCTCGAATTTCGTACGTCGGCTCCAAAAGGACCACCTAAAAATTGGGAATTTCGCGAAAATTGTTAAAATAACAAACCATACATTTGATTTCGATTCTTTCACGATTCCCATTTCTTGGGTCATCTCATTTTTGTTCGGCTCTTCCATCAACTAAGAAAAGAAAATGGCGAAATTGCGGGGTGATCGCGGCGACGGTGCAACGATGCTCCGCCATTCACCGACTGCCCGCGGTTTAGCGGATAAAGCCGTTTTTCAAAAAATACGTCCTTTCTTTCGAATTTTTCCGTGAAACTATTTTTGAATTATTTGAATGATTTAAAATTTATAGAAATTATGCATTATTACATTTTAGATGACGGATGTCGATGAGTCCGTTCTTCTCGCTGATTGTGGCGATATTTCAGAAGAGCCCATAGACGAAAGCGCTTTATTGGATCAACATGACGATGATGTTTTAGATTTAAAGGATGAAATGTAGAATTCGGTATTTTGGTGTATAATATTTCATTTGAATTGCAGAAAAGAGGATCCAGTGAAGGATGAGATTGATTTATACGACGACGCAATTGCTCCAACAAATGCTCCAGCTGTATTTTGAGTTTAATGTTAATTTTAATAATTTTCAATTATTCAGGAGACCGTGACCACTGTGAAGACGCCAGTTCCACCAACTTCTGCAAATCATTCGGCGCCGATTACGAAAGTGAACCATACCGACGGAAAAAAGTTGGTTTTTTTTTGTTCGCAACATGAGAATTTGAAAATTATAGGTATTGCTGTTACGTCGGAAACCTTACATGGTACGCAACTGATGCCGATCTACTCAAATTGATTGCTTCGATTGGAATTGACAAATCGGATTATGCTGATTGCAAATTTTTCGAAAACCGAACAAATGGTCAAAGCAAGGGATACGCTCTTCTTGTGTTCAACTCGGATAGCGGTAATTTTTATTTTTTAATATCAAAAAATCTTGTTTTATAAAACCGATTTTTTTTTCAGCTGTGAAAACTGTTATGGAAATTCTGCCAACAAAATCTCTTCATGGTCAGAGCCTAATTGTTCTATCGTACAGTAAAACAAATCAAGCGAAATTGGAAGAAGCTCAAATTAAAAATCAAACTAGACCGGATGTTAAGAAGAAGGTAAAGAACGATTTTTGTTCGATTTTTGTTCGTGTTCGTATACATGTCAACCGACTCGTCGCCTCTCGCTCTCACCGGTTCTCGCGGCGTGACGGTTAGACACTCGTCCGATGCGCGCGTCGTCGCGGGTTCATGTCTGCACCTAAACTCAGCAGGACGTTGTCAATTATTATTCTTGCTGGTAGCGAGTGCGATAGCGTTCCGGGGTCTTACCGGCGTTAGCCTTCAGTTCCGGCTCGCGTTAAAAGTTTCCCGCACAATTCTAGGCGTTTTATTATTGCTTGAGTTATTATTTTTGTTTTTTTCCACAGACCGATGATGGATGCCTCAATATGGGAACGATTCGAATCGGCAGCGGAACGATGATGAATAATCGCGGCGGAATGCAGCAAACGCAGCAGCAGAATCGAAATCCGCCACCTCTTATGATGCAAAACAGCGGAACAATGATGAGGGGACCGCAACCATTGATGAACACCAATTTGATGCCGCAGAACACGATTCGACTTCAAATCAACGGCCAACCTTCGCAGGTGCCGATGCTCAACCGGAACACGATTGGAGCGTCGCAGAGCATGATGGGCAACATCGCGCCATCGGCGATGCCCCAACAGAATATCATAATGCAGAATGCGATGAGCCAACCGCCGCGACCGTTGATGAGCGGCATGACAACGACGCCATTGGGTGTGCAACAAGTTGGAATGAGCGCGCCGCCGCCGACGATGATTGGCCAACAATTCATACAAAATAGGTGATCATAAGCGTTGCGCGAAGATTTTTTGAAGATTCTTTCTTGTCTTGCTCTTGTTTTTTTTCAAATTGTTTTTCAGACCTCCACAATATGGGCAACCGATTCAAACCGGAATTGCGCAGCCGCTAATGTCGGTAAATACGGCGATGCGTCCGCCGACGAATGGAATCCCGCCGCCGGTTCATGTGAATCCGCAAATGTTCCCCGGCGTTCAAGCGGCTCAGGGAGCTCCGCTCTCGGATGCTGAATTTGAGGAAATAATGAACCGAAACATGTAAGCCTGATTTATATGCAAAATGAGAAATGGGACGTATTCTAGAACGGTCTCGTCATCGGCAATCGGTCGCGCTGTTGCCGACGCGTCGGCCGGCGATATTAAAGGCGCACGCGAAACGCTGATCACAGCCATCGAGCTCATCCGAAAGAGTCGAATAGGAAGCGACGAGCGATGTCGAGGATTGGTGCAGAGTCTGGATGAGACGCTTCGCGGAATCGAGAGCCGCGTCGACTATTCGCGCGGCAAGTCGTATCGTGATCGATCGCGTAGTCGTGATCGCGAGCGTAAGAGAAGACGACGCAGTCGCACCAGGTAGGCATTTTTGAAATATTTGAACGCACAGAAGGTCGTCGGCATTTTGAGACCTCCAATCGTGCAATGAGTAGTAGTTCCAAGTAAATTCTGAAAACAAAATTAAATAAATTCGTTTTAGATCTTATTCGCGTTCGCCGTCGCCGCATCGATCGCGTCGTAGATACTGAAGCCTTCATTTCAATCGCTTTTAATATTATTTATTTTGTTATATTGGTAGGTTAGATGATGGGTGAATTCGTTCGAATTTTGACAATTTTCAGATCATTTAATGTGTAGAATTCATCATTTTTTAATAATTGAAGTCCGCTGAGACGTTATGGCGGGAATCACGTAATAATACGTAAGTTGTACAATTTTTTTTTGATTTTTGGGGTTTTTTGCGTTGAAAAGCTGAATAACTACGAGTTGATTGTAAAAATTTTTGCATTTTTTTCTATTGTAGCGGCCATCATTTTTATTTTATAAATTGTATATGAAATTATGAAATTTATTAAAATGATACTATAATGAGCCTTTAAAATGTTGTCAATTGTTCATTTCTTATTTCTATAGTAATAATGTAAATTTGATGGTAGAATTTTCAAAATTATTCGTGAAATTCGCTCAATTTTTCCAAAATTAATGTGTTTTTTGTTTTGTGCGATACTTTTGTTGATATTTTTTTGTGTAAAATGTTGAAAATGCGATTTTTTCATTGATAATCATATTATTGCATTCAACTGAATTGTTGTTCAAATCGCTGTGAGACCAATTTTCTCATACTGTAACACTAATTAATAATCTGTGAGATCTCAAAAATCGACTAAATTGTGCAAGTCGTTTGTTTTTTGTTGTCAAATTATGAAACTTTTTGTGTCTCTTCGATTGTGCCTTCAAAAAGTAAGTGATTTTGTACAATTTTGCGCCTCAACTTTTCATTTTTATTGGATTTTTTGTCAATTAAATTGTAATTTTTTGTGCAGGTTTCGCATCGTCGTCGAATGGGGACCATCGCATCGAGCACGGCCGGACTTGGACTCGACAAACCGCCAAAAAATATATCTATATTCATTTTTTTCTTAATTTATATATTATACCGTTTTAATCATTTGCAATCATCCATAAATTTTGTGTTAACCGCTTTCTCTCATTCTTTTTTTTTGTGTGTGTGCTCCAAAAAAAAATGTGCGAAAAATGAGCATTTTTGCAGGAATCATACAACAACGGGTAGAAACTCACACGGGACCACGACGGTTTTCAAAGTTTACAAGAGAATTTGAATAAAAAAAATTTCGTTTCGTTTTGATTGGATGTTATGTTTTTCGTTGATCGGATTGTACATATTTTTTTTTGTTTTCACCTCAAATTTTATTTGTACAAGTTGGAACCTTATAAGGATGGTCGAGGACGGCAATATGGCCCGCTGGCTGATATGTGGTGCGTTTGCGGGCCTCGCCGTCGACATTGGATTGTATCCATTGGACACGATCAAATCGCGAATGCAGTCCGAGAAGGGGTTTCTCGCTTCCGGCGGTTTCAGAAATGTTTACAGGTTGGTTTTGGGTTTTCTTTTTTTGTTTCGATTTTGAATTTCAGAGGGATGAGCTCAGTTCTTGTTGGCTCGGCGCCAGGCGCCTCGATATTCTTCATCTCCTACAAGTATATCAACACCCAAATGCGAAAAAGTGAGTAGTTTTATTTGAATTGCCGCTTTGGGTCTCGTATGGAATGCGTTTTGTCGAAGTTTTTCTTTTTAGAAATTTTTAAAAGCAGTTTGGTTAGTCTTAAAAGTGAATGAGGCTGGGTGGCCGCGGCCGCGAATTATTCGGCCATTCACTATTTCGAAATTTTTAAACGAATTTTTCGCCGATTTCTTTTAAAAACACCTTAACTATATTTAAAAAAAAAAAATTTTTGAATGAAATTTGAAAAAAATGAGTTTAACGATTTTCCATGCAGCAAATTAGCTAAATTTCGTTCTAAAATTGCAAAACCACTTTAAAGGGGTCTTATCCCTACAAGGCAATTCAAACATTGTAAGTGCTAGTTGCGAATTGCAGAATTCCACACGAACGAGGCGGCGATCGACGCGTTATCGGCGAGCGTCGCCGAAATCGCGGCGTGCGCGATTCGCGTGCCGACCGAATTGTGCAAACAGCGCGCACAGGTGGCGGTAAGAAGCTTCTCACCCACTTCCATATCGACATCATCTCAAACCGCGTCACTCGCGACGATTTAGGCGAACTCGCGTCTGACGCTGATATGCAAAGAGATCTATCGCGCCAAGGGCCTCGTCGGCTTCTATCAAGGCTACGGTAGTACGATAGCGCGCGAGATTCCGTTTTCGATGATCCAATTTCCGATTTGGGAGGGTCTCAAGAGATGTGTCGCCAAGAAATCGGTAACGAATGGGGGGGGCCGTTTGTCCGAAATGGTCCGCAGATGGAAGGTGTTGTTGTTTTTTTTTTTTTCAGGACACTGGCGTGTGTAATCCATTGATGGGCGCGATTTGCGGCAGTATTGCTGGATGCATTTCGGCGGGTTTGACGACGCCACTCGACGTTGCGAAAACGAGAATCATGCTCACTAAAACGGGTCCCGAGCCGAAAATTTTGGCGACACTGAAAGAGGTATCGTCTTTTCACGAAACCCTGTCGTTGCGCCTTTAAATTACTGTATTCGAAAAAATATTTTTGAATGCGACAATTGTGGAAATGCGAGAACAAAAATCGCTCGGTGTACTGCGTACCGAAACGTCGAATTCTACGACATCCAAACAGTAATACAATTTGTAGTTTCATGCAAAAAAAAGCTCATCGTTTTGCCAATTTGATATCATTTAACGACTATGCCAATCCAATTGTACACGATAATCTGAACACCATAAAATAAATATGTGTATGCGGTTATTTATTTATTATTATTTTTTTTGAAGGTTTACACGACGAACGGCCTAGCCGGTTTGTTTTCTGGAGTCGCGCCGCGCATGATGTGGATCTCCGGCGGCGGATTCGTGTTCTTCGGAGCCTATGAGATGGCCATGTATTTCACGCGATTCCTTCAATAGTCACTTTTTTTTTCGTCTTCGCGTCGATTAGATTTTTATTTCCGTTTTTTTTTTGTTAATAAAAATTTGTTTTTTTTTTTTTCCCTGATTGCCTTTTTTTCTTTATTAAAAACATTCGGCAATAAAGGGAGATTGAGATTGAACACCGCCATTTTGGTGGATAATTTTTTTGTCTGGGTACTGTAGTCGCGCAAGTCCGCAGTTACACGCGACGCACTTTTGCACCATAATTTTTTTTGAGCGCCTAAAATAATGTTGTTCCTGTTTGCGAAGAGTTGGGTCTTGTTTCGATTTTTGCCAAAAATAGACGACAAATTGAAAATGGGGTTCGACAACGCGCTGCTCGAGCGCGCGGCATTCATAATGATGGTCTCCAAATAAGCGAATTCACTTCAATTCGTACGGCTCGCCGAAATGTCGGCGTCTCGCCTCGTCGTACACTCTCTCGCTCGCCGCCACAGTTTGAATTTTGCGATTCATTCAAATTTCTGAGCGCATCGATTTATTTTCAGCGCAAATTCACCGAACCTCGTGATTCTCACTCTCTCTCGAAAATGCCACAATGACGAGAATCGCGAAAAGTCGGCGGTAAAAAAACGAAATTTTGATAAAAACTACCGAATTATCCAATTTCAGCCCGATATTCTCGGCCACCAAAACGGATTCGTTGCGCCACGCGCCAGCCTATAAAACATTTCTGCATCGGACGCGCTTCATAATTCTTGTCTACATCACAATTTTCAATACGATCATTTACACCAACTCGATTTCCATCAATACCGCTTCGATTTGTCGCATTGTGTTTCCAGAGAATTCGACGAATTCCGGTGAAATCGAATTTTGCTTCTTCGATTGACGACAAGATTCGTTTTCAGATTCATTCGACATTGATGATTTCCCATTTGATGGCAATACATATTCGTTCAATCAGCAGCTTTTTCTCATTTCCGTCTCTTCTATTGGAACATTATTAGCATACTATCCCATATTTGCCATCTCTTTGGTAATTATTACACCAATTAATTAAAATGCCCGAAATTTTTTTTCTAAGAAATCAGGCTCTCATCGAATTACCTCATTTCTCGCGTTTTTATCGTCATTGCTTGTTGCGTTCGTACCATGGATGATTTATTTCAATTACTATATCGTCTTATTAATTTATTTAATACAGGTAAGAGCAAATTGAAAATAAAAATTGAAAAAATTCCAGCGAAAAAATATTATTTAAATTTAGGCGTGATTTTGTAAGCGGTTACTGTATTTAAAATGAGTACGGTAGCACTAAACGTTCAATAGAGCGCGTTTGCAACATTACTTAGGAAATTATTAAGATTTTTCCTATTTTTTTTTTAAATTAAATAATTAGAGCTTTAAAAATGTTTTTTTTGCAGGGCTGCTGCTCAGCGTCCGTATTCCAATTAATTCCCTGCGTAATATCAAAATGGTCCACACGAAAACGCGAATATTTGTGTTTTCTAATGCTCTCGACATTTTTCCAAGTTTAATTTTTGTAAATCCTAACAAACCATCGAAAATGTTTCTTCCAGTTCTCCTATTCACTAATTTCGCCAATTTCGGGATATTTGTGTAATTCATGGATCGGTTGGGCGTCGATTTTCTACATTCAGGCGATCGCCTCGATATTCGCCTCAATTCTGTTCTTCTATTTTTATAAGTAAGCGGCAAAAAGCGATGAATGTTTCGAAATTCGACATTTTCAGAGAAAATCCGGCAAGACACGCGAACGTCTCGGAAATCGAGTTGACGAAAATTCGACGCCTTCAATTCCAAAACTCAAAAATTGATTTCAAGGTTCTCATTTTTTTAATTTAAAGGTTAAAAAAAATTGAAGTTTTTCCAGAAACTTCTGAATTGCTGGCAATTCCGTTCGGTATTTCTCATCTGCCTCGTGCATACAATAATCATTCAATTCTTCTCGCAATATTTGATTTATTTCCTTCATTCCGTCGATAATCATGTCGGAATTGCCGCCTTCTGGATGATTGCCGCGCTTTTAGTAATCAAAATTCCAAAAAGCCACCATTGATTTATAATGATTTATTCTCGATTTGCTACACCGCTTCGAAATGCTTCATCGGCTGGATAAGCGAACACCGAAATGGTCTCACCACGTATTTATCCGTCAAATTTTTGGCCTCATTTTCCACACTCGGACCCGCCTTTTTCATGCTCTTCCTATTTGCGCTCAGGTTTGATTTTCAACCATTTGAAATTGGTTTTCTTTTTCAGATTCCCCTTATTTTACGAATGCATCCTACTATTCGTTATCTTCATTTTTGTTCCATTCATCTGGCCATCCGCATTCAAAGCATCTAAAATAATTGCCGGGTTCGTTTTTTTTTCACCAAATTTCAGCAAATTCGCATTTCAGCGACTTTTATATCACTGTGATGGTCCATATGCATCTCCTCTCAATTCCATTATCATCAATTATTATTAATTTGATAATTTTGATTTTGGGAATTGATGGAAAATGGGAGAAGTGGAGGTTTTTTCTTTTTTTTTTTGGCAAAATCAATTATTTTCGCGTTGTTTTTAAAGGTACATAATGCTAATCCTGGCGATTCTCTCCATCATCTCCAACCTCGTTTTTCAATTCTTCTTTCGCTTTGAGAAATCGGATTGGCAGCGTTGTGATACGGTCGCGCCGTGCCGTCCGGAACAAATCGCGCCAGTTTCGCATCCGAGACCGTGCGAATTCACCGCTTCTTTCAACAATGATGTAATTCAAACAAGAACAAAAAAAAAAATAATCGTCATCTCCATTTTTTTTCTAAATATTCACACGCTTTAGATTGTTGTCTCTGTGATAACACCGGCGCTTGAGAGATGCGACACCTGCAAAAAGCACGGAATTCACACATCTCGAGAAATCGCGAAAGAAGATGACGAATTGGTGTCGATAATTCGAATGTGACAAAAAAAATAATTGAATTGCTACTGTAGACGCGCGCGTGTGTGTGGTACACCGCGACGTCATTCTGCACACTTGTTATTTTTTCTCCCTCATTTTGCTGTGTGTGTGTTTCCCATCGAAATTTTAATAATAAATTGTGGTTTTTAATAAACGCGCGGTATGTGAAAAGCTGTCAATCATGCATTAAATTGATTCGCATGCCACAACCTCACTTCGTGTATTTATACAATCAGCAGGCGTTCGTCGTCGGCCCACCCATCGCGAGAGCGCGCGCGCGCGCTCGCACGCGCCCTATTCTCTTCTCGTCCACCATCATTTTCAATTTTGCATTGTTGCGCTGATTTACGGCTATTTATCTTATTAATATTCCGTAAATATTATAATTATTGTCGGTTTTGTGCAGATTGGCCCAGTTTCGTCTCGCGTCATCGTCAAACAACACCAACACATTTCGTCATTCTTTCAAAAGCCGAAATGTCAATTGTATGCGTTTTTTTCCATCTCTCGCTGTTAAAATGATACTAGATAAACGACGAATGATTGAGGATTCCAGAATTTTCTTCTTTTTTTTTGTAGGTCCATTAATGCACTAGAATGGGGGGTTTTTTTGGAAACGAAAACCGGTTACGGCTAAAAAATGAGGCACCAAAGAACACTAAAAAAAAATTCGAGAAATATTCGAAACAGAAAAAAAAAACAACTCAACGACTCCCAATTCGAGGCGGATAATCTTTGAGATTGGCACACACGCGGAAGCGACGTCGAGGGTCCGCAGCGACACCAAAAAGAACGAGGAGGAAAAAAAAATAGGCGAAGCCCGCGGCGCGAGAGACGCAGACGAGTGTTTTTTTTTCTCCTCCAGGTTTCGACGTCGCCTCTGCTTTCGCTGTGCAAACACCGACCGAGTTCTTCTTTCAAATAATAAGTGAGAGATGGAGAAACACACACTTACACACCGCTCACCTTCGATTTCCTTCTTTTGCCGTGTGTATGTTTTTTAAGAGAGAGAGAAAAAGAGAAAAACTTGCCCACCACCCACTTTAATTATACATTTATCGATTTATTTATAGTAGTTGGCCTGTTGTTAATTGTATGTATGCGTCACATGGTTCTCTTTTTTTTTTTGTTTGGAGGCTGACGGCGTCGAGCCACGTGACAACCCGTCCCCCCTAAATAGATCAATTAATCTTTTTTTGTCACGTTTCCCAATGTTGTAACACACGTGCTGCGGACAATGCAAGGACTCCATTATCGTGGCTTTCTATTTAATACGAAATTCGCGTTTTTTTTTATTTCGCAATTTTTAAATGATCTGAGTGTTTCTTCTAATGATTCATTACATTTTTAATTTATTTACCTGCATTTACAATTGCGCAAAATTTATACCGATTTTCTCATGCTCCATTTTTTTGCGGGCAAAAATTGTTCAACGAAAAACTCGTTTTTGAATTTTTTTTCACCGAAAATTTGAATATGTTTGACCTATCAATGATCACTTTCTTCTTATCAATCGCCCTTCACACCTCTGTTATCAGAAGAAGTAGAAAAAAAGGAAATGAATTGGTTGCAGACGCGCGCTTGTTGCTGAATGTCGGTGATTTTCCAGCAGAATCCCGGCACGAGTCTCGGTGCGACGTCGTCGAGCTCGAATCTCACCGATTTCGACGAGAGCGTCTCGCTCGTCGACATTCTGTTGCCGAACGTCTCGTCGATGCTCATCGACGCCGAAACGCATCGATTGATAAGCGGAATGTGTCGCGACGTGTTTTTTCTGCGCAACGAGACGATTCGGTGAGTTGGGAATGAAGATGGCGATTGAAGAAGCAAGAAAAACAAAACCTCGGCCACGGCCACGTTTTTTTTTCGAAGCCTAACACAGTTTTGATTGAATCGCTTCAAGAATCATGAATTTTCTGTCAAATAATTTTTTAGTAGTGATTTTTTTTTATTTCCAGCGATTTAATAAAAAAAAGACGTTGGGACGGTAGGCTTCGACGCGCACGGCCGTGGCCGAGTTTTTCTATAACAAAAAATTTTTGAATACTCAAATTACAGTATCCGATATTGGGACCTCGCAATTCTGATACCCAACCTAATTTTTCTGATATTCCTGTTGGCAAAATGTCGAGTGATGTGCTCGCGAACGCTTATTCGAAACGATCCGGTGTTTCGGTCATTCTTCATTCTCGCCTACATCTCGTCCATCATGAATATCGTCCGCTCGTTCTATTCGATGACGATATCGGTGACGAATCCTCCCGAGCACACAATTGATCAGGTTTTGTTGTTGTTGTTGAGATTCGAAAAATATCAATTCGACATTTTCAGTCATTATGGTTCGCAATTAAATTCGTCTATCTCACCGCCGAGCTCTGTGTGCTCTCATTCGCGTTGCTCTTCGGTAAGCAGACGTTATCGTGGTTTTTGAGCATTTGACACTCAACCGATTCGACGATTTGATAAGAAAATGGTTTTTTAAATGACAGGTCATATGGTCGCGAAAAAATAAAGAACCGATGGGTATCATGGAACAGGTTTTTGGCCAAAAATAGGCGAAATTGCCATTCCCCTCCAAAAAAAAATGAAATAAGAGAAAATTAAAAAAGAAAAAGGCGGAATTGCAGGCCATTTCGACAACATCAAAAATCTCGGAATCGCGATATTCGTCACATTGATGATATCCGTTCCGCATACCGCCGTCCAAATGCTACTCGAGATGCGTTTGGTGCCGACCGATTCGATCTACAACGCGTATTTCGACGTCGACGCCGATCTCACCACGATTTTCTGGATATTCTCGTCGATGTTCGTCTCAATGGTAAATCGATTTTTAGAGAAAGAGAGAAAAAAAAAGAAATTCGAAGAAGAAGAGCGATTGAATTTTGCAGATCTATTTGATATACATGTTCGTCGCTCTCGTGTTTTGCCGAAAATTCACGAAATTGCCGAGTCGGCCGTCGTTTGTCGTTTTTTGCGTCTTCATGATTTCATTGAATATTCTCCAAGCACTCGGCGCGGTTTTGCTTCTCCTCAAATCGTTTGACGGATTTTGGTGAGCGAAATACACGCGTTTTCAAAAATACCGATTTTGCCTTCAAACAGTTTTGTCGCATTTTCAACGTATGCTTACTTCTTCTCCTATTCGCCGATTCTCTATTTCGCGTTTCTTCGGAAGAAATTAAAGTAATTGATTAATTGGGGGGTGGTTCGGCTAATTAATTAAGATCGCATTATTACAGTATTCCGCCGAATAATTCGAGTGGAATGTTCATGTATCGGAAGCACGAGGACGAGTTTGGCGAATTGCCAGAATCCTATTTTCCGAGATTTTCTGGTTTGAAGAAGAAAAAAAGGGAATTTTTTTGAAAACTCATTGATTTTCAGGTCTGATTTCGTCGTCCTATGATGATTTGTTTGATTATAGCCGAGATCGCCGATTTGGTCAATATTCGACGGCTGATTATTTGGTAAAAATTGGGAATTTCGGCAGAGCTCGCACGAGTTCCACATTTCAGGTCACGAATACACCGTTGATCTCATCGGCGGGTACGGTAGAATCGACAGTAACCGCGAAGACGTGTCACGACGAGAGCGAGCAGTTGTTCGATACACTCTCAACGGCGCGCCACCTCAAAGGACTGGGTCCGCAAGGCTCGCTGGTGTTCGCCGACACATTGAAATGAGAGGCCTCACATTTAGCTATAATTGAATGTATATAATTGTGCTTTATGTATCATATCGTCAAGATTTCCAAAAATATGGTTCCCCTACCAGCCCACCCCCCAAGAAATACGGATAGAGCAATTTTTGGTTTTCTCCGGTTTTTTTTTCTCAATGTTTGTAAATTAATATCTAATAATAGTCATTGTCATTGGTTTTTCTAGTCGATACCGGTTCAACTAATTTTCCTTGTGAATATGATAATCGTTTTCTCTTTATATTGCTTGAAAAATAAAGAGATTTCAATAATAAATGAAAAAAAAAATGGTGGAATGGCCGCCAAATTCTTGTGAGATGGCCGCGAGAAACTTAGGCCACATGTGATTTTTTTTCTAGCGACACTTCACTTGATTGACCGTTGTTTAGCGGACGTTTTCGAATATTTTTCTTGGTTTTTCATGATGTTAACAATTCGAAAAATTACAGAAAATGGAAGTCGACAATGTGCCGTCGATGGTTCCGCAGAAAAACTGGGAGATGGCGAATCAGGTTTCGACGGCAATTCATTTTTGCCTATCGAATTTTTTTTTTAAATTTAGATTGAGAATGTCGATTCGGTATACGAATACAACGATCAAATGCAAACTGAGATGAGAAATGCTCGTCCGTGGGACAAGGATCCGCATTATTTCAAGCAGGTGGGTTTAAAAAAAAATTTTTAATTTTGTCACGTAAGAAATAATTCCGAATTTCAATTGTTTTTAAAGATTTCCTGTTTTTTTTTTTTTAAATTTTAATAAAATAATTTACAGATTAAAATTTCTGCAATTGCTCTTCTCAAAATGACGATGCATGCGAAGCGCGGTGGAAATTTGGAGGTACACAATTGGTTGGAGAAAAAATCGAGAAAATAATTTCAGATTATGGGTCTTCTTCAAGGCCGAATCGACGCCAATTCGTTCATTATTCTCGACGCTTTTGCTCTACCGGTCGAGGGTACCGAAACCAGGTCGGTTTTTTATTAAAGGAAATTTTATTGGCGTCGCGCGATTGCGTAGAATCAACAAATTCAAGAAGAGGTCTCGGTGCGCCTTTAATCTATCTTCAAACATACTTACTTACTTAGTCACTTAGTCGGTTCGTCCCTCGCCTGTTGAGGCGCGAATCACAGCTTTTCAAGCTTTTCGGTCCTTGGCTTGGGTGGACCATGGGGTGATTACGGCTCCTTCAGCTGTTCTTGTGGTGATCTTCTTCCGAAGCGAGTCCGACCATCTCAATGGAGGCCTACCTCTTAAATCTACACTTAATTTTGCGTCAAGACCACTCTCATTATTTTTTTGGCGCCAATTTGATTTTTGAATTTCAGAGTTAACGCGCAAGCGCAGGCCTATGAATACATGTCGGTTTACACGGATCTCTGCGAAATGGAAGGAAAAAAGGAGAAAGTGAGTTGAGGCGCCTAAAAAAGCGCCGGATATTCCCAATAGTTTTCGACTTGTTGAAAAAAGTTCGTCACGAAAAAAATAATTGAAGGCAAATTTTCAAAAACCCCAAAAATAACTCGAAAATTGCACTTTCAAATTTTTTTTTGCAAAAAAAAATGATTGATATTGTCTTTTCAGGTCGTTGGCTGGTATCATTCGCATCCGGGCTACGGCTGCTGGCTTTCCGGAATCGACGTCTCGACACAATCGTTGAACCAGAAGCATTTCGAGCCATGGGTGGCGATTGTCATCGATCCATTGCGAACGATGTCGGCGGGAAAGGTGCGAAATTCAAATTTTGCGATCAAATCGCGTGTCATTCAATTCCAGGTCGACATCGGCGCGTTCCGAACCTATCCGGACGGCTATCATCCACCGGACGACATTCCGTCCGGCTACCAATCGATCCCATTGAGCAAAGTCGAAGATTTCGGCGTCCACTGCAAACGCTATTATTCGCTCGACGTCACCTTCTTCAAATCGCAACTCGGTATGACGACCGCAAAAATGTTTCTCAACTTAAATTTGTGCGCTCGCAGACGCTCACATTCTTTCGGCGCTCTGGAACAGCTATTGGATATCGACGTTGAGCAGCTCGCCGTTGTTCGCCAACGTCGAATTCGTCAACAATCAGATGAACGACATCACGCAAAAGTTCGGCGCGGTAGGTGTATTTCGACAGCTATAGTATTTGGTTTCTGGCAAAACGGAAAGGTCTCTCGGTCGCTGCGAGACCCAGCCCTACGCGCGCGGTATTTAAAGGGGGTGGGGAGTAGTTAGAAGCCTGGTCTCACAGCGAACCGGATTTTCTCAGACGCAAAAAAATACGAACATAGTCTTTCTGACAACTAAAGGGGCAGCATCCTGGTATTGATTTACGGTAAGTACGGTACCCACTGATTAAATCGAAATTTGAAAAAAAAATGATTGCGATGGTCCACAATTATTCATGATAAGTTAAAGGCGCATCTCGGCCAGAAATTTTTGATTCACAGAATTTTTTGCTACAGATTGAACGCAAATACGCGTCCAACGACAAGAGTCCGTCAACGCTTGAGGCCATCGAAAAGGTAAAATTGTTCGTTTTGCGCGACTATTCCAATTTTTTCGCGTCTAGATTGTCACCGACGCGAAAGCCATCGGCGACGAGCTCGAAGCCGGCCGAATCTCGCATTTCGTCAAGAAGTTTCTGTTCTCGCGAAAAGCTTGCACATGCAAAGAAGAGGCCGCCGTCGCGTCGGACCATGTGATGGAGGACGTGCACGAAGGCGAGTCGATGGAGTAGAACAAACAAAAATTTTCGGTGTTTTTGAAATTTATTTATTTTTTTCAAGACAAAAAAGTATATATATATATAAATATAAACATGTGTACATCAACGGACCATTCGTTTCTTTTTTTTGTGCAAAGTGCGCTTTGATTGCTCAAAAGCGTTTCGGGGGGCTATTGTAGTGTTTTTTGATTAAACTAAATTCAAACAAAAAAAAATTGAACAAGATCGTGGGCTGCGAGAAAACCACCAAAAAATGCACACATACAACAATTCAATGATCTTCGTTTTTTTTTTCACTCTCTCTCTCAGTTTACATGTTTCGTTTTTCATCGCAAAACCCGCTTTTGTGCTGAATATCGGAAAAAAACGTGGGGAAATCGGACGATCGGGATAAAACATAACCAAAAAAAAAATGAATGAAATAATAAATGAAAAGAACACACACACACAAAACTGGGATGATTGAAAACAACAACAAAAAAATATATCGCAGCGTTGACCGAGAAGACGAAACATTCAATTTTTCTTTTCGTAAATTTCTGTTTACCAGCTCCAGGCTTTCAAAAAAGAGTACCAGAAAAAAAAGAGAGAGGATTGAAATATTCGCGATACAAGAATGAGAAGAAAAAAAAAAGTAACAATGAAGAAACAAAATACAGGAGGCGAGGTATAAATTATGGACGTGGCTATATTAGGAGATTTTGTGGAAACGAAAATTTTGAAGATCATCAAGCCAACGCTCAAACGCGCATGTTCATGTTGAGTTTGAACACCTGCAATTCCAGTCGTTCTCATCAACAATCAACGAATCGCTTCATCAAACCTTATCATGACGATCGGTGCGACGTTGTCGGCACGTTCGCGCCGCCACCTTGTTCTTTCCGCGTCGGCGAATCTTGCGAATCAACTGCTTCTGGTGCTCCGTCAATTGTTCCGTCTTGAGCACCCGCTGAAGCTCCGAGAGGCTCATCTGCGCAATTTCGCACGCCGTCACCGGCAGCTTGTTCTCCGACGCGAGCTGCTCGTCCTTCGATTGCCGTCCGCGTTTGCGATGACCACCGCTTAGCGGAATTCGCGGAATTCGCGATGCCGCCGCCGCCGCCGCCGTCGGCGATGGCGGCGACTGGGCCGGAATCAATTTGCCGTGATATAGAGTCTGCGGAACGTCCGTCGACGACTCGCTATAATGCTTCGGCGATTCCGACGAGAGGCGCGAGCACGTCGATGACGAATCGCTACAAAAAAACAACAGAATGAGTGGGTCGACGGCTCACATCTCAATCAACGCTTACTTGCAATCCGAAAACGATTGACGCGTCGAATGATAGGGATCAAATATCGGACTCGATCGCAACGCGCTTCTCGACTGATCCGGATTCGCGTACGCGTGATCGTACGAAACGTTGCCGTTCGAGATCATCTGTTGCGCCGAATCGTTTTGCATCGGCACAAACGCGTAGTTCGCGCGCGGGAACACGTCCGACGGCGCGAACTCGGACGATCGAATCCACTGACGCGTTTCGGCGTCCGTCTGATTGAACAACGTGCTGCACGCCGTCGGCGACGTGTCGAAGTTCGCCGAAACGTCGAGTTGCGTCGTCTCATCGCGAATCATGTTCATTTCGGTGACTGGAACACGAGACAAAAAAAATGTAGTAATAATAAAATCCAATTCACTCACTATTATTCTGATTGTAGACAATCCCATCCGTCATCGAGACGTTCTGCAAAAGCGCCGGCTGTTGACGAGTCGTGTCGGCGAAAAAGTTGGCGTCGAGCTGATTGAGTTGTCCCTCCTCTTTCGAGACATCGTCAAGAAGATCGGCAAGATCCTCCTACAATATTTAAATTGTCGCTTTCAAAAAAAAAAACGCCTCCTACATCAGTGGGAATATCGTCTGTCGGCGTCGCCGCCGACGTCGCCACTTTTCCATTCGCAAACGGCGTGTAGAAGTCCTCGTAATAGCCTTTCGACAAATCCTCGTATCGTGCGTTTTCTTTCGCGTTCAGCGGCTGCAATTTGTTTATTTTCAAATCACACCCACACAAAAACTCCCCAAAATAAAATTCAACAATTTCGGGCGGCCGATTTCAAAAACCCCACCGACCATCCCCCCCACAAAATGCTTCTACTACTCGCATTCAAATTGCTCGCTGTGGCAAATTTCGCGACGACCGTCGTCATTCCGCCGACAATCAAAGACAATTATGTGTCGATGGCCGGCAAACGTGCCATCAACATCGACACCAATCTTCGATTGCTCACCGTGTTGACACTTCAACAAAATGTGAGTCGACATCCAATCATTTTACAACAAAAAAAAAAAGAATCCATATCCATATAATTAAAGGGCTGGCAAATCTATCGCGATCATTGGTATAAACTATTCGAAATCGACATGCAATGGATTCCCGCCGAAAATTTTTGCCGTTCAATGGGCGGCCATTTGGCCAGCATTCTCGACGAGTCCGAAAATCTTTTCGTTCACAAATTACGCAAAAGTGAGACCAACCCAAAAATTGGGTGGCGATGGCGATGGCCGTGCTCGATTCTCGCAACAACATTTCAGAGAGCAACATTTGGATCGGATTGAACAAAATCAACGACACCCATCAAATCTATAAATGGTCCGACGGCAACGACGCCGATTTTTTGAATTGGGATTCAACGCAGCCAAATGAGCCCGAGGTAGTCGCGCGCTCAACAATCCGCCACTACTAATTCAATTGCCTAGGTCGATTGCGCTTATATGGCGTTTCATCAGGAGCAACGCGGCACCTGGTTCGACTACGGCTGCCGCGAGATGCTTCCACAATTTTTCGTGTGCAAACTACCAATGCCCTAACCACACCATTAAAAAAAATGAATAAATCAATTATCTCACCATTATCGTCGATTTCTCAGTCAGCGTCTGCAGATCGCACTCATATTGATCGGCCAGCGCGACATGTCTCGAGCCCTTCTCGATGGCGATGTCGCTTCGCCACAGTACATCGATCAAATCGATATCCTCAAGCGACGGCGAGTCGTTGTTCGCTGACGTCGTCGCCATCGACGATGTCGTCGGACGCGACGGCGACGCGAATCGTCGACCGCCAAACGGCGAGACCGAACGATGCTCGGTGAGCACCGGCATCACGTACGCCTAGAAATTCATCGATCAAACTTCAATTCATGGCCATCGTCAATGTTGGCTCACATTCGAAACCTCTTGCATCATTCGCGAGTCATCGCGCCAACGCAGACCCATCGGTCGATCGAAAAACGGTTTCGGCGCACTCACAAAATTGTTCGGCTCCATTTTGTCTAAAAACAACAGCGTTTTTTTGGCAAGAGAGAGAGAGAGAGGGAAAACCCACCAAAAAATGGCACAAATTCGTCAACGTCCTCAAAAAGCGGCGGCGGTGCGGCGAAAAAAAGTGTCGTCGAGATTGCGAGCCAAATTAGCCAATTCTGAAAATGATTTTTTAAAATTTACAAATTCAAAGAGGTCACGTTGTAGGGGGGTTTTTTTGCAATTTTTTTGCGGCGCATAAAAATTTGGTTGGAAAAAAAATGGGCAACGAGACGGTGTGTGAGAGAGTCGCATAGCAACCCCCGTACCCTCCCCCAGGTCGTCGTCGCCGGCGAAAAAATGATGACAATTGTGAGAGAGTGAGAGGAAGAGAGAGAGAGAGAGAGCGCGAGATAAAATATTGGCGACAACGAGGAGGCAAGGTGAGACAAGAAAAAAAAAAACGTCGGCCGCCTCGACAGAGAATGATGTGTTCGAATCGAGCGTTGACGCGAGACGCCCGAAAAACTGATAACAACGTGTACGGGGAGAGCGCAGGTTGAGAATGAATTGTGTCCGGCGCGAATTTCGTTTCACTGAACGGCCACAAATCGCGTCGAGCCATGAAACAACTTGAGGGATCACGAAAAAAAATCGCCAAAGCGACAAAAAAAAAAACAATGGAATTGCCGTTAATTATTTGGCAGAAAAATCAATGATGATGACAAATAATTGAATGAATTATTGAGATGGCGCGAAATCATTTTTTGATCTATTGATTCTGAAAAAAAAAATCATGGCCATTTTAAACAACAAAAATTGAGTATTTGACAAAAAATGTATTTTTTCTTAATTATCGCGTTTCGAAATTTCACATATGATGCAATCTCCAAAAAAATTTAATCAAAACGCGTTGATTATTAATTTTTCAACACCCTACATAGTTTTCGATGAATCAAATGGAAAGTACAAGAAAAGGTAAATTCAATAGTTTAAAGGCGCATGTAGAGAAAAATGGGTTGGAAACTTGAAACATTGTGTGTGTGTGTGTGATCGCCGACGGCCTCAATACGTCGCATTCTGTGTCCATTTCGTCGTCTCGTTTCTCTCTTCATATTTGCATCAGATTGATCTCTTCTGTTTGGCTACAATTCTCCGACCAATGAACAATATTTGATCGGCTCGTTATGGAAAGAAAACAACAAAAACATTTTTTTTGAACATTAGACCAATTCGGTGCAGTTTGATACGAATCAGACTACGACAATGACGATGATGGAAGGATGGATGATGATATCAGTGAAGGTCGCCGATTACGTGCAGAATCGAACAAAAATTTTTCGAAACGATTGTCACGAGGAATCGCTTTGTGCGAATCTCACTATCGGAATCGCCAATCATGGACAGATATTTCCACGCGTGAACCGTTTCGTCGGTTTTGTTTTCTCCGACTTCATCTCGGCGTCGTCGGCGGAGACATTGGCTGGACGCCAAAAATTTGTGAGATAGATTTAGCGCGCGGCTTCGAGAATCGCTGCGAGACCCAAAATTCTGCTCACACAAGCGATTTGAAAAAAAAATCAAATACTACCATCGCCAAAAAAAAAGAAATGAGCACTGCGACAAATTGTGGACCATCGCACTTTTTCGTGGCGATAATTTGAATTCAAATTTAAACAACAGTGGAAAATCGGCGCAAGGTACTCGTTTTTAAAAAATAAAATTTAGCATGTGGGAAAATATGGTAGTTAAAGGTACAGGTGATTTGTCGACAGGGTCTCGCAACATTTACGGTATCGAAATTCTAAGTGTTTAAATTAAAATTTGAATTTCGGCTCCCCGAAAAAATACGATGGTCCATAATTGTTCAATGAGCTCAAATTAACTTTTTTAAAGACGTTCTGCCATTTTTTCCGTTGGCAATTTTTCCTAGTTGGTTTCTAAAATTGTTTTGCAATTCAGATCCGATTGGTTTTAATTAACAAAAATGGTTGTGGAGGGGGAGAACACCTCAAAAATCGTAGAAAATTGATAATTCGGGTATATGCAAATCAAAAGGATTCGAAAAAGGAAATGAATTATAAATTAATCTGATTTGATTCAAAACTAAGTAAAATTCGATTTGATTTGGTTTCAATTCAAGAATTTCTTCGAAATCGATTGATTGATTTCTTATTTTCAATTTTGAAATCGTTAAAATTTTATTTGGAAATTTTGGAACACTTCGAAACAGATTAGTTTATATTCGATTTCGATCGATATTTATTTCTCAGAGTAAAAAATTTGAAAAAAAAACCGAAAATTCTCGCGTTTAACAGAATTTCACAAAAAACAACCGAGATCATCTCACCTTGAGCCCAGGCTGTGTCGTCCGTTCTTCAGCACAATCAGCCAGCGATCTTCGTTTTCGTGACGGCGAGTTCCTTCTCGACACCATCGGCGAAATCCCAATATCTTCACCTAAAATAGCAACAACGAATTTGCAAAAAATTATCAATTCAAGTATTAAATGGCATCGAAACCATGGGAACAATTCAATAATACACAAAACAAAAAAATCAGATTTGAATAAAATTTTTTATGTACACGAAAATCACGCAAAAAAAATCGGCCTGAGTTGAATCTTTACACGCATTTCTTATTCTTTTTTTTCAGAATCCGATTTAAGACATCGGCCGAATCGTGCTGCACGCGGCACTCGCGCACTTCAGATTCATCAACAGCATCGCCATTGCGCGCGTCCATCGCACTTCGCTGTTCAATATCATCACCGCTTTGTATTTCACGCCATTGTCGATGAAGCCCTCGGAGCCCATCGTGTAGATCATTTTGAAGTTCTCGTTTCGCAGCTGGAAATTTTCCCATTAAAAAAATGAATTCATATCGAATTTTGTGTGAATTGCAAAAGAAAAAATAAAAATAATATTCTTCAAATGTCAAACACACCCAAATTTAATTATCATTTGAATTGCCGCCTAGGAGAGGTTGAACGGAATTCCGTTTCCATATATTTCCTATTGAAAAACCGGATATTTTTTTTTCGTTACCGTAAAGGCACCAGGCGAACAAAATACTAAAATTTCTCAGATATTTATTTTGCTTTTCGAAGATCGCACAGAATTCCTCTCATGTTTCCGTCGATGAGAAGAAAAAAAAATCTCATTTCGGTTCAACCCTGCCTATTTTTGGGTCTTGTATGGAAAAAACCTCTTCAGGACGGCGAATTTCGTTTAGCATCATTCTTTTAAAGATAAATTTCAAATTTACTTTCTGTCTTTCTATTCTAAGTATCTTTTTTGCAAATTTTCCAACAGAAAAATGGACAATTTAAAAATGAGCCCGCGAAAATCAAAAATTTTCGCATTTATACAAAAATAGAACGAAAAACCCTATGCGAAAAAACATAGCCCCCCCCAAAAAAAAATCCAAAAAATTGATTGCTTCAAATTTTCCCACCTTCAATTCGGTCTGCAGGTACTCAACAAGCTTCAACACCTTCTTGATTCCACCATCAAGCGGATTACTGCCCGAACACGGTGTTCCATGCCCATAAACGGGAAACGTCTCGCCATCGCTTCCATTTTTGCGCATTTTTATCACCGAATGACTTCCCATCGAGACCGGCACCAATTCCGGATGCTGAATGCCCAAACGCTCATAAAGAACCTAAAATTGGGGAGGCTCATCCTTTCAAAAAATGTGCGCCACCAAACCTCAATCAATAATACCACTTGTCCGAACGCTGCGTTGATTTCCATCCAATCAACTTTTACATCTGGCAGCGTGCCAAGACGAAATCCATTTATCTCGCCAATTTTGTCTTCAAGCCATATATGAAAGCACAAATCGATCGCATTGGTGTCGGCAAGCCTAGAAAAAAACATTTCTTAAAAAATGAATTTGAAAAAAAAACAAATTCCAACTTTCTCTGCTGCTGCTCGGCATAGCAAACTTCCGATGACAACTTTTTGAGCTCATCCTCTCTTGCGAGAAATGTCGACAAATTATCGCGATATTTTTGCCATAGTCTCGATGAATAATCATTCGCCTCCTCATACTCTTTTCGTCGTTTCTATCAAATAATATCTTTTTTTTAATTCGTAATTTTCAAAAATTTCTCAAAACCTGCAATTCCTTATCGGCTTGCTCTTCTTCGGCTGCCAATTTCGCCAATTGCGCTTGTAGGGCAAGCTCTTCATCCTAAAAAAAAATTCGTAAATCAACAGGAATTCAGAAAGTGCGCAATCACCGCGCGCACAATTGCACACAAACTCAGACCACCGTAACCGGCGTACCTGCAAATTTTGCAATTGCGTTTTCATTTCGGCCAGATTCGAACTCGAGTGATTTTCCTTCAATTCATCGCAAAACTTTTTATAGCATAGGCATTCTTCGTCGAGAAACGCGAGACGAGCATCCATCTCTTTCAGCAACGAATCCGAACATTCCTGAAAATCATTCACATTTTCAAAATCACCATTTAGCCTTTTCAATTTTTTAAAAGAAATTTGAATTTAAGGAAAAAAACCATTAAATTTTTGGGATTTACAAATTCATTATTTCAATTCTTTTTGCGCAAAAGAAAATCGCGCTGAAAATTTGAGATCAAAAAAATTTCTTTCAACTTTTTCATTACTGTATTGGGTCAATTGACAATTTCAAGCCTAAAATGTGCAATAAAAAATTTTTTTTGGAATTCCGCTCAAATCTTCAAATTCATTAAAAATTTGCGGGGAAAAAAAAGCTGAATTATAGTTTGAGAAAATTGTTTTCGCAAATACTACCTTACAAACCGGCGCATCATGCGGCGTTTGAGCATCCGATATCAATTTCATCAAATTTCTCGTCTGCGTGCTCATCGACTCAACAATCTCGTTCTCATTCTGCAATTCATTAGGCGAAAATTTCAACAAGTAAAAATCCAAATCAAACCTTCTTGTCGGGCTCGCTCGATTCGCCACCGCTTCGATACGCCACATCCAATCGCAGCGGGATCTGACACGTGAGACAGATGTGTGATCGAGCGTCCATCTAAACATCGCATGATTTCGGACAAGCTCAATTTTCGTTCGATTGTCACAAATGAAAATACGAGGAGGAAAAACAAAACAAAAATATTTCTTATAAAACACCGAACGTTCGACGTTTTTCGTTTTGCTACTGCTGCTGCTGTCGAGAGAGCGCGCAGACGACGAGGGCGTCGATTGCGAAACGAACGCGTCGAAAACCGGAGGGGCCGGGCCGAAGGGGGGGTGGAAATTCGACTGATCATCGCCCGGTCCTCGAATTGATTTTCTGGACATTCGATCGTTGAAAAAAAAAACATTTGTTGACACAATTGTGGACCATCGCACTTTTCGAGCCTCGCTCCAATTCAAATTCGAGTTTTCTAATAGTACAGATAACTTCGAAATTATCTGGGTGATCGTTGAAAAAAAAAAAGAAAGCGATTCTTGGCGGGACCCATCTCCCAAAAATTGCGTGCGCCTTTAACTACCTCAAATCCAATCAGTAAAATTTACGAAAAAATTATATTTCTAATATAAAAAAAATGGTTTTTTTGGCGCATAATAGGAAGAAAAATGCATTTTTTTTCAAACCGCATCTTTAAGATTTGGGTCTTATCGCGATTTTCAGATACCAATTGCGAAAAAACCATCATATTGTAGGTTAGAGACACTAGCAAAATGCAGACAATGTCAACAAAGAAAAAAAAAGAGAGCACCAAAAAGAAATAGTATAGAATTTGCATAAAAACTGATGGAAAGAATCAAAAAGCATCTCAAAATTGGCTTGAAAAAAATGGGATTCGTGCTAAAAACCTGAGAAATACACACAAGACAAGATAAGAAAACCGGTTCGCCAACGCCTAAATTAATCTTGATTTCAAAAAAAAAAAACAATGAATCGAATGGATTCGCAATATTATTCAAGTGACCCCCGTAAGAAGTTCTTATCACCTGTAGGTGCTAGGCGATAACAAAAATTGTGGTTTTGATAAAATTGGGCCAATAAAAAAAATAAAAATTCAGGTTCTTTCTAGAATAATTCAGCGATTTTTCAAAAAAAGTTTGTTTTGGTCAAAAATTAAAAAGGAAAAAAAAAATCGTGAGGGCCGTTTGAAGCTCCCACAACGACAATGTCAACAGGGGGGTCGGACGCGCCGCGCGCAAAACAAATTAGCCCTGCCAAATCAGGAATAGCTAGAGAGAGAGAGTGAGAGAGAGAGAGAGAGAGAGAGAGAGAGAGAGAGAGAGAGAGAGAGAGAGAGAGAGAGAGAGAGAGAGAGGCGAGATGTCGGGTAGATTTACGGGGGGGCTCCTTCTAAAATGTGGTGGGACCACAATTTTTAATCAAGACCTCTCATTTGTTTTCTTTTTTGACGTCAAAAATGGTATCAAGACGCGTGCTGTGTACTCCACACGGACAATCCATAATTTTTAAAGAATTAGTAATAAAAAAAAAGCGCACAATTTTTGTCGAAGGAAACTTTTTGGAAGTCGGGTCTCGCAACGAATGAACCGCTTTTTTCCAAATGCAGACAACAACCAATGAGAATACGAATAAAACCTTATCCAATAATCGAATTGTTGTTGTCTGTCGACCCATTTCGCTATCAATTGTTTTTATACACGTCTGGAGTGGTGCCAGTCACATTGCTAACTATGCGTACTTGAGCCCGAGCCCTTCCCGAACGACGTAAATAAAACGAACACCATCACAGCTTTTTTTTTAAATGTTTGTTGGTGTGTGTGCATTTTTTCGGCCTTTGAACAATATTGTTGATCAACAATATGAGTGGATAGGAGGAAAAAAAAACAGGATTCGAAAAAAATCGAAAAAAATTCATCAAGTTCAATTTCCTGTCGAATTGAGAAAAGAAAAAATCGATTTCATTTTTTTCTTTTTTTATTCCAAAAATAATGCGATTCGTACCTTTAATAATCCTATTTTTTCAAACTCAATCTTAAAGGCGCATGCAATGAAAGCCCAAAGGTCTTGACGCGAAATTCGTAATTTCTCCCATTTTTTAAATTCTCAATTTTTGTTGCTAAAATTCTTTTTAAACTCAAATCAAACATTTTTTTTGAAAATCCTTTTTCTCAATCCACATAATATATCCATTATTTTAATGTAGCATAGTTAATTATAAAATTTATATGGGCATATTTTTCTAGAAAAAAATTCGGTTCGCCTCAAAAAAAAGCGTGTCATACACGCGCACGCAAAATTGCACACATGAAAAAAAAGCGTGTCATACACGCGCACGCAAAATTGCACACATTAAAAAAAACGTGTCATACACGCTCACGCAAAATTGCACACAAATGATTCTCGGGGAGTTTCGGCTACTTCTCTACTCGGGTAGATTTACGCGCATGCGTCTTTCGAAATGGTCTCACACGTATTCAATTCGCAAATTTTGCAATTTTAATTCTCCAAAAAAAATTTTTTTTTCGTTTCTGTTTTGAATACCCCTTATCTCTCTGCTCTTCGGTCAACCAAAAATCCGGTCCAATTCATCCATATACACACATAATTGACCAATTTCGACCTAAAACAACACATACCGAGAAAGAGAAAAGCGACCTATCGGAAAAAAAAGCCCCCAAACGCATAGAGACCCCCGGCCAAAAAAAAAAACACATCACATCACATCTCTAATCTCAAAATTTGCCGCACCAATTATCGAAATTTCGTCGCTGTCTCAACTGCCATTTACAATCGAAACGAAACCTGTTGTTCATATTATTTATGCCGCCGTCGATGCTTCTTCTCAACAGTTACATTTTGTTTGTTGGCGACGCCGTCGAAACGCGTCGAATTTCGAAAATTGTGCCAAAAAAATCAGAGTTTGCCTATATTCCGACGATCATAGACCTCATTCGGCTCACTCATTTCTCGCATTTTTCCCCCCAAATCGCACTTTCACACAGATCTAATCTCTATCCGCTTTCCAACAGTTCGCCACTCAAAAAAAAATCCATTTCAAATTGGCTTTCTCTCTCTCAAATCCCAAAAAATTTCTAATTAGGTGTCATCTCATATTCCAAATATAGCCAAACTTTCTTCAATGTTGCACTATTTGAACAAGACACGAAAACTAGAAGCACTTGAGTCGTTCGTCCATATTCGTCAAGCCTTGCCCCAACTGAATTCAACAATTCTTGACAACGTCGTCTTCTTCGCCGACGTCGTCGCTGTTCTTCCAATTCGACGTGACTCATCGCCCATTTTTTGGCCATATTACACCATCGACACAATGCAATTTGTTTTACTACATTCATCGCCATTCTCGTTTCATTGTGTCACCGGTTTTCTTGCGCCAAACCTTCGCTTCGCCCATTTCAATTCGCAAAAAAAAAATTCATCTCGTCGAAAATTTCAGCCAACCCCAACAATGCTCCTCGCCGCCGTTCTGGCCGTCGCCATTCTCGTCGGCTCTTCGCACGCCATTCTATCGTGCGATCGTATGCCGATCGCGTTCTGCTGCACGTCACGCGTTCGTCTCGAATGTCCCGATCAGTGCGCCGCCGTCAATTGCGGCGACGATTTCTTTCACACCCGTGAGTACCCAAAACCCAAAAAATCAATTCTATGTTATTTTTTGAATTCGCCAGTATTCTCAATTGACACCCAACCGCAAACCGCACATTCTCGCGATGGAAGCACCGATCAGATCACGTCGCACTCGAAAGGTTGAATTGATAACACCATTCACACGTCCACCATTTTCCAGAGGCCTTCATCAATCCGCCGACGGTCACCGGCTTTCCGACCCTTCTACCAACAATGGCGACGTCGTCGCCAACTCCATTCATACCATCGACGCGCGAACACCAACACCATCGCCGACGAACGACACCCGATCCGCGCATTATTCGACCGCCCGACTCGCTCGTCGTCATCGGCGATTACGATGAGAACGACGTCAATTCGGAAGCTGTCGTTGATAGCGTCATTCCAGGTAGGACCCCCCCCCCATCATTATGAAACGCTTTAATGCGCATTTCCTTTTATTGCCTTCTAGATGTCATACCAACGACAACAACAACAACCACAGCATCTCCTCGAATAGCGTCCGAAATCAACGATGGAAGTGTTTCGAGCGGAATCGGATCGTTCAGATCTCGCAAAAATATTCCCGACGCCTCATCCATCGAGAAACCATCAAGGTATCTCAAAACCACCATCCCATCGAAAACAGAAATGCTTTTATGTTGCCTTTGTGTCAATTTTTCAAAAAAATCAAGAACCAATCTAGATCATCTTATCATCATCGATCAGTAGGAAAAACGCGACGACGTCGTCGACGGCCGTCAGCGATTGTGACGCGCCGCTTGATTTGCCGCCTCGCGCCGCCCGGCCGTCTCGTGTGCGCCAAACAAGTGGCCAGCAGAAAATCGCGGCCGCCACGGCTCAATAAGCGGCGATTCGCCACCAATCGCATTCATATTACTCCAATCATCGACGAGAATCGACGGAAGCGTCGCCGACTGAATAGACTGAATAGGTAGTTGATCGGCATGCCTGAAGACGATTCGACACCAGAAACACACAATGCATGATTCTAACAAATAATCACCTAGCGCTAATTTTGTTTGAACCCTTCTAATTCCGAGCACCGTGAAATCATCCAGCAAAACGAAAAAGCATCGCCCACGCAATTTTCAGCTTAACACCGGGTGAGTGGAAGGTGGCGCTGATTCCGCGCGGTCACGCCTCGACACCATCGCCAACAATCAGCTCGATTTCCAATTTCGCCATCGACGGCAAATCCGATAAGCGATTGAATCAATTTTTGAAGAGTATCGTTTTTTTTGCACTGTGGCATTGACTAGTGAAAGACACCAATTTCAGCGGTTGACAATGTCATCGACAAATTGGAAATTACACCCAATGGCGATTTGTTGCTGAAGGAGAACAATGGATCAGCGAAGAAGCACGAGGTACGAGACGACAGGGGCGTTCAACAATGAAATCAATTCATTTGTTTTTTTTTCTAGAATAGCGGCCTCTCTTCAACAATCGACGTTCATCGAACAACAGTGGGACCACGGAGAGTGATTAAAGGTATTGTTGTCATGATGGCCCACCAATACAGAAAAATAATTAAAAAGAAAATAACAAAAATTATTATTTGTCTTCTTTTTTCTGCATTGCCCTATAAAACAAGAATGATTTCGTAAATTCATGTTCATTAAAAATATATTCAAAATTCGACTGAACAAAATTTTGAAAAATTATTGACTATGTATGAGTCTCGAGGCATAAATTTAATTCTACACTACATATTAATCGCGAATTTGATGGTCCCGCCAACAAAAATCCATTAAAAAAAAGGAAAATATCGGAATGGATTTCAAATTTAAAAAAAAAAAACTACAGTAGCGTGATCTAAAGGCGCAGGACACCAAGCGGGGTGGCTCCCACAACGCGAGAGGGTACGGTCACGCGTTTTTTGCCTCAGAAAAATCAATAAATAATACAAAAATTGAATTTTCGTGAAATACTATGAAATAAAAAAATAATTGTTATTCACGGCAATTCAAATTTCAAATCAATCCCAAATTTTGTAGGGAACCGCGTTTTTTTGTCGAATTTGAATTATCCACTAACAACAATTTTTTGTTGCGAATTTCAGTGAATCCCGTCACGTTCCAACCAAAATCAATTCTGCCATCATCATCATCATCAACTCAACGACCCACACCAGCAGCACCATCGCACCAATGCGGCGTCGCACCCGATTTCGAGCCGTGCGTGAGCAACGAGGTGGCGAGTCGAGCCCTTCTCGAATGTTGCCGCCAAAAAAATCTGCCCGTCGGCTGTCAATCACTATGTCGATACGATATCACACAAGCCGAAGTAATCAACAAAAAAAAACCAATCAAAAGAAACAAATCGAAATGTTTTCTTTTTTTGCAGATTCGCGCCGCAATGGATCGCGGCCAGTGCGGAATTCTGAATGTGGCGCCGTTTTTGGAATGCGCCTCGCAGGGCAAAGACAACACCGAGTGTTGCCGGCATAAGGGAATCGCGCAGAAAACGTGAGTCTCGCTGCTTTCGCTTTTCCAACAGAAACAATAATTAATCTGATTCGATGGAAAAATAATTGAAATCGTCTGATTTCGATCTAATTTTAAAAAATTTTCGAACCAAATTCGATATTTTCAATTATTGCCGACGTCAAAACCCAATGACAGTGGTCTCGACGCAAACCTACAAGTGTAGATTTACGGACCTATATAAAGATAGATGCAGCGAGACCTCTTCTGGAATTGTTTCGGCGATTTAGCCAATTCAATAATCGAAAAGCAAACCTTGACGTCGTCGATGCTTTCAGCGGATTCCAATGCGAACAATTCTGCCGGCCCGCTCACGGCCTCGGCGCTCTCGGAATTCAGCACATCATTTGCGGCAACGCCGTCGGCGAGATGCTTCGTTGCCATCATTCTGGAATTCGAGTCTAATTTCCATTATCGCCATCCTCTCGCACAGTGTCATTCTATTTAAGAGCTTATCGCGGGGGAGGTGAACAAAGTAAATGAATCCGATTCGCTGCGAGACCCTTAAAACAAGAAATTACCGTATTCAACAATATTTTTTGTTATTAATCACGATTTTTAAATAAGCTGGGTCTCGTGGCGATTCAGATAGTTGCGCCTTTCCCCCAAAAAAGCAGACTAAATGTATTATTTAATTTTTTTAAATCGTTTTTCAGGGATTATTTAAAAATCATTTTGTTTGTACATTTTCAATGTTTGTCTTTCCTTTATTTTGGCTCTTCCAAAATGTTTGCCATTCGTCCAGAATCGATTCTAGTCTTCAAATAAATATATTCGCATTTTTGGGGTGAACAACTAGTCGGACATACTAACTTCAAAATGAATTTATGTCTCGCTACTTTATTCCGTGTGGGCATATTAAGAAGCAATGTCATAAAAAAATAAATTACTAGTAGATTTTGATAAAACAAAACAAACAGTCATATATCATATATATATAAATGGAAATCTGGTTGCGAAGTGAAAGAATATCTATTAACTCTCTGGGGAAAAAGAAGATGTTGAAATGAAAACAAGTATTGAATCTCGGCTAGATTGGGAAAAAAATAACGAAGGGAACTTGCACAGCCGTGGATCGCAAATATATAAACCCGAAACAATTAATGTGTTGAAGAAAGTTTTCGATTCGTTTTGAATATTCAAACACAACAGAATGAGTTAACAAATAAATACGTTCTCGATATCTCGATGTTGTAAATACATTTAGAAGAACATGGCGGCAACACCTCCCATCTCTTGTTGCTCTTTGACGAAAATCTCAAAGTATTGATAAATGATCGTCACGGCCAACAAGATTCCGGTTCCTGATCCGATGGCTCCCATGAAATCGGCAGTTACTGACAAGGCTCCGATGCAGAGTCCTGAAAGTTATCGATGAGTCAACGTTGCTGACGGCAATTTAAATTTACCTCCGAAGGCGGCGGCGGTTGGGATGTATCTGTTCAACTCATGGATCATGGACTTCTCACGATGTCCACGCATCACCATCTGCTGCTCCTTCAATTGTTTGGCGACATCCTTGGCGGACGATCCAGACACGTCGATCCAGGTCTTTGAGAAGAACGCGCACGATCCGAGCATAAAGACAATGTAGATGATGCAATGGAGTGGGTCTTCAAGAATGTGGGCGAGAGTGTCTGGCGGCGAAAGGTAGTAGCAGAGTCCTCCGGTTGGGTAGCTTCTGTAGCTTCCCGAGGCGTCCGACCAGGTTCCGAGCAAGTTGATCAAGAAGTTTCCACCGAAGCGAGTGGCGAGCATTTGCGAGATGACGTACAAGTTGGAGACGAGAGCGGACTGGAGGATGATCGGAATGTTAGAGGTGTAGAAGAGCTTGATTGGATAGCTGCTGTACTGGCCACGATAGCGGGCGGACTTGATTGGAAGATCGACGCGGAATCCTTGGAAGTATATGACAACGGCGAAGACGAGAAGAGTGGCCATCAAGTTCATCAAGTTGGGAAGGTTTTGGCGGTAGAAGGCTTCACGGAGAGCGCGAATTTTGTCCGAGCGTGTAGCAAGGAGGTGGAACAACGCGATGACGGCACCTTCGAATTCAGTTCCGCGACCGGTGTTCATTGTCGCTGGCGAGAAGGCCTTCCAAACAATGGTCTCGCAAATGTTGGTGGCGATGAAGAGAGAGATTCCAGATCCAAGTCCGTAGCCCTTTTGGAGAAGCTCGTCAAGAAGGAGGACGATAAGACCAGCGATGACAAGTTGGACGACGATCAAAAGGCAGATTCCCGCTCCGATCTCATATGGGTCTCCGTACAATCCCGACATCACGTAAACGATGGCTTGTCCGACAGTGATGACCATACCGAAAACTGAAAAAAGCGATAATTATTTGTATGTCGCAGCATTTTGATATTTTTACGTTTCTGGGCTCCGTTGAAAAGAGCGCGATCCTTTGGCGTATCTCCGACCTCGATGATTTTAGCTCCAGCGAGAAGCTGCATGATCAAACCAGAAGTGACGATTGGGGAAATTCCGAGCTCCATAAGGGTACCGCGATTGGATGCCATGATCACTCGAAGCCAATAGAATGGATCAGCCGAGTCGGTCGACATAATTCCTGGAAACAAATAGGCGATTCATTTTCTTTTTTCCGATTTCTGATGATTTACCGAAAAGTGGAATTTGACAACAGACAAGAAAGACGAAGAGTGTGATGGCAGTCCAAAGCATCTTCTCACGGAACTGAATCTTCCTTTCCGGCTTCGAAACCTCCGGCACGAAGCCGCAGAACGGCTTGACGAACTCGAGGAATTTAACTGAAAAGATTGTTGCGTTTATTTAATTATCAAAAAATCTTTTTTTTTCTTCGAAATTGTGGATATGAATATCAGATATTCACATATTAAATTGAAGAATTTTAGTTGAATAATGAATATAAAAGAGCAGCACTTACTTCCCATTATTACGCGTCGTAGGTACCCACTGAAGAATAGGGAAACCTGGAAGAAAAATGGATAATATAATGGAGAAGATAGACGGTTAAAAGACACAACCACGCCGTCGCAATGTGCAACTCGAACAGCGCCGATGAGGTTTTAGACGCTAAACAATTGCTACCGTAATCCAAAACTGTCAGAAAAATCGTTTTCACGGCTTTTCTTTGTCAATTTCGACTTCTATGAAATCTTTAAGTAGTCAGAAGATTCCACATTTCATTTTCTATTTAATGAATGTAATAAAAAGTGGAAATAATGAAAACTGTGCGTGAAATATTGAAAAATTACGAAAAGACTGCAAGGTCTCGCAGCGTACGAAAGACGCATAGCGTGGCCGCGTTGCGGACTCTCGCCGCGACCTTCCTCTTTTCCGTTTCTTTTTGCTGTTTGCATTGAGTTTCCTAAAATTTCTCGCCTTTTTTTGAATTTTGAAGCTTGAAAACGTTTATTTTTCTGATCTTTTTTTCGCAAAAATAGAGAAAATTAGTTTAGAGCCTGATTATTATCTAATTACTGCAAAAAATACAGGTTAATTTTCGTTTACTTTCGAATAGTATATTGAAAATTTAGTGTTTAGTTTTTTCCTTATTTCTGATAGATTTTTCTTTCATTTCGCTCATTTTTTACAATAATTATTGTTTTTTTTTGTGTTCCAAATTTTATTTAAATCTATTTTTGGCCAAAATCTCGGATTATTTTCTCGTTTTTGTCATTCTCTTTTCTATTGCTTTTTTATACTAATTGCAATTACTTTATAGGGTTATCAAATCAGGACAAAATGTCGCTGATCATTCCGGAAAAATTCCAACACATTCATCGTGTGATGAACACCAACATCGATGGTAACCGCAAGGTTCCATATGCCCTTACCGCCATCAAGGTAATTAACTTTATTTTAAAATTTGAAATATTCAATTTTATTTTTATTAAGCTTTTTGCTTATATTGAAAAAATTTATAGGGAGTTGGTAGACGTTTCGCTTTCGTCTGCTGCCGCAAGGCCGATATTGACGTTAACAGACGCGCTGGAGAGCTTTCGGAAGAAGATTTTGAGAAGATCGTCACGATCATGCAAAACCCATCTCAATACAAGATTCCAAACTGGTTCCTCAACAGACAAAAGGACATTAAGGACGGAAAGAACTCTCAGGTAAACTGAAAATTTCCGAGATTTATGAACATATATTTTTTTGTAGCTCCTTTCCACCGCTGTTGATAACAAGCTCCGTGAGGATCTTGAGCGCATGAAGAAAATCCGTCTTCATCGTGGTTTGAGACATTACTGGGGACTCCGTGTTAGAGGACAACACACCAAGACCACCGGACGTAAGGGACGCACTGTCGGAGTGTCCAAGAAGAAGGGAGGATAAATTTAATGTTGAGGGGTATTTGTTTCTGGTTATGCCCCGATCAATAAATGTTATGTTTAATCTTTTTTATTAAGTTTAAAATATTCCAAATCAAGGCAAACATTGTTGAAGAAATACCCAAGTGTGAGAATGTGCAAAAATCCGAATCCAGTCGATAGTCTGAAATTAAGAGTAAATTTTTATTGAGCCGAAATCCCTACGGCTTGATTGTAATATTGAAATTGATAACATCTAGAAATCCTTGAATAACTGCGTTTTTAAATATCGATTCTCCTACACCTTCTTGGCCTAGGAAAAAGAAAACGCCAAATATTCCTAAAAATGTGTAATTCTTTTTGTTTAGCTTTTCAAATAAAACCTGGGGTTACTGTTAGCAGCATGAGAGTAGCAATGATTCTTCTACACCAATTTTCGCCAATGTTTTTGCGAACGTTTTGTACGAATTCCGTTCTCCAAATCATGCTTCCAATTCTTTCTGTGATCAATTCAAAAGCAGAAAGGGAAACCTAAAAGTGGTTTTTGCAAAATTTTAATGAGTTATTTAATTACCCAAAATAGATAATGCCTTTTGGTCCCGTGCCAAGCTAGAACAACGCTGAAGACCGCAGCGATCGCCATTAATCCTCTCAAAACTGAGAGGAATCGTGGAAGTGGTTTACTCATTACAGGAATATATACCTAAACCAAACAAAATAGTTCCAAAATCATCGACGATCATTTACATGATGCTTTAAAAACTGATAAAGCCCGTTGTCGAAATATCTCCACATTCTCGAATACAAAGAAACCCGCGAAATACAAATCGGTGGAGGCGGTGGACGCATTCCTGAATCAATTCGTTTTATTCAAGAATCATGACCGGAAAACCCGACCGTCAAGAAACGCGAAAAACGCCGGCACCCCAAAAATCACAACATATTTCAAGTGGAAAAATTGCCCAACAATGTACGCCACCGAGCATGCTGCAACGAAAATTTTTAAAGAATGTTCGAGAAAATTACGTAAAATTACCTTCATAAATGTTCAGACTGTTAATAATTGAAATTGGCGAATTGAAAATCGCGTTCACATAAATAAAATGAAGCATCGCTTCGAAAACGAAAAACCAGAAAATCAAGCGGAGCGCAGCTTTTGCGAATTCTCTGAAAAACGAAATGCTGTTTTTAAAAAACCCAAGATTTTGCAAAAATTTTAAACCTCCAACTTCTTGCAATTCCACTCGAAACCTCCCACAATTGAAATTGAGATTTAAAATCCGAAAATGTGACTATTAACGTGATCGAATATGGTAAATATGCGTAATATAATAAAGTTTGAAGCCAGACATCCTTGAAACCCAATTTTGGATTCGAGCATAAGAATAGATTTGCACTGATTATCTGAAATTTCAAAAATTCCAATCGTGCGTTCATTTTCGCGTCTCGGTGAATGCAGACAATCGACCTACAGTACCCGACCTTGATCGCTCCATAGAGGTAAATATTGAATTCTCGATAATAAATCGCATTTCCCAGCGAGAATGGCGCATATTGGTAAGCTTTGACAATAAACGAAATGCAAATAATCCAACAAATCGCGTAATGTCGACAGAAATTCGTCAAAATGGTGACGAGCGCGGCGAACGCGTACAAAACGCCGACGCATTTCAAGCTAAAACGGATTTTCAGTGTGTGAAATTCGATTTAAAAAAAAATATAGTATTTACCTGCCCATATGAATCTGTAAAATGAATCCGAATGCGATGATTGCGTAGTATGAATAAGGCGGCTTCAAATACTTCCGAATAAGGTAAAGGCTGGAAGAAAATATATATAGAAAACAATTTTTCTTTTGAATTTTTTCAAACCCAATACTATTCAACGAATAATCAAAAACCAAATGGCAAATCGTGCCTCGATAATAGGCCCATTCCATATCAGAAAGGTCCATTTTGAAGTTGGGATGGTAGCTAGAAAAAATTGAATTTGGCTATAACAATAAAAAAAAATGTGGCTCCTACCTGCTCTCACGCAGCCAGTGCTGAATCCACGTGTGCAGTCTGCCATTGCAAACCGCGATCGCGATGAGAAACGCCGCCGCCGAATGCGTGCACCAGACGAGCCACGCGAGCACGCGCTCAACTCTCGGCAACGGTCCGGCAATCGACGCCTTCATTCACACCATCTGATTCATCAAACCTCGCCGCGCATTCATAAAAACCTATTTATTCGCAAATGTCAATATTCTATTAAATTTTCGTTCTCTTGTGTCGATTCGAGTGTGGCTGTGTGAACGAGAGAATTGAGAAACGATCGAGGAGTAAACATGTTCGTGCACAAATACTGTACAACGTTTTCAAGAAGAGCGAACTTTTTTTTTGGGGGGGAGGCCGCGCATGCGCCTTTAAACAATATCCAAGAAATGTTTCGAAACACGTGACCAAATTCATTGTATTCGAGGAGGCTAGGACGCAAAAACGAAAATGGCGCATATTTAAAAACGGGCAAGTGACCTTCCGGCCGGCACGCGGCCCGCCGACTCGAGTCGCGCTTCACTTGACACCCGTAAAATGGCGAAACCATTGTGTTGGCCGTCGGGCCACGCAGGTTGCTTCAATTAATATCGATTAGGGAGACGTTTGGTTCCGATTTTGACGATTCGTCCAAATCGATGAGATTTTCTGCAAAAAAATTCGGCGAAAATTTGCAAAGTATGCTGCTCATTTCATTAATTTGATGAAAATTTTTTTTGGAACACATTTTCAAGGGTCCGTAGACACACGCACGCAAAATTGCACAACTTTGATCATTTTGATAGTCTGTATCTTCACAAAACAAAAACGGAAATGGTAATTTTTGAGTGGCGCCAGACGCGTTGCGGTTCGCGTGCGGCTATTTTTTGCAGTGAAAAAATCTGGAATCCAATTGTCTTCGGGGAAGCCCCCCATAATGATTTTTTTTTCAAATATTCTCAAAAAAAAACTCGATTTTAGTTAAAAATTGGCGCGTAATTCAAAAATTTCATACCTTCAACTATTTCGCCGCTGGCGCTTTCCTCAGCTGCACATGATTCGTCTTGGCTGGTGCACATTTCCGATTTCAGATTCAGCTGCTCTAGATCGATCTCAATTGGCACATCGATGAAATCTTTGAGAATCTCGGCGCATTCGGACTGAGATTTCGCCATCGATCTCGCGAATGCGGCGAGATGTTGGGCAATATCGCGAACTGTCAGAAAAAAGAGTTTCCTTTTAAAAATCAATGCAATTTGAAACCATGTTTTTGGTCAAGAAGCTCAATTTTGATCATGACGTCATTGCGAAGGCTCACAAATCGCTGCCGACATTCCTGCCTGCATCGCAACATTAATCTAAAACAAAAATGAAATTTTTTTTTGCAATTTGTTTTTTTCTCTCACCTATACTCATAATTTCCCGTTTCGATTCGATATAAAGGCTCCTGAATTTGAATATATTCACTTTCTTCATCGTCCATTTCTTTGAGCTTCAGACAATATGACAAATATTCGTATTTGACGTCGAGATATCTGAAAAAGTGGCTGGGAATTAGAAAAACATTTTCAATCATCTTAAAATCGGTTTTACTTTTTTATCGTCAATCTCGTATCGGGAACAACGTGATCGATATAAACTTGAAGGTCGGATACCATTTTCTCCAGCTGCACAAACGAATCCGATTGCACTTTTTCGATTTGCCGATGCTTTTCGCCGAACGCGCTGAACGCCTCATTGGCGATTTGTTGTTTTTCATGTGCGGCTAGGTCACAGATTATTCGGCCAAATTCTGAACCAAAACATATATTTTACAGTATTTCCAAAGTAATTAATCATTCACCTTTCTGATGTTCGGCAATCTTATTCTGATATAAGAACATATCCCCAAAATAGGAGACCAAATTTCGATAAAACTCCGAGTTCTCTTCGAGGATCTTCTCTTTCGCTGCCAACGGATCATTGCATAAAATTGCTCGCGATAAACCAAGCGCGTCGGCAGAATCTTGATCCATAAATTCCACGATTTTATGCTTCACCTTTTTTATAACGATGTCCAACGTTTTGCCGCGATTCGTGTCATTTTCCAATTTATTTATCGTAATCTAAATATCGAATTAATATTAATTAAAAATGAAAATGCAGAATTACTTTTACAGGATTCAAGCTGACTTGAATGAGTTGCGCAACGGCGGATTTTCGCTCGCCTTTCACATTTATCCCATTTATCGCCACAACTTCGTCACCACATCGAATTCGTCCATCTTTGAAAGCTGGCGAGCCATCGAACACTTGAACAACATAAACACAAGGGCAATATGGTGCTCCACCACCTAAAAATTCGAAAAATTGAAATTTTTGTCGCAAATAATTGAATTCTCTGAATACAGTGCCTACACATTGACGCAATATTGCGGAATACAAAATAAATGACGCGCTATTCTAGAAATTGTTTCAAATTTCATTCATTTCTCTAAATTTGGGTGAAACCACACAATTTTAAAAATACAAATGCGATTTTAATTGCACAAACCTATCGAAATGCCGACTAGGCCTTTCTCATCTTTGGTCAACTCAATAGTTTCGGATTGTATTCGAATTCCAAGAGTATCCTCTTCGAGGGCCTAAAATATATTTTATTTATTGATGTTTGAAATAAAAATTAGTAGTTTATTATGCATAGTTACTGCATAAATAATAAATAAAAGGCTTAATTAATTAATTGTAGAAGGAATTGAATTTCAAATGTTTCAACACGAGAAAAAACGTACCTCTGGATTCATATTGGTCCGAATTCAGCCCGCTTCGTTTCGTTTTTATCGATTCGCCTTATATAGAAAAATGGGGGAGGGGGGGAAGAGAGCATGAAAGGAGAAGAGAGCGCAGAGGAGGAGCAAAGAGGCGAGACGTGGGCAGCTTGAGTGAGAAGTAATTACTGGATGAAGCCTGAATTATGTGCATTCCCAAAAATAATAGAAATCACCCAAAAACATTTATTATCTCAATTTACTCATCTTCAGAATAATTGCAAATGTGATCATTAATGTCATCCTCGAAATTCTGAATGGCTCCGTCTTCACCGAATCCGCTGAGAATCGCATCCTTCAGTTTCTCGCCCATGAAAACGGCTTGGTCGTTCGGCGAGAATTTCGCGTTTTTGCACTTTTTCTCTTAAAAAATGTAATTTTATAGGAGAAAATCGACGAAAAATTCACTTGTCGCTGGCTTCTGAGTGGTCGTCGCAATTGGCTGATTTTCAGGCGGCGCGATTGTGGCCAGAGTTGGCTGAAGCTCAGAATTCACTGGAATTTTGAATAAAATTGAATTAGCGGCTTCAATTTTCCTACCAAACACGGTCGTTGCAATTTCTTCGGCCGGCTCCAATAAATAATTGCACATGTTCATCGAGCAAATGCATTTTTCTGGCTGGTCGGCCGACAGGTAGCACGCTGGTTCAAGCTCGCCGTCCCACACACCACCGCAGTACGAGTATGGCGATTTTCCGCGCACTAGAAAATTAAAATATAGTTTGAATATTCAAAGTTTGAGGAAAAAGAAATTTGGCACGGCACAAAATTCGAAAAATTCACCAAAAGAAAAAAGTCGCCGCTTGCGAAAAAGCGTCACGCGCGAAAAAGTCCGCAATAACACGCGCACGCAAAATTGCACACACTGCAATTGTTGGCAGTTACTCGCAATTTTTTCTCTCGAAACCACGTTTTTTTCCGAAAATCGATAAAATCTGAAATTACCTGAAACACAATAATTGCCTTGACATGTGTGAGATTTGTCGCACGGAATCACCACGGTTTCGCCATCGACATTCACGTTTCCGCATTCTTCACAATAAACCAATGAGCGATCGGGGAGCAATATATTGAGCTTCTCAGGTTCCCTTCGTCCGCCCCACCTTAAACAACATTTCTGTTGGTCTTGCAACGATGATCGATTACTGTACCACGGGTTTCCAGTTCCCTGTTTCGTCAATTCGACGGCCTTTTGCGATTTCATAAAACTATTGCAAAAGTCTGAATTGCATGAGCAGCTCGTCACCGAGCCACGAGAGGAACACTGAATAATATTAATAAAAGCCTTAATTGAATATTAATTTGTACCGTAATCTGCTCACTAGCTGAGAGCTCACTGGAGCAACCCGCCTCCCAGCTTCCATCATTGTTGTAAACTAGAACACATAATTTATTTTGGGTCCCGTTTGGTACGGAACGATCTACCGAATTTGCACGACGAGCCTTTACAGAGTTTGTCGATTGAGCAGAAGCGGCCCACATCGGTGGAGTTGGCGTGGCATCGATAGCAAATTGCGGTGGCTTTAAACCAAATCAAAAATATTTGCGTTCGATTGGTCTTGAATTACCGTCAACTTTCCAGAAAATATTGAACACAATGAATATTATCGCGATTCGCATTTCCGCATTCAATCAATACGAAATGAAATTGAACATTTTTTGGTAATCCTTTTTTTCCACCGCCAGCGATTTTCGGTTAATCTCGATTATTATTTTTTGGCAATATTTTAAACTCAACTTTTTTTCGATGCAGAAAAACTGAGGCGCACAATCTCCACGAATCTGAACAAGTCGGGAGGGGGAATTTGTCATTGTAAACATCTGCGGACATTTTCCGGGTTACGCCACAAGCGGCGCTACATATTGTCTGCGTTCGTGAAATTCGCGTTGGCGGCAAAAAAATGGTCTTTCCAACAAACGGACCTTTCCAATTTCGAATTCCGCATTTATTTCAATGAATTGAAAGTTTCTATTAGAATTTCACATCGAATTAGTATCAAATCCAAAATTCGCCCCCCCCCCCGCGCCCGCGTTTCCTTTAATGATGAATGAATATGGGGAAAATAAGACACTCAGGACTTAAATATAGAACTCATCACTTGCATCGCAGTGGTGAGATGACGAGCGAGTTGATTCATTAATTCAGTAGGAATAGTATAATTGGGATTGTTTAAATAGTGAATATACACACAAAAACAAGCTGTATGCTCAGTAACTATAGCAAGAGATTTTTGGAAACGAGGGTCCGTCGAAGACGGTAAACGTCTTCGAAAGATCGGCATTTAGGGCACGAAGTTCAAGGAGCCTGGCGACGCCGTCAGAATCGAACGTGGTATTTTGGGAAAGCCAAATGGCGGACTCGCTATGAATGATATAGAGAAAGAAGCAGGGAACGGAGAGGTTATGATCAATGAGCACGAATTTCTCCTCGCCGCGAAACACGGTGATCAAGAATTTCTTCACCTCATCGACATCGGCATTGACACGCAAACGCATGAAATACAAGAAAATCTTGGTTTTCTCGCCTGTGGTCATTTTGCGGGGAGTGGTGCCGACTTTGGCTTTGTGGGTGGCGCGAGATGGACGTCTGGGCATCGTCATCACAAGAAAGACGATGGTAGCTCAGTACAAATGAATGAGTGAGGCTCAGCCGGATATAAAAAGAGTCGAGGTGACGAAAATAGGCGGAGTCTATGCTACGCCCACATTTAGTTGAGGAAATTACAGTACTCTATACTACCCTCCTTCTGCTCATTCCGGGACATACCAGACTAAATTAAGACGCTGGCGCATCCTTTCACCCATTTCCGACATTCCTACATTTCAGTCATTTATTGATGTAAATGACAACTATTTGATTCAATGTTAGCACTATTTTCAGCAATTTTGGGAAAAGGTGATTTTTGCGCCAAAAATAATGACCCAGGGTGACACCCAGTTGAAAGTGCTTTTGATTTTTCATCAATTTTCATTGATTTTTGTGCATTTTTGTTTGTTTATTGTTCTCAAAGTGTCAGAATATCATGAAAATTCTAGAAATCTAGAAAATCTTGATTTCTAGGGGTGTAGCTATACGAGTGATATTTTGCGCTACACTCACCTCTTTTTTCTTATAAAATGTATGCTTTTTAAATGACAAAATCAAAGATTTCTAGTTCTGAAGGAATGACAAAGCTTTACAAAGATCTCAAACCTTTAACAAATCTTGATTTTCTTGCTTTGGTAGAAAAATTAGATATTAAGAATTTCGAAGGCATCTTTATGCGAGATACTTTGCCAACACAAGGATCTGCAAGACATTCACCTAGTGAAAGAATTAGAGAAAAAGAAACTGGTATTACAAATTTACTCTTCTGAAGGTAAAGGAACTCATTGGGTTTGTTATTCCAAAAAATAAAGATAAATTTTATTGTCATAAATAATTATATATCAAACGAGAAAATCCCATATTAAATATACAAGAACATTCATAATCTGACAAGCTTGAACGTCTCATTGTCCCAGTCGACGACGATTGATAGCTTCAAATGTTGCATCGCATCAGCGCCAAGAATGTTGACTTCTGCGAAGTGGGCTTTGGAGACTCGGCATTCAATTTTAGTCGTTTGATCCTGAACATACGAAATTAAACAGTTAACTCTATGAAAAAGATAACAAACCTGTATAGAGAGACTGTAGAGAGTGTGCGTGACATTTCCCATACCCATAAGAGCTTCCAACGACTTCGAAGACAGGCAAGTAAATGGGGATCCAGTGTCCACGAAAAACCAGACATTGACGGCTCTTGAATTCGTTCTACCTGCAAGTTATTATTGCAAATAACTTATCATAAACCATACCAGCACGTTGACAAATCAGCGGAATCATGTATCGAAGATTTCGACCATGAATTCGACCGGTTACTGGAAACGGAGTCGAAGAAAACGATCCGGCGGACAAGTGCTCAACTTCGTTGTCGTGGCCGATCTGAAAAACACAAATATTAGATACAATGGTAAAAATTCATCTTAGTACCTCAACAAGTTCTTCGTTGTTAATATCCGATACCAAAACATCAAATTCATCGTATGGGAGAGCGAGCTTCTGCCACGACTCATCGGACGACGAACTCTAAATAGACAAATCAATTTAGAAACACATAAATTTATGCTTACCTTGTTGTGTTCGCTCATGTTGGCCGACTAATTGATGGATGATTGCTGAAAATTGAGAATGAATAGAGAAAAATCGTGGTATAACGTGCTCTAGTATTCAAATTATTTCAGTATTATGTAAATAAAAGAACAACAGATATTTCCTAAAATACAACAAGCGTGAATAGGGGAAGAATGCGATTTGGCAGTTTCCTCTGGTCTATTAGAAACCACCCCCACGTTTTAACCCCCACCCCTGCTATTCCACCCCGACTTTTATTTATGATACCACCCCCACTTTTCACCCCCCCCCATTTTTAAGTTTCACCCCTACTTTTTTAACTGCACTTTAAAATTTGCAGTTTCTAACAGTAATGCAGTAAAGTTTTTTTTTTTAATTTTTTCTAAATTTGTAATTCAAGTTATCAAGAGGAGATACGCAGAATTGATGTCTAAATTAGATCTTTCAGAAACTATGTAGACTTCTTATGAAAGAAAGAACGATTCCCACAATTTCCAATATTTCAAGTGTCCAATTGTGCAATTTTTATCAAGATTTTTTGCAAGCAAATCAAATACCTAAAAACAATAGTGGCAACCATATAGGCCTAAATTTTTAGTACAATTTAACAATTAGAAAGGGAGGGGAACAATTAAATGGGCCAAATTTACCAAAAATTACAAATAAACCAGCGAATCGAATAACAGATATTGAAAAATGGCATAGAATTACTGTCGAACTCAGCCTGAAAGACACAAAAATCATGGAATATTGTTGAAAAAAAATTTTGAAATATAAAATAAAACAATCCTAAAAATTGGGAAAATATTAGTCATTTATTAATGTTCAGTCCTAAATAGCCACTAGTTTGCAAAAATATCCACATAAAATACAACTATAAATAACTCAAATCCAATTTTGAAAGAATAAAATTTCTGTGACTTTCAGGCTGAGTTCGACAGTAATTCCATGCCATTTTTCAATATCTGTTCTTCGATTCGCTGGTTTATTTGTAATTTTTGGTAAATTTGGCCCATTTAATTGTTCCCCTCCCTTTCTAATTTAATATTGTTTTTCTAAAATAAATTTATATTTTTTAAACGTGTTAAATAGTACTAAAAATTTAGGCCTATTTGGTTGCCACTATTGTTTTTAGGTATTTGATTTGCGCAAAGCTTGCAAAGAATCTTGATAAAAAATTGCACAATTGGACACTTGAAATATTGAAAATTGTGGGAATCCATCCACGCTTACGAAATACGAAGTCTATCTGAACCTGATTTTCCGAGAATTACTTGTTAAAATATTCTTTCATAAGAATAGTCTACATAGTTTCTGAAAGATCTAATTTAGACATCAATTCTGCGAATCTCCTCTTGATAACTTGAATTACAAATTTAGAAAAAATTAAAAAAAAAAAACTTTACTGCATTACTGTTAGAAACTGCAATTTTTAAAGTGCAGTTAAAAAGTAGGGGTGAAACTTAAAAATGGGGGGAGGGGGGGGGGTGGTTTCTAATAGACCGTTTCCTCTGCGTCTCTGCTCACAGACGCGTCTCTGCTTTCCACTCTAGCCCTTCGCGTTTGCGTGTCACGTCGCGTGCGTATAGTATTTTATTTTTTTCATCAATAATTTCTTCCTGTAATTTCTTATTTGATTCTAGTATGGGTTTAAATACTGCTATACGATGATCTTCTACATTCTCTAGATTACTGCGTTCTTGTGAATTTTTGAACTTGTGTTCTTTTCAATTCTTCAAGAATGAGTGAACTATATCATTCCTTTTCTTGGGATCATAGATTTCTACCAATCCTTTTGGACATTTTTTTTAAAGTAATTTATTTATAAAAAAATTATTGTATTTATAAATGGAAGAAATTACTGAAGCTATTCATCAGAATACAAACTTTTGTGAACAGAAGTCTTTAATTGAAGAAATTCTCAAACAAATGAAAAGAGATGAAGTTCGTAGAAAAGTTGCAATGATTGGAAGTGAATTGATAAAATACATTCTCAAATCCAAAAAAATCCAAACTATGAGAAAACAAGAAATGATTGACTTTATTATGAAGCTTACAGATTTGAGTTTTTAATTTGAAATTCATAAATCTGAAATTTAAATTTTTCTTTAAAAAATTTTTCTATATAAAAGGAAGCGTTGCATCCTTTTAAGAATTTGAAAAAGTAATTAGTTCTGAGGAAAAATGGATCATCTGAAAATCATCTTATAAACAATATCATGCAATGAACGTTGAAGAACTCAGGAAATTTATTATGGAACACCAAAGCGAAGTTGAAGAACTAAATGCTAAACGGAAACCTAAAATAGTTCTATGTGAATCAAAAGAACTAGTTCCATATGATGATATAATCAAAACATATAAAACTTCTAAAAAAACGTCAAGTATGAAAAAAAGATTAAAACTTTTGAAGTTGTTGATTTTGCAAATATTAATGACTCAAATATGGAATCATATTTTCAAGAAGTTTCAAATATTGTAGAAGCTTTCTTACACGATAAACAAAATAGTGTAATTTCAGATATTGAAAAAGAAAGCAGTGTCAAAATTCGGTTTTCATTAAGATATACTAGAGATGGTCAACCTTATCCAGATCAAGTTGTTTCTACAAAAACTAAATCTTTATGCATTGGAGAAGATCGAGTTGAGTTTTATCAAGAAACATGTAAGCAACTTAGAGGTAATATGGAAAATCATGATACTGTAGGTTCTGGTTGGTCTTTGAGAAGTATTAATGCTCTATACGTCGATCAAACGAAATTCGAATCTCCAAAAGGCTCATCATATATTGATCTTTCAAAGTGGATAAAAAATAAAAATAGTGTGATTAATCCTGAAAAAAGATATAATAAGTGTTTTATGTGGTGCATTTTGATGCATTTACATCCTGCAGATAGAGATAAAGAGAGGGTTTCAAAATACAAAGATTTTGTGAATGAATGAAAAAAATTCAAAGATATAAATAGATTTGAAAACCTCAATGACTTAATAATAAACGTTTTCAGTATAAAAAAGAAAGGAATATTTTTAAATGATGAATTAAAAGAAGTAGAGAAAATCGGTATGTGTCTACCATTTAAAAAAAGCCCTCGTAAATCGCTGCGAGGATTACGGAAACTGGCTCATCGCATTGCGTACAAAACGCAGGATCCCACGACACCTAGATACATTTGTGATTTTTCATCAATACCATCAGGATATTGTACACTTGTAGTGGATTCTTTTACTAAGAAAATTTATGATTTCAAGTATTTTATTGGACCTGATGCTGCTTTGAAATTCAAATTCAAGAAAATTATGAAAATTTCAAGAATGAAAATGAGAGCATTCAAACAAAAATTATTCCAACAAATACTGAAAAATTAATTAGTTTTAGCTATTGGAAGCCTTGGATCATTGGGAGTGACAAGAGTGATCGCTTCTATGAAATAAGATTTTTAGATTCTTTCGGATTCATGAGTTCTTCTTTAGATTCACTTAGCAAAAACTTAAAAGATGATTAATTTGATATATTCAAAGATTTTTATAAAAATGATGAAGCTTTTAAGTTAATGAGAAAGAATGGTGTTTATCTTTATGAATACATGGATTCCTTCAAGAGATTTGAAGAAACTGAATTGCCTAAAAGGAAATGTTTCAGTGATAAGCTAAATGGTACAAGATGTTCTAAGAAAAAATACATGTATGCTCAAGAAGTTTGGAAAAAATGAATTGTCAGAATTTAGAAGATTATACTAGGATTTATATGATTTAGCTGATGTTTTTGAAAACTTCAGAAACTTAAAATTAGATATTTATGGATTAGATTATGATTATGGTTGGTATTATACAAGTCCAGGATTATCTTGGGATGCTATGTTGAAAATAACTGGAGTAAAATTAGAAACAATTAGAGACAAAGAAATGTATAACATGATAGAAAAAGGAATTAGAGGTGGAATAGTTAATGCAGTTAAAAGATACGCTAAAGCTGATAATAAATCCATTCACAATGAAAAAATTAAGAAAGTTCCAAGAAGACTGAAAACTTGGATGAAAAGAAAATCTAGAGCGTCAGCAAAGCTTCCTCGGAATGCATATCCAGGATTCATGAAGAGTTTTATAAAAAAGAATCTTTCATATCTCTTATACCTTGATGCAAATTGTTGTAAGTCGGAAACTCGAATTACAATTTAAATTTTATCTAAAGTAAGCGTTAGACAACAATAACGAACGAAGCGCAATTTAATTAGTTACCGGATAATAATAACAATAATAGCCTAGCCGGAGGGATGGAAAGTATATGATAAAAATAATAATGAAGCAGCACGGTAGGAAAATATAAAACAACAACGAAGACCAATCAAGCTAGTCGGGTTCGGGCCTAAACAATCCAACAACTCAACTTCGTGTATTTGCGCGCCAACTCTGGTGTGTGTGTAAACACCGTGATATTCACCGTAACCGCAGGATTTAAATTGCTGATATCTTTCTTCATATTTTCTTTCTCCTCGCAACACAAATAATTTATATGGTTGGGAAATGTGTCAAAAGTGACCTACTGGAGGATTCAAATTCGAAGATGATGACATAATTGAGAAGTTCAACAATTTTGCTGAAAATCTTCCCAACTATGACTTGAAATTTGATAACAATCCATCGGATCTAGAAGTTGAAAACTCTATCATGAAATATATTGAAAAATTGAATAAAAGAAATAAAGGTTGCATTTTTGAAGTTGATCTAGAATATCCCTCTGTGCCCTCAAAATATTGAATTCTCTAATGGGGTTAAAAAGTTGTGTAATATATTAGGTGATAAACAAAAATATGTTATTCATTATAAAAATTTGATACAATGTTTAAAACTTGGAATGAAATTAAAGAAAATTCATAGAGTTATTACTTTCAAGGAAAGTCAATGGTTAGAAAAGTATATTAATCTAAATACAAATCTAAGAAAAGAAAACAAGCTAAAAATGATTTCGAAAAGGATTTCTTCAAGTTGATGAACAATGCTATATTTGGGAAAACTATGAAAAATGTTAGAGGTCGAGTAGATGTTAAAATTGTATTAGGTACAAATGATTCAACTATTCAGAGGATTTATGCTCCTAAATTTAATTATAAGAAAATTATTACAATAAATGATGGACTTCTAGTCCTTGTAGAAATGGAGAAGACTAAGATTGTTCTTGATAAACCTATTTATGTTGGTTTTGCTAGGCTTAAATTTGAGTAAATGGCTAATTTACGATTTTCATTATGCAGAAGAAATATGGACATAAAAAATTAAAATTGGTATATCAAGATACTGATTCTCTGATTTATCAAGAAGACATATACAAGGATATCTTTGTGGATAAGAATTTAAGAGATTATTTCGATTTTAGTGAATATCCTGAGGATCATCGTTTATATAGTAAAGAAAATAAAACAATATGCGTATAAACACCACTTGATGGTGAAGAACATAAGAAAAATAAAGGAATTAAGAGATGTGTTGTCAAATCTTTGAAAGTCGATGATTATAAAAATAGTCTTTTTAATAAGAGTATTCTAAGAAGGAAACAATATTCCCCTTTCATTCTTTAATTATTCATCCTACTTAAAAAATTGGTTTTTTTGTGTTTTTCGATTATTATTTTTTTGGCAATATTTTAAATTCAACTTTTTTTCGACACAGAAAAATTGAGGCGCACAATCTCCTCGAATCTGAACAACTCGGGAGGGGGAATTTGTCATTGTAAACATCTGCGGACATTTTCCGGGTTACGCCACAAGCGGCGCTACATATTGTCTGCGTTCGTGAAATTCGCGTTGGCGGCAAAAAAATGGTCTTTCCAACAAACGGACCTTTCCAATTTCGAATTCCGCATTTATTTCAATGAATTGAAAGTTTCTATTCGAATTTCACATCGAATTAGTATCAAATCCAAAATTCGCCCCCCCCCCCGCGCCCGCGTTTCCTTTCCTCTCCTCCCCCCACCCCTTTCTCCCGAATTCGAATTCATTGTCATTTTCGCCCATTTGTAATCAACATTCCTACAGATATAACGCAAAACGTCTCTTCAAATCAATCGTTATCATTTTGTTGATCATTTCCAATTGCTTTCCGCCTGAAAACGGGAGGGCCTGCTTTATATAAATGATTGGTGCGATTGGGTGGAGAGAGAGGTGGGCGAGGGAAGAAATGATATTAATTCCTCCCATCTCAAATGTGATTTGCAAATGCCACTCCGTATGAATACGCATAATAATTTATGATGGAATTCCTTTCAACGCGTCCAGCTTTTTTATGATCTTCGGTGATAATACGAAAACTTGCCCCCATCTCCACAGAGGACAGGTATATGCCAATTCCGCGCCCGCCGCGGCGAGCTGGTGTGGCGCAGTGGTTGTGCGCGCCGCCCGCTGAAAATCCTCTGGCTCGCGTTTTCGACTCCGCGGCGAGCATTTTGCAAAAACGCGACTATAACTGTCGAGTTTGTTCTGCCGCTCAACAAACTGCGCCTCATTCTGCACTCTATGCTTAAGCAATGGTACCTCAATCGTGCAAATATTGCAAACGCACTCGCCAATGGTACTACATATCCAATGATCGCGAAGCGGGCGAGCATCCGCTGGCAAATTTTGTACGACTGTTGTTGTGCTCTTTAGCCGAAAATGCTTTTACCAATAATCAAAATTTGAGCTTCAAACAAATGTCGTTTTTTTTCGCGCGTCCCATCTTTCCTACGATTCTCGACGATAAATACAAACAGAGGTGGAATGGTGTTCAAATCGGACACTGCATGTGTGTGTGTGTTGGCCAGCCAATAAGCAAATATGAACAATACCGAAAGCCAGTCAGACTGATAACGCGTTTCAACTAGAAGAAATACAGATTAGTCAATTTGTGGGCGCCATCTGACTCATTCGGGGTGTTATCAGCCATTGGAGGAAAGTAATTTCGCCGGGGGTCCTTTTCATCCATCTTTTCTTATGCGTACGCTTGTACAGTGTTTGTATGTGAGTGTGTGACCTTCAAGTGAATGTCCATCCATCGGTATCCTTCAGCGAGTGAGCGCGCGCGCGCGCGCGGCCGATTTCGAGGCCCCCCCCCCTCTTCCCCGATTTCTACACACACACACTCACATACACACAACCGTACCGTACTCTCTGCCGCTTTTCCGTCTCCGTCGCGCGTTTTGTTGCCGGCCGCCATCATCCAACCAACCTCAACGATTTTGTCGTTGTACTCGCCGTTCAAGAATCCGATTCGACAACAAATTGCATATTATTGATCGATATCCTTGCCCCGCCCTTCCCGGCCCCCCGGCCCGGAACGTTGTCGGCAGCAGCAACCCGTTTTCTTGCCGATTATTTTTTTTTTCCTCGTTGATAAATGTCTCAATTTGAATTGGCCACGAATTCCAACGAATGTTTATTATGAATCCATCAAATGCTTCTTGTTTTGGTTGCAGGGCTTCTCATGCGCATTTATTCGGCGTAAACAATAAACAAGTAAACAACAACAACAACAACAATCAAGAATGATTAGAAGAGGCGGCTCGGTTGGTCCACCGGATCAATATCAAAGGTAATTTAATTTTTTATATCATGGAAAAATTTTTTTCTTATGTGTATTGGTTGTTGACCAAAACTTGAGAGCAATTAAAAAATTTGGCATTGTTCTCTAAAAATTTCTTCTCGCCCTGATATCGTCATTCGGCTGATATGAGGCGTTTGAAAATTCATTTTTCTTTCAATAATTTCCACAAAGTGTGTGCATTTTTGCGTGTCGGTGAACCGCACTCAACTGCGCGTCACACTCAAAACCAATTTTTTTTATTTTGTTTTTTTTTTTGTTGAGTCCGCTTTTTCTCGCCATCACACCAATGAAGAAAATTAAAATTCCATTCTACGTTAGAAAATTTTTTTGTTGTTGATAAGCTTCGACCAAAGAGGCGCCGCTGGCGACAATCTTCTGATAGTGTGTCGCCGTCGTCGTACAACTCATTTTACTACGCGTTTTGAAATTTTGTCGCGAAAAATTTTGGCATTTATGTATATATATATATATATATACATATGAATGCATGTGTACGCGCATTTTCGAAATTGATAAGGATGGTTGCCTTCATATCAATAGACACATACAAAATGCACACACTTGCACCGCGTTACTACGCTTGCTTTTTCGTGGCGAGACCACGAATTTGATTGTTACGTTTTTTTTTGCTTCAAATATTTATTTTAAAAAATTATTTTCAGCCGCGGGTCACCTGGCTACTACTATTCGCGATCCAGCGCCGCCGCACAGCCGATTCCATCGCCTTCGCATAGCCAACACTCGCAGCAACGTGCACCAATGTCGCAGCCAATAGGTTGGTGGTGAAGGTGAACAAGAAAAAATTCATAATTGAAACCATATTTAGTTCGCCGATCCGCCGATTATCGATCCGAGCCGTTGACACCGCGCTCGGACCATCATCATTCGCATCATCGAAACGTCGCACCGTATTCGTCGTTGAATGATCCGCGCATCGACGAGATGACACCATCGTATTTTGTGGAGCATTTGGCGACGTTCGCCGTTGGCCGCCAATTCGGCGTCGCGTTCGCCGCCGACGGCATTCGCAAATTGAAGCAGATGGAGAAGAACTCGGCGATTTGGGCGCAACCGCTCATTTTGCGTTTTCGACAAAACGCGGTGACGGTTGAAGACGAGAATGGGGTTGGTCATTTTTGTTTTTAGCGCTCATCAATAAAATCCATTCAACAAAACCAAAATTTCAGGAGCTCGTCGAGCAATTCGCTTTGGATCTCATCGAGCAACCGACAGCCCACGTGAGTAATGATCCGCGCGACACCTACAACAACATTTTGTTGTTCATCGTTCGAGAGGATCGAAAGCGAACGGCGACGCCCACCGAAATGCACATCTTCCAGGTATGATAGTTTTTTTTTCGATTGAATCGACTTGAGAGCATTTAGTGTAATCGAGTGAGCGCCACCGATGTCGCCGACGACCTTCAGGCGTACATTCGCGGACAATTTCGACGCGTTCAGAATGGTCGTCGAAAATCGGCGGCGATTCCATTCCAGCAACGTAAGTTCTTCTTCTTCTCCTTTGAAAGAGAGAGAGAGAGGGGGGGTTTGTTTATTTTGGTTGTCGGCGTTTGACTGTGGGGGGAAGAGGCCGCCTAATCGCATTAAGTTTTGCCTCGGCGGTGGCGCGTCGTGATGACAACAAGATTTCAACACAAAAAAAAGAAAAGAAAGTGATTCCAGAAATGCCGATGTATCCGGCGGACGACGCGAGCATTAGCAGCGAGACGTCGGAGATGTTCGAGCGCGACGTCAACACGCTGAATCGCTGCTTCGACGACATCGAGCGATTCGTGGCGCGTTGCCAATCGGCCGCCTACGCGCAACGCGAGCTCGAACAGCAAAACATTCGCTATCGTACGGCGAATCGCAAGAAGCACACGGGTCCCGATCCGAACGGCATCCTTTTGATGAGGGCCCAAGTGCCGATCGAGGCCGAATTCGTCGAGATTTTCCGCAAATTCAAACTCTCGTTCAATCTTCTAGTAAGACGCCATCTATTATCGTCGTCCAATTTCCATTTTTTTTTCATTTTTTGTTTGTTCTAGGCTCGCTTAAAGAATCACATTCATGAGCCGAACGCGCCGGAACTATTGCATTTTCTGTTCACACCGCTCTCCGTCGTCCTCGAATCGTGCCATTGGGGTCTCGGCCGGAACATCGCGCCGAGTGTCACGTCGCCGTTGATATCTGTCGAAGCGCGCGAGCTCATGCAGAATTGTCTGACTAGTCGCGAGAACGACATTTGGATGAGTTTGGGCGAAGCGTGGCGAACACCATTGTAAGATCCCAACGCGGTGGTTTCGATCTACGTTTTTTAATTGTTTCCAGAGAAGACTGGCGTGGACCACTACCGCCGCCGTATCGTCCGGTGTTTCTGGACGGTTTCGCGCCGTACGGTGTCGCCGATCGCGTCGTCAACACGCCGAATCCGCTTCATCGCGGCCAATCGGCACCGCCCGAGCACTATCGTCAGTCGTCGCGAGACCGAAACGTCGTCGATACGGTAGGGGGGGGGATCGTTCTTTTTTTTTTTGAACCTACCCACCAGGAAAAATTTGCATGACTGCACTGTCATTGTGTTCTCCCAACTATGTTCTATCCCTTGTTTCTTATTCTTTCCTTCTTCCAATTCCAGGCGCCGAATACGCCGATCTCGACAGCGAGAACGCCGAGGTCTCGACCGCAACGCAACATGAGTGTCGATAATGTGAGTCGTGAGAGCGTCTTTCAGTTTTTTTTTCCTGCATGCCTTCCCATTTCCATTCGTCGAAGCTTCTCCATTCCATTCATTTTTGTTGTTTCGTTTCAGCTTGAGCTCGATCGTCTGACGCTTGAACGCGAACGTCTCGAATTCGAGAAGGCGAAAATCATTGAGCGCGAGAATCGCCTACGCGCCGAAGAGAAACAAATCGAGTACTCAACTCGAATCTTTTTTTTTAAAAGTTGTTTTTTTGTAGAGATGAGAAACGCCGCCTGAACGCCGAGAAGGATCTCATCAAGAAGGAGACGCTGAAAGAGGAGCACTCGTCAAACTCGAAACGATACGATCCGTAGGGCGATGATAGGTCGTCGGCAATAATGGGCGAGATTGTTTTTTCAGACCGCTATCGTCGTCGCCAAGAATGGCGTCGAGAGGTGGCGGCGGCTATTCGCACGTGAAAGTCGCCATTGATCAGGACACCTCGCCGCGACAGCAGGCCTTCATCGACGACGTCATCAATCGCGGTGGCAAACTGGTGATTGCCACGTTTGATCGAAGCGGTCAGAACGCCAAAGAGTTGACGGTGCATCGAGGAGAGTATCTCGAGGTTTGATCGTCTTGATTGAATCGCCCTCTGATCGGCCGTCTCATAGGTGTTGTACGATGAGAAGAACTGGTGGGAGTGCAAGAATATGCATCAGCGCGTCGGCTATGTGCCGCACACGATTCTCTCGATGGTCCCTCTTGAGCACCAGCCGCAGCCACCATATAACACGGTAGGATTGAGGCAATTTCGAATGAAGCAGCGAATTTGGGTTTTCAGGCGACCAACTCGTACGCGACCACCAACAACAACGGTCAATCGGCGACGGCGAGCTCGAATCATCCGCCAGGTATGCTGCCCGAAGACGCACCGTCGTACGTGAAAGAGCGCCAGGGCAAACGCGGTGAATTCCGCTATTTCTAGCGAAAAAACTCGATTTTTTTTTTTGGAACGAAAAACAAAAACCATTTGTTTTGTTTTCTTTTTTGCGAAAAAAGTGCCATAACTTCAGCCCCTTCTCTAAGTAGCTCACTTTTTTTTTCTCTCTCTCCCTATTTTCTTGTGCTCACTATCCTCCCACCCACTATCAATCCAATCCCACCGTGTGATAATCAAGAGTTGCGCCAATTTGGTGACATCCCTCCCAATCCCTTTGTTTATGGTGTCCATGTTTCAGTTGCACAACAAACGTGATGTGATATAAATAATTACTCAGAGATCCCAGGCCAAAAATGAATTTTGCAAAAAAAAAAAAAGATGAGGAAAGTGTTGAATTGAGCTGCGATTTGCTGAGTATAGCCTTGTTATTTTTTTTTCTTCATCTTCTCAACACTTGCATGACAGATTTACAGTTTCTTTCTCCAACGCCCACGCCCACCCCCCGCCCACTCTTTCTCTCTTTTTTATCTGTGCATTTCAGTTGAACTAATATTTATTGATATAAATACGTATTATATATTTATATTATAGTGATTTTATCATTGTTTTGGTTTTTTTGTCATCAATTCATAAAATATATTTTACCTGTGTTGTGTTGTTGTTTGAAGCTTTGTCAAAAAAAGAAAAAAAGAAAAAATCGCCATTTGCACATTTTGGGGAAATTTAGGCGGCAACTATTTGAATCATCATCAGCCGCTGATTTCCGACGCTGGTGTTCAAGTGGACATTCGACATGAGCGGGTGCCATCAACATTGGTGGCGGCGCCACCGCCGCCACCGCCACCACCGGCCATCGCGCCATTCGAGGATCTACTGAGGGAGCAGAAGAGCAAAATGACGGTAATCGCTGTCGGCGTGTGCGCCATACATTTCTGATTCAGAGCGTCGCGACGTCGTCGCCGCCGCCGCCGCCGCCACCATCGTCGACGATGGCAAAGATGCATCCGGCGCTCGACATTAGTCGACGACGCGGCAACACGGAGCTCGTCGGCGAGCTCAACGCGACAATCGGTCGAAGTGAGACGCGCGCGTTGCGACCCGCCGAACTCAATCGAACGTCGCGTGTGGCGATTCACGACAAATCGTCGCCGGACGACGTGCGACGATGGCTTCAGGAGAAGGGCTTCTCGCCGCGCGTCATCGATCTGCTCGACGGCCAAGACGGCGCGAATCTGTTCTCGTTGTCGAAACTCAATTTGCAGCAGGCGTGCGGACGCGACGAGGGCGCCTACCTCTACAGTCAGCTTCTTGTGCAGAAGAAGCGCAGCGGGGTGAGCGATTCGCATCGAAATGATTCCGACAATTATTATTTTTTTTTGTGATTTGCAGTATCGGACGCACACCGGCGACGAGTTGCGCGCGATTCTCAATCAGCGGCGAACGCGCGTCGAATTGTCGAACGAGACGCCCGCCGATGAGCCGACGTTTGTCATCGATAGTCATTAATCAAGCAGCAACAACATCTTTCATTAATTTCAATTCTCTCAATAAAAATTCGACTCTCCAACATTTTTCTTTTGAATTATTGCGATTTTTTCGTGTGAAGCTCGTGATGAGCCTGCTGCGCGAGATATTGAATCTGAAATTGATTTTGTTTGTTGACTGATCGAATCGAAATCCATCACATGTGATGCCTACCCATTCAATGGGAAACGCGGTGCGCTTTGATATGCATTCGGCCATGTCGTCTTCAACAATCGCGATGCCCCTTTTGCGGAACATCTCGTTCGCTTCATCCATTTTTGATGATGACAATCCTTTGCTGCAATTTGAATTCCAATGAAGAATCATCATGGTTTGTGTTTTGAGAGAGCGTGTTGTGGAGTGAGACGCAGACACTTCGCGACAGAGCGGGGATCGAACCCGCGACCTCAATGGTTAGACTTCTAGAAGTTCAAAACAAATGCCACTGCGCTATTGCGCCACTCTGACTTGCGGCTATAACTTGATAACAAGTGCCACACAGCGCGGCTTCTGCCTGTATGGATGCCATCGCAAACGGCTGGTCTCAAAAAGAAAAAATATTTTCCGATACCTTCCAGTGCTCAAAATGCACGTTAGAAAGCCCTTTTTGGAGGCGTCTTTGAGCGTATGCATTACGCAAATATCATAGGCTAAACCGCACGCGATTATTGCGTTGATGTCGTTTTTGCGAAGCGTCATCTCCAATTCGCTACTGAATTTTTGATGTTGCTCAAATTCAAATTTTTTTCCCCCAATATGGTCTTACTGCTTGATTCCGCAATTGTCTGTGAATGCGCTATAGGCGTCCACGTAGACGTCGTAGCCTTTTTTGATGTATTGCGCGCCGTCGACACGCTGGAATTGGGAAAATTCCACAAAAATTATTGTTTTGCGATTTAATCGGTGCAAAAAAATGATATTTTTCTATTAATTTCCGACAAAAATTGCCAACAATTTTTTTTTTCAAAAAATTTTTTCGAGTTTTCCAAAATCCCAGAGACTTCTTGAAATTGGGTCACGAAAATTTTCAGGAATTTTCAACACGAAAAAAAACATTTTTCGACCGGAAATCGCTGGCCGTGAGTAATGAGATAGTGCGCGCTCAATCGAGAGGGCGCAGAGACGACGAGAGAGCGCGCCAGTGGGAGGAGACGCAGACAGCATGGGCGACAAATAATTTTGAAATTTTTTCTCGCAATTTCTTCACAAAATGAATATTCAAATTCTTTTTGGAACCCGACAAATAAAAATCGGACCATTTGATTTGGATCATGGTTTTCTGAAAAATAGGATCCATGGTTTGAATTGCCGCCGCAGCAGCAACACAAGCGAGTGCGGCGTGTCCCGCGAAACGTCCGCAGATGTGTAAATTGAAAACCCCCCCCCTCGTGGGCGCTCACTGACCGCCAATTGCGCGTGCAACTGTGACCCCCATCCGCCTTGAATGCAATGACTTGGATATAATACCTACAACTTATATTTTTTTCGTAGGTTTCGGCTTTTTTTTTAATCTGACTTGAATCGTCGACACCGGCTTGACGAAGCGCACAATATCGAACGGCCGAAGTTTGCGGCTTCGGTCTTCTGGAGCCAACTCGCGATCCGGATTTCGAGCGTGCTCGAAAAATGAGATGTGGTTCGATGGATGCCAATCCTGGACACAAAAAATCAAAACCACACAAATATTATTTGAATTGCCGCCATGGATCATCTCCCCCAAAAAATTTGAAAATGTCAATTTTTGACGTGAAAACCTATGAATCCCGTGAAATGACATTCAGATGACGTGTAGAGCTCGTCGAGACGCATCGAATGGTCCATCGCACGAGGTCTTAGGATGCCCGAGAAGCTGAGAGATGAAGCTTGAAATTTGGGAATTTATTGCCACTCGAACAAAAAATTTAAAGCACCATTTGATAGAATATTCGGAATTTTAAAATTCTTGAATCTTCAATAATCCACTGTTTGAATTCAAATTTGAATTGCCGCCACGAAAAATCGCGATGGTCCACACATGCTATATTTTTTCGCGAAATCCGACATTTTTTTTCGGAATTCCGTCCCCCCACGTATAAAAAATGAATAGTGAGTGTGATAAAGCCTGAGAACCTGTGTATACACAATCATATTCCATTTCAAGTTTGTCAACAAATTGTTCACATGCGGTAGAGCGTCAAGCGGCTCATGCTCGGCGTCGCCTTCCTTCAAAAAAAAAAATAGAGAAGAGGAGTTAAAGGAAAAAAGGTGAGCGATTTTGATGGTCCCGTCAAAAGAAAAAAGAAAACAAAACCTTGATGCTCAATGAGCCGGTGATGAAATCGTTTTGGAAATCGACGACAATCAGCGCCACTCGCAATTTTTTCAGCGGCACCAACACGTTGCGTCGAAATATTTCGTCGGTATCGTCGTTCCACACGTGGTCCGTCTGAATCGATTCGTTCATTCGATACAGAAGAGGGACGGTACCGTAATATACGAATCGAGAATCCCATCGACGGCATCGGCATCGGCGGTGAGTTGGCAAAGCTCTTCTTTGAGACACGCGCGAATAATCGTCGCCATTTTGTTATGAAGAGACGGACGCTGAGGTTGAAGGCGTCGAAATTCTCAACGCGTGCTTCCGCTTCGCATTTCACGCGTGAAATGGTCCCAAAAATTCGCGACACGTTCACAAATAAGTATAATGATTGCGTAAAAACTTTATGGAGTAATGGGATTGAGCCCGAAACCCCTCGGTAGAACTGATTGGAAACCGCGCGGACGATATTGACCAATTGGACACCAGTTCCCGTCCGCGCGGACACTGCGATGAAAAATTTGTCTGCTCGTCTGGCGTATAGCCCTGCAGGCATCTCTCGCCCCTATAAGTGATTTCCGATTGGTTACCGCTGAGATGTGCGGTAACCAATTGGACAACACTGATTAAAAAGAGGTGTGCCGCGGCGTTGCGAAACAGTGCGCCACTTTGCACAATGCGGCCACGCCTCCTATTTTCGAAATTCGTTTTCAACACTTTATTTAATTTTGCTTTTTTACAATGAGTTTTCAAGATTTTTCAGTGTTTTTTTTTTCAAAAATTAAAGAAAAAATTTGTCTATCATCTACTTTGTGTGTATTTATTAAGGTCTCATATTTTATTGCGAATATTTATGTTACAGATGTCGCGGAAGCGCTGGATGCACAATTAAAGGAGCTGATCGAGTCTACCAGTAATCCTGAGATGTGAGTAGTAAACAATTTAATTTTTATTGAAAATTGAAGAAATTAGAAAATGAGGCAGCACTCAATTTTAATTATTTTATTGCTCATACCAGTATTATTATTATTAACCCACAAAATTATTTGACGCTAAGTAGTACTTTGTTGCGTAGCCTTTTGGGTCAATAACAGCTTGACATTTTCTTGCCATTAAATCTAGAAGAGCCTCAAAAACACTGTTCGGGATGGACTTCCACGCCGCTTCGAATTGGTCAGATTTTTGAACCGGATTTGTGGCACGAACTCCAAAAAGACGTCTTTCTAGCTCTTCTCACATGTGTTCGATTGGATAAAGGTCTGGAGACTGGCTCAGCCACTCTATAACACCAATACGACGATCACGAACCAATTGATGATGAAGCGAGGAGTGATTTGGATCGTTACCCCGTTGGAAAACAAATCCGCTTCGGACGTTTTGAAGAGCCCATGGTCTCATAGTGTTTGTGCTGAAATCGGTCTATATATGGTGCCAGTCATTCGTCCCAAAGGGCTCATCGCCTTGTCCGAAAAGCAGCTCCGTATCATACATTTCCCCACAGTCGCCACCTGATACTTTGGCGATTATCGAGCACCAATAGGTCGACGAATCCATTTTGTACCATCGCTGCCAAACAGAATGAACTTGTTTTCGTCGGAGCAGATGTGTTTGGCCCACTCATGGTGTCCCGAGTTCAAATTCTCTGTGGCCCACATCACACGAGCCAATCGGTTTTTGGCGTTGAAGAATGGTTTCTTCACTGGACATCGTCCATGAAGCCCATTTTGTTACAGCCGTCTTCTGATCGTTCTCTATGATGATGCAAATTCGTTTGAAGTACAGTTTCGGGCGTAATTACCGATAGAAGTTCAAACGGAAGTATTTCAAAAAGTAAAAGTCAGAACAAGTTGAGATTCAACTAAAAGTTTATCTGGGTAATAACAAACATATAAATACTAAAGTTGTTCAACTCGGCCACCTTTCTGCATGATGCTCGAAGACGTTTTGGGTAGGCATCCACCACCGCAAGCATCTTGGGAGGTCTTAGCAAGAACCCTTTGATTTTGGGAGTTGAATTCTTGCTCGACTGTGAAAAGCTTCTCGTCGGAGAACACGGTAACCACCACATGTTCGCCGACTCGCGTGCGCTCCACAAGAAGTTTTCCTTTTCCGCGTCTTTTTTGCTTATTGGCGGCAGAGAGAATAGCTTCTTTTCGCACACGATATGGGGTAAGACCCAATTTATCTTTGACAATCCTTGTCATCGACCTTCGGGACATTCCCATCTCATGAGACCTCGTTGTGAGGCTCCGATGAGCGTTTCGTCTCTCTCGTTCCTTAACGGCTTTCACCTTAGTTAGGGTCGTAACAGAAACTTTTCTTCCTCTCTCAGACCTGTCATCAAGTCCTCCAGTCTCCTGATATCGGCAAATCGTCGAATAAACGGTGTTCGGAGTAGGGCTGTGCGGCAATGGAATTGCCGATTGGCCGAAATTTCCGAATTTCCGAAGAGAACGTTCGATCGGCAAATTGCCGAATGGCCGAAATTTCCGATTGCCGCACAGCCCTAGTTCGGAGGGAGTTTGAGGCGCTTGATGATTAAGGGAATTTTGACTCATTGATCGAATAGCGAGCAAATAGTGACTCGATGGATACTAGCCTTTACCATTTGGCAGAAAATTAGTATTTTTGTCCGAAACTTGGAAAAACAATAGAAAACACATTAAACAACTGGAAAACAATTGTGAGCTCACAAAAAACGCGACATCATGAGTCACCATGGCGCAAAAAAATTACCGGTAATTATGCCCGACCCTGTAGTTACAAGAGTCTAAATGTTAGTTGACGTTACAACCGTTACATTTGAGAAATAACGTTTCAGTGCTTTATAAACAGAAGATATTGAGCACTGAAATTGTTGCCAGAAGGTTTGACCATGTTTTTGAGCAATTTTCAAAATATTATGACCTGCTAAAGGCGTCTTATACATTACAATAGCCATTAAGAAAAAAACTGAAAATTCAAAAATACCAAAACTCGAGAAAAAATTTAAAACTTAAGAAAAATTTTAAAAAGATACAAATTGTCGAAAGACTGCTCTGTGTATTCTGTTAAAATTTCAGGTCAATCGGACAACTTTGAAAAAAGTTAAGGCTGAAAATGTGGTTTTGGACAGAATTATGGCCAGCACTGTAGCTCTATCGAGTTGAGTGTTTGAATCTGATAGGTACATAAACTGAATTTCAATAATGCGTATAAAATGATTTCAGGGAACAAGCATTCGCCTAATTCTCGATTATGTGTGTAAATCTATGTTTTCTGATTGATTGTTTTCATTTAATCAAATAAATATTGTTATCTACTTCTTGTGTACTTACAATTAGCCATTAATTCGAGCATCTTTCGGAAGTACATTTTGGACACCAAGTGGATGGTTCTTCCGAACACCGCGCGGACGTCTTATGCGAACACCGCGCGGACGCCCTATGTGAACACCGCGCGGACGTCTTATGCGAACACCGCGCGGACGTCTTATGCGAACACCGCGCGGACGGAAAATGGTGTCCGCCTGGTGTCTGCGTGGCGTCTGCATTTTTCGTCCGCGCGGTAACCGAAATGTGTCCGCGCGGTTTCCAATCAGTTCTACCGAGCCACTTCTCAGTAGCCGACGTACATACCACTGCGCCATCGCTGCCTGCGGAGACGTGAGACCTGCGCGATATAAGTGAAAGAAGTTGGATTGTCGTAGTATACAAAAGGTTGTCACTAGACGGTGATTTTTACCCCATTGACGATTTACATGATTTTCAGCAATTTCAGGTCAATTTTCTCTGAAATTGCTCCTGTTCTATATGAAAATCAGTCATTTTCGAAAAAGTGACTTTTTTTTTGGCTAGACGGCCACTTACCCTTTTTACCCATTTTTAAATTTTCAGATTTTTCAATGTTTTCAATGTTTTTATTGCCTATAAATGAGCTTTTCCAAAAACTTTAAACCTCTGACAAACTACGACCTTCTAGAACTCGTCAAATTATTAAAAATCAAGAATTTCCGTGGAGTCTTTATGCGAGTGTTGTGTCCTTGTGAACGAGCCAACGTAGAGAATATATTTGTTGTAAGTCGGAAAACTCGAATTACAATTTAAACTTTATCTAAAGTAAGCGTTAGACAACAATAACGAACGAAGCGCAATTTAATTAGTTAACGGATAATAATAACAATAATGGCTAGTCGGGGGAATGGATAGTATGTGAATACAAATAATAATGAAGCAGCACGGTAGGAAAATATAAACAACAGCGAAAACCAATCAAGTAACTCGGGTCCGGGCCTAAAACAATCCAACAACACAACTTCGTGTATTTGCGCGCCAACTCTGGTGTGTGTGTAAACACCGTGATATTCACCGTAACCGCAGGATTTAAATTGCTAATATCTTTCTTCATATTTTCTTGCTCCTCGCAACAATATTTATTAGACACAACTATGAATAACTGATTATTGAGCGTAAAAAGGGGTTTTTATATCGCTCCTATGAAACGTGTGCCACGTGGTGTGTCACGTGACGTGTCGAGGTCACGGCTCCAACAGCGAGATACTTTGCCAAGTAAGATAAAAGATAAAGAAGAAGGAATTATAAATTTGGACTCTTCAAATAACAAAGGTACTCATTGGGTTTGTTATTCCAAAAATAAAGATAAAATATATTACTTCGATTCTTTCGGACTTGATCCACCAGTAGAACTTCAACAATATTTGAAAACCTCAACTCTGGTAACTCAACACCAATCGGATTCGACAAAATTCGGCTCTAGAATTAACCTTATCCGATTGGAAATTCTACGGATAAGATTGTAAAATTGTCGTATCCGATTGGTTTTTTGGGTATTTTCGCATCCGATTGGTAATTTGTCGTATCCGATTAGATTTTCTTCGAATCCGATTGGTAATTATTCGAATCCGTTTTGTTTTAATATTTCAATTCGAATCGGATTCGACAAAAAACCAATCTTATCCGTAGAATTACCAATCGGATGCGAAAATACCCAAAAAACCAATCGGATACGACAATTTTACAATCTTATCCGTAGAATTACCAATCGGATAAGGTTAATTTCGGAGCCGAATTTTGTCGGATCCGATTGGTTTTGAGTTACCAGAGAAAAGAGGAAAATTAAATACTTTTATCAACATTTCAATTTCAAAAATTCAATATACATCATTGTGGTTATTTTTGTTTATTGCTTTAAAAATTATTAGAATATAATTCTATCTCTCATTTTTTGAATTCCCAAAGGATTCATAGAACCTCTGGTTTGATATTCACATTTCCAAAAGTCATTGTAGAATAAAACTCCTTAATTATATAACGAAATGATATTAACAAAAAAAAAAGAAATGATATTAACAAAAGAGAGAGTGAAAAAACAGAGAAAAGAAATTTGAATATTTCTACAGGTAAATCTTTAAAAAACTGCGGACCTCTGAATTCTTATCCGATTGAATTATAGTAAAGCTTTTTCGATAGAAAAAAGCATTGCGAAGAAAACAAACGTTTTTTGTTAAAATTTGAGAAAAATTCAAAAAACCTGAAAAAAGAGTCAAAACCTGGCGATTTTTAAAAAACTCGTCTGCGCGACAATGACGCCAACAATCGATCACTGACACAGTTTGAGTTTTCATTTCAGGTGAATCCCACTAATGTGAACGCCGTGGTCCAAGCCAGGGCTGTGTGGCAATGCAATTGCCGATTTGCAGAAATTTATATTTTCGGCAAATTGATATCAAAAAAATCGGCGAAACAAAAATTAGTGTGCATTGAATAATTTGGGATACCGTGAAAATTCGGTATTTATATTTCGAATTATCGTTGAAAAAATTTAATTGCCGAAATTTCCGATTGCCGCACAACCCTGGTCCAAGCCTTCTTTTTGTTGCAGGACACGGGATGCTCTCCTTCTTTCCTTTTATTTTCTTTCACATTTTTGCCTTAAATTTATGCTAACTGTAAAATAACTCCAGACATGTCAGATGTTAATCCCTCGTTCGATTGGCGTTTTGATGCGAGCCACTTCAAAAGTGCTCCTGTCTGTTCGGACAAGTTCTACAAAAAAGCCATCAAAGTTCAATGATCTCAACTCATTCTGCTCTGGAAAATCGGAAATTGAGGTGAGTTTTTATGCTTTATGATCTATTAAAAACTGTTATCCTTTTTTCTAAATTAATTTATCATTTTTTAGAGCACTTCATCTGATGATTCGTTGCTCGCCATTCCTTACAAGGATTTCGATGTTTTTATTTCCGACATCGACGAAAAGGACTTGGAAGAAGTAAGATGTATTTTTAATATTTTAATCTAATATCCATTTTCTCAGATTGGAGCTGCTAACCACATTGCAAATTTGTCAATTGGATCATTTTCTTCCACGCCTTTCCCAGTCTTGGGGCGAGTTCACGGGAGAAACCTGCGTTTGATGGCTCCTTTAGTATGTCAAAGCGTTGGTAAATATAATGATTCAACTTTTTTCTGGAGCCTACTATACGTTATAATAATAATGAAAACTTATAGAAGCAGGCAATTCAAAAATCTTCAATGTCTGGTTTCTCGTGGACTGCGGCTCGCCTTACACCTGCTTGACTGTAAAGTCGCTTGAAAAACTCGTTGGACAGGGATTCAGCCACCACCTCCACAACATTGCTATACAGGTTCGTTTTTATTTTATATACACAAATGATTAATTTAAAATGTTCAGGATCCAGAAAGATATATTGAATGTCGCATTTCGAAAGCTCACTTTGCGAATGTCAATATCTTGGGAATGGATGCAATACAACAATTGGAATTGTCAATTGATTTCAACTGGAAAGTATCAAAAAACACGTTTCATCTTGTAAGAAGGTGATTTTCGTATTGTAATAGCTGAATAACTATACTTCATATACTGTTTCATGTTTTATTGAAGTTGTGCATTTTATGGAATAAAAAATCCTGTGAGTACCTTTACCACTAGAAGAATCTAAATTTACAATACCTACTTCTCTTTCTTTAATTCCTTCACTCGGCAAAGTATCTCGCATAAAGACTCCACGGAAATTCTTGATTTTTAATAATTTGACGAGTTCTAGAAGGTCGTAGTTTGTCAGAGGTTTAAAGTTTTGGGAAAAGCTCATTTATAGGCAATAAAAACATTGAAAACATTGAAAAGTCTCAAAATTTAAAAATGGGCAAAAAGGGTGGCCGTCCAGCCAAAAAAAAAGTCACTTTTTCAAAAATGACTGATTTTCATATAGAACAGGAGCAATTTCAGAGAAAATTGCTAAAAATCATGTAAATCGTCAATTGGGTAAAAATCACCGTCTAGTGACAACCTTTTGTATACTACTGATTGTCATGGGGCAAATCTGAAATTTTAGACTTTTTGAAATTTCTGCGAAAAACGACATAGCAAACTTGATAGGGAATTTCGCGAACTAATTAAAAGTAAAAAACACTTCCTTTGTGAGCACTAGAGAAAAATAAATTAATAGTTCATCACGCCAAAAAATTATATATAGAATAGGCATTTCAATTTGTTGGAAGAAACAAAAAACGGAACTAATAAATTTTTCGGTGGTCGATTGTTAAAGGTTGGCGACTATCTCGACGCAACTCATCGACATTCGATTCAGCACAATATGCTCGTCACGTCACGCATTCTACTCGCCGCCGGTGTTGTCGCGAGACGATCGACGACGGCGTCTCGTCGCACGCTGTTCTGGACGCGCAAAATCGCGCCGAGATGCGATCTCAACAATCAGACGATTGTTCTCGAGGTGGGACACGAAACAGTAGTGCGATTGTGACAATTGTCATCTAGGACGGGTCTCGAAAGGCCGCTTGGCTTGGCGATCGCGATATCATGAGGACCAGCGACGATGGCATTCTTACAGTCTACTCGGCGGTTTGTTAATGATGCAATCGCAACAACAACAAAAAAAAATCAGCTACCGTAATCTCTACAGTATCGAAATGGGATGAAACTCGGCGCGAAAGATATGCTGGGGTTACGGCGCGGCGAGACTCTCGACTGGAAATTCATAAGCTATGAACGCGCGTTCGAGTTGGCCGATCAAATCGGCAAATCGCTGCGGATTCTCGGCATTCCGACCGGCGACGAGACGCGCATCGGCATTTACTCGAAGAATCGACCCGAATGGGTGATGAGCGAGATCGCGATTCACAATTACAGCAACGTCACAATTCCGTTTTACGACACGATATCCGTCGATGACATGATCTATATTGCGAATCTCACCGAAATTCCGGTGGTGTTCACCGATTCGGAAGACAAGACGAGAAGTTTTATTTTTTTTTTGAAATTCGCATAAATTTCATACAGCTTTAATGTTGGTGGCCGCCGCCCGCGGCCGCGAATTATTCGGCCATGCCGCATTTCACATTTTTTTTTTGAATTTTTTCGAATATTTCGCCGATTTCTTTCAAAACGCGTTAAAAAATAATTTAATTAATTCAATTTTTAGATGAAATCACAAAAATTGCCAAGAATATTGTTGCGCAATTTGAGGATTTTGTCTGTTTAGAATTAATTTTTGAAAATTGTGTTATTTCGAATTTTGTACTTCATAAATCACAAAAAAACCTTTTTTAGGGGCTTTTTTTTCCACGCAAACCCCAAGGCGGTAATTTAAATATTCAAAAAAGGCGTCAAATCGAATATTCAAGAAAATTAGTGCCTCGAAAATTGCATTTTTAATTTAAGCCGCCCGAATGGAAGCCTTTCATAATATATAATGTATATTTTTTTACAGTGCTCCTTCAGAACAAATCGAAAATTCGCAACCTCAAACACATCATCCAATTCAACGACGTCAGCGACGACGTGCGCTCGTTGGCGAAAAATGAGAACGTCGACGTGTTTCATTTCGACGAGTTTCGACGATTGGGCAAACACGAGCATTTGCCGCATCTCGTGCCGACGCCCGAGACGATCGCGACGATCTCGTTCACGTCGGGCACCACCGGACGTCCGAAGGGCGTGATTCTCACGCATGGCAACATGTGCGCCGTTTTGACGTCGTCGTTCGACTTCAAATTCGACGTCGGGGTATATTTGCGTCGTCCCCCTCATTCCGACAATCTCTCGTTATTCCAGGATTCCAATCTCAGCTATCTTCCATTGGCGCACATCTATGAGAGAGGTTGCACACTGATCACACTAACACGCGGCGGGTAGAATTTCAATTTCGCGTTGAGACCATCTCATTGATTGATTGCTCATTTCAGACGAATCGGCTTCTTTCGCGGCGAGCCGCAACACATTCTCGAAGACGTCCAATCGCTGAAGCCGGCGATGTTCGCCACCGTGCCGCGAGTCATCGACAAAATCTACAAGGCGATCATGTATGAGTTGCGCTATTCGCCAATCAAGAAGCTCGTCTTGAAATTGGCCGTCAAGTACAAAAATCTGAAATATGCGAAGACGTGAGACGCGCGAATTCTATTGAACTGATTATAATCGAATGATTCCAGCGGTGTGATCGATCGCGATTCTTGGGTCGACAAGCTGATTCTCGCGAAAATCCAGGCGATCCTTGGGCCGAATCTGAAGAATATGGTTGTCGGCGCCGCGAAATCCGATCCGCACAAGATGGAATTTGTGCGCGGCGCGTTCGGCGTCAATCTCTTCGAGGGTTTCGGTCAGACGGAGACGTCGGGAATCGTTTCGGTAGGCGACAAACACCGTCGATGAATGAATGAGATGTGTTTGATTGCAGATTCAGATTGCCGGCGACTCGACGCCGGGCGTCGTCGGCATTCCGGCGGCGTGCAACGTCGTCAAACTACGCGACGTGCCCGATCTCGGCTATTACGCCGACAAAAACGGCGGCGAGATGCTCGTCAAAGGCTACAACATCACGCAGGGCTACTTCAAGAATGAGGCGGCGACGCGCGAGGCGTTCACCGATGACGGCTTCCTCAAGACGGGCGACATTGCGCGATGGACGCCGCAAGGCTCGCTGGAGATTGTGGATCGCGCGAAGAACGTGTTCAAAATGGCGCAGGTGAGGATGACGGTGTCGTCGGTCCAAATATGGTGTGATTCGACGATCCAAAGGTCACATTTTCCTATTTGCAGGGCAAATTCGTGGCTCCCGAGGACATCGAATCGACGTACACGGCGTCGCGATTCGTTTCGCAAATCTACGTTCACGGCGACATCACGAAAGCGCATCTGGTGGCGATCGTTGTGCCGGATCCGTTGGTTTTTTGGAGTCTCGTTGAATAATCGCCTAATCGAACAAATTGCAGCATTTGAGGAATTACGCGGAAACCAAATATCAGATCAGCGATCAGAGTTTTGAGGTTTCGTCGAAAAGCAAGGCAAATTCAAACAAAACAGCAATTTTTTTTCTTTGAGGAGCTTTGCCGAAACGAGAAGATTCGCGAAGACGTGCTTCGCCATCTCGTCCGCATCACCGAATTCCATCGGCGTCCGCGATACGAAGGGGTCGGTGGTGGTGGTGGTTTTGTTGCGACGTGATTCCAATGATTCCAGGTGTACGGTGTGCATTTGACGCCGAACGCGTTCACCGTCGAGAACGGTCTGACGACGCCGACGATGAAGAACAAACGCGCGCGAATCGCGAAGCACTTCGAGCGGGAGATCGCGCGAATGTACGACGAAATCGAGGCGAACGAGATGAGCAAATAAAATTTGAATTTATTATCGATTGATTATGCGCAAGACGGAGATCATCACTATGTACACATATCCGTCGGGCTGGGCCGGGCCGGGGGGTTCCGTCTACTTCTTGCCCCACATGCCCATGCCCATCATTGGTCCCATCATCATTCGTCGCATTCCGTAGCCGCCCATTCCGTAGCCGCCCATTCCATAGCCGCCCATTCCATAGCCGCCCATTCCGTAGCCGCCGTAGCCCATTCCCGGATAGCCGTAGCCCCCTGAAAAAATTGCCAACTAACAATATTGGATTCGTGACACTTACATTGCGCGTCGGCGACGTTGACGAAGCAGCAGATCGTCACGGCGAGAACGACGGCCATCAAAAATTGTGTGTTGAACATTTCTTGTTTGACCTTGTCGCTTTTGATAATTTTTTCCATGGTTTCTTCCTCTTTTTATATCGGGTTATCGCGAAATCGGTTATCAAAGTTGAAGCGCATAGATCGCGATTCGTTGCGAGACCCAGATCGAAACCCGCGCGCGCGCGCACGCCTCATTTGTCGAATTCGGTCATTGATCAGGCGACATTGTCGAAAACAAAAAAAAAAAACAATTTTTTGATAGAACGTTGGATTTTGATATTTTGGACACAAAAATCAGCATCGCTTCTCTGACGTCACACCGTGTACGGTAGCACTAGTTCACTTATTTCATATTCATCGAATAGTCGGTTTCTGGGGGACAAAAACGCAACTCATTTTTTGCTTCAATTTCTAATTTTGAAAGAAAAAAAACTTTGTTTTTTTTTTCGCAACGCAAAAAAATTCATGGCCGCGCCCGCGTGATTGCCGGCCGCGGCCATTTTCGATTTTTAGTTCAATTTTATGAAATTTAAGCAACATTCCCAAATAACGCCAGAAATCTAAAGTCAAGGGCTGGCCAAAAAATACTTAAAGGTGCATACAGTTTGTGTTGAGTCTTGCCGCGATCTTTTTCAGAAGATTTTAAGCCGAGAAAACGCGCATCGAGTCTGTGCTTCACACCGACGCAATGTTGCACACATTTAAATGAACTCAATTGTCAATTGCAAATTTATTAGTCATTCGATTTCGACGATGATTTGGAAGAAATAAAAAAAAGACGGATTGGCCTTCAAAAATGGACGCCTTTGCCGGCGATGACGAAATACAAATCGGACAGATACGAATCATCGGCGTCCATCAAATCGTAGAAGCGCAAATTGGTGTCGAGCAACGCGATCGGCTTGAGCTCGCCGCGATTGTGCGGCCGACGCGTCGAATAATAGACGCGACTGTCGCGGAGGACATCTCTGAAACGCGAGGCTGACAATCGAATCGCGTCGGGACCCACTTGTAGTTGTAGAGCACTTTGGGAAGTGTCGAGACCCTCGATTGCGACGAAAACTCGTATTCCAAATAGGTTTTGACAACGTTGCGATAGAGCATTTTCAAAATGCTCACATGAATCTGAATCGACTCCCACGGTCCGCTCACCTATGATGATTAGCATTCAGGGCGAATGATGATGGATGAAGCTTACCGATATCATCGACGGCTCGCCGTTGAGCGATTTGCCGCACCGGATTTTCTCGCCGTTGATCCGCGCGATTCGCACACACTCGGCGTTGCAGCAGCCCGGCGAGCCGTCGAACAGCGGCGCGCTCTTCTGCGACTTGAGGCATCCGTCGCAGATGAGATGATCGCAGCCGAACTGGACGACGTCGCTCAGCGGCACCTCGTTTTGGCACGGACCATCGCAGCGGACGGCTGCAACAACGAAATGCTCATTTGGTTTTTAATGCTTCTGACTTCCGCGATTGCTGATTCTCGACATTGACGATTGTCGTGTTAACGTGTTGGCTGATGACGTCGTCGTCGTCGTCGTCGTCGTCATCGTCTTGTCGATCGTCGAATACTTTTGCCTCCAATTCTGAAGTGTGGCTCGCGTGGGCTCCGTCCACGTCACCGTGTACTTGTAGGCCAAACCGCCGTCGTTCGACGTGTACGTCGACATCGTGATGTTCTCGATGGCGGTTCGCTGATCGCCGGAAGCGGCTTCCGGCAGAAACGTCTTCAACTTTTCGATTTTCGCCTCCTTCGTGTCTCCTCCGAACAAATCGATAGCGTTGCGATGGAAAGATCTGGAAGCGTTTGAGGAGAAGAAATTTTGGTGGCCGCGGCCGCGAGTCGCACGGCCATCAAAACGGTTTTCGCGTCCGCGCATTATTTTGCAGATTTTTTTTAAAAAGCGCATTAATTAGACGGAAAAAATTGAATTGATTGATTTTTTGATTCGCGCAACTCACTCGATGCTACTTGTCATCTCCGAATTACAAGATTATCTGAAATACTCGCCGAATCAAGCGGCACGACACGTGAAAAATGGGATGCGGCGGGTTTTTTGTGGGGAATTGCGTGAATTGATTTTTTTAAATTCAATTTTTTCCAAATGTGTCATTTGGAATTGTATAAATTCTATGAAGCTTGTCTTTTTTTCAAAAAAAATTTTTGTTTCCCCCTTTTTTTGAATTTTTTTTCATAAGGTCTTATCGCGAAAAGCTAATAATAAAAAAATCAATGCGCCTTTAATTACGGTATCCAGAAGAATTTTTTCGCGAAAATGAAATCTCCGGGTCTTATGGCGCACAAACTAAATAGTTTAGAATTAAAAAATCTGAAAATTTTTATTTTCTAAAAAATCAATTTAAAATTGCTCATTTTGAAGTTATTTCAGAAAACGAATAAAACGAGGGCAGTACGACGCTCCGCGGTCCTATCCATCAAATTCAATTGCATTAAATTAACAAATTCATTAAATGTGGCCGTGGCCGAAGCTATTTTCTGACAATTTTTCTAGGCCACGCCAGAATGAGCAGCGAATTATCGAATGAAAAAGGACAAATTTATTCATAAAAAAAAGAGGTGGTCGTTTTATTGATATTTTCCGCACCTGAAAATCGAGAACAATTGTGCCGAATCGTCAAAATGCCATCTCACCATCCGACGCTGCACATGACGGCGGTGAAGCACACGGAGAACACCGTCGAGAACAACGCCTCGCCGAATTGCATCCAAGCGAGTTGTTGGTTTTCGGACAACACGTTCACATAATAATAATATTCATAATCGTCATCGTTCTCATTCGGTAGTAGGATGGCGAGCACGAAGACGATGAAGCCGAGAATTTTGAACACCATCGAGACGGACTGCCTCGCTATATTCATAATTTGTGTCGATTGGAGGACTCACCGCGCACAACGAAACTAATGTGAAGACGGTTTTCGATTGAAGGCAGAATAGGAATGAAATGAAGCAGCCGCTCAACACCTTAAATTGGGATATGATTGATTGGCGGCCAATTTTTTTTTCTACATTGATAAATGCTGATGATAGAACGCTTTCGAGCACATGACTATCGGCATCCTCTTTTTTCTTGTATCTCGGATTGGTATGCGATGAGATTCGCCAACATTTTTGACGCTTACATTATATAGAAGACGATTAAAGCGATGGCGGCGACGAAATCGAACAGAGCGATGAATTTGATCCAGCACTGCAACATGTCAACTCAACGCCTCAACGACGGCTCATGGGTTTACGCTGGCGGTGGCGCAGCACACGGGAACGTCGAGATTCGCTCGATCGCCTTTCGCTTCGTCTCGCCCATCGGCGATGATTCCTTCTTGCGATTCGACGAACATTTTCTGGTCAATGCGGTGTCGTTCAATAGAAATGCGAGGTTTTGTTGGATTCGAGGCCACGCTTAACATTTTTTTGGCTTCCAAACAAAAAAAAATGAAATGAGCGGCTTAGAAAATCAAGGAAAAAAATGCCGAAACTATGTTATTTGAAAAAATTTGGTTTTTTTTTACTAAATTTTGTCTGGAAACATTTATTATAAGACGCCGAAGACACGCTTATAATTTTGAGGGTGTACGGTACACACTTCGGTGTTTGCACACATGACACGAGTTGACGCGAATGTACGGAGTTTTAATGAATTGTCCTGAATTATTGCTTGATATTTTTGTGTTTTTTTTTGGCATTTACACTAGTTATAGCGTAACTATATATTATGTGTTGTATATTATAGTTTGAATCAATTTTTTCCGATTTAGATATTGCCGATGGACGACGAATTTAATTGTTGTGAGTTCTTCGTTTTAAATTTAATATTTCAGATAAATTCCTCGATGAACCAACATTTGCTTCTACGAAAATCGAATTTCTCGAGTAAATTGATATATTTCCAACCAAATTGGCTCAAGTTCAAAACTAGAATGATGCAGAAATTGAAGAAGAACTTCAAAAAATTGCCGAGTTGGATTGATAAATGCAAGTGAATTCAAATTCCCGCAATTTTTCACAGTGGCCGGCCGGCGCAAAAAAAGTCGGCCACGCTATTTGATGCGCTTCGTCATTGATTTTAACGAAATTCGGTGAGAATTGCCATCGGGACCATCAATTTCATGCAATCGTTGTAGATTTAAATTTTGCGCGTATTCAAGGTACGCAGTCGCGCGTTCTTCTCATTGCATCGCGGCCAATTTTTTTTTTAACCGAATTTGAGCATTCGTGGACCATCGACAATAATAATTATTTGAATTCAACAAGAAAATTGATGGGAAAAAAATGAATCGATATAATCGCATTTATATTTTTATTATTTACCCCAAGCAGTAAGTGTACTTCCAAGGTCTTTTACTATTTCCATGCCCGTTTTTCCGATATCTTCAGCCTTCTTCTTCGTCTTATCGAGAACATCTTCAGCCTCCTTCTTCACCGTATCGACAACACCTCCAGCCTCCTTCTTCATCTTATCGACAACACCTCCAGCCTCCTTCTTCATCTTATCGACAACTCCGCCCAACTTCTGTTTGCCTTCATTCAACGTCTCGTGTGCAACTCGTCCAACACTTCCGATTGTTTCGTTGACCTTCTGAATGCCATCGTTCGCCACACCTCGAGCAGCGCTGCTGGCCTCGTTCTTCAATTTGTCGGCGATTCGCGGAAGTTCGCCGGGAAGCGACGACAATTTGTTGGCGATGTCGGCGAACGAGCCGCCGAATTTTCGGAACACCTTTTTGAGTTGCTCGAGAGCCGCTGCTCGAATCGTCTTGACGAAGCGCTGCGATCGAGTCCGCAGGCCCTTCTTCACCAAATACATGCCGATGTCGGTGAGCGTCTTCACTTTCGTCGCGTGCTCCTCGACGAAAGCCGCGATGTTTTCCGACAGTTCCTGAATGTCGTTCTCGCAGACGCTGGTCTCACACGAAACCGAACCTGGAATAATGTGATCTAGGAAATGGATTTTGAGGAATCCTCCTACAATCATTGACAACTTGCGTTTTGATCTTTTTGATCTTGGATTTCGCCGAAACCGCCAGCACCATCAGGGCAAAGAACAGCCAGCACGATGAAGAAGCCTTGGACATTCTGGAATATTCTAAATTTGCTGAAATTCACCGTCCCGGTTTTTATACAATTCTGTATGCATTCCAAAAGAATGCATGAATGACACATTTTGTTGGTGGCGTGCCAAGAAGAACAATTGCTCGACGAATTCAAACTACACAATCTAAAAAGGAGAAGCATTTCAGGAATTTCTGACTTCTTGCGGAATTTTGTGACAGAAATTTTGATGAAGCCCAAAACGCTTTGAAAAATTGTTGAAATTTGTGATTGATGGCTATCGAGATATGGATCTTTTAAATTGGGACCCCTATTGATTGTGCAATGCCGTTTTGAGGCACTAGGGGGTTCAAAGCTTCAAAATTTGAACCATTGTTTTATTTTTAATGCACAATTGATTTTCCGCTCACTCCTTGCTCTTAAACCGCGCGGAGCCGCGTCTCGCAGTCGACGGTGATGGCACTGATTAAGCGCGACGCAAGCATAATGGAAGTATTGTGGGAAATCTGTGGAACGGAAGCATAATGCTTCCATATAGGAAGCATAATGTAATTCTTAGTGGCTGTGGAAGAAATATGGGACGAATATGGATGGAATGAAAACGGGATGAATATGCTTCCGGTGTTTGCGAGCCGTGGAACGAATATGGATGAAATATGGATAAAATAATCATATATCATTACACATTATACAATTGGCGTCTGGACGGCAGACCAAGACAATTTCTAGAAAAATCAATACAAAAAACTTATGCTATCATATAAACAATGAAAATTTGAAAATTACATGATACACAACATACGAAATTTAGCTTCTACCATTTAATGACTTATGTTACTCAGATTTATGTTAATTCAGTCAACTGTTCCTTACTTTGTTTAAAGATTGCCAACTACAATTTAGTCGTATTAATATATTTTTGCCGGTTTTTCCGAAATTGGCATCGCAAACTACTCACAATTTGCTCCAAACTGGTAGCAGACGCGCGTAGAAGAGGCGTGCCGCAGCATTGCAAAACCGTGCGCCGCTTTGCACAATGCGGCCACGCCTCACATTTTCGAAATTCGTTTTCAAAATTTTTGTCCTTTTGCTTTTTCTCAATGAATTTTCAAGATTTTTTGTGTTTTTTTTTGTCAAAAATTAAAGAATTTTTTCAAAATTAAAGGAAAAATGTTTTTAAAAAATAAAGGAAAAATTTTCATGTTTATCATTTTCATGTTTATCATCATTCGAAAATTTTAAAATCGATACGATGTTTTCAAATCGTTTCCGACACTTTTAAAATCGAATTTAAATATTTTCTCAATCGAATTGTGTTTAATTTCTCATCGAATCCGTTTTATTTTTATTTACTTTAACATATTTTTTATTATCGCTCGCTTTTTTCTTTTAATAAAACATAATGTTTTGAAATTTTTTACAGATGAAGACAAGATCGAGAGTGTTGTCAGATATAACTGAAACTGCTCTAGAAGTCAATAACAAAGAACCAGAAGTCCCTAACATGGAACCAAATTCGCTCGACACTTCAGATCCAGATAGTCCAATTTACTCGCCAACTCAGCAAAAAAAATTTTTCTCCACAGTCCTCACAAACAACAAAATCAACGCCAATTCCTAAACCTTCGTACGCGCAATTTGTAAGTTGTTATCATCAAAAATTGGCCTGTTCGACTCCAGAAATGGTTTCAATTAGAAAAATATGCGCAATGAAGTCTTTATAAAGTACTTCCTAAGTTTAAAGCTTGTTGATTATTTGGTTCCAATCAGGGCTGTGCGGCAATGGAATTGCCGATTGCCGAAATTGTCGGTTTTTCAAATTGCCGAAGAAAATTTCGATCGGTAATTTGCCATTAGCCGAATCGCCGAAATTTCCGATTGCCGTACAGCCTTCGTACCAATATCATTCAGTGGCATTTATCTTTTTAAGTGGGGCTCTAGTACAGAAGTCGCCAGACGCCGACTATATAAAGATCCTATACTTTATTGCAAATATCTATATTACAGATGTTCTTATCCATGGCTTTGGGCAACAACCGACAAATGACTTCAAAGCGAAAGCATTACGCATGGTTCGAGAAGTCATGGATAATCTTCTGTAAGATTTTGAGCTATGACTATTAATTTATTTATTTAATTAAGCGATAGAATGCGCCAACGACTTTAAAGGAAATTTGGTGTAGCGCCGGAAGCGCTCGCGGCGCAATTAAGGAAGCTGCTTGATTCTACCAGCAACCCTCAGATGTGAGTATTCATATGTCATTGAAATTTTAACCAAAATGCCTTTTTGCTTCAAATTTTGGAGTTGTTCTTTCTTCCGCCAATTCACTTTTTATTTTGTGCACTAAAGGGTTTCCAAAAATGCAATAAAAATAAATTATTTTTATTTTTAAGAAAATTATTGATGTAAAAAAAACTGATTGTATTTTCTCGAAAAATTTAGTTTACGTAACAATGGTTTATAAGTTTTTCAAATTAATAGGCCCATTATAATCGAAGTGTAGCGACTAGGAAAAGTGGAGAAAAGGTAAAAATTCGATAACGGTTTCTTTCTACAAGCGTATATTTGCGAAAAAAGGATAGGTTAAATGTGCATTAGGACTTTTGCCTAATTTCTTAGCAATAGTTGTTGTTTTTAAAAATATCATAACACGGCTTTTTAACCAAGTGTGAACGATATGAATTCTACTTATTACAGCGTCCCGCTCGATGTCAGTACTGACAATGATTCGAATAGTTCGGCAGTTGCCAGTAACTAATGGTTTGATTATATCTTAATTGAAATTCATTTCATTGTTGTTTTTTTTTATTTTAAATTAAATAAATGTGTTAATATGAAATAAATTTTGAATACAGCAATCAAATTGTTTTCTTATTTTCCCATATGGAAGGCATACGGCTCATTCCATATACGAAACACGCGGTTCCGCAAAAAAATGCTTCCATTATGCTTCCATATAACTTGCATATAAGATTCCTATGATATCCACAGCCGTTCCATTATGCTTCCATTGTGCCTATGCTGCCGTTTATCTGTGGGCTGAGTGTGATGTGCGCGAGCTGTCAAGAGAACGTTTTGGGTTCGTTGCCTCCTCTCTCCAAAAATTGTTTCTTGCAATGATTTAAACATCCAGAATAGAGGAAATTTGAGATTCGATAATTTCTTAAAATTTCTGTCACAAAATTCCGCAAGAAGTCAGAAATTCCTGAAATGCTTCTCCTTTTTAGATTGTGTAGTTTGAATTCGTCGAGCAATTGTTCTTCTTGGCACGCCACCAACAAAATGTGTCATTCATGCATTCTTTTGGAATGCATACAGAATTGTATAAAAACCGGGACGGTGATTTTCAGCAAATTCAGAATATTCCAGAATGTCCAAGGCTTCTTCATCGTGCTGGCTGTTCTTTGCCCTGATGGTGCTGGCGGTTTCGGCGAAATCCAAGATCAAAAGGATCAAAACGCATGTGGTCAATGATTGTAGGAGGATTCCTCAAAATCCATTTCCTAGATCACATTATTCCAGGCCCATTGAAACCAGCGACTTCATCGAAATTCTGCGAGGAGAACATTTGCATTGAAGACATTCGCAACATCTCGATCATCCTTGAGAACTCGCTGCAAAAATACGTCAATCGCATCAAGACGATCATGAGGACCACGGCGAAATTGACGGAAAAGGTCGCCAAGATCGCACCCGACATGCTGATGATGGGATTCGGCGGCGGCGTTCAGAAGTACATCGATCGGACCGCTGAGAAGCTGTCGAGCACAATTGGCAGCCTTCTCGAGGACATGCTCAGCATCACCGGCGATTTCACCGAGTTCAGTCAGCTGGTGATCGAGGCGGCCGGCGAGGCGGTGAATCAGACGAAGCCGATTGTCGATAAGACGCTTTGATTGAATAAATTGATTAATTAATTTCGTGTGGCGTGTAATTAAAATCAAATGGGCGCCCATTTTATGATTTATTGATAATGCAGGGATTATTCGACGCGAACTTATCCTATGGTAGAAATTCGAAGAAAAAAAAACGGATTTTTTGTTTTTTTTTTCTTTTTTCTCAACAATTTTGAATTGCAGAAAAATTCGTTCAAATTGTTGTTCTAATTTCATGGCTGACACTCGTTGTTTCGTGCGCAAAAAAGAAGAATAGTAAGCGCCTAATTGGGGGGTCCTAATTATTCAGGGGGCAATTAAACGAATATGCAGATCACACGAGTCGAATGTTGCCGATCACCGAATCAGCGGTCGAGAAGAAGGTAGTTGAGGTAAGCATGCGCCTTTAAATTGGCGTATTCAACAAAACAGTTTTCAAAAAACTCTTTTCGAGCAACTTTCAATCCAAAAATTGCACTAGATTTTTTTTGCTGGAAAAATTTGTACTGGCCCTCCTTTAAAGGCTCATAATGGGGGAAATGAGTTGGGTCTTGTAGCGAATTTTCGCAATGTGACAAAAATCAACGTTTTCGAATTTTTCTTTTTGGTGAAAACGCGCGGATTACGGTAGATCATTGCGTACCAAAACGCCGAATCCCACGACACATTGAAAACAAAAATTTTTTGGTTCGCAATTTGTTTGCAAAAATCGTCGTTCAAAACGTGCGCGCGTGTTTGCGTACTCTGCATTTTAGCCTACGCGCAAATCTCCAATCAATCACCATTCTGTTGTTGTTCGTTTTTTCCGGTGCCGCCTACACCAATTGACGACGCCAAAGAGGCGGCGACGCCCGACAAAAACGCGGTGGTGTCGATGAAAAAATCGAGGAAATCGTCGAAATCGAAAGCGGCGAAAAAATCGGAAAAAGCGTCGGAAAAGCCGGTAAGCGAGACCCGAAAAATTTTTTTAAAAACATTTTTTGACACAAAATTTTTACAATTGTGAGTATTTGCAGAAGCGCGCCGCGTCGGCCACCAACATTATGCCGCCGACGAAGAGTGATGGCGGCGGCGTCGAATGGAAACCGCCGCCGGAGAATGAGCGGCCCAAACATCCCGGATTTGAGACGCCGATTGAGGCTACCGAAGAGACCAAGGTCCGTTTTTTTTTTGCAAAGAAACGCGCAAAAAAATGCTGCGAAAATGTCCCGGCGCGATGAGATTACTGTAGCTTCGGATAGGTGTGCGGCTGCGGCAATTTTTATTCGCGAGATTTTTTTTTTAATTCAATTTTAATTCATTTTTTTAGCTCTATGCAGATTTCGCGAAAAAAAAATGCTGGAAGAAAAATCCGAAAAACCTCGGCCACGGCCACGTTTTTGGAAGCCTACAATATAGCGAGTTTTTTTTTGGAAAAATTAAATCGCTGCAAGAATCCTGAAAATTTGTATATGCGCCTTTAATCGCAACTACCTTATTTTTTTAATCCAAATTTTTCGATTACAATTCCTAATTTGTTTTTTTGTCTATTAAAGGCGCATAGACAAAATGCTTCTTATAGCGAGAATCATTTCTTCTAAAAAACAGAATCATTTCTTCTAAAAAAAGACAGAAAATAAAAAAATTTTTTCGTGTGCGCCTTTAAAATTTAATGACTTAGATTTTTTTTGCATTTTTCGACATGGGAAAAAATTTTCATTTCAGACGCAATACCAGATTAACAAATTCCGCGATGCCGCCGATTTCGTCTAAATTTGAAAATAAATATTATATTTGGAAGAAAAAAAATATCTATTTTCGGACCAGTAAAAACGGGCTCTAGAAGGTCGATCGGATCGAAATTCATGGGACCTTCGGTCTCTTTGGAATACCCCAAAAAAATTTTTTTCTTTTTTGGGGCATTGAAAATTATCCCTTTTGCGAATTTGAATTTCCCGCCAACAACACGAATTTCAAATATGTTCATGTATTTGGACGAGCGTACGATTTTCTCAAAAATGAAAACGGAAGTATTGCGAAATTTCGTGTACAAACGATAGCGGTCGGCGAAACCCGCGAAGTGTCTGCAGCAATATAATGAGGGGGTATGTAAACGCGACGCGTTTTCGTTCAAAATGTCTAATTGGTCCGGAGTTGGTGGGTTATCATGACTCGGTGCAAACGAAATGCTCCAGTTCGGACGTGGGACTGCTCCCGTTCGAATGTAAAACTGCTCTCGCTCGACGTCGGAGGGGGCGCAGTTTCACGTCCGAACGGGGACAATTCACGCCCGAATGGGAGCAGTCTCACGCCCGAACCGATGTGAGACTGCTATCAAACTGCGACAAATTGGTTGCGAATTGGGCCCGATTCACGCCAGATTCTCGTTCGAACTGACGCCAGATTACGCCCAGTCGGCTCCAGTCAAGTTTTATTCTTTTTGTGTATTCGCTACAATTTGGATGCATTAGATTTATATAAATCAAATAAAATAAGGAGGGATAGGGAACATTAAAAGCGGATTCGAGGAATTACTGTCGCGGAAATCGGAAAATAAACTAAACGCCAAAAATGAGAAATGTCTTGGCCCACGGCATGAGCCTCAATACTTATATTTTGTCCGTATATCTACACATTTAGTTTTGCACCAAGACATCTCCTTCAATTTTTGGCACTTTGTAATTTTCCGCAATTTTGCGACAATTAAATACAATTAATAAATGTCTTAAACCTTCTTACAACAGGAAGGGGATACAAATTCTTCTTCCCCATGACTCTTGACATTTCCTCCATTTGTGAAGTTTCCTAGGTCTACGCATTATGAGAAGCTGGGTCTTAGGTTGAAGCAATTAGCAGATTGCAGTTTCATTCTGTAAAACAAGGGTTAATTGATGATAGCATCCATATTTTATAACACTTACTCAATATTTAGTTCCAAAAAAAACTATTCGGTCCTCCAGTAAGCATATAGCAAACTCATTCTGTCAGATCCGATTGGTAATTCTACGGATAAGGTTGGATATTTGTCGAATCCGATTCGAATTGAAATATTAAAACAAAACGGATTCAAATAATTACCAATCGGATTCGAAGAAAATCTAATCGGATACGACAAATTACCAATCGGATCCGAAAAAACCCAAAAAAACCAATCGGATACGACAATTTTCCAATCTTATTCGTAGAATTACCAATCGGATAAGGTTGATTCCGGGGCCGAATTTTGTCGGATCAGATTGGTTTTGAGTTACCAGAGATGCGTCGACGCCAGATTGGGCAATGTTGTCCAAACTGGAGTCGTTAGTTAACTGTAGTGAATGTCTGGCTCCCGTTCGGATGCTCACGCCCGAACTGGAGTCAACCGCTAAAAACCCCTGCTCCCAATTGGATGCAAATTGGCTGCAGTTCGGAAGTTGAAATAATCCTCTCCAGTTCGGAAGTGCGCCTGCCGTCGATTGAACGCTATCGCCCGAACTGTACCAGTGGGAATCTATTGGTCCCAGTTCGGGAGTCTGTCGGCGACCAATCGAGCGCTATCGTCCGAACTGGAGCAAATCGATTGCACCGAGTATATATACACGCACGATCGGGAATTTCGCGAACAATTTTAATACAAAAATAGAAGGTCAAACCACTTGTTCGCCTTATTAGGTACGCGAGTTTGCCGACGCTCAATCAAGCGCAAAACATCATACTGTACACGTTGGCGCCGTTCGCCGTCCTCTGCTCGATCGTCGCGTTCGTCGGCTTCATCGCGCTCGCCTACTTCTACAATTGCAATCCGATCGAGAGCGGCGAGATCGTCGAGGTCGATCACATCACGATATTGTTCGCGCGCGACATTCTACGTGAATTTTTGAGAAAAATCTGAATAAAACCATTTTTTTGCAGAACCAACGCCGGGACTTTTCGGTTTGTACGTCTCGTGCATCATGTCGGCGACACTTTCGACGCTGTCGTCGGGTATGAATAGTATGGCGGCGGCGATTTACGAGGATTTCCTCAAATCGCGTCTCGATGGTAAAATCACCGACACGAATGCCACTAGGCTCAATAAGGTATCATTGAGTTTCAACAGAAAAAAAGCGGGCTGTTTGAGGATGGCCGAAAAAATATTCAAAAAAAATTCACGCCCGAATGGGAGCAGTCTCACGCCCGAACCGATGTGAGACTGCTATCAAACTGCGACAAATTGGTTGCGAATTGGGCCCGATTCCACAGATAAACGGCGGCATAGGCACAATGGAAGCATAGTGGAACGGCTGTGGATATCATAGGAATCTTATATGCAAGTTATATGGAAGCATAATGGAAGCATTTTTTTGCGGAACCGCGTGTTTCGTATATGGAATGAGCCGTATGCCTTCCATATGGGCAAATAAGAAAACAATTTGATTGCTGTATTCAAAATTTATTTCATATTAACACATTTATTTAATTTAAAATAAAAAAACAACAATGAAATGAATTTCAATTAAGATATAATCAAACCATTAGTTACTGGCAACTGCCGAACTATTCGAATCATTGTCAGTACTGACATCGAGCGGGACGCTGTAATAAGTAGATTATAATGGGCCTATTAATTTCGGCGTCATTTAACCAATATAACAATAATAATCGAATAGTTAGTATAGTTATTATAGTTAGCGAGTCGCTTTTATAAGCGAAAACGCAACCGGATTTTGCGGTGTCTCAATCGTACTTCTCCACATTTCTATTATAATGGTCACTTTTATATTATACTATATTACATATAAATCATGTGTATATGTCTGAAGGTGACCAAATTGAATTCTTGAATATTTATGACAAAAAATTGGTAGATCAAGAACCGCGATAGGTCGAATATCCCCACGGGCTCAATGTTAAAGGCACATGGTAATGTTGAGTGGCGTCTTTGACTTCGAATATCACTTCCACGTACGGATAGAAGGTGTCGATGCCCTGCTGATTGTAGTATGGTTTGGTTAGATAGACGAGGCGATAGGTTCCAGATTCGAGCGGAACGTTCGGCGAGACCCAATCGACGCGGCCGTTGGTTTGAGTGAATCTGAATATTAATGGATTTGAACGATTGCATCTGCGGACAATTTATTGTGAACAAAATCTGACGACGGATTTTTTCTTTTTGATCTGGATTTATCAATTTTTGAGGTTTTAAAGAAATTTTAATTTGCCACCTCATTTAATTTTTCAACAATTAATTTAAAAAAAAAATTGAAAAAAAAACCGCCTTTTTTTCTGAAAAATAAATTTCTATTAGATTTTTAACTGAATAAATCCAATTGAATATTTTTCCATCAATTTCTTTTTCGCCAAAATTTTCGTTTTCAATAATTTTTAGGCAATTTATGACGATTTGGAAAAATAAAATAAATTTAGGCTTGAAATTATTTTGTTGAATTATCGAACGCGCCTTTAATTTAAATGGGTACTGTAATTTTTTTTGCTTCCAATTTTCAATAAAAATTATAAATTTTGATTTTTTTTCAAAAATTCTATTTCCAAATATTTTTAGTAGCAGTTTCTACTAAAAAAATGGACTATTTGGTTTCAAATTTTTCAATTTTTCAAAATAGAAAAATTACCGCAATTACTCACTCAGATCCAATTTTCTTCCAACTATCATCAACTTGAAAATAGGCTAAAATTTGAATTCCCGCCGCCGGTTTGCCGCCGGAAATGTCCAAAACGTGCGCCGAAATCGACGCGGTCGGCACCATTTGTACGCCTAAACGAAAAAAAAATGGGAATTCAACAAAAAATTCGAATTATCATATTTATATTTATGCAAATTACCTTGAATTAATAATAAACAATTGAAAACTATAAAAAGCGCCGGCGAGTCGATGAAACGCGACATTTCGCAAACAATTCGCGCTTATCAATCGAAAAATTATCGCGATCGGCTGCTAAGGCGATTTTTCGAAAAAAAAATATAGAAATCAATAGTTATTCTTTTGATTTTCCACACAATTTCGGGAGATTTTTGGTATCGTCGGCGGCCTGAAAAAAATTTTCAAGAATTTTCGAAATTTTCAAGAATTTTCAAGAATTTTCAAAAATTTCAAGAATTTTCAAGAATTTTCAAAAATTCCAAGAATTTTCAAGAATTTTAAGAATTTTCGAAATTTTCAAGAATTTTCAAGAATTTTAAGAATTTTCAAAAATTTCAAGAATCTTCAAAATTTCCAAGAATTTTCAAGAATTTTCTAAATATCCAAGAATTTTTAAAAATTTTCAAAAATTTCAAGAATTTTCAAAAATTTTCTAACATTTCAAGAATTTTCAAAAATTTCAAAAATTTTCAAAAATTTCAAGAATTTTCAAAATTTTTCAAAAATTTTCAAGAATTTTCAAAAATTTCAAGAATTTTCAAAAATTTTAAGAATTTTCAAAAATTTTCAAAATTTTCAAGAATTTTCAAAATTTTTCAAAAATTTCAAGAATCTTGGAAAAAAAAACGATTTCTTAAAAAAAAATCAAAAAAATTACCTCTTCGGCGGTTTTTCCTTTCGTCTCCGGCAAATAATAATAAATGAGGACCACGCAAATCACACACGGCGGGAAGAACAACACGAAGTAGGCCAGCGGGCCGCCGAGTAGATTTTCGATTGGATTGTAGATCACAAGAACAATCGAACGCCTGAATTCATCGAAGGTGTCAAGCGGACCAATTTTTGTGGGCTCACATCAAATTGAGCAGCACGATGACCCATGTGCACGCGGCCGCTCGGGCTCCCTGCGAGACGAGCTCGCCGGTGATGAAGAACGCTATCGGACATGGTCCCGCCGAGAAGATCAAATTGAACAAACCGATCGCGACGACGACACCGTAGCCGAGCAGCGCGCTTTGATGCGTCTCGAACAGAAGCATACACGCGAAAATGATGACGTTGAAGGCGGCGAGAAGTGTGAAAGTGGCGAGCAGAAGACTGCGACGCCCGTATTTTTCGATGAAAATTGATGAAAGAATGACGCCAAACTGGAAATCAATAGAGATTTTTTTCGAAAAAAAATTCTAATAATACCACTGTGATCAAGCAAATCATTGTATTTCCAATCGAGGCTTCCAATGGGGTGAAGTTGACCCGAATAAGGAATTTATAGGCGAACGCATTAATCGCTGAATTTTTTGAGGTTTTTTTTTGAAATGTAATCAAAAAAAAAACAACACATGCGAAATTTTACATGTTGAGGATAGAGTGCAGCGAAAGCCGCAAACATGTCCGCAGCATAATAATAGGTGGTATATTGAATACACAGATAAACGGCGGCATAGGCACAATGGAAGCATAGTGGAACGGCTGTGGATATCATAGGAATCTTATATGCAAGTTATATGGAAGCATAATGGATGCATTTTTTTGCGGAACCGCGTGTTTCGTATATGGAATGAGCCGTATGCCTTCCATATGGGAAAATAAGAAAACAATTTGATTGCTGTATTCAAAATTTATTTCATATTAACACATTTATTTAATTTAAAATAAAAAAAAACAACAATGAAATGAATTTCAATTAAGATATAATCAAACCATTAGTTACTGGCAACTGCCGAACTATTCGAATCATTGTCAGTACTGACATCGAGCGGGACGCTGTAATAAGTAGAATTCATATCGTTCACACTTGGTTAAAAAGCCGTGTTATGATATTTTTAAAAACAACAACTATTGCTAAGAAATTAGGCAAAAGTCCTAATGCACATTTAACCTATCCTTTTTTCGCAAATATACGCTTGTAGAAAGAAACCGTTATCGAATTTTTACCTTTTCTCCACTTTTCCTAGTCGCTACACTTCGATTATAATGGGCCTATTAATTTGAAAAACTTGTAAACCATTGTTACGTAAACTAAATTTTTCGAGAAAATACAATCAGTTTTTTTACATCAATAATTTTCTTAAAAATAAAAATAATTTATTTTTATTGCATTTTTGGAAACCCTTTAGTGCACAAAATAAAAAGTGAATTGGCGGAAGAAAGAACAACTCCAAAATTTGAAGCAAAAAGGCATTTTGGTTAAAATTTCAAAGACATATGAATACTCACATCTGAGGGTTGCTGGTAGAATCAAGCAGCTTCCTTAATTGCGCCGCGAGCGCTTCCGGCGCTACACCAAATTTCCTTTGAAGTCGTTGGCGCATTCTATCGCTTAATCAAATAAATAAATTAATAGTCATAGTTCAAAATCTTACAGAAGATTATCCATGACTTCTCGAACCATGCGTAATGCTTTCGCTTTGAAGTCATTTGTCGGTTGTTGCCCAAAGCCATGGATAAGAACATCTGTAATATAGATATTTGCAATAAAGCATAGGATCTTTATATAGTCGGCGTCTGGCGACTTCTGTACTAGAGCCCCACTTAAAAAGATAAATGCCACTGAATGATATTGGTACGAAGGCTGTACGGCAATCGGAAATTTCGGCGATCCGGCTAATGGCAAATTACCGATCGAAATTTTCTTCGGCAATTTGAAAAACCGGCAATTTCGGCAATCGGCAATTCCATTGCCGCACAGCCCTGATTGGAACCAAATAATCAACAAGCTTTAAACTTAGGAAGTACTTTATAAAGACTTCATTGCGCATATTTTTATAATTGAAACCATTTCTGGAGTCGAACAGGCCAATTTTTGATGATAACAACTTACAAATTGCGCGTACGAAGGTTTAGGAATTGGCGTTGATTTTGTTGTTTGTGAGGACTGTGGAGAAAAATTTTTTTGCTGAGTTGGCGAGTAAATTGGACTATCTGGATCTGAAGTGTCGAGCGAATTTGGTTCCATGTTAGGGACTTCTGGTTCTTTGTTATTGACTTCTAGAGCAGTTTCAGTTATATCTGACAACACTCTCGATCTTGTCTTCATCTGTAAAAAATTTCAAAACATTATGTTTTATTAAAAGAAAAAAGCGAGCGATAATAAAAAATATGTTAAAGTAAATAAAAATAAAACGGATTCGATGAGAAATTAAACACAATTCGATTGAGAAAATATTTAAATTCGATTTTAAAAGTGTCGGAAACGATTTGAAAACATCGTATCGATTTTAAAATTTTCGAATGCTATCAATTTATTTTTGGTTTCGATTTTGATGATAAACATGAAAATTTTTCCTTTATTTTTTAAAAACATTTTTCCTTTAATTTTGAAAAAAATTCTTTAATTTTTGACAAAAAAAAAAACACAAAAAATCTTGAAAATTCATTGAGAAAAAGCAAAAGGACAAAAATTTTGAAAACGAATTTCGAAAATGTGAGGCGTGGCCGCATTGTGCAAAGCGGCGCACGGTTTTGCAATGCTGCGGCACGCCTCTTCTACGCGCGTCTGCTACCAGTTTGGAGCAAATTGTGAGTAGTTTGCGATGCCAATTTCGGAAAAACCGGCAAAAATATATTAATACGACTAAATTGTAGTTGGCAATCTTTAAACAAAGTAAGGAACAGTTGACTGAATTAACATAAATCTGAGTAGCATAAGTCATTAAATGGTAGAAGCTAAATTTCGTATGTTGTGTATCATGTAATTTTCAAATTTTCATTGTTTATATGATAGCATAAGTTTTTTGTATTGATTTTTCTAGAAATTGTCTTGGTCTGCCGTCCAGACGCCAATTGTATAATGTTTATTGACATATGATTATTTTATCCATATTCCATCCATATTTGTTCCACGGCTCGCAAACACCGGAAGCATATTCATCCCGTTTTCATTCCATCCATATTCGTCCCATAATTCTTCCACAGCCACTAAGAATTACATTATGCTTCCTATATGGAAGCATTATGCTTCCGTTCCACAGATTTCCCACAATGCTTCCATTGTGCTTGCGTCGCGCTTAATCAGTGTCACGCCAGATTCTCGTTCGAACTGACGCCAGATTACGCCCAGTCGGCTCCAGTCAAATTTTATTCTTTTTGTGTATTCGCTACAATTTGGATGCATTAGATTTATTTAAATCAAATAATAAAAGAAAATAATAGATATCGAAGGAAAAATATTAATTATCGAGTAAAGAGGAAGAAAATGGGAGGGAGAGGGAACATTAAAAGAGGGTTCGAGGAATTACTGTCGCGGAAATCGGATAATAAACTAAATGCCAAAAAATGAGAAATGTCTTGGCCCACGGCATGAGCCTCAATACTTATATTTTGTCCGTATATCTACACATTTAGTTTTGCACCAAGACATCTCCTTCAATTTTTGGCACTTTGTAATTTTCCGCAATTTTGCGACAATTAAATACAATTAATAAATGTATTAAACCATCTTACAACAGGAAGGGAATACAAATTCTTCTTCCCCATGACTCTTGACATTTTATCCATTTGCGAAGTTTCCTAGGTCATCGCATTATGAGAAGCTGGGTCTAGGTTGAAGCAGTTAGCAGCTTGTAGTTTCATTCTGTAAAACAAGGGTTAATTGATGATAGCATCCATATTTTATAACACTTACTCAATATTTAATTCCAAAAAAAACTAGTCGGTCCTCCAGTAAGCATATAGCAAACTCATCCTGTGTCGCATCCAGAATCAGAAATCAGCATCGCAGCTTGCCATCTCATTTCTAAATTATAAGTGTTTGAAAGATATTGGAATTGCGAAAAACGACAAGAAATAATGCGCAAATTTAAAATCAATTTCTATTCACTTATCGAACTTTTACCGTTATAATAAAACTTTAAAAGTTCTCTAAATATAACATCATTATTGTATTGAAAACCATCCACAAATGTGTTTCTGGCTTTTAATGGCCAAAATCAATACAAATGTGTCTGAAAACTACTTTTTTCTTAGAAAAGACAATGAAAATGCCCAAAAGTTTCAGTTAAAAATTTAGGATAACAAAAAGACGCGAAAGTTTAATAAAAAAAAACAGAAACGTTCCACTAAAATACGAGCGAATTGATAGATACGCATTTTCTTAAGTTTTAGAAAAAAAATTACGAAAAAAGCTCGAGAAATGATCGAAAAAAAGCAATAAAAGTGTTAAAAATAAAAGACGCCATTTCGAAAAAAAAAAACAACCGCGACGCGACAATTCCGCGGCGCGCTATTTTGAATTGCTGCGGCACACCATTGACTGCTCCCGTTCGGGCGCAAATTTGGCTACCCGCTTCAGTTCGGACATGCGTCGACGCCAGATTGGGCAATGTTGTCCAAACTGGAGTCGTTAGTTAACTGTAGTGAATGTCTGTCTGGCTCCCGTTCGGGTGCTCACGCCCGAACTGGAGTCAACCGCTAAAAAACCCTGCTCCCAATTGGATGCAAATTGGCCGCAGTTCGGAAGTCCGCCTGCCACCGATTGAACGCTATCGCCCGAACTGTACCAGTGGGAACCTATCGGTCCCAGTTCGGGAGTGTGTCGGCGACCAATCGAGCGCTATCGTCCGAACTGGAGCATTTCGTTTGCACCGAGTGATGAAAACACCCCATCAGCAATCACCTGACCCTTGGACTTTTGCATTTTTTGAATCAAAATTTTCCGGGCTTGTTGTTTTGAAGCCGAACTATCTACGACCAATTCCGCGTTGGTTTGTAACCAAATCTTTGTAACTTTTGCATTTTTCATCTCTGGCACGATTATGGTGTTCTAGAGAAAACTAAATATGGTCAAAAATAAGTACAATTTGAATTTTCAATTTAACTAAAAATGTTTAAACAGTTTGTGAAAAAATGTGCATTTGTACTAAATTTGGTTTTCCTTGAAATTATTCCCAGCTACATACTAGTGTTTGCGTGTGATTTTAAACAATACGCAAAAAAATGAACTTACGTTTACGGGAAGTAAAAGGAATTTCCTTCGACTAATAGTCGACGGAATAATCGCGCTGGGATCCCATTGAGCGGCGATTCGACAAGAAAACGGGAAGACGGGAGAATATGGCACAAAATTTGGATCTCGGCACAAATTCAGGAATTCCGGAATTCAGGAGCTTTGAGCCATGCTGAAACAAAGAAATATTGGGGAAACGATGAATTTTCAATTTCATTATCGATGACGAAACAACAATGGAATAAATAGATGGAAAACAATGCGCAAATATTTTTTTGATGACGATTTTTTTTAGGGGCCTAGAATTTGATGAGGATTTTCAGCGAATTCCAATCGGTCGTGTCAGGCTGCTTAACGATTTTCGAACTATCTTAACAAAAGCAATTAATTTAATATCTGAAAATTCCTGAAATGCATAAAAAATTTTTAAATCGAAATAATTGACGCGTCAGAATAGTTTGGGTTCACAATGCTTGTTGTTACCTGAACGAAACGCCAAAATTTGAAAACTTGCTCTATATTTTGCTGGGTTTGAAAACTGTTAAATTTATATATAATATGTCGAAATTAAAAATTAATTCATAAAATTATGAAAATCCACAAAACAATAAGTGCATGGTGTTTGCGGACAATTTTGCTACAGTACACACACAATAAAAAATGAAACAAACTCGGGAAAAAGTACATTAAAAGTGACGAAAAACGGAAAAGAGAACTCTCTTTTTTTTGGAAAATTTTTCGAAGCCCCGTCCTACGAATATTTGTTTCCTCAGACAAGTGCGCTCTACCGCAATACAACGGCGTCGTTTGGGAAAAACGCGTCACCGTCTGAGAGGAGAGAGTGTGCTAGTATGAGAGAATGTGTGGACACTTGGCGTCAATTTGCAGTTCGATTTTGACAAACGCGCTCTATTGCACACTCTGAACCGACACCAGTGGCACTATAAAAGGCCGGCGAGATGGGCAATTTGGTCATTCTCACAGCTCTCCGAGTTGCGAGCCACCCGCATATCTGGGCTTCATGCGCCCCGCATAACCTGCGGGCTCCGCGTGTCCCGGATAGCTATGTGGGCTCCACGTGCCCCGCATAACCTGCGGGCTCCGCGTGTCCCACATAACTCAGCGGGCTCATCGTGCCCGCCTATCCTGCGGGCTCGTCGTGGCCAAGGATCAACCCGGTATGTTGCCTTCATCACAATTCTTTTTTCAATTCCTCATATTGCAGATCCAATGAGAGCCACAGTCGTGTCCCATTGGAGCTCCTCTGATGTGACATGTCGAAAGTGTCGGGGATTCTCGACTGGTGCGGCTCCGTCAGCCAGTACTAACCCTACTGCAGTGTCGCGTCCAGGCTGACGTTAAACCCACATTCATGAGTAGACGTGTCACGTGATGAGGAGCAAGAAAGGGAGATGGCGAAAGGTCGATGCTGCCCGGGGCATCGAGTAGAGCGAGAAAACGCATTCAAAAGGTGAAGAAGGAGAAGCAATCTGTCAGAATAATTAGAATCATTGCAGGGAATTCGGATCACGTGGATCGAATCGGAGACTTCTCGAGGAATCGACGAGGAAGGAGCACAGCGTCTGGTAATTGGTAGTTTTTGGCCCGGGCCTCAATTTTTTTTTTAACTTTTTTTTTCTATTCACTTACCCCCAGCCGTACCACTTGCGGCTTCACCCTCTATATCCCACCACTTGGGATTCCCCTTTCCGTACATTCGTACCACTTACGTCTGTACTTCCTCCCGGTCCTACCGTTTGGGACCATCTCTTCTTTTTCGGGGAAAGCCGGCTTCCTCTTCTCTCCTCCGGCCGTACCACTTGCGGCTTCACCCTCTATATCCCACCACTTGGGATTCCCCTCTCTCTCTCCGTACATTCGTACCACTTACGTCTGTACTTCCTCCCGGTCCTACCGTTTGGGACCATCTCTTCTTTTTCGGGGAAAGCCGGCTTCCTCTTCTCTCCTCCGGCCGTACCACTTGCGGCTTCACCCTCTATATCCCACCACTTGGGATTCCCCTCTCTCTCTCCGTACATTCGTACCACTTACGTCTGTACTTCCTCCCGGTCCTACCGTTTGGGACCATCTCTTCTTTTTCGGGGAAAGCGTTCCACTAACGACTGGTCTCCCCTTTCGTTTTTTAATCTTATTATTTTTTTTATTCTAATTAATTTGTGTGTGCGTGTGTATGTTTAGGTATCGTCGATGCTGTTTCTGCCGCCGATGGAAGGACCCTGCCGGTGAATCGACTCACCGTTCCCCCCCCTCCCCCCAGCATTAGTCTCTAACATCCTAAGGTCCTTTAGTCTCTTTTTTAATCCGCCGTAGTCGGCAATCCTTAGGCCGTAGTCGGCAATTCATAGTTGTAGTCGGCTATTTGCCCCAAAAGCGCCGAGGCTTCCCGTCCCCTGTAGTGCCGAAGCGTTTGGCTGGATGGCGGCTTAACCGTCGTATCCTAAATTCGGGTGATTGGCCTGGCAAGCCCTTCAGCCCTGATTCCGTAGCCGGGAATCGAACCCTACCCAAACGTCCACGTTTCAAGTACTCTCGAGTGCTTGGTGGGCGTTATGGATGGTTATGCTTTAGAAAATTGCTTCACCGGGTGTCCTCCATACTAGTTAGGATGTCATCTGGCCCTGACCTATATTGACGTGGATTGGCCAGCTATGTCAATATGTCCAGCCTTTCGGGTGCACATGGACCGTGCTTCTTGGCATAGTAGCTTGCTACTTTGTAGTGGCTTGCTACTACTTAGTAGTAAGCTGCTGTGCTGAGAGCACAAAAACCACATTACCATATCACCAGTAGACCCGGGGCCCAGCCAGACGTGGCTTGCCCAACCACTTCTACTTCTATTATCCTCGGATGATAGTTGTGGGATGTCCTTGGGTGGTCCCCATGGTGGGATCGGCGATGACCCACATCAGGTTTCGGCCTGATGCTGGTGAGCCTCTCCTTCATGTGTCGAGCCTCTACGTGGCGAAGGAGATCAACTGACTCGATCGAGACAGGCTAATCGACACAAGTTTTTTAGTTTTTTTTTTTTAAATTTTTTTCTAGTTTTTTTTGTAGTTTTTTTTGAATTTTGAATTGTGAGATTAACAAATTTGAAAAGAAAAATTTTTAAAGTTTATTCAAGTGGTAGTTGCCTGAGCGAGAGAGTGTTTAGGATGAGGTATGAAAAATCTCGTAGACAGGTGGAATTTTGATGTTCCTTGGGAAATTTACGTGACTCTATGAAATTTGCGATTTTTTCTCATGAAATTTTAGAAAATATTAAAAGATATAATTTAGAACTTGCTTAACAAGATTCAAATAACTTCTCATAATGTTTTTTCTTTATTCAATATCGCCAAAATTGTCGAATTTGCAATTTTTGCCCCAATCATCTAAAATTTAACGCTAAAACGACTATTTTGCATAATGGTCAATTAATAAGGGGCTACCTCAGTGCTACAATACACTTATTCATTCCGGAAACAAACAATAAAAATTGGAAAATAAAGTTTGAAATTGTTGTGGCCGCGGACGTGAAGTGTGTAATGGCCGAACAACTTGCGGCCGGCTTTGAATGAAAGCGTGGTTGGTGAGAATACCATTTTCGATGCTTTTTGCTGAAATCGCCAATTCGAAAAAAAGTTTCGTCGGAATTTATTTTATCGCATTTCTCGCCAATTTCTACGACTTCGTAATTTCTCAAGAAGAATCTTTATTCTGAACTGTGAGTGAAAGAAATGTTTTGAACAAGAGGTATTGTTACTGGAATGGCAACATTACAAGAACATATTGCAGCAAGTGTTAGTCAAAAAAAAGAAATAATAATTTAATAAGCTTCTGGAACAGCCGATTTGCTCAAGATGAGCTTCTTTCTCGGCGGCGACGATGTTCCATCGGATTGATCCGATTCCATCGCCTTCAGCATTATTCCGCCATTCTCGTTCTCATCCTTCGACGCCATCTCGTGTCGTTTCTCGTCGGCGTCTTTCTCAAAACTCTTGAGCATGTAGCACTCGCGACATAACGCTGAATACGTATCGGCGCCGCCGATCACCTCGATCTTCTTGTCCATCGTCGAGCGGAATGAGAAGTGGGCTTCGGCGCCGCACTCGACGCAAATCGCCGTCACCTGTTTGATTTCATTGGCGTATGGAATGAGTAGAGAGACTTGCGGAAACGGCTGAAATTTGGGGAATTTCACAACAGAAATGAATTTTTGCCGCGGGGTGGGTGGCACCTTTCGCTCGAAGGTCCCATTCAACACGGCGACGCAGACGACTTTTCCGCGCTTTGCAAGTTGCTCACAAGTTTCGGCAAGATCATCAAACTGCAATCGCACAAAATCCAATTAGTTTGAGGCGGAACGAACTTACAAATTGGCCTTCGTCTATCGAAACCACTTGCACATTTTTGTCGAAAATGTCCTCATAGACCTCGGCGAGGCGATGAGCTTTGACTGTATGCGCGTCGCCGGTCCGTCTGAAATCAAACCGATTGGATGATCGAGTCCGAAACGACAAATTTCACTTGGTATGCGTCGCGACAAGATCCGGATCATATCGTGTGTCGCCGGCGTATTTGACTAGAACGCAATTGCGTTTCGCGATTATCTGACGCTCGTGCAATCGGAGAAGTTCGGTGCTGAACAAAAAATAAACGCGAAATGGTTTTTGAGTCAAAGTTGTGCGGGTATTAATAATTGGTTACGTTTTGCCGCTGAACATCGGACCAATGATCATCGTGATCGAACCGACTCGATTCGGGCAGCGCGGCAAATTTTGAAAGTCCGACAGCGATGAGTTCGTCGAGCAGCACGACATCTAAAATCGAAAGCTCATTGAATTGGGGGTCTGGGAAACGAATCACACGATAAATATGACGAATCGATAAGATTGGAGATTGATTGTGAAAATGCCGCGCGAAAGTGAAAAGTGTTGGTGGGGAGAAGAGATGAAAAGAGACGAAAAGCTGCACTTTTGTTTTTTTTTTCACCCTCAATTTCGTCAACAGCATAGTGCAAATAAGGTAAATAAAATATTGAATGAGAATCAATGTAAATAAAAAAGAAAAAATGGGAAATTTAAAATATTTCTTTTTTTTTTCTGGTAAAACTAGCGAAAATGGTGCAACCCGATAAAATTCACACAAGGCAACAAAAAAGAAACACATAAAATTGAAGAAAAAAGATTCTATTCTTCGCGCGCGTCTTCGATTCCGTGATTCGTGATCGAGTAAGTCGCTTCGGCTTCGGGCAGATTCGGCGACTGAACCATTTTCGCGACACGATTTTCGCCTTTTCCCTTGCGCAGATATAATCTGGAAAACTTGTCGATTACTAACAAGTTTGGCGGAGATGGCGCGGAAAAATTGAGTGGGCGTGAATTGGAGAAAAAAAAACCGACCGTGTCGTCGACATGTGCGCGATGATGTGGCCGCCGATCGGCTTTTTCGCGTCCGCCTGAAACATTCCAGCGCCGCCGTCGACTTGTGCAACCACCTGCAACACGGAAATTCGCGTCTCATTTTAAAGCGATATCAAAAGATGGTCCAGACGGGATTTTCGGATCGGAAACATGTTCTCACAGCCATATCTACGGAAATATTGGCCAGATAATGAACGGAAACCGCTTTTCTTGAACTTTTGGGCGAAACGATCTTACAAGATCATCTTTTGCGAACAAATTTTGAACGCGATCGCAATATGAAAATTTTAATTAGAATGGTTAAAATGCTATTTTAAAAAATCGTACTAGTTGCCGATAATGATCGAAATCGTACAGTTTTATCGGAAATGATTTGAATCGCCTTATCATTATTACCTGATTTGTGATGATTACTGCAACGCCGTACTCGTCGGCGAGTTTTGCGAGACATTTGAGGAAGGCGGCGAGCCGCGTTTGGCGTTCGGCCAAATCGCCGCGACCGGTGAACTCGTTGCGAAAATGCGATGTGGCGCAGTCGACGATCATCGCCGCGTACCGGCTCTCAGACATCATGGCGCCTTGAAGTTTTTGAAAAATGAAAACCGAAACAAATGGAATTACCTGCTCGCACCACCAGCGCCATTAAATGCTCAGAGTTGTAAGCTCGCGCCACCGCAATATTCTCTAGCACATGAGCACTATCCATGTTATACCTTAAAGAAACCCAAAATTTCCAATTTAAGTTGAATCTTTTACCTTTGAGCAATTGCGATAATTCTCTCGGGCCGAAATGTGGCGTTCGTGTCAATATACATACATTTTCCCTCGCCGCCGCCCATATCAATTGGTAATTGGCAGAGCACCGCGATACTATGGCACAGCTGCGTTTTGCCGGTTCGATATTCGCCGTAGACTTCGGTGATGCTGCCGGTTTCAATACCGCCGCCGAGTAGGCGATCGAGTGCCGCCGATCCGGTCCGAAGTTGGACCAGCTGACTACGCTTCATGTGCACCTCGGCGCCGGTAGTGAAACCCATTTGCACGTGCTTCATCGCCTCTTTCTAGAACACACATTATTCTCGATGTCATTTATGCTTCAAAACAAAAAAACTACCATAATCTTTTCAGCCTTTTGCTCGCTGATTCCTTTCACGTTTCTCAATTCCCTCCTCGTCGTGTAGGCAAGAGCCTCGTATGTATAATAGCCGGCTTCTTTAAGTTTGGCGATGTCGCCGGAAGAAACGCCGGTGGATTCGAGTTTGTCGATGACGGTGAAGTTCTCATCCTGCTCCATTTCATTTTCCTCGATGGCCGCCTGAAGGAGCGCCTGATCCGCCTCTTTTTGCTGCTCCTCAGTTTGTTGCCGCTGTTTTCCGCGTTGTGCTTGCGCTGACATTACTGAAAATTAAATAAAAATAATTCATTTCGATTTGAAATTAAATGAAAGCTCGAAAATTAGACGAAAAAATTGCAAAAACGAAAGTACAGTGAACACTGTGCATTTTTACGTCGCGAATCATTACGGACTTTACGCATTTTCAAATTTTTCCTTTCAAATTATCATTGTTTTTTAAAATTCAAATCAATGACCACTTTTTATCTGTTCAAAAATTAAGATCTTTGAACTCGTCTTTTGATAATAGTGCTATCGGCTTAATTAGAAACATATTTTAGCTGTCCTTTTATGACCGCATGTCGGTTTTCAATTCCATTCCAGTGGTCGTAAATATATCTCATGCGGTTGCCAAAATTTTCGTTTTCTTTTAATTTCATTCTCAATGTTATTGGGTTTCCATTCCTCGTTACACATCCAAATCCTCATTTTTCAAACATCACAAAACGAAAATTGCGAGCACGCTCTATTTTTAGAACAGCCATGTATTTTTTCCTTATCTTATCGCTTTTTAATCAAAACTTTGTTTCATTTGAGGCAATTTTAATGGATTTCGGCTGTTCGTCATGATGAGAATGATCCGATTATTGAAAAAAAGAATTAGAGCCCAACATCATATGATTAAACATATGTATATATCTCAGAAAATTGAAAATTTTATTTTTTAGAATTTTCCTGATACATTTTCAGAAAAATACTAGATTTTTTGAAATAAAATTTTCAATTAATTAATTTTTGTTTTGAATAATATTTCTATTAAAATTTCTGATGTTATGGTATTCTAAAGCGCGTTTAATGATAAAAAAAGGAAACTCGAATTGATGTCTATGAAATTGATAAAAACGCAAAACGAAATTCATAAATTTAAAGCTGGCGCCAACGACCGTTTCATAATCAGCGAACCCGGTTTCGCAGCGGAGCGCGTTTGTCGCGCTCAAACGTCTCGTCTAGCCGGCGTGCGTCTCTCAAGCGAACTGAAGCGCGAGTAGTGCTGGGACGGCGGTGCTGGGACGTCGCGGACAGCCAGAAAGGCACCGATAGGAACGGGGCGCAAATGGCGGGTGGGGAGGGCCGGACGAATGGAAAGAGCGCGTGAATCGGTGAGATCACTCCCGGCGGGGCAGCGACGACCGCCAACCAAAAACCCGAGTGCGTTTTCCTCTCTGCGAATGGCCCGAAAAGCAACACATCCCCCCCCCCGCACACACATTGCGCTATTATAGTTTTTTTTTGTTTCGTGATTGCTTCTTCTCCTTCTTCTTCTTCTCATCAAACCATTGTCCCATCTTCATCTTCCATTTTCCTTATCAATTCAGTGTCCTGCTTTTGCGCTATCGCACACACACGATTACCAGCGATTTTCCAGCTTTCTCGTCTTTCATTGCCCAAAATATGCGCATTTCTTTTTGAGAATCGTATTTCCATTCGAATTATTTGAAAATCTCTGTTTACACTTCCAACGTTTCAGCTCTGAATTCCTTTTTTGTCGCCCATATTCAAATTTTACGATTATTGCGTACAACGCTTTCAAATTTTCGCATCAACCTTCAATGTTCGTCCCATTTATGCCGACAATTTTCATAACTTTTGAATGGAAATCGCAAAAAGTGTTTTTTTTTAATGTATGAATAGGTCCAATTTCATTTCGAGACACTGAAATATTCGATTATTTCTATTATGGGCATATTCTGCAAAAATGTGTGTTGCTATTTTTTTATTTTTTTAACCTCGTTGAATTAAAAAATTTTCAATTCAAAAATAGGTTCATAAGCTTTAGAAAGAATTTTTAATGTTAATTTTCGACAAAAAACTATATTTTTAAATTTATTATATTGAATGCTCATTATATTTGCGAATGTTTGGCCTGATAGCATAAATTCTCTGAAAAATTAATTAATTCTCGCTTTTCCAAAAAAGAAAAAATTATTTTTGTGTTATTTTCCATCCTCTAAAAATAGATTAAATTTGTTTATAATATAATATTACGAAAATTGTTTTTGTTTGTCGCTTCGAGTTTCCAGGTACAGCCCGTCACCGACGGCTGTTTATAAGCCGAGGGAGGGCAAAAAAAAGCTGCAACGATTTGCATATATGAATCTTCCGTTTTAAAATAAAAAAGGGAAATTGCAGACATTCCAAATGTCTTGGCCGCCCGACGACGAACGGTCGTTCGAGGACTCCGAACGCTTCGAGGATGATTCGCAGGTGTCGCTCGACGGCTCAACCGACGGCTCGAATCAGAATTGGCGCGATTGGAGCGCGTGTCCGTCGTCCGGCGAGGCGATCCAACCGGGATTGTCGTGCGTCGTCTATCGTTACCAGACTCCACCCGAACGCTACTCGTCGGCGTCGATGAGCACGGTGGTGGCGCACAAAAGCGACGCGGTGACGACGCTCGCCGAGCTCGCCGGCAAAGTGTGCGCCGAGAAATGGTCGTTCGAGCAGCTCGAGGAAATGTATCACAATATATGTCTCGCGAGACCTGGGGTTCGTTTTTTTCCCTCCTACACGATTCTAATCGTGATGTCATTTTTTTTCTGTTGTTACAGAATTTGACACTTCAAATGCCGTCGCACACGATACCGGAGAAGATTTTCCTATCCATCATTATTCATTGTTTTCCAACGTCGCCTGATGATATCCGAATGTACAGCACACTGGCGAATGGGACTTGCGATCAATTCGAGTTTGGCTCCGGAATTTATCAAGTCGGTGGCGTCAAAGATGTCTCGCAAACTGGTAATCATTATTAGTTGTTGTTGTTGTTTTTTTTTTGATTTTGAGGAAATTTTAAAATTTTCAATCCGGAAAATTGAGGAATTGTTGAGAAAATTTTGTTCGATTCTAAAAGGCAAAATGTTTCAAAGGAAAACCGGAAAATTTTAGACTTTAAATTTTCCAAATTACTAAAAAAATCGGTTTTGACAAATTTCCACATTGAAAATTTTGTAAAAGCAAAAAAAAAAAACACTTCTTTTTTCATACTCTTTGCCACTATATTTTTTTTGTTATCAAAAAATATTTTTTTTTGGTATTTTTTTGTGTTTTTTCCGTAAAGTTCTTGTAAAAATCAAAATTGGCGGCATTTTCAATGGATTTATTCACGCAATAAAAAATGTAAGAAAAAAAAAACAATTTTTTTTTCCTATTCGTGAGTTGCTGGAATTATTTTTCGTCAAAATTTTTCACTTAATATCCTTAAATTATTATTTTTTCCACTTTTTCCGTTTGAAAACTCAGTTTTTGCCATACTTCTGCGGACCATCGATTTTATAATTTTTCAGGATTCCTTCTAAGCGCCAATGTGCTATCCGCCTGCGAGGAGAATCCGAACAATCGGTTTCCGTCGAGCGAATCCCAAATGAGCAAAGACTATTTTCACGTGAACGTCAAAGTCGATCGATGCAAAATTGTCGAGTGCACGTGCGAGTGCTCGCTGAAATCGACATGGTGTCGACACGTCGTCGCTTTGTGTTTGTATCGAATTCGACACAAGAACACGATCAAGTACAAGTGAGTCGAATTCGAGATTTTCGCGAGCTCATCGATATGCTCGAAAAATTCCAGTGAAACGATAGCGGACGCCATCAATTCGATGAGCGACTACGCGCTTCGCAAATTGGTTCAATGGCACATCAACGAGATTCCGCGAAAAGTTGGAACGCATCGAACCATTCTAAAAAAAAATAATGTTTGTCAATTTTTTTGCAGTGTATTCCGGGATTCCAGAAGCTCATCGATCAGATCAAAGATCCGAAATCCGAAATCAATCAGATCGACGGTGCGCCGGATCCGACGGACGGCGGACACGATCCGGTGCCGAGATACGATTTTCCGGATATCGCCGACAATATTCGCAAATTGTTGTGCAAAAGTTGTGTGCCGACGCCTTCGGTGACGTGGTAAGCGAAAAACTGTGAGATTGAGAGGGGGCATTTGATTTTTTTGTTCTTCAGCGACGTTCAATATTTATCGACCACTCAGCATCCGACCACTGTCGAATGGAATAGTTTAATCAAACCCCTGCGGGCCAGGGAGCCAGAAGGTATTCGATTCGAAGCTCAATCCTATTGTCAAAATGTTTTTTTTTTGCGATATTTTCCAGGCATGTGGAATTTGCTTCAAATGGTCCGCGAGATGCTGGCGCGCAATGACAACAATTCGGTTGCCCTACTACGGACGATCACCGACGAATGTCTGACGAACACGCAGGTGTTGTTGTGGTGGTACGAGACGAAGCTCCTCCAGACGGGCTATTGGTTCCAAGTGACGAACTCGAAGATGTACGCGCCGACGCAAACGTTGGCGCAATTCAATTGCGCCCAAATGTGCGATGAGGTGGTGAATTTGTGGCGGTGCGTCGCCATGAATCCGCGCGCGACAAAGGATTATCGAGCGCAGGTTTGGTTGCGATGATTCGATGCCATTAGTTGTGTGTGTGTTTTTTCCAGCTCGCCGCTTACCTTGAGAACTATCATCGAACCGCGGTGAATCGTTTGAGGAGTGTGATCAGCGGTGTGACGAATGAGAAGCTCAATCAGCGCAACGACGCGACGGTTCTGAGCAATCATCAGGCGCAATGTATGGTGCAGGGCATCAAGAATGACGACGGCCAACAATTGTCGTCGATCAACATGCGATTCACGCTCGATTGTTTCCCGGGATTCTATCCGGCGCTTCAGATGTGCCACTATCTCTGCGAGAACTCGATCGATTTCGGCCTACCCGCCGACGCTTATTTCGACGTCGAGGCGCCGAATCTCTCGATCACCGTGAAAATGGAGGCGCCGAAATTGAGGAGGAGCAAAAAGAAGAAGCGACGCAGCCGCAATCATCGTCGTCGCTATGACGAGGCCGACGATTTCGCCGATCCGATTCTCGATCCGTATCAGAGGCAGGTGTTTCGAGTGTTCAAAGATCGAGACGAGAATCAGCGGAATGAGGAGAGCACCGAGTCGGGACAGGAGAGCGATGTCGTTCAGCAGCAACAGCAGCAGCAGCCATGCTCGAGTCGCGGGGTGACGGATCTCGTCGAGATGGACGTCAACGAAGTTCTTGCCGCCGCGTTTTGGCCTCTGGATCCGAATGAGACGAGATTCCTGAAGTGCGAAGCGTATGCGACGCATGGCTATAAGGATGAGGCGATTGAGCGTGCGACGAACTTGATCGACTACATCTCGGAAAGTCTGAAAGAGCAATCGGAAGCGTTGAAGCCGCCGGGAAAAATGCAGGTGAGTGCGATGATGATCAATTTTTGTATTTGATTTCATTCGTAGGAATCGTTTACGAAATTCTCGTTGTCGCAAGACGACAAAGATTCGACGAGCACGGATTCGGATCGAGTGTCCAATGAGAACTCGTTCGTCGCGAAATGCAATCGGTTTTTGGCGACACTTGAACGCTGTCTGTACATTGCGAAGGTTCTCCGAAACGCGCCGGGCACCTACAAAAAGGTGTTCGAATTTTTGTTGAATGGTCTCGCCGCGCATTGGTTTCCGGTGATGACGAAACACCAACAAATCAAAATCTATTATTATGTGAGTTTTTATTTGAAAAAAAATAATTAGGTGCGCCTTTAATTAAAGGCGCATAGAGTTAACGATTTTATGCGAATTATTTCGTTTTGCGCATTTTAGGAGACCGAATTCGTTGCGATCATGAATCAGATTCTTGGAAGCATTCAAATCAAAACGAAACCGTTTGAGCAAATGCGCGCCGTGGCGAAATTGATCATTGAGAAAGGCAATGGAAGTTGCGGCAATGTGCCGCCGATATCGTTGGGACAATTCTTGATTGATTCATTGACGTCGACGGATGACAGCCGACAGGGTCCGAGTCGTGAGGACGAGGAGTTGAGCCTTCACGCGGCTCTCGTGCTTCTCGGAAGCACACCGTCGTTCTCCGAGCCGACGTATCCGATTCACTACGAGGCGATTCGGCGGCAGAAGAATGATTTGTGCATATTTCTGTTGGCGAGATACAAAGATGTTGACGATAAGCTTGGATTGGTATTGGATAAGATTTTGGATCCGTCGCTTCATCGGATGTACACGTAAGAATTGCGGATGATTGATTATGCGTATTTTTTTGTTTTTTCAAGGCACCATTGGTCGAACGCCGCGTACATTTTGGAGCGCGATCCGGTCTATCTGAAGTACCACAAGTTCCACGAGCGCCCGATTTATCCGTATCGCGATCCGTCGGAGAAGAAGCCACTGAAGCCGATCGACATGGACGAGGAGGAGCTGCGCAAATTGTACGGCGGCAATTCTCGTCCGGCGGCGGCGGTGTCGCAAAAAGATCGCGGTTCGGACGAGGGCATGCAGAGCACGTCGTCGTCGAGCTCGTCGTCGTGCTCCGAAGCGCAATGCCCGCCGGTTCCATACGCCTACGGGTTGACGAATCGAAATATGAGGACGTGGATCACCAACTTCAACGGTCCCGTCTATCCGAACGGCGATCCGATTGTTCAGAAGAAAAAAATGAAGTGAGCTGAATTGGGGGGAAATGAGAATGTTCAGATTTTACCGGGTTAGATGTAATTTCAGGCGACGAATTGTGCATCAGCTGAATCCGATCAGCTCGGCGACGGAAGCTCAAGTGTTCCATATGCACGAGTTGGCGAGGCGAGTGCTGGCGGAAGCCGGCGGATCTCAGTCTAGTGTGGTGTTCGCCATGGGTCAGAATATAATAGGTAATTGGATTTTGTTGATTTCTCTCGCTGATTATGTACGATTTGATCGTTTTGAAGGTTCGACACATCGAAAACTTCACCTGTGCGCTGTTATCATTGCGGTTTATGCGATGGGAATGCATAATCGAATTTCGCCGAGCTGGAACACGCGAACGTATAGCAATTGGGCGAGCTGGATCGCGTCGCAGGTGCAAGACGTCGGGCCGATGGCGATGGAGATGATTCGCGAGACGTGGACGTCGCATTTCACGCCGAGCGAAATCGCCGGCATTTCGGACAAGGCGTCGCTGTCGGCCGACATGCAAATGCGATTGGAGGGATGCCGATTGGCGCTCAGCGTTTTGCCGTACGCGCACTCGCTCAAAGACGAGGAGATCATAAGAGCGTTGGAGAAGTGTCGAGAGGACAGTCGACAGATGCTGATATCGGGACTGACCGCAATGGACACGCAGGCGTTTCGGCAGACGGCGCCGACAAAGGCGTTGTTCATCGCGATGAATCATTGGATCGATTTGAGCGCCGAGGAGGAGGCGGACGCGATGAGGAATGGCGTCGACATGTACCCGTACATGCAGCAGCCGCAGCAGCAGCAATACTACGGACAACCTGCGCAAGGTCCGTATGTGTATCCGGCGGATCAGGCGCGAATCCATCAGAGCCAATCGGCGCCGCAATTGGTGCCAGCGGAAGTGCCGGCCGAAATGCCGCCGCCGATGGCGCCTGACGAGTTTGTGACGCCGTTGCACACGACGTATTTGTTGAACGCGTTCCACTCGGGATTGCGCGGTCTCGATCGGATCGCGTTGACGTCGCCGGAAGACCGACAGGTCTACCTTCGCTATTGTCAACACCCGCCGCATGGTGAAGACATCAATAAGTTGTACATGATTGCGTCGAAGCTCGGCCTTCAGCACATGTTGATGTTCTTCAACACGGCGGCGCGAACGGTGCACTCGCCGTTTCTGCTTCACACGTTTGCGAAAGAATCGACGAAATACTTTCCGCATCGCTCGTTTTGTCCGTTGCCGATTCCGCAGCGCAACGTCGCGCCGCAATCGTCGATGGCGGCGCCGATGCAGCTGTTGCCGCAACAGCCGCCGGGATTTGCGGCGCCGCCGCCACGATATAGCAACGTGAAATTTTGCGCGCCGGGAGTGGTGAGAGAATCGGTGTCGAGATTTTGGCTGAAATTGCTTAATTTTCAGATAAGCGGCCTATTTGTGCAAAATGGATACCATTTGGTGACGGGTGAGCTGTTTGAGAGAGCCTGTGAGCAATATCTCATCGCGATTGTGAACAAGATGAACAATCCGAGGTTTGGGATCAACGATTCGGAAGATGTAAGTCATAGGCATTCGGATTTGTGAATTTTGATATAATTTTGTTTGAGATGCGATCATTCCTTTATGAGGCGAATGAATGCTTCAAATGGATACCGGGTCCGATGTCGAAGAATTTGTTTGATGATTTCGTGAGGACGTTCAAGAAGCAGAAGACGTATAAGAAGGAGATTGCGAATGTGATCAACGCGATTCTGAATTCGCTCTGCTGACAATCTAAAACAAAATGTACTTAATTGAAATACTAATATATACATATACATATTTAACCGTGCAAAAACTATAATATTTGAGATTAATAATTAATATAGGAATCCTCTCGCAGGCTGGAACCTGTTCATCATCTTCAATATTATCATCCAATTTCATGTTTATCATGTTCATTTGTCTCTATTTTTTTTCAATATGTTTTGTTCGAATTGATGATGCTGAATATAGTTAGTTATAACTGACTCTAAAAAAAAGACGGATACTTGAATATTTGCTGGTTTTTCAATTGTTAATCAATTCATTTTTTAACATGTAATTTATGATGTATAATTGACGATATTAAACAGTTATTGGTTTGTATTTTGAAACATTCTAATTTGTAATGTACAGTAATCAAATTGTGAAGACCACCGCGAGGCGATTTGTTGTGTTTTTTTTTTTTTGAAAAATTCTATTTGTTACCGTAACTTTGAAAACGAGAAGACGCATGGCGTAGAATTGTCGAATGGGTCTCGCGGTGGAATTGAATGTGGATTTGAAAAATTTCGAGATCACCGAGAAATTGTTTTTCTCGTCCCATCTCCGAGCCAATCTTCTCCGGAGCCTCACTTCCACTTCCCAAATCGTAGTCGGAATGACGAGCGGATTATAGGACATTTCCGAAGCGCCCCCCCCCCCGTGCCGCGCCTCTCAATTTTTTTTTCGTGGTCCGCATTTAGAAAATCGTATAGTGGTCCGTTCTGGTCACTGTTTCGTTTCTTTTTTTTTTGTTTTTGATGGATATTTATGGTGTGTCGACGGGGGCCCGGCTTCATCTCCCTCACCCTCTTCGGGTTTTTCTGTCCTTCGTCGAACTCGAGCCAACAACCATTTTAAGTCCAACCTATTGTTGGGGCGCGCGTTTCCGGTTTTTTCGGAGGTAGCCATTTTGGCATGTCGACTCTCGCACTCGGTTTTTTGTTTTTCATTGCAAATCGCGCGGCGCGACGCCGTCAAAATTTTGTGTGCAATCACGCGCGCTGCCAACACTGCGTACTTGCAATTGATCTGACGCGCAAATATTTTTTTTTTTTGATTTTTTCAATTTGCAGAATCGCCATCAAATGACGAGATGAGTGGAAGTAGTGGCTCGAGAATCGTAAGTGGTCTAGAAAAAAAAAACGCGAATTATTGATTGATTTTCAGACATACAAAAGCGATTCGCCGCGTCGGCTCATTTCGGCGACACGCGAGAGCAAGGCAAGTCAATTTCGCTCCTCCTCAACCGTCATTTTTCATTTTTTTTCGTAAAAATTGATGAGATTTATGCGCAATTTCCGCCAATCGCCTTTATACGCCATTTGTTCGGGTGGGGGGTGATTTGCCGCTGCCAAAATGATGCCGCTACCGCCGATTTTAAAACGACGCCAACATATTTGCGATCGTCCGTGCTGCTATACGTTTATTGAAGCCAATGATGATGAGGTGAGAGGCCGTTTTTTGATTAGGCCTTCTCAATTATTTTTCTTTTGAAATTCCATTTCTATCAATTTTAATTTTAAAACAAGTAAATGAGTAATTTCAGTAAAAAAAAAAACAATCAAAACGGTTGTTTCGGCTTATTAGCTTTCAAAATTATTTTTATAGAAATATCTTATTGCGATATTTTCGACAATTTTTGAATTGTCCCATTCCATTAGTGGTGCTTTCGCCTCCCTTATATTAAATATGGATGGCGGCGAAACCCGCAAGGCGTCGGGACATGGTGTCCAAGGGAGTATGAATACGGCGTGCGCATTGCGTTGACCGATTTTACCAAAAGAAATAAAATTAATTTTTCTGTAATTACAGAGTACTCAATATAGTGCTTCAAATTGATTGAAATGTTGCGCAAATAAAATCACAAAAAAAAACTATTTTTAAGGTCTTTTTTTTGTAATTTTTAAAGTTTTTAATTAAAAATTGCAATTTTCTTCCTGTCACGACCCAATTATGGTTTTGTTTTTCATGAAACCGCTTTAAGAAAGATGGGGGAAATGCCTCAAAAATGTTCTTTTTTTTCAATTTTCAACACATTTCTCTTCTCCGTTCAAGTTTGTATACATTATTTTTTGCTAAAAATGATTTGCGCGGTCCAAAGACGAATCGAATTTTGTCCAAGTGCAAGCGCGTCAAAAGTCGGTTGTCGCAAAAATTTTCTCGCCAGACCCCCGATGGGAATTGGTGAGACAGCGATGCAAAACGAGCGACGGAACACTTCCGATCGGACATCCGGCAGCCGGCCGTGGCCAACATGCCGCCGATAATGAGCGTCGATGGGTTTTTGGAATAAAATCGCCGACGAGTGGCCTGTGTGGGGAAAAAGTGCTGCGAGACCGAAGTTGGGGGGGGGGGGCGAATTGCACCCAATCGAAATGGTGGTGGCGTCAACAATGCTCATCTAATTGGGAGTGGTGACGACGACGACGACGACGACGACGACGACGACGACGACGACGATGCGCACAATTCGATTCGGGCACGAGCCGCGCAATTTTCTTGATACACCCATCGCCATTCATTTGATATGATCTACGCGAAACGCTCGCCGACGTTTTATTCATTGCCGCATCGACGCGATGGTGTTCGGCAGAAGGCTCGCAAAAGTGTTAGCTTTTGCGACGCGACGAGCCAGGTTTGAATTGAGGGACTTCGAATTTTTTTCGGGGTGTCGATTTACGCGATATGGGATGTAGTTGTGTGGTCTCACCGCGAGTTTTTCAAATTTCAAAATTGATAGTTTCTTTACAATACGTTTTTTTTGTTGAAAAAATGCTTAAAATCGGTGGCCTAGTTTTGGTTTTTTCACGCGGCCACGCTAATTCGGCCATTATCGAAGGCACAACAAAAGGGGGCTCAATTTTGGTGCAAAACAATTATTTCTGTTTTGCTCAAAATCGGTTATCTCCTTCGATGGCCTAGTTTTATTTCTTCCACGTCCACACCAATTCGGCCATCTCGAAATTGTTGTTGAAGGCGCATCATAGCAATTTTCACAGAATAAAATTTGATGGCCTAGTTTTTTTTTTTTGCGGTCCCCCCCCCCCAATTCGGCCATGTGTATTTTTTAAACTAATTTTCCGTGTGGGACCATGACGAAGTATTCTTGTCTTTCTCAAGGCGAACAAAAGGAAGGAGAAGAAAAAAAACCATGAAGAGTAATGCGCTTTGAATGGCGCACGTATGGGACCCAAAATTGTCCCCGGAGACGATACGACGGCGCCGCCGAAAAATGTCGCTGCTGCTGCTGCTGTGACCAACATTTGTCACTATCGTTGGCCGATCTTTGTCGTTTCTCGTTGGGACCCCCCCCCCGCCCTGGTCCATATTTTGCCATATATGTGCTTAATGGTCCCATTGTTTATTTAATTTCGTCGCCGCTTATGCCGTTGTCGGATTTGTCGAGGAATGTGAGTTTTTGCGCGAAAAAATAAAAACAAATTGTCTTCCAAGTTTTTATTCGTTCTTTTTTTTTGGAACAAAACAATTCTGATGGATTAAAGGCGCATAGCAAAAGCGTTCTGCCGACACTTTTACGGGTCGCCAATATTGGTAGCAATTTGTCAACAATCGAATGGGTCCTTTGAAAAGCGCGTTATCAGTCTGGCCAATCTTTGGCCCCCTTTTGCGGGAAGTGTAATGGACCCGAAGTCGTGTGTATAGTGGTCCCCAGCTCCTTCTTGCTCATCATAATTTATTCATGAAATTGAAAAAAAAGCTGGTGGAGACGTGATTGAGGCTGCTCGTTTTTGTTTTTAACAAAATTGCGGCGAGCCAGAAAACCAAAGAAGGTCCCCCCACCCCCTAAAAAAGAGCCCTATAATTATTTGCCTCTCATTCGCGTTTCCATCATTTCAGCATCTCGTGCACCACGCCGCCGCCGACCGAATGGCGAATCGCGCCGACGACTACATCGAAGCCGGTCCGTACGCCGGCATGCAGGCGCACTTCGACGACGACGACGATGACGATGGCGACGACGAGAACAACTCGAAGTCGCTTCACGTGCCGCCGTTGTTCTCGTCGCGTCGCGTCTCGTCGCGAAAATCGATACGATCGCAATCCGAAGAGGATTTTCGCTACACGTCCATCAAATCGTTGTGGTTCGATTTTTGCGAGCGAACGAGCTCGCACGGAATTCCGCACCTCGGGTTTCGATTTTTCGCCGTTTTTCTTGAGAACACATGATTTCAGCACTTGCTCATTCTTCGGCCGATGGGTCTGGTTGGCGGTCTTCATGTGCGCGTTGATGCTCTTCTTGATTCAAACCTATTGGACCATGTCGGAATACCTTCACTATCGGACCATCATCGAAATGCAGCTTCAATTCGAAGCCGGTAATTTTGGCAAAAAAAAACCGCTTTTTTTTCGATTCGATGATTTCGCCAAATTTTCAGCCGCGTTTCCCGCCGCCACTGTGTGCAATCTGAACGCGTTCAAATATAGCGAACTGATTCAGTATCAGGAGATCAAAGAAGGCGTAAGTCTCGTCAAAAAGCATCAATGAAAAGGGACCACTACTTTTAGTTCGATTATTGGGAGCGTGTGATCAACGCGAGAATGATGAGCGAGAGCCTTCGGAAAGACGGAATCGATGTGATCAATTTGAGAAAGTATTCCCATCGCCTGGGGGGGGGTGGTATCAGAGCTGCACGGAAATCCGTTTTCCGTGTTTTTCTGCGTTCCGTTGTCCGTGGTCCGTCAAAAAATGTTTTGTTCCGCTTTCCGTTTTTAGAAAATTTAAGTTCCGTGCAGCTCTCTGTGGTGGTATGTCGGATTGGTGGATTTGGCGAATTGCAGGAAGCGCGGCGGAAAAGACAAAAACGAGTTGGCGTTTCCGATCGACGAGGAGGAGCTCGAAGGCGCCGAATACCAGCCGGTGTTCGTTCGGTGCACATGCATGAACATGGAGCAATGTGTGCCGAATCGGAATCCGCTCGAAGTCAACTCGTCGATATGCATGTGCTTCGAGGACGTGACGCGCGGTCTGATTTGGCCGTGCTATCCGACGACGGTGTGGACGGTGAAGAAGTGCAAAGAGTGCTCGATATCGAACACGTGTCCCGATCCGGATGGTCCCTACGCGAATGAGTTGCGCGCCAACAGCTCGCCGACGAAACCGTGCCTGTGTCAATCGATATCGCATCATTGTATGGTGCATCCGAAGGTTTTCTCTCGAAATTTTTGATTTTTTTTAATTATAATGCAAAGAGCAAATTCCATAAAAAATGTTTTTCTTAAAATTTCTGAAAAAAATTTTCGTTGAGGAAAAAAAGAAAAGAAAAATTTAAAATTTTAGCTGAACCATTTTTTAAAAATTTTTTTCGAAAAAGAAAATATTTCCATTTTTACACAAAAATGTTGAAGAAAAAAAAAGTTGTTTGGCCCAAAATCGACTCATAGAAGTGTCCCAATAAATTTAGGACGAAATTCGATGGTGGAATCCCAACAATTATACGATATACTCGGTGACGGACCCGCCGACCACCGAGACAACGGAGACTGAAGAAGCTTTTGGGTATACGGTAATGATTTCGGTGTGACGAAACGCGTATGAACGTGGGTGCGAAATTTGAGGATCTGAAAGACGCCGGCGCGATCACCACACAAACCAAAGAGAACCTCATCTTTCTTGTCGCCGCCCTGCCGATGGACACTCGCCGAAATTTGTCCTACACGCTGAATGAGTTTGTCCTTCGATGCTCCTTTAATTCCAAAGATTGTAATATGGATAGGTGCTTCAATTATTTGTTGGTGTGATTTTCAAAAAAAAAAACGATTTCAGGGACTTCAAATTGCACATCGATCCCGAATATGGGAATTGCTATACGTTCAACTTCAATGATTCGGTGGAATTGAAGAATAGTCGCGCTGGTCCGATGTACGGTAGGTGTTTTTTTGAAGCTTCGCGTTATGCGCCTTTAATTTATAATTGGCATGGTTTTAGGTCTTCGCCTTCTCCTCGACGTCCATCAGAATGATTATTTGCCGACGACAGAAGCCGCCGGCGTTCGAATTGTCGTCCATGAGCAAGATCAGGAGCCGTTTCCCGACACGTTTGGCTATAGTGCGCCGACGGGCTCGGTTTCCAGTTTTGGACTGAAAACTGTATCGTTTTTTTTTTTTTGAACGAGCTGAAAAAAATTGGATTTCTCGATTTTAGAAGGAAATTCACCGACTAAGCGAGCCGTGGGGCAATTGCAGTGACACATACCGACCGGTGCCGTACATTTACAAAGAGCATTACTCGCCGGAGGCAAACGATTTGCTCATTGGCGTTCGTTTCATTGTCGCGCGAATTTTCAGGGATGCCATCGCAATTGTTTCCAGCTCAAAGTGCTTCAGACGTGCGGTTGCGGCGATCCGAGATTCCCGCTGCCTTCCGACGAATATCGCCATTGTAGTGCGCGTTCTAAAACTGATCGTATGAACTATTATTTTTTTTGTTTTATTCGTCGTTTACAAACCTTTTGAAAAAATTGGCGATCCTCTTTTTGATTTTTGTTTTGTTAGGTCAATGCTTGTCGAATTTGACAAGTGAAGCCGGCGGCTATCATCATCTTCATGAGCAATGCGAATGTCGGCAGCCGTGCCACGAGAAAGTCTTCGAAACGGCTTATTCGGCTGCTGCGTGGCCTAGTGTGAATTTCAAAATTGGTGAGTTGCGAGAAAAATTGAGAAAATTTGGATGGCGATGACAAAAAAAGAGGGTTCATCGCAAATGCATCGGTGTTTGCGGACTGTGATTACCGTAACCCATGAAATTAAATTATTAAAATTTTTTCTGCATTATTTTGTTTTTGTTTCGCGTAAATAACTATTCAACTGCTCGCTGAACGTTTTTTGATGTCACTTTCATCTCTCATAGATTTTTACGAATAAATTTTGCATTTCACGTAGGCTAGAATAGTAAAAAACGATGCGTTGAAAATTTGCAGGAACCGATTGTCCCGCGGTCATCGATATTTTCAATGACTCGGAAGCGTGTACCGAGTACTATCGGCTGAACACCGCCTACATTGAAATTTATTACGAGCAATTGAATTTCGAGTCGCTGAAAGAGACCGCTGGCTACACGGTAAGCCGAATGGATGTTTGAACTTTACGCTGCACAATTGAATTTATGCAAAAATGTTATTTTTTTTTTTAATTTTGTGGTAAACAAGTTGAAACACGATGGGGGATTATCGGCGAAACTCAAAACCGGTTTTCCGTTTTTGCAGCTTGTCAACTTGTTCTCCGACTTTGGCGGTAACATTGGCTTATGGATCGGATTCTCGGTCATCACATTTATGGAATTCGCCGAGCTTTTGTTTGAGGTGTTTTTTTGTGTGTTGAAAATGAGAGAAAATAATGTGTTTCTTCGAGATTATGTACTATTTGGCGTACATTAAACCGATGCGATTCCGACGCAAAATGGTGAGAAAGAAGAAGGAGGAGCGAGCGGCGCGATCGATTCCGGCGTTGATCAATAAGCATATTTATCATAGGTGATCCGATTAGGGGGTTTTTGGGGAAAATGAGATATGAATATTTGAAGGTCCCCTCGACGGGCCCATGTGCATCTTGAAGAGGACGAATCGACGGATAACGCGATGATCAAATCGTTGCCGATGGATTGACGAATGTGAGTCGAACGATTCGGGGACAAATTGATTTTTGCAAGAAAAAAGAAATGGCAGAACGGTTTATGAGAATTTTTGCAGATACGCATCCCACTGAAATTTGCGCGATTACGGGTTGGCCGTCTTTCCTCGCCCGTGGTGGGAAAATCTTCCTCGAAAAAAAAATGAATAATCGAAATGATTTTGATGATATTTTTTTTAGCAACTCGAAATTTCTCAATTGAAATGAAACAGAGATGATCGTGATTATGTGTGTGTATCTTTTTTTTTTTTGTTGATAATATTGATATGAACACATCTGGAGTACACAATTGACACCCACATGTGTGGTGTGTGTTTTGTTCACTTCCCATCATTTATTATTTGTCGGGCGTTCTTCCGTTTTCTTTTTATTTTAGAAATAGTGTCACATAGAATGGAGAAATTCTCGAAATTTTTGAATTGGCGCCAAGAGAGGAGCAATTTTGCAATTTTTTTTTTGTCTAGTGAAATACCGGAAAATTAATTTGGATGGGGTCCCATCGCGAAAAAATTTTTTTTTGTTATTATTGTTCTTTTTTTTTGTCGACTCGCATTCCCGAAAACGAGGCGGAGCGACAATTTCGCGAGGGGGAAAATTGTTCTGGAAACCGATTATTCAAAATTATTCAAATCGCAAATTTGATATAAATAATTCGGCGAGGCGCCCCATCGTCCTCGCTCACTATAGCATAATACGGTATTCGACGTTTTTGCTGTCGATGAGTGAGTCCTTTAAGGGCTACTGGTCCGCAAACACCAATGGGTTGCCCTACAGTACCCCATGGGCGGTTGTTTCTTTTTTTTGCGTCATTGATCTTCACACTTTTTTTTTGAAATTGTTGATATTAAATAACTGTTTTTTGGTGTATCAATTTTTTTTTGAAATATTATTTCCTTTGTGTCACGATTTTTAGAAGCGTCTCAAATTTGCTCTGATGGGCGACACTCCGGAGAAGGGCAATTCGGGCGAGGGCGTCGAAATGCAGACGACGGCCGCCAAATCGATGTGAGTTTTGGGACCATTGAGAATCTGACCCCCCCCCCCCGGGGTGGTCCATAATTAGAAATGATGCGAATTTAAAGGAACATAGCTGTTGTTTGATTTTTTTGGTTTCAAAAATTCGACGATCAAAAAAAGGTTAGGGGGAAGTTGTAAGAAAAACTGGTTTGCTTCTAATTGATAAGAATTCCAATGGATGATATTTTTACCGTTTCATTTTTGTTGTTCCACTCTCATTTTCGATATTTTTATTTTTTGGAAAATTTGGATTACTGTAGACGTCGGTGTTTACACGCAACGTTAGAGTTGACGGCGCCAAATTGCTATAGAGAGTATGCTGGTTGCGCGCGTCCCGTAAAACTGTCCGCAGCATGTTTAGAATATAAGATTCACAAAAATTTGCTTTCAGTTTTGGGCGTCGTGTGAGCTCGGTGGAGCCGGTGAAAAACGCGATGCCGCCAACGAAGAAGGCGTCGGTGGTGATCTTCGAGACGCCCGATTCGCCGAAACAGGATCGGTGGGTTTTCGTTTCTTTTTGTTTTTCTGCGATTCCTCTTCAATCCAATCCCAACCCCCCCCCTTCCACTTGATCTTTGCCAACTGGAGACGCGATCAATTTGTTGGTGGAATTGATCAACGTCGGAAAGAAGTTCGAAATGTGTCGCGACGGCGTCAGATGACAATCAATCAAATCGGGCGTCCAAAAAATTTTATTTCCTTTCTTCTCACAAATATCGCGCTTCGTCTCATTGAGGGGAGATTTTTGGGTGCGCAAAACGCGCTCCATTGAGATGGCGGGAAAACAAACATTTCTGCGATGGCTTCAAATTTGAGCGACATCATTTCGAAAATGGTCTCAACGCGATGGTTTGTATGGAAATTGCTTTGAGATTTTCAAACTCGCCGCAAGAGACCCAACTCGTTTTTTTTGTTCTTTCAATTAAGGAAAAATTGCGTTCAATAATAGTTTTTTTTTCTCTGGATACTCTCATTAAAGAGAGCTGAGTCATAATTAATGGTCCCGAGACGAATTTGCGAATCGGCTGAGGTGGGCCTTCTAGAATGCTCGATTTTGAATCAGGCTTGGGCCAAGCCGACTTTGGCGTCTGAGAATTGGACGCGTTGCGTATGCGTTGCGGTCGCCGTAGGTTTTACCTAAAAATAGAAAAGAATAGTAAAAGATCGGGTTTTTGCTGTTAAGAGATTGAAATAGGGGGTTTTTAAATGATTTTTTTGGAAAAAATAACTGGGTAAATATGCTATTGCTTTAAAGAAATGATTCTCATTATTATATGTATATAAAAAGTGGAAGGAGCCGCAGACCCTCCCGAGCGGGGTCGAACCCACGAACTAAACGATTACGAGGCAAAACGCTCGCCACTGCGCTATTGCGCCGCTCTCCATGCGCGCTATAATTTGATTACAAGTGCAACACAGCGCACCATCTGTCTATCGAAGCTTAATCACGACAAACGAGTGATCCTTCAATATTTGATCAAGACTGATAAAAAAAGGAGTCGGACAGGTCCCGAAACGACAATCCTGATTTATTGCATATTGTCGAAATGCGGGGCAAATTGCCCAAATACCGTGTGCGCCTTTCTAGAATGCTCGATTTTCATCATTCAAGTAAGACAGCAACAAACCAAAAAAACTTCGCTCTTTCTTTTTTTTTTAATTTATGAATCATTCGGTTTTCTCTTATTGAAAACGCGTGCATAATGAATTCAATTTCGAAATTTTCTGCGTCGCTGTTTTTTTTTTTTGAAAGACAACGCCGACGCTTCTCAATTTTTTTTTGAGTTCGTACAGTATGAATAAGCGTCGTCGTCGTCGTCATCGATTCCACTCCCCCTCGGCGTGTTGTATGTTGTTTACCTGTTTGTTGATCGGCCGAGCTTTCCAGTTATGATTAATAACACGACGAGCGCGCGTCAGACAATCATCCACTCGATGATTGTCAAGATATTTCAGCTATTGCTTATCAAGTGAGTTTGTCTTTTGTTTTTGATCTACAATGGTCCCAAACGTCCGAAAATCAAACTCTCAAAAAGAAGAAGCTCAAATAAATTTGATCAAATATTGAATGATGACCGATGAGAAGCTTGTATGTACAAACACGGAAATGACATCGAGCTAATGAGTGTCGGGACACTTAGAGGGGGGGCGGATTCACTTAATTGTCGAGTTGATTGTGCTCTTCATATCAGCTTCATCTTAATCGGAGAAAAAAGGAAAAGAGCTTTCCCTCTATTTGTATGCGTCTGGTATTCAGGTGAGCTGGTTTTGAACTACTCTAGTTGGACGATATTCGTCTAGTATTTCCGAGTCTCCAAGATTTCAATAGAATTACCATTTTTGCTCTACTATGCGCCTTTAAATCAAGCATTCCAAACCATTTTTTTGTTGAAGATGTTGCCTATATGGCACACAAATTTTTGAAGCGGTCTGTAAACACGCGAACGCAGAATTGCACACAAATTTTCAATGACAAGATCATTGCATTTTTGAATTAAGGACCATTGAAAACCTACATGAGCAGCCAAAAATTGTTCTCAATTTGTTTTGGTCTGTGAGCACACGAACGCAAAATTGCACACATTGGATTAGGTTTAAAAAAATGTTGTTTGAATTTTGTTTAAAGGGGTCCAATTTTGCGCAAATCGTGTGTTATCGAGTATTAGTGCGAAAATAGGTGATAATGGTGGAAAACACGCGAGAGAGAGAGGGGGGACCGAATTTCACCAGCCCGACAAATATCCTGCCTGTTAAGGGCATGATGACATTGTATTGATTGATTTATTATTTTTTTGTTGTTGTTGTTGTTGTTCTCATTTCGTCACCCACACACACAAAATTGTTATCGAAATTTTCGTGATGAGGGATTTGAGGAATGGAATTTCGGATGAACATATCACCATTCCTCGTATGGATTTGTCCCACTCACGATTTCATCGTATCACACAGAATCGGACGTCTCCAATGACTCGTGTGGTGTTTCGCTGTCCCTTATTTCCGACCCCCCCCTCTGCCTCCCATATTCTCGCATATGATCTCAAGACGATTATTAGTGATTTGTTGATGATCACCCCCCCCCCCATCAAACATGGAACATTTTGTTTTTGGTTTTAGCTTTCAAATGGGTCCGGTCCCTGTAGTTTATTAGAATTGCAATTGGGCGAAATTAAAAATGAAAAAGAATTTTTTTTCAACATTTCAGAAAAGCATCGTCTTGGTGGCGCAACTTGATGATGGACGACGATAAAACGGCGCCGCCGCATCCCGAAATTGTGATATCGCCGGAAAACGCGTAAGCCCGAAATTTCGATTTTTGGTTTTTTTCAATAAAATGTTTTTTTTTTCTTTTTGCAGAGCCAATGGTTTGGATTCGAATCATCGCAATATTTCGACAACCAGCGTCGGCGATCGTGAGTGATTTTATGTGTGAAGCTTTTGGGATACGTTGGCCACTCAAAAAAAAAAAACAGCTGGGTCTTTTTTATGCGAAACATATGCTGCTCACGCTCGTTTCTCGGAAAATGACCTTCAATTTGAATTTGGCGCGCGGCTGAATGCAATTTCACTTGCCTTAATTACCAAAGCGTTTCTATTCTCTCCATCTCGCTCCTGTTTTTTTTTTTTGCTTGCTCAAAATTTCGAATTTAATTTTCTGTTGGGTACGGTAGTCGGAAGTGGTGCAATTGCGCGTCGCGCCGATTGCTCTTCTCATTGTTTTGGTTTTGAGAATTATCGATTTCGGCGTTTTTCTTGAATTTTCTCTCGATTTTTTCAATTTAAAATGCGATTTTCTGAATTTTTGCAAGTAAAACCCGCAACTCGTTTGTATATCTGTCACCATGACAACGAAATCGAGTCAATTTTTAAGCCAAGAATTATAATTAAATTTTCGAATCGATGGTTTTTATAAAATTTCCCAACTTAGAAATTGTTTCAACTCAAACTAAATCCTTACCCCAAATTTTAATTTCTGAAATTTTCTAGAATGTTTGCAACTCGAAAAAAGTTCGGAAAACGTTTTTTCAGAATAAAAAATGTTTGGCTTATGCGAAAGAGCAAAATATCCAATTAGGCGGTTTGGGGGAGAAAAATGAATAATATGCCGAGCAGAGAACACTTAAAATGAGTGTCACATTCGTTCCTCCTGCTTCTCCCCTCATCTTCCTCCCTTCATTTTTTGTGTTGCCCTCGACATTCTCATACGAATATACTCTTTTAGAGCTGAATTTTGGTCACAATTTGAAAATTTATTGATTTTTTGGTTCAAAATGGCAATTTGTTGTCTGACTAATCAAACCCACTTGTCATTTTTGTTTATTTTCCAACTCGCCGTTCTCTCCCACACAGACGGGTCGAATTGATTACATTATTGACCCATCAACGATGATGCCCAAATTTTTTAAAGATATTATTTTTTTCGAAATTTCAAAGAAAAAGTTGCAAAAATCTCTGGAAAAACTATAGTTTTGCATAGGATTTTCGAGTTTTTTGCCAACTTCGTCGATAATGAGCAATAATAATTTTTTTGGGGGGTGCCCAGCATTGTTATGCTATTTCGCGAGATTTCTATGTAAACAGGCGTTTGGTGTGTTGACTTTCAAAAATCCGACAAGCCCCCTAAGTTTTTGTGATAAAAAAAGAAGAACCCGGGATTGATAACAACTGGCACATTGTGCACTTTTTGCGACGCCATGTTACGACCAATCATTTTTCGTCTTCCCTCCTTCCAAATTTATATATTTATTTATACAATATCATATCGATTTTTGTCGACTCTCGACGCCCCGCTGATCTTTTTTCTGAGTTTTTGGGCGACGTTTTATTGCACCACAATGACGCCATTCGCTAGAAACTTCGAGAACGTTTTATTAATCGTTTAATGCGTTTTCATTTTTTTGAAGATTTCTAGCGATTTTGAGCCATTTTGTCTATATTTAATAGACAAATTTTCCCCAAATATAATTTTCTGTTGATATTTTTCCGTTCAGTCGAGCTTTTTCATTTTTGATTTGTTTCAAGCTTCGTGCCCGTCATCTAATATACCGGCAAAATAGGAAACGAGTTGATCGACGCGATTAGTGGAAAGGTTCGATGAGTAGGAAATCATCGTCGAGCGGCCAACAAACGTCCGAGCCGACGACGTCGGCCGCCCAATTGAATTTCGTCATCGGCGGCGATGATCACGAACACGTCAGCCTATTAACGCACAACCATTCGGAGCATACGGCCGTCGGAATGAACGGAGTCGCGTCGAGACCGCCGACGAAGAATCCGTCGAGATTCTTGTTGAGCGTCGAGGCGGACGCGCCGCCGCCAATGACGCGAGATGATAGTCATCGTTCGTTTCATCTTTTCGTTTTTCTCACTCACTCTCCGCGATTTTATTTAAGCGGAAAAAATTAGTGGTCAAAGATTACCAAAAGCGCAAGACATATTTTTAAAAAATTAAAAAAAATTCATACAACGTTTTTTTTTCACTTAATTAGATCGAATGGTCACATTTTTTTCAAAGTTGCGGTATCTTATTGGGGCATGACAGAAAAAAATAAAGAAAATTTTTTCTGGATGGCTCACTCGTTATGAGACTCTTGTTTCTATTTGGATTGGATTTTTTTGGCCAAAAATTTAAATACCGTAATTTTTGAAAAAAATTGAATAATTGTAAGCAGTGTAGGATTAAAAAATTGTTATAAATTTCCGATGTTCGTTTTTTTCAGGCGAACTCTACGCATGGGGCAACAACAAGGAAGCCGGCAATCACAATCTCGCGTTGTTCGAGGAGCCGTCGATGCCGTTCTTCTCGAGCTATCTGAAAGCGCACATCACGCCGGGACCGTTGGAGCGCGCGCAGAGCTCGTCGCACGGCGGCCATGGCGGCAAAGCCGATCTCGGCGTGCTCCTCGGCGTCTATTTGCCGACAATTCAGCACATTCTCGGCGTCACCATGTTCATTCGTCTGTTTTGGCTCGTCGGCATCGCCGGTCTCGGTCAAACGTTTCTGTTGTTGTTCCTGTGCTGCTTCTGCACGTTCCTCACGTGCATCTCGATATCGGCGGTGGCGACGAACGGCGTCGTCGAGAGCGGCGGCGCCTATTTCATGATATCGCGCAATTTGGGACCCGAATTCGGCTCGGCCGTCGGAATTCTGTTCTATTTGGCCAACACCGTCGCGACGTCGATGTATCTCGTCGGTGGCGTCGAGATATTGCTGGTGCGTTATTTTTTTTTTGACCCCTTGCTTGACCAATTATTTATTTTTTCAGCTTTATATATTCCCGTGGCTCACGTTTGGCGGCGAAGAGGGCCAACATGATACAAGTGGGTCGAACACATTATTTTTTGAATTCGAAATGAACAATTTCAGCAATGTTTGGCACAATGACAAACTCGCTTCGATTCTATTCGACAATCCTATTGCTCATCGAATTCGCCATTGTAGCGATGGGTGTGAAATTTGTGCAAATGCTCGCGCCGGTAGACCAGAAATCGAAACCACTTAAATTTTTCACGTTGAAATGTTCTAGGTGTCTCTAGTCTGTGTGATTGTCTCGATTCTCGCGTGCTACGCTGGTGGAATCACGAAGACTGTTTATCCGGATTCGGGACAAGCGTAAGTACAAAACATTTTTTTTCGATGTCTGAAATTTGGGCGAATCGTTTTTCGTCATTAAATTTTGAGGTAACGTTGAGAATTTGTTTAAAAAAACACTTGGAAGCTAAAATTTTCACTTTTTTTTTCGTAATTTGCGCTATTTAAAAAGATTAGGAGGGACCATCATGCTTTTAAAAACAATCTTGCTATGATTTGAATTGTGCCAATTAATTGGGTCCCATACTTCGTAAAAAAATTGTGCTCTTTCACGTTATGGCGGTTTAATTAGACAAAACTCCACACGAGACCCAAGGCGGGAATTCAAATTAAGAAAAAAAAACGACGTTTTTTGAAGGGTCTGTATGCTTGGCGAGCGACTTCTCCAATCGAAAGCGGTGATGCCGGAAAATGCGACGTTGGATCAAATGTGCGACTATTGCGGATTGAAGTAGGCTATTCATATATTGATATAATTTATTTTTTTTTCAAACCTTCAGCAACACCTTCCTTTTGTCGAACATTTGCGGGCCGAATGGATGCAACGACTCGTTGACCGAATCGAGCTTCAGCTGCATCAACGGATTCCCGGGATTCATGGGCGGATCGACACTTTTGGGTATTAATTGTTCGGAAAACGTCATTGATGGAAAATTTCGTTCAGCGAATCTTGGTCCGAACTATGTTGGAAAATATTACACTACAGTAACGCAGGCGGCTAACACCAAAACGGATGTGTACCAAGATGTTCGCACCACATTCTTTGTGTTGTTGGCGATTTATTTTCCGGCGGTGACGGGCATCTTCACCGGCGCCAACATGAGCGGCGATCTCAAGAATCCGCAGGCGTCGATTCCGGCCGGTACGATTGCCGCCAATCTCACGACGTCGTTCATCTATTTCTCGCTCGCGTTCGTCTTTGGCGGCGCGATCGACGGAAGTGTGCTCAGAGACAAGTGAGTTCTTTTTTTTTTGAGTGATCACAAAGAAAACGATTTTTTTTTTGAGTTTATTTATCTCTAAATTCGGCATAACGCGGGAAATCGTACAAAATTGATAAGAAAACTTTTTTTTTCTAAAGCAATTTGTTTTGTTATCGACCAAAATTTTTTTTGATTAATTTATCGACCAAAATTTTGATGTCCGGAGACCCACCGATAAAAACTATAGTCTCTTATCGGCGACTTTTGAAGATTGATGGAAATATGTAGTATTGACGAAAACCCGATCATTTGAACTTTTTTTTTGAATCTAAAATTCTAGAAATGGTCAATCGATTGGCGGCCAAATGGTCGTCGCTCTACTCTCATGGCCGTCGCCTTGGGTGCTGCTCATTGGCTCATTCTTGTCGACGTTCGGCGCTGCTCTTCAATGCTTGTGCTCGGCGCCGCGTCTCCTTCAAGCGATCGCCAAAGACGAGGTGATTCCGATATTGTCGCCGTTCAAAAAAGTCACCGCCAACAATGAGCCGTTCCTTGGCCTCATTCTCACCACACTGATTGCCGAACTCGCGATTCTCATGGGCGGCATGGACACGATCGCCGCTGTCGTCGATTTCTTCTTTCTGATGTGCTACGCGTTCGTCAACATCATTTGCACACTTCACTCGCTTCTCGGCGCGCCCAATTGGCGTCCAAGATTCAAATATTATCATTGGTAGGCGATAATTTCAAATTGTCATGCGAAAAATGGCTCACCTAGGTTCCTCTCGTTGGTCGGCGCTGTTCTCTGCTTCTTCATCATGTTCTCGACGCATTGGGATTACGCGATTGTCGCGTGCCTCCTGTGTTTGGCGATCTACAAGTATGTCGAGTGGAAAGGCGCAAAGAAGGAGTGGGGCGACGGCATTCGCGGATTGGCGCTCACCACCGCGCAATATTCGCTAATGAAAATTGAGGACAAAAATCCGCATCCGAAGAATTGGCGTCCGCAACTCCTTTTGTTGTTCTCGATGCAATGGTCGAAGGAGATCATCGATGTGCGCTATTTGAATTTGCTCAATTTGGCGTCGCAACTCAAAGCCGGCAAAGGTTTGTCGGTGGTGACGGCGTTCTTGAAGGGCGATCCGACGAGTCCCGATGATAAGAAGAAGGGCGAGCAGGTGAAGGCGCGAATCGATTTCGACATGAATCAAGTGAGACTACGCGGATTCGCCAAAACATTGGTGCATTCGGAGGATCAGGTAAAGATGATTTTAAAAAATTCGGATTAAATTGGTAATTTGACATCTTGCAGGTCTACGGATCAATGTCGACACTTGTCCAATCAGTTGGTCTCGGAGGTCTCAAGCCGAACACGATGCTCATCTCGTGGCCGGTTCACGATCGCGAGGAAGACATGACCGAGTACAACACGTTCATTGAGAAGGTGCACGCGGCGTCGATCAACGACATGGCGATCGTCGTCGCGAAAGGCATCATTGATTTCCCGTCGTCGGTGTTCCGAATGAGCGGAATGATCGACGTTTACTGGATTGTGCACGACGGCGGTTTGTGTTTGCTGATGGGCTATTTGCTGAAACAGCACAAAGTGTGGCGTGGATGCAAGCTACGCGTCATCGGAATCGCGCAGGAGACGGACAACAATGTGAAAATGCAGGAGGATTTGCAGAAGTATGTGTACTCGTTGCGAATCGACGCCAAGATTATGGTGAGTTAAAAAAAAAAGCTTACGCCAAAATTGAAATTCTCATTTATTCGCATTTTCAGATTGTCGAGCTCGCCGATCCGGAAATCTCGAAGAACGCGTTCGAACGCACACTTCTCATGGAGGAGCGCACGATGATGATGCGCGATCTTCAGAAGGCCGCCGGCGGCGGTGGCAAAACGCTATCGTTGCCGCCATCGGCGCCGCGCGCCGTCTCGCCGCTGGTGACGTCGGAGAAGAAGGAGAAGGAGCAGCGCGAATCGGAAGAATCCGCTGGCGGTAGTGAAGGTTGGATTTGTTGAAATGTTCGACATTATTTCGATGCGTCATTGATTTTTTTGCAGATGGCGCCACTGAGAAGAAGGAGGAGGACGCGGAAAAGACGAAGAAGGAGCGAATGAAGGCGTTGGACAAATCGAAGGTGTCGAAAATGCACACCGCCGTCAGACTCAACGAGTTGCTCCTTCAACACTCGGCGAATAGTCAGCTGATTTTGTTGAATTTGCCGAAGCCGCCGATTCACAAAGATCGTGAGTGGTTTTTGGTTATTTTTTTTGATTATGTGGGAAAAAGAAGAAAAATCGCTCACTTCAAGAAACGATTACTGTAGATGTTTAAAGGTGCATGTGGGTGAACAAAAAATCAATTTTCAACATTTATGGCACGGTTTCGCTCATTTAGGCGGGTTTCTAATTCAATGATATCGATTTTTGATGGCTCATGTGTGTTTTTTTTTGTCATATTTTGTCGCAAAAAAAATGCAGAAACCGCTAAAGGGCAAGCGGAACGCGATTTTTTTTATTTATTTTCTTTCTTAACCGAAGCCGACATTTTCCCGAAATTGTTCATTCTCGTGAGAAATCTGTGTAGATTTACGAAATTGGGTCTTCGCGTACAGATTGTGGAGGAAAAAACGAATGTTAAGGAAATTTTTTTTCGTAAAACTCGAAGTAGAAGGCCAATTGTTGCGGAAGTCTCTCGCGAATCGAAAACAAATATATAACTTACTGTAGCGCGCGGAAAAGGCTGCAAACACCGCGACGCGAATGGCACAGATTGGTTATTTTTTGAGGAAATTGCTGGGATTTTCAGAGCAAGCGTTGGACGATTATGTGCATTATTTGGAAGTGATGACCGACAAAATCAATCGGGTGATTTTCGTGCGCGGAACCGGCAACGAAGTGATCACAGAGAGCTCGTAATTCGCGTGGTGCGATGTGGTTTATTTTTTTTCGCTGAACTGAGAATCATGGTCCCCAACGTTCCAGCGCTACCCGTCAATTGCATCTTCTTGCCTTTCTCTTTCTTTATTCAAATAGTGTTTTTTTCGTTTCGGTTTTGTCTCAACATTTTTTTTCCACAAAAAAAGTATATTAGAATTAGCACGTTGTCGGGGACTACTAAAATCAAATAATTTATCATGCTAATTTTTGCCTCTCTAGACGTTTTTCTGTGCGAGACCCAACTCTTATTTTTTTTTTGTTGTTTTGATTATGGTCAAGCTCGATTCATGCTTGACACCCACACCCAATCAATTGTATTCAATTGCTAGTCATCTGTAAGAAGAGGAAGAAGAAGAAAAAAGAAATCGCATAATTTTCTTGTTTGGTTTGGTGTACTTTCTGTCGGAAATTTGGCAAAGGCATTTTTTTCGACTAGACTCCCGTTTTTCTTTTGAATATTTCACATTTTCCTGTTCAACTCCGCCCTCCCATGGTTCGGTTCCATTCAATTTTCAACAAGCTTGCCGATGTGAGTACTTCAACCTATCGAATATGTATACGTTTATTTTTTTTTCACCCGTCTCCTAAAAAAATTGTTGGTATAATGATTACTGTAGACTTCTTTCTTTTTTCGTTTGATTATTTTCTCTTGGCTGGTTGGGGAACGAATATTCCCCTATTATTCGCGTCGTCGCAGCTCACTTAAATCTTCAGGTTTCTTTTTTTTTCTCTCGTTTTCATTGAAAATTGTTTATTTTTGATCCCCTTCATTTGCTGTTTCGCATGCTATAAAAATAGACGTGATTTATTATACATTGTGTTTTGATTTTTGTGCCCCCCAAAGTGAAATAGGATTTCGATGTCGAAATGGCGATCGTTGAGCGTCGCGGTTTTTTTTTAATTTGGTTATAGCATTAGAAATAGATGATGGTCATTTCGATTGATGCTGATGATTTTTTCGGCGCTCAATTTCGCGAATTCGTGCCCGTCGAGCAGCTTTTGACCCAAATATCGCATTAATTCGATCCACGACTCGGCGCACTTTTGCGTCGCTTCGGCGTCGTTGAGATGATCGAAGACGGTGCACACGATTTGCGCGCAAAACACGCGGATGTTCTCTTCGGTCATGTGGGGGCTCTGCAAACAAAACAAATAGAGCGAGTTGGATTTGAAAAAAAATCATTAATTTTGACATTTTAACGATTTTAAATTGTCTTGGAAATTCTTGAATAAAGAAATTTCTGAAAAAAAGTTGTTGAATTCAATTCCGCCATTTTTTTCTGGAAACGCTCTATAGAATTCAATTTTTTTCCAAAACGCTTATCGAAAATCAAATGAAACTCACAATATCCGGCCGATAGTGTCGTTCGCCGTACTTGAAAACGGTCGGCGCGACTTGTGCCTCGAGCTCGTCGACATTTTTGACGACGAGATGAAGAATGTTGGTGAGAAGTTTGGCGTGACGACGTGCTTGATGAGTTTCTGGTAAATCGAGCACACTCTCGTCCTGAAATTCAGCGAAAATAATAGGGAAAAAAAGGGGGAAATATTGAAAAAAAATTTGAATTCAAACAATTTGGTGAGCACTTGCGTCGCGGTGTTTGCGGACGTCGCGCTCCTACAGTAGCGGCGTCGTCGATAATTGTCTCACCTCGCGAACGCCGAACATAATGCGAAGGACGGGAATTTTGGCGAACACGCGATTCAAAACGAAACACCCGAAGCATTTGGTGTTTTCCGACGTGCGCGCCTCAACCAGTCGCCACGAGTCCGCAACGAGTTCGGCGCTCTGCAAAAAATTGGCGAATTCCGGATGAAAATTCACATTTCAAAAAACGAAAAAAAAAATGTTTTCTCACCTCCTTATCGATTAGATTGTCCTCGCTGGAAATTGAGCGAAATGAGTAGGTGCGCATTTGTTTGAGCGGCGAATGGCTCTTGGCGCGAGCCAGCGTCGTCATTTTGGCGATCATCGAGTCGTCGAGACTACGCGCCACCGAGTTGTTGGTCGTCGAGCTCGTGAGAAACATTTTTCGGCGTTCCGACGCCGACGACGAGGTGAAATCCTGCAAAAATTGCGATTTCGACGAGTCGATGGTTGGTGTGGCGGTACGGTGCTGGCGCTTTTCGCGCGAATCTCGTGCTCCGATGACGTCGGCTCGTCGAAGCTCGCCTCGCCGTTGATTTGAATCGTCGGCGGCGTTGTGCAATTCGAGTTGGTCGCCAGCGAGGGGCTCGGCAGAAGGTGGAAATTCGAAAAAAAAAACAACATTTTGGAAATTGTCGTGGAATTCTGCGCATGGTACGCAGTACACCGACCAAAAATGCAATTCTCATTGTTCGAAAAAAAGACAATGCGAAAATCGCCGGGTCCGTAAACACACGCGCGCAAATATGCAGACAGAAAAAAATGCGTTGCAAAAATTGCGCAAATTAAAAAAAAGTGATTTTCTCCAAAAAAAAATGCTGAATAGAAGAAAAAAGAAAATTTTTCTGAACTAATCGCGATGAAACCCTCTTCAAAAAATTATTTTATTCCCATTTTGGCGAAATCTCGAGATTGGCTGAAATGGTCTTGTGACGAGGACGAGACGCGCGCTGTGTACTCCACACGGACAACGTATAACGTAAAAATTCAAAATTGTAGAGCAACATTTTTAAAAGACCACAATTGTGTATACACACGCACGCAAAATTGCACACATTTGATATTTTTATAAAAATTCGTTTTTGAAATTTTCAACGCATCACGAGGCCCAATTGAAAAGATATGGAGGTCCCGGTGCGGTATACGGTAGCCCGTAAATCTACACCACTAGTTTTGTGTCAAGACCAATGTCATTGGTTTGTTTTTGGGGGAATTTAGTCGGCAATAAAAATTTGAGTAAAAAAAAGCAAATAGCAAACTGCTCGGTGCACTGCGGACCCCACCAGAATCCCACCCAACATTCATTTTCGATGCGACAAATCGAATTGCCCACCTTATCATTCTGATTCTGGCTCGGATCCGACAATCGTCGTTGCCGCCACAATTTTCGGCGACTCTTGAGCGGCGTCGTCGGCGACGGATTCGCGTGCGCGTTGCCCATCGTCTGTGTGTGTGTCTAAGCCTAAAAAAAACACAAATGACGGATTATTCATGATAATCTCCTTTTGGGGGGCAAGACATAATAATAATAATAAAGCGGGCCTTCGTTTTCTTTTTTTTCTCTTCGTCAAAAACGAGACAAATATGAAATTTCATTCCTTCATCTTCTTTTTTTTTGTTGAAAAATAAACCGCCTCAAATTACCTTGTGAGAGGTTACTGTATCTGATTACTGTAGGCGAAACAAAAAATAAATAAAATGTCGACTTATTTTTATTATTTCTTTTTTTTTTTTGCATGACTGGACCCATTAGAAAATAGAAAAGAAATGAGTTCAGCGTTTTTCTCGATTTTTTTTACGAAGACAATGGTCCGTGGAAAATGAGTGAAAAATAATGAGAACACACGAAAATAGAAATCGCCGCGCCAATTGTGTGCACTTTTCGGGCGATGATGTTTGCGTACTTTCAAGCTACAGTAACCCATGAAGGGGGTTGGGGTGATAATTTGAAGTCTAGAAAAATAATTTTGGCGCGTCCCTTGGGAGGGTCTCGAGGCGAAAAAAGAATAAGAAAGCTGGGATTAAAAGGAAACATTGATGATTTTTGGCCGATGATAAAAGGCAAGAAAATGTGTTGAAAAGAATAAGGAATGAATGGATTGATGAATTATTAAAAATTGATGGGAGCTGGAATTTTTTTGGTGCTTGATATTATTGAAAAAAAAAACCATTGGGAAATATTTTTGGTGTGCCGAAAACACCGAATTCGACGAGATATGAGACGAAATTATATTTGAATGAAACAAAGGAAATGCGCTTTTTTTGGGGGGACGAAAAATCGAGAAAATTGTGTTGTGAGAGGGTCGTTTTAATTAGGCGAAATGCAAAAAAAAATGTAATTTTGTTGGATTAAATCGAGGCGAATGCACACAGATCTCTTCTTCTTCTTCATCTTTTTTTTTCGAGGCGAAATTTGACAAAAAATTTTCTCGCGCTTTTTTCCCCGGATTTTTTGGATTAATTTTTTTTGAATTTCGCAAATTGGAAATTAAAGGCGCATGCGAAACATTGTGCAATCACGCTCGCATCATCATTGCGGACTTGCATTTGAATCGACGCCAAATTGGAAAAAGCCAAAAATTTGTGACATTTTAATAGTGGTTTTTTTCGGAGAATTCAGCATTTCAAAAATTAGGCGAATAAGGAAATTTTCCAAATTTTAAGAAAAAATTGAGAAACGCCAAAAATTGTGGCAGAGGGTCCAATGAGACGGAAAATGATAGTCGTAAAATGCGGAAATGATGAACTCTCATTTTTTTTTGATGGGCGGAATTTTGGCGCCAAAAATGGGATTCAAAAAAAAAGCGAAAAATCGATTTTTCTCGACGTCGTCATCGCCGGAAAAACGTCGTAACTGATTCAGACGAGCATCGCGGAAAACACGAGGTTGAATTATTGATAAGATGCTTCTCAACGCATTTTTACCTATGCGTTGAAGGACAGGGGGGTCTGAGGGGGGGGGTGGGGTCTAGTGATAGCCTAATTATATATTATGAGGAAAATATGAAAAGCGAGAAAGAGCTCTCATTTTTTGTAATCAGTTTTTCGATATATAAAAATAGAAAATAATTAAATTTAAATAATGTGGCATGTGCGCTCCATTGCACACTTTTTTTCGATGTCCACTTTTTTGGTTGGAATTTTGATTATATTGGCAAGTCCGCAGAGTTCATGTCGGCGTGATTGCACAATTTGAGAATCGCCTTTAATGGCGATGAGGATTTTACGAAAAATATTGGAAAAAAATTTTTGCAATTTTCAAAAATTTTTTTTTGCATTTTTCTTTCTGTTCAATTTTTCCGACATACCGGGCCTTCGTCTTTTTTGTTGTTGTTGGTTTTGAACCAAAAAAGGAATGATTCATCGCCGTACCAAAAAAAAAGGCATGCATTTTTCTGTTGGCCTCGTTTTTATTTGAATTCCCACTTTTTTTCAGTTTTATTTTTTTGAAATTTCGAATTTTTCTTTAAAAAATCCCACTTTTTGAATTGCGTCGAAATGTGTGCAAACACCGTGACGTAATGTACCACAGAAAGAAAAATTTGAATTTTATTTTTTTTTGGGGGGGGGGGGAATCGAATTCGATGGGACCATCATAAATGTGTCGATGGAATCGAAATTGGCGAGAGAAAGCGAGATTAACGAGTTTCCCAGATTAGATATGAAATGGCGGAAATTAGAAATGGGACATCTTTTATGGAATCACGTGAGCGATGCCATCAAATAGAATTGAAAGCGAGTAGCTCCTCGAATTCTGAAGGGACCACGTTGGATCGATTTGAGGATCCTCAAGAATTCGACGAGACAATACCGCTGAAATCGGAACCACCTTGAAAGGATGTGGATGAATGGCGAAAAGAAACATGAAACTGGTGGGCGAACAACAAAAAAAACGACGAGCACAACTCGCAGACATGATTAAATTCGGGGAGGGGCGCATCGAAATTGGCTCGCTGCGAGAGCGAGCGCCTAGAAGAATTTTCCGACAAAAACGAATCCCTATAGAATTTTTTGGGGAAAATTCGATTGATTAGAAAAATAGATGGCCGTGGCCGAAGATTGGGCGGCCACGGCCGCGGCCCCGCGGAGATGAGAAAAATAGACAAAACGCGGTTTTTCATTGTCTTATTAATTTTTGAATTTTATTTCCCCGACGAAAATTGCAAAAATAAAAAAAACCTAGGCGTCCTTGTTTTCATTTTTTTTGTTTCTTCTCATATTCTTGCACACCCAATAATCTATACATTCTTTATGAAAGAATAAAATCAAAAAATAGGAGGCGACGCGAAATTGCAGACATGCAAAAATTGGCGCGAAATTCAAAATATGATATTTTTGGCAAAAAAAAAATATTTTTTCTCCCAATCTGCCCGTCTGCACTCTCTCAATTTTGCGTTGTCTCTCGCTTTTTGGCAAACTCCGTCAAGGGAAATGCGCGGTCCGTGAACACTGGTGCGCAAAATTGCAGACGAGGAAAAATTAGTTTGAAAGGTTGGCGCGAAATTCAAAAAATGACATTATCTCAAAAACTGGTCAATAAAACAAAAAATCGTTGTTTTCTATGAAAATGCGCGATCCGTAAACACAGGTACGCAAAATTGCACACAAAAAAGTTTACAAAATTGGCGCGAGCTTCAAAAAATGCAGTTTTGCACAAAAACGGCAATTAAGGGAGAAAAAAAAACATATTTTCTAAATTTTTTCTCCATTCGCCCTTTAAACTTCTATTTTCCATATAACGGGAAATTGAGAAAATGCCTTAAATGGGTCCTGCAACGACGAGTAGACGCTCGCTGTGTACTCCGCACGGACAAAAATAATCCATACATTCTTTATGAAACAACAACGACATTAGAAAAAAAGAGAAATGTTGGATGACGCGAAAATATTTAAACCTTTTTCGGGTGTTCGAGACGCGGCAATGAGCAATCGCGATGGTCCCTGATGATGGACGCGCTCTTCGACGACGCCGATTTGTTCTGTGGAGCCGACCTAACAACGCTCTTCGAGCAATTTCCAATCGGCTTGCCGATGAGTCGAAGGTGCGCGAATTTCGACCGCCACAATTTGGCCTCGTCGTCGAGTTGACCGTCTGCCGACAATTTCGATTTGTTCCTCACCACTCCATTCGATGTGGCTCACCTTTGATCGGCTGACACTCATAGACAGCGGCGTTCCACGAATCGAGAAACACCTCGGCGGCTCGCGAGCCTTGATTCGTCGACGCTATCGAATTTTGGTGGGTTGAGGCGCTCCACGTGAGCATAGTTGTTGGTGTGCGCGCGCGATCGCTCGCCGTTGCCATGGACACACAAGTGTGTCAATGGGGCGGACTTGACGGACCGGGCCGATAGCGAATTGAAGATTGCGATCGAATCCGGCAACTGGTAATTCGATCAAGATCGAATGGATGGTATAAATTGAAGGCGAGACGTCGACGCTGAGGTTGTCGGAATGGACGACGATATTTGCCGACGTGGCCGCGCCTACCAATGGGTCGCCAACTCGGCCATGTGCTTCGCGATTGTCTCGGTGATTTGTGTGTGCATTGCGCTGCCGGCGATTTACATCTACACGCTTCACGTCGGCCGACTAATTGCCACCGAGGTGGTCGTTTGCGAGGTGAGGCGAAATCGAAAATCGAAAATCGATTGCGATGGTTTCTAGGAGAACGCCAAAGAGATTTGGAAGGAGATGGAGGCGATTCGATTGATGGCGAATGTCAATGAGACGACGTTGAGAGTGCCGAGGCAGACGCGCGCCGGCGGGCGACGTGGCTGGCGGCGGCGGCGGGTGCGGTGGGTGTTGTCCGGGCGGTCCGGGACCCAACGGGCTGAACGGCAAACCGGGACGACCTGGTAGGCCGGGAGCGCCGGGCGCGCCCGGCGTCCCGGGACGCAGTACGATAAGCGCGCCGTGCGAGGCGCTGACGCCGCCGCCGTGCCGCGTGTGCCCGATGGGAGCGCCCGGCGAGCAGGGACCGCCGGGAGCGCCGGGCGAACAGGGACCGCCGGGACAGCCGGGACGCAACGGACCCGACGGCAGCAACGGCGAGCCGGGACCGAAAGGGCCGCCGGGCGCGCATGGCAACGAGGGCCAACCGGGTGTGCCGGGCGAGCCCGGCAAACCGGCGCCCGACGAGGGCGCGCCGACGCCCGGCAATCCGGGACCGCCGGGCGACGCCGGACCGCCGGGACCGCCGGGGCCGCCGGGACTTCCCGGACCCGACGGGCTTCCCGGCAATCCGGGGCCGAAAGGCCCGAATGGGCCCGACGGACCGCCGGGAGAGGAGGGTGTCGCCGGACCGAAAGGCGCGCCGGGCGACGAGGGCGACGCCAGCGAGAAGGGCATCTGTCCGAAGTATTGCGCGCTGGATGGCGGCGTCTTTTTCGAGGACGGAACGCGACGCTAATTTTCGATATTTCCTTAATAAATTGTTTTTTTTCGAAATTGTTTGTCTGCACCCTCTCAATTTGGCGTTGTCTCTCGCCTATATGTTTTCGAAACTGTTTGTCTGTGCCCTCTCAATTTCGCGTTGTCTCTCTCACACCCAACACAGTTGTTTTGGCTAAGAAAACCGCGGTCCGTAAACACACGAACGCAAAATTGCAGACGAAATTTTTTTTCTGCATTCACCCGACACCCTTTAACTGTCAGAAATGGTCTTGTGACGACGACGCGACGAAGGCTGTGTACTCCACACGGACAACGTATGACGTAAAAATTCAAAATTGCACACACACGCAAAATTGCACACATTTGATATTTTTATGAAAATTCATTTTTGAAATTTTTTTCAACATTAAAATAGCCGCAAAAAATTGGCGAACGTGGTGTTGATTCGTGTGCCGGGCTTCATCAAATCGGAAATGATCGTGAAATGAGTGGCATCGGGGATTTCCTGAAAAAAAAAAGCCACCCGGTCAATCGGCCGCCCCTTTCCGGTCCGGCAAACCTCGAGTTCGACCTCTTTCCGCGCATCGGCCAATTTTCGATTTTGCTCGACGAGCTTCGGACACTCATTGGTGCCGATGAAAATTTTGGTGCGCATCGTCTCGAGACCATCGAGCGCCGAAAAATCGCACGAGTTGCGCGCGGCTTCATCCGGCGTCAGACTAGAATGAGATTCGGATTTCGCAATCAAATCGACCTACTTGGCCTCTTTGCCGATATCGGTGTCGACGAGCTCGTCGAGTGTGTAGACGCCGGCGAACAACGCGAGTCCCTTGATTCGACGATCGCGGCATCGTGTGGCCGCTGAAAATTCGATGTGTGGACTGGACGAGTCGATGAAATTCGATACCATGAAAGGCGAGATGGGCGCCCGCCGAATGGCCGGCGATCACCACCGTTTTGGCGTTGGCGAATTTGGCGAGCACGTGTCGAACGCCGCGAACGCAATCGTCGACGGTTCGACTCAAACTATAGGACTTCGAGGCGAGACCGTAGCCGATCGAGGCCACACCGTAGCCGGCGTCGATCGCCGTCCGCACCGGATGCAGAATTGTGTTGCGGTCGAGGCTCTACAAAAAAGCAACTTTTTGATTTTTGGTGAACGTGCAACGACACTCCGTTGTTGACGGGGGGAAAATCGATTTTTAAAAAATTATTTTTTCATCTGTAAACGCCTGGAAAGTGTTTTTACTGTCCGTGGGAATTTTGTCAAACTTTTTCAGACACATCATGATTGTCAAAATCCCGGGCTCGCTCGTTTTCGTGAAATTCGCATCGCGATTTTCAGTCGCGATTTTCCTGGAGAATTTTCGTTGGGTGCTTGTGGGCGCCGTCCTTTTCATTACCGGCGTTTGGCGAGCTATTTGGCACGCTACAATGATTCAGTGGAACTGCTTATGGGATATAGCTATATCGGTAAAACTGATTGGTAACGGCCCGGACGATATTGACCAAAAAAAGAGGTGTGCCGCAGCATTGCAAAACAGCGCGCCGCTTTGCGCAATGCTGCCACGCCCCACAATTTTCGAAATTCGTTTTCAACACTTTATTTCATTTTCCTTTTTTACAATGGGTTTTCAAGATTTTTCAGTGTTTTTTTTTCATAAATTAAAGAAAAATTTTGTCTATCATCTACTTTGAATATATGTATTTATAAAGGTCTTACGAATCACTATGTTACAGATGTCGCTGGAACGCTCGCTGCACAATTAAAGGAGCTGATCGAGTCAACCAGTAATTCTGAGATGTGAGTATTCATATAGCTTTTAAATTCTAATTAAAAAGACCGTTTTTGCTTCAAATTTTGGGGTTGTTCTCTCCACAACTTTTCTGCTCTATAAAAGGTGGGGCATAAATATATCGACACTTAACAAACGGTATAAAAATACCTATAGGTGTGGGTTCGTGCCGTCCTAATTATTACTAACGTTTGGCGCCTTCTTCGGCATGCTACAATGGCTCAGTGGAACTGTGCGGTTGCTTATGGGATATAGGCGTGGGTTCGCTCCCGCTCAATGCAAAACATTTTTTCTTTCGCCATTTCTGGTTTTCCAGCCTCTGATTCTCACAATTGTTTCACTTCCTCATCATCAGAGTTGAAATCATAAAGAAAATTCGAAAATTTTTAATTTGAATTAGACAATATCCTCAGACGGACAGTAAATACATTTTTGCGCGCGAAATTCAAAATTCTCGCTAACCACCCAATAGCCGCCGTGAATAAGAATCAAGAGGTTCTCGTTGACGTCGCCGAACACGTTGACCTTTTGATTCTCGCCTGAAACACGATCAGATTGATCATTGAAAGATTCTCGGTGTCAACCTGTCCCATATGGAATATCGCAATTTTTCACGATCGACTCGTCGTCGGTCACCTCCTTTAACGCTTCCAATGTGCTCTTGTAAAACTCTTGAATCACCTACAAAGGAAATTTTGTGAATTTTTATTAACTGCGAGTACGGTGAAATGCAAAGTACGCAAACACGCGCACGTCTCTTTGCACGTTTTGTCTTTATTCGTAAAACGCCGATTTTGGGAATATCGAATCAGAAAATGAATGCTTTGGAACGAAACGCAGGCAGCAAAACACTTCGCGACAGAGCGGGACCGAACCCACGATCTTAAGGCTTATGAGTGCAAAAACTTTGCCACTGCGCTATTGGCCCGCTCTGTCCTTCTTTTTATTGATTGATCGATTCAACACTTTTTTTCTCGTGTCAAAAAATTCAAAAAAAAATCGAATTCTGGGTCGTTTTTCCAAGAAAAATCAACCTCCTCAAACCTGCTATTGACTCGCCCATTGGCGATCTTGTGACACCGCGTTTATCAATCATTGTCGTCGACCTACCTCGTCGCCGGTTCGTCCCGGGACCCATTGCGATGGCGAGTAGAGTTTTGTAAGATGCTCATCCGACATGGTTGATGTTGCGAAGAGAAACTGGTTTCAACCATGTTGATCGAGATACAATCAGACCCACCTTTTTTTGGGGTCTCGCCGATTTCTATCTATCCCTTTCTCTCTCTCTCTCTCTCTCTCTCTCTCTCTCTCTCTCTCTCTCTCTCTCTCTCTCTCTCGCTCTTTGTGTCTCTATTGCCTGGTGTCTCTCTCGTCCACAATTTATCAATTGAACTCCGATCGCTGACCCCGTCGTCGCGTCGTCACACATTTCACTTGTTTCATTTCTTGAAGAATAAATGACGAGCTGCAAACTGGTGACGTTCTATTTCGACGTCATCTCGCCGTACAACTATTTCGGCTTCGAGGGCATCACACGTCATCGAGGCGTCTGGAAGACGCCGGTCGCGTTGAAGCCGTTCTTCTTCGCCGGCGTTCTGCGAGCGTCAAGTAAGGGGGAATAGGGGCCCCTACATCATTGATAATGGTCCCGCCTAGAAAACGAAACGGTGCCGCTGAAAGTGCCAATCAAAGAACAATATTTGCACAAGGACGTCGTGTTCAACGCCCAATATTGGGGATTGCCGTTTCGATTGCCGAAAGATCTGACGAACACGATGCTCACGACGAGCTCGATTGTGCCGCAGAGGGTGTTGGTGGCGTGCCAATTGGAGAGCGAGGTAAATCAATCTCGAATCGCTTTCGATCAAACTGATTAGGCGCTTATGGAAGACGTCGCGAAGCACTTGTGGCGCCGCTATTTCGCCTACGGCAAATCGGCGTACACCGAACGCGACGTCGAAGAGGTGCTTCGCGATCGGCGAGTGGCCAACGTCGACGACATCATGAAGGCGTCGAAGTCCGACGAGGTCAAGAGTATCCTGAGACGGAATACCGACGAAGCGATCGCGCAAGGGGTATGAATTGCTGTTTCGCGCGAAATTTTTCGCACGCGCCGATGTTTCAGTGCTTCGGCGCGCCGTGGACGCACATCACCGACGGTGACGGCAAAGTGCTTCAGGCGGTGTTCGGCGCCGATCGACTCCCGCAAATCGCCGACTTCATTGATGAGAAATTTCATGGTCCGATGCGCGAGAAGGCCGATCGACACTTGTAATCAAAACGCGATTTTTGTCTCATAAATTTATTATTATTATTATTATTGTATGTTATATAATTGGCTAAATGTTTTAAAAAATGCACCGAGACCTCGAAATGCTCGATTTTTTGACAAATTTGAGATCAAGGTACGCATACTCAGGCTTCAACAATCGTCAAAAACGCTCGCCTCTGGACTACGATTGCTTTTCGCCACGAGATATCCTGGCAGCCTCACTATATCCGCCTTTAGCCTCTTGATTCTGCGTCTCTCTGATAAGCACAGTCTTTTCTCATGCGCGCGCCCTCCTCGTTAACACTCTCTCCTCGATATTTATTTATTCATTTTCACCTATTTTTCCATTTTTTTTCAGTAAATTCAATAATTGGTTAAATTTGCAAAATTATCAACCAAAAAAATTATTATTTTTATTATTCTGGTTGGCGTTTCACAATAGTCCTCGTATACAGTCGCGTTTGATTCGCGTCTTGTTGTTGTTATAGGTGAACTCTAGCGCGGTCACCCTTTGCTTGAAATACAGTGTGCTGTGCTGCAATGATGAGTCTTGTGAGAGAACCACGCCGGAGCGTCTTCTTACCGAAAACGATTTGATCATTTGGTTGAGCTCCTCGTCGAGATCACGCACGATGCGAGTGAGGCGAACGAGTTGCTCATCGACGGAGAGCAAACCGATCTATAATTAGTAGTAAGGGACCATTTGCGCGGTATACATATGATTCTTACCATTGCGTCGTCATCCATGTCGGGCTCGATTTCGCACATCTCGCCCAACTCGGTGGTCCGTAAAAGTCCGCGCTCATGGAGCATTTGACGCGCTGAAATGGACATCAAACAACAAATTGGAATCTTTTTCTTTTTGGCTTTATTTTTCTCGCCAACCATTTTGCAATAGAATGTCGCGATCTCTCGGATACTCTTGCAGAAGGCGCGTGACGTCGTCTTGATGAAGAATGTAGACGTCGGAATAGCCGACGCTTCGCAGCGACACACTTCGCCGATCGCCGAGTAGATTGCCGCGCACGTGGACGACCGACAGCTCGCCGAACGTCGAGCCCTCTTCGAGACGCTCGAGCTCGTGATTCGTGTCGTCGTCGATGACGCTCAACGTGCCCTTCTTCACAATGAACATCTCTTTGGCCTTCTCATTCTTCCGACATAGATAGTCGTTGGGCGAGTAGACTTGCTGTTTGACCAGCATCACCACCTCGTGCAGAAATCGCAAATCGCAACCGCCGAACAGGTTGACCTTCTTGAGTGTGTCGATGTGCAAATTGGCGGCGATGTTGCTCTGGAATCGCGGCGGCAGCACCTCGAGCACCTCCTTCTCGTCATACAACTGGTTGTGCGTGTTGAGGTACATGAAGCAGTTGAGGACGCGCTCCTGAATGTCGGCGTGCACATCGCGGTACTTCATATAGAATTTGATGCCGTCCATCATCTCGCGAAAATCGTACACGGCCTGATTCATTTGCGTCACCACGTTGCCGACGCCGCCGATGATTGTGGCGAACACGAGGATGCCGATGAGCGTGTCGACGACCTCGAGCATGTTTTGCGGCGACGTCGACGGATACGGTTGTTGGCCGCACGTGGTGATGGTGAGCGCCGACCAGTAGAGCGTCATGCTGTACTCTCGCGAGAAGTTGCCCATCTCGAATTTGTAGTGCTTCGACTCCCAATAGTCGTACATGTCCTTCATGTATTTCGGACGCTCGTCGTCGAGATCGAGAACCGATTCGCCATGCTCCGAATACCAACAGTCGGGATCATTGAACGCCTGGAAATTGTCGAGAATCGCAATGTCAAACTCGATAGGCCCTACCCGACACGTCGGAAATCGCGGATCGAACACCTTGTAGTAGGAGAAGCCGAACGCGCTGGTGTCGTCTTCTGAAAAATGAAAAACGGTTTTTTTGAAATATTCTTCCATCGGACGTAAAATGTGCGAGGGCCGAGTAATTCGCGGCCGCGGTCGCGGTCGCCTTTTATCAAGACCACGGCATGAGTCGTGATCGACACCACCCGACCTGAGAGGCCCTCGAAGAGCGAGAAGAGAAAGTAGACGCACGCATTCCAATGGAATAGAATGAAGCACGATGTTGAGAGAAGCGCGATTTTTGTCGCGTGCGGGAACGCGGTTCGCTTTTGGGTGATGGCGATGAAGTCGACGAGACGGTAGCCTGCAATTAATTCCGTGCGAGACCAATTGCTTTAAAAATGTGGCGCGTCTGCGTCTCCTTAAACCACACTCTCTCTCTCTCGATCTCTCGCTGCACTGTCTCAATATTGTGCGCTATTTCTCAAAACATTTCTCAACATTTTTTTTCTTGGAAAATCTCACATTTTATCATTCGAATTGCCCTTAAAAGGGATAATGTTGGATTGAGGATGAGAATGAGATCTAGTGGAAGTAAGCACGCAATGTCTGGATAGATGCGATAGCTTAAATCAATCGAATTGGTTGAAAACTCGAAATTTGATGAAAACTCACGATTCCACATAATTCTTCCACATTTTTTTCGTGTTTTTGACTTCGGATCCCTCGTGCATGAAGGCTATAAGAAAATTGATGATTTGCGAAGGCCAGCAAATTTAGAAGTTTCTAATCATTTTTTTGATATTATGGATTTTCGAGCACAAAAAAACCGAATTTTGGCGATGAAAAAGTGCTGTCTGCAATTTTTCGTCATTGTGATTGCACAGAAAAGTGTTTTTTTGTTGAAAATGCCAAAAACGAACACATTCTCGACTGCAACAAAATGTCGAGGACGAACACACCGTCGTAGATGCAATTGAGCGTCAGCCATTGCTGGAAATAGCCGAAATAGACGTCGTCGAAAATGAATATCACCTAGAAATTTTGAGAATTGGTCGCGATTCACGAAAAACGATTTGAAAAAAAAAAACCATCGCCAACATATTATAAAGGATTCCGCTGGCGACGAGCGTCGTCCAGTAATAATAAAACGTCGAGTTTTGTGTGATGTAGAAGAATATCAGACGCCTAAATTTGCGGGGGTACGGTAGCACGAGGTGATAACTGTGTACCGTAGTCGGTCTTGAATGACCGCTTTGAGGATACTTCCGCCGGTTGGCTGCGATTGGAATTGCTCGTGTTCGATGCCTAGAATTGCTCGTTGATCGTTTTCGGTCTCCTAAAATTGAAATTTTGCTTTTTTTGGGGGGCGGGGGGGGGGGTCCTAGGTGTGTTTTGGACGACCTCGATGAAATTTGTGGTTGTCGGCTCGCGGTCGGGCTCACTCTCGCGCTCATCGTGCTCCATTGCGGTCATCCAATTGCGGAGAATCTGAGAATTTTTGAAATTTTATTAGTTGAAAATGTGCAGTGGCTGAATGGACGCGGCCGTGCAAAAAACTAGTCCATCATGATTTTTTTTTGACAAAATGAATTTATTGAATTTATTTTTCGCAAAAGTTTTTTTGGCGAAAATTTTGGTCTTGGCTGAATGGATGTGGCCTTGAAAAAAAAACTAGTCCATCCAAAAATATTTTCATTTTTGTCGTTCAAATTCGATTTTTTAGAAAAAATCAAAGTTGAATTTATTTTATGGTCACGAGGCGTTTTGAATTGAAACGAGTTGTATTCGGCGAAATTTCAAAAACTTTATCGCAAAAAATAGCAGTGGCCGAATGGACGCGGCCTTGAAAAAATTAGTCCATTCAAAAATATATTCATTTTTTTTTAAAGAAACAATGGGATATTTTGAAATGGAGTTTTTTGGAAAAAAAAGTAAAAGAATTATAGTCCTTAAAAAGGAATATTAATAAAAAATGTGTGCAATTTTGCGTGGGGATGTTCACGGACTTTTTTTTAATTGTTTGATTTTTCTTCATGGAAAATTCGAAAATGGTGTGAAAATTTGTGAATTGCGAATTTTTCGCTCCGAACAAAAACTAGATAGTAATTAATGGACGTTTTTTTTTCAAGAATTTAGTTTTTTTTTTAAAGAAATGTGCAAAGTTTAAGAGGAAAATTCAAAAATATTATATAAGCGATAGAAGAAGAGAGTGAGAGCGAGAAAATGTTGGTCGCGTGTTCTGGAAGCCGATAATCTACCTATTCAAAAAATATCCTTTTTAATTCTATTCTATCCTCATCGCTTTTCTTCATTTCTTCTTTTTTTGATATTTAATCTATATTCATACCATTACCGCTTTTACCACATCGCTGAAGCTTTTCGTCTTCGCCTCGCCATTTTCGAGATTCGTGTTTCTGAGCGCCGCCGCTGGCGACACTTTGTTGAGGTCGAGCCCTTGTTTTCGCTCCTCAAATTTGAAAATTTCAATTTTGTTGATATTAATCAATGAATCGTCGCGAGACCCACCGATTTATTTCGTCTAAGCCAAATTCCAAATAATGCGCGTTGGGTCTCGCAACGAAGATATACACAAAAAAAACCGTTTTTTTGAGAGATTGTGTGCAAGAATGCTAGGCAGCGGAATCGAACCCGGGACCCGAACCCAATTTGCAAAATGATGATCCACTGCTCTATCGCTGCGCTACTATAGATATTTAAAGGATCGTTGCGAGACCCAGCGCACTATTTATAGAAAACGTCTGAAAAAATGTGACGCAACAAACAAATTCAGGTCCGTAAAAACGAAATTGCACACATCGAAATGCCGATTTGGGTCTCGCACGGAAAAGTCTAGGAGCGAGTTTGTTTTTTGAATGAATCTCAATTATTTGCAAAATCGAGAAAATTTTGAAAGTAATGCTTCTTTCTTTAAAGGCGCATAGAGCTCTCAAAACAAAACTTTCGACTACCATCATGGCGTTGGCGACCATTTGCGGTCGCTTCTGTCGCACCGTCGCCCATTTCGAGGTGGAGCGCGGTCGGCGCGTCGTCGGTTTCTCCTGCAACGACTCAGATCATCGGATTCTCGAGCGGGGGTGGTGATGGTGCAATTTCCGTCCGACTCACTCTCCCCCCCCCACCAAATTATATGTTGGTGTCTCGTATTTCTTCTTTTTTTTTGTCGATGCGGTTACTGAGGCAACCGAGCGGCAAATCGGAAGAATTAGAAAAAAATCGAATTTTTTTTGTTTGAAAATTTCAAAAAAAAAACTTCGTTGAGTCTTGTCACGAATTTGTATAAATTATAATGTTTTATTGTTTTGAGGTGAGCAAAATTTTTTCCGTCACGATTATCGCGTCAAGACCCGCGCGATTTTTTGTTTAGCTATTAAATAATGTGGTTTGAAGAAAACTCGGCGATTTTTTTTTGGAAAGACTCATAAAGATAAGAATTTCTAGAAAAATGGCATGGCCGAAAAATTGGCGGCCGCGTGATAACTCGGCCACCCGAACGGGGAAAGCCACAAGCGAACCTTTCGAGTTGGTCGCGCCTTCGCGGCGCTCAACGATCGAAGATATCGAATGCTGCGATCCTTGCGAGTCGTCCGAATTTTGCGGCGACCGTCGAGACGGCGATCACCATCGTCGCCATCGCCAGCGTCGTCGTCGTCGAAATTCAGACGCGTCAGCATTGAAGGCGGCGGCGAGCAAACGCGTTGTGTGCTTGTGAGCTTCTGCTGTCGAGCTCAAAACGTGTGGGCTCGGCGATATGAAGTGAAGCCCCGACCAATTTAAAGAGACGAACAATGCCATGGAAACGAGAGCTGGGGGGGGGGGGCTATCACGAGCGTCACAGAGGTGCGCCCAAAAATTGTTTTCTGATGATGGCATTGACGCGAAATTTTGTGGCCAATTTTAATGGTCCCTACCTAAAAAGGAGAGTAGAGGTTCCAAGACCTTCATGCGCCTTTAAATAATAATGCCATTCAAAATTTGAACAAGTTGGGTCACGCAGCGAATGTGTGCGCCTTTAAATTGCGCCTTTTCGAAGTTAAATTTTCAATTAACTATTTCGAAAAAATTAAAGGCGCATAAGGGTCTTGCGGCGAATTTTTGGAATATATAAGTATACCATTAAAAAGACAAACATTCTATGGATTCTTTTGAAATTCTTGTTTGCATTTTTTTTCTAAAATTAGCCCAAAAAGGTCACATGTGAAAGTTTCATAGATTTTTTGGCGTCTAACCAATTTTCAAATTTTGTGTGCAATTTTGCGTCACCCGATGTTTTTGAAATTCAATGTGTGCAAACACCGCTACGCAAAAATTCACGTGGTGATTTTTGTTGCGACAAAAGGCGATTTCTTTTTGTTTCTGTCATTTTGCGTCACGGTGTTTGCACACACACACTCTTTTTGGGGTGAAAATCCCAAATTTTCTAATATATCCAAAAAATCTGAGGTGAGGCAAAAAAAATCTCCCAAATTTTGCGCGCATATGTAAATGATTTGAATTTCGCGCGGCGCTCTCGCCACCTCGCCGCCTCCTCACCGGCCGCACTATTTCGTCTTTCTCGCGAAACAATTTTTTCCCTTCTTCTTCTTCTTCTTCTTTTCCTTCTTCAATTATTTTTTTGTGATGACGATTGTCATTGGGCTTCCAAATTAGAACAATCAGACCTCTCTCGCCATTTTTGAGTTGGTGTCGAGCCACCCACACCAAACAACACCAAGACCAAAAGAAGCAGCAGAAAAAAAATATTGGATGTGTGTTGAGACAAAATGTACACACCGATGAGCACCACATCGTTGTCGTCGTCGTGTTTTACTTTTTCCACTCCTTTTGTTTCATCGGCATTCTTCTCTTATCAATTGGTGTATGCTGGCACCCTTCGCCAAAGTTGACGCCAACCGAAATAATCCCTTCAAAGAGATTCATTATTTTGAAAATATTGCGAATTGTCATGAGACATTAAGAAGGTCTTCCCCTTCACGCGTGGGCGGTATTTGATTCGTAGGTAATCTGGTGTACGGTACCCCCAATTGAAATTTGAATTACCGCCGCCATAAAAAAATGCGATGGTCCACAATTTCTCGTTTCTATTTTTTGGGCAAATCTTTTAAAAGTCGAAATTTGAATTGAAAGCGAAAATTTCGATGGTCCGCAATTATTTTTTGATATTTTTTCATATTACAATGCTATAGGATTACGGTATCCAAAAATTTGTAGCAATTTCTATTGCAAGCAAAAATTTTGTTTTAATGGTCCCAGAAATCTTGTCAATTCTTATAGTGCGAAGCCCAAATGGGTCCCCAAAGTTCCTGTCGCGAAATTCCAATTATGTCGATCCATAAATAATTACCCCGTGCGCCTTTAATCTCCCTCGTCTCACGACGCACTTATTATTTAATTAAATTGTTGACCATCGTCAGCTTATAGCTCAATTTTCTTCGCATTTTTCTCATGAATAACAAATTTGATCTATTCATAGTTCCCCCCGCTTCCCCCTCCCCCCGCTTCTTCGTTTCCTTCAGCTTCTTCTTCTTCTTCTATATAGTCGAGAAGCAACATGAGACGAACTTCTCAATTTTTGTCGCCTGCTCGATTTTCCCGTTTTTTTGTATCGAAATAATTGCCAACATTGTCTTAGGGGTCCGAAAATTGTTTATGAAATATTGGACCCCCCCCCCCCCAACCCTTTTTCGACCCTTCCTTACTAACTACACAATTTCAAGTGGAATGAATAATTTGATCTACCCTATGAGAATTTGAATTAAACGCGCGGTGGAACGGCTAAAAATAAAAAAACCAACGGGTTGCATTTGTGGGACCATCACACAATCGTTTGGGTCTCGAGGTGAACTATATATTTTTTTTCTGGTCCCTTCATCATCTCTGAACACCAATTCGTCGAGACCGTGTCGTTTATCGGTCGAACAACAACAAATCGACAAGCGGGGCGAGGTTTTATTTCGTCTCAAGGAATCTCGGCGGTGGATGGAAGCGAGAGAGAGAGAGACTGAAAAGAGAAACATATGTCATTGGCAGATTGTTGAGCGAGAGAGCGAGAGTGATCGCGAGACGCAGACATTTCGCGTGGTAGAGGGCGCGCTCAAGTGGGCGGGGCTTATGGCGCGCGCGCGCGCTTCCCCCTCTCACAGCCACGCCCAACATTCGAAAATTTGGGTGTGTGTGTGTGTGTATGTCTCGCCTCGCCGAATTACATACAACTGTCGGGTCTTGGGTGGCGCGGATTTTCAACAGAAATTTGATAGCCCCGAAATTTGCCGCCGTTTCCGCTGGCCGCTATTGTTTCTTCTTTTAAATTGCGGTCGTCCATCTTGAAATCAAAAAAAAAAAACCGCCACCCCCTCTTCACATAATTCAATTAAAAAAAAATCATTTTTTCCCCTTGTAAGTACATCAGGTAGTGTGCAGAAATGCACGTCTCAAAAATAATTTTTTTGTTTTTTTTTTCGTCGCCAAAAAAATATTTATTTTCAACATGTGATAACATTCATATCAATCATTCGACAACATGCATTCGTTGAATTTTGAAATAATCATAAATCATGGAAATAATGCGGTCGTGGCTGCGACGATGGATGCACTTGAAATTAGCCGCCACTGCGTCTATGACCGCCACAGTTGTGTGTGTGTGTGTGTTTTCACCTTGCCACCGCCGCAAGTTCGTCGTCACTGATTCATTTTTCCTCTCTTCTCCTTTTTTTTTATTTTATTTTGCAAACGTTTTGAATGCGCGCCGCGCATCTTTCTCGCCGTTCCTTGCTGGTGTTTTCAATAGAAAAATGAGTGGCCGCGAGGAAGTGGCCGAGGAAAAACTAGTCCGCGCAAATTTGAAATTTTTTTTTGTTGGTGTTGCGCAAGCAATTCCCGAATTCCACTTTTATTTTTCGACAATTCCCGCAATTTATTTTTTCTGGATTTTTTTTGTTGTCCACTGAAAAAAATATATATATGAATTTGTGTACACCTTTCACATAAATATTATCCGCCACCACTCGTATTGTATATATATATTTTTTGGCCTCGCCAAATTCGCTATTGTTTTTTTTTTCGTCCCTTTCTCTCTCGTTCTGTCGGCAAAACGAAAATTGAATCAAGAGTTGACCGATTCGATGATACGTTTTTGAAATAAATTCGATTTTGCCCCCCTTCAACCGAATTCAATTGTTGATTTTCAGGAAATGCGGCGATGGTCGGGCTCGCCGCGTCGGCTCCTCCTATTTCTCATCGTATTACTATATCGATGGTCGATGATCGACGCGCTCGTGTGCCCGATTCCGACGGCGCCAGGCGGTAAGTTTTTTTTGCCATCAAACATTTGTAGTAGAAATGGAAATTTTCGTCGCGTCAAGACCGTGGGAATTTGCCGCCTCGCAAAGGTCATCGATGGGGAGGGTCCCTTTTGATGTGATTTTTTTTTGGTCCGGGACCATTTTGATTATTGCAGGTGTGGCGCGCAACAAAACGTGTCCGGATTTCAAAGCGAGCCCGTTGTTCACGCATTGCTGTACGTCAAAACTGCCGCCGACGAACTCGCTGCTCAAAGAGAAGCACGGCGTCTATTGTTGCTCGGCCGACGATTTCGAGAACGAGCGATACGAGGCGGCGCGCGCCGAAATCAAGACATTCATCAAGGAGTTGGTTTTTTTTTTGAATTTATTTTCCTTTTTGGAATATTCGTTTTTCGACCGCCGCACCGAAAAAAGATTTTTCCAATGGAAACGCGTGTCGTCCAAAATTTTCCGTTTTTTTTTTGGCGCGCCGCCATCACAAATTCATGAATAAGAAACAGGCTTTTCTTCATCCTCTTCGCCATTTTCTTTTTTTTTCTCGATGATATAGAAAATGATGGCGGCGAGGAATTGGAATACGAAAGAAGGGCCTATTAAAAATGAAATACTTGTGGTGGTGGTGGTGTCTGTTTTTTTTTTGTGTGGCTCACTCGCTGATATGCTTCTACATAGATGGCATGAGAGATGAGAGCAGCAAACTTCGACCATATCAGGGGTGGGGGGGGAAGGGGAAGAATCTTTCGTTGATCTACCTCGTTCAATTTTTTGTGTGTAGCCTCGAAATTCCTCAATTTGTCCACCCCCTTGGGACCCAATCAGCCGCATTTTCGCTCTCATTAGTGCGACTAGCAAGTCACCATGGGTTGCCGGGCGCCGTCGCCGACGACGGCGAACACAAAAGCCCTCAAAAAATTTTTTTTCTCGTTTTTGAGGGGACCGACCGACAAAAAGCCGCTTTTCAATTTCGTTTCGGGACCCGTCGTCGGCGGCATTTTTAATTACCATGGGGATTTTACGACTTTAAACAGGCGAGCTTTTCGCGTCGACGCCCTCCCCGAGGAAGCAAAGAGCCGAATTGACGGGCATCCATCATACAGAATCCATTTTGGAATTCGAGCGCGCGAGATTTTTTTTTTTTGCGCGCGCGCGAAACTTGAAAAAACGCGCTCCCTCGAGAGACGACGATTTCTCGAAGCGAAAAGTTTTTTTTTCTTTTTGGCTGGGCGTTGATGGATTCTTTTCTTTTCTTGCTCGCTGCTCAGCACATCCTGGGGACCACAAACGCGATAATCAATCAACACCAACACCGAGTTGTGTTTTATGGGGATGAAATTCGTCGACGAGGCACCCCCTCGATAGTTCATCCCCCCCCCCCTTCTAACTTTTTTTGCTTCACTCCGTGTTCCGTGTTGTCAAATGCACACCGATTGGCCGACTACTGACGATGAGGTTTTAACGAGAGGCTTAGTAGTTTCTGTTGTTGTTGTTGTTCGCGGAATGGCGAGGATTGATGGGACTTTTGCCGATGGAAAATGATTTGAGAAAATTTTGCCAAAAAAAAGGACATGGCCTGGTTTTTTTTTCAAGGCCACTCTTTTTCGGCCACCAACATTTTACGATTATCATTGTCAGTTAAAATTGGTTCCGTGAATCAGGCGGCTATTTTCGGCGGCCAATATTGTGTCAACATTTCGAAAAGGTCAGAATTTGATGAGATTTTTTTTTGTTGTGACTGCCCTTCTATTTTGTCTGATTGAATTCCATTGTTTTTGGATGGCCGCATTGCATTTTCGGTTGTTTGTTTAATTAAATAATGCAATTTTCGGTGACGGACCAACGAAATCCCCAAACTAAGAGGGGGGGGGGATGAGTTTCGTATGAATTTTTTGGTTGGGTGAACTTTGGACGACAATTTAATTACCGCATTCGGTGGTGGAAATCGAATTCGTGGTTTTTTTGCTGTGTTCGAGCCTCCCTGCAAAAAGGTCTCGATTCAATTAACGTGTGCACCACACGAGGACCCCCCCCTTTCAATGGTCCTCAGCGGATAATCATTAGCGCGCATTTTCTGCTAGTGATGTGTTTCAACATTATAACAAAAAAAAAGGAATTTTTTTCGGTTGGGGGGCGAAGTGAGAGAAAATTGAATTGTGTGCGCCATGCGTCCGGTGCTAATTAAATTGGTCCCAATGTTTTTGTGGGGCCTTTGTCTTGCCAAAACCTCCCCCCCCCTCTCCTCGATGAGAAGGGGCTGTAATGTAGGGTGCACGAAATTGAAGGCAATTTTCGAAAACGAAAGATTCAAAAAAATTTTGTTGATTAAAGGCGCATATCGATGAGTCGTCAATCGTGGGAAATTCCATATAAAGGGCAACTTTTTTTTTGGCTCATGTGAAAGCCAAGAAATAATTTCTGGAAATGTTATTACCAAAAAAATGGCGAAAATTTTTTTGTTGAAGAAATTTGAAAAAAAAAATTATAAGAATTAATCAAATGCGTACAATTTTGCGTTTTCAGAAAACCCAATAAATGAATTTGTTGAGATTTTTTCGAATCTCGGCAATGTTTGTTTTTCGGGGTTGTGGTGCGGGTACGAAAAAGCGCCGGACCAACAGGAAACAATATAACCCCTCTCGAACGAGAAGCCCAATTTTTATTACTACTATACTTGGGCATAGTTATGCCTTCCTTTTTCTATTTATTATTCATATAATTATGATTGTTATGCGTTTTCCACTCGCGGTGGGTTCCATTGTTGAAGAAATATTTTTATTTCAAGCTTCCAATTTGAGACACATTTATATAATTGCTGTATGAAATAATCATGGGAGGAGGGGGGGGTCCCATTATTATTATTATTACTATAAATATTCGACCGGAAGTTTTGGAATTTCCTGTTTTTGTGTTCGGCGAGTGTTGGTAATTTTTCGGGTTTGAATTCCCGCCGAGAAGGAGCCGAGAAATTTGCAGTTTTTTTTTTGGTTTTTTCCTCCTCCTCTTCTTTTTCTGCTTTTTTTCGACAAGGGACAATATGGGCTTTATTTGTCTCTGTCTCTCTCTCGCATTTTCGAATGACGATCGCCTTGATTGCGTGCGCAATTTTCATTATTGCCTTTTTCTTTTTTTTTTTTGGTGGGGGAAGGGGTTTGTTGGAGGCCTCGTCGAGACAAATATCCGACGGATTTTATTTTGAGAGGGTCCACTTTCATTGAGAAACATTGGTTTATTGGGGATTGTTGAGAGGAAGCGAGTCAAAAAATTGCAAGTTTTGCATAAAATGAGGGTTGATATTGGCGAATTTCAATGGGACACATTTTTTTTGGGGGGACCATTCGCGGTGTTGAAATCAAAAAATTGTGGAAAAATGAGTTTTTCAAAATTTTCCCACTTTTTTCTCATAATTTTAAACAAATTGATACAAAAAATCATAATTTAATTTCAAAAAAACGCATTAAAAATTTTTGTCTCATTTTGCCCAAAAAAGCGGAAATTTGAGGCGATTTTGACAAAAAAAATTTTTTCAGCTATTTGGCTCTGATGATCTTCGGATTTGTGCTGATCGTCTCGCTCGTCTTCATCATCACGGCAATCATTTGCAAAAAGATTCCCGGATGTCCGATGTATCGCAATATGCATAGTAAGCGAGAGTGGCGCGTTTCTCTCATTCTCCTCATTTTCCAGTGATGTCGCATCGCACCGATTCGCCGACGACGCTCTACCGACCGGTCGATCAAATCCCGCCGAAGATGTATGAAGGTTTGCGAGTGCTCAAATGAGTTGTTCTGGAGAATTGGGCAATGTGTTGTTGGTTTCAGCGCCACCTCCGTATGAGTGTTTTGTGCCGCCGCCGACGACAACGACGACGACGACAGATACCAACGATTGGAATTGTATTCTGGAGAATGAGGTAGGAATCGCCTTGTGATAAAAAAGCTTCAATTTCGAAATGCGATGGTCCACAATTTGCCAAAGCCCTTATTCATTGGTTTTTTTTTCTTGACGATGATAATATTTGGAAGAATTCCCGGATTGCAGGTGAATGGCTCTCGACGAACACCGCCGGTCGTCCGCTAATCGCGCATTGTTGAACACTTGTGATTTCTCGATGGAGTGTTTGATTCCAAAATTTTTTCGCATCGATTTTCCCCCTTTCCGCCTAGTTTTCAATCATTTTGTCGAAAATCGTTTCCTCCATGGTTTTGTGTGTTTTTTTTTTTATTTTGTTGCTATCCGCTACCCTCCTTGAAAGTTTTACGCCGCCCACGGGTCCCGACACGAAGTTTCCCCCCCTCACCGCATCTTCCTTTCCACTTTTTTTTCTTCAAATAGGAGCTTTTGCGAATGAAACTGATTCGAACTGTCGATCTGACGACGACTTGAATTGTGATAAATCTCAATTTTTTTCTCTCCGCTTCATTGGTCATTGTGTCTTTTTTTTTTCTTCTTCGAAACATAATAATTATTGTATAAAGCGATTATTGAATTTAATTCGAGCGATTAGTGGATAATCTTTCCCAATTGAATTTCGAAAAGATAGTCGAATCCAAGTTTTGGTTTGATTCCAATATAAACACTACACCAGACATTGGGGTCCAAAAACGAGGAGATGTTCAAATGGGTCGCCGGATCGTTGTAATCCACCTGAAAATTGCAATGAGGAAAATGACGAAGAGTTACGGTGGCGATGGGTCTCGATGCGAAATTCGTATTTTCTGCATCGCATTTCCCTTATAAGGTTTTTTTATTCATTACCTGCATTACAGTGATCGCCCAATCAGTTTCGAGAGTCGTTTGAATATCATTGGCGACAATTTGAGGAATATTACTTTTCAGAGCTGCTTGAACGACAGCATCTTCCATTGTATTGTTGAAGCACAATGAGAAGCAGTAGACGATTCTGGAGCTCTGAGATTGGCACGAGCTGGCATCTGAAAAGGGAGTTCTTTTGAGAAAAATGCAATTCTCCAATTTTCTTTTATTATTTTTATAAAATTCTATTTTAGAAATGAAATGATTTAATTTCTATTGAAGAAATCAGTGAATTTAGTTATCTGCCGGCAAGATTTTGATTAAAAATAAAAAAAAATTGGCGCGAAATTCGAAAAAGTGACGCTTTTTTCGTTAAATTAATTGTTTTGATTAGTTTTCGTGGAAAAATCGAACCTCGGACGTTTCTCGAAACGACTTCCAATTGATTATGGCACAAATCAATTTGATAGGCATTATGGAAGGTTTTCAGTTGGCGATTACCCTAAAAAATGGACCCATTCTACATTATTAAAAAAAAGAGAACCTCTAAGCAAAAATGTGAGCCATTTGTCGGTTGGCCGGCGGTTGCCCAATCGATAATTCCTGTGGCGTTTGTAGACAGCCAACTGGCTGGTGGCGCCGATAAATCGCATTTTCCTGAAAATATTTCGAATTTAGAAGAAATTTTAATGTAATTTTGATAAAATTGCTTTTTTATTGGGAAAATTTATTGAAAAAAAAAAGTTTAAAAAAAGAGAAAAATTTTGGGGTATGCATGAAATCGTCTCGGTGAATGCACAGATTTCTAACTACCGTAACCATGCCCAGATATTTCATTTTATTTTTTCAATTTTTTAATAACAATATTCAAAATAAATATGAAAATCGAATTGTTTCTGACTATTTTATGCACAAACAGTAATTGTTCATTTATTTATTTATTTACAGATGAAAATGAATTGAATGTTTATTCAGTTGGCCGCCAAAATAATTGACAATGTGATTCGAGCATTTGGTACGTTTTTTTTTTTCAACAAATTACAACCCACCAATCCAATTTGAATAGCCATTATTGGCAAAAAATGCGAAAATTAGAAAAATTTTAATGAAAAATGGCAGCATTTCGGAATATTAATGAAGTTTTTTTTATCAGTTTGGAAGGCATCATTATCATTATAGGCTTTTGATAAAATGCGAAACAAATTAGAGCAATTTTTATGGAACAGCTGAAAATTCGGCTTTTTTATCGAATTTTGAGCGAAATTTTTCAGTTTTTATGCTCAAGTTGAATTTTTGTTGGAAAAAAATCATGAAAAAAATGCAAAGCTGTCATCAAACTCGCCCCCAGTGTGAGCGCTCGATCGAGTATGATCGATCTTGGTAGCGAAAATCGATCGGGATCGATCGATCTTTCTAAAAATCGATCGAGCGCTCGAGATCGATCGATCCCGAGATCGAACTTACCTGTGCTCGATCGATCCCGGGATCGATCGAGATCGAGCGCGTTCGATCTCGATCGAGCGCTCGATCGATCGCGCTCGATCTCGATCGAGCGCTCGATCGATCGCTAACGCTCGATCGATTTTGGTCGATCTTTTGTGAGCGCTCGATCGATCTTGGTCGATCTTTTGTGTCTTTTTTTTAAACACATCTCATGAAATGTGAAGAATGCCATCATGTAGCAAACTTTTCGTAGATTCCGAATTTGCTTTCAAGACATATTTACTTAAACGAGCTACATTGATGCGAAAATTACGAAAGTCTCCATTCTTTTCCATGCTGCAGGTATTTCGATGACTAAAAAAGTTAGTTCTAGTTAGCAAATTTTATTGAGATTTGAACCGTAGTCTCTCGAGAGTTTTTCCTAAACGGTGAATGAAAAATATATATAGGTCACCGCGGAAAATGTTTAAAAAATTTATCTTAGAGTTAAAAAGTTTGAAATTTTTGGGTAAAAACTTGTTGGAAATAGACGTTACGAATGAATTCAGCAGACCCGAATGTAGTAAAATCTGTTTAGAAAGTTACCGTAAATGATCTGAAAATAGGCGAAATAGCCGAAAATGAAATTTTTTCATAGACATTGCATGATACTTGTCATACGTTTTGTCCTGACTCCACCCCCTTATTGCAGTCCCTGATTGGCTAAATACTACATTGCGAAAAAACGAGTCCCGCTGCAAACACGCCCTAATGCACCTCGAAAACGCGACGCGTAGCGCGTTTCGAATCGCGAATTTGAAATAATTTTCGAAAACTTTATATAATTGCAAATTTTTCTCGCTTTAAGAGGCTGTTTCACATAAAACTCCGTAATTCAATGGCAGTTTATGCAATTTTTTATTCGTTGGATCGTTCTCAAATTTTTTTTAAATTGGAAACATTATTTATTATTATTTTTTTAGAATGACATCCATTGCGTGGGATTTTTTTCGCAAACCTACTGATCCCACTACTCAGTATATTAAGTGTCCAGTTTGCAAAGTGAATATAAGTTATAATAAAAGTACAACCAATCTCATCCGACACGCAAAGTCGCAGCATTTGGAAAAGTTTGAGAACATTTTGAACTCCAAGGTTTTTTTTTTATTTTTTTAAATAAAACATTTTTTTAATTTAGAGTAAACGGGTCATTGAAAAAGAAACTATTGGAGCACCAATATATAAGGAATGGGAATTGGAAATCACGAAGTTTGAATATTTTCGTTTTTTTTAACTATAATATAACACATTCCAGAGCTTTTTGCACAGGAGGAATCCCTTTCCGTTTTGCAGCCAATCAAAATTTTATCAGAACTTACAAACTCTTAGATCAATCTGCTGTCGTGCCCACTCCTAAAATGATTGCACATCACGTTGAGAAGATATCTCAAATTTACTTAGATGATATGAAAGGCAAATTAAGAAATGTGAAGTCATTTACATTAGTGACGGATGGCTATGGCGAAATAAGAAAAGATCGAAACTTCTACAGTTGCCAGATTTTTTTCGTCTCTGAAGATTACAAACGAAAGAACGCCTTTTGTGGAATTCGTCACGTCGCTAAAAGCACAGCCGCCGATATTGCTGAATCGATATGCTCTTTACTTCAACGAGTAGGAATAAACTTAAGCATGTGCGAACTAACATGCACAGATGGAGCTTCGAATTTGCGCTCGTTTTCAACTGGTCATTTTCTCAAAAACGTGCATTGTGGCTGTCATTTTCTCGATCTAGCATTCGAGGAGTTTTCAAAATTGAAGAAGGTTGAACCAATTATGGGAAATGCACAAAATTTGTCATCATATCTCTCTCGAAATAAGAGCGTCCGAAGTGAAGTCAGAGAAAACGCAAAAGCCTTCCCGAGCACGGCACCCTTGCCGCAGTGTTTGTCACCGACTAGATGGGCTTCGATGTATCTATTATTAAACAGCTATCAAAAGAATTTGAAATCGTTAGTGGCAGTAAGGCAACTTCAAAAATTGTTATTGTCCGCAGCACAGCAAAAAGTTTTGGATGAGATTATCGATGTTCTGGAGCCAGTTTATATTGTTCTTCTTAAGGTAACCAATTATATTTGTATTCATTTATTTGATTATTTATTTAGTTTGAGCGCGAAAACTCGTATGCATCGGAGATCATCCCAAATTTCATAAAACTCGAATACAAGTTGGACAAAATGGGAACCTCGCTAGCTATAAAAATGGCAAAGATTCTGAAATTTAGGTTTTTTTTAAATTTTTTAAGCTATCGGGAAAATGAAGCCTTTACAGATTCGCGCAATCTTATAAGGAAAATGACGCTCTGCAGCTCGCTATGTTGTTGGATCCCCGCTTCAGCTTCGTGCCAAATCTAGAAACGTCATGGGATAAATGTGAAGAACTTCTTATCAAAAAACATGAAACCAGTGCTCAAAGAGACCTAAGTTCATCACAATCAAATGATTCCGATTCGGACGATGGAATGAACTCATTTTTGAAAAGAAGGCTTGAGGTGCGGTCTTCTGAGAAAACAATAAAAGTAATTTTAATAATGGAGTACTACTTTGGTAAAATATTAATTTTAGTCAGAAATATTGCATTACAAAGCAATACTCTCAACAAATCGGCCATCGGCCAAATCTGACCCGCTTTCTTTTTGGGCCGGTCAATCTGCTCATTTTCCCATATTAGGAAATTTCGCAAAGGTGTATCTGAGTTGCCCAGCTTCTAGTTCCTCAGCGGAGCGACTTTTTTCGTAAGTTATTTAGAAATTTTTTATAACTATTATCGGTGTCTACTACGTAAAATTGGCAAAATGCCAAAACAATGAAGAATATATGTGCGCTTTCAACCTATTTTCATGCGTAATCCGTTCCAAATTTTTTTAATTTGAGAATTTTCAATAGTCGCTCAACGCCGACAATATGTATGTATGCCGATTTATTTTGCAAATGAGTGTTTACTATTACACCGATTATATTTGTCATAATTTCAGAAAATGTTCTGATATTTTGCGAAACAAAAAACGCAATCGAATGAAACCGGACACAGTGTCCAATATTTTATTAACTGCTGCTCTCGCGAAAGAGTAAGTGCAAAAATTTAGGAAAAAATTGATTTTATATTTCAGACATTGGGAGGATAATGAAGAAGACGTAGATTCAAACTATGATATTCTTGATTTCGCCATAGAAGACGACGAAAAAATGCAGGATGACGAGGACGAACTTGAAGACGCGCAACAGCAAAGGGAGGAGTATAGACAAGAGGACGACATTGAAGATGAACAAGAACTAAATTTCGAAATCGAAGACATTCAGGAAAGCAATTTTTAAAAAACTACACTGCTCCACAAAAGTTTAACCTCACCCATTTTTTTTTTTGAAAAAATGACATTTTCACGAATTCTATTTCTCGGCTAGAAATGGAGGTTGGACATCCAGATCATGTCGCAGTACCACAATCTGATGGATTCTTCAGATAATTATTGATCACTTTTGGTCTGCGCCCAAATCTCGAACGATTTGTCGATTCGAAAGACCACGATCATGTTTAGGAGAACTCTTTTTAGCCATATTTTAACAATAAAATCGTTTTTTTGAAATTTCGTGACAATGTCATTTTTTCAAAAAATATCAATGAGGTTAAACTTTTGTGGAGCAGTGTAATTGGTTTTAAAAATTTTATAGTCATGAACATTTTCGTTTCCAAAATTCCCTCATTTTTTTTTCTTTTCGTTTAATAATTCCCACTCTTATTTTATATTATTTTTGTTCTTCCTCGTTTTTTATCCTATTAGTATTGTACGTTTTCTATTATAATTTATGTATTTTGTTGTCTATTACGGGAAAAATAAATGAATACATGTATACATAGAATGAACTTTAATAGCTTTTTTCTGAATAGAGCTGGTTCGAAACGGAATTATCGATGCAAGGCTTTCATTAAAATTGTGCAGCCGGTAGAAATTAAAAATTTGCGCTTTTTAAAACGTATTCAAAACTAATTTTAATTGCATATAAATTTAAAGATCGATCGATCCTGCTCGATCGATCTCGGGTTCGATCGATCTTTAAATTTTCGAGCAAGATCGATTTTTTAACGATTTTGAGATCGAGTGCGCACACTGCTCGCCCCAACCTACAGTTCTTCAAATGTTTGACTGGGAGGGGGTCATATTTGCTTTTTCTTTTTGCCACCAACTTACCTCGAAGCCAAGTGTCTCACTATCCGTTTTTTCCCCAAACAATCCAACCATTGTGGTTTGTTTCGCAAAAATTTCACAATTTTTTTTTGCAAACTCATCAAAAAATTTGGGCTTTCCTCAACTCGTCCACGATTTTTTGGCGGGTTTTTCTCCACAATTTCGAATTGCAAAAGAGAAATTTGGCCAAATTTTTCATATCCCTCACCGAATCGTAGAATAAACACAAATTTGTGACACAAAAATGTAATATTTGTTCATTGAAACCAATCAAAATTGTATTTTAGCCACAATTATTTGTTTTAGGCTAAGAATTGATAAATACTCGAAATTTCACGAATAAAAATACACATTTTTTGAGAAAATGTGTGCAATTTTGCGCGCGTGTGTTTGCGGACCGCTCAATTTTTGTGGGTGGTTTCATCAATATTTTAAACGCTCCGCAACACACCAATACGCAAAATTGCACACATTTCATTATTACGCGAAAAATCAATAATTCCACGGGTTTTTTTTAGCCAAGCCGCGTGACCTCGCTGGTCCTATGGTAGCACAAGTTTGAGATGTGTGAAGTGCCCCTAGAGTACAGAATTGTCGTCAAACTGTTCTTTTCTCCATTGGCATAGTCCACAAGCAAGCGAGCAAAAAAGAATTGAGTTGTGTGCAAACAGCGAAGCTCGAGTTTGTCATTGTAGCCCCGTCACTAGAGTTCATTTTTGTGTCGAACCATTTTCCCCAGCTCAATAGTTATTTTATATAATATATAAATATAGGAAAATGTTCCAAAGTGTTCGATAGTGAATCATTATTCAAATTTTCAAATATTTGCCGATATGCGCCTTTAAATTGGAGCGCTTTGCGAAATTTGAATTTCGCGCCGAAATAATCCTATTAGGAGTTTCGAAGCCCCGATAAGGAATAGCGAAGATAGAAATTTGATGCCTCAAGCTTCTTCTTCTTATTGTGTACAGAATTATTAATAGGGTAACTTATATTATTGTTTACCTTTTCCACAGAGTTATGTGTATAATGTAAATAAACAAACAAATATGATGAATAAATAAACAACACAATCAGTTTTCAGTTTTTTCTATTTGATAATGATTTATGTAGTGGTCGAGATTGTTTGATTTTTGATTCGACTCCCGTTTTTCGTTTGTCTGAAATTTGAGGCCAATGTCAATAATAATCGCACCGAAGTTTTCCTTTCTTTTTTTGGGACCATCAATTTTTTTTGAGCCAACTTTTTTTTTTATTCAAAGGCCTTCTGAATTTAGGTGTCTTGAGATTTTTAGTTTTTTTTGAAAAACCCACGAAATTTTTGATGAAAAATGCGGAAATTTAAAGATTTCTTTGGGAAAATTGAACATTTTGAGAATTCCCGCAAAAAAAATCAAAATATAAGACTGTTGCTGAAAATTGAAAATTATGAAATTTGAAGATTCTCGCGGAAAATCGAAAAATTTGAAATTTTTGCGGAAAATTGAAAAATTTGAAATTTAAAAATTCCCGCAAAATAATCAAAAATTTCGAAAGTTTAAGATTGCTGCTGAAAATCGGAAATTTTCAAATTCTTTCTGAACATCGATATATTCTTCAATTTAAAAATTCCCGCGAAAAAAAATCAAAATTTAAGATTATTGTTGAAAATTGAAAATTTTGAAATTTGAAGATTCTCGCGGAAAATCGAAAAAAAATTTAATTTTTGCGGAAAATTGAAAATTTTGAAATCTGAAGATTCCCGCAAAATAATCAGAAAATTCGAAAGTTAAGATTGTTGCTGAAAATCGAAAATTTTCAAATTCTTGCTGAAATTCGACAATGTTTTAGTTTCAATACAATTGCTGAAAATAAAAATGCTTCTTTAAATTTGAAATTTAATCTTTAAATAAAAATTTTGCGAATCGATTATTTCAAAAAAATTGCATCATCATTTTTTTTTCGCCAAAAATCTTTTTTGGAATCCATATATGCTTTAATTAATTAGGCACTAATTACCCACAATTGGTTGATTTCAAATTTTTTCAATATTTGAGCTTCTGGCCTCCATCGTTCGTTTTTGATATTTCAAAGTTGAGTTCGCCGCGACGATTTCGACGAAATTATTGACATTCGGGATGATCAAACATACAAAACTACAAGTATTAGTAGTTGAGTTAGTTTCGGCAAAGCATATATAAATAGAAGAAAAATTGGCGAGATGGGCGGAGCCGCGCGGCGAAATAGCGTTGGCGGCGGCGAGACGGCCGAGAAATTTTTTTGTCGATTTTTTTCGACTGGTTTCGTGTTCAGTTTTGTCATCTCTTTTCACTTGGCGCTGCCGGCACCCGTGCGCGTATTTTGATCTATTTTTAAAGGTGCATAACACCTTGTGTGGGACCCACCAAAGTGCATTCTCGCATTTTTTTGTTTACTCACAAATGTCGGAAATTCGATATTCTGAAACATATTGTACACCCATTTCTGGCGACACTATTATTAGTTTTTTTTTTCTTGCATCATGGTTTCTCTACTTTTTTTCAAGTGCTCTTCATTTCAGGAGCAAATGCCGCTTGATTATTCATCAGAAGACGCGACGACGTCATCGAGAAATGGTATTCCGAACGGGGCGTTGACGGTAAACATTTTAGCCGAAATAATTTTTGACTATTTTTATTGGCAATGTCAAACAGTGTAGAAAATTGTTGTAGGCGAGAGTCTAGAAAAAATTAAATTAAAAAAAATTCGATTCATTTAAATTTCAAACCCAGTATCAATTTCAGGTGCTTATTATTGCCGCCATCGCCATCGTTTCAGTCGTCGTCACATTATTCTGCATGTTGGTCAATAATCGGCGGAACGCACGCCTTCGGCAGCGCACAAATCAGGTAGCAACGTTTTCGAGTGTTGAGATGGTGTAAAAGAATATCTAAAACAAACAAAAATTATAGATTCAAAAAAAAAAACAAAAATTACCAAAACGAAAAATTGCAGCAACGCGTACCATCGAGTATACTGTCGCGAATAACGGCAGGCTCGAACATATCCTCGCCCGTTGAGACGCCGCGTCCCGCCAATTTCCCGCCGATGTACATTTGCTCGTCAACGATCGATCCGAAATTCGACGCGCCGCCGTCTTACGAGGAAGCGGTTCGCGCCATGGTTGGACAACAACACGCCGCCACAATCACACCATTGGCGACACCGGGAACGATGCAGGACGGAATTGAGGTTGGACGCGCATGATTTCGCTTGAAACGCTGAAAAAAAGCAAAGAAAAAATTTTTTGGGACAAATTCAAATAATTCCGCAGCGAACTTTGTTCGGTGTTTGCGGACTTGTTTTTGCGAACACTACAGTACCCGAAATTTTATTGATTTTTTTTCCCGCGTTTTACTTAGATTTTTCTATAAAATATCCACTTTCAGCAGACAAACGACATTGGAACGAACGAATCGGAAGCCGCTCAAATCGACGTCGAAATGGTTCACGCGGTTCCGAGCACCTCGCGTCGTTCGCCGCCAATCGATTCGCAAGTCTAACAATTTGTTTGTTTGATGAGCTCCCAATTCAATTCCTTGCCATTTTCCGGTGTTTCCTCGTTTCTTCAGCTGTCTAGGTGCCGTAATTCGAACGTATTTCCCGCAAATCATTGTTTTGTTTTTGTAAAATGCAATTTTAAAGCGATATTAGAAATTAATTGTGCATAATAATGATTTTGTTGAAAAGAGAAAAAAATTACGGGTTCGAAATCTCTCAATAAATCTTTTTAAATCATCTATTGGATATCTATTAATTGCAGTGAAGAAGTTTTTTTTGCTATTGAAAATACCTATGTTTTTTTTCGAATTTATTGAACTCATTAGTTATTCTCTCTGTCTGCGCCTCCTCTCACTGCACGCTATCTCAGTGTCTCTCCTGATTTCTATCACATCAGAATTGCCTTTATGCGTGGAAATCTCTGCCAGAATTTTTTTCCAACCGACGATACCGAATATGTCAATCATCTCGAGATTATATGTTATGTGGTGCTTATAATTTTTTGTAGGTATACGGTACACACTGTGGTGTTTGCACACACACCCTAGTTGACGCGCATGTACGGAGTTATGAGAAATTGTCATCGTTTTTGAGTTGGCGGCTGATTTTAAGCCATTGCTTGTATTTTCTTGTGTTTTATGGCAATTACGCGAGTAATAACGTAACTAGATATTATTTTTTGTATATTATACTTAGTATATCTTTTGTTATTAGTTGAATTAAGATAAATTCATCGATAAATTCGCGCGGCACGATTATTACACTATTAACTATTATTTGATATATATATATAATTATAAAATTTCGTATAAACAGATTCAACTGACAATCTCCATATATCAAAATGCTTCTCAGGATTTCTGAACCCACCTCGATGAGAAAGACGCCGAGGCAGGTTTGGATTTTTATTTGCAAAAAAAAGAGAAAGCTAATAATTTTTCGAACGGGCTCCCACCGTCGTCGTTGTCCACACACACTTGGCCGACACACATTCAATCAAAGAGTTCATCGTTTCAGCAGAAGCGGCGGCGAGAGGAAGCGAGCAGCGACGGCACCCACGCGGGAGGCGACAGACATTCGCGCCGACGACAGCAGCTGCACGACAACATTCGTACAACTCGTGTGCCCTTCCTTCATTCATTTTGATTCCCTTCTCCAACGTCCCCGACTGCTCGCTGATTTCAATCGATTGCTGGTGTGATGTTGAACCGCGCGCTGCTCATCGGCCTTCTGGCGATTTCGGCAACGGCAAAATTGCAGATTTTCCCGAATGATGCTGAAGGTTTGGTTTTTCGTTTGCTTTAGGTATTCAGAATCGTCGTTCGAGAATTTTTTAATTGGCTTCTGATTCGAATAAACGTTCCAAGTTGCACTAATTGCAAAAATTCTGAAAATTTGTGCACAAAATTTGAATGGAGGGTCACTATTTCGATCCACGTTGGTCTTTACATTTTCATTTTTTACATTTTCTGCAAAAAAAATTCTCGATTCCAGAAAAATTGTGCATCATCGCCGGTTGCGCGGACGACGAGATGTGCGTCGTCGACACGACGAAAAACTCGGCGAAATGCGTCGATCAGGCGCAATTGCAGCAATTCGTCAAAGCGCACCAACTCGAACACTCGCCGATTGCCCGCCATCAACAGGTAGGCGCAACTCTTTGCGCGAAAACTTGCCAAGATTGATAGATCGGTAATTAAAAATGCGGAATTACTTCTTTCTTTTCTTTTTTTTCAAGTTGTTGTTGCTGTTGCGGCGTCCTCGACACGCGCACCCCTCTAATCACATTGATGACCTTGTTTCCTAGTTTTTTTTTGTCTTAATGCGCCTTGATTATTCGTTTGGCGGCCGCCGATCGGCGGACCATTCATTTGATCCTGGAGACCTTCGCCGCCTTTGCTGATATGAGATCGACTCGTATTCGATTTGTTTGACAATTATAAATCAAGGAAGCATGTCGAATTGGATTGATAAGCGCGAAATATCCTGTCATAAATTAAGACCGCCGGGTGGCCGAATTTCGGCGGTTTTGAAAAGCCCACAAAAAATATATATATGAATAAGACGATTTGTTTCAGCACCACACCGCCGCCGAACACGCCGAGCATGATTTTAACAGCAAGCATCGTAAGTGAAATTTTGTTTAATGGCAGATGGGGGGACCCGTGCGATAGCAAAAAAATGATGAAGAAACATGAGAGATCAATTATTATCATTTGTCTGTTTGCAGAATGCTCGCGCCTCGAACTCCTCCAGATGGGCGGCCGCTTGTTGAAATGGTTCAAGGACGTGCACACCACCGAAGCGGGCAACGATCGCACGCTGAGAAGTGAGAAGAGGGAGGGGGCGGGTGTTTCAGAATTTCGCGACAATTTGCGATGTCATCGTCATCGCCTCCTGCAAATTGAGAGAAAAAAAATTGAATTGGACCATTGAGAATCGGCGTTTGAAATTGCCAAAAAGACCAAAAGCGAATGCGGCCGAATTTTCCGCCTCATTAATTCCGCTGCTGCTGTCAACTGATTTGTTTGTGTTGATGGCGAGAAGAAGTGCGTTGCGGCGAATTTGAGAAAATCGAAATTCGTCCGAAATTCATTCGGGAATCATAATGGTGCTTCTCGTTAAAAAAAAGAAAGCCTTATGCGATTAAATAAACTTGGAAAACCTAGGCCGCGGCCACGTTTTTCGAAGTCTACTGTACTACAGTGATTTTATTGAATGCGCCTTTAAGCGTAATAGAAATAATTGGTGTTAAAATTATTACTCTATGGTTAAAAATTGAAGATTCTTGCAGCGATTTAATTTAAAACCCAAACTAGTACTGAAGGTTTCGAAAAACGTGACAGTGGCCGAGGTTTCCCAAATTTTTTCCTGGCTCCCTGCATACCGATTTTTAGGGGTTTTTTTAACCGAAATCGACATAATTTAAAAAATAATTGTTTCCATACAAGACCCGATGCGAAAATTTAGAAAAAGAAAGACATACTTGATAAGTTGGCGGCGGTTGTGATGGTACGACGAAATATGGTGGTGGTAGGGTGCCGCATTCGACGCTTCGCAATCGCTCGTCTTCGGGTTTCGTCGCGATTCGCAATTTGCGCATGTGCCTTTAAATTTCGAAGATTATTTGCTAGTGGAAATTTTGAAGTTGATTTGAATTTTCGCTGGTGTCGACCGTTCGCCACCAACATCTTTTTGGTTTCCCACGCCAATTAATTAAAGGTGGACGAGGCGAGCGTCGGGGGCGATTTATCTTGAAGACAAATCTGACCTCGGAATCGAGGGCCTAGGAAACTCGCCGTGAACCTTTAAAGGGATCGAGGTTGTAAATCGATTCCAAACCAACCTTGCTAGAAAAAAGAGGAATAGAAAGAAGAGCAGACTGGCGGCAGCGCCGTTTGCCATCGATTCACGATACATTCTAATGGCAAATAATTTCTATTTGTCCACGTTCCGGTGTGATCTGTAATAAGATTGTCTGTCTTGGGGCCACTTGAAATTGTTTTTTTTTTCTTTTGAGCCGCGCGCAAATAAACAACTGCGATGAAAAATCCACCGGTCTCGCACACGCAATTTCTTTTAGGAGATTGATGAAAGATTGATGAGGTGGGAAGTGCTCGAGGTTTTTTTTTTCGTTTCCAGCTTGAAGTATTTTTTTTGGTAGAGAAATTTCGAGGTAATAAAAATGAGCGTTCAAAATTTTGTGTGTGATTGTGCGTCGCGGTGTCACACACCAGCAACCAATGACCGTAATCCGAATTGAAACACGGATAAATTTTGCTTATTTTTCATTTCTCGATTTTCGTTTTTGTTTTTGAAGGTCTAATTGAGAAAAAGAAGAAGTGTGTTCGAAAATTCTGCCAAAAACGCATGGTTGTTGAAGACAATTCGCAATAATCATTTTAATGGTTGTTTAGCGTTGTATTGTGCGTTGTACAAGGTATACAAAAGAGAAGCCAAAAATGGGAATGAATTGAGAAGAGAAACACACACACACACGCACACAGCGTGGCGAAAATGAGGCAAAAACGTCGTTAAATGCGCGCGCCGCCGAAAATGGTGGGCGGAGTGGTTTGGTCGCCACCCCGCCAACACCATGGGGGGTCGAAGTAACCGGGGGGGGGGTTGTCAACAATTATCAAAATTGAATAATACATTTTTTGCCTTTCCCCAATCAAAATAATTTTGCAGTGCATTCGATGGTATGCCGTCCGGAGGTCGCTTGGATGTTCGTCCAGTGGGACGGAAACAACGATGGCCAACTCACCAAGGTGAGGTTTTTTTTTGTTTTGAAGATTTGCAACATCGAGACCGAAAAATGCTTGATGGTGTTGAATTGAAATAAAAACAAGGAATAATGATTTTTGTTTTTGAAATTTTGTTTTCAACTGTTATTCTTCATCAGGTTTGGGACCAGTTCAAAATGTGGCTGGCTCGGTTCGAAAATTTGTGGTCCAGATTATATTGTATATAGCTGAAAATTACCTCTCCTGATCAATTACCCCACCCCCTTTCCCTCTCTTATCCGATATTTGCGAATTTCCTACCCCGTCGAAATTTCAATAACACTTGGGCGAATTTTCAAAATGCAATTTTTTCCGCGATTTTCAAATATTGTATCTAAAAGATAGTTTCGAGACGCGCGTTGTGTACTCTACACGGACAAGGCACCACTTAACAAAATGTCGTCCTCTGGAAACTCAAAACCAATCGTTTCCGACAATATTCGGCTCCGGAATCTACCCGATCCGATTGATAATTCATCGGATCAGATTTGTTTTAAATTTTTTTCAATTCAAAGCGGATTCGTACAACAACTTATCGGATTCGACAATTTTGCAATCTTATCCGTAGAATTACCGATCGGATCGGATTCTGGATTAGAATTTTCATTTCATTCGTTTTGAGCCAATCCTACAGTAAACGGCGCCATTCTCAGACTTTGATAATATTTTTAATGTATGTATGGTTTTTTTCTAGTCCGAACTTCGTTCACTTGAGCGCGGCGGCAACGAGCGATGCATCGAGCAATTCATTGACATGTGCGGTAAGAATTTTTGAATTCTGGTTTTTTCTTGAAACTTCTGAAACTCCATTTGAGTTTTTGATTATGATCATATGCAGATTTTGGGAAGAAAACGCGAAAATACTCGAAAAAAAACCAGTTTAGGGGTTATTTTTTTCGAAATCTGCATATTACCCACAGGTTCGGGTTGTCATTTCGGTGACACACTAATTGGCGTATTGGTGTAATTTGGGCAAGGCTGGGCATCTGGTTGGCACCTGCGAAAGTGTGTTTCCGTTGACCCCAATTTTTACTGAATTCAAATTGGCACTTATAGCAGTAGTTGTAAGATAGGGGACCTTGACGAGTTGGCCCCAAAGTGTCATAATTCAATTTTACGGGAATTGTCGAAATTTGTCTCAGTTTCTGTTTTATTCTTGTCTTGCAGATGACATTGACGTTGACGGCACCATCTCGGTTGATGAATGGTGCGATTGTTTCACGTTCTCGGACGATGTTCGCCACGAGCCGCCATGTCACAAGGCCAAACACGGAGCCGATCCGCATCTTCTCGGTGAGCTTTATTTTTTTTTAAAGAATGGAATTTGAATGAAAAAATATACTATAATTTCAAAAAAAAATTTTTTTTTTTGCCCGGCGAGTTTGGCTCGCAAATCGAAAATTCGTTTAAATTTTAAAAATGTTTCAAAAAAAAACGAGCCAAAATTTGGCGTTTGATGAAATGCGTTCTAATTTTTACTCGTGTGTGTTTACGAGTCGTCGTGTGTCTCCACGGAATTTATTGTTTTTCGGTTCGTTTTGAGTTTGAAATGCCTAATCCGAACTGACATACGGTACACATTTATTGTCGGACGATGGTAGACACTTGTAAACACTGATTAGGCGACAAATCCTCGGCGATTATTCTCTCTCCCATTCTTTCAGTTGCTATCATTATCGCAGGATTACGCAATTTTGAGGCTAATCTCAATATGGGGGGGGGCTAGGCTAGCCGAGAGAATTTGGAATTCTCAACTGAAATTGAACTTATCGATTTTGATGAATCGAATTTTTTTAGGCGTCTTCATTCCTCGCTGCGATCTTGAAGGCTACTACAAGCCGGAGCAATGCCACGATGGACACTGCTGGTGCGTCGATCGCTACGGACGCGAGTTCGACAAATCGCGTGTCCAGAATCAGCTTCCCGATTGCGGACAATATGGTACGTTTTGGTAATGGTAGTTTTTACGGTAAACCAAACGAGAAAAAAAGACGCTAACAGCTTTTACTGTGGTACTATGCAAATTTTGAAAAATAAATCTTTAAAAAACCATTTTATCGAACATACTGTGGAATAGCTACAGTAATCCAGAGGATACTTACTGTACTTACAAACATCACAAGTCTGTGAGTATTCTTTGGATTACTGTGGAATTCCTACAGTAATCCAAAGGATACTTACTCAAAAACATCACAAGTCTGTAAGTATTCTTTGGATTACTGTAGGTATTCCACAGTAGGATCTATTGAGAAATTTGCATAGTACTGTAATAACAGCTGGAAAAAGAACCTTCTAAGCTCGTTTTTTTCAGCTTCTGACCTCACCGAGGAGGACGTCGCATTCTTGAAGGCCCGCTTCTAAAAACAACAATTTTATTTACACAATTTTTTGTTTTTTTTTTTCATTCTTCGCAATTCGTTTTACCACAACTGCAATTTCCATATATTTTTTCGTTAAGTTTTTTCTTTAACCAAAAGTGCCCCGGCAGCCAAAAAGCATTAAACATCGAAATTTATTCAGTAGTTTTCGCAATCTCTTCTGGAATTTGTGCGAGTGTTCACCACGCAACCGCTCCAGGAATGTATTTGTCGATAAGCGTTTGATAGTAGGGCCGAAGTGCGTCGATATCCGGAGTTTTGTCATTTTTCGAATAAAGATCGCAGCTGCTGAAATGAGTGTTCAATTTGTTATCGAAACTTGGGGTAAGTAAAATACTATAATGCAAAAAAAAATCCCAAAAAATGGTGCGGGGATTGCAGAAACAAGCTCCGAAAACGTCGGTCACGGACATACTATAAAAAATTTTACTGTAGGGCCGTGGCCGAGGTTTTCTGAGCTTGTTTCTGCAATCCGCGTTACGTTTTTAAGGATTTTTGCCTCGGCCACGGCCATACTATAAAAATTGATACTGTAGGGCCGTGGCCGAGGTTTTCCGAATGGTGCAATATTCCCTTATAGACAAAATCAATAATAAATAAAAGTACAACAAACTTGAGCATCATGATCGCCGGCTTCATCTCGACGTCTCTGTCATTCTCGAATTGCTTGTAGGCGTCGTGCGAAAGGTAGGGGTAGAACGAGTGGAATCGGATGGCGGCGGAATTTCCTCGGAAATGACTTCTTCAATCTGCATCCCAATTTTGCGGCGAGGTAGTCCTCAAAATGCGCAGTGAAATAAAGGAGCACAGAAAAAAAAGTAATACGTTCACAAATAATCGTTGGCGCTCCATCACATTTTTCTCGCGGCAATTTATTATCAAGCTTAAAAATGGGCAAATCTCAAAAAAAAAACACTTTTGGGGCAATACAGAGAAAAAAATGAAAAAAAGGAAAATGCTATGCAGAGAAAAAAATCCTAAAAATAAGGTTTAAGACTCATGCCGTAAAATTATGCGATGGGTCTCGATGCGAATCTTCGATTCTTCTCTTACTCATCGCATTTTCCTTATATTTTCTTTTGTTTTAATTTTCTCTGGATTGATCCTTAGCAAAAAAAATGCAAAACATACATATTCCGGTCTAAACGGCCTATAACAGCATGAATCTTTCTGCGTATATCTCGACGAAAACCAATTCACATTGTAAATTTTCAAATTCGTCTCGATTCGCGCAAAATCATAAACCGATGCCTGATTTTCGTCATACTCAATTGTCATATTTTCTGAATAGAAAAAACTAAAATATTTTCTCGACATTCGCCCGACACCTCTCAATTCAAATTTTTCGTCAAATACTTCATAAAACATCAAATAGAAGTAATTCTGGTATAAAAGATGCTTCTTCTCCACATGAAAACTATAATAATAGCAGTTGTTTTTTTTTCGATAAAATTTTTGAATTCGAAAAATAATACTTGATGCTGAACGTGAATTGCCCAGTCACATTCAATTGAAGTGGTTCGGATATCTAAAAAAAAATTACAGAAACAAGCCGATTCAAACGATTTCGCAAAAAAAAATGGAAATTTTTCACAATTTTCCGCATTTCAACAAAATTGACAATCCAGCGAAAAAAGAAAATAAACCTCCGATACCGTATCCATAACAAGAAGATCATCCTCAATTTTGATGTATATTAGATATTGATTCATCGTCTTACGCGAATCGTAAATATAGACATAAAAGTATCTATAAAAGTCAAATTGAATAGTCAAAAATTTCCAAATACGGATCAGTGTCGTCCATCGTCTCATAATCGCCACTAATGTGCAAATATCGAATATCTCGGGCGGTTCCCGTCGGCTGCAGCGGATCCGGCAGTTTGATGCGATGCGGCATTCTCAACGGTGTGCGGACCATGTACGAATTATACTATCCAACAAAAATGCCAACTATTATAGCGCTATGCAGATTTGGAAAAAAAACTCTCAAATTCGGTAGGCAGATTGCATTTAAAAAATACACGCGAAAAATCTCGGTAGCCTACAGTACCACCAGTTATTTTATTAAATCGCTGCAAGAATCATACAAAACTTATGTGATTCGCCTTTAATCACAATAGAAAAAAAAACAGAAATCGAAATAAAAAATTGGATTTGAACAATTAAATTAATAAATTAAATCGCTACGGTTAAAGGCGCATACGATAAGAATTTTTATGATTCTTGTAGCAGCGATTCCAAAACCGGGGTACTGTAGGCTTTTGAGTATTTTGAGTTTTATCTTGCAAAATCCGCATAGTACCATTATCGTTTTTTGGGCCACAAAATTACTACTCAAAAAAAAACCCGCTTTTTTAATTTTCTAATTTGTTGTGAAAAAAAAAAAACAAAAAATACTGCTTTTGGCATTCTTTTTCAAGTAAAAAACTACCTGATTCGAATTCGGATTCACAAAAAGCTTAGGCGGCACAATAATATCCGACCTTTTATTCCACGTGTGCCGCTCCATTGTGCAATTTCTGTTACAAAACTCATAATTCATCAGGTTTTTTTTTCAAATTTCTACCCATGAAACAGCTCAAGACCCGTCAGTTTTCCACCTTTGACAACCAATCGTTGAAGTTTTTCGTATTTCAATCCAATCAATGGCACAATTGCTTTGGTCTGAACACAAATTGCCAAAAAAGAGACAATGCCTCAAGAAACAAACGTAATAAGTACTTCTCTGGCTTAAAGTTATCACATCTGAGCCGGCAAATCTGAAAAAAAAGAAAACATCGAACACCCTGGAGCAGATTCCACATTTTTTCAATGTGGTCATAAAGTTTTTTTGTGTTAAAAAATAAATATTCAAAAATCAAAAAAAAAACTTCAAAGTTGACATAAAAGAGGTGTTTTCAAATTTCGCAGCTACTTTTGCTGGATACAGTTATTAAAGGAGCAAGCCGCATTGTTTTTAAATGTTGAGTCTCGCAGCGACCTGTTTTTTCCAAGGTCTATCCCAGAAAAAAAAATGCAAATACGTACCGAAATCGAATATCGATAACACCGGCGGTGAAGCTAAAATGTATTCTTATACTATGATGATGGGTGACAAAATAATGGACCATCGGTTTCCGATGCGAAACAAAGCTTAAGATGTTGTAGGTTTCAGAACGGTCGGTTAGCGTGACCTCAAGCGTCGTGGCATCCCTGCAATATTACATTCATCGGCGGCCAACTCGAAACCGACAAATCGCCAACGGATCGGGGTAGACGTTGAAGACAATCGTATCGCCATCATGAATATGATCGTCGAAATCGACGAAACCGTGCCGATTCAAAAACTCCAAATATTTTGGCGGACGCTGAAAAAAAATATGATGGTACGAAATCAGTTGTTTTTCGCGTCACTTCAAAGTACTCCTCGCTATAATATTCCCAATTGACAAAATTTCGACTATAACAAAACAGCGGGCACGATTTCTTCTTCAATTTGCCGCAATAGTTTCGTACAAATTCTGGAGAAAAAAAATGAGGAGACGCTCACAATAGTTGAAATCATGCCTTTAAACATGTCCACACTTTCTTCGACAATCAGCTCCACCAATTGGGTTTTCAGTCTCCAACAAAACGGGCCAATATTGTTCGTTTCTAAAGATAACGCCTGCAAAAAAAATCAATATTAATCAAAAGAAGCATTTATTCACTTACCCTCCAACACACTTCCTTATTTTTCATAAGAAATTTATGCTCAAACGGATCCTGGCAAACTGGACAAATCAATTCGCTTAAATAACATCAAAAAATCACCCAACGAGCTCACCATTTTCCAATTCAACACTGTAAAGAATTTCGATATTCAATAAAATGAGAAGTTTGTTCAATAATCTCATTCCAAATAAAAAACTAAAGAAATGAGCAAAAACTACGATAGCATCTAGCGTGCATTGGGGAATATTCTTTTAAAAATAATAAAATTGATTTAAATAGAAGTTTGGAGAATATATTGTCGAGGACAGACGAATTTAGGAGTGGCCTTGCTTATTATTCAAATTTTGGCGCCATGGTCTTTTAATCATTTTCGATTTGATCTAGTATGAAACGCATTGAAAATGACAAAATATATCAAATGCAAAATTTGTTGATTTCGCGCAAAGATCAAAAATTAACGCGTTTGATCACTCAAATCTGGAGAAGAAATTGCGCCAGCGCACCAGAATTGCGCACGCAGGAGGAGAGTTGGCGCTTTTCGCGATTCCGCCCAATTTTTTCCCATTTTAAACATATTTTCAATAAAATAAACACATTTTATAAAGGTACGAGATAGAAGATGACCATGTGAGAAACGACGACGGCCACAGAAAACATGGAAAATCCATTAATCAGTATATTTTCAAATCTTCCTAAAATAATTCAAATTTAAACAAATCTCGAAAAAAAATCGAAATGAAGAAACCAAGTTGGAAAAACGTTTTCTTCGGCTTTTCTTCTGACATCAGAATTTCATTGGTAGTCGAATTCAAATTCGTGTCGACCTTCTCATAAATATTATGCACCAATGCGTTTTCTAGAAAAAAACGTTTACTTGAAACTGGAACAAAATCAAAATAATAGAAGCAAACTTTCACAAATCGCATAGTGATCTTTTTTGCATTTCGTTTTCGGCAATTTCAACGACATCTTAAAATTCAATATTAAAACGCGCACCACAACAACAACAAAAAAAGAACCAACGAACCTGCACGCTTTCAGACGCCCGATATCCGCAAGAATGCGACGTCATCGATCTCGACGACATCCATTTCACTTCAAAAATCGGCACATTCGCCTCGATTATCGCAAAATCGAAGCTTTTGAATTGCATTTTCTTGCTGTCTAATTCAAATTTTAATAACCAATTAACCAACGAAAAAAAAAGAAACTAACAAAACGTCTCCACTTCACCATCATTGAATAATTGCTGAAATTCACCAATCATTTCATCAGCAACATTATACATGTAATCTCCGTTGATAACTCGAAAACTGAAAAAAAAAACCGCATTAGGCGTCCATTTTGTTCGCGATTCTTCAAACTTGACACTAAACGTGAAGACCCCGTCTCTCAATTTCAATGGCAATTTAACATGCTAGGAAAATAAATAAGTTTGAGGAAGAAAAACAGAAACATACATCTTTGTTGAAGTATACCAACGCCTTATCAACTTTCACTTCCAGGTACGAGTCAACGTTCTTCTCCGCAAAATGAGAGTATTCAAAAAACCGAATTTTTATAATTCTAAAAAACTGTTGCCATCAAAACCGCGCTGCAAACACACGAAAAACTCACCCGACTGTGTCTAACGCTCGGCTATAATCACCGGTGAATTGCAAATAACGAACATCTTCGTGGTATCCGATCGATTGCAATGGGTCCAACAGTCGAACGATATGAGGCAGTTTCAATGTTCTAGGATCCATTATGCTTCTATACTGAAAACAAAAACCATTTATTGACGGTTAATAAAAAAAATTTTCGGCAATCGAACAGTTAGCGCAAGGTGCAGATTCGATCAGAGAACACGGAAATTCTCGACAAATTTAATTTTTTGCAGTTTTCAACAGCTCAAACAATTAAATGAAGCCCTATTTCAAATTTTGATCAAATGCAAAGGTTATGCGCCTTTAAACATCTAGCGTCATCCTTGCATGAGACATTTCTCACAAATTGTATACAATATTCAATTGAAATTAAAAACCTGCTCAGAATTCGGGTTGCAATATTCACTGGGCCGATTTCTTGCTATCTCCAACATCGACACTCGCGATTCTCGTTTTATTCCGCAAGACCTCAATTCCGATGTCAATCAACAATTTTCTGGGGACCACTCACTTCTCAACATGCTCAATATTCGAAACGATCGCTCCACGAATACTGAATCGCTGAATATCACTGACAACGTAGCTCGCCGAAAGGAACGTTTGAGAATGCTGAATAGAAGCGTTTCTCAAAAAAGCAGTAAAACATTTTTTATTATGAAATACCATATTCTTATTTGATTCGCTGTGAAGCACAATTGTTGTTCCGCTAAATCTAAAATAATTATTATTCATTTCACTTTTTTCTTTTCTCTCTTATTACTTCAGTCGAAAATCCATTAAGCCATAGGCCACCGGAAAATCCTTAATTCTTTGCGTTCCATCCTAAAATTCAATCCTCTATAATCATTTAATTCATTATACCATCGTAGTTAAGTTGTGCTTCCGTTCTTCCAAATCAAGCACAATGCTCAGAACGATCTTCGTCTCGTTCATATTTGTTATGTCGATTTCAACTTTTCTGCTTTGTCTGCAAAAAAAACGTCCGCCTGTTTCTCTTCATTCAAAAAAAATTCAATTTTTGCTCAATTTTCGACAACATTAATTTTTTCTGCTTATTTGGTGCTCTCTTCATCTCGTGCGCTCTCTCCTCACATTCTAAATACGGATGGCAGCGAGACCCGCAACGAGTCGGGACATGGTGTTCAGGGGAGTATATAGACGGAGTGCACATCAACGCCTTTGTTCTTCCGAGAACATATACTAAAATTGGAACAATACAGACTCGGTACACAGATAAACGGCGGCATAGGCACAATGGAAGCATAGTGGAACGGCTGTGGATATCATAGGAATCTTATGTGCAAGTTATATGGAAGCATAATGGAAGCATTTTTTTGCGGAACCGCGTGTTTCGTATATGGAATGAGCCGTATGCCTTCCATATGGGAAAATAAGAAAACAATTTGATTGCTGTATTCAAAATTTATTTCATATTAACACATTTATTTAATTTAAAATAAAAAAAAAACAACAATGAAATGAATTTCAATTAAGATATAATCAAACCATTAGTTACTGGCAACTGCCGAACTATTCGAATCATTGTCAGTACTGACATCGAGCGGGACGCTGTAATAAGTAGATTATAATGGGCCTATTAATTTGAAAAACTTGTAAACCATTGTTACGTAAACTAAATTTTTCGAGAAAATACAATCAGTTTTTTTACATCAATAATTTTCTTAAAAATAAAAATAATTTATTTTTATTGCATTTTTGGAAACCCTTTAGTGCACAAAATAAAAAGTGAATTGGCGGAAGAAAGAACAACTCCAAAATTTGAAGCAAAAAGGCATTTTGGTTAAAATTTCAAAGACATATGAATACTCACATCTGAGGGTTGCTGGTAGAATCAAGCAGCTTCCTTAATTGCGCCGCGAGCGCTTCCGGCGCTACACCAAATTTCCTTTGAAGTCGTTGGCGCATTCTATCGCTTAATCAAATAAATAAATTAATAGTCATAGTTCAAAATCTTACAGAAGATTATCCATGACTTCTCGAACCATGCGTAATGCTTTCGCTTTGAAGTCATTTGTCGGTTGTTGCCCAAAGCCATGGATAAGAGCATCTGTAATATAGATATTTGCAATAAAGTATAGGATCTTTATATAGTCGGCGTCTGGCGACTTCTGTACTAGAGCCCCACTTAAAAAGATAAATGCCACTGAATGATATTGGTACGAAGGCTGTACGGCAATCGGAAATTTCGGCGATTCGGCTAATGGCAAATTACCGATCGAAATTTTCTTCGGCAATTTGAAAAACCGGCAATTTCGGCAATCGGCAATTCCATTGCCGCACAGCCCTGATTGGAACCAAATAATCAACAAGCTTTAAACTTAGGAAGTACTTTATAAAGACTTCATTGCGCATATTTTTCTAATTGAAACCATTTCTGGAGTCGAACAGGCCAATTTTTGATGATAACAACTTACAAATTGCGCGTACGAAGGTTTAGGAATTGGCGTTGATTTTGTTGTTTGTGAGGACTGTGGAGAAAAATTTTTTTGCTGAGTTGGCGAGTAAATTGGACTATCTGGATCTGAAGTGTCGAGCGAATTTGGTTCCATGTTAGGGACTTCTGGTTCTTTGTTATTGACTTCTAGAGCAGTTTCAGTTATATCTGACAACACTCTCGATCTTGTCTTCATCTGAAAAAAATTTCAAAACATTATGTTTTATTAAAAGAAAAAAGCGAGCGATAATAAAAAATATGTTAAAGTAAATAAAAATAAAACGGATTCGATGAGAAATTAAACACAATTCGATTGAGAAAATATTTAAATTCGATTTTAAAAGTGTCGGAAACGATTTGAAAACATCGTATCGATTTTAAAATTTTCGAATGCTATCAATTTATTTTTGGTTTCGATTATGATGATAAATATGAAAATTTTTCCTTTATTTTTTAAAAACATTTTTCCTTTAATTTTGAAAAAAATTCTTTAATTTTTGACAAAAAAAAAACACAAAAAATCTTGAAAATTCATTGAGAAAAAGCAAAAGGACAAAAATTTTGAAAACGAATTTCGAAAATGTGAGGCGTGGCCGCATTGTGCAAAGCGGCGCACGGTTTTGCAATGCTGCGGCACGCCTCTTCTACGCGCGTCTGCTACCAGTTTGGAGCAAATTGTGAGTAGTTTGCGATGCCAATTTCGGAAAAACCGGCAAAAATATATTAATACGACTAAATTGTAGTTGGCAATCTTTAAACAAAGTGAGGAACAGTTGACTGAATTAACATAAATCTGAGTAACATAAGTCATTAAATGGTAGAAGCTAAATTTCGTCCGTTGTGTATCATGTAATTTTCAAATTTTCATTGTTTATATGATAGCATAAGTTTTTTGTATTGATTTTTCTAGAAATTGTCTTGGTCTGCCGTCCAGACGCCAATTGTATAATGTTTATTGACATATGATTATTTTATCCATATTCCATCCATATTTGTTCCACGGCTCGCAAACACCGGAAGCATATTCATCCCGTTTTCATTCCATCCATATTCGTCCCATAATTCTTCCACAGCCACTAAGAATTACATTATGCTTCCTATATGGAAGCATTATGCTTCCGTTCCACAGATTTCCCACAATGCTTCCATTATGCTTGCGTCGCGCTTAATCAGAGTAGAGAAAAATTGCTGCGATTTGGGCGTAAATTCGGCTCTAGTTCGACGGCGAAACTGCTACAAAATCACGCCCGAACGGGAGCAAAGCGTCTCCCGATTGGTAGCAGACTCGGCAATTTGTTGCAATTCGGTTAGCGATTTACACCAACACCGCTCTCAAATTTCGCCAGAATTTTTCCCAGATTTCTCCCAATTCATAACAGTGAAATCTTTATTTAAAAAATATATAATACAAAAAAAAATATTAATTTGAAATCAAATAACATTTTTTAAAATTTGCATTAGCCACTTAGTCGGTTCGTCCTTCGCCTATTAAGGCGCGCACCACAGCTTTCCAAGCTTTTCGGTCCTTGGCTATACCACAGAACTATGAGTAACTTTTAAATTATCCATGTGTATTGAGCTCCTCGATGATACAACGTTCAGGAACTCTTCTCTGAAATGTGCAGTATGTTATAAATTATGTATAATACTAATTAGTAATCTACAGTGCTCCACATAACTATATAACCACCCTAATTTTGTCGAATAACTCGAAAACGCGAATACCTCCAGAAATGGTTTCAATTAGAAAAATATGCGCATTTATTATTAGTTTCATGTTACATTCACAAAATTCAACAAAAAATAACAATTTAAAAAAATTTCGTCATTTTCACGAAAAAGTGGAAAAAATTTTTCCACAAAACTATACAGGGTGTCATTTAAGTTCCCGCACAAAAATTTGACGCCATTTAGAGCTTCGCTAACGCACTTTTCGTGCACCAATACAATTTATTTTTATTGAACAAGGTATATTTTACTTACTTTCCAAGTTTCACCTCATTCTGATGTGTTTCCGAGAAATGGCGAAGGCTAACATCCATCGCGCTTCCATTATCGAACTTCATAAGCAAAATGTGAGCCCGAGAGACATAATTCAACGGGTCGGTGTGCCTCGTAGAACGGTTTATGACACCATCAAACGTTTCAAGGAGCTAAATACGACCAGTGACCGTCCCAGACAAGGAAGACTCGTCTCAGTAACCACTCCTCAGAAGATCAACGCCGTCAAATCGAGGATCAGGCGATACCCCCACAGAAGCATGAGAAAGATAGCGTCAGACATGGGAATGAGCATCTTCGCTATGGAACAAATCGTCAAAACAAAGCTTGTACTGACCCCATATCGTGTCCAAAAAGCGGCAATTCTATCAGCCGTCAACAAGCAGAGACGCTTCGAAAAAGCAAAACGACTTCTTGCTCGCACGCGGTCTGGACAACACCTCGTCACTGTCTTCTCCGACGAGAAGCTGTTCACTATGGAGGCGGCATTTAACTCTTAAAATCATCGAGTACTTGCCCAGACATCCTAGCAAGCTTCTGGGAAAGGCAGAACAATTCATCGAGCCTCACATCCTGTCAGTGTGACGGCTTTCGGTGCCATCTGCTCAACCGGGAAGTGCCCCCTGGTTTTGGTGGAATAGGGGGTGAAAGTGAACAAAGAAGTCTACGTTGTGACATTTTGGGGAAGCATGCGATGTCCTGGGCCAAAACACATTTCGGTGGGCAGAAATGGATCTTTCAGCGGAACGGAGCACTCGCCCACACTGCCAAAACTACTCAGGAGTGGTGCCAGACCCATTTTCCCGACTTCATCAAGTCATCCGAATGGCCTGCTTGCTCCTCAGACCTGAACCCGCTTGACTTTTCCGTGATGGGGTCTTGCAGGAGAAGGTCAACGCAAAACCCCACTCAAGTGTAGAGGCTCTGAAGAAGACATTACTGGCGGAATGGGACAATCTTTCCATCGAATACCTGCGTACCACAGTCACATCCTACCCGAAGCGTCTCCGTGAAGTCATAGCTGCGAAAAGAGGCCAAATCGAAAAAAGTTAATAGATAATTATTTGTTGTACTATAGATAAATAATATTTCGAGTCTTGTTTGATTTAGACTTTTAGTTTCAGAAATATACGTCTTCAAAGTTGTGCGGGAACTTAAATGACACCCTGTATACCCACTCAATTTTTTTTGCGTTTTTTCGATATTTTCTTTCGGATTTTCGAATTTTTTGCAATTTTACTGTTCTTTTTTAGACATACCTTTTGAAAAGCCGCTCACCGACTTTGAAAAAGATAAAATTGTAGCAAAGCTGGCTCAAGTTCTCTCTTATCGACAGATTGGGAATGAACTGGAACGCAATCACAATGTTACTGGGGTTTATAGTAAAGAAGATTTACGATTGCAACAAGTATTTTCATTCAATTACGGATCTCAAAAAGGCAATCGTGGAAGCCTGGAAGCTTGTCGATCAACAGCTTCTTGACAACCTTTATTAATCAATGGACTGCCGAATTTTTGATGTAACACGACTCAATGGAGGTCCAGTTAATTACTAAATTATTTTTTGTTGAATTTCGTGAATGTAACATGAAACTAATAATAAATGCGCATATTTTTCTAATTGAAACCATTTCTGGAGGTATTCGCGTTTTCGAGTTATTCGACAAAATTGGGGTCGGTATATACAGTACTGGCCATAATGATGTTCGCCTAGTGTTTTTCGAGCATAACTTGGCACAAACGCGGCCGATTGGGCTGAAATTTTTACCATATCTTTAAAACGCGTTGAAAATGCGTTTGATTGGTATCGCATACTGCAGAAAAGTTTCTTTTTCGAAAAATCACAAATTTCATAAAAATGCGGAAAATGGAAAAAATGACACAATGTGATTTGAAAGTCTCAGAAACCCGAAAACATTACAAATTTGTAGAAAACCAATTTTTAATTTATCAATACTTGTTTGCGTATCCCTTGGCATCAATAACCGCTTGGCATCTGCGAGGCATCGAGTCCAAGAGGGTGCGGATCACTGCATCGGAATGGCACTCCATGCGGCTTCGAGTTGAGCGAACTTCTCGTCGGCGATTGATGCTCGGAGCCCTCTAACAATGCGTACCATTTCTTCCCAGAGATGTTCGATCGGATTATGGTCAGGAATCTGTGATGGCCATGCAAGAACATCAACGCGGCGACGTTGGAACCAATTCTTTACATGTCCCGACATGTGCTCAGGGTCGTTGTCTTGCTGGAAAACGAATGCACGTCAGACGTTTGCCAATTCCCAAGGTCTCATTGTGATTTCCAGGATATCCTTGTACTGGTACCGAACCATGATTCCATTTACACGTCGGAGCGGTCTCATGGCGGTGTCGGGGAAGCAGCTCCAGACCCTGCAAGATGCTTCACCGTTCGGAGGTGGTACTTTGGCATGAATCTGGCTTCGATAGGTCGACGAATCCACTTTATTACATCAGTTCCGAACAAGTTGAACTTCGATTCATCGCTCCAGATGTGTTTGGCCCATTCACATCGTCCCCAGTTCAGATGATCCTTGCACCATGCCACCCTCGTCTTTTGGTTCTTCTCACTGATCAATGGTTTCTTCACTGGGCGTCTTCCATGAAGTCCATTCTCCACCAAAGGACGTCTAATTGTTCTTCTGGATGACATTGAAGCATTTGGCGTCACCACAAGCATCTGGATATCTTCTGCAGTCCGTCTAGGATCTTCTCTCGAAGCACGGCAGATGTTCCGATCATGGAGCCTAGTGGTTTTGCGAGGATTTGTTGACAAAAATGCAGCCCTATAGATTAGAAATAGTCCAGAACGAATAATAAATCGTAAATTTTGTCTTAATCATTGCAAAACTTTTTGGATTCCTCTTCGGGAGCACAGGAACTGCTGAGCCAGAAGGCTTCTGGATGACCCAGTCTTATGACCGTTGACGATCGGTTTTTGAACGTCCGCCGTGAAATTTTTCTTTCCAGAAGGTTGAAAAATTACTAAAAACATGTTTCAAGTTCAAATTTCAAATAAAACAATTTTTATGGACAAAGTTTGAAAAAAATGAAAAATTGGTAAAATCGAAAAAAACAAAAAAAATTGAAAAATAAAATAATTTTTCAACATGATGCAATTTTTGTTGTTTACAAGGTTGCGCAACTGTGTTTAGCGTTTACAGTAAAAATTTCAGCCCAATCGGCCGCGTTTGTGCCAAGTTATGCTCAAAAAACACTAGGCGAACATCATTATGGCCAGTACTGTAGTTATGTGGGGCACTGTATAAAACTTTCAAATTCAGTTGTGAGGCAAAATAGCGTATAAAAAATGAAATTCTAGAAGGTTTTTTTTTTAAATATTATCGGCGTTTTGATTTTGTTTACTTTTTTTACGCTGACATCACGTGACTACGAAAAAGACGTTAAAATTGCAACGCCGCATTAATACTAGTTTAACCTTAACGTTTAACCCAGAGCCCCATTGTGTCAAACAAAAAAAGCTGAGCGGATTAAATTCACATTCATATTAATAATAATTTTGAGTGTCTGATCACAGGCAAACGATAATAAACTCTACAAATGCTCTTTAATGATATTCCGTGACTCTATTATGTTTTAGATCGTTTGCCTAAGTCAACTAGCCCATTTATAAAAGAAAAATTTTTACCTTCCAAAGAAACCGCAACCGAACGAGGTAATGGAAGTAAACGCTCGACATCGTACTGTGTATTTCCATGGCGGGATAGTCATCTGAAACAACTATTCCTCATGGCAGAAGATTAACTGTGTGCGCACCTTCATGAGTATCTCTCTAATCAAGTGCCCTAATTGATTGAATATCGCCAACGGTGATTTTGTGACGAGCGTATATCTGATTCAAGGAAATGATCTAAATAGCATTAATTTTGTTGTACTCTATCAAGTGAATATCTTCAACCTCGAAGGGATCCGGTCCGTTCGCAACATATACAACCATACATATTTTGCCATATATTTAATACCTAATTCCTCGTTAAGCGATGACACAATTCGTTTCATTGTTCCGGAGGAATCTTTAAGAAAAAACATGTATTATTTATTTAAAGACTAGTTTTATTAAAAACGAAAAGTAATAAAAAAAAATTGAAAAAAAATTTAAAAGAAAAAAAATTAAAAGTTCAGTTTAAATTTGCACTGCATTTGCGCTTTAGTAGAACTTCACTGACGTTTTCGGTAGGTGAATTGCCTGCGATTCTGCTATCAATTTATAGCAATTGGGCCCAAGTAAAAAAAGGTGTAAGAATTTCAAATGAATTGCTGTGGTTTGGGTGCTTGCGCCCGAATTGCACTGATTGCACATAGATGAGTGCTTACTTCTGCTCCCAATCGAGTGCAATTCGCCTCCAATTCGGGTTATGTGAATAATGGGAGCAAATCGGGAGAATCTCTGCACCAAATTTTGTGAATTTAGCCAAATTGCACCCGAACAAGTGTACCTGCTCCCGTTCGGGAGTGTTTTTGCACCCGATCGGCCGCTTACGCCCGAATTGTAGCATTTCAATTCTACCGAGGAGAAGATTAGCATGGCCCCTGCGCAAGGATGACACGCAAATTCGTGAAGCGTTCCAAATTTTTTGTGCCAATCGTCTCGGAATCATTCAAGCATCACAAAAAAATCTCACGGTTTCGGATAGACGTTGAACACAATCGCGTCATCGATGTCGAAATCCTCCTCAAAATCGATATAGCCGTCAAGATTGAGTCGTTTCAAATAAGAGGGGGGTCTCTTCAAAAAAAAAAGTTTCTTTTTTTAGTAGAATTAATGTGACAAACCTCATAATCAGTGATCATGAAATCCTCAAACGTAGTCACTTCTCGCTCATTGCAAACCATCGGGCATTGTTCAACAAGTTTGGAAGATCGGCATGCTGTTCGAGCGAGCTCTGAAAAAAAATAGACTCCAAAATTTGTTCTTTTTCATATATACCTTGAAATCGTTCCAAAGTGTCATACGATTCTAGAAACAACGTGTGGGCGCCGACGTAACGGCAAAACGTCTGCGCATCCTTCATTCCCAAGCTTTGTTGTGCAATCTGAAATTTAGACATCGAGAAAATGGCGCCAAAATTTGGCCAACACTCCAGCACGATTCATTTCCGACTCGAAACGTCGAGACCCACCAATTGTCATTACAAGCTGAAAATTCGTTTCAGATCAATCACATCTCCTCATTTTTTTTTGGTACGTTGTTCCTGGCAATTGTAAAGAAAAATGAAATTTAAAACCAATATTCCAATAAGATTGAAGCGTCCTTTTCCCATTTATAAAATAAGCAAAAATGAGATTATTTAAGATTCGCCGCGTTAAATATTTTTCGAATAATAAAAGACGAGGCATTTAATTTAATTTTTTTTTTCAAATTATCTTTTCATTTTTCAATAAAAACATTTTCATTAAAAAAAATGCAAATTCGGGTTTTTTCCACTTTCAAAACCATTTTCGAAATTCAATTTTTAGTTATTGTTGGAGAAAATAAGAAAACGCAAAAAAATGCGAAAAAATCATCTTATCGGAGTACTGTAACTCGCTCGGTGTACTGCGTACCAAACACTGAATATCACGACATGGAATTTTGGGGGAAAATGTTTGTGAATTTTTATTGTAATATTTTTGCATGGTTTGAGGATTTTGAGTGGGGTCTCGTGTGGAAAATCCCATGAATATTCTTTTCTATTTGAATTTTTTGTCAAATCTCAAAGTTTGCGCCCATTCTGTTCTTTTTTGGGATCCATTGAGAGGCAGCCAATTTTTTTCAAAATCACGCGTCCATTATAATATTTGAAATAAAAACCCTCTACGCACAATTTTTGAGTATTTAATATTGTTTGTGGAAAAATGTTTTTAAAAAAAGATGCACCGATATCTTTATTTTCAGTATTTTTTGGCATTTAGCCAATTTTTCGCAGAAAAATTAGTAAAAAAAAATAACCCTAACTAATAATTTATAAGTAAGCCGAAAAGCGAGAAGCGAGAAAGAATAAATGAATATTGTCTTCTTTTATCGATCTAAAATCGCCATCAATATATAGGGACCATCGAAACATCCATACCAAATCTAGAACGGACTGCTCAAAAGGACCACCATTCCCGCCAGCATCAACATCGGCGAAAACATCGCGATCGCCTGTATCACTATCAAATGATCCCGCGCTAAACAAAATTTGATTCAAAATTATTGATGTCGATTCCAAATTTTTGCAAACTCATCCAAGTTTCGTCGCTCCTAAACGCGCTCGTCGCCGCCGCCGCCGTCGAGTTCATCTCATTCGTCGTCCCATTTCCCTTATCCGATAGTATATCGGCAACTATTGGAGGCGTTTCCGATGGGCTGCCTACAATTTTCTCAATTTTTCATCTCAAACGATTATAACACCAAAAAAGAAACCTTCACAAATCATATAATCCTGCTTTCGACACTTTGATCTCGGCACTTTATTGTTCAACTATAAAAAATATAATTGACATTTTTTCTCAATTAACCTGATCGGGCTCAAACGCTCGAAAACCGCACGTTTTTTTCCAACTATATCGCGTCGAGAGCCAATAAACATTGTACACTTCAACATTCGACTCAATTTTCGCAAAATCGAACGTGTTCACAAAATTCATTTGGAGATTTTGAAGCGTCTCGTCTGGAAATTGCAGAAAAAACAAACATCTCGTTTTAATTATTCGATTCGCCTCACAAACTTTCGACCTTTCATCGCTCGTGTGCTCCCAAATCGTCAGCATTTGCGAGCCCTCATATTCCGTTGAAATCATTACACTAAAAAAAAACCAAACTATTTTTTTAACATTTTGGTATTGTCTAGAATCTCTCAAATTTTAATAGTCTCTCGCCATATAGTATACACTCAAAAAAAAAAGTATTTTTTGCTCTTTTATCCCATACTTACTCAATTTGATACGTAAATTTACCATCAGATTTGAGATCTTTATTCGAGAACATCTGCAAACTATTTCAAATGATTCCCAAATATACATATTATCGGCGTCAAAACGACTGAAACGAGATGGGACCATCAAATTCACGAGCTCCTCAGTGACGATTTAAATTGTCTTTTGTTGACCACAATATTAAATGCGCGTACGCTATAATGCAACGTACGCAATCTCAAATTTCGTTCAGTCGTTTGACGCCCCAATTTTTGTTCTCGATACCCCAGCGGGACGCTCGAAAGCCACCGTTTTATTGCCAAACACCAGCTTCAATAATATTCTTTGCGAGCTATTTCGCATATTGAACAGCGAAACGGCCACAAATCTGTTAAAATTGTGAAAATAAAAAAAAATCCAACAAAAAGAAAACGATTGCGTTTACGGTTTGGATTGTTTCGAAGCGCTATAGTCACCGGAAATGTACAACGAGCGAATGTCGGTCTTCATTCCATCGACGAACTGAATCGGATCCGGCATTATCGATCTTAAAGGCATTCTGAGCGGAATCCCGACTAACACTGATCTGTACTGAAAATCAATTATGTCTTCAATTATCTAAAAATAATGCTTTTTTTCTCTCATACCTGAGCCGACGTCCAATCGGCATAAAGCTTATTTCGATTGACCGAACTAAACAAAAACTGATTTGCCCGCTTTAAATTGCACGTCCTTTAAAAACAATGAATAAAGTGTTTCAAAAATTGCAACATTTTGATTTTTCTTACGATCCAATATGCTCAATATTCGACGCGAAACCACCGCTGATTTTCAGACGTCGAATTTTTTTCACATACGTGGCAATGTCGATTGAGCTAAACGATTGCAAGTGCTGAAAGAAGCAACGACAATTGATCAACACATTTTTATCGTATTCACCTCGTTGTTCTCGAAATAGCCGCGCACTCCCGATGGTGACATTCTGAAATCAAAACACAACATCACATTTTTTTGTTCTTTCTCGTCAAATTTGAAAATTACTCCAATCTGACATCGAATTGCCCATAATTTAGAGACGAATCCAGGTTGTGCGAGTCGGACTGAAGCAAAAAAAAATTGGAAATTTAAGGCGCTTGTAAAGGTCCGCAATACACTAACACGCAACATTGCACACATTTTTTTAATGAAATTCTCTTTCTCGAAATTTTTATGAAGAAAAAAAAAATGTTTTTGCTGAAAATCGATTTGGCGCGAAATTCAAAAAAAAAGTTATTGTTGAGAAATGACAAATGTATCTAGGTGTCGTGGGATCCTGCGTTTTGTACGCAATGCTAAGAGACAGTTAGCGTAATCCTCGCAGCGATTTACGGAGATTTTTTTTAAATTTTCTTTCAATTTTTTTTTGCTGAATTTTCTAATTTTCTAGAAATCTTATATTTAAAACCTGTAGAAAAAAGAGTTTAATTATTTATTTTTCAGAATATGCACTTTTCCATTTGTCTAGTTGAGTTGGGAATTATTGTGAAGATTTTGACGCTCTAAAAATTATTTTGAAAATGAAGAATACAAAAACAAGATAATAGAAACGCATACAAAAAGCAAAACACGATTAAATAATTTTATTAACGACAAAAATGATTTCTTTTTAATCTCTGCTGTTTTTACCAAAAAAATATCGTTTAAAAGTGCTTATTCTGCTAAATACATTATTAAACTCGGTTTCTGCAAATTTTAAAAATTTAATTAAAAAAATTTCGAAAGAAAATTAAAAAATTAAACGAAAAATAAAAAAATGAATATGCGAAATTAAAAAAAAAGTCCCCGTAAATCGCTGCGAGGATTACGGTAACTGTCTCTTGGCATTGCGTACAAAACGCAGGATCCTACGACACCTGGATACATTTGTCATTTTTCAACAATATGTCAAATTTTTCGTCTAAAATTCAACCTTCGTCTTGAAAACTTTCGCATATGTTAATTCGATGGTGTCAATTCCAAATATCACATTTTTTTCTGTCTCGTCAGTGAGAAATACCGATATTAATTTGGTCCATCTAAAAAAAATCAAAAAGAGAAGATTATTGTTGTCGCGGGAATTGATCGATTCAATACGGATATGGATAAATATTGAAAGCAATGACGTCTCCAATTTGAATAGCTTCTTCAAATTCAACATATCCATACCGATTCAGATGGTCCAGGTATTTCGGAGGTCGCTGAAAATTGCGGACCCAACATTTTTGCTTTGTTGGGAGGGGGAAAAAAGTTGCACCGGTCACTTTATCGTTTTTTTGTTTCATCCTCCTTTAAAAATTTTACTATTTTTTTGAACCAGCTAAAAAATTGTCACAACGTAGAAAATATTCAATAAAATGCCGTTGAATTTGAATATTTTCATAAAAACTCGAAAAACCTCAAAATTTTCGATGGCGTAATCTTCAAACTCCAACTCCTTGTCGACACAAATCAGCGGGCATGGTTCCGGGCGAAGAATCGCGCACGAATCTCGGGCAATTTCTCAAAATCCAATCAATTTTGGTCGAAAATTCTTCGTTTCAAAAAAGCTCACCGTGAAATACTTCCAATCGATTATTCATTGACAATTTCTTATCTTCATATTCGCAAAACTCGCTGCTTTTTCCAATCTTCAAATTTTTAATAACAATTTTAATTATAATATTCTTACAATCCAACATTTCTGCTCATCAGCGGACCGAAATATTTTTGCCCAATTTTCAGAGCAATCTGCAATTTGAGAAAAAAAAGTGGGTGGGGAATTACATGGTTATTCACATTTCTCGGCATTCACATTGAAAACTAATAAAATTCCGATGAACCATTTCATTCTAGTTTATTTTTGAACTCTGAAATAAGTATTTGAAATGAATATTCACGTTGAGAGCATGAATATTCACGTTCGAATCTGACAAATTCAGAAAATCTGCTCTTTTTTGTTTGAATTGTTTCTAAACTACTTACCATCGGCCACTTTTTTGGTTTTTCCGCGCAACATTTTTAAACAGGGCAAAATCGATTCGCTAAATTGCGGGCGATCTGTAATCGGAGTGTCGTACTGACCGTGCGAAAATTGATCATATATAAAATACCAAAACCAACCTCAATTTCAAATCGCTGATAAGCTTTAAAAATTTAGGCGTAAATTAAAATGTAAGTCCGCAGAGTTGATGCGTACTTAAATACATTCTCAGGTAAATCGAATAAAATCTTTTGAGAAACTAACGTGTCTCTATAATATTTTAGATTTTTCTCAATCAACTTTAGAAATTCATAAAAAGGATTTTAGAAATTATTGCGATAATTTGCAAATTGCTCAATAAATTTTAGAAAATCTTTTAAGACTATAAAAAGTATTTTTCAGTTTATCGAGTCTCAATCAAGTTTCAGACAGTATCAAGAATTTCTCATAATATTTTCAAGTTTGTTATTGAATAATTGATTCTCAAAATATTTTATTCGATAAACCTGAATTGCTCATTTTCGCAAAAATAAAAGCGGCTTTTGTAATCATTCAATGTCGTCAGACGCGTTGCGGTTTTGAACACGCAACGCGCCAGAATTACAAATTCTTGTCGCGAAAAATTCTATGCGCCACTATATAATTTACTTTCGAAATAACAAAATTGAAATAAAATTCCAATTATATTTTCATGTATAAGAAAAATCATCAGTTTTTTAAAAATAGACCGAAAAACGAGAAGCGAGAAAGAAGAAATGAATATTGCCTTCTTTTATCGATCTAAAATCGCCATCAATATATAGGGACCATCGAAACATCCATACCAAATCTAGAACGGACTGCTCAAAAGGACCACCATTCCCGCCAGCATCAACATCGGCGAAAACATCGCGATCGCCTGTATCACTATCAAATGATCCCGCGCTAAACAAATATTGATTCAAAATTATTGATGTCGATTCCAAATTTTTGCAAACTCATCCAAGAATTCATCATCGTCTTATTCTGCCCGATATCGTGAGTAGGTCTCGTCGCGTTCGCGACAAAATCTTCCTCGTCATCCGGCAATTGAATGTCCGAAACCGCCGGAGGATCCCCTAAACACAAAAAAAACAAATGTTGAAATCAGGCTTGCGATTCGATGGAGCGCACTTTCGCATATAACGTATTCATCTTTCCTGCATTTTGATCTCGGCAATTCCCTATCCAACTATCAATGTTTAAATATGATGAAAAGAAAAGAAAAGAAATAAAGCACCTGATCAGGTTCAAATGCCCGATGGCCACACGAGTGTTTCCTGACATATCGCGTCGAGAACCAAGTCGCAAAATAAATGTTGATATTCGAATCAATTTGCGCAAAATCGAAAGCGTCTTGATATTGCAATGTCAGCACAGCTCAAATGAATTCGAAGTGTCGAATTTGGGTCGAACGCTTTAATCGATTACCTTTTTGATCAGTTCGCTCATTGACCGATTCGGAAACAAAAAGTGACAATTCATTGGGATTATTGATACTAACTATTTGGCTATAATACATTTTTTCTATCATTTTTTTTGAATTCCCCATCGCCCGACCTTATTTGTAAAGAAAGTACGCTGTTCGAAATGATCGCACCATACGACGAGCTCTGAAAAAAGAGGCTACATTTCAAAAATTAAATTTTTTTTTGGAACAAACCTCATTATTTGACTTGAGAATTATTTTTCCATCATCCAAATTCATTTCAGCAACCGGTCCATACGTGAAATTGCGAGAATTAAACAACAAAATTCGAATAAACCTAATTTATTTAAATTATTCATATAGTTATATGTAGTATATTCTAGTATAGTGGGCCGCGCTTAGCCAAATAATTGATTTTTTGCTATATTAAGGAGTTGGCTTACTAGAGAGAGAGAGAGAGAGAGGGAGAGAGCGAGAGAGAGAGAGAGAGGGGGAGAGAGAGAGAGAACAGAGATGTCAATCATTTTAAAAAGAAGACTTCTAATAGAATCGCCTGCCGCAAGACACTGTCGTCAGACGCGTTGCGGTTCGCGTGCGGTCGAATCATTGCAGTGGCCGCACGCGAGTCGCAACGCACCTGAGCCGCGCGCCATTTTGTTTCTCAGAAATTGGCGTCCTTCAGATTATCTATTGAAATCTTACGCGTTCGACACGTTCACTTCTCGAAATTCGCCAGCAATATTCAATTGTCTACCGTCCATCACCATTCCTTCAATGAATTGAATCGGATCAGGCAATTTCGTGCGGTAGGGCATTCGGAGTGAATGCTGAACGACACTCGTTCGATACTGGAAAAAAAAATGGGAAAATTATTAGAAAAACAAACAAATGATGGTCTTGCGACGAAAATATTAGGCTAAAAATAACCTGTTCCGATCCTGGATCGGCATAATCTAGGACCCTTCTCAATTGGCCAACGGTTGTTCTAACTTTTCGCTCGATCGTGCAGGTCCTTCAAAGCAAAACCAATTCTTATAAAACCATTTCTTTTCGAAGATCCCTACGATCCGATATGTTCAACATTCGAGGCGAAACCTCCTCGAACAATAATTCGCTCAATATATTTCACATAGCTGCTTATCGCACTGAATGTCTCTTCTTTCTGGAAAATTAAAAATTGGGGGAAATCTTTTTTGAAAAAATTATTTCCAACTTTTCTTGATGAATAGACGTAAATCACCGATTCCATTAATCTGCGAGAAATTATTGAAAATGTTTAATTATTTTAGCATTTATGCATACACTAATCGAACATCAAAATGTGTGAAGCTCATATCAAATTTGAGCTCATTTGTGGCCTCCTGCAACAAAAAAAACATTCGTTTTCATCAATTCCCATTCAAATACCGCATTTTTGAAAGTTTTCTTATCATCCTTCTGCGAGTATTCCAGCAAAATCACATCTCTGCTTTCCCGTTTGTCGGTTAATACGACTTCAATTTTGTCGGACCATCTATAAATCACATATTGTTGAAAAATGACAAATGTATCCATGTGTCGTGGAATCCGTGGGAAATTTAAAAAAATGAAAATACTAAATTTTAAAAAGTCCCCGTAAATCGTCTGGTGGATTACGGTAACTGGCTAATCCTATTGCGTACAAAACGTAGGATCCCACGACACCTGGATACATTTGCCATTTCTCATCAATAAATACTTTAATTCAACACAAAAAAAAACAAAAATTCAAAAAAAAAAAGATCGGCGTCGCTTCCGCAAAGCACACGCACGTAAAATTGCACAAATTTTTGTTTCAACTGCCAATTTTTATTTCACTGTGAATAAGCTAACAGGCACTTACGCAAATGGATAAATATTAAACGAAATGACGTCTCCAAATTTCACGCTTTCCTTCAAATCAACATAACCATGCCGATTCAGGTGTTCCAGGTATTTCGGCGGTCGCTGTGAAAATTGTCAAATAGAAAAATTTTGGTATTATTGTAGAAAAATGACGAATTTGAAAAACTGCAGCGATATCCTATGCATTGTGTGCATACACCGAGTTACACATTTCGATCTTAGCTACAGTAATCTCAACTGAAATTATTTAATTAATTATTGATCGTTTCTTTTTATATTGTTGAGAAATGACAAATTTATCGAGGTGTCGTGGGATCCTGCGTTTTGTACGCAATGCTAAGAGACAGTTAGCGTAATCCTCGCAGCGATTTACGGAGATTTTTTTTTAATTTCCTTTCAATTTTTTTTGCTGAATTTTCTTATTTTCTTTAGAAATCTTATATTCAAAATCTGTCGAAACCGAGTTTAATTATTTAATTTTCAGAATATGCACTTTTCCATTTGTCCAGTTGAGTTGGGAATTATTGTAAAGATTTTGACGCTCTAAAAATTATTTTGAAAATAATGAATACAAAAACAAGATAATAGAAACGCGTACAAAAAGCAAAACACGAAAAAATAATTTTATTAATGACAAAAAAGTTTTCTTTTAAATCTCTGCTGTTTTTACCAAAAAATATCGTTTAAAAGTGCTTATCCTGCTAAATAAATTATTAAACTCGGTTTCTGCAAAATTTAAATTAAAAAATTTCGAAAGAAAATTTAAAAAATTGAACGAAATATTAAAAAAATGAATATGCGAAATTAAAAAAAAATCCCGTAAATCGCTGCGAGGATTACGGTAGCTGTCTCTTGTCATTGCGTACAAAACGCAGGATCCTACGACACCTGGATACATTTGTCATTTTTCAACAATATTTAAAAAACCGAACTTTGAATAATATATGTCGAGATTACTGTAGACTCGGTGTACGCACACAATGCATCGAATATCGCTGCCGTTTTTCACACTCGTCATTTTTCCACAATAGCAATTCAAGAGACCTCAAAATTTTCAATCGCGTAATCCTCAAAATTCAATTCTTTCGCTGCACAAATCAAAGGGCATGGTTCTGGATTCAATTTTTTGCAAGCTTCTCGAGAAAGTTCTAAATGGTCCCATTTTTTCGTTTTTTTTCCTACTCCTTCAATCAACCTTCCACGATTTTTAATGTGCTGTGCGAGTTCAAATTTCGATCCCTATACGTACAATGCTCGCTGCCTTCGTATTTCATTCTACTCGGCCCAATCTAAAACGATAATTAATTGGCACAAGTCGAATTTCGAAATTGTTTGTCTCCTTACAATCCAACATTTATAAATTGGCGCAAAAAATACCAAAGCCCAATCATGGGGACATGCTGGAAAGAAACCAAAAATTTTCAAGATTTTAACGCAAAAATTTCGAAATCATCCAACCTTCGGCGTAAATCTCACACGATAACTGAAGCAGAGTAAAAATGATTAACCATTTCATTTGACTATCTATTTAATTTTTTAAAAATCCTCAGAAATGAGTGGAAAATTGTCGAGATCTCACGCGAATTCGCCATTTTCGAAACAAGAGCTCGTGATTTTCGGTTTGTAATCGTGGACGAACGAATTCGAACAGAAATTTGAATTTCCCCACTTGACATTTTCTTTCAAATTCATAAATATTATGCTTTTTCACACATTATGATGGTTAAATTGAGCTACTAATAGTTTTTTTTTTTCATTCCCTACGAGACCCAATTCAAATCCCACTGTATTCTGACCTACAAAATTGTGTATAAAATCGAGAGAGTGCAGAGAGGTCGAGAGAGCGTGAGTTGGAAGGAGGCGCAGAGTTTACCATCTTAAAAATTGATTTTTTTTATTTCATAATGCGTCAAACCCGGAAAATTGTCCGCAGGTGGTGGTTTCCACGAGAAATTATCTAAAAACACAATGAGATAAGGCCATTTTTTTGTCTAGCCTTGCCAATACTAAAAGGCAAAATTGAATATACGGCTGAATAGCTCAAAACGAATTCAAATAAAATATTTTATAGAAACAAAAAAGATAGTTGCAACAATTTGTATCTACAATATCGGCATCGTCAACACCGCCGCTATTATGAGAATCGGCGCGAACATCGAAACACCGCAAATTGTAATGTATTGATGTTTCGCTGAAAACGTTTCAGATCTCAAATCGCATTTCCCAAAAACCACGGCCAACTTAGCACAAACACATCGCGTCGCGTTTGGTCAGTTTCCGTCGCATTTTGCACAATGTCCGTGTCGTTTGTCATCGTCAAAATGCTCGTGACTTCTTCCGGTCGTCCTATAAACAAAAATCGGAAATTAAACAAAGATTTCAATATTCAGACGGCCAACATACGCTCACAAATCACACTGAACAACCTTTGACAATTCGATAACGGCACCTTGTTGTCCATCTATTAATATCGATCATTAATGTTGAAATTCAAAGGCCTAGAAATAAGTGGACCCAAAATTCAAGGCCAAGCCAAACAGCAAATTTGAACCAAAAACAAAACCTGATCAATACTACTCGCTCGATATCCGCACGTATGCTTAAACCCATTTCGCGACGACATCCATCTCACATAGTAAATCTGGACGTTCGATTCAACCACCGCAAAATCGTAGACGTTTTTGTAATCCAGCTCAAGTTGTGTTTTATAATCAACTATAAAAAAAATATGAATAAAAAACAAATAAAAAGACAAATCAACTACCGATTACGCTATCATCCTCTCCCGCCAGCTCCCACACATTTACCTCGTACAAATCCTTCGGATTCTCGGTGATTGCTTGACTGAAAAAACGTGCAAATTTTTCACTTTTTTTTCTTCACCATTTTATTCGGCCTACTTTAATTTGTAGGTGAATATTGATTTACTCTTCACCGGTTTGCGTTCAGTCGTCTGTGAAAATTGGTCAATTTAATCTAGCAAAGAAAAGGGGCGAACCTCATTTTTGTATGAAATTTGAACAGTTCCATTTCTAAATGTCGTACTCCCCAAAGGTTGACTCATCGATATTCGACTATTATAAAAACGAACATTGATCCATCTATAAATCTCATTTCAATCACAACCCCAATCCGATGCCACCTACGGATTCGTCGCTGTTCGATAATCACCACATATATATAATGTTAGAATCTCCACGTATGATCCTTTAACGAAATGCAATGGAGTTGGCGACAACGTTCGGTATGGCATTCGAAGTGGATGAAGGAAAACGCTGGTTCTGTACTAAAAAAGAAAAGAAGAGAAAAGCGATAATTGCAGATTGGGTTTTCTTTTTTAAAACAAAACCTGCTCGGAACCAGGATCAGCGAAAACCGTCAGCCGAATCAAATGATAAAACGATGCACTTGTTCTACGCAACGGATTGCAATCCCTTAAAACAATCAATTAGTTTCATTTCACTTATTTTTCGTCCAACTTTTGAATATGCTCGATATTCGACGCATATCCACCTTTGACGACGACTCGCTCAACTTTTCGCGGATTGAGTCCGACCATCGAGTAGGGTTGCAGTCTCTGAAAATTTTCCAAATTTTCGATTTTCAAATATGTATTAATGAATATGAATACCGTTAATGGAGCAGTTTCTATCGTAAGCGTAATCTGCGATTCAAGTAACCTTCAATTTTCGAAATATTGTCAAAAGCTTAAGAAATTTTTTGATACGTCAATCGGAGATCGAAATTTGAAAAGCTGAGATCAAAATTCGATAAGTCATGCATACTTCCCTAAAATCATAATTATGAACAATCAAAAAAATAACAATTTTTTGGTGTAAAAAATTGAAAAATCATGTATGGCCTAGTTTTTCCGCGGCCACCTTTATTCGGCCACAACTAGTTTCATACCTGCGAGACCAATTTATTTTTCAATGTTGTCAAAGAATGCACAATTCTTAAAACCTCGTTCTTCTCTTCTTTATCAGTAAGAATTAATATTAATTCTTGGGACCATCTAAAATCGCCCAATTCTCATTTCAAAAATGAAAAATAAAAAACTAACGGATAAGGGTACAAATTGACAATAATTGAATCTCCATAATCAATTTTATTTGTAAATTCAACAAACCCATGCCGATTCAAATGTTCTAGATATTTCGGAGGTCGCTGAAAAATTTGGGAGAAATAAACAAATCTCGCAATTTCAGAATTCCTTACTTGAAAATTCTCAATCGCATAGTCTTCCAAATCCAATGTTCTATGAATACACATCAGCGGGCATTGTCGGACTCCATACTGATCGCAGTTTCCTCGCGCAAATTCTTCAAAATTTTATAAAAAATAAAAAAAAAACAATGAGCCAACCATGAATAATTTCCAAATTCTCATAGGAACTCAAATTATTTTTTGCAACACCACAAGTATTATCTCGATTATCCCTGCCACCCTTAATTATAATCAAATTAATTATAATTCAAAATTCAATAATACAATCCAGCATTTTGTTTGATTCGCTTTCGTAAATACCATCGTCCAGCCATCGATACAACCGGAAAAAATTGAAAAATTAAAAATTATTGGCAATTCGCCAAATTCTTACTCTCCTCCGTTTCAATTCTTCTATAGAATACTATAAATATGAAGCAGAATAGCCATTTCATTTTAATTCGGTCTGATTTTTTTGTTTATAATGGTTAATTGCCTAATTTATATCACACGCGTTAATTAATTATTTTGGCTAATTTATTCTTTTTTGGAGGCGTCAAACGGGATGCCGAAAAATTTGAACCGCGCAAAAAAGGTAGGCTCGCAACAAGAAATTAAAAAAAAATTGACAGAAACTGTGGCGGACTAGTTTTCCGCGGCCACAATTTCTAGGCCACTAATGGAACAAAACATTTGCAAATGGACGAAAGGCATCAATATTTCGCTGAAAAATGGCAACGAGAGAAATTTTTGGGTTTCGCCACGAAAAAAAAATCGCGAAATTTGAAGGAGACCACAAATTTGAAGTGCAATATTTGGATTTTCTTTGAAAAATTCGAATCGAATTTGAAAATTTTCCACATTGGCTTTCGCCAAAAAGCGCACATGCTTTGGCGTCGAAACTGATTTCGATTTTTTTTTTTCTGTTCGCCAAATTCCAAATCAATATGGGTTTCTTTTTAGCTGACCGCCCAAGATGAGAGCTGAGGCGGTTACGGACCTTCGACGATCGGAATTCGACCAAAATGAGAACGCGTTTGAATTGAGTTGGAGATTGTCGACGGCTTTTCCATGAAATTTCACCGTTTTTTTTCTTTCAGCTCTCTTCCAATTAATTCTCCTCATCGGCTTGTCATTATTTTCAGTGATTTTATGCGGAACTTCATTTTTAATTTTAGCCAATTCCGTCTATTAATTAAATTGTTTCTGTTGGCTGATGCAAGTGCGCTCCATTGCAATCGAAGCGCGGCAAGACCTCATCGTCTGATAACATGTCTGGAGGTGGTCCCGAGCATGTTTCAGCCAGGGACCATTGAGAACATGGCCGAACACCTTTCGATTTATGGGGGGAGGCTAGCGAGCAGAAAAAAAAAATGGAGAGAGAGAAAACAAAACAAAAACAAGTCGGAGCCCTCGCGTCTCTTTTTTTCCCTTCTTCTCATCAACCAGAAGCACACAGGCATTTCCGGCGCTCCATTAATGCCTACAAGAGGACACAAATCGACATGGAAGTTTTATGCGCCTTTAATTACTGTAGCCTTGAATGTGTGCGTTTTTTTTTAAGATGTCAGTATGTCGCCAAAATATATATCATATATTGCCATGGAAATTCGCGTTTTCGGTTTTTTCGGTGGACAGAAGAAGCAGGCAGCAAGCGAAATACTCAATAATCCTATTTCTGAGCTCATCTTTTTAATCTGTATATCGACTACACGAAATTCTCCAAAAAAATTCAAGGTGTGCACTAAAAACAGTCAACAATTTTCAAGATTTCGAAGATTATTTATCATGTGCGAAGCCAAATATGGACATTTTCAGCTTTTCTCTAACAGCCCTTCGCACTCTCCATCTTTCGATAGTGTGTTTTTGGACATTTTCAACGCAATATTGGGTCTTGACGCGAAAATGTCTCATTTTTGAATTGTCAGACATTTTTCGACTATTTTTGATGTGGAAAATGTTTTTTTAAATCATATTTTTTTCCACACCGAATTTGACGCGCAATTGCGGACTTCAAAAAACTGCGTGTACGTGTTTTTTTTTGCGTCGCGGTGTTTGCACACTATTTTGTCTCATTTCGATTTTTTAACATTGCGTCCGCAAACACCGAGGCAACAATTTGCAGAGCGCTCAATTCAAGACCAATATTGCATGCGCCTTTAAATAAATCAAAACGATGAATTAAAAATGAGCCCCCTACTATGTGTGGTCAGACGCGTTGCGGTTCGCGTGCGGCCATCAATCTGTCATCTAGAAGTGATGGGACCATTTCAAATTGTAGGGTAGATCACAGACAATGGGGTCCGCGACAAAATCAGAAACGAAAAAAAGAGAAACAGGGAATTTGATTTTCGTTTTTTTTTGTCTTCAATTTCATCAAGGCTCTTTTTTTTCGTCGTCGAAAATCTCGAAATTCCACAAACGTTGTCCAATGTCTGTTTTTTTTTTTGACGCGGCCCCCCCCCCCCTGCAATTATTTATTTCAGGAAGTGTCTCGACTCGTCGCGAAAAAAAAACGGAATGGATATCTCTTGAAATATTTCGTTTTTCTTTTTGGGTTCGCGCTTTTTTTTGTTGCTGAAAAATCGGCGTTCATCAATGTCGTCAGACGCGTTGCGGCTCGCGTTGCGGCTCCCGTGATGGTCTTGAAGCGAACCATTCTTGCGAATTTTCATCGAGCAAAACACAATTTTGAAGAGACATTCATATCGTATCAATTAATTTCAAGGAGCATAGCAAAAATGGAATTAATGGGTCTCGATGAGTCGCCGGTGTGTACTCCACGCGGACAATCCCAAATAATGAGGATAATTGAAAAATATCAACATTTTCGTCTAAACCGCCCATATTTGGTAGGATTTCGGGTCGAGACCCAATATCGTTTAGCCGAACGCAAATAATCTCGCCTAATCCACTATCATCGAAAAGATTAGCGGGAAATGTTTTCAATAGCCTCATATTCATCAATTGCGGTAGATCACCGCACGTCATTACTCATATATCCGTTCGGAAGAGCTTAATTCGACCCCCCCCCCTTCACTCTGAAGAAGCCATTATACTTATGTGCTATATTCATAATAATAATAATAATAATCAAACTAGTCATAATCACATTCGACCAACCAAAATTTGTTAATCGCAATTTCCTATTCATAAAATATTTTTTTTAAACATTTTTTCTAGAGAAGCCTTTCAATTCTAGCAAAAATTGATAATTTCGTTGCGAGACCCTATGCTCCTTTAACATTGTGACCTACCTTTGAGAATTGTTCAATTTAAAGACGCATGCTTTTGGATTTTTCTATTTTGGTTCTTTTTCTCAATTTTTTGGCGGAAATTAGACGAGATAAAAAAATTGCGCCACTCGAATCTCAATTTCGAGTCTGACATCATCAATGGAGATTACCGTCGGCCGCAAAACCCGCTAAACGTCGGCAGATGAGCCACGTCGATTAAGGGTCTCGCGAAAAAAAAAGTGAAAAAGAATTGAAAGATTCGCGCGTCGAGATTAACGGACCATCGGCTATTTTCAATCAAATTTCCACACCCCGCCCCGTGAGCAAAAAAAAAAGAAAAATGAAACGACGCTTTTCGCTGCGTCGCCTCGGATCTCATTGAGATGATGACGACCACTTGAATCGTCGTCGTGCAAGTTGTTGGCTTGTGGTGATTCTCGTTATTCAGCCCCTTCACATGCCCAATTTTGAATTCCTCAACGACACTCCTCAATTTTATTTGATTTTGATAATGTGTTCGCTCTCTCTTATCCCATTTCTTCTCCCTAATGGAATCGCCTTTATCCGAAAAAGACTTCAATCGACAGACGCGCGGTTGCTCGCTGCACTTCTATATCTCCAAATTGCTGCGGACGTATTGCGGGTTTCGCCACCATCCACCTTTTACACACGCGTCTCTCAACCAGCGATGTGTCCGCAGCACAACATTGCCATAAGCGAAAATGGATTTTTTTTTGAAGCGAGAAAAAAAAAGACAAAAACGCGTGATCCTCATGTTCTGGCGAAATCCGACACCTTTGGCGGCATTCCCACCAAACTTTGGCCAATGTTTTTTCTAGCTGCTTCCCTATTTTTTTCGCCTCATTTTGATTAACATTGTTTCGTCGAAATCCCGAGAGACCGTCAAATTAGTGAACATCGAAAATTTTTGGGGACGGGACGAAAAAAAAACACCACCAAACGAGAACTACAAAAGCGAATTTGGGTTCTTCTTGCAAATATCTGCCAATCAAACTGATTTCCATTTCAAGCCTCCAATTATGGGAAGTAGTCAATCAACCAGTCGAGCGGCCAAGTTCAGCGGCTCAGGCTCGGCTCGCCGAAGTATGCGCTCGCCACGAACCGGTAAACCAATTAAATGCCTAATTAGTCGATTCATTATAATTACAGCGCCGTCGACTGAGCCAACGCAGCGTCGGGCAACGTCATTCCGGAACACGAATCGAAATGTGAAGGAATTTTCGAAATTCTGGTCAGACGGTACCCAATTTTTCGCGAATTTGCGGCCTAAATTCAATTTTCGACATTTTCAGCGGCTCAGGTCAAACCGAAATCATCGTCGCGTGCGTCGACGAAACGCGCCGGCTCGGTACGTCGCAATCGAACCCAATGTATGTCGATGAGCCGTTTTTCGAAATGGCCAACGCGCCGCTTATTTGCAGCCGTCGATGTTCGGAGACCGAGCAAGGCGCTGAATGTGCCGGCGAACTCGACGACCAACACGCCAACGACGTCGAGATCGACTAGGGCTTCTCTCAATCGGATATTTTTTTTTTTTTTTAAAAAAAAAATCGCGATTCCCATGCCTTCCTAAATTTCCATCGAAAAATAACAATTAATAAATCACATCGCGAAAATCACAAATAAATCAAGAAAATCTGAACCATATGTTAGGCAAGTGCACGAGAAAATTAAATCAAATAAAAAAAACGAAAGCGCAATTTTTAAAATCCGCTGGAATTGGCGCGGCCGCAATTTGAGGAATCGGTGTACACACACAAAGCACCACACCTCACGCGAAACAATCGATTATTTTTATTTTCAAAGTCTCAGAGTCCGTCGCAAAAACGATCGGGAAGTGTTCGCAGCAAAACGCCGTCAATAAAATCGGTAGGTTAAATTGAAATCAAAAATTTTCTCAACATTTTTACAGTTGTCACGAACGTCGAGAAGTCGTGGAAGTATCGCCGCAGAGAGTTCACAATCCGCTCGATCCGAAATCTATTCCAGCGAGGTTTCTTTTTTTAAAATTATTATTATATAATCAATTATTATTTTTTGAAATCTCCATTTTCAGTTCAATCATGCCGCAATCGCCGCAGCGCGACTCAAACGAATGTCGCTGACGCCGCATTCCGCCGAGCAGATTCGCTATCAAAATTCGCCGGAAACCGCAATTTATTGATGAATTCAATAATCCCAAGAAAATACATATATAATTAAAGTTCAATGTAAGAAATGTACATAAATTCTTTTTTTTTTTTTTTTTTCACTAAAGCTTATAGCAAAACGAAAAGATCGTTATGTTAAAAAATGACGAGAATTTAAATAATTAATAAATTATGAAGGTCCACAATATGGCCAATATGCAATTTTTAGCGAAATAGCAGGCGAGAAGGTGTCTGAAATGAATCAAGTCAACGATTTCTCAAAAAAAAATTCTCAATTTTCACAAAAATCAACACCACAACGCCAGCTTACCGCATTTTCTTTAAATTTCCACATTTATCTAAAAAAATTGTTTCAATCAATTCATTTTTTTCTCATAGTACGCATTTTCAAAACAAAACTCCTACCGTTGCCTCCGAATCGTCAAAAAATTGCCGCTCCCAATCAAGACGATCCGGCCCCGGATGATCCAATCCATTCGTTAGTGGCTGTTGTTGCTGATTGAGAGCGCGGCTACTGAAATCGGTGTGCATTAGTGCGGTCACGTGTTTGCGGACCACTCGAATCATTCGAATACTCACGTTGATCCCCTTCCCATCGGAATGTACGACGCTCCGGTGGTGCCGGCGGTGACGGTCGCCGATGACGAAGCGCTCTGTCTCGACGCCGAGATTCGCCATCGCGCCGATCCTTCGATCAAATCCAATCTTCTTATCAATCAAATAAATATATATATAATCCCAATTATAAATTGAAACTACTTTTTTCGATTGCTTATCACAATTTTCGCGATGAGAGCCACAGCGACAATAAACACAACAACCGAAATGAAGACGATCGAGGGCTCTTCGAGAATCCAAGGATCTGCAATTGAGCAACCTATTGGCTATTGTTGTCATTTGGGTTTTAATGGAACAAAAGAATAAAAATGCAGGTTTGAAAGAAGAAAATCCGCAATTTTTCGCCAAGAAAAAATGATTTTCTGAATTTGTGAAACCCAAACACGATTTTCGCTTTCGGAATCATTTTCAATATAGGCTATAATGTTATTTGATTCTTTGAAAAATAATCAAGCTATTCATTTTTTTAATTATCCTCTTTGACATTCTGATAGTTAAATTAAGAAAAACCCACCCCCAAGAGTAATTCCATACAAGACCCAAGGCGGCAATTCAAATGGTACCGTAATTGCACCTCAAATTACTATAGAAAATTCTCAATTTGTTGGATTTGAACAATTTTAAATTTTTTTTTCAAACAAATTTACTCGCGCATTAGGGACCCGTTTAACATATTCAAAAATCAACTTCAAAGTTTCTTCAGAGATTCTCCTCAAAATTGTTGTAAAAAAATGACCAAAAATAAAAAAATGCCTCAAATCAGTTATTTTTCTCCAAAAAAAACCATTTCAAGCCAAAAATTCACCTTTATTGTCAAATTGCGCAATTTCTTGTCGATCGGCGAGCAGCGAATCGACAGTGGTGCTAGCGAATCGAGTTGTCGTCGTCGTCATTATCTGCAAAAAAGAAAAATTAGTTTTTCATGGCGGTAAAGCAGAATGAAAAAAAAATTGGATTTCATATGGTTTTATTTTTATTATTTTTGCTGCAATTTTCAAAATCTTTTTTTTTTTTTACAAAAAATACAAAGAAATGGTAGTTTAAGACGCATGCCATTTATATTTGCGATGGGTCTCGACGCGATTTTAATTTTTTTCTTTCTCTTTAAGGAGAAATCAATAAATTTAGTGGGAAACGTGCCATAAAGCGCAGCGAATAAAAAAAAAAGAATTTGTATACGCCATATCAATGCATTGCTGTTCGTACACAAATTTTTGTATTCGCAAAAAGTGCACAAATATGGGGAAAACATTGAAAAATTCAGAATTTCTTCGCCAAATTCGTTTTTTTTTTGTTGCAAGAAATCATAAAAATCGCACATTTTTACGATTCGCATTGAAAATCGATGGCAAATTTTATTTTTTCTCGATTAAAATAAATTTTTTTGCGCATTTCGTATAAACAAACTACATTTTTTTTGATAGATCGAAAATCAAATCGAAAAATTTAAAACAAAAATCTCATTCCCGAATTTAATTATGTCAAGAACGAAGAGGAAGACGACGTTTTTCTGCTTTAATGTGGAAAACTTCTTTTTTTTTGTAAAATGCGGACCAGAATTTTCCAGAAACAATGAATTACTAGAAAAATCCGATTTTCTTATATTAACTTGATGAGTTTATTCGATTTGGACTTTTACGCATGGATTTTTTAAAAACTTTTTTCCGAGCCTGAATGTAAATATCTAAAATTTGATAAGTTTTCTAGAAAAAATTCAAATTCCATAATTTTTTGGAGCCGAAATCCTATTTTTTTCTTTTTATGCCAAAAAAATCCAGGATTTAATTACATTTTTGCTTGTGAATTTCAATGACGCTGGAAATTCCAAAAAAGAAATCTCAATTTCGAAAAATGAGCCCAATTAGATGAAATAAAAAATTCAAATTTGAATCAAAGTGAAAATCCCTCGTTTTTTTTTCTTTTCCAGAATTAGTCGCGACAAGACCCACCTCATTTTCTGTTAAAAATTTCAAAAAGGACAAATTTAAAACATTTTTGGAATAGGGTTATTAAAGGCGCACAGTGTTTGGCGGGTCTTGCAGCGACTGATTCTCACATGTGTTTTTTAAAGCAAACCTCAGTCTGTGTTGTTTCAGTGGAATTCCAATGCTGGCTGGAATTGGCGACGCTGAAAAAATTTTGCATTTCCAAATCCGCTCAATGAGACAATTATTTAAAACCTTTCTAAAATTTCCGAAGCCGTTTGGGCCATCTGAAAATTTGCATCAAATTAATTCCAACACAAAAATAAAAATAATAAAAGTATGAGAATCGAGAAAACGAAATGAAATTTGGAAATTGTCCGAAGAAAATCACACAAAACGAAATACTCTGAAATTCGGATAAATGAGTTTATAGCAATTCAAAATAATGGAAAAAAGGTACATACATTGGAGACGAACTTCTAAAAAAAATTATGTTGTAAAGCACTGCAATAAATACGAATTTTGCAACAAGAAATTCGAGGAATGAGGGATTTCATCGAAAATTCGAGAAAATAAAATTTAACACACACATTAGGCAGAAGGCAGAAATTGGTTCGCAGACGAGAAGAAAAGACATAAGAAATTGTGAGATGTCGAGAGCACCATCGTCTACTTCATTTCTTGTCCGATTCGGTAGGTCTGCGACTGCAAATTCAATTAATTCGTCTCTTCCCCCAAATGGATTTCTTATTGGTTTTTGTTTTTTGGGGTTCATGGCAGAATTATGTACAAACCTTATTCCAATCCATTTTCGCGCGAGTGATCGGCAATTGTCTTCGAAGCGCTTTGAATGTCGTCTCCGACATCTCCACGTAATTCTCCAGAACACCGTTCTGGTATTTCGTCTCCTCCTCCTCGATGGCGTGCAACACCTCTTTGGCGGTCTTCTCAAAGTCGGCCTAGAACGCGAATTGAAGGATTTCAATGATTTCTGTTTTTCAAATCGCTCACCGAGACATGAATTTTAACATTCGGCTCCTTTTCGGAGAACAATTGCACATTGCCATCCTCATAATAGTGGACTTGAGCAAGAATTTTGCCCTTCAACTCTTGCGCTCCCGATTTTCCGTCTCCCACTGGAACGTGCCACTCCGAACGCCAGCGACCGTTGCTGAATTCAAATTTGCGATTTTTTTTTTGAGGGGCCTACCAGAAATTTTTGGGCTGGAATTGATGCGACTCGATGCAAATCGTGAACGCGCCATTCCTCGCGAACACCACACCGGTGCCACTTTTCGCGTAATGATCATCGATGTAGGTGTCGAGCTCCTTCTGCAGCGCCACACGCCATTGCTCGACGACGCCGCCTTCCGACGGATGCGGTTGAAGATCGGACGCCTCTTTGCGCACGTGATCGTACTTGAAGCTCTTCTTCGACACCTCGTCGTAGAATCGCCCATTGCCCAAATCGTTGAATTGAGTGATGAGCGTCTGCTTCGCGACGCCGTCGAGTTTCACCGGCACGAATTGCTCGACGTTGTATTGGGAGATGGCGTGGATGCACTTGTCCTTCAGCAAATCGTCATCCTTCAACAGCATACGAACCGAATTGAAAACCTGCAAGTTCATTTTATTCAACAATATAAAATAAAATAAAATAAATTGCGAAATTTGCAGCAATGAGTAAATTTTTCAAAAATTCGACATTCCCACAATTTTCTTGACCAAAATAGAAATAAATTGCTGGTAAATTTAATTTAAATATTAATTTCAAATGAACCCATTACTTTTTTTTTTTCAACAAATACCTCATTGAACTCTCCGGGCGGCGCGTGTTTGATGAAATCCGACGCAATTCGCACCTTTTCGGCGTTGGTGATCTCGCTCATCCTGCAATCAACAAAAAACGCTCGAAATTGTCGCGATAAAATCATTAGAACAAAAAGTGAAAATAAGAAGATGAAAAAAAAACGCAACAAAAAAAACAACATCCAAAATGAGAGGCAGCGAGCGAGGAAAGAAGGAGAACGACAACAAATAAAATAAATTTCTATATATATATATATATACACAAAAAATACAAGAGGCTAGCACTATTTCGACGAAACGCGCGATGAGAGATCGGGCGAATCGCGGAGAAGACGGCCGAGCGGACGGCTGTCGGCGCCCTCCCGACGGCATCGATTGCGCGATGGAGCGCGTTTGCTGCCACACGGCTCCGATGACTCAGATGGTGGAGAAGATGCGAGCAATCTGCGGGAATTCGAAGAGCATGTGAAATTGATGATAAATAATTTAAAAATTCTATAAAAAATTTTCATTAAAATATATAATAATTTCCACTTAAATTGTGTTTTTTCGAAAAAAGCAATATTTTTGATATTTAAATCTCATGTAAATCTAATAAAATATTTTGAGATTCATTGAGAAACTAACGTGTCTCTATAATATTTTAGATTTTTCTCAATCAACTTTAGAAATTCATATAAGATTTTAGAATTTATTGAGATAATTTCGAAATTGCTCAATAAATTTTAGAAAATCTTATAAGATTTTAAAAAGTATTTTTTTTTTTAAAGTTTAGCGATTCTCAATAACTTTTAGAAAGTATCAATAAACTTTAGAATTTCTCAAAATATTTTAGAATTTATTATTGAATATTTGATTCTCAAAATATTTTTTTTTGATTTGCCTGAGTAGCCTAAAATGGTCAGTTTTTTTTTAACGGGAAATTTGTTTTTTTTTTCAATAAATTTATCAAGAGAAAATGAAATAGAAAATATTTCAATGCAGAAATAAAAAATGTATAATTTAAATTTAAATCGAATTATTTTCGCTGTATTTGCATTTCAAAGAGGGAAAAGAAAAAAATTAATTGTAAACATCTGCGGACATTTTCCGGGATGCGCCACAATCGTCTGTTTCATATTATCAGCGTTGGCGGCAATTCAAACCTGGTGGGAAGCGCTTAAAATGTATCCCAAATTTGGCGAAATATTTTCACACCATGTGTTGGCGTATAATTGGCGTATTTCCTTCTATACTAATAATTCTCAAAAAAAAAACTTCTTATTGAACATCTGGACGGCAAAACAATTTTTTCTATCGCAATTTGGGTTTGTTTTTTTTTTATTTTCCCAATTTCGAAAAAAAAAATGTTGAATTTCCAGAGTGTCGATGATTTCAACGCGATTCGATCGAAAATCTTGCGATCGCTTAAAATAGCACACCCGGTTTTCTTAATTTCGGCGGTCTCAAAAATAGCTGCAACTGGTGAGAACTAGGTCAAGAATGCCCTTGATTCTCTTTATATATAAAACTAGCAAAGCCTTCAGAATCCCATCATCACACAACAATGCGTGTATTAATATTATTCGTAACGATCGGCTTCGGCCTTTTCATGTCGTCGGTTGAGGCGAAAAAGGTGCACATTCGAATTCGCGATAATATCACACAGAGTTGTCCGAACGGTAAGAATCTGAAAATGCGCGAATTTGGCGAATTCTCAAATTCCAGTCGATTCCGATGTTATTGATGAGAGCAGCTTGAAAATCAGCATGAAGCTTCTTAAGAATGATGATGAGGGCGACGACGATGAGAAGGACGAGGTGCTGATAACCGATTTGAGCGGCGAGACGCGACGCATCGATTTTCCCGGATGCTATCGCGTCAAGATCAATTTCAAGATGCTCAAACGCATTGAGAATCCGTAAGCGATCCAAACTGAAATCATTCACCATCAATTTCAAGGCACATCGAAGCGTTTATGCAATTGGGCCAGAATGTGCCGTGTCAGAGCGAAGAGGCGGCGCAGAATTTGCGCGGTGTCGCCAGCATTTGCGCCAACGTCACGAGTCCCACCAATTGGTGTCCCGAGTCGTACAATTCGCATGTTCGCGGAATGCTTCAAGGCAAAAGCACGTGGTAAGTTGATGAAAGAAAAATTTGAAAAAAAAAAATAATTTGGACTGGAAAAAAGCGCAAAAATTTCGAGAATTTTATTAGTTTTAAGGAATTCGCTTAGAAAAAATTTTATTTAGAAGATTTTAGGGGAAAAAAACTAAAAATTTAGGCCCGAAGGAAAAATTTCCAAAAAAATGAAGGTTGGCGTCGCCCACAGTAAAAAGTCCGTAAAGTACCACTACGCCAAATTGCACACATTTCTTAGTTTTGATGCGTTCGAATTTAAAATGCGTTTTTGACGAAAAAACCATAAATTTAGGAAGATTTTAGTAGAAATTCGAGCATTTTCTTTTGCAATTTAGCCGCTTCTGCCAACTCTGCGAGAACATCAAGGAGAACGACAGCAAATTGAGCAAAATCCGCAAATTCATAACAAACGATGAAGGCCGCCGCGAAGAGTGCTCGACGAAGGACGATGTGCATCGATACTCGTTCAAGGTAAAAAAAAAGTCGCGATGCATCTGCCGACACTCTCACTGGTTCAGATGTGCACACCGACGAAAGACGATTTGAACAATGAGGAGGACGACACAAAAGTGAAAGTCGAAGAGTACTGGCAATACTTGAAACAGGTTAAAATTGATGTTAGTAGTCGTCCTTCCCTTCTGTTGTCCGTCGGTCTTCTCTTACGTGATCCGATCCGATCCGATCCAAACTACAAACTCGATTATGCGGCAACATTGTAGGGCATAATGACGACGGTGATACACGTGATGGATCGCAGCGCGATGACGTCGAAACGCGGAGCGCAATGCCAGCAAATGTGCGAGACGCTGAATCGAAGCGAGACGAGCTCGTCGTATAAGGTGCGCGATTTGTTTTTACAAAATTCGAAAAAAGCCTCCATCACAAAAGTAAAAGATGGTTCGATATCGTATGATTACTGCGCCAAAGGTGAAAGTCCAAACCGATAAATCAAACGTGTTTCAGGAGACGCTTGAGCGCAGCATCGAACGACTTTGCGCGCCGGTCGACACCTACGCCGCATGCCTTTATCATACCGTCAAATTCGATGTCAACACGGATGTTTGATTATGCATTTTATTGGACCCCCCTTTTGCTTTCTTTTATTCCTATGGGTTCTGGTTTTTATTATTATTTTTTTCTTCGTGCAATATAATAAATGTGCGCCTATAAATTGCCATGGTAGCATGTTGATCTTTGCGCAAAAAATCATTTTTGAATTGCCGCCTTGGGTCTCGTAAAAAAGGTCCCGCCGCGATTTTATAGTGGTTTTTTCCCTTCGAAAACCCACACGAATGTACGATTGAAAAAAGAACGCGAACAAGTGAAATCAAGAACAAATGATTCTCGCAGTGAAGGGGAAAAAACAATAGGCAACGACGATGTCTTGGGCGATAAATTCGGTTCCATTCATTTCGAGATTCTAGACGACGACGACGAACCAGAATTCCATTCAAAACGGCCATCGAGTGGCCGGTTTTTCCGGAAAACAATTCAAGAAAACCATCGCAAATAAATATTTAATGAGAAATTCAAAAGTTTTCAACGAAATCGTCTATTTTCGTTTGTGTGCAATTTTGCGTGCGTGTGTATTGCGGCCGACGCGTTTCCTCCACTTTTCTCATTCAACGCGCTTACTTTTTTTTCTAAAACTTTTTCGTATTAACCCTATTTAGGCATTCTAATTCTTTAAAGGTGCATCCTAACAATAAAAACCAGATAGTTTCGCTTAAAACAATGCGCTTTTGTCGTTGTGATAGTGGAAAAATTTTCAAAAAAAAAACTAGAAACCTATGGTGCCGAAAATCTCCCCATCAATTTCCGAATGTGTGACCAAAAAAAAGCCATAAGCTTGTTTCAATTTGCAGCTGCTGCTGGCCGATTACGTCCACTTGTCGATGAGGCGACGGCGACGACGAAGAATATGAAGAGGCAGGCGGAGGCAAAATCGAATGGCCGGCCACCGAGTCGCGCGTGCATTTTTTTCCGTTCACGATTCCTCGCATCTCTCGTCCCCATCTCTATTTCTCTAGCAAATATCCATCTGCCGTTTGCCTGCTGCTGCTGCTGCTGCTCGGCCAGACCAGACCAGACTAGGCTCCGAAGGACACTTTGCCCTTTCTGCTATCCGCACACCATTCGTTCGTTCTCTTTCTCTTTTACAATTCCCCCCACCCCATTCAATCTCTTCTTTTTCTTCTTCTTCTCGATGGACGCGTTTTTGTTTCGCGGGGCTGGTCAGCGTTTATTATATGATCTTTAGCCGGCCATCGGCAATTTGCATTTTATTGGATTCCTAAAAAAAAATTGAGTGTTGAAACCGCCATTTTATTATTAGTTTGGGTCAATTCTTCTTCTTTTTCTTCGATTGGAGAATCGTAATATCGACAAATAATGAATCATCATGGTTTTGTTTATTCAGCCGATTTTTTTTCATAAATTTTTTTTTCGCGCGATCGACGCCAATATTTTTGAACTTTGCAACGCGTTTATAATATTGATAACCCATATCAAAAGCGCGCGCCAATTTTCTGCGATTATTTGCGTTCCCAGAATTGATGAAATATGTGAAAAATCAACAATGAACAAAAAAAGAAAAAGTTTGGATAAATAGTCGTCAAATGCGATGCACAAGTCCGCAATGATGACGACCATAGTGTTTGCACCACAACGGTTTTTTTTCTTCGAATTTTTCCCTCATGCTTTTCGTGTTTTTTCCCATATCACGCCATTTTCGACGCGCTACGATTTTAATTCAAGTTTTATCATCAACTGTTGGGATTACGCGCACTCGCGATGGCGCAACACACAAAAATCCAGTCTTTTTCGATCAAAAAATCACCGCAAAAATGTTGATGCTTGTTTCTTTCAATCGCATTCCGCTATATCTAATAATAGAAAAATTAGTAAGAATTTGGCTATTGTTTTTCAAATTCTACTGTCGTCTCCTCGTTTTCTCACGCAACACAAAGCCACTCCCACTTCGCTTCATATAGTTAAACGATCACCCCACCCTCCCCCAAATTCTCTTATCACCTAATTATTTTGTTCAGGCACCATGGCCCAATACGACTACTGGCCTCGCTACGGGTTAGAAAACTACTCTGTGGTGAGTTTGTCGATTTTAAATCTCTAAAAAAACATCTAAATTTCCAGATCCTTCCACTCGAGGAGACCTTCAATCCCGTTAATTCAACACAATGGATGCAGAGGAATTGGCATCACTCGATCACCGGCTCAATAATCTATGTTGTTCTCATTTTTCTCGGCAAAAAGGTGAACTTTCTAGGTTTTTTTTTAAAGAAAAAACAACAACGAATCGTAAATTCTCAAAAAAAGAAAGAATTATTGTTTGCAGTTAATGGAAAATCGCAAACCGTTCGATTTCACCAACGCGTTGTTCGCGTGGAATTCGCTTCTCGCCGTCTTCTCGATTCTCGGCTTCGTCCGAATGACACCCGAATGGATTTGGAGTTGGGCCGGTGAAGGGTACGAAAAAACTATAACAGCAAAAAGAGTAGGCCTGGATAATAAAAGCAAATTTCCAGAAATTCGTTCAAATACTCCGTGTGCACCGCCTCGTTCGCGCAAGGCGTCACCGGCTTCTGGACGGAACAATTCGCGATGAGCAAAATCGCCGAGTTCGTCGACACCGCGTTCATTGTGCTCCGCAAACGGCCGCTCATCTTCCTCCATTGGTACCATCACGTCACCGTCACCATTTACACGTGGCACGCCTACAAGGACCACACCGCGTCGGGCCGCTGGTTCATCTGGATGAACTACGGTGTGCATTCGGTCATGTACAGCTATTACGCGCTGCGCTCGAAGAAAATTCGCCTTCCCAAACAATTGGCGATGGTGATCACAATCCTTCAAATTGCTCAAATGGTCATGGGCGTTCTGATTGGAATCACCGTCTATCGTGTTAAGGTGCCACCAATCACCAAATCAAACCGAATGAAAATTTCCAGGCCGCCGGTGGCGCTTGCCAACAATCATTCGAGAACCTCTGGCTCTGTTTCGCCATCTACTTCTCATATTTCTTGCTCTTCTGCAATTTCTTCTATCACGCCTACTTGAAGAAGAACAATCGCTACGTCGAATTGAACAAGAAGAAGGTCGACGATAAACCCGAGGACGAGGTATTCAACAAAAAAAGACGACGCCAATCCAATTAGTCGAAAATGTTTAGAATTTGGAGATCAACAAAAAATGCGATATCAATGCGAACATCTCAACCGAGGACATCAACAATTCAACGCCATCGATGTCGACACGCGGAGCAGCGGCTCGCCGACGAGCTCAGAAAGCTGATTAAGAAGAACTAACCCATCAAACAAATTTTTAAAACCTATTCTTGCTATATATCTATTCAAACAAGGAACGCCATAATTCCTAATATTATTTTTTTTTCTTGTTGGCACGATTTTGCTTCAACAATTTCTTTTTCAAATTGTGCAGATCTCGATACTCCTAATTTCCGTTCATTTCTTCTTCTTTTTTTGGTGACATTGCAATATTCTTCATACAGCTTTTTTTCTCTCTATTTTCTTGTCTAGGGCTTCGTTATTTGTTGTTTTTTTTGTGTCTCTTCATTTCTTGCCAAACAAAATGAATACCGCAAAGCTTATACATGTATATGGATTGTAGCGAAATTAGGACTAAGCCACTGTGCCGCACAATGCTCCATTCAATTTCGATTTGCTGCTGCAATTTGGCGACATTTTTCAATTGCAAGCAAAAAAATTTCAATATTTTTGCTACAAGTAGAAAAAAAAGAAAACTCCCCAACCTGACGTCGAGAATTTGGCCGGCGATTGACACAATCGCGCTCTCATACTCGTTGCTGCAAAAAAAATTAGTGGTCTTATCATTAATAAATACTATGCGTATAGTTAGGAGTGACGCGTTTATTAACTATATGACTCAATATCTTATCGCACAAATTTTGATAACGGCAAAAATTTTGGACTTTTTGAGGCGTCGACTTGCAAAAAAAAGAGGAAATCATCATTTTTGGGAGAATTTTAAAGGATTTTATAAAATAATCGTTTTTTTTTTGTATTTCTAAAGTGAATTGACGCCACAGGACCCGAAGAATTTCAATAGTTTTGAAGGTGATTTAAAAAAAAAAATAATATTCTCGGGATATCGTAATTAAAGGCGCATAAAAAAGAAAAATCGACAATTCGATTCGCTGCAAGACCTTATTTAAAAAATTTAGAAAATAAAAAGAAGGTTGTACACGCGCGCGCGAGCCGCAACGCGTTGGGCGAAATTCAAAAATTGCGGGATAAATTTTTTTGTCGGCCAACTTACTCAACGAAAAGCGAGTTCGGCACACCGCCGCTCCATTTTCCGAACCACAAGAAATTCGACTTGGTGACACCATCAGTAAATTCGAACATCTGAAATAATTCGATTTAAAAAAAATTTTTGCTTGTCTTCACCTTATCCGACGAGCATTTCGGCATTGTCGTGAGCACGCTCGCCTCGAATTGGCAATCTTTTTTGCGGTACGCGCCAATGAACACATAAATCGATCCGAGATTGTCCTTCAAATAGTTCAACTCATCGGCCGAATCGATTCCGAATAATTGCGATTGATGGTTTTTGCACAAATTCACCGCCTCGTTGTAGGTGACTTGCGCGCGAATCGCCTGAAAATTTTTTTAAACTGATTTCTTCTTTTCTAGAATTAGAAAAGAAATGGAAAAATTCTTAAAAATTCAACTTTTAATAAATATCGAAGACAGTTTTGTAAGATTTTTTCGTCATTTTCAAAAAGAAATAAAAGAATAATTTAACGTGAAAAGTGCAATTCTAGAATTTTGACTCAGGTAAATGAAAAAAAAAAAAAAAACAATCGGATTCGAAAATAATTTCTTTTTCAATCTAAATCGAATGTGACTTATTCTGTTTCGAATTATTCCCAAATTTCAATCGAATACGATTTCAAAATTGAGAATGAGAAATCAATCAATCGATTTCGAAGATTTTTGAATAGAAACCAAATTTTCAAATCGGATTTAAGCGTTTTCTTAATCGAATTTGAATTATTATTCAATCGAAACAGTTTAATTTATATTTGATTTTTCTTCTAATCCGATTGATTTTCATTTACCTGAGGAATTTTGCCAGAATTTTCATTCAAAAATGCAAAACTCTTTCCATACGGGACCCAACCAACCTTGAGGCACACGACGACACCATTCTTCCTCTCAAACCTCGTCCATCCATCCTTACACGTTCCACTTCCAGCCTTCACCGGCATTTTCCTCTCAACGTTCGTCGGCTCCTCGCCGGGAACGGCCACCTCATCCTCGGCGCACTCGTCATCGCCACGAGCGACACCAACAACCAAAATGAATATCAGCAATAATTTGCGCATGATACCGACAGTGATCAACAATTTCAACGATTCGATTTATATACCCATTTATTGTCATAAAATTGCGTATTTAGTAGCTCATAAAATAGTTATGACTGTCGTTATTCGAGTAATCAAAACGAAATTGCTAGCCGAGTGTCACACCGCACAGTGCGCCGTCGAACTTCGCCGTGCTTCTGAAGGCAACAAAAATTTGCGCCGTCAAAAAAAAATGCACTTACATGACATCATCGATTTTCCCATTTTTTACAATTATCGCGCTCTCATATTCGCCCCTTAAACCACGAAAAAATTATTTAGGAACAAAAAAAAAACAAGAATACTTGATAAATTTTGAGTCGGGCGTCTGATTCAGCCATTTGTTCTTCCACAAGAATGACGATGTTGTCGCTTTGTCGGTGAATTTGAACATCTAAAAATTGGGAATTTCTTGACAATTATTTTCTCGGGGAAAAAAAACAGGAATGCCTTGTCGTGCGAACAGTGCGGCATTCGATCCGTCAAGCTTTTCTCGAACTCGCAACCGTCTGATCGAAACGCGCCGATTAAAATCGACAAATTGTTGAATTTTCCTCAAATGCCATATATTTTTTCGTGAAGTTCAATTAAAAAAAGAAACCTCTCAGATAATCCAACTCTTTTTGATCTTCAATTCCGAATAATTTCGAGTATCGCGAATTGCAAAATTCAATGGCCTCATTATAATTCAATTTCTTCTGGAACGCCTGAAATTGATATCGATTTTTATTCGAATTAAAACCAATACTCACTTTTAGGCAAATCTCTTGACCGCTTTGCCGTCGGAATTTAATCCACGTGTTGTCGGGACACGTCTCATGCACGAAATCATCACCGCAGTCTTCTTCCTCTTCATCATGTGACAACACGAATCCGTGCAGGACCAATAACGAAGCGGCGAGTAGAAGTTTGAATTTGTACATTGTATGCGGCGAATGAGAACACGAATACGTTTCAATCGTCTTCTCTTATCATCCTTTCTTTCTTTTTTTGGTCGCTGAAGTTCCTCCCATGACCTTTTCCGCCGAGAATGCGTGATAAATTCGTCAGGGCGGGGAAAAATAATTAACTCGTTGGATACGGTAGCTGAGCAAAGTCCGCGGGGCACCGAGACGTAGAAATGCACACTTTTTTTGGATGCTTATGAACTGTGGGATTTTAAAAAATTTGAAAAAATTTTTTTGAAAAGAAAAAGAATTTACATCGTTTTTAAATAAATCTACATTAAATCCAACTAATTCTCAATTTCTCAGTTTCTTCCAAAAAATTGATTGAAAATTCAGCATTTTTGTTACTACATTTTTCAACAATGCCGTTGGCATCTCAACGACGCCGCTATGCCTACTAGCCATCTCCCAATACCATCAGAACAAAAGTCGCTGTTCGCTCTTTCCCAATGATACGAAATTTTGGGGAAAAAAAGAAAATTTGGAATGTAGTTTGGCAGTTTGAACCAAAAAAGGTGATCCTTGGATCACAAATCAATCAAAAACGCAATTTCTGATTTCTTCTAGAAGTTCCATTTGTCAAGTTTATTGGATTGTTCAAAGATACCGCTTAAAACGAATAAATATTGTATCAAATCGTGATTCTTCCAACGGTTTTTAATAGAATAAAGTAAAAATTCTAAGAAAAATTTTAAAAAAAAATTAGCTGAGCTTATTTCTCGAAAATTAACGAGGTAATAACTATTTTCAATAGAAATTATTTTGGAGAAAAAAAAAACAAAAAAATAAAACTGTGCCGCACAGCTGCCAAGTCTTGTGCCGATGGGCGGGGCTTATAGATTTTCACGTCTTATTCAAGTTTCTCGAAAAAATTTCAATTGTAAATCCATTCTCTCGCGATAATGTTGCAATTCATCGCAAAATCGCACTTTTAACCTCAAAGGCCTTAAAAAAAAGTTGTGACCACTTCCGTTTTCCATCAAAAATGTTAGTTTGATAAGAAAAACGAGTTTCGAGAATGTTCATCATTGGCGAAAAACGAAAGAAAAAAAAATCGACTTTCAATATTATTCATCGTTTTTGTCCGGCACGTGTAAGAAAATTCATAGAAAAAAACGCGATTTTTTGTCTTAAAATTAAATTCCGCGATTCTCTCGTGCGTTTCCAATTTCATCGCGATTCTCCTAGAAATTTTCGATAATTTTCTTTCACAATTTAAACAAACCGCAAAATTATTGGCGTTTTTCGAATTGGCGAGCTCTAAATCATGATAAATTTAGAATATATATATATATATATCGAATTAAAAAATTACCCGCATCTCTTGTATTAAAATTATATTCATGAGTGGCAAGCTAAAAAAAAACAAAATGGAAAATTACTTCAAAAATTTCTTTTTCAAGTCGCTCACCAACGCATTAAATCGATCCTCAAGACTGGGAATATCCGATTGGCTCGAAATTATCGCCAAAATCCACAAAAATAATACAATTTTCAGCATTTTTTGACGACAATTTCAACATTTCCTAAATATTAGTATCCAAAAAACCGGTTAAAATGCCGTTTTGGTGTACTTCGACAACAACAAACACTCCCAAAATGATACTATTAATAATCAAATATCAAAACAAACAGGAATTTCACGTGTCTGTTCAATTTTCGAAATTTAAAGGCGCATTGTTTAGTAATTTTTTGCTCGTCTCAGGCAAATCAAATAAAATATTTTGAGAATCAAATATTCAATGATAAACTCTAAAATATTTTGAGAAATTCTAAAGTTTATTGATACTTTCTAAAACTTATTGAGAATCGCTAAACTTAAAAATATTTTTTAAAATCTTATAAGATTTTCTAAAATTTATTGAGCGATTTCCAAATTATCTCGATAAATTCGAAAATGTTATGAGATTTCCTAAAGTTTATTGAGACAAATCTAAAATATTATAGAGACACGTTAGTTTCTCAATGAATCTCAAAATATTTTATTTGATTTTCCTGAGCGTTCAACATCTCAACTTTTAGGAGAGAAGTCATCAATGGTCTCGACACGAATAGCTTACTGTAAGTCAATTTTTAGTCCGATATTCTATAATTGTCAAATCTTTATTTCAAAAAATCACAATTTTTGATTATGCTCAATTTCAGTATCGAAAAACAATCATCTGAGAAGCTTATTATCACGAATGCTGATTGTTGAAGAGAAAAAGAAGAGCGATGGAGGCTACCCGTAAAGAAGTTCGATACAACGAATCAATACCACAACTCCGGGTACAAGAATAGCAAAATATTAATGGTGATGAGGAATAGGTAGAAGCTGAGCGAGACCTTCTCGCATCTCGATATGATCCGATCCCAATATGGCGCCAATTGTCCGCAGATCGTCGCGCGCTCCTTCAACGCGATGATTTCGCGAAGCAAACCGATCAACAAATCGAGTTTTTGCTCTTTCGCGTGGGCTCCTGCAAATCGACGACGATGAAACGAATCAGCGAGGCCGATGGGATCAAACCTTCAAGTGTCGTTGTCTCGTGAAGCGGCGCGTCAACGTTGACCTCGGTGAAGTTCACCTCTTTGGGTATCAAATTTTTGGTGACCGTCCGATCGGGACTCGACGACACCGAAATCGCCTGTACGTTGTTGTTGCGCGAGTACGAATTCTTGTCGTAGCGGAACGCCGTCGGCACGTAGCAGCAGAAAAGCTTCTTGGCGGCCAGCCATCGAATATACCAAGGTACCGACTAGAAATAAAATGCGCTTTTCAATATTACTCTCTCTCTCTCTCTTTTTTTTCAGAGTCCAACCTCCCAACTCGGATTCCTCAGCGCATATTTCTCGAGGTGCACAAAAACCGACGAGGTGCACGTGGCGATGCTCACAATACATATAAGGGCGATGTAGTAGATGCCTGCGAACCATGTAATTATGACGATTGACGTGTGTCGACGCCTACCCATCAATGGAACATCGCTGAACGAGCCGCGTTGGCCGGGAACACTCTCCATGGCGAATTTCATTTCGCCGACGAGCATGAGAAGCATCACCGACATCGAGAGAAGCGTCATGATGCCTGTATAATAATAATAATAGTGTGCGGGCAATTTATTTTTTTTCTGTCGACGAGGACGCACCTAGACGAAATTTGCTCTCGCGTCTTCCGGTCGCGTTTATCGGCGCGTGAAATCCGACGACGGCGACCAACGACACCTACAATTCGGATCACTATACAATGAGACCATCATCATTATTACGAGTGTCGTCGGAAACACCAAATTGAACACGTAGTAGAATGATTGACGCTTGAGATCGAGCCGCATGTAGACCATACTGAACGACTCGTTCGCCGCGCTCAAATTTCGCGTCGTCCCATTGTAGAGTCGCGCGTCCGTCAACAGCCATTCCTTGAAATCGGTTTTCTAAGCGGGTAGGCTTAAAGGCGCACATACCTGATTGTCGTAGAAATCTTCGAGCGCGATCTCCTCTCTCGACGCGATCAAATTGACAATGTTCGATTGATAAGCCCAAGAGCCGCACTGAAATTATAATGGTCCCTGTTTGCATAATGGGAGGGGGAGGTGCGGAAGAAAGTTGCGAACGTGCTATTCAGCGTGCCCCCCCCCCACCCCTCCCAAAAAAGGTGAATGAGCGTCTTCCGGTGGAAGGCGTGGTCTCACCCACTTCTAGCTCTCTCGTCGTCCATTTTCGACATACTCGGCCCCACATACACAAGCGCATTGTTATATTACTTTTTTGGTCCTCCTCCTCCTTCTTGGCTCCCTGGGTATGATATTGCTCAAATGCGTCTGCGACTGCTGCTGATTCACATTCTCATCGGTGTCGCGCGTTCGCAATACCCGACGCCGCCATCCGAATCGCATCAATCCGTCGATCACATCGAGAGCATTGAAATCGACGCCACACAAATCATCATCACGACGAGCAAAAATGGTAGTTGCGCGACACGCGGATTTGCGCGAATCATTTCGAAATGTTTTCAGGACCCGCCGACAAACTCAAAATCCACATCGAGCTCGTCGACATCGATGCGAACAAAATGGTGAATCCGGTGGATCTCAGCGGATTGTGGCTGACGATCACGCGCGGTATGATCCGAACTTTGTCGTTTTACAATCATCCTTCTAGGCCGCTATACAATCCCATTCCTGCGTCCCGACACCTGGTACGGTGTGCGATTCCGCAGCGAGAACGAGATCAACGGCAAGACGATCGTCCACGAGGACGAGCGTCTGATTCGAACGAAACCGCGCGACGCCTACACACCGCCAGCGTTGGCTACGCTGCCGCCGCCATTGATCGGCCTACCGCCACCAATTTCGACACCCAACAACGAGGAGATGCACAAGACGAATGATAGCGATGAGAAAATTGACGACAATCAACTCGACGTCAAAATGCATCGAAGTCTTGACGGCGTTGAGACGTATGAAAGCCTATACGTCACAGTGTCGTGGAGGAAAAAGGCGGGTAGATCAAACTCGACAACCGGATTGGTCGACATTCGAGTTGTGTGCGATCATACCGAGACGAGGGAGAAGGTGAAGCTGGAGAGCGACGAGGACGCGGTAACCATTGAGATCTCGGTAAGCGTTTTTCGATCATCCCAACCCGCTCCCCGCGTGGAATACTAGAATTCAGATGGATCAGAAGTACGACATCGAGGAGACCGATCCGTCGCGTCATCAAATCAAAGCGCACATCACTCCACTCAAATGCCACAAACTATGCTGGAAGTCCGAATTGTTGGTCGCGTCGGCGTTCGGCGAATTCAAGCGGCCGCTCGGCGAGGCGTGCCGCGACATCGAAGGCACCACAAGCACCACCTATCTTCGCGAGCTGAAAAAGATATCGGTGGTGGAGAACGAGATGTCGGTGAACGAGTTGATCATCGAGACAGCCGTCGCTGAATCCGAATATGGCGTCGTCACACTGCTTCTCGAGAAGCTCGGCAGCGACAACGAGACGTTCACGATGCCGATCAAAAAATCGTTCGACACCAACACATCGAACGGCAAGTTTGTGGTGCCCATCGACGACGACGCCATCTATGCAGTTCAATACGAATACGTCAAGGTGGGGGGCGGATTCTGAGGAATCCAAAAAATATATAAATATTTCCAGACGAGACCATTCCATTACACAACAAAATCGCATTTTCTTGTCGAGTCGCCGTCGCCAAATTCGACAAAGCCCGATCATCCGCTCATCGAAATCTCGACAATTCCGAAGTCGTTCGAAATGAAGAGAAACGGCGAGACAATATTGGTTGGAGAACCTTGATTGTATAATATTTTTGAACGCGATTTCAGAAGCCCGAGCCGCCGTTCGTTTTGCTCTCGCGCTCATCACACTACAGTAATCATGATGTTGTGCTTCATCTCGATGAGTTTTGCCATGAGAACGCGACACGCGTTCGTCTCGAAGATCGCTATCCCGAGCACCAAATCGACGCGGTGGCGTTCTTGTGTGGTCTCGAGCCGAAAATGCATTTTTGCGATCAAAACGCGACGTATCGCAAATGCGACTCGATGTTGTGCTTCTCGACGTCGGTCATTATCGGTCAAGATTCGTATGATTCCGAGGTAGGCGATTTGCAGGGGAGGTTTTTTTTGGGATTCTCACTGTCTCTATCTCAAATCTTCAGTCACGCTGCCTCAACGTCAGTCAACACTTTCCACCGCTTCAAGCTTCATCGTCCAACGTCTTCATTGCGTTGGCGATTCTCGTGGCGTTTCTCGTCAGATTCCGGTGATTACTCTCACTCAATACGCTTTTTCCTTTTTTTTTCTCTCTCGGTTTTTTTCGTATGCAATTATTTTGTGTGTGTCTATTTAGTGGGGATAAAAACAAAACCATAAAATGCACAAACCGAAAATGAGCATGTCTGCGAATCGAACGGGAATCGCTTGAAATTGATTGGGCAGAAGCTTTTCGATGAGATCGAGACGAACATTCGAACTCGTCCTGAAACAAAGCACAGCTCGAACTGTGGCTACAGTAGGAAAGTTACCGTTGAAATGCAATTCGGCGGAGGCGTCCGGCGCATAATCGGGAACCCTTCCATAAACACTATGGTACATATAGAATTCGGGCTTCCATATCCATTTGATGGGCACAAAAATGCGCGCGATTCCGCCGAACGCCTTCGGATCCCATTTGATGAACTCGTCGTACCAATGAACGTCGAAAAACGCCGAGACCGTCGCCAAATTGTTGCGTTGGTCCTGCGAAATGATGAAAAAACGGAAATCTCGACTGACTCACCAAATCGACGATTTGATACAATCCCGCCGAGATGAAGACGTCCATTCGTGTGCGCGGATGCTTGAGCGGAATATGATGGCGCGCGTGCGTTTTGATCCACGTCGCCAATTTGCCGTGCGGATCGCCGGCGGCGTCCGGATCGGCGATCACCTGTCCGCCGCCGCCATCGCCGCCGACGTTCCGCCGCCGCTGCATAATCTCCTCGTCGATCACCTCCGACTTTTTGACTTGTTTTCGCGGCAGGAATCCTGCAATCGGGGGGCCAATTGTTTTTTTTTTCGTTGTAATTGATATTTAAGAAATTGCTGAAACACATTTTTGGGAGGTTTTCAAAAAAAAATTTTTTTTCAAATATTTTCTCGCTTTTTTTTCGAAAAATCTAAATTTCTAAATTTTTCTCATTTTTTAGATATCAAAAATCTCAAAATTATTTATTGATGCACATTTTCACAAAAAAACGACCTAAAATCTAAATCCATTTTTTTTATTTAAAGGTGCATTGCAGTTTTTTTGAAGAATTTAAAATTGTAAAAATAAGGTACATTTAATAAATATTATTTTTCTTTTTTAAAGGAAAACTCGGCGACCAATTTTTTCCAACGAAATAGGCTCATAACATTAATTTGTTTGTTAGGTCTCGACGCGATCCACAATCAACTATTATAATGCTTCATTTTAAGACCTCACAAATCCCCATAAAAGTGATAAACGATTAAAGGCGCATGACGTGGCGGGTCTTGTGGCGATTAGCCGCCTTCAATATATCCCATTCGTCGAAAAACAATTAAAATCCCCCCGATGATCTCAAATCTCCATCAATTTTCGTCATTCGTCGAGTCAAAAGAAAAAACGAAACCGACGAGAAAAGAAAACAACGCTTCAGTCATTTTTGCACGACCAATTGAAATGTTGCCTCGAGCTGGGGCCGGCAGCTGCTCGCCGAGCCGACGTCAAGATTAATTGGATCGCGTGGCAACAAAACGGACAGGTGGAACGAAATTCGACATTTTCCGGAAAAATGATATACATATATATATATAAACATTGTGGGAATTTAGCTACTGTTTTATGTAGATTTTCGGGGCTGAAAAATCTGAAAAAAAGGGCTTAAAAATAATCATTAACTAACTATATGAAAATAGCGAAATAATTCCGGCGAGATCTAAAAATTGGTGCCATTGGCGGGTTTTCTCGAATTTTGCTCATATTATATGCGCAAAGAAGTCTGAAATTTAACCCTGACGCTTTCATATACAGAGTTTACGCCAAAGCTTATCAGTGTAGCGGTGGTGGAGAGGAAAGTGCTTGCGCTTTCAAGCTATTTTGTGCGGGTTCGACTCCCCCCCCCCCAACTTCAACCACTATTTTGCAGTCATTTTTACCCGCTAGAACTACATTTTTGGTAAATCCCTTCCCCAATTTTTTTTTTCTATGAGTATCTTTATAATCCAAATCCCAAACAAATTATAATCCTTTTTTTCTCGCCATAAATCAATCAAAAAAGAAAGAAAAAAATTACCTTCAACAAAAAAAATGAGAAAAGCAAATATCGCCAATAATCGCATTTTTCGAAAAAATGATATGCAGGGTGTCGGTTTAAAATCAAGATGGTGCAACCTGCAAAAAAAAACATTAATGAAATAATGAATTTGCGCCTTTAATTATAGGGGCGACATTGAAATTCGATAGGCTCCCAGGCGCCACTTATTTTCGAGGAGAAAAAAGAAAAACCAATATATACATTGTCATTCGCCTTTAAAAATGCGCGTTTGAAAAATTCGACATGCGCCTTTAAACTAGGAGTAGTTGACGGCAAAAAGAGAAAAAAAAACTCAATTGAGTTTGGTCTTGTGGCGAAAATGAGAAGTAGATCAAATGTAACGCAATTTGTGGCAAATGCGAAGAAATTGCAAAAGGAAACGACATCGCACATAAATCCATTGAAGCGTGCCCCAACAACCACCGAGAAAGGCATTTCAAAAAAAAATGAAAGAAGAGAGCGCGCGCGGAAAAAAAGGCGTTCTGAATAATAATAATGTGTCTGAGCTATTTTTTTTTCTTCGAAAATCTCATATCCACATTCATCGTTTGAGGTTGAGCCTCTCATCAAAAAAAACGCGAATGCGTTTGGTGCATTTTGGCGTCGCCGTGTTTACGGTAATCCGTGATTATCAACAACGTAGAGAGATGAGCCAAACTGGGATGGGATGGGGGGGGGTCTCAAAGCAGTGCTTCGCCAGGAGGTTCAAGAAATTGTCGAAGCGCCAAATCGAGAGCAAGGGTGAGAGCATCGCCGCACCCGAGGGACACACTGACCTCCTCGAGTCTCGCAACCAAATTTTTTTTCTTCTCGGCCCAATGTGTTGTTCTTTCTTTCTTTCTTTCTTTCTTTTTTTTTTAGTTGCTCTCGATGTTGTATATTTTTAGTGTGTGAATGAGTGAATGGGCGTGGTCGTCACACCATCGCCACCACCGACGCCAGCCAGCGCCACCAACAACAACAAGCGACATTGAGCCACTCGCTCCCCCCTCCTCCTCCTCTCGACGGCTTTAAGCTTGTGTGTGTGTGCAGTGGGCCATAGAGATAATGAGAAAAGTTTTATATACACCTGCTCGCCGCAAAAGAAAAATCGAAGGCAACAAAAATTGCGGCGTTATGGACGTCTTTGAAAAATTGCGATAATTCGCAATTTCATTGAAATTTTGCAAAAGCCAATTTAAAGGCGCATCGAGTTTTGCTGCGCCTTTAATTTTTTCAAAATTTGACAAATCCCGGTTTTCGCGATTTTTGTGTTCAATTTCGAAAAAAGAAACGCCCGACGCACAAATGCAGACTACAGTAACCGATTTACAATTTAACATTTAGCACGTCGTAATTTGATGGCAATCAAGGCGAAATTGAAGCAATTGATTAAAGGCGCATAGCGCGAAAAACAAGCCCGATTCTTGTGGCGATTATTGCTGGCATTTGTTTTCTTCGGATTTTCCCAAAATAATTTATTAATAATTTTTGTGCTTCACATTTTTTTCAAGCGCGGAAAAAAACGGAAAAATAAAAATGTGTCAGCTACTCGAGTATTCATTAAAACGAATGTTGCAAGCGTGTTTGATTGACACTCGGTTGCTTAGAAAAATGGGAGGCGGCCGTGACCGCGGGAAAGACCGCGTGGCCACGGCCAGCAGTGTTTTGGCGACAATTCGAAATCAATAAAAATTTCGAATATCGAAAACGACGAATTCCTGACAAATCGCACCTCACGGCAATTCAAACCAAATGGCCGCGCGGACGCGAAAATAGAAAAACTCGGCCACGGCTGTAGAAGGGAGGAGAAAAACAAAAAGAGACGCGTGAAATATGGAATCGGAATTCACGTGTGCGATTATTTCCTACTTTCCTACTCCAACGCAACTCAACGATTAATCGAAACCGATTCGAAATTCATTTTTAGTAAGTGCTACACGCGCTGGTGTGGCCTGGAAAATTTGGCCGTGGCCGTGGCCGAACCAACGATTTTTCGAGGCCACACCTCCTGAAATTGCTAGAACGACAATTATCAATTGCAGATAGTCGAAAAAAAAATCCCCGGAAGCGCGTTGTGAGCGGTTATCAAAAATAAGTCAATGTTAGAATTCATTTTTTTCGTCTCTCAAAAAAAAAAAGAAAAGAAAAATGAGGCGGCAATTTTCAGATGGTGAAATCAAATGAGAAAACCGATGATACGTTCGAGGTCATCGAATTCGCGAAGCGACACCTTCGCGTCAGCTCATGGGCCAATGAGCGCAGTGTACTTCTATGCCAATTTTTTGAGGGGAAATTGAGCAGTCTAGGCACCTCGCTTCGTTTTTTTTTTGCAAATTTTTGCCTAAATTATTTCAATTTGTGAAAATTGTGGCGCGAAATTCAAAAAAAAATAACCACAAGATTTTATTTTCGATTTTATGTAAAAATTGTTTTGAGCGTCGTCCGCAAACACGCGCGCCTAAAATTGCACATTATTGTTTCCAATTTTTGTTAAGTAGAAGAGATCTTCTTGATAGGACCCTTTCAATTGTCTTCCACACTGTTTAAATGTTTTTATCCGACGTTTCGATCTTTAGATCATCATTAGGGAAGATCAATTTACCTCAAACTTTGGTAAAAAGCGCAAAAAGCAAAAGCAATTTTTTTGGTCCGTAAACACACGCACGCGAAATTGCACAAAAACGTTTAAATTGAATAAGAAATTGGCGCGAAATTCAAAATATAAAAAAAGGCCAAAACTGCTCAAAATCTCCAAAAACAAAAATTGATTGCGTTTTCATGGTGGCATTTTTTTTTGTGCAGCAAGTCTACACGCCTAAAGAGCTCCACGAGCTCGTCAAACTCACAATGGCGATATTTCAAAAAGAGCCGTCGTTGGCGACGATGTCGCCGCCGTGCACCGTCGTCGGCGACATTCACGGCCAATATCGCGATCTGATTCGCATTCTCAATTGTCGACACGGCAACGACGTACGCAACGTCGAGAGGCACGAGAAGAAGTTTGGATTCGCGTCGACGAGGTGAAAAAAAACGAGCAAAAAATGCGCGGCCTAGAAAAAAGTTCGGCCACGGCCACACTTGATGGATTATTTAATTTAATTTGTGTGTGCCTACGAAATTTGCTGGTGATAGTGTGCCGCCAAATGCAGTTTTTCGCAGAATCTGTGCGCCGCCATTGCAGTTTTTGAATTTTTGATGGTTTTTCACAAATTTTTCTAGGCCGCACGTGAGTGCAAGACGCAGAGAAAAAAGAATGTGATCTGGGTGAGAGAGAGAGAGAGATTGAGGGAGAGCGAGAGAGCGCTAGACAACGAGACATTTCCATATCGCGCGATTGAAAAAAAAAATATTGAAAACAGAGGTCTCGGTGCGCGGCGTGCGCCTTTAACCCATCAATATACCAGGGCTGTGCGGTAATGGAATTGCCGATTTTTCAAATTGCCGAATTGCTGGTCGGATTGCCGAAATTTTGATTTTCGACAATTTGATATCAAAAAAAAGTCGGCGAAACAAAAATCAATGTCCATTGAATAATTTGGGATACCGTGAAAATTCGGAAATTCGAATTATCGTTGAAAAAATTTAATAGGCGAAATTTTGATTTTCGACAAATTGCTGAAATTTCCGATTGCCGCACAGATATACCCGGGGCCCGATTAATCTCGAATCCAAGACCACTGTCATTGGTTGGCATTTCGACGAATTTTCAGATTCATGTTCCTCGGCGATTTCGTCGATCGCGGCTCGCACTCGGTCGAATGCATTTGTCTCGTGTTCGCGCTCAAAGTGCTATTCCCGTCGCAGTACGTGCTGCTTCGCGGCAATCACGAGACGAAGGCGATCAATTTCGCGTACGGATTTCGCGTTCGTTTTTTTTGACGTCGTCTCGACATTGTTTGTTTGTTGTTTCCAGGAGGAGCTTCTCAACAAACTCGGCGCGAAAGACGGCCTCGATGTGTGGGAGCACTTCAACGAGGCGTTCTCGTGGATGCCCGTCGCCGGCCTTATCGGCGGCAAGATTCTGTGTATGCACGGCGGAATTTCGCCGTATCTCACGTCGCTCAACGACATCAAAAATGTTGGTCGTGTCGTTTTTCTTTTTTCTGCATAGTCGCACGTCCCGCGACTGTTGTAGATTTACGGGCATGCGCATTCGCTATTGCCTTGGTTAAGCGCTGAGATCGTGGGTTCGATCCCGCTCTGTCGCAAAGCATTCACGTGTGGCGAGACCATCTCGAAAGGCGCACCCAGTAAATCTACACTCGCAGTCGCCGACAATGCGCCTTTTTGAATTGTTGGTCGATTGACGCCTTCTCCGTGCGGAGTACACAACGCGCCTCGTTTGTTTGTTGTGTGCAAACACGGCGACGCAAAAATGTACCATGTGTTTTTTTCGCAGCAAAATATTTCGAGCCGCGACGCGTCTATTTTCTTTTCTTTTTTTTTGTTGCAATTTTTAAATTCAAAATTCTAGATTCAACGCCCAATCGTCGACATCAACGACAATAAACTCGCGCTTGACCTATTGTGGTCCGATCCTCTGGACCACGGCAATGTGCACGCGATCAATGAGTAAGGGACCATTGCAAAAAAAACAACGAGTGGACGAAAAAAAAATCGATAGTCTAGGAACCCGCAATTTCTGAAAAACGCCCTTCGCGGTCTGTCGTGCACATTCAATGAGCAGGCCGTCAAAGAATGTGTGAACAAATTGAACATTCAGCTTGTTGTTCGAGCACATCAGGTGAGCCTGACTACAAATTTTTGAGGCTTAGGCTTATGGTGTTTGAGTGTATCAGCACGGCGGAACCTCGAGAAATCGATTTCGAAATTTTTTTATTTTTAAAAAAAGCGAAAATTTCGTCGAATAGCAATTTTTTACGGAATATGTTCGGAAAAATCGTAGAAACGAAAAAAACGCAATATTCGACGACATTTTGCACTAATTGAAAAAAATGTAAAATTCAATTTTTTAGTTTTTTTTTTGTAAAAAAAAACGGCAGATCAAATTTTTTGCGCACAATTTCAAAAAATTTTCATCGAAAAAAAATTTAGTTGAAAATGAAAATTTCGTCGAACACCATTTTTTGCCAGTTTTTTTTTCTGGTTCAAACAACTCGTGTGGCCGTGGCCGTGGGCGCGTGGCCTTGTTTATTTTCGGCCTTTTTTAGATGATGGAGAATGGCTTCAAATTCTACGCCGATCGCAAACTGATTACGATTTTCTCGGCGCCGAGATACATGAACGAGACCGAGGTGATTTTTTATTGTTGTTGGCATCGAAAATGGATTTGTCGAATTTTGGCATTTTCAGAATAAAGGAGCCATATTGAAGGTGTCGGAGACAGGCGCTGTATCGATTATCACGTTGAAGGCGCGAAAAAATGGTGTTGGCTTGTTTTTTTTGTTGTTGTAGAATTTCGCTGCTAGACCCACCCCGCCCACAACCGGCAATGCGTGCGCCTTTAGAAAACAAATTGTAGAATTCCCACTAAAAATAAAAATTCCAAATTTAAAGGCGCATAACGCCGGGGACCTTGTTTCAACAAGAGAAAAAAAAGAACATTTTCAGAGAGGCATACTGGAAAAGATGAGATAACGCGTGGCGACGATGTGTAGGCGAATTTTGTTGCATGCTTTTTTTTCTAATTTTTTTTCCAGCCAACCTGAAAATAATGACGCGAAAAAGAAGAGCATCATGTTGGCGGCGTCGACGCAGTCGTCATCGACGGTAACGCATAAATATATAATCGTTGGCGTCTGTTGTAGATTTACGGGCATGCCCCTTCGCCTTTTTTAATCTCGCACCGATTAATTGATTATTTTTCTCTTTTGGGGTCATCCCTTTTAATTTCAATAATATAATATCCCACGTTTGCAAAAAGCAGATCGAGGGTTCGATCGCGCTCTATCGCAAAGCGTTTTGCTGTTTGCGTCTCCTTCCACTGCACGCTCTCTCGTTATCTTGCACTCTCTCGATTGAACACACTCTCTCAAAACGCAGGCGGCTTATATATAACATTCAAGAAAATCACATAATCATAAAGAAAAAATAAGAATTGCGGCGAGACCATCTCGAAAGACGCACCCCCCGTAAATCTACTGGCGTACACCGACTATATATGTATGTACATATAATATATAATTTTTAAAAATGATCTATTTTCGAAATAGACGGCAACATCGAAGAAATGAGAGCTATTTGAATAAAATTATTGATTTTTTTTTTCGTTGAAAATGCACAATTTGAAGTAAAATTCGATTTCGTCTTTTTTTTTGTTTTTTTGAGAAATTGAATTTGGACAGACGATTCGAATTGTTCTTGATGTTTCAAGAAAAGGGTTGTTTGACAAAAAAAATTTTGGCACTAGTTTTCAACGATTTTCGGCATTCGATTAAAAAGAGTGCTTATTGAATTAGTCTCACAAATTCGATGCGCCTTTAAAATTGCTAATTTGGTAGTATGAAACGAGATAGAAATGTCAGGTGCCTTTTTGCGTCGCGGTGTTTACACACAGAAATTGTTTTCGTGATTTTCAAACACACCAAACGTTTATATGTATTTATATGTATATTTATATATATATCGATCGTAAACAGGAAATGGTTTTTTTTGGCGCCAATTCAAACGCATTATCGTATTTGGCAAAAATTTTGGACGGAAACGACACTAATTAATTTTAATTGATTGAAACTAGAGATCATCATTGCAACGATCTGCAGACATATCCCGGAAGACACCGCAAGCGGCAATTTGAAAAAAAAAAAAAACACTGTTTTCGCTCAATCCGGAGAAAACCGGAGGACAAGCGACAATTGAAATAGATTTGCGATGACGATAATATGAGGAGGGGGGGGGATTGAGTTGATCAGTCGGCACTTCACCTCCAAGGAATCTGGGGAACCGCAATTTTCTAATAAGTTCACCCAAACCCCCCTCTGGCCAGGGTTCGAGGCTTCATAGGTATTAAACGCATTTGTTAGCTCACTCTTTTTTCCAAATCGTCAGCCCAATTTGAATTCAAATTTGAACTAACGCCTCAAAAATTATTCAAAAACTACAATGGTCCACATATAACCAGGGCGCTCGATGTTTTTGCTAATATACTTACACAAAACTTTGAGATATGTCTCGAATATGTGAAACGCCGGCAGTTTCGATCAACCTTTTGGTTTTTCTGTTGAAGTAGAGTTTCGAAATCAATGCATTTCGAGCAGATTGCTGGCGTGAGCATCTCTGTCCACTTCTTGATCCAAATGAGTAAACCTCGGTCTAGCATTATATATATATTTTTTTGTTAAAACGATTTTTTAAGTAAGCTCTAGAACATTGGTTGGTTGTGAAACTCTTCTCCCGCTCCTGCTCCAAGGCTAACGTGGTCATAATCGATACCAATTCCTCGAAAGCTTCTTTAATGGACCTATTCATGCAATGAAAAAATTTTTAAAAAAATCAATTTTTTTCATTTGATTTCCCTATGCACGCACGTCGAAAATTACAAAAAATTGACGCGATATATCGTAATTCTTCGCTATTTATTTTTAAAGGCGCATGCGAAAAGTTGCGCGGGTCACGTCGCGAAGTCGGTACTGTAATTTTTTAATGGCTGTTTTTTTTTTCGATTTTTTGATTTTTTGAGCGTTTAAAACGTTTTCTTTTGGAAATCTGTAAAAGTATATTGTTCGTCATTTTCTCTTCGAAGTTTTCAAGAAATACGGAAAACTAGCACACAAAATGAAAAATAAAAATTACAGTACCGACTTCGCGACGTGACCCGCGCTACTTTTCGCATGCGCCTTTAAAAATAAATAGCGAAGAATTACGATATATCGCGTCAATTTTTTGTAATTTTTGACGTGCGTGCATAGGGAATTCAAATGAAAAAAATTGTTTCTTTTTTTATTTTTTTCATTGCATGAATAGGTCCATAAGGTCCTTGTCGTGAAGTTTTCTTGTTCTTCATGCGTTACATTCTCATCTAAATAGTACTATTGCGAATTTTAAATTAAAATAAAGTGAGAGGCGAAAGTAAAATGTGTGTACATATGTCGAAGCAAAAACTCACAGATTCCTTCTTTTGATTGGAGAGCCATCTCGTGTATTCTGCAAAATATTTATAAACACTTGTGTAAAACAATTCGCGTAGATTATTGAAAATTGATTGGCGATGAATTGACGCGTGACGATCCGTGATTAATCTATGAAGCCCCAAAACTGAACAGGACAATTTCAACAATTTCGATAAATGATTGACCAAAATAAAAGAATTGCATCGACCGGGAATCGAACCCGGGCCGCCCGCGTGGCAGGCGAGCATTCTACCACTGAACCACCGATGCTCGCACAGGCAAAACGCGACGGATGAAGTCCGGGCGAAGTCCGGATATTTGAACGTCACGGCTAAAAAACGGGCCAAGTACGGACCAAAAATTTCTTTGAAAAACGCCGCGGTAAAAAAACGGACAAAGTCCGGAGATTTATAGGCCACGTTTTTAAAACGTGTTAATTACGGATCTTGATTTTCAGGATAAAACGCCACGGCTAAAAAACGGGCCAAGTACGGACCAAAAATTTCTTTGAAAGGCATCACGGACAAAAAACGGACAAAGTCCGGAGATTTATTGGCCACGTTTTTAAAACGTGTTAATTACGGATCTTGATTTCCGGATTTCATCCGTCGCGTTTTGCCTGTGCGAGCGTCGTTCTCTTTATCGCCATATGCATGCCAGGAAGAGGCGACGAAATATGAGAGACGCCTGACGACGAGAGGAAAAATGGGAGGGGACTTCGCGCAGCGCAAAAATCTAATTTCTTGAACTGTTCCGATGGAAATCCGCGATAAATATCAAAAAGAAAAATCATAATGTCATCAGCAAAGACTCCACAGGTGCGCCCGCCATTTAATGAATGAAGCGTTTCGATCTCCAAGGAATTCGTGGAATCGCAATTCTCGCAGTACTACTATTCCATTATTTCGGCGAAACATTCCCAAATGGATACATTGGAGTTGACATGTAATTATTCAATTATAATTGGTGTACTTAATTAGGGCAATTAAGGTTTTTCGTGTTGTCCGGCTACCTGATGACAATGATATTGGGCTCATCGAAATCGCTGGATTCGGCGTCGATCCAACAATTCTACTATCGCCGAATCAAACGAATCGTGCCGCTCTTCATGTTCACCATATTTGGTGCAACGCTTCTCGTCTTTCTATTATTCCCGCCAACGTTCATCTCGATCAATTGCGATTCGGCGTTCACTTCAATGTTTCTCTATCGAAATTTGGCGCGACATTCGGATCGAAATGAGTATTTCAAAATGGTATACATCTAGAATTGCACCCCCCCCCCCTTAATTGGCCCCCTAAATAATTAATTATGTGTGCTCAGTTGAATCAAGCCGACGACATCTTCACACATACCTGGTCGTTGTGCGTCGAAATGCAATTCTACGTGCTCGCGCCTCTTCTGCTCCTCGTCGCCTCCAAATGCCACGACTACCGTATCCTGTATGCGAGTACGGTATTCATCGCGAGTCTCGCCTACCATCTTCTCGCCGATTCCGACACCTCGTTCAACAGGTATCCGATCGTTTGAGTTTAAAGGCGCATCGCATCGCTTCCAGCGTTTTCTGCCGAATTTGGCAATTCGTCGCCGGCTCGTTCGCGTTCAACATCAGCGAATACTTCAAAGAGCTTGATGTGAACCCGAAAAATGAGTTCTTACTATTGGATCAAGGTGCGAGGTTCATCTGTGTGTGTCGAGAAACCTAGTTGATCTTCAGATGACCATGACGACGATGACTTGGATATTGAGCAAGCGAGCCCGAAACTCCGCGGACCATCTCTTCCACGCCTGCCATTCCAAACCACTTTGTACATTTCTCTAATGCTTCTTCTCATATTATCCTTCTTTCCCGAAGAATTGCCATCGAAAATTTTGCGGATTGTAAGTCACTTGCTGAAATTCGATTAAGCGCCAATTCCAGGTGTGCACACTCCTGACGGCTGTCATAATCACTGCGGGAACCCTTGTAGATCAAAACCCATTGAATAATCGGTAATTAATCACTAATTAACTAGGAGTAATTAGTGGGACAATTTCCAGCCACCTGGTTTATTTTGGCGATATCTCATACGCCCTCTATTTGGTGCATTGGCCCTTATACGTCTATCTCAAATGTTTCTACGAGGACAATATTTTGGGTGAGGCAAAAAAAAACCCGAAATATGGATGAAGTTGGAAATTGGCAGCCTACCCGTGCGCGATTTGCATCTCGATAATTCTCGCCATCCTGATTTCGGAAACGTTTGAGAAGTTCTACCTAAACTTGGGACCATCGGGAATCGCCATTCTAATTCTGCCTCTTTATGTACTCACAATTGCAATGATTTTCGCACAAAGTGTGACCCACCATCCTCTCACAAGAAAATGCCCAAAATCGGAAAATTTCAGCACCATTTCGAAACACCATCGATTTTTTTTTGCATTACAATGAGCGGCTGAAAATTGGCAAATATTTGGATGGCGATATCGAGAATCTCGATTTTTCCAACATTTCTCAAGGTTTTGTGTGCATTTTTTTTTCGCTGAAATTCAACAAAAATGAGAGATTTTCTAGAAGACAGCCAATTTTTGATGGACCATTGGTCTCGCAATGAATATCCGATGCTGATTGCGCCCCATTGCCAGCCGAACACGACAGTGCACGGCTTCTGCGAGTTCGAGGAATCGCGTCTCAACGGCAATTTGACAACGTTCATCGTCGGCAATAGCTACGCGGCGAATCTCGCCGATTTGATCTACAAAAGTGCCGGCAATTTTTCAGCGGCAATTCAAAAATTTAGCGCTTCCGGTGCGAATGAATCGCCGGAACAAGTCAAAATTTGATTTTTTTTAGGATGCGAGGTTTTGACGATTCACGAAAAGAGATGCATACGCCATTATAGGGAATATATTAAACGAGTTGCATCCGCAAAACCCGATGTTCTTTTTATTATTGACAGGTCTCGAATTTGTTTTTTTTTTCGATGGAATTTGTCTAATATGGAAAATTGGAAAAATCTGAAATTTTTAAAAATTCCGATTTTTCTCTAAAATGCAAATTAAAAAATTGGAAGAATCTGAAATTTTTAAAAATTCCGATTTTTCTCTAAAATACGAATCGAAAAATTGGAAAAATCTTCTTAAAAATTTTTTTAGTTCAGATTTTTTTTCTAATATGCAAAATTTCACAAAAAATAAATCGAAAAATCTCAATAAAAATAAATCATGATTAAAGGCGCATACAATTAATATTTCACGATATCTCGCAGTGATATCATAAAAATTGTGGTACGGTAGATTTCGAAAATAATCGAGAAACTAATTTTTCTCTAAATATGTTTGTTAAGTTGTTTTTTTTAACAAAATCTTCAAAATGTCATAATTTCTGAATTTTTCAGACATTTTCGCCTAAACCAACCCATTACATCACCGGATTTGATTTTAAAAGAAGCTCGAGAAACTCTGAAAATCTACAAGGAATCTGTGAAATCGAAAATTTACCTATTGGATTCGATTTGTCCGCCATTTAAGCCGATCCTATCGAAGTATTCCCAATTGCTGAAAAGCGGCAAAATTGTGAAACAAGTCAATATTCATTCATCGACTTTTGGCTCCCAATTTTGATATTTTAGGAGGATTTTGAAAAGGACCCTAGTTGTATTTATGGCCATCGACGATTGCGGGAACTTTTGAAAGAGTAGGATGTGAAAAATTGCGAATTTCCTCATTCTTCCTATTTTTTTAGCTGTGGGAAATGCGAAATTATTGATGTTAATCGCGCAATTGGCGACCGAAGCTTCGACGACGCCACAAAACTCGGGTATTTTTTCGATGGCGGGCATTTAACACCAATGGTGAAGAAGATCATTCTTCCAGTATTCAAGAATATTTCAATGATTGTTTAATAAATGATTGTCAAAAATGAAAAAGAATTGCACCGACCGGGAATCGAACCAGGGCCGCCCGCGTGGCAGGCGAGCATTCTATCACTGATCGGTGGGCGGGTTATTAGATTGAAAACACCCCATCAGCATTCACTCGACCTTTAGACTTTTGCATTTTTCGCATCAAAATTTTCTTATTACACTTCTGATACTGTTTTTGTTGTTCAAAGAAAAAAAGTATCTTAAAGTATTTATGAAAAACTTTTCTGAGGTATTTTCTTCGTTTCCAAAAGATTTTTAACCAACTTCGGTCGGTTACAAACCGACCCGGAATTGGTCGAGAACATTTCGGCTTCAAAACAACAAGCCCAGAAAATTTTGATTCAAAAAATGCAAAAAACTAAGGGTCGTGTGATTGCTGATGGGGTGTTTCAATCTGATAACCCACCAACTCCGGACCAATTAGACATTCCGAACGAGAACGCCTCGCGTTTACATACCCCCTCGTTGTACTGCTGCAGACACTCCGCGGGTTTCGCGGCCGCCTATCGTTTGTACACGAAATATCGCAATACTTTTGCTATTTTTTTAAAAGAAAATCGACGTCTGTAAATAACAAAAATAGTATGTGTAAAGCTGACAAGTTTTCCCTGAATTTTGTGCCATATTCGGTCGTCTTCCCGTTTCGTCCGCTTGCCGAAATGCCGCTCAATGGGATTCCAGCGAATATTCCGTCGACTACTAGTCGAAGGAAATTTCTCGTCCGGAAAACGTATGAAAGTTCATTTTTTTTTCTCGCATTGTTTAAAATAACGCGCAAATGTAGCTGGGAAAAATTTCAAGGAAAACCAAATTTAGTACAAAAGCACATTTATTCGCAAACAGTTTAAACATTATTAGTTAAATTGAAAAGTCAAATTGTATTTATTTTTGGCCATATTTGTTTTTTTCTAAAACACCATAATCGTGCCAGATACGAAAAATGCAAAAGTCTAAGGATCGAGTGATTGCTGATGGGGTGTTTTCATCATGATAACCCACCAACTCCGGACCAATTAGACATTTTGAACGAGAACGCGTCGCATTTACATACCCCCTCGTTGTATTGCTGCAGACATTCCGCGGGTTTCGCGGCCGCCTATCGTTTGTACACGAAATTTCGCAATGGAAAATTAGCCGAAAAAGAAATTTACATAAATTCAGACAAAATTTTTTTTTCAGCAACACATACTATTGTTATTTACAGATGTCGATGCGTAGTATTTGTAAGAGCGTACGATTTTCATTTAAAAAAATAGCAAAAGTATTGCGAAATTTCGTGTACAAACGATAGGCGGCCGCGAAACCCGCAAAGTGTCTGCAGCAATACAATGAGGGGGTATGTAAACGCGACGCGTTCTCGTTCGAAATGTCTAATTGGTCCGGAGTTGGTGGGTTATCAGATTGAAACACCCCATCAGCAATCACTCGACCCTTAGTTTTTTGCATTTTTTGAATCAAAATTTTCCGGGCTTGTTGTTTTGAAGCCGAACTGTTCTCGACCAATTCCGGGTCGGTTTGTAACCGACCGAAGTTGGTTTAAAATCTTTTGGAAACGAAGAAAATACCTCAGAAAAGTTTTTCATAAATACTTTAAGAGAGTTTTTTTTAACAACAAAAACAGTGTCAGAAGTATAATAAGAAAATTTTGATGCGAAAAATGCAAAAGTCTAAGGGTCGAGTGAATGCTGATGAGGTGTTTTCATTCTAATAACCCACCCACCGATCAGTGGTAGAATGCTCCTCGGGGCAAACGATTTGCTCCAGTTCGGACGTGAGACTGCTCCCGTTCGAATGTAAAAACTGCTCTCGCTCGACGTCGGAGGGGGCACAGTTTCACGTCCGAACGGGGACAATTCACGTCCGAATGGGAGCAGTCTCACGCCCGAACCGATGTGAGACAGCTATCAAACTGCGAAAAATTAGTTGCGAATTGGGATTAGATTTATTTAAATCAAGTATTTAAATAAAATAATAGATATCAAACGAAAAAATATTAATTATTTATCTTGGCCCACGGCATGAGACTTAATACTTATATTTTGTCCGTATATCTAGACATTTAGTTTTGCGCCAACACCTCTCCTTCAATTTTTGGCACTTTGTAATTTTCCGCAATTTTGCGACAATTAAATACAATTAATAAATGTCTTAAACCTTCTTACAACAGGAAGGAGATACAAATTCTTCTTCTCCATGACTCTTGACATTTCATCCACTTGCGAAGCTTCCTAGGTCTTCGCATTATGAGAAGCTGGGTCTTAGGTTGAAGCAGTTAGCAGCTTGCAGTTTCATTCTGTAAAACAAGAGTTAATTGATGAGCATCCATATTTTATAACACTTACTCAATATTTAATTACAAAAAAACCAGTCGGTCCTCCAGTAAGCATATAGCAAACTCATCCTGTATCGCATTCAGCATCAGAAATCAGCATCGCAGCTTGCCATCTCATTTCTAAATTATAAGTGTTTAAAAGATAATAGAATTGCGAAAAACGACGAGAAATAATGCGCAAATTTAAAATCAATTTCTATTCACTTATCGAACCTTTACCGTTATAACAAAACTTTAAAAGTTCTCCTAATTTAACATCATTTTTGCATTTAAAACCATCCAAAAACGTGTTTCCGGCTTTTAATGGCAAAAATCAATACAAATGTGTCTGAAAACTACTTTTTCTTAGAAAAGACAATGAAAATGCCCAAAAGTTTCAGTTAAAAATTTAGGATAACAAAAAGACGCGAAAGTTTAATAAAAAACAGAAACGTTCCACTAAAATACGAGCGAAGTGATCGCAAACTACTCACAATTTGCTCCAAACTGGTAGCAGACGCGCGTAGAAGAGGTGTGCCGCAGCATTGCAAAACCGTGCGCCGCTTTGCACAATGCGGCCACGCCTCACAATTTTCGAAATTCGTTTTCAAAGTTTTTGTTATTTTGCTTTTTCTCAATGGGTTTTCAAAATTTTTTCGTGATTTTTTTTTCAAAAATTGAAGAAAAATTTTGTCCAACATCTATTTCGAATTTTTCTTATGTCTTTTCGTAACTGAGGAAGTATTCTCAATGCCTATATTCTATTAAATTAAAAGGCCTATATTTTATACCAAATATCTATGTTACAGATGTTCTCATCCAAGGTTTTGGACAAGAATCCACAAATGACTGCAAAGCGAAGGCACTTTCGCAGGGTGAGAAGTTAGCGATAATCTTCTGTAGGATATGGAAGCAGCGGAAGTGAGCTTTTGAAGTGATCAATTTTATAGTAAAAGTTTTTAATTTATTTTCAGAGTGTCAATCTCAATGATCTTTATATTCATCATCAAATTTCGAGTTCATCATTGTATAACCAAATCGGAGCCGTAACAAGGCAAACGCTGCTGAAAGTAATTTTGTGAAATGTATGCTACACATACATACATATAATATTCAAATAGATGACATCGCCGCGTTTTTTGATTTGGCAACAATCGAGCCGAAAATCAAAGTGCCCAGCCGAATCACATTTGAAAATGTTGCCGGAAAAAATATTGCTCATATGTTAGAATGTAAGAATGTATTTCTTCTTGAAAACCAGCTTTCATTTATTGTAAAATTTACACTGCAGAATTTCTCTTACCATTCTTCTTTTTAGACGCGCTCGGTTTGTTCGTTCCCGACGAGTATCGATTTGCATCAATATCTGACGGGAATCTACTTTCGTCGAAGTTAGATTTTTGTAATATCATTAAATATTCAGTTATTTAAAATTTTTTCATCAGCTGGCAACGACAGATGAGAAGAGAAGTGAAGAGCTAATAAGAAGACAAATGTTAAGGCTCAAGATCATCCCCGAAATTACAGCAGATTTTGACATACAATTTGTAAGACGATTAAAATAGATCTTAAATAATTAAATTTTCAGAACATATCTGCGCGAGATGCATCTCGACAAAGAGAGCAAAGAGCTAGTTTGTTGCAGAGTTTTGAAACTTTTAGAATAGATGAATGTGGCCATATAACGTGGAAACATTGGAAAGCAATGCTTTGCGGAAAAGACAAAACAGCGCTGGAGTCGTTTGAGTATGTTTTTGACTATTTTGCGATCAAATTATTTATTTTCTTATCTATGAAATTTCGTAATTAAGCAGTATTCACAAAATAAAAAATTTTCAGAAAAGAACTCTTCAATTAACTGCCATTTCGCTTCCGCTCCGTTTATTTACCCTAATTTTCATTAAATGTTCTGTTTTTGTTTTTTTTGTTGAAATTGTGCAAAATTCACGGGGAGTTTAGAAGCGACGAAGGACTCGTAAAACATTACGTAAGAGAATTAATTCTTTAACAGATGATTGTTTTTTTTCGTAATTGATTGTCAAAAAGGAAAAAGAATTGCATCGACCGGGAATCGAACCCGGGCCGCCCGCGTGGCAGGCGAGCATTCTATCACTGATCGGTGGGCGGGTTATTAGATTGAAAACACCCCATCAGCATTCACTCGACCTTTAGACTTTTGCATTTTTCGCATCAAAATTTTCTTATTACACTTCTGATACTGTTTTTGTTGTTCAAAGAAAAAAAGTATCTTAAAGTATTTATGAAAAACTTTTCTGAGGTATTTTCTTCGTTTCCAAAAGATTTTTAACCAACTTCGGTCGGTTACAAACCGACCAGGAATTGGTCGAGAACAGTTCGGTTTCAAAACAACAAGCCCAGAAAATTTTGATTCAAAAAATGCAAAAAACTAAGGGTCGTGTGATTGCTGATGGGGTGTTTCAATCTGATAACCCACCAACTCCGGACCAATTAGACATTCCGAACGAGAACGCCTCGCGTTTACATACCCCCTCGTTGTACTGCTGCAGACACTCCGCGGGTTTCGCGGCCGCCTATCGTTTGTACACGAAATTTCGCAATACTTTTGCTATTTTTTTAAAAGAAAATCGACGTCTGTAAATAACAAAAATAGTATGTGTAAAGCTGACAAGTTTTCCCTGAATTTTGTGCCATATTCGGTCGTCTTCCCGTTTCGTCCGCTTGCCGAAATGCCGCTCAATGGGATTCCAGCGAATATTCCGTCGACTACTAGTCGAAGGAAATTTCTCGTCCGGAAAACGTATGAAAGTTCATTTTTTTTTCTCGCATTGTTTAAAATAACGCGCAAATGTAGCTGGGAAAAATTTCAAGGAAAACCAAATTTAGTACAAAAGCACATTTATTCGCAAACAGTTTAAACATTATTAGTTAAATTGAAAAGTCAAATTGTATTTATTTTTGGCCATATTTGTTTTTTTCTAAAACACCATAATCGTGCCAGATACGAAAAATGCAAAAGTCTAAGGATCGAGTGATTGCTGATGGGGTGTTTTCATCATGATAACCCACCAACTCCGGACCAATTAGACATTTTGAACGAGAACGCGTCGCATTTACATACCCCCTCGTTGTATTGCTGCAGACATTCCGCGGGTTTCGCGGCCGCCTATCGTTTGTACACGAAATTTCGCAATGGAAAATTAGCCGAAAAAGAAATTTACATAAATTCAGACAAAATTTTTTTTCAGCAACACATACTATTGTTATTTACAGATGTCGATGCGTAGTATTTGTAAGAGCGTACGATTTTCATTTAAAAAAATAGCAAAAGTATTGCGAAATTTCGTGTACAAACGATAGGCGGCCGCGAAACCCGCAAAGTGTCTGCAGCAATACAATGAGGGGGTATGTAAACGCGACGCGTTCTCGTTCGAAATGTCTAATTGGTCCGGAGTTGGTGGGTTATCAGATTGAAACACCCCATCAGCAATCACTCGACCCTTAGTTTTTTGCATTTTTTGAATCAAAATTTTCCGGGCTTGTTGTTTTGAAGCCGAACTGTTCTCGACCAATTCCGGGTCGGTTTGTAACCGACCGAAGTTGGTTTAAAATCTTTTGGAAACGAAGAAAATACCTCAGAAAAGTTTTTCATAAATACTTTAAGAGAGTTTTTTTTAACAACAAAAACAGTGTCAGAAGTATAATAAGAAAATTTTGATGCGAAAAATGCAAAAGTCTAAGGGTCGAGTGAATGCTGATGAGGTGTTTTCATTCTAATAACCCACCCACCGATCAGTGGTAGAATGCTCCTCGGGGCAAACGATTTGCTCCAGTTCGGACGTGAGACTGCTCCCGTTCGAATGTAAAACTGCTCTCGCTCGACGTCGGAGGGGGCACAGTTTCACGTCCGAACGGGGACAATTCACGTCCGAATGGGAGCAGTCTCACGCCCGAACCGATGTGAGACAGCTATCAAACTGCGAAAAATTAGTTGCGAATTGGGATTAGATTTATTTAAATCAAGTATTTAAATAAAATAATAGATATCAAACGAAAAAATATTAATTATTTATCTTGGCCCACGGCATGAGACTTAATACTTATATTTTGTCCGTATATCTAGACATTTAGTTTTGCGCCAACACCTCTCCTTCAATTTTTGGCACTTTGTAATTTTCCGCAATTTTGCGACAATTAAATACAATTAATAAATGTCTTAAACCTTCTTACAACAGGAAGGAGATACAAATTCTTCTTCTCCATGACTCTTGACATTTCATCCACTTGCGAAGCTTCCTAGGTCTTCGCATTATGAGAAGCTGGGTCTTAGGTTGAAGCAGTTAGCAGCTTGCAGTTTCATTCTGTAAAACAAGAGTTAATTGATGAGCATCCATATTTTATAACACTTACTCAATATTTAATTACAAAAAAAACCAGTCGGTCCTCCAGTAAGCATATAGCAAACTCATCCTGTATCGCATTCAGCATCAGAAATCAGCATCGCAGCTTGCCATCTCATTTCTAAATTATAAGTGTTTAAAAGATAATAGAATTGCGAAAAACGACGAGAAATAATGCGCAAATTTAAAATCAATTTCTATTCACTTATCGAACCTTTACCGTTATAACAAAACTTTAAAAGTTCTCCTAATTTAACATCATTTTTGCATTTAAAACCATCCAAAAACGTGTTTCCGGCTTTTAATGGCAAAAATCAATACAAATGTGTCTGAAAACTACTTTTTTCTTAGAAAAGACAATGAAAATGCCCAAAAGTTTCAGTTAAAAATTTAGGATAACAAAAAGACGCGAAAGTTTAATAAAAAACAGAAACGTTCCACTAAAATACGAGCGAAGTGATCGCAAACTACTCACAATTTGCTCCAAACTGGTAGCAGACGCGCGTAGAAGAGGTGTGCCGCAGCATTGCAAAACCGTGCGCCGCTTTGCACAATGCGGCCACGCCTCACAATTTTCGAAATTCGTTTTCAAAGTTTTTGTTATTTTGCTTTTTCTCAATGGGTTTTCAAAATTTTTTCGTGATTTTTTTTTCAAAAATTGAAGAAAAATTTTGTCCAACATCTATTTCGAATTTTTCTTATGTCTTTTCGTAACTGAGGAAGTATTCTCAATGCCTATATTCTATTAAATTAAAAGGCCTATATTTTATACCAAATATCTATGTTACAGATGTTCTCATCCAAGGTTTTGGACAAGAATCCACAAATGACTGCAAAGCGAAGGCACTTTCGCAGGGTGAGAAGTTAGCGATAATCTTCTGTAGGATATGGAAGCAGCGGAAGTGAGCTTTTGAAGTGATCAATTTTATAGTAAAAGTTTTTAATTTATTTTCAGAGTGTCAATCTCAATGATCTTTATATTCATCATCAAATTTCGAGTTCATCATTGTATAACCAAATCGGAGCCGTAACAAGGCAAACGCTGCTGAAAGTAATTTTGTGAAATGTATGCTACACATACATACATATAATATTCAAATAGATGACATCGCCGCGTTTTTTGATTTGGCAACAATCGAGCCGAAAATCAAAGTGCCCAGCCGAATCACATTTGAAAATGTTGCCGGAAAAAATATTGCTCATATGTTAGAATGTAAGAATGTATTTCTTCTTGAAAACCAGCTTTCATTTATTGTAAAATTTACACTGCAGAATTTCTCTTACCATTCTTCTTTTTAGACGCGCTCGGTTTGTTCGTTCCCGACGAGTATCGATTTGCATCAATATCTGACGGGAATCTACTTTCGTCGAAGTTAGATTTTTGTAATATCATTAAATATTCAGTTATTTAAAATTTTTTCATCAGCTGGCAACGACAGATGAGAAGAGAAGTGAAGAGCTAATAAGAAGACAAATGTTAAGGCTCAAGATCATCCCCGAAATTACAGCAGATTTTGACATACAATTTGTAAGACGATTAAAATAGATCTTAAATAATTAAATTTTCAGAACATATCTGCGCGAGATGCATCTCGACAAAGAGAGCAAAGAGCTAGTTTGTTGCAGAGTTTTGAAACTTTTAGAATAGATGAATGTGGCCATATAACGTGGAAACATTGGAAAGCAATGCTTTGCGGAAAAGACAAAACAGCGCTGGAGTCGTTTGAGTATGTTTTTGACTATTTTGCGATCAAATTATTTATTTTCTTATCTATGAAATTTCGTAATTAAGCAGTATTCACAAAATAAAAAATTTTCAGAAAAGAACTCTTCAATTAACTGCCATTTCGCTTCCGCTCCGTTTATTTACCCTAATTTTCATTAAATGTTCTGTTTTTGTTTTTTTTGTTGAAATTGTGCAAAATTCACGGGGAGTTTAGAAGCGACGAAGGACTCGTAAAACATTACGTAAGAGAATTAATTCTTTAACAGATGATTGTTTTTTTTCGTAATTGATTGTCAAAAAGGAAAAAGAATTGCATCGACCGGGAATCGAACCCGGGCCGCCCGCGTGGCAGGCGAGCATTCTATCACTGATCGGTGGGCGGGTTATTAGATTGAAAACACCCCATCAGCATTCACTCGACCTTTAGACTTTTGCATTTTTCGCATCAAAATTTTCTTATTACACTTCTGATACTGTTTTTGTTGTTCAAAGAAAAAAAGTATCTTAAAGTATTTATGAAAAACTTTTCTGAGGTATTTTCTTCGTTTCCAAAAGATTTTTAACCAACTTCGGTCGGTTACAAACCGACCCGGAATTGGTCGAGAACATTTCGGCTTCAAAACAACAAGCCCAGAAAATTTTGATTCAAAAAATGCAAAAAACTAAGGGTCGTGTGATTGCTGATGGGGTGTTTCAATCTGATAACCCACCAACTCCGGACCAATTAGACATTCCGAACGAGAACGCCTCGCGTTTACATACCCCCTCGTTGTACTGCTGCAGACACTCCGCGGGTTTCGCGGCCGCCTATCGTTTGTACACGAAATTTCGCAATACTTTTGCTATTTTTTTAAAAGAAAATCGACGTCTGTAAATAACAAAAATAGTATGTGTAAAGCTGACAAGTTTTCCCTGAATTTTGTGCCATATTCGGTCGTCTTCCCGTTTCCTCCGCTTGCCGAAATGCCGCTCAATGGGATTCCAGCGAATATTCCGTCGACTACTAGTCGAAGGAAATTTCTCGTCCGGAAAACGTATGAAAGTTCATTTTTTTTCTCGCATTGTTTAAAATAACGCGCAAATGTAGCTGGGAAAAATTTCAAGGAAAACCAAATTTAGTACAAAAGCACATTTATTCGCAAACAGTTTAAACATTATTAGTTAAATTGAAAAGTCAAATTGTATTTATTTTTGGCCATATTTGTTTTTTTCTAAAACACCATAATCGTGCCAGATACGAAAAATGCAAAAGTCTAAGGATCGAGTGATTGCTGATGGGGTGTTTTCATCATGATAACCCACCAACTCCGGACCAATTAGACATTTTGAACGAGAACGCGTCGCATTTACATACCCCCTCGTTGTATTGCTGCAGACATTCCGCGGGTTTCGCGGCCGCCTATCGTTTGTACACGAAATTTCGCAATGGAAAATTAGCCGAAAAAGAAATTTACATAAATTCAGACAAAATTTTTTTTTCAGCAACACATACTATTGTTATTTAAAGATGTCGATGCGTAGTATTTGTAAGAGCGTACGATTTTCATTTAAAAAAATAGCAAAAGTATTGCGAAATTTCGTGTACAAACGATAGGCGGCCGCGAAACCCGCAAAGTGTCTGCAGCAATACAATGAGGGGGTATGTAAACGCGACGCGTTCTCGTTCGAAATGTCTAATTGGTCCGGAGTTGGTGGGTTATCAGATTGAAACACCCCATCAGCAATCACTCGACCCTTAGTTTTTTGCATTTTTTGAATCAAAATTTTCCGGGCTTGTTGTTTTGAAGCCGAACTGTTCTCGACCAATTCCGGGTCGGTTTGTAACCGACCGAAGTTGGTTTAAAATCTTTTGGAAACGAAGAAAATACCTCAGAAAAGTTTTTCATAAATACTTTAAGAGAGTTTTTTTTTAACAACAAAAACAGTGTCAGAAATATAATAAGAAAATTTTGATGCGAAAAATGCAAAAGTCTAAGGGTCGATTGAATGCTGATGAGGTGTTTTCATTCTAATAACCCACCCACCGATCAGTGGTAGAATGCTCCTCGGGGCAAACGATTTGCTCCAGTTCGGACGTGAGACTGCTCCCGTTCGAATGTAAAACTGCTCTCGCTCGACGTCGGAGGGGGCACAGTTTCACGTCCGAACGGGGACAATTCACGTCCGAATGGGAGCAGTCTCACGCCCGAACCGATGTGAGACAGCTATCAAACTGCGAAAAATTAGTTGCGAATTGGGATTAGATTTATTTAAATCAAGTATTTAAATAAAATAATAGATATCAAACGAAAAAATATTAATTATTTATCTTGGCCCACGGCATGAGACTTAATACTTATATTTTGTCCGTATATCTAGACATTTAGTTTTGCGCCAACACCTCTCCTTCAATTTTTGGCACTTTGTAATTTTCCGCAATTTTGCGACAATTAAATACAATTAATAAATGTCTTAAACCTTCTTACAACAGGAAGGAGATACAAATTCTTCTTCTCCATGACTCTTGACATTTCATCCACTTGCGAAGCTTCCTAGGTCTTCGCATTATGAGAAGCTGGGTCTTAGGTTGAAGCAGTTAGCAGCTTGCAGTTTCATTCTGTAAAACAAGAGTTAATTGATGAGCATCCATATTTTATAACACTTACTCAATATTTAATTACAAAAAAACCAGTCGGTCCTCCAGTAAGCATATAGCAAACTCATCCTGTATCGCATTCAGCATCAGAAATCAGCATCGCAGCTTGCCATCTCATTTCTAAATTATAAGTGTTTAAAAGATAATAGAATTGCGAAAAACGACGAGAAATAATGCGCAAATTTAAAATCAATTTCTATTCACTTATCGAACCTTTACCGTTATAACAAAACTTTAAAAGTTCTCCTAATTTAACATCATTTTTGCATTTAAAACCATCCAAAAACGTGTTTCCGGCTTTTAATGGCAAAAATCAATACAAATGTGTCTGAAAACTACTTTTTTCTTAGAAAAGACAATGAAAATGCCCAAAAGTTTCAGTTAAAAATTTAGGATAACAAAAAGACGCGAAAGTTTAATAAAAAACAGAAACGTTCCACTAAAATACGAGCGAAGTGATCGCAAACTACTCACAATTTGCTCCAAACTGGTAGCAGACGCGCGTAGAAGAGGTGTGCCGCAGCATTGCAAAACCGTGCGCCGCTTTGCACAATGCGGCCACGCCTCACAATTTTCGAAATTCGTTTTCAAAGTTTTTGTTATTTTGCTTTTTCTCAATGGGTTTTCAAAATTTTTTCGTGATTTTTTTTCAAAAATTGAAGAAAAATTTTGTCCAACATCTATTTCGAATTTTTCTTATGTCTTTTCGTAACTGAGGAAGTATTCTCAATGCCTATATTCTATTAAATTAAAAGGCCTATATTTTATACCAAATATCTATGTTACAGATGTTCTCATCCAAGGTTTTGGACAAGAATCCACAAATGACTGCAAAGCGAAGGCACTTTCGCAGGGTGAGAAGTTAGCGATAATCTTCTGTAGGATATGGAAGCAGCGGAAGTGAGCTTTTGAAGTGATCAATTTTATAGTAAAAGTTTTTAATTTATTTTCAGAGTGTCAATCTCAATGATCTTTATATTCATCATCAAATTTCGAGTTCATCATTGTATAACCAAATCGGAGCCGTAACAAGGCAAACGCTGCTGAAAGTAATTTTGTGAAATGTATGCTACACATACATACATATAATATTCAAATAGATGACATCGCCGCGTTTTTTGATTTGGCAACAATCGAGCCGAAAATCAAAGTGCCCAGCCGAATCACATTTGAAAATGTTGCCGGAAAAAATATTGCTCATATGTTAGAATGTAAGAATGTATTTCTTCTTGAAAACCAGCTTTCATTTATTGTAAAATTTACACTGCAGAATTTCTCTTACCATTCTTCTTTTTAGACGCGCTCGGTTTGTTCGTTCCCGACGAGTATCGATTTGCATCAATATCTGACGGGAATCTACTTTCGTCGAAGTTAGATTTTTGTAATATCATTAAATATTCAGTTATTTAAAATTTTTTCATCAGCTGGCAACGACAGATGAGAAGAGAAGTGAAGAGCTAATAAGAAGACAAATGTTAAGGCTCAAGATCATCCCCGAAATTACAGCAGATTTTGACATACAATTTGTAAGACGATTAAAATAGATCTTAAATAATTAAATTTTCAGAACATATCTGCGCGAGATGCATCTCGACAAAGAGAGCAAAGAGCTAGTTTGTTGCAGAGTTTTGAAACTTTTAGAATAGATGAATGTGGCCATATAACGTGGAAACATTGGAAAGCAATGCTTTGCGGAAAAGACAAAACAGCGCTGGAGTCGTTTGAGTATGTTTTTGACTATTTTGCGATCAAATTATTTATTTTCTTATCTATGAAATTTCGTAATTAAGCAGTATTCACAAAATAAAAAATTTTCAGAAAAGAACTCTTCAATTAACTGCCATTTCGCTTCCGCTCCGTTTATTTACCCTAATTTTCATTAAATGTTCTGTTTTTGTTTTTTTTGTTGAAATTGTGCAAAATTCACGGGGAGTTTAGAAGCGACGAAGGACTCGTAAAACATTACGTAAGAGAATTAATTCTTTAACAGATGATTGTTTTTTTCGTAATTGATTGTCAAAAAGGAAAAAGAATTGCATCGACCGGGAATCGAACCCGGGCCGCCCGCGTGGCAGGCGAGCATTCTATCACTGATCGGTGGGCGGGTTATTAGATTGAAAACACCCCATCAGCATTCACTCGACCTTTAGACTTTTGCATTTTTCGCATCAAAATTTTCTTATTACACTTCTGATACTGTTTTTGTTGTTCAAAGAAAAAAAGTATCTTAAAGTATTTATGAAAAACTTTTCTGAGGTATTTTCTTCGTTTCCAAAAGATTTTTAACCAACTTCGGTCGGTTACAAACCGACCAGGAATTGGTCGAGAACAGTTCGGTTTCAAAACAACAAGCCCAGAAAATTTTGATTCAAAAAATGCAAAAAACTAAGGGTCGTGTGATTGCTGATGGGGTGTTTCAATCTGATAACCCACCAACTCCGGACCAATTAGACATTCCGAACGAGAACGCCTCGCGTTTACATACCCCCTCGTTGTACTGCTGCAGACACTCCGCGGGTTTCGCGGCCGCCTATCGTTTGTACACGAAATTTCGCAATACTTTTGCTATTTTTTTTTAAAGATAATCGTACGCTCTTCCAAATACTACGCATCGACATCTGTAAATAACAATAGTATGTGTAAAGCGGAAAAAAAATTTTGTCTGAATTTATGTAAATTTCTTTTTCGGCTAATTTTCTAAATTTCGTGTACAAACGATAGCTGGCCGCGAAACCCGCGGAGTGTCTGCAGCAGTACAACGAGGGGGTTTGTAAACGCGACGCGTTCTCGTTCGAAATGTCTAATTGGTCCGGAGTTGGTGGGTTATCATGATGAAAACACCCCATCAGCAATCACTCGACCCCTAGACTTTTGCATTTTTTGAATCAAAATTTTCCGGGCTTGTTGTTTTGAAGCCGAACTATCTACGACCAATTCCGGGTCAGTTTGTAACCGACCGAGGTTGGTTAATTATCTATTGGAAACGAAGAAAACACCTCAGAAAAGTTTTTCATAAATGATTAATCTATGAAGCCCCCAACAGAACAATTTCAACAATTTCGATAAATGATTGATCAAAATAAAAGAATTGCATCGACCGGGAATCGAACCCGGGCCGCCCGCGTGGCAGGCGAGCATTCTACCACTGAACCACCGATGCTCGAACGTCTTTCTCTTTATCGCCATATGCATTCCAGGAAGAGGCGATGAATTATGAGAGACGCCTGACGACGAGAGGAAAAATGGGAGAGGCTTCGCGCAGCGCAAAAATCTAATTTCTTGAACTGTTCCGATGGAAATCCGCGATAAATATCGAAAAAACCATAAAATGACGTCTTCCAAATTCACCAAAGACTCCACAGGTGACTCCATACTCCATTCAATAAATGAAGCGCCTCGATCTCCAAGGCCTCAGAGGTCTTTCAATTCTCGCAGTACTACTATTCCATTATTTCGGCGACACATTCCCAAATGGATACATTGGAGTCGACATGTAATTATTCAATTATAATTGGTGTACTTAATTAGGGCAATTAAGGTTATTCGTGTTGTCCGGCTACCTGATGACAATGATATTGGGCTCATCGAAATCGCTGGATTCGGCGTCGAACCAACAATTCTACTATCGCCGAATCAAACGAATCGTGCCGCTCTTCATGTTCACCATATTTGGTGCAACGCTTCTCGTCTTTCTATTATTCCCGCCAACGTTCATCTCGATCAATTGCGATTCGGCGTTCACTTCAATGTTTCTCTTCAAGAATGTCGCCGAGTCGCTCGCCTATTTTCAAAAGGTCTCGCCAAAATGGAGTAGATCAAAATAAAAACCAATTGCAGATGAGTCAAGCCAACGATCTATTCGTCCATTTATGGTCGATATGTGTCGCTGCTCAATTCTACCTCCTCTATCCGCTTCTACTCCTTACTTTGAACCGATTCCCCAACTACCGCATCCATTCGCTGATCGCCATCATCATTCTGAGTTTTCGACACCACGCCACCTCAGACCCAATAACCTCATTTTATTGGTAAGTCAAAACCATGGTGATTAAAGGCGCATACCGTAATCCAGCGTGTTCGCGCGTCTATGGCAATTCGCGTTTGGCGCCCTCTCATTCTACACCGCCGAATGTTTCGATGAGATCGTTGCGCGCCCAAAACGCGAATTCCTTCTACTCGATCAAGGTACCACAATTGCATGGTCCCAAATCGAATCCATAACTCATCAGATTACGATATCGACGAGATCGAGGACCTTGAAGTGAACCTCGAGAAGCGCGAGAAGACCAACTCGCCAATTGAGCACAACCAATGGCAATTCAATATTCTGGTGACCGCCACCATCTCATGCCTGCTAATCCTATCAGCCTACCCAAAAGCGTTGGAGCCAATCGCATTGAGAATGGTATGAAGAGAGAGAGGGACCATTGAAAAATACCCTAGTCCAATTTCAGATGGTCACCGTGATCACTGGCACCCTGATTGTCGCCGGCAAGTTCGTCGAGTGTCATCCATTGGATAACAAGTGAGCCGATTCGAATGGTGCGCCAATCTCGCGTTTTCAGATTGCTCGTCTATCTCGGCGACATCTCCTATTGCCTCTATTTGGTGCACTGGCCCGTATTTGTGTACGCCAAACACAATTTCGACGAGCGTTTTTTGATCTACGCGAGTTTCGCGCTAATCTCCATCATTCTCTCGTCTCTTCTCGTCGAGACCCTCGAGACATTCCACCGTAGGCTTCCGACGACTACCGCGTTGGCGCTTCTCATCGGCGTACTGTACCTAGCAACACTTACTGTAATCCACAATCAAGGTCAGATTTTTCGGTTGTCACAACGGCGTACTATCGCATAATTCAGATGCGCTTCGTCAAACCGTCAAATACTCGATTCAATGAAGACGACGTGAGACTCTCGAAGTATTTGGAGCGTGACGTCGAGAAGCTCGACTTCTCCGATATCAGTCGAGGTTTGATTTCGTTGGCTTCGAGAAACCGACTCGACGATTCCAGACAACGCCGTCATTCTCAACAAGAAATGGGCTCGCGATGAGGCCGACTCGAATCGTCCGCCCAATTGCGAGCCGAGTACGTCAGAGCACGGCTACTGCGAGTTCGAGGCGTCGCGTCTCAACGGCGATTTGACGACGCTTATCATCGGCAATAGTTTCGCGCCAAATCTCGCCGATTTGATCTACAAAATTGCTGGCGATTTTTCGAAGAAAATCGTCAAATTTAGTGCGCCAGGTGACCAAAAAAAATTGGTTTTTTTATTGTTGAAATATTGCCAATTTCAGATTGCGCGGTTCTCACAATCAACGAGCCGAATTGCCGACCGGTGTATGAGCAATTCATCAAAATTGCGAACACCACGAAACCCGATGTGATGTTCATTCTCGACAAGTGGGTCCCAAACGAAACAAAAAAAAAAGGCAAACGAGTCGATTCGAATTTTCAGCAATTCGAAGCTAACGCGCCCCATTGCCACCGACGATTTTGTGATGGTCGAGGCGCAAAACACGTTGCGAATTTACGAGGAAATCGTCTCTCGACGAATCTATCACCTCGACGCCATGTGCGCTCCATTGCGACCGACGCTCGCCGAATTCGCGCGGCTCCTTGAAAACGGCCACCAACTGACGCAGGAGGATTTCGTCATCGACTATCGATTCAGTTTAGGACAGCTGCGTGTCAAAGAGCTCGTCAAACGGTATTCTCAATTCTGACCCATTGAAGTCTTTCTTAAAGGGGGTGGAGGAGGGCGTAACCTTTAAAATTAAATCATTGAGACTAGATAAAAATCGACAATTCTACGTTAACTTGTGCATTGTCGTCAAATAAAATGCACAAGTCCGCAATTGTCTGAATTTCGCCTTTTTTCAAAAAAAAAGAACCAAAAATTCTCGAAAATTGAAATTGTCGTCAAATCAAATGCGTTAGGTGTAAACACGCGATGAGATCATTTTTGACAAAAAATGAAAATGACATTGTACATTCTATTTGACGGCAATCTAGCTTCAATGATAAAAAATTGAAAGGTTACCCCCTTTAAAATTCAAACCAAATTTCTAGGTGTCGAACGTGTGATGTCATTCGTGTTCACGATGCGCTCAACGATAAGAGTTTCGACGAGGCGACGAGTCTCGCATACTTCTATGATGGCGGCCATTTGACGCCGATGGCGAAGAAAATTATTTGGCCCCTGTTTCGAAACCTCACCGCCGATTTTCGGAACATGTCAATGATTGCTGGCTAATTATTGTAGTAAAAAACAATTTGCATTAACTAATTTAAGCTATTTCTTAATGATGATTAGACACATAAAATGATTATCATAACATTATTCAAAAATGAAGAAAATAACCTGGACGTGTTTATTCCAGAGCTGCTCGGAACTCGATTTCACCGAAAACGAAAAACGGAACTCCGTTCAGCTTTGGTTTGTTCGCTTGCGCCTTGGAGAGACTATGTACAATCGAGAGAGATCGAGAGAGAGAGAGAGAGGGCAACCCTTCGCGCCCCGGGCGGGATCGAACCCACGATCTCCACAGTTATAAATTCAAAAACTTTGCCACTGCGCTATTGCGCCACTCTTCAACGCAGCTATAATTTGATAACAACTGCCACACATCGTCACTTATTTGCGGACGTCAACGCCTAGTTAATAAATTGCGAAATTTCGTATTTTAGTTTGCTCTAAATTATTAATATAATAATATTGGTCACAAAATATTCATGATATATTTTATGAAAAAAAAAACCGTGTTGTTATAAAACGAGCCCGCCTTTACTATGAATTTATCTAGAATATCAAATTCGAAACGAAGAGCGCACAACAAATAAATTAGGCGTCAATCGGCAATATCTAACTCAGAAAAATAGATACTAACTATAATATACAACAAATAATATATAGTAATGAAATACTAGCGTAATAACACAAGAAGATAAAACATTTATTTAAAAAAAAAACTCAAAACTGTAAATGCGCGTCAACTCACGTGTGTGTGTGTGTGTGCATACACCGCACTGCGTACCGTATACCATCAAAATTATTTTTTCGTGTTTTTGGCTGCTCATAACAAAGTCTTCCTTTTTCATATTTGTCACATTTTTCTCATCTTCAACAATATTTTAAATTTCAAAATTTAAAAAATATATTTTATACACTTTTGAAGAAAAATGTTTCAACAGGTCCAATAAAAGTAAATACAAAAAAAAGAATGGAAATCAATAACCTAATTTTTCCATAAATAATCTAAACCCATAGAATTCTTTATTCAAATAAAATAGTGACCCGAAAGAGGACATTCGACCATCAGCTCCATATACAGGCTCGAAGATAACCCACTAATTATATATGTATAATTAGAGGCTAGTATTCAAAATCATTTGCGATCCGTTGAAATTCGGGATAAATCATTTGTTTCGCCATCGGCGTCAAGTGTCCGCCGTTGAAAAAATAGCCGAGCTTCGTTTTTTCGTCAAAACACTTTTCCGAGTGCGCATCGTAAAAATACGGACTGATGTTGATGAGCTCGCATTTCAAGCATCTATTAAAAAAAACAATTGGCTTTCAATTGGAGTCTGAAAAAAAACCAAACCTCTTGACAAGCTCTCTCAGCCGCCTCCGTCCATTCTTGTAGGACATGTCGACGACGAAATCGTTCTGCTTCACACTTTCGCCCGCCTCGAGCCTCTCGGCGTATTTCGACAAATTCGGCGATTTCGGTATCGTCACCGAGTCCAACAAATAGATCCTCTTTTTGATCATCGTCTCATAGATTCGCAACGTTTTCAGCGCTTCCTGATACACACGATCTTCAGTGATATTGCCGGAAAGCGGCGAAATCAGTTGGTCGTGCCTGAAATTTCGACTTTCAATTAAATCACTTTTTTTAGCGTACAGGGGAGAAAATTCATTTTAATTTTTTTTTTTCGCGAAATTGCTAGCTTTTTTCATTGAAATTCCAATCACATATCGCTCTTTCATTTTTTTTTTAAATATACAAGCTGCATAAAATTATCGATTCTCAAAATAATTTACTAAAAACAAATCACCAGAAAAGAGCAGTTTGCAATATAAGATGTAGAGACACTGGGAAAATGAGAGAGTGGGCGAGACGACGAGGCGGCAGACTAGAGAGCGCACAGAACGAAGAGACGACACGCCGGCGTGCAATCGGGCGATAGCCAGCGAAGAGGCGGCCGCGGCCGAAGTCCACTGAAAAAATAGTTTTGAGAACATTTGGAACGGAGAGACGCAGGCAGCAAAACAAATACATTAAAAAAAAATTTTTTTTTGAATTAAAAAAAAATAATTTTAAAAAAATGTTGAAGAAATATGCTCGCGAAGTATTTGTCTAGAAAAAAAATCGACGATTTCGTAAAAAAAAAGAAAAATATTTTGAAGGACTAGTTTTTTGCTGGCCGCCAATTTGCCGGCCAAAACTCACATGAATTCGAGAGAATTCGCCTCGAATTTGAAAATCGCCACAAAGAAATAATTGAAAAACATTTGTCTCGAAAAAAAATCGACGAATTCGTAAAAAAAAAAGAAAAATATTTTGAAGGACTAGTTTTTTGCTGGCCGCCAATTTGCCGGCCAAAACTCACATGAATTCGAGAGAATTCGCCTCGAATTTGAAAATCGCCACAAAGAAATAATTGAAAAAACATTTGTCTCGAAAAAAAATCGACGAATTCGCAAAAAAATATTTTGGGGACTAGTTTTTTGATGGCCGGCAATTTCTCGGCCAAAACTCGTGAGAAATCAAAAATGTTTTGAAAAAAATTGCCTCAAAGAAATATTGAAAAAGCATTTGTCTAGAAAAAAGAAGAATATTTAGGGAGGGGGGGGGGACTAGTTTTTCGCTGGCCGGCAATTTTCTCGGCCAATCCCCCCAAAAAAAAATCAACGACTCACAAGAATTGCTGAATTTCAGCATTCGTCTCGAATATTTCCCAAACGATTTGTACACCAAATCGCCAATATTCGCCGTATAGCTATTCCCAATCACATACGTCAATAATGTGCCTTTCAGTGTCGAATTCTGAAAACCCCCATTTTTTTTTAAATTCGGGTTTTTAATTAGAAAATTGCCGTCACCTGAAATTCGCAAAATCCGTGCTCGGTGCGATTCGGAAAACAATTGGGCAATATCAACATTTTCGGCTCATCTTTCGCCCATTTCTTCATCAATATTATCGCCTTTTCTGGAAAATTCGACGTGAAGCACAAATTGGGCGCGCGAGAAGCGGTCTCGCAACGAACCGACACTTATATTCGCGAATTTGTTCGTCTCGAAATCGGCGTTGTCGAATTCGCGCACTTTCGCCTCCATCTCGCCGTACCTCCACTGATTCAAATTGTCGGCGATGGCGTCTTCAAAATTTTGTTTTCTTTTTTTTTTTGGAAAATTGAATCACCCTGATTGATGATCAAAAATGCTGTTGAGGCGTACAGCGAAATGATGAGAATCGCGATCGCCGGTTTCGCCAAACTCAAATAGAATCTCTCATAGGTCTCCGAGATGAGAATCGCCAAAATTATCGAGAATGTCACGGCGAATGTGAACACTGGCAAACCATTTGGGCATTCAATAATCGATTGACGACGCCTACCTCGATGATCATCGGGATACGTGAATTTGACATAGACGTATAAGGGCCAATGCACCAAATAGAGGGCGTATGAGATATCGCCAAAATAGACCAGGTGTCTGGAAATTGCCCCCTTAATTACTCCTAGTTAATTAGCAATTAATTACCGATTATTCAATGGGTTTTGATCTACAAGGGTTCCCGCAGTGATTATGACAGCCGTCAGGAGTGTGCACGTCTGGAATTGGCGCTTAATCGAATTTCAGCAAGTGACTTACAATCCGCAAAATTTTCGATGGCAATTCTTCGGGAAAGAATGATAATATGAGAAGAAGTATTAGAGAAATGTACAAAGCGGTTTGGAATGGCAGGCGTGGAAGAGATGGTCCGCGGAGTTTCGGGCTCGCTTGCTCAATATCCAAGTCATCGTCGTCATGGTCATCTGAAGATCAACTAGGTTTCTCGATACACACAGATGAACCTCGCACCTTGATCCAATAGTAAGAACTCATTTTTCGGATTCACATCAAGCTCTTTGAAGTATTCGCTGATGTTGAACGCGAACGAGCCGGCGACGAATTGCCAAATTCGGCAGAAAACGCTGGAAGCGATGCGATGCGCCTTTAAACTCAAACGATCGGATACCTGTTGAACGAGGTGTCGGAATCGGCGAGAAGATGGTAGGCGAGACTCGCGATGAATACCGTACTCGCATACAGGATACGGTAGTCGTGGCATTTGGAGGCGACGAGGAGCAGAAGAGGCGCGTGCACGTAGAATTGCATTTCGACGGACAACGACCAGGTATGTGTGAAGATGTCGTCGGCTTGATTCAACTGAGCCCACATAATTAGTTAATTAGGGAGCCAATTAAGGGGGGGGGGTGCAATTCTAGATGTATACCATTTTGAAATACTCATTTCGATCCGAATGTCGCGCCAAATTTCGATAGAGAAACATTGAAGTGAACGCCGAATCGCAATTGATCGAGATGAACGTTGGCGGGAATAATAGAAAGACGAGAAGCGTTGCACCAAATATGGTGAACATGAAGAGCGGCACGATTCGTTTGATTCGGCGATAGTAGAATTGTTGGATCGACGCCGAATCCAGCGATTTCGATGAGCCCAATATCATTGTCATCAGGTAGCCGGACAACACGAAAAACCTTAATTGCCCTAATTAAGTACACCAATTATAATTGAATAATTACATGTCGACTCCAATGTATCCATTTGGGAATGTGTCGCCGAAATAATGGAATAGTAGTACTGCGAGAATTGCGATTCCACGAATTCCTTGGAGATCGAGCCGCTTCATTCCTGCAAATGAATGAATTGAGAAGAAAAGAGCGCGCGTTGGTGGTGTTCTATTGTCACCATGGTGATTGGTGAACAAAAGCGACGAGCAAAAAAAATGAAAGAAAGATTTTGTGTCGACATTCCCAAATTGAAGGCAATTTCGGGTCCGAATTTGAATTAGCGGTCAAAATTTTTCGTGCATGGCAAGAGGCGCTTAAATTTTTATTGTCATCATCATAGCATATGGTAAAAGCTGTTTGCGTAATGAGAGACTGTGAATAATCGAGAATGTGTGCGACAACGAGAAGGAGAACACTTCGCGCCCCGGGCGGGATCGAACCCACGATCTCCACAGTTACGAGTCCAAAACGATTACCACTGCGCTATTGCGCCACTCTGACCAGCGTATATAATTTGATGACAAGTGCTACCGCCTTTCGCAGCTTAATCACAGCAAAATATTGTCGACGCGTAAACGCCTCATTCAAATTATAAGGTCTCACAGCGAATTGCCTTCAAATTGTCGTCACGATATTCATTTATTAGTTTCAATTTCCTCAATCGATCCCACACAATTTCCGAGGGCGAAAAAAATGACTAATCGTGGACCATCGCACTTTTTTACAACATGCAAATTTGGCGTCGAATAAAATGCACAAGTCCGCAACACATTAACAAACTGACCTGAATAGATATTTGAGTTGGAAGAAATAAAAATGGTTTGATCGAATTTGTATAAATGATGATGTCGCGTGTCGACATGAACCGAACACACAGAATTATCCGTCGTGCCACGCGTGTGCATTTTATTTGACGACAATATTTAGAATTTAAATGATTTGGCCCCACAAGCAGAACGTTTCGCTGCGAGACCTTGTTGTTCTGACGCGACGCGAACCGCAACGCGTCTGGCGACATTGAATATTTACGATACTATAAAAATAAATTCAAAAATTTCTCAAAAAGACGAAAACCAGTCAACCAATTCCTTATTTATTCAAATTGAAAGTGAAGCTCGGGAAAAAAATTTGCTATGGTCCACAATTTTTCAGCTTGCTCAGTTTTTTTTTGCGGTGGCAAAAATCACAATTTGATTTTTTAAAGCTATAAGCAACAATAAAACAAATTTATAACAAGGATATTTAAATATTATTACAATTTGAGTGCAAGAATGTTTGGCGAAACGAGGCAACGAACCCAAAACAATTTCCTGACAGCTCACACACATTCCAACACAGGCAAAACGCGACGGATGAAATCCGGGCGAATCACGGTCCGTTATTGACCGTTCCAGCGTGTCGCTGACGTACCGGACACGGACGTCTTAGCGTATCCGGGAACGGACCGTGATTCGCCCGGTGGCGTTTTTCACATGCTTTTTTTCTTCCGTTCGTATAATAATCAAAATTAAAATTGAAATCATATAGACAGCATTATTATAAAAGTTTTATTTAAGAAAAATCGAAAAAAAAAAATTATTTACGAATCGCAATCGCTATATTCGTTTTGAATTTAATCGTATTCGATTGTAAAATGATTAATTCGTATTCGATACGAAAGAGTCAATTTTTTGTTTCACAATCAAATACATTAAAATTCGAAATGAATACACCGAGTTTCGCACCAAATACGAGTACATTCGGGTTTTTCCAAAGAGTAATCGAGTACCACAAATTTCAAACTTAATTTTCGATCAAGTTTGTATCCGAAATTTGTTGTATTCGATTCGAATCGAATTACTAGAACAAAAATAATTCTAAAAACAAAAAAAAAAAATATTTGCACATTCCATTTGCACACGCGTGTTCTACCTGGATTGGAACATTTCCATTAACTCTTCGATTTTGGCGGTTTTTCCGCGTCGTTTATCATCGCTGAAACACAGTATATAGCATATATATAACATTCGCGTTGCTCACTTACATGAAGTTTCTTGTCATTTCTCGTATATGAGAAACGACGACGGTTTCTTCCCACCCTTCACTTTTTACTATAACTATTAGAAACACAACATTTAAAAACAATCAAATCAATAAGATAGGTGGTGAATAGGGTACAATTCTGTCTCAATCAAAAACAAAACCGGCATAGCGAGGGACTTGCATTTCATTAACGAAGCACCACGGCCACGGCCTTACAATCGCCGGTCGATGCCATGCGCGTGTCGTTTTGTCTCTCAATGGTGGACATAGCTGCCATTTACTTGAACAAAGTATGCAGTATTTCCATCTCGCACATATGCTCCCAGGCCCTTCAAATCTTCTATTTGTACTAGCTCGCGAATTCCAGAAAATTGTCCATGCAAAAATCCTCTGAACAGCTTCACTTGATTGAGGAGGTTCCAAGCGTAAGTATTTGCTGGGCGTTCCAAATCCAGGGCCAACTTTTTAAGAACTTCGTCACGACAGCTTAAATTGGCAGGATGAATCGATTCGGCCAGAATGACTTTTCGATCGACTGAGATACAAACGGATATGAAGCGGTAACACCCATATTCGCCTGACGCACTGCTCGCAAAGAAAATGTCGTTGCTGGTCTTTGGTGTTGTATAGGCCGACTGCAGACGACCACACTTTAAATGCAGCTCCCCAAAATGATCTCCGATATGTGCATATGCGAGATCGTTAGTGTGGCTCAGTGCCACTGGCTTTTTCCATATGACCTCGGTGGGTCTCATTTCTGGGGTAGCTGCCAAAAATGAGGCAATGGTCTCGCTGGGGCCAGTTTTCCTTCTTTTTATCAGCTCGCGCCTCACTCCAATATGCAGCATAACTCTGAACATAGTAATTAATATTAGCAATTGTTTCAATTAAGTATTTTTAATATACCGTTTGGCGGCAGATTCTTCGAAGCTATTTGTTGCCTGCGCATTAAATCCTTTCAGTGCAAACTTGTAAAAGTGCTCGTAAGCAAAAGTTGACAGTGGAGCAATATTTCCAAACTGCCTAATGACATGAGGCAGATGGCAAACAAGCTCCTAAACGATATTACTTTCAATGATAAGCTTGAATTATAAGTTTTCTTACATGAGTCTTGGTCGTCATATATGCGCTTGATGCTTTTGATAAGAAATAACGTGCTACAGCTGTGAGATGCACGTAAAAACTTTCGTTTTTGTCAGCATTGCTATATAGTTGGTTCGTGATCAACATTAGAGCTATTATAATCAATCGAGCAGATGGTGTAATAGTTGGGCACACAAATGCGGCAAGTCCGAAGTTTAATCTGAAGAACTGCAAATGTGAATTCATTATTCAGGTGGATTTTGAACCCATTTACATTCAGTTTGTCTGTCCCATTTCTCATTTCCTTCGTTTTAAATTCCATTGGAATAACAGCCATTTTGCAATAATCGGAATATCCATCGATGTTCTTAAACAAATCTGAACGAGCTTTGGCGTTTGGGTTCAAGCATTCTAAAAAAATTTCCTAACGTAAATTTTTAAGCAAATCTTCAACCTGTCATTATTGTTTGAAATACGCCCTCGCTGCCGTTGTGCAGCAAGTCCACGATGGTGTGAAATGGATAACAATAATCCAAAATTTTGGGCATAACATTGCCAAACCCGTTTCTTGCGTTTCTTGCATTCTCTTCGGTTTCTTTTTCATTCCGAGCGGTGTACCCCATAGACACGGTTTTGTATCTGGTTCCTGCACATGAGCCGAAGAAACAAGTTCCTTCGGAATTGCACGCGCGCATTCCAAATAAGGCTCGCTTTGCCTGAAACGGTTATGTGTCCATGGTATATTGGTAGAGTTAAATGTATTATTAAGTTTTGTGGATCTTATAAACTAAGAATTTACTCACGGGCTGGTCACCGCTCCACGAAATAATACTGAAATCGAACTGTTTTCCGAATAAAACACGGGTTTTTCCTTCTACATCAGCGTAGATATATGGTAATAGGGTGTTCCAGAAATGTGTCGACGGATTCATATCTCCAACAGCAATTCCATGGAGTACCAAATTGTGAGCCTTTTGCATCTCGCCTGTTGGTATGTCGATAAGCATGAACGTTACCGGCCACAGCTTTTTCCTAAATTGTTCATTTATAATGACAACTTTTAAAATTGTTACTTCGTATTGCCAGTCAATGACACACCGTCAATACTACCAATAATTGAAAAATGAAGTTCCGTGTCCGTATCCATCTGGGACACTTTTGAAACATACTCTCCATTCAGATTGTGATGCTTGTTTGTCCCATTTTTTATTTCGCTTCTTATCCGATGAATATCTGTCCAGTACTCCTCCACTATCTCCGAGAGTTGCTGAATTCCTCCAATTCTAACATATTTAATTATAGTTCCACAACTGAAAACCCAAACAATAGATAAAAAGTGCCCAACGTCTATACCATTTTGCGAACATATTATTTGTTTCTTTCCCACAACTATTGCACACATAGTGCGCGTTATAAATAGTCATATTGTTCTTCCATAGCTGGAAGCTTTGCCGACGGAATGTTAAATCTTTATGAGAAGAAAGGAATCTCTTGAAATCTGTAATTGCCTCTTTACTTCTTCGTAATTTTTTCCTATTTACCCGCATCGGTACTTCGAGCTATGCACGCTGAAGTTACGAATGTCAAAACTTCGTCCGACACATTCGCTAAATACTGCGCCAAGTCTATTCGAAAATGGCGATTAGTATTAAGACAAATTACCTACCGCTGTGGGGACAATCTTCTGAAGATTTCTCATCGTTTTCCTCAACATCGTTTTCCTCAACATCGTTTTCCTCAACTTCGTCACAATTCACATCCCATTGAAACATTTCTTCCTCTTCATCGATGTCTATATTGAGCGACTCAGAAAGTTGAACATCAATCGGTTCAGATAAGTTTTCTTCACTTGAAGAAGATACTTCTCTTGATCCTATTGTAGTAAAAGAGAGTATAGCAAATAGTTATGCAATTTTAACATACTTTTTGTTGGTAAAGATGGTAGAAATCTTCGATATGACCGTCCCATGACTGAAATCGTAGTCTTTATCAAAACTTGAACGAAAATTGGGAAATTTTTGTATTTATTTAAATGACCTAATGACCCATTTACAATCTGAAAAAACAATTTCAAAGGAACACTATTCATTTTTCAACTACAATGGAATAAAACAGTAACTTTTCCAAATAATGATACGGTATTGGAACCGTTAAACAAGTCGAGTAAACCTCAAACTTGGGTAATTAAACCTTCATTATTGAACGAAAACGAACAAAATGTTAACAAAGCGATACAAACTAATAACAAACTTGATGATACTAAATATGGTGGATGGTGGGCTTGGGGAAACAACTTAATAAACTGAAATAATACGACTAAAAGCATAAGTAATTGACTAAATCGGTGTTTACGATTGGGGACTTGCATTTAAATAAAGGTGAACTTCGGCCGCGGCCCTCTTTTTGCTGGACATTGCCCGATGGCATGATGGCGTGCGTCTCTTCATTTCGCACTCTCTCTCTCGCCCACCGCCTCATCGTCTCGCCCACTCTCCCATTTCCACATTATCTCTACATTACAAAACAACGAATATAAATATGGAGCGGAACAGTTAGAACGCATAACGGTGAATCGACAGCAGCGAACTTAGACACATCGATCTTAGGAAAGGAAGTCTCGAGCCGTGCTATGGTTACCGCATCGGTATCGGGCAACCTGCAACAAGAAAATTTAATTATCAGCCATCGGTCGCCACAGCTTCCAGTGAAGCCGTTATATTAAATATTAATTAACTTTTGTGTCGTAACGTTTCAGCCAGGAAGTGTCGATCAGTAAATAGTCCTTTGTTTGTCGGTGACATTTTCACTCGAAAAAAATTGTCACGTAATTGGTCCGTTTTTTGTCTGTGATGCCTTTCAAAGAAATATTTCGTCCGTACTTAATCCGTTTTTTAGCCGTGGCGTTTCATACTGAAAATCAAGATCCGTAATTAACACGTTTTAAAAACGTGGCCAATAAATCTCCGGACTTTGTCCGTTTTTTGTCCGTGATGCCTTTCAAAGAAATTTTTGGTCCGTACTTGGCCCGTTTTTTTAGCCGTGGCGTTTTATCCTGAAAATCAAGATCCGTAATTAACACGTTTTAAAAACGTGGCCTATAAATCTCCGGACTTTGTCCGTTTTTTTACCGCGGCGTTTTTCAAAGAAATTTTTGGTCCGTACTTGGCCCGTTTTTTAGCCGTGACGTTCAAATATCCGGACTTCGCCCGGACTTCATCCGTCGCGTTTTGCCTGTGAATGAACCATCGCTGCTCGCAGTGTCCCGAGCCATCCGCGCCGTATAAGCGCAAGAAGTCGTAGTGAGCGAATAATTCAATGCACATCGAAGAAAAAAGAACAATGCTTCAAAATATGGAACTTCGGACCCACCATTTTTGGGTTTTTTGAGAAACTTTTCTAAAGAAAACGGCCTAGAATATTATTTTCCAGCAAAATTAAAGAAATTTCACCATGATATGCAAACAAAACCTAATGTCAAACAATGCGGCATATAATTATATGCGGGTATTAAAAATAAATTGTCGTCCGACATGAGGTTTGATGGAATGCAATGAAAGCCAGAAAGAATGCAAATATTTGCGTGCGCCTTTAATATTGTATACTATAATTTCAGATATGGTTGATACGCAGCCAAAATCAATTTTTTTCCGCAATTCCAATTTTTTCAAACTCGACAAATTGAGTTGGGTCTCGATTTTTTCCTATGACACATTTCAATACATCAAAATTTGAAACAGTAAAAAACAATATGTGTGACGTACTCAATTTCAGAGTGTGCGAGGCGACCTCAACAACGCTAATCCTCTCAAAACCACTACAAATTTAGTACAATGGAATAATCTATTCATAAATGTTAAGGACCATTAAATTCAAAGTGTTCATGACAAACCATCGACACAATTCTCATCGCCTTGGGCAATGAAAAGAACATAATAGACGAAAAATATGATAAACACCATCGGCGACATGAATCGACAAATCGAGTCCAATCGATGGTAGAGCCGATTGATTCGATAGGCTTCCGCCTCGAAATTGCACCGTTCGAGCTCGTTGGCGGCTCGCTGAGCGTTTTTCGTCATCGCCCTCGATCGTTTGATCAGCGCCAGAACGGCCAGCGATTCGAGAAGCGACAACACCGTGAACGATTTCATCGCGGCGAACCACACGTCAATCGACGTCAGATACGACGTGCGGATCTCTTTGTCGCCTTTCTCCATTTGGACGAGCGTCAGAAGGACCTAGATGAGAAGCGCTGAAGCGAATTGCATTCGTGTCGTTGAGTACCGTTATCGGGGTGATGATTCGCACGTCCTCATAGTTGTATGGAACGTAGGGGGCCACCCAGGCGAACATCATCGCCAATGTTGATGGCACGTACCTGAAAATTGGATTCAAATTATGGGAGGCGCGATTTCATGTCCAGATTTTATGCGCGAAGGGCAATGTGTCTCGGTGGCATAGTGGATAGTCCTTATGCCGCGGCACATTTTGCCGCGGGTTCGACACCCCGCCACTCCAAACCAATTTTTGCCAGTTTTCCTAGACATTGGCTCACTTCTCCACAACAAATCTGGCGCTGTCCCTCTCTAATGATAGCACAATTCGAAGGCACGAGCCGTTGACGAGTTTTCCCGACGTCTCGCAATCATCATCGGTGGCGATTTTGGTGATGTGCAATTCGGGAAGTGTGATTTTCGATTGGAATCGAATCGGACTCGAGTGCCAATGGAATTTGACGAATTGGTCCGAGTAGGCAACTGAAACCCATCCAATCGTCATGATGATTTCGATGCGAACTCACTCACTCGAACTGATTTTGAGATCGCACGTCTGACGATCGTGCGGATACAAGCAGAACGACATGAAGCACGAGCACACCGACGAGACGCGCATCGTGTAGGTGACGAGACCGTCGGGCGTGATGCGCATTCGATAATTGGGAAACGAGACATAGTGGAAGTAGGAGAATTTCGAGTTGACGATATACGGATCGGGCTTCCAGATCTGCTCGATGATCGCCTTCTCGCGAATCCGTATCGGCTTCGTGTAATTGTTGGCGAGTCTAGAAGAGCAAGATGTTGGGTTGGTCGCCGGCGAGACGCAAACCTCACATCGATCCACGAGAATTCCATTTCGACGTCGGTCGAGTACTCCATCAGCTCGCTGTCGAAATTGGCGAGATAGAGGAAATTGAACGAGACGGCCACGTGGACTGGAATATCTGAACGAAGAGGGAGGTCTCGAAACGAAAAACACTCGAATGCACCTTTAAACGCCTGCGGCACACTCGTATTATCATAGTTGACACTTTTGAGCACCGGCAAAATGTAGCTGCTGCCGTAGTCGCGATGCTCGTTGGCGACGCGCTGCTCGAGAAGCGTGACGTTCGCCAACCGCTCGCGCCACACGCCCATCACACCATCGTCGACACGCACCGACATCTGCTCGCGTTCGAGGAATCGCGGATCCAACGCATCGATCACGTCGACATTGTATTCGCGCGCTTCCGGAATCAATATGATCGTGTCGTTGTTGAGCGTCGTCGGCACGTCGACGCCCTCAGCGGCAATCAACGTCTCCTTCGAATCGCCGCCGCCGTCATGACGGAATTTATCGCCGGGAATCTCCTCGAGCGATTCGTCCCTCTTCGTGAAGACGACTCGATTCACGGCGCGAACTTGAAGACTGATGAACGGCGCCTGAAATCCGATGCCTGGTTCAGAATCGCCGATCAATCTGCCCTACCTGTTTGGTTGCATTTTTGGAGCGCATGAATGGAAATCGCTCGTAGATGCTTGTCGAATTCACATCTCAAATAGTCGAGCTCAATTTTTTTTTGGGAAAATGGGTCTCGCAACGAGCTTCCAAAAAATATTTATAAATATTGGCCTTTAAAAAATGTATAGTAATCATAGCTCGCAAAAAAAAATCGTGTATGTCCGTAAAACACACACACGCAAAATTGCACATATTTCAATTTCTAGCGATTTCAACTCATGTTTTCTTTTTTCCCCACACAAAAAAATTAAAATTTGTTTGAAAAAACATTTTTAAGCGAAAAATGCCGAAAAAAAATCGCATGTCGATTGTGGCCTTGAAATTTGGCGGCCCCCAAAATCTAGTCCATCAGAAAATCGAGGTAGATCAAATTTTTGGGGGAAAAACTCTTACCATTGGCACCAATCGTCGATAACCGAAACAAAATGAAGAAGAAGAAGAAGGCGGCCATAGAAAAAATTTTGTCGATGTGATTTGATTAACCATCACCCGAAGGAGAGAGAGAGAATTGAGACAAAGAGGCGACCAAGGGAAACCAGTTCGAAAAATGGAATTGTTCAATTCGTTATTTATTTTATTTTTTTTTTTGGATCACAGCAAATTGAATAGAAGGGGGGGGGGAAGTGGTCGACTAACCTAATCACTGGACAATTGAGAGGTTGGCAATTTGACAACAAAAAAATGATTGATGAAAGAGAAATTTTTGGGGGGCGACCCGTAGAGATGGAGCAATTAATTCCGACTAATTATAACATGAGTTGAGCGGCGATGAGCGCGACGATCATTGATGTCAGATGGCAGTAGGCGTTGGAGGCGTCGTCGTCTGCAAATTGGGCAATTCACCCCAAGTCCCACCAAAAAGCCACCCACCACCATCGTCTTCATTATGTATCACATACATAATCGGCGTCGAGTCTTCGGAGAACGTGCGCGCCGCGAATTTCGGGCTCGTCTCCGACGGCAGCACCTCGAATTTCACCTTCATCTTCTTCGTCGCGCACAGCCCATCCTTTTTGCGATCGATGCCGTCGAGTGAGCCGTCGGAGGTGCCTAGACATTATATTAATCTATTATTATCATCATTGGGCTTCCTACTAATCATATAGTAATTTTTGCCGGCCTCAAACTCGAAGCCACCGGGCGTCGGCGTGAACGAGCGGAACACCATGTTGACGGCGATCGGCGTCGTCTCGTTGTCGCACGCAGCGACGAGACGCGGATTCTGAAGGTAGCAATGCGTGTACTCCTCCTCGGAAACCTGCAAGCATGTCGGCAGATTGAGAACCTGCAAGCGTGTCGGCAGCAACTTGCCATATAGATATACGAATACTCATAGTTGGCCGATTTGGCGGGACATCGAATTGTGACGCGATCGCCGATTCGCACGCTCATCACATGCTCGGTGTTCGATATCTCGAATCTACAATCATTCAGTTTTGAATCGGGACCGAATTCCATCTCGCGCTCACATGTGATTCGTGCTGTTCCAATAAATGTCGGGAATTTTGCGCGCATCGATCGACGCCAATAATTGCGCGGCGGCAATCACAATGTGCAGCCACCACCTCATCCGAAATCCAAGCGTTCTTTTTACACCATGTGCGATTGGTCCTGCAACGATTTAAAGGCGCATGAGGAGAGAAATGGAAAAAAAAGCGAAGAGAGTGAAAGAAATGGGAAAAACGAACGATTAGTAGAGTGATCCGTCTTATCAAAATCGAAAATTTCTCGTTTTTTTTTATGATTCATTAAACGGCGGCCCCCATCGAAACTTTGCCTCCTGTCCGATTTTTTTTGAGCATTTTGAGGACCCTCTTGACCTATAGCCTATGTTTGCCACAATGGTGTAGGGGAGGGTGGTGGAACGCGGCGGCACCCGCCACCAACAAGAACAACAACAAAAAACGTGGAGGGTGGGGATTCCAATTAAAAGATACCAATCTACGGAGAAAGAAAAACAAAATGTAAAATTGGGCAATTTTCGACGAGCACAAAATGTGCGGTGAGGTTGGGACCCATAAAAACAGCCGAAGAGGAAAATTGAAAACGAGGGGGGGGGGTGCGAAAAAAAAAACTTCGGTTTTGGTATGCGGCTCGCCATCGACAAATTGGATGTGTGCGCATGCGTGCATTTTTTTTTCCTCCTCCTTCCTTCTCGACGCCACCCACCCAACCACCACCCTTTGGTGCAAATTGCGCCACCGTTTTCGCGACGCCAAGATTATGCAACAACAATGTGTCAATTGCAGCTGCTACACACAATGGATACTTGAAACATTCGACATATTATTGCGTTTTGAAGATGTTCCGATTCGAGCTTATTAATTGCGGATTAAAGGCGCATGAAGCGGAAATTTTAAAGGCGCATCGCGTCTTTGATGAAACCAATGAATCAATTTGAAAATTGAAAATCTCGAAAATTCCTAAATTTGAAATGGCGTATCTATAACGTTTAAAGGCGCATTGCTTCTATGTCGAAACCAATTAATCAATTTGAAAATTCAAGTGGAATATCTGTGAAGTTTAAAGGCACATAGGTTTGCAATTTAAAGGCACACAGCTTCTTGGTTTAAAGGCATACATCAATCTGCAAATTAAAGATTCCTAAATTTAAATTTCTGAAGTTTAAAGGCGCATAGATTTGAAAATTAAAAATCCCAAAAATTCCTTAATTTAAAATGGCATATCTATAACGTTTAACGTTTAAAGGCGCATAGCTTTGAAAATTAAAAATCCAAAAAATTCCTTAATTTAAATTGGCATACCTACGAATGTTAAAGGCGCATAGGGGTGCAATTTGAAAGCGCGAAATAAGTAGCAAAAAGTAGAAAAATTTAAAGGTGATTTGAGGAATGAAAGGGCGGGGTCTCGAAACGACGTTTCGAAAATTTCCAGAAAGACAAAGATTAAAGGGGGCTGAGAGCTTCAGAAGTATGATGCTTATTTTTGACTGAAAAATTCTCTCTTTCCTCGAGTGCATTTTTCAATCAACGAGTCCGGAAAAGGGAGGGGGGTTAATAGAAAAAAACACACACATACATACATACATGGCACTTTGCGAGTGAGGTGAGAACAACGAAAAAAGAAAAAGGGAGAAGCAAATTTTCCATATATCGATGCACTTGAACCAGTCCTCCACATAAGAAGATGAAGAAGGAAATATTTTGCGTTTCACCTATTTATCTAACTTAAGCCTCCCCCCCCCGCCCCATATATGGTATGTGTAAGGGTAAAACGTTGGTGGGTGTCTTTGTTCACCGAACCGGATCGCATCGCATCGGTTTTCATAATAAATCTTTCGTGATTGGATTACGGTAGATGTCATTTGCCGTCATCTGAAAATCGTCAGGATTTCACGAAACAACACAAGTAAGGATTGTGAAAAGGCAAACGGTGAGGATTGGCCAAAAAAAGCTTTTGGTTGTTCGACTATTCAATTAATTCATCAAAATTGGTTTTTTTTTGGGTGAAGGGTGTCAAACGAAGGCAATTAATGGGTCTCATAATCAATTGTTTCCGTGATTAAGATGTGAAAAGCAGATGCTGCGCTGTGTGTGGCACTTGTTATCAAATTATAGTTGCCCGAGCGAGTGGCGCAATAGCGCAGTGGCCAAATTTTGGATTCGTACGCGTTAAGATCGTGGGTTCGATCCCGCTCTGGCGCAAAATGTTTTTTTCAGTCTACCCCACTTTACACTCGTTCTCTTGATTGGTTTAAAATTAAACGTGTGCAAAATTGCGTCGGTGTGTAAACAGACAACAACAAAACTTGAATATTGAGCGTTTCTTCTAAATCCAAATTAAACTTCACTATATACATCAAAATGAAAAGAATTTTGTTATTTGCAAAAAAAAAATTGTAAAAATGCAGATTTTTGGGTGGCAAGTCGGCGAAACTCAAATTTTTTCAAAATCGACTTGGGAGCGAATTGACGGAATACCGGATCATGGCGGGCCGGCCGGCGGCGACGGCCAAGTGTCAAATGACACGCTGCCAAAAAATTGAGTGGTTCCGGTCTTCCCGAAGAAAAAAAAAATCAGAAAAAGCAACAACAAAAAAAAAGAACATAAATACTAGACACTTGTGAATGAGAGAGAGAGAGGGGTGTCGACTTGTAATACAAGAATGTTTGACATGTGTTTTCGTTGCGGGGCCCACCCGAGACCGCAATTCATTGAGCCCCGCATTACAATTTCAAAGTTGTATGAATTCTCGACGACTCATCATCGCGGGGTCGGCAGAGACGAAGAAGAGAGCAAAAAAGAAATTAATAAACAAACAAAAATGAATTATATTGATTGGCAAAATTCTCAATCAGCGATGTTCGATTCGGCAAACAATGGGTCAAAATCGAGCATTTCTGATCCACAGTAACCAAAGCCCCAAATTTTTTGAAGGCCAACAAAAAAAATTGAATTTTCATTATTTTTTGCTTCCAATATAATAAAAAATAATAAATGGAAATTATGGCCGGATTTTGAGCAAACTACACGAAATCGCCGAGAGGTAGATCAAAACTTTATTGTTGTGCAAATTTCTTAGTAGCACAGATTTTTGGAGGAAATCTGGCCAGCGTCGCGCGCGCGCGCTGATGGATGAATAGACTGAGATTGCGTGCGTGTGTGTGTTGGTCCGCTAATGAGCCAGAACGGACCCCCCGACAAATATGGGATGGATTTGTCGTCGTCGTCGTCAAATTTTACTATGATCTTGCCGAATTGCAATTGGAGAATTCACAATTTTTCAAAATTGGGGGTGCAGCGCTGCGAGACCCCTCCCCCCCCCTATTATGCGCCTTTAAATTATTGAAAAGGAAAATTGAAATTTTCAAGCGTTTTGAACCAACATAAGAAATTGTTGCGCAATTTTGAGGGTCGGCGAAATACACGCGAAAAATTTTACCCCCGCAAATTTTGGATTTGCAAAAAAGTCGCCAAAAACGAATTGACCAAACAAGGCAATTGGGGGGGGAACTTGGTGGTGAGACAAGCAAACACACAAGAACGAAGAATAGCCATACACAATTAATAATAAGCAATCGTAGGCGAATAATTGGTTGTCTGCCACAAAATCCGCATTCAATTGTGTGCGATTTGGTACATAATTGCGCTCACACCTAAACCAACCAGCAATCGGATTTAATTAACTCGAGAGCACACCACCACCACCACCGGCTGGTCTCTTGTCGTTTATTGATTCGATTAGACCGAACCCATCTGACACACAAATCGAACATGGTGGTCAATCAACTACAACAACAACACCTAATTATCAATTTGGGCGATTCTCGACGTTTCAAGTGGAAACGAGAAGTTCACCTCATCTATAATTAGGACAGTTTAAAGGGGGGAGTGGAAACCGGAACATCTCAGCTTTACCTGAAATTCGATATTTTGAAAAAATATAAATTGAGAGGGGGGCCCGGGGAACATCATCAAGTACATATTGCGGTGTGTTTGAAAATGAGGAAACACTTGAGTCAATGTGTTTATATGTCATTTCGGCCCCCCCCCCTGTCCCGCAACAAGGTCATTTTTATGTATATTCGATGGGTGGGGTCTCGACGCGAAAATGTTCCGGATCCAAGGCGGCTGGCGGGTGTGTCACTAAGGAGTCCCTCCAACTAGAAAAACAACTAGTAAATGATATATGAGGGGTCACGCGGCCGCCGGCCCCCGCGTTCGGTCTCGTCTCGTCTCTCGCAGCCGTCGAGTCCTCATTTTACTATATTAGGTATCGGATATATATACTTGATCGATGCGTTATGATAGCGGATTGGATTGCGCAATCGGACAACTTGCACGGTCTCGCCGACTAGTTGGGGGGTTGTAGTTGATTGGTGAGGGATATTCGAGGGCATTGCACCAAAAGACACGGTTTTGGCGCTTTTTTTTGTAATTGCTGTATGGAAAATATAAAATTAATATTTGGGTCTCGAAGCAAAGAGCGAACAAGGTGGGTGCGTTTTTACTGTCCGCCTGGTGGAATTTTCTCTGTTTTTGACCCAAATATGAAATTATTGTCTAAATTCCGGCTACCTGCGGCCCCCATCTCTCGTATCACCAGAGTCTAGCGCGTGCTCCATCGCGCAATATTGTGTGAGTGGAAAGTGTCCGCGCTCTCGCGCTTTTTGCCCGGGTTCGATCCCTCCAAACTGCACGACTTTTTGCATATTCTATTTATCTCTAATAATCCAATTCTTCAAATTTTTATTGTGAAAAAAAACCATCATCGACCCAATAAGTTCAAAAATTGATCTTCCGACCATCAAAAGGGATTTGTAAATAATAAATTCCAATTTGGTGCGACATTGGCTAAAATTCCGACGACAGACAGTAAAAATACTTCCCACATCGGAAAATTATCTTTTTTTTTTCTGTAATAATATAGAAAATCAAACTGATAATTCGATATGTACATATATATAATGGAAAAAAGGAGAACGAGATTATTGTAGAAGACAGGTGTGAAGAAGGAATCACAAACAAACTGACAAGGCCGGCGCGCCAATTTTGACAGCTCAATGAAAATGGCCGACTGTCTGATAACTAATGGACGAAACCGCACCAGGGGGGGGTCCACGGGAAAACAATACACGCGACGGCAGAATTTCAAGGCCAGCGCACTTTTGCAAAAAAAAAAACACACACACACTCATATAACCCGGGTGGGAACCGAACCGGACTGCTGCTGCTGGGGGCCGCGTCCAATTAGCCTAACAACACCCCCCTTCAATTCACGTCTTGCGGTAAATACTTTAAGCTGATCGATCATAATTGGAAGTGACGAGAAAATGAAGGCGCTTCGGAATCCGGATTTTGAGAAATCGACTTGAAAAAAAAACATATCTCTTTATTTATTTTTTGTTTGATGGTACTGTAGGCGCGCGCGCGCGCACGCGCACGCAAAATTGCACACATTTTATTTCTCTAGCGCGCTAATTCGCAATGGGCAGGCGTTTATGGGGGGACCGTTATCAAAACCCGCGAATCTCTACCGTAGCCGAGAGATTGGCGACGAGAATCGAAGTGAAGCGTGTAATCGACGACGCAATATTGTTATCGATATGTCGGAATCGAACGCTGTCGTCGTCGTCAAAACAAGAAATTGACAGGGGCAAGCATGAAAGGGCACAACAGACGGCAAGGAGCCAATTCACCTACACCTGGTGCCCGAATAATTGGCGCTGGCGCTACAACCAAATCATGGCGATGGTGGCTGACTGCAGCATAGTATAGCTAACTATACGGTATATGGTTGAATGAACTATTGAATGCTTTCACTAATTCAATCGCGCCGCAACAAAAAAATTCGATGACGACGAGGAAAAGGCGAACGATGAGACAGAGCTAATAAAATGATCTTCCCCACGTTTGGAACCGGGTTGATCGTAAATCTACAACACGACACCCTCCAACCAATCGTGAGATCACACAATTCGGTCGCAAAACAAAAATAATCAAGAGGCGAAAGTGGAAAAGGCCCCAAAATGCGGTACAACGACGACCTCTTTTTGCAATTCCAATTATGCAACTGAATTTATGATGATGAGCGCCGAAAATTGTTCAAATATGCATTTTATGACCGGAATGCGTAATTGCCGATGCGCTCGAATGCTCCATTAATGCCCAATATTCTTCAACATTTTTAGGCGATGCAAAAAGTTTGAATTTCTAAATACGTATTGGCGCCGCCCGTGAATTTACACCATCACGCCAAAACTTTTAATCCAATTTTCCATATTTCAATATTGCGAAACAAAAACCACATTATTCAACAGTGAAATTAAATAATTATTTAAAGGCGCATAGCACAAATAAAAATGGGATGGGTCTTGTGGCGATCAAGACTAAATAATTTCTAATCTAAAAAATTACTAATTAAATCTAGGCCAACTTTATTATGCGATATTCTTATTATTTGCAGTTTTTTTGATATCCAAATCGCTTACGCATGACCAGTAAAACGCAGGAGCTCTTACAAAGTACGAATGGGCTTTCAATTAAGAAGTGATGAGGTCCAAGCAAACCAAAAATAAAATAAACGATAGTGTATTAATTCGTTGGCACTTTGTATTTCAGCTCGCCGCTAGCAATCCGCCTCTTCAGCTCCGTCCACAACAGCTCGCGCTCTTTGTTCGCCTTCTTCAGCACACTTCCATTCTCGATCGCGCGCCGACTCAAATACGGCAGCACCTCGTCAACCGGACCGTACGGTAGATATTTGTAAACCGAGTAGCCGGCTTGTCCGAGCGAGAACGACACCTGATCGCACATTCCGTACAATTGCGCCATACACATGACGCGTTCCGATGGCGCGATGCAGCGCTCCTTCATCAAATTCACCGCAAATCTGAAAGATCCTCAATCAGGCACTACTCTAGTCGCTCATTTTCTCACTTGACCGTCTCCTCGTTATGACTCGCTATCATCACCGACACATTCGTTTTGCCTCGTCTCGCCACCTCATCGGCAATTCGCGTCAGGCAAGCCTCATACATTCGCGTCGTCGCTTCAAAGTCCGGATTCACCGGATCCTCATAACCGACAGCAGCCGCTCGTTTCCTCTCTTGCTCCATATAAGCACCGCGGACAAGTTTCGCCCCAAAATGCCATCCCTCTCGTCGAGCGACCTTCAAAAATGCTAATTTGCATTTTCAAATAGGTTATGGGGGGGGGGAAATCCCAAATGCGGGAAGCCATAATTTACCTGCATGTCAGCTTCAATAGCTTGCAATGTGCCTTTAAGATAGGCTTGATATGTGTTGAACACATTTCCACGCGCCTTATTGTATCTTTTCATCATTTCGATGGTGATTTTCGAGATCGCCGGTTGAAGGTAAGTCTGCTCAGCATCCACCATAATTCGAACATTCTTCGATATCGCATACTCGGCAACATCCAGCGTTCTTCTCACCATATTTCGAAACTAAAAATCGTGGCTCCCAAAAAAAGAAAAGAAGACAAAAAAGATCACCTCTTGCTCTTCCGACTCGCTCAAATTTTGAATGAGCGGCTCCAATTCGCCGGTCTTGATGTTCAACACCTGGAACAGTTGGCCGAGACGAACGTGATCGTCGAGAATGTGATTCCATCCGTGCAAATCGACAACGCCGTCGGCGTCAAAATCGACTTTGCGAAAAAAATCGCGCGCCGACGCCGAGTCGGTCTTCACGCCGAGCTCTTTGAGCTTCTCGACAAATTGTTGCTCGTTGAGTCGAGCGTCTTGCACTTTGTCCTGTCCGGTGAGCGCCTTGAAGAAATTCTGCGTCTGCACAATGGCTTCTAAACAAAACAGACACCGTCGAATCAGAAGGCGACCATCACATACCCGACAACTTCAACAACAATTGGGGCCGTCCAAGTGCCGTGATTTTCACGGCCACGAATCCCTCGCCGCCGGTGACCGTCGCCACCGAATCAATCGATCGTTTAAAGATGTCGCGATTCGCGTCGCACTGCTCTTCGCCCTCATAGAAATACGTTCTGATAATTACCAAGTAACGACTTGTCGACACAATTTCACCACGCACCTGGCACCTGAGACGCCTTCACGACGATCGCCAAACTGCTCCTGCACGGTGTAGCGATGTCGTGTCGCTTCAGCGGTGGCCGCATCGATAGCCGGATTCAAATCCTAGAAAAATGATTGGATAAAACGCGAAAATCACATACGAGCGGGTTAAAACAAGACATTTTTCTTTCAAAAATTGAACAAATACGAAAAACTCTATACATTTGTGATAATCGTTCTTCCTCCGTTCGTCTGCAAAAAATTTTCCCTAATTTCGGTTAGTAATGACTGGATTAGAGTTTCAAACAAAAAAAAAAACAATAGAAGAATGAATTTCTACCTCCGGCACAACTTTGGCCGTCGAAGCGCCGGCCACCGTCTTATTCGACGCTTCCTGAGTGGTAATGTCGGCTTCAACCGAATAATCGAGAATCGATTTCACGCCAAATTGGCGCAATTTCGCCACCACCGGTCCCACTTCGCTTTCCGTCTCACCGGCTACAAAATGACCATAGAACGTGTTTTTTAGCACTTTTTTGAACAAATTTTTGCCGAGCACTCGACGCATAGTCGCAAGAATCGCCTGATTATTGTCGACGAGCGGCTTGATGCCGCATAAGCGGAGAACGACGAGCGCGCGCACAAGCTCGGTGTTCGATTTGCTCTGAAAAAATGTTTTGAGGACGAATGTGAAATTTCCAAATTAAATATCGATTCTTTTTTTACAAAAAATCACGCGAAAATCAAGCAGTTAAAAACATTTAGCATTTCTTAACAAAAAAAAGGTGTTTTAAAAAGCGAAATTCGACGCGAATTCAAATTTGAAAAAAAAAATCAAATTCAATAATTTTGTGCAATAGAGCGCACTTGCAATTTTTGCTAACCGCCCACCTTAAAGGCTTCCTTTGTGTTTTTAAACGACAAATCCAATCGATTATAGCATTCGTCGATCTCCTTCTTCAATTCCGCCGTTGGCGGCGTCGAGCTCGCCGCCGTCGTCGAATTCCAGCGAGACACTGCAAAACATATAAAAATCGACGACAGTTGATGGTTATGATGCTCACGGCTCGTCGGCAAACGATAAAGAAGAACTGCGTGCCTTCCATTCATGGCAGCCGCTCGCATCACCTACAACCCAATAATTGTTCGATCCACGGCGAGACGATTGCGAAAAAATGAGAGAGTGAAGAAAAATGAAAATAGAAACGTGGTCGGAGGGCAGCGAAAAAAAATTTCTTCTTCTTCTTTTTCGCGTGGCTCTTCAACCGCCCCTGACGAAATAGTGCGCGTTGGGCGAGAGACGCCGACGCGTCTGCTCGGAGAGCACTCTGGTTTCAAAAATTGCAAAATTCAAAGTGTCAGGTGTGCTGCGGACATGGTGAGAAGCACGTAACTAGCAAAAAAAAAGAATGACGACATTTTCTTTTTTTTGAGGATGAAAAAATGAATGAAACTTGTAATTTTTGGGGATTCTCGCGCGATTCGATTCAATTTGAAACTCCCAAGGGAATTCAATTCAACATAATTGGTTTCACACCATATAACGAACGCTTGAATCGAAGGTACGTGGTTGACGAGAACAAAAAAAACACAAAATAACCGCGTGGTTCTCGATGAGAAACGAGTTGGAGAAAGAGCCGAATGGCAAAAGCGAGGAAACGCCAATGAAACAGAGGGCGCAGGAAGCCAACAAAAATATGTACACTTTTTTTTTTGTGTGTTTGGCGCATGTCTTATTTTTTGCCAAAATATCGTTGTGGTGCCGTCGCCCTTTGGAGAAGAGTCACCGTCAACAAATGATTGAAACATTTGATATCCGGTGGCCTTTATTTTAAATTAAATGTCGGCACCCTTTTGATCAGGTCTACAGTATGATAAAGTCTCGAAAATTCCGAAATGTTCGGGTCTTGTGGCGAAAAATTACACTTTTCTGGATTCTTCGTTTCCAAAAACCAAATCTCAAAAATCAGTAGTCGTGAAATGATGGTCCCCGTTTAAAATCTTTAAAAATTCATATATGTCATGCGGATTTTAAGGGGATAGCATGCGGAATTGAACTTTGGACTATTGGCTTTATCAAATCATTTTTTATTGTAAATTTTGATTCGATCTTATCGCCGGAAAAAAATGCGTGGGCGAGCCCAAAAGTGATCCACTATAAGAGGAGGAGATGATCCAAAAAACCAGCATTCATCTCGAAATGCTTTGGATCGTCGTTTTGCTCTTCGCCGCCGCCTATGTAACTCAAACTATAATCATGCGTCATTTCAATGTCTCAAATTTAGGCCCAATATGGTGTTCCACAACAGCCACCACAATATGCTTATCCACCATTTGTCATTGATAGTGCGATTTAATTTTTTTCGATTTTTTCCAAAGGCTAATTTTTGATGTTTAGACTACGTTTGCTCGGCGGATGTCAGCTATCCGGTGTTCAACGCGCATCGCGGAAGGAAATGTAAAAAATTTGGGACCTTTCAACACACAATTTCTAATTTTTGTCAGATAGAGGATCAAAACAGAACTTCTGCTTAGACACCTATCGCGATGGAGGATGCGAGACTTGCTGTCGAATGGCCGCCCGTATTGAAGGAACCAATATTGATGAGGTGATTATTTATGATTTAAATTATAATCAATACTTAATTATACCTTTATAAGGCCGACATCCTTGGGTTAACCATTGTCCGCAACAAGAAGTCCATTTGCATTTGCTGTGCTCCGAATAATGCCGGTGGCGATGCGGCGACTTATGGGACGCAGACGGTTGCCGATCCTGCTGCAAATACTAATATGGAGAACAACGCCTCAATTGGATATTAATTGAATGTATTTGCGATTTCAAATTAATAATTACGAACATTTTATTTCTGTATTTGATTTTTATATTGAAAACAATAAAAAAAATCAAGAACTTCCACAACTTTGAAATGGTTTTGCGTAAATTAAAATGCAAGTCCGTAGAATTCATGCGACGTGATTGCACATCATGTTCATATAAAAAATAACGAATTTGGCCAACGAAAATTGTAACTGGATTAATTTTGAACAAGTCGTCAGTTTTATAGCGAAATCTGCATTTTTTTTTTAAAATATAGACGACTTATTTAGTAAACTTTGCCATTACAGTTATTGAATTTTCACATTTTCGACGAAAATGATTAAAATTTGATGAACCCGGTAGAACCCAAGCCAGTATTTTTCATAAAAATTTATCTATTTTTTGGATTTTTTTTTTCACCAAAACTTGCTTTTTAAAAATGAATTCTCGGAATTTTTGATAAAAATGTTTTTTTCTAAAATTCCAAAAATTAGTCTTCTTCATTATTATCTTTGAAACATCCTTCACATCCCAGTTTGTCTCAAATTTGCGACTGCAACGAGAAAAAACCGGCGAGTTTCAAAAATTGTGAGAGTTGCGCTGCGTCTCTGAATATTGCACACTGCCTCGCTGCAGTGTCTCGCAACGACGAGCCACATCCAACCGCCTGTTACAGTACACCCTCTCGTCACCGCTATTTTAGTTTTCCTTTCTTTTTTTGGGTTTTCGTTGTTTTTTACCAACAAAAACGATTAAACAAGCTAATTTTGTTGAGAAATTAATATATTGTGCTATTTTTATAAGTTCAAATATTTTTTGAAAGTTTTCTTCTCTTAGAATTGAGATTTTCTTCGATATTGAATGTCGCGCGTTTAAATTGTTTTAAAAATCGATATTTGCAGGGTTAACCGATTTCACTATGGCCAAGTCGAAGAACCATACCAATCACAACCAGAGTAAGTCGCTTTTTATTTATATTATGCGAATTTCATTTATTTAAAAAATATATATTTATATTATGCGAATTTCATTTATTTAAAAAAACATTTTGTTCGGGTTGAAAGCTTATTGTCGATGGACGCTCAGAAACTTATTGTCATTTTACGTTTTAAATTTTGTTTTAACATTGCGTCGAAAACTAAAAAAAAACCTTTAATATTTTTAATCTGGATTAATTGACAAAATTTAGACTTAATAAATAATCAGAAAGTCGTGTCGTAGAAATAGCGAGTTTCGGTAGCGAAAATTACGGCAAAATGAGAAAGCGATTGGAAGAAATGCAGAAATTTTGTACCGAAACTACTCGACGATTTTCCGAGTGTTAATACTATTGGCATCGCGCGACTGCCGAAGATTGGCTAAAATCCAAAAAAATTGTACATGTTCTTGGTGTAAAACTAAAAGTGGAGACTTACAGGCTAAGGTTATGTTTAAGGTGCACACCTTACATTTTTTGGAATTTAGCCAAATCTCCGAAGTCACGTGACGTTGATAGTTTATGACATCCATCAGCAAGATTTAATGATATTTTCAAATATTGAACGTCATTTAAAATTTAAATGACTGTACTTGTTAATATTTTCATTCATTTATTTTCCTTATTGCAGACAAGAAGGCTCACCGCAATGGTATCAAGAAGCCGAAGAGACACGTCTTCCTCTCCATGAAGGGTGTCGACCCAAAGTTCTTGAAGAACCTCCGCTTCGCCAGAAAGAATAACAAGCGTCACATTAACAAGGCTGTCGAATCCAAGGCCTAAGTGGACATTGTTAATTGTTATAAATCTTACAAGTTTGATATGTGTTATTTTTAAAAAAATGGTAATACTCCAAACAAATAACTAACATAAGAATGCCACACACGCACACACGATAATATCGAAAACAATCAGATGAAAGAAGACGTTCTTGTCAGAAAGTTGCTAGCCGATGGAGAAGGAACAGGAGAAGAGCGCAGGTTCCTGCAATTGATGTCGTTTTTCCGAGATGTGAAAAAATCGGAAAATGATCCTAAAACTGCAGAGGCTATAAAAATGCTTAAGAACGTAGGGGGTTTTGTCTTCAAAGAAAAAAAAAACAATTCTCTGAAGTTCAGCTAGATTCGTTAGTATTGTCGGCTCAGAAAAGTATTCAAATTGCCGAGATGAATCGGCAACAAGCCGCCGAATTTGAAGAAGTTGTCAAAGAAGTTGAAGCCGAGGTTGAGACCTCATTGATTATATATTTCAAATTTCAAGACAATTTTAAGATTGAAAAGCGAGTAGACTCGATTGAAGACGCGAAGAAGGAGTTAGCCGCAGCTCGAATTGTCAAAAAGTTGGAAATTGTGAAATTTTGTCAAAATTCATTTGAAAATTTCCAGAAATCGACAAGAATACTTGAAAAGTGTCAAATCGATCGAACAATTTCCAACAAGAGAGGAAACGTCGCGGTGGGGTGAAATTTTTAGAAAATTTTGATAATTTGTATTTTGTTTCGATTTTTCAGAAGATTGATCGAGATTCGCGATGAGTTTGAAAGGCAACATGAAAGGCAGAGGATATTAGAGGCTAAGGTGTGCATTTTCAACCGACAAATAGAAAAAATATCGAAATCAGCGGATGATTTAAATTGTTTTTGCAAATTAGCTAAGAATTCTTATATTTCTTCCAAACTAGGATCAAAAATTAATTTTTTTTCGCTTTTTCTTGACATTCAAATTTTTGCCGGCAATTCGACACGCCAATTTCCATTTTTGATTTACGTTTTCGAAAATCCCGTCGAAACACGCGTTTTTTATTGCAGATTAGCGAGCGACGCAACCAAATGCTGGCGCTCAACATCGTCCTGTACAACTTCAACCGGTTCATTCAAGGTTTCGCCGCGATTTTGCAGAAATCACAATCTTCCTGCATGCAACGCCTATTTTTTTTCAGCCGACGATGAGGATCTTGAAACTGAGATGGACGACGATGGCGCAAAAGAGCGAGATAGTCAAAATCGCGACGATGAACAGCATTCGTCGAAAGACGTCAAATCAAGAGCGGCTTCAATCGAGCATTAATGATCTCTCTTCAATCTGTGAATAAGATTTTCAATTTTTTGACTGAAAATGAACATTGACATATCGAAAATTGTTGGGAGAATGACGCAATTGAAATTAGCATAATTCACTTGAAGTGCACTTTTGGATGGTTTTTTTTTGCAATAGATTTGGGTATAAATTATGGAAAATAATAATTTTACGCGTCAGATTCGATGCTATACGCAATGCGTACAAGGCGCCTCATTTGACGACATTACTATTTTCTAGCAAATTCTTCGTTAAAAATTTCTCTGATTTTTTGTATTTCAATCGCAAAAAAACGAACACTCTGAGTGGATTTACGGTGTGTTCGATTATTAGTAGTACTGTAGCCGAATTACCTACTGTTTAAATTCAAATTTGAATTGTCGTTTCAAAAAAATGCGGTGGTCCACAATTATTCGTTTCTGTTTTTGGTGACAATGATATTCGTTTAATTTTTTGCTCATTTTTTTCGCGTTTCAGGTTTCATTTATCAATATTATTCTTGAATTCGCCAAAAATTGACGATATTTCGATTGGTGACCTAAAAAACTGTCAATGTTCACGCTTCATAGGCAATTTGGTTAATTGCCGTCATAATTATAACTCTCTCTCTCTCTCTCCCCAAAAAATAGGCGAAACCTGATTTTAGACACATGAAAGAGATTATATTTACATTTATGTATGTTACCGAATGTCGCGACAATGAACACTTGAAGAGTATCATTTGATAGCGACCCCCCCCCATAGTGCGGCCAAGTTATTGTGGTTGCCAGGAGCACAGCTGACGTCGACTCTCACCGGCACAAAAAAATCATTGGTAAGAATATTACAATCATTCCAATTGTTTCACAATATTTTCAGTTTCCAGGTTTTCGATTCTCATCGCGACGATCGGAAATTTCTTGAAAATGAAAAATTTCATCACGGCTGGCCGCCGGTACTCTTATCATTTGGGGAAGGAAAAAATTGTTGCGATACACAATTTTGCGTCGAAGCATCCCCCACCCTCCATAGACACACACTCACAGGGTGTAGAATACGGCAAAAGTGTATGAGTGTGTTTCACCTTCTCGTTCTTTCTTTCTCTCTCTCTCTCTCTCTATCTCTGTCTTTCTTCTGCCCGCATCGTACAGTAACAAACATACATACGCACTCACTCAAAATTCACCGCCATGCAATTAAATATAGCCAACTAGGAGGAGCGGGCAGGGTCGGCCCGGTCCGGCCCGGCCCCCGAGAGCCAATTTTAATGGAGTCGATGGCGGGCTGCTGCAGCCGCTGCTTGTCGCTCTCTCGTCGAGCACCCTCTATGATTGGCGTGCTCTCTCGCCGCGACACGGCGCGAACCTTGCGAATCGCGCGCAAGCGAGGGAGGAAGAACGAAAACGAAATCTTTCTATGTGTGTCTATATGTGTGTGTGTGTGTTGTGTGAATGAATGTGTTTTTCCATACCGCCTCCTGTCCCGTCCCGGGGTCCCCACTCCTTCCCGCGCCGGTTTTCGACGAGATTGTTTCTCCCCTCCCCCCCTTCCAAAAAAAAAAATGCGAACTTTCGCTTTTTCTGAGATAAGCGTTTCTAGCAGCCTCAATTCAATGTTGGTGTGCATTGTCGTTTTTTTTTGCACTTTTTTCCCACCTGTCTTTTTCCTTAATTTATAATACAACATATGGAACCTTTCGGAATTGATTGAAGCGATGCAACGCGACAAAAAATCGTCCTTTATAAACCTTTGATGTAAGAAAAAATTTGCGGTTTAATTATCAGGTAGACCGGAACACCTGTTCTCCCATTTCCCAATGTCTTCTTAGCACCTCGTTGAGCACCGTCGGGGGGAACAATAGATCTGTCGACGGGGGGCGGAGAGCTGGACGAGCGCTCGACGCACATCCTCTGTTTATAGTGTGGCGCGTGAACATCGTGCCCCGTCGCATTCACCTCGCAATTTATTTTTGATTTTCGTGTGTTTGCATAACTTCCATGTTTTTTTTTGTATTTCTTTTGGCTGATGATGTTGTCTTGTCCCTTGCGGCTTCTTCCAAAAAAAAAGAGCCGCCGTCTAGTTGTTAGTCGCTTGGCCAAACCCTAGAGACATTCTCCTCGTCTTCTTCTTCTTCTTGTGGCGGAGCACAAAACAATCAGATAAGTTGGGCTCTTGAGTAATGTGCCATCTTCTCCTCTTCTTTTTTTTTGCTGAAGAGACGCGTAGGTGCTCAATGATCATCACACGCGGAAATTATTGTAAATTTCAAAGGGGGAGAGAGAGAGAGAGTGTGTGGCTTAGCATCTGGTTAACTCGGTGCCATCGTAAAATGAAATTTTTTGGCAAGTTTCAAAAAATTACGCCTATTAAGCCTGCATTATTCAAAAATTGTTCAAATTATGTCGATCAATTAGCATCGTTCACACCACTAATATCCTCTCTCCCTCTGTCTCTCGCGCTCTCGTCGAGTAGCCACGCCCACTCGGATTGTTCATCATCATCATCATCGGTGGAATCGCTCTCGCGTTGTCTATCGAGTCGCTCGTTCGATCGGCGGCCGTCTCTTGGTGTTGTTGTCGGGGCCGTCCGGTTCTTGGGTTCGGATACGCATCGCTTATCGATTATTAGTGTTTGCGCGCGCGCACGCGCGTGCGCAACACTCTCCCGTCTGCTCTCACCCCTCATCATCTCTCCTTATAAATCTCTGGATGGGTGTGGTGATGGGGGGAGGAGAGGCCGACGATGATAACCGAGGCGGGAGAGCAGCCGTCGTCGAATCACTCTGCGTCTCTCACCACCCGCGTTCATTCGGGTCTCCCGCACGCCCGCCATTGTTGTATTGATTTTGACATTCGTCGTGTGTGTCTTTTCGGCCGAAGTGAGCGCGCGCGCGCTCGTCCTCCTCTCCACCCGCCCGCACGCACGCACGCATCTTCATCGTCGTCGTCTTCCTTCTCCTCCACCACCACCTCCTCCTCCTCTCCTTTGCCTCTACCAATTTTCTCTCTATATGTTTCGCTTTTCGCATTTACTATTTTTTTTATTACGAAAACGTTTCTATTTTTTTTTCTGCCGCGGGCACAACTCGCTCGACATACATTCACATTAGAATATTTCAGGCGATCGAACAACCGTTTGAAGCATATGGGAAGTGGAGAGTGGTGTTGCTGCAGAGATTGAGATCAGGTAGATTTCGCTTTTTCTTCTTTCGATATCCTTTTTGAATGGTTTTTTTTGTAGAACAAACACCTTTCCAAATATGGCGTTTGACATGAACACAATGAGCAGTTTGTTCGCCGCGCAGCCGCCGCCGCCACCGCAACAACAACCGCAACAACAACAACAGCAGCAGGCGGGCGTGCCGGCGGTGCCGCCGCCGCAAAACCTGTGGGCACTTCAGCAGCAGTTCGGCGCCGCTGGTCAAATCGGCGTTGGCAATCTCGGCGGAATGCTGAGCCAGTTTCCGGCGCACAACATGGCCAATCAGCTGATTCTTGGTGGTGGCGGTGGCGTTCCGCAACAACAGCAGCAGGCTCAGCAGCAAATGTCGCAGGCGCCGATCGCCGAGCCGCCTAAAGCCGACACAATTCAGGGCATCGGGGTTCTCACGTGGCTCTCAGCCAAAGCGGGTCTCATCACGTGTAAGGACAAAATGGTCATCTCGTTTCAGCTCAAGGATTTCTGTGATCAAGTGAGTTTCTGCTTTTTTGTGTGTGTGCGTGCGTGTGCGAATTTTTCGCGCTCAGCCAGGTGCAAATTTTGGTTAATTTGAACGCGCACTCTTTTATATATATGCTCTATTCTCAAATATTTAATAATTCACCTGCTGCAGATGCTCAACGACCTAACATCTGTTCTCCGCGTCGGTTTTACGCTGTCGTTCCAAGCGGCGCTCAACGAGACGAGCGAGTACACGGCGACGTTGGTTCAGCCGATTTATGGCGCCGAAGCCGATCTTGTGTTCCACAACTCGCCGGAAGTCGATCTTGAGCCGACGAACTCGGCGGCGCCCAACTCGAAAGACGCCTATTCGGTGTCGATTGAGGCGCGCGCGATTCCCGCGCTGTTGGCGATCTTCCAGCGTCATGGACTTCAGCAGATTCAGCTCAGCAGTTTGCACTCGCAAATGTCGAATTGCGGTGACGATGAGCTGTTCCGCTACGTTGGCACGTCGTCATTGAAGCGTCGTCAGTTCGTCGAGCGGCGCACCCATATCTTCCGCCTCCAAAATGACGACTCCATTATTCTTCAGGTGAGAGATTTGTTGCATACCGGATTTTAATGAGTCCCTCCGGTTACAGTATCCATCGGTGTACGTTGCCGTCTATAAATGCGCGTCGTTTTTGCTTCGTCGTGGAGGCGCGACGGCGATCCAATCGCTGTTCGACTTCTACGTGAGCAACGAAATCGCGCCGGAGATTCGCGAGCACGTCGGCGAGACGCGTCAAGAGTTCTTGCAGCTCATCACCGCGCACAGTTGGGTGTTCGCGTTGTTCCCGAATCGCACGTACGTGTCGGTTCGCCGCAACTTGCCCAGATACGACTATCCGGAGTTCATCAAACAACACTTTCCGGAGCTCGACATTTCGCGTCAGATGCGCATGGGAGTCGCCGGATACGGCCAACCGCCGCGCGGAATTCAGCGCACAATGTCGGTTCAGATGCCGCCACAATTCAACACGAACGTGCCGACGAACGGAGCGCAACGACAGCAGAGTATGCTCCTTCAGCAACAGGCTTCATCGCGTCCGATTTCGTTGTGGGACTCGCAGAACTCGTTGAGCCATCCCGCCGACCAATGGAGCCCGCTGTTCTCGCCGACGACGTGGTCGAATCAGGCGCGCGTGATGCCGCCGTTGATGGGCGCGGCGCCGAATGACAACTTCCTGCTCGGAGGCGGCGCCGCCGCCGCCAACATCAACACACTCTTGAGTATGGGCCATTTGAATCCGAGAACGGTGAGCCGTGGAATTCAGTCGGATTTGTCGCCGGTGATCGGTGGCAATCCGATCGGACGCGGCGGTTGTACGTGCCAATGCCAGTGCGGACGCGGCGGTGCCGGTGTGATTGGAAATCGCGGATCGTCATCGAGAGCTTCCGGCGGTTCGGCAACGCCTCCCAGTGTCGACAGCAACAGTCCCTACGAGCGCTATTCGCCATTAAATGGTTGGTCGCGTTTTCCGAATGATTGGATGATGGTTCTTTTGTTTTCAGGCATCGGCTCGATTGGAGATCGCCTCTCGGCGCCGAGCACCACCGGCGCCACCAACAATTCGGATCTTTCGGTGGCTTCGTCGTCGGGACCGGCGACCGCCTCGTCGACGAACAGCCAAAGATATTACGATCCGTTCGGCACCGCCGATTTGCTCAACGGCTCTCGTTTGAGCTCGCTTCGCATCTAACTCCGAAGCGCAATTATTCCATTGTATGTATTAATTCTCATGCATTATTACCCTTTTTTACTTGCTTTTTTTTGTCTCTCTCTCTCACTCACACACATTTGTTTGCTTATCTGTTGCCTTTTCTTTCGTCCGATTTGCGATTCTTTCAGCATTCAAACCCTGTCCCCCCCGTTCTTCCATCTCGTTCATCCGAAAATCTAATCGAAACCAATAATTTGTGTTGTTGAAATTCACCAACCATTGCGGGTACCAATTTTCCACTCGTCCCCCTCCCCTCCTAATAAGTGTAATATTAATCATCCTAGCAAAAACAGACTAATTCAAGAATTCTGCTATATACATATTAAATCCCCTCCCCCTCAACCCTTCCATTAAAAAAATAGTCATTTCGCCATTAAATTCGACACATTTGGCGCGAAAAGATCATCATTTTCATCATCAAAATTGACAAAATCAAGGATCATCAGAGCTAATCGCGTACCGAACTGTCTTTGATTACGGGTAGCCATTTTCTCTTTGAAAACGTCGAGAGAGAGAAATTTCGATATATTTTTTTTGGAAAAAATTTCGCAATAATTATTTGATAATATAATTTGAAACGCTAATAATATAATAATCTTGCCGACCTACCTGTTGTCTACTTTGACATTATTATTATTTTTTCCTTTTTAAATTCAACTCATCGTCACTTAGTCAATGACCCGCCCTTTAATAATTATTCTGTGATCTACATTGTACAAAAAGAAGCCAAGAAATGCAAAAATGGGGTGCTGTTCTTTTTTTTGTGTTCGGCCCTCTCAGCGAAATGTCTCTCATCTTTCCGTTTGTTGCAATTCCCACCCTCCCAATTCTTAAGTGATTTATGGTGCATTATTCAGGTATAACTTCTCCCCCCTGCGTCTAAAACATTGTGAAACGTGTAATTTTTGGCCCCAAGCAGCAAAAAAAGCAAAAAGAAAAATCAAAAAAAAATTATTATTAATAGTCGGTTAGAGAGTCTAGGTCTCATCTTCCCTCAATCTCCCCCCCCCCCCCCAAAAAAACACCCCACAAAACATGAATATTGTCTTTCATCCCTCGATTCACACTACGCGTGATTTTCATATGATCTGCTACACATTTTCGAGCTATTACCGTCAATTATTGTTATTCAATGGGTTCATTTAATTGTTTTTCTATTATTATTATTAGCATTATTGTTCTAATTAGTTATTCTTGCAAAAACATTTTCGCCGCCTACCAGTTTTCTGTCTAGTTATTTGAATTCGTGTAATTTTGTGTTTTGTTTTTTTTAAACATCATCATCTTTTTTTCTGTCGCGAGGTTCCACCCGCAAATCTTATTTCGCTGGCCCGTCCCTCTCATTATCGTGGTTATTTCTAATGTTGCCTTTACACTTCGTTTAACTCATCACTTTGCCGACAAAATTGTCTAACTCAAAAAAACTTTAAGGAAAAGAAAAGCGTTAATAATTATTGTGATTTTTGTACTAGATTATCCCACGTCTCTATTTTTTCTCTTTTAAAATTGTTCCATGTCGTCGTTTCCGGTTTGATGCCAATGAGAAGTCCGCAGAAAGACCATACGACCCCAGTTTCGTTTTCTCATCGTAATCTCTCTCAATCAACCGCCACTTTAATTGTTTCTCATAATCACACATTTCTTTTTTTTCTGTCAAGCAATTTTCAATTCATTATATTATTTCTGATATATTAATCCAAACAAAGTCAATTGCCAAGAATAAATCGAGAAAAAGATGGGATTCGTCCCGAAAAAAAGAGAAACGCGTGTTTTTTTCTTGTGTTTTCGGTTGAAAACGTTGCCATTTATTTGGAATGAGCGTGAATTATTCGCTGGCGGCCGCCACCACTACCGGTTGGTCGATTCTGCGGGTTCTCGTCCTCTGGAAGGGCAGCCTATGGAAGTTGGTGTGGCGAGAGATGCTATTCTGGGCGCTGCTCTTCGCCGGAGTCAATTTGTCGTATTATTATGGCATTCGAGTTGAGTTTGACCGAATCACAGTTGTGGGGGTGCCCTTTTTTTCGAATAAAATTTAAAAAATTTTAAGACTTCTGTAATTCCAACAAAATTCTACTGAATTTTCAAATTTTTATTTCATTTAAAAGTTAATCTAATGCTCTTTTTAATTGCGACAACTATTGTTATTCTCATTTTCATTTAATGAAATGCCTCATTGGCAATCGCCTCGTATTTTCAAAATGCAAATTTTGCGAGATATCGTCGATCAGTATTGAAATAACACTATTTGGAGGAAATCCGAAAAAAATTTTGAATTGGTCCCGACAGCCTTGATTTGAATCGATTTTTGGGGAAATCTGAAATAATGCCGATTTTCAGAACACTTCTGCCGAGTCGACATACATGTCAATCCTTAAAATCGTTCAAGAAATCCCGCTCGATGGCACAATGATGTTCCTTTTGACATATTTGACCTTTAACAGTCTTACCAGGTTCATATGGTGTACTCTTCTTGCATAGAAATGCTTTTTTTGGATGGTCCGAAACGTATAAACTCCTTATTTGGCCTGAAAACATCGCCTACCTTTTCCAGCAGCATTTCAATGAGAAGGCTGTAATGATTTTGAGAAGTTCTGAATAAAATATTATAGAAAATCAATTGCAGATTTCGAGGAAAGAGGCGAAAATGCTGAAATCAACGATTTGCCGTTACCTCATCGCGTTTTATATTCTCGTTTTTCGTGATGTCTCCACAGAAGTGAGACAATGGTTTCCAACTCTCGATCATTTCGTGGAATGCAATATATTGACAAAGTTTGGAAGCTAATTAAAAAAACGAAAAATTAAAATTGCGGTGCAATTTTCATCCACGGTGTACTGCGGAATGCGCAACATCTTACGAAAACTTTCTTTTTTTTCTCTCGTCTATTTAAAAATTTCATTGCAGCAATGAGCTGAAAATCATCAAAAGCTCTCGAATGAGCGAGAATGATTGCAAATATTGGGTGCCGCTTGATTGGATCGCTCTATTACTGAAAAAGCGCTACGCGAGAAAGTAAGTTTATTGCGAATGCTCATGTTTTTTTTTTAAATCAATTATTTCCAGGTACATTTTTGATGCCAAGGGCAAACGAGTACGAAATATGAAAGTCGGAATTATGACGGACGTCGGATTTGGTGATTTTATGGCGGAGGTAAATGTATTAAAACGGTATTACCGAAAACGCGCGAGAATTGAGTAATTGTGGACCATCGTATTTTTTTACGGATGGCGGCAATTCAAAATTTGATTTGAATGGTAGAAATTCGGTCGCTGCGAGACACCGCTAACCTCGTGCGCCTTTAATTTTAAAATTCTCCAAATTGTATCAAATTGTTTTTTTTTAATTTTCTTATCTAGAAATTTCAATTAAATTAAAAAAAAAAACAAAAAATAAATAAATGAAATATTGTGGAAATTGAGTTGGGTCTTGCGGCGACCGATTCTGGCAATATTTTAAAACCAAAATTTTGCAGTTGTGCCGCCTTCGCGGCAAAGTCAGCGACATTCTCTCCTACGATTGGGTTCCGCTGCCGTTGGCACTCGTCCAAACGTGCACTGTTTTCGTCTACAGTACCCTGATACTCAGCTCTTTCAAAATGCAATTCAGATTGGTCAATGTGTAGGCTTGAAAAAGAAACATCGATACCGATTATTTTCTAAATTAATTTTAAAAAACAATTTTAGACCCTCAAGTGCCTCGATGCTTCACGAAATGTTTGTGGAGAGCATCAGCACGCTACCCATCAATATTCTGTATTTGTCGTTCTTGCGAATCAGCCAAGTCGTCATTAATCCGTTTGGAATGGATGATGATGACTTTGAGGTCTTTCTTTATTTTTTTTCATTTCATTTCTTTCTCAAAAATTTTTTAACACGCAATTGCATTTAGGCTTTTTAGACGCCTTATTTAATCGAAAGACACTTCAATGTTCTCCAAGAGATTTTGTGCAAAGAGCATGAGGTGTCTGAAACCATGGGACTCTCATGCATGGATCAGGAAGCGGCCCATCTTGGGCATACTTTGGCCAGCGCCATGTTGAAGTGAGACTTCATAATGATCCCCCACAAAAGGCTTCTTACTTCTTTCTAGGGGCAATCGAATCCCAAAGTATCATTCATCCGACAATATAACAAAAATTGAGCGTCCTATTTAATAATAATTATTATTTATTAAATACAAAATTATTTCGTAATCGTTTGCTTCTTTTCGTAGACTGCTTGAATCTCTTCCGGGCTTTTATTTTTGCTTTCGGGAAGGATGAAATACAACAAAGCGACAGCGGCGATCTGAATGAATTGAAAGGAATCATGATGAGACGTTGATGAGACAAACCATTGGGGCAATGAAAAAAATCGCGTAGGCAATGTACTCGGAGCTCATATTTTTAACTGGAAGGTAGATTGAGAGGATGATAAACCGTCTGGAAATTGATTTTTTTCCCACAGAAAACTATATGATTTTGCTCACGAGCTTGCCATTATTGCATTGCTCCATGTTGAAGAAGCGGATCGATAGGAATGAGGCACCAGCTCGCCGGAAATGAACAATGAAACCGGTCCGGGTCCCATAGCGAACACAAAATTGAATAGGCAAATCGAGGCGACTAGCAAATAGCCGACTAGATGGGTCTTAAAGCGAATAATTTATTAGAATGTTTTTTTTGGTTTTTCATTCTTACTTCTGTGTATTCATGCGCGTACATTAACCCGACGATGATCACATTGACGACGGCCAACGCGGCGAAGGTTGAGAGAAGAAGCGGTCGCCTACCGTGATGGTCGATGATTCGCGTCGAGACCAGAATACCGGCGAGCGAGAATAGGCAGACGAACGCGTTTGCAATGGACGCCTCGTACTTCTCTAGGCCGGTGTTGAGAAGGATCTCAAACGCGAAAGCGTTGATTACTGTAGAACTCTGTTAGATAAAAAATGGAAACATTTGAATACCTGTAATTCCGCTCATCGCCATGCTAAAAGTCACCACCATTCCCAAAAAGGTACCCCTTCTCACGAATGGATCCCGCCAGACCGACATGAGTGATTTTTTGCTAGTCCCTGGTAGCATTATATGGGTGTCCATGAGCCTTGAAGCCTCATCTTCGGCATGCGCCTTTGAGATGGAATGGTAGAATTCAATGGAATGCGCCGTCTTGTGCGGTTTGCTATTGGAAGCCAAATGTCTGAAAATTTCGGTTTGTCTTTCTCTCGAAAATTCAAAAGAATTGAATACCCTGGACTATCATGGATAAATGGCAGAAGGATTAGGACAATGGTTATGATGATCATCTCGAAGACATAGAGAAGGTACCAGAGGGAAGGGGTCCCTAGCAGCTGAGGCATCGCTAGAATCGCTCCCACCGAAAGTGAGAACTGCAGAAGAACTCCATTGATGAGGCTTGTGATTCCCCGACAGTGAAGCGGACTCGCTTCGGTCACGAATATTGCGGCGATGCCCATTGACGTTGTAATTCCAGTGCCCATCAGAAGACGTGAAAATGTGTACATATAATGGTTGACAATCTGAAAGAATGAAATATTAAAAAAATTAATTTTTAATTGAAACACTTACGAAGAAACTGACAATTGCCATCACACATGATGTGAATTGGAGGCTGATTGAGAGAATTAGGCCGTTTTTGCGGCCGAACCTCTCAGAAATTACTCGTATCAGGAATGCTCCGATGACGGAGCCCAAAAAGAAGATGGCGACGATGAAGGACCACTCATTCTAGAGAAAATTTGGAAATTTTTTTTAGGTTCATTGAATTTATTGTGCAATTGGGCTCCACCAGTGTACAATTTTACTGGATTTTTGAGCTTTTTCGTCAAATTTTAAAATCAAATACGAACTTCGAGTTGACTTGCGTCGTGAATAATATGACCTTGGTGCACTTTGGAATCATTGAGAAACTGGAAAAGACGGTGTAAAAAATTGTATTAATCAAAAAATACGTACTTTTAGAAATGCGCCCTGCGCTGGATTTGTGATTAACAATTGGAATCCGAAATTGAACGAGCTTCCAAATGAGACGAGAATCGCGACAAGTGCGAGCCTAATTGGTGGCCATGAGGGTTTTCTGGAAAACAAAATGATAGCAACAAATAGAAATTTGATTAAAAATTGACCTCATTTGATTCAAATCGAACGATAATAGTGTGAAGAAATTTGGTGAAAAAGCGGAACAAAATCGAAACTCGTTTCAAATATCTCGTCAATAACACAAAATCATTCGATTGATCACGTTCCGGTGAGAAATCTTGATGAGAGATTGCAATTTAAAAAATTGAAATTTTTATTGGAAATTTATGGGGTCACAAATGTCCCAGAAAAAAAGAAAAATTATTTTAATGAAGGAATATTCAAAAAAAAGTACTGTAATCAATTTACGAGAAAAAGTGGCGAGACCCGCGCAATAATTTGCCTTGCGTCCTTATTTTGAAGTACGGTATTGATTCAAAAAATAATTTTTTTAATGCGAAACATTTGTAAATTAGAAAACTTAAAAATATAGAAATTAGACTTACCTATTGGCTATACTTGTGGTGCATTTGTCGCTATCATCGGCCATTTTCAGCGCCTACCCAAGAAAGGCCAAAACGCGCTGAAATTGTGTCAATTTATTGGGAAGTTTTTTTTGATTGATGAAGGGGTAAAACGGAAATGTGTGTGGGTGTTTCTCTCCTTCAAAAAATAATTAGATCAAATAAAACAAATTTTTAATAAGATTTCCATTTGAAACATCCTGGTTATGAGAATTTCCGGCAAAAATTCGCAAAAATTGCTTGGGGCAAAAAATTTTTTTTGGTTTTTTGCAAGTTTTATTGAATAATTGTGATGAAAACATTCCCGAAAATGAATAATTCATAACGAATGTGGGCCTTGTTTACCGATTTTATTTAAAATAAATACATAGAAAAATTGTTTGACTCTTTTTAATTTTTGGTCTTCTGAAAATTGTTGGCGCATTTTTATCAATAATAGAATCAAAAAAATTGAAAGGGCAAGGATTAAATTTTTTTTCGCAAAGTGCAATATGGAAATATTAAACCGTTATTGGTTCGACATTGACTGGAATTCAAATTAAAAAAAATCAAAGCTACAACATCAATACGAAAAAAATATAGTTGATCGGTGAGGTCAAGCGTCTCAAATATCCCCAGTATTCTAGATTTCTCCAATTTTTCTTCTTGAATGTCTCTCTCGCCGATTATTGCGAAATTCAACATGCATTGAATAGAGGGCGGCGAGACCTCGAAGCGTGTCCGCAGCTTGAACACGTTAATTAAAAAATTTTTTAATATCGTTTTTCTTTATTTGCTCGATCTAACATTTAGTTGAACCCTTATAATTGCGCATTTCCTTTGCATGGAAAACAATAAAACAATTTTGAAGTTTTTTACCAAAAAATTGAAGTTTAATATTTTTCCCTTTTTTTTAATAGGATTTTTCTAGAAATCGTTGGCATCTCACGAAATCAACAATTTTACACAAAAAACAAATTCTAGTTCCGCGTGCTGATGAAATCAGAAACGTTTCTGTTCTCGTTTGATCATCACAGCAGCTATCAGCCGCCGAGCACGCTGCCATGATTCTCTGCGTCGCTTCACAATCATCCAATCAGCTTTCGATTCAATCGCTCAATTCGCCGAGAAATGACCAGGTCAGTCAATTTTCGTTTTTTTTTAATTTTTGGTTTTTCGCACCAAAAATTTTTGACACGTCCATTTTTTTGAATTTCGCGCCAAGTGATTTTAACGATTTTTTTTAATCAAAAATTTTTTCGGCAAAAATTTGAAAAAAAAAAAAACCAAACAATTCATTAAAAATAATCAAAAGTGTGCAAAATTGCGTAAGCGTGTGTTTACGGACTTTTGTGAAAGTTCGAATTTTTCGAATTGCGCGCCATTTTTCAAATTTTCAACTAAATTCAATTTTTTTTGGTTCGACAAAAATTTCAAAAAAAAAAAAAAAAGATTTTTGCAAATATTCAAATGTGTGCAATTTTGCGTGAGCGTGTTCCCACGAATCGCTTTTTTTTGAAATCTTGAATAGAATCGAATTGAAATTCAGAAGCGGCGACAGCGTCGTGCCGAATTGTAGGCTAGCGATCGCCGCATTCATCGTCTCGCTTGGCGGCGGCTTCAATTTCGGCTATCAGCTTCTCATCACGAATTCATCGGAGAATGCGTTCATGCAATTTTTGGCCGCCTCGTATTCTCAACTCCATAATGTCAAGTATCGGAATGACGCGTCGGAGATTGTGGTAAGAAAAAAAAACCCAACAAAATCCGTCTCAATTAAATGGTAGATCAAATTTTACCGAGCCTCATTTTCCGTTGGAATTGAGTTTCTTCACAATTTTAATATTTAAAAAAAAGTGGGTAGTTAAGATTGCAAAACCGAAATGACCGTAATATTTTCACCGCGAGACCCATTAGGATTTTTGCAGAATCTCTGGGGAATCATCCTCGCGACATTCTTCTGGGGCGCCACCGTCGGCGCGTTTCTGATTCAAGTGATCGCTGAGAGGCTCGGCCGAAAAATTGGGATCATTTTGAGTTTTTGCGTTCAAGCCGCGTCGATCATCATGGCGATCGCCTCATTCTACGTTGGTTTCAATCAAAAAAAAAATTGAAATAAAATTAGAAGAAAAAATTTTTAATCATTATTTTTGGGAAAAATAAGTCGTAAAATCCCAAAAACCCAGTTTTTTTTTGATTTTTCCTTTTTTCTCGGCCACCCAAACTAGGCCATGATTGTTCGGCCATATTTCTCTTAAACATGCAAAAATTGGCCAAAGAATTGTGCAACAACAAAAAATAAATGCATAACGTGGCCGTGGCCGAAGTTATAATTCAGAACAATTTTTCTAGGCCATTCCTGCGAATCAAAAAATTAAAAAAAAAAACATTTTTTTTTGACTTTCAGACAATTTTCCCAATTTCCAGACGAATAATTATATAATGTACGCGGTTTCGCGGGCGATTTGCGGTGCTGCCATCAGCGTCTCGATCGGAATCGCGCCGATGTTCATCACCGAATGCAGTCCGATTCGTTGTCGAGGTTCGTCGAGGATTTGGGGGTGTCGAAATCCTCGCAAATTCAGGAACGATTTCGCTGGCGACGGCGATCATGATGCAATTGGCGTTGGTGGTCGGCGCCATCGTGGCGATGCCGCAAATTTGGGGCCAACCGCACAATTGGCACCGCATGTACATTTTCGAGCTCGCCCTTCTCGTTCCGGCCATCGTCGGCACGTGTTTCGTCAAAGAGTCGCCGAGTTTTTTGGCGTCGAAAGGCCGCAACGACGAGGCCGTCGAGGCGTTCGCCTACTATCACGGCGTTCGACATCGAGAAGCCGAAACGCTTCTCGCGTCGGAGGTGTCGCAATTCAACACCAAATCGAGCGGCGAAACTCCCGAAAATTTCGGATTGTTCTCCATTTTTAAGGTAATTTTTCCAGACAAAAAATAATATTGAACAATTATGAATGGATTAATTGTTTAAGAAAGGCGCTGCCCGACGAGGAATGCTTGTGGGAAGTGTGGTGATGACTGGAATGATCATGAGCGGAATTATCGGCAAGTTTCCATTTCTTTTCCGGTTTTGGCAAAATAGAGAAAATTATTAACATTGAAAGCGCGTAAAATTCGTCTACACTGATTAAGCGCGACGCAAGCATAATGGAAGCATTGTGGGAAATCTGTGGAACGGAAGCATAATGCTTCCATATAGGAAGCATAATGTAATTCTTAGTGGCTGTGGAAGAAATATGGGACGAATATGGATGGAATGAAAACGGGATGAATATGCTTCCGGTGTTTGCGAGCCGTGGAACAAATATGGATGGAATATGGATAAAATAATCATATGTCAATAAACATTATACAATTGGCGTCTGGACGGCAGACCAAGACAATTTCTAGAAAAATCAATACAAAAAACTTATGCTATCATATAAACAATGAAAATTTGAAAATTACATGATACACAACGGACGAAATTTAGCTTCTACCATTTAATGACTTATGCTACTCAGATTTATGTTAATTCAGTCAACTGTTCCTCACTTTGTTTAAAGATTGCCAACTACAATTTAGTCGTATTAATATATTTTTGCCGGTTTTTCCGAAATTGGCATCGCAAACTACTCACAATTTGCTCCAAACTGGTAGCAGACGCGCGTAGAAGAGGCGTGCCGCAGCATTGCAAAACCGTGCGCCGCTTTGCACAATGCGGCCACGCCTCACATTTTCGAAATTCGTTTTCAAAATTTTTGTCCTTTTGCTTTTTCTCAATGAATTTTCAAGATTTTTTGTGTTTTTTTTTTGTCAAAAATTAAAGAATTTTTTTCAAAATTAAAGGAAAAATGTTTTTAAAAAATAAAGGAAAAATTTTCATATTTATCATCAAAATCGAAACCAAAAATAAATTGATAGCATTCGAAAATTTTAAAATCGATACGATGTTTTCAAATCGTTTCCGACACTTTTAAAATCGAATTTAAATATTTTCTCAATCGAATTGTGTTTAATTTCTCATCGAATCCGTTTTATTTTTATTTACTTTAACATATTTTTTATTATCGCTCGCTTTTTTTCTTTTAATAAAACATAATGTTTTGAAATTTTTACAGATGAAGACAAGATCGAGAGTGTTGTCAGATATAACTGAAACTGCTCTAGAAGTCAATAACAAAGAACCAGAAGTCCCTAACATGGAACCAAATTCGCTCGACACTTCAGATCCAGATAGTCCAATTTACTCGCCAACTCAGCAAAAAAATTTTTCTCCACAGTCCTCACAAACAACAAAATCAACGCCAATTCCTAAACCTTCGTACGCGCAATTTGTAAGTTGTTATCATCAAAAATTGGCCTGTTCGACTCCAGAAATGGTTTCAATTAGAAAAATATGCGCAATGAAGTCTTTATAAAGTACTTCCTAAGTTTAAAGCTTGTTGATTATTTGGTTCCAATCAGGGCTGTGCGGCAATGGAATTGCCGATTGCCGAAATTGCCGGTTTTTCAAATTGCCGAAGAAAATTTCGATCGGTAATTTGCCATTAGCCGAATCGCCGAAATTTCCGATTGCCGTACAGCCTTCGTACCAATATCATTCAGTGGCATTTATCTTTTTAAGTGGGGCTCTAGTACAGAAGTCGCCAGACGCCGACTATATAAAGATCCTATACTATCCTATATCTATATTACAGATGTTCTTATCCATGGCTTTGGGCAACAACCGACAAATGACTTCAAAGCGAAAGCATTACGCATGGTTCGAGAAGTCATGGATAATCTTCTGTAAGATTTTGAACTATGACTATTAATTTATTTATTTGATTAAGCGATAGAATGCGCCAACGACTTCAAAGGAAATTTGGTGTAGCGCCGGAAGCGCTCGCGGCGCAATTAAGGAAGCTGCTTGATTCTACCAGCAACCCTCAGATGTGAGTATTCATATGTCTTTGAAATTTTAACCAAAATGCCTTTTTGCTTCAAATTTTGGAGTTGTTCTTTCTTCCGCCAATTCACTTTTTATTTTGTGCACTAAAGGGTTTCCAAAAATGCAATAAAAATAAATTATTTTTATTTTTAAGAAAATTATTGATGTAAAAAAACTGATTGTATTTTCTCGAAAAATTTAGTTTACGTAACAATGGTTTACAAGTTTTTCAAATTAATAGGCCCATTATAATCTACTTATTACAGCGTCCCGCTCGATGTCAGTACTGACAATGATTCGAATAGTTCGGCAGTTGCCAGTAACTAATGGTTTGATTATATCTTAATTGAAATTCATTTCATTGTTGTTTTTTTTTTATTTTAAATTAAATAAATGTGTTAATATGAAATAAATTTTGAATACAGCAATCAAATTGTTTTCTTATTTTCCCATATGGAAGGCATACGGCTCATTCCATATTCCATAGGTTCCGCAAAAAAATGCATCCATTATGCTTCCATATAACTTGCATATAAGATTCCTATGATATCCACAGCCGTTCCACTATGCTTCCATTGTGCCTATGCCGCCGTTTATCTGTGTATTCAATATACCACCTATTATTATGCTGCGGACATGTTTGCGGCTTTCGCTGCACTCTATCCTCAACATGTAAAATTTCGCATGTGTTGTTTTTTTTTTGATTACATTTCAAAAAAAAACCTCAAAAAATTCAGCGATTAATGCGTTCGCCTATAAATTCCTTATTCGGGTCAACTTCACCCCATTGGAAGCCTCGATTGGAAATACAATGATTTGCTTGATCACAGTGGTATTATTAGAATTTTTTTTCGAAAAAAATCTCTATTGATTTCCAGTTTGGCGTCATTCTTTCATCAATTTTCATCGAAAAATACGGGCGTCGCAGTCTTCTGCTCGCCACTTTCACACTTCTCGCCGCCTTCAACGTCATCATTTTCGCGTGTATGCTTCTGTTCGAGACGCATCAAAGCGCGCTGCTCGGCTACGGTGTCGTCGTCGCGATCGGTTTGTTCAATTTGATCTTCTCGGCGGGACCATGTCCGATAGCGTTCTTCATCACCGGCGAGCTCGTCTCGCAGGGAGCCCGAGCGGCCGCGTGCACATGGGTCATCGTGCTGCTCAATTTGATGTGAGCCCACAAAAATTGGTCCGCTTGACACCTTCGATGAATTCAGGCGTTCGATTGTTCTTGTGATCTACAATCCAATCGAAAATCTACTCGGCGGCCCGCTGGCCTACTTCGTGTTGTTCTTCCCGCCGTGTGTGATTTGCGTGGTCCTCATTTATTATTATTTGCCGGAGACGAAAGGAAAAACCGCCGAAGAGGTAATTTTTTTGATTTTTTTTTTAAGAAATCGTTTTTTTTTTCCAAGATTCTTGAAATTTTTGAAAAATTTTGAAAATTCTTGAAAATTTTGAAAATTTTTGAAAATTCTTAAAATTTTTGAAAATTCTTGAAATTTTTGAAAATTCTTGAAAATTTTTGAAAAATTTTGAAAATTCTTGAAATTTTTGAAAATTTTTGAAATTTTTGAAAATTCTTGAAATGTTAGAAAATTTTTGAAAATTCTTGAAATTTTTGAAAATTTTTAAAAATTCTTGGATATTTAGAAAATTCTTGAAAATTCTTGGAAATTTTGAAGATTCTTGAAATTTTTGAAAATTCTTAAAATTCTTGAAAATTCTTGAAAATTTCGAAAATTCTTAAAATTCTTGAAAATTCTTGGAATTTTTGAAAATTCTTGAAAATTCTTGAAATTTTTGAAAATTCTTGAAAATTCTTGAAAATTTCGAAAATTCTTGAAAATTTTTTTTCAGGCCGCCGACGATACCAAAAATCTCCCGAAATTGTGTGGAAAATCAAAAGAATAACTATTGATTTCTATATTTTTTTTTTCGAAAAATCGCCTTAGCAGCCGATCGCGATAATTTTTCGATTGATAAGCGCGAATTGTTTGCGAAATGTCGCGTTTCATCGACTCGCCGGCGCTTTTTATAGTTTTCAATTGTTTATTATTAATTCAAGGTAATTTGCATAAATATAAATATGATAATTCGAATTTTTTGTTGAATTCCCATTTTTTTTTCGTTTAGGCGTACAAATGGTGCCGACCGCGTCGATTTCGGCGCACGTTTTGGACATTTCCGGCGGCAAACCGGCGGCGGGAATTCAAATTTTAGCCTATTTTCAAGTTGATGATAGTTGGAAGAAAATTGGATCTGAGTGAGTAATTGCGGTAATTTTTCTATTTTGAAAAATTGAAAAATTTGAAACCAAATAGTCCATTTTTTTTAGTAGAAACTGCTACTAAAAATATTTGGAAATAGAATTTTTGAAAAAAAAATCAAAATTTATAATTTTTATTGAAAATTGGAAGCAAAAAAAAATTACAGTACCCATTTAAATTAAAGGCGCGTTCGATAATTCAACAAAATAATTTCAAGCCTAAATTTATTTTATTTTTCCAAATCGTCATAAATTGCCTAAAAATTATTGAAAACGAAAATTTTGGCGAAAAAGAAATTGATGGAAAAATATTCAATTGGATTTATTCAGTTAAAAATCTAATAGAAATTTATTTTTCAGAAAAAAAGGCGGTTTTTTTTTCAATTTTTTTTTTAAATTAATTGTTGAAAAATTAAATGAGGTGGCAAATTAAAATTTCTTTAAAACCTCAAAAATTGATAAATCCAGATCAAAAAGAAAAAATCCGTCGTCAGATTTTGTTCACAATAAATTGTCCGCAGATGCAATCGTTCAAATCCATTAATATTCAGATTCACTCAAACCAACGGCCGCGTCGATTGGGTCTCGCCGAACGTTCCGCTCGAATCTGGAACCTATCGCCTCGTCTATCTAACCAAACCATACTACAATCAGCAGGGCATCGACACCTTCTATCCGTACGTGGAAGTGATATTCGAAGTCAAAGACGCCACTCAACATTACCATGTGCCTTTAACATTGAGCCCGTGGGGATATTCGACCTATCGCGGTTCTTGATCTACCAATTTTTTGTCATAAATATTCAAGAATTCAATTTGGTCACCTTCAGACATATACACATGATTTATATGTAATATAGTATAATATAAAAGTGACCATTATAATAGAAATGTGGAGAAGTACGATTGAGACACCGCAAAATCCGGTTGCGTTTTCGCTTATAAAAGCGACTCGCTAACTATAATAACTATACTAACTATTCGATTATTATTGTTATATTGGTTAAATGACGCCGATTGTGCTCTTATTAGTAGCAGTGTACCTTGGGACTACGGTAGTCGCGCAAATCACACCAGTGCCTAAAATCGAGATCACGCCGATACCGATTGATAAAACCGACCCGAATGTGAAAGGTATGGAGGGAGGCGAACATGAGAACCTCGACAATTGTCCGCAGCTGATTTCGACTATAAGCTTTGTTGCAGAATTTCAGCGAATGGATGCGAACAAGGACAATCAATTGACGTTCGCCGAATTCATTTTGTCGGATCGGCCGTTTCTCGAGCACCAATCGCGGCGATTCCACAATTTCGATTTGAACGGTGAGCGATGACGATGGCAATGATGATAATAAACTGTGTGTGTGTGTTTGGGTCTCAGGCGACGGCATCGTCACGAAAAAAGAGTTTGAGGACTATCACAAGAAGCTGGAGAAGACGAAGCGTCGCACCGATTTGTTCTTCAACAAATTCGTAATGGTCCCCCTGATTTGCACACCCGGCGCATAGCGACGACAGTACTAGTAGTAGTAGAGCGCAATTTTTTTGCAGAATCGCGAGCGTCGTGATCCGTTCGACTCATCGTTCTTCCAGGGACCATTCGAGCACAAACTCGACGACGACGGCGGCTCACGCGAGCTTCACAACCCGCCAATGATGCTATTGTGATGAATCAATTTTGTGTATGTATTAATCGCAATTAATAAATCGTCGATTCAATTTCGATTTCGATTTCGTTGCGCCACACACGTTTTCAAGGTATTCCGGTCACTTCAAATGAAAACCGCGCTGGCAAAAAATTTTTGAACTTTCCGGATTACGGTAGTTGTTAAAGGCGCATCAGGTGACCGGCCCGTTTATGGAAACGTTCACGTGATCCCCTCTCTCTCTCTCTCTGAAAACCATTTATGAACTTTAACTATGCGGTAATTGAATTAGTTATGAAGACACACGTCGCTGGTGATGACGTAATCAATTGATACGATCCAAATATGGTCAAATTTTTTTTGTAGCCGGATGAATTGAACCTTCGAGACGTTTTGTAGTGTCCCAACAACGAACAGTGTAGCTTGGCTGACGTCTGAGAGCGTAAATGGTCTTTGTTGAATTTTTTGGAGTGGTCGATTTGAGCAAACGCGCTCGACGGCACAGCGTTTTGGCAGTGTGGAATCTGAAAGGTTTTCGAGGTCCGTGAAACACGCGCACGCAAAATTGCACACATTCGATTTTTTATCATTTAAAATTGAATTTGTGTTCAAAAGAAAAATTCGAATTTTGTTGAAAATTGAGAAAAATTTTAAAATTGGCGCGAAATTCTTTGAATTCCTTCAAATTCGCCTATGTCCGTGAAACACGCGCACGCAAAATTGCACACATTCAATTTTTTATCATTTTAAATTAAATTTGGGTTTAAAGGAAAAATTCGAGTTTTGTTGAAAATTGAGAACAATTTTAAAATTGGCGCGAAATTCTTTGAATTCCTTCAAATTCGCCTATGTCCGTGAAACACGCGCACGCAAAATTGCACACATTTGAGGACAGAAAAAAAGTTGGCGCGAAATTCCAAAAAAAAAGCAAACTTTGCATTTTTTGAATTTTTTTTTTGCGAATCTTCAAAATATTGTATCGTTTTGCGTGTTTTGTGTGGGTTGTTGCGATTCGACAAAGGTCATCTGACCCCCAACAGCGGCGCGCGGCGCACAAACCCCCATCTGCAACAATAGGCCCCCATCAACCGGACTGTAAATTTTTTTTTCATGACAAATTCATTTTGAGGTTCTCGCCTTCTAGAAACATTGACCATTTCGAGATCGTCGAACTTCTCTTCAGAAAAAAATATTAATTCCGCCCGAAATCGATGTGCCTTTAAAATTCGAAGTGACCCAAAAAAAAATGAAATAATTATCAGAAATCGAATGCGCCTTTTTTGCCCTTCGAAAAAATCCACAAAATTGCGATGTGTGCGTTTTTGCGTCGCCGTGTTTGCACACATTCGGAAGACACCGAACAATACAATATTGTTGGAGGATTTTTGAACAGCAACATCGCCATCATCGAATCATCCAGAAGCGCCCCCCCGCCACCCGTTAGCGGCCCATCAACGCCGCCTAATGGGCCTCTGAATTGAATTCGTACTCGTTCGCCTTTTTTCCCCCCTTCTTCCTGTATTGGTCAAGCCCATTCCGTCTGTGTTGTTGGCCTACAATTTAATGTCCATCTCTGCATACGGTAGTTGGTTTTCTGGTCGAGCTTCCACACAAATTCGAGTTTTTTGCGAATTTTGATGTGTCAACACCCGACGCACAAATGCACACTCGAATTTCAAAATCGCAGTCAATTGTGGACCATCGCGAATGCGGTAATTTAAATTCAAATGTGAAATCCAATTTACTATATATATATAAAATATACATATAGTAAAGCAGTAATTTAGCCTTGACTCAATGGCTAACACCTGTCGGGGTTTGCGCCGGCCGCTAATCGTTCGCCCAAGGGCATTCTCCAAGATTGGTGGCTATCGCTTGCGCTGATTCTGCTGCTGCTGATGATGATGATGATGTTGATGTGACGTCACGAACGTCTCCCGGCCCCGCCCAATTTCCTTTTCCGCCTACTCGCACATTCGATATATAATTTTTTTCTCGGCGGCGCCCACCGAAACGTTTTTCTTGTTCATGTTCTTACCTGTCTGTCTGACCCCCACCGAATCACATCGTCGAGAAGACTATTGATAAGCGATTTGAAGACCCTCATTCATATCCATTTTTCCTCTTGAAAATCTAGGGACCATCATCGTTGAGATAGCGCACCCCCCAATGATTTTTTTTGCAGGCCTCCCTTCCGGTGGACCATGACGAAATCGCTTGAGCCGCCGTTCTTCGTCCGCCTCCTCAATCGCTTCTTTCGACAATGCGGCTATTTTGTGGCCGACAACGACAAAAAAGTTTTGGCGGTACGTTGGGATTTTATTTTTGCACTGCTGCCGACATCGTTGCGGTTTCATAGATCACTTTATCACGAAAACCAAAATGCAGACAAATCTGCTAGTTCCTTTTTATGGTTGTACAGTCGCCCCCGCAGCAACTTTTATGGACACGTTTCCAAACTTCCCTGATAAGATCAAAGCACAGTCAACATCCGACCGATGATTGACCCAAACATGGAAGTTGTTGGGGGGGGGGGAGGGGTCTGGGCTGAAAACCGGGCGCGTGTTCAATTTCAGAATTCGTCGTCGTCGAAATCGCGTGTTTAAACACGGATTACATTGGCAATTCGTGCGCAATAAGACTTTGTGAGAAAAAAAATCATAATACCGCGTATGCGGTTTTTGCGCGCGCAATGAAATTGGTTTGCTGAAGACGGATATGCTGCTGATGCTGCGGCGGCGATCGCGCATTAATCATTATTGTGGATAGACTGAAGATTGCGACTACGCTGGCGCGAGAAACCGGCAAATCACCCGGAAATGGGAGAAAACGCTAATAATTTGGAAAGTTTAGGCTTGAAATTGTCGGCAAAATTTATGCGCGCGCCTTTAAATGGATTACGGTAATCAAAAAATTCTTTTTTCGAATTATCCAGTTTTTTTGCAGTTTCACCCCATTTTCTAGCGAATTTTTGAATTTAATTGAATAATTCTGAAATGCTTGTTTGATTTCAGCCATTTTATTTCTATTTTTACTCAAAATTGTTAAAAAATGTGTTTTAAATTTTGATTTCTCAGAAATTTTCATTTTTTGGGAAATTCTCAAAATTTCCAGAAATTCTTCCGAAGAAGAAGATTATTGTATAAAAAAAAATGGTATTGATAAAGTCTAGTTGAGTAAAATTTCAACTTGTCTATTACGTAATGGCGCCAGACGCATCAAATGTCCATTGATACCATAAAACCCCATAATAGGCCAAAAGTAACAAATGTTTGCAGATCAACGTTGTTTTCACTCTTGCAACTTCTTAGGATAATTCAAGTTTTGCCTCTCCTCGTAAAATTAGCCCAATTTTCGTATCCAATTGCAACGCAGGGAAACGTTTTGCTAATTGGCGGCTAATAAAAGAAAAAGAAAAAAAAAACAATTGTTGACCAGGAATTTTTCCAACTTGCTAATATACATATCGCTTTTGACTGATTGATTATGACCAAAGTACAAAAATCTATTCTTAAATGTTTTTTCTTTGAACTTTTGACAGCTTTTTCGTTACACTGTATCGACTCGACGGCGCCGCGCGCGTGAGATATGTTGCAAAACTATAACACCAATAAAACATTCATTGAGGAACGAGTTTTTATTAAATGTTTATTTTTTGGGAGGCCGAATTCAATTAAATCGAAAATTATTTGAATTGAAAGTAATCTCGAAAATTCTTCAGGGTCATTTCGCATCAGGTGTTCTTGAGGCGAAAAATTTGAATGCTGTGAAGGTTACGATTCTCAAGTGTCCACCCCCCGTTTATTTTGATATTTTATTCCAATTCGCCGTTTTGTCATCATTGAAATTGATTCAAAAAATTCTCGATCATTCGTGTTGTCATTTCAAATATCACAAGGAACTTTGAAAGAAACGATCGAGTCGAGATTTGAGAAAAAAACAGATCATATTCGGCGAACACGCGATTCGCTATTATCTAGATCATCAGAAATTAGAGGTGGAGTAGTTCACCGAACTGGACGAGAGCGAATTCGCAAATTCCAGTCAATACTGTATTTGATAGTAGGCAGTCATTGTTGTTATTTGCAGGTCACCCTACTCATCACCGCATTTTGTTCATCGAAAATATGTTTCACGCCGCAAGAGGACGACATCAAGACAGGTATTGCGTTTTTTTGTGTATTGAAGAAGGGAGGGGGGGGGGCGGTTTCTCCGCATTTCGCACGCTATATACGGTAGCAGTCTAACGAAACTATCAACGGCTTCTGCAGTAATGGATTAGTCAGAGGTTATCATTGCAGGTTATACACCATTTGGCGCCAGGTCCCTTGATGAAATCGACGTCTTCTCCGACTTCTTCGCCTCGTCCGGCGACCCGATCGCCGTCTTCATTTTCATCACCGCCAATGATAACTCGTCGATGGCCGAGTATGACGCGATGAAAGAGCTCGTCGAGATTCTAGACATCGTCGGCAGCAATTTGACATATAAGGGAAAATCGTTCTATCAGATTTGCACCGATTTTTGTCAGATTAATGAGCCTGTTAGGCAGTACTATGTAGGAATCGAGAAGCTTCACAAATTGGCAAATAAGGGTTATTCGTTGCAGAATGGACTAGCCATGAGCAATCAGAATCTCTCGATCGGATCGTCTCGATTTCAGCTCACGTTTCCGATGATGCAGGTTCTCGGAAAGGAGCTCGATTTGAGTCCCTACTTCTTCGGAGTTCGCACCAATTCGGCCGGCGAAGTTGAATACGTGAAAATTGTGATGCTGCAAGTTCGAGCCAACGTGCCCGACGGTTGGACGAAAGAGGACGCGGCCGCTTATGAGCGAATGATCAGCCACTATTTCCATGAGTGAGTTTTTTTGCACATTTCTCAAATTCCTTCTCGAGAATTGCAGTGAATACAACTCGACGCATGTCAAACCATTGGCGATGAGCTTGACGTACACCGGTGACGAGATTGTGCGCACCGGGCTCACACTGTTCCCATACCTTGGCGTCGGCTTCACCATCATGTCCGTCTTCTCGGTCGTCACCATTTACTACAGCAGCAGACGAATGGATCAATGGAACTACCACAAAATCGTTGAGGCGGTTTTGGGATGCGTGTGCCCGCTGCTCGCCACCTCGTCGGCACTGGGCACCCTATTCTGGTTCGGTTTCCGATTCGGCACCATTCTATGCGTCACCCCGTTTTTGATATTGGCGATTGGTGTTGACGACGCCTATCTTCAAATTCATAGTTGTATGCGATTGACGGTGGAGGATGGCAGTATGACGAAGAGGGAGAAGTAACTAGAATATTTTGCGAGAGGGAGGAGGTTTTGAATAATGTCAATTTCAGAATCTCGCGGATGCTCGTCGAAGTCGGACCATCGATTGCGATCACCTCATTGACGAACCTTCTCGCGTTTCTCGTCGGCATCTACACCCCAACACCGGAAATTTCGCTATTCTGCGCCGGAAACGCGGTCGCGATTCTATTCGACTTCATCTATCAGTTGACGATGTTCACAGCGATACTGTCGGTGTGCACGAACGAGGAGATGCGCAAGAATGCGGCGAAACGCAAAGTCTCCGATTTGACGTTTAGAAATGAGACGGTAAGTGATGGTTGAAAAAACCCAAAGACAAGCCCCTATTTTTCTCGCAACACAAAATTTTCAGTTCACTCGCCTCCTTGATAGCTATTGCGATTGGGTCGCCAACGCCTACACCCATCTTCTCCTCCTCTTCTGCTTCATTGTCTATCTGATCGTGTCGATTCGCGGTGCGCTCAGCATCAATATCATATTGTCGCCGGATAAATTGGTCATCGGCGACTCGCCGCTCCTTCAAGTCAATTATTTGAGGGATGAGTTCGTGCTGCCCAACTACACCACTGTCAACATTTTTGTGCAGAATGTGAGTTCGCTTTTTTTTTGTTGAGATTGTTGTTAATACTTTTTTCAGCCAGGAGATTTGTCGAACAAATCGCAACTGGAATATATGAATTCGCTTTTCGACGCGTTTGAAAGCTATCCGGAATGCCTTGGAAGACGATTTAGTCATTATTTCATGAGGTTGGTGGCGAAATTTTTGGTGAAAAAACTAAAATTGGCAACTATTTCAGAGATTACGAATCATTTTTGGAGGCGAGTCGAGAGGAAATTGAGATGATGGAGGAGGATGAGGATGATAGCGCGTCCGCGCAGAATCAGACCGCCGTCGTGCCGTTCTCCAAGGAAGCGATGAAGGTGCTGAATTTTTCGAATTTCTCGCCAAACAAAAAAAAATTTCCAATCGAGGTATTTTTGTTTCAGGAATTCCTCGAGTGGCCTGAATTCCAATACTGGAACGGGTTTGTCAAATTCGATGAGGCGGGAAATCTGTCGAGATTCTGGGCGACGGTTTCCTATCACGGCGATCGTCTAGGCGACTTCCAGATACGACGGAATCTTTTGAATCGCTGGCGAGCCACCGCCGACGCCTACGCGTCATTGAATGTTTCGATTTTCGATGACTATGCGCCATTTGTGGATCAGGTAGATCAAACGAAAAAAAAACACAACGAAAACATTCAACGAAATTCAGCTCGAAACCATTCTACCGGCGACAATTTCGACGTCGATTTGCACACTTGTGTGCATGATGATCGTGTGCTTCATTTTTATGTACAATCTGTTCACCGTGTTTGTCGCAACACTCGCGATCACCTCGATTTGCATAGGTTTCGTCACAAAAATAAGCGAAGTTTCACGTGAATTTCAGGCGTTTTCGGTTTTCTCTCGATGTGGGGAATCGATCTCGATCCGATCTCGATGGCGTGCACGATAATGAGCATCGGATTCTCGGTGGACTTTCCGGCGCACATCACGTTCCATTACTTCCGCGAGGGTCTTCACGATCCGCAAGCGACACCGGCGAAACGGGTGGCGATGTGGGAATCATTCCCATCGAGTCTCGAAATTGAAGCAATTCGTTTTCAGGTCCCTTGCCGCCATCGGCTTCCCGCTTCTTCAATGCGGAATCTCGACGATTCTGTTCGTCATGTGTCTGCTGTTCGTGCCGACGTACATGGGCGAAGTGTTCGTGAAGACGATGATCCTTGTGGTGACGCTAGGCCTCGTCCATGGACTGTTCATCGTGCCGGCATTTTTGTGCGCGTTCACCGCCATCCACCAAGCGTTCTCATCGTCGGCAAGTGTGGCGCACTCACAGGTAGCACGACGAAACTCGTGAAACGCAACACCGATCGTTGCAGTCGTTCTCATCGCTGGCGAAGTTGTTCTCGTGGCGAATATCGCCGTCGGCGAGCGACAACAAGATATCGGCGTGAGAGAGCCGAACGAACACACGAGTGGCTCATTTCCATTGAAACGGGTATCGAAATCGAATCTCGAATTTTGCATTCCATTCATGTCTTGCAATACTACACACCCACACACAAAAAAGAAACATCGTCCATTTCCTCCTGCCCCAATCTTCTCCCCGCACTAAATTTGATCGCTACGTGTTTTATTATGTATTTGTTCGTTACATATTGCTCAATAAACGAATATTGTTCGAGAAAATTCGCCTCGAAAACCGTTTGTGGCGCAAACAACCGAAATTTGCATTTGGCGACGGATTATGCAAATTTTTGAAAAGGTTGATATAAAAAAAGGCAGACAATCGCGCAGGGCAATACCGTTTTGTTTTTTTATTTCATCATGAAAGTGACAGATTTCAACAAAGGCACAACTTACAACGGAATTTTGCCGAGAAGACCGGATATGAGCGAGGAAAAGGTCACGATAAGGTTGGTCCCTCAAATCCTCATTTTTCCAGGCAATATTGAAACAAATTACAGAAAATATAAAATGTACTGCATTCTGTTCTTCATTCTCTTTGTATTATTCTTGATCACCACCGTTATCGTTTCGGTCATCCTTGGAATCAATATTAAGCATGAGCAATACCTTGAGGATCAATTGGAAGGATGTATGGAGATGAGAGATTCGTTTATTTATCATGGCAATCCGACGGGTGGAACGCGCGTGAAATAATTGAAATTCGATGAAATCGCTGATTTTTTGCATTTAAATTGCTTATACATGCGTGTATTTTCAATTTTTATTACAAATTGTATGTATGTTTGTTTTTTTTTTCGCTGGTTTCATAAAGCTTTTAATTGGGCAAATCTGAAAATGAATTGAATTGAGAGCAATTGTGACGTGAATTCTTACATTGCTCGCAGAAATCGCCGTAGTAGCCGTTGACGCAATCGCAGACGCCGAAGACTGATGTTCCGCCGTTTTGGCATTGTCTGAAAATTGGGAAATGAAAATGGGTTGTCGTCGGGTCAAATGCAAAGTCCGCAATTTTTGGAGCCGCGTGTTTGCGGATGAAATTTGAAAGCGTTGGAGAATTCAACATTTTGGCCATCAATCAATTACCTCATCGCGCAATTATACCCATAGTAATGATCGTTGCAATGGCAGAATCCATATTCGTCGAGAGTCGCTTGATTCAAGCAATCGCTGGCTTCCGCGGACTTCGAAAAGAAGTAGGTTCTCTGGTAAGCGCTGTCAGCCCCATCTTTTCCAAACACCACAAATTTCATATAGGTCGACGTCCAATTAACCAAGTTCGAGACAAACTGATTCGCGCATCCAATCGGATCACGTTTGAGCACGGTGATATTCTTCACGTTGCCAACGGCTTGCCACGGCTCGTGCAAATCAGTATCCTGTGCCATTATGAGATCGACAGTGGCGGCAGTGCGATCGGTATTGCGGAATGTGATGTAGGCGGACGCTTGCGTGCCGGCGCCAGCTCGTGGCACAGGGCTCGGGTAGTCGTTGGTCTTGTCGGACGCGAACGACGGGATGATTTTCATCGTGGTGACGAGGCGCGCTTGAATGAAGCATGCGCCGGCGCTCTTCACCGTTGCTGTCCAATAGCCATCGATGTAATTCGAAACATCTAAAGAGCAATTTTGAGGTAATTAATAGAAAATGAGACTTCTCACTGATTCTCGTGATCAGGTAGTTTTGATCGTTCAATGGCGTGTCAATTTTGATTTTGCTTCCAGTGACATCAATCACTGTCAATCCGACACCCGATCCAGACGCTTCAATGGTTAGCGAGTTGGCGTTGAGCTCGACGGGGAAGGTGAAGCTCACACCAGAAGAGCAATCCTCTTTGCCGTCATCGAGCACCAATTGCGATTCGCCGATGGTGAAGGGAAGCTGATTGGCGACAAGGTTGGGAACAGCGAGGCTTGTCAATGGCATCACACGACCGCCGGACTGCCGCGCGATTCCCGCCAACCGATAGTCGATGTCGACGGGAAGACTCGCCGCCGCTCCGGTGTAGATCACATTGACCTGCGCGCCGAATCGCTGCTTCATCGCCGCTTTCGTCAGCTCGCTGAGCGGCGGTGTCGAGGTGAACAGATAGATGATTGCGGGCATGTCGAGAACAGTGTCGTACGCTTTGATAAGTCCCGCCAGCGATTTCACACCCGTCGGCGTTTTGGCGAGCGATATTCCGTTCAGATATTTGTAGACGGCGCCGAGGAATAGATCGCGATGAGCCGACGAGGCGACAATGTTGACCATCTCGTCGTCATAGGCGATGAGGGTGTAGACTTTTGGCGCCGCCAAATTGTCGGTGGCGTCGAAGAACGCTTGCATGTTGTCGCGAATGTACATGGCGGTGTACATCGAGCTCTTCGTGTTGACCTCAATCACAAATGTGATCTGCTGGAAGGTGTGCGCACGCGGGTCGTGAGTCTCGACATAATTGTAACCGTCGCAGTTGATGAATTGGCAGAGATTGCCGCTGAACGATGGCTGACAATGGCAAATGAAGTTGTTGACGACGCCGTCGTTTTGGCAAATCGGATCCTCGCAGAATTGATTGGTGTAGCCGTCAGGACACACGCAGTAGCCCGATTCGTCCAATGAGCCGCCATTGAGGCAGACGATTTGCGGTGTGCAGAACGCTCGCTGCGTTCGCATTATCGTCACGTCGCTGGTGGCGATGGTGGTGGTTGTGGTGAACGTCTCGCCAGGTTTGGTGCACGTGAATGGTGTATGAAGGAAGTATGAGTATTGGCATCCCGATGTTCGTTTGACGGCACGATCCGAATAATAGAGCGCGATTCCCTGCTCGAACGCTTGCAATTCAATGGATGGTTCGGATTGAAGGTCCGATGAGACGTAGAGGACCGGCGATTGGTAGGTGCCGTAGGTGAGGTCTCTCGAATAGCGATCCTTGGATGGATCCGGCGAAAAGCCAAGGTACACTGAGAATTGGCTCTTCTCCGACACCCTTATATAGCATCTAGCATTGGCGCCTTGCACACTGATCGAGTATGATTGTTTTCCGGTTGTGGTTTTGATTGGATAGCTTCCGAAGAATGGAACCGAATGCGCATCGGGTGTCATTAATTGATCGCCGTTCTTCACGGTGAAGTTTTGAATGGTCGCTGAAATGATTGTCGACATCGAATATTTTAATTATTTAGGCTTTACGCGAATTGATAATGACATAGGCTTGCGGATTGGGGCCAGTAAGAGTGAAAATTGGTGAGACGAAGTTGGAACAGTCATCGACGGTGTAATAGGTGACCACCTCGGATCTATGATGACTCGGACCATAGGAAGCGAGGAACTGGAATCGGTACTGATTTCGCTAGCCACTAAAGGACTTACATTAGAAACCGGATCGCCTGTCGTCGTGTGGTTCTGGCAGAGATTGATGTAGTTTCCTCCGGTCTTCTGCGCCAACGTCTCATATTCTATGTAGATATTGTCGTCGCATCTCTTCTGGATTCCGTACGGCGGAACAATAACAATCGAGATTTCGATTTGTCTCTCGATCGCCGTCCTCACGAGATCGGTGAATCCGGCGTCGTTGACGCTTATCGAGGATGTCGCCGATGTGAAGAAAAACACCGATGATTTGTCGTAGTGAAGCGATTTGAGGGTGCCGGAGAGCGCTGTGATTCCTGGCTGAGGAGTGTCGGGCGAATAGCTGAAAGAATCCAATGAATTGAATTGTCATGCTTCGAGATCTTACGAGAATTGAAGGCTCTCCATTGTGGTGGCGTTGAGGAACTCGGCGGCCGTGTTGTACTTGTCGGACACGATCAACGGAACGAACGTGCCGTTGAGCACTCGCATTTTGAACGTGGTGACGACATAGTCTTGGAAGTCAGCGTCGCCTACTTGCATGAACATCAATTGGAGGCCTTTCGTCAAACCGCTGAGACGGTCGACAGCCGACAGTGTGTTCTCGACGACCAAACCGAACGATCGATCGGACGCCTCGAACTCGTCGCCGGCTGGCGATTCGCAAATCATGTTCTCGCAAAAATCGCCGGTAATGCCGAAATTGCACAGGCAATAGCCTCGTCCATTGCCTTTGGGGTACGGATCGATGCTGCCGCCGTTTTGGCAGATCGGCTTCTCGCAATAGGCGCCCTCGAAGTTGGCTGGACACAAGCACGTGTCGCCGCTGACGGTTCCGCCATTGGCGCAAGTGCGCTTTGGCGCCGTGTGGGTGTCAGGCGTCGCGCAATAACCTGGAATCACTCGACGGAACGTCTTGGCTTGTGTGTTGACGGTGACGTCGTGGACGAATGGTCCCGGCGGGCAATCGGTCATCGCGTCGATCTCGAAATCGAACATGCAATTCGCGTCATCGCGTGTCACCGACTGCAATGGTCCGCTGATCTCATCGGAGGTGAACGAATCGATGCGACGAACGGTGACGCCGGTGGTGTCGGCGAAAGTGGACGTCAGCGATGGTCTTTGACGGATTCCTAAACGAGTTCCTAATAGCTGACACGATTATTTGGCTCGTCTCACTAGCGAATGTGTAGGCATAGCCAGCATCGATGAGATCATCAGAAGCATAATTGATGAGAACGTCGTCGTTGGACTTGATGAATGTCTTGACGCTGTATTTATCGTTGCCGACAATTGTGATTGATTGGGTTTCGGGTGTGGTATAATAGAGCTGAAATTTTAGGCCTATTCCATTTTTTCCGAATTTTGATTTCATACTGTGAAATATGTTCCTACAACACGCGTCTTCAACGAATCCTGATTTCCGGTTTTCACTTGGAGAAGTGGCACTGAAACATGTAATCATGGTAATTCGATATGATCGTTGGGAACTTGCATTGTGCTCCAGACTCGACGGACACAAGAATATTGACCGCGTCACTACTATCCCCATAAATTGGTATATCCTGACTGCGCGTCGAATAGTATTGAACGAATGTGTTCTGTGTGCCGATGAGATAGAACATGAGGTGCTGGGTGATCTGATTGAGATCCTGCTTGTCGATGATGATGAGATCGCCGTGTGTGGCGGTGACGACGCGTCGAAGCACATCGAAATAGTCGCCGGAGCCGACTAGCGGATTCTCGGGTTTTTGCGATAGAACAATGGTGATTTTGTTTTTCCACGCGAGCGTTTGCTGAATGACGACGCTCTCGTTGGTGTTGGTCAGATGGGTGTCGGGTTTCGTGTCGTTGATGTTCTCGGAATCGGCGAACAGAAAGACATTGGATTTTGGCTGCATCAACGGATGGCTGAAAATAGGGGACAATTTGAAGGATTCCACGAGAGGAGGGGATTACAAGGATTGAGTGGAGGCGATGGCATCGAGATGGGGCTGATCGGAATCCGATGGGGCGACGACGATGTCGTAGAGGTAGGATTGAAGATCATCGACTGTTGTGAAGTACTGGCTTTCCATGAAATAGGCGTTCTCTGGAATTGGATTTTTGGGACGACGCAGAAAAAAATTCTGAATATATTACTTGTGATTCGATAGGTGGTGACGATGTAGTTGGCAATTGGGATTCCGGAATTCGTGTAATCACTGACCATTTCTTTGAGATCATTGATGATTGTCGCGATGTCGAGTCCCATTGAGCTGCGCGTGTTGATCGCCATCATGAACGATTTGCTGGTGAAATCGATGACGTTGTCGATGCGACCGAGGCAGACGCGCGATTCGCAATGCGTCGAATAGATGCCCGGCGGGCACGCGCATCGAAAATCGTCGGCGATGCCGAAATTGCGGCACGTCACCAATTGGCACATTGAGCCCGACGTGTAGGGACGACACGCGCATGTCGCGTTCGGCAAAAGGACGCCGTCGTTGTGGCAGAAGTAGACGTCGTCGCGTGTACGCTGGAATCTTGACACACGGCGACGGACCGCTGAAATCAGCACCCGCTTGCACCCACCCACTAGTACAATTTTTACGACTTTGATTTGATAAGCGCCATTAGCGATTAGAGAAACGCACCGATTTTTCTCAGATAGTAGATCTCGACGTCACTGGATGAGTGAAGGCGATCGATGATCGTCTGACGATCCAGCGTTGAAGCGACGGTGAGAGTCGCATGGAAGACAGCGCTTTGATTGCCGTGAATGACCATGTCGAAGATGAGAAAGTCTTGATAGTCTCGACCGATGAGCTCGGCGATCTGAATGATGTCGATGGATTTGTTGGGAGAATGTCGAATTTACGCGATGCTGAGCTTGTCGGTGTTTTTCATCGAACTGGACCTCGTCGAAATTGTCGACATCGTCCTTCGTGATGACGTCAATGTTTCCGCGAACCTCGTATTGATCGCAGAGGCCTTAAATATGATATCAGAAAATTTTTTTGTTTTTTTGATGGGCGGAAGGGTTGGGGATTTAATGGCATTACGGTACCGTAGGCGGCGAGTAGAGCGACGAGCAGAAAACGCCGCATTTTGCGTGGCGGCACAGCAAAACTGAATGAATATCAAATCGACAACGATTTTTATCGCGTGAATAAATGCTCCATCGTTATCAGGCAGTCGTCGCTCGCAACGGTTTCTCGATGCTACTGATTTATGAAAGGGGTTTTTTGATTGTTGGTCTGATCAACCATTAACCTAAAGTATTGTAGGCATGAATTAAAGGCGCATGAGGTTTTGGGCGATATCCCAAGAGTGAAATCATACCGGCAAATTTTGCGACACATGCAAACTTGTGTAAAATCGTTTGAAAATAAGAAACCGAAAACGTGGGACCATTGAAACCATTTCAATATTTATTGCATTCTACAGTGATGATAAGAAAGGTAATAATTTTGCATTACTCAAAAATTGAACGAGCAAAATTTGATTAGATCGATGCAACAATGATAAATGTGCCGTTGCGATTCGATGGGATCGGCGATTTGAGGCCGTGATCGTTGCAGAGTGTCGTGTCGCAGCAGCGAATCGTCACGCCCGATTCCAGCGATTCTTTGCCGCTCTGAATTTGGGTGAGTAGGTATCTTTAAAAAAAAAGAAGTTTCCCCCGTTTACTTCACAAATATCCATCGTTTTGCGTCCGGTGCCGAGACGTTGGCAACTCGCGGTGACGGTGGTCCGCGATGTGTCGTACGACTCGATGCACCAGCGCATTCCGTCGTCGCATTGCTCCTCGATGAAGTGCTCGGTGAGATTGCCGAGAATGTAGCCGCGAGTTCCTGCAACCGGCTTCTTTTCTTTTTTTTTTTGGGCGCGGCTCATTTGTCGGCTTCTCTTATCGACCGCTTGATTTATTTGATGCTAATTTTATGGTCGTGTGGCACGGGCGATGGGTTTTGTTTTATCAAAAATCATCAGCGACGCGGAAAATGACGAAAATCGACTACCGAAATTGTTTGTGGTCGATTTTTTTCCGATTCGTCGAAAAAAAAATCTAGACTTATGGAACACACAAAAATTGCGGCGGCCGACCTCGATTGGTGTCCGCAGATTGAATGCAATAGAGAATAAGAATTTTGAAATATTTGTTTGCTGTTTGAAACGCGGAAGTGCCTGGAAAATCCTTATACGGCGTTAATTCGATAATACAAATTGGGCTCGCTGAACCGGCGGCGGAATAGAAATGTCTGCGTCTCTCACAAGCACACGCTCTCTCTCTCTCTCACTCTCACTCGCTCTGACACTAAGCGTTTCAAACTCGCCAATTTTCTGTGAAACGATAGAAAAGTCTCGTAAACGATCAAAATAAGATTGGTGTGTTTTTGCGTCGACGTGTTTGCACACAACAGGTTTTATGTGATTAATTTCGGTTTTTATGACTTTTTGAGACTCGAATTGTTAATAAATTGTGATCAACGAAACATGGAAATTGGTCGGTGAGAAAATGCAAACGAAAATAGCAAAAATATTTTTCTTTGCTTCAAAAATATTCTGGAAATGCCTGATATTGACTTTAAAAATTGTGGAAGACGTCTTGACACGCAAATTTGAAGGTGTCGATTTACGGGGAACACCACTTACGCGACAAGACCACTCGCTGAAATGTTTCGAAGTTTGGTCGAGATTTTTTTCTTGCAAAAAATTAGAGAAGACGCGAGATGCGCCTTTAAACTATGTTGACCTCCACGCATTTTTCGGCATTGACTCGAAATTTGTGTTGGCAAAATTTTTGGCGAAATGCCAACAGCTCAAAAAAATGCAATTAGCTCGCTGATAAACATTTCGCCGAATGTTTCTAGCCTTATTTATAAGTTCTTTCTCCTCTCTCTCTCTCTCTCAAGATTTTATCGAATTGCCTAGAAACGTTGGGGGCATTTTCAGATGAAAATGCCGAGTGTTGCCGTTATTTTTTGTTGGTTAGTTTTTGATTTTGCATTCTTCGAATTCTCCCCAATTTTTCGTTTTTTTTTTCTTTCGGCTTTATTTTTTTTTGAAAAAAAAACGTTCTTTGAAATGTCACTTATATATAAATATACATCAAATTCCCACCCGAATACCTGCTAACCTGAATAGCATACGAGGCAACTTGATGTAGGAATTATGGTGAGAAATGCGGCGAGCAGATAGCCGTAGCCATAATAGGAAGTTGACATGGCGGAGAGCCTGAAAAGCTGGTGTGTCACGACGGCGGCGGCGGCGGCGGAAAATATGAGCCGCTTCGACGATCAATCGAATTGTTTATACGATGGCACGTTTTTGTTTTTTTTCCAAATGACGAATCGCACAATTATTATTTTTCTAGCGGTCTGCTGCAATTGAATGATGGTGAAATGGAATTGTGGATTCCGAAGATGGGATTGGGGGATGGATCGCGGTGGTCCGAAACTGGTTGCCTTTGGGGGCGTCGAATGGGTCCCCGAAAATAATAGAACATCGACAAAGGTCCCATTTTTGCACAACGGAATTCTCGTCGAAATTGATTGTTTGACCCCTCATTTTTGTCGCGAGCCTCGCGGCGGAAATTTGCGTTTTCTTTCATTTCTCGAATGATGGTAATTTCCCGTCGAGAAAATGGGGGGGGGTTGCAATTTCGAGAAGTCGTCGCAACGCTTTAATCATCAAAATTGAATTGGTTCGCCGCACGCGCGGCATCACCAAACGCCGATTAGTTGGGTGTCGGTGTTTGCGGACAATTTGCGTCCTCGTTTCCTGCCTACAGTAATTCGCGGCTGCTTGACGTTTTCGCACGACTACAAATCGACACACATTCATTCAATTTTTCCTTTCTTTCTCTCTCGACAAAGACATTCAATTCAAATTTCATTCAGTTTTTTTTGTTCGCTCCGACTAGAAGGGGGTTGTTGCAGCTCAAACTGTATCGTCAATTCAACGAGGATCGATCGAAGAGTGCGCCGGTGGCTCGCCGTCGCGTCAGTCTTGCGGTATGTCGAGTTTCGCTTCGAACAATTTGATTTGTGCCTCAAGTGATGCTTCTTCTACTCCTCCTCTCGTTCTCCATTTTTTCGCTGATCTGTGATATCGGGTGGAGTTTCATTTTTTTTCTCTCGTTTAGGTTGAGAGAGTGGAGCAGCTTCTTGGAATTTTGCTCAACTCTCATTTTTTTTGCTTTTGGAGGAGGGACTCGTGAGACATTCTGGTGATTCATTCCAGTTTTCGATTCGGCCCGACATTAGTGCATTCACAAACCTTGATAATCGATATGCGCAGGTGGCAGAATAACAAAAAGTACATTAGAGACCTCGGCCACGGCCCTACAGTACCACAGTCAATTTATTTAATCGCTGAAGCGGTGAGAAAAAATTTTGTAGATGCGCCTTTAAACACAATGTCAACTTTAAGCGAAAGTTCATTAAAGGCGCATATGATAAAATGTTTCGCGATTCTTGCAGCGATTTAATAAATCACCTGGGGGTACTGTAGGCTTCGAAAAAGGTGGCCGTGGCCGAGGTTTTTTTTTTCTGCGAACTGCATAGCGATTTTTTGGGTTTTTTTTAATTGCGTGCCCCTTGAATTACTATACCAAAAAATTTTTGAAGAATCTCTAAATTTTTTTTATAAAAGAAAAATTTGAAGAAGCGCTTTTTGCTTCAAGAAAAAATCTGGAAAATCTGAATATACTGAATATTAGAGCGTTGAGAGCCTCACCAAATTTATATGGTGGTGTGATCTTTGCGCCAATATCCATCAATCATCTTTTCGTGCTCATTTCCAATTCTGGAGCCAATAAATGAATGAGAGATGATGAAACAGTGAGTCCCATTACGCGAAATTTGTTTCCTGAATATCTCGATTCCGCAACTTCCTCCCCCCTCTTCCTCAATGATAGAAAAAGTTGCCGACGGGTGGGGATTTCAGCAAAATAATGATTGTGAGGCGGGATTACTCGAGTTGTTTTGGCCAAACAAAAAAATTTTGGGAAGCTCCTTCCTACTACTTCCATTATTTTTGTTTTTCATTTCATTTTTATTTTATTCTATTTTTTTTTGTTGGAAAAATCGTGAAAATTACATTGGGAACTTGAAAAGCTTCGACCAAAACTGATGGCGCCTTTTTGGTGCAAATTTTTTGATTCGGAATAAGCCAGAAATTTTTTTGAATTTTTGGCGCATTTCCAGTACAAGTTTTAAAATAAAAATGTGCCATGAGAACTTGTAACTACTGGCGCGTATTTGGTGCAAATTTGAGATTATGAATGATTCAAAAAAAATTTTGAATTGCTGGCACCTTTTCAGTGCAAATTTCAAATTAAAATTGTGCCAAGAAATTTTTGACCTACTGGCGCGTATTCGGTGCAACTTTCAAATGATGAATGAGCCAAAGTGTTTTTTTTTAAATTGTTGACGCATTTTCGGTGCAATTTTAAAATCTAAAAATTCTCCAAAAAAATTTTGAACTACTGGCGCGTATTCGGTGCAAATTGCAACTTGCACAAATGCCAATAAAACCTATTGAATTGCTGGCGCATTTTCAGTGCAAAACATCAAATTTCATCGTGGCGCAATAAACCAAAAACAATTTCATTTTACGATTCACGCTTCCATCTGTCATCAGCCTGACGCACTTTTCGTGCCACGTCCTTATCATACGTTCCCACGCAAAAAGCGCGAAAGGTCGTCTCACCGAATGCAATCAAAAAAAAAAGGAAAGAAATGAAGGAAGAATGCACGAGACAACCGACGCCTTCATTTCGCGCATGATTCAAATCAAGAGATTAAGCGTTAGCAAACCGCGCGACATTTCCGTTATGCATAAATGTTGGCTTGTCCGGCGCGGCACACGTTACGAATTAATTGCAAATGCTCAGCATTAATCGCGTCGTCGAGTTTTTCGATGGTCCGTTTTTTTTCTTGGCGACACACACACACACAAAAGGAAGCGTGATGACGGGCCTTTTTTTTTCTTTTCAATTAAACTTTTCGCTACCCACTTTTTTTTATTGTCGCTTAGGCCACGCCCCATCCCCCCCCCTCCCCTCTTTCTCCTCTCACACCCTTTTTGTGCAACTTCCAAATTAAATGCGCTCCTTTGCGGTTTTTTTCCAATTTCCCTCATCCCCACCCCTTCCCCAAATTGGGTTTGCTCTTGCTATTGCTTGGAGCGATTTTTAAAGATCGTCTAGCATGAAATAGCGTGTGGGCGTGGCTTTCTCTCTACCGTATGCCGACGTCGATTGGATTCTCACACCGAAAATCGTGTGATTCTCTGTCTCTCTTGAAAGATCGAACCGATGTTTGATTGCCGACGCGTTGGTCATTTTCTCAAAGTCACAAATTGAGACACCCTCGTTTCGAAATGCTCGTATTTCGGTGCGAAACCTATCGAATGACAGACACGCACTTTTTTTTTCAACACTAATTCTTTAAAAGTCGTCTAAGCTGTCAATCTTTAAAAAAAAACCAAATTATTGAGCAATTGTGGACCATTGCACATTTTTTCGGGGGCGGCAATTCAAATTTGAATTCAAACAGTTGCGAATTTGTGGCGATATCAAATCATTGGATGCTCGCTGGTTTTTTTTTCCAATTTTATTTTTTTCTACTTTTTGAGAATTGCATAGTATAGTGTTGCTCGCGAGAATGTGTGCAAACACCGCGACGCAAAAAATCACCAATCGAAACTATCCTATGTTCATTCCACAATTTGATATATGTAATTTTAAAGGCGCATAGAGTTCGGAGGGGGGGGCGTGGTCGGTCTTTGAACCTCCGGACAATTTTTTGGTTTTCTCAAAATCAGCCAAAATGCAACAAATTGGCGACGAGTCGCTTCTGTGTACTCCACACGGACAATATTGAGAATCATCTTTCGATTCCACTAGTGTAGATTTATGAGCTAGTTGTTCGAACACTCATTTTCGTTGCGAGACCCTCGTTTCAACATTTTCCCGTCAAGAGCCAACCGAGCGTTTCGTTTTTTTTTCTTCGAAAATGTTACCCAAGGGTCTAATTAGGCAAATTATTATTTTCGATAAATATCGCAAACGTTTTTTATTGGATGAAAAGAGGCAAAGAGCGAGAGATAGAGAGAGACGCAGACGTTAGACGGTTGGAACGTGAACTTTAAAAAAAAATCTTCCAATTTTGTCCCTTCTTGTCCCCCACCCAAAAAAATGCAATTTTCTACTTATCTCCCTTATTTGGCCTGTCTTTTACAGCCAGTCTCCCTCTCTCTCACTCTCTCTTTCTCGTTCAAATCTTTTTTTTTTCTCATCTCTCCTTGAAGATCATTCCAAAAACAAAAATTTGCATATTTCAGGCGCTTCCGAACGTTCATCATCAAAATCAGGAAGTAGAAGCAAGAAGACATCGACGAAGTCACGTGAGTCCCTCGACGTGTTCGTTTCGAAATCCCCAAATCCCAGTAGAGAGAGAGAGAGAGAGAGAGAGAGAGAGGGAAATTAAAAAAAAAAGTTGGTGTTGTTACTTTTTTGAAGAGGCCCCCCTATCAAAAATTCCGGTGGATAACTCGACCATTTTTTTTCTGAGCCTTCCCCTCCTCAAAAAAAGTGAATATAGAAATAATTGAATTGAAAAGATTTGTATTCAATTCAAGATTAGTCTCCTCTAGATGTTTTTCCTTGCGCTATTCTTGCGTTTTGCTGAATGCGAGAATAAGCCACGCCCCCTCTAGCCTCAAAAAGTTGGCCTCTCGCCACGGAGGTCATATGGGGGGAGGTGGGGAGGAGTGGGAGGGGAAGTCATTTTTTTTTGGCTGCCCCGCTGCTTCGGCTTCTTCTCCTCCGCCGCTGTGCGCTTGTTGGCTGCGAATTTTGTGTGAAGAATGTCGACATCGCCGAAATCGGCGTCGATAACGGTAGGCGTCGTTTTCGTGTCGGGACCCTTCTTTCTTTCTTTTTTTTTCGTTTGCTCTCCCCCAAACGCATATATTAGAAAATGCATAATTTATCAATTTTTGCATCGTTCGCGTTTTTTTTTGTTTCTTGAAAGTTTTCTGCTGGCTCAACGAACCAAAACAATCTCAGCACAGTTTTTTATCGATCCAGTACGATACTCCAATTACACGTTGCCCTCGGTTTAGCGTAAATCGACACTCGCTAATTTTGTTTTTGTTTTTTTTTGTATTTCTGGAAAAAGACCAACAATTCAAAGAAAAAAAAAACGAAAACTCGAATGCGGCAAAAATATATTTCGAATGGATTTCGCGGCGTTTATTATTTGTTCCTGAATGGCATCGAATTTCATTGAAGTGCGATATTTGAGATGATGAAAAAAAAATGATTGGGCCTCGCTTTTTTTTTATTGTTTTGAATCGATTAGATCAAAAAAGAACACCACAAAAATTTTGGGTTTTTTGAGAAAATTTAAAAAAAAATGAGATTTGTCGTGAAATGTGATGCACGGTCCGCAAAAAAAACGAAAAGTCAAATTCGGATTTGCTGAGCCTTTAAACAATTCTCGGCATCTTGAGGGATGTTCGATGAAAATTTTTTGGAGGCGACAATTCAAGGAGCATTCGCGCCAAATCTGAAGATTGAGTGAGTCTTGAAAATTAGCACCAAAGAGCAATTGTGCGAATGTGTGTGTGTGTGTGCGGCGAAGGTGTGGTGCTCTTTAGCCGGACCAAGTCGACGTCACGTGTGGCCGAAATGGCCCGAAGGCACCTACTAATCCCGGGGGCGGTGGCAGGGACAATTTTCGCTAGCTTTGCCCATTTTCATCCGTTTCGTCGTTGCAGGACACCGAAGAGGACGAGATGCCGCCGTCGAACATCCCGTGGTACACGTTCACCGACGATGATAAGCACGATCTCGAGCACTCGTGGAAGATCATCGAGCCGAAGAAGAATCAAATCGCGTGCGACATCTATGAGATGATTTTCAATCAGGTATCGTTGTCGTCAATTTTCGATATTCAATTCATTCCATTTTGTTCTTGCTTCTTCAGTGCCCCGAAGTTCGTCGACTCTTCCCGAAGCTCAAGTTTGTCAACTCGAAACCCGATCGGAAGAGCAACGAGTTCACGTTTCAAGCGATGCGATTCATGCAGGTTACTGTGTTTTTTGTTTTTGTTGCCCAGAATTGCGCGTCAAATATGGTGCATTGCAAAAAAAAAGAAGAAAAGAAGGATTTGCGTTCTTTTTTCGGATTTTTTTTTTGTTGAGAGAATCTCGACGGGTTTTGCCTACGCAAATTAGCGTCATTTATGATGCATCGCTTTTATATATATTTTTTGAAATTTATATCTTCCTTGTGTGTATAGTTGTTGGAGAAAATTGAATTTTCACTGCAAATGAATGTACAATGGATTAATGTTTGGCGCGTGCAAAGAATGCCCTTGAATGTCTCATTTGCGACTTAAAATTGATGATGCTAAGCAATTATGATTTGAAGAAAAAAGGTCTAAAAACCTCGATCAAGCCTACAGCACCACAATTATGAAAAATGTATCACATTTGCGCGTTTAAAGAATAGAAAAATAGGATAAAGAAATAAAATCACAAGAAAAAAAATGTTTTCGTTAAAGGCGCATATGAGAAATATTGCGTGATTCTTGCAGCAAATTAATAAAAACGGTGGTACTGTAGGGCCGTGGTCGAGGTTTTCGGAGTTTCTTGTTTTTTTTTTTTTTGAAATTTTCAGCGATTATCAAAAATTGGTTTGTTTTTGATTTTGTTTCTAAAAAAATCTCTGCCTAGTATTTATTATACGAAATATTGTAGGTGATCGAAGGCGCCGTTCGAGCATTGGATAATCTGCCGTCGCTCGATATAATTCTTGACAATCTGGGACGAAGACATGGCAAATTGGAGGTTAACGGCAAATTTCGGTGCGCGACCAAAAGCAAAAATCGATTTTCAATGTTTTTTTTTTTGTGATTTCTTCCAGATCATACTATTGGTCGACATTTTTGGAATGCTGCATCTTCAATATTCGATTGAATTTGTCGAAGAAAATGAACTCGTTGGAAGTGGACCGAATAATTATTTTGTGGAGGTGCCTTCTTCGGGATGTGATGAAGAAAATCAAGGTACTCTGTGTGTTTTTTGTTGTTGCTGCTGGATTTTAAGAATTTTTCAAGGCCGGCACCACCGCGGACATCGCTCAGCGAATGCTTCAGATGAGCATCGAAGAATCGCGCATGTTCTCGCTGCCCGCCATCCATAAGGAATCGAACGCTTCATCGGCAGATGTAAGCTTTTCGTTTGAAACCGTCGACTTGAAGAATGGTCGCGTTTTAGTCGAGTTTATAGGCGATTAAACGACGCAAATCGAGTTATTCGTCAGTGAAAATTTCAGAACGACTTTGACGATATCCTGTGAATGCACAAACCACTGACGGCTCCATGTTTCTGTTTTCTCAATGATTCATTTTTTCGATGATTCCGGATACCTCAAACACCATCACAACATTCCGGACATTTTTTTGTAATTAATACTATTTTATTATAATTATCATAATTAATATCAAATAATGTAATATTTCAATTAAATGCCTAATTTATCATTCGACTCATACGGCGCTCGTATTGACGCTCGCTGAAACAATATTTGTCTGTGTTTTTTTTTAAATTTTTTTTTGAATAATGAATCTTACAGCTGCTGAATATTGGTGGATTTTGTGTGATAGCAAGTTTTGTAGATGACAGCGCCAATGAGGGCGATGATGAGAAGGATGGATAGAATGGCACCGAGCGCGATAATATAGACAATCGCCTTTGGCGATTTATAGTGGAGATCGCAATTGAGAATCACACGATAGCAGTATCTTTCGGTGGTTTTGTCGCAGAGTGGCACGCGGGTGAACAAGCGGAATTTGCAGTGGTACTGGAAAGAAATAGAATGAGCTTAAAGGCGCATGAAAAAAAAAACGAAATGTCCGATCCGCGGGATGGAGGCGAAAATTTGCAATGAAATGTAATAATGTAATTTTTCCATTTTTTCATTTTTTTTATTCATGCTAATTTCAATTTTCGGTTTCACTCAAATTTTTTAACTTAGCCAGTAGCTAGTTGAGCCGCTCGCTCTCATGGCCTAGTTTGTATGGTTTAAGGTTGCGCGCTGCGATTTGTACCAGGGCTGTGCGGCAATTTGGCAAATTGCCGAAAATAATAAAAAATTCGGCTATTGAATTTTTTTAACGATAATTCGAAATATAAATACCGAATGTTCACGGTACCCCAAATTATTCATTGGACATTGATTTTTGTTTCGCCGATTTTTTTTGACATCAAATTGCCGAAAATATATACTTCGGCAACTGACGATCAAACGTTCTTTTCGGCAATTCCATTGCCGCTCTGAGATTTGTACTCCACACGAACAATTCGCAATTTTGCAACTCCGTTTTGGTTAAATCTTGTTTATTTTATTTGAATAGAATTTTTTAAATTGTATGTTTTAATCTAAAAATTGACAAAATATAACAATTTCATAAGCTTTTTTGTAAAAATGGAAAAAATGCAATTTTTTAAAATTTTAAATTGAGATTTTTTCTTGAAATCAAAAAAAATTAGATTTTTGAGGTCTATTATTCGAAATTTTTAATCGATTTTGGCCAATTTGTGTCCCTTGATTTTTTTTTGAATTGATTAGAAATAGTATTCTTGCCATTTCTCATGGTTTCTCTCAAAAAAATCCCTAACGCGAAATGACGTAATAAAGAATTTTGATTGATTAAAAGGTAAAATAAACATACGGCGAAATTGAAGTAGGTGTCATTGGTGTAATCCATACAATCGAGGACGACTCTCGAGTTCATGAGGATTCGCTGATCGCGCGCACCGCACACGATTTTCGCCGGACTGCAATTCTCGACGATTCCCATCAAATCGTTGGTCATCTCGATGTGCTCCTTTAAAATTGTGAAATTTTGTTTTGAGGCGACGACAATTTCACGAACCGCGACCCCACAAAACGACATCACCGAACCGCATTGCGACACGTTGAAGAGAAGACTGGCGAAGAAAATCAGGAGGCGAATTGGCATCGCGACGACGCGGAATAGTTCAATGTGAATGAATGTTATTGGGGAATCGACAGAATGGATGGTTCGATTTTTTTTTGTTTTTTTTTACGCCTTGAATGACTCACTGCGATGAGAAGGTGCAAGATTATCGAATGAGTCGTCAAAATTTTACAAGGATTCTCAAAAATTAAAAAAATAGTCAAAAAATAGCGCGCCAATTTGAAATTTGTTGCTCAAAAACAATTGCATAACAATTTTTAAAAAGAATCCATTAAAAATAATAAGCAGTGTGCAGTTTTTGATCGATTTTCGCATTTCCTATGAATTATACCAGCTTTTTTTTATGTTTAAGAGGAAATATTGCCAAAAAAAGAAGAAATAAACGATTTTTCAAGTTTTTTTTTTCGAAAAAATGCATTTTCAATCGTATGAAATGACTTTTATGAAGAAATTACTGCTTAAGACATTTTTTTTTATAATGCCGACACTAAATTTTTCATGTTATTTTAATTTTGGTGTATATTTTCTCATGCTCGAATATTTATGAAAAATTTCAACATTCTAAAAAAGCATTTTTTCCAAATTTCCATGTTATGTTTTTTATTGGATTAAAAGTGCGAACAATTTTTTTGAAGTTGGGTCTTGTGTTGACTTCTATTAGACGTTTTTTTTTCTGACAAGCCTTTTTCTGTCCAAACTTTTTAGGCTCTTAAAATTTGAAATATTTTAATCAATTTTACACACGTTGATAAAATTTTATTTAAGAAAAAGTAGAACAATTAAAAGCCCTTAAGAGGGCTGTTTGGATTCGAAAGCATTGGATGTGTCTCGGAATACTTCTCACGACTTGCTGGGTCGTAGAGAAGCCGCCTAGTTGAGGAGGAGGAGTCCTCCTCGACCTGCGTGAGACGATGTACCGATTAGCCTGACGGTGCCCCCAGAAGTGAGGGCATCGTCAGTTGATCCTCTTCGCCACGGAGAGGCTCGGCACGTGAAGAGGAGGCTCACCAGCTGCAGGTGGGGAAATCCTGAGTGGGTCATTGCCCGATCGCGAAGGATCTGGGGGGGGTGGGAGGGGTGGGGAAGGAATGGGGAGGGGATAGTGGTACCACTGGGGACGGGGACAACGGTCCGCCATCTATCATCTAGCCCTCTTCACATGATATGCTTCAAACGAGAGGTTTAGCGTCACCTGAACCCAACACTGCAAACCACCCACTTAAGGGCTGGATCCGACTTACGGAGCTGGAGGCGAGAATCCCTAACGAGATCAGCATATCATGATCCGAAGGTTTCGATGATAGACAACTCGCCATTGTCCGCCATCTGAGCCGCATCCCCTGCTTTTATAGTCGATGTGGGCGGAGTCGTGAGCATCGACCGCCCATTCGGGGGGCGTTTCGCGTCGCAAATCTGTCATTGTTTTCGGGCTTTTGCACACGATATTTTGAATATAGTCTGAGAAGACCCTCTCAATTTCCAACACTATCTCGCTGGTTGTGATGCAATTATTCACAAAAGAATTGCCGCAAGGTCAGCTATGAGCAAACTACACCAATTCGAATATTACGTGAACGATTAGCAATTGATGTAGTTTGAATAGTAATTAAGTAATTACTGTTTGATTCGCAATTATATAATTTTTAAAAGCTTACAAGAAAAAACGTTTTTGAAATAGGGCAATTTAAAAAAAAATTTAAAAAAAAAAAGAAAAATGTGCTAATTTTTAATTTTTTTGTAAAAGTTTGTCTATTTTTTCTAGTGGGAAACAATTCATCATCGACGAATCGCAATGTTCTTCCGGAATCGGAATTCCGTACAATCCTGCCTTAGGGCAAAAGTCCGCAGAGACATTATACAAATTGTAAAATCGATTTTGTCCTAATTAGGCACACAAAAAAAGATCGATTTACAGTACCGCTCAAAAGTCGAAGAGCTTTTGGTTTTTCGTACAAAACTTTCCTAAAAATGTTTGGATCATCATGAAATTTTAACACAAACTAAAAAATACAAATAGAATTTGCATAAAATTTTGAAAAAGATTCTGCAGTCAGGATTGTTTGCAGAATTCTTTACAAAACTTTGGATTTTTCATATTTTGATGTAGTTTGCAAATTTTAGGGTTTTCAAATGTGCTAAATTTATCAAGTTCACTGGTTGCAACCCTTAAAGTCCACAAATACCTTATAAGGGACCATTATACTTGGTGAGGTCTTTTGAACTGACTTCGCGAAAATTTTACATTAATTATACGATTTCGGCTCACTTTAAGATTCAAATTTACTTTTGTTATAACCAGTAACCTATTTGGACACTAAAACCGTCATTATTGATTTTTGCTTCCCCGTAGAAGGCCGAAATACACGGCGCGCACTAGTCCCGAACATCGACTAAGCTTCGATTCACCTTTCTAGTTGCTTCACCAACCGTCATAATATAACTTTTATGATTTAAAATTAATTAAAATGGTGTGAACAATCAATTAAAATATAAAATTCGACAAATCATATTTTTTGGAGCAATCGAGGTAGTAATTCGAGTAGTAATATTTTAGAGGACGCAATAAGTGAAAAATCGAAAATAAATCGAATACGTTGTGGATTTAAAATCACTTTCAGCGAAGCGCTAGCGAGTGACTTTTCAAAAAACGTATATTAATTGATTGTTCACACCATTTTAATTAATTTTAATTTTCATAAAAGTTATATTATGACGGTTGGTGAAGCAACTAGAAAGGTGAATCGAAGCTTGTATAATGGCCCACCCAAGTATAATGGTCCCTTATAAGGTGTTTGTGGACTTTAAGGGTTTCAACCAGTGAACTTGATAAATTTAGCACGTTTGAAAACCCTAAAATTTGTAAACTACATCAAAATATGAAAAATCCAAAGTTTTGTAAAGAATAGCAGAAAAATTGAAAACTTGAAGAGACTGTAATTCTAAAATTCTGCAAAAAATCCTGACTGCAGAATCTTTTTCAAAATTTTATGCAAATTCTATTTGTATTTTTTAGTTTGTGTTAAAATTTCATGATGATCCAAACATTTTTAGGAAAGTTTTGTACGAAAAACCAAAAGCTCTTCGACTTTTGAGCGGTACTGTAAATCGATCTTTTTTTGTGTGCCTAATTAGGACAAAATCGATTTTACAATTTGTATAATGTCTCTGCGGACTTTTGCCCTAAGGCAGGATTGTTCGGAATTCCGATTCCGGAAGAACATTGCGATTCGTCGATGATGAATTGTTTCCCACTAGAAAAAAAAATAAATAATTGGAATAATTGTTAAATCACCTAAATTTGAATATTCCAATTTTCAAACAACTTTAATTTTGTGACAACAATGTTGATTTAAATTTCAAAAAAAAAATTCAATTCAGCTAAGAGAAGATGTTGAAGAAAAGCTTCAACCTTTCGTTTTGTTGTCTGCAAACACTCAGTCGCAATTTTGCACACATTAGATTTTCAGAAATTTCTTTCTCTCTCTCTCTTTTTCTCTCTCTCTCTGTTTTTCTCTCTGTCTGTAAAAATGCGTACAGTCTCTTTGTCTCGAGACACCTTTGGCAGACAGCCAACAATAAATTTTTTGCTTGGAAATAATTTCGATCACGCGTTTGAAACCGACACCGCTGACGAACTAATCTCGATGAATCTCGAATTCGTGCCGATCAAAATACAAACGGCTTCGGCTTTCGGAATTGCGTTTCATGCGACACATCTGTTTGACGAGATATTCTTGGAGATTAGGCGTCGAACAAAAAAAAACCACGGAATTTGTTTTGTCATGAAAATCAATTGAACAAAATGAAACGATCGTTTGCAAATAGACCAGATCTTGAATTTGAAAAAGAATTGTAAAAATCTGTGTCGATTTACGGGCAGTGCGCGCTTTTCGAAATGGTCCCGCCACGATTGTCTTGATGATTTTGGGATTTCTCTGAATTTCTAGCGTCTCTCAAATTAAAAATGCCAAATAACGAGTTTGTCGGTGCGAGACCATCGTGAAGGCGCTGTGCACGTAAATCGACATACACATTTTTTCTAATAGAGCCATTCAAAAAAAGTGCAATGGGTACTGTAATGAAGACATCTGCGAGACCCATGAGATGATTTGTTGTCATGCGTCTTTCTTTTTGAAATTACGGTATTATTATTTTTTATTTGATTTGATTCGAATTTTCCGTTTTAAATTTAGCAGAATAAATTTCAATAAAAAATTATACCGTAATTTCGGGAAAAAAGACGCATGACAACAAATTGTCATTTAATTACAGTAATCATTCCATAGTGTAATTTTTGTAAAACAATTTTTGGTCCAATAGAAAATATTTCGAATTGGCGCGATAATTCTGAGTGCGTCTCGAGAAGAGTGTTGTCAGATTCGGCCCTCATTGAGTTTTCCGGTTTCCGTCTGATGCTGAAACTTTTTTAGCCACCTTGCGTCTCGTATGGAATGCATCTGTGAATTAATGAATTTTATATTACGTTACCCTCCAAAATTTTTCAAATTAAGGCCTCCATGCATTATTTGAGCCTCCAAGGGGTCTCGCGTGGAAAAATCCTTTTGAAAGCGATTTTTTCGAAGTTCAGAATAATTGTTTTTCACTCGTACAGTTAAAATACTCCAATACATCATTCCACAACAATATTCTTTAATTTTTTAAAATTCCATCTAAAAATTTGATTAATTTGTTTATTTATATGCTCAATGCGATTTTCAAAAAAAAATAATCTAAAAACCGCGAAAAAATGGCAAACATGAAATGCGCCATGGCCGAAAACTTCGCGGCCGCGGCCATAATTCAACATCAATCCAACCTTTGTCGTTTTTGTTTGTTAAATTTGGATTATTTCAAATTTCCATAATTATTTGAAGCCGAAACTGAGCCATCATTGAATTTTGGACTAATTTTGGCCACCTTCAAACACTTTTCATTGCTTCAAAAGAATTATTGAAATTGAACAGTGAAATTAATTACTAATTATTAATTGAAAGCATACCGGCCGATAATTTTATTCACCCGATACGGAATGCAATTTAATTTGAAAAAAAAAAAAAGAAGCACACACAATTTAGGGCTTAATTAGAGCGTGGCCAATCGCGATCGCCGCATTCTTCGGCGGTCTCAAATGGAAAACGTGGTCGGGAATTGGAAGCGGTTGAACGTTGAAGAAATTGCCGTTGTTGGCGAGCGAACCGTGATCGACGCGCGTTGCAATCGAGTAGGTGGCGCCGAGTTTGCGAGCGAGAGCGAACTACATCGAAAAAAAATGTTGCAAATTGATTTGCAGAATGATCGACTCACGAATGGATCGCCGCTATCGACGATTTTGAGAGCCGAAAAATTTTCGACGTTGTCCAGTGTTACGGCTGGATGCAAAATCGCGTCGGGTTTACACAGAATCTCATCATTCTTGGTCGCATCGCATTTCGACAAATCGATCGCCTAGAATCATCAATGGATTGCGGTTTTGATGGATGGCATGGATCACCCTCCACTCATCGAGATCATTGATTCCGATCCACGCCGACGGAATATCGTAGTAGGTGAATGTGTTGAGATCGTCGGAAAAATTGCCGCCGTGCATGATCTTCTTCAGCGTGTAGCTCGTCTGCGTCTTGTCGTCCAAAACGCAAACCTGAAATTCGAGCGCGATTGTTCGATCTCGGATCTTCGGTAAGTTCAACAATTCAGATGACTATCTCACCTTTCGCTCGTGCTCATCGCTAAAAATGTTGGTGAGACGCTTTCGACGCACATTGGCACCCCTTAAACCCAAAAAAATGACAATTATCTCAAAACGATTCGAATTGATTGGCTCGAATACCGTTGTTCGGCGGCTCGTGATCGATGCGCGACGTCGAAACAGACGTACTCGCCGACGATCGCACGACCGCGCGTCTCGTCGAACAATGGCGCAATTCGTTGACGCGCTAATTGAATGCATATAAATAATATAGTTAGCACGATGGCACGCATTGTTAGCCCAATGAGCAGCAGCAGATCCGTCGAGGCCCTTTTTCGGCAATGGTGTGATGGGAATGAGAAGGGTGGGGTGTTGGGGTGTTGGGGGGGAGTGGTCACTACGACTGGGAAATGACGTTCGCCTAGGATTCTATTTCAGGACGTTCTGGCCACGCCCACTGTCGTTGAGGTCCTCGGATTTCAAGTGGAATTTAATTAGAGGCAAATAATAAATTTGAAATTGTTGAATAATTGATTTTGGATGATCATTGAGACCGATACCGTAATTTGAAGGAGTTCGAAAAAATTGAGACGCGTGAAACGTGACCCACAAAAATTGATATTCCTCATTTTCTCTTTGATTTCAGTTTTTTTTGCAAATTTTGATATCATTTCCCAAAAAAAAGAAGAAAGTCGAATCCATTATCAATTATTGGTAATCATTGTCGTCATCGTCATCGGTTTTCGATGAAAACAATTTATTTCTCGCGTCGCCGCAATCATTCAGTCAGCCAGCCCCGTCAGGCAGTCAGTCGGCCGCAATTTCGCCGGCCCGTTCGCTTATCAATGCTGCCGATTCGATTCCTAATCTATGGTAGATCGCTTGGATCGCCATTCTCACACAGCCCATTCGCATTTGCAGGTCTCGCCACGATTTGCATCACATTGCTCTATGCTTTGCGATTGGCGTTCCACTCGACGATCATTTGTCAGATTGTTGAGGATGATGAAGGTGGGCTCGAATTTTGAGATTTTGAGAGTTGATGCTTGATTTGCAGACGGTTTTCTTCGCGATGACACCCTTCGACAGTTGACGTTTCAATCGGTTGCGTTTGGATTGGCGATCGGATTGATACCGTTGCATTTTATGAATTCGTGGGGAACGCGGTGAGTCATTTTGAGTGTGTGTGTTTTTTTGGATTTTTTGGATTTTTCGAACAAAAAGGGTGATTTTTTAGATTAAAAAAATTTTTTTGAGAGGAAAAAATTGATTTTTCAATTTTTCAACAAATTTGTTTCAAAAATTGCTTCAATAAATTTTTTTGATGAAGAAAATGAAATTGAAAAAATTTTTGGCGAAACTTTTTTTCGAAAAAAAAAAGATAATTCAAAAAAATCTTGTAAAAATTCCCCTACTTTTTCTTGTTTTTAACAATTTTTTTCTCATGACGAAAAATTTTTTAATGATTTTTTTTTTTGAAATTTGAAATTTCGTCTTTTGAAAAAAAAACAAACTCTATTGTTAAAGTTTCTACAGTAATCGATATTTTCGTGGTGGGACCACTTTGAAAAGAGCGCGTTTTCCAAAAAAAAAGTGTAGTCGAGGTGTTCGCGTCGAAACCCGACACCTCGACGAGATCAAAAACCGAATAGACGCCAAAACATTTCAGAAATGTCACCACCATATTCGGTTTCTTGGGCGTTGGCGCGGCAATGATGTACCCGTTGGCGCACCGGCACGACTTTTACGCCTCGTTTGTCGTGCGCGTCGCTCAGGGCGCACCGTTGGCGATCCTATTATGGCTCATCGCGAAAATCGCGTCCGAATGGACGCCGCGCGGCGAGATGGCGTTGGCGTTGGCGATTCTGACGTCGGTGTATCAAGTGAATCTGAACGCGACGAGTTGACGAATCCGAAATTGCCCTCTCTCTCAATTTCCAGATGGCGCCGTTCGTCGCCCAAATCACCGCCGCCGAGATGTGCGAACACTTTGGCTGGGAGTACACCTACTATTCGTTGGCGGTGTTGTGCGCCGCGTGCCACGTGGCATTCTATTGCGTCTACACCGACAACGCGCAAGAGAATCGCTACGCGGGCGATGTTGAGAAGCGGCTCATCGGCGAGCACAAGAAGCGCGAGGTTGTTGTCGTCGCGGCGACGCCGTTTCGCGCGATTCTCACCGACGCGACCGTGTTGGCGACGTGGCTCGCCAACATCGCCTTCTTCTCGACGCTATTGATATTTCTCCAATACGGACCATTATATATTCATCAGGTTGTTTTCTTTTCTTTTCTTTTTTTGGCACAACACATTGCTTGACGCCTAAAATTGGGCGTTCAGCTGTTGGGCTTCTCGGTGCGAACCACTGGCTATTCGGGAGGCTTCTCGCACGTGTTGTGTCTCGTCGCGAAAATATCGTTTGGACGTTTGATGGATCGTTGCGAGATCGAGATGACGAAGAGACTGAAACTCGCGTGGGCCTTGATTGAAGTTCCGTCGATTGGTTTGCTGTTGGCAGTGATGATGGTAGGATTGGATTGGATCATGATCCAAGGATTCAAGCTCTTATGAATTCAGGTCGATAATAGTTTAATGAAACTTTCGGCGATAGTGCTCTTCATTGCGATTCACGGTGTCGCCATTGTGATCATTGTGAAGACGCAAACATTTGTCGGTGGTCTTTCCAGCATCCCGAAAGCCAATCGTAATCGATATTCCAGAGATCTGCCCAATATAGTCATGTGCTAGCGAATGGCAATACCCTATGCGTTGTAGTTTGCCTGTTTGTCCAACCGATTATCGTCAAATGTTTAGTGCAATCGAACACGATTGCCGAGGTTCGAATGCGGTTTTTTTTCGGACCATCTTCAAAAATGTTGATTATTATAGTGGTCGCATGTGTTTGGACTTCACGCGGGTCTCGTCGCGGTCTCGATTATCGTGTTTTTGGTGTTCGTCGATTCGCGACCGGCTCGCTGGACGACTGATTTGGTGGTCGACGACGAAAAAATTTAATTGCGCAATTTTGATGTTTCCGAAATTGCCAATAAATATTGATAATTGATGGATATCCGGTTGGAGTTTGAATAATTGCAGTCTGGCCAGAGGGGGCAGCGAGCGACGTGAGATTTGCGAGAATCGAAGTCATGCGCCTTTAAACGATGGAGCCGAGTGAGTACTAAAACCTGACAAGTACAATAATTGATAATGAAATGTATTGCGATCAGATTGATCTTGTTGTAGTGTACACTTTGATAAGACCTCCCCCCCCAAATATGGGCAATGAGCAAAAATGAATGTTGACACTTGTTGTACATATTCATCAAATTTTTTTGGTGGCAGTTACTCTAAATTCTTTGAAAACTGGATTTTAATTCGATCTCGATAATTTATGCATATCCTATTAAGTCTATATATAGGGGATTAGGATTGGTGTCCCGTTGAGGGTGTCGGCTTGCGCCAAGCGCCATTTTGAATTCATTGACATTTTCGTCGTTTTTAATAACATGCACTTTTCAAAAATTAATTAATTTGGCTTGTTTGTTTTATCATCGTTGTGAAGAAATTTGTTATTAATAGGAATGTTGAATGGTGGGAGAGAGAGAGTGAGAGAGAGGCAGAGATGCAGAGAAAGAGAGCATCACCCGATAAGGAATATTACCGTTTTGTTGTTCGCTGCTTGTGATAACACATTTTTAACAATTATTTCCATTTTTGGTCCATTCCTTCGTTATGGCGACTGGCAAGAAGAGATTGTTGATTGTTGGCGCCGGCGCTTCGGGTCTTCCATCGCTTCGTCATGCGCTCATGCATCCGGAGATTGAAGTGGTGTGTCTCGAAGGCAGCGGCGAGATCGGCGGCCTCTGGCGATACAAGCCCGAGGAGACGCAACTCTCGTCGGTGATGAAGTCGACGGTCATCAACACGTCGAAGGAGATGACGGCGTACTCGGATTTTCCGCCGGAATCGCGAATGGCCAACTTCATGCACAATCGCGAGATGCTGCGATACTTGTCGATGTACGCGGACCACTTCGATTTGAGAGCGCACATTCGATTCAATCACAAGGTCGAGGCGATCGAGAGGAACGACGATTACGAGGCGACCGGCAAATGGAGAGTCGCCTATGTCGATGAGTAAGAGTTTGGGCTCGAGTCGGCTGAAAATGAGCGCGAGTGTTTTCAGCAAAGGCGGCCGACACACCGAGGTGTTCGACGGCGTCATGCTGTGTCACGGACATCACACGATTCCGCACTGGCCGGCCAAGTTTCCGGGACAGGACGAGTTCAAGGGCAACATCATCCATTCGCACAGCTACAAGGATCATCGCGGCTACGAGGATCGCATTGTCGTCGTCGTCGGCGTCGGAAATTCCGGCGGCGACGTCGCCGTCGAACTCTCGCGAATCGCCAAACAAGTCTATCTGGTGACGCGACGCGGAACTTGGGTCTTCAATCGCATCTACGACTATGGACGACCTGTGGATCTCGCGTTGAACACGAAGGCGTTGTGGGATTTGATGGAATTGGTGCCGAAGTGGTTGTCGAATGCATTCATGGAGCACAAGTTGAACAAGAGATTCGATCATCAGGCGTATGGTCTCAAGCCGAATCATCGAGTATTCGCGTATGAATTGAGATTATTATTTTTTTTTGTCAAAAATTCGATTTTCGATCATTTTTCAGAGCGCATCCAACTGTGAATGACGAGCTACCGAATCGAATCGCGTGTGGAACTGTGAGAATCAAGCCGAACATCGCCAAGTTCACCGAGCACGGAATTCTGTTTCAAGACGGCACGAAACTCGAGCACGTCGATGACGTCATCATGTCGACCGGCTATTCGTTCGAGTGCAATCTCGTCGAGAATGGCAAGCTGATCGAGGTGGTCGACAACAAGGTCGACCTCTACAAATACATGTTGCCAATCGTGACAGCGGACCATAACACGCTATCAATCATCGGATGCGTTCAGGTATGAATGATCCCGAATCCGATTAATAGCCAGTTCAGCCATTCGGATCAATCATGCCGCTCTCCGAACTCCAGGCGCGTGTGTTCCTTGAGGAATTCACCGGCAAACACGTTCTCCCCTCGAAATCGGAGGTCGGTTCGAGCAAATAAACAAACAATCAAGTGGAAATGCGCGCTTTACAGATGATGCACGACGTTCGTGTTCATCGTAGACAAATGGCGGAACGCTATGTGACGAGTCGTCGTCACACCATTCAGGTAGACTATGTCAAATATGCGGACGAGCTCGCCGAGCTGATTGGAGCGAATGTGAATCTCAAAGAGCTCATCATCAAGGATCCAATGCTCGCCTACAAGATCTACTTTGGACCACGAGTGCCGTACATCTTCCGCCTCAACGGACCGCATAAATGGGAGAAGGCGCGCGAAGCGATCATGGGCGTCGATGAGCGCGTCCTCATCGCCACCAATGACAAATCGATAGTCGAACCCGACTATAGTTTGCTCTACTATGCCACCGGAGTCCTTCTCATTGTTCTGATCATCATTTTTGTTTTTTAAAATGATTCTGATAAATATATTGATACTCTTGAAGTCCCGAATGCTCCTTGTAGATTTTGTTTTATTTAGAATACAATAATAATGAGAAGAAGCACGAAGGCGAAAGCGAATAAATAGAACAAAGTGTTGCTCTCTTCAGACTTGACTTCCTTTCCGTCGGTGTTGCCGAGGCTCACTCGCTCATCGACGCCCATTATGGCGTCGCGAGCATTTTCCCATTTGTTGGGACCGTTTAGCCGGAAGATGTATGGGACCCATGGTCCGAAGTAGACCTTGTAGGCCAGCATCGGATCGTTGAATAGGAGCCGTTTGAGGTCGACATTGGCGCCGATGAGACGCGCCAACTCATCGGCATAGTTGACGTAGTCGACTTGGATTGTGTGACGGCGACTGGCGACGAAGCGCTTCGCCATTTGCTCTCGCTTCGTCTCGACGTCGCGAATCATCTGAACCACACGTGATTGTTTGTTTATTTGCTCGAACCGACCTCCGATTTCGAGGGGAGAACGTGTTTGCCGGTGAATTCCTCAAGGAACACACGCGCCTGGAGTTCGGAGAGCGGCATGATTGATCCGAATGGCTGAAGTGGCGATTAATCGGATTCGGGACCATTCATACCTGAACGCATCCGATGATTGATAGCGTGTTATGGTCCGCTGTCACGATTGGCAACATGTATTTGTAGAGGTCGACCTTGTTGTCGACCACCTCGATCAGCTTGCCATTCTCGACGAGATTGCACTCGAACGAATAGCCGGTCGACATGATGACGTCATCGACGTGCTCGAGTTTCGTGCCGTCTTGAAACAGAATTCCATGCTCGGTGAACTTGGCGATGTTCGGCTTGATTCTCACAGTTCCACACGCGATTCGATTCGGTAGCTCGTCATTGATAGTCGGATGAGCTCTAAAATGGAATGGTCCCTTGTTAGGTAGTATCCAAAAACGCGCCTACCCATAGACTCTGTGTTGCGGTTTAAGTCCATAGGCATTATGGTCGAATCTCTTGTTCAACTTGCGCTCCATTAGAGCATTCGAGACCCATTCAGGCAGCACTCTATGAATATCAGTCAGGAACTTTCGATTAAGGGCCAGATCCACAGGTTGTCCATAGTCGTAGATGCGATTGAAGACCCAAGTTCCGCGTCGCGTCACCAAATAGACTTGTTTGGCGATTCGCGAGAGTTCGACGGCGACGTCGCCGCCGGAATTTCCGACGCCGACGACGACGACAACGCGATCCTCGTAGCCGCGATGGTCCTTGTAGCTGTGCGAATGGATGATGTTGCCCTTGAACTCGTCCTGTCCCGGAAACTTGGCCGGCCAGTGCGGAATCGTGTGATGTCCGTGACACAGCATGACGCCGTCGAACACCTCGGTGTGTCGGCCGCCTTTGCTGAAAACACTCGCGCTCATTTTCAGCCGACTCGAACCCAAACTCTTACTCATCGACATAGGCGACTCTCCATTTGCCGGTCGCCTCGTAATCGTCGTTCCTCTCGATCGCCTCGACCTTGTGATTGAATCGAATGTGCGCTCTCAAATCGAAGTGGTCCGCGTACATCGACAAGTATCGCAGCATCTCGCGATTGTGCATGAAGTTGGCCATTCGCGATTCCGGCGGAAAATCCGAGTACGCCGTCATCTCCTTCGACGTGTTGATGACCGTCGACTTCATCACCGACGAGAGTTGCGTCTCCTCGGGCTTGTATCGCCAGAGGCCGCCGATCTCGCCGCTGCCTTCGAGACACACCACTTCAATCTCCGGATGCATGAGCGCATGACGAAGCGATGGAAGACCCGAAGCGCCGGCGCCAACAATCAACAATCTCTTCTTGCCAGTCGCCATCGATGAGTATTAGAAGAATGGATGGGTGACACCAATGAACAGTTCTTCACCCGACAACGTGGGCCTTATATAGGGAAGCTTATCAATCCAAAGCGATCACAATACAAATATGTCTAGTCAAGTTGATCTAAGGCCACCCTGGACGTTTAGTTTCTTTAAGTATCTAAAATTCTGGCAAATATTTGTTCTACATCGCTTTTTTTTCTTGTTCGTCTTCCAATAAAAACCGTTTCGAGATTTGTCTGAACTTTCAAACTCTTGACGAGTTTGAACTGTCTGGAAATCGCTGAAAGACCAGACCAGAGATGTCGTTTTTTTTTCGAAATGGACTCTGGTCGACAAACAACATTCATCCGTCAATGTTGACATGTGATAGTGAATCGTAAAATCAAAATGGGTTCACTTGATGTTTGAATGAGTGATTTCAAACTACACATGGAGAATTCTGCAAAATTGTGGTCACTTCGCTTCAAGAGCCTTGATAAATATAAATCTATGCGCCTTTTAATGAGATTTTCAAAGAAAATTGAATACCGCAACGCGTCTGACGATATTGTAACCCTCCATTTTGTAAAAGTGGAAAATTATAATTTTTCCCGAAATTCCAGATATTGTCTTTCGATTGTGATTTTTGTCCGCTTCACAGATCCAGTATTTCGCAAGGATATCTTGTGAGCTGTTTTGTTTTTTTTTTTCGCGTCTTCCTCCCAGCTGTGGAGACGCAGAAAATTCGGCACTCTGCTTCGATCGCAAACAAAAATTCTTCTTGTTGTTGTTGATTTTTTTTTTCGAATTTTCTTCACTCATTATAATTATCAGCAAATTTTTTTCGAGCGAGAATGGTTGAAGCGAAGAAAATCGATTTTCTGAAACTACCGCCGCCGATAATTTTGCAGATTTTCCGCGAGGTTTGACCAATTCAACGGAATTCGTTGAAAATAATTAATTTGAAGTGTGAAGTCGAAAATTTGGAGAATATCTCGCTCACTTGTAAAATTGTCAAACAGTTCGTCGACGTGAATCGCCGTTTGCTGCCGGCAAAAAAGATCTACCATATCGATTTGGTATTTTTCGTCGAATTTTAGTCTCAAAATAAATAAACTTACATTGTTTTTTTTCATTTAGGATCGTCGACGAATTCGAGCTTGGCGTAGTCTTTCGTGGTGCGATCGCATTCCATTCTTGTCGCTCGAATATATTTCCAAATTTTTTTGCAATGTTCACGCGAAGGTTTTGACGGTAAACACGCTCGATGAAGAATTGACAGCATTTCTGATCGATCAGGCCGCTAATCATAATTTTCGATTCGAGCAGTTGAGATTATTTCATGAGGTGAAAAATCGAAAAAAGAACCCCCAAATTTTATTTGCGTTTACGGTACCCACTTGAGATGGTGTAAACACGTGACGCAAAATTGCGCCATATATATATATATATATATATCATCAAATTCATTTTCTGAAATTTCTGTCTGAATTTTATTTAAATTCATTATAGTATTGCGCAAATTTTGTAGGAAACTCAAAAAAACTGGCTATAATAAGGTTTTTATTCCACAAATATACATGTTTTGACCCAAAGATTATAATTCTAATGAAATTTTCTTTTCAGCTTCACTCAAGCCATGAAAGCATTTCTCAACTTCTCCAATATGCTGATTGTGATGCCGTCAATTTCGAAGCGGTGCCAAGCCAATTGAAAAAAGAGCACCTTCAACTAGCTGGCTATAAAAATGTAGCAAGTTTCTATCAATTTCGTGTCCATACAAAAATCTGTAATTTTTTAGTTGCATTCGCTGTGCTTCGAAATGGATAACACTATCGGAGATGATTTGTTTGATGGCGTTTTGGAGAATACGCATATCACCAAGTTCATATTTCACGGATGCAATCAGATCACTCCGGAATTTATAAGGAAACTCTTCCAGGTTGATGGGACCATTATAATCGAAATTGATATATTGAGTTACAGCTTTGGAGTCGCGGTCTTCGCAAAATCGATTGCCTTCGAATTACGACAGATCAGTCAATTTCGTTTTCAAGCATCGTCGAAGGCCTCCCAATTGAGCAAATCAATCATTGCACTTGGCTTTTAATTAATGAGGAGAAGGAGAAAGGTGCCTTTGAAAAAAGATTCGCAAAGAAACCTCGAAATTTCAGGAATGATCACAATGCGCCGAAATAATTATCATTTTTTCATTGCGTTGGAGGTCAATAGCCCCGTTGAGAATATCTTATACAAAATTCCCATCAATGAGTAGAAAGTCAGTGATAAGAATGGTCCGTTCCGATTAGATAGTCATTTTTTTGGGGGGTGGGGGCGTCTGGTGACCTCCTGTTGAGCTCGCCAGAGTAGTCGAAGAGCACTCGGCGTGTGCAATAAATGTGATACGTTACCAGAGTCTCTGCGTTTCGGCTCATTCATTCATTTCTTCTTCGTGCTCCCATTCGCATTCTGTTGTAACATTCTGACCCCTTTGCAAAATCACAATTTTTTTCTTAATTCATTTGTCCTATTTTTGAACATTTTTAAATGTATGCGATAAATATATTTTCTTAAAATTATATAAAAAGTGGTTAATGCAAATTTTAATTTTTCAGAATGTTTTGTGAGAAAATGTATTAAACAGTAACAAAAAAGTTGAAAAATAAAAATTGCAACTTTTATTACTTGGGGTACTGTAGAAATGTCTGCAAACAGGTTACACACAATGCTAACTACAGTAACCGTCTTTTTTTTAATATTGATTAAAAATCCCCACTTTCGTTAGAAGCACTTCGTATTACACATCGCATTACGCTTGACCCCCGTTTATCATTTTTTTTTCTCAAAATTGCGACTCCGTCAAGTTCAATAAAAAAATTTTGGCGGCACATGTGTTAGGCTGTGCGACAGGCACCGCCACACTGGCCTATAATAAATTGCGAGTCGCGCTCATCTCTATGATTCACACCGACCCCGCTTGCACATCTGGCGAGGCGTATGCCGCACCCAACTTTTCTTCATTTCTTCATTTCCCGCTTTTATCGAAATTCCGAAAATTTCAATTTTAAATTTTTTTTCTACAGATCGTTTGGCGAAATGCCACCCGCCAACGGATCGCCGTGGGCGATCTTACTAATAATTCTACTAACCACAACAACAATACCATCGGCGTACTCGCAAGTGTTGACGCCGTCGCAAATCACGATATCGCATCGAAAGCCGATCACCGCGACGGCGACGTGCGGAGAAATCAATGGGCAACCGGTGAACGAAGTGTATTGCTCGCTGACCGGCTCGACACAATACACACCGCTGACGTCGTACTCGTATCAGGAGGAGGATGTCTATGGCGCCGGAATGCTGCAGGAGATGCGCAATCCAAGAGAAGCTTTCGTTCAAGGCGGACATGGATGCGGACACTGTATGGCCGGCACCATCAACGCGCATCCCGCCTCGAATATGGTCGATGGAAATAATAGCTGGTGGATGTCGCCGCCATTGTCGAGAGGCCTTCATTTCAATCAAATCAACATCACCATTGATTTGGAGCAGGTTTTGAAGTTGATTCGTCAACGCAACTATTATTTCTGGTTCAGGAGTTCCATGTCGCTTACGTTTGGATCCAAATGGCGAACAGCCCGCGTCCAGGCAGTTGGGTGTTGGAACGGTCGACGGATCACGGAAAAACGTACAAGCCATGGTTCAATTTCGCCGAGAATCCCGCCGAGTGCGCGAGACGCTTCGGAATGGAATCGTTGTCGCCTATATCCGATGACGATTCGGTTGTGTGCCGAACTGACATGGCCAGTTTGCAGCCGCTTGAGAATGCCGAGGTTCTTTGTTTTGATTTTTTTTTGCTCAAAATTTTCTCGCGAATTTCAGATGGTCATTCGGATTCTTGAACATCGTCCGAGTAAGCTTCAATTCGCCACGTCGGAAGCGCTGCAGAACTTCACGCGCGCCACCAACATTCGGCTTCGTCTTCTCGGCACCCGCACACTTCAGGGCCATTTGATGGACATGAATGAGTGGCGAGATCCGACGGTGACTCGACGCTACTTCTACGCGATCAAGGAGATCATGATTGGCGGACGGTGCGTGTGCAACGGTCACGCCGTCACATGCGACATTCTCGATCCGAAGCGTCCGCGATCGTTGTTGTGCCGTTGCGAGCACAACACGTGCGGCGACATGTGCGAACGCTGCTGTCCCGGATTCGAACAGAAGAAATGGCAGCCGACGACGGCGCATAACAATTTCACGTGCGAGCGTGAGTTTCTCATTTTTCCACATCATCATTAATTTTTTGCTGCTACAGCCTGCAACTGCTTCGGTCGTTCCAATGAGTGCGTCTACGAGGAAGAGCTCGACATCAACAAGCAGTCGCTGGATATTCATGGCAACTATGAAGGTGGTGGCCGCTGCTTGAACTGTCGGGTAATCATCTAAACCATCTATTCGAATCGGTTCGATTGACTCGATTTCAGTTCAACACCGAGGGCATCAACTGCAATCAGTGCTCGTATGGCTATTATCGTCCAGAAGGTGTCTCCTGGGAAGAGCTTCAACCATGCCAGGCGTGCGATTGCGATCCAGCGAAACATACTGGCGCGTGTGCCGAAGGAACCGGAAAATGCGAGTGTCAGCCGCGATTCACCGGCGAGAATTGCGATCAATGCGCGTCGGGCTACTACGATCCGCCCGAGTGCAAACCGTGCGAGTGTTTCGTCAACGGAACCGTTGGCGACGTCTGCTTGCCGGTCGATGGTCAGTGTCCGTGCAAACCGGGATTCGGCGGCACGTTCTGCGAGACGTGCGAGGCGGGCTTCACGAATGTGACGGCTGGATGTGTTAGTTGCGTTTGCGACGAGAACGGCTCGGAAAATTCGAATTGCTCGGCGACGACCGGACAGTGCGAGTGTAAAACGGCGTACGCCGGACTGAGTTGCGACAAATGCCAAGTAGGATACTATGGTGACAACAAGAATTGCACGTTCTGTAATTGCGATCCGATGGGAACCGAAGGCGGCATTTGCGATCAAACGACCGGACAGTGCCTCTGCAAAGAAGGATTCGCCGGCGAGAAGTGCGATCGATGCGACATCGCGTTCTACGGATACCCGAATTGCAAACCGTGCGGTTGCGATGGCGCCGGCACAACGTCGCCGGAATGCGACGAGACATCGGGACAGTGTCCGTGCACTGGCAACTTCACTGGAAGGACGTGTGACAAGTGCGCTGCCGGATTCTACAACTATCCGGAATGTCAGGCTTGCGAATGCTTACTCGCTGGTGCCAAAGGACAGACATGCGATGGCAACGGACAATGTTATTGCAAAGGGAACTTTGATGTAAGAAAGACGTTGATGGTGCTTCAAAAGCAAGCTTTGATTTTTTTTTCTTTAAGGGAGAACGATGCGATCGATGCAAGCCGAACTTCTACAACTTCCCGACGTGCGAAGAGTGCAATTGCAATCCGTCGGGAGTCACTCGCGACTTTCAGGGCTGCGACAAAGTCTCGCCGGGCGAGTTGTGCTCGTGCCGCAAACACGTCACCGGAAGAATTTGCGATCAGTGTAAACCGTCGTATTGGGACCTTCAATATCATCACGAGGATGGATGTCAAAGTAAGGCATCGAGCGATTCGCGGCGGTGCAATTTCAATCCCGCGTGATTTCAGGTTGCAACTGTAACATCAACGGAACACTGTCTGGATTGAACACCTGCGACCAGAAGACTGGACAGTGCCTTTGTAAGAAGAACACGGCTGGCCAACGATGCGATCTGTGTGCTGATGGATTCTACCGACTCAACAGCTTCAATCAATTGGGATGCGAGCCGTGCCATTGCGACATTGGAGGAGCACTTCGCGCCGAGTGCGACATCAACTCGGGACAATGCAAATGTCGACCGCGAATCACTGGACTCCGATGCAATCGTCCGATTGAGAATCACTACTATCCGACGCTTTGGCACAATCAGTATGAAGCTGAAGACGCGCACACCGAAGATATGAGGCCGGTTCGGTTTGCGGTTGACGCGCAACAATTTGCGAATTTCTCGTGGCGCGGCTACGCGGTGTTCTCGCCGATTCAGGAGAAGATCCTCATCGACATCGATATTCATAAGGCGTCGGTCTATCGTTTGCTCTTCCGCTATGTCAATCCGACGAAGGTGCCGATCACCGCCGTCGTCGCCATCGCCCCACGATTCACGCATACGAACGATGTCGAACAATCGTCGAAGGTGACGTTCCCGATTGGACCCGAGCCGTCATTCGTCGAGGTCACCGTTGACGGCAAGCCGTTCGTGTTGAATCCCGGAAAATGGACGTTGTCGATATCCACTAAGCAACGATTGTTCCTTGATTACATCGTTGTGCTGCCAGCGGAATACTACGAGGGTCAAGTGTTGCGTCAACGAGATCCGCCGCCGTGCGAGGCGCACAGCACGAAAAACTCGACATGCGTCGATCTCCTCTACCCGCCGATTCCGTCCGGCGCCGGACGCGTTGACGTCGACATCGACAATGTGCCATTCGTCTATGTGAACGATGATGGTTCGACGACAACGTTGGAATTGGTGCCCGTCGAGATACTCCCGTCGGAGATCACCGGACCGGCGGCGTTCGTTCGCGCCGACAACAAGAGTCGAATTGTTGAGGCGAAAATCGCGGTGCCCGACGACGGCGACTATGTCATGGTGGTCGAATACCACAACAGAGATGAGACCGACGGACGTGTGGCGGTGGATTTGTCGCAAGACGGTGTCAAGGTGATGGATGGCAGCGTGGTGATTCATCATTGTCCATATGCGTAAGAATCGTCGCAATTCGTAATAATGCTGAAAATTTGATGTTCCAGAACATTTTGTCGTGAGCTCGCCACTACTAATGGTGTCATTCCGCACATTCCGTTGAAGAAGGGCGAAGCTGTGATTCAACTCGAGACCGAGCCCAACCATGAGTTTGGACTCGCCGCTGTCAATTTGTTCAAAACGTCTGACTATAGCGACAAGTACCTTCAACAGGTTGGCTGAATTCGCCTTGATATGGCCCATCGATTCGAGTCGATTTTCAGGTGCCCGTGTGCATTCGCAAAGATGGCCGATGCGTGCCGCAAAGCTATCCGCCGGCGGCCGACTCGGTCACCACCGAAGCCGAATCCGGCGCCAACATGGACAAATCGATAATGGGCGACAAGCTCTCGTTCCCGATTGCCCGCTCGAAAGAGGTTCGAGTGGTTCCTTTGGATGATGCTCAGGTAGATTCGTTACCTCCTTTTTCTACCTCTTCCTATCTAATTGTGTTCAGAGTACTGTGGAGATTACCGGAGTGGTCCCATCGCGCGGACACTACATGTTCCTTGTGCACTACTTCAATCAAGACAACACGCCGGTGGATGTCGACGTGCTGCTCCAGAACGAGCACTACTTCCAGGGTGATACATGCAGCACACACGCATGTTGTTTGTTTTTGACTTCTTTTTGAACACCCACTCCACCCCCACACCTTTGTTTCCACCCTAGTCACCAAGTCACTTGCACCCACCCAATTCACCACCATTTCAGATCACAAGTACCATCCGAGACTGTTTTTCAATGGTTCGTTTGGTGATGTTTCGCTAACAATTCTTTCCTTTCACTCGTAACCTATTTCGTTGCATGATGTCCGTCTTGCATGCTGCCTTCAGATCGTTCGGAATTTAATCCTTCCAATCTTCAGCTAGCGTGCCGTTCGCCTATTGCCCGTCGGTTAGCGGATGCCGCGCATTGATTCGTGACAAGGAGCGTCCGGATATCATTCAGTTCTTCATGGAGGATAAATACTCGGCGACGCTCTACTTCAACAACACGCAGAAGGGTCCGATTTATATCGATTCGATCACCGCGGTGCCGTACAACTCGTTCTCGCAAAAGCTCATGGAGCCGTTGGCTCTCGATTTGTCGTCGGAATTCATCAAAGAATGCTCGAGCGAGTATTTCCGCAATCATCCTGACGAGGCGAGCGAGTTTTGCAAATCGAAAATTTTCGCGTTGACGACCGACTTCAACTCGGCAGCGCTTTCCTGCGATTGCGTCGCTCAGGGTTCCGAGTCGTTCCAGTGCGCCGAATACGGTGGACAGTGCAAGTGTAAACCGAATGTGATTGGAAGACGATGCGAGCGATGCCAGCCGGGCTACTACAACTATCCGGAATGCATTAGTGAGTCAAGGGTAACCCAATTCGAGTTTGTTCCGTTGTTTCAGAATGCCAATGCAACGCCGGACAGCAGTGCGATGAGCGAACCGGACAGTGCTATTGCCCGCCGCACGTCGAGGGCCAGACGTGCGACAAGTGTGTGAACAACGCGTTCGGCTATGATCCGCTGATTGGATGCCAAAAGTGCGGATGCCATCCGCAAGGCTCCGAAGGCGGCAATCTCGTGTGCGACGCCGAATCGGGACAATGTCTGTGTCGCGAGAACATGGGCGGCCGACAATGCGATCGCTGTTTGGCTGGATTCTACGGCTTCCCGCAGTGCTACAAGTGCTCGTGCAATCGCGACGGCACCACCGACGAGATTTGCGATGCGACGAACGCGCAATGCAAATGCAAGGAGAACGTCTACGGCGGTCAGTGCGAGGCGTGCAAAGCGGGAACGTTCGATCTGTCGTCGGAGAATCCGTTGGGTTGCATCAATTGCTATTGTTTCGGCGTTACCGCCAGCTGTCGATCGAGCATGTTCCCGGTGTCGATCATGTCGGTTGACATGGCCGCGTTTTTGACTACCGACGACAGTGGAATGGTTGACAATAAGGACGACACGGTGGTGTACACGTCGGAGGAGACATCACCGCCTTCGGTGTACTTTAGAGTTCCGATTAATGAAGGCGCCGATTACACGACGAGCTACGGTTTGATGTTGACGTTCAAGTTGTCGACGAGCCCGAGAGCCGACAAGAAGCGCAAGATGAGCGCCGAAGCCGATGTGAAGCTGACCGGCGCGAACATCACAATTAATTATTGGGCGCCCGAACAGCCGGCGAATCCTGAAGAGCAGTTTAGTGTTCGATGCAAACTTGTGCCAGAGAATTTCCTGAATGCCGAAGGCAAACCGGTGACGCGTGAGGAAATGATGAAGGTGCTTCATTCGCTTCAGAAGGTCCTCCTCAAAGCCTCGTACTTCGAGTACCCGAAAACCGCGACGCTCTATGAGTTCGGATTGGAGATCTCGGATCCGAATGGAGCTCAATCGGTCATCAAGGCATCGTCGGTTGAGCAGTGTCAATGTCCGGCGCCGTACACGGGACCATCTTGTCAATTGTGCGCCTCAGGATATTATCGCGTCCAATCGTCGAACAGCTATCTTGGCGCTTGTGTGCCGTGCGAATGCAACGGGCATTCGGGAACGTGCGACCCTGACACTGGCATCTGTACGGATTGCGAGCACAACACGCATGGCGATCATTGCGAGTTCTGCGACGAAGGACACTACGGAAATGCGACGAATGGAAGCCCGTATGATTGTGTCGCGTGCCCGTGCCCGTTCGCGCCGGAAAATAATTTCGCCAAGTCATGCGAGGTCACCGAAGAGGGACAACTTCTTCAGTGCAACTGCAAGCCGGGATACACTGGCGATCGATGCGATCGATGCGACGCCGGCTTCTTCGGGCAACCGCAACTGCCGGGTGGATCATGCGAACCATGCCAGTGCAACGGAAACAACAATCTGACGGATTCGCGAGCGTGTCATCCTGTCAGCGGCGACTGCTATCTGTGCGAGAGCAACACCGATGGACGACATTGCGAATGGTGCGCGGCTTGGTATTATGGAGACGCGATTTCGGCGAGAAACTGCACGACGTGCGCGTGCGACCAGTGCGGCTCGTCGTTCTGCGACAATCGCAACGGCGGATGCGAGTGTAAGCCGAATGTGGAAGGCGACAAGTGCGATCGATGCAAGCCGGACCATTGGGGATTCTCGAAGTGTCGCGGTTGCGATCCGTGCTATTGCGGAAAAGCGGCGTTCAACACGCAATGCAACATGGAGACGGGACAGTGCACGTGTCGGCCTGGAGCCGCTGGAATGCGATGCGAACAATGCGAGCATGGCTATTGGAACTATGGAGAGCACGGATGTGATAGTAAGATGTCGAATCGATTGTCCTTCAATCTAACACGTTGATTTTCAGAATGCGATTGTGAGTCTGACTTGTCGATGGGAACGGTTTGCGATGTTCGAACTGGACAATGCCATTGTCAGGAAGGGGCTACCGGAAACCGATGCGATCAATGCCTACCGACATATCTCAGAATCCCGACACTTGGATGCAGACGTGAGAAGCATCTAGCGTTCGTGCCATTATTTCAAATGTTTAGGATGCGATGAATGTGTTCATCATCTGATCGGCGACGTCGACAATCTCGAGCTCGAAATCGACGTTCTCGGAACGGCGATCAACAACATCTCGGCGGCGACGATTGTCGGCGCCCGGCTCGCCCGCAACCGAAAGGATTACAACGAGACGCACGAAATTGTGAAATTGATTAGCAATGAGGACAGCTCGTATGGAAATCTGTTTGGCGACGCCCATGAGATTGCCGTCAACACGACACAGATCACGCTGAGAGCGAATCGCACCAACAATCTGCTCAAGAATTCGCTGCGGCGAACGAATGTTGTCAGTGACAACGGCACCGTGTTGTATCGGGATGTGCTGAGAGACGCGCAACGCGCTCGCGACAGTGTTCGCGCGCTTGCCGACCTCGCGTTGGCCATTGGAAGCTCGTCGAAAGCGGTTCATGCCGATCCGAGATTGATCAAAGAGGCCGAAGACACCCTTATGACATTGGAAGCGACGTCAGCGTGCGTTTGCATTGTTTTTGAAACTTGTCGTTTAGACTGATAGTTGTTTTAGTGATCCGTATCCTGAGAAGGCCGAAAACGTGCCGAAGAAGCTTGAAACGATTCAAAAGAAGATTGAGGCTGAGAATCGGCGATTGGAGGCGCAACGCGAGCTGCTTGACGGGCAACAGAAGCGCGCTGACGAGCTGGCGGCGTATTTGAACAGCGCTCAGCAGCTTTTGAAAGAGGCCAAGTCGAAGGGCGACAAGGTCAAGAGGGTAAGACACGATGATCCTCATTAGATCGACGCGTCTAATATGAATTCGTGTTGCAGCTTGTCAACAGCTTGCAAGTCTCGAGAGTTGAGACACTCGTTGCAGCAATTAATGCCGATATGGAGAAGCTCGACATGATCAAATCCGAGTTCCAGAAGATCAATGTTGCTGTAAGTTGGGGGGCTATCGAATTTCAGATTTGATTTTTTGATTATGCTTTTCAGATTGGCAACGTCTCCGTGTCGTTCCGCGATGAGATTGAAGCGATTCAACACGCCATCAGCAACATCAACGAGACGCGCGTCGAGTTGGCGGAAGCGAAAGAGATTGCGGGTCGCGTGAAACGCGAAGACAATGAGGAGCGTCAGCGGATGCTCGATGAGAAGAATGCGGAACTCGAGAAGCAGGCGAAGGCGATTAGCGACGCGTTCGAGGCGACGCGGCGACAGGCGGCCGACGCGATGGAAGCGGCGACGTCCTATTCGGATTTGGCGTCGATGTTGCGCAACGCGAAAGTCAAAGCCGAGAATGCGATGAGCATTTGGGCGACCGAAGAGGAGCCGGTGAAGAATGTGGTATACGGTGTTGAGCTATCAGAATTGGAATGCGTTTGTCTTACAGGAGGGCGATGTTGCGAATGCTTTGAACATCTCGACGATTTCTCATCAGAAGGTTAAGGACATTCGCGATGGGCCGACGTCTTCATTGAGCAAGGAACTAACGGAAGCGAAGAGAGCCGTTGACAAGTTGTCGGACTTTGTCGACGGTTTGAGAAAGCGCAAAGATCGTTTGCCGAAACTCGCGACGCTGTTCAATGAGACGGTTGTGAAGGGTGTCGAGGAGAAGATCGCTCGAATCAACGCGATCAAGGCGGAAGTTGACGCGGCGATGGCCGACATCAACGATCGCGTTTCGGAGCTCGGCGAAAAGACGGCCGAAGTGTCGGAACGCTACAATAGCGCTCGCGAGGCGGTGATAATGGGCAAGGCGACGGTGAAACAACTCAAAGACATTGTTCCGCAGCTCATCGCGAAGGCGAAAGAGTTGAAGAAGAGCACACGATTGGGAGTGGCCGAATCGTACGAGGAGCGCGTCGCGCAAATACGCGAGATGATCGCGGTGGCGCGCGACAAAGCGAATCGCATAAAACTCGGCGCGCATTTCGAGCGCGGCTCGTCGCTCAATTTGAACATTGCGCAACGCGTTTCGCGATCCGCCGCCCACACTGATTTGTCGTTCTACTTCAGAACTGAGCAGGAGCACGGTACGATTGTTTTTTATTGAATTTGAAGTACTCAATTCGGTTGTTTTTTTTTTCTCTAGGCATTCCGCTATTCTTTGGAAATGAGGAGAGCGCGATTGGAAGTCGTGCGGTGCCTACCGATGACTTCATCGCGGTTGAAATCGAATATGGCAAGCCGAAGGTTACTGTTGATCTTGGAGATGCGCCCGTCGTTGTTCGTCTTGACACGATTGTTTCGGACAATCAATGGAGGAAGATTCACATCGAGCGAATCGGAAAGACGCTCAATTGCACGCTGTCGAAGGCGAACAGCGAGGAGACGGCCGAATCGAAGTCGGCGGTCGCCGCCGGCAACAAGAGCGTGCTGAACATGCATCAGCAAATCTCGAAGATGTTTGTCGGCGGTGTTCCGGCGACGTCGAGAATCTCGCGACACGTGCACAATCGCGAGTTTGTCGGCGACATTGAGCAATTGAAGTTGCACGGCGAGCCGCTCGGATTGTGGAATTCGCGCGCGAACGGCACGATTCGTGTCGACGGCGCGATCAAAAAGCCGAAGTTCTCGAATAATCGCGACGAGGTGTCGATATCGCTTGACGGTCACGGCTACGTGACGTACAAGCCGAGCCATTGGAATCCGCGAAAGATCACGAAGATCTCGTTGTCGTTTTTGACGTTCTCGCCGGATGGATTGTTGTTCTACATTGGCAAAGAGGTGAGCGCAATGAATTTTTTGGGCGGTGCAAAATGCAAAAATGATTGCAGCGCGATTTTATGGCTTTGGAGCTCACATCGGGCGCCGTCAAACTCTCAGTGGATCTCGGATCGGAAGTGGCTCAGTGGAATAGCGAGTCGGCGGAATTCAACGACGGAAAATGGCATACTGTCACTATTGTTCGCGAAGAGGTTTGTTTGTTTTTTTTTTATTCAAATTTCCTACTTGATATATTTCAGAAGCATGTCAAAATGCAAATCGATGAGTCGGAATCGATTGAGGGCGATGTTGCCGGAAAGGACACTGAAATGAGTGTGACCGATGAGCTGTTTATTGGCGGTGTGCCGAATGGTGTCAATGTTCGCACGACGGTGGTGCCGTTGCGCGGATGCATCAAACGCGTCCGATTGGGATCCGACGAGGTTGATCTTGAATCGAGCGAGGTCTCGAAGGGAGTCCGATCGGGATGCCCGATTAACACTGTGCGAACGGTTAGCTTCCTTTCGGAACGAACGACGGCTTCGTTCAACAATGTGACGAAGGGTGCTGAAGACGTCTCGGTGACGTTCAAATTCAAGACGAGGTCCATCGCCGGACCGATGACGTTCTTCACGATTGTTGACGATGAGGACGCGGTTTTGTCGATGTCGGTGGATGTTGGCGGCATCATCACGGTGAACAGCGGTGATGATTCGGCCGAATTGGAGCTTGCCGCTTCCGGCGACGAACGATGGCACTATGTGTCGATACGCAAGACGAAGCACATGATACGAATCGACGCTGATGATTCGTTCAGCAATGAGATTGCTCGAAAACACGCGGACGACTCGAACGCCGACTCGCCGATCTCGGTGCACTTTGGACGGCATCCGAGGGATTCGAGTGTGAACGCGTTCGCCGGTTGCGTTGGCGACGTCACCGTGAACGGAATACTATTGGATTTCGCGAAAGCCGAGAGGAATGAGATCGCGCTGAATGGTTGCTCGCTGAGAGACGATGAAGTTGTGATAGCGATGGCGATTTCGACGGCGACACCCAAGGTGACGACAACGATGGCGACGATGACATCAACGACGACGACGATGGAGCCGATGACGACGTCGTCAAATGAGATTGAGGAGATTGTCACCGAATCGCCGACGGAACCGCCGCAGGTAGGATTTTGGAGATGGGGGGAAAAACGGAAATCAAGATCCCAAAAAATTGTTCAGGTGGTGGACACTATCCAGCCGGGTGGTGCCATCGAACCGGTGCCGATTAGATTTGTAAGCGATTGCGTGTTTCCCTTAGTTCAATGGTCCCCAGCTTTTCGCTTTTTGCTTTCTCATTTTTTCTCGCTCCCAATAGTTTTACGTGTTTTTTTTAAGAATCCGTTTTAGAAGATCGTTTGTTTCCTCGAATTACCATTAGAAATTCGCGGCGCTTTTGCATTGGTATTCGTTTTCTTTTTTTGGTCCCAAATAATGCTTGCTGATGCCGAATTTGAATTTAGTTTCAGTCTTAATCGTTTTTTGCACTTTCAGGCGACTCCTGACGGCTCTTGCGCTCTATCGCAGACACCGTTCGGCGAAATCGCCGACGCCGATGGCTACAATTTCGGAACCCAGGCGAACAGTCGAATCGAGTACGCCGTTCTGCCGGAGGCCGTCGACAAGCGCGGCGAGTTCACGTTCAAAATTCGTCCGACCGGATTGTCGGGCATCGTGTTCATCGCGACGAACAAGCGGACCGATCATATTGCTGTGATGCTCGACAACGGCCGAGTGGTGTTCACGTTCGATTCGGGTTCGGGTCAGGTGCTCATCCGCTCCGACGCATCGATACTCGATGGCCGTTGGCATACGATCAAGGCATCGCGACGCGGCAACTCGGCGCATTTGATTGTCGACGATAGCTCGTTTGAGAACGAGCCGGCGGCCGGCGCGCACGAGGATCTCATCGAAATGCTTCCGCCGTTCTACGTCGGAGGTGTGCCGACTGAATTGGCGGGACATGTCAGGACATTGCTTCCGGTACGTCGATTTATTGTTTGAATAGGAGTGTCGATTTACGCGCCCCACGTTGTTGTCCGTGTGGAGTACACATCGGGCGTCGTCTCGAGACCATTCGCGTGACAATTTTGTTTTTTTTTGGTGGTGTCCAAATTTAATTGTGTTTTGTTTTGCAGGGCGTTCGCGCGCAATTCAGCGGTTGCATCAAAGACTTCCGATTGAACGGCAAAACACTGGAAGGCGGCAAAGAGTTTGGCGTCGAGCAATGCTCGAAGTTCACCGAGAACGGAATGTATTTCGGAAAAGACGGCGGCTATGCGATAATGGACAATGAGTATCACGTTGGCGACACGTTCGGCATGGAAATGGAGATTCGGCCGAGAACGAAAGACGGAATTCTCATATCGGTTGGAGTTTTGGACTTTTTGACGGTTCAATTCTTGAATGGAACACTCAAGGTTGGTATTTGGACTCGTCGCATCGCAATAATCCTTGTTCTTGAATTTTCAGTTCACCGTTGATAGTGGACGAGGTCCCGAAGCGGTGTTGTTCCCGACGAGCGCCACCAATGATCTTTGCGATGGGCAGTGGCATCATTTGAAGGTGAGTGAGAGAGACAGAGGCATTCTAGAGCTCAAAACGAAATGTTGGATTTTCTAGATCACCAAGAAGAAGAAGCTGTTGACGTTGACTGTGAATGGTAAAGCGAATCTGGAAATAATGAAGAGCTACCAGATCGATGACGAGATTTCGACGAAAGACCCGTTGTACTTGGGTGGTGTTCCCGATGGTGTGACGAACAAGGGTCTCGAAACGCGAAAGTCGTTTGTCGGATGCGTGCGACTGTTGAGTTTCGGATTCAAGAACAACCGCAAGATTCGACGCAGGAAGCATGTCGACGTGAAGAACTTTGACATTTTCGGCGACGTTCGCCGAAACGAGTGTCCAGCGATTTAATGATAAAATAAAAATATAAGTTTGTGTTTCATTTTGGTTTTTTTGTATGATTTTCCCTCTTGTCTTTTTCTCTTCTGCATAAATTTTTTATTCTATCTTTCTTTCGTCGCACTCCATTTTTTTGATTACCGGCTTTTCTTGGTTGATTTATGTGGGTTTCCTGAAGGCGTTGAAAGCATTTTTATGGTTTTTTTGAGATATGGCTGGACTTTTCGTTTTTCTTTTGAAAAAGAGAGAAAGATAGGAGGAAGTTGGGCTAGCCAACTTTTAAATTTCGCGGGGGTGGCTTATTTTTGATAATTTTCCGGAAAAAATTGAATTTTTGTGGCCGAGAAACCTGGCGGCCATCAATTCCTAGGCCACCATCATTCATTCCTTGAAGTGTCCCTCAATGATTTATTTCAAATAAATTTTTGAACATTTTCGGACCATTATAAACATGGACAGACAAGAAGAAGAAAAAACGCAATTTGAGCTTTAGTTATTTTTCAAAAATGGACAAAAAATGAAAAATTCAGGAGGTTGTAGAAATTTTTTTGATAAAGTTAGGCGCGTCGCGGAGCTGATGATAGAAGATGGTGGCGAGCAAATTCTGGAGGACCTGACACAATTTATAATCCAATGGAGATTGTTAATTTGGTCGCACGCGAGCCGCGACGCGTCTGACAATATAGCTATTGGAACGTGATTACAATTTCATTTAAATTTGCCGCTTTGGGTCTCGCATGAAAAAAAACTCTTTGGAACGATTTTCGCTTAATTAAACATCATTACAGTGTAAACATCATTACAGTGTAACGCGCAATTTTTAAAATTAATTTTAATTATATTTTGTAATGTAAAATAGTGTCAAATGGCGGAGTAAATGAGCATTATTTCACGGGTCCTTATTAAATTCAAATTTTTCAACAAAAAAAAATTTTCCCTTCTCTAACTATAGTCGATTTATGTCAGAAATGGGAATGCGTGCAAAAAATGCGCTTCTTCAACTTTTTTCTAAATTAAATTTTGAATCGCCAGAATACACAATCACCGTTTATATCCCTTGGGGGGGGGGATACCTTAATAATTCTTTAATTCATCAAACGATTGGGGACCAATTCATTCCAGGGCTCGTCTTCAAAAAAATATATTAATTAAGGACCAAAAAGGTGGACCCATTTTTTTTCTTTTTGATGATGCATAATTGCTATTTTCCATTGTTGTCCATTTTTTGCTGGAAAAAAATCGATTATCATCGCCAAGCAAAACGAGCACCTTGAGCAATCGTGGACCATTGTGTGTTTGCGGAAATTCAAACAGTCGGTGAATCGCGGGACCTTCAAAATCGATATCGATTTAAACGTGATGCGCGTACGCCATAATACACTGTACGCATTCTCGCTTGGCATTTTTTTGTCAAATTTGGATTTTATTTATATTGAATCGAGATGGACAAGAAAAAAAATATTCTAATAAGGGACCCCCCTTCTCACTAGCGTATGGATGTTTTGGGCGACGAGCCGACGAGTTTAGAAATTCAAATTTTATGCAAAAAAAACACACACACAACTACGATGTTTGCACAAAACGCGCCATTTTTAGTAGCAGTTTGCGAATCATCATGCCGAGAAATTCGAAACGGAAGCGATTAGCAATACGAATGTTTTCGAGTTGATTTCCGGCGATCGGTTCACCGTGACGCCAATTTGCGGACATTCGGAAATGCCGGCTGCTTGTCGAAACGCCACAACAGAAATTGCATTGTCAGCATCTGCGGACATTTTGCAGGACGAGCCAGAATCACCATTTCGTTGCTGGCTTAGGCAATTCGCATACGGTTCCTACTCGGGCGGTCCCAGGCCACAACGCTGCAACAACAAAACAACAACACATGACATCATCGGTGTACTGCACACAATGCATCATACCCTACGAACAAACTATTAGTTGCGATTTTTCGCCTCGTTTTGATTTTCTCACATTGTTTCATCGTTTTCGTCGTCTTTCTCCATCTCGCATCTCAACGTGCATACTCGCAAACCACGCCCACTATCCAACCGCGGCCACGCCCACTTTTTGGTGGCCGCGCCGTCACACCCGGGCCTCCTCCCCGAGTACGCCACTATATTTTTATTTCGTCGTCGTCGTCGTCGTCGTCGTCGATTCAAAGAAGAAGAACAAGGAGAAGATGAACTCGCTGTTCGTCGCCGCCATCGTCGTCGCTTTTACTGTCGCGATCTCCGCCTATCAGGTGGGTACCGTACTCATATTTAAAGGGACATACAGGGTGTCATTTAAGTTCCCGCACAACTTTGTAGACGTACATTTCTGAAACTAAAAGTCCAAATCAAACGAGACTCGAAATATTTTTTATCTATAGTATAACAAATATTTATCAATTAACTCTTTTTGATTCGGCCTCTTTTCGCAGCTATGACTTCACGGAGACGCTTCGGGTAGGATGTGACTGTGGTACGCAGGTATTCGATGGAAAGATTGTCCCATTCCGCCAGTAATGTCTTCTTCAGAGCCTCTACACTTGAATGGGGTTTTGCGTTGACCTTCTCCTGCAAGACCCCATCACGGAAAAGTCAAGCGGGTTCAGGTCTGGGGAGCAATCAGGCCATTCGGATGACTTGATAAAGTCGGGAAAATGGGTCTGGCACCACTCCTGAGTAGTTTTGGCAGTGTATGCGGGTGCTCCGTCCTGTTGAAAGACCCATTTCTGCCCACCGAAATGCGTTTGGGTCCAGGGCATCACATGCTTCTCCAAAATGTCCCGAACGTAGACTTCTTTGTTCATTTTCACCATCTGATCCACGAAAACCAGGTAGCACTTCCCGGTTGAGCAGATGGCACCGAAAGCCATCACACTGGCAGGATGTGAGGCTGGATGATATGTTCTTCCTTTCTCAGAAGCTTGCTGGGATGTTTGGCCAAGTACTCAATGGTTTTGTGAGTTGAATGCCGCCTCCACACTGAACAGCTTCTCGTCGGAGAAGACAGTGACGAGGTGTTCTCCAGACCGCGTGCGAGCAAGAAGTCGTTTTGCTTTTTCGAAGCGTCTCTGCTTGTTGACGGCCGATAGAATTGCCGCTTTTTGGACACGATATGGGGTCAGTACAAGCTTTGTTTTGACGATTTGTTCCATAGCAAAGATGCTCATTCCCATGTCTGACGCCATCTTTCTCATGCTCCTGTGTGGGTTTCGCCTGATCCTCGATTTAACGGCGTTGATCTTCTGAGGAGTGGTTACTGAGACGAGTCTTCCTTGTCTGGGACGGACACTGGTCGTATTTAGCTACTTGAATCGTTTGATGGTGTCGCAAACCGTTCTACGAAGCACACCGACCCGTTGAATGATGTCTCTCGGGCTCACATTTTGCTTATGAAGTTCGATAATGGAAGCGCGATGGATGTTAGCCTTCGCCATTTCTCGGAAACACATCCGAATGAGGTGAAACTTGGGAAATAAGTAAAATACACCTTATTTAACAAAAATAAATTGTATTGGTGCACAAAAAGTGCGACAGTCAATCTCTTCATGGCGTCAAACTTTTGTGCGGGAACTTAAATGACACCCTGTACACACACACTGAGACATAAAAACTAAAAGCATCATCCTTGAAGCTTAGCACGTTTACAATGAAACCTTATGATTATAATGGTCCCATGGAGCCCCATTCTTCGAATTGGTCCGAATTTTTGAGCTTTTAACCCTTCTAGCGCTAAAAAAAAGGCATTTTGCAAGAAAATTATTAGCCCATTAGTGAAACACTCAATTTCGACACGTTAAACAACATTCCCACTTCTTTTATTTTCCGGTGAAAATTATGAAACTCATTTTAAAGGCGCATACCGAATTGGTGTGGTTTAAAGGCGCATGACAATACCGTTTAATCGACGCGCAATTAGCTACGATTTTTTGTGGTGCCTATTGTAATTCTCAGGTACAAGGTATGTAGTACACCAAGATTCACGACAAATTGCGGACTTTGAAATCGAACCTTTCGCGACATACAGTAATGATTTGGCATACTGTATATAGTTCAGCGCCACGACAAATTGCGGACATCCATATATGGTAGTACACCATGACTCACGACGAATTGCGTACCCGCTCTCTCCCCCACACAAACACGCATAATTGACGGGCGTGATTTCAACCGAGTGGTCCGTGTTGGTTTGCCCAATGAAAAGAATTTGTTTTTCTCGCCACACCAAAATTACACCCTCCCCCCCCCCGCCGGGTTGGTGAATAATGCACATATCGCGGCGGACGGACGCCTCGAAATTATACGTTCGACGAATCATCGCGCGCGGCCAAATAAAAATTGAATGGAACGACGCGATTCAATGCCTTCTTTTTGTTTATAAAAAAAAGAATATATATTTATAATGAAATTGGCTTTGTCAAAAGAGGTAAATACTTGAATGCAAGGGAAAGTTTTGCTTTTTTTTCGGCATGACGCCTTCTTTTTTTTCTGGTGAGAAGGGACCCTTGTTAGAATCGCGATGGTCTTAAAGGGAAACATGGTTACCGTATGCTCGCGTGCGCCTTTAAATTGTTTTCACTCGAGACGCCCCAATTATATTGTCAAGATTTCGATAGGTTGTGACAACGCATTTCATCGCTGGCGTTTCGTTTCGCCCATTATTTCTTTTTTCTGCCCCCCCCCCGTGTGATGACGTGCCCAACAATTTCGAATGTCTCGATTAGATGAGTGCAGCTCGTTGCACTACTAATTAGCGAAATGTGACCACACTTGCTCAATTGGCTCGCGGGCGACAATTTTTTTCTTGAGGAGGCGCCGAGAATCTCGAACAAATGGTCTCGCCACTCTATGAGCCTTTAAATGCGAAAAAAAACATCCACACATTTTTTGATCAGCCAGATTACGAATTTCGACATTATCAACGAAAATCCTAATCCGATGCCATTCAATTAAATTGTTTTGTCCTTGCTTAATTCTATTATGCACCCCCCCCCCTTTGGCCGTAAAAAATCGAGATTGAGGAAACAATTGAATTGACGCAATAATGCACAACACTTTGACGAATTCCTGATGGGCCCAGGAAAAAAAATTCATTTTTGATTGTTTGCAGGAGCCTGATTTGGACGCGCTCGCCGAGTTTTGCTCGAAACAATCGAACAAGAAGTATTGCGAGCAGATCGCGCAGCTCGCCATCGATTCGGTACGCGAAGCGCCTCGACAACAGGTTGGGAACCCTCAAGCCCCGCCCACGCCCCACCACTTACCGATGTCGATCAATTTCAGATGCAAATGGAGAAGCGGAAGCCGTCGTTTGTGCGATTCGGCAAACGATCGTCGTTCGTCGGCGACATCGACGACGTCGTCGAAGCGCCGCTCATCGAAAAACGAAAACCGTCGTTTGTGCGATTCGGCCGCAAATGAGCACACCCAAGCGTCTCCTTTTTCCACCCATTGGCGTCCCATCAGCCTTCTTCCCAATTTTCGTCTCGTTTCATTCACCTACGAAAAAATAAAGCAATTAGACGTGTTATTAGTTGAGTCGACGACAATGTGTCGTAGGGTCTGATGTATTGACCGCAAAATGTTCGAATGCTGCTTTAAAAAAAAGCATTTCCGGCTACTATAATTAAAGGCGCATTGCCAATTTTATTTTTCAAATGTTTTCATTTGATTAAAAAATCACTTTTCTTGCGGACCATGCGCCAAACCTTACGACACATCGTCATAGGGTTACTGTAGCAGTCGAGCCCGTTTTTTGTTGAATAAAACCCGACACCCATTTTATTCATTTCGGGTGGGGGGCCACAAGGGGGCAAACCCGCAACAAAAGATGTCATAAACATTGATGAATGCCTCTCCTCTTTTCCATTTTCAATCTCGCCACCACTTTTTTTTGGTGATGAGGAATATTGAAGAAGAAGAAGGGACCACAACAATCTTTGAAATACCGATTTTCGTTCTTTCGACTATCTTGTCAATAATTAATTGAATGCGTGGGATCGATTTCGACTTTTCGAGACGACGCGCGGCCAAAGAATTCGATGAGGTCTCGCCACGATCACCACGATTCATGTTGTCGGACTTCGCGAACATCATCCCCCCCCCCGAATGCCCTCCGGGGCGAGACATCGCGGATTACGGTAGTGGCGGCTAGAAGTTCACACAATGGATTATTCGAAACAACTCAATTCTTCGCACTCTTGGCATTTCGTTTCTTTTTTGTTACTCGTGAATCGATTTCGACTCGATGGGGTACGGTGGCCGGCGATTTCACGATTTCCCGAAAAACAACGCGGCTCTGGGCGGGCGGGCAACAAAAAATAATGACAATTTGAAAAATGGCGCCATGTCGATTGGTGGCGTTGAGGATTCATCATGCTCAATCAATTTAAAGGGTGACATACACACGGACACAGAGAACATCGAGCAAACGAATTAAATTTATTCTTCTCATCGTTCAGTTGACAGCGAGCACACGTTGATCCAAAATCTCCGCAATTCGCACCTCGGTGAGCTTCTTCGACGACGACGACGACGATGACGTCTCACGTCCATCGGTGAGAATTCGTTGTAGATCGTCGAGCGAGCACCGATTCACAAATTTGTCCATAATCTGCAAAGGGAAAAAAATTGAATTTGTTTGGCGAGGGCGCGCATCGCCAATTCAATTTCGCCATCAGCGCATTGTTTTCAAAGGCAACCAAGTTGACGACGACGACGAAGAAAAAGAAGAAGATGAAAACCGCGCGTGATTTGATTAAATTCCTTCTTCTTCTTCTTCGTCATCGCACCTTCATCACATGGTGTTACTTTTCACGGTTTCGATTTCACATTTCTATACGCATGCACACACTTGAACTATTGCTACCGTATCCAGAAATCAAAAAAGGGCTCCAATTCAAATATAAAAATATGGGAAATATTCTATTTTCCAATATTTCAATTATTGTTTTTTTTAACATTAAATAATGTCAAAAAATCCCCTTTGGTCTTTTCTAGCGCGTGAATTGGGGGGGGCATAATTGGCGGCTCACCACACACCACAAAGGGCCACACCTTCAACACCCAAAAATAGGCATCCAAAGACGTATTTTTTCTTCTGATTTTGTTATTCTTTTGTCGTTGAAGAGAAAAAAAAAACTACATTTTGGGAACAACAATGCGACAATGACGAGATGTGCAATTCGATTTGCTCAACAACAAAAAAAAATGACACGGGGGGAGGCTCGTAGAGATCAAAAACTGTGAGTTCATCAATCAGAAATTTTCAGCGTTTTCAAATTTAAAACTTTAAACGAGTTTTTCTATGGTTTTTTTTCAGGAAATTTTCACCTCCAATCAAATTCGTCCGAATTTCAATTCCGAGAATCTCCAAAAATTGGCCGCAACTTTTTGATTCGGTCCAAAAATTACCCCCCGCGTTTTGATTAAACAAGAAGGCAATAAATTGAGACACATTTTTATGAGTTTTTCCTAGCATAACCCAGTTTTCGATAATTTTCGACAAATTCGAAAAGAGGGGGGGGGGCTCTAGTGGTCACTATAAATAACCTTCTTTCACGAAATACTCTAGCCGATTAAATATTCAACATTTCGCGTGATACATTATTCATTTTTCAAGTGAAATTCACCTTTCGAAGTCTCAACACGGCGAACTGCTTTTTTTTCGTGTCGCCCGTCGTCGAATTCCACACAAATTGCTCGAAAGCGTTCAAAGAATCATATGAAACCTGTAAAACAATTTTTTTGAGAGGGGCTTCAAAAATCTGCGTATTATGATCAATTTTCAGAAAAAATCCCCATCGAAATTCTTCAATTTTTGAAATCTGAAAAAAAAAAACAATTTCAAACTACTAGACCTCACAATTTTTTTGGAAATTTCAATTTCAGTTCAAAACTTTGAAAACGGTATTTAAAGGCGCATGCTGCTTTTGGAGCTGAACCCTGTAGCCCGATTTAAAGGAGCATAACACGATAAATGTTCTGGGTCTGGCGACGACCGATTCCGATAGTCGTTTGTTTCTTTTTTTCAGTATGATACAAAATTTGAAACTATTCGAATTTTCACCTTCTCCGACACTAGAATCTGCAGTTTCGCGTCGGGTTTGACGCCTTCGTCGGCCAAAGCAACACCATCAGCTGGAAAAAATAATTGAATCATGATAATAAGATAATTGCGACCAACATTTGATGGGTCGACCATTGTGTAGAATTTTGAACGATTCGAGCGGAATGTCGAACGCTTCCGACGTCAAATTCAGCATTCGCTGCACCGAGCACGCAATTGGAATCTGAAAATGGAAAGATTCTCCCCGCCCCATCGTTTCTCTTTTTTCGAGCTGAAAACTATCACCTTAATCTCTTGATCGCCCTTTTCGCCAACAATTTTCGCGAACACACTGAAGCTCATCTAGAAATTATTGTCTAGAGTAACAACAATTTGACACGAGAATCTCGGTAGAATATCGATGAAACGATTAATTGTGATAAAAAATTTTAAACATTTTTCAAAAAATTCCAATTTTATTAGCAACAAATCACACAACAATCGCCGCTTCGAACCACTTCTTCGCATCTTTGCCCTTCGGAATGCTCACAGGAACCTGCACTGTCATTATCTGGTCTCGGACGGAATCCAATAGCACGATTGCTGTAGGAAATATTTTTAAAAATTGAAAAAAAGTGGAAAAAAATTCTACCAGTCTCATCCAACACCGGAAACAAGTCGACCAAGTCTTTCGGCAATTTCCCTTTGAATGAGTATGACAACGCTCGATCGCCGGGCTTGATTTGAAACGTGAGAAACTGCTCTTCGTCTTGCTCCTGATCCGCCTCGAATTCGGCGAGAATCGTCGAGAAATCTACAAGAACAAAATGATCACGCCCATGCATGCGCCTTTAAACAAAAAAAAGAAAGAAATTTAATGGAGCTATTCATGTAAAAATTTCACATTGTTTTCAACGTCTAGGGTTGTAAAAAAATGCACATTTAATGTAATTCTTACAATTTTTTATAAAAACAAATACATTTCCATAGAAAAAGTTGAAAGTGGGTCTCGATTTTTTCAGAAAAAAAATTACCTTTCACGTCGAATTTCTCAAAATCCATCTGCTCGGCTTGCTCCCGCGACGATTGGCCTTCAGAAGCGTCTCCTTCCGACGACGACGAGGGTTCCTGTTCGTCTTCCGAATCATTGCCATCGTCGGTACTCTGAATCTCGTCGCAATTATCGACTAATTCCGCTTCTTGATCTTTGTGTGCCGCTTTCGCCATTTTCAAATAAGCTTTGCTTTTATGGCGACTGAAATCAGAAATTCAAAAATGTTGGCTATATGAATGATTTCGTACTTTATCAAGTTGACCGGCCTTTTAAATCGAACCCAATGGTTTTGAGCGACATGGTCCGCGTCGGGACCATCGAGTCCGCAATACCCGCAACTGTAAATCGCAGTTTTTAGCGACACGCGAGAAAATTTCGCGACTCACATTATTTTCCCTTCGCACTCGCCAACATGTCGCGCTTTTTGAACCGGCGACTGATAGACGAACGCACAATTTTTGCATTTTTCCGTGGTGAAATGCAATTTTTTAAAGTGTCGATCCAATTCGACGCGTTGTTTGAACATTGTCCCACACGGCACACATTGGAATAACGCCCTTTTAAGGCACGCGTTTTGGTGAATCCTGCGAATTATTATAATAATTAATAATGTCGACGTCGCGCAACAGCGAAAAATTGGCCAAAAAACAAAATTGAAAAAAAAAATGAGGACTCGCGCGCGCCTTTAACCCTTGTTATAATCCACAAACGTGCCCTATAAAAATCACAGGTCGCAGTCTTTCTCTCAGCATCTCCTATATTTCTCTATTGTTTGTAGTATGATCCCGGGGGCAAAAAAAACTCGCGTTTCCATACACTTGTAAATCTCATTGTTTTTGACACTTCGCCATTTTGCCACAGTCGCGCGACGCCGACAATATTATTATTATTATTGTGGGAGGAAATATTGTCGGTTTCTGAAACAAAACTTGTCGGCCAGAATCGATCGCTGCAAGACTTGACAACAAAAGATCTTCGTACGACTTTAATTATCGCATAAAAAATAATATTTTTGAAATTACTGGCTTGGTACAAAAGAAAGGCACATTTAAACCTCATCTGAAAATGAAAATAAAAAAGGATTTTGGCATATCTTAAAAATATGCATTTCTTATGCAACGACCTAATTGAAGCCTCGTCAAATTGTTGAAAAGAATGAAGAAATTGGGGCAATTTTTCGAAAATCCAACAAAAAACTTGGGGACGTGGAAAAAAATGCCGGCCACAATTTTCTAGACCACGCGATCAAATTCTCAAAAACTCACAACAACGCGGATTTTTTGTTGAACGTCGCCCCGCACATTGAGCACAAGTTCGGCTCGTTTCGACATTTCATCTCGTGCCGCTTCATTTCATCGATTCCGAACACAATTTTCAAGCAGCGATCACATCGCGCCGCACTGTGCGCCGCCTGAAACTCAACGAAATATCACAAAAAAAAACATCATGCCGGTCAATTTTCTTTTTTTTTTTCTCTCGCCCACTCACCCTTCGATGAAAATCCAATTCATAGGCGGTTTTGAACAAATACCCGCATTTGGGGCAAACGAAAAACGGCAAATGCGTCGATTCGGCGTCGCCGTTCTGCTCGACGAGCTTCTCCTTGAATTCGGCTTCGTGTTTCCGAAACAAATGTCGACTCAAATGCGCCTAAAATGTGGCATTTCAAAAAAAAACAAGCGCATGATGGCGTGAAACGCCAATTTTTCCAACCTTCTGTGTGAAAAACTCGTGACAATAATCACATTGAAAATTTTTGACGTTGAAATGTGTCATCTGGTGTCTTTGAAGGTGCGAGAGACGGGGAAATGGCTTCGCGCAAATCGCACAAATCAACGGCTCAGCCGCGACGGGAATCGGCGCCTCGCGGACCACTTCGTGCATCCTTTTATGGTGTTTTGTCAGATATCTGCAATTTTCCATTTTTTTTTTGAATTTTTTTTTCATCAATTTAAATGGCTATATCGATTTTGCTAACTTTTTAAATCTGATTCTAAAAAATATCGCCTAGAGATCCAGATAATTAATTATTTCATTTGTTTTCAATTTCGCTATTTAATTGTGTTTCATTAAATTTCGGAATATCCCAAAAATTCCGATTTTTTGAGAATATTTCTGGGATACGGTGATTAAAGGCGCACATAATTTTTACTTTCGGATTTCGCAGCGCCCGATTTTGGCAATTGCGTTTCTTAAAAAAAAAATAGATTAATTTTATCAATTTTATTTGAATTTTTTGCATCAAATTTTTTTTTGAAAATTCCAATATTCGTGCCAATCGGCAAATTTAAAAAAACGATTAAAGAAAACCTTTTGAGATCGAATTCTTTCCCGCATTCCGGACATTTATGCATTCCTGAAAATTGCAAAAATCGAGGAAAACTTGTGCTGCAGAAAGTAAATAAAAGGAAAAAAAAACCGAAAAATCGATCTAAAAAATTGATTTTTTTTCCAAAATATTTATTTTCGAAAAATATAAATGCAAAAGTGAAATATGCGTGAAACCGCAGTAAGAATACTGGCATAAAATTAGTAGGAAAATATCACAAAATTAATTACAATTGGCGTGCGCCTTTAAATCAGGTCTCAAAACATGACAACGCTTAAAGGGAGGCAGCCGAATCGGAATCATCGAAATCGATTTCCACATCATTGACAGAGTACTGTAGCTGGTCGAGACCTGTCACAGTTTCCAGATGAGACGGAGAATTCATTACCTGAAAACGATGTTCTCAATTTTTTTCATCTGTCGATCCCTCGAGATTAAAAAAAAATGAAAATCCGTGAGCAAGAAATGAATGGAAAATTGAGCCAATTGCGAAAATCGAGCCACTCGTCGAGCATCCAATTAATATTTTTTTCCTCTCCGCCAAATTACCATATTTATATGGAGCGCATTTTTATATCGCAAAATTTTCGGAATTTTTCTTGCCAATTCATCGAGCTCTCACATTTCTCACAAATTTCCATCCGTTCTGCTCGAATTGTTGGGCAACAGCGGCTCCGCAAGCGACACATTTGTCGAATCGCTTAACACATGGCGTCATCTGAAAAGGCAAAATCGGTTGAAAAAAAAAAAACAAAGAGACCTGCTGGAATTTGCTGATGAATCCTCGAATCTGATGCGGTACGGCACCCAGAAGCGACGTCGAATCGTCAGCTTCGCCGAGATTCGCCGGCGCTTCCAAAGGGTTTGCAAATTGTAGAATCGACGAGAGAAGCTCGACGGCGACGCCCGACGCCACCATACTCAAACCGGGTCGGCTGACAGTACACTGTTGGTCGAGTGTCCTATCGGAAGTGCTGTTCCCGGGTGCGGTCACGTCACTGCAAAAGTAGCACGACAGCTGATCATACGGCACCTTCTCATTCAGCGAGATTGAAGCCACTGAAAGCGAGTTGCTAAAATTGCTCTCATCGCGTCAATCGATCACCTCTCGATTCGCCAGAATTCGCCGAGAATCCGATTCCATGCCGAATAATCACGTAGGTATCGAATCCGAGTGCGACACTGATGGCGATCTGCAAAACCAGAAGTATTCTAAAATAGCGAGAAAGGCCTAAACCAACTTTTCTATGCTTATTAGCCAAAATTGTCGGCAACCATCGGGCTTCTCGACTATCCAACGCCAGAAACACAACATCATGCCGTTCAACAAGTTTGTCCAGGAACTCGACATCCTCAGCAAGCTTCTGCTCTTCTGAAAACCAGAAAATCCGAAATCGTGCCCCAGCCAACGACGGCACTTACGCGAAGCATCAATCGTGTGGCCCGGCATCGGCACGGTGATCCGATGAGCTTCGGCTTCAATTTGCGGAAAGATGCGCCTGAGCGCCGCCGCCGCCGTCTCCGCTTTCCCTCGACCGTCTCGCGCGTCGGCGAACTCCGACAACGATTGTCGCACTGGATTACTGTAGCTTACTGTGGAATTGTCGACGAACGAGATGTTGCGAACACCCCAGCCGATGAGGCCACGCGCGAGATTGCATCCGAGCGTTCCCGCTCCGAATATGAGCACCTTCAGCTGCACGTAACGATCCAGTTGGATGTCCGGCACGAGGCGCCATTTGATCAGCGACAGGTTGAGATCGACGGATTGAGCCATCAGCTTTTTCGGATCAAACTGTGTGCTGAGGTCGACCTGATACGGCGACAGTTTTCCTTGCGCATCGCGTTCCCATCCAACCGACTTGGGGCATTCGGTGGGCGTCTCGCTCGACTCCCACGTGTACTGGAACACCTGACAATTGGTGCCGCCGCGCAAAGCGACGACCTGAACGCCGGTCCAGGTCGGACGCGAGACGGCGATCGCCGCCAGCAGATTGCGAGCCGGCCAGCCAGCAGCATTCGGAACCGGCGAAGGATCGGCAAGCACTATCTGGAGAATTGTTTCGCAAAGTAAAATGGGGAAAAATTATTGAAGGAAACTCACATATACATTTTCAGACTTCTCGATTTCCAAGAGTTTCGAAATATTTTCGATTTTTCCGTTTTCAAAAATGAAAATCGTCTCGCCTGTAGCGATAAAATGAGATTTGAGCAGTTGCGAAACACCGTCGAATGCAACAATCTGGAAATTATAATTTTCGAACATTATAATTAGTGTGACTCATTAAATAATTATATTCAAATTTTGAAGACCTTTCCCAAAAAATTCTCAATTTTGCTGTATTTCCTTTTTGCGTGAAAAAAAAAAATTATTTTCAACATGAATTCTTCAATTTCGATGGGACCATTCAAATCACCTTCTGGCCGATATTATTCGGATAGCACAACGCCGGCACACAAGTCCAATAAGCATATTTAAACTTTTTCAAATCGGCAAATGCGATGATAAAGAACAAATCCAAATATTCCGGCCGCTTAATCCATTCGCCACTTCGAATTATGTCCCAAATCTGCAATTCGACATTCTTTTCAGCGATTCGAGCCCTTCAAATTGCTACCCGCCGACTATAATCCTTTAAAAGCTGCGCTTTATTCGAGGCCTTGAATGCTTCTAGAGTATTGTACAGGATAATCTCCCCGTGATATCCCGAATTCTTTTCGATGAAACTTTCGTGGCTCAGCGAGAGCCGACAACTCGATCCAACCGTGTCATCTGCAACTCCCAGTTTATTCGGATAATCCATGGATCACAAACGTATAGAAGGATGGCAGATGACGCGTCGTGGACTCTCATCAAGCATCCATTCATTCAGCTTCCTCCGATTCACCTCATTCCAGAATGTCGTGTCGCAATACGTCGAGAAAGCCACGAACGTCGCCGCCATTTCCTTCAAGTTCGTTTCAAGACCATTCTTTTTTTGTTTCATGTATTTTATTCAGGATTTACAACCGGATGGATCTCGATGTGTTATAAATTAAGACAAAAAAATGAAAATGAATTTTAAAACACACAGATAAAAAAGAAAAAACTCGATTTTAAAGTTTCGATGGACAGCGTTTATCAGATTCATTTTTCTTACAACGGTGTTTCTTTTTTTGCGCATAGTTTATCGTCAGTTTCCAATCAATTTAACGTTGGGAAGGAGAGGAGAAAGAGCATGCAGCAAAAGAAAAATGAAGAATGCACAAATGTTCTTTTTGCTGGGATAGAGTAAAAAACAAATTTATAGTACAAAAGAATCGCCGGTATCAAATCAAGATCACATTGCATACTTTTGCGTCCACTCTCTTGCCAGCTGATTGTACCTGGAAGTCAAAGAACATTTCCAAACGGTTTCGAGGGAATTGGAAATTACCTCTCACGATCCGTCTTGTAGATGCGCGCGATCTCCGGCACAAGCGGATCATCTGGATTCGGATCGCAGAGCAATGAGCAGATCGACAGAAGCACTACAAACGATATAATTATGATTCCGATTTTTTCCGCAAATTGCTACCTTTCGATATGGTGAGAGCCGGTGACCACTGCGAACGCAAAATGTCGAGACAAATACTTCCGTTTGAATTGATATTTGGATGGTAAATGCGCGTTGTGAAAGCCACCTGAACGTCATAAAAAATAAAATCGATAATTTCGAAACACGCTTCCAACCTTTGGTGGCTTGAACGGGTAGTCTGTTGGGAAGTGAATGGTGAGGAAAAAGACGCCTCCTTGATACGGCGATTCTGGTGGTCCCATGATGGTGGCTTGCCAGTGGAACAAATCGTCGCCAACTGGTCCCGCCGAACACTGCGCAGGGGGGTCTCTGCCAAGATCTTGCAATTCCTGAAAATCGATTCAATTTTAGGCCACCGTCGCGAAATGACCTAGAACAATACCTTCTGGATTCTTTTAAGCGCCATTGTGATTAGTGTGGTAGTGGTTCGAACCCAGGTAGACCCGGAGTGAGATCACTGAAAAGAAAATGCGTTATTTCGTATTAGTCAGATGACAATGATAGAAATGGATAAGAAAGATAGGGCGGACGGCTAGAGAACGCATACACACCACAAGCGTCGAGCGGAACGAGCGACAAAAAATCGATAATTCGACATTCCGCATTTCAGACAAGGCTGGCCTAAATTTTGAGTCAGTGTTCGGTCCTCCGCATCATCGGACTGATAACGAAAATTCGCGAATTCTGCGTGACGATCGATATTGGGTTCAAAGAATTGACAACCAAGTGCATTTGACGGACACGTCGTAGGGCGGTTTGCGGGGTTTTTAGGAGAGCGGGACGCTGGAGACGAAAAGGAACGAAACGAAAAACGCCAGCGTTTTGCTGCCGCTGCTTCATGTGTGTGTGAGGTGCGAGTGAGTGCGAGGCGCAACGCCGAGTGTCTATGTGTCTCGCCTGGAATAAGAAAAAGAGCGTTCGACGATGGTGCGACGGAAAAAATTGAAATCGATGGATGGATGGTTCACGAAGGAAAGAGGAGACCGACGGGGTCTCGCAACGACATCTGCGCGATAGAGCGTCGTTGCGCCACCTCAAATATTCAAATTTACTCCATTCATGTTGAAATACAGCAAAAAAAAAACAAAAGCAAGATGCGACTAGCACGGAATCAATCAAACAGAACATTCTAGACACTTCGCGTCTCTTTATTGTCTACGAAACCTGATGACGGTGTTTAATGTGAGCAGCGTATTGCGAAATTGACAAAGAAAATGGTCCTTTGGTCGGAAAAAATTTAATTGAAAGCAAATTGGAAAACGATGCATGAAACCGACAAATAAAAACGCCCGAGAAATGCGCAGAAAAAAAGGGAACTCAGAAAAATTTTGGCGCACATGATGAGTTTGGCGGTTTTCCAAACTCTCGTCGAGACTAATTTAAATTTTCGATTAAAGGCGCATCGCTCATTTTTATTCATTTTTTTTTCAAACTTTCTTTCCACATTTTCCCATATTATAAGAAACGAATTAAATTTATTGATTAAATTAATTTATGTCATTATAGCACCAATAAACCAGAAAATCGAGTCATGAATTGAATTAGTCATCAAATCGAATACCCATTTTGTCTCGCCGATTCGCGCAGTTCTGAAAATGAAAAAAAAACAACATTTTTGCCATCTAGTATGATTTTGGCTGGCGTTTGAATGTGCGTTTGTTGCCAGTTGTCATGGCGATTAAATTAAGCCGCCAAACCAAACGTTATTATTAAATTTGAGGCGACAACGAGGGGGACGCAAAAATAATATTTGTAAATGATTTTCAATGGAGGGCACAACTCACTCAAAATCGCGTGATGGATTTTTTTGCGTGCCCCAATCGTCGACACCCCAATATCTTTGAGATTTTGCTCATCGAGCAGTAGAAACGCGTGCATATCAATCTGAAACAATTCGATTTCATTTTTTTAAATCAAAATTTCAGGCAGTCACCTCCTGATCCCTTAGCTGCGTCATGTATTCGCTACAGCCAATTTGCGCAAGAACCATCGAGGGATCCGTGAAATAATTAATATCCCATTGAAGCTCATATGGAAGAGTTGGGGATTCAAACGCCGACGTGGAAGCGGAGAAAACTACAAAATTGAAGAAACATAATTAAAAACTTCTGACCGAATCTCACTATTTTTCGGCTTCTTTTCAATAATTCTCGAGCAATTATTCGGCGATGATATCGAAAAATCGGAGAGCTCGTCTTCTTCTTGAACACTGCAAAGCGCGCTACGCGTCGACGGCGGATCCGAATCGCGAGATGCTCTTGCCGTTTCATCATCCGTCGACAGATTCATCATGCCTTTGAGAAGATCCGCCGGAAGCGAGCAGCTGAATCCATAGCCCGACCATAGATCCGTCGGATATCTTGGCGTCGAGTTTGTCAGAATTGTATCGTCAAATATCACTTGAGTCGCTTTGATGAGCATTTCGCTTCGGTCCGGCTTCGTCTTCTTCTTATTCCAAAGGTCCCTACAACATTTCAAGCAATAATTTCAGATATCGAAAAAAAAGCATTGTGTTACGGTGTAATTTCTTTTGCGCCTTTCAAAATCGATGCGGCAAGCGGCGAGTCCTCGGGATCCGGCGATTTCGGACTCTCGATCGGCGGCGTCAAAAACATTCGAATGTTCTCGGTGCTCGACGTCGAACGCGGCGGATTGTCGAAAATCGAGAATTGCAACGGCGGCGGCGGCGGGAGACTTGTGAACGACGACGGCTCGAGATCGTTGGACTCGTCGAACATCGTCGGCGGCAATCCGAGGAGAATCTCCCTCGCGCGAAACGCATCAATAATCCGCCTTTCAATCGATTTAATGCTAATCGTCTGAAAATGAATGAATTGCACGAAATCGGTTTTTCGAAGAGGGGGGTGGGAGGGGGCCAAGTTTACATAAATCTCGCCGCTCTTCTTCTTGCTGACAATCTGCAAGTCCATTTCGGTCTCGACACAATTCACCGGATGCAGAATTTCGGCGAGTTGCGCGTCAAACGTGACATAGATCGTTGAAAGACTCTAAATCGCAGCGCTAGAAAATAATTGGCGAAACGAAACCAAAAACTCACAATAATATATTTTCGAATTGTTAGCACATTGATCGGCGGTCCAAACAAGCTGATGTATTGCGATATCTGGAAAGTGTGCATCGTGACGCCGAGCTGCGCACACATATCCTGGACACTGTCAAACATCTATGAATTCAATTTCCAAAAAACATTCTCCCACCTATTCCGATGATCCTCATTCTGCTCGAGAAGCGCTACGACCTCATCTTTCGCGGTGACGTCGATGCGAACATTCACAAATTCCTCCTTCTGGAAAATCACAAAATTTTTTTTTTCAAAACATCACGAATCGCAGACAGCTTCACAATCTCACCAATCCGAAATGATTCAGAATGAATCGGACAGCAAACAAGATATTCGTGTCGTGCTCTGTCGAGATTTTAAGTACCATCGAATACACATTGGCCTCAACGCTGAGAATAGCAACTTCGAATTGCGTCCCAAGATATCTCATATCAGGACCGCCCGGGTTAAACCAAGGAAGGTCCATATAAATATTAATAGGGCATGTTGCCTAAAAAAAATAATTAAAAATGGAAAATTTCGAATCAGCGTTACCCTTAGATGCTTCTGAGCTGCAAATACATTCATCGGCGCGCCCGATATCGAAACCTGGTCGCTTTTATTAGCATCCCTCAAATATGGCAATCTTTGTTTTTGGACCACGAAAATCTGGCGTCAAAAATCTTACGAGTATTTATTCGAGTCCGGAAAATGAATATGGCATGAGGTGAGTTTCATGATGCGCTGAATTCCGCGACCACCTTTTCCTATAATGTGCGAGTGAAGCGAATGGTGCAGCTCCATTTTCAGCGAGAGTCGCTCTTTCTGAAAAAACAAAAAACAACCTCATTGATCTACTCGAGCAATTTGCGCTCTATTGCACTTGTCGACAACAAATGCGAAAAATTTGCCGGTGGTTTTTAATGAAATTTTGAGAAATCGAGAACGTGACTAGCTCGCATCATTTCTTCTCAATCGTTATCGATATTTTGATAGTCTTCTCATTTTTTCGTCTTTCTCACACCACTTGGGGGGCGTCAGATCAAATGGTAAAATTGGCGATCAATCGCGTCAGGAGCCCGCCGCTTCGAAGAAAAAAAACCAAGTACCGAAATTTTGTAGACAATACTCTACGTGGAAAACGATGCCAACGCACCAGCTCATCTCGATTCCGGCACACGACTCAACGAATTCATCATCGATCGCCTATTGAGCACCGGCGGGTTCGGACAGGTGTTCGAGGGCCGCGTGATCAGAACGAATCAGCCAATCGCTATCAAAGTCGAGTCGACGTCGGCAAAAGTTCAGCTACTATTCAACGAGACGTCATGCTTGAGGAGCTTCAATCAGGCGTACAACTCGCTGGGTCTCACACAGCAAGCGCCATTCCTCAAGTATTACGGCTACGGCGTCGTCAACGGCATCCGATTTCTAGCGATGGAGAAGTGCGGCGAAAATCTGAGGGATCTCAAAGCAACGACGGCGCTCAATCGATTCAGGTAGTCGGAAAAATGTCACAATGCTCAACATTGATGAATTCGAAATTCTTCCAGCATTCCAACGTCACTCTGGATTTTTTACAAGATGATCACCGCTTTAGAGATGATGCACAAAATTGGATGGCTTCATCGCGACGTGAAACCCGCCAACTTCTGCGTCGGACTTCACGATAAGCATTCGCTGTACACTCTCGATTTCGGCATGAGTCGCTGCTACGTCGCCGAAGACGGCAATCTGAAGCCGAAGAAGGTGAACGCGCCATTCAACGGCACATTGCGCTACGTCTCGCTCAACATCCATCGACGTCAGGATGCGAGTCGTTGGGATGACATCTGGAGCGCGTTCTACATCGCCGTCGAGAACATGGTTGGCTTTTTGCCATGGCGGCGCGCCGGCGACGTCAACGCCGTCGGCGACATCAAATCTCGAAGTGATCTCACCCAGCTCAAATATGGACGCGAGCTCTACCAGCCGAAATCGCTTACAATCATTCATAGCTATTTGAACGCCTCGCTGAGCGACGACATCTATTTCTATCGTCAGCCGCCATATCAAGTATTCCTCGCTGAAATCGTGAGTCGTGCCAATCGCCCACATGTCGGATGATTGCAATTTTCCAGAAGTCCGACTTGCAATCGCGACAGTACTCTCTCGACACTGTGCCATTGGACTGGAATCAGCCGAAATGCGCTCCGGCCTACTACTACAATACCGCGCCGGCGGCCAACTTCAATCAAGGCGATCGATCCGTCCGCTTCTACTGACACCCTGATAAATCCGAAAAGCATTTGAAGGCTCACCTTGACTTGTAGACTTCGTAATATGAGATTCCTCGCCGCATCGACCTCCTCCATCGTTCCTATGATCTTCACATACGGGTCTTTTTTGGTTTTGGCGCCAATTTTTAGTTGTGCCGGCCAAAAGACTTGCGCATGAGTTTGAGACATGACCTGAAATCAGCGATGGTTATTTGAGCGCGCGCAAAAAAAAATGAACCCAATATCCCACAAAAACTAATAAAAATTGGAAATTTGTTGAAAGATGGCGCCTTTCAAAAATTAACTTCCTCTAGTCAGTTTTGTTCGCTCTAACCGGTTTCAGCCATTCAAAAAAAATGATAGCACTAATCAGATACTCACATTGCTGAAGAACTCCTCAGCTTCGGGCAAATTGTGTCCGGCAGGTTGATCTGAAAAAAATGAGATTTCTCACCTCAAAAAAAAAATCGTCAAAAACGAACCCGTTATCATAATCTCAAGCTTCCGCCGATCGACCTGCACCTTCTGCTCGAATCGCCCATCGGGCAGACGTGTCGTCGTCTCCCCTTTGATCATCACGTCGGCGATTCTGAAGACGATCGTCGTCGTCGCCGTGGGGAGGGTGGAGATTGCTGATGATGATGATGATTATAAAAAACAAATTGGTGTGGCGGTGTTGAAGATACCGGGGGAGGGGGGGGTAGCCAGCAGCAGTAGGCGAAAAATGATTGAAGAAGATAACAGAGGAAGGAGAAGAAGAAGAACACAATCAATAGGCGCGGTCGAATGCGACGACGATGATGATGATGAAGAAGGACGAGAAGAAAACTGAGAAGGAGAAAAAACGAAGCGCAAAGGTTCATTATTCATTTCATAATGACACGGTAATCTATGATGTTGATTGCGAACCAAAAAAATGAAGGTTTCGATTTCCCGGTTTATTAATCGATTTCGAAAACACGTGAGGAGGTGATAACGACGACGACCGATCGGGTAGGTAACGAAAAGTCAAGATCAAAATCCAATTCAATCTGGTGTTGCAATTGAATTTCATATAAACACGCGTGTTTACTGCTACTAAATACTTCATGTGTACCTTGATATTGTTGAGATCAAATAATTGACGGCGGCAAAGGAGTCGAGGCCTATCGAAATTTTTGGGGGGTGGGGTGAATGGGGGATTTTGAACATTAAAAATCTGAATTTTGCTGGTACCTGCGACATGAATCACCCCTCTTCGACGCTGGAAATCAATCGAAAATAATTTCGTTTTCAATCGAAATCGAATAAAGTATTCCAAAATTTCAATCGAATATGATTTCAAAATTGAAAATGAGAAATAAATTAATCGATTTCGAAGATTTTTTTTTTAAATCGAAACCAATTTTTAAAATCGAATCAATCGAATCAGCTTAATATATATTCCATTTTTCTTTTTTTTCATATACCTGAGGAAAAAATCCATAATTCGATCCGTCAATAAACGTTTTTAATAGCTTTTTTTCCAAACAATATTTTTTTCAGGAAACTCCATGTCCCTTTGGTTGTTTCCTCAAAATGACTGCAATTTTGCGAGTTTGGTCAATTAAAAAACAAAGGGACAAATCGCATCCTTCAATAAAAATGAAATGTTCAAACAACCAAAATTTAAATGTTTTATTAATTCGAGTTCTTTAAAATCCGGGCAAATTATATACAATATTCGCAGCCTAGTTGCAAATATGTTTGAGACCATCGGTTCCTAAGAGTTTCATTGTTTTTTTTGAATCGGAGATTAAGCAGCATTCGATTAATTTTGATATGTACATCGTATTTGAGTGTGTTCGGATGATGAAGCAAGGCGTCGTTTAGCTTCGCTCACGACGCATCGGCGATTTTCGACCCATCAATTTGAACATGGCGCAATATTGGCGAAGTTCGCTGGAAAAGAATTATAAAATGCGAGAGAGGCAAGAAAATTTGTTTCTAAAAGACGCATGGCTATTATTTTTTTTTTGATTCGCAAATTTAGAAAACCAAAACTCCATGCGTCTTTAAATTTGCCGCGTGACTCACGTGACGCCAGCGTTCACCGAGCACTCGCAAAGCTCGCCGGCTTCGCGCTTCCAGTGCATCTTCTTCGTGCACGCGCGGAACGATCGTTTCGCTTTCGCCTCGGCCACCAATGGTTGGCATCTGCAAACGAAAAACCAAAAATTTGACAATGTTTTCCACAAAACCGGTTTTCTTGAATTTTCTTTTTCAAAATTTTTTTCTCAACCCAAGAAAAAAAAACAAGAATGATTCGCGTTTCTATTGAAAATCACTGACCCTTGACGATCGAAACAGAATCCGTTCTGGTTGCGAAGCAAGAAGCAATCTTTGACGCACAGGGCAAAATCGCCGGTGGCATCGAGAATGTGCTTGATCGGCGCGATCATCGTCTTGATGTTCGCCGTCTGGGTGACAATCGAGCGCTCCGAAATTCGGAATATCGACCGAATATCGGTTTTCGGAATCATCGGACCCTGTTCGGTTTGAACGCATCTGAACAAAAATCGAGTTTGCGACGAACACCAAAACGAAATTCTTCGCTTACGCCTCGACGCGATTCTCAAAGCACGTCAGAAAATCCTCAAGAATGTTGTTCTTCTCGTCGAAGCATTGCTTGAGATCGTTCGGACGCGAGGTGATCTAAAGATCAAATCGACATTGAGGGGGTCGAATCGAGTATCTGATCTATGGAACAGCGTAAAGAATATTCTGGCAAGGTTGTCGCGCGCGATTTTTGAAAAACAAATGTCACGAGTTGTCGAAATTCATTGATTCATGAAATGCATCGACATTTGAATTCTGATTGGTTCTATTTAATAAGGGGGACCATTAAAAACATTAGTTCTATTGCTTCCATCATAGGTATTGTCGAACTCTGCTAATTAAAGAAATTTAAAAAATCGCCCATTTATAGATAGTCCAATCAGATTTTAAAGGTCCCCAAAATGGGTACAGACATTCAAAAATCGGTCAGACACAACGCGGAACTATGATAACACCAAACCAGACGAGATTTTTGTCTAGCCTACAATTGGACCCCCTCACACACACACACACACACACACACGAAAAGAAAAAAGAATACCGTAGAGAACATCTGGAAGCACGGTACGGTGCATTCTTTCGCCTGCGCCTTCATCTCCTCGACGCAAATGCGCTGCTCGCGGCACGAGCACTGCCGAACACTCTGACCGGTGAGTTTCGCCTGTTGCAGAATGTCGAATCCCTGATTCGCGACCTAGGAATGACACGATGACAACATTCGATCAGTTGGCTCACTCATACCGTATCGACAGGATCGCGGTTGGCAGCCGCGACGGCGCCGATTGCAAATATCGTCGAGTAGATCAAAAAACGCGGCGTCGTCATTGTAGCGAGTAGAAGTTCTTGAATAGTGGTGGTGTGAGGACGACGACGACGACAACGCTGTTGGCATTCCGTCGTCGTCCATCCCATCGGTTTGGCTCCGCCCACCCTCCTCGACAACACTGCGTCTCGACGCGCGCGGACGCGAACAAAAAAAAACACGCGGTCGTTTTAGACGGGGGTCCCTCGCGAAAACAACACTCGCCAAACATAAACTGACCGGCCGTCGACACGATCCTCATACAAACTACACGATTTTTCGTGTTTTCTGATCGACGAGATTTGTAGTTAAAGTGATTCGGCCGTTCAGCCGCTGCGTCTCTAGCCAATCGAGCCGCCGTCAATTTTTGATCTCCCCAGATATCGTGTTCTTTTGATCCAAATGATTCTTCTTTGAAACCGCGAAACAAAAATGCGTCTCGCGCGAAACGTTCGTTCGACACCTCTTCAAAAATCGACTTCCTTGTGGTCGCATCTGAAATTGTAAGCCATTATGAGAGAAATAACGCGTGCATAACAAAAGCTGGAGAATTTGTCTGCAAAAAAAAATGATGAAAAATTTGTTCGTTTCAATTTTCGGACGACGTGTGTGAAGGAGAGAAAAGGTCAACAACACCCAACACCGGTTCATTTCGCCGACTGACATCATCATTAGAATAATTTTGGAATTTGGAAAAAAAATTGACGGTCGTGAAACTTTCAATTGTGGTGGTTTGGCGAATTTCAAACAAATTCGTTTTTGCTAATTTCAACGAACCCATTGACGGGCGCCCTTCCTCCAAGCACCCTCATCGCTCTTACCTGACTTTGGCGAATATTTCCAATTTTTCTCGAGGAACACTAGCAAACACGACATATAATTTGTGTGTAGGCTAGAATTTTGCGCGTTTCGCCCAGTCGATGTAGCCACTAATTTGAGAGGCGCAGAGAAAAAAACCAGGCGAGGTGGAAATGCGGTAGGGCGCAATTGCGCCCGCTTCTTTCGAAAGAGTGTCGGGCTAGATTTCCGGAGATTTGTTTCCGGGGAGAGAACATTTATTTTTCCGAATATTTAATAAATAGATAAAATATTTTTGACTACGGTATTTCAAGGCGCATGACTTTTGTTCGACATAAGTCTCGAAGCGTTACACTAACGTCACATTCAGAAAATTGTGGAAAAGCTCAATAAAAAATTGAACTGACGAAAATTTGAAGAATATTCTCACGGGAGACAATTTACTGAAGAAACCTACATTTTGATTTGAAGCCAAAATTTGAAACTATTCAGAAGTCCGTTGATGGTTTGCAACAAATTAATTGCGAGGCGGTCATTTCGATTTCAAGAGGTCACGGGTTCATCACGTCTAACAAGAAAGGACGATTCCTTATCATTGAATCACCTGAAAAAGAAAAGAAGCGGAGACTGCCCATTGTCTCCAAATATGGTCATCGAGGCGGGCAGTGTAAAGCCGGGACCCCTTGACAAACACAGAAATTCGACGGGTCGATGGAGAAATGACCCAATGAGTCATACACCAGTTTCCGTTTGCTATCAAAACAATTTATTTTTCGAATTCGCGCAACACCGCACAAAAAAAGCCGGCAAAAAATGAATTAAAAAAACAAACGCAAATTCTTGTATGCGTTGAATAGAATTGGGTACAATGGGGGGGGGGAAGAATGGTAGCTACCCGTGTCAAATAAAAATATTAATTCGAAAAAAATGTACCAAAGAACACTACATTGGTCGTCGTTGATGGTTTACGTGTCGGGACCCGGAAGATTTCTAGCCAAATATAATGAAACCCTATTTTACAATAGCTATATATATATATATAATTTATATACATATTAGACTCGCTCCTCATCATCCTTCTCCATTTCATCAACAACCATATGAATGTCGTCGTCAGTTGGTGTTGGTGCTTCTGGAGTCTCGAGAATCTCACCGTTCTCAATGTCAATTCTGGTGGCCTCCTCGTACGTCGGAGGCTGTTGCTCGGGTGTTAGATTGTCCACAGAAGTGTAGCTTGGCGGCGGTGTTGCCAATCGATGGATTCGTCTGGAAGATTGCAATATTGACAAAAAAAAAATCCAAAAACTTGAGAAATGCCAATTTGATGGCATTTACTAAAATATATCTTATGAAAGTTGAAAATGTGATGACTCACGCTCCAGAAGGATGAACTGTCACGCGGCCAGGCGCCACAATCAACGCGCGATCTCTCGGCACCCATGATCCACCGCAGACGTAGTCGTGACGGCACCTGCAAAAAAGCATCGACATGTACGGACAGAATACATTAGAGAAAAGACCTAAAGGGCCTTTGATTTTCGGGGTGAAACATTCTGTACCAGGTCTCGCCGGTGTACGGCATCGACATCGCGCGTTTCCTTCTCGCTCCGACGCACAACAATCCGATGGTGATGATGCAAAACGAGAGGCCCGATAAGGTTAGGCGCGAGTTCACCGCACCGCGTTTTCGGATGCTATCATCGCATCCCAGTCCGTCGCACGTTGTGCACATGAGGCCCGTGAATCCATCATAGCACACGCATTTGCCATCGTAAAATTGACCGTGGACACATTTGTGGCATTGCAATCCCGGCAAACATTCGCATAATCCTAAAAAAATGAAAACAATTCGAATTTCTGTGCGCTTAAGAGTGTCGGTGTTTGCGTATTTTCACTGTCCACCGTACCCAAATAATGCAAAAATGCCTCAATTTTTACCTGTCGTCCGATTCACATATCCCATTGCGCATTGAACTAAACAAAATTCGCCCGTCCATGATCCAGAGCAATCGCATTTCCCGCTTGTTGCATTATAAACACCTCCATTCATGCAAATCTGGAAAACGTGACAAATTGAAGATATTCTACTCATGCGTCAATCGGACAAATTCCGAGAAAAAAAAAACGGCAAAAAGAATTAGCACTCACCGGAATATCACATCTCGGTCCCGTGTAGTATTTTGAGCAAACGCATGTTCCATTAGTCGTTAGTGGGACGCCATTAAGGCAATGCGATGGTTCGTCGAATATTTCATCTGCGAAAAAAAAAAAAGAATCAAACAATGGGCGAAAATTCACGTCAAAATTGGTCATTAATTGAGGGATTAGCTTCTAAATGCCGGCTAATCCTCTCGAACACACGAATTTTAAACGAAATTCTAAGAAATTCGAGCCAAAAAAATGTGAGGGGCGCCAGTTCCCGCAATAGGGCGTCAATTAACGCGCTTTGTGTGCAAACACAGTCTCAAACAATTTCGAGTTTAAAAATTCATAATTTTCATTTTTTTTGAGAATAGTGATAAATTTTCTTGGTTACCTTGTGTCGGTGGGCGAAATCGCATCTTCTCCAAATCAATGTGACCCTGGCCCTTCATCGCATAATCGGCGGTGTGAGCATCTGGCGGTGGAAGCATCCCATTGCTCACAATATGCGGCGGCGTCGTCGGCATCAAAGACAACAGATAAATCAGAGCGATTATGATGATCAACATTAATGGCCCGACCCATAATCGTGATGAGGATCCGGACCTCATCATATAGGTCGAGTGGAGGATTCTGAACAGCAATGATGATCTCTCTCAAAATTTTTCTCGAAATATTTCGATGGTCCGAAATTTCCGATTCAAACCTCGGATTTCGTCGGCGCGCCTCGAATGATAGAAAAAACGTCGTGATTGGAATCGGGGGCGAGCAGCTCGTTAAAAACGAACCCTGAAGAAGAGAAAAATCGAATTTCAAATTTTCGCGTTTTATTTACACTCGTGATATATTTAAACAAGAACGAGCCGGTGAAGAGGCGACGAAAAAAAATGACGGGGAGATTTGATGGTCAAAATATTAAAGGCGCATAGTTCTTTTTAAAAAATTCGATTTTTAAAGGCGCATCAAAGATATTGGAAAATGACGAAAATTCAAAATCGGCGTACCGAAACGCAGGATTCCACGACACTTGACCATGCCTATTTTAAAGGCACATCGCAAGATTCTTTAAAAACTAGCAAAATTAAAGGCGCGTGACATTTATATGTAAGAAATCGATATGTACTATTTTGATTAAAAAAAAAACTTGTTTTTTCAATTCTGCACTTTACTGTAAATAAATTTGAAAGATATGCGCCTTTAATGACCGCGTAGAACAATTCGATGTCGAGAAGCAATTTTGATCTACTCGTTGAAAATTGTCCGCGACAATATTGGGATACGGTAGCTTTTCGCACCGCCACTGGCACAGTTCCAAGAGAAAGAACGAGAGGGTGAAAGACGACGAGAGAATTGGGGGGTACCATTCGTAGGAAAACAAATGTAACAACAAGATTCTATTTGAGCTCAATTAATTGGGTAGGCCGCCACGGGGCTCACCGAGCCCCCACGAAATCAATAATAAACGATGAGCGCAGAATGTGTTTGTGTGTGTCTGTGTGTGTGTTTTTTTTTGCTGTGCCAACGGGAAGAAGGAAGACGCCGAAAAAGAAAAACTCAGGAAAAAAAAAGAGATGAAGCCAACGCGGTGGGGTGCCTGTTGAGAGACAACGGCGAATCAAGAGAGCGGCGAGACGACGAGAGGCCGACGGCTCGGCTGGCTTCACGATGCGTGAAAAAGTCGAGAAAAAACAGGAGAGCCCGACGAAAAAAATGGATGCGGACACCAAAAAACAACTAAATTACAGTGAATTTGGCGATCAAAAATGGAAGAGAGAAGAAGGAACGAATGTACGCAAACACCGCGACGCGAAATTGCGGACTTTTGTTTTTCTGTGAGACGAGCGCAAAAAATTAATGGGCAGTTTTGTAATCGAGAAAATAGGCAATGAACGACGACAAATAGTTGTCAAAAGCATTTTCAACATAAAATTTCTTTTTTGAAAAAGAAATGAGTGAAGCCATCAAATTCGTTGTGGGATATTTCACTAATCCGATGCGCCTTTAAACCTTGAACGTTTTCGAAGGATTCGAATCGCCGGTGACAATTTCAAAGTGGTTTCCAACAACGAAAAGAATGCCGCGTCGAACATTTTCAAGTATTTCTATTAATACGAGCAACCGATTATTTGCCGAACCCAACACGAACCACAAATTTGAGGAAGACGAGGGGAAGAAATGAGGTAGAAGCCGCCGGACGGTGATGGTGTTGACCTTGGATTAAGCTGGTCAGAAAAAAAGAATGTCAAACCAACAATTTTTGTTTGCTTCTTTTTCATTTCTGTTCAAATCTACAAAAAATTCCTACATTTTTTTAGCTTGAATCTCGCTGTCGATTTACGAGACCCATTTCGTCTTGAGACCTTCCTAAATTACGAGAAATTTCAAGGGGCAAAAACGATGAATTGACATTTTTTTGTTGAAAAAAAAAATACAAATTCTTAATATTATTGGGAAGCGCCCAACAGAAAGGAATTTTCAAGCGACATCAAAAAGAAAATGGAATTGAATGGCTTTTCCTTTCCTCGTTCTTTTTTTGGTCAATTTGAGATGCGATGACCTTTTTTTCCGGCCTACTCGGCGGTTTTGTGACGTCACCAAAAAGCATTTGGTGGGTGGTTATTTGATGGGGGGAAATTCAAAAAAAAAAAGGAAGTCGATTTGCGCATTGGCGCGAAATTCAAATTTTTTAAACGCGAAAATGCAAAAAAAAACTAGCTTGTTTGGAAACTCTTCGAATACAATTTTCTCGCTCAACATTTTTTTTGACAGCGGCAATTTAAAAAAATGCAATTCTGTATTTAGATGTCGTGGGATCTTGTGTTTTGGTCCGCAGTACACCGACCGATTTACCGCAGCAATTATTCTATTTTGATTTTTATTTAAAGGCGCATGGTGATGGAATTCCTTTGAATCGTGCGTGAAGTAAAAGAAACTATCGTATTTATATTTGGCGCGAGTTTTGCATTTTATTTTAAATTTAAAGCCGCATAACCTAATGTATCCCGCTCCTAAATTGGTAATTTCTATTCACACAAAAATTTTAAACTTAATTTTTACTGCTGAATATCCACACGCGCCTTTAAAAATCTACAGTAACCTTTAAAATATATTCGAAAATTACAATTCATGCGAAAAAAAAACCCTCCCACTTACTCGTTGTACATATTCGCACCATGCTGTTCAATTCCGTCGGCGTCTCTCCAATTCGCACACACACTATCTCACGCCATCTGTTTTTTTCTAAATATGGCGTGGTGGTACAGTGAACAAAAAAATTCTCATTTCTTCGTCGCAAAAAAAGACGAGCATGCGATTCGCAATTTTTCCATTATTTCTCACATTTTCGCCAATTTTCGCCAACGAAAATTTCAAATTTCTTGTCAACAGTAACGAGGTAATCGAGAGATTAAAAAAAAACACACAAAAATAAAAATTTTCTCCAGGAATTCTGCTTCTTCATCGACAATGCCCAACAAGACACTCACAAAATTCACGCCATGGTATATACAAAACATTTTGTGCTCATCAATTCCTGCTTCAGGTTTTAGGTAGCAATAATCCAGTGGACGTCGTTGTCTATGATAGAGATCGCAATTCGTTTCACACCTCGCCGCTCGAGACCACCCACCATTTCACGTGTGGTTTCGTCCAATTCATTGCTTTTCCAGTAGAATCGCAATTTCAGTTTGAACGTCAATTACGCCGCGCTCTGCTTCATCACACCCCACCATTCGACAAAAGTCCATTTATCTGTGCGCAAGGAGCAATCCCAAAAAGGTCTCAACGAAATCGCCAATGAAATGTTGGCAAAAACCAACATCATCGAGGATTTCATGAAAGTTTGCCTCAAAATCGCCTACACCCTTCGCGATGCTCAAGTCCAGCAAAAAGCGCATAACATGATTGAGAAGCAGGTAAGCAAAAAAAGCACACACTAGAGCAGAGGTTTTTGGGTTAAAGACGCATGCCAACATTTCTTACCCAAAATCATATGTTCGCATTATAGGCGCGCACATCAAGCGAAGAGCTCTTCGAGCGTTTCAACTTCTGGGCAACCATCAACACGCTGGTGATGGTTTTCGCGGTGGGAGCCCAAGTGATGTTTATTCGCGCAATGCTGGGCGATCATCGATTATTCGAAAAAACTTTCAGCCGTTTTTCAAGTCTCGAATTTTAGACAAGACCCTCCGTTGTTGCAAATAAATTGTTTATTGCTTGATTAGTACCCGCACATCAAAATGAGCGCATCATTTGCGGCACCGAGCCGAACAAGGCAACGGTGGCGCCGAAGAGGAACGACGTGAACACCAGCATACAAATGCGGTCCACAACCTGAAACTAGTGCTACCGTAATCTAACGTAAAACATAAATACCAATGCGGAAAACTTCCAATCGTCCTCAATTCGCTTATTGCGCTCCTTCTCACGAACGTGTTTGTTTATTTCCTAAAACGAATTGGTGTGCATTATTGCGTCGGGGTGTACCAACCGCTAAGTGTCCGTGAACCTGCTGTAACATGAGCAACTGCGCAATTTTCTCAACGGGAACCTAGAGAGAAATTTGAAGAATAAAACAAAATTTTCAACGAGAAATTACCCGACTCGATGTTGTCGGTGGTTTATGCCATAAATGGTTCTCCGCCGGCTCGACATCGTCAACAATTTTCACGCGTCTCGGCGCCCTAAAAAAAAGAGGTCCGCAAAATGTCGTCAAATCGAATGCTCACGAACATTGGCGTATTTTTCGGCGAATCGACAGTAAGCTGCGAGATGAGAGCCGAAATTCGCTGCTGCTCCAATCTCGCTCTCCTCTCTTCAAAATCATCGTCGTACTCATCGATTTTGCGCATAGTCCATTTACGCGCAACATGACCCGGCCGTTTCATCAACAATAGCCACGGGACCCATTCAAGCATTATTAAGCGAAACTGCAACGAGACAAAAAATTGAGTGGGGTCCCATCGCGATGCTAACCGTCTCATTCATCTGATGCGATTTGCCGTTGCGATGATGGAAATTCAAGGTGAGCGTTGTGGCGGTGACGCAGCACGCGCACGTGAACAAGCACACAGCAAAGAATGCGCCTTTAAAAATCGACATAAAAATTGGTTTTAAATCCAAAATCGTACCCAAAAATGGGACCGCTTCGGATGTTGGCGGCGACATTTCGGCAACATAATTTTGAAAAATGCATATCGACAACATTATAGTGATTTGAAGTGACATCTTCTCGCCGGCGTCTGGCGGGAATGTGAATCCGACGAGTGTGAGCATCGTGATTAATATACACGGCAGTATCAGATTGAAAGCTGCAAAACAATGGGGATTGACATTTTTTGAATTTTCAGATCACCATAATAAAGAGCTCTCCTTCGAATCACAAAAGTGAACACAATATCATAGTAGGGTTCCGGGCAGCATTGATAATATTGTATGTTTCTTTTCACATGGGTCCCTTCCAATGTCCATTCGCCATTCTGCATATAATTGGAAGTGTCGAATCCATTCTCATCAATTTCCAAATTCAATTTGCTTCCGTCGAATGTCCAAGAGCCGAATTTCAGAAAACATTCTTGAACATCGAATGGGAACCAAACTACTTGAATTTTGCACGAAAGACGATAAAGACCTACAAAAATTTATTTTTACCAAAAAAAAAGAAACTCGAAACCTGGCGGCATCCAATTAACCATTCCATTGGGGTACACAAGAAGATTCGATGGATAGCGACTGTCAAATTGAGGGTCCGCACTATTATACATCAAAACGTCGGGCGTCCATAGTTGGCCCCGACGGAATCGAAGGTCCGTAACACCGCCATATTCGGCAGGATCCCATTTCAACGAGTAATCGAACCATGAGAATTTGAGCCATGCGTTCACATCGACCACCTGATTCCTCTCGTCCTGCAAAAAATTAAATTGCCAAGATTTTCCGTAATTTTTCTGCAAAACAAATATGGGCGTAATGATAAGATAATTTTCGGTTTATTTAAACATACCACGTCGATAATTTGCTGTAAAACGAGTCCCATTCGTACAAGCACCGGCTCCGAGCTATTTTCGATGGGCCGTTCCAGCGGCTCATAATCGGTAAGCAATTTTGTGTACAGATCGCCTAAAAATAATTAATTCGAAAATTTTTATCCGTTAAAATTGTGATAAAACCCAATTCAGTCAAAAAGCGATTTTAAAAAAGTATTTATAAAATTAAAAAAAATATGTGGGCGTGGTCAAAACATGCACATGTCGCACACTTCTATATCATTAATGCGGCACACAATTATTTTTATTTATTTATTTATGATATGCTTGGAACATTTTTGCATGCTGTAATTTTGAATATTTTTGATACTCAAGCCAAAATGACAATTGACATGGAATAATAGTGGAAAATCTTAGTTTCTGATAAAGTGACACTGATAAAGAAATGCGAAAATTGAAAAAGTTCGCGAACCTTCCGATTTAGCCGCATCTCGTCTCGTGAATTTGGAAAAAATCAGTAAACCGAGCAACAATTGCATTTCATCGCGGATAACAGAGCATTTGTAAAAACGACGGTGCGAAATCCTGTCGCACAAGCGAAGCGCGATGGAGGGAGAGAGAGTGTGCCAAATGCGGATACGCAGGCTTCTCCAACATTGAGTCGCGCAAATACTGTGCGCCATGATCAATGTTTTTCGTCGGTTAAAAAAACATGATTAATCTTGCAAATGTTTGGTCACTAATTGTTTCGTAAAAATCTGCAACGGTCTCGAGACGATGAGGCGCGTCTCACTTTGTACTCCACACGGACAAGCAACGCGAGGCTCCAAACTATGGTCATGCCTGCTGGTTTGAAAACTGCATACTAAAAATGAAAATTTAAATTCCCTCCAATTTTTGAGACAATTCTCATAGCTTCTCAAAATAATTTTATAGCGACTCGAGTCTTATCATAGTAACTCAAAGATCACGAACTAACTATGACGTATCTTGTGATCATCTTCAAATTTCGAAATTTATCGTTGGTCAGAAAATTTCGGCGATATTATGTCCGATTAGATCAGAAGTTTTTCAAAACCCCATTTGGGTATTTCAACTAAAAAATCAAATAGACGGGGTCATTGATTAAATAGCGTCTTTCTTATCAATTATGATTGATATATAAAAACTGAGCTCTGATAAGTGGTATCAGTGTGAACAATACTATACTATTCATATTTAACCATGCGCCTGTACGCCTTGCTATTCGCCATATTCCTCAGTCTAGATGCCTATAAAATTCTAGTGTATTCAAATTTATTCGGTCACAGCCATGTGAAAATGTTGGGAAGTGTCGCCGATATTCTGACAGACGCCGGACACAATGTGGTAGGGTTTACGCTAAAGCGAGGGCAATTCGCGGAGTGTCGTTGTTTAGACGGTTTTGATGCCGATCATCGATGTGAACGAGAGGAATCGAACCGGATTGAAGAGCACCAAGAATGTGAGATTCGAATTTGCCGCCACCTATTTTGCCCATTTCCATTTCAGCTCGTTATGGTCGAAGCAAACGAAAAGACAAAAGAAATGTACAATCAGTTGAAGGATTTCATGTCGAACGTTTGGATAATCCAGCAGTCGAATCCATTTGCAATCATCAGCAAAGCTGTCGACATGGCGAAGATGTTCTCAATCCCATGCATAAGTATGTGCTAGGGACCATTTAAATATTTGATCCAAATCTCTCCAGACGTTCTTTCTCAGAAGGATTTGATCCAGAAGTTCAAAGATGAGAATTTCGATTTAGCATTGACAGAGCCTTTTGATCTCTGCGGATACGGTAGGAGTGTGGTCCTCTGGAATCCATTCAAGATTCTGTTTCCAGCCTTCTTCGATGCCATCCAAGTGCCTGCTCACGTCTCTGTTCTTGCTTCTAGTCGTTTGGATCATGTGTCAGAAGCACTGGGTCAGCCTGCAGCCGCGAGCTATGTCCCAGGTGAGAAATTTGTTCCAGCCAGTTATGTCAAAATAGGGCCTCGAAATTGAATTGTGGACCTGAGGGGCCAGGGATCCTTTTTCGGATATATGAAACCATAATACTGTAGTCGGCAATCTGTTACAGGTGCTCAATCAGTGTATACTGATCGGATGAATATAAAAGAAAGATTTTTGAATTTGCTTCAAGTATTCGCTGGAGGAAAATTATTTTCATACATCGCAGATTATGAATATCGAGAATTGCAGAAAATTGATCCAAAAACGAGATCCTGGAGAGTAGGTCGCTTGATAGTCTGGTAGATCAACCATCTAGTATTCAGGATATCATGCCGGAGAGCACATTCGTCTTCACCAACAATATTCCAATTTTGGACTTCCCAGCGCCAACCTTTGACAAGATCATTCCAATCGGCGGAATTTCTGTGGTCACTGATAAGAAGAAGAACGCGCTTCCAGAGGTAATCGAAGGAAAAAGGGCATCATTGCGAAATGTTAGATCGGAAATTGCAGAAATGGAATAAGGTGCTCAGTCTTCGCAAAAAGACAATTCTGATCTCATTCGGATCGAATGCCAAGTCGGTTCAGATGCCGGAGGAATTCAAGTGAGCATCCGAATTGCCGGAATCTATTATGACACTTCAATTTGTAGACAGTCATTCCTCAAAGTGTTCAACATGATGCCCGATGTGACATTCATCTGGAAGTACGAGGAGGAGAACTCGAAGATTGTCGACCATCTCGACAACGTCTTCCTCGGAACATGGCTTCCTCAGAATGAGCTGCTCGCCGACAAACGGCTCACGGTATTCTTGACCCACGGCGGTCTTGCGAGCACCACGGAGCTAGCAGTGCTGGGCAAGCCGTGCATCATGGTCCCATTGTTTGCGGATCAGGCAAGAAACGCCAAAATGCTCGAACGGCATGGTGGTGCGATTGTCCTTGACAAAACCGATCTATCGAATCCGGAGAAGATCAAGAAAACGTTCGAGGAGATTCTGAATAACGATTCATATCGGAAGCATGCCGAACGAGTCGCTGAAATGCTCAATAATCAGCCGGCGAATCCACGTGAGACCTTCGTCAAACACGTGGAATTCGCGGCAAGGTTCGTTCTTAAAATGGATTACTGTAGAATATGGATTACTGTAGATTCGGACGAATGCCTTCAATGGAGCCATATGCCCGCCATCAATCATTCATCGAACACTTCTTCTTAGATATTATTGCGATTGCTCTCCTCGTCGTGATTACTGTAACTACCGTATCCTTCTTGGTCCTTCGATGTCTTCTCAGGAGAATTTGTGGCAGTGCAAAAGTCAAATCAGAATAATTTATTGATTTATTTCTCATTGTGACATGTATGAAGATTTTATCTGATACAAACTACTTCTAGATTAGACGCCGACTATAGAAACAAAAGAAGCCAAATAAGAGATCATAAAGTTAAATTGGCAGTATATTATATATTATACTTATTACATTCGCAAAAAAAAACAAGCGCCCTGCGCCGATTTACGGTGAGATAGCAGGTTATTCAGAGTACGGTACCCAAATTCCCACTGCTTAAATTCGAATTTGAATTGCCGCTTCGAAAAAGTGCGATGGTCCACAATAATGCAAGGCCCTCGTTTTTTGCGATGGTAATAAATTGATGATGTCTGTTCTCATAATGATGCAATTTTGATGTTCACAATTCTCGTTTAGTAATCGCATTTCGCTCTCTCTGTCTCTCTCTCAAAATAATTGGCGCGGCGGCGACACAAAATCAAATCACAAAAAAATTTTCTGACTTTGCCCGACAATTAATGCATGTATTTTGTAGGGTTTGCCGTTATCAAATTACGCCGATTATCTATATAACCCCCAGCGGATGGTGTGGTTTTCAACTAAAATAAACATCCCGTTTTTACAAATGCGTCTGTTCGCCTTACTATTCTCCATATTCCTTAATCTAGATGCTTATAAAATCCTGGTGTATACCAGTTTATTCGGTCACAGCCATGTGAAAATGTTGGGAAGTGTCGCCGATATTCTGACAGACGCCGGACACAATGTGGTAGGGTTTACGCTAAAGCGAGGGCGATTTGCGGAGTGTCGTTGTTTAGACGGTTTTGATGCCGATCATCGATGTGAACGAGAGGAATCGAACCGGATTGAAGAGCACCAAAAATCTCATAATGGTGGAGCCTTGTGAAAATGGAATTGATGCCTTCGAGAACCTCAAACGAGATATGAGTCTCATGTGGAACGCCGAACAGGGAAATCCATTAAGTCTTGTGTCGAAGCTGCAACAAATGTCGGAGGTTTTCATGCATCCATGCGATAGTAAGTATAAATCTCATTCAAAATGAAACGGGCCATCAAAATAATTCAGATGTGATTGGTCAGAAGGATCTCATCGAGAGGATGAAGGCCGAGAAGTTTGATCTCGGAGTCGCTGAGCCATTTGATTTCTGTGGATACGGTAGGAAATTTGACTCTCTGAATCTTATCGATATCCCCGTTCAGCGTTCTTCGAAGCCATCCAGATCCGCGCGCATGTCTCTGTTGTGGCAGCGGCTCGTATGGACCACGTTTCGGAGGCAATGGGCCAGCCAATGGCTGCCAGCTATGTACCAGGTACCGAAAACCGTCTTCATATTACTGTAATAAGCATACACACTACAGGTGCTCAATCGGTGTATTCTGATCGCATGAATATGAAGGAGAGATTCTTGAATCTACTTCTGACCAAAGCTGGTGGACTTATGTTCTCCTATATTGCTGATTCCGAGTTTGACTTGCTGCAGAAGAAGTACCCCGATGTTATCAAGAGATCTTGGAGGGTAGATCAGATTCCGCCGACTAACATCATGGTGATTGCAGGAAATTTTCCCCGAAACCACCTACCTGTTTACCAACAGTATACCAATTATGGATTACCCCGCACCAACTTTTGACAAGATCATTCCGATCGGCGGAATTTCTGTGGTCACTGACAAAAAGAAGAACGCGCTTCCTGAGGTATTCTGAAGACGATTGAAAGAATTGAATGAAATATTAAAGAAATGGGACAAAGTGTTGAATATTCGCAAAAAGAATGTGCTCATTTCATTCGGCTCGAATGCAAAATCGATTGATATGCCCGAAGAGTACAGGAGATCTCTGCTGAAGATGTTCGCCATGACGCCCGATGTGACATTCATCTGGAAGTACGAAGAGGAGAACTCAAAGATTGTCGACCATCTCGACAACGTCTTCCTCGGAACATGGCTTCCTCAGAATGAGCTTCTCGCCGACAAACGGCTCACTGTATTCTTGACACACGGCGGTCTCGCGAGCACTTTTGAGATGGCTCTGCTCGGCAAGCCGTGCATCATGGTTCCGATCTTTGCCGATCAGGCCAGGAATGCTCAGATGCTTCAGAGGCAGGGTAGTGCATTGGTGTTGAATAAAGAGAATCTTGGCGATCCGAACAAGATCAAGGAAGCATTGGAGAAGATAATGAATGATGACACGTAGGGGGATCCACTTTGAGCAGATCAATTGCAAGCGGGGTTTCAGATTCGTGAAAAATGCGACTCGTTTGGCTGAAATGCTCAATAATCGACCTACAAATCCGCGTGAGACCTTCGTCAAACACGTGGAATTCGCGGCAAGGTTCGTTCTTAAAATGGATTACTGTAGAATATAAATTACTGTAGATTCGGGCGAATGCCTTCGATGGAGCCATATGCCCGCCATCAATCATTCATCGAACACTTCTTCTTGGATATTATTGCGATTGGCCTCCTCATCGTGATTACTGTAACTACCGTATCTTTCTTGGTCCTTCGATGTCTCCTCAGGAGAATTTGTGGCAGTGCAAAAGTCAAATCAGAATAATTCAACGATCTTTTAATAATTTTACGTGTATCTCATTGTGACGCATAAAAATCAAACGCTCGTCAAATAAAAACTATCTCACCTTTTTTTCAAAGATCAATGATTGTTGATTATTGACTTAAATTTCAGTCGGTTATAATAACGAAAAGCTTAGTTCAACAAACAACACTCAATCTGTAATTAGTAATAGATTGAAATTAAACTCTCTGTTTTCTGGAAACTGACCGGAAAAAACAATAACAGATTGTCCTTGTGGACTACACAGATATTCTTTTTCGTCCAGTTCGAAGCGAATGGACAATCAGAGTATAATATTTCATGACGACGCCCTGAACGAACAGTCAGCGGTTTCCGATTCTTTAATATCGTTTGCCGCTAGGATCTGTCAAACAATTATGGATTATTAAGAAATTTCTAGAAAGTTGAGAATCGATGATTATAAATCGAATGAAATTTTGAAAATAGTAACAATGATTGAGGCAATAACGAAAATACATAAATAGCTACTTCGTTTTCGGTTTGTTGACACGTTTCTTACCTAAAGTTGTCAATACAATGATACTTAAACTTGGGTAATTAAAAAATATTGAACGACGAACAACCATTAATAAAACGAACAACAATTACAACAAATTAAATAATTAAATTCATCACCGCTTCGGCGTACGACAAAATTACCAAAATGAATGAATGAAAGAGTGAGGATAAAAACAATTGGAAATACGTAGTTTGGTCTAAAATTCAAAATGCCTTTTGCGGGGATTAAATGGAAGAGATTGTGTAATTGCGGGCGCGGCCATGCAAACTCGGCCACCACGGTTTGCAATAACACGGCTAGGATTTTTCAACCCTTAACAAACTGAATTAATTGAATAATACCGAATAATGTAATCAGTGAGTTTCTGCGAAAAATCGAGTGAGTAATTTAGTTGTTTGAACAATCACTATGAAAAGGTCGCATTTTGTGTCTATAGTCACTCATACCATACTTCTCTCCACTCTCTCTCCTCCCCCTCAGCGCTTATCTTTCTCCTCGCAAATTTCATTTTTGACCACTATGCGCCTCATCGCGCTTTTATTTTCTTTGTTCCTGAACCTCAATGCTTATAAGATCCTAGTCTACTCAAATCTACTCGCTCATAGTCATGTGAAAATGTTGGGAAGTGTCGCCGATATTCTGACAGACGCCGGACACAATGTGGTAGGGTTTACACTAAAACGAGGGCGATTTGCGGAGTGTCGTTGTTTAGACGGTTTTGATGCCGATCATCGATGTGAACGAGAGGAATCGAACCGGATTGAAGAGCACCATGAATGTGGTGTATGTCGAGCCGACCGAAGCAATTTTGGAGATGCTCAATGAGTTGAGAAATGATAAAGGGTTCCTATGGAAAAACGAACAAGGCAATCCGTTGTCTCTTCTTTCAAGACTCCATGCAATGTCAGAGGCTTTCAAGCATCCGTGTGACAGTAAGACTAGTCTGAATTTCTCTAGAGAACGTGAATGTATATCTATAGATGTGATTGGTCAGAAGGATCTCATCGAGAGGATGAAGGCTGAGAAGTTTGATCTCGGAGTCGCTGAGCCATTTGATTTCTGTGGATACGGTAGGAAATTTGACTCTCTGAATCTTATAGATATCCCCGTTCAGCGTTCTTCGAAGCCATCCAGATCCGAGCGCACGTCTCTGTTGTGGCAGCGGCTCGTATGGACCACGTTTCGGAGGCAATGGGCCAGCCAATGGCTGCCAGCTATGTACCAGGTGTGTACTTTTCCGAATAGTGTCAATACAACCTGCAGGGCATTTCTAATAGGCACCCAATCGGTGTATTCCGATCGCATGAATATGAAGGAGAGATTCTTGAATCTTCTTCTGACCAAAGCTGGTGGAATTATGTTCTCCTATGTTGCCGATTCCGAGTTTGACTTGCTGCAGAAGAAGTACCCCGATGTTATCAAGAGATCTTGGAGGGTACGCTAATTTTTTTAAATATTTGATATTGTAGTCGTCAAACGACTGGAGATGGATGGTAACTTCCCTCCTTGTGCATCGATAACAGATCGATAGAAAAAAAATGATTGCAGGACATTCTTCCGGAAACGACCTACCTGTTTACCAACAACATTCCAATTTTAGACTTCCCAGCGCCAACATTCGATAAGATCATTCCGATCGGCGGAATTTCTGTGGTCACGGATAGGAAGAAGAATACGCTTCCTGAGGTATTCTGAAGACGATTGAAGGAAATGAATGAAATATTAAAGAAATGGGACAAAGTGTTGAATATTCGCAAAAAGAATGTGCTCATTTCATTCGGCTCGAATGCAAAATCGATTGATATGCCCGAAGAGTACAGGAGATCTCTGCTGAAGATGTTCGCCATGATGCCCGATGTGACATTCATCTGGAAGTACGAAGAGGAGAACTCGAAGATTGTCGACCATCTCGACAACGTCTTCCTCGGAACATGGCTTCCTCAGAATGAGCTGCTCGCCGACAAACGGCTCACTGTGTTCTTGACACACGGCGGTCTCGCGAGCACTTTTGAGTTGGCTCTGCTCGGCAAGCCGTGCATCATGGTTCCGATCTTTGCCGATCAGGCCAGGAATGCTCAGATGCTTCAGAGGCAGGGTAGTGCATTGGTGTTGAATAAAGAGAATCTTGGCGATCCGAACAAGATCAAGGAAGCATTGGAGAAGATAATGAATGATGACACGTAGGGGGATCCACTTTGAGCAGATCAATTGCAAGCGGGGTTTCAGATTCGTGAAAAATGCGACTCGTTTGGCTGAAATGCTCAATAATCGACCTACAAATCCGCGTGAGACCTTCGTCAAACACGTGGAATTCGCGGCAAGGTTCGTTCTTAAAATGGATTACTGTAGAATATAAATTACTGTAGATTCGGGCGAATGCCTTCGATGGAGCCATATGCCCGCCATCAATCATTCATCGAACACTTCTTCTTGGATATTATTGCGATAGGCCTCCTCGTCGTGATTACTGTAGCTACCGTATCCTTCTGGATCCTTCGATGTCTTCTCAGGAGAATTTTTGGCGGTGCAAAAGTCAAATCGGAATAATTCAGCGATCAATCTTAATGAATAATACGTGTTTTCTGATAATCCTCAATTTTTTGTGACCACTTCATCACAAGTAAGAAAATATCATCGAGGCAGCCTAAAGGGTCAATTTGATCAGAGGCATTTCACGTTGAATTGCATGCACATCGGCTACAAACTTCAAAAATGGTGACCATCGATTAGGGTCAAGGGTGCTTTCCTTATCAATTATAATTGATATATAAAAACTGAGCTCTGATAAGTGGTATCAGTGTGAACAATACTTTACTATTCACGTTTAACCATGCGCCTGTACGCCTTGCTATTCGCCATATTCCTCAGTCTAGATGCCTATAAAATTCTAGTGTATTCAAATTTATTCGGTCACAGCCATGTGAAAATGTTGGGAAGTGTCGCCGATATTCTGACAGACGCCGGACACAATGTGGTAGGGTTTACGCTAAAGCGAGGGCAATTCGCGGAGTGTCGTTGTTTAGACGGTTTTGATGCCGATCATCGATGTGAACGAGAGGAATCGAACCGGATTGAAGAGCACCAAGAATGTGAGATTCGAATTTGCCGCCACCTATTTTGCCCATTTCCATTTCAGCTCGTTATGGTCGAAGCAAACGAAAAGACGAGAACCAAATTCAGTGAAGTAAAAGATTTCATGTCAAACTTTTGGACGTTGGAACAATCGAATCCATTCTCGCTTCTCTTCAGAGCTGCCGACATGGCTGAGTTGTTCACATACCCATGCATAAGTATGTGCTAGGGACCATTTAAATATTTGATCCAAATCTCTCCAGACGTTCTTTCTCAGAAGGATTTGATCCAGAAGTTCAAAGATGAGAATTTCGATTTAGCATTGACAGAGCCTTTTGATCTCTGCGGATACGGTAGGAGTGTGGTCCTCTGGAATCCATTCAAGATTCTGTTTCCAGCCTTCTTCGATGCCATCCAAGTGCCTGCTCACGTCTCTGTCCTTGCTTCTAGTCGTTTGGATCATGTGTCAGAAGCTCTGGGCCAACCGACAGCCGCCAGCTATGTGCCAGGTAATAAAAATGGTCCAGTAGTGCTATAACCAGAATTCTGCTACTAGGAACGCAATCAGTTTATACTGATCGGATGAATATGAAAGAAAGATTTTTGAATCTTCTTCAAGTATTTGCTGGAAGCAATTTTTTTCTTACATTGCCGATTATGAATATCGAGAATTGCAGAAAATTGATCCAAAAACGAGATCCTGGAGAGTAGGTCGCTTGATAGTCTGGTAGATCAACCATCTAGTATTCAGGATATCATGCCAGAGAGCACATTCGTCTTCACCAACAATATTCCAATTTTGGACTTCCCAGCGCCAACCTTTGACAAGATCATTCCAATCGGCGGAATTTCTGTGGTCACTGATAAGAAGAAGAACGCGCTTCCAGAGGTAATCGAAGGAAAAAGGGCATCATTGCGAAATGTTAGATCGGAAATTGCAGAAATGGAATAAGGTGCTCAGTCTTCGCAAAAAGACAATTCTGATCTCATTCGGATCGAATGCCAAGTCGGTTCAGATGCCGGAGGAATACAAGTGAGCATCCGAATTGCCGGAATCTATTATGACACTTCAATTTGTAGACAGTCATTCCTCAAAGTGTTCAACATGATGCCCGATGTGACATTCATCTGGAAGTACGAGGAGGAGAACTCGAAGATTGTCGACCATCTCGACAACGTCTTCCTCGGAACATGGCTTCCTCAGAATGAGCTGCTCGCCGACAAACGGCTCACGGTATTCTTGACCCACGGCGGTCTTGCGAGCACCACGGAGCTAGCAGTGCTGGGCAAGCCGTGCATCATGGTCCCATTGTTTGCGGATCAGGCAAGAAACGCCAAAATGCTCGAACGGCATGGTGGTGCGATTGTCCTTGACAAAACCGATCTATCGAATCCGGAGAAGATCAAGAAAACGTTCGAGGAGATTCTGAATAACGATTCATATCGGAAGCATGCCGAACGAGTCGCTGAAATGCTCAATAATCAGCCGGCGAATCCACGTGAGACCTTCGTCAAACACGTGGAATTCGCGACAAGGTTCGTTCTTAAAATGGATTACTGTAGAATATGGATTACTGTAGATTCGGACGAATGCCTTCAATGGAGCCATATGCCCGCCATCAATCATTCATCGAACACTTCTTCTTAGATATTATTGCGATTGCTCTCCTCGTCGTGATTACTGTAACTACCGTATCCTTCATGGTCCTTCGATGTCTTCTCAGGAGAATTTGTGGCAGTGCAAAAGTCAAATCAGAATGATCTCACTTCTTTCTCACGTTTATTTGTTTATTGACTATTTGTTTTTCAATCTGTTTGTAAGACGAGAGGGCGATAAGAATAAAACATACGTGACAATTCCCAAAAAAAAATCAACTGTGATCACGCTCGTCGTCTGTCGTTTCTTCAGCGATGAGAACATTTTTCAACATGGATTTTTCGGGTTTCAATCATTCATTGAATTCACGATATTAATGATTTTAGCAATTTTCAAAAGAAACTTGAAGTGTCAAAAATTTGAAGAATTTTTGAAAATCGCCGGATTTTTAACTCGAAAATCTCAACTCTGGTTAATCTCTCTCAAAATCTCAACTCAAAATCTCAACTCAATACCAATCGGATCCGAATTATCTAAATAAAACTGATCTGAACAATTTCCAATCGGATCCGAGAAATTACCAATCATATCCGTAGATTTACCAATCAGATCGGGTTGATTCCGGAGCCGAATTTTGTCGGATCCGATTGGATTTGAGTTACCAGTGAATGCTTGCCACAATTTCTCGCATGCGCCTTTAATGTATCCTTTAATTTTTTAAAATGTTTAATACTCAATTAAACACGCAAATTGCCGTAAGACCCAATTGTGGCTCAGATCTTCTGTCGTTGGCAATATTAATTTCTTGCATTCTTTCAGCCCTCTACAGCACCTGTGGACCTCTTCTTCTTCTCCGTCCCCCAACTTCCTTCAGATTGCTTCTGAAATTTGAACGAGCATTATTCAAATGCACAATTCTACGAAGACGACGTGACTATTCCCATCGAACGTCTGCGTCTCTTGCACTACACACACACGACACATGTCTGTCTGATAACCCTCCGCTATATAACCTTGAGGAGAACCCCATGGCGAGCAATTCTCACCCAACACAGTTATGAGCGATCAAGGTAATCACACTTCCCGGCAAGTGTCCGCAGCACGACAATCATATTTCAAATCAGGCCCCAAATGTTGTTGTTGACTTCGCATGTGTCTGTTCTTTTCGATCTACCCGATTGTCGCCACCCAAAGCAACCTCTTTCCACTCGCTTCCCATTTTTTCTTGCATTCCGCTTTTTTCCATTTCTCTAATTGCCCAATTATAGAGAGTCCCGATACGATGAGCAAACTGTTTCGCCAATTCAATTCGCCAATATTCCGGCAATTGTACGAGCTGCAATCGAGCACCTACACCTACATTCTCGGCTGTCAGAAGACCGGCAAAGCGGTGATCATCGATCCGGTGATCGAGACGGCGCCGCGCGACGCTCGCATTATCAAGGAGCTCGATCTCGATCTGATCTACGGCCTCAACACCCACGTGCACGCCGATCACGTCACCGGCACCAGCGCGTTGAAGCGCGCGTTCCCCGAAATGCGCTCGGTGTTGGCGAGCACGTCGGGCGGCAAAGCCGACAAGTTCGTCAACGACGGGGACCTCATCGAGTTCGGCGAGATGAAGCTCGAGGTGCGCGCGACGCCCGGTCACACCAACGGTAAGCAATTACTCTAGCAATCGTTGGTGAGGTGTGCGCGCTCTTTCAGGCTGCCTCACGTTCGTCTCTCATGATTTGAAGCACGCCTACACCGGCGACGCCCTTCTGATCCGCGCGTGTGGTCGAACCGACTTCCAAAATGGTACAGTAATCCAAAGGACCTACAGTAACCGGCCTAATTATGTTTCAGGTGATGCTCACAAACTCTACAATTCGATCAAGAGCAAAATATTCACACTGCCAGATGATTATGAAATTTACGTTGGACACAATTATGAGGGAGTCACCAAATCAACGGTAGACAGGAATTCTAGATCGAATGAGCTTTGGGGTTTTAGGTGCTTGAAGAGAAGAAGCTCAATCCGAGACTTACAAAAAGCGAGCCGGAGTTTGTCGAGCTCATGAAGAACTTGAATCTCGCCTATCCGAAACAAATCGGTAGCCGGCGAATGGCACCAACTTTTTCTTTTCATAAAATCAAATTTCAGATCGCGCGGTTCCGGCGAATCTCATCGACGGCGAAACGAAAGGCTAAAAATAACAATGATTTATTCATGTGAAATTTCATAAATCATTTAATCATTCTTCTTCTCTTCTTGTTCTTCTTCCAACTCGGCGGCGACTTCTGGCGCCGGACCAACCGGTGTCTCATCATAGTCAAGATCCGGACGACCTTCATGCTTCTTCTCAATTGGCTGAATTAAAAATGAAACTTATTAGGCTTGAATTGAATAGCTCACCCGCTCTTCCATTGGGACGCTGTCCTCGTCGAATTTGCTGTAGTCGACCTCAACCTCAGGAACTTGATCGTCGTTGTCGCTCATGTCGAAAAGCCAAACGAGAAGCACGAATGAGTAAACTAATGCGGAGCTCCGGCTTCGGCGCCGCCCGTTTTGTCATAGAAACCGCACCAAAACAATGGCGGGTTGTCATGGGAAACAACGCGTGATTTGAATCACACAAACAAAATGAGAATAAGCGCAAATTCTTATTTTTTTTCTTTTTGAGACAGGAACAAAAATGTGTGAAAGGAAGCGAAATAACCCGAAAATACAATAAAAATACAACAAATTGCCAAGAAAAAAACAGAAAATGTCCTATATCGATTCAAACAGTATAGCATATTTAGTATTCTCTCCGTCAATAATGGCCCGCCCACAAATCGCCATATTTGAAATCGGCGAATGGGCGATCACCATAGCCTTCGGGAATCAGTTTTCTTGTGTTGATGCGTTGAAAGAACTCGAGCCGATGAAAGTCGGGCACCTGCAACGAAATCAATTTGATTCCAATTTTTCACACCAATCGATTTACCGTATGAGTTCCATCGGTGACCGGGTACAAAGCCGAATAAACGCGCTCATTCTCGGCGCCATGAATATGGTAAGCGTTGAATTTCGAGACTCCTGCAAAATGTGAAATTAAGGGCTTTCATCTTTCTTTTGACAGAATCTCTTACTTGCTGGAAAATAGGCCAATGGGATCTCAATCTCTCCAATCCAGCGATCACCGCACCATTTGTTATGAACCTCCAGCTCAAGATCTTCGCCTGAAAATGCGATATTCGAGAATTTCTAAAAACTATTACTTCAATGATCTTGAAATTTCAAATTTCTTTTGCAAATTAAATATTACCATTATTGATTTGATGCCGAACACCATCGAACAACAAGCACAGCCAATGCCCATGTGGTCCCACTTCGACCTCAAGATACTGCCCCCGCTCGTTGGCAAAGAAAAATTCCATCACCTCATAATCCCAAAGCTGAAAGCAATTAATCAAATTGCAATTTCTGATGAAATCGTACCCCTGGCGTAATTCCTGGTGGATCCATTGGCTCGGGATCGTCAAAGAACGGGGCATCGAATGTGATTTTAACGACTCGCTTATGCGGCCGCCCGTTCTGACGTTCGAATTTCCATTTGAGTTCCAGCTGAAAATAAAAAAAAACACAAATTTTGATGAATCATTCTTTCGTTAAATTACCCTAATTGGATCATGAGTCAACGGAAATCCATCCCATGTGTGATCAATCGTGTACTTGAGCCCAGCGGCCAAATTCAAAGCCTCGGCTTTCTCGATTTCCTCTTGGTCAGTCACAACAGTGGCGAACATTCTGCAAAATTTGCAAATAATTTTCGGAAAGCGAAATGAGGAGAAGGAAGTTGCGGGAAGAATCCAGTTTTATAGAGTGAGATAACGATAAAATTTTTGCGAAATTATATTTAAATAATCATAAAAAGAATGTTGAAAAAATATAATTTTCGATTTATACATAATATTTCGTGTTTCTCAACTGGAGACACATTCGATTAAACATAAAAATCAAAAAATAATCGAAAAAACGCAAAAAAAATCAAGACATTCCCGGAAAACCGTACGAAATAGGCCAATGTTCGACCAATTTGCAAAACGGCGTGAAAATAAAAGTGTGCATCATTTCGTACCGGTGTTTACACAAAATGCGTCAAACTTTACGACGCGTTTCGTCTTTTTTTACTCCCCCTTTTTTGTGCGTAGAAAAAGAAAAACAGCAATTCGGTGTTCGAGGCGCTATAAAACTTGCAAGAAAAGTGACGCAATGGAACAAACCTCGCAAAAAAATTCAATATTACAACATATTTCATCATTCACCCTTGTGAGAGTGGAAAAACGGTCAAATTATGCACCCGTCATGTTTGCCTTTGTGAAGCATCAGCTGACCATTTCTCAGGAGTCTCTCAACACGGCACACTCTCTCGCAAGTTTGCTTATCGCGCATTGTTTCCTTTCAATTTGTATTTTAGCAGCAAAATTCGGCGGCGGCGGCGGCGTCGCCACATAATCGTCCAAAAACTTTCATTCATTCTTCTCGACACAAATTTTACAAAACAAAAACAGCGTTGAATATATGTATAACATAATCATGTTGATCGGTTGAAAGATAATTCGGGGATCGGAAACAACAGAAATCATAGAGGAAGAGAGAGAGTGGGACAAATATGTTAAAACAGATCATTCGCGCGTGTGTACAACACCCGATCAAACAAAAATTTGAGTATTATATGAAAATTGCCAATTACAGAAGTTAAACAATGACATGGAGGTTAGATCAAAACCAATAATTGATGCTGATCGGTTTTGACAACAAAAAAAGGACCATTTAAATATACGATAGTAATCCTTGAATCTTCTCCAAAAACGAGTCCATTTTCGCGCGGAATGCAATCCTGCAAAAATATTTCCGCTAATTTATTGATAACAATCATCTATAACAGAACGATTCTCCGGATAAAATTCGGGAAATCTGTTCTATTTAAAGAAACACATTTAAAATGATAACAAGAATTGAAATTCTAGGCATTTTCGTTGCTTAAAGTTTTTCACAAATATGCCTTTTAACATATAAAGTATTCATTACTTGTTTTTTTTTCAGATTTAGCTCTGACCCCCCCCCCGCCTAACAACATCTCTGATCCACAAACCTTCCTCGACGATTCGCCGTCACCATCGGAGCATCTAAAAGCTGAGTGAAAGCTTCTTCAAGAACGTGCCGAGCGGCTTCGTTGCTCTTCTTGCTCAGCAAATCGCTAACATATTCCTCAAAGAATCTCTGGAAACAAGAAGTTCAAAATGAAAAATGAAAAATTTGTTACTAACTTTTTCAAACGCGATCAACGAGTAGACCGCCGAACACGATTCCGCATAGAGCGAAGTGTCGCAGGTATTCGCCAAGCAGGTTTCAAAAACTGCCTGAAATTTGCAAATTATTATTTTTTCTAAATTGAATGCATTTGTTGAAAGAAAAACCGGAATCATCTCTTTAAACTGCTGCGCCAATTGCTGTGTGCATTTCTGCTTGTGGTCGGCAGCCGCGAAATGGAGCACGACCTCAGTGAGCGATTCCAATGACGTCGAGATGATCTCTGTGCCAAACTGTCCCGACATTCCAAGCTAAAAAAAATGTACGTGGGGGGAGTGGCAATGTGAAACTCTCAACAATCTCACCTTCATACACTGACAAAGCGACGAGATCAATCCATCCGACATTTCAACGATCGCTTCCGGCGAGAATTCAACAAGATACAAAATTAGGCGGAAGAATTTCAGCGCGACTTCGGGCATCAGCAAAATCGTCTCGTTCATAATTGTCAACAGCATTTCCAGAGAAGTGATGACCACTTTGGCGCCCGTCGAAACATTCTCCTCGCCCAGAGTGAGAAAGTCCTTTGAAAGGACATTCGAGAGGATATCCAAGAACAGAACAAGATCCGATCCCTTGTCTTCATCATCCGCCGTCATTCCAGTGAATCGCTTCATCTGATCGGTTCGATAGCAATCAACAATCTGGAGCAACGTCGCATAAAGCATATTCGACTCCTCGTCATACTATAAATAGCAAACATTTGAAAACGTTATTGATAAATCCATACCTCGCTGTCCAAATAAATTGAAACCTTCGTGGTTGTGTCAAGAAGAAGTTGAAGAATCGTCGAGACCACGGTTTCATTATGTGATCGGGTTCGCATTAAAGCTACACATTGATTTATGACAGAAAACAAAAATTCTGAAAGTTTCCGATAAAACACGAGTAAACCGGGTCATCAACATACTGAATAAGACACCAGCCGAGTGAGCCTGACTCGCTTTCGCGACACCATCAAAACACTGAAGCAGATCGACAATCTGCGAATCCGTTTCCGTCGACGATTCGAGCTTCGTCAGCTCTGTAAAGCTTTCAGCAAGAGGCACAAGAATCTAAAAAAGAAAAATTGAGTTGCGTCAAGAGATTGATTAACACGACACCAACCCTTTTGAACATATTCTCTTGCAATTCGGAATTATTCGACGCCGCACCAATCTGCACCAACACTTTCATGAGATCGGCGCGATTCGGCAACTTCGCAATATCCAAATTGTTCAAATACTCGTACAATTCCGGTGAAGCGGCAATGAGAGGCGCCCTCGATTCAACAAGCCCGGAAAGGCATTCAATCGCATCTTGGCACAATCTGCAAAATGCTTTATAAGGCAATGATTGGCTTCTATGAAGCATTACCTCTCTTCGCTTCCATAATTCACAAGAATCGCGAGAACCTTCTTGATGACAAATCGCACCAATACCCTCGAGAACGCGTCATCATTCGGCAGCATGGGCAGCGCTTCGGACGACATGCCCTGATAATTGTTCCATTTCTACAAATCGCCCAAGTTCACGAACACAATGGGTGCAATTTTGATGGTTAGCGGATGGAGGGTGGGAGGCGAGCACAGCACACAACAATCATCGCTTACCTCATATTCGGACACGGAGCTCGCCGCATTCAAGAATCGCTTCAGCGCGTAGAACGTCGATCGACACAATTCGGGACTGACGCATTCCACTTGTCCGCTGGCGAACAGCTCGTGCTCAACCGCTGACCACGCAAATAGTTCGCCCATGAGTCGGACAAACGGATCGACCTCGTTTTCGAACACCGCTCGATTCTGCGACGTCGGCGCTTCAATACACATTTGAAGGTACTGAATCTTTTTCTGCGGGCTACAAGAAAATACAAGAAACCCATAAAAGCACTAGAGAATGATCAAATCCCACCAATACTGCACACCAGTTTGGAAAATGTGATATGTATTGTCATAGACTTCTCCATCAATATGACAAGCTCCATCAACCTCCTCGCCGACGACAGAAGTGGCAATTATGAGCATGAGCCAGTGTTGGTCCTCTTTCCACGCGGCTATTCTCGAAACATCTCCGTTACCAGTGGCAATCATTGTCATTTCGGACAGCGATTTTCGCAAGTTCCTTTAAAACAAATGCGATATTACTAAATTGAATCGACAAAAATCAACTCACGCTGTCATATTCGTCAAAAACTCGTTGACACTATAGCAAATCATTGAGCCCAACGGGTTGAGGAGATCGCTGAAAAGAACGCGATCGTCGGCATCATCTCCATCATCATCTTCCTCTTTCGCAAGCGGCCGACAACCTTGCGGCGGTGCGAGAACACACTGAATGAACTGATTGACGATAAGAAGCACCGGCCATTTGATGAGCTCATTCTCAATTCGATCCGCTTCATCAGCATCCTCAAAACTCGTCCTCCATCGTCCCCGAATCAATACCGTAATCGCATCATAAATAAGTGCCAATGAAGCATGATCATCATGTTCAGCGTCACCCTAAATGCACAGCTTTTTGAAAATTGCTCAAAATGCTGCTCACAATTGCTTTTTTCATAGCCTGCGTCGTCAAATGAATCGTATATTCCTTCAAAAATATAAAGAATCTCGCGCGAAGCTCATTCTCCTGCTTCATGATCGAGGTGAGCGGACGATAGAGGAACAAACGATTGATGATGGTGCAGAACAAATTGATCTCATACGGCAATGGTCCTTGCGCGAACAGTTCAAGCAGATTGGTGAGGTACAATCCAACGTATCTCACACTTTTCTCAGTCTCATTTACCTTTAAAAACATTGCGGGTTAACAAAAAAATTTTCTTTTTGAGAAAAATGTAAACGCACCGGCATACAATCGCCGGTGAGTGACGCCAGCTGAATCAAACAGTTCATGCTTTTTGTGCACAACTCCTCATCCTGTCGAATTTTGGCGTGCAGCTGTAAAAAAATTGTTGGAGTTTTGAGCACAAAATTCTTAAAACTTACTTTAAAGAACAAAATGTAGAACTCATTATTCTCTAGGAGATCTTTCCAAGACGACGGCGGTCGAAATGAGTTGGACGACTGCAAACAAAAAATAATCATAATTTTATTCGCGAATTAAAAAAAAATCGAGAGCTGTAATTTTTTAAAGGCGCATATCGTAAGGTGATTATTTAATTGAGATTTCTTCTTTCAATTCCAACAATTCAAAAATCACTATCCTTTAAAAGCGCATCGCCTCAAACATCAAAATCGTCGTTGTAAAACCTCAATGCACTTTTTTTTTCGAATCCCAACGAAAAAGTTAATCACCAAATTGTACAAAAAACCCCCCAATATGGTCATTAACCTCTAAACCCTCAAAAATCACACACATACACACATTCGAAATCCGCTTTTAATCGGCCTCGAATTCGACACCTCCATTTTGCGTTTTTCATCGAAACATCGCATTTTTTTGTGTCGCGATGCGCCTACATCTACTCATTGTGCTCGCCGTCATCAATTTCGTCAACGCACAATATCCAGTAACATACGGATGCGTCGCCCAGATCGTCGCCTACATGCCAATGCAAAAACTCGTCAATGTAAGCGGGGACCATAAATGCGCCGAGCATTCTCATACAAGATTGTAGTTCGTCAACAATTTGAACAAGGACGACACGCCAGCAAAGAAGAAGACCCGAGCGACCAACTTCATTCCAAAGAATATAGTCTCAACACTATCCAATTTCAAATGAGACACATTCCGTTTAGGGTAACCATCAATTCTCGCAGCTCGACGTTTTCAGCGACTCTTCGAAAGCGGTCGAAGCCGTTCACGGCCTCATCGATCATCGTGTCGCCGTCGGCAAATTCTGGAATGACCTCCAACCGAGACTGGTGAAAGTTTTTAATCAAGCCACTGCCAAAAAAGTAAAAAAAAACTCGATATTTCGAGGGAAAAGCTGACCGCTAAATTTCAGTACAAGGCAATGTGGGCGAAAACCGACAAGGTCTACGACAACGCCTTCTTCGACGCTCTCAACCAATGGTACGCCTTCTGCCACTACCATGTAAGCATCAAAAACCCATCAACTAATGTGTGTGGTTCTATTTAAGGCTCCCGCCGCGAAACGCACGCCGCTCTACAACGCAATTCAAGCCGTCACCAAAAAATACGTCAACGACACCAAGCTCAATTTCGAGGTTTGCTTTTCAATTAAAAAAACGGATCATGATTTTTTGCAGGTTCCCGGTTCCGCATTTGATACCCGCTTCTTCTTGATGCTTTTGTTCGGAATGTGGTAGATGTTTTGTTTCTATTTGCCAATAAATTTGCATTAATTCCTCCGATTTCAATGAATTTTATATTGATTGCATTGTGTTGAAGAAAAATAACCGGTTAGGTCTCGTTAAAAGCGCATGGCACTGTGGTAAAAAATTTTGAATTGCGCGGGACGTCAATAAATTGGATTCCTCTTAATAAAATGGTCCCATACTCCATCATTTGGCACTTTTTTAATAATCCAAATATTTAGAAACCTTTCACATCATGAAAGTTTGAAAATTCAAAAAGCTATTCATTCGAGACCCACGGTGGCATTTCAAATTTTAAATCAATCGCTCCGCAAAATTCATATGTCCACAAAAAATTGAAGGATTTTTCTGCAGGCGAGATATATTCATAAATCGATTATTTCTAAAATTCCACAATAAATAATATCTTGAGACGATTTTGATTTACACAATGAAACGAATAAATATTTTGTAATGCGCCTTTAAAAAGAAGTGGTGTTTTGTGAAGAATACAAACCACAGACAACAATGATCGGAATCTATAGAGAGTCATATAAAATACCTGATTATTGGCCGTGAATCGGCGGAAGAATCGACTCGAAAAGTTCCACGAGAAAATATTCTCCGCAACTTCCAAGAATCGATCGCACAATCGCCGCGTGAAATCGTTTCCCAATATATTCTCCTGATTGCTCAACGCGTGAAGCGTCGTCAGCGACATCTCCAACAAACGACGCAATCCATTATTCTAGAAAAATATTTGCCGATTTAAAGGCGCATTTCACAATGTGAAAACCTCAAAATTGGTTTTCGCTTGCAAATGGAAATCCCATGTGATCGAATATTTCGAATTTCGCCAACACGATGAGAATTGTTCGATTAAAGCGCTTATAAATAAACATCCGGCGGCTTGCTGAAAGAAATTTCCAGAAAATTTCATTAGAATGATCATTTTTTGTCGAAATTACCAAGCTCGACGACTCATTTGTCAATAATTGATGAATAAACTGAAAAAGCTCTTCCTGATCGCCCGATTTTCCATCAAGAATGCCTCGTTTGATAATCATGGCGGCCGATTTGAGAAACGCGCCAACAACAAATGGCTCAATTCTACAGAAAATAAATGAATCGCATTTATATTGGAATATTTGTACCCAGGTCTCGTCGCAACAAATTCCAAAAGTTTTTTATAGGCGGTTTGGACATCTTCACCATTCACCAACGACCAATCGCGAAGCAAAATATCGCCAATCGTTTGTCCAATTTGAAAAAGGACGAAAGAGTTAGACGATTGTTCTAAAAAAAATTCATTTTTGAAAGAAAAATTGCCAAATCGAAAATTTTCTTCAAAATCCTTTACTTACGTAATAGCATAATACAATCATTAATCGTGACATTTCGCTTAAATTCTTCAAAATACAAATCCGCCTGTTTTCGATCCTCAGCAGACACCAAATTTGGAGGCGCCTAAATTTTCGAAACTGACTTATCCATACCACGCGAAACAATTATACCAATAACGTCTCCGCTGCTCTTTCTAATGTTGTTAGATCCATAGGAATTCTCAAAAAAAGAACAAAGTGGGTTGAAAATCGCACAAACAATCACAACATCGAGATGAGGAATACAAAATAGGACAATGATAACCAATTCGCCGCACGCAATTTCAAAAAAAAAACATCTCAAAAACCCAACTACGCGTTTTCGAAGCGTACACAAATACTTTATTTCGTCACTATTTTACTCCAATGTATCACTAATAACAACAGGTTTGGGGATTGAGTGCCAGGGCACTTTTAAAAACACCAAAAAAAAATGAAAAAAAAAAATAATATTTCAAAAGGAAGTAAACTATCGGAAAAGAATTGAACCATCGGCGTAAAACGGATGAATTGACGATTTCGAAGGTTTTGTTGGTTTCTCTAGACGCAAGCGGCTCCGGAAATGATTTCGATAAGCTCGCGGGTAATTACAGCTTGACGAGTTCTATTGAATGCCAAGGTGAGTTTGTCGATCATTTCTCCTGAAAATTTCATACCAAATTTTAATGACAAAACAAAAAAAATCGATTTTCATACCGGCGTTCTTCGAGGCTCCGTCCATAGCAGTCATTCTCGAGCTCTGCTCGGATGTCGCCGACTCCTTCATGGCGTAATAGATCAATTGAGCGAGCGAATATTCGGTGTAGGATTGCAAAACGTCGTCATCGACGGAATCGTAAGTGTTGAGGGCTTCCTTTGCCTTGATGGCCTAAAACTTATACAAATAATTCGAATATGAGAGAAAAATTGTCGCAAACCTCAAGAGGAAGGATTGGGATCTTGGAGGTTTCGTACGAAACAACAGACTTGAAACGATTGTAGAGGATGGTTCCCTAGAATTAAATGATTTATGGAAACTAAACTAATTAAGTAAGTAACCTCTTCAAAATCGAATCCTGAGTCAAGAATCGCCTTGGCGGCGATAGAAGCATCGGCGAAGGTAGGTGGTTGACGTCCGATATCGTTTCCGGAGAGCAACATCTTGTCGGCTAAATTATTTTTACATGTTCATAAATTATCATTTTGTTTACCATAAAGGCGCTGGAGTCCAGCCCTAGCCTTATCTCCGATAGCGACAATGCGGATATCTTTATCTCCGCTGTTGTTCAGGATGAGCTTCGCCTCCTAGATAGTTACCAATTGCGCAATTATTTAACTATTGTAATTATCAACCTTGACAATTGAGGAATGAACAGCTCCACAAAGGCCTCTGTCAGAGGTGATGAGAACGATGACTTGCTTCTTAGCTTCTTCCTTCTTTTCTCCCTCAATTTTTGGATCAATGTTGTCGAAGAAGGCCTTGGCTCCAACACCATAAGCGCGGGCTCCCTTTAAATTTAATTCGAATGTAAAACAATTTACGATATCTTAATTCAACCTTCAATTCACGCTCAGCCTTAGCGTACTTGGCAGCGGCAACCATTTTCATGGATTTGGTAATCTTTTGAATATTCTTAACCGATTTGAGACGGATGGAGATATCCTGAATACATAATTCGTTAATTTGAAGCAATTTTGAGATATAAACCTTCAAAGTAGCAAATCCACGCTGCTGCTCACCATTAAGAAGATTCGCAGCAACAAGTTGCAAAGTACCCGAGCCCTGACGAAGCATGATGACCCTTAAAAAATATTTTTAATGCAATTTTACATTTTCACATAATCGAAAATAAAAAGCGTTTCTGAGTTGTTTGGTGAAAGATAAATCGACCAACAAAAATTTTAATTATTAAAAACAACGTGCTCTCACATGATAAACTATTTAAAAATAGTTAAAATCCCTGAAAATCGCTGAAAACCCGTAAAAACCGTTCGAAAACGGTTAAAGGACTACCGCCCGGAGAAAGAAATGACACAGCCGACCTTGTGTTACCGTATTCGCGCGTCTCTTCACATCGAGAATTTGTGCAGGGCAACTAGCCAACCGATTAAATTTACACAAATTTTTTCGTGTTTTATTTTCTGCAGCGTTTCTTCGCTTCTTTTCCAATTTTCTTGTTTATAATTTTAAGATGACCGACGTTGATAATGACAATCAATCCGATGAGGATATCGAGAGCATGACATCTCGCGAAACATCGCTTGAAGCGGCCGCAAAAGCGAGAAAACGACGATTAATGGAAATGAAGTCGAGAATTCATGGAGTTCCCATGGAGTAAAAATTTGAAACTATCGTTTTGATATTTAAATTGTATTTTTCTCAGGGAAGAAGATTATGAAAAAGAAGAACAGGAAACTAAGAAAACAAAAGAGCAAAAGAAGGAATTCAGGTTTTTTTTTATCTCGGTGGCAACCAAAACATTATTAAATTGCAGAAATCACAAGCCAGATGAAGCTATCGGCTCACATGTAAGCGGAATTGAAATGGACGCCGTTGAACGTGAAATCGCCGACCACTTGAAAGACGTGCTTCACGAGAAGCCGATTGAAAGCATTGATTTGGCAATGTTGGCACCAAGAAAAATCGATTGGGATTTGAAACGCGACATCGAAGGCAAAATGGCAAGATTGGAAAGGAAAACGCAGAAAGCGATCGCCGAAATCATTCGGCATCGTTTGGCTCAAGGAAAAGGCGATCTAGCCTCGACGGTCAACGCAGCTTCCATGTAAAAACCATTCAAAACGCATTATTTATTATGATTATTTAAATCAAAAATTAATTGCACAATCCTGAAATGAACACGTATTCGAATCATCATTATTATTAGAATTTCTGAGCGGCAGCCAATAGGATACCATTCCTCGAAATTATCAAATCGGCCTCGTCCTCAATGTCCTCGCGCGAAAGTTCATGAAATGGGATTTTTCGTTTACGACTTGATCGAGATGATCGACTCGGGTTGAATCTCGGCGTCGGTGGGGTTTTCACAATCACCGGGGTGTCATCCTTATTCCAATCTTGATTAAAATATTTTTAATAGGGCTTACCGGCACAAAAGCCATGGCAACGTATCGATTATTCGTGCCCAGGTATACTTTACAGGAATAATGGCTCGAAAAGCTTGATCCGAAATCCGATCCAGACACTATGACTTCCATTTTTCGATTGAAGCTGAAATTGAAATCGCTTGAATGGAAAGATTACTGTAGAGCCTACAAATTCCTAGTGTCCATTTTCAAAATGTGACTAATAGTGGTCATTGTAGATTTTGAATTTTTGCGAATCAGTTTATTGAAAGATTTGATCATGAGATTCTCTAATCCTGAATCGCAGCATTTAAAGCCTGAAATCGGTTGGAGGGTTTGAATCGTTGAGAAAATGTGTTACCATAGCGATTAACATAGCATTCAGGTTGCTCTTGAACAATTTCAAAACTTTGAAATTTTTTCGGTCTAAATGGAATGGCCGGAATCTGGCGATTAATATTGCCGCGAAACACATTGGTCCTTAGGCGAGGTGGCGCCGTCGGCGGGAAAATTTCGGGTTCAAAATTCGGGTGGCCCATTGGCATTGGTGTCGGTATGGCGATTCTAAAGTGGTGTTGAAGATACGCCATGGCGAAAACAAAAATTAAAAAACCTCGCTATCGGCGCAAATCTCGACTGCTTGTACAGTAATCCATGATCCACAACATATTTGAGCGGATTCTTCTCGTCCTCGACAAATTTCAGTTGGTCTTTTTCGATTTGCTCGGCGAGCTCGTTCTCAAACCTCTCCATTTCTTTCGTTTTCGGCGACTCGTCAACTTGCTGCTTCAAAGGAACCAATTTTTTTCAATTTGTTCCAGATAGTCTTACTTTGGTGTGAAATCGAAAATCGAATTTCGGCTTTTTGTCGAAGTTCGCAAAATTCCTCACACCGTGCATTCGTCGACGTTTCGATTTTTTGAGTTTCGCGCCGTTTTCCAATCGCTCTAATATTGATCTTGTGCTCTTTTTGATCTAAACCGATTACAAAATTGTTTCAGTTTAATTTTAAAGGCGCATACCGTAATTCTAGGCTCAAGTACGTGAAGCTTCGCGGCAGTCGTTTGCAATTTTTTGAGTCTCGAAAGCCCAGATTTGGCTGAAACAAAAAAATCTCAAAAGTCTGCAGAAGAATATTGATAAGACGAAACCAACCTGGCGTGCCGTACTCGTGCACCATCACACCCTGCACCATGGCGACAAAGGTGAAGGCGAGCCAAACGTCTCGCATGACGGTAGTCGCAGTCATCCTGAAAACCGTTTATCCTGTCGGATAATTGTCGTCGAAATAATTGGATCGAATGAAGACCGGGAGGGGGTCGAATGGTTGAAGGAAAGGTGCATTAGTCAATAGTTTCGTACTTTCGACATATTGTGACGGGTTAATTGTGTTTAAAGGCGCATCCTCCCTTTAAGAGGCAATATTCTTTATTGAAAAAGAAGTGGAATCGACTGGGAACAAGCAACAAATGCGAATAAGTTTCTGTAGAATGCCGCAAATTGGCAAGAATTATTGAGAGAAATATGCAAATATATCATAATTTTTGCGGAACCGGATGCTTATCGTCGGCCAATTATTCAAAAATCTCGAAATTTATTGAGGAGGCAAAAATTTTTGGAGATTTGCGAACGATATGAGGCCGCTTGTTCATTATTAATCGGCGCACGAGAATTACCATTTTATCGGAAAAGATTTGTTCGACGGTGAGAGAATTGCGCCGCTCTCCTCATCATTAACCTCCCTCTCATCTCAAAATGGAGTTAGTTGACTGTTTTATGAGGCATTTCTCACCTATTAATAATTTTTTTTGCAAGTGAAATTGCTTGAAAGTGTTGAATTCAAATTTGGACGCGAATTGGACAAATGCGCCGCAAAATGGCACTAACGAGATGAAATAGGCTACACTTTCGCGCGACCGTTTACGGGGGCGAAGGCCTCATCTCATTCATTCAAATAAATACATAATAATAATAATATTATAAGTGCAGCGCCTCCGGCTAGCGGGCTGGACACATCCTTGAAAAAACGCTCGATGACATTTTAATTGCTAGCCGCTGCCGAAACCTTTCTCACTTCCCGACCTGGTTGAAGTGTGGTCAGCGGTTGATCCTAAATATCTACAAGCCAACTTATCGGGACGAATAACTGTTTAGCTCAAAATTTGGTTCCACACGACAAGTGTTTTTTGATGTTTCCATTTTATTGCAATTTGGAGTGAAAGGTCGCTCGGTCGGTAGCAATTACTTCTTGTCTACTACCAATTATTTTATGAATACACTCTTAATCGGCCTCAATTTCCTCAATGTTCGAAAGAAATTTTCTGCTTAAGAAAAATGGTCTGCTTAGATTGGTCTTCGTAAAAATCGTCTTATTAGGAAAAGTGGTCTGCTTAAGAAAAATGGTCTGCTTAATAGGAGTCTATTTAAGATATGTGGTCTGCTTGAGAATGGTCTGCTTAAGAAAAACGGTCTGCTTATTAGGAGGTCTCTTTAAGATATGTGGTCTGCATAAGAGAAACGGTCTGCTTATTAGGTGGTCTACTTAAGATATGTGGTCTGCTTAAGAGAAACGGTCTGCTTAATAGGAGTCTATTTAAGATATGTGGTCTGCTTGAGAATGGTCTGCTTAAGAAAAACGGTCTGCTTATTAGGTGGTCTACTTAAGATATGTGGTCTGCATAAGAGAAACGGTCTGCTTATTAGGGGGTCTATTTAAGATATGTGGTCTGCTTGAGAATGGTCTGCTTAAGAAAAACGGTCTGCTTATTAGGAGGTCTCTTAAAGATATGTGGTCAATAATAGGGTGTCTATTTAAGGTATGTGGTCTGCATAAGAAAAACGGTCTGCTTATTAGGTGGTCTCTTTAAGATATGTGGTCTGCATAAGAGAAACGGTCTGCTTATTAGGGGGTCTATTTAAGATATGTGGTCTGCTTGAGAATGGTCTGCTTAAGAAAAACGGTCTGCTTATTAGGAGGTCTCTTTAAGATATGTGGTCTGCATAAGAGAAACGGTCTGCTTATTAGGGGGTCTCTTTAAGATATGTGGTCTGCTTGAGAATGGTCTGCTTAAGAAAAACGGTCTGCTTATTAGGAGGTCTCTTTAAGATATGTGGTCTGCATAAGAGAAACGGTCTGCTTATTAGGGGGTCTCTTTAAGATATGTGGTCTGCTTGAGAATGGTCTGCTTAAGAAAAACGGTCTGCTTAATAGGGGGTCTATTTAAGATATTTGGTCTGCTTAAGAATGTCTGCCTAAAATGGTCTGTATTGTGGTCTTCTTAATATTGGTATGGTTAGAACTGTTTAAGAAAAATCTCATCTTTAAAAGATATTGGCTATGAGCCATAGCGTAAAGCAAAAAGTGTTTGCGTATTTTGTTAAATGCGCGTAAGCAAAAAAAAAACATCTTTTAAAGTTTCCATCAGAGGTTTTAAAACGACAATATTTATTTTCAAATTTAGACGAAATCAGTGGCATCACGGAATTGGTAAATCTGATATTGTGTCTGAAAGAGAAAAATCGAAATCTGAATTGTACAAGAATGGACCTTGGTCTCTTCGGTAGCCTCAATCGGCGCCTCATATCCGGGATGTTTGGGTCGCTCATTCTCCGGCGGTGGTTTCCATTCGACGCCGCTGCCGCCGCCATCACTCTGCGTCGGCGTAATGTTGGTCGCCGACGCGGCGCGTTTCTGATGATGTTTTCTTTTTTTCACCTTGCTCTACAAAATGCGCGTTGATACCGGCGGTCTTTCCGACACTTTCTGATTTTTTCGCATTCGATTTTGACGATTTCTTTGATATTTTTATCGACGCCACATTTTTCGGCGTCGCCGCCGAAAAAAAACATGCTTTAAAAGGCAACTAACAGAATTAGGACGCCACAAGACCCAATTCATATTCACAATTTAGTTTTTAACAGTATGCAAACCAAATTGTAAAAAAAAACACGGCCGCGGACGCACAAAATCCGGCCGCAGCCTGCCTTAATAATGGGGAGAACTAAAAAGATGTTTTTAATTATTTGATATGAAACTGCAGAAATTAAAAAAATTATTAATTTCAAGAAGATTGAAGATTGAATATTCAAAAACAATTCTCACAGCGATCAATTCTGTTAGTCGACTCTTTATGTTTTGCAAAAGCCGACTATACCTTTTTCTCAGCCGCTGATTTTTTCGTCGGCAACTTTCGACGCGTATGATCTGTAGATTCTTCAAACCCACCCTAATTGCTCATTAATAATCCACCCACTTTTTTTCTTTTTTGCGCACGAAACTACGAGTGTCAGCCAAGAAATTAGAACAGCTATTTGAACGAATTTTTCTGCAAATCAAAATTGTCTTTAAAAAATTGTTTTTCTTTCTGAAAATGAGAACCATAGGATAAGTTCTCGTCGAATAATCCCTGCATTATCAAGAAGTCATAAAATGAGCGGCCATTTGATTTTAATTACACGCTACACTAATTAATTAATTAAGTTCTTGTGATAAAGGGTGGCAAACAATTCAATCAAGCTTTCCGAGCTCCGTTTTTCTAAATTCCAAAAAAAGTGCAATGGAGCATGTTTGCACCATTAAGAAATTTTTGTCCAATATTTCCGAATATGATATAATAGTGAATTTTCAGCAGAGAAGACCTCAAAATGCCAAAGAAAAATGAAATAAGAGTTTTTTTTCTTAAATTCATCATTTTAAAAATAAAGAAAATGTTTGATATAACTCATCAAACATTTTCTTCATGTAAGGAAGCTGAAATAATTTTGAAATCCTTATAAGGACCTTTAAAGACTTCTTGTAAGAATTTTTATAAAATCGAAATTTTATGAATGGCTAAACAATAAGAAAATATATTGCGATGTTGATTCCATTCAAATCTCCATTTTTTATACTTTCGAGCACAAATCACAAATTGCGTAAAATTTCCAAATCGCACGTAACCAATTCTTAGTCGACTATCTGCATTCGATTCAATTTGGAAGAATGCTGTTCGACGATTTCGCTGATCTCGATTTATCCGCTGAAGACGATCCGCCATTCGATTACTATTCGAAAAAATGCAAAACCTTCATCAAATGGTGTAAACTGCCAGCCGAGGTTCAACAATGCGTCATTTCTCAAATGGATTTTTTCACAAGGTTTTTCTTCAACTCGTTTTTGTTTCTATGAAGTTTTTGCAATTTTTAGAAAGTCTCTGTCGAAATGTTCGAAGAAAATGCAAATAGTGGAAAATGGTCCGCCCATTAAAATCGACGAAATCGAAATCAACGACACTGACAAATTTTATTCATATTGCTATGATAGTGATTATAATAGCAAGGTATAACTATACGATATATTTATTATTGTTGGTTTCTGAGAAAATGCGGTTGTCCAAACAAATCAATATATCTCACCGCACGCGGACCGCAACGCGTCTGACAACATAGGTCCTGCAGCGGCCCACTCTGGTAGCCGCATTTTTTTGAGAAGAAACAAAATTGCACATTTAATATTGTAATTTTAATTTCTAGAATATTATGTTAAAAATCGAATTTGATAAAAGGGACCCGAAACAGTTCCGGCATGTAATTTTCATGCAACGAGGGAATAATACTGAAATTATCAAGTAAAAAATTGAATTTAAAAAATATTAAAGCAAAAATGATTTTTTAGGCATGTGAACCCGCAAACATATCAGAAAAACCCGAAAGTTTGGTTTGAAAATACCGATTATTATCAAAAAGGCGTGAAATTCTTCGAGGAGCTAATGAAAAGAGCTAATTATTCGGTGCAAGATTGCACTATTGAAATGGTAATTAACAATTACAATTATTTATTTCGAAAATTAGGGGATGACAAGTAATTATAAAGACAAAATTTAGGCTGATTGGGATATCGAGGCTTCCGAAATCAAGAAAATCAGTTGCAAATCGTTCCGATACGCATTTGCCACTCATCAAAAGCTCTTGTAGGCATTGAATATGCTCACCGAGCAGGTCAATCGATTGGCGTTGCTAGATACCGATCAAAACGAGGATTCCTCATATAGAACTTGCTTGACCCCGGAGATTTTAAGTCATCCTCAGGTGATTCTAATTGATATCGACTAATCAGAGACATTTTTAGATTCAAAACGCCAACCAATTCTATTTTTGGGCAAGCTGCAATTTTACGGAAGAGCTATTTTTAAGCGCAAAAGCGGTGCACATGACCTTCTTTTCTTCAACCGTTAATAATGAAATGATTAATAAGTTCATAAAGGTTGGCAATTTGTATGAAAATTGAAAAATTGGATAATTCCAGAGATGGATTAAAGGTGACGGCCCGAAGGATTTCGTTAAATTGAGCATTTGGTACCGAAATTCCTTCAACAAGGATGAGATCCTCAAAGGAATTTTTCATCGAAATTGGGATGATGCTTTCGACAAAGAAGCGTTAGTTTTTGATGAAATGCATAAAAGAAGTTTTAGTTTTTAGTGGCGGATTTTGCGACGATTTTGATCGCGTCATCGGCGGCCGAAATTGCGCACAAATAATGCAGAATAAGGGGAAACAATCAGCGACGCTAAGAATTTCCGATGATAATCTTATCTTTATAGTCACTGGAAAATACTGGGAGCAGCATAATATATGTGGACTGCCTAAGAAAAACGGTCTGCTTAATAGGTGGTCTATTTAAGATATGTGGTCTGCTTAAGAAAAACGGTCTGCTTAATAGGAGGTCTCTTTAAGATATGTGGTCTGCATAAGAGAAACGGTCTGCTTATTAGGGGGTCTATTTAAGATATGTGGTCTACTTAAGAAAAACGGTCTGCTTATTAGGGGGTCTATTTAAGATATGTGGTCTGCTTAAGAAAAGCGGTCTGCTTAATAGGGTGTCTATTTAAGGTATGTGGTCTGCTTAAGAAAAACGGTCTGCTTAATAGGGTGTCTATTTAAGATATGTGGTCTGCTTAAGAAAAACGGTCTGCTTAATAGGAGGTCTCTTTAAGATATGTGGTCTGCATAAGAGAAACGGTCTGCTAATTAGGGGGTCTATTTAAGATATGTGGTCTACTTAAGAAAAACGGTCTGCTTATTAGGGGGTCTATTTAAGATATGTGGTCTGCTTAAGAAAAACGGTCTGCTTAATAGGTGGTCTACTTAAGATATGTGGCCTGCTTAAGAAAAACGGTCTGCTTATTAGGGGGTCTATTTGATATACGTGGTCTGCTTAAGAAAAACGGTCTGCTTAATTTGGGGTCTATTTAATATATGTGGTCTGCTTAAGAAAAGCGGTCTGCTTAATAGGGTGTCTATTTAAGGTATGTGGTCTGCTTAAGAAAAACGGTCTGCTTAATAGGGTGTCTATTTAAGATATGTGGTTTGCTTAAGAAAAACGGTCTGCTTAATAGGAGGTCTCTTTAAGATATGTGGTCTGCATAAGAGAAACGGTCTGCTAATTAGGGGGTCTATTTAAGATATGTGGTCTACTTAAGAAAAACGGTCTGCTTATTAGGGGGTCTATTTAAGATATGTGGTCTGCTTAAGAAAAACGGTCTGCTTATTAGGGGGTCTATTTAAGATATGTGGTCTGCTTAAGAAAAACGGTCTGCTTAATAGGTGGTCTACTTAAGATATGTGGCCTGCTTAAGAAAAACGGTCTGCTTAATAGGGTGTCTATTTAAGATATGTGGTCTACTTAAGAAAAACGGTCTGCTTAATAGGGTGTCTATTTAAGATATGTGGTCTGCTTAAGAAAAACGGTCTGCTTAATAGGTGGTCTACTTAAGATATGTGGCCTGCTTAAGAAAAGCGGTCTGCTTAATAGGGTGTCTATTTAAGGTATGTGGTCTGCTTAAGAAAAACGGTCTGCTTAATAGGGTGTCTATTTAAGATATGTGGTCTGCTTAAGAAAAACGGTCTGCTTAATAGGAGGTCTCTTTAAGATATGTGGTCTGCATAAGAGAAACGGTCTGCTAATTAGGGGGTCTATTTAAGATATGTGGTCTACTTAAGAAAAACGGTCTGCTTATTAGGGGGTCTATTTAAGATATGTGGTCTGCTTAAGAAAAACGGTCTGCTTAATAGGTGGTCTACTTAAGATATGTGGCCTGCTTAAGAAAAACGGTCTGCTTATTAGGGGGTCTATTTAAGATATGTGGTCTGCTTAAGAAAAACGGTCTGCTTAATAGGTGGTCTACTTAAGATATGTGGCCTGCTTAAGAAAAACGGTCTGCTTAATAGGGTGTCTATTTAAGGTATGTGGTCTGCTTAAGAAAAACGGTCTGCTTAATAGGGTGTCTATTTAAGATATGTGGTCTGCTTAAGAAAAACGGTCTGCTTAATAGGAGGTCTCTTTAAGATATGTGGTCTGCATAAGAGAAACGGTCTGCTAATTAGGGGGTCTATTTAAGATATGTGGTCTACTTAAGAAAAACGGTCTGCTTATTAGGGGGTCTATTTAAGATATGTGGTCTGCTTAAGAAAAACGGTCTGCTTATTAGGGGGTCTATTTAAGATATGTGGTCTGCTTAAGAAAAACGGTCTGCTTAATAGGTGGTCTACTTAAGATATGTGGCCTGCTTAAGAAAAACGGTCTGCTTATTAGGGGGTCTATTTAAGATATGTGGTCTGCTTAAGAAAAACGGTCTGCTTAATAGGTGGTCTACTTAAGATATGTGGCCTGCTTAAGAAAAGCGGTCTGCTTAATAGGGTGTCTATTTAAGGTATGTGGTCTGCTTAAGAAAAACGGTCTGCTTATTAGGGGGTCTATTTAAGGTATGTGGTCTGCTTAAGAAAAACGGTCTGCTTATTAGGGGGTCTATTTAAGATATGTGGTCTGCTTAAGAAAAACGGTCTGCTAATTAGGGGGTCTATTTAAGATATGTGGTCTGCTTAAGAAAAACGGTCTGCTTAATAGGAGGTCTCTTTAAGATATGTGGTCTGCATAAGAGAAACGGTCTGCTAATTAGGGGGTCTATTTAAGATATGTGGTCTACTTAAGAAAAACGGTCTGCTTATTAGGGGGTCTATTTAAGATATGTGGCCTGCTTAAGAAAAACGGTCTGCTTAATAGGGTGTCTATTTAAGATATGTGGTCTACTTAAGAAAAACGGTCTGCTTAATTTGGGGTCTATTTAATATATGTGGTCTGCTTAAGAAAAACGGTCTGCTTATTAGGAGGTCTCTTTAAGATATGTGGTCTGCTTGAGAATGGTCTGCTTAAGAGAAACGGTCTGCTTAATTGGGGGTCTATTTAATATATGTGGTCTGCTTAAGAGGAACGGTCTGCTTAATTAGGGGTTTGTTTAAAAGATGTGGTCTGGAGAATCCCTTTTATGTAGGACGCTCAATATTAAATGAGCACTTCGACCATATATCTAATCAGCGAATAAATATTTTGTCTCGTGACAAATGACACCTATCAACTTTCCCGGAAAAGTATAGATTAAAATTCTTGTCTTATCATTGAAAAAAGTTTCTTGGATTATTTCCAAACGCCTTCGAAAATCGTAAAGATATTTTTAAGAAGCCTAATTGATTAAAAATGGAAAATTACAGCTATAGTGAGTTTCTAAAAAAAAGTGGTCACCTGGAAACCTCATCGATGTCCTTGTTTTTTAAATTACCACCGTGTTTAAGAACTTTCAAAAATTATCAATTTCTTTGGGTTTGCTGAGTTCAGCGAAAAATCGGCTCAATCATAATCATTGAAGGCTCTTATCAGTTCGCGAAAACTGGTACATCCCGTCACTAGGCAAAAGCAACACCGGCGAGTTCAATAAACCACAATTTCACAATCATATAAGGGCATAGACGCCGTCAATCATTTTATCACCTCCGCAAAAAAAATTGATAAGCGTCGATGTCGCGGGAAGAGTGGGCGGAGCCCACACAAGCCCCGCCCCATACGTTTCAATTCATTTCTTGCTCAATATTTGGAATCATATCGCTACCACCTTCTATATCGAGCATTTTGTTTTGTAGAGTTGCAAGCATGTGCCAACATCATCGTCGTTCCAAACGAGACCCGTGCTCAGCAGCCAACAACAATGAGGTAGGCTTTAAATTAAGATCGAACAACCCCCAGGTGTTAATTTCGCCGATTTCACAGATCACCGTCGAGCATACTGCGATCAAATGGACGGTTTCGTTCCAACTGAAAATGATCATCGGACAGGCGACGTTGAGTTGTCGAACTCTCGCGAAAACTGATCGTTTGGTAAGTGAAGCAAGTCAAAATGAAATCCGTGTGGAGTACACAAACTAGATTCGATAATATAGTCCGCACGGAGAATCTTTAAGTCATGTGTAGTACTATTGTGCCCCACTCGTGGGTTGTTATCAATCAAAGTATATGTCAAGTGTTGATGAGAATTTCGTGTAGTTGACACGGAGAAGTTGACTGGCGGGATTCGGAAAATTTGAACCGTCTAGACCTTATTAGGGGCGTTTTTTTGGGTTTCAAACAGAAACCCTTTATCAGACCTCCTTATCATCGTCATCATAAATCAGACCAAAAAATCAATGGCCTACAATTGTTCTTCCAAAAACGCCTCCAACTTTTTTTTATCGCGAATTGTGTCACATGTCCGCCTCCAGAATCCCTATTGTCTCATTCAAGATAAGAATATTACGATTCAATGATAAGAGAGGCGCCTGGAACTTGACTATAATTCGGCAACCGTCTTGCAGACACTTGATGTTCGTGACCTGTCAATTCGATCGGTGTCGATCAATGGAATCGATTGCGATTTTCGCATCGCGCCCAACACTTATACGTTCTTCGGATCCAAGATGACTGTTTATTTGCCGCAGGACTGCCAGAAGGAGGGCCTTCTTCTGTAAGGGATCTCGTGTCATCGGGGGATTTGAGTTTACATCTTCAGATCGGTCTTGATTCAATACGGAACATCACCGGATGCCACCGCCCTTCAATGGATGAAGAAGGAGCAGACGGCGGATAAGAAGGCGCCCTACCTGTTCTCGCAATGCCAGGCGATTCACGCGCGGTCGATTGTGCCTTGCATGGACACGCCATCCGTCAAGAGCACCTATGAGGCGGAGGTCACGGTGCCGGCGGGCCTCACCTGCTTGATGTCGGCTATCGGACAAGGCTCGAAAGGCGACGACGAGACGACGACGTTCTTCTACAAACAGCCGGTGGCGATACCGAGCTATCTCATCGCCATCGTCGTCGGCTTCTTGGAGAAGCGCGACATAAGCGATCGATGCTCGGTGTGGGCCGAGCCGTCGGTCGTCGACAAAGCGCATTGGGAGTTCGCCGAGACCGAGGAGATTCTCGCGACCGCCGAGGCGATCGCCGGCAAATACATATGGGGACGCTACGACATGGTGTGTTTGCCGCCATCGTTCCCATTCGGCGGCATGGAGAACCCGTGTCTGACCTTTTTGACGCCGACGCTCATCGCCGGCGATCGATCGCTGGTGAGCGTCATCGCTCATGAGATCGCGCACAGCTGGTCGGGAAATCTGGTGACCAACTCGAGTTGGGAGCACTTTTGGCTCAATGAGGGATTCACGATGTTCATGGAGCGCAAAATTTGCGGTCGACTCGTCAGCGAGGAGTATCGACAATTCATGGCGTTCAATGGATGGACGAATGCATTGATTCCAGCGGTAATCCTAAACCTGAATTCTTATTAATTCTCCCGATTCCACAGGTCTATGAGCAGTTCACTCCGACTCATCAATTCACCAAATTGATCCAGGATCACACCAATGTCGATCCGGACGTCGCATTTTCATGTGTCCCTTATGAGAAGGGATCAGCATTGCTCTTCTATTTGGAGCAAAAGCTTGGCGGAAAAGGTAATTCCTTATGATATACGAGCTGCGGACAACTCTCGAGATTTCAGACATCTTCGAAGCGTACCTTCGCGATTACTTGAAGACGTTCGCGCATCAAGCGATCAACAGCTTCCAATGGAAAGAGCACTTGTACAAGTATTTCGATGATAAGAAGGCGATTCTGGATACCGTTAATTTTGACGCCTGGTTTTATGGCGTCGGAATGCCGCCGGAGAAGCCCGAGTATGATGGACGATGATCGGAATTGGTCTCTATTCGAATTTTGATTTCAGGTACGATCAGACGATGGCGGAGGCTTGCAAGAATCTCCTCAAGATCTGGATGGATGCTGATGAGAGCAATGTGTTGGAGATCGGCGACAAGGCTTATTTTGAAATGCAGCCCCTTCAGCAGATCGAGTTCCTTTCCCAATTGTGGCAGGTTGGCGAGAATCACTAGCTGCCAAATTAAGCCGCGTTTCAGAGAGATCCGCCCATTGAGCATTACAAGCTTGATGCTCTAAATAAGATTTACAAGCTGAACGAGTCGCAGAACGCCGAGATTTTGTTGAAGTAAGATTCGCGTCGCATTTCGTTCAATGACTCGATTATTCCAGCTGGCTCCGTTTGTGCATCAAAGCGCGTTGGGAGGAATGCATTCCCAAGGCGTTGGAGTTTGTCAACTCGCAAGGCCGCATGAAGTTCTGCCGGCCGATCTATCGCGACCTAGCCAACTGGCCGGCGGCGAACAAAAAGGCCCGCGATGTGTACCTCAAAGGACGCGCTCAGATGCATCCGATCACCGCTGAGATGATCGCCAAGGAGTTGCACATCAGACATTCGACTCATACCGTATGCTTCTAAATGTATATACAAATTATTCCCTCTATAAGCGTTTCTCTTTGGAATTATTATTTTAAATACAATAAAGCGAAAGTACGAGACGTATGACATGACCTGGGGTGAGGTTAGAGAGCATTGTGACAAGAATAAGAACACTGAATTGCTTGGGCAAATTGACACGTTTCAAATCTTCTTCGGTTTTCGGCGACGCCGCGTTGGTTGCGAGTCGTTGAGAAGCGCGGTGTCGACGTCGAAGCCTTCTTCACTTATTGGAGAATCCCTCTGAAATGAGAATTGGTTGGATCGCGTCGAAACCTTAAAAGGCTCATACCTTATGCAACTCCTCTTGCTCCTTCTCATCCTCCTCATCGGTGGTATTCTTGCGCTCCTTCTTTTTACCAGCCTTCGCTGGCACAGGCTCTTCGACTTCCGACTCATCCGATACCTCCTCTTCGTCGGAATCGACTTCAGAATCGTCCAACTCCGATTCGCCACGCGCTTTCTTGATTTTCGCGTTGTCGTATTCTTTGGAAAGCGCTTGAAACTCTTTGAGCGCCACCTCGAGATCATTGATGTATTGTTCGTTCCTCTCGTTGAGACCGGCGTCGGCTTTTTGCGCGTCGGTGGCGTTCTCGTCGAGCTGCTCCAATTGTTCGAGATCGACACCGTCGCCGCCGTTTTGCACCGTCTCGAGTTGCTCGAGAATCTTCGCCATCGCCTCTTCGGTTTGACGGAGACGCTCCTGAAGACCACGAAGCTTCTTCTTGCCTGAAATTCGTTCATTGTTCCACAAAATTAAAAAAAAAACGCAATAAAATAATTTCTTACTGAATCGCTCGCCGTATCTCGTGTCTACTTCAGAATCTTCATCGTCTTCTGAATCATAGTAGGCACCGTCGTGACGCCTCCTCCTCTTTTTCTTATTTTTTGACTGAAAAAAAAACAGAAAAATGAAATTAGTATAAACTTTGGGGCGTTTTTGTCAAAAAAAAAAACTTGAAAATTGATTTATTGCGTGAAAAATTGTGTGCCTCAATCTAACAACCAACGCGTGCGGTGAATGCAAAAAATGACACGCCCACTATTTGGTTTTCGATAATATTGTTATCTTTCCAAATTTTAAACTTTTTTTTGGATTTTCTATCACCTTTAATTTTTTCGAATTTTAGGAATCAACTGCTGACAACTTTCGGCGAAAAGCGGATCAAGAAATCGTGAATTTTAAGTAAGAATTATTTTTGCAATTTATCCGCCTTACTTTGAATAACGTGTAAAGCAGGAATATTACAACTCCGACTGTGTACAACGGTAGAAGAAAAGTGAACATTCCCTTTCCGGACGAATGGCTTTCAGCTTGCGCCTGCGCCATTTTCATTGCCGGATGCATGTCGGGACGCGATGGATGGGCGCCCGGATGACGCGGTCCGGGACCACCGCCCATCGCCGGATGAATCGGCGGCCGTTGCTGATTGATCGACGGCTTCGGTTGTTGTCCTCGACCTGCCAAATGCATTTCAAATGAGCCAAACTTGCGGCGATGTACCTAGAAATCCCATGAGCATCGGATGGAATAGGGTCGGGTACAGCATTGCGAAGCACACAACGATTACGCCCATCACCATTCCTAGTTTCCAGCCCGAAATGCCGCCCTCGTCATCGTAGTCGTCATCGAAGCTCACGCGATGACGTCGCTTTTTCTTCTCGCGATGCGACCGCTCGGCGGCTCGCATGGTTTGTTACTGTAAAATTGGGTCTTAAAAAAAGGCGTTGGCTGATGTTCAAGTAAGACGATTTGAAAAGCATAAGAAAAGGACCACTCGAAATGAAAGTGGTCCGTTAGAAAAGCGTTCGACTACAGCGATAAAAAGACGAGATAGAGCTTTTGGGACTTGTGTCGGCCATGAGAGAGTGAGGTGGCGAGAGAGCGCGCAAGACGCGGACACGCAGACACAGCGGTCAGTCGGTTCGCGAGAGACGCAGACAATCGCGGAGGCGAGCGAGTGGACGAGCCTATCGATTTTCGTTTTGCGTCGTGGGTTTCGGAGCTGCACCACCTTTTGGCGAATTTTTTTGGTGAAGCTCAAAATCGGCACATTTATAAACATGAAAGACAACAAATCTATGAGTTAATTAGTTAATTAATTTTTCGGCACAACTGGACGCGTGAAACGTGGCACCGGATAATTGCCAGTCTTCGTCGCCATGTACAAATTGAGGAAGAGTACTGTAATTGGCAGATCAACAAGATTGTTTATTATTTTTGCCATCCTACTTGCGAATAGCATTAGGATGATTAGAACGATGAGAAGCACCGCCAATGGCCATGTGATTCCAATTGACGGATGCCAGAGGTTGATCCAGGATGGCCCGCTGGTGGCCAAGAATCGGACGAACATTTTGTTCGGCTCAATCTCCAACAAACTGCACGATGACTGGAATTCAAAAAAAACTTGAAGAAAAAGTAAAAATCCTAACATTTGCCATAATTTGCTCAATGTTCATATCGAGATGATTTGATCTACCCGCTGCGAACATTCCCATCGAGACCCAATCGTCGGTGGTGTTGCAAGGGGATACGGTAGTCGCGACGGGACCCAACCTGAACGAGAAATCTTGTGGGGAATTTCGTTGTTTTTTGCGACAAAACTCCTACTCGACATCGAAATCCACTAAAATCTGATCATATTTCGGATCATACTCCATCACATATGTAATGCTTGTGTTATGCTCAAGCTTGAATCTCTTATTCTCGTAGTTGGCATGAATTCCACTCACTGGCGGCTCTGTAAGGACTACGGTAGCTCGTTGAGCGTTCGGGGTTCAACCTTGGCCATTCACTTTCACATGGATTGTTCCGATCGCGCTCGACGATTTGATTCGAATGAACATCGGAGTGAGCGAAATAGGAATGCTGGGCGACGAATTATCGCAGGAGAATTCGTCTGAGCAAATCTGGTTATTACTGAATGCGCCTTTAAGCATTACCGTAACATTGTTCGATTAAAGGGGCACCAATAGAAAAGTCGAAATTTTTCGAGTAGGTTGAGGTGAACAATTTTCCAGGTTTGGTCTCACAAAAAGAGATAAATATCTAGAATTTGAAAGATAGTGGGTCTCGAATGGAATACCGTACCTCTTTCTTGGTGTCATTCAATGTGGTGAATGAGACCTCGACAGTATCATTCAGCGATTGGATTTTTACCTTTTTCAAATAGTCGTGAGATTCTGCAAAAAAAACACGATCAGTATGTTTTTTTGACATTAAATTTTCGAAAATTCCACCTTGCACCCGAAAATCTTCACCATACGCCACTGGAATCCGATCGTTGCCTAGCGAAAACTCGAAACTTCCCAAAGCCGGTAGTTGGCGAGCTTGAATAATCAAAAAGTGTGAGCAGTTGGTGGCGAATTGCGCGATATCCAACGGGTAGGAACCTGTGGAAGCTTCATCGAAAAGCTTGGTCAAATTGTGACAGGCGTTCAACGACAAGGAGACCAGATTCGAGGTGTCGAGATGAAGCCAAATAGTTGTGGCATTCAGAAGGGACGCTGAAAAATTGAATCGCTTGATATTGATATCTAGCTGCGGACAATTTGTCGGATGCGAATTGAAAAGTCGTATATCGATTTTGTATATCGATTTTCGGCGAATGACTCACACGCTTTGACGATTTGCTCGATGTGTATCGCCTTCGTCGCCATTTCGCCAACGTCAATGGCGAAATTGGTGCGATCCGAATTGGTGAACTTCGCCAAAATCAGATAAATAGCAAAGTGTAGAAGCAGCATTCTCATTGAATGAGAAAAAAAGTAGTAAACCGTATGAATTATTTGTGGAGTCGACTGACAACAATTGAGCGGACGATGGCGAGAAAGCGACTGTCGGTGGGGGGAAAAAAGAAGAAAGCACTGCGAATATTTTTTTATTTATATGCATTTTATTTATTGCCCTCGTGCGAATTGGTTTTCGATGAATCACACGACGGCCAATCATAATGATGGCAACGCTACTGATTTATTGTAGGGATTTCGAGAATATTCAAATTTTCAGGCGCTCAGGTTGCTTCCAAATTCGCTACAATTTTAACTTTTGACTTTGAATGATTTTGAAGCGAACTATAATCACTTTTCTAGGTGCACATGATTTTAGGCGTGAAATTGTTATTCATTAATAAGTTTGCGCCTTGAAAGTTATTACTGTAATTATTTTTGCTTTCTTCAAATCAATTTTTATGTAGTTTTGTGCACATTTAACCTATTTTAAACGCTTTTGTAAATAAAAAAATACATTAAATGAACAAGTCCATAAATATTTAAAACTAAAATTATTTCATACGTCTTAAACTCTCATTTTCATTGTTTAGTTGTCCTCGTAATTTATCTCATCGGAATGGTTGCGAAGGTATGCATTTATTTAAACAGACATTCAATCCTGCTATTTATTCAATTAATTCATATAAATTAAATCGATTTAGTTGTTTGGCGTCGATATGAAAAGCGAAAAGAAATTAATTATGAGATTAAAAGATTCGCGCCGTGGTGTTGCCGATAGTTGCGCACCATTGCCAAAACTGGCCACGCCCCCTTATTTTTAAGTTTCGAATTTAATTTTTCCAACACGAACATTGTATTTTTCGTGATTTTTTCATTTCTTTTTTGTTGTAATTGTGTGTTAATATTTATTAATTCTAGTCTAGCGTAAAGGCTTATCGAATTTGCTTTTTTAATTGGTATATTTCTTCAGATGTATTCTTATTTGGAGGCAGGATGAAGCTGAAGGTGAATTATCAAATGGAAAGGTTTCGATTTTGATTGTTTTGCTCTAATTAACACAAAAATTAATTAGATCATCGATCATCCTTATTAGAAGTATTCGATAAACTCTCTGCGATACCGAGCAGCCGCGAAAACCAACCTATGGCAGAGTTGCCAAAAGCACATTGGACCATAAATATCAATAAATTGAAAATACGATGGTCTGTGGTCATAAATCTAAAACGGAATTTTTTGATTATGATCTTCATTCAACATTTTTGTTTCAAAATGTTGATTCAAAAGGATAGATGGCCATAAACTATCAATTATGCAAATTGGACTGTCATCAGGATAGTTGAAGCCACAACCAATTAGAAATGCAAATTCCAAATTGCGTAACATTGCCGAACAAAATTTTCGAGGTGTCTATGTTTCAAATAGCACTCTCGCACCTCTTGTGAAGAAAATTAATCAACGTCGCCATTTTCAAGATTATATCGAACACATTTTTTCGCCTGGTTTCCAACTTTTACTTCCCATTGATTTTCCGGCCAATTGACCACAATCAAAATGAAATGTGGTCGGTGTTTTTTTGTCGAATGAAACACGGCCGCTCTTTTTTGGATATCGTACTCCTTTTCATGGCTATTGCCCTCTTTTTTCATGGATTTGAACTTTGAATCGATTATTTCGGACATTGCTCTTTGATGTTTCGGAAATTTAACCATTCGGCCCGTTTTTGCATCCTTACATTTTTTCATTCATTTTTGTCATAGAGCCTTTTCAAAAAAAAAATTAACCATGATACCAAGTAGAAATTGGAATAAAGAATTTTTTTAATGATTAAAACTTGCTTTTTGCGCATTGAGCACATGGTTTTTTTCTAAATTTCATCGTATAATTACATTTTCCCATAAATTGATATTCAGAAACGCTTGAATTGCGTTTGTTCTTCAACTACCGCAATCCCATCAAATCAACATATTGTCACCGCGCTAATCCTTTCTGATACTCAAGTGAGTGTGAATTTTGTGTCTTGCGTCAGCCGTCATTTCATTCGTGTTTTTGCGCTGTTTTGACCGAAGAAAAAAAAAACAATAGAATTGTGCTCAAGTGCCAACTGTCGTCTCACGTTTTTTTTTTGTTCGTGGTTGATTCTTCCTCTTCATCATTTTGCCTTTTTTTTGGTGTATGTCGCCGCCTTTGAAAAGGTCACCAAACATTTTGGGGCGCTCATAAATTGCGCGAACTCGTCTCTCAACATCACCCCCCCCCCTTCTCCTCAATGAAAAAAATGAAGCGGTTTTTGTGGGAAAGCCGCCATCCACCCAAAACTCCCTCCGCCAGCAGTTGTATTCGTTTTTGAACACCCCGCACCGACGGAATGGGTTTGATTACTAATTGCCATTTTTGTGGTTGGTTCTCTCTCTCTCTCCCTCTGTATGTAAAGGCCCTGGGAATGTTGATGAATCATTCATTTATACGTATGTAATGAATTGAATGGCACCGAGACACATGTAAGTCGCCGCTTGGCATTTTTGATTGCCTTGCGTTTTTATCGACTTCTGACAGAAGGCCGAATACTAAATTTCCTCTTCGTTTTAGGTTACTGTAATCGAAGGATTACTGTAGTCTTATGCATTAATCAATTATTGTTCTGATTCGATTAATTCTCAGTGATAGCGGGCAGCCGCGAAAACCAAACCATGGCCGAGTTGCCAAAAGCACATCGGACCATAAACATCAATAAATGACGGGGACCATGATAATTGTGAAGGCCACTTGAGAATATACATAGTTACCTGCGCAACGTGCTGCTCGATTATGCATTCAAGAATTACTGAAGGACTCGATTCGAAATTGGATTGACTGTTGGCGCAATTTCCTCAAACCGCAACGCTGTCATCGTAAACCAATCGTCATCGATCATGTTGGGCATGACACTGAACGAGCCGATGGATTGCGCAAAACGAAACAAAACAGAATCGAATCGGAATGAATTGACCAAAAAGGGCGCCCGACGACGCATTAAATGATTGAGAGCATATAAAAACGCAACAAGATAGCGATCTGTTGGTGGCTGGCTGGTTGAATCAGTCGTTAAAAATTCCTATTAGGTCCGTTTTGTTTTTTATTTGATTGTTCTGATGTCGGCCTCCCTCTTGAAAGGCCATACCGCTGTTGACGTCTCAATGAGTTGTTGTTTGTTTTTCGCTGCGAGACGTCAAAATGATTAGAAGACGAACGGCGGCGCGGCACAGTTGGAATGTCAACAAAGTCTCACGTACAGTAATCCAACGGCATGCTTGATTTAACGATGGGTCTCCCCCCCCCCTATAATTGTCGTCGTATTTTGCAATTTCGACTATTTATGGTCCGTGATGTGCTCTTGGCAACTCTGCGACGGGTTTTTTGGGGTTTTCGCGGCTGTTCGATATCGCTGAGAGTTTATCGAACTTCCCTAAATAGGATGATTGATCAGCACAGGCTAAGAAATAATTAGCAATTTGGCGTGTTTACAAAATTGGTCCTTTTCGCTAGCGAGATACAGTATTCAATAGTGGCATTTTCGATACAAGATCCTGAAAGTGAACAAAAAATAAAATGAACCATGATCGTGGCGTGTCGAGACCCGACGCGCAAATTACGAGTATAGGGCAATGGATAAAAAATTTTCGAAGCTCGGGAGAGCCAAACCACGTAGATTAATTTTGTCCGCAGCTGAAGTAGCTAGAAATAGTCAAAGTAAATAGACAAAAAAGGGGAAACATTTTTTCTTTTACCTGCATTGCAATTTTCGCAATTTTTTTCTCCAAAAGGTTAATTTTAGACACATTAATTTGTGTGTTGAATCCCGACACGAAAACGCACACACGACAGAAATTTTTGGCGCATTTCAGAGAATTCGCTACGACGAGACCCTCGTTCTACTTTTTTTCGGCGTTCGCTATCACACGCCGACACAATTGTCAATGATCATCATCAAAGTGTGAATTAATCATATTCCTTCTCAATTGTGAAAAAAAAACGGCCGAAATTGAGGTCATGTACATAAATCTCAAGGATGATAAGAGGCCGCCTTGGTAAATGAGCGTTTTTGATAATAAAAATTGTGAAGAGAGGATGAGGGGGTGTCGCCATAAATCAGCGCAAGAAAACCGCAATTATACCGGCCGTTAATTGGCGACAGACACCAATTTCCCTCAATTGAGGGGCTAGTATTAAAACAGATGTTTTTTATTGGAAATTGGCATTGGTTTAATGTTTTGACAGTGAGCCTCTGCCCACCAATCCATTGCACCATTCAATTGCGCCATTTGTGTTTTTACGCGTTTCGCTAATCCAGTAGCACAAAACGGATGCCGCGAAAGGTAGTGTGGATAATACCCACTTGCGTCATTCCGTTTTTGAGCTACTTGATTATTGACAAACATGGGAGTTTTGGGTTTTGCGGTGGGAACACATTCTTTTTGTTTTTTGATAATGGTTTTATGGAGATTTTGGAGATTCTCAAAAAAAACTCCTATGAAAATCGAACAGATATCTAGTTTTAGCCGGTATTTTCATTCAAACTTCTACAGTAATCCAATTTCAGCAGTCTTGATCTACCCTAATCAATTTTTGGGGGATTTAATTAGCATCTCAATTTTTTTAAAGATCAACTGTAATCCACCATTATGGATTCTTTATTGTTGAAAGTTGCTATATCATTTTTATTTTTGATCCCAATATCATTGGACCTAAACAAATTTCTAAAACTGGCGGCGGGTTTTTGTCTCCCAATTTTCATTCGCCCTTTTCTACCGTGCGCCAAAAATATGGTAGCAAAAGATTTGGTGCCATCTGGTGTTTGCATTTTTTTCTCCACCCGCGCGTGTTTTAACTAGCCGTTCCCCAATTATCGTGCAATGTTTTGAGAAAATGAAAATTATCGTTTTTCTTTTGCTGCATTGCCTTTTTTCTACTTGTCGAGCTTCCAGTATCGCTATGGCTAAAATGGCGCAAGTCGCGAATCCATGGAGTAGTAATAATGGTGGCGTGATTTTTTGACGACGAAAATTTTGGGTGTGATTTAAACTTGAGATCGCGCGCCAAAAAAATACACTTCGACGATTAAAAAAACCGCGATGATCAACGGAAGTGGGCGCGTGTGTGTGTACGAACAATACCCCCCCCCTATACTTGACCTTCAAAAATGAGGGTGATTTCTATTCATTTTGCCTCCTCACAAAAAGGGATGCCGTGGAGTATCAATGAATCTCGTCGTCGTTCCGAATTCGGTGTTGTTGTTGTTTTTTCATCGCCGGCCACGCCCCAATGCTTGAATCGTTTGCGCGAACACCTTCCACCCTCTAGCGGTAGCCGGCCCGTCAATCGATGGGTTGGTCTGCAAGAAGGCACCTGTCGATTGGCGGCGACCGGATAATCCTTGATATAATCTGTTCAGGGCCGAATTTGGGGCTTCGCCGGCCAGCTGCCATCGTTTAAATTATTGCTTTTTGTTTTTGAAATGGGCCCACACTCCCTTCTAGATGGGCGTTTCTTTTTGACGATTCTCAGAATATCTAAAAATTCTAGAGAAGCTGTTTAGCATTTCGATTCTGTGTCCATCTGCGGACAATCTTCCATTTTTTGCTTATCCTTTTTTTGTATTGTATTACAATTAGACCATCTGCACAATCAAAATAATTGTCTGTCGTCTCGCCATCTTGTACGGTTTTTCGTGCGTCGCCGACGACTGTCGATTAGCGCATATCGAGTTTCGAATTGTTTCCAGTCGCTCAAATGGCGGAGATAATTGCACCAAGCCATGCGCCAACAAAAAAGTGGGGCATTTTGAGTGGAGGGGGAACGCCAGATTCGATAAATATGGCTATTAGTGGTTTTTGTTTCTCTCTTTTTCTCCCTGGAAGGTAATATTGAGATCTGTATAAATTTTCCAACGAGAACTATCTTACTGCGCAGATTTTGAGGAGTGGGACCACAAAAAAATGAAACAAATGGTAGCCAGCCTTTTGCCCGATCAGCATTAGCGAATTTTTTTTTTTGATATTATCACCTTTCTTGCGTTTCGGATTTTCCAACTAACACCCGAATAACTATTTTCACTTCTGATTCAAATGTGTGAAGTGCTATTTTCTTATCAACTCCTTTGATGGAAACGCGAATATGTGTCATCGTCACCAACGAACGTCTCCACCGCCATGTTTGGGCCACGCCCCCTTTTGGCGGCCCCGCCCGCCCTTCTCCAATACCAAACAACACTCCAAACCAGTTCATTGCCACACTCATAATTGTTGTAGCCGAATGAACGACTCGTCGCGAGTGATTTCGATGATCCACGAGTCGAGCGATTATTTCGACGACGAGCTGACGAACATCGCGTGCGAGATATGCTTCGAGCCGTTCAGTCATGCGCATCGGCCGCCGAAATTGTTGCCGTGCGGTCACAATTTTTGCGAGACTTGCATTTTCAGCATGTGCTGTCATCAGGAGGTTTGATTCTTATTCTCAAAAATTGTATTATTTTTTCTTCTTTAGTACTATCTTCTCGACTCCATCAAATGCCCGACTTGTCGACGCGCATTTTCCACCGACACCGCTCGACAGGCTCCGACCAACTATGATCTTTGCAGTATGTCGACCGTCTAGCTAGATCAGTACCCAATCACTAACTCGAACCATTTTAGAAATTCTCGAGACGGTTCAGAAGCGGCGAGATCAGAACATCACTGTCATTCATGTGCCCGATGAGACGCCGCCGCCGCCGCCGCCGCGAAAAACGGCGAGCATTGTGACGAGGAAATGCAAAAAGCTCGCCGAGAAATCCGAGGATTCGAAACACCTGCGATGCGCCGAGTGTCAACGCAAAATCTCGCAGAGGAACTTTTTTCGTGTCGCGAGATATTGCGTCGATTGTACGAGTACTTCGAGAATGGTAAATTATGAAAAATTGTAGAGAATTGCATTTTTTTTTGAAAAAAAAAAATGCATTTTATTTGACGACAATTTGCCCTAGTCATCATCATCCTCATTGTTTTTTCATTTGTTTGCAGACAATTGTTTGCCTTGAATGTTGTGTGAATCAGCACAACGGGCATGAGCTGCTCACCGAGGATCAACTTCACTCGAATCAGCTCAAAATCATCACCGAGCTTCGAGACATTCGCCGTCGTGTCGTCGACAGCTCGGCGACGTTCGATAAGCGTAGTGAGGAGATTCGCGATAGCGGCCGCAAGATTTGCGTCTCCCTGACCGCGGAGAAGCAGAGTCTATTGACGTATACGCTCGCCTCGATCGACGATGTGATTCGGAGGATCGAGTGCGCGCCCATCATGTTTCCGCCGGTGTTGAAGTGAGTTTTTTCTTGAATCCATTCGAATTGTTGAGTAATATTTTCTTTCGCTTTAGGACCATTCGCGATGAGCAAGTGCACAATTACACACGGCTCAGCAAACTCAACAATGAACTCGAGAAGAGTTTGATTGCGAGAAAGAACACCAAGCCGGTGACGATGCCTGATCGCCCTTCAACTTCAGCGAATGCGCCTCTAAACCGTTCGTTGTCAGCAAGGCAGTCGAGGGTTTCCCTTCGGGGCGATGACTCGATATGGCATGAATCGATTGAAGCGTTGTGTCGACTTATGCCGTCGCATCCGATGTGCCTTCAACTGAGCTTCCATCATTCCACCGTCTCGTCGAAGGATACGGTTGAGGAGAGGAAGCGCAAGATCATGTCGTGTGCTCATGCTGCGTCTTGTATGTTGGACTCGTGAGTTTCCTTTTTTTGGGAAAATGTTTGATTACAATGAAATTACAGAGATATCTCGCTGTCCATGATTCCGCTGTTCGCGGATGTCCTATTGAATTGTTTCTATCAACTGAACAAGCTGTCGAGAAACAAATTTGTTGATAAGCGGACGTATCGACGTGTGGATGTTTGGAAGCAGATTCAGACATCCTACACGGAATTGTTGAAGATTGCCGCCAAAGTGAGACAATTGCCTAATATCGATCGTCACAGTGTCTGTTTTTATTCCAGAACTTTCCTGCCTATCATCCGGAACGAATTGATATTCTTGACGATCTTGCCTATCTGTGCCATTTGTTCTCGGATGTGTGCGATCAGGCGACGGTGACGATTTGCATAATTGAAGCGGCGCGAGCGCGAGCGGCCGACTCGTCGAGTTTGACCGATGAGGAGCAGGCGAGGAGCAACGAGCGGCTGATGCTCATCGATGAGCACTTGTCGGAATGCCGACGACTGCAGAAGCTCAGCGATTTGCGAAGCCACAAGAAAGATAAAGTCGAAGGAAGGTTCAAGAGGATATTTGGAAGTTGTTTTATGCCGCAGAAGAAGATTACGTAATTTTGAGATTTGTTCTGCTTCCTTCGCAAATACCGGTGCACTTATTTATATTTATATATTTTTTATTTCAATTTATTATTGTACATAATGTAATGAAAGACGTTCTAATTATTACCCGAAGATTGTTGGTCCCGTAAAATGAAAGAAGTTTCTTCGGAATTTGCTACCTAATGAACATTTTTCTGCTGTAATTGTTGCTGTTGTTGGTGCGTCATCGGCTGGGTTAGATTCCGCTTGTGTACCCATTTAAGGTAGACCTCGTTGTATTCGGGAGTGTGGTGGCGCATGAGATGGCGCATGAAATTGGATGAGCATGGGCTTTTCACTGCAAAAATTGACACGTTGATTTTTTTGCACAGGGATTACGGTAGGCGATGCGCCTTTAAGGTTTAGGGATGCTGGATTTTAAGAAAATATGAGAAGTCAGTTTAATGAATGTATAACGGGAGATTGTTGAGTTTCGAAAAGCTGAATGCAAACACGGTGACGCGAATTTGCACAAAATTAATTTTTTGTTTTAAAAAGGTTTTAATACAGTTTGTTTCACAAAAAAGGAGGTTAACTGAATTTTTGGCTGAAACACCTTGAAGTTTTGCGCAAAAGCTGCGCGCACCATTCATTACCGTATCCAAAAATTATTTTCGTAATTCGAAATCTTCAAATATTCTTAAAAACCGCAGATTTCCGGGTTTTTCCGGTCAATTTGCAATTTTTTTTCCGATTTTTAAAATTTTCGAATATCAAGAAAGTAAAAATTTTGAGTAAACTCAATCCAATTCCGTTATTAAAATAAATAAATTAGCCGATTAAAGGCTCATAATACGAAAAATCTCTTAGATGCGAAGTATTTTATTTCTAGACGTTTGACGCGAACACCGCGACGCAATTTTGCACAATTTTAAGCATCAAGTCTCGAAATTCCTTACCGCATCCGCTGCACAATGTGCACTGCGCGTTTCCGTCTTCGGTGCGTTTGAAGTACTCCCAAACCGGGTGCTCCGTTTTCCGGTTGCGTTTCATATACGGTCGGTCGGGCGCTATAATATACCAGTGTGCGGTGTTCGAACCAATCGACGCCTTACTGCTTTTCGTTGTCGATGTCGACGACGCCGATGACGACGACGACGGCGTCTTCGGCAGAATGCTGACGGCGGCAGCCGCTGCCGCCGCCGCCGCTGCTGCTGCCGTCGTGATCACCGGCGTCTCATGCGTCTGCCAATAGTGGTTTAGTTGCCACGGCTGGAAGAACTCGATGCCCGACTGCGGCTGATACTCCATTTGCTGATCGTAGTAGTTCGGCGGCGGACCGTTTTGTGGCGTCGGCGCCGGCGTCTCGAAGTTAGGCTTCTCGTCGTAATCCGCATCGAAGAGTCGAGTGAATTTGTTGCGAGACCTGTAAACAGTGGAGCGTCATTCGGGTTTCAAATTGACAAAAAAAGAATTCGAGATTCTGGCCGCGGTTACGGTAGAGATGTAGCTGCTAGACGAATCCTGTCTGACGCGAATTATCGCTCTAATCTCTCGATTCGATCACGTCCCTTAGTTCCGCAATCTTGCGTTTCGCGCAAAAAACCCCCAACCCGCGCCCGCGAAGCCTGTACTCACAATCCGCTACTCTCCGCCAATCGTTCGAGTCTGATCTGCTCGGCGAGCTTCTCATAATCGCCCGAATGGTGTCGCTCCAAGTGTTTCGTCATGTTGGTGGCGCACGCCGACTTCACCATTTTGGTGCACAACCGGCATTTTACCAATTGCTCGTCGAGCCGCAAAAAATAGCCCCAACACGGGTTCTCTGTCGGCCGACCGCGTTTGACCAACGGCATCGAGTCCGGCGAGATCTGAAATCCGCATTGATTGAGAACGTTTTATCGCGTCGAGCGCGGTTTACTAACACTACATTCAACTGATGAGCAACCTTCGGAGCCGTTGCAGACGCCCGTCTTGTCGTCGTTCACACTGCCGACGTCGATCGTCTCAATTGTGATCATTGAGTTTGACGAGCCGGTTATATCGATGGTGGGTAACGGCATCGATTGTTCTTTCGGGTAGATGCTCGTCGGTGTCGCCGCGTCGAAGTCATACTTCAATGAATGACCGAGATCCTGATAGATCTGAAGCAAAAGCTGATGCGTATTACTGTAGTCTAGCTAGATCTTATAAGGAATCACAATCACTCTAGTCTCGTTTTCAACTAAAGGTCTTCTTGAATTACTGTAGAAATTGAAACATGATAAGCGTTTTGCTGGATTACGGTAGACCTGGGAAGAATCCTAATAGCAGTTTCAGCGACATTTCCTTTCAGGTTTTTTCATCAACCTCTAGTCGTTCTCGCTCTCTTTTCGTCTCAGTTCGAAAATTGAAGAAGCAAGCAAACAATCAGACATGGAAACAACAAGGATGGTGCCCGCACTCAGAAAGAGACGAGGGCGTAGAGGAAGGTTTAGTTTAAAGGCGCGTGACAATTATTTTATTACAACCACCACTGCCGCGGGTTTTGGTCGCGAACGAAGATGGCATACCTCGGAATTATAATGCGGATGGGTGTAGGGCGATGGGAACCATGTCGAGTCGAATGTTGGCGCCGGCGCCGCCGCCGACGGAGCTAACTGAATTGCGCCTGACGTTGGGGCGGAGCCTGGAGCAACGACGGCTGGCGACGGACCACTATCGTATTGGTGGTGGACGACGTCTTCAGAGGAGTTCATTAAAAGGGGTTGAATGTGTGTGTGGGGGTAGGGATGGTCGAACGCGACAATACCTGCGCGCCGCGCCGACGCTTCCATTCGCCCCGCCTCCTCCTCCACCCTCTCCACCTCCGACGATGTATGCAACGCGACACAAATTTTTTTCTTGCTGCCCATCGAATGAAGCTTCGTGTGTTTTTCCATCTCCCATCGATTTTCGAACATCCGGATTTTGAATTGCGTCGTGGCATGATTAGATGATAATGATTTGGGCGATTCTAACGGTGGCCCCCTTGACCACAACGGCAGGCTTCTGGCGCCGAAATGGAATTGAGAAATTGGTAGGCTTGAAATCAAGACACCTCGCAATGAATTTTGGAAGCTCGGAGATTGGAAAGTCTCGGAAGCCAGCATACAAGTCAGAAGCATCGTCAAATTGTCGCGATTCTAAATCCACATCGAAATTCGAAGGCGCTGGCGCCTAGCGAGGACATCGAGTGAGAGATAGAGTTCCGCTTGCGGCCCACCGCAAAACAGATGTTATCAGAGTGATGTTTCTCGTTTGTCCTTTCACTGCCCTCTCAAACTTTCGCCCCCATCTCGGCCGGCCATTTTCACCCATTTCGAGTCGATGGAGGTGACCCAGAAAAAAGCGAGCGAAAAAAAAAAACGTTTCATTTACTGTCCTTTTTGCCTTATCAAATTTGACCATCATCATCAACATCATCATTCCTGAGAATCCGCTTCTTCGCCCAAAAACCCTATTTGGAGAAAAATAGAGAGGGGGGGGAGGGTTTCGCCGCGGCGTTACTGTTCGCTCGGCAGGTTTTCTTTGTCTACCGTAATCCAGCACGTGATTTATCGATGACGATTACATTCGGCGTCGTCGTCGTCGGCGATGGGCTTCTTCGGGTTTGGCAGTGGTTGAGATGTGGAAAAAAAACCAAAAATGAAAAATTACAGGAATGCTACAGTAATCCGACATACTGTAATAATGGCAATGTGGATAGAATAGAGTTAGTCGGAGAGAGATTGTAGGCTTGATGAGGGTTATGTCTAGTGGATCAATTACAGTAATCATCAGCAACAAGAATAAATAATAATAATATTAATGCTGATAATAATTATAATAATAGTAAGAAGCCCAAAATGGATTGGGCGATTCGGACGTGTGGAAAATGAGTGGTATGGCGAACTGGGGCTAGATGGGGAGGAGGTGGGGGGAGGCGAAGAAAAACCGAAAAACCGCCGGGCGGATCGAGTCCGTCCTAAAGAGTTTTGGGTGGCCGACGCTGACGTTCTCGTTGTCGTTTTCATCAAACCGTCACGATTTTGATTTCAATTCGTTCGACTCGTTGAATCACCCGATATTCATTGGCATGATTCGACGACGACACCTCCGAACGATCCTTGTAGGGCTGCATCGAGATGATGAGGAACATCGTCGAGAGAAGGCCGTGATTGCCAACATGCGCTATCGCCAAATTGTTGAGCTCCTGATCGTACACCTGTAGGATTACTGTAGACACCATTATACTCATCGGAAGCACGTAGATGAAGAGGCTCACGAAGACCTACAAGATATTAGACTTACAAGACAATTTATTTTTTACCGTTGTCATGATGCCTTTGAACAGCTTCAATTGAAGCTTCTGCGTTTTTATTGAAACTCGCGAGAATGGAAGTTTGACGATGATATAGTAGACTGTGGCGGCCACGTAGAACGCGGCTTGAATGGTCCCAAACGCCACTTGGAATAGGACGAGTTTGGCGACGAGCGACGCGTTGTTGGTGAGCACGAAAAAGTGCGGCTCGAAGAAGATCGCCGGCGGGCATGGCGCGATCTGCACAAACGAAAATAGAACGAGCCAGGCATTTTTCGGTTTGGACGCCACCTCGAGAAATTTTCGCCTCGCCTCTTCCTCGTCGACTTCCTCGAAGAGGAGAGGAACGAAGAGTAGTGTGGAGATCATATAGCTAACGGCGACATAGACGAATCGGGTTGATTTACGAGTGATTTTGAAGCGGGTCTCGACGAGACGAGAATAGCGATTCTCGAATATTAAGACCATTGATGTGGAGAGGTCTTGAAACGAGACAATACAGTTTTTGATCTACTCGCTTTTCAAATCATTTTGCGGTGTTTGCGGACTTATTCAATTGTGCAAACACTGATATTATTTGGGCTTACTGGTTACGACAATTTAGCCGAGAATCACGTGGTAGATCATTGGCACCCCAAACGCCCTCAAAATTCCCAACGAGGTTCCACACGGGCACGGCAGCATTATATAGGGGATGATGAGGAGGCCGAACACGAAATCCATAGCGAACAGCCTAAAATGTTTGGGGTTTGTTTTTCAAAAACGATTGTCGAAAATTTCGATACCAGAATTGAATTTGAAGTAATGCGCCTTTAAGATTGCCCATATGCGACGGCGTCTTGGTGACTATTAGATAGATGGCGTACATTTCCAATGGTAGGCTGAACGTGGCAAACAAGTGGGTAGCGGTGGCGATGAATTGCCACGATTCGAGGAACGTCTCGACGCGCGAGCACGAGCTTTGAGCTGGAGCAGCCATTCGTTTAGGCTTACGACATTGAGCAGCTCAATCGTCAACCTATAATTTGGGCGGAGGCTTTCTTCGAATTAATTAACACCCAACTAAAATTTGAATAATTTTCTATAAAAAATAATTCAAGTTAGTATAAGCGTCTAAATTTAAACTTTTAATAGTTTCAGTAATTAAAGGAGAATAAAGCAATGTCTTGAAAACGACTTGAACTAAACTCGTATTGAGTATTGTTGCCGCCGCTGCCATAAATCAATTATTTGCAAATATCCGCCATACGCACTTTTCGATTCAATATTGCACATTTGATACGACCAGAAATCATTAAACGGGGGAAATTTGAGGCGGAAATATTTTAGTTCAATAATTTATTAATTTTTTTTAAGAAATGAAAATCAAAAATCTATACACTAATGATGTAAATTTTGGCACTTCTCCACCCTTCAGTACTTCTAAAAGGCACCGAAAGATAGTCCATCATGCCAAAACCCCGTCCCTCTCGGGACCTTCTTTGGTGGGCAGAAAGAGGTTTCAGATCCCTGGGCCTTCATCGCCGTAGCTAGGCTCTGGGCATCATCATTAACCCACCCGAGCATCTCGCTCGGGCTTTTCCCTCTCTAAGGCAGTCCTAGAGTACCAAGTCGACCTCTCGGGAGGCTAAGGCTTCGTTTAAGCAGTCCAAGACTGCTCAATCCGCAAATTCTAGGCTTGAACAGTCCCAGACTGCTCACGCCTTCAAGATTCATCTTGACGCGGCCCTCGGCCGATCAAGATTCATCTGCCTCCCTCGGTACAGGCCCCCCGGGCCACCGACATGCTCCCCGAGCATGGTGAGAGGCTTCAACAAAACATTCAGAAGAGAACAGCCAAAAAAACCGACCGCTCGCGGTCAAAACTGAGCGAAAACTGACTAATTTAGGCCAAATTTTTCATTTGTTTACTCCCAAAATCCTACTTCCTGGCGTCGCGGCGGGAACCCGTGGGAAAATCACCCATCACGCCCTATAGACTCTCACCGTCTGCGTCTATTCATTAGGGTTGCAACCGCGCCCCATCGCACAGTGTAGATTTACGGCCACTTTTTCGATATTATTTCTCCTCTCTTTTTCCCATTTTTACCTCTATATTTTCCATTTATTTCCCCTTTTTCAGGTCAAATCGTCCCGGATTTGACACTCCCCCCCGGGGCGTATCATCTCCCTGTGAAATGATTTCCCGCCCGCCGGCGGTGATCTACGGCCTCCGAGTCCGTAGATCATACCGTGGCCGAGGCTCCGCCGTCGGGTTTTGGTTCTTGTCGAGATCCTCGTCTCGTACTAGCTCATCCGCATCCACTTCGAGGGGAACGAGTTGATTCACGGGCCGCAAGGTTGTACGACCCTTGCACCTTATAGAGACCGTCCTGATCACGCCGTCGGGATCTGTTATGATGTCCGTTATCCGCGCTAGGTGCCAACTATTCCGAGGTTGGAGTTTGTCTACCAGCAGGACTACTTCTCCTACCCGCGGCGCCCTTGGGGTACCGGCCTTTCCTCCGTACTGTCGCCGTTCTCGCAGCACCGCCAGATACTGCTGCTGCCAGCAGCGCCACAACTCGTCCAGAGTTCTGTCGATTCCTTGGACCAATTCCCCTAGTCTAGCCCCCGTGGTTTGAACTTGAGGGTCCCAATCCTCTTCCCTTTCGGCTTGCGAAGGCCAACTCAGGGCCGCCGATGGTACGAGAAAATCGATGGGCCGAATTGCCCTGACATCGTCCAAGTCTATGGAGTTGACCGTCAACGGCCTACTGTTCAAGGTGGCTTCTACCTCCGTGAGGATTGTAGGGAAGGTCGACGTCATCTTCTGACCTACTGTACGGAACAGCAGCCGTTTGGTTACCCCTACCAGGCGTTCATAAACTCCTCCTTTCCAGGGGGCATATGGCGTGATAAAGTGCAGCTCCATATGCTCTTTAGCCATGTATTGAGTCACCTCGTCTTCGAGTAAGGTCTCTGCCAATGTTTGGTTGAGCGTGTCTAATCCGAGTCGGAAACACGGCGCGTTGTCGCAGATCACACTCGACGGAACGCCGCGTCGTGCCGAAAACCGTCGCAGAGCCAGTACAAACTCCGACGCCGAATTATTCGTTACCATCTCCAAATGGCACGCTCGTGTCACGAGGCACGTTGTAAGCATCACCCATACTTTAACCACTCCTCCCGCCTGAGATCTCTTCAGTGTGAGAGGCCCGAAATAGTCTATCCCAATTCGTTCAAACGGGCGAGCCCTAGTCACTCGGCATTTCGGAAGCGCTGGCAACTCCGGGTATCGGAACGGTCGTCCGTTCATCTTTTGACAAACTACGCACGATCGTAGCGTTTGAACTACCAGTCGTCGTAGACCCGTGATCCAGAATCGCTCTCGAACCGCTGCCATAGTGTGCTCTCGTCCGTGGTGCATGCTCTTTTCGTGGGCCTCATTGATTACGAGCCGCGCCAACGGGTGACCCGACAAAATCAAAATTGGCTCTCGTGCGGCCAGGTGAAGGTATGCATTTTTTAACCGGCCCACGCAACGAATTATCCCGTCGGGGTCAACCCTCGGGTTCAAATTCTGATCAATGCGGAACTCATCGATTGACGCCATATCCTGATAGTGTCGCACGATTAGCCAGAGTTCCGCAGCCCGGATCTGTGCTGTGGTGTTGCTACCTTGTCTCTCAATCTCTCTCATGAGAGGACCTGTCCAGGCGATTCTTCTCCGACCGGTTTGCCTAGCGAATTCTGCGACCCGTCGCATGATCGCAGCGAGTCTGGTCAACGTTCGAACATTCTGGTACGGGACGACCTCGTTGTCCATCGTTTCGCCGTTTACCGGTATGAGAGCCGTGGTCGTTACCGTGAGGGTGTCCCCCTTCAGATCATCTGTTCTCGTCTTGGATGAGCCAGGCAAGCACTCTCGCAGAACCTCGGAAGGGAGAAGGCCCCAATCCAAGGAAGGGAGAAGGCCCCAATCCAAACGGCAAACGCGTAAACCGGAAGGTCCGGATATTCCCTGGGACCGGTCCCTGTTTGAAATCTCTCCACCAGAGAAATCGTACCGCATCTCTATCCTCTTCCCGAATACGGATTTGATGGAAGGCTTTCTCGATGTCCGAAGTCATTAGGATCTGTGGAAGCCTGGCTCTCAGCAACATCCCTACTAGGCTCCGTAGTATCGACGGCCCATTATGCACGCACTCGTTCAGGGAGAGCTCTCCGCGCATATGGGACGAGCAATCCAAGACCACTCGAACCTTCGTGGTATTGGAATCTGGTTTGAACACTCGAGAGTGCGGTATGTAGTAGGTCGGTCCCCAACCGCCGTCGTCATTGCACACTTCAATGATTCCGCTAGCCAGCTGTGACGCGATCGTCTGGTCGTACTGTTCCAGAGCATCAGGCTCTTTCCGTAATGCGTGGAATTGCGCTACCAGCCGCTTATGAGCCATGGCATAGTTGGAGTGCAGTCTGGCCTCCTTCCCGTTAAAGGGAAGTGCCACATGTATCTCGCCGTCGCGGACTACTACCTTCTCCAAGTATTCCTTTACTACTTGCTCGTTTTCCGCCACCTCCTGCTTTGCTCCCCCGGGAGTCTGTATGCCCAGGAAATCGAGGCTCCACATCTGAGCTATGTCGAAATCCTCGGCGGTGTGGGTTAGACACAAAGTGCTTCCTAGGCTCTCATCAGATGCCCTACCGCATACGCCGTCGCCGTACGGCGTGTGCAGTAGAATCTGTCCGTTGGCCATTCTACTGATCCTCGCACTTCTCAGGAAGTCAGCGATGTGATCCATTCCTAACAGTAAATCAATGGTCACGGTCTCCATTGCTACCTCCGATTCCCCGTCCGGTAGGTATAGCCGCCGCATCTCATGGCAAATCCGCGGAATCGCCGTCGCCATTATCTGTAGCGATGCAGCCCCTTGCTTCCATGGGATGTTATAAACGGCCGTTTCTAGTCGGGTGGCGCTATCTCCGACTCCGTAGACTATCACTATCCGACGTCTGATTTCTTCAAGGCCTAGCTCGTCCGCTAGTTTCTGTGTCACTAATGTCTGGTCCGCCCCACTGTCAATCAAGACACAAATATCACGGTTCGCCAACCTGCATTTTATCACTGGTACAGCAGCTCCTTTGACCTGGCTTACGGCCGCCACCACTGTCTCCTCCGGACACGGCCGAGCTGCAGCTACCTGATAGCCCACTTCCAGTGGGCACGGCGGTAAAGATCTACGCTGACGGTTGATCTCTGAAGAGGGCTTCTCCGCCGCCGTTGCAGAGGGCCCTACCGGGAACGAGGCTTCATTGCTGGTTACTCGCTGGGGAACGAAAAAACATATCGGGTTGCTGGCAGATGGCATGATGGTGGTTGCCGCCACAGTTCCGACAATATGCCCCTTTACATTGCCTCATGAAGTGGCCCGTCTGTAGACAGCGGTAGCATACCCGTCTACTCACCGCTGCCGCCTTCCGAGCTTCCGCGGTCAACGGACAGTTCTCTGGCCAATGACCTCCATCATCAAACGGACAACTCGTCTGTTGCGGCCGGCGTATTTGCGGCGCCTTTCTTCTCTCCTCCGCCTTTGACGCTTGGGGTCTACCGTACGTGCCTCGTCCTTCATGCGGCAAGGGCATGTAACCCTTCCCTTGCTGACCGCTCCAGCTACCTCGACCGTTCGGGCTCCTGACACCTCCCGGCCTTCCGCCGCGGTGGTCGTCGTTCCGGTATGGCTCCGCCCTTCCATAGGATCCGCGTTGATTCTCCTCATGACCTAGAGTCACCGCGACCTGCACTGCGTCCGCGTCCCAGGAATATTCCGAACTTTCTGCTCCCGGCCGCCTGGCCGCCATTCGTTGGTGGAGTGCATCCTCCTCTTCCACAACTTCCTGCAGTTGTTCCAACATGGTCGTTACATCGAACGAGTACTTAGCCTTTGTCTGACGGCGGTCAATCCTGGCCTGTATCGACGCTGGGAACTTAGCCAAAAGATTCCGCGCCATCATGGGCGCGCGACCCAGATTGAATCGGTTGAGTCGCCTCAGAATGCTCTCGCACCGATCTAACAGATCAAGCATGTCTTGCGGCAATGCCCCGGCTGGAGCTTCAGATGCTCGAACTTCTGAATCCAGACTTATTCTCGACTCTGTCCGGTGTTGAATCTGCGCTCGAGGATTCGCCACGCTTCCGCGTAAGCTTCATCCGACGGCTCAATCGCTTCCAACAGTACCTCCGCCCGCCCAGTTACTTTGCTCTGTAGCATCACAAACTTGGACGTCGGATCCATCTGTGTATTCCGACTGACAGCGTGCAAAAAGATATTGCGGAACTTCGCATAGCTTTCCACATTGCCGTCGAACATCGGAATCTCCACCGAAGGTAATTTGTACGTTGCTAAGCCTTCCGGCATGTACCGCCGGTTCCCTTGGTCATCTTCCAGGGCCGTGTGGAGACTGCAAGTCGCCACCTGTCCCGCCGGTTCCTCGAAGCGCGCCATTCTGGAGCTCTCGCTCATTAACGGTTCCTCTCTCATTTCATCCTCGCTAAGGTCTGAGGACTCCTCCTCCATTTTGGGTTCGGCCGCCTCCTCGCGCGGCTCCTCGGGGAACCGTTCCCATAGCGTCTCCATATACGCCTCGAACCTCTTCGAGCACCTGACAGTCTCCAACCAGACTCGCCGTACCTCGCGGTGTCGTTTATGCTCCTCCACCGCCCGGAGCCCATCAAGAAGAGCCGTCTCCGGCACTCTCGCCTCGGTTAACTCGCCGATGGCCGCCGTTTCCAGCTCGGCCAGTCGGACCAAGTCCTCCAAGGCCTTCTTGAGTGTCGTCCAAATCGGCCTAGCCGTTCGGAGTTCTTCCAACGAGGGAACGTTTCCTTCGAGGTTGTCCAGGTGAGCAGCCGCCGTCCCAGCCGCTTTTACCGCCGCCGAGACTCGTCTAGTCACCTGGGTTTTCAGTTTTTGGATTAAGGGTTTGACTTGAGTTGTCATCGTCGTATTCACTGTTTGATACTGTAATAATTCCCATATCTCTGAGACGTGGCGAATAACGATACGAGACGAACGACTATACACGACAAAAGCATTTACTACAAACTGGCAGGCCTTATACGATTTCGATGCCTCCGTTACAATACTGAGATCCTCGGAAATCCGAGGTTGGAATGGGTGGTCCCCCTCCCCATGCCATAACGACCGGACCTGGTCGGTCACGGGCTGAATTTCCGCGCTGGTCCCCGACCTCGTCTATCTAACCATGTCATTAGAGATTGGTCAGCTTCCAGACCGCGTGCCTGTGCCGGAAATCTATCGAGATTACCGTGTCTTATCACGACTGCGTGGCGGTTGATCAGGCCACCTCGCTGCCACGTCGGGTTCCGCCGTGACCCGGAACCTTGCACCTGCTATCAGCCAGAGTCTGGGGCAGTTGGGGCTATTAATACCCAACTGTACCGTCCCCGACTTATGGTGGTCTCAGCTCCACCCAGAGTTTCAAGATTAACATCCAATTGTCGTTCGTCAGTTGTTCACCCCCCGTCTGAACGATGAGAGTCAGCCCCTTCTTATCCGGTTCGTCAACGACCTCGTCGTTCCCTTTCAAGTTCAATCGAATCAATAACACATTGCTATTAATAACATTTATCTGACAAAAAAATAACAAAATTTATCAATAGGGATCACATCCCTCTTCCCTTGCCGGCTCAGGCCTTCTTGCAGAAAACCTGCAAGTGGGCTTCCGAGCCACACCTCGGGCACTTCAACCGCTGGTGGCGGCACTTAACTCGAGCTGAGTGCCTGGCACACTTCAGACACAGCTCCGCCTCGATGGCCTTGAGCAGCCGGTCCGTCGCCGTCGGGAATTTCTGGCAAAGCTCCTCCTTGTGGTCCTCGGCGCACAGCGTGCAGGTGATAACCTTCTCCGGCTTTCCGGCGCCGCCGATCGTCACCTTCGGTTCCGAAGTCGCGCTCGCGAGTACTGCCGCCAGTTGCTTGTTAAGAGTAACATGCTCCTCGCGTAGCTGTTGAAGCATCAACAGCACGTCCTGATGAGCCTGCTTCTCCCTTCCCAAGGCGCGCCGCATCTCCGCCACCTCCATTGCCAGCTCCACCGTCTTGGTCCGAATGTGGCTGGTGTCCGTCGCCACCCGTCCGACGTCGTTCTGGAGCGTCTTGCTCCACGACGCGATCGTGGCCTGCATGGCCGACTCGCCTTGAACCGTCGCTTCAAGGGCTCTGAATATCATTCATCAAGTAAAGGCAATCTTACGGTAACCCATACCTCATCGTCCTCTGGTGCCACTTCTTGTCCGATCTACTCTCGATCTCCGCGATCATGTGCTCGAGCTCCTCTCGCGTGAGCCCCCGATCGACTCCGAACCGCGTCTTCTTCGCCGGAGGGCTTCCCAAGTCCGCTTGGGTAGCTACGTCGGGCGAAACCGGGGCACACTCGTCCGGTGCCGCCGTCGAGTCCTCGACCCTTCCAGCTATCGCTGACTGATCGCCTTCAGTGGGAAGGTCGTCGATCGGCTCAGTCTCATCGCCATTCTTCGACGCTCTCTTCGAGCCTCGTTTGCTCTTCGGAGTCATTGCACCTGAACCTGAACCATGTTCACCATTAGACAATTAATCAGAATCACAGATAATTCCGGAGAATAACACTCCTGTCATAAATTGAACAACATTCAACACTGTTAATCATCAACATGTCTTTATGACTTAAATCAAAAAACAATCAATTATCCGTTGCAATGCGCCAATCTTTCCGCCGCGGGGTGTGCGTGCCAGAAGTGCACGTGCGGCCCTCCACAGATGCGGCAGGTCACCGGCCTATCACCGCATTCCGTCACCGTGTGGTGATATCTTCCGCAGCGTAAGCATACGCCTATCCGATCCGCCGCCTTCTGCCGCTGGCACTGGAATACCACCACATTGCATCGCCATGTGCCGTGTGTTCTCGAATGGCAGAAGGTGCATGTCCTCTCCCTTCTGTCCTTGTTCGCCACCGCCTGGTCTTCATCCTTCGCGACGGCCCACTCGACTCGTTCTATCATCGCCGTCGACAGGCGATGATCGCATTCGGCAGGCGCTTCTCGGCGCTCTTCCTTCACCAAGTCCGCCACTGTCTTGCCGAGCCGCCAATAGAACTCATCGTCCTTCGGCGCATCGCTGACCAGTGCTTTCAGCACCGCGTCATAGACGGTGTCTTTGCCGCTCATGTCCGCCGCTGAAATTCAACCAATTAACTTCCCAAGTTCTAACGGTCGAAGAAAGCGCACGGTAATTACGAGAAATATGACCTGGTTGTCGCCATCAGGATCCTATCTCTTTCAAGTACCCACCGGTCGATGCACCATGTAAATTTTGGCACTTCTCCACCCTTCAGTACTTCTAAAAGGCACCGAAAGATAGTCCATCATGCCAAAACCCCGTCCCTCTCGGGACCTTCTTTGGTGGGCAGAAAGAGGTTTCAGATCCCTGGGCCTTCATCGCCGTAGCTAGGCTCTGGGCATCATCATTAACCCACCCGAGCATCTCGCTCGGGCTTTTCCCTCTCTAAGGCAGTCCTAGAGTACCAAGTCGACCTCACGGGAGGCTAAGGCTTCGTTTAAGCAGTCCAAGACTGCTCAATCCGCAAATTCTAGGCTTGAACAGTCCCAGACTGCTCACGCCTTCAAGATTCATCTTGACGCGGCCCTCGGCCGATCAATCCGATCAGTCGTCCGGTGTACTCGCGATAATGAGTGTTTGAGAAGATGAGGAATGTTGTCGAGAAGATGCCATGCGTTGTTAGCATCAGAATCGCCGTGTTGTTCAATGACTGGCTGTAGATTCGAAGCATCATCGCGACGGCGCACATTGTCACCGGAATGAGCACCGCAGAGATGCACACTGAGATCTAGAGTAGTATTTTGAAATTGATTTAGTATTGATTCGATGAATGAGCCTAACTGTAATCATGAGACTCTTGAACAAGTTCCATTGAAGGGCGCGCGTTTTCTGAGATGTTTGGAATTTGGGAATCTTGATAATTAGATAGTAGGAGGTTGCAATGAAATAGTAGAAGATTTGAATTGCAATGAACAGCATGCTGATGATGGCGAGAATGCTGAGCAGCTCGAAATCGTCGGAAAAGACGAACAGCTTTTCGCTGTAGAATAGTGGAAGAGGGCATGGATCGACCTGAAGTTGTCGGAATTGAAATTGAACTGCTAGCATTAGATTGCTTACGTCGAGCAGGTAAAGCTTGGCCTTTTCCTCGCTGACTTCGAGGAATAGGAATGGGGTAAAGGCGAGACACGACCAAGCATAGCATAGGGCGGTGTAGGCAATCCTGGTGGATCTTCGTGTGATCTTGAATCGAGTTTCGACGAGATGCGAATAGCGATTCTCGAAAACGAGCACAACGGCTATGCAGAGGTCTGCAACTCATTTTTGGTTTTCATTGAAGCCTACTGATGGTCATTCATACTCAATACGCTAATTTCGCCAAGGTAGAATTGAGCATTGTCGGGAACGCCGATTTGACTTAATAGGCCTAAATTGATGGCGCATGGGCAAGGGAGCATCATATAAGGCACGGCTAGAATACCGTAACAAGCGTCGGTAATCAGATTCCTGAAGTGACCATTGAATGATGTGCTGAGAAGAAGGTGTTCTACCAGATTTGGAGTTGTAGCAATGGCAGTTTGATGCTTTGAAGGTTTGCGGGCGTCGTCGTTGCTATTAGAAAGATACTGTAGGCTTCGATTGGAAGACTTAGCAGGGTCATGACGAGAGATGTGTGGAATAGAAATTTGGGTGATTCGAGGATCGCTTCTGACCGTGTGCACATTTTTTCTTTTTTGGGGGAGGGGGGTGATTAGAAAAAAAATATTCGCGTATGAGGTGTATTGTTGTTGGTCTAATTCAATTTTTGCGGTCTCGAACGCGCAAATCGAATTCGTTTGCAGTGGGCGAATTCCAAGAAACATACGTTTTGTTCCCGCTGAATTGCTTTCTCGATATCGCTGAGCGCGAAGAGCACTGATGACCCCACTCGCTCCTAGAGCTTGTCGTCGTTGAAAATGCAAAGTCGGACCCGAATTAGACTGGCGATTATATTGAGAAGAAGTGAATACCAGAATACAAGGCTGAGAAGTCTTTTGGATTTTACGATCAGCTATTGGACCCACGAAGGCGAAAGAAGTCCTCTAGATAAGTCAATCGCTTCCCTTCATTTCAAATGTTCACTTGAATAAGACACGGCCTAGTTTTGGGGTCGTTTTTGACCCCGGCCAACCGTCGTAGAAGCTGTTTTGTGTATTCCCTATATGGCTTATAAGCGATGATATTGAAGATTGTGGAGTAGATTCCATGATTTGTTATGAGAAGGGCCGACAGGTTATTTATTGATTGGCTATGGAAGCCGACGATAATCGGTGTGCACAATAGGACGATGGGTATTATGACGAAGAAGACTCGCAGGGCGAGCTGAAATGAAACCATTTGCAAATAGTTGTACAGAAGCGAACTACCGATATGACGAGGCCAGCGAACACTCGCTTTTGAAGCTTTTGGGTTTTTGGTGAGATTCGGATTAATGGTAGTGAAGCCATTAGATAGTAGGAGGTGGCGAAGAAGTAGAATGCGTTTTGAGAAGCGATGAAGAGAATGCAGGCGACGATGATTTTGAACAGAAGATTCTCGTTGTGAGTCAGAACGAAGAGGCTATCATCATTTAAGAGCCGTGGAGGGCACGGTTCTACCTGACAGGTGTTCCGGAAATCATAATTTGAATATTTCAACTCGCCTCTAGTAATTTCGATTTGGCTGCTTCCACGTCAACACTAAGAAATATGAATGGCAAAAATGCGCATGTTGACCATACATAGCATAATGTGACATATGCGATCCGAGTGGATTTTCGAGTTATTTTAAATTTGGTCTCTACAAGGCACGAATAGCGATTCTCGAAGATTAGCACCATGTCAACGCTAATGTCTGGAAATAGTTTTAGAATTGCCAATTCGGATAAGTGTACTTAGTATAATGTTAAAGTTTTTTTTCCAGATATCAAATTTTAAGCAACTGTCAAAAATTTACCGGGACCCACTAGATTTTTTAAAATTTCACATATCAGTTTAAAAGCTCACGAACTTGTTAACTGTTTAATCAAATTAACCGGTTAATTCGCGAAACCGATCATTTTGTTAACCAAGTAAGTGGTTTATTCTCGGAACCAATCCAAGGGATCCGGGTTAAAATTAACCAGTGTTACACAATAGTACTGTCGGCGTTCAACGACTGCTCTACGCGGCTAGATTTACGCGCATGCGTGGTCTCGCACGGACTAACCGGTTATTTTGAATTTTATGGATCGGTTCGATAATTTTTTTTCATCGAATGACATTGGAAATTCAAGAAAATGTGAAACTCATAAAAAATTTAACCCTTCACGGCAAAATAAAACAGCAAAATAAACGTTCCCACGTGGCAAGTCCTTTTCAAGGCGCATGCGAGTAAATCCCGCGTAGAGCATTCGTCGGACGCCGACTATACTTAGGAATGTGATTTGTGCGATGTAGAATTGAAGAATGGCAGGAACGTTGAAGTAAGTTAGAAGGCCTAAAAGGACCCCGCATGGACAAGGGACCATGAGGTAGGGAACGATGAGGAAGCCGAGCGCGACGTCGGCGATTACGTTCCTGAACGTGAGTGAGTTCAAGTGTTTGAATTCAACGGATCACCATATTTGGAGTCTTAACAATGTTGTTGTAACGGTCCTCAGATTTTGAGGGGTTTTTGACGCGATTAGAAAGATGCAATAGATTTCGATGGGAATACTGATGACGGTTAGAATGTGTGAAAAATGGAGCAGAAACTCGGGAGAGTCGAAATACGTCTCCGTACACATGACGACAGAATCGATACCCAAATTGGTTTGGAATTGACGAATTTTGGAGATCAAACCTCTAGCATAATAATCTTTCATAATAATAGGGTTTGAGTTATGAATTTATTTAGTTATGAAATTCACGGAGCAAATTTGCAGATTTCATTCAGAGAATTTATAGTTATAACGCACTGCATCCATTAGAACGAGACCTCGAAGAGTTGAAGATGGGCAAGGGATCTTGTGCAATTTGGATTGACCTGATAAAAAGGTACTGAATGTGTGTTGGGATTTTTTACTGCTTGACAGCTGAAAATCTTTTCTTGGACCTATTCAGCGTAATAAAAAACTGTCATTGTAATGTTTGCGTAATTTCACTCGGTGCAATCATTGAACAAAAGGCGTGTATAATATTTGGACTAGTCCACTGAGAAATTCGGCGTGCAAAAATTAAAATTTCGAACAACAACATCAAAAATTATAATATTACTTGGATTTGGCTTTTTTTGCGCGAATTGAACCGATATTTTTGGTGATTTTTTGTGTTATCGAATTTTTAGAAATGCGGGAGTTTTGAGAAATGTTCCAAAAACACCCAGCAATTATTGTGTGTTTATTCAAATGACTAGAATAAAAACTGTTTAGCTGTCTTCAAACTTGGCATGTGTAGGCTCGAGTCGTCGCCGTCACTAATGGTGTCGGATTCTCGGAAGTCGTGTATCGTCCTAGTAATTTGAACGTATGTTCGCGATATGACTGATTCGAGAAGATAATGAACATTGAGGAATACATTCCGTGAGTTGCTACGAAGAACACGGCCACGTTGTTCATCGATTGGTTGTAGACCTCGATGAAAATTGTGGATGACATTAATATGAATGGAGCCATTATCACGCCGACGCTTAGAGTTGTCTGGAATTGTGATTTTGGCGGGAATTCCACAGCAGACACCTTACCGTGATCAGCAGGCCGCGGAACACGCGCTTTTGCAATCGTTGAGTGTTTATGGAAGCTTGCGATATGGGGAACTCGAATTTCAAATAGTAGATGGTTGAGATCACGTAGAAGAGGCATTGGATGAGGACAATGGTGAGGAATGAGAGCACGAGGAATGAGACCATATTGTAATCATCGGTGAACACGTACAGCTCGGAATCGTAGAAGAGAGAAGGAGGGCAGGAATCGATCTGCAAATGGAGAATTTGAATAATTCGAAATCAAGGGTACCTCTAGCAAATAGCGTTTGGTTGCTTCGACGTCAGGAGTTCGAAACACTAGCGGAACGAATATGCATGTTGAGATGAAGTAACAGAAGGCGGTGTAGGCGATTCGCGTTGATCGGCGAGTCATTTTGAAGCGCGTCTCGACTATACATGAATAGCGATTCTCGAAGATTAATATAATGGCGGTGATCAGATCTGCAATGATGACCCTCTGCATTCTATTCAATACTGCTCAATAGTGTACTTGCTATATTGATTTGACCGTAGAATACTTGGTAGACTGTTGGGACACCTAGGACGCGAAACAAGCCTAGAGGGACACCGCAAGGACAAGGGAACATGAGGTAGGGGGTGATGAGAAAGCCGAGACCGATGTCTGCCATGAAGTTCCTTAAGAGATGAGCGATGAGCTTTAGCGAGGTGTTGCTCACCATAATTGAAGCTGGAGTAGTGGCGCAAGTACGTTGCGCATTCGGCACGGCGTTTTGGTGACGATTAGAAAAATGGTGTACAATTCGATGGGTATACTAAACATGGAGAAGAAATGGCATGAGAATGCCATAAAATGCCATGATTCGAGGAATGCGTCTGTGCGATTGCACGACGATTGAGCATTCATTATACGAATGGACGAAGTGAGAATGAGTCTCGCGTTTTGCACTTGGCGTTGCTTTTTTTCAGCTGCGGTTCGAGTTTTCACCTTGCACCGGGCGCGACTTTCGAGATATTGTGAATACGGCTGAATCTAATGATAGGCTTGTGAAAGATAATTGCAATGACATTTTGATCAGGAAAAAGAAAATGTGTAGTACATTCGTCTTGTGTGTCTTCGGCGACCCCTGCCTTCTTCTCCCTATTCTTCTGGATTACAGACATTTGAGATATTTGGATCTGGACTTGAAGGTACTATGTAGAAGGAATGATACTGTTATATATTTTGATCTACATTATTAAGTCTAAATGTCTTGCTGATTTCCGGTGACAATTTAATTTTGGACAGAATTGAAGAATATGCTCGCGATAGCCTTGAGTTGAGATGATCATGAAAATCGTTGAATAGATGCCATGCGTTGACATTAAAAGAATCGCGACGTTATTCAAGCCTTGATCGTAGAAGCCGACAAGCATGGCGAGCATGAGAGCAAAGAATGGGATGGCGATTACTGTGACGTTCAAGGAGATCTGAAAGGAGGAGTTGCGTTTGGTTTTTTCGATTCACGTCTCTTACCATTATGACTAAGCTTCGGACGACTCTCTTTTGGAAGTTTTGAGTGATTGTTGAAATTGGCGATGCTGAGATTTTGAATTGCAAATAATAGAATGTGCAAAGGCTGTAGAACGCGCATTGCGACAGAATGAATAATGAGAAGGTGGTCAACACGATCATGAATGTGGTGAAATTGTCGGTGAGCACGTAGAGGTCCGAATTGTAGAAGAGCTTGGGAGGACACGATTCGATCTGCAAATGGATCGAAATTGGATCGTCATGATTGAAACTAACATTTAATAAGACTTGTTTGGCTTTGTCCATATTAGGCTTTTGAAGAAGAAACGGAAGGAAAATGCACGAGGAGAATGTGTAGCAGAAGCTGATGTAGGCGATTCTTGTAGATTTGCGAGTCATTTTGTAGACGGTTGTACTAGGCAAGAGTAGCGATTCTCCATTACCAGAAGGATTGCCGTCGCGAGACTTGTCGCATGCAATTGGCCGTAAACGGTTTGGTAGAGGGTTGGGATTCGTAAGGCGTGAAAAATTCCCAACGGGACTCCGCAAGGGCAAGGAATCATTATATAAGGGGTAATGCAGATGCCAAAGGCGAAGTCTGTTAGGATGGTCCTGAAGCGAAAAAAATGTAAAACTAATTTTGGCGTTCTTGCCATATTTGTAAGTGAAGAAGTGTCCACATCACGTTTTTCATTTTTGGCGGAGTTTTGGTGTAGATCACCCAACAGCCGTAGAACTCAATAGGCAGACTGAACATGGAGAAGACGCGAGATGTATAGGAATGAAATTGCCATGATTCGAGAAATGTGTCGTCGCGATTGCATGCGGCTGCCATATTTGGCGAAATATTCCTCATTAGTCGCAGATGTTTTTTGTTTTCAGCTTCATCTCTTTTCTTCATCGATATTTTCGGTGAAACGCTCATTATGACCGTCGCAAAAAATTAAACTGTGAGATTTTGGCTGTTTTGGATCCGCACCGCAAATGAAATGTTCGAGTTTTTATTCTCGAAGATGGTTATCAAAGTAATGTGGTTTTTTAAAGCAATTTCGAATTTAATATATATATTTTTTTAATTATTTCACCCCATTTTTGCTGTAATTTTTCAAATTTTTTTTTTCGAAATTTGGTGAATAGCGCATTATTCTTTAGTCTTTCAAATGAAAAACCATCAATATCGTCCATTTTCTTCATTTTTCTATTAAAAACAATTTTTCGTTGTGAAAAATGCGAACACACTAAAACGAGGGCAGTACGACACTTCGGGGGTCTCAACGCGAATTCGTGTGCGCCTTTAGTCGACTCGCCGTTTTTCTCATTTTCGCTTCTTTTCCTAAAATTTTTCATCATTTTTTTAGTTGATTTCGTTCCAATTGTGCAATTTTTTTCAACGTTAATATTAAAAAATTACGGAAAATTCGATTTTGAGAACGAATATTAATATATTTGTTTGCATTTGGATAGCATTCGTATTTTTTGTCTTGAAATTATCTTACGTGAATATTTTTCGATTTTCTTCTTGACACAGATCAATATTTTTATTTTCAGGGTATAACAATCTACTCAGTAGCATGGTGAGTTAGTTTCTTTGTTTGTCTCATGGATTATTTTGTATCTATCGCATGATGGTTTTAAACTATTTTTAAGGGTATTGATATTAATCACAAGCACGATCGCATTGCCCGTAGAACGGCTCCTAGAAGCGAAAACCCGTATGTTCGTCTTTTGGCAAAGGTAAAAACAATGTTAAATTTTTTATATTAATTCTGCAATTTTCAGCTTTACGGATTCTTGGCCAGACGCACCGGGGCTAAGTTCAACGATATCGTCCTGAAGCGACTTCGCATGTCCCGCCGCTTCCGTCAGCCACTTTCGCTCGCTCAGGTGGTTCGCCATGTGAAGAAGCCCGGAAACGCAGAGAAGACCATCGTCACCCTCTCCACCGTCACCGATGATGCTCGTCTCTACACTGTCCCAAAGATCACCGTAAGTTACTTTTTGATAAATAAAAGTATTTTTGTTACTGACGCGTGATTAACAATCCTCTTCGGGGTCGATTGTTTCTCTTTGTGGAGCAACGAAACTATTAATATAAGCTTTTCGGTCCACCGTGTCATATAGCAATAACTGTGTGGCCCTTCTTTTTGAAGATGCCCGGTATATTCGTATATTCCTAATCCTTTTGTAGAGTCGTTGATTCTGTGACAATAAGGAAAAACCATGCGAATAACAATGATAATAAAAACGTGTGTAATGTAATATTTTTTTTAGCTCGCCGCTCTCCACGTCACTGAAGGAGCTCGCGCCCGTATCTTGAAGGCTGGAGGAGAAATTATCACCCTCGATCAGCTCGCTCTCAAATCACCAAAGGGAGAGAACACTGTCCTCATCCAGGTTTGTAAAAATTTATTCAAAAATAGTGAGTTTCTGAGAAAAAAAGGCAGCTAACAGAATCTGACGTTGAGTATCGTTTTTTCAGAAACAGGCTATTCTAGTCATCCTAACTTTATAATGTTTTGTAAGAATTGATTTTTAGGGACCAAGAAAGGCCCGTGAGGCCCAAAAGCACTTCGGACCAGCTCCAGGTGTTCCACACAGCCACACCAAGCCATACGTGAGATCGAAAGGAAGAAAGTTCGAGCGCGCCCGTGGTCGCAGAGCCTCCAGAGCGTACAAGAACTAAATATTTGTTGTTATTGTTGTGTTCGTGTGGCGATGCCAACAGCAGACCCACGCGCAATAAACATTTTGTCAATAAGATTGAAAGATTTAATAATAAGAAGAGAACATGGTTGACAGAGGCCACCAATAGTTGTCTTCTCGTCAGGAAACCCACTAATTGACCTCTATGACGTTCCAAATTTGGTGGGCGAGGTGGATGCCTAGCCAAGGTTTTTTGAATCAATAATTCGTTGTTCCCATTCATCACCATGGTTTCGTTTTCCACATTTGTACATATATTTAGTTACAACGAATTTCGGCGTTGAAACCGACAGTGCATGAGAGTGGAGAGAGCGCGGCAACACGTGTAATTCAAAAACAAATACGGCCAAAATGCCAACGCATTAGTGTAAAAATGCAAGCCGATGCGTTTTCTCGCGTTCCTTTTTTTTTTCAAAGTTTACTCATATTTTGCGTTTTTCAGACATGGGTTTGAGCCGATACATCAGCCGACGATATCATTGGCTTGCACAGTATCTTGCGTTGCTGTTCTGCTTGTATTTAGTGTATATATATGTATCGCCGCCAGAGCAGCAGCAGATAAAAGCGCCGCTGGACGACAGTGTGATATTTGATCCGCAAAATTCAGGTGAGTCACATGAATCGCGAACTTCCGATTTGAATGAATCGATTTGTAGAAGAACATTCAAACGACGGCGAAAAATCGGGAAAAGCATTAGACCCGTTGGAAAAATATCGCGGGCAGCCGAAAATTGTGAGATTTTCTGCGGTGTTCTCAAAATATAAAAAAATGAATTTTCAATAGAAATGGGAAGATGAAGCGGCTTATGAGCGCGAGAAGAGTCGAACGGGTCCCGGTGAATGGGGAGCGCCGGTGAAGCTGCCGAATGACAAGGAGATTGAGAAAGAAGCGGTAGAAACTTGTGATTTTGATTTTTAAGAAAAATGTTTGGCCAATTTTCAGCTTGCTCTTTATAAAGCGAATGGCTACAATGCGTATATATCGGATTTGATTTCTGTGAATCGATCGATTAAAGATATTCGCCATCCGAAATGCAAACAAATGACGTACTCCAGCAAATTGCCGACGGTTTCTGTCATTTTTCCATTTCATGAGGAGGTTTTCGGTTTTTTCTTCAAATGATCATTTTTGTTTTTTCTTTCATTTTCAGCATAACTCGACACTTCTGAGATCGGTTTATAGTATTATCAATCGATCGCCGCCGGAGATTCTCAAGGAAATCATTCTTGTCGATGATTTTAGCGAGAAGCCGGCATTGAAAAAACCGTTTGAGGATTTGCTTAAAAGGAATGGAATCGATCATATTGTTAAAATGATTCGAACGAAAAAGAGGGAGGGATTGATTCGAGCGAGGCAGATCGGCGCCGAGAACGCGGTTGGAGAGGTTGGTCAAAAAATGGGTCCTGTATGGAATTGTTTTGGCTCGAGGCTTTTTTTGCGAATAGGCACATTGAATTTCAGATTCTCATATTCCTTGACGCGCATTCTGAAGCGAACTATAATTGGCTTCCGCCGCTTCTTGATCCTATCGCTGAAGATTATAGGTAGTTTCATTGTTTGCCCCAAAGCAACGTATTAACTTGAGACTTGAAGAACCGTCGTTTGCCCATTCGTTGATGTCATCGACTGCGAGACGTACGAGATTCGGCCGCAAGACGAAGGAGCACGAGGTTGAGATTGACCGCCGATTATAGATAACTAGTGTGTACAGGCTCATTTGATTGGGCGTTCAATTACAAGCGATTGCCACTTCGAAAGGCTGACAAGCAGAATCCGACGGTGCCGTTTCCATCGCCGGTGATGGCCGGAGGCTATTTTGCGATATCGGCGAAATGGTTTTGGGAGCTTGGAGGTGGGTTACTCTCGTCGGCAAATTCTGATTCCGATTCAAGGCTACGACGAAGGTTTGGATATTTGGGGCGGTGAGCAGTACGAGTTGAGCTTCAAAGTTTGGCAATGTCACGGACGAATGGTGGACGCGCCGTGCTCGCGCGTCGCCCATATCTATCGATGCAAATATATGCCGTTCAAAAACGCCGGCATGGGCGATTTTGTGTCGAGGAACTACAAGAGAGTCGCCGAGGTTGCGAGTTTTGTCGAGAAAAATTCCATTTGTTGTTTTTTTTTTCTCAGGTTTGGATGGATGAGTATAAGGAGATTCTGTACAAACATCGGCCAGGAGTCGGCAATGCGAATGAAGGTGAGACGATGGGCAGCGAGACTTGGAGTGTGTTGAGAATTTTGTAGGTGACTTATCGCGAATGAAAGAGATCCGCAAGAAGCTCAAGTGTAAATCTTTTGATTGGTTCATGAAGGAGGTGGCGTTCGATCAGGACAAATATTATCCGGCGGTTGAGCCGAAGGCATCGGCTCAGGGTGAGATTCGGCATGTCGCCTCGAAATTGTGCATCGACACGCAGTTCAAAGAGCAGAACCAGAGGTTTGGTCTGAAGAAGTGCATTTCGGATGATAAGGATATCGGTGGAGAACAGGTGATTTGAAATTTGATGAAATTGAGAAAGGAACGAAAAAAAAAGAAATTTCAAATATTTTGGCGAAATTTTTCATTTTTGGACTTTTCTTTTGAATTCGAATATAAATTTGAGGACCTCCGATTGACGCGTTGGCATGATATTCGGCCGAAGGACCGAAAGATTTGTTTCGACGTTTCGGCGAGCAACGATCGGGCTCCGATTATCTTGTTTGATTGGTGAGAATTCGTTTTTTGTTGGCGACGACGATTTTGAAATTTTATATTCCTTGCAGCCACTCGATGAAGGGCAACCAGTTGTTCAAATATCGATTGCCGCAGAAGCAGATTTACCATCCGGTAGGAAATGTTTTGGTTCAAGCAAATCATATGAGGGTGCTAAGATAAAAGGAATTTTTTTCCGCAATCTACATTTTAATTTTCTATTTCAAAATGTTCATATTACTTACAAAATTACCCTATGATATTTTCGAAATTGCCCAAATGAATTATATATTTTATTTTCTGCAGATTTCTGGGCAATGCTTGGCTGCGGATGCGAATGGCCAAGGATTTTTGTATATGAAGCGATGCGATCCGAAATCGGAAGAGCAGCAATGGAATTGGCAGGTTTGACTGGAAATTAAGAGCGCGGTGTCAAAAGTTTTTGGTATTTCCAGACGGTTGATGAGAAACTGCTTGAAGAGCGACAAGCGAATGAGCCTAAGGAATTTGAATAATTGTTTTTTTATTACTTATTAGGCCTCATTTTGCACGACGGGAACATACAATTTTGGGGTTTTTTGTTCATTTGACCTATTTTTTCGTATTGCATTTGTGATTATGAATCAATGTCACTTATTTCTTGTTGAATTTTCGTTTCCTTTTTTTCTTGCGCATGAAAGATATTAATTTATATAATAAATATGTAGACAGCGTTTTTAATTTTTCAATTTAGCGAAAGACCTCTTCGATTTCGGCGGCTAGCGAAAGAACGGAGGTTTCTTGAAGATTGCATAGAATCGCGACGCAGGTCCCGTTTGGAATTTTTGCGTTGGCCTCATTGGGTCTCGGACGGACTAGAAGGACTGATGAGGCACCGACGGCGCCGCCCGTATGATAGAAATAGCCGCCGAGGGACTCCGAGCCGCGTGTTGTTTGGATTTTGTGGCCGTCGACGATGAACCAGCCGAGACCAGCATTGACGCCGTCTTTGAGATTCATGTGCGGATAAAGAAGTTTGCAGATTGTCGATTTTGAAAGAAGTGCGTCGGAGTTTTCGGTTTGAGTGCTAAAAATTGGATTTTAATATAAATAACAATGAAAAGAGCCAAAATGAAAAAAGCTCATTGTGGTATTTCTTTATAGCGCGTTTTCCAGTATTTGAATTGAAATTTGAACTACCGCCGCGAAAAAATGCGATAGTCCACATGTTCTCACTATGCTCGGTTTGTTTGCGATTCCTCTTTTTTTCGCGTTCACCTGTATAGAATGGCGTTTCCGAATTTTAGGAGGTCCAGAACGTTTGATAGAATTCCGCCGCCAGCCCATTTATAGGAGCAATCGACTTCGGGACAGTTTTCCAACACATGAAGCTCATTTCGACGATAATAGCTGTAAGCAATTTCTTTCGGATAATTTCTAACAGTGCTCTTCTACCTTGCGCGATTCGGAACAATTCTTTCCTTCGTGTCGAGACGCGTGCTGCGCATTCCCAACATTGCGAATAATTCGCGGGTGAGCGTCGGGAAGTCTCTTCCAGCAGCTTTTTCGATGACCGCACTCGCCAGCGTTAATCCATGCGTAGTGTATCTGCATTTCGTCTTTTTTTTTTAAATCTTGGTTGCGAAATAAAAGAAAAGAAAAACCACAACTAACGAGAACTTTTTTCCCGGCTCGGCGACTAGATCGTCGTTTTTGAACATTTCCAGCGCTTCGGTCACATTTCGATATTTTTTATTCGACAAAAACTCGTCGGATCGCGCGTTGCTGTTCGCCGGATCCTCCAAAACGTCGGTTTTCTTCTGAAAATCGCAAGATGGCCGAGTCTTCTCGCGAGCGCTACCATGTGAGTTGTGTAGTCCACACGGACGACACAAATGTTGACTCGTTTTACGCATCAAACATCGTGTTTTTTTCACTCAACAATGTATTTTGCAATCAATTTTTCTTTTACAATTATTTTCAGACAAAAAAATGGCACTACGATTGACGTCTTCTGCGAAAGGGCTTTTGCAGACCGCTGTTCGCACACCGTTTGCCGCAAAATATCACGAAAAAGTTGAAATTCGCATCAATTTCAAATAATTGCATTGTTTTTAGGTCATTGATCACTATGAGAACCCAAGAAATGTGGGATCTTTGGATAAAAATGATCCATCGGTTGGAACGGGAATTGTTGGAGCCCCCGCTTGTGGAGATGTCATGAAATTGCAAATCAAGGTTGAAATCTATTTGAAATTGCTTTTCGGTTTTATTTTTCTGTGTAGAAATTTGAAATAAATTTGATTTCGACATAAATTACATTATTTTGTGAATTTTATGTCAAATTTCGAAATATTTTTACAAAATGTTCTAGAAAATATTGTAGAAAGCATTAAAAACGCAAAATTTCCTAAAAAGTTGGCCAAATTAAATTCAAAACGTCACGTTTTCATTAGGGAAAATTCGAATTTCTGCTACAGGTGGATGAAAACGGCAAAATCGTGGACGCGAAATTCAAGACGTTCGGCTGCGGCAGCGCAATCGCCTCGTCGTCGCTGGCCACTGAATGGATCAACGGAAAGACGATCGAGTACGCATCGAAAATCAAAAACGACGAAATCGCCAAAGAATTGTGCCTGCCGCCAGTCAAATTGCACTGCTCAAGTAATCACACTAATTAGCCCAATTATGTTTCGTTTTAATTGCAGTGTTGGCTCAGGACGCGATTCAGGCGGCATTGAAGGACTACCAGAAGAAGCAGAAGAAAGCACAGAAATAAATGCGAAAATTTTTTTCGGCTTAGAGACACCTAGTATATACGACCACATGAACCTATTAATTAACCGCTAATTATCATTGATTACCTTCTCGTTGTGATAGTGGCGAATACCAGCTGAATGCGACAATAATTGGCGAGTTGTGATTGTCACCGGTTTTCCGGAGAAATTCTTCTCGGGAAACGAGGGAAGATAGTGCTGAAATTTTGGAAATTTTCAGCGTTTCCCACGAATTTTGAACAGTTCTATTTTAAAAATTGGGTCATCGCAAAAAAATTCTCTTTTTAATTAGGAAAAAATTGAATTTTTAAATTTTCGATTCAAGACCTTCATGCACTTTTAAAATAATGTGTTTGTTTTCTAAATTAATGGGCCCATTTCGAGACGCTACCCGAATATCCTTGTCGATGTCCAATTTGCCGGCCTCGATGAGTCTCGCAGCGATTGTTGCCGTTATTGGTTTGCTAATGCTGGCGATTCGCATCACAGTGTCTTCTGAAGATATTCAAGATTTGTTCGCCAAAAATGGGTGGGCACGCAACCCGAACATTTTGCGGAGGATTCGATGTTGGCGTAGCCGAATCCTTCGCTCCAAATTTTTTCGCCGTTTTTCGATACTCCAATCGAGAGCCCCGGAATTCCATTAACAATCTATATTTCGAAAAAAAAGAATAATTTTTCCCGCCTATCAACATTTACCATAAATTTGGTGATGATTCCGCGAGCTTTTCGCTTTTTCGCCTCGAGACCATCATGCGGCGGCTCTCGTAGCGAATACGCGATCGGTACCGCTGCTGACGCAGCCAAAACGAATTTCGACATTTTCGCCGAGACGAAACTCATCTAGCAATTTGGATATGGAAAGAAAAACAAACAATGACGTTGAGATATTCATGGGAGCTCCAAATTAGGTATTCGTCTCACCAATTAGTTGAGAAATGATTTATTCATTTATGAAACAATTCGGGATTTGATGGACTTGGCGGTTCGGTGTTGTCGAGAAGCATTCGGGCTTCTTCGGCTTCTTGGAAACACCCTTGCACCATTTTGCACATTTTTGACGCGTCAGCGTCAGTGGCGAATTGGACGAGATGGCACTTGAAGCGCTTCTCGCTGCTCTCCAGAATTATTGCGTTGGTCCTGCAACGAGATGGTGGTTTTCAGACAATTTAAGCGTTTGATAATTTTCATTTAAAAATCGAATTTAAAGGCGCACAGCCGCCGGAAAATAATAAGAATTCCTACTCACTTTCCGTAGCCATCGTTGAATGTTGTGAAAACGACCAATTGGAGCAGTGGAACACGCAAAATCACGTCAGAACTCTTTCGATGCACAATTTTGAGCCCAAATTTGGAAATTTCGATAAGAATCTCGTTTTTTGGATCATTCGAACTTCGCTTGATTTTTCCGCATAATTGCTGATTCTCAATTTGTTCGATTAGCTGAAAAATTCAATTTTTTGTCTCCGAAATATACGAAATTAATTACTTTTTCCTCTAATGAACGATTTGAGGATTTGCATTGAATTTCTGCGCCAATCTGCAATTAAATAATTCAACATTAATTGCTAACTGCCTATTTACCTCTTCAACACCTAAATATACGGCACTCATGCGACTCGGCGGTACTTATCAGCGATGACATTGTTTGCACTGGAAGAAGTAAATTTTACGGCCGAGGTCATTGGTGTCGTGGCCTAGTGCGCATTGGACGCAAACATCGGGTCGCGTCATTGCGGAGAATGATTATTTCAAATCGCCTCTCTTGTTTTTTGCCATTTTTTTCATTTCAAAAATTTGTTGAAAGGTTTTTTTCAGAAATGTTTTTGACACGCAGTGAATACGATCGTGGAGTGAACACTTTCTCACCGGAAGGTCGCCTGTTTCAGGTCGAATACGCGATTGAAGCCGTGAAAGTAAGATTTCGAATTTTTTTGTTGAAAAAAATTGATAATTTTCATTCAGCTTGGATCTACTAGCATCGGAATTCGCACTAATGAAGGTGTATTGCTTGCTGCTGAAAAGCGTTCCACATCCAAATTGATGGTGAATGATGCTATTGAGAAAATCAGCAAAGTTGATCAGCATGTTGGTACGAACTCGCTTTTGCCATTTTTTTAGAATTTAAAAATTCATTTTGCAGCTGTGACATTTGCTGGACTGATCGCCGATTCGAGAACGCTTGTCGAGCGCGCTCAAATCGAAGCCCAGAATTTCTGGTTCACTTATAATCGAAAAATTCGCGTAGAAGATGTGACCCAATCGGTTGCCAACTTGGCTCTTCAATTTGGAGACGATGATGTCAAAGTGAGCAGCGAGATAAAAAAAAATCATTGAATTTTTCTCTTGCAGGCGTCGATGTCCCGCCCATTCGGTGTCGCAATGCTCTTCGCCGGTGTTGATCAAGAAGGCGCGAAACTTTTCCATTTGGATCCTTCTGGAACATTCATTGACTGCAAGGCGAAGGTTAGTCAAGAGAAAGTAATTCTGTGATGGCGTATATTTTAAATTTTGATAAAACATTAAAATTTTGCCGTAAAATCTCACAATTTAATTTTTCAGTCGATTGGAGCTGCCAGTGACGGTGCTGAGCAGAATCTCAAGGAACAGTATCATGATGTCAGTTGGAAGCTTGCCCGAAGTTTTAATTAGAAACTATATTTACAGGCGATGACCATTCAAGAGGCGTTGAAAGTCTCATTGGCGATCCTGAAGCAGGTAATGGAGGAGAAGCTCAACTCGGCGAACGTTGAAGTCGTTGTTATCAAGCCGACAAAGGATTCGAGCGGGCGCCAAATTGGAAACTTCGAGCGGGTGTCGAATGATGAGCTCGACAAGATCATTGGATCACTTTGAGTATTGATTGTTTGTTTCTCTCCGTTTATTTTTTTCCGGTCCCCCTTTGTTTTCAAATTTCTTTTATTTATTCTGCATAACATATAAATTATCGCGATATTTGGAGTTTTAATTGAATTTTGTGTTTCATACGGTGTTGGATTACCGATGGATTATCCTATGACATTCATCCCAAATGCCTAGTCATTTGCAATCAATTTGACACAAATGTTTCAGGTTTTCGCACCGATTTCGATATTTTTGCTGGTTTCGGCCGTTTTTTCGCAAGATTTTCACGGTGAGTTATTCGAATTTTGAAATTTTTGGGCATTTGCCGTGGAGTTGTTGTGGACGCGGCCTAGAAATTGTGGCCGCACACCACGCGGCCAATCGATTCATTGTTTCTTCTTTTGAATTGTCATACATTCTTTTTTCTTTCTTTTTTTTTCTTTCTTTTTTTCTTGAATTTTTGTGGTTTTCTCTATTTCTTCCTAAAATATTTGAATTCTTAATTCAATTTTCACAAAACGAAATAACGGGAAATGTTAGAAATCTACTAAAATTCGTGGTTTTGCTTCTTGATCTCGTCTAGCTACGAGTTTCATGAAATTCAATTTTTCTGCGGTATAATTTAATAAAATTGTATTACTCATATTGTCGGCGTCGTGCGACTGCGGAAAATTTTCTAAATGTCAAGCAATTTGAAAAAGATGTCTCGGTGCCCCTTTAACATATCCTTGTACATGGTCCACTAAATTTACACTTTTAGATTTGCGACAGACCACTGTCATTGTTGTTTTGTCATTTAGTAAACCGACAATAGCTTGAGTCACTAAAAATTTTAATTGCAATCCAACGAGATGTTTTAAAATATCACCAAGGGAACGAAGATATCGCAATTTTTCTCTATTTATGGAAAATATTTGAATCTAGACATATTTTTAATGAAATTACGCGTACAGGGTGTCATTTAAGTTCCCGCACAACTTTGAAGACGTATATTTCTGAAACTAAAAGTCCAAATCAAACGAGACTCAAAATATTTTTTATCTATAGTATAACAAATATTTATCTATTAACTCTTTTTGATTCGGCCTCCTTTCGCAGCTATGACTTCACGGAAACGCTTCGGGTAGGATGCGACTGTGGTACGCAGGTATTCGATGGAAAGATTGTCCCATTCCGCCAGTAATGTCTTCTTCAGAGCCTCTACACTTGAATGGGGTTTTGCGTTGACCTTCTCCTGCAAGACCCTATCACGGAAAAGTCAAGCGGTTTCAGATCTGTGGAGCAATCAGGCCATTCGGATGACTTGATGAAGTCGGGAAAATGGGTCTGGCACCACTCCTGAGTAGTTTTGGCAGTGTGGGCGGCTGCTCCGTCATGTTGAAAGACCCATTTCTGCCCACCGAAATGCGTTTGGGTCCAGGGCATCACATGCTTCTCCAAAATGTCCCGAACGTAGACTTCTTTGTTCACTTTCACCCCCTGATCCGCGAAAACCAGGGGGCACTTCCCGGTTGAGCAGATGGCAACGAAAACCATCATGCTGGCAGGATGTGAGGCTGGATGATATGTTCTTCTTTTCTCAGAAGCTTGCTGGGATGTCTGGGCAAGTACTCAATGGTTTTGTGAGTTGAATGCCGTCTCCACAGTGAACAGCTTCTCGTCGGAGAAGACAGTGACGAGGTGTTGTCCAGACCGCGTGCGAGCAAGAAGTCGTTTTGCTTTTTCGAAGCGTTTCAGCTTGCTGACGGCCGATAGAATTGCCGCTTTTTGGACACGATATGGGGTCAGTCCAAGCTTCGTTTTGACGATTTGTTCCATAGCGAAGATGCTCATTCCCATGTCTAACGCCATCTTTCTCATGCTCCTGTGGGGGTTTCGCCTGATCCTCGATTTGACGGCGTTGATCTTCTGAGGAGTGGTTACTGAGACGAGTCTTCCTTGTCTGGGACGGTGACTGGTCGTATTTAGCTCCTTGAAACGTTTGATGGTGTCGCAAACCGTTCTACGAGGCACACCGACCCGTTGAATGATGTCTCTCGAGCTCACATTTTGCTTATGAAGTTCGATAATGGAAGCGCAATGGATGTTAGCCTTCGCCATTTCTCGGAAACACATCCGAATGAGGTGAAACTTGGAAAGTAAGTAAAATATACCTTATTTAACAAAAATAAATTGTATTGGTGCACGAAAAGTGCGACAGCCAAGCTCTTCATGGCGTCAAACTTTTGTGCGGGAACTTAAATGACACCCTGTAGAATACCATAAAATTAATAATGTTATACTGGATTTTTTTTTTTAGAAAAAAACAAATAATTTCCGATTTAAGACGAAATTTCCCTTAATTTCAGTTTAATGTCTCTCTCACTGCCAGCAACTGCATTTTTCAGCATTTTCCTCCACGGAACCACCCGCGTATACGCCGGACTTTCTCAAACTCGCTACCGATGTGCAGCGAAAAGAATACATTGGTAGATTTTTGGAATTTCGCTCGACACTTTGCTCTTTTTGCAGAACTCGAAGGAAATCCGAACTTGTTGCTGAATATAAAGCAGAAGGCACTCGACACTTGGGCGCAGAAATGTGGAGAGCCGGTTTTGGTAGTGAAATTAATTTTTATGTTCTTGTTGCGAATCTTGAATTCAGAGTGCTTACAAAGCGTATAACGAGGAGAAGAACATGCTCGAGGCTCGGGAAGCAGCGCGAATGGATGAGATTGTCGCGCAGCTCTCTGAACCGGCGAAGAAGGCCGACAAGAGAGTTCGAGGTGAATTTCCCATTTTCATTCTTTGTTTTTTCCAAATTTCTACCAGATTAAGATAATCAGCTGGGGTTTAGAGTAGACTATTTTTTGGACTCCAGAAATTGCACAATAATCAGATTTTGTTGCTCAAGCGTCGCTAGTCGCTTCAAATTTAGGCTTATATTTGAAAATAACAAGTTTGAGCTGAAATAATTTACTAGTCGAGTCCTGGTGAACATTTTAAACATGGATTCACCGCTGAAGTACGAGAATTGATCATGGTCTCAATATATAGGTTTCGTAGTTGAACTTTGAGCATTTGATCATCCAATGAATCAGCAGACTAGATTTTTGGACAAAAAAAAAACGGTGGTCGTCATAGTCTCGGCGCGAAATGATGTCATGCGGCGGTGTCCCTTTAAATCGGCTCGATAAAATGTGACGCTTCTTTTTGCAGACATTATGTCGGACAAAAATCAGACGAAAAAGGAGATGGACACAAAAGTCGACGCGCAGCTCAACAAGTTGCCGAAAAAGGTCTACTACGAGTTGACATTCGCCACACAATAACAATAGCGACCGTAACTGGGAATGTCGCGTATAAATTTGTATTTTTTCTTAATAATCCCCTTTTCAAACTGAAATTTACCTTTTTGCAAGATTTAGGCGATTTTTTGAGCTAGCCGAGGCTTGCATGAATGGACATCGGTAGATCACAAAAACATTTCGCCTAAATTTGATCTACCTTCTAAATTTTGAGGACAAGAATGATGATGCAAAATACATACTTTTCATAGATTTTTACACATTCGAGACTAGTATGAGAAGACAAAACACGAAAAAAATAGATAATGAGAGAAAGAGAGTCAAACATTTGTTCTTTGGGATGATTGAGTGTCAAGACAGAGAGCGAGAGACTGTGTTTGATCATTGAATCTCTTAAGGAGATGCAGAGAAAAAAATGAAAACAAAACAAAAGAAATCGACAAAGACGTTATATTAATAGAGGAGAACAAAGTAATAAATACACCAATTATAGAATAATGATTAAAAAAAATAAAAATAACGCTAATCTTGCTTTTGATATATTTTTGTGGCGAAAATTTCCCAAAACAAAAAATTGAGGAAAAAAATCGCGGGGCAAGTGAACAAAACAAATCGTCATATAAATCATATCATAAAAATTATGGTTTTGTTGGTGAGAGAGGGGAGAGCGAGAAACTAACAATGCTAATTATATATTCAAAATAATAATCATAATAGATCCTGGCTAAAATGCTGTTGATAACAATCAAAATCAAGATAAAATATTTGTGCGACAACTTTGGTCGTGTGCGAAACGAAGAATCAATCAACAAAAGACTGGTGGATAAAAAGAGGATTACTGTAACGAGGGTGTGACCTAGAAATCGGATACGGTATGATTGGAGTTGGGCTGCGTCGAGCGGTGCACATGCACACACACCCAACGGCCCTGTTTTCGCGACCACACTCGCGATTCCTGCGATTGTCTCGTGTGCGATTCGCCGTTTCTGTAATAAGGCATACGTTTTGCAACAAAAATATCCAAGAAAGAGAAGGGTCCCCAGAAGGACGCCTTTTTGGTCGCTTCAATAGATTTTAAGTGGCCAAATTCTCGTGTTTAAAGAGTTTTCCACAAAAAAACAAATTTCGCCATAAAATTCAATTTCAACCTTCTAGCATTTCTTTGGTTTCAAAAACAAATCGTTGCGTTTTTTTCTCGACGCCTTCACAATTAAATTTAGCAAGTGGACACACAACGCCGGGGGGGGGGGCGCGGTTTAATTCAATTCAATTTCCAACCGCCTCCGATTGCGCCTTAAAAAATTATGCGCATGTTTCAACTATTTGCGCGGGACTCTCAAATAATTGTGGTTTAATTATAGTGTCATATATCAAAAATTAATACGCACCTGTCTACAAACTGCGTCAGTTTGACATATGCGATACACGCGCCGTCCTCGCCGACGATGTGCACATTCGGGTTGAGCATCGTCGTGTGATTCTGGTTCTTGCGCGTTCCTGCAAAACAACCGCTTTTAAATGAAACACTTCCATTTCTGCGCACAAAGAGTCATGCGGAATTTCTTCCAACAAATTGAAGCATCCATTGAAGGTTGGAAATTCTTCAATTTTTCAAGGAAAAAACGAAAACATTGGTATTATATGAGCTATACTAGTATTTGGCTATTTGAAGGGGGTGAAACAAAATAAAATAATGGATCAAATTCAAGAAAATAGAAATTTTTGAATCTTCCAAAGAAAACCATCGAAAAATAGACATCCTGCGATTAGTTTTCACTCGAAATGTCAGATAATTTCAGAAAAAAAACGTTCGAAACCTATGCAGAATTGGAAAAAAACGGGCAAAATCTATTAAAAAACGAAGAAAACAGTTTAAAAAAATCAATTATTGATTGCCTTTGTGGACTACACAATAGTATCGCGACGAGACCAGTACAATGGCTCATCATAGGCGCCTTTAATCCGTGGCCATTAAATCGACAATTTTTAAAAAAGTTTTCTTACTTTTAGAAAATTTCTCTTCTTAATTTTTGATCCGCTTTTCATGAAAGTTTCAATTCAAACTGCTTCCGATCATTCAGAACTTGACAGGTTAAAAAATTCTCGCAATTTCATTGCGTTTTCAAGGCAGAAACTGCAAATTTTCTATCCATAACTCAAAAAAAGAATACTCGATGAATTTTACGTGTCGCAAGATCAAGTTTCGTTTCAAAACTGCAGTTGCTATTTTATTATTGCAACGCCTTGCAAATTTTGTTTTTTTTTCGTTTCATATGTGTGTCAAATTCTTTTTTTTTTTTTCTTGCAGATTCCGAATATTCCGATGAAGAACAAAGATAGCAAAATTCTCAACGAAAGAAACTAATAATAAATCTGATGATTCGAATAAATTCTTCAAGACATTTGGAGAAATAACTGCTCATCGTTCATTGAATCTCAGGATAATGTGTCATTCGTTATTTTTTTTTAGCCATCGAACTCCCAAAAAAAACTAATTTTCTTTTTTTTGAGCAATTTCCTATGCAAAAAATTGGAGGAAATTGAATGCCATCAAATACCGGAAATACAATGGACGAAAAAATCTCTTTCAACCAACCATCAAAGTAAAATCGATGGAATTCGATGCCTTCGATCAAGTTGCCAAGCGCTTCCGGCTCGAAGCACGTCATCGATGTGTCGCATAACCTTCTGGAATGAGACGAATCAATGAAAGCAAAAACTACGTGTCGCGCTCACGTGTAGACGTCGAAATCCTTGCACGAAATGGCATCGAGCAGTTGTTGGGTGACCCGCACAATTTCCTGTTTTTGAGCTATAAAAAGTATAATTAAAAATCAATTTTCAAACTTTTTCTTGTCTTTTTCTGGTGACTACAATCAACATTTTTGAATCAATCGAGCATTCCAATCAAAAAAAATCAAAAAGGAGGTAGAAGAAGAAAAAGAAGAAGGAAACGGTGTTGAGTGTGTCAAGTCAGTTTCAAATCGCTTACCGTTCATTCAAAAATCAAGCGGAAAAAAAAACAATTGCCGATAATACGCTCGCAGCGAGTGTTTTTTGTCGACAAAACCGACTGCCAGCTATCGGCGAGATCGAGGTTAGGGACGCAGAGGAGCTAGAGAGAGAAACGAGACGGCAAGAGTGCATTGACAAGTGGAAGAGACGCAGAGAAGCGAGAGCGACGAACGAGATAATAATTCTCTTTTTTTCGAGAAAATTTTTGGTTTTAAAATCTTCGATTTTGAAAACATTGTTTTTAAAAAATAGAGAATAATCTCGGTTTTCTCTCTCTCTTTCTCTGCGCTTCTACTCCATGCGCCTTTAAATGTTCCCGAATTTAAGAGAGTCTCACTACTACGGCTAACTAACCCCGGGTCATGCGCCTTTAATATAAATGAAAAAAAAATCAGTCGTGAGGATTAGTAGAAAAAAATTTTAAAAAAACCGGAGGGCTGGGTGGCGGCGGTTCGAATAAAAAAAATTATGAAGAAGCTGGAGGAGATCGTCAACCTGCTCCAGCTCCTGAAAGGTCGTGCTCTAGCTCAAACAAAAAAAAACGCGGCATGCAAAACGGCGAGGTTAGCTCCAATCATACAAAACACAGAAAAAACACAAACAAGCCACTAGTCTTTGGTGGGAGAGGGGGAAAAGCCGCGAGCTTCTCGGTGCTCACCTGAGATAATTGACGACGAGTTTGACGACGACTTGCTGTTGGCCGCTGACACTGCCGCCGCCGCCGCTGCCATTCCGCTGCCGTCGACGCGAACCACAGTGTTCTCATGTTTGAGTTGTTGAACTCCACCTACGAATAGCCATTGGGTGGTAGAAGAAGAGGAAGGAGTGAGAGAGAGAGTATAGAGAAAAAGAAGAGTTTTCGTTTATTGTTTCTTTTTTCGGTTTTGATCTACAAAGGTGAGAAAAGCGCTGGAAATAATACAAATTTTAAAAAATGAAGCGAAACATGCTGAAAACGAACACTAGCTAGGCGGATTAATTTCTCATTTCTTTAATTGATCTACCATGTTTTTCCTTGTGAGAGAGTCCAGAGAAGAAGACAAAAAGAAGAGCAGCGTGTGATTTTTATTGAGAAAAAAAAAGTGCGTATGTGTGTGTGTGTTTTGAATAGTAGAAGATGGTGAAAAAGAAAAAGAAGCTTCTCCCCGGTGTTTTTCGTTTTGTGGAAAATCCCCCCAAAAAAGAAATGTTTCGATTTTTCGTGGCGACGGATAGATCAAATTTTTTTAAATTTGTCGCCAAGAATTTCTAGATTTTGGCGGCAAAATCAAAAATTTGAATTTCAACCTACAATCTGCAATAAAGAAATTGAAACTAGGAAATTCTAGGCAAAAAAAAACAAAAGCACACAAACATTTGATCTACCCTCACATAAAAGCCACGTACACAAGCTTCCAAAACGAAAAAAAAAAAGAAGCGAGAGAAAGAGAGAAAAAAAAAACGGTTGAAAATTTCCACATTGCTTGCTTCTCTTCTCTTTGCCAATTCTTCTCTGCCTCGCACACAATCACCAACTTTATTATGAATGAATGAATTAATTAATTACCGCAAAAACGAATATATGCAATATTATTATAATTATCATCGACTAATTAAGTAATTAAATGGGAATGCAATGAACAAATGGTGGATGAGAAAAAAACTTAAAAAAGAGAGAGAAAAAACCGAAAATCTGGAAAAAAGCAGAACTCAACGTGATTGGTGCGCGTGTTATTCTCATTAGTGCACTAGAGCGCGTTTGCTGACATCATCAAAAATTATTATGATAATTGAAAGAAAATAAAAAAAAACACACGAGTTTCTTTTTTTTCGTGGGCTGTTAAAAATCACCTTTCTCCGAATCATTGTCATCGAGCGTCTGCGACGATTCCGACGATTCTTTGATCGTCGACGGCGGTCCCGCTTCCTTCTTGTTCAGCAGATTCCGGCCTAAATCTTTATGACAATTTTAGACACGATGAACTCGACAACACGTAGATTCATATTTTTTTTTGCTGTTTGGAGGACCCGGGTGGTTTCAATTTAATCCACAACTAAGATCTCGATGGTCCCATCTGGCTACAGTAATGAGGATAACGACAAATGATTGATTGATAACAATTAGCGTGCAACCGGTTCACAGGGTGGGTCTCGAGGCGAATAATAACAACAACTCACACTTGCCGCCGAATCGCAATATATTCATGATTGCAATCGATAGGCCGTCTCACGCGGCGAATCTTTTTTTTTTCACTTTCGCCACCACCACCAACACAATGACGATGACGACGTTGATCGAAACAGCGTGTTCTGTTCGACCTCGTCGCCGTGGGGCGGCGGCGGCGGCGGCGGCGAGACCCGACACACTGTTTATGTGATCTAGCAAAGGTCTCGGTGTTTGCGGACCTTACATCTCATCTGACGACAAAAATTCGGTGTTTGCGGAATGTGGCGCGAAGCCGAAAAAAATGGAAAAATTCTCGCGGCGGCCTAATCAAATCCGCTTCGATTATAATGAGTCACGTACGAAACACCGTAAATGACGCGCAGAAAAGTTTGTTTTCTTCAGAATGTTGCGATAATTGCATGGTTGTTCGTGTGTATGCTGAGCCGGCAAACAACACCAACGAAAAAAAAAACGGCGCGTTATCAGAATGACACGAGTTCGGTGTAGATAAGGCGGCATAAATGACGCACTATTTGCGGACCGGTGCATTCAGAATGACGCATACTTGCGGACAAATACGCACGCCAAATTGAAGGCTTCCTAATCTGCATTGACAAAGAGAAAATCCAAAACACCTGCCTGCTGCGCGCTCGTCGACAGCCGACGTCGTCGAGCTCGCCGAGCCGCGCCCCTCATCGGGCTCGCGCCTCTTTTTGCGCCTCTTCAGCTTACTACTGCTGCTGCCGATTCGCAAACGCGACAGTAATTGGTCCATGTGAGCGAGCCGCCCGTCAAGCGCGAATATGAATAATGATAATGGAAGTGGTGGGGGGCCGCGGGTCCAACCAACAGCGGTAATCATTTGAATCGCGCGACTTGAACACACGAGACGCAGACACGCCCAGCGAGTGATAGATAGCGTTTGATCGAGAGAGTGCGAGGCGGCAGAGAAAAAATGATGGCGGCAAACGTCGCCGAGGTGACCGCGCCCCCTTTTTTTTGTGCCCCCCCCCCTACCTTCTTTTGGAGGCACGAACGGATTAGCGGCATCGAATCAATCGTAGTGTTCTGTGTAATCCACACGAACAAATGCAAGCCCCGCCCACTTAGAGGTTGATTCAGCTATTCAAATTAGGCATGTATTCATGAGGCGATGACTCATTATTTCATCATTTCTTTTGTTGCTTGTCAAATATGAGGAGACCTTGATACCAACCTTTTTTGGCGAAGAACACGACGGTGAGAATCAACATAAAAATCGATATGAAATACATACGCGATGGCGGTAGGGTGGGAGAAAAGATCAATTATAAAAGCCACACGCTCAAGTAGTTAGAGGATGTACGCAAATACACCCCCCCACTGAGAAGATTTTTTTCCTCTTCTTTGCGCACCCGTAAAAGTGTCCGCAGGTTGACGTGGTGTGCCCGAAAATTGTCCGCAGCTGCCGGCGATCGTTGTTACAACAGCGAGATGTAGAAAAAAAACGCACACACTCGCTCTTCCTCTGATCAACAATTAGAAGCAGATGTGTGTCGACATCAAAAATTGTCCGCAGCTCAAACTATACAATGTTTGCCTGGAAAGAGGTACTTGAAACGCAGAGGGGACCATTGAAACCCCTTCTTGTGCAAATTTGATAATCGCAGCGAATGTGAAAATCACAAGGTGGAGATTTGAGGAAAAGAGGAAAAAAACCATTAGGAAACGTACCAGTGGTGGCGTTGATGGCGCCCGTCGCCACCACCACATCCATCATTGGCGCCAACGCGTGGTGTAGACCGGGCGGCGCCGACGCTTTGCGCGTGGTCGTCGCCGACGCACGACGAACATCGGCTTCGGTGCGTCGGCGAATCGACGGCGACGATCGCCGACCGACAAGCTCGACGATCGCGTTCGCGATCTTCTTCGTCGCCGATGAAGGGCTCGACGATGTCGACGGATGGTTCATTATTGAGCGACGAGGAAGAAGGAACGAACACGGGAGGAAGCGCTTGGGATGGTGTGATGATAAGGCGGGCGGCAGTTTGAGAGGAAAACCGTGAAGAGTGGCCGGGGGGTTGGGGGTGGGAGGAAGGGGAGGAAGAGTGTGCAAATACCCGCCCCAATTTTTTCGCTGCCTTCCACCCTCCGGGCCTCGGCCAACAATAAAATCTATGTGGCGCTTCGAATCGATCGAATTCGATTGATGGGACCATGAGATCGGCTTCTATCACCTCAGAATAAAAGCACTCTGGCTCGAGGAAGCCATCGGGATCCCCCGAACCTTCTAAATCTGGATACAACCAAATGGGTGGGTGCCAAAGAGCTGGACCACCTGATGCCTCCCCTAGTGTAAAATTCGAGTGTAATGCCAGATCGCATCCAATATATATATTTTTTTTCTTGTCACACATCGCACAAATTGAGACGATGATGATGATGATGATGAAAAACTTACTCGACAAATTGCGGGTGGCGATCATCGTGGTGAGAATTGCACCCTGAAAAAATATTGGTGTAATTGGTTTGGAAATAAAAAAAAAGCGCCGAGCAACAAAATATTTCGACCCCTCCCCTCCCTCCAAAAAAAGGTGTCGTTTAAATCATCATGTTAAACTTGTGTGATCGGGACCATCGGGAATCGGGACCATTCTTCTAAAACATTCTGGACACCGGAGCGGTATGGTCTACAAATTTGCGTAGCGGTGTTCACATGAGCACTGTGCCCAAAGTCCATTCTCCCACCACCAAAATTAATCATGTTAATATCTCATTTAACAAAAATGCGCCATTAACATACAGTAACCCGAATACTGTAGCTTTGTTTTTGCTTGTGTGGACATTGCGCCGATTTTAATCGGGTGGGTGGGTTATTCAAAAAAAAAAATAATAAAAATAATAAAAATGAAACAAAAATAAAATTCTCCAAATTTTTCTCGAAACTTAAACTGAAAATCAACCGAGGCAAATGTGATTAATTGATCGACAAATTAGTTTGATTAATTAATTACTTAATTAATTAATGGTTTGCCAAGCGTCGAAAATTTGGCATAATTAAAAAAATTTCCACAAACCCGGAAGAAAACAATTTTGGTGTCGTCGAGAACGAAATACGGTATTACAATACGCTGTAGTAGTAGTAGTAGTGTGTAGAAGAAACGAACACGACGAGACATACACACATAGTGCCACAAAAAACCATAAGCACACAGATAGGGACCACCGAAAAAAAGCATGCATAGTGGGCGGAACCAAGCGGAAAAGGGGAAACACGAACGGTGGCCGTGGTCTGAATAATGAAAACAATAATATGAAAGAGCAAGGGGGAGGCGGGCGGGCGGGCCGGACCGGACGGGACGGGAGGGGACCACCAAAAGAAAAACCAAATGAAAGGGGGAGTGTGGGGGGCGGGGCTTAATGGTACGTAGAAGCATGCGACGGGCATTTCTAGCCAAAAAAAAGTTGAAAAATAAATAAATTGTCGAGAGAGAGAGAGAGAAAAAGAGAGAAAACTGAACTGAAAAATAGGTACAATCGCAACTCAACTTATTTTTTTTCTCAATTTTTGTTTTGGCAAAAAATTTTCGGTTAGCAATGTCCAACATGCAGATTCTACCAAAAAGAAAAAAAAATGAACGCGACACTTTTGGCATTAATGGTTGAAGCTGAAGAAAAACACCCGCGGGGCGGCACGGTTTCGATGGTCCCAGAAATTTTCAGAATTTTCGAAAAAAGTCGAGCAAATTTTCTCCATGAATTTTCGACGAAAACAAAAAAAAACTTGAAGAGCGCAAAAAATATTTCGATGGTACCCTACAGTGGAGAAGATCGAAAATTTTGTAAAAAAAATGGAAAATGCAAATTTTGGATGAAAATTTAAGATTAACAAAAAATTTCTTCATTTTTTTGCGCTTTTTCATTTTTATTTCTGAAAAATTCCAGAAATTTTTAATTTCCAAAAAAATCGAATTCAACCGAAATGCCCCGCAGGTCCCGCCGGCGGCGTCTCACCACAAAAAGCGTCAAAAAAGCTATAAACAAGAAGCTATGAAAACGTTTCCAAAAAGACATGGCTGCAATGCGTTTCTTCATATCATCCCAAAAACCAGCCAAGAAAAATTAGTAGTTAGTGTTTTAGTTTAACATTTCTCAGCTACGGACAATTTTCGGGGAGGGACGTTGGGGTTGGCGGAGAGGAAGGGGTGAGGAAGGAGTGAGGAGGGGATGGGGGGCTGGGGCGGTTGCTAGCAAGCAAAATTGCTTACATCTTTAAAGGGGGGGGGCTAGGTCAAAGAGGGTCGACCATTATACCTCGGCAGCGGGACTCGTCGGACTCTGCGACGTCGTCGGGCCGCCTGAAGACGTCGATGGCGAGCACGTCGTCGTGACGTCGACAATTGTCGTCGACAATGCCATCGTTGGCGTCGAACCGCCGCCATTGGATGTCACCGAGCCGGTGGAATCGGACGTCCGCAGCACACCCGACATCCGATTCACCATCTTCACCGCTGATATCGCCGCCTACACACACAATTTTCGCAAGAAAAATGAAAAATGAATGGGAATCGAAAAAAATGGATGACAAGATCACACTACATACATACATACATTCAGACACACAAAGAGAGAGCGAGAGATAGAGAGAGAGTCAAGAGAAAAAGACAAAGGCATTCCATAGCAGGGGTAGATCGAAAAAAAACCAAAAATCATTTTCTTTTTCTTTTCGTGGGGAAAAAAAGAAGGGCTTCACAACATCAATGTTTCCCATGTTTCGATGGGACCATCATCATCATCACAACACGAATGAATCGATTTTCCAAAGGGATGATATCGGTGTCATGCAAATTCAAAATTCATGCGATTCAAATCAAACAACTTCCACGTTTTGGCACTTTTTTTTGTCTTTTTTGCTGTTATTCGTTTTTTTTTTGTTCTCGGATTTTGTTGGTCCTTGGGACGGAGTGGGGAGATTGATGGGGATGGGCGGGAGGGAGACGAAAGCTAACTAGAGCACCATCAAAAAAATAAAATAATCAATCAACCTAGAGATAGTTTTTGAATAATAATAATAATAAAACAAATTGTCATGGAATAATAATAATAATAATAATAATAATAATAATAATAATAATAATAATAATACAAAATTGTAGGAAACATGAAATTGTCCTCAGCAGCCTCAATTACACAAACGATTTGAAAAAATAAAAGAAAACAATATAGCCAACAAGATTGACGATCATACCTTGAGTTTTCGACGCGCGTTGAATTTCTTCAAACAATCGACGGTGTCTTGACGATGGATCGCCGAGGCGACACGTTCGCGATTCTGAAAATTATAGAAAATTGGCGTTAGATCGGCTTTCGAAAAAAAAATTGAAAAATCGTCCCCGGGGGACAGAAACGACGAAAAAAAAATGACATACGCAAATCCATGGGACTTTGAGCGCCTGATCAGCGGTGATGCGCTTCTTCGGATTGACCGTCAGCATGCTGTCGATGAGCGATTTCGCTTCTGGCGTCACCGTATCCCATTCGGGACTCGGGTACTGTAATTAAATGATTACGGTCGACCCATGGCCAACTCACATCATAGGCGCCGGCTTTGATTTGCGCGTAGAGGCGGTGTTGGTCCTCATCCCAGAACGGCGGATAGCCGACGAGAAGGATGTAGAGGATGACGCCTGAATTCATTAAATCGAAGAAAATAAGAACGAAAAAAAGCGTCTAAACTCACCACATGCCCAAATATCGACCGGTTTTCCGTAGGGGTCCTTTTTGAGGACCTCCGGCGACAAATAGCCGGGTGTGCCGGCGAAGCCGAACCACGCTTCCGCCTCCTGGCTCACCTCGATCGCCAAACCGAAATCCGCCAATTTCACCGCCGCGCCTTTCGCCTTCGACGCCAACAGCAAATTTTCGGGCTTAAAATGTAAACGAAAAATGAATTGTCGACATCAATTGGAATAGGGCTTCCATTCGGGCGGCAAAATTGTCCGCAAGCATGATAAAATTAAATAGTATTTTCTCGGACAAATGAATTTGAGGAACCATTGCTTAAATGTCTTAGATGCCTTGGGTGTTGTATGGAAATAATACTTTTAAAAAAGTTTTTTTTTAATAGCAGCCAGCACATTGAACATCTTCAAATTCGTCCGTTTCATCTCAATTTTTTTGATTTCATCTAAAATTTTAATTAATTCAATTTACTATCAGATATATTCAATGTGTTTTTAAATGAAATCGGCGAAATGTTCAAAGAAAGCGTTAAAAATCGAAAAATAAAAAATTTCGAAAAAAATGGCGGCCGTGAAGTGCGCCATGGCCGACTAATTCGCGGCCGCCCGAATGAAAGCCTCAAATTGGGACCATCATAATTGGCGAGGCGAGGGGTTATCGTCCACAAAAATAAGAAGAAAGAAAAAAATCACCTTGAGATCTCGATGCACAATATTGTTAGCATGGCAATAGGCAATCGATTCGAGAATTTGTTGGATGCAATGACTGCAAAACCACACAATGGTTAGAGATTAGTCGAAAAATTGCTTAAAATTTCAAGTCTCGAAAAATAAAACTGCAAATCCAAGGAAAAAAATGCAACCGCCAATGAATGGCATAGCGATACCTTCATGTCTCTATGTACAATGCTTCGCTGATGGCAATAATTTACGCCTTCAAGGATTTGCGAGATACAGCAACTAGAATTTGGTGTCAAATTTCATATGTTGGGTTTCGACGCGAAATGGCTACTCTGGTTTTTTTATGGCGCATGTATGACTGTTCCAAACGCGTTTTTATAGAATCAATAATGGAAGGGTCCCCCCCCCAGCACGAATGTCTATTGAAAGTGCATCTAGTCGTCGATTATTTTAAACACTCCTTGAAACTATTCTAGCTGGTCCCAACGCGAAAACCTTTTAAAGGTACATGACGAAGGTCGTCCAAGTTTTAATCGGACTAATCGAGGGAAAAAAGAAGCAAAGGTCAAATGACGGCGATTATTTAAGGCCGAAAAATGTCGATGCACGTCATAATTTTCAACGCGCCTTCAGACTACCGTAATCCACTAAACTATGCGCCTTTAAACTCGTATATTCAATAATTCCAACAAAAAAAAACACAAATACCTGGCGTCAGCTTCCGAATAAAATTCTCTGGCGACGATGTCCTCGAACAGCTCGCCACCGGTGACCCTGAAAACCCAAATGTTGGATGAGGACGAGAATCGACACATACAAATCGAACACGAGATAATGAAACGATTCCTCCTGAATGCTGTCGTGAAGGCGAACTGCAAACAATCCAACGCAACCGTAATCCTACAGTAATCCACCCCCCGTTCCAACTTACCAATATTCGGATGCTGCAATTTGCGGCAAATGCGCGCCTCGCGCTCCAACTTTTGGAAATCGCGCGACGACAACTTTTTCGTGTTGATGATCTTCGCGGCAAACTCCTGACCGGATGTTTTGTGAATGCAACGACGGACCACCGAGAACGCGCCCCTAAACAAAATATTTGCGTTTCCGATTTTCACCCGACCATTTTCAGCTGTCAAGCGTCTCACAAAACCGGCAACTCACTTTCCAAGCTCCTCCTTCACATCATAATTATCGCTGAATTTCGTCGACGCATTCATTGTCGCTGATCCGTTGAATTGATGATGCTGATGATGATGACTAGTGACTCCTCGTGCCCGTTTCTCACCTGCAATTGGCAAAGGTTGAAACGAGGACATTGTTGTTAATTTAAAGGCGCACAAAGTTTCGAAGCCCATTCGGCTCACCTATTAAACATTCCTCGGATGCCCACTTGCGTTTCGAAATCTCTGTACGCGTGTTGAGAGTCGTTGGTGCAACTGCAAGCAAGTAGATCAACGTTTTCGTTTCGCGGGCGGGACACAAAAGAGGAAGGCAACAAAAAAAAATGGGAAAATGAGTGTTTTCTCATCATTTCGCGCGCCGCCGACGCCACTCATTCCATATGCATGAGTTAGCCTCATTTCACCAATGGTGTAGGAGGGGTGGGGGGGGGTCGCATCGAGACGAAACGCTCGCTTGGATTACGGTGATTGATTGTATGGAAAGCTGGCTTGCTATAGTCGCCATATGATATAATATTTGAGGTGGCGCTGCTCTCGCCAACGAGCGCGAGAGTTGAGAGGCGATAATTAAAATCGAAGAAAACGCGTGTGCGCGAGCGAAGCGAGCAAGCCGCCTCCGAGCAAGAGCCTTGCAAAGGTGGTGCCGCAGCGACGACTAGTTTGGAGCATGAGCGTGAGCATGAGAGCGAGAGTGATGGAGGTCCCCAAAACTGGACTGCGCGGCACTACTATGCATATATAGAACAAAAAAATAACGGAAAACGAATTTGAACTCTGCCGACTACGGCCGGGGGAGGGGCGAGATAAGCTGCAATGCAAATCCCCCAGAGTTTTAATTCGATTCGTCGGTGGCAGCACGGCGAGCAACAATCAATTTGGTCGGCTTATAACAACAGCAAAAAAGAAAACGATTGGGATCCCACTTCACACCAGTTTCGGACGCTTCTTTCTGTGATCTAATTTAGATAATTTTTGGACGTTTGTTTTCGCCCTGAGACCCAATTTAAAGGCGCGATCATTCTAATTAAAGAAAAAAGAAGGCCCATTTTCAAAAAAAGAAAAGGCTGGCTCCCATCGAGACGCCCCCTCCGATTTAAAGGCGTTTCAAGGGTCAAAGCACGAACCCAATCAGTCTCGTGTCACCTCACACAGGGGTCTCGCGCCTCGGCCCATCGCGTCGTCTCGAGACCATTTTTGGCATTTTGCCATTTTTCCGCTTTCGCCGACAAAATACAAATTGTTTTCGAAACAATCTTCGCCTTTTCTCTCCCTCGTTCTCGCTCTTTCTTTTTTTTGGCTATATTTGTTTGTCAAAATGTGATTCACACCAAAAAAAGGTGAGAGGCGTATGATTCATATTCTATTCGAGTGATGATTGCCGAAGACAAATATGCAAATTACATATGTATACATTCGTATATGCAATAATAATAATAATAATAATAAATAATTGTTGTCGATTCGTCATTTATTTTTTTATTGTGATGACTTCTCATAGAATGAGTATTACCACGAATTCAGATTTAACTGCGAGCTGTGATCTCGCAACGAAACCTCAAAATGAGGGGGGGGGGTCTCGAGACGAGAACATAGCTTCAATTCATATTCGGATTATTATATGATATAGATAATCCGAATAACAATCAACAAGGATGAGAATGCTGGCGCAAAAAAAAATGAAAGGAGGAAAGAAAACAACAACAACGAATGAGCGGCGGCAAAGAAGGCGTTCTTGGCTAGAAATTCGCGGAAAACAAAAAATTAAATGTTCGGCGGATTAAAGGCGCATGTTAATCGCTGCGAGACATGAATGGGGGGTCGCGCCAATGGGATACTCAATTATTGTCGGGCCGAGAAGGGGCGCCGAAAACCAATCAATTAATAAATATGCATACATATTAACAGGGTGGTGTGATGAAAGGGAAGGCAGGGGGGGACCTTGTTGATGAGAACGTCGAGGGCCGGAGAAGCAAGAAGCATAGTGATGAGGAGCGATGCGCGAGAGGGAGCGAGAGATAGTGAGATACACGGCCGCATATCAATCCTTCTCCTCCCCTCTCCTGGTGGACCCCCAGTCAAAGGCGAAACAGAGAAAGATACAGAGAGAGAGAGAGAGAGAGAGAGAGGGAGAGAAGCAGAAGAGCCCAATGGTGCTGCCTGCGCCTGCCTTCTAATTACATGACGAGCTCGAGCAGCTCTTGCTCGAAAACCACCAGCAGGAAGAAGAAGAAGAAGAAGAAGGCAACGACGACGAGGAGGACGCACACCTAGGCGGTCTCACTGCAGAGACCGCCGACATGCAAAAGCGATCGATGGCGGCAGCGGCGGCGGCTGGCGGCTGCATGCCCCCCTCTCCAGCACACAAACTCCAATGTCGCTGTGTGTGTGTGTGTGAGAGAGAGAGAGTGAGAGAGCGCAGAGAAGGAAATTCTTGCGGCGGCGGCGGCATCGCGCGACTTTTGCCAACACATGCCGCCATTGTTTTGTTTACTTGTTTGTTTGTTTGTTTACATTGGCCACGCCCCCTCACTCACACCTTGGACACCATGAAAGGAAATGACAACAAAAGCGATGTAATTAAAACTGGGGGTTAATAGGAGACAATCAAGTTTGAAACAGAAGCGCAGGCAATATTTTAGAAAATTCAACTACACAACAATATTTGCACCTGCGGACACCTCGCGGGTTTTCGCGAAATGCCGCACAGATGTTTTGTCGACGGCTCCGCCCACAAATTTCCTTTTTTTGTTTTGTCGAGCCATAACGGGGGGGGGGCGTGGCCTGTGCTTGTGCCATTCGGTATCAAGAAGGCGCAGCGGAAAAAAATTGTAGAGTGGCGGGCGAATTGTAGTCGATGAGAGACGATTTTGCCGAAAACAACGACTCATTGAAGACGCATGACGGATCAAAATTGACGCGAATCGGCTTTGGCGGGGGGAAAAAATTGAATTCAACTGCAAATCAACGAATTTGACGCGAAATTGCGGAAAAAATTGTGAACACTTTTTTTTGTTGTGGTGCACAGTTTTTTTTTTTTGATTGGCGATATTCAATGAACGAAGAGAAACCGGTTTCTAATGACGATCCAACTTTCAATTTGTCAACGAAAAAAGACGCAAAAGGGAACCAAAAAAATCGAAATCACTCGTTTGCAGGCGTGCGCCTTTAAAGGTGTATGATAGCACAATGTTGAGATGTGGCCAGTAGAAATTCGCGAGAGATTGCGATTGAGGCTCGACGCAGAATACAAATTCAACACAAAATTTGTTGGCGTTAAAACGCGTCAACAACAACACCTACCGTATGCCAATTACGTGCCAATTAGCATACCAATTATATGTGACTAAGTTGAACTAAAAATAGAAAAATAATAATTTGGGGGGGGGGGGTAGGTGATGACTAATCAGTTCGTCGCCAATAATTTTCTCAATGGTCCCTCGGAGCCGGAGGAACCCGGAAAAATGTTTGCGTGACGATGACACACAAGAAAACACAACGACAGGTGCACGATCATCGTCACAAGGCAAGCGAGATCACATTCGTCTAATTGGCAAAATAAGAGAAATTGACTCAATTTCGCCGCGAGACCGATAGCCGTAATTTGGGTAACTTGAGGCGAAATGTTAATTAGGACCCCTCCCACACGCCTCGAGTGCCTTCTTTTCATGTTTTTCGCGAGCCTCAACATTATAATTTATTAGTAGATCAACAAAAAAAATAGGGTCGCAGTGGAGCGCAGTGGATAAGAAGAACCACCAACAACACCAACAAGAAGATCGCACCTGGATCATCGCGTTCAAGCATTCCTTCAAATGAATACCAAAGGGCCGCCGCGCTGGAATTCGAGACTAGTTGGGTCGTGCGACGTGTGACTTTAGAGGCTGTCGGTCACACTCGTCGCCTTCTCTCACATTTCGATTAATATGATAACTACCGCCTTCCGATTCGAATCGGAAGTGTTGAAGATGAGCCTAAACCACACTCCGCCAAAGAAGAAAAAGAAGAAGAAGAAGAAGAAGAAGACCAACCGACACCACCTATTTCAATAACGTAACCAAATATGGGCCTTATTTATTTTTCCCCCTATCATAATAGAATATTAATGATGTGAAACGCATCCATTTTTTTTCTCAACTATGCGAAATGCGGCGTCCCGCAAATTGTCCGCGGCACAATTGAAATGTATAGCAGAGACATTATCGCGACCATTGAATAATGCCGCAATAAGCCATTTATTACTAATCGGTCTTCCCCACTCACAAAATAATAGAACAAAAAAACGAAATTGTCCGCAGCATGAACCAACTATACAATTGACAAATATTGATGATATTATAACAACCAGGCGATTATTGGATTTTCGCGGGCCCGTTTTTGATTGGATGCCATCAACTACATATAAAACATCAAACTGCGGACAATCATCGGGTTTTGTGCTCACCGACATTTTCGCCGCACCCACACCAATTAGGGCGTTGCGGGTGACTAATAATAACCCAATGGCTAATTGGTGGGTTTCGGAAATTCCGAGAACGAGAACGAAAAACGTCCTATAAGGAAGTAACGCGTCATTGGAAACCCGTCGTTTTAAAAATGCAAAAATTTTCGCCAAATTTGTTCCGCAGACGAAAAAAAGATGTCAAATACGATTTTAGTCCGACGGAAACAACGGACCATTCAAATGAGAAGGGGCATTTTCAAAATTTGTGACCAAATATGGTTTAAAGGCGCATGAAGCATAATTCGATTTGACGCCTACTTCTGATGGGGGAGAAACGACAAAAAACGAGACGAATTCACTCACGTCTGGTCCGAAATTCTCCATGGGATTACGGTAGCAATGGTTAGAGGTGTGCGCGACTCATGAATAGGACAATTTTGAGAATTTCTCAAAATAGAATTAGTTTGAAACAACGATTGAAGCAAAAAAAAAATAATTGGAATTCCAAAAAAAAACCATAAAGTACAACGAATTTGAAGAAAGTAGGTTTTTTTTCGACAATTAATCAATAATCAACAATTCTTCAAAAAACGAGAAGGTAGATGAAAGAAAAACATTAAAAAGTGAAGAAAATCGACTTTTTCGAAGACAAAAACACGTTTTAATTATTAAATAATTAACTAGTCAGTCAGTAATATACAAATTGAATATTAAAAAAAAACTAGAAAATGTTAATATACAGAAGAAATACATAAGTATATATATAATATATACATGTATAATATACATTATAATTGTTCGCAATCTTCGCCGATCTCCTCGACAAAATTGCCGGATCGAATCATCTGAAAAAAATCGAATTCGTCACAAGACCTAATGCACCTTTAAATTCTTTATTTTTTAAAAATTTTTCTCCTTCAAAAACCCCATCAAATTGAATTTCGAGAAAAAATTAAAAGCAGGTTTCTTTTTCTTAATTATTAAAAACCAATGCTTCTTTAAATCCCTCTAAGCCCCGCAATGTTCCTTCAACAAAACCCCCAAATAGAATATCGTTCGCTGCGTGCTCCTTTAAAGAGAAATGAATTAAATTGGGGTATCGTTTTATATATTATATGTAGAATCGCCTCGAAAACCAGCTAACTTTCATTTTCGGCGAAACCCAAAAAAAAAAGAGACAAGCGGCAACTACCGTAATCCAAAGGAATGGATACCTTATCAAACTCGTCCAATTTATTGTTCATATGAATCTCGATCCAACACGGATTCTCGGTGATCGCCGCCCGCGAATAATCCGAGCCGAATCCTTTGACAAACGAGATTCGCGTGATGCAGTGACTCTGAAGCGAAAAAATAATAATAATCAATGCTACCGTATACCACACAAGACAAAACGACTACAGTAATAGGAAAAAATCAACTTACATGCAGCATATAATAGCCCTCGTTCATCAGATTTTTTCGCCTCTCCAACAATTTTTGAAAATAATTCTCATCGAATATTTGCAATTGATCTGAAACAACAGTGCGTCTTTAAGAAGGCTACAGTAATCAAAATCGACCTACCGTAACCTATAATTAGCCTCCAGCACCCAAAAGACTCTACCGTATCCCACTAAAATGGAGCAATCTACCGTAATCTACAACTCCCCCCGCTCCCCCTACTGTGATCCAAAAGCAATTTTTGAGACCTACAGTAATCGATGAGATCTACCGTAATCCGAGTACCGCAAAAAAAAAACGCGACTCACTGGCTTTACCGGGCACATTCTGCAGTCGAAACACCATGTTCGGCACCTCGCCCATAATTTCGGCGGTCTGCGGGCATTGCACAAAAATCGGCGACGTCGTCTCGCTGATGAGCGTGACGACGCCGTCGTCGGCGCGCGACACCAAAATCCCTTTGCCGAGTTGATTGCGAATCGCGCTGCTCTTCATCGAGCCGTGCAGCGGTATCGCCGACAACGACATCCGGTTCGGCGTCCAGCGCGACGCGTAACCGTCGACGATGAAATGGTCGCCGTGCGCGAAAAACGTCGGACCGACCTTATCGGTCAACTCGTAGTAGAAAACCGTCGCCCAGTGACGGCCTTTCCGCGGCGACGCCGCCGGCTCGGCGTTCTTCTTCATTCGCATCAATAGCTCATTCGCTTCTTCTTCCGTCGGTATCACTTCTATAATCTTCGGATCATCATCCGGTTGCTTCTTCGCATCGCTCTCGACTACAACATGGCTGCAACTAAAAAAAAAAAGAGTAGCAAATCGCATCATCAGAATGCACACCTTGGTCCAGCTCCCTCACCAGTCTCCAACTGGACCTCGTCGGCCTTGTCGTCAACGTTTTTCGGCGAGCTCTTGTGCGGCGGCAACACCTTCCCGCATTGCGGAATCAGAGGCATCGTGTACTGGTGCGGCGCGCTGATTTGCAAATTTTGCCTCGAGCTCGACGCGGCGCTCGTGCTCGCGAGACACTCATCATCCTCATCGTCGGGCATCGGCGCGTCCATGATCCAATCAATTTCTTCGCGCTCTGAATTCGACACGCTGATACATTTCATAGATCAAATATCGTTTTCTCACTTGCTTGATGACTCGACGACGGATGCATGACGATGATGAAGGCAAATTGGAGAGACGGAACTGAACAAAAAATCTGGACCAGTTCGGATTTACGGAAAAAAATAGAGCAGAAATCACAAAAAAAGAGGATCCGAGAATTATCGGATCACTAGTCAAGGCCAACAATTCGTCATTTCGTGTCCTTGACATTTCAATGGAAAACGAAAAAGACGATGAAAAAAAATTGGGCGGAGGTTACTCCGATCAAAAATCGAATCTCGTCGCATTAAAAAAAAAACGGGAAGAAAAGAAAGAATGAAATAAAGAAATTCCGGTTCGTATCGAGTTGGAATTACGCGAGACTAACTCAAAACGAACCCTTAATAATGCGAATGGGTAATGTTTTATTCACTGCCGGTGGTGGTGGTGTTAATTAAACGCCAATGGCGGGCGGCCGTCTGAACGGCATCAGACAACACACAATTTCTGTCTGGCGGCCATAAAAAACAGGAATTGGGAGATCGAAGATCTTCGCCTGATTGGATTTGATCATGGCATTTCGCAACGAGAAAAAATCGAACTCCCCACCAATTCGCACCACTCCGAATCGACACTCTCATCGTCGGACCATTTCGATTGGATTTCGCAACGAACCGAAGAGAGATGGCGCAAAACGCTGGCGCCATTTGCACCCAGGGCGGTGTTGCGCCAAAACGCGAAGCAACCATGCGCCGCGGCGGGAATTGGCGCGAGACATCGCGAACCGCGGAGAGGCGGCGAGACGGTGAGACGGTCGGCGAGAGGCATCGCCAGACAGAAGAGACGCGAGACGAGCTCAATTGTGCTCATTCCTATTAAGGTCTTTAACCGTCATTCTGTGTTGCTGGTTTCTCGTTTCCACCACCACCGCCACCCTTCATCCCCCTCCCCGGTGAGGGGAAGTACTTCCCCCTGCACACGATCTTGTTGACACAGCGTCAAAACGGCAAACACTCTTTTTTTAAAAATCGCGAATTGTCTGTCCGACAGTGGTAAGTTGGGAATCGGCGACGCGCAAAATTATGAAATACTCGTGTAGTCACTTCTCTTTATAAATAAAATAATTTCTACGGTAATACAGGGCTAAATTGAAATTTTTTCAACACAAAAATATTGAATTCGTGATACCTAGCACATTTAAAACATTAGCTACCGTACCCCAATTTAAGCACACCTCAATCAATTGCTACCGTAACCCGGAAGCAAATTCAAATCTTCAAAAAAGAAGTTTCCAAATGTCACAGAAACGCAAGAAGAAATTTAAATTTTCCAAAAAGTTCAAATACCTGATGTCTAACACGTCGAAAACAACTGTTACAGTAATCTCCTATTCCGAATCCGAAAAAAAAATGTGAAGCGCCTATAACAATTGCTACAGTAATCCGCTATTCCGTTCAAGAGCCGAACAACAAAAATTCTAAGTTGAAAAAAAATTCGAATTACCGCCTCAAAAAAGTACGATGGTCCACAATTATTTAAGGCGTTCGTTTTTTTTTTGGGGGGGGGGGTGAAATATTTGTAGAAATTTCTGAAAATGTAGACAGACAACAAAACAATGCGAATGAATGAAATGCATTAAAAATGCCAATCGATGAGCGTCGGATTTGTCTAATAAAAATGATGAGAATGATTCATTCTCTCGAAATTTGACTCGCGCGGCTATGGCGATCAACGGCGTACAATTTCTTTGGATGGATAATTCTCGAATGAAAGCAAAAAAAATATCAAGTTTAAAAAAACGCTATATTTCAAATAAAATTCAGTTGAGAAAAAATAATAAAATTTTTTATTTCGAAAGGTCACCGTTTGAGACCCCAAAAAAATAATTTTGATTTTTTTTTTGTAAAAAATTGAACTCAGCAAACAAAATGAGTTTCTTCCCTGTTCAGTGATTTTTCTCAAAATTAAAATAAGAAGAAATATGATTAAAATGGTTTTAAAAAACCGAAAAATAAGATGATATTTCAATTTCATCGAAATCACCGCGTCAGCTCGTGGGAACATGACTCCAATTACTCGATTGAGCACAAATTTTCAAAAAATTGTACGACTTTTGAGGAAAACCAGAATAAATGGTCCTAATTGCTTAATTACTTCTCGATGCCACAGATAACGCAATATCGTTGCAACAATCGCACTCGATTATCAATACCATTTGTTTTTTTTTTTCGAATAATTTATGAAATGATTGAAAATTGCAAGACAGAAACAAAAACACGCAAAATATGCTGAAAATGCGGATGACGGCGTGCACTCGCTCAGAATCCCACAATTTCCGTCGGCTCGCTGATTGGTGCACACGACGGCGGCGGCTCCGTCACCGATGCCATCGACGCGAACGAGGCAACCGACGCGGTCTGTGTCAGCGAGTCCGCGTACATTCCGCACACCGTCGAGTTCAAGCTCGACGACGACGGCGACATCGGCACCTTCGCGGCAACGTTGACGTCGCAACATTCGCATGATTCAACTGAAACAATTTCAGATGTTCGTTTTCATATAGAAAACGAACCTGTCGTGAATCGAAGTTCTTTTCCATACGTTGCGAGTAGGTCCAAGATCACCCCATTAGTCCAACCGAATCCCTCCTGCATCACATACTCGCCACCGCCTTTGACACGATAGCACGGCGAGACGACATTATACTAAAAATCGAATTTTTTAAAAAATTGAAAAAAAAGTGAAACCAACCTTCTCGAACATTCGTCCACCACTGCATCTCCACATATTATAATTCTTTTGCACCCATTTGGCGGCAATCTTCATCGCCAGCTCTTCTTGCCCACAATTGCGTAGGCCCTCGATGAGAACCCAGGTGTTCGGCGCCCACGAGTTAGGAAAATCCCATTGTTCGCCCGAGTTGACCAACGACGATGGCACACCGCCGGTGAACGCCATCGCGCCCGAATTCATCAAATACTCGGCCACCTTGGAAGCGTCGAATCCGGCGTGCATACTCTTCGTGTACATCGGGAAAAAGTTGGTGTCGTTGAAGGTAATCAGCTGTTTGTGCTCCTCAAGATCGAAATCGAACCACACTCCGTGCTCCTCATTCCAAAGCACCTTCTCAATCGTGTCGACCATGTCGGCGTGAAGTTGCGCGCTCCACTTCATTCCATGAATGTCGTCAATCACTTCGTACATTTTGCCCATCAATCGGATGTTTCCGCAAATGATCGCGTTCAAATCCACCGGAATCATGCGCGATGTTCGCGTCGACTCCAATTTTCCGGCGTACGGCCCGTGGACGGCGAACCAGCGACTCGAGAAATCTCGGCCACTTTCCGCGGCCGCCGCGATATCGCCCCACAAAACGCACTTCTCCTCATGGCCTTCCAAGTGTTCAGCGCATTGCAAATCCTCTCGATAGCTTTCAGGGCGTGGGCGTGTCGACTGGACAGTGTACCTTTAAACAATGAGAAATCCAATTTTTTTTAGTTCCATGCTCCACTTACCTATATAACGGCGCCGACCAACCTTCAAGCTGAATCGATTTGTTCGCCTGGAAGAAGATGAGCTCCTTTCGAAGCGTCGGAAGCGTCTGCCGAATGAACTCAACATCACCAGTGGCTTCATAGTACGCGTACACCATCCATGTAAGAAGCGGCGGTTGCGATCGATTCAGATAGTAAACGCGATTGCCGTTCGGAATGAAGCCGAACGTCTCGACGAGAAATATCATGTTCTCGATCATTCCGCGCACCGTGCACATCATTCCCGACGCGATGAGACCCTTGATGGTGAAGAACGAGTCCCAATAGTACATCTCGCGAAATCGACCGCCGGGCACAACGAACGGATTCGGCACCGGAATAATCGAGTACTTTTCCGGACTGATGAGCACCTTTTGCGAGATTTTCCGATAGAGTGTCGGCCATTTTGCGTGAAGCGCCGCCGCGAATTTCCGATAATCCGCGTCTTGAATGTTCTCAAATCTGTCGGTCTGCAAGACAAAAAATTCTCATGTTGGACAACCGGAACGAAGAAAAAGAAAACCACCAACCATAGGGCTCCAATCCACTGGTGCGCATTCCTCGAGCTCACCCTCGGGTTCGTCGAAGTTCTCGCGGAGGAACAACGCGAGCACGTCGTTGGTGACGGCCGATAGCGAGGTGATCGCATTCCATTTCGCCAATGTGGTTTCTAAAGAGAACAATTAATCAAATAAATAACATGCATCTATTTATTTTTCTTGAGCTTTTGATCATTGAACGATTCCTTTGTTTCAAAAGAGCTCAACGAGCCCCTCATAAAAACCAGATCATTCGACGCGAAAGTCAGTAAACGAAAGCAGAGATCACCCATTGCGAATATAAAAGAAATAACACTAGGCGACACCATCGAAGCAGAAAGAAAGATGCAAAGAGACGAAGCAATCCGTCAGAAATTCACGTGAGCGTCCACATGAAGCTCCCATGTGTGGTCGGAGTCGAACACGAACGCACACACAAAAAGCTAGGCGAGAGTAAGAGACCGCCGCTGATGACGATGAAGGAAAACGACGCAAAATAGCACTCGGAATACATTTTACATACAAAGAGAGGGAGATCCTCTACACTCTAACCAATAATTTTTTCCGACTCGGTTCAAAATCCAGTTTGTTGAGGTCCCAAAGTGTGGGGAAAAAACATTAAAAAGAAACAGTTAAAATATCGTAGAGATGATAAGGTTCGAGCCGATTTCTCGAGATACCAGGAAAGAGATTAGATTCAAAAGAATCTGAAGCACGTCCTTTGTACGCAGATTTTGAATTTTCTGCCTACGTTTTTAGGGAATATTTTTTCCAAACTCCGCATTTAAAATAACGCGCAAGACAAAAACTCACCGGCGTCATTCTTCAACGGCATGTCGACGAAGGTCTTGCAGTCGGGAAACAAGCCGGACAATTGTACGGCATGCAGCAATGAGCCCTCGCACCAGATCGGCGAACGGCGTACCGCCGCCATAGAGCGCCCCTCTGAAATCATGTCTATTTGAAGATTCGTCCAAAAACTTTCAAAAAATAAAAAACAACGTCAATCGACATAAAAAGAGAATAACGTGTGGGTGTCTCGCAGCGACAAGGACCGAATTGCTTGCTTGCTGGCTGCGAGGCGGCTCGTTTCGACAAAATGGGCGTGGCTTTGCGCCTAGTTGGCCAAGAACACACTGGACGGGCGAAAAGCAAAAAGATAGCAGAGACAAACTTGGGGTGGTGCTCCTCTCTGTATGAAAATCATGTGAATCTCACGTCCAATGGTCTCGAAGCGAAAAGATCGGATTTCAACTGATATTTGCTGAAGACGAGATCAACTCGATTTTTCACTTTAAAATTTCTGAGATTCATTTTTGTTAAACTGATTTTTACCAATCAACATTCGTTTTTTGGCCATTTTCAGGTAAAGCAATGTGCGGACAATGCTGCGGGACAATTTAAGAAAATCCACCTTTTTTCCTACGTTTTCGCGTACAACAGCACATTTCTCATCGAAATTTGAGCAACTAAATGACATGGAAAAAAGTCACGCGGCGCAACGAAAACATTTTCAGCACAATGCTGAAAATGCGAGAAAATGCGAGAAATGAGATTTGATGAAATAGCACAGGCGTATAAACGCGCGTGCGCGTGCGCCATTCTCGGCTTCTCCGATTCACATGAACAGCTGGCATTGATGACGTCACACGGCAAAAACGGACCCATTCGGCGGGACTTCGCGAATTTTCCTTTCCACCAAACCGCAACAATGTCCGCAGCATATTGACATTCGAAAGCGGACACAGCAAATAATTTCGACCGGCTGGCGTCTCCTCGATTTTTTCGCCGCCTGCGCCTCAAACTCCTATAGATCTCTCATCTCTTTTTTTTGCCCAAAAATTCAAAGAAAATTATCGCGAAAAATGTTCCAATATGCATTGTTTTTGCCGAATTAAACACAGTTTTCGATCGAATTCGCAATGCCGAAACATATGGAAAAACAACTTAAATTTCTCAAATATTACCGACAAATTGTTCACCTATTGTTTGAAGAAAATCCAAATTCACGACCTATTGAAGAGATTCGAAAGGATTGCGAAATCGGCGAGGCATAATTGGAAATCAAGGGGGTGTTAGAGAACAAGGAAAATTTGGCGCGATGTGCCTTTAAAAGCAGCTGTCGATTTACGAGAAGTCTGATCCAAAAACGACCAGAAATAAAATTATGAAGCAATTTCAGTGTAAAAAAAATTAAAAATATGTTATTTATCAACAAAAAATGTAAATCGAACAACTATTTTTTAAATAATTGGCATTCACATTTTTCGAAAAGAAATAAATAAATTTCATTAGAATGGGAATTCGAGCACCACGTGGAGATAATAAATACCAATTTGAACTCATTATCAGCAAAAAAAAGAATAAGCAAAGCCAAAACTCTTATCGGCAAGAGCGAAAAGAGCACACAATTCGGCAGAGCGCCGGCAAAACGAAATAAATGCACCGGGTGCGTCGTGCACTCGGCCAAACATTCGAAATGTTGCAATTACGATGGATGACGAAGCATTGCAGCGGCGACGCAAAAAATGTGAACAGAATGGAACAAGAAATGGCAAAACGTCTATATTTGAGCCGAACGCGCTCTTCTATTGAACATTCTCGAACCTTCTAGACTATCCGAGATGATGATACTGCCGGTTCTTCGGGAAAACAATAAACGCACAATATGAATTGTCGGGTCGAGACCATCAATTTTCGACTAGGAACAAGTCGAATTTTCTCGAAATTCAACTGTACAAATCATTTCCAAAACTAGTACTCTTACATCAAGCATATGCAACAAATTCAGAATAATTTTTTAAAGAAAAAATCTGCAAAAACCATTTTTTTAGAAATTCGAGCACATTATCTTAAACTGACGGCAAAATCATTTCCATGCTGATTGCATTAGCAATGTTTGTTCATCGACTGACCGAATTATCTCCAAATCAAAAAAAGCTGTCACTAAAAGGGCTTTGGTCAGGTAGCTTGTTTGACAGTGAATTAAACATTAGCAATCTTACAGTACACATTAAAGGCGCATGATAGGGTCGTTGGGAATTAAATGAATTTCTATCTACCACAATAAAGCCGAACAACAAAAAAGTTTGGACACGATCAACCAACTGCTCGTATTCTGAGTTCTCGCTCTCTCTTTTTCTCCATGAATCTCATCGTCGTAAATCACAGCACAAAAGAAGCTCGAAACCCAATAAAAATCGATATAATATGTCGAATTCATCAAAAACTAATAATAATAATCGGATTAGGTTTTTTTTTAATAAGAAAATGAGAACGGATTACTATTCATCCAGCTTACATGGGGGCGGATTTCAAGAATATGAGCCAAATGTGGAATTCGACTCAATTTCAGGAATTTTTAAAGAAAAACTCATTGAAAAACTGAAAGTTGTTTTTGCAGTGTAAAATTCGAAATTTCAATAAAGGAATCTCGGTAATTTTATGATTTTCTATTTTCTATACTAAAAAAACATTCATCTGGAAGCTTTAAATATTTCCCATTATCCAAGGCAAAAAGAATATTCTGGAATCCGATTTTTTCAAATTAGTTCTCTACATATTACTAAAACTAGCAACTATTTCTAGTTTTTCCCTGCAAACTCTTTTAAATCAACATGGAGCTCCGTTGAATTGTAATTCAATCTATTCAACGATTTTTTTTATTCGAAATATTATTTTAAAAAAAACTCAATGCAGTAGGTAAATAATGCCAAGTTTCCCCTAAATTTGATTCATCTTCTACTATTAAGTCAACAATTCAAAAATTGGATGGCGCGCATTTAAATTTAGCAAGGAACCGGACCCGCGGCAAACTTCTTGGTAAGTGCGCACACAAACCGAACGCTATATAAACCGCGTGAATTGCTCGATTCCACAACCAACCAACCCACCAATCACTTTCAACAATGTTCGCCAAAACGTAAGTGGCAAAACCGAATCATATGCGATGTATTGTTAATTATTACAGTATCCTCGCCGCTCTTCTCGCCATCGTCGCATTGTTCGGCGCCTCTGAGGCTCAATATGTCTACCCAGCCTATTCGGCTGCCTACGCCTATCCATCATACTATGGAGCCGCCGCCTATTCGCCATACTACGCCGCCGCCGCTTATCCAGCCTATTACGGATGGGGATCGAACAAGGGAGCCGCCGGTGCCGGAAAGCCGTTCGCCGCCGCGGGACCACAAAAGTTGACGAACAACCAGTAATTGGTGTTGACGAAAACCATTGTATGTATTATACAACTGCCCTACGAAATAAATGGTCCTCTCTTTTTCAATTTTTGATTTTTTTAAAATTAATATCTTGTATTCAAAACCGACAAAATTTGCAAACTTTTCGAGAAAAAATGTTGATATTTTATAGAACACAAAATTAAACCACTTTTCTCTAAATGTTATCGGAACCAAAATCATTTTTACTGCAACAAAAAAATCTAGGAAACAACCAAAATTGAAAATTTCTGAAAAATTTTGTCAAGAATGCACCCAAGATACCTGGAAATATTGCAGAGGCGACATTTTGACTAGGTGTTCTAGTAGTACTAGATTGAAATCGCCGAAGAATGTGGCAGTGGTTCTGGAAAATCGATATCTATGATTTCGATAACTCAGCAAATCGCGCCGTAGAAACGGCGGTGAATAGCGAGTTTCGGTGAAACGGCGGTGGAACGATGGTTTACTAAACGCGCTAAACCGTGGGCTATGTGTAATATTAGTAGTGTCGTACAACCTTCTAAAAAAAACGAAAATTAATTTAAATTAATTTTCGATTTTCTTTAAATTTCATTTAAAGTTTTAATTAAATTTCAAAATGAAGATTTATTTAAATTAATTTTATGAATTTTTTAATTTGTAATTAATTAATTATAATGTATTGATTGTTTTAAAACCTTCTATTGGTTTTAAGATTTAATATAATTAATACTACATTCTTTTTAAATTTGAAAGTTTGATTTGATGAGAATGGTTTTTCCAGAACGTTCGTTTCAACATGAAAAGGAGTAGATTGACGAAAGAAGAGAATGGTATATCTGTGATCAGCATAAAGGAAAAAAAATTTTGTAGACGCGCGAATTCGGGGCTATGGAGTTCGTCTTTTACCTGTTGAAAACGTCAATGATGGTATTGAAGAAGAAACTGTAGATAATAAAAAACTTGTAATAAAATAAGTTCATGAAAATTAATGAATCGAGGTTATTTTAGGAAGGGGGAATTCGCGGGAAATTTTGCGGACGCTGGATATGACGACTGTATTCTTGTAATAAATAATATGAATGGCGAAAATTTATGAGTCGAGCTGGGTTTAGGATTGTCTGTTCACGGAAGGGTGCGACTATAACGGAACTGACGAGACCATGGAAATGCTGCCAAAAGATAATGTTTTCAGTGTTTGTCAGGAATGGAATAATGGTATGATTCTTGATTTATTGACACATTAATGCGGTTACCATATTTTTTCGATATCATAATGTAAAACCCTTTAACCGGTTAACCCTTTGATTGAAATTACTGGTTCCGGGAATTAATCGGCTTTATGAATGTTATTGTAGCAGAAAATAAATGTTATTCTGGTAGAAAATTAATTATAAAACGATTTCGAGAAAAATTAATAATTATCGACCCAACCCATTAAATGCAAAATATCAACGTTAGTCCACGGGAGACCAAAAGAAGGACGCATCCGCGTAAATCTACCCGCGTACAGCAGTCGCTGGACGCTGACTGTACCTAGCATTAAGACTCCGGAAACATTTCAGGAACGCGACATCTACGCATTCCAGGAAAAACTGATCGAAGATTATTGCCAACCAATATCAACAACGTTCTGTACGTCCTGTTTAGGAGAAATTCCCAGTGTCAGAATTTCTTGTTCGAATCAACAATGCAGTAATTATCAGTAAGCACTTCAGCGTAAAGGCAATTTATTAAAGTTTCGACTAAGGTGCAAGCCAGTGAAAGGTACGATTACGGAACCTATTAGGCTTGTGACATTCTCAATTCACAATCAATTGGCAAGAATATTGTCAAAGCAAATTGGAGAAATCGTCAAAACGCATGAATATCACCATCACATTCAGGTAATGAAAAATTCGCGGCTATATATATAATTGTATTGTAGGCTTCTGGAAAACCGTACGAAGATTACTCGAGTTTTCATATATCAAAACATTATGGAGATCACATTGAAACACTGGAAATGTTTTCGAATAACATATTGAAGGTTGTAGTTTCCTTAGCCATAGACGGATTTCGTCCATCAAATTGTAGCCGGTAATTATGTTTTGTTTAAATTTATCTCATTATACAACGTAGGGATGAAGTTGTGCCGATTTATATGAGAGTGGAAGGGGTAAAACGAAAAATCAAAGAGCATGACGGTTCCGTGATCCTCGCAGCAATAATCCGATGTTTAAACGGAATGAATGCTCAAAATGCAAATATCGTCGGATCAAGGCATTGCTTTGTGGAATCATTTCGTTTGTATAATGCTTATTTTAGATTAATGCACGAAGTAGAATTTCTTAGAACTTCACCACTGCTTATACAATACGAAAGGGTCAAATATTCCGTCATGGTCGAGCCAGCTGTATCATTTTTGGATCTCAAGGCAAGCTTGTCTTGGTACATAATGAAACATTACGATATAGGGCATGCGTCAGATCTGTGGTCTTCCGAATTGGGCAAGTACACAGGGATGCACACTTTGCACGATCATTGGTTCGAAATCGGGTCGGCAAGCGGTTTCTTTTTTTCCAACATTCAATACCCTTCAAGAACTGCGAATGATGTAATGAATATGATGAGAGCTAGCGGAAAATTAAGTAAGCAATTCCCTTCAAACCTACATCTAAAATATGAATTGTTAGACATTCTGTCAATTCTTGCCAGCCCATCAAATCAACCGTTCGATGAACTTCATTACCTTTCCGAAGGGTTTTTGAAAAATTTATTGGAACAAATTTTTGGGCGCGGTTCAAATTTGCCTCGGTTGAAAATTTCGACTAGGGTGGTTCAGGCACTTTCATGTTCTCTGATTAATACCATAGATCCACCGGAAACGCCCTGCAGGTTTGCTAGCCCAGAAAGATTCTCGCGTGCGACCGGTTCAGAGATAAGAAAAGTGAGCAATTTTAAAGTTGGGACATTTGATTATATTTTTCAGTCAGTTCAGTTTACTCTTGCTGCGTTATCAATGACATTTAAGTTTCCTCGCTTCATGGAAACCACGTTTTTGGCTTGCTTGTTCATATTTAACAACTTGCTATATATGGCAAGGACCAAAGCTCATCTCTACGCAATCCAACAACTTTCGAATTTCATAAAAGGATATATTGGACATGAAAATAGCGAATTCTATACGCTTAAAATGCATGTAAGAAAATTGACTTGTTTAAAACAGAAGAATGGTAGCAATTCCAGCTGATTTTTGATCACTGTGTGGAGTTGATTCGTAGATACGGCAATTGTTCAACAACTTCAACTGCAAGTTTTGAAAAAACGCACTGCTACTTATCGTTAATGACTAATCAACGCTCAGTATCGATTGCGGATATGGCGAAAAAGTTTATAGCGGACAGTTATTTCACAACCTAAAAGAGGTAAATTCTTAATGTAAATCTCTTAAACTTGAATTTCTTCAGTTCGGATTCGACTTTACAGTTAAGTAGTGATATTGCATTTTCGAGGAATTATAGAATTACGAATACGTCTACAATTTCAACGTTATCACAGAAAGTGGCATCACACGGAGGACAAATTAAATTTTTTGCAGCCAAATGACTAAATAATTTTTTTTTGTAATAAATTATTCCAGTTTTTCGCGAGTACTTTCAAAAAAACAATAAACGTGGTGAAATATGACAATAGTTTGAAAGTACTAAAACGAAGGCAGTACGACACTCCGCGCGTACGCGTGCAATTTCGGAGAAACGGCGGTGGAAAGTTGGAGGAACGAAAGTGTCTGTTCTCTTCACCGATCATCTGCCGCCGTTTTACTCGCTATTCACCGCCGTTTCTACGGCGCGATTTGCTGAGAAGCTCGATAAAATTGGTTCACCGGGCTAACGCGATGTTTACACACCTCCGCCTACAGTAACCTGTTTAAAATTCCATCCATGTAGTTATTTTTTGTAGCTTTTTTAATAGGAAACGCGTTAAAACCCTAAAATATTAGGAAAAATCAGCTAAGCGAATATTTCGGAAAATAAACAAAAAAGAGAATAATAATAAATTAAATAATTAATTTATTAAATTTCAAAAAGAGGGAAAATTTGTTCAAAAAATATTTTTCACATGAACGCATATAATAAAAATAGATACACATTATTCCAATGTAGTAATGAAAAATGCACATTCAATTTAAACTGTTACATTTTTCGTAAAGATTAAATAAAACGCGAAACTTCAACAAATAAATTTTACGAACCTACGAATTGAAAAAAAATTATTCAGTCATTTTCTCCAAATCAAAAATGTTATCTGCAATGTGCATCTTCGGTGCATACATACCTTCATCTACCGTACTCCAAAACAAAAATTGATATTTTTTCATTTTTCAAAATTTTCCCTTAAAAACTCACCTTTAATAAAACAGTAATTAGTTCTTTATACATATTATATATACAATACTCCTAAAATTCAAAAATTCATGAAATAAACCGAATAGTAACGAGAAGGTAGCTTTGACAAAACAAATGAAAAATTTTAGAAAATAACAAAAAATCAATAAATAATTTTATTCTAAATAAATTGATATATCTACGAAATCACAAAAATTAAGGCAATGATTAGATTTTTGGTTCAAATGGGACATCTTTTGAATTTGAAAGAACTACGATCACAGATTTTCAGACAAAAAAAGCTGGTAAAGTATGGCAAAAACAAATTTTTACAATTTTACACTTCGTCCTTTACTCGCCTCCTTGAGATCCTCAAGAAGTCCCGCCCGTTTCGAATAGTTCTCCTCGGATTGGATTTGACGATAATTCGATATCATATCGCGCTCGCTAATCTCCTTGTCTCGTCGGGACCACAACTTCTTGTCGTACTTTCGATTGACCATTCTGAAAGCGATGAAAACTTTTTTTTTTCGCAAAAACTTCCAAAACTCACTTCAACGTCTCTTCGAGCTCTTTCCGACTCAATCCATCCATATCAACTTCAGTGTCGTCAATGAAATCATCCAAATCACTCGCATAATCATCCTCATCATCAAACTTCAACCAAATATTGAATAAAATCTCATTTCAAATAGCTGAAGCTCACCTCATCCTCATCCTCATCACTATTATCATCACCGCCGCGGAAGAATGAGCCACCACCATAATCCCTCTTCGACTTCTTATACTTCTCTCTGAGCTGCTGCTCCCGAAGCTCATGCTCTCTTCGGCTCTCATAGCTGTAATATTTTTGTTTCACTTTTTCATATAGCTTAAAGAATCTTCGTTTTTTACAGTATATAAATATTTTCCCAAAAAAATTGAAATTCGAAAAACTTTTACCTCCTGCGATCCATCTGTGAGCTTCTACTCTTCTCCATCTTCCGCATCTTCGCCGCCCGCTCCATTTCTCGATCCTCCCGTTGCTGTCTCTCCCTCTTCAACTTCCTCTGCATCTCCCGATCCATCTCTCTTCGCCTCTCAGCTTCTCGAACATTCGCAATACGCTGATCCCGGCTCGACGACGATCCCGGCGATGATGTCGACGCCGTGCCATTCGACGATCCAGCCTGACTACCATTAAGCGCCTGTTGCTGCTTCGCAAACGCCATCGCTTGCTTATACCGAATGTCACCTGGCAGATATTTTTTGCCAGGCACAAACGCCGGAATTTCCGGCGGCGGCGTCGGACCCTTCTGGAATCGTCCTTTGATGCTAAAAAAGACATTCTAATTCAATAGAATTGAAAGCAAAATATCTCACTCTTTCTTCTTTCCATTCTCCACTTTCTCATTCGAATCTTTCGAACAATTATTATCAATATCTACCGATTCAAAACTAGTAATAATCTCGGTTCGGACCTTCTTTGTCGGCTGCGGAGGTTGAGGTGGTTTCGATGAGCTCGATGAGCCATTAGACACCGGTTTTCTGAAAAAAACAGTTGCTTTTTACGACAAAAACAATCAATTACCTCTCTTTTTCCACAGGCTTCTTAAATTCTTTGACAATTTTCGACCTCTCCGGCTCCCTCGGCCTCACCGGAGGTGGTGGCTTGGGCTTCACTAAACTACTGGTGCTCGGCTTCGAGCTCACTCGACTAGACGATGGTGGTTGAACCGACTTTGCCGGCTTCAACTCAAACTGGTCCAACTTCACCGATTTGCCTTGTGCAATATTGGAAGCAGCAGCCATAAGACTCCTAAAAATGAGTAAAAACGTGTTGAAAAGCAAGTATTTTTTTGGGAAATACTTGAAATCGACAGGCGCCGCCGGTATGATTTTCTTTTTTTCCGGCTCGCGCTTCTCCGGCTCATTCGGCTTCTTTCCATCCCGAGGCGGCGAGAAGTTGTCTCGTCTGAAATCTTCAAGTAAGGACACTCTCGTCTAAAATATCGCTCACGATTCTTTATGCCGCCCACAAAGGCCGGCGAGACTGTTCGATTTGCTAGTAGCGACGCGATGTGGTCCCTTGACAGTGTTGCGAAGTTGCGCCTCACTCTTCTTTTTCATCTGGATCGCTCGATAAACGCCACTTCGCAGTTTATCAGCTTCCATGTCGGTTTCATCCTGCAAACAAAATTGATCTCAATTTTTTTTTGTCAAAAATCCAAATTTATTGAGAGACGGAAAATTGCACCCATTAGACCTACAATACTCTTCTGAATTATGGCATTACAACACAAGCATCTGCAATTTGCATACAATTTTTAAAGTCTCTAACAATTTTCCCCAGAAATACGCATAGCCCGCCAATTTAGATGATTACTGTAGGTTTAGAAAATCGATCATGAAAAAAGTGCAATTTCACGACTATGTGATTGCAGAAAGTTTCTTCTTTTTCAATTATATCTTGAAAATAATAGAAAGTATTTAAAAAAAAAACGTTAAATTTTCGCTGTTGTTTATTTTTTCAAAAATGTTCCGAATGATAAATTCTCGTCTCACCTCCTCTCTCATTTTCCTCTTCTGAAGCGTTTCGATATGCTCATTGTTGCCACCAAATCGCATCTGCAGCTCGATCGGATCGAGTCCAAAATGTTTGCCAATCTTCGTCGCTTTTCCGCCATTCGCCTTCATCCTCAACTGCATTAGTTGATCGCGTTCAGCTTCTGCCTGAATCCATTTCATATTTACAAATTTTCCCCAAACTATTAAAAAAATCGCCTAACCGCTCTCGCTTTTTCCCGCTTCTCAGCCTCCTGATTCTGATAATATTTTTTCAGCGCGTCCGTCAATCCCGAATTATCCTTCTCATTCTTTTTAGGAATCGTAAAATTCTAAATTTTGTCTAGTTTTGTTGAGATTGCCACACAAGATGCTACCTTTCTCCTCTCCTCTTCCTTTTTCCGCTGAATCTCCTGCTCGCGTTCGGCCCGCTTCCTCTGCATTTCAAGTCGAACACGTCGCTCGGCTTCCAATTGACGCTTCACCTCATTTTTCTCCTCTTTCACCTGGAAATCTCATAAATAATCGATTTCCAACGAAAATCCAAATACCTCATTCGCAATTTTTGTCATTTCCTTATTCGCTTTTTTCGCGTTTCGATTTGCCGCCTCCAGAACTGAATTGAAATCCATAATGACACACGCGCACTGCAAATATTGCCGGGAAAAAATCGATAAATATCGAAAATGCGCACATGACACAACGAACATTTAAAGGCGCATCGCATAATATATTTATATATATAATCTATAGAAACGAGGCATGAGAGGGAGAAATTGTGGCAACAAAAAGGGAAAATTTTTTCGTGCCAGAAAACGAGAATTGTTTGCGAACATTCGCCGAAGTCGCCCACTCCGAAAGGAACCTGATTGGTGGCCGTGGCCGCCGCAATAATTCGCCGGCCGGCGTTAAAAGCGGGGAGCGTCATTTCTCGATAGGCTTCGTCTCTTATCGACATCAGTATTCCAAATTTCAGATTTCGCCGTGTCATAATGAGTTTAGATGAGAATAGTGAGATTGTGCTGCCAATTCTTACCGACGACGGCGAGCCGCCGCCCATACTACAAAACGAGTTTAAGGTACGAAAAAAAAGCTTACCAATAATTTAGAAGATATAGAAAAAAAACGATATCACGTATGAAATCGCATTTTTCGTTTTTTAAGGCTAATAGACAATTTTTTTAATCGAAAAAAATTTGGAGGCTCGAGAATTTTCTTCAAAAAAAAAAAAAACACCGTAACCTCGAAAATTGTCAGAAGCGTCACAATTTTCCAGTTTTTATTCAATTGGATGGATTTCTCTAGTAATTCATCCCATTGGAATTAAAACTGGAAAATTCTAGATTTGACAATGTTGCCAATTAACAATCAATCCGTTTGACGTCTGAGTCTCTCAATACAGTCCACTCTCTCGTGTTGAGAGAAGGGTTGTGTGACAAAACTAAAGCAACACAAAATAATGAATGAAAAGAGATGGAATATAGTGTCCAGGTCACCGGCATATTTAAGACACGCCCCCAAGGTGGGGGGCCTTTTATGAGGTGTTAGAAAAGGGTCCCTACTAAAACGGTGAAATTCAACGCTTCAGAATCTAATGGACCAATTAAGAATCTAATGGAACAATTAAGGTCGACATCATTCCAAAAGTGCAGATGCTCAAAATTTGCGCGACACGCGCCTCTACTTCAACCAGCGATCTCATCGAACTCGGCACCGTCGACGTCATCGACGATTCCGAGCAACACACATTTCTAGAAGCCGATCATCCCGATATTTATCTAACACACGATTCCATTGAAAAACGCAAGGTAGAAAACAATTAAAATAATACCATAATCTGGAAATTGTCGACTACAGTATCACTTCTATATAAAAGCTCCTCCGGAGCACATTAAAAAGAAGTCGCCGTGGCGGGGAATGTCCAACTACTACCAGGTCGAGCATCTGTTCACCATTGACGTCGAGGAAAATTCGAAATTCGCTCGAGTCTTCAACGACGCCACGTTCCTTAACACAACGTGAGCCATTTTAAATTTTTTATTTGAAATTTGAGCATCGATTTTCATCTCTTCCAACCATTTAAGGAAACTGTCAAGAAACCCATAGTGTGCATGTTTCCACCAAATATGGGTATATCAAAAACCAAACAAGTGAATTGTTCCCCCACAATATTTGTTAATGTCCTCTGAAATAACGGACCATCTTAAACAAATCTCTCATTTCCAGAATAATCCATCAAAATGGAATCGAGGTGACCTATGAATGCGAAAATGCCAATTCAATTCGCTTCGCAATCTTGCTCAATCTCAATAACGTCTTCAATAGTGTCTATGATGCCCATAATCAAGTATATTCAGCTTCATCATTACCCCCTTCTTCACAGCTTCTTCTTTTCAGTTCCCTCAAAACTGCCGTCGCAATATTCCATATATTTTTAATCGAATTCTCGAAGCATGTTTGGACAACGCGGTAATTTCATGTCAAAAATCTGCGAAAATTGTGGTTTTTCTAAAATTTTCCAGAAATTTCCATGGCTTAACACTCGCGGAAGCGCTCAGGAGTCGATTCCAAAAGAAGTCGATTTCGATTTCGACGAATTCTTCAAATTGCACACCAAAGTTCGGAAAACTCATTTGCAGAATCATCCGACGCCTAGATACCTATTGAAGTAAGTGCTGAAGTCGAGCTCTAATCGAAAATTTTAAAGGCGCATGGAAATTTCAAAAAATAAAAAAATCGATTTTTTAAAGGCAATGAGAAAATTTTGTACCCTTTCAACGTTGCGAAAAAAACAATCACCTCTTTAACTTCTATACAATTTCAGGGAAGATCTCTTGACATGTAATTTATTAAAATACCAGCGTGAGACGATTCGATGGATGATCGCAAGAGAGGAGAATCCCGATATCAAGTTTGACGACATGTTCGAAGCCTTCGAGTGAGCTCGGAAAAATTATATTGATAATTGAAGTTTGTCAAATTCTAGAATCAAAGGTCGCCGTCCAATCTACTATTTTCCAAGATTCGGCGTGTTTACCAAATCGAAAGACATCGATTTCAGTTTGCTGGCCGTTCAAGGTACGTTGATATTCGGCCACGGTGCCGTCAAACGAAAAAAAAAACATTCCAGGCGGAATTCTCGCCGACGAGATGGGCCTCGGCAAGACGGTCGAGATCATCGGTCTAATCGCCACCCGCCAAATGGGCGCCGCCATCGAAATGGCGACGAAGCCTGACAAGATGGGCATCGTCAGAAACGAGCGTATTCGAAGCGGCGGCATCGACGAGCTCAGTCACTACAAAAGCTTCAAAGATTATGTATGGTGGCGGGGACGCAAAATTTGCTTGAAATTGAATTTTTCAGGAACAAGCGAAAAAAATCGACAAGTCGTTGGGCAGCGCTGTCGTCTACACCCCCCTTGAAACCGACACTCGGAAAAAGGTAGGCACTAGTCTAAAGGCACATACCGTAACCCGCTACAGGTCGAGGAGACCCTTATAAAGTGCAATGGTTGTTGTACAATGTGTGTGGCTCAAAAATGTAACTGGATCGACGAGTTCAACGAAATCGGCGCGTTCCGTTGCCCGCAATGCATGGAACGCGTCCAGCCACTCGAGATCAAAGCGACGATCATCATCGTGCCCGAATCCCTGGTTCAGCAATGGTTCGACGAAATCAGCAAGCATTGCGACGCCGCGCTCAAAGTCATGGTAACCCAACAAACGAATGAGTGTAATAGAGAATAGGTGACCCCCCAATAATTTCAGTATTACTTCGGTGTCACAAAAGCTGGTTATGTGCATCCCTACGAGTTGGCGAAGCAGGACGTCGTGCTCACCACCTACGAGACAATTCGCAGCGAGCTCGACTTTGCCAATGTTGTCGAGTCCAGTAAGAAGATTGAATTTTTGAAGGGGGTTTTCTTGAATTCACCAATTTTTTGGCTAAAAACTCATTTTTATCCCCCCCCCCCTGGAAAACTAGCTTACATTTGTTTCATTTCAGAACGCGAATTGCGCGGCGGCAGCCAACAATACAAATTCTCACCGAGCCCATTAACCCACGTGATCTGGTGGCGAATGGTCGTCGACGAGTCGCAAATCGTAGAAGGCGTCGCCCGTCGTGTGCCCCAAATGTGCTCGAAAATGCAATCGAAATTCCATTGGTGCGTCACCGGCACGCCGCTCGTCAAATCGTGCAGCGACATCTACGGTCTCGTCGTTTTCCTCGAAATATGGCCTTATTCCATGGCTGACTTTTGGAACAAATACATCTATCCCGAGTACCGGGCCCTAGTCAGACATCTCAATGGTACGATCGAAATTGCAATTTGAAAATAATCCGATGTTCAGATTCTGAGGAGATCGACAACGGCGGAACTCTAATGAATCTCCTGGCGCAAATAATGTCGAGAAACACAAAAGAGGGTGTTGAAAAAGAAGTAAGTCGCTAAAAATTTTGATTTTGATGGGCCTCATCTCATGATTTCAGCTATTCATTCCGAAACTTGTTGAACATGTTCGTCTAGTCAGATTTACGGCCATCGAAGAGCGGCAATATAATGAGCAGAAGGAGCATCTCAAGAAAAAAGTTGGTGAGTAATAATTTTTCACTAGAATGAAAAATGAGAAATGAGTTTGCAGAGAAGCTCATCGGGCGAAAGCCCGACAGCGTCTATCTCAAAGATTGTGCAATTCAAGAGAGCGTGCTGACAGCAATGGCGAAACTCAAAGAATCGCTTATCTCGTCCGGAGAGCACATCAACTATTGCGATTCGACGACAACGACGACGACAGCGAGCAAGACGAGCGAGAAGATCGTGTTCGGTCCCGAAACCGTAGTGATGCGATTGATCAGCGCAAAGAAGACGCAAATCGAGGAGAACGTGCGCAATCTGATGAGCTCGTTCTTCGGTCTCGCCGGCGTTTACTACGTTCTCAACAATGCGCAGAGCACGCTGAATGTTTTGGATAACGCAATCACCGAGGTTAAGGTAATCTGGACATTCACCACAAAAGAATTGCAAATAAAATTTTGCGTTTAAGCTAGTCAATGGAGCCAATGACACGTTCAATGAGGCACTTCAACTGGATGCTTCAGAATTTAATAACGTCATCTCGGAATCCGATGGATCTGATTCTGATGTGGAGATTGACATTGGCGCTGAGTCGATGAAGGAGAATAAGCTGAAGCAGAAGATTAAAAGTAAAATAATTGTTGAATTTTTTGGGATAACGACAAATTGCAGAGGAATCCGCCACCGTGAGAACGCTTCGACGAGAGCGAATGCGTCGGAAACAAAAAGAGAAGGCGGCGTCGTCGCCGAGCGGCGAGCCGAGCACGAGCACTGAAAAACGGCCAGCTTCACCTTTGAGTGATGATTCGGAGAGCGATGATGAAACCAATGTTCTGTACGATCAGGAGAAGCGAGCGCGGCTAACTGATGATGATCGGCCGGCGAGTGCGTTGGTCGAGAAGGAAGAGGATCGAATGGCGAGGGCGGCAAAGTTGGCCGAGAAGAAGATGGAACGGGTGAAGAAGGAGTTGAAGAAGAACGCGTGTAAGCCGATTCGCGTCGATGTCCCATTATTGACACATTTGACTATGTAGGATTTGTTGAGCGCGAAAAAATTATTAAGAAAAGAATTTCTTGCATTGTCTTTATCGAAAAATCTTGAATATTGCCAATTTTCAATCAATTTTCGGCCGTTTTCGCAAAAATGAGCTTTTTTTTTTTAAATTTTAGGCCAGTTTTCCAAAAAAAATGTTGGACCCACATTTATCCCGTGTTTGGGAAGGGGGGGGGGAAGACGTTCAACCAAAATGAAATCCCGAATTTTAGGCGCCTTAAATTCTATACCTACAACGAGAACACGGTGGTCCGTCAAACCGCTGCCAACCTGATGAGCAATCTCGGAGGAATGAAAGCAATGATTGATGAGTTGTTCAAGGCGATCTGCCGATACTGTAGAAATGAGGTGAGTCCTTAAATTGGATCTCAACGCGAATTTTGTTGAAGAGGCGAACATTAAATGTGATGGAGGTCGAGTGGAAAGAATGGATGGAGGAATGGACGAATGGAAAAATTGAGGTATCAATTGGCGAAAATTTTTTGGAAAGCACGAAAACTAATTTTAGGTGGAGCACATCAAAAAGTACCTGGAAGACTTTATTGATTTACATGACGATCCCGAATCACTGGAAGTCGCGAGAAGCATTTCGACCAATTTTGGGTTCTTTAAGTAGCGAAAAATGAACTTAAAAAAACAAAATTGGTTTTCTTTTTTTCAGCACAATATCGCAGCTCTCGATTGTGCCAATGTACCAGGAATCTCGAAAACATCTCAACGCCGACTATCGTCTTTTTAATAAGACCGTGTACTCCGCCTCACTTTGATCTCGATGAAGTTCGCTGAATTTCAGATATTGTCGTTCTTCGGACTTCACGAAACGCCGCCGGCAATACATTCACGAAGTCTCGACTTGTATGGGAAATTGTGACGGAATACCGTTTGAGAGGGCGTATGCTGATGCGCAATATGCAACGGTTGCGACGATGATGAATAGCCTTATAGAGCATTTCGATGGCATCGAGATGCTTCGTCGGACGTTTGAAAAGAGCATGGGCGAGCTCATCAAATTGTTTGTTGAGGTTATGGTCCCTAATTTTTTTCATAACGAACTCGATTTTTTGCAGGCGCTATCAGATGACGCGACGAAGAAAACGCTTCGCGATGATTTGATGAAATCGCAAGCCAATTTCTCTCTATTTAAAGATATTCTTGGATGCGATCATGCTCTACTCGACGTTCGCAAAAATGATATTCTTTGCACTCGATCCATTGAGTAATTTTGTTTCTCAAACATTTTAAAGAAAAATGTATACTCACATATTTGTTTTTTTTAGGCATGTGCAATGCAAATTGTGCCGTGCTGCTTATGATCTCGCCGCTCTTCAATATGAAAGCGGTTTTGGAACATTTCACGGTGTGCCGAAATCGAAATCCAAAATTCGAAATGTGTTCTTGATGATTGTTCAGTATGAAAAGAAGAAGCTCAAATCGTCGTTGTCGAGTTCAAGTGCCGTCAAGTAGGATTTCTTCTGAATATTAAATGTTTTAATGTTCAAAAAAAGAATGCCCAAGAAGAAAAATAAATATCGGGAAATAATTGTTATTCCGCAAAATCTCGTGAGTTAGTGCGGATTGTGTGTAAACACGCACCGATTTTATAGTGAATTTCCTAAAAAAAAAAACAAGCAGCTATCAAAAATTTTCGTTGAAAAACTTTGTAGTTCAGACGCGTTTAACAATTAATGTAATTTTCTATTTTCAGAAGCCTTCGTCACTACCTAAAGCGCCTCGGCAAGACCATCAAGCTATCAAGAAGCGCGTTGATTATTATTCATGAATATGCGAATCGAATTTCCGAGCTGGAGCAATCCTACATGCCGCTTTCAGTGGAAATGCTCTCCTCAATTCTCAGCACCAAAATGAAGGTTTTCAAGAAGAACTCACCAGAGCATGTGAATGTAAATCGAAACCTCAATTGTTCAATCAATATTGGAATGAATAATGTTCAGATTGCCAAAGCTCATTTCCTCAACGATATCGAACATTTCTCATCGAACAACAATCAGCTTTACGCCGATTTGCGCTATCTGACATTCCTTTATAAGCGCGAAATCACTGGTGAAGGAGCCGACGAAGAGTGCCCGATTTGCCGCACCGAATTCTACAGTTTCGCCATGTTCCCATGTGGTCATCGCGTTTGCGATGGGTGTTACAAACACTTGAAACGGTGGGAATCTCCGAATTATTTTATGTGTATATCAAAAATTCTAGAGTCTCCGGTTTGAATATTGTGCATTGTCCAAGTTGCCGAAAAAGCGTCGGCGTCAAATCGATAATGGTGGCGATATCGCCGAAAGACTCGGCGTCGACATCGATTCCGGGCGTCTCGCTTCCAGTCAAAGTGAGTTGCGCCGAAACGCTTAATGCTCATTCTTTTTTATTTTTCAGCTCGACAACACCATACAGCTAATCCGCGAGATTCTCGGCGAGGATAAACATAATAAGATCATCGTGTTCACAACTATTGAGCCGGGAACCGCTATATGGAATTTCGTATGCCGAATATTCGACAAAGCTTTGCTTCCGTTTTACCCGATGACACGAAAGGATTATGGCAAGAAGGTGTTCGAGTTTGAGCATGTCAACTCGTTCCGTGTACGTTTATTTTGAAATGTTTCGATTCCATGCAAAACGCAAATATTATACATTTTTGGTGCTCATTAGGTAATCTATCCAGCATCATCATTTTTCCGACGCTGCAAAATCCTGAATAGCTAGACATTCAGTAATTGCGCGCGATTTCTGAAAATGATTCGAATGAACTCCGTATCGGTTTGATTTTGAACAGTCGGCTAATATTGAATCCACCTATGCAGACAGTGTTCGTATTCGAACATTAATGACGTCTTTGCTGTGCGAACCTAATTTTGGTGCCATTCCTGAATGTGCAAATTTGATTTTCACGGAAGAATTAGTCGCCTGTTACTTGTTTTAATTTTTTTTTCGAAAATAATAACAACTAGTCATCAATACACACTTGAAAGTTGTACCCATGTGCTGCACAAATTCGTGAAAAATCATCGTCATCGAATGACGGTGTTTCCCACGCGAAGATAGGAGTAATTTCTAAAAATGGAGTTGCACAAATCCCCCCTTCACTCTCAAACATTTCTCGGAATGGTCTCAACGCACCTCTTCATCGGCGGTGTCGTGTGCAGAGAGAAGAAGCTGATGGGAGGAGAGCTCATTAATTAATGATAACGGTGTGAATCATTAATTATTGGGGTTCCACACGCCCTTTGAGATTTGGTACGACAATGGGTCTCGAAGCCAATAGAATTTATTACTGCATCAGCTGTTCGAGGTGTCCCCACTCATCGCTATTCAAAAAAAGAATGGAATGAATTATTCGCACATCCTTCTTCATCTCCTTTATCCCTTTTATGAATGCTTGTGAAAAAAAAAGAAACTAATCCGCGCTGTCTTATACGCTGATCGCATCATGAAAATTACTCCATATTAATCTGCATTCATGATGTCAATGTGTGCTTTTAAACTCGCATTCTACAGGTCCTGCTGGCGTCATTCTCAACGAGCGCGAACGGTCTGAATCTGACAATTGCCAACAATATCATCTTCCTCGATCCATCGCATATCTCATCGGTCGTCGCTCAGGCGATCGGCCGAATCAATCGATTCGGGCAGACGAGGCCGATGAACGTCTATCATATGCTCGTTGAGAGCAGCATCGACGAAGAGTTGAGGCTCATCGCGACGACCGGAGACTCACGAAGACAGCGTTAGTTGAAATAAATGAACTCAATTAGTTTTTGAAATATTTCAGGAACCGGATGGACGCTTGGCGAGATTCGCCAAATGTTTGATCTCGAGCCAGTTACCTAATATGTATAGTTTATTATAGCTAATGAATTTACGTTGAAAACCAAACAATAAACCAATTTATGAGCGGAGTGCAATAATAAAAGGAATTTGTTTTTTTCGGTGGGATTGGGGCGGAGGGCTGGGAAACGACATCTAGCTAGAACGGCTTCTTTGCACTGCACTCATTAAGGCGGTCGATAAGAAGGGTTTGCGCTTTCTGAAGGCGCACGATCTCCTCGAATATGAGCTTTTGTTTGTCTTCGCCGCACCACGACGAGTCGATCTCGTCGGCGCTGAAAGAGAAAATATGGGATGAATGAGAGAAAAAGAATGAGTGCAGTGGAGCGCACTTGTTGTCATCTTTTTTTTTTGAAAAAGCTGAACAACACGCTTCTTTCAACCCCCTATTGTGAATAATTCACAAAAGACCGACCCCTTGTTTCTTAGCATCGCGCGCTTCTTCGACCACTGATCGGTGAATGTCATCTGACAATTGGCGGTGGTGGCGAGAAGCACAACGCACACCAGAATCACGACAAACTTCATTTTGTTGTATGCACGAGCCTGCAAGATGATAAGATTAGATTTTGGCGTTACGGCGGCGGCGGCGGCGAATTTCTATAGAAACCGAGAAGAAAGGTGAAGAGGAAAGGGGAGGGAGCTCGTGCTCGGCGAGCCGACACCCATGAGCGTGTATGAGGAGTTGCCGCGCGAGCCGACAAGTTGGAGTGGGTGTGGCCAGCGAGTGGGCGTGGCATTCGAGAAATCCCGGTGAATTGTCGGCAGCACACACTACTCGTATAAATCAGATGGCGGCTACTCGAAAATGGGAATTGGTTTTGCGTGATGTTTTCGCCTACCCCAATCAAAAGGTTCCCCCCTCCTCTCAACCAATTAGAAGGAATTCAACTGGCGCCGGTGTTGGATGGAATATAAGCAATTACCTCAATTCGAGATATACGGGGGGGAGTCTCGCAATGAAGAAGAGACCAGAAATCGTGCTATATATATAAATTTCTCTCTCTTTTGACGGATACTGTAGCAATAGGTGAGCTGTGCCGAACGATGACGATGCCCGCTAACAAAATTTCAAATGAGGCAATTTCGCATCGAAATTGCCTACCGAACCCAATTCATACTAAATTTCGTTAGCCGAGCCAGCGGCAAAAAAGGAAGAAACAAAACAAAAAAAGTTTCCGGCGGGGGGAGGTGAGGGGGCAATTTAAAATGTAGGGGACTTCTTCAAAATCTCTAGCCCACTTTAATATTATGATCGACAAAAAATGAAATAAAACGTCGAGAAATTTCGAAGAATGCCGAAAGATGGAGGAAGGGCATGGGAAAAAATAATCGGCGCGTTTTTATTCTATTTACACTAATGAGAGTTGGGTGTGAGTTTCCGATTCCAACGAGACCATTTCATCTGCGGACGTGTTTGCGGGCCAGCAGACATCTTGCTTGTCGAAATGCTAGAAAATGTTCTGAATTTGATTTGACAAAACCAATTCTCCTTTTGAAATCCCTTTATTTCTATTCTCTTCAAGACCCAATGCTATGGTTTTAAAAGATTATGGGCGCTTTTAAATAACGATATTAAATCTCCCGTTAGAGAAAAAAAATCCAGTGACTTAGTGCGCCTTTAAACTTCTCAACACTCACCCGCCAATATTCATTTTCCAGTTGAGACCAAATACTTGAAAAGTTTGATCAATGAATTTTCAATTTTTGCTCGCTTTGAAGAGAAATTGGAAGCGGCGTTTGATTGGCGACTCTCGCGCCAAATGATATCATTAGAAGAGGCCATTTTAAGCGAATTAAAAAAACGAGAAAAAAGATACACACAAAATTGGCACCAAATTGCAATTATGCGAACGAAACCCATTTATAACAAGCTAAACTTGAACGGCCAACGATTTTTTAAAGAATTTGAAACAGAAAAATAGAATATGATTTTTTGATTTGTGAATTTGTGAAAAATTTTTTTGTAGAGAGTTTCTTTTTTTTGTAGATTTTTCGAGAAAAAAAAAAACAAAAATATTCAAATTCCACTTTTTGGGGTTTTTTTTTTAAATTTTTTTCTCGACTGCGAAACCCTTTAAAAAATCAGGAAAATCAAAAAATTATTATATTGCTTTAAAATGCCAATAATAATGAAGCCTTTAAAAGATGTGTAGCAAAAAAATTAACAAAAAATAGAGACTAGTTTTCAGTGGGTCGAAATTTAGGCGACATAAAATTCTCTCGTCTTTCAAATTTTTCAATATTTTCCATATTGAAAATTTTTTTCCATTTTCTCAAAAAAAAACACCCGGAAATTCGAAAATTATAATTCTCGAATCTTAAAGTCACATGACAACCTATGTATTTCGTGTGCGCACAAAAATTGTGCGCAAAATACGATTTCAACGACAACAATCAAATTCTGTTGTGAAATTATGACGAGTAGATCAGAAATGCTGAACGAGACGAACCACTGGAAAAAGTGACTTGTGTACATTCGCTTGCGACGCAAATTTTCAGATTGCACACCATTGAAACGATCTGCGGACATTTGTGGAGGACAGCCGAAAATTGACGGGCAAAAAAATGCCATTTGAAATTGGCATTCCAATCGGAACTCGAAGAACAGAAGGAAGGAAGGAATGAAAAAAAAACATGAAAGTTTGCCGGAGAAGAGAAAAAAATGATTTTGACTGACAGCTTTTCTCTCGTTTTCCGGCAGGAGCGGGGATGCTTCGGTGGCGTCTCATCAAAAATCATCATCATCTCCATATATGGAGCAGTCTTTTTTTTTCTTCCCCCATCATTCTCCGAATAAAATATCAGTGGAATTTGCACGCAATCTCGAGGCAAATCGGAAATCGGTTTGGCCGAAATTTGAAAATATTTTTCGCGGCGGGATCGAAGGAGTTGGAAGAAAATTGAAAAAAAAAACTGTCAGAACCTGTGGCAATTTGATTGTAAACTTTTTACAAATTGAAAAGCATTCTATTTGACGACAATTAGTACACAAGATACGAATTAAAAATTTGACTAAAAAAGTGAACATTTCGAAATTTCTGTGAAAAGAATAGACTTGTTATCGTTCAGAAGCGCAAAATTAGTTCATTCGGCTCCCTCCAATTAGCAAGTAATGCCGAAATTAATGGGCCATTACTCTATGAACGTAAGAGACGCAGATATTAGTTTTAAAGGCGCACAATTATCAAATCTCCCGCGATTTGTATGATTTTTGATCTCTTTTTCGATGACTTATCAATTCATGGAGTTTCTCAAAAATATCATAAAATATTTAAATGAAATCTGAAGAAAATAAAACTAGGGGAAAACCGCAGAATTGTTTAATCTTGGCAAACAGATCGAGTTTTCGATTTGAAATATTCCACATGTTTGTCAAAACAATAAAATCTTGAACATTTTGAAGAAGAACATATTACCAGAAAAATTTAATTATTTAAAAAAAAATTCAAGGTACGGTAGACAAATATGCATTATCGCTACACGTTTTTGAAAATACAGTAACTTTGTTCGAAATTGTACACAAATTTTTGCAGTTCTCACTTCAGTCATCGTTTCTCGTTTTGCTCTTTTATTTTTTCGGTTTATTAATATTTTTGCGTCACAGACTCTTAATGTTCACGTCGAATCCTGGACGATTTGACCTGAAAATAATGGAAAATATATACATGATTTGTTGAACTCGCCAAACCTCGCAACTTCTGCGCAGACTTCACAGCGTTACGAAATTCATAGATTGCAATAGTTTTCTCTTCAATTTCATTCGTTTCGCGATATTAATGAAAATCAATTATTCTTTTCTCTTTGCTTTTTTTGTTGTCTTCTGGAACTACTTGTTTAGTTTCGCAATCATACCTCTTTTCAGTTAATTCATAAACCGTCAGCTATCATTTAGATGTCAAATAAAAAGCCAGTCAGAATACCAACAGCCAAATACACGAAGAGAAGAAGAGAAAATTTCAAATAGTTTAACAGTACAGGGTGTCATTTAAATTCCCGCACAAAAGTTTGACGTCATGAAGAGCTTCGCTGACGCACTTTTCGTGCACCAATACAATTTATTTCTGTTAAATAAGGTATATTTTACTTACTTTCCAAGTTTCACCTCATTTGGATGGGTTTCAGAGAAATGGCGAAGGCTAACATCCATCGCGCTTCCATTATCGAACTTTATAAGCAAAATGAGAGCCCAAGAGACATCATTCAACGCCTCGGTGTGCCTCGTAGAACGGTTTATGACACCATCAAACGTTTCAAGGAGATAAATACAACCAGTGACCGTCCCAGACAAGGAAGACCCGTCTCGGTAACCACTCCTCAGAAGATCAACGCCGTCAAATCGAGGATCAGGCGAAACCCCCACAGGAGCATGAGAAAGATGGCGTCAGACATGGGAATGAGCATCTTCGCTATGGAACAAATCGTCAAAACGAAGCTTGGACTGACCCCATATCGTGTCCAAAAAGCGGCAATTCTATCGGCCGTCAACAAGCAGAGACGCTACGAAAAAGCAAAACGACTTCTTGCTCGCACGCGGTCTGGAGAACACCTCGTCACTGTCTTCTCCGACGAGAAGCTGTTCACTGTGGAGGCGGCATTCAATCCACAAAATCATCGAGTACTTGCCCAGACATCCCAGCAAGCTTCTGAGAAAGGCAGAACAATTCATCGAGCCTCACATCCTGCCAGTGTGATGGTTTTCGGTGCCATCTGCTCAACCGGGAAGTGCCCCCTGGTTTTCGTGGATCAGGGGGTGAAAGTGAACAAAGAAGTCTACGTTCGGGACATTTTGGAGAAGCATGTGATGCCCTGGACCCAAACGCATTTCGGTGGGCAGAAATGGGTCTTTCAACAGGACGGAGCACCCGCGCACACTGCCAAAACTACTCAGGAGTGGTGCCAGACCCATTTTCCCGACTTCATCAAGTCATCTGAATGGCCTGCTTGCTCCCCAGACCTGAACCCGCTTGACTTCTCCGTGTGGGGAGTCTTGCAGGAGAAGGTCAACGCAAAACCCCACTCAAGTGTCGAGGCTCTGAAGAAGACATTACTGGCGGAATGGGACAATCTTTCCATCGAATACCTGCGTACCACCGTCGCCTCCTACCCGAAGCGTCTCCGTGAAGTCATAGCGGCGAAAGGAGGCCGAATCGAAAAGAGTTACTAGATAATTATTTGTTATACTATAGATAAAAAATATTTCAAGTCTCGTTTGATTTGGACTTTTAGTTTCAGAAATATACGTTTTCAAAGTTGTGCGGGAACTTAAATGACACCCTGTAATTCTGAAGAAGAGCCTAATTTTAGTGTTTCAATTTTTCTCTCGAACAAAAATAAGGAAAAAAGCCATTTATACGTGATTTTTAATATATTTCTTTAATGTTCATGCCTATTCATGAAATATAATGTTTTGCAAAAGAAAATAGCCAAGTTGTTGATCCTAGGCCGTATGCACAATGCGATGTCTGCGGGAAATCCTATCATTTGAACATAAAACATAAGGTTAGAAAAAATCGCATTGTGCATACAGCCCCTGGCATAAATAAAAATTTAAAACCGAATAACCGATCGGAAACATTTTTCTCTATTAATCATACAACTTTTAGAGAACTTAAAAAATTTTTTGAAGTTGAAAATTTTGAAAAGCATTGGCGCTGTACTCCGACACGCTACCACGGTTAAAATGAGAACTGAGATCCAGCTCGAGGCAATGAATCAGTTTTTTTTTCAATATAAATAACTAATTTTGTTTAGGAAATTCAATTTTTTATCAATCGACCGTCAGTATCGCTAGGATCCATTGTGCTAGGATCGTCACCTATTCAAGAATTGACGACTCATTATCATTTTTTGGTATGTCTAAATTTTAAATTAAGCGATTGCTTCTATGTAAGACAAAATGAGGTCATTAGCTGATTGCGGCATTCGACTTTAAAAACAAAAATTTTTATGATGTTAAGCAGATTTCGCAAAAAAAACTTTCAAAAACCGGTAGAAAACTCAAAAACACTATGCAAATTGCGCAAAAACTTATTTCCGAGCTTACTTCTAGAAACTGCATAGCATGATTTTAAATATACAGGGTGTCATTTAAGTTCCCGCACAACTTTGAAGACGTATATTTCTGAAACTAAAAGTCCAAATCAAACGTGACTCGAAATATTTTTTATCTATAGTATAACAAATATTTATCTATTAACTCTTTTTGATTCGGCCTCTTTTCGCAGCTATGACTTCACGGAGACGCTTCGGGTAGGATTCGACTGTGGTACGCAGGTATTCGATGGAAAGATTGTCCCATTCCGCCAGTAATGTCTTCTTCAGAGCCTCTACACTTGAGTTGGGTTTTGCGTTGACCTTTTCCTGCAAGACCCCATCACGGAAAAGTCAAGCGGGTTCAGGTCTGGGGAGCAATCAGGCCATTCGGATGACTTGATGAAGTCGGGAAAATGGGTCTGGTACCACTCCTGAGTAGTTTTGGCAGTGTGGGCGGGTGCTCCGTCCTGTTGAAAGACCCATTTCTGCCCACCGAAATGCGTTTGGCTCCAGGGCATCACATGCTTCTCCAAAATGTCCCGAACGTAGACTTCTTTGTTCATTTTCACCCCCTGATCCACGAAAACCAGGGGGCACATCCCGGTTGAGCAGATGGCACCGAAAACCATCACACTGGCAGGATGTAAGGCTGGATGATATGTTCTTCCTTTCTCAGAAGCTTGCTGGGATGTCTGGGCATGTACTCAATGGTTTTGTGAGTTGAATGCCTCCTTCACAGTGAACAGCTTCTCGTCGGAGAAGACAGTGACGAGGAAGACAGTTCTCCAGATCGCTTTTTTTTTTGCTTTTTCGAAGCGTCTCTGCTTGTTGACGGCTGATAGAATTGCCGCTTTTTGGACACGATATGGGGTCAGTCCAAGCTTTGTTTTGACGATTTGTTCTATAGCGAAGATGCTCATTCCCATGTCTGACGCCATCTTTCTCATGCTCCTGTGTGGGTTTCGCCTGATCCTCGATTTAACGGCGTTGATCTTCTGAGGAGTGGTTACTGAGACGAGTCTTCCTTGTCTGGGACGGTGACTGGTCGTATTTAGCTCCTTGAAACGTTTGATGGTGTCGCAAACCGTTCTACGAGGCACAAAGAGGCGCTGAATGATGTCTCTCGGGCTCACATTTGGCTTATGAAATTCGATAATGGAAGCGCGATGGATGTTAGCCTTCACCATTTCTCGGAAACACATCCGAATGAGGTGAAACTTGGAAAGTAAGTAAAATACACCTTATTTAACAAAAATAAATTGTATTGGTGCACAAAAAGTGCGACAGTCAATCTCTTCATGGCGTCAAACTTTTGTGCGGGAACTTAAACGACACCCTGTATATAGTTGGCGTCCGGCGACTGCTGTACGCGGGTAGACTTACGGGAATGCGTCTTTCGAAATGGTCTCGCAAGGACTAACAGGTTATTTTAAATTATATGGACCGGTTCGATAATTTTTTTAATCGAATGACCTTGGAAATTCAAGGAAATGCGAAACTCAGAAAGAAAATAAATCGCTCACGTGAAAACAGCAAAATAAGTATTCACGCGTGGCGAGACCTTTTCAAGGCGCAAGCTTTTTACTGGAGCATTGAAAGATGTAAAGTAAAATATTTGTAACATACGTAAAAACTACAGTGCTCCACAAAACTATATGTCCACCCTAATTTTGTCGAATAACTCGAAAACGCGAATACCTCCAGAAATGGTTTCAATTAGAAAAATATGCGCATTTATTATTAGTTTCATGTTACATTCATAAAATTAAACAGAAAATAACAATTTAAAAAATTTCGTCATTTTCACGAAAAAGCGGAAAAAATTTTTCCAGAAAACTATATACCCACTTGATAAAAAACTCAGAAAAAAGCATCGAGAGTTAGAATTTGAAAGAAAATGAACATTTAGTATTTAACTGGACCTCCAATGAGTCGTGCTACATCAAAAATTCGACTATCCATTGATAAATAAAGGTTGCCAAGAAGCTGTTAATCGACAAGCTTCCAGGCTCCCACGATAGCCTTTTTGAAATCCGTAATTGAATGAAAAGACTTGTTGCCATCGCAAATCTTCCTCACCATAAATCCCCAGATATTTTCGATGGGGTTTATGTCTGGAGAACAGGCTGGCCAGTCGAGAACTGGGATTCTAAGGCTGCGTATCCACTGGATGGTGCGGCGAGCGCGGCTCCATCTTGCATGACAGAGTAATTTTTGTGCCTATTTTGACGCTAAAATGGCAAAAGATCACGTCTGATGACGTATCGGTAGTCAGAACCACTTATCTTCCGGTAACGAAGCACAACTTGACTCTTCCATGCGAGCTGATTGCCGCCCACACCATGACGCATCCTCGTTTGAACATTCTACGCGAAAACCGTAGCTTTTCTTTTCTCAAATCGTGCCAATAACTTGTCTCCAGTTAGTTCGTTGATTCTTTTTTTGCAAACTCAAGCCGTTTTTCACGATGTATTCGAGTCAACACTGGTGCCTTCCTCATTTTACTGTGTTTGATGAAGGTGCTCTTTTTAAAACACGCCGGACGGTTTCATTTGACACCGTTGAATTCCCTTCGAATCGTGGGGCACGACACTGCCGAATTTGACGCTCGCTCTTCGCAAAATTTTGCGCGTATCACGGTCCGTAAGCAGTGAAGGACGACCTGTCAACTTTTCTTGACCATATGCGGCTGGATTCTTAGAATATCAGCTAATAACATTATGAGTGCGTCCGAGATCATTCCCAATTTGCCGATGAGCCCCTTGAGCCAGTTTTGCTTCAATTTCACCTTTTTCAAAGTCGGTGAGCGGCATTCCACGATAAATGTCTTAAAAAACAGTTAAATTGCAAAAAAAGTTTGAAAATACGAAAATATACGAAAAATATAGAAAAAAAAAACCCAAAAAAAAATGAAGTGGGTATATAGTTTTGTTTAATTTTTTTTCCACTTTTTCGTGAAAATGACGAAATTTTTTAAATTGTTATTTTTTGTTGAATTTTTTGAATGTAACATGAAACTAATAATAAATGCGCATATTTTTCTAATTGAAACCATTTCTGGAGGTATTCGCGTTTTCGAGTTATTCGACAAAATTAGGGTGGACATATAGTTTTGTGGAGCACGTATATATTCAAGCGAAAACCATACGCTATCTGGACTTAATGGTTATTCAGGAGAAATTCATGGAGAGTCAAAACTAATCATGAATATGTGTCTTTTCTGTTTTTTTTTTGTAATATGCAATCGATTATTTTCTTTTGTTGTTTAAATAAAACAATTTGCTTAATCAAAAATTGTTTTTCAACAGTGATAAATATATATTCCTATAGATCAATGAGTAACAACTGGCAACTTTTGAAAGATTTTTGCGCAACTTTTAAACCGACTTTGCGAAACTTTTAAACCGACTTTGCGCAACTTTTAAACTCGGTTTATCTAAAAGTTGTTTAAAATCTGGGCAGAAGTTGCGAGGCTTTTCGGAGAAGCCTCTCACCATGCTCGGGGAGCATGTCGGTGGCCCGAGGGGCCAGAACCGATGGAGGCAGATAACTCTTGACCGGCCGAGGTTTAGCAAATTTAGCAGTCATAGACTGCTCAAAAGAAGCATTCGCCTCCCGAGAGGTCGACTTGGTAGTCTAGGATTGCCTTGGAGAGGGAAATTGCCCGAGCGAGATGCTTGGGCGGGTTAATGATGATGCCCAGAGCCCAGCTTCGGCGATGAAGGCTCAGGGATCTGAAACCTCTTTCAACCCACCAAAAAAGTTTCCGAAAAGGACGGAAATTTTTCATGATGGACTGCTTTTTGACGCTTTCTAGAAGTACCAGAGGGTGGAGAAATGGCAAAATTTACAAGGTGCATCAACCGGGAAACGAACCCGGGCCGCCCGCGTGGCAGGCGAGCGTTCTACGACTGAACCACCAAGGGTTAAGTACCCAAATTTGAGCAGAAGCAACCCTTTCGAAGGACTGAACCACCAAGGGTTAAATACCCAAGTTTGAGCAGAAGCAACCCTTTCGAAAGACTGAACCACCAAGGGTTAAATACCCAAGTTTGAGCAGAAGCAACCCTTTCGAAGGACTGAACCACCAAGGGTTAAGTATCCAAGTTTGAGCAGAAGCAACCCTTTCGAAGAAAAGTGGAACTGTCTCCGAAATCGTCGTTCGATGTGGATCTAAGAAGCTGCCATTTTCTACGAAAGTGGTGTCCGACTTCACTTCGAAAATCGGAGCCCAAGCGAAGGATGTTGCTCGCCTCTGGGTCGCTAGAATCGTGCGCATGTTTTTTTTAAAGAGACACTAACTAGAAAAATGTCGAAAGGAATCATATTGTGGTTGGAATCAAACTTACTGGAAACTTACTCGTGAAATTTTGGACAGGGCAGAGCGAGTAAAGAGAGGCAATCGAAGTTCAGTTGAGGATTTCGTAAAACTTCAATCTGTGGACATCACCTCATCAATCCGTTCGCTTTGTGGACGCTTTCCTTCGTGCATGGCTCCAATAATAAAATCGATGGACCATGAGAAAGCGACGGTCGAAGAAAGCGTCATTGTTTGGAATACCCTCAATAAATGGGCTCATTTGCTTTATCTAACAAACACAAACGTATGGACTTAAACGAGGAAAAGGAACATCACCCACATGTCATTCAAAATCAAAATATAGATGCTATCACACTGGGATTCTATGTGCGGCAAGATTGACTTGGAGAATCAGTATTCATCGTCGAACATTCTCTTTCGAACCGAAATTTGCGATATAACTGGTATTAGTCATATTCAACTGGTGATTTTCTTGTTGGAAGCTTAATTCTGATAAGTTTTGATATAATATAGATGGAAAATGCATTTCGTTATTCAGAACAATATTGATAGACTGAGAAGCTCGAAGAAAATGAAAAGACAGGAAAATTGTATTTAAAAAATTTGTTCTGAAAAGTCCGACGACACTAAAGAAATCCATTTGAAAACAACCTGCTTATCAGCAATGCACATGATCAACGGACCGGATCCTTTCGAGGTTGAAGATATTCACTTGATATAGTACAACAAAATTAATGCTATTTAGGTCATTTCCTTGAATCAGATATACGCTCGTCACAAAATCACCGGTTCGACGATATTCAATCAATTAGGGCACTTGATTAGAGAGATACTCATGAAGGTGTACACAGAGTTAATCTTCTGCCACGAGTAATAGTTGTTTCAGATGACTGTTCCGCCATGTCTTATATGGAAATACCCAGGACGACGTTTGAAATTGCCTTCAGAATCGTGTTTACTTCCATTACCTCGTTCTGGTGTGGCTGCTTTGGAAGGTAACAAGCATTCTTTCATAAATGGGCTAGTTGACTCAAGCAAACGATCTAAAACATAATAGAGTCACGAAATATCATTAAAGAGCATTTGTAGAATTTATTTTCGTTTGCCTGTGGTCAGACACTCAAAATTATTATTAGTATGAATGATAATTTGATCCGTCCAGCTTTTTTGTACGACACAATGGGTCTCTTCATTCCTCCGCATGCCGAATATCTATCCGATACTGAGCCTTCATTGATCAATTCAGAGTAAGTTTAAATTCATTTCTTTAGGAAATAAAAACTTTTAGATATTTTATCTCACTTTCCAACTCGCAAGCAACACGTGAAAGTGAACATAGCAGAAGACAAAATATTCGCTTGAAGATTTGTACGAAATTGAGCCAAATCATATCGTACAATCTGTATGATTACTGGTTAATTATAATTATAATCAACATATTTTAGGACATATTTACGCAAAATGCACTTTGATTCAGGAACGAAGGCGTTCGTATGTTGCAAGGTTTGGTTTTAAATTCATTTTGGAATGAAATTCTTTACTTTAGCTCACAGGATGTTCGCACACAAAATGGAAAGATTGAAAAAATATTCAGCTAGGCCACGACGATGAAGCACTCCAAAAATTTCTGTACTTTTCTTGAAAATTGTTGGAAAAATAAACCTACGAGGAAAATAAAAATTGGCATATGATCATAAGTGAAAAATACTTGAACAAAAATGTTTAAAATTAATAGTAATAAATAAAATTGAGAAAACGAGCTAAAGGAAAAGAAAACGCGCTAAAATTTTTTGTATTATATATTTTTTTTAAAATCAAATTTTCACTGTTATGAATTGGGAGAAATCAGGGAAAAATTCTGCGAAATTTGAGAGCGGTGTTGGTGTAAATCGCTAAGCGAATTGCAACAAATTGCCGAGTCTGCTACCAATCGGGAGACGCTTTGCTCCTGTTCGGGCGGACATTTCCGTGGGTCGGGGCGGGGCGGGTCACTAAAAAAATTTGCGACCCGCCCTGCCGACCCGCAACGACACTCCAAGTTTACAGTGAGGCCCTTGTTTAGCGAAAAAAAGAATTTCAAATTACATTATTTGAGTAGAATTATGTAATTGTTCTCGCAACAAAAATTGTTCAGAAGTCCTCAAACAAAATTGATTGAACTAGCTTTCACTGTTTTTGTTTCGTGTTCGATTTTTTAAAATAAACTTTTCTTCAAAAAATCTATTAGCGGGTCGGTAAAATTTTTACTCTGACCCGCCCCGCCCCGATCCGTCCCGTTGAAAGTATGCTTTCTATTAATTTAATTTTGAGATTGAATTGAGTTTACTCACAATTCTCTTTTTTTCCCGATAAAATTTTCCCGGGGACCGGGACTCATTGAAACTTAATTTCCCGGAATCCCGGGAAATTCATTTCCCAGAAAAAGTCTGCAAACACCGCGCGCGCAAACGCACACTCTTCGAATATTGCGTATTCTCGTTTTTTTTAAATGAATTTTCTTATTTTAAAAAGATTCCAATGTTTAAAAAATGGCGTAGGAAGTCCATATTTGGAAAATTTTTAATTTGCGGCAAGAGGAGATGACCGAGATGGAAGTGAATGTGATCGATAAAGACGAAAGGCCTTTTTGAATCAGCCTTGCGAAAAACGGCACAAATTCACGAAAACGATGCACTTCTTTAATTACTTCTCGGCAAAACCTCGCAAATCTGCGCAAAAGTTGCACAACTTTTACGCAGATTTTAAACAACTTTTAGATAAACCGAGTTTAAAAGTTGCGCAAAGTCGGTTTAAAAGTTGCGCAGAGTCGGTTTAAAAATTGCGCAAAAATCTTTCAAAAGTTGCCAGTTGTTACTCATTGATCTATAGAAATATACATTTCTCACTACTGAAAAACTATTTTTGATTAAACAAATTGTTTTATTCAGTGGTCAAAAATTCCATACACAGGTTTCCAATACATTAAGAATGCTATATTTTCATAAATTCTAACCTTCATTCATATCATATCCTTCCTCTTGATATTCCGACAGATCTTCGACAACGGCCTCTTCTGTCATTGACGAATCATTCATCAATTGTTCCTTTTTTTCGCCTAAACTAAACATTAAAATTTTTTATTCTTCTCAAACCTGATGATTCCATGTCGTTTAACTCACACATCTTTGAACTGGTATCTCTTTTCTGAGACTTTTTTTCGAAATTACCACGAAAATTAGTCAACACGGCGTCTGAATAATTGATATTAATATGCATATATCTATATATTTTTCAACACAATTGGTTACCTATGTGCTGCCCGCTTCTTTTTCGAAGCTTCACTCGCTCATTTCCAAACATGGACGCTGAAATGAAATACTAATTTTTCAAGAAAAATTAAATAAACAGAATTTCTTTGATCCTATTTATTGAAATCTATGAATTTCAAAACGTGGTGTAATCATGAACTCTGCGGACTTGCATTTTAATCTACGCCTATATATTTCAAAGTCTGTGCAGAAGTTGCGAGGTTTTGCCGAGAAGTGCGCTCTATGGTGAAAATTAGAAAAATATTTGAAAAATCATAATTGCCGTCTGCACCAGAGATGCACGGGACTTGAATTTTTTGAAAACTGAAATTGTACTAGAAGATTTTAGCGTTTTTATTTTTTTCACGAAAAAATTTTTTTTGACGGAACGCGTAACAAAAAAGGGACGGAAAACGGAGTTCAGTTCGAGCCTACTTGAGAATTTCTTCCACATTTTGTCAGTTATCAAGAAGTAGTCTCCACATAATCTTCTCTTCACCATTAAATAAAATTTAAATTCAAAAACGTAAATAAGAAGCGAATTTAAAAAATAAAAGAATGATTTCATTTGTGTTTCGTAATATCGACAATCTTAACACACAAAATAAATTAAAAATAAAACAAACACAATTAGAAATGATTTTTGGTGGGCCACAGAATAAGAACAGAAGAAACTTTTTTGACGGAAGAGGGTATACGGTAGTCGCAATAAAAACTGTGTTTGACGGAAAACATAACAGTAAAAAATGCCGGAAGACGGAATTCCGTGCAGGACAATAACGATGGCATTGGGATTCATTTCGAGTAATTGCAATTCTGAAGCACACACGGAAAGTAACATTCGGCAAAAGAAATTCTCGAAGCACGTACCGCGAATTCAACGAATTTCTCGTTTAAAATCTGATTTCCATAAATTGAATTTCTAGATTTATTTATTATTATTCGCGTTGAGATTGCTACATTGTAGCCGCGAATTCGCAATCTAAACTCCGCCTCCAGCGTTTGTTTCATGAGGCAAATGCGCTCTAGGGCAATACAGCGTCGATCGGGAAAGCGCGTCGGGGAGCAGAGAGTGTGCTAACATGAGAGAATGTGCCAACACTTAGCGTCAATTTGAAGTTCTTGTCGTCAAATGCGCTCTGTCGCAGGTCTCGCACCGACGCCCAGTGGCACTATAAAAGGCCGGCGGAATAAGGAATTTGGTCATTCTCGCAGCTCTCCGAGTTGCGAGCAACCCGCCAGCGGGCTCCTCGTGTCCCGCATAACCTGCGGGCTCCACGTGCCCCCGCGCAACCTGCGGGCAGCCCGCATCTCCTGCGAGCTCGCTGTGGCCAAGGATCCACTAGGTAAGTCGCATTCATCGCCGTCGCTTTTCCTGATTTCCTCTTTTTGCAGATCCGATATGAGCCACAGTCGATTCTCCATCGACACCTTCGGATCGGAAGTGTTCAAGGTGTGAGGGATTCTCGCCCCGACCGGCTCCGTTAGTCAGGGCTCACCCTTCAATGGGCGTACTGCAGTGTTGGTTCGAGGTGACGTTAAACCTACACTGAGGCATCGAGGTGATGAAGGAAGAGATGGAGAGGCGACGAAAGGTCGATGCTGCCCGGGGCGTCGAGTAGAGCGAGGAAGCGGATTCAAATGGTAACGAAGAAGCAACAATCGATCGGAATAATTCGATTCATTGCAGGGTTTTCGATGAACGGATCGAGAGAAGACGACTGGAGGAAGCGACGAGGAATGACACCAGTGAGAAGTAATTGATCCGCGGATCATGGTAGTTTTAGGCCCGGGCCTTATTTTTATTTTTATTATTTATTAATTTTTTAATTTTTTAATTTTTATTATCACTCACTTGCACCAGCCGTACCACTTACGGCTTCCCACTCTCTATCCCACCACTTGGGATTCCCCCTTCTCTCCGTACATTCGTACCACTTACGTCTGTACTTCCTCCTGGTCCTACCGTTTTGGACCATCCCTTCTTTTCTGGGGAAAGCCGGCTTCCCCATCCTCTTCCTGCCGTACCACTTGCGGCTTCTCACTTCCACCAGTCGTACCACTTACGACTGTCCTCTCTCTCTCTCTCTCTATCAGTCGACTGATTCCCCTCTGCCGTACCACTTGCGGCTTCTCACTCACTCTCTCTCTCTCTTCTTTCCGTACATTCGTACCACTTACGTCTGTACATCCTTCCATTATTTTCACTTATTATTATTTTTGTTTTTAGACCCTTCGGGGTCGGGCAATGATCCACATCAGGCCTCTTCCTGATGCTGTGTGAGCCTCTCCTTCATGTGTCGAGCCTCTACGTGGCGAAGGAGATCAACTGACTCGACTCTCCTTCATGGTGGGTCGAGTCAGGCTAATCGACACACACGCAGGTCGGGGATATTCTTCCTTTCCGTTTGATTTTTTTCAACTAGTCTATTTTACCGTATCCAACATCACACACAACCAAACGTGGCTATAAATATCTAACGTAAACCACCATATTGAGCGTAATTGAGCGAAAATTAAATATTTAAGGCTTTATTAAAACGAAATATTTTCAACAAGTCTTGCAACATTCTTAAGATCCTCAATATCTCGCTCGACGGATCCTTCAATTGCGACAAATTTCGGAATCGCCGCATTTCGTACAACGATTCCTGCTTTTTCGAGGGAATCCAAATTTTTTCCATGGATTTTGATTCGCGCTTTTGTTGGATCTTCGGGAATTGATTCTTCAACCTTAAACCTTATTCTTCAACCTTAAACCTTGTGTAATTTAATGAAAAGAAATACGGAAAATTATTCTACTTGAATTTTTACATCGTATTTATCACAAATTGTTTTTACATTTTTTCCATATTTTCCAATAAAAATTCCATATTTTCCAATAAAAGTTCAACGGTTCTCACGGGTCCACGTGAGTGATCGATAATCTCAGCGACACGGAGTCGGACCATTTCGAACTAAACAAATTTATCTGAGAAATATCTACGCAAAAACCAATACCTTTTTCTTATTATTCGTTCGAACAATTAAAAAATGGTATTTTCCATCTGCTGGCTTCTCTTCATTTTCAACCCATTCATCAATCCCTGGACTTTCGTCCCAGCCTTCTTGAATGATTTCCAAACTGAAAACCATATTTTAAGAAGATATCAATAATGAAAATAACACTTTGCTCGTTCTGCTTGGTCTTCTGATAATGAGCTGATTATACATTCAACCTAAAATTAAATAATTAAAGTAAAATTTGAAAATAAACAAAAATTACTTCTAATTCGCTTGAAATTTTCCTAATAGTGCTTCCTCTTTTCCCAATCACCGCGCCAATAGCAAAAGAGGGAATTCCAAGAAAATATTGCTTATTATCATCAATGATTTCAATTTCGTCTTCGTCTTTTGCCTTTTTAATAGTTAACTTTCTTCCGAAGAAATATACGCCAATAATTGGAAGAATAAGAGCAGTTGTTGTAAGTGCAGCGAAAACTTTCAGCATCTGAAACGCAAAATATTTATAAACCGAGAATAAAGAAAAACTATGAGTAAACTGAACGCTGAAAAGTTGTCATAATTTAGAATCAAAATTACGGTAACTTCAAAACTGTGCAGCGATATTGCAGATTTGTCTACCGTATCATTTAAAATAATTAAATAGCATTTTTCTTTTCAGAATGGTTGATTTGGAAAAGAGGAATCTGATGATTTCCATCAATAATGAAAAAATATCAATTTCATTTATTATATACGCATTTCCAAAGCATTGCTAAGAAACATTTTTGTATATTTAAACTATCAACCATTTGATCTTTTCTAACCGCGATTGGGCACCAATGAAGCAGTCCCCAATTAAAATCACCATTCTTCGTTGAAAAAAAATGCGATTTATCTATATCTAAATATTTATTACCGAAAGGAAGAGGATGAAATACATATACTCACAGAAATTGAAGAGAAAATATTCAACACTTTAGCTATTCCAAATATGTCTTGACCCAATGTTCCTGACACGTTGTTAAATGCAAAAATAGCAGCAATATAATTAACTCCATCTTCTCTGGCTAAAAAAAGAATTTTAAGTAGTTCGAATATTAGCAAAAGTGCCAAATGGCAAATTATGAGCCGAAATGGTTTTGTGAGTCCAATTGGCAACCCGCGCAATTAAAATTTATCAAATTTGTCCGCCCCGACAATATTAAATCTTACAAAATTCATCTCCTTTCAATTCGTTGTTAGCATTCTGTTGATTTCCTTGATTATTTTTTCTGAACATAATTTTTTACAACATTTTTTTCGTTTTGAGGACGCTAAAATAATTTCTGAAAATTTTTAATTCTCTAGAAAATAGGAAATAGATCCAGAAAAGAGAAAATACGTAGAACGAGATAGCGTTTTTTTTTCAATTTTGACTGCCGAAAATATTTTAATATTTTTGAAAAATAAAAAAATTGTGGTCAAAATTTCCATACACAGGTTTCCAATACATTAAGAATGCTATATTTTCATAAATTCTAACCTTCATTCATATCATATCCTTCCTCTTGATATTCCGACAGATCTTCGACAACGGCCTCTTCTGTCATTGACGAATCATTCATCAATTGTTCCTTTTTTTCGCCTAAACTAAACATTAAAATTTTTTTATTCTTCTCAAACCTGATGATTCCATGTCGTTTAACTCACACATCTTTGAACTGGTATCTCTTTTCTGAGACTTTTTTTCGAAATTACCACGAAAATTAGTCAACACGGCGTCTGAATAATTGATATTAATATGCATATATCTATATATTTTTCAATACAATTGGTTACCTATGTGCTGCCCGCTTCTTTTTCGAAGCTTCACTCGCTTATTTCCAAACATGGACGCTGAAATGAAATACTAATTTTTCAAGAAAAATTAAATAAACAGAATTTCTTTGATCCTATTTATTGAAATCTATGAATTTCAAAACGTGGTGTAATCACGGCCGCATGAACTCTGCGGACTTGCATTTTAATCAACGCCTATATATTTCAAAGTCTGCGCAGAAGTTGCGAGGTTTTGCCGAGTTGTGATTCACAGGTCTGGTTTAAATTGAACGCGATGCGATATTATATATTATTGCAATTTATTGTATATTATATATTAATATAATTTATTGTTTTCTTCATCGATCTCCAATAAATTTTTTCGTTGAAATAGTCTATTGAAAAAAGTTTAAAACCATTATTTCGTATAAAATTCCTGCTAATTTGGAAAAATCGTTATTTGCACATTGCAATTGTGCTCATTTTTCTGCTAAATTTTAAAAATTCCAAATAGGGACTTCCTACGCCATTTTCTAAGCATTGGAATCTTTTAAAATAAGAAAATTCATTTAAAAAAAAACGAGAATACGCAATATTCGATGAGTGTGCGTTTGCGCGCGCGGTGATTGCAGACTTTTTCCCGCGAACCCGATCATCCCGGGATCTCGGGTAGTTGCGGGACGAAACCGGGACGATACCCGGGATTGGAGTTCCGGGATTTCCCGGATAAACCCGGGAAACGGAATTCCCGGGATCCCGGGAAATCCTGACCCGGGTAGATACACTGGTAATAAGAATTTCGAATTGATTTATTTTGAGTAGAATGAATTGTTCCTATAACAAAAATTGCTCAGAAGTCCCCAAACAAAATCGATTGAACCAGCTTTCACTGTTTTTGTTTAATTTTCGATTTTTCTATGTATATTAAAATTTTCTTCAAAAATCTATTAGCGGGGCGGGTCGGTAAAATTTTCACCCGCCCCGGCCCGCCCGGTTGCAAGTATGGTCAAAGGCGGTATATTATTTTATTCAATTTTTAATGTGTTCAATAAATCCAACTCGATATTTTGAAATTTTCACAATTTTTTCCATATTCATAGTTATTTTTTTTTCACCGATGAGAAGCATTCGTAATTGTTTTTTTTTTAATTTCACTAGGCGTTTTCTGGTATTGTGTAGAGATATTTGATTTTTAACACACCTAATAATATACTAAATCTATCTGATGGCTGTTTTATCAAAGAGACGACTTTTTGCAAAAATCTATATTCAACTCGCTCTTGATTAAATTTAAAAAAAAACCATCACACAATCATTTTTTGTTCAAAATTGGGTTTCTAAAGTAGAAGCTGGCTGCCTAGAATTCACACATTGTAGTAATCTTTCTGGACGAAGAACTAAACAAAATTAATATTTCGAAATTAATTGAATAAATAAGAAGATACCCTGTGACTTTCAGATGGAGGACCCTACTTGATTATGACTTGTCTCCAATCCAGCAACGACTTGCCAGGTCTCGCTGGATTGGAGGCAATTCTAAGAAAAGAATGCGGTTGATCTTTAGCACCACGTAAAAATCTCAGAGGTACCTATTAAATGAATGATTTTCAAATTGTCATAACTCGCTTCTAACAGTTTTTGAAATTATGCAGAGAGGGGCAAAATTTAAAAAAATGCCCACATTTTTGCATGACTTCACTATTTTTTTTGCAAGATACAAAAACTCAAGCGACCATTAGAATTGACAGTGGTCATTATCGACAGCTTCATTCTGCCTGAGATGCATCATCATTACACAATTTTCGAAATGTTCCCGACGGGTTTGTGTGCAGTAATGCGTCGACGTGTCTGCGTCTCTCCAATCAATTCATCTCTCGTCACTCACTTCTGCCCACCTGGCTTTCTTCTGGAATTTCGGACCTTGTTTTCTTGTTCTTCAAATTTTCTTTTCAAATCTTTTTTTTGTTTTTCAAGAAGAAAAACAACGAGAAGAAGTTGCTCAAGTATGCCTCGTTTCTTTTTTTTAGGCAGTTCTCGATGACTAGCCGAGTGTTCTTCGAGGAAGCTGATCGACCGCCTCCGTCCTATTTTGAAAATGAATTGGATGAGACGAAGCCATTGAAAAAAGTGCCGTTTCAGACGCCCGAGCCTAGTAGTACGTTTGTTTAATTTTTTTTAATTGTGAATTCTGTAATAAAATGGTCCGCAAACACCGGACACATGATGTGGACGGGCTTTTACAATATTTTTGTTTTGTGGATTTTCACAATTTTATAATTTTTAATTTCGACATATTATATATCAAATTAACAATTTTCAAACCCAATCTAGAAAAATTCGATATAGAGCAAATTTTGATGTTTCGTTCAGGTGGTTTACTGTAGTCGAAAGTACGCAAACACCGAACAAGAATCAGGAACCCACTGAAAATCCATATCACATTCTAGGCCCCTGAAAAAAACGGCGGAATGAAATATTCGCGCATCGTTTTCCATCCATCAATTTCATTGTTGTTTCGTCATCGACAATGAAATTGAAAATTCATCGTTTCCCCAATATTTCTTTGTTTCAGCATGGCTCAAAGCTCCCGAATTTGTGCCGAGATCGAAATTGTTGGCTGACGCATTCGGCGATTCGCCGCAAATTTCGAATTTCGCGCCGCCCACTTCGCAACAGCCAATTCCGCTCGTCGATCCTCCGAATTTTGTGCCATATTCGCCCGTTTTCCCGTTTCCGCCGCTTGCCGAAATGCCGCTACCGCCGCCGATGCCGCTCAGTGGGATTCCAGCGGGTTATACCGCCAATATGACGACCATTAATCGTAAGTTCATCACTCGTTTTATGTCCGCAGCTGCTTGACTCGTAAAATTTTCCATTAGCACGTCTTTATGTGTTCTTCATTGCCGCATATAACGTCTGTAGGTGGGAATAATTGCGTGAGAATATGCCCAAAGAAGATTTAAAACAAATTAGTAATTTTTTTTTAAGAATGCTTGATATTTATTGCAATTATCGAAAAAAAATGTCGATTTTTGTTCAAAAATGTTTAATAATATATTTTCAAATTATAACAATCACAAAAGACCCGATTTCAGTGTTTCGTAGTATAGTTTGCAACAGCTTAATTTCAAAATTGAAATAGTATCTCGAAGAAAACACGATGGTCCACGAATACCTAGGGTGTTCACATTTTTTACAATGGTAAAATATGCAATTCAAAACAGAATGTGACAATTTTGAAAAAGAATTTTTCCTCGATAACTCTCAAATTTCTATATAACAATTTGTTCCTCTCGCATGACATTCCACATTTCACATAAGTGGTATCAAAATGATGGCCTAGAACCGGGGGAAGTCGATTAATCAGCGTAGAAAACCTCAATTTTCAAGCAGAGACAATTCCAAAAAGGGTCATGAATCATTGAATGTACGGCGACATCAATCAAACGAGCGAGTTACACAATTTGTGCTCGACGAGCAATCGATGTATGTTTATCAGGGTTTGTGACCCCCTCCTCTCGTCGGAGGAGGTTTTGTTTGAGACCTGTGAAGGAGCGGCGAGAATATCTCTCAGCGGGGGTGTTCTGCCATCTTTTATCATCTTTCCCTCAAAACTTTACTATTTATTATCAATATTGGCGTTGTAATTTTTGGGTCTTCAAATAAGAATTGATTTATTTTTGATTTGAGTTTAAATTTGTAGAAATTTAAATTTTGAGAAATTTCGAATTTCCGAGGTTTGCCAAATTTTGATTGCAAAATTTGGGTCAAATATTCGATTTTCAATCATCAGAAGAGAAACCGACGATTTTTTTCCAGATTTTTTGTTCCGAGAAAAAAATGGTCAAAATTCATCGATTTCTCTAGTCGTGCCGCGTTTGGTTCGCGAAAATTGTTATAATCGCGAGTGCCGCCTAGGACCGCATTTGTCAATTTGATGTCCATTTCGTGCTCTCCAATGTGCATGTGTGTCTGTTTTTTTTGGTGCGGCGCTCTCGACCCTTTAATGGCCCGAATCAATTCGCCTAGGCATTTTATTCGGTCGCTTTTCTTCCACTTTCATTGTTCTTAAAAATTAGGGATTTTCCACTGAAATTCAGCCAAATACGATTTTCCCTGTTTGATTATCCAATAGGAAAATATTTTAAAGTTTTTTGGTTAAAACGTCGAATTTTGAGCTACTATTTAGTCTTATTGTGATAACTTTGGGCTACGGTGTCAAAATTTCATCCAAAGGATGAATTTTCAGGGTCTTTCTAGCAAAGATTACTAAGTTTTTTAATTAAAAATAAATCGAAAAGCCCATTTGACAACATAAACCAATTATATTTCAAAGGTTTCCGAGAACCGTTAAAATTTGCAGTAATCTCTTATTGAAAATTATTCCTGGTCCTGAAGCCGAAGGTTTTTAAATGACTAATAAATTAAATGAAATGTTTGGGTGATAAGAGAACTCAAGGAAAAGTAAGTTTCCTGGTCGATTTGAAGGGGTCGCTTTTGCAGGTGTTTAATATTACATATTGTGTCGGCTCGACTTGACTTCGCTCATGACGCGTTCGGTCACATATTGCGAACGCAAGCGCGTTTTTACACTCTTGCATGTCCCTACCATCCGAGTTTCTTCAAATCATTTCATCTTCATTTTTTTTTCATACATATATTTGTCTTCCTTGATCTGTCAAAACCTAAAGAAGAAATTGGAGGATTTTAACTGTTGAATTTCGATCTCGAATAATTTTCGAGATTTTACCTAAATAGTCACTATCTTTGATTGGAGATTTGGAAATTTGGGATTAACTTGCGAAAAATTAGTATTTTTCGATTTTTCGTCGTCGAAATTTAAATTTCAACGATTCTTTTCTTGAATCCTACTAAATTTTTGCTAATTTTCCAGCCGCCAACGGACCGCCGATTGCGGCTATTTTGCTACGGAAAAAACGGAAGCGACGATCGAAACACGCGACCAACTCGATGATTATGAATACGACACATTCGGTACGTTTTTTCGTCGGAAAATTAGCTTCAAACAAATGTTTTCTGTTAGAAATTGGAAAAAAATTTGAATTTATCACAAATTTCCTTCTTTTTTCCGCAGCATTTTGAAAAAAATTGCCAAATTCGAATGTTTTTTCATCTAAAAAGTCAACCAGACAAATTTTTTGGTAAAATGCCCTGAAACAGTGTAAAGCTGACTTTTTTGCTTGAATTTTTTTCGGAATTCTCGTTTTCGACGATATTCTCCAGTTTTATATTCGGCCGCTGCGAGACTTAGTCCAAAAACTGCATGCGCCTTTTATTACCGTATAAAAAAAGTTTGAAAGTACAAAGAAAACTCCTTAAACTCACTGATTTTTCGAAAACTCCTTAAACTCACTGATTTTGGGTTGCTTTTCGTTTGTTTTTAATTAATTTTTAAAAAATTTGATATTTTTATTATCAAAAAATTTTCATGAGAATTGTGAGTAAACTCAATTCAATCTCAAAATTAAATTAATACATAGCAAGCAGAAGTATTGCGAAATTTCGTGTACAAACGATAGCTGGCCGCGAAACCCGCGGAGTGTCTGCAGCGGTGCAACGAGGGGGTATGTAAACGCGACGCGTTTTCATTCGAAGTGTCTAATTGGTCCGGAGTTGGTGGGTTATCATGATGAAAACACCCCATCAGCAATCACTCGATCCTTAGACTTTTGCATTTTTCGTATCTGACACGGTTATGGTGTTTTAGAGAAAACGAAATATGGCCAAAATAAGTACAATTTGAAGACTTTTCGAATCAAAATTTTCCAGGCTTGTTGTTTTGAAACCCAACTGTCTAGGACCAATACGGCCTAAAATAATAATATGATTTGATTTTTATTTTGGTAATGTTCGACAAAATTTGGTTTTCTTTGAATAACAAAAACAGTGTCAAAGTAAGAAAAATTTGATTCGAAAAATGCAAAAGTCTAAGGATCGAGTGATTGCTGATGGGGTGTTTTCATCATGATAACCCACCAACTCCGGACCAATTAGACATTTTGAACGAGAACGCGTCGCGTTTACATACCCCCTCGTTGCACCGCTGCAGACAATCCGCGGGTTTCGCGGCCAGCTATCGTTTGTACACGAAATTTCGCAATACTTCTGCTTTCTTCGTTAGACACAGAAAAATTGTATCAAATTCCTCAAATCGATTCATCATTCGAAAAACAAAAAAAAAGACAGTAGAGATTTCAAAGAAATGGAAATGATCGCCGAAAACTGGAAAAGAAAACCGAAACAAATTTCAGATTTTCCAAATTTTAGCCGAGAATTGTCAGCTTTACACTATTTTAGGGTGTTCGGGCCTTTGTTTGTAACAAATGTCCCTAAAAACTTTCTCAAAAAAAGTTGTCATATAGACTTCACCGTGCTCGTCGCATCCTTCTGATCCGAATGGCGATGCGTCGGATTCGGACGAATTCCGTAAATCAGTTGCGACGGACCACGGCGGCTCCTGTCCAGACCTCACCGAGCAGCAGGTTCCTCAGGCAAATGAAAAAAAATATTTTGAGACAATTCTAAAATCTTATGAGGTTCGTTGAGAGGCTAACGTGTCTCTATAATATTTTAGATTTGTCTCAATAAACTTTAGGAAATCTCATAAGATTTTAGAATTTATCAATAAGTTTCAATGAATATTGTGAGACTTTAAAGTTTATCAATAAGTTTTAGATTTGTCTCAATAAACTTTAAAGTTTATCAATAAGTTTTAGATTTGCCTCAATAAACTTTAAAGTTTATCAATAAGTTTTAGATTTGTCTCAATAAACTTTAGGAAATCTCATAAGATTTTAGAATTTATCAATAAGTTTCAATGAATATTGTGAGACTTTAAAGTTTATCAATAAGTTTTAGATTTGTCTCAATAAACTTTAAAGTTTATCAATAAGTTTTAGATTTGTCTCAATAAACTTTAGGAAATCTCATAAGATTTTAGAATTTATCAATAAGTTTCAATGAATATTGTGAGACTTTAAAGTTTATCAATAAGTTTTAGATTTGTCTCAATAAACTTTAAAGTTTATCAATAAGTTTTAGATTTGTCTCAATAAACTTTAGGAAATCTCATAAGATTTTAGAATTTATCAATAAGTTTCAATGAATATTGTGAGACTTTAAAGTTTATCAATAAGTTTTAGATTTGTCTCAATAAACTTTAAAGTTTATCAATAAGTTTTAGATTTGTCTCAATAAACTTTAAAGTTTATCAATAAGTTTTAGATTTGTCTCAATAAACTTTAGGAAATCTCATAAGATTTTAGAATTTATCAATAAGTTTCAATGAATATTGTGAGACTTTAAAGTTTATCAATAAGTTTTAGATTTGTCTCAATAAACTTTAAAGTTTATCAATAAGTTTTAGATTTGTCTCAATAAACTTTAAAGTTTATCAATAAGTTTTAGATTTGTCTCAATAAACTTTAGGAAATCTCATAAGATTTTAGAATTTATCAATAAGTTTCAATGAATATTGTGAGACTTTAAAGTTTATCAATAAGTTTTAGATTTGTCTCAATAAACTTTAAAGTTTATCAATAAGTTTTAGATTTGTCTCAATAAACTTTAGGAAATCTCATAAGATTTTAGAATTTATCAATAAGTTTCAATGAATATTGTGAGACTTTAAAGTTTATCAATAAGTTTTAGATTTGTCTCAATAAACTTTAAAGTTTATCAATAAGTTTTAGATTTGTCTCAATAAACTTTTAGGAAATCTCATAAGATTTTAGAATTTATCAATAAGTTTCAATGAATATTGTGAGACTTTAAAGTTTATCAATAAGTTTTAGATTTGTCTCAATAAACTTTAAAGTTTATCAATAAGTTTTAGATTTGTCTCAATAAACTTTAAAGTTTATCAATAAGTTTTAGATTTGTCTCAATAAACTTTAGGAAATCTCATAAGATTTTAGAATTTATCAATAAGTTTCAATGAATATTGTGAGACTTTAAAGTTTATCAATAAGTTTTAGATTTGTCTCAATAAACTTTAAAGTTTATCAATAAGTTTTAGATTTGTCTCAATAAACTTTAAAGTTTATCAATAAGTTTTAGATTTGTCTCAATAAACTTTAGGAAATCTCATAAGATTTTAGAATTTATCAATAAGTTTCAATGAATATTGTGAGACTTTAAAGTTTATCAATAAGTTTTAGATTTGTCTCAATAAACTTTAAAGTTTATCAATAAGTTTTAGATTTGCCTCAATAAACTTTAAAGTTTATCAATAAGTTTTAGATTTGTCTCAATAAACTTTAGGAAATCTCATAAGATTTTAGAATTTATCAATAAGTTTCAATGAATATTGTGAGACTTTAAAGTTTATCAATAAGTTTTAGATTTGTCTCAATAAACTTTAAAGTTTATCAATAAGTTTTAGATTTGTCTCAATAAACTTTAGGAAATCTCATAAGATTTTAGAATTTATCAATAAGTTTCAATGAATATTGTGAGACTTTAAAGTTTATCAATAAGTTTTAGATTTGTCTCAATAAACTTTAAAGTTTATCAATAAGTTTTAGATTTGTCTCAATAAACTTTAGGAAATCTCATAAGATTTTAGAATTTATCAATAAGTTTCAATGAATATTGTGAGACTTTAAAGTTTATCAATAAGTTTTAGATTTGTCTCAATAAACTTTAAAGTTTATCAATAAGTTTTAGATTTGTCTCAATAAACTTTAAAGTTTATCAATAAGTTTTAGATTTGTCTCAATAAACTTTAGGAAATCTCATAAGATTTTAGAATTTATCAATAAGTTTCAATGAATATTGTGAGACTTTAAAGTTTATCAATAAGTTTTAGATTTGTCTCAATAAACTTTAGGAAATCTCATAAGATTTTAGAATTTATCAATAAGTTTCAATGAATATTGTGAGACTTTAAAGTTTATCAATAAGTTTTAGATTTGTCTCAATAAACTTTAAAGTTTATCAATAAGTTTTAGATTTGTCTCAATAAACTTTAAAGTTTATCAATAAGTTTTAGATTTGTCTCAATAAACTTTAAAGTTTATCAATAAGTTTTAGATTTGTCTCAATAAACTTTAGGAAATCTCATAAGATTTTAGAATTTATCAATAAGTTTCAATGAATATTGTGAGACTTTAAAGTTTATCAATAAGTTTTAGATTTGTCTCAATAAACTTTAAAGTTTATCAATAAGTTTTAGATTTGTCTCAATAAACTTTAAAGTTTATCAATAAGTTTTAGATTTGTCTCAATAAACTTTAGAATATATCAATAAATTTTAGATTGTTCTCAATAAACTCTGTCCAATATTATGTAATATCATACGTTATCGAGCAATTTTCACACAAATAGAATGTAATAACATCCATAATAATTGAATATGTATGAACATTTCATTTATTACAATATTAATGCGAAATGAATATATTAATAATAAAAATCAGAAAAAAAATAAATGAATCAATTTATCCTTTTCGCATTTTCTCCTTTTTCTGCGAATGACGCACAACGTTGCTATAAGGAATTCGTTGCATATATTGAAAGAAAATGTTGAACTTACAAATTTTGATGATTGAATTTGTCGTTTTTCGATTAATTTCATGAGTTCTTTGCGATAAAATGACTTCTTAATTAAATCCGGATTCGCGTTGAAACGCATTTTCAATGAAGTCACAATCTCGTGATATAGTTTATAACTGAAAATTGCCAGTTTTAAAAAATAACTGAATGAGTCTAACTTTCTCAAAATACTATATCCAATCCCGTTTGTCTGTTCCGAGCACATGTTTCTCTTGATAACGTGATAAATGTGCTCATGCGCTTGCGTGCTTATTGCCGACAGCTGACCATGACATTACTGTACAAATGGTATATAAGTTGCTGAAACAATAAATACAGTAATCATTAGTATTATTTCTTATATCAACGACAATAGCATGATGCTACAACGTTCAATAACTCTTAAAATTGCAAAAAAACGACTTACGTGCACTTTTGAACCAGAAAACAATTGAGGCGCCCCATCTCAAATTAGAATTTCTAATAATTTGCAAATACCTGCGATCTGAAATAAAAATTTTCTATTATGTACATAGCTAACGATCCCATATTACTTTGTTTGGTAATGTTGTATTTGTAACTAAGCGAGTCGGTGACGCCATCCATCGGTAGCAGGCATGTATAAGCAACGCAACAGCTGAACCTAACGGAGGGATGGTCCCATTCATGGCGTTAGAAACAATTTTCACTTCAAAAATCTTCAAAGGATGATAATTGCAAGTGGTAAATTAACTTACACTAGCTTTTTCGGACCTATTAATGTCATTGAATTTTCCTGATAGCGACTTTACCGAAGATGGCAGTCTCGCTTTCACATCAATAGCTTCGCATCGAAAAATATTTATTTCGTTTTTAACGAAGACTTCTAAAAGACAATCTTCAATTTTTAAATGCTGAAAAAGGAGAGACATAATTGAAGTACCTTTTATTATACGTGTTCCCTCGTGAAAAAGGTGGAAAATATCCATGGCCGTGATCCACATGGGCACCTGCTCATTGCATTTGCTGTATTTACCTCGTTCCTTAAATCTATCGGCCAATGTTTCTGGAATGTTTGTTCCACACTTTTCCCGATCTTCTAAAATATCGAAATCATTAGAAACTGAAGTATAATTGTAATTAATTGTAATAATTGTGCTTATTTTTAAAATTCATGAACCTGTTCATGCAATGACATGTTTAGACACAACTGTTTCAAATTCAGCATGTAAAACAATGCAGATTTAAGGTAGTGTTAAACATTTATTATAAAAACTTGCATTTCATGAATACGTCCATCAGTGAAGTGAAGAAACTATTACAAAAAGCTAAAAAAAACGGAAGGAACATCAAAAACATAAATTATTGATTGGAATTTAGAAGATCTTAAAAAGAGACGCCGCAAATTGCGTCAGTGGAAGTCATAAGGGCCCTATTCAAATTTTAAAGTCTCACAATATATTGAGATACTTTACACTTTCTCAAAAGATTTAATTTACAAATTCCAAATTTTTAAAATTTATTGATTCTCAATAAGTTTTAGAAAGTATCAATAGACTTTAGAATTTCTCAAAATATTTTAGAGTTTATCACTGAATATTTGATTCTCAAAATATTTTATTTGATTTGCCTGAGTCAGAAATGGGACGATTATTTATATGACACCGTCCAGGCGATGAATAATGTAAAAATGGACGAATCGGGTATTGCGAATGCGTCTTTGAATAGGTATTCGGCTGTTTTAGTTTACGAGGTCCCGCCACGAAGTTTAATCGCTGTGGCAAAGGAGCGAGTAACTGGCACGACGAATGAGAAGCTTCAGGAACTCGATAATGAGATCAACGGCAATACGATGACGTCGTCGATGGTGCTGAAGCGCCTCGTCGATCATACGTACATGTCGGATGGGACGACCGATCGCACGCTCGCCGACGAGATTCAGGAGATCAATTTTAGGCCGACGATTACGGTAGTTTCGGAGCGCACATAACAAAAATTCAACATTGCTTCAGAAAATGGGCTATCCGCAAATCGACTGCAATCCGAGCCCATTCATCCAAATGGCGACGATGGACTCGAAAAATAAGAAGGTGAAGAGCGCGTTGATCGACAAAGAGGCTCTTAAAGCATATGTAAGAACATATTGGAAATTATTTATGAGAGAAAATCACTTTTTTCGTCCAGCTCGATGAGGAGGAGCAGGAGGAGGATTTCATCGAGGGATTGAATCTGCGCGTCAACAATTTCGACACTTGCGATGTAATTAAAGCAATTTTTGGGTGATGTTCCTTTAAATACGAGCCACTAGGAATTTAGCTTGATCGCTGTGAGACCCGGTCTGAATATTTCGTTGGCTATTGTCCATGTCTCCACTGTAGCGATGGGTCTCACAGTGTGTGTGTCAAGTGGTTGATTTTTATGCAGTGTTGTTAAACGCTGTCTAAAAATTGAATTTCTGTATCATTATCGCCACGGACCCGAGTGGTTTTAATTGCGATATCAGCAAATATTGAAAAAAAAAACACACACACACAAATTTTGATGGTATGTTGGGTCCTGCCGCGACAATTTCCAACTTTTCAGGACCTCACTCTGTCGGATGTCGAAATGCCGTCTCGATTCCAGCAGATTCAGGAAGTCATCCGTAAGAACACGATTGTCTACTCGAATGAGCTTAAAGCGCCAGAGCGCGTTTGCTGCTCAATTATGTAATTAATACCCAATTGGCGGCTCATTAATATTAATATTTGTTTTATTTCTATAAATATATTCAAAGTGTATCGCAACGATTTTCGTTTAGTCCTTCTTTTTGAAAAGGTTAAGAAACGCCAATCTTTGCTGAAATTGTGATATGTCTGCAAACACCACCGACACCGCTGCGGACTTTGGGCGCTACAGTTCAAATGCTCGAATAAAAATTCTCACCTTTTTGTCGTTTTTTTTCTTAATTGACTTGTATGATTTGCTGTTAAACTGTAAAATAATTAAATAATTTTCCGGCGATAATTAGCGCTAATTTGGCGTACATCTCGTTTGCGCTTCGCCATTTCCATTAATTCGGTCATCGCCGGCATTTTCATCATTTCTTCACTTTTCTTCTGTTTTTTTTTCGATTTTTGCAATTTCAAACCGTATCAATTAGTTACTGCGTTAATTTTGCGAATATCCTTCTCATCGGGTTTCTCCTTATTTGAAGTGTCACGCGCCGTGACCAAATCATCTTCTTTTTCTTTGGGCTTCGCTGGGGGAGCCGCCGGCGATTTTTTCTTCTCGTCGGATTTTTGCTCATCAACCGGTGTGCTTTGCTCCTTTTCCGAAAGCTTTTTCTTATCTGTTCCGCTGAAAATTCGAAAATTTAATAGAAGTTGTAACGATGCTCCTTGGTTTACGCGACCGCCCGCTGTTTAACGTAAACTATTTAGACGGAATTTTTCGCATTTTTTTTACCATGAAAATCGCGGTTGCGGCGATAAAGCTGGATTAAAATCGAATTCCGTCGAAACATTTGTTAACGTCGGCTCATTTTCATAATTGTTAATATCGCATCTACAAAAATTGCCAATTTTCTGTCCAAAATTTTCAGAAAATCATACATTTGCAAATTTTGCAAACATTTGCTCGTTTCCAAATCGCTCGCCATACTTGCAACACACTTTATCGATGAATAAACGAATATTGGGGTTATAATAAATAAACCTTCAATTGTTCCTAATTCGCCAATTAGCGTATTTAACTTGCTGACCATATGATTTAGTAAAGTCAATTAATAATTCCGCCGCAATAAATGACATGTGATAAAAACGAGAGAAATGAGAAATGGATTTGCAGGTATGTTGGCCAAGAGCGTCAAACTCGCTTCTTCACGCCAATTCCTTATTCGCAATTTATTTTATAGTACGACGAATTCGTCAAACGAATGCTATCTAGAAAGACTTCAAGGAAAAGATGAAGGTAGTCCAGCTTAGGCTTCTAATTAATCGATTAAATCCAATTATAGGAATCTCATTAATTCATATGAACCGAGCCGCCCGTAAAAACTCGCTAGGAAAGACATTTATGAAGCAATTTCGGCAAATTCTCGACGATGTCAAATTCGACAACAAGACGAGAGTGATAATATTGAAAAGTGCGGTGCCGGGAACGTTTTGCACAGGTTTGTTGTACCATGCTGCCTGAAAATCGTCTAAAATGGATTTAGGAGCCGATTTGAAGGAGCGAAAAGAGATGGCGGTGGACGAGGTGCCGAAATTTGTCGACTCGTTGAGAAATTCCTTCACCGATGTGAGTTTTCTGATTGTTTTTTTTTTTTTGGAAATTGCGTTTCAATCAACGATTTTAAGCTTGAGAAGCTTCCGCAGCCAGTGATCGCCGCAATCGATGGTTTCGCACTTGGTGGCGGTCTCGAATTGGCGCTGGCGTGTGATATTCGTGTTGCCTGTAAGCGACGATTTGCAAAGCATTTCAAATTTCTGTTTGTTTTAAAGCGAAAACATCGAAATTGGGACTCGTCGAGACGAAATGGGCACTGATTCCCGGCGCCGGCGGTTCGCAGCGATTATCGCGCGTCATCGGACCCGCGAAAGCGAAAGAATTGATATTCACCGCCGAGATATTCGATGGCGAACAGGCGGCGCAACTCGGTGTCGTGAATCATGTTGCTGATGATTCGCTGGGAAAGTCACTCGAAATTGCGAGGAAGATTATTCCAAGGGTAATTGGCCAATTTTGAAAAACATAGAGGGCGGAGCATGTGCCTTTAAACTGTTTCGTAGATTTTTGAAAAAAAAACCGCTGGCAAAAATCCTTTTGATTTTTTCACAATTTTGAAAAATCACAAAAAAGTGGCAAAAATTCTTTGTCACTTCGGCTTAAAACATCGATTTTCAAAATATTTTAGTTTTAATCCTTTAAATGTGCGAATTTGGAGTTTTCAACGAAAATTGATAATTTTAGACCAGTTGATGCCGACAAAAATCGATTTTTTCTAGAAAAAAAAACCGCGAAATAAATTTAAAATTGAAAATTCCTTGAAAAGGTGGAATTTTTAATTTCCCATTTTTTTCACTGCGGCTGGAGCCTGTGCCTTTAAATTTGCAAATAGAGGCCGAGCCTTATTTCAGACTACTGTAGATATTTTGTAGGGACCAATTGCTGTGAGAATGGCGAAATTGGCGATAAATTTGGGATCGCAAACCGATATAAATAGCGCTCTGACGGTCGAGCAACAATGCTATGCGCAGGTTTGTTCGAAAAAATATAGTTTTTTCCAGAAATCGTGCGGTTTCAGATTGTGCCGACGAAGGATCGAATTGAGGGTTTGAAGGCGTTCGCCGAGAAACGCGAGCCGATTTACAAAGGCGAATAAATAAATTATTAGTCGAAAATTTGGTGCCATTTTCAGGTTTTTTGAGAATAAATGTGATTTTTGAGAATGATTCTTCATTTTTAATGGAATTTTCCGTTTTTTTTTTCAAATCGGATTTTATATTTTTCTTCTTTTTTTTAGTTGATTTCACATCATTCTCCTGATTTAGATGGTCCGATTGAGTTTGCGCAGTTTTTCGCAGAAATGGGATATTATGGCGTCGGTGGTCCTTGGGCGATCGCCGGTCATTGCGCCGCCGATGAGCGCAATTGAAGCAAAGTGGGTTTTTTTTAGGAAATTTTTTTAATTGTGGAAAAACAGGGCAAAAATTTTGAAATTTTTCGAATTTCTACAAAAAACGAAAAATTAAGAACACACTGAAAGTTTTCTGAATTTTGCCCCAAAAAATATCTCAAATTTTCAAATATTGATTTTTTAGAGAAACATTTTTTTGAAAAAATACGCAAAAAAAATTCAAATTTTGTAATGAAATTTTCCAGTTTGATTTAAAATTATGGAATTTTCTGCGGTTTCTCTCAATATTTGTTGGCAATTTGTCAACTTTGAGACATTTTTTTGAAAAAAGTAGGGAGAAAATTGCTTAATTTCGTTAATATCTTATGGGATTTTCAGATTCCACCGGTTGCAGCTTGAAGAAGAACGCGAAAAAAGCCTAATGTGCAATTATGAGCTCAAAACGAAACAGGATGAGAAGTACGATGCAATATTTTTCAATTTTATTTTTTTGCAAAAAAATGAAGAAAAATATAATTTTATTTGGTTTTTAGGATTCTCGCACGGCGTGAGCAACTGATTAACGAGGGAAAAGAGCTATCGGAGCTCGACGAGGCGATTTCGGTGATGAATTCAGTTCTCGAGGATGAATGGAAGCGAAAAGCTGACGAGTTGGAGAAAAAGTTGTCGGAGATTTGGGAGATTGATGAACATTTGTGAAATTTCAGATATAAATTCACCACCGAATCGCCGGCGAATGATGGGAAAAGCTTGGAGAGAATGTTGGATAGGTGATTGCTTGAAAAAAATTGCAAATTAAAAAATTTGTTTGATATGCTTAACAAAAAATTACAGAAAATTGGTTTTGATTGTGAAGCAGCGATTCGGCGACAAAAAATATTCGTCGCCATGGATTTTGCCGCAAATCAAGCATAAAGACGGCGAGACACTTCGACAGGTATATTTCTTGTTTTGAATTTGCCGCCAACAAAACAAAATTTGAAATTCGCGCCGATTGCAGACTGCTGAACGATGTCTCGGCGAGATTTCGCGCCAAAATTTGGCCGTGAACATCGCTGGAAACGCTCCGTTTTCGGTCTTTACGCACAGGTACGGTATGCGCCTTGAAAACAAAAAAAATCATTTGGAGACTCGTTATTTATTACCGTCACAAAAAACGAGCGCATTGCTTAATTGTGGACCATTGCACTTTATCGAAGCGGCAATACAAATTCGAATTTAAATACATAGTGGGAGTTCACAGGGTACCGTACTTTCTATAACCTGCGAAACAAACTCACAGCAGGGCGCTCGTTTTTTTTAAATATAAAATAGTTATATTTATTTTTGTTTTGTTGAAGGTATCCCAAAGGTCTCGCGGCGAGAACTGGTTCGATTGGCGCCAAAATATTTTTTTATCAAGCGAATTTGGCGCAAAATTCGACGGAATTCAAGGCGAACGGTGAAGATGTAAGAGAAAATTTGATGATTTCTTGAATTGGCCGAAAAATACGAAAAGTTTTAGAAATTTTGAGTAAAAATTTTGATATTGAATAATTTTTTGATTTTGTCAGCGAAATTTCAACAATTTTAAAGTTTTTTAATTCAAAAATGAGTAAAAATCTGATTTTTTGGAAATTTTCAGTATTTTTGATGAAACTTCCGGTTTTCGGCGGGGTATATTTTTGGGCAACTTTGAGCAATTTCCCTCATTTTCAGATTTCCGACTTCAATTGGGTGACAAAAGAGGAATTTATAAGTAGTGTGCCGGACAAATCGTATCGAAAAGCGGCGAGATTCGCGTTTTTAGAATAATTTTCGACATTTTAGGCGGTTTTTTTTGTTGATTTTTAATAAATTTTTGTTGTTTTTTCAATCCTTATTCAAGATTTTTCACGTTTTTTCGACGCATTTATATTAATTTTCCGATTAAAAGAAATAAATTTGAAAATTTAGATGGATAACTCAATGTTTCTTAAAAGGCCGACACCGGCTGACGATGAGGACGAGATTCTGGAAATGCAGCGACAATGGGAAGCGGCGAAATCGGAAAAAGTGGGCGGAGCTTATTCCGAGAGTTGAATCGCGTAATTTTTGCAGCCGACGGTTCAAATTCACAAAATGAAGAGGAAAAAGGTGGAAAATGAGCAGAAAGGTGAGGAGAAAACTGGAAAAATTGTGAAAACTTGATAATTTTTGTGAATTTTTAATTTCGGATAGTTAAAAATGAGAAAAAAATTATTTGTGGATAGTTTTGAACAAAAATATAAATTTTCAAAAAACTTCGATAAATTTTTTTGTTAGCAAAAAAATTTTTTTCCGAAATTTTGATTTTTTAGCATCTGCGAGACCATTGAAAGAGCACACCGGACGATTTACAATCGATTTGGACGAAATCAAAGAAGAAAGTGATGCTCAAAATGTCCTTTTTGGAGTTGTTGAGAGGAATTCGGAATGGTTGACGCAAAATAAAACCGACGAAATGCTCAAAACGAATTTTGCGGCCGCTTATTCGAATGAAGACGGTTTTCCGGAGCCATTGTATCTTAAAGCTTATTATTGGTGAGCGATGTTTCGCCAAAAAAATGGGAAATTTTCAATTTTTGTTTTTGATTACTGTAGTTGGTAAAGTTCGTAACGCGCGGAATTGCGTCGGTGTTTGCGGATTTTCTTTATTTGAAATTTGCACCCATCGCTTTTTTAAATAATTTTCAGTGAAAATGAGACGACGAGACGAGCGCCGAGCGGCAAAAGCTTCTTTGCTGCGGAATTTGATCGAATTCATGGGAAATTGGGTAATTTTCAACCAAATTGGACGTACATTTCATCGTTTTTAGAGGAGAATCTTGACGAAGCGGCCATGAAAACTGTGGAGAATGTACCCGAAAAAGAAGATTTCGAAGCAGAAAATGACAAATTTCTCGCTGGATTGGACATGGAGAAAGTGAAAGAACTTCGCGGTGAAATCGAGGAGAGATTGAATCCGAAAATGATTGAATTTTTGATGAATCGCAAAAAGAAAGTCGAAAAACCCAAAGGTTTGGAATTTTCGATGAAATTTGGGGAATCTTGTAAATTTTAGTGTCAAAGTTCAAATCGCGACGATTGGCGGAAAAATTGGCTACTAGCGAACCAACGTGCTCCACCGAAGCTGCGCCTCCACGTGTTCCAGCTCCAAACGAATTGGAGTCGGATAAGAAGACGGCGATCATTGAGGATATGCTCAATGAGCTGGAGGTGCTTGACGAATTTGCTAATCAAGACGATCGCGAGAAGTACAATCGACTTGCTACGGTAGCGCGGTGTTCGTGTTGAGATGCAAATTATTTTTTTTTTCAGGATGCGGTTCAATTGGATATGACGGCGAAATTCGGACGTAATTTGGTCAGCCGGCAGCAGAAAAACGCGCTTCGATTGTTCGATAGCTGCAAATTTCGGCCGAACGGGTATTTTTTTCAATTTGCCGAAAAATGTGTATTTTTTTCCAGATACGATGGATCTGATAGTTTGCGAGAATCCGCGCGAGACCATATTGAGGATATTAAGAAGTTGTATTTGGAGGAGGTCGAAATTGGCGGCAAACGGGAGTTTGAGTTCGGACGAGGTGTGAATCCGATTCTCGACTCGTGTTGGACGCTGGTCCCGGCGCGAAAAGTACTTGACGCGGTGGAAAAACGGCAAGGGTAGGCTGGAATTGTGATTTGTGGAGGGAAAAAATCCGATTTTCTGTCAATTTGACGAAAAATTATGTTTTGTTGCAGAATTGTGACCGCGGATGACGTCGAAATTGTAAAATACGCAATTTTATGGACATTTTTGATGTTCGAGGAGAAGAAATCGGCGTTTTTTGCGTTTTCTCAGCCCAACGACTTTTATGTGCATCTTTCGGAGGTTAAAATAGTCGTTTTTGTTGAAATAACATGAATTTTTTTGAGATTTTTCTCATTGGAGCTGAAATTTTGGCAGATGATTTGATTATTCGTTGTGTTGAGAGACTTATGAATGGATATGTCATCAAGGTTTTTTTAGATTCGTTTTTTAAAGGAATTTTTTTTTATTAGGCGGCTTCTGAGGGACGATTGAGTTTGAGAATGAACGCGAAAGTCGCCGGAATCGATGCTTTTATGCCCTTGTAAGGAATTTTTGGTTTTTTTTTTTGAAAATGCGATCAAAATTGGTTTATTTTTGAAAAATCGAAGCATTTGATTTTTTGGCACGAGAATTTTAAACCGAAATGTTTTTTTGCAGTTTTGAGAATTTGCTCAAAAATTTTGAGCAATACTCACTTGGCGATGTTCAATTTTCGCGCGCGATTCTCATTGGAGCGTACTTGAACGCGCCGATCGGCGATAGTTTGGAATATCGATTTGCGGTTTGGACGCCGAAACGGAGTATTATTCGACAAATGACAATCAAAAATTGTCATGCGGTGAGTATTTTCCATTTTTGGGAAGAAAAAATTCCTCAAAATCGCAATTTTTTGGAATTTGTGTTGGAAATTGACAGTTTTTATTGAAAATATGAGCATAAGTGTATTTGACAAACAAAAAAATGTGTTTTTCCTGAACAGAAATAAAAATTTTTTAATTGTTGTATTCGAATAATTAAAATTTGATTTTCCTTATAATTTTTGAAATTTTTAACGTTTTTAGAGCACGAAAATTCTAAAATATTTTGATTGTTCAGCAAGATATTCTGAAAATGCTGAAAGCGCAAACGGTCGAACGCGAGCAAATCGTGCTCGAACAGCATTACGTACAGTATACGTCGCTTCTCGGCGCCTACGTGGCAGCGATTCGCGACGAGACCATCACGAAGGAGAGGAACGAGCTGATGTGGACGATTGCGAGTTTCGAGATTGGTCGATTTGTGGCGCGACGAGGCCAACTCACAACTCAGGTAGATATGCGCCAAATTTTCGTGTAGAATTTCGATTTTTTTTTGTTTTTGAAGGCCAATCAAAAAGAATTGGACGTTTTGGTGGAAATCATCCGCAAATCGATTGGTGATAAACTCATGTTGTGAGAGTTTTGAAATAAAATTGCCGTCTTGCTGATATTACTGTAGTTGGGCACAAAAAAGTCCGTAATGGCAAATGACGAGAATTTGCAGAAATTTGAAAATCCCATAAAATTCGAATAATTTTTTTTCAATTTTCTTATTATTATTATTATTATCATTATTTAATATAATAGTAGAAGATGCTGTGCGGCACACAGCCACCGTCGTCTTATTGTTCGTCTCGCCGTCGGGCGCCCTCCGCGCCGCGCGCATTCTCTCACCCGTCTCGCGTTTTTACAACGCGAGGGCGATCGCTGGTGTTGTGTGTGTGTGCCATTTCGCCTACACAACATATTTTTGAGCTGTGCTTATCGATTCGACGATGTCGACGTTGGGACGCAAAACGCCGGGTCCCGATGGGAAGAAGAAGGTAATACTTGTTGGAAATGGGTTTTGTTTGTTTTGAGAAAAAATTGGATGAATTTCTTGAAATTACAGTTTCTAAGCGTTTTCGTGGTAAAATTCCCTAGAAAATTTGCGATTTTAAATTTATTTTTCTCGAAGATAAAAATCGTGTGCATTCTAGCGTGTCGATGAACTGCGGACTTTACGTCTACAGTACTCCCGGTGATTTGAAATTAACAAAATGTCGAATTTAGGAGTCATTTGTGGACAAATTGACGGGAACTTTGGGTAGAAAAAAGAAGAATCCGACCGAAAATGAGGAAGCGAATGAAGATGATGAGGTTGTGAAGGTAAAATTAATCAAATTTTACGCGAATTGTGAAAAATTTGAATTTTGCAGGTTGAATTAGAAGGTCGCGAAGCGCTCGATTCATCTCTTATCCCATTTTCCGCCAAGAATAATTGGTTGGATGAAGGTTTTTTGAAAAATCGGAGTTCAATGAAAAAATAACTAAATTTTCCAGGCGAGACCCGTCGATATTTGTCGAAAGAGTGCGCAAAAGACCCGGAACTGGGGCAAGTTGTCAATTTATTAATTTACTGGCTGAACGAGGAGCTCGCCGAGCAGCGAATCGTCGTCAAGAATCTCCAAGAGGATTTGTACGATGGTCAAATCATTCAGAAGCTTCTCGAAAAGCTTGAACAGATTCGGGTAATCGTCGCTGAAAGCGATGTATTGAGCTCGTGTGTCTCATTTTTGGTTATAGATTGAGGTTCCCGAAGTGTCGCAATCGGAAGAAGGACAACGTCAGAAGTTGCAAATTGTCATTGAAACGGCTAACAAAATTCTTGGAAGTGGAATGGAGTCGGACAAATGGAACGCCGATCTCGTCCATCAAAGGGTATAACTTTTTGGCTAAAAAATAAATAAAAAAAAATGTCGGAAAATCAACGAACTCCGAAAATTCTCCATTTTTTCGCTGATTCTGCAGGATCTCGTCGCGATAATGCAGCTTCTCGTTGCACTGGCTCTTCATTATCGCGCGCCCATTCGATTTCCGGACAATGTTACGGCGAGTGTGGTGATCGCCACGAAACAGAACGGGAAAGTCAACTCGCATCGAATCACCGAGCAAATTACCACTGTTCAAACCGAATTGGCGCCAAAGGTACGATAATTAGCCAATTGTTTCTAGAGTAATTATGATGCGCAATTTTTTTTTTGAGAAAATTGTTTCTTGGAAGTTATGAATTTTTGTTCGACGCTTTTTTTTTTGAAAAATTCCAGCTCAATTTTTGTCTAAATTCTTCCAATTGTTTTTTTTTTTTTTAAAAATCTCGAATTGTCATATTTTGTTTGCAGGGCGAACGCGACGCCTTCGATACCCTATTCGACTACGGACCTGATAAATTGGCGCATGTGAAGACGTCGCTTCTCGCGTTCTGCAACAAGCATCTCAACAAAATCAATCTCGAAGTCTCCGATTTGGATTCGCAATTCCAGGACGGCGTCTATCTCGTGCTTCTCATGGGACTTCTTGAAGGATTCTTCGTCCCATTGTACTATTTCCATCTTCAGGTAGAAATTTAGCTTTTTTATGTCGATGAGAGATATTTCAGTTTTTCATGACTGCGCCTTTAAACTACAAATTTTCGTTGTTCAGGTTCAAAGTCATGAAGAGAAGGTGAAAAATGTGAAATTCGCTTACAAATTGATGGAAGACGCAGGCCTTCAGAAGCCTAGAAGCCGAGTTCAAGATATCGCGAATGGAGACGTTAAGGTAATCCAATTTTTGGGAGGAAGTTTCAAAAATTGCTTCCAGAGTACATTACGCCTTCTACACTTGCTCTTCACCAAATACAAACATATTTAAGGCTCAAAATACCAAAAAAAGCAAAATTTTTAATAATATTGGTGCTTTATATATATATGTGTGTACGTGTTCTATTATAAAATAATTCAATGAGTTGGCGGTTTTGCGTAGGTCGCGTCGATGTACAGACAGATCATCTCATCGACGAGACTCTTGTCGGGAATCTGAGCCGCCATTCCGTAGAGAGCCGCCGTGCTGTCCTTGTTACCTTTGTCGTCGCTGGCGGCGATCTCGGTGCACACTTTGTCGAGATCGCTGACGAACGCGTCGACGACCTTCTCATTGGCTTGATTGATTGTCATGCACAGATGAATGCTGAAAACGGCGACTTTCGGGAAAAACCCCGAAGAAATTTGAGGGTTTCACCCCCAATTTTGATTATTTTTTGGTTGTTTTCGCGTCAGAAATGAAATTTCGATGTGAACAACGACACTTTGGTTTTTTTTACTTACGCATCGGGATTCTGAAGTGTGTTCAAATTCCACCCAAGCTTATTCATTCTATCGCTGACCGCATAAATGTTAATGCCGTTTCCGCGGAATCCCACTACCGAAACATCTGGTGAGCCGTAGAGCTTGAAATGAGATAAATTCGATTTGAAATTGAACAGATTATTCGACTTACTTTAATATGTGGGAGTTTCGAGATTCTCTCGGCGAGAATTTTCGCGTATTTCACGATTTCGCGGCATCTTCTTACGTATTCATCGCGCCCGAATGATAGAAGTGTCGCCCAGGCGACAGCGGTGTTCGCGCCAGCGCGAGAGCCTTCAAAAATTCGTTAGAAATTAGACAAAAGTGTATTTTTTGGTTTCCCGAAAAAATCCGCATTTCGGCGAATACGTGTGTTGCGGACTTGTGGCGCTACAGTAACAAAAGCAAAAATTACTATTTTTTCCATAGAAAACTCAAATTTTCGGGATTCGAAAAACAAAAACTTGTGTGCAATTTTAGGCCGCGGTGTATCTCGGGCAATTTCACCAACAGTACCGCAGTTTGCAAATTCTCACCGGTAATCGTCGGCGTCGCGTAGATTCCGCCGGTCCATTCAGGAATACAAAAGAATTGATGATGGTGCAATTCGCGCGAGCGATACATCACAATCGAGCTGCCTTTGGGTGTACAACCGTACTGAAATTCGAAAAATTTCAATTTAGAAATACAATTCAAAATCAACACCTTATGGGTATCACAAGAAATTGACGTGACGCCAGGATTGCGGAAATCAAACACGGGAAGATGGTACCCAGCTGCGGACATGAACGGAATCAAAAATCCGCCAAGGCAGGCGTCGACGTGCACCGGAATACCGTACTTCTCACCCAATTTAGCGATCGCCGGAATCGGATCAATCGTTCCCGATGGGAAGTTCGGCGCCGAGCCGACGAGCATACAAACGTCCGAATCGATCGCCTTCTCCATGGCGCGCAAATCGACACGATTGTTTTGATCTACGGGGATGTGTCGCAAACGCATTCCGCACATATGGGCGGCTTTGTCGAAGGCGGCGTGCGCGGTGATCGGCGCCACAATCACTGGCGAATCGATACCGGCTTTGAGCGCACGATTGCGATAGGCGAAGCACGCCATTATGATCGATTCGGTGCCGCCGGTCGTCACACTTCCGCTCGAATCATCGGGCGCGTTGTAGAGATTGAGAACCTACAATCAATTTTTCTTTCACGAAAAATTCTTCAAATTTAATTCTGCTTCAATTTTGAAAATACGATTCAAAAATTTTAGAAAAATGTTCCCTTTTTTCAAAAAAAACCAAGCCACAAGAAATTTAGTTTTCAAAATTAAATACTTTTCACTTCAAAATATCTACAATTTTTCGGACATTTTCGAAAAAAAAAGCAGTACCATTCGAATAAGCTCCGCCTCCATTTTTCGAGCTCCCGGAAAAACGTCGGGATGAAGTGGATTCGAATAAGCATATTTCGAGTATATCTGAAATTTGCAAAATTCCAAACTGAATACTACTGTAGTGGTTACGGTAGCCAGTAGATCAATGTGCTTCTTTTGGCGGTCGGTGTAAACGGCGCCCGAAACTCGGCCGCCGTCGATTTCGAACTTGTTGTATTTTTCGTATTTGTCGGCTAACGCCACGATTTCCGAATCCGCAATTCCCGAAGACGGCAATTCTGCAAAAAAATTGAAATTTTCTTTAAAAATGTCCAAAATTCAATTTTTCATTGAAAATTTCACGAAATTTTGTGATATGAAGTAAAAACACATGAAATTCATATAAGGCACCACTTACCACTAATAAACACCTTATCAGTATCATCCTTGTGAATCGATTCAAGCATCTCAATTCGCGTCTTCGACAACTCCTTTTCAATCTTCGCTTTAATCGGCGGCAATTTTCTTAATTGTCTGAAACCGAACGCCGAGATTCGCTTCAACAACGGCTCCTCGCTTCTTCGGTAGATTTGCACCAATTTGGCGTACACCAAAGTGCCGCCAATCGACGCCAGCACCAAAACGGCAGGGTCCCAACGCGAAAGCCTATCGTTCACAATGTCATAGTGGAGACGGATCAATCCAATGGCATTGTCCACACTTTCCATAGTCTAAGAATGCAAAAAAAATAGATTGTGGCAAAAATGCAGAAAAATTGGTTGAAATGATAACATTTCGGCGAGAAACGACAAAAATTATCAAAGAAAAACGACGGTTTCGGTTATCAATTAGAAAATTTATGTATTATTGATTCGAACACAATGTTGTAGTGTATTGGCGCGTTGTCGAAACGGCCAAACAAATATTAGAGCATCGGGTCGACATCATCGCCGCGCGGCGGTTTGCCTTGTTTGCGGAGAATCGCACCCGGCGCTGGATACGGCCGCTGCTGGAACAATGGTCCGCCGGCGGTCACATCGGCACCCGTCACTTGTTCGGCACGCATTCCGTCGGACCATTTGCCGCTGCAAAATTGGATAGTTCTTCAAAACTCTTCAAAATGCCCAATCTTCATAAATTCTTAGCGCATTTTCAAATTTCGCGTAAATAACAAGAAAATCCATTCGAAACAATTTTTAATGATTCCAAAAACTTTCAATTTTCCTGTCGAAAATTCCAAATAAGGCGGCTAGTCGCTCTAGACTCAGTAAAAAATCTTACACTGGGGCATCACCATAAGCTGCAGGATCCATCGGATCGATTCCCTTCCGCTTGGCGCGCTCTAGAAATGCAATTCATTCGAAACTTTAGGCTTTAATCTTACTCAATCTAGCCCTATCGTCCATCTCAGAGACATCTTCATCCTCATCTTCTTCAGGATCTCTCTGAAAATCAAAATTGCATAAAAATGAAATCAAAATTTGCATAAAAAAATGAAGTCTTTTGCAGCTTACCCTTCTTCTCTTGTCGTTTTTTTCTCTATCCCTATCGCGATCTCCCCAACGGCTCTCGCCACGATCAGATTTACGTCGGTCCTCAGAAGGACGAGAAAGTGGTTCCTATAAAAATTAATGAAGATCTTAATGAAAAAAATCGTGAGATTTACAGCTTCTCCAAATAATCCTTGTGCGTTTTCTCTGGCCACTCTTGGAGCTGGGTCGCTGATATAAGCTTTTGGATGCCTCGGTGACAGCCAACACACCTAAAAAGCAGAAGAAATGAGCACATCGAGGAGTACTGTGCCTACTTCATCAGTTGTGCGATTCCAAAAATAGAATTTCGCGACGCCCGGATCATAGACTTCCTCCCAACCTTCGGGAAGCGGAAACTTCGCCAACATTCGATTTTTTCGCTCAATATACTTATCCGGAAGCCTTTAAATTGGTTTTTGAAAAATCAAGCTTGTAAATTCACCTATATTCTGGAGTTCCGTCTCCCCAATGATCGTAGCAGAAATCGACGCACACATGGTATGGGTTGTAGCGATTCGGACATCCTGGAGCACCGGACGCGTTTTCTTCGAACTGAAATTGTTTTTTAAATAATACAATTGATTTAAAAGTTCATTTACTTTTTTTGTAGCTTGCTCAGATTCGTAGTTTTCTGCTATCACTTCTTCTTCTGTGAAAAAAAAATGTTTAAAAAAAATTAAAAATTTGATTTACCTAGTTTTACTATTCCCCTCTTTTGCAATCGTGCTAGTAATGCTGGCGGAAGTGACATTCTTCAATAAATTAATTTTTAAATTTTTAACGAAAAAGAAAAACAGAAAAATGGAAAAAAACGCTAAAATTTTGAAAATGCGTTAAAGGGTCCGCCCGCAGTTTAGTGTAAAGGTCTTGCCGCGTAAACGCGGAATATCGTACCACAAAAATTCAAAAAATAGTTCAAACTGTTTTTCATTTTTGGAATTTTTTCAGTAAAAATGGAAATTATTGAGGGTTGTTTTGAGGGGTTGATGTAAAAAGTTGAAAAAATTGTGCTTACTCAATTAAAGTGGAAAAATTATGGGTTTAAATTATATTATAGACGAAAAAAATTCATTAATTTAATGTTAAGTGGCCTAAATCAATTTTTGCGATTTTCAGGTTTTTTTCACGCGTAAACAAAAAGTTGTTTCCCTAACGCGAGCATCATGTTCGGCCCATAAAACAGAATTTATGCATGTTCGCCGACCTTGCGCAGCGCCTTTTCTAAACAAACAAATTTCATTCGAAAATGCTAGTTTATTCGTGTTATATCTACGCGGATTTATACTTTTTGTGTGGAAAAAACTTTGTCATTTATCTTGTATAACCGGCCAAAGATCGGGTCACGCGTCGGTTTCGGCGAAATGATCAAAACTTAAAAATTAATAGCAAAACATTTAATGTTCAATGTTTTAATCTCCATATTCGTTATCAATTTTTTGATTTCAACAAGTGTTTAGAAACATTCGACTATTTCCGTTTCACTCTTTCCATAGATTTTGTCTTGCTGATGAAAACTAATAATCGACGATGTCATTGTTTTTAGTGGTGATTCAACACTGAAAAATTCCGTTTTTTATTTCTATAAAAATATTGCGCAATTGTTTTGTTTGGTGTTCACCGAAACAAAACAATCACCATCATTGTCTTTTTTTAGGCGCCGCGTTTTCCGCCCCGCGCTATTTTTATTATTAGCAAAGGGTTTTTCTTTTTTTCTTGCTCGAAAGTGTGTACTGATTTGAGAATCCATGACAAATCGATTGGAGCAGCTTCCTAGCGTCAGGTGCTTCGCCAATCTAACCATGACTTGCCCAGGCTTCTCATGACAATTGCTTAAAGAGATGGAGAATCCTAGACGCAAGCACATCTCGTCGGGTCCTCGTATTTCTGTCTATCCTTTTTTATTTTTGAAACGTTTTTTACCATCGAGATTGGAGTTCTTCAATTACAGTACTCGAAATAGGGAAATAACGTTCCGTTAAGTAGTTTTTTTGGGAAAATAATTGGATCTCTGTGCTCCTTTGAAATATATCACCACTATGGTCTCGTAACGAAACATGTGGATAGTGCAAATCCCAATAACTCATTTGTTTTCCATGAAATCCATCGATATTAGTAATCTATGTAACAAATCTCGCACGTATCGCCAACAGTCATCAAGATGTACGCAGAAATTTTAATTATTCAATTGTCAAATATTTCTGCATTCCAGAAATTCATTCTCTAAACAACTACCGTAATCATATTTTCATCGAGACATTAAATTCCTGTTTGCTTTAAGGATTTTTATACTTAACAATAACAATAAAGTCCTGCAATTAGCGTGACGGTTTAAACCCAACTTTGCCGCAATTAGCGACAATTCTTTTCTCTTTTTTGTTCTCCAGAATTTATTTCACCCCTGTTGTCGTGTCGTATTAATTTTAATGGATTTCTCGCCTAATTGCCAGCCGCAATTAAATTTGATTCATTCATTGTATCGTATAGTTGTGGCCGATGAGAATTGATGAAATTAATCAGGTGATTTTTTTCCTGTTCGATTTGTTCGTTCCTGGCGGCGGTGATGAGAGGGGGGGGTTTACGTTCAATCTCTCGCCAGTAGAGGTAGAGCTGTGATATCGCGTAGAAATGGATCGGATTTCTCAGTGGGAGTTCTTATTGTAAAAGAGAAGTGAAAATCGTTATTTGTTGGGATATTCTTGCCAAATTTCTACAATGACTTCTAAATCGTGTTAAGACTCGGAATTTGATATTAACTTTTTTCGGAATAGTCATTTTTGTAAGTTTACTGAAATTTTTTCTGAAATTTCACAATAATTATTTTTCTGTTCAAAGTCCTTTACTAATTTGGTATGTTACCGTAATCCTGAATAGCCCCTTTTTATTAACCATACATTTACATTTATTTTTTTTATTTCAAAATGTCTTTGTTTGCGAGTTGGTCATAGTAGGTGTTTGGCTGTTTTTTTTGGCGGCATTCTTATCGCAAAAATGAATCATACTCTCCTACAATGTGTCAAAACCAACCTAATATAAATATTCAAAATTGGAATTGACATTTGTGTGTTGAGCTCCGATGAATCATGGTTCTTCGATTACAACACATGCAAACTTTTTGGGGCGGTGTTCCGTTCGCCGTCGCCGCCCCGTTTTTGCCTGCGTCTCCTTCTTCGCGCTGACCGCGTCTGTATTTTCGCCCCGAGCGGATTGACGATGACCATTCCATCGGCACCCTCGCCCTTTATTTTATGTCGCTATTATGTTATGTTTTATTTCATCTTGTACTACAGCAACTTGTGTTTATTTTAGCGCGTTTTTAAGGTTTGCGCGTCGCAGTTTGAATTTCCTTTCAATTAATCATCACTTCCCGAACGAATTGTTTCTTCCATTGATATGACCCCCATTTTGCGGCCAATCAAACTAGATGGATATATTTTCTGCGATAGTTTTTGGCGATGGACGATCGATTTATGCAAATTGAGTATCATTGGCTAGGTTTTGCGGAATTGTTCCTTTTTGTTTTGTTTTGAACACACATCGATTACTCATTCGATTGTTGGAAAAATTATGAGTCATTGACTAAGTTTTGAGAGCGTCCCTTTCAAATATAAACATTTCAAATATTATTCGTCTTCTTTTCTTATTTCCGAGAGTTTATATTATGGAGAAATGGCAAAGTTATGATCTATTCCAGTTGTTTTTGAAAATTGCACGAACAATTTTGTTAACGAAATACTTTTTCTACGTAAAAACGGAATTAGTTAGGCGTAAATTGTTGATAAGAGAAAAATTAATCGTTTGGCATCATCCCACTACATCATGTACTATTAATTACCGTTTATTTGAATGTAGATCGTTCCATTGCTTTCATTACCTCTCCCTATGCCATTTCCCGCAAATTTATTTTTTTCTCTGTTTTTGGAATTTATCAATTTTTCGCAGTTGTGACTCACCAACATTTTTTTCAAATTAATTATACGTGGGCACGTGTGATCTGTGTGCTGACACCTCGAACATTCCACAAGTTTTTTTCTCGATGCTAGGGCGTGGTCGTCGCGCATAACTCATTTTAATAGTTGTGAAAAAATGATGGCGACGAAATGAGACAATTTCCATGTATATGTTTAATTCGATTTTCTTTTCGCCATGTTTTGTGTTCGCTTCTCAGCGAGCGCATGTGCACAAACATAAAAACGATGACGGTGTCACCATAAGCTATTTATGCATTCGAAAACCCGCGTTTGTCCCATTTTTATTGGTTCACGAAAAGCGATTTTGTTCGTTGAGTCTTGGTTTTTTAACGTTTTTTTTATTTCCAGATATTCAATTGTAGACGTATAGTAGAAATCCAAACCACCGCAAAAACGTTGAGCCGACAATGGCGCAAGCAAACGGCAAACGCCACGATCAGGAAGAAGAGGTCGTGCCGGCGATCAGACACGACGACGCCGAATGGAAGATCATTCAGCAGAACACCTTTACGCGTTGGGTGAATAATCATTTGCAAAAAGCTGGAGAGTCGATTAATAATTTGGTAAAAACTTTTTTGTAATTTTAATGTTTTTTTTTATTTCTTAGGAAACTGATCTCTCTGATGGTTTGAAGCTTATCGCTCTTGCCGGTGTTCTCTCGCAGAAAAATGTGGGAAAGTACAACAAAAAGGTAAACCACGCCCACTTTATGTTTCTCTACGCTCTCATTCTGTATTACGCGCGCTTTTACAATATTTTCGGATTGTTGACATATTATAAAGACAAAAATAAAACATATTATTATTAAACAGAATAACGAATTTTATTCTATTAAAAATATGATAATTTTTTGGATAACGAGAAAAATATGTGCAAATTGTTGTAAAAATAATATTTATCTTCCGTGAAATTTCATCGTATACATTTTTGAAGCCATGTTGTCTTGAGTTATTCAAACCATTGCTAACAATAATGGTTGTTTTTTGCCCCTACAGTATAGTTTAAAAAATTTGTCTGTTGTGGATTAATTATAAAGAATCAAGCTGCTGAGCCTCAGGGTGACCTGCAATATATATTTTTTTAATAAAATGATTGCATCAAAAAATTTAAAGTTGGTTCGTTACAACATTGAATTCAATAGTTTTACAGGTAAACTTCCGCTCTCAGAAGCTTGAAAATGTCTCACTGGCTCTCAACTTTTTCCAATACGAAGAGAATATCAAGATCATCAATATTGGTCAGTTTTAAATTTCCCCCATCGCGAATAAGCTCGGCGAAGGTTCTGCGAGCACAATACACGTGATGTTTGCTTTTTGGCTTCTCGTTTTTGCTTCCAACTCACGGAACCGATTTTTTTGTCGCCTAGTTTGCCTGCTCGTTGACCACTGCGAGTCCAGCTGTGGCTACTATTTCTAATTTAATTTCGGTTTTTATTTTCAGATAGTACACATATCGTAGATCACAACAAAAAGCTTATCCTTGGTCTTATTTGGACCTTGATTCTTCACTATTCGATTTCGATGGGATGGATTCAGGTGTGAAACTTTGCAGAATTTTTGAATCTTACTCAGTCATGCTTTTTTAGGAGAAACGTGAAGATGGTGTTTCTGAAGAAACACCGAAGCAGAAGCTTCTCAACTGGATCCGCAATCGTCTTCCGGGTATGCCGATCTCGAACTTCACTTCTGATTGGAACGATGGTGTCGCACTTGGAGCTCTTGTTAGCTCGATGGCTCCAGGAGCGCTCAATGATTGGGACCAGTGGACGCCGGATGACGCGCTTCATAACACGGAGAAGGCGATGAAAGCGGCGCAAGACTTACTTAAGGTTGCGCCGCTTATTGCCCCAGCCGAAATGATTCATCCCGATATTGATGAGATGTCCGTGATGACTTATTTGTCGCAATTCCCGGCTGCTAAGTAGAATTGATGTTTTTTTTTTAATAATTGTTGATTCGAATTTTCAGACCTGTTGTTGTGAAGCCCCTTGTTAATGGAATTATCAGCAAATTGGAAAACAAGTTGATTGTTAATCAGCCGATTGAATTTGAGTTGAGACTTTCTCGTGAAGGATACAAGCCCAAGGTTTTAAATTTTGAAATAATAGAAATTTGAGCAAGGGATTGCAGATTGGAATCCGTGATGCAGACGGTAATGACGTTCATTTAGTTGTCAAGAAGCTTGAAGACGAGCTCTACCGAATCAAGTTCACCCCGACGAAAGTTGGAGTTCTTAATGTACGCTTAGCTTATGAAATCGAGTTTAATTGGGTTTTTTTAAGATTGATGTAGCTGCCACTGACTTGAACACATTTGAGAATCAGGCGATTCCAGACGCATCCACGACCGTTCAGGTTGTTCCAGTTGCCAAACTTCTTGACTACAACACCTCAGCCAAAGTTGGTGATGAGGTCAAGTTTACTGTCGTTGACGCTATTGAAGGACCGGTTGAGGCCATCGTTGTTGATGCATCTGGAAAGGAGCACCGTCTTCCTGTCTTGGGTAATCCGATTTCTTGTTAGAGAAAATAGCTTATTTAAATGTTCAGAAGGATGTCATAAGGGAGAATTCAATTTCGAATATGTTGTTCCGCAAGTTGGTCTTCACTCGGTCAATGTGTTCCAGTCGAATATTCCGATCGCCAATAGCCCATTCCCGCTTCGTGGAAAACCGAAAAGTACAAAAGAATTGAGAATTTAAAATTGAATTTTAAGTTTCAGATGTTTTGTCCGTCTGGGGACGCGGAATCATGGAGAATGGTGTTCGCGCCGGTGACGTCGTCGGTGTTCATGTGAACTCGTGTGATCCGGAGGAAAAGGTGGCTTCTGGAAATGTACATCTTGACGTTGTTAAATGTAAGAAAACTCCTCTTCTAAAATATCTAGTTTGTGATTTTTCTTAAAATTTCAGCTGATGGTTCGAAGGTCCCGGTTAGTGTCGAATATGACGAGGATTCTGACACGCTCAACTTTGAGTATTCGCCACTTCAAGCTGATCAACTAGAGGTTCTTGTGAAGGCAAATGGCGAAGTTGTCGAATCGAAGAAGGTCAATGTCGGACCACCAACGGAATGCCCGATTCGCGCATTCGGGCCGGGACTTGAGCGAGGTGTTGTCAATGAGCCTTGTGTCTTCGATGTTGAGATGAATGGAGCTGACGGAGCGCTGCAGGTTGAAGTTGAAGGAACTAGCAAAACGGAGATAAACTTGCAAGAGAGGCCTGATGGAAGCGCCATCGTCTCGTATACGGTATTTTCGTTTTTTTTTTGTTATTTAATCGTTGAAAATCGAAAATTTTAGCCGCTGAACAAGGGCGTTTATCGTGTTTCGGTTCTCTCGGCCGGTGAGCACATCAAGGATTCGCCGTTCTGTCTCAAGGTTGAAGAGTCGAAGCTTGGATTGAAGCCGAGCGCGACACGTGTCACTGGAATTGACGAGAACAAAATGTACACTGTTGGCGAGAAGGTGCCGTTCCGTGTCGACACGCGTCTCGTCGGAGCTGACATTGTACCGAAGGTGGAGGTTCTTGATTCGCATCTCAACAAGATTCAATATGGAGCCAGAGAAGTAACGCCGGGTATTTTCGAGTACAACTTTGTACCAAAACAAGCCATCAAGCATAATATAAATGTTAGTGTGGGAGGAGTTGCGGCTCCGGGAGCACCATATTCGGTATTGTCGTTGAAAAAAATTTAAAATTTAAATTTGTTTTAGATCAAAGTAAAGGAGTTTATCGATCCATCGAAGTTGAGAATTTATGGACCCGGAATTGACGGACCAGTGTATACAAAGGTGTTCTTTAGATAAACAAGAAATTTATAATTTGATGTTTGAGGAGCCTACTCGTTTTACCATTGACGCCAAGCAAGCTGGAGCTGGAACTGTTGAAGTGGAGCTGAGAGACAATATTGGAGAAAAAGTGGATTTGGATGTTCTCGATAATCAGGATGGCTCGTTTACCGTAAAATACACTGCTAAACGTCCAGGATCTTATCAGGTTTGCATTAGAGTGCATTTCAGATGATTTATTTGATATTCCGTAGCTTAACGTGGTATTCGCTGGCGAGGAGATTTCACCAATTGAAATCAATGTGAAGCCTAATGTTGACACTTCTGGAATTAGTATCGAAGGCCTTGAGAATGGTAAGATTTTTTGGAGTATTTTAGTTTTGCTGTTGATTATTATCATAGCACAGTTTTATGAGTTGTGTTTTCGTTGTTATTGAATGCATGAGGGTGATTGAATTGATCTCTGCGTTCACTTTTAAATTTTATTATTAATATTAATCGATTTTTTTTGTTGTTTTATTTAATTATGTTTTTTTCTTTATTAATTTATGAATGGTTTGATATTTATTAATCGTGCTGTGTGTCTTTATTTAATTTGTCTGATTTAATACTCATATTTTTTTTTTTGCCAATTTTCCATGATTTTTCAGCTGTTGTTACGGTCAACGTCGAAAAGGAGATCCACGTGTTCACTACGGATGGTGACAACACGAGGATTGTGATTACCTCTCCGTCGGGAAGAGTTGTTGAGGCTTTCATTGAATCGACGCCGAGCGGATTCCGAGTGCGATTCACGCCTTCGGAAGTCGGCGATTACTCGATTGATGTTACTTATCAGGATATCCCTATTGATGATTCGCCATTCAAGATGCAAGCGGTTGAAGAGGAATTGGATGGAGATCGTGAAATGGGATCACTGGCCGAAGCCGAATATGTCGTCAGCGGATTGGGACCACCTCGAGCTGATTTGGTGGAAGTGTCGGGACCTGGGCTGGGTCCCCTTGTGGCTCAACGCCCGACATATGTCATCATTGACACCACTAATGCAGGATTTGGAGATATTGACGTGTTTGTCGATGGACCGATGAAAACTCCTCTTCACTGCGTTGATAATCAGGAGGGCGCTTTGAAGATGTGTTTTACGCCAAAGACGCCGGGACTTTATTATCTTCGAGTGATGTTTGATAATCAACATGTGCCGGGAAGCCCGTTCCAGATTGTTGCTGTTGCTTCACTGCTAGCTTCGCCGTCGATGTTGTCGGAGCGCGCCGAGAGCCCGTATTCGTCGATTTCTAGTGGATCGTCGAGCGCCCAGCCGACTGCGCGATGCGCTTGATTATTTCCTGTTTATTTTCTATTGTTGTTCGGTAAAATTAAACTGTGATCATTGCTCCTTTGCATAATTTTTTTGTTGTATTGAAAATATGGAAATTGATTCGATCTCTGGCTCAAATTGTATATAAATATAAATATATAATTATAATGAACGCGTTTTTTTTTCGTACTCTGTCCATTATTTGCGTGATTTTAACATTCTTCGTTTTTTGTTTGAAATACTAATTTTTACAGGCAACGCGTGCCTCATTGGGACCCGTCTCAACCCGAAAATCGACATTGGAAACTTAAAGCCCACCGCGAGTGGTGTTCGAATTGTTGACGAAGTTGCTGGCAAGAGATTCAATATTCCGGTTGTCAAAAATGAGGATGGCACGTATTCGAGCCGATTCCCGATTGTCAATCTTGGAATTCATCGATTTTCTGTGTTGTTTGATGATGAGATTGTTGACGAGTTTGACTATGAGGTTCTGCCTGGAACTGATGTATCGAAATGTCAAGCTCATGGCGAGGGTCTAAAATCTGCAATTGTTGGCGAAAAAGCCACGTTTGATTTGGATATTCATGTAATCCGATTGTTTTTAATTTTTGGGAATTGTCGAGTTTCAGGGAGCCGGAGAAGGGGCCCTTGATGTTCAGATGAAGGGTCCATCGAAGGCTGAATCGAAGATTATTGATCATAAGGATGGTAGTTGCACTGTTGACTATGTTGCTCATGCTCCTGGAGAATATGAGATTGCTATAATGTTTGGTGAAAAGGATAAGAAAAAGCACATCAGGGGTAAAATTTGGAGTTTGTACCAATGAAATTCTGGATTTGCTAGGTTCTCCGTTCAAAGCGGTTGTTGACTATAAGAAGGATCCTTCGAAGATCGCCGTTACCGGATTGGAGACACCGATTGTCCGAGTTAATCAGCCATCGAACTTTGTCATCGATGCGTCGAAGACTAAAGATGGAACGATTATTGCGAGACTCCCGCCCGGATTTGAGCAGCCTGTTCTTCGAAAATCGCCTCATAATCCGAGAATCTACACCGGCGAATTCACACTAAATGGTGAAGCCGGCAAATCGGTGCCGTTGGAGATTCTCTATGATGGAGAAGTTATTCCGAGGAAGCCAATCTTGTTGAAGGTGATTCCGGAGACTCAGCCCGAATTGCTTAAGCATTCTGAGAAAGAAATGATTGCTGATGCGTCGAATATGGGAAAGATTGATTTTGATGTAAGAGATTGCGGAGTTGTTCGAGAGCTTGGAGCGGAAGTTGTGGTAACTTTTCGCCTTATAACCAATTTATATTGTTTAGTAATTTAGGGACCAGATGGACGTTCTAGAGAGAATCATCTTCGCGCTCTCGAGCCGAATGGCGTGTTCGAATTGTCGTTCCCGACTGACATGGCTGGAGATTACGTTGCTACAATTCGCATGAATGGAGAGAAAACTGGGAAGCCTTTGATCGTGAAGGCGCTGAAATGTGGAAAGAAAGCTGACATTGTCAAAACTGGTTCAATTTTTTCGTGATTTTGCTGGATATTATTTGAAATTTCTAGATATTCTTCCATTCCGCGAAGTTCTCCATGATTCACCGGCCATCTTGTCGTATGATCATCCATTTGAGAAGAAAAAGAAAGGACCACACCCGAATTTGTGTGTTGTCGCGAAGCGACCCGACGCAGTGGAAATTGGTAATTTAAAAAATAAACGCAATTTGTAATAAGGAATGTTGAAAATTTTGTAGATGTGACCTCAAGACCGGCCCAGAATGGAAACGGAATCAACGAGGAGGTTAAAATCATCCCGACGAAGCTCGGAAAGAATGAGCTTGACGTTTATTATGGAGGAGAGCATGTCGATCATGTGGAGTATGAGGTATGTTTGGAATAATAGGGAGAACGAAATACGCTGGCCTGTAGAAATTAGTTTAACGTGATTATGATCTTGTGAATCAATTTGGAAATTATATCGGTAGATTGTTATTGTTGCTATTTCTACTGTTGCTTTTTCGTGTGTGTGTGTTTCGAGAATTGAAGAGAGAAAACTAGTGAAAACGAGGAGAAATTGGCATGCTCGAATGCGCCTCACGAAATAGCGTTGTGGTTTGAAGAGACGCCGACGTGACGGCGAATTGCTGCGCTCGCATGAAAGCGAGACACAAGAATTGGTTGAATACACGCGTTTTGGTGGGGAGAATCGGACGGCACGGCGGAATCGCAGAATATCGTGGTGAAGTGCGAGATGGAAGCGTTGGTGAATATTGTGCCCGCCGGGCGGCTGCATGCCGCTCAGGTCGTTGAATCGAGTTTTGCCTGTTTTGTTGTGCGGGCGCCTGCCGGTGTTTTTTGTTGTCGTGAGATTGATTGACCTAGAATTGAACAACAAGACTTATCAGACGCTTTATTGGTTTTGATACCCCTCCATTTTGCTAGTTTCTCTGTTTTTTGGCGTTGTGGTCGACTGTTTTCGGACTGTAGGTTGCAGAATTTTGAACTCTTCCGGTTTTTCTTTGAAGTTGTATTACTGGAAATTTTCATTGGATTTTTTATCGAAAAGATTGTTATGAAGATCTGGGTGATAAAATTTGACTCCGAAAATTTTTCATACTTTGGACGTTCATTTTTGTTTCATGCTTTGTTGATGTTTGTGTTTACTTAATCCTGCCGCTCTTCGTTTTCATCTTTTCCTCGTTTTTCCTCAATTTCAACACAGAGCATTATTACATGATGAAAACCTCTCCATCGATCGCCGCCTCAATGTCATGCGGTGTTGGATCTAGCTATTCGATTTGAGCAGCGGCAGAAGCGGCAGATCCTGGAGAAAATAACAACTGTTCGGCCTAGTTTGACAAAATTCATCTCGCCGCTTTGTTTTTGTTTTATCTCGAAGAAAGAAGAAATATTCGAGAAGACTCCTACACATTTCCTGTATCTTCTTCATCATCTTCTTTTGCATCCCATTTGATGGGAAAATGCACCTGGAGTTTGCGGAAGAAGTGATTGTTGGGGAAAAAAGTGCGTAAAAGATGCAACACATTAGACGACCTTGTTTGGCGGCGAATTGGGACGGTTCGCGTTCGAAATGTCTCAATTCTTTTTTTCTTCCGCCACTTCTACCTCCATCCTGTTCACCTCATTCTCAGTGCTCCAGGCAGCGATCGATTTGTTTTGACTCGGTTGCGTGTTTTTTTTTTCTTCCCGTCGCCGTCTTCGACAATTCCGATTGGCACGTACAACCTGGCTGCGATGTGCTCGCGCTCACGTTCGTTTCTCGCCACCTGCTGCTTTCAGGGACCCACGGGTCCGCGGGGCTCTGGCGAGACGAGAGCGTTTCGCAGATGAGCGGGCAACCGACTTAAGCATTCGGTGGCGATGATTTTCTCGATGTTTTCTCCGATCTATGCTTTTTCGTTGTATTTGTTAGACGATGAATTGTTGCTACAGGAAATAGGAATCTAAGGAATTGAGATTTCAATATTGGATCCAAGTAAGATAATTTCGTTACAGTAATCATGAGCCTCTATTGATGTCTATGTAATTTAGTTAATGTTACAGTAACTCTAGTTTATATTATTGTACTTGTACTCTAGAGTGGTTTCCTATTTTTGGAAATTTTCTCTGCCATCAGACGATTTTGATTATTGGTATCGTAATTCGGATTCTCAATATAAAGCTTGTTACTGTGTCAATATTGGTCGTAATTTCTTTCTCCAAAGCTTTAAAATTCCATTATTTCTCACTAAAATTCCAGAATTCACTAAAAAAAATTACCACGCGAAGTATTTATGACCAATGAATGGAACGATATTTATGAGTTTTTCTCTATCCATCGATCAGCTGACACTCATGATCATAAGCTTCGAAGGTCGAAATGTTCGGATTTTTGAAAAACAATAAGGAATCTGAAATCATGTGACCCGTGCCTGTTGGGCTTCTCCCCCTTTCCCTCTCTCTTTCTCTTTCTTGGGCGATTGGTGAACTCGACCAATTGGCGCGTGATTAATCATTGCCAATTGTTGCAGGCGGTCGAGCTCGAAGCATTCGAGAAAGTCAAGGCTCAACACGCCACTGTTACTGTTGACGACGTCGAGAAGTACGAAAAGGACTATCTGGTAAGAATTTGCCGCATTTTGAATGATGTTTGCTGTTTGGAAACACATTAACCTAGAAGATTTTTGTTTTTGTTGTTGAATTTGAAGTGTAAAAACGTTTGCAGCACGAGTCGTACGTCAAAGAACAGAACACCTGTGAGAAGGAGCAACAATTGCAGCGTTCGCTCGACATCGACGAGAAGCCGTTTGTTTCGCATCAGATTCCGGTAGAGAAGAGTCCGAAGTCGAAGCCGTTGCCGCAAAAGGAGTTTAGGGTATGTTTCGAGTGGGAAATGTTGTGTTTTTCTATTCTCTCTTTTTTTCACTTTCTAACAAAAGTCGCTATTTCATCGTTTTTTTAACAATAAACCGTAAAAAGCTTCAGTTCAACCTACAAGATCCAAGCCTACGAATTGAAGAACTTGAAGCGTACGTCATGCCGCCAAGTCATAAGAAAGAAGCTGCGGAGATAATTGACAATCATGATGGTAACATCAATTGTCCCGAAAAATTTACAACTTTTTTCTAGGTACCATCCTTGTGAAGTACGTCCCGAAGGTTCTCGGAGCCCACGAGCTGTCGATTCTCCAGAATGGAGCTCAACTTCAAGGAACTCCGATTAAATTCTTTGTTGATGGCTATGGAGATGGATACGCAACTGTTTACGGTGCTGGTCTACAAAATGCCATTGTTGGCGAACCAGCCGCATTCACGGTTTGCGCCAAAGGATCACAGGCGAAGGAGTTGGCCGTAAGCATTGAGGGACCGGCCTCGAGCAATATCAAAATACATGACAACAAAGATGGAACGTGCTCGGTTGCCTGGGTACCGCCGGTTCCCGGAGAGTACAATGTTCATGTGAAGTTGGGTGGAAAAGAAGTTCGCGATTCGCCTTTCAAAGTTTTGGTTATGGGAGAGGGCCAGGTAGATTTTAATTCTAGAATCAGGTTTGAATCAATTTCGTTTTGTTTAGAAGCGTTCCCATCTTTCTGTTGGATCCACTTCGGAAGTTGCTCTTCCACTCACTGAAGGTGAACTCAAAGGAATCTCCGCTTCGATCAAATCGCCTGGAGGAATCGAGGAGCCATGCTTTGTTCGTCTTTTGGACGGCGGTCGACTCGGCGTCTCGTTCACTCCGCGTGAGGCTGGAGAGCACCTGATCACTGTTAAGCGTGACGGAAAACTCGTGCCGAAGGCGCCGTTCAAGATCAAGGTCGATCGTTCGCAGGTCGGTGATGCTAGCAAGGTTGAGGTCAGCGGACCGGGAAAAGCCAAGGCGGTCACGCTTCAGGAGAATGAGCTTCTTGTTGATACCACTAAAGCTGGTAGGAAGTTCATAGACAAATATTTGATTATTTTTGCGTTTTAGGATATGGAGGTCTTTCGGTTTCCGTTCAGGGACCATCGAAAGCTGAACTGAAGTGCAGAGAAGTGAAGACTGGACTTGTCAAGGTTCTTTACACACCAACAGAGCCGGGAGTCTACGCAATTGCGATTAAATTCGCTGATCATCATGTCAAAGATTCCCCGCTTACCGTGCAATGTACCGGAAAGAGCGCTGGACGCGTTGTGCAGACAATTGAGCGACGCGCTGAGCAACAGACGTTGGCTCTTCCGAATCAGGAGTCGCTTTTGTATTTCAAGTTGCCGAACACCTCACCAATGGACATCAACGCGAGATTGATGGATCCGAAGGGGCATACTGAGGATATTGAGATGAGAGATATTGGGCAGCAGTTCTATCAGCTCAAGTTCTTGCCGAAGATGGAAGGAGTCCATACTATCTCGATTATGTACAAGGATGCGCATGTCAATGGTTCTCCGTTCCAATTCACCGTTGGAAGCTTCTCGGAAAGTGGAGCTCACAAAGTGCGCGCTGCTGGACAGGGAGTTGTTCGTGGAGAGACTGGCAACTTCAACTCTTTCAACTTGTATCATCGCGAGGCAGGACCTGGAAAGTTGACGGTGACTGTCGAAGGACCGAGTAAAGCGGCGCTTGAATTTAAGGACCATAAGGATGGAAATTGCCATGTTGACTATAAGGTGGCGACTCCGGGAGAGTACATCATTGCCGTCAAGTTCAATGATCAACATATTCCCGATTCGCCGTTCAAGGTTTTCATCGCGCCGGCTATTGGAGAGGTGCGCAAGCTTGAGCTCGCCCAGTTCCACGATCAAGGAATTCCTGCTGGAAAGGCGTTCACATTCACTGTGCTCACCCATCGCGCCAAGGGACATCTTGAGGCTAAGGTGATTGCACCCAACAATGAGGTTGAAACGATTGACATTGTACCGATCGAGGATGGCGAGAGCTACGCTATGCGATTCGTGCCGAAGGAGACTGGAAACCACTATATTCATGTGACGCTTGATGGTGCGCCGATGCGCGACTCGCCGTTCCGCCTTCGCGTTGGTGGCAAAGATTTGTGCGACCCGACGGCGATCACGGCTTCTGGTGAAGGACTCGCCAAGGGACTTACTGGACAGGTTCGAGATTCTTTAGATTCTTGTGAGTTTTTTTGTTTTAGAAGTGCGAGTTTATTGTGAACACTGCGAATGCTGGAGCCGGTATCTTGAATGTCCAAATGGAAGGACCGAGCAAGGTCACCTTGGATGCCTATGAGGTGATTAAGAGTCTCTTATTTAGCTCTATATTTGGTTTTCAGCTTGAAAAAGGTTACAAAGTGCGATACACTCCGTTGGCTCCAGGAGACTACTTTGCCTCTATAAAGTACAACGGTATCCATGTGCCAGGATCGCCATTCAAGATTCCCGTCGAAGGAAAAGCTTTGGGAGGCAACGGATACAATGAGACGTCCACGGTGAAGATTGATGCTGTTGCCAAGACCAGCAAGGGTACCGTTGCTACTGTTCCGGAATACACAGGAGATGCTAGCAAGGTTTGAGAGCCATTTCGAGACTTGGTGGCTCATCGAAGTCTTATTTTTAAGGTAACCGCTAAGGGTGCAGGATTGAACAAGTTCTTCCCTGGACGACCGGCGGCGTTCCAGATCGATACTGGATTGGCTGGAACCAATTTGTTGATGGTTGGTGTGGTGACGTCAAAGGGACCGTGCGAGGAGGTTATGGTCCGCCATCAAGGACAAGGACACTATGTGTGCTCGTACCGTATTCCGGAGCGAGTCAAAGGGTTCATTTTCATCAAATATGGTGATAAGGTGAGGATTCCGACATAATAAACAAAATTTTGTCTTAAACTGTGGAAATTTTTTTAAAAATGGACTGATTCAGGAAATTCCGGGATCTCCATTCGCCATCGAGCCATAAACAACAAAATCGCCACTTGAATATCACTAAAGTGCTTTATAATTAACGACAGTTTAATAATATCCATGTTTCTATTTTTGGTAATAATTAAAGCATACTTGCAACAGGGTTTCGAACCGGCCCCGTTTTGAACAAGATTTAATCAATTTTCAACGAAATTTTTAGTGCCCGGGGTGGTACGCCGAAATGTTTGCTAACCCGACATTTTGCAAGTATGATTTCAAGAAAGCAACGTCCCCGACCAAAAATTAATTTTTAAAAACCGCAATAGACCAGCTCCGAATCACCGCCAATTTTGTAGAGAATATTTGCTTTCTTAGAAGCCCAGAAGCAAAATAAAAAAAATTCATTTCTAACCGTTGCCATAATATTATTTTTTTCTGAGAACCCGTTGCTTCTTTTCGCCCATTTCTTTGGTAAAATGCCGCTCAAAACGAGAATAGCCCAAAATTTCTATTGTAATTGTTGTTTTATGGTACGTTCTGTTTAAATTTTGCGTTTATTTCTGTCTTTTTTATCGGAATAAAATTGTAAATCTTAAAGCTTGAAAGAAATATGTCGCCGCCGTATTTGGTGAATTTGGTGCAAGTGCGCTCCATTGCCGTCTTTGTTTTTGTTGTTATTCAGCGTTGTTGTTGTGTTTTTTTGGATATTTGTTTACTGTTCGGTTTTTTGTTTCTACGTTCCACGATGACGAAGCGAAAATGGGAGAATTTTTCGGCGAGAGCTTTTTATTCGAGAACCGATGTGCTCCAGAGGAAGAAAGAGTAAATCGTTTTGAGATTCTCTTTTTTGGATTTTTGCAATTTTTAGGGATTCGCAAATGCGCGCTGGACAATATGCGACGAATATGAAAAGTTTGAATTCAATTTTTTTAAATAATGAAAGAACCGGGTTTTTTTTTAGATATTTTGTCGCTTTATAAGTTGATGTCGCTTCGAGACCATGGCACTCGATCACCGTATCAACCGTTTTTGCATAGGAATCTGAGTTTTGTGATGGCTTACAAGGGAAAAGTGAGACTTTTGTTTGAAAATGTGGTTTGAAGGATTTTTCTTTAAAAAATTGAATTACAAAAAAAGCCTTTTTTTTTAATGATAAACCTTGCGATTTGGAATTTTTGAATAGAAAATCGAAAAGAAATGTTGCAGGAAATTTCCGAAGTGCGTCTGAATCATCTCGAGATAATTTCGCCGCCGATGTGGGACCGTGTCGTCGTCGCGACGAGACCCGCGCGTGAATCTCGCACATTCGACGAGAAGCGCGAGAATCTCATGAATTTGGTGCGAATTCTCAAGAAACACGACGCGTCGATGAAAAAGTCGCTTCGAGAAATTGCGAGAGGCGCACCGAAGGCGACAGCGAAGCGCTCGCGTCGACTTCGACAGCCGAAAATCGAACACGAGGATTACTCGACCGAATCGCTGCCAGCAATCGACATTTATACGGGAAAATATAGGCCGTTCAAGGAGAGTTTGGCGAAAAGTGAGTCGGACGAATTTTTTAGATCCCAGAGAACACTAGGGACCATAGAGTTGACCGTTAGAAGCCAAGGGACCAACATTATTCGGATCTCTTTGAATTTTCGTCTTTGGGGACATTTTAAAACATTCCACCGAATTAGACTATTTCAAATCTTGTTGCTGTGAATTTTGGACCTTCAGAATTTAAGCATGACGGTTTTGGGACGATCGTATTTACAGAACGCTTGGATGAGGTGAAGTCGATTTTGAAAAACCTCCAGAGTCTTACATTGTTCCCGACAAAACTTCACTACAGTATAGTTTATGGTGACGATGATGCGGTCTTGTCGCGAAGACCTCTTCAAACGGTATGCGCCTTCAACATCGCACCCTGTGTACACCTTGAATTGCAGAAATCGTTTAATCATCGTCGACACGTAAACGGTCATCGTCGCGAGACCATAATGCTTGATGCGCCTTTGAATTGTGTGATTTGCGGTCGCGCCTACCGCACTCTGTTCCATTTGATGCTTCATTATCATTTGACCTACCCGCGACTGTGTTTTACTATTCGATTTGACGAGGTTGATTAATTTTCCTCAAATTGTCCTGTTCATTCTGATTTCAGAACGGCCAATTTTTTGTGAACATCGAAATTGCAAAGAAATTCCGCGACGTCGATGAGGTCTCGTGGCGAAAACGCGGTGATTCGTTGGCGTTTTGGCTGATGATGCCGAGAATCGCGCGCGGCATTCGCGCTTTAATGCGAACCGATTTGAGCATGTTTTTCGAAGAGCTGCCCGATTTGCAACCGATGCACAATGAAGATGTTAGGTGGGGGTGATAAATTTGATGGAAAAAAAATGTAATTCTTTTAATTTTCACGTCCTAGCGAACAGTAGGGACGGATTTTGAGAGATAGAGAAAGAAAAAGTTTAGACGGCGAAACTGTTTGAACATTTTTTTCTTTAATTTGCTCAAATTCAATTTTCGGGTTTCAGACGGCTAACGTTTCAACAAATTGGGGCAAATCACCGAAGATTACGGCCCGGTGGCTTCAGTTTGAGCGAGAATGGATGGCCGATGCCGGAAAGTAAATATTTGGAGGATGTGTACAGAAAAGTCTACTTTTATTTGAAAATGTTTCGCTCTATTTCCATAGTTTCAGAGAATTTTTGATTTTCTCGACGTCACCTATCATTGCAAGGTGTTCATGTTCACATGGAACATGCTTCGAACGAAAATTGGAGTATTTAGATGTATTTCGTTTGGCGAATTTCGAATGCTCGTATGGTCTATTGAAATTTTAAATGTCTTATTTGGAAAAAAAATGGGCCTCTCGCTTTTTTTGTTGAAAAACTCAATCTGAGAAATTTTTCAATGAATATAAAATTTTTGTATTTTTCAGGAGTTGTACATCCTCATCCATAAACGATTATTCGCTGAGCTCGGCGAGAATTTCCGAAATGTCGTTGTTGAGCATGTGCTCTTTAGGAATTCGCGTGAAGAGGGTTCCGCGTCACCAATTGCCATCAATGATTGCTACAAAGTGCATCACTTGGTGAAGAGGTGTGATATTTATTGGTTGGAAAATACCTATCTTGAATTATTTTAGAATAAAGGATGATTCGTATGATCCAATTAATGATCGACTGAGTCCACCGAAGATGGCAATCGTGCAATTCATGACAAATTTGAATTTGATGTATAAAAAGGCGATCGCGAAGAATCGAACACACAATTTTCCGATTTTTGCAGCAACGGTGAGGCAATTTTTGGCGAAATTGAAAAATTGAAACTATTGCACGTTTTTGCCCAATGAAATTTACCCCAAGTTTAAATTGAAAATTACATTATTCTCCAAAAATGTCTGAAACTTCCATTTTCAGCCGCTGAGCCTCGTGGAGATTTGCGCGTTGAGCAATGAAGACTGCACAAATTTGCTAATGGAGATTCTCGCATTGCCCGCCGACATTTTGCCGCCGTTGCATTCGATTCGTCTAATGTGCGAAGCTCCCGGGGTCCGGTAACACTAGTTACCAGCTGTGCCATATTGTATTGTTGTAGTCTTGGATGATGACCGAGCTGGGATTCGACGAGATTCCAAAGTGCTTATTCGACATCCCGCCATATCCCGAGAATAATGAAGCTGAATTTCGGCTTCTAAATTCCGAGGAAGTCGCCGAGCGACAATTAGAGAAGGGCCATTATATTGAAAAATGTAAATAAATATATAAAATTTATGGTTTGTTTTGAGCTCAGCGGGGGAAATCGAATGATTATCATTATTATGCGGAAAAGTACAAAAAAAAACTAAAAAAAAATTAACAAAAAAACGACGCAGATAAAAAAGGGGACCTAGGAAGACAGAAATAATTTAGACGGAGATCTCTTCGCCATAACGCGCCATCACGTACATCAATGTGAGTCCGGAGAAGAGGCCGATGGATTGGAGAAATAGAACGTAGATACCGTGGCGGAGAGAAACGTTTAGCGCTTCTTCCATAGCTTTTTTCATTTCCGGCATCTGCAATTTGAAAAATTTTAGTTTAATCTCGGACCATTTCAAAACTGACCATACAAGCCAATGAGATGTAGAGGAACATGCCGCCAGCAAGTCCGAACGCGTATTTCGACGTTTCTGGTCCGAGTTCGCCTATCGCGACGCCGATGAAGAATCCTACAAAAAGAAGATCCGGGTATCGACGCGAATGTCTCGTTTACAAAGATAATTAGGTATTTTTCGTTTAGAAATCTGTTTTCAAATCACGAGTTCAAAACGGATCTCAAGCTTGAATGCGGTTTTTAAAATGACCCTCTCAACAAAACAAATATTTGTAGATTTTTTTTCGAGGGGGGGGGGCTGAAAATTAGTCAAATTTCGACAAAATCTTTAATTTTCGCTTCAGTATTGTGGAATATGCTTCAAAAACGAACATGATTTTCCAACAATGGTGAGAAAGCCTCAAATAACCTACCAATATAACAAGTGATGGCAGAAAGTAGATTATAAATTAGCGCTTGCTTCAGCGACATTCCAGAGGCTACAAGAATCGCTACATCGCCTGAAAATCGAGGTTTAGAAGCGATCAGGTGTTTTTTCTATCAATTATTTGAAAAGTCACATAATTTAGGAAAAAATAATTGAAATCATGCAGAAAACTGTCGCTTTTTCAGTTTCTGATTTAAAATACCAAAAAAAAGAAAACCTGATTACCTAGTTCATGCGGAAACTCCTCGCAAAGCACAGCCAACGAAATCGACAATCCCGAATGAATCGAGTCGGCAAACGCGGCGCCGATCGAAATTCCGTCGATGAAATTGTGAAGACCGTCACCAAATATGATCATCCACGCGACGGCGGCGATCGCCGACGTCGCCGAATCACCGACGCGAAATTCCACCGAATGATCGTGAACACAAATGCCATGCGCCTTTAAATGTGACTACAGTTGGTATGATTCCCCCAAATTCGAAATTTCCCTCATTTTCACGTTCTAATGGATTTGGCGTATAATTCTGTAGGTAGCCGCTAAATTCTGCGGCCATGAGATTTCTAGGCCACTTTTGATTATTTTTTTCGGCTTCCTTAAGAGCCAGAAGCGCATATTTTGCAGTTTATCCGCAAAATTCAGTAAAAATCGCAAATTTTCGGATAAAAAATACCTGATCGCCCATAGTTTTTTGCGATTTGTCGGCCAACGCGATCATTTCCGTCTGATCGGTATCCGCCTTGCTCATTATTCCCTGAAACAAAATGGAAATAATTTCGAATCATCAAAAATATATTAATTTTTTGCAAATATTCTATTACAGAATCAAAAATGTTTGTTTCGGTTTTTTCCCCACATTTCCACAAAAATAGTCAACCTTCTGAAGTGCATTCCTCAAAATTTGCTCGTCTTTATCGTCGATCAATTCCGCATCACTTTGTCCCGTCTCAATCGACGACATTCGTCGATGTTGAATCGTCGAATTTTTCTGAAAATTTTTTTTTCAAATCAAATCCTCTGTTTTTTCGCATTTCCAACTTTTTTGATTTCGAGCACAATTTTGATGAGTTTGTCGCAAAAAAAGAAGGCGTAGACGCCGAGAATTGATATATGCGCCATATTTAGGTAGGAATACGTCGGCATGCCATCATCATCGACTTCTTCAACCAATTTCGGGTGAGCCTGTGGAATAAATTGCATTTTTACTCAAAAACAAATTTCCTTGATTTTTCTGAAAATCTAGGCGAAACTGGAAAATACCTGCGGCAATAGATGATAAAAACTCGATCCTGACAACGATCCAACGCCCAGTCCAACAAACAGCGTAATTACCTTCAATTAAGGCGGGGGTAATTAAGTCAACTAATTAGGCATTTAATTACCTGATTATACACGTTTTTCGTTAAATATCGCATAACGCCGATGCCAATTACAGCGCACATATTGATAAGTGTGACAAATATGAGGCCGAGCGTCCAAATCGATATCGACGACGGCTTCGAGTGGTGTTGCGCCAAATTGGCACCAATCAGCACCATCTCGCCGCCATTTTGGTGGATTGGCGTCGTCGTCGTCGTTGAATTGATGAGATTGCAGAGTTGAACGATTTGCGAATCGGTGAGATTCGCCACCGACGTCGACGGATCCCACGGGAAATTCTCGATCACCATTTACTTTTGTCTGAAAATGATTAATTTTCACATTTTTCATGCAAGTCGCTGAAACGGAAAATTGAGAGAATGACAACGAAAAATGATATTTTTTCAAATTTCAATTGAAATCATCATTTTTGGTGGAAAAATGATTGTTTTTGGGTAAGAACTGCATTTTTTTCGAAAAAAAGGAAAAATTGAATACGGATAATTACTGTGAAACCGGAAAAAAACATGCGGCACGTGGAAATTTTCCGGTTTTTTTTTTCGACAATCTGAGAAATTTTTTTAGAGAAAATGCGAAATTCCAGATTTTTTTTTTTGGAAAATCTAGAAAATTTCCAAGTTTTGGTGAAAAACTTGGACAAAACTCATTGAAATCTTCAAATTTTGAATCAAAAAACGAAAAAAAAAAAAGAAAATTGGGTCAAAACAAGGAAAGAAAATGCGAAAAACTGGTTTTTCCCTTCATTGATTTTTATTTTGGTGGCGAAAAATGTGAGAATTTATTTTTAGCCAAAAAAAATGACGAGTGAGAAGCTCGAACATGCTCATGTTTGTTTTACTCGTGCCAGAAAATTGCTTCTAAAAATGTTTGGCGAAAACTTTGAAAAAATTGGAAAACCCCAAATTTTGGGGGCGTTTTTCAAAAGTTTCCGTAAAAATACGAGTTTTCTTCGGAAATTTTTGGAAAAGTTGAAATTCTGAATTTTCTGTATTCAAAATCGACAATTTTAATAGGAAAAACCCAAAACAACAATTTTTGGGGGGAAATTCTCTATTTACAAAAATTGCTAAAAATTGTCGATTTTGTTGGAAGTTGGCCGCTTTTGACGAAAAAATCTCATAAAAATCGCAATAATGTTCCAAAATATCAAGCGGAAGTGGGTTGTAATAGCGAAAAGCTCATATCAAACCGGTTTTTGATTAAAAATTGTCAAAAATTGGCAGAAATTCGAAAGAAACGTGCAAATCTCGTAAAATTAAGCAATTCTCGGAGATTCTTTCGCGAAAATTTAAAAAACATCCCGCAAAATTTGAGCATTTTTAAACTTCTTCGAAGAAAACTGACAAAATAATCAATTTTTCGATCAAAAATCATTTCGATATGATTTCAAGGTCAAGGAAATCAAATTCCTTCAAGAATTTCCCATCAAAAATCACAAAATTTTTCGCAAATCTTTAAACCACTCAAAAAATGACAAATTTAATGGGGGACAAAGAACGAATCATCTTCAATTCTCACCAAAATCTCCATATTTTCAAAATTCTTGGTAGCTGTTTAAATTTTGCGCATTTTCAAACTTTTCCAATGAAAAAAAAAACGGAAAAATTAACAATCGACACAATTTTTTTGAAAATATTATCTCCTCTAAAATTCAAAAATTCGCCTTTTTGATGCCAAAATTGTTCATTTTTCTCCCAAAGTATGATTTAGGAGTCAAAAAAATGATAAGAAAGGTGTGTACGTGCAATTTTGCACAAAAAGAACCAAGAATTTCGGGGAGGCGGAGATGGACGTCGACGAACACCGCCCAACTCTCTCTCTCTCTCTCTTTCTCATTCTCAAAGCTACTATAGTTACTCGGAAAGAAAAGGTTGTGCAATAGAGCACGATTACTGCAGTTTCGCAAATTTTATTCCGAAAAATATTGCATTTTCTATTTAGAAAAAATGTGAAAATATTCCCATTTTTTCTTAAATTCTTCAAATTTTCGAATTTTTCAGGGTGTTCTCCAAAAAATCGAAGATTTTTTTCGTCTGGAAACCGCAAAATTTCAGTTTTCGAGAAAAAAAACAAACAAAAAATGGGCAAAATCCAAAAGAAGCCCATAATTTGCAGTTTCCTAGAGGAAATTATTTTTTCCAAGAAAATTGCAAGGCTGAAAACAAGCAAAAAACAATCAATCATCTCTTCAAATTGTTAAATTGTTAATTTTTAATAAAAAATTTCAAATAATTGCTCGAAATACGGCAAAAACGAATTAAAACCGAAATTCAAGTAACAAAAACGGGCAATGCCCAAATTTGGCAAAATCAATTTATTGTTTAAATTGCTCCAAAAACATAACAATTTTACATTTAAATTCCAAATGCTTCTGCTTGGGAATTTGCTCGAAAAACGCTAAAATGTGCTCAATGAGGTCCGAGTGGACGTTTCTTGTCGATTTCTGAATCGTTTCCGCTTCTGCGATTCGATCTAGCGACCGAATCAGACGCTGAATCGATTCATCCAGCTTCTCCATCGGATTCTCTTGCGACAACGTACGTTTCCGCGTTTTCGATGCTTCTCCAATGGTCCGCGAGGTGCCATTCCTGAAATTTTTCAAAAATTCCAAATTTTGCCCCAACAAATACGAAAAATTTCGAGAAATCACCAATTTTCAGCAAAACTTCCAAAATTTCGAATTTCGTGCTCAAAAATATTCTAGAAAGCTTTATTTTCAGCAAAATTAAAAAAAAACTAATAATAACGCACATTTTGCCAGCGTCTGGCTCCAAAAACCACATCGAGTCCATAAATGGGAACGCGAATTCGGCGCCGTTCGTGTCCAACATCGATTTTTCGCGCTTATACTCGCTGGCAAGCTCGCTCCAAAGTCGCGCGGCGTTTTCGCCTAAAATTGCACAATCTCAAAAATTCGCCAGCTTTTTCGATTTTCTCTCTACTTACCGTTTCTTCTCGTCAAAAACTGACACGAGCATTCGATTTTGTCGAAAGTGGCATGAATAAACGCGGGCTCAAAGTGTTTTTTGTGGGCTCGATTCCAGATTTGCTCGTTGTCCGACACTTTGTGAATGAAAAACTCGATGTCGCGCTCCTCGTACTGCAAAAAAAAACACGATTTCTGAGAATTTCTTTCAATATGTAAAAAAATGTTTTTTTTTTCAGATCCCAAAAAAACAGCAGCCACTTACACTTCGATAACTCGAAAACGCCGGCTGCTTTTTCGGACGCCCGAATTTGCCTTTTTTAGTTTGAACGAATGTTTCATCCGATGTCGACGGAATCGGTATCAACGACATCAGCGAATCGGCGAAATTCGACGAATTCTCATCATCGCCATTGTCGACGCCGCAATTCGGCTCCTGGAATCAACTGAGAAATTTGGGTTAGAAAATCAAAATTTATGTCAAATTTCGCGTCTATTCAATAATTTATGTCAAATATTTGAGAGCAATATTTCGATTTTCAATAATTTCGTGCTCAAAAAAATCATGTGTAGTTTACACATTGTAATGGTCCAAAAACGTGCCATATACAAATTTTATTCTCTGCGTCTCTCACAGATCGCAGTCTTTTTCTTTGCGTCTCTTTAATTTCCCTACTGTTTGTAGTATAATCCAAAAGAACTATATAAGGTCGAGTTTCCCTCATTTTGTCATTCGATTTGGTTGACCCAATAATATCATATTGACCAAATCTCGTGTAACACACACCACATGTTAATTTCTATGGCAACAACAATGTGAGAAAAAATAAAAAAATGCGCTCATTTGATTCGAAATTCGCCAATGTGTAAACTAATTCTCGCAATTTTGGCGGTGTTTTGTCCAGTAAGACGCAAAGACATCATGAAATTTGACAATTTTAACTTGCTCGTCAATTTTCAGCCATTGGCCGTCTTGTTCCACAACGGATGCACTTGCGATTTGCTCATCAATCTCATTCTAACCCTAATATTCTACTTTCCGGGCCTTATTCATGCTTATATCACAATTTTCAAAGAAAAACCATGATCTGCCTTCTCGATTTCTCAAAGGACACTCAGGTACGGAACATTTGAATGCCCAATCACGGCGAGACCCAACTTCCAAAAAATTTGCGCGCGCCTTTAATTTCATTTCGTTATTCCGCCTGTCCAACAATGAAACATGACATTTTTGAGAAAATGAAATAGGCTTTCAGAATTCATGCTCCTTTAAATCAAACTGGAAATTTAAAAGAGCATTGGGATTAGAAAAGTTGTGGCGATATTAGTGCGGCAAAATGCGACAAAATTCAATTCTGCGGGTCTCACTGCGATTTTGATCAACAATTCGCAAGAAATTGAATTTTTCTTAAAAATATTTTGAGTTTTAATCACATTTGAGAACGAAAAGCTCAATTTCTCAGAAAAAGTTTCCATAAATGCTCAACAATCAAAAATATACAATTAAAATCACCGAAAAACGGTTCACAAAAATGCAGAAAATTTCAATTTTCTTCAAGAAAATGTTAAAAATCTCGAAATTTCGCAATTTCAACGTCATTTTTCTTGAAATTTGAAGAAATCCTAAGCATCTTCGATAATATTTACCGTCGAAAACTCAGCATTGATAGCGATAAGACCAAAAATGAATCATTTGATGATTCCATGAGCTGATAACGGCATTCTTCTTCAAATATTCCATCATGTGCTTGGTATTTCTCGTTATTTTGGCTTTCATTTGCCCAGTGAGTTTTCTCAATTTCAGAAAAACCCTAATAATTACTATTTTTTCCATTTTTTGACGAAAATGATCAAAAAATTAAAAAAAAACTCCAATTTTAGCGAATTTATGGAACCAAATTAACCAATTTGGGAACAATTAAGTGATCCAAAGAGTATGAGAACAACTTAAAATTTTTTTCAGCCACTCGCAGTGCTATTCGTCGATGGCTGTAACTGCGCTCTTTTGATCAACCTCATCCTAACACTTCTATTCTTCATTCCAGGAATTATTCACGCACTTTGGGTCGTTTGCACTAATTAACTTAATTTATCGCGATCTTTAACATAAAATTTCGATTCTCTTTTATTTTTGACCGAAAAATTTTATTATTGAAGTATTTTGACATTTTGAATAAAAAAAAAACACAATTAACCATTTTTTTTAAAGAATTTTCATCTAGAATTGAACACTTGAATCAAAAAAAGCTTGCGTTTTTCACATTAATACACAATTTTCAGTGTTAAATGCCAATCTTTTCCATTTATTTTATCAAATATTAGATATAATTAAAAAAAAAAAACAATTTTTAATCCAAATTTTAATCATTTTTCGAAATTTTAAAACATCTATTGACTAACAAAGGTAAAAACCAGTTTTTCCCAACAAAAATCTCAATATTAGATCTCCATCCAAACATTTGTAACATTTAAAGGCGCATACCGTTTCGTCGGGGATTTCCTGCTTAATATCGGACATAATAGTGGAAAAATACGAATAAAGTGGCAAAAAGCGGTAGTGTTTTGAGAGAAAAGCTTGCCCACTCGGCCGCGTTTCTTTCTTTTCCCCATACTTTCGCCCCGTTTTTCCCACTGGCTGCCTCTTTTCCATCGTCGCTCCATAAAAAATCGAACCAATTTGCGCGCGTTTTTCGCCACATTTTTCGAATTTCGAGTATGCGGCTTCAACAAAAAAAAAATCGGCGGACGAGAGTGCGTGTGCGTCGGAGAGACGCCGAGCGCGTGTTTTTCGCGCTATACGAAATTTATGGAACTCCATGAAAAGCATCGACGAAAATATTGGCAATTTTTGGGAGAAATGTCATTTTTTTCTCACCGAAAATTCGGAATTTTTTTTAACACAACAAGGCACGAGGAATTTATGGAATTCTTATTTTGGACCAAAACTGAGATTTGTCCAAATCTACAAAATTCGGGAATATGAACTAAAATTGAAAAAATACCTATTATTGGTAGAAAGCTGGAGATCCGATTTCAAAGTTATTCTAACACCAAAAAAAGAATTTCTGAAAATATGATGCAATAGATGAAAGTAGTTTACAAATTCTTGACGCTGAAGGATCATTTTGCCAAAAAGATGTGTTTTGAACTTTTTGACTATCTTATTTATCAAAAAAGAAAAGTTGTTTAATTTCTTGCAGTAAGTAACTGAAAAATCAAGTCTGGACAAAATGGTCTCTTCCAAGTCCAGACCAAAAAGTGATGTTTTTCAAAAATGACTGATTTTCGATGAGCTTATTTTAAATCGAAATTATCCAATTGCTGCCGAAAAATTAAGCAACAACTATTCAGGAGCATAGAATTTAAAACAAAATTAGAATTCCTAAAAAAAAAAGAAGAAAATTGATTTTGAAAAACAATTCGGACGTGATGAAAATGGTCGCCGAATTTCTCGGCCATGTGTGCGCGCTGTGTATTCCACACGGAGTATCGTTGGTGAACGCAATATTTGCTCCATCCTAATTTTTCAATATTTTCTTAGCCTTTTTGTTTTCGTTGTGCAAATTTGTGATAAAAAATTCGAATAGAATGAAATATTCGATAAAATCAGCTTAGCACCAAAGAAATTTGGAAAAATTTTTTTAAATGTTAAATTTTCTCGGTATTCCAATGATTTTCAACTTTATCTTTTTCAAATCGCAAAATCTGGTTTCCAGGTAAAAAATCATGCCAATGTACCGGCTCACACCAGCTTTTCCTCAAGATTTCGATGTCTCGCCACGAAACGTGATGTACCGCCTTCCGCCATATCACGATTTCGGCGGCAGTTCATCAGGAGGTGGTGCTCAAGCCGCAAAGGTTCGATTTTGTATAAAAAATATATGTTCAAACAAAATTAAATTTTTTTTCGCTTCAGGAAGAAACCGATCCAGTCAAAGTTCTGGAGAAGAAGCAGCTCGCGCTCATCGAAAAGCTCAAACTCCAAACCGAATCCTTGAACAAATTGCTGGTTTCGATTGGAAACGCCAAGGCTTCAACACCAAAATCTGCTCCAGCACCAGCCGAAGTAGTCGACGGTGGCAAAAAGGACAAAGAAGCCAAAAAGGAAGCGAGAAAAGCGGCGAAATCCGAGGCGAAGAGCAAAGTGGCTGCCGGCGCAACTCCAAAACCGCCATCAGAAAAGGCATCCGGCTCTGGATGGTCCGTTGAGGACGACAGGAAGACGTGGGAGACGAAACTCTCGCTAACAGTCAACTTGCCGCCATCACTGGTCGCCTATCCGCAGGAAAACCTAGGCGCCGTCGATGTCACCATCACCGAAGCTGATGAGGGATGGGCAAAAGCTCTGTCAGCCGTCGGTGCCAAGAGAAATGTGGCCTTTAATGGTGTTGTGTGCAACAATGTTGGAAAAGGCGCGAAAACTACGGTTACAGTAAAATCGGGTAATTTTTCGTCTCGTTCCAACAAAAAAACGACAATTCTAGGCGATGTGTTTGGCTTGAAAATCGGCGAAACCGCGGTGAAATGCCGCCAGACGGCGTGGAAGATTCTCGGTGGGGCTCTTGGGCTCCATTCGCGACAATCAGCTCAAACTCTCAGTGCCGCGCATCAAGCTCGCTGGCTCGAGAAGGTCTCTCACAATATTCTCTGTTCATATCAATTTTTACTCAGGCCGATTTGATAATGCACAAAATCGGTGACGCTGAGCTCACCGAGCGTGAGGCCTCTCAATTCTTGGCGCGTTTCGACTCATTAAGCTCGCAATGGGACGTGACTGTCGCCGATATCGTAATCCGCCACGTGATTCGCGTCGGGACCCATCCGAACAACGTCGAGCTCTGGGCGAAGAAAATCGACGGATTGTTAGTCTAATTTTGATTGTTGTTTCAATTTTTGGCATAGAAATCAGAATGATTTATGAAATGTCTTGTTTTTTTTTAATTTTGTACAGAAAATTATTGTTCGCTTCTACGCACGATCATCACCCAATCCTGTCGACACAGTGGGCATTGTGCTCTCGGCGTGTTCGTCGGCGCCGATGTCCATTTGTCGATGCAGTGGCGATGGAACGCGTGACGGCACATGCCCAATACCAGCGGGCAATCGTCGCCGGGAAATTTGCAATTGGTGCAAGCCGCCTCGAACTCCATTCGGCAGATTCCGCACGTATCCTCGCCGCCTTCGTTCCATTTCCATGCGGCGGTCACCTGCAACGTTGAGGGACTATGAAGATTTTTATTGGACGTTTTATTGGAAGCTCTTTCTTATCTTAAATTTTGAACATAATCTTAGTAGTAGAAGCACAAGCTAAAATTTGATTATAAATCTTTTTCTAAAAGAATTTTCATTATACAATGTTAGGCTTTATCTTAATTACCTTCAATGACGACATATTGATGAATTAGTTTATATATTAGAAAAAAGTTTGTCGAATTTTTTTTTACTATTTTTCTTTCGAAAAACCCAGAATTCGGTTAATTTTGAAAATTCTTTGATTTCGCTTCAACAATAAAACTCATTCCTTACATGAAGCTTTTTGACAGTCACATTTAGTCTTGTCTTCGTCGGCAGCTTCACCGGAGCTGATCCATTGCTGTTAGTAGGTTCCGGTTGCTGAAAAATCTAGAAAAAAAATTATTTTTGAAAATTTCACATTATCGTCAACCGTCATCGGCTCGTATACGCCAACATCAATATGCGTATCCGACATGGTCCTGAAATTGACAAAAAAAAATTATAAAATTTTCGCAAAAGCATTTGAAGAAATTCGAAAAATTTGAGGCGAAAGAAATACGCTAAACAGCGGGCGATTGTAAACCTGCAGCGTCGTTGACCATTTTAGGGGGGGTAAAATTAACCTTTGAATTTTTCTGAAATTTCCAGCCTAAACCATGTAAAAATCCATATTTCAACAATTTTTATAAAAAATTGCATGAAAAATCAACAGGAGCCGCCTTTTGTCTTCGTCATCGCCGAATCCATAACCGATGTGGCAATCGTCGCCATTGTGCTCGGCTCGAGCTCGACCTCATCGACATCGGAGCCAATTTCGAATTGCTCATTATTCTTCGGATCATAGAAAACCTTGTCGAGATTAATGTCTCTGTTGCTCACACGAGCGACAAGCTGAAATTTGGAATGAAATGAGGAACAACTCAAGAATCTCTACATCAATATCGTTGATTTCATTCGGAATGTAGATGGTCGACTTCTTCGCCTGATTAATCTGCTTCACGTCTTCCGCATATTCCTTCTGAAACATTTTATGATAGAAATTTTTGATTTTAATTGAAAGTGCAAATTCCCTTAAAAATTATTTTTAAATTGAAGGAAAAGAAGAACTGATTAGAATCATATCATATAACCATATAATATATAATTTCTGTCAAAGCCAAATAATAAAATTATGAATAATTACTCGATAATTGCAGAGCAAATCGATTTCACATTTTCGTACGATAACAGAACATTCTGAATCTCATACTAAAAAAAAGAAGCTGCTTTTCCAAAGTTTAGAAGAATTGAATTCAAGAAATCTAAGCGGAACCAATTAATTGAAAAATTTGCATTCTGATAACGATTTCCATAAATTAAATTACTAGATTTGCTGAATGTTTCAAGTTTTGTAACTCGTAGCGCTTCGACTTCATTTTTTTTTAAATTTTTCCCTTCAGATGGATATCTGATTAATTCGTTCTTCTTATTCATCATGCTCCTTTGTAGCCAGGAGTTCAAAATCCAAGCCCCGCCCTACGATTGTTTGTTTCCTCGGACAAGTGCGCTCTACCGCAATACAATAGCGTCGTTTGGGAAAAGCGTGTCACTGTCTGAGAGGAGAGAGTATGCTAGTATGAGAGAATGTTTGGACACTTGGCGTCAATTTGCAGTTCGATTTTGACAAACGCGCTCTATTGCACACTCTGAACCGACACCAGTGGCACTATAAAAGGCCGGCGAATTGCGCAATTTCGTCATTCTCACAGCTCTCCGGGTTGCGAGCCACCCGCATATCCAGCGGGCTCCATGCGCCCCGCATAACCTGCGGGCTCCGCGTGTCCCGGATAGCTATGTGGGCTCCACGTGCCCCGCATAACCTGCGGGCTCCGCGTGTCCCACATAACTCAGCGGGCTCATCGTGCCCGCCTATCCTGCGGGCTCGTCGTGGCCAAGGATCAACCCGGTATGTTGCCTTCATCACAATTCTTTTTTTTCAAATTCCTCATATTGCAGATCCAATGAGAGCCACAGTCGTGTCCCATTCGAGCTCCTCTGATGTGACATGTCGAAAGTGTCGGGGATTCTCGACTGGTGCGGCTCCGTCAGCCAGTACTAACCCTACTGCAGTGTCGCGTCCAGGCTGACGTTAAACCCACATTCATGAGTAGACGTTTCACGTGAAGAGGAGCAAGAAAGGGAGATGGCGAAAGGTCGATGCTGCCCGGGGCATCGAGTAGAGCGAGGAAACGCATTCAAAAGGTGAAGAAGGAGAAACAATCTGTCAGAATAATTAGAATCATTGCAGGGAGTTCGGATCACATGAATCGAATCGGAGACTTCTCGAGGAATCGACGAGGAAGGAGAACAGCGTCTGGTAATTGGTAGTTTTTGGCCCGGGCCTCAATTTTTTTTTACTTTTTTTTTTCTATTCTCTTACCCCCAGCCGTACCACTTGCGGCTTTCCTCTCTATATCCCACCACTTGGGATTCTTTTTCTCTCCGTACATTCGTACCACTTACGTCTGTACTTCCTCCCGGTCCTACCGTTTGGGACCATCTCTTCTTTTTCGGGGAAAGCCGGCTTCCCCTTCTCTCCTCCTGCCGTACCACTTGCGGCTTTCCTCTCTATATCCCACCACTTGGGATTCCCCTCTCTATATCCCACCACTTGGGATTCCCCTCTCTCTCTCCGTACATTCGTACCACTTACGTCTGTACTTCCTCCCGGTCCTACCGTTTGGGACCATCTCTTCTTTTTCGGGGAAAGCCGGCTTCCCCTTCTCTACTCCTGCCGTACCATTTGCGGCTTCCCTCTCTATATCCCACCACTTGGGATTCCCCTCTCTCTCTCCGTACATTCGTACCACTTACGTCTGTACATCCTCCGGTCCTACCGTTTGGGACCGCCCTCTTCTTCTTTTTCGGGGAAAGTCGTACCACTTACGGCTATGCCAGTCGTTCCACTAATGACTGGCCTCCCCTTTCGTTTTTTTGTCTTATTATTTTTTTATTCTAATTAATTTGTGTGTGCGTGTGTATGTTTAGGTATCGTCGATGCTGCTGCTGCTGCCGCCGATGGAAGGACCCTGCCGGTGAATCGACTCACCGTTCCTCCCCCCCCCAGCATTAGCCTCTAACATCCTAAGGTCCTTTAGTCTCTTTTTTAATCCGCCGTAGTCGGCAATTCATAGTCGTAGTCGGCTATTTGCCCCAAAAGCGCCGAGGCTTCCCGTCCCCTGTAGTGCCGAAGCGTTTGGCTGGATGGCGGCTTAACCGCTGTATCCTAAATTCGGGTGATTGGCCTGGCAAGCCCTTCAGCCCTGATTCCGTAGCCGGGAATCGAACCCTACCCAAACGTTCCCGTTTCAAGTACTCTCGAGTGCTTGGAAACTGCTACGGGGCGTTATGGATGGTTATGCTTTAGAAATTTGCTTCACCGGGTGTCCTCCATACTAGTTAGGATGTCATCTGGCCCAGACCTATATTGACGTGGATTGGCCAGCTATGTCAATATGTCCAGCCTTTCGGGTGCACATGGACCGTGCTTCTTGGCATAGTAGCTTGCTACTTTGTAGTGGCTTGCTACTACTTAGTAGTAAGCTGCTGTGCTGAGAACACAAAAACCACATTACAGAATCACCAGTAGACCCGGGGCCCAGCCAGACGTGGCTTGCCCAACCACTTCTACTTCTATTATCCTCGGATGATAGTTGTGGGATGTCCTTGGGTGATCCCCATGGTGGGATCGGCGATGACCCACATCAGGTTTCGGCCTGATGCTGGTGAGCCTCTCCTTCATGTGTCGAGCCTCTACGTGGCGAAGGAGATCAACTGACTCGGTCCTCCTTCACGGGGATCGAGTCAGGCTAATCGACACACTGTCTCACGATTCTCTTCCTCAACCAGGCGGCTTCTTTGCGTCCTGGCAAATCACAAGAAGTATTCAGAGTCAACCCAATGCTGCGAATTCCAATGGCCCTCTTTAGGGCCTATCAATGGTCGCAACACAGCGGCTATAGCGTGGACAAACCACTGGTAAGTAATAGTTTCCACAAAATTTGTTTTCAAAATGTTTTTTATTTTGTTTGCAAAAAAATTCAAACCTAAAACTGAATTATTTTCAAATTTTTGTCACTCTCTTCAAAATGGTTAAAATGGGAAACAAAAAATGAAAATTCCAAGAAAATTCTCAAAAAAATAATTTTGGCCAAAGAATCCTTACATCTCTCGCCTCTTTAAACGCATTATATTTGGCCATATAAACGGGATTCGAGAGCAGAGCATTCGTCGCGGGATCCATCGGCTGCGCCATCATTCTCGTCGATCGATCCATGTCAACCGTCGGCGAATTTTCGTTGGCATCCGATTTTGACTTCAATTTTACAAAATAATAAACGACGAGGGCTATTAAAATCAGCAAAAGCAGTCCGTCTATTCCAGCCAAAGTGATATCAATGGTAGAAAAACTGAAAATTATAAAATTTCGCAAAAAATATTATTTTCCTTCAAGAAACTTTTAAATCGACCCTGCGCCTTTAATTTTCTGCGTCTCGTACTCTCTCGCTTTACAATTTTTCAGCAGCGCTCACACAAATTTCAACAGGCAATGCCTGGCACTCTCTCGAATTCACACGCTGTCTCACGCACAATTACCGGATTCGCTCGTTCGCCGAAAAAATGGTCTCGTTGATTTTTGAGCAAATCTCGCGGCACATCGCGGACGCGCCTATCGAGCAGCTCGAACTCGAAATTTTTGTCGACGGCAGCGTTGTGGTAGCAACCTCGTTGGGCACTACAATTGTCGGCGAATCAGACGTCGAAGTTTTTGCTGCAAAATTTGCAGATTGACTTTTTCTGATGAAAAAAAAATGGTTGAAAGTGTTCACCAGTCGCAAATGGATTCCGAATTTTCGGACCCGCATATTTCAGTGTGGTTTTTCGTTTTGATGCCAACTTTCGAGCATGAGCATTTGAAATGATGAGAAGAATGATTAAGCATAGATATTCTTCAAAAACACGGTAATGATGCCCATATTTGGGACCATTATTTTCAAACCTTTCAATTTAAGCAACCGCATGCCTTCAATTCAATTCATAGAAATGAGAATTGATAATTTTGAGACGTGCGGACTAATTTCTCTGAAAAAGCGAAATTTTTACTTTATTTTTTAAATCTGAATCGCTGCGTTGCGGTTCGCGTCGCGGTCACGTGTATTTTTTGAATTCTGAAGAAAACCGACTAAACGAATTGATCACTGCAAGACCGAGCTAGATGAATAAGTAATTCAAGTCTTTTTAAAGGCGCATAGGCTAACAAATATTTCGATTACGGTAGTTTACAAGAGAAATATTTAAAAATCTGAATGGGTTACTGTAGTGTAAAAAATTGGAATATAGCACGGGACATTTTCCAACAGCTACTGTAGTCTCTTAAGGTTGAAATCGATGATACCGTAGTCCAGTGGGCGGAGCCTAAGCAAAAAAATTGCCATTTAGTTTATTTATTTTTTGTTTTGAAAAGAAATATTATAATAATCGTGCACGTCGATAAATCAACTCATTTCTATGAACTGAATCGAAGACATGCGGTTGCTTAAATTGAAAGGTTTGAAAATAATGGTCCCAAATATGGGCATCATTACCGTGTTTTTGAAGAATATCTATGCTTAATCATTCTTCTCATCATTTCAAATGCTCATGCTCAAACCGACATTCTAGAGGATCACGTGGAGAGTGGCTCGAATGGTATTCTATCGATGAGCCGAATTGGCTCCGCGCCCATATGATGATCTTGCAGAACCCGAACATCCATCAGAAGAACTCGAACCTGAACATCCATCAGGAAAATTAGAACCCGAACATCCATCAGAAGAACTCGAACCTGAACATCCATCGGGAAAATTAGAACCCGAACATCCATCAGAAGAACTCGAACCTGAACATCCATCAGGAAAATTAGAACCCGAACATCCATCAGAAGAACTCGAACCCGAAGATGGTAATGAGGTCTTCACAAAATGTAACTCCCCAAATAGGCTTCGCCCATTTTTGTGTATTTTTAGGGAAAACAATACTTCCGACACAATCAAATCTACGCCACACTCCGACTAATGGTAATCTACCGTAACCCTCAAATAGTCCCCGCCCATTATTTTTTTTTCTTGCAGGATTTACGCAATCTCCCCAACAAGATCAAAGTGTATTGGGTGGGTTACGGTATATGGCCACGCCCACTATATTATTGTTGATTTTAGAGAGTCCGGGGATTTCGCCGAGATTTTCGACGATCGCTGATACGGAAATGATTCAGACGAGTTTGAAACTCCCCTATTTGGAAAATTTGAATTGATTGATTTTTTTTTGAATAGAGCTAATCACCTCGACGCCGATCGTCATCAAGACGACGGCGATGAACTGCGAAACGAAAATGGCGACATGTCCCAATTTTTGCGAGAAGCTCAACACGCACCGTGGGCCGCATATTCAGAATGTCAGGTTGGAAAATGTTGATTCGAAATCGAATTTTTTGGTGCCTCCCGCGAGCGATTAGAGAGTGTGACGAATTGAGAGAGTGACAGACAGATTACAGTTGGTGCGAGAGTGTGTGCGATTTTGAGAACGCAGACATTCATTTTTTTAAAAATCTTCTTCCAGATTCGCGAAAATTGAAGTATGTTTAGTGGCTCTCAACGTCATTTTGTTGTTTTGCTTCATTTTCATCGTGATATACTATTTGAAAAAAATGCATGTGAAAGTGCTGAAACCGCCTCAAAGTGGTGCTATCACGAATATGGATCGATCGACGAGAATGATGGTGCAGCCGATGGATCCCGCGACGAATGCTCTGCTCTCGAATCCCGTTTATATGGCCAAATATAATGCGTATAAACAGGCGAGAGATGTAAGGATTCTTTGGCCAAAATTTTTGTTGCGCACAAAAATTGATGAGAACATTTTTTTTTCATTTTTCACCTATCATAACTTTCTATAGAAAATCATCTCAATTTTTTTGTTTTCCATTTTAACCATTTTGAAGAGAGTAACAGAAATTTTAAAATAATTAGGTTTTAGGCTTTAAATTGTTTTGTCATATTTCCGCGTGCGCCTTCAATGTCGATACTGTAGGCAATTTTTATTTTCGAATTCTTTCGACTGCTGCGTAAAATTTTTTGAGCTTTTATTGACATAATTTTGCACTTTCAATTAAAATCAAAAATTTCTATCATAAAATGTTTCAGAAGGAATATGCGGAAGACGTGAAGCAGATGAATCAGGCGAAGAAGTCGATCATCTACATTCCGAATGAAATCAACGATGTTGATGTAGAGATTCTTGAGTTGTTCCTCATTTCATTCCATATTTCAGCTTGTCGCTCGTGTGAGCAACAGAAACATTAATCTCGACAAGGTTTTCTATGATCCGAAGAATAATGAGCAATTCGAAATTGGCTCCGATGTCGATGAGGTCGAGCTCGAGCCGAGCACAATGGCGACGATTGCCACATCGGTTATGGATTCGGCGATGACGAAGACAAAAGGCGGCTCCTGTTGAGTTTTAATGAAATTTTATATGACAATTAGTTAAAAATATGTTCAAATATTGAAAGTTTGAAAAATTTGCCGAAATTTTTCATGCGCGTGAGCGAGTATGCTAATCGGAGAAACGCAGACAAAATGCAGGCGAGAGAGTAGGCGACACGGAGAGAGTGTCAGACACTTCAAAGCGACTTATTCAAAAAATCATTTCAATCCACTTTATTTTTGTTCAACTTAACCGTGCAAACCCGTCGAATAATTAGAAACAAAATAAAAATGAAAATGAAAATTGAAAAAATTATTAGAAAGATTATATCCAAACAATAATAATGGAATGGCGTCATTGATTGGCCAGGAAGGTTTAATTGCTATAAATTGCCTAAAATTACCCTGTAATTATGCTTCAATTACCTTATGAAGCATTGGATTTTTTGCGAGAAACTCGATCCATTTGACGAACTCCTGTTTTGGCGGATTCGGTCGCACGTTGAGCATTTTCGCGATTCTTCTAGCGTTTATTGAGTATCTGAGAACAATTTTTGGCTAAATTTCGAATTATTCGACTATTTCGCAAGTTTTCGTGAATCGAATTTGCAAATTAAGCTTGAGCAATGCGGCAAGTGCTCTCCATTGAACTACACAGCTTTTTGAATTTACGCAATGTTTGTTTCTCAACTAGGACTCAGTTCGATTTCTTCTATTTTCCTTCAACCCACTTGGAATCATGGAGAATCGCGTCGAGACCTTTGACAATATTATCGACGCTCAATTTCGTCTTGTCCAACACGTACGTTGTGCCGATCGACTCGCCTACAATCATCCATCACAAGTCAAAATTGAAAAAAAAATTGTCTTCGGAAGACGAACCCGATAGCGCGTTGTAGGGTTGATCGACGAATAAGGGAATCGCGAGAATCGGCACGCCGGCGTACGAGGCTTCCAGGTACGAATTGAGACCGACGTGAGAGATGAAGCCCTTCACGCGTGAATCGTCTGCAAATTTCGATTGCAAAATTGCCGCGAAATTTTTTATGAGATCGAAATTTAAAAAAAAAACCCAATCATTTTTTCTCATTCTTCATTGAAAAATTCTGAATATGATTTCTTCTTTTTTTCTCAAAATTTCTTCTATTTACTCTAGAAAAAAAAAAAAACACAATTTTTCTTTAAATTTCACTACAGTAGTCGGGCGGCGCCTAGAATTTTATAATTTTATTCTGTTAATTCACAAATTGTCAAATTCACAATTTTTGCTGCCGTAACCCTACAGTAACTCACATAGCAAATCCGTCTGCGGAATCCAATTGGCCAAAAATAGATTGGTGGAATTCTTGAACATCTCGACGTCATCATCCGTTGCCTGCTTCTCGTACTTCCAAATGAACGTGTAATCGGGAAATTTCGAGAAGGCTTCGACGAACGCGCGTCGCACCGCCAATGGAAATCGCCGACTGTCGACCTGTGTGCCGAAGCAGAAGACGACGATGCCGCGCGCGCGTCTCGACGCGATTCGCCGGAATTGGTCGTCGAGCGGTCGCGGCGCCTTCAAATTGATGCCGCCGATGAATTTGATTTTGTGCGAGACGGCGCGCGGGCGTTCGATGATCTCATTCGTGTTGACGAACATCAAATCGACGTCGCGATGAATTCGACGAGGGTCGAGATCGACGTCGAGACGCTTCTTGATCACCTCCGCGTTTCGCGCCGCCAACGTTGGTTGCACTATGTAGTTCGTATAGGTCCATCGGAGAAGGTTCCAGAAGCGGCCTTCTATCGTAGTCAAGTCTTCGGTCTCGAACAGAACTGCAATTAAATCGTGTTGAGAGCACCTTAGTGTCACGGATTCCATGCGCCTTTCAATTATAACCTTATAAAGACTTGTGATTCAAAAAAAGTGACTGTTACAGTATACTCACATGAGCGTTTTTTTTTCTAATTTGAAAATTCTCTCTACAGAAGGCCGCAAAAAATTGGGCGGAGCTTACTTTGAGCTTCTGCCGGCGGACTCGGCAGTCCGGCATTGATGATTTGCATTTCCATTAGTGGCAACGCGGTTACGGTGGCTACAGATTTGACGCCAAAGTGTCGAAAGATGCTCGTGCCGCAATACTCGAAATCGGTGGCGACGCCGACGTCGTATCGACGAGCACGCAGAAACGCGGCGAGACCCGCGTGCGATAGTCCGGCTGAAACGCGAGACGGCTGAAAATGCTCCTCGGTGTTTTCCCATCGTGCTCGCAGTCAATTTCTGTCTGCGACTGATAAGAATCGAATTGACGGTTCGATTTTGATCGAACACGTCGAAAATTGAGGCTTATCGACGTTTCTTTCTTTTTTTTTGCAAAACTTTGATGTCTAGAAATTTATGAGTCTTAAAGTTTTGTTTTTAAAATCGCGTGCCGAGTATCCGCCTTTAAGCAAGCCTTTCTTCGATGACGGGGTTCCAAAATTAGAAAAATCATCTTTTGAATTGTCCCTTTAAAATGGGATCGTAAAAAGGCGGACCTCTGAAATTTTTGAATTTTTCCTGTTATCAAATTGCCCTACTGATAACTTCTCATTTTTGTATGAAATTTGCTTCCTCTCGCCCACCGCACAAAACTAGAGTCAATTCGAAGTATAAAGATCGCCAAACGAGAATGTGTATGTTTTTTTGCAAACAATCACAGCCGTACAAGGAAGTCGGCTTGATAACGACGTGCACAATTCATTACCGTCGCACAATTTTGTGCTCAACTCGATGAAGAACGAATGATCGTTGATGGTCCGTCGCGGTTTCTCGAACGGCTTCACTAGGTGCGGTATCGAGCTCCATGGGTTTTCCTGTAATTTCGATGGTCCGTCTTCATATTTTTTGGGGAGAATGGTCATCAAATGTGGTTTTGCGCAATTTATGGTCCCTATGGTTTGGGCCATGTTACCTTCAATTCATATACGAATCGCCGCGAGACCTTTGATGTCCCATTCGTCGTCACCAGCGGATTCATTCGCGCTAATATCATATCCTAGAATACGGTAGTTTAAAGGGAGGACAGCTATCTGTGCGTCTTTAAATCGCCTACGGTAGCACTTACAACCGAATGACCATTGTCGACGAGCGTCTCGACGAGCGAGTCAATGAAATCGATGTGCGATTTGCCGAGCACCAACACGTAGAAGAGGATGTTGGCGCTCGTCGCGAGCTGGACGAGATTGAGCAGAAGAAGCAGTCCGGCTCTCATTGGCTGGAATCGGGTTGACAACAATCGCACGACAGGAATGATAAGGGTCGATGTGGACGGGTGGTCGGTGGGGGGCGGAGTCGATGATCGAAGGCGACGGTTCTGGCAAGACCAAAAATACACACACAAAGAGGTTCAAATGAACTGTGCTCGATCGAAAGCAATGTCTCAACTATGCGCCTTTAAATGGGAAATTTCAATCGTACCGTAATTTGAATGGACTACTGTAGTTTGGAATATGGGTAGGTGTCCAAATTGCGAAACTAGGCTCATTATTGTCAAGAAATTGAGATTACTGTAGTTTGAGATAAATTATTGGGATGAGCCGGAAATTTCGACAGCCTCGTGGATTACTGTAGTCTTAAAGCAGCAATGCAAATCAAAAAAATTGATACAAAAAATTGATATATATTCCATTGGGCGGAGCCGTTTTTTTAACAAATAAATCGAGCACGTTCTTTTTTTCGATAACTTCACACATTTCTATTAATGGAATTAAATAGCATGCGGTTGGTTAAATTTCGACTCCAAATAGATTACGTACCGTAATCCGAATAGGCTCCGCCCACGTATTGGTGTTGCAACGATTTTCTTGGCTTCGCCGCAACAACAAGACGATTTTGGTAAACTCCGCCCACAAATTAGCTACCGTACTCTTATGCTCCGCCCACTTTCTCAGCATGTCATCGGTCGTTGATGCTCAATAATTCGTTGGCATCGGTTGTGGATTCGGCGATGACAAAGACAAAATGTGGTTCTTGTTGAGTTTTATAGAAATTTTACATGGCAATTTGCCAAAAATCTGCTTAAAAACTGAACATTTTGAAAAATTTACCGAAATTTTTCCATGCGCGTAAGGGAGTATTCGAATTGGAGAGGCGCAGACAAAAACGCGGCGAGAGAGTAGACAAAATGGAGAGAGTGCAGATTTTCACGTTTATGACCAAACGAAGAAAATAAATAAATAATTAAATGAAATTTTTGAGAGAAAAATAAAACAAACGAATTAAACTTTGTATCGAGATTGTGCTCCACCGCGCTGGATTTGAGCGGTCTGAAAAAAAAGATTTTTCTAAAAGAAAAAAATTCAGTTAATTTCAGGGTAATTAGTCTTTTTGCGATTTTTCTTTGTCGAAATGTTTAACTTTTTTTCAACATAAAAAATTTTATTTCAAAATTTATCTATTTCGACCAAAACATTCAGCATTTTCTCAATTTTTCCAGAAAAAAAAACCACCTACCAGTTGCCTGAACGCCTCTTTCATTATTCGAATGATTTCCTCTTTCGCCAGACGCAAATTTCGTTCGCTTCTCGCCTCCAGAAGCAAATGAAGACGTCGTTCGCCGTTCTTTGCTTCCTTTCCATTCGGCACGTGTGCTCCACGAACGCTAATACCGACATCCGCCAATTCGGCAACATGTCCGACAGTTTCCTGCAAAAACAGGTGATTTTTAGATGAAATTTTCAAAAATTTCGCTCAAAATCACCAAAATTGCTCAATTTCGTCGCAATTCATCATTTTTTTGAAATACTTCGGCAAATGTTCAGTATTCAACGAAAAATTGTATAATTTGGGAAAATTTTTTTTAGTAAATATTGGCAATTTTATATAAAAAATTCAAGGAAAAAATGGAATAGTTTTGTGAAAATTTTTAAAAATCAAAATCCATTAATTTTTCAATTGGAAACTTCCGCATTCTCGTGCGTTTTTGAAAATAATTAGCGCTTAAACTTTGGAATTTTACGGAATTTCGAAAACGACTCACCCGACTGCAAATTTTCCATCGAACCTGTTGCGGAAAATCGTTGATGTCCCATTCTTCTTCGAAATACTCCCAAGCTTCTTCTTGATTTTGCGTCGGCGCCGCTTCGCCGCCAACATAATTGAGTTTCTCGTTCAATTTCTCCGCCATCTGTTTCGCCAACATCGCCTTCGACAGCTCGATCGGCGCCAATTCGCCGCCCTGTAGCGAAATTTGAGTTTAATCACGATTTTCAGATGAAATTTTCCAAATTTTGGTTCACAATTTAAGAAGAAAAATTGCATTTTCAACTATTCTATTCGCAGTTTTCTTCAAAGAGTTCTAAGAAGTGATCAGCTGAACTAGAACTCACCCTCATGACGGCTTCTGCAGTTTGTTGAGCTTTATCTTTCTCGACGACCGGCTTAGCGGCGTTCAGACGAGACGCCAGCTGCTCAGCGCGTTCTTTAGCCAAAGCAATCTGCAAATATCGAGGTTTGTCGCCATTTTCAGCCAGTCGAACCTTATCAGCCGCTTTTTCGGTGATCTTCTTCTCCGATTGAGCTCCCTTCATGTGTCCGTGGACGACGCGCCTCTTCGTCTTGATCATATTGTTCAATTGCTCGTCCAGATCATCTTCATCCTCAGCGCCTGCTTCCATTCCATGCACCTTGAACATTATTCAAATTTTTGGAGCCAAAATTGAAGTGTTATAAAAATTCCATCATTAAAAAAGTGAAACACTTAAAAATTGTCGAAATTTTGCAACAGAATTTTTTCTGAGCCTTGTTGTAACAAAAAATCTGAAGCATACCAGTCTGGCAAGTTTCTTCTTGGTGGCGTCCGCTTCAGCCTCATCCTCATTATACTTGTAGCCGCTTCCGGCGAATCCTTTTCCACCGAGCTTGACTTCCTTGCCCTGATCGGCCATTTCCTTTTTGAATCTCTCGAACATCGCTTTCAATTCGGGCGGCGCCTTGCATCCGGCAGTCTCGAACGCCCGACAAATTTCGCCCGCCATTTTTTCTTGATCTGAAAGATGAAAGAAACGTCATTTGTCCAAACTTTTTCTTCCGAAAAATTGCAGCAAAATCAATTTTTTGGAAATTTGTTTGCGAAACCAATTTTATCATTAAAAATGACAATGGCTTTAGAATATTAAAAAAAATGGCGAAATATAAATTTTCGATTAGTCATTTCTTTAGAAATATTGGAAACATTGTCATCAATTCAATAATCAAATTTTTTGACAATTTTCCGGAATCTTTTCAATTTTTCCGCAAATTCTCCAACTAAAAAAATTTACTCACGCTCCGGAAGCACGAATGTGTAGGCGTAGCCCTTTCGTCCAGCTCTTCCTGTTCGTCCAACTCGGTGCACATAATCCTCGTAATGATTCGGACAATCATAGTTGACGACGAGAATCAGATTCTTGACATCGAGACCGCGAGCAGCAACCGAAGTCGCTACCTGTAATAAAAAAAACAAGGTCATTTAAAGGCGCATAAAAATTTATTCTCAACTTTTTTCGCTTCAAGACTATTGCAAAAGGAAATGAACTGACAAACCCGCAGTAAAATTTTTATGTGTGTTTAATACATATACTGTAGTTTTTTTTTAATTCGCATAGAAAATGGTCCAGCAGTATAGCCAAATTTAAAGGCGAACAGCTCGATAGCGGTCAATTTTTTCCGTATTCTCTTACCAAAACTTTAATAACTCCAGTTTTGAAGTCGGATATCGTCGAGTCCCTATCGAACTGATCGATTCCGCCGTGAAGAGGTGCCACCGACGTATAGCCGCTCTTAATCAACTGATTGACAATGTCATCCGCCTAAAAATATTCTCGATATTTAAAGCAAAAGAAGAAAAAAATAGACTTTTTCCTGTTTGTCGACGAACACGATACTCGCGCCCTGCTCATAATACATTCCGAGGAGCTCGAGCAACTTGAGAAGCTTCTGATGCTCCTCGGTGATGATGGCGTTCTGTGTGACGTCCGAACACACGACGCTTTTGCCGCCGACGAGTATCTCGACCGGCTTGTCGAGAATCTTTCGCGCCAGCGCTTCCATTTGACGGGGAAACGTCGCCGAGAACAAAACCGTCTGTCGATCCGGCCGAATGTTGTTCACAACTTTCATTACCTTAATTAGAATGGCTAATTATTGTATAATTAGGTAAATTTCAGAATTTTTAGATCGCATCTCGACTTTCCCTAAAAAATGTTCCAAGAATTGAGAAATTGTTCTATCTCTTTCACCTAATTTTCTTAAAAGTAGAGCCTTCTAAAAAATTTGAATTTTTATCTCTCTCAAATTTTCTCAAGAAAGGCTTCTTGAATTGCTGGAATAATTTTCAGCATTTCATTTTTTTAATATTGAGAAATTGTTAAAATTTGCTCAGTTTTCGGCATTTTCAACATTTTTTTTCGTCAAAAATTGCTTTTGCGATTTTCGGCTCACCTGCGGCTCAAATCCCATATCGAACATTCTATCGGCTTCGTCAAGCACAAGATAGGTAACTCGTCGTAAATTTGTGACTTTTCCTGTAATTCTCAACTTGAAATCACAAGAATTTCTCCATTTTTTTTTAAATTAAACATCTCAATTTTTGATTAAATTTCATCAACAACAAAAAAAAATGCGAAATTACCGCTATTCGCCGCCAACATGTCGATCATTCGTCCCGGTGTGCACACGATAATTTCAGCGCCGCGTTTCAAATCTGCAATTTGCTCTGAAATTCCAACACCACCGTAGACGCAAACTACCCGCAAATTCAACACCTGAAAAATTCAGTTTTTTTTAACGTCAAGTATCGACCAAAAACGTGGGCGTTTTTTCCAGACAAATTTCAGTTTCAAAAATTCTCAAAAAAAAAAATCAAAATCCAGAAGATTGCAAATATTCGGTTAAAATTGTGTGAAAAACCCCGATTTTTCCACCAAAATAATATCAAATTTTGGAATTTTTTCGAACATTTCCAACCTTTGCAAATTTATTCGCTTCTTTCCATGTTTGCATAGCCAATTCACGCGTCGGCGCCATTATAACAGCTGTAAATCGCAAAAGAAAATTATTAGGGACCATTGAAAACCAGCGTACCAATGGGACCATCTCCTTCTTCCAATTCGGGTTGATCCAAAATGTGTCGGAACATGGGCAGAAGGAACGCCAACGTTTTTCCGCTTCCAGTTTTTGCGATTCCTTGAAATTGTTATGCTATGAAGTGGGACCATTGAAAAATGGGACCTACCAATCACATCTCTTCCCGACATGATGCTCGGAATTGCCTGCGTTTGAATTGGCGTCGGCTTCGTGTAATTATATCTGAAAATCGATTTTTTTGGAAATTCCAACTTAAATTTTCAAGTTTTTGCCAAATTTTAAACTTTTCCAGTGAAACACTTTAAAAATCACGAAATTTCTTCAAGATTCCTCATTTTGATCATTTCTTTGTGCTCTAAACTCGAAAATACTCGAAATTGCTAATTTTTCAACGTATCTTCAAAAATTAATGCGATTTCTCAAAATTAAAGACTCACTTTTTAAGCACGTTCATCATTTTGAGATTGAGGCCACATTGAGCCCAAGTTTTGATCGGTTTCGGACAATCAACACCTTTTACGGTAATATCGTCATTCTCCAGTCGGAAGGCTTTCACTTCCGCTTTTGTCATATTTTTAATCTCATCGGTCTGGAAAAAATCGAGTAAGCGCCTCTAAAATACGGTAATTTGAGGAAATCCCATTCTTTAAAAAAAAATAAAAATAAAAATATCGATAAACGCTCAATTTTTGCTTTTCGGTTAAAAATTCAAAAAATGTTTGCCACCTATATTCGCACACACCTTTAGAATTCGATATTTAGGAAGAATTAAAAAAAAAAGATGTTCAAATATAGATACTTCATTTTTTTTTTGAATTTTTAGACACAACTTCGAAACCACTTACCTCGATATAAAAATTCTTCTTGAAACTCCTATAATAGACTTTGCTGTGATCAGTTTGTGCCAACATTCGTCCCTTATGGCATAAACTTGCATTGGCCTGAAAATTTCGACTGATTTTAGATTGTTTTCAAGAAACTGACCGCTTCGATGTCGAAATCGTCGATATTGATGTCGACGTTGTCCTCGTTCTCCATCACCTCGCCTTTCTCCTTTTCCGGTTTCTGCTCGGTGATAATCGTCACAATTTTTGAGCCAGTCTAAAATTTCAAGGTTAAAAATGGGAAATTTTGGCATTTTTTAATTCAATAAAATTCGTTAAACGCAAAGAAACTCAAACATTTCGAAATTTACTTACTACATTGAGCACTTATGAGCGATTTTCAGACTTTTTGAGGGAAACAAATTGACAAAAAATGTGGCTTTCTGACAACTTACCTTTGGTTTTGCATTTGATTTCGCAATTCCCTTCATGAAAGCATCGAGCGGATCTTCCTCATCGCTTTGCTCGGCTTTAACAGGCCTAAAAATTCCAAAATGTGGATTTAAGGAAATTTCAGAAAAATTTCTAAGCTTACGGTTCAGGTTTCTTAACCTCGGCCTCCTTTTTATCACCATTTTCGGCATTTTCGCTCAAATTGACGTCGAACTCATCATCGTCTTCATCATCAAGATTCCATGACTTCTTCTTCTGCGACGATGAGGCTTGCTCCTCTTGAAGCTCGAGCTTATCCTTCTTTCGTTTCGCTCGCCACAATTCGATTTTGCGGCGTCGCTCCTCGGTGAGCTTCTCGAGATCGGTGGTCTTCATTCGTACGATCTCGTCGACGTCGTTTTTCGTCTCCTCGATCTCGAAACTCACTTGTGTCTCGCGCTTCTTCTCCTTTTCGCGTTCGCGACGACGATCGCGCTCGCGTTCGCGATCACGTTCGCGCCGCGGCGATCGTGATTTGCTTCGACGACGCTCACGATTCCGCTCGCGCGATCTCGAACGCTTGCGATCTTTCCGATCGCGCGATCTGTCTCGAGCCATTTTTTGCCTCAAAATTGATAAATATACGAATTTGCGACATAAAATTAGAATTGAAAGAGAAAATTCTCGAATTTTTATAATAATAAATTTCACAGGATAATCATTCCGGAAAATCGTTTTGCAATAATACCAAAAAAATAAAGCGAAATTCCGGAATCATAAATTAACTTTCCCAGATATATTTTCACAAAACTTTCAATTTATATAATGGAAAAATAATATTTTCAATTGTTTTTTTTTTCCGATTTTAAATCCAGACCACAATCTTTGAATTTATTGTTTTCAAACTTAAAAATTTGAGGTCAAATTTTGAGTATAATTTTTTCCAACATTTTAAAAGCCAGAAATGAAAAAAACTTGATGAAAGTGAGGAAAACGATGAAAAAACGAGAATTTTTGTTTCGAATTTTTGAAATGCTACAACGATGCTCCGCGTGGACACCCTTATTTTAGCGGATCAACGTCGAGTTTCTCGTCGCATGGATTGCCGAGTAGCAAGTTCTCAGAAAAACGGAGCACGGAATTTTTGGGTTTTGAAATTTCAAATTTTGCGAGGAATATTTGACGCTAAATATGGTTATATGGCGCCGAATAGTTCGATTAATTAAGGACAAAGTGATATACATCGGTACTTTGAAGGTTCGGCCACAGACTCGGATTATATTTAGATTTCAATACTTTTTCAGTGTTTTCACCATATTCTATTTCTCTATATTATTTTCTATTTTTTTTTTTGGGAAACGACATTCACATTGAAAAAATCACAAAAATTGAATGAGCGTTTTAGCAAACAAAAAATAGAATGCGACAATTGAGAATTCTGTTTTGAATTTTTGTGTGAAAAATATCTAAAATCTTTCCAACTATTAAGAAAATCCCATTGAAAATTGTGGAAAATCCCATTAAAAATCGGAATTTGAATTTTTCACTGGCAAACGACGCGCCGCATGAACGCCCTCGCTTTAGCCGAGTTTGTGTGTGGCGCGAAAAAACGGCGTTCAAATCTCATATCTCCCTCTCAATTCGGCCCGGTTTTCCGTTTTCTGTCGTATTTTCGCGCATTTCTGTTCCAAAATTTATGAAATGCGTAAAAAATAATGGAAAATTAAGACGATTTTAGGTTTTTTTTTTTTGAATTTTCGACTTTTATCAATTTATTTAAACCATTTACTGATGTTAAAAAAATTCTTGATGTTAAAAGAATTCTGGTTCGTTTAAAAATCAAAATTCTGAACATAAAATATTTTTTCAACAATATTCAAAACGCCCTCATTTTTTTTTCTGAAAAATCACAATTTCTTGAATTTTGCTCAAAAAATCGTTTGCAGTGGCGTCGTTTCCTTGATAGGGACCATCGAAATCGCCTGCGCACGCACGGCACCACACGACAACAAAAAGCCACCCGTCAATGAGCTCGTCGCAATCGGAACGAGAATTCGGCAACGAGATCGGCAACACGATGACCGCCTCGCAGGAATTGAGCACCAGCGCCGAGTAAGTCGAACAGACAACAGCAAGTGCGCCCCATCGCGCCATCGCCGCCGTTTCAAATATTTGCACGAACTTGGGCGCTTTTTCGCCGATTTCGACGCGTTTCGCCAATTTTGGCGCCATTTTTTGCGATTTTCACCCGGTTGAGAATTTGGGCAGAAATATCGTGTATTTCCTATTCAAACATCGAGTTCCTTCTTTTTTTTTAGCGCGGTTTTGTGTAAAAATCTCGACTCGCTGCCCGACAAGACTCCGTCGATGGAGAAAATCACGAATGGCGGTGAGTTTGCCGCAGCAGTGTCTCAAATAAATATTTTTCTTCAGGTGAAACGTCGACTTCGCTGCTATCTAATGCGCTCGCCACTGAAATCTACACAATAGTTCATAATAGTAAGTTTTTTTGGGAATAGTAAGCTTTTTTTGAAATCGAATTATGGAAAACGCTTTAAATGTTTTTAAATCATCGTTTGAAAAATGTTTTCAAATTGTAGAGAAAATGTTTTAAACTCAATATTTTGCTTAATTTTATAGTTGTAAGTTGGATTTTTATCAGATTTTGAAAGAAAGACTCAAGATTTTTCAAACGGAAAATGCCGAAAATCTTTATTTTTCTTTTTCCCAACGAAAAATATGGAAAGTCCTATTTATTTTAACAAAAAATGTGAATTTTTACCAAAATATTGAAATTTTAAACGGACAATTTGGTTTTTTTTTAAATTTGTGACATTTAGACACAAGTTCGGATCTCGATGAGTTGATGGAAGACGTCGAAGATCACATTGAAGACTTTTTCATCGGCGAAACTGTAATCAATTCGGGTAAAGAATACATAATCGAGAGCAAAGAGCGACGAGGTGGTCTCGTTATGTACACAATGACTGACGGCACGAAAATTGGTCATCGAGATTTGAGGTTTTTGGGAGAGAGGGCTGGGAATAAAGATAATTTGTGGAATTTTAGGCGAAAAAAGGGAATTTCGACTGATTTTCTACGAAAATTGATTGAAACGCACGCGAAATTTGATGGAAAATGTTGGAAAATCGACGACGACACACGAAAATTGTACGACATCAAAGAGAATGTTGTTGAACAGAAATTGGCGCCGATTTTTTGCCGAAAGTCGTCGGAGAATGCGAAAAAAGTGGGAAAGTTTGGAAATTTTCACAAAAAATGCGAGGAAAAAAATTTTGACGAATTTTCAGTCTGAAATACACAAAAATTGAGGAATTAAAGAGAAATTGGAAATTTTTGAACAAGAATTGCAAAAAAATTTTGTCATTTCTGGAAAAAATCTGAAAGTTATAATTTAAAAAGGAATGCGAAATTGAAAAAAAAAGTTGTAGGAATCCGATTCGTCGGATGAGGAAAATGTGGAATCGAGCGAACGACGCCTGGCATTCAACGGACGCGCTTCTGGAGGCATCGCACCTTCGTCGAAATTCAAAAAAATGCAGGAAAAGCTGAAAAAGAACGAGGAGCGCAAAAAATTGAAAGAGCAAAAACTGAAAGAGAAAGAAGAGGAGAAACAGCGAAAAATCGAGGAGAAGCTGAAAGAAAAAGCGAAAAAAGCCGAAGCAAAGACGAATGCGAAAAAATCGTCGTCGAACGGCGGCGGAATTGGGCAGTTTTTGACGAAGACGCCGAATTCGAAGACGTCATCTGGAGTCGAAACAGGAACACCGTCGGTTTGGGCGGCGAAACGATTGAAGAATGCGACGAATCGATTGGAAGAGGCTTGGAAGAAGCGAGATTCGGAAGTGAGTGGTTTTTCATGATCAAAAATTCCCGGGTCTTGACAACTTTTGGTTTTTTTACACTAACAATGGCGAAAATTTGGTTTTTTAAACTTAAATATTAAAAAAGGAAAAGTATTTTTTGGGATTTTTTGAGCGAAAAATATTCCGATATTTGAATATTGTTGTGAAAACTGGAATATTTTCAGCAATTCAATGAAGCTTGCGCATATTGCGAGAGCCAATTGTCGAAAAATCAGATCAAGAACATTGAGAATCCGATTTGGAGGTTTGCTGTTCAGAAAATTGTCGACAGAAATGCCGATAAGGCACTCATGTGAGTTTTTTCTTTGAGCGAATTTGACATTTTTGTGAAGAATTTTTTCTTCGATTAAAATGAGCATTTTTTTGAGGAAGAACATGAAGCCGGAAAAACGGAAGGAATATCGACAGCAGATGTTGGAAAGACGACGAGACGAGTACCGATTGATGGAATCTCGCATTCGAGCACATTTCTCGGAGGTTTTTCTAATATCTCGAGAAATTGCATTGTTTTGGCGAAATTTTAGGTGTGCTTCGAAGAGGATTTGACGATCACGTCGGAGAAATTGCGAATCGAAATGTGCGAACAGCTCGAGAATCCCGAAATTGCGGCACGTTGCCTCGAAATTTGCGAGTTTTTCGTGTCGATGAAGGAGATTATGAATTTTTCGGAGAGAATTACAGCGAGTAGGCGATTTGGTTTCGATTTTTATAAATTTTTGGCTTAAAATTGTTTAAAAATTATTTATTAATTGCTTTTTTAAATATATATTCTTCCAAATTTACAGACGATTTGAGTAACTCGTTCAAAACTGGGCGTGAGGGATTCGAGAAGTACACTTGGAAAATTTATGACTGTCTACTCGAGAATTTGCTGCAGAATGAAACTTATGCTGTGAGAATTTTGGCATTTTAAAAATTTGCTATTATGACTTTTAAAGATAACTGAAAAATTATGCGTATTACGGAAAAAAAATCGTTTTTACTGGATTTTTGAGTTTAAATAAATCCGAAATTTGCGTTTTAAAACTTAAATTTTCCACTATTTGAATTGTTTTTTCTTTTTTCGAAATTATAATAAATTTGAATATTTGCAGAAAATTGCGCATATGAATGCGCGATTGCGCGAATTTCCGCTGAATGTGAACACGATCACCGAAGCGACGCGAGCGTTTCTCGTCAGATCGTTTGAAACGTGAGTCTTCGCAAACTTTTTTTTTAAAGTTTTTTAAATCAAGTTTGCTTCAAATTGCAACATTTGAGCAAACGTGTTCCATTGCGAAACGTTTTTTGTCTCACTGAAAAATTTTACCGTTTTTTAGAAGGAATATTCCGGATTCGGTCGATGATGAAGAGGATGATGAGTCGAAACTGAAAAAGGAAGAAATTGAGGAGAATATGGAATTTGATGAGATTTACGAAGGAACTGAAGCGAATGGAGAAGTTGTATGTTGAGAATTTTTTATTTTCGAAAATAGTAAAAAAATGACTTCAAGTTTTTTGCAAAAATTGCATGTTATGGTTGATTTTCGTCGGAAAAAAGTAAAAAAAAAAGAATCGCCTATTTGTGGAATTATCTTAATTTTAATCAAAAAAAATCTTGAACTTTTTTGCAGCAAACTCGCCAAAAATTATTGGAATTTTTCAATGACGGCAAATGTTTGGAGGATTTTCCTGCTGAGCATCACCTCGAGCTCATTGAGCACCTCATTCAGCTCCTAATCGATTCGCAAATTGTTCGTGACGCTTTCAACGCCGAGCCGGATAGCATCGAGAAGTATCGGTCAAAAATTCGGGCGTTTCAAACGAAAATTGACGAAACAACGACGGAAATTGGTGAAATTCCCGTCGAGACGCGAAATATTGAGATGTTGTCGCGAAAAGAAACGAAGGAGATCGAAATGCGCGCGAAAAGGAAGGAGCATCTCGAGAGGAAGTTGATCGATCTCAAAGAGGAGCTCCAAATTTTGAACTCCAAAATGGCGGTGGGTTGTTTTTCCATTAGGAAACCGTAAATTTTTGATTTAAATGTCTTTGAAAGCGTAAAATTCTAAATTCCATTTTTTTGCGGTGAAAAATCGAAAATTTTGAATGTTTTGAGTTGAATTTTGAAGGTATTAGGGGGAAAAAATGAAGAAATTGCAAAATTTTGATGTAAATAAATATTTATTGAAATTTTGTTCCAAAAATTGAGATTTTTTTTTGAGTTTCAGACTGAGAAGGATCTTTTTATGCGAGTTTTCCGTGTTCCGTGTATCGGACAGGATCGCCATTTACGGAAATACTATTGGACGGCTTATAATCGAGATGGTGGCATTTGGGTGCAAGATGTGGGTGTTTTTGGCGAAAATCGAACGAACATTGTTTTTGCAGTTTGGCACACTGAATTATGAGAAATGGGTTCGAAAATGCGTCGAGCAGAAGCTCGACGTCGATGGTCCCATTGAGAGTTTGCCGAAATTTGAGCCCGATGAGAAGATTGAGGAGAAATGGTACCGAATCAGCAATATCGATGAGCTCGAAAATCTCAAAAATCAATTATTGAAGAGTGGTCGACGCGAAGGAGAGCTTTATAAGGTAGTTTATGATGAAATTTTTAAATTTGTGTTGCATTTGAGAAATTTTGGAAAATCTATGCAAAGTTGGCGAATTTTGCGAGAGAATTTCAAGAAATTGAGGAATGTTGCAAATGTTTGGAAAAAAAATGATCAAATATGCAATTTTTTCTGGAAAAGCTCTGAAAATTGAGAAAATTTTACGATTTTTAAGGAGAAATTTAGAGAATTTTGCAATTTTTATGAGCAAACACCTTGATTTTTCGATTTTTTCTCCAGATTTTCATGTTTTTGAAGAAACTTGGTAATTTTTTCTGTTAATTTTTTTTTGAATTGTTTTTTTTTCAAAAATTGCGTTTTTTGCAGTTCTTGAAAGCGAATTTGGAAGATATTCGGGGAAGCATCACACGCGATTTTGGCAGGCAGTTCAATCGTTCGCCGAGGTAGGAGTTTTGATGAAAAAGAGTGGAGATTTCACAAAAATTGAAATTTTACTATCGAAAATCGGGCAATTTTACAGCCCTGAAGAACACGAGCCATATTTGGGTGTATTTGGAGCATTCAAGGTGCAATTGATGGCGTTTTTGAAGGATTTGGTCGAGAGCAAAATGACGAGTTTGTCGAATGTCGAGGAAATTGCGGCGAATTTGGAAAACGCGAACGATTTGCAGAAATTGGTTGGTTTTTTAACTGCAAAAATGTATGATTTGAACATTTTGTATTCAGAAGTCGATTTTCCGTGAGATTTTTGATGCAATTCTGCCATCGTTTATTACATATCGTCATAGTGGCGCGTATGCAGCGTCGACGAGTGAGTTTTACGAAAATATTGGCGTCTTGTCATTTTTTTCCCGTAGAATTAAGAATTTTTTGATATTTATAAAGAAATGTGATTTTTTCAATGAAATTTGGGTATTTTTAAGTCTTGGTTTTGATCAATTTTCGAAAAAGTATTCAGAAATGGTATATCAATTTTTTCAATATATGGTAGGTCATCACATTTTTCGGTTTTTAATCAATTGTTTGCCGAAAAAATTAATTTGCGCACCAATTTTTTGGCAGTTCTTGTTTTTTACACACAGAAATTTGAACTTTTGAGATTTCTTATCAATTATTTCGTAAAATGTTGGAAATTTAATTATTTTTTGTTTAAAATTTGAATTTTTACTGAAATTTCAAATATTTTTTCGATGTTTGGTATTCTTTCAGAGCATTTTTCGATTTTGCAACCACATCGTTTCCAACAGCAAATTGCGTCGGCTTTGAATGTGTCTGCTCTTCATTTGTTGCTCGAATATCTCGATGGACGAATCAAATGGGAGAATTCGATCAACCAACAGGTGAGCTTTGTCAGTTTTACGAAAAAAAACGCTCCTGGATTATTTTTTGGGGCAGAAATTTAAATTTTTTACAAATTTTTGAAGAAATCATTGATTTAGATAGCTTTTTTTTTCTGAAAATTGTCGTTTTTTGCCAGACTTTCACTGAAGTTAGTCCAGTCCAAACACAAAATGAAATTTAATTGCAGAGATGCCTTGTTTGTCGTCGAAAAGATGAATCGGCACAAAAAATGCGATGCCGGAATTGCATTGATGTCTACCATTATTCGTGTGTTCGTCCGAGAATCACATTAGCACAATTTGAGGATTCGTCGTTTGTTGAAAAGTGAGAAAAGAAAATTGCTTAAAAAAAGAATTTATAAGAAATTTTTAACTAAAAGGAATGACTTTAAAAAATTGTCTCCATATTTGGCACTGTCTTTTCAGCTGGCTGTGCGGTCGATGTCGAAGCGCAGAAATTCGAAAGAAGCGACAGGAGCGAATTGAGAAAACTGAGGATGACGACGACAGCGGCGACGACGACGACGAGGAGGAGGAGAAGCAGCGACGAGGCGACCAATCGGATTCGTCGCCAGCGTTGTCTGACGTTGAAGGCGACGACGATGACGACAGAATGCACACATATTCACGAAAGGCCAAGAAGAGGGCGAACACGGCGATGGCGGCGATGGTGCAATACGAGAAGAACGGCACGATTGGTGGTAGTGAGCCGTTGCCCAAAAGGCGTTTGATTAAAAAGGTGACGGCTGAAACGGCCGCGAATATGTTGAAAATCAACCAATTTTTGTAGGATGTTCAAGAGTTCTTCGAAAGCATCGAAAACGCGAATCCGCGCCTGTATCGACTACTCATCTACGTGCCTTCTGGCGGGCGCGAGATTCTCAACGGACGCGGCGAGCTCGATTTGAATGGAATCGAGAACAATTTGAAATTGGTTCGTTTTCGTTTGACAAATTTTGATGGGCATCTTGAAATTGCGCTAATTTTTGTGTTACCGTAAATGGGCGGAGCTTATATGGGATTACGGTAGTAGTTCGAGAAACACTTCGTTGATCGTTCGACTCATTTAAAAAATCCCCGACTTGTCAGAAAAATTGCGCTATCGTACCGTCGGATATAGCCTAGATTACGGCGGTTTTGTGAACAATTTGAGACCAAACTAAAGATACCATAACCCACCGTTTCCACAGTGACATACTAAAGTGTTTTCGATAAAAAAACCAATTCACTTTGGCCTTCAAGCTACCGTAATTTAAAGGAGCATCATCGTTTTTTCTTTGCAGTACCGAACGGTTTCGGATCTGCGCGACGACGTCACTGCATTTTTCCGGAACGCCCGAAATTACATTGAAACTCACAATAATCGAAAACTCGACGAGCTCGACCTGATGATCTCGAAATTGGAGCTCGATGTTTAGAATATACAATGAAGCTGGAACTTCACTTTAATTTTTTCTTTATATTTTGTTTTTGAGCTTTTTCCCCTATGATGACGGACCTCACTCTGTTTTTTTTGCAAAATTTATCACTTAAAACTGTTTTTGAAATGTAGCGGGTTTTTCCACTTTTTCTACCATCCATCTATGTTTTTTTCTCTGCGCTTCTAACCCACTATTGTACCCTATAATTGAGTTGCCTTTTTTTTCGGAGAGACTTGTAAAAACTTAATTCGCAAATGAATCAGAGTTTCGCGTAATTTTGTGATCTATCTCAAAAAGAATTCATGGTCTAACCGTTGTAAGAAATTTTCGATTTTCTTAAATATTCTTTTTGAAACAGCAAATCACAATAGTCGAATTTTTCCAAAAATAATCTCTTTTTTAGAAAAAACTGAAAATTTTTGTATTTTCTATAAAGACTAAAAACGAAAGTTCTAAATTAAATTTTTAAACCATCTCACAACCGAGCAATAGATAAAAATCTGCCAAAATTAAAAAAAAAGAGAAGACAATACGATTTGGATTTTTAGACGAAGTTCTTGACGGCGTCGATGATATGACGTGCCGAGATACCGTATTTGTCGACAAGATCGTCCGGTGGTCCCGATCTCGGAACATCGCGAACGCACAACGAGCGAACGCGAATTGGAAGATCTGCGAGCGCGGCGCTGACGGCTTCGCCGATTCCTCCGGCCGGATAATGATCCTCGACAGTCAACACCTTTCCGCCGGCCTTCTTCGCGTATTCAGCGATCGTCGCCGAATCCAATGGTTTGATAGTGAATGGATCGATGACGGTGGCATGGATTCCTAAAAAAAATGAAACGACTTAATTTTTCAGCAAAATCGCTACAAATAATTGAGAAAATGTCAATTTTTCATCCGACTAACCTTCAGTTTCCAACTTTTCAGCAGCCTTGAGAGCCTCATAAGTTGTTACACCAGCTCCGATGAGGACCACTGAGTCGTTGTCGGACTTTCTGAGCACCTTGGCCTTTCCGATCGCGAACGGCTCGTCGTTCTCATACAAAACGGGAAGCGCCGGTCGGCTAGTTCGAATGAACACAATTCCCTTGGTGTTGGCGGCGAGCTCTGTGGCGCGTTCGGCGGAGACGGCGTCGGTGGGATAGAAGACGGTCGAGTTGGGAATCGCGCGGAAAATGGCGAGATCCTCGAGCGCCATTTGCGATGGTCCGTCTTCGCCGATCGACACGCCCACGTGCGATCCGACACATTTGAGATTGGCGAACGAGACGGCCGCCATACGAATTTGATCAGTGGCGCGGGTGAAGAAAGCGGCGAATGTGCTGAAAAAAAACATAAGTTTTCGAATCTCGTAAAAAATCGCAAATTATTGGACCATATTTGGAAAATTCCAATCAATTTTGTATGTTTAAAAATAAAATATGAAATGTTTCCCATTTCAAAATCGAAATAATGCTTCACAATTCAAATCTTTAGGCGGAAATATTTTTTAACCCGACAAACCTGGTAAACGGAATTGTGCGATCGCGGCACTGAGCTCCAACGGCAACACCGACCAAATTCTGTTCGGCGATGAAGCACTCAATGAACTGCTCGGGGTGCGCTTTGAGAAGTTTATCAGAGAACGTCGAGTTCTTCGTGTCGCCATCCAAACCGATGACGCGCGGCGACGCATCGCCAAGTTTCGCCAAAGCGGTTCCATAGGCGGCACGCGTCGCCACCTTGTCGCCCAACGCGTAATTCGGACGCGCCATTCGAATGTTGCCAACGTTCAAATCGATTTTGGGCGCGTCATCGACCGGCTTTCTCGCCACCAATTTCCCTTTTTCGCTTCCGTGAAGTCGTTTGCGGATCGACTCGATCGTCTCAGCCGGCACTGGCTTTCCGTGCCAATTGTCGAGATTCTCGACGTTGTCGATTCCTTTGCCTTTTAAGGTCTTCGCGAGAATCGCCGTCGGTTTGTCTTTGGTGTTTCGCGCCGTCTCATAGGCGGCGAGAAGCTCGTCAATGTTGTGCCCGTCGACGACAATCGCGTTGAAGCCGAACGCGGCGAAGCGAGCCTGCAAGCATTTTGTTTTTGAAATCTCGGCAAAAAATTCTATTTCTTCATAAAAGTCTTGAAAAATTGCCACCTCGGGTTATTTTGGTTTTATTTCGAAAATTCGTGGGCGATTTCTCATCACCATAATTTTTCATCCATCAAAAGTCCCCTACCCCTTCCACAGAAAATTGGACAATCTTTTCTGACAATGAGATTCTCGTAGTCATCACTACAAACATTAACTGAATGATAAGATAACACCAAATTTTGATGATAAACATAAATAATGGACAAAGTCGAACGATAAATTTCAGCAAAGAATATGCAAAAAGCTGAAAAACGGCGACGAACCTTATAAGTGTCCATATCATGTCCCAACGAGGTCTGTTGTGATTGTCCCAATCGGTTGACATCGACAATCGCGACGAGATTGTCCAATTTGTAGATGGATGCGAACGCGGCCGCTTCCCACACCGAACCCTCAGCGGATTCGCCGTCACCGAGAAGGCAATACACTCGATAGCTGGCCTTGTCGATGTATTTTCCGACGTACGCCATTCCGGCCGCCGCGCCGAGACCTTGGCCAAGCGAACCAGTCGCCACATCGATGAAGTTCAATCTCTGCAAATTTCAACAATTTCGTTGAAGCCATCCGAAATTATGGAAAGAAAAAAGTTAATTAAAGCTAATTATGTTTCAATCGACAAATATCCTACCGGCGTCGGATGTCCCTCAATATCGGAGTCGATTTTTCTCAACGAGAGCACATCCTTGTGGCTTAGAAGCCCGGCTTCTTCCCATGCGGCGTAAAGAATCGGACAGGCGTGTCCTTTGGAGAGAACGAAACGATCGGCGCTCGCCGATTTCGGCTCTGCGATGTCATAGCGCATTTCATGGAAGAACAGCGTCGCCATGATTTCGGCTGAAAACTTTTGCAAATTTGTCGGTCAGCGTTGACGTTTTTTAGGGAATTCAAAAATCTTGACCTTTTTAGACAAAACAGCTGAAGCATTTCATATTTTAACATTTTACGGCAATAAATTCAAAATGGATTTTCATGAAAATTTTCAGGTCATTTCGCCGAAATTCGCAATTTCCTTTCGGGAGCCAAAATTCCATACCAGCCGATGTCGACGACGTCGGATGTCCCGACTTGCTAGCGCAGGTCATCTCGATCGACGAGATGCGCATACGATTCGCCGCATCCTCAAGATCATTTCGCAATTGGGAGCTCATGATTTTACCTGCAAAAAAACGGGACATGAAAACGAGTCAAATAATGGAATAGAAATGAAGCGCAAAATCGTTATCAGATCGTCGAGAAAAAATGAGAATCAGGCCATTTATAGGCGAAAATCGCAAGGTCGCGGTGGAACGATTTCCACTCGATGTTGACACCGATTTTGTGCAACCATTAGACGACGAGGGGACACCTTTGGGCGGTGCAAAGACGTAGAGGAACCCAAAAAAACAACCAACACATACACACACAACAATAAACTGTTGTACTATCAACAATCGAGTTATCCAGAAAAACGGGTTATTTATGACAATCGTGATTTTTGAAATGTTTACGCCGACTTAAATGGGTTTCTCGTCTTCAAAAATGGGAGGTTCATGAAATATTTAAAATAAAATCAAATATCCATATATTTTTTGGAGAAACTTTTCTAGAATGGAATGAAAAGAATTGAAAACTGCCATGTGAAAAGCAAAACAAGAAACGTCAACTAGGTTAAAAATTTTTGAAAAATTGAATCTAAAAGCGAAAAAGAACAAATTTGTAGCAGAGCTATTTAAAAATAGAAAATTAAATTTTAAAGCATGACAATAATTATTGATTGAGTTGAAAAATTCGCGCCAAAATCGCCAAAAAATTGATGACGAAAAAAACGAGGTCAGGAAATAAGTCAGCTACAGTATTCAAATATTTAAAGACGCAAGAAAATTGTGAGAAAAGTCCCGCGAGGATTGAAACTACGGTGTCGCTAGTTCATGATTGTTTCCGAATCATCGATTTTTATCGGATTTTTCTCATTTTTCACGCAACTTCACGGAAACATGCAATAATGGGAATAAACCATCAAAAGAAGAGAAATTCGAATATAATAAATAATTATCAATTTTATCGCATCGAAATATCATAGGATACATGATTTTCTAATAAAAAATTAATGAATTCTATAAAAAAAACAATATTGTTGTATTTATCACATTAAGGTATCTAGAGAATTAAAAGGTTAATTGCAAGGAAAAATTTAGGTTTTAAAAAAGCAATAAAAATGAGCTTTCTCTTAAAAATACGGGCTTATTGGTGAAATTCGTCGGCGAATTAAGAGTGGCACCAGTGTTTCCAAAAATTTGGCAATTTTTTCACAATTCTATTCGTCCATCTTTTCCTCTTCCTCGTTGATTTCTTGCATTTCATCCTGAAAAAAAGCTCATTTTTAAAAAAAATAAAATCCCCAAAAGTTCAAAAATTTGGCTACTTTTTCATTAAATTGGAATTAAAAAAAAACAATTGTAAAATTTATTCGTCATAAAATTTTCTTTTCAATTTTATGATTTATCGACAATTTCAGCCAGCGAGATTCAAAATTTTCGCAATTTTTTTTGCAAAAATTTGAATTTTCGGCGAATTTGCCTACAAAATCACGGATTTTTTTTATTTAGCCAATGTCTCGACCCACCGTCCTCTGCTTTCTCTTGGCGAGAAGCTTATTATTCGAGTCGGTCAAGCTCTTTATCTGAATTTCCGTCGTCCCAACTCTCATCGAAGCCAAGGTCTTCTCCATCTCTTCTTGCACTTCACCCCACTGCTCCTTCTGATCGCAAAGAACCGAGCTAGTGAACAAAGGTGTGTCAGGAACCTCAAAAGAAAATGATAAAAAATAAGATCGTAAAAAAAACTCGGTCGTCGGAAGACCCAGCTCGTTAAAAAAAATTGCTATCGCCAATCAAATTGAGTTCCAACCTTTTTATAATGGCAAATCCATTTATGGTCCATCGTCTGTTCAATATTATATCGCTCAGTCGGATCAGTGCGCAGCAATTTTCGAATCAAATCCTTTGCTAAAATCACTAAATTACAATCCCAGAAATTCTCGCTGCGAGACCATCGAAAGGGTCTCTCATAATACGTACCGGCTTCAGAGACGCAATCCCATTCGGGCGCCGGAAACGTGTATTGTCCCGACTTGATTTTCGCCTTCATTCCCGGCGACATCGGTTGACCACCTTGCGAATAAAACGGCGGATAGCCGCACAATCTAGAAAATCGTCGAAATTTCCGATAAGCGTCTCATCGGTTGACTCACAGAATGTACATGATGACTCCAATCGACCACAAATCGCACGATTTATCATATTTCTCCGAACCGAGCACTTCCGGCGCACAATAATACGGTGTGAAGCAGGCGGTCTTCAATCCCTGCGGCTCCGACTCGTCCGTTTTCTTCGCGAATCCGAAATCCGTCAATTTCAGTTTCGCGTTCGCCTCGTTCGTACTGAAAAAATTGGCATTCTTCGATTTTTGATCCAAATTTTTGAGAATTTTCTTATAAATCGAATTTTTCGACATAAAAAAATGGAAAATTCATTTTTGTTCGCGATAAAATTGAAATCGTTTCGATGTATTTTTTCAAAATTCGACCGACTCACGTGTACAACAGATTCTCGGGTTTAAGATCACGGTGCGCGATAGCCATTCGATGCAAATGAGCCACCGCCGAGCATATATCGTACATAATTCCGGCCGCTTCTCGTTCGGTGAACGCTTTTTGTCCTCGAGCCTGAAAATTGGCAATTTTCGGCGTTTTTGCGTGGGCGAAATCGAAAATTCTACGCATTTTTTTCAAAATAAAAAACATTCATCAAATTTTGTCGAAAACCAGAGATTCTTTGCCAAAATTGACGATTTTTCTCGAAAATTCAAATCGAATTTGGTGAAATTCGCCAAAAAAAAATCAACCTGGATTCTCGTGAACAATTCGCCGCCTCGCATGTTTTCCATCACAACGAGAAGGCATTGAACATTATTGTAGGAATTCTTATAGACATCTATGATCGAGACGATATTCGAGTGGCCGCTCGCCATTCGATGAAGCTCAACCTGAAAAAAAAACACATTTAATTAATTATGCAAAGTTTTGAACATTTTCGGCTCAAAATTGCCAAAATCGATGTTTTCTTTCAAAATTCGCGACAAAAATCTCAAATTTACATTTTTTGGGTATCAAAAAAAATAGAAATTTTTCAAAGTTTCCAACTTATTTCTACTTTTTTTTCAATTCTCCTAAAAATCGCGGTGCAAAGTTCAAATTTCTCAAAGAAACTGAAAAGAACAATAGGGCGATGACTCATCAAAACACTCGTTTTTTTCTGGCCAAGGTCAATTCGTGAACGAAATGCGATAGACAAGGTCAAAAATTTGCCATTTTCTGGGGGAAAAATCTCAACATTTTGAGGCAAAAATTCGACAAAACCCATCAAAATTGATAGGAGAAGCTCAAAATCTCAAAATTTACTGCTAAATAATCAGAAACACACCTCTCTTCTGGCTTTTTCAGTGTCTCGAAGCACTTTTAACGCGTACTTCTCATGTGTTCGACGATGTTCACATTCCACAACTTTTCCGTTGATTCCGACACCCAAAACCTGCAAAAATTCGATGAATATTTGAAAAAAAAATTTATGGCGAGTTTAAACCAAATTGACACTTTTCGGAATAATCAAATTTTTAAAACCAATTTTCGTTTCAAAATAATACACGATTTAACAAATATTTCTATAACAAATAAAACATTTTCGCCAAAAATCAAAGGAAAATTTTAAATTTCATCAATTTTGATGCAATTTTTGGGAAAATTCTCAATTTCGTGTCAAAATTGTTCGCATTTTCACAATAACTTTCTCACCGTTCGACTAATTCGATAGTCCTGCGTGACCGGATATTCGTGATAATTGTTGTGCATCGTTTCCGCCAGTACCAACGACGTTTTCTCGTCGTTCCGTCTGGACAGTTTCCTCGATATACAGCAGCCTATCGTGCTGCAACGCAAAACTTCAATTTTTCTAGACACTCCCAATGAAAAACCTCGCTTAAAATCCAAAAAAAAATCAAATCAAAACGCTTCGCGGAGGGTCTGGTTGGACAACCCTGCAAAAAAAGGCGCCGATTTAAAGACAAACGACAAAAATCTTGATGGCGAGAGAGTATTGAATGATGAGAGGGTGCAGAGATGAAGGATGGCGCGTTGTTTAGTTTGGCGTACTCTCGTAATTTCGCAACCATTTCGAATTCCCGTTTCTACCTTGTTTTTTTTTGCCAAGAAAAGGGCGCAAAAATAAATTTAACGTCTACAGTAGCACTTTAAAGGCGCGTGCAAAATGTTTGCCGCAGGCTCTGTACGGAAGCGCTACTGTAATTATTATTTCTTATTATTTTTTTAATAACTTTTCGTCATTTTCAGCGCTTCAAAATGGATTTCAAGCAAAAACTGCTCGAGGAAATGAATCGTAAACGCAAAAAAGTCGCCGAAGTCGAGAAAAAAGTGAGCAAATTCGGGCGAAAAATGAAATTTTTGCGCAATTTTAGGACGGCGGCGCGAAATTCTTCAAACGCGGCGATTTGGAAGCGCAACGAGAAGCTGAATATATTGCGAAAAAAACGGAAAAAGAAAAACAAAAGGAGGTGAGATTTTTTCAATCGAAAATTGGGGGAAAACGCGGCGTTTTTTTTTGTAGAAATTGATCGAATCACTCAAAACTGATGCAATTTCGATGAAGTCGGCATTAGTTGAGCGCGAAGTCGATGAACGAACGCCAATGGAAGACGTCCGACGAAAATTGCGTGCTCGCGGTCATCCAATTCTGCTTTTCGGTAAGATTTTCAATTTTTTTGCATTTTTTCAATGAGAAATTTGAAGTTGCTATATAATTTTCAAAAATTTTAGAAATAATTCGAGTTTTGCAAGAGTACTCGGTGAGAAAATAGCAAAATCCCGTATTTTGCGAAAAATATCTGTTTGTTTCTTGTCAAAAATTGGCATTTTCACAAGAAATATGAAATTTTTAATTGGTTTTGTAAAAAAAAAACGATATTTTCAATAAGATACCAAAAATTGTTTGAATTTTTTCTCAACAAAATCAAATAAGTCCGATTGCTCAGGCGAAACCGAGAAGGACGTGAGAAAACGGCTGAGAGCCCTTGAGCTGGAGCAGCCCGATATGAAAGAAGGATGGTCGAACGAGCTGCAGACGGCGATGAAGGATATCAACACACAAATCGATAAGGATATTGTCGAGGGCAATGCGGAGAGCACGTCGAAGCACGATGTAGCGCTTCCATCGGGCTACGATGGAAATTGGGCGAAAATCGAGCACGATTCGAAAATGCTCACAGTTGGTAAGGATTTTGGTGTGGAAATTTTTAACGAAAAAGCGGTTTCATGGAAAATTCGGCAGAATTCCTCAATTTAGAAAATATTGATGGATGTTTGAATGTAAAATGGAAAGTATCCCAATTGAAAATGCGAGAATAATCTATTCTTGTTTGAGAATCGCAAATTTTATAATTAAATTCATCGCAAAAAGCGAAAATTTACCAAAAATCATAAATTCCAATGTTTTTTTTTTTCAAAAAGTGAAAATAAAAATCTTCTAAAAGTAAAAACTAAATGATCATAAAAATTTCTTGAAAATTGGGATTTACAACAAAAATTGGATAATTTTTGCAGGCGATGATATGAAACGAGAATGCGATATAATTCTTTCGATAATTCGATATTTATTGGCGCGTTGGGGAAAAGATTTGAACGATCGGCCGATTGAAGTCAAAAAAACGGCACAAGGTGAGTGATTGGACGAAATATGATGGTGTAGACGAATTGGAGAAGCTCAATTTTTTGAGAGAGAAAAGAAATCTAAAAACTTTGCTTGAAGTTCTAAAAATTTATCCGAAGCAGCTGAAAAATGAAGAATACCAATAAATTTTTGAAAAAAAAAAAACACTAGTAAAATCTCATTTTTTGGCTAGAAAATAGTTTTTTTTTAGGAAAAGCCAAACTTTTCTCAATTATCCAACTATTTTTTTTTTCAAAATTAACAAAAACCCAACATGATCACATTTTAGCATTTTTTTTAAAGAAACTTTCTTGCGATTCTCGAATTTTTTCATTTCTTTTTAAAATGTCTAATATAAAAATTGAGTTTTTCATCGAACATTTTCTAGTAAATTAAAAAAAATGTTTTTGATAAAATTCACAACAAATCGTATGGAATTCTCGAAAAACTCGCCGATTTTTTCCAGTTTGTCCAATAAAAAATTGTAGACAAATCCGAAATGTTTGTTCCAGGAATGCTGGAAGCTGCTCATCACAAACAAACAACAATGCATTTGAAATCATTGACGAATTCATTGGAAACTTACAATGTCAACAACGATATTCGTCATCATTTGGCCAAAATTTGCCGGTTTGTTTCATTTTTCGCCAAATTTCTGGGTTTTTTGGCTCAAAACTCGACTTTCTTTGGGTAAATAAGCGCTTATCGCGTCAAAAATTGGCAATAAAATGCAAACGTCAATTTGTGGCAAAAATTGTGATTCTCAATCATTTTTGGGCAACGAATTATATATTTTTTATGTTCAAAAATAAAAAAAATGTCATATTTTCAGTCAAAATCCGGGGGAAAATCGAGATTTTTCAAGAATTTCCATGTTTCTTTTTAAATCGAAAATCATTATAGACTTTTGGTGATCGACCGAAACTATTTGGAAGCGAACAACGCTTATATGGAAATGGCCATCGGAAATGCGCCGTGGCCCGTCGGTGTCACCCGATCTGGTATCCATCAACGTCCGGGATCGGCAAAAGCCTATGTTTCGAATATTGCGCATGTGCTCAATGATGAAACACAAAGAAAATACATTCAGGTGGGTAGGCATCTATTTTCAAAAAAAGAAAACAAATAAGGAAAAATCAGAATTTTTGACAATTTTAAAACAAGACACTGAAATTGAGCCGTACTTTCACAAAAAAATTAATTTAAAAGTTTTTATTCAAAACAGTCTCACATTTTGGGTGATTTTCTGGAGAATATCTAATAATTTAGCAAGTTTTAAGCAACTTTCTGAAAATTGAGCGATTTTTAAGTCAAACATGTTTTAAATGTTAAATATTCAAATTTGTTGCTATAATTTGCATTCCGATGACGAAACTACTTTTTTGTGAATAATTTTTCGGGAACATTGATTTTTTAAAAATTTGTCTCGAAAAATTTCCGTCGAGGCACGTTCAGACCCCTACCTTTTTCAAAATCTCTAAATGTTTAACTATTTTCGCTAATAACACACCAAAGATTTTTAAAATGCTTAATTGGTCCTAATTAGACTAATTACCTTAAATTTGCAGGCGTTCAAACGTCTAATGACCAAAATGCAAGAATATTTTCCGACGGACCCTTCAAAATGCGTTGAGTTCGTCAAAAAACCGGCACAATCTTAAAATATAATTAAACAAAAGAAATCGGGTATTTCGATGAGAATGGGAATTTACATCCCAGGACTAATTAAGCTATATTGTTTATATATAAATCATCTTGTTTCATTCGTTGGAAATGAAAATAGCAATTGGAAACGGGAGACGCGTGAGAAAAAGAAAAAGACAAAATACAGTGTGAAGATCAGAAAAATGAGAAAAATTCGCAGTCCTTTTTTCTATTAGCAAGAAGAATAATTAGTATTAATTAAGGAAAAGATAATTGTGCAATTTGATTTCGAATAGAAAAATTGCTTAAATTTGTGCAGAAATTCAAGCATACATTCAAATTGGAAAAAATTATGCCAAAAAAGGCAAAGAAGCAAAAAAAGAAAACAACAGAATACCCCTTGTGCGGTCAAAACAAAAAGAAACGCTTCTAATCCTATTTACAAATTCGAAATTAAAGAAAAACGAAACACTTATACATGTAAATATAAAGAAAATAAGAGAAATATCCAAATATGGATGAATGCCTACACCTCATTTTAAAGCTATTAAGAGACGAGAAAAAGAGAGAGACGAGAGAGCACAGTGAAAAAAATGGGTCTCATGTATAATTTACAAAATATTTATAAAAATTCGCGGTAGATCAATGAAAATGTTTCAAAACTTTTGCATTTTTAAAAGAAACAATTTGGGTAATATTGAAATTTACGTCAAAAAAGAATGTATCAAAATAAATTTTCGAGTAAAATTTCATTTTTATTTCCCGCCAAATTAGTGATTATGTTTATGATCTACCGCTTCCGCTATTATAAAAGTGGCGTCAATTATTTTCCGCTATTATCCTGCTGCTTCGGCAATATTCGACTAAGCAAATTCTGTGCAGATTGCGCCGCCGCCGCCGAAAACCCGCGCGATTGATTCGTTAAACTTCGTCGCGGCTGTGGAATCGGCGTGCTAGTTGGGGGTGGCGTCGGTGTCGCCGCCGCCGCCGCAGCTGCTGCGACGCCACTACTCGTTGGCTGATACGAGCTACGACGAGCCGGCGCTACCGGTGTGACCGATGACGTCGACGTCGACAGCTTCGACGGATATGAAATGGTCGATTGGGGACGATTTCGCGATGGCGACGGACTTCTGAATTGTCTTTTTCTCCAATTCAAAATTATTTTTTCAAAAATCTATTTTTGAGCATTTTTCAATCGATAAAAATTCAAAAAAACGTTTTACCTAATTCTACAAAAAATGAAATTTCATCCAAAAACTACAACCTACCGAATTCGGGAGTCCCTTGCCAAGGGACTAACCGCAATCGATTGCGATTTCTGCTTGACAATCGCAATTCCCGAGTGCTCCGATGGTACCCCTTCGGTGTATTTCGGTTTGCGGGTAATCGCCGACGCCGTCGGATTTAGTAGCATACTCGGACTCGACGGCGACGAGTTGCCGCGAATCGACGACGGCCGATTCGGCTGAAAATGTAATGTTCTTTTTTGCTAATTTCAAATAAGAAAAAACCGTCAATCCCCCCCCCGTTCCATTGAGTTTAAAAAATCCTAACCTCCAAATCGACAGCAGACGTCGCGGCGACGTCCGGCTCGACCCTTGTCGTCGTTGTGCCCGGCAAATGCGTCAATATACTTCCATCCTGACTAGACGCCGAACGCGGCATAAACGCCTGCTTCTGGCTCGAGCTTCCCGGCACAATGTCGTTCGTCGAGCGTTTGCCCGACAATCGGCGAAGAAGCGCCGACGGTTTGCGCGCCTTCTTCTCCAACGGCACGCGTCGCTGCGGTCGCTTCGGCTTCTTCTTCGCCATTTTGCCAACGTTTCGCCGCGCGGCGCCTTCGCGAATCGACGTCGACGACAACGGCGTCACTTTGAGCTGAATCTCGTTGCCGCCGCTCAACAGTCGGTGCATCAGCTGCGGATGCGTCAGATTGTGCACCGGATGGCCGTTCACGTGGGTTATCATGTCGTCGGCACGAAGGCCTGCCAGACACGCAGGGCTGTCTGTAAAACGGGATAATTAGCTGATAACTTAATTTATTATCTTATTAAAGACACCTCCGTGTAAATGATATATTAAATTTTTTGCTTAGAGATTTCTCAATAAAAGGCTTAATTAACTTTGAAAAGGTAAATTTCCGGTTATTAGTCCCTCTATAATGAAGCGATTAATTAGGAAATTAACTCACTTTCAATGACACATGTCACAATGTGCTCGATAGTGTAATACTCTGAGTGTTCACCAAGGTAGACACGTACCGATTTCAGGGTGAATCCATATCCAAATGGTCCCTTCCTACAAAAAAAGTTAAAAATGAGGAAACACGAAATGTAGTCCACACAAAAATACGAAACATTCATTGAGAATATGTTATTTTTTGAAATTTTTATTATCAATAATTTCTCTCAAAAAAGAAGCGCTTCTTACTTGATGGCGATATTCTTGCTCAACGGCACATCGGTGCTCGGCGAGTCCGAGGTTTGGGCGCATTGCGGCGACGCGCCGACGTCAGCCGACGATGCCGACGATACGGAAACACCACCGGGTGAGAGTTGCTGTGAAGTGACGGTCACCGGATTCGAGTACATCACATAGCACGTCTCTTTCGAATCATTCGAAGATGCTGCTGTTGCTGCTGTTGATGTTGATGACGACGAGCTCGATTGGCCAGGAATCACCAGTTGAAGAGCTTGGTTCTGAAGAAACAAACATGCAATTTTTGAAAGAAGGAATAATTAAACTATATTGGGCCCTTCCACGAAATGTGCCCACTGAATAAACAAAAAAAAGAGTTATGCGACTTTAAACGACCTTAGCTCCTACCGCCAACCTACCCGGAACTTGACGGGCTCATTACTCTCATTCTTTGTCTTCTCGTCGTGCTCATCGACGTGCTCGCTCGTCGTTCCCTCGTACGAAATGGCGAATCGCGGAAGCGGCGATCTCGAACCGCCGTCGGATCGTCGACCGGAATGAAATAATGGAAGAGTGGAGGCGTCGATAGAAGAATCCGTCGACGACGCCGCGGTGGCGAACGCGTTTCCTGATCCGGTTCCCGACGACGATGTTGTCGAGACATGTTGTCGTTGCGCCGAAAAGCGGCGGCGAAGATTCTCCGCCTGAAATTCAAACGAAATGAAAATTTGAACCAAATTCTCATTTTTAATTTAAAATTCGATGGAAAAACGAGCTGAATTTTCTCAATTTCGCACCGATTTCGCAAGAATGATCGAAAACAACTATCATTTTGCTGAAAAATTTTGAAATGTTTCAACATTTTCTGTGAGACTTTTGCGATTACATTTTCATTGATCGGAAAATCGCAGTTTTCAAATTCTACACCGAAATTCGTAAAATTTGACGATCCTCGCGACTAAATTTTATAGTACCAATCTTTAAAAAAACCAATTACCGATGAAATCGTGTCATCGGCCAACGAATCCGGCGCCTGCCCCGTCGAATACGAGCGTTCCGGTCGCGTTTCCGATTTTCCCGACGACATCGAATTCGAGCGCTCAATCGGCGACGAAATTGACGGCGACGCTGATGAAATGATCTAGAATCATCAATTCATTGGAGAAAATCGAAAATTTGGTTACGTGAGGCATCAACGAAGGATCGATGGAGACAATCGAATGTCTCGGACTGGCGGTTGAGAACGAATTGAACATCATACAACTCGTCGAATCATCTTCACATGATTCAGCTTCATGGTTATAGCGATCTTGGCGAGCTGAAAATGGGATACTCAAAAAAAAAACAATATTTTTTTATGGAAAATTTCAGTCAAACTCGAAGAAATCTCGAAAAATTAAATTTCGTTTAAAAAAAGAGGAATAAAACCGTACTATCAAAATAGCTGGTGTCCTCCTCATTGTCCAATTGCGGCACAAATTCGGCTTTTTGCCTCAAAAGCGTATTAAAATCCAATGATGCAAAAAACGGATGAGCGACGAGCTGTGTGGCGCCCGAAATCGTGCCGAGACGCTCGGCGGGATTCTTCTCCAATAATTTCCGAATAAGATCTTCAGCTTCAACCGGTAGAGCTTCATCTTCGGTTGGATATTCGACTTCTTCATTGATTACCTACAAAATCGGCAATGGTGTCTACAGCAATCACTATTTTTATTTTTCTAGCAAAAATCGCAAATCGACCGGAAAAATTCTAATTTTCAGCGGAAAAATTTCAGACGTATGAGGAATCGAGACCCCATTGAAACTCAGTACCTTCGAGAACAAAATTTCGGGTGTCTCTCCAAAAAATGGCACAATTCCAACCAGGAATTCATAGAGTATAATGCCGAGTGCCCACCAATCAACCGGTTTTCCATATCCCCGTCGAAGAATCACTTCTGGGGCAATATATCTAAAAAAAAAAAGTTGATTAAATTTTCATCAAAAATTCATCGATTCTTTATCGTACTCAGGTGTTCCGCACAATTGTTTATCCTGAAATTGCTGAGTTTCAGCAACTGTTCCACAGCCTTCAGCAACAAGTGTTGTTCGATTCATGAGTCCAATTTTCGAGAGTCCAAAGTCCGTCAATTTGATATGTCCCATCGCCGTAATTAGAAGACTGCAAATACAGTAATCGTTTTCGCGAAATATTTTGTGCTTTTTGCAAAATCCCATCGAGTGGAAAAAAAGTGAAAAATTTTGAATTCAAGTCAAAAATTGAAGAAATTCAAAGTTGATTTACAGATTACTGTCGCAGTTCATGATATTTCGAGCTACAGTAATCCGAATTATGAATTTCATCAACTTGAAATTGAAATTTTAAAGATAATTGAAAAGTTCTAAAAATCAACACCAAAAAATATTAGTGAAGAAATTCAATTGAAGTTTATGCGCCTTTAAACCATACATTTTCAAAATGCAAAAAAAAAGAAGTTTCCTCTAGCAAATCCCACAAATCCAATTTTAATCTAATCTCCAAAATTGCTGCAGAGAAAAAATGGTTCACAATTGTCTATAAAAAGCAATGCATGAAATCAAATCCTAACGCTGTAATCCTTAAGAAAGTTGCGTTTTGCGAATCTTACTTGTCCGGCTTCAAATCTCTGTGCACAATTCCATACGAGTGCAAATACTCGATGGCGAGCACAGTTTCGGCAATATAAAGCCGCGCCAATTCCAGCGGCAGTGTTCCGGCGCTTTTGAGCAACGCCGCACAATCGCCGCCCTCGACGTATTCCATGAGCATGCACAAATGGTGGCGCGTTTCGAATGAGCCGTAGAACGAGACGACGAATGGATTGTCGGCCATGGTGAGAATGTCACGCTCGGCGAACACCTGAAAATACACGATGTACAGATAACGGAGAGAAGAAATCGTTCCAAGCGAGGGGTTCCCTAGGCGTTCTCAATGGTCCGATAAGCAGCAGCTCAACAAGTTTTTAGTGATTTTACTCTTTAAAATAATCACCGAGGACGGGGAGATTAAGCCTAGTGACTCAAGGTACCCCCTAGGGGATTCCAAAGCTCCTGATCTTCAAATCAATTATATGGATAAAACAAAAACCATGTGAGAATTGAAATTCTAGAAAGGACCTCACCTGATCGACTTGATTCCTCAACATCAGCGTGTGCTTGTTCATCTTCTTCAACGCATATCTCTGCCGGGTTTCTTTGTGCCGAACCAGATGAACGGCACCGTAGGCTCCGTTGCTTACAAGCTGCAAAATTCGATATTTTCTCAAGAATGGAAATTTCCAGCAATTTCGGACATTTTTTTTAAACCAGATAGCTCGCAATATGGCAAAAACTACACGAAACTCGATAAAACAAACCCGTATCGTTTCAAAATCATCCTCACAAGGTGGCCGATTCGTATCCGGAAATGACGCCTCCGTTTTATTAGTGCTCGGCACACTCGGCGGATTCGTCGGCACCTCGTCGACCTGTTCGGTTGAATCCAGCATCGGATCGCGATCAAGTCCGAGTTTCCCGATTATATACTGCGGAAGATCAGGAACACGGGCGGTTCCCGAGCCCAACTGCTCGCGAACAACACCCTCGGCTTCTTCGAGAAGTTGATAAAACTCGTCGGGATCGAATTCGAGACATTCGAGAAGGCGCGCCGGACGACTGACGATCATCAGAAGGCGTTTGACCAACTTCGACAAATAGTCAAGCGACTCGGGACTCGTTTTCATTTGTGCCTATAAAAGAAATTTTTGAAATTTGGGAATTTTCTCGAAAATACCAAAAGAAAAATTATGAAAAAATATTTGGGAAAAAATTAATAAAAGTTTCCATCGAAATCTAAATTTTTTGCGATTCAACCTCAAAATATTAATTTTCAAGTCTCAAGATTCAAATTTTCCGCTTTCAGAGATTTGCCTATTTCTACTAAATTTTCCTATCAAACATCTCAACCTCATTGAGAGTTTCCTCTAATCGTTGGCTCATTTCGCAGAAATACGAGCAAGTTATCAAATCATCTCTCGATTTCGCCAGACAATCGGCGGCGATCTCGACAATCTGATGATGAAGGAACCGAGTCGCTCCGTCGCCGATGAGACGAAGCAAATTTCGATCCGCATATGATTCGGCATCCAAAACCTGCAATTTCTCGATAAAAAAGCGCTTATTGACAAAATTAGCATTTTCTGACAGATTAGGCTAAATTTGAGCATTTTCTCCAACTTTAAGGCACTTTTCGTAATTTTTCAGTAAAAATCGCTAATAGTTTGCAAAAACTAAAGAATTTTGCAATTTTATATTCAAACTTTGCCAAAAAAATGATACCGTTGATCTTCGACTCCTCATTACCAATTCATCGCCTTCTTGCTCGTTGTCGATATTGGGCAGTGTGATTCCACCGCTCAACGGACCATTCTCGGCAACAAATGCGCTCAGCCGCTCCTCCATTTGGAGTTTTGCCTGCAAAAATAAATTGTCTATAAAAGGCAACGTAAATCGGATTAGCGAGAAAAAAAACGAATGACATTTGCCAAATAAGATGAATCCGATCAAAAATCTCATTTTATAATATTTGAGCGAAAGAACATTATTCTGTAAAAAAAAACAAAAGAACTTTAAGATCGGATACATAAATAGCTATTTGACTGAAAATTTCAATTTCAAAGAAAATTTTGATCAAAAACTAAGTAAAAAAAAATTAGAAAACTTTCAATTTTCTTCAAGATAAAATCAATTTTAGTCCGTAGTTCGGAAAAATTTTCATTCGGAATTTCACAATTCAAAATCAAAATTTCAACTTTGAAAAAATTTCAACTCACTTTCGGAAACTTTTCCTTATAAACACTCGTTCGATTGACAATTTCCAAGTTGAATTCGTTCACAAATTTCGCAGGACTTCTGAAATCGAAAAATTTGACTAAAGAATTTTTTTTAAAAAAGTTTACGTCAAACTTCGACTTCTGGGACGATTCAGAAATGAATTCGATGGCTGCGGTGTCGTCACGTCATCATAACTCTCATTACTATCATATCTGCAATAATAAAACACTAACAAAAATTCAAAGGGTTTCGGTTAAAAACGCGATTTTCAAAGATTTGACAGATGCTTAGAAGTTTGATGCCAAAAAAATTTTTCTTCAATATTTATTCGAAAAATCCAATGTTTTCAAATTTCCAGCGTGAAAACAAAAAAAAACTTTGAAATTAGAAAAGAAACCTATAAAAATTTAAATGCTCTCACAATAATTGTGAAATTTCTTAAATTTTTCTTAAACTTTTTGTAGAAAAAATAATGCTCACACGAACAAACTAGCAACTGTTATTTGGAAAAAAAAGAGATTTCTAGTTTAAAAGCTCCAATTTCAGGTGCATTTTTGAGAGAAAATTTGGGAATAAACTTTCTTTATTGGTAATCAATCACATGTTATTGAAATTGAACACCAAAAAAACCAGTTTGCGGTGCGAAAAAACGTATTTTCAAAACACGAAAATAATAGAGAAACATACCGACTGGAAGCCTGCCGAACGGGTCCCACTCTCATATTATCAATCATTTCTCCAATATGCTCCGTCGACGAATATTGACTCTGAAAATTGGGGCATATTCATTGAAAACATGGCGAAAGCGACGAGACACACAATCAATTTTTTTTTTGAATTGAAACGAGGCGCGATGACGTACAAAACGCGAGTTTGGGATCATCGGGCATTTCTTTTTTCAAAAAATTTGGCAGGTTTTAAAGAATTCCGAGAGAGAGAGAGAGAGAGTTTCTTTTAGACATTCCATTAAAAAAACTGAAAAAAAGATGAGAAATATCGAATTTCATCCAAAAATTTTGTCATTTCGAAAGTGTCCATGGAAACATGCAGAAATTTGAGCGTTCGCGCTCAAAAAATATTACGGAAAATGAAAAAAAACTTTTAAAGAGTCGTTAAAAAATCTTCAAGCTCCTAAATTTCGCGAAATTGTTCAAAAAAGAACCCAAAAACTGTGGAATTTGGCAGTTTTCATGCAATTCATCAACAACAACAAAAGCAAAAAATGCACACGGAGCACATTTGGCATGCATGTGCCCATGACTCACAGAGACCCCTGAATTGCTTCCAGTGCCCGGCGTCCCGTAGCCGCTAGTCGATGGAAGTGAAGCCAGCGACCATCTTCGTGTGTCCTGTACGGGAGCCATTAAAGACGAACCATTTCGCGCAGAATATTGTCTGAAAATCAATTTAGAAAATGCCTAAATTTTTGTTAGCAAAACACTTTTGAAAAAAAATCTAGTATGTCAAAAATCAGACCTCAATTGAATCGGAACAGTCGCGTGCGGCGCTACAGACGACGATGGTCCGGCGACAACGGCGAAATTCTGCGAACTCGACGTCGATCGCTGCGGAATTCGAAGAGGACTTCGACATCGTTGAAGGGTTACCGGCGACGTTGAAGCGTGAAGCGACGGACGAGCCGAACGCAAGTTTGACGGCTGAAAGTAAAACCATTCTTCGAAGTTTGCCCTCGAAATGTTCACAACACTTACCGATGGCTTCGGATGAAGGCTTGTCGTCGACGCGTGCGCGCTCGAGCTGCTCGACAACTGCGGATCAGAGTGTCCGAGAGTGGAGCGGACTCGGCACAAGTTCGTCATCGACGAGCTCGACCAATTGCCGCCAACGCTGATTCCGTGGTCCATCGAAACTTCGGCGCCTACAAATTGAGGGACCATTCAAACCAAAACACAAAAATTATGAGCAACAATGAATCACAAGCACTGACCATGAATCGCCATCGTTTTACGACGATTTCTTTTAAGGAGCCTCTCGACGTTCGCTGCCGAATCCAAATCATGATGCTGATGTCCGGTGGCGCTCGAATGATGATAATTGAACGAACGCCTCGGTATCATTAGGGCACTGCCGCTTCCTGCAAAATCCGGAACATAAAACGCGAAGAAAAAGAAAATGAATATTAATTTTCCGGAAATTTTTTCGTTTTCAATTCGACAAATTTCCATTATTTCTCGAAGTCGAAAAAAAATGGCAAAATTACAGAAATTTTTTTTTAAATATTGAAAAATTGAATGAATGAGTCAACACTGCAAACACAGAGTACAATTGTGTACCAATAATAATGTCCACAGTATTCAATAGAAAAAAAACTCATTTTATGAAAAAAAAAACAAAATGTGCACTTTCGTTCAAATTTGTGCATTCAACATGTCAAATGTCACTTTTATGACATGAAAACGTCAAATGCGCAATTTTTATGGGAAAATTTTGATGAAAATCGACAAAAATGAAAAAAACTAATGAGAAATGGTCTAAATTATTAGGTAAGTTTCAAATTTGGATTTCATGTTTTTCTTGAAAAAACATTTTTTCTTGAAAAATTAATTTTAGTTCAAAATATAACCAAAAAATGTCATTTTTTTTCAAAACGATTTAAATAGAATATCGAAATTTTTAAATAGTTTTTCGCGAAAAAAAGACGAACCTCTCCAAACAACGTCAGTGTCACTTTCCGAGTCGGAACCCTGTAAAAAACGAATAACTTTTTTGTTTCTGCGCAAAAAAAAAGAAGAAAATTGAGACGATGTTCTAATTAGCCAACATTTGAGGAAACGACGGCCAAAAATTACCAGAAAATCCAATTTGCGCACTTTTAATTGGCCGGGAACTCATTTTTCAACATTTTTCCCTCAAATTTCTCTGATGATATGACGAATGTCAATCGACACCGAAGGCATTAACAACATTCTTCATCTGCGGACAGTTTGTTTTTGGGTTCCTGGTGCAGATTTGGAAAAATAACATACTCAAATACCTCTTTAAAGCCGTAGACAAATTTCTTGTATGCAATTTTTTTAAACAGAAAATTTAAATTTTTCAAACCTAACAACAAAAATGTAGAATCAGGTACTTTAAAAAAATATAGATCAGCGGACATGATTCAAGGCTTATTTTAAGGCAGGAATTTTTTTTTATTTTTGCGAAAAAAAAACGTCGAGATCTCAAAAACGTGAATATTTCATGAGCTTATTACTAGAATCCATCAATTTTACCGCATTAGAAATTCCGCAAAAGAATTATTTGACTCATACCACCTATCGCCCAACACGGAACTTATCATTATTTTCCAAGAAATGCAAATTGTGAAAAAATTTTGCGGTGGGAAGTCTAGAAGTGAAAAAATGGTTTATTTTTTTTCTGCATTATCCCATTAAAAGTTTGAAATTTAAAATTCAGAATCCATATTTATTAAAAATTTTTGACTAAAAGTAGAATCGAAATTAATTTTTTAACCTTTCTTTCCATATTCCCGGCAAAAAAGAATATCTGGAATTCTAGGCTATAAAAATGACAAACATTCAAAAAATGATAATTTCAAAAATGAAAAATCAAGATTTTTCATTTCCGAGTATATACATATCTTCGAATCCAATATTCAAGACTCAAAAATTAGAAAAATCTCAAATTTCCGGTGAAAAATCAAAAAGCCCAGTCAAATTGTAATTTTTCAAGTCAAAAAAATCAACATTTCTCATTTCAAATGCCCAAAAAATGTCAGAAAGCCAAATTTTCAGACAAAAATTCCAATTTTCCGTTTAAAAATAGTTTAAAAACATCAATTTTCAGATCAAGAGTTTCCAATATCCCACATATCCTACTAAAAAAAATTATCAGGAAAAATATTTTTTGAATAACCGCTGAAAATAAGAAGCCAAATTTACGAGTATGAATTGACTGATAAAAAAAGAGAACGAAAAACAAAACAAGAAAAGAAGAAGAAAATCGGATTATCAAGTGTTGTTGAACAGGTGAATGGCTCGTGAGTCACACGCCGCTCATTCTTTTCATTCGCCACTTTCTAATTCTCATCAACCAAAAACAGCCGATTTTCAAGCGTCTTGTGATCGTCGATTAATCTGTCGCGGCGAACACGACCGACAATTGACAATTATGCTGATTTAATCTGACGTACTACCATCAAATAACCAAATATTCACTTTTTTCGGCAAAAAGCAATCAAAAAACCATCTTAGAAAATATTATTCTGCATTAACTATTTCGAAAAAAAATTTTAAAAAATAAGACCGATTTCGTTTTTGACAGTTGATTTTAGCGAAAATTGACAATTCTAACCGAAATTGATTCCAATTAAGGAAATTTTTTGATAATTTAAGGCAATTGTCTCAATAATAAACGTCGATTTCAACACCAAATTAGTCATCGTCGAACGAAAAAAAGAGAATTACACAATTGGAATCGGAAACAATTGCACCATTCATATTAAACAATTTCCATTGGATTTTTAAAGGCGCATGTCAGCTATTTTGTAAAATGTCTCAACAAATGCCTCTATTCGACGATCCATGCGCCTTTGTGGCTGACAATTTAAAGGTGCATGTCAAAATTGGCATAAAGAACCTTTAAAATTCGCGGCGTTTTGATACATCGAGATCCTTGAACTACCGTAAGACAAACAATATTAATTACCAAGAAAGCAACAAAAAAAAACACAGACAGACAAGAGAGCGCGTGTTTGTGGACATACAGTACACCGCGTATCTGACATTTTCGTTCAGAGACCAAACAAACAATCAATTTTTCACAAGTACGTTTTCTCGAGAAAAAGCTATATGACGAATTTCTCAATAATGGCAATATTGGCAAAAAGTCGTGAGAAAACGGCAAATTTCTGAAAACCTTATGAAATTTATACGATCGATTTTCAGAACACCCAAAAAAAATAGATTTTTTAAGCAAGAAGAAAATTCTTCCAGCCAAACGAAATTGGAATCCAATTTGCATGGGTTTTCGCCAAATATGTGGGAGAACATGAAGCGGCAGCAACAACAACGGAAAAAAATGAAAATGAGAAGCGACAACAAACAGAAAAGAAAAGGAGAAAATATTCAATTATTTACGCAGTCGGCTTCGAGCATTCAAAAGAAACTTTCGTTTTTCGCGATTTGGGTCTTTAAACGTGTCTCTAACGGAATCGCGTTTTGATCTACATTCGACAAGCTGCCGTCTCTCTCTCTTTAACGAAACTATTGCCATTTTGGGTAAAAGCCTGCAACCCTTTTTTCAGCATTTTTTGACAAAAATGAAAGAAAAATCTTAAGAAATTATTTTTTATAAAAAAAAGGTCATTTAAAAAATCGGACAAACATTTATAAAAGCCAAAAAATTATAATTGATTCTTTAAAAAGTGAAGCATTTCTAGTCCAAAAATTAATTAAAAAGAAAAACAAACAAAAAAAGTGCATATCGAGGCCAATTATCTCATAATTTCTCATTATTTAATGATTCTCCTTCCCGGAAACTATTAAATGACTCATTTCAAGTGTCGCATGTCAATAATGACGCACCAAAACCCAATAAGGGCTCAAAAAAAAAACCAAAAATCACTCGAAAATTGGTCTATTCATGTGGGTTTCGCCATGAAAACAAACCACTAAATTATTGAGCCATTGTTCGGCGAAAATAAGCATATTTTTTCTCTCGCTAAAACTTCTATTATTGAAAAATTCGACCATTTATCCTTTTTTTTCTGTCAAATAAAGTGAAAACGTTAAATTTTTCTATCAAATTCAACAATATCCAGGAAACTCATGTAAAAAAATAACGGAAATGAAAAATGTTTCACTAAAAATAATGATTTTCGCACGAAAATTCTGCGGAACTCTCAAGGATCCATTAAAAACACGATGGTTTTTCATCGCAAATCGTCCATAATCTGCGACATTTTCAATTGTTTCTCAAGAAAATCAAGAATCAGATTTTGAATGACATCTTCTGACTAATCCGGTAAACAATTCGATGACTATCCAACCATTGACGCCATTCAGATTATTATTCTACGTAGCCTTTGCGAATACATAATACAAGATTATACCCGAAGAAAAGCTGGAAAGTCAGAACGTCGACTTTTTTTCTCGTCAGTTGTTATTTGAGCAAATGGACCACAACAAAACACACCTCGGGGGTTCAACTTATTACAATGATCTCTGTTATCGGAAATTCCGCATAGAAATTGGTCAAAAATTTTATTTTACATCGCGATTTCTATGATTTTTCCGGAAAAGAAAAGATAAATTTTTGTTCAAAATCTTCAAAACATTGCAAGTATTCGTTGCAAATCAATTTAACTTTGAAAAATTATCGGTTTTCCGAAAAAAGAAAAAAACCTAAAAAAAAATTTAAAAAATTCTGTTTCTGAGAAAACTGAATTTTTTTTTAAATTAAAAATCACACTTATTTCAAGCTTAAATATGTAGAGAAAGTTTGGAAAAAAAAAACTATAACAATATTCAAAATGTTAAGATTTTTTTCAAAAATTGTTGAAAATGCAACAAAAAAAGGAATTGTCAGGATGGAAGGTTGGCAAAAATCGCATTAAAAATCAATAAATCTTACGAAGCGCGAACACAGTTGGCGGGAGGCGGCGAAAACTGGAAATTCGCGGAAAAACGAAACGGAAAATGATTGGAATGCTCAAACAAGTGCCTAGAAACATCAGTAATCAATGGGCAGCGACTATTACGTCATGCGATGGACACTGACGCATTTGAGGTGCGTCGCATATTATGAGCAATTTTTCAAGCAAATCGGATTTTTTTTTAAAATCGAAAATCTCGAAAAATTGAATTGTGAGACGACAATTTTCAATTGAAATTTACCATTTTGTGTGGGAATTTTTTAAAAATTGCCTCACTTTTTAAATTTTGAAAAAGGAGGTATTCGAAAAAAGCCGAAAATCAGACAACGAAGCTTCTCGACTAAAAAAACCACGACGAACACCGAAGGGTTGCGAGTATTTGAACAATAAAAACTCAGAATTTCTCAAGGGCTTTTCCGCTCGCTAGTTTTTCCCATCTAGCTTCTACTTGTCGCGAAAAAAACCAATGACCAATGCGATTTGCACTATATTTTTCCATTATTTTTTTGGATAAAATTTCAAAAAAATTTGAGAATTTTATAGTGATTGATAAAATGATTGATATCATTTTTTTTTGATAATTAACTAAAAACTTCAAACTTTTGGCGGTTTTCGAATAATTTCGATAAAAATCTTTAAGAGAACAAATTCGAATGAAACGTCTGCTTGCGATTCGGCGAAAACACATCTGGATTGCACATTTCCATGAAATCTCATGACAATTTTGTAATTTCCATCTGTTTATAGCTATAAAATACGTCTGAAATCCGATTTGTTCAACAAAACAAAACCAAAAATGCAAATTCAGTAGGAAATTGGCAAACATTTGAAAATTGCCAACTATTTCTGAAATTTTTTAGCAAACCTTTCGAAATTAATAAAAACAATAATTTGAGAATTAATATTTTTAAATCGCCTTTGAAACATAAAAATAACGAAAAAAGAACAATTTTTAATTTCCGGCTTCAAATTTTCACGCAAACCTAGATAAAATAACAAAAAAATTTTGATATTTGAAGCATTTCTATGAAAATCACCTAAAGATGACAAAAAGGGTTTTCCCAATTTTGTATGAAATTTACACTTAAAAAATCTTCTAAAAATTACCATTACAAAAATTTTTTTAAATATTTTTTTAAACTTCAAAAATTGAAGAAAAAAATAAATAAATAGTTGAAGGAGGGAATTGTTCAAAAAATGTCATACCAGATACCGTAATCTAAAGGCGCATGGCAGGTGTCGCGGAGCGGTCTCGCCGCAATCAACTACTGTACAGCGTAACTTGCAATTAGGGCGCAAATTGATAGCGAAAAACGCAAACAATGGGCAATCAAACGCGCAAAATCAACTAACGTGATGGGTTCGGAATGTTGGCGACGACATTGTCGGTGATATGGACCTGACGGGACGGCTGAGAACAGGTGAGAACACGATCGGCGGCACATTGATGCAGTCCGATGACGATCGATTACACTGAAATTTGACATTTGCGATATAGTTTTTCATTAACATAATTTGAAAGCTGAAAATGTCGAAATTTCGAGGGTACTCCCACCACAGAAAAAAACAACATTTCAGATACCAATGCACTTTTCGATCGTCTCGGCACCGGCTCATTCGGCGGCGTCTCGTTGTCATCGGAGCAGTATTTGACGGTCGACCACATCGGCGACAGTAGATTCTGATAGCTGACCGACATCGGTATCGTCACCGAGCTGTTCGTGTCGGACATTGTCGACGCGAACGACGTGCGACGATCCGGCGGTGGCGAGGCGAGCGCGCGACTCGGAAACGGGAATGCCGCCGACGTTTCGGCATTGGTCTCGCCGGGCACTTGCAAATAGTTCATTGGCGGCAATTGGTGGATGTCGCCAAGTGGCGACGGGCTCAGAAATGGCGGCGACGGCGGGTCGAGCGAGATGCGGATCTGGGCGAGCTGGTCGGCAAATCGGCGCATTCGCGGCGACCGGCTCGGTGTTAGGCGGCTCATCTGAAACGAGACCCACATCTCGACTTAGTGCCACCGTATATAACAATTACACAATTTTTGGCACTAAATTTTCTCAGAAAAGTCGCTTTTTTGGTAAATTTCAAACAAAAAACGAACAATTTCTGACAAAATCGGGAACTCGCCTTGAAATTCGGGTCTCAATTGATTAAATCGAGAACAAACGCGATACAGCTAATTAGGGCGAATTAATTAGTTAATTACCATTTAGGGAATTGTGCAAACGTGTGGAGATTGATGTCATTGTGTTGGACAAAAAGTTGGAATTTTCGTGTCGAGACCGGGTCTTTGACAAGTTTATGGGCCAATAAAAACCCGAGACACTAAATTTTTATGGTCCCTAGAGCGAAATGAATTGGCAATAATTAGGGGCTATTAAAAAATTGCGGAGTTTTGAAGATTTATCCCCCTACGAAAAAAAGATTGTGTCATTAATGACTACCGGAAAGTAGTCTAAAGGCCATCACAAATCATTCCTCGCCATCACAATTCAATATCTGAAGCACATTATTGAAAGTTTAAAATTGATAAACTATTATTAAATTGTACCGCCTCAACGCCCATTTTTTCACTTTCTTTCCCTTCGTTGGTTGTTGTTCAACTTATATTCAATTTATGTCCAATTCATGTTTAACTTATTTTTAATTTATTTCTTTTACAATAAAGTTTAATTACCCAAGTTTGAGGTTGTCCATCTCCTACTGGTTAATAAAGATTGTGTGATTTTTTTCCAAGAAATTCCATTTTTTTTAATTTTTACATAAAAGTTTGGTTTTTTGTTGAAAAACTGATTTTTCTCAAAAAAGCAAAATTTGATAAATCATTTTTTAGACGAGGGTTTCGCAAAAAAAAATTCAAAATAAGCTGTTTTCGGCGAAAAGTCGATAAAATAAAATTAGCAATATTGGGAATTTTCAGTTGAAAAAAAAAAACGATTTTTCAAATGTTTTCAGAATTTCGCTGCAATATTGACACTTTTTGCCAAAAAATGGCAAATGTTGTTATTGTTTTACAAAAATTGTTCATATTTTTACCAAATTTCGCAGAAAACATGTGATTTCTGCCTAAAATCCTCATACTTTGCAATTTTAAAATTAAAAAAAAAAGAAAAATTGTTGAGAGGTCACAAAATAGATGATCCTGGGCGAATAAAAAATTTCCTCGAATTTGTTTCGAAGTGAGAATTTCAAAGGTGTCGAGCTAATATTGTGTCGATTTCAATGGTCCTGCTCAGGAAAATCAAATAAAATATTTTGAGATTCATTGAGAAACTAACGTGTCTCTATAATATTTTAGATTTGTCTCAATAAACATTAGGAAATCTCATAACATTTTCGAATTTATCGAGATAATTTGGAAATCGCTCAATAAATTTTAGAAAATCTTATAAGATTTTAAAAAATATTTTTAAGTTTAGCGATTCTCAATAAGTTTTAGAAAGTATCAATAAACTTTAGAATTTCTCAAAATATTTTAGAGTTTATCATTGAATATTTGATTCTCAAAATATTTTATTTGATTTGCCTGAGTGAAGGGAATTTCAAAGCAGAAAAAAAGATGTTGCTGGTCCATGATAGTGTTTTAATGGGGCAAAAAAAATATAGTGTACGACGCGTCCTTTAATCCCAGAAAAAAAAACTGCGCGGGTTTTCTCAATTTTTGTCGCGAGCAAAAAGAGAAGCTGTCAAGTGGCGCGGCCATCACATGAAATTGCGACCATGTTCGATTTTTTTGGGGGGCACAAATTCCGACGACTAATTCTGGGGGGGGGTGAAAAAAAGACGAATTTTTTGGCGATGTTTGCTCAAGAATCTTGCAAAAATTGTTATTTTTGCCAGAATAACTTGACAATAAATCGAATTTTCTTCAAAAATTGACGGAAAATGACTAATTTTTGATCGTTTTGTTTTTTTTAATCGAAAGAATGTGCGCATTTCCGGTACAAGTCGCAAATTTTCTCATTAAAAACGTTAATAAGAATAGTCATGCGATTTTCAGATTTTTGACAGAAATTATTGAAAAATTGTCACATTCCGCGGAACATCCAACATTTTTCTGGTAAATTTCTCAAAATTTGTCCCTTTCCAACAAAACAAATGCCAAATTTCGAGAGAAATTCGCAAAATTTTGGAATTTTCTAGAAAAAAGCCAATTGTTCAACAAAAAATTTCCAATTTCCGCTTCAAATTTTTTACTTCTTGTGTTGAATTGCCCAAAAACAAAATGGTGCAATTTTTGGCACAAAAATCGTCGCCAACGCAAGAAACCGCAAAAATTGAGCATTTCCGCATGACGATATCCTATTTCCGGCTCGAAAATCATGTCTAGAAACTGCAAAACTCATCCAATTATCAATTTTCAGGCAAAAACATTTTGATTCGGGTCTTTTTCAGCAAAAATTCCATTTTTTTTAATTTCCCAATAAATTTTTTTATTTTTGGGCGAAAAATCTAATTTTTTTTGTCAATTTCAAAAATCTAGGAAAAAGCGAAATTAACCACTAAATTACATGGCATTGTCAAAAAATTTTCAACTCAAAAAACAAGAATTACTTTTTTTGGAGAATTTCGCCAAAGATCCTCCAAACATCGATGATCCGCCACAAAATTTTTGCGTTTCGCTTGAGAAAACGAAAAACGTTCAACAATTTCCGCTTTAAAATGCATTTGTTTAGCTCAAAAATCTCAATTTCCGCGCCAAATTTGGGCGAAAATCGCAACGAAAAAAAATATAAGGCAAAATTGAAAGGAATTATGGAACTTGCGATGAGCGACAGCGGCGACAGCTACAGCAGCTCAATGCTACGCAACAAATCCGGCCGGCATAATCCCCCGGGCTACAGTAATCCTGCAAAAAAGGTGTCATGTAATGTCTAAAAATGGGCAAACACGTGAAATTTCGGCTTTTTCGGGCTCAAAAATCGAATTTTCGCATAAATTTTGGCGTTAATTCGCGACTTTTTCGATGAAATCTAAGAATTGTGAGACAAAATGCATATGAAAAAGAAAGAAACGGAAATATCGAATTAAGTGCGCTACAAATCAAATTTGTTTCTTTTTTCCCATATTTGGGCAATCTATTCGATTTTTATGGGTTTCGCGTTTTTTTTTCTCACAACAATTTTGTGGCCAATTTGACGTAATTTCTGCAAAATGTTGACAAAGACTCTTGATTTTTCTCGAAATGTGTTCATTTTTCGCAATTTTTCAATGAAATATTCCAAATTTTTATTTAAAAAAACGATTTTCACTTTTCTCAATTTTTCTCAAATATTTTCAATGGAAACGGACCTTTTTTCGAGCAGAATGTGGACGATTCTCCGAAAATCAACGGATTATCTTCGGGAATTACACAAAACCGAGCATTTTTCGTGTTAGAAGTAGGGATTCGTCCGACAAACTTCTGAAAATTGTCAATCTTGACCATATATATATATATATATATATATATATATATATATATGAAAAATCGGCAATTTTAATCCGAAAACTCACCAAAAAAGCAAGGCCTTTTTTAGAAGCGACACAATTTTCCAAGTTTTATGAGTTGACGAGACAAAAAAACGGAAATTGAATTTCTGGCCAGATTAGGGCATAGTTTGGCTTTTATGCGTATTGCCTCTCAATAACAAAAAATGCGGCTGCTTCAGTGTACTGTAACTCACTGGTTTCATCTCGAATTGCGCTGAAATTTTGCCACATATTTTCTCGGGGTCTCAAAACCCAAAGAAAATACCAAGCGTGGAGATATAGTCACTATTTCGGGTATTTCCGAAAATGCATTTTTATAATCTCAATTCCAAATCAAATTTCTCTAGGTCGTCATATGCGTTGCGGCTCGCGTGCGCTCGTCACGAAAATTTCGGCATTCTAATGACATCGAATAATGATGCTCAATGGCGCACGCAAAAACAATGTTCGAGAAATTTCACGCCGAAATTAATTTAATTTTTTTCCAAATCATCACCACTCGCTTCAAAAATGGCAAAATGAAAAAAACTGAAACACCAAAATTCTTAAAATTTTATAAAAGTTTACGTGTAAAATTCAATACATTTTTTTATTAAACAAAAAAAAACGAGCTTCCCTCCAAAATATCCATTATTTCCCATTTGCACCGACGTACTTCTATTTCTGGAACATCTCAATGATCGCTGCTAATCTCATTAGAGATAATCCAAGGTTCGACAAAAAAATATTATTCTAAGAATGATGAACGAGAGAAAAGGTGGATTTAGAGGAATTCATAATATAACTCTTTCTAAAATATTGCCAAATAATACTAGGGAGGCCATAGTAGGGACCATCAAAAACGAGAAGAATGATCCGTAAGATGGTACGAGCCTCACCTACAAAAACTGCATGCCCCTTCTTGCAAGCATAGTATACAATACATGATCAATTAATGTTGTTATTGAAGTTTCTAGAAATTCCCTTAATTCTTAATTATGTACATATTAGACGCGCTTTCTTCGTCTTTTTCAAGCGCACGTTCTCTCACTCATATGTCTTTGCACTCTGGAGTGCTTGGGAACACTATTTCGTAGATCAGACTTTTGAAAAAAAAAACATTCTAGATGCATGTCTAATAAAATTTGAATTTCGATAAGAAAAGCTGAAGAAATGCATAGGTTGATTGGATAAAGTGCGCAAAATTTGTGTCAACAGACAAAAAACGGGATAAAAATGGAACCCGCGCGCTTAAAAAGAAAGCTTAATAAAACAAAATGAAATTTTATGAAATAAAAAATGATGAGTATCGTCAATTTAAAATAAATATTATTCAACAATAACATTAGGATGACCAATGATTTGAATTGAAATGCCTGAAATGAGATCTTTGATAAACAGGTCTTACCAGCATACAACTCTTAATGCAAATAACAAAAAAACCTTATTCCTCACCCTAGCTGGACTCCTCGTCACTGGTGACAATCGTCTTCTTCTGCTGCATTTTCCGTTTTCGGTATTCCTGAAAAAAAATGTGTATTTTAGCAATTTAAACATCACGCCAACCTCATCCGAATCGCTCTCGTCGCTCTTTTTATTCTTCGTCTCAGATTCATCGCTCTCATCCGAGCTGGCGCCTGAAAAATTTCTTCACATAGAATTTCATTCATTTCAATGAACTTGGGTTCATTCGAAATCAAATGAGAAAATAGATTTTTTAAAAAGGTTTATATGATGCGCCTTTAAATTACCTATAATCGGTGCCTCCTTCTTCTTTCCCTTCGATTTTCTCGACGGCATCTCTTCATCGTCCGAGTAGCCGCCACCACCGCCCATTCCACCAAATCGATTCCTTGGCCTGAACGTGTTGCGCACCATTTGGGTGCGACGCATGTAAGCTCTAAGTGCTTCCTCCTCCTTTCTCGCATTTTCCTGAAAAATCGAACTGAAGACGTGAAAAATCATCTTAAAAAATTCTTGTAGTTTTTTGGTCGACACATTTTACCCTAAAGTGAGGGCGGTGACGTAAAAAGAGGAATGTCTTTAGAAAAAAACTGAAACTGACACTACAAATTTAAAATAAGATAGCTTTACGATAAACCGGGTGCCGCCAACAATGGAGTGTTGTTTGAAGCACCTCAAATTTCGACTAACCCGTCGTAAAATCTCTGGATTGTGTCCAACGTCATCCATAACCTTGACTTGTCCGGTTTTCCGGGTACGATCCGCCATATTGAGAGTGACCTAAAAATAATTTTCGTTCTCGGCAAATTTTCTCCAATAAAACTCATAAATACCTTTCTATGTGTTTGCGAATCGGTCGAATGCGGTCGAAACGTGATTCTTTTTTGCAAAATTGCTTGACAAGTCTGAAATTCGACTACATTCTCGACGTTTTCCAAAAGAACGCTCACCATTCCACCAATTTGGCGTCCGTACAACTGTGGAAGATTGTTGGCATTCAGCGGCATCATTGTCACTTCGAAAATTTCGTTTCCCAGATACAACGACATACTAGATAAAAACCAAGGCAAATTTCAAATATTTCTCGTTATTTTCAAGGGGTTAATATTAATTCTGGAATAAAAATCCAAATCTTGGGAAGAAAATCTTTTCGTTAAAATTTCGCAAAAAATTTAAAATTGTGTTAAAAAAATGACGAGCTCACGTTCCATCACTCCACTTGACAAACTTCGCGTTACTCTCTCGGACTTCTTCACCGGCCTCGTTCGTCGTCCGCCGCCAACGGATTGTGTTCTCGACGCGAAGCTTCAATCGATTGCGTCCTTCCTCGTCCATTTTCACCTGATCGTCATCCTCGTCCTCTTCGTACAATTCCGGATCGAACGGATGCGTCGACACCGACAAAAAATTCGGCATTCTAGCGTAATACGGACCATCGCCGAACTCGGTTCGAAGTTTCGGCAGCGACGCTTCCGTGTTCAACACGTGCTCCTTCTCCTGCTCTACTTCCGGATCCTCGTCGGGATCATGCATCACAATTCCATGTAATTGATCAATACCTTTAAAATTAAAATTAAAATTTGATACTTAAAAATAATCGATTTTTGGGTTATTTCTGCTAATTCTTTGTTGCAAAATCTACTTACTTCCTTTGCTCTCCGCATCTGAGTCCTTATCGGAGGCGCGCTTCTTCGGTGCATCCTCGTCAGATGAAGACGAGATATCGTCGTCACCAAATAGGTTTGAAGCCTTCTTCGCTACCGTCGCCACGTCACCTTCCTAAAACGTGGGTGTCTTTAAACGCAGAAAATTCTTTAAACAACGCTTACTCTTTCACTATCCAATCCTTCGTCATCGTCCTGCTGAAGTAGTGGAGCTGGACCAGGTGCCGATCTCTGGTCATCGTCATCATCACTCGACTCGGAGATCATTCCCCGCTTTGCAGGACCCGCGTCATCACCACCTGATGACGCTGGAGATGAACTACCGCTTCTATTACTGCCTTGACCTCTAGAAAACGTTTTTTTAGAAGCCAAATTAAAAATTAATTATTTGCTTAAAGCTTTTTAAAGCATTTTTAATTTTCTATTATTGATAAGCATTATTCAGAGAAAAAATTGAAGACATAACATTTTCCCCAAAATTCCACCTACATTGGCTGATCCGGGCTCGCCGGCCTCGAATTCTCGTCGCTTGACTCAGATGATGACATTTTGTTCTAAAATTTGACGAAAATTAAAGAAGTTTCAATAAAAAGGAAGAAAACAGCAAAAAACGGTGACGAAAATGCCAATTTTAAAAAAGCGTCAATTTTTTCAAATGGTCGCAAGTGCGCTCCATTGGACAACAGAATTTTCTGTCTTTCTTCAAAAATTCAACGAAAAATCTGAAATTTCAATTAAAACACAATAAAACATTCGTGTAAGAAACCAAAAATTCGCAAAACATTAACAAATTTCATAAATTTACAATATTTATTAACCTTATTTTTTTAATGAAAAAACCGGGTGGCAATATGCAATAAATTATTATCAAAGCGAATTATTATTAATTCGGTCTCTTATTTCTTATTTAAAAATTGTCGGAACATGTCGTTTGACATCGGCTGAGTAGGCTTATTAGACGGCGGCGCAGCAGGCGGAGGGACAGCAGTTTTTACTGAAAAATGGAATAATTCAATTTCAGCTTTTTAGGACCACAAAACTACAATAATCTCATTTCTTAAAGGTTTCGCATTGAAAACGTCAATTATATCGTTATTCAGTTAGAAAACATCGATTCTTGTACAAAAATTCAAGTCTTAATGAGAAAATTTCGATTCAGGATTTGACCATGACAGTAAAATCACGAAAAAAGACATTAAAATATAATATTTTTGGAAGAATTAATATACATATAATTCGACAAGTCTTGGCAGATAAAAGTTGTATGTTAGAAAAAATACAACTTTTTAAGACAAGAAAAAAAAATCAGTACCGGCAGCAGCTCTCGGCACGAATTGCAACATTCCAGCGTGCCCTTTTCGCGGCAACGCATTCTCGACACTCGTCGTCGTCGCCTTCGGATTCTCGGCCTTCTTGTCCTTCTTCGCCGGCGGATCCGATAAAGCAACGGCGATTTCGCGATCTGAAGCTCGACGTTAATGCAATGAATGACAAATTTCATCACCTCGAATTTTCAAATCGCCTCCTAAAATCGATTTGGAAGCGGCGTCTTCCGTCTCGAATTCGACATAGGCCACGCCTTTCGGTTGACCATTTTTGTGCCGAACGATTCGGACACTTAAAACAGGTCCGAATTTCGAAAAAACTTCCTTAAAAAACGAAAAATTATCAATATTTTAAAGTGAATAATTGCATTGTGCAAAAACCCACTTTAATCTCTTCCTCAGTGGCTTGGAAATGAACATTTCGCACAAAAACTTTCGTTTTCTCAAGACCAGTAGCGTATTTGAAGCCAACACGCTTTTCGGGATCGTTTTCGGAAATCTACAAAGTTTTCAGCTCGTGGAAAAGACAATGACGAAAACACTTACAAACATTGGTCGACCATTGACGAGAACTCGATCTTTTTCGAGGGCTTTTGCCACCAATTCAGGTTTTTCGAGAACCACATAGCCGAAACCGCGATGAAGTTTTGAATGAGCGCGGGTGGCAAAACGAACCGATTCGACACCGTCAAGAACCTACAAAATCACAAGAAAAAATTAAATTCCTGTTAGAAAATTCTAATAAATAAACGTTCAACTTTTAAAAATTCGAATTTTAAACCAAATTTTCAATTTCTCCCACCAAAAATGCAAATTCCGCACATTCAATTCATTAAAATTCATAAAATTTCAAATTTCAATGTTTACACCTGAAGTTTTTGGCAATTTAAGATGTAAAATTTCCACATTTTGTTACTAAACCTGTCGAATCTGCTCATCAGTGGTGCCGAAATCCAAATTCGACACAAACACCGTGCGTTTAGCCTCTTCGACCGGAATATCGGAACTCGTCGGCACATCATTCTTCAGCTTTATCTTCGACACACCATTCCCAATAGAAGGCAACGTCGGCGACTTAAAGCTTCCATCTCCTTTTGCTTTTCGAATCGGAGCCTCTTTCGGTTCGTCAAGCTCCCGCTTCTTCTTTTGCGGTCTCGCTGCACGGTGTGCGACTTGAGCATTCACCTTCTCCAGTACGAGGTCAAGTTGTTCCAATGTGCCTTCCTCGCGTTCAAATTGCACATAATACTCATAAATGTCGTTAACATTGTCGGAAACCGAGTTGAGCGCCTAAAACACATTTTAACTAAAAAAAAACGAATTAGCTTTAGACGACAAATTAGTTAGAAATTTCAAAACAAATCACAAAAAATAATACAATAATACATACTTCGTCTATAGTTTCATAACCTCAACAAATGATGTTTTCGAAAAAAAAACCCAAATCGTATAAAAACAAAAGATACCTTATTAAGCAATTTTCGAACATGCTGCAAATCGCCAAACTGCCTCTCCAATTTAGCACCGTCAATCCATTTTTGAGCGTTTTTGCCGAATCCCGAAGCCAATATATCATCCCAAACCGCTCGGAATTTGTCCATATCTTTGAGAAGTTGCGCGTAGAAGAACGCCTGATTCTGTCGATAGTCGGCGCGCGGATCCCAATTGTGCGGGAACCATTCCCTCAGTTTTGCCGCTCCTTCTTCGAATATTTGAGCGATTGGCGAATAATCGTGTGTTTCACTAGAAGCGGCGATTCGACGCCGCAGAAGATAAATGTACGTACGATATAGATTGCGGCCATCGTCGGCAGAACTGCAAAAAGTCAATTTTCTAAAATCCGCTTGAAATTCTACAAAAATTCGATTTATCAAAAACAAATAATTTGAAAAATAAATATTTCTTTTGAAAATCCTTCTTTTAGTCTCCAAATTTGATAATTTGGAATGTGCCTTTAAGATGAATAGTGTGTTGAAACGATGGGCGGAGTTTTCTCAAAGTAAAAACCAACTTGATGACATTATCCTTAGCGTAGTTCCAAATCTGCTCAATTTTCTCATAAGGCGCCGAAGCTCGCTCATACGCTAAAAGCGCCTGCTGATGAAGAATGCAGCTGTATGGGCAGAAGCGAATCGCCCGCTCATACACTTGACAAGTGACCGAGTGCACTTTGAGCTTCTGCTCACACCAAACACCATACGCCGACCAGACGTACTCATCATCGGGATAAGCTTCAACAAATCGCTCATGGACCATTTGAATTCGGCCAGGATCGCCATTTTCTGCAATATTTTTAAACAACTGCACCCAACGTCAGAAATTACTAGTTTCGTGCTCTAAATATTTGCGAAGTCCATCCGCCCGGGTATTCTCATTCTTCAGAACTTTCTCAAGCTCCTCATATGTTTTCTGAACCTTCTTCGTCGTATCGTGGGCGCTTTGCAGTTCCGAAATGAAGTTGTCGCATCCAATTTCTGATAAATTTCGTTATTTTTCTGGAGAAATAATTTTTGGGAAACCTTTGCAGAACGCAATTCCCTCCTGATAAATATCTTCAAGAAGGCCGGTTGGAACGCGCAAAGCTCGTTTGTACAAATTGACTATATTCATTGCATGCTTCTGCTTCTCGTGTTGATCCTGGAGCACTGAAATTCGAAAATTTATGAAAAAATCTGAGGCAACAACAAATTACTGTCAAAATGAGAGCGTTCGGTGTTGAAATAAAGCATCCAAATGAGACCGCCCTTGTCAAATCGGGTTCCAACCGCAGACAGAGCTTGCTCGCATTTCTAAACTATCCATAATTAAGGAAAATTCCAATTTTTACCTCTCTGGCGAAATTTAGGTTAACACTGAGACCGAAATAGATTCGCTCTTCCCAAATCGCCACCGTATTCGAATCAGCAACAGCTCGATCGAACATGGCTTCGATGGTATCGATATTCGAGTTCTCCGATTCCCTCTCGCTTCTAAAAAACTCTATAAATATTGCGTTTAGAAAATGACATACTTGAGCCAAATTAGCCAATTTGTCTCATTTAAAGGAAATCTTTTCGCGAATCTCTCCCTTGCTTCGGCCAACTCGTCAAAATCGCCGTTTTTGTGCAAAAGCTCAATGAGCTCATTGTTCAATTTAACGTTGTGCTCATCTTCGGCGAGTTTCGCTTTGACATTTGCGATTTTTTCATAGTAATCGACAAATGCCTCTTCATCGGAGTTCTCCGAGTCAAAGCCAGTATCCATCTGCTCAATATCACTGTCTGGATCCATTTTTAAGTACCTTGAAATTAGGAAATAGAATTTTCAAGGGAAAACGTAAGACTATTAATGAAATAGTAAAATAAATGCGTCAAAAATCTATGCAAAATTTTATTTTTCAACGAAAATATTTCAAAAAATCAAGAAAATGCAAGAAAATGACGATTTCGAAGTTTATTTTTCAAAAATTTCAAAAATTCGAATCGGGAAGCTAAAGTGCCCCAAGGCCAATTGTTTATCAATGGAGCACGTTTGCTGTTCACAAAATAATTTTTTATTTCTTATTTTCTGAGCTTCAATATTTACAATTTTTAGAATGCTCCGCGTCATTCAGAAGCGCTGCAACTCAACGGCGCCGCTAATCCGCCCGATTCATCGGGTACTGATCGCGAATCGCGGTGAAATTGCGATTCGCGTGATGAACACCGCACGAAAAATGGGAATCGAGACCGTTTCGGTCTTTTCCGACGCCGATAGAAACGCTTTATTTGTCAAAAGAGCCGATAAGGTGAGAATTTGAAGCTTCATAACGCAAAAATTCAAAATTCTAGGCGTACCATATCGGCCCAGCTCTGGCATCTCAAAGTTATTTGAATTATGGTAAAATTATTGAAACAGCGTTGGCTTCTGGAGCACAAGCCATTCATCCGGGTTACGGATTCTTGTCGGAAAACGCGGAATTTGCTGATAAATGCGCTGAAGCGAATCTAGTGTTCATCGGACCACCAGCGCAAGCAATTCGCGACATGGGCGCCAAAAATGTGTCGAAAAAAATCATGGAAGACGCCAAAGTGCCAGTGGTGAAGGGATTCCACGGCGAGGATCAATCGGATGCAAATCTGAAGAAGAAATCTGCGGAAATTGGTAAATGTCGTGTGATTTTCTTAAAAAAAATCTCAAAAATTTCTAGGCTACCCGGTAATGTTGAAGGCGGTTTATGGTGGTGGTGGTAAAGGAATGCGAATCGCGTGGAATGAGGCGGAATTTGACGAAAAGCTGGCTTCGGCGAGAAGCGAAGCGAAAAAATCGTTTGGAAACGATGAAATGCTCGTCGAGAAGTTCGTTGAGCGACCACGGCATGTTGAAGTTCAAGTGTTCGGCGACCATCATGGAAATTATGTGCATTTGTGGGAACGCGATTGTTCGGTTCAGAGAAGGCATCAAAAGATTATCGAAGAAGCTCCGGCGCCACTCATTTGTAAGATTTTCGATTTTTTCTCTTTAAAAAATTGATAAGAAAAGCAATAAAAAGGAAGGTAACGTGGAAATTCGATTAAAAAACAAAACATTTCGAATTGAAATTCCGGCAAAATCGGTTTTTAGAAAAAGTTGCATGTTTTAAAAACAATTCATAATAAATAATTTTAAAAATGCTTTAAAAATCCCAAAAGCAAATTTTGCTTCAAAATATCAAAATGTGCTAAATTTTTCGATTTTTTGCTAGAAAAAGAATCCAAAAACTCCCAATTTTGGCCAAAATGCCAAAAAAATCTTCTTTGTAGCTCACGAGACGCGCACGAAACTCGGAGAGTCGGCAGTCCGCGCCGCTTCCGCCGTTGGTTACGTCGGCGCCGGCACCGTCGAATTCATAATGGACCCACGCGGCGATTTCTATTTTATGGAGATGAACACGCGTCTGCAAGTCGAGCATCCTGTCACCGAGGCGATCACCGGCACCGATCTCGTTGAATGGCAGCTGAGAGTCGCACAAGGCGAGAAGTTGCCGCTCAAACAAAACGAAATCCCGCTGAATGGTCACAGTTTCGAGTGTCGCGTTTACGCGGAAGACACCAAAAACGGGGCATTCATGCCGACCGCCGGCAAACTCAACTATGTCGATTTTCCGGAAGACGCTCGCATCGACACCGGAGTGGTGTCTGGCGATGAGGTGTCGATCCATTATGATCCGATGATCGCCAAGGTTGTCGTTTGGGGACGTGATCGGGCCGCGGCGGCCGCCAAACTTAACAGTGCACTGGCTCGAACCCGCATTTCTGGTTTGCCGACGAACATCGGATTCGTGAGAAGCGTCCTCGAACATCCGGAATTTGTCAAGGGCAACGTTTATACTGACTTCATTCCGGACTTTCATGATGAGCTTTTCGCGAAACGCGAAACGCCTTCGGAGATTTACCTTGAAGGAGCTGTTGCTCAAGCACTTGCTTCGCTGAGCCGCTCGACAAATGGTCCCTTTGAGACGTTGAAGTTTGTCAGGTTGAATTTGAGCCCGGTGGTTACCTATAACGTTGGTAAGTTTCTTTTAGTTAATAATAGGATTTTTTGAATTTGACCCAAAAATTTGAGTATTATATAACATAGTAAACTTGTTTTTTCCAGAAGGCAAAGATGTCAATGTGAGATTCTTATCAGAATCTCATCTCGAAGTCGCTTATGATGATTCGAAATTCGACGTTCGTCTGAATGACGTCGTCGAGACGAATTCTGACGAATTCGCGTTCACACTGGAATCGAACGGACGCCGTTGGACGACGAATGTTAAATCATTGAAGGAGACGCTGATTGTGAACGGCGTCGGACAAAACGAATTCGATTCGCCGCTTGTCAAAGAATTCGACATCGTTGCCGGCGCTGGTGGTTTGCCGACGGCAGTCGCCCCGATGCCCGGAATCATTGAGAAGGTTCTTGTCAATCCTGGTGACAAGGTTCGCATCTCTCTCTTTTTCGACTATCACAGAGACATTTTTCAATTTAACTTTTAGCGCATAGATTGAGCGATTAATAAATGTGCTATGAAAAAATCTTAATCAGAGATTTTTAAAATTCGCGCCGCCACGGAAATTTTAAATTGCAGGTAACAAGCGGCCAAGCTCTCGTCGTGATGACCGCCATGAAAATGGAATACATAATTCGTGCTCCAGAAGATTCGACGATCGAGGCAATCAAATGCGCACCGGGAAAGAATGTGCCGAAAAATGCGGTTCTAGTCCAATTCGTCTAATTTTGGTTGTTGTGATTTCTCAAAGGGTTTTTGCATCATTTGTTTAGAAAAATGTTGAATTTGAGAGATTTTTAGTAGAAGAATGATTAAAAAAATAATTAAAACTTGATTATTCAATTTCTAGTCGCAAAACTGCCGAAAATGGTGCAAAATCCCGGCGAAGTTTGTGCTGATTTGAGCCACGGTACAATTTCAAATGAGCTTCATCCCCATATTAACTAGGTATTTAATAGAATGCGCATTTCTACGAGTTGTGTCCTATTTTTGCTCATCATCATCATCATCATCATCATTTGTTCATAAATCCCCGTCAAATGTTTTAAACATTTTCACCAAACACTCACAGATTCCGGCGCCGCGAGGCAGCTGTCATTTTCTGCTAAGAAGCTGTAGGCTGGGAGGAAAAAGCTTCAAGCTTTTCAACTAGGCGCTCGTGTCAGCTGTTGGCGTCGGCGAAAAACGCCGCCCGGCCGCCCGATGAAATTTATGATGATTGCACTTCATGAGCTACCGTAGTCCTTCCCGAAATATGTACTACAGATGTTGCTCATCTGCACACAAGGAGGTCAATGAGCGGTCAGTGTGACCAACTATACGATTTTCGATGATATCAAATTCTACAGCAATCCTCTACGGGAGGAATTTGGCTATTGGATTGTTGAGTCTGTTGGAGTGGGTGGGGTTTATAATTACAGTAATCTGCTTAACGAGGCTGACTACGTTAATTAACAGAGGGGCTGATAGCTCATATGTCCATGCGAATACAGTAATTCATTGGAGCCCAAAAATAACTCTTCAAGCTACCGTAACCCTATTAACGGGCGGAGTTTGTGACCTACAGTAATCCATCTCGCAGTGCGATTTTTGTTGCAATAAACTGTTAATTCAATTTTTTTTTCTTTTGATAGCTCTAACAAGCTGATATTTTTATACTCTAGTCGCTTCTTTTCGTGCCAAGACCCGCCTAAAAATCAACGATCTTTTTTTTTGCTGCGGCGAAGGAAGTATCAAATTTCGGCTCGAGTGACCGCTTCTTCTGCAGTATTTTCTCGAATATCGAGAACCATGCGGTGGAGTTTCACAAAAAGCATGCGGCAATTGCAAAATTTAAATGAAAATGCCGAAATTTTGTTGATATTAAAAAAAGAAAAATGTGCTAAAAAAAGGAATAAATCTAAATTTGGTGGCAATTGTTAAATATCTTCAAATTCTAGTAAACGTTGCATCATTCAATTAGGGGTCCGCATCATGTTCACGATCACTCACAAAGAGCTACGCAACATCGTGCACTATTTATAATAATGTGATGCCAACGCGAAGACTAAATCATTCAATCAATTGTGTCTCCGTCGAACCATCAATCAATATTATATAATAATGCTTTCTCTCTTCTGTGTGTGTGTGAGTTGGCCAGAAGAAATATCTTGATGATTCATCCAGAGTGCATTGGAACGTGTTGTGTCGCGACGAGTAGCACCAGCAGGAGCGGGAGGAGGAAGGCCTCCGCTAGGCCCCGCCCATCCGACGATGAGCACCAGATGCCCTGCAACGCCATTCGCCTACCAACGATGCGCTACTGCGTGCTCGCTTGTCTTTTGCTCATCGCAACATCGTCGTTCGTCGACGCCGCCAAGGTTCGTTTAAAGGCGCATCTATTCCAAAACCGCCGAGGTCAATTTCAAAGGCGCAAAGCAGCATGACAGTTCTTGGCTCAAATTTGAAGACACACGATCGAGATAAACTTTTTGTTTAAAGGCGCATCAAACAGTATTTTTATGTTTCATTGTTTCAAATGGACATACCAAAATACAGTAAGCCAATGCTTAAAGACGCAAGAGAATTATATGTATTTGTAAATTTCTAGCAAAAATTTAAATTCGCGTACTGCAATTTTTTATCGTTAAACTCATCGTTAAATCGTCATGATGCTGTTTATTTGCAGAAGAAGAAAACGGCGGCCGATGATGAGCTCGGCGATCTTCTCGACAACATCGACGCCGACGCCGCCGCCGAGGACAAAAAGAAAGGTAGTTGTTAATTCTTGTGTAATTTTCGAATCAATCCATTCGCCAAACATGATTTGATTTATAAACTGACTGCGGCTGGGATGTGGCCGCCTCGGAGAGCCCAGTGTAAAGTCCCTCTCTCTTTCTCCCGGTGCGCTCTTCGATATTATATACAAAACTCAGCGGTGTCATCTGCCCCGCGCCGACGATGTGTAATAATTCGGGCATCACGTTTGGGGCAAGATAATGGGGGTCAACGGGGCAAAAAAAGACTAGTAGTAGATTTATTGCGTCGAAGTGTTGCGCAATAGCGCGCTGCACTTTGCATGCGACACGCCCCCTACATCATATTCAAGTTTAGACCTAAAATTTCCACTTTTCTGCAGAAGTAGCCAAGAACCCATGCGAGGACCATCAATGCGGTTGGGGAAAAGAATGTGTCGTCGGAAAGAAGGGTGAGCCGGTTTGCGAGTGCATTTCTAAGTGCCCAGAGCTCGATGGAGACCCAATGGACAAGGTTAATTAATTAATTAATTACTTAATTACTAACTTGCTTTCTAGGTCTGCGCTAACAACAACCAAACCTTCACCTCATTGTGCGATTTGTACCGCGAGCGCTGCTTGTGCAAGAGAAAGTCGAAGGAATGCACGAAGAGCTCGAACGCCAAAGTCCATCTCGAATATCTCGGAGAGTGCAAGAAGCTTGACGAGTGCACCGACGAGCTCATGGCCCAATTCCCAGAACGCATGGCTGACTGGTTGTTCCAGGTGATGAAGGAGTTGAAGAAGCGCCGCGAGTTGCACAAACTTGAATGGGAGGAGTTGCTCCAGGAGGCCGAGAACGACGATGAGAAGAAGCACGTCTATCCGGTTATCTGGAAGTTCTGCGAGCTTGACACCAAGCCACAGGACAAGGTCGGTTACGAATCCGTCTAGTTATTACAGTTACACAATTTCCAGGCTGTCTCCCATCACGAGCTCATCCCAATCACCGCCCCAGTCATTCCAATGGAATCTTGCATCAAGCCATTCCTCGAGGGCTGCGACGCCAACAACGACGGCAACATCTCGATCAAGGAATGGGGAAAATGCCTCGGACTCAAAGAGGGCGAGATCCAGGAGAGATGCTAATTTGCCATGCTTAAGCGCCGCTTTTGCTGCTAAAACAACTGCCAAGTATCAATTTACTATCTCTTTCATTCATTTTAAGTAATAATCTAGTAATCTCTCGCGTTTATTTATGTTAAATAAATGGTTTAAAGGGAGGATATGTACAAAAAGCAGAAACAAGATGCGAAATCACTGCATGCACATGTTCTTGCATTCATTATACGTCGCAAAATTGTTCGCATTTCCTGCTCGGCCGTAATACGTGAAAAGCATACAGTTCTTATAGTTAGGACTGTAGAAATATCTGAAAATTGCACATGCACACAGTTTCTCGGCCTCAGAAAACCTTGGTGTATGTTTGCCATTGCTTCCAAACTTGCCGGCGTCGTAGTTGAGAGCGCACGTGTACTCTGCAGAATTACTTTTATTTTTCTTCTTCTCATAGTGAATCTGGGTTATCGCAAAACAGACGCAGTGCCACATCTGTGTATAAACACATAAATTTTCAAAAAATACACACACTCAAAGCAATTACTTCAGATTTTTGATTCACGCTTAATGGATCATATCTGCCGACTTACGGTCACGATTTTTGCTGGAATTCTTCAGCATTAAATACTTCAAAAATAGTAAAAAAATCCTATTAGCATATATTGTCGGCGTCAAACGACTGAAGAGAGGCGGAGCCTTCAAATTCGTGAAACCAGTGCAGATTTAAATTTTTCGTTGACTGAATATTAAATGCGCGTACACTATAATGCAATGTACGTAGTCTTACGTACTTCTCGCTGCCTTGAGACGCATTGGCATATAGCCAATAATTTTTTAAATTTCGTCAAGTCGTTTGACGCCAACAATATTTCCTTGAATGTTTCAAAGTAAATTGTAATGTTTGCACTCGATCTAAATGCATTCTTATCTGCGGACATTAAACTGGTTCACAAAGGCGTCAAAATTGATTCTCGGTCTGCGGACAAGATCCTTGTTGACTGTTTATCAAGCTGTGAGCTCAAAATCTCATTTTGAGCAAAAAAAAACTGATGATATCTCGCTCTAGAGCTCGCCGAGCAATATTTTATTGGACAATTTCATGCCAGATGCACGCCGAGTTTGCAGGTAAACAACATCAAGACGAACACAATGATTCTTGAGCATTCATGCGCCTTTAAAATCTGTGTTATTAGTTTCTGTGAGTCGCTCTAGGCTGATTTAGTGCCCATCATACTCTCCTTTAAGCACAAATTCAACATTTCCTTTCCAAGACATACTCCGTTACCAACGCGCCTTTAACAAAAAAGCTCGCGACGGGATGAATACTATGTCCCTTGTCATAGAAAAAACCATCATGGGACCTCTTTTTGACAAACCTTTCGTCGGACAGCACACATTATTCTCGCACGTGTAGCCATTCGGACACTGGCTGCATGTCACTGTCTCTCCTGTTGTCGCACCAGCTGCGTAGGCTCCAGAAGCGCAAACCGCTGCAAAAAAAATAAATTGGAGTTGAGTCAACGATGAGCTCGCTACCGGCTGCCGGCGCATCCGCTGCGGTCGGTTGCGCATTCTTGCACGCCGCAACGCATTCGTCTTTCGAAGAGAAGCGATTTTCGTTGCCGTCACAACCCTGTAGCAGAACTTGACAATTTTAAGAATAAAACAAACGAGTGAACGAACCTGATAATAGAACGGCTGACAGGTTTTGGAAGCGGCGTGGAAGAAAAATGACCGGGCTCCCGCTCCACCACAGGCGCTATTGCCAACGTCTCGAGCTGAAATCACAATAATTATTTTTTAACGTCAAAAATTCGGAAAAGTAGTTTTTATTAAATTCTACAAATGTAAAAAAAAAATGAAGCACAAGTCAATTTTTGCAGAGTAATTTTAGATCTTAAAAAATTAGACAAATTAATAATAGCATTTTTGACTAATTTAATGGAATTTCTAGCATTTTCAGGCAAAAATTTAACGAAAAACAAAAAAAAAAACGAACAATTTCGAGCAAATCTTATTCAAAACAGAATTTTCAAAATTTATAGTGTGCAATGGAGCGCGATTGCTGTTATGACTCCAATATTTCCAATATCTGTCGAAAATTTTTCATTTTTCGCCAAGAATGCTAATTTACGGGAGAAACTTACGCAAAGAGCATCGATCAGCGTCAGCAATGGCAACGAGGCCAACGAAAACGGCAAAAATCGCGAAATTCCACATGTTCGGTGGCAAATTTCTGGAATCGGTTTTTTAAATAATCAGCCACCAACGCAACTAGACAAACATTTCGGCGCGCAAAAAATAGTTACACACAAACCTACAAATACTCTCTTTTTGTCATCTTTTCGGGTATTGTTTGCTAAAAAGGTGGTGAACATTGATTTCTTGAACACTTTTCGAAGTTAACACAAGTAAATAAATAAATAAATAAAAATATATGTATATATATAAAACTGGAAAATTCAAAAAATGTTTGACAATTTTCTACGAGAAATAGTTCGCAGTTTCTCTTTTTTTAATTTAATGATTTTGGTGAAAATCACGTTTTGCAATTTGTTGAACCATTCGAAAAATTCGCGGATGTCAACAAAATATTGAAAAAGTTCAACGAAAAACCAAGAATTTTGGTGATTTCCGAACAATTCCAAGAACAATCTCAAATAGAAATGATTTGATAGAGAAATCGGTGGAAAATTCACCCAGAAAAATTTAAAACTCGAAAGAGTATCAAACAATTTAATAGGAAAAAATTTCACCAATTTTCCGAAGCTTCGAATGAAAAATTGAAGAAGCAACCAATTTCCATCCAAAATCCTAATTCTGCCCAAGTACAAAAAACCCGTTCAAAAACATCAAAAATCTGAAACAATAACAAAAAACAAAACAAAACAAGACAAAACCGGTTTTCCAGGCTACAAAAATTTCAAAGAAAAAAAATTGAAAAATTTTATACAAAACAAAAAATCGAATTCTTTTACACTAAACGCTGATTGTGATGATTTTCGTTGTCGGAACAATGTCAGAAGGAGAAAAGAAGAAGTCGGCGACGACGATGATGAAGAAGGAGAAGAAGAAACAAGAATATGATAAAGATCAAACAACGAAACAACAACAAAAAAAGAGAAAGAGAACCCTGTAACAAACGCACACAAATTGTTCCGGTTCGTTTCAAGACCTGCCCAAACGGTTACGGTAGGCCAAATACAAAACGACATTTTCAATTTAAAGGCGCATTCTCTTTATCCTACCATAACCAGGTCTCACCACGAAAAAAAACGAAATTCACTGGCGTTTTTCGTATTATTTATGTACAAGTGATATGATGGGCAATTTGTGGTATTTTTTTTTTGATACGAACATTTTTGATTCGAAATATGAGGAAACCCAACCACCGGCATTTTGAAAAAAAAAGATGATTAAAAACGAAAAGAAAAGAGCACCAAATATTAACGGGGAAAAATTACATTAGATTTTTGTTGATTATGATAGAATCTCTCGAAGCGAACAATTCGACATCAGCAACTGTTTGAGGTCTTCGTCAACGTTCGATAGAATTTTCACGATTTGGCGAACCTAAAGATTTCGAGTTGAGTTTTAAAGACGCATAATGTCTCTCAAGGGTCGTTGCCCGATTTGAGAGGAACGTTCGGTCGAAAGGGTAAAAATCATATAGGTATCATCAAAAATAATCTAAGCAAAATATTCAATGAAAATCTCGCCATTCGCCTTAAAACGCCCCTTCCTACCATTTTATGGCGCAGCTCGTTGTCTTGCTTTAATTCCATAATGCGCTCGCGGATTCGTAACACCAAATCGACAACTTCCACATTATGTTTGTTCGACAGTGTTTTCGAACCTGAAAAGTAGAATATAAAAATTTAAATCCTCATACTTGCCAAAATTAAAAAGGAGAGTTTTTAAAGAAAATTTGCAAACCAAAGTCTGCCGAGCACAATGCATCAATATAATGGCTCTTGAGTTGAGTGCTCACGTCTCGCGACCTCATCGACAGCCATCCACCAAAATTCGAACTCGTTATGAATCGACGATACAATCCTAAAAAAGCGCAATTAGCGAGCATAACTAGACATCAACCAATTACCAGCCCAATCGCCTTTCGTCCCACAAGTTAGCGACGGTCCGCCGTTCGAATCAAGCGAAACCAAAAAATCGTCCATCGAGAATGGCCGGCTGCTGGGAATACTCTGAAAATCTCAATTTCAATTATAAAGTGCCAATTAAAACCACCTTAAAAGGCGACATTTCCTTTTTCAACGGCATCAGCGATGACAAATACCGTTCCATTGGGATCATGAAGCTCTGCGTGAGCTCGAGAAAGTGCCGCTGAAGGATACTGTGCTGAATCTACAAAAAAAACTGATGTAAAAATTTGACAAATTTCAGATGCTAAAGTTATATTCTTGCCATTTTTTGTTTGGCGTCTAAAATCTCAATTTTCCTTCCAAAGCCCTATTTTTGGCTCATTTTCTCTCAGTTTTTTTCACAAGTCACCTCCACATTATTAACGCTTTTGAGTAATTTCTTCGCCAACGATTTGTCGCGGCTCAAAAACGGCTTGTACTGTGTGTACATTCCGGCCGGTATATCGAGCGTCCTCGCGCCGCTCCAATTTTTTCGCGGCTTCTTCATTTCCAAATCCGGCACCAACTCGTCGACTTTCAAAATGTGCGGCCAATGATCCAAAGCTTTTGTGAAAAACGGGTTCGTCACACCCAATATCACCCGCGGCCTGCAAAATTGACAATTTTTCTGACATATTTTTCTCCAAACATGATTAAAACATAGGTTTGCAAATTTGATTTTTCAATTAGAATAAGACAAATTTTTAAACTTTTTTTCATTAAAATCAAATATCGGTCAACAATTTTCAAAAAAAAACCCACGGGCTTCTCGATTTTGACGAGTATTCTCGAAATTCTGAATCATGAATCGTGAAATACGGCCGAAAATCGTTGACAATTCGTAATGGCGATATCAACGAGACAATCGATTGAACCAACGACGACGAGATCTCGGGATTCGGAGCAATGATGAGCAGCGGCTCACCGATGAGTACGAGCTCCCAAAGCAGTTGAAGATGGTAGACCTGCGAGAGGATCGGTGTGATGAAATCGGGCAGTTTGATGCTCGCCGGATCACTTTTATGGGCAATCTGCAATTTTACAAAAAAATTGATTTTCAATTTCAAAAATATCAAAAATTGTTGATTCTAGGAAAAAATTAATTATTAAAAAAATTGTTTTTATTATTATCTATTTTCCTTTAAAAAAAGAAAGCACCAACCTCAACATGGCAATCTTGTCGGAAATCGTATGGCAAATCGGAAGCGGCCGGTAATCGGCAACTGATGATTGATCCCAATAGGGGAAGTTCGAGAGTTCGGCCGACGCACGGCTTCAACCAAGTGTCGATGTGATGACAAGCTGCGCAACAAAAAAAATTTAAAAAAAAAAAGATTTTTTCTGCAACTTTTGCACGAAAAATTCAATCGAAAAAACTCAATTCTCGCCATATTTTTCTCGAAAAAAAAAACAATCTCATTACCAGCTTCAATCGCAGCTTCACCATTTTCGAAAAACTGCGTTGCAATTCGAGCAGTAACCGCATAAAACAATGAGAAAAGCGGCAATATCGACAGCAAAACGATGCTCTGCAAAAAGAAAAAAATGGCAAAATTTTCTCACAAGGGAGGTGTTTTTACTTAGTGGTTTGGAATTTTTTCTAATTTTGCACACAAACAGATCAAGAAATTCCCTATCGAGTGTGCTATGTCGTTTTCTGCAAAAGTTCCAAAAAGTCCCAAAACTTTGGGTCCGAAGTTTCAAATTTTGATTCATTGTTTTTATACACTGTTTCATAATTTTTGCCATACTTCCTCACCACGCACAAATACCCCATTTCGATGGAACTGCGGCAAGAAGCGATGGTTCAGTGGAATGTGTATGGGTTACCAAGAAATGGGTTGCTGGTTCGTTGCCCCTTCTCGCGTTTTCTTTTGCAATTAATTTGTGATAAAATTTATACAAGTTTTATAATGGCTTGAAGGTTTAATTTTGTGAAATGAATAGTTGAATCGAACAGAAAATGAGACTGTAAAAATGGGAAGTTCGTTTGATTTCAAAAATTTTTTTCAAAATTTTTTCCACTCTGCTGCCCAACCTTATTGCAACCATCCTCGGAGCTTCGGAGAACATAATTGGCGGAAAGCAATAGACAACACTGTGCGATTAAAAATTATAGGGAAATGCGAGTTTTATGAACAACTTTCTAGAATAATGGATTCCCGGCTGTGAATCTTGAACGTCGATTGTTACTACACCGAGGATGGTGGTTGCAATAAGGTTGGGCAGCAGAGTGGAAAAAATTTTGAAAAAAATTTTTGAAATCAAACGAACTTCCCATTTTTACAGTCTCATTTTCTATTCGATTCAACTATTCATTTCACAAAATTAAACCTTCAAGCCATTATAAAACTTGTATAAATTTTATCACAAATTAATTGCAAAAGAAAACGCGAGAAGGGGCAACGAACCAGCAACCCATTTCTTGGTAACCCATACTCGGTGAAAATTGGCGGGCCCCGCGCGGGTGAAAACAACGATTTGCGGGTCCCGCGCGGGTGAAAATTGAGGGGCAAACACTTTCGTCGAGCGGGGCCCTCATATCACCGTCGCGGGGCCCTCATATCCCCGGTGCGGGGCCCTCATATCACCGTCGCGGGGCCCTCATATCACCGTCGCGGGGCCCTCATATCCCCGGTGCGGGGCCCTCATATCACCGTCGCGGGGCCCTCATATCCCCGGTGCGGGGCCCTCATATCACCGTTGCGGGGCCCTCATATCCCCGGTGCGGGGCCTTCATATCACCGTCGCGGGGCCCTCATATCACCGTCGCGGGGCCCTTGTGTTTCACCCGCGCGGGGCCCTTATATCGCCTTTGCGTGGCCAAAAATTCTAGACGAGATTCATATTGCAATTAATTAACAATTATATACTTAATGAAACATTTATTAAACGAAAAAACAAATTACACTTAAACATTCCTATGCATCCACATGGCTCGAATTTCACTCTTTAATTGTGGAGAATAATGTTCCTGAAAAACCACAAATAGAATATTGAAATATAGGAATCATAATATGATATAGTCGGCGTCCGTCGACTGCTGAACGCGGGTAGATTTACGGCGATGCTCGTTTATCTTGGGGCAAGAAAATGCGAAACTCGTCAAGAAAAAATAAACCGTTCATGCGAAAACAGCGAAATAAGCATTCACACGTGGCGAGACTTTTTCAAGGCGCATGCGCGTAAATCTACCCGCGTGCAGCAGTCGACGGACGCCGACTATATAGACTTATCATATTATGACAATGAAAAGGAACTTACTCAATAGTACTTCTGAAGGTTTTTCAATAATTAATGAATCTTGTGCCATAACGGACCCATTATTTTTCATGCTGATGTGAAATCCCTGAAATTTCGATATAAATATAACAATTTTTTATTAAAATAAACAAATATTTATATTTGATTGACATTTGGGCTTTATTTGAACCAATTCTCAATTATTTGACAAAATGTTTTCGTTTTATTAAACTAGGTACTCGAGAATTGCCCAAAGTTCGCTAACTTGTCAATTTTTTCTCAATGTTTCGCGGTATTCGCTCATTGAAAAAACGTGATTTGTAGAGAACACTCAAATACAACTTTAAAGTTTCGCATTTCAAAATATATTGTATAAATAAAATTTTACCCAAATATAAATTTTCTCAATAAATCTTTGGATGAGTACTATCTCGAAACCTTCGCTTAACCCCGGCGCGCCTCTGCACCGCACTTATCTTGAAATTATGAACCATCCCCAAATACGGAAATCACTAAAAGTTCGAACCCGCTGAAGTTAACATCTTAATAGGATAGGAAACCTATACCGTCTTCTCGAGCAACAGCTAGTCTGATTCTTCCTTTTTTTCTCTTGTAGTCTATATTTCATTTCCTAGCGAACTGTTGACACATTATCTAAACATAATATTGTATTTTATATATACAGTGAGTGCGTTGCAGAATTATAAAGCCACCCCCGAATTAGAGCGCCGCGCAGGTTTCGATATTTTGAGACCAAGCAGTGTTAAAATCGTGTTCAGCATGAAAAATTACCTATACGTACCAATTTTTATGTTAGTATCTTAAAAAGTAACCGTGTAGTGGTCATAATTCTGCAACGCACGGTATTTAATTTTTTTGGCTTTACTTACTAAATGTAAATATTCTTCTTTTTTTACATTGCGCTTGGAACCCATTACCATATATATGACTGAAATAATTAAATTTAAAAGTAAGAAAAAACTAATTTAGAAATTAGACACTCGCCAATTAATTGGACGAGTAAATGTGATTGAAACGAACGATTCAAAACGGTTGAAACAAAATACGATAAACAGCGGGCACGTGTTAACGGTGGAGTGTCGTACACTGATTAGGTTTCCACTAAAACTTTTTTTCTGTGAACGAGATTAGTCCAGAAATTCTCAATAAAAAAAAATGCGCCTATTATTCAAAAAAAAAAAAATAAATAAATAAATATATTAATAAAAAAAAACTAAAATAAATAAAATATTCCGAACACAAAATGTCTTGTTTCCCAATCGAATTCGACCACATCCGAAAAGAAAACGGCCGTTGTTCAAACCGAGATGGCCCCTTATAAGGTGTTTGCGAATGTTTAGAGTTTCAGCTGATGCTTCAGATATTCCAGGCAAGCTTATTATACTGAAAAGAGGGCCTTTCATTTGAAGAGGGCTCTCATTCCTATGCATGAAGTCAGACATTTAGATACTAAAGCAAGAAGAGTCGAAAATGTGCAAATTATTTTAATAACTTAAAAAATCAACATAGAACTCGAACAATTAAAAACAAGCCACAGAGATTCTGAAATATTGATCCTTCACCCCATTTCACAATTATTTTCAAGTTTCAAAAAATTCTATTAACGTTCTTGGCGTTGCTAGAACATATCGTGATGATTCAAACACTTTGAACAATGTTATAATTGATACACAACATGTTTAATTCTTTTGCAAAATTGTTTTTGGAAAACTGTAATACGCTAATATATTGCGGTTGCCGCAAATGGCCCGCGCGGGCCCCTCGCATTTGATGGTCTCGCGAGAGTCCTTAGAGAGCCCCGCTTACGGCCCGCAGTTGCCCCTCAGAACCCCGCATTATTTTCACCCGCGCGGGCCCCTCCATTCCCATTGAACGCAAATCACCCGCGCGAGCCCTTCTGAGATATTCACCGGCGCGGGGCCCGCAGATATGACCCGCGCGGGCCCAAATAGCCGTTTGGGCCCGCGCGGGGCATAATTTGGAGTCGCGCTGGCCCCGCGCGGGTCCAACCACCCATTTCCACCCGCGCGGGGCCCGCTAATTTTCACCGAGATACACATTCCACTGAACCATCGCTGCTTGCCGCAGTTCCATCGAAATGGGGTATTTGTGCGTGGTGAGGAAGTATGGCAAAAATTATGAAACAGTGTATAAAAACAATGAATCAAAATTTGAAACTTCGGACCCAAAGTTTTGGGACTTTTTGGAACATTTGCAGAAAACGACATAGCACACTCGATAGGGAATTTCTTGATCTGTTTGTGTGCAAAATTAGAAAAAATTCCAAACCACTAAGTAAAAACACCTCCCTTGTCAGAATCGAACGAAACGCGATTTTTTCTCAATAAACTTATTTTTAAAACCAACTTTTTGATAATAACCCCGTTGAATCGACGAATCTTTACACTGGCGAAAATGGACGAAACCATACAAGTAGTGTGCATCGAACGGCGCTGACGTCGGTAGCTTGTCGACAAGATTTTTCTGGCATTCTCGAATGTCACCAAGATTTCTTGAAAACATCACAATTTTGATACTGCAATCAGCAAAAATCTCACCGCCTTATTCGAAAATGAAAATTGCTGTCCTGCGTGTTACCGGAATTCGAGTCAGGAAACGCCAAATAGCATATGTTGATCTTCTCGACATTCGACAGAATCGCATCGCCCGGGTAGATCACCTGAATTTTACAAGTGTTGTCAAAAAAAAGTTGAAATCTCAAAATTTCAAAGGGTTCCGCGCATTTAGAGACTAGATTTTTTGAAAAATATTCACTTAAAACTTGTAAAAACATTGGTTTTCAATAAGGCGAAAAATAACCTCAATGATTGCCCAATTTTTATCAAAACCGTAAAAAATCTTAAATTTTATCAAAGAAAAGCAAAAAATTACAGTTTCAATCGGTAAAAATTAAAAAAAATCGCACCTCGAGTGCCTGTCCGAGCTCCAAATCGAAAGTGACGACACAAATTGAATGGAGCCAATCGCGGAATCGATCCCACGGCTCCACCTCGGCCGTATCTTCCATGAAACCGAATCGAAATGCTGAAATGCGCGAAAAAATGAAAAGGTCGCGGCCGAAACAAAAGTATTCGTCTGCGTGTCTGGCGTCTCTTATGCGAGACACAGTCTCGTGTGCACAAATAAGACGAAGAAGGCGCGCAGAAATGGGCGTATGAAAGATTATCCGACGATTTAAGATTCAATTAATGGCCGTTTTAAGATTTCCTACTGAAATTATGATTGAGCTCGGTTCCAAAAAAAATTTAAAAAAAAGGGAAGAAAAACTGAAAAATTTTGAAATATTTTGAAAATGTTCTTGTTTCTTTTCAACAACATAGAAAATTTCGGTTTGAAAAATTGAATTTCCAAAAACATTTTCATAGTTGCCTCAAATTTTCATTTTGCTTCACAAAAATGAAACAATCGAACAAAATCTCGTATAATCCAATTTTCAGAGCACAAAGATTGAGTTTTGCGGATGAAATTTTAAAAAAATATATCGAAAAGAAACTATAAAACGCGTCAAAAATCCGAAAATAAACTCTCCGCTCCCAACAATTATCGATAATTGACCATTTTCTCGAGCTAAATACCATTTCCAGTTGAGAACCTAAGTAAAAAATTCTATAATTATAGATAATTAGGCAATTAGATGGCTAAAAATAGATGGAGAAACTCTCAACGTCAGCTATCACAAAATATAACTTCCGCGAACAATGTATTTGATCAAAAATTAAAACTTTTTGACTATTAATCAAAAAAAGAAACCAATTGCTGAATATTTGATGAAAAAACATTAAAATTAGATTATTTTAAGAAAATTGTGATTCTGCCTGGAGTGGGACAAATTTTACGTCGGAATTCCAAAATAATTGCAGAAAATTCAGAAAATCTCTAGGACTAAATTACAAACAAATCCGTTTTATCTAAGCCATCTGAAGTCCAAAATTGTAAAAATTGCGAATTTCACGTCGAAAATTCGAAAAAGGTGCACGCAATTTCACGCAATTCCGAACAGTTTCGAATTTCAGAATACAAAATTTTTAGAAATACCAAAAATCCAAAGCGAGAAATCAACAAATTCCGAAAAAATGTGATAAATCATTGCCTCGATTCCAACCCTTTTTTCTTGGCAATCAGCCATTGATAACACATATGTCGATGAGATTCGATTTCAAAAAAAATGGGTTCAATCGGGGGCTGGTGATTTCACTTCTCGTTCGTCATCTTCTTCTTCGTCTTCTTTTTCTCATTTTATAAACCTACATAATTTGGTGGTTGGAAAGAGAAGAACAGAGAGAGGGATAAAGAGACATAAAACGATGGAAAGAGATGAGAAGGGAACCTGTCTGGCGTCGGCGGCTTCAGCTTCTGCTTGTCGCAAATCCGCAATCGCAACCCATCGGCCCACACGACTTCTTTTCACTATCATCATTTGTTCATTTTTTTGCCAATCACATGTTCCAAAAATGAATAACTTTAACCAAAATCCCCCATCCCCAATTCCTAACAAGGAATCCAGATAGATCTATAGATCTATGATCCTATGAATAATACGGAATAAGTCAATTCTGATTAATTCCAATTAATTATGTAGGTCCCATTAGTATCATCACCAGACCTAAAATTCTGGATCACACGGATCAATCTGAAAAAAAAAACTTAAGGTTTATCTCAGATAAATATTTTTACCATAATATACAGGGATTACGGTGATACTTTTTTGATACTTTCGGAACATAATAGTTAAATCTAAGATCAAAATGTGACTTATAATAAAAAATTTCCAGTGACAAATTAGTCGTACGATTGACAAATTAATGACACCATCTTAGGAGCATAGACCCCAAATGAATCTGTTTTCGCCTCAAAAAGCCTAAACATGATACTTATCCGATTTCCTCTGACCTTGATGTCATGCTTAAGCTAAAAAAAAAGCAACAGGTTGGCTTCAACGTTGCCAAAATCATGACCTTCCGGGCAGATCATTTAGATAATCCTAGACAAAATGGCAAGCCCGTCGAATAATTTGATCCAAAAAGAAAAAGATTTCAAGAACTCAATAATGTCAAAGGATTTCCATAAAATAGCTATAAATAGATTGAATAGTAGTACGATTTTGGCGCGCCATTTCAAAGTTTACATTACACACACACACAGGAGAGAATTCCCAAATCAGGTCCGGTCTTGCCTCATTCCCTACTACATATAAATCACGTCTTTTATTACAATTTCAGCGTCTGGCTTCTCGTCAGACGTATATTCCTCTCAATCCATCAAGGAACACTTTTCAGAAGGAAAAATTCATTTTTTCAAACATATATTCGATTTTTGAGTATCAAACATTGTGTTTTTTTGGCGTAAATTTAAAAATCACCTCTCAATATCGAATTTTCATTTTTCAAAGCACCCAAGGTCAAATTCAAATTTGTACAATTAAAAAAATTTATATTTCCCGTATTATCGAAAAATTGAAAACTTTCTAAGGATCACTGAAATTCAAAATTGATTTCAAAAAAATCGAAGAGATCATTCAAAGCTTGCAGGGCTCCAATGTTTCGTCTCGAGAAGCTCACAATTTTCGTGTTTGCGATTCCGTGGATTGGCGCACAGCAAATTCTCAAGGACTACAGCCCACTACTAGACGTAATTAGTCCTCATTAATTAATTAATTAAATACGTCTCAATTATCGTCAATTTTTGCACAGAAGAATACGTCAATCTCGAATCCAGGCATTTTTCTACGAGTCATGCCGAACGGATTAGCATATCTGCGAGAAGTCGGAATGAAGGTTTGAATTTCTCCAAAATCCGCAATTTTTTTCCTACAAAATATCGCAAAAAATTATATTTTCGCAAATTCAATCCGCAAATTCTATAATTTTAGGTAATCAACGATCAAATTCTAAAACTACAATTACCAAGCATTCGCGAGCCGATCGAAAACGGCGAGGTCTCAATCACCAATGCTTATATGAGCAAATATTGGGCTCCACAACAGTATTCATTGGACATGTCCGAGCCGAATATTTTTCAATGGTCCATGAGTAAAATGCATTTAAGGTGAGCCAAAATTAAATTCGATCAGTAATTCTTACTTGTTAAAACTATATAAACCATTTTTTTCATTAAAAATTATTCGAATCAAAGTGTCGAAGTGTCGAGTAGGCTCTACACATGACTGTCGATCAATCCCAAACTTGCCTCAAACGCAACAAACTGATTGCAGAGCCGCTGGAGAGTTCCAAGCAACCCTTAACAATCCGCTTCTCCTTCCAACCGTGCCAATTTCGGGTCATTTCGAGGCCCTTCTGGGGCACATCGCCCTCTCAATTACAGTGAGTATGGAAAGGTAGGCGGGCCGAATAAAAACGGACGACGAATTGAAAATTCGTAGAAATGTTCACGGCGCGCCGCAAGTGCGTTCGTCTCGTTGCGAATCCAGCATCGGCTACGTTGATCTCAATGTTCGCAACACTGGCGTGCTCACAGACTTTTTCATCAACGCGTTTAAAGGTACATCATTCAAGGGGTGGGGGATCTCAAAGCGAATATGCAACCGAAATAACTACTGTAATCTACTATAATTGGGACTCTACCGCCGATTTATAGCATTCCTCATCGGTCACTTCAAACCGCAAGTTGAGCAGCGAATGTGTCGAATGATCGAAACAATCATAGACCGCGATATGAACATTCTGCTTTCAGCAATGCCATTAAAGGTAACTATCTAGTTAAATAAGGTCATTCTTAATAAAAAAAAAATAAACCAAAAGAGATATTTGTTTAAAAAATCGCATTTTTTTGGTTTAATGCTCAAATTTTCAAAGAAAAAGGGTATTGTTTGTGCTCATTCACGAAGAAATGCGAAATGACAAACAATGGCATCTTCGGGAAAAAACACTCTTTTTTGAGTCAATCAAATCGGAAAAAAAATCGAAAAATAATATAGTCGTCGTCCGGCGACTGCTGTCCGCGGGTAGATTTACGCGCATGCGCCTTGAAAAGGTCTCACCACATGTGAACGCTTCTTTTGCTGTTTTCACCTGAACGATTTATTCTTTCTTGATGATTTTCGCATTTCTTTAAATTTCTAACGTCGTTCGATTTGAAAATTATCAAACTGACCCATAAAATGCGAAATAACTAGTTAGTCCGTGCGAGACCATTTCGAATGACGCATTCCCGTAAATCTACCCGCGTACAGAAGTCTCCGGACGCCGACTATAACAATCTTTCAAGTAAAAATGCCATTTTTGGAGGTGAAGTGGGAAAAGACCAATAAATAGTCAAGGGCTCAATTTGAGACAGGAAAACACTTCCATTTGTAGCCAAAAATTGCACATTTCTCAAAATTAAAAAAAAAACCCAAATTCTCACATGTTGATCTCGAATGCTCTCATTTTGCCCACGATAGTTCCAAACTTCAATCCAAGAAATAATTGTAACCTTCAAACTTCAAAAAATCAATTTTCGTCTCAAGAAAATAAAAAAGTGTTGTAGATTCGAATAAACGAGAACAACCTCGACATCATCGGGCAGACATTCGGTGTTGCGCCAAAAAAGGTGAGGTATGTTCCAAGGGACCATTCAACTCAATTTGCGGCAACCAATTTCAAAAAATTTTCAAAAATTTTCCAGATTCGCGGTTCAAAATTGTCGCATTTCGCGCCAACAAATTTCACGTTGACGCAAATTGTGCAACGATTGCGCGAAAAGGAGCTCGTTCTCGATTATCAGCTTCTATCGGCCCCGTTCGTGCAATACGGCGCAATTGGGATGATGGCGAAGGGAGAAATTTCCTGGTAACACCAAAAAATTTCCCTGGAATTAAAAAAAATCATAAAATTTCAAAAATTTCTCCGAATTTTTATGAAAAATAATGTAATTAAATAAATGTATAATTAAAAATTATTTAAAAAAAATGACTATTCGGCAATAAATGCTAAAATAAATTTCAATAAAATGTACGTTTTTCAAATTTTTTCCAAATGCCATTGAACACTCTCACCTCAAACTTTACACAAAAAAAATTTTAAAAAGGGGGTAAAAAATTCCGTCATATTCCAAAAAAATTCTCCGCAATTCACAATACGGCCAAATTTTCAGGCGCGGACACGGCGGCACACCGTTTTATCCACCAAACATTCGAATTCCAGCCCCACACGGTATTCAAATCTCAAAGCGCCGAATATAGACAAGCAATTTAAGGTGTTCATATGGTCGAATTCTACGCCAGCGACTATTTGGCCAATTCGATGCTCTATCATTCGTATCGGCAGAAATTCTTAGACATCACTATCGGCCCAGAAAGCAGTCCGCAGCTCGCCGTGAGTTACTGACAAACATTTTTTGAAAACAAACAGTACGCATTCGGTATTTTCGTTTCAAAAATGCCAATCAATTAGAAATTCCTCCGGCTTCTCCGTCAAAATTGCCGAAATTTTTCTTCAGGGAATTCTCGTGACAAGTTGCGGCTTTGCCGGCTTCTGCCTCGGCGAATTTCTCGGAACACTCGGCGAACAGTTCCCGGATCGGCAAGTCGAGATCGCGTTCACCGCCAAAAAAGCGCCGCTCATCGTATTTATCGAGAATCGCGCACGTTTTCGACTACACGGCGGATTGAACATGTTCGTGAGGCCCGGAAATTCGACACAAGTCAAACAAATGGTAGGGGACTCGCCAAAAAATCGCCACCCGAATTTAGCAATTCAATTTGTAGATTCTTCGAACCGACACGACTTTAACAGCAAATGTCAATCTTTGGATCAATGGATCTGCGATTGTTGGAAACTCGACCATCGAAAATCTTGATTTTAAGGTGAATCAACTAGTTTTTAGCACAGATAATGCCGAATAACAACTTTTTTTCTTTAGTTTTTGCATAAAAAGCATCTCGGCATTGCTAAAAAAAATTAAAATAAAGGAAATGTGAAATTTTTCTCCGTATGAAGTTCGACGATACCAAATTTTCACGATTTTTTTCATTGTTTTCCCTATTATTGGCACAGCCTTCTGGAAGATTTTTGGATTTTTCTTTATGAATTGTTAAAAAATTGAATTCTTTCGACAATAGCAACAAAAACAGTAATTTCTCGGTGAAACAAATCAATTTAACATAAGATATTTCGACATTTAAAACAGATTAGACTATATATTTTATAAAGCAAAAAGTTAAGAAAAAACTTACAGTTGATCGAAACCAAAATCAAGGACGTCGACCAGGAATCGTTCTCCGATCTCGGTTTATTCGGCGCCGAGTTCCTCGAGAAGCTTCTCACGGAGATTCTTCAAATGGGTATCGCGTTGCCAACAATGCAAGGAATTATTCTGAAAAGTCCAAAGTAGGGTCAAAATGATAAAAATCAAAGTAATAATGCAAAATTCCGGATTTTAGGCTAACATTCCACGATCGATATTTGCGAGTCGCAACTTATTTCAAATTGGACGAAGAATACGCCGGAAATCTTGTTCGCGGTGCCGTTAGGAAAACACTCAGTCGGCCGCTACGCTAATAAAAAAATATTCATTCATACTTCACATCTAGTCACTTCCCCGCCTCGTAATTATTTATTTTTCTGGAATAAATGGACACTTCATTTTTTACAAAGCGCAAATTTGAACGAAAAATTAATAAATTTGCCAAAATTTTATTAGACTCCAAAATCATACAATTTTGTTCAAAATAACACATATACAGTCGTCAGAATTACCAAATTCCAAAAAAATACAAAAAAAACGGCCGCAAATTATAATTTTTTTAACCAATTAATCATCCTGATAGAACTAAACTTTAAGGATAAAATTTTTTTTTTCAAATAAAACCAAAGTAAATCGATCAGGGCAAACGGGAGACACTTTTTCGTTTGGGATAACCGTTGGGACAAAAAAAAACAGGAAAAAAAACAATTAATCGAAACAAAAGTCGCCCATGGTTTAGCCCGACACGTTAAATTGAGGGTGATGTGTAATTGGAGTGTCGTAGGATTAAAAAATTTTGGACGAGCAGCGAAAGTTTTTGGGAACTCCTGTGGAACCCCAATGCCTATACCAAAACCAACCGCGATGTTTCTTTAATGGACCTATTTAGTGTAATGCAAAATAGTCGAAATAATCTTTTTTATCGTCAAATTCGACAAATTTTGCGTGATCGCATTGGGAAAACACTGAAAAATTCGGTAATTTTACAAACGTTTAATAGGCCCATTACGACTCCGCAAATCGTATTGTAGAAATGGCGGTGATTAGAGATTTCGATGAATAGCCGACGAAACGATATTTTAGAGAGTGTGTAATTTTGAGAGAGGGAGACACTTGGTTTCACCGCCGTTCCGCCGAATCCGTTGTCCGCCATTTGCTGTGAACAACAAATCAATAGTCTGCATACACCAAATTCGACGACAGTTCACATAAAAGCCTACCGTAACCAAAAGATATTTCCGTTTTTTTTTTCAAATATTTTCGTCGAAATTTCACCACAATGTTGTGAATCGCTCCGTGAATATTGTGTACTAATTTGTCAAATATTTAGAAAATATTTCTGTCACCATAAAAAGCGCTCGCGGCACAATGCGTCAACCAGTCAACAAATCGTCATGCATCTGTCGGCGCTGATTCTCATTGGCTGCATTTCGGCAACGCTCGCGACCGCCAACACCACCGAATTGCCAAGCAATCCAACGCGCGAAGATTATGAGGGTAATAATACTACGGATAATTAAAGTTATGTTCGTTAATTGCTTACAGTTGTAGGGCTCATGTTCCAGCCAGCATTTTTCGACTTCATCAAACGAGCCTATGCTCCAGTTGTCGTATACGGCGCGCACGTGTTCACCGAGCTCGAAGAGCTCACAAAAGAGGCCGACTCTCTCGACGAGCAAACCGCAATCATAAACGCTTATGTCGTGGTACATTTTTCAATTTTTTCTCGAAAAAATCTAAAATTTCTATTTTTTTCAGAACCAATACGAACTGCTCACAAAAAATTTATTTAATTAAATCATAATCTTGTCCGTTTTCATAAAGTTTCGCCTCGAGACCATGTGCACTTCGTATAATGGGGGGTATAATTGTTCAACGTCTTCGCGATCACCAGAGTCTTCTTCACCTGATTGCAACAGCGCATCGCCGCAATTCTCGACTCGTCGCTAGAGAATTTACCTGAAATTTTCAGAATTTAAAGGCGCACACCACGATATGTTGTGAATTTTGCCAAAAATAATCCTATTGTTTTTGCGGGAAACTGGGCCACAGGTGGGCGGAGCCTAATGTTCTAAGCCGAGTACTGTAGGTATTACGATAATCCAAGTCGAGTTAAAGTTTATGGAAAAAACCGAAGATCTAGCCAATTTTTTTCGAACAAAAATTTGAATGGATTCGCGCTAAAATTAAAAGTGTTAAAAAATTCATTTTAATTTATGAATAATTTTTGGCGATTATTTCTAAAAAACAATAATCAAAAATACCTCTTTTTAAAATAGTTGTAAATTGTTTTAAATAATAGTAAATTGTCTCAAAAGAAATAAAAAATTGGTTTACCAAAATTTCGATCAACGTATTGTTTCCATTCTAGGTTGCCGTTCAATTTCTCTAATCCTCACCCACTCGTCTCGCCTAGCCGCCGCAACCAGACAGCGATTATTTGCCGAAAACTGTAAACAATCGAAAATACACTTTCTATGTTGAAAATTTTCCCGAATTTCCGAAAATTGTTCACCAGCACACATCGCCGATTTAATCACTCGGTGCGCGCATTCTTCAATCTTAATGGAATTTTAATTTCATTCTCAATCTCGTGTGCAATTCACACAAGAGTTCAACAACCTGGCTGGTTGATTGCAAATTCAACAAATTTTTCTCACTAGTATCTCGCCGTTTTATCGCAAATTACTCTCAAATTCTAAATAGCAGAAGATATTTTTTCACCTGCTTAGATTGCGTGATGTTTTTTTTTAATTAGGCTACATATATAATTTATCTCGAAATTCTTGTTAAGAATCTTTGTTTATATACTTATTCTCAAAAAAGAAAATGAAAAAAAATTACAGGTGTTTCAAATCTATGAGACATTTTTTTAATGTAACGGTATTATTTTTATTAAATTTATTATTTTTTCATAAATTTTTATAAAATATATTACACAATTTTTTTAATATTCAATAATTTCCACTAAAATACAATAAAAACTATCGTCGGTATATATTACTGTAGCCATTGTATTTTTAGAATACAAATTTCTACGGGCATTGGGGCATTATAATACTTCTCTATTTCTCTCATCTCTCGCTCGCTAGTATGTATTTGTTCAATTGCCTACTTTAACTCATAATTCTTCATAGCAATTTGAATACGTAAAAATATCATATAGTCGAGAGCAGACAAGTGTCGGATATACTTAAATAATTTTGATCAAATCTAGTACAATTCTTAGCGCGATATTAACAATCTTTAGCGTGCGCCTTAGATGTGCATTGTAGTTTGTATGTTTTATATATAGCTAAAGCATTAATTATTACGAGACCAATTTTTTATTTAAAATTTTTAAGTGCGCCGGAAATTGTCTGTCTTCGACAAAATAATGATAAGACGTGTTCTTTGTCTTCTCTAAACCTTCTTTCCTTCCCTTACAATAAAAGTATTAATTTTTAGTGAACCATGGAACCATCAAGCTCCAATTCGTGCTCAGTTTGTTCGAGACCCTCAAGCGGAAATCATTTCGGCGCTGAAACATGCCGAGCTTGCGCTGCATTTTTCCGGTATATTGGCGGCAGATGGACCAAAGAAAATATTTTATTCTCTTTCTAGGAGATCCGTATATCTAAATATCAGCTATCGGGCTTGCAAATCAGCCAATAAATGCGTGCCACGAGATGGAAGGTATCCGCCTTTAAAAATTGTGTTATTTCGATTATTCTCGATTTTCAGAATTTTTAAAATTTTTGAAAAAATTCGAATAGAAAAAATTGGTTTTTATGAAAATTAAAATAAAAAAATAGAACGAACGTTTTTTTATGTCAAAAAGGACTAACAATAAGCCCTCATTTTTGTAACATTTCATTAGTCACCGCGACGAGTCAAAGAAATAATTCTCTTCAGGTGGATGTGCAGAAAATGTCGTCTGAATCGCTGCTACGATGTCGGAATGCTCGAAAAAAGTATTTTTCCACCAAAAATAAACGTAAAAAATCTCATTTAAAGGGGTCCAATATGACAGAGATCTGCTCTCGACAGCAATCAAAACCGGCAAAATGGAAATCAACAAGATCACTACCGTAAATTACTGTATCATAATTTAAAGGCTCACATCTTTCAGAGTCTTAAGCAATTCGTCGGAAGATCTCCCATTCTACTTCTCTTCGATCCCCAGCTGGCATCACCTAATAAGACCATCATCGATATTAGCCCTATGCTCGACAAACTCCGTAACATCTTGAGCCAGGTAAATAGTCTGTGAACATCCTTCCAGTCTGCCGATTTATTTTCAGAACCTTCCTGTCAATCCCTACCTTCAAAACAAAAATCTACTACAGCGAGTTGTGTACATTTTCGAGAAAAATAATTGCCCTAGCCGGTTACAGGTGTTAATTGCCAAAAATATCGAGAAAATTTATTAGCTTCAGGTGGTCGCAAAAATGACCAAATCCGGTATACTCGAGCGAATGGAGCGCGATATTCTAAAAGCTGCACAATGCGCAATGGAATCTCACGTGCTCGATAGTTTTTCCGTTCCAATTAGGGTGCAATTAAAACCAATTATCGCCCGCCGTAATTAGCTTGTTCGATTTTCAGATTAAATTGATCAATAATTTCTGGCACTTATGGGCCGAGCTCGGCAAAATCTTTCTAACGATGCAAGTGCGCGGCGGCGGCCAGGTGCTCAACGACAAAGTTACCAATTATGCTTAAGCAGCACCCATAATTAGCTACTGCAGATTTTCCTTATCAATGATGCAGAAGCTATCGATCTAAACAACACCGAGTGGGACATCACATGGTCAACTAAATACCCAAACGAGCTCATCGACTTGTAACTAATTAAATTAATTAATTAAAAAACAATCAAATAATTAATTAGGTATTATCGCTATCTGCAAACCGACACCGTTCAAAAGGTATTCGACCTTCTTCAAAAAATCAAGCCAACTTTGGAAGAGTCGCTATTCATTACATGTGTGGCATGCTTATCCTATAGAGGTATCCCTTCCCCCGCTAATCAAGGATAATTAACGGCTACTAAAATGTGAAATTAAGGAAGAAAAGAGTCCTACGAGTTGTCTGAGTACACCGACTCATTAATTGATGCGCTAACCGATTGTCTTCACGATTATTATTCGAATACCCTAAAGCTTACTAATTACTCTCATAGATTATCGCAACTGCTGCAATTTGAAGCAATTATCAAGGTAAAATTCGCGAAAAATCGAATTTCTAACAAATTTAAAGGAGCACACAACATTCCGACGACGCCAGTTTGACCTCTCCGACACATTCGACGTGTTTTCCGTAGAATATTCTCATTCCGATATATTCGATTTAAGATTCTAATGAATTTTTGTAGCAGAAACACGTTCAAAACAAAAAGAAAAACACCTGGAGTGCAAAGAACTACGAATGACGCGTGGCATTCATTCGGAGAAGCCGTGTAAACCAAAAAATCGCCTCCAAATCGGGAACCGTCAGCAAGAAAGTGCCTGAAACTTACGATTTTTCACTTAATGGTCCCCACAAAATTCAGTACCCTTTTCGCCATAAATCCCTTGCGACGAGTCGCCGACACAGAAATTCGCGAGAATTTGGCACTGGTAGCTCCTCGAGACCATAAATCTCGCCGTTTTCGGGTCTTGCGACAAACGCCAATCCAAACTCGACAAGAATCATTACCAGCTCGTCGGCTATCTGGCAAACCTGCGAACAAAATTCCCAGCCATTGTCGTTGCGCGACCGATTCACACAAATGCGGCATTCGTTCTCAAGATATTCCGTGTCTAAACTATGTGGATTTTATTTTGAAATATTTCAATTCCCACCACATTTTTCCACATAAAATCGCCGATTGACCGCCGCGATTCGGATTTTTGGCTTTTCGCCAAGTACAGCTACATATTCCGATGGTCCCTCGCCTTCCATCTCAAAAATAAAAACAATCATAAAATTAAAAAAAAAACACCAAGTATTTCAGTAAAGATTCTAACATCAAAAAATGAATCAATAAAACAATGAAAAAAATATTTATTGATAAATAAAAAAAGAAACCGGTATCATAATATCGCGATCACCGAAAAACTTTAATTATATTCTCTAAAGATTGTAAATGTGCAAAACTTCCAAAAGAAAATTCGGCAATTTATGTAATAAAGTAATCGAAAGTTCAACTGGTAATTGCTATATGTAGTGCCTAAAGATAACTAATACAATAGCGGTCCGAAATTCGGACTCCGAATCCCCCCCCCCCCAATTTCCGCCATCGTTCTCAAAATTCGTTCTATGGTCGAAAATTGATAACAACGTCCAAAAATTAAAATAAACGCACGGGTTCAATGTTTTGCCGTTTGAGTCACCTCAATCGTGGCCTGCTATTCTATTCCTCCATCATTCTCGGTCTCACTATCAATTTCATTATTGGCGTTGCTACGAATGCGCAATTTTAACGAGTCGGTTCGTAGAACATTCACTTATTCATCATCGTTATGACAACGACGCTAATCTTATTCTCTATTTTTCGAGGTTTTCGAACGAGAGAAATATGACGAGAAATCGCCAAATTCGCATGGGAACCGAAACAACTTGCAAAAAACCGTGCTCTGTGTGTCTAAAAGCATCGCACGGCTGCCATTTCGGCGCAGAAACGTGCCGAGCGTGTGCCGCATTCTTCCGGTAAAAATTGTCCGCAACATTAAGATCGTCGTCAAAAAATTGCAGGCGTTCCGTGTTCCTCAAAATCCATTACAACTACTGTCGAAATGCCAAGAACAATTGCTGGCTGGAAAACGGAAAGCATGTCCATTTTTTTTTTGAAAAATAAGTTTTATAAAAAAACGGCAAAAATAGCTAATTTCCTGAAATGAATTTCAGCCATATTCAAAATTTTTCAATAATTTTCACTTTTTTTAGGTGGCTATGCAAAAAATGCCGCCTTCGTCGCTGCTATAATGTCGGAATGCAAGAAAAAAGTAAAATGTTGCACAAATTCGAAAAACAACGTGTTTCAGACGTCCAATACGATCGAGATTTGTTCTCAATCAGAGGCAAGATGGCTCAAAGAATTCCTCGAGTAGGTTCTACCGTAATTTAAAGAAGCATACAAAATATTCGCAGACAATGGAACAATTCGCAGGAAGACCTCACATCCTTCTCCTCTTCGATCCCAAGCTCGCTTCACCAAATAAAACCATAATCGATCTTCAACCATTAATCGACAAGCTGCATTTCATTCTAGGCAAGGTAAGCAACAAATACCCTGCGGACAATCTTCAGATGTGAATTTTAGAAAAATCCAACGCCTCGCTATCTAGAGAACAAGAATCTGTTCGAGCGAATAGTAAGCTCCTTCAATAACCTCTTCTTCTCCGAAAACACGTTTCCCAAGGAAAACAGGACGATTCAAATAATTTCAAGAATTGGGAAGCAGACGATGCTAAAACGAATGTCGACAGATCTCTTAAAAGCCGCCCAATGTGCAATGCAAACCCATATGCTCGATAATGTACCACTGCCAATAAAGGTATAGGTGCGGCCGGACCCTCTAAGATACCAAACAATTTTTGCAGATGAGAATTATTAGTAATTTCTGGGAGGTATGGGACGAATTGAACAAGCTTTTTCTAACATTACACATAAAGGGACCAGAATGGCTCAACGGCAAGGTAATTAAACTATAAATTTAACATTTCCTAGAAATCCTTACCTGTTAATTACAGATATTCCTAGTGAACAGTATCGAGGCAATCGATGTACAAAACACTGATTTCGAGGTCACATGGATCACAAAGTATCCAAAGGATCAAATCGTATCGTAATTTCTTAATTATGATAATTAATTAAGAGTAGCGGTTGATTAAGATACTACCGGTATATGAGAACCGATACGTTCAAAAAGATTTGCGAGCTTCTCAAAAAAATCAATCCAAGTGTAGAAGAATCCATATTTATAATCTTCTTTGTTTGTCTTACCCTAAAAGGTAAGAGTAATTAAACGGTAATTATGACGATTAATTGAGTTAAGGTCGCAACCCATGCCAAGAAATGTCCGAATACACTGAATCAATAATTGATACTCTAACCGACTGTCTCCATGATTACTACTCGAAAACCTTAAAGCTCAATAATTATTCGCACAGATTATCCCAATTATTGGCAATTAAAAAAGTAATAGAAGTAAGTAAATTACTTAATTTTAATACCAAATATTGTTGAAAAAAATTTAAAGGATCATATTAAATTCCGTTGGCAGCAACTCATAATTTCCAAAACATTCGACGTTTTCAGCGCCGAATCTTCGCATACAGACATGTAAGAATCAAACAAATCAAAATCCAAAAACGAAATTTTCAGGTTTGACTTCTAACACTGCGCCAAATATTAACATGTACTTGACTTTCTCATGGTTTTTTCTGTTTTCTGCTGAAACAATAAAAACAAGCCAAATCAGCATCAAAATCGTGGTTTTCAATTTGAAAAAAACTCAAAGACCATATTTTCCGCCAAAGGAACCAACCCTAATCACAATGACTTTCACCCGACGTCAAACCCAAAATTAGTTAAATGTTTTATTTTTTTTTTTTGAGTATTTTTTTCCTAAAAATAAATTAATTTCGCTTTCGCGTTTGGATCAAATTCGAAATAATAAATCCACTCCCACAAATCCGGAAAATAAAAATGGAGAACTAAAACCAAAATATGTCATGAATCTCTGATTTCAAATCTAGTATTGCAAAAAAACAACCAATTATCAACTCGGAAGATCCTGAAAAATATTTCACCGAACCGAATTACAAAATTCTAGCAGTTTCATTCAACAATCACAATCTAATAACGACGAGTGCATTGCCGGGGTGTTTATTCACTCCCCCAGATAATTTCCTCCGACTGTCTGCACCCTGTGTTCTCTCGCCGCTAACCAAAGTTCGGCCATTATTTGCACATGTCAATTCATCTGATAATAAACGTCTTAAACATTAATTTCAATGGCATCAAAAATCGAAATTACCACAATTTCTCTATAACTATTGCAGTCTGTGGGCAAATTTTCAAAAAATATCTCTAAATATGGAACTGGTACCATCCTCATCATCGAAAAACCAATTGATTACATCATGTCTAGTTTGCTCGAAAGAGTCCAACGGCCAACACTTCGGCGTCGAGTCGTGTCGAGCATGCGCCGCATTTTTCCGGTAAAACCAGCAAATGTGTCCGCAGATGGTGAGATTTCAGGCGATGTGTGTTCCTCAAGCTCGAATTCAAGTGCAGGACAAAAACCAACGATTGTGAAGCAGAATATGGGAGGTAGCTGTCCGTTTAATTACCTTCCCTTATAACGATCAACATTCTAGGTGGAGGTGCAAAAGATGTCGTTTAGACCGTTGCTATGCCATTGGGATGCAAGAATCAAGTAATTTTTCAGACATGACAAAATCTAGCAAAGACGAAACTGACAAATATATTAAAAATAGATTTGTTTAATGTTTAATTTCAAAAGCATTTTAACTGGAAAAGAAATAATTTAAAAGTTAGAAATCATTCGGACTAAATTTGAAAATATCCGAAATTTTTTCTTGTTTTTTTCAGAAGTTCAATATGATCGAGATTTACTCTCAACAGGCGGAAAGTTGGCTCAAAAGATCCCCCGAGTAGGTTCTATCGCAATTCAAAAGAGAATTACCAAAATATTCGCAGACAATGGAACAATTCGCCGGAAGACCTCACATCCTTCTCCTTTTCGATCCCGAGCTTGCATCACCTAATAAGACCGTTATCGATGTCAGCCCTATGCTCGACAGGGTCTACAGCATCCTATGCACAGTAATCCGAATTTCCATCTGCCGACATTTCGCTGTTTAGGACGTCGCACTTCCGCCCAACCTTCTACGGATGAATCTTCTTCAGCGAATCGTGCACGTCTTCGAACAACAGAGCACCTCTACATACGACAACTATCAAGTAAAGATATTCAGCTAGCAGAGAAACCCACTGATGAAGAAGAAGCATTCCAGATGATCTCAAATATGGGAAAAGAGCAAATGCTTGCCTATGTCGAACGCGATATTATAGGAACGGCTCTCTGCGCTATGGGGTCTCACATGCTCGAAAATATCCCAATAGAAATTCGAGTAGGTCTGATTAAACCGCAATTAAAAACAATTTAAAAAATACAGATGCGAATGGTTGGCAGCTTCTGGAAGTTATGGTCAAATTTGGGAAAACTCTTTTTGACAATAAACGTGAGAGGCGATCAAGTGCAAAACGACAAGGTGACCAATTTATGGCAACATAGTTTCAATTAGGCTAATTAAGGTATTTTTACTAAATGGGGATGAGGCTGTGGATCTCAACAACACCGACTTTGACATCTCATGGATGACAAGATATTCAAAAGAGCATATCGATTTGTAATAGAAAAATTGTTGTTGAAAATTGTACGTGTCGAAAATTCAAGGTATATGCGCTGTATTCAAGGCAACGCGTTCGAAAGGGTTTTCGATATTCTCAACAAAATCAAACCATCCATGGAAGAAGCAATCTTCATGTCATGTATGATCTGTCTCTACGACACAGGTTCCTCCTGGACATTCCCAATAAAAAAAATTGATGAATTCAGGAAAATGTGAAGGGGGAGAAATCCAGGAAATCGCCGAATCTCTCATCGACTCCTTAACCGACTGTCTACACGATTACTACTCGAACACCCTAAAGCTTGCTAATTATTCTCACAGATTATCATTGTTACTACAATTCAAGGATGTTATCATAGTAAGCGAGTTTTAACGTGCCACCGTAAATCGAATATTTTAAAGGAGCATAACAATTTCCGGAAACAGCAAGGGGAACTCTCAAAGACATTCGACGTGTTTTCAGTAGAATTCTCGCACCCAGAGCTATTTGATCTATAGTTTTTCTCGCCATATTCCCACCGAATAAAATTAATATAATTAAATCAGTGTCTCAAAAATCGTTGTCAATCCATTCTAATGGAATGAATATCTAACTAAAATTCCAGAAAACATAACATTTTTTTGTTAAACATTGAAAAATCTCTAAAATTTTCAGGTTTCAACAATGGAAACAACTTCAACATTATCGAAATGCGCAATTTGCGAAAAACCATCGCATGGCATCCATTTCAGCGTCGAATCATGTCGAGCCTGTTCGGCATTCTTTCGGTAGAAATTATGAGCAGATGGAATTTATTTTTGAAAATGGAGATTTCAGACGTTCGGTCTATCTAAGAATAGAATTTAAGTGTAAAAACAACAACAATTGCAAATGGGAAGACGGACGGTGAGAAAAAAAATCAAAAATTCCTAATAAAGCAAACTTCAAGATGGAAGTGCAAAAAATGCCGTCTAAAACGGTGCTACGAGGCCGGAATGCAGGAAAAAAGTAATTTTCTTCCAGAATTTTCTAAAAACCCCCGATGTTTTTAGACATTCAATACGACAGGGACAAAATCTCAAGAACTGAAAACCTGGGATCATCGGCAATTCAAAAAATTCCTCGGGTAACTACTATTGCCAATAAAGCACGTTTAAACATCCGTAACCGTTACCCCGACATTAAAGGAAAAATGCAGAGAGAATAAAAAAAGGAAATTTGCGAAATTTTCAATACATTGAAAAAGGAAAAAAGTAATTTTTTCTGCATTCAAATGTTCTTTTTTGTAAATTTTCTTTGCATTAATACTATCCTTAAATGCGACTACCCAAAAACTTGCAGACGTTCGAACAATGCGCGGGTCGACCTCATATTCTTCTCCTATTCGACCCCGAGCTCGCTTCTCCCGAGAAAACCTATATCGACGTTAGTCCACTTCTAAACCAAGCTCGTCTGATTCTGAGCCAAGTGAGCATTCGCTAATAATGCCCGTAGCTATGTATCGCTTTAAGGATTCACCGCTACCCTCAAATTTTAAACATAAGAATTTACTTCAAAGGTACGTGTATGTCTTCGAGAAACTCGTCACATCAATAAAGAAGAATCAATTAAAGGTGCATAGCTATACGGAAGTCTTTAATGGAAAAAGATCCTTATTGCAGCTAATTTCCAATATGGGCAAAACTGAGATGATCTCCTGTGTTGAGCACGGATTGCTTGAAGCTGCCCAATGCTCAATGCATTCACATATGTTCGACAATGTTCCAATCAACATAAGGGTAATTAACAGAGTAATTATCCGCTTAGAGCCCATTTTCAGATGAATCTCGTGTGCAATTTCTGGCAGTTATGGTCCGAATTGGAAAAGTTCTTCCTAACATTACGAATTCGCGGCACTCAAATGCTCGAAGATCAGGCTCGCAATATTTTCAGCAAAAATAGAAAAACAAATGAGGAAACTTTCAGATTATCGTGCTCAACAGCAAACAGACTGTGGACTGGAAAAATACCGATTTCGACACCTCATGGCTAACCAATTATTCAAAAGAACAAATGATTATGTAACTAATTAACTAGTAATTAAATAACTCAAATTGGATGGTTTAGGTACTACCGTACCTTGCAAACCGATTCATTTGTCAAAGTGTTCCAACATCTCAAGAAGATCAAGCCAAGTGTTGAAGAAGCTATTTTCATCACCTGCATTGTCTGTCTATCCTACAAAGGTACCCCGCTAATTAAGGGTAGTTAAAAGCGATAATTAAGGTCGAATTTCATCTCCGGAGCTGTCCGAATACAGCGAATCATTAATTGATACTCTCTCCGATTGTCTCCACGATTATTACTCGAAAACTTTAAAGATCACTAATTACTCTCACAGATTATCTCAATTATTGGAAATTAAAAAGATAATGGATGTAAGTTAATTACTACATTAAATTATGTGCAATTATTGCCCAATTTAAAGGAGCATTCAAGTCTTCGCCGCCAACAATTTGATCTTTCCAACAAATTCGACGTTTTCTCTGTCCAATTCTCGCATCCCGAGTTAATTGATCTATGTTTTTAATTAATAAATTAATTTCTGTAATTTTTTCTTTGACAAAAATTTTAATAAGTAAATATTCACTATAGAGGGAGAAATAATTGAAAACTATGAAATGTTTGCAATTTGCGTGATTTGATTTCTCTACTTTTGAAATTAGCTAAACTTCGTTACAGTGGCATTAATGAAACATTAATAAGCATGTTGTCTTAACTATTCAAGGGGTTTATAAACTGCCACCTCACGCAACTTACTCTCGCCCACTCTCTCTACGCCTCTCTAACCCTTTCATCATGTCTATTTACACAGCCAAAATATTTCTATCAAATTCGTCAAATTTAGTCTTCAACTAATTTTAAACGTTATTTCTATGGAAAGTGCCGCGTCATCCTCGCTTGAGCCGAAAAACTACTGCGCAGTGTGTTTGAAATTTTCAAGAGGCTTCAATTTCGGAGCAGAAACATGTCGAGCGTGTGCCGCATTTTTCCGGTAAAAATTATCCGCTACTTCCATATTTCATAGAAATTCCAGGCGATGTGCCTTTCTTAACCTCAATTTCGAAAATTGCCGCTATCTTGACGACAAATGCGATCCACAGAACGGAAAGTAAGATGAAAATCAAAACATTCTTCCATTTTTCTATTCTCCTTAGATGGCTGTGCAAAAAGTGTCGCCTTCGGCGTTGCTACGACGTCGGAATGCAAGAATCTAGTAGCTTCCTACTTTTCTTTTCCAAATTTTATAAAAAAAAACTTCGTTTCAGATATTCAATATCATAGGGATTTGCTCAAGACAACCGACAAAAATTTTAGCAGCGTTATTTCCAAAAAAGATCTCGGTGTGGCCAAAAGAAATCCTAGGATTCGAAATCCAACATACCCTCGAGTAGGTGCTACCGTAATTTAAAGGTGTAGTACAAAAATATTAGCAGACCATGGAACAATTCGCCGGGAGACCTCACATCCTTCTACTTTTCGATCCTGAGCTGGCATCACCTAATAAGACATTAATTGATGTCAACCCAATGCTCGACAAAGTATATGGAATATTGTGTAAGGTAAAAACCAACTTCGGACAATCTTCAATATTCTTTAAAGGAGCAACCTTTATCTCCCATCTTTCAAAACAAGAACCTCCTAGAGAGAATGGTCCAATCGTTCAGAAATTTACGCTCCTCTTCAAAAAACTACAACTATACGGTGAGAGGGTTAACCGCGAGCTCAAGTCATGGTTAATATAATTCAGCAGCTTGACAATGTGGGAAAAACTGAAATGCTTGGATTCCTAGAAAACGGGATGATCGAAGCAGCCCAATATGTAATGGATTCTCATATGCTTGATCAGGTTCCATTAAACATAAAGGTAATTAACAGAGTAATCAATAAGTTACCTATAATTGGTTGAATTTACAGATGAAACTTGTATGCAATTTCTGGCAATTATGGGCTGAGCTCGGCAATACATTTTTGACACTACAGGTGCGCGGCGAGAAGCTGCTAAAAGACAAGGTGGGTAATTAAATTTAATTATCAATAAAATAATTTACTACTTATAGATATTTCTGGTGAATAATAATCAAGCTATCGATTGGTACAATACCAACTATGAAATCTCATGGGTCCCAAATTATTCAAAAGAGCAAATGAATTGGTAAAACTAACAGGGTTATTAAGGACTAATTAAAGTAATTATAGGTACTACCGTTGCCTGCAAACTGACCCAATCGAAAGGAGCTTCAATGTAATAAGTAAGATGAAACCAACGATAGAGGAAGCTATATTTATCATCGGCCTAGTCTGTTTATCATACAAAGGTTTCTAATTAAGTGTAACTAAAGGGTAATTAAAATTTATAATTAAGGTCGCAACTCATCTCCAGAGCTGTCCGAATACGCTGAATCAATAGTTGATACTCTAACCGACTGTCTCCACGATTACTACTCAAATACCTTAAAGCTCACTAATTACTCTCACAGACTATCTCAATTATTGACAATTAAGAAGATAATGGATGTAAGTTAATTTCCCATTAAATTATGTGCAATTATTGCCCAATTTAAAGGACCATTCAAGTCTTCGCCGCCAACAATTTGATCTTTCCAACAAATTCGACGTCTTCTCAATACAATTCTCGCATCCCGAATTATTCGATTTATGCTTTTAATCAATAAATCTACAGGGTGTCATTTAAGTTCCCGCACAACTTTGAAGACGTATATTTCTGAAACTAAAAGTCCAAATCAAACGAGACTCAAAATATTATTTATCTATAGTACAACAAATAATTATCTATTAACTCTTTTCGATTCGGCCTCCTTTCGCAGCTATGACTTCACGGAGACGCTTCGGGTAGGATGTGACTGTGGTACGCAGGTATTCGATGGAAAGATTGTCCCACTCCGCCAGTAATGTCCTCTTCAGAGCCTCTACACTTGAGTGGGGTTTTGCGTTGACCTTCTCCTGCAAGACCCTATCACGGAAAAGTCAAGCGGTTTCAGATCTTTGGAGCAATCAGGCCATTCGGATGACTTGATGAAGTCGGGAAAATGGGTCTGGCACCACTCCTGAGTTGTTTTGGCAGTGTGGGCGGGTGCTCCGTCCCGCTGAAAGACCCATATCTGCCCACCGAAATGCGTTTGGGTCCAGGGCATCACATGCTTCTCCAAAATGTCCCGAACGTAGACTTCTTTGTTCATTTTCACTCCCTGATCCACGAAATCCTGGGAGCACATCCCGGTTGAGCAGATGGCACCGAAAACCATCACACTGGCAGGATGTGAGGCTCGATTAATTGTTTTTCCTTTCTCAGAAGCTTGCTGGGATGTCTGGGCAAGTACTCAATGGTTTTGTGAGTAGAATGCCGTCTCCACAGTGAATAGCTTCTCGTCGGAGAAGACAGTGACGAGATCTTGTCCAGACCGCGTGCGAGCAAGAAGTCGTTTTGCTTTTTCGAAGCGTCTCTGCTTGTTGACGGCCGATAGAATTGCCGCTTTTTGGACACGATATGGGGTCAGTACAAGCTTCGTTTTGACGATTTGTTCCAAAGCGAAGATGCTCATTCCCATGTCTGACGCTATCTTTCTCATGCTCCTGTGGGGGTTTCGGCTGATCCTCGATTTGACGGCGTTGATCTTCTGAGGAGTGGTTACTGAGACGAGTCTTCCTTGTCTGGGACGGTCACTGGTCGTATTTAGCTCCTTGAATCGTTTGATGGTGTCATAAACCGTTCTACAAGGCACACCGACCCGTTGAATGATGTCTCTCGGGCTCACATTTTGCTTATGAAGTTCGATAATGGAAGCGCGATGGATGTTAGCCTTCGCCATTTCTCGGAAACACATCCGAATGAGGTGAAACTTGGAAAGTAAGTAAAATATACCTTGTTCAATAAAAATAAATTGTATTGGTGTACGAAAAGTGCGTTAGCGAAGCTCTACATGGCGTCAAACATTTGTGCGGGAACTTAAATGACACCCTGTATTTTCTTCTGAAATTATCTTTTTTCTATGGACTATACCCATATGAAATTTTTCCGTTCCAAATCGCACTCAGCTGGCCGATAACCTTTTATGTCTCGTCTCTCTCTCTTTTGTCGAAAAAATTGCATCAAAAAATCGATGTTTGATAAGACTAGCCATTTGTTTTCTATTTAACGCACAGGTTTGGAATGGAATTCGAGGTTTCAACCTCAGTAACCCACTGCCAAGTGTGCTTGCGATCATCTCACGGAAATCATTTCGGCGTAGAAACGTGTCGAGCGTGTGCCGCATTCTTCCGGTAAAAATTATCCCTTACTTCCATATTTCATAGAAATTCCAGGCGATGTGTCTTCCTTAAGCTCAACTTCAAAATCTGCCGCAATCTCAACGATAAATGCGATCCACAAAACGGAAGGTATGATGAAAATCGAAAAATTTTATCAATTTTTCAAATGTCCATAGGTGGCTGTGTAAAAAATGCCGCCTTCGGCGTTGCTACAACGTAGGAATGAACGATAAAAGTGAATTTTACATAAAGTTTAATCCAGCAGAGTTTTCCTTTTAAAGACGTGCAATACGATAGAGATACTCACTCAACAGCAGAGAAGCCTTGTAGTAACAATAGAATAATAATCCATAAAGAAGGTGAACTACTCAAAGGTCCGGAAGTAGTTAAAACAATTCGATAGGTGAAAATCTACAAATTGAACGAATCCCGAGGGTAGGTCAAAAATACCGTAATTCAAAGGAGAATTACCAAAACATTCGCAGACAATGGAGCAATTCGCCGGAAGACCTCACGTCCTTCTTCTATTCGATCTCGAGCTTGCATCACCTAATAAGACATTTATCGATATCAGCCCTATGCTCGACAAGGTCTACGGGGTGGTCGTTAAGGTAAATACTATATGGATATAATCTTACGTTTGTCTTACTGTTTAAAGGAGCATCCTCTTCCTCAAAGCTTGAAGAGTCAAAATCTACTTCAACGAATCGTGCATGCGTTTAATGAATTGAGTTCTTCGATGTCGAACTGTAGTTATAAGGTAGAAATTTAATCACGAGTTAAAATAAAATCTTTACTGATTTTATAGCTGCTCCACAGAATTGGAAAACCCGAAATAATGGACTCTTTGAAAAAAGGGATGGTCGAAGCCGCACAGTTTGCAACCGATTCGCATATTTTCGATAATATCCCAATTCAAGCTCGGGTAATTAACAGGCTAAGTAAGCAATTATCTTCAGTTCAGGAAATTCCAGATGAATCTGGTATGCAATTTCTGGCAATTATGGGGGAAACTCGGCAAAATCTTCCTAACAATGAACGTACGCGGTGCGCAAGTTCTTAACGACAAAGTCAATATATTCAGATATTTATGCGCATTATGACTCATTTGATTATAGATATTTCTGTTTAGCCATAAACAGGCTATCGATTGGTACAACACAGACATAGACTTCTCATGGGCTACCAATTATTCAAAAGAGGAAATGAATTGGTAAAACAAAACGGCTAATTAGGTACTCATCAACGTAAAAACCAGGTACTACCGCAATTTACAAAGCAAATACATCGAGAAGATTTTCAATTGTATTGATAAGATAAACCCAAGTATTGAAGAAGCTATTTTCATTACCTGCTTTGTCTGTTTTTCCAATAAAGGTATCTCCAAGTTGTACGCCAATGATGATAATAATAAAGATTATACAGGTCGAAATTCATCCCCAGAGTTATCGGAATACACTGAATCAATAATTGATACTCTAACCGACTGTCTCCACGATTACTACTCGAATACTTTAAAGCTCACTAATTACTCTCACAGATTATCTCAATTATTGGGAATAAAAAATATAATGGATGTAAGTTAATTATTCATTAAATTATGCGCAATTATTGCCCAATTTAAAGGAGCATTCAAGTCTTCGCCGCCAACAATTTGAACTTTCCAACAAATTCGACGTCTTCTCTATACAATTCTCACATCCCGAATATGTTGATTTATGCTTCTGATTAATAAATAAATTAATTGTTTCTCGAATTAACTCCTTTCCAAAAAACAATATACGTATTTTTGAATCTTCTTTTGAATCTTGTTAGGTCGGTATTAAAACCGCTGAGAGTTTCCTCTCAATAGTGCCGCTCTGATTACTTTCTCTAATTCTCTTTGTTCTCGCCAAATATAGTCAAACATCGATTTTTAAATTTTAAAAACCAAAATTCTAGCGAATCGCGTAGTTTGCGCAAACATTCAGCTGAAACATAATAAAAACGGAGAACAGTCTTCAGGGACCATTAAAGCCATCGTCTACAGAGCTTCGCTAGCACAATTTTCAATAGAATATGTTGCATCATAATCAAAATGAAAACCTCTGCCAAGTGTGTTTGCGATCATCTCACGGAAATCATTTTGGAGTAGAAACGTGTCGTGCGTGTGCCGCATTCTTTCGGTAAAAATTGTCCGTTACTTCCATTTTTAACCGAAATTTCAGGCGATGTGTCTTTCTTAAGCTCAATTTCAAAAATTGCCGCAATCTCAACGATAAATGCGATCCGCAAAACGGAAGGTAAGATGAAATTCAAACGACCTTCCTTGATTATTCTTAGCTGGTGGTGCAAATGCCGTCTTAAGCGCTGCAACGATGTCGGAATGCAGAAATCAAGTATTTTTTTTTCTAAAAACTACTCAAAATAAAGAACTTCTGGTTTCTCATTTTCAGAAGTACAATACGATAGGGATGTGCACTCAACCGCTGCCAAACCTACAAGAACTTTAGTAATAATTCCCAATGAAAGTAGTACATTATTTCAAGGCCCGGAAGTAGTTAAAACAATTCCGTTGATTCCTCACAATCTAGAAGTTGAACGAATCCCGAGGGTAATTTTCAGACACTGAAATTAAAAGACTCATAACCAAAAACATTCGCAGACAATGGAACAATTCGCCGGAAGACCTCACGTCATCCTTCTATTCGATCCCGAGCTTGTATCTCCGAAAAAGACATTTATCGATATCAGCCCTATGCTCGACAAGGTCTACGAAATATTGCGCAAGGTAAGAACCATCTGCAAACAATCTTATACTGTTTAAAAGGAACATCCTCTTCCTCCAAACTACAAAAGTCATAATCTACTGCAGCGAATCGTATATACGTTTCAGGAGTTGAGCTCCTCGACAAAAAACTATACCTACAAGGTAAGAAGATTAATTAGGAGGTCATGGTTAGGCTTATTCCAGTTGCTCGACAATGTAGGAAAATCGGATATGCTGAGTTATTTAGAAAAAGGAATGATCGAAGCTGCACAATTTGTAATGAACTCCCATCTACTCGACCACATTCCAGTAGCTGTAAGGGTAAGTTAATGACCAATTAAACAACCTATTCTAACACAATGTTTCCAGATGAACATCTTTTGCAATTTCTGGCAAATATGGGGAACCCTCGGCAAAATCTTTTTAACACTGCACGTGCGCGGCGAACAAGTTCTTAAAGATAAAGTTGTTAATTTTATCTAAGTCTAATTTTCCGTTAATATAGGTATTTCTTATAACTGAGAACAAAGCAATAAAGTGGTGTCACACAAACTTTGAATATTCATGGATCACCAATTATTCACAACAACAAATGGATTGGTAATATAAACCGGGTAGGTAACTAAGGATCAATTAGCGAATTTACAGGTACTATCAATACTTACAAACCATACCCCTAGGAGGTATAATAAACCGCATACGTATGATTAATCCAAGTACAGAAGAAGCCATCTTCATCACCAGTCTAATTTGCCTGTCATACAAAGGTTCCAAGTTAAGGGTAATCAAAGAGTAATTAAAAGCGATAATTAAGGTCGAATTTCATCTCCGGATCTGTCCGAATACACTGAATCAATAATTGATACTCTAACCGACTGTCTCCACGATTACTACTCGAATACCTTAAAGCTCACTAATTACTCTCACAGATTATCACAATTATTGGGAATTAAGAAGATAATAGATGTAGGTTACCTCGGCAATTATTTGCAATTGTCGAAAAAATTTTAAGGATCATTCAAATCTTCGCCGCCAACAATTTGATCTTTCCAACAAATTCGACGTTTTCTCCGTCCAATTTTCGCATCCCGAGTTAATTGATCTATGCTTTTAATTTTCCATTATCATTCGAATTCGATGCGCTTCTTTAATACTTTTCATTCGCTCTCTTTCTCTCCTTCGCCTTATTTACTATTTTCTTCCGAATTCGTATTGTCGACGGCGCACGACTCCGGAAAATTGGCTATAAAATGTTTGATTCTGAATTTAAAAACAATAAATGAATTTTTAAAAAATTCTATTATATCTACTATAATCACCTCCCCTGATAAGGAATGTTGCTGATTATTGAAACTTTAGAACTCTTGTGATAATTTCCATTTTTATTAAACTTTAATAAGTACCATATGAACATGCAAAAACTGTGTATTTCGCATTAAGATCAAAAACGATAACAATCTTTGACAATGACAGGTTATAATCAATAATTTTTCTGATTTGTGATCGCCGATAACACTTGATTTTTTGCTCACAAACCTCACTCTCTGGTTATTTTTATTAATTTCGTTACTAGAAATTAAAAAAAATATATATATATATATATATTCGTTTCATTCTTAAAATGGAATCGGACTCAAAAAAGTTCTGCGCAGTGTGCCTAAAAGAATCCCACGGCTACCATTTCGGAGCAGAGACATGTCGAGCCTGTGCGGCATTCTTTCGGTAAAACAACTCGCTCAATTGTCTACAGATGGGAGATTCCTTCAAAATTTCAGGCGGTCCGTATACTTAAAGCTCGAATTCAAGTGTGGAAATTATAAAGTTTGCAAAATGGAAAGCGGGCGGTGAGAATCTTTTTCTTTAAATTGAATTTATCGAATTCCTCAAATATTATTGAATTTTTACATTTTTAATTTTTAATCAAAATCTACGAGTAATTTTGGCAAAAAATCATCGAAAATAGCCAAAAATTGATTGTTTTCAGATAATATTGGGTTCTTCTGTTTTCTTTTGTCTCTAACGCCAACAAATTAGCATGGTAAATTAAAATTTTGAACCAAATTCCAGATGGAAATGCAAAAAATGCCGTTTAAGACGCTGCTACGAGGTCGGAATGCAAGAAAACAGTATAATTTTCTGCAAAAAATTCTTTAAAAAATTATTTTAGAAATTCAGTACGACCGAGATCTACACTCAACCACCACCACGACAGTCGTAAAGATTCCGAAAGTAAGCTACTACCTTAAAAGAACATTGGCAATTGATAATGGTTTTGTAGACAATGGAACAATTCGCCGGAAGACCTCACATCCTTCTCCTATTCGATCCCGAGCTTGCATCTCCTAATAAGACAATCATTGATGTTAGCCCTATGCTCGAAAAGGTGTTCGAAATTCTAAAGAAGGTGGCATTAGTAAGGATTTCGAGTATAAAAACTTAAACCGCTTAGGAGATACCGGTGTGTCGAAACCTGCAGAATAAAAATCTCCTACAGCGAATTGTGCACACATTCGAGAAATTGCACTCCTCTACCAATGCCAATAACTACAAGGTATTATTCTACATAAATCCTCAGATTTTCTAGCTTCAACCCTTCAGTTGATCACTAATATGAACAAGAAGGCGATACTCGATTACATGGAGCAAGACATGATTATGGCTGCTCAATTCGTCATGGATTCCCATATAATCGACGGCGTTTCAGTGGACGATAAGGTATGATTTTTTAAAATATAATTATGGCAAATTAAATTCTCAGCTAAAATTGGCGAGCAATTTCTGGCAATTATACTCTGAGATCGGAAAATTGTTTTTAACATTGCACTTACGCGGCGAGCGGGTGCAAAAAGAAAAGGTCGGCCGAATTAATTTGGCAATTAACTAGAAACTATTCAGATTTTCTTTCTTAATGGTAATGAGGCTATCGACCTAAACAAAACCGAGTTCGATATCTCGTGGATGACTAAATATTCCGCGGATCAAATCAACAAGTAATTAGGAACAAATTAGGTCTAATTAGCGTTAATTGAAGATACTACGGTTACCTGCAAAATGACACCTTTGAAAAGGTTATCGCACATCTCAAAAAGATTAAACCAAGTGTTGAAGAAACCATATTTATCACCTGCGTAGTCAGTTTAACATATACAGGTATCTTGCAGGCTTCGCTAATTAAGGGTAATTAAAAATAAATTAAGGTCGAAATTCATCTCCAGAGCTCTCCGAATATAGCGAGTCAATAATTGATACTCTCACCGATTGTCTCCACGATTACTACTCGAATACTTTAAAGCTCACTAATTACTCTCACAGATTATCATTATTATTGCAATTTAGAAACATAATCAAGGCGAGTCAATTAACCTAACAAACACACACAACACACAACTTGAAACAAACAAGTTATAGAAATTTTTAAGAATCATAACAATTTTCGACGGCAACAATTGGAATTATCGAATACCTTTGATGTGTTCTCCGTGGAATTCTCGCATCCCGAACTCTTCAATTTATGCTTCTAACATCGAAAATTATGCTGAAATGAAAATAATGAATAAAACTTCAAACGATTAAATAATTTCCAGCAAAAATCAACTGTAAACAAAATTTCCTAATGGAATTTCACAAAAGAAATTTTATTTTGACTAGAAAACTGATAAAATACATTTAATAAAGCCCTAATTTGGAATTGACCGTATTTTTGAGCGAATACAAATAAGTGAGACGTCCAATGGTCCTTCGCGCTTCCGGAATTCGTTTCGCTTCAAAATAATCGCCAAGTTTTTCGATCTCGGCATTGATTTCATCCTAGAAACCGAGAATTTTCGCAATATATTCAAAACGTCAGCACCGAAAGTTGCTCTTTCTCCTTATTTAGCTCCTCGGTGGCCGTCATCGAATCAACAACTTCATTCCGTTCAAGCATTTCCATTAGAAGCTCATTGTCTTGTTGCTCAACTGCAAGAAATTTTAAAATCCAAAAATTAAAATTTTATTTAGAAAAAACTCTAACCTTCTTCTCCGTATTCCTTCATTAAGTATTTAGCCCGTTTAAAGGGGTCCGACAACATCTTATAAGCATCATTGAGCCGTCGTGAATGCTCTTCGCTCATTCGTTTCTCTTCGTCAGTGGCTTGCATGAATCTATCCGGATGCAGTTTTGATTGAAGCTCGTGAAATCTGAAAAAAAATGTATATTTTTCTGAAAATTCGAACATTGTATTAATTGTTAATTTTTACAGAAATAAATGTTGATATTTTCTATTTTTATCAAACAAATCTTTGTGAATGAAAATTATGTCAAAAAATTTCAAATAATCTTCAACTCTTTTCAAAAAGTCCGCCAACCTTCGTTTCAAATCCTTCTGATCAATGTGAAATGAGAAATTCACGCCCATATAATTGAAAAAATCCTGACCGGAGGTTATCGGTTGAATAACATTACCTAAAGTGGGCAAAACATTGATTTTATTTCAAAAACTTCAATGATTTTGCACATTTTTGGCATATTATCGGGTCCGTCACATCTTTATTGCATTTCCAGCACGCCAAATTCCTTGCCGATTTGTCGTTTTTGCAGCGAAATTGAGGTAAAAACCTGAAAATCGAATATTTCGAGATAATTGATGAAAAATGGCGAAAAAAAAATAATATAACACAAAACCAAATCATCAGGGTATTCTGTTGGTTAAAGATATATTCGTCATATTTATTGCCATAGGAAAATTTAAAAAAAAAAAAACCTAAAATTTTCCAAAAATTTCGAGACATTTGTCAGTTTCAAAAACTACCTCAACATTCTCAAATTGCACACCTCAATCGATGAACCCGCTTTAATCATCTGAAACTCAAAAAATCTGATACATTTTTTGAATTTTCAAAGAAAATATACGGTAAAATGTTTACCATCAAGGGTGAAACCGATAAATAATGATACAAAAAATCAATAATTTATTAGCAAAAACAAGAAAATGAACAATTTTGGGATAAATATAACATAATCAATTAAAAATCGAAAGAGATTCTTTATTTATTCGCAAATTTCACCTTCATATGATGGTCCGGAGTGATTCGAAAGTTGTTGAGAGCATGTACAGCCGGTTCGGCATACTCAACCGATTCGAATTCGACGAAGGCGATTCCTTTGTTGTTCGGCATCACACGAACTTCACGTAGGCCAGGAAATCTGAAGAAAATAATTTTTTTGGCAAAATTTGCATTTTCTTTCAAAAAATATATGCTATTTTTTCATAGAAAAAATCGGATAACCATAGCAAAAAAATGCACGGATAGGACATTTTGGAAATTATCATTAGTTTTTCGGCTGAAATCAATCATTCTAATCAAAGAAAAATTTAAAACCCGAACAAATTTTCTCGTCAAACATTAATAAGTTCTATTTTCTGAAGAAAACCAGAAATAAAAGAACATTGGACTCACTGGCTAAATACCGCTTTCAGTTGTTGCTGAACATCAATATTATCTGGCAAATTCGAACAATACAAAATATTGTGCGGGATTCCGAGAGCTTCAGGCTCTTCGGCCTTCGGTGCTGTCTCACTAGTCGAAGCCTGAGCAAAACAAATCGAAATTTCCAGGAAAAAAATGAGTCTGGCGAAGTTTTCACCGATTTGATTCTCACCGATTTCTCATGACTCTTCTTGACATTCGATTTTCCAACAGACGCCGGCTTCCTCTCAACGTACGTTCCTTTCGCTTTCGCAATCAAATCGGAATCCTCGCGAGCGTATTGAATTCTCTGTAAACGAAAATTAGGCAAAATTTCTGAAAAAAAAATCAAACCATCGGTTTTCCGTAGAACGAGAATCCTTGAAGGGCTCTAAGAGCATTCGAAGCAGCCGAGATCTGAAATTGGAGGTATTTAAATTTACATTGATATTTTTCAGCAGAATTTGATTTTTTTAAATATTGTCTTTTAAAATCTGGAGATTTAACATTTCTTTTTTAGAACTCTATTATACTACATAATTACGACCAAACTTCGGCCAAAAATCTGCAATTTTAGCTAAAAATTTCACGCGAAATTAACAATTTCACAAAATTACTTCTTTGAAGACGACATGAGCTTGTCCTCTCATCCGTTCTTTACGGAACGACAAGAGCTGAACAATTTCCCCAAATTGGGTGAAAATCGCATGAAGCGACCGTTTCAATTCTGAAATAATGGCACAATTGAGGTAAAATTCAAATAAAATAGGTAAAATTCAAATACCATCTTTTTTTACTTTCTCATTCAGATTGTTCACATAAATCGTGTGATTCGGCTTGATATCCATCTAAACTAGCAAAATTGTAGGTAAAATCTTAAATCGAAGGTATAAAAAGCAGCAAGAGCTTAAACCCCACTGGAAAAATAGAAAATAAATAACATTTATTAAGGAATTTGTTGAGAAAAGAGACCAAAATGAAAGAAAATCACAAATATGCTTATTTTTTCGCATAATCGACACGCATTATATGCTCCGGTGTGATTTTGAAGTTGTTGAGAGCTGTACGAGCCGGAATAGCCTCGGAATCGGTGTCGAACTCGACGAACGCGATTCCGGGACGATTTGGCACCATTCGAATGTCCTTGAGACCAGAAAATCTGAAAACAAATCCAATTTGTGAGAAAAGTAACTATTTTTCAAAAATTTGCAATATTCGAAATATAAATATCTAAATCTTGGCTAAAATTTCCAAAAAATTAAAAATCGACAAAATACGACACATCTTTCAAAACACCCAGTAAAACTGGCCAATTTATAGAAAAATTTGGCACTTTTCTCACAAAAAGCTCAACATACTGGCTGAAAAGAATGCTGAGCATTTCGGTATTCGCGCTTTCCGGTAAATTTGTGCAGAATAAAATCTTGTTTGGCGGCGTCGGTCCTTCACCATTATCCTTCTTCGATTTTTTCGGTTTCTTGACGCGATCAACAGCAATTTTCGGCTCCCGCTTGACATACGTGCCCTTGATCTTCGCAATAGCGTCCGAATCCTCTTTAGCGAATTGAATTCTCTTAAAATAAAAAAAAATCGAAAGTATAATTTTCAAAAGGGAAAACCATTGGTTTCTCGTAGAACGGGAATCCGCTCAACGCTTCCTTGGCAGCAATGGCACTTTCCAGCTAAAAAAAATCCCAATTGATTTTTTTAAATATTTAATTTCGTATATTAATTACATCTTTAAAGATCACATGAGCTTGTCCGCGCATCCTCAACGTTCGGAAATTCATGACACTCACAATTTCTCCAAATTGTTTAAAAACGGCGATTAGCGAATTTCTGAGCTCATCTTTCTTTACCTAAAAACCGAAATAAACTGAAAATTTCAACTAAAACTAACCTTTTCATTCAAATTATTAATATACAGCGTATTATTCGGCTTGATTTCGGTCATAACTCTGAATATTCGACGAAAAAATGAACGAATAACGCCAAATTCGAAAAATGAAAACGCCGATGCGATGGGGCGCGTTTGCAACGCGGCTTCCTAGTCCAGATTGAAAAAATTAATTATTAGAATTGTGTCTTCAAATTTTCGATTTTTACCATCTTTCTAAAACCAAAGTGGTACCACTGGGGAAGGGGACAACGGTCCGCCATCTATCATCTAGCCCTCTTCACAAGATAGGCTTCAAACGACAGGTTTAACATCACCTGAACCCAACACTGCAGACCACCCACTTAAGGGCTGGATCTGTCTAACCGAGTCGGAGGCGAGAATTCCTAACGAGATCAGCAAATCATGATCCGAAGGTTTCGATAATAGACAACTCGCCATTGTCCCCCATCTGAGCCGCATCCCCTGCTTTTATAGTCGATGTGGGCGGAGTCGAGAGCATCAACCGCCCATTCGAGGGGCGTTTCGCGTTGCAAATCAGTCAATCAGCTTATCCATTGTTTTCGGGTGTTTTGCACACTATCTTTTGAATATCTTCTAAGCCGACTCTCACAATTTCCAGCACTATCTCGCTGGTTGTGATGCAATTATTCACAAAAGAATTGCCGCAAGTTCAGCTATGAGCAAACTACATCAATGCGAATATCACGTGAATGATTAGCAAGTTGAGCTGCGTTGAACGGAAATGGTTGCTTTCATGAAGATCGAGAAGAATTCTTAATCATAGGTTTCTTTTTCCCGCGGAACTTGACACCGGAAAATTTTTAAAGACAAAATGGAGAGAACTTTAATACAGAAAAATTAAAAAAAAAAAAATGAAAAAAAAGAGAAAACGAAAGAAAAGAATTCTCTCAAACGGCTGTTTTCGCTACGAAATATTTTAAAACGTGCTCCATTTTTTTTATTCGAACTATCGTTTCACTTGATGAATTTTCTGATATTATTCATTTTTCACGCCAATAAATAAGCTACATCTTTCAAAAATTCAATTTGCATCCTAGATTCCAAGTCAGCGAGTTGGGAAACAGCGGAAGACGCCGAAAATCCATATCCCTGAAATCCACCGCCTAAAAAACGACCAAAAATTTTAGGACTTCGTTTCTTTTGAAATACCACCCGTCCTTCGTTCACCATAAACCACTTTTCCATCGAATTCATCAACAGGCACTTGGAAATCGCTATCAATCTGGCTGATAGTGCATCCTAAATGCTCTTCAATTTCAGCCAAATACTGAAATTTTCTGATTGTCTTCAGCCGCAAAAAGTGTAAAAATGCCTGTTTTTCTTGATACCAAATCGCGCAACCACCAAATTGAAGCTCTTTTGAGTTTGTACAGATTCTCGATGTACATTTATGGAACCAGACTTTCTCGTCATGTTCGGAAACCAAAGACACCGATAATCCCATTCTAAAATCACATTCAATTAAAATTCTTCAATTATCATGAAAATTTCAATTTCGTTGATTAAAATTCAAAATGTTCTGCGATTTCCAAAAATTTCCAATTTTTTCATCTGAAGAATGACAAAATTTGTTGAATCATTAAAAATTTATATTTTCAGCTTCAAAGGTCCCTCAAAAATGTGTGAAATTTTTCAAAATATTGAGAAATTTTGGTCAGTTTTTTTCTACTTCAAACCAAAAATTAAATAAATACTAAAGATTCTAATTTTCTAAAAATTCGCAATTTATATGACTTTTCAAGATCAAAATCCGTCAAATGCTCTCCGAATATCGATTCACCTATCAGCTCTTCCAACTCGCCCAATCCGATGTACATACAAGGTTTTGTCATCGGGCAAGTTGACATTGATCACAAATGGGACCCCAACAATGTCCAATCCTCTGGCGACGACATCTGTGCACACAAGGAAGGCCATCTTTCCGTCCTTGAACCCCTCTAAAGAAGCTTGCCTTTCAGCGGCTGATCGATCTCCGTGCAAACACGCCGCTGTGTAATCTAAAATTGAAAAAAATTTTAGCGCGAAATTAAAAACCAAACCGTTTTGTCTCAAATATTTTTCCATATGGTCACATTGTTGTTTCGTCCGACAGAAAATTATCGCCTTGTCCATTTTTAAAGCTTTGATCGCCTATAAATTTTCAATTTTTTGAAAATATACAATTTCAACTGATAAATTTCATTTTCATTTCGGGGGAAATTTTGACATTTGTAGACAAAATTTCTAGAAAAAAGTCGTTATTTCAAATTTCGAACTTTTCTGAAAATAAGAATTTTTGCTGGAAATATCAAAAATTACCCTCAAAACATAGATTCCCTTAAGTATTTTCGTTCCAAACGACAACGTATTGCGGTCGTTCGTGCCAAGACGCAGCTGATCCTTGTCATGGATATGATCATCCTAAAAAAGGTTAATTTCAAGCAAAATTTAGAGGGGTTAAAAAAATGAAATTTTTTTGCAAAACCGAAACATTTAAATTAGAATTGTCTTACTTCGAGATGATTCTTCTGATGGACAACCCGAATCCACTGCTTGTCTTCAGCGGCATCCACCCGACATACCACATGGTGAACATTGTTTGAAACACTGTCGATTCCTTTCAAATCGATCCATTGCGGGAACGACATGTAGCGATCCTGAAAAAACCATGTGATTTTCCGCAATTGCAATCCAATTTTGAGCCATTTTCTATTAGAAATGGGGCTTAAACAGATCAATTGGCGCGTAATTAATTGACAAAATTTTTACCGCAAATTTTGCGACTTCGAAATTGTGCATTGTCGCTGAACATGCGATTATCTGCCGCTTCCAGCCGTGCGCCGAAACCAGCGGCAAATGTCTAAAAAGGATGTCGATTTGTCGTCCGCCGCCTCGATTATCACCCAAAAATTGGTCCTGAATTTTCAAAAATTGAAGGATAAGCTTTTAAAAAACCTACAATCTCATCAATAACCACAAATTGAAGTGCATGAACTGCCAATTTGCCAGATTGTATGAGATCAACAATCCTTGATGGAGTTCCGACGACAATATCGGATCCTGCTTCGAGTTTTGACAGAATTGTGCGCATATCAACACCGGCGGCCAGCGAAACACATCTGAAATGGTAATATTGTTCATTTCTCTAATAAAAAATCGGATATTTCATAATATGTTAAAATTTAAAATTTTAAGTAAAATTGCCTAATATTGGTAAATTAAAAAATCTGTGTTTTAACAAAAACATCAAGTTTTTTAATTTTCGATTAAAAAATCGAAAATGAATACCTCAAACTGGGCGATTGAAGAACAGTTGAGAATACTTCAACATTCTTGAATGTTTGTTCGACGAGCTCCCTCGTCGGCTCGAGAATAACACAAACCGGGCTGTTCGAGTCCTGCAAAAATTTGAAATTTTTCAATGCTTAAAATAGAAGTAACATTTTTTCGAATTTCCGATAAAACGGTGAAAACTCCCAAAAAATGCTCAAAATGTTAAATTGAAAACCAAAATTGAACCCACCGCTTCAACAACTTCTTCCGCCGAATACCATTTGATCAACTCTGCATCTTTCACCGCCACAAATCCATGTCTGGGCGCAAATTTGAACGGAGAATTGCCGAAATTCGCCTCAAGAGACGAATTCTGCAAAACCATAGCCGGAAACAAACAATGCTGCTTTTGGCGAAATTTCTCGGCGATTTTGAAGCCCGGATGATATTCCATTCCATTTTTTGACCACCTAAATATTGGGAAAAATTTGACAAAATATGATTCGTCGAGCAAAATTTCGAAATTTGGTCTCAGTGGGCAAAAACATCCTAAATTTTCAAAATTCGTAAAAATTATACGAAAATGCTTATAAGTGGAATTTCTATCGAAATGGCATTTTTGGAATTAAAAATATTAATTTTCGGGTAACTCCCTATTAGAAAAATCCACATTTTTAAGTTAAAATACCAAATTTCGAGATTGTCCAAATCCAAAAAGCAGCCAAGAACATCATTAGTGGTAAAGCAAGTGCCATAATCATCGAATTTCTTGCCGAAACTCTTTTTTCCAGTTCCACCGTATCCGAAACTCTCATAATCGGTTCCAATTTGAAGCGAGCCAGAGATTGTTGCCCAACCGACTCGACAAAGACCATCACGTTTAATTGTCACCTCATAATAATATTTTCCTGTAATGTTCTCGCTAAAACGAAAAAGCCTCCGATTTTGGCAGAACTTCAAAATTTGAAAGAAGAAACGTAAAACTCGATCTAATTTTTAATAACATTTTCAAAAAACCAACGTTTCTTCTTATTTGATTTCAAATTTTCAATATTTTGTTCAATTGAATTCTTCCATTGTTTATAAATTTTCCACAATAACCAACCTTTGGTATGAACTCCGGCCACACAACGCACTCCGTTCCATTGTTTCGGCACCCGACTCTCACATACCAGACCGGTTTGGTCGATTTGAAGGCTTGGACTTCGATCTTTCAAGTTTAACACGAATTCCTTCTGCACATTTTCGCTTTTTGTCGCTTTTTGCTCTGATTCACGCCGGCGCTCCCACACAATTTGGGCCACCGGTACTGAAACCGCACCCGTTTTTCCACTACCCGTTTCGGCGGCCTAAAATTTCAATTTTAGACTAATTTTCTTGTGAGACAAAATTACAATCAACACATCGGAGCCTCCGAGAATTGCTGGAATCGCTTCCGCTTGAACAGGAGTCGGTAAACTAAAATTTTGTCGTTGTTTTTTTAAATTTAATTTTTTATGTCCACCGATTTTTGTTTAAAAATAAATTTTACCTCCATCCAAGTTTCTCAAACGCCGGAAATAGTTCCGGAATAACTCCAAATTCTTCAAAAGCTGTCATTCTTCACCTAAAGATTAACTTTCGAAAAAAAAAAACTGCTGCCCGTAAATCTACACAGTGTGTCCAATAGGGCGCATTTGCCCTCATTAATATTTCGGCGAATAATATTTGAATAATTTTAAAAAAATAAAAATCAATATTTCAACGATTATAAGGTTCACACGAATCTGATTTTCTAAACAAAAAATATACAGATCGCAAAAAAAACGTTAACTCTGTGGTAGATTAACGGTGAGGTGAGTTTGATTCCCAAGGCACAAGGTATAGTACAATCAGGTTTTACCACTCATTTTAATTTTTTACGAATACAGCGTAACTTCAACAAAAATTTCGATATTAACGCATTTATTAACCAGTATCTGTACACAACAACTCGTAGCAACAAAAAAACGTGTTAAACAATTACAAGAAAAATGATTTGAGTAGATCATAATCGTTTGCGAAATTTGGACCGATATGGCGAATCGATTCCAGGCCATTTACATCGAACCGAATCGTCCAATTTTCCGACTTTTTTCACGTATTGAGCAATCATCGGGAATTTCGAAAGGGTTTCGACGGGAATTTTCGAGAGAACCTCATACAAGTCATTGTCAATCTGGAAAATAAAACATCACGATTTTCCGTAGAAGAACAATGGTCCTACCTTACAAGGCTCCTCATCCATTACAAAAACGGGTGGCGGGGTGGACGGAGGGGTTTCAAACGAATCTTCCTCCTCCTCCTCCTCAACTTCATTTTGCCGACGAGGCGGCGACATCACCGACAATCCGGCAAACTTTTCAGCAAGTCCTAACAAAGAATCATCCGCATCTTCGCCTTCAGGAAATGTCAAAGTATCATAGAAAATGTCGTCATCGCCTTCTGAATATGCCGTACCAGATTCTGGAGCATCTTCATCGCCTAAAATCGTTTTTTTTTCGAAAAAATGTTAATTTTTTCTTTTAAATCATCTCAGAAAAAATTCAACATTTTAGAGTAATTTCCCACCTTTGCCATCAAGCTCATCGAAATTGAGAATCCTTGCAATCGGTGCCTGATTTCGCCGAAAATCTCCAATATGATGACGCTCAGTTGCATTATTTATCGTCGAATCCGCCACATCCTGCCGACGTCGTTTTGCCAGAAATTCGTCAATTTTCATTAGATCTCCCTCATTCGTCAAATCAATCAAATTCGGATCATCGAGGAATCGCCAAGATTCCCGCCAGCCGACTTTTGACTCCTCGCTGAGAATTCGTCCAACTCGCTCATACCCCTTAAAGTGATTTTAGATTTTAAAAATACACAAATACGCGCAATTTTTCAGCAAAATTGATATACCTGATCTTAAAAAACATTTTTTATGAACTTAACGATAAACATTCCAAAAAATATCCAACCTTTTCAAAATCGGACCGTTTCAGCTCCTTTCCAACCACCATCCACTTCGTCCGGAATTCCTCAGCCTCCTTCTCTGATGAAAACGGTCCGGCAACCGCACAAACCCGCAAATTTGTTGAAACATTTCTAGTGACGACGATAATTGCACTATCATCCGAGTTTCGGCTCAAAATAACATAAAATCCCTGAAAAAAACCACGAAAAATCAAGAAATTCAGTACATTCGAAAAGTACCGTGATCGCGAGCTCAATTTCCTTCTGAACATCTTTAATATCCGGCTCATTGTATCTCAAACATTTTAAGTCCAGAGCAGTTTTGCCATCACTGTAATCAACAAATTTTTGAAAAAAAAAACCACATTTCTATGCGCCTTTAAAAATTAATCGTACTAGAGAACTATATTAATTATGCTGATGAATTTGAGTTGTGAGGTTTTTCTTCACACGCCTTATCGATTATGGTATTTCGCAATATTCTATTTTAGGTTTTTACTTTTAAAATGAGATCTCAAAATATCCAATATAGCTTCCTTACTTATTCCTCAAATCTCGATTCAGTGCCGCCTCTTTGACCAGCTCTCGGACCACTTCAACTTTGCCAAAATTCGCCGCAAAATGCAGGGGGGTATCTCCTTTTCCCTTATCGGGAGTATTTAAATAAGAGTAGAGCAGATTGGTCTGCCGTAGAAGGACATCTTCGACGCCTGTGCCATACAATCTTGTCAGGAATTCTGTGTCATGAATCAGATCGAGCAATTTTCGCACGATTTTCGCCTGACCCGATTTTGCGGCGATGTGAAGAGCGTTGTAGCGGAATCCTTCCTGAAAATATCCGAATTTCGAGTTAAAATCGAATTTTTAACTCGAAAAAAATCGAATGTTTAACTCGAAAGTACGAAGTTCTCAATTCAGTGGGAAATATTAAGAGCATTTTCAAAATGGCTAAAAGTTGAGAAAATAAAATAATTTCAACGCTTCTTACCATTAAAATCGATGCGACGTCCCCTCCAGTGTTCACCAAATATCTTGGATTCGACTCCACAAGCCTCCTGAAAACCCAACAAAAAATCTGAATGTCAATGCACTCAAATTTTCTACGTACAAAAACCCATCCATATCGCCTTTATCGACGTATTTCTTGAATTCGGTCAATTGATATCGCGTCACACTCGAAAACGGGCTCGTTGGCTCATTGATCGGCGTCGCCGGTGCATTTTCTGATCGTTTTGGTGTCAGTGAGAGTCCGGAATCAAGAAAATTGAGAGCCTCCCTTGGTGTTCCAAATTTCTTGAATCTCGCCCCATAACTTTTGCCTTCTGGTGAGTTAACAAACTTTGAAACCTCCTTAATACTTCTAAAATTTAACAAAAAAAATTCCATTTTCTCAACAATTTTTCTCACTTATAAAGCTCTCGGGGCGATTTTGCAAGATCCGCTTCACAAACTGCAATATACACCGGCTCCTGGTCGTCAATGTGCGGATCTTCTGACATTCTCTGCATAAATAAAATCAATAAAAATCACAAGAAATTCCGCGAAAAACTCACAAAAATCGAAAAAATTACGAAAATTTGAATATACGAATTTCTCATGTGGCCTAGAAATTCCGAAATTGCGGCCAACGGTAACCTAGGTCACGAAGAGCAGCAAATTGCTTATCAACATAATTGGGAGGAATAAATGTTTCGAAACGAGCACATGACTTCACCTCATACGAACCATGCAAGTTTTTCCAATTTTCTTAGCAACCTGTATTTTGTTTCATAAATTTCCGTCTGCACCGATCGAGGATAAAAGAATTCTACCAAATAGTAAGCTTTGCATTCAAAAATCGAAAAAAAAAATCACAAACGACAAACAATAATTTTAAAAATTTGCAATTAAAATAATTATTTCAAAATTCCCTGCAAACACCGCGTCCCATTACTGCGTACCTCACACTCTAATTCACGCAAATTTCAGTCGATGCACTTTTCTGTAACAATAAGGGCATGCGCGATGCTGTTTTCGGCGTTTTGCAGAATGTAACAGATCCGAATTCAGTTGCGATAGATTCTATTCAAGCACAAATTGAGGTAATATAAGTATTTTCCTGGATAAAATTTTTAAAAAATTTAGGAAGCTCTTTATCCGATGTTCGTGGCTTCCGGTGGTGTGTGGCTGGTTTCCGCAAATTTCTATCACCGAGTAACCGGGTAGGCATTGAAAAATTTGTTAGAAACGTATGAAATAAACTTTGCACAGTCAGAACATTCCGACTCACAAAATTGCGAAAACTAAAAAAATATATGAATAATTTTCAATTGTTCCAAAAGCTTATTTTTTCAGGTACGTCGACGATAAAGCCAGTGTTTCAGAAACATTCTGCGCTGTCAACGACATCCACATGAACATTTACGTAGTAATCACAAGGGTCGAATAAATCAAATTGCGAATAATTTATTAATAAAAGTGGCATGATACATTGGTATCTACTAACCGTACCCATACAGATACAACAGAACATTTTGAGGGGAAAATAACATCCTAAAAGGACGAGGAGGCGCTTCACGTGCACAACCCATTGACTGCTTTCTGTCCGGCCGGGCAGTTTTTGACTGAAAACGTTTGACTGTCGATTTTTTTTTCACAAAAATGCGCTTTTTAAATAGCGAGTGCAAATGTTTGTTGAAATCTCATTTCTGTCCACCTACCACATTTTAACTTCGGCTGCCCATCGACCTCCTGCACCATCTTGACCATATAACTAGGGCACTCAATATCAGCATCTTCAGACGGATCTCGAATGGCCGACACCGAACAACATTGGTACCGTTTGCTGACGACATGCGGAAGGCACATGTATCCTTGGGGACAACCGCGCGCCAAAGGATCGCACTGAACCGGCTCTTGTGTGCTCGGATAGAGAAGAGCGCTTCCGCGCTCGCATCCGCCACCCGGAATTCGATTTGACGCGCTCTTTTTCGACGATTTCGAACAACAGAAGTAATCTTTGATTTGGTTTGAAAATTTGCACTGATATCCGTATGGACATGAAGTCGTCGCGCAGGATTTCGCGCGACCGTTGACCAAATACGGCGACATTCCGGAAGGGCAATGATTGTCGCCTGAAATTTTTTACGAAAACGTTTTTTCTTAAAGGATTGATGTAAATGGGCAAAGTTTCTAGAAGAAAAATTTGGAATGTGTTTCATTTTTCTCACGTTTATACGGTCGCCTCTTCGTCGTCGTCGACTTCACCGTCGTCGTGGTTTTGATTGTCGTCGTCGACTCTGTCTGATCCTTTCCACAGCAGACATTCTGCGAAACCATCTCGCTATACTGGCATTTGAATCCAAGCGGGCAATCGTCGTTGGTAAGAATGCAGCTTTTCAGCGTCTGCTTCTCCCCTTCGTAATATGGCTTCTCTGATTTGATGAGGCAGATCTCATCATCGGATATTTTCACCGGGCGGCTTTTCGGCACCGATTTCGACGCGTTTTCTGGAAATCTCGAAGGTTTTAGATTCTAAAAAGATAGAAGATTTCAAAAATTGGTGTTTTAATTGTAAACAGAAATTTAAGTTAACGAACCTTCCTTAACACATGAATTTCCTTCGGGAACCTCTCCTTTGGCACAACCGCACAATCCGGAAATACACCTCGAATTGGAGATGCACTGAAGCGATGATTTGCACGCGTCGCCCATGACGGCGCGCTTCTCGCATTTGCCATCAATCCGAATATAGTCATCGGTGCATTCTTCGTCGACACACTTGCCTTTGTGCTCTTTCTTTTTCGCCTCGCACGCGCACACGTTTTTGAGACATTCGGCGCCGTCGGTGCATTCGTCGTGCGTATGACACGCGCCGCCGACTTTAACGCGGACGACGCATAATCCGCCGACGCGCGCCTCGTTCTCGGCGCAACCGCCCTCGTCGCGACTACAGCAGATATTCTTGTTGCGGTGCGCCACACTCTTCACGCATTCATAGCCGTCGGCGCACATGTCGGCACCCGGTAGGCATTCTTGCGCGTTACCATCCACCGCGATATAGGCCGCCCGTCCTATCGGGCAGCCGCCACTCTGGCCGCAACACTGGAATTGACCTTTTTTGGCGGAAAACTGGCAGAAGAATCCCGTCGGGCAGCTTTTCGCCTCGCCGGCCGTGCAAGCACGCGTCTGATTCGTTCGCTTGTCGATCAGCGCGAATTGTTTAGCGGGACAGCCATCGTCTGAAACTACAACTTTCAAGAAAACTAGCCGCTACAATTCCATGACAATCATGGGGTGGGATTCAGTTTAAAACCCGGAACTTTGTCGGCTAATTGCCTCACCTAAAACAACCGGCTTTATCGCGCGCGTCGGTCGAGTTCCACAACACTGATACTTTTGATTGGTAAGGGACCATTGGCACGTGAAATCCATTGGGCAAGTCGCTTCTGAATCGAACAAAATATTGATGACGAAAATTGGGACTAAATGAACACCTTCAGTAATGAAAGGATCGCATGATTTGACGGTTTCATCATCCTGCACAAAAGCATATTGGCCAGGCGGGCAGCCATCTGTAGACATTTTTTTGGTTTTGAAAAATACGAGGCGAAAATTCAATTTTTTTTAATAGAAATTCTTCTTACTCAAGGAAAATGTGCATGGTATGCCAAAAATTGGTCAGAAATTTTTCAAACATATATGTAACTCTAAAAATTGGGTCAAAAATCTTGATTGAACCAAAAATTTGGATCATTAAATTTCCTACTCACCATTAACGCCGATCTTCTCTTCGCCCTGACAACAATAGAAATTGGTCGTCTCCGGCTGCTGCTGACATGTGTAGCCCTGTGGACAGAATGAGAATCCCTCGTTGGTGCACGTCGTCGGCTGAAGCGTCTTCTCATCGATATGAAATGCGACTTCGCCGGGGCAAATTGCTGGAAAACAAAACAGTGAAATGAGCAGCCAGTTGTCAAAATCGTACGATTCTGGCTACAGCAATATCCCTGGAACGCTCCGGCAACATCGGAAAGGCATGCGAAACCCGTCGGACACGATGAATGAAGCGGCGAGATATGGCATTGAACCGGCAGCTGCGTCGTCGAATATCTGTACAACGCTCGGCCTGACGGACACATTGCTGCAAAATTGGCCGAAATTGTCCGCAGCACAATTTCGTTTAATTCAGTTATTCTTTCTCAATTATTATTACAGATATAGGTTCTTATCGAGCCTAGAAAGATTGAAATCGATGTGCTCCGAGGCTTCTGTGACGAAATTGTCGAATTTTTAACAAAAATTGCAATAGAACATTGATAGTGAGGAGTGATTTTCAAAAAATTAGATAGAAAATCATTGTTAAAGAAAATTTTTAATTAAAGTGACTAAAAATTAAATATATTTAAAAACCGTCAAAATTCGATTTTGAGAAAAAATGAAAATTATTGGTTTAAAAACTGAATCAAATTTTTTTTGTCGACAAATTCAGAAGAAGAGAAAAATCGACACTTTTTGTCGAAAATAAAAAATGCACAATTACCGCCAGTAAGACTTCCACAACAATAGTACTTGTGATTCGTTTTGGAGAATCGACATAAGTAGCCACCCGGACATTTGCCATCAGCGGCCATCGCGCACTGTCTCGGCGTGTTCGTTCGCGGATCCATGAACGCCTTCTCGCCCCTCGGACATACTCCCATACTGTCACTTCCGCAACAAGTGTGCTCCTGCGTCAACGCGTTCAGTGTGCATTCATAATTCACCGGGCAATTGTTCTGAAGCGCCGTGTTACACACGTAAGGCTTGTTCGAGTTCGGATCCTTGTAGACGGTGTCGCCCAGCGAGCATCCGGCGCTCATGCAGAAGTCCTCACATTCTGACATCGAGCTGAACGAGTTAAGCGAAGTGTCGCAGCCATTGGAAGTGTAGGAGGAGCATGTTTGAAGGGCCATATTGAAATAATATCTGAAATTTTCTTAGGCTCAGTTGTGTTCCTATCTCTCAAGCACGGTTTTCCTCAGACGGGTAAACGGCAATAAAGGACATCATCACAGCCAGAGAAACACAACACGTAAGCGCACTCTCCTAGTAGCCTGCCACCGACACTTCGCGGGTCTCGCCGCACTCTATGCAATACACACCGCTGCGCCTCCGCCCACTTACCGAATCTGCCCGCTGCCGCTGCTACACTTCGGCAACATCCCCATTTGTGGCGGTTTCGAGCAAATTGACACTGCAGATTACAAATAGTATTGAAATCGTAAAAAGACCAACCTTTTGAAGGGCAACACCTCCTCTGCATCACCCCATTCGCCTCAACAATGCTACAATCATAGCCACTGGGACATGGCTCTGCATTTGAGCATGATCGAACCTTAGAATTCGTTCTCAATGGTGATCCTCCGTTAGGGCATACTGTAAAGGAAGAGAAATTGAATGTCAAAAAGAAGAAAAAATTAATTCCCACTGGCAATTTCGCAATAATTCTGGCATTTGTCAATCGATGGGAAATTGTTTGAGTTTCCGTCGCAACCAAGGAACAAAAACGATTGACATTCCTACAAAAAATACTGTTATTTTTATGGTAGAAATGAGAAAAATAAATTTTTTTTTGAGGAAAAATGGATAAAATCGCCTGAAATAATCATTATTGTATGTATATGCCGAACCTTTGCCTGATTATTATAGAAATATCGATACGACGATCCAGAACCACATGCGATTCCCTTGTTGACTTGCAACGAGCACGTGTAGGCTTTGCTCGGGCAACAACCATACACCAGACCATCGAACGTGCACTCGTAGTTGGCCGGACACGCAGTTCCGCCGAGTCCCTCGCCGCACTGCATGAATTTGCCGCTGAAGTCGACATAGGCGCGGCCTTGCGGACATTTCGGCTCGGCTGCAACGAAATTTATTCATGATTTTCGCGTACCATTTCCCTCCATATTAACGTACCATTAATATTCTTGCAATAGCTCTGACACTCATTCAGCGAATTGAATCGATTATTATTGCCTTGACATCCGGTGTATAAGAAGCTTTCGCACGTTTTCGTTTCAGCATTATACCTGAAATTATGAAAAATATATTCTCCGAAATTTACCAAAAATATGGTTTGGATGTATTTGGATATAAGCAATTTTTGTTACAAATTTTAATAGAAATTTGTTTTGTTCGAAAGAATAAACGTTTAAATTTGTCAAAAACTTAAAAAAAATCGGTTGAAATTTTTAAAGGTTTTATTAGAATTTATGTTTTAAAATAAGAACTTTTTGTCAATCATTCATCAAACCTTTCGGCATCTTAAAAAAAAAGAAAAAATCGAAATTTTTGGAGAAATTAATTTTTAAATCTCACCAAAACTGTCTAACACTTTGCTTGCAGTCTCCAACTCTCAACGGTTCAGTGCAAAGCGTCTCTAAAACCATATAAACCATCTTGGTCGGAAAGAATCAACGGCTTACGAGGCGTCGGGCAGCAAACTTGATGCTCCATGGCGCATGTATGTGTCGACGGGCAATCGGTATCCCTTCCGCACCGCTGTGGTGACCCATTTCCATTCGTCAGCGGGCTTCCATGAGGGCATTGTACTAAAAATTTGGGGATTAACCTTGAACAAAACTAAATGCTCACATCTCGCGCAGAAAAGTTGGCAATCAGCCTGATTCTGGAAATTGTTGAAATTTCCAATAAATCCGTTATACGTGAACGGGTGGCATTGACCATCCGTCGGGTTGTAGTAATATCTGAAAATTGGCAACGGCGTGTCCCGCAAAATTGTCCGCAGCTATGAAATTTGTTATAGGCAAGGCAAAGCGGTGATTAGAATTTAGAGAAATTTTCGCCGAAACAAATTTTGTATGAAAATATTTACTAGATATTGAGGTTGAAAATGGGAGATTCGCTCAAATTTATAGCAGAATAATTTTAAGCTTTTCACGAAATCTAGCTATATTGCCGCCAACCTTGTGCTAATGCCCAACGCGAAATTCGCCGTCTCGCCGGTGAGCTGATCGAATCGATGTCCGGCGTCGTATGGCGTGCTGCGCTTCGGATCCTTGGCTCGTCCGCCGCCCTCGCTGCATAGAGTCTCTGTAAAAATTCTCAATCCTCTAGAAAAATGAGATGCGCTATACTTCTCGACGCGCAACACATCGATTGGCTGGCGACCTCAGCGCACACGAACGGATCCGAACACGGATTGACCGTCGAGCAACCGGTCTGCGGGATTCGCGATGAGCTCGACGCACCGCGCGTCGACAAATACGCCGGATTGCCTCGCGGACAAGCTGGAAATAATATCCCCCGAAATAATTTCTACCAGATTAGGCCACCTACTATCTTTGCAGAACGATTCGCAATGATCCAACGTCTCGAAATTGTTCGGCGACACTTCGGAACCGGTGGGATCGAACAAGAACTGCTGGCAGGATCCCATGACACTATTGAAATACCATCGTGGAACACTTCCCAGCGCATCGGATTCGCCTTTTTTCGGCTGCATGCAGGTGAACGCTCGATTCATGCAGCAAACGCCGATGGGGTGTGAACTCGTGTCGAGACCCTGTTCCTTCCAAAATTTCGAGTTGTCGATGCAATCGTAGATATCAGACACATCCTGAGGATCAGGCTCGTCTCCGTGCTGCAAAATAAATTTTTGAAACAAGCAGTTGGCAAAAAACTAACAATTCCGCGAACTGTGCATTTGAAGTTCTGTTGGCGCTCGACTAAATCCTCCTCGCGCTTCGGCGTCTCGCTGCTGTGCGGATTGCATGGCGCTATCGTCACCGATGTCTTTCCTAACATTTTCATCAATTATTTTTGGGGCGTATTTCTCAACAAAAAAAAAACAAAAAAGAGACCTGCAGCTGCTGGTAAAACGACGAGAGAAGAAGGCGAGTCTGGAGGTGGTAGTGAGGGAAGCGGACAAGCCGGCTCGGCAGTCGACGACCAGACGCACAGAGTTCCATCCCTTAACGGCCAATTTTCAAAACCAACATTATTTTCGGCTCACTTTGTTTTCACCGCAATCATATCTTCCGAAGGGCACAAACACTGACCGTTCTTACAGTACGAATCCGGCCAAACCGAAGAGCATTGGACATCGTAGAAGCATCCGGAGTCAGATGGCGAGATTTCTGCAAAACAAATAATGAGCGAAGTTGGTTGGAATGAAAAAATGACATCAGGCACGTAAATATCCTCAATAAAACAATTGGCAATTCAAATATTCTTTATATAGTACGTGCATTTAAATATCCTACTTTCATAGCAATATGCGTCCACAGCGACATAGGTCGATAGGCATCGGCACTGTCCGATGGCGCAGTACATTCCGCCAAGGCAGTCGGTGTTAAACGAGCAGATATCGCCAACTCGTCCCGAACCTGCAAAATTTATTTGAAGAAAGGTTGCGGTTTTTTGTTTAGTAAATTCCGTCTGCCGACATCTTTATGAGACTCACCCGATGTTCCCTGCGAATGGAAAATCTGTAGAGCGGGATCTATGCACTGTCTCGTGCTCGTGCTGAAATGCACATGACCATCTTCGGAGCAAATCTCTTGTCGCCATGTGCCATTCGCGCACGCCAAATACGACGAGTGTTCGATGTCGATTTTTCTGAACAAACTTGCCTTTTTTGGAAAAATAATCGTCTTTTTACTTTGTTCTCGGATTACAGAAAAGGAACGGCATTTTCTCGTCGGTTTCGATGCATTTCGTCGACAATTCGGATGTTAAGCTGCATTCAGCGCAAACATCGTTGATTTGACATGGTCTCGCTGCTGAATAGTAATTTCTCGATGAAAGTTTAGCTGATGCGGGCAATTTTGCAGAAAACATTATCTGTTATATAGATTCATGTTACCCGCGTAATTGTCAGCAGCAATGCGAGATGGAGCGTTATAAGTGGAACGGACAAAGATAGAAATTTCGACATAGAAACAACGTTTTAAATTTTAACGTTAAAACGTTCCTTTCACCCTTAAAAATGTTAACTATACATGTACAGTTGGCATCCCGCTACTGCTGTACGCAGGTAGGTCTTGCGCGGGCTAAATGGTTATTTTGCATTTTATGAGTTTGTTCGATAATTTTTAAATCGAATGACCAGGAAATTTCAAAATCCTCAAGCAAATATGAAAACAGAAAACATGTGGAGAGATCATTTCGAAAGACACACGCGCAAACCTACCCGCACACAGAAGCCACCGAACGCCGACTATACACTCGGTAAAAATGAGTGGTCTGCCAAATGCCCCTCTGTCAATGCCGCTTGAGGGCAGCGTGACAAAAATCGCTTTCTATTGGGATTGGTCATAAAAAAATTTGACCAGCGGCGGGTTTCGTTGATTTTTACTGAACAGGATTTTAAGACTAATAATATGAGGTATTAGTATTTTTTAATTGATCAAATATCTGATCTTTTGAAATGTGGACACGATTCTTATTTTAAGGTATTTCAAATTCGAGAGAACTTACCTTGCGCATGATTTGCGTATAATAATAATAGTAGAAAGACGGCTCGACGCATCATTATCATCGGCATCGTTTCCCAATCGCCTAACTGATAAGGTGTGAAAATTGTTGAGAGCACCCGCGCAGCTCAGAAATCCGACACAAACACTTGACGCTTCGTGGGTCAGCCGGCGACACCTGCAATCGAAATTGATAATTTGTGTCGGCTGCTGCGGACACACAAAGAAACGCCAAACAGCTATTCCACATTAGAAGTGTGTTTTGAGATTGAGCAAAACATTCTAACTACACTACCCCGAAGCGTTCCACTAAAATCTCACAAATATTTGACGCTTGTGGAATATGGTAAAACTAATCAATCATATTTGAAAAGCCGCCATGAATCTTAAATTTAAATAAGGGGAATAGTAGTATTGTCGGATTCAAATGACTGAACGATGGCGAAGAATTTGAAATTGGTGTCGAATTAAATTTATCATAAACATGAATATTAAAAGAGCTTACGCTAATAAATTTCACTCACCTATAGTTAGAAGCTTGGATCGTGATATGATGAGCTTAATATCGAAATCGAGGGGGGTTAAATGAAGAGCCAAGATCAAGGGGCTCGAGCCACTTGAACAGATCGTGTGAAGCTTCGCCGCTCGCGCGCGTGGTCACTCGTCCACCGCTTTCCTCAATCGCCTCGTTTTTCAATTCGCACTATTATGTCATTTCGACGAACCGACTCTCATCACAATATTTCGATTACGTGCTCAAACAGTATCGGACATTGAGCCTCCCCCATCAAAACGCGTCGGTCAACAATTTCGAACACTTGAAATAGTGCTCGGATAAGCGGAGTATCGAGACACTAACCTTGTGAATGTGTCAAAATTGCAAAGATTCTCAGCATTGCAAAAAAAAAAACTGCTGACCTTCTTTTCTTCGTGTCGAGGCCGCTAATCGCATTGTTTGATATCTCAAAACTTGCTCATTCGCTGAAATGCATTATTGGCTATTGAACCAACATAAAAATTATCATACAAACCGTAATTATATCAATTTTAATTTTACTTCAAAGTAAGACTACCGAATGCTGCTCATTTTTTTTTAAATTTCGGCCTTCTGTTGTTAGATGGCCAATGTTCATTGACTCATACTTTTTGACTTGACTCATGATTTTTGACTCATAAAAATTGTATCATGATTTTTTATTCTTTGACTCATGATTTTTGACTAGTGATTTTTGACTAATTTTTTTTTGACTAACAATTTTTGACTAACGATTTTTTGAATTTTTTTAGTTGAGATTCCTGCAGTTTTTTTCAGTATTCAATTCTGTTTTTTTTTTTGGCCAATATTGATGGGTAAGAAGCTGGAGGGTGGGAGGAATTGGGAGAAATGTTATTACTGAATGGGGGAAAGATTATTACTGAAAGGAAAAAAAGTTCTTTTAACTTCTGTAAGCATAAAAAATTGTTCTTTTTTGGCATTTCATCGCTTATCGATTTCAATGAGAAGCTTAATCCCAGCTAAACGGATCCACCGAAGGAATCGATTGTAACATGAAACGAATATCCGTAGTAGGCCAAAGGATATGTACGATTTGATATTTTTTAGTAGTCTCCGTTAGTTTAATGAAAATAACTAAACACAGTTTTTATTCGATATCATTGAGCGTGAATAAAGGAGGGAAATGGATGGAATAACGCGATAAGTGATTTTTTATTAATTTGTTTTGCAAATTATTTTAGTTTATACGGTCAGGCCTGTTTTAAAACGGCATAATTTTCGATTTCTAATCAAAATTCAGGAAAAACGGTATATTCAAAAAAATAAGACATTGTTATACTTTGAGAAGTTTTTTGAAGGCTGTTTTGTTAGAAGTATCATTTTGATAAAGGTTTAACGGTATAATGGTCTATCGAAAATTTCAATGATTGATTAATTTTAAAAGTTTTTAATAAATATGATATCGAATAAAAACTGTGTTTAGTTATTTTCATTAAACTAACGGAGACTACTAAAAAATATCAAATCGTACATATCCTTTGGCCTACTACGGATATTCGTTTCATGTTACAATCGATTCCTTCGGTGGATCCGTTTAGCTGGGATTAAGCTTCTCATTGAAATCGATAAGCGATGAAATGCCAAAAAAAGAACAATTTTTTATGCTTACAGAAGTTAAAAACTTTTTTTCCTTTCAGTAATAATCTTTCCCCCATTCAGTAATAACATTTCTCCCAATTCCTCCCACCCTACAGCTTCTTGCCCATCAATATTGGCCAAAAAAAAAACAGAATTGAATACTGAAAAAACTGCAGGAATCTCAACTAAAAAAATTCAGAAAATCATTAGTCAAAAATTGTTAGTCAAAAAAAATTAGTCAAAAATCACTAGTCGAAAATCATGAGTCAAAGAGTAAAAAATCATGATACAATTTTTATGAGTCAAAAACCATGAGTCAAGTCAAAAAGTATGAGTCAATGAACATTGGCCTTGTTAGATCATTATGAAATTTAAAGACGCATGATCTCACTCATAGACCTTGAACCATCTGCAAAAAGGAGAAAACATTATATTGTTGAAATCTAATGACTTGACGAAATTTAAAAAATTAAATTAATGGCTATGTGCCAATTAGTCTCGTGGCAGCGAGATTCCGTGCATTGCATTATATCGGCCACGCGTTAAATATTCTGAAGGCTCCGCCTCCCTTCAGTCGTTTGACGCCGACAATATATGGTCTCGAAGTGAAGGAGCAAAGCTACGTAAATACTCGGTTTCCAAGATATTCCATCATGAACTGTGATTAAAAAAATAATTTCCACGCAACAGAAAATCCGTCATTTTTTATTCAAGAGATGTTTAGAACTGGATTCGAAATAAGTTGTCTACCCGTAAAAAAGAACTTCTCAAATTAAAAAGAAATCCAGGATATCTTCTATTACTATGCAATCAAGCACTACGGGCAGCTGGAATTATCGATTTTTCTAGTTCGTGCAAGGTTTGTGGGATTTCCTCCCCACGGAGCACTCGCATTGCCTTAAAGAAATTGACCGACGAGTGTGATGACGGTGAGCGGCATTGGTGTCAGCAGTTGGCAATATTTTATGAAGCCAAAATGAGAGAGCGAAGCGATGAGACGTTCCACAATTTATCGGTTCTCGTGATGACGGGTCTCGCCGCAATTCTTTCCGTCATCACCGTCTACCTGGTTGTGGTATTCATTTTGACGAAATTGCCGAATCCCTTCCGATTCCGCCGATTTCCCGGATTTGATACGTTTTGTCCTCACGGTATGCACTTTTAAAATCTCACCAAATATTCAACATATTAGTCACAAAAACCTGAATTTTTGTATTATTCTCAATTCAACTTTCTTTTTTTTTGCAGCCGTCGTTCCCAATGTCAGTCGATATAAAGTTCAAAAACTAGACAAAAACGAAATGCGGACCACAATTTGCCCGGGAATGACGTTCGAGGAGGCCGCGATGCTCGCCGATCCCAAAATTCGCGAGAGACATTTGGCTTATATGGCAAATATGAATCAGCAGGCTGTCGAGGATGCACAATCGTCGAAATTCGCCAAAAAAGGCAAAATTCTAATACCGAAGAACATCAACAACGAGCATGTAAGTCAATGAGAAATATTTGTCTGCACATGGTATTTTAACCGAATCCATTAAAAAATTCAGCTCAAACCGAGTGCGCCGACGTCAAATCGCTCACTTCAAATGGTATTCTACGATCCAAATCAAAATGAACAATTCGAAATCGGTTCGAGTGTTGATGATTTGGTGTCGACGAAAACGAAAAAATCGAAGAGAAAGAAAGTCAAAAACGAAAAGGGTGATTTTCGCCACCAAATTTTGAGTCAATTTTTTTTTACAGAATTGGACAAGACCAAAACCAGCTCAACGAAAACATAAAACATTTCGTTTTGCGATTAGATTGATAAGCTCGCCAATCACTGAGGTACTGCAGCGCGCTACAGTAGGTCATATTCAACAATAATTACCTGAAAGCCTATTTTATTCAAATCACTTATAAATACAAATCTAAAGTAATATAATTCGCGTTGGGACCCGTTTAAAATGGGGGCAGTTCACACACATTTTTCGGCGCTCATCATCCGCCTTTGAAAACCGCATAAATCCATGGCGCAGTGACGGCGACTGCAGTATAAATGCACACGACCGTCAATAGAGTGCGCAGTTTCATTTTCGATTCGAGATTCTTCTCGGTCTGATCCAGAAGACGCTCCATATCGCTGCCAACGTACACCTACAACAAATAATTGTTTAAAAATAACACTACCAAAGCTCACCACAGCCGTCGGATCGGCGTCGAGCGCGGCTTCAAGTTTCGCCAACCTCGACAATTCCTTCATCTCCTGAGAAAGTCGCTTATTTTCTTCTTTGATGACTTCGACGAGCTAAAGGCTTCATGAATTAACAAGAATCGTGCAAGAAATGTGTCAATTTTAGGAGAAAATTCTAAGAAAAACCTTGCTGATGTCACTGACTTGACTAACATCGGTAGCGCCGTTTGTTGGTTTCCCATCTGGTTTCAACGTTCTGCGCATTTCTGACAAAAATGTGGTCACCTAAAATAGAATTTAAATAGAGTTTAAAAGCGCAGCGATTTGATGAAAGGACCTTTTGATTCTGCTCGTTGATCACTTTCGCCATTTCGCTCATTTGCGCGCCGCCGACGGGTAGCATTTCCTTCAAACGGCGCATGCGAAGCTCATTGCCTGCAAAACATTGGGATTGATTTTGGTGTTTTTTTTTTAAATCTTAAATACTGACGATTTGTGGAGATCAATAAAAACTTTTTGCAACAATTTTTTGATTACGAGAAAGTCGAAACCCTTACCTATCGATGTTCCGAGGATACCGAGAAGAGCTCCAATTAGGGAAGCGCTAACTCCCCACCATTTCGTTTTTTCGCCACGCTCGCGTTCGCGCTCATGGCTGGCGCGCACGCGATTCGACAGTTGATGAAACGCCTCGCGTTCCGCAGTCTCGACGCCTTGAAACGAACTGAGCAGCTCGCGCTCCCTTTTGATGATCTGGTGCTCTTCGGTGAGCAGCTGCAGGTACTTATCCTCGCCACGACTGGTGCGATCCAAATCGAAATGGATCTCTTTGAGTCGCGATTGTATCTCGTTTATTTCAGCTTGCTTCTCGCGTCGAAGCATTTGAGCTTCGCTCAGTTTCTGCTCCCACTGAAAAATTTTAAATATAAAAAAAAGAGCGTGGTTTAAAGGATCATGTTAGCTTTTTACAAAAAATCAGATTAAAGAAATTTTTCACAATTAATAATTCTGACAATTATTCCAATACCTTCATGACCTCCTCCTGCGCTAATCGAACCGCTTTTATTCCAATAAACTCCTCATAAGCGTCAACCCATTGTTCTAAACGCTGCCTCAAAAAGCCGTTCTGGTTTGCCACTGGATTTGACGAATATCGACGTGCTCGGAACATCCGCCAGCATCGGCATGCATGGCGAACGCTCCCGTTACGGAGCATTTGCTGAAAATCGTTAACATCTGGTGAAAATGAAAGCGAAAATGATGAAACCGTGTGAAAAAATGATTTTAAAAAAACAAAGTCCGCAATGAGCGCGCCAGATTCGGTGTTTGCACACAAGTACTCTTCTCCCACATTCTCAGTGGAGAAATGGATACGGTAATGAGATTTTTCAAGCGCCCTCGGCAAACTCAGCGGGCGAAACAGTGGTTTTCCTCGATTTTGGCGAAACACACAAGTTACATTTTTCGCCGATTTGACGAAAACAATCAATTATTTTAGGCTATTGTTTCTCTCAAACTTTGCCACTGTTTTCGCCCGATTAGTCTTCCTAGCCGTTTTTTTTTTCATCCCTTCTTTTTATCATCAAGGTTATTGGCAAGAATATTCTCTAATATCTTCATTTTGATTGTGATAAAAATAATATTAATGATAATTATTAAGTCTCGGTTCACGAAGGAATCAAACATTGGCCACCGTGTACGTACACATTGTGACTGACGTTATCACTTATCATCAATTCGTCTAGATAAACATATAATTTGCCTCGCTGCTACGATTTTCCGCCATACTTGGCATATAAAATCCTGTTGCTAAACGATTTTTTTTGGTTCCATGGAAAAATCGAGTTTTCTTTGTGTTTCTCATTATTTTTGTTCTTTTGAGCGTGTGACTCATCGTAATTCTTCAAAAAATCAATCTAAAAATGCAGTTCAATTAAAAATTTGGCCAAAAAAAACGATTGTTTGAGAAAATAAAATTATGTTTGTGTTTTCGTGGTGACGCAAAACTACACACATTTGCATACCGTACCAATTTTCATTAAAATTTCCTTGCCACATTTTGATAAGAAAAAATCAATGCCACAATCGCAAATCCCCGTTATCTCGACCGAAACACCCATCCATCGTCTCGACACAGCAATAGTCAGGCAGGCAGGAGAAGCAGTACACACACTCTCAAAACCAAGATCGTCACAGTGTAATGCACTTGGACGGGGGCCCATTGCTCTCTCTCTGTCTCTCTTTTTGAAAAATAGAACTAAAGTTGTGGAGAGCACAAGGTGAAGATGAAGCAGCCCGGGAGGCACATTTATCCCGCGGCGGGCCGGCCGGACAGAATTCCGCGGCCAAAATCTCTCGCCGCTTTTTCTTCTTAACGTTCTTGTTCTTCTCCGCGGCAAGCTTGACCCCATTTTTGCGCGAAAAGATATCTTATCGATTAGACTTTCTTCCATTAACGTCTTCTCTTCGAGCTTCTTCTATCACGCCCATACCAACAGCTACCGTACCCTTAATTTATTCCCTATTGACAATAAACTAACTAACTGGGTGACCTTGGCGAGTGTCCGCGTCTCACCGTCTCGCGCGCTATTTCGCCGCCAAAACAGGTCCCGTTTTACACACTGGCGAGCTCTAACTTTTGCTCCCGCCGATGAGTGAATGAGGGATCTCTCGGGCTCCTCTCTCTCTCCATCTCTCTCACCCTCTCTTCCTCGATGTGTGTAAGCTCCCCCTCAAAAATCCTCATGTCCCATCCCGTCTTGCCCCACGGCCACCAGCTTCTTCTCGCCGCGTTTCGCCCCCTCAAAAAATTGCTTTTCGGCTCGCAAGCCCGCCTGCCTCATGTTGTTTTTGTTTCAAAAATCGCGATCGAGCCCCATCCCCGCCCACCCACCTGCAACTTTTTTTTCGGGATTTCACAAAATCGACAACAAAAATAACAACAACAACAACAACCGTGAGGAAAAAATCGATATCTGAAATTGCCTCAATGAATAGCAAACTGATTTCATTAGATATTGCCATTAGGTCTCAATTGACTGCCAAAAATTCAAGCTTTTCTCTTGAAGAATCTCGAGAAATGTATTACGATAATTTTTGAGCTACAGTATCCGGAACTGTTTCTTCATACTGTCTTTAATATGTTTATTTTGGTGTCCTCAAATCAAACGTTTTTTTGCTGCGGCAATATGTTTAGCTTTTTTAAACTCTAAACAGTCCATCGTTGCTTTTTTTAAGATATTGGCGGATTTGTCGTGGCGTCCGCATATTTCTTGGCGTATTTCCGGCGTAACTGAATTCCAACATATGCGGGGATTCGAAAACAAAGCAGTGCCAAGGTCACACACACACACACACACACACACACATTCATCCTCTCCGCCACACTCGGCCTCTCTCTTTCTTTCACCATCGGCGCGCGCCGGCCGACGAGGCCCGAACACATTGAATTTGATCAAAACGAAATTCGCAAAACACCCACTCAGCGGCCCGCCACCTGGCATCATCTTCATGATATCGACAGAAGAGAAAAAATAATTTGATCTTCGATGCTTCATTCCTTTTTTTTTCAAAAAGAGTTTTTCTTTCATCTCAGACGGCAGCTGTCATCTTCGAAATGCATGGGCTCCCGAAATTGATTTCCATTTTTGGGTTTGTAACATGCGTCATGCTCGAACTTCACACCAAACTTGCGCGCAGTGCAAATAGCGCAAAACGAATGTCAACAACGTCGTTCGGCGCTGTCGGCGACAGTTTAAACCATAAACTGTACGAAATTTGAACTAAAACGCAACAAAAATAAATAACAACAAAAAAATGTCGTCAGCTTCTCCCCCCCCCCCCCGCCCTCCCTAAGCGCGCGCTATTTCCACGTGGAGAGCGCTGACGCATAAACGAAATTTTCTCGAGACTCCTTCGGACCAATACAATTGAAATATTTTTCGTTTTATTCCGATTTTCTTCTTTTTATTGCTTGCCAAGAAAACGATCATTTTTAGATGCGCTAAGGTGCGAACGGGAAGAAAAGGGAACGACGAAGCTTAATTATGCCAGTTTTTCACACGAAAACCATCGAAAGCATTCTCGAGCCGGTGGCTCAACAGGTATGAAGCCGTAGAATGTGTTTTTTGTTGCATGCTTTTCTGTGACATAAAAGGAACATTAGAAAATTGTGTGCAATTTGCCGCGCTAGTGAATACACACATGGGTACCGTAACCTGCAATTCAATTCTTGTTGTTCTTAAAAAAAACATTGATTTTTAATACGATTTTGCCTGCATTTGATTTCTCACCAACAAATTTGCATATGATTTTCAACAGAAGTGTTTACTTTCACATTTTTTTGTGTGCTGTCGGAACTGAAACCCAATACAACAATTCTTGTACGTATCAAATTTCGCCTATAGTTTTTGTCAAACCTATAACTAATCCTTGATACCTAACAATTAATCAGTGTGAATGCATGCATGTTTTTTGTCTTGGACCCACTTCTCCGCCGAATAACTTGGACGATCATTTTCGAACCCGAATGAATGAATGAATGATGATGATGATGATGATGAATACTGAAGATTCCAGCTTCACTATGTACTCGCTCTTGCCGAGAAGAATGCGGCCAGTGTTGACACGATGCACCACGTCGACGCCAGCATGCCGAATTTGTCGCGTTCGCGTAGCGCGTTGGCGTTGTCGCGTGCGTCGAGCCGCCGCTCGATTCCCGAGCTCATCGCGCCGGACACCGTCCGCCACTTTGTCACCGACGATGATTGTCCCGTCTGTCAGCTAATGATGCCAAAAGGTCGCGATGGATGTGTACGTCTGTCCATGTTTTTGTCCTGTCTTCATTGTTGTTTTTTTTCTCGGATTTAATAATATCAACAACTGTTTTAATAACAATGCGAAAAACTTACAGGTTTCTAGACTAGTGATTCTCCATGAAGAAGCGGAAGATGGAAACGCTATGCCAGACCTTACCAGGCCTGTTAGCATGGTCTCAAGAGCCGTTGACAATCTTATTAAGGTAATTTCATTTTGTAAAACGATTCTTGTAATGTCTACACGGCGGCCGGTGCGCAAGGCGCCTAATGCGTTATACCAACAAAAACCTCCGCCGACTTGGCAAACTTTTGCTGGACCCCCGTCGCCGCCGCGCGTCTCGTGTTTCCTTATTGATTAATTTCTTGGCGTGGTATGCATGAATCGTCAAATCTCGTACTCGACGACGTCACTTCAGCGCTATTATTCGAAACGGACCACGAGTCGCCGTTCGTCGTGGTCGCAGCAGGCACTAAATCTCCTTGACTCTCGAAGAGTAAATACAAAATTCTAAAATTCTTTTGCTTGCAGGTTGGATATGACACTTGCGATCATTCCGACGACCGAATTCTTCAGCAGGATATGCCGCCCGCACTTCAGCGAGTTGAAGGCTCCTCGAAATTCCTTGAGGAAGCTTGCATGTCCTTGAAGGTTTGTTTTGTCATCCTCCATTTTTTGAATCCTTAATTTTCAGGGCGATCCATTCTCGGTGCCGGCTCGTAAGAAGCTTATTGATGGGGCTCGCGGAATCCTTCAAGGAACATCGGCTCTTTTACTGTGCTTTGATGAATCGGAAGTGAGGAAGATCATCCGCGGTTGCCGCAAAGTTCTTGACTACCTTGCGGTTGCCGAGGTCATCGAATCCATGGAAGACTTGGCGCAATTTGTGAAGGTTCGGAATCCGAATGGAACTCTTTGAACAATATTGTTTCAGGATATCTCGCCGTGGCTCTCCCGTGTGACATCCGACGTAAATTTGCGCCAGCAGGAGCTCACCCATCAAGTGCACCGCGAGATTCTCATCCGCTGCTTGGACTCGATCAAAACCTTATCGCCGATCCTCATTTGCGCCATGAAGATCTTCATTCAAATCAATAACGATCCCGCGCAGCGAGGATCGGCGGAAGCCGCTGAGAATCGCAACTATCTTGCTCAGAGAATGACTGATGAGATGAATGAGATCATTAGGGTGCTTCAACTCACCACCTATGATGAGGACGAATGGGATGCCGACAATGTGACGGTGATGCGGAAGGCTCTGTCGGCTGCCAAGTCACTTCTGACTGCTGCCCTTGACTGGCTCGCTGATCCACGCGCAAGAGCTGGAGCTATAGGAGAGAAGGCGATCCGCAGGATTTGCGAGTATGCTGACCGAATCGCCGCTCGAGCGCTTCCTGAAGACTCGAACAGCATTAAGCGCATGATTTATGAGATCACCAGCATGACAGATCAGCTCTGCGATTTGCGCAATTCTGGTAGATATGATAGCGAAAATCTTGCTGCGCAGTGCGCTCAACGGCTCAAAGATCTCGTTGGATCGAAACACAGCTCGGGACTGATGGGCGACGCGCTTCAGAACGCACAACGACATGGCGGCGCGAACCCAGCGCATACCGCCGCTGGAAGATTGGAGCAGGCTCTCAGATGGCTTGACAATCCTGGAGTTGATGATGGAGGACTTGGACTTCAAGCGATTCGATTGTTGACTTCTGACGCCAGAAAGCTTGCCGATCGTCTTAATCCACAAGATAGGTAGGTGAAAGCATCGTTCGCCACTCGCACCAGTCCCATCGTCACCTTTGTGTTTTAGAAACCGTTTGCTCGGCATGTGCTCGGATATTGACCGACTCGCCGCACAACTCGCTGACCTTGAGCGCCGCGGACTTGGCAACACGCCTGAAGCGCACCAGATTCGCCAGCAGTTGAAGAACGCGCTCAAGGATTTGGGCGACTTCATGCGGCGTGTCCTCACCGATCGTGTTGTTAGTATTATTTTGGGGGAACTACTCTTGGACCATCTGATTGTTACGGAACGCTAAAAATTGATATTTAGGTTGACGATTTCGCCGACATCACCACACCACTCAAGCAGTTCGTCGAAGCTGTCCACGCCGACGAGTATGATCCACATCGCGAGACCAACTTCACTGATAAGTCGCACAAACTTAATGATCATGCCCACAGCATGACGACGACGGCACGACTTGTTGCTAGTTGCGGGCCATCGAAGAACAAGAAGACAGTCGAAGCGATTCTGGATACCGCCGAGAAGGTTGATCAGATGACGCCGCAGATTGTCAATGCTGGAAAAATCCGATTGCATAATAACAGCGATCATGCCGAACAACACTTTGAGAATATCCATAGGCAATATGCTGATGCGCTTCATCGCTTGAGATCGCATGTCGACGACGCCATCGATACCGGAGAGTTTGTCAGAGCCAGTGAGAATGTGAGTATTTTTTCCCACGTTTTCAGAATATGATGTTTTTGAAATTCAGGCTATGAGAAAGTACACGCATAACTGTGAGAATGCAATTTCGTCAGCGGACGCTCAGGGAATGGTTGATGGCACTTCACAGATCGCCAGATTAGGAAACCGAGTCCTCATGACCGCCAAGAATGAGGCTGACAATTCGGAAGAGCCGTCATTTGTGGATCGCGTGAACAATGCGGCGTCGCAATTGCATTCAGGTTGGAACATTGCCAAAAGATTAGTGTTCGAGTAACCTCTCTCGACGCATTTTTTTCGTTTACCATCCAATTTAAATTGTTTGATGACAGTGGGCTTCTCCGCGTAGGTAGTTGAGCATACAGAATGGTTCTGTGTCGCCTCCATTCCCCAAACGCTGTTTTGAGCTTCTCCTCCTCTCGTGTGTGTGTGTATACGCGCGCAAAAACTCCTTGAGAATAGTTAGTTGGTTGGAAGCGCCATTGAACATCGGCGACCCCCTCGACCGGCATTCAAACTATGTATCGGCGTTATTCGGATCCTTATGATTCGGATGACTACGACAATTACAGCGAATATGAATATGAATGCATTTATCAGAATCGCCTCCTCCCTTTCAATCCGCAAGTTTATATTAGTAAGTGGTTTAGGGGTCAAAGGGCATTGTGTTACTTATAAGAAACTTAGTAAATATATTGTGATTGTTATAGCCATCCCACCAATGGTGAACAACGCCAAACAGGTCGCCATGAACCCGCGCGATCAATATGCTTCAAATCAATGGCGTGGAGCCAACGATCATCTCTTGAATAGCGTTCGCGCTGTCGGTGACGCTATCACCGGTGTTCCACTCAACGGAAGACAATCTAGCTATCAGGAGAGCATCTCGCGAGCTTCACCATATGCTCCACCGGTAGGGAATTGGGTCCAGATAGCATATGATTTTTTTTCTTTTCTTTCAGCCGCCGAGCACTCAAGTGTTGAGAAGTGTCACTGCTTCGCCGCCGACTGGACCGATCATCCATAACAAGATGATCATTCGCGAGGAGATCCCGGCGCCACCGCGGCCACCACCGCCGGTTGAGTTGTCGCCGCCACCAAGACCGCCACCGCCGCCAGAGTATGACGAGGAGGAGGAGACGCGAGCGTTCTGGGAGCGATACCCGTTGCCACAGGCCAGCCATCAACCGATCTTGTCAGCCGCACACAACTTGCATAATGAGCTCAAACAATGGTCGTCACAGGAGAATGATATTGTCGCGGCGGCGAAACGAATGGCGATTCTGATGGCGCGACTCTCACAGCTTGTCCGCGGCGAGGGCGGCACCAAGAAGGATTTGATTGATTGCGCCAAGGCGATCGCAGATTCGTCCGAAGAGGTCACCCGATTGGCGGTGCAGCTTGCTCGAATGTGCACTGATATCAAAATGAGAATGGCGTTGCTGCAAATTTGCGAACGCATTCCGACGATAGCCACTCAGCTTAAGATTCTTTCAACCGTTAAGGCCACAATGCTCGGATCAGCGAGTAAGTTGGCGTCAAAACATTATTTTAAATGTTTCCTGGTAACTGAAAAAATTAATACAATTTCAGCAACCATCGGACCATATGGTCAACCAATTGAGGGTAATTATAGAGTGATTTATTAATTAACCAATTTGGAATGATGCGATATAATGTTATTCCCCTGAATCCAATTAACAGAGTGTGTTCGAAAACCTTGGAGTGCTATTTATCTGTATTTATTCCAAGTATTAATTAATTAATTACAGGCAGCGAAGAAGATGAAGAAGCCATGCAACAACTTGTACTTAATGCTCAAAACCTTATGCAGTCTGTCAAGGTAGTTAATTAATGTAAGTGGATTGTAATAAGTTATTATTATTATTAGGATACCGTCCGAGCTGCTGAAGCGGCGTCGATCAAAATCCGCACAAATTCTGGTCTTCGCCTCCGCTGGTTGAGAAAACCAATGTGGTCCAACTTCTAAGGAAATGATTAATATTCCAAAAACCCAGAAACAAATTTTTGCACATAAAACTCTCCATCCATATTTGAAACTAGTCATAATAATAAAATCGAATTATTATTATTATTATCATTCTTTTTAGACATGAATTTCAGTTTCTCTCTTGCTTCAAACCACTTATATATTTTCTATGATGTCAATATATTTCTTTAAGATTCCGTTATTACAATTGTTAACTTTAAAAAATGAGGAATTCTATACATGTGTTACTTAATGACGTGCCTTTATCTCCTTTTCTCTTGTAATTTGTCGAAACAAATTACGTCACCATACTGCCTTAATTTCCTAATGATCCCCCATTTATTTTCTTTTTATTCTTTAATTTCCATCAAATTTCTTTCGTCGTAGAATTTAAAAAATCATAAAGATTTGTTTTGTTTGGACTAAGATATTTCTGGTATTGCGTGAAATTGCAGCGGGAAAATTGAAATTTTGTATCGTTGAACTGAAAATTGGCTAATGCCAAAAAATTTAGGTAAAAGTATTAGTGCGCAGTGTACGCTTTTAACCTATCCTTATATTTCAGTAAATCTATACTCCAGTTTTGCGCTAAGAACACTGCCATTGTTTTTCCTTAGCAATTAGCCGCAGTCGCGCACCTTCAATAACATAGTAGAAGACTAAAAGGACTGGAAATAACTATTAAGAATTTTTTTTAAGTATTAAAAAATACATTTTTTGTTTTAAAAACATCTCGGCAATACTTGCAAGAGAAACGGCGGTGTTTTAAATAATTATTAAATTATATTAATAAAGAAAATACGAAGTTTTAAATAACATCGATCACATATAACAGTTTCCAATTCAATAAAGAATTTTATTGCATTAACACCCTCACAGATTTCTGATTTCATCTTTAAAAAATAAAAATAAAAACTCCTTGTTCAGTCGAATGTTCAGTCGGTGTTTCGCTGGAGCGCATTTGCTCAAAAAGTTAAAGGCGCACGGATTTATGTGCAAGTGTCTCGCAGCGAACCTACAATATTTTAGGCCCCGACGTTCAATTCTTTTCATTTTTTCCCATGGTTTTCCCACTTCCATTTTTTTGGAAGCCATTTTTGTGTTTTCCTGTCATTATAAATGTTATAATACAGTATACCATTCTGCAAGAAAGGATGCCAATAATAAAAGCTTCAATAATAAAAGTGTATTTTTTGGGATTGTGCCTAGTTGTCGATATTTGTTCCGAATTGTTTTATAAATTGTCTTTATTTCAGCTTGAGGTACACACAAAAACATGAGAGGACCAAAGAAGCATCTTAAACGCCTCGCCGCGCCAAAGCACTGGATGCTCTCCAAGCTTGGAGGAGTTTTCGCTGTGCGCCCGAACCCAGGACCACACAAGCTTCGTGAGTCTCTCCCACTCAGCTTGTTCCTGCGTAACCGTCTGAAGTACGCTCTCAACTACACCGAGGCCAAGAAAATCCTTACCCAGAGAACCGTCAAGGTAGATGGAAAGGTCCGAACTTGCCACAAGTTCCCAACTGGATTTATGGGTTAGTAATTTTTCGGTCTAATTATTTCCAAGTCTGATGTTTTAGATGTCATCAGCATTGAGCGTACCAACGAACACTTCCGCATGCTCTATGACGTCAAGGGACGATACATCGTGCACAGAATCCAGGCCGCCGAAGCTGAGTTTAAGCTCTGCAAGGTCAGAGGAGTCCGCACCGAGCTCAAGGGAGTCCCAGTCCTTAGCACTACTGACGGACGCACCATCCGCTATCCAGACCCACATATTAAGGTATTTTTTTAGTAATATTTAAACGGCTTCTAATAGTTTTTCCTAGAACAACGACACCATCGTTCTTAACATCAACACTGGAAAGATCGTTGATTTTACCAAGTTCGAGCCAGGAAATTTGGCTTACATCACCGGAGGACGTAACGTTGGTCGTATCGGAATCATCGGACATCGTGAGAAGCTCCCAGGAGCCTGCGACATCATCCATGTCAAGGATGCTGCTGGACACTCCTTTGCTACGCGGTAAGTTAACTTTCCTTAAAAAGGAGTATGAGGGTCGGGGACCACGAAGGTCGTAAACGTCCGACTAAGGTTGGTTCATTTTTATATATTATTTTCCTTTCAGTATCACCAACGTCTTCGTCATCGGAAAAGGAAACAAGGCTCTTGTTTCCCTTCCGTCCGGACAAGGAGTTCGTCTTTCGATCGCTGAGGAGCGTGACAAGCGTCTCTCCCAGAAACATTAAATTGTTATTTGTTACAAATAAACATTGTTACTCAAAAATAGTGTATTGATTTTGATTTGTATAAGCAAAAGTGTATCCTTCCCAATCCGTAACGAAGTTTATGGCATGCTCTTCTCCAGTTATGTCATCGAGAGATCTATGGAGAGCATTGTCGGGAGTGCTCTGCGTTTATAAACATTCTGGAATCTCTACGGCCGCTATTAAAAAATTAATCACGAATTCAATAACGGAATCGGTGACCCAGATTGAGTCAACATCGCGCATTCACCTTCCGGCGATCAGTCTTCCAATTGTTGAACCTCATGAGCAAACTGGTGCATTAGTAGTAGTCGGAAAGAGTGAAATTGCGGATTACAGGCAAGAAACGAAGTAAAAATAAAGACTATTCATTTTAAAGGTATCATCCTCTAGTTTGTGGTGCTTCGATCAGAAGTGAGGATATTAGAATAGAAGACACGGTTCCCTTGGATATCATTAGTTCAGGAGTATGCTGTATGAAACGAATTCTCAAAATAGGAGAAACTGAAACGTTTCAGTGTTCGGACTAAACGACGGGTGCGACATGCTCCCTGAGATCTTAGCAATGTCATGGCCGAACGTATATAGAATCGATGGTATCTTGGGAAGATCGTTTGGAAAAAAAAAGAAGGATGATCAAAGTGGAGTCACGGACGCTTTGCGGGTATCGCGAAATCGTATCGAAAAGGTCTTAATGCGAATGGAGTCCGAATTTCGGGCGCTTTCCTTCAAAAACGCCAATGTTGATATGGAGGTTGGGAAATTGTGGAAAACGTTTAAGAAAACAATTCTCAATTTCAGAGTGATGAAGCGTTTGAATTGGCGCGAAAAGGTTTGCCGAGGTCGCAACTGCCCGGTGCCCAAAATGTCTACTCAATTGAACTAAATTGGTTCAAAACTCCAAGATTCACGATTACCGTTCAAACGTGTGGCGAAAATGATGAAATGCTTAAGTAAGTAAACTATTTCTTTCAAATAAACGGAACTTTCAAGTCACTTAGTCACTTTTTTTTTGATTAAAAAAAAATATATATATATATATTTATGGAGTTTCGTTAATTTTTAGTTTACATTCTTCACACTTACTTACTTAGTCACTTAGTCGGTTCGTCCTTCGCCTGTTGAGGCGCGAACCACAGCTTTCCAAGCTTTTCGGTCCTTGGCTTGGGTGGACCAGGGGGTGATAACGGCTCCTTCAGCTGTTCTTGTAATGAGTTTTGTTAATGGAGTTTTGTTAATTTTTAGTTTACATTCTTCGCAACATGGATTTTTGGCGTTTTGAAACAATAAATGGAAAATCAAAATCTTCTTAACAACAGAAAAAAAATTTTCAGAAATCTAGTCAATCATATTGGTGTCAACGTCGGTACTGGAGCGTTGGCAATTCGTGTTCAACGTCAGTTTTTCGGACCATTCTCCGGCTCCGACGCTCTTCTTGAGAAACAGCTTAACCTTCAGAATATTATTCGGAATATTAGCTTGAATAGGTGAGCTTGACCCTAATATATGATTCTTTAAATCTGCCGTTATTTTCAGTGCGATTCTGGAAGCTTCCAAAGCGGAAAATGGGAAAATCGTCAATGTGAAGGATGTGAACACAATGGAAGCTGAGAAGCGAGTTGAGGAAGTATTCGATGGGCTCGGACTCAAAGAGTCGATTTCACTAGATAATTTTGATGCTATGCGACCGGCATGGCCCCGTTATTATGAATAAAAAAGGCAAAAACCGGTGTCGATTTTATTATGTCGTTTTTTTGCGCAATTTTCTAGAATGATTGGACATTTCATTGAGTTATTGTTGTATTGATCGCCAACTCGTGGTATTGGCATTTATGGACCACCGACGGATATGGGTACTTGGAGAGACAATTGATGAACACCTCGTCGCAACGGCACGTAGACTGAAGGCATTTGATCTTATCTGCAGAAATTTTTGAATTTTGACTGTGGGGAAGGCGTGTGAAGCTCACTGTTGCACGCCACCGTTCGATCCTGGCAATTCCAGTTATAGAGACAGTAGAATGGCGCGTTGTGATTGGCGCAGTCACCATTGGTGACCAGCTCATTGTAGCATTTGTTATGTGATTCACAGCATCTGGCGGAAATGAAGCATTAAGATCCGACGGGTTTCATCTTTAAATTTGTGTTCACGGCGAGAACCGACGCAACTTATCTGCGCCTTTAAATTCCTAAGCTACCATTTGAAAAAAATAGTGAAAATTTAAACAAATTTATGAGGTTTTCATCATGTTTTCAAATTTCACAAGTTTGACGTTTTTCTTGGCTACCGAAACTCACTGATCAATTCCGTCGATCGGCTTCGTTGGCATGATTCCGGAGCACGAACAGCCGTAGAATTGGTAGACTTCGAACGAGCGGCCGATTTTGCAATAGGACATGTCGTCGAGCTGGTAGAGCACATTGCACTGGCCGGCGATTCCCACTCCCAGCAGTGAAGCAGCGAAAATGGCAAATATGAGCATATCTGGAAAAAATTCTCCAAAAATATCATCGAATTCCGAAAACTCCTCAAATTATTTTAAAATCAATTTTTTTGGGTTTTTCTTTTCAATTTTCAAATTCAAACTCGAATCTGGCGTATTTGGTTATCTACACATTGAGAGACTTTAGACAATCGAAAGAAATAAAGATAACGAGAGTGAGCGTGCGGTGGAAGGAGACGCAGAGAGCGAAGCACTTTTCACCAGAGCGGGACCGAACCCTCGATCTCCATGGGTTTGAATCCAAAAAGGTTGGAAAATAAAATAATAGATCAAAGGTTCATAATGCGGAAAATTAGTGGGGTCCTGTAGCGACTGATTATGGTTGCCGATTTTTTTTCGGAAACAGTCTTTAAATAAAATGATAGTCTCAGACGCGTTGAAGAATTAAAGGAGGCGCACAGACTATTTGTGCCCGACTTAAAATGTTGTGCAATCACGGCGAATGAATTTTGCGGACTTGCATCTTAATCTACGCCTAAATAAATTTCAAAGTTAACGCAGATGTTGCGAAGTTTTCCCGTCAAAAAATGTTTGGGCGGTTTAGAGCAATTAAAGCACTTTTATGGTGCCTGCAAACCTTCAAACTTGTGGAATTCGGCACGTTTCAAATGCGATACACAACGTGCTCGTGTTGATTGATAACATGAAACCAGTCAAATAAGGTAATAAAAATTTCCGGGCGACTCGTGATTCACTAGTTTTTTATTGCCTAAATTGGCTCCAAATTGACGCTGATTTCTGACACGACGTTGGCTGAAATAAAGTGTTATGGAACTGGTTGCGCTGCAGTGGCGTTATGGTTGTTTTCCAAAAATCAAATTGAAACGAGACATTTTTGAAAGCAGAAAGGCTGTTTCGCTAAGAAACGCGCTTCATTCTCCTATGGCTTATTCTTGTAGCGAACTTAATGGGTCGATTTACGGACTAAATAAACGACAGCGCATCCATCCGAGGAGAAATTTGAAGAGTTCAAGGCGCATAGATTCTGCACTTCTGAAATGCAATAATTAAATAAGCATAGTTTCAAAATTTACACGTGATACTCCTCACGTGTAACAGATTTCCATTTTTTCTTCTTCTTTCCCGCATTTTAGTAACAATGGGTCTAGTTGGTTGGCTTGCGCAGTCGGCGTCGTCTCTATAACATCGATATTCATTTCAGGACCATGGCGCTTGGATGTGGTGATTATGGTGCTCTACCAGCTCACCTTGTTCTTCTCAGTTCAATTGCTTTTCGTCATTTTTCTCGATTTCATGCCGACCACATATTGCAATGAAAGTTAGTAAGAGGGTTTTTTTTTGGAAAAAATGAAAGAGGTCTCCGGTTGAATCTTTTGCGACAAAATCGAAATCTCTAATAAAGCAAAGGTTTTCGCAAAAAAAAACCAAAAATTTCTAATTTCAGAGGATTATTGTTATAAAATGCGCAGCAAATGCCTTACCGATTACGATCCGAGTCAGCCGAATTTGTGCCCAAGGAACCATAGCGCATTTGTAAGTTTGGGTTTCACCACGATGTACCGGATTACCGTGATCGTCTTTTTATTAAGAATCTGGGAATATGAGACTTTCTGACGAATTGCAAACTTACTGCGGAAATGATAATGTCTTTCTGTGTACTTCACACGGAGTGCATAGATTTAAATGTCTTTAAATTCAATTTTTCAGAGAGAATGCGTCATCGAGAAGAAGCGCGTCGACTTCTATTCGGCCCAATGGGATTTCCAGCAGGATTGTACCCAACTCCGCATGCTATCATCGTCGACCGTCACCTTCATTGGCACGCTCTTTGGAAACATCGTGCTCGGATATCTCGCCGACACGATCGGAAGGAAACCAGTTTACGTTGTTTCTGTTGTTGTCGGAGTTCCTTCGATCATATTGTCGGGTGTGTGCAATAATAGTTATTTTTTTGGCATATTTCCTTTTAGAGCAAAAATTTTCATGAGAAAATATTTGTGGTCTTTTCAGCTGCAATCAATGATGTCAAATACTTCTACATTTTTCGTTGTTTGACGGGATTCGCTGTTGCTGGAACACTGACGGTTGGATGGACATATGGATCGGAAATGATCACGCCTAGTCGACGATTCCGACTTCGCACATTTCCGAATTGGGTAGGGCGTGATTTTGAGCCGAAATTGAATTTTTTGAAGAAAAATTGCAAAATTGACTATTTTTTGATAGAATTTGAAAATGTTGAGCTAAAAAAATCGAAGAGGCATTGAATAATTGGAAGTTTTGAGCCGGCAAAAGTTCCTCAATTGTTGTAGGCGAACGCCCGGATGATTCAAGTCGGATTCGCATGGATAGCCGGCGAATGGCGCATCGCCTCGTATATGTGCGCCGGACTGTCGGCCATGATCCTTCCGATGATCTACTATCTACCCGAAAGTCCGGTATTTCTCGAGCAAAAGCACAAATTCGAAAAGGCGCGAGCGGCCCGCATGAAAATCGCCGAGATTTGTCGAACCGATTATGTCGAGACAGACGCGTCGCAAGTGCCGATTCTCAAAAAAATCACACCGGGCAAATTGTGGCGAAGTCCGAGATTGAGGCGCAATTTCTTGGTGCTCTGCTTCATGTGGTTCTATGTTGGAACGACAATCTATGTGACCGATTTGAACGGAAGCGATATGTCAAAAAACTTTTATGTTGGACAGTTCTTCTCCGGAATGTTGTTGACGGTCTCGAAAATTGTAAGACACTTGATTCATTTTCTCAAATTTTGCAAATGCAAATTTTTTGTTTAAGTTTACCCCAACTAAAAAGTTCGGATTTCAGATTTTGCATGAAAATTTAACATTTTTGAACTATTAAATCATTTTTCTTTTTGGAATAAAATTGTCAATCATTTTTTAGTCCATTGGCATCGCTGAGCCGCACTTCTCATGGCTCGGTCGTCGCTTGTTGTTCCTCATAGCGCAAGGAATCTCGTTATTCGCTTATGCGGTCATTCTTTTCGCATTGTACACTGACAACAAAGTGATTCGCTTCGAGGCCCATCTTGTATGCACAATTCACAATTCCAGCAAACCGCGTGGTACACATTGGCTTATATGAGTGCCTACGCCTTTCAGTCAATATGTTTGGAGTCGTGCTATTTGTCACTGGCGGAGCTGATGCCGACGGACGTTCGGACGACGGCCGGAGCAATAACGAACATCTTGATGAAAATTGGAACGATTTTAGCAACGACCACGGTAGATTTTTCCTGTTTTTTGTTTTGCTCATTTTGACCGAAAATGTTCAGAAGCCGCTGAAATTCTTCTACGAGCCCCTCCTATTTTGGTTTAATTTGATTCTGGCGAGCGCTGGATTTTTCGTGGTGTTTAAATACCTGGAAGAATCGAGAAATATTAATTTGCAAACGGTTGGTCAGGATGATATTAGTGACGATGAAACGGAGGCACCGAAAACGGAGAAAACTGAGATTGAAAAGTCGGAAAAGACGGAGAAATCGCAGATGTCGCAAAAATCGGAAAAGTGGGACAGAAAAATTTCATCAATATTTAAATCTCTTCAGAGAAAATCAGTCAGAGAAGGAAAAGAATACGAATGAGAGCACAAAGGAATAGTTTAATTGGTTTTGTTTTATTAATTCCATTGAATAAAAAATGTTCCACCTGCTGTGTGATTTCGCATGAGGTGTGCCGGTCCGCAAACACCGAACTGTGAATTTTTTTTGAGTATTTAACATTTTTACGAATTTCTCGCTGATTTTTCCGGTTTTTAGATTAATGACAACACGATTAATCGTGAAAAATTTGCCTGCACATTGTACGGAGGCGAATCTGCGTAAATTTTTTGACAAGTATGGCAAAATTACCGATGCGTCGTTGAAATACACGAAAGAAGGCAAATTTCGGGGATTTGCGTTTGTTGGATTTGATGATGAAGATTCGGCAAAGAATGCGATTCAGTCGACGAATCAGACTTTCATGGATTCCAAAAAATTACAGGTTTTTTGGAATGTTATAAAGGATAATGCAAACATTGGATTTAGGTTGAAGAATGCCGTCCATTTGGGGATGCGAATAAGCCAAGAGCATGGAGTAAATATGCAAAAGACAGCAGCGCTTATAAACGAGCTCATGGTGAGCCGAATGTGGAAAAGTCCGAGGAAAAGTCAGAGCCTGTGGCGAAAAAATCGAAGACCGACTCGAAATTCGACGAGTTTCTTGAGGCGAAAGGCGTCGACGTTGAAAAAGCGCCGAAATTGCTGAAGAATGAGAGTGAGGAGGAAAAGAAGCTACTCGCCGAGCTCATGGAAGGCATTGAAGGCGACACGTCACTTTCATTGTTATTCACCGGGTTGCCGGCGTCAATCAAAATGAAAAATGTGAAGGAATGGCTCAATCCAATTCGAATCAAGGCGGTGAAGGTGGCGAGGAATGAAGAAGCCGCCGCCGCTTTTGTCTCATTTAACAGACCGCCTGACGTCAGAAGAGCGCTCCAGAAGGATGGGCAATTTCTAGGAGGATTCAAAATCGGGATACGGGTGGTTGAAGCTCCGAAGAGGGATGATGATATGGAAGAATACGGAGCAGAGTTCGTTGATCGACAGAAAGAGGAAGAAACTATTCGGGAAAAGATTCTAGAGACTGGACGACTTTTCGTGAGAAATTTGCCGTTTGTGACCAAAGAAGCCGATTTGCAGTATCTTTTCAAGAAATTTGGAGAGATCTCCGATATTCAGGTGAGCGAATTTTCGGGCATTCAACAACGAGAGGAAAATCGCGAAATTTTAAACGAAAATCGCAAAAATTGACAGCGTCTCAGCACAATCTTCAATGTTTTCAGGTGATTATCAACAAAACTGATGGATTATGCAAAGGATTCGCGATTGTCGAATTCGTGTTTCCCGAGTCCGCGGTGGCAGCCTATTCCGCCCTTGACGGCGTCGTTTTTAAAGTAGACAATCGCCAATTCTTTCACATCAGTCTGTATTATTTTGCCGATTTATAGGGTCGAATGATGCACATTTTACCGGGTGATGAAAAACGCGAAACAAAAGGGGAAGAAAAAGTTGAAAATGGCGGAGATGCGACGAAAACGGCGAAAAAGAGGAGTTTTAAAGAAGAAAAACAGGAAAATCTGAAGGAAAATGCGAATAAGGTGAATTTTCATGCAAATCGCTGTATTTTCGCCTCTTTAAATTTTGGAAAAATTTGAATTTTTATATAAAGAAAGAAAATCTCGGAGTTTTCTATTGAACTTGCATTTTTTAACGAAAATTGTGATTTTTTTTTACTAACAATTTTACCATTTCATCAAAGGTTAAGAAACATTTCAAATTAAAAAATTCCGTCAAATTTCAGGCACATTCATGGAATGCTCTGTTCTTGGGTCCGAACGCTATTGCCGACACATTGGCAGAGAGGTTGAACGTATCGAAAGCAGATTTGTTGACAGCAGAATCTGGTACATTTTTTTTGAATTTTCGTTTTTTTGCGCAACAACTTATTTGAAAAGAATATAGGTTTACCAGAAATACTCAATTTTTATAGGCGAAAGTGCGGGTGTTCGTTTGGCGTTGGCCGAAACACGGCTTGTTCGCGAAACTCGCGATTTTCTCATTGAGAACGGCGTCAGATTGGACGCGTTCTCGAAACCAGCGACGAAACGAAGGTAAATAATCAATTTTGTTGAAATTTGTTTAAAAAAAAACTTTTTCTTCCAGTGATACCGTAATGTTGGCGAAAAATCTGCCGGCTGGTGTTCAAATCGAAGAATTGGAAAGAATGTTCGAGAAGTTTGGCAATGTTAAGAAGATTCTCATGCCGCCAGGTAACAATTGGAAAAATTTGTTGCGTCTTTAAAGTGTTCGCCTCAAGACAATCATGCTTCTTTAAACTGTTTAATTTTTGTTTGTTATGCATGTTGCGAGACCCTTATGAAAAATCAACGTCGGGGGTATTTTTCAGAAGGCGGTGTATCGGCATTGATTATAATGGGAAATCCAGTAGATGCGAAGAAAGCGTTCAAGGCGTTGGCGTATTCCAGGTACATTTTTTGTACGCTAAATTGGTGCAAATTTGTTTTTCCTGCTGCAGATTCCGATCACAACCGTTGTACTTGGAATGGGCGCCGTACGATGCGGTTGAATCGGAAGCCAAACAACCGGAAGTGAAATCGTCGAAAAAAGATGATGAGCCGAAAAAATCGAAACGAGAAATGACGTATGAGGAGAGGAAGCTCGAGAGGAAACGAAGGCAGCAGGGAATTGAGGAGGAACTGGAAGAAGCCGATAACCAGGGCGAGCAGACTGAGGTGCCGATGAGCTCGACAAGTTTGGATGAGAATGAGTCGGAAAAGAAGAATGAGGAGATTGAAAAAGTCATCGAACCGAATAGCGCCCTATTTGTCAAGAATTTGTCGTTTGACACCACCGATTCGGCATTGGATACACTTTTCAGGTATGTGGTGTTCTGTATTACGAAACACTCTGAAAATTGAGAATTTGGAATTAATTCTCATATATCTTGAAAGAAAGTTACAAAAAATTTGAAGTTTCGTTTTTTCATATTCTACTTGGCGTCTTTTTGCTCCTGAAATGTTGATGATTTTTATTCAAAAATTACAGGAAACGTTTTGGCGACAAAATCAAATCGGCTCAAATCTCGAAGAAGCTCAATCCAGCGGATCCGTCAAAGAATTTGTCGATGGGATTTGGATTTGTTCAATTTTATCGAGCTCAGGACGCGAAAGAGGCGCTGAAAAGCATGCAGGGCGAACTATTGGATGGACATTGCCTCGAATTGAAAATATCGCATCGAGAGGTGAATTTTAAGACCTTTCAGAAACAATTTTCAAAACAACAATCCGTTTTCTTTTTTCTCTTTTTTTAGATAATCAAGTCATATTTAAAAAAATTTAAGATTGCTTTTTTTCAGAATGCAAACATTGGTGCCCTTAAACGAAAAGATGTGCAAAACAAAGAGCAGGGAGAGAATACGAAACTTCTCGTCCGCAATATTCCATTTGAAGCGAACATCAAGGAAATCGAATCGTTGTTTGAGACGTTCGGCGAAGTCAAGAATATTCGAATTCCGAGGAAACCGGGAGAAAAAAATCAGCATCGCGGCTTCGGATTCGTCGATTTCATTTCGGTTGATGAGGCTCGACGCGCGTTTGAGGCATTAGTCCATTCTACGCATTTGTGAGTATTTCTTTCAGCGATTTCAGCGTTAAAAAGTGATTGGATAATTGCTTTCTTTAAATCTAAACATTTAAAAGTTATGAGCAAACATTTGAAAATTGCGCAATTTTTAAACGTGAAGCGTATTGAATTTGTTCGCAATTTTTCCATTTCTGTTTTCCTGATAACAAAAATATGCAGATAGAGAAAATACTTGGCCGAATCATAAACATTTGTTATCAACTAACATTTATTGACACTTGTCAAGTATATTGCCTCATTAAAGTTGATAATTCCCATTTTTTTTGAGAAACGCACCCGATTATTGTTATTATCAGCATGCTCCTTTGATTACTGTATTTTATTATCACTCACGGATTTTTTACTGCTATTGAAGCCCTGGAGGCGAGAAAACTGGGGTGTCCAGTTCGGCGTTGATTATGCTATGAGTCATTTGCGATTGTCATAGTAATCACAAAACGCCCGCATTTTCTTTTATAAAAATCTGGTGTAGCTACAGTAAATCTTGTGTAAAATATTTTGCAGATACGGTCGCCGATTGGTGCTTGAATGGGCGAAAGAGGACGATACGGTGGACCAACTTCGCGAGAAAACGGCTGAGAAATTCGCGTATGTCGTGATATTGTCCTATTAAATATTTCTCGTTTTGATCTATCGATATTTTTTCATTTTCAGCGGCGATAAAGGGGCTAAGAAGAAGCTTAAAGCGAAAATTGAGGAGTTCCACAAACAACTTCAAGTTGCCGATGATGAGAAGGATTAGAATATCGAATTTTTTGTTATTAGTTTTATTGTTGCTGTTTATCGTTTTGCTTACTTGTTTTTTTTTATTTAAATTGTTGATTTGTTGTTATACCAAGGTGAATTCTTTGATTTTTTTTTCAAACCCGTGAAACAAGTGAAACTCATATTAAAGGGAAAGCTAATTTTTTAGCTTGAAATTTCAGAAAACTTGAACCTTTTACTTATTTTCGCATGAAAAATGCAAGAAAATGTGTGGGTTTTTGATTGGAAGAAAAAGTCATGACGAGAGAGGAGATTTTTGATTTATAACTCGGCCCGCGCATCCTTCTTGTTCGTCGTCTTGATCTTATTGACGACGTGCAGAGACATACTATCATGATAACACACAGTCACCAATTCAATCCCTACACACATTTTTCGTGTTCGTTGCCTTGTTTAAAGGCGATGCCCTTTCGGATCGTCTCGAAATTTCGACGATGATCGTCGTCACAATGCATTCTTACAAATACACAGAATTTGACGCCTAATTGAAGGCTAGAGCAACTTCTCATCGAAAGTTTCTGAATAATGCCAATTATTCGAATTCGGTTGTACTCAGTTTGACGCGGAATTGCAGATATTTTCAACATTGGAATAAGAATCGCAGATATTACCGCTTATCCTCTTGATCTTTCTCAATTTCGAATTACGTGGAAGTCCGCGATTGCGCGTGAATCTTGATGTTTTACGATTTCTGCATCAACTCCTCCATTCGACTTTACAAGATGAAGAATTAAAATTTTACGAAGAATTATCAAATTTGACTGAATGCTCGTAATATTGCCTACCATTGAAAAATCGAAGTGTGCAAACTATCGTAAAATATAGCGCCTGCGATTTCCTGTCATTTTTAATATTTTTTTAAGGCGTGGCGACAAATTGACTGCGGCGCATATCTCTATTTCATGGTTCACCTTTTCTTCACAGATACGGCTGTTTGCCCCCCCCCCCCACTCAAAATCATTATCAGTTGCGTTTCTCGCTGTCTCTTGATTCTGCGTACTATTTCGCCGAATTACAGTTGGCGTCGATTTCCAGACTGTTTAAGGTTTTCGTTACCATGATATTTTTTAGTTTTCTTCTTTCTCTGCATTTTGTCGTCAAATACACTGCATCAAAAAAGTGTTTTCAGAATGGTAGATGGCGATTCAGATGCTGTCGATGAGGCCACGTTGGTGGAAAAAGGTAACACATATTTATCGTCAATTATAGTGCCTTTGTAGTTAAATAGTTAACCATTCGCTATTTTCTGCATTCTGTCGTCAAATGTGACTTTTTTGTGTACACAATTTGAAAACCTCTGCGTTTTTGAGTCAAATCTCGCGCAAAGTCCATTTTTTACAATATACTGTTTCCTTCCATAATCAGTGTCTCTTATTCTCTCAGATCTAGATCAAATGCACCACCAACGCTAAAATTTTAATGGTCGTTTCAGATGACACGACGATGACAAGCATTGTCGGCTATTCGCGTGACCCACTTCACAAAACCGTACTTGAAGTGGTAAGCATTATTTCCCATTTTTTATCTTAAAAATATTGTCAAAAAATCCCCATCATTTTTCTGCAATTTTGCGTCAGCATTAGCGTATTTTATAGTCTGAGACATAGCGGTTACTGTAGGTATCCAGTTCGAATGTTCAAGTGTATGTTTTCTAGCTGAATGTTCGATTGTAACGACGCTTGCCACTCGCTCATTATCACCGTTTGGGAGGTCTCACGACATCCCATCTGTTTCCAATGACCTTGATTCTTTTGACGATTCGAATCTAAAATGTTGAAAATTATTAATTTGTTAAAAATTACAAAAAAGTTGGGTTTTCGAATCGCGATCGTCTTGATGCTTGAAATTTCAGCTAAATATTCTATCGTTGGAGACAATTAAAGCGTTTCCCGAGAAGCCGCTCGACGATGCTAAGAGAAAACATATTATTCATTTTGCGCGATTATTGGATCGAAAAACTGAACGTAAGGAATTTTTTCGAAGAAAAATGAAAAAATTTTTTCCCTTTTTTTTTTTAATTTGAAGGTGAAGGTAACCACCCTCACCGACGAAGGTCACCATGATACCAAATCTTCATGAGAATTGGCCATTAAAAACCACATTTTTTTTGCAGAACTCGGCGGTGAGGAAAATACCATCGAATTTGAGCACAATTGGAGTCTTCTCACGTGGGCGTTGCTCAACGTGATCGCTCGCGTCAATCATGAGGCAAATCCGGAAATCTCGGCGACGTTGAACCATTTGCTCGTCGCGTTGGTGAATCGCGCCAAACCGATACGCGCGCCAAAATTGCGAGCGGCCGGCGAGACGCTCTGGTTGAGCTTCAATCAACTCTACAACCAGTGCCTGCACATTTTGCACAATTTGTACTCGCAATTGGATCATTCGAGTGCCGACGTCGCGTCGAAATTGGACGAGTTTTGCGATTCGCATTTGGAGCCGTGTTTGGAGTCGTTTAAGCAAATGTGCACCAATAGTGCCGATGTTTTGCACACTGAATTAAGGTTTTTTATAGCTAACATAAAAGCTGAAAGAAATCCAGCATTTGTGATCTTTGGGAAATCCGAATTCATTTTGGAACTAGTCTCCCTTTCGTGCCTCCGATTTTATATTTGTGGTTCCTAGGGGCTCACAAGCATGGTACTTAAAAATGTGGGCGTGTTGGCCCATAAATACAGTTTAAGGTCCCTAAAACATGAAATCGATTTCACTAAGAATTAAATGTCCAGATTTCGATTTTTGTCTAAAAGTGATTCTTATTTTTCATGATCCCCAAGATTTCAATTGATTTTTTTCAAACATTTTCCATAATATTACGCAACTCCCAAATTAGCAAATGAATTTTGCAGAAAAAAACAAGTGGAGTGCATTCGGGATCGCGAGCACCTCGCGGATGATGACGTCACTGACATCGTGCACTATTACACGAGTTGCCTGTACATTCTGGGCCTATTGGCCGCCAGACTGCAGGGATTCCAATATGAATGTTGCTCGTCGATCGGCTACTTCTTCTCGCGAATCGACAGTATGCAGAGAATGATGACGATGGTGGTTGCCACGTATGAGCAGGTCATGTGCGACGCGCTCATGTGCATGGAGCCCCTCACGTCGCCGGTTTTGGTAACCAACAATTTGTTCACGTTCACGTGTACACCTTTAGCCAGAGTAAGTGCAGACTAGAAATGACGGTAGATTGACGACGAGGTTCTTGATTACGGTAGTATTAAACATTCAAGCTAGATTATGGTAGTGTGGGCACACAACATTCACTTTTTTAATGCCAAACAATAATAATTTTCAGTCCCTAATTTTCAAGAATTTTGAAGTTCAAATTGTCAGCGAAGACACGGCACAAACTATTCAGGTAGGTCAACGTCAGATGGAAAATATTGATTCGTTGGACTATCAAATATATGCTGCCGACATTCTACGGGGTTTCAGGAGGAGATCACCAGCGTTCGGTGCGGCCTCAAAAGCCCACTTCATCCGCCTGTCTTTCCGTCGGCTGCTTTGCTGGCAATGAAGCCAACGTCGGGTGTCAAACGGCATAATGCGACAGCAAGCGCCTCAGGAGGTTCGTGCGCCTTCAATTCTAAAGAATTCATTTTCGATGGCGTATGATTCGCTTTGCAGGAAACACCGCCCACAAGAAATCGGATGTGAACAGCGCCGAATCGGTGAGCCTCGTGCCGACGTTCAGCGATATCACCAACTCGTGGACCGCCCAGTACCCGTATTTGTTGTGTACGACGCGCCAGAAGGACGCCGAGCTGCTCGACACGCGCTCGAGTCAAATCGGTAAACGGCCGCTGTTTTACTTCTACATTCGCGCCAGGACTTTTTCACCGAGCGGCGGTCTCACCAATGTTCGGACGCTTTCATTGCCATTCACAATCTCGACGCGTCGCAATCAGGATTGTCAAGTTCAGAGGATGTTCAGCTCCTATACGGCCACATGTTTCTGGTTGTACGGTAGTTGTACGGTAGACGGGCTTTTCCTAAATTGGAATGATGACGCCATCGGATGGAACACTTTCAGGAAGTGAGTTAGGCTCTGTCTCTTTTCGATTACGGTATCGGCAGATTCATTCAAAGAGACTATTCTCGAGGGAAAATCTATAGTATTCATTTTAATTTCCACCTCTTTAGATAAATTTGGAAGAATTTAGAGAGTTGTGAGATATCGAAAATTCGAACGTTGCGTTTATTTTTTAGAAACCACGTCTTTTTAAGACCCACCCATTGTGACTACTGTATTTTTAAATGGTTCTATTTTTTCGCAGACTTTGCTCACAATACTTTACTGTCAACGCGGAAGTATCGCGGCGAATGGAAGAATCGGATTTCGACGTGCTCGAGGAGAAGATGCAATGCGAAGACTGCGACGATCATCGCCGCCATCCGCCGATGCTTCCCAACGGCGAGCGGCGAATATCGTTCAAGAACATGCTGTGTCCGCATTTGCGCTTCGAAACCGACACCACGATGATGCGTTTCTCGGTGTGGCGCGGCATTCTCGAAATGGTGCAGATCTTCCAGGAGACGAAGACAAATGTCAAAATGGCCTGGGACGACTACCTGCTTCATGGTTTCGTCGACACCAGCCGGATCGCTGACCTACTCGGTCCCTATCGCAATTGTCTGATGGTCCGACTCACCTATATAATAGGCGGCAGCCTATGCGTCTCCTATCGTAATGATGGCGACGTTGTTCATCTGGAGCCGATTGATTTGCGCAAACTGCAGACGAAATGCATTCTAGACTATCTTGCCGACATCGCCGAATCGGCCATGATCGATTACATTCTGATGGCCGATATGAGTGTGATCGCGGTTTCCGAGATGATTGTCAAATACAAAATTGGGCAGGATGTCACAAGGGTCCGCGGAGTCACCTGCAACATTTCCTATAGTGGTCCAGTTACGCAAGTCAACCATATAAAGTTCACGCCATTGCGCGTCGCGGTCGTCACTTGCAAGGATGGTCCCGTCGCGATGCCAACAACGCCGACGAGGCGGCAGAGAAGCGGAAGAGAGTACTTCCATTTGACGATTAATCCGGTTAGTTTTGAACGGAAATTCGAGTCTCCCCCCGTAAAAAGCTAATCTGAAATAGTGTTTCAGTTTAATACCGATCCGAACGCCGAGACAATCATCAAACGGTGTCCGCCGCGCTATCGTCGCGCGCCTGCGCGAAAATCGAAATTCAAAGGCAACCTGCTGCTGAATCGACGAACGACGAGGCGTTCGACGAACTCTACGCGAACGACGACGAGTTCGGCGGCTCAGCGAGCTGCAGCAGCTCCTTCAGCTCCGCAAGTCTCATTTGAAGTGCAATTGGCGTCGCTGATGAGAATGTACGGAAAAACGCCGACCGAGGTGAGGAAATGCTTGCGATTCTCTGGATTCTATGGTTCTTGGGCGGCTTACAAGCAATAAATAGTTTTCATGGGTTCCAAGGCTCAAAGGAACTCTACAGCTTATAACTTTAATGATCCTCTAACAGTTAAGGATATTATCGACTAATTAACGGCATCTAATTCACTAATCGCTCTATAATCAACATCCGCAGAATGCTAATTAGCATTTAATTAATAATTTTTAAAGGTGTCGGACCTTTGCACGTACCCAGTTGGCTCCTACAATGATCATTTCGTCGAAGAGCCGTCAAATTATGAATATTGCTGAATTAATTGGCCAATTAGCGGTAAAATAGGCAAATTTTCGAATGATCTCATAAATATTTCGAACAACTGATCCCATAATAGTTTATTTCATGACTAGAACACTAAAAATTGATTATTTGAATATAGAAAAATCTAGCGAATAAAACATATTTACACTATGTGGCAGACGAAATACCAAAAAAATCGGGAAATTTTCAGCCAAACGACGTTTGCAGACATTAGGCGACCGCCATATTTGGAATCGGCGGCAATGTGAACGTGAAATGTTGAATTGGTCCGTCACAAACGATGGTTTTCGGAAAATTTGGGCGCTTCGCGAGCAATTGATGCGAATAATCGGCGATTCCAAGCACTTCCAGATGGTCCAAATGTCTCAGATTCGTCAAAATCGCACATAGACCAGCTTTTCTTATCTGAAATTGGACAAAAATGTTGAAAAATGCTTTTTTTTTTCAAAAAATTAACAAAAAAGTGAGAATGGAAATTGTTTTAATCTTTAGAATAGTTGTAAAAATTGGTACGTCATCTTAAAAACGTATAATTTCAGTCAGAAACCAAAATTTGGATGAAAATTTGCTCTTTTCAAGTCAAAAAATATCATAAAAATGTTCAAGTCTAGACAAATGTATGACAAATTCTAACGAAAATCCTCATAAAATCAATTTTTGGAGTCATACAGTGCGTTGCAGAATTATAAGGCCACCCCCAAATTTGAGCGCCGCGCAATGATTTCGATACTTTGAGATCAACAAGTGTTAAAATCGTGTTTAGCATGAAAAATTACCTATATGTACCAATTTTTATGTTAGTATCTTCAAAAGTAACCGCGCTGTGGTCTATAACCGTTTTTTCAAGCGGTGCAGAATTATAAAGCCACCCCCATACAACGGACTTTTTCGCATTTTTTTGAAACTTTGGCGGGACCAATGTGCATAAAAATTGTTGTGTGGCTTTGAGAACCTACAGTGGTCCTTATTCGTCTCTTTTTAAATCATTTTTAAATGCCACGTTGTCGCTGTCTTAGTGCTTCTGCGCAATCTCAGATTCTCGCATTCAAAACGGCAGGATGGTCGAACCGTTCGGTTGCGAAGAATTTAAATGGTCCGAAAACATTCGTAGACATCTTTGTGAAGGATCTAACTCGTGTCAACATGTCGCAAAAGTCAGGCGGCAGAGGAAAACTGGACTATCGCGCTAAACGAGCATTGATTCGAGCAGCTTCGAGCAGTATGAAGTCTACAAATGACATCAAGAAGAAGCTAAACTTCGACAAAAGCAAGTGGACAGTTTGGGGAACCATCAAGAATAACCCCAACATCGCTAGAGAAAAAATGAAGCCGGCCCCGCGACTCACAGAGGATTATAAAATTCGACGCCATGAGTTCGCATTCAAAAACATGAATACGGATTGGAACAAGGTGCTTATATTCGAGAATATTGTTAATAATAGCCATTCAAATTTCAACAGGTTATTTTTTCCGATGAAAAAACAATTAATTTGGATGGCCCAGACGGCCATAACAGTTGCTGGCCCGAGTTATGAAAGAATCGCCTCCTGCTTTCAAAACGCAATTTTGGAGGAGGAAGCGTGATAGTATTTGGAAGCGTTTTCGGCAGCCTGGTTTCTGCAAATGGCTTTTCTGACGAGTAAGGTGGAGTCTTCGGACTATCAAAATGACCCTGAGAGCCATCTTCTTCCATTCCGACGTCACTATTGTCCTTTTTCAACAGAAAAATGCGGTCATTCATGTGGGTCGGTCTACTTTGGACTGGCTTCAGTCTCACAATGTAGACGTTCTCGACTGGCCATCATGTTCTCCTTTTTGGAGTCCCATGTAGAACGTCTGGGGAGAGTTAGTACGGCGTCTCTATGGCCAAGGAAGGAATTTCGGGGAGTTGGAGAGCTCAAAACCGAAATCGTAGTCGAGTGAAAGACGTTAGAGCAGCAATTCAAATCTAGATCGACCCAATATGTTTCGAACCTTCTCAAATCTATGCCAGACTGTGTTTTCGATGTTATAACCTCGAATGGAGGTGCCATCATACATTAGACTGTTGTTATCTTTGAATTTATAACGTATTTCATGGGGGTGGCTTTATAATTCTGCACCGCTCGAAAAAAACGGTTTTGGACCACAGCGCGGTTACTTTTTGAAATACCAACATGAAATTTGGGACATATAGGTTATTTTTCATGCTGAACACGATTTTAACACTGGTTGGTCTCAAAGTATCGAAATCATTGCGCGGCGCTCAAATTTGGGGGTGGCCTTATAATTCTGCAACGCACTGTAGTTAGTTTCCAAAAGAAGTGCTCACTTTTCTGCAAAAATTCAAGTCGAGCTCCTCCAATTTCGAGCATTTGGCGATTTGATAACAAATCGCGTCGTCCGCATTGCTCACGCCGCTCATTGTGAGCCGTTTGAGGTGTTGAAGCTTGCCGAGTTGCATCAGCGATTCGCGAGTCAAAAGAGAGCATTGGTCGATGGAAAGCGATTCGAGAAGCGGACAGCTGGAGCAAATGCGGCTCAATGCTTCATCATCGATCCCGTCGCGGTTTGAGCTTAAGCTCAATCGCCTGAAATACTCAGTTTAGGTTGATTTTAGGCCAAAAATCGAATTGCTTTTTTAAAAATTTTAATTACAATCTTAATTGCTACAGTTTCTAGTTTTCGTCTCGAAAATTCCAAATTAGGGGACCATTGAATACAAAATATTGAACATTAAACAGCCAAAACCAAACATCAAAATCAGATTTGTCTAGAGACCATTAATTTCCTACTTCAACATGTGCAGCTTCGCGACCAGGGTCGCATCGAGCAAATTTGGTGAATAGCTCAAATCCAAATGGACCAACGTGTCGGCCATCGGAACGAGATCCTGAAGTGACGACGCAGAGATGAACGATCGCTGAAGGACAAGCGAGCGCAGCTTCTTCCTCTTGAGGAATGCTAGATCCTCGATGCGAATAGACGAACCGACGGAGATGGCGAGATTCTCGATCGTGTCGGACAAACGATTCAGAATCTGCGGGTCCAAATTGAAGCGGCAATTGTTGAGACTCCGCCCACTGATTTCAAAGGTCCGCAAGCAGTGACATCGTTCGAGCAGCTTGTCAAAACTCCGACGAATAATGGTGATGACATCCCATTGGGAGCACGACATCAGACAATTCGAAATGCGGAATCGCTCGATGGTCGCGGGAAGCTCGCCGAATTTCTCGATGGCACCCAACGTCAGAATCATTCGGTCCATCTCGATCGAGACGAGACGCTGCGATTTTTGGCAGATGGTCCGAATCACCGATGTGTCGATGTGGCTTGAGCTCGCCATTGCTTCGTATTTTGCGTCAGGAGCGTGTACTCGTAGAGTCACGTGGCGAAGTGAGTTGCCGAAAAAGCCTGTAAAACGTTATTGATTTAAATGGTCCCTTTGACAAAATTGTCATTCGGTGATTTTTCGCTCAAAACGCACTCATAATCGATGAAATCGCGTCGGGATTCGCCACCGCGCGCGGACAATCCCTTTGCAAATCGAAACTCGTCTGCATTCGCAAAAATCGGCAACAGAGACGCGAAAAATGCGGTGAAATGCGTCGTAGACGAATCACTTCTTGAATTCCGAGACGCTCGAGCACGTGAAGCCAAGCTTCATCCATTTTCTGCAATTTTTCCATACAAATTGTGAAATTTTTAAAACAAAATTGCAAAAAAAGCGAGATTTCGGTGGTGTATTGCAATTTTCTTCAAAATCTGATGACAAAACCCAGGAAACAACCATACCGCGGTTTTAGTTTAAAAATAGTTTATATCGTATTTTTGGCGTAGAAAAATGTTGAAAATGGACGAAAAATGATGTTGGCGAATGAGTCATTCGATTGTTTCATTTTTCGGCTTCTTTCGTCGCTTTTTTTTACAAAAAAGATACTAAAAGATTAGTGCTCAAAATTTTAAAATTTTTGCTACACGTAATTTCTCATCTGCGGACATTTCTCAAACCTCTAACATTGTTTGCAGACAAAAAATGAAATTTTGGCATTTTTTAAATGTCGGAAATCCTTCTGAGGAAAGTTGTCAAATGAGTGGTAAATTCTAAGTAAATTTTCACAGCTCGAAGCATTTTGATAAACCCTTGCTAATGTCCGCAGATGTGAAATGATGAATGCAAAAGGGAACAAGGCGGCTCCATGAGGTCATAAAACGTGAAAAATGAGAAGCGCCGAGTCGTCGTTTTGGCTTGTGTTACACATTTTTGCTCGGGACCGAGACCAACCAGCACAAATCTCATGCATTTTGCTCTTCTTCCTTTTTTTTGCTCGTTCTTGTTGCTCCGATGAGGGCGGAATATTAGATGTGAAAAATATGTGCAATGTGTGGTGCGAGACTATGATTTTGAGTTCCCCCGGAAATCTCAAAAGTCCGCAAAAAATCACAACAAATCACAAATAAGCAAAATTTTCAAATTAATAAAAAATTTCAAAATCAAAATTTTCAAAAGTGCTTGAAAGCAAGCAATTTTCAATTTGTGTTAAAAATTTTTCCATAACCGAAATGGTACAAACACAGGATAAAAGAAATGATTTGAAGGGCAAGATGAGAATTTCTGTGAAAGCACCGAACCACACGCAAAATTGCACAGAACAATAGTACAGTACTCAAGATTTGGAAACACACCAAACTCAACGCAAAAATACACAATGTCTCAAAAAATCTTTAAATTTTTTGGACTAAAAATGAGAGGCGAGAATTCAAATGAGGTGGAGTTCATAAAATATATGAGAATTTGCCCTCTCGGCGCCGCCACCAGTCGGCTTGTCATTACTTTTTGACGCAGGCAGAAGCCGCTGCCTGCGCACCTCCATCTCTGCGTCTCGCGCCTCCAACACACTCTCTATTGCTTGCCACAGCTGATTCGATGAGGAAAATAGTGCATTGTTCTTGACTTGACATGACGACGAAACAACCACCTCGACTAACCTGCCCAATTTGATATCGACTAATTAGATAATTAGTTTTATGAAAAAATCTGGAATTTGAAAAAACTTAAAAATTCAGCATTTTGAATCGTGAAATTTCTGGAAAAAACCAAACAATGCAAAATCTTGAACATTTATTTCTGACAAACCCGAAAGAGGAACCAAATTTTAATTGGGAAATATTGCTTGTTTGAACCGGTTTTGGGCAGGCTGAAAATGGTGACCCTTTGGCAATTTTAGAGGTATTTTGCCATAGAATATTAAAGAGCCCATCTGCGGACAATTTTGCGGCACTCAAAAATGTCCGCAGATGCGGCAGCATGTGAATTTCATACTTCTTGGGACTCAGGAACTCGGGGGCAAAACAATATCAGCAGACGCGAGATTAAATAGATTTCAAAAATTCTGTGCACAAGAATTATCAAAAATAGCATCTGCGGACAATTTCGAGGCATCAAATGTGTAACAATCAACAACTGTTGTTGGTTGAGGTGTAACATGTCGCCTCCATTTAAGCCTATACCATATAATTAATATTATATAACATATAATATATAATTAATCGGTGGCAAAGCATTTTTCCACACAAAAAATTCTCATTTTCTGTCTCATTTTACAAACTCGTCTCAAATCAAACAAAAAATGTGGGCGGAGCCGAAAGGTTGAGTGGCACGTGAAACTGGTTAGACAGTGACGAGAGAATGCGTGTGGGCGAGAGACGCCGACAATAATTGAGCAAACAAGACGCCAACCTGGAAATAGATGCTCTCGGCAGCTACCAGTTAGTTTGACAATTCCGAACAATAAAAAAAGAACGATTTTTTGAAACTGACAGTTTTTGTTTGAGAACTCGCCGGGGGATTCGAACTTTGCAAATGAATAATTGAAATAACATGATTATGATTGGATAGAAATCGATCAATTTATACACTTTTGGATTCCGAATTGAGGACAGGGTGCCTTTTTTCAGAAAAAATATAAATAGACGCTAGTTTTGTTATTATTTTTATTTTATTTTTGCGTGACGCCCGCCATCGCCGCTCTCAAAAAATTATTTTGTTTTTTTTTTGCGAATTTCGGCGGAAATTTTGAGAGAATTCGAATATATTGCGTAATGGCAGCGGTAACGAAGAGGCGTCCAAGAAAAAGTTTTGCTCATAAATTAGCTAAATTTCAACCAAAAAATTCCAGCAGCCACAGTTTCCGTTGAAACCGAAGACGGCACCCAGGCGGATCGGCCGAAGAAAAAGGCGGCGGCGCGGAAGAAGGGAGGTGAGCATCTTTAAATTTTTTGGACGGCCGACGGAATTCGTTGCAGGAGTCACTCGCAGATTGGCGGTTCACTCGTATGCCGAATGCAGCGAAGACGCGCTCAAAGACTTTGTGAAAGCCGCGTGCGACATCGGCGTCAAAGGCATCTGCGACGAGTTTATCGCGTTGAAGCTCGAGACGCAGGCGTGCACGAAGCCGAAAACTGCGCACGACAAAAACGCGGACCGAAATCGATATAAAGGTAGTAGTAATTGATTAATGGTCTAGCTGTCCCCAATTGACCTTGTTTGCTTAAAATTGTCAAATTGCAGACGTCTACTGTATCGATGAAACCCGCGTGGTCCTCAAATATCCGGAAGGCGATGCGCAGGACTATATCCACGCGAATTGGGTGAAAACCGGCGATGTGAATAAGTTCATCTGCACTCAAGTGAGTGAGCCACATTTGACGTAAAAATCCACTGGCTTGCATATTGACTTCCAAACGCGGTGAATTAAAAATAACCAACTGCGGACAACTTTGAAAATATCCGCTCATAGCCATTTTGAATTACTATTCTTCAACTCTTAAATCAAATTTCGAGGCCTTCCCACTTTGAAAATGTCGGCAAATGCTAATTCTTAAAGACGGTTGCAGCCGGTCAGAGGCCGCGGAATTTTGTTAGTTGTATCAACGACCCATCTCATTTCACATCTCGCCCATCGGCATCGACCTGACTGGCTAAGTTGCAAAGCGATCGCTACTACGCCGTGAAGGTCGTTATATCGACACCTTGTTGTCGTGACGGGAGGATTTTGCGATTTTTTACACACGTTGTTTTGAAGGGACCCACCGAGAAAACAATCGAAGACTTTTGGCGTCTCATTTGGCAGGAAAAGACGCCGTGCATTGTGATGCTGTGCAATGTGATGGAGATGGGAAAGAAGAAGTGCGAACAGTATTGGCCCGAATCGCCGGAGAAGCCGGTAGGTTCTAGTCTGTTTGGATGGGGTCTGAAGTTTGCTGCAATGAATTCCAGTGGTTCCAAAATTTGCTAGCATTGAGTTTTTGTAGCATTTGTTTCGTTGTCGAATCTCAATTTCCCCACTTCTCAGATGAGTTTGGGTAAACTCACCATCAAACTGGTCGAGGCGAGCCGCGAAGTCGAGCCAAACATTCTTCTCAAACGAATGTCGGTGTCCGATGAGACGGGCACCGTTCATAATCTGGATCATTGGCATTGGAAGGCATGGCCAGATCGTGGTGTTCCCGAGATTCCGATGGCCGCGTTCCGACTCCTACTTCGAGTAAGCCTTCGCCATCATCGTGGTCATCCAATGATTTCAGCTCAAAGCGGTCTCGCCGATTCTCGTACACTGTTCGGCGGGCATCGGCCGAACCGGCACCATCGTCGGCTTGGAAATCGCTTACTCGAAGTTGTGCGCCGGCGAGAAGGTCTCGCTGAATCAGATCGTCCGCGACATTCGCAATCAGCGGCACGGCTCGGTTCAGACCGACGCCCAATATCTGTTCATGCATCGTGTGCTGCTCGCGTTAGCCGAGAACAAGAAGATCACGACGCCCGAGATGGCGACGTTCGCCGCCGATTATGACAAAACGATGGCCACCAAAGCGGGATGATGATGAATGTTGAACGGCATCGAGATTTTACGCAGATTTATGATCCTCTGAATGAACTTTTCGTTTCTTTTTGTTTCTCTTTGAAAAAAGGCACATTTACAACTTGAGGGCAAGCAAGTTTCATTCGACGCTTTTTCGCAGTTACAGTAATCTAAAGGGGTGTGGGTTAGCGGAATTACTGTAATTTAGAAGAGGATGCGATGAATGAGAAGAAAAAAATCGAAAAAAAGTATTCTCGATAAAAATCAATCGTTCAACGTGATTTTCATTCGTGCCGCGTCGATCAGTATTCGCTATTCGGAATGTGCAAAATACTACTGCTCATCCTTGCCTTCTTCCTCCCGGTAAGTTCGTTTGCATGTTTTGAAGTGCTACAGTAGTTCGTAGACGAATGGCTTAGGGAAGAATCATTGCTACCGTAAAGAAAGAATAATGAAATTGTTCATAAGAAAAAAATAATCGTAAATATGTTTTTTTTTTTCACTTTTTTTCTAGAAATTATTCCATTAGCACGGCCAAAATGTTATAGAACATAAGAAATCTTCGAAGGAGGTGGAGCCAAAATTGATTACTGTAGAATTTTAGAATACGATTTGAAAAATACAAAATCCTAATTACCGTAGTTAAAAATATACAGTTGCAGCTGTTGGCATAAAAAACTATTGTAGGTCGTCGAGATTTTACTCGAGACCGATCTTGAGACTACAGCATTCCTGCTACCGAATCCCAACAACAAGGAAAAATTTCAGCCAGCCGCTGTTCTGCTATCAAGAGGCTGCGGCAAGGACCTGTGCATCAACATCCTGCTCACGTTGATTTTCTTCCTACCCGGCATGATCCACGCGTGCGTCGTCGTCATCTTCACTGACGATGGGCACAAAGATTGAGAACAATATTTTGAGCAGAATAAATCGGTCTTTTTAGTTTTATTAGAATTAGAGTTTTATTAGAGTTAAAAGCTTTATTTCTACCAAAGAACTCGAAAGCTTGTGGGTTTTTTTCGCCATTGAAAAAAACTTCGCTCAGTTGTTCTTCGTGAAGCAATTCAGGCTTTTCAGAAACGATTTTTTCTCAGTCTTCGCTTTTTTCGATTTCTTCGACTTCTTCTTCTTCGTTGACGGCTCTTTTACTTCGGCTTCAACGTCACCATTAACCCTGAAATTTCGAGTCATTCATACAGTAATCCACACATTCAAAATTTTCACTTTTGAACAGCCGGCGGCTCTTCAACATATTCTCCTTGAAGATCGGCAAGTTCCCAATGTGCCAGAGGAGTTGTCGATGATTTTTTGATCCACACGCTGGTCCTACAACGAATTTTCGAACTTTTCTAGTGTTGTGTTGTCATAAGGCTTACTGATCCTTGGCCAGGATAAGATCCTTATCCTCAATGAATCCAAGATCCTCGTTGACGAGAACATCCAGCTCATCGTTTCGGCTCACGTCGACAAAGACCTGGAAATGTCATATGGTACTCCTTCAATAATATATTCTTGCTCGAATGCAACCAGCAAGAACAGGTCACTTTGAAAGTCCACGCAAGACCCAGACCCAATAAGTTACCTCAAGCTCGCCGTTACGTTTCCTCGATTTGACTACGGTACATTTTCGGAATGAGACATAATGGTCCGTGTCCGATTCAGGAATCGCCCAAAAAGTCACAGATTTTCCGATAATCTCCGAATTTGGAATGCTGAAATTATTAATTTTTTCAGAAATGTTCTGCAAATCTACACGTACCAATGCTCTTTTAATAATCGAACGTGTGAAAGGCCTTCCACTTCGACTTCATAACTTTCATCATTACTTTCCCTCACCACAAGACCCACAAGTTTCTAAAAAATAGAATGCTTAAGCTAGAGACGCAGAGAAATGCCAACCAAAGGACGTTTGTCGGTCTGGAATTCGCAAATTCGCCATTCTTTCGTTTTGTAATCCAGGAAAATCCAAGCCATTCCTCTACAGAGTTGTTTTATTTCAAAATGTGAAAAAAATGATTGGAAAAATTACGGTAATTTTTCCACATCCAATTGCTGATTTTTGCCTTTAATATAGCCGAACACCGCATTCAAGAAAATCGGCGATTCAGTGAGAATGTCGGTCTTGCAGAACGTCACATCCACTCTAATCTGCAAATTTTTCTCGAAATTTGAAAAAAAAAAATAATTTTTTCAGTACTTCGGCCGAATTCAAGTCGAAACGATGCTGGAAGACGTCGGGAAGAATTCTGACTTCACCGGTGACATTGAGTTGCTCAGTTTGATCTTCTGGCGACGGTAAATCAAAATTTATCCATTTTCCGAGGTAGTTTTGCTCGCTAAAAATTGAACTGTGAAAGCAGTTTTAAAAATTTGAGATTCGAAATAAAAATAATTACAGTAACGCGATTGAAGGCGCATACTGATTATTAGATAAATATTTTCACGCCTAAAAAATCGGATTTTTTTTAATTAATGAACCAACTTCTCAATGCGAATATTCTGCAAATTTTTCAAATCCGCATTCCAAATAAGGTATCTACTATTTCCAAGCCAATATGCAACAAATCCAGTAACTTGTGGGACATTTTCCTCATTCTCAATTCTAAAACAATCCATATATACATACAAAGAAGAGAAAAATGTCAATCAAAAACCTTTTAGTAGCAGATTCTGATAATGAAACACGATTTTCCGCAAGATTCTGATTGCTTGCCGTTCTCCACTTAATCGAGCTCGAATCGTCAAAGTGTTGGATGATCCACGCCGATTTTCTGGAAGAAAACTCCAAAAATGATGGTCAGGATCAAGACAAGGTAAATTGAAGATAGGATAAGTCTCAGACACAGGATCAGGATGAAGTTGAACAGGTTCAGTCATTGGAAGAAGGATAAGCTCTCAGGAATATTTCCAAAGTAAATATTAGAGAAATGCTAAACACTTGGTATTTGAAGTTCAGGATCAATGTGAGACGAAAACTCACTGATCCTTGGCCAACTTCCGATGCGGGTCAATTATTCGTCCAATCTCCGGATTTCGGTAGACATTCGTGTCATTCTCATCAAGTTTCTCAAACTCCAAATCAACAAGAACCTAAAATCCCGATTCTTCACGATCATCAGGTCATTCCCTCTAACCTCAATTTCTTCGTCGTTTTTCCGCGTCTGAATCTCAACACAATCGCCGAATGACACTAGCTCGTCGGATTTTTCGTCGAAAATTGCCAAAAATGCCACCGATTTGCCTATCCAATCCACGTATGGCGCGCTGTAATCCACATGGCATTTCGGTTTAAAGGCGCAATGCATTGACCTACCAATGCGTCTTGAGAAGGCGAACATCCTTCATTCCTTTGACACCGACATAGTAGCTATCCCCATTAGAGAATTTCACCACACCGACGACACTTTTATGGGCCTGAATATCATCAAATGAAAGCAACACTATTTTTATTATCAGTCAATGCAGAAATTCAAACGGCACCGAAATAAATATATAGCAATGATCAAAGTTTCCATTTTCATAGAAATACCGCAATCCCGAGACCTTACCACTGGTAGCAAATCGTCTTGATACGAGGAAATTTTCCAATCCATTGTTCTACGATTCAAATAGATCCAAATCATAGTCCTGCAATGAAAATGATCCATATAAAATTATGATAGTCCATACTCACGGATTCTTAAAAGTGTCGATATGTCGATTGATTCCCTTAATATTTCCAAAAACGTCGTTGAAAAATTGTTGCTGTCCGGTGAGAACATCGGTTTTGCGATAGGTTGCATCGACTTTCAACTGAAATTATTTAAGCTTCTGTATGCACACTAATTTTGGAGCCTACTTCCACCATCTTCTGGTTGATTCGACATTGGAACATGTTCGGAAGAACCTGAATCTCGCCGCTGGAGGTGTACTTGCCTTCCGGTTCCGATTTCACGTTGCATTTAATCCATTTTCCGAGATAGTTTGCGTTGCAGCAAGAGCAACTGAAAATGATAGGTTATGGAATAGTGGAAGAGCACTGCGAAACACGATAGACACGCCGATGCCGCTTATTAACAGTGTTAACACTTTTATCGTAAATTGGATGTTCTCGGCGCCGAATTTTGCTAAATTCGAACTCAATTTTTGTTGCGTCTCACTTTTCCACGATAATTCTGCACAGCTCATTGGCACCAGTTCGTCGAACTCTCCATCCCAAGTACTCAGATCCCTGAGTATGGGAAACCAGAATCCCAATCCATTCCTCAGCATCATCAAGCTCGTTTAAGTTCGTCTTGCTCTCACCCCTGAATATTTCTTTTTTTGCCCAAAATATCGATAAAAAATCGCGTACAAGGTCAATCGAATAACCAATTTGTTGCTTCTTTTCTCATCCGTCGACGATTTGCGCGACGTTGTTCTGCAATTTGAATTTTTGGCGGTTGCTGCGGACAACTCGCGGGTTTGTCTCACCCAGTTTCAGGTATCGTTTTATGGGAAACTCGGTCCGATTGATCACCGGAGGGCCTAGAAATCAAATTTAGCTTCTGCGGACAGTCTCAGCGTGTTTTTGAGACTTACTCGTTTTTTTCAATAACGGTTTCCTGCGAAATCGTTACACTTTGTTCTAAAGTCGGCCTGAAATTTTCATTTTTTAAATTCAAATTTTCAATTTATATTAACGTGGCTTCCTCTTTATTTTCAGCATAATCAATTGCTCTAAAAATTGAATTTTTTTATTAATTTAATTAATTTTTAAAAAAACCTAGGCGGCTTCGGTGGATGACCATCTTTGAGCTGTTCCCTGAAAATGTAATACACAAAAAATTAGTTTTTGTGAGTTCAATGGTCCCTATAATCATAACTCAAAGTTCAACTTACTGGGGTTTCTCATTAAAAAAATTACATTTTTGAATTCAGTAGTTCCTAAAATAGGCCACACCAACAAGTTCATTAAATTGTACTACAAAGTAGGGGTCCAAATTCTTATTTTCTTATACAGATCAATAATTGTTGTCAGAAAAAAGGGTTTGGTGCCGGCCCAGCATAAGAGTGATTTTGACAGATCATAGAAGGGACAATTAAGGCCTTGTCAAGGTCCGATAACTTTTAGATGATCATTTTACGAGGCATACCTGTCCGCCTCATCGGCGCTCTTCTCGTCCGCATTCATTGATTGAGGCAGTTTGAATCACTGAAATATCGCGAAGGTTGTGATAGTTACGAAAATTCAAAAATGCGATGAGAAGAGAGGACACTTACAAACTGATAAGAAGCACCAAAAAGAAAATGTTCAATTGTTTCGAACTTTCATTCATGCCATCAAAATGGGGGGGGGGACTCTTCAACCTGATAGCATTTGTGTTATCTCGACGATTCCGTTGACAGTGGGACGAAATGAGAGAGACAATTCGAAAAATATCGGAAGACGCCATAGGATGAAACAAGTGGATTCGAAAATTATTGGTTTCATGAATCAACACATTTTAAGATTTCGATGCTTAAAGCGAAATTACCCATTTTAGGTTTGAAAGTTGAAGGTTTGCTGTCCGATTTAAAGAATGATTAAAAATATCTCAGAAATTATGTCCGAAAAAAAGTACCTGAACTACACAGCAATGTCTTGCAACGAAAAATTTGGGCAGCCGTTTTTGGGAAGCGCACTATACAAATTCTCCCTATAAAAAATTTCAGATTTCGTTAGACGTCTATGTCATCGCTTGGCGATGGCAAAATTATATGAACAAAATTTATTTAAAGAAAAATAATAACTGAAGCGAAACATCATTTTAACAGTAGCAGGTTCGCAAGTCGAAGGCAAAATCGCCAAGCTTTTACCTGAACAAAAATTGTAATATCAGCTTGCCAACTCTAAAATTGTGTAATCAGCAACTACTTCGTTTGACCTTTTTGAAATGTGCTTAATCAGAGGAAGTTTTACCTGATGATATGCTCTCGCGATAAAATTAGACTAACCGGAACGACATTTTTTCGAATAGACAAAGCATCATGTTAGTATTATAAATCGGTAGCTTTGGGGGAATTTCACAAATGTTCTATTCTATTATTTTCCCAATGCACGTAGGGCTATTCTCAACTGACTATCCAAAAACGGATTTGGTCAGAAAGAAGATGACATTTCTTCTCCTCTAAGTTAAAGGTTTCACGAAAACCTCTTTTTTGTTTGAAATTCAATGAAATCTTGAAAAGTTCATTAATATCATCAAAATATCGCAAATTATATACATTAATATTCAAGATAATGTAGCAGACATGAATAAATATTGCAGATGCAAAAACAACAATAAATCAAATATGATATTCAGGATTGTTGTGCTGAAAATGACGGATAATGTGTTGGAATTTGTCACTAACCACTTCCAAATACGACTCGAACTCGTCGCAATTGTCGCCGGCGGCAACGACCTTCAACCGCTCCAACGTTTTCTTCAGGTCGCAGACCATATCTAACGAGGCCTTCTCAAACTCTTCCAACATGTGACTCTTCTCTTCGCAAGACGGCTTCGCCGAGCCCGGTACATTCAACGCAAACTCGAGCTCCTGACGAAGATGGCTTGTCACCTTATTCGCTTTATGAATAGCAATGTGACGTCTGAAATTTCGTTTTTTTTTTTAGAATTTTCAAATTTTTGCCTTTTTGCCGATTCAGCGGAAAATTAGAATGTACATATATATTTCGAAGATTTTTAAAAAATCTTTTTTTGTAAGTGTTCGGCAGTAAGTTGAATTTTTCAAATCATTAAATTACAAATTGGCAATTCATGCGGAAGAAACGGTGGTTTTTTCTTCCGTTTAATGGTTGAAAAAAACAGTGGTCTCACCCGAATCCGAGAAACACCGTCTTCTCCCGCTTGGATTGCCCAGTTACCCTAAATTAATCAATTTCTTGTTGATTTTATCTACACGTCTTTTAGCGTCATTGCCAAGATTGTTGTCTAAACTGTTGGCAAATTTTGCGGCAGTCGTAAAACCTTTCGTTTGGCACAATGCGTAAATCTCAGCTATCTCAATTCTGAAATATTTCGAAAATCTTCGAAGCTTCAGAAAAGTTACCTAGATTTTTCGAATTCCCTTTCAATCATCGCCAAATCTGTGATAGGTTTCAATGAGTCTTCACAGCTCGTTGTCGGCATATTTTCTGGCTCTTCAGCGAACTAAAATTGGTCAAACATCAAAATCAACAACTGAAATTTCAGCGCACATAGGTATTAAAACATTTGTTTTGTCTTGCACGTAAAACTCTCTGCATATTGGCAAAATTCCATTTTTTCACTTCACGAAGTTTCTCATACTGCTCTCGCTCCATATCTAGCTGAAATTCTTCATTTTAAGGAATATAGTTTAAAAAAAAACCTTAAAAAGAAGCGCGCATCTGTCCGCTTCAATGCTGTGTTGAATCTTCTGGAAAATCTCTTGAAGTTCTCGATTTTCTGCACGACAAGCTTCAATTTCTGTCTGGATAAATTATAATTTAGATTTAAAAAAATCATTCCGAACTACTGCATCTGTCGAAGTTTCCGTCGGTTCCTCCATCACGGTTTCCAATTTTGTTTGCATGTTCTCCATTCCTTGTCGATAAGCGCTCTTATCATTTAATCTTCTCATTAATAAACGCATTTCTCGTTTTTCTGAAAAAGTAAACATTCCGATAGATTTAGCAATTTTTTCCGACTTCCAATCGTTTTCATCCGTCCCTTCTTTTTGGCCAATTGGTTCGCTTCAGATTGGTGAGTCGACGTCGAATTTCTGCTGAGAAGCATGCTTGTGGAAAAATCCTGCGACAATTTATTTATTTTCGCCTTGAAATTCAAAAATTCTGCAAAACGATTAAATTTTGGCGTTTTGAGCGATATAACCATTGTGCGGGAATCCTTGAAAATTCCTTCTCACCGCTTCCTCTTCGTTCATTTCAGAAATCTGTAAAAGTTTGAAGAAATGAGAAAAATGTTCGAAAATTAAACGAAATGACGCCGAATTCAAATCAAGCGGCGAGACGATAACATGTACCGCGAGACCTTAACGGGAAATTGTGAATGCACCTTTAATAAAAAATCGATTACTGTCATCACATATTTTTATATTCAAATTCTCGACAAAATATCACTATATTTCAATGCAGAAAGAAAAAAATTTTTTCCGGTGAAATAAATCACAAATAAATAATTAAATAAATAAATGAAGGAAAATCATTAACAAATTACCGAGTAATTTATTTATAACGAAGAAGCTTCTTGGTTACTTCGATCGATTTGGTCACCGTGTGCGTCTCGGTATTCATCTTTGAATCTCTGTTCTGCAAAACCAGATTGTCCGCAGATGTTTTTTTTTAGCTTACCTCTCTTCTCTCCAAATGTCTTCTGTGCTCCTCGCCGTGTCTTGCCATCGCCGCGTCGACTCCAGCAGAAGCACTAAACATAGTCAATTTTTATTACTGGCTTATTAAGGCACTAACTACCCGACATGGCGCAACAAGAGCGGACCTCTTGTATCCGAGTCTTCAGTATCTTCGTTTGTCTCGCCGGATGCTGATCGGACACGCTGGCGAGATTGGCCAGAAGCCGAAACGACAACTTTGACCGTGCGATCCTGAGTATCGCTTTGGCGAGCGTGACCTTGACGACGCTCGCCTCCAGAATTAGAGAGCCTTAATGAAGGGTGCTTCACGTTTTCTTCTTTCTGAGGAATTGCCGGATTGGACGGGCGAGTTGGTGGTGATGATGGGGGCCGAACACGTTCGGAAGACTTCTGACTCTCGCGAGACTTATTTTGGAGCGGCGATCTTGAAGAATTGCTGGGAGCTGGACCTTTTTCGAGAGCACGAGTTGTCGAAGACTTCTCTTTCTGGGGGCCTGAAGAAGTCGGATGTTGATCTTCGGAAGCTTCAGGAGCTGAAGCTTCGTCTGTGGTTTCTACTGCTAGCTTAAACGTAGATCTCGTCATTCCCTGACTCACTGAAGTAGCTTCTAGAGCTCGCGGTGTCATCTTAATAATCGAAGTTCCTTCTTCGTGTGCTGAAGTTTCTTTCTGAGCTTCTTGACATTCTTCTGTAGCCGGTGCCAACTGAAAGCTTCTTCTGACAGCATCCGCTGAAGCTTCTTCATCTTCTTCTTCAGCTGGGGGAAGGGCTTGCTCAGCGGGCGTCGCGTCTGATCGAGATTCATCGCGATCCGGGGAAACTTGAATCGCGGGACTTTCATGATTGGCGGGAGATGATGGGGACCCATGAGCAGGGCCCAATGTTGCGATCGTCGGCGATCCGACAGAACGTCCGACGGGAAGCGGGCTTCCAGAGGCCATTACGATCGCCGATTCAGCACGTCCACGCGACAACGATGGAAGCGACGGCTGCGGAGTCTTCAGACTAGCATTGACTGCACGCGGAGCGGCTCGACCAGTAACACTCACCGATCCGAAAGCAGACGACGAAGCCGCTTGTGGCACGGGCTGCGTCACAATGATCTGGCTACTATCCCAATGGCTCGGTGGTGACGAGTTATGATTCCATGGAAGCCAGCCATTACACGGTCCACTATTTGGACAGCGTTCGGGATCATTGCAGCAATAGACTCCTCCCTGCGAGATGACGTAGCGATGGGTGATGGTACTATTAGTAGGGGTTTGCATGTAAGCGTCCGCTTGATCAGCGCAACCAGCTGTTCCTTGAGCCTGAGCAACTGCAGCATATCCTATTTGATATGTCGGGTTGTTCTGATGTGTTTCTGCTTGATATGCATGTCCGTTTTGTTGCCCCTGATATGTTGGTGCCACTTGATGTGCAGATTGATATGACAGTGCATTGCGGACCTGATATGATGAGTATGATGGTCCCTGAGTCTGCTGTGCCATTTGGTATGATACTGCATTATAGGGTTCTCCTTGATAGTACTGTCCAGCCTGTCGCACCTGGTACGCGTTCTGCAATGGCGGCGATGATCCGCGGTTTGAGTATCGGTTGCTAAAGGTATTTTGTGGTCCCATTTGGTATGGTTGGTAGATGTTTCCATTCTGCGGAATTCCTCGAAACTGTCCTCCATTTTGCTGTCCGGGTTGAAAAAACTGGTCATTCTGCTTCTGTTGCGCGCATGGATACGAGGGACCAATTTGTCCGGCTTGATAGTATTGTCCGGGTGGATTTTCGTTCCGATGGTTGTTGTTCCCTTGGTTCGGATTACTAGCAGTATTCGCTCTAGCTTGATTGCCCCCAGGAGGTGCCTGCTGGTTCATTGCCCTGTTGTGTGCATGTTGCGATGGTCCGTTTTGAGGTCCCACTTTATATGTTGACCCTCTTGGTGCTTCACATTTATTAGCAGCTTCATTAAGCTGTCCGTTTGGAACTGCATTGCGATAGTAATTAGGAGCCTGACCGAAATTCGCAGCAACATTCTGTTGGGAGTTCGAAGGCTGACCCCTTTCTTGATTCGGTGTAGCCTGATTGACGGCAATCATTGGATTCGACGATCTCACCGAATTTCCAACGTGAGGTTGTTCGGGATTTCTCACGACAGCCGGCTGGTTCGGTTGTCTAGCCAGCTGGTTGGGATTGCCGAGAAGAGCGCGACCGGCAGCCGGTGGTTGAGCAGTCGGTCCACGTGGTGGACTCAGTCGACGCCGTTGAGTTGGTGGAGCGTCATCGTCTCCAGAATCCTACCGAAAAACCCAGATAAATTTGTATTCCTTTTTTGGCAAACCTCATTATCTCGCCGATGTTTTCGTCTCTCCTCCTTGAGCTCCTTCTCAAGCTTTTTCACCTGCAAAACCCAAATTTCCCATGATTATTGTTTAGACGCATACCTTTTTCTTGAGCTCGCGTTTCTCCTTTTCCAACTGCTTGTAGCGCTTCGATAGCGAATGATTGACGGTAAGGAATGAGCTCAACAGGTCCGAAGAGCACGAACCATCATCCTAAATATGGAAAAACGTCAAAAAAGAGGGAAACGCTCACCGAATCCGAATCCGAAAATCGATGGCGCGATGAGCTCTGACGATCTTCTTTGGAAGGCTTCACCATTCTGTAAACAAAACGAGGAAAGTGCGAATGGGTGAAAGGAAAAGCTAAAGTAACACGAAAAAGGAGTGACGTGTCAACCGGCAGTCAATTTTAGGCCATCTTGGAAGCTTCTAGTGTGTCGAGGGTCTCACAGCGAAACGAACATCTATGGACAATGTGCGCTCCATGGGTAATCAGTTTTGAATTTATGTTTTTTGGAGTGGGAGCAACGAAGCGCCATATGGCGCCCATCTGCTACTCGCGCCGAGCAAATCGATATCAATTTTTGCCGCTGGTTGCCCGGGGCTACATCATCTGCTTTTTCGGCATTTACTTTCTGCGTCTCCTCATCGACATTACTATTTTCTTGTTTACCCCTTTGCTTATAAATTAGAAAAAGCTTGAAAATGTTGGTTCGAGATGTGTGAAATCCAATAATACATATTAAAGGGGATTTGGCAAAAAGAAAAGAGAGAGAGAGAGAGAGAGAGAGAGAGAGAGAGAGAGAGAGTAGTTGCGTGTTTTCGACAATACCTATTAGCATTTTTAATTTTAAAAGATTAATTAAGTTTTGACTCTTGATTTTCACTTAATTAGAGAATGCTTTTATTGTATCCTCTGTATATGGCAGATAGCTGCGGAAAACGTAGGTTTCTTAAAGAAAACCTTCTACTATATTCCAACTTTTGAAACACGTATAGTCGGCGTCCGGCGACCGCTGTACGCGGGTAGATTTACATGCATGCGCCTTGAAAAGGTCTCGCCACGCGTGAATGCCTATTTCGCTGTTTTCACGTGAACAGCTTCATTTTTCTTGATGAATTTCACATTTCCTTAAATTTCCAACGATTTTCGAATAAAAAATTATCGAACCGGTTCATAAAATTTGAAATAATCTGTTAGTCCTTGCGAGACCATTTCGAAAGACACATTCCCGTAAATCTACCCGCGTACAGCAGTCGCCGGACGCCGACTATATTTTCCTTTCAAAACTTAAAGACTGAAGTCAGTAGTTAGTAGCTTTTCCAAATCGCAATATCCCAATGGAACTCTCAATACAACTGACAAACGAAAAAATGGAAATCGATAATAGTCGCCACAATACAATACCATTTCTGCTTGAGACCTATAGGTTTTGTATACAAAAATTAAGCTGCAGGGAAATTATTTGCCAAAGTTGTAATAATGACCAATGATAAAATCTCTTTAAAACAGTACCCAACTTTCGCGCACTTCAATCGAAAATTTCATTACACATCCAATATTTATTAATGATGGTAAGTAGCGTATATGAACATGTTATTATTATCATACAAGACTCTAAAACCTCAAGGCGTCAATTTACAACAAAAATTGTACAAAATGCGGGGAACAACATTAACAGATACAAAAAATCAAGAAATATGAATTCAGACGTGAAGTCTAGACTTGCAGAATCCAAGACTTCTTGTATATATAACAAATGTAAATGATTACCACACTGTGGGCTTATTAAAACCAAAACGTTTTAGTTTCTTTTCAACTTCATTGCCGCCGACACAAGAGCAAATCTTTCATTGGCTCTCTTGAGTTCACGGTTGAGCTGAAAATCTCAATTATTATTCAAAATATTTCACATTTTTAAATGATCACATTGTTCTTATCGGCATTTGCCCTCTCTAATTTTCTCTCGGCTTCAATCGCTCTTGCTCGTATCTTCTCGTTTTCGGCTTTGAGCTCTTCAAGTGGATTAGGTGCGTCGACTGGTCCGAGGCTGATCTTTAAAAAAAAACAAGTAGTTATTCATAAAATTCCAGGCAAAATATACGCACATATTTGGTGTACAAATTTCTAATAAAATTTTTAGCGTTTCTCTTATCGCTTAATCCTCCCTTTGCATCACGAAGGAATGACAGTTTCTCATTTAAAACATTAATTTCGCGTTTATTCTCTTCCAAGAGATTCTTAAACTGCAAAATTTTACAAATAGAGCGAGTAAAAAAAGCAAAAATTGCTTACGTCTTCGTGATCCTTGATGTTGCAAAACTCCTCACCGGCAACTTGTCGACGGAATTTCGCCAACTCCGCATTGGTTCTTTCAAATTTCTTCGAAAGCTCGCTAAGACGAAGCTCTATTGCCTTCTTTTCCTTGACACATTTGTCATGGCTCATGGGCGTACTTTTATGTCGCTCGGAATCATCTGAAACTATTATTTTTTTAAATTCTGATTTTCACTGACCGTGAGAAAAGACGGGACGAGATCTGGAGGCTCTGTCAGGAATATTGATCATAGGAGACGGATTTCTTTGTGTAGGTGACGGTAGTACAGGCATCTCTGATGATTGAAAAGAAGTGATAAAAACCTTTGGTAGTGGTGGTGATGGTGGTGGTGATTGGACTGAAATTTCAGTATTTTTTTTTTCACCAATTTCCAATACCTGTAATCAATGGCACAAATATCGGCTTTGAATTCGCCACTTTGGAGCGCTTTTGGAGGACAAATTCATCTTTAATTAATAAATCTGCAAAAGTTGCGGATGGAGTTGAGAAACTGTTCTGCGAGACGTCCAAGTCTCTTGTGTATTGTACAAGAGTGCGCATAATTCTGAAAACGAAGAATTTTTCGAATAAACTGTCTACCTGATTTTTTACAAGTTCTAAGAAATGAAGCAGAAAAACAACTTTTTTTGAGAAACGAGACAAAAAGGAAAAATACGCGCCACTTATTTGAAATGTGTGCAAGCACGTTGCAGACATATTCTTGTAATACATCTACAGTACCAGACCATTTAAACGCAAATGTGTCTAACTCACAATTGTCAGCAAATTTTATGGTAGTTCACCCGATGCCTTTGGACAAGCTGCGAACAGTCTCGACCTCAACCACCGTGCGCACTGCCTAAAAATTTGTTGATAATGATAGGTTAAAGCTAGTTAACACGGTTGTGTTCACGTTTATTAGGAGTATTATGGAAAAAAAAAACAAGATGCGCGTGATAAACGCGAAATAACGAATTATTTCCAATAAAATAGCAGCGATAAAAGTTTTTTTCTTTAACCCTTTCATTGAAAACGATTAGGATCAAGGATAGAAACGTGAGTCTTCAAGTTATGAACCCAAAGCTGTTTTTAATATTTTCAGGGCTTTGGAGCGCTGATTTCATTCCTCAAGATAGACCAATTGTGATTGACTATGAGAAATTAGCAAGAAATTAGTCGTTTAGAAAGGTAATTTCCAGCAGGGTTTATGTCCGGTGCTCTGTTTTGACAGAACGGGCTTCTATTCTATTGAGAATTTGAGGTATATTACAGAAATTAGAGTACAATGAGAAAATAAAAGAAAAAAACTAAACGCAAGAGCAAAGACTGTATTTGGACAAGTCGGCATCTAATTCCTAAGGCTCTAAACACAGACCCATCCCGATTGCCGTATATCTCTGTATTTTACTCAAATCGTATTTTATGCGCTAACTTTGGTCATAAAATCTCGCTTCAAATTTCCACTTAAAATCTCTTCTCATCTACGACCCTTTTCGTCGTGAAAGCCAAAAAAGTGAAATGTCGAATTTCAAGATGCAGGTTAAAAAAAAACAGGCTTGTCGTTTTGATCGGCTAACATATGTCGCGTGCCGGTTAAAGTGTGGCCAAGGCATACAAATTAGATAATTTTTTTTTTCTAAAAGCGTCTTCAGCAGCCTAACCTAAGCCATTAACTTTTTAATAATTCAATTCATCAACTTTTATTCAGTTAGTGGAAGTGTTTCAACAAAATATTCTATATACAATATGTACTCGGGTTACAGTGACGAAAATTTAAGCAAAATCATTATCAATCAGTGCAGTTCGACGACAAAGATGCTCGAGCTGCTCAATCTTCTGGTCTCTCTCAGCAAGCTCTCTAGTGCTCTCAATTTGATCCTTAAAAATTGGAAAATCTAAAAAAAAAAATAGGAATATTGAAACCTCTCGAAGAAGATCCACAATCATCTTCTGATTGTCTATATCCATATTCATACACTTCATTTGAATATCCATAGTGGCAACCTTATCGCGAAGCATCATTATCTCATCCTCAAGCTTCAACGCATATTCAGTCTTGTTCGCCAGCTCACGGGAAATTATGGCGTATGGCGGATCGAAGCAAGAAGCTCCGGTTTGCATTGAAGACACCTGATGTTCGAGCATCTGTCGGAGTTCGAGCTCCTCGTAATACTTGGCCGCCTGCTCGCTGAGCTGTTTCCTAAGAAATAAATAATATTTGTTCCGAATTAGGTGTTTACTTGAGATTCTCATTCTCTTCCATCAGGCTTTCGTGGTTATTGTCGGTCATCTTCTCGAGGTTAGTCTGGTAAATTTCAATGCTTTGACGCGCCGCGGCTAGTTCATCTTTCAATGATTGTACCTCATTGCGACTTGATTCCAGTTCCGCTTCGAATTTCTTTTTTTCAATTTCAAACTGAAGTTTCTTTGCATAAAACAAAAATTAAGTATTATTTTGTTGGAATTACAGTCGCTTGAATATCCGCCCTAGCCTTCTCCAAATTCGCCTCTTCCAGCTTTATCATCTCTTTCCGTATCGCTTCATTCTGCTCCAGCTCGGCGATTTTCGTCGCTTGTGCGTTCAACTGTTTTTTGAGTTGCTCGACATAGATCAATGACATTCGGAGGTCATTTTCAGCAGAATCAATCGCGTCAATTTCAGCTAGCGAGTTTTTATCAGCTGAAATTTTCCAGTATTAAGCTAAAATTTCTATTAACTTACTAGAGCACTCCGATGGTGAGACAATAGACATTTCTGGATTTAAAGAAGCTTTTGGCGTGGATTCTTTGTCTTCTGTAGCCAATGATTCTTTGGGGGTTTCAACTCCGAGAGAATCTACGAGAATTGGTGTCTCATTCTTTAAAGATTCCGCGTGAATAGTTCGAATTGCCGAGAATGGCAAATCATGTGGCATTTGCATGGTTTCAGGATCGATTCGAATGCTCTGCTGCACACTCCAAAGCTCGTCTTCATTCGATTCCCCATCTGAATTCAAAAAATAAGTCGCAATATTATAAAATTGTGAAATTCAAATTTCGCAACAAACAAAAAGAAATTACTGGAAAGTGTAAATATTTACCTTGCTCGTCGAATCCAATAACTTCGAATTCATCGGTAATCAAACTATCCATCGGTTGAGCCATTTCTGAAATAAATAAATAGAAAGCGTCAACTTAAAAAAACACTATAACGAGTAGTATCCAATCAGCTGTTTAATAAAATGGACTTGGGCGAGTAACAAAAAATAAAAAGAGAAGAGAAGAAGAGTGTAATAGCAAGAATCACATGTTGTTTGATTGGACGACAGCCCGCCCGGCCCGGAGAGAACCAAGAGAAACTAGAGAACGCTTAGCAAGTGTTTCTTAATTTAAAAAAAACTTGCGAAATCATTATTATTTGACAGATAAGATGGGAATACTAATTCGTACAACGTGCAATTTGATAGATCAGCTAAAGGAAACTCGGCAAAATTAAACCAGGGGTATATTAGATGAAACAATGCCAATATTTTGAAGAAACAATGGAATAGAAATGGAACACAGTAGTTGGTTTCGTCGAATCGGCAAAACAGAGTAACCTGCGGGTATCGCGGAAACAGAGAATTGCCCGTGTTTCGACTGATGAGTTTGCTGAGTAACTAGTAAACAGCGGAGTGTCGTTATTGCCTTCGTTTTATTTTATTTATTTTTGAGACGCGAGCAACGAATGGTTTTCGGCGAAACGCAGGAAAATTTTTCTATTGATATTAGTAATATTTTTTATTTGAAGGGCAACTAAACGTCTAAAAATTCAATTTTTCTGGGAAATTAACGATCGATTTCCTTTTAATTGATTTCAAACGAAGCTTATGTGAAATTTCCTATGGTGATTTGAGTACACTTATAATTCAATAATTTTTTATTCAATATACATCCGTTAAAAAATCACTTAATTACATATCAATTGTTGAATTGGTGAACTTCAGCGATCTTCGTTTACGTCCGCATCCACAACCACATCGTGGCACCATTTGTGGCATCATACACGGCTGAAACTACAAATTGTTTGAATTGAATAATTCAACGGAACCTGGAAGACGGGTGGAGCGCAGGCGCATGGTGGTGGTGGCGGCGGGCATGGTAGCGGCATTGGACATGGCGGCGGCGGTGGTGGTAAGCAAATTGGCGGCGGTGGGGGCGGCGGTTGACAACAACAACCGGATGAGCAACCTGCAAATTGCGATGGAATAAATCCCTTAATTGTCTTCGTGACCCGGAAATTCGGTGAAAGTGCAGTTGGGGATTAACTTTGAAGCCTTTTATCGGATAAAAACTTGTTATTGAAATTGTAAGCGTTAGAATAATAAGATTTTGAGCACACTGCTCGTATTTTCGGTGAATAGCTTTAATTATCAGTAGTACAGTACTCAAGTCCTCAAATTCGAATTTTAAACATTAGGAGCTTAGATACCCAACAGAACACTGGATATCCTGCGAAGCTAACTTACCGTAAATGACGCAAGGAACTCGTTTGTTTGCGCATGTAGTAATTAATTTAAACAGGGATTCGACTTTTCATTTCATTCCTGATGGATATTAAGCGACATGCAAACCAGTCAAAATTTTGAAGTTTGAAAAATAAATTCTTTTGAGGAACTAAAAAATAAAAAATCGCATATAGGAGATTTATTTAAAATGACGGAAGCTCAAATTAATTTCACATAGAAAATGAAAGTTCAGATGTCAAGCTTTTTAAACAATTTTCTTTAAGGTTAGTGTTTTCTAACCTCAATTTTTAGCAAATTTTCATTTGGAAGAACTTCGCAGTTAAGCATCTTTTTACGCTTTTAATTCGGATTTATATGAAAAACCCACCTAGTCCACCGAAGAAAAACGGTTCCGCAAATTGAGCACCAACAGACAAAAATACGAGAACGCCGAGTAAGTGAAGCATTCTTTGAAGCGCAATTTCGGATCGCTCGGGGCGGTTTAAATACGGAAATTTGCGGTCCGCGCAAGATTACGCCGGATTCAGTCGTCGAAACCAAGGACGTGTTGTAAAAGATGAGGCGGAGGAAAAAACGTAAATCAACATATTGGAAAAACCGCAATTTATTGGAAATTGTTAATTAAAACCATATATTCTAGACGAATTCTTCTTTATTCGTTCGATAATACTCCTGGATGATTTGATTTCTGATGAGATCGTACTCGACGTCGATCGATTCTTTCACCATGGTCCTGCAACGGTTCAGCTACAGCGCATGTTACGGTAGATAGACTCACTTTTTGCGCTCGATTCGCTCGACCGCCACCTGCATGTTATAGTCGCAAATATAAACGAATGAGCGCCATACGATTGTCAGCATGTAAACTTCGAAACAGATGAGGAAAAGCTGCAATGTGCTCCTTTAAAGGGACATAGCTTCAACCTGAGCAACAGAAATCTTTAGAATTTTTCAAAAAAGAAATCTGTAATCGATTTATTGAGTGCTTGTAAAATTGTCGGCTCTGTCGTTTTTACCCAATACAATCACATGAAATTTGTCGAATTTGAGTCTAAAAGTGACTACTTTAACTATTTTACATTGCGCTAGAATAATCATTTCAATCAAATTTCAATTAAAATGTATTGTTAAGTAGAAGAGATCTTCTTGATATGACCCTTTTTTAAATGTCTTGCACACTGTTTAAATGTTTATCCGACGTTTCGATCTTTAGATCATCATCAGGGAAGGTCAATTTACCTCAAACTTGGGTAATTAAACCTTTAATTAAACCATTAATTAAACCTTTAATTAAACCATTAATTATTAATTAAACCTTTAATTAAACCATTAATTACCCAAGCTTGAGGTAAATTGACCTTCCCTGATGATGATCTAAAGATCGAAACGTCGGATAAACATTTAAACAGTGTGCAAGACATTTAAAAAAGGGTCATATTAAGAAGATCGCTTCTACTTAACAATAATCCACACGATGCACTCAAAACAAGTCGCTCCACAACTCACAAAATTGAAATGTATGCAGATCGCTCACCAATATCGAATTATGTACAATTTGCTCCATTTCGATGGTGTTTTTCGAGTTGGCCGTGTCTAGAAAATCGATGAACAAATGGAGGATGAGAGCGAATATGGTGAGCACGCAAACCGTGAAATAGGGAATGAGAAAGATGTAACTGAAATAATAGAACAATTCTCACAAAAATAATAACCAATGGTCCAAAATTGCCATTTTTGCCGAAATTGTTTAGTTATAGAAAATATATATTATTTTTTAATGGGAACCTTTGCAATCTTACCGCTTCAATCGCACACCGGCGGTAATGAGAAGATTTGTGATGCATACTGTAGAGAATATAAAAACGGCGGCTGAAATTGCTGGGTTCAAAGGAGCATTAGTATTTTTGCAACGACTTACACAGTATTCCCAGTGGGGCCACATTGCTTAACACTTTTGCCAGAAGAAAGAAGAAGAGGAAGATTGTCTTGAGGGCTGAGAGGATGATGAGATTGTGAGTCACGTGAATGGTACCGAAACAGGAATAATAGCGGAAACTGTGCTCCTGAAACGGTTTTTTTTTCTATTACTTTTTCATTACTAAAACTGAAATTGATTCTGATCTCAATCAACTCTCGAAACATTACACATCTAGTTTTGAAAAAAAAACAATATTAAATTGACAATAGATTTGGATACGATGAAAAAGAATAAAGATGACTCACATCGAATGTGGCTGGATTGATACGCTTCTGCTCAAACATACAACAACAGCAGAATGTCTTGAGGTATTTGGTCATCGAGAATTCTTTGTCTCGTCGATTCGCCGCTAATTCGAAATTATCAGACTCCATTGGGTGAGGCGGAGGAGGACGCCGCCTTCACTTAAATTGATAAGGTCAAATGATGCTAATTATATTCATTTTAGGTAGATCGAAAACAATTTCGAACAAAAAAAATTTGTGTCAAAGATATGATGGTGATCGTCGAAATGGTGAGTCGTTGCAATTTCGTCGCGCCTCGTCGAGAAAACCTGCAATAATACACGCGTTTTTAAGCCACGCCCTTTTGACACTTTTGTTTTTGTCTGGCGATTTTTGAACTTTTATGGTATCTATGATAATGGTTTTGTACTTGATGAAACTGGATTTTCATGCGGTCGTGCGCTCGCGATATTTTTGTTTTTTTTCAGTTTATTATGATCGATCGAGAAATGCGCCAGAACCGAAAATACGCCAGCAGTTTTGACCAACATCATATGTTAAAATTGTCATGTTAGATAGTTGGCTTGACGCGACTACGGAAAATTGGCTAATTGCCAAAAAATTAGGCAAAGATTGGAGCGTGGTGTGCCCCTTCAATCTATTCTTGCGTCTAGCTCGTAAATCTACACTGTTACAGTAGTTTAGCGCTTGCCATTTTTTTGGCGTTTAGCCAATTTCACACGACTTCAACAATACCATATTTTCATTTTATATTGCGGAAACAGAAATAAATTTTTTACGCTTTTTACGGCGCTCCCATTTCGCACCAGCACCTCAAAAGCGTCAAACATAATGCGACGTGCGTTTCTTCAAAATCCATTGGATTTTCAAAAATTTAAAAACCCGCAATTTCGTGTCTGTTTTTAGTGTTTGTTGGCTAAACAAAACGGTAATGTGTTGGTCGTTGATGCGTTAATAGCGATTGATATCAAATTAGGCGCTCGGCCCCCCTCCCCCCTACCTCGCTTCATTTCGCGTATGACCGAACCCATGAACTTCTCCCAACCGATGACGGCAACGCAGTCGGGATTTGCCTGCAAAGCGTGCTCAAATTTGGGTTTTTTCTGGGTGTCCCACCTCTCTATCGATTATGATTTCGACGGTCACCTTTTTGAATGTCAACCAATTATCGGCGCCGAAGTTCACACCTCTTTAAACCGATATATTTTGAAGAAATTTCCAACATCATTTTTAAACAGCCCACCTGTAGAAATGAATTTGACCTATCCGGTAAGCCATTTGAAGGATGTTGGCGATTGGGTAATAACCAAGGGAGCTTACAGCGGTGTCGAGGAAGTTTTGAATGCGATGTGCCTTTAAAATGGGAAAATCTGGGAGGTTTCTGGATACACGGAATATGCGTCAACAAAAATATGATTTTGGGATTAATAATGGGTTGTGAATATAGATTGCATGTACTAAAACGGTTTAAAGTGTCTAAAGTAAGTAAAGCTGGGTTAAATACTCTTAGCTACTAATTAAACGTTTTAGTCTGCATAAACCTGAAGCATGAACTCTCGGCAACCGTAAACGTCGTCGGTTTTCTCATCAACGTGAATACCGAAGTAATCCTTAAACTGTGGTCGCCGCTCAATGAGCTCGATTAGAATATGCTTGCCGACTTCGCGCTCCTTCGCCCTGTAATACGGTAGCTACAGTAGCTGAACAGACGATGTAAAGGGTTGTAATGATAAGAACCTATCTGCCCTGAACCAATGACGGATTACTGTACCTTTTCCAAATCTCGCGTATTTTGTTCATTTCTTCTTCGCTGAGTTCGATGGAACCGGCTGGAATTTCGCTGGAACAGCAACACGGAAAAATCCTGCGAAACATCGGGGACGTCTTTTTGTTTCCGGGCTGAAATCTCGGGATACCATGTTTGAAAAAACATCTCGGGGACGATTTTTTAGAAGAAACGCGGTAGCGAAAAATAGCTAACAAAAAAAGAACCAAAACGAAATTCTATTAGGGTCATCGCCGAGACTAAACCGGGTACGGAAGGAAGGAAAATGCGTTTAGGAGCAATTTTTGTTCTGCACCGAAAATGCGAAAGCATTGATTTGACAAAGAAATACTGAAAGCAGACAAGTAATGAGGAAATATGCAAAAGACAAGTTAAGCTTCAGTCTGGTCGGAAGTTTTTTCCAGCCTCAAACGCGTCAGTACCGAATTGAGACCATGAAATACTGTAAAACAAACAGCAAAAACTTTGTAATAGTAAAATATATCAAAATTACTTATATAAGCACGCGAAACTTTTCCATTGCACTAGAAATGCGCCCAAAACAGACTTGATAATGAAAAATTCGGATTTCTACGCGACCAGAGAAAATAGTGGGCGTGTCTAATTGAGATATAATTTGAGCCAGACGCAAGCAGGCGACGGAGAAGCCATTAAAACTTATTTGACTCGGAAATAGATATGTGTGTGTTATAAGAAAAATGCGAGAGGCTCGGCTAATTTGTGATGTGATTAGCCGAATGAAAGGCGGGCTCGCTGAGCTTCTGGCCCCTTTCACGTGCATATACATTATCTTCTTCCAAATGCACCCACGCACAACGTTGATATGAATGTGAGAATTCGGTTCGAATTTTTATATGGTGGGTGGATTATTCTGCAACGGACAATTTTATTGGACACAAATCCGGAAGTGAAGAAACATCTCGAGATTTATCAAAGGCGACATGAGGCACTTACACGCAGCCCAGACGAAGAAAACCGTGAAGTGTCCGCAGATGAAGGAAACACGTGAGGTGTCCGCAGATACATGTGAAATTTTAATATCGTCTGAAGATGCACGGAATCATTTCAAAATGTTATCACTTTAAACACATTGAAGGCGTTCTCCAATAATGAATACCATTAATAGCGGTCAAGTGTCATCCAAGTCAATTCAATGTGTTTTTTGAATTTCCAACGCAATTCTACCGTGATGCTCATAAATTTTTGAATTTACCGGTTTTTCGGACGTCATAATCGGCGGTTGAGTTTCTGTGTCATCAGCATCACTGTTCAATTTTCCAGGTCCAAATTTGGTCCCTATTTTTTAAAACAATTTTTCGGTCGTTGAATTTAGGTGCATATAGGATTTCAAATTTTGTTGACCCTTTACAAAAATATTCCCAAGGAAGGCCAATCGGATGACCTCAAACATAAATACCATCATTACCAGTTCCACTGCACTCACCACCGATCACACGCACACTCTCTCTGTCTCTCTCTCTCGCTCGCGCATTGAATACCAAAGGAACGAGGGGTCGCGCGCACTCATTCTAACAATTCGCAAACGCTCATACCGATGTACAAATATATATTTGGCAAAAATTTTGTTTGTGCGTTTTGGCGTCATGGCAACGAACAAAAGCCGCAGTCCGTGTTGTCCGAAAGCGAATTTATCTCATTTCCTCTCTAGATCGCAATCATAAATAATTAAAGAACGCGGCTTTATTAAGCGAGTTTCCTCTGCCCTTTTATGGCAAATTGCTATTTGTGCCCCTGTTTGCGTGTAGTCCACACGGACAACGCTTCCTCCATTTATCAATTTTTATAGAGCATGAAGTGAAAGTTTATTGCTATGCAAAAAATGCAATTTTGTGTTTTATTTGCTCAATTTTGAAATTCAGTGTATGTGTGTACTCCACACGGACAATGTTTGCATTGTTACTCAATTTCACATTTATGTTGTGCAAAGTGCAGAAGTGTCTCGCCACGAAAGGAGCTACTGTATTTTGAACTATGAACTCGAAATGCTGAGGAAAAATTGACTTCATTATTGAAAGGCTGGCTGTCACCTGAAGCCCTGGAATTGTGCGAAAATGAGAATTGAGATACTGCGAATACGCCTAAGCCTAATGCTACCGTACCCCACAGTTTCCATAATTAGACTCAGTGTAGTCCCTTGATGTTTTCCTTGTTCAACTGCGCTGACTCATTATTTTCTCTTGTTACCAATTTTGTTTTTCCACTTTTTAAATAAAATCAATTTTTCAGTGATGGCCAATTTAACATGCATGCCTGGCATTCTCGTTCCCGCTTTAGAGGTCTCTCCGCGAAATGCGTTACTATACCTGGCTGCGTTACTGTATTGCTTTCTGGGCATCGCAATTGCTGCCGACATCTTCATGTGCTCCATTGAGCGGATCACCAGCGCCACGAGGTTAGTTTTCAATTTTTCGTCAATCTGAGTTATGTTTTTCAGGAGGGTGAAAAAGAAAAAAACCGAAAATCGCCTAGTAGCTACTGAAAACGACGAGGAATACGATTATGTACGTATTTGGAATCCAACCGTCGCCAATCTAACCTTGATGGCTCTCGGATCATCCGCGCCAGAAATCCTTCTCTCAATCATCGAGATCGTCGGCAACGGCTTCCTCGCAGGAGACTTGGGTCCTGGTACGATTGTTGGCTCGGCTGCCTTCAACCTCTTCTGCATTTCGGCAATTTGTGTCCTTGCTGTTGGCTCGGAATCGAAACGGATCGCATTGTATCGCGTCTTCATCGTTACCGCGTTTTTCGGCACATTTGCTTATATTTGGATATTTTTGGTGCTAACTGTCATAACGCCGAATGTTGTGGATGTTTTGGAAGCCGTGCTCACCTTGCTATTCTTCTTTATTCTTGTCTTCATTGCCTATGCTGTAGATGCGGAGGTAGATCATCGCTGATTCATCCATAAGAATTGAATACTTTTAGATCTGGAAGCCTTCCAATTCCAAGGCGGATCTCAACGCGGAGCTCGAGCTTGCTGAGCTCGACGCCCCTTGCAAAAGGGTCCCGTTGAACGAGTCGATTCGAACCTGGGCGAGATCTCTGGATCTTGCTGAAGACAGGGATATCGTTGTTGACGCCACACCGTCTGTGGAAACTGTTCGCAAGTGGACAAGGTCCATCTCGCAGACCTACCCATCGCTGGATGAAGAGGATCAGGCGAAGATCCTTGCTTATCGTCTGAGTCGGACCATGTCACACGACCGTCTTTATTATCGGATCAAGGCAATCCGACAGATCTCCTCTTCGTGGAATAAGAGTCAGGAAGAGGAGGTGATCCGATTACAGGGCGATGATGCCACGGATTCCTCTAGACGTCTTAAAGCGATCGTCGAATTCAGCGCCAGAATCTATCGAATTGATCATAACGATCGAACGGCACAGCTGAAAATTATACGCAAGGGAGATATTGGATCCAAGTTCACTGTGACTTATACCACAGTCAACGGCCTCGCCAAGAAAGACCTCAACTATCTGTTCAAACACGAGACGATCGAGTTTGGAGCAGGCGAGACCCAAAAGCCGATCGAGATTCAAATAGTAGAAGCTGCTAATTGGCGGCCCAATGATGTGTTCTATGTCCACCTCAGGATCCAGGTAGATTTTTCAAAATAAAATCATGAATCTGAGTTGCAGGAGGAAAGTGATGATGGGAAAGTTCGACTTGGAGCGTGTAATGTGGCACGCGTCAAGTTACCCGAGGAGTCTTCATTCATGGGCGAGCCGTGTGTTGAGTTCGTCAAACCCAATTACGTAAGCGAAGAGCTCGCATTGAAACACCTTAGCGGATTCAGGTTGTCAAAGAGAATAATGGATATGCTCGGGTGTTCGTATCTCGAAGAGGTGCCAGCAGATCGACAAATTTTTCCGTCATCTATGAGACTCTTGACCTGACAGCGAAACAGAAAGAAGATTATATTCCCATCAAAGATGGACGATTGACCTTTGAGGGGCAGGTCAAAAAAGCTCTTTCAGTCTTGAACGGTCCCGTTTAGTTTTTAGGAATATGAGAAATATATTGATGTGGGCATTATTGATGACAAGGAAGATGAGAAGGATGAAAGCTTTATTGTGGAGTTGGTCAAGGTCGATAGTGAAGGTTTTACTATATCATGCGGCCTTAACAATCTGAATTGCAGAAATTTCCCTGGGCACCAAAAAGAAGGCAACTGTGACGATTATATCCGATGACAATGCCATTAAGAACATCACAAATGTTCGTAAATTGCTGTCCCATTACCTGCGTAAAATGCGACCTGGACAAGCAACGTGGCGAGAACAGATACTGAACGCGGTTTCAGTGAATTCTGGTGACCTGACCAATGCCACCATTTCGGATTGTGTGATTCATGCGCTGGCGTTTCCGTGGAAGGTAAGCAGTGCACCAGAACGACAAGCTATCACAAACTTGGGTTCAGTTCGCGTTCGCTTTTCTCCCCCCGCCCACCCTTCTCTACGGCTATCCGTGCTTCTTCTGCGCTCTTGTTGCAATTGGGCTCGTCACTGCGCTAGTTGGTACCGTAACTCCAACGGAAACGCATAGTAATTTTCGGTTCAGGCGACGTCGCTTCAATATTTGGATGTATGGTGGGAATGAAGGACGCGGTCACCGCGATTACTCTCGTCGCGTTGGGAACCTCACTTCCGGACACGTTTGCCTCGAAAATCGCTGCTGAAAATGTACAATGTCCCTTTAATAAACTTCTGCTACAGTATTCCTTACAGGAGGACAGTGCAGATAATGCCGTGGGAAATGTGACGGGCTCGAACTCGGTCAATGTCTTCCTTGGCCTTGGTCTTCCTTGGCTTGTCGCATCGATCTACTGGGCTTCAAAGGGACAGACATTCCGCGTAGACGCTGGAGATTTAGGATTCAGGTACAGTAACCAGTTTATAGATATCTCGAACATATATTTTTTACAGTGTTTCTGTCTTTATGGTTTGCTCGGTATTATTCCTGGTTCTTCTGATGTTACGAAGAAGGCTAGAATTATTTGGACGCGGCGAACTTGGAGGGCCATTTGCTCCCAAACTGGGATCAGGATTGTTCTTTATTGGACTGTGGCTTGCTTATGTCGCGCTCTCGATTTGGAATATGTACAAATAGGCAATTTTATAATTAATATATGAAATTTCATTGATCTGACCTCATGTGATAAATTGTTCAATTATAAAATATCAGATTTTTTCGTTGGATAATAAATAAGTAAAAATTTTTCATAATGTTATGGTAACTCTTTGTGGTGCAAATTATCGTAAGCTGTATACAGGCATTTTGGTTCAATCGATTTACAAACGTCGGCGGGGGCCTAAATATTGTTTTTTCGGCCTTCTTATTTTATTTCTTTTAGCAATTTTTTTTCAAGAATATTGCTATCGCAAAAAAATCATCCCAAACCCCTACCAGTACGACACTCCATTCACACATCGCCCTCAATTTAGTGTGGTAAACCGCTTTTGTTTCGACAAATTGATTTCTTCCCCTGTTTATATCAATTTGTTCGTTGAATATGTATACAAATCGTTTTTTATGTTTTAGAATGGAAAATTCGATTTGCGGAAACGAGGTGACTTCTTCAACTGACCAAGGTAAATTTGCGTTGTGTAATGTTTTGAATAAATTGCTTCAAGATTCATTATTTAAAATTTACCAGAAAATTTAAATTTTCAATTAAAAGTTGGTTGTTTTTTAGAGCCCAAAGTTTTTGAAATTGAGAGCATCGCGCAGCACGAAACAGTTAGGAAGCTGAAATCTGAAAAAAATAAGAGCAGTTCAAGTAGCGAACTGAAAGAGCAAGCTGAACCATCTTCCTCTGAAAATTGTCAGCTAACTGAAGCCAGTAAGTGCTTTATTTTATTTAATTAAGCAGGCTCATTTCTTATAGGCTCTTCAAGGCCAAAACGCGAAAAATCAATTAAGAGATTTGAGCGGAAAGTTGAACGACAGCGAGAATCATTAAAGCGAAAGCGAGTAAAATTGGAGGAAGCAAATATGGCCTTCCAAAAAGCGGTGAGATCGCGATAGTCATTAAAATTTTAGTTATTAATTGTAGTTGAAGAATATGCATTCCCTTCAAGATAAGGTGGCGAATCATGTAAAAAATGAGAATTCACCCAACGAAGTTTTGCCTGATGCTCCAGAGTATGCCCCACCGGCTGAAAATGTTCCACATCAGAATGTTTTACCAGCTCAGAACGCCTTACCATCTCTGAATCTCATTCCTCCTCAAAACCAACATCGTCCGAATGTATTAGCTTTCGAGAACGTTGTTCCGCGTCATCTATTTCCAGCTCCGAACATAATTCCGGGTCCAAATATCCATCAGGGTCAGGATGTTCCGCGGGAAATCTTTCCACCACTTCCAAATATGATTCCGCTTCAACACGGTTTTCCGGTTCAGAATTTCATGCCGATGGGTGGAATTCCTCGTATGAACATGATTCGGATTCAGCAAATGGTCAGAGAGTGCAGAAAAAATATAGAAATATCTCAAAATTATGAAAAGTATTTCTCGGATAAAATGAAAGAAATGCTGTCGAGGCCAATCGACTTCAATATCCATGGCGATAACGATTTGGTGAGCGTAATTTCTAAAAGAGAAATGCATGAATTATCAAAATTTAGCCTAAAAGGAGAAGGTCTGAGACACCACCAATCATCAATTTGAATTTCAGCGAAGCCGTTAACCGGTACGTCAAGTGCAATTATTCATCGAAGACTCTATCTAATTTCCAGAGAGCCTGAAGATAAAATTTGGAAGATTTCTGAACTACCGGTGGTGTTTAGCGGAAATCAACCGTCTGCTTCAACCGTATGCGATTCTGTCTCATTTCTAAAACGAGTCAGCGTTTGGAGAGGCGATATTTGCAAATTGCAAGCTGACGCGATTGTGAACTTCAACAAAGATGGGATTCTTGGCTCTGGAAATCCATGCATTGAAAAATGTGCAGGACCCGAAGAAATGCAATTGGAGAAGAAGAATAATTTAATGGTTCACGGAGTTATAATCACTTCAGGATGTCTATTGAAGCATGTGAAAAGTATGAATGCGAACTTCTTAATTAAAAACTGAATTTGTTTATTTTTAGAAATTCTTCATGTGGACGATTATGGAACATACGAAAGCTTTACCCAAGCGCTCGAAATTGCTAGGAAGCTCGATATTAAGACAATTGTAAGCGGAATTTCATAGATTTTCAAGAAAGCCTGATTTCTTGCAGGGATTTTACTTCATTCCGCCAATGTACGAATACCATGAGGCATATTTGTCGATTGCCAGAAGCTTGTCGGACTTTTTAGAGAAGGATGATACGGCAATTAAGAAGTTTATTAGTTTCTGAAGATTATTCACATTTTTTAGCTCACGCGAGTCGTTGTTTCGACTTTTTATGATTATGGGCCACTAATGTTGAAATCCGCATTTGAACAAGTCGCTCAAGAAAAATGTACGTGCCGTCGAAAAGTCACACCGTATTCTGGATAATGTCCGTCAACTAATTAATGTGCTAACTTTAATAATTATATTTACATTAAATGTATTGATGCTTCTCTTTTTTTTTTGTGGTTACTATTTGTTTTCTTCTAAGTCTATTTTTGATGAAAAATCCTGGAAACAATTTAAGAAAAGCCTATAATTGGCGAGTTACTTTCAGATACCAATTCACTATGCCGAACCATTGCTTACAGTTTGTTGATCTTAGTTCTCCACAGTTGTACAATCAGTCGCCAGTGATGCCAGTACAATCAATTTGTAAAAATTCTAGGAAAGCGATAATGGTTGTTGATAGAATTTCAGACTGTCCATGTCCCGACGCGAAGTTCGAGATTGATTCGGTTCAAAATATTATTCGAAGCTCACTTACTAATATCGACCTTCTAAGCATTAAATTAAGCGAAAATGCAATGAGAATCAATGAGCTGGAGCAGTTTGTTGCTCAAAATTACCAAACCAAATGTTTGTATTAACATCTAATACATTATCTACCGGGGGATTAGAGTTTAAGTATCGTCCCGCACCTTTTAAAACTTATGGTTGCCATAATTTCAATTAGTTGCCACTTTAGGCCGCATCTAATTGACACGATATTTATGGAAATAATGATAATTTTGTATGGTTTAATTTTTCAGACCCTGGTGATTCTCATGAAGATTTTAAGTTCATCGATCAAATTCAGGATGATCTTCGTACAGCGCTCTTGTATATGGAGAAGATCAATTTGAAAATGAAAGCTAAAATTTTGAGAATTAATGAGCTCGAGCAGGAAAATAAGAAGAGCTCAAATGTAGTTGGAGCACCTATAAACAATGAGTTGCAGCTGGATTTAATTGTGAATGAGATGGGGACTAAATTAAACAATGACAAGGAAGAGGAGAATAAGGTATTGTCGACTTCAAACGACTGAATTGAGTCTGGGCCTTCATATTCGCGAAATCGTGTAGATTTAAATTGTTCGTTGACTGTATATTAAATTCGCGTACACTATAATGCAATGTACGCAGTTTCGCGTACTTCTCGTTGCCTCGAGACTCATTGGCACCTAGCCAATAATTTAGTTTTTTAAATTTTGTCCAGTCGTTTGACTCCGACAATAGAGAAAATGAAGAAATTAATTAATTTGATAATTAAAGGTGGAGCCACAAGAAAAAGGCGATGAGAGGGACAGGTAATTACACTTAAAAATTAAAATTAAAATTTGAAAAAATAATTTTATAAATACGGTGCACGTTTTTATGGTAATAATAGCAAATTTTCACGAAAAATCAAATAAATCATTAAAAAATTTTTATAAACTATTCTATTATAGAGAAGAGAACGACGAAATAACGAAAGTTTCTGATATTCCGCCACTTCTAAACGATGGGGACCATTTCGTTTTCGCCCCAATCGATTATATAACATTCCTTAAGAGGATTTGCATTTGGAAAGGCGACATTTGCAAATTGGAGGTTGATGCCATTGTGAATTTTGAGAAAGGTGGTCCTGACGGCAACGGAATTTTGGAAATAGAACGAGCTGCCGGATCGAGGGAATTGCGCGATGAAAAGAAGAGGAATCTGAGGATCCATGGGGTGGTTGTGACCACCGCTGGAAAAATTAAACATGTTAAGCGTAAGATTTTTGGCATTATTTTGTGCAAAATAAAAATTTTAAAACAATTAAAGATATTATTCATATTGATGATTCTGGAACACTTCGTGGATACTCGAAAGCCGCGGAAATGGCGAAAAGGCTAAATGCTAGAACAATTGTAAGATTTATAAAACTTGAAGTTTAAAAAATTTGAATTGATTCTGCAATTGTGAAATTTCGCGATAACAATTCTGGAGAGAACAAACTGTTCGATCACAATAGTGCGTTCGAATATGTGCTATTACAGTGACGAAAATATCACACTTTTAATTTCGAAAATTATCGATTTAGGCATTTCGAGGCACTTCGAATCTCGCTGCTTGCCAGGAAATAGCTAGATTTTGGGCAGATTACCTGCAAAATGATTTTTTGGTAATTTTGACACTGTTTTACTTTCAAATTTCCAAATTAACTTTTTTAAAATTTCAGTTCACTCGCATTGTTTTTGCCAACTTCACCGATTTCAGCGTTTCCGTACAGAAGATGAGCTTTGAAGATGTCGCTGAGCAAGACGCGAGCTTTGATATTGAAAAATAGCTGATTTTCATGTTTTGGATTTATTGTCCCTATTAAAAACCAATATTTAATGAAATTTTAATGAAGACTAATTACTCGAAAAACTCATCGGGCAATACATTCATTTTCCTTTTCTGCAAAACAAAATAGCAGATTTTCGGAGGAATAGTGCCGAAACAAAAATTTTTTTAAACAAAATGTGCATAAAACAACGATCCATGAAGCAGCAGACGTTTTCGAGTTAGTTAAAAACTACGAAATTGACCTTGTTGTTATTACGACGTATGCAAAATGTGTTTTTTTCTTTCTATTTTTATACATTCGTTTTTTTTAAATATATTATCTACGTCAGTTGGTCTGAAACCTATGATCCAACGAAGCTACCCTCCTCACATTTTCTCGAAGAGCCTTTGGGTAGTGTTTGTTCTATATTTGATAAGCGTTCTGAAAAATAATGGGGGATTAGTAATTGACCGACATAAGTTCATTGAAAATTTCTCGTGCGTTTGTCGTCTAGCCTGATGAAAATGAAGAATTGAAGACGAAGATTTGGAAGGCTTCTGATGACGATGAGAATCAATCCGAGATGCACGGAATAACTATATATCGTCTAATTATTACCGTAATCTTAAAAATGGATTTTTCTTTTTTTTCGCTACGAAACCTAACCGTACACGGTTAACGTGTTTTTTTGAACTTTCACATCAATTTCAGTTGCCTATATTTAGAAAAAAAGAATTCGTCGCAATATAAAATGACAGCTCGCGAGAACACATATCTTTGCTGTTGTTGTTGACATTCGACCTTTAAGAAAATGGGCGGAGCTTGGCGGCATGCTCGTTGTCCAAAATCTGGAAGTTTGCATACTTCGTCAATATTCAGTTTTGAGAACTTCTGAAATTTTTAGTCGATTCTGGGGTAATTTGGAATCAGCTTGCTTTGGAACCGCCACAGAATTTTCCAAATTTTTGCAAGTCTTCTGAAATTGCTGGTTTTCTCGCTTTGTTTTTTGTTTGTGATTAGTGAAAATCGAGAATTACTAGTGATGTGCCAGCCCAAAAACAATACGCCATTGAGAAATCTAAAAGTTTTTTGTGATTTGTTTCATTTGTTTTCCAATCAGGACCTGACCACTGACCTACCGCAGTATCGGCCAGGTGAAAATTGTTTGCTATTCGTGTAAATGCCATTTTTGGAATGTTTGCGATCGGAATATTGAAAATGTCACTGCATCGATGGTCCGCATCTTCAAATGTCTCCAGACCTTGCTCTTTTTATTTCAAGGTCTTTCCCCTCTATTATTCCGTAAAAAAGATTATAGGGGGGTCTCAGGCTGTGAATTTTTTTATTAGATGGACCCTAATCTCGTAACCAGCATATACAGAGAGATACAGAGACATTATTGGTGACATTGCCTATCCCAAACGGCCCCCTCTTTTTATACTTATGTAAGGGTCTGTTACACAATTTTTAGTGGTTGCCTGTGCGACCAAGTTTCAGCCGCTCGGCTATTTTCGGGTCGGCCTTTTGAGTCGCACCTGATTTCTGAGAGCCCCAAAATATTACTATTGATGTCTCGCAACGCTGCCCGCAGATGGAATTCGACTGGTAGGAGATGATTGGCAAACTTTTTACTTCCATCATTTAAAGTTTCCCTTCGACACCTGAAGCCATGCTCATTTTAAACTGTTGTCCTTTCCATCCTATCCTGCCACCACGAATGGTGTTCCTTGTGCAATTATGTTCCTCTCTCTCTCTCTTTCTCACTTTCTAACTCACTGATGATTTTTGAACAATAATCGCGATTTCGAAAATTGTGGAATTCACGCGGTGCGGCTGGCGAGAAAATGCGAAGAATTTGTGAATCGAATGAATGACGCATATCGCGACTTTTTTTCGCTATGGCGGCGGCAACAGCAGACATTCCGCGCGCGCGCACCGGGGAATTCCCTCCACTCGTCTTGTATGCAAATGAGAACAAGCAGCGGCAGGTCGACACAAGCGCGCCCCTGTATATACACATTATACGCGTTCGTCACTGTCCGAATTTCAATTTACTAAGCCTAAGCGAAAAGTCAGCTCAGGTTACTGTAGCTCAGGAACTCGGATCAAATTGTAGGCATGGGATTTTTTGATTAATGCCGATACAACTTCTGATTCGTGGAATAGTGTAGGATTAGAACAATGTCGGAATGTATTGTTGTTATAGAAAAATATAGAAAGGGAAACGCCCTCGTTATCCAGCTTTAACCTTTCATCTACATATTTGGAGATTGGAATTTGTCGAAGTGTTACAATTATGGTGTTTCATCGGTCAGTTGAGAATCAGCTGTCGTCAAGTTCTTGAATTTTTTTCATTTTGAAAATAAGGATTCAAGGTAATCGATGTAGTCCATCCGAATATTATCAGGAGCGAATCTATGAACTCGCAGGCTTTGACGTCAACTCTCCGTCATTTTTGTCCGCGATTTTTCGAATTTCCGCAGGTGATTTCCGTCTTAACTGTTTTGTTCTTCGAAAATCTATACGCTTTGGTTGACGCGAAATTGATCCGTTGCTGAAAGCTGAAAGTTCACACAATTTCATGAGTCTCGATCTAAAATTAATTTAACAGATAACGATTTGAAGATTCACTGCTTGCTCTGTTTACTGTAAGGTGTATGGGTTTCGAAGCAATATAATCAAAGGTGCATGAAAAGTGTGATTTAAAGGAGCTTCACACTCTGTCCGACAGAAAAGTCGTTCTTAAAGGTTCCGTAGCGACTCGAGGGTTTTAACTTTTCTTTCACGGACATGCTTGTGTTTACCTCTGAAATATTAGAGCACGTCATTTCATTTCTGATCAGTTCTTTAAAAAAAACGAAATCATCTGACACAGGCCCGTCCTCCTTTTAAACTTGCGAAAAAATAAGAAGGTCCCTTTTGTTCAAAAATTAAATGTGCCAATAATTGTGTTTATTATTCGTTTCCGGTTTTCAATTTTCTTCGTCAAGGTGTCTCATTTTGAACATTTGCGAATAATAACAAAAATTTGCAGGCGAGAACCACCCAGAGCCACACCGCTCAAAAAATTTAATGAAGTCATAATTCCTGTAATTCTAGTCTGGCTAATCCGGAATCATAGACGACAGCGCTGTGATTTTGAAGGTGCATAATAATAATAGCTGATACTGTAATACAATTAACGAGAAACGACGGAAATTTTTTACGTAATGAAAATATCAGAATCGACGGTAAATCAGCATCCGCGATTGTGCCTAGAAAGGTATTTTTCTGGGAGTCATCGAAACCATTACTAAGCACACTACAATCAACCCATCTGAAAATGACAAACTGGATGATGTAGGATAGCACTTATTTTTCAAAGAAGAAGATTAACAATGCCCGCTTATAGTCCAGTCCATCAGTATGCGGCTGGTTCTTCTAGAAGCATTTAAAGCTCCTTCCAGCTAGCTGCAAATTCTGAAACTATCCTAGATTCCAAGTCGACCAAGGTAATCTGAAAATCTTACCTTACCTGAAGATCTCACATATTCGATGTAATGTGCTTTTCCCTTTTCCTATTTCCATTAAAAAGTAATAATGAAAATGAGGTTTTCCTAGCTGCTTCAGCAAACCTATACATTTCCTGCGCCATGAAACGACCTTTAAAGTCCCTGGAATTTCTATGCTCATTGATCTGAGGAAGAAGTGGGCGTAGCCTACATATTTATGTATATATATATATTATTATTATTAGTAATTGTAAATTTCTGGTGTGCGAACACGATGAAAAAACACGCCAAATATTTCGGGAATTTCGGCTTCTTCCCTCGCCGCCGAAATAGGCGGAGCCTACGCGAGATATCTCGTTCTCGTTCTCATTATTATGGTTATTATTATTATTATATTGCAATATATATAGTATATATATAAATATAGATGTACACCTAAAATCACCTGAAATAATGTGGTGAATCATAGTGAACTTTTGACGAAAAATTTTTGGCATCACGCTAGATTCTCGATTTAAGATTTTAGCCCGTTTTTGTAGCATTGTTTGGCTTTGAAATGGTCACCCCGATATTCTGAATCTATTGTCCATATCTCACTTGAAAAAGTTTTAATTTTTTCAATGAGAGCGTTAAGTCCATTTTCTGTATTATTTGCACTGGAGAATCGCACCCCGAGACTCGTTTTCAGCATTTAAAAAATATTTATTTCCTTTTTTATTGCAGTGATGTACACGGTGAACATCTCATCGCTGGTACTAGTATGTGTGATGGGAATCGCGCACTCGCGGCTCATCATCGAGCAATCCGGCAAGGATATCGAATGCACAGTTCGGCAGGATGAGCCAATAGGCGAGGTCATGGAGAGGATATGTGATATGTGCCATGAGTTTAGCTCACATTCAAGGCCAAATATGAGGGTTGAATGCAGGTAATTTTTTGAAATTTATGGTCCTAAAAATGGGGCGCTATTGTTGAAATTAGCAATTTTGATAAAAAATGACGCATTATAATTTTAATTTGGATAAAATAACATTTAACCTTATTTTTTCCAACTTTTGTTGGTACTCAATCTTTCGTCAATTGTTGTGCATTTATATTCGGCGTCCGGCGACTGCTATACGCGGGTAGATTTACGGGGATGCGTCTTTTTCTTGGTCGAGCACGGACTAACTGGTGATTTCGCATTGTATGGTTCGGTTCGATAATATTGAAATCGAACGATGTTAAAAATTCAAAGAAATGCCAAACTATTAAGAAAAAATTAATCGTTCATGTGAAAACAGCAAAAAAGCGTTCACACGTGACGAGACCTTTTCAAGGGATCTACCCGCGTACAACTATATAGTTTTTTGAAATTTAACTATTCTGAATCGAATTCTGCATTCTATTTTCCATTAATAAAGTAGAACAACCAGCCACTGGCTCATCGAGCCACGCCCATCTCATGAAGTACCCTGAATATCCATCATATTTTCAGATCTCACTGCTTCTCAACCGAAACTTTTCGAGAATGTTTGAAACTCTTCTCTCCACGACGTCATTCTCGCCACCTCCATAGCCGTTATTAATTAGTTAATTTCCCATTAATTATTCTTATTCTTTATTAAGTGTATCCCCACCTCAGAACTCCCAAATCAAGTGCTTTTCCCCCACCTAATTGGCCGAAAAAAATACGAAAGAATCGACAACCGAAAAAAACGGGTACCCTTTTTGTATAATGAGGTGTCCTCCTTGCCTCCTCAATGCGAATTCCTCTACGAGACGCCGGTTCATCAAAAAATCATTGTGTCACCCCTTCCATTGACTATTTATCGAACAATTAACTAATTGATCTCCTAGATATAAATTATTGAAATATTCGTGTTTTTTCTCTGACATCATAACCATACTTGGATACAATGCACCTGCACGCACACCAATCGAAAAGCCTCGTGTCTATTCTTCTTGGAGGCGTATTTTGTTAATTTGGTCATGACGCACGTTTGGCTCACATCAGGTGAGCCGAACATTTGAGATTTTTGCGATCATGAAAATTACCAGCTTCAATGCTGAAATAAGGGTCAAAAATACGAAAGCTTAACTACATATTAGGATGGCCCTCTACATATATAAAAAATCGTTTCCATTATGAACCTATTCATAAAAATATTTTATGATTATTGCAAATGTTCTAGACTTTTTAGAAATGGTTTTACCGATATTTATCGAATACGCCTAGTACCATATAGATTAGAAACAAACAAATTTAAAAATAGGAACGAAAATTCTAATTTGTTCCGGAGAAAAACGATCGCAATGTTCGCATCATGTTTTTCACAGCAAACCAAATGCATAATCGGTTAGGTATTTAAATTCCTGGTCATTTTTGACCCACAGGCCTACAATGAAAGTCTTGTCCATGACCACGGTCGGAAAGTTTTACGTTTAGAAACAATATATATTCCTTCTTGAAGATAGCAACAAAGCTAAAATGGTCGCTAAATTTGAAAATTTCTAGCCTATTAAAGAAGATTGATATTCTCTGTGTGGTTTATTATCTTCAAGTTTCTAAATTTGTAGACAGCGACGTTTTCGTGAACATTGAAAAGCATGAAAAAAAAAACTACAAATTTTTCGCGAGCGCGCCTGGTATCGATAGGCAAACGACGAGGTCCAGCGCGCATTCTGGATGGGTCCGCTTTAAAATATACTGGCAATTATGCTTCGAAATTACTCCGGAAAGTCGTGCAGAGTTTGCGCAGACTTTGAGCAGTTTCTTATAAGAAACTGAGAAACAGACAAACAAAAATTTTGTAATCGAAAGCCGAAAAAAAAACAAAATTTGGTTTTTTCTCTCAAAAAATTTACGCGTTAACACGGTTCCACCATAAAAATAATTGAATGAAAATAATTTTCGTCAATTTTCAGCTAAAAAAGATGACGCGAAATTTCCAAATTTGGTGATTGGCCACAAAAAAAAGAAAATTAGGGATTGAATAATTTATTGTTTTGTTAGCAGTCGTTCAATTTGTGTATTCCAAATAATTGCGAAGCTCAACTTTGAGGGATCTGAAAATATCCAGACTATGCTCAAATTCGACCGAAAATCTAATTTTGACAAAATTAGAATTTATCGAAAAAGAAAATAAAATTTACTAATAAAACTGGCTTGAAATTTTGCAATGTTCCTTTCTCCTAATTCGGATAATTTTTCTTTCAAACTTCAAGAATCTTTTTGAGGGTTTCACGAAAAAATTCTTACGCCGCAATTCTGTATGCACTTTCCAATGAAAGCATACACTTGATCTTTGGTTGGTCGAGATTCGAGAGGCTTGTAGTCGTCACAAGACCCATGGAATGAAGCGAAGACAACTAAAAACCAGCATTTTATTCCAAGAACGCTGAACTTGTGGCAGAAGCAAGAAACGTTCGCTATTTTTCAAATTGCACGATAAAGATCTCACCACATTTTTGACATCGAAACCCCGAATTGGTTTGTCGAGACAAAACCGCACCAATGTCTCATAAATGCAAATAATGCGTTGCAGATCGGCGGTTTTCGGCTCCATGTCCTTCAGTTGGCGCACTTGCTCGGAATGAATCTCTTGCTTCTCAGAACGCTTGTCTCGACCGTGATTCTAAATGAGAACTATATTTTCGATAAATTTTTGCTCACAATAGGCCAAACGCTCAAAAATGCATTATTTAAAAAAGTGCTATTTGTTCAATTTTTCTCAAAAACCTTGACAAAAAACCGGCGATCCGTATTTGGCGCATTATTACTTGCACAATACGCAGCCAGAAGTAAAAAGCGCATCGAAAGCGGCATTGATTCGAAACTATCCGTGGCGTTCTCGATGTCCTCCTTTGGCCGCCCAATTCCCAATTTTGGTTCGGCAGCTTTTTTGAGAAGCTCGTTGACTTTCGTAACATCGATATTCTCCCTCATATCGTATTCCTTATAAGCGTCGGAGATCTGAAACCATTTTTTGAAAAAAAAAAATTGAAAAATCGTTAGAGCAAAATTACAATGGATAGAAGGGTATTGGGTGCTCGACAATGCTGAAACAACGCAGTGACTCCCATTCTGGCAAACGTCGGATTCATTTTCGAATTGGATTTAAGAATGAGCTCGAGCACATTGACCTCATTCGGAGCCCGAATATGGAATTGGATGATCGGCAAATGGCCAAGTGCGATGCTCGTTTGATAGGTTTCCCAACAAGATGGGGCACTTGTGACGAATCGGACAGTCATTTCAGGAATCTGAAAACCAATGTTTTGAAGAAATATCGAAAATTTGCATCCACTTACACATTTATAGGAATTGAAGAAACATCTCATATACACTGGATGGTACTTTACGACCGCATGGGCATTGTCCAAAAACAGTAATAGCTGTTTTTTCTTCGATTCTTTCGGCCAATCGGCAAAATTATAGACGTTATAAAAGAAATCTTCTATTTTATCGCTTTTTGGTCGAATGCCGAGCTCATTTGCAAGATTTTCGAGAAGAAGTTTCGCAGAGCCTTCGGCGTACATTAAATCGCCGAATGCGCAAACCTTTATTATTGTCATTCAATTTTAGATTTTTCTCTTTCAAATTACCCATGAATTTTGATGGTTTTGTCGTATTATTTGCCGCACGATTTCACTTCGGCCATTTGAACTGTCGCCAAATACGTGAACATGTCCAATTGATCTCGACTTGTTGAAGATTGTGAGCTTTAGGCGATGAATTTGATTCTTATCCATCGAAAACTGCAAAAAACTAGAATTTATTTTAAGATTTTCTTATTTTTCTATCATCTTTATAATTTTTTGACAATTTTTCAAACCAACAAATTGCGGTTATCAAAACTCCAGTATTTGCTTTGTTGAAACTTAAGGTCTATATTATCAGGTTTCAAAACATATACCTACAAATATCACTACAAATGAAGCACATCTCTAAAATATCTCGAAAATTTCGCCGAAAATAAAGGCGAAAAATTCAAAATTGCAATTATCGCCGCTTGTGCAGTAGAGCGCATTTGCATCACAAACTTTTTAAAAGATGGAAAACATTCTGTTTGTTGGATAAAAGTCACTTGACAACTCTAATTTAATATTTTCCAATTTTTCGGACCAAAGTTCATATACAAACGCACTTGACAAAAATTGTGGTTTTCACGCCATTAACAATCAGGAGCGAAACTTTCACCTTTTGAACCCAATGACTCATGAAATTATTACAACACGGCCAGTTCGCCAACTTGCGAAGAAATTCTCGAATTGACTGACCAACCGATAAGCTTTAACAAAGAGAAACCTAAAGCGGCAGTTTCTTCAATTTCAGCAGTGTCTCGAGTCAAGGACGTCACACTAATGGTCACTATAAGTAGCCGAATGTTCGAACCAAACGACAGAAATGACCACCTCGCTTGTGCTTCTTGCGTGCCTCATAGCCACTTCTTCGGCTTTCCTGCTCGAGGGCCTCGGACTCGGCGGGCTCGGCCCAAAACAGTGCTGCTGTCAGCCACCGCCACCACCTCCGCCATGTGGTGGTGGTGGTTACGCAAGTGGTGGATATGAAGCGCCGCCACCACCGCCACCACCACCAATGTACCCAACGGGATACAGAAATAAGAGGTTTGTTGCGAAAATTAAAGCAGTACCATATACACTGACGCTGTGGACTTATTAAAAACATATCGAGTTTCATTTTATTTTCAGATCTAACAAGGACCGTTTGTTGGATGCTTCAAGCGGGGATCAATTCTGCAACAGCGTTGCTGTCCGTGACATCATTAAAGCGGTATTTTTCTATTTTTTGCGGTCTCTCTAAGAGCATTATTTTCAGGGAATGAGTGAAGACGAGAAAGAGTCCCGTGAGACGATCATCACCCTTCTCAAGACGCAACTCGATCGTCAATTTGTCGTCGTGTGCTCCAAGAAGCACTTTGACTTCCAAGCGTCAGCCGATTCGGAATTCTGTTCGATCACCAGCAAATCGGGAATGACGTGCTCAACATTCGTCTTCTAATTCGCCGAGAATCCAGTACAAAATCTCAGGGATTTTTGTATATCAAGTGCCTTTGTATGTGTGTATTTTTCAATTGTTCTCCAATAAATATTAGCGCTCAAGTACATCTCCCATGCATGGAAAAATTCACGAGGAGGAGGAGGAGGAGAACTTGAGAATTAGTAAAGGCGGCACACAATTCCAATCCACTCAAATCCGACTTTTTTCTCGTTTCCCTGTTCATTTATCTTGGGAGTGTTGCGCGAAACACGAAGGAGCACGCTTGTCTCGAAAAATTTTAATTTATTTTCTGCCTCTCGACGTCGACGTTCTTGATACTTTAGGAATTCCTTCGGTTTTGAAATTCACGAGTTGTTTGTTGGGCAAATTTGTTTCATCAAAATTTTCATTTTTTTGTTCGACCTTTCGCGATTCGGCGACCTTTTGTCGAATTTTCCTCATCAATCATCAAATAAATATCGAAAATTATAGCGTTAAAACTTTTAATGTCGGTAAATTTGGCATTCGCACAAAAAATCTTCAAAATACCGGATTGTAGCAAAAAAAAAAAACAAATTCCATCTAATTGTCAAATTTTCGGTCTTGGCACATCTTGTGTGCAAAAATCGTGAAAAATCAGGGTGAATGCCAATTTTCAATTTGGCGAATAATTAACCTTGACCATAAAAGATAGAAACATTCAAGTGGCCGATCTCGACAAAAAAAAACATATACCGACCCATCAAGTCGGGTTCGTATTTGCATAGTATCTCCTGCTCCGCCCTATATTCTATTGTTGATGCCGGACACCTTATTGTTTGACAATATCGACGGAATGTGAGTGGCGTATTCGCCTAAAAAGTTACTCATAACACTCGTTCTAGTTGCATTCTTTGGGGAATTCCCACGCGAATCCACTGTTTTGCTGTTTCGACGTCGTTTTTCTTCTGATTTTCTCCCGAACACTCAGTGAACACTCAAATTTTGCCTCTTTTTTCGTCTCATCAATTTGCACTCCGTTGTGCTCGGCGTTCATTAGGGTTTTATAAGGAAACTGATGGTTGTATGAATATTATCAGTGTCCCCTCTGGTGTAGTGGTTGTGTCGCTTGCTTTACCGTGAGCATGTTGTTGGCTCATGTCTGTGTCGCGCCCAATCGGCTCTCGCATGCCCTTTTAAATCATTCTTCTCCTTTCAAAATTTATCGCTTTTGCTCGACTTCACTTTTCAACCAGAAAAATGTCGATTTCTCTTTTTTCAATGCAGCAAGGCAATCAATTATTTCGTGAGAACCTATTCATTAAAACCGGTGAACCCCCTAATTTTCCATGAGCCTGTTTTCTTCATTTTCATATATATATATATATATATATATATATATATATATATATATATATATATATATATATATATATATATATATATGTATAATTATATATATATATATATATAATTATTATATACACATTTTTTATGCGGAGGAGACTTCTTTTCTTCGCCGGTTGCCGAGGCCTTCTCCCCTATTGTTGCGCTCAATTCAAGTGTGCCCAAATTACTATACGAAGGGGCGAAGGGTTGCTGCAAAAATTGTATGATTGCGGGCGGGTTCGGACCGCCGACCTTCTGTGTGTAAGACAGATGTGATAACCACTACACCACGCGACCGGACATTCAAGCTCAATTTACATATATATGTGAGCCGCCACCCAGTTTGTTAACCATAGCGACCGACAGGTATAGATGATGGAGCTGAGGAAAAACACCATCATCATCATCAATTTCCTTTTATGGAAATCCGTCCTATTTGAGGCACGCAAAAATGAGGCTCATAATTCAAAAAAGAAAAGAAGAAATCTTTTATTTTTCTTTGGTTGTTTTTGTGCGTTTTTTTGAATAAAGCTGAAAATATTTATCTATAAGGGTACAATTATGCTGCTATTAATAGGAAATACGGACAATTCTTGAGAATTCTCGAGAATTTTTAACTCTGAAAGTATGCTATTTTCAATTATTTTTTTCGGATATTTACATAAAATTTCATACTTTTCGACTGAAATATGCCAAAAAACCATTATTTTAATTTTTCCAAAATTTTTAAATTACAAAAAATCAATTTAGGCAAAAATTTGAGCACATTTTGCACATAGTTCAAAAAATATTCTCGATTCCCTATTTTTTTTCCTACATTAGGTAGACACCGAATTAGCATCATTCTCTTAGGCGTCTCTTCAAAATCCCGCCCTACTTTTGGAGGCTACGCCCACATTGCTCACAGCTCACCATTTTGTCACCACAATTTGAGGAGCCGTTAAAAAATCCACAAAACCGCTTATTGTTTGATTTTAAGAAAGGAATTTCTGAAGCGTGCAAGCGTTCTCCGCTATTTTTTATATTTGTAGTGCCTCTTTCGCCATGCGAAGCTAAGATTGTTATTATTTTGGCGGGAGAATAAATACATTGTTGGCTCTATGCGAAAAAGGTTTCCGGCGCGGTGGACTCGAACTCACAGCTATCGGCACGACCACTCTGTGTGCCTATAGGCGATAGATTGTCCGAGCTGACGCGGCGAGAATCGACAGTCGGCGCCAAATCGATCTTGCGTGAACGGGGCGCGACCGAAAAAGCGGGCAATTTTCGATCAAAAATTTGAACACCCAAAATTGGTGCCGTCGAACAATTTCCGCCTACACACATTGTCATATTTTCTAGGACGGGGAGGGACCACAATGGAATCTCGCCCCTCTCCAAACCAAAAGAGACGCGAAAAATTATAATTGTGCGATTATTCGCCAACCACAGCCAACTTCAGCTTTTTCCCCTTCTTTTTCTTTTTTTTATTCTGTCAATTGCACTTGGTCGACGCAGTCTTCGCACAATATTACAAATTAGTTTTTATTCTCAATTTTTCTTCTTTCTTCGTCTATTTAATTAGCTCAATCGACTCGCAATTTTAGTCGGCTTCTTCAACATTTTTTCGCACCTTTATGACAGTGTATACATGCTCGATACTGTAGGCAAATTTTAATAAAAATAATTTTTCGATGTTTTTTGTTTGACGACGACTCCAAATTGCACACACCTCTCATTTTCCACTCAAATTCCTTTTAATGAAGTGTTTATTTAGATGTCTCGTTTCTCGGTTGCGTTGTCGATTGCCCTGGCTTTGATGGTCCCCAGAAGCCAAGGCATCCCAAAATTCGAGGTCTCGTCGCTATCGGAAGCGTCTCTTGTCATCCGAATGATCGAGGCGACAAACGTGACGAGCTACGACATCACCGTGCAAATATTCGACTTGTCCCGACAAAAATTGTACAGGAAAACACAATTGGAACGCGTGACGAATGATCAGGTACGGTATGCGCCTTTAAATAAATGATTCACCGAAATGTCGGAAAAATTAGATAAATGAACGAAGAAAATGCGAGATTTTGGTTGAAAAAAACCCAAAGTTCAATTGTTGCTCACAAACTCCATCGAAAATTTCATCCGAAATTCGCCTTGTGCAAGTTTTACTACAAACCAATAAAATGTATTTTTTGCTTCTCTGGCGGCGCATCTCCTCGAAATGATCATTTGAGTGCACTCATGGGAATACGGGACCACGTAAAACAATACAATTGAATTTTGATATTTGCCTTATTTGGTAGCGCGCCACACAATTAGGCAAATGGGGGAAGGCGAATAGGGGGGTATAGAGACCCTCTTAAACAAATAAAAACGTTGTGTGGTCCGGAAATTAGCGACATTTTATTCGATTAGAGATAGCGATGGGGACCCTGATTGATTCCGTATGGGAACATTGCATTCGTTCCCATAAAAAGGATAATTTAATTGAGGGCTTGTTTGATGCTGAATCTGAAAATCGCGTCCGATTTTGGAAATGTTAACTTGGAATATAGACTATTGGATACAACCTTTCACGTGGATTTTTAAGGTTTATAAAAATCCGAACGTTCAAAAAATTACTAATTTCAACAAAACCTTAAACACATATTGTCGGCAAATCAAGGGGGGATTACTTTGGGAGATTACTGTAATGACACGTGTCAATTGGCCACTTGACATAAATGGAGCATATATGGCAAACATATGTTGCAGCTCCTTTCGTTTGACGGCCTCAAATCGAGCACATGGTTCGCAATTCGGATAGAATATCGTCTTAATTTCGACGACGCCGGCGGCGGAGGGGTTGATAAGGCGCTGCGGACAACCAAACAGGTGTGGAAATCATACTTTCAAAGGCGCATACCGTATATTGTAGGAGATGGTAGTCAAGACGAAATCGTCGAGTCGCGAGGATCCGAACAAAATCGATCAGATGGTCGCGTTCATTGATGATCTCTTTGTCACCAAGGATAATATTTATATAGGTGTCGGATCGGTTTTCAAGGAGATCAAAAAGGTTGGCGAGTTACTGTATATGTTGCCAGATTCAGTGTTTGCGAACTGGAAGTCCAAAAATACATCATTAAGAATGTTTGGATCTTCTAACTGCGCAGTTCAGTGTTATTGCCAAGAAAATAATGGATTACTTTAGCAGTCTGCGAGCACTGTAGCAACCTGATTAGGGACTTTAACTTTTGCAAAAAATTGGTTTTATTCGATTACGATAGCTTCTTGGCGACTCGTAAAAGTCCGCAAACACCGACTGTGCTCTATTGGAGAAGAATTCTCTCATAACGCATATCAAATGGATTTGCATAATAAAAGAGGTCGAGACGGCGTAATTAAAAACTCTCACATTCGTTTTTAATTATGACACACACACCCACTCGGACCCACGCCGCCCTATGCTAGTCTTCAATCGCTTGGGGACCACGATAAAGAAATTGCAGATTTCCACCGTAATCGTGCCGGAACTCCGATGTTCCAAAGGTGTTCTCAGCCCCGTCTCACAGCAAGTCATTCAACATGCCAGTTTTCATTTCGATCTCTCGAAATTGCCGAAAGAAGATCGAAAATGTAGCGTGGTAGGTCGAAACAGAATTGCGGCGATCTCGAATTTTCTCAATTCAGATCTGTGTATTCCCCTACCTTCGAATTACCATCGATCAGTCGCGTACCGAGACATTCCGCGCCAAGGAGTGGTGCGGCAGCGTTGATGAAGCACGTCACATGCTCACTACTTCCGCAAGCTTCTCGCCACAACTGCTCAGCGTATTCCTTATATTCTTCATTTTATTATGACGATAATGGAACCAAAACATCGAAACAAAACGGGTTCAAACGATTACGGTAATAAATTGGTTTAAATCACATTCAATTTTTTTCCAACATCGGCAAATGCGGAAATCAATTGATCTATATGATCCCTTGAATGGGCTGCAGAGATCTGAAAACACTCAACATGTCTTGAATCGTCTCTAATTGTCGCCTACTTGAACCCGAATACGAGCTTTTCCCTTTGGCACCACTGGATACGAGAATCCGATGACATAAATGCCCTTTCTGAGAAGCTCGTCCGCCATTTGTGCCGCCAATTTGGCGTCGCCGAGTAGAACGGGACAAATTGGATGGGTCGGATCATTGCCGGTGATTTCGAACCCATTTGACTTCATACTTGTTCTAAAATTAAACGATAATGATGATATATTATTTGCCTCAATTACCTGAAATGCGAGACATTGGCTTGAAGGGATCCGATAATTGAAGGATCGTTCATTAGAAGATCGAAAACCTGAAAAAATTGCCGATGTCAACATTTTTACAAAAGTCGGTTTTCGTCTTTTATTTCAAGCCTTTATAACGCCAAAACTGGGATAATGGTTTTCCTTAAAAATTTCAAATTTTCCTAAAAATGACGCTTCGCAGCAAATAACCCAATCGTTGACAAATTGACAGAATCAGTTATGCCCACCTTGATGCTGCTGCCAACAATACTCGGCGCCAATGAATTTGAGAATAAATATGGCCTCGATCTCTGTCGCAACAGGTCGATGAGCGTCTTGGGACCCGTTGTATAACCTCCCATACTTCCACCGAGCGCTTTCCCGAGCGTTGAATTGATAACATGCGGTTTCCCGCCAACAGCTTCGGCCGTCCCACGACCAGTCTTGCCGAAGAATCCCGTGGCGTGGCATTCGTCGATGAACAGAATAGCGTTGTATCTACAGATTGCGTGAAATTACAACAACAAGAAAAATCAGTCGCCTCCCACTTGTTTGCCAAATTGGTGATATCTGCCAAAGGTGCAACGTCACCATCCATCGAAAACACCCCGTCGGTGGCGATGAGTCGGAATCGCGAATCTTGCGTTTCTTTTAGCTTCTGTTCGAGATCAACGAGATCCAAATGCTTATATCTGAGCCGTTTCGCCTTGCTCAGCCGAATTCCATCGATGATTGAAGCATGATTGAGCTCATCGGATATGATCGCGTCTTGTTCTCCTAAATATGGATTTTTTCGACTTAAAAAATATACCCACAATTTGTATGAAAATTCTAGAAAGCCGCAACTCAGGTAAATGAAAATCAATCCGATTCGAAGAAAAATTAAATATAAATTAACCTGTTTCGATTGAAAAATAATTCAAATTCGATTAAGAAAACGCTTAAATTTGATTCGAAATCTTGGTTTCGATTCAAAAAAAATATTTTTTTTTAATTTTTACACCACAACTTCAAATTACCTGTCATGACTTCAAAAACTCCTCCGTTCGCGTCAAAGCATGCGGCATAGAGAATTGCGTCCTCAGTTCCATGAAACTCCGCAATTTTCGCTTCCAATTCTTTATGAATATCCTGAGTTCCACAGATGAAGCGCACTGAAGAGAGTCCAGCTCCATGCGTTTCAAGTGCTTTTTGACCGGCGGCGATTACCTGCAAAAATGTTTGCTACGAAATTATTAAAATTTGAAAAATTAATAATAATTTGCTACTTTTTAAGGGGCTTCAGTTAATGAAATTCGACAAAAACTGGGCTAAATCATTTTTAGCTAATTTTTTTTTAAATTTCTGGCTACTTCTGGATGGCTGCTCAGTCCCAAATAATTATTTGCGCAGAAATTGATGACTGGCTTCTTCCAGCCGGCGACATTCACGATAACTCCCTGTCTTCCAACAATCACTCGTTCAGTTTTATAAGTTCCGGCCACCTAAATAAGAATTTTTATTTTTTCTTTTTTCAAAATTTATACTCACTTTAATCCCGTCGAGCTCATTTTTGAGGTGCAGATCGAAATAGGCGCGAGCCGAATTTGTGGCGAAAAATCGGCGACAAGTTGTGGTCATTTTCGACAAGAATGAACAAATTTGGGCGAATAGAGAGATATAGTCTTATCATTCGATGAAAACCAAGATGACATTGATTTCGCGATAATGAAAGTGAAAATCGCTGGCAAAACTAAAAATTTCAAAGAAAGTTATTATTTAAAATTTGTAAGGGGGGGGGGAATGCTGCACATATTTTTTCCGCTATGCGGTCGGGCCAAACATTGGACACTTTTTGGTTTTGGTTTTTGAGTTTCTGAGTTTTCCTTTTTTTAATTTTTTTTACTGCAGAAAATTGTTTAAAAAAACAATGGCAGAGGTCTTGGTGCCAAACTAATAGTGTAGATTTACTAGCTTAAGCATTATGATAGGTTAAAGGCGCACCCCGCGGATTAAAATTTTTTTGACTTTTTGGCATTTTAGCAGTTGCGCGACGTAAAAAATAATAAATAAATTGGATTTAGGAAAAAATTTAGTTGAAAATTTAACCATATTCTTAAAAGAAAGAACGTGAAAAATTTTTTATTTTTAAAATAATGATGCATATTCACAGTGAACATCAGTTATTTCACGACGATGAGTTAGATGTATGTTGAATCGAAGAAAAATGCTCAAAACTATGTTTCAGACTTCGCTTCTGGAAAGCGTTTTAGTATACGAGATTGCCACTATCGCAATTTTCACATTTCTCACAACCACATTATCGATTTTATTGTATTTTCACTTTTTTTGCAAACTTTCTGATGGTTGATTTTTTTTCTTTATCGATCTATTGAAAAAATTAATTTCAGGCGAGGAAATGGTGCTCCAGGAGCTGGCGAATCGAAATTCTTCGAAAACTTGGAGCGAAATGAAAATTACCACATTCCATTTTGAAACTTACGAGGACGAGTTCATTGGATCGCTGAATCTGGACATTGATTCTCAGGGTTTAATGACGAATGCTCCAATCGTTGATTCACCAAGTGCAATCACCCCAAATGAAGTTCGTGCTTAGGTTTTTGTGAAAACAAACAATCCAGTACTTTTAACTTAAAAATCGTGATAAATATTTATTTTTTTATTAAAAAATTATTATAATGGTCCGTTGTACTGACAGGTTTGATAGGCCTGTCCCAAAGAGCTTGACAGTGAGCTGGACAAACCGTCGACGAGCTTTAGCTTGTCATCAGCTAATGGGAATGAGGTTGGAGTTCTAAAAAATCAAATTTTTTGAAAAAAGAAATCGGAAAAAATATTTTCACGTTGACACCGGGTTGGTTCCTGGGAAGCGGTTTGGTGACACTGGCAGTGTGGTAGGAAACTGAAAGCTTTGAAAACTTTAGGAATAGTTTAAATTTCACGTAACTTCTAGCGTCCAATTTTCTTACAATTTAGTTGTAATAAATTTGCAGTAATTCGAATACCTGTGTCTTAATATCCCAATTGAACGTCTGTGTTGGCCGCGGTTGATACGGATTAGTCTGCCAGGCGCTTCGATAGCCGTAAAATGACGACGAAGAGACGGATGGGTACTCGATCTGAAAAACTCCTCAAGCTTCGGTAATTTTTAAAGCAGCTAGCAGAAGCTTTCACTGCAAGACCTTGTACCCCAGAAGTGTTGCGGATCACGTTTACATAAAGAATTGCATGGGCACATAATTACGGAAGCCGCTTTTTATGAATTGAGATACAATCTGTTTTCGGAAAAATATGGAATTTGTCACTGTGAGACTTAGTCTAAAACCTGCGCGCGTTTTTCACTACGGTATCCAAAAATATTTCCCAATTTCGAAAAATCCTAAAATGATCATAAACCACTGATTTTTGGTTTTCTCTTTTCAATATGAAAATATTTTTTTAATTTTTAATTTCTTTTTAAACTCGTGGTGACTGATTCTGATAGGCGTATTTTGGAAAAGAACGTATATACTATTTCGACATAAAAATGTCATATTTTTCCCTTCTAACGAAAATGTTTAGAATAATGGGGCAATGTGTATTCATATAAGGATAGAACAAATGGCGAAAATCACATAAACAATTGGCGAACAATGTCTGGCAGCTGGTGTCAAATTACGAGCACACGTACCTGTGACGTCGTGCTGCTAGACTGCAGAATAGTAGGCGTGAAACTATTCTGTAGATGTCCTATACTTCCAGTCGATATTCCCGGCATCTGAAGCATCCCTGTCGTCTTCGGCGTCGTCGAATTATCGATTACATAATTTCGTTCGCGTTTTCGCCATTTTGCCCGGCGATTTTTGAACCAAACCTGCCAAAAATCAACTTTTGAATTGAAATTGAGAGAAATTGTGAGAATTTATCGACATAATTGTGAGAATTTATCGACGTCATACGACTACGGAAAATTGGCTAAATGCCAAAAAATTAGATGATGAACTTAGTGTGCTGTATGCGCCTTTAATCTATTATAATGTTACCCAATTTTCTTTAGTGGTGGGGTTTCGAAAATGAGAAATATTGTCGTCGGAGGCACAAATACGAATTTGGGGTGCAATTGCGTTTTCGTGCGCCTTTAAGCAGAACATTTTAAGAGAAAACCACATCCTAAACAGAGAGCTGTTCTCAAGCAGATGATTTTTAACCAGTCCACTTATCTTAAGTAGACCATTCTTAAATAGTTCATTGTTAAGCAGACCATTATTAAACAGACCATTCTTAAGCAGACCATTTTTAAGCAGACCATTCTTAAGCAGACCATTCTTAAGCAGACCATTCTTAAGCAGACCATTCTTAAGCAGACCATTCTTAAACAGATTATTGTTAAACAGACTATTATTAAGAAGACCATTCTTAAGCAGACCATTTTAAACCATTAAGCAGACCATTCTTAAATAGTTCATTGTTAAGCAGACCATTATTAAACAGACCATTCTTAAGCAGACCATTTTTAAGCAGACCATTCTTAAGCAGACCATTCTTAAGCAGACCATTCTTAAGCAGACCATTCTTAAGCAGACCATTCTTAAACAGATTATTGTTAAACAGACTATTATTAAGAAGACCATTCTTAAGCAGACCATTTTAAACCATTAAGCAGACCATTCTTAAATAGTTCATTGTTAAGCAGACCATTATTAAACAGACCATTCTTAAGCAGACCATTTTTATGCAGTCCATTTTTAAGCAGACCATTTTTAAACAGACTATTGTTAAGCAGACCATTCTTAAGCAGACCATTTTTAAGCAGACCATTCTTAAGCAGACCATTGTTAAGCAGATTATTGTTAAACAGACTATTATTAAGAAGACCATTCTTAAGCAGACCATTTTAAACCATTAAGCAGACCATTCTTAAGCAGACCATTTTTAAGCAGACCATTCTTAAGCAGACCATTCTTAAGCAGACCATTCTTAAGCAGACCATTCTTAAGCAGACCATTCTTAAACAGATTATTGTTAAACAGACTATTATTAAGAAGACCATTCTTAAGCAGACCATTTTAAACCATTAAGCAGACCATTCTTAAATAGTTCATTGTTAAGCAGACCATTATTAAACAGACCATTCTTAAGCAGACCATTTTTAAGCAGACCATTCTTAAGCAGACCATTCTTAAGCAGACCATTCTTAAGCAGACCATTCTTAAGCAGACCATTCTTAAACAGATTATTGTTAAACAGACTATTATTAAGAAGACCATTCTTAAGCAGACCATTTTAAACCATTAAGCAGACCATTCTTAAATAGTTCATTGTTAAGCAGACCATTATTAAACAGACCATTCTTAAGCAGACCATTTTTATGCAGTCCATTTTTAAGCAGACCATTTTTAAACAGACTATTGTTAAGCAGACCATTCTTAAGCAGACCATTTTTAAGCAGACCATTCTTAAGCAGACCATTGTTAAGCAGATTATTGTTAAACAGACTATTATTAAGAAGACCATTCTTAAGCAGACCATTTTAAACCATTAAGCAGACCATTCTTAAGCAGACCATTTTTAAGCAGACCATTCTTAAGCAGACCATTGTTAAGCAGATTATTGTTAAACAGACTATTATTAAGAAGACCATTCTTAAGCAGACCATTCTTGAGCAGACCCATCCAATGGAATTATTCGTGCCATAAGAAAAAAAAACCTATGAAGGTATAGAAATATGCACATTTAATGCATTTTTTTAAACATTAAAAAATATATTCTATGAATTTTTTCTTAAGCAGTTTTTGAATATTATGACCATTTCTCCAAAATTTGTAATTAAATGGTACGAAACATCATCAAAATTTTCCAATTAAGTGAGGGGGGGGGGTTGGTAGCGAGTCTCATTTATTTCTTCTATTGTGCGCTCAGCCAACACATTTTCTCATTATCTCAAGACAAAACCGTGGCGAGAATGTCATTATAGTGTGCATTTTATTACCTAATGGGACCACAACGGATACCGTAACCCTAATTAGCAATTTTTCAATGAAAACTTTCTTTTTTCATTATAAACACATTTTATTGTGAATTGTTACGTTTCAATTCACAATGCATTAAAATAAACGAAAATTGTTATTTTTTTTTTGGGTCGATGGCAAGCATATTGATATGAAGGCAAATTTTTGGAATTGTAAAAAAAAATTAAATTAATTTCAAACCACGAACTCTAACTCTGGGCTCAGTGAGACTTATCCAAATCGCAATTTCTTCTCTAGTTGCCATATCAGGATATCGATTGCGCGAAAACCAATTCTCAAGTTCGGTGAGCTGAAAAATACAAATATTTTTTGTGGGTCAATAACAAAGAATTTAAAGACCCACCTGATGGCTCGTAAAATGCGTTCGCTGCCTTCTTGGCTTTTGCGATTTCGTGCCGGACGTCGCCGGACTCGTTGAATCGCCCTGATCATCGTCCTTCTCTGATTCCAGCGAGTTCAATTCCACTGCAATTTTTTCCGGTTCGACACAATCGTCAATAGGGATTCAGGCCTTACAGCCAACTCACATTTGGGCAATTTGAGCGTATCCGTCGGAGGTAGCGGAATCGAATAATTGAATGCATATGGATTGTGATTTAATGCCGATAAAGAGGAGGTGATCGGCTGATCATGAAGAAGCGCCTGATGATCCAAACTGCTCACCGAGCACAGAAATCTGCATTTAGTTAATTCTTGCTGCAGGCAATTTTTGATGAATGATAGCACAGGATTTATCCATTAAAGCGCAAATTTTAAACCAGCAGCAGGCAAAAAAATTTAAGGTGAATTGAATCAATAAATTGGGACCACATGAGCTATAAGTTAGTGCGACATGAGATCACGATTTAAACGCGCATGATTGAATAAGATTTAGAAAAACGTGAATCGAGCACGGTACCTGTCAATTTTAAACACTATTTGAAAGATACTGTACATAAACAAAAACTTATTTATTGTGGTATTCACTTTAAAGGCTTAAGCTTTAAAGGCGCTTAAGGAAATGACGGTGTGAGCCTTTAAGAACAAAAAGTCCAAAAAGAAAAAAAACGAACCGATTAGTTGTTGGCGGTGCCGCCTGTTGCTGCTGCGTCTGTTCCAAACTATTTGTCTCCATGTGCTCAACAAATCCCGGGGATTATTAGGCTCCGTGGATCGGATTAATTGTCGGTCGGACACACAAATTGATCCAAACAGCAACGAAGAGAAGCACGTCTTCTAAGACCAGGGGGGGGGTTGAGGCTTTACACGGCCTTCTCCAGTTACCGTAGTCGGACCACTGCAGCAATCTCCGCCCATTTTCACCCGCCATATGCTTTATGATGATGGAGACGTTTCTTCTTCTTCTTCTTGCTCTTTGCCGCCGGACGGCGTGGATTAACTTGGATTACGGTAGTTTGATGAATTTTGCGATGCTTTTCTCGAAAAACAACATCAACCAATTCCTTTTATGGGAAACACACGAGAATGAGGGAACAAAAAAACCATTTATTTTTTAAGCATTTCGAACACGTTCAGCTTTGATACTTTCGCCACGTTACGAATTGTGATTGAAATTCTGCAAAGTTTTGAATTTTTTAATGTTCAAAATGAACATTTTATATTTAATTTTTTTGTGTTTTATTCTCAAAATTTTGCTACACCATCTTCTTCGAGAAAATTTTGAGAAAAATTTGTTTTTCAATCAATTTTTCGAAAAAAAAAAACTTTTTCGATCTAGCAAGAAAAAGACAGACAAGGTTGAAAATTTAAACAAAAATAATGAAGCTTTCATATTTTAAAATGAAGGAAACAATTTTAAAATACTACCTAGTGCCCCTCTGAATCGTTTTATTCTCTAATTCAGGCCTACAATTGAACACCTTCGCCGGATCGATATAATCTGAATCGCGTTCAGCAATCCCATGAAGCATTGTCTCATAAGCTCGATCGGTCATGATGAACAAGCTTCTCGGTTCCAGAATCATCGAGCCAACGTACCTGTCAGCTTCACATCTCGGTGGTTTCTGCAAAACGAGAAAATCAATCAAATAATGATGATATCTTGGAAGCGGCAATGGCGGCGACATATGGCGGCATTGGTGGATTATGCAATTGCACCCAAAAAAGACAATCCCGATTGTCAAACAAATCATTCATTTATGCGCCAAAACGCCGCGCGCACACGCGCACAAACATTATGCCCTCGTTATACGAAATAATATGAGGATTAGACTACCCAAAAATTTTTAATTGTCAGTTGCGGTTTTTAAGTAAATATTGGTGGGTAGGAGAAGGTTATAATGGTTCATAAGGGAAAATTTATGAAAATGCCCAAACAAAAACATATTATGGGAATGGTCGTATTCAAACGACTTTCGCAAAATCTGAATGGATCAACGAAATTGGAAATTTTGGAAATCGGCCTAAATATTATCTGCGCGTTAAAATGCAGAGTGCGCAGACACGCATTTCTGCTTCGATACACCGAGAAAATAGCCAATGTTTTTTTTTTATTTGGTTCGGTCGTTTGACACCAACAGGATATAATATTGAAAAATGAGGGAATTTTGTAATACTTTTGTGATCCGATTTTTTTTCAAATTTCACCATATCTAAAATATTTCGAAATATCTGAAAAATGTGGCCAAATATCGCTAATTGCAAAAAACTCAAATATTTACCCAAAAACGGTGAAAACTTGCTCTTAGATTTTTTGATCTTTGGATTTGTGTATATAGGTAAGTGTACTAACTACATACAACTATATATATATATGAATAGTTAAAACGAGGCCGGCGAATCAATATCAATTAATTGATTCACTTTACACTAGACGTCATATCATTTTCATTTTTCCTTCCTTATTTGAACATTATACGCCAAAAATTGCCAATTTCACATTATTGTCCACTTTTGATCATCTTTGAGATGACTCGTTAAAAATTCGGATGAAAACATTTCCAATTTAAAATTCTTAAGAAAATATTACAAGAGTGGGTCAAACCCGTAAATATACAATTTTAGTTTTGCGCCAAGACCACTACCTTTCCTTTTTTTTGGCAATTTGCCAAGTTTCCGAAGCCGCGCGACGTCATTTATTCTGTATTTGCATTTATCTATTGACTTTTATCGAAAAAAAAATTTCTTCAGCAAAATTGCCCTATATTCTGTTCAAAAGAAATAAAATCAATAAAATACGAACACAAAACCAGTGGCAGAAATTAAAAAAAATGACCTTGACCACCAAAATAGAACATTTCGGGTGAAAATGTTTTTTTCTCACTCCGTGAGACCAATTTTTTCCCAGCTCCTTGAGAAAAGCCTCGTATTGCTCACGAAGTTGAAATTCTGAATATAAGAATTCCTTTGAGCACGAGCGTTTTGTAAATACCGAAATAATATTTCGCCTGCTCCCTGAGAGCATCAACTGTTTTTTCATTCTCTCTGCACAACCTTCACTCAATCTAGTCTAGCTCTTCAAAAATTTTCAGATTTTCTGATATGACGGTAAACTACAATCGGGAGATCATGACCTCCCACCCGTGGACATTTCTCAAGCTTCTGTTCAAATGGAAAGGCTCCATCTGGAAAGCGATCTACTTCGAGCTGTTTGTCTTTCTCGTCTGCTACGGCATCATCTCGATCATATATCGAGCCGCAATGGGTGAACACAGCCAAAAGTTGGTCTCAGCGAGAAAATTCCATATAAAATGAATTGCAGCCGATTCGAGGCAGTCGTACGCTACTTCGACAAACGATTGAATTATATTCCATTGGAGTTTGTGCTCGGCTTCTTCGTGACGACTATGGTCAACCGATGGACCAAGTTGTATCAATCAATCGGATTTATTGACAAGTGAGATCCTGCGATAGTAGCTAGCAAGATTCAAACTGAGCCGAAGTAGCTAGATACAATTCTGATCTGACATGGCTAGACGACAGTCTGTCTTCAGCGACTAGATCTAATCTGATCGTATCCTCCAAATTATTTGTTTAGATATGTCTCGACAATTTAGCCTGATTCCTAGACTCGCTCTAAGCCTAATCTGATCCAATCCAGCCCTCCATCTTCCAGCGTCGGCCTCATTTCGAACTGTTACATCCGTGGCAACACAGAAAAAGCGCGAATCTACCGTCGCAACATCATGCGCTACGCCGAACTCATTCAGGTGCTTGTCTTCCGCGACATCAGCATGCGAACGCGCCGCCGATTCCCAACCCTGGAAACAGTCGTCGCTGCCGGATTTATGACGAAAGATGAGCTCGAGCTCTACAACAGCTATGAATCAAAGTACAACTCACGTCTCGGCACTAAATACTGGATACCGGCGAACTGGGCGTTAAGCATGAGCTACATGGCATGGAAGGATGGCTACATCGAGAGCGAGTATTTTAAAGCGCAAGTCGAGAAAGAGATCCGAACATGGCGAACCAACATCGAATGGCTTGTCAATTACGATTGGGTCCCGCTTCCTCTGATCTATCCACAGGTCGTCTGCCTCGCCGTACACTTCTACTTTCTTGTCGCCATCATTTCCCGTCAGCTAATCGTTGAGCATCACAAGATTATCGACGAGGTTGACGTTTACTTCCCAGTCATGACGTTCCTCCAGTTCATCTTCTACATGGGATGGCTCAAGGTCATAGAGGTGATGCTTAATCCTTTCGGTGAAGATGACGATGATTTTGAGACCAATGCTTTAATCGACCGTAATATTACAGTAATCCTTCAGATACCGTATTCCCAATTTAATATATATATTTTTTTAGATGGGTCTTATGATTGCTGATAATCCGATGAAGACACCAGACCTCCGAAAAGATCCATTCTTCGATGATGAGGAGGTGCCATTGCTTTATTCCGAGGAATCCTCCAATATTCCAAATAATCACTATCATGGTTCAGTCAGTATGGTCAAGTAAGTAAATCGGGATACAGACATTTTTAATAGATCGAATAGGTTAGCTTAGGACATGAGACTCTACGAATGTTCTAAAATAATTTAATTAGGCTCAACCTTCTTCAAATCCACCACAATTCCAATTTTTAGGCTGGACAACAAGGGGGCCAAGGTGAACATGATTCCCCATTCTCAATCGGAAGTCAACATACGCCGCCTCGGATCAGTCCTTTCTCGAAGCGATCCCGAGCCGATGTTTTCGATGTCGCACGACGACTCTCGACTCAAGAGCACGAGAGAACTAAATGTCGATCGGTTAGACCCGAGGAATTGGAATATTGCCGCCACCACCAAAGATATCACCAAACTTTGATTATATGTGATAGCCTAATTATAGAGAAATTATGGAATTGCACAAATCATGAATTGGTTGATAAAAAACTGCAAGGTTTTCAACCAAAGTTTTAAATTAAAGTATTTTCTAGGTATTTCAAACAATAACTGAGTCATTCCAATTTTTCGATTTCCGCGACAAAAATGTCATTTTAATAGCAAATCGCGGAATTTTATTGTGAAAAATTGATTTTCGAGACAAATTTTCGTATATTTCCAATCAAAAATATATTTTTAGCTCAATTACCTCCTTATCAACCGGCTCATACATATCCAACAGACAATGCGAACCGAGTGTTACTGTTGTCACAATCCGATAGAAAGCGGGACCGTCGGTATGAGGCATTATACCTTGTCCCGGCAAATACTGCAAATAATCCTATCAGTGTATCCAATACACATTTTACGGACCTCGTTAACCAGAATATGATTGACGGGGTTTTCGAAAATCGCAAGACCATCGATTTTCTTCATCAAATACTTCAGCTCCTACAAAAATTTTGAATTTTTACTGAGTAAAAATAGGGTAAATATTACCAGTGGAAAATCATCAGACGAGATGAGAGCTTTGTTGCCGACGACACCACCGTAATTCTGAAGGCGACGATTCGCGAGGACTCGCCATTTCGGCTGAGGAGCATTTTCGATGCACGTTTTGTATAAGCTAAAATTCAAATTCCGTAGGAAATTACACATTTTCAGCAAAAAAAAAGTTCACGGGAAAATTTCGGACATGTTAAGTTTCAAATATTGATTTCCATGTTTTTATTCTGAAATATTTACGCATTTTTCAAAACAAAAATTTGAAAAAAGATTCTCTCAAAAATTCGCAATAATGTGTTGCTTACAATAAGCGTTTTCACCGTCCGTCTGGGATTTTTCACTTTTCTTGATAGTAGCTTACTTCTCCTCTTCTTCATCAATCCAATTTGGAATGTAGACCATAGTGGGCGGCGCGGTACCGACAATGAACTTTTTCACATTTTCCGGAAATTTTTCTGTTCTCGACATCTAAAAATCAGATAATTTTTCATAATGTTCGCAATTTTCTTAGCAAAAACTGTCAAATTTTCATGAATTTTTCAACATTATTGGCAAAAATAAAAAAAAAACACACATTTCTCATTACTAAAAGTCTTTGCGAGATCAAGGTGATTATTAGTAATAATGCCTGGAATCTCGAACGGATTTTGAATTCGCGAATGCACTCCTGAAAACCCCAAAATAAGATGCGCATTTTCAAGAAAAAACTACTCAAATTTAAAGAAAAAACTCTACAAATTTCAATCATAAGATAGGAAATCTCCGTGACACAAACAAAATCAACTTCAGGTGCGTTAGCACAGCTTTTCCTTCTCTTTTATCCATCATTCCATAAAAAGCAAAACAACAAAATGTAGTACAAAAAATCTTGCGAAAAAAATATCCATCGATCCACTACTCCAGGAAAAAATGTCGTCGTCGTTGATTCAGATTAAGAGCTCAGGTTTGGCTCGTTTAAAGCAAAAGCTTCGGGTTAATACAATACAATTAAATGTGTACAATTGAGTTCAATAAATTAATATTAAAAATTTAGGGGTTTATATAAAGTATTATAAATGAGATCATTTCATTTTCTTTTTTTCAGGAATGATTTGAAAGTGTTAATGTGAGTTTTCATAAAACAATTCGGGATAAAAATGTACAATTTCATTTCCTAGATGAAAGACAATTCATTTTTTTTGGATTATTTATATTTAACAAAAATTTACACGGATAGGGCGGTTTAGCGAATATTGGGAAATGTGACGGGTCCCTTATAAGGACTTTCTTCCAACGCGGCACTCATAAGCGAGTTGTCATTGAGAGCGTCTCTCGCTAAATCGAAAGAGCTGAAGTAGATGCTGCACCTGAAATTAATCACTATCAGTTAGAGAGTTCACGATATTGCGAGTGCCAGTCATGCGCGCGCTTATCTGTAGCGTACGTTCCGCCCACGGCAACGGTTCCATGGTGTAGCGGTTAGCACTCAGGACTTTGAATCTTGCGACCCGTGTTCAAATCTCGGTGGAACCTACTAAACTTTTACTTACCGGAAAGGAGAGAGAGTTCCGTCGTCACGCTGCTGCGGAGCATTACTGCTGCGAGTGGGTGTACCGAAAGAGGTGTTGAGGACATCAGTGAGTTTTGCAGGACTTTCAAGAACCTCGCTGAGTGGGCGCTTCACAGGCCCGGTCGATGGTGGCGGAAGAAGTGTGAAGAAGTCGGGATCATTCTCGAAGGCCATCAAGTCATCCAAGAATGGTGCCGGAGTAGTGATGCGAGAGGAAGAAGCTCCTGGATCATAGAATGGAGCCGTATCACAAATGTTGCCGTCATCCGATCTCGGGGTCGATGATGAGCTGGACGAGGACGAAGCAGTAGAGGACATCTCAGACGACACGCTGTACGAAATCATCGACGTCGCACTAGAGATGGTTGAGCTCGGCGAGCAACCAGCAGGCTCAGCCACACTATTCGTCGCATTCTTCTTTCTTCTCGTTTTTCGCACCTTGCGAACTTGTGGAATACGGTGGCGCGAGTTGATAATCTCCGTTGGAGCCTGGATTCCAGCATGCGCCAAAATCCGAGTTGCCGCCTGCGTCGAGCTGACGTGCTGAGTTCCGGACGTCGACGGGCGATTCTCATGGTAAACCGTTCTCAGCACGTTCTTTGTGTAGCACTGCATATCGGGCATACCTTTTGTGCCGCTCTCAATCGCTTCAAGATCCTCTGAAAAATGGGATTGAGAAAGTGAAAAAAAATGTAAAATACCTGGTCTAGCAAGTCCCTCAACGCTACCGCGCTCGCGCCACTTGCGAATATCGTTCTCCAACTTCTCGAGCTTATGCGGGCAGATCTGCCAGAGGCACGATTTGCGATTCATTGCGGCAAGGTCGATATTAACCTTCATAAAGCATTTGTTCAGCGACAGATTGTGACGAACGGAGTTCTTCCAGCCGGGCGGCGCTGTTCGGAAGTACGGGAAATTTTCACTAAAAATAAACAATATTCAAAAATGTTTTCCCCAAAAAGTGAAACTTACAGCATAAACGCGTAGATCTCCGAGACGGTTAGATGCCCGTGTTGACTGTTTTTTAAAGCCAGTGCGATCAGGCTGCTATACGACCACGACGGTTTCGCGAATTCGCCGGGAAGCAAAGGCTGCGCATTCCGATACTTTGTCTTATTCGGTGCCGGTGGCGATGGCGATTTCGATTTACATTTTCTTTGAACATAAGCTGGTGGCGGAGGGGCGGGTCCCGGAAGAGATGGGTCCCGTTCAAGATCTTGGCTGATGCCGGCAAATTCGGTGACATCTACCGACTTGATCCAGGAATCATCGTCGTCGTAAGAAAAGTCTGTCGGCTCGAGATAATCCGCCAAGCTAGAGGCGTGCAGATTCCAATCATCAACAGAGTTTCTGTTCTGGAACGGCGGTTGCTGAATGAAGGAAAACTCTTGATTGTTCTGCTGTTGAATCGCCGGATTGCCATGAATCATTGGGCTTTCTGTTTCAGCAATAGTCGGAGAAGCCTTAGCCGGCGACAAGTACCAAGTAGCTGCTGTAATTATTACAAATTATAACCCTTGCGAAGACCATCCGGAAACTCACTCTCGCCATCAAACTCGCGTCTTGCCGATGTTCCAGAATTGCTGGGAACTGGCATGGCCATTGCTACCGGCTGTGCCGCATAAGACACACTATCAGTTGTGGGCGTCGTCGGCGCCAAACTGATCAAATTTGGATCGTGGAGAAGTGGCACTTGCTGCTCGATCTTGATCGTCACACCGCTAAGTTTTTTTTGTTCGTGAACGATGAGCGTAGTCCGCGGTTTCGGCGGATTCTGTGTCTTCTGAAGAATGCGCGGCCGCTTTGCCTGATGCGGCTCAACTGATTGACTTTGGGAAGGCTGCTGTGGCGGTGACAGAGGCATCTGCTGCTGGACTGACTGCGGCTGAACATAGCGGATTTCTGTCTGCTGCTGCGGTTGAACTGGCTGCTGGTGCTGCACGACATGGTACTGCTGGTTCTGGTTGCTGCTGAACTGGCTTACGGCTCTTGATGTGACCATTGGAGCGGCGCGCGGCGGTGGTGCGGAAACTTTCACATAGTGATATTTGACGCCGGCAGCGAGATCCTGCAAAGACAGAAATTTTGTTTTAAAAATAAGAAATTAGAGTTTTGAGAAATGAAAATGTACAAATGTTTTGATATGTGAAATTTCGTAGAGAATATTCCTTGAGCCAAACATATTCCAAAAATTGGACTTTCCAAATGACTGAAAAAGGGAGAAAAAGCTCACCCGTCTCGGTCCCTGTCTTCCATTGTTATTCCTCACAATCGCCTGATACTGAACCCGCTGTGGCAGCGCTGCTTGCTGTAGTTGTTGTGGTTGGGATCCCCGCATACTAGTACTCTGATTATCCGTACAACTCGCACCGGGCTCCAGTGGTCCAGACCGCTGATGTACGTAGTTAAAGTTCATCTGAAAATTCAAAATTTGCGGTTTAGCGGCGAAAAAGAAAAAATTCAAATAACTCGATGACGGCCGAGGTTCGAATTCGGCGGTCATGGCGAATGGCGCGCATTTGCCTTCACCATTTGTGCTAGGCATTGTGCCAATCGGAGAGAGTGTCAGGCGGTTCAAGCCAATGAGCGAGGGAGGGGTCAGAGACTGGTGAAGTGGACAACTGGTCAACAGACAGATGTTCTCCCCTCTCTTCTGCTTAATTGGTGTCTCCTCAGCCGGCAACGGCTCACAGAGCTGCGCCAGGCCCGTTCCACCACCTCCCCACTATAAAAGCGAAAAACAATAGAAACAATTCGAGAGTAATGATACAAATTTTCGGTTTTATTAAATGTCGCTTTTGAAAATTTGCATTAAATTTCTACTTAAAAGCTGAAATTTTCGACGGTAATTTCCTTTAAAAAAACTTGAAATTAATAAGAAAATGCAGATTTTTCGTAAAACTGGAATCTCAAGAAGAAAATGAGAGAACATTGAGCTAACCGCGCACAGAGTTCAAAAAAGGCCTAACAGAGCTGATGCCTGAGGGCCTTGCACCAACTCCGCGAAAATCAGTAGAATAAGAATGGTGTAGCTAGCGCAGGGAGCAGCTGCAACACCCACAATCACCATAGTGACGTAATCGCCGATTCGGGTATGGGCGTTACCGCGAGAGGGTTGAGAGAGTGAGCAACTGATGGCGAATGGTGTCGTCGCAATCTGTATGGGTCCGCAAAAACTAGGTGGGGTCTAAAGGGGCGGAGAGAGAGAGACGGCAGACATGATGATGACGTCTTCACCCTTCACCATTGCCAACGCACCCTGCACCCTGTATATAGTACAATGCAGTGTGGAGGGTGCGAAAAAAAAATCATCACCAATCAATGAAATATCTGAAGGTGCGAGATCGACACCCTACGCAACAAAAACAAGTCAGGAAAGATAAGATAATAATCAAATTTATTTGGATCAAAGGAAGGACCATTAAACTTCCAATTAAACAGTTTTCCATAAAATATAAGTTGATAAACAATTTCCGAAAATAAACTCCTAAAATTGGCAATATCCAACAAAGCAAAAAATAAATAATTATTTTTATGAGCAACAGACCAGAATCAGGCAATATCTCAATCTTAAAAATAAACCCTGATAACACGTTGAACGCGTTTGCCGCAAGCATCGAATGGGCAATATGATAAGCCATCGATGGTGTCGTAACATGTTGTTGTATCGCCGTCTTTTCCCAGAATTTGATGGTCCCCATACTTTCTTTTTACTCGCGCGACAAGTGCGTCGCACGACAGATAACATCTGCAACATACATGTACATATTCAATCAGTTAACAGTATCTCGATCACCAATTATGCGATTACCGTCAGCTGGGTCTTAACGCGAAAATAGTTGTCTAGGTCAAAATCAACGATTTCATGGATTTCAAAACAAAAATTAATTAGAATTTTATGTTTCTTGGAAACATTTGAAAATGTATTGTTTAAGTAAGTGACTAAGTGACTTAAGAAGTTAAGAAGTTAAAAATGCAAACAACAGAATAGAACATTTCGATACTAAATTTCGAGCAACACAACTAAAAATTAAATTTAGAAATATTGAAAAAATTAATAATTGACACTTTATTCTTTAAAAGTTTATAAAAAATCTCAACTTGACAAAAATTAGGAAAGACTAAATTTTCGAAAACCGAAGAAAACGGAAAAAAAAATCAAAAATGTTATTCAGTGGTCATTTCTATGTTCTCAGATTTCTCAGGCCTCCATTCCCCGTCATCAATCACTATTCGAGAATTCGAGCCGCCAACAACGGACCGTGATTATCTTGACTGGTCACCTGTCACTTTCTGCTGGTGCGCGAGCGGACCACAATGCACATTGTGCAAACAGGCAGACCCCGCATTCAAATCGATTGCGCAATGAACAACTTGACACGGGGAGAAATATTCTAACAAAGACAAACGGACCATAGCACCCATAAAATGTCATAAAAAGAACCGCTAAAGGTAACTAATAGCTTGCCAAAGGATATGATATCGTTATAGTAAAGTAGTGTTGTAAATGGAGAAGAGATAAAAAAAAAAACATTAAAACACCATAGAAACTTGATATTAAACGAAAAAAAAACGAAAACGAATGGTAATATTTTCACAATAAAACTGATTGTTGCGGTTACCTTCCACCTTTCCTTTAAAGAACTAATTCTTCACCCATATTCCCCCCCTCTACAAGACAACAATTTCTGCAAAAATTACCCGCACGGCACCAAAGCCACTGCCTTTCTCTGATCGCCATCCTCATCACAAATATCAAGCGGACAATGACCATTCCGAACCTTGAGACGCCTTTCTTCGACAATTTCTGAAAAAAACTGACAGACAATTGTATCACCACTTTTTCCACCAATCCCAGGTATCGTCCCTTTTTTCCCCAATCAACACAATTTCCTCGCCGACAAAGAACCATCTAGACCCCCTATACCGAAGTATTATGTCACATCTTGCCCAAGATCACTAGAGGTGCTAACATCACATCTACAGCAGTAATCCATGAGAATGAGTGGAGAGCGGGTGATAACTAGCACCTAGTCTAACTGCCAAGATTACGGTGCGCGACCAATAGGCCAATAATTTACAACTCATTCATGTCATAGAGAACCTGTCAAAACTTTTCCTACATTTTTTTGCGATTTTTTAAATTTTTTTTGCAAAACTTAATGAAAAAGAGTTTTTTTTCCGAAAATCCGATAATTTCGCGCCAACATCAAACAATAGCTTCTCGCGCAGTGGCACCTGCTCTGTCCACTGGGTCATTAACTAATTAGCGGTTCTTGTTCTTGTCACTCCCAAAACCTACCTTTAGAACATAAATGACATTTATCGATCTGCGACCGACACTTTGCGCAGATCCAATGACCGCAGTCGAACACGATCGCCCCAATGCCGGTCTCACAGCACACGTTGCATTCAACCCAGGCGGCAGTCTTAGGAAACCCGGCAATATTGTAATTGGCGAAAGCGTCCTCACTGAGCACAATTACCGTATCCTGAAATAGCAAAAAAAAAAACAATTTTAGTTCTCATAAACAGGAATATTTTTAAAACCGCTACTAATTTCATAAAAATATTGCAACTGCACGTCATTATGAAATATTGTTGGTCGCCCTACTGCGGGAAATTGGCTGAAGGGCTACAAAATTTAGGCCAATAATTATTAACTAAATATTTTTTAACTAAATATTATTATTAACTAAATAAATACTTTTTAACTAAATTCATATTTTTTCAACTAAATAAAATATTTTTTTTAACTTAATATAATTTTTAACTAAATAAATCAAATTTTTCACTAAATATAATTATTTTTAACTAAGTCCGTTTTTTGCAGTCCGTCTATATGTAGACGGACTGCAAAAGGAATTTATATATGTATAAATTTTATGCTAGTATCTTAAAAAAATAACCGCGCAGTGGTTAAATAACCTTTTTTCAAGCGGAGCAGAATTATAAAGCGACCCACATGAAAAGGACTATTTCGCATTTTTTCACTGTCACGTGACCAATGTGCTTTTTGAATTTTTGAATCATGGAAGACGTTGGAGCAGCAATTAAAATCTAAATCGGCCCAATAAGTTTCAAACCTTCTCAAATCTATGCCAGACCGTGTTTTGGATGTTCTTACCTCGAATGGAGGTGCCACCAAAACCAAACATTAAACTATTGTTATCGTTGAGTTTATAAATTGTTTCATGGGGGTCGCTTTATAATTCTTCTTGAAAAAATGTTATTTAACCACTGCGCGGTTACTTTTTAAGATGCTAACATAAAAATTGGTACATATAGGTAATTTTTCATGCTGAACACGATTTTCACACTGGTTGGTCGCAAAATATCGAAATCATTGTTCAAATTTGGGGGTGGCCTTATAATTCTGCGGCGCACTGAATAAAACCTTGGTAAATTTTTGAAGTTAATTGCTCACCTAATATATATATATATTGAGAGAAGGATAGGCTACTATGTATACACACGCTGTTATACTCATCTACAGTACCGCAGAAAAAGATACGAAATAATTATTTTCCTTCATAACTATTGAACAAGTGGTCCAATCGAAATAAAATTTTTACTGGGAGTCAAAAACACAATTTAAAACTCTAGTTCGAAATAATACGTGCTAGAAAACTTTTTTTTGAAATCGGCAAAACGGAAAAATCGATAAATTTGAGTTATCTTATTTTTAAAATATATTTTTTAGTTTTCGATTCTTTGTGATATATTCATTACTTTTAAGGATGGGTCGACCAAAAGGGTCTAAAAATTATCTAAAGCTGATCGCAAATGGTGTAGCGACTAAGTATTGGGTCTATTAATAGTTGTAAAAAATTATTTGGTGCTTGATGATCTAATTTTATTTCTACAGCATTTTTTTGAGATAAATGAACACCCCTTGCAAAAAATTTCAGCTCGATTGAACAACTCATTTAAAAGTTATGAAGAAAATTAATTATTTCGTATCTTTTAACTGTAGGTTTATTTAGTTAAAAAGTATTTATTTAGTTAATAATGATATTTAGTTAATAATCATATTTAGTTAATTTAGTTAAAAAATATTTAGTTAATGAGTTTAGTTAATTATTGCCCAAAATTTAAGGAGGTCTTGATACACTATGTGCGCCTTTAACATTTCCTTATTCTTAGTCAGTAAATCTACATCTTTACATTTTACACTTATTTACGCAGCGGGGTCAACGGGAGAGAATGAAACAACAAAATGAAACAAACAATGAATAGTAATACCACAAGATGAAACGAAGAGAAGAAGGAGATCCGATAATGAAGAAAGTAGGAGTTAATCATATGCTATATATTTAATTTAAAAACTTAAATTTCTAAAGACGAGATGAGCCGCAGCCGAATAAAAAATGGTTAATAAAATAATTTTCTTGTAACTAATTTTATTGAATAGGGTGAATATGGATATCTTTTAATATTTGACTAAACTTGATACTTTCGGATTACAAAAATCGAATATGTGAGAAACATCTTGACCGGGCAACACAAAAATCGTTCATTCTTAAATACTAAATACTGTCGCTTTTTTGCGATGACAATATAATTAATTTTCTAGAAAACATTACTTCCTGTCTATCACTAAAATTTCTTTCTGCTATTTAATAATAGCATCATAAAAATGTGCCAATTTCTTCAAGATACGTCTGTTTGATTACACGGCGGGAGGTGCGTTAGATATGCATAACATTTTTGCGCAATTCGATTATAAATTACCTTGGGTTGTTGAATAACTAAGAACCTATGAATATCCAAATTATCAATGAAAACGGCTTTCGAGAATTTCGGCTTTATATTCGAACCATCAACATCGGGAATCAAGTCGGACCACCTGAAACAGAAATCATTAGTTTCCATACTCTTTTTTAAAACAAATTTCGGGCATCCCAATACATAAAAATAAAACTCACACATATCCTATTCGTCCATCATTCTCCTTCGTGAATCGAATCTCAATCACATCACCAGGAAATCTCTCACTGTGTGGCCCTTTTCGATAATTCCTTCAATAAATTCGATAAATAACGAACAAAATAAACAAATGCTACCTACCACATTGGTATACTATTATTGGCAGCATCTAGGGCATTAGTCTTTACTAAATTCGATTTTTCTTCTGTTTCGAAGAGCGCAAACGGGATACTCAAGATTGCGTGTTTCTAAAAGATTTCGTGGTCCCGTATAGAAAATTGGCAAATCTGTATTTTCGGTCAAAATCGAATATTTCGCACTGTCACCACAGACATCTCAATCTTCGGCGTTTTCTTGATTCCGCGGATTAACATGATCGTGAATTCACGATACGGTTGATTCGAGAATATCAGAAAAATCGACGACAACAATCCATGACTCGTTATCAAAAATACCACCAGATTATTGAGAGATTGATTGAGAATTTCGAAAAAAACTGTGGCAACGATATAAACGGATGGCACGGCGAAAACAAATATCGATAATCCACCCTAGAGAAATATCACTATACATTTTAAAAATTCAAACTTTTAGGTGTTCTCGATTAAACAGTCATCTAAATGTAACTAATAGCGGTCAGATCAATCAGTGTAGCCGAAAAATTAACCAAAAATTCAACGGAACTTAAAATGAAGCCCAGACAAGAAATCAGGCACCCTACCGTGATAAGCAAACCGCGAAATATCTTTCTCTGCATTCGCTGCGTCGCCAACGAGATTTTCGTGCCGCCAATCGTGAACAACAAATAAAACGAAGTGCCGAAGAGGTAGACGAACCCTTGAATTAGCAAAAATCCGACATAGGATCCGAGGAGAAGGGCGCAAAATTGGTAGTCATCGGTGAACACGTAAAATTCGGGGCTATAAAACAATCGTGGCGGGCACGGATTAATCTGTAACCATGCTACTCCTTATAATTTTTAAAGGTGCATGCCTCAACCATAAGCAATTGCAGCTTCGCTCTCTCAACGTCCTTTTCACGAAATATTAATGGCACAAATAAGACACACGAGTAAATATAGCAGGATGAAATATAGGCGATTCGCTTATAAGGGTTGATTATTTTAAATTTGGTATCAACAATAGCCGTATATCGATTCTCAAATATAAGTAAGATTGATAAGGCGAGATCTAGATGCAAAACTACAGTAACCCGTGAGTGATGTGGAGACTACTGCAACCCGTGGGTCTCGTTTGGAAATTACCGAAGCCCACTGGTCACGTCTACATTAACTATCGTACTTGTGATATTAATCTGCCCCGAGAAAATTTGATAAATCGTCGGCACTCCAATCTTACTGAGCACACCCAATCCCATACCACACGGGCACGGCAGCACCCAATACGGGGTGACAAGAAATCCCCAATTGATGTCGGCACATAGATTCCTTAAAATCATCATCGTTGTTGAAAGAAAAGCTGAAGGTTAAAAAAAATAAACCAAATCTGAAGTTGCAATAGCGGCCAAATCAAATTCTTCATTCGCTTCGGCGTTTTCTTACAGACCAAGAAGATCGTGTACAATTCGGCGGGTATGCTGATTATGGTTAGAACGTGGCACGAGAGCGTGACAAATTGCCACGTTTCGAGAAAGTATTCGTCGCGTTCGCACGTCGTCGTCATTCGAAGTGATAAATAATTAGACGGGTGTTTTCAGATGATGATGATAATGAGAATAATGATAACGCGGAAGAAAACGCAGCAAAAAATGAGCATTTTCACGCCTCATTACAAATTAGCAGATCAAGCATACATTATTTGCAAATGCGACGGTTGATTCAATACTTTCTTCTTCATCTAATTCGAAATCGAACAGCAATGGATAGAAAGATCTACTGACTTACGTCTATCTATATATTTTTCTACGAAAGTGGCGAGGCCTTCGTTTTGAAAGACCGCCCACGCGCAAATGTATAAAAAGAGCAAGTAAGTAACCTATTAATAAAATATGGACCTATTCATGATGTGTATTTTTTAAATTACAATTAATGCTCATTTTTTTACAATCTCGCATTGAAAAAGTGTAATTCTTACATTTTTATTGTATGAATAGGTCCATTAGTAAGAAGCAAGAAGTGCGACGGTATTGTAAGCGTCAAATTATTGATCTGTGCATTCAAGTTCGCAAAATCAAAGTAGATCTGCGAATGCCGACAACAATTTCCAATGATAGGTCAAATTGAAAACGATTACAAGTTCATGGCGATAAATTTTCAATCATAAACGACACTAAATTTGTCCGCCCTTGCCTATGGTTTCTGAAAAATTTATAATTCTTTTTAACATTATTTATTGCACTAGTATGCCTATTAGCTTTTGATCATCATGAGTCGGGGATTAAAATTTCGATTTGAACAGTGGGAGTTCGTGTACCTTTTTAGGAACAAACTACGAATCGAATATATCGTAAATCGGCTCAGGATGCTTGTTTTTTAAGATTAATGTAAGCGTAAATAAAGCAAAATTTCAATTCCAAATTTTAATATCAATTTCAAAATTTTAAGCCAAACACGCAGACTAAGAAATTCCGTATATATGGTAAATAATAACAATTTCAAACTCAAAATTAACATTTCGAGTGAAACACCTTACCTCCCAAATAACATAAATTCGGAAAAGTCGACTTTTTCTCAACAATTTGTTGATTTCGTCCGCGACGATAAACACACAATTCTCCAAATTATCGTTCAAATCATTCTCGTATCTCGTGATAAGTCGTAAAACATCCATGCCTGAATAAGAAAGAAGGTGAGGTTAATAAGCAGAAAGTACGATACAATGTTAGTATAGTAATGAAAATTCGTCAAACAACGTGGGAAAAAGGAAATTTTCACAAAAAAATAATTTCAAAAATCTATTTTATTCTCTAAAAATCTTATATTGACAATCAACGACCTAGAAGAAGTACTTATAATTTTCCATGAATTTTCTCCCGCAATAAATTGAGTTTTTCAAGATCATTGGCACAAAAATCGAATTCCGATTTGAAAACGACTATCGGATCATATCCTTGAGCTCGTAGGAGCCGCAATCCAAGTTGATCTGGTCCGAGAAGCGCCGACTCTCCATTAGATTCGATTTCCTGCAAAAAGACCATGAGATTTTCTAATTTTTTAGGGATTTTCGCTAAATTCTCAAAATATGTCTCGAACGCGTCATTCGTACATTGCATTTTAGTTAATATTTCGTCAGCTTTTTTTGTAAATTTACATTTTCGAACTTCTATTTTGCGAAATTGAATTTCGCACCACCGATCAGTTATTTGACGCCGACAATATTTTATTTTTATAAAAAAGAGCACAAGACTCAAATATCAATTAGATTTTTTTTTCAGAATATCAGATAAAGCACCTGTTTAGTATGCATCCATCCAAAGAACAAAATCGGGCGCGGCTTTCGGTCACCCCACTGATTGACGCTAACTAGTCGATCAATTTTCTGTAAAATCCACAAATAAAGAGAAAACGAGGAAATTCGAAAACTTTGGAAATGAACAGCATTTCTTCATACGACTCAGGACTAAAAATAGTTTTTTTCAAATGCTATAGTTGTTTTAAAAATAAACTAAAAGTGTGCTTACATTTGGATCTGGGAGCACATAACCATCAACAAGTACTCCACATTTCTCAATATCGGCATGTCGGCAATGGGTATCTTGCGGCGCGATTTTGAACAAATTCTTCAGGAACAATTCTGTATGTTCCGTGTTTTTATGGGTATACTTCAGCTGAATCGCATGTTTTATCTGAAACGGGAAAAATCAAATGGTGGATTTTAGAAAAATTACAGATTCTGGACCAAATTGAATTCCAAATTGCTCAAAAAACTCCCGAGAGACGGTGGGACCATCATAAGACGGTAGATCAACTCTAGCGCATTTGTTTATCATCAAAAGTGTCATCGCCTTGCGCAATCGATCAATTTTCTCGCTGCAAATTGCAATTTTAAAAAAAAATTAGTGAAAAAAAAACGCACTGCGAGTTCTCCATGATCTGCTGAACAAAACTTTTATTGAGCACCGAATCCACGATAACCGCATCCAATTCTTGGAAATACGCCAATGAATAGACCGCATTGAGCCAAGTGGCAGGGAGTCGGACTTTGTACCGATTCAGCTTCTTCTTCATAATTCGGGCAAGCGGTTTACCGTCCGAAACGCCAATTCTTGCCAACACCGTTACAAATCGTCCAAGCTCGTCAATGCTCGCCTCCGATTCATTCTGCGTCGCCCATCGGATCAGTGTGCTCCACGTTTTTTCCTTTCCATATCGCATTCTGTATTTTTCGTGTTTGTTTTTGAAACAAAGCACTTTTAGCAGAGAAAACTAACCTGACAAAAGAATCCGTAATTTGAATAACATCAGACCATTTTCGAATAACATTCGAGTTCATCGCAATATCATTTGACACCTTTCTCAATAATTTCTCTGAATAAAATGATAAAGTCGAACACGCAGTGACAACTGTAACAATTTGCGAGACCGATAAGCAATTGGGGGATCTAAATATGTCCCTTGATTGGAAAATCTCTCAAAAAAGCTCACTCGGATATAAAATTTGCCAAAATTCGCATCAAAAGCTTATTTCTCTGTTTCCTCACCGCCAAATGCTTGAGCAAAGCGCATTGTTCTCCCTAAAATCAACAAAAAGCCATTGAAAAATCAAAATTCCGAACCAAGTTCATATAAGGCGCCAATTGCTCGCATTTCTGCACCACGTGACTCTTATCAAACCAAACTTCTTTTGGTGTATGATTCAAAAGCGTCAGAAGCTCCGAAGGCTTGTCGAGTTCACTGGAATCTCAAAAATTGGAAGAATAAAATAATAATTCTTACTTTTTTACTCGTTTTTCAATATGTTCGATAATTCTTTCCATTAATATCGGCTCAAGCTTGTCGGAATGTGTCAGAAGCATCATCAAATTCTCAAAAGGCACCGAGTTTAATTCCTCGATCGCAAATTCTGCAAAAAGAATGTGCTTTTTTGAAGGTTGACAGAACCTATACTAGCATACGGCGTCAAAAGACTATACAAAATCAAAATTTAAAAACTTTGCTACGTATCATAGTATATCGAGGATAGGTCTACCTACTCTGAATTTTATTGTACGCGCATTAAATAATTGGCAATGCGGTTGGACATAGTGAAGTGAAAGAAATTTCGCAAAGCTTTTGTATTAAAGACTTGAATATTCACGTGAAGATCCATTTAAAACAGCACCACCAATTTCTGTTATGGACATAAAAACACGAAAAAAAAATAACCCAACCTTTTTTTATTAAAACCTCTTGAATTCTCCGAATAAGAGGCGACGAGGAATTGAGAAAAACGACATATCGCAAAACATTGACTGCTTCAGAAACTGTTATACTCTTGAGCATTTTTGGTACAACCTTCTGTGACATTCTTAAAAAATGATTTTCTACAAAAAAAAACAAGGTATTGCCATGGACGGACTAACTCAAGGTGCAATTGCATTATCATTTTAACTTTCAAATTCGTTAGTCCACGACAATATGTATCATTATTACTCATTCATATCGGCAAACGCTTTCTTCTGCTCATTCTTTCCAAGACCCATCGCCAAATTTGCCGCCTCGATGTATTTAGATACCGATTTTACATCGTTCTGTTTAAGCCACTAAAAGATATAACAATCCATAAACTAAAAATATTATGACTAATAATAACTTGATGAAACTGTTCCGAAGAATTTAGAGCGTCTTTATACTTCCCTTCGTATGGTGTAGCAGAGGAAACAATGGAATTTAGAAAATCTGCAAGATTTTTTAGCTTTCTTCATTTTTGCGAAAATTTGCAAAGCTTGTCAATTCGAACATGTGCATTATTCTAATTATTGATTATTCGTTCCAAAAATCTCCAACTAATTTATTCTACCTTCAATTCCAAGATTCTTCTTGGCGACAACCGCTGCCATTCCCCTAAACTGACAAATTGCAGTATGCTGAACCGTCAAACTGTGGTTCAACATCTGAAAAGAATAAAATAATCCGACAAAAACCAGTATTGAAAAATATATTTTGGTAATAAACCGGTTCAAATAACTCAAAATTAAAAAAAAACCTCATATATTTCAACAAAACAACTAAAAAAAACGAAAACAATAGAAAAATAGCTTGAAAATCATGCAGCTATCGGCTGGCAAGCTTTGAGGTGCTGTTGAGCAACGACAGCCAAACAATCGTAAACATCTGAACAGGTCGACTTGGCGGTTTCCATTACAATCGGAAGATAATCAATGTGAAGGCGATTCTGGAGCTCCACGAGGATGACTTCGTCACGGCCGCAAATAGTAGCTAGCTGCAAATAGGATTTTTTCAAAATTCCAAAATGTAGTTAATGTAATTTTAGCTGAAATAGCAGCAATGAAGATTTTAATTATCGAAAATTTAAGTTTTTGCGGAAAAGAACCCAGCCGATATTTTGAAATCTTGCAAAAAATTTATTTGCGTTTGATACTTTTACTTTTGAAAATTTCTTTGTAAAACTGTCCTACCGTAACCCTGGGCAAAAGGTCAGTTTCCTCTCTGGACGTTAAATCCACAATCGGTTTGCTATCGACAATACCGCAAGTGGCCGCCGAGGCGATGCCTTTCATCGGGATCCCAGCATCTGCCAAAGCGAGCGAAGTGGCATTCACACAAGCAGCTAAATTCGAGCCGTCACCCTAAAAGTGAGCAAATTTCGGAATGAATACTGAGCAAATCTTGCCTGAAGTACTTCGCAGAAAATGTCGATTTGAGATCTCGGGAACTGTTCAACAAGAATCACTGATTCGAACGCTTTTTCGAGTAATCGACTCATTTCGGTAGACTTTCGGTCGCCCCTTGGTCGATTTTTGCGTTCCAAACCCGAAAATGTCGTGGTACTGTATTGACAAACAACCACACAACGATCTTCTAAGCGCTTCGACGTTTTTCCTTCATATGGACCATAAACTGCACAAAGAACCTGTAAAATTGTATTTACAAAGAAAATGAAGAAATAACAAAAACAAAAACCTGTGAAGTAATTATCTTTTAAAATTATTTTCGGCAATAAACTCCCTGTTTCAGATATTTTCGCTTCAAAATCTTAGTGTTACATAATTAAAAGAACAAAAAATTGAAAATAGGGAGACTAACATTGGAGATAAAATAATAAGTATTGAAATAGCTTGAAAGAGGTCACCGTCCACTAAAACGTTTATATTAATTTATTGAAATCTTATCAATTTTACTCGTCGATAATACAATTCCAGTAATTTTTTTTTGAAGAAATCGTCCTTTGAATCAAAAATTAAAAAAAAACCTTGGTATTCCCGTGCTCGATGTAACAACTACCCTCTGCATTGCGATTCAGACCTAGACGAGTATTAATATTGCGAATTTGCAGCGGACGGCGTCCGTCTAAACGGTAGCCGTGTTCAGAAATAATATTCATTGCAGATTATCAGCTACAGGAGTTTGCGGTTGTAAAACTGCCTCGGTTGGTGATGGTTCTCCTTGTTTGAAAAGAACTTTTGGAGCTTGATCGCCAAAAACTAGCATAAAACGACGGTTCACCAATAATTGCTTAGTAATGCCTGCAATTAACTCGTTAATTATAAACTAACCGATAAAACTACATTGATTCACGCACGAATCCTCTTCGTTTGTTAATTTTGGATTCGTGTAGTCCCGAATGCAAAAGTTAAAGCAACGTTCGGTAAGAGTGTTGTAAACTGACAGAAACTCTTTGAGCTGAAAGTATTGAAAAATAATGATTAAAACATTAAAGATATCAACCTGTTGAACGTTTTGAATGATATTCATAAAGCAGAAACGAGGAAGTAGCTCTCTGGTGAGTTTCCTATAATTTGTTATGTTCTCGAAATTATTTATCAAAATTCAAAAAATTCAGAAAAAAAAATATTACATTCACATAAAACGAGCATCTTGTGCCAATTTACAGTGATTCGCAGGTTATCCGCTCAGCAACTCATGGCGTTGAAACTCCCGGAAATAAAGATTTCGGTGAAACGCCGGTGAAAAAAATTGTTTCAGTCTCCCAAAATCACAGGATCTCTTCAATATCACGTTTCACCGAAATTTATATTCCCAGTCGTTTCTACGGCACGATCTCCTAATTCCCAGTTTAAAATCAAATCTTGAAAAGTGCGATCGTCCAAAATTATGCAACGCGCTCATTTTTTGGGATGGTAAATACTAGATTAACATACAATTAAGTAGTTGTTTAAATAAATTATAAATTTGCTCAAAATAATTTTCAATATCAATTATAAAATTTGATGCGGAAGAATACAGAAAATAAAAGTCAACTGCGAACTCAGAAATTTTTTCCGCAGAAACGGCGGTGAAAACAAATGTCTCCGTCTTTCAAAACCATACACTTTCTAAAAAAGTGTTTTATCGGCAATTTACAGAAAACTAAACCATTTCTACAGAACGATTTGCAGAGAAAATAAAAAAGTGAGCAAGTCAAACGTTCTGCAAAGCTAATGCATCGGTGTTTGCGTATTTCAAGGCGCGTGATCGTTTTCGGGCAAAATATCTCTTAGCGATAGGAAACAACGTGTAAAAGTGAGAGATACAGACATCGTATTTAATTTATTCAGAGTGAACATCGTTTCCCAGTTCTTTCGCAATAAAATTTCTGTTTTTTTCAGAATTAAATAATGGTCGCTGCCAGTGTGGACGTTGATGATTCGGCCAACACAATCCTACCAGTATCGGTGTCGTCTGGCGATGATGAGACCGGAATCTGGCGCGAAGTGCTCGCCTCGAAGAAAGTCAACTGGAATCAAGGCAGCACGGTTATTCTGATGGGCGAAAACCGCGCTGGTAAATCGTCATTGTTAGGACGTCTAAATAAAAACGAAAAGGAGCAAAAGCATGAATCCCTCCTTGAATATCAAGTAATCCATATTCAAAACGACGCCAGGGATTCCAGCTACGCTTACCAATTGGGAACAGCGGGGGCAAACTTAAATCCTTCTGAAATGCTTCACATTCCGGTATATTTTTCTTTAAATTTCTAGTATCTTCCAATTTTTAGGTCTGGACCCTTGACGGAAGCGAGAAATGCGCTTCATTGCTTCAACATGCGCTCCCTTCAAATCCATCAAAAGCCATATTTGTGTTAGCAGCAAGCATTGATAATCCGAGTAATTAGCACCTAAACTATCATTTAACTACTTATCAAAAGTTACAGACCTGATCCATTCCTTAAAGCGCTGGGCGAATGTTTGCACCGAGCAGGCTCAAAAGAATTTCGACAAAAAGGATTTGAAGGAGGGAAGAGAGCAGCGTAACACCAACATTTTATCGAATCAACGGATCAATTATAGTTTTTAAGAAGAGCGTTGGTGGCAGGAATACGTCGATCCCGTAGAATCACAAATGAGTTCCTCCGTCGTAGGAAACTTTGCTGACGTCACGAATCTGCTGCCGCTCGACCAGGGAACTTTAAGTGAAAACTGTGGGATGACATTCATTGTGGTCATCACCAAAGCGGATCTCGCTAAAGATCTCACCGATCAACAGTTTGGAAGAATCATGATTCATCTGAGAAAGTTCTGCTTGGCGCTTGGAGCAACGTTGATCTTCACAAGTGCCAACACTGGCAAGAATGTGCTACTGCTTCAGAAGTATCTACTTCATCGATCCTTCGGAATTGCTTTCACAAATGCCGCGCAAGTCATTGAACGCGATGGTATCTTCATTCCAGCTGGATGGGATGGCGATAAGAGAATTGAAATGATCAAGGTGACAATTTTTTATAATTTAAAAATAATTCCAAAGAATTCTGAGGAATTGTTTATATTAAAAAAAAAAAAAGAACAATATATTATAACCGCAAAGAAAACGAGCACTCTGAACTAGGTCCTACCTGCGCAAACTTCTAGTTGTCGAGATATGGACCTTCAAAGTTTTAGCCCCTCCCACGTGAATTCCAATGTAACTGACAACGTAACCTACACACCACTGAATCACAACTGCTTGCCAAACTAGGATATAAGCAAAATCCTTCGTCCACAAACTATGTACACATTTTGACAAGATTTTCAAGTCCAAACAATACCAGGAAAACGCAATATTTCAATTTCAGGAAACCATTCCCGAGCTCGATATGGCTCTTGAGCCAACCCGCGAGAAGCCTCGTCCTCAGACCAAGGAACATCTGATCGAGGCCGAAAACGACCAAGAATTTCTCAAGAAGCTCAGTGAGGTGCTTCTGTTAACTGCACCCGCTCCAGCGCCGACGAGAAAAGTGGCGCCTGATGAGCCAGCTGATAGTCCGTTGGCCAACTTCTTTTCAAATCTTCTAAAAGACAAGCCGGCAAGAACTTCCTCACCGATCGCCTCTCAACCCATCGAAGCTACCGCGGCTCAGTTGGATCGAATCCTAAGGAGCACATCGAGCACAAGACCTCAGCAGCAAAATTCGGATTTGGATGCCTAAATAATTGTAAATATTTAAAAACAAAGCAAAATAAATTTTTCGAAGTGTCTTTAGTCAACGTTAATTTTACTCTTATCGATTGTTTTATACTTCCAAAAATTATTCGAACATTTTAAATTCTGGAATACAATTTACCTATTCATGCAATAAAAAATCAATAAAAAGATGTGAAAATTTACATTTTTTCCAATACTCATTTAATAGTCACATATTCATTTGACTTTTCCGTCTTCGTCGCGCGTGTCGCTGGGCAATTCGAGTCGTCTCTTCATTGACCACAGGCCGAAGAGGTTTTTTTTTCAGCGATGTTGGAATCTACGATCGGACACGTCTCATCATTGTTGACGACGACGTGTGCATTTCATTGTTGATTGACGACGTGTGCATTTGCAAATTCGTCTTACCTCAAATAAAAACGAGCGCCCTGAATAATTGTGGACCATCGCGCGAATTTAAACAGTGGGAATTCGGGTATCGTAATACGAATAAGTCATCACAAAATCCAACTCATTTTCCCCACTATGATCTTTTAATCGATTATTTCATTTAATTTCGCGATTGAATTGAGAGGCACATTTTTAATGAAAATTTCTTGATGCTTTTCTAGAAGAAAATCAACCCAGTATATAAGGGCGCGTATTTTGTGTTGATTGTTCTTCTCTTTCTCCGAGTTCAAATAAACTCTAATTACTCAACTACGTGTTCTCACGGACCACGCCACCAGCCGCAATCCTCAACGATCACAACAATTGTATGTTTTGGTAATTAAAAGAAAAAACCTAAAACCATTGGTTTTAAGAATATTTGAGTTTAAAATTTCGACAATTTTTGGATACGGTAATGAATGACTAAAATCCTGGTAACTTTTCCATTTTGCTAATGTATATATATATATATATATACACTAATGACATGCATAACAACTTAAATGAACCTTAAATTTCTGCAAAACATTGCCCGTAGATAGAAAGAAGAAAAAAATCAAAACGTCCGTCAAATTGTCGGCCAAACCGCCAAATTCAATAAAATCGATTCGACCACAAAGAGATCAAAATGGTTCATTCCAAACGGTTAAATAATTTAGTATACAAGGTAAGATGCGCTGTTAAAGCTGGTCCCAAAATCACTTGGGCTTCGACAAATGTGTTAAATAAATATCCATAAATGCGACAACAAAAGCCTCAAGATGGAATATTGCCTTCGAGTGCTGGCCTAGAACGAGTCTGTGCTCGAATTTCGCCGCTTCTGCCACGACTTCGCCGACGATCGAGTCGGCGCAATTCGGCAGAAGGAAATCAAGCAATTTCTGTAAAATTTTTGCTCATTTTTCGAATGAAAAAAACATTGAACATTTAGAAATTTGCCAAAAGAAAAAATTTAATTTGATACAAAAATTAAAAAAAATCATTTAATGTGAAATACTTACAACCATGCATTAGAAAAATGTGATTTTTTTAATTGAATGAATAGGTCTATTAAGGATCTATTCAATGCTTGCAAAAATTTCGAATTTGTCATTTTTAAAAATTCAAATTTACATTAAAAATCAAATTCGGCGGCATACATCTCGACAATATCTCATAAATGCGTTCTCTAACCTAAAAAAAAATGGGAAAAAAAGTTGAAAAAAATTCGAATTCGCACTTTCAAAATCATATCATTCGACTGTTTCTGCAGAATCATTTTCGCTGTTTCTTGAAGATATTGCTCCCATTCCGGCATCACCACCTTCGAATCCGACGTGATCGCACCATTGTCATTCTGCATTCGAGTACATTCAACCATCAAAAGAGCTCGTCGTAGGTTCCCTTCTGATTTTTCGACAACCTGGCAACAAAATCTCACGTTATCGAATGCGCAGCGATCATAAAAGCATAATTTCCCGAAATTCAATTACTCTATACCTGTTGAACAATATTCTCAGGAATCTCAACCTTCTCCTGCGAGCACACCCCTCTAACAATTCCGGCGATCTCCTCGTCACTCGGTGCCGGCACGTTGATCACAATGCATCGCGATTGAAGAGGATCAATAATACGCGACAGCGATTCACAGCACAGAATGATTCGGCAGTTGCTAGCGTACTTCTCCATCGTTCTTCGCAGACCGTGCTGGGCATCTCGCGTCAGCGAGTCCGCCTCACACAGTATCACCACTTTGAACGATTTCTGTGAGGTCGAGTCGATTTGGGCAGTCTGGGCCATCTCTTTGACGATGTCTTGAACCACGACCCGATCGTAGATTCCAACATCGCTGAAAGAAACCGCAAATCTTTAATTCTCGGAAACTTCCGATAATACAAAAATTTTGTATTAACATGTAATATTCTCTTCACAAAACATGTTGAACATTTTGACAGTTTGGTTCTGGAACCTCAAAAAGCTCAGTTTTCCACAAAATCTTACGAGGGTGTCAATTCAATGTGATAATTGCTCGATACTGTCTGAATTTCTAATTTTCGATTAGTTGGTGACGTGAATTGCTTCATAAGGAGTTGTGTACGATCGGCTCCAGAGCCATAAAGTTCTCTGAAATGAAGAAAAAATTTTTACGCTCAAAGGAAAATGCTACAGTCAAGAAAAAACCCCAGTAAGAAATATATTATGGGCCTATTCCTTAAAATGAATTTAATGGTTGTTTTTTCTTAGAGGAGTAAAACTCGTCGTATTGCTGATTGATATTTTTAATTAAATTTCAAAAGTTCATGCGAAAAAATAATGTAGATCGTGGCGAAAAATTGTCATTTATAGCTCGTTAACAGAAAAAAACTGCTACCAGACTCGGCCGCTCATTCCGATTTTCGACCTACATTCGAAAATAGACCAATTTAAATTATTTTAGGTAAGCCTCCTAACTTTTATTATTAAAAATACTTATGATTATTATGATTGACACACAACTGAAGTGAATAAGAAACAACTAACAAGTAACATTATTTTTCAAGCCACAGAACAGGAACATCAAAGAAATCCGTTAAAAATTATATGTATTTCGTAAAACTGCTATTTGCTGCAATTCCTATGTTAAAAATTCTTAAAATCGCGATTCTTTTCAACAATTTCGATTATTAAATTAGAACATTGCTATAAATTGAAATTTTCAAAACCAAAATTCAACCTCAAGAGACACTTAATTCTCGTCTTTTTTCCAGCTCCACTAGGTCCGCAGAAAAGCAAATGTGGCATACTGTTACCGGCAACCAAATATTTCAAGTGGGATGCCTGAAAAAGACAAAATTATCAAAAAAACGGGTCAAAACCGACTTGTTCGTGATGAAAATCAACTCCATCCTTTCCCAGAAGCTGTTTCGGTCGGTATTTATCAACCCAAAGCGCCATTTCTAAATATATTTCATTAAAAATGTTTTTGGAATAAATAAGTTTCCAACAATATTCGAAGGATATAAGGTAATTTAGTAAGAAAAACACATAAAAAAGTATAATTTATAGTAAAACTATACAAAAAAAAACAATTGAAAGAGACAATTAATTATTCACAGCTTATTTTATCTGTAATTTGCGTTTGATCGCAATTAGATCTGCTCGACGCTTCTTATTTTGCACTTGATGAAGCTCCAGATTGGTTCTGAAATTATCTATTATTTAAATTATTGTTATTAGAATGCATTTCATCAAATCTTCCTTTTATATTTGTTTCATATAAAAAAAACGAGAAAAAATCAGATCAACTCACTTCTTTTCCTTCGCCAATTTTCCAGGAATAAGTCCATCCTCAAGCGCAAGTTGGAACTCACGATCGGAAAGCTTCGTCGTATCGACGAACACAAATTTTCCGGTGTGCGGTGTAAATTGTTGGCGGCATGGAACTGAGAAAACAAAAATATTATGAGGAGATCTTTCGTAGCGCGACTGTGAAAAATTATTGAGTGAAAAGAAGTACAGGGTGGTCCATAATTATGGAAACACATTCGAAGTAATGTAACATTAAAAAAAAATGGTCGAATCAACTTGAAAATTCACAAATAGTTTATTTAATCAATTATAAACAAAAACACATTAACATTACTCGATTTGATTTCCTTTGTTCTTCATTACTTCCTTGAGTCTCTCCGGGAATTTCTCGACTGTGGCACGGAGGTATTCTGAAGATAGTTTGGCCCATTCCTTAACCAAACATTTCTTTAATGACTCCATATTGGTAAAGGGATGTGCCTGGACTTTCGACTGAAGTACTTCCCAAACAGAATAGTCGAGTGGGTTCAAATCCGGGGACGACGGTGATCATTCTGAACAAGAAATAAACCGGCAAAACTTGCGGCAGACCAGAATTTGACGACTTTTGCTTTGTGAGCCGGTGCAGACTCAGGGCTGTGCGGCAATGGAATTGCCGATTTTTCAAATTGCCGAATTGCCGAAGAGAACGTTCGATCGGCAAATTGCCGAATTGCCGGAATGCCTAAATTTTGATTTTCGGCAATTTGCCGAAATATTGATTTTCGGCAATTTGATATTTTAAAAAAATCGGCGAAACAAAAATCAATGTCCATTGAATAATTTGCGATACCGTGAAAATTCGGTATTTATATTTCGAATTATCATTGAAAACATTTAATAGCCGAAATTTTGATTTTCGGCAATTTGCCGAAATTTCCGATTGCCGCACAGCCCTGGTGCAGAGTCCTGTGGGAATGTCCAAACCTGGTTTCGAAAGTGTTTTTAGGTCCGTGGAAGAACGTGTTTCTTAAGAATTTCTTCTAAGTAGTATTCCCAGTTGATTTTGACTCAGGGATCCACAAAAACAAGCGGCATATTACCATCAGACGTGATCGCCCCAAAAAACCATGATTTGTTGAGGATGAGACATTCTGCCGATTGTTCTTCCGTGCTTATTGGCTTTGTCTGCGTCCCTTGCAAGCACCTGATGATTTTGCGAATTGAATTCAGCCTCCACGGTAAAGAGCTCTCATTCCGATCTCCAAGCTCATTTTTCCCATGCTCCGGTGCGGATTTCGACGAGTTAGTTCTCTGGCGACCTTGATCCTCTCCGGAGTGATAGAACTGCGAGGTCTTCCACTTCTCGGACGGTTTTCAAGTGTGTTGAGCTGCTTGTATCGTTTTACGGTTTTACAAACTGTTGATCGAGAGATTCCGTGAGCTTTTGCAATGCAACTTTCGCTCTTTTATTACGTCGTCACCATATCGATAATGGTACCTAGGTGCACTGAATTGGCTACCATTTCAGTAAAAATGAAGCTAGGAACTAGAAAGTTTGGAAAAATGGTAATTAAAACATGCTGAAAAATAAAAAAATAAAATTGGGGCACGAAAAATGCGCCAGCATCTGCCAGAAGGCTTCAAACTTGTGTTTCCATAATTACGGGGCCCCCTGTAGATATACGGATATGTTTTGGCTGATAATTTCTGAGATTTTTATTTCGAAATGTCAGAAAACCTTTAAGCAAACAAAATCTCGAACTGTTGATTGAAAATAAATTCAAGTTTGATGAAATTGGAAATTATCCAGCAATATTGCAATTTTCGCGAAAAAATGAATGTAAATATAATGAAATGACGCAAGCTCGTTTTATACCATATAGAAATTCGTCTAAAAATTTGCGACTTCCATAAAATCGTTTATTTCGATAATTTGGATTTCATATTTATTGTGTTAAAAAAAAGCAAAAAGGCCTACCTCTACTCGGCGTAGAATTCTTCGGCGTCGCCAAATAATTCACAAAAGTGGTCTCATCGGGTACAGTTGTTGGAATCACTTTCATAGTGGCGTTTCGCGGAATCCTCGACTTAGTAATCGTTTTAACGTCTGTCTGCGGCTGAAGAAATTGAAAATTCAAAAAATACCATCAAACTACTTACTCGCCGTCGCAATTTTCTCGGAGATGCGTTTTTAATTGCCACAGGCGTCGTTTTCTTGCTGGCGACTAGCAAAAACTCGCTGGTGTCGACATCTCCAAATTTGAAATCCATCTTCGCCGGATCTTCAACTTTCCACGGCGTGCGTTTCGAAGTTTTTACACTTTTCGGCGTCGCCAAACGCTGTAAAATAACTAAATTTGGCAAACATTTGCAGGATTATTCAACAAACTTTAATGGAATTTGGCACATTCCCAGTGAGTTCATTGTGACGTTTCTTCAAACGGTCCTTATATTCGCGAAGTGTTTCCATTTTATTAATTTGTCCGTTATGAATGGCGGCAAACCGCTCGGTAACTGCAAGAAAGCGAAGTTTTTTTTTTAATCAAAAAAGCTAAGACAAATATCGTAAACTGGCTAAATTCAATAGGGATCCGACAGGGTACATGTAAACCCACTTTTTGACGGTGTTTTCGGCACCGAAATCTGCCTCGACGGCGTTTCGCCTCGATTTTCCTTTTCTTCCATTTCTTTAATCGGCTCTTTTCCTTTTTTCGCGCTCGTTCGTAAAGATTGCCGCTTAGTAGAGCGGTGGGAACGATTTGGGACCTCTGAAAGGAACTTTTAAAAATTCAATGCTTCATTTTAGAAACCAAAATCGTGAACGTTAATATCATATTCGTTCAAAATTTTATTCTTTTTTTCCTCGTCAAGAACAATATTCACAGCGATGGTCGGTGTACTTTCATCTGGAAAATTGCACAATTTCATTTAAAACAGACTGAATTTTAAGATTACGAATTGATTTGCCAGTTTCTGGTCCATTTATAGGAACAGTTGTATTCTGTAATGCCTCATCTTCAGGCATTTCCTCAACAATTGGCTCATTCAAAACATCTTTCTGCGATTCAATAAACTAAAACAGCTTTCATAAAAGATCTCCCCCACAAATACTACCTACCTCAGCCAATCTTTCTTGAAGAATCGATTTCTTGCCAACAGTTGACAATCGATTTTTCTTTAAATGTTTTCGAAGCTCTTCAACCTTCATTATTGAAATTTTTTCAATTTTTGAAATCGATTTTTCCATTTCTAGCTGAAAATAGAAGTTAAAAATAGGAAAAAAAAATGCTAAAACGGAAAATCACGAGTGCGTCATTTCGAAAACGCCAACATTCCCGCTGTTATCAATGGAGCGCACTGGTTGCGCATTTCGTGTACTCCTCGTGAATAACTGGTCCATTTTCATTTTTCGTTTTAGTTCAGTCAATATTTCAGAAGAGTTTTATTTATTTAATTACGGATTAAGATTGAAATATTATTTAATTTAAATTATTTAAATACTTTTTTAATGATATTCTTTGAATTATTCAAAAAAAAACTTGATGCAAATTGTTGGGCTTTAAAAACCGTATATTTCAGAAATTATGGCTCTCGTAGACTACGCTGGTAGCGATTCTGACAGTGAAGATGAGTTGACGACGAAAGCCATGCCGGCAACATTAGAAAAAAATGCAGAAGATGAGGATTTCTTCCGATCGGAATCTCGAGATAGTTTTAACAATTATTCTTTATGGATATAGTAATGTTTGAGTTATTTTCAGCCGAAGAAAGTACATTACAATCTGAAAAAGTAGCAAATGATGATGTTCTTGAAGATATTGTGAAACCAAAAAACTGGGAGTTAAAATTGGCAGAAAAACAAAAGAAAAAATTGGAAAAAAAAGTAATGCGAAATTTTAATAATTTTTTCACTTAAAAACGTTTAATTTTAGGCAAAAAAGGCAGCAAAAAAAGAGAAAAAGAAATCCAAAAATAATAAAGAAGCCGGAATCGTTCCAAAAATCAGCTCAGGTGTCAAAAAACCGAAGCCAAAGGTTCAAATCTCTGCTTTCGGGGCCCTAGCGAGCATCGCAGGCAGCATTTCCAGCGATAGTGATGATGATGAATTAATATCCAAGGAGTCAGTAAAAGGAATCGGTTTCTTGTCAAGTTTGCCTGCACCGAAGGGAAAAAACAATGTGACTGGCGATCAGACCATAAGCTCCTTTGTGCCATTCTCAGTGGCTAAGGCTAGTAAAAAAAATCAAATTGAACTATATAAAATTATGAATATTCAGAAAGCAACTCCGGATGTCCCTTCAACATCATTAGCATCGAAGCTGGTGGACAGTGAAGATGACGATTATGACCCATTGGACTTTTTCGGATTCTCATTGGCCTCAAAAAAAGTTGATAAAATTCCAGATGTAAGTTATCAAAAAGATTTACTGAGATTATTTAAACAAATTAATCCGTTTTAGCGAAATTTTGAACGACTTTTGTTCTATGTTAGGAGTTTCTGAAAAAAAAGTTTAAGACTTTTAGGAGCCGCAAGTCCCACAATTCACCGAAGACATGGAGATGGTGGGGCCATCAAAACCATCCCAGCAATTCATATACCCCAGTCAATTGTATAATATGGCTGAGGTCCCAGAAGAGCCGGCGAAGCCTAAAGGCAAAATTCTCACTGATGAAATGGCCCAGAAGCTCATTATGCGATTCTCACAAGACATAGGTCCCGGGGAACTCAAATCTTTCAATGAAATTACTAGTAATTTGATTGACGTGAATGTCGATGACGCAATTGGTCCGAATGTAAAATCAAATATTCTCAAGAATCTTGGGCATCGGCAATTTTCTGAAGCCACAAAAGCGCCGCTTCCTCAGGCTCCGGTGGCCGGACAGATGTCAAGAAAGAAGCACCAAATCACTTATCTCGCAAATTTGGTTTCAATTTTATCAATTATTTTTAACTTGATATTTTTTTTTAGGCTGTTTCTCGAGAAGAGGCTCTCAAAGATAAATGGGCGGAGCAGAAGCAAACGAAGAGGATGGCACGTCAAAAATATGGTTTTTAATTGACTATAACAAGTTATGGTGTTTTGAGTAAACGACTAAATTTGGCTTAATTGTTTTTTTTTGCGGGTGTTCTTGCATTAATTCCAAACAATTCATTACACATCGTGCAGTATAAAAAAAATATTGACCATTAATTAATTTAACCGTGGAGACCCCTGAGAGAGCTTTCAACTGAGCACTTTTGGTTGAGTACGGCATTAACTGCAAATGCAGCGGAAGAAATGAGCAAAACACGCGATAGCTGTCTTTAAAACAATTACGAAGAGAAGAATTCTGAAAGAACATTCTTTTGATTCTTGAAGATTGAGAAAACCCTACATTACCCAAATTCTGAGATGCCAGCAGCACGCGTTTGTCGTGTTTCGACAGCACTTATAGTAGAGGAACATCGTATCTTCACCGCATCTGAAAATTTCTCGCAATGCAATTCGAAAAATAAAGTTCCGGAGAACAATAAACTTTTAAACCCCACCAGTACGACATCGTGTCAGGCTAACTCGTGGGCGACTTTTGTTTTAATTAAATTTTTTCCCAATTTATATCAAAATGTTTCGCCGGTTATCTCAAACCAAAACGGGCCCCCGGGTTTGTTCCGATCGAATCGATGAGAATTATATGTGCGTTTTTTTTACCCAAAATTGCAAAAAAAAAAAACAAAATTCAGCCCTGAAAACAGAATTTACGCAAAATAGAAAATCTTTGAATGAAAATTCTTGAGAGATTGCAACTTACGGGTTATTTTGTTGACAAAGAGTGGTAGCATGCTGCCGATACTTGTGGTTGAAAGCAAATCGCTCGGGAAGCGCATTAACTGTTTCGCCTAAGAGAAACGGCAATGAATTTGATTTAAAAATGTGCCAAATTTCCAAGAATATTGCAATATCCCACTCCACTCAAATTTCCGGCATCAAAAAGAAAAAATTATTTTCTCAATTTCGTTCTTTGAATCGCCGCAGAAAAAATCTTACTAATTTTATCGATTTGCTCGCTAATCGGCTGCAACTCCTCGAGAAATCCGCCAACCATCGCTATTCCAATAATGGAGAGAAGCAATTTTGACAACATTTGTTGAACGTCTTGAATGATTTCTCATTATTTTTGAGGTTAAAAGAAAAACCAACAAAAAAGTTTTTGGGCTTGTTCAAACAAAACGCAATATTGAAAAGAAGAAAAGGGAGGCTCACGGAGGAAGTCAATAATAGTTCCGCGCATCTACGGAAGTCGAAACAATGGCAATTGGTGAAGTGTGGGCTCGAGTTCGTCACCATTTCCTCAGACACACAGTGTGGCAGAAATGTGGTTAACAAAAAATTTTGGTGCAACATCTGTTGAAGGAGCCTAACGAAAACCGCGTACCGCCCCTAATTTGAAGTCTATTTGAATAATTGCGCTTTATATTGAATGTTATGACTATTAACGCACACCGGATTAATAAAAAATGTCTAGAGAAGGAAGCACACACAGACATCGAGAAATTTTGCTCCTCGCCTGTCCCAAATTTCATAGGAATAATTTTAACGCTGCTAGAATCAATCATTTTCTATCAATTTTTTTCACTTATTAAGTTCTGATTTTTGAACTGAGCGACTTGTTCTCACAATGATTTATATTATTTATAGTACTATGCAGAATTTGCAAAAAAAGGTTTTAAAAACTATTAGAAAACTATGACAACACGCTTAGCGAATTCTTACAGCGGTAGACAGAAGCACTACCGAACAAGCAAATCAATCAATTCAATATCATCAATAGATGATGTTTCTGATCGACGAGCTTTATTAAAACAGAAAATGATGATGATGATCATATTAGGTGGAAATCATACATACTAATAATAAATGTTGTTTAGTTTGCCAGCAGGAATTGGCTGAGAGGATCCCATCAAATCGGCGCAGGCAGTCCGATTTGATAACGATGCGAAAACGCATAAAATCCAAATTAGGCAAACGTCTACATAAAGCGGGTGCCGTTTCGAAGAATTCATCACATCATGGCTTCTTCAACGTCTTGTACAATTCGATTCGCCATCACAGCTGCCGCCGTGCTCGCCGTTATTTATGTCTCAACGATTCTCATTATTTTCAATGATTTTCGCCTTTTTTACAACGAAGCTCTTGAAGATGTCGCCGAGTTCAACGTGAGTTGCTATAAGCTTCTAACTTGAATTTCTTTGAGAATTACACTATTACTTTAATCGGCCTCTGTCTACTCTTAAATTAATGAAAAAATCGCTTGAAAAATTCCGAAATATTTTTTTGGGTTACTGTAACAGGCCAATTAAATTGCCGATTTTTCCGTTATTATAAAATTTCTCTAAAATAATTGAAACGTTCAAATATTTGGCATTAAGTATTATTTGCGCTTTACAAAGAACCGACAACTAGCGCAGTTAATTTTTTCTCCAGAAATTCGCCACCGAGGCGTGGGACGAAATGATTGCGATGAATTCGTTGGCAACATCGCCTCGCGAGAAACGATCCGAGTCCAAGTGCGGCTGCATGAATCGCGTTAATAACTGTCCGTCCGGCCCTCCAGGTCCGCCAGGAATTCCTGGTAACCCTGGCGAGAATGGGGAAGACGGTGACGTCGGACAACCAGGCCCTGACTTTCCCCCATTCGATGTCAAGACCTTTTATACTCATGAATGTATTCGCTGTCCAGCTGGAGAGCCAGGATCACCAGGCCCTGACGGTGAAGAGGGGCTTCCGGGGCCGGACGGCCAACCAGGAGCGGACAACTTCAACGAAGGAAGACCAGGAGAACCTGGAGTGCCGGGAGAGCCGGGAGATGCTGGAGAGCCAGGAACTGATGGCGAGCCAGGGTCTGATGGCGCTCCAGGAGCCAATGGATCTCGAGGCCAAGGAATGCCAGGTGCTCCAGGAGTCCCAGGACCTATTGGAGAAGAAGGTGAGCCCGGCAAGGACGGAGAACCTGGAATCCCAGGCCCTGAAGGACCTGAAGGACCAACAGGGCCGCCAGGAAATGACGGTGCGACTGGAGAAGACGGCCCAGACGGTAGGAAGGATTTTGACAAAAATTGTACGCTATTCATTCTTTGTTACAGGAATGTCTGGAATCCCTGGAGTGCCAGGAGCTGATGCCGCTTACTGCAGCTGTCCAGCGAGAAGTGCTCAATTATACTACTAATTATGCTAATTAAGTATTTATTGCAATTATTTATGGAACCCGTATAAACATGGTTGTTTCCCTTATATGCCATTAAAGCTTCGATGTCATCTCTTCATCGATTCCGATCCTCTCCAAACTATCCGTCGAAATCTTCATTGGCCTTCCTTCAAGACCCATTTCTTCACGGAATCGCTGCCGATCTTTGAGTAGTGTCATCGATGAGATGAAATACAGAACCCCTGACAGAGACAGAAGTCCAACGCAACAATAAGTGGCCGTCACCAGGGAGTGGTACTGGTCCTTAGGAAGCCTTGATCCGCCTCGGATCCAGTCGGAAATCTGAAATTATGTTAAGGATAATCTGAAAATCGTTTCTTACCACTCCAATAATGTACGGTCCTGAGGCGTCGCCGAACAAGTGAGAGGTTAAGACAAAGTAGGAGAACGCGGTGCTTCTCCGATTAGGATGAATCACGGTCTAGAATCCATGAATCGAGTCTTAGGAATATATTAACTTACAGTGAGCATGTCAATATTTAATCCCCAGTTGAAGCAAAGGCAAGTGAGAGCAATGAAGAGCATGATCTGTAAAGATAGTTTTAGATCCAAGGACCTTAATGTCAAAAACTTACATATAAAAGAACCAAACTCTTTTCACCTAAAAGCATGGCGATCAGAAGTGGTGGTGCTCCCATAAAAGCACCAGCTCCGGAAACTAGGGGCTGCGCGCGGTCCGTTTGAATTCTTTGGAATGGCCCGACTCCGGCTGACCACCACTTTGAGATCATTGATCCCATAATGACACCAAGCAATCCTCCTGCTGTTGTGATGGCTCCGAAGTACAAGGAGACTCGATCCTTGTCAGCGCTCGGCAGCATCTTGGTGTCTGTTAAGTTCTGATGCCATGCCGTCAGATGCTCGACAACGGTTGGCTCCCACCAGGATAGAGTTCCTGAAACAAATACCAAAGCCGTGTAGCCCCACGTGCATGCGACAAATGTTGTGTTCTTCAAAAGGCTTCGCAAATCTTCCACGTAGGAACCTGACGATTCAACATGTACATCTTTCCCGCCTTCAACTTTATCTGCAGCTCCTCTCTCTGGCTCATAGCAAAGAAAAATGGAGGCTACTAAAACGAGTAGTCCTGCGATGGCGGTCACCCTGATGCCCCATTGCCAATGTCCGGTGAGAGTAGCCACATTCGATCCGACGATGAATCCAAGTCCTGAACCGACGGGAATAGCAAAGTAGAATATCATGAAGACCGTGCTACGCTTTTGACCCGAGAACATGTCGGAGATTAATGACGGTGCTACATTCGAGTACGACGCTTCACCGATTCCAACGCAACCGCGAAGAACCAAAAACAACCAGAAGAGATTCGACGGTATGAAGGTGGACGCGATTACGGCCATCAGCCAGATTCCGACGCCAATGATCATTATCCATTTGCGATTAAAGCGATCACCAAGGTAGCCGCAAACAGGCGAGAATATCATGAACGATATTAGAAAGACTGTTTGAATCAATCCTGCCAGACTGTCTGATATATCATAATAGGTTTGAACCTGCGTGAGGACACCTGCAATAGGATATTTCGAATGAAGTTAGGGACATCAGCCTTTTTCAATTACTCTAATTTCTAAAAAAAAAACTCTATAAACGAAAAGACGCTTCTGTCTTTGATTGTTACAGTAATCACGAAATAATCTCAGACTAGATTTCATTTTAAAAAAGTCAATGCAGCGTTAAAAATATTATTACTGTACATAATTGTAGAATGGCAATTTGTGTTAAAGCAATTTGAAATCACGGTAAATTTTCAAAAACAACTTGAGATATTACAGATATGTACATCAGGGGATTTTAAAAGGTTGTCAGGGACTCACCTGCTACAGTATACCGATCGACATAATTGAGCAAATTGACAATAAACAGCACCGTCACACTGACATAATCCTTGTGCCCGTTGACCATTTGTGCCTGCAAAAATGAGGAACTCTCATTCGCTGGGAACATATCAAAAAGATTTGACAGAAAAGCCGCTTCACATCAAGTGTTTGTTTTAATCGAAATACAAATACTTATTGCTAAAACGCGCTGCCTCTCTTTTCTCTGTTTCTTGGGTCCTGACGCGCAATTACAGTACACTTTGCGACATTCCGAACGCTGGTGTTTGCGTGGTAAACATCAGCGTTCTCAAGCACAATCAATTTACATACAAGTTGAGTCGTCTTCTGACATTCATCGAGGTTCTGAAGAATTCTATTGGCTACGCTTTGCCAACCGTAATCATCAAGAGTTTCGAGCTCGCGCCGATAAGAAGAAAGAAGTTTATTAAACAGAAAATGACTCTTAATCAACTAGTGCTACCAGTATGACGTGTGCCAACATTGTGTTAAAGGGCGTCTCAAGACGAATCAAAATGAGTCATCTGAGAGTTTTGAGATGGAAAAAAACTTTTTTTTGCAGGGCTTCAAAGCGGTTTAAAAATGAAAAAATTAAATTATCTTTTCTGATGCACGTTTAATGTAATAATTTTTTGGAAAAAAAAAAGCATTTAATAAACTGGTTCATTTAACATAACCAAAAAATAATTGAGTCTCATCAAAAGAAAAGAAATATTTAATGTTCGAAAATTTTCTCTTTTATCAGCCACCAAGAAAGCACATTTGTGATTTGTATGCCTTGGTTTCTGACGGAAAATAAGAGGACACAACACGCCAGCTTCGCTTTTTGGGTCGGCATTTTTCAAAAGAACTTCTTCCTATTCCTTCTTTATAATGACACTTTTGCTTTCGGAATGATTTTTGTATTGTGTTTTGTGCTCCAGATAGTTTTTTGCCGGTCCGATATGAATAGAAAAAACAGCATATCAATCGGATTATAGTTGTTACCTCGGGATCATCAATCATTAAAGCTCAGTTTTGATTGGTTTTTGGAACCATTAAAAAGCGCAAAAAAACTAGTTTTTTTTTTAAATAATTGTTCTGATTTCTGCCCAAAATCTGCAACACATTATTTGATTGTCACCGAAGACATTTTATAATAACATTGTGTATGAAGCATTTGTATGAATCATAAGAAGGAACAAAGGGATTCACATCAGGGCTTTCGGATTTTTTTTCAAAGTTTTTCGATTCTTTTCGGGGAAAAGTTTCCAATCACTTTTTCGTGAAAGAAAGAAAAAAGGAATTTTTTCAGAAGAAAAATCGAAAAAAGACATTCGAAAATTGTTATGATATGAATTTATTAGTGTAGATTTACGAAGGCCACATTCTTATCAGAGTTGGAAGAAGTTGAAGTAATCATTAAGGCTCTTGAAGTGGATTAGTGTCAAAGCGAAAATTTAACCGTAACTGGTAAATGTGAGGGAAAAGCCGGTTGATATTTGGGCGAAAGTCAACAAGGATGGGGTGCGGTCGCGGGTGCACAAATCAAATAGCTCTATTAATAATCATAAAAGATTAACACAAATCGATTATTTTACGGCTGACCCGCATATTTGTGCACATGTAGATGAGCATTTGCATTCCATATAATAAAGCGTGGCAAAAATACACAGGATGTCGGCAAACATAAAAAGAAGGCGTAACTCCGGAAATTCATATCAATGAAATTTTCGAAACATCGCCTGGGTTTTTATGGCTGCTCAAATACACGCAGTGAAATTCGATAGAAATTTATGGCAACTGCGGACAATTTGTATCATGAAATTTTCTCCACAAAAATATTATATTTTCAAAAAAAAGAACCGATTTAAGGTGAGTTAGTTTCGCAGACTATCCAGAGTACGGTATTCGATTTCTCACTCTTTAAATTTAAATTTAAATTACCGCCTCGAAAAAGTGCGATGGTCCACAATTATGCAAGGCGCTCGTTTTTTTTTTGCAATGTTTCAATCAACCCTCCAGAATTAGAACTTAGATTACACAAAAAGAGGTATAAGGTATAAGTAAGAAAACGTTATCACACCATAAGGTCTAATTTATTTTTACTCTATTTATAGTGAACAATACCTAAGGTCAACAAGCCATTTTTATTGAAAAAAATCACTAAAAATTATTTTTCAAAGTTGATAACGTTGTTTGGAATGTCAATAATAGTTGCAAATTGTTTAAAGACATGCTTGTTGTTTCGGTCTCTCGGCTGCGGCCAAAACCTTCCTCTGCCCGATTGCGGTCGGGCTTAGGTAGCCGTGATTGGTTTCGAAACAACAAGCCTGCTAAAGCCGCATCTTCAAAGTGAAGAAACCTGGAATATTGATTTTTCGATTCCTGAGAATTTTTTAATCGGTACTTTCGCATCTCTGATACCTCAAACCACCAAAAGTTAAGTATTCAAAATTAATCATTGCTGCTCGTTTGCAAACCAGTGTATCCGTTCCCTTACAAAAATTGAGGATACATTACATACTTTTCCCATGATCACGATAATGCGTGAAAACTGGCAAACACCATAAAAGGCCCGGACACAATACGGAAACAATTCAAAAGCTGTTCAAATACGGTGTCGTTGCGCCTCAACTTGAATGCCAAACACATTCTCAACAAACGCTTTTTCTAGAAAAATGTTCATCTATTTCCTTCTAATGCTCCCACTTACCGAATCTTCAGCGGAAATTACGATTCGCCAAAAAAGGCAATATTATATATGTGGTACTTATCCCAATCAGTTCCTTTCACTTCAGCGTAATCCGATTTTTTTCGCAATTCTTAATCAAATTATCGGGTTTCAGCATGCCAAATTTGGATGCAGACAACTCGGCGCTCCTACGATCCAACCGCGTGCAGCAACGGCGGCACCAAAATCGGAGTCAGTTGCTATTTCGATTATCAGGTTTTATCGTTCCACTGGTTCCTTAACCTTCAGTAATTAATTTTTTTTAGTGCACACCGTATTCTCTCTGGCAGCCCACAGTATGTTTGAGTAATTGCTGTTGCACAATTCCTGATGTTCCACCAGCCACTATACAACCACCATCGCCAGTCACGACACCATCAGTAGCGAACTTGGGTAAGTCTTGTTGGAAGTCAATGATAATATACAGCGTCCTATGTAGATAGAGGTTGCAGTATATTTGTAAAATAATTTCAGAACATTTCTTTGCAATATTTGAGGCCGTCCAAAAAGAAAATTTTTACCCCCCCAGCAACTTGCCCCAAAATTCGCTGAATTTTGTTTCAAGATTTAGAAAAAATAATAAAATGTCAAGAAAATAATTAAAAAATTCTGCGTAACTTCGTTGCGGAGCAAAACGATCCCGAAAAAAAACAAAATAAAAAAACAAGCTCATCTTTTTTGCGAATATAATATTTTTCGCAAAAAAATAATTTATTGTTCGTAATAATTTTAAACTTTAAAAAAAAATATTTCAAGATAGTACAAGCGCAGCGGCGAGTCGAGACATGTTATTATGCAGCAACATATACGCAACACATAAGAAACGCCCGCGCATCGCAATTGACACGCCGCGACTGGCATACGTGCGCGAACTTTAATGCTCGGCACGGTTTCGAATCAATAAACCTTCCAAAAATAAAATTAATGCAAAACTATTGCTACTACTGTAATAATAAAAATAATGCATAATCGCGACGGGCGGGGAGTATGAAAACACATATGTACAATTAAAAAGTACAACTGGAAAGATTTATTACGCGAAAAGTGGTATACTCTGTAAATTTATAATGTTGATTCTGTTCGACTCCGCATTTTAGCAAGTATACATAGCTGAAATCATTTCTTCCGTGGCCTTATTCCTTCCAGCTTATTGCTACAATGGCCAGCGTTCCCAGGTGCGCTGCACAACATCTACCGACTGCTCCGCTGCTCAAACGTGCGTCAACAACATCTGCTGCACAACTACCGGCAACGAGTACAGTGGCGCCTGCGGAGGCTTGGCGGCGCTGTCCGCCTGCACCAATCAACAGTGCGGTTCGTTTAGCTGTACGAGTTCCAACTACTGCTGCGAGTGTCCGTTCGGACGAACCAGTGGGCAATGTGCCGTTGGGACACGTGCGTGCCCAACTGGCTATACCTGCAGCTCATCAGGTTACTGTTGTGCTCAATGCGCGTCGGGTCGCCCTCCATACGGCTCATGCTTTAACGGTCTCTGCGCAGCCGGCTACACATGCCAAGGAGGCAACATTTGCTGCTAGTAATACGCATAACCAGTTCCCGATCATCCTAATTGCCTTCTTTCGCATTGTCTTGTGTTGTCCGTACATATCTCTCCATTTCTCTTATTTTTGTCGCCTACATTATTCGTAATGAATCGGTTTCTTTTTATGATTGTTATTCCTCAACGAAAACCCTTCTGCTTTTTCATTTTAGGAATAATTGTAAAATGCGCTATTTACGTCCCGACGACGAAATCGCCAATAATCATTTCCACTTGGAACTTTCAAAACACACGTATTATTTCTTCGTATTTTGGACGATCTGGATCCTAGGCATCATTATTACTGGCTGGTTCAACACCTTCTCAAGCCCTATTGTCCCATGGGTAAGTATTTTCTAGGTTCACGCTTAACCACATCTTCCGATCCAGGACAATTGCGATAGGGCGCTCGACCGTCCTTCGATACGTTTTATCAACGAGAAGCAGTTCGAAAACGAGGTGCGCAAATTGAACCGATTCCGCGAGATTATTCGAATGCATTTGAATGATAACATGACCCGAATTGATTATGGATTGTCACAGCTCACATTTTGCAAGGTTCGACATATGCTTTGAAAGTTAGATTGTCGTCGCGGGTCAATCCAAAAAAATTATTGCACGCAAATCAAAACGCTTCTGACGACATACGTTTTTCCTAATGGGATAAAAAAGAATGCAATGTAAACACGGAATTTTGTGTAAGAAAAATAAAAACACGGTTTGAACGACACTTGAAACTCAATTGTTACCAATTGCTCTGAGAATTTTTTGTACCACAAGTTGCCGGAAGATGACTAATAGTGAGATTTTTAAAAACTTGGAAGTAACTATGTCTTTTAAAAAACTGAAAATGATTATGTTCCATCGCAAAAAAACGAGCGTATTGCATAATTGTGAACTATTGCACTTTTTCGAGGGGGTAATTCAAATTTGAATTTAAATATTGGGAATTATATACCGTATTCTGAACAAGCTGCGAAGCTAACTCACTGTAAATTGGCGTAGAACGCTCGTTTTTTATATGTATTTCAAATTTAGGAGCCTCTGCCGATCAAATGTGATTTTGATTCAAAAACTGCGGTCGTAGATATCGATACAACTCGAATGGTAAAGCCTGAAAATAGTCAGCAGCGCAATTTTTATTAAAAAAGCATATTTTCCAGGTGCGCAGCATAGTCCGAACTAATGAGCTTGACCCATACGTATCAGCCGGCCTGCGGTTCGTTATCCTTCAAACAATGGTTTTTCGAATGGTAGACACTACAAATAAAGGAACCATAATAATTTTTGTTTAGGTTATAGCCATTATTCACACTTCCGATCTTCTTCTCAGCCGGTCACCACTTCCCAAAGTGATCCAGTGGATTTTATCGTTAAGTCCATATATACAGTGTTTGCAATCGGCTTCCGCTTTCTGGGTGGTATCGTTCCACTCAGAGTTTGATCGTCTAAGTTAAAATTTCTTCAATTTCTCAATAAAAATAATTCGAAATTTTGCAGTAGGAAAATGGCATCCGTATGCGTTTTTGAGTCTCGGTTTCTTCACATTACTTGATATGTTCATCGATTTGATACATGACGCTGTTGACACTCGCATGAAACTGGTAAGTGCCCTGAAAAATATCACTGAGGAGGTGTCTAACCTGCAAACTGAAATCTTAAATTTTAGCTAAAATCGCCAAAATTCTGGCTGAAATGCGCATTTTTCGCTGGTTTCATCTTCGCTTACCCGCATATTGTCATGCATTGGCTCGAATTTTTCCGAGACAAACGATGCCATTCATATGTGTCGTGGCAGAACGCATTCCTCGAGTATTTATGTGTAACTAGCATTCTTATCTTTCAGTTTTGTCAGTCAGTTATGCCATTGAAGGTAAAATTGAAGGTAAATTTTTTAAAAATGTTCATTCAGATGTGGATTGCTCCAACTTTGGACGATTGCCAAAACGTCTCAAGTTTTCCAGTTCACATTTATTCTCCAGTTTACCATATGAAAGTCAAAGAATACGAGTACATATCGAGCGCGATCTAATTATATATATATATATATGTATACCCAATTAATAATTCTAGTAAAGTATTAGAAATAGTCGAGTACCCAAAGTAGATTTTGTTCTTAATACGGTGCACGAATTTTCACTAATTTTGAATTATTGATAAAACATGGTAGTGCACAAATACTTATACACACTTATCGGGGCACTCTTACGCTTCTGTACAAAGTCTTTTTTTTGGTTTTTAAAAAACCTTAATTATCATAATATGAAAGATCATATTTTTTAAAAACGAATTTTAAGTACATTTTTTATAGAATCGTGTCGATTGGCGGAGCATAAACCGATTTTGTTTTGCGAGACATGGCTTTTAAAAGTTGAAGAACCCCATTAAACTAGGGCGAATGCCATAAGATGACTTTCGTCCGCCTGCGGGGTCCACTGTTTTTTTTCGCATCATTTCCCTTCTGCACTAGCCGATTCAACGGTAAGTGAGTACACATAGATGCTTGTGGGGAGCGGGGGTTTCGAATTCGCCGCCACTTGTGTGATACAGACGGCGCACGTAGCTACACACTACACCATGGGTCTCTAGCGGGGCAGCGAGATGGCGGTGAAATCATGGCTCGCTACATTGTAGGCGAAACTATTGATCGAGGCTGTATCAGCCGGATATTAAGTCAGCGTGTCTCTGCAAGCGCGTTGTAGCATTCTACTATAGTAACTCGAGCGATCTCGAGCCATATTTGCGCAACTATTAGCGACGAAGTCGGACATTGTTTTCGCCCGTAAATTACTGTAAGTCGAATGATGCATTGCGTACTAAACGCACGATCCTACGAAATGTGAATAATTTCATCATTTTTCAACAAGTTTGTTTAAATTAATCGTTTCGAATAATTCTAAAATAGATTTATCTACAGTGATATTTGTTGGAAAGGTGCCTGAAAGCAGAATTCGCAAGGAATGGAAATTGTGCACAGGAAAAAGTGCTGTGAGTGTTGACTCATACATAAAATATATTGAATGGAAAATATGAAGTATATATATATATATATATATAAATTGTAGTTTGCCGTTTGTTATAATAATACATGAAAGAAAATACATAAATTGGTTGGACTGTGTGTTGTCCTGCTTGCTTATCATCGAAAATTGAGAATATGTTAGTATTTGTATTAGAGTAATTTGTGATAATTAACTTTTACTTGGTATTATTTGTTATCAAATTTGAATTTAGGAAAGGATTGAATTCGGTAAACCGAAGCCCGCGTGATCTCTTTATTTGAAATCTTGTGAACGGAATAGAAGAAATCGATGGACTCGTGACGCGTAATTCAGGTCTGGATAAACTTTAAACTTTTGGTTGTTCTTATTTCAAATTTATGTATAATATTTATATAGGTGAATTTCAAACTATTTCCTTGATAAAAGTTTGTGTTTAATGTGTGGGCACCGAGATTATTCGATTCGCTCTGGTGCGGTAGATGATGTATACTACATATTTTGTTCTTATTCAGTAAACAATGAATTTTAGACCAATCGATTCGAAGTATATTCTTGAGGAGACTGAGAAACCAAGTTCGTGCGGCTTGAACACTTTGCAATATGGCGCTTCTAACAACGGAGGTGTTTTTACTTAGTGGTTTGGAATTTTTTCTAATTTTGCACACAAACAGATCGGGAAATTCCCTATCGAGTGTGCTATGTCGTTTTCTGCAAAAGTTCCAAAAAGTCCCAAAACTTGTAAGTATTTTTTAATATTATTTTATGCGGAGTTCATATTACTCATTTTCTAAGACTATCCAGCGAGCGAAGCGTGTGCTCAACAGACGTGGAAAACTCAGCGACAACCTCTTAGCAATTGTTCAGCAAAATCTCGCAACTATTGCGCAGATTTTAATGAACTATTAGACACCGAGTTTAAAAGTTGCACAGAGTCAGTTTAAAATTGCGCGAAGATTTTTCAATAATTGCAAGTTGTTAATCATTGAAATATACAAATTTAAATTTCTTACTGAATTAAAAAAAAAAACAATTTTAGATGAAACAAACTGTTTTATTTAAACAACAAAAGAAAACAATCGATTAACAAAGAAAGAGTATAAGAATATAAGAAGCAAAACAAAAATACACATTAATAATTAGTTTTTCTTCAAATTTTTGAAAACAAAAGTCTAAAAAAGTATATAAAAATTCTTTATGGACTCCTAGTGTTTCTCCATTTTTAACTCAAAATACTAGTTTTTTAGGTTACATGAATAGTGTTTTTTGATAGCCCATTTTACATAATTTTTAAGCTTTTCCTCAATCTTCAAACAAATAATTGAGCGACCATCGACGAGGAGTTTTAATTAAATTGTTGAAAATCAAAACTGAAATTGGAAACCTTTTACTTGAAATTTGGAATTATGAAGCTGCTATATGAGATTGTGAAAAATGGGAACAATAGAAAATTTGTCTATTTCAAGTTGAATAATGTCGGAGATTTATAGAAATAAAAATCGACAGAGTGTAATTATCATGGAAAAACTAAACAAAAACTATCAAGGAAAATTGTCACGAAAATTTAGAAAAACCCAAAGACTATAAATGTAAAATTTACGAGACTCCCCGCAGAACGTTGACATCGATATAGCAATTTTCTACCTAATACACCACAGCCTCGTCTCATTCGTGTCGATTAACATCATCGTGTTGTTTCGTTGACGCAGAGTCAGAAAAATAAAATTTTCGTTTCTTTTTCTTGTTTCTCTTCAAGTTATTTAATTAATTTTTTTTTAAAGTTTTTAAACAGCAGATATATAGATCATTCGGAATGCTCCCTTCTAAGAGCACAAACAAGTCAATGCAGTTCAGCGATCTTCCTGCGGACATATTTCAGCTAATCCTGCCAAAACTTGACGCTAAATCGCGAACTAATCTTTCTTGTTGCTCAAAGGGCCTTCATAATTTTGATTCGTCGATCGAATACAAATTGCACCGATTGAGATTGGAGAAGGTTTGAGTTTCATGCCCGCCCAATATATCCTATTATGGAACTTTTGTAGGACGCGCTAGGAATCGAATTCGAAAGAGGCTTCCATTTGGACGAGGATGAGCATTTTTACACCAATTTGGTTAGCAGAGATATTGGTGAAAATCGCATTCACGTTTTCGGGTTTTTAATAATCGAATTGAAACGTAAACGTTTTCAATAACAGACTTTCGGCGGGCAGGACCCCACTTGAACAAAGAGGATATATCGTGGAAAATTCGACAGTGACCGCTGAGATCATGAAGCAAGCTGATGGTATTCTTCAAAAGGCAAACTACGAGGTCGACCATTTCATTTTGCCGGTAATCTTGACTTGACGTCAAATACGCTGTAAATCATAATTTTAGAGCGATCCGATGGAGCTAAATTTTAAGAAGAAAATAAAGGCCAAATATGTGAAAATGCCTAATTTCGATAAGATGTATCTTGCAGCATTCTTGAGCATCGAAGAACTGGAAATATGCGACAGAAAATTGCATGATTATCCGTTTGATTTCCGCAGGTTGAAGGGTTGGGAGGTATATGAATTTTCAGAAATGATATCCCATAAATAATGTGGCGGGTTTCAGTGGAAACATGTCAAACGTATCAAGGGTTCAATGCTTGGGGAGATTTGGCCGCAATTTCTCTGTAATTGTCACCATCTCAAAATTGATTTTTCTCAAAATGCGTCGATTAGTAAGTATGAGGTTAATTCGTTTATTAAGGTTTGATGTTTTATCAGAACCTGATTTGGAATTAGAGATTGCAGCAATGGATTAACAGTTCAATCAATTTTCCTTTCGAGCTTATTACCGCAAAATTCAAAATGGGAGATATGCTTGAGGCTCTGACAGGCATTCAGTTTTTCACGTGGAATGAGAAGTTCACAGAGGCCAATAAATCGTGAGAAGATTTTAATGAAAAACTGAATGTTTCGGTGGTTTTTTTTAGAAAAATGTCCTCAAATTTCGTCGACTTTTTGCGCTACTCGGTCGACGTCCAAATTTATCACTCGAGTGGAAAAATGTCGGCGACACTACACGTGTCTCATCAATCAGTTGGACGAATGAAGTTCGTGGTGACTGGCCGTCAGAATAGCGATGGTGTCGAAATGTTCGACGTCGATCCGACGCTCATCGAATTTCCTTTTCCGAGCTCGAAGTTTGAAACAATCAGGCCGCTGGATTTCGCGATGTTAAACGTCGCTCGACCTGATTTTTCGCGTATGCCCATCATGGATGTACTCATCAACAATCGGCCTCGTGTTCGCAAGGAGAACGATTTTGCCGAGCTCGCGGCGCCGAATCCCAGTCTCAGCAATCCCGTGTTGATGATTGAGGCGCTTCGCCATCCGCCAGCTCGTCGAGAGTTCATTCCTAAAACAAATCGTCCTGATCGCGGGATTCCGCCACTGCCGATAATGTTAGATTTGAGCCGTACGACGCCGGATTATCGGTTATTCATTCCGCCGCGCTTCGTTCCGCTTGGATCGTACGTACCAAGCGCTGCGGTCCGTCGATTCGGTAACAAAAAATATGAGCAGCCGCTAAAAAATAATAAAGGGCATCAAATGGATTGGATTTCGTAAAAATGTGGACCGAACGAGCAAGTTTGCACATTTCAAAACGGTACAACAAAATATGTACAATCTTCATTATTTTTCTCAAAGCTCTGTTTTTTATTGAAAATGTACCAAGGTGTTTATTTTCCAATGCCAAAAATGCGGTTAATTAGAAAATTTTCAAGAATTGATTGTTACAGGTGCTTAAAACTACATGTAAAACACATTTAAATATTAAGCTAGGAGAAATAGGATTCAAAATTTACGATATTATTTCACTTATTTTTGCGGTGTTTTTCATAAACATCGGTTTAATGGTTTTTTTGTGATATGTATTGCAAACAATTAATACAAACTTCTCAGAAACAACCGAAAAAATTCCCGAAATATTTATCAAGGGTCTTTCACGCACATTTCTGATTCACATATATGTATGTACAGTTTTGCGACAAAATACCATTTTTTTGTATTGAGCGAAGTTTCTATTTTCGCTACGCCGGCAATATGTCTATTTGTTTTTTAAGTGTTCAATGCATATTTTTTTTGTAAAATCTTGAATAAATATGAAAACCTTACGTTTTCGCAGTAAAAAAGTGATTTGTGAGAAAAGACAGTAACAACGGTTACACTAGCAGCTAAACATGAAATAAAACATTGCTTCTAAAAACTACACCATTTCGCCAAATGGAACCTGTGAATTAAATATGGATCTACCAATTGTTCCGAAGGAATTTTTTATAAAAAAAATAACAAATTAGAGTTCTAAAAAATGCACACCTTATTTACAATAAGTTAAAAATGTTCTCAAAATACCGATTATACGCTCCTCTTTTTAACAACCGACTTCTGTTATATCATTCCTTTGTTGTAAAAATTGCGAAAGCATGAACAAATAAACACATACATATTTCCGACTTATGTTTTAATTCGTATCCGAGCAATTCAATCCGGAGAAACCGCGTACACCGGTTATGGATAAAACCTGCGGATATATGTATTTTGGAGGGAAACATCAAAGAAAAAACATTTATTGCAACTAGATTTAATTGAAATGCTGATATTGGCGATGGACGTCGGAGACTTCAAATCTCTCGATGCCGTTGGCGTCTCTTCTTCCCGTGACTGTGAATGTCAAATAATAGCACCCTGGACCGTGCTCCAATCGTAGAGTCGCCGACATCTGACCGCTCGAATGCCAGATTTGGAACAGCTCGCCTTGATCGAGAAGTCGCTTGAACCTCTCACCCATATTCAATCTATAATGGCCCAATAATATTAATATATTGTCGGAGTTAAACGACCTGACGAAATTTAAAAAATTGGCTATGTGCTAATGCGTCTCGCGGCAGTGAAAATACGCGAAATTTGCGTACATTGTGTTATACATAGTGTAAGCGCATTTAATATTCAGTCAACGAAAAATTTAAATCTATGTACACTAATTTCGCAAATTTGATCGGCCCCGCCTTTTTTAGTCGTTTGACGCCGACAATAGAAATTCCTTACTTTTCTCTATCTACCATTTTCTCATCCCATTTAACATGTTTGACACCAAGCAGTATCACTGGCTTTAGTGAGAGTCGGCATCGGCTTTCAAAATGCTCAAAATTATTGTCGACCGAGGAGTTGACCCATTGCTGCAATTATGATATAATAACTATTATTGCCATAATTAGCGGGTGCAACCTTAATATACTGGTTAATTACAATACTGGTACATATACAGGCTTTTGGTAAGAATAAATATCTCGCACCGAACATGTCGAGAAGAGCTGTCGAGAGGATTCCGCTGTATCCGAGGTAGAGGGCATGTGCGGTTCTGATCTTTAGGGTCTCTTACAATTGATGCTTAAGAATAAAAGAAACCAACCGATTCAGTGTCCGGGATAAGGAAACACTCTTCATCGTGCTCATTGATGATGCAGATATTTTTGACAAATTTGCCGAATTGGCGAAGACGGAATGCTTGGGATTGTGAGAGGATCACCTTGTTGGCAGTGATCATCTTTTCAAACTTATAGCGCTTCACAGTTTCGATCTGAATCTTTTAATTTCAATGTGGAAAACTATAAAAAGTTACATATATTTCGAATTTTTCCACCTCATATTTGGCCCTTCTCAAGAAATGTTCGATAAACATGAACATCACGTCGATGATGGTCTCTCCCTCTTCGCTGTACAACGCCAAACCCGTGTAATCTTCATTCCTTTAAAATGTTAGTTGATTGAGTAATCAGATACTTGTCTTACTCGCCATTCTCACGTTTTCGTCTGTTTTTCTCCATATGCTCGTATTCCATGACCTCCCAATTGTAAGAGCTTTTCCTGAAAATACAAGACGAGATGATACTTCAGAAGAATTTCGAAACTAACGGTGAGAATCTAACGCGTCCGCCTTGCTTCTTGAAAAAGACGCTTCCTGACACGTTATTGGAGAATTTAAGATCTATGACCTTCTAAAAAATTGAGTTTAATTAAATGGAAAAAATTTTCAACACCTCTCTGCAAGATCTTGGGGAATTTTCATCATTCAATCTTCTGCCAATACGAACCTCCTTCAGAACTAGTGGAATTTTAGCATCGATTTTGTATAAATATTTCGAGCATCTCGACAAATTTACTCTAGAAATTTAGAGATTAGATACTGAGTAAAATCTGTAAAAAAAACTACCTGGATTTAGGGTCGAGGTATTCAATAATAGAGGAAATCATTTCCGCTGGCAAGTCGTTCCATGTTGTTACCGACCGTGGTGTAATCGTTTTTACCAAAACTCGCTGTGTTATGGGACCCCCGGTTTGATATTGGGTTACGGTATCTGGGGTTGGGTATAATTTATACCTAAAAACAAAGTTTAGTTTTAATTTTTGATGATATTTAGGGTTATTGGACATGAAGAAACACATTCTGATAGTTTTAGATTGGCCAGACCAAAACTCGCTGTGTTATGGGACCCCCGGTTTGATATTGGGTTACGGTATCTGGGGTTGGGTATAATTTATACCTAAAAACTAAGTCGTCAATTATTAATTTTTGATGATATTTAGGGTTATTGGACATGAAGAAACACATTCTGATAGTTTTAGATTGGCCAGACCAAAACTCGCTGTGTTATGGGACCCCCGGTTTGATATTGGGTTACGGTATCTGGGGTTGGGTATAATTTTTATACCTAAAAACTAAGTTCGTCAATTATTTAATTTTTGATGATATTTAGGGTTATTGGAACATGATAGAAACAAAACATTCTGATAGTTTTACGATTGGCCAGACCAAAACTCAATTATTTATTTTTTATGATATTTAGGGTTATTGGACATGAAGAAAACTTCTGATAGTTTTTATTGGGACCCCCGGTTTGATATTGGGTTACGGTATCTGGGGTTGGGTATAATTTATACCTAAAAACTAAGTTCTCAATTATTTATTTTTTTATGATATTTAGGGTTATTGGACATGAAGAAACACATTCTGATAGTTTTAGATTGGCCAGACCAAAACTCGCTGTGTTATGGGACCCCCGGTTTGATATTGGGTTACGGTATCTGGGGTTGGGTATAATTTATACCTAAAAACTAAGTCGTCAATTATTAATTTTTGATGATATTTAGGGTTATTGGACATGAAGAAAAACATTCTGATAGTTTTTCATTGGCCAGACCAAAACTCGCTGGGTTATGGGACCCCCGGTTTGATATTGGGTTACGGTATCTGGGGTTGGGTATAATTTATACCTAAAAACTAAGTCGTCAATTATTTATTTTTTTATGATATTTAGGGTTATTGAACATGAAGAAACACATTCTGATAGTTTTAGATTGGCCAGACCAAAACTCGCTGTGTTATGGGACCCCCGGTTTGATATTGGGTTACGGTTATTTATAATTTATACCTAAAAACTAAGTTCTCAATTATTTATTTTTTTATGATATTTAGGGTTATTGGACATGAAGAAAAACATTCTGATAGTTTTTCATTGGCCAGACCAAAACTCGCTGGGTTATGGGACCCCCGGTTTGATATTGGGTTACGGTATCTGGGGTTGGGTATAATTTATACCTAAAAACTAAGTTCTCAATTATTTATTTTTGATGATATTTAGGGTTATTGAACATGAAGAAAAACATTCTGATAGTTTTTCATTGGCCAGACCAAAACTCGCTGGGTTATGGGACCCCCGGTTTGATATTGGGTTACGGTATCTGGGGTTGGGTATAATTTATACCTAAAGACTAAGTTTCAATCAATTATTATTTTTGATGATATTTAGGGTTATTGGACATGAAGAAACACATTCTGATAGTTTTAGATTGGCCAGACCAAAACTCGCTGTGTTATGGGACCCCCGGTTTGATATTGGGTTACGGTATCTGGGGTTGGGTATAATTTTTTTATACCTAAAAACTAAGTCGTCAATTATTAATTTTTGATGATATTTAGGGTTATTGAACATGAAGAAACACATTCTGATAGTTTTAGATTGGCCAGACCAAAACTCGCTGTGTTATGGGACCCCCGGTTTGATATTGGGTTACGGTATCTGGGGTTGGGTATAATTTATACCTAAAAACTAAGTTCTCAATTATTTATTTTTTTATGATATTTAGGGTTATTGGACATGAAGAAAAACATTCTGATAGTTTTTCATTGGCCAGACCAAAACTCGCTGGGTTATGGGACCCCCGGTTTGATATTGGGTTACGGTATCTGGGGTTGGGTATAATTTATACCTAAAAACTAAGTCGTCAATTATTAATTTTTGATGATATTTAGGGTTATTGAACATGAAGAAACACATTCTGATAGTTTTAGATTGGCCAGACCAAAACTCGCTGTGTTATGTGACCCCCGGTTTGATATTGTGTTACGGTATATGGGGTTGGATATAATTGATACCTAAAAACTAAGTACTCAATTCTTAATTTTTGATGATATTTAGGGTTATTGGACATGTCGAAACACATTCTGATAGTTTTAGATTGGCCAGACCAAAACTCGCTGTGTTATGGGACCCCCGGTTTAATGTTGGGTTACGGTATCTGGGGTTGGGTATAATTTATACCTAAAAACTAAGTCGTCAATTTATTAATTTTTGATGATATTTAGGGTTATTGAACATGAAGAAACACATTCTGATAGTTTTAGATTGGCCAGACCAAAACTCGCTGTGTTATGGGACCCCCGGTTTGATATTGGGTTACGGTATCTGGGGTTGGGTATAATTTATACCTAAAAACTAAGTTCTCAATTATTTATTTTTTATGATATTTAGGGTTATTGGACATGAAGAAAAACATTCTGATGATTTTAGATTGGCCAGACCAAAACTCGCTGTGTTATGGGACCCCCGGTTTGATATTGGGTTACGGTATCTGGGGTTGGGTATAATTTATACCTAAAAACTAAGTCGTCAATTATTAATTTTTGATGATATTTAGGGTTATTGAACATGAAGAAACACATTCTGATAGTTTTAGATTGGCCAGACCAAAACTCGCTGTGTTATGGGACCCCCGGTTTGATATTGGGTTACGGTATCTGGGGTTGGGTATAATTTATACCTAAAAACTAAGTTCTCAATTATTTATTTTTTTATGATATTTAGGGTTATTGGACATGAAGAAAAACATTCTGATAGTTTTTCATTGGCCAGACCAAAACTCGCTGGGTTATGGGACCCCCGGTTTGATATTGGGTTACGGTATCTGGGGTTGGGTATAATTTATACCTAAAAACTAAGTCGTCAATTATTTATTTTTTTATGATATTTAGGGTTATTGAACATGAAGAAACACATTCTGATAGTTTTAGATTGAACATTCTGATAGTTTTGATTGGCCAGACCAAAACTCGCTGTGTTATGGGACACCGGGTTTGATATTGGGTTACGGCTGGGGTTGGGTATAATTTATACCTAAAGACTAATTCCTCAATTATTAATTTTTGATGATATTTAGGGTTATTGAACATGAAGAAACACATTCTGATAGTTTTTCATTGGCCAGACCAAAACTCGCTGTGTTATGGGACCCCCGGTTTGATATTGGGTTACGGTATCTGGGGTTGGGTATAATTTATACCTAAAAACTAAATTCTCAATTATTTATTTTTGATGATATTTAGGGTTATTGGACATGAAGAAAAACATTCTGATAGTTTTTATTGGCGACCAAAACTCCTGGGTTATGGGACCCCCTTTTTTTTTTTTGTTTATTTTTTTTGGGGTTTAAAAAAATTTAAAAAAAAAAAAAAAAATTTTATTTTTTTTTTTATGATATTTAGGGTTATTGGACATGAAGAAAAACATTCTGATAGTTTTTCATTGGCCAGACCAAAACTCGCTGTGTTATGGGACCCCCGGTTTGATATTGGGTTACGGTATCTGGGGTTGGGTATAATTTATACCTAAAAACTAAGTCGTCAATTATTAATTTTTGATGATATTTAGGGTTATTGAACATGAAGAAACACATTCTGATAGTTTTAGATTGGCCAGACCAAAACTCGCTGTGTTATGGGACCCCCGGTTTGATATTGGGTTACGGTATCTGGGGTTGGGTATAATTTATACCTAAAAACTAAGTTCTCAATTATTTATTTTTTTATGATATTTAGGGTTATTGGACATGAAGAAACACATTCTGATAGTTTTAGATTGGCCAGACCAAAACTCGCTGGTGTTATGGGACCCCCGGTTTGATATTGGGTTACGGTATCTGGGGTTGGGTATAATTTATACCTAAAAACTAAGTTCTCAATTATTTAATTTTTGATGATATTTAGGGTTATTGGAACATGAAGAAACACATTCTGATAGTTTTAGATTGGCCAGACCAAAACTCGCTGTGTTATGGGACCCCCGGTTTGATATTGGGTTACGGTATCTGGGGTTGGGTATAATTTATACCTAAAAACTAAGTCGTCAATTATTAATTTTTGATGATATTTAGGGTTATTGAACATGAAGAAACACATTCTGATAGTTTTAGATTGGCCAGACCAAAACTCGCTGTGTTATGGGACCCCCGGTTTGATATTGGGTTACGGTATCTGGGGTTGGGTATAATTTATACCTAAAAACTAAGTCGTCAATTATTAATTTTTGATGATATTTAGGGTTATTGAACATGAAGAAACACATTCTGATAGTTTTAGATTGGCCAGACCAAAACTCGCTGTGTTATGGGACCCCCGGTTTGATATTGGGTTACGGTATCTGGGGTTGGGTATAATTTATACCTAAAAACTAAGTTCAATTCAATTATTTTTTTATGATATTTAGGGTTATTGGACATGAAGAAACACATTCTGATAGTTTTAGATTGGCCAGACCAGACCAAAACTTTGTTATATGGGACCCCCGGTTTGATATTGGGTTAACGGTATCTGGGGTTGGGTATAATTTATACCTAAAAACTAAGTCGTCAATTATTTATTTTTTTATGATATTTAGGGTTATTGAACATGAAGAAACACATTCTGATAGTTTTAGATTGGCCAGACCAAAACTCGCTGTGTTATGGGACCCCCGGTTTGATATTGGGTTACGGTATCTGGGGTTGGGTATAATTTATACCTAAAAACTAAGTCGTCAATTATTTATTTTTTTTATGATATTTAGGGTTATTGGACATGAAGAAACACATTCTGATAGTTTTAGATTGGCCAGACCAAAACTCGCTGTGTTATGGGACCCCCGGTTTGATATTGGGTTACGGTATCTGGGGTTGGGTATAATTTATACCTAAAAACTAAGTCGTCAATTATTAATTTTTGATGATATTTAGGGTTATTGAACATGAAGAAACACATTCTGATAGTTTTAGATTGGCCAGACCAAAACTCGCTGTGTTATGGGACCCCCGGTTTGATATTGGGTTACGGTATCTGGGGTTGGGTATAATTTATACCTAAAAACTAAGTTCTCAATTATTTATTTTTTTGATGATATTTAGGGTTATTGAACATGAAGAAACACATTCTGATAGTTTTAGATTGGCCAGACCAAAACTCGCTGTGTTATGGGACCCCCGGTTTGATATTGGGTTACGGTATCTGGGGTTGGGTATAATTTATACCTAAAAACTAAGTCGTCAATTATTTATTTTTTTATGATATTTAGGGTTATTGGACATGAAGAAACACATTCTGATAGTTTTAGATTGGCCAGACCAAAAAACTCTGTGTTATGGGACCCCCGGTTTGATATTGGGTTACGGTATCTGGGGTTGTGTATAATTTTTTACCTAAAAACTAAGTTCTCAATTATTTAATTTTTGATGATATTTAGGGTTATTGGACATGAAGAAAAACATTCTGATAGTTTTAGATTGGCCAGACCAAAACTCGCTGTGTTATGGGACCCCCGGTTTGATATCGGGTTACGGTATCTGGGGTTGGGTATAATTTATACCTAAAAACTAAGTCTCTCAATTATTTATTTTTGATGATATTTAGGGTTATTGGACATGAAGAAACACATTCTGATAAGTTTTCAGATTGGCCAGACCAAAACTCGCTGTGTTATGGGACCCCCGGTTTGATATTGGGTTACGGTATCTGGGGTTGGGTATAATTTATACCTAAAAACTAAGTCGTCAATTATTAATTTTTGATGATATTTAGGGTTATTGAGACATGAAGAAACACATTCTGATAGTTTTAGATTGGCCAGACCAAAACTCGCTGTGTTATGGGACCCCCGGTTTGATATTGGGTTACGGTATCTGGGGTTGGGTATAATTTATACCTATAAACTAAGTCGTTAATTATATTTAATTTTTGATGATATTTAGGGTTATTGGACATGAAGAAACACATTCTGATAGTTTTAGATTGGCCAGACCAAAACTCGCTGTGTTATGGGACCCCCGGTTTGATATTGGGTTACGGTATCTGGGGTTGGGTATAATTTATACCTAAAAACTAAGTTCTCAATTATTTATTTTTTTTATGATATTTAGGGTTATTGAAATATTGGACATAGAAACACATTCTGATAGTTTTAGATTGGCCAGACCAAAACTCGCTGTGTTATGGGACCCCCGGTTTGATATTGGGTTACGGTATTTGGGGTTGGGTATAATTTTAAAAAAAAAAAAAAAAAAAAAAAAAAAAATTTTTGATGATATTTATTGGGTTATTGGACATGTAGAAACACATTCTGATAGTTTTAGATTGGCCAGACCAAAACTTACTGTGTTATAGGACGCCCGGTTATGGGACCCCGGTTTGATATTGGGTTACGGTATCTGGGGTTGGGTATAATTTTTACCTAAAAACTATGTCGTCAATTATTAATTTTTGATGATATTTAGGGTTATTGGACATGTAGAAACACATTCTGATAGTTTTAGATTGGCCAGACCAAAACTCACTGTGTTATGGGACCCCCGGTTAGATATTGGGTTACGGTATCTGGGGTTGGGTATAATTTTTACCTCAAAACTAAGTCTTCAATTATTTATTTTTGATGATATTTGGGGTTATTGGACATGTAGAAACACATTCTGATAGTTTTAGATTGGCCAGACCAAAACTCACTGTGTTATGGGACGCCCGGTATGATATTGGGTTACGGTATCTGGGGTTGGGTATAATTTTTACCTAAAAACTATGTTGTCAATTAATAATTTTTGATGATATTTGGGGTTATTGGACATGTAGAAACACATTCTGATAGTTTTAGATTGGCCAGACCAAAACTCACTGTGTTATGGGACGCCCGGTATGATATTGGGTTACGGTATCTGGGGTTGGGTATAATTTTTACCTAAAAACTAAGTTGTCAATTGGTAATTTTTGATGGTATTTAGGGTTATTGGACATGTAGAAACACATTCTGATAGTTTTAGATTGGCCAGACCAAAACTCACTGTGTTATGGGACGCCCGGTATGATATTGGGTTACGGTATCTGGGGTTGGGTATAATTTTTACCTAGAAACTAAGTTGTCAATTTGTAATTTTTGATGGTATTTAGGGTTATTGGACATGTAGAAACACATTCTGATAGTTTTAGATTGGCCAGACCAAAACTCACTGTGTTATGGGACCCCCGGTATGATATTGGGTTACGGTATCTGGGGTTGGGTATAATTTTTACCTAAAAACTAAGTTGTCAATTGGTAATTTTTGATGGTATTTAGGGTTATTGGACATGTAGAAACACATTCTGATAGTTTTAGATTGGCCAGACCAAAACTCACTGTGTTATGGGACCCCCGGTTTAATGTTGGGTTACGGTATCTGGGGTTGGGTATAATTTTTACCTAAAAACTAAGTTCTATTATTAATTTTTGATGATATTTAGGGTTATTGGACATGAAGAAACACATTCTGATAGTTTTAGATTGGCCAGACCAAAACTGTCTGTGTTATGGGACCCCCGGTTTGATATTGGGTTACGGTATCTGGGGTTGGGTATAATTTTTACCTAAAAACTAAGTTCTCAATTATTAATTTTT